>JAUCBN010000028.1:10000-5942500 GCA_035048815.1 Abelmoschus esculentus
CCGAGCATGGCTAAAGTTACTCTGGCTTTCGAGTCTTCTTTAGTAAGAAACCTGACTCTACTCTCAACTTTGCTCTTTCCTTGTCTTCCCCTTGCAACTCCTTAACCACGTACTTCAACTCCTACAAAGCTTTCACTTTCCTCTTAGTCTCGGAATCAATGTCAGTTTCAACTAAGTTCAAGAGATCTGCTAGCTTCTCCGACCGACCATAGTTGTTGGGATTCTTCACTGCTTTGTTTGGTTTTCTTAGCTCATTGAACTCTTTCAAAACTAACTCCATTCTAGTGGTGGCGGGTGCAGGAGATTGGAGATGCCACGTCGTTATCCAACTCAACATGTTAACGTTCACATCAACTTCCCATCAAATTTTTAACGACACGAGATCACTTTGTATCAAAAAGTTATTCAATGGATCAATTTGTAACATTTAATAATTAGGAGATATAAAAGATAACTGAAGTATAATCAAGGACCATTTATATAGTTTACCTAAAATAAATTTATAAACTCGCGCAAAGGACGATTTTATGATTACAAATGGTTTACACTCTATTCACACCAGCGCCAAGCACACATTCATTGAACGAAATGCGAAGACAACCAACATTCTTATGGATGAGAAGTAGATGGCAGAAGTTTCTGATTTTAGATCAACAAAGACGATCACATATTAGATAATACTCATGTGAGTAATGTTGTGAAGGGTAGACGACGAAAGCTAACCGACAAGTCTGATGTTTACTTATTTGAGGTTGTCCACTTTAAGATCCTTTGTGCACGCCCAACATTGAATCCTACACGGCCTAATAGCAAGTGAGCCTTGCAGATTGGGCTGCACACTGTCACAAGAAAGTCATCCTTGATCGGATAATGAATCCGTATATGAATAGCACCAGAATGCTTCAAAAAGTTTGCTGAGACTGCAATGAAGTGCGTGGCTGATCAAGGAATCAACAGGCCATCCATGGGAGATGTGCTTTGGAATCTGGAGTTTTTTTGCAGCTGCAGGAGAATGCCGAAGAGAGCGACAAGGGGATTGGTAAAATTGGCATCGAGGATGATACTTATGACGAAAGATCCTAGTGTATCCCCTGGTTTTGATGTCAATGTGACGGATTTGAGTAGCAGCGACATGAGCATGAACATCGGGGATCACAGCCTAGCGCTAGCCAAGACTCTGATGGTTTGACACCAACTGCAGTTTTCTCACAGATCATGAACCTGAAAGGGCGTTTGAGATGAGTTGGCCGATACGTACGCATGTTGTTGGTTACTTGGACCCTCGGCTTTTCATTGTTGTATCCATTTACTTGACAATAGTATACATACATACATACTTTAATTACATCTTAGACTAGATATGTTTTGATCAAAAAAGTAAGCGAGTCAGATGCAGTTAAAAGAATTTGGGCATTATGCAATTCATTAAAATAAGATTTTAATTTATAATCGAAAAGAGGTATAAGATTTTTTTAAAAAAAAGGTTATATTATACAAGATATTATTAAATTATCCTCATAAGTAACAAAAAATAATTTAAAAACATCTAAAAATTAAATATTTTTATTTATAAATATCATTCTTTTTGTATGTTTTGAAGCAAATTATCTATAACACTTTCAATATGTATTTCTTCTAAAAAATTACTTTCGATTGCCATCAAATCAAGTTCATTTAATCTTTCTCAAGATATATTTGTTCGTAAGTATGACATTAACACCTTAAATTTTGAAAAGCTTCATTCTACATAAGCAATATTAGTTAATACTCAATAAGATTTTATAAAAAAAATTGTCATGTTTGAGAAACAATTGTAACATTTTAACAATTATAATTTATATTTTTAAGAGTATTTTCGAAATTTTTATAATGATTTTCAAGATTAATATCATCCAATAAATATAGTTTATGAAAATTATAAAGTTCTTTTATTTTAAAGACTCGTACAATCGTTCTTATTACACCTATCTATAATTTTACTAAAATAAGTTTTATCTAAAATTTGATAACAGTGTAAAATAATGGGCTGACATATCAAATGTGTTTTTTTAGATGAGTTATATGTGAATTTTACACGTGTGTGTGTTCCTCTCGTTAGATATATAAGCAAGTAAACAAGGAAAATGTGACAGCTATTTGATGCGATCTTTTCTTTGCTCAATTAATTATGGAACAGAGGGATTTGATGAAATAAATATGTTTAGAAGTCTAAGCTTGCAATGTATGAATATCTGAAACAGTTGTCAAAACGTGCAACTGGTCACAAAAATTATATTGGTGGTTGAAAATATTGTTAGATCACTGGAACTAATCGAATTTGTTTATCTTAATTTTTAAGGTGAATTATTATATATTTATTATATGTAATTAATAGTAGGTAGGTATTAAGTAGTTATTTAAAGATAAATATTGATCTTAATTGTTTCGACTGCGAATGACTTAGTGAATAAAATTTACCTAATAATCTCTTGGTGGGTAGGGTTTAAAAAACTTTAAAAAATATTTTTTGAATCAATTTATAAGAAAAAAATGATTTTAAATCATTTTTAAAAATTTGAGTTATAAAATAAAAGTTTAAATAATTTAATTTTGTAATAATTAATACGTTGATCTTCAAATTTAAGTCAAGTCTTTCAATTATGTCTAATATATATACAACGCACATAAAAAAAATATAAATATATAGATATATGTATAGGATATAAAAATTCATTTAAATTAGGATCAACATATATTATATATAAATTCAAAAACTTAACTCGAGTAAGTTTGAATTCTATATAATTTTAAAAATATAATTTAAATCGTGAAATAAATTTTGTAAACTTAATTAACCCAAAATATTTTGTCTCTAAACAATGTAACGTTCAGTCGTTCACCCTTATTATCGGGAGTAGGGGTGTAAACTAGCTAAGTCGAGCTCAAGTTGTGCTGAGCTCGACCCGACTTTAAATGTTCGAAAGCTAAGTTCGATTTGACTCAAAAATTCGCGAGCTTAAAATTATTGAGCTCAAACTCAAACTCGAAATCAAATTTGAAACTCGAGCTCGAAAAGCTCAAACTCGAAAAACTTAAATATACCAAGATAAGCTCTAATATCATTAAAATTAACTTGAGTTTTTAAATTATTAAACTCAACTACAGCTCAAACTTAATTGGATGTCTAACTCTAACATCAATAAAAGCTAATATAATAATATATTTAAACTTGTTTTCAACCAAAAGGAAAAAAGAAAAACATGTTTTGTAAGGTAAAACCTTATTCTGTTTATAGACTTATTTTGTCATCCTTCCTTTATATTTGTGCAATATGAGATTATTATCTCTAGATCAACTATGATTTTCTTTGTATAATGCGAAAAGATAGAATTGTATCAAAAGTCCTCTAAACTTTTCGTGTTCAACTTGATCATTATATAAAATTTAAAGTATAAAACCTTTATTTAATACTAATTATTATTATTATTATTATTGATTTCGAGTAGCTCGTAAGCTTTTCGAATCGAATTCAATCGAGTTAAGTTTTGATCGAACTTTAATCGAATCGAGTTCGAATAGCTTATAGTTCGTCTCGACTCATTTACGGCCCTAATCAGAAGAGAAATTTATCTTTACATTAGACCATGGGCATATCCTGACAAGTTATTTTGATGAGATTTATTTGAATTTTTTTAAAATTTTATCTTAAAATTATTTAATTTAGATTTTTATAATAAAATTATAGGTTTAATTAATTTTTTAAAAAGTATATTTAATGATAAATTTAATCAAAGCATTAAGCGGACAACAAAATTGATAATTAATAAAACAATAAATAATCGCAACTGAAGACGAAGACAAAAAGTAAAGCCTGGGGAAACGACAGAAAAAACCCTAGAGGGTAAAAACAAAAACAATTTCAGCAAAGCTTTCTATTGCAATTCCCTAATCCTTCCACTTCAATTTTGTTATAATTTTCTTTTAATTTGATTATTGGCTGGATCGAAAATGGAGGACGATAAGAAGAAGAAGAAGAGAAACAAGAAGAACAAAAACAAACAGATTAAACCCCCAGAAGAGGATTTAGATCCCAATAATAACAATAATGTTAGTAATTCCCATAGTATCAACATTACCGAGCTGGATCTGGATCTGGAACCGGATACACATCGCCGTAATGGCGCTCTTCCTGTAAGTTAATTCATTTTTTTTTTCTGTTCATTCTTAGTTGATTGTTCGCAATTCGTTTTCTCTTTGTTACCAAATGAAGAACGGAAAATTGATAGTTCGAATCCTATGTGTAATAATTCTTGTTGAAACAAATTCATCTTTTCCTTTCCTGACCTATTATCATTTACATTCAAATTTACGTGATACGAATGTTCTATATATCTAATTCTTAGTCACGTAAACGTTAGTACAGACCTCCATTGATGATGATGATATAATATAAAATATTGATTATTTTTAAGAATCTTAGTTAGGAATATCAATATCTTGTGACGTTAGTAATGCAAATGCTAGGTTGGTTGCAATCACATAATACTATAAACAGAGTTTTACCTTGAAAATTTATGGTGTTTTAGATTCTTTAGGACTTGGGAGTTGTTATATTCTGTTACATAGAATGCCTAACCGGAGAATAATACTATGTGATAATTGAAATTTTGTGGTTGATTCCTATATGGGTTTCTTCTTGAAGAGTTCTGCGGAAGAGATGGTTGAAGAATTACAAAAAGAGAAAGAATCACATGTACAGAAAGAGGTAATGGAGATTCATCTAACTGTAGTAATAGTCACCTTGCTGCTTATGTACATGCTTCATTTATTTATTTGCCTTGTGTGTGTTTGATATCGGTAAACTCGACTTAATTTGTCATATATCTTCAGGCTACTTTGCAAGAGACGATCCGACACTTACAAAAGGAAAATGAATCATACATACAAAAGCAGGTTAAATTTATGTTATCATGGGAGGAAATAAGGAAAACACATCCCCTCTCATCCAAGTTTATTTGGAAATTCTTTTTTTATTTAATTCTGTAGCTTAAATATAATACAGGGTACTCTAGAAGAGACAATCAACCAGTTAAGAAATGAGTGTGATTCACACCTAATGAAAGAGGTACTATGTTACAAACTTTGTGAACTGAAAAATGCTTCCTGAAATAGCATTCAGCATGTATGTGTGTATTAAAACAAGGAAAGACTGTTCTTTAGTTTGATCGTGTTACTACATTACTTTTTTTTTAGTTAAGCACTGTGACTCACTTTCTTTATATAGGCTTCCTTACAAGGGAGTATCCTGAAATTACAACAGATAAACGATGCACAACTACAAAAAGAGGCAATGCATGATAATTATTTGAGCTTTTGCATAATTTAGGGATGGGTTACCATTTTCTATTTGCAGGTCATCATAAAAAAGTTTCTATTGCAGTTTAAACTACTCTCTTGTTGAAGCATTAAGTAACCCCCATCTTCTTGCAGGCTTCTTTAAAGGAGACAATCCTACAGTTGCAATCTGGAAATGAATCACATATACAAAAAATGGTAGCATGCTAAAGTCTTTTTTTTTTTTTTTTTATGTTTGGTACAACATACTAACTTCATTATTTATTTTCATACACAACTTTGAGGAATAAAGGGCTAATTTTTTCCTGAATCTTATATAACTGTTCTTTATTTCCCTTTTCTTGGAAACTGCTATATCTAACAAGATAATTTACAGGCTGCTTCAGAGATGGATATCATCAGATTACATAATGAAAAAGAATCATGGCTTCAAGAAAAGGTAATTTAGGTTGATATATTATTACAGGCAGCTTTAGCATTGTCATTTGAGGTATTTTAAAAAATTTTGTGATGAATTTGGTAATTCAATGTCATGCAACGTGCAGGCCATATTGGATGCAAAAATCTGTCAGTTGCTGGAGGAAAAAGCTGTTCTGGATCTGAAAGGGGTAAATTTCTTTTCGTCTTCACACTTGTTTTCTGGCTGTCTTCATTAGGTTTAGGTGCTTTTTGTGTTTCAGGTTTAAATCTTTTCTGGTTATATGTAGTGTTTTCCCCCTAATTGTGTAATCTGCAGGCGAACTTGGAGGAAAATATTAAAGCGCTACAGCAAGAGAAGGAATCTTGGATTCTGACAGAGGTAGACATTTTTGCTCTTATCATGTGTCAATGGTGCATTTTATTGGAAGCTAGTGCTCTTTTGAAAGTGATTTGCATCTGGTTGGATTTTATACCTGTATTAAGGCCCTTTATGTGATTTGCATCTGGAGTGTGTGGGGAACAGTGTGGATCTTTCTCAGGTTTTCTTGTAATAAAAGTTATTTACATTTCATCTTATATAAATCTGCATCTGAAGCATTAATACATGATAACAATCAGTTGTATTGTTTTAATTTTGTATATTCACTTTTTACAGAATTCCACCAAAGAAACAATTTCTATCCTTAATCGTGATATCACAAGATTAAAAATGCAGGTATGGTTTCACCCTTGTAGTTTAAACTTAAAGGCTTCCTTTGCTAGCAAGTTATTGGACTCTGATGTCTTCCTCGAGTTGATTTTTAATTGTTTGTATTATCAACTTTGGGCTGCCCAAATTCCTTTTTGCATTGCACTCCTTTAGTTCTGATATGGAAATTAAAACAAAGCTTGGCAGGTGGTTGAGTTGGAAGAATCCAGAAGCAAGCTTTCGCAAGAAAATCAGCAGCTAACAGATACTGCATCTAGTTTGCAGTTACGTATTCAAAACCGTGAGAGGGACATCACCTCTAGCTCCCCATTAGATGAAGATAAAAAGGTTTCCTTCCTTTCATTTTCAGCTCCCCTTTTCTCATGTGTATTGACTATTAACTTTCTAATTGAAGCAAGATTTGCTAGTTTCACGATATATTGAGGATTCATGATGATTGGATTTGTCTCTGTGTTTGTTTGCTAGCTTAGCTGCTAAAGGTTTGTTTGAATTTTGTGCATGAAAGTTATTCATGAACATTCAAGCAAATGAATGACTAAATATTTATGTCTCTAAAGAAATTTAGGAATAGAGGACAATGTAGTTGACTACTTTTCTCTAATGCAGAATGCCTTTTATTTCGAGGACCTGAACTCTCAAATTGAAGCAGCAAGTGTTCTTATTGAGAAACTGGTCATGGAGAATACAGAACTTGCTGAGAAGGTTTGTTTTGTTCCGTATGATTTATTCTCTTGTTCTTTGTAAGCAGACATACAAAGGGACGTTTTTGACGTTTTGAATCTACCCAACTCTTTGGCAGGTGAATGAGTTATCTGTTAAGCTTGAGCAACAAACTATGACAGCAGGACATCCAACGGCCATTGAAATGTCAGATCCTGGACCTCACTCCATTGAAACCGGCTCTATATCAGCTCCAAAGCTGGATTCTCTAGAAGTTACTCAAACTAACGAGGGTGAAGTTGATGGTGTGAATGAAGATGGGCAACCTGCTGCCCAGCTTCCACTCTATGTAGAGTCCGAGGACTCGGGAGAAATTGTGCAGATTCCCCTGGATGATACTGATGCAAGGGGTTCTGATACTCGTGCTATTGAGAGTGAAAATAATACTGTACCACTCACAGATGCTCCCCTGATTGGTGCTCCGTTCCGGTTAATATCATTTGTTGCCAACTATGTTTCCGGTGCTGATCTGGTTAACGATACTTCAAGCACGGAATCTTAGCGTAGATACATTATTCAGTACTTATTATTCCCTGGAACATACACGGTATACTTTTGAACCAAAGATTTAAGGTAGGACCCCTTGTCGACATTGTTTTAACGCAGAAAAATGTATCTGCTGAGAGGGAAACACTAATTTTATGTTTGGCATATGTTGTGGGTAACAAAAACATGCTGGCTGGCTGTAATTTGAGACAATTTATAGTTTTCTTGTATTTGATACAGAAGAAATGCGATTATTCGTCAAAATTTCCTTGCACTTTCTACAGATTAAAGCCTTCTCTTCTTCCTTCAACAAAGGAAGAATCTAGCTGGTAGACAAGGATACAAAGATGGGGGTCTAACAACATGAAACTTGAAGTCTTAAATTGGAACATCGACATCTTTGCTGACGATAATCACGGGTTCGAATATCGGAGCCGTTGGACTTGTCCTCCGTTGATGGGCGGTCCTCTGACTCGGATAGCCAAATTTCTTTCCTCCATTGTAGGGTTCATGCCTGGCAATCTTGCACCATTTTTTCGATATTTTGATCTTTCATCAGCTCGACTCGATTCAAAAATAAATCTAAATAATAATTATTAATTTATAAATTATTACTTTAATTTTAATATGCTAGTTTGGTGTGCTTATGGATTATTGTTGCTTTTGAATTTAGATTTTGAAAATATTTTATACACTCTTTGATAATTTTTTGTTAGATTTGTTAATCTATATATTAAGTCTCATATAGTATTATTAAATTTTACTTTTAGTTAAAAATAAAATAATTTTTTAATGAGCTTAACGAGCAACGAGTCGAGTTGAGCAACAAGATATTTTAAGAAGCATGAATCAAATATTATTTAATTTGTGATCGACTCATTGGATAATCACCCTCACACAAAAAAATCAGTAAACTTTATCAAACTATTAAAAATATCATTGTATTTATAGAATTATTACAAAATTATTGTTATATTTACGAAACTATTATAAAACGATCATTACACTTATCAAAACTTATGATTATTTTATAAGTATAGCGAACTTTTTCGATAATTAGATAAAATTAGTGATATTTTATGATTTTTAAAATTTCGATCATCAAAAAGATTATTTATACTTAATTTAGTGAACCTTTATACACTTCACCTTAGTTGTTTTTTCATGGTGAAACCATTTTCTTTATTGGGTTCTTGGGGAATATTTTATTGAATTATTATAAAACGATAATTACGTTTATAAGCTTATATAAAATGTCATTAAATTTAAATTATTATAAATATTTTTTAATATATAGTGGCTATTTTATAATAATTTGATAATTAATGAACGTTTTGACAAAAAAATATTTATATTTAATTTAGTGACCGTTTATATATTTTATCCTAATTGTTTTCTCATGGTGAACCCCTTCCCTTTGTTGGGTTGTTGGGAAATACTTATTATTTTATTAAAAATATTGATAATGGAGTAGAAAATACAAAATTGTCTCCACTCTACTTGATTTTCATCCCTATAATTAATGTTACATTTTTTCAATTAAATGTTTTCCAAGGAGGATAAAGAGAGAAACGTATAATGTTATGGAACGGTTGGATTTGGCCTTGAGAAACATTGAAGTACGGAATTTAACGTTTTAGGACTGATACTAATATTACATTTAATATGGATCTTAATAAGACAACTTTTGGTTCCATATTATTTTTAAAGATATAATCGGGATATAATATTATTTAATATATTATTGAGAATGTTATATTATTTTGTTTGAATTATTTAATAGGAATGTAAGATTATAATATTTGGTTAGAGGAATATAAGATTAATTAGAATCAACTTATCCTTATGATATATTTTTTTAACAGATTAAATTTTAATTATTAAACTAAAAATACTTAAAAGTTTATAGAGATGTTTTTGTTACATTATATAAAATTTATAAAAATTTTATAGTTAAAATATACTCCTAATTAATATAATAAAGTTTTTAAAATATATATATTTAGATATTTTTATTCCTTTTAATTTTTTTAACAACAAAATATTAAATGTATACTAAGTTTAGATTTTAAATTTGTACTACATTGGACTGTTTATTGAACAAATTAAAATAAATAATGAAACAAATATAAAATGATAAAAATAAATTAGTCTACTAAATTTTTTAAGATAAAAATATCTTATAAATCAAATAATAAAATTAATAACATCATTTTTTAACGCGTTCAATCTCAAGCAACATACAATCTCATCTGATTACCTTAAAAATTTCATAGATACAATATTAATAAAAATATATTATTAAATATTACAATAATATTTAAATATATATAACACTATTTATATATTAAAATAATATTAAATAATTTTTTTATAATAAATTTATATCATAATTGATTAATCTATCTAATTAAAAAAGCAATAAATAATCAACATATACATAATTTATTATTACAAAGGAAAAAATTATTTAAAGATGATAAGATTGTGTAATCCTTAAGAGAGGTTGGAAAATAACATTCTCACCTAATAATGATTATCGGCAAAAAAAATACATTTTTATAGAAATGTCCTTAAACTAAACATGAGAAAATAATTTTTAAAAAATTATATTACTTTAATATCATCTTTTCTAAGAACCAGACACATTTTAAGTGACTAAGGTTAGAACTAATCTTTGAAAAAAAATTATAAACAACACTTTTGGTTTCCCAAGGAAAGGCAAAAAGTTGTTTTGGTGTTGATTTTTAAAACCACTTCCACCGTTCTTAGTTTAATACATCTTGAGTAATTATTTCAACAGAAAATAAAAAATTTTACAATCGATTTAGTTTAAAGGTTTAGAGATTCGATTTAAGATTTAAAGTTTAAAAGTTTAGGTTTAAAGATTTATAATTTATAGATTATAGATTAAGATTGAAGGTTAGAATTTAGGATTCATAGGTTTAAACCTAAATCCCTAGTCATATTAACCTAAATCTAAACCCTAAACTAAAAACCTAATTCATATTATAATTTTCTTTAATTCTACTGCCAATATGTTTAATATAAATCCAAAAATTATTAGAATAATAACTGAATATGCAAAGTCCCCTTTGCCAATTTTTTAAGAACAATATTAAATTTAGAGCTGGTATTAGTAGTAGTAAGTTACATTCCCACCTGCTTCTAGTTAGCTTCTCGCAAACCTTTGTCTGGCTGTGTGGCGCATGTTCTTAGCTACATTTTCAATTATCTGCTTTGGTCCTAGCCTCCTAGGAGTTGGCATCAATGTATCATGAAACTCGGTTGGCTTCCGAGACCCAACACTCGAACGGAACACCTTCAAATACATGAAAAAACATTTAAACATAATAATATTCGATACCCACATTCGAGTTATTCGGTGTCTGTTTCAGTAAGGCTTCAATTCCCAGGATGCCAAGAAAGAAAAAAAACATGGAATTGAGCACCAACAAAATGCTAAGAAACTGTTTTCACTCTTTACAGGCAAACGGATGAACAATACAATATCATATCATCTTTTTTTGCAGAAAAACGTTCCGCTTTCTTCACTCTTACTTTTTGGTGGTAAAACCCGTCGGATTACATTCTTGCAAAGGAACCAAACAATTATAAGAGAACAAAGTGTAGAAGAAGAAATAAATATGAATTTGTAGACAGAAAATAAACTCACTTACTAGAAGTTACAATAGCCCAAACGGTTCAGGCAGAGACTCCAATCCATTATCGAAGAAGGATCCTTGATCGGATTTATCGTCAATACTATGCAACCAATTCGTACTCTTCAAGTCCTCTTTTAGTAGTATTGCATCGTAGCGGGTACTCTCATAGATGTCCACCTCATTTAATTTGGTCGAGTATCTTCCATCATGGGAGTCGTTTCTGTTCTCTGCAGGTCTCAGAATGCTATTTCCATTCTCAGAGTAGTCTCCATTTTTCAAGCTATTGGCGCTTCCATTGCTATTGAAAGAGTCTGAGGTGCTTAAAGAACGGACCGATTGGGTTTTGGCAGGGGAAGATCGGATACTCTGAGGGAAAAGAGTTGTGCCAGAAAGGGAACGAATGCTCGCTGAGCCATTTCTTAGGTCCTACATCAGTAATCACAAATAGTGTTAGGATTATTCTGCATGATATACTTTATATATCCCTGGGGAAATAAGAACACTTCTTTTGCTAGTAACTTTAACACGATGCAATCTCTTGATACAGCAGAGCATCTACAGAAAGAAAGATCGCAACAAATTTCGACCACTAAACATGCCACTGCAACTCTAAGCTCTTATTTAGAAATCCAAGCTAATACCTGAGACCGTGAAAATTTCTGCTAGAACTATTGGATCATGGTGATTTTCGATTTATGACGATATTGTAGACTAAAAACTTCAAGAGTTAAGGTTAAGATTATAATTTATAATGTCTACTTGAATGACAATTTTCCCACCCCTTAGCAGCACTTGGATTACTTGGCACATGATCAAGAAGAAGAAAAGGTTTGTTAAAAACACATCACATGACTAACATTTGCAACAAGCAGAGTTTCACATGGGGACAATTAATTAATAAAAAAGTAGAGGATAAGCATACCATGTGCCTAATAGCCATATCCAGTGATTTTTTTGAGATAGTCCTACCAAATCCTGTTCCATCTGCAGTGGTTGTTGAAGACTTTACTGGTTTCCGCATAGCTAATTCTGAGACATGTGATATCCTCCGTGACTCATGTATATCAGATGAATGCCCATTGGAATGGACATGAATCCTTCCAGGAGGATCAGAGAGTCTTCCCCTAGGGGTAATTGGTGACGAATGTCTTCTCGGCATATTTATAGTGCTACTAGTATCTTGGTTTGCCTTCACGTTGGCAGAAGAACCAGGCCTAGCCCTACCAACAGAGATAGGCCTATCAGGCAAAGTTGTTCTAAGGTTAGGGGGGGTGTCAAGAGGAAAATCTCGGGGTACAACTGGCTGTTGTAGTGGCCGGACTCGTGGACCTGGGGAGCTAGGTCGAGATGATGGAGCTGAGGTGCGACCATTTGAAACAATACGCCCAGTAGAAAGTGAAGGACTACCAGGTGAAGATAGAGATGCTGCAGGATTCCGACGTGTGGGAGTTGATGGGCGAGAATTTGAGCGAACAGATGTTGAGTTCAAGTTTGCAAGGTTTTGTGGCCTAGAGGTTGGAGTTGACGGCCGTGAACTTTGTGAGGATCTACTCTTGTCAATGTAAGAGCTGGTGGTAGATGGCCGAACTTTCGAAGGAGTTGAGGGCCGTGATGTTGTTGAGCGTGCAGATGGGGTTGAAGGTCTTGCCGTAGATGACGAGCGGGTAATAGGAGAGGATGGTCTAGTATAGGATGACACAGAGGCTGAGCTTGTATTAAGAATTGAACTACCCCTGTTTGAGGAATAGTTATTGTATGAAGAAGAGAGAGATGGACGAGTTACTGAACTGCTTCTAGCGGGTCTCGAGGACTGATTGCTTTCAGAATGTGAAACCGAAAGCTGAAACAGAGAGATAACAGAAAAATTAGTCATTAATGGCTGCAAAGTTTAATTGGACGATGAATTGACAGACCGATAGGCTAACTCGACAACAACCACAAATGCCAACAGAAAAGGAGAGCGTCTATGTACATGGAGAAATCAATCACTAATTTAGACAGAAAAAAGCAGTAACATAAAATCGGGGCAAACGAAGTCTAAAAATTAGAAGGAAATGCATACCCTTGAAGCCTTGGTGGTTGAAACTGATCTAACTTTTGGATTGCTTCTTGGAGCAAGAGATGTTGACTGAGATTCAGATCCCTCAGGAAAAAGTGGAGTTCCAGGAGGAGTTAAAAGCCTAATGACACAAAGTAGTTAATATTATAAACCGAGAGCACAAAGGATTGACAAACTGAGCCTAAATCCAAGCCTCAAATTAAGTGAGCTACTCAAGATCAAACTTTACCTCTCAAAGCTTAGGGCCTAATGATTCACCCAGGATTTTGTTTACTTGAGTAAGTCAACATTGTAGTCTAAACAGTATTATCAATACAATTTAAACTTGGAGTTATCCGAAGACAACAAGAAATGCCTAAAACTCAATGTGAAAGGTAAAGATTCACAAGAAGAGAAGGTTAGTTCATTTGCAGAGCATCCAGACACCGGTGTCCAAAGCATATCCAAATATGCCTGAAACAGATCCGGATATTGGTATGGGATACAACCCCTTGAAGATTGAATACATCCATAACAGACACACTTACACCCGAATCCAATTAGCGTATTGGGTGATGAAAACCAAACAGATCCGGAAGAGAAAACGATTTGGAAATGCCAGAGAAATAGGATCTAACAGTCTATTATAGTAATACTAGCAGTGATTTACCAGTCATAGTCATGCTTTCCTCCCTCAGTAGAAGAAAGTAGATCATCGATTCCACCCTTCACTTTTGCTGATCCATTTGATACTCTTACCAATTTAATTGATACTACAAAATCAAAACCCAAACTTTAATTGAACACTTGAAAACCCAGAGCAAAAGCAGAAGAGTTTGTTCATTTCAGTCATTGCCTAAACGACATCATTTCTCTTTCTCAGGCTATATTCCATTTCAATAACCCATCCATCATTTTATAATATAAGGAAATCCAAATAAAACAGAAAATAAGCTTAAGCTAACCGCTCCCTTCGAAACCGACAAACTAATCTGAATATGATAATAACATAAAAGTAAGTACCGTCGGTTGATTCATCGGAGGAGGCAACGGAGAGACTGCGGCGGCTCTTTGAGAACAGATCCAAATTCTCGTCTGAATCCCTGGGGAATAATCCAGCGTTCAAGCTTCTACCGCGGCGGTGATGTTGGGAGGCCGCCGACGCCGCAGAAATGTTATTATTATTATTAAAATTAACACTAGTCCTCCCTCCGCCGCTCACCAGCGATTCCCTTAGGTTCCTATTCATCATCTTGTTCGTTGGTATTAAAAAATAACGGCTGCTGAAACTCTTACGCTATATATCTGCTGCTCCCTTCCCCCATCGCTCTTACTATCTTTATGAGGTAAAACGGAAGGTTCAGAAGATGAATACTATTGCAATGGTACTCGTGCTGCCATTACCAGAGCCCATTGACAAAATGCAAAACAGTTAAGTCACCGGGCTGTCGCTGAAAATATATGGAGTATTATAGAATTGAAGTGATATGCCGGAAAAGGGAGAAAGCTGTGGTGCTCAGATCTGTTGTACGCAACTGCTCAGTGCCTTCGGCTTCTTAGCTTTAATATCAGATCTGTGCTTGTGCTTACGGAGACCAGACAACCAATACAGCTTTTTTTTTCCTTAATATATAAATAAGTGTTGGTTCTTAAATTATTTTCGATTTTAAATAAGTAACTAAAATTTTAATTTAAATATTTTAAGGATTAACTATTAATAAAAAAATTATTTACCAATAAAATTGTCATAAGTGATAAGTTTTAATTTTTTAAAATAAAAATAAATTTTTATCTTTTAAAATTGATAGTTTTAAATTCTTACAAAATGTCTCAAATCTTTAACCCAAAATTCTTAAATTATTATAGTTGTCAACGTTTAGTACCTCTTCGGAGATCATTATTATCATCTTCGGATTACCATGATCGTTTCTCCCAATTAACCATTGTCTAAAACCGACGGTAGGTATATCAACAACTTCATTTTTACAGTTTTGGTTTCTTTTAATATTAGGACATTGATCGACACACCTACCAGTGATAGATGGTTAAGGAAAATAATTATGATAATCCAGCGACGGTTATGGTGGTCTCCGATGATACAATAAACGGTGATAATGATCGGAGGTTTGGGGTTAGAGTTAGAGATTTAAGGCTATTTTGTAAAGATTAAAAAAACTTTTATTTTTTTAAAAAAATTAAAAATAAATTAAATTTAAAAATAATAATATAATAAAACAAAATAAATAATAGTTAAACATTTAAAATAACCACAATCATAGTTTGAACCTAATTAAATATTAAACCTTTCTTTTTTTTTATTACTACTTCTCTCTAATAATATTTTTTATTTTACTTTATCACTCAAAGTATTAACAAACAAAATTTTTCATAATATTATCTTAAAAAAATAAAAAATAGTAAAAAATATTTTATTTTTTAAAATATTATAATTTGTAAAGAAATTTTAAAAATAATATCATTTGATATTATCTTTGAATAATAATTAAGTTAAATTAAATACAAATTAGTCAATACTAAAAAATATTAACTTTGAACAATAATTTTATTGAAAACATACTAAAATTTATTAACTTATTATTGAAGTCTTTTCTTTTATTTATGTTAATTTCACCTAATTTCCATGTCAACAACAATTAAAAATGGTGGATGGATGATTGGTCTAAGCAAGGCTAATGTGTCCAAGTCCTCCAACTATACCAACTTTGAAAATAAAAAAGACCCAACTACCTGATGAAAGGATTGCCATTATTTACTTGATATATTCAATATAATTATATGTTTTTTTAATTAATCATTATTTTTAACAAATTATATATATTTTTGAAATATATTTTTTAAAGAAATTATTTTTAGTGAGTAAAGAAATAATACATGAATTATAATCTTATTAAATTACTAAGCAGTGATTATCCTCGTCTAAAACGTGATATTTGTTTCACTTAATTTTGTACCTGCAATCAAATAAAACTCAAATTAGTACTAGATAAGACGTCACTTTCTTAACCAAAACACTATTTAAATTCCATTTTCATATATTTTTAAATTGAGTTATTTAAGTAATTGATTTCTTCGGAAATTTTTGAAAATATGTTTTTTTTAAATGAGTTTTTTTTAAATTAAGTGATAAGGTCAAATGAGTTTTTTTTAACATATTTTTTTAAATATTTTGAGAACAAATATCTAAAAATTAAAAATGATAAAAAATTTATTTTATCATTATTTAAATTAAGAGGACCTCAAGTACAATTATACTAAAAAATTAAAAAGAAAAAAAAACTATCTTTGTGGTCTCTTTTCTCACTCTTACGATCTATTTTTCTTAATTTTTAGCCCCCGCAAAAATTTTCTTTACTTAAAATTAATGATTCAAATTTTACTATTGACATTTTTAATTTTTTCTTTAATTAGTATAATAAATTTTACTATTGACATTAAGAGCATTATGGGTCCTAGGAATTGTCATTTGTTGTTAGTGGGTGGAAGAAAAAAACATTAAACCGAGCGTTTAAAATTATGAAAGACTCTAATTAACAAATCTAATGCTCTGTTGTTATTTCAAGAAAGAAAAAACACAAAATTACATGGCAAAACTTGATCAAACAACTTGAAAATATTGATTTTGATATAATAATAAAAATAGTTTTAGACTAATTTTAAAAGGTTTTAAAAATGGTTCTTATAATAAAACAACTTGAAAATATTTTTAAGAAGTTTTTTAGGGGTCTTGGAAGTGTTTAAAATGTTTTAAATGAGCCAAACTTGTGCTTTCAACAAATGTGTATCGATACACCCTATAGTATTTCGATACAGTTCAACACTGCCAAAAATCATTCTGATACGCCTGACAAGGTGTTTCGATATGGGTGCTTTGATACACCACTTTGGTGTTTTGATACACCCCCAACGATTTTATAACCCCCAATAACTTTGTGAAAACCCCCAACGTCTAGGAGCCATATCTATATAGGCATTAGCCGTTTCGATATAGGGGGCAAGGGATTTCGATATGGGTATTCTAATGCGGGTTCAATGGCTTTTCCCAAAGGAGATGTATGAAAATGAGTACCCGCATTTCGATACGCTTGACACCTGAAAGAGAAATTAACCTGAGAATCAACTCCAAACGGCTCCAATTCAATCCTAACGGTCTATAATGGTTACAAACTCAATTGGGAGGATAAAAAAAATCCCAAACATTAAGAGAAGACTAATGATCTTATTGCCAATAACATTATAATTGTAAAATTGCCTTAGAGCTTAATTTTTCATCTTTTGTTAGATAAACACTTGTGAGCTTAAATGTCAATGTATGTTCAAGTGTATTAGAAGTTGGGTGAATGCTTTAAAGTGCAAACAACCACCATTGAGAGAGATTTCAGTTTGCTGTTTTTTCTCTTTGATTTAGAGTTTTTTCAAAAATGAACTTTGGATGCTAAATTTAGGTAGTAAATCTAGGTTGTATCAGTTTTCTTATTAACCATGAAAAGAGAAAGAATTCTTAGTGAAGTGGTTGAAAATACTTAGTAGTAAGTTAAGGTAGTGGATGTAGGTGCTTGTTAGAAGATCGAACCACTATAAATACTTGTGTCAATTTTTTTTAACCTTTTTGCTCTCATCATAAATCACCCAAACAACCTCTTCTCCACTACTTGGCAATCAAATCGGTTGGTGCATCGAGCCTAACAATTATTATAAGAGAAAGGCTCAATCGATTATGGTTAACGTTCTATTAAGTCGTGTAATACCGGAATTTTGTCCAGGTTAATACATATATAAAATAAGGCCAAAAATAAATAAATAGTAAATATAAAGGGTCATCCCATCGCCATCATCTCTTGATCCATTAACTCCTTCCATCCTCATCAGTCCACAGCCATATGACCAATTGATTTTGCTGGACCACTTTTATGTGTACACTATAAGGTATAGTCCATAATTGATATTTCAGACAGTGATGGTTGGCATGGACCATATCACGATAAAACCACCAAACTTTGCGAACCGAGAAACTACAAGTCATCGATCAAACTAAACAATCCCTACCACACTCATAAATAATGTTAAAAATTTATATTAAAAAAATTGGCACGCGGGAACAAGAACCCTCCCAAATATGGAGGTTTATTTAGTTGAGTAATTTTTAAATAATTTAAATTTCATTCAATTAAAATTTAGTTAATATTTAATTTAAATAATTTAATTTAAAATTAAATTTGATTAATTTTGAACGAGTTAAGTCGAATAAAGTTTAATTCGATTCGATTTGTTAATTTTAATGATATCTAAAAACTTTTTTCTTCAGATTCGTCATTGTGGATATGATCAGCTTCAGTGATGGATTCAGAAAAATATTTCAGGGTAGACACATAAAATTTTAAAATTTCAGAGTGAACACAATTTATAAAATTTTAAAAATAATTAAGGATTAATTCATGATATTTTAAAAAATTAAAAAAATATTCTGTTTTTAATATTTTGTCTTATTTATTTATATATATTACATAATTTTAATCAAATCAAAATTGAATTTATAATAATCTAAAATAGTAAAAATGTAAACTTAAAAACAAGAAGAAAAACATAATATGGGTGAGCTGCCAACGAGCTTAGGTTCACTACTTGCTAATATAAAGAGGTTTGTAGAAAAAAAAAATTAGGCTAATAATTTATGTCTGACCAAACTTGGGTAAGCATAAACGTGTTAATCTCTAAGCTTAATCCTATCACAATCCAAACAAATCCCTAACATAAAATAAGAAAATATTACAGGTTTCAGCGTGTTTGAACCGATATTCTTCAATAGAATGTAATTACAATGATATTAATAAAACTAAAACTTAATTATCATTCCTTCTGTTTTTTAATATTAATTTTTTTTTGAATTTTAATATTTTATATATTTAAATTTTTATACAGTATTAATCTATTTATAATCTCCATACTTGGAAGCCAAAAACAATTATAATTTAGTGCAATCAAATTTATCGTCCGTTAAAGATATCAACTGTTAATCAAGCTAAGAATTCATTGATAAAATATTTAATTTTCGTATGATATAAGCTAATGTCACATCTAAAAATCATGTTTGGAGTTCGTGGAAAGAAATTTTTGATATCTGAATTCTGGGATTAAAGTGATGAAATGTTTAAGTTGTGGGACTAAATTGAATGAATATTAGAATTAGGGGTAAAAATAGAATTTCTCCGAACTCTCTTTCATGAGAATCGTAAAGAATTTGAGGACTTATTGAACAATTGATCCATGTTTTGGAAATTGAATTTCAACTTCACCCAAATAGCCGACCTTTTATCCTCTTTCTTAAATTATCTAATATTATATTTATAAATCATAATTTTATTTAAAATCTTTCATTTAGTTTTATGAATAAAAAATATATACATAACAGAAAATAGACTTCACCCTAAAATAAAATTTTAAATTATATCTCCTTTTTATAATAGATGCCTAAAATATTTTTTTTAAAATAAATATTTAAATTTAATTTTTGACTAAAATAAATTAATTAATTCTGGAATAAGTAAAATATAAACTGTATATATTTATTTTAATAAAAATTACTTTAAAAGATATTTTAGATATCTATTATAAAAAATATTATTTAAATATTTATTTTGTAATTAACCTTACAAAATACGGTGTTTCCAGGTCCGCCTAAACCCTTCTGATTCCCTCCAAACCCCACTTTTCCTTCCCTAATCCAGCTTTCCTTCTTGACCGAGCAAAACCAACCCCCCTCGGCCATTCTTTGAAACACCCTCTTGACAGATCGTATTTTCACCAAATTTGGTTACCGCGTAGACTTAGATCAGATTTGGAATAATCGAAGCATATTTATAGGGGGTGGTTGGATTCCCTTGCGTATCATGAAACGAAGTGAAGGAACTTCGACAAATTTAGAGTTTAAAATTTACTAAATATTTTTAAGATAAAACATATAAAAAATATAGTTAAGAAATAAAAATTTTATTCTATATTATATATTTTAAATTTAATTTTTTATTTATTATTAGTTAATAAGTAAGTTGAGGGTACGATAGAGATTATAATACAGATAAAAAATAAAACTCAAAATATCCTTAAACAGATTAAGATGAAATAAATTCTTGTTTTCCCCACCAACTGCCATGACCCCATCCCTTGCAATTATATGATCTTCCCGGTCATTAAATTGGAGGGAAATTATTTTATATTCTATTATTAAAATAAAAGAGAAAAGACAAAACAGTGCTTACCCGACAGCGTCACATGGTCGTAAAATTTTATCTGCAACCAAACCAATTTAACAGGATCCTGACTTTCTCGTTCTAGTTCGGAGTTCGAATAATTTTTGAATTTGATTGGATCACATTAGTCTCTGAATTTCCAGTTGAAGCAGATTGGGCTTTGTTCCGGATTAGGATATAATTTTTGAAGGAAAACCAAATATATTACTTACATTCAAAATCAAATATTCAATACAAAAAGAAACCTCAAACAAAAAAAAGAAAGGACAATCCAAAAAAAAATCAATGTACAAGCTCATGAGAAATTCTATTAGCCACACAGTTTACATGAGAAACTTAAAAAATAAAAAGCTAGAATGGAGCAAAACAGGTGCCTCCCTAAGATAACAAGCTACCAAAGATCTGTCGAGAGCAATAGCATTGAGCTTGTTCACCATGGACATAGAATCTCCCCCGACTTAAACTTTCCTCCTGCTACTGTGTAACGACTGAATTTTAGATCTGAGTGTCGGATTAATCCAAAGTATTGGGTTTCGACGTTTGTGCATCGAGTTTAAATTTTGGGCCATGGGCATGAGTGTGTTGGATTGTCTTTGGATTAAAGTGAGTTAAGTGAGGAGCAATCTGATAATCCTCTAATTAAGGACAAAGAGAAAAAAATGGTATAATGTTTTTTGTAGAGACTTTTGTTGAGTGGGGTCATCCCCTTGTTTTGTCTTCTTCTCCCTTCCTCTTTGCAAGAGAAAAAAACTTGCCAAAGGTCTAATCTATATAGTTTGTGTTGAGAATCCCGTTTCGGGTATTGAAAGAAAGAGTTAAAGCATTAAGATATACTTATAAAGGTAAAAGGTGTTGAATTTAGTGGAAGATGGTTTGTTGGTGGGGTTGAAGAGCAAAACGGGAAAGAGGGTGAAATTAAATTCTCTTTAGTTTGTTCATATATTTAGCTTTTAAGAACGTCCATGAAAGTGTCAAATTTTTTGTTTTAACTCCTTATAGAAAAAGAAGGCGTGAGCCTTCATGAGTTTTGGAAGGAGAAAGCTTGAAAAAAAAAGGAGGAAGACGTGGTTGCTGCTTAATTTGCTAAAAGTTTGTATTCTACCTATCTTTTTTGCATCATACATCTTGTGAAATTAAGTGATTGCATGTATGCTAAATTTCTTGAATGCTTTGGTAGCTTAGAAACCCCATTCAATGGTGATTTCGTGTTTAATTGATTAATTGGGGTAAATTAGGTATAAACATACCAATTACTACTCAAATAACATGTAGGGATGAATTAAGAATCACTGGTAAAGGATTAGACAGTGTTCTTGGTAAATTTCAAGTATAGAATACATTTTCGTGTAGGTGTATCGATACAAGATGAGAGTGTATCAGTATGGTAGAGTAGAATTGAAGGGGAACGTTAGCGGACGTATCGGTACGGGGGTCCCATGTACCAATACCCCTTGTATGTTTAAAATTTCAGAGACGTTTTTTGATACAGTGCGCAAGGGAATACCAATACCACTATTACATTGGGTTATTATAAAAGGGCGCATTGATACACCAAATAAGTGTATCGATACAGACTCAATTTAGTATTGGTACGGAGGATGATTGTATTGGTACGAGTAGGTATTCTTTTGGGCTATTCTTTTGGTACGAGTAGGTTCTTCTAGTGCGATCTTAAAATTAAAAGTTATTTCAATTAAGTACAATGAAAAAAATTCCATCATTGGGTATTCATCAAATTCAATGCAACCTACATGCAAAAACTAATAATGATTACAACTATCTTGAAATTAGTTAAAGGTAATTATCCCAACTCGAGAGAAGACAAAAATGAAACTTAGTAAGAAATATTTTTTTCTAAAAAAGGAGTAGCTAATTTTTCATAGTGTTGTAGAGGAAGACGAAAATGATGGGAAATTTTGGATTTATTTCAAATATTTGATGAGTTATTTTTTATTAATATTAAACTTATATAATATAATAATTTTATTTTTATAAAATTATTATTAAATTATATTATGTCATAATCTTTGTTAAATATTTAATGATTGATGATCAAACGATATCAAAACGAAATGTTAGTGAAGGTTTTGAGAAAAAATTTAGTCGAGTGACCAAAATAGAAAAAAGAGTGATAATTGGGTGACTACCCGTATAGTTTTTCTTATAAAAAATAATTTAATTAAAATTTTATTTAAAAAATTATTAATTAGATTTTAGATGCTCATTATAAAATTTTCCTATATAATATGATATATTAATTTAATAGTTCATATTAAAGTTTTCCTTTAACAATTCTATATAGTATCACGTAATATTTATTCTTACTTTTACCCGTTAAATTAGGTTGATATTGATGGAGTAAATTTCAATTTCATTTTTTTTATCATTCCAGGTTCTCATTAATTAAAATTAGTATTGTTTTGGGTATTAACTATTTGAGTCTGCTAATTCACGTTAAAATTATTTTGAATTTAAATATTTTAAATCAAACTCATATTTATATTTACATTATAAAAATTTAAAATATTATTCTGGTAACTCAATAATTAAAAAAATACCATTATTATAGTTTACCCGCTGAAATTAAGTTGCTTCACATTTTAATCTAGATAAGAGAGGGGTTTGATATTTGGCCATTGGCATCTGTGGTGTCTATGTGTTTACAAGTCTAACCAGGAGAACGAGGACTCGACCCGCCGGATCATAAGGGATAAAACCAGAAAAAGAATCCGTAAACAAAACACAGAAACCAAAAGATATGCTTACTCACAACTTGGCTGCGCCGTCTTCTCTGTAAGAGCTCTCTTCAACCACTTTCCATTTGTCAATTTTCTCCCTTTTTGTTTGATGGGGTTTTCATTTATCCTTTTGCAGATGCCCAATTCTTTCCTATGACTGGCATTTCCAAGCATCTGAGCAGCTTTTGTTTCCTCACAACATAAACCCAAATCTTAATCATGGTGTTTGCTTCTGTTTCATGTCTGCTTTTTTATTTTCTTTGTTGGTTCCACACTTCTAAAACCTGATTGTTTCGTTTATATTAAGATGTTCACAGTATTGGTTACAAAACAAGATTGAATTAGAACATGTTTAGGATTTCAACACGTGTTTTGTTTTTGCAGCAACTAGAAAGATTAAGGGATTCCGAGTCAAGGCTAACTTTTGGGACTCCATCAGATCTGGGTATTTTGATTTATTTGTTGTTTTTGAATCATGAGCTTTAATATGCAGGTTATGCTGAGATTGGTTATCTTAGATTGTTGTGTTTCTCTCTGTTTCTGTGAACCTTTCTTGTAGTGTTGTGTTTCTAAAATATAATTTAGGGTTTAGTGTTATTTAAATTTCCTTCCTTAGGCCTTGGAACACCCTAGTTTCACGATGCTGCATGAATGCTTTTTTTTTTATTAAGTAGAGAGTAATTACATATTCGAACTCTTACAAGAAGAGGCAACATGTTCAACTTTGACCACCTGGTCAATCAATGGAGCTCATGAGTGTTCTTTTCGATTGTGTAATTTTGCCGCAGTTTAGCAGATGGTACGGTTTTAGGCCATAGTGCCAATAGAATCAACACCATTTGCCTTATTTCTCTAGAGCAAATCACCTATTATAATTGCACTATGAACAACGAATCATAACTTGAAAGTGTGTAGTAGTATGAAGATTACACTTAATATGTAGTGGTCCTTAGCATAATTCTTTTTCGTGCTCGGACTCTTTTTATTGTCTAGTTTTTCCTCAGCTTACCAAACTGAAATGGTTTTAAGCCATAGAACTAGTAGAACCAACAAGAATTGCCTCATTTCTTAGTAGCAAACGACCTTTAATTGTTGCACTACAATTAGCTAATCATAACTTGAAGGTGTATATGGTTCAGTATGAAGGTTACACTTATAAGTAGTGAACCTTAACATAGTTCTTTGTAGTGGTTGGGCTTCATTTTTCTCTACTCTCATTGGAGCACACTTTCTTCCTTGCTTATTGTTCTAGAATTTTGAAGAACAACACAACACAGATCGTGGAACCACCCTCTACACTTGAAGAAGAGGAAGAACCGCTGCCTGAAGAATTTGTGCTCGTTGAAAAGTCTCAACCAGACGGAGAAGTTGAACAAATAATATTCTCTTCTGGAGGAGATGTGGATGTCTATGAGCTTCAAGCCCTATGCGACAAGGTAAGGGTTTTTTGTTCCCTGCATCTTCTTTTTAGGATTCGGATTTTTTACCATGCTTTTTAATAGGTTGGCTGGCCAAGGAGACCGTTGTCAAAACTAGCAATGGCTTTACAAAATAGCTATATGGTAGCCACATTGCATTCTGTTAGGAAATTGCCTGGTCAAGGTATGCGACTACTGTTGATTTTTTAATTGCAATAGTTTAAAGATATTTGTATTCCTAAAACTATTAATAAACATCTTAGTGTACTTGGGGAAGTTATTTGACAGAAGGGAATGAGGAAAAGAAACTAATTGGAATGGCTCGTGCTACATCTGATCATGCATTCAATGCTACAATCTGGGATGTTCTTGTTGATCCTAGCTATCAGGTACTTGAGTTCGCATAGGCCATTGTAACAGCCAAGGAGGGGCCGTGTGTGTGCGGTTATGTAATTATCTCATGCAACCTTCAATATTGATTTCTGATAGTGTGCATGCATTGCAGGGCAAAGGCCTTGGTAAGGCCATGGTTGAAAAGATGATCAGGACACTTCTACAGAGGGATATCGGTAATATAACGCTTTTTGCCGACAGTAAAGGTACAGCGGCCCTTTAAACGTGAAACCGAACTCCACTAAAGTTGTTGAACTGCCTCAAATAATACCGTCTTACTTCGTTGCAGTTGTGGAGTTCTATCAGAACTTGGGTTTTGAACCGGATCCGGAGGGCATTAAGGGTATGTTTTGGTATCCAAGGTATTGATTGCAAGAGGAATCATGTCTTACGCCAAACTACAAGAGAGAGCTCACCGGTGGGGCTCGGGTTGAGACATTAGATGAGGGAAATGAATCATACATTCGTCATCGGAACTCCAAGTGATCCGATTACGTTAGTGGAGGGCATCTTATATAGGATTTTATGATTCACTCACTTTTTGACCACTCAATGCATGTGGGGATTAAGATTATTGTTATTGAAGTCTGCAAACGCATGAGTTTGAATTCAAACATTAAGGAAGGGCCTATATTATATATATATAGTAACAAGGATGGAGTCAGGATTTGGGATTGAAAGGGGCAAAACATAAATATTTAGAAGTAGGGGGACAAATTCATAAAAACTCAATTTTTAAAAGAATTTAAATAGAGGATAAAAATAAAAGAAAAAAATCGGGGTCGGGGGCGATTGTCCTTTCTGATCCCCACATAGTTCCGTCCCTGTATAGGAATAACGTTAAATTATATAGTATAAAATTCTTTAAGTTTTATAAGTTTTTTAGATCGTTAGATGATTGAAAATGATGTCTCAAATTAACAGTTGATTATGTGAAAATTATCACTTTAAAAAAAATTAAGGAATTATGTGAGTCGTTCATTTTAGTTGTCGAACGATCTAAAAAACGTGCAAATTTTAAAAGGGTTTTAAACTGTATAGCTTGATTCTATCTTATATATAGTTCAGATTAACTTACATTATATAAAATTTAAAAGAGTTTATTACATGTTTTTTAGATTTTTGGATGATAATAATTTTTATATTTTTTATTGTAAATTAGTATAAGACTTTTAAAATTTTATATGATATAATTTGATTCCATTTTATATATATATATATATATATTTATAAGTGTTGGTTTGAATTTCTGACATTTACACCTCACCGGATATATTCCCTCTTGGCCTACTAATTATTTTCCAATATACTATGTATCGTAAAATATTAGTTTTGACTTACTAATTATTATGCTTGTTGTTCCTACCAAGAATTAGAATTCAATTTTACAGATTAAAATAAAATGCTATCCTGTTCCTGTCTGAAAAAACTCGAATAGATTTATAAATCAATGATTAAGATGTTTGAATTTGAATTGAATTCAATAATTATAGAAACAAACTTTAAAACTTACGAAACTTATCCAACTTTGGAAGTTTATATGGAAAAAAATAAAATTTGAAACTTAAAGTTTTGATGGTTTTACTCAGAGTCTTGGATTTCAAGGATTGTGAATTATAAGAATGTTTTGTTATATATTTAAAATTTTAATTTCACTCTTTAAGTATAATTAAACGTGATTATAAAACGTTGCGATGGGTATTTAAACCGTGATTATAAAGAAAATATTTGAAATTGTTTATTATTTAATCAGTGTGCTGATATTATTAGTGTTCAAACTGTAACTTTCAGGAACAACAATCATTTTTTTAACCACTGAGAAAAGATGATTCGTAAAAAAGATGTTAAATTTATGAAGGGCAACGATGGGTTATATATTTTTAAGGGACTATATAATAATTTTACCATTATACCAAATTATAATTTTTCAATTAGTTTTTTTTAGATTATGCAGCCCTTGTCAGTCCCTTTAACCTTCCCTGTTTATCGAATATTAGAATTAAACCTATATTATAAATAAATACATAAATCATGTTTTTTTTTATCAAAAAAAGTATTAAAATATTTTTTATTAAAATAAATATCAAATATATATATATATATATACATTCATAATAAGTACTTAAAAATATTTTTAATTAATGTTACACGTCAACTTTTAAAAATTTATTTAAAAAATACTTTAATATACTTATTTTATAAAAAAAACTTTAAAAACTTGTTTTGAAAAAAAAATTCAGGTATTTATCTTGATAAAATATATAATTTAAATCCTTATTTTAATAAAGAAACACTTTAAATAAAAATTTGATATATTTCAGGGACATAAAATACTTGTAATTAAAATCGATAGGTTTCCAAGGTTGACAAATTCCCACCAAACTCAACAGACAATTGTGTCGGAGGAGCACAGTAGGTGAAGAAAACTTTGATATTTCTTCTACTATTGAATAAATAAACATGTATCCTAATCTCCAGCCGTTGATGATGATTAAATGTTATTTTCAGAAATGTGGATGAACAAACCATGATCATGACAATGGCGTCGTGGTTGGAAAAAAGTCAACAGCAGACAGCTCCATCTCCATTTCACCTTCTTTCTCACATACCCAAACACCCTTTGGCCTTTTCTCTTCATCTTCCAACTTTGCTCCTAAAACATCACAAGTCATTTTGATTTTCGTTGTCAACTCTGATATGATTTGCAGGGTGAGATTAGGCGGATCATGCATATTCGTCCTCTGCCTCTGCCTCCGCCTGGCTGCGGCTGCTACTACTCTTACCCATCCTTCTGAAGGTTTGTCATTCTCAGCTCCAGTTCTGATTAAAACTGATAATCTAAGTTATAAGCTAAAAATTGAAGTCCAAATAGCAATAATGATAGAGAAGACTGGATCAGCAATATGGGCTTTATTTCTTAATTACAAACTGGGGATTTTGCTGTACGTGTACGGGTGCAAAAACATGATTTAGCTTTTGACTATTGCTAATCTTTAATCTGTTGGCTGCCGCACCCTGGAATTTTGTTACTATTTATTAAAATTTCTCCCAATTGCAGTTAATGCATTACGAGCTGTGAAGAAGCAATTGGTTGATCCAAAGAAGAATCTATGGAATTGGGGCAAAGGGGATCCTTGCACAGCCAACTGGACTGGAATTATATGTTCTAATGATCTTGGGGATGATGGATATTGGCATGTTCAGGAACTGTACGTTTTCTCTTGCATTCTCTACACCTAGTTTTGGTTGAGTTGCTGCTTGGCTTTTCCTTTCGTGTTGATTATCTAAAATCTTGGTGCTCATCGTTGAAGCTAACTGGTTTTTGTAATTGGTGCAGTCAGCTACTGAATATGAATCTGTATGGAACTTTAGCGCCTGAACTTGGCCAACTTTCTCATCTCAGAATACTGTGAGTTGGGATATGAAATTGAAAATGCATCATAATTCATAAACATTCCCGACATGTAATTTCCAGTGGAGCTAACACCTTTTCTCTTTTGTTTGTGGAAGAGATTTCATGTGGAATGAACTGACGGGCACTATACCAAAGGAGATAGGACAAATCTCAACCTTAACACTCCTGTAAGTTGGATCTTTCTTCTTTAATAAAGAAATTTAAAGAAATATAAAGTTTCTTTACCAAAGACGGATCGGAGGGGATACTTAATGACAAAAGTTCATCTTTTTCTTAATTGTATCTTGGTATATCAATCCAAGTCCATGATTAAATTTATGGTGTGAAGATAAAAAAACATACATTTCCTTAGATTTTAACTGTGTAACATTTTCTATGCAGACTATTGAATGGAAACAAATTATTTGGTTCTATGCCGGATGAACTTGGCTACCTCTCAAATCTGAATAGACTTCAACTCGACCAGAACAACATTTCTGGTCCCATACCAAAAACATTTGTCAACATGAGCTGTGTGAGACATATGTAAGTGAACCTACAAGTTAAATGCTGTTTGAACTTTACATAGAGATGAAGACTTCAAAGAATTTCTGCTTAACGAGGAGACAACAATTTTCTACTAGTTTCACATGATTGTTTGTAATGTGCAGCCACCTCAACAACAACTCCCTTAGTGGTCAAATTCCTCCGGAGTTATCTCAGATACCCACTTTGATTCACTTGTAAGTTCATATAAAATATGCTCTCATTTCATATGCATTTTCTTTTATTTTCATTGTTATCCCTATTTTACTATTTTTTTTTATATATTTGGTGTGTCATTGGTGATATAATTTTTTATTTCTTGCAGACTTTTGGATAACAATAACTTAATTGGATATCTTCCTCCAGAATTCTCAAACTTGCCAGAATTGCGCATACTGTATTTTCCTTCCCTTCCCTTCAATCTTCTCTTATTCATTTTGTGATTCAGTTCTTGAAATTATCATCCAGCTTTAACTTGCTTCTTTATTGATGTCATTCCACTTGTCTTATCAAGCAAAACGTTCGTCACTAAAATCTAAAATATTAAGTAACCAACTTTAATAAGGCACAGATGTCATTTTTCTTATTATTAGTTAGTTTGACATTAACTGTTTTCTACATTTCTGCAGTCAGCTTGATAGCAACGACTTCGGTGGATCTGTTATTCCAGCTACGTACGGGAACTTCTCTAGATTAGTGAAATTGTGAGTGTTAGTAAAACATTTATTTAGCCTTGGAGTTTATTTACTGAGTTAAGAAAACATTTAAGCTTATAAAGGTAGTGATTTGTTTTATCACTTGTGAATTAAAAGAATCATAAAGAACATGGACATGCCCTTGATATAGAAATACATCAATTCAGTTTTAAAATATACCTCATTCTCTCTTCAAAGTTTAACTGTCTGGAATTTGTATTTAATATTATGGACTATAAAACGTACACGTAATTTGTTTTTAATATTATGGACTATTTATAACTCTTGGTGTCTTTCAGGAGTCTCAGGAATTGCAGCTTGCGAGGAGCAGTTCCTGATCTTAGCAAGATATCAAATCTTACCTATCTGTATGTCTGGTTTTACTCTTTTAATTATTGTGTGATATTTAATATTTACCTTACTGGGATGCGTTTATTTTATGCAATACTACGAATTTCCTTCTTATTTTAGCCACTGAACTTAACTCATATTCTTGAATCTGCATTCATGTGGCAGAGATCTCAGCCAGAATCATCTTACTGGACCCATACCAACAAATAAGCTTTCGAATAATATGACAACCATGTAAGTGAAATGCTAATTTAAAATTATCAAGTGTCTTGTTTCAATGAATAAATAAACTCGTATTTTTAACCGCTCCAATTTGGAGATCCCAATTGTGTAAATATTTAGCTAAATGATAAATTAGTCTTCTAAAGTTTGTACTATTACCTTTTTTGATTATTTAATAAAAATGCAATCTATACAAATTCCCAATAAGAGATGACTTCTTGCAGTGATCTTTCGGATAACCAGCTAAACGGAACTATTCCTGCAAGTTTCTCAGACCTCCCTTCACTTCAGACTCTGTGAGAACCTATATCCATATAAAACTGTTCTATATTTCCTGTTGTTAAATGATGCTTATTATTACATTTTTGCAGAGTTTAGAATCTAAATGATGGTTTATTGCAGATGTCTCGAGAATAATTTTCTGACCGGTCCTGTTCCTACTGACATTTGGCAGAACATGACCTTCAGTACTAGTGCTAGACTTAAGATGTAAGATCAGAAAGTAGTGAACTCACTTTTTATAAACCATTATACATCTTTGATGAGCTTTGTTTTGGTGCACATTGCGAAGCACTTATCTTATGAAATAGAATGCAATGGTAATTGTTTTCCTTTGTCTGTGCTTCCAAAATGCAGAGATCTTAGAAACAATTCATTCTCAAGCATTCAAGGACATCTAAATCCTCCGGTGAATGTTACCTTGAGGTAAATTTCTTGCTCTGTTGAATAGCTGCAGCACGTTCGGAGTTACTATTAAAATGAAAATTTAAGTTAAATACCAGAAAATTAACAATTATTGACGCAACAATAGAGAAAAACTCAGTTTTGGTCATGCATACTTTTTTCTTTTAATTTTATTATCAAAATCCTTACAATTTTAGCAGTTTTTCTTTAGGCTTGAAAGCAATCCTGTCTGCGAAAATGCAAACTTATTGAATGTGACCCTGTTCTGTGGATCTGAGTCTGGAGAGGATAAGATGCGTACAAACTTGAATAACTCAACAGCGAATTGTCCAATTCAAGCATGCCCCAAAGACCATTACTATGAATATGTCCCAGCATCTCCTCTTCCATGTTTCTGTGCAGCACCTCTCAGAATCGGATATCGTCTGAAGAGTCCTAGTTTTTCTTATTTTCCTCCTTACATCCAGCCTTTTGAGGTGTATTTGACAAATTCTTTGAACTTAAATCGATATCAACTGTCAATTGATACATATTCTTGGGAGAAAGGGCCACGTCTAAGGATGCACTTGAAGCTTTTTCCTAGCATCAACGATAACCACTCCAGTACTTTTAATGTTAGTGAAGTTGAGAGAATCAGACGCGAATATCTGTCATGGACTTTTCCTGGCAACAGCTTCTTTGGACCGTATGAGTTGCTCAATTTCACTCTACTTGGACCATATGCAGATAGTACGTACTTCATCTTTGAATTCTTATGGAATAATGTCTTCTTATTTATAGTGACACGGCTGAAGTAGTAAGAAGCTGATTGTTTTGTTATTTGCTCCAGTTAAGTTTGAGGAGAAAACGAAGGGTATTAGAAAGGGTGGCTTGGTAGCTGTTGTGGTTGGGGGTGCTGCCTTTGCAGTTGCAGTGTCTGTTATAGTAACAATTCTAATAACAAGAAGACATACCGGCAAACGCCGAGCAATGTCAAGAAAACGTTTGTGTAAGCTCCTTAATATAATTATTTGATTTCTTTCCCCAATAATATGCTCTCGAACTATCACTGGAAGAAAATTCTAGTCTGAGTATCTTACTTTACTTTGCAGCTGAAAAGGTTTCTATGAAACTTGATGGAGTAAAAGACTTTACATTTAAAGAAATGACACTTGCTACCGACAAGTTTAACAGCTCGAGTCAAGTTGGACAAGGAGGATACGGAAAAGTGTACAAAGGCACTTTACCCGACAAAGCAGTCGTTGCCATAAAACGTGCAGAAGAAGGATCTTTGCAGGGACAAAGAGAATTTCTTACAGAGATAAAGCTTTTGTCAAGGCTGCATCATCGAAACCTAGTTTCATTGGTTGGATATTGTGATGAAGAAGGAGAACAGGTACATTTTTGTTTTCTGATCAGTGATCATAAGGTGTGATCAGTTAATTATAAAATTTATATTCTTGTGTTGGTCCATTTGCAGATGTTGGTATATGAGTTCATGCCCAATGGCACCTTGAGGGACTGGCTTTCTGGTACGTAATTTTTCAGTATCCATTGTTTTCAAGTTTTATTATGTAACTACAAATTTATCACAACCTTTAAATCCTGAAGTGTTTAGATGGACTATAAGTTCAGCTTTAGTCATGTAATGTCACCATTTGAAGCCATTAATTGTCTACTTAGTTTGAAATCTCTTTGAACATTTATCAGGGCACTAAATATGTTCATGTTGATACTCAATATGCTTTTAAAATGTCTTCTCAGCTCATAAAATTAATCTAAACCATGATATGCAGCTAAATCTAAAGAAAGTCTAAATTTTGGAATGAGATTACGAATTGCATTGGGTTCGGCCAAAGGAATTCTTTATCTCCATACTGAAGCAAATCCTCCAGTATTCCACCGAGATATCAAAGCTAGCAACATTCTTCTTGACTCCAAGTTTAATGCAAAAGTTGCCGATTTTGGCCTCTCACGGTTAGCTCCTGCGTTGGAAGAGGAGGGAACTGTGCCAGATCATGTTTCAACTGTTGTGAGAGGAACACCGGTGAGTTTGACTCCATTATAGGAGCTAGCCATGACTAAAGGGCATCCATTGAACTTTATGTTTATTAATTAAACAAACAAACATGAACAAGATTTTTGTTCGTTTAATTAAATGAATGGACACATACAAAGAGATTGTTCGATCATTTACATTCGTAAATGTCCAGTGATCCGTTCATTTATGTTTGTTTAAATTTATTTGCACATATCCATTTATATTTATTATTGTTCATAACAAACATATTATATTATAAAAAATCAAGTTTATTCACATATGTTTGTTCATTTATGTTCGTTTGTGTTCGTTTATCATTTTAACGAACGTAAACGAACACGAACAAGAAATTATGTTCGTTTAGTTATTTGTATTCGTTTATTTGTTCACTTAAAATTAATCGAACGAACATGAATCTATGTTCGTTCTTGTTCGTTTGGTTCGTTTACCCTAAATATACGGTGCCATAAACATATTCCAGGAGAGTTTTCAGCATTGTAGTTGCACTATTGGTTGAGAATTTGATCCCTTTTAAACATAAACTGGTAGATGTTAGTCACTACATGGCATACTATTTATTGCTCTCCTGTTGTGTGCAGGGTTACCTTGATCCCGAATACTTTTTGACGCACAAAGTGACTGACAAAAGTGATGTTTATAGCCTTGGAGTTGTTTTCCTGGAGATGTTGACGGGAAAGCGACCGATATCGCATGGCAAAAACATTGTCCGTGAGGTACCCTCTATGTTCCTGGCAGAATCCTGTATGAAAGCTGCAAGTACATTTGTGTTGCTATTTTTTCCCTCAAATTTGGTGAATGTAAATGTTATTCTGGATATAGAAGCTACTTATTAAAGATAATCTGACTATCTTGTGTGAAGGTGAATACTGCACATCAGTCTGGCATGATGTTCTCGGTGATAGACAGTAGAATGGGTTGCTATCCATCCGAATGTATTGAGAGATTTGTGGGGCTAGCTCTGAGTTGTTGCCAAGACAAGACTGAAAACCGTCCATCGATGTCGGACGTGGTGAGGGAACTAGAATGCATTCTGAAAATGATGCCAGAAACAGAAACGGTTTCATCAGATTCCAGTTCCTCGTATTCTAACTCAGGCAAGTTGTTACCGTCGTCTTCGGCGTCATTTGTTTCATCATCAAATGTGTTGGGTAGTGACCTTATCAGTGGCGTTGTTCCATCCATCACACCTCGCTGAGCTGCAGGTGGGTAAGACAAACTGCACCCATATATGTGCGCGTACACACATACATACCATCATCATCATCTAGTAATGTTCATTATTGCCTACTGTTTGTTTTTGGTACGAGCGAGCGGGTGAGATTAGAGGGCATTGAATCAAACATTATTGTGTAATTAGTAACAGTGAATGTAAAGTATCTGGAAAACCATAGTCATAACAGTGGCTTCAACATTTCAAATCTTTTCAGCTTTTCTTCTCTCTCAACTTAATTATAATGTACTATACCATTCTCATTGTTATTATGTTATCCAATACATTAATATTATTTTTAAAAGTCATTTGCACACAATTAGTTTCTAGGTCGCTTAATGTAAACAATGATTTGTTCTGTCCTAAAGAAAACGATGATATTCTTATTCCAAAATTATCATATCTTAATTGATCTAGAAACATTAGATCTTAGTCCAAAAGTATTGTTTAAGTGCTACAAAATTATTACCTTTTTAGATATTTTAAACCTTGATGTCTCTTCAATCATGTAACTAATTATTAAGCATTAAGCTAAGCTGAAAAATGTGTATGGCTAAATATATTCAAAAGATATTTGAATTACTTTAACAAAATAAGCACGCTATATTGTATAGAGATAATAGAAAATTTATATCTCAATCAAAAAGGGGATATATATGAAAAAGAAAATGAATTATATTTTTTAAAAATTTCGTCCCTCGTGATCTTTAAAAGAATTGTATTCGAAGAATCTTTTCAAACAGTAATTTGAAAGATCTAATCACCAGTACATAGTCTACTTTAATATTTAAAGATTATTTCAAGGTTGAATTATGATAATTCAAAGATCTTATGTAATGATTTCATGAAGAGAGTAAGTACGCGTTGCATTTTTTTGTAACGCCCTTGGTTCCGGGTGTATATTTGGGCCTCAAGTCCAATCCGAATCTAAACTTTTTAAAACATTTTCAAATCCAAAAGAAAGTCCACTAACTCAAACCAATTTAATCCAAATAATTAAAACATAAATTTATGTTCAAAAGTATTATGAAGCTTAAATTTAAAGACATTAATATTCAATCAAATACAACTGAGTTTAAAAGAGTTATAACAAATATAAATAGATCTTAAGAATACATGGCTCATTCTATCTAAGTGGCTTACTCCTCCACAATCGATGCTACAACCTATCATGGATGGTGGCTCCTCGAACTCCTCCACAATCGATGCTACAACCTATCATGGATGGTGGCTCCTCGAACGTCACCTAAAAATATGCGCACAGAAATAATGATTTTGAACAATGAGCTAATGAAAGTTTATTGGATACACCTCCACTCAATCATGATTTATGCAAATCATACTTTAAATTTATGCAACAAGATGTGATGAAAGAGCAATGGTTGACGCTATTATAACCGCTTAAACACATATTAATTACATGTTAATATCATAACATCTAAAGTATTCGCAAATCAATAATATACACATAATCCTTTTAGTTCATGGTTTCAATAAGAAAATTGATTTCATTTTAATGTCTGTTTTTTCGCACGGTATCAATTGTCAAGTGGTGATTCTGACACTTATTTTCTTCCGGATTGCTTTAGATCTCGATACTAGTGGGTTACTAATATCATAAAGCCCTTTTTCTGTTGCTTTAGTTTTTCATCCTTTTTTTTAACCTCCTTCCCACCATACCCCCACACCTCTAATTCTTTCCTTGTAGTGCTCTCCACCCACCCACCCAGTGCTACTACCACCAATCCTATAATGGCGTCATCCGCGGAAGCAACTACAGAACCCACAATTTTGAATGTCCCTATCTTTAGCTTCATCTAAAAAACACATCCTTGACCTACGCAAGAAGTACTATCGAAGAAGAATTTTTATTCCAAACATGTGGTGACGAATAGGAAAAGAAAATAGGGTATAAAAATTCAAAGACCATAAGGTATATGAACTAAGAAACTTCATTTAGAAGACTCTGACAAACTCTGGGTTAAGTTACTGTCAAAGTACAAAAACTGGGCCAATAGAAGGAACGTGAATTTGGTCACGGAAATTACTCAAGAGAGCAGAGAAAATTACCTTTTCAGTGGCAATTCCGTAAATGAATGTCGGCGATGGTGGAGAAATCGCGTGAGGCTCTTAAATTAAAATATCGCTCACCAGGCAAGGGTTCTGGAACTACTCGCCCTTGACCGTGACAAGGCACATGGTCAGAATTTTCCGCCCACCAAGCCAGCCAATAGCAGACGAGGCCACCAATGCTTGCTTAAGACTAGGGGGGAGGCTTACAAATATGGGTTGAAATGAATGCATAATAAAACATGGTGCTAGTGGTTGAACACGACGGATACCAAAAAGCCCCCTCTCTCTATATATATATCTTGCAGGCAGCACAGTTAAATGGTGATATAGATACCAAAAAGCCCCCTCTCTCTATATATAGCTAGCTATCGCCATTGTTGCTGTCATTTGCATCAACAATTGATAAGAAGAAACCCCAACAGGCCATAAATGGAAGCAGCAGGATGCAAACGCAGCTTCAGTAGAAGGGCCTCCTCCTCGTCCTTTCGTCTACGGTGTCCCAGCCTCAACTCCGTCCGTCTGCGTCGCGTATTCGATATCTTCGACAAGAATCACGATGGCTTCATCACTGTCCAAGAGATCCATCAGGCACTTTCCCGTCTCGGCCTTGAAACGGATCTCTGCGACCTAGACTCGACCATCAAATCGTTTATAAAGCCCGGAAACATTGGCGTCACGTACGACGGGTTCGTTTCTTTGCATCAGTCGTTGGACCAAACTTTCTTCGGCCTGGAGGAAGAGGAAGAGGTTGCACAGCCGGAGGACGAGTCGGATTTGACGGAGGCGTTTAAGGTGTTCGACGAGGACGGGGACGGGTTTATTTCAGCTCAGGAATTGCAGGCGGTGTTGGGGAAACTTGGTTTACCGGAAGGAAAAGAGATTGGTAGAGTTGAGCAGATGATCTGTTCGGTTGACCAAAACCATGATGGGCGTGTGGATTTCTTCGAGTTCAAGCACATGATGGCCAGCGTTGTGGTCCCAAGCTCTTGATTTTCATGACCCAGTTCTTTCTTTTGCAATCTATATTCAGATGTTTTCGACTCGATAAATTTACTTTTTGTTCCACCGGTTGTGCTCTGGTTTAGTCCTGATCAGCATCCTAGCTGTCTTGACTTAATTCGTAAGGGAAACAAAACATCCATGTCGCTTAACTTCCTGTTTCAAGGAAGCGAAGAAGAGGAGAGATCAGCAGATGAAAAAGAGTGGAACAGTTCTTGAACTGTAAAAGAAATATATTTGTAATGATATTAAAATAGTTAATTTAATTATTAAAATTTATAGTGATATTTTTACATTGTTATCGCTCATCACCTATTAGTATTATATTAATGATGAAGATTTTATCATAAATACACATGTAAGTAATATCTAAAATATATTATCACTTTTAACAATAAAAATTAATTATAATTGTTTTATTCAGAATTTACATTAATTATTAATTGTCCCCGAACTTTTAATGGGGTTTTGTATTGTAGTTAATAATTTTTTTATAATAGTTACTAAATTTTTATTAAATACATAAAAAATATCATAACTACAATTGATGAAAAAATAATAAAATTAAATTAACTTGTAATTTCTTCAAACCCTAATACAAAGAAAACTAAAATATTTTTTATAGAGATAAGCATACCATCAAAATTCAGAAACTTATTGAATTTCTTTATCTCTGTTTAATTGAAACGCATAATGAGTAAAGTAGTGGTGAGCAATCCAAAATATTAGGCATATTGTTTTGTTACCCAGGATTGATTATATCAATACACAACTATCAACCAAGTGGGGACCTAACTTTTCATGACTACGACAAAATCATAATCAAAAAGTAACATCAATTTAAATTTCTACAACAATCGACCACTATGGTATGCTAAATAATACCACAAAGACAGAAAAAAAAATAAACCACAAAAATAAAAAAAAAAATTACAAAGACAAAAAAAAATATATATCATAAAGATAAAAATTATTGTTAAAATATAAAAAAAACATAAAAGAAATAAAAAAATAAATCTACCGGTAGATAACTAATTCAGAGATTAATTGATAAAAAAATTAAAACTTGATGGAAGAAATAGAGAGCAGCGCCGCAAGTATTAGGTTTTTTTTTAGAGAGAGCAATTAATAAACTTTTTAATCTTTTATTAAATGGCCGAAATTTAATTAAAGATAACGTGTATATATATGTGTGTTAATTTTTAATAATTAAATACAGTACATGGTTTTGAGAAGGAATAAACTTTGAACCTTTAGGGTAAAATACAATACTTATTCGTTAGACCAGAAAAAAAATATTTTGATAAAAAATAATAAATAGGTTAAATTATAATTGAAATTAATTCTATTTTAAAAAATATGGATTAATTATAATATTTATTATTATAATAATAAGGGTAAACTACACCAGTGACCACCCAACTAATTGGGGATACCTATTTTGACCACCCAACTAAAGAACTCGTCAATCAGGTACCCCAACTTTGAAACCCTATCTATTTTGACCACTGCCGTTAAAAATCTGACGGAAAAGTTAACAACAGTTAACAGCAGTGACGTGGTTGTTAATTAAAATTGGTAAAATTACACATTTAATCCCTCTAATTTATTTATTTTTTTAAATTTAATCCTAATTTTAAATTAATAAATAAAATTAATTATCCAATCGATTGATGACACGTGTCACCACCGGATTGGTGAATGATTAGTGGAAGAAATAAAATATAAAGTTTTTTACATGCAAGGGGATTTAAACCCACAACCTCCAACATAGTAAACATCCAACAAATGAGAGAAACACTGGGCCAAGTTAATTTTAATGTCATAATATATTCACATGTATTATTAAGTGATAAAGTTTTAGTAAAAGCCTAGAATAACAAAATTTCAAGTCCATTAATATTTAAATTAAAATAATAAAACATTTAATAAATAAATCAAAATAATTAAATATTTGAATATTTTTATTTAATATTATTCGAATTAAAATATATGAATAATATTAAATATAAATAAAAATATTAGTTGAAAAATAATAAATATTCAAATATTTTGATTAAAAAATATTCAAATAAAAATATTTATATTTTAAATATTCAAATAAAAATATTTGGATATTCGAATAAAAATTATAAATATTTAAATATTTTTTATTCTAATATATGAATAAAATCATAAATATTCGAATATTTGAATTTAAAAATATTCAAATAAAAATATTTAGATTTTAATTATTCGAACAAAAAATATAAAAATGTTTAAACAACGAAATTCAAATATTCGAATAATTAAAATCTAAATATTTTTATTTGAATATTTAGATTTTAATTTATTCGAATAATTAAAATCTAAATATTTAATATTTTTATTTAAATATTAATCGATTTAACAAAGGTAATTCAAATTCTAAGAGATAACCATTTAATACCACTCTTTCGAATTTCGTATCATAAAGTTATATTGGCCCAGTGGTTCAGCCCTTGCTTATAACACAAGGGGTCACGGGTTCAACTCCCCATTGGGACATTATCACTTTATTTTCAAGCTTTCCTTCTTTCTCTCCAATCAGGTGGTGACATGTGTCACAACAACATTGGGTAATTAATTTTTTATAAATAAATTAGAGGGATTAAATATGTAATTTTACAAATTTTAATTAACGTCCACGTCATCACCATTAACTGCCACGTCATCACTGTTAACTTTTCCGTCAGATTTTTAACGGCAGTGGCCAAAATAGGTAGGATTTCAAAGTTGGGGTACCTGATTGACGAGTTCTTTAGTTGGGTGGTCAAAATAGGTATCCCCAATTAATTGGGTGGTCACTGGTGTAGTTTACCCTAATAATAATTTAACTAATTTAGTATTATTTCTCGGACAAAATACGTTTGTTGAAATTTTTTTTGAGATTTCTTTTAAGAAAATCTAAATTAGTGAAATATTTCTTTTAAATTTTTATAAGATAATTTTTTATTGCTAACATTTTTAAATATAAGTGGTTAAATTTATTAAATTATTTTAAATTACGATTAAATTAATAAAATATATAATTTTTAAGACTAAAATAAAAATTATAAACAGAAGTATATTTAAAATAAAAAATTATATAAATATCAATATGAGTATTTTTAAGAAACAACTTGGAAGATGTCTAATTTAGATTACAAAAATATACCAGTCTTTAATTAACTTATACTCTGTATTAAGGTGTACAAACCGGGAGTAAATGAGTCGAGTTCAACTTGAGTAGTGCTAAGCTCAGCTCGGCTCGTTAAGATTTCGAATCAAGTTCGAGCTTGAGTAATTTTAAACGAGCCTAAAATATTTGAGCTCGGCTCATTAAGAACTCGAGTCGAGTTTGAGTTTTTTTTTAGCCTAATCGAGCCAAGTATTGACCGAACTTTGACCGTATCAGACTCAAGTAATTCTTATCTCTCATGTCTCATTTAAAGTCTAATGGAGAAAAAACTTTGATACACAAGTTGTATAAACTCTAACTTGTTAATGTTAGGTTTTAATATCTTAATTTAGGGTTTAAGACTTATGTTTAAGTTTAGATTTTAAGGTTTTAAGTATAGAAATTTATATTTTATATTATAAAAATAAAAAATAGTATATTTAAGCTTTCGAGTCGAGTATCATGTAGCTCGGCTCACTCAGAACTCGAGCCAAGTTTGAGCTCGAGTCGAGTCCAATCGAATCGAGTTTTAATTGAGCTTTGACCGAATCAATCCCGAATAACTCGCAATTTGTCTCTTCTCATTTACCACCTATTACAAACTACAAACACCGAATCTATGTTTGGATTGACGCAAGATAGAAAGGAAGAAAACAAAAGGGAAATGATCTTTTCCTTGTTCAGATTAAAATGTTCATATATGCACTTTGTTAACAGACTTTTGGCCTTTAAAAATGCAGGATTGCAAAAAAGTTGTTGCCATTAATAATATAAATAAACCGTCCAGATCCAATGCACTAACCATTTGCTTTAAATAATACAGTACCAAACCTACCCTTCTTCTTCTCTTCTTCTTCTTATTATATTATATCGTGGGTATACAATTAAAATATTAATTTGATCAAAAGATTAATTTAAATGATGAGTAATTTAATATTATTTAAATAAATTATGAATTTGAAGTTCTTTGTATATAAAAATTTGTCTAAAAGCCCTTTTTCTAAAGTTAAATATATACCGAAGATCGATGTAAATTAATTAAGATAAAATTATGAAAAATCGAGAAAAAAATTAAAAAAATACTTGTTAGACTGTGCTTAAAAATCATCAAGAACATCTAGGGGCTGATTGTCTAACGAGGATGTTTCAGGTGAACCTGTTGGAGAGATTCTGTTTGACTCAACGCCATTTTGGCTGCTAGCTTCAAGCTGGCAATACATTATCATCGAAGAATTAAGATTTTTATATTAGGGTGAGAGATTGTTATATTTAATAAAATTATTTTAGAAGTTGAAACTTTATTAAGTGTAAAATTAGATTTTTAGTGTATAATAGAAAAATAAAAATAGGTGTAAATTTTTAATTTTTAAAAATATAATAGTCATTTAATATCTTTCGATTCATTTGTAATGTTTCTTTTATATGTGGTGTTTATAATGATAAAAAAAATAAATATATCTTAAAAAATACTCATATTAGAGCTTAAACTCGAAACCTAAAATAAAAGAATAGGAGCAAGGGAGTAACTCAAACCCATTAATTATCATCATTTGTTTCTCAATGTACTTTTTAGTGTTTATATTAATACTCAAATACATAAAAGAATTAAACTTTAACCCTAGTTTTATAGTTTTAAATTTTAAATTTTAAATCTTAAAAATAATATCATATATTTTATTTTTAACCATAAATTTTAACTCTAAATCTTAATCCTAAATATTAAAATTTTAACATTCAAAAGAATAGACAATTTTTATCGGATAAAAAAGTAAAAGAATATTATTAAATTTTGAAAAAATTACTCTTCGTTGCCGACCATGTTGACATGTGAATGAAGATAGTGAAGTGTGAAAGATTTATTTACACCATAATCATGGATATACTATAATACGAAAAAAATAATAGACCGTTAATAAATTTATGGATAATTACGTTAATCAAATTTAATGTTAATTAAAAAAAAAGAAAAAAAATATTGTTCTCCATTGTTGTTTATCTTTGGTGTTATTTCCCTCATTTTCTACTTTGTTTTTATTCGTCCTTGATTATGCAGGATTTGATCAAATAAATTTTTTTTACTGTCGTAAAAAGAAGATGAACCAGAGAAAAAACAGTTTTCTCTGGTTATAAAAACGAGAGTGAGTTGTTATGTAAAAATGTTCTCTTTTATCTTTTTAAATTAATTAATTTAAATAAATGTTAAATTAAATTAATTTAAGTAATGATCAAATGATTAGTTTGATCTTCTCACAAACTTTAAATTGACCTTTTGATTTTTATATTTAACAAAAAACAAAAAATCATATTTAATTTTAATAATCATCGTTAATCATCATTTTGAGAATATCATTAAATCGTGGAATATAAATTATATAACCATCATATTCATCGTTACAAATATGATCTCTCTAGATTTTCTCCGGTGTGTTTTGTATGTGTTGAGGAAAATCTTTTCTTTCCACGTTACAATGTGAAGGTCGTGGGGGGAATCTTGTACAACTTGTTGAACGGACCCTACTCAAATGTCTAAAACATTACCGGCTCAAATCTCTAAACTCCGTCGGTTCAAGTAATTCTTTTAGCAATCAATGAATATTTTAAGAATAGGGTACAACACAACGATAAGATTAAGGATATAAACGAGTCTAGTCGAGTTTGAGTAGTATATAATTTGATTTAATTTATTAAGATTTTATATTGAGTTTGAGTAATTTTTAACGTGTCTAGGAAATTTGAACTCGATTTGAACTTAAGTCGAGTTTGAGCTTAATTTTAACTCAATCGAATCAATGTTGATCAATCTTTGATGGTGTCGGATTCGAGTAGCTCGTTATTTGTCACGTCTTATTTAAAACCTATCAAGAATAAACTTTGATACACAAATTGTATAAACGCAAGCTTATTAATTTTAAGGTATAAAGTGTTAGTTTAGGGTTTAAAGTTTTAGGTTGCTGGGTTTAGATTTCTATTTAAGGTTTATATTTTAGGGGTTTAAGTTTAAGAATTTAGATTTTAAATTATAAAAATTAAAAAATTTTATATTATATTTTTGAATAGTTCAAAAGCTTTTCGAGTCAAACATCAAGTAGTTTGACTTGGTTTATTAAGGACTCGAATCGAATTCAAACTTAAATCTAATTTATTTGAGTCAAACTTTAACCGAATTAAATTTGAATAACTCACATCGTGTCACATACACGTATCCTTGTGATGTGATGACTACAAATAGCATATAAAGAAGCAGCTCGTTCTACCTAGTTGGTCGAGGATTCAATACGAACTCCTGAAAAGAGGGTTACAGGGCATTGGATCTGTAAATTTTCATCTATAAAATAAATATTTGAAACTGTGTTTTAACCCCTCTAATGAGTTTTGTACTCGTGTTTAGAGGAGTTGTTCTTGCATAAAATATAGTTTTATGAGTAGAGTAGTCACAAGTGACTCTCGTTACCTGCAATCAAGTCAAACAAAACGAGTCGTCTATGGGTACTCAAGGGTGGAGCGAGGATTAAGACTCGAATGAGTACAACATCACAAATAACGACGACAAGGTGCGGTGGGGAAAAGGAAAAAGGTTGGGTTTAAATCTCTAGTGTAGAATAGATCCCTATCCCTTTCACTCCCACACACTCACATTCCTTCAACTTCTTGGTAGCTGGGGCACGAAAGGTATCAAACAATTGATCTTAAATTAAATCTAATATTAATATATTTTAGTAAAATCGTATTCAAATAATTCGCAGCATAACTCATATATTTTTTATATCCTTGATATCGCTGTGACTTTTTCGTTCCCACACTATCTACCACTATTTCCCCAGATGACTCCAAGATTTGGGGTATGCGTTACTTGTTAAAATATTAAATGTTTGTTAATTAGGGATTTAAAATATAAAAATAAGTGTAAATACATTCATCTCAAATAAATTTGAAAAAAAAATCTTCTACACATTTAATTACTTTTTAAAAAATAACATTAAATGAAACTTATTTATTCCAAAAAAAGGATGCAATTGCACCTAATAAGAGTTGAATGCATTGATCCTTATACGTAGAATGGAGTAGACTGATTTTTAAATAAAAATAAATAAAACATAATTTAAAATTTATGAAATGAAAAAAAAAGGTTAATGTGTTTTACTTAAACCTTATATAATCGCTCATGCTACATGTATTTAAAACTATCTTTGTTATTGTAGGTGTAAATTATTTGTCTTTTTTATAATTTTTTGGTATCTTATTTTAAATTAGTATGTTTATGGTTTAAAATTAAAGTACAGTTATAAAGAAAATTCATTTTTAATTCAATTAATCCAATGATCTTTACTCATTTCATTTAGGGATGTTCAAACAAACGACTTGATTAATAGTCAAATAAAATGACTCATTTTTTATTAATTGAACTATTATAATTTTTAACTATTAGTCGAACTATTTTTTTTAAATATCTTTAACCAAACTAATTTTGGTTAATTTAATGGATTTGGTTTACAAATTAATATATTTTTTATTCAAATATTAATAAATTAAAAATATTTTTTTATTTTTAGATATTATTTTTTTCTTTTATTTTTGGTTTAGCTTAACATTGAAACTAAAGTATAAATATTGAGCTTTAAATATTATAGGGGATTTGAATTTGAACTTAAATTTAAAATATATTAATTGTATATTAAAATTTAATTAATTAATTGGTTTTCAGTCGAACTAACTGATAATATAATTTTTTAAAAATCTCTCATCATTAGTCGACTAAACATTTAATAAACCAATTGATTAATTGAATTAAATTTTAATTTGAATATTTAATTCATAAATATATTTATATTGATTTCATCTAGTTGGTTAAAAGGAGGGGAAGTTAGTTAACCCAAAAAAGAAAGGAAACAAGGCCATTCAAACAAGAGAGAAAGAGAAGAAGAAGAAGAAGAAGAAGAAGAATTGAAATGGCATATAGGAGAAGGCAAGGAATAACCAGATCGGCCACGTTCAAGGAAGAGGTCGACCGCTCACCTGTCGCTGCCGACGACAATGACAACTTCAAACCCAAAGCATTAACCTCCTCCCTTTCTTTCTCTGCTACATCTAAGGTAACATGCCAGGCGTACCCTTTTTTGGGTTTCATTTCATTAAACCATATGTTAGATCAGGCAATAACATCTGTTTTGTAGTATACATTATTGGAGTTTTAATCAGAATTGTCACCACATGATCATTTTAATCCATTTTAATGTGCCAAATTATTGAATCATGTTTTCGCTTTTGTTTTCATGTTGCCTAATTCCTTATTGAGATGCCTAATTGTAGGGGTTCAACGCCTTTGAAGATAATGAATCCAAAGGGTTCTGGGGTGTTCTTGCACGAAAAGCCAAAGCCATTATCGAGGAAGATGAGGACCTCTCCGAGCCTCACGAAACGGAAACACCTTGCGGTGTGGGATCATCGCCTATGGCGGATGCCTCAACAACTTCCCATGACCAGGTGACTCGTGTTTGTTTATTTATTTATTTGTCGAGAGGAAAATTATGGATCTTACACGTTAATTTTGCTACATATCCATGTTTCTTGCCAATAGCAGAACCAACAGCCAACTGTGGAACTCGGAAGAATCGACAGTCCTCGAATACAAAGGGGATTCGATAAACTCAACATTTCCCTTAATCACAACATTGGTGACACATTTGAAAAGGCCATTGAGGTGAGAGCATCTAAGCTTGAGTGCTTTGGGGCTACAATCCTCTCATCTCATGATTCATGACTTACTGAATTAGTGAACAAATTGAATACTGCATTTGTAGGATGGTCGAGCAATAGCAGGAAGTAAAACACATGAAATCATCCAAGAAACGCGCAATCTTAATATCCGTCGTAAAGGGAGCAGTCCCAGGGCAGAAAATCAGGTTGCCGGTCTCAATAGCATTTTGCAGCGACCAACACAGCTCCAAATCCAAACCAAAAATCAAAACCAGATCAGGGCATCTCGCGAAGTATGGTGGCAAACTTGTGTGTCTCCTTAAATCATGTAGCGAAGGCATCTATTTAATACTTGTTTAGGTCATTCTTGTTTTATAATAAAGTTAGATGTAAGTTGCATGATAGAAGTTTGCATTATGGTTGAAATTCAAGTAGACTACATACTAGGCGATTAAGATATTCATGTCCTGTTTAGCATTCTGCTTTCGGCATCACAGGTCGCAATGGCCACAGCCTCTAAAGCAAAACTGCTTCTCCGGGAGCTTAACTCTGTTAAAGCAGATTACGCATTTGCAAAGGAAAGATGTGCTCAACTAGAAGAGGAAAACAAGTTCCTTAAGGAGTGTCAGGAGAAAGGGGATCATCCTGCAGATGATGATTTGGTACACATATATATACATTTCTTTGGCAATTGGCATGCAGAAGTAATAGCAATAATTAACGTTTTGAACACATGATGATCATGTCAGATTCGAGTACAACTAGAGAGTCTGTTGGCAGAAAAGGCACGTTTGGCGCACGAGAACACGATATATGCGAAAGAGAACCAGTTTCTGAGGGCAGTGGTGGAGTATCATCAACTGAGCATGCGGGACGTAGTGTACTTAGATGAGGGAGGTGAAGAAGATACAGAAGTGGGATATCCCAATAGCTTTGATTATTCGAAAATGTTCTGTGAATCCCCATGGTCACCGACCAAGGTGGCGGGCCTCAGCCCTCCAAGTACAAAGGAGGGGTCTATTACGGCACAGGAAGCAGATGATGCCTCCAACTCAGGCTCAGCACCTAATCATGGAAGAGAAACACCACCTCCGGTATCTTCTGGTGTTTAGTTTACCTATTATATTTTGTCAAGTGAGTTTTGAAACATGGGTTTGGTTTCACCTCTTTTTTCTTTTTATGGATATTTTAAATACAGAACACTTAATTTATTTCATTCGACTTCACTTCTTATTTTCCTGCTAATTCAAGGTTAATTCCTAGTTTGCTCTGAATATGATAAGAGATAAACAAGATTACATCCATACTCATTTGCAGCTGCTCAAAAACACCATACTCATTTGCACTTTCATATACAATATTGCGTGTTTAAAGTGCTTCGCAATAAGGGTACGTAAACACGTTTCAAGTTATAGTATAGATAAGATATCGTTTTCACAGGAATTGATACTCTTTCTAAAATCTAGTTTCTCGCACTGAAAATAAAGACATAAATTGTTTATAGAATTGATTTAAATAAAATTAATAGAACAAGCAATTAAAGTAAAGTGGAGTAATCAATAAAAAAAATGAGGTTGAGTTATCCTGAATTATAAAATGATGGACGAATGAATTCTTCTTTATAAGTGAATGTTCATCAGTTCAATTATTTCGACAATTGGGCTTACTCAGATTGTCTAGTCGGTTCATCGAGTGTTTAGGCAATTGTAACTAAGGGAATTGCTCGGGCAAATTGGACGACTAGTTCGGTAAAGCGTTCTTCAATGGTCTCCTTTATCCCTAACACGAAGCTCTGTTAATTGTAAAACCTTTGATGATACGTCAATACGTTAATCAAAGATGTACAACAACCAAAATCGTCTAAATGTAATTAAAATACGATTAACATAATTTTAAAAAAATATATAAAAATTTATGTTAAATTAGGTAATAATTTAGTGAATTAAAATTTTTATTGGTCGAGAATTGTAAAACTAAAATTGATTTTGGTATAACAAATAAGTTAGATGATTATTCAGAAATAAAATTTTAAGTCCCTAAGTCAAAAACTACACCTTCGGTCAAACCAAAAACACCAAAAATATTTTTCTAAGTGTTTTACTCCAGGCGTTTCGATATCACTCAAACTGGGATCAATACCGACCTTTGTTTTTCGAAAAGTGTTCTTGAGTTTTAACACCTGTTTTGAAACACGTTTTGATACCGAAACTAAACTGCCAAGAAGTGTTTCGAACCATGTATCGAAACCATGCTTTAACATTTAAATATTTTAAATAATGACAAGACATTTCGATACCAGTATCAATACCCTTAAAAGTCCCAACGGCTCTTTTAAGATTTAAATATTTTTGACCGTTGGTGACAGTTGAGCTTTAAATGCTACATGATCAGTTTATGATAGATGACCTTTGAATTGAGTTTATGGAGTGTTGTTTTGTAATTGGGGCATATTTATCTTGTTAGAGAAATCAATTTGCTTATTTCTTATTATTTGTAATCTCTTGTGATGTTTAAGTCAATTTTGGTAGAAAATTGACAGCTTGTTTTAAAGCTTGAAGCCTTGAACCACTATAAAACTTGTGTTCTTAATTTTTTCATTTTCACCGAAAATCTTCCAATAATTTTTTTAAATTGTCAATTCACCCTCTCTTGGCTAAATACTGATCAACTCAACAAGAATGATTAAAAATTTGTATAAAATCATCTTATTTTAATGGGTAAACTATATAAAAAGTTACTCAACTATGGAGTTGGTGTCGATATGATCACATACTTTTAATTTTAACAAATATATCATTTAATTATTAAAATAATTCGAATATAACCTCATGTCGTTAAAATTTAACACATAGGTGATGTGACAGTTAAAAAAATATAATATAATTACACATTTATTCTGTATAATTTATAATTTTTATAATTAATTCTAATTTTTTAATAAAATAAGTTAATTATTTAATTAAATGATTACATGTGTCATCACTTTATTTAAAAATTTTGTTTATATATTTAATTTATTAAATTTATTTTACCTATCTAATCGAATTATCACCACCTATTTAAGAAAATATAACTTAAAATAAATGCTTTAAAAAATTAAAACTTATATAATTATAATTATTTAAATAAATAAATAACGTGAAACAAATATATAATTATAATATTTGATTTTTAACTACCCAACTCCCGGTGCTTCGACGTTGCCGGTTTTATTTCCCCAGTACCAGACTCTTCTCCTCAGTTTCACTCCCACAGCTTCCTTCTCTTTCCACGATCCGAAGAAAAATGCAATACAAAAACCTGGGCAGATCAGGTCTAAAGGTGAGTCAACTATCATACGGAGCATGGGTCAGTTTCGGCAACCAGCTCGATGTTAAAAGAAGCAAAGTCGCTTCTCCAGTGTTGTAAAGACAACGGGGTCAACTTTTTCGACAACGCCGAGGTTTATGCCAATGGTCGAGCCGAGGAGATCATGGGTCAAGCTATCTGGGAGCTTGGGTGGAAACGATCGGATGTCGTGGTTTCCACCAAGATCTTCTGGGGTGGTCCAGGGCCTAATGATAAGGGTTTGTCTAGGAAACATATTGTGGAAGGAACTAAGGCCTCGTTGAAGAGGCTTGATATGGATTACGTTGATGTGATCTACTGTCATAGGTTGGTTCATTTCAAGATCCATTTTTCTTTGATTTTCTGGGTTTGATATGGATATGGATTTTTGTTTCTGTTTCTTGATTTGATATCATTGATTGATTCATTGCATACAATTTTCTTGGGTATTTGATTTGACGCTGATGATGTTTTCTTGGTTCTAGTTTTGATTTGAAGTCACATAAAAGTTATTAGTTTTAGGGGATTTTTGGATTATGTATTGTAGAATAAGAGGATTTGAATCTTATTTATTTTTAGAAATATTCTTGAAGATGTTTGATATTTAGAGTATTTGGGTCTTAATGTGGCTTGTTTGTTGAGGAACTCTAATATGTATGGTTTGGGGGTATAGACTTTTTTAGTTATTTCAAATGTTTCCCATCTGGGTGAGTGTATAATCTACCATGTGTAGCTCTTCGCAGGACTTCTCTTTTTGAGAAACTTGACATGGAGTTCATGGTTTTGGTTTTTGATTACAGGCCAGACACACATACTCCAATTGAGGAGACGGTGAGGGCAATGAATTATGTGATTGATAAGGGGTGGGCATTTTATTGGGGGACAAGTGAGTGGTCTGCACAGCAGATTACGGAAGCATGGGGAATAGCCAAGAGGTTGGACTTGGTTGGCCCCATCGTGGAACAGCCGGAGTATAACTTATTGACTAGGCACAAGGTAAGTTGTTGGTTGGAACTCAAAATATTGAATAGGCACTATTTCTACCATTTAATTGTATGTGAACTTCCTTTCGACAATCATACATGTAATAGAATTCAGTATTATTTGGTTTTTCCATAAAAAAAGCTTTTGACTTGCCCTTGAATTTACAGTTTTTAATCGCGAATGACTTTTTTCATGTTTCCTATGGGACTAACAAGTATTTTTCATCCTTCACTGTATGTCTGCAGGTTGAATCCGAGTACCTTCCTCTATACACCAACTATGGCCTCGGTCTTACCACATGGAGTCCACTTGCGTCTGGAGTTCTTACTGGAAAATACAGCAAAGGAACTATACCTCCTGACAGTCGGTTTGCGTTAGAAAATTTCAAAGTAAGAATCACTAAATATTAGATTTCTTACTGTTGATCATTTTGCATTGATGTTATATGTTGGACATAACCATCTGAGTCATTCAGGTTCCTTTTTCATTATTTGTATAAAATTCTGTTTTACAACTTTGATTTTAGGCTGTTTCACTGTCATTTGTCTGTTAGGGATCTAACATCTTGTTGATGCATCTATGGTTATAATAAATATCATTTCTGGTGTTGATATCCAAAAACCGAACAAAATTATCAAAACTCAACTTTATAGCAGTAGTTGCATCTGCCGATATAATTTGCCAAGCAAGCTTAGCTTTCCATATTTAGTGCTAAAATTTTTTGGTTAGTTTATTTAGAGACGATTGTGAAACTTACCCGCTTAACTTTGCTTCGAGTATTACTGAATTATATTTTATAATGCAGCTTATGTTCTTTTCTGCACTATTAATTTTAACCTTCTTCCTTATCTGTCACGAGTAATCAACTTAACTATGTGTTTTCTGTGTAGAACCTTGCTAACCGATCTCTAGTTGATGATGTGTTGAAGAAAGTCAATGGACTGAAGCCAATTGCTGATGAACTTGGTGTACCTTTAGCTCAACTTTCAATTGCATGGTGTGCTGCAAATCCTAATGTATCATCAGTTATTACTGGTGCTACAAAGGAATCTCAGGTTAGTTTTTTATGTATCTCTCATCATTTTATTTCATTTTTTGCTGGATCACTATGGATTGATGAATTTACTTCGCTTTGAGATTCTTCATGGAAGCAATTGTACACTCATATTTTAGTAGTAAAATATTAATTTTGCTATTTGCTACATATTCATTTTCTTGAAGTGTCGGTATATGTTTGATGTAGGAAAAGATCAGATGATGATGGAATATGGGTAATGTAATGAAAGAGTTATAGATTAACCTGGGATTATAGATATTTGCTTACTTGACAACTGGTGACATGATAACCTATGCTGACCAACACTTCATTTTATTGAAGTGTTCATGTTATACGCTCATGTTTGACACATTTTCGGGTATGAGTATTTGGATATGATCCTCTGAGGACCCTCCAATACTTGTAAAAAAAGTATAAAAAGATTAACATAGCTGTGCTGGGCCCATACCTGTACCTGACAGTCACTCAAGGTGCCTAGTAACATGATTGCACTTACCTATCATTTGGTGACATATTCATTAGGGTTTGTAGATCTATCTCCTTCGTGACCATCTTTTCGGAATACAATGAAAGCAAACTCATTTTGGTTCCATCTTTTGCCACTAGGCTAAGACATTATCTGAAGAGTCAATGTCTGAACTTGTGAATTAATGGAAATATTACAATGAAAGTGAACACAATTTGTTTCCATCTTCTGTTTTTTGTGCTTGAGAAAGAGAGATGTTGGCAGGACTCTTATTGAGTGCTTAAGATCAAGTCCAACTTGAAGGTTGGAGAATAATTTCTTGAGAAAGTTGAAGACTGCAACATAGAAATCCATTATGATATTGTTAAGCTTTCTGTAACTTATAACTTGGCATCGAAACTAAAAGGTCACTTTTAACTTGCGGAAAATAAAAAATATGGTATAATAAATGCTATAACTTCTACACAACTTTGTTCAGATTTAAAGGTACGTAACATCGTATAGAATTTGGAAATATATTTCCTAGTGAAGTGGTGATTAATGTCTGCTAACCTATAAATCAATCAATTAGCTAAGTGATTGATGAAATGTCCTTTTTAAATCTTTTCTGGAATGTTCTGTGGGCAGAGCCCTTTTTGGGTTGTTCTGTATTTTGGTTTCCTATATTGTAATCTTTAATTTATGAAATAATATTTTAGTTAGGGTATTCTTTTCCCCCTTCACTAGGAAGTTTTTATTAATGAGGAAGTTTTTTTTTTTAATGAGTCCCACATCACCTTTCAAAAAAAGAAAATATAAATAAGCCTCTAGTGAATTTGAAGGCTTTTCATACTCTGCCTAGCTATTACAAGAGTTTATATACTGTGACTAATTGCTCAGACTCGGGTTGATATGTTTACTTTTTCTTAGTTTTTGCATATGTATGGAGGGTCCTTGGAATTGGAATATCAAATATGTGTTGAACATGGTTGTGGGACACCTGTCTATCAAGAAATTTTAGAGTCCAAGCAACATAGGTTTCTTATAAACTTTTACTTGGCTTAAAGTTTGCACTAGAATTTGATATTTTCACTGCTAAATACTCATGTATACAAACTAAACCATTTTTTTGTTCATTCAGATTCAAGAGAACATGAAAGCACTTGATGTGATCCCATTACTAACTCCTGCTGTCATGGAGAAGATTGAGGCTGTTGTTCAAAGTAAACCTAAGCGTCCTGATTCGTACAGGTAGATGCCAGATACCTTTTTTCTTCTTTAGCATATCATTGGTATAGAAGTCTTTTTAAAGCATATGATTATGAGCTATGTGTCGGTATCGATTTGTGTACTTGGTGTGGTGATACGATACTTTTGAGTGTTGAGACTTTGATTGTATTTGGAACCCTTGTTACCGTCAGTATGAAGATTTGGAACTGGTTTTGTGATTGTTGGTGGATTGTGAATGCGTGTGCATGTTTCGCAATGGAACTCTCAAACTCACTTGTCTAGCTTTTGCTTTGGTGGCTGAGTTCATCAAACATTATGTATTTGTGTTTTATTATGTCATGACATAACTGTGTTTAAAGTAAGAGAAAACTTCAACTAAACACTTTTAATTCTATTATTTAGGGTTTATAGGGTTTATAGACTTTTAATTCTATAATTAAAGTTAAAATTTAAGAGTAGAGTTTATAGGGTTAAAGTTAAGAATTTAAGATTTAGATTTTTATAATGTAAAATTTATATAGTTTGTTTATCAAAATTTTAGTCTTAAATTTTTTTATAATCGTATATGAGTTAAAACCGAAAAAATCTATTAAAAGTCTCTTTAAAATGCCTAAAATTTATTTTAATCTCTCTACTGTATGAAAGCAAGAGTTTAATCCGTATACTATATCTAAAAATTCAAATGTTTTTATTGTTCTTGTAGATGTAGTTCTATAAAAAATTATTTATCATTAAAAGATTTGTAGTTTGAAGTTATGTTGCCTTTCTCGTTATTTTTAATTTTATAATACAAGTAATATATTGTTTTTCATTTTAATGATAATTTATATTATAGTTAATATATTTACAAAATTAATATAATTAGTTAGACCAGTTTAACCGCAAAAGTATTTTTTTTCTCCAACATGTAATGCGATAATTAGGTAGCATAGCAGTCGAGTTCTAAAGATAACTTTGGGATAATTTGGGTTTCAAATCTCGAGACCCAAACTATTTTTTTCATCTTTTAAATTTAAGGATTAATTTAAAATGTGAATCATATTATAAGGATGTATTGTATAATTAATTTTAAAATTTTTTGAGATCAAATTAGAAAAAAAAAAAAAAGGGATTAACAATGAATTTTTAAAAGATGATGAATATAATCTTTGATGATATTGGGCGGATGAATGATGGTGAGTGAATTTTACCTCATTTTTCATTAATTATTCTAAAGGAAAAACAAATAAAAGTGTAATCCATTATTATTATTTTGGTATAACAATAATTAATTTGGTTGTTTTATAGATTCACAACAAAAATAATCCTTTTAGTCTAATTTATTTAATTAACAAAATTAAAATTTAAACTCTGAACATTGTTTAAAAAACATGTATCATCCTGTTAGAATAATCAATATCTAATTAATTCCTTTTGATATTTAATACTAACTTTGCTTAAATTATTTTAGTTAGGCTATAAAGTTCTTAATATTAAAAGCTTTATTTAATGTATGAATCATCGTATCTTAATGATTATTCTTGAAAATCACAGATTCGAGCACCAGTATTTATAGTATAATGATTAAGAGGTCAATGTGTAATGATTAAAAAATATTTTAAAATAAATATTACTTATAATCACTGATTAAAAAAAGCTTTAATTAATATTAAAATTTAGTATTTAAGTTTGAATAGTATATTAACAATGCAAATAATATATGAAAAATACTTTGAACTACAGTTACACAAATCTTTTGATATTACTCATATATCTATTACTGCTGCATGTATCTTTAATTTTGTTCAGAGTATCATAATAAAAAGAAGGAAAAACAAAAAAAAATGTTTCTAAAACACTTATCAACAGGGTTATCAGATGATCCCAATTTTAAAATTAAAATTAAAAGTTAGGACTTGTTTGTAAAAATGTAAGATCTTATGGATGTCATAATAAAGGTTTTTTAGATCAACTGCTACCTCCTATCCAAACATTTTAAAGTTAACAAGAGAGGGCAAATGCATCCGGGAATTTCTCCATTACAATAAAAAGAGAATTTTTATTTACTCGAAAGGATCAAACTCTACCCTATCCTACACGGGCTAGCAAAGGGACAAAGGTATGAGCTATGAACAAAGACTGAAGTAAAATAAAATCAATCACGGCAGAAAACCAAGATTTAACACTTAAAGCCAGGGCAGATGGAAAGAAGAATGAGAAGAAGAAGAACAACAACAATACCGAAAACAATCAATTTCATCTTCATATTCTGATACCACAGCTGTCTTTTAAGCTGAGTTCCTTGCTTCTTAAAATCTTGTGCCTGGAATCAAAAGATCAAGTCAAATGCATCAAGGTGGGGAACTCTTCTAATTTGTGTCAGAGGATCCTTGAAATGAAGTGTTACATCTGTGACACGGGGGAGCACTTGAAGAAAAAGGATGTGCCAGAGAAAGAAAGATTTATCTACAAAGCATTGATTGTTGCATTCACAATTTCACATTATATGCATCCAAAGGAACACGTAGCATTACATGCTTTTAAATTAGAAACTTAGATTGATGGAGTTTCAATAATTTCTGCAACCAAGTTTGATATGGGTGCAGCTTCAACTGAAGGCTATACAGGTTATTTCAATCACACATAAATGAAGTTCAGATAGGACTAACCTGTGAGCGAAGGCTCTCGGTTTTATCCACCAGCACCTCAATCTTCTCACCACGGTCAAGGACCTGGAAAGTAATAAGCGGTGGCAACAACAGTAAACAACATGGCATATGCAATACATATGAAGTACCACTAGCATTTTATCTACTCCTACATTATAACCAACGGTGGCAAGTCGTTAACTTATAAAAGCTGGCTACGCTTTTTGTCAAGTTTTAACCCTCAACTACATATAGAACAGATAATCAGCAGCCACTATTGCATTCTCAATGTGCTCCATCTGTGCTAATACTCAAACTACATATAGAATAGATACAGACTCGGAAGCTGTCAAGCTGCTAGTACCTTATCAATGTTTTCCATCATAACACCCTTGACTTCAGAAACTTGAGCCTTCAACTTTGGCAAGTTTACTGATCTCTTCAGGATGTTCATCACAGTACTTCATATGTTCCTTCAATTTGGGCCTAGTACGTATAAAGAGCAGAGAATGTCAACAAGTAAAAAAATAAATCAGAGATGAAATAGAGGCATCGATACCCAAATTCTTTATTAAGAGACTTGGCTTTAGCATTTGCAGCCTTCCCTCCACCATATCTTTTCGAGAAATGCAATTGGAATTTGCCTACCGGCCGATTCAGTAGCAACTACACAGTAGGCTACAGCACCAAATTTATTTGTTAAAATGAGAATGTGAAACAGAGATTAAAGATACTAGGAGTCATCAAAGCCAGTATTGAAACACGTAAGATGCACACTCAAAGCACTAGGAATACTGTATCAACTGAGATGCAAGAACAGGACTGGCCCGAGAAAAGGCAGATATATAGCAAAAAAATTACTTATTACATATAAGAAATATACTTTAATTATTAATAGTTCGTTTTGTAAAGTAACACATTTCCTAAAAGGCTGCAAAACAAAATAAAGGTGCAAGGTTGCCCTGTTTTCTAACACACAAAAAGAGAACCCCAACCGCAAGATAACGACCATAATGCTATTGGTGTATTGCTTAGCTAAAAAAGAAGCAAATGCAGGTTTTGCTCGGATGGTCCTCATCTCAGCTTATTCAGCTCCCAGCTCAGCTGGTTCGGTTAAGTTGGTTTTAACCAACTAGGAATCTCTTCCAGGTAAGCTCTTAACAGCCCAAGTCGGTTAATAACTACCTTGACTTCACAGTGTCAATTTGGTAACCAATACTGAGGCTATATATTAACCCTTAGGGGCACCGGCCTAAGTACCTCTTTTGACCTGCATTCTAACCATCTTCATCTTCTTCCTTCTTCACGTTTCTTTATTCTTTTTTCAGTACTTTCTGCTTCTCTTTCATTACCTCCATATAATGATGACCTCACCAGCATCACACCTAACTTTACACCACCAGTTAACTCCATAGGTAATTACCTTCAATAAATGTCATGTTGCAACTTGTGTTTAAATCCCTTGTGAACCTCCAAATCATGTAACATTAACCTATAAGGTTTATACTCATTTCATTAATGCACTAATGCCATGCATTGCTTCCATTTGCCTACCAAACAAAAGGGATCCACAACACTCGAAAGAGACGGTAGTAGATCCCTGAACAAAACTATAATCCAATGTCTATTTAACATGGAGAAAACGTTATAACCCCAAAGCTATAATCCAATACTAGAGAAACAAAATCTTTATTTTTACATTAATGAACAAATCTGATGATTGCAACTAATCTTTGTTTCATTTTATTGATTCATTCCAATTCCCAAAAGATAAAACCAAGACAATCAACAGGGCCGGCTGTGAAGGGAGCACCCGAGTCCCGAGCGGCCGCTCAGGGTCCTCTATCAGTCTAAACCCCTAAATTTAATTATTTATATTTTTTAATTTATATTTCTATAATTTATTAAATAAATTAATGTAATAATTAAAATTAATTTTTCTTAGCTAAATAAAAAAATCTAATAATGAAAATGATGTGTTTGAAATATTAAGTTAAATTGTTTAAACCAATGAGATGAATAAAAATTCTTTTTTCGATGTCATTTCTTATGTTTAAGACTAAAATCTAAATTTTAAACTCTAACCCTAAATTCTAAATCATAAATTCTAAACACTATACTAATGACTCAAATTTTAATATTAAATAATAATTCTAAACTATAAACCTATTTTTTTATTGTTGGTTCATAAATAGGGCATTAAAAAATAAAGCATAAAGATAATTTTAACCCTTAACGTTTATAATTTTTATCATTTTGGTCCTTATTCTTTTTTTAAGATAAATTTAGCCCTTAACCTATATCTTTTTTACGAATATCTTATTTTTTAACTAGCATGATGATTGAACCGTTAAAGATTTAACGATGATGACATGTCATATGCTTATGATAATATATTTTAAATAACATTATATCTAACCTATCAAATACATATATCTGAGATGATCCTAAAAAGTAATTATCCTTATCCAAAAAATAAAAATAAAAAATAATTTTCGCTTAAGGCATCAAAAATTTATGAGACAACCCTGACAATCAAATAGGTATATATTTAAATAAAGTAAGCAAAAATCAAGGTAGTCAATGTCAAATCCAATATAAGATAGAACCCGCTGTATCATTTCCTTTCGATCAAAAGCTCAAATAAAACAGAACATTGGAAGACTCGGAGTACAAACAACTAAAGCAAACTACGGGTTTTTTTTCTTAAAAAAGGCGAGTTAAAAAAACTAAAAAAAATCTATTTTTTTATAAATTATAAAAAATTTAGTATCAATTTTTTGGTATATATCGAAATTCTTATACTTTTTATAAGAAATTCGGTATATACCGACTATGAAACAAGGAATGGCCTAATTTTATCGAGGACAGTCAAATTTTATTAGGGATGATCAACGTTTATTGTAGACGTCCCCAAATAAATTTACTTAAAAGATAAAAATAAAAATAAAAATAAAATCTTTATCTTTCTTTAATCAAACTAAAATAAAACTCGAAATCAATTAGAGCTTAAAAAATAAAATTTGAGTTATGGAGTGAAAATTCGAAAGACTTTAATAATTAGTTTATTAATTTTTATATTTGAGTTGAATCTATCAACTATGCATGATATATTATGTATATCACATATAAAAATATATAAAATATATATGTATCTCGTATATGCATATAAAAAATCATTAAAATTAGAATCAATATGTGCATCGTTTTGTCTAAGTATAAGCACACACATATACATACATACAATTAAATTTGTACAAAAATTAAAAAATTTGACTCAAATTTTTTAAACTCGCTTCAAAAATATTTTAAATCATAAAATATGACTTAAAAAATAATTTTAAATTTTCGTTCAATTTAACTATTTAATTTTAATAATCTTTTAATCTAAAAGTTAAAAAATAATTTAAAAATTATTGGAAGTGAATTTAAATTTTTATAACTATAATTATTGTTTAATATAATTATAATTTTAGATTTATTATATTATAAATTTTAATGATTATATATATATTATATTTTCGTATTCGTAGCTTATAATTTTAAAAATTATAGCTTTTTGTTTTCATATCTGTATCCGTACCCCTATTCCTATCAATACAACTTAATATACTGAAATATTTACTCTTTTTTATAAAAAAAAATTCATATAACCAAAAAACAGATATTAAAATTCTTATAATTTACATAGAAATTTAAATACAATCAAATTTTTAAACTCATCATTCCCTAAAACTACCGAACAACGCTTTCCAAATCAAAACTAAGAATTAAACAAATGACAATGATATCAGCCAGTCAACAAATGCTAGATCATAATAAAATTATATATAAAATGAAGATAGCAAATCAGCAGTAACATATGAATCATTATATATATCCGTACAACATTCCAAATTATTTATTTAAAATAGTCAAACCAATAATAATAAAACAAACGAAAATTTAGATCCCAAATCGTAACAAAAAAAAACTTACTGAATCCATTATCAACGAGATAATTGAAGGTGTGGCCATCGCAATTATAAGTAAACCTGTTGTTGTCAGCAGGGAGCTTCTCCAGACATTGAGAGGCAATGGTGCTGAAATTACCGGAGAATCCGGTGTAGTCGGCGAGGATCAACGTGCCACGCGCGACACAGGAGTAAATCAACGACTGTTGCGCCATCTCTCAAAAACCCTAACCCCTAAAATTTTCACAACCAAAAATTCAATTTCAGAAAGAGATTAAGACGTTAAAAAGATAGAAAAAAGGGAAACTATGGGATCGGAGAAGAAAATTGGAAGATGGAGAAGTGCTGCATTTCTGATATATGGATTTATAAAGCAATTTATTTATTTAGATCAATGAGAGGAGCTAGGCGACTAAAATGGGTGAAGGAATTTTCTGATATTTAAATTTTATTAAATTTAAAAAGGTTAAATAAAAAATAAGGGTTTAAAGTATGTATATTTTTATTAAAATAGAAGTTTAAATTTTATATCGTAATAATTTTAAGTATATAACCATTAAGGTGGGTTAAAAAATTATTAATCAATCAATACTTCAGATGTAATATTAATTTAAATTTTAAAAAATAAAGAGAAAACTTATTTTTTAAAGTTTTATGAAAATTTTATTTTTATTAATCTTTACAAAACAAATCTCAAATTCCTAAAATCTTTCGAATTTGAACTCTTAAGTTGTTGTAATTAGGAGTATTTATTGTCGGTTGGATTTGATTTTTTGGATATTCGAGGTTTTGGATCGATTATATAGTGATCTGTATTCGATCTACAAAAAAGCGGATATTCACGTATTCGGATTGGATCGGATTTAATTTTTTCAAATATTCGATATTTTGGATCAATGATATATTGATTCGTATCCGATCTAAAAACGGATATTCAGATATTCGGATATCGAATATTCGGATGAATATCCGAATATTCGATTATCCAAAAATATAATTTGATTAAATTAATTTTTCGAATTTGAAGTTTGTATTTATAAAAAAAGTTAAAATTTAAAATATAATAAACAACAAATTACTAAATACAATAAGATTCATATTTATAAAAAATTTAATATAACAAACTCTAAATTATTACATATAATAATATTAATATTAATGAAAATTTAAATTTTTGAATTTTCAAATAATCCAAAATTTAAAATATTGTGATCCGTATCTGATCCAAAAATCTTAAAATTAAATTGAGTATCCGGTCCAAAAATAAAATAAAATATTTAAATTTTCGGATCAAATCAATAAATAATCAGATCGAAATGAATCAAACGGATCAAATGTTTTTAAATACCCCTAATTATAATGACCTAAATTCGAATATCATAGAGTAAAATAAATTTAAGTTGCAAGCTTTACCTTTTGATTCGATAATTGGGCTTTAATAAGCCTTTTAATTGTAGTTGTGCTTGAACCTTTGGGTTACCATGTAGCTTGAGAAGATGATGGGAGAGGAAAAGACATAAATCACACTTCTTGAAAAAGGAGAGGTAAACATAATGGGTTGTGGGGGTAAGTCACTCATCGATGTTTAGCGATATCGGACCACATTCTATATATTATATAGTATAATAATGTGAAATGTTGATATATGTTTTTATGTGACATACTTATTTTACTTTTATGTGTATAGATTATAATAGTTGCGTCAATAACGTCTCATTAATTATTATTTCTTTGAGATAGTTATTATAAGAATTTTATTTTCAGTAAGTAAAATGATTATTCTTAGATAGAAAAGTCTTATTCATGCTTTTTAGACTTTAGCATACATGTCTATTTTATGATATTTATGATTTACGATAGACTAAAAATGTATCATTAAATTTTGTTAGCTAATCATAAAGAATTATAGTTTTTTCGTACTTAGGTTGATAGGTTATCTTTGAAGAAGCACATTGAGGAGGGCTTCTTAACATCGTGGTTGCTTCTAAGTATAATAATAGGATCTTTTTACAGTCGAGTCTAAATTTTTTTTAAAAATTATTATTATTTTTTGTACAATATTTTAAAATTTGAAACTTTAATATTTTATGCTTAAAGTAAATATTATTTAATGATTTTGACTTATAAAATACGAATGTTTGCAATCAAATTATGATTTTAAAATGAAAATTTTTGATGAATTGATATTAAGGATCCACGTGAAATACTTTAAAGTGGAATTAGGATCAGGGTATTACAGTTGTTTCCGTCATTTATCGTCACCCTTAAATATACCTTTTTTATCGTTGAACTTAGACGGTCATTTTCCTTAACACTAAATCGCTAGAAATGTAGAACTGTAGGGTTTTATAGGAAAAAATTGATCTAATTAATTCAATCAAAGCTGAAATATTATCCTACGAAAAATTTTCAAGATCCCATGCAATTATATTTGTAATTATTAATTTTATCCTACTAAAAATAGATTGATTTTAGTTATTAGCTCGGGTTTGTATCGATAAACTTAATATAACCCTTTTAGTTTGGTTTAAACTAAACCAGACTAAAAAAGTTATAAAATATTTAATTTTATAAAAACATAAAATCTTTAATTTTTCTAAAATCTTTTTATCTAATTTTTAATTTTTTTTCACTATTGATTATTCGTTACTAAAAACCCAATTATCTCATCATCGAAAACCAACCAATGAAATATCGATTGTTCCCTCTATGAGCATCTAGCAATGAAGGAAAAAAGATTGTTTGGGCTTCTGATTGATAATCAGATGGTGATGGATGTCAAACGACAAGGTACGCGATGCTAGGGTGGTGAACCATAACCCAATAATACGTGTGGGCTGGGTATTTGAACCAAAATTTATTGGGCCGAGCTTGAATTAAATTTTTTAATTTTTATGTACCAAATTTGACTCGATTAATTTTAATATATATTTTTTAGTTTTAAATTATATTTTTATTTTAGATTTTTATTATTTTACTTAAAATTAAATTTTAAATTAATTTTACGTTTGTATTATATACTTTTAAGTTTTAAACACTTTAAATATATTTTTATTAATTTGTTAATACTAAAAAATGAGTTTAATATTTTTAATATCATTTTAATAATAAATTTTAATAAATATATATATGCATATATATCTAAATATTTTAAAATTAACATTAAATCGCTAATTTTTATGTGTTTTATGTATTATAAAATTTTAAAATCTATATATTTAAAATATTGAGATAGACCAAAATTTTAATACCCAAAAAAATCGAATGCCCAAATTTTTAAATAACAAAAATCGGATTTCTCGCATCCTAATTTTAATTTTTCATTATAAAACCCTAAGTTATCTCCAACTCCGCTCACCGAGGTAATCACTTTTAATTTTGGAATCCAATGCTTTGTTTCTTCTAATGTTATTATTATATCGTGATCTACCAACAGGTGGCTGACGCTTATTTTACTTCTGTTACTGTTTTACCCGTGGAATCCTTGTTTCCATTTCAAAGTAAATCATGGCTAGGAAGATGTTAGTTGATGAAGAAATGAACCGATCGAATCAAGAGGAGGATCATTATGATTTCGACTTGTTTGTTATCGGTGCCGGAAGCGGTGGCGTTCGTGCTGCCAGATTCTCCGCCAACTTTGGAGCTAAGGTATCTCAAGTTTTTAGCTTCTCTTACTTTAAGATCAGACTTGTTCGGAAACTTGTCAATTTTTTAATCTGTTTGCTTGATAAATACTGGTTTTCATATATTGCATATGGTGATCGATTCTGAATTGGATGATTTTTCACGACTTGGACTCATATATTCCATGAATTAGTTACAGTGGAGTGTATAGGATTTAAAGGATATATGAAAGGGTGTTTTCCTTTATGTTATTGTATTTTTTCTGGTGCTGTAGTGGGTGTTGAGCTTAATGGAATTTTTTTAGTGGCATGGAACACTTAAACCTTAACATTTTCTCTTTGTTTTTGTCAAAATATGGAACTGATTTGTTTAATCATTCCTGTTTTTTTGTTGCATTAAGATATTTACTATATAACTCATTAATTATTTTGATGTCTGGTTTCTTTTTCATTATTTTGTAAAATCTCAATTGCTTTGTTCTTCCATTTAATTTTGATCCTAAACTATTTGTGCATTTTCATTTTTTCTGTGATGGAGTGTTGGTCATTAGCTTCTTGCTCTTGTTCACATTGTTTTCTTAAATTTAGTTAGACTTTTTTATCACAATTTCTTCCTAAATATTCGTTTCTTTGGTTATGAATTCAATTGTTGTATATATGTCTGTATATCTATTAATTACACAAATTTCATGTTTTAAGGTTGGGATTTGCGAGCTTCCATTTCATCCAATCAGTTCAGAAGTCATTGGAGGAGTTGGTGGGACGTAAGTTGATTTTTTTTTTACTTAAACAGTTTTGCCTCATCTTTAAACTGCTATGTTTGCATATAATTTTCTCTCAATTTTGTTTCATAGGTGTGTTATTCGTGGTTGTGTTCCCAAAAAGATATTGGTCTATGGAGCAGCATTTGGAGGTGAACTTGAGGTGAGGCAGTGATTTCTTTTGTAATCACATTGATTGAAAATATGTAAATAAATTATAATTTTATAGAAAATTTATTATGCACTTTGTCACAGTTTTGACAAGGTGATAGAATGCCTTGATCTTTCTATAAGTATCAAACTATTCAATCTGTTTACTGATGTAATGGTTAGACCACTGGGACAAATATAGCTTTCTTCCCATTGCCACTCCAGTCATTATAATTCTTATATACCTTTGAAGTTGGCTTTATTTTAAAGGATTAGAGCGAAACTAGATTTTTTCAGGCTATAACCTCTCCAATAGGAATATATACACTCTCCAATGATCCCTCTTGAGTTTCATGCTATAACATTTCCCATAAGAATACTTTCACTTTTCCTTGAGCCCTCTTGATATTTCCATTCTGGTTTGATTTTTCTCCGTCCTGTTATTGCTCTAACTTTATTTTTGTTGTAAGTAAAGATGTGGGTGACAGAGGTAACAGTCCTTTCTATAAGTGGTATTTGTATTTATCATGAAAGTATTGTTATTTTGCTATTTTTTGTTTTATATGTTCAGATAGTTTCCCTCACATCTTTTCTGTTAAATTATTTTCTTGAACATGTCTCAATTCTGATGTTTTCTGGCTTTCTGTTTAACCAATTGGAAATATTTGATAAATGTATGTTATTTCCCTATTAGGATGCCCGGAACTATGGATGGGAGTTGAATGAGAAGCTCAATTTTAATTGGAAGAAGCTTCTTCATAAAAAGGTTCTCTGTGTTATTCTTCTATTCCATTTGCACACACACACACACACACACACACACACACACACACACACACACACATATATATATATATAATATTGTTTTCTTCTAATTTTCTTTTACCTTTTGAACTTGTAGACTGATGAAATAATCAGATTAAATGGAATATACAAGCGGTTATTGTCAAATGCTGGTGTTAAGTTGTTTGAAGGAGAGGGAAAGATTGTAGGTCCAAATGAAGTTGAGGTGACACAACTGGATGGCACTAAACTCTCCTATTCGGCTAAGCATATACTTATTGCAACTGGAAGCAGGGCCCACCGTCCTCCTATTCCAGGCCAGGTATTCACACTGATACCCTCCTAGAATGATCAATAGTCGATTCAATGTGATGAATTTGGTACTCCATAGTACGATGCAGCCTTATGATGAAATTAGTGTTTCATTTATTGCAGCAAATGCTTGTATGAGTTAACCTTTCATAACAGAGTACTGACAGACCTGAGATTCAGGATTGGAAATTTATTTTAATTGCATTTGAGTTGTGCTTTTTACTGGAAGCCAATTTCATTAATGTTATGTTGGTAACAAAATATGCCATAGAGGCAATGTTTAAACTTATGGAGTGTGTAGCTTGAAAGGTAGTATGATTTAGAATAGTGGAGTGTGTGTGTGGTCTAATTATGATGTCATGTTTCTCTTATCAAAACCACAAATCTATGGATTGCATACTATTGCAGGTATGCAAATTTGGTTCATTGTGCGTGTTGTGATTTATTTATGAACATTAGCCTTTTGTTTTCACAATCTTTCCATTGTTACAGGAATTGGAAATTTATTTCATTGCTTTTTGTTTGTAACCCGTGTTAGAAATTTATCCAAACGTAGTTCATGGACAAATTGAAAATAGTTACTAGATCGGTTATATTTTTAAAGCATAATGGTAACATTCTCCTTGTTTCTTAATTCTCCCTGTTCTATATTAGGAGTTGGGCATAACTTCTGATGAAGCATTGAGTTTGGAGGACTTACCTAAGCGTGCTGTCATATTTGGAGGAGGGTATGATAGATTTCCTTTTTCCGTGTTCATTCTTTTCATATGTTTAGTTTGCTAACATCTCAAGATGATTTATACTCACTCATCTAGGTACATTGCTGTTGAGTTTGCATCAATCTGGAGAGGGTTGGGTGCTGATGTGGATCTCTTTTTCAGAAGGGAGCTTCCTTTGAGGTAGTTATTCAGTTTGATCTTACTTATTAGTGCCAGATTTTTCTTGTATTTCATAAGAACTCCTAGATCTGACCTAAGTTAATTTTATAGTGATTGCAATTGCTTTACATTTTTACTTGTAAGGTGTTAAGAAATTTCTGCTTCACACTTTATTTGTGCCTCTGATGTTTTCCTGGGCATTTCATTTGGTAGTTAATGTTATTCTAGCCTGTCCTTGATTTTATGTAATTTCTTGAAAGGATTTAAAGATATTCATAAGAAATTACCAAAGACTGTTATGAAATAGGATGAGACAGGCTTTAGGCCTATACTTAGAGTAATGATTAAAACTATGTCTATGCTGCAGAGGGTTTGATGATGAAATGAGGGCATTGGTTGCAAGAAATCTGGAAGCACGGGGAATTAATTTGCATGCACAGACGAATTTGACTGAGGTACTCTTCTGTCAATTTTATTTAGGTTTTCTTTTATCATCCATCTATACCTGTTACTCTCTGCTAATATATGTTTTATATCCATGATTCAGTTGATTAAAACAGATAATGGCATAAAAGTTATAACAGATCACGGTGTGGAGTTCATAGCAGATGTGGTTCTCTTCGCCACAGGTAATTGCAACCCCTCTTAAGACTTTAATAATTTTTTTCTCATTTCCCTATCCTTGTTCAGTTCTTTCTTTTTTCCCTCTCTATATCTTGTAGAATTCACTATTGGATGAATGACAATAGCCATTTGCCTTGTATAACGTGAGCAAGTAGTCGGTTAAACCAAATAAACCAAACTGAATTAAACAATATTTTAAATTAAGATTAAACCTTTGAATCACAAAAATAATACTATTATTGTTATTATTATAATAATATGTTAAAATAGTAAAAACCCTATTTTTTAAAAATAGATTATTAAATAAAACAAGAAAGAGGAATTGGTTTAGTCATTATGTCACTTTCTAAAACTGTTAATAAAATATTTTGGGTCTCACAGGAGCCGTAAAATAACAGTTAAAAAATAAATTAAAGTAAATCAATTTTTCTTAAATGTGTTGTTATTAGAAAACGAATAAATATTTAGCCAGTTATATTTCAATTAAAATGTCTAGAAAATAAAATAAATTAAAAAATAAAACAAAACTTCCTCCTCCAACGTGAAGAAAAAACTATAGTACATAGTAGAAACTGAAAATCAAAGAAGAAAATAAAAAATATATTCATGCTTTTTTCTTTCATCCTAAAAGGCATCAAAAGTGTCGTGCCCAGTGCCTTCTGAAAGGCGAGCGTCTACGCCTCCAATATCTCATTGTTCCTTTAATGGCAAAGTTTTTTTTTTGAGCCTCCATGTGCTTGGCGCTTTAGGTGCGCCTTTTAAAACTAAGAACGTGTCCAGTGCATTTTGAAAGACGAGTGCTTCCAGAGCCTCTTGTAGTCTTGTGCCTTCGGTACCTCGTTGCGCCTTTAGTGAATGAGATATTTTCCTTGGGGCCTCTATGCACGTAACGCCTTAAGCGTGCTTTTTAGAACTATGATAAAATTAGTTTGGCTTATACTTTATTCGGTTTTCGATATATAAAAACTGAACAGACAAAACCGGCCGATTGCACATCTTCACTATTTAGTGCCACAAGTAACCTTTCTATAGTAATAGTCAATTTCTCGCCCTTTGTGGTTACTGTCAATTCTAAACGCCCAGAGACTAAATGTCTTCTTTGCTTTCTTGATTTATTCAATTTGTCATAAAATTTTCATTTGTACTCTCCATGTTAAATGCTTATTTTCTGGCCGTTAAACAATTTCTTTATTTGGATGATCAAACTTACACGTGGTTGTAATTTTTATTATTGGCTATTTTTGCAAAATAGAGTATCATGTGTGGCCTATTTGTTTTACAGGTTATCCGTTATTCTTTGAAGAATTTGAAAAGTGAACGTTTGATGCCTTGAGCCTTTTGTATTTCTTTTAAACTTGTTTGTAAAATTTTGAATTACTTGTTATTATTTTGATGCACTTTATACAAGTACTTGTGAATGTCGTTTGATTTCTTAAAACATTCTATATTTGAACTTATGTTTTCACAAACTTGGTGTATTTAATGGCCTGCTATGTCATTATGAATATACATCTTTTATTTTTAGAGAGATTTTATTTTTGCCATAAGTTTAACTGATAAATATATTCTTTTCTTTATTATAGGAAGGTTACCAAACTCAAAGAGGTTGAATTTGGAAGCTGTGGGTGTTGAACTTGAGAAGACTGGAGCTGTGAAGGTTACTTGTTATACCGTATTGTATTCTTATTTCTTATCATCCAATATTATTAAGGGTGTGAATGTAAGTGCCTAGTTGAATTCTTTTTACTGTACCAAGGCCAATCTAACTTCGTTTTGCAGGTGGATGAGTATTCACGCACTAACATCCCCAGTATCTGGGCTATTGGTGATGTTACAAATCGGATGAACCTGACCCCAGTGGCCTTAATGGAAGGGACTTGCTTTGCGGCAAGTATTCTTTTTGAAGCCCTTTTATTTTTACTCTTCTTATCCCTTTTTTTTTCTCTGAAGCAATCTCATATGACTTGAGTTATCGAACTTATTATTATTTTTATGAAATTACATGTTTTCCCATTTTCTTTTTTGTTTATCGGAAAATGCTTCAGAAAACTGTTTTTGGTGGGGAATCTAGCAAACCAGACTACAGCAATATACCTTGTGCGGTTTTTAGGTAATGAGTTATATCTTACAACATGCCTCTGGTGTTGGTGTGGTGTGGCATGTGTAAGGATAAATTACATTAATATATAATTAGAAAATTGTTTAGTCATTAGTGTTTTTGTTGAGTGCATCATCTTATCTTGGACCTATGCACTTTCTCTATGCTGTTAATAGTACTTCAACTGAAATCGGTGTCAGGAACTAAATGACACCAATTTAGTAGTTTACAAAAGTACTTGATTAAAATTATTAAATAAATATAAATTGTGTCTTTATATTTGAAATAAATAAATAATTACATACTTTTTCTTTTAATTGAAAAGCTGCCTTTTGTTCTATTTGAATAGTTTTGAACGTTTTTATTTGAAGAAAATTACCTTTCATTTTAATGCATTTTGCATTATTTCTCAAAAGAAAGGAAAAACATAAAAAGAGGGTATTGCACCTGCTTTTTTGGTTGTTTCAAAATCTAGTTACTTTTTATGTGGTTAGTGTCCAACTTATTGCTTTTCATTCCACTTTTCTCATTCATAAGTTAATTGATATACCCGTTTTCTATTTTGCAGCATCCCTCCACTTTCTGTTGTTGGTCTCAGTGAAGAGCAGGCAATTGAACAGGCAAATAGCGATGTTCTGGTTTTTACATCAACCTTCAATCCGATGAAGAACACCATATCTGGGTATGATGATGATTTTGGGTTGTTATTGCACAGAAATATATATAGAAAGAAAGAAAATATTAACCAGTGCATAGGGCATTAAAAATAATATTATTTTCTAAGATGGTCAATTGAAGACCTGTAGGTTCCCACTGAGCAGATCTTAGATAAATATGTAGCCATTTATGTCTTAGCCCCTCGTGCCCGCCCTTTACTTCCTCTGATATGCTCACCTATCGATTAGGTTGTATAACATATGGCTTCATTTGCATATTTTGCTAGATTGTTTAGAACCAAGTATTGAGTTTGGACATGGATACGGGTTGTATCACAAGTTCTTATATATTAATTTCAATGATCCAAGTGTTATACATGTAAAAGTTAAGGTGTTCAACGTGGATAATTTAGAGCACATCGAAGAGCTTGTATATTGTGGCTTTGGGATGTAAATTGACATTATATATAATCGTGTTTGTGGTTTCATGATGTGACTTGCTAAGTTTTATGTCATGAAGGTGATAACATAAGGGAACAACTTTTATAAGACCTGAATTTGTTTTGTTTGTTTTTTTTTCATTATTGATTTTGGATGTTCTTTGGTTATTTGTGTCTAATATTTCATCAATTAAGCATCTAATATTTTTCGTTCTTGTACATTAATAATTTTCGTTCTTTGCAATTTTTAAATTTCTCCTCTTTGCTTCTAGACGGCAAGAAAAGACAGTCATGAAGTTAGTCGTTGATTTGGAGACTGATAAGGTACTCGGGGCATCTATGTGTGGGCCAGATGCACCTGAAATTATGCAGGTACTATGTTTGTTGTTCTTTTGATGTTTGTCTCCATGTTTCAGTGTAAATACCAACACCTCGGTAACTTAAATAAAGATTATGGTAAACAATACGAAAGTAGTTGGCAATGTGGTCTGATTTTGAAAGTGAATAGTGTAACTTTTGCATAGCCCTAAGAAAATTTAATTGGATGAGCTTGTCCGTTGTCTTTCGCCGAATATTTCCTGAACCATGAATGATGTTGCGTTTATTCCTTGATGGAAAATTCAAGTACTATAGACAATATTGAAAAACCTGATGACAAAAAGATGATTTTCTTCTAGGTCACCATGAACTTCAAAGAGAGATTACTCAGACTAGGGTCTGTGTTTTGTTTTTATGCATTTGGGGGTCTTTGAAGTGTCCTATCTTATACCCATGTATATATGTTGGAAATGGACATTTCAAGAAAATTGAGCTGGAGTAACATTGCTATTATGTTTGGAAATCTTATGCAAATGTTAATGATTAGATGCACCCGTTGTCCTTGTGTATAGTTTTTCCTTGATAATATCATAACTCTAATGTTCTGATTTTGGTGTTTTTTAGGGCATTGCTGTTGCACTAAAGTGCGGAGCGACAAAGGCACAATTCGACAGCACGGTAAGTTGAATTTGTGTAGTTTGACGTATTCACTTCAATATTAAACTTTGGATTGATTTAAAGTCAAGCTGCATTTGCTAATTTTTAAAATTTCTCATACAATAAAAACCTTATAACATACTAAGACGGGAGATGAGAAAAATTATCATTTTAGAGATTATAATTATCAATAATTGATTAAATTATTCGGTACCTTATAAAGAATTTTATGTACTTAATTCTTACACTTGTGTATTACTATTATTGTTTTTCTTTAAAAAATGAAATTAGAAGCACTACATAGAGCCGGCAATTAATATGTACATAGAACTTATAAGTTAATGTGTCAAGTCTGGTGTATGAATTGGAAGCTTGGGTTAAAATTAGATACTACTTTTGATATAAAAAAATAAGTTTAAATGAAAACGTAAATATTATGTGAAAATTGCTTTTATTTGTTAATTGTTAGGCTTTGAAGGATTAATCAAACCATATGTATAATATGCATTGATGAAGTTGTTATTTTAAAGCATTGATATCCATGTCGAGATTTTGAGATTTTATTAACCGATTACTAATTTAGCCTAAAATATTTTTTGAGGATTTAGTGTACTGTACTGTATTGTCAATTTCCATCTTGTGGATCAAGTGTTTTGAACTCTTTCCCACAGGTGGGGATACATCCTTCCGCAGCGGAGGAGTTTGTGACCATGCGGTCCGTTTCAAGGCGTATCACTGTTAGTAGGAAACCAAAGACAAATCTGTAGACATCAACGATGTATGGACGAAAATTTCATCACGGTCATAGATATTCCACAGAACACAAGGTAATAAGTGGTTGCTAAGTGTTGTAATTTGTTTCAGCTTCATTCACAATAAAGGTTGTATTTTATAGTTCAAACGAGGCACCAGCAATGGATTTGCACCTTTGTACCGTTTAAGTCATCAGTCCACTGAACAATGATATATTATTTGGACCGTGTTAGTCGGATTTGGGTTGAGTATTGGCGACAAGTGTGTGCTCGACTTGGGTATGTGCAAATATCACGCTTGAAAATAGGTAAGGAGCATTAATTTTACATCGAAAGAAAAGAGAGATCTTGGAATATATAAACAATGTCACTGCACTTTCTATTAAATATGTCTTTTAGAAAGAGGGTAATGGTACCGTGACACAAGTTTTATATATTTGAATGATATTTGTTTTATATATTTGAATGATATTTACGGGATCATCATTAGACATTAGACTGGTATGCATTAAATACTGATATAATTTAAAAAAACAATAATGAAGTGTCAAAATAGTATAAAGTGTCATTTTAACTGGGGTATTCTTTTAGGTGTTTTTGTTATAGAGATTAAAAAACTGAGTTTTTTATTAGTTTTAAGGTGATTATAAGGTAATATTTGTTTATATGTATTTTTAACTTTTTGACAGTGTACATTAAGTATAACAGCAAGTATAACAGCAAGGTTAAAAGAATAGTTATAAAATGTTCCATGGATCTAAAGTTTACGCAGAAGTTATAGGGTATTTATTAAATAACGAGTTCATAAAAATAACAAAAATAATTTATAAAAGAAGTTATAGTTGGTATTTAATAAATTCCCTTTTAAAAATAAATATAGATCGTTTCATTTTTAAAGAGTTGATAACCTAATTTTTAATATATTTTCACGACCCCCCATTTAATTTATGATTATAATTATCATGAAAGGCTGAGATTTAAATGTACATATGAAATTTTGAAACGCAAGAATATATAATTATGGACCTAAAAATGAAATGTTTATTTATCACTTAAACTATATATTTTTTCGAATAGGCCACTAAAATATTTTTAGAATGTTTTATTTTTAAAGTATAAATCGTTATCTCGTTTGACCCCTACTATTAATTATCGTTAATAAAAGAATCATGAACCAATCAGAATTTATGACGTGTCAATAATAAACAAAAAATAGCTAATTTTAATAAAAGGGTAAATTGCACACTGAGTTCATCAACTTTTATTTTTGTTCAATTTAGTCCAAAGTTATCTAAATCACTTAAGACTCCCAAATACCGATATACCCTCGTTGTTTCTCAAAAAGCCACACCAGCACTCAAATCTAAGAAAGGTATTTATTTTTTTTACCTTTTATTTTGATTTTTTTTTCTTATTCAAACTGAAATGTATCTCTTGAACTTCCTCCCCATGTTTTATGGGTTTATAAATATACAAATTAGATGGATCTTTGTCTGATATTCAGGTCTAATAATGTACTTTTGTGTCTTTTACAAGTGGGGAGGCGGTGGCCAGTAGAGTCACGACGGTGGCGTACGTGGTCATCCGTGGTGGGGCACATGGCGGTCAGGGTATTTAAGTGGGTATTTAATTTAATAATATTGAAATCTATTCAAATATATAATTTTTAGTAACCGTTTTAAAAGATGACGTGAGAAAAGATTCAATAAAAATATAAATAATAAAAATATTTTTTATTAGTTGAGATTATAAATAATATAATAAAAAGAATACAAAATAAAATTTTTATTTATCGAATTATCTTTTTAAATAGAAATAGATGCTACCACGTCATCCAGTAATCCACGCCTTCAACATCTCCTATATCAAGTGGATAACTTGGACTGATTAAGCAGAGAGTGAAATATTTTACATAACATTTCAATAGATTTTTTTTATTAAGCAGAGATTATTCTTTTGGTAAATGTTAGAATTTGAGCTAATATAAATTAAGGTAATAGAAATATTTTTGTTACTCGGTTAATTATTAGATTTTAATTCAATAGATTTATTTTGATTGTCTTTCTGATTTTTTGGATTTTATTATAATTAATTTGGATTGATTTAGATACTAACTAATTTTGGTGAAGAAGTTTTTAATATAGATTTTTTTACATATTTAAAGCTTCAAGCTTAAAGTTTATTTATGTAATACAATATTGATTACTTCTTAAATGAACCCGTTATAATATTTTTTAATTATTTTATGAGAAAGTTATTTATTATTTAAATCTTTATTTATATACAAAATGTAAAAATATTAAAACCTAATTAACATGTGATTTCAATTTAGTATGGAAATGAAATAATAAAAATATATTAATTCTAGATTGAAATTTTAAATTCTAAATTTAAGCAACTTATTTTAGATACTTCATTAAAATTGGAATTTACAAATTATTAAAAACCATTATGGCTTAACTAAGTTTTTTTTTTTCTTCAAATCAACGCAATGTGTTTTGGTTTGAAAAGAATAAATATATTTAGATGAGAAACTAAATTAATTAATATAATTAATTAATTACAATGGTAATTTTTGATAAGGACCAAATTTAAATTTAACGTTGTTAATCTTAATGGTCAGGCCAATTTAAGGACTCAATTGAAAGGATTTCTTTTAGGGAGGGGAATTTGGGTGATTTAACTCCTAACAGACTCTTTCAAAGCTGAACGAGTTCATACCTCAGGTTTGGCTCCTAACCTAATCGCTCCGAACCTCATAAACTGTCCCTTTTATAGTTGAAAAGCACAACTTTTGAGTATGCAAACCCCTTAAATTTCAATTATTCTCCCATAAAAAAGCCCTAATTTATTGTGTTCTTTTTGATTCCTAAGGTCTCAGCTCTTTTCCACTTGAGAATCTCATTGATTTCAGTATCCTTTAAAAAACATGAATTTTGATTAATTTTTAGTTATTTATTCTAGACTGCAGAAGCTAATGATTGATCAATAAAAATCAATTCATGAGTTCAAGATTTGTAATGTAGGTTTTGATCCGTCTGAATCTGTCTTTTTAAGGTTAGTTCCCATCAAATCTAATTGTAAGTTCAGGTTTTACGATTCGACGTTTTAGTTTCTTAATTTATAGTTTTTATGATAAAATTGAATTTTGATTTTACATTTGATCAATTGTCTAAATTTCGTTTCTATTTTGAACAATTAGATTTCTTTTTAGCTGAAACGATGGCGCAGAATAATTGGGAGGCAGATAAGATGTACTTTTCTATGTTTTCTTTCAGAAAATTAATTATGCTTTTAAATTTCTAACTTCTTATTTTCTTTCTTTTGTTTTTGTAGGCTTGATGTTTATATATATGATTATTTGATGAAGAAAAAATTGCATACAACTGCAAAGTCTTTCATGACAGAAGGACAAGTCGCCCCGGATCCAGTAGGTAAGAATTGGCTTTGACTGTATAAATTCTGTTAGGTTGAATTTGGTTACTTGGATTCAAAAGCTGGATTTTGATTTAAGAGATGATGTTGATTGTGTGATTAGAAACATGTAAGTTTAACATTTGTGATTCATTTTCCAAATTCGTGAATTTGCTAGATGCTTATTTTAGTGGTGAATTTGAAATGTTCATGGATAATCGTCTATTTGAATTTCATTTTTTATAACTTTCAAATATCTAATCATATTGAATCCATTTATAAATAATGTATGCATTTTATTCCCACAATTTATGTTGCAAATGAAATCCAAATCCACATTTTATTGTTTCCATAAATAACACGACTTAGTTGATGAAATTGTGTGACTGAAATTCTTTACATGGAATGGAAATATGAAGCTTTTCTATGTTTCCTTTTTAGTTTAAGTTACTTGGTCTGTTCATTTTATTTAAAAGTAGTGGGTTACACATCTTAGACATTTCAGATTTACATGGGTATGAGAATTAGAGTCTAAACATTTCTGTAAAACTTGCTGAAAGTGACTCTTTAGTGTTCAATATTTGATGGGAAAAAGGTGTTTTGGTTTTCAAATTAATTATGGGTGACTATTTAATTGAAATTAAAAGTTATATTTTATTCTAATTGCTTGGTTTTGTTGTAACTAAGATGGTAAGACCACCTATTGTTTGTAGAGGGAATTTAGTTTAACTGATTCCTGTAGAACTTGTTTATTTATCCAGCAATTGATGCTCCTGGAGGTTTTCTTTTTGAGTGGTGGTCTGTCTTTTGGGACATATTTATATCAAGAACAAATGACAAGCATTCAGAGGCTGCTGCAGCGTACATAGAGGTGACTTATTAAAACTTTAGCAAGTATTGTTGCAAATTCTTTTCAGTAGTGCAAATTATACTGATATTTTTCGAACCACGAACAGGCACAACAAATCAAAGCAAAGGAGCAACAACAGCTGCAGATGCAGCAGTTGCAGCTGATGCGTCAAGCTCAGGTGCAGCGTAGGGATCCTAATAACCCATCTATGGTTGGTCCTGCAAATACTATTGGTTCCGAAGGAATGCTTGGGCAGTCAAATGCTAGTGCATTGGCAGCAAAAATGTACGAAGAGCGCATGAAACAACCAAATTCAGAGACGTCCCAACCACTTCTAGATGCTAGAATGTCCCTCTTAAAGTCAGCTACAAATCATCCTGGGTAAACATGATTTTTTGATCAAATGTTTTGTTTTACTGTGGTAAACTCATTTCAGGTTTATGACACAAACTTTCTGTCTCTGATGCAGTCAGTTCGTTCAAGGAAACCATGGAAGTGTAACTGCAGCATTGCAGCAAATTCAGGCATGGACTCTAGTATTTGCTATAACCATGCTACTTGGATACAAATTCTCTTGCATTTACTCCAACATTTTACAACATCACTATCATACTCTTTTGTTTTGGTTGCACTAGTGATTATATATATATATATATATGCATTTTCACCTCACAGGAAATTAAAGGTGAAGTGAACTTAGGTGGTACGCAGAGATCTATGCCTATGGACCCTTCAATCTATGGACAGGGAATCACACAGTCAAAACCTGGACTAGGAAATACAGGTAATTATTAATGATAGTATTATATTCTGGTTGCATGTTTCACCTAGGGTTGCTAATGAGTTTCATTTCCGTAGCCCAAACTTCTCACTAAATATCTTTTCTTCACGGGTTTATATGTTTAGATACCATTATGTAAATGATGTTCAGCCTCAACAGAAATGTGTATCATTTTTTTCTTAAATAATATTTATATTACTACTAATTTTAATAACTTAAAAATATAAACCAAATAATTTCAAATAATGTCTTCAAAGTTCAAACTTTAAAGCAATTAAAAAGTTTAGGAAAATTATATTAATTACAAAAATGTTAGTAATAATCAATAATTTATATTAATTACACAAATATTAGTAGTAATCAATAATTTAATATCATTATGAAATTTTCTTACAATTAAAATTTAAAATCATTATAAAATATGGTCTAAGTATAATAATTACACAAATATTAGTAATAATTAATAATTTAATATCATTATAAAATTAATTTTAAATTTCTTCAGTTTTTTTCGGTTAATCGTTTAGCCAAAAATCATAACCATTCTCATTCTGTTTAACTGCTATTTTTACCAGTACATTTGTTGTACCATTTCAGTCAATTTTTACCAATATAGTTACCTACTATTTAATCCTTTTTTTTTTTTTTTTGATACGGCATATCAGGTTAGGTTTTTATGAACACCCTTAATTATTAATTTTATGACTCAAAAACGTAATTTAGACTAAAAAGTTTAATTTCGATACTAATTTTGATGTAGATTAATGTAATAAAATAAGATTTATTTTCTAAATATTTATTAATTTAAATAAAATATTCAAATTATATAAATTTATTAATTCTTAAAAAAATCAATTTTAATGGTTTTGAAATTTATATTTAATAGAAATATTTTGATCTTTAAGCATCTATAATATAATTGTCATGTTTTAAATATAAAATATTTTGCATAATTAATTTATAAGTTTTTTTAGTGATAAAGGTGCACATCGCCTACGAAAGGCTTGCACCTAGTGCTTCTGTTCCAGAGACCTTTTGCGACTCGGAGCATTGAGCGATTGTTAAAACTAAGGATGAATTATTTTGGGTCTAAGGCTTACAACTTATTCATGTGGCTCTTATTTCTTGCAAACGAAGTTATTGGACTTTCTTGCAAATGCAGTTTTGTTCTTAACCCTCAAGAAAACTAATAACATTAAAATGTCCAAAATGTATTTAATACTTAAACTAAATATTATAAAATAATTAAAAGCTCCTGCATCATTAGTGATGATGTATTCTTAATTGGATGCTCCTATGATTTGGCTCTGCCGAGTGCTAGTCTATGAAATTCTAATTTTGTCAAGTTCATTTATCTTCTGAGATGAAAGCAACATATCTTATAACTTTTGCTCTGTATTTGATTAGGCCAAGATATTTTTGTAGATATTCTTATGCTTTAATGTTACTTTTCTTCTTCAAGGTTTGAGCCCTGGAACTGGTAACCTTCCGTTAAAGGGTTGGCCATTAACAGTAAGCTTCTAAACTGGACTTCTGCCTTTAATATTATTTTCCTTATTCAAGTGGTTATCCCTAACGAGCTCAACTTATTTTACAGGGCATTGATCAAATTAGACCAAATTTAGGTGCACAGGTGCAGAAACCATTCTTACAGAACGCAAACCAGTTTCAGCTTCTGCAACAGCAGCAACAACAACAGCTATTAGCACAGGTCCAGACGCAAGGAAATTTGGGTAGTTCAGCCATTTACGGAAATACGGACCCTCAAAGATTTTCAGGGCTATCTCGAGGAAACTTAAATACAAAAGAGGGACAGCTAACGGCCAATGATGGGTCTATAGGGTCTCCAATGCAATCAACCTCATCAAAAGTAAGGTTTCCCTTCCACAACCAGTTACAACTGTTGTATTAATTCCTATATCCAGATCCGCTGTTACAGTTTTCATGGTGAAAAAAAAAGGAAAAATCCTGCAATCTTGTTAATGGATGAAAAAAGCACGCATGACTTTCAATTTCATATTCTATAGAAAGAAAAAAGTAACTTGTCTCGTATGTACTTGTGATGTTGTATTGTCTTTATTTAACCAAGATAATATATATTCTATCATGTCTTTATTTAACCAAGATAATATGCATAGCATTGCCCATCTAAATATGCCTTTGGTCTTAGGAGAATAATCTATATTTAACGGGCCAACTTTATTTTTTTGTTTGGGATTATAATGGTGGTTGCACCTGTTCTGTAATTCTTATGATATCCTAAATTTGTTGGAATGACCAATGCTTTTCATGCTTGGTATCATCTGAACCCTTTTGTGGTTTTTCACCAGATGAGCATGCCACCAATAAGACAATCATCCTCTCAGCAAGCCCATTGCAGTCACCTCAAGCACAACAGGTTGATCAATCTTCGGGGGGGTTTCTTGGTTATCATAGTGTTTCTTGTTACCATATGCTGCCAGCTGATCTTAATACAGATTCATAGGAATTTATTATGGGAATTTACCTTTGGCCTTCTAAGTGATGATAATTCCTTTTATGATTGTGTCAGAATAATCGTAAAAGAAAAGGACCATCATCTGGACCTGCTAATAGCACTGGCACTGGAAACACGGTGGGTCCTTCCCCAAACTCTCAGCCATCAACCCCGTCAACTCATACACCTGGTGAGGGAGCAGCTATGGTGGGAAATATGCAACATGGTAGTAGCATGTCAAAAAATATGATGATGTATGGATCTGATGGAACGGCTGGTATTGCATCATCAACCAACCAACTGGTACGTAATCCTAATTTATAGCTAACCTGAGGATGTTTGTGAACGCTTTAAATCTGCAATATTAATAACCTATGGTTTCCTGCATTTGTGCAGCTTACATAAAATTTTTGGATAATAAATTGGTATGATTACCAAGTATTGTTATATGCATGAGCAAACAGTGGTTTGCTCTATGGAAAGCAAGCGAAGTTTTAAATTTGAGTCCCCACCTTATCACCATGTTTCTGTATTCTTCTCAATCTACCAGTTAGGATTATTTTCTTCTAGTTTTTGTTGCTACAAGTTATTATTTATTCTCCAAATATATTTTTTACTGTCAACTTGATCCAAAAATGATCAATAAGTGGTAAAAGAACAGCAGATATTTAACATTTTCTTTGGTTTGGAGAACATAAGCTCAAATATTTTGTTTTTTCTAACATCTGAAATGTACATCTAGAGTGTCCTTTTCATGCACTAGGATTGACAATATTGGTGGTAATGTACTAATAAATTGTTGTGGATATCCAGGCTTAATATCGTTGGAGTATAGAATGTTTAATCATTGCTTCTATATCTGGGATAAATATTGATGTTATAGCCTCGGAAAGGATGGACACTTTATCCCTTTTCACCAACAATATGTGTTTGATACTTCTGTGGAAGTTGTTAAGAGCTTTGTATAACTTGTTTATAATTATTTGATCTTCTTAAAGGTTTGCATGGTTACAGATGAATCTAGTTATTTTACTACAGCTATTTTACGTTGCTCATGCTGCCAGTGTTTTTACACTGTTATTCTTCGGATAAGCCATTTCGAAAGCTTGTTTATATGATACAACACCTAATTGCAGGAAGACATGGAACATTTTGGTGATGTTGGCTCCTTAGATGACAATGTGGAATCTTTTCTCTCACATGATGATGGAGATGGGGGGAATTTGTTTGGCACTCTAAAACGAAACCCATCAGAACATACTACTGAGACTTCAAAGAGTAATATTTGATCATCATGCTCTTAGCACTCTAATTCTTCAAGTTGACTTTGGTAATGAACCTTTTTTTTCTGCATTTCAGGTTTTAGCTTCAATGAAGTTGGTTCAATACGTAAAAGCAACAGCAAAGTCACCTGCTGCCATTTCTCTTCAGATGGAAAGTTATTAGCTAGTGCCGGCCATGACAAGAAGGTATAATGTTATGTAGCACACAAGGAATGAATTTTGTTTTTGTAGAACATGCCAACATTAGTTCAAATTATTAATTATTGTTATTTTATTGAAGGTTTAATTTTCATAAATGACGTGGTTGATTTATGCCATGCTTCTTTTACCCTGGGTCCGAAGTAGAACAGCTGTGAGAGTATTTATATAATCAACCATAAACTGGACATAAAATGAAGTATGAAATAATGATGTGCTTTTTTGTTGATTTCATGTCAGTAGGCTGTTCTGTGGAACATGGAAACTCTGCAGACTGATAGCACAGCGGAGGAACACACTCATATTATAACTGATATTCGTTTTAGACCAAATTCCACTCAGCTGGCAACATCTTCTTTCGACACAACAGTTCGTGTTTGGGATGTTGCACAAGTATAACTTCTTGCTCTTTTCCCTTTTTTGTGTGTAATTCTCTTTTATTCAATAGGTTTGTTTGTTTTTCTCGTGTTGAATTTATTCTCACACCATTAAACCCAACAATGTTTCTGGAAGACAAGAAGCAATCCTCTTACCATTACAGAAAAGATTTAGGATTCTACTTCGTTGAAGTTTCGATGAATATCATGGTTATTTTTCCTGGCTACTTATATTATTTTATTTCTTTTGCAGCCAAGTTATTCCATCTGGAAATATACAGGGCATACGGCACAAGTTATGTCCCTCGATTTCCACCCTAAGAAGAGTGAACTTTTCTGCTCTTGTGATGGCAACAGTGAGATTCGTTTCTGGAACATCAATCAATATTCTTGCACACGTATCTCTAAGGCTAGCCTTTTAAACCCTTAATCCCTTTTTCCTTTTCAAGTACTGCCTATTCTTCTGGTTGCTATGTTTTTCATTTAAAATCTTTTCACTAATTGAAGCAGGGAGGCAGCACTAATGTCCGATTTCAACCAAGGATAGGACAATTCCTAGCTACTGCAGCCGATAATGTTGTGTCTATCTTTGATGTAGAGACTGACAGAAGAACACAATTATTGCAGGTAGATTTTTTTTAAATTTCTAAATTTTGTGAAGGAATATTTATGTTGTTCATTTGTTTTCGATAATCGTTTGATAGTCTATGGCTTCATGTAGAGTTATTTTTTACGTTCAGGGGCACAATACTGAGGTACAGTTTCTTTGTTGGGACGCAAATGGAGACCTTTTGGCTTCTGTCAGCCAAGAGTCTATCCGACTGTGGTCACTCTCCTCCGGAGAGTGCATTCATGAGCTTAATTCCAGTGGAAACAAGTTTCATTCTTGTGTTTTTCATCCGAACTTTCCTGCTCTTTTAGTGGTTGGAGGCTATCAGGTGCTATTTCTATTCTTATGTTGATGTAACTGTAACTAATCGATACATGATCTCATTTTACCTGCTGACTCGATACTGTTGAAAAATTGATGGCTGCTTATTTGTTATGGATTTTATACGTAATCATTTTTACATTGATTTGCAGCATATCTATCATTGCTAATTTCGTTTGTCTATAAATATATTTTTTCCAGTCATTGGAGCTTTGGAATACAACTGAGAACAAGTGTCTTACGGTTTCAGCTCACGACTGTGTGATATCGGCGCTAGCACAGTCACCAGTAACCGGGATGATTGCCTCCGCCAGTTACGACAAATCTGTCAAAATTTGGAAATAATTCTCCAAATTTCTTATCCTTTTATTTAATTCTCAACAGCACAGCTGCAGGGGTTTCTGGAGGCAAAAAAAATGCAATTTCCACGACATATTTTCCGGTTTTTAGATCGAAAACGGTTGCCTGCTGAGTTTGTTGTCGGAGTGCCCTGTTTACTAAATTTATCGAACAAAGGTAATACTGTTTCGTGTTTTAGACATTTTTGGATCTTCATTTGTGCCGGTAGAGGGTACTTAACATCAAGAAAATAAGTTATCAAAGTGAGTTAATTTGACTAATAAAATAAAAGAATATATATGTTTTTTTATTGTATGAGTACTTGGATTGTGTTTGAAGTGATTTAGGTTTTTAGACATTTATATACATTAATAATTATGTCCATTTATCTATTTTAACTGATTTTCTTTATGTTCTGTTTAAAGTAGCTAAATTTTATCATCAATATATAAAATTTTTAAGTTAATTAAACCTTTTACTATTTTAATGAACTGCGACGTGCCAACACCATCTCATTAAGATGCAATTCCGTCCTAGTAGCCTCATGTGCGGTTAGAGATGTGTATTTTATCGGGCCGGATCGGGTTGAATTTTTTGATGAAAAAATTGAATTCGGGTTGATTGTTTTTAGAGCGTGGTTGAATCGTGTTCGGTTTTAGAGTAAAAGTATCCGATCAACCGGGATTAATATATAATTTTTCTATAAAATTTTTAGAGATATTTATAATAATAGTCTCTATCTATATATATATTTTTATAATTAAGTCTTTAAAATTATTTTTTATTTATAATTTAGTCCTTAAAAATATATATATTTTATAATTGTCTTTTAAAACTATTTTTTTTTTACAATTTAGTCTTTCAAATTATTTTTTCCTATTGATTGGGTCAGGTCGAATCAGGACCGGATTTAATATATTTATTTTCGAGTCAGATCAAATCGGATTTTTTGAAGAAAAATTTTGGGTCAGTTTGAGTTTAGATGAGCTGAAAATCCTACCGACCCGCGCCCATTCCTATGCACGTGTGTAATTGTACATTTATAAATATTATTTTCAATCGTCTTAATGGTAAGAATATTTTATTTACGGTGAATATCAATGTATTAGAGGAAGGTTTAATGAGCTTTATTGTTAGGGTTTAATACCCATTAAAATTAGGGTTTTTATCTTATACCTATAAATATAGACTTTTGGAAAATGTATTGTACACAACTTTATTTTGAGAATACAATAAAATATCTCTTTTTTCTCTCTATTTTGTTTATTTTATTCTTGCTCTTTATTTTATTCACAATACGTTACCAGCATGAGTTTGCTCAAAAGATTTTAATATCTAGTTTCTTTAAAGATTTACTCGGTATGTTTTTTCTTTCATTTGATATATTTTAATTTATAAAATAATATATACGATGATGATTATAATTTAAAAACAAAAATAGGTTTGTTCATTTTTTTCATGTGTATATTCTTGTTTTGTCTAATGTTATTATGTGTTTATTTCATGCCATGAATATTTTTTTTATATATTTATTAGTTATTATGTTATTTGTTTTGATAATTTAATTTGAGTGTATCGGTTGGATACCTCGTTCTGCGAGGCTACTAGTCTTAAAAGATATTCTTTTTAAAGGACCTTGTGGACTGGTTTAAGAATGCCATGTATGAGAATTAAAACCTTTGTTTGTTTATATATATATATATATATATATATATATATATGTTTTAAGATATATTTGATCTAATTTTTTATCTGTCTTTTATAGTATATCAATGATAAATTTTGCAAAAATTGAGGTTGGGGTCTTGATATTTCCGGAAAGAATTATTTATCTTGGAACTTAGATGACGAAATACATCTAAATGCAAATAGCCTGAGAAATACAATTAAAGAGGAGAATGCATAATCTGCTCAAAATAAGGCTAGAGCCATGATACTTCGTCGTCGTCATCTCCATGAAGGGTTGAAATCTGAATATTTAACGGTGAAAGATCCTCTTATTCTTTGAAATAATCTAAAGGAACGATATGACCACCAGAAAATCGTTATTTTACCTACAGCTTGATATGATTGATTGCATATGAGATTGCAAAATTTTAAATCATTAAGCGATTATAACTCTGTTATGTTTTGAATTACTTCACAATTGAAGTTATGTGTCCAAAATATTACTGATGAGGATATGTTAGAAAAAAACATACTCCACTTTTTATGCCAACAATGTTGTCTTTCGTATGCAAAATCATGAAAAAGGCTTTAAGAAATATTCTGAGTTAATTTCTTGCCTTCTTGTGGCTGAGCAAAATAACGAGCTACTCATAAAAAATCATGAATATCGCCCAACTGGCTCCACTCCATTCCCTGAAGCGAATACGACATTCTATAGCGAAAAGGTAAAAGTTACACCAATAATCGTGGTCATAGCTATGGACGTGGTCGTGGTTATAACCAATAATCGTGGTCATAACCCTAAACCCATTGGAATTAAGGTTTTCATCTTATGCCTATAAATATAGACTTTTGGAGAAAACATTGTACACACCCCTACTTTGAGAATACAATAAAATCTCTCTCTTTTCTCTCTCTTTTGTCTTTGCTCTTTATTTTATTCAAAACACTTAAATTTTTTTTCCCAAATTGAGTTGAATCAAACGAGTTTCGTACTGGACAGATTCATTTCAGAGAATATAGTAATAATTATTCTGGATGTTATCCATTCTACACGAAGAAATTCAAAAAGAAAGCATAGTTAACTATCAAAATTGATTCAGAAAAAATATATGATCGCTTAAAATGAGATTTTACAAATATCATTTTATCGAATATTAAAATCTCAGACCCCCTAAGACATTTAATTGTTACTATAGGGTATTCGTCAAAGAGATCATTTGTCTCTGTTTTTTTTGTATGTGTGTGTTATGCATGTGTCAACACAAATTTTTCATGGTAAATAATAATAAATAATATAATAATAATATATAATAATTAATATAAATAATAATAAATAAAATAATAATATAATAAAATATTTATAAAAAAATGGAAAAATCGCGAAAATCTGGAAACAGAAAGCAGTGGCTGGATTTTTGGGGTTTGTTGAGTCATGGGATTGGGATTTGGTAGAGTCTTAAGGGTTTAGAATTTGAATGTGATTAGGATTCTAACTTGAATCCCTTTAAAAGGGATTTGGGTCGAATCAATGAGGGGGAGGAATCTGGGCATTCAATAGGCTTGAATCGACTGAAATTCGGGGGAAGCTGAAGCAAGAATCGGCGTTGATTAGAGTCGGAATCGGAGATAATCGTTGTTCGAGGTAAGCATTTCGATTTGTTTTTCTTCGATTTAACCTTTGTTTCGGTTGGTGCGGTGCTTTGAATCTGGGTTCTTGGTTAGTTTTAAGGGGGTGGCCGAATGCTTTCAGGGGTTTAGGGTTAATTTAGATCGGTTGGGGGCTTTTGATCCAGGGTTTTAGTGGTTTTTAAGGAGTTTTAGTGTCACCGGACGACTCGCCGGCATTGAAAACCTACTACGACGTCAGAGGATTGGTCGGAGTCTTCGTTGCGACGTCCGACAAACTCGTCGGAGCGGCGCTGCACGGTGGTGGAACGGATCCATTTTAAGGCTTAAATCTGGGCTCCAAAGTGTTAGCTGCAGAGAAAAGGGGAGGCAGGTGAGTTGGGCCGAGTTGGATCTCGGTTCATTTGACCGAGCCAACTCGGCAGGCCAGAATTTATACCACGGCAAAACGCTACCGTTTTGAGCAGCTGGGTACGCGGGTCGGATCCGGGTTCAACCCGGATCCGCGTGTTTTAGCTCTTCTTGGGCTATTTCCTTCCTAGGCCCTCCTAGGATTGACATGCTGTTCAATTTAGTCCCCCCAAACCCAATTAGGTCCTTAGAGCTTAGATTTCATACAATTAGGTCCCCCAAAATCATAATTAGACCCCCTAGGATTAAATTAAATTAATTTTAGATTTAATCAGGTTAAAAAATTAATTTTAAAACTTAAAATTTATTAATTAAGTTCTAAATTAGGATTTAATTTAATTTTCAAGAAAACTTTAAAATTAATTTAACCTAGTTAGATCTAATATAAAATTAATTTGACCTCTAAACCTTTAGATTTAATATAATTAGGTCGCCAAACCCCTAATTAAACCCTAAGATTAGAATTAATTTGTGTTACACTTTAATTAGGTCCTAAAATTAATTTAAAAGACTTAAAAAATTAATTAGGTTCTAATTTAATTTTTAATTAAAATTAATTAACTAATTAGGCCTAACATAAAATTAATTTGATTCCAAAACTTAAAAATTAGACTTAAATTAGGTTTAATTTAATTCTTTAAAATTAGAAAATAATTTTAATTAATTTCTAAAAAAGTAAAGTTTTAAAATTAACTCTTTAATTAGGTCTAGTTAGCCTTAAACCTTAAAACATTCACCAAATTAGACTTTAAATAGGCTTTTTAATTCTTAAAATTTAGAGAATAATTTTAATTAATTAATTTAATTAATTTTAATTAAACTCTAAAAGATAAGACTTAAAATTAATTAGGTCTAATTTAACCTAAGCTTCACCGAATTAAAATGTTAACTAGGTTAATTTAAATTCTTAGAAATTTAGAAATTATTTTAATTAAATCCCTTAATTAATTTTAATTTTTAAAGATAAAACTTAAAATTAATCTAGTTAAATCCAACCCTCCAATTAACCTTAGAACTTAAAATTCACCAAGTTAGATTTAAATTAGGTTTTAATTAAAATTTAAAGTTAGAGAAATTTAATTAATTTAATTAAAAATCCTAAGCTTTAAAATTCATTTCACGCTTAATTAAATCTAATCAATCGTTCAAGGTTTGCTTTCAAGTCCCTTGTGATCTTTTTCAATACAAGTCCCTTTTGTACTCATTCATGATGAAATTTTTGATGTAATTTTGTACTCCTATGATTCTAATAAAAATGTCGAGTTCCTTTACTTTGTTCTATGTTTTATTTTAAGTATTGCATGACATATTTAAGGAGGTCACCTAATAAATATTTAAGTTAATTAATTTAGAGCCCTCTAGGAATAGTCGCTTTAATTAATTAATTTAATTAGGGAGATAATTTAGTAACATAGCATTTGAATCTTCTGTCTCGGATACACTAAAGAGGCTGGTGTTTTGACGTACCATGATGCTGACCTAGAGAGTGTACCTAGGCATCGAATTCATGTGTTATTAAAACCTAGAATTTTGATAAAATAACTTAGGCTTAGGATTAAATAAAATTGATAGGTAAGTAACTAGTAACATTAGTAACTTAGGTTTTAAACACTTAATCAATGGAGCCCCTTTTTAGGACTAGAACTTAAAATGAACAAGATAAAATTGGTCATGCATTTTGCTTTAGCCTTTTGAGGCGGAAGTTACATTCTTTTAAATTTGGGTGAGGTTTCTTATCTAGAGGACGTCTCGTTCAACTCGAGTTTAAAGGTGGTGTAACTTCTAAATCAAAAGGATATCCAAGATTCAAATAATGTTCAATTAATAAAGAAAAACTAAATTAATATCTATCTTCAAAGTATTAATGCCACGTAATGTTTTTCAAGGTACCAATTTTTTGGGCGTTTGTAAGGGTCGTCCTTACACGTAACCGACTCCCAAACCCAACGTTTTTTAAATGAATCTCCGGTTTATTTTTATGGTGTCTGGCCTACCTAAGTGGCCGGTGGCGACTCCAAGTCAATTTTTTTCAAAATTAAATTATATTGTTCTTACAATTTTGGGTTTTTCTTGATAAAATTTATATTTTCAAAATTAATAGCCAAGTCATTTTCACCTAAATTCGCGCGTTTTTAAGAGGTCGCGACAGCATGAAATGATTAACACCTATTAGGGGTGGGCAAAAACGGGTACCCTGTCAATTTGAATAGAATTGGTTTCGGTCACAGTAACCATCGGTTTTTGAAAATTAGAATCAATCTTGATCCCGATCACATCGGGTCTTAAATTTTAAGAACCGATCCCGTTATTGGTGGATATCGGTTCTAATACCGGGTACTCGGTCAATTAGTTTATTTTTTTAAAAAATTGAGTAATTGGAGAAAAAAAATTCAACCACCAATAACAATATTAAATAATAAAATTAGAATATTGTAAACTTGAAAATTAAAGTTTTAAAACCAATCATACCCATAATATTCATACATAAATAGAAAGTTTAATAAAAAAATAAACAAAAGAAAATCAATATCGAATATTTGATATTAGTCTCGGTCCTACTGGGTACCCATCGGGTACCAGGTCTAAAAAATCAAGATCCAATTCTAATATCGGTTATGACCAGAACCTAAATTTTAGATCCAGTCTCAATTCCACCGAAACCAATATCAGATAAAAATTTATCGGGACTTACTGGGACCGAAATCGAGTAATTGGATTTTTTGCCCACCCCTAACAGATACTAACCAAATTACAGTTCATAATAGGCATTGCTCACAAGGGATGTAAAAAGCTTACTTGACCTGAAAAATTCGACTGAAACCTATTTGAGTCATAATTTGATTTGACTCGAGGATGTAATGACTCGAACCTGATCTGTATCCAAATGTTGTTGACCCGAACCCGATTTGGATTTGTTACTATTGTAACTGAACTCGACCTACATCCGACCGAGAATGACCCGAGTCCGATTTGAATATGTTACTGTGAACTCGAAATCAGACTTGCATCCGATTAAAACAAACCCGAATCTGAGTCTAACCTAACAAATAACCAATACTACTTGACTGACTCGACCCGAGAACTGATTTTACTTGACCTGTTTTGAACCTACCTGATAATTGATCCGACTTATTTTAAACCCGACATGTAACTTTTATCGTATTCTCCTAAAATTTAATCAAAACTCCTTATAACTCTATTTTTTTTAATTAGGGTCCGTATTTCTCAAAATTTACCGTTTTGGTTAGTCGGGATTATGAATATATGCGAATTTTGGTTAGGATCGACTATAAAGTATTTTTTAACCACATTAAAAAATCTTTGGTATTCATGTTTTCTCTAATTTTTATTTTACAAATTTATATATTAATATCAAATAAATTGATAGAGATCTAAAATTTCATAAGTTTAAAATTCAAATCTTGACAAAACATTAATTATATTAATTTCACATAATTTTTAATTACATGGTTCAAAATATATTTTTAGCTCTAATAATCATCGTCATGTACATAAAAGCCTCCAAACGACACCGTTTAAGATCCATCTCGGGAATGTAACCGAAGCTTTGAAAACCTTGAACGTACAAAAGCATGAATCAAATCCTGCTCTTCCTCAAACCTTCACCGACTTGAGTCAAACCAAGCTTCTCTAGTAAGCTTTATCAGTCCCTAAATCACTGAGTCAACTAAATCCAACACGGGGTGAGTTACCCAGATCGAAACTCTCGTAGTTTTTGTTCTAATGGCATGCAATGCGATAAGTTCATGGACATTCGCTGCTCTAGTGGGTGCTTTTCTCGATCTCTCTATAGCTTACTTATTGCTCTGTGGATCGATTCTTGCTTATTTAGCTTCGAAATTTCTGGGTTTATTTGGAAAACACTTGCCTTGTCCGTGTAATGGATCGTTTGGGTATCCACACAAGAAAAAATGTTATCAGTCCGTGTTGGTTAATAACCCACATCTTAAAATCTCCTCTGTCCGATCTTCTGTTAAGGAAAAGCTTCCTTTCGATTCAATCTGGAATGAATTTTATGATGATGGCGATGAAGAAGAAGAAGAAGAAGAACATTCCCATTCAAAGAAGAACACCGTTGGAGCAAATAAAAGAAGATTCGGGAATCAGAGGCCTAGAGTTGGTCTTAGGCGGCGTAAGAGAGTTGCTAATGGTGTCTATGGAGGAAAGGTTTTGACATTTTCGAATGATCCTTTGGCTTCCATTCATACTACCCCAAGTGGTTGGAGTGCTTCCATTACTACCCCAAATGATTCTGAAGGTGAGGGTTTCTTGTCTAAATGTTTACTGGTGAATCGAATTTAAATAGTAGCCACTATGTGAGGTTATGATTGTTATTTCTCTGTGTTAAACTCAAGTAAAACATGCTTGCTATAGTCAAATTTATTTCCCTATATTCTATTACAATTTCGGGAAAAAAAATGCTACTTTGTTTGATTATGTTGGAATTGGATTTCAAAGAATGCTTGGATGATGAGTATGCCAAAAATTCTGAGGATTGTTTCTTGAGGATAAATAATTACCTTAATAAATGGGTGTTCATTGTAGAAATCATTTGTTTAACGTTTTTTTTATATATATTTGAATTTATGGGAACTGATTTGCTAACAACTATGTTACAAAGACCTAGGGTGATTATGCACTCATTTTTCTCTAAAATTTCTCATGTATTTAGAAGGTCGGACATCCATAGTTATGCCTCCCTGTTGGATACGGTTAGTTCGTCGTGACATGCACTTACAATGTTTTGTAAATGAAGTTCATATGTTGTTTTTCTTATATTTCAGGGTCCGTGTGTGTTTGTAAGTGGCAAAACCGTTTGTGTATGCAGTAAGTGTTATGTTACAGTTGCATATAAAGCCGCTATTCATATCCATGATCATAAAAATAAATTGCAAGAATTGCATTTGTATGATTAGGCAGTCAAAGTCAGTGAAATATAAAACGAAATTCTCAAAAAGTTATCCTTTTTTTTTCTTTTTGCTCCATTGCGACTTCACCACGAAAGGGGATAGGGGAGTGTTGAACCCGGGAAGAACCATAGCATATTAGCATTAATGGAGCTTCCAGTTCCTTCTTTTGAACCTAAATCATCCATTGAACTGGAAAGAGAATATGCAGGCAATAGGCCACATACCTTAGTCACTCTGCCCCATCTCTGAAATGTTGTCTATTCTATTTAAGCTTTTCCAATCCATATTGAATAGTTATTGAATGACATTTTATTTTTTGGAGAATGAACAAAAAATAAATAGATTGTTTCCGAATCTATTAAGTCCTACTTTACAATATAAGTACATGGTACTTTTTCCTTGCGAGGAATGTTCTCCAAATTCTTGATAATACTTTGAATGTCAAAGGGAATGTGCATAATGAATGCATGTTCTTTTAAGTAGTTATTTTTTTTTCATTTCACATGCTAATACTACATGTAATGTGTTTGGTTTCTCTAATTTTAGATGGCTGGGAAACTTCAAAAGATATTGAATTGCCAAAGCAAAGTTCACAGGGCTTTGAAGTTGATGGTGACCCTTGTACCAAGAATAAAATCAAGAAGAAATTAGCACCGGCTGAGTTTGAATGCTTGACACCCGATTGGCATTTTGATTGCAGTGACAAAAATGGGGTTATAGTCGTAGAACAAGCATTAGATGAAGAGCATGAAGCTCGTACTGCTCTGTACCTTGAGCTTGAGAAAGAGAGAATTGCTGCTGCTACCGCTGCAGATGAGGCTATGGCAATGATACTGAGGCTGCAGGAGGAGAAGGCGACTGTTGAAATGGAAGCTAGGCAGTACCAGAGGATGATTGAGGAAAAATTCGCATATGATGCTGAAGAGATGAACATTCTTAAAGAGATCTTATTGAGGAGAGAAAGAGAAAAACATTTCTTGGAGAAAGAAGTTGAAGCTTACAGGCAGTTGTTTTGCGAAAAAGAGGTATCGGATATGGATATGCATGACATGGAAGCCATGTGTGAACAAGGGACTTCAAATATGAAGCATCTGGTAATGTCGAAGCAGATTGCTGAATCTGTTGGGGAGAAGGAAAAGACAATGCTTAACATTGATTTTTCAGTGTGTGGGATCGGATCTGTTGGGTCACCAAATCATGCTCTCGATTTTGGGAAAGAGTTGCCAGTTTCAGAACTCAATGAGGATCCTGCTTCTTTAAATGATACTATCGAAAAAACTCGTGCAAATCCATCTAGAAATAATTGTGAGATTAATCAAGAATTTGAGGTGAAGGGAATGGCATTTGAGAACAAGAATCCCGATCATCAAGAAATCTATGTTCAATCCAATCTGCCAGCTACTCCTCCGAGATCTGTTGTGCATGGGAAAGCCATTAATGCTATTGCAGAAGAGGAGCATAGCAGAGAAACCAGTTCACACCAATGTTTGACTCCAAAGGAAATTGAGGCTAAGCTAATTTTCCCATACAACAATGAAAAAATGGAGAATCGTGGAGAAGATTTGCATGGAATAGAATCTGGTACCGATTATGATCCTGTCAATGTTCATGTCATTAATAATGAATCTGGCTTGCCTCAAACATGCAATATTCGAACAATTGGTGGATTAGAAAACGAGGCTTACAAGAGAGGCAGCAGCTTAGATCGAGCTGACAGATTACCACCATCTGGTCCTTCACGAGTCAAATCTTTACCTCCTATTTCTCGCAGAAATTCGATGTCTTCTTTTGATTACGAAAGGCAAAATATTGACAATGAAGTTGGTTGGCTCAGAGAAAGGCTAAAGATTGTACAACAAGGAAGAGAAAAGCTGAACTTCCCGGCAGGGCACAAGGAACGAGAACACTTTCAGTTGCAAATATTGGAAAACCTTGCTAGTCAACTCCGAGAGATTCGGCAATTGACGGAACCCCAGAAGTTCTTGCGACGGGCATCTTTGCCCCCTCGATCATCTAAGGTATCATTTCACTCTTGCATGATCATATTTTTATCCTTCTACACACAACTGAGTCCGAGTAACATAGTTTATCTGGCTTCATAAGTTCCTTTACTATTTGGATGTGTAAGTTTATTCAACTGCATGACTTGTTTTTATATTTGGATGCTAGCTCCTAGACATAAAAAAGTAACCTTATCCTTGAACATGGTTGATTTCTGGAACTGTTTGATTTCAGGTCATGTCAAAGAGAAGAAATCAGTTGGGTGTTCTTGGAGGAGTGCTGAGAAGCATTTAAATCCGATGAGCAACATAATCCGAGCTCGGAACTTATTCGTACTCGAGTGTTGGTGCTAAATATGGAAATAAGTCCAACACAAGTATGTTCAACCTTTCACATGTTTTTTCTTTCATGTATTTGGACCTGGTTAGGATATGCGAAGTCATGGTAACAGCCACGAATACTTGAAGAAATATAAGAATCCAATTTTGGCTACTTGATATGTACATTTCATATCGCAAACTGTATTTTCTACTTTAAATTTGTTATTGGAGTTTGAAACATTAAAATAACTTCTTCTTTTACATAGTTTTGTTAAATGATTTGAAATTGAAATTTGTAAACCAAGAATGTTCTTTTCTGTTTACTGTTTATACTCTTCAGTGACTCATGTTTAGATACAACATATGATGAAGATGTCCATGTCACTCATGGTTACTCTTCAGTGTCTTCCAAATACATTAAAAAATCCTTAAGAGAAAGTAAACATGTCCATGTGGACGACATATTCGACGCTAAATACAAATACCTTCAAGGTTATCGATAAGAAACGAAGTTAGAATCAAACACTAGGAAGATAAAAATAGAGGCATAAAAATTTATTAAGTCTTTAAAATTAAAACTTAAAAAAGATAAAAGTCTTATTTGACAAATACTTAAACTATAAAAACCTAAAATATTTTGATATCATAATACTTTGGAGAAACAACAACCCGCTTATCCCATTAATGTCTCTTCCGTTATCAACTGAGACAAACTTATGATTTTTTGTTAGAAATTTAAGGATACAAAATTAGAAAAATTAAAGGTTAAAATTAAATTATCAATAAAAATATATATTATATGGAAATTAAATTTTTTTAAAAGTGTGATTGTTCCTTCGACACTTTACGAACTATTTTTTATTGTCAAAATATTATTTCTTTTCTTTTTAAATTGAAAAAAACTTTAAATTGTATATAATATCTTAATATATAACTCACTTTAGATGTTTTTCTTAGATTTCTATCAAATTATTTGATAAAATTAATATAAAACTGATTTGAGGTTTGAAACAGCATATTTTGGAAAACATCAGATTATAATAGAGTACCTAAATCCTCAAGAAGAGTTATGGTTCAGGGACATCTTATATAACTTGACGATTTTTTAATATTAATATATATATGCATAATATTAGGGCTGTTCAACGATAATTGACCCAGCATGTTAACCCACAGACCCAAATTTTAAGAGTACGTAGGATAGATATTATACTTCAGTATAGATTTCTACTGATTTAGTTGGAATTAGATTTTGGTGATCAAAAATTTTGTATTAAAATGGTCTAATTATTATATTGATTCTTATGTTGTAATTAACTTTAATGTATTAAAATTTAATTGAGCATAATTGTAACATCCTCGGTTCTGTGTGTAATTTTTAGGCCTCAAGCCCAACACGAATTCAATATTTTCATATCATTTCTAAAATTTAAAACAATGCCCAAAAGTCAAATCAAATAAATTTAAATATTTAAAACATAAATTTAGATTCAAAATTATTAAGGAGATCCAACTAAAAATATTAATATTTAATAAGATACAATTAAGGTTTAAAAGAGTTACAACAACTTAAATAGTTCCTAGAATACATAGCTTATTCTATCTAAGTAGTGTACTCCTATGTGGTCAATGCTGAAACCTACCATAGATAGTGCTCCTTGAACTACAACGTCACTTAGAAATTTGCACACAAAAACAAAGATTTCGAACGTTAAGCTAATAAAAGCTCAGTGGATACACCTTCACTCAAACATGATTTATGCAAATCATGATCAAATGTATACAACATGATGTGATGAAAGAGAATGATTGATGTTACTATAATCACCTAAACACATGATATTTTATATGGTAATTTTATGGATATATCATAGTATTCACAATCATCAATATATATATATATATTAGATGTATATTATTCGGTATATTTATTTAGTTAAACATGAAATGTTTTAAATCTAACAATATAAATAATATACCTATTTATTATTACTAGTTTAAAATATCAAAAAGTTTGGACAAGAGAAAAGTTGAAAGCTTGAATTGAGGTTTCTTTTCCTACAGTACTATCAAAGTTAGTACACTACTAACTCGTACCCCTTCACGGTCATCATAATTGTGGTTGTTTATTGCTTGATTGATGATTTTGGTGGTTGGAGTGTTAAGAGCCCTTTTAATGGTATTGTATCACGGTCTGTTTAGACAATAATTATTAAATAGAATGATAACAACTCATTAAAATATTAAATCGAGATTTTTAATAACTGTATTGACAAATAATTTTAATACAATTAATCACCCATAAATATCTCTACTTGTAATCACTTTAATATTGTTTTAGAAAAACATAAGATAACATTATCCAACTTTCTCATCAACTTGTGCAATTCAAACTTAATTTATCAACAATCAAATGAAACTAAATTTTTTTAAAACAAAATTTAAATATCTTTCGAACATAAATATCTCTAAAAAATATAATTTTTGATGTAGAGAAATTTAAGATAATTATCAAAGATTCACCCACTTCTCTTCACTCTTTTTATATCTCACCCTAGTTTTTTTTTAAATTAAGATTTTAATATATATCGATTTTTTATTAAAATTTTGTTAACTTTTACAACAATTTTAATACAATTTTATTTTAATCTCATTTTAACATATTTCACATTAAAAATATCACCATAGTTATTTTTCACATTTCCGATGTTTAATTTTTTTAAAAAATCAACAAAAATCTTATTTTTATCATAAAATCGTGATAGAAATGTAATTTTGAGAAAACCATAATAAAGTTGTAGGTCTCACCCATTGCTATTTTCTAGAACTTATTTCAATGGGGACGCGATTTAATAGATTTAATTAATTTAAAGTCTAAACGCTTAAATTTAAGATTTCTATATTTAAAAATTATTTTAAACTATAAATAAATATATTATTATTAAAATTTATCAACATTTATATTAATAACAGTAATTATTTAATATTAAGTTTTCAATTTTCTCCTTACAGTAAATACCAAAACCACCCTTCAGAGTTAGCTCAAGTTGGGGACAAAGAGAGGGTGTATTTTGTCTTTTCACGTGCAGGATGAGAAAGAAAAATTACCAAAAATATCATAAATATATTCGTTATTTTAAATATTAAATATTAAAAAATAACTTAAAAAACAGATAAATGCTAATAATTACCCTTATTTTTGGGTTATAAACCAAAGGGTTATAGTTTTTAAGCTTCTCCTTTAATTTCATTTCATTTTCCCATTCTTTCTCTCTCATTTTCTAAGGTAAGCTTTTAATTTATTTTGCTTATTGTTTTATTCCTTCATCTGGGATTTCTCCATTCTTATTATGCTTTATTTAATTAATTTTATTCACAGACTATTATTAATAAAATAAAGAATATAAATACATATACAAACATCATTTTAAAAATGAAAAATAAATAAACAAATAAGAGTAATGAAACAGTGCTTTGCATTTTTTTAATAGTAGGGATGAAAAGTAATTATTTTTCTTTGATTTCTTGAAGATTCAAGGTTAATGCTTTAATGGGTTCTTTAAGCAATGGTGAGATTTTGCTTCTTTTGGAGTTACATAACTTATTTCTTGTTAATATATTTTGTTTTTAAGATGGATGCCATTGAAGGAGACTAGTTTTATGCGTATCTATCTATAATCCATATATGTTTGTAAAAGTTTTGATCTTTTGATCTGAAACAGTCGGATTAAAGAAATAGGCAAGGTCGACATTGTTAAATGGATATATAAAGTATCCTATTGGTATCAATGTATCTTTAGAATGTCAGGAGGCAGGCCTGCAAAATCTGGGTTCTGATAAGAAAATAAAATAAAATTTTGGGTTTTGTTTCATCTTTGTTGATGTGGTAGTATATAAGAAAAAAAATTAACTACTTTTGGTGATTCTTTTACAATGCTATTTCATTCAAATCCTAATAAATGGCCTGATTTTGGACCTTGAATCTCTTCCTTGTTATGGGGAGTTATTACATCAACGGAGGTTGTTCATATTCTCATCTGCTGTTAGCCTGTTACCTACTTGTTATGGCCTCATATTTTTGAAGAAGAAGAAAAAGTATTTCATTGTTCTTTTCCCTTTATTTATTTTTTTTATTTTCTGTTTTGCTTCACTCTGTCTTTTCTTAGTTTTTTTTTTTTGGCTTGGTGGGGCTTCTTTGAGTTGTTTTCTGTTCCAAATTTACGACATTCTTTTGCTTTATTTGTTACCTTTTTCTTCATTTCCACAAGACATTTAATGGTTGCTTTGTTGGTGGTTGAGCAGTGAAGGATTGGTCAAGATTGAAATATTCACAAAGAATTGGCAATGTCATCAACTTCTTTTGCCAAGCAAGCTGTTGTGCCTATGAAAGAACCGTCTAATTACAATCCATATCCCCCACCTCTTGCAAGATATGAAGATGTTGCAGGTTGTCCAAAGCTTTTCCTCTCTACTTTGGAGAATCTCCATGCTACTATGGGAACCAAGTTCATGTATGTTCTTTTTTGACCACCAAGTCTGGATTTAAATAGATGTTGCAATGCAGAGCTATGCTTTTTTTTTTTTCGGTTTTGGTTCTTCTTTCTGTTGATACTGTAATCATGATAAATGCAATGCAACCGAAACACCTTAAATATGTTTCTTGATGATTTAGCTTCGTAAGTCTACATGTAGTATGAATAAGTTACTATGTTGGTGGTGTAGGTTTAGAGACCAGCGAGCGATTTACAGTGTTAATTTGTTTGTATTCACCACAATTAACAGCTATATCCTTCATTATGTTTTTAATCAATAGAAATACAATATGACTGGAAAAATAGTGTTATATCTCGTCTCTTGGTGGTTTTGCTTCATAAGTTTACTTATAGTATGAAATAATATTTATATGCCCATATACATTAATTTCCTGTTATGTACAGCAGTATACATACATATACGCTATGGTCCTTATTTTGTTATTCATGAATAAGTTATTATGTCGGTGGTATAAGATTAGAGACCAACAAATGTTTTACAGTATCTATCAGTTGAATCAACCACATTAACCATTATACTACTTGTGTTCGTAACTGTGATAAATGCAACATGGCTGCAAAAGTGTTAGCATTTGTATGTCCATATCATTTACAAGCATATCTAATGCTTACATCCAATGCTACTATCCTGATTCCAATACATTTGTTTCCTTTCATGTACATCATTCATGAATAAGTTACTATGTTGGTGTAGGATTATAAAGCGAGTAAATGTTTTACAGTTTAAAATCTGCGGTTTAGGTAGCTTTTTGCAATCTTTAGAAATTATAAACTATGTTCTATGTTTCTGGATAGAGCTTCTCTAGCCAACATGGAAGTAAATATGGTATGATGTTACTCGGACTTGGGTGTAAGTGTGGGATATGAATATGTATAATTTTGCCTAGTTTTTCTATGTATTTTGGAGGGTCATATTTCCTTACCTATTTCCAAATTATGTCAGACACGAGTACTGGATATGGGTGCTTTAAGATAAATGAAATGACTGGGCAACATAGGTTTCATGTTCCTTAACCGATGATGCTTGCTGTAAGGTCTTGTGTTATTTCTGAGGAAGTTCTTAGCAGTCACTTGAGCAATGATTATAGCTATAAAATTGGTCTATTCAAGTTCATCTATATCCAGGATTTATTTATATTCATCCTTTCTTGACTGTTCCTTTAGAACCTGAACTCATGATACCTTGATTTTAATTCTATTATTCTAATATGATCGTTCAAAAATTAACAAATTATTTTTAATTTGGCTATTTAAAAAACCGTTCATTCTTTGAATTGCAGTTCAAATTTCTACCGTCTTAACGAATCTTGCACAAAATTGTGCTTGGACCCTTTATGAATCCTCTTTTTTCAGAAACGGGTTCCGTTTTCTTTTCATGTTTAACAAAATATTCATTAGAATTGATTTTAGTTGTATAGTTCCTTATTTTTACGATTGAGTACATACAGAGTGGAGTATGCTTATTGGTAGTTTTAAGCTGGATGCTTATCTTTGTGATTTCATGCTGGCCTGATCGAATGGAACTGTGCTTGTGTCGTTGAAGAAATTTTAGTAGACATTATATTTTTTACAATATGTTCTTAACTGTACTTCTCAACCTAAATTTTGATGATTTCTTTATTTTCTAATCTGATATAGGATACCAATCATAGGAGGAAAGGAGTTAGATTTGCACAAACTTTTTGTAGAGGTAACATCTCGTGGTGGTATCGAAAAGGTAAGTGGATATACACGCAAGATGGTCTTTCCCTCTCAAGCAGTTTCGTTGGAATCCTCAAATGGTTTACAGTTCATTTCCATCTATCTTCAATATGGCCATGTATGCTATGCCTATTTCTGTTCATAAACGAGAGACAAAACAGGAGGAAAGGACTAGGAATATGAGTTAAGTTTATGCTTGATAACTGTCCATATATCATATTGGTGCTGATTTCTATAATTATTATTGAAACATGCTTCAGTTAAAAACAAACCTTATAATTTGTTTACACTATATATACACATCCAATCCATTATGAATGTTTGGTCCAGTCCCGAGTTAATACGGTTGAAAACTTGAAGTCATTTTTGGAAATCATTTGCTAAATTAGGAATCTGAGATGATCAACTGTAATGGAAAGTAATCATGTGTGAAATCCCAAACTTGCAGATTATAAAAGAGCGAAGATGGAAGGAAGTGACTGCGATTTTCAACTTCCCTTCAACTGCTACGAATGCATCATTTGTGCTGCGGAAATACTATCTTTCTCTGCTTCATCACTATGAACAAATGTACTTCTTTAAAGCCCGTGGTTGGGTTCCTGTTTCTTCCGGTATGCAAACTGAGAACACAACTCTTCTTGAATAAATATCGATGTACCCTCTCGTATTATATGTTGACTCTTTTATGCAGATCAATCCGTCACACAGATTCCTACCCAAGGGACAGTACGACCAGCCCTTGATGTTCATGCAGCTACTGTCCAGCAACCAAGAGTAAATGTTTCCGATTCACCTGCAGGTTCCTTCAAAGATTTCTTTCTATGTTGAATGTTAATGTTTATATTTTCTCCCCGTAAAGCCGATGCCTGTTTCCTTTTCCTCCCCCTTTCCTTCCTTTTGGTTCGTCAAGCCATCTGCAATAACTCTCTATCGTTCTTGGGTTGATCAAATATATCAAAAACAAATTTCTTTCGTGAATTTGCTTTAATTGTTAATGTCTCTACATTGACCGAAAAGATTGTTCATTAGTTACTTTATAGCATCTATATAGTGAATATCTGTTAGATAATTTGATGTCCTGTGCGTTGTTTTCAGCTATGTTAAAATTTTATTCAAGTTAATGTTACCAGCCTTGGGTGTGAGTGTCAAATAGGGTATGTCTGACACACTTATGTTCAATTTTATTCATGTATTTGGCTGGACCTTGGAGGATCATATTCTCATACTCAAGTCCAGATTCGTATCGGACATGAGCATTTTAAGAAAAATGGAGAGTCGGAGCAAGATGGTTTGAGTCCAAATATATTTTTCATCAATCATTTAAGATTCATTTTTCTTGTCATAATATTTTTCATTCCTTAATACCATTGTAAATCTCTATATTTGTAGTATGTCATGATCTGGTCCATTATTATAATACAGCAGCAAGACAATCTATAATTGCAGGTTCTCCGGTGATTGGGGTCATCGACGGAAAATTCGAGAGTGGCTATCTTGTTACTGTCACGGTTGGCTCTGAGAAGCTACAAGGTGTCCTTTATCAGGCTTTAGAGGATGTAGCACCCGAAGCACAACACAGCCATGGTGTATTTGCCAGCCAGAGTGCAAATCCACATGCTACATTGGGTACACAACGTCGGAGACGTCGGAGAAAATCTGAGATAAAACGGAGGGATCCTGCACACCCAAAACCGAACAGGAGTGGATATAACTTCTTTTTCGCTGAGCAACATGCTATATTGAAACCACTTCACCCTGGACAAGACCGAGAAATCAGTAGAATGATTGGTGAAAAATGGAACCAGTTAACCGAGTCCGAAAAATCTGTAAGAGCCATATTATATTCCATAATAGAACTCTATTCTCTTCTGCGATGTGTTTCTTAACTTGTAATGGTTGCACATGCTTTTACCGTACAATCAGGTTTATCAGGAAAAAGCTCTCGAAGATAAAGAACGATATCGAGTTGAGATGGAGAATTACAGAGAAAAATTAAGGACAGGTCAAGCTATAAGCAATTCAGTGCCCCTAGAGCAACGACTTCCCGGACAAGATGTAGAAATGGCCGAAGCGGATATGAAACTCGAAGATGCTGAAGGTGGCGAGTCCCCTGGAACCCCAGAAAACGATAGCAGCTCTGATGGAAGTGAATTTGAAGATGATAAAACAGTTGATAGAGATTTAGACATCGAAGAATCTCAAGTTGCAGGCGTAGGTGGTAATGTCAATGCAGCAGATATTTCAGTCGAGCAAGCGACCGAGTTACCGAAGGTGGATGATAATGCCGGACATAATAGTCAGGTTGATAAGTTCAGTATTTGAAGATAAAAGAAAGAACCAATGCCTTTTGAAAAACACTAAAATCTGCTACTGATTAAGTAGGAAATTTATGCCAAATGAAGCAATAGATGGCAATTCTCAGTTTTTTAGTTTATTTTTCTGCGATTTTATTGGTCTGACTCGTCATTTTTCTCGAAGTACCGGTGCCTCCAACACATAGAGATATATGTTTAAGATATGATCTTTCAAGGACTTTCCAAAACATTTGGGAAAAAAAATAAGCAGAGTACTTTAACACCGGAATTTCGTATCCGATATTCACATTTGAATTTGAGTAACATAATTCTTTTTGTATATTTCTACAAGTTCAAAGTTATGTTATTTGAATTCAATTTATATATGTCATAAAAAATTGAGAGATTCGTATCAAATTTAAAAATGTAGCCTCTAATTACTAAAAATTTTAAGTTATTCGAGTTATACCAAATTTTATTTTACAACTCAAATTTTATATAAATTTTTTTCGAATCGAGTTTTACTCACCCACGCATTCGATATAAATTTTGTACTTAAATATGGGCACTTGAATTTTCAAGCCTTTGGATTTTAATTTTTTGCAATGAAAATCTTGAGGTCCATTAATTGAAAATTATTTATTTTTATTTTTATACAATAAAATAAAGAGTTAATTTAAAAATATAAATAAAGAGAAATATTATAATAATTATTTTATTTTTATTAAATAAGTTAAGAAGATAATTGAAAAGTATATAAAGAGATATACATAATAATTATATTAAGATAATTAAAATAAAATTAAATCATTATTTTTTATTGAATCTAATATTTTTATCTTAAACTTAAATCTAACACGATTATATCCTATCATCGAAAAAACTAAAATTAAATATTTTTTAAAATAACAAAATCAAATCATTATCCAATACGGATATAAATCTAAATATATGAATTAAAGTTTTTATCGCTTCAAATTTAAGTTTAACTAACACTCAACTCTTATTTTATTTGAATAGAAAAATTTTAATGTTTTGTACCAACTTAAGTAGCAATCGAGTTACTTTAGATAGACTATTTTTATTCTAAAATCAATAATCCCATCCTTATAAATAAATTTCGAGCAATGTTGGCTTAAATTATATTATATATTTAAATAAATATAAATTTTTAATTTAAATTTGTATTTGAAAATGAGATGTTGTGACACTTTTTGTTCTCAATGCTTGCTTAAGTCATATTCGAAGAATGCTGTGATTTTTTATTTAATTTAGCATATAAAGTTAATTTTATGTTGTTGTTTTTCCTTCACCGTCTCCTTCTTTCATTCCATGATTTGAGAGAAACAGAGTAAACTTGGACCCAAAGTTGTGAAAAACCCTTACTTCTTCATTGCTTAGCTTTGAACCTAAATCCCCAAAACTAACCCTAATCTCTTCCCATGTAATCTAACCTTTTATTGGTCCTCTTCCGCCAGATTTCAAGGTAATTTCTCTCTCTCACACACACACCCTTTTTGTATTTTTTTTCTGTTTCTTTTGTTTTGGAATCCTTGATTTTTATAACTTAAACCACTTTTTGTCATCGGTTTCCTTTGATTCACTTGCTTTCTTTGTAACACTGGTCTGGAAGCTTATTCTCGCATTCATCAATTCGAATCAGCATCTGGGTCATTTTCTAAATTTGCCTTCTGTTTTTATTTTGGTTTGAATGTCTGCTTCTGCTTACTTGATAGTTTTTTATGGGTATTCTTCATAGGTTCTAATCCTCACCAGATATGTGCATGAGAATATAGTTTAGATTGTATTCTTTTGTTTTCCCTTCATATTTGATTGTTTCAGTGATTGGGGTTTAAGGTGTTTATAGTTGTTTGGATTTGGCTTTTTATGAACTAATGACGGGAAAGGAGTTAAGAAGATGTTTGTATTGTTTCTCTTTCGTTTTTTTTTTCCTTATTGAATTGCTTATGTGATTGAGGATTTAAAGTGCTAATGTTTTTTCTTGTGTGTGTGATTGGTTTTGTAGGAACCAATAATGGGGAAAAGAGTTAAAAAGAATCGTCGAGTACCTCCCAAGGAGAAAAAGGTTTTGGCACCCGAATCACCAAAAGTTTCACCTCAGGAGGAGAAAACTGCTAGTAATGACGATGTTGACGATAAAGTTACAATCGTAAAAGAGAGGAAAAAGTGCCCTCATTTCGACAAAGGTATTGACATAGATAAATTGTTGACTAAACTTAGGTCCACAGACCCTATTAGGTGTGAAGATTGTAGGGAAGGCAGAAATGATAGGAGAGGAGGTAAGGGAAAGGGTAAACATGGAAAAAAGAAGGGAAGTGTTTTGGTTGATTCGAAACCAGAGTTGAAAGCCATCTGGGTTTGTTTGGAATGTGGACATTATGTGTGTGCTGGGGTTGGTTTGCCAACCGCTTCTACTTCGCATGCTGTTCGGCATCTTAGACAGACCCGTCACCACTTGGTGGTTCAATTGGATAATCCTCAATTGAGGTGGTGCTTCTCTTGCAGCGTATTCATTCCAGTTGAGAAATCAGAAGAAAATGGTGAAAGTAAAGATATTTTATGTGAGGTTGTAAAACTGATTAAGGAACGTTCATCCGAATCATCAACAAATAGTGTTGAGGATGTTTGGTCTGGAAGCGGCAGTGTTACTTGTGAAATCAAACCAGAAGGAACTATATCGAATTCTTTGGATAGGAAATGCAGCTATGTGGTCCGAGGTTTGGTTAATCTTGGTAATACATGCTTCTTTAATTCTGTAATGCAGAATCTTCTGGCTCTGAATAGGCTAAGGGAGTACTTCTTGAATCTGGATGTGTCAATGGGGCAGCTAACAATTTCTCTGAAAAAGCTTTTTGCTGAAATAAAGCCGGAGATGGGTTTCAAAAATACTATCAATCCGAAGCTGTTTTTTGCATCTCTTTGTGCTAAGGCTCCCCAGTTTAGGGGCTATCAGCAACACGACAGTCATGAATTGCTTCGTTGCTTACTTGATGGGCTTTATACGGAGGAGTTGGCTCTCAGAAAACACACTAATGATTCTAAAAGTGATGCAATTACGGCAAGTCAGGATCTTACTTTTGTGGATGCTATATTTGGTGGTCAAATTTCAAGTACTCTCTGTTGTGAGGAATGTGGGCACTCGTCGACAGTGTATGAACCGTTTTTAGATCTCTCACTTCCTGTTCCAACTAAGAAAAGTCCTAAAAAGGCTCAACCAATCGCTCGAGTGAAGAAAACAAAGCTGCCACCGAAAAAAACTGGCAGGACTCGAGGGAAAGTTAGCAAAGATGCAGATCAAGCTCCAGCTCAAGGCGTTACAACCCCATTGTCAAACAATGAATCTCCTGACCTGGAACTTATAGCTGTGCCTGAAACAGAATCTGTGGTGGCATCTTCCGGTGATTCTTCACTCTCACATGCTGTTTGCCCAAGCACCAAGGCCGATGAAATCAGTTCTGCTTCCCAGAATCCTGTAGATGTTGCGGAGTCTCAGAATGGACAAGTTTTGGAGAGTACATTGAAGGAAAACTCAGCTGGGACAGCTGATTTTGCTTGGTTAGATTACCCCTTAAAGGAGGATACACCCCCGGATAATGATGTCAGTGTGGATGATTTTACTTGGATGAATTACCTTCAACAAGAAATAGTAGCTGTTGAGAGTGACTTGATTTCACAAAATAACAGTATTTCCCTTCATGATTCTGATGACAAGGATCTAGTTCCAAATGAATCTTTAGCAGAAAGTGGTAAGGTTTCTGTACTTGAAGGGGAATCCAATAAAAAAACAGATGATTCTTCCAGGAACCTTCAAGAAGAGGAGCTTCCATTGCTTGTTCAAGATTCTGTGGTTCTTTTGCTTCCGTATAAAGAGGATAATCCCGGTACTGAGAGTGTGAGAGAAAATGAGGCCCCTTCATCAAATACAGGACTTACACAAGAAGTGGAGTTTGATGGTTTTGGTGACATGTTTAATGAGCCTGAAATTGCTGAAGAGCCCATCATCGGACCAACTTTGCCAAATGAAGTTGCTGAAACTGGTTTTATGGCTGGGAATATCAGTGATTCTGATCCCGGTGAGGTCGATGATAGTGATTCTCCAGTATCCGTGGAAAGTTGTTTGTCTCACTTCATTAAGCCGGAACTTCTTTCTGATGATAATGCTTGGAATTGTGAGAATTGTGCAAAACTTCTGCAACGTCAGAAGTTGAAATCAAAGAAGAAGCAGACTAAGGTGGGAAAGGATTTAATCAATGGAAGTGTGACCCGAGACCGATATGCATCCTCAAGTTCAGATAAGGAACTCCAATGTCCTAATGGAGTTAGAACCTTTAGTAATGGCAATATCAATAGTCCTGATGATAGCTCAGTTCTAGATAATGAGAATCAAAATGGTATAAAAGTTGAAAACGGTCAAACAAGCAAGCTAAACTCAGTTTTATTAGAAGATGCAAATCCATTGAAATCAAATTCCTCAGCCTTCCCTAAATCTTATGCTCAAGAACAATATGGGGCTATCCGACCTATTGAACATTGCAATGTTGAAAATTGTAGTAATGTGAACTTTCAGCATAGTAATTCATGTATGACCGAAAACTGTCAATCTGGGGAAAGTGATGACGAAGAGTTAGATTCCAAGGACTCCGAGAGCGTGAAGATTAAGAGAAATGCTATGAAGAGGGTCCTCATAAACAAGGCACCGCCTGTTCTGACTATTCATTTGAAAAGGTTTTGTCAAGATGCTCGTGGTCGCTTAAGTAAGTTGAATGGTCATGTCAATTTCAGAGAAACAATCAATCTTAGACCATATGTTGATCCCAGGTACCTTTCACCATATGTCTAGCTTTGGCTTATTCTAATTATTTTAGTGATCTCTTTTCTTCTTTTTGTTTTCTGTTGCCTTGTTTTGTTTAGGTTCTTATACACTTGATCAACGTGTTTCCTGTTTGTTAATATGATTTTCTGGAAATTACTAATAGCATCCCCGTATAGAAATGATGTAACTGTTTCTCATGTTTAAGATGCTGAGAATACTTAACACCGAATTTATAATACAATGTAAGATCTATATGGAACACAATTTTAATAATGTCCTATGAATCAACCAGAAAAGAATGAGTTCTGATAATACATAGGATAGTTTGACCAAGCAAAGGATAAAGAATGTAATATTTTGTTTTGATAACGATGTCTGGATGGGATTTCTTTTATTTCAGTAACATAATTCCATAAGTCAGTTAGATCTCTAACAAAGTAGTTTAAGGGAAAGGAATGGTGCATTCTTGGTCAAAGCCTCTGACTGATTCAAATGCCATGAAATCGTTGAAGTCTCTAATAATGATTATTTTGGGTGTACCTTATTTCAGTTTTGACCGCAGATTATGAAATGATATCAACTCATTGTTAGTTAAATTCGAGTTTATGCTAACTATAAACTTTTGGAAGAACTAGTGACAGAATAAAATGATGTTTCAACTGTGCAGGTGCAAAGACATGGAAAATTGCCTTTACAGACTTGTCGGGGTTGTGGAGCATTCAGGAACCATGAGAGGGGGTCACTACATTGCATATGTGAGAGGGGATGAGAAGGTGAACGGGACCGATACCGAGCATGTCGGTTCTCAATACCAATGGTATTATGTGAGTGATCACCATGTCCGCCCAGCATCAGTTGAGAAAGTTCTTCGTTGTGAGGCATACATTTTATTCTACGAGAGAAATTGAGAGATGATACCTGTTTTGATTCTTAGGGGGTGGGGGTTTCTGTGAATGGAGACAGAAATTACATGACCAGGGGAAATATATTTTATGTATTCTTTTCTTAATTGATTATTCTTATTGGTTTTGAGGTTATTTTTGAAGGAGATGATACAAGAGTGGGAATTCTGAAATTAGATCAATTTTTTAAAGTCGAAATTCGTTTCCAAAGTTTGAATGAAGTTTTAATATTTTTGTTGGATATCTGATTTAAAATAAGTAATACTTTGAACTCTAAGATAAGAACCCTATAGGCTATAGCTTTCTTTTTTTTCTCTACTGGAATTTCTTTAGTTTTTTTTCGTGCTGTGCGACGGTAACATGATTTTTATGCTGGTTATTAGTTATTGGTGAGTTTTTTTTTAATTCTTTTTAATCCATAAGAAAATATTATTTTGCGTCTCATTAAAAAGCTTTTTTAATTTTAAATAGAAAAAAATAGTATATAAATTTTATTTAAAAAAATAGACAAATTCGATAATACATTATATTATATAATAGTATGAGAATATATCATGATAGAGATCTTCTCTAATAAATTTTGATAGATCACTAAAATATTATCCGTCTATTAGAACCTTTGAAGTGACAAGAACCTTTGAAGTGACAAAACTAAACGGTCAATAACTATGTTAGTCTTTTTATTAACTTATCACTCAAACAAGTAGATAGATTTTTAAAAGAAGTCACATAAAACTTTGTAATCGCAAATAAAATAAATTTTCAAGTTTTTTCTTCGACTATTCTTGTAACCCCTAAACCAAAGAAATAGGTCAAATTTAAGATCTGTAACAGAAAATTAAGGAATAAGTTAAAGAACTTAGTATGTCTTTAAGGTGTAGATAAAAACAATAAAACACCGTTTATAAAATTATTTTTCAAGAGTAATATTTTTAAAAAATAGAATATGATGCACATAAATAATTATTTCAATAGTGAAGTTTTGAAAAATGTAAATCATTATGTATGAATGATATTATACGCACAACACAAATCCTAACTACAACGTCATCAATTTGAATGGATGAGTTCCCCAGAACCCTCTATCACCAATCTAAGAGTGATCTTAGGGCTTTCGAATCGGAAGACTGTCACAAATTCCTCCGTATGCAATCCTACCCCATGCACACATAATTATGCATCATGGTTTTAAAATCTGAAAATAATCATTATTCAATCCAAAATCTCAATTGATCCAAAATCTTAGTTTGTTCGAAAACACAAATTCACAAGATATAAAAAATCATATTTAATCTCAAAATTGAAAATCTCATATATAAAAAATTTCATATATTTCACAAATCATAATGACATGTATGCATGATAATACAAATATATAATTATAGTCATAATACAAAAATTAGACATACTAGCAAATAAGTATTTTTCTATTACAAAATATTAAGCATGTCACAAAAAATATATTTTTTGAAAAAACACATATAGTACTATTAAGAGAACACATTTTAGTCAAAACGATTCAAATTACTGAATAAAACATGGTTTTGAATTCGAACATAAATAAAAAGTGAAAATAAAGGCTTTAGAGAATCTTGATAAAAAACAATTTTAATTTTTTTAGATCAAAATATGTATTTATAAAAAAAATAATTTATTCTATTTTAAATTAGAATTCTATTAAACTATAAAAATAATAAAATATAGATTATAGAATTTTAAAAGGATTGAAATTTAATTTAAAAACAAACTGAATACCCAAAAGTTCTCAAACTTCAATATATATCTATAATAAATAAAATAATAATTTTATTTAAATAAAAAAAAAACTAAAAACAAATCACGTAAAAAAACAAAAAGAATAATTAAAAAGGGTAAATTATCTTTTAAGCCATTGATCTCTTTAGAATTTTTAAAATTTTACTTTAATTTTTAAAATCACAACTTGAACTTTTAAACCTTACGATTATATCCCAAAATCGGTTCTTGAATTTAAAAAATTAATTTAAAAACTTTTAAAAAATTAGAGTTTAGAAATTTAAAAATTAGATTTTTGATTTGAGATTTTAAAATTAAAGATAATTTTTAGGGTATTATGATTCTATCAAGCACTAAGATCACTTTGAAGGAATCTTTAAAAATTAAGAATCAAGGTCTAAAAATACCAACTTATTTACGTGAACGAAAATAAAAAGGAAAGAAGTCAATTACCAGACTTATCAGTGATAACGAGGAAGACAATAAACCTTTAAGCAATAGAACATAACCAATCTTCTATCTCAACATCAACTTCATTGGAGTAGTACATTTCATTTCACTTTTAATTTTCAATTTTTCCTCTGACATTTAGATTAGAGTTTTATTTTTCTCATGTATATTTTGATTGATGAAAATAAAAAAAGACTAAATTCATAGGATATTAAAATATTAGAGGTTAATTTCTTAGAGTTAGGACCAAAATTAAATAAAAAAATTCTAAGATTATTTTTATTAATTATAAAAAAAACAGATAAATCATCACAATATATAAGCAAAGCCCTGAAACCACTAAAGCCTCCCAAAACCTACTTCCTTTCTTACCTTTCAATATGCGCGGTCGCCATAACGGCCACCGTCCCTTCCGCCCCCATGGCGGCTATCCTCCGTCCCAACCACCATTCGTAACTCAAAATCCGAATAACGGTTTCCAAGACCCTAACCTTCTCCAATTCCTTCAATCCTTTATAACACCAGCCCAGCCAAACTTTGCTCTGCAACAAAACCCCGGCAATTTCTTCTTTCCAAACCCTAATGCTTACTCCCTTCCGCAAAACCCTAACATCCGTACCCAACAACAGCCACAACAGGTATTCAGTAAGCCCAGCAGCAGCCAGAGCCAGCTTCTCAATCAGAGGGGTAGCTCTGCCAATGGCCAAGTACCGAATGAGGTTCAGGAAAGAGCTAACCAGGCCGCGAATCAGGCGTGGCAAGAGCTTTTTGCATCTGGAAACTGTGTTACGGCATGGAAAGTTTCAGAGGCAGCCTTGGTTGCACTGCGGGCTGACTCTTGGAGTTCGTTGGGATTGGAGATGCAGCGGATTCCGTCTTTAAAAAAGCTTATGACCATTGAAGGAAGGGTAATAACAATACATAGATTATATATATCTTTTTTGTGCATACTTTTTTGTTTAATGCAAATTTAGTAGCTATCTGAATGTTGAACCACTTTGATAGAACAGGGACAATTGGATACTTTGTGTATTGTTTCTGGTGATGCTTTATAGAAGATGAGGGTTCATGTCATACTTAATGAGAGGTATAGAAAGTATGTTTGAACCAGATAGCAAATAGTACTTTTGAAGAATCAAAAGATATGATGTTAATAATCTTTGGAGAATGGATGGTTTTCTTTGTAAAAGAACAGTTGTGCTTGATCCTGGGTTTGATCCCAGGCAACCTCTCCCCCTCCACCATATAAAAAAGTATCTGTTATGCTAGATTGGACATTACATTTTAGTTTTTTTTTTAAATTTTTTTTTCTCTATCTTTAATATGTTAATATCTTGCTTTTAATTATTATTTTTGTTTAATTTCTAGCAAAGCAACTCAAGAAAAGTAAGTAGCAGAAAAATGACTAAACAAAGCCTTAATGCCGTTTTAAAATTTATTTTTTAACTTCCAGAGGCATGAAGATATTTCACTATAGAAAGTTGGAATTGCATTTAATTATAAACTTCATTACCAAGTGTTTATTAGTTTCTCCTTTCAAGGGGACATGCATGGAATACTTCTCTATCCGCATTAAAAGGAGCTTTTCATGTGTAGCTGACAGATTGCAAGTTTTCTACTACCCATTTTTATTGATGCTGGAGGCCAATTTATTGTTTGAAACATAATGGTTATTTTCTTCTTTTTCTTAATTTCTCACTTTCTTCTATCTAAATTTTAGGTAAATGCATTTATCCAATGTTTTGTTGGAGTACGAAGGATTACTACATTGTATGATCTGGAGATGGCAATATGTGAGAACGAGGGTGTTAGGACTTATGACAAGCTGGAGCTTGGCCCTTTGCTTCGTCATCCTCTTGTATTGCATTACTTCTCTCTGAACTCCAATTGTACTGAAGTGTTCAAAATAACAAGTGAGGATGTGATTGCTCACCTCCATGAATACATGGACAGTCATAAAAGTAGAGGGATTATTGTTGATGAATTTCTTGATTTTGTTGCTGACAAGCAAGCTGCCACGAACAAGGAAGAGCTTGGTGTGCATATTCGGAGCTTGGAGTATGTATTCCTTATCTTTCTACTAATTTTAAATGGGAAAATTTTGATGCATTATCAGAAACCAGTGCCTTGAGAACTTCATAGAACAGTTTATGAAAATCATGGCTTATTCTGTTTTTGTATTTTTCTTTTTGGGATGCATCTTTGTTTTGTCACAAATCACATATGCTTCTTATAGATCACAACCTCCAATATCTTTTTTTTTCTTCTTCTAAGCACATTTTAAATAATCACTGGTAAAATTTTCATCAATATAGTATAATATAATTTATCTTTTAGTCTTTAGCAGGAATGGAATTGGCCTATCTTCACAGAGTAGGAAGCTATTATGCTTTCAAAAGTTTATTCTTGTGAAGTTAAAAAGCTTATATATTACTTCCATGATTTGTTTTCTTTGTGATATCTGTATGAAATCTTAGAATTTTGTTATACCTTACATGGTTAACTTGATGTTACGTCTGCTCGATATCCTTATTAGTTACATGGTTTGTTTCTTTGCACTTTCTTTCTAATATCCTATAATTTTGTTCCATGGCTTAATTAAGTACTAATTATTAACATCATGCATCTGAACATGTTACCTTTTGAAGTAAGCTTTTGACCTCCTATTGCATTTTCTTAAAGTGTCATATTGGTAGTATTTCAGACTTGTATACATTTTAAACCAATTAAAAGAGAATATATATTGTGACTTGTACTAATTTGATCGCAAATATGATATTATAGTATAATGAAATTGTTACTGTTTTGATCATAGGATGTATACTAGTTTTATCAAGAATGCTGAGAGAAAGAAAGATTTTGAGGCAAAGAAATGTCAAAAGGGGGTTAAGGTAAAAAAACATTGCAAGGGTCTGAAGCTAAAAGAACGATATATGAACATATCACAGCAAGTTGAGTCATTTATGTCAGTCCACAAGGATTTTTGTGGCAAGCATATACGATTTGATTCATCAAGCTCAGAGGAGGAAGATGTCAATGACTCTGCTCATGAAAACGAAAGGAATGACCATGGTGAAGGTAGTGAATCTGAGTTGCCATCAGAAGTTATTAGTAGCTCTGATCGGGTTAGTCGTTGTCCTTATCCCTCTGCAACAGAAGAGTTGATAAGGCTTGGTTTGACAGAGAGAATGAACAAACCATCTCCAACTACTGCTAGCTCGAAGCATAATGACTGCAATGTACCACACAAACGGAAAAGAAAAATTGATAGTCCAAGTCCTTCTGTCTCTAGACCACCTAAGCTAATTAGAAGAGATGGGCTCAAGCAAGCTACTATTCCAAATGAAAATGAAAATCAGGCCGAAGAGTTTAGTAATTTGGATGAAGCTGATATTTTGCTTTCTGATAACTTGATGAAGACATTCATTACAACCTGGCAGGAGGCATGCAGGGAGCACACAATTGCAGAGGTTAGTTCACTCTCAAAATTTTATTACTTTACTTTGCCCCCCTCCCAATACAGTTGGTTTTCTCATCATGAGGAATCTGGTCTTTAGAAATGATCTGCCTATATCTATCGGGTGCTAGCATTGAAACCACTGATTATAGGTTTAGGGACATGGAATGAACTAGGTAGGATAAACATTCTAATAGTGTCTATTCACTTGGGAGAGGATCTTGAGGGCTAAAACAATTTGTACCTAACTTGCAAAGTTGCACCACTATGTGATGTTAAGGACTGAGCAATGTGATTGCTTGAAGGAAGAGGGCGTCTAGCCCACTGATGACTTGTCTATTATGTTTCCTTGACTTGTGATGTATTGGTCCTTTTATCCATGGAACTTTTATTTAGAGATCTCACCCATTGTTTTCTCTGTTTAATCTCTTTCAATTTGAAAACTATTTTTAACTACCTCTCTTTGCATAAAGTGGACTTGTTATCAGTCTTCCAATAATTACGGATTTAACTTATTTTTTATGGAGATCATCTAAATTGATCTTCTTCCCCTAGCTATGGAACTTGCAATGTCTGTTCTAATTTTCATGCTTCTCTGTAGCAAAGATTTGAATTGCAAGTGATGCTGGTTGTAATTTGTCATTCCAGTTTTCATGTCTTATCAACGTAATTAACTTGCTGGTATTCTCTTTTCATCGAGCTTTAGATGTTCCCTATTAATTTTGCCCACCATTCAAGTTATATCTCAGAAATCATAAAAAAAAGGAAGCTAAACCCGTTGCGGAATATTTATATACCTTGCACTTCAAACTGCTGAATTTGCTCATTGCACGTCTGCAGGCTGTCCCTATCCATTTCAGCTGTCACTTATTTGCTGTTCCCCACTTCTTTCACTTCATAATATTAGGATCTCAACTATATATTCAAATACATGAATTCAAGATTAAGAGTTTGAACAACTTTGATTTATAATTTCAAGATTTCAACAAACTTGCATTGTGTTCCAAGCCTTGTCAATTCTCATGAGTACTTGTTTATTGTTTTGAATGTTATCTTCATGATGTTGTAGATTGGGGTTTCTTTTTCTTTTTGTTTTAATCGCACTTTAATATGATATTCATTTTCAGTTCTCATTTTTTATAGGTTCTACAAAGAATGCTTTGCTTTTACCATTCAACAGCTCGAAAGAGGAACAGAATGAAGTCAATGCTTTCTTCTTATCCATTTATTGGATTACTAAATGTTGCTGTAAGTCTAATGTGCTTAGTTGATTGCAATAAGTTGTTTTTGCCAAATTGCTGCTGAATCTTGCAAAACCTGCTCTCCTTCTCATTGTTATCCTTTTTTTTGGTTAACTTTTTTATTTGTTAACTTGAAGAGCATGCACATTATTGCATAATATTTTTTTTATTTCAATTATATAGAAAATCTGAGTCCTTGTCTTAACTTTTCCTTGGAAAAATCTATTTTTATACAGTAGAGACATTTAACTTGGTGCTGAGTTGCAACCCTACTTAGTGATGATAAGATCGCCTTGGTAATTTGATCACTACTGATCTTAGATAACTTTGTTTGGTGTAACATTATAAATCACTGGTGGCCTTAAATTATTGTGTTCTATCTTGCATAGAAAAGAAAGATTGTCAAATTTAACACTGAATAACCTTACTATTAAGGAAAGATTATTTAGAAAGAAGCAACATTTGCTATTTTTATTGAACGAACAATTTGAAACGTAAGAATTCTCTGTTATATGAGAAATTATAAGGTATTCACTGGTTAATGAGTATAATTCGTAGTTATTGACATGACTAAAATGTGGAGATTTGCTTATAAACACTAAAATTAAGTGAAAACTGAATTTTGCTGGGCGCCACCATGATAGTAAATTAGCCCTAAAATACTTTTGATTGCTTTTCTTCATGATAAAACATCTCGACCCTTTTGGATGGAATTTAAAGCACCTTGCAAGGTACTGATCTAATCATTTTAGTTGATCTAAGATTACTGCTGTTTAGGATTCCCTAGTTATTACCGAACATACTGATCTAATAATGTCGATTAAATCATTCTCTATGTTAGATTAACCCATACCCAATCCCAAGTATGAGTCTCTTCTCTGTGCTTTGCTTCTTAGGCGGTGCAACATTCCTAGCACCTTCATTGTTCCAGTAATTGCATTGATCCAGTCTATTTATAGTTTTCCATCTGTTAGGTTTGCTTATTGTGACAAATTATTTTGTGATCTAGGATTTTGGTAAAGCTTTCTTTTTTCAATATTACAGGTGACATCTATCAAAAGAGGAATGTGGGATAGTATCTATGACACTATTCAAGCCGTCAAGAATTTTGAATTAGCTGACACATCTGATAATTATTCTGAACATGAAAGCATTGATGTCGAACCGAGTAAGAAGAGTGCACTGATCCCTACGAGCATAGACTGTATGTAGTCTTTGCTTTATTGATTATATTTCCAGAAAAAGAACCATATTGTAGTTATATATATTACTATTATTTTTTTATATGCCTGTTTTTTGACTTTTTGTACAAAAATATTTTGTTGCTTTTGTCAGTCCTTTGGTTCTTCTCTTCAGAGATGTATCAGTGCTTATTTGATATAACTGATGCAGTTTACCCTATTTGCAGGTGTCACAGTAGAAGATGTTTTTAAGAAAATTAATGCTTATTTTAAGCTTAATCATGAAATAGGTAATTCACTTAAAGAGCAAAAGTTTGTTTTGCTGAGGAAGCTATTTAATTGTCAGTCTTGGTTGGCTGAGCAATTTTATGTTAAGGACTTCACTTCCCTTGGTCTTGGAGAGTTTTTCATGTTTCTAGAAAGACATGCTTCTTTATTACCTATTGAATTGCAGAAACTCTTGGTTGCCGATATATGTGAAAAGCCTACTTTAGAGGTTTGCTTTCTCCAGCATCTGTTGATTTTTTTCACGTCGCAAGCTTCATATAATTTACAGGAAAATCAAATTATTTCCAAGGAGGTTATTAATGCACTTCTCATGAAGCAATATCCGTTGATCAATTTCAAAGTTAAGGAAAACGATTCTATTGAAGATTTTCTGGAAATTGTGGAGAAGTCTAAGGATGATGTAAGTTCCAAATGTGTTGCATTTTCAGCATCATTGTTGGGATTGTGCCATAATGGAGATTTATTGGCCTATGACGAGATCTATCCATCCGGAACTTCTGTCCAGAGGAAGGTTAAATCAGCTGCTTCTAAGGATGCAATGGCTGTTCTGCTTAGGGCCCCGATGCTGTCGGATTTATATTCATGGTCACACTGGGATGTCTTATTTGCTCCTTCTCTTGGTTCTCTTGTAGTGTGGCTGTTGAATGAAGTGAGTGCAAAAGAGTTACTGTGCTTGGTGACTAAAGATGGGAAAGTTGTTCGTATTAATCATTCAGCTACTGTTGATTCATTTTTGGAAGCTGCTCTTAAGGGCTCTGCCTTTGAAACAGCTTTGATGCTGCTTTCTTTGTATTGCCTAACTGGAGGAATAAAGAACCTTCCGTTGGCTCTTCTTAAACACCATGCACAGATGGTTTTTGAAGTCCTTTTAAAGAACCATATTGATAACACTGAAGTAGATGATTATCAAAATTCTGTTGTGAATGGAAAAGCATCATTTAGGCCAAACTTTCTGGAAGATATTTCTATTATCAATTTGGGTGTTGGGTTACAGATGAACTCAATCAAAATGAATAAAGCTGCATCTCATGCTTCAAGGTTTTTCCTTGATTGTCTATGTTATCTACCTTCTGAATTTCGTGGTTGTGCAGCTGATATATTACTTCATGGGATGCGAGCAGTAATTAAAGACTGGTCCTCAGCTATTTTGAGTGAATGCTGCGGTCTGAATCAGCGTGTTATGCTACATGAATTAGGCTTTTCACTTGGTATAGTGGAGTGGATACAAGATTACCACACATTTTGCTCAACTGATATGAGTAACATGTTTCCTTCGTATGAGGGGTTAGGAATGACAACCAGCATGCCTGACTTAGAAACAAGGTCAAACTCTTTGCAAAATGTGATAGATAAGCATTCCTATGCTGAGAAAGAATCGATGGCATTTGATAGGACAGACAAGGAACCTGGTGTTTGTAATATGATTAGTGGTGAAGAAGTTTCTGCTGAGAAAAGGGTGAATAAGAACCTAGAACAATCATCCAAAGTTGACGAACAGACAGATGCAGCCCTTGTTATTGAGTCAATCAGGCGAGATGAGTTTGGTCTGGATCCAAGTCTTTCAGGCGTGGAGAGTAGCATGTTGAAGAAGCAACATGCTCGCTTGGGGAGAGCACTCCATTGTCTTTCTCAGGAATTGTATTCTCAGGATTCTCATTTTCTTCTCGAGCTTGTAAGTTTGATTTTTATTTTTCAATTGTGCGAAGTTTGATTGCTCAAATACCGCTTAAATGGATTAAGCTTTTGGCCACATAATTGATTATGGGACTTAATTTCTATATTAGAAAGAAGGAAGAATTCTACTTCATATTTGAATAGAAATATGTTAAGAGGAGAATTCTACATACATATATTCCATCTAGGGTATCTGTATTCTTAAAGGTCTTGATTATTTTCCATGTGGCCAACCAACGGGGTTGTTTTATTCTTGTTTTGGATGGAAAGAATATGTTTCCTTTTCTTGGCTAAGCTTTGCATGTTCTCCTGTAATATTCCTTGTTTTTACTCTGGGCCTTATGGAACATCATCATATTTTTGTATTTCACCAGTTTTAATGTCTTCAGTACTTACAGTTGTTGAATTTACAAAATTTTCTTCTTTATCTTTCTTCTTTTTAAGTGCTTAGAACATGTTTCCTTTTTTGGCTTGTCCTGTGACGTTTGCTATACTTGTAAGTACAACATCCATATGATTGATTTCGGTACTCCATCCCACAATAGCTGTCCACTTTGAAAAAGGTTAGCAAGCATTACAACACTTGCTAATTATAATAGAGTGGCTTTTGGTTTTCTTTTCTCCAAGTAAAAGTTATTGAAGGATTTTGTTGCAAGTTAGTCACAGCCTTTTAAGAAATCCGGAAATAGAAATAGGGATCCCCGTTATCTTTAGAGGAAGTATTGAATTTTACTGAACAGCTTTTTAGTGGTGAACTGTTAATTGCATCTAGTAAAATGTTTTGTTGCTATAGTAACTGAGATTCTTTCTATGAGAAAGTGGGAGTATTAAACTTTTGCTGAAGCACTGCTGCTAAATGTAAACTGTTTAACTGCATCTAACTAAGTACACGTTGCTTCAGGTTCAAAATGCGGATGACAATGTCTACTCTGAAATTGAGGAACCCACTCTAACTTTTATTCTTCAAGAGTCGGGTATAATTGTTTTAAATAATGAACTAGGCTTTTCTGCTGAGAACATCAGAGCACTTTGTGATGTTGGAAGTTCGACAAAAAAAGGATGTTCTGGCTACATAGGGAAGAAAGGCATTGGCTTCAAATCTGTTTTTCGGGTACAGTAACTTGTTTTTCAGCTCTTCTCTTTCATTTATATCTTATTTGCGTGAATGTCCTGTTCGTGTAATGCCAAATGTTTTGTTTCCATATTAGAACTAAAGGACATCCAAAGGTGCATGATTTAGAGCTAAATGGTCATAAGAAAAGTTGGGTGAAATGGATAGATAGCAATAGGAATTAAACGAAGACGAGTATTGTGGTTCCAATCCTTCTGTTCAACTCAATGTATAGCATCTAGCTTCTTTAGTCAGAAAACCTTCAATCTTCTTTCCAAATTAAGCTTGTCCATTTTTGTCTTTCATACCCAAACATAGTATGAAAATTTTTGTTCCCCAAATTTCAGCTGTTCTATTCTTGAGAATATAAAAATAGTCTCTAGATTGTAAGACCTATGGTCATACAATAATTTTCTTCAAATTATGTTGAGCATACCATCTGTTGCACTGATTAATTAGTTACTTCTGCAGCATTTCTAAGCATGGTAGGAAACCTCTTTCCCCTTTCCACTGCACTTCCCAAGCAACCCTGTATAGTTACATTTCCTTTCGTAAAAGGAAGAGTTCCATGTTAAAAAAATACCTCATTGTTGGATCTGGGATGAAATACGTTATTAACATTCTTAAAATAATGATAAAGGCACCTTTTCTGAGTTTTCCAGTATATTTGTTCAAGCCAGACATTTTCTTACATTTTCTAGGATTATTAGATTTAAATTGCATTTTCTTCTTCCATTAAATCATTCTGTTGTTTAGCATACCAATCTACAACTCACTTGAAGGATTTCAATTGCATTTTTTTCTAGGATTATTAGATTTTAATTGCATTTTCTTCCATTAATTCATTCTGTTGTTTAGCATACCAATCGACAACTCACTTGAAGCTTTTTTCCCGCAACGTTTGCTACACATACTAGATGTATTATTTTAATGATGGCTTCCATAATTTTATTTTTATTTTTTTTTAATTTTGTAGGTAACAGATGCTCCTGAGATTCATTCCAATGGGTTTCATGTCAAGTTCGATATAAGTGATGGTCAAATAGGTTTTGTTTTGCCAACTCTGGTATCTCCTTGTAATGTTGACTCTTTTAAAATGCTGTTGGGTGGAAACACTAGTCACCTGGATAATAAGCATTGGAATACTTGCATTGTACTTCCTTTCAGATCGGTTAATTCTAAAGGAAATGATGTGAACAATATTGTCTCCTTGTTTTCAGATCTGCATCCTTCTTTATTACTCTTTCTCCACCGACTTCAGTGTATTGTGTTCCGGAACGTGCTCAATAATTCATTTGTTGTTATGAGAAAAGAAATTGTGGGAAATGGTATTGTAAAGGTTTCATGTGGGGTAGAAAACATGACGTGGTTTGTAGCATCCCAAAAGTTGCAGGCTGATATTATTCACCGTGATGTGCAAATGACAGAAATTTCTATAGCACTTACTCTGCAGGAGACTGATTGTGGGTGTTACAGACCATTTCTGGACCAACAACCTGTTTTTGCTTTTCTTCCTTTAAGGACATATGGTCTGAAGTTTATTCTTCAAGGTGATTTTGTTCTTCCGTCATCTAGAGAAGAAGTTGATGCAGATAGTCCGTGGAACCAGTGGTTACTGTCACAATATCCCGCTTTGTTTGTTTCTGCAGAGAGATTGTTTTGTTCTCTCCCATGTTTCCAGGAAAATCCGGGAAAAGCTGTCTCAGTTTATATGAGCTTTGTTCCACTTGTTGGGGAAGTGCATGGATTCTTTTCCTCTCTTCCTCGGATGATCATCTCTAAGTTACGAATGTCAAATTGCTTAATTTTGGAAGGAGACAAAAGCAAGTGGGTACCCCCCTGCAAAGTTCTAAGAGGCTGGACTGAATCTGCACGTAAGCTTTTTCCTGATTCTTTGCTCCATGAGCATCTTGGTCTTGGTTATTTGGACAAGGACATAATTTTGTCTGATGCATTGGCAAGGGCATTGGGTATCCAGGACTATGATCCTGAAGTTCTGGTCCAAATTATATCTTCTTTGTGTCAAAGAGAAAATGGTCTTAAACATATGGGCCTAGCTTGGATATCCTCTTGGCTGAATGAGTTTTATACAATTTCATTCCACTCTTCTGGACAGGCGTCAATGAATTGTGAAATAGAAACTGTTCTTGTAGGAAATCTTAGAAAAGTTCCATTTATTCCTCTTTCAGATGGTACCTTTAGCTCTGTTAATGAAGGAACAATTTGGTTACATTCTGATGCCATAAACACTGGTTTTGAAGGTGAGCTTGGACTTGAAGCTTTTCCTACATTGTATGCTAAACTTCGGTTTGTCAGTCCTGCCCTATTTTCCGAATCAGCTGTCAGTATCTCATATGTAGGGAACATTACTAGTGTGCTTCATAATATTGGTGTCCAACAGCTCTCTGCACATGAAATCATAAAGGTGCATATTTTGCCAGATATATATGATGAAAGAATCAAAACAAGAGACAAAAATTTGATGATAGATTACCTTTGCTTTGTGATGATTCACTTACAATCTAGCTGTCCCAGTTGTCGTGTTGAGAGGGAGCACATTATCACAGAGTTGAGAAATAAAGCTTTTATATTAACAAATTATGGCTTTAAAAGACCAGTTGATGTGTCTGTTCATTTCAGCAAAGAATTCGAGAACCCTGTGAACATAAATAGGCTGACTAATGGTATGGGTCTGAAATGGCATGAGGTTGATAAGACATATTTGAAGCATCCAGCTTCTAAATTGCTCTCATCTGGACTGAAGAAATGGAGGGAATTTTTCCTGGAAATTGGGGTCACTGATTTTGTGCAGGTGGTTCAACTTGATAAAAGTTTTATGGATATGTCTCATACTGTTCGTCAGAGCTTGTCGTCAGATTGGGACTTGATATCTCCTGGGTCAGTTGTAAAGGATTGGGAATCTTATGAGTTAGTTCAATTGTTATCCCAATTATCCACTAGTTGCAATCACGAAGGCTGTAAATACATGTTGGAGATTCTTGATGAATTTTGGGATGGTCATTTTAGTGAAAAATCTACTGGTTGCTGCAATTTCAAATCTGGCAGTGAAATTAAACCCTTCAGATCTTCATTTTTGTGCAAGATATGTGATATCCCATGGGTGGTTTCTACCATGGATGATAAGCTTCACTATCCTAATGAATTGTTCCATGACTGTGATCCAGTGCGTGCCATCCTAGGTGCATGTGCTCCATATGCCGTTCCAAAGGTTTGTTTGATACTGATCTGATGATGTCATGAATTGTTTCTCTCATTGAATTGTTTTCTCATGTATAGAGAGTAAATGTGCAAAGCAGTGAGAATTTAAGCAGGCTGTTCAAAATCTGACATCTACCTCTTTTTCTGAATTGATATTAGATGTGAATACTTTAGTAAAGCAAGACAAGTCTTTAAATAGTATGAAAAATGTTATCTCTTCATAAATGTAATCAGATGACCCAAATTTTAAAATTATTCAAATTAATGCTTAGAGTTATTGCAGTTCAAAATTTTATTTCTTCCTTCCAACATAATAATATTGCTAACTTTAAGTATTTTTTTTAGGTGAGGAATGAGGAGTTAGTAAAGGCTATTGGTTTAAAAACTGAAGTTACCCTTGACGATGTCCTCGAGATTCTTAAATTATGGAGATCTGAGATGACTTTCAAGGCCAGGTATTACTTCCATTCTGCTATATTTGAGTCTTTGGGCCTTTGGCATGTATTCATATTGTTTGATGAAATAGGTTTTGGATTTTCCAAGACTTCGAAAGTTTTGTGTAGTTCTGTAGACTTCTAATATCTTTGAAGCTTATAAATGGGAGGAAAACCTTTTAAACCTTGGGGTAATATAACTTTACAAGTACTTTTCATTTGCAAAATTTCTGCCTTCGTTATGGTACTTGGGTGGGAAGTTCTGCAATTGTTTGTAAATAAATATGTTGTGTATATTTGTGTTTCTTTCGGGAAAATAATCTGATTTCATTGTGTTTCTCTTTAGGTTCAGAAATTTGTTACAGACTCTTGTGACATGATTTACTATTGTGAGGGGTTTCTTTATAGTAAAATAAACCACCCTTCTCATGCTATTAGTTGAGGCTTTTAAAAAATAAACACGCAGGGCTCTGCACTATATAATGTATTTCCATTTACCTTTAATTCTTTGTCTCCAACATTTTGATTTTTTATATTCCACTTCTCATTTGAATTAAATTTCCTTATTTGCATGCAGCACAGCTCAAATGTTGAGATTATACACATTTATTTGGAATAAAGTACGAAATTCAAGGCATAAAATTTATGAGGAGTTCCATTCAGCGTCTTTTATATTTGTTCCGAACAACTCAACTTCAAGGCCTGATGACGTAGTACCTGGATTGTTTTTGTCTTCTAAAGAAGTGTTTTGGCATGATTCAACTGGAACAATGGACCAGATGTATAATCACTCTCAGCCTGGTTCATCTGTTGAGAACCAACTCCCCTTAAACAGAACATTGTCCAACATTTATCCAGGTCTACATGACTTTTTTGTTAATGAATGCAAAGTGCCTGAGAAACCTTCCTTCTGTGGTTACCTGGATATTTTGTTACAGTTATCAGCACTTACTTTACCTTCACAAGCTGCTAATGCCGTAAGTGACTAAACTCAACCGAGTTCATATTGTCCCACATTAGATCCGGGCTAATTTTTTTTCATTATTAGGTTTTCCAAGTCTTTCTGAAGTGGGCTGATGCACTGAAGTCAGATTTACTGAGCACTGAAGATATCCGCCAAATGAAAGAATGTCTTAGTAAATCAGAGTATACTGTGCTGCCCACCATATTAGATAAGTGGGTTTCCCTGCATCCTTCTTTTGGTTTAGTGTGCTGGTGTGACGATGAAGAACTAAAGAAAAGATTTAAGCATTTGGATAATATTGATTTTCTCTACTTTGGCATTCTTAATGATGGTGAGAAAGAGTTACTTCAGACTAAAGTGTCTATTCTAATCCGTACCTTGGGGATTCCTGTTCTTTCTGAGGTAAGATATACTTGAGTACATATGATTGAAAGCAAGTACAATTAAAACTTTTACAAGTTTCCTGAAACTAGATCATATGGCTTAAGCAAATTGGCTGTTCTACTTTTATGTTTAATAACAATTCATCTGATATTTTTTTCCTTGTGTATGTTGCAATTTAGTTTGAAATATTGTTAGAATTTTTTCCTGTTTATAGATTATGATGATGTTCAATTTGTATTACATGCATACCATATGCACAGTTGCTATATTTGTTTATTAAGTTTTTAAAGTCACCCGAGTCTGTAAATTCAGTTTTGTTGTGATCTAACTATGGTTCTTTTTATCCTGTCTTTATCTTTTTCCAAATTGTTCTTATTATACAGAGGATTCTTCATGGTTACTTATGAACCTTAGATTGTGAAATCCACTTCCATCGCCCTATACGGGTACATGGAGTTGGTGGAAAATATTGTTAGTTGGAAATAAGGGGTTATCTCTGGTTATAACAAGAAAGTTAGAAGTCAGTATTCAGTTTGTTCATATATATGCTGAAAGTTGATGTACTGTATGCTTACTGCCTTTATCTGCTTCATTCTTTTACTTTTTACATAGGTTGTTACTCGTGAAGCAATTTTTGATGGGAAAACAGATGATAGATTAAGAGCTTCCCTTGTGAACTGGGCTCTTCCTTTTGCACAACGCTACATTTACAGTGTTCATCCCGATAAATATATTCAACTCAAGCAATCCGGATTTGGTAATATAAATAATTTACAAATTGTCGTCGTTGATAAGCTGTACTACAGAAATGTTATAAGGAGCTGTGGAATTGTGTCCAAGAAGAAATTTCAATGCACCTGTCTTCTGCAGGTATGAGTGGATTTTTTATTAATGCGGTCTATAGTCTACATTTCTGGTTAGAGAGAGAGAGAGATCTAAGAACCTACTGAAATTAAATTCCATGTACAATCAATTGCACTTTGTCTATGGGATAGCTGCACCCTCCAGGGTAGTTTTATGTTTTATTCTTAGACCCTTTTATTTCACAGATTATCTTTTGCAATATTTATAAGAATGTGAAACTCGAAACTGGGTGCTGAGCATAGAAATAGCATTGATACCAACTGTAATGTTCAGGTATAAAAGGATAAACATTTTGTGCTTCTATGGGCTTGATGCATGTATGTTGATCCGACTCTTTTTCTTGAAGTACCTGTCCGACACTTCTTTGGACATGTGTATGGAGATATGGCTCTAGAAGAACCCTCTGAATACATGGAAAAACTTGGGAAAAAAATCAACATATCCATGTAGGACATTTACTCTTTCATATTCACACCCACGTCCAAGTAACATGTGGCATTTGTTAACATGCAGTATGCAAATGCGGTGCTGCTGTTATTCTCCACAGTTACAAAATTGCTTATCCCACTCTGTAGTTCTTTCTGGGATAAATGAAGTCTGAAATATATAATGTATCTGTTCATTCATGTCATTTATTTCGATTTTAAAATAGATCTCTAAATTTCAGTGCAAAACTGTTGTGCAATTTTTGTTTAGACTAGGATTCTGTTGTCTTCATTTTTATGCGTTAAATATTAAAACCTTTTATTTGGTTTTACAGGGGAATATTTTGTATGCCACTCCTGAATCAGATTCTCATGCCGTATATATGGAGTTTTCTCGTTTGTTATTTGATGGAACTCCAGATTTGCACTTGGCAAATTTTCTTCACATGGTCACAACTATGGCCAAATCTGGTTCTAATGAAGAGCAGACTGAGTTTTTCATCTTGAACAGCCAAAAGGTGCCGAAACTTCCTGATGAGGAACCTATTTGGTCCCTTTCTTCTATGTCTTTCGAGACGGAGAATAACGAATTTCATGAGAGTTCTTCTACTACAGCGGAAAATGAGCAGTCCTCTTCCAAGTCCAAGAAAAAGACAGGGATATACTCAAACTGGCCACCTGTAGATTGGAAAACGGCACCTGGTCTTAGTAAGAGACCAGCACCTATTTCTCAACCTATTGATGGCTCAAAAACTACATATAATGGTTCTGAGCAATTTGGTTCACACACTGGCAGTGACGGTCCAGTAGAGATAGACACTGATATCTTCCCGGAAGACAATACGGAAACATCATTGGTTCCAATTTTGCCGGAGTCTGAACATCTGAATCGTCAGTATGGAAACACTGGTAATCCAATTGATTCCGGTGTGAGAATTGCATTTGGCAACACTTGCATTCCGATTGATTCTGGTGTGAGAATATCATTCGATCCTGTTGATTTAAGTCTAATGTCAGATAGCCCTCAGCTGGTTTCACTTGACTTTAACAAGAGAAATCAGCAGAATAATGGATTTGTTTCATCTGAATTTAGCCAGAGAGATCAGCTTCTTACTGGTACACCCAGTTCAGCACAAGCTTTGCTAACTGGGAAATTGGGTGAGCTTGTGGCTTTCAAATACTTTACTGGCAGCTCGGGTAAGACAGTGAAGTGGGTCAATAAAGATAGCGAAACCGGGTTACCGTACGATCTAGTTGTGGAAGATGAAAGAGGTCATATAGAATACGTTGAAGTTAAAGCCACAAAATCTGCTAGGAAAGACTGGTTCAATATCTCAACAAGAGAATGGCAATTTGCTGCTGAAAAAGGTGATTCTTTCAGCATTGCTCATGTTTTCTTATTAAGCGATAAGGAGGCTAAGATTGCTGTATATACGAACCCAATTAAGCTTTGCCAGCATGGGAAGCTGCAATTGGTGGTTTTGATGCCAAGACTGCGTCAAGATTCAACAATCCTATCGTAACTGATTCTGTGGATTAGATTAACAATTTTGATGTTTGGAAATGACCCTGTGGGATCGGACAGGAGCCCTTGCATGAAAAGAATGAGGCGAAGGTCCCTTTAGTGAGATTTTGAAGAGAAATGATATCACCATTTCAAGAATCTGTCAGCATTTAGAATACATATTCATGTACTTTACATGGTTGTAGCATAGGATAGATATACAACAAACTGTGATTGTACACCAGTCTCTCATGATGTTATCAAATTTGGACTTATACTTTTGGGTACAGATCTTAAATTTTAAATAATCAGTTTTGGATTTAATATAAAACAACTTGAATACAACTAAGAGACGGCAATCACTTTGTAAGGGTGCAATTTCATTCTTACTGGAGCAATGCTCTAATTGCACGTCTCTAGTAGCAAAAATTCTTTTAAATTTGTACGGTTCGAGCCATAGCTCTAATATAATTTGTTTAGAATTTGATATGCGAAAAAATAACTAAGAATAACATAAAATAAGACATAAATTAGAGACGAAATTTACTGTGATTCAGCATCAACATAGAGAACACATAGTGTAATATAATTTAGCCTTGCCTGTCTTGAAACGAACAATTCATTACCAACATGGAGAACACGCGTAATACTACCAACATGGAGAACACAGTGTAATACGCTGATCCTAGTCTGGATCTAAAGTAATATTTAAGTCATCCAAAAATCCAACAAAAAAAATTATTTAAAAATCATAGATTTAACCTTTATTCTGAATGTTATATCACCGCACACTTTGTATAATTAAATAAATAACATAAATTAATTTATTTTTTTTTAAAAAACATAAATCAATTTATAAAATAAAAGAATTCTAAGCTTATACGTTATACATCAAAATAATATCTTAAAATAAAGTTATAAATTTGGTCACGTAAGATCATATGAATACTTAACCTATATATAAGCATTTATTTCCCACAATTACCGTTTATTAAAACCTCAATTTAATAGCGTTTATTGACATTCTGATGAATCAATCAACCTATGCATGAAAATAACGACTCTGAACGTTGAGCTTATAAAGCTTATTGGTTTACATCTATATTACTATACTTGGTGTTGTGATAACAGAGTTGCCACCAATCCCTTTTTAAATGGATAGGCCAGAAACCTAAAGGCAAAACAAAGATTATGAAATCTTTGAGTTTAAAAGATAAAATTACATGTGGGCAAGGATTAACACTTCTACAATATCAGTAGAATAATGCTTACTTAATCCGGATAATAATAAGTATTGACCCATGTCTTGGACCAATACATCAGATCGAAAAATCAAAATTTTTTAAATCATGTTGGACTCTATCAGAGACTAACAGGCATTCATGTATTGTTGGACTTGAATGCTGAGTTTGTATTTAATTGGGGTAGGAATAATGTAGGATAACGGGGTAAATTACCCTATATATGAGGCAATAGTTGAATGCCTTTTATTTTCTCTGCTTCTCTATCTTTATTTATTATCATCTTTTCTTTTAAACACCCTCAACCCAAGTTGAAGTAAAAAACTTGTTGAGTGAAAATCATATTTTAATCATCAATGAGAAATTTATCAACAGCTTAAGATCTATCATTTAAGATGAATATTTTTAAAGTCGGTGGTGATTAGTTTTGAAGCTTAAAAAGCTTATTGGGGTTTCATTTAGAATTTGTTTACTTAAAGTTCAATATATTTTTGATTCATTTATTTCATAGAAATCATTTTTAATATCAATACAAAAAAATAATGCTCAAGTTTTGAGTTAAAAATAATAAAATAATTCATGAATCAAATGCATAAATAGATAAAAACTATTTTTCTCATGTTTTCAAAACAAAATTGTGGGAGCATCATATGTATATAAAAACCTTTATAAAATCAATCTCATGAGAATTAAAAACACATGCATATTCACATATGCACAACAAAATATGAGCATAACTAAAACACATAGTAAAACACGATATAATATGGGAACCTTTAAGAAAACAATACTTTAAACTAGGGGTATTCAAATCCGGATACTCGAAATTCCGGGTATCTAAAAGTCCGAGTAGTTAAAAAAACGGCTAATGTCCTGACCCGGTACTTCGGGTACCCGGTACTTTGGGTAACCGGGTACCCATATTTTAATTTTTTTTATAAATTTTAAATTCAATCTTAAATATATATATGTAAAAGTTCGAATTACATAATTTAACATTCAAATATAAAATTTTTAAACCCTAGTTACATAATTTAAACATAAAATTTAAGACATAAATTACATAATCTAATTCGAATTAAAACATAAGGTGTAAGATTTTTTTATAAATATTTTTAATTAGTTTAATTTATTTTAATGTATACAAATTAATGATTTAAATATTAAAAAATATTTAGTTGATTTTCATCTTGGTTAATGTACATAAAAAATAACATATATATAAACGAGTAAAATTCAAATTTTATCAACTCGATCAAATAAATTTATTATTTTACAATAAATCTAATTTTTTTTACAACGATTCTTGTAATTCTTTTTTGAAAATAAAGTTTGAGGGATTAGAATTTAGGAATTAAGTTGTTTGATTTAAGAATATAGTGAATATAAAGATATTTTATTTAAATAATAATTATATTTAAAATAATAAAAAAAGAACCGGGTACCCAAAAATTTTCAATATTGTGACCAAGGCCCGATCCGAACCTTTTTTTTTTTGAAAAAATACCCGATTATTTATGTTCGGGCAGTCGGGTAATCGGGCCGGGTATTTTTAACACCCCCACTTTAAATTAACTTTTGAGTATAGAGAGTTTTTTTATACCTTCCCTACACCCCAAAACTTTGAAAACACATTTAAAACCATCCAAAATTGACAACCCTCATAATCCACTTACCGATTTATCGAAACTCGCTCGATAAGTCACCCAAAAACAAGATTCGGCTTTTCAATCTCCTTGAAACTTGTTTCTCTACCTCTTTGTCTGATTCAAGCATAAAAAAACAAAGGGTTTAGTGCATTAGAACACACCCAAACATCCCTTAAGTCGGACCAATATATGGTAGCCCCTAAAAATAGCATAAAACCTAACCAAAACTCATCGAAAACCTCTCCAAACACCACTTAACCCTTATGTCCAGGATTAGATACTTAAAAGTCATCTTAATTACATCTAAACACTTCAAGATTTATGTATTTAGGCATAAAAAACAATCATGTAAAATCCTTGAATGAAAATCAAGAAAATAATAGAATTTTTATCAAGAAAACCAATTTTATTGATTCAAGACTTTAAAGATTGTTGCAATCAACCAAGAATTTAGGAATTTCATTAAAGAACTTTATAATTCATAGGCTTAAAAGTTTCTTAACCTCTAAATTTGATCCAATCCACTTCCAAGAAATTTTGAGAAGTAAAAACAATTGAAAAGCAAGACTTTTTGAAGAAGAAAAATATAAAAAATTAACTAAACGATTTTTTATTGAAAAGATTGATGTTTACCTTTAAAAATATGATGAATTTGGTTTCTTGAAAAAGAGAAGTCTGAATTTTAATAATATAGGTTTTTATTTTTATGAAAAATAGGTTTTAAGGATTAATATTAATTTATTTGGGTTATTAATTAAAATTATGAATTATTAAATAGACCCTTGGAAGACCTGGATCAACTAGGATTACAATTGGATCAAAGCCCCTTAAAGATTCAAAGTTTTGGCTTAGTTTGTAAAATTATCCTCAAGTTTTTAATTTTTACAAAATAGTCACTAATTTCAAAATCTTAGGATTTGAGGGTCAATTTTTAAAATTGAGTTAACCAAAGTCAACTATATATTAAATAAGGATTTTAGGATATTTTTTCATAATATATTTTGACTAAAATTAAATTTTAAGTATTTAATCCTAAACTAGGCTAAACCAACAAAACTGGTTCATTAACTTCTAAGCCCATTTTTTGGGCGTTACAACAGAGGAGGTGTATTTAAAGGGTTTTCGACTATGTTTTTTAGAGAAAGAATGAGATATTTTAATTTATGTTAGATTAAAAGTTTTAGCCCTTTAAACATCTCTGTCGCCACGCGTTTCGATACGCCTTTTATGTGTTTCGAAACAACCTGCTTTGAAACACTTTTTACCTATTTTGATACCGGACTGTTTCGATACAGACTTCACCCGTATCGAAATCACATGTGTACTGAAACGCATTGTGGGTGTTTCGATATCAGCCTTAGCCAAAAACGATCTAGAGACGAATTTGAGCTTAAGTCAAGTTCAATCAAAATAATTTTTAATTAAATTTTGATCGAGTCAAACTCAAATATCTCGTAATCTATCTTGTCTCATTTATTACCCTAGTTTGAACAATTTAATTTTTATTTCTATATAAATAAAATATTATTCTATAATAATAAAAAATTAAAAATATTACAATGCAAATCAGACTAAAATATAAAGTAATAAAATATTGGCATAAAGATAATTTTAACCCTCAACGTTTATAATTTTTATCGTTTTGGTTCTTATTCTTTTTTTGGATTAATTTAACCCTTAATCTATATTTTTTTGACAAATAACTGATTTTTAACTACCATGATAATTGGACCATTAAAAATTTAACGATGATGACTTGCATATGCATATGATAATATATTTTAAATGACATGACATCTAACCTATCAAATATATATATGAAATGTAATTTTATTCTAATATAAAATATAAAACAATTAAAATTTAAATAAAATATTAAAAAATTAATTAATTTTAAAATAAAATACTACTAAACGTTCTCAACCCTAACTACAATAGAATCAAAATCCTACCTTAAAAAATTTTGATCTGTATTTTATATATTTTTTTAAGATAAAACTTTGATTATATCGTAGTTAGGGTTGAAAATGTTTAGTAACCTTTTATTTTAGAATTAATTATTTTTTAATATTTTATTTAAATTTTAATTATTTTATATTTTATATTAAATAAAATTATATTATATATATATATGTATTTGATAGATTAGATATCATGTGATTTAAAATATATTATCATATGCATATGACATGTCATTATCGTTAAATTTTTAACGGTCCAATTATCATGTTAGTTAAAAAATAAACTATTTATTAAAAAATATAAATTAAAAGTTAAATTTATTAAAAAAAATAAAAACAAAAATTATAAACGTTAAAATTATCTTTATACTTAAAATATTAAGCTAAATTCAAATGAGCGCTTTAGAATAAATACATATTTACAGTGGCCCTGCAATTTTAACGAATCCAGCCCACGCGAAAATCTTATTCTCTCCTTTCTCTTCTGCTTCTTTCGTTCTTCCGCCATCACCACCGCAAGTGCCTCCTTTTTCTCTCCGCCTTGTCGCTTCGACCTTTCCTCGTAACCGCTGCTATCGACGCCAGCTTATTTATTGGTTTATTTACCCTTCCCATTAAAAAGGTCGGTAGAAATTGAGTACTTTCGTTGCTATACCTCCGTTTCTTGATTTCGAATTATAGGTTTAGTGTTCATAAAGTATTATTTAGGTTTTGTGAGTTAAAGTTCATCTTGGTTGAGGCACAAAAGCTACAAGCCTTTGCTATTTCTTCTGTTAAGATGGCAGATTCAAGTGAGCCCCAGCATTCCGGAAAGGAACCTCAACAATCTGAGCAAGGTAAATTTCTCCCTTCTTTTATTATGTCTAAAGCTATAAATGGATATTTACTTATAATTGTGATACCCATCAAAGTTGCTGTTCCTCATCCAAGGGTTAGCTTACCTACAATTGTTTCAAAAGATTCCCTAGAGAAGTTCATGTTGAATCAGATCTAGAGCTATCTTCTAACATTTGTGTAGCCATAAATCTTATTTTGTATTCAATGAGATTTGTTCACTCTGTGTATTATTCCTCTGTAAATAAATGATCTCACCATAGATCAATTAACTAACTCCTTGATTTTTCAGTCTGCAATTTCTTTAGGAAGCCAATAAAGGGCAAAAACATAAGGAAAAGGACTATAAATGAGGATGAAGATGAAGACTCCAGAAATGTCTCATCTCTGTTACAAAATCAGAAAAAGGCCTCAAAGGCTGACAATAAGTTATTTTTTTCAACTGGATCTTCCAAGACTGCTGCTGCTGCTGAATCAAATACAGAACCTGACAAACCAATTTTTCAATTTGAGTCTTCGAAGGAAATACAAGTTCAAAATGATAGCAGAGCTACAGCAATCTTAGAAACTGAGACTGAGTTCACAAAAGATGCTCGAGCTATACGTGAGAAAGTTCTTAAACGAGCAGAGGAGGCTTTGAAGGGGAAAAACACAAGCTCTGGGGGAGAAAAATTGTACACTGGAATGCATGGCTATGTGGATCATAAAGCCGGTTTTCGAAGGGAACAAACTGTTGCTAGTGAGAAAGCTGGTGGCTCACATGGACCTCTTAGGGCTTCTGCCCACATCAGGGTTTCAGCAAGATTTGATTATCAACCCGACATCTGTAAAGACTACAAAGAAACTGGTTACTGTGGTTATGGAGATTCATGTAAGTTTATGCACGACCGTGGAGATTACAAGTCCGGATGGCAGTTAGAGAAGGATTGGGAAGAAGCAGAGAAGGCAAGGAAAAGAAATCTTGCATTGGGTGGAGATGATGATGATGAGGCAGGGGTAGCTGAGAGTGACGACGATGACGATTCCTTGCCCTTTGCATGTTTTATTTGCCGGCAGCCATTTGTTGATCCTGTTGTCACTAAATGCAAGCACTACTTCTGTGAACACTGTGCTTTAAAGGTACCGTCATATGCCCTTCTATGTAGATCTTTTCTTTTTTTCTTAAATGTCTTATTCTTGTTATGTTTACATTTACCACTTCTTCTAATGTGGTTCAACTTTTTAAGGTTTAGAATATAGATTTAGGATATATTTCCTCTTATTGTTTTTCGGAGCCTCATGTCATTATGGTTTACATTTTTATTCATAGATTAGAAATCCACACCAGACCTTCTGATCAGATAGGTTGAATGGGGAGATGCAAACAACCAGTTTAACCGTGATATATTTAACATTAAAAGTATATTTTAAATATTAAAAGATAAACTTGCTCAAACTGGTCAATTCAATTGGTTGAACTGGAAGTTGGTTCGATTTCTAGTCTTGTTTGGTCAACCTTTTTTTTTATTCTTTCAAAACTACAGTAACCAAATGCATCTTTTGTTGTCTTGTTTTATCAGCATCATGCGAAGACTAAGAAGTGTTTCGTATGCAACCAACCCACCCTTGGCATTTTCAATACTGCTCATGATATACGTCGAAGGATGGCCGAAGAGATTAAACAAAAAGGCCATTGATGCCTTGCTTCAAATCCTCTTCTCCTCAACATTTTTATCTGTTATTTAGTGTTGTAGTTGACTCGAACATGGGTATGTGTCTGACCTTGATGTTCTTTTTTGTTGTCGAAGACTTCCATGTCTTTGACGATTTCGTGTAAGGATCATATTTTCGTACTCATTTGTCTGAATACAATTAATTGGAGGCATCCAATTGTGTACATATCGGATTAGAGCTACTTAATTTCCTTGTCCATGCTTAGACGACATTTGGATAATATCATCGCTACGACTTTTGAGAATTCCTGTTGCAGAAACAAGAAAAAAAAATCTATATTTCCATCTATCAAAAGCTTTCAGGGCCTGTATATTTCATCCTCCGAAGATCTTGAAATCGTTCAAACAAGCAAGCTTCGAAGGCAAGTCTATGAGCCCTGACATGCATCGTCCGGTAATTTTTACCCAATTATAAAATAAACCATATAGTAAACAAATCTAATTAACTATATCATTTGAATAATTATAAAATTTATAGTTTAATGATAAAAATAAACCATCCAACAATTTAGTAAGTATATAGTTTACCCAAATAAATATTATTTACTAAACAAATCTAATTATTTCTGAAAATTTTAGACATAAAAGTTAACTAGTGATTATATTTTTATTTCTTTATTCATCAAGAGTACATGTTGAAGGACTCATTTTCCAGGAAAATCACAGGTTAAGAAAATCCCGTAAAAACACACAGGAGGCAAGATTACAGCTTCAACAACGCACAAGCCGTTTTAGATACCCTAAATCACTCACAGAGTGGAAGGCGAGAAGTGGAGCAGTACCTTGGAATGAAGCCAAGGTTTCACCACAACAACCGATTCAAACGTCTTACTAAGCTTATTTTCCGTCGCTTCGATCTTCAGGTAGTATTTGATCCCTGAAACCACCTGCTTTTCAGCCTCTATGACCCGTGAGAAAACCAGATCCACCGATCTTCCGTCACTGCTCGCGAATCACCGCCTCTGGATGCGGTGGTTCCGGTTGTACTCTTCCACCGCGAACCTCCCGAGCTCTTGCACCTCCTTGTTGGACTTCACGTTGGTTACCTCCCTTCTGCCTCCCACCATCCCTCCGTAACCTTCAATTGTCATGAAGGTCAATGCTACTGCGAACAAAAATGAGAGGATTATCTGCTCAGTTTTCGCCATTGCAGCTTCAGTTTTCGCTTTTCAAATGATGATTCGATATATCTATATCTATATAGACAGAGGGAGGGTGAGAAAACAAAATTTCTATAGATCTTTTATTTTTTATAGTCTAACCTTAAAAATCAGAAAAATAATTATATTTTTAGTGTTTTATTTTTATTTAATTTTTAATTTTTAATTTATTTATTTTTATAGAATTATACTTAATGTTATGTTTAATTTTTATTTAAATATTCTACCATAAAAAATAATAATAAATTGGTTAAGAAAAAAATTACATAAACTGTCATATTTTTTTAATAATCAATATATCATTTTTAATTAAAATTATAAAAAAATAAATAATATATTAATTATGAAAGAGAAAATGACGTGAAAGTCTCTTGCATATAATTCTCTCTTTTACTCAATATACCATATATATATTTATTTATTTCTTTTTTAATCAATATTTTATTAATTTTTATTACTAAATAAAATAAAATATAACATTAAATATTATTTTAATATAAATAAATAAATTATTAAAAAATAAATAAATAAAAATATTAAATATATGATTTTTAAAAATTAAAGGTATGAAGATAATTTAACTCTTAACGTTTTTGATTTTTATCATTTTGGTCCTCATCCTTTTTTAAGATAAATTTAACCCTTAACCTATATCATTTTGATAAATATCTCATTTTTAACTAGCATAATGATTAGATGATTAAAAATTGACGATAATGATATTCATATATATGTAGAATGATATTTAAGATTTAAGAATGTTTAGTAGCATTTTATTTTAGATTTAATTAATTTTTAATATTTTTTTTAAATTTTAATTGATCTATATTTTATGTTAGAATAAAATTATATTTTATATGTATATATTTATCATTTTCGTAAAAAAATTTAATAATAATAACATGTTATATATATGTAGAATGAGACTAAATGCCATGTTATTTAAAATATATTATTATATATATGACATATCAATATCGTTAAATTTTAACGGTCTAATCATTGTGTTAATTAAAAAATAAATTATTTATCAAAAAACATAGATTAAGAATTAAATTTATCACAAAAAATAAAAAACAAAATAATAAAAATTATAAATATAAAAAATTAAAATTATCTTTATACTAAAATTAAATTATAAATTATATTTTAAAAAATTTAAACTTTAAACTTTGTTTATACTTTATTTACCCCTCTAAAGAAACGTTACAACTCAATTTAGCGCAAATGATATATTTGTATTTAGTTGTTTATTTATTTTTAATTGGTATTAAAAAAATAAGCATAAAAAGTGACCCTAATCTTTTATAAATGATTTAAATATATATTTGATATTTAAATTAAATATACTATTTTAAACTCATGTTTAAAAAATTATTTTTAAATTAATATTTAAATTAAATATATTTTTAAATTGGTATTTAAAAAGTTATTTTTAAATTGATACTCAAAATAGACACCTTCTCCCGATTTGATATAAACAATTATATATTTTATCAATTTTATCATAATTAAAATAAATTAATAACTTTAAAAATCTATATTTTAAATTTTTTATCAATTTACTTCTTTTTATTTTTCTATTTTTTTATTTTTCTCTCAAAATATTATATTATTTTCTTGATACGATAAAAATTAAACAGTTTTTTTTACTGTAGAATACAGTTATTCAATTGACACTTTGATCGATAGATCGTTTGGTTTGATAATTTCATAATAATGAGTAAATTTATGTGATATTTAAATATAAATAATTAAATTTATTAAATTATTTTGAATTAAAATCGAATTAATAAAATATATGAATTTTGTGATTACCACTTTTAATAAACAGTCCGAACCGATGAATGCAATTAAATTTCAAAAGTTTTTAGATACTAACTTGAAAAAAAGATATCTAATCCAAGTATTAATTTGAGTGCGAAGATCTTCAAATACTAACTTAAGAAACGATAATAAATTCAGATACCAAATGCAGATATAAGCTTTTATAAATACTCTATTTTAAAATTTTAATGGAAATTAAATGAGTCCTTCGCCATCTAAATAAGCATAAATTGTGAATATATTGATTTTTATTTGAGTTAAGTTTAAAAATAATTGCTTTTAGTTTTTTAAAATATTCATACAATAATTTATTTTTTTATTTCCATGAAGGATAATATTTCTGAATTATTATCTTTTTCTTAAAAAATATATTTAATAAGTTATACAATAATACTATTTATTTTATTTTTTATATACATTAATGATTTTATCTCTTTTCGAACATAATAATAAAAACAAATTATAAATTTTAAAGTTGATTCTTATCCAGAAAAGTTCAACTTCAACTTCAATTTTAGATCTGATTAAACACAAATCTGACCCGCATTCATATACATTTATTTATAATAGACTATAGAATTTAATCTTATTAATAAATTAAACATAAAAAATATATAATTTTAAATCAATTTTTTTATAAATTAAATAATAAAACCGATTTGTATTGACGGACTTAAATTACTAAATATTTCTTTAAAATTTGAATCCATTGAATACTTGTCTGGTCGGATAAATCTTCTTCGGACCCTTAACGCCCGAATCGAAATAGGTGAGGTGCGGGCACGGGGCACTGGGCACTGGGCAGGCAGAGCATGAACTTCGTGCCGCGTAAATTCGTGAAAACGACATAACAAAAGCCTGCGCGTTTCCAGCTGATCCAATGGCTGCCTTTGCATGTGGGTTGTAGGTGGCAACGCTGTATAAGGACACATGGATGTAGGTTCGACAAGTGCCGTTTTACAAACTCATGGCTTGCGAAGTCTTCGTGCAAATCCCAACCGAGTACAACGATAAATCTATGGTGCAATAATTTAATTTAAGATTAAAATAATATTTTTTAAATTTATCTAAATGATTTAAAATACTTGTCTTTTTTAATAATATATTAAATTATTTTTTATTTTTAATAAATTTTGAAATTTTAAATTTTATAAAAAATTATTAATTTAAAATATTATGAAAATAAAATATTTTAGATTTTTAAAAATAAAATATTTTCTATAAAAATAAGTATACCATCAAAATTTAAAAACTTTATGAATCTCTTAATCTCTGTTCAATCGAGACACATAACGTGTAAAAAATGAGTGGTGAACAATCTAAACCATCAGATAGAATATTTTGCTATTCAAAACTGATTATATCGATACATAATCATCAACTAAATGAGGATCTATCTATCTGTTTTAAAAGTTTAATTTTTTTTTATTAAGGCAAAGTATTCCGTGACAGGTCGATTGTTAAAAAATTAAAACTAAATATTCAAATTATCTTTTTAATTCATCAATTGCTATCAAAAAATTGCAACGGAGTTGGTATTAAAATTTGGCTTTGAATTATGTTTTAATTGAGAACTAAGCCCTTCTATTATAACTTTTTACAAGTTAAGTCTTTCAATTTTTTTATCAAACTAGATATCTTCATTTTACTTCAGCAACTATTTTTAATCAAAACAATATGACATTATGAGAATGTTACTCAAGTAGAAACACGGGTAATTCCAAGGAGTAAAGGCTCTGAAGAGGAGGTGAAGGTGGATAAGCATGGTTAAAAATTCATAAGTAAAATTTTAAATTAATAAAGTTTATTCCAGTCTCGTTTAAGGCATACATATTGAAATGAGTTTTATAAAAGGTTTTATAAAATTTTAACGGAGTAAAAACTCAAAAAATTAAAATTAAGATATATAATCAAATTCAAAAACTCATAATTAAATATTTTAAAATTTTCTCAACTTCTCATCACATCCACAGTTGTCGAATACTAATTTTAATTATATTTTTCTCAAGTATTTTCATGATTTTTTATTTTTTTTAAAATTTTTAAAGGTTCTTTGATGATCTAACATTAAAACCTTAATTTTTTTTACATGTTTTCATTTGGAAAAATTATTCAATTAAGATGAAAAGTCTGAATGAGAGGTGAATCCGTTTTTTCTCTAATTCTAATAACTCTTTACTAAACTTCTTAAGTATTTGTTCTTTTATAAATAATTTCTAGGTCGTTAAAAATGGATTATTAGTAGGGGATTGGAGAAGATGAGAGAGAATGAAAAATTTAATCATATTTCTTGTTCTTAAATTCTTTATTTTTCATCTTTATAACTTTAATAATGTTGTAAATTATTTAATAATTCGAATATTGTAAAAAAAAGTTAGAGAACCCTTCAAGGGCAAAAAAAACTAAAGTTGCACGAACCTTTTAACTCAATTGGCTAAAGGAACAGTTGATGTTCTTAGAGGTCACGAGTTCGAGCACCAGCGATGTCAGCAGGGTGATTGAGCGATCAATGTTAAATGGTGGAGATTATATTTTAGAACAGATACACTACTATAATCACTATTAGCTAGTTAAAAAAAAACTAAAGTTCGAGCCTTGAAAAAAAGCTATATTTTTAGTTTTGAAGGAAGCTTAATACACTTCTAAATCTTTTTGTTTCGTATACATTCCAAAAAAAATATTATTTTGTATGCTTGATTTGGTGATTTAGATATTTAAATGCTTGAAAATCCTTACGAATGATAAACATGAGAATCGGTATTAATAACTTATAAAATTAAAGTAAACCACCCAAATAAATTTCATAAATTGTAGGATTAATTTAAGGGGTCATTGGTTAAAAGTTGAAGGCTTTAGCAATAATTTTTGAGCTTTAAGGAATTTATTTTTGAGTTTTGGTATCGATATCATGATATTTAGGGCTTTAAAAGAGGATACCGATATAGTTTTCAACTAGTATCAGTATGTTATGCAATTTTATATCGATATGGGTCAACCACTAAAGCTCAGAAAAATTTAGTGAACAATTTTATATTGGTATGTTTTGAGTATTAGTATCAAAGATATCATACTAATATCCCTACCTCATTTAAAGATACTCGATAGAATATTTCGAATATAAATGTATGTCCTGATACTAGGTAACCCAGGTTTTTATTCCGATTGTATGTTCTAATGTCCTGACTCAAGGCTCCTTAAGATTTGTTGATTTGTTTGCTGTGAGGCGATTGATTATGTCTTAATATATTTATTAATAAGGCATGAATTAGGTAATTAGAGGTAATATTACGTATTAATTTATTGTCGTATTATTTTTTCTAGTTACATGCTTATATTTATAATTTACGTAATGTATAATATATATATATCTATTAAGCTTTATGAGGTTAACGATTTAATATTTAAAATTATTATTTTTGTTCGCAGGTTTTTAAGTTATTATGTTCCATTAAAGTAGTCCCATTAGAATAGTACTTCAACTCATCGACATGTTCAAAAGGACAATACTTAGAATTATCGATCAATATATTTATAGGATCCTTGAATTTCTATTTATAACTCTTATTTTAGATTTATTTTATCAGATTGAATATTTTAATCATCTTGTTTTAAATTGAAGCTCTCATTTAAATAATCTAACTATTTTTATTGTTCTATTTGAACTGTTAGTGAATTTATGAGAACAAAGTGTGAATTAGGCTAAATTAGATATTTTTTATAGTTACGAGCAAAGATGATAAACGAGTACAGTTACGTGAATTTTGCACCGTACCTGTTTTAATTGGGATGATGATAAGTATGAGTTCAGTGGGTAGTAAGAAGTTATGAATGTAAAAAGTCATACCCACCGTGGGTAGTGGATAGATGATAGGTTTAAGATCTTACACGTACTGTATTCACTCGTCCCATTTTCATCAGTCATGAGAAATTTGAACTATTTATATTTGTATACTTTGATTATATCTTTTATTATGGTGTTTTATGTACTAAAATATAAAAAAGTTTAGGTGAGTCTATGATCACCATTGATACCAAGTACATCCGCCACTATGATCGTGTTTAGAGTGTTTGTTCGAAAATAAAATAAAAAGAAAGATAAGAAATATATATTTTTAAAAGATGATCAATATACTTTTAAACTAATTTTATTAGACATTTATCGCAAAAGATTTGAATATTAGCGTACTAAATTTTTTTTATATATCGTTAATTTTGAGTGGTTACATGAAAACCAAGGCAAAGAGAAAAAAAAGTGAAATGCGGATATCTTAGTACCTAATTTGACACAAATGACCATCGACGATGGTCAAGAATTGATCGATAATCAAAATGTTGAGTGATAAAATAAAATTGTTTTAAAGTTTAGTAACAAAAGCAATACACTTTTAAAGTTTAATATTTAAAATAATATAACTTTAAGTATTGATAATAAACTATAATGATATCATTTTAATCATGTATCGAGTGATATAATCTTTTACACAATACGATTTAAATTTTAATAATCTAATAATATAATTAAAATAATTTTAATACTTTAATAAAAAATAAAATTTTAATTCTACAAACGATACCGCACTTAAAATTTAATAGTATAATATATTTTAAAGAAAATATAAAATTTTAAGAAAAGAATGGTGTGGGGAAAAAGAGTCTTTATTAATTTACTTTCATTGAAACGCAAATTGGGTAAATATTAAAAAAAAAAATCAGATAATACCTGTAAATTCCTTCTTAAAAAGATATCTGTAAAATCAAGCAACTTACCTAAACTAATAATAAATGGATGAGGCTACAAAGAGCCGGCTAAAAAAAGCCTAAAAAAAGCCCTCAAATGGAGGGCAATGTTTAAGGGTTTTTTTTTTTTTTTTTTTTTTTTTTTTTTTTTTTTATAAATAATGGTTATCTAATATATTTTTATATAATCGAATAAAAAATATACGAATAAAAATATTTATATAATAAATATTCGAATAAAAATATTTATAAAATAAATATTCAAATAAAAATAATCATATAATAAATATTCGAATAAAATATATACGAATAAAAATATTCGTATAAAAAGATATTTGAATAAAAATATTCATATAATAAATATTTGAATAAAACTACTCGAATATAAATATTCGAATAAAAAATATACGAATAAAAATATTCGTATAATAAATATTCAAACAAAAGTATTCCTATAATAAATATTAGAATAAAAATATTCGTATAATAAATATTTGAATAAAAATATTCGAATAAAAAATATTTGAATAAAAATATTCGTATAATAAATATTCAAATAAAAATATTCGTATAATAAATATTCGAATAAAAATATTCATTGAACAAAATAATCGAATAAAAGTATTCGAATAAAAAATATACAAATAAAAATATTCGTATAATAAATATTCGAATAAAAATATTTGAATAAAAATATTCGAATAAAAATATTCGTACAAGAAATATTCGAATAAAAATATTCATATAATAAATATTGTAATAAAAATATTCGAATAAAAAGTATACGAATAAAAATACTTGAATAAAAATATTTGAATAAAAAATATACAAATAAAAATATTCGTATAATAATTATTCAAATAAAAATATTTGAATAAAAATACTCGAATAAAAATATTCGAATAAAAAATATACAAATAAAAATATTAGTATGATAAATATTCGAATAAAAATATTTGAATAAAACTATTCGAATAAAAATATTCGTATAATAAATATTGTAATAAAAATATTCGAATAAAAAGTATACGAATAAAAATACTTGAATAAAAATATTTAAATAAAAAATATACAAATAAAAATATTCGTATAATAACTATTCAAATAAAAATATTTGAATAAAAATACTCGAATAAAAATATTCGAATAAAAAATATACAAATAAAAATATTCTTATAATAAATATTCGAATAAAAATATTCGAATAAAAAATATACAAATAAATATTGTACACAATTCCTTACAAAGTATACACAATGGCTTACAAAAACCGTAAGGAAAAAAGTATGTACACAATTCCTTACAACTTCTCACCATGAGCTAAAGGAGACATCCAAAGGTAAGGATTTGTGTACATACACAATTTACTACGATTTTCGTAAGCCGTTGTGTATACTTTGTAAGAAATTGTGTACAAACATAAATCCTTATCATTTTGGTGCCATATTGTGTATTCTTGTAGAAAATTGTGTATGTACACAAATCCTTACCTTTGGATGCCTCCTTTAGCTCATGATTTTGAAGTCGTAAGGATTTGTGTACATACCTTTCTTCTTACGGTTTTCGTAAGCCGTTGTGTATACTTTGTAAGGATTTATGTACAAACACAAATCCTTACCTTTTTCGTGCCATATTGTGTATTCTTGTAGGAAATTTTATATGTACACAAATCCTTACCCTTGGAAGCCCCCTTGAGCTCATGGTTTTGAAGTGGTAAGGATTTGTGTACATACCTTTTTTCTTACGGTTTTCGTAAGCCGTTGTGTATACTTTGTAAGCATTTGTGTACAAACACAAATCCTTACCTTTTTTGTGCCATATTGTGTATTCTTGTAGGAAATTGTGTATGTACACAAATCCTTACCTTTGGAAAATTCCTTGAACTCATGGTTTTGAAGTGATAAGGATTTGTGTACATACCTTTTTTCTTACAGTTTTTGTAAGTCGTTGTGTATACTTTGTAAGGATTTATGTACAAACACAAAATTCTTACCGTTTTCGTGTCATATTGTGTATTCTTGTAGGAAATTGTGTATGTACATAAATCCTTACCCTTAAAAGCCTCCTCGAGCTCATGGTTTTGAAGTGGTAAGGATTTGTGTACATACCTTTTTTCTTACGGTTTTCGTAAGCCGTTATGTATACTTTGTAAGGATTTGTGTACAAACACAAATCCTTACCTTTTTCGTGCCATATTGTGTATTCTTGTAGGAAATTTTGTATGTACACAAATCCTTACCCTTGGAAGCCCCCTTGAGCTCATGGTTTTGAAGTGGTAAGGATTTGTGTACATACCTTTTTTTTTACGGTTTTCGTTAGCCGTTGTGTATACTTTGTAAGGAATTATGTACAAACACAAATCCTTACCGTTTGGGTGGCATATTGTGTATTCTTATAGGAAATTGTGTATGTACACAAATCCTTACCCTTGGAAGCCTCCTTGATCTCATGGTTTTGAAGTGGTAAGGATTTGTGTATGTAACGACCCTCCCCTAATTAATTTTTAAAGGGTTTAAAATGTTTAGAAATGATATAGAAAAAAATCGGGGATCGTTAATAAAATCTTTTGTTTATGAAGAATTAGAGAATTATTTTAAAAAATTGGATATTTTGAGGTAGATTTAAAATTAGGGTTTCAAATTAGGACGAAATAGGAAATTGGGAATTTTGAAAAAATTGGAAATTGAAAACAAGTTTTAAAATTTATAGTAAAAAAATAGGGATTTGATATAAAATTTAAAAAAAAATATGAATTTATTTTTGAAAAAGACTGGAGTCGCCACCGGCCATTTTGGTAGGCCGGACACCGTTAAAACCAGAGAAAAAAATGGGTTCGAGAGTCGGTTACGGATGAGATATAAAATACCCCACACCGCCCAAAAATTAGTACCTAATCGAATATAGTTACCCGAATTGGAAATTTGCAAGTTCAATTTTTTATTAATTTATTATCCGTTTAAGAATGCGAAAATATTTTAATTTTACCGTATCTTTACCCGAAGGCAACGCATACACCGCCACCAATACGTTGGAAGACGGGTCCGTTACGACCGAATAAAGAAGTATTTATTAGATTCGTTTAAATTGATGGTGTAACAAATGTTGAATAAATAACTCGAATGTACAAATATTTACAAACATAAATAAATACAAAGAAAATAAAAGGGTAAGAATTTTAAATTACAACAAGTATATATACGGGAAAAAAAACGAGAAATTAAATACGATGAAGTAAAGTGCGTAAATTAAAAGTTAGATGCGAAAAAATAAATTGCGAGAAATTAAAACGCGATAAAATAAATTGCAAGAAAAATAAATACGGAAAATTAAATGTTAGAGGTTAGAACAAACGGGCTATAAATAATACGGATCATACCCCGTTGCGGGTCACCGTAAAGCCGATTGAATAAATAAATGTGAATTAAATAAACAAGTAAATTAATGAATAAATGAATAAAGAATAAAAACACACGAATAAATAAATAAGATGCATATGATATAATACAAATATAACATACTATTAGTGCACTGTATAATATGGTTATGTAATTTATAGTAGAAAAATAAATATAATATGTACATAATAAATTAAACAAACATATAATATAAAGTGTATATATATATATATATATATAACATACAATACAAGTACGATAGAAAACTATAATGAATTATAAACATATATAACGTAGCATATATAGTAAGTAATATAAAAATATATATACATAATTGAGTAATATATAAGGAATGTGAAAAGATAAATCGATAATTAAGGAAAATTAATGAGAAACAAAAGAGTATTAAAATAATTGATTAAATAAAAAAGCATTTAAAGAAAATATGGTATGAATAAAAATTGATATCAGTTTAAAGAAAGAAAAAAGAGAAAGCCAAATCATGGCATGCTTTTCGGTAGAAAAAAAAGAAAAAGAAAAAAACTCATTAAACACTATTAAAAATGGTAAAAAATAAATGATGAAAATATAAAAGTCAAAATTTTTATGGGAAATGAATAATAATGATAAAAAACATGCGGTATTATGTGAAATGAAGAGTATTAAGGCATTGAATGCCATGTTTGAAAACAATTAAAATGAGTTTAATTCCATATCAATTTTCAAAACAAAAAAACATTAGATTTAAAAGGAATTGAAAATAAAATTTGAAAGGCATTGACTGCCATTTTCGAAAATGATAAAACAAAAAAAAATTAATAAATATCATTTTAATATCAAAATATGAAGGGTTAATCAGAATACAATGAGACATAATTAAAATAAAGGTAAAAAAAGAAGGCTAAAACAATGATTAAACCAGGACAAAAATGTAAAAAGATAAAGAGGTGGGAGATTAAAAGCGTAATTTTCCCCATACCGAAGACGAAAAGGCTATGAAAATGAAGGACCAAAGTCACAATTAGCCCACCACTTCAAAAAAAACGCGGATCCTTCCCTGGATCCCAGTCACAGCGCGGGTCGGGGGTGTAAAACGACGTCGTTTAGTGAATCAAATAAATAAAATTTTTGAAGGCCAAAATGGCTGAAGCTTCTTCATTCCTCCCATCTTAACTTTGAAACCAAAAAGGAGAGTTTAGAACTCTCTGAAGATGAAGAAACTAAACCCTTTGTTTCCAGAATCCGGTGAAAAGCTCCGTCGCCTAGCGGCGGCCGGCGACGGTGGAAAACCTTTAAAACCCTTTTTTTTAAATCTAAACCCAGATCAAAACTCAAAAACTCCCTTTTCGACTTGAAAACACAAATAGTAAAACCGAATCGTTTGTTTTCCTTCTTCAGAATACCGTTCGACAACCCCAAAACCTATAGTTTGAAGGAAAGGGGAAGCGATTTGGAGAGACCGAAGGAAAGGGGAAGAGAAGATCACTCCAACGACGGGAACCGACCACCGATTTGAAAGGTAAATCTTAACTTTTTTACGCTATTCGAATAGAAAAATAAAACTAAAATGCTTTGGAATGTTGGATACCTTGTATTGCTTTTCTGAAAGTTCTCCTCCCCCTTACATCTGATTTTTTGGGCTTTAATAGCCAATTTTTACATGATTTAAAAATAAAAGAAAATTGTTGGAAATTGGTTCTGATTGTTGTCATTTTCTTGTTTGTCTTCTTGCTGGTGTGTCTATTGTCATTGTATGAGGATGGAGAGAGGAGCCTTTGTCCTTTCATTTCTTGGCCAATTTTACAACAGTGATGGTTAGGGACCAGCTTGCATGGCATGGTTGCTGTGGTGGAGCTGGCGTGGAGCTGAGTTGGCTGGACGTGGCTGCCGATGTGAGACAAGCTGAGCGGATCTGAAGGATCATTATTCCAGTGTGTTCTGGAATCTGGAGAGTCACCTGGGACATTCGAACAGTCAGTCCAAGGAGGTGAAGAGTCGGGTCAATATTCGGGTTATGAACCGGGTCATGGGCATCCGGGTTAAATGATGAGTTTTGGGTCTGATGTATTTGGGTTAAGAGTTTAATTGTTGGGTCTTGGTGTAAATGGGTATGGTAATTGGGTTAGACAAATTAGGTTTAGGGAGCTGGGTTGCTGGTTAGTTTTAAACGGGCTGGGTTTAATTGTTGGGCTAATGACATGAAGGCTTGGTTTGTAATTGGTTTTTGGTTTAATAAATGGAAATGGATTTGTATGGACTTTTATTTACTTAATATGTAATATTTTTTGGATTTGGATTAATGATATTATTTGAATATTTTTAATTTACCGTTTATTTATATATAATTAATATATTATAATTTAGGGATATGGTTTAAGGTTTCGGTTTAGGGAAATGGTTTAGAGCTTTGGTTTAAGGTTTCGGTTTAGGGTTTAGTTCGATCCCCGGACAAAAATGGTTATTACAGTGTACATACCTTCTTTCTTACGGTTTTCATTAGCCGTTGTGTATACTTTGTAAGGATTTGTGTACAAACACAAATCCTTACCGTTTGGGTGGCATATTGTGTATTCTTGTAGGAAATTGTGTATGTACACAAATCCTTACCCTTGGAAGCCTCCTTGATCTCATGGTTTTGAAGTGGTAAGGATTTGTGTACATACTTTTTTTCTTACGATTTTCGTAAGCCGTTGTGTATACTTTGTAAGGAATTATGTACAAACACAAATCCTTACTATTTTTGATGTATGTACCGTTTTTTTTACAGTTTTTATAAGAAATTGTGTATATAGTTTTATGTACACAAGGTAACCGGGTAAACAGGTTTAGGCTTCTTTTAAGTTTTTTTTAAGGGCTTTCAGCAGAACTACCATAATAAATGGATTGATTATTGGAAAATAATTTTACCTAACACTGACCGAAGTAAATTAATTTTTTGCCTCGCTTTTAAAATTATTTTCCCTTGCTTCTCTAATTTATGCTCTTTTCTTACACAACATAACCTTTTTTTCTTTTATTTTTCCTCGATTTGTTGATCTACCACATTGGATTCAAATCTTTGTCTTAATGATAATTTTTTATAATTGAGAGAAGGTTATGAAAAGAAGATTTTAAGGCGATAAAAGAGCTGCTAAAATATAGGATTTTTCAAGGGAAAGTTTGAGTTTCCTGTTTGGTGTAAGGTGTGAAAGTGAAGATGGTTTGGAGTAATTATTGAAGAATTGTGGTTTTTAATCCTGGGTTTTGTTTGATTTGGTTGGATTTTGATTATGGGTGGGTGTTTTTCTTGTTTTGGATCATCAAACAACGTAGGCAACAATGGTGAAACCAGTGTGAAAGAGCTGAAAAAGAAAGATTCTGCGAAAGATGTTTCAGTTGGACAGTTTCATCATGCAAATAGAGTTAATTCAGGTATTTTTTTTTCATTTCTATGCCAAAATTTCATTTTTTTTTGTTTGAATTGTTTCGAATGGTTGGTATTTTATCATCTGGAACATGTTGAATTCTTTTTTTTTCCCTTAATGATATGTTAACATCTATAATATGTTGCAAGTTTGATATGATACAATTTATACTCAGAACTCAGGTACGAGCGTTGTTGTATGATCAGATTTTCTAAGTTTTTTAATGCAGTTAGAGGAGTGTAGGAGACATCTCGCATCCATGTGTTCGATATGAGTGTAGGATGTGGATGAGTTAACTTGATACATGTATGGTCTATGTCATTCGAATTCGGGTATAAGTGTCAGTTATGAACATATGTTCGGTATAGGTATTGGCAGATTTTTGTAAGTTTTTCTATGTATTGGAGGTTTGTTACTTGTTAGTGGTCATGTCCCTCTATCCATGTCTTGATAGGAGTGCAGGCAAGTACTTCAAGAAAAATAAACACTTGACGATACATTTTTATGGTTGTTTTGTTGATGAATTGTTAGGTAGTGGAATTTTATAGGAGATCTACTCTTGGTTTTAGGAATGTGGATAGTGAATTCTCCCATTTCCTAGTAAAATCATGTTTAGTATGTTACCCAAACTCTGGTTTAGATATAGATATGTATCCAACATGGGTATGTTTAATTTTTTTCCCCAGTTTTTCATTTATTTGGAGGATCTTAAAAGTCATGTTCTCTCATCCATGTTAGAATATGTGTCTGACACAAGTACTTCAAGCAAAATGAGAGTAGTCCTAGGCTCGAGGCAACATAGCTTGTTATCTGTAATTGACTAATTGTTACATGGATTCAGCTGTAGTTTTGGATATGGACACAAATATGTTTAAATTTTTTATAGTTTTTTCATGTATTTGAAGAATCCTTGGAAGGTCTTATTCCCACCCCTACGTCCGAACATTGCGAACACCATAACTTGTTAATACACAATTATTAACTAAATCCTAGAACATGCATTTCAAGAGAGAATTTGGAATGTTCATAGAAATGATATACAGAATGTATTTGAATTAAAGGTCAAAAGCTTTGGTGGAGATGTTTTATTCTTCCACTTTAAATGTAGAAGGCAATGTAAAATCATAAATTTAGTGGTAAACAATACACACACATTGAGTGTATTTTTCTTGAATTATCCATGTTAGGCACTCGTGTCAAAGAGGTGTGGGGGATATGACCTCCAGGGACCTTTCACATTCATGGAAAAACTTAGAAAATCTGACCATACCTGTGTCAAACACATACCTCTTTACAGTAGACTGACACTCACACCTAAGTCAAAGTAACACAGGTTAATTTTGTGCGCAAGAGAGACAATTTTAAGTATTCCATTGATGAAGTGTATTATGGTGTAGAATCTTATGTTATAAAAGGGTCTTTCCTGTTTCTAGGCAATGACATAGTTTTATTGATGTTGCAACTAAACTTGCAACGAGCAGATACTTTTACAGGGCATGTTTCTTTAACTCTTCTCTTCGAGCATTCATGTCTGATGTATTTTTCGACATTGTTATGTCCATATTTCATACGATCCTCCAAGAACTCTCTAAATACATGAAAAAACTTTAAAATTTTAAATATACATTACACTTATCCGATGCTTAGTAATATAGCTGATAGGGGTTGTTAACTTTTGTCTTGGTCTTTTAAATGTAATTCAATTGTTCTTTATCTTCATTCTATAATTTCTGTCGATGTACCTGATTTACTTTTTTAAACAGACAAATCAAAATCTCAGAGTGGCTCCGACCATAAGAAGCAACCTAAAATACCTAAAGATGGATCAACAACAAATATTACAGCAAAAACATTTACTTTCCGAGAGCTTGCTGCTGCCACGAATAACTTTAGGCCAGAATGTCTGCTAGGAGAAGGTGGTTTTGGACGTGTTTACAAGGGCCACTTGGAGAGTACAGAGCAGGTCTGTAACGGATGCTTGAAATACAAATGAATAATTGTTATAAACATGATCTAATTTGATTTTTACAGATTTTTTCGGTTATGGATGTGAAGAAGTGAATTATGCAGTTTAATCTTTTTCATGAGTAATTGCTTTCTGTTTGCAGGTAGTTGCTGTCAAACAACTTGATCGAAATGATCTTCAGGGAAATCGAGAATTTCTTGTTGAAGTTCTCATGCTCTGCCTCTTACACCACACGAACCTTGTCAACTTGATCGGTTATTGTGCTGATGGGGACCAACGCCTCCTTGTATACGAATTTATGCCTTTAGGGTCATTGGAGGATCACTTGCATGGTAAGTTAGAAGTCTTTTTGTCTTCATGGTACTTGCTATTTATGTTACTGAATCCATACTTATTATTAACTTGATGTGAATATTTGACATGGATATTCAAGAAAAAAACGAAAGGTCGGAGAAACATAGCTTGCACCATATTCTGGTTTGACCGTTTGACTGCAATATCAGCTTTAAAACTGAATCCATACTAACTTTAAAGTATATCTTGAATATGCATGCCCGCTTGCTTTTACCAGTCTTTAGTAACTATAGTTTTTTGGTTGAGCAAATTATGATAGAAGGTTTGAGCCTTAATTACCAAGTTGTTTATTGATGAAACAACATTGGGTTGACTAGGGTGTATCCTTACATCCTTCTAGGTAGGTCTTTTTAAATTTTGTTTTTGACTTATTGTATAAGGAAAATGGGTTCTATATAACTGAATATCACAAACCAAATTTGATATATCTGCCTTAGACTATACCCATAATCGGCACTCACCCAAGTTTGATTAAACATGTTATTGTGAGAAAACTCATGAATGAATATATCTCTAAATAGCCTGACATCAGATTCCTTGGTCGTAATAGTTGGCAATCAATGGGGAATCATCTCATACTTGAAACTATTCCGTTGGGCTTCGATTTTCAATTGACAGCTAATGATATGCATAACTTTTAAATTGCATTTCAATTATACTCTTGTATTTAAGGTTTGCTCCCAACATTAGCCTTGTTCACTTCGTTGACTTATTCCTCTCTGTTTCATTATGCAGTTTCTGGTTATAGTTAGAGAATTGCACTCTAGAAGTCCACATTAGAGTGTTTTAAATTTGTTTTTTCAGATCTTCCACCGGACAAGGAACCTCTGGATTGGAACACTCGAATGAAGATTGCTGTTGGTGCAGCCAAGGGATTGGAATACTTGCATGATAGAGCTAATCCTCCTGTTATATACAGGGACTTAAAATCTTCCAACATCCTTCTTGGCGAGGGATATCAACCTAAATTATCTGATTTTGGACTTGCAAAACTGGGTCCTGTTGGTGACAAAACACATGTGTCCACTCGCGTAATGGGAACTTACGGTTATTGTGCTCCCGAATATGGAATGACCGGTCAGCTCACTCTAAAATCTGATGTCTATAGTTTTGGAGTGGTCTTTCTCGAGCTTATTACTGGGCGCAAGGCCATCGATAATACACGATCTCACGGAGAACATAATCTTGTTGCATGGGTGAGTTATCTTTTTCCTTCTACCCAGCCATGATTTAGAAACGTAAGAAATTTCTTCAAAAGTTTATGCTTATGCAGATTGATTGTTACATTTTATTTATTACTATCGACTTAATCGAATTTGGTGTACCTCTTTTCTAACTTGCAAAAACTTGGGGCTTTAGGCACAACCACTTTTCAAAGATCGCAAGAAGTTTCCCAAAATGGTTGATCCACTACTGCAAGGTCGTTATCTGATGCGAGGGTTATACCAAGCTCTTGCCGTGGCGGCGATGTGTTTGCAGGAACAAGCCCTCTAAATACTACAAGAACAAGAGAAACTCTACATGATCGTGATCTTCATCGAGAACGTGCTGTTGCTGAGGCTAAAGTATGGGGTGAGAATTTGAGAGAGAAAAAACGAGCCAACGCCACAGGTAGCGATGACGGTACGAACAGCTGATACTTCCATAACCATAATTCATGTCATTGTGCTCTTTCGAGCAAAGCTAGGTTGACGAAAAGAAAGAAACTTCGAAGATCATATTATTACAGTAAATGCTGGAAAGATGGTTTCCTTTTTTGATCCTTAAATGCTCATTTATATATACAGAGAGGGTTTCACACTCGAAGTTTTCTTTTTTCTCGGGCTTGATTTGTCGCAGCTCATTTAATATTAAATAACATTATTTTTATATCAACATTTATAATTTAATATATATTACCATCAAATGAAAATTAAATTTAAATATACTATAATAATTTAATTATTTTATAGTATTTAATATATATTACCTTTAAACCCCTTAATCTTTGGGTTTCGACGTTTCGAATCCATAACACATTTCGTTTCACTAAATTTAAATCTGGTAAATTATTTTTACGTATTTGACTTTTTAAATTGTATAAGAGATGCATAGAATTAATTTGTTTCTGTATTTGTTGATATACGAAAATTGTTTGAGTTTGGATAACAAATCAAATAAAATATTCGGAAAATTTAAATGATTTTTTTAATAATATTGGCTTAAGATTAATACACCTCAAATTCTGAAATACTTTATGAGTACAATATAATTGCTTTGCATGTTAATAGTTACAAATTAAGGGATAAATAATAAGAGCATGTGGACATCAAAAATGCATGTTTTTGATAAATATGAATCATATGGTAAACTTGAAATTATTTGAATTTGTTAGAAGCTTTGGAGATCATGTAGGATTAATAGAATACTTGTTTGAATACTTGATGATCGATTGGTTTATTTATGATGATAATTTATATACCAACATAAATAGATGATATGTTTGAATAAATGATAGATAGGAGATAATATCAATATATAATTGATTGAAGTGGTGAAAAGTCGGCAATTGATATAAATAAACTAGATGCGTTAGTTACCTATTTAAATGACTCTCATAAGCTTGAAGGACCAACTAAAAAAATAGATATCATGATTCGAAAAATCGTGTAAAATTATGAATGTGATATCGGTACGAGTTTAATTATACAGATATATATACTTAAGGTATTGTACCGCTACTTGTGTTTGAATATCAATCTCAATTAAATTGAATAAATTATAAATGCAAATCAAGAAGAAAAATTAGTATGTCCGTTAATAATTGGATTATACCCCGATAAATGTCAAAATATGGACTACTGGAGGCAACGAACATAAATATACACTTCTTCATAAATGATTAATGACTTAGTAAATAATTAGGTAATTTATATGCAATAGAAACACATAGGGATCTTTGGTGGATCGTTTGTATTGTATGGATGCAAGTCTTATTCGAAGATACTTGATATGACATCCCAAGTATGAATACTCAAATAAATTGATCTTTTTTAAATGTTATAACCTAAAATTACCAACGCATACCGATACAACTCATAACATGCCAGTAAGACATCTTTAAAATATTTACATCGAATAAAACTTGTATCGGTACGATAATGCGTATAGATATGCTTCCAACGGTAAAACACACTTTGATTTTAAAACGAGTATTAATATACCGATACCAGAATGCAAAATATGTATCGATACCACTATAGGCGTACTGATACTCCATAAGGCAAAGTTTTGAATTTCCTCTCATATGTATTGGTACGACCCTTGGCGTACTGATATTAAAACGCCTTATGAAATTTCATGTGCTCTTCACATATCAATACTCGTGTCTCCCGTAATGATACTCGTATTTTGAGTATCAATACACCGTATATTGCAACGATTCTTTTTATTTATGACAGGTATCGATACAATTTTTCGGGTATCAATATCGAAAGCTTTAAAAGTATATTTATTACGAAAAATAACTCCCTAATGTCTTTATTCATTTTCCCAACAACTCCGACGACTAAAGTTGACTGAGGTGTATAAAATCAAGTTTGCAAAACTTTTTCTAGATACTTAGCAAAGCTATTCAAGTATACATCCACTCTTTGAGCTAAAAAGTCAATCTTGTAACCCACTTGATAGTGTTCTTCATTGTAATTTTATTTATTTAAGTTTGGATCTTGTGAGTGATCTTGAATTGTACAAACATCTTTTCTAGTGATGACTTTTTTAGTTTATAATTTGTAATTTTTTTGAGTTAGCTTAAGATTTTGGGTAAAAAACTTTAAATGTGTTGTAAGGTTAACTTTTTTCCCCTAAAAAAAAATTTAATAGTAAATTGTTAAAAATTATTAACGTAGAGCTAAGGCAATAGATATAAAATTTAGTTAAAAATTTAAACCATTATAAATTCTTATACTACTATTTTTTTTTTACTTAACTTACAAATTTGTATTTATCAATTCATTCCCTTCTTTACAATCTTTCTTAATTATCTTAACAATAATTTTAGTGAAAATAAAAAATAGTTTTAAAATCATCTACCCAAATTTACCATCATAACAACAGACAATATCAATCAACTTAACGATAAATAATATTTAACATTTTTAATAAAATTAATTTTTATTGTTACGTCAGTAATTATAAATAGGGGTATTTCAGATAATTAATTTTACTGAAATAATTTATCGTTACGTATATTAAAATAAAAAGTTTAAACATTTACGAATAATTATCATTCCGTTTACATTCGCCTAAATGATTAATTGGTTTATTCAAAACGGTTACTCAAATAATCATAAACTGTTTTATATCTAATATTATAAATAAAATTTTATTTATTACTAATTTTAATAACTTAAAATTATCAACAAAATAAATTCAGGAAAAAATTAATATGTATATTTTAAAAGTCTTTAATTTTAAGCAGTTACAAAGTTTTAAAAAATTAAAATACTGTGCAAGTTTAATAAAAACATAGAGTTGGAGCGTATAAACCTAAAATTTTAATTCACACTTTTTTTTTCGGTTACAAGATTGAGTTTAAAAAAATATTAAAAATTGACTATCAGTATGATTTAAATATGACTAATATGTATTAAATTATTAATTACATAAATATTAGTAATAATTAATAATTAAATATCATTATAAAATGAAATTTTTAATTTTTTTATCAAATTTTTTTGTTAACTATTTAACTGTATGTTGTAAGAAAAATTCTATAACATAGAAAACTGTTAAACATCATTAATTTAATTAATAAAAATTTAAAATCTCAATGACTTAACATATAATTAATAAAAGAGTTATTCTCATAATATATAATTAATAATTATACTTTGAGTTCTTAAATTTTTAATATTTATTAATTAATTTAATAATATTCAGTAATATTTAACATTACTGGTGTTTAGCGTTGTTCGAAGTCCATCATATACTATCCAAGTTGTAGTTGTAACTTATGGTTTAACTGCTAATTTTACCGTACGATTACCGTACAGTTTTGAACATTTGGTTTATTTTTTTTTATATATATTTTTTATGATATATTGGTTCAGGTTTTATGAAACACCCCTAATTTAGGGTGGGAGAATTGTTTTTTAAATTATGTTTACTTTTAATAAAATTATTAAAATATTTTTGATTAAAAATATAACTTGAATGATGTATAAATAATAAGAGTTAAATTTATTATTATTTTTATTTATGATTAAATCATTTAAATACATAATTTTAGAGAACTAAATATATTATTATACAATTTTTGTTAACCGCTACATCATTGGTTCAAAAATAAATAACAATGACCGATTTAAAATAAAATTAAAAGTTTAATATCCACTTTGACACAATTAAAAATTTAATTACCAATTTAAATAATTTATTAAAATCCAATGACCATCCGTAAAATTTACCCTTATATTTTAGTAAGAGTAGCTGCTTAAAGATTACTACTTGGGGTCAGGCATCCAAACACCACGAGTATCATAATGGATTGGTGTATACATACAATCCTAAATTTCAAATTTTATTATTATTGAATTTTGTTTTTTATAATATTAAGATATATATTTTTTTATTTTAAATTAGTGAGATTAAAAAAAACAATAAATTTTAATTCAGGTAAAAAAACGATTTTTTGAACGATTGTTATTCCTGAAAGTCACAAGTTCAAGCACCAATATACAATAGCACGAGTCCTCTCGCCTAAGTTGTTAATGAAACCGTTGTTGTTCCTAGACATCACGAGTTCGAGCACCAATAATATCAACAGATTGATTAAACGATAAATGTCATATGCGGAGGTAACTTCTTTTTTCAGATAATTAGATGCAAACCTGTTTATGATTGTTGATCATGTGTTGTTTATTCGCAAGCAATCTTGGTGTCAATACTGCTGAGGGAGATAGCAAATGCTTGGAATGCAGAAATCGGATACCGGTAGTCCATGGTGAATAAGTCCTTCCCAACTTTTCCAAACTGGAGGATAATCTTGTCATGTTCCGGCCCTGCTGGTCCATTTTCAGGAGAAGCCATAAGTTGAAAGTTCTTCACCGAAGCGACCGTCACTCGTCCATTGAAATTCAAGCACCAACACTGGAGTTGCTCATTCCACCTCGGAGACTTGTTTCTCAACACCAGTGCATCACCATCCTTCTGGCCAGAGAAAGGCTCAGATAGAAAGTTCTCTGTGCTTGCCGATTTTGAGTGCAAAGCTTGAATTGATGGAAGTATGTTAACATTGCTGAGAGAAAAACCAGTCGGGGTCGGAGCGAGTCCTGGTTTTATCGAAGTTGCCGGGATGATATCAAAAACACAGTGCATTCTCCTTGGACCCCTGTAAATCATATAAAACACATCTGCATCAGGCACTTGTGGAACCGGGATTCTTGATATTCTTGGATCTCTATGAGACAGAGAATGAGAAACTATTGAATCCTTGCAGATAATAATGCTGAACACTTACCGTGTACCTAACATGCACAGTTCATACGAAATGTGAACTGTGGGGTAGTTTCTGAAAGGGACTCTAGGTGAAACTTGTTTTGAATCTGCTAGCCTAGATGATCGGCTTTTAGTCATCTTTGTGAAGGCATGAAGAGTCTGTCCATCCAAGACAGTGAACTTGGTCCCTAAAATATTTGATCTTTTCGAGACAAGAAAAATAAGGCTATATACTACAAGATTGAATAAAACAAATTGGTTCCATATAATTTTGTTCCTTATTAGCTCACTGTTCACCTTAATTTCCCAACATAAGCGCTGCTCCCCTTTGAAATATCCTCCGACCGCAGTGAGATGATATAATCCGTGCTGATTGCATGCCTCCACTTGCGAGCAGCAAGAAGGAACTTTCCATCATCTGTTAGCGCTGCAGCAGAGAAACAAAGAGACCAGTACCTAAGTGTCATGGATCAAGAAGGAAACATAAGATGTACATTGTTACCAATCAAATATAGTGATTAAACGTTATCGCTATTGTGTTATAACACATAAAGTAGAATTAGTTGATTTCAGATATACCGGCAGCTTCAATTAAACAGGCATAAAAGAAGGAAAAGAGCTCACCGTCAGTTAAACCAAGGTAAAGGTAATAAGTTTGCTTTGATCGATTGCATTTTATAAAGCATTGAAGACTATCCTTCGGACCAGGCTGCAAATCATCCAACAAAATGATGAAGATAGAATGATGCACATGAAAATTTAAATTCAAAATGATTTGGTAATCGATTCATTGTAAGTAATAACACAATTGATCAACACCTAGGAGTGTGATCTATGTGGTTTCGACTTTCCAATTTTCTTGAAGTACAATGTCCGAAACCTATATCGGACACATATCCAAACACGAGCATGAATAAGATCTTCTAAGAATCTAGGAAAATAAATAAATAAATATACCCATACCTGACGCTTAAAACTGAATCCAAGTAGCTAATGATTAACGCTAGCCTGGTTGAAACTAAAAGTGTTCCCAAAATCTTGAACCAGTCAATGGAAGCTTATCAACTACGTTACCCCATAAAGAAAACAAAGTTGTAGTGGATCATGATGGTCCCAACTCCCAAGCACTTACTAACAAGTGCGTATATGATAAAACTCGTATCCGACACTTACACCCAAGAGTAATAGAGTGAAGATCTATGTTCATTTGAGTTTTCGTTGAAGTATTCAATACTTAGCCCCAAGACCAACTAATGTAGCTGGAAACAAATAGATAAGATTCTTGAAAAAATTGCTTAGATTGTTGAATTTGAAGGTAGATTTATTGAGAGTTCATCTCTAATCTAAATTAAGGAAATGAAACAAAATTCGGGTGGTCCTGTCGGATACCAAATGATACAGGTAAGATCAGATTTTGCCTAGGATTTTATATGTACTAAGAAGATAAAAGGATCTCTATATCCATACGACAGACAAGACTTTCAAACAGAGTGATTCAACAACAATACTAGTAGGATCAACATATCTAGAAACATAATCTACAACTTGGACAAGAGGTAGACACGAATATGTTCTGTGTTTTCTATGATACTTGGAATTGAATGTCAGAGGCGGATGATTAAACAATAGTTTCAAAACAGTGAACCGGAATTGAACTAGAGTTGATTCAAACTTCAAGCTACTAAATCAAAATTGAAAGAACAATCTCAAAACAATGATGAGAAAATGTTAAGAACCTGTTTAACAGAAATGGGAAAAGTTAATTTTCCTGAAACCACAGGAACTTCAACTATCTCTTTAATGGCGGATCTCCAACTCCTGCAGACGCCAGCACAGGCGACGACGTCTCTCCTCTGAGGCCAACGAGTTCCAGACTCTTCAATCCTTAACAGAACTTCCCTTAACAATTCATGAGGCAAGTTAGCCCAACAACCACCACCGCCGGCCTCCACCGTCTCCGTGACTGAACCTCCCAGTTGGCCTTGATTCAGTCGACGTGATCTTAGCCTTGCAATACACTGTATTGTCATCAGTAAGTTATAAAAACAAAGTTTAAAGACACTAAAACTTAATTTTTTATGCTCTGAAGGAAAAATCAGCGAAAAGGGTACAAGGAGATGAAAAAATTGGGATTTGGAGTGTTTTCAAGGAAAACTTGAAAAGCTGTTCAGATTTAAGATACGAAGAGATACTAATTACCATATAAAATTGGATAATCCTACTTTTTCCCCTTTTATAGAAATGTATTTGTAACATATAATTATAACTATTGATTATATGGTAAAAAAATTATTGATTATATGGTAAAAAAAATTATTGATCAATATTATACAAAATTTGAGAATTAATATTATAACTGACAATATTTTAGACAGAAATAATAGTAGTAATTGTACATAGCTTTAAAAATTAGGGATTCAAAATAAATAAAAAAAGTTAAATTAAATTAAATATTTATTTTAAAAATACAAATATATAATATATATAATTATCTAAAATTTAAAACATAAAAATATCACTTTTTCAGTAAAAAATAAAATGTTTAACTTTTAAATATTTAATATTCAATTTTTTTTGTTGTTCAACAAGAAAATCTAGTAAGATATTTTTATTAAAATAATTTTTAAATTTTTTTTATATCTTTAAATAAATTACACAAGCCCAAAATTCTTTAAAAGTAATAATATTTTTATAAAATCAATGTCTTGTCTTAATAAATTGTATATGGCCTCCAATATCTTTGAATCGCCTTGATTAAGTCCGAGCATGGTTAACCGAAAATCGAACTAAATCGAACTGAACCGAGGTAATATGATTCATAAATTTATGAATCGTGGTTAATCACACTTAATCAAATTAAATCGAATTTAATTTTTTAATTAATTTTTATAAGTTAAAAATATATATTTTATACTTAAAATATTATACATATATTTTTATTTTTACTAAAAAATAAGTTTTTAGACAATATTTATGAAAAAAACATTTTAAAATTTTAAAATCATAAAATAAATCTATTTTATCAAAATAAAATATATATTTTTTAAAAACTAACATTAATATGAAAAAAACAAAAATAAGGTTAGCCGAACCAAAAATCGACGATTACAAAAATAACTTACTGAATTTAATTGAAACCAAACCGAATGCACCATTAATTGTGATTATAACTTTTACACTTTCAAGTATTTCTCATTTTATTTTTCTAAATACTTATTTTTATCGTATATTTTATGTACTTTTATTATATTTATATCATTTTAATACATCATTTACTAATTCATTTTATAAACTTTGAATATTTATAAACTTTGAATATTTATAGTATATTTTATTTTTTAATCTTGAAATGATATTAAATTTTATGAACATATAAAAAATTACAACTTTCGCAATGCAATCGTTCAAAAAAAGGAGAAATTATATCATGGGTAAGTCTCATCATGTTATCCATGAGATCAACCATTAAAAAATATTCATCTCATTATTTTTTTCCATGTCATATATTTTTTAAGTGAATCTTTACTTATATTTACAGTTAATTCATTTTAAAAATAATTTTTTAAGTGAAAATTCACTTAAAAAATATGACATGAAAAATCTGAAGCGGTGTGTGGTTTTTAGTGATTGATGTCATGGACATGTGGTGGGACTTACCCATATAATTTCTTCAAAGAAAGAAATTTGGAGATTATATCCATACAAAATTCAAATAAAAAAAAAACTTAAAGTTGTAACGACATTAGAAGCATTATTTTGAATCTGATATTGATATCTACAATAATCCATTTACTCTCGATGATATTCATTTTTCTCTTTAATTAAACGTTTTTTAGATGACGAAAAAATGATGAGTAAACTAAAATAAACTAAAACAAACTTATATATTAATTAAAAAAAACATATTTAAATACATCAAAATATTGATAATTATAAAATAGATAAGAGTGACATAAAATTTTTTATATAATTGTATCAACTACAAAGATAAACGAACATATCACAAAATATAATAAAACTATATAAAAATCAAATAAACTCGTACAAATATATGAGAAAAATAATTAAAAATTAGTAGAAATATAACATACAATTAAAAAAAATAATAAACTAAAAAAATATAAAACATTAACTGTCAATAAATAACATTAAAAATTAACATTATCATCATTAAAAAAATTAAAAAATAAACGACTAAAAATATATATTTTTGTTAGAAATGTTAATGAGGTTATTTCAAATTCTGTGAGATTTTTAATTATCTTATTTTAACCCGATTAAATTATGTATAAACAGCTTTGGAATGTATGGATATTCTTTAGATATTTTATTTGGGTCCATCAGAGTATAAATGCCTCAGAGTATAAATACCTAAAAATGAAATTGACGTAGAACAGTCAACTTCAAATATGTAAGACCCATTTTCTAAAGCTTTTAGTAGGTTTCAATGAAAAATCAATATTTAAATGGTTTTTTTATTAGATTATTTTTTAAAATTAAATTTATAAATTATTTCATTTTAAGTCTTTAAATATTTTTTATTAAAATAAATATTTAAATTATATTATTTTTTATTCTTTAAATTATTTATTAATCAAATAATATTTATGATATATTAACATTTTATTAATTTAAATATTTTTTTTACTTAAATAACTATCAAACTAAGTAATTAATAAAAATGATAATTAAAAAAATTATTTTAACCGAATAATAATTCATATACTAAAAATATAAAAAATAATATAAGGGTTAACTTTTTATTTAAGTCTTTATTATATATTTACTTTTAACGGAGAAATTCATATTTAAAAAATAATAATTAGTGAATATATATTTAATATAATATCATTTTTTTAAAAAAAAATTACATACATCATAAATATAATTATTTATTATATATATACATTTATATTTATAATTCACAAATAAATTAAAGGGCATTGGTGTGTAATCGTACTCTTAAATATATTAAGTTCTTTTATATTTTTTATATATATTTTTATTAATAATCTAATTCTTCTAAATTTCTCTTGGTTTACCCAGCAATGTTATGCACACCCTTTGTTATAATATCTTCTTCACGTGTCATATTTTTTAGTGATTTTTTTGAATAATGTTCTAATACCAATTATCATAGCCCTATACTTCTTAACTAATTGAACTACATGACCTTAATTGATGTTCTAAAAAAATGATTAAGTTAGTTCGAAAACTCACTCGAGAAGATTAAACTTCAAAAGACACTAGAAATGTTAAATCTTTTTAACAGAAAATAAATTATGAATATATCAACTCAAGAACAAAAAAAATAATACAAACGCTTATTAACAACTCAAAAGATTTTAGAGTAATGCCTTAATTACTTTTTATTGATTTTTGAGTACTTTTTGTAGTTGTGATGTTGCATATTTATTGTTCGATTAATATCCGAAACAATAGCTATATCGAAGAATTATATCTTAGTAGTTATAGTTTTTCAAAAAAATAACTTAATATGCACATTAGCTTAGCTTTTTTTATCGAGAAATAATTTTATTTGTGTTTGTAGATAATGTTTTTTTTGTCATCTTTTTTTGTTATGATGTACATATTCTTATTCTTTTTCTTATTAATAATTAACTTTTGGTTTTAAATTATATTTATTGTTAATTCTATATATCGTAGACCCCATTTTTATGATATCATACAAAATAAAACAATCGGTGAAAATGAGTTTCATCCCTATGAAATCTTCTGTACGGTACTTAACTGTGAGATGTAGATATTCTACGGTATGATTGCTAATGGAGATAATGTTTTATTATTAACGATAAATATGATTAGATTATTCATCGAGATATCCTATATCGTGGTGTATATAATCTATAAGCCATATTCTAGTAAACGATTAATATGACTAATCTCTATATGATATTTGTTTATAATATGTTCTAACAATAACTTTTACATTTTTAGATTGTTGTGTACCGTGTATTGGTTGAAATGATCATAACCTTTGGTATTCTTTTGATTGGTTTCGGAATCTTTGATGGCACCAGTCTAATTGTATTCGTGGGAGTCATTACATTCGTAGTCAATACTCTTGTCACGGGTCTAGACTCGATCTAGCAAAACCGTGCGGCCTTAGGACTCGACTCGCCTAAGTCAGCCTCTACACAAAGCCCTCAAAGCTTTGTAGCTTGCGGAAGCAAACAAGTGAAGAAAGACAAACAAAGAAAGAGAGAGCTTATGAGTGAAATGCTTTGTATTTCTCAAAGATGAAGTGACAAATGATGGAGGGGTGAGCCTATATTTATACTTGGCCCCCATTACATCCAACAGTTACAAATAAAATACATCAATGGCCAGGATTAACTCCCACCAACCACAAGGGCATCATTCTAAGAATATTCCTATCTAAATAAGGAAAGGAATCTCCTATGTTCACATAGGATAAGTGGGCTATCTTCATGGGCTTGACAATCACAATACCTTGGTGAGATAGGCTTGGGCGGATTGGACTGCAGCAATCTCACTGTTGGGCTCGTTGAGCTCGCGGCCCGTGACATTCTCCCCCACTAAATTCAGCAACACCCTCGTTGCGTCTTGAGAATGAAAATCGGCAATCTTGTCTTGAAATTGCCAAAGGTCCTCGTCTGGTTCCCAACTCCCTTCACTGTCGGGAAGTCCCTTCCATTGGACGAAGTACTCCTGCCTTGATCGATGATGCTTCCGTCGGACGATCCTGTCTGCTAGGATCTCCGGTTAGGTGAACTGCAATGGGATACCTCGGAAAAGTGGCAGGTGGCCACGAGGTGATTGCAGGGAGACCTGTGTCCGATATGAGAGGGCGGCCCCAGTTAGTGGGCCAGTTTGGGAGAATTGCACACTAGTTCCTGGCACGTTTCAAGAGAAGGTCAAGAGTTTCCTCCCCATGCACGAGGGCGTGCATGAATTGGGTGGAGGAGAATGTCATGGACTGTGAGTCGTGATTACGCGGGACCGAGCGAGATGCTTTCTGGTGGTGCATAAAGCTTGGGAGCGGGATAATATTAAGAGTGTAGTACGTGCCGAGCAGCCGTCCCATCTGGGATGGGCGCGCTGGTCGTGCACCACACTGGTCGGGAGTTGTCCCCGCTTCCGTGATGAGCCCATGGGAGGGCGAAACCAGTAAGCATCGGAGATCATTCAGGCTGATCCTCGGACATACGAGTGTCCCGAGGTGCCGCACGGGTAAATGTCCCTGCGCCAAAACTCTGACCCCGTGACACTATCATGTATATGTCACAAGTTACCCCCGGTAAGCTTAATTCCCTTCGACTTGTATTATTATTAACTTTTATTATTACATATTTTATTTAATTTTTTATTTAACTGGAAATCGATACTACAAATTATATATCCCTACTCATTACAGTGATCTCATGCTTAAATGTAGGTTGTTGGTTCATCTATGGTCTGCTTTCCAAACACACTTTCCTCGTCATTCCCAATTCTGTTGGCACACTTATTGGTTTGCAAGTGTTATGTTTTACGGTTTAATCGATACTTCTTCCTCAAATTAATCTCATCAAGATTGAGTCGAAAACAGAACCGGATGAAAAAGTATCATATTATTTAATATTAAATTTTATTTGTGTTGGCCAAAAAAATCTATTTTTTGTATTCTAAACTTATTTGATTTTAAAAGACTGAGTGGTGGCAGTAATACTTTTGCAGTGGTTTGGTTGTTTAGTACTCTACCTTAGTCTATTGGCTAAATTCTAGATTTATTTGATAATCATTATTGGTCGCAGTATAATATAATATATTAATTAAAATTAATTTTAATTAATTATATAAAATATAAAAATATTTCTATAAAAATTACTTTATTAGATTATATTTCGTTAATCAATTAATAATTGATTAAGCAGTAAAATTTTTTAATCAAGTCTGATTCAATTATAACATTCCAAATAGCTATTGCTCTAGTGCAACCTCTAAGCATGTGACGAATATCTTTCAACACTGCTCCACAGATATCTATTTTGATTAATATGTATTATATGTATTAGAACAAAGAAATAAAAAATAATTAAAAAACTTTACCTAATATAACAATTTTTTTTTTGAAAATTGAAAGCATAAATGTAACAATTTAAATTTTTCTACTCTTTTCTCTAGCTTAGCCACAACATTCATCGAACTTACACTCTTGTTTACCCAGCAACGGTCTGTATACTCTTTGGTACAATATCTTCTTCACGTGCCATATTTTTTAGTTTTTTGCTTGAACTATGTTCTGATACCAACTGTTGTATAGCTAAATTTTTTTATCTAACTAAACTTCACGATTTTAGTCGATGTTCTTAGACAAACAATTAAGTCAGCTTAAAAGCTCGCTCAAAAATATCAAACTTCAAAAAATACTAAGATTTAATTTTAAATTAATTGATTAAGCAACAACTATATTAAAAATTTTATTATCTTAGTAGTAGTTTTCTAAAAAAAAATAGCATAGCAACCACATTAACTGCGCTTGAGATGAATTTAGGCACTTAGAATGAGACTTTACTTAGATGGTTTGGGTGGCATATCTTATTGCAGAAGTATACCTCATTTTTACTTTTTTATTCTTCATTAGTTGACTTGACCTATATTATCAAGAGTATTAAATTAAATAAAATATTTTGATCTGCAACTCAATAATATTTTACTTTCGTTTTAATTTTTTACTAACTTATTTTATTTGTGTTATTAGGTAATGTTCTTTCGATTATCGTTTTTAATTATTATGTTCTTATTTTTAATTTTTTCCTTATTAATACTTAACATTTGATTTTAAATTAAATTTATTATTAATTATATATGCTATAGGCCTCGTTTTTATGATATTGTATGAAAAAAAAACGTAAGTAAAAATGAGTTTCAGCCTAATAAAATCTTTTGGATGATACTTAACTCTTTGATTTGAATATTTTATGGTATAATTGTTGAGGGAGATAATATTTGTTGTTAAAGATAAATACAGTTGGATTATTCAATTAAATATTTTACATCACGGTGTATATAATTTTACACGTATACTTTTCTTTTTTCAGCTATTTTGTACAAGAAAAATAAATAAAATTAATGTAGACCGTAGAGTGTTGGTGGAAAAATCAATTAGAATTAAAAAATTGGTTTAAAAATCTTAATTAAACGTTTAATTTTTATTTGATTTTAATGGTTAAGAACTTGGATGATCAAATCTTTGGTTAATGAGATTTAAGATTTTAAATTTACATCTTATTATTAATAATGCGAGGTTTTATGCTTAACATGACATATTAATTAAAAACAATTTTAATTAATTATATTAAATGTAAAATTATTTTTTATAATCATGTTACTTTATTAATTTTTTAAGTTATTTTTTGTTAATTAATTAAAAAATTTTATTATAAAAAGATTATTTCAACTATAAATAAAATATTAAGCGTTAAAATTAGGGGTGTGAAAAAAATTGGAACAGATTTTAAAGCCCAAAAAAATCGAATTAAAAAATTGGTTTAACCAAATCGAAAAAAATTGATTTTAGTTTTGATTTTTATTTTTTATATGTAGATAGTTAAGTTACCATTGCTCGGTGAGATACCGATACTCAATGTAAGAAAAAGTGTATTGGAACAACATGATTAAAGGTATTTATACTCAATGTGAGAAAAAGTGTATTGGAATAACATGATTGAAGGTACTTGAATGTATAATCTTGATGTTTAGTGGAATCGAGGCTCATCCAATAAGTATATGATCTTGTTGTTTAGTGAGACCGAACCTTACTTAGAGTGCAAGTATCTTGATGCTTAATGAATGTGGGTTTCCCTCATAGTTTAATTATCTCAATGTTTAATGTGTAATGTGCTATATGGTGAGGCATCTAAAGATAAAGTCTTATTTATATAATGTTATGTTGTCATGTTATGAGTATGGTAGACTTTGCGTGCCATGTATATTGATGCTTTGATAAAAGCATGTATATTAAATTATTATTTTTAAAAATTAAATTATTTTTTCATAAACTTCTAATTAAATGGCTTTTGTATATTTTACAATAGGTATATTGCTTTCTGCAAACACAACCTGTTCGTTTTTTCATTTCAAATTGTTTATATACTTAATGATATTTTAATATTTAAATTCTTAGTTATATAAAAAAGAAATTATTAAATAACTAATTTATTTATTCTACATAAAATAAGTGTTACATATTAAAAACAAAACAAAACTATAATCGTACTCAAACTTATACTCTCTGAAAAAGTCAGCCAGATTCTATTGGTTATAAGATGGTCTGAGACGCAGGAATCTATACATGAGAGCGCCTGAAACAGCTCCTATTACAGGAGCCGTGAGATATATCCAGAGTCTATAAAAATTCCTTGAAACGATTGCAGGTCCCAATGACCTTGCAGGGTTGAGTGATCCTCCTGAGATAGGACTGCAGTTGGAACAAGATATGAATGCTGAGTCAGATCAGATCAGTTCAGCTCAAGGCCAATAGAAATTACAAAGTAAAAGGGTTAGGAGCATGCACCCTGTGATAAGGACTGCAAGCCCAATGGCCATTCCAATTACCAATCCAGACACTGGACCAACCTAATTAAGTTCACAAAGAGTTTGTTTAGTTTCATACTGCAGACTGCAGTATGGTCTAAATCCCTACAATGAAAATTCATCAAGTATCAAGTATCAGAAGCCTTACGGAACGTGATTCTCGGTTGACTGCGGCAATCACAAACACGACGATGAAACTGGCGACCAGCTCCACCATGAAAGCCGCCGGGCAGCCTTGGCCAGGCCGGGTTGTGAGAAGATCCGATTTAGTACCGTAGACAAACTCTCCCATCAATGTTGCCAGAATAGAACCTAGCACTTGGGCCAATATGTAAAGTGGTACCTGTGGGAAAAATGAAACAAAGGGTTTAAATTTTTGTACCTAGACTAATGGAATTGTTTGATTTGTAGAGACTGGACACTTAAATCACCCTGGACCAAGGGAAAAAGCCAAATGCTGCAAAGGCTATGGTGAGTGCAGGGTTAACATGAGCACCGGATATGGATCCTATAGAGTAAACGACAACCACAATTGTTAGCCCTGCCGTGGTGGCATACTCCAGCAGAACTGGTCCACCTCCGGTTAGCCTAGAGCTTGTTATGATCCCACAAATGCAAAGCACTAAAATAAAAGTCCCCACCATCTCAGCCATAACCTGCATCACGTTTCAACCAAATTCAGTTCCTGAGCTGTACTAACCTTGTAAAGGTAAGAAGTACAAAAGATTAACATAAAATGATCTACAGATAAAGTTTTTACCGCTCGGACAGGGTTTAGATATTTGGCCAGCATAAATCCTCGAGAATCAGAGTTTTGTACCGAAGTATCTCCATTTCCCGATAAACTGCATGATCCCCCCAGTTGAGCATCTGTAGGAAGTTCCCCCTGGGAAAGATCATGTTTGAAAATTTGTTTCATTTTCAGCAGCAAACCTGTCATGAGAAGAGAGTTGATGAGTAGGATAAAATGTGTCGATACATATATAATATACATCCCAAAGCCAAGGTGTAAAGAACATGCACAGCAGAAAACCTGGATAACTTGTATCTTGTTTAAAAGGGAAGGGTCATTGATATTGCAAGGGAGAATTTTTAGTATGGTCGGTTAAAATACGATAAGTTTTAAAATTTATCTTTAAAATAAAAATGTTGGACTTGGGTAATATATATATATATATATATATATATTTTGCAAATTTCAATATTTATTTTGCAAGTATGTGTACTTAGTTTTATAATAAATTTTCAGTTTGAACAAAGTACCAAAACTATAAAAATAAGTATTGATATATAATTTTTTTTATGAATTACTGTATTTGCTACTTGCCAGAGTACCATCTGCACGGTTGGCTGGTTATAATAGATTTGCGTGAATGGGATGAACGGAAAGAGAACGTTTATTATGGAGTTTGGTTGATTAAATAAATTTTTAGGTTTCGATTTTTTGAGTCGAATGATATTTATTTAATTTTAAGTCGTGTCAGAATAAATTATTTTTTTATTTTTTAAGTTGAATTAAATTTTACTTACACATAATCACAAGATAGTATTTTTTTTTTTAACTTCACGGGTAATCCTTTTGTTTAGGGCTTGTTTTATATTGATTATCGAATTTAAAAAATATTAAACCAATCATTTATATTTATAACGTACAATATTTTGATCATCCGACCATTAACCTTAATTACTCAAGTAATAAAGATTTGACTTGTCCCATTAAAAATAAAATGAAGACATATTTTCTCCAGTTGTAATACAACGAATCTTTAAATTTTTTTAACTTTATAATTATCATTTTCTTAAAAAAATATTCTTTAACCCAATTTCTAACATTTGCTTTCGTTACAACCACAGTCTTTCCCCAAGGATTAAAATGCCTCATCTTTTGTTTAATCAAAATCAACATGCTTTTTGTCTACCCAACATCCTCCTCCAATTGTAACTTGATCATTATAATATAATACAATACATTAAATAAAAAACAAGCCATTAAAAATCTCTTATAACAGTAGAAACACTTTCATCGGGATTAGCGGATCAAAATTTCAAAACCTTTTTTAAATCTTTTTATCACTATCCAAATGATATAAAATAAAAAAAGAATAATGAACGAATCAAATTATCATGCAGATTATTCCGCTATCTTTGAATACATTAGCAATCAATCATTAATCGAGTGAAGATTTATCTTTCTAAGATCACCAACATAATTATAATCAGATATTTGCGTTATAAAAATCTTTCTATGAATACCAACAGATCACTAAGATATGCTTAAATTCATATTATAATGACATAAGAAATGAACCATAAAAAAACAAACAAAAATAGAAGTGACAAACAACCTGAGATTCAAACCGATTTTACTCAATCTGAGATATGATATTGATCCAAATATGATAGTCAAACTTGAACTGAAACTTGAAATAAACCAAATCAAACTAAAATTGGATTGATTTTTAGTTGAACCAACATGAACCCGGTCCAATTTTTAATCAAACCAAATGGACTCGAACTGATTTTCAAATAAACTAAATAGAATTGAATCGAAATCATTCAAACCAAAAATAATTCGAATCGAAGGCAACCAGAATAAAGAAAATATATTAAAAGATATAATAAAAGATTTGATATTTATCGCATAAGTCACCAAAAAGTCAAATATAGTAACTTTATAAAATCATATTTGGTTTAAAAATTGATCCGGTCTTAAAATTTGATTGAAACATATCAGTCATCCATTGAACTGATATTGGTCAAACCCAAAATTAACTAACCCGAAAATCAATCAAACTGATGTGACCTGATCCAACCCAATACTCGACCTGAATCATTATATGCCCGAATTAAAATCAAACCAAATCATATTTAATATGAATTGCACTGAACCAAAATTGAATATAGGCAAAACAAAACTTAACCCAAATTGATTTGATCCAAACCGATCCCGATCTAAATAACTTGATTATCACTTTTGAAAAATATATCACAAAAACATAAAAATATGTGCTAAAAACGTAAAATATAAAAATAAAAAATTAATAAATTCGGTAATCAACTGATATTAAAATTATTTACTGACCACTAACTAAAAAGACAAATAAAACTACCGTGGCAGAAATTTAAGAGAGAGTTGCCAGGGTTTTGACAGTGAATATGTGATTCTGAAAAATGATAATAAATAACTACAGCGTTTCCCAATATAAAGACACGACATCATAGATATTACGTTTGCTATTTAACGAGAAATTATATTATAAATTATTTTATTACGTTATTTAAAAAGTTAATTAATAAAAGTATTTATTTAATTATTTTTTATTTTATTATTTTTATTAAATAAATCTTTATTTAAATTTAATTTATAATAAATATTAATAAAGATTCATTTAATAAAAATTACGAAGTAAAAAATTATTAATAAACTTAAAATAAAAGTATAATTTAAAACTAATATATACTAATTAAAAGTACTACTAGGTAGGTATCAGTTAAAAAAATCGGCCTAAACCCAACTCAACAACAAAGAAAAGTCCATGATTTTTTTAAAAAAAATACTCGACCTGATTGTTTATTTTTTAAATACCCAGTAATTCAAGGTTTGGGTCGGCAGGTCAACAAATTAAATTAATCGAGTTAAATATTTTTAAACATCCTGAGAATATTTAAACGGATTGATTATTTTCTAAATACCCAGTATTTCAAGGTTCGGGTTGGAAGTCGGAAGATGCTTAGGAAATTTGAGCGTAATTTCGAGTGATAGAGTGTAGTAGTGTAAAAAATTATGGATTTCAATATCCTTCATATTTAGATTTTTGATGTTCGTATTTTTTTAAGAAATATTAATGATAAATCTATTATTATAATTTAATTATAAATGAATCTAAATAATTTTTTCAAAACAGGGAGGTGTGGAGGTGTCGATCGGGTGATACTGGTAGTAGGCAGGCCAGTTACATGAAGTGATGACAATAGGAATGATGAGGGAGTGTCTCAATCTGGCAACTCATTGAAACTTGGAAAGATACTCAGGGAGAGCATATGCGGGTGTGAGTGAGCAAAATGAACAGGAAAATTTGTTGCAGATGCAAGCAAGGAAAAGCCTTGGGATGAACACCGAGTGGAATGCATAATGAAAGGGAATCATGTCGGATCAAACATCCTTAACATCAGTCGTTGTGTCACCGTCTGCCACGAAAGAACGCCAGAACCAGTGCTGCTTCCAGACTTTTTCAACCATGGAATCAACCGGAACCCCTTTAGTCTCAGGCAACAAGAACCAAGTGAAGACTCCCATAATGACAATCCAGGCTGCGAAGAAGAAGAAGATCCCAGCTTGCATGCGGCACAGCATGGAGAGGAAAGCTTGAGCAATCACGAAGGTGAAGAGCATGTTGGAGCTGACTGCAAAAGCAAATCCGGTGGATCTAGTCTCCAAAGGGAAAGTCTCACTCGGAATTAACCAGCCAAGAGGACCCCATGACCATGCAAAACCCATCACAAATACACACACCATGATCACCACAAAGATGGCCTCCCCTTTGGAAATATTATCGCCCATGGGTTTCAACTCTTTCAACAGGATTATACCTATGATAACCTGCATGAATGCAGCACATAAGTATATATACAATCTACGTATGAATTCATTAGGATGTTCAAGGTAACCTAACCTGGGAAATAAGCATCTGGACACAAGATTCAAGTAGCAGAAGTCTCCTACCAACCCTATCTACTAAATATATTGAAACTACAGTACTAAACACATTAACAAGGCCAGTAATAGCGGATGAAAGCAATGCAGCCTCGTTCCCAAATCCCACTGTCTGGAACAGAACCGGAGCGTAGAACATGATCGCGTTGATTCCAGTAAATTGCTGGAAAATTTGCAAACTGATGGCAATCACTAGTGGGGGTCGACTCACTGGCTTCATTAGTTTGCGGAAAGGCTCCTTTACTTCTCTTGCCAACTCACAAGCGTGTCGAATCGAATCGAACTCGTCGTCAACATCCTCTACACCACGAATTTTCCTCAGAACCTTAATTCCTTTCTCTACTTCGTTCCGCTCAATAAGGCTGGTTGGAGTCTCACAAATGAGTACAGACCCCAGGCAAAGCATCAAAGCCGGGAGAGCAGCAATGGCAAGGGAAATTCTCCACCCATAAGGATGGATATCTGATGTGAAGTAGTTTATCAAATTAGCCATCAAAATCCCAATAGTAATGCAGAGTTGAAAACTAATGTTGAGTGCTCCACGAATTCTAGTTGGAGCTATTTCAGATAAGAAGAGTGGTACCGCCTGAAATTATTTATATTATTGGGAGAAGTGATTAATGTTGAACCAGTACTAGCCAAAAAGATCCAATTATTGAAACTAGTAGCTTACTTGGTTGGCAAACCCAACACCGAAGCCAAGAAAAATTCTCCCAAAAATTAGCATCTCAAGGTTGACACCTCCAGAGGTTAAAACTGCTCCTGTTAAGAAGAAAATTGAAGCAATCTGCATGGTGGGTTTCCTGCCAGCTTTTGAGCACACCTTTGAAGCTACAAAACTAGCAACGAGAGCAGCAAGGTACAGGCTCGACGTGAACAACTGGAGGACCTGGTTATTGAATTTACAGTAATTGTTTTGAAGAGCATGCATTTTCTTTCTGTACACACCAGGAAAGAATTTTTTCAAGAAATCATCCATGGATATTACTCCACCTGTCAATCCGAATCAAAGTTTTTTTTTCTTAGCAAAAACATACTTTCACAAAGCAAAACACATACGTCTGGAAACAATTACTGTCAATACCTGAAATACCAATGTCATATCCAAACATCAAACCTCCAAAGGCTGATATGACCACACAAACTATGACATAGGCTGTTATTCTTCCTTCATATTCGGTATTCTCACCAGAGTCGCTTACTACGACTGCCGGCGCCATTTTCTATTAGGGAGAAGATGTAAATATAGATAGAAATGTGGAGGGCAATGATTTTATTTTCTGAGATGAAGTTATAAAACAAAAAGACCAATACTAGGATTACTCTTGTGATACGTAAAAGTATCTTACTCCTTATTTTAGCAGGGTTTATATACATGAGTTGAGAATACAACAGAAATCTAAATTTGACATTTTCCTGGAACTAAAATCACGATAAGATATCCCAACTGTTGCTCTAATTTTAACCTTAAACTGATTTTAGTCTGATGTGGAATGATACAAATTTGCTGAAACCCGACCCAAACTCACAATCCGCATCTATCATTCTTCATATCCACATTACACTAAACAGTTACTGAATCCATCCTAACCAAAACAAATCCACATCATTTCATTGTAAGAGTGTGTCACAATCTCTATGCCTGTATGATTAGATGTTTTACTTTATGTCTGCATGTGTCGGTTTAATACCAACATCTTTGTTGACCAAAATATTACCATAACATCAACGATTTCAGTAATGGAGCTTAAATTTCTTTCAAATTGTAATGGTAGACACTGATATCAGATAACATATTGTCATATTTTAGTATTATATAAACTTCTAACAAGGGTTAGAATGGTATAAATTATAGTGTATACATGTATAAATGATAGTATTTTTCATAAAAGATAGGTATATATTTTAGAATGGTAGTTTATATATTCGTAAATATTTGACATCATTATTAATTTAAGCAACTGAAGAACTGCTATCTGAACCACAGATACTATCTTTCCTCCTAGCAAGCTCTAGACCGCCATCAAAGCTCGATGTCCCTTTTTCCAATCCTTTTATCTAAAATTCGAGACGACTCTTTGTTAATACTCCTATCAGGCCCTACAATAACAGGCAATTGATCTCCACACAGTGGTCTGATGCATTTGTCTTCAACATCTTATTTGTAAGTGGTTAAAATATCCTATGTTTATGATTTCTGTCAAGTTGTAACCCTTATACTTATGTAAAAATATCCTCAAACTGATTTAATAAGTGGTTAAAATTTTCTGTTAGGTCTTTTTTTCTCACTTCTAATTAAACCTTCATGATACATATAAAAGTTGTACAAGTGTTGAATAAATGACCTTAATTTTTGGGTTGACCTTTAAGATTGACTTCATTTCATCGTTATTTATTGCGTTGCCTTGGTTTTATATGTTTGTTTATTTATTTGGTCGTCACTTATTTTTAGGGTGTTTTTTGTGTATTCGATCCGAAAATTCATATTCTCAATCTATTTTTTATTTATAGATTGTATATTCAATTTATTTTTCATTTTCTAAATCCAATATAAATCATAATATTTTTAAGTTTTAAATTATCTAAAAATTTTAAACTTTAAGAATATGAATCTATATATATTTGGTAATTTATTATTTATTACATTTGAAATTTAATTTTTTTAAAGATACTAGTGTCAGATCCAAAAAAATACTTAAACCAAATTATATATTTAAATATTTAGATATCTAATATGTGAATATTCATATATCATTTTTTCGATTGGATACATATCCTTATTTTTAGGGGTGTTAAAAATATCTGATTCGATCGATCCGATCCGATTACACATTGATCTGATCCGAAAATTTGGATATATGATCTAATTTTTATTTGTGGATCGGATATCCAATCTGATTTTAAGTTTTCTGGATCGGATACGGATCACAATATTTCAAGTTTCAGATTATCCAAAAATCTAAAAATTAAAATTTTTATTAATATTAATCTTGTTCTATTTAACAATTTAGTGCTTGTTATATTTAAAAATTATAAAAATTAAAATTTTTATAATTGTGAATCTTATTGTATTTAGTAATTTATTGTTTATTATATTCAAAATTCTAATTTTTTTTTATAAATACAACCTTCAAATTCAAAAAATTAGTATAATCAAATTATATTTTTGGATAATTGGATATTCAACTATCTGATCCGACTATTCGATATCCGAATATCCGCTTTTTCCGGATCGGATACAAATCACTATATCATTGATCCGAAAACCCGAATATCCAAAAAAATCAGATCGAATCTGGTCTGATATCCGACAATAAATACTCCTACTTATTTTACTTATCCGAAAGTTTTATATCTTTTTATTGGATTAGATCAAATTCGGTATTCGATAATACACACTCCTATATATATATATATTTTGGGTGATCCACTGAAATTAATTCAAATTTCAAAAATTTCAATCCGACTCATTTTCTTTGATTTATCTGTTTCATGGTCAAAAATATTTTTTCTTTTCGCAATTTATCTGGTTTTATAATATTTATTATAACTAATTACACCACATAATTTTACACTATGACTCTTATTTAAATTGGTTGACACAATTTTAAACACTTTATTCCTCATTCTAAATTGATCTTTAATTTTTTAAATACTTTAATTTTATTCTAAACTATAATTTTTATCATAAATTAATCCTCAAAATTTTAATTTTTTTTTACTTCATCCCTAGATTACCATCACATGCTAATGATAAATCATATTAATAAAATTATTTTAAAAATTATTAATTATAATTTAAATATTTATGTGTATTATGTAATAATATTTTATAACGTAAATAATGATTTAAGATAAAATTAAAATATTTAAAAATTTAAAACTAATAAAATCATAGTTTAGAATAAAACTAAAATAATTTGAAATTAATTTAGAATAAATATATTATTTAATTATAAGGTTAGAAGATTAAAATTTTAGATATTATTTTCATACTTATGAATTGATCTCCGGACTGGTTTCTGATTTAACCGGTCCAATCCAACCGACCTGGTTCAAACAGTCAACCTTACAACCGTATAAATCTCCATCCTCCTTTGTTCCTCTACATGAGTCCGGAAAACCTTAAAATCCATCTACTCCGATAATGGCCGGTCCGAATCAGCCAAAGCTACCGTCATCGTCCTCCAACAGCAACAGGAAATCCCGTTGGGAATCCTCCTCCACCACCGCCAATAAAAACCCTTCCTCCAGCGCCGCCAATAAAAACCCACCCTCCGCAACTGCCGACCCCAAATCCTCCACCAAGACTGGCCCATCTCCAGGCTCAGCCGCTCAAAACAAGTCACAGTCCGACCCAAATCAGCCTTATCCTCCCTTCCCCTCCTTGGATCCTGCCGCCCTTGGCCCCCCGCCTCCTCCGGCGTATGGATTCCACATGCTGGAGCGTCGGACAATCGTCCTTTACGATGGCAGCGTACGCTCCTACTTTGCACTCCCTCCTGATTATCAGGACTTTCCGACCCGGCCCATACTCGGACCTCGCGATTTCGGTAGCCCAATGGTGGGCTTCCGCGAGAATCGTGATTATTGGAATTCGCCTGGTGACGGAACGGGACAGTTAAAGAGAAAGTACGGTGAAGAAGGAAAAGATTTTAGAGAGGAGAAAAAGGAGGAACCTGCGACGCAAAGGTTCGGGCATGGCAATGCAAAAGTCTACACTTTGGGGTCAGGAGGACAAGATCTCCTAGCAGGAACGAGTAGCCCGAATGAGGAAATGAGGGCAGCCAAGTATATGCGCGTTGGTGGGGGGCTTCAAAACAGTAATTTGGGGTTTAATAATAGGCATTTGGAGGTTGATCAAAGCGCTCTAAAGAAGGCGTTTTTGCAATTTGCGAAAGCTGTTTTTGAAAATGCGGCACAGAAAAATAATTACTTGGAGGATGGGAAACATGGGCGGCTTCAATGCTTGGCTTGTTGCAAGTTTAATGCCAAATTTAGGTTTGATTCTGAATTGGAATTAATTTTTTGGATGTTTTTTGTATTGTTTGAGTTCCATATTATGATTTAAAATTGGAATAGCTAGAAAGCTTGGCTTGTGGCATGTTTAATGCCAAATTTAAGTTTGACTCTTAATTGGAACCAACCTTTTGAATGCTTTTTTGTATTGTTTGAGTTCCATATTATGATTTAAAATCCGAATAGCACCTTACTTCTTAGGTCTTTTAGTTCGTACATAATGTGTTGGGAGGAAAATAGTTAGATTAGATTACTTGTTGTGCGGCTATTATTTTTAAAGCTAGAAGGTTTTATTTGTATGGGTGATATTTACTCAAAGGTACAAATGTCTTGAATTGTGTTCAGTTGTTTTGTAGTGCATATACTTGGGCTCATAGAACTGAGATTGTTGTCGGTATCAGTGTCTGATATTGCCAATTACTTTCTAAAATCACGAATGTTTGTCAAGCACCACTCTTTTGGATTAGCTGCTGAGTTTCAATTATAAGTTCTGAATAAATAGATGTCTTATTGACAGTAGGTACAATGATTTGGTTGATGTAAGCCATTGCTGATGCAGAGTTGTCTTCCCTTTATTAAGGACTTTCTTGACAAGCTCCACTATCTTATATTTCTAGAATTTTAGTTTAAGCCTTTTGATACATTTAGCATGAATCTAAATCTTGGATTTTCTATGATCCTTCTGCTGGTTTGCTATGTATGTGGCATAGTTAATAAGTGCTTCCCATGTGTCAGTCCTTGTGTTATTTTGTATTACAGGATTTTATCAAAACTCAAGTCTATCTATGTGTTCATAATATTAAAATGAAAGGTTGACTTGGTTGTACCAGTTATATTCTCTTCTCAATTGTGCTTCAGTACAACAGTGTTTGAAGCGGTAAATAAGAATATTAGTTTATTTATCCATGCAGTGGAAAACATATCAGAGATAGTGCTGCTGTTTTAGATTTTGTATTGTAGCAGCTCTTTTTTTTATTGATGTTATGTGTGTCCTGTATGTTTACTCGTTCATATTTGGTTATACTGTTATATTGTTGTTTTTTAATATTAGATTCCCTTTTATTTTTAATAATAAAATATTATAATTTAGTTTATGGATTGACATCAGTTTTACTGAGTACGGCCATTTGCAGTTTTACCTGTCATTGATGTTGAGTAGTAAGCATGTCCATAGTTGATATCACTTTTCAAGTCCCTTTCCTTAAAATTATGTAGGCTGCTGCTACATTTCACCCTTCTGCATTTTATAACTACCTTCTCTTTTATTGCAACATGTTACGTTACCTTAGATTATTTGAGGCTTTGATATGGATATTCGTGGTGGATGTCAGTCGTTTTGGCTTAGTAGTTAGATGTTTATCACAAATATTTTATGCTGCTTGGTACTGATACTTTTTTTTTTTGTAACTTTTTTCTTATCCGCATGACATAGATGGGTTGGCCTGATTGCAGTAATTTTAATAGCCATCCTTTTGGTGGTTGATAAGTTAAATTGTTAGTAAGAATGAAATTGAAGGCTGCTAGTGGAAGTTAAAGTATTTACTAATTAGTCTTTTACTCTTTTTTTTTTTTGCATTACCTTGTACGAAGCAGTTTGATGGCTAGATTTATTTTCCTCTTTTTTGGGTTGACTACTTTTCTGTAGAGTGTCCCTTGGGGGTGATTGTTATTTGTTTAAGTTTATTTGTAAGCTTATCTTCGTTTTTGTTGTTATTTGTTTTATCCACCAAGTATGGTGTCCACATGCAGGCATGCATCTAACATGCGGGGCTTCCTTTTGTTTTTGCTGCCGTTCTCTAAAGTTATTGATTGAGCCATCTTTCTGTTTCGTATTGCTTATGGCACTAGAAATGAAAACCTCATTATTGTTCTCTTATCACAAATTGGAGTGTGAAAGTATCGGCATATAAAGAGCATATATCTGGTTTATATCAAAAGAACCAAGTACTAATCTTGTATGCTTTTATCTTCTTCTCTTCTTCTCTTCCATGCTACACTTTTCATGGTCTTGATTCAGCATTTTCTGGTATAGTGTATTGTCTGTGCCATTGTTATAATCATACTTCCTGTTCTAGATATATATTTCTTCAAAATCTATATGCAATCAGATGCTTGTTATTGTTATTGTGTTAAATCTATGACTTTTGAACCTTATACTTTAGTTGGTAATTACTTGTGAGGTACATTTTCATCTAACTGCAATCCCTTCTCTCTCTCCATTTCTTCTCCAAACCCTGTTGCAGTATCTTTTTGGTGATAATGATACCCTTATTTCCAATGATTTAGCAAATAGGAATTTGTTGTATGGACTTTGATGCTTGCAGTTTTCTTGGATGACAATACAATATATTGGCTCGATGCTGTGCAAATTACTTCTCTCCTTTTATTTGTTCAACCTTTTTCAGATAATTATTATCTGTTCAACTTATTCTCAAACTGCTGAATAATTATTTTTTGTTCATTTCCCTAGTTCAATCTTGTAGGCTGATTCTAGTGATATCTCAAGGGAAGACCTAAATTTTATTTTTCAATGCACTTGATATGAAAAATTACAGGTCCTCTAAAGACTTCTCTGATATGCATGATCTGATAATGCACACGTACTACTCAGATAGTGCTGACTTGCGTGTGGATCACTTAGGCTTACACAAGGCTCTCTGTGTTTTAATGGGATGGAACCACTCAAAGCCTCCCGATAATTCGAAGGCATACCGGTTCTTACCTGCAGATGAAGCAGCCTCAAACCAAGATGATTTAATCATGTGGCCTCCTATGGTTATAGTACATAATACTGTAACAGGAAAGGGAAAAGATGGGCGCATGGAAGGTTTGGGAAACAAAGCAATGGATAGCAAAATAAGAGGTATAATGTGCCTCTTTGTTTATTATTCTTCATTATTGTTGATGTTCAGCACAGGGGATGCTGATTTGTTTAGTTAATCCTTCTTTTCTCTTTACTTCCATTTCTCTTCCCTTATAAGTTATAAATTATGTTTTCCTACTGCATAGACCGGTTATAATTTTTCACTAATTTAACTTGTTAGATTAATCAAATTCCATTTTGTCTATAGCTTAATGACAGTGCAATCTCTGTTGGCCTTGATATACTTACGAGTAAAGCGCCATTTTTGAAAACTCTTTCCAACTCATATATATATACATATATTTTGGGCGGGGGGAGGGAGCAACACTTCTGAAACTTGTGACAAATTTTGTGCCTGCTGATTCCTTAACTTTGAATGTGCTTATTAGTTGAAAATTGAGACAGCAATTTGTGTGTGCTGATTCTTTCATCTCCCCCCTTTCGTTCAATCCTTCTGAAATAAGTGTGACATGAACATTTGTTATCCTCAGTTGTGGATAATATTTCTGATTACATTTGCGCTTATTCTTCATTGTTTCTTGCTTGAATGGTCAATGCGGTTAATATTTTACTTCAGTTTTTCTTCTTAAGGTCTAAAATTTGTTTAGTGAACACCCTTTTAATTCATTTACATTTCTCCCTCTTCCCTGTTGGTTGATGCTTATAGTCTATAACCACTACTGCTAATATGGACCTAACTTAATGGGACTTGAGCCATGTTTGTTTGGCATGGACTCGGTAATGGGACAAGTTTTGCTTGATTTGGTCTATTAAAAGTTTTACCTGTGTGTTGATCTGTTTTCGAAAAACCAAGCTGGTATTATTTGTCTGATGTCCTTTTCGATATCTTCCAAAGCTTTAACTATTGTTGCTTGATTATTTATATGCTTTATCCGATATTGTTCAAGTTGGACTGGACTTGGCAGTTTGAGCAGATAGTCCTCAAATTTGTCTTAATTGCAATCTGGATCTAAACACCAATTCTATTAAGTTTGGTAGATGGTCCTCAAATTTGTCTTAATTGCAATCTGGATCTAAACACCAATTCTATTAAGTTTGGTAGATGGTCCTCAAACTGGTCCAGATCAAAGCACTGGCTTGATAATATATCCTTGAACCCTATACCTGTTCAAACCTATAACCTGGTGAAATCTTCCAGTTTGAAGAAATTAGCTTGGCTTCCTTTCTTTTGGTAAGCGAAGTAGATTAACATGATCGACTCCTCAGTTGTGCTTGCTTCCATTCTGACATTTGTTTTTTATTTTAAAATGATGCTAAGTTTGTTTATGCATGCTTCTGTGTTGTCAATGGACGAGTAAATATTTAATTTTTAGTATTTCTTTGAGTTCATGCCTATTTATTATATAGACATCTTTGGTGGCGAAATTCTTGTTGTGAGTCAAGATGCTTAAAATCTTGTTTCAGTTCCAATATTTTCCTACGAAAATGTCAATGATTTATATTTTTAAGCACCTTTATGTCTTCAGCTCTAAGTTTCGTGTCCCAGAGATTTGTTCCTGAATAACAACGCTTACCTATGAAAACATCTTATTTAATGATAATATTTTTTTATTTTTCTTGCCCCATTTTAACCTTTCTGTCATTTTGCTGTTTATGGCTTACAATTTAGTCACTGATCTTAGAAAACTTGTTCTGAGTATCACCTTTTTGTAGAAAATCAACTTCCAACTTTGTGGAAAAATAATGTTGAAAAAGAAAAAAGAAAATTTAAGCTTTTTGTGAAACGGAAGAAGAAACATAATTGTTTTTCTGTTGTTGAATGAATGATTTTGTTTACACAAGCTAATGCCTTTTTATAGTCTTTAGAATAAGACTTTGAATAGGATTAGAAGTCCTAATTACTTTAGGCTTTTAATCCTATTAACTTAAGACTTTTAATTCTACTAAAATTATCTCTAAGTAATAGATCCTAACTCAAATTTCTATCAATACTATATATATAATCTCACACCCCCCCTCAAGTTGGAGAATATATATTATATATTCCCAACTTGAATAGAAACTTGTCGGATGAAGCTTTTGGTAATGCTTTTGTAAACACGTCTGCCACTTGTTCTTCTGTAGGAACATAGGATAAAGAAGCTGTCCCATTAGTAATCTTTTCCGAGATAAAATGTCTATCAATCTCTACATGTTTCGTCCTATCATGATGAACTGGATTTCGAGCAATTTGTATGGCAGACTGATTATCACAAAAAATCTCGAACTTTTCCTCTTGGTTCACATCTAGCTCTTTCAGTAGCTTTAATAACCAAATTCCTTCACACATTCCCAATGCTAAAGCCCTATATTCTGCTTCAGCGCTGCTTCTAGATACAACTGTTTGTTTCTTACTTCTCCAAGTCACTAGATTTCCCCAAACAAAGGAACAATAGCCACTAGTTGATCTTCTTTCTGTCAGTTCACCTGCCCAGCTTGAATCTGAAAAAATTTGAATAGAACTTTCTTGAGTCTTTTTAAATAGCAGTCCATGCCCTGGTGTCCCTTTCAAGTATCTCAAAATTCTAATTGCAGCTTCCATGTGATCTTCCCTTGGATCAGTCATGTGTTGACTGATAACATTAACTGGAAAGGCAATATCTGGTCTGGTTAATGATAAATAAATTAACTTTCCCACTAACCTTTGAAATTTACCCTTATCAACTTTATGACTTGAGTCATCTTTACTAAATTTTAATCCTGCTTCCATGGGAGTATCAACCGGTTTGCATCCTAGCATCCCAGTTTCATTAAGTAAATCAAGAACATACTTTCTTTAATTTATTACTAAACCTTTGCTCGACCTAGCAACCTCCATGCCTAGAAAGTATCTGAGTTTTTCTAGGTCTTTTGTTTCAAACTCTGTATTTAATAACCTTTTCAGGTGACTTATCTCTTCCTCATCATCACCTGTCAGAATTATGTCGTCCACATACACTACTAAAATTATCTCTAAGTAATAGATCCTAATTCAAATTCCTATCAATACTATATATATAATCTCACACTTTTCGGTCTGGAACAAAGTTGCACTCTTCATTGTACTGTTATTTTGTCATTATTGAAATTCTTCAGTTACATCTTAGTATGTTTAGCTCACATTTGCTTGTTTAACTCTTCTAGTTGTTTTGGTGGTAAGTATGATACCAGGGAGACAATATTCAATCATGTCCAATATGTTACTTTTCTCTTGAAATACTTTATTCAGACCTGCCCACTATCCTGTCACAATTGCATTTGGTCTGTAATTTCGTTGGGGTTAATGAATTTGTTTCTGGTTAAGCCACATGTTTTAGTGTTCCTTTTTGGCTAGTGCTAAGGTGATGAGAGTTGAGGAGATTTACATCGTCAAAATCTTTAGATGCTGGTTTAATTGTGTTACAGAACCCAGTAACAATCTCCGGAAGATCCTAGATTTGTCGTGCTTATATTGGATTCTATATATCCAAAATTACTTGTTCTCTTGATACCATTGAGATTTATTGACTTTAATTTAGCTTTTTTGTTGTTCCTTGATGCTTGTGTATTCCTATTATTGGTTGTAGTTTCCTATTACAGGCACTGCTTCTAATTATACTCTACTTCCAACACCAGGACAAGTAGTTAAGCTGCAGGTTGTGTTGTTAGTCAGTCTATGCCAGTTTAGGCATGTACAGTCAGTCTTTAAATGTTAGTTTTAGGTTTGTGATATTGTTCTTGTTGTTGTTGTTGTTGTTATTAAATTTACTGGAAATAATGATAGGATGATGCTTAGGTCATTTTTTTTTAATCTTGGCAGCATGCTTTTTTGTTTCTGGAGAGAAGGCTTAGAGGTGACTGGTGAGACTAGACAATGCCCAGTTTTCCGTTATAGACAATGTTTAGGTTTTCTATTTTTTTCAGATTTCTCAGACTTCTCCAGTTGGCATCCATTTATTTTACTAAATGAAAATGTATGAGAAAATGCAATAAATGTTTTTTGAAATACTTAATGCTCATGGTTTCTCTGACACTCACTTATCCGACACGTATATAGACATCGGAGTAATATTACCCCTCCAAATAAATAGAAAATCTTGAAAGAAATGACATCTGTATCTGACGCTCACCCACGCTCAAGTAACATGGTGAAGTGAACAACTATATATGGAGATATCTTTTCCCTTGGTGGGAGAGGAAGATTGGGTATTTGGCTAGGCCACTATGTACAAAAGGGATATTCCCATCAATGAGGTTTTACATAAGCACGAAAGGCCTCATTAATGATCTGGTTACCTGAGCTACTATTAGTAGTAGGATATCATATTCAGATAACTATTCGTTAATCATACAATTTTACACTGTTTTGTGTCATTTCATGTGGCTCACTGACATGGATTCACTAAAATGTTTTGTTGCATGCTTAGATCAATCATTGTAGACTTTTAAATTCACTGGCACCTTGATGGAGCCACCTTCTCCTGTCTAAAACAGGCCTTACTCCACTTGATGTACTGTTGTACAGGAGTCTAGATCTGCTCCACAGTACTGGATATGCCACCTGTTTATTCTAGGGTGACTAATTCACATTGAAGTTAATCTATGGCTGAAATTTGAATGGCCTTAAATTGAATATAAAAATAAATGAAGATTAATTTGAAAGGTATAAAACAAATTTGAACAAATACGAACCATATAATTAGTTGAAAGTGCAACCTTAGGATAAAGTAGTTGATGTTCCAAGTAGTGATGAGGATCCTTTTGCAGCACAAAGATGCAGTCATATTCTGCTGTCATGTTAATGGACAGGGATCTCTTTCTTTATCACATTGGTTTTAAACTTCCTGTTTGTTGTGATCCGCGAACTTCTGTTTTTTTCTCTGCTCAGTTACTTTTTTGTATTATCTAATTTTCTTTCTCATCACCTTGAATTTTGAAGTTTGGGTTGTTGCATGTTTGCCATTTGCTTATGCTCATCGTACTTGGCATCACTGATAACTTTGTTACCCATCATCTTTTTCAGAACTATATTTTTACCTAGTGGGTTTCATACTGTAGATTTAAACATGTAGGCTCTTCGCTGGATGTGTTACTGTTTCATTGCACTTATTTGTTTTTGTTAAAAACATAGATTTTCTCTGTAATAGCTATTTATAGTTTAGAAAGGACATTTAATCTAGGAAAGTATAATTACACAAAATCACCATTGATTTCTGCATTAACAATTTAAATCTTATTCCTATTTTACAACCTAAATTAAATTTATTGTTAGGAAATAATTTCCTAAATATTTTGCACTGACAAATCTCTTTAATTTAGAAATCTAATCTCTGATATAATCTCTAACAAATCTCCTTAATTTAGAAATTTAATCTCTACACTCCCTCTCAAGATGGGGCATGGATGTCTTCTATCCTCAGTTTGTTTTATAACTTTTGAAAATCCTTACCAGGTAGTCCCTTAGTAAGTATGTCTTTAACTTGATCTGCAGTGGTCGTATAGGGAGTACAGATTAAACCACTATCAAGTTTCTCTTTTATGAAACGTCTATCCACTTCAACATGTTTTGTTCTGTCATGTTGAGCAGTGTTAATTGTTGACTTGTTATCACAGTATAGTTTCATTGGTCCATCTTATTTTACCTTCAAGTCTTCTAAAATAATCTTCAACCATAATAACTCACAAATTCCCAATGCCATAGCTCGAAATTCAGCTTCTACATTGGATGTCGCCACCACATTCTATCCCTCCAAGTAATTAAGTTTCCTCCAAAGAAGGTACAGTAGCCTAAGGTTGACCTTCTATCGATTATAGATCCTACGCAATCTGCATCTGTGTATGCCTTCAAGAGTTAAGCTTCCTCCTCTTCTAAACATAATTCCTTTGTCTGGTGTGCCCTTCAAGTATTGCAAGATCCGAACTACAACCCTTAGGTGTGATTCTTTGGGATTATACATGAATTGACTCACAATTCCAACAACATATGCTATGTCTGGTTTAGTGTGTGACAAGTAAACAAGTCTTTCCACTAGTCTCTGAAATGAAACCCTATCAACTGCCATATCATCCTTCTTTAGTCTCCAAGCATGTGATTGATTTCTATTGGTGTTTTCGTTGGTCTACATCTAGTTTTCCAGTTTCCTTCAACAAATCTAAACTATACTTTTGCTGAAATATAATTCAATACCAAGGAAGTATTTTAGTCTTTTTAGCTCTTTCACTTCAATTCTTTTACAAAACACTTCTTCAAATCATGAAATTCCTTCAGAATTATTGTCTGTAACAATTATATCATCTACATACACCAACAATATAGTTACTTCCCCTGAAGGAGAATGTTTCACAAATAAAGTATGATCAGCTCGGCTCGGCTCGGCTTGAAACCTTGTTTTAGCATCACTTTAATAAATCTCTCAAACCAAGCTCTTGAGATTGCTTTAATCCATATAGGGCTTTTCTTAATTTGCAAGCTATTTGTCCAGTATTTGAAGCAAATCTAGGTGGAATATCCATGTATACCTCCTCTTCAAGGTCTCCATGCAAGAAATCATTTTTAATGTCAAACTGCTGCAAATTCCATCCCTGAATAGCTGCTAGAGAAAGTAGGACCCTCACTGTATTCATTTTTACATGTGCAAATGTTTCAAAATAGTCAATCCCATAGGTTTGAAAGTAACCCTTTTCCACTAACCTTGTTTTGTACCTTTCTAAAGAATCATCTTACTTATACTTTACAGTAAACACCTATTTGCATCCTATTGTTTTCTTCCCTTCTAGCAGCTTCATTAAATCCAAAGTCTTGTTCTTTTTTAGTGCATCCATTTCCTCTTTCATAGCCTTTTTTTTTTCAGTTCTCATTTTCTAATGCCTCGAATGTTGTTTTGAGTATAATAATATTGTTTAGGCTAGTAAAGAAGGCTCTGTTTTATAAGTCATAAATTTTTATAATGCATAGGTGTCTTCTTTCTTGAATAGGTCCTTGGGGGACAAGTAGTATCTTGAATATTGGGTTGTGGTGTATTAATGTTTGGTTGAAGAGTTTGAGGATCATTAGGTTTATACAATGGGAAAGATTGAGTAGTAGGAGAAGATGGAATAAGGACGGTAGTTGATCATTAAAGACAGGCTATTGCTGATCATTAAGGACAGGCTGTGCAGGTTGCTGATCAAATTGTATTTTTGTAGAATGTATAGGATTAAGAAAATCAGTCAGGGGATGAAATAAAAACAAATTTGCATCCTTATCTTTCCTTAAAAGACATATCTCCTAAAGATAAGGAACTGTAAAATAATTCTCTTTTTTCAAAAAAGTGACATCAACATAGGTATAATATTTTCATGTAGGTGAGTGGTAACGCTTGTATCCTTTTTTAGTGGAGGAATAGCCAATGAATATACATTTTAATTCCCTTGGTTCAAGTTTACCTTGGCTTTGAGAATGGATGTGAACAAAAGCAACATACCTAAACACCGTCGATTGTAGGTTAAAAGATGGTTTGAAACTGGGAAAGAATTTTGTAAGGGTTTGAAGGGACTCTTGTATTCGAGGACTTTAGTGGGTAGTTTATTTATTATGTAAGTAGCAGTTAACACGGCTTCCCCCAATATCTTTTAGGAACATTGTTTTGAAATAAAAAGGCTCTAGTTATGGCAAAAGGATGTTCATTCTTTCTTTCTGCTATCCCATTCTTGTTTCATCCGAGTATGTCACTGGTAATGTTACAAAATGCTTTTTTCTTACTTTGGGGGATTCTATCTCATGATTCCGAAGATCTTGCATAAACACATTTGAAAGTTTAAATGAGTCAACCTATTTTGAAATATTTTAATTTATTCTGATGCCTGTGCTTTCAGACCTTGGATTTGGAAGTGGGAAGTGCAAGTCCATGTATGGTAGAGAGGGTCATCTGGGTGTTACAGGGGTCAAGTTTGCCGGTGATCTGTCGGGACTGAACGATGCCATTAGGCTTGCAGAATACTTCGAGAAGGAAAACCGTGGTCGTAAGGCTTGGTCACGTCTACAGCCATTCACTTTAGGGAAGGATGATGACAAAAATCCGAATCTGGTGAAGGTGGATGAGAGGACAGGAGAAAGAAATCGGATCTTATACGGTCACCTCGGAACAGTTTGTGATCTGGATACGGTTGATTTCGAAACGAGGAACAAGGTGGCAATTGAGAGTCGTAGAGAGCGTCAAGGACCCAGATAGTTGCTTCTGGGTTTACCAGTGCAAAGGTACTGTAATGAATTCTGAATTCATCTTTGGGAATACCTGTTCCATAGATCTCTGATATTGGAAAATGAATTCCAAGTGCGTGTTCTATTTCATGGATGACAAGTCTGGATAGGGGAAAACTGTTGTTGATTATAAAACCATGCTTCAGTTAAGTTCTTAGCTAGTTGAGGTGGACAGATTGGATGACTCCAGAGAAAAGCTTTCGGTATGGTTTCACCAACGTGAAAAAATAATTAAAATGCAAATTTAAAAATAAAATAGTATGTTTTATCTCTTCCAACACCACATGATACAACATTTTTATATGAATCTCTAGCTCCATCTGCAGTTACTTTAAACTAATGTGAAGGAGGTTTCCTCCACTGTTGTGTACCAGACCTATCATGGACAAGAATATTATTTAAAAGTATTGTGGTTAAAGTGTTTCAGCAACCATGTGTGTGTAAAGTTATAATAAATCATTCGACGAACATTCATCTGAAGAAAAATATAGTCATTGTCTCGCAACCAAACATTTCAAAGTAAAAATCCAAATAATAAATTGCAATTTTTATACGAACGAAAGAAATAAAAAATATCTATCAAGTTATGATGAAATTACATATTTAAATCTAAACTAAAAAGTCATTCAGTTTATCAACCTTTATAAGTTGATGTCAAATTGTGTATCAACACAATTACAAATAACATAAGAGACAACCTCCACTGTTACGTTACCTCCAAAAATATCTACTAGGACCTATAGTTTTCTAGAAATCATATCTAAAATTATCTAAAGTGTTCTAGAGAATTACAAGGTCTTTTGGAGTAGTTCCAAGCTTTTTTGAGTTTTCTAGGTCTTTTTGGGTGGGTCTAGATTTGGATAGAACGTCTAAGATCTTTCTAAAACATTGTGGCATGCCTTCGTAAGTATTTTGATTGTCCTTGTCCCTTATAATGCCCTCTTTGGTGCTAGCTTGCTTTAAAATGACCTAAGAAGTGGTTAAAACCTCTGCTTGGACTTGTGGAAAAATATGTGAGTGGTGACACTAGCCCTAAAAAATACATCATACCCTTAATTCTTTAAATCTTAACCTTTAATCTTAAACCTTAAACCTCAAATTCACTAATTTAAAATGGAACATAAAAAAATACATAAAATAACAAACGATTTAACTTTTAATCTTAAACCTTAAACCTCAAATTCACTAATTTTATATAAGAACATAAAAAAATACATAAAATAACAAACGATTTACACTCAAAATCGATGAATAGTTTAAACATGGTACTTCAAATAAAGTAATATTTTTTTATTTTTCTAAATAAATTAAAATTATTTCCAAATTCGGCCCGGTCCAATTTTAAATATTTCTTCTGAATTAGGGTTTCATTTTCATCAACTTGCAATAAACCTTTAGGCTTTATCCCCTTTTCTTCCTTTAATCAAAACCCCAGACTTCACCATCTTTCTCCATAATTTTCTTGTCTCTATTTTTGTTATTGGGAAACTTTCGAGATTATTTGATTTCCAGTGTAGAAAATCAAAAGCTAATTTCAATTTTACCAGGTGCATATATCGCCATCTTTCTCCCGTCAAATTTTTACAGTTCCAGGTATTTTTTTTTGTTTAATTCCCTTTTCCCTTCTTTTTTTATTCAATAATTAAGTTAAAAAATTCGATAGTAGTTGACGTCAATAACTTAAGATTTCATGCTTAATCGCCAAATACGGTTCACGTTAATTGGAATTTGCAAATGGTTTCTTGATTATTTTGGATGTTAACAGAGCCTGCATTGAATTTTTATGTCGCCATTGAATTTTGGATCATGAATTTAAATTTAAATTTAAATGACTTGTGATTTTGTACTATTTATAAAGATTTCTTGTAAATTAAAAATGTATAACTATTTTTTATATCTAAACGATTTTAATTGATAGATATGTAAAAAAAGAAGATAATATTTTTTATTGACATTATATATGTATCAGATCATTGAAATTTAACATGCAATATGGGTGCAAATTGCCATTATATCAATATGAATTTCAGAGGTAGATTTTTATTTGCAGTTGACTGTAAATGTAGCTATCGTTTTTTTTTGTTTGATGTCATATTAGTAGGGTCATGAATGATGGACTTTATGTTGCAATAACTGATCTGTTTTGTAATCTTTTAATTGCAGAACATATAAAAAATTTAAATAGCATTGAGTTCAGTGTGCTGGCTTTTGGCTACTTCTGCTAAACGAATCGTGTGGAGGTTGATAATACTATGGAAAATAATGTAAGCACGACTAGCAGAAGAGAAAATGGTCTTCATCTTAATCCAGTTTTGCCGGATGCATCCGGGCTTGGCTTGCCTTATGCTCCAGAGGATTGGCCCAAGAAGGGTGACATATGGACTTGGAAGGTGGGAAGGAGAGTAGCCATAACTGGTCATTTCTTAGATAGGTATTTGTATCCTCCAAAACGCCTCCAAATGCTTGTGGACCCAGGCAGGAAACGCGGTCTTCCAAGCAAGCTTTCAGTCGAGCGGTATATCAAAATGGTGTTCCCTGGTGCAGACATTAATGCATTTTTTGCTTCATTCAGCTGGAAAGTGCCTGCAAAGAAACATTCTTTGAAAAACGGTCAGCAACAATAACTGTGTTGATTTTCTTATTCTATTCTACAGTCTCCATGTTCTCATGTTAGATTTTGTAATTATTTATGTGGTCCACTGCATTTTTTAAACATGTATAATGTCATAGTCCTTTATTCTCAATATATATGATTTGATTCAGTATTTCAGTTATTTAGCCTTTTTGGTTGGAAAATGATTCTCTGCTATATTTATTAAATCCTATACTTAACAGTGATTCTCTGAGATCAACGTAGACTTGAGTATCAAGATGCTGTTAGCCAATATCTTTGGGCCACCTTAGTTGTTTGATACTTTTGGTAGGACATGTTTGACACGTTGCCAGTATTAAGCCTTTGTTGCACTTAGCGGATGTTTGGATAAGAAAATGTGTATCTTTGGTAATATAATTGTCCTATTTAGATTACTCAGCGCATTATCTGAATTGTTAAATTTTCTTGTTTGGTTCAGTTGGTTAGAGTGTAAGATTCTTTTATTTGGTTGAGACAATATAAGGCAATATAGTAGCTTTTTCTTTACTAAATCGTTCTTAATCATAAATAAGGATGAAAATTATTTTTAAAGTATGCTGAGAGTGAGTTAATATGAAATTAGAGGGAAAAAGTATGGTAAGATGATGATAATATACAAAATGTTACATTTCTTTTAGTAACAAATAATTAAATAATGAATAAAACTCACTTACAATAATAATAGAAACAATATGTAGAGTTTATTCATTAAAATCTATTATTATATTGTTTCATTATGGTTCAATGAAAATTGATCAAGGTTCTCAGGAATGGGTTAAAATTGTCACAAATATCACATTACCAAGGTAATATAAGATTTCCCAAGAAACAAGTGGTATTAAAATTACTCTTAATATTACCAAATTTTGGCACTGTTGGTAATATCACATTACCAACTCAAGGGAAAGTTGTTGAACCAACCCTGGTAGTTTGTTATTGAGAAGGTTGGGGTTTTCTAGTCACTTCACATGTTTTTCATTCTTTGATAATTGAAAGTTTTACCCAGGATATAATGAATACAACACCATTAATTTATACTAATATTGTTTTATGGAATTAAAAACCATTTTTCTAATGATGTTGACTGAATGCAGGCATCTTGAATAGTTTGATTTTATTAATGAAGAAGTTATCCTATCTGCCCAACAACAGAATTGAAGTGCAAGTCATTTTTAAACTGAATAACCTGTTAGTGTCTTGCCTGCATTCTAGAGGAATTCTTTGCATCTTAGAGCAGATCCATAGATAACAAAAGAACTCTTGTGAACCATCAGCATTTTTCTGCTTGATATCAGAACCCCACTGCTCTTTGTGACGATCATATTCATTAGTGCAATCATTGACTTAATACAATTTTAATAAATGTTTTTCATGGTATCTCATTGACATTGCATTTGCATAGTAGCATTGAAAAATGGGAGGATAGGAGTGAGTGGAAAATAGAAAGAAAATTATTTTCTTTATTTGTTATTCTATTATTCTAATTATCCAAAAAAGATAAGCTTCTACAATACAAACTGAATTGCAAAACAAAAGTAGTTTAGCTGCTATGCATGCATAGAATCACTTAGTGCCCAGGAGTTCCCTGCTAAATTCCGGAAACAGTACCATCTATATCTGATTGTGGCTAGAACAATAGTAACTGAATTCCTCCTTTATTTCTATTGTTCCTTTCCTTAGGTAATGGATGTATGTGTTCCATGCTAAACATAAAGTAACAGAAATGAGAGCTTTCCCTTTTTACTGTGTTGAGTGCAATGCCTCTTGCCTGCCTGCAACAGCTCTTTATGTACCACATTCTTGCTGTGCTTTCTCCTTTCTCCCATAGCAACTTGGAACGAATCATATGAAAAGGTGGTCACTGGTCGCCTCTGCCTGATTGCAGAATAGGCAATTCACCGATTCCAAATGTCCCATTCCCGAGTCTATTTCTTGTATGCAGACTTCTAGCAAAGTCATCCAGGAGATCAAGGCATTTTTAGTTGTGTAGAGTTATTCATACTAACCCTTGCCAATTTGCTTTCACTTGTTTGTCTTATTTTCCCCATACTGAATGAATTAAAGAGTTTCAATAACTTCTTCTAGCCCAATTTAAACCGCTGCAAAATAGTTACATCTTACACTATTAAGTATTACCTTTCTTAACATGAGAATGCACCCAGGCCACCCATAGTAAACCAACCTGGATGAAAACAGACCCTAGGTTCAAAGAAAAATATTTTCATTTTCTTTTTTGTGGAGGGAAAAGCGGAAGAAAGAAAAATATGAAAGTTGATCATTTGCACACTTATTCTCAAAAATTCATTCCAAATTGAAAAGATTAGAAAGAGGAGAGAAAATGAGAGGTCTATGAGTCAAGTATTGCATATTTTTAAGATTTTGCTCTTATATAGATTTTCCATTTTTGTCTGAACTTACAAAGGTTATAATGATCAAATGATATAAATTTTTATCATATTTAATTTATTTTCACACTGTCAATGTTTGATGGATATTCTAGATGTCTAGTTCTAACTATGAAATTTGTTTTCTTTTTTCCATCAAAATTATTCTTGTTAATGAATAATGCAGTGGCACAGGCTTTCTCTGTTGCCCCTCCTGATGAGAGAGAAGTTCCAGTCTCTGACCCCCAGTCTGATGGTTTGACATGTAAGGCCGGAAATAAGAAGTGCAATAGTTTACATGCCAAAGCAGAAAGCCCTTCTTTGGTTTCCTTGCCTTGTGATCTTTGCTGCAGCGAATCTCGTTTCTGTCGTGATTGTTGCTGTATTCTGTGTAGCAAGACTATAGACTTGAAATTTGGAGGCTACAGTTATATCAAATGTGAAGCAATGGTAGATGGGTATATATGTGGACATGTTGCTCATCTAAACTGTGCTCTTCGGTCTTACATGGCTGGGACTATTGGAGGTAGTATTGGGTTGGATGCAGAGTACTATTGTCGGCGTTGTGATACAAAGACATCTTTGGTTCCACATGTGACAATGCTTTTAAAAACATGTGAATCCATAGATTCTCGAGATGAGATTGAGAAGATTCTTAACATTGGTCTCTGTATTCTACGTGGTTCACAGAACACCAATACAACATGCATATTGAACCGTATTGAGTCCACTATCAAAGAGGTAAGGTCAATGCATTCTAGATATAAGTCTGTAAGATTTGACAGCTTTCATTCTTTTTCAAAAGTTGTCGTTTTTTCTTTTTGAGGGTTTGAGAAAATGGGTAGTAAGTGCTTTTGGTATTAACATCAGCTTAAATGTGGGACTTCTCTTGAAGATATCTGGAAAGTGAAAGGAAGTGATTCCGCTATTTCAACAGGTAATTTAACTGTAAATCTTATGCATATGAAAACCAATGAAGTGACAACCATATTAGCTTGTAATGCATGCAACATTTCATCATGTTAATTTGCGTCAAAATATTTGCTACAGATTTGCATATTGACGGGCCTACGAAATAATCTTTTCTCTTCTTTTCAATTAGTTAGATGCTAATGCATATTTTCCACACAGTGGCTTTTCTGTAAAATCATCCTACTGGATTCAAATAGTATCTATACCTGTGTCACTCAAATTCTAGTATGAGTATCAGATACGAATGTGTCCGACATAGTTAGGAGTGTCATATATGTATATGTATGTCCGAATGTGTATCAGAAACATGTGTTTCAAGGAAAATGAAGGCAAAGCAGCATAGGCCTGCCCTATACTAGACTTTAGAATTTGCATATGAATTCTGTTGTTATGTTGTTGGTATCATTTTCGGCTATTGATAATATTCATTGCCTTCATTTTCGGTCGTGTCGCGTTTATCGCGGTTGTGGACATAATGGTTGCTGTTGCGGGGGTCGCGGTCGTGAGTTCTTTTAAAATTTATTATGAGAGTTTTGAAATAATGGTACAATAACGGGAATAACGGATCATTATTGTCGTTATTGACCGTTAACCGTTAAATTTCGGCCGTTATCGACCGCTATTGTTGTGATTCTGAATCTCACCGTTATTTATGCTAATAACGGTTTCGGTCGGCGGCGTTACCGTTAAATAACGGCCGTAATAACGGTAACAAGCCTTTTTCGAATCCCTATCAATGACTCTTGGATGTTGTTGGTATATAGTGACTAGGGATTTAACTAGTGGTTTGCAACCAGCTATAGCAAATGTTATATAGCGATTTTGGTACCGTCGTATCTGTTCTATGAAAAATTCTCAACCATGATACCTGCAATGGCCGCAACAACATATGTTATGTCCACAACCGTAATAAATGCAAGGTCATCTCAACCTTAATTTAAATCCCTGATGGTGACTAGACTGGACTTTGAGGATAACCAAAATATACATAATGTAATTTTGTGCAAAACTAGCCAGAGAATTCTAGATAAATTTATCGAAGTTTGAGAATTTAAAATATTTGAGCTCGAAGAACTGATACTTTTCTTGGTTCCTTGATATGTTCTGTAGTACCTTGCATTAATTCTCTCTCTCTCTCTCTCAGGTATGGTCAATTCATGCATTAATATGAAACCATCATTTTTGTTTTTGTGCAGGTATCATCTGTAATGAAAATGGAGAGCTTGAACCAACGAATCATCAGGATGCTGTGGATAATAAACCGTGTTTGGGATCAGTTTTCTCGATATCTTCTGATTATTACAGTGAATACCTGAAAATTGAAAACGAGATTGATCAGGTTCTTCAGGCTCTCAGAAAGGCACAAGAAACAGAATACAGTATTGCAGAAGAACGGCTTTATGGTCAGAAGAATTACCTCCACCATCTTTATCAACAACTTGAGAAGGAGAGATCTGAACTTCATGATCAACCACCTGGAAATGAATCTGATGCATCTTTAAATGCTGTCTTGAACAGAGTCGATCAAATAAAATACGAAGTCATGAGACTCCAAGAAATGGAAGAAGTGGCCAACGGATTCGGCAGGACTCCTAAAAGTATCCTGAAGGAATATTTTGGTTTTGAAATTGCGGACTAAAGCATTCTCCATTATGATGGATTCGTTTCTCTACATTTGAACCATAACCAGTCCTTTGAACTGATTTCACAGCATCCGTGGCTGGGAAGTTGTCCACCATGCACCCAAAGAAGTCTGATTGTCACTTCCTAGAAGATTGGGAGAAGACACGAGAAGGCTTCTATAAAACAGAACATTACATATTAGAAATCAAACATCAGACTTGAAGTTGAGCCAACATGAGTGATAGGTTTATCAATTTTCTCTGTGTGCCCTACTTTTCATTGCAATTGGATGGGGACAATATGTTACAAACTCGGACCTTTTAGCAGAAAGGAAGTAGGATGACTACTTAACTAATGTTGGTATTGGTTCATGATTTCCCTTTATTGTATCTTTCCTGGGTTCATATCTTTGATGCTCGGCTAATGGGTTAATGATGTCTAGGTGAGAGCTCGATAAGTTGATATAGAAATTGTGATTTATATTATATTATATTATATACAAGTACCATTAGCTTTTTTTAATTAACTAAAATGATTATAGTAGTATTTGTTTTAGAGTATACTCTTAACTATTTGATAGTAATACCATTAGCTTAAGTTGAGGTTATTGTCTCGAGATTCATGATGTAAAATTATTGTTATGTACTGCTATATAATTGATTATAGTTTTTGGATTTTTTTTTTATCTTTTGGTCACGAGGCTCTAATTCTTTTAAAAATTTTATTTTTTTAAATTTTTAATAATTTTGGAATATAATTTTGAAAGATAAATTTTATTTTTCAATAATTCACTAATTTATATCTTCTAGTATTTTTAATTTTATAGTTTTTTATTTTTTTGAATTTTTTAATAGTATTTTTATTTTTAATATTTTCAACATTCTAATAATATAATTGCCTTTTTAATATTTTAAGATATTTATTTTTTATCTAAATATTATATAAAAATTATTTAGCTTCTAAATTATTAAAAAAATAAGTTTATCCTCGAACTTTCTCAATTATTTTGTTGTCTGTTACGTCATATTAGTCAAAAAGTTAACTTGATACAATTCATGAGTTTAAAGACCTAATTAGGTTTGTTTTTCGTAGATAAAATAAAATAATAATTTAGTACAAACTTAGGGGGTAAAAATATCGCTTAAGCCTTATTTTTTTAATCATTAGAAATCAAAATAAAAAATATAACAGTTGGTAGATATCATTTTTAAATAGTCAAATAATAAAAACACCAATAAAGGTAGAAGGTATCAATTAGACTAGATCAACAAAAAGTTTGATTTTTAAAGATCATTTTACACCAATAAAAATCATTTCTACTTTATCGTGTTATTATATGTTTATAAACTAAAAAAAAAAATAGGTTTATGATTTAAGGTTGTGATTAGTATTAGATTGTAACACTCATTTTCTAGTCTTATAGAGAATTGGATCGGAATGTATTACTGAAATGTAATTAGGTGTTTAGTATAGTGTTTTATTCAATAGTCTCTAATTCGATAAAGATTTGGTATTGAATGCAATACATTATTATCATGGTAGGGTCACTGGATCAATATACTACTGGTTTTATGTATTTCGGACCAAATTAAAACTTTTCCAAGTTTTAAAAACTAAAATATAATTATATAAAATTAAGGCCCTTAACACAATTTCTTTTTACTACTTAAAAGTAAACCTATACACAATGGTCATGTAAAATTTTAATACATTTATAGGTCATTTACCTATTCAATTTAATCACATAATATTAAGACCAATCTATAAAGTTTATTAAACTTTTAACGAATTTAATATACTAATACGCCTTATAATTATATCGATACAACTTGACAAAGTTCGATAAATTCGATAAAGGCTCAAGGTTGTACCGATACATGTCCTTCAATATCGATAGGCTAGGTTTATTTTCAATATCCTATAATCCTAATAGTGTTTTCTGTATTGTACATCCTATACCATATTGATACACCTACCATGGCTGTTAAAATGATTAAGCATGTATCAATACTAGGTATCAATGCACTTAACTGCTAAAATCTCATATATTTTTGGTTCGATTGATACATACTAACCGTATCAATACGAAGGTGTCATTAAAATTTTAATGTTGATTTTTCGTACCGATATACACTATACAATATCAGTATGACTTTTATCATGTGTTCAATTATACAAACTTGTATCAATACACTCTCACTTGTACTAGTACTATGTCTATAATAACACTTTTCTTCTAGTTTTTAATCAAATGGTCCTACCAATTTTGTTCAAGCCTATTAGAATTTTACAATTAGGTTATTATTAACCATTTTATGGGCATGAAAATTTTTATAGCATTTTGAATCCATTTATTTATTTTTTACATTTTTAACTAAAAATGTGTAACATCCTCTTCCCTGCCTAGTAAAAAATTGGGTCAAAAATGTATTACCAAAAACTTAATTAGAGGTTGAAAGGTTGCTCGAAATATTATTTTTCATTGTTTTAGAAGAATTGTCAATTAAACTTATTGCCAAATCAAAAAATTTGAGGTTAATTTTAAAAAAATAAATTTAAAGATTAAAACATAAATTTTATAAATTAGAGGTCCTTAATTAAATTTATAACAAAATCATATCCCCTTGTACTATATTTATAATCTATAACAAAATGGCTTTAAGCTATACATGCAAGTTAGGTCTTTCATGTAATAGTGTTTACTTTCTATATTTTTTTCTTAATTTCTTACATTATTTAATACTATATTATACATATTCATGTCATATATAAATTTACCTGTAATACTTAAGGACCGTAACTTGCAACTTCAATCACATGATCGTTTTTGAATTACTTCAAGATTTTAAAGTGTCGAGACACACGTATATTAAACTAACTTAATCTAGTCAGGTAATTATAAATAAATACATATTAATTTTTTTAATGGCATAAATGACATATGAGCATGCTTATATGATATTATACATCACTAAATAAATACATATCATAATGAATATCAAAGCAACATAATTTCATTGGACATGGTAACCCATAGATATGTGAATTCCCATGTACACTAAAACATATTAGAAATAGGCCTTAACCTTGAGTCGTAGTTTCGAAAATTCCTTACACTATCTATCCTTTTCTCCCCTCACATATAGGTCGTAACTTAAATTGTAATTCAATCTTTTATTTGATGAGCTCGAATAATCTTATAGCATACCAATTGTATCCAACATTTATAATACTTTAAAAAACATAATATTATTTTTTTTTTTCTCTTTAGACCGTATAATAACATATCGTATCATAAACGATCCTTAGCTCATCCATATGACATACCAAAATTAAATTATTTTAAAAAAATATAAATCAAAATAACAATTCAGTTAAATAAAATGAAACATTTTGAGACAGTGTTACCTTTGTTTTCTTTCTATTATTCCACTCATTTTTTCAGTCTCCCAACAGGAAACAAAAAAAAAGGTTGGTAAACAGGATAAATAGTGTATTTATAATAAATTGATTTGTTAATAAAATAAACAAATAAATAAATAAAAAGAATACAATAAACGTTATATTAACTCCATGTGGTTTCTCCCTTCGGTTCACATCTAAACCGGTGCAAAAGACGTGAACCTAGGGGACGGCTCACAATAAAACGGCATCGCCGGATGCTGCCACATCTTAAACACAACCTTCTCAGTCTCCGTCTTCTTCTCTTGATGCGGTGGCTCTTCCCTTTTCTCAGTTGTTGTCATCCGATTGATCGAGGGAGGCGAAGAAGCCCGTGGTACTGGTGACAACAGAGGGATGGCTGCATTCCATGTCGGAACCGGATTAACTTGTATCGAAGACGGCGCATTCAGCTTAAGTCGGTTTGGTTGAGGCCGATCAGAACCGGCGACGGCAGAGGATTCACTTAACATTGAATCAAAGGTTTAGGGTTGTATGAGAGAGGGAGGCAGCGGATGGCAGATTCTGCAACGCCTCATGGTTTTTATAGGAAAGGGGGAACGTCCAACTTTGAATCGAGTTGGATATTTTTTCAATTTTGCTTTTTTTGGCATTTTTTTTTCTTATTATATTCCTTGGTCCAGATTATTAGTTTTTTTTTTGTTTATTATTAGGAACCCTAAAGCTTACAACTCTTTTATAATTAGATTCAATATTAATATATATTTTCTAAATTTCAAGTTTTACCATTTATATTTTATTTGAATTAAACGTATTGTAGTTAATTATCATTTGAATTTAATTAGTTAAAACATGAGAATAAATTTTGTAACATATATTGAATAATCGATTTATATTCAAATATTTAAATTTATTCTTTATATTTTATACAATGAATATATAGTATTTTAGTCTTCTTAAATAAAAAATATTACACATGGTCGGATTATTATCCTTATGTATTACAACAACAGAGAAATGAATATGTAATACCTTTGGCCTAAAACTTGTATTTCAAAATTTTTATTCTCAAAGCCCAAAAAACAAGTTCAAATCAAAATCATAAAAAGTCCATATAAAATTAAAATCATTTTAAATATATAAATTCAAGTAATTTCGAATAATTTAAGCTCCAAAATAGTTACAAATAATTAAAAACATTCGTCCCAATTTAAAAATAAGAATTACAACGTGACATCAAACATATCATGAATAAAGCCGTGCAATACAAGTAATATCATGCATGATATGATGACGCTACTATAACCGCCTAAACACATAACATCAAACCATATAATATCGTACACAACATATACATATCAACCAGAAACCTCAAAGTATTGAGGCCGACGCTCACATAATATCAAGATCCCACACTCTGAGTAGGGTCCGCGTCTATACAACATCGAGATCCAATACTCTAGGATGAGGCCTACATTCACACAACATCAAAATCTTATATCTAGGGATTGAGGCCTGCGTACAATAAGTATTTAATTTATTTTATTTGATATATTTTTTTAAGTCTTATACAATCACTCCTCTCGCATGTATTTAAAATCCCCACCAATGATAAAAAGTCACACCATAATTAAATGAGTAAATAGATACTTTACTCTTCCTTTTAAAATCATTATTCTTTTTCTAATCATTTTTAAACTCTTGAAATTTAAATAATATCTTTAGAATTAATCCCAGTTGACTTTACCCAGTTTTAAATATGTAAAATAGAAATAAAAAAATATTTATTTTGCATTGTTGATAGGTGGCAGCTAGTTTGGTATAATTAGGGTGATAATGAGTTTGGTCAATTCATCAATTCACGAGTTTTTCAAGTTCGATTTGATTAAAGTTAGATAAAAATTTGATTTGAGTGAGTTCGACTTGTTCATTTTAGTCCCTAAAACGTTGCTACAAATGCTACAATTTAGAAATTTTATATTTTAGTCTTTATAATTTTACTTGTTTTTACAATTTAGTTTTAAAATACAAGAAATGAACCCAAAGTCATCTACTGTTGGTAAATATTTCTGATATGTACAATTTTTTTTAGTTTCCTCCAAAATTAACCTAAAATCTAAACAAGTTGTTTAATATAGTATTGTATCGCACCTTTAATATAATTATTGCTTGTTTAACTTAACTAATTACCCTAACAAAGGAACAAATATATGGTTGCTAAACTAAATTATTTGTTTTTGTTTTCTTATATACTTTAAGTTTTGAATTTTAGGCTGATTCGTATTTTTTTTCTTTTCTTTTTATGTAAAATAAATATTAAAATTAAGATTAAGATTTGTCTAGAAATTTAGTGCATTTTCAGGCGAAACAAGTGTCTGAATGTATGAGAATTTAGTAATGCTACAAACAGTTTACGTGTAATGATAATTAGACTATATTTGATAAACTTGACCCAAGAAGTAAAAATCGATTCGATTTATTCGAATTAAGACATGAAATTGATCCGAATATAATGTTTTGATTTTATCCGAAACTTGAATCGAACCGATTCAAATTTTAGTTGAACCGAAAGTAGACCTAAATCGATTTTCAATCAAACTGAATGGACTCGAATCTATTTTCACCGAAGGTAACCTAAAATAAGAAATATATATTAAAATAAAAAAAGATAGATAGAATATGAATTGTAGTACAATTTACCAAAAACCAAATATACATACTATAAGAGTGACATATATGGTGTAAAAATCTAACTTGGCTTAAAAACTCAACTGGAATCGATCGTTCTCGTGTTAATCTGATATTGACCAATTCAAAATCAATCAACCCAATATAACCAAACCTAAAATCAATCGACTCGATCCGATACATAAATCAGAATCAGCTAGACAAAAATATAAAACCAAAAATTTTAATCATACCCAAATCAAATCAAATTTAAACAAATTATAATCAAAACCAAAATGATTTAAACTAAAATGAATCGAATGACTCATTTACCACCTCTAAATTAGATTCTCTTTTGTAACCCCTAGACTTAAATAAAACGCTTAATACTTTAATTATCCATGAAACAAATAGTAGGAGAAGTTGACTTTTGAAATATAAAAATAATATTATTGGAATATAAAGGGTATATCCTTCATTAGATGCTGTACAGTTGGTGTGGTTGTGTGAGTTTAAAAGGCCGACACCTTCTTCATCTCTGTGCATTCATTCCTCTGCTTCAGCTGTTAATTTCCTTGCTCCGATCCTTTGCTGAAATACTATTGGTAGAAAAGCAGGTTTGTCATATAATTAAGTGTGCAGCAGCAGAATCTTTAGTATTGTCTTTTGATTTATGCTTCATGTTTGACACACTTCTCAATCTCTACTGTTGTTTTCTCAAGAGTATGGTAGGACAATTTGCTTTGCTTGCAAAAACTACATGTATACTTCATTCAAATTTAAATTTAATATTTATAATTAAATTTAAACATATTTCCTATTTAATAGGTATATATTTATATAGAAGCCCTATTTTTTGCTTTTGAAGATCATTTGTAGACATAAATATTCGATTTATGAGATCGATTTCGACTAAAAAATTTATGATTTTATCTTTCGAACATAATTTTGAATTGCGAACTTTTTATGAAAACTCGAATCCCACGTATGGACTGGGATGGAATTGTTCATGGGGCATGCAAGGGTACATAGGAGACACAACTTTTAACTACGTAAATACAAGAGAACTAAAATTACTATTTTGTTCGGTTTTGACTTTTGATAGCGAGAATTAGATAACAATTAAAATTCTTATATATTTGAAGAATTTTTTAAAGCAATAGATATTTTTTATTTATATCCTAATAAATAATTGATAGGAGTACAAGTTATCGTATATTTTTAATTTAAAAGTCAACTACTTAAAATTAAATCTAGTCACTCTAAGCGTTGACCCAAGCTATAAAAATATTTTCTTGTTTATTATTCACTTTAAGTTATCCTTTTTTCCAATAGATACTTTAAGTTGTCTTACGTTGAAATAACAAGCTAGCAATAATTTTCGTTTGTTATCTGTTAATTAGGTTTAGTCACGCGAACGTAAGGGAATATTATATTATATTTTAATCTATATTTGGAAAAATTATTATACGAATTTTGTTGACTACGTTACTTGTGGTCTTAAACAATCAGATTTGTTCAATCTCAATTTTTTAAGGTAAATTATCATTTTTATCCCTATACATAATTAGTGGATAGATAATTATTAAGGAGTTATTTAAAGTGAACAGTTCTGATTGTTTTGACCATAAATAACATAGCTAACATGGTAATAATCTCTCCTAAATTTGTGTGTTTCAGACAAGTTGAGTGTTCCGTACTAATTTGGTTACAACCAACCACTTTGCAAGGTGCAGGCATGGCTAGAGAACAGTTAGGAGTGCTTAACGCACTGGACGCAGCCAAGACTCAATGGTATCATTTCACCGCCATCGTTATCGCAGGGATGGGATTTTTCACAGATGCTTACGATCTCTTTTGTATCTCCTTAGTCACCAAATTACTCGGGCGTATATATTACCATGTCGATGGTGCACCCAAGCCTGGAACCCTACCTCCGAATGTTGCAGCTGCTGTCAATGGTGTCGCTTTAGTCGGCACATTAGTCGGCCAACTGTTTTTCGGGTGGCTCGGCGACAAATTGGGGAGGAAAAAGGTCTATGGTATCACTTTGCTTCTCATGGTTGTTTCCTCTATTGCCTCTGGGTTGTCATTTGGAAGCACTCCAAAGGGTGTTATGTCTACCCTTTGCTTCTTCCGGTTTTGGCTTGGTTTCGGCATCGGTGGTGACTATCCTCTTTCAGCTACAATTATGTCGGAATACGCCAATAAAAGGACTCGTGGAGCATTCATTGCAGCAGTTTTTGCGATGCAGGGGTTCGGGATTTTAGGTGGTGGTATTGTAGGTCTTATTGTGTCAGCTTCATTTGATCATGCATTCAAGGCACCTGCCTATTCAGTTAATGCGGCAGCCTCAACTGTGCCGCAGGCTGACTATGTTTGGCGCATGATTTTGATGTTCGGAGCACTCCCGGCCGCTCTTACTTACTATTGGCGAATGAAGATGCCAGAAACAGCTCGGTTTACAGCCCTAATTGCGAAGAACGCGAAGCAGGCTGCGGCAGACATGTCGAAAGTGTTGAAGGTGGATCTTGAAGCAGAGGAAGATAAGGTTATAAAAATGTCTGGAAGTGAAGCAAATTCCTTTGGCTTGTTCTCCAAGCAATTCTTGAAACGCCACGGACTTCATCTGCTTGGAACGACGACCACTTGGTTACTATTAGACATTGCATTTTACAGCCAAAATCTATTCCAAAAGGACATCTTCACCGCGATTGGATGGATTCCTCCGGCCAAAAGCATGAATGCCATCCACGAAGTGTACAAAATTGCGAAAGCTCAAACGTTGATCGCCTTGTGCAGTACTGTTCCAGGGTATTGGTTCACAGTGGCATTGATCGATGTGATCGGAAGATTTGCGATTCAAATGTTGGGATTTTTCTTCATGACAGTGTTCATGTTTGCTCTTGCAATTCCATACCACCATTGGACATTGGAACCAAATAGAATTGGCTTTGTGATAATGTACGCCCTAACCTTCTTCTTTGCCAATTTTGGACCTAATGCTACAACATTTGTTGTGCCCGCTGAGATCTTCCCGGCAAGATTACGGTCAACCTGTCATGGAATATCCGCTGCAGCAGGGAAAGCCGGTGCCATCATCGGAGCATTCGGTTTCTTATATGCAGCTCAAAGCACTGATCCAGCCAAGACCGATGCAGGGTACCCGACAGGCATTGGTGTCCGATATTCACTTATCATGCTCGGGGTCATCAATTTCATCGGAATGTTATTCACTCTACTGGTTCCTGAATCCAAGGGTAAATCACTTGAGGAACTAACTGGTGAAAATGCAGATGAAAATGATCCTTCAAGGACCGTTCCTATCTGATTTTCCCCAATAATTTGATGTTATAAAGTATGTGTTTGTAATGGAAGTGGGAGTATATGTTTAATTGTATGTAAGAATAGATTTCTGGATGGAGGGTAATTGTCTTTGTATACGTGTTTTAAGAACAAAAATCTCTGACTCTTTTCCGTGTCTCATTTCGTGTCTTCTTTAAATTTTTTATAAAAAATTTAATTTTAAACCCTGAATTTTTATTTTTTATATCTTAAATCATAAATCCTACACTATAAAAATACACCCTACCCTTAATTTCCTAAATTCTAACCAAAACTTTTAACCTAAAATCCTAAAGTCTAAACCCTTTATTTGTAGTGGAACACAAAGAGAGACAAAGAGAGGTACAGTAGATTTGCATCCATGCGTTTAATCAGAAGTATAGAAACTACAGATTTTCTTTTTATTGGTGTACTTGGTTAAGAAAATAATTTCTTTTTAAAAATATATGTTCCTTTCTTTCCATTATTTGATACGATAGAAGAGCTAGAAGAAAGAAAATTTACTTTACTATTATACTTATAGTTTTTTTTTTAATTTTAATGATAATTAGTAAGATTTTTAAACATGATGGATTAAATTTCTTAAATTTGGTTTTAATTAAGAATAAATTGATAAAATATATAAATTTAGAATCAAATTATTTTGGGGCGTTAAATTAAGAAAATATGACTAATACATGTATCAACTTAAAAAAGCTTTAAATACCAGTTTCAAAGAATATATATAATCTAAATACTAAATATATATTTAACTCTAAACAAAAATACTCGTAACAAATTTTTATGGGTTTTAACATATACAGAGCTTTTTACATGAAAACAAAGAGCACAAAATAAGCTAAAGAAAAAGAAAATAAAAAATAAAACATAAATTATTGCAGTATTTTCGGACGGTTATTAAATCTTAGATCTGAACACTTCAGCATTTTTCAAAAATTTGTTTGTACATTAATGAACACGTTATAGAAAAAAAATTATATTATATTATAATTGAATTAAAATCGTATATTTCTTTCTCATATACTCTTTTATACTTTCGTTTTAGATCAGAGAGAATTTAGGGTTTAGGGTTTAAAGTTCAAAATTATGGGTTGTGGTTAAGGTTTAGGGAATTAGGGGTTGAGTGTATTTTTTGATTGTAGGATTTAGGGATTAGTATATAAAAAAGGTTAAGCTTTAAATTTTTTTAATAGAAAACATGTAAAAAGACATGATAAAGAGACAAATGATTTCTACTCTTTAAAATTATTTTACTTAAATAATTAAGAAACCATCGTTGTTTTTCAAAGTTATAAATTTAAACACTAATATTTATAATATAATAATTAAAACATTAATATTTAAGATCGATAATATATTTTAAAACAAATCTTATTTATAATTATCGTAATTATTAAAAAATTAAATAATGCAAAAGTTAATATGAATTAATAGTTTTGAACAAGAACAATTCTGATTTTGATGGAAGGTGCCAAATGTTATGGTGTAGAAAGAAAATGTCAAGGAAAGAATGCAACTGTCTCAAGCTTAATAAACTTTCCTTGCATGGCTGACACGTAATTATGTCATTCTCATGTTAAAAACAGATGTTCTCTTCACCATTAAATATAGAGAACAAGAATTTCAGATACTAAAAAAAGAAGAAAAAAGAAGTGAGAGATTTGAGAGCAATGGAGAACGATGCCTTGGCAACTGAGGCTCCCTATGCGGCAGTCACTTATACAAGGAGAGTCAGAAATGACTTGGAAGCTACACTTCCGAAACCTTGTAAGATTTTCCTGTCTTTAATAATTAATAGGCCAGATGTTTCTAATTTAGTACAAATCACCAATGTTTGAAATCAGATATGCCCAGAGCTTTGGCAGCTCCGGATGTTGATCACCCCAACGGGACGATAGGACACAACCATAATCGCTTGAGTGTTCTTCAACAGCACGTTGCTTTTTTCGACCAGGACGACAATGGAATCGTCTATCCATGGGAGACTTACGCAGGTGAAATTCTCTCTTAAAATCTGCAGTTTAGGTCGTCCGACTAATTAAAGGGATCTTCCTATTTTGATACTGAACCAGGTTTACGTGCTATCGGATTTAACCCGATTGCCTCTCTTGTTGTGTCCATTCTCATTAATGGAGCTATGAGCTATCCTACTCTTCCGGTGCGTTTCCTTTGCTACCTATTTTTATTGTCTATATGTACCATATAAATATCCCTGTGTGAGTCTTCCCATGGCAGGGGTGGATCCCTTCACCCTTCTTCCCGATATACATTCACAACATACACAAAGCCAAGCATGGTAGCGACTCGGGTGTTTATGATACTGAAGGGAGGTATGTTCCTGCGAACCTTGAAAACATGTTTAGCAAATACGCACGCACAGTACCGGACAAGTTCACAGTTGCAGAACTGTGGCAAATGACCGAAGGGAATAGACTCACATACGACTTCTTCGGATGGTTTGTTACTCGTAACCCTACTCTTTTGTGTTCTAGTTTTGATTTTTCTAGTGTATTGATCATGGACAGGGAATACTGCAGGATCACGACCAAGTTGGAGTGGGGTCTTCTATATGTTCTAGCACGGGACGAGGAAGGGATGCTGTCGAAAGAAGCGGTGCGAAGATGTTTCGATGGCAGCTTGTTCGAGTATTGTGCTAAGATGAAGGAGGGTGGGCATGGGAAGATGGCATGAGCTATAGCTATTTGTATCTTAGTTTTTGCTTGCTGTGTAGTGTATTAGTTGGCTTTATTTTGAGGGTACATGTTAGATATGGATTTGGCATTTTATTTGTGTGTTCGATCTAATTTTCTATGTGATGTCATTTTCCTATTTTCCTTTGTGTAGAATTTGATTTTAAAATAAATTTTTTCTATGATATTTTACCTTTCCAACTCGGGTTGGTAAAAAAAATTGTATCAAAACGCCTTAATAAAAAAATTATACGCAGGCTATATCTAAATAACTAAAAGTATCCTACTTTAAAATCCGAAACCGCCTCAAACTCTCAATCAATATATCAAGCTACGCATGAATAAAATAATTCCAAACTTTGAATTTACAAAGTGATACCCATCTATTCTACAATACTTTATACAAATCATAGACATGCAACTTAATAAACATGCAACTTAATATAAACAATAAGAAGATATAAAAGCAATAGGAAGAGATAATATAAACAATAAGAAGATATAAAAGCAATAGGAAGAGATAAATAAATATGTGACAATAAGAAGAGATAAAAGAATAAATATGTGACACTACCATTCTAATTATAGTCAAGTTTTCACCAAGTCATTCAGGCAAAGTATACAAAGTCTGAAGTATACAAAGTCTTAACCATAAACTAAGAGTAAGAGTGAGGTTTAGTGTCACAACATACAATTTAAATGAGTGTGATGACTCAAATTTTAAAATTCAATAGTTAGTTTAATTTAAAATGTGAGCTTTGCATTTGAGTCAAAATATTTGGGTCTTAGAATCTTTTAGTTGTTGGAGCTATTGTTGAGTTAATTGGAGGATAAAAAGGCAGTGTTCGAAAATACAAGAAAATATTGCATCTCTTTACTCATCTTCATTCTTTGAAAATTAAGTAAAACCTGCAATATTTATCATTTCGTTGTAGAAAACTCAAAATGTTGTTGAAAGAAGTTTTGTAACCCCTAATTTCTTAGATTTAGGGGTGACCAATGAAACCCAAAGAACCGAAAAATTTATTCGAACTGAGTTGTGTGGTTCGGTTCGATTCGATTCGGATTTATATATTACGATTCGGTTTAAAAATAAAAAATTAATATTCGATTCGATTTTGAGTTTTTCATATAAAATCTGTTTATTTCATATTAACCTGAATTAGAAAAATATTATATTTTTATTCAATATCAAATATATTTAAAATGTCGGTTAGTGAGAGAAAAAAAATCAAATTGAAAAAAGGTTTTAAAAACAGAAGGAAAAGAATATATCCCTCAAATAGGGATAATTACAATAGATGGGTTCCCTTTTTCCTTTCTTTTCAAACTAACCCTCCGAAAATTTAAAAATTACAAAAATATCACTGAAATTCAATTAGATTTAGACCGAGAATCCTCTATTAACTAGGGTTTTGTATTGAGGATTTTACAAATTTAAAGTTCTGAATTGAGGCTTAAACTTCTCTACCAAAATTAGTATTACTAAAGGAATGAATAGTTGCAAGATCAATAACATCCTCTCCCTCTCGGCTACAAACATGGTACACATGAGCCTGAGCCTGAGCCTGAGATTCTTGTTCGGTGACTCATAATTAGATGACTGAATATAAGCAGACAGGCGGTGGCATCATCTGACATACGACCGACTCTCATTGACATTCGAATACGACAAAAAAGCGAAACCACAGGACACGGGAATGAGTCTGGAACAACCAAGTTGATCGGCTTCATTCACCATTCTTGCTTTATTAGACAGAGTAATCCAACCGTCCATTGACACTTGAATACGGCAATCAGATCTTGACGGATGTGCATTCCACCACGTGTCTACAGAGGAAGGCGACTTTAAAAATAGAAGACTATAAATGTGGTTTGGATACAAGTATGGAGACCTCAGCTTTCATTTTGTCTTCACATTTCAAAGCGTCCCTCCAAAACGGCTGCTTTGTCCTTCTCAGTCCAAATAAAATGGCAATGAATTTGGGACACCAGATCGGAACACTATCCGGAAATCAAATACCCACAGAATTCGCAGCTGGAGAACAACCATCATCGGCCACGGCAAGCACATCGGCTGTTTGGAAAGCGACTTCCGGGAATCTTCGATCCAACAGCCCACAAGAAACGGTATCACCACCTATGCAAACACCACCTCTGACGCCGCGAAGCGCAGGAGAATGGTCGCATCTGATTAATCTCCTGGCGCTGCGTCCGGATCTTTCAGCAGCTTGCCAGGCCTATGCGACGGAGAAGACGGGGACGGCGGTGTGGAAGGAGGGAGGGAGTAAGGAGGAGAAGAAAGGAGTTCCAGTGTTCGTGATGATGCCGTTGGATAGCGTGTCGAATGGGAACACGGTGAACAGGAAGAAGGCGATGAATGCGAGTCTTCATGCTCTGAAAAGCGCTGGTGTCGAGGGGATCATGATTGACGTCTGGTGGGGGCTGGTGGAGAGGGAAGCGCCGGGCTGTTACAATTGGGGTGGCTACAACGAAATCCTCGATATGGCCAACAAACACGGACTCAGACTCCAGGCCGTCATGTCCTTCCACCAGTGCGGCGGAAACGTCGGTGACTCTTGCACGTGTGTTTCTTCTTCTTTACACTCCCATTTTTTTTAAAACGAAGGACTGTAATTACTTTATAGATATCTCTTTTGTACAGAATTCCTTTGCCGAAATGGGTAAGGGAAGAGATGTAGAAAGATCCAGACCTTGCATACACGGATCAATGGGGAAGAAGAAATTACGAATACGTTTCACTTGGTTGCGATTCACTTCCGGTCTTGAAAGGCCGGTCTCCGGTTCAATGTTATGCTGATTTTATGCGTGCTTTCAAGGAACAGTTCAGACATCTGCTTGGCCACACTATTATGGTATTTAATTTCACTACTTTTTCATCACATAATCTCTCATATTTCAATTCCTTATTGCTTAGAGTGTTATTTCAGATTTTTAATTTCACAATTGTGCATGCAATTTCAAACTCATCTGTTTTATTTTATAAAATTAGATGGTTAAACTTAAGGATATCCTAACATACCATCTATTGACATGCCATGAAACAAATTATGAGGTAAACAATATGGTTGTTTTTCATTACAGGAAATCCAAGTAGGAATGGGTCCGGCAGGTGAGCTCCGGTATCCTTCGTACCCGGAGGAGAACGGGACTTGGATGTTCCCCGGAATTGGTGCTTTCCAATGTTATGATAAGGTATCTCACAATGTTATTCAGATTCATGGATACATAGTTCCATTTCCTTTGCTCCTGGCTAAAGGCAAAACTTTTGTGATTATGATTTAGATATAAATAGTGTCGACATAAACAGTTTATCCTTTTGAATGTTTTTCATTTATTTAAATAATCAAATCTCTTATAAAAATCTGAAGATGTTTCTCAACTGATGTCGGATGTTGTACAATGCAGTATATGCTTAACAGCCTGAAAGCAGTAGCTGAAGCAGCAGGTAAGCCGGAATGGGGCGGAACAGGCCCGACCGATGCTGGTCACTACAACAGTTGGCCTGAAGATACGCCATTTTTCAAGAAAGATGGTGGTGGTTGGAACAGCCGCTATGGTGAATTCTTTCTTTCATGGTATTCTCGGATGCTAATCGAACATGGCGAGCAAATCCTGTTGTCCGCAACTTCTATTTTCAAAGACACCGGTGTGAAGATCTCTGTTAAAGTTGCTGGTATCCACTGGCACTATGGAACTCGATCACACGCTCCTGAACTCACTGCAGGGTACTACAACACAAGGTTCCGAGATGGATATCTCGCAATCGCACAAATGCTCGCTCGATACGGTGCTGTTTTCAATTTCACTTGCATAGAGATGCGAGATCATGAGCAGCCACAAGATGCATTATGTGCACCAGAGAAGCTAGTCCGACAAGTTGCTTTAGCTACCAAAGAAGCCCAAGTTGCACTTGCCGGAGAGAATGCATTGCCCCGGCACGACGAATCAGCTCACGAGCAAATCTTACAAGCATCATCGTTGAATATTGATGGATCCATGCATGAGAGGGAGATGTGTGCATTTACATACTTGAGGATGAATCCATCACTCTTTCAACCGGATAATTGGCGAAGGTTCGTAGCATTTGTAAAGAAGATGAAGGAAGGAAAAGATGGTCACCGGTGTTGGGAGCAGGTGGAAAGGGAAGCTGAACATTTTGTTAATGCAACCAAGCCTTTTGTTCAAGAGGCTGCCTTTGCCCTTTTGCACTAAGCAAGGGGTTTTTGTCCAAGAAGGTTAGCTTATAACCATAGAGTTCAATTTAAACTCTCAAAACGTAAGCATGGAAATTCATCTCGCATCCGAATATCGGATAGGAAAGACGACTAAAAAAATCTCTAGATATATAAACGGGGATATTGTATATCTCACCGTGATTTTTCTATCATGATAGCCTCTGGGCATCAAAATGTATATTGTATAAGAAAAAAATCGATGTAATTTATTATAAAATTCGAGTTACCTTTAAAAAATATAGAGATACATGACAAAATAATTAAGTATTTTTAACTACATGTTTTCGAGGAAATGTCGATAATATTGTTTATCTGGGTGTTTTTGAGCAAACATCACAAAATTATAATATTTACACATTTTTCAAATAAACATCGTTATAAATTAATATGTATTGACACTAACGTTTTAGGAAAACGTTACGACAAAAACATATTATAGTGGTGTTTATTGAATAAACATATTTTAGGAATGGTTGTTATTCTAGAAGTCACGAGCTCGAGCGTCAACGATGCTAATAGAGTAATTAAGCGATTAATGTCAAATGGTGAAAATAAGATTCTAGAACAGATACTACTGTAATAACTATTAGCTTGTTTAAAAAAATTATACAATAAATTTTATGAGTAGTGTCTTTCTGTCTTTAGTTTATTTTCAAACCATTTGGTCTAGCCTCTAGGGTTTCTTTCTTCTTTTTAATGTGGATTCTTCCCTTTTACAGAACTCACGTTTCTCTCCCTCCTTTATAATGCCAAACACATTTTCTTTTCATTCTAATGGCTAATTTCACACTCTTCTTCACCTTCTACAGATATTGGTTGTTCGTTGTTTCGAAATATTTAATTCTCGTCAATTTAATTAAAAACACACACAAGAATCATAGCATCAAATAAAAGTATAAAACGATAGTTTACTTTTACACTAATAGAATAGGCAAATTTGGTAAAATATTGGATTTGAATAAAATAATTAGAGATATAAGGGTAAGAACAGTTTATTTTGCAAATTACAGTATTTTTTATAGGATTTATGGATAACATCATTTGCACATGACGTTATTCTTTAAAATATTATTACTTTTAGGGATAATGTTACTTGCATATAATGATATCCTTTAAATTTTTATTACTTTAAAATAACTATAGTTAAAGTTTAAAATTTTTTATTTTTAAAAAATCAATACTAAATATATTAAATGTGATAAAAGAAGTATACATTAACAGTTGGTTTAGTCATATAGATACTAAATTCTTTAAACAAGATTAGAGTTTTAAACCTGACATCGTGAATAAAACATTATAGAATGAAAGAGTTGTCACATAACAAACTTCTATAACATGCAATCCAGGTTAGTCTATATGTTTTTAATGTTCTTGTGTTTCATATATATATATATATATATACAGATCGCGAGTTATTCGAGTTCGATTCGGTCAAAGTTCAGTTAAAATTTGATTTGATTGGACTCAACTCGAGCTCGAACTAGATTCGAATTCTTAACATGCTGAGCCGAGCTACATGATACTTGGCTCGAAAAGCTCATGAGCTACTCGAAAACATAAATATATTATTTTTTATTTTTTATAATTTAAAATCTAAATTTCTAAATTTTAAACCCTAAAATCTAAACCTTAAATATAAGTTTAAACCCTAAATTAAGATACTAAAACCTAAAATTAACAAGTTTGAGTTTTCACAAACTTGTGTATCAAAGTTTTTTTCCCATTAGCCTTCAAATAAGATGTGAAAGTTAAGAGTTACTCGAGTCTAATATGGTCAAAGATCAGTCAATACTTGGTTCGATTAGGCTCGAAAAAAGCTCAAACTCGACTCGAGTTCTTAACGAGACGAACTCAGATATTTTAGACTCGTTTAAAATTACTAAAGCTCAAACTCAACTCAAAATCTTAACGAGTTGAACCGAACCTAACGCTATTCGAACTCAACTCGATTCATTTACCCCTGCATATATATGTGTGTGTGTGTGTCCATTTTCTGTGTAATTGAAAAGAAATACTGAGTTTTGTTCCACGTGTTAAAGATCCACAATTAATGGAGAGACCATGCTCTAATGTCTGTTTGTAGTGAGATGAATTCTAACCCCCAAGCGTGGTTTCTTACAGGCCTTCAACATTCCTTAATATATGCTGGAAACATTGGATCAAAATATTAATATAATTTTCCAATTTAATGACAAAAGGAAGGACTTAAGAAGTGAGAAAAAGCCTACTTTTAGGCACAAAATACTGGGGGAGATTGATGATTAAAAATAACATTAATTTGAGCATGAGATGAATGCCTCCCCTTCACCCTTCTTAATTCATTCTCTTCAAGGATTTCTTGGAGTCTGAACATCAAAAACAATGGCAGATTCAACAGAACTTTCTTCCTCTCCTTCAAGGTACCACTTGTACATGAAAACTTTGTGTGTTTTTAATCAAAATTCTCGAATTTGTTTCGGAAATTAATTATGATTATAGATATATTTCTGATTTTTATTATTGTGATGGCAGATATAATGAACGTTAACGTTATCAATTGTGATAAATATTAATGACTTAAAGAATCGAAATTATGAAATTATAATCAAGTAGATACGATATTTATAAGCTTTAGAGTTTTCAAACAATTTGAAGCTTTTGTTGTTTTAAACTTATTTGAATTGCAATAAAATTAATTAATCTTACATATTTTATAGTTGAGAAAAATACATCATACAATTTAATGTATGATTAATATTTTAACAAATTAATCATCTGGCATCTCTACTGCATTTTAAAAAAAAATCTTTTTTTATTGGTTCTTAAATAAAATAATATATGATCCATGAAAAATTCTTCAATGGTTATCGATTTGTTTGAAAAAATATTGAGCTTAGTTGAATTAAAATAATTATCGATATAATATATAAGAAAATATTAGATAGAGTATACTTTTATCTATGAGTAGGAGAACAAGATTTGATTCGAAAAAATCAAATAATTAGATTCGATTCAAGGTAAAAATATTCGACTCTTTTTAACTCGACTAAAAAAATTCGAGTTAAAAATGAAAAATCAAATGATTTGAATAATTTAAAATTTTTAGTAATTAAGTTCAAGACGGTCTCTTAATTTTTTATGATATATATTAATATATAAATATATAAAGAAATATTACTACATAGTAAGAAATATATACATATATTATATTATTAGAGAAAGTTATTTAAATTAAAATGAAATCTTATTGTAATATAGTAAATAACTACAATTAAATATTTATAATAACTCCAAATTTTGACTTGACTCGAATCGAAAAATTTTTAAATAAAATTTGAGTTGTAAAATATGGTTCATCAATTCGAATAACTCAAAATTTATTAATTCGAGTCAATCAAATACTCACCCTATGTAAGCGAAAAATCTAATAGTATTACCAAAACTATTTGCTAAAAATATCATAAATTATATTCGACACTCGTTCTTGAAACCAGTAATACGAAGCGTTACTTCGTTTATTTTCAAGTCGTTATTCATGCACCTTAGTCGTGTATTTTTAATCATTATCATGCTTATGCATATCATCTGTTTGTTGTTATTCCTCACTTGCAGTGCTGAACCTTCCACCGACAGTAAAAGAGGCAATGAAAAGAGAATATGGGAGACTTTTCGTCTGATTTTGAAAAAGCGACGAGCTGGCTTCTCCGACGCTATTTCTTCTCTGGGTAATTTCATCATCTTCTTGTTCTTATATCGTTCAAAACTTTTTTATTTAATCATTAGATTATTATTTCTAATAAAATAATTATTAAGATTATATTTTTATTGGGTAAATTATATAAAAGATTCCTTGATTATACCTTAATTATATTTTACATCCCTTGATTATCAAATGTTATAAATTAATCTATAATTATCCTTTTTGATTCAATGTGATCCTGTATCTCTAAAAAATTAACAAAAATCTAATTTAAACATTAACATGATGAGTTAGATAACCATATGACATCCCGATCTTTATAATCAGAACATACAGTTTTGATTTAACCCTAAACACTTGGATAACAAAAATGATAGCAATGAAGCTTCTCATCTCAAACCAAACTCTTTTCTTCCTTTCACAAATTTCTCTTTCAATCACTCTTTTTCTTCTCTTTCAAGACCCTCAATTCTTTCTCTCTTACATTTCACACAAACCCAGATCAAAACCTAGATTTTCACTTATGGCCCTTCTCTTCACAAAGGCAAAATCCCACTTAAAACCCCTTCTCGAACTCAAATCAAACAACCCATCAACCAGAAGTGGAAGAAGGCAATAACTCCATTTTCGATCAGCAGAGTTTTCCATCTTGTTGCCCTCTGTGTCCCTGCAAATGATTACTTCGCCCTCGAAAACCGTCTCAGGGGTCACCTCTTGAATTGTTAGAGGGTTAAGAACATTACCAGAGTTTCTGGGGATGAAATTGATGAAGAAATAGTGACCCTTTTTGATAAAGGAGAAGATGTTGAAAAGGAGAAGAAGTTGGTCAAAGAGTTTAATTACCGGGGTTATAAAGTTTAAGAATTTTACTAAGGCTCCGGATTGTTTTTCAAACCAATTTTTGGACTAAAAATTGGTTAAAAACGTAGAAATAAGGCTAAACAGTTAGCTTTCAAAAAAGAAATTACGTTTGAAAAATGATTTTCAACTTAAATGTAAAAGTTAAAATTTTTAATTTTTACGGTTGGAAAATGCTTTTAGGAGTTCGATTACAATTTTAACCTTCATTTATTATATTTTATTATAATTTAATTTTTATAAATATATAATTATATTTAATATAAAAAATTTTTAAATTTAAAATTTATATATATTCATATAAAAATTATATATTTTTAAAATACTTTTTAAAAATAATTTATGTATTTATTTATTAATATTTTTATATTTTATCATAATTTAAGTTAATATTATAATATAAAATAATTTTATTATCATTTAAATATATATTTTTAACTTATAACATTATGTCTAAAATAGTTATTTATTTTCTCAAGAGTACTTTTTGACAGCAATACTAAATACATATTTTTTAAACTAAAGTTTCCAAAAGAACTTTTCCATTATATTTTTCCACCACACTTTTCTACCGCGCTTTTCAAAAGTAATGCTAAACTGACCCTAATATTAAAAAGGAGTGAAAGTTTGTGAAAGGATAGTCAGGGTTTGGTGTTAAATCAAAAAGGTGTGTTTTTATAAAGATTGAGATGCCACATGGTTATCCAAGTCAACATGTTAACATCTATATCAGATTTTCGTCAACTTTTTAACGGCACAAAACCTCTTTGAATAAAAAATGATAATCAACAAACTAATTTATAAAATTTAATAGTTAAAAGATATAAAATAACTAAAATATAGTCTAGGGTTTATTCATATAGTTTACCTTTTTTTGTTATGATCACTTGAGTTAAAAAATACAAATAAAATAAAAGGTAATAATAATTTAATGACAAAAGTAGAATAGAGTTAGTAGATTGATAACTGAAATATAAAAAAATAATATTTATCAATTTTATATAATATTAATAATTTGGTTACTTAAAAAATGAAAATAATGATATTTGTTACTGTTAGAGATGTAAATTTTGTTTTCTTTCAGATTTGGCACAATTGAAAATTGAAGCAGGAATAGTGGATGAGCAACCCAGTCCTGAGGAATGCTTAACAGAATCCGATCAGAAGCCGACAACGGAAAACAAACAATCAGTAGAGAAGCTTTGGACGGAAACAACAGAATCAAAACAGTCGGTAGCAACAGAAATCCCAGAATCCAAACAATGGGTAGAGAAAATTTTGACGGAAACCGCAGAACCGGAGGGGAATTCATCGAAAACCAGCACTTCAGCCGACTCCAAACATCATAACAATTCGCATTGGCGTGAATTCTTTCCGGCGCTGAGAAAGGGCGTTGTAATCCCTATGCATGGTTTTCCGCCATTGATACCAAAGTTCACCAGAAAAAAAAGCAAAAGATTCAGGGATGATATTGTTACACTACCATCAACGGAGTTGGATCCCGATGCCTTTAATTTTAAAGCTTCTTGGAAGAACTACTCGCTCGCTGAGCTTCAGGCAGCAACTAATTACTTCAGTCGTGGTATGCCAATGCCATCTTTCTTCTTTCTATGGCTTCATCATTCACTCATTTTTATTAATTTCCAATTTGTTTGCCTTCAAAAAGAAGAGCCATTTTCTTATATGATTGGTTTTGTTGAGAAGATAATTTGATAGGCGAAGGAGGGTATGCAGAAGTTTACAAAGGGGAAGTAGAAGATGGAAACATCGTGGCCATTAAAAAGCTAACGAGAGGTTCACCGGAAGAGATGACAATGGATTTCTTGTCAGAACTGGGAATTATAGTTCATGTGGACCATCCTAATATTGCTAAACTCATTGGCTATGGTGTCGAAGGAGGAATGCACCTGGTTCTTCAATTGTCCCCTAATGGAAGTCTGGCTTCTTTACTTTATGGTTCGTTTCTCCATTCCCTCTTCAAGTATAAAACTGTGTTCTTACTGTAATTGAACTTGTTCTTGTTGAAATGGAGCTTGAACTTGTTCATCATACATGCAGGCCCAAAGGAGAAACTGAATTGGCGCCTCAGATTCAAGATTGCTGTAGGAACTGCCGAAGGCCTTTGCTATCTTCATGAAGGTTGCCAAAGGAGAATTATCCATAAAGATATCAAGGCTGCTAACATTTTGCTGGCAGAAGACTTTACTGCTCAGGTACATCTTCTAAAGAAATAACATACTACCAATAGTTTTTCTCCAATCCAAATTAAATTGAACCATTCTAGCAACCCTCATTATGGAACTTACAAATTTCTTATGCATGTCCAGATTGCCGATTTCGGTCTTGCAAAATGGTTACCTGATCAATGGACTCATCATACAGTGTCTAAAGTGGAAGGGACATTCGGGTATGTAATATAAAAGCATTTTATACAATCTTTTCATGATCCGAAATCTGTAAAATTCTTTTTCAATCTATAAAGATCTTCCAACAGAATTGTTGTTGTGACAGTTATCTTCCACCGGAGTTCTTCATGTACGGCATAGTCAATGAAAAAACCGACGTCTTTGCTTATGGAGTGCTGCTGTTGGAGCTCATCACTGGCCGGCAGGCCGTCAATAGTTCCCAGCAAAGTCTTGTTATGTGGGTATGTTCCCTTTTCCTCACCTTTAATATCAGAATTTGGATGTTCAAATTTGCCTTACTTTTAGAAATAACATACTTATTACCCTAGTAGTCATTTCTTCAACATACAAAAGTGAAAAATAGTAAAATGTTGGTAAACTTTTGCAGGCAAAACCATTGATAAAAGGAAATAAGATAAGAGAACTCGTTGATCCAAGTCTAGGGGATGGCTATGATTTGGACCAGATGAATCGGGTTATTGCAGTAGCTTCTATTTGCATACACCAGGATGCAGTGCACCGACCAGAAATGAACCAGGCATGTTCTTTGCTCTCAATTTCCCCAGAGATATTTCAACCGGAGTGATTTCTTTTTTCTTATTCAAACAGCTCCGACTAGGATGAGAAATTATATCATAGGTCATTCTCGTCAAGTCATTCATAGGACCAACCAATTATATGCATCTAGTTAATTAACTTTTTCGACTCATTTTTTTTAATTAATTAATTTTCTATTTTTTTCCCATCCTTGAAGCAAATCAAGTTCTAAATGTCAGAATTAAATATTGTGATTGGTAACTACCAGGTTGTATCAATCTTGAAGGGAGATATCAGTTGCTTGGAGATGCTGAGGGAACGTGAGAAGTCAGTACTTGAAAGAACCTACTCTGAGGAACTCAACGATGGAGAAGATTATAGTTCATCTAAACATTTGAGTGAGATCAACCGTCAGATTGAGCTACTTCTAGAAAATACTGAAGATACTTTATAAACTTTGTTTATTTTCACAAACAAAAAACATAATAGGGGGAGGAATCCCTTGTTTCTTTTCTTGTTGTTACTGGTTAGTTAAATATTCATTTTTATCAATACAATTGTTTGTGTAGAAATATATATGATCAATTATATAATTTAACTTTATTATAAATATTTTTATTATATTTGGATCGGGTGAGTAATCGATCAAATTGAATTGAGTTGAATAATGTTTTTAAAATTAATCGAGTTGATGAATTATATTGTATGATTCAAAATTTATTTAAATTATTTTAAGTTAAATTTTATAAATTTGAATCAAATTGTTTGAGATTTCTTTTGCATTTAATTATAATTATTCTCAAATCGTAATGATTTTAGTTACGTAAAAGTGTAGACGTTACACTTTTATAACCATGAGGGTAGGCACGCAATTGATTGGGGTGTCACTTTACGCCTAGATTTTTTCCTCAATGTATATAGTTTCATATAAAATAATTAAATAAATTTTATTCTATTATTAAAGATTAATATATTGTTTTATTTCTAAATCTTGATGATATAATTTAAATTTATAAAATTTTAACAACTTAAGTTATTTTTTTTTAACTCCATTATCATCCATAAGCTATTTTTGCAAGGAGAAGATAATTGCACTCTTAAAAACATTTGTTTGATTCAATGAGAAAGTAAGAATTGAGATCTATGATTGATATAGTGGCTAAGAATACTCATATTGTCCTTCTAACACCACTGATTTCGATCCGGACCCAAGTATTACATTCGAAATATCCAAAACCAACTTTGATTTTTTTTTTTCATTTTAAAACCTCAACTTACCTATAAAAGATAAATAGCACAAATCATAATAAAAGTTTTTATAAATAGTCCAAATTCAAGTTGTAAATGGAGCATCGTACGACTTTAAATATTATATTTCAAAAAAAAGTAAAATAAAAGTTAGAGCACATCTAAAATAAAGTTTTATGAATACATGGCTCAACTACTAAAACTCAGGTATTGTGCTCAAATTTTGAATCGATATTGAAAAATCCTTGACTTTATGCTCCCTCGAATAAGCAACCAATCAACCTATGCACAAAAATATCAAATCCGCACGTTGAACTTACAAAACTCCTTGAGACGTTTCTAGTATATAATTTTTCATGCATTTCACAACTATAAGCAACAAGAAATAACATTGAACAATGGCATGAAACCAAGTACGATATTTATGGCTTTACATCCCTATATTTATTGTATTTTGAATTTTTTTTATGGTTTTCATAAATTGCAAAACCTTGTAAGTACTATCATTACTTTTAATCAATACATATTTTCAAATGTTACTTCGGTGATCGATGTGATTTTCTTGATTTAGTCGTAAAGTCTCAAATAATATGTTTATATTTGTATTTTCTATTAAAATATTTATTAGGATTGAGGGTTTTTCCTCTATTATAATATTTTTTAAGTTTTTTCTCTTTGTTGCCGTCGTTCTTCATCTCTTTTGTTTTTTAATCGGTGGTTGGCAACTAATTTTACATTAGTTATCGATCACCGGATTTCTATTATTTTTTTTCTTTTATTTTCTTATATGTTAATAAGAATCTCGGCGTTAGTTTTTTATTATGATTTTGTCGGTGGTCATTGATGGTTAGATCCTCACTCGATTGATGGTTGTGTGCCGATATAATCAGTCCTGGGTAAGCGAAATATTCTGCCTGATAGTTTAGATCGCTCACCACTCCTTATTCACCCGTTATGTGTCTCGATTGGATAGAGACAATGAGATTCAAGAAGCTTCTGATTTTAATGGTATGCTTATCTCCATAGAAAATATTTTACTTTTCTTTGTTTTTTGGTTTTTCTGAATTCATCGTAATTGTAATATTTTCTATAGATATAATAAAAATTCAGTGCTAATTATAAAAAAATATTAATTATGATTATTATAAAATAAATTTATTACTTATAAAAGTCACTATTAATACTATATTAATCAATACTTCATTGTTGTTTTTTCTTAAAACCGTCGAAAAATAGTGCATAGTTTTGTGACCTAAACTGTGGGCTAAAAGCAGAAACCATGGGTTGGGTTGTCAATCTTGTCCCCCTCAAAACAAATGTAAGATTCCTTTTTCTTTTTCAATTTTGTATCGTTTTGTAGCTAAAGATTCAATAGTCTCAACCTGGATCACGCTTTAAAGTTGATAGTCAAGACATCATGAGTGAAAAATAGGGCAAACAACACCATTAGCCATTAGACTATTATTGATTTTTTGTTTTTTGTGACGAAAGTATTTTTCTTGATAAATCGTCACTAAATTACTCTTTTTTTTATTATTTTTGTAACACACTTAGATTTGATAAAGTTGACAAATAAAAACAAATAGAAACACAAATTGATTTAAAACGATAAGTAGGAATCGTGTTGAGGCCCGCACGAACACAGTTTCCTTAAAATAAATTTTCTATCACCCATGTGGTGCTTGAATTTATTGGTAGTTTGTCTCCCAGGATACAATAATAAGAGGACCTTTAACATTAATACAGTTGCAGAGATCCTGAGCCTTATCTGCCATTGCTAATCGCCGGAAGAAAAAAGAGAGAGGAAACATTTTTGAGATAATGTAAAATCTGAGAATTTCATTCATATTTATAGGGGAAATTAGGGCATCAAGTGAGAAGTTAAAAACGAATCAAATTTGAATATTCAGGAGATAATTCGCATTATCTAATTTTAAGTCGAATTAAATTCGAATATTAAAAAAGATAATTAGCATTATCTTCCCATTATCCGATTAATATATGAAGTTCAAGGGAAATTCAACTTCTCCTTAATTTGTATTTCAACAGAATACAAACTCCTTTTAGATATTATCTAATTTTATCTAATTTTATGAGAATGAATTAGGCCTCAAGCTCAAATGTGATATCATGGCCGAGGATGTTATACTACCTTCGCAACCATACTAAAGATTTTACAATTTACTAACAATGATTTTTTTCTTTTTGTAGGCCAAAGGTGTAACCTTTACATCCCTATCTTTTCATAGGCTAAGATAAAACTTTCTCTCTATTTTTATAAGATCAATTAGAACATATCCCTCAATAATCAAGTCTCAACATTGTAAATAATTTACCTCTTTAGGTGAGGTAATCATAATTTGTAATCTCTTATAATTAAGTTATATTACTTATCCGGATCATCATAGTCAAGGATAGGTTCAAAACGCATCCAGATCAAATAGCCCGTGGATAGGTCGGACGTACTAGCTCACACAGCCTAAAGTACATATCCCCTTAACTAAGTGATCACGTACTAACTCTAGGATATCTGGATTTTCTTTACCAAAACACGTATCATTAAATTGAGACAAACATATAACTCAAATAATAACCAAACCATCTTTCAGAATTAAGATTATGTACATAAGGCCACTAGGTCATTTGCAAGATCCTCTTAGACTATTTTATTAATTAAAGCCCCTAGATATATTAGTGTTCCGTCAGCCCACAACTAGGACCATAACCAGCATATGTTATTGTGTGATCCACCATGTATCCGTTGAGAAGCATAATACTAAGTCAACTATCAATTAAGCCATTGTTCATAAATTCACCTATCGGGATATTTAACCCAACCTATTATTTATACAGTTTATTATACACCTTTTAGAGACTCGTTGGAGCCTTCCTTCCACATTTTAGAACCCTTTTTTAAAAGTGTAAATTTTTATGCAAATTACACAAGGGTATCAAAACGCCTATAGGTAGCATCGAAACGTTGACCAGTATCGATACGACCCCCCTGCGTATCGATATGTTAGAAGGATGGCTTTAGACCAAAGGAAACCTACTCATATCGATACACCTACATAGGATATCGATACGCGCCCTGTTTTGATACGCCCCTAGAGAGGTATCGAATCGATTTGCCACTAAAAGATCTAGTATCGAAGCGCAAGCAGGGCGTTCTGAAACGTCTACCAACCTCACCTTTGTTTTCTATCTAGGGTATCGATATGCTAAGTAAGTAGACTTACCTATCTTACGAGTTAACCACACGGTATCGATAAACCTCCTTAGGAGTATCAAAACCAAACCTTACTGGAATTTGGCATATCGAAACACGGGATAGTCGTATCGATATGCCTATTATCTATGTATATATTTTACCTTTAGGGTATCGATACACCTCTCTCATATATTAATACACCTATACGAAAATACAGGTTTAAGACTGAAATTCACCAAGAACCTTTTTCTAACCTTTATAGTTGATTCCCAAATTGATTCTACAAGTTAAGTGAAGTATAAGAGGTGATTTTATAACAATTTTATATCAATTCAACCTTTAATATGAATTCTACCATTTCTAGGGTTCTAAGGTTTCAAGTACCTATTTAAAACAATCTATAACTAACAATCAAGGAAGGCAAACATTTTATAAGGCACATGAAGTGTAAGAGTCATAAATGTACTGACCTCAAGCAACAAACTCAGATTTAAGCTTTTTCCTAGCTTTTCTCACTTCTAAACTTTGATTTTGAGCTTCCTAACCTTTATCCACCAAAGCTAAAGATATTACCCTCGATTGAAAGATCTCTTTGTGCTGCACAACTCCTCATTGATGGCCAAAACGAGATTCTTCCTCTTCAACAACAAGTTCCCATTTTTCTCTTGAGTTGGGAGAGAAAGGAAAAGAGGATTAGAGAGAGATGATGAAAAAGATGACACCCCCTCCTCAGGGTTGTTAATCATTAAGTAAATGAACAGGGAAATTACTCATTTACCCTTCACTAACTCATCCTCATCTAATCCAACCCAAAACCAAGCCTAATATGATAGTTCACAGTAAAACCGAAAGGCCCACAAGATAAAACTGAAATCCATCACGATCCAACATGACCCGCAAGCTTCAACACGTGCCCCGATCTGATTATCTATGGCTTGAGTCAACACCCGATGTTGACTTGGAAAAACCGAATCGTTACAACAAGAGTAATATTAATAAAAAATTTAATTTTTGGATTTTTGTATTTTCAGATAATCTGAAACTTGAAATATTGTAATTCGTATCTGATCTGAAAAACTTAAAATCGGATTAGATATTCGATTCAAAAATAAAAACCGGATCAGATATCAAAATATTCATATCAAAACAATAAATAATTAGATCAGATCGATCAAATCGGATAATTTTAAACATCCTTGCACCCTACTTCATCACCATTCCACACATTAATAATTATGGCACATAACGAGTCATCATGTCAATAATCGACTATCACTTCAATATCATTAATTTATATGTTAATACAATAATAATTAATATCGATAAAATAAAATTATATAATTAGATGGATTTTATGGCTATCCGGTGCAACGAAAAAAATTTTAAAAAAAATTATTGATTTTGGTTTTGTAATTGTGGTAAAATGATCCTTTACGCCATTTCTTTAACATTTAAATTTTTATTTTTTAATAAAATTTCGTTATAATTTTGTTTTATCAAAAAAAAAGTTTTTTTATATATTTTTTCATTTAATTTTTAATATAATATATCTAATTATTACAGTTAATATCAATAGCCGATATCTTAATCGATTATAAATTTAATTTAATTTTTTTCATTTATAATTAGCAGTTCAACCCATTCCTCAAGTTTACTCCATTTATCCAAATTTAGGATTAAAAATGAACAAATTGAATGTTTACTTTTGAACCCACTTCCCCTTCTTATCCAGGGTTTTAAATTTATTTTACATAAACTATATTATACAGATAGTAGTTGTTTATTTAAATATTAATATATTTATATATTAAAATAAAAGAAATTTTTTTATTCATATGCCAAAATCAAGATTTAGGATTAAGTTAGATTTAAAAGTTAAAAGTTAAATTATAGGGTTTTATATTTGAGATTTAGGTTCAAAGTTTTAAATTTTAGATTGTATAATTTTAATAGAAAGTGTAGTTTAAAATTTTTAAATGTAAAAAAAATTATCATTGCATATCTCGTTAAAAATCTTTTTAAATTCAATTAAAAGAAAATAATACTAATGATAATAATTATACAGTAATTAGAAACAAATCAAAGTAAAATAAGGAAACGATAAACTCCCAAGCACAAGAACAACACTAAGGAACGATAATTAGAGTATATATTGACACTCTAATTTAAAAATATATTTTATATAATTTATATATAAATATATAATTAACACCCTTTATAATTAATTAATTCCTTTTAAATATAATTAAAAAATAAAATTCCTTAAAAAACTTCTGACTCTACTTTTATATATGATCATTAAATTTATTAAATTAATATAAAATTATATAAGATAATCATTAAATTAATTAAATTATTGTACTATTTTATATATTCAACAAACATTTTGTAGTTTTTGAGTGATGAATGACCAAAACAATTATTTTATCATATTTTGGTAACTAAAGATACATTGTACCGACAATTAATTAAAAAATCATTTTCTTCGTTTATATTTTACTTCCCTTTAATTTAATGATTTTATACTCATAGTTAACACCGTAATCAAAATATTAAAATATTCTTGATAATTAATAGCATCAAGATTCCTAAATTGAAAGGATCTTCTTTTTCTTGGATGACTAGGAAAGCACTAACAAAAATAAGATAATGACAAGGAGAATAAGCTCACCCAAGTATTGTTATTTTTTTGGTAATTTACATTCATTTTATGTATTTAATTACACTAATATCAATATAATATAAAATGTTAAATATAAATTATTGTTTTTATAAAACCTATTTTTATTTTTACTTAGAAAGGGAATAAAAAACTACGTTTATTCAAATAAAAAAATTAAACTCGTACCACAACTATTAATTAAACGCTTATAAATATATTATATTTTGTTTGAACTTTGAAATTATATTATTTTTATTATTAAAAATTAAATATACCATATTCTTATGTTATATCTAAAATCAAGATCATAAGAAATAAATAAATAATTATATTTGTGCATCCAAAAGATCTCTTGATGCTTACCCAACAATACTCTGTGTTGAACTAATTTATGTTCCAGTTGCCCTGAGAACACGGAAAAACGTCTTTCATCCACAGTTTTGCCATGTTAGAAGCTTGGAACCGTTTTATTCAAGTGTTAGATTAAAGTACGGTTAATTAAGATCATTAATTGGAAAGAATATCTTGGGGGAAATTTTAAATTCAAATACTAGAATATTCTTGTCTTAGAATATATCGATATTTGTATATTTTAGGTGGGGAATTTATAGTTAGATTAAATAGAGAGATAATAATAGAGGAAATATTTTACGTACTGATTGTCAAAATAAAATATTTTTTAAGTGTTTTTAATTTTAGGATTTAAGGATTTGATTTAGAGTTTGGAGTTTAATGGTTTAAGCGTAGGCGATTATAATTTAGGGTTTAGAGTTTAAGTTTTAGGGTGTTATAATTAGAGATTTAGGTTTTAACTTATAAACCCTAAATTTTAATCATAAAATCTAAATTCTAACTATAGACTTTAAATTTAAAACTCGTATACTTAAACCCATAAACATTAAACCTTAAATGGAGTCCTTAAATCCTAAAATTGAGACGTTCTTTTGTTCCATCACATGTACATTGAGCATCAATCAATTCAGCGATGGTGGTATATATGTAATGGAAGGAACTCTTTCCCTCCTAATTTTTTTGGTATAATAATATTTATAATCTTTTTAATTTAAATATTATTAAATAAAATTTTTTATCTTATTTTTTAGATCTAAAACATAATAGACATTTACTCTTCCTAAATTTGATATTAACTTTATACCGTACGGATTTAATTATTAAAAAGACATTTGATAATATTTTTTAAAAAATATTTAATTAGAGCGAACTCAATAAAGTAATTGAATTTTGTAATCCTGAATATATTTCAATAACAAAATTACTATTTAATACATAAATACAATTTATTTTTATCGAAATTAAGAACATATTTATAACTTGAGATAATACTCAACTCGTCGACTTTGTGAAAAATAAATAAGTATTTTTCTTTTTGAAATATTATTTTGGATCAGGAACCCGATTCGTTTAATTTCTCCGGTTCACAATTGTATTCGAGCCGTAATTATTGAATTATAAAAGTCCAATTATCTAATTTTATTTTTAGATTATTAAAGTTTTCAATTAAAAAATATAAAATAAAAATATTTTTTCCTTATTATTTTACCTTAAATTTTAAATCTTGTTCTAAAATATATCAGGTTAATAATGAATACATAATTTTATGTTTAATTTTAGTTGTGCTTTTTTCATTTTCAAATTTATTCTTTGATTATATAATTTTGATTTAATCATTATGTTTGATTTAATTTTAATTTTATTATTCTATATTACTTTTAAATAATCCTATTATAAATTTTTTAAAATTTATATTAAATATTTACCATAAATCCTAAATTTACTTTTAATACGATACATAAGTAGTGACATCGAGAAAAAGTAAGAAATTTGCATTCGTGGACCCTACTGCCTACGTCTTCATACGTCAGCGTCTCGGCTAAAAAACCAACCCCCATTAGTGTGGGACCCACCATCACGTGCCACGTCCTCCTGTTAGACTATTAATCTATCCCCTATTTTATTACTCACAAAACGACAGAAAAAAAAAGTGAAGAAATTATAAAAATATATATTTACAGTACTGCCCTCACCTGATAGATTTTTCCCTATAAATTGAATCGCGTCCTCCTCCGTCTTTCCATTCCTCTATTGGAGCATTTATTTATCTTTTCTAGTTCCGAGATCAGAAACAGAAAAGCGTCGTTTATTTTGGGAGAGGATATGTTGGGAGTATTTAGCAGTTCCATAGTTTCACCGCCGGACGAGTTGGTGGCGGCCGGATGCCGTACTCCGTCTCCTAAGATTACGGCCGACGCTCTGGTGAAACGGTTCCTTGAGACTAACTCCTCCGGCGTGTCCATGCAGATCGGAGACCATGTTCAATTCGCTTATTCTCACCATCTCGAATCCCCTTTTCAGCCCAGGTAAAACAATACTAGTTACATTTTTGACTGAGCTGGATCTCAATCGTTGATTTGAAGTTTAATAAAAAAGGATTTGGATTTAAAATTTTAATTTGAATATTAATTATAAATCAACTTCAGTTGATTCGAACGAACTGAGGATTTTCTGTAATTAGTTAATCGGATAATTTAATTAATTTGACTGATGATTGTTTCGATGATAAATCATAAAAAAGACTGAGAAGGATCAGAAACCTAGAAACAAGAAGAAAAAAAATCAACAATTTTTATGTTTTTTTTAATAAATAAATAACCGATAAAAAGGTTCGAATCTCTCTTGAGATTTAAGATTTATTTACTCTATCTATAAGTAAGTAGTCTGAAAATTTGTGCTTATAATTAAAATGATATTTAAAAATCTAATATTTTCTTAAATTTCTAGAATCAACAAATTAAATTTAATGAAATATTTTTCATAATACTTGATTTATCTGCATAGGTGAAAAATAATTTATATAAAAATATATTTATAATTTTTTAAGAATTAATTATAATTCTTTTCCAAAAGAAACGATTACAAATTATACTATTATTAAAAGATATGTTATATTATTATTATTATTATTATTATTATTATTATTATTATTATTTTATTTAAAATATATCAAAAATATTATAAAAAAATATTATCATTAGAAAAATATTGTTTTCTGAATTTTTTTTTTTTTGAATTATGTAATTTTGTAAAAAAAATATTTTTGAATTATGTAATTTTGTAAAAAAAAAAAATCTGAATCTATGTTATCACTAACTTCTGGTAAAGTACACCTCAATTATTACAAGGTGTAATAGTGGGCTACCTTTTTATAACCAAACTTTCGAAGTAGGTGAGGGCAGTCCATTTCTGTGAATACTATAGATTGGGACCATGTCTGTCTCCAGACTCTCAAGTCAATTTTGTCCTTATATTTTTTCCATGTCACAATCCTATTTAATATATTTTCATATTATAATTTTTCATGCATATTTTATTTTTATATTTTTATTCCCTATCATAATAATATATAATATATTTATATATATAATTTTCAAATTAAGTTTTTGGTTTTCTTTTTTATTTAGAATATAGTTTAGGTGATTCCTTGTCATTTAATATAGGATTTTGAATTTTAGCATATTCAGTCTTTCAATATATCCGTATATTAAACTTTGATATTTTATATTATTAGGATTTATAGGTTCGAATCAACTTAAATGGTGTAAAATTCATTTAATTTTATACTTATTTTGGACTATTGAATGATGATAATAAATGATTAAGATTATTTTCTTATTTTTTAAAGTGATAATCTTTTCTTTTTTACTATTAATTTCATTCATCCAATAACCATGGATTAATGTAAAATTCTTTAAGTTTATCCTGTGTAACTTGATCTTATCCCGAATTTGTATGTGAAACACCAATAATAAATTGAACTCTCACCTTGTTTAATGTATTAAATTCCTTTAGCTAAGGTTAAGAGTGCTGTGAATGGAGAAAATTTGATTGGGTCATATTGTCCCTTGAATATCTAATTCGTATTCATGACATAAATATGAAATTTATTATTATTATTATTACTGATATGAAGTTGTATGTTGTAGATCATTTGCTGTGAAAGATGAAATCTTCTGCATGTTTGAGGGTGCCCTTGATAACTTGGGGAGTTTAAAGCAACAATATGGGCTAGCAAAGTCAGCAAATGAGGTGATATTGGTTATTGAAGCTTACAAGGCTCTTCGGGACAGAGCACCTTACCCTCCAAATCATGTGGTTGGCCATCTCATTGGGAGCTTTGCTTTCATTGTCTTTGACAAGTCCACCTCCACTCTGTTTGTGGCTTCTGTAAGTCCACTACTCTCATATCTCTCCGCTATTTGTATCCGATACTCGTGTCCAATACATAAATATAAAAATATCTCCAAGAATTCTCCAAAGACATAGAAAAAACTTGGACAAAAATAGGTTCATACCTGTATTATAAGTCTCACCTACTGAATCTTAAATAAGACTACCTTTAAGTCTCACCTACTTAATCTTAAATATTTTGTTTGGTGTCTAACAACAAATGAGGTGGAATGATTCTGGCAGGATCAATTTGGTAAGGTTCCTCTGTATTGGGGAATCACAGCTGACGGATATGTGGCCTTTGCTGATAATGCTGAATTGCTTAAAGGTGCCTGTGGCAAATCTCTTGCTTCTTTCCCGCAAGGTCGATTCCTCTAAAACAGTTTGCAGCTTTATCATCAATTTTAGTATTATTTTCCAGTTGATTTGTTAGCTTCAATTGACAAGCTTCATGTCATCTCCACAGGCTGTTTCTACTCCACAGCAGTTGGAGAAATCAGAAGCTATGAGAATCCTAAGAACAAGATAACTGCTGTTCCTGCTGAAGAAGAGGAGATATGGGGTGCTACATTTAAGGTAACATCATCTTTTGACCAATACACACACAAACTCTGTATTTTAATTTTTACTTTGGTATCTATTTTTGTTGGTGAGAAATGATTGTTGTTCCTGGCCCCATTGTCCATTCCAACCAGCTGTTAAACCCCATTATCTTTCATCTGTAATTATTGCTTATGTTTGGTTTGTTGATTTTGGATTTCAGGTGGAGGGACCAGCAGTTGTTGCTGCCACAGAGTAGCTCTTTGTCCTTATACTTGGTCTCTAAAGCTATGAATTTATGTTGAAGCAAATGGGTGGGAATGACTGTTTGCTTATTAGAAATGGCAGTAACTTTTGTTTAGGTAGCTTTATGTTGTTCTTAAAACTACCTTTATCATGTTTCCTTCTTTGTACATCTTGTCAACTTCAACTTCAACTTCTGGTGTAATAAAAGCTTGTTTGATCCTCCAAATTGTGGCATGATGGAATGCCTTGAGAACCGACCAAAATCAACAAGCATAACATTTTTACTACAGAGATGAAGATGAACATAGACTTATGCAACTCCGAACATAAAACTTTTGGTTAGTTCGTTAACTTAGCTTAGCCTTGTACATATAGCTAAACTAGAGTTTTTCAATGTAATGATTATGATTCACAAACTCTCCTTTATTTTCTACCCAAAAGAATTCCTGCATTATGCAACTCCAACAGTTGCCACCTCCATCGGAGTTTGTCACGGGGTCATAGTCTCTTTCCAAACGACATATTTTGTGATGTGATCATGACCGAACAAGATCCGAAAGTATTGCCCAAAGGACCTATTACCGTTGCAAGGGCTAAGAGATTCAAGGATGTTGTCGTAAATATGGTTAACCAGGCTTGGAAACGAATAATGAATCCCTTATTTCATTTGACTCTAATGCTCAAACAAGTTTATTCAAGAAAAAGAAAGGATTTCAGAGGTAGAGATCAGGTTTCAGTTGAAGAAAATTTTGTAATTCATTTAAGATTAAAGTTTTGCTCGTTGTACATGTTGGTTATATTCAATTGTGTACAATTATTGACAGTTGTACATCTACTCCTAACTTCCTGAAATCCTTTACTTCTCGGTTCATGATAATCTTTTGCTCCCGGTTCACTTTTCATTCTTTCTGCTCGATTCATCAGCTTCCATGAGTTCTTTTAATTGCTCACGTGCATCTGCCCTGGAATCACCCAAAACGCTGTTGTTTCTCATTGCCATAATCAACTCTTTCGAATCCTTCTCTTCTTCCCCATTCTTACTCATTTTTCCCCAATTTCATTCGAACCATTCCTCATAATCCCTAATCTCCCAAATTCCTCACATGAGGCCATGGCAATTCCTCCCCCTTCTGTTAATTCTTGTCCCCAAGGGAATTGAGCCTTCAATACACTATAATCGTCCCATGTTGCATTCTCAGTCCCCAAGTTGGACCACTGAATGAGTAGTTGTGTCACTGTTCGGTTGTTTCTCTTGATCATTCTCGAGTTCAGAATAATAGTAGAATAGACCTTGACATGCCCATCCAATGGATCCATCGAGGTAACGACATCTGTTTCGATTCTCTTCTTTAATAAGCTCACATGAAATAGGGGTGGATTTTGGCATAATCGGGTAATTGCAGTTTACATTCCACTGTACCTAACTTATGTATCACTTTGTAGGGACCATAATACTTGGTTACTAGCTTCAAATTCTTTCGGACTGCCGGTAAGGTTTGCTTGTAAGGCTGCAGTTTCAGGTACACTTTCTTCCCGATTTGGAACTCCCTTGCAGTCCCCCTTTTAAGTTTTGTCTTAATTGATAACCAAAATGTTTATTTGTGCTTAAAGAAATATCAAATCATTACTTTGTCTTTCAAGAAAGACCAAGTTGATCACTTTGTTAAGATTCTTACATTATTTGAAAAGTATAAGTAGCACTCTCATCTCTTAAACCGAGATAGAGTGTCACATTGACATTCTTTGAGCATACATATCATGCATCATGACTAGACTTGATTTTTTTATACATTATCGTTTTTTAATTTAGTTTATCATAGATTGCTTGTTTTATTGCATATGAATTTTTTTAATTTGTTATATGTTTTATGACTTATGCACTTATAGATTTTTGGATTGCAATCATATTATTGCTTTATGTTGTTAATAATTATTTTGGAGTTTATTGCCTTGGATGTGTATATATTTGTTTTTCTCTTATTGATTTAGATCTAGTAAAAAGGAGAAGAGTTTTTAGAAAAGCTCATTTTTCAAACACAAAGAGGAGACTTTCAACAATTTATTTTTTAAGGTTTTGTTATATATAAAAAATAGATTATTAAACAAATATATTAGATTGATTTTGATATAATAATTTGATTAAATAAGTATATATATTTAAAAATAATTTTTTTTATTAAAATACTCACTGTACATTCAAATTTTTTGATATTTAATATTCAAAATGTATTACAAATTGTTTAGATGAATTTTCTAAGTGTAATAGACCAAAAAATGCCTACGAGTACCGATGCGGCTCATAACGTACCGATATTGTATCTTTAAATTTTTACATTGAATAAAAAATTTGTACCGGTACGGTACAACGTACCATTACGCTTTCAAAGGTAAAATAATTTAATTTTAAATGAGTATTAGTATGCCTAACCCTCTTACCGATACTTGTACTATATTTTTCACATCAAATGCAAATTGAGTATTGGTGACACTTCAAAAAGATATTAAGAAAATATGAATTTTAAAAATATACTTCTAATAACAAATGTTGGTAAAAATGAACTCTAAATAATAAATATTAGAAAAAAATAAACCTTTAATAAAAAATAAAAAAATAATCCCTAATAACATATAGGGTTAACTACCGGAATGAATACTTATATCTCTCCTTATGTCATAATTTTTAAAATTGACGAGTAAGGTCATTTACGTTTTTTTATTACTTTTGATCTCTCAACCATTTATTTGACACAATAAAAAAGAATAAATTACCTAAATAATCTCTAAACTATTAGTTTAATCCTATTTTAACCATCAAAACTATATAATTCTATATTTAATCCTTCACCTTTAGATTTTTTATTTAAGTTCTCTTCTATCATTTTTTTTTTCTTCATCATCGTCTTCTTCAACTTTCTCCTCCTTTAAATATAGATTTTATTTTCTTTTGTTATATTTAACGTAAAATTTATCAGATCTACAGAAAAAAAAACCCATGCAAATACAAATAATTTTTTCCCTAAATTATTAAAAAAAATTCTCCTATATAATTTCTGCATCATAGACAAAAATTCCTTCCTTTTCCTAAACTTTAGTGAAACCATAGTCTCAAATATGATGCCTCTACTTATTTGGGTCGAGAACTGATATTTTATATGTTTCATGGGCTTAGTGTAGTTTATGTTGTTGTTGGGCTTTGAATATAAATCCTCATCTTCTTTTTAAGAACTTCTCTCTTTACACTCAATTACTCTCACTCCTGTTCTTTTTATTGGATTCAATGCTAAGGATGTTTCAATTTATCAAAAGATAGAAATAAAGTATAGATAAAATAAAAAAGTACATACAACATTGATTTAAATCAAATTTTCAAGGTCATTGCCCACTCGATTCGATCCCTGAACCACCGGTGGTTGATGCAACACCTACAATCTTCCAAACGACTCCACTCTGCTCTCCCTTGTAATAGAGACTCCCATGCCCATCAAGTCATGACGCAGAAACGAACAATGCCAGGTTCAAAGCTCTCGCTTTTCTTCTCATGCCTCCTGCTTTCCTTTATCTTCCTAAACTCCCTCGTCTCATGTGACACGGGTAACCTTTCTTTCCTCTTTTTCAACTCTGGATCCGGGTTTTGTTCCCTTTTTCTTTGTTGCTTGAGCTTGGAATTCTCTTGGTTGGGTTCATCTGAAATCTGTGTGGTTTTTTATTAGTTATTGATTATTTTTTTTCTTGTTTGGTTATTGAATGTTGATATTTTTGCTTTTCTTCGACTTATACATCCATATATTATGAACCCATTTTAGACTTCAAGTGGATGCATCTAGTTGAATTTTCTAAATCTGATTTTGCTCATTGTTAACTTAAATGTAATTGAAAATGGTGGTCACTTATAGTTTCAGGAACTTAGTAGATCCCTTTACTTGTGGATACACAGTTGATCCCACATAAAATCTATGGCAATCTGATCTCCCAATAATGAGTAGATCCGGCCATGCTTAATTTTACTCCCTGATCGGAATAACACCAGTAGAATTCGATTCCAAATATGCTTTTTAATTTTTCAGCCTGTCTTGTTGTCACCTTGAAATGTGTCTTAGGATTGCAATCAAATTCCCAGTGTAGTGCAGATTTCAAGTTGCCCTTTGTAATCGAGCTGAGCCCGGATAGTTTCATTTTATCTCGAATTCAGAAATTTATAATTTACAAGCTCAAGTCGAACTCAAACTTCGCATTATTTGGGCTTAGTTCTGAACGATTACTACTCTAAACTTGCCCATGAACTCTGACATATCAGAACTTGGCTCATATGAACCAAAAAATGAACTTGGGGGTAGTTCTAATAGACTTTTCTGGGGTGTCTTCAGGGCTTGTATTGAAGTGTTCTTTTTCTCTGATATCCAAAGTTGACTGATGAAGTTTTAGCTTTTGTATTGATTAATTGGTTTGAGTTTTGTGTAATTTCATAAGTTGCACTACTGTATCGTTCTTACATTTAATTGTTCAGCAAGGCAGCTACAATAGCATGGATTATAGTTTTATTTTGCTGGGGTGTCCAACAATATTTGTTCACTAGATTTCATATTGACCATCCACAGATGAGGAGGATAATCTTTTTAAAGGCATAAACAATTACCGGGCGTCATTGAACTTGACAATTCTGAAGAAAAATGACAATGCTGAGTGTCTTGCCGATGCACTAGCAGGTCAATTTAAGAACCAACCTTGCACAAACTCCACTGGTGCCAACACTGTTCCCGGTACTGAACCGCAGTTTGCCAACTACCCTAACCTATTGGCCAAATGCCATTTGAATGTCTCAGACACAAGGGATGGAGCAGTAATGCCTGCTTGTGTTCCTAACCTAGTTCCAAATATCGTGCTCACAAACTTTACAGAATCTCAATACTCTGAAAACCTCAATGACATCAAGTATACAGGAGTTGGGATCGGTTCAGATGGAGACTGGATGGTGGTTGTTCTCACAACAGGCACACCTGAAGGAAGTTATTCACCGGCTACAGGCGCTGCTGGTTTGGCTTGTGAGACAAGTCTAATCCTTCACGTCCTACTCCTCCTGGTGGCTGTTTTTTACTTGTTATAAGCACTGATTTCATATTTACGGCACCATTGTTTATTTGCAGAGGGTAAGAAAAGAAGCATATCCATTTGTTTCAAAAGATACAAAAACCAAGAATCACCTCACATATACGCATTTCCTTTCGATGAATGGAGGCAATCCATTTGTAGATTGATACTGTGATGTTGTCATCCATGCTACCATTTTAGAAAGGATTTGATTACATGTCATCATATTATTCTTGTTGTCATCTGCTTGTCTTACTCTAGTTTTGGAAATGTCTTTTTTTCTGGTTTCCATCTCCATATTAGAAATCAGAGAGAAGCTTCTTTGTTTTCTTTTGGATAAGTGAAGCTGAAAAGAAAGAATAATGTATACTGTTGGAAACACAAGCAATTGATGGAAACTATTTACCCATTTTATCAATTTAGACTCAATATTAATTAAAAATAATTTAATAAGTTTTTCTTTAATTATTATATTATCAACTTGGTCTCATCTTCTCCTAATTATTAAATTATTTTTCATTAAAAATAAGATTAAATTGATAGAATATTTAAAGTATGCTTAATCTGATTGAATGTATAAATATGAATAATTAAAAGTGTTATTATACATTTTTTCTTTATTATAATGTCACCCTTCAATGATATCTAATAATATAATAATCATCTTGTAACAAAAATAAAAGTTTAATGACCATTTAGTGAAATAATTGATCCTCTAGTAAAAAGATTGATTCCTTGAGAAAATAATTGATTGGACTTCAACAATTTCTTAAGCGATAATTTTATAAGTTAATGGATTTTTATTGTTTAGTTATATTTAAAGTATTTCTTAATATAAAAATAAAAATAATGGTTTATTAATAAAATAATAGATTAATTATTTAAAATAATAAATATATTTTTATTCTATAAGAGTTTTTTTTTTCGTGTTTGTTAATGTTAAAGACATCTTTAGACAAAAGGACTGATCTATTTAATTATAAAACTAAAAAAAAATTAAATAAGCATTATTTTGTATCCCAACACTTGTAATTTATTATAACGACCATAAATAATTAGAAACTCACTAGAAAATATATACATACCACAAGAACACCAGAAAAAGCTACCACACCTATCAAAAGTGTAAAGATAAGAGAAAAATACTGGTTCTGTGGATATAAGTAATATTTGTTTTAAAATATACTTCTAACTATTAGATATTTTAATCATTATGTTGTAAATACTGGTGTTTACAATTATTGAGTATACTGTGGATATAAGTAATATTTGTTCGAGCGATTCGATTCGAGTTGAGTCAAATATTTTTAAGTTATTCGAGTTCAGTTAACATATTTTATAATTTGAATTTTTTTTTTAATTTTTTCGATTTGAGTCAGTTTTAGCAAGTTCGATTCGAGTTTGATTCGATTTGATTTTTTGAGTTTATGTATAAATTTAATTATACTGTTTATAATACTATAGTACATTTTGACTCTAATTTAAACGACTCTCATTAAATCTACATACATATTTTTATATTATTTATATATATATAAATAAGATTTTAAATTATTATTATTATCAATAGGTATGAATATGTCATTTTATTAAATCACGAACTTCTTTAAAAATATTTTTCTTATTTAGAAAAGCCAAAACGAGATAATAATAATAATAAATTAAATACAATAATATAAATATATAAATTAAAAAAATAAATTAATTAACATAATTTAAATAATATAAAAATAAAAATAATATTTAAAAAATAAATATGGAAAGTGATCGTATCGTAAAGAAAAGAAAATTAAAATGTAAAAATAATAAAAAGAGAAGTTATGACTGAAATAAAACTGAAAATAAAATTACAGGGACTAAATGTGTAATTAGACCATGAAAAATTTTGAGTTATTCGATTTTTCAAGTAACTCGAACTTTAAAAATTTAAACTCGACTCGAAACCGAAATTTTTTCGAATTATTCGATTCGACTCGAATTACTCAAAAACTCAACTTGAATAGTTCGAAATTAAAAAAAAAAATCGATTTTTTCGAGTGGAGTCGAATTTTGTTCACACTAATGGAAAGTCTCACGAACAATAATGATATTGTCATGAATAAGTCTCCCATTCACAAATGTCAATTGCATCGGGTGAACCACATCCGGAAGAACATGTTTGAGTCGTGAGGCTAAGATCTTAGTTATGATCTTGAGAACGTTGTAAAGACTAATCGATCAAAAGTGATAAACTTTAGACGGATTCTCTCTTAAGAATAAAGATAATATTGATCTTGTTCATCACCAAAAACTGAAAAAAGAATGATCTACCATAGACAGCAAAGATCGCCTTTCATATTTTTCCGATCAAATGTGCCCGGAAAACCATTCATCCCCGGGGATTTTAAGTGTCCTAAACACCACTACTTTGATCTCATCTTCCGATGCTTTCATGCTAAGCATCGCAGTCATAGATTGTGATACGACAGAGGGGAAGATCAATGGCCGGGTCCTTAGGAAAGACCTTGTGAAAGTGCCTTTGAAAGTGGAGAGCAACAGCCGAAGCGTCTTCAATCCATTCTCCGGCATCATCCTTTAAGCGCCAAATCTTCCCAAAAGATTGCTTAGCTTGAGCTTCATATCATAGACTGGAATAGAAAGTTAATGATTCTTTGCTTCTATGTCAAATAAAAATAACTATTATTCTAATGAAACCATGACCCAAAATAATTTCATAGCTTTTTTATATATGTTTTTTTTTTTCAACAATATCGTTGGAATTTTTTTTATTGAATCATTCAAATTATTTTTAATAATATAATGAATCATGTTTAAATCAAAAGACAGATTGCACTCAAACTGTTTTCGAACAGTGTTTTAATAAAATAATAACATTGTTCAAAGATAGGGAAAACAACCGGTCTACAAACAATATTTTTTTTTAATTTGATTTATCATGGAAATAAATACTATTCAAATAGTGTTTGAGTAAAAAAAATATTATTCAAAGACAAGTTACTTTCCCCTGTCTTTGAACAATATTTGTTATTTTTATTAAAACATTATTTGAAGACGGATTGAAAGTAATCTAACTTCTGATTTAAATAATAATTCGTTATATTGTTAAAAATAATCTGAGTGATTCAATATTTTAAAAAAAATTCTCTAACAATATTATTGAAAAAAACACCTTTATACGCAATAGTAATTTCATGGATATTATGATTGTGAAAGAGCATACACCACAAAAGATTTTAAGGGTATCTTTGGATGGAGGAAATGAGTATTACCGGTTGGAATATTTTTTTCTAAAATTAGATACCTATGTTTGGTTGGTGAGAACTTCTTTTACCTGGTAATAGAAAATTACCTACAGTAGCGCTACAGTAGCGTTTTTTTAAGTTTTGTCCAGAAATCTCATTCCTTCCTATTTTTTTGGTATTGTAGAATTCCCGTCATTTAGGACAAAATTATCCTTAGAATTCCTGTCATTTATCGCTACAAAAATGCCTCGTTACAATATTAAGGAGAGAAATGTATATTAGATGAATTAATAATAAATTAATTTTTATATAAAATTTAAATAATATAATATAAATAATTTTATGAAAATATTTTATTTTTAATATTAAAGATTTCTCTTAAATTTAATTTAATATTAAAAATAGAAAATAATTTTATATTTAAAAATATAAAATTTAATAATCTTAATATATTTATAACATTATGCATAAATTATTTTATTAATATTTTAAATTTAAAAAAATAACCATAATTTAATAATTTCAACATATTTAGGCCATTGTAAATAAGTTATATTTTCCCCAAAGATAATCTTTTCTGTAAACATTACTTATATATCATTATCGATAGAAATAATCTTAAAACCAATTAATTTGCACACTTTCAAGACATTTTATCAATATAGATATATTGGTTTAAATAAGTTTACTCTAAAGCCTGAATACCTACGTAGGTATAGAGGGTTACAAAAAAAATTATAATTACAAGCCATATTACCTATACAGGTAAACCCTGTTGAAATTATGTTAAAATTCAAAATACTTTTTATTTTTTAAACTCAACTTTACACTATGATTTTCTTCATAAATATAATATTTATAAAAAAAATTTAAAAATATAAATTCTTAATATTAATTATAATAAAATTATGTTAAATAAAAAAATTATATGAATTTTTATTTTAATATTTTCTATTTATCGATAAAAGTTTAACTGGTTAAAAATAAAATATATCATAGGAACAGTTTGGTAAAGATTACTTTCAAGTAATCTTATATTCCCCCAACCAAACACTGTCAACTTACATTCCTACCGAACAAACCAAACAAAGTAATATAGCATTCCCAGTAATATACCGGGTAATGATATATTCCAGTAATCTTATTCCGAAAGATAATCTTCTTTTCCGTGAACCAAACACACCCTAATAGTTAAGCTATGACGTGCCATTAGTTTTATTATTTATATAAAAATACTTACGATCATGTAGTAATAATAATAGAATAAAATCTTATAAAATAAAAATATATCATTATTTTAAATAATTAATTTAATATTTTATTAATAAATTATAGAAATATGATTAAATTTTGTCAACACATTATATTTATTGTTTTGTTAAGAAAATATCCTATGTATAACTAAAATAATAAGATACAATCACTAACTTAAAAACTTAGTTTTAAAAGGCATTAGGTATATTAAGGTACCAAAGATCTTTAAAATTTAGACGCTAGGCATTTAATAAAGGCGTGCATTTTTCGTAAACGAGATACTCTTTATATTAAATAATATAAATATTGTTTATATTGATTTAAATATTTTTTTTTAATTTTAACTACAATGATTATAGCAGTATCTGTTCTAGAGTATATACTCTCAACCATAAAATAACAATTAAAAAATTTAAAGTAAAAGACAATTTTCTAATGTGTTGTTATTAAAAAACAAAGAAGTTACGGATCGTAATTAAATATCTAAAAAAATAAAATAAATTAAAAAAAATATGGATACAAAGCTTTTTTTTAGAATAAAAGGTTCTCCAAATCATTTAAAGAAAGAATGATTTGATTTTACTTAAAGATTAAGAATGACTCATTTAAAAAAATAGTTGTTGTTCTTAGAGGTCACGAGTTCGAGCACTAACAATACCATCAGAGTGATTGAGTGATCAATATTAAATGGTAAAATAATTACAATGACACGAACCTTCTAATCTTAGTGGTTATTTGAAGAGAAAGGTTGTTGTAATTAATAAGTTTATTTATTTATTTTTAAAAGTTAAAGAACTTAATAATTAGTACATCCTTAAACCCATTCATAAATACCACGTGTCATGCAACCACATGTCACCAAGAAATTCCTGTAAATAAATAAAAAAGAATTTAATCGATACGTTGAGGAAAATAGGACTAATAATAAGAATTAATTGGGGAAAATGAATGAGGAGCGATCAATTCAAAGCGAGGTTGTCGCGAAGAAGAGACGAATCTGAAATCCTTGGGTTTGTGTTTGTGACACACACAGAGCGCTGAACGACTATGGCGATGCTAGAAAGCATTGTCGTTTTCACCCTCCTTCTCCTTATGCTCATCCTCATAATTATCCTCATCCTTATCGCCTTCAAACCATGGCGTTTCTTCTCCTTCTCCCTCTCCCTTCTATCATTCTCTTCTCGATCTCGCACCATCAAGGTAACATCAATTCCGTTGATCTATCGTGTTCCTTTGATTTTAGTACTGAATCTAGTGTCCAGTATTGATTTAGGTTTGATTCCATGTTTCTGATTGCGGATCATTGCCTTTTGAGCTTAGGTGGAGCTGGATTTCTTTTTGAGGTTTTAGTTTTAAATTTTTGGTAGTAACGAGCTTTGTTTCCTATATATTTTGTTCTACTTTGGTTTCTTGTTGTTTTTAATTGCATATCTTTAGGTTGATCCATTTATCAGTTCTTTATGTACAATGAATCAATGCGGCGAGTTTGTGTAGTAATTTTCTTTTTGGTGCTAATTGGTGATGTTTTGAATAAATAGTAGAGGATTCTATGGTTCAGCTTGCAGTTTGCTGAAGTCCGTGGGAATGCAATGCGGATTTTCTTGGGTCGTTGAACTGGAGAGATGCATTTAATTGAACTACTTTTGGTATTCTTCTGAGGTGATTATAGATTTATGTTGATGCTAGAGGTTGTGACGGACCCATAACTTCATGTAAGGGGGTGCACAGTACAAGAAATTATATTAAACATGTAGGGGGTGCAGAATTAGATTATCAATAGAAAATACAAAGAAAATATATAAAACATATGAGAACTTAAAAGTTTTAGGGGGTGCGACTGCTCCCAGCACCCCCAAGGTCCATCCCTGGCTAGAGGAGTAACTGATTTTCTAGTTTAGCAGATTGTGGGTGGATTTCAATCATGAATACCAGATATGGCATGTAGTTTAGTGGATTTAATACCTAGGAAATATGTTTGGAAATTAATGGCATATATTCCAAGTTTTTCAACAATGATGGGTCGCTTAATGCACATACACTAAGAATAGATGGCAATGAATGTTGTATCCTAGAGACTGTTTGTGAATCTTCGGCTTTTAGAAATATATGCATCCATTGTTGTATGTAGTGTAGGGTCTTCATCAAGAACTTGGTTGATTTCTTTCCTTGGCTGGAAAAATCTGGAGACAAGAAGGAAAGAGGATAATTTGGCTATCATTTTGAAGTTATCTTATAAGTATTTTTGCAGTCTCTTCTTAAGTGATAAATTTGGAAGTCTGAAATCAATGCATAGATTGATTTTTCAAGTATATAGACTTGTTCCAATTCTCGAACATCAAACCTAATATCATATAAGTGTGTCATTTTCCTAGATTTCTTTTATCATACCTCCAACCACCTATATATGAAATAAAATTTACTTTTAGATGATTACTCTCAGTATCTCTTCCTTTATCTTTTTCTTGTCTGAATCCATACAATTTAAATGCATGTGATGGAAGCAAGAGTTGGGATCTTTATTTTAAACCCTTCATGTGTTTGTGAATGTAATTGCTAAACTTTGTCATAGCATTTTTGCATGTAGATTTATATTTTCTTTCCATTTAAAAGAGGGGAATGATGGGAAACTGTTGAAGCTTGCTTTCTGTTTGAATTTTTTTGTGATCAGCTTTCATTTGATGGATTTCTAGGTTGATGACGTTGAGAGGCCTCTAGTATCAGATGATGCTAATCTCACTCGAGATCAAAGTAGTGATTTGACAAGAAATTATGATTTAGAGGGAGCTTGTTACCAAAATGAAGATCTTCTGCGCCCACCTCGTAATGAGGGACTTGTTCACAAACAACGGATCCCCCCTACCTCTCCCCATTTGACTCAGGGTATTATTAATCTTTTACTGTTTTTCTCTTATAATTATGCTTTAACTCTTTTGCTTAAGCAAATCCTATACTAATGATATACTTTGTACAGGTGATAGCTTGGTTCTAGATGTAATATCTGATCCTTCAGAGGATATTTTGGTTGGGCAGACATTAAAGCACCCATCGCCCACAGAGCACCTAGTTGAAGCACTAAAGCTTGGTAGACCTGAAAATCGAAGTCAAAACACAGTAAAAGAGTTTGTGCCCCAGGTTATCAGTGATCAACGTAATTTCTGTTTTCTCTCACTTCTATAAAGAGATTAATGTATTACTTTCTTTCAATCTATTAAATGCATAAAGCATGTAATTATATATGTCTGTTAGAAGTGCAGGAAGTTGCCTTTCACTTGATGTTGTCTCTGGTCCTTCTCGTGGTACTTGCTGTTCTATACAGTCAACAAACACTTCAAGTCTGCCTTTGATCCTAGGGAGGGCTTCTCCGAGTCATTTATTATTGAAAGATGCGGAGGTTTCCGGAAAGCATGCTATGATAACTTGGAATCAAAATGTAAACTTCTCAAAAGTTGTATGACGTTAGTTTGCATTAGGTTGTTTTCTATTTATGTGGTGTATTAGTTGTTCCTATTGTTATAAACTTCTGCAGAAACTTAAATGGGAGCTGATAGACATGGGTAGCCTCAATGGAACACTATTGAATTCTCAACCAATTAATCATCCTGATACTGGAAGTAGGCAATGTGGCCACCCGATGGAACTTTCAAGTGGAGACACAATAACACTTGGAACAACCTCAAATATACATGCAAGTCTATATGCTTTTTTTTATTCTGGCTTTTTTTGCTTCATTTCAAATTTTCTAGATATAATTTATCGTGCTCATAAGTATTGAATTCATGAACGAACAAGAGCTTTTCATTATTCACATCTCCAGGATATTGAGGTATTTCCTTTTTGACCATTTTCTGTTTTCAGCAATTTCATAAGATTGACATAATCTGAGACTACGAGTATATAACTGTCATCTTACTTGTTTTTGTATATTTTTACTGTCAGAATCATCCTTTTGATATAAAATAACCTATAAGAATGTCATATACCACAAGCCACATCCACTTCTAACATCCTAGAAGTGCATAATTTTTGTGCTTTTTTATTTTTCCAGTCTCATTTATTCTCAGGGAACTCTCATTTACTTCTGTTCATAACTATCTTTCAAGAGCGTAGAGGTAATTGAAGAACTGAACATTAATGTTGCACTTTCAGTTAACAGTTGATAGACTATCCACATAAGATATAATCCCATATGGTAAGGGTTGTAGACACGATTGTTTGTGTGGCATCTGCTTTAGTTTCCCGATGACCATTGTGGTTATGTGTTTTCTCTTATATACTCATTGCAGATAGCACAATGTCCTTTTCGGTTTGTAATGCATGGAAATCTTTGATTTAGTGGAGCTAATTTTATTGATTTGCATGTTGTCTTCTGTGACAGGTTCATATTTCATCCCAAAATGAGTGCCTGATGCCTTTTGGAGTTGGTATGATTTCTGATCCTATGTCGTTGCGTCGAGGAGGAAAGAAGCTTCCCATGGAAGATGTTTGCTATTATCAATGGCCTCTTCCTGGAATTGATAAGGTTTTCAAGTTATTAAGTATTTAGTTGATATTTTATCCTTCTATCAAAAGCGATGGATCTTATATTTTGCTGACATTGCAGTTTGGGGTGTTTGGTATCTGTGATGGGCATGGTGGTGTTCAGGCTGCTCAAGCTGCGAGCAAGTTAGTCTTCCTATTACATCTTTTATTGTGCTTCCTAGACAGGGTTTCTGGTTGATTCATTGATATTTCATATTTCGATTAATTATCCAATACACTCTTGTTTCCCATATCTTAGGCGTGCCCTAGAGTGTTTCCTAGTCTTTCAAAGCTTGTCACAAAGTATTATGCATCTTTTCCCTTCTGTCATTCTGTTTCTGTTTGTAGAAAACAGAGGAAAAAGTACTATATTATTCATCTATTTCATAGAAAACAATTCTATTTATAGACTTGGCTACAAGGAGTTTTACACCAAGTAAATAACCCTTAGGTTATGGACTCTTATCTTCAAGAATTTAAATTACAACTAAACTCCTAGTTAGGATAGAATTACAGCCCGTTACAAGATAAGGATAATCCTAAGAATAATCCTAATTTACTCTTACAATCCTACACTGGTGCGTTTGTTTAAAATCTGACTATGATTTTCATGACCTGCTGATATGATAAATGCTGACTTAGGCTTTACTTGGTAGATTTTGTAACCACCTTCTACTTTCTAGCTTAACCATTTGATTAATAAAATCTTCGTTTTTACTCCTTTCCATCCTTCTTAACAAGCAAAACCTAAACATTGGCTTGATTTATTCATTTAATAGTCTTATGATTTTTTTGTCATCACCTTATTCTTATGAGTTATGACACATTAGTCATTGGTTAGTATTAGAAGATTTCAGATCTGGCAAACTCCATCCATTGAACCAAACACTTTTCACTGGTTTCCTGGGATATTTCTGGATTAAAGTTAGATATATCTTGAGAGATTATGAAATATTTAGGTGTTTAGGTGCTACTTTGTTTTTCTTAAACACCTTCTAGCTATATGATAGATAATTAATTCTTGAGAATTTGATTAGAGTAAAACTTTGAGAACTCTTCATAAAATTTTTGTTTCTTCATCCATACCTTTACGTCCATGATAGCTTAGACTGCTTAATAGCTGACATTGTAGCCATTACCTTAAAGTGTATGCCTCAATGGATTTTATTTTTTTTCCTTTCATTAAACAAGTGCCAATCAAGTGTTTATATGGTAATGAAGCAATAGTACACGTGTCAATCTATTTGCTGTTGAAACTTGTTAGAGTTGCATAGTAAAAAGGCAAGGAAGAATTATTGAATATCAGAGTGGGTTCAAGTGTCTAGTTGCTATCCACTTGGTCATGGGTTCAAATTCTAGGAACAGTCTCAGTGCTCATAGAGAAAGGTCGTGTACACCAAGGCCTTCCTCAAACACTGATTGCTGGAGGCTTAAAAATTTAAGGGAAGTGAGAGAAGTTTCATGTTTCTTTCTTTATAAGTCCTTTTTTAGCTTTCTCTCCACTTTCATGTATGAATTCAAGTGACAAACAGATGGAGGATTTGGATATGATCATATTAGTAGATTCTGTTTTTCTTTTGTTCCCTTGGCTTTACATATCTTCTCTGTATTATGTTCAAAAAAATAAATAAATCTTCTCTGTATTATTCCAATCTTATCTTTGGTTATAAATACAAACACACACATATTAAAGGTGGAAACTTTGTTCTTCAAACTAGCAATTATTGATTGAAAACCTGAACTTCATTATCCTTGCAACATGAAGCTTCCAGCTTAAGATTTAAGGTTTCTGATTTGTAAAAAAAACAAAAACTAGCAGTTCTGCTCATTTTAGCTGATATGCAGATTTTGACTTAACTATTTTACTAAAGTTTCAAGAATTTGATGTCCAGGATTCTGCCTGAGATTCTTGCTACCATTTTAGCAGATTCTGTAAAAAGAGAGAAAGTTCTGTCGCAACATGATGCCTCCGATGTTCTTAAAGATGCATTCTCTCAAACAGAAGCGAACATGGATAACTATTATGAGGTTTTCCCCTCACCTGCATTCTCTTCTTTTCTTTGTTATTCCTTCTATCTACATTTATTACTGTTTAGTTTGTAAATCTGTCAAAAGTGTGCTGTCAGCATCTATCTGTAGTGTATTCTCGCTATTATCATTTGTATATGTGCTACCACTCTTGTTGAATCATATTCTTTATAGGTTATTACACTTGTTTCCATCCACATTGCATGTCCTTAGGTATTGTATGATAATTAATTCCTTGCAGGGCTGTACCGCAACAGTTCTTTTGGTTTGGACCGATGATGGTGAAAAGTTCTATGCACAATGTGCAAACGTTGGGGATTCAGCTTGTCTTATCAAGTACGCATTTGTTCTTATTGTTTAAGTTGTAGGATTTCTTGGGTTATTAGGGTATTTTACGATCAAAGTATTTCTTGGAGTCTTGAAAAGATTGATCATTTCGATCATACTTTATTCATAATCATACTTGAGAATTTTTTTTTGTTAATCTTAGGTAATGTTGTAATCTGTAAGTTAAAATATAGAATAAATTTCCTTCAACAATTCATGAGAAATCTATTGGCATCTGTCATAAGCTACTCAAATACATGTATGTGTGCGGCATAAGTATTCAATTTTGTGAGGTTTTTTCTTATATAATTATATTAGAGGGTCTTTGGAGGGTCATATCTCTATAAATGTATCCAGATATACATCAAACGTAGGTGTTGGACATGAGCACTTCAAGCATAGATAATTGACCACTGTAGTGTCCATGCTATGTCTTTTGCCTGTTGTAGTGGCATCGGGTCATATTGCTGTCTTACTTTCGACGTAATATTCTCACCATTTTCTGTTCTTTCATATACATAATATTCTGTTATCGCTTATTTGAAATGAAATTTATCATCATAATGCTTCTTTTTTGTGGTACTTACTACCAATTACAACTTTATTGGGACAGTATCGGAGGTGAGCAAATTAAGATGACAGAAGACCATAAATTAACTAGTTATTCCGAAAGACTCCGCATTGAAGGAACAGGAGAACCGTTAAAAGATGGGGAAACACGTTTATGTGGTATGTGTAGATTTCTGTATATAGTCATTATGGTCAGGAGACAGGACTTGGGGAATAATTGCTCGCTTGTTTCAGGTTTGAACCTTGCCAGGATGCTCGGAGACAAGTTTCTGAAGCAGCAAGATTCACGTTTTAGTTCCAAGCCTTACATAAGTCAACCTGTTTATATCAATCAAACAAGTGGGGCGTTTGCACTACTAGCAAGGTGATTCTATCGATCCTTTCTTGTTTACCTTTGCATGCGAAAACATATTATGATTGTTCTCAGTCGATTTTGATGAAAACAATCTATTAGATATACTTATTTTCTTGCTCGTATTCTTTAAACATTCGACATTTTTGTGATCCCACTTTTGCGTGCCTATTGCAGTGATGGATTTTGGGATGTTATTAGTGTTAAGAAAGCAACCCAGTTAGTTGCGCAGGTATTACATTATACATAATAATATTAAATCTTCGGCTTTTTTTCCGAATAAATATCAAATCTTTAGGTTGTGGTGGTCAGATGAGGGAGGAGTCGGAGAATTTTGCAGAGAAGATGGCCACTGTTTTGTTGAGCGAGGCCCGAACACAGCGAACAAAGGATAATACCTCAATTATTTTCTTAGATTTTGACAGCAGATCTCGAAGAATACCCTGTAAAGTTGATGACTCTTAATATGAATTTTTGAAGGTTTTGATTTAGTGTGAACAACTCTATATTAATTATTGCAAATGCTATTTTCATTTGTAGCTTGAATTTTGCTTTCCCCGACTTATCATTTTCCAAGCCATACTATTCTTGTAGAGAGACCAGTTTTTGTAGCTGATACTAACTCTGCAAATATAGTTAAAAATTCATCAGGCGCCATTGATTGATATTGAAGATAAATATAAGAAATATATAATAGTTTAAAAGTACTAAAATCTTTCCAGTAATATATATAGGATTATTATTCTTTGTAGGGTTAATGCACAATTAGTCCGTTAACATTTATCATTTTTTTTATTTTGGTACTTAACGTATTATTTAAGCTTGTGTTCTTTTACATTTGTACCGCTACTCATTTTGTTCTATGATGTTACCTTTGTCGTTAAAATAGTTTTCAGCCAATGGTATCATATTACGTCATCTCATCTTTGATTAATCTTTAGGTTTGTTTTTATTCAATCTAGTCACTGAAAAATAAGGATATTCATTTTCAGATATTCGATTTTCGGGTACTAAAAAATGGAGGATCCAATTCCAAGAGCGAGGATATCCTTCCATGGCTGCCATCTTGGAAAAACTCACTCCAATTGTCTCCACAAAATCCACTACGAGAGTGATGCATCTTCATGTTCAACTCAGGTCTGTCAAAACGGAGAATCTCAAATCCACTTTCTACCATCACTCAAGACCCCTCCCCCATGGCCTTCTACACACTTTATGTCAGCTACCCTCCCACAACGATTGACACATCCTACAACAACACCTTCAATGCCTGATCCTCAACCTCTATGAACCATCCTACGACCAGTCCCAACAACATAATCCCTACACCTAATGAAGCTAATGCCACTCAAGCCACGTGGGACATCAATTTATTATTTTAACGAGAACAACTGGATTTTTTTTATATAGGATAAAATGAAAAAAAAAAAGTAATACAAATTTTCCTAATGATAGAAAAATCGGCCCAACTAATAGAACAGTACAGTACATGGATGTGTCCAATGGTAATTGTTGGACCCATGGATCACCTCCACCTTGAATGCTGGGCTCGATAAGATTGAGAGTCGAATTTGAGTTTGAATAATTTTAAACGAATCTAAAAAATTTAAGCTCGGTTCGATTTGTTAAGAACATAAGTTGAATTCGAGCCTAATCGAGTTAAGTGTTGGTCGATCTTTGACTGCGTTAGACTCAAGTAATTCTTATCTGTCACATCTCACTAATAAAAAAACTTTGATATACAAATTGTATAAACTCAAGCTTTTTAATTTTAAAGTTTAGTGTAATAATTTAAGGTTTAAAACTTATATTTATGATTTAGATTCTAAGATTTAAATTTAAAAATTTAGATTTAATATCATAAAAAAAAATAGTATATCTACCGAATTTATAAGTTTAGAAATTTAAAATGGTACTGATTTTCAACTTTTTCTTCCCTTTCCCTAAGACAATTGTTGTGAGATGATTAAATCTTCACCTATTGCTCAACCTTTTTGACTTTCTGTTTCATATATCACACTTACACCCCACCAATCTTATCTTTCCTTGGGTGGGGATTCGGTAACTTCCCAATGGCTAATGCATTGATGGTGGATCTGGATCTGCTAAGACAGTTCCTCTTTCTTGTTAGAAATTAATAAAGGACACGGCAAAGAACAGAGGTGTAGGTGTGGGTGTGGCAGCTTCACACGGTTCAAGTTTTGATTTCAACTTTATCTCCAACACATTAAATTGGTCCTAACAACATTCGTTACCTACTGAATTTCACAAACATGTAAACAATTAAAAAGCATACACACAAAAAAATAAATAAATAAAAATCCTCACACGTGCAAAGTGTTGTGGCCGTCCCGAGTCTAAAATCACAACCGAATCATTAATGGGATGTCTCAGTTTAAGCATCTCAATGTTTTTTAGAAAAGTATTTTTCTTTGATGTATTTTTCATTAACGAGACTTGGCTTCGGTAATCCCATGTAGCCACATCGGGTCGGCCTTGCGACTAGGTTGAGTCGAGGGGTTACAACCATAGGGATCCTTGGTGGATTTTTGGTGTTATGTGTTAGCTAGAGCCTTGTTGTGTGCTGATAAATTGCTTAGCTAGTTAAACCTTTGTATGATGGGATATGATGGGAATTCAGATACCTAAGAAAATAGTGTTATAACACCATGAAGACATAACGAATGTAGAATCCTGATGTTGTGTGAATGTGTGCCTCATTCGAAGATGCTCGATGTGAAATTCTGAGCATGAGATTTAGAGGATCCCGATACTGTGTAGACATAGGTATCAATCTCCTAAGTGTAGGATCCCGATGTTGTATGTATGCGAGCCTCACTCATAGTGTAAGATCTCGATGTTGTGTAGATGCGGATCTCATTACTTTGTGCTTGTATTTGTTATGTATATATTGTGTGTGATAATATACATTCATGATACCTTGTGTTTAGACGATTATGGTACCGTATCATACCATATATGATTCACATGTCTCGCACTTTTTTCATGATATGTGCGATATATGGTCGATTGACGGTGTATCCATTGAGCTTTTGTAGCTCAACGTTCGGAATATGTTTTCGTTCGCAGGTTAGGTGGCGGGCGGACCAGAGGAGAACCATCGCGATTGGATTTTCAACATTGACTTAGTGTTAGACTAAAAGTTATTTGATGTCATAAGTTAGTACTTATCAGACTTTGTATTATAATTTGTAACTTTATTCGATATTTTAATTGTGTCAAATAATTTTTAAATGGTTATATTTATTTGGATCTCCTTTATACTTGTTTGAGTTATGTTGAATTTTATATATTTTGAAACGAATGAACCCACCCATGTTGGTTTTGAATGTGTTAAATGGATTTTTAAAACAAAATTTTGTAATACAGATTTTGAGCCAGATGCCTAATGTGACATCTGGATTGAAGGTGTTACATATTTAGATACCATCTTGGGGAAAGTTTGAACTCTAATCTCGAAAATAATATTATTGAAAGAGTGAAACATAAATTTTAAATGCAGATTATAAATTAAACATTTGATATTTTTTAAAAATATTTTTTTGAAAGATTGATATTTAAAAAATATATAATAAAACTCTAAAAATGTATAGAGATCTCCCAACTAAAAAGGTGGCCATAATTTTTTATTACAAAATAAATAAATAAATCCAGGAGAATTTAAATTTTACAACTAATATAATTGTATCTTATTTGTATTCAAACAACTGCAAACTCACATAAGTTTTAATAAAATTTTTAGAAAACCTACATTATCTATATAAAAAAGAAAAGACACTTAAAAATAAGTTAATTATATATTAAAAAATAATATAATTATAATTTAATCAATATATTTATATTCTATTTATCTATAATATATACATCCGATTTTAAGTAAATAAAATGTTTAACTGTTCATTTATTATAAAAGAACTTTCAAATCATTATATCGCAAAAAGTAGTATGTTCATAAGATTTTAATACCTAATAAATGTAAATATTTCATTAATTCCAACTCAAATTTATTAAAAAATAAATATTATAAAAATATTTATACAAACGTGAAAATAAATTTGTACATTTATATGGAATTTATAATATTTTTTATTAATAAATTTCTAATATCTTTATGTTTATATAAAATTTAGCTATCTTTATGATTAGGGTGGGTAAAACAGCCGATCGTCCTGGATTAGTAAGATCTAATAAATTTTTATCTGGTGTTAGTTTCAGTAAGACCGAGACTAGATTAAAAATTTAGGTACTGGTCATAATCGGGACCGGGACTGGATCTTCATTTTTTAGACTCGGTATTTGATGGGTACCTAATAAGACCGAAACCAATACTAAATATCCGATATTGATTTTTTTTGTTTATTTTTTTATTAAACTTTCTCTTTATGTATAAATATTATGAGTATGACTAATTTTAAAACTTTAATTTTCAAACCTATAATATTTTAATTATATTATTATTGATTAAATTTTTTCTCCAATTATTTAATTATTTTAAAAATAAATTAATTAACTGAATATTTAATAATAAAATTGATTTTCACTAATAATTAGATTAATTTTAAAAATCAATAATTATCGAAACTAAGACTAATTTTATTTAAATCTATAAGTATCTGGTCTTGCCACCATTATTTACGAAGAGCAACATAATAATTGAACATGTAACCATTTGCCATTCCATTAGATACTGTTCTGAAAAGACAAACCTTTTGTCTTTTTGTGTGTCCCAAACACACCATGTGAACATTTGTAACCAGAAAAAGAAAACCTGACAAACATATTTAATATTTGACGAGTTGACATTCATACCCCGCACCGACGCCTTTCACGATCTAGATATGTACCGCACTCTAGTTAAACATAAGGGTATTATCGTCAACGTGTAGAATTATCCTAATTTTCTGAAAATTCTGTTGAAGTAATTGAATTAAAATTTATTATTCATTTTTTGCCGTAACTAGAATTTGCTTTTCTAGTTGTAATCTTTGATAATTTCTTTAAAGCTTATTTAAAAAAAAACATTTAAAATGAAATTAATAAATGAATAAGATTCATTAAATTTTGGAAACTATATAATATAGCTCATTATCTAAATAAATTATGCGTAAACGAGGATGATAATAATTCTCTTAATTAATCTGAATTCAAATAATATATTAATATGTATATATTTATTGAAGTATAAAATTGGATCGTTTGAATTTACGATTATATTATGAATAATGTATAAAGGTCGAGAGGGACAAAGTTATTTAGGGTGAAAAAGGATAATTGTTTTTTATCTTAATTTTTTATTTTATTTTTAAAAAAATTAACTTATTTAAGAATTTGTTATCTTTCTTTTAAGTATATATTTTGTCCTTCAATCTTAAAAATTGATTCTATCCTCGAATATTATAATATTTTTAAGATCGAGATTAAAGTGATACAGATATAATTTAAGGATTAATTTATTAATATACCAATTTTATAAGTAAAAGTTTTTTCATCTAAAGTTAAAAGCAGGTGATTAAAACAGTAGATTAATTTAATGATTAAAATAAATATTTGTCTATTTTTAGTGACCCAAAACTTTATTCATAGTTGGATGTATAATTTACCCATAAATTATTCAGTCCTAGTTTATTTCACTAAGATTATTCCAAAAATAGTTCCAAGCAATATGGAATGAAATTATTTTCTTGCCGGAAAAACAGCTTTTTCCATTAAATTTAAAATTGTTACTGCGAAATGTCACCATAAAATTGTTAATATTAAATTTAGAAAGGAATATATTTATTTATTTTTTATTTCCGTATTTAAAATAGTGTATGGATTTGTACTTGAAATTACTATCAGAATACGGATGATTGTTTTTCTGAAAAAGAAAATTATTTTCTCAATAAATGCCATGCATGATGAATATTTACTTATTAAACCTTTAAAAATATCTTTCACTTTTAAATTTAATAGTATAATTAAAAAATGTAAAACTATTTCTTTAGATCAACTTTTAAAAAATTAATCGACTGGTAAATAATTTAATTTTGTTTAAGTTTTAGATTCGAAACATTATGAATATAAAAAAATTATCAAAAGATTTACCTGTTAAAATTAAAAGTATTATATAAATTGATCTGTATTAATTGAAGTAAAACCCTAAAAATCGGAGAGTAATAAAAGAATTATAACAGTACAACTAACAAAGACATCTAATTCCTGAGCAAGAATCCTAGTAAAACCAAACTTGCCGTCTATAATTTTATATAATTTTCAAAATAGTAATAATATTTCAAAAACAAATTCCAATTCGGTCAAGAAAAAGAAACCAAGTTCCAGTTAAACTAGGACGCGTTTTTGTATTTGTCCTCCTTTTACATATATATTGGAGAAGGCAGGGAAGAATTTTTCTTAGATTTCATAAGCCATCTGTCAAAACCAAAGCTTTTCTTTTGTTTTGTAAACCAGGGAAGAAGAAGATCAGCTCAGTATACAATTTCCTCTTCCTTTTGATTTTTTTAGCAGCATAGTAAGTAAATTGCAGGTTCACAGCTGTTTCCCTTTTTATACTTTTTGTTTCCTTTTTTTACTATATTATTTTTCATCGATAAACTCTAAAGTTTCGTGCTTTGGAAAAACTTTTATTGGAATGTGCCATGTCGTCAAATTATAAGTCTTTGTTGATTCTTTGGTTTTGGAATAAAATAAGTGTGCTGTTGTTCTTCCTTAGTGGTGAAAAGAAAAGATTTTTTTAATTAAATTATTATTATTACTCTTTCTGGGTTTTCACTTGTGTTTAGCTTGTTTTTTTTTTTTTTTTCAGATGGCAGAGAAAGGAGGGGGCTTTGTTCCGGTGCATCAATGGCGTTTTGGGTTGTTAACAACTTTGGTTCTCGTTGGGATGGTGGTCGTTTGGAGCATAGATGGCTGCACTATCAAGGACTTTATCAAGTCATGGCAGGTTAAACAAGATTATATTACCTTGAAAGTGAACTCCTTGGCTAATATCAATCAAACTTACCAAAATCCCTCACATTCCCTTCGAAATCTTACCTTAAATCCCACTTTAAACACTACCCATTCCGCCCTTTTTAGTGTTAATTCTTCCCTTGGAAGCAAAAATGCTACCCGGTCGCAGTCTGCTGATGAGAACTCAAGGAAATCCAGTGGTTTGAACTGGGTTTCAGCTGAGCTTGAGAACAACTTTACTGCAAATCTATTGACTAGATGGTTGGCTAAAGGGGGAGAGCCTTGTAAGGACTCTCAAACTGTGGAAATCAAGATTCCAGGTTTGGACAAAGGGAAATTGGTCGAGTTATCGGCCGGTGAAATCCATGATTTCATGTTTCAAGCTGTTGATGAATCTGGGAATGCTCGTTGTTTAGGCGGGGATTACTTTGAAGTTGATCTTTCAGGGGATTTATGGAAATCGAGGCCTGTGGTGAAAGATTTCGGCAACGGTTCTTACTTGGTTTCCCTTCAGGTTCATTCTGATTTTGCCGGTGATTATAATCTCACTATTATTTTGCTTTTCAGGCATTTCCAAGGACTTAAATTTTCACCTGCAAGATTTGTGTATGATAGACAATTACGACATATAGGGATTAGATTCTTTAGGACTAAAGCTCAATTGCCTCAACTGCAACTTTGCCAAAAATCTGATTTCAATAGAGATGTTTGGTCTGGTAGATGGACTAGGCATGGAAAGAATGATGATTGTCAAATTAGTAAGGATGGCCGATACCGATGCCTGGCACCAGATTTTCCATGCCGAGATCCATGGTGCAATGGTTCATTGGGACTTTTAGAGAGTAACGGATGGGTATATTCGAGCCATTGTTCATTTCGGTTGTTTTCGGTTGGTTCTGGTTGGAATTGCTTGAAGAATAGGTGGATTTTCTTCTGGGGTGACTCAAACCATGTGGATACAATCAGGAATATGCTTAATTTTGTGTTAGGTTTGCCTGAGATAAAATCTGTCCCGAGAAGGTTTGATATGAACTTCTCAAACCCTGCAGATCAGTCTCAGACTGTTCGGATCACTAGCATTTTCAATGGTCATTGGAATGGAACACAGAATTACTTAGGTTTGGATTCTTTGAAAGATGAAGGGTTTAGGAATTTGGTAAAAAAATACTTCTCGGAGGGCATGGTCCCAGACACTATCATTATGAATTCTGGCTTGCATGATGGTGTTCACTGGTCGAATATTCGAGCATTTTCTCGGGGTGCAGAGTATGCCGCATCGTTCTGGAAAGACATTATGGAATCAGTGAGGCAGAGAGGATTATTGGTGCCACAAATTGTTTTCCGGTCCACAATTGCAACAGGTGGGTATGCAAGATCACTGGCATTTAATCCCAACAAGATGGAAGCATACAATGGCGTATTTTTAGAGAAATTGAGGCAAGCTGGGCTGGTTTCTAGTGTGATTGATAACTTTGATATGACTTTTTCATGGCACTACGATAATAGGTGCAACGACGGTGTTCATTATGGAAGGGCTCCCCTAAAGATGAAGTGGAGAGATGGTGAGATCGGACACCAGTACTTTGTTGATCTTATGTTATGTCATGTGCTGCTTAATGTTCTATGTGCATGATATTAGAGCCAGTGATAGGATGATTTACTGTTGTTTTTCCAAGTGAAGATCCCCCAGAAAGCGAGTGCTACTTACTGTTCTATGTGGAAGATAGTAGAGCCAGTGCTAGGAGAGTTTTTTCGATCATTTTCCCAGCGGCGATCCCCCAGAAAGCGGTCTCTTCAACACCATGGAGTCATCGTAACTACCCTACCCGTAACGCTTGACTGCTACATGCATGTAGCAACGGCTTCAGTGGTTCTTGGAGGCACATTAGTAAATTTATTTTGAGTAGAGTCTGGCATTCATTATTTGTTTATTGATTTCTTACCATCCCAAGTTTTAAATGTAGTTGCTTCACTTGTAGATCATTATATGGAATTGCTTGTCGTCGTCGACTGTGTCTGGTTTCCTTGCAGATTATTAAAGCCTTCGAGTTTGACAGTTCGATTAGTTAACATCGATCATTGTACGGAGTTGCAGTCATTGCTCGAGCCGTCTAAACATTTACTTGCCAGCTACATTGTCCCTTTATAATGATTCATGTCAAGGAGTTGCCTATAGGTAAGTTTATCGGATCAATTAGGGGAGCTTATCGAGTGAGTTGATCGCGAGTTAGGTATTGTTTTAATTATGCTCGTTAAAAAATTTTGTTGTTAAACTTGACTCGTTACTTTTTAAGTTTGACTTATTACTCGTTAAAATCACTAAAAAATTATCTTATTTTTAATTAAAAATAAATTTTAATAATATTATATGAGATTTGATATTAACATAAATTAATAAATTTAACTAAAAATATAAAAGGGTATATAAAACACTTTCAAAGTTAAAATTCGAAAGTAACAATTCATAAATACATCAAACTAGCATATTAAAATTAAAGTAATAATTCACAAATTAATAATTATTATTTAAATTTATGTTTTGAGTGAAATAATTTTAAAGTAATTATTAAAAATATATTTTTAAAAAATAACGAGTTGCTCGCGAACTTATTGAGTTGAGTTAGACTTTGTTCGATTTAACTCGTTAAAATATCGAATCGAGCCAATCTAAATCGAATATTTCTCGAATTTTGCGAATCGAGCTCGAATAGCTCACGAACTACTCAACTCATTAAGTATCCCTAAATATTAATATACAATACCTAAAAGTATTTAAGTTTGTGGTATTATTTTTATTAAGAGGTTTGTGCGGTATTCTATCATATATGTTTGCTTAAGTCTCGTAATATATATTTTTAATAGTCTACATGTGATTATAATATAGTATCTGTTTATAGATATTTTTAATATTTTTATTAAGTCTCGTAATATAGATTTTTTTTAATTTTAAACTCGAACCCAACACGACCCATAATCATCTTTAAAAAATAATCCGAAATAGATTTTTTTATAATTTTTATAAAAAATATATTATTACATGTATTTTATTTATTTCTAGTTTGCATGTTTTTTAATTATTCGGGGTATATATGTTATCCCTTGATATTTAGTTTTTCTAAATTTTGTTGTATGCTTTAGTTTAAATATATATTTACCTCTTTTATAGTGCATTCCTTTTTATGTCATGATTTTTATGTAAATATATATTTCAAATAATTTTTTTTGAAATATTTTTTTAAATTTAATTCCTTAATTTTTTATTTATTTAAAATCTTTTTTAATAAAATTTGAAGCACATGTTTTACTATCACTACAAAATATTCAACCGACTTCAATTCATATTTTTAATACTTTTTTAGTCTCTAAATTTACATTTCATTTAACATTATTTCTAAATTTTTCTCTTTTAATTAATTTCTTAACTTTTTTATTTTCCGTTAATATTTTATATTGAAATAGAATATATTCTTTTTAAAAATAATAATATAATATATTTTATAATTTTAGAAGATATTTGGTTTATTAAATAATATTAAATTTACTTACATATATGGACAAAATATAGATGAACATATGTATATATTTGGTATAAAGATAATTTTAGCCCTTAACGTTTATAATTTTTTATTATTTTGGTTGTTTTTTTTTTTTTTATAAATTTAGCCCTTAACCTCTTTTTGACAAATAGCTATTTTTTTAACTATCATGATAACTGAACTGTTAAAAATCTAACAATAACGACATGTCATATGCATAGGATAATATATTTTAAATAACATGGCATCTAACCTATCAAATATATATATATGAAATATAATTTTATTCTAATATAAAATATAAAATAATTAAAATTCAAATAAAATATTAAAAAATTAATTAATTATAAAATGAAATTCTACTAAACATTCTCGACTTTAACTACGATAGAATCAAAATCATATCTTAAAAAATATGAATACAGTTCAAAATTAATTAATTTTTTAAGATACGATTTGAATTTTATCATAGTTAAGATTGAAAATGTTTAGTAGTCTTTTATTTTAGAATTAATTAATTTTTAATATTTTATTTGAATTTTAATTATTTTATATTTCATATATATATATATATATGTATTTGTCAAGTTATATGACATATAATTTAAAATATATTATCATATACGTATGACATGTCATAATCATTAAATTTTTAACTGTTCAGTTACCATGTTAGTTAAAAAATAAGTTATTTGTTAAAAAAATATAAGTTAAAAGCTAAATTTGTCCAAAAAATAAGAGCCAAAATGATAATTTATGTTTATATATTTTATATAACTAAAATTTATTTAAATTAAAATCAATATCTATTATAGTATTACTATTAAGAGAAATTTAAAAAATTAATTCAAAATTTATAAATTTTAAAAAATTAAATTATAAAAATAAGAAGAAACGTAAATTTGTATCTAATTGAAAAATAACTTAATTTTACAAATAATTTTCTAGAAGTAATAAATGTACAAGTAAGTCCACAAAATACAAAGCTAAAAAAATAATTACCCTGGAAAAAAAGTCAATAATGAATTAGAGTTAGGAACTTTCGTTGATTCACCAAACGATAAATAAAAATAAATTAATTAATTAATAAATAAAAACTCATTTCCTCAACAGCTCAATTTTCCATTTATTGGGAAATTTTCTTTCTTTTTTCTTTCACTTTCTTTCTCTCCAAACATGGGTATCTCATGGAGCAACCCAAGCAATAGCAACAGGAGGAGAAATCATAGTTACCTCCATGCCCCTCCACCACCTCCACCTCCTCCTCCTCCTCCTTTCTATTACCCCCAAGAACCCACTTCCCTTCCTCCTCCGCTACCGCCTCCTCCTTCAACTAGCAACCCTTATCCGGCGGTTCCCCAGAACCCTTATTCTACACACCCTCCACCCCCTCCGCCTCCAGTTCCCAACAATTACTACTGTTCCCCACCCTTCAATCCCTGCTGCTATTCAAACCCTGCCATGGGTCGCTACCCTAGTCAATATCCTCCTTATTTCACCAACCAGACTAGTGCGTGGCCCGCAATTCGTGCTCATGCCATGGTGGCGGCGCCTCCTCCTCCACCACCTCCTTATGTAGAGCATCAGAATGCTAAGAAAGTGAGGAATGATGTGAATGTGCATAAAGATACATTGAAGCTCGAAGTAGACGAGCAAAACCCAGATCATCACTTGGTTTCGTTCGTTTTTGATGCCTTGTTTGATGGCAGGTAAAAAGCTATCTATTTTTGAAAAATATTATTTTTGCGGATCAACTTTGGGTCTAGTTGAAGTTGTTATCTTTAGAAGTACAATTAATGATGAGTTTAGTTTAAGGTGTATTATCTTATTTTTAAACGAAACTGATTCAAACACATGAAAGCTGATATCCTTTTTGATTTGATATGAAAACCAAATTGACATTATAGCTGGGTCATTAAATTATAAAGAAAGATAGGGAATTAGATGATGTAATAGGATCTGGATGTTATATAGATTGCAATTGACAGTAAACTAACCAAATCTGAAGAACTGTTGTTATACGAATTAGCATCATATTTTTATGAACAGATGAACTTTCTTATTAGAATTTGGAATTGTGTATTTGGTTATTGCTTTTCTGGCTTTAACTTATCAAACTATGAGTAAAATAATCATACAGGTATTAGGAACTATGAAGACTATATTAGTGAATGCGGATTGTAATCGGAAGTCTTGCTCTTTCGAGTCCCTTTGTAATTGAAATGTGTAATCCAGACTAGGAGATAAAAGTAAACATTGCCTTCTGTTCAGAACATTAATCAAATGGATGAATTATAGCCCTTTAGATGAAACTCTGGGAACAGACTACCTTAGCTTGATAACTAGAAAGCAAAAGATAATGATGTGGGTAAGAAGAAACAAAACAGTAATCAACAGAAATAAAGCTGAACAAATGAGTAGGAAAGAATATGAACTCTGAGAAAAACTTAGGGTTAAGGAAACCTATAGTTTTCTTTTATTTAAAATAAAATAATAATGATATGTGATGGCTGTAATATTTTTTCAGCTTATTTATCCTAGGGTTACAAAAAAAAAAAAAATTGGCCTTATATTTAAAACATAAAGGAAACCTATCATATTAGCCATCCAAAATATATCTTAATATTTAATAAAACTAAAGTATATAAATAGTATAATACTACAAGCTCCTGCATCAGATAATCGCCCATATAAGATTTCTATAAATATCTCTTAATCCAAATAAAGATCTTGTGAGTCTAAATTGTTATAAAATTATCAGATTCTAATTTTTGCTACAGTCTCTTAATCCATATAAGAGTTTTTATTTAATGTGTAACTAAAGCTTATTCCTAATCAATAATTTAGATTTACTAGATGTTTTATCTAAATTAAAAATAATTATTATTTAAATTAAGGCTTAAGGATTCAATAAGTCCTTAAACTTTTGCAAAAAAATCAATTAAGCCTTAAATTAAAGATAAAAGTATAATTTTAGTCATATTAAAATTCTATATTATAAAGACTTACTTTGTATACATTTGATAATTAAAAATAATAAGAAAATACAAAGAAACACATTTTTTCTTCAGAAAATATCTTCTTTATCTTCTTTAAACAATAAATTTCTAACCTGTGATCACACACAAACCATTTTCATTCATTGTATCATTTTCTTCTTTATCTTCTTTAAACAATAAATTTCTAACCTGTGATCACACACAAACCATTTTCATTCATTGTATCTCCGGCCACCCTTTTCTCGCATGGTATAATGAGCCAACAATGATCTTGATGTCGTTACCACTGTTATCATCTCTAATCTAAAACAGATCGATGATATGATTTTTCAGATACACATCGGTTTTTGCTGTTGTCATTAGGTCACACTCATTCCTTTGACTTCTTTCTTGTTGGAAACTTACATCTTCAATGTAATTTCTACTCATTTAATTCTACTTATTTAATTTTGTTGGTTCTCTATTTAATGGTTCTATCTTAACCAATCAAAAAGGTAGATGAAAATGTTATAGTTTAGCCTTAAAAACTATTTGGTTCTATCTTAGATATCCATCCTAAAAGATAGGATAAAAGATCACTGTCTAATAGTGACAAATTTCAGCTAGGAATTAGATCCTATCCCCTTAGTGCGCTTTGCACCATTTATTACATTGATGCAGTATGTATATCATGTTCACCTCTTCCGTATGTCAATTTTTGAGTTCTTAAATTCAAATATTTGATAAGAAATTTCCAGATCCAAGGATTCTAATTTGACAGCCTCCCAAAGGTTTTCTGTTTATGTATAGTAGTGATAATTCTTCCTCACATTGTCAGTTGTCACCCATTGAATCCACAAGCCACACCAAGCATATCGGATCAAAATTAGCTGGTTTCACAGTTGTACCATCAAAATAGCCCAATCAGGCTCTTTTGAAGAGAATGTGATAGTATTTTTCCTGTTGAGTTTATAAGCAGTGATTCGGAGGGATTAGTTCTCTGCAATTACTGTGGGAGCAATTGTATAGGTAGTATACTTGCGCCAGTCAAGGCTGTTTTGGCCAATGTTTCTCTCAATACACCAAGCTCATATCCTAGTATTAGTGGTTTCTATTTGTCCTCCAGAGCTTATTTAAAGGCAGTAATTCATCCATTTGATTAGCCTTCTGAGGTAAAGGTAATGTTTAGTTTTCACCAATACAAGTTTATATGGCATCCGAGCTTGGTATAATATATATAGTTCAGCATGCACATTTTTATTCATTGTACTTGACGAGTCAGACATCTAGAAATATACCTGCACCCTGGCACCTGTATCTTAGTCTGAGTAACATAGTTTTTATCCCGTATAAAGCAAATCTCACATGGACATTACTGACTAGTCCAGTTTTCAGGAGGACTACAACTGTCTGATAAGGTATGCAAACTCTATTGAATAGTTTTATCTAACTGTGTTGTTTTCTAACGTACAGTATCACCATTTTCTACTTTGCGAAAGAAGAGTTGAACTGTAGATTTCTTCCCGTATTTCCTGAAGCCTACGAACCTCTGAGAATCCCATTTCAGAAGGGACTTGGACAAAGATTCCAGCAGCCTCCTGGAACAGGAATCGACCTAGGTTTCTTTGAATTAGATGACCTCTCAAAGCCATCACCAGGGGAAGATGTTTTCCCTCTTGTAATTTCTGCTGAAACATGTATGCCGACACATTTATCAGATAAGCATGTTGATGCACCCGAGCAAAGTACATCAGCCCACATGCAAATTACTCAAGCCATTCTAGAGAAGAGCAACAGTAACACTTTCCAAGTTAAAGTGATACGGCAGATATTATGGGTTGATGGAGTTCGCTATGAACTACGAGAGATATATGGAATAGGAAGCTCAGCAGCAGCAGAAGGTTTTGATGATAGTGACCCAGGCAAAGAGTGTGTTATTTGCATGACTGAACCCAAGGATACTGCCGTTCTACCTTGCCGCCACATGGTAAGAATTCCCCATATTCCTTGAATATAATGCATGCTGAGCATCAATCTGATATAGTAATTTGAAATTAACACTTATATAACTCGTGGAATATTGTGGTTAAAAATCTATGCTGTTGGGTCATCTTTATTCTTGAAGTACTAATGCTTATTCGGACATATGTATAGAGATATAATCCTTCAAAGACCCTCAAATACATGGAAATTTTGATACATATTAAACATATCCATGTATGACATTCACATTCGAGTCATGTAGCATAGATTAAAATGATGTGGAATCAGGGTCAAGCATGGATATTTGCCATACTTGGATGTTCTAGGAGCAGTCATGTATTTTCTTGAAAGTTATTGGATAATTGTTCTGCTATGACATGGGTTCAACATGGCATTCACTATTCCATCTTATCCTCAAAACAAGATTTGTCTTATATGGTTGGTGCACATGCATTCTTGCTATGGGAAAGAGTGTTGATTGACGATGAAATGATTTACTTTGTTTTTTCCTCTGGAATTTGGAGCTTCTTTATTGGTTACCATGGAAAATATCTGAACTAAAATTACCATGGGGATGTAATCCTCCGAATACTTCCTAACACATAAAAAAGAACTTCACAAAAATTAAACATATGCTCACACTGGAGTCTGAGTAACATAGGGGATTTTGTGATTTGAGATTGCCTAAAATTGTTGCTAAGTTGCTTTTTTAACAACTTAGGAGAAGTGAAATACATGGAAATTTCTAAAGCTTTGTATGATTAGAAGCTAGGATACCTGTGTTTGTCTATTTTCTGAAATTATAACTCTACTAAATTCTCAAGGGAAATGTTTTGCTTCAGTGTATGTGCAGTGAATGCGCTAAAGCATTGAGGCTTCAGTCAAATAAATGTCCAATATGCCGACAACCCATCGAAGAACTTATAGAAATCAAAATAAATAGCGATCGCTAAAAGGTTCTGCTCCTACAAGGTTTGATTGTATGGTACCACTTTCTTCTTTTCTATGATCTTTATCTAATTCACATTTATTTTGTATATTTTCATCATCACATTCTTCATAGTCTTTCATATGTGAAATTTGGACCCCAAATTTACTAGAGTGTTCTGTATAAACCAATCGAGTTAGATCTCATATTCATCTTGTGGACACTTTCTAAAGTACACTCCCTAGATATTATATACAAAGCTTGCATATGTAGGAAGTTAACTCTTAATTTTTTGTTTTCCTCTTTAGGAAGCAATGCATAGTATTGAAATGAATAATATAGTTTTTTTTCCCTTCCAAGTTTGCTGCTTGATGGAAGCTTTAAAGTTTGTGAAGAATATATGAGAACCATGTAAAGTGTTCAAACCCTTCTTTATTCTTTATCCCACTTCTTTTTAGTAATGCTTTCCATAAATTGTTACCATCCTTGTTCGAGAGTATCGATGTTCATGGGTCGGGTCAGGTCTGGTTGGCCATGGGATGACCCGAAAAGTATATACAGTATTCATTATTCCGAAAATAATAAGGTAATACAATGTTTTTATAAGTACGTTTAAATTAACCAAAATCATTTGTCTTATTAAAGTATTAATTCATGTCCACTTATTAGCTTGGATACTGACTGATGTTGTCCCATGGGTTTTGATCCACCGAGCTGGACAGGCATTATTTTTTGTTTTCCAAAAAGGTTAGAAAAGCTGTAGGGGCACTGTGATGGATGAACCTTCTAGGCCTCGTCCAGTTGAGCTTTTAAGTTTTATTATCTGGAAAGAAAATCTGGGAATTCATACAAGTTGGAGGAACATAAAGGGAAAGTTTTTTGAAAAGGGAGGCTTAGAGAAGGATAGTAATAATTTTAAGGCTTAAATATAAACTGGATACGTGAAATTAAAAAAAAAAACTCCCGTTGTTACTTGAACTAGACATATTTTTTTTTATCAAACTTTATATATTTTGTTAGTTTAGTCCGAATTTGAAGCAAATAAATAAATTTGTTTGTTATATTTAAATAATTGTTATTAAAAATATTAAAATAATAAATGAAAAATTGAGTATAATTTGAGAACAAATATTTTAAATACTGATTTAAATGAAAAAAAAATCAATTCATTTACCAAAGATCTAAGCCTAATTTTAAGTCCATTATTTTTAGAAGAATAATATTACTTTCGGAGGTTCACCTTTATTATTATTATGGATGGAGACTTGTGATACCGGATGTGTTTATAATGATGAATCGTATCATTTAATTTTAATGTTGATTAATTATTATGTTTATAACTTAAGAAAGTTTAATCATTACGGAGGTTAATTATTTTTTAATAGTTGGATTATCTGTTGATATAATTTTTTATATGTTAATTCTTTTAAATAATAAAACTATCTCTTTAATAAAATATAAAAAATTATATAAATTTGAACGAGATCAATTAAATTTAAAATTATTCCTATCTACTACTCTCTTTTTCTTATTAATCCCGTTGTTTGGTTTCGAAACCAAACCTGTCTTTCTTTTGTTGAGTTATCCCTTCCTTTCAGTTCGGCATAAGTCATCGGTTCATTCTTTGCTTCCCTGTGGAAGTGTTGTGTGAGTCTGGCAGAAGCATTGACTTCAACCGAACCTGTCTTCCTCTCGATTTCAGCATCGATAAAGAGTTGTACTTTATGAAAAAATAAGTTTAATGTAAGATAAATATAGATAAAAAATAATCTCTTTATGTTTGTCATCTAGATTTACCATATCATTTAAAATGATTTATTTGATATAAATTTAATTTTTTTTATTTAAAATAAAAATATTACAAATTAAAATCATTATTTGATCCGTACCCCATTCTACTTGCCTCTTGCGAGTCTTATTCATACAATCCAGGTGAAGGTTATAAAGGACGAAGTGTTCCTGCTCCTGCATGTCCTTGCCAGTTGCCTCTCTGTTCTGATCCAACCATGTGGTGTTCATGTGCTGTGTTCTGCCTCTGCCTCTGCTGTTATATAAATGGCATTCCCAGTCTGCATAGATCACAACCTATGACAACTGGGGCTGGGGGATGTCAGATTCAAAACCTTCACTCTTAACATCACCCAGTGGAACCATAGGACTTTTTAAATTCAAATGAAAATAAATAGTTTTATAATCCAAAAGGGTTAAATGTAATGTTAAGAAAAAAACAATAAAGATTCAAATTTTGGATACAATATTATATTATATTTTGTTGAACTTTTGATAATTGATTTGTTGTGACCTGCTGGCAGACAAAATTATTATGTTTGGTATTGTTTTTCCCAAAGAATCATATGAAAATAAGCAGGAAAATCAGGGTCAAGTAAAGTTAAGTGGTTTCTTAATTAGTTTTATTTTACAAGTAAACGGTGACTTCTTCCATGTCCAAACATGAGAGGAGGAGAAGTGCAGAGGATTTTAGGGTTTTGAGAGAGCCATACTCCATGATTTGCGTACAAAAGAAGGGTTCAAAGTTCAAACAAAAAAGAAGAAGAAAGGACTACAAAGAAACGTGATTTTGCCTTGGACATCATTGCAGACAACAGGGATAGGTTTCGTGGACCTTTCATGCCTTAAAAAGAATAGAACAACAAAACAAAATATTTATTATAGGAAAAAACATATAATGTAGTATATGAAAAATTATGAAATTTTAGTTTAGAATATTTAAGATGATTTTTTATTATTTTTTTGGTTTCTAGGGTTCACCTTAATTAATTCAAACCAACTCATATCAAACATCTAGTTTTGGTGTGTGAGTCGCTCAATATAAATTTTTTGCGTATGCAATACCTTAAACTCAAACACGAGCTCAAAACTTTATATAAAGGGTGCAAACTATCCAAAAGGTATATTAAAAATACTGAGTGTATAAAATCATGGGTTTGAGGGTAAAATTAGATTATCAATAGAAATTACGAATAAAATATATAAAATAGAGGAAAACTAAAAATTTTTAAGAAGTGCAACTCTATCCCTAACACTCCCTAGATCCATTCCCTCAAATTTATAACATATTTAAACGGATCTAAACAATTTATCATTTAAACAATCTGTTGATATTTAAAGTGTTTTTAATTGATCAACCTATTAAAATAATTGATGAATTCTTTGGATATATGGAAATAATTGAGTGGAAAAACCAAATGCAAACTGTAAAATCTTGGAAGTGGAAGGCGGACTGTTCTCCATAAATATCCATATTTTCCCTCATGAAATGAATAATGCAAATCCTCAGTGCTCAACTTTTATAGCCCTGTGGGGAAATTTTACCAGTTTGGAACACAAAGTCTTTAATAGAATTTAATTCAGAGGTATTTGCCGAATCATTATAAGTTTGAGAATATTTAAATGTAATTGTTTTTAATTTAGTTTAGATATTATAATTTGTAAATAAATTTTATTATTAATTAATGAATAAGTTAAATTTAAGTCATTTAATTATTTTTCTAAACCCAACTGAAATAAATAATTGGATAGTTGAATCTTCATATCAAGTAAGAATAAAAGAATTCTTTTGTTCATACTATGCAAGGGAGGTCTCATGGGTTAAGCTTAATTAACAAAACAATTTATTCTCATAGTTTTCGGTTCAATAGAATAAATAGGGAAGTTTATTAAGCGAGTCGATCGTTAGTTGAGTAGTATTCGATTCGTGTTCATTAAAAACTTTTATTGTTCGACTCGTAAATTGTTAAAATTGTGCTCAAATCATGCTCATTAAAAAATTATTGTTCAACCCAACTCGTTGCTCGTTAAGCTCACTAAAAAAATTATCTTATTTTTAACTAAAGTAAAATTTAATAATACTACATGAGGCTTAATATTAATATAAATTAACAAATTTAACCAAAAATATTCAAAGTGTATAAAACACTTTCAAAGTCTAAATTATAAAATAATAATTCACAAATACACCAAATTAGTATATTAAAACGAAAATAACAATCCATAAATTGATAATTATTTAGATTTATTTTTTGAATAAAATAATTTTAAAAATAATTGCTAAAAATATTTTAAAATAAATTAATGAGTTACTCGCAAACTTATTGAGTCGAGTTAGACTTTGCTCCACTCAACTCGATAAAGTCTCGAATCGAGTTTAAATTTAATTCAATTCAACCCAAATCGAATATTTTATAATTTTTAATCGAATCAAATTTAAATAACTCATGAACTACTTAACTCGTTAAACACCGCTAAAAATAATCCAATTAAGTACCTTCCTCGTTGTCTTATTATAATAATAACCCAGCATGTAATCATGGGTCTCAACTTCCTTCTTATGTCATACTTTCCAACAAGGAAAAGGAGGCTTTATTTTTCTCTTACTTTCCTATTTTTTTAAAAATAAAGTAAAAGCAATATCATTTTCAGAAATTTTACTTGATAAATATTATAAAACAAATATTTCACTCGTAGTATTATTTATAGGCATGCCAAGTCTAGAAACATGGACAATTATTCTTCCTCCTTTATTTATTTTTTCAGGAATATTAACCATAGCCTTTGAATAGATCTTTTTCAAGCAAATTTCTATAGGTTTAGAAAACTACAATTCAACTTCAACTAAAGCATTTATTTAGTTATAAAGAGAATTAAATTCAAGAATATTAATAATGATATGATTAAGATAGATATAGATAATAATAAAAAGTTTAAAACATAAATATAAACACATGAAAAATAATATAAATACAAATAAACACGTATTTTTTTGGAAACTGTATGATCAGTAACGGATTTAGAAATATCTGAGAGTAGGCACAAGCTAAAAAATTTTAGGGTAGATACAAGACATAAAAATCTTAAAATTTCAGATGGACACAAATCATAAAAATTTAAACACTGATTCACAAAAAATTAAAAAACCAAAGACATATTTTCAAATAAAGGATTTCTAACCGGTTTCTTATCCTATAACGAACATAAATCAATTAGATGACAAAAGATAAGATAGAGAATCCGTTGATGAATCTACTTGTCTTCGAGGTATCTATTCTTTTCTTACTATAATACCTTGTTTTGACTGTATCGCACTATGTATCATTTAATAACCGAATAGATCTCCTATCTTTGGTTCAAATCGAATTTTAAATGGATGAATTTCAAGTATATTTAGAACTAAATAGATCTCGCCGACATGATTTCCTATACCCACTTATTTTTCGGGAGTATATTTATGCACTTGCTCATGATCATGGTTTAAATAAATCGATGTTTTTTTTGGAAAATCAGGGTTATGGTAATAAATTCAGTTCACTAATTGTGATATGAACTTAAAAATATTTAGGGTGAGCCCGTGACTACCCTCCCTCCGATGTACATCTGTCACTGTGTATAATCGTATTCATGAACTATCATACATATGGATATCAGTACAAACTTTGTTAAAAACCTCCTTAAATCTAAATAAAAAAATACTCATAATGATATATTTAAATAAAAGCAACGGGATCATACGATAAAATATCAGATAATTAAATTAAAATCACAATTTAACAAATATGACGTCCTTAGTTAATAAGGATTGAATCCATTCTAACGGATTTTCATAATATGTAATCTCTCATCTATAAGAACATAAATATTTTAAAATTTCTTTAATACAATTTATTAACATTTTTATACATATAAAAACATTAAATATGATTATTGTATGGCAAAAATGCATTAATAACAGAAGATTTCCATTGAACTAAAGTTTTAATTGACATTAAATATCAAATTCATTGCACTATCTTCTTCCATATACATATGTACATATAGAAAAGGTCAGATATATGAATTACTATATTTATACAAAGCCATCTAACTAAATAAATGTCACTTAATTTATCTATCTACCAATCCAATGGGTCGGGCTGGTTAGACTTTACCTGCCCCACTTTGATACAATTTTAATGAGTTTAGTACTTAAAATAAACTTTGCATTTTAATAATTTTTTACTTGGATTCATATATTATATTTTTGGACAATTTAATCATTAAGTTTTTATTTTATTTTATCAAAATTTTCAATATTTTTAAGATGAATATAATATAATATTATTTTTATATACTTTTAACTCTTTGGCAGAGTAATATACTTTATGGATAAAGTGATTTTAATTCCGGTCTCTTATGATGAACATCACCCGCTTTTCTACTGAAACCAATTGTTAGTCCTTAACTTTTACAATTATATAAAATATCGAGTGACCTAATAAAATTCTGTTATATGTAATAAATATTAAATTTTTTAAAAAATAAAAAATAATAATAAGTCAAAAATCCAAACAATTACCAAAAATTCATAATTTATTTTTGAATTTTTATTATAAAATCTAAAATTATGATTATATATTTTTTAAAAATTAAAATTTAAAAAACTAAAAATAAAAAAAAATCTATTTTTTATTTTTACGATATTTTAGATTTAACTTGAATTTCTATTTTTTAAAAAATTTAATATATTTCATTACAAGCGGAGAAAATATAACTTAAAATGAAATAAAGTTACAAATTACAATAATGATCCTACGAATACATAACCTACTAATCTAGCAATTTTACTTTATCAATTGGTCAATATTGAAGTCTTCCGGTGATGGGGCTTCGCCACGTCTATCCGAGCGTTCGTTTACCTACCTACGAATGGAAATAAATTCCAAAACGCTAAGCTACTAAAGCTCAGTGGGTATACAACCTATCGAATGTGCTTTCAAGTGAATAATAACTATAAAACATGCTAAATGAGAAATGATGATTTGATATAACAATGCAAACAAGACATAAAAATAACCAAATCAAAAGTGAGGCCCACTGCCAACCCGACATTAGGAAACTCACCTGACCCAGAATCTCACATTGGGATACTCAAAATCTCACATCGAGCTAAAATACTCAGAATATCATATTGAGTCTTCAATCGGAATCTCATATCGAGCAAAGTCATCACCCAAAATCTCACATCAGATGGCCTTCGATACATCATCCAGAATCTCATACCGGATGACCTTCATTGTGTTGCAACACTTTCACTCACTGGGTATCCGAATCTCACAATCAAAGAATCAACCCACGCAAGATGATCCACCTAGCATCTTATATCAAACAATACAACAACTAAACCAAAACCAAGCATGCAAAGCATATTTCCATCGTATCAAATTCCATATTATCAAATCTAAGTTTCATTAATCATTTTATGGCTTAAATAACCCATAAGAACCCATATCATGAATTACGAGACTCCCGAACTCAACTCTTAAAAACTTGGGTAGATTACCCACGCGTATCAATACGTCTACAGAGGGGGTATCAAAATTCCCCTGTATCGATACACTCTCATTGCGTAAGCTATAATGATGGCTCTAGACTGAGGGAGACCAACCCGTATTGATACACCTACGTGGGGTATCGATACGACCCCTATTTCGATACGCCCTAAAGGGGGTATCGAAACGATTTGCTACTAGAATTTTATGTATCGAAATACAGGCTCGGCGTTCCGAAATAATTGTTAACTAAGCCCTTATTTCCTCTCTAGGTATCGATACACCTACCAAGGGTATCGATACTCTTATACAAAAATACAAGTTTGCTACCTAAAAAGCTTAAGAACACCAACATAAATCGAACCAATCGATCCTAAAACGTTCTTACACATTATTGAAGTAGTTTATGTGAGTTTATAACCAATTTTACCCAATATCATCAACTATAATTCAAATTACCATTAAAGCATGAAAAGGCTCCATCCCTAGCCAAACCATCACAAACCAATCAAGCATGTCAATAATGATGATTCACATGAAATGCAAAGGATTTGGAGGTTTACCAACCTCCAAAACAAGTTGAAGAAACTCCGAAGCAATCCTTTAACTTTCTTCTTGCCCAAGCTTGAAGAAGGTCCTCCTTGTTCTCTCACTACAAGAAAAGATACCAAGGGATTACTATCCTATCTAGAATGATTCTAAGAGGTTAAAACAATATCCTAACCAACATAAAGTCTCCCAAAACTATTTCATGTTCTTACCTCAAAAATCGACCAAAAATCTTACCTCCATCATTTGAAACAAAGCTTACCTTGAAAGATAGGTCTCACAAAGTCTAACACACCTCTCTCAAACAACAAAACGTGATTCTCACAAGAAAACCTTTAAAACTCAGCCTTTGGTGATGGGTTTAGGAGAGAAAATGAGAGGAGAAGAGGGTTGAGACAATAAAGATGGTGATGATATCACCTCTCTTCATATGCAGAGAAAGACCCACCTTTTCCCCCTTCATTTATCCTAAAAATTCATTTACCAAAACACCCTAGAGCCATCATCCAAACCAAAATCCAACTACAGCCTCTCAAGCCCAACTAGACACTCAAAGCCCAAACATGAGGCCCACAACCTCAGGTTAACCCGATTTCGAGTCCTAAAATTCGGGTCGTGATAACTTTAGCTTAAAGTTAGTACACGTCAAACTTTTAATGCTTCTGAGCATCGTAAATCGTAAATATGATTGCTTGTGTGTTAGTATCTACAAAATAGTTAGACGATGAATATGCATGTTTGGAGATCGATAGTATGAGACTTGATGTGTGGTGCAAGATAATGTTAAAAATATGATGAGACTCAGAAATCATTTTATAAAATTATAAATTGTTAATTTATTTTAAATAATGTTTTTTTTTTAATTTTCATTACCAATAAAAACATATAAACTAATAACATAAAATTTTAAAAACATTCTTTAAAAAATAATATAAATATTAAAATTAATGTATCTAAATTAAAAACTTACTTTACTATTAAACCTTTATTTTATACTTAAAAACACACACCTGTATTTGAGAAACTCAAATCAGATGGATTGGCCTAGGAACAAACCAATCTTTAGCATGTTTTGTAAAAGCGAGGAGTGGAAATGTGAAAGCGGTTACCTAATTTTAATCATTATTAGGAATGAGAGTAGGGACAAACTCGTCAATAAAAACACGGGATTCAAGAAGGGTGGGTCCCACCGCACTCACTCTGCCCCACACCATCACATGACTCCTATCTTGTTTCACTACAAGGAGAGACTAGATGAAAAACTTGGTTTCATATATGTAAGTTCATTTTATCTACATTTTAAAATGAATTAAAAATTATTATAGAACCATTTATATATTTTAAACAAGCTTATTTTTCTTTAAAAATACTTAAATTAGTGTTAATTTATTTAAAAATTCAACGGATGTGTTGTGTAAGATATAAAAATGTAGCTTTATTTTCTACTTTCTAAATCTGCCACAGTACATGATTATATATATAAACATTCTCATAGAAAAGGGACAGGCCACCACTGACAGTATCGTCCTCTCCCCTAAAACTTGACCAAAAGATTATCTGTAAAGTACCACGAGTATATAATTTAAGCCTACTGGATGAAAAAATGAAAAAGACGAAAATAAAAATTAAAAATACCATTTTTCAAGTACATTACGGCATCAAACTTGGAACTTCGGTTGCCTTCATCAACTTCGGAGGGTAAAGTAAATCAAAATATCTTCACATAATATTGCAGCTCGAGGTATTCTCATCACTAAAGTAGTGAGTATACGGGTCGGGTTGAGGCGGGGGGTGCGGGTACGGGTATGGGTATGGATATTGATATGGGTATGGGGGCATGTAATTGACAGCCGGGGGTGGCCTAGCATGCATCATGGGCTGAAACCTCTCGTTGGCTGCTCCCATTGCGCGTTGCTGATTCATCATGGCTGCCATGTACTGTTGTTGTTGATGGTATGGGTTGCCGGGCATAACATCTGGACCAGCCCCTTGGAAGTAACCGCCGCCACCACCTCCATTGACGCCATTCATAGCGGCGGAGGCTGGTAAGCCTTGGACTGCGGGGATGTTACCCATTTGGTTCATAGGTAAGCTGCCCATTTGGTTCATTGCCATATTCATGGCAGCCGCCCTTTGAAGATCCATGTTTCCACCATGAGGACCGACACCCATGGTTGGGAACCCATCGGAAACACCCATCGGAGCACCGTTATTCCCCTTCTTGCCCCCATTTGGACCGCCGTTGTTACCACAACCATTCTTGTTCAACTCCTGAGGTAAAGCACCACCATTTTTACCTCCGTTTTTACCACCGCCGCCTTGATTTGGGTTTCCTCCACCAGGACCGCCTTTTTTACCACCGTTTCCATTGTTACCACCAGCAATAGGCACACTATTGGCACCAGCACCGCCCTTTTTACCGTTAGCCCCAGCGTTCGCAGCAGCATTTTGGGGATGATTACCATTCATCATCATCATATTGATGGGCATTCCTTTAGGAGCATTTCCCATGACGGGTTTCATCTTGTTAATTGGATGACGAGGATCATCCAACTCGTCATCGTCAAATTCATCATCATCAAGATCGCAATCATCATCCAAGTCATCATCATCAAAATCATCGTCACTAAAATCTTCCTCCTCAGCAAACTTGACAGCTTTGTGATTATTGTTAGGATTAGGACCCATCTTCATGTCTTTCAACTGAGGCAGCTTCAGATCTTGAAACCCTTTCATCTGTTGAAGCTGCTGTAATTGTTGAGGCGTCGGCTGGCCTCCTTTGGGCTGGTTATTGTTGTTGTTCCCTTTCTGGCCTTCCTTCTTGTTGTTGTTGTTCTTGTTGTTTCCACCTTTGCCTCCATTATCAAGCATCTGCATGTTCTTCAACTGGTTGGCAAGGTGATTCTGGTTATTGTTGTTGTTGTTGGTAGCTTTTGCAGACCCCCAAAGCTCTGCATGTTTCCCTGATTTTGCAAGCTTCTTGAGCAGAACATCTGGGTTTACATTTCCCAGCACTGTTACCTTACCTTGCTCAGAATCTATGGTGGTTTTAAAAACCCCTACCAGAAAAAAAGCCCAAAATTCAGTTTTCCAGCCAAGAAAGTGTCAATTCAGATAAGAAATACCTTCAATCTTCTGTAAGATTTTCTTCACTTTGTGCTTGCAACCATCACAGTGTATGTTAACTTTGAGAACACAAGTCTGCAAAAAAGAAGATATTTTGAGTAGAAACGAAGTAAAGGTGCCATCTTTGAAAACGAAATAAGGAAACCTACTTGGATCTTCATAAACTCTTCTTTACTCATTGTTTCTCTCTACTACTCAAAACCCAACAAACAGAAAGATAGGGGGAAGAGATTGGAAACAGATCTGAAAAAAACAAAACAAAACAAAACAAAAGATGAAATTTACAACCAAGAAAAAGCTTCGTTTTTGGGATTTTTCTACCAGAAGAACAAAGAATGATAGAAGAAACAACAACTGTGAACAAAAGGAAGAAGAAGCATGTAATAACCCCAGCAAAGCCACTGCAAGAAGCAAAGAAAGAGAGTGCCGGCAATCTCAATAGCACTGTCAGGCAAAGCAAAGCAAAGCAAAGCAAAGCTTCACTCTTATCTTTTGGATCTTTATTTATTCATGCAAGTATATATTGAATTTATGGGACTAGAGAATCAATCTCTGATTAGCCTAGGGGTAATGGAGCCAAACTTAGGCTTGGCTTCAGCTTCGGGTGTGGCTTAACCGGCTTGTTTGTGTGAAAATCTTTTTACCCTTGTGGTGTTTTTCACTTTTCACCGTGTGCTGAGTCTGCATTTGAGTGGGTCCATAATCCATGGAGTGTACAAACATCAGAGATGTGAATGAACTCTTTGTCAGATTTACTCTCCTTCAAATACAAGGCAATCCAAGACAAGAAGGACAGGAGAGGGAGTGCCATTCAGCTGGGTATTGTTCATTTTTAATCTAATCAAAGATTAAATATTTATTTTATTTTTAAGTAATTGAATTTTAATATTTTATTTTATATTAAAATAAATTCATTATAGATAAAAAATATTTAATCATTAGTTATCGAATTATTATTATTACTATTATTATTTTAATATATAAGATAATACATGCGACGATAAAAGTATTATTTAAATAAATATTTTAATATTATATAATGATACATTTATTAAGATTATTTTATAAAATTATATAAAAAAATTTTAACGCGACATTTTGTTAAATTATTTATTATTAGTTTATCAATAATTTATATCCGTAAAAGGATTTTTTGATGCAAAATAAATTATTAAAAGGTTAAAATGGTTGAAAATATGGGTTTTGTGGCTAATTTGGATGAATATTCCTTTTTATCTTTATTTGGACAAATGCCCTCTTCCAAACAAGATTTGTAAGAATACTCCCTTTCTACACAACAATATTTGCATTCTACCTGACGTATATTTCCATTTCGCGATAGATAGGACACAAAATGCATCTGATGTGGTATATATTATCCGATTATAAGTATCTTTTAAATATTCAATTTAAAGATTTCACATTTTATTGGAAGCAAATTTAGTGAAATAAACACACGAAATAAATAATCTACGGTAAGTTAGGATACTGCTATCACAATAATTTCATTGTTCATGTTGATCTAACTTTATCTATCTTTAGATCTAATCTACCCGAACCCCTTAGCTATAACAAACTCCCAAGAACTCTTACAAACCAAGGTTTAAGATGAAAAATGTGTTAGCTTTGATGAACAAAACACTAAATAAAACCAGAAAAATAATAAAGAAATTCATTCAAGATAAAATCATTCATAACAAGCCTAAACCATACTAGTTTAGTTCATGGCTAGGTTTAGCAAACTATTCAACTTTCCGTCTTTGAAATACATTTTCAACAACAAAAAAAATTAAAGCAAAGGAAAGAGGAAGGAAAGATTAGCTTAAACCTTGGGAGAGAGAGGCTTAGATCACCATGAACAGTGGGGATACTACTGGAAAGTAGAATCCTAACTCAACTTAGGGATAAGGTAGGATTTCAATGACTAAAACGGGTAAAACTTTATTAACATTAAAATTGTTAGGGTTGAGACCGGTTGGTAATGCCTTAACATTTTCGAGTGTTAGGTCTTTGACTAGGGATAGTAGAGACAATTTTAATAAACCTCGTCGAACATAATTAAACCTTAAAAATAGTGAATATTCAAGGATAAAAACGTAAGTCTTTTTATAATAAGCCTAGTCAGTTTTATTTTGAATATTCCTTCGTGTTTATACTTCTACAGTTTATCTTGTTACTCTTATCTCAACTCCTTATTTTGCTACAATATTTTAAGAGCTATTAATTAATGTAGAAAAATTAAGAAAATATCAAAGATTCAAGTGAGTTTGCTTGTTGTAGCTTGGTGAAGAAAATGACAATGACAATGGTAGAGTTTCTTTAGTTCAATGAAAAAATGGGAAAAGGAAGGCAAGAGCTCGGTGAGTTTAACTATTTAAAAAATAATGTTTTTAAACACTTGCTTTAATCCCTGAGAGCATCCTGTACATTTCCTTTGTAAGAAGGTAAAATATTATTTTAATGTTTTCATCTTTTCCTTATCTTCTTCTAATTTAATGCCAAAATAATCATCAATTAATTTATCATCTTTTTAAACTCATCAAGTGTCGCCCTTTATGCCAACGAATCATGCGAGGAGGGCCAAGAAAGTAAGTGAGTCGTACTTCAAAATGATATAATTATAAGAGTGGTTATTTAATTTTTTTAAAATTTTAAATTTTACCTCAAATATCTAATTTTCACAATTTAATCATTAAAAATTTTAACTCATTCAATAGTCTAAGATCTATAATTTTACTTAATTAGGGCTCAATACAATATAATTGATTATAAAATTGGAGTCAATATACTATTTTGATTATTCTAATAAAAATATACGATACCGAAAATTAATTTTAATTAAACTAATTTTTAAAGTATTATATTTTTAATCTAGAGGCTTCTGTCAACAATCCTCTGATGACTTAGTCTATAGTAGTCTCTTTAGAGTTAAAATATTTATAATTTTGGGTATTACTAGAATTTTTTTTATCTTATTATATTTGTTCTATTTTCATTTTTGGAAAACTATTATTACTCTATCACTTAGTTTTGTGAGTAAGTTTTGTTGCTTTCAATACTTAGACTTAACTCAATTTGTTATTTACTTTTAGACGATATTACTTTAACACTAAATAAATAGTGTGTTGATTTTTAAATTTAAATTTATTATGATAGAGTTATATCAACACCTAGTAGGTAGAGAATTTAATTATCTTGTATATTTTTGACTTAAATCAATGAATTTATTATTTTAAAGATTTTAATATAATCTCTATAATTATCAAATTTTTATTCTTGTGATTAGTAAAAGCATTACGATACCATCATAGGGAGGGGATCTCAATACTTTTGTAGAGATTAGTCAAGTGAGGCAAAGATATTTCGACACTTTTATAAAGATTTCTTTAAATAGAATAAAGATATCTCGATGTCACTTTGAGACAAAAAATCTCAGCACTCGACGTGAAAATCGTCTGGCTATGACACAATGGCATCTCAATGCCACTTTGGTAAGGAAGATCTAAACTCTTGATGTTAGTAGAGGATCTCAACACTGAAAGTTGGATTTCTTCAGCAGAGCCGACTGTAATACTATGTTGATGTAATGGAGGATCTCAATGCTCAAAGTTGCACTCACTTTTGAATGGGGTGGTGACTGTAAGATCATGTTTATATAGTGGACGATCCGAAAGCTCAACACAAGGAATACAATGACCTCCACAGTTTTTATGGTTTGACCTTGAGAAAAATTATTTCGACATTAAAAACAAGTCAACACTTGGGTAAAGAGAGTAAAGGCATTTGCCACTATGTTCGTACAGTGATTATCAGTAATATCGGTTCTAAAATATAATCTGCAACATTTGAACTCAATCTCGTGACCTCTAAGAACAACAATCGTTTCTTTAACCAATTGGACTAGAGGGCTCATGTTATTACAACCATTGTTTTCAAGGCTCAATATTCAATATTTGATACATGAACCAGACATTTTCTTTTAGATTGATACAAGAATTGAGCATTTTCTTTTAATTTGACACCTAAGAACTTTTCGCTCATCATTTGATAACTAAATTTTAATTTTATCCAATTTTTTATACTTTTCATTAATATACTTATTCCTCATGACTTATACATTTTATCAAATAGGTCTTGATCGAAATAGATTAATAAAATTAACTCATGATTTTTTTTAAAACTCTTAAAGTATCAATTTAAGAAAAAAATATTTAATTCATGTATCGCTTAAGGAGTAAATTATCTTTACATAAAAACTTGAGAGAAAATGTGTAGTTTAAGTTTCAAATTTATATTTATATTGAGGTTTTCTATTTCCAAATATACTCAGTTATTTAATTTCTATTCAAGCTAACATTGAATAGATCTTAGTAAAAAACTCAACTGATCCCAAATCTTCTGATTCCAATCGTTTTTTAGATTTTCAATTTCTTTTTCTCATAGACTTGATAACATTTATATTTCATAAATAATTATTGAGTTGAAACCACTTAGCTACAGATGATGCACCTACCATTTAAAAGGGACAAACAAATGAATTTACACATTAAACCCCCATTATTTATTCTCTTCTTGTCTGATTTCAACTTCCCCATAAAATAATTTATAAATAATTACTGTTCCTGTGGTGGAGCAGGTCTCATCGCACCCTACATTGTCTCTCCCATCAAAGCCTTGAAATACAGCTTCTGCACTGTGGGGATGAGTACAGTACCTACTGGAGGCGAAGACTTGTAGTGGTCAACACTATTGAACCAACCCTCTCCCTCTCCCTCTCCCTCTCGACAGTGGATTTAGTGGCCAACACAAAACTTAAATTACTATTTGTTTTGGGGAGTTTGAATTTAAGACGGAACACTGCTTTTATTAGTGTCCAAAATCTTGCTTCGATAATGCTTCTGCAGACTGCATAGAAACAGATACGCTTGTCTTCTTCACGTGAATAATTGGATCAATGCAAGAACATAAACCCCACTCTCATCGACTATAATTGGCATTCCATCTTTTAATGTATGACTTAGTTTATTTCAAGGATTGTTTTGCTACAATGAAAGAAATATCTAACAACAATGATAGATATAAATCGTTTACTTCTTTTCATGCATTTATTTGTGTCTATGTTTTAAATTAGGGTTTAGGGTGTAGGATTTAGGGTTGTAGTTAGGGCTTAGGGAATTAGGGGTAGAGTATTTTTTAGGGTGTAGGATTTATGGTTTAGGATATAAAAAATTAGGGTTAGGGTTTAAAATTTATTTTTTAAAAAAAAAATTAACAAAAAGTACAAAAAGATTATAAAAAAGAGGTAGAAAATTTTTATTCACAGTAACAAGGAAAATTGGAGAGTAATGGCTTTGGGGTAGTGTTGTAAACAACCGAACTAACATGAATGATGTTGTATTCATATTTGTTCGTTTAACTTTAATCGAACAAATAGACGTATACGAATATAAACGAACACGAAATTTTTTATTCGTGTTCGTTTATATTCGTTCGTCAACATGATAATGAACATAAACAAACATATATAAAATATTAAATATTTGATATTTTAGATTAATTCGATTGATATTATTTGGCTGTATTTTCTAATACTCCCTAGTGAAATTACAAGAAGTTGATGGTTTTTCATCCTAATGATGGGTATTGAATTTGAGCTTGCAAGTCACTATAAAATACAGAGGAATTCAACGATGCATTCAATTAAAACCGCAAAAGTAGGTTTTTTTTAATCTTGTGGGTGCTCAATTATTTAATAGAAAGGGATTGAGTCCACTATTTTTTAAGATGAACATAAAAACTTTGGGATGAGATCGATTGATTTTGGCTGAAAGGTTACTTTGGCCATATAATATTTTTAATTTATCAAATTTGTTCATAAATTTTTTATTAGTTTAGTCCTTAAACTAATCAAATTATATTAATATTTTTTCTTTAATCAATATTAACTGTTAAGATGTTAACATGATAATTTACGAGATTGGTTTAGAAATTAACAGTATTGACGTGATAGAAAGATAAAATTTATTTTCCAACCAAATTTAAAATTAAAACTTATTTTTTAATTGAAAATAGTAAAAATAGTAAAACATTCAAATACCATATCCTTTAAAGCGATAGATTATAAATTTTTAAAATTAAAATTAAAAATATTTATGAAGTATTAGTTTTTTTAAAAAGATATTATTGTAAGAGATATTAAAAAATTAAATAGTAAAAAAATTAAAAATAAATTTAAAAGATATTATAAAGTAAAGAATACATAATCCAAACAGAGGTTAATTCTGAATGTCAATTGTTACTACGTTGCTTTATTTCCTAACATTATTGTAAGAAAAGAAAACTAAAATCGTTCAATTTTAAAAATAAATTCAAAACTTTTACTATTTTATTAATATATCGAATTTTAATTTTTTTGAATTTTTAATTAGTTAGTTTATAGCTTTTGATATTTTTTATTTTATATTTTTTGCTTACTTTTAATAATTTTTATTTTAGTCATATTTAATATTATTTTTAAAATATTTTATTAATTTCATGTTATTTTAATATTTTCTTAAATTCATAATATTTTTCTGAAAAATCAATTTTTTCATTGTACTCCATCAAAAAACAATTATAATTTTAAACTCGATAAAAAATTAATATTATATTTGTGTTATCTACACACGTGAATCATCACATCAACACCGTAAAGATTAATATTGACTTTTGTTAGTCAAAATAAAAATGTTACAGAATTTATTACAAAGAAATTTAAATAATCTAAATTTAAATAATTAATAAAATTAAAAATATAATTTAATAAGATATTAAAATGTATATTTAATAATTAATAAAATTATATTTTTCATATAATTTCTTAATTAAGAAATTAATATATATTATTCAAATGTGCCAAGTTGTGCGCAAGGCTGATGCCATTGGTGAGATTTATTTTTCTGAAAATTCTCTTGATCGATAGATTGTCTATCAAGTGTTCGATAAAATTCTTTAAAGATTGCCTTCTACTGTTTGTGTTTGGTTCCGTAACTTTGCATGTGGTTCTATAATTCATTGTTTCGTCTCTCTGTTCATCGTCTACCGTCAGTATCATTCGGTGAGAGAAAACAAGGGAGACGGTGAACTTTGGAATTGTTACTCCTTCTGATTTTATTCATTTAATATATATAAAAAATTTAAAGTCATTGTTATTATTGTTTTTGGAAATAATTTTTTTTTCTACCTTTGCTCACACATAAAGTAATAATTATAATATATAACCTAAAATTAAGAATGATTTGTTTAAATGAATCAAAGTTATTATTAAAGCTATTTTTTAAGAATCTTATTATCAAATCTCCAAGGTAATTTATGGGTACGGTTCGGTTATCCTCAAAGTTCAGATATAATAATTTCATCCTCATTCCCATTTGAGCTTTAGTGATAGAACTTTTGTCATCCCATCGGTGATGATTTTGGTTATTCCTTAATTCTAATACAATATAAAGAAATAATAAATAAAATGTCAATAAATAAGTTTGTGTAGTACTTTAATATTCCTTGGTGGATTTATCCTTTACTATATAGAATATAATCATTGACCTATTGTAAATAAAAAAATTAAAAGAAAATTATTATGTGTTTGAATTTCTCCCGTGAGTTGTTTTTGGTCAAGGGTCAGTTCCAATTAGCCGCACTTGTAGTCAACCATTATCTTACAACTTTTTAAAAATATTTTTTAATGGTGTTTTTACAATAATATTATTGTAGGAATTTTTTAATTCCAATAATATTATTTGCATCGTTTTAATTCTTAATATATTATCAATTATTGTTTTAAATTAAAGATTAAATATTTTTAATCCTTCGTTAAATAGTAAATAAATAAAGTATTAATTATTGTTTAGTATACAATTTAAATATGTATACATGATAGGTTGTGTATTGCTTGAAATTATTATTTTTATATTTTATTGTTTGAAAGTATCCGGTCTTTCAATTTTAAAAGTAAATCATAATACTTTTAAAAATAATATTATTTAAACAATAAATTTAAAAAAATTCAAAAACAATATTTAAAGTAAATTACAATATTATTTAAATAATATTGATTTTTTTATAAAGAAAAAGAGAATATAAAATTATGATATTAAAACATACCGAAATTCTAAAAAAAGTTTGCCTTAAAAAAACTTAAAAAAGGCAGTACCGTTTTTTTTACAAAAGTTATAAAAAATTCGGTACACACTTTTCGATATATACCGAAATTCTTACAGTTTTTGTAAGAAATTCGGTATATATCATTTTTCTTATAAAAGTTATAAGAATTTCAGTATATACCAAAAAGTGTGTACCGAATTTCTTACAACTTTTGTAAGAAAAATGATATAACCGTTTTTAGGTCTTTTTTAAGGTCGTCTTCTTATAGAATCACCCAAAACATACGGAATCCTTTAAATATATATTTTTGGTCTTGAACTTCGAGTCTGCAGCCACAATTACTGACCCTCTGCACCCTATTTCCTACTACTAAACAAACTACTACTTACTCCCAGTAGTATTTAATTGAATTAAAAACAAATAAAAGTACATAAAAATAGTATTTATATATTAAACAAAGAATTAAAATTTAAAAAAGAAAAAAGAAAAACGATGATTGGATAGAATAATTCAGAAGTCAAAGTAAGGAATTCTACCTTGAATTCAAAGCACAAGGACCCAGAGAAATTTATCATCAAATCACATGGAGCCAAATTTGGGTACAATTTAATGAAATATTAAATATTTACTTTCATTATGATACATGATGTAATTCATTTTAAAAGAATTTAAAGGATTGTTATATTTGACATTATATTATTATTATAATATATTTATATAATTACTTTTATATTATATTATAAAAATTAATTTTCGATTAATATTATTGAATATTATTAAATTAATTTATAAAAATTAAAAATATTTAATATATAAATATTTAAAATGAAATTTTAACTAAATTATTATATATTATAAATTTTTATTTTTTAAAATAATTGAATAAAGTGGTGTATAATCAATTTCTTAGTTGTTTTCTTTCCATAATTTATAGGTGAATCAAGAAATGCCTTGAGTAGATAAACCACTTAACTTGAAGTATGATCAGAATCGTAGGATGTGCATCAAGAATAGTAGGTGTTAGGATAAGATATAGAGTTGTTAGAATGTTGACTCTTAAGAGTTTATTGCGAGTTAAAATGATGACGTATTTACGAACCATTTTATTTTAGTGGTTACGAGAATAATTATTATTTTTAAAAGTTACGGATTTAAAAATATATTTTTAAAAATATATTTATGGGATAGAGGAAATATATTTTTATTGTTACGAGAAGTATGAGTGTTCAAAAATATTCGATTCGATTGATTTAATTTGAAAATTTATTGATATAATCTGATTTTTATTTTTAAATCAGATATTCGATCTAAGTTTAATTTTTATGAATCAGATATGGATCGCAATATTTTAAATTTTGGATTATTTGAAAATTCAAAAAATTAATTTTTTTAATATTTTTTATTTTTAATAATTTGATGTTTGTTATATCTAAAAATTAAAATAAATATTTTTTTATAGATGTGAATTATTTTATATTTAATAATTTCTTGTTATTCATATTTAAAATTTTAAAAATTTTATAAATATTACGTTTAAATTCAAAAATAATTAAATTATAATATATTTTTGAATAATCAGATATCCAAAAAAATCAAATTAGACATGAATTATTATATTATGATCCAAAAATTTAAATATTTTAAAAAAATTGAATCAAAATTAATCCGATATCTGATAATAAATATTCCTACATAAAATTATCGACAATTTTTAATATATTTTCCTCTCACGTATTGACAGATATATATTATTTTTGGGAAGTAAAATTTCAGCGGCAAATGTCAATTATTTCTTCTTCTTCTTAATCTCCATACATTCATATTTTTCTCTTCAACTATTTTAAAGCACAAACCCTAACTTATTTTAAACTGTGGTATTGATAGGGACAGAGTTAAGATCAAGTATTAAAATAGAGATGGGTACGGGTTGAGTCGGGTTGGATTTTCGGTCCACCCATACCTGACTCGAAAAAACATATCCTTTATCCGTCACCCGATTTGACCCGAATTTAGGGTAAAAAATTTGACCTGACCCGACCCAATTTTTAAACTTTAAAATCCGACCCGACACGAATCATTAAAAAAATTTAAATTTTAAGGACTTAATTGTAAAAAATAAAATTTAGTGATCTAATTGTAAATAAAATAAAATTTCAGTGACCTAATTGTAAAAAAATTAATTTTAATGACCTAATTATATTAAATATATTTAAAGAGAGATCATAATTGTAAATATCCTTAAAATATATATGGAAAAATTACACTATTAGTCCCGAGTTGGGTCGAGTCGGATTTTTTCCATCCTAATCTCGAACTCGACTCGACTCGAAATCACCCTTAAAAAAATTGACTCGACTCGACCCAAACCCGAATTTTCTTAAAAAAATCCGACCCGTTTGGACCGGGTCGAGACGGAACCCATCGTGTTCGGGTTTCGTGCCCATCCCTACATTAGAAGGAGCAAAGGTATATTAAGTTTTTAAATCTAAAAATTAGGAGGGACAAAAACCTTATTTTATTACTATTTAAACTAAGAGAGCCCTTAAGCGCAACTATATCAAATATTTTGGAAGGGATTTTTGTCCCTCCCATAATATACATGGTTTCATCCCTGGTTATTGAATTTGATATTTTATAAAAAGAATAAAAAATTATTATTTAAACTAAACTGAATTAATATTTCAGCTAACTAGTCCATCGTTTAACTAGTTTAATGATTAAAGTTTACGGTTGAGAATTAAGAATTTTGAATTAATTTGTTATCTGAAATAATTTTCTAATAATTAACTAAACCTGATTTTACATACCCTATTAGGACAAACATCAGGAATTAAATTTAGATAAGATAAAATAACATAAATATTTTTTATTATTAGATCAATTAGTGAATTTAAAATATTATTAAATTAATCTGCTTTGACTTGCATTATTTTCTTGAGTAACTAACGAGCTCAAATCGTTTTAACGACTTGAAAGTGATGGAATTTCAGCCATTTCGAAATTGGAAGTTGCCATGGAGGAAGTTGATTACATCATTTTAATAATTTTTATTTAAAAAAAAAATCAGTTAGCTGAGAGGTTTAATCGCATTATATTTTAGATATTAATATAGTGAAATATCAACAGAGCAGTATTAAATCTAGAACTCTAACATTAAATTTTATGTAAAATATTGGTTATTGATAATTGCACGCAATTTAGTAGGATTTGTTAACTATAAATAAATTAAAATCGTTATTGATAATTGCATACCTTATTACTCTAATTACAATGGTGTCATTTCAACGAAATCTATTAATTACAATTATGTTTTTCAATAATGAGAATAGTGTTCTTAATAATCAATTAAGATTTGTATCATTAAATCTTAATAATCTTTTAAATTTATTAGTGTAATACATTATGTCACAATATTTTCATTTAATATATTTAAATTTTTTTATTTTATTAAATAAATTTTATAAAAGTTTTAAAATCTTAAAAGACTAATAAAATTTATAATAAAAATATTTTTTTAAAAAAACTATAAATACAACATAATAAGATTATAATATATCATATGTTAATCGTATAAAAAGAATAAATTTTAATTCTTAAAATAAATTTAATAATAAAATTTGTGATAATTTATCATTTAAAATAATACGTAAGATAACTTCAAACTAAATCGACATTTTTTAATTATATAAATAAATAAATAAATTAGCTCCGTTAACGTAATCCTCAATCTTATTAGATTCCTTGAAATAATACAATAACAGTCGGAAGAGTTAAAAGCCAGAACACTTGAGCCGAGCCGACTAAAGGAAACGGTGAAACGGTGAAACGGTGAAAACCGTCAAAGGTGAAGATTGGATCAAGAAAAGATAACGGAAGGTTGTAAACGGCGAGATTTGTCGGTTAGCCTTTGATAAATGCGCGGGAATCCTCTTTCTGTATTATCAATAAGTTTTAAGTGTGGTTTAAAATATTAAAAAGGTATAAACTGGGTCCCACAAAACAACAAATCCAGAAACGCCTCCACGCTTCATTATTACCACGACTCATCTCACCGGCTCCTCCTCTTTCTTAAATTATTGGGTAAACTATTTATTAGGTACCTCATTTATTTTTATATTTTCGTTTAGGTTATTTAATTAATTTTTAATAAAATAATATCTAATATTACGTTTTATTTCTATTTTTGTACCATTATTAAAATTTATTAATAAAATTAACGTGATATTTTCTTGGTAGGAGAAAAAAAATAAAAAATATCACATTAATTTTCTCTCTATTTTTTAATAACAGATGTATCAAAATAAAAAATATAATATTAAATATTATTTTATTAAAAAATAATAGAGTAACAAAATAGAAATACACGAACAAATTTACGAAATAAGTAATTAACCTTATATTTTTATGGTTAAAGTTTTTAATAAATTCATTGTTATATTTAATATGTAAATATAATTCTGATATTCTATACCTTAAAACTACAAATAATTTTGTACATCAAAAAAATAAAAGTTGTCATTTTTATGCTAATCGAAAAATAGTCAACTAAAAGATTATTATTTTATATATCGATAGAAAAAAAATCTTCATATAATATTATTTTAATTTAAAAGTTAAAATTTAGATGCAGAAAATAAACCTGAAATTATAGAAATACATGTAAAAAATGTTAATATGCGAACAATTTAATCCATAAATCTAATAAAAATACATATTCTTTAAGGAACAAAAGGGCATAAATATTTAATAATATTTAACGATATTTAATATCAATGGTGTTTAGTGGTATTCGACGCGAGTTATAAAATTTATTTAATATTAATAGTGTTTAGTGGTATTCGACGCGAGTTATAAAATTACGAAAAACCATAGTTCATTTCATATTTACATTGTCCGGCAAAGCCAATAATTGCTTCGGAAATGGGCCTAAATTTTTGGTTAAGCTTACTATGTCTCAGGTTAGAAATCAAGATAATTTTTTTTAACAATTTCTGAATATGGTAGGGAAGAAAAATTTTATTTTTTTCTTAATCTTAAACCTACAATTTAGTGTAAAGGGTGTTAATCGAAAGTTTTAACATTTTGCTCTAAAAATTAAATAAAATCAAATTAATTGATAAACATAAATAAATAATAATATAAAATTCTATAATGAAGATATTTATATCATTTAGTAACTTTGACATTTAAAAATAATTATTTAGAAAACAAAGACCCTTTCTAAGGAAAAAAAGTCACACTAAGATATATACTATTTTCATCTTACACAATTTTTTGATAAATATTTTTGACACAATTATTTTGTCCACTCACCATAAATTTTATCAATTTCAAATAATAATAAATTAATTAATAAATCTAGGGGTGAGTATTTGATCGAGTCGAGTCGAGTCAAAAAATTTTGAGTTATTAGAGTTGACGAGTCATATTTTATGACTCAAACTTTATTTGAATTTTTTCAGTTCGATTCGAGTTTAAAAAATTTGAGTCGAGTCGAGTCGAGTTTTCGAGTTCCTATAAATATTTAATTATAATTATTTATCATGTTATAGTATGATTTGATTCCAATTTAAACGACTTTCTCTAATCATATAAGATAAGTATATATATATTTTCATATGTAGCAATATTTCTTTATATTTTTATATATCAATATATATATATATCATAAAAAATGATAGGCCCATATCAAACTTAAAAATTAATCCTTTAATTATTAAAAATTTCAAGTTATCTGAGTTATTCGAACTTCCATTTTACAACTCGAACTTTATTTAAATTTTTTTTGAGTTAAGTCGAGTCTATGAAAGTTTGAGTCGAGTCAAAACGAATCGAGTATTTTCGCCTTGAGTTATTTAGTTTTTTTGAGTCGAGTTTTTCTTACCCCTAATCGACCCAAAACAAGATTCTAAACAACTTGTTGAAATGGACAACTTTGATGCTTTCTCAAAGAAAATATATGGCATTTAAAAAGTGACATTTCAATGTCTCAGATTTGCACGACCAAAAATGAAATATTTTTGACCTTATTATAACTAAATAAAAAGAATTTTTGTACGGAGTGAATAAGGTTAAAAGCTAGGTTAACAAAAAAAGAAAAAAACAAAGTATTTTTCATAAATTGATTCAGATGTCAAAGTTCATGTGAGTTTGACCTACAGATAATATGTTGTTGTCCGAAAATTTAGTTAACTTTCTTTTAGATCTAAGAAACTTGTTTCATCTATTTGTCTCTGTCTTCCTTACAAATCTTCATTTTTCATTGATTTTTCGGATATTTAACAAATTTCACGTGAACTAATAGTATAATCTATTGTTATAAAGATACACGATAAAAATAATTAATTATATAAGTTTAAAGAGTATTTTTGTCGTTAAATTTATATTAAATAATCAACAATTAATTTAGTCATTGAATTCAAAAATTACGTCAGTTTAGTTCAATGAGGGAGCTTAACCCTATTTTGTTTTGTTTCATTGGAGTTTATAAAATTTCGAGTGTTTAATTGTTTTCTAGGTGTTAGTGTTTTTTTATGTTATTTATAGTTGTCTTTGATATGTAGCCGTTATTCTAGTTTATATACTCTTTAGTACCCTATTTGTTTCAAAGTTAAATCACTTTATCCCTTATTAGTTCAATCTTGAATCACGAGGAAAGGAATAATCCCTAACTAGAAGTCTTCATAATTAATTGATATAGTATTTTGGTTAATCATAATAAGATGAACACATTATCTTTAGACATCATTATCTAATTATACTAAGAACAAAACTTACAAATTAACGTATAATATTTTAGTTAACCATAAACACCTGTCTCCCAACGATTAAACTATTACTAAGGGTTCACAAAATTATTTTTAAAACATTTTTTTTTTCAGTTATTTATTTCTTACACCCAGATGATGTGTGACAAATTATAGCGTGTGTCTGTATAAATATGTAGTGCTAGAGATAGAGATTGAGAGTAGTAAGAAGAGGGGAAAGAGCATGAAAGGCAGTTAAAAGACGTGTGAAATTACATGACAAGGCATGTAATTGTTCCAAGATGATAAACGTGAGTTGAATGTAATAACAATTATTTCAAAGACTAAGCCATAGAAACCTCACGAGACTGCACCCCACAGCATTGATTTCTCATCTAAGTGATCAGATTCAGCCACCACTTTCCCAACTATATATTATATGTATAGATAACCACACCAAACGAAACACCAGTCCATGCCAAGACACCAGAGCTGAAAGATCAGTCACTTATATATAAGAACAACCCTAGCTGCAAACTAAAATCACTGTAAAAATGGCTCATATTGCTGTGGAGAGAAATAGGAGAAGGCAAATGAATGAATATCTCAAAGTGTTGCGTTCTTTAACCCCTTGTTTCTACATTAAGAGGGTAATTATTCTTTTCTTCTTCGATTTCGATAGGAAGATTGCGAAATTGAATCGTATACGTTCAAGTCGAGAGATTATTATTAATCTGTCAACAAATCCCATGACTATGTTTTCCACTTTCTTAATTCCCTAACTTTAGGGTTTCTTTTGGTTTTTAGGGTGATCAAGCATCGATCATAGGCGGTGTGATAGAGTTCATCAAGGAATTGCAACAAGTTTTACAGTCTCTGGAATCGAAGAAACAAAGGAAGAGTTTAAGCCCTGGCCCTAGTCCAGGTACGCCAAAGTCACTACATCTGCCTGCAAAACCAAACCATAGCCTCAACAGATCATTCGAAACTGTGGGAGACGTCGGCGCATGTTGCAACTCGTCGCTTGCGGATGTTGAAGCAAGGATCTCGGGATCCAACGTCATCCTGAAAATCATTTGCCGACGAATAGCAGGTCAAATCCTGAAACTAATAGCTGTGCTTGAGAAATACTCATTTGAGGTTCTTCACCTCAACATCAGCAGCACGGAAGACACAGTGTTATACTTCTTTGTCATCAAGGTATCCAGCATTTATTTGTTTCAACCCTTGCATCACATTTATAACTTACTTAAATTTGATCATATCACGGGGATTTGGAGTTTAAGGTTTATGCTCCTTTGGCATAAAGGTATGAACATTTTGTGGGTTATAGGGTTTATACTGGTAATTTCTAAATCTACTCCTTTATCACAGATGATAAGAGATTTTGCATTTATTCTCGTGTCTTTTTCGATGTCTTCACTAAAAAAATTATAAAATATTAAATTCTAAATACTATCCTTAATTTTCTACCTCCTAAACCCTACCCATATTTCCTAAACCCTAACCATAACTCTTATCCTTAAACCCTAAACCATACACCCACTGGTTTAAAGTAAGAGCATAATGGAGACACGATTAGAGGACAAACGATTTGCACCCTTTTAAAACAGATTCAATGGGAGCACAATTCCCATCAATTAGAGGACAAAAAATTTACGCCCCTTTAAAACAAATTTAATAGGACACGATTAGAGGATAGATGATTTACATCCCTTTAAAGCAGATTTCAATGCAAGTTCCTGAAGGCTAGTGTTTCCATGTAGAGAAATAATGTATGAATGAAAATGATTTAGGCTTCATTTCACCAATTTAATTAACCATTTTGTTATTTTTGTTCGTACTAAATATCAGCCCAAGAAATTATAAAAGTAGTAACTGATTTATTACTCTCTTCTTGTTGTCAGTATATATATATGATTGTGAAGGCTTATCTTATTTTGTATTATATTTTTTATGTACAGATTGGTCTAGAATGTCAGCTGAGCTTGGAGGAACTTGCTGTCGAAGTTCAGCAAAGCTTCTTCTCAGAGCCTGTTTTTCTCAATCAAATATAGTTTTTCATATTATTAAAATGTTCACGTTTTCATGCTTGTTATATCTGCATACAACAAAAGGAACATATAAAACTTCATGTCTCTTTTAAGTTCAAATATATTTACTGCTAAATAAAGAAAATGACCTACTTATCCACTTTTTCCATTGCGGAGGCTCCTTATAGAGTGCAGTGAGTTTAACTCAAATGTTTAGAAATTTTCACAGATTATTTGAAGTAATTATAGCGTAGGGTGCTTGCAGACTTTACTTTCCGACCAACTCTCACCATGCACAAAAATATCGAATGTCTTCACTTTGTTACCATGTCTAAACGTACAGTAGAAGAGAGTGGTTTCCCAGAAATTGATCTTGAAATGGAACTGGTAGTCGTCTTTTTGCCAGATAGCTTGCCCATGTAAATCATCATTTTTGGACCTGACATGAACGATTAGAGGTTGTGTAGTATCAGACAACCGGTTCAACAAATGAACATGATATTTCCAGTTCCAGTAGATACAAAATCCGGGTTGAGCGAGACTCGAGATAACAAACACAAAAATCAAAGCCATGATTTAGAGGCCATGGTTGGGGAATTAGGGTAGCTAGTTTTGATGGGTTAAGTTTGCTTGGAATTATTACTTTTTCTCATTGTTTATATAGTTTCAAAATTCCTAAAATACAAGCTTGAAAATACAGGAGAATCGGACAAACATCATGTTTATGCATCGATTAATCCTTGATTCACTCTCATTCTTTTATGCAAAAATATGTTTTTTACAATTTTCAACCAATAAGACAATGACACATGTCTTTGTCATATTGAATGTATTAATATAATAAATATGAAAAACAATATTGAACTAAAATACAAAAAAGAAAAAAGGGTTAATTTTAGATTAAATAAAAAATTTAGAACTAAATTAAAAAAAAATAAAACTTGAGGGACTTAACATGATATTTACACTTTCATAAATATTGTATTGATTAAAAGATTCAAGTTAGTGTTCTCATCCCGTTTATGCATCGATTAATCCTTGATTCACTCATTCTTTTATAAGTATTGTATTGATTAGAAGATTTAAGTTAATATCTAAACTTATAACTTTAACCAATCTTGGTCCTTCATGTTTATGAGTATTTCTTTGGGGAGCTTTATTGCCTTGATAATATTAAGCTTGGGTTAAGTGCAACTTGAAACTGCATCAACTTCTATTGCGCCTTACATATGGCACTGATTGAATTTACCAAACTTGAGATAAAGATCCAAGACTTGTTAAACAAAGGTTTTATTCAATCGAATTGTTTATCCTAGGGAATTACGGTTCTTTTTGTCGAGAAAAAAAAATGGGTCTAAACGATTTTGAATTGACTGCAAACAGTTAAACAAGCTTATCATCGTGAACAAGTATCATTTATCAAGGATTAATGACTTGTTTTATCAACTTATGCAACCATTTTTTTTAAGATTGGTTTGAGGTTTACTTACTATCAGACGAGAATTAAAGAATATTATATGTTTAAGACAAGTTTTCATAAAAGATATCGTCAATATTTATTTTTGGTTATACATTTTAGGTTAACTAATACAGTGATAAATTCATAATGACGTTCATAGATGAAATATTGATTTACTTTAAGAATCTAATTGAACATCAAATCATCTTTGTATATTCATACCCTCTAGGAGAAACATCTATATGCATGTGAGTTTTGGCTCGCACAAGCATCTTTAGGACATTTTTTCTGCGTGAGCATTCAAAGAGACCTAGAAAATATTCAAGCTATTATTGATTGGAGAGCATTGAAGAATGCCGAAAAAGTTCTTGTTTTCCTAATCTTAATGGTTATTATAGAAGATTTGTAAAAGAATTTTATATAATAACAATATTTACTAAACTTGTATGAAAATATCACTTTTGAATAGATCGAAAAATATGATATTGTCATATATGTGTCATATCGGCATGTATTATTACATAGGTTTGTTGTGACATTTATTAAGGATTAAATTACGTGGACCAAAATAATTATCCTTTCAAATCTTATAAACTTTTTATAACATCATGTCTAATTAATTTATTTAATAGTAAATTAAAATAATTTATATGTCTTTAATTAAAATTTTCAGGGCTTGAAACCTTATCCAACACACATTAGAGGAAGTTTTGGACAAAAAGGCCCAGAACAAGGGAATTGTTGGGGCTAGCAACTCCTAATAGCAGTAAAACTCTCTTATATCCCTACAATCTCTCCTATGAGGGATTTTTTACTTCTCTTTAAAAAAAGATGAGTGAAAAGAAGAGATGAAAGAAAGAATTTATCCTTGAAGTCTTCTCTATGAATTTCAACGAATTATTTGTGTTTATGGGTAAAAAATCAAAAGCAGAACCTGTGTTGGAGGCAAATCCTTATCCAACACTCATACCCAACATATAGGATGCAAGTGTTACACTTCACTTCCTACATCATTCCCATGGAAATGACTTTTACAGCAAGGTTGGAAGAAAGATGAAGCTGAAGGTAAAAAGAAATACTGGTCGGATTCGGGGATACTCTTGATACAGAAATAATAAGTTTCTTTCCCAAGTTTTTTATTTAGCCCACTGAGAACAAGACCAAGGAACATAAAAGGCTTGCATGAAGAGACAACAGACTGGTTCAGGTCAAGAGTACGGGAAGGTATCACCAAACTTCGGGACGGAGCTCGCCAGTTGCAGGAGGCATCCATTTCCCAGAATTGTATACATTTTCTCCTACTTTCCAACCTGGCACATCCTTCATCACTTCGGCCTCATACTCCAGATATTTCTTCCACTCTTTGACAAATCTAAGAATAATAACGTGCAAACATGGAAATAATCGAAACACATTTCGGATACAGAAATCTTTAAAGTGGTCTGAATAGTTCAGTTCAATACCTTTCATCTTCTTCAGCTTGAAGCACTGGCAATATTGCTCTGCGTGCAGCAAACTTTTCTTCCTTCAATGCCCTACAAAATGTTAAATATTTCAATATTATTTTCTTCTAAAAAATGGCATGTCACAATTTCCAATCTATTTATTTAGATTTGAAACATGCATTTCAGAGAGGTGTAAATGAAGAGAAAATCAATCCAGTTCCTTGCAAGAGCACAAAACAAAAGAAGACCCAGTTCTGGAACCAAACTTGAACTAAGCAAACGGAATTTGCCTGCTTTAGAACAACAATTTACCAATGACAACCAATACCATCAAGGTGTGCACCTCTATACATCTATGCCATGCACCTTAGCACTAGATAATAACGGTTCCTTAGACTTTCAGGACAAGGCACAGGTGTACTTTCTTATACGATGATAGGCATAAACAAAATAAAACTTAGTTCTCTTTAATTTCGTTTTTTAGCCTGTTTAGTTATGTGGAACTTTACTCGTAAGAAAGGAGATAGTAGTATCAAACTCCCTACTTAATATATAGAGCATCAATATGTTGCGATCATAAGGAAATCATATATACTGGCCAACAAAAATTTTGCAAGCTTTGTAGATCACACATTACTCATCAGAGTTTATGATTGTAAGTTTGTAACTATATATACAGACACAAAGACATACAAAATCACACACATAAACATATAGTACCATAATTCACGCACCCTAGTGGCTCTTTTTCACTAGAACATATTGTTGCTTTATCAATTATGCTATACATTACTCATCAGAGTTTATGATCATAACCATATATATACACACAGACATACAAAATCGCACACATAAACATATGGAACCATAATTCAAGCATGCTAGTGCTTTTTTGCGCTCTGCACCTGGGACAAAATAAGGATTCAAACCCCTAAAGTGTGCCTTGCAGCCTTGACAAAGCTGGCGACAAATAAATCACAAATATCCATTCATTCAATTTATTTATTTATACCACACTATGATAGTTAGGCATCTTTATCATATTCAAATAAATCAAGACTGGTATCTAAAGCACATACTCAAAACCGAAGCAACATGATCTTATTCCATTGATTCAATTTATTTATTTCATTCTACTTTATTACGCCTCTTTATCACAAATATCCATTAAATTAATGATGCAGAGAAAATTCAAACATCTCCATATATCAAAGGTAAAAACAATAGATGGATACTTAATTGAAATGCATAAACCATCTTGCATATATCACATCAAAGAAGCTGGGCTATGTTGCAGAGGCACGGAAGTGTCCAACATAGGTATAACCTTTCCAAGCTTTTTCATACATTTGAAGGACCATCCCCCGTACCCATTTCCGAACATGTGTCAATCTCAGTCCAGATACCGAAAACTGGTACTTTAGTAAAAATAGAAGATCTGTATAATATGGAAGCAAAGTTCCTCAGCTAGATAAAACATTGCACTTCATGGCTAATGGCATTAAGTTTTCCAAAACTTAGTGTAAAAAGGAAAAGGCAGTGTCAAAATTTATTGAAAAAAAGAAAGAAAAGGCATAGACTATGCTTCAATGTAGAAACCTTTTTTCCAAATGCAGCTAAGATGGTCAAAAGGCAAGGAAAAGAGAGTTCATGCTTCAATCTAGGGTCAATAATACAGTGTAAAGCAATTTTAAGAATCAATATAATCATATCTTCCAGTGTTATGTCCTAATTTTTTTCTAATGTGTTATATAGTAGGGTCTCTATTGGTAGTAAATGTTATCCCATTCTGTGCCTATAGGAAGCAATACTTGGCCAAAAGCAGTAGAATCAATAATAACCATTGAATAACCATGCAAGCATTCATATACATTCCCAATGGACAGACAATTTCAAGATCAATAAATCATCACTATCAAAAAAAAAAAAAAAGCAAGACCATGTTCAATGCAATCTCTTCGATATTATATACACATGCCAGTTTTGACAATCCTACACAATTGCTAGTCTAAATGCAGCAAAAACATACTGAGTTTATGAAAGACACCTACCTTACACGGTAACTGCTTGTTTTACCTTGAAAAAGGCTGATGATTTGCTAAAATCAGAACAAAATCAGGCTCCTGAAATTATTACACCTTGACTATATGTCAAAACCAAATAACAGCATTTTCAGCACATTGTAGTATCTCAATCTATGTTACTGGGTCTTTTCATTTTTCTTGCCGTGCTAATGTTTGACACATATTCAGACATGGGCATCCCTCCAAGGATCCCCAAACACATGGAAAAGCTTTAATAAATACCTATGTTGGACACATATCTTAATCAAGATTTATGACAACATCCAAAGTAGATCTAAACTTTGTCTATCGTTTTCCCCTCCTAACAACTTCTGCATAGATTACATACTAAAAGACATTTGAAAAACAACAATTCTAATCGCCACAATATACCTAAGATAACCAAAAGCAAAGACCAACATCATTACACAATCATAAAAATTCAACATTTAAACAGTTACTTAATTGAACAAGAAACACAAAGGTGCTGCCTGAGAACAGAAGTCATTATTACCCAAATTAACAAAGAATACAACCAAAAAGAATTGTAGTCAAAACCAAATAACAGCATTTTCAGCACATTGTAGTATCTCAATCTATGTTACTCGGTCTTTTCATTTTTCTTGTCGTGTTAATGTTTGAACACATACTCAGACATGGGAATCCCTCCAAGGATCCCCAAATACATGGAAATGCTTTAATAAATACCTATGTTGGACACATATCTTAATCAACACTTATGACAACATCCAAAAGTAGATCTAAACTTTGTCTATGGTTTTCCCCTCCTAACAATTTCTGCATAGAGTACATACTAAAAGACATTTGAAAAACAACAATTCTAATCACCACAATATACCTAAGATAACCAAAAGCAAAGACCAACATCATTACACAATCATAAAAATTCAACCTTAAACATTTAATTAATTGAACAAGAAACAAAAAGGTGCTGCCTGAGAACACAAATCATTAGGACCAAAATTAACAAAGAATACAAACAAAAAAGAATTGGCCCAAATAATCAGTTTACTCCCCAAACACCTAAATCACTCCATCCATCACTGGAGTAAAGAAAGAAAGTAAATCCTTAAAAAAACACTAGAAATCAATTAATAGCCCAGGAAACAATAATAGCTTTGTTCCAACAAGATCCTGAAGGAAACAAAACATGATGTAATAAACAGTAGAGCCCTCCAAATTTCCAAACTGTAATTTGAAAGTAATTGCCAAAAACGCCCACGAAAAAGACCCCGATATAAGTTAAGCAATCGAACAAGATAGAACTCCAAATTCCATGAAAAGCTAAAAGAAAAGCTTGAATTTCATCAAAAGCTTTTGATTCAATTGATATAAAGTTCATTTGAGATCATAACAATCAGTTCAAGCAAAAATATACACTAAAACCCAATACAAAAACGGCTTAATATTCCAATAAATTGAGTATATATAAACAGAATATAAAATCGATAAATAAAAAAAAGATAATTGAAGGATTTTCCAAAGATAATAAAAGTAAGGGCTAAGGACCTGCGGATCTATCATAATTTGAGATAGTAACAGTCATTTCAAGCCTCAAAAAACACGAAATGAAAAATCAGTTTAAATTTCAAAAAAAAAATGTGAACAAGACTAGAAAATTAATAAAAGAATAAATTCTAAGAGGCCTCCAGAGAAAACAAAAGCAAGGAGCTGCTGAATTGATCATAATTTGAGATCCTAACAATTCAAGCAAAAGATAAAAGCAAGGACCTGCGGATCTTGTTGCCTTTGCCGACCTGATACATCCCATAAGAGAAGGCACCAAAAGCAGTTAGAAAAATAGCCATAGCACTGGGTCCCTTGTTGGGTATCCGACGGGCGTATCGGACCGGGGCGAACCCACCCGGAGGAGGCCCATCTTGTAGAACCGGCATGTCCTTCACGCTTGCCATTCCTGGCTTATTCCTTATCACTGACTCCGTCATTTTCCAGTTGTCGATCGGCGACGGCGAGAGACACAGAGTAGAGAGAGTTGAGAGCAGTCTTGGGCTCTGTTGTAGGGGTGGTTTTGTTATATATTTTGGGCAACTGCGCGTGGCTGCTCAAGGGTAAATTTGATAAACGGTTAGATTTTCTTCTTCTTCTAGTAAAAGACAAAATAGCCCTTAAACTTGGTTAATTCCATTAAATCAACCTTTAAAATTATTTTCATAGCTAAATTAACATTTTTTATTAATCTTAATTATAGTATTAATCTTATCGAGAATGGAATGCAAATTGGTTGGGTATTGATTTTTATGCAGCATTCATCTAATTTTATCGAGAAAAAAATATTTTTAATAAGTTTAGAATCAATAATCTAAAAAATACGAGAAAATAAAGACGAATAATTTAATTAACTAATTAAATATACTTACTCAGTTAAAATAAATCTTAAAATTATAATATAAAATAATCTTTTCACTTTTTTTTAGGATTTGCCCCCAAGTTAATTTAGGGAAATGGTTTAAATAAATTAGGTGAAAATTTTTTATAAGAAATTATTTAGAAAAAGAATTTCTTTTATTGGTTATTGGATTCAAATATATTACTTTTAATATTATTTATTAAGGCTGGGTAAAAAATTCAGTTAATTTTAATTTTAAACCTCATCAAATCAGTGGATATTTACCTGGAACTAGTCTGGGGACCTTGAGCATATCTAAAATCCATGTCCCAATTGCGACCGAGATTGGGATTAGATCTAAATTTTTTAAATCAGATACCTGATAGATCAAAATCAAAATCAATGTTAAGTATTCGGATCGGAATTGATGTGAATATGTTAAAGACTACTTTATCACAAAATTAAAGTTCAAAACCTTTTTACTAATTGTTTATTCAAACTTAGGAGGGAGAATTTTCAGAAATATTAATGTTAAAAAAAGAAATTTTTAAAATATTATATCTCTTATTTTATTTATCAAAATATTGATGATTCTATAGAACTTGGAAAGTCGGTACCAATAGGCTCCGACTTTGAATAGTGTTTTCAGATAATCGGGATGAAAATGGAACATTTTGGCTTCGACTTTGGCATCTTCATATGACATCTTCATCCTTACATTGTTCAAAGTCGGAGCCTAATGATACTGTGGAATTATCAATATTCTAAGAAATAAAGTAAGAGATATAATATTTTAAGAAATTTTCTTTCCAACGTCAATATTTCTGGAAATTCCCCCTAAGAATCCAATATTGAAAATTTAAATAAATTTTCTCATCATTAGGGCCGATAAATACCATGAATAGTGGTTTATCTGACCTATTCGATCTAGTTAAATAGATAAATACTCGATAAAATATAGATTTGATTCATTTAAAGTGGGTGGTTTAGGGTATTTATTAAAAGTGGTGTAAGGGCTTAAATGAAAACTTATTAAATTAATTAATAAAGATTAAAAATCTCAAGGACTCAACAAACAATTATTAATTATATGTTGACTCCATCACTCTTTTATTAATTAGATATTGAGTCCTTAGGATTTTTAATTTTTATTAATTAATTTAATAATATTCAACAATGTTCAATATTAGTGATGTTCAACAATGTTCGACACCCGTTGTAAAATTTTCCTTTGGGATCTTACTTATTTTATTATTTTTTATTCTTTTCGTATCTCTACTAAATTTTGTTGGGTTTTTTCCTAATATTTTAATGAATTTATGTTACATTTTTCTATGTAATTTTATTTTGCTCTTCATTTCTTTCGTACATTATAAAGAATTTTTATTAATTTTATGCCTTTTTTATAATAATGATCATAAATCATGTTATTTTAGATGATATTCAGAGTAATATCAATTTAGAAAAAACAAGAATCAAAACTACAAGTAAAAATCATAATTATCGAAAATAAGAGATAAAATAAATCAGAGTATTAAAGCCATTATTAGGACATCAAAGATTCAATAACTGATAAAATTACGAAGGTCAAATATAATATTGTAGTAAAATTTTGATTATTAATACCGACAGTGATACTTCAAAAATTAAAGAAGCATCTTAGTTCATGTCTCAACTCTCAAGTGTAAAAAAATTGTCAGACCAAAACGAAAATAAAAATATTATTCAAAATAAAATAAATAGTTATTTATTTATTATAATGAAATAAATCTCAAAGTAATCAAATCGAAAGTAAATATGTTGAGATTTACACGTACGTAGTTTTTTTAAGATATTTTAAAAACTCTTAGGTGCTTGAGTTTGACGATCGTCAATCTCCCATGATACGACAACGATGATCTTCAATAGTTCATATCTTTTAAGATCAAGAACGTAACCTTATCTTTTTCCATCAACAAAAACGATATACAATTTTAGAGTGTTTTGAAAATATTTGAATTATGTTTAAACTAAAGGAATGATATTCTATTTAGAGGAAAATGAAGTAGGTTAAATAAGAAAAATAAAATATTTCAAAAATATATATTTAATTTTTTTTTCGTGAATTACATGTATTATCCATTTAATATTTGAATTTTAAAAAACCATAAAGTATTCTTTTAAATTCAAAAAAAAAATATATATATTCTAATAATAAATAAAATATTATGCAGGTACGCCTCCTCCCAAATTTGTTGGATTCACTCCAATTTTCACCCCTTTACAACTATACATAAGGAACAATTTCCTTCGAGTTATTAAATGAAATTAAAGTAGATAAACGTATATAAACACTTCATATTCTCTTTATCCCATTAATGTGGGATAGAGGATTTTCACTTCCTCATCCAATTCATAACTATCCTATTTTAAGCATCAAATTCTCATTCTTCACACATCTATTTTGAACATATGACATAATATTGTAAAGGTCTCATAAAATAAAATAAAATCCTATAAAATCATTATTTGAATCTCTACCTTTACTCATTTAAAATATGACTCAAAATTATCATGTTCTCATATTTTTCAACAATCCTCCACATAAATGAAATTGATGATTTTATCAAAAATACTTTTATTTGATTTGGTGGTAGTTTTTACGACCGATAAATGCATAACATAAGTGAGTTTTCTATTTTAAATTTTACCTTGTGAAAGATCCTCGAAAACATTTTAAAATCATTTGTCTTTTTTTAGATTTGCTTTTAGCTTAAATTCATATTCTATTATGAATATAATTATAAATATTTATCTTAAAAAAATTCTATGACATAGCTTCTTTCTTCGATGTGAAACATATTCACTTGTACTTGATATCTTGGAAATTAGATATTTTATTGGCTTTAAAGAATCCGTCTTTAGAATAATACAATTCATAATCTTTAGTATATCTAAGATATATCAATACTCTCATAATCGCTATATGATTTAAGCTTAGATTGTTTGTGAATCTATTTAAATTACTCATAGTGAAAATATTATTTTATTTAGCATAATTTACTTAGATTGTATATGAAATTTGTACTTGAATACGAGTCGACTTATATTTATTGGAGTTATAACTGTGCTAGAAATTTATTTGTCAAATTTTTTATCCATATAGTGTGACTTTGTTAATATAAGATCTTTAAGTGATTATTTGATTTGGATGCATAAAATAAAATATGTCAATTTTATATTTTTTATGTCTATCTTAAATTGATAAATCTTTAGTATACTTACCATTTCATTATAAATCATCAACATACGATCAAATATCTCAGTTTTAGTAGATATGATATTATCATCATTTGTCATATCTATTTCTCATCTTGATAATATCTTAATTTAAATCTTTGACGATGGAACGTTACTTTGACAAGATATTTCCATATTTTGATATAGTTGTAGAATGTCTTATTTTCTTTTATAATTTATGCGGCGTCTTATATTTAATTGATAAAATAATTATTTCGTACATTAAATATATTCTAAAGATTTATTTATTGTTAAATTTTTAAAATTATTATACCCTTGAATTTTACAATATTAGTCACATAAAATTTCTTCTTAAATTAATCAATTTATTAATTTTGAGTTCAACATCTTACTTACAGAGAATAATTTTTTATAACATCTTTGTTTTTAAGTAAAATAAAATTGCTGATTGTAAATTTGTTTTATGTCCTGATTTTGATCACTAAAAATAATGATGGAATTCTATATTACTTGTTTAAAGATTATTTAAAAATTTTAAAATCATATAAGCCAACAATGGTCTATATTTTTTAGGAGAAAAAATAATTTTATTATAAGTTTTCAAATATATTTGTGAGAGTCAAAACCCCAATAATTTTAAGGTAGATCTAGCTTTAAATAAAAGAGTATAAATTGATAAAATAAATAAATAAATAATATAATTTTAATCATAAATTTATACTGATTTAATAATATAAAATTATTATAAAATTTGAACTCGTAAAATGGTCATAATAATAAAAAATGATGTATTTTATCTAAATGACATGGGTTCAAACATTATATGTACGGTGTATGTATATTATTAATATAAAATTTAGTGTTTACATCAAAGGGATCATAATTGTTTAATTTTTTATTATTTAAAAAAATTAAATAAATATTCATTTTATATCAAATAAATTATTTTTTCTTATTTATACCAATGTTTTATTCATTTTCATTATTTATCTATAATTTTGTATATTCAATTACGTGGTTTACCTATATACTTATTCTTTAAGTGTGCGATTTAAGTATAAATCATCTTGTCTTAAAGTTAAAGGAACGATTGTTGTTTTTAGAGGCTATTAATTCAAGTACCAATATTATAATACAATGATTGAATAATTAATATTTAATAATTAAAAGTATATTTTAAAATAGATATTACTGTAATTATTATAACTGATTAAAAAATAAGCAAATAAATGAAAAATAAAATAACAAAATTTACTTTCTATTTCCTTTTATTTATTTGTATGAAGGTTAAATATGTCATTCGCTGGTTGAAAAAGTAATCCAATCTCAGCATTTTGGGGCTTCATGTTCGTTGCGCCAGTGGCGGGAAGATTTCAATGAGGTTTCCCTCATCCAAAGCCAATCCCGGAACTCAAGAAAGAGAACCCTAAATTCCTAAAATGTCTTTCATCGATGAGTTCCAAGCTGGTAAATTTCTCACTTTTTAAAGTTACTTTCTAACATATATTTCTTTGGATTCTTATTTTTAGATTCTGAAAACATAAACCCTAGTTCTAGATTCTCCTGTGTAATGAAGTGCTAATGAATTTCATTTTGAAATTGTTTTTTCACCCAAATTTTACAGATTTGGAAGCACTGCCCCATATTCTTCAGAAAAAGTATGCATTGATGCGTGATCTCGACAGAAGTTTACAAGGTATTCTGTTGAAACTTAATTTTGATTCATTTGAAATTTATGATTTTACTTTGTTGGAAAACCAACAAATAGAACTCCTCAAAGATAGTCAAATTCAAAATTCAATAAGACTCATGAAATAAATCCTCGTAAAAGAAAAATGATTTCCCACCTTTTTCTGTTTCATATTAACAGAAATTTTGAGGCAAAATGAACAGCGTTGTGAACAAGAAATAGATGATATAAAACAAGGAGTCAGGGCTGAAACCATTAGATTCTCGGACGAGGCACTTGACGAACAAAAGCATGGCATTAGGATAGCTGATGAAAAGGTTGCTTTGGCAATTCAGACGTATGATTTGGTGTGTGATTTATGTCAAAATTTGAATTGTGTTTTTTATTGCTTCATGTGTTTATGTTATTCATATGCAATAACTGTGATTGAGAAGTTGGAGTTGGTGCTGTTCTAAGGCGGGTGTTTTCACGTAGAAAATGCTTTAAATTTTTCTAGCATTGGCTACCTTGAAGAGGGAGGTGGTGTTACTATAATCTTTTAAACTATGTTACCCATTAGGAGCAAATTTCCCCTACCCCAGATAGGAATGTTCAAAAAAAAAAGATGCGAGTCTTGAGCAAGAATCTCAATTGTTATAGGAAAAATCATGTATTTGGAGGGTCATTGGCGGGTATCACGAGTGCTTAAAAATATGAAGAATTGGAGCATTATAGTTTTTACATGGATATGTTTTTATGTTTAAACTTGAAAAAATTGTACTCTGTTAGATGGACCATTGACCTAAGAGTTATAAATACAAAGTCATATCAATAACATGGTTGAATCATTTCCTTTCTCGTGAATAAAATATTTGTATCATTCCTATCTTGAAAACATAATTAAGATCTCAGTGCTGGATGGAATTATTTTGTTTCCTTATCACATATTCTGTTTATGATTACAATATGTTCAGGTTGATTCACATATACAAAAACTTGATCAATATTTGAAAATGTCCGATGAAGAGCTACGTCGTGGTATGTTGCTGATTTTTCCACTTCCACCACTATTTAATGTATCTTAAGTTTTCCTTTAAGCCCTTACACCACTTTTAATAAATATTTTTATCCGTACTCTTAATATGTTTTTCAACAGAAAGGGAATATGCAGCAGCTACTGCAGCACCTGCTCCAAGTCCTGATAGTACCACAAAATCTGGAAGGTCTAGTCAAAGTGGAAGAGGAGGGCGTAAAAAGTATGAATCTATCTTAAATAAAGCTTATTTATGGTTTCTTTATAGGCTATTCAATTGTCATGCACTTAGTCAAATTTTGTGGCTTTTGCAAAAACTAGTTATACCAGTGTAACAGATTCTAGAATCAAGAGAAATAGATTATCTTTTTCTTTATAGGAGTCAAATTTTGCTTTTGGATTAACCATACTGAGAAAAGATCCTTGAACTCCTTCAATTATATGCAATAGAAATTTCACTATAGAAATACATGATATCATTTGAAGCACATATTTTTGCAGAACACGCCTGGCAACTGCAGTCACAGCTACCGCAACAGAAGTGGCAGCAGAAGCAGAAAACCCAACTGGCATAGAATTAGACTTGCCAGTGGATCCTAATGAACCCACTTACTGCCTGTGCAACCAAGTTAGCTATGGAGAGATGGTGGCATGCGATAACCCCAATGTAAGTAAAGTAACTAACTTCTTTATGTATCTCTCTTAGAGACTGATATCATTAGCACTCCCTCTTGATCTGATGAAACTCTTTTTCATTTTATCAGTGCAGGATAGAATGGTTTCGCTTCGGCTGTGTTGGTCTCAGAGAACAACCGAGAGGGAAATGGTATTGTTCAAATTGTGCAGTATTGAAGAATCGTCGTAAAGGCAGATCACGGTAAATGCTATTTCGGGGAAGCTATGGTAATGCATTTTTGTATGGCCTTTAATCCGGAAACTAATGTTTCACGAGCACATAATCATGCTATTAACATCAACATTCTTCATTGTTTCCATCATATTAGGAACCTTTGGTCTTTAAAGATTTTTGCTTTTCCATATAGCTACAAGGGTGATTGTACCGTTTTGTTAGGAGCTTTATCCAAACAATAAAATTCTTCCATTTGATTCGAGTAACAAGTTTTCTTACGATGGATGATTGTACCATTTTTTTAAAGCTCCTTCTGGAGTTAGAGCTTCCTTATATGGTAGATGTTACGTAAAAATTTTCAGAAATAAGGTTTTAAAGCATATTCAAACAAATCATATTTTAACTCCATGATATGCAGAATGGATATTTTTCCTAACAGAAGTACGTGGGGTTGGCAAGGTTGAGGCTTCAGGAACATACAAGTACAAGCTCAACTTTGTTTAAATCTATTTTTATGTAAAATTTTATAATATAATTGTTGTTATTAGTTCGTTCGTTTATGTATTTTAGTTTGGGTAGGTAAAAATTGGCTAAAAAAAATTGAATTATTTGTTTCGATATGATTTTTTTTTTTGGTTCGATTTGTAATTTCATAAACTTGACTCGGTTTAAAAATTCTAAAATAAAGTTTGAGTTATAGAATAAAAACTCGAATAACTTGACACTTTTAGTAATTATATGATTAGCTTTCAAGTTTGAATTGAGTTTTTCATTTTTTTTTATATATTATGTATATCACATCTGAAAATATAAAGAAATATATGTGTATACATATATAAATATAAAAAGTCATTTAAATTAAAATCAATATGTATTATAGCATTATAAATAATTATAATTAAATTTTTATAGAAATTCAAAAACTCAACTCAAAATAAAAAATGTATATGTATAAAATTTGAATCGTAAACTATAACTTGTAAAGTCAGCTAACTCAATTTTTTTAAACGACTCAATCCTAAATTTATAGTTGATTTTGTTTATATAAATATATTTATTGTGCTCTAATCAACGTTATTATAAAGAAAATGCTTTATTTATTCATTTATTTCAAATTATCCCTTGACCAAGACTCTACCATGGGTAGGCATTAGTCCAAATAAAGTGATCATTGCTAAAATAAATCCCATCCTCCTTCACTGACCACAAGCAAGAGAAATGATAAACCATGCATCGATCTTCATCTCGGGTGGCCTTGAAAGCATCGAAATGCTGTTCCTTATGATTCACCCACACTGCATGGCAGAAGAAAAGGGTGGTTCTCCACAGGTTTATCTTTGTATCCCATGTGTAATCCTCATTCTGAACCATGTATTTCTCACCAAGATCTTTGTCTTTAGACTTGCAATGCAGATATAACGATGGCTCGCCGTTCGGACCCGATGGTAAGTCGTTGGTTACATGGATATGGTAGTTTTTCCACAGAAGATCTTCACTCATTGCCAATGCCAACGGGAACGCCATGCAAAGTGTCAGCACGGATGGCAGCAATAAGTTTTTGAGGTCAAGCATGGTGTAAGAAGCAGTGACGGTGGGGAATTGGTTGTTAGGTAGACTATTGAGGGTTAAAATCAAAGGTTTCATTTAAATAAATTTGAATGGGTAAATTAAATAATGACAGTACAGATTTGATCTGGCAAATTAAGGAATGACAATGCAGATGTGGGGACAAGAATTTTATATGGCCTGAGAAATGTGGATTTGGTAACATTTATTGCAATAAAATTAATAATTATATGCGACGGTTGTAAAGTTAAAGATAATTTTAACCCTTAATGTTTATAGTTTTTGTCGTTTTGATCTTTATTTTTTTTTGGTTAAATTTAACCCTTAACATATATCTTTTTGACAAATATCTTATTTTTTAATTAGATTAATGATTGGACCGTTAAAAATTTAACGTTGATACATATATATGGAACATAATTTTAAGTGACATGGCATGTAACCTATCAAATGCATATATATAAAATATAATTTTATTCCAATATAAAATATAAAACAATTAAAATTCAAATAAAATATTAAAAATTAATTAATTCTAAAATATTAGATTATTAAACAATTCTTAACCCTAACTACGATAAAATCAAAATCTTATTCGAATTGTGTTTATATTTTTTAAGATGAGATTTTGATTCTATCGTAGTTAGTGTTAAGAATGTTTAATAATTTTTTATTTTAGAATTAATTAATTTTTAATATTTTATTTGAATTTTAATTGTTTTATATTTTATATTGGAATAAAATTATATTCCATATATATATGTATTTGATAGATTACATGGCATATCATTTAAAATTATATCTCATATATATCATCGTTAAATATTTAACATTTCAGTCATCAAGCTAGTTAAAAAATAAGATTTTTGTCAAAAAGATATAAGTTAAGGGCTAAATTTATCCCCAAAAAGAATAAGGGCCAAAACGACAAAAACTGTAAACGTTAAGGGTTAAAATTATCTTTATGCCTTATAATTATTTACTCGTGTTTATGTTCTGTTTGGATATAGATGTCTGCTGAAAAATATTATGTTTATAATTTTATTTTGAAATTAATTATTTTTTAATATTTTATTTTGATTTTAATTATTTTATATTAGAATAAAATTATATTCCATATATATGGATTTAATAGGTTAGATGTCATGTCATTTAAAATATATTATTAAATGCATATGACATGTCATCAATGTTAAATTTTTAACGGTCTAGTCATCATGATAGTTAAAAAATAAGCTATTTGTCAAAAAGATATAGGTTAAGGGCTGAATTTATCCCCCCCAAAAATAAGGGCCAAAACGACAAAAATTATAAACGTTAAGGGTTAAAACTATCTTTATGCCTTCTATTAATATTCATTTGTCATTAATAGGAACTTTAATTAAAAATTAATTAATAAATAATTTTTATCCGGATATTCTCCATGAGAATTATAAAAAATTATTATTAATATCTTTATTTATGATTGATTGAGAATATAATACAAGTATTCTTTTTTCTTTCATCTTTGTTCATCTATTTTGTTCTTATTCTTTACTTTATTCACATCATATCAACACGAAACTCTAATCAACGGAGGTGTTTGTCGTTCGAATCTTAAAGGAGTTATTAAAAAGAATTTATTACTAACATGAATCAAAAATAAGTTCCTCTATTGTATTTTAACTATCGATTATTTTTCTTTCTTAATTTTTAATTTTTGAAAAATCATTGGTTATTTGATGTTTGCGTAAGGATAGGGTGACTCAATTATTATGAAAAAGATTTTAACAAGATATTAATGATTAGATTGTTTAATATTTTAATTAGGATAATACTGATTAGCTTAGAATAATAGAAAAACATTAATTACTAATTAAGAAAATCTGTTCTTTAGTGTTTTCTGTGTCATGTTTGATTAAAAATCATCAAACATAAATTTTAATATGATGTTCCACTAAACATGATAAACTGGACTAATATTAAAGAATTGACAATGGTTATTTGTTTATTCTTATCATGATATGTTTTCGTATAATTTTTTTTACACTTGCCGTAAAAAAATTATCATCTTATCATAAAAATTGATTTTATAATTGATTATTGGTATAATTAATTTACCTTTTTTTAACTTAATTTTAAGCTGCCTTACCGTAGAATTTCTCGGAAACCTTTGTTTTTTTTAATCAACTATAATAATTACAGTAATATCTATTCTAAAATATATTCTCAACTGTTGAATATCGATTGCTCAATCATTGTATTGCAATATTAACACTCGAACACGTGATCTCTAGAAACAACAACCGTTTCCTTATGAAGTAAGATGATTCGGAAACCCTTGTCCTGGACATGAATGAAGAATCATCACAAAGCAAATGAGCGAAAAATTCGTATAATATCCCATTTTTTTCTCTTATTCATCTCAAATCGGGAGAACATTTACAAATTAAGCATTATAAACTGTTGTGATCCCATGAATCCTGCTACTGATATGCTTCCATATCAAACTGAAAAATTGTAGTAATAAACATCAGGTAGCATATCAAGATCACCATAGCAGTCATCGAAATTAATTGAAATATCATCGACACTCCTTGACAATGTCGCTGATGTTTGCATTCGACTGTCGGGAAGTATCCTATGCGAATTATTAGCAGCATCCATAGGCAAAGTCATGATGAAGTCGTTAGGATCTTGTGGCTCCTTGTGCTTGAGCGGTTCTATAAGTAATTCTAAAGATGCTTCTTCCTCATCTTTAGATGCCACAGAAATATGGCTGTCGTCGTTGCTAATGTTGTTTAATGTATTGTAGTACTGTTGGTGATTGCCTGAAGGCCGCTCGGCAGCAACCGTCGACACCTTCGATATCGAGAAATACTGCAATCAAAAGAGTAAACAAATTTGTATGAGATATTTACAATAAGATACATCGGCATTCAAAAGATGTGGGTGTTCTTGTTTCTCAAATATGGTGAGAATATTCCAAAATTCCCCTATTTTCTTCACTTTCTCACTTTTTTTCTGGGGAAAAGGGATCAAAATTCAACAAATTTTGTCTATATTTGAGTATTTGAAGTTATAGGGAACTTGCTGATATATGACAAATGATACAGATAAGTATGTAAGTTCAATTCTTTTTGTCTTTATATACATTTGCAATTGCCATAAATAAAATGTAATCAAATAACAGGTTCTGTATATATACACACTGAACCTGAGATCTAATTAGCTAATGTTCTAAATAGAAACAGAGGTGTTCATCCCTATTTCAAATTCCGATCTAAACAATTTAGATGAACTCGACTCGACTCAATTATACCCTTATCTCAAGACTAGTCTGGCTCAGTCTGCACAGGGACTAGTCCTCAAAGATGCAGCCTCGTGCCAAATCCTAGCTGTATTTTAAAAGCAGTTCTACTGCCAGCACATCATCAGTTACGTGTCGGTCAAGAAAAATTATTAGGTGAACCATGTTCAACATATCATCTGTAGTCCTAAGTAATCATAACCGTTCATTTCAATTTTTTAAGGTGAATCATCACCACTTTCCTACATGTAACTAGTGTGTGGGTAGTTATTAGTTACTCATTTAAAGATGAACGTTCTAATTGCTTGGACCACGGATGATATGGTAAACAGGTTCACCTAATAATCTCTGGTCAATTAAAGCTACAGTGTTATGTCAATTCTAACCCTCTCTTGTTTCAGTAGGCACATGGGGACTACCAGCAAATCCAGAGAAAAGGTAAGGTTATTACTGTCCACCTAAGCTAAAACCATTTTTATCGAATACTCGATAAATCTTAATCTCTGGGATTAATATGGTAATTAGAGAGAAGTAAAACTCACGAGATTCTTGCTTTCATCTTCATAAAGTGTGAAAGAATCTCCAATTCTGTCCATTTTGCTTGACGAAATCTCCTGAGGAATTGAAAAATGAGATGACAAACATAGTGGAATTCAAGAAATCTTATTAATGGAAAGTGTTTCAAAAGAAGTCATGTTGGCTTACCAGTGTTTTCCAGCACATACATTCTACTTTTATTATTGATCCAGAACCTGAGACATGAATTAACAAAAGAGTTGAGCCCGTGGCCAAAACTAAATTTCCTTGGATTGCAATCTCTATTGTGTATCGAAATACGAGTCAAAATCGAATTCTAGGTAGTGTAGGACTTACTTGTATTTGAGGGTCCACTCATTGTTAGAGCATACATCCTTCATAGTCACTTGAATGCCTTCTTTGTCATATAGTGTTGGGAGGTTTGCCTCTGTCTCTCTCTGGTTTAAGTTGCAGATAAGCACCAGAGATAAAGCTTAAGACTAGAGTTTGACATGTTTAGAAGATCAAAACAATATAAACCAGCATGCAAGATAATGAATTTTTTAATGTCGAGAAGTCAAGAAAGGATTAATATTAGTTACTGCACAGTGTAAGATGACAACAATGTAGCAGTAATCAATAAGAGGAAAAGAAGGAATAGTTATTAGTTGGCTCTTTTTTTTTAAGAATTATTTCCCTTCTTTCAAAATCAATATTTTAAAGTGGAAGAACATGCCTTTAGAATGCCCATATGGTTCAATCAAGTAAATTAACCTCACCTTTGGAAGAACAATTCTCCCAAGAGACCCCACATCACTGTTCTTCAACTCCTTCCTTAGCAACACTCTCAGTCTCTGCATTATTCCAAGTTAAACAATTTCAGTCATTAGTCGGATATTGAAATCTAAAAATCAAATTTCAATAAGTTTTCGAAATGCACCTTCTTGTCTGGTGTTATAAACTTATAAAGATCCTTTTTGGTATCAGTACTTTGTCTCGTATCAGTGTTAGCACCATAGTTGATCAGTCTCCTTGCATCCACCTGCGTCGAAGCCCCTGGAGTAGCATTTTTTTGCAAGCTGAGGCTTCTTTGCCGTGCCAGCTTCCTATTGTTCCTTGCCAGCTTTGTTCTGTAAGGATCCACATTTGTTCTCTCTTGTTCCTTCCATATCCCAAAATCAAAGCAAGGGTACATAGGAGCCGCCTGCTCCATGGGATGTCTGTATGGGAGTTGCAGGCTCTGATAAGGTGGCAAAAGCAGTGATGTCTGTTGAAATTGAGAGCTCGTTGGTTCAAAGGAGAAGTCTGAATTCGGAGAGCAACCCACGTTTGAGGTGGTATTGGTGGTTGTGGTGAGGCTAGTGGTGGCGGGAGAAAAAAAGGGCTTGTATGAGTTCTCAATGAGGAAAAAGGCGCGATGCGATGATGATGAGCGTAGGGGACTGCAGTGGTGGTGATGATCAGAGGAGGAGGCTGATGAGAGTGCATTACTTTGCGAGTGTTCTTTTCTGTTTTGCGTGAGAACAAAGTATGGTTCAATAAGGTCGTGGGGATGTAAGCTGCTGCCATTAGGGTGAGTCCAGGTGTGAAAAAGGCATGAGAAACGCGTCAAGAGGTGCACAGGGATCAGTTGTGGAAAGAGAAAAAGGTCATGGAATTGCTTATAGAGAGTGAGAGAAGCCAAGAGATGAGAGGTTGCCAATGGGGTAGTGGGGTGGCTGACAAGTGGCCGGCGAAAGCTGGTTTTGGGATACCCATCTGACCAGTGAGTGGGCTTGATTGAGTGTTGGCGCCACCTTTGGTTTAAATGTGGCTCCACTATTGACCTCATTCTGCACAAAATACCGTGCATTGATCCTTGTCTAACGTATAAACTTCTGCATCCAACTAATTACTTGGTGGGAACAAATTAGGGGTTTAGTTTTTAAACTCTATAAGAAAAAGGTGAAATCTTGCATTTTCCATTTGCTAGAACCTTAAAATCATAAGGAAATAAGCAGGGTTTTTTCTAGTGTGTGTTTTTCTTTTTTTCGTAACCGGCATGCATTAGATAATGCCTCTATTTGGCTTGCCTAGGGTTTAGGATTCAAAGTTAAGGGTTGTGGTTAAGATTTAGAAAATTAGGGTATGATATATATTTTAAGGGTAGGGTTTAATGGTTAAGATGTAGAAAATTAGTATTATAGTTTAGAATTTATTTTTTTAAGATTTTTTTAACAAGAGGTATAAAAAGAGGCACAATTAGGAGGTAGGAGATTTCTATTCCTCTATTTATCGGTAAAAGGATGGTTGAATGGTTTGGATTAAAATGTGGCTGAAATCGAAGTAGGAATATAGGCTTCCATGATGGGTGCAAATCGTCTACCTCTTTTTCCATAGATCCATTTGTGCTTCCACTTCAAATTAGAGGTTTTAGGGTGGGTTTAGGGTTTTAAGTTAAGGGTTATGGTTAGGGTTTAGGGAATTAGGGGTAGGGTTTAAGATATATAAAATAAGGTTTGGGTTAAATTTTAATTTTTTAGAAATTTTCAACAGGAGACATAGATGGAGGCATGATAAAGAGGCATAGTATTTTTACCCTTCCATGAGGGTTGTCTTAGATGTTTGTTTAACTTCACGATGTCCAGTATCCACTCTATTATGCAATATTTTGGACCCATATCCGACATCTTTTGTCATCTGCTTCAAGGAACCAAACCTGTCATCAAATTTCACTAATGGAAAAGAGAAACTGAACTGAAATTTTGGTGATCAATGCATGAAATGATCATCTAAAACTAAACATGAACCATATGCCTTTGAACTGGAAAATTCGAGGTGGGAATTGGAAAATGCAGTAATTGGGAGCAGGGCCATGTTTCTAATATAAAATTGGCAAAGATCAAGAAAAGGAGTTCAACTTGATGGTATCAAAACAAATTATGGTATGTTTATGGTTATATCAATATGAAACCTGTAAACTCCTGAAATTAAGGCACTAAATGCACAGAAACCGTACTATCATCTTAACACGACAAAAGGCACAGCCAAGAAATATATGCAGATGCTCCCTGCAGCTTAATTATAGTTCAAATAAACCCAATCCTATAGAACCCGGCTAGAGAAAGGAACATACAGCCCACTGTAACATGCAGATGCTAGAGACAGCTTGTATAAATATCTTTATCAAAAATCAGGAACAAGTATACATCTAAACAACGTTAAATCTTGTCTTTACCAGAAAGAACCTAATTGAGAAATCTTCATTTCAATAGCACGATCCCAAGATGAATCTGAAATTTGGATAAACATATACAACATGCAGCATAGTAACTTGAAAGTTCCGGAAGAAATGAAGCATCAGGTGTTTACTCTATTTACAATGAGTATGCACATAAGTAGTTTAAAAATGTAGTGCGGAAATCATAAAATGTTAAAAGCAAACAATCAACATAAGAAAAAGGAAAAGGGTATATCAAGTTTTGACAAAGAAAACTAGGAAATCAACTAAATATATCAGTTATAATAAGAAAGCCTTTTGATTACTTACAGAGAAAATCTCAATTCTCGGTCCGCATAGGAATCATCGACAAAGGCATTCATCCGTCACTTATAAGAATCTACACCTAATAACTTTGAGTGATTTTCAGAGTTTGAAGCAATAGAAGCAAATGCAGAAATGGTAACATATAAGGAATTCTTTCTCTATGGAGAGAACAGAGATCAATGGGATTTGAGATGATTTCTAGGCATAACTTTGAACTATATAGACCAAGAATCAGAGCTTCAGGCAACCAATGAAGCATAGGTATGAAACACTTGCCAAAGATACCTATAGCTGTCAACATCTAGAACGTAACGCCGGACACGTCGGATGAGTGCCATTGATTTCACTCCACGAAGGCAATATTAGGTAAGAAGGAATCATTTTATCATTCATGTAGACTTCCTTAATTGTACATTCGTAGGGATAAAATTACAATAAAAAAAATAGGCTCAAAAGTATATATTGACAAATATGCACTACTATTGAAGCCAAACTAAGCCAATTTCCAATTGCAGGTCACCAGGTTTATAAATATCATCTTGTCTGCAAGATAAAGCGATTCAAAGATGTCAGCTTTCGGTACAATAAACTAAAATGTTCAAGCAGCAGTACTAATAAAGAAATCAAATCAAAACAGTTACAGATTTCGAAATTGAAAGTGTAGAGGAAGGTTGAAAGGTATTGTAAACCTTTAACTTAAAAAGGAGACTAAAACGGAATGAAGTTATGCCCAAAGGTGGAGATCTAAGTTAAGAATCTTATTAACCAATAAAACAAACAGATTTTTGTTTATAAATTTTACTAAGCCACATTAGCCATTAGGCACCTTTCTATACAAGAACTTCCAGTTGACTGCTGCAGGACCTAGTAACTGGCTGGTAAAGCTTATTGGTAGATGCTTAGTTTCTACTTAATGGTTATGCTTTGAAGCTGTCATAAATGTCCAAAGTCCTAACATAATATTAGTACTATCCTAGGAAGAATCAGAGCATCAACCATGGAAAAGTTACTATCTGTGCTTATATGTAACAGATTTTGATTCTTTAATTTGTAACAAAATTTACAGAACTTAGCCATGGTTTGCAACAATTTCTTCAGTAAGAACTGAACTCCATGTCACAGCAAAAAAGATTTTCTGATCATCAGCAGGTCACAAAATATTTGAGCAGTCACTTGATGTTTCATTGAATTCCAAATATTTCAATTAAGGAAAAGTTTCATGTATTTCATGATTATTCAACCTCCAACAAATCTTTAATTCAAAATTTTGGGTCAGTTATTAATGCAAATAAGAAAATAATACATTCTTCCAAAAAGAAAATCTTTAACAAATAACTTAAAATGAGAACATAATGTTGATTCAAGTGAAGACAACTTTAGTCTCTAAAAGGGGATGACACCTGAAAGTGATTTCTCTATCCATATCCATAGGACACTGCATTTGACTACATGAAATAAAGTTTGTCACCATATCATCCGAACTCTAATTCAGACAGGAACCGAATCATCTTTATGATTAGTGATGAAATGATGCTTAAGTTTGTATTAAATAGTAATAAATGAAAATTTAATGATGAGAGCTTTAACCCAACCCCAAATTTTTGGTTTAATCAAATATAAATATAAAATACATATTAAATACATACCTATCCAACGTTCATCTCCCAATAAATCTTGTGTGTGTGTTTCTGGGTAAATGTTACAATTGTTGTAGAGAGCTGTATAGCAGGCTTGGGATTGTTGTGAGCAAAGGAAGAGGGTTGAAGCATTGCTCCCGAATGCAGTGGTCCAACCCATTGCCGTGTTGTGGTCACAACCAGTAAGTTCAACCTTTTCCTAGACCTAAACTTACGGGACTGGCTCAAGTTTACGCAGAGGAAAGGAAAAGGCAGAAGACACTCACAGGCTACACATGTCGAACACATGGTATTCATACAACAACATGTGGATCAATCAGGCTTCCACCATATTTATTTCTGCTTCGATACATATCGGTTGCGAGGTTAAAACCAAGAGTTTACGGATAGTTATAGGATGAAACAATTAATTTAATGATAGTTATACATAAATTCTCACGAAACAGTAACATAAAGTTTTTATGTACCATGGGGTAGGATGGGGTAATCCTCCCTCACTTTCAAAAAATTTTATTTTTATATTTTTGTTTTTTTATTTTAAATTTTTTAAATTTTTATGAATTTATTCTCTTATTTCTAGATATTTATGTTTTATCTCTCCATCCCTAAATCTTGATTCCTTCCCTTATTATAGATAAAACAATATATAGATAAAGTCCTACAACGTAAAACAATGTTATATAAATACTAATTCCATAATATTAACACTTATAAAACTTATAGTTAAGCATATGCATAACTATAAAAAGTTATTATAAAATATACATAATTGGTTAAAAAAAAAACATAAGTGAATGTAATAAATTTTTATCCAAGATCATTCAATCCAAACTAACTTAACTTATAGTAAATATTTATGTAGCCATAAAAAGAACTATAAAATAACTTTTTTTATAAAAAATATGAAAATTTGTTACATAAATTATTACAAAATACATAATTGGTTACAATAAACATAAAAAAGTATACGTATACAAATTCTTATTTGAGACCACTAATTCAAAACTAACTTAATTTTTAATAAACGTTTCTTTAATCGTACAATCGATTATAAAATATCTAGTTTTCTTAAAAAATAATGAGATTTTAATAATTACATAAAATTTATAAAATATACATAATTGGTTATAATAGACATAAATAAAAATGTAAAATTTTTATTCGAGATCATCCAATCTAAAATTAAAGGATTAAATTCTTTAGTGTTAATCCTTTGTTCAATCATGATAAAATTTAATTCTTTAAATTCTACAGAAATGAAAGTCGATAAAGTAAGATCATTCCCGAATTATAAAAAATCTTAGATGTATCTCACTTAAGTTCTCCTTTTAGATGTCTCTTTGTTTCAATGTCTTATATTTTTAATTTTTATGTTTAAATTAATCTTGTTCATTTTAATAAAAAAATCATTTTTTAATAAAATTTCACAATTGTTTCTTAACATTTACTGATACACTCTATTTAGTAGATGAACCGAAAATTATTTATATATAAAATCTTAAACTAATACATAAATAAATAACCTTATACTTTTTTTGAGTATTATTGATATTTTTAATGTAATTTTTATATAAGCTCATATTTATTAAGATGAAAATTATTCTTTTATACAAATATATTATTATGCCAAACACGCCCGGCCCTAATATTACATTTTAACCTTTCCATGTAATAAAATAGGTCAAAACTGGATGACACTCAAATACTGAAGCGTCAACATTCTCATTAATAAATCCTGCCCAGAAATGCCTGGTAACAACAGTTCAATAACTACAGTAGTTATTCATTTCACTTACTCATTAAAAAGAGTTGTTAACAGAAGATCTTGGACGAAGCCGGCTCTCCCAGTGGCTTGACGAATCCTTTTGGCACGTTCTTCGTGACTCAACGAAGGATCAAAACTGTAGGAGAGAACACAAAGCAAGCAGTATATCAAATAAGAAGCTAAACCCGAACTGTATTCATGGTGTTTATATGAATAACCAATGCATCTGGCATCAAGACACATTGTTCATATCCGAAATCGAACTCGAATATCTGAATTCTATTCTAGTTGAAGACATAAATATATATTTGGTAACAAAAAGTTTAGATTTAATCCATTACCTTGATTTCCACATATGCGGTGGTGCCGCCTTCTTTGTGGCGGTATCTTCAAAACTAGTTACCACAGATTTTGTAATTTCTTCCGCTTCAGATGCAGGGAAATTCATAATGAGTGAAGAAAGGAATGAATCTGTGGCGGCATTGGACACATTAACGCCGGTTGACCTATATGCACTACCACCTAGAAGTACTTGCAAATGTGCTTCTCGGAGATCCCGTCCAAGGAGAGACAGTGCCTGACTGTTCGGAATCGCAACTCTGCGTAGCCTTCGACGTCTCTGCGAGTAATATTTTGTTAAGGGATTGTAAGGGTATATACAATTCAACTTTCTAGAGCATAATTTCCAAGCCAGATGAAGAAGAAAAAGAAGGAAATTAGAAGTTTTGGTATCAAAGGATATCTTGAATAAATTTCCATGTTGCATGGTGATATGACTTGGCATGTCTTTGGCGACTTTGACATAGCAGACTGGACAAATCTGCAACATAAAATTGATGCAAAATGTAGACGAATCAACATGAAAAACAACAATGGGAGCCAGTTTTTTGAGAAAATTACCGTAACTTTTGACTCGCAGGGATGATCATCTTCGAGATGCGAACACAGAGACGCGATATCGAAATCCTCGTAACAGTAGGGACATGGGAAATCGGGTCGAACCTCGTCGTCAACCTCAAAATCATCGATGCTCAAACGTTCTTTGTTTATGTTTCAAAAACAAAAACACAATAAAAGTTTCAGACAAAAAAAGCACACAGATAAAATAATGAAATCAAACATACCTAAATGAGAGGTCTGATGGCGGTGCTGCAAATTATATTGGCGTTTGGCAGCCGCGAGACGAGACGTCCAGAAATCGGAATCCATTGGAAGAGCCAAAGGTTGAGTTTCTGACTATTTTATTAAAATATCACTATTAAAAACCCTAAAAAACATACCCTTTAAAACAAAGAACACTGCATCATTATCTACCCAGATTTGTTTTCTTTTTCCTTTCAAACATCTATATATGTTTCTGGGTTTTTCTTTGACTTTTGGAAAACCTTAGGCTTTGTTAATCTCAGGAAAATATAAAACTACAGAGAGAAGGTGGATGATTCGTTTATTGACCAGAAAGCTTCAAAATTTGACGACTGAATCAGAAAGACTTAAACACCACTAGATAAGAGGCGACGTAGAGCAATTGTCGGGGTTTTCTTACTTTAATTTCATTTATATTACTAATTCTTCTCGTTTTAAGTGCTTTATTTAGCAACTTCTGGTCTAAATTTGATGCCTTTTCTTGTTTTAGGAGCTATCAAGTTTCTATGTGGTATTATACTAACCACGTACCTTTGAAGTTTGAACATTAATATAATACTTATCCACATAGCTTCTATTTGACGTATTAAAAATATAATTTCGTACAATAAAAAATTTTAGGAAGGAAATTGAAAAGCGAGATCAAAGTTGGTACGATGCAAGAAATTATGAGTAATTCCCGCTATGTTACATTTTCAAAGCCACCTTCGAAAGGTGTATCTAAAGGATCCTTGGATTGATTTTGAAAGCTTTTCAAGCATTACTCCTGTCATTTCTCCGTCTATGAACTTGACGCTTAGCAAGGTAGTATCTGAAGATGAGATTAAAGAATGGGTGTTTAGTATAAGGGGGACCGATGCAGAATGGTGCATCATTTTTTCATGGGTGGAGTTTTTGAAGCTGAGCTCAACAAAAACCAATATTGTTTTAATTCCAAAGAGAAGAACTCATACGAAGTTCATCCGTTTCAGACTGATAAGTCTTTGTAATTTCTCTTTCAATGTCATCACAAAAGGTTTGGCCACAAGACTTAAAAGCTTTCTTCCGGAGGTTGTCAACCAAGGCAATTGGCGTTTGTGAATGGAGACTTATTCATGACTATATTAGTACTGTTCATGAAGCTTTCCGTACTATACAGAGAAGGGGAAAAATGCAGAACTGGTGTTATGACCCTTAATATTGATATGAAAAGGGCTTATGACAAAGTGGATAGGGAGATCCTTCACCACTGTAATGACCCGGATTTTAGGTTAAAATTTTGAATCTTGGGTCTAAATTTAATTATTTTAAGATTTAAATTTTAGAAATTGGGAGAAATTATTACAAGAACCCTATCACCTAAGATATGGTTCTAACCAATTAAAATAAGACACATAATATATTTTTTTATATCATATTTACACATAAACATCATCCAAATCATCTACTTTAATGCATTTGATTTAAAAATGAAAAAAATATTACCAAAGAATTTTTATGTTGTCTTCCTCTTTGTTGTTCAATTTTTTTAAAATATTTTTTTAATGCCTAACCCTAAACCCTAAACCCTAAACCATAAACCCTAACCCTACTCCTAAACCCTAAAACCCTAAACCCTAACCCTAACATTAACCCTAAACCTTAAACCCTAAACCCTAACCCTGACCTAAACAATAACACATAACCCTAACTCTAACCCTAAACCTTAAACCTAAACCACATAAATCCTAAATCCTAAACCTAAACCACATAAACCCTAAACCACTAATCCCTAACCCTAAACCCTAAACTCTAAATCCTAAACCCCAAATTTATATAAAAAAATTAGAAAAATTTTAAAAAACAAAGAGAAAGATGACACAAAAAATCTTTGATAATTTTTTTCCTTTTTTAAATCAAAGACATTAAATTAGATGATTTGGCCAATGCTTATGTATAAATTTAATATAAAAAAATATATTATGTATTTTAATTTAATTAATTGAGATCATATTTTAAGTGATGAAAAGGATTCATTTAATAACTTTTAAGCTCATTGAATGAATTTTTGGATTGATTTGATTAGGAGAGAGAGAATAGAAAAGTGACAAAAAAGAGTAAATTGGGAACGAGGGAGGGAGACCATTATTAGATTCATCTCGTCGAGATGATTTGGTTCAATAAATTTTGTTCCCAACACATCAACTCGTTTCCATCATGGAGTTCTTCCGCAGAAAATATGAAAGTTTAGAACTTGTCATCATCGTCCGACCACCAGAGGTCACTACATGCTCTCCACGTACCACCGCCTGCATAGTTGTATGTGGCGAGTGCATATAGCCTCTCAAACACTCACGTCACGCCGTAGCTTGCCTCGTAAACTTTAATTATTTAGGAGTCATTATCATTCAAATAAGACAAGAATATCATACGAATCTTATAACCAAAATCCAATTTATACATTTAAGCATTAATTTTATACATATAAGACCGCCTTGGAAAAGTTTTTAAAAAAAAAATATTTTAAAAAATTAAAATCTTATTAATCTTGTCTAACGATATATTAAGATTATCGAAATAAACTCAAATTATCGATTTAAACTGGTTATATATTTTTAAATTATTTAAAAGGACATATTAAGAATGTATTGCAACCAACATTAGCAATGAATCAACGTACGTGTCAGCTTTGCCGGATCCAAGGCAACATTTACGGTCTTTCATAGAAGTGTGTGATTCATTTATTCAACACAGAGGTCATGAAAAAACATGGAAGATAAAGTTGTTTCCATATTCATTAAGAGACGATGAAAGACCGTTAGATTGTAAATGAGACGAGACACGTTAGGACTGTAAATAAGATGAAATAGTTTTCGAGTTAGTCGAATACGATTCGATTATAGTTAGATTAAAATTTAATTTGATTGAATTCAATTTGAGTTCTTGACAAGATGAATTAAGTTATTTGATATCCGACTCAAAAGGCTCACGAACTATTTAAAAATTATATTTTTTAATTTTATAATTTAAAATCTAAAATTTAAATTTAAAACCCTAAAATATAAACTCTAAACACAAGTCTTAAATCTTTAATGATATATTAAATCTTAAAATTAATAAGTTTGAGTTTATACAATTTGTATATATTTTTTTCACAGGGCTTTAAAAGAAATATGACATATAAGAATTATTAGAGTCTAATACGGTCAAATTTTTATAATCGGTTATAAGTTTAAATTTTTTTGTCTACTCATTTAGAAATAACATGCGAACCAAAACTGAACCTGTAATAACGAAATGAAAGGCGGATATAATTTTATGGGTTTTAATTTGATACGGACTAAATTAATTGAAATATATAAATATAAGAGATTAAATATATTATTATTTAAATTTTATACTTGCAATGTTACCCACTTGATTTCTATTAATATTCAAGTGACCGTTTTGTAATAAAAATATAAAATTTAATTAATATTTTATAATTTAAAATTTTTTATTACCGTTCAATTTTTTTAAAACAAAGTTCGGATATTATTAATATATTTTATCCTGATTTATATTTTTTGAATCAACTACGATGGTTATTGTAATATCCGTTCAATAGAGTATACTCTCAACCATTGGATATTGATCGCTCAATCACAGTATTATAATATTAATATTCGAACTCGTAACTTTTAAAAATAATAACTGTTATTTTAAAAAGATAACCATCATTAATAATTTGTTCCAACAAAGGGTTCGAGCTTAAAGAGATATGAAACGATCTTGTTCATCATTGATAATTATTTCAGTATAATTGAGTGAAATTTCAAACTTTAACCAAAATTAGTGGTATAATGGCTAAACTTGTTTGTCTGAATAATTAATTTGAACCCTATTATTTTTTAGTAATTTAATTTTTAATGTTTTATTTAGGTTAGAATAATTTTTTTACAGATGAAATTGTTGATTAACTGACAGTAAATCACATGATAATCTTATATAATAGTACACATCGTAGTAATAATATCGTATAGATAAAGATATTAACTTTATAAAATGATATATTAATAAAAAAATTATAAAATATTTTTTTCTTTAGACGTCTCATTTTATCAAGTAATTTCAAATTGTTTATCCTTGATTGATTAATAATTTTTATTTATGAAGAGATCATTTTAATCTAAAATAAAATCATTGAAAGTTAGATTATTTAAAAAATATAACACAAACCAAAATGATTATTAATTCAAATATTAGATAATTTTTTAGCATTACGCCTGGTAAAAGCCTATTTTTGTTTAGGCTTAGACCCAAACCATTACAATATCAGAACTCATACCCATTACATATTAAACTTAGAACGGTCGGGCCGGGTTAGGTTTTTGACCGTCTTTGTCTAACCTGAAATTTAAGTTTTTCGATATAATTTCGACTCGATTTGATCTTAATATTTTTTATTTTTGATTCGACACGTAATCCGACTCTTATCCGACCCTGATATTTTAATAAAAAATCCGAATAAACCTAATCCGAACCAAAAAATTAATAAAAATATTAAATATTATATATAAAAATAAAAAAATATATATAAATATATCGGGTCGGGTTTTTGGCCGCCTCTATCCCGACTCGAAATTTAAGTCTTCCAATTCGATTCTAACCCGACCCGATCTTAATATTTTTTATTCCCAATTCGATATTATTAAAATCATAACTTGACTCCTAGTCGACTCCGATATTTTAATAAAAAAATTGAATAAACCCGACCCCAAAAAAATTAATAAAAATATTAAATATTATATATAAAAATATAAAATATGTATATACCAGGTCGGGTTGGAGAATTTTCACTCTAAACTCGACCCCAATCCAACCCAAACTCAATCTTTTAAATAAAAACCTAGGTATCAATTTTTTAAGAATCGTGATTTAGATTTTAAACGAATATGTAATTGTCAACACTGAAACATTAAATAATAATCTAGGTATTAATTTTTTAGTGTTGTACAGAATATTTTTTACACGTAGTTGACTTTCGAATTCGTTTTTTTAATATTTTAGACCAGAATTCATTTATTTAATAAATTAATTTTTAAAATATGATTTTTATTAAAACGACTGAGAGGCTGGAAATTAATTATCTTTCTTGGAGGCTGGAAATTGGTAAAGCCCCTATGAGGCGACCACGTAGATGAGTGGAGCGACGCCGTCGGGAGAGTTAAGGGGAGAAGGAAATTAGGTTTATTATTTTTTTGTTTTATTTTTTAAATATGTTTAATAAAAAAAATCTTTATTAGTTAAATCAATTAATCAAAATGATGCTAATTAGTCACCTCGATCAGCACGGTGATTCGTATCTAGAGAGGATCCGCGTGTTTGGGGTTATAAGTTAATTATCAATTCGGTCCCTCTTTTTTCCCATGTTTTACTTTTATCATGGGTTAATTATATTTTCAACCCCTCTATTTTTATTCTGAGTTTATTTTAGATTTTTTATTTTAAATTTCTCACATTGTTTGCATTTTACTTCAATTAAGCCATTCTTTTTCTCTTTTACTTGATTTTATTTTTTAATTTATTTTATTTACATTTTTATCATATTTATTTTGCATGTTTGAATTTTGGTCCTATGATTTTACATTTTGTCATTAACATTATTGTCTCACGCATTTTAACTTAATCATGTTTAATATCATTTCATGCATTTTTTGTCTATATAGTTTTTATTATGATATATAGATATAAATATAGATATTAGTTTGTACTCTTCGTATATATGTACATATGGTATTCTCTATCTGTCCTAGTATTAGTGTCACTTTTAAATTTTTAAAGTGTATTACCGAAAAACTTAACCATTTTTTAAATACAAATTTACTTTTATATTTTTTTTAGTTTTCCAACAAAAATAAAAGCTAACTCTCTAAGGGTAAATTTATCATTTCAATTATTTTACATGAGGGGCAAACCGATTAATTTTAAAATAATAGGTCTTCAAAAGTAATTAAATCGTAAAAAATAAAAAAAGCTTAGGGTTCATTTTATAAATTTTTAAATCAAAAGGTCTCAAAAAGTAATTAAATAAGAAAAAAAAGAAGATCAAAGTTTAATTTTATTAATTTTAGATTACAAAGTCTTAGAAAATATTAAACCATAAAAATTTTGGGAAGAACAAGAAAGAAAAAAAAACATAATTACAATATTTTCAAAACTATAAGAACCTAAAATAAAATTTAACCCATAAAATTTGAAAGAAACAACCCTCCTACAATATATATAGATTTGTCTCTGTTTCACACCATATAATTTTTTCTAAAACTTCGTAAAAAATCAACGTGTGATTTAATAAATATAACAGAGGGAACATTATTTTATATATTTAAAAAATGATATATTATAAATATTTTATATACATTTATATATATATATATATAATTTTAAACACATGGACTGTTTTGTGATTTCAATGTCAATATTCTATTACATTATTGGGTCATTATAGTAATAATGAGTAATGGTGCTGTATAGTTTATTTTACCGAACACGAGTGTTGACTGTTTTGTAGTGGAAATCAGATCATCAATAATTCCATTAGTGCAAAGACTGTTTTTATTTCATCAAAGTCCGGAATAATCCTTCCATCTCTCCACAATCATTTTCTGAAATGGCCGTAGAAAGCAAAGCATTTTAAGGAGTTCTGTCGGGGGGTATGACTTGAGCACCTTGGGATGAAAGTCGTCATCAGCTGTTAAGTTACTCTTTCGTTGATACCAGGAGGAACTGGAAGACGGCGGCGCGTGATATTCAGTGAGACTGGTGGAGGCTTCTGGAGTGAGGATCAGAGGTAGAAAAGCTACGTTTAGTGTTAAACAGTAGCATGAATAGATCGATCTATAAATATAAATAAACTTGTTGGTTCTTGTGGGGTTGCAGATGGAGAATACTTCTTATTTTGTTTCATCTAAGCACAAGCTCAGTACCTTTTTCTCCCTCATATTCCGTTCTCCTACTTCTTATCACCCTTTGCTAGCCTCGGCAGTGTCCAGACTAATAGTGCAAGACCAGGGGAACCGTTTAATTGTTGGTCAAGATGAGAGTACTGTGCGGCAACTCATAAGGATGATAAACAGTGATAATCACCGTTTGGTATGCTCCAGATTCAATCCTTTTATGATTGTTTATACTCAGTCCTTCATCTTTAACAGTTTTGATTTGTATCAGGTTGAACAAGCCTGCTCTTCTTTGTCAAACCTTGCTGGAGATGTCTATAGTGAAATGTTAATAAAATGTGACATCATGAAACCAATTGAAACTATTTTGAGGTCTCCTGCCCCTGAAGATCCAGTTTCTCTGCTGCAAGTTGTGGTCACACTGGCCTATGGGTCTGACGCCATAGCTCAGAAGATGCTAACTACTGGTGTTATGAGATCGTTGGAAAAACTATTTGGCCATAAAAACCCAGAGGTTAGTTTCTGGTTTTGTTTTTTTATATACTCTGTATTCAAGGGTTAGATATAATTAGCCTTTTATGTGTAATCAGGTGCAAAGGCTTGCTTTGCTCGCTGTTGGAAATTTGGCTTTCTGTCGGGAGAATCGTCACATTCTTGCCACTTCTAATAGCTTGAAGGAACTTCTGATGCGCCTTACCGCTACACCCAAGCCACGAGTAAATAAAGCTGCAGCTCGTGCCTTGGCAATTCTTGGCATGTTTCTTGGATTTGATTTTTGATTCTACTTGAGAATCTTTAGACCATAGGATCATCTTATTCTGTTCTTTTGTAGGGGAGAATGAAAGCTTGCGCCGTTCTATTAGAGGGAGACAGGTACCGAAACAAGGCATACGCATACTGTCGTTGGATGGAGGTGGGATGAAAGGCCTCGCCACTATTCAGATCCTTCAAGAAATCGAGAAGGGAACCGGAAAGCGAATGCATGAGCTGTTTGACCTTATATGTGGGACATCAACGGGTGGCATTTTTGCTTCAGCACTTGGTATTAAGTTGATGGGTGCAGATCAGTTGGAAGAAATATACAGAAATATGGGTAACCATATGCTCTACATAATGAATCGTTATTCATCCACACTATAAGTAGTACTTCACTTTGTTTATGCTCCTGTTTTGACTTTGTAGGGAAAGTTGTTTTCTCCGAACCTATACCAAAGAATAATGAAGGTGCATCTTGGAGAAACAAGTTGGACCGCCTTTATAAAAATTCGTCACGAAGTTTCAGGGCTGTCGCAAAAGGATCTAAAGTATGATTTTCTTTTCTAATGTATATCAATTTGTGTTTATTGGGCACTAATGCTAGAGTTCCTTTCATGTCTTCCTTGGAAATGTATGTTCATGTCTGGTATGATTGTTTACCTGTCAAAGTATCCCTTTTCTTTCAACAACAGACCGTAACATTTAGTATTACAGCACGATGCCGAAAAGTTAGAGAAGTTGCTACAGAACATGTGTGCTGATGAGGATGGTGATGACCTACTAATTGAAACTGCTGTGAAAAACATTCCCAAAGTCTGTCTTGTGTCTACTTTAGCGAGTGTTACACCCGCTCAGCCTTTTGTATTCCGCAATTATCAGGTTTGAGGTCAACTGTTCCTCTTTTCTATCAAATAATACAAACTCTAATTGAGCTTTAGTATTATGTTGGTCCAATTGATATAAGTAGATTCTATTTATCCATTATGGTAGCATCTTGATTCTTGGTAGCAGTAGTATTTTGTCAATGCATTTATTCTTCTTAATGTGCAGTATCCTGTGGGAACGCCGGAGGCGCCACTTACGTCTAAAACTTCCGGAACCAGTGTTCAAGTATCTCCAGCTACAGGTACACAGGTTGGCTGCAAAACAAGTGCTTTTGTCGGAAGTTGTAAGCATCTTCTGTGGCAAGCTATAAGAGCATCTTGTGCTGCCCCATACTATCTTGATGACTTTTCTGATGGTATTTTCTTCGGCTTGATTCTGCTATCCATTTGTTTATGTTTGTCTAAGCTCGTTCTCCTTTATTTTAAGTTAAATTTCCTTTTACATAGGTGTATACCGTTGGCTCGATGGTGCTCTATTAGCAAACAATCCAACAATCTTTTCCATACGAGAAGCACAACTTTTATGGCCTGGTACTAAAATTGACTGTATAGTTTCAATCGGTTCTGGCTCCTTGCCGACCAAGGTAATCATTTTTGTCTTGTAGGTGTTGTTTATTTTTCCATCCTAAGGATTTGTCATGAGATCGGCTCTAAATGCAATAAAACCTTGTCCAATTACCTTTCTGTTGCCAATCCTATTCCGGTTTTAAGACGATTACTCCCATAGACTTAGGAGTATCTGTGTTGCAGGCTCGAAAAGGCGGTTGGCGATATCTCGATGCAGGGCAAGTTCTGATTGAGAGTGCATGCTCAGTAGATCATGCAGAGGAAGCTTTGAGGACGCTATTACCTATGCACCCTGAGATCCATTACTTCCGGTTCAATCCAGGTACGAATTATCCGATCTGTTCACGTTCTCTGTCTGTTATAACACCCTTGGTAAAGTGATGACCATGAGCTCTGGCATAATGCATTCCGTTGTTTCAGTTGACGAACGTTGTGGAATGGAGTTGGATGAGACCGATCCAACCGTTTGGTTGAACTTGGAGTCTGCCACCAAGGATTATATCGACAAAAATTCTGAATCCTTCCAGAAGGCTTGTGAAAGGCTTGTTCTGCCCCTTAAGACTGGATGAGGAATGGAGCAATGAGCATGCTGTTGTTGTTAAGGGGAAAGGAATAAGGACAATTCATATCAGACATTTACTACTGAATAGCGGAATAAATGACCAAACTATTTATGTTATATATTTTAGTGTTTAAAATATTTTTATTTAAAATAAATGTTTAAAATTTTATTTTCATTAATATAATTTTTAAAAAATTATGAACCAATTAAAATGTGACACGGGATATGTTTTTTAAATTAATTTTTTAAAACATAATCTTATATCTTTAATTTAAAATCTAAAATTTTTAAATTATTATTATTGTTACCGTTAATTGTCTCGTCAAAACTCTATTATTATTGTCAGATTAACATAATGATTTTCTTCAAACACCTATTATCATCGATAATCCAGATAGATGTGTTGATTGTTTTTTTTTGTATGTGTGTATGAATTCAGTTTTTTTTAATACCAAACATAAATTACTGACAATGAGTAGTTAAAAAGATGATCGTGATGATCTAATAAAAATAGTGATGAACGATGATATAACTGTCGATGACAAAATCGACTGAGACATAAATTTTTAATTTGAGCTTATTTTATGAATTTTTAAAATTTTAAAATTTTCATAAAATTTTTAAATAGATTAAAAAATAAAAAAATATTTAAAAATTAGAACATTAATTAACTATCAATATTTAGCTAAAATAATAAAGTCCTGTACACAACCTCGTGATTCACGGCTCATCCCTGTAAATCCCGCACTCTCAACCCACGTGGTTTAAAAGGAATCCCTGATTCAGACCATCCCATACTCTCGGGAAACGTCTGTCTGAGAGAAATAGTAAAATATTAAAGTAGGACCCAAAAATTCATTAATGAACGACACAGAAGATCCAACCAACAATTTTGTCGCACTCCAAGCCTACCTAACTCATGAAATCAAACAATTGGGTTTTTATAAAAATCATAAATTAATAAAAAAATAAAATTTGTAAAAGAAAATTTACATCAATATTGTTTTTGGACTTTTTATTATAAATATAATGTTTGAACAATATTATTTTTAAGAATATTGTGATTTACTATTAAAATTAAAAGTCTCGATATTTTCAATCCGTCTTTAAACAATAAAGTATTAAAATAATAATTTTTGTTTAAAGACGAGTTGCTTACAACCCGTCTTCAAACAGTACACAACCTAACAGATATACATATTTAAACTATGTACTATTTGAACAATAACTAGTTTGTTTACTTTTTAAACACTGATTGAAAGCATTAAGTCTTCAATTTAGAATAGTAATTTACAACATGTTAAAAATTAAGAGATGCAAGCACTATTATAAGAATTAAAAATTCCTACAACAATATTGCTGTAAAATCACCAATTTTGAACTATTAAATCTAGATATTAACTTTTTAAATAAAATTTTAAATCTTAAATTATGAATAAAATAAAATAAAAAGTTATCAATAATTAAATAATTTTTAAATATTTAGATATTAACTTTTTAAATTTAGATATTAATTTTTTAAACAAAAATTTTAAATCTTAAATTACGAATAAAATAAAAAGGTTATCAATAATTAAGTAATTTTTTTATCAATGATAGAAATCATTATTATATATAAAAATATTATAAAAAATAAATTTAGAGAACTAATAATGAATTATATTTTTTTTGAAAAATTAAAGCAAAATTTTATTACATTTTCCTTCGATTTTGTAAATATTTTATCAGAAACTTCACTAATCCCTATGTAGGTGAAAAATTATATCATGGGTAAGTCTCACTACTTGTTTATGAGATCAACCATTAAAAAACATTCATATTATCATTTTCTTATGTCATATATTTTTTCAAAGTGAATTTTCACTTGAAAAAAACTATTTTTAAGATAAATTGACAATAAATATGAGTTAAGATTCACTTTAAAAATATATAACTTGAAAAAATGATGATCGAATGATTTTTAGTGGTTGATCCCATGGATGACGTGGTGAGACTTACCCATGACATAATTTCTCATCTCGATGGATTTACACAAATATGAGATCAAAAGTTGGATTCTTTTCTTCTCATCTTCAAACAGTGATCAAATAAAAAATAAAATATTATTCAAAGTCGAGGTGATTTTCACCCAACTTCGAACAATAATTTTATAATAAAAAATCTGCAAATCAAGTCAGAAGTTTACTGCTCGGATACTCACCTCTTGGAATAATTTTTTTAGATAAGATCACTGTATAAAGTCGGTGAAAATCACCCCAACTTTAAATAATATTTTTTTGACAAATGCCACTGAATTTTTATTAAATCCATAAAAAAATTATAACTACATCGCAATCAAGAAGTAAAATAATTGGATTAAACAATCCAAAAATTTTTATAACCGAAAACAAAGAAAAATAAAATTTCTATGAAAATAAGTATACCAATAAAATTCAGAAGCTTACTGAATCTCATTGTCTCTGTCCAAACGAGACTCGTAACGAAGAAAGAAAGAAGTTGTAGACGATCCAAACTGTCATGCAAAAAGTATCGCTACCAGAACTGATTTCATCGGCAAACAACTATCAACTGAGTGGAGATAAATCTTTTCAAGTGACCACCGATAAAAACATAAATCAGAAAATTAACATCGATTGAATATCTGTGTGAACAACAATCGATCGCTAGGGTATACTGAAACATACCACAGAGATAGATGAATCAAATCACAAAATAAAAACATGTCATAAAGACAGAAGAAAAGCGTGTCACAAGGACAAAAACAATGTGCTATAAAAGCAGAGATTTTTATTAAAATCAAAAACAAAAACAAAAAAATAATAGATTCGGTGATCGACAATCAATCTTAATATTGATTTCCGATCATCGATCAAAAGGATTGTTCAAAGTGAAGATTGTCTAAAAAAATATTTTGAGAAAAAAGTTGAACGATTAAGGTTTTTATTACATAAATGGATTTTTCAACTTTAAATAATATTTAATTTTTATTTAATCACTATTAAAAAAATGGAGAGAAAAAACCCAACTTTTGACTTACACAATAAATTATCATATTGATGAAAATAATTTTTGAGGTACCATATTTTTAGAAAGAAAAAATGGAAACACAGTATTTTTGTATTTCCACCGTGGTGCACCTTTGTTGTCATCTCAAAGAACAATAAAAAAATAAACTTTAATAAAGCTATTTTCCATAATGGAAAATAAAGTTTTGTGAATATATGGTAAAATCTTGGTCTCTAAATGAATTAAATAAAAAAATATATTTATATTTATTTATTTAATTTTAATTGAATATATGAATAAATATGAATAATTAGATAAATATTTTTTTATTTTCGTTCGTTCGTTAAATTGTTAAACGAACACAAATAAATACAAAATAACATTAAGTATTATTTTCTCTTTCTCAAAAAATTTGAAGTCTTTTACATCGAGTATTATTTAATTTTTTTAATTTCATATTTTTAATACATATTTTTGAAAATTCAAATATAACATTTCGTTAGATAAAATAATAAATACAAATAGATATAGATGAATAAATTTAAATAAACATAAATAAATGTATTACCTAACATTCACGAACGTAAAAAAATAAAAGAAATTGTTCGTGTTTATTCATTTAACTAAACGAACAAAAATTTTTATTTATATTTATTTATTTAATAAATAAACAAACATCAACGAATTTTCTATCAAACGATTTACTGAACATCTAATTCGATTGCAACCGTAAACCAATTATGAAAGTATTGTATGCCTCGGGGTCTGTGACCGTCTATTAAATTTTTCATATTAAATAATATCATGAGAGTTATTTATTTGGACCCATAATTTTCAATTTGTTAAACTTTATCTTATTTTTTATAATTAATTACATCTTATCCCTTATCTTGATTTCTAACTACATCTTTAGACAAAATCATATGCAAAATCCATTTTCAACTAAAAAAACTTTATGGGCTGCACGATACTCTAATTCAAATGGTTAAAATAACGATTATTGTTTTTAGAAGTTAAAGGTTCGAGCACCAGCGATGCCAGTAGAGTGATTGAACGACCAATGTCAAATGATGAAAATTATATTATAGAACAGATACTACTGTAATCACTGTTAGCTTGTTCAAAAAAACTTTATGGGTTGATATATTAAAGTAACAATAAAATAAAATAATTTTTTTTTGAGATTTTGTCGTATTTAAAAATATAAATTTTGATGATTTTTTATTTTTATATCGAGCAAAACAATAAAAATTAATTTTTCACTTTATTTTTAATGCAATTCTTGTTTTTAGAAAAAGTGTTTTCTAATTTGTAATTATTTTTATATAAAATTAAAAGTTTAAATTTTAAAATTATAAAAATTAAATTAAATTAAAAAATCATTGGTGATTATACCAAAACGATAATATTTGTTGTCACCAAGCGATGAAGATCGATATTATAAATATAAAAATTGTTTTCACAAATAAATATAAAAAACTAATAATGTATATTTTAATGATTAAATAAAAAATACATTATTTTTTATTTTTCAATATTATTACGAGAGGCCTGACTCGATCGCTCTGCATTTATTTTTTTTTTCGTATTTTCTTCAAAAAGAAAATAAAAAATAAACTTTGATAAATGTCAAGTATAATCAGTGAGACAACGTTTGAAAGATATAATAGGCCTTCATAATAAGTTCGATGTACTCCAATCGTATATCGTTGATGAAAGCAATCGTATACGTCATTTCACATATCGGTACAAGAAATATTCACTTGAAAATTTAAAATAAAATGTTTATCAAAACAAGAAATACTTATATTAGTATGGAAAACTTTGTATCAGATCGAATCAAAATAATTATATTTGTAAGTATCAGTGTAATACTTCTTTCTCAGCTTGGTAGAAAACTATGTTATAATGTGTTACTGAAAACTTATTTAGAGATCAAATCACAATTTGAAATATTTTTTAATGTCTTAAAAGAATTACTAAATCAATTCATTATCAGATTACTCAATTAGGGTCAATTTTAAATTTTTTCAAACTTAGGAACTAAAATATAAATTTTATAAGTTAAAGGTCCTTAACTAAAACTCATTTTACAAACTTAAAATTAAATCTATAAATATTAGTTTTGTGAAGTTTCATTATTATCAGAGGTTATTTACCTATGTACTTCTTATATTTGATTATTTAGGAATTAATTTATAAAGTCTAAAAATTTTATTTTATGCTATTTAACTAACTTAATAGACACTCGTATTCGTACTTCAAAAATTAAAGATTTAAGAATTAAGAAAACTTAGCTTATGCAATAAGCTCCTAAAAGTAAGTAACAAGTAAGATTACTTGATCAATAAGATACCTTCTCAAACTCATTGACGATATAAAATATATAAGTTGCAATTTAAATGAAAACCCTTGGACAATAGGGTATAATACATGGTCTGCCTGAGACTACGGTTAATTAGCCACAACTCAGGATGCCAAGGGATAAGATTATATTCCTCTACATGCATATGTTTTGGGTTATACATATATGGTTCTTAGTGCAAAAGGAATATGTAGGTATGGCATTCGAATAGTTCTTGATTTACCTAGCTATGTTAATATGTCAAGGGAACATGCTTAAAGATTGATAATTTGAGTATTCTTATGAGAAACATGATTATCCTTGTGAAGTAGGTATGCAAAAATCTCAGAGGGAAGTTGGGGTTGCAGATGTGGTTCGTGATAACCATGGTCGAGCTAAAACTAGTTCAATAGTTAAACATTCTTAGTTTAACCATGGTCATGCTTTAACTTGTACTCAAAGGGGAAGAACTCAGGAATTTATCTAATGATTTGATAACATTGTGGAAAAAAAGAGAGAAAACAATGAAACAAAAACTATCAGTTAAATCAGGGGGAACATTCAAAAGTTCTGAAGCTGATCCAAGAAAGTGCCAGTAGGCACTACAATTTTACTTAGCAGAAATGTCAAAGATTACCACAAAACAACAAGGAAATTTACGACTGCTAATAAGTTCCATAGTCTACAGTGAATATATATCTCAATCAACCTTAGCTGCCTTTACCTTGACATTTATCAAGTTTCATGAATCAATCCCGGAATAGAGCAAAACCGAAACCAATTCCATCATAAACATCAACTTTGTAACGGATTTCATTAAAAAATCAAGGTAGCTGTTTACAGTGATGGTTCAAGGACAATCTAAATAACTCATAAAACAAGTCTTGATAAAAAATATGAAAAAGAACAAGTTATTGGAGGACATAGTTCCACTGCCAAAATAATACTAGTAAAATAAGAGATGCTCCATAGTTGAACAAACAACATGAAAACAATTCCTCCTGCAAGAGAAAAAGGCCCAAGTTATTTTCATTTCAATGCAAAATCGGCCTGAGCAGCTGTAGTAATGAACTCTAGGACACTTTGCGTACCTTACTACCTTGTCTATTGGGGCAAATCTTTTTCAATTTCATCCCAGATATCTGCCTTTTTGGAGAACCTCTCCTTAACATTCTGTATAAGTTCCTTGGCCTCCTCAACCTTAGATATGCTAGCAAGTCCTTTAACAAGAGATTTCATAGTTGAAAGATTAGGAACCCATTTCTTCTCCATACTCTCTTTACACATCCCCAAAGCAGTCTCAAAGTCCCCACCTTGACACAAGAAATGCACTAAAGTAAAATAACATTGACTATCAGGCTTCAAACCTCTATTCACCATACTCTTAAACAGACTCTTAGCTTCCTCCAAATTCCCTTCCTTACAAAACCCAAAAATCAAATTGTTATATGTAACCGAATTCGGCTTCATCCCTTTAGATAGCATCTCAGCCAGTAAAGCCTTAGCTTCATTGGATTTCTTCAACATACACAAGCTCTTAATCCTTATATTGTAAGTACTAACCCCAACAGGAATGTCATGTTCCTTCATCAAATTTAACACTTTCCCAACATCTTCGTATTTCTCCTCCGCATAAAACCCAGCTAACAAAGTCCCAAAAGTCATCGCATTTGGTTTAATCGCTTTGCTTTTCATATCAACCAGAATGGAATAAACAGAATTCGAAGACCCAGATTCACACAAAGCCTTAATCATAGTATTATAAGTTTCTATATCAGGTTCAATGCCATACCTTTTAGGAAATTCAACGAAAATCCTCTTAGCTTCTTTATAATCCTTCGCTAAAATCGCAGCAACAAGCAAAGCGTTCAAGGATTTCGCCGAACGGCATATCCCCTCATTGTAAAGATCGTCAAACGCCGTTAGGGCATTGTTTAGCATCTTGGCTTGACCATAGAGGATTAAAGAATGGGAAGCGAAACGCTCGTTTTTTAAGTCGGGACGGGAACGGAGTTCACGGAGGAAAGTCTCGACAGACAGGAAATGGTTTCCTGCAGAGAGTTTGGAGATTGCGAGGGAGAAAGCAACTCGATCGATGTGGGAAACCGGGGTGAGTGAGGCGGCGCGGCAGATTTCGAGGATGCGTTCGGGGTTTTGCTCTGATTTTAGTAGGGATAGGGCGGCGCGTGATTTTTGGTGAGAGGCCTGGAGGAGTCTGGAGAAAGGATTGAGAAGTGGCGGAGGTGAAAAGATGTGACGGTTGCCGATGTACGGATGCGGGAGAACAAGGCCATTGTTTGAAGCTGGGTTTAGGGTTTCTCTAGTTGGAGTATTAGTGTTGGTTGGAAAATGAAATACTGATGGAGGAAGGATGGTCCAAGACAAGATCCGGATTGGATCCGGATTTGAACCCGACAAAGCTGTATGTAATTTGTTTAAAGTATGACCTATTTAGTGGCTTACACACTGTTGTTTTTAAAAATATTTTTGGATAAAATTATTTTAAGATTAAAAATAATATTGAACAGATAATTTTTTAGATTAAATGTATTTTTAATTTAATTTATAAAATATTTTTTAAAAGTTATAATTTTTAGTTTTAAACTTTTTAAAATTAATTTAAAATAAAAATATTATTTATTTTTATATTTTTAAAATAAATATTTAAAATATTATATATCTAAAATTATTTTTTAATAATAATATAAAATATTCTCATTTTAAAATAAATCGTTTAAAGATATATTTTTAAATCACTTTTTAAAATATTTTTTACCGTGTTTTTTAAGTGTAATGTTAAATTAATATTTAATTAATTTTGTTTTAATCGTTATATAAAATATGTTATTAATTAAGTCATTTAGTTTCGATTTAGTGTCAGTTAAGCCATGGGCATTAAATTTATACCACTCACTAAAAAATTAATGATATTGTTAATTTTTAATTAGGATAATAATATATTTAATATTAGTTATGTACGTAATCTATGTGATTTTAATTTTAATTAAAAGTATTTTAATAAATTTAATTATATGAGAAAATATGAATAAATTTAGAAGGAAATAAACCTAGAACATGGGGATATGTGACACTTAACCATTGCACCAGCCACCAAGCTAAATGTTTGCGTCATGGTTAAAAAAAAAAATCTTCGTCCTATTAATTTTTATAGTATTTTTAAAATCTTGGTCATAATTATTTAAAATAAATAATTAAATTTTATAAAATATATTTAAAATTATTCAATTGAAATTTTATAAAATATTTTTTATATTTTTATTCATAATAAATTTTAAATAATAATAGATTAAAGTTAAAAAATCGGAAAAATCAATAAGAGATAAATTTATATTGAACTACGGTTGATGCAAAATCATTCCTGAAAAATTATGAATTAAGTTAAATTATTTAAATTATTTTAAATTTGGATTAAATCGATAGAATATAATAACTTTATGAACTAAAACTATCATTATACCTAATTAAATGATAATATTTAATGGTTGAGTGACCCAAATATAATCATAATATTAATTTGATAACTCAAATTTAACTATAATATTAATCAAATGACTTAAATATAAATTTTAATAATAAAACGATTTAAATATAACTTTATTTATAATTAAATAATCAATTAGTTTACCCTTGCCTCAAGATAATTTGTAAAAAAATTGTGACCTTCCGAAATCCAGGTTAGAAGATTTTGGTCTCTTAATTATTGTTGAGGATTGGGGATATATATTTGTAAGAGATTATATTTATATTATAATTTTTATTTTTGAATTTTAATTTATGAGTCAAATACTTTTTATCATTTTATTTTAAATAGAATTCTCATATGATATTTTTTTAATATTTATCTATATTGAAATGTTTGAATTTAATTGAATTTATGAAATATACGTGGTTTAGTCTTAAATTAAATAAAAAAAATTATGTTAATTGGTTGACTTAAAGATAAACGTAACATCCGTGTCGAGGGTCAAAACAAAATGAGTAAAAATTAAAAAAAATGTACAGAGATGTATTAACTATTTTCTTATTGAAAATATTTTAGGAAGTGGAAAAATGAAAAAAAAATAAATTTAAATCTATATAAAACGGGTTCTAATACTTCTGATATCAATTTTAGAATTTTATTTCATTTAATCATATTTTATTTTTATTAAAATAATACTTTTAATAATTAATAAGGAATAATTATTTATTCTTTAGTTTTAAAAATAGTTACTTTTGATTAAAAAATATTTAAATTCGAATATTTATCAATTTAATGAATAAATTAAATACCTTAAAATTTATTTATTATACAATTTAATTTTTATTATATCAAAATAAAATATAAGTTTCACACCAAAAGAAAAACAGTAAGTGAAAATATTTTAAATGGATATACTAACTTGTGACAAACTAAATTAAGATCAAATAATTTTATATGAATTTATATTGAATAATTTTATATAATATATTTTATTTATTGATACGATTTACTAAAATTTAATAAATTTATCAATAAATATCGATATAATTTATTTTTAAATATTGATATGACAACCTCGTACTAAAACAGTTTATAGTTATTAAAATTTTAAATATTAGTATCAATACGGTTTTAAATATTGAGTATGGATTGTTTTAGGTTATGTTTTCTTGCATTTTGGTCCTCCGATTGGCCATATGCTTCATTTAGGCTGAAAGGCATGTTTATAATTGAATCCAAATATGTTTGTTTAATTTTAATTTATGTCATAATGTTTGTTACTAACACATTTTAGTCCCTAAAATGTTAACACAAAATTGAACATGTTCTAAGTGTACGGATCACTTGAAATTTTGTATATATTTTTTAATTTAAACGATTACGATTCAATAATGCATCTAGAGCGCAAAACGTTTTTCAAAATATTTAATTTTAATTAGTTTAAATTAAGATCATCTCGGTTATCAATATGATATTCGTCACTCAAGTCTATTCTTTCAAAGTTGGTTGATGGACGTTATAAATTTGATGGTAAATGATATTTTTGATATTTCATTGATACTTATTTTCATCATCAAACACTAATATCTTTTGTTTGTTTAAGAAGTTGAAAACAAACCATGTAAAAAATGAAGCATAACACACGCAGGTGTTTTAATGGAGGGAAACCATGAGCATAGATAACGTGGTGTACAGGTGAGAAACATTTCAGTTCATGCTGCTAGGAAAGAACTGCCTTCCTTGATGAGCACGAAAATGCTCCCCGAAACCCCTTTCGAAATCCGCAGGTCCTCATCAACGTATGTTGTGAATAACCATGAATCCGCATTGCTTTGTCCGGGAAACCGACTGGAAATCGACTTCGCAATGGAGGAAGCCGAGTCATGGACAGAGGTAAGCAAGGGTTTAAAAGGAGTGAGATTGAACTTTTGCCCCAGGAATTCCACATTTTCTGGTAAGACAATGGAGTCTGTGAGCTGGGGAGTTCTGAGAACGCCTTCTTCGAACTTGAACTGCACGAATATAAAATACACAGAGACAAGAAGCATTTGCAGTCAAGTCCAGAATCCTGACCTTACATTTCTTACTGCACTGAGATTATAAACCACTTATTACCTTCACGCCTGGGATCTCGAACTTTGCATGGCTGGTATTAGAATTTGCGGCCAATGGACCAGAGAATTGGATAGAGTTCTGCACAGTCAAAGCTTGAGCATCTATGATTTGTGATATTTCCTCCAGTTTCAGTAATTGGAATTCAACACTTGACAACAAAGGAAACAGACCCTTGAATGATGTGTACCTGTGACACAAAAGAGTCTGTCAAATATCAATATATCCTAACTTAGGGCCGATAATGAGCCTAACTTAGGGCCGATAATGAGCCTGATTAACTCACGAGTTACTCGGGTTTGACTCGATCAAAACTCGACTCGAATGAGTTCGACTCGTGCTCTGGTTCGGCTCGAGACTTTAACGAGTCAAGCAGAGCATATCCAAACTCGACTTGAAAAGCTCGTAAACAGGTTCAGAATAATTATATTATATATATGCTACATATACATTAAAAGTAATATATTTAACAAAAAAAATAATAAAATAAAATAGGAGAAATGTACTAAAAATAAATTAACCAAAATAAATTGAATATTTTTTCTTTTCTCAATATTAAATATTATCGGTATTTTTTTGTTGGTCTTTCCATACCTAAACACTAAAAATTTTAAAATGGAGCCTTAGCTTATTATTTTAAATCTCAAATCATAAACCTTAAAATTACAGCCTATCACAAATTCTTTAAACCTTAACTTTTATCCCTAAATCTAATTTTTTAACGTGTTGTACAAATAAAAATATCAAAAATAAAAAAATATTCACCTTAATTCGTTATTACAATATTCAATCTATACTAAACAACGAAAACTAATGAAATTTAGTAGTCAAAACACTACAAAGTAATTCAATCCTCTAATACTCAATTATTTTAACTATCTATTTATCGAACAAGCCTGTACGTACTCAATTATTTTTAACTTAATTAAGCTCAACTCGTTCATATGGTGTCACAAAAACATAGGTTTCTTTAAAAATAAAACCAAACTCAGTTCAGAATGGGTAAAAGTAAAGGAGATCGAGAAGTTACGCGAGAATCCATTTTCCATGAAGTAGAGGCAAAGCCTGAGTTGGTGGGGGAGTTGGATTCCTGTCCTGCAGCTGAGTTATAAGCTCACAGATCTCGGCACGAGTCTCAACGGTAGCTTTCAAACCACGAGCGGTACCATAAAACGATTCCACCAAAACTTTCTTCAACCTCTCCACCTCCACTTTCCCATCCTCCTCGATCACGCTCTCTGTTACCGTCTCCTCCTGCTCCCAGACCCATTCTTTATCCTCCGAAGCAAAAACTCGGAAACCGGGTCTTGACTGGATTGGTTTTCGGGTCAAAATGTGAGTTATGCTGCTTGAATTCTGAATTCGTTTGATAGATTTAAGTGGAAGAATTGAAGGTTTTGAAGTGGTCTGAAGATGCTGTGTAGTTGCTAACCAGGTCTTGCATGGAAGGTTGTTCATTTGAAAAACTGTTGCCATTGTTTTCAGGTGACACAGACAACGCTGGGAGATTTAAGATATGCAAGAATAACTTTAGATTAGGACTATCCTTAAATAATGGAGTCAGTTTTAAATTAATTAATAAATTAAAAAAAATAAATTTAAAACTTAAATTAAGGACATGTTCACCCACCATCGAAATTGATTTAGTGTAATGCAATGTAATTGTGCAATCGTCTATGTCTAATCAGGTAATTTACGAGTTCACGAGTTTAGCTGAATCGAATGTAATTAAAATTTTAATTCCCGATTTATTATTATTACTATTATTATTATTAACATATTATATATTTATTTATTGTTAGTTTAGAGTTTTATAACATATTGTATATTTATCACACTCCTTTACACCCTATGAGATTTATTTTTATTAACATTTATAAAATATTAGAGGTTTAAGGCCAATTAGCAAAAATAAATCTTATTTTTTTAATTTTTGTGATTTAATTATTTTAAAACTTTATTTACTTTAAAATTAATCAACTTATCTCCTTATAGTTTAATTCTAGTTTCATCCCTCGGTATAATCAATAAAAAATATAAACATAAAACAATAAATATAGGGTTGATTGTAGAGCTTAATCGGAGAAAAACTAAATAATCGTTTGATTCTTAATGTTATGATTTTTTTTTATGTTTTCACTATGTGCAACCCTTAAGATTTGTGTACAAAAACTAACAAATTTCTATGATTAATAGTATTTATTTTCTTTAATAATAAAATATAATAGAATACTTAATATATAATTAATCGTAGATATAATAAATATTCAATAAATTTTTTTGAACCCATCAATTTAGTTGGTCCGTTGGCATTTAATTTTTAGGACATGTGTGAAACTATTCCTTCTAATTATGTTATTTTTAAATTTCGTGTTCTCTTCTTGAAATGCAATGTATCTTATTAATATATTAAATATTTATTAATTATTATTTGATTTTTAATATTTTTTTTACATTGGAGCCTACTTGTCTTCTAAATTGTCTAAGTTGGATGTTCATGCTCTTGTCATGTACATTAATTCCAAGTTCTTAAGGCTCAAATACCTCCCACGCTGTAGACACTGCCACTGAGGTTGAAAACTATACGCAAGAGGAAGAAAACCAATACTTTTGGAAATCTTTTCATCCAAAATTATACAGTCAAATATTTTTAATTTAAATAATTAAAAATATGGACAAATTGAATTTGGTCATGCACTCTTTAGACGGTGAGACACTCCTAAGACTAAAGTAAAATAATTTTTTATATAAATTTTTGTTCGGTTTGTAAGAGTTTGTATAACTATATAAATTATTATGATTTATATAAATTTTTATTAAAATGGTTAAAATTTAGATTATAATATAAATTTTTGTATAATTACATCAATTCTTATTTAATTAATAAACATTTATGTAATTATATAAAATTTTACCTAATTAATAAGGATTTTAGTTTTACTTAAATTATTATCTCGTTTTATATAAATTCTTATTAAAATAATAAAAATTATATATGACCGTATCTTAGGAGTGGAAATTATCTGTCCCTTCTTCATGTCTCTATTTATGCCCCACTTTAAATTAGAGGATTTAGAGTTCTAGGTTAGGGGTTTTGGTTAGAGTTTAGGGAATTAGGGGTAGGGTGTATTTTTTAGGTATAGGATTTAAGATTTAGAATATAGAAAATAAGAGTTTAGGGTTTAAAATTCATTTTTTAAAAAAAAAATCAAAAAAGACATGAAAGAAAGCACAAAAAAGAGGTAAAAGATTTTTGTTCGTATCTTAGTTACGGCACCCTATCCTACCTTCGCGTCTCCCTTGGTTTTGTATACGAAGAGAAGGTCATCATGATAAATATATAAATTATAGTTTTCATCTATCGACTAAAATTTAATTTAACTTAGAGAAAGATATTGTTGAAAGAGATTTATGAATTCTAAATAGAGATCATAGAACAGATATGTAATTTATAAGAAAAATTATTATTATTATAACAATTTGAAGGCAAAATTTCAAACATTTTAAAAATTTAATTCTTTAATTTGAGATCCGAATAATTATTAGTAATTTTAAGTTTAATATCAATTGAGATCCAAGAATTTAGCAGTAGTTTAAGTTTAATGTATCAATTTATACACAGAACAAATATATCAATCTAGTGGAGTAAATTTTAGAGAGAAAATATGATCAATCATAAGGCTTTTGGAAAGGGATAATTTCATTGTTTATATATATCATAAAAAAGAAAATTATTAAAAATTTTCGTTATAATATGTACACATTAATTTTGTCCTGACCCAAGACATTTTTACCCAGGACAAACAACTAACCAATTTATAACTCAATTAACGATAAATCCATTTAAAATGCATAAAATGCAAACTTTAAAAGAAAATTTAACTAAGAAAGGGCCAACATACCTTATCACGAGATGATTATCTCTTTTTAAAAGATACGTCTAATAAAATATGTAACGCTGCCATATATATATATTAAGATCTCTCTTTTTTCTTTTGGATGTAAAATTAATGTTCATTTAACTCTTTTCAGGCGTGATATTCTCTCTCACTTAATCTCTTGACGCCTTCGTTACTTGTTTTCGTTCTCGTGATTAGTCTCTTATCACGGTTGTTCATCCTTCCTACCCTTCTCATAGGAGCTCGACATGAAATTGGACAATCAAAGGGTCACTCTGATATCACTTATCATAGAACCATTACTATTTTCCTAAAAGACATGTCTGATAAAATGTGCAGTGCTACCGTATATATATCTCAAGACCTCCATTTTCTTTTCCAATATAGGATTAATACTCTTTACCTCTTTTTAGACGTAACATTCTGGTTCAATGCTTATAAAGATGATATACCGATATGATGTCCTTACGTACCGATCCCTTGTATTTTTTTCCATGGTAAAATGTGCCTCTATTTTATTATGCATATTTGCTTGGAAAGCACGAACCATCTAATCTCAATGGTTAAGGGAATAATTATTCTTCCTAGAGGTCACAGGTTCGAGCACTAGTAATGCCAACACAGTGTTTGAGCGATTAATGTCTAATGGTTGAGAGTATACTCTAGAACATATACTACTATAACACTGTAGCTGATTAAAAAAATATATATTTACTTGGAAACAAAATGATAAATTTTCATATTTGAGAAAATATTGCTATGCTAGCCGATGAATAAGAATAATTTAGTATTTAAAATAATAATAAGAATGTATGTATACAGTATATACGTGTATTTTAATGATCTAGCTAAGCATTCCTTGATATAATAATTTATAATTTATTGTTCTATCTATTATTCTGAGCATGCAGCTATGGCAACATATATGAATGCAGAACCTAAGATACTCTATGACGTTCTACATATTTTTCCCCTGCTCCAGGCTCCAGCTTTCATGCATGCATAGATATTAAGGTGTCGAGGCATCCCAGATACTCATCTCATTGTTGATCCTCAAAGATTGCTGTAACGCTAAGGAACCAAAGGAATGGTGATCTTGCCTCTGAAATTTGCTAGACTATGTGTGCAGCAACTAGAGACCACACCAGACTTATCGCCAAATAGATCGGACAAAACCGGAACGACACCGAGATGGCTGAATTGGGGAATCCGGTTGGTACTGCAGAACCATAAACCATGTCCCCACCCGACGCAGTAAACCCCTGTGGGGTCATGCTGAAGGGTGGAGCCATGGTGGTGGTACTTGGTGGGGACATGGTGGCAGGTGGAGTCATGCTGGCTGGTGGACTTACACTGTATTCATCCACATGTTTACAATGAAAAACAGTAAGCTCTTTGTCTGGAAATTCAAAAGGTTAATTATCTTACGGGTCTTGTACTATAAGATTATGAACAAATTAGTTCCTCTACTTTAAAAATAAGTGATGTTATTCTAGTACATTTAAGCTAACATGGAAAGTCAATGTAGATTTTTAATGTTTTCTTTGCTTCAAAATTAGATGTAAAGGGACTAAATTACCTTCCTTTATAGCTCTAAGAGGTACAGATCGGATATTCAGCTAATAATATAGGGACCCATAAGATAATTAAACCATTTAAAACATTCGGTTTGTAAGATTATTACCCTATTGACGAGGATGCTGCGTAGTGACAGTTTCCGGTACCTGCAGCAATATGGTCCAACTTAGCAGCAATTTATTTTTTTCAAAATACTGCATATATTATCATAAATATTGTCCAAAAACGAACTGTTACCACCCATAAATGATATCATACTTGGATCGGTGTTAGTAAGCTGAGCCGCTCCTCCGAAAACGCAGCTAGTTGGATCCCGGTGCTTCTGGTAATAATCATTGAAAGCATACGAAGCATGGTTTTGAATAGTGTTTGGTTCATAACAGCTTCCACCGGTTTGAATCGCAGAGCAGTCAGAACCGCCATAACTACAAACATAGTCCAGATTTACTTGTAGTGTAGTCGGCGAAGCACCTTGATTTGCAACACACCAAGACCCTCCTGATGGTGATGGAATCGTGGTTGGGACAGTCGGAGTAGTAGTGGGATTAATGTCGAGTGGTGTCGGAGTAGAGACGGTTGGGGAAAGATTTGTGTCGAGTGGTGTCGGAGTAGAGACGGTTGGGGAAGGATTTGTGTCGAGTGGTGTCGGAGTAGAGATGGTTGGCGAAGGATTTATGCCAGGTGATGTCGGAGTAGAGACGGTAGGGAAGGTATTTGTTTTGGGTGATGTCGGAGTGGTGACGGGGGCAGTAGGGTTGGTTACGGGCTCGGTTGAGGAGGATGTCGGAGTTGTGGTGCTGCCCGGAGGAGTTGGGTTAACAATTGGGACATTGTCTAGTACTGAAGTGGCCAAGAGTAGTCTAATGTTGTGTTTTTGTTTTGGATGGATTCCTTGCGGATGAGGTTTGTATGCAGCACTTGAACCTGAAGAGATGAAAAAGTAAATACAAAAGTAAGGGTTTCTTGCTTTTGCATGAAGGAATATGTGAAGAATTTGCTTTCCTATCTTAATTCAGACACAAGATTTTAAATTTGGGACTCAGAGAATAAAATAGATTTTAGTTTTTGATAAATTACTTTTTAAATTTGAATTATGAATAATAATATAAAAATATTTATTTATTTTTAAATTTAATTTTAAATATTAAATAACTTTTAAGATGTTATAAGTTTTTTTTTAACAAGACTTTCAAAATCGTTTTTGTTTAGTAAACAATAATGTATTTTAAACAAAGTTAATGATTTAGATTATAACATTGTCAATAAAAAAATTGTTTGAGAGATTTATACTTATGATGAACATCTACAAATTTGATTTGAATTAATTAATCGATAAATTAAATAATAATAATTATATATATATATATATATATATATATAATGTTAAACATGATTTGTCTAGTTTTAGAAAATAGAAGTTGGATTGATAGGCCTAAGGATACTTTGATTTGCATATATGTGGAAAAATGACCAAATACAAAATTGGTGAGCTAATTTTAAAAATATACTTGAAATATATCTCGAATCTTTTAAATATAAAAATAAATATTTATAAATATTTATGATTGAATTACCTGAGAAAAGAAAGATATAGAGGAGAATGATCGAGAAAAACCGAATAAATCTTGAGTTCATGTCTTGAATGAAATGCCAGCAGCTCTTTGTCCAATAATATACAAAGCTAAAACAAAGAGAGACTGATTTCAAACAAAGTGTTTGTATTTAACATAAAATTAGTTGTTATATATAAACAGAAATAGTTTGAAAAGAATCGAAGCTTTCCTTGAAGGAAAGATAGGAGAATACAAAGGAACTTGAGAAAAGAGGCATTGGGTTGTTGGATTCAGCAAGGAAAGAAGGACGAAAAGGGTAGGAAGGGACAAAGGAAAAGGAAGATTGTCTGTTGGTTCTTTGTAATTTATTTTTCAAGGACGCCATTTTCTCTCTTCTTCAATCCAAAATAAATTATAAAGATTGATTTTTGAATTATATATACATAGACTACAATTAAAGGATATTAAGTTAATCCATCTTAGTTAAGAGGGAATGAATTAATAAAATTAAAATTTTGGTGGAAGCTTTTAAAACATGATACAAAATTTTTAGAGTGATTCAGATTCTTTAATAAGATTTACTTCTAGTACCTTAATTGTATATATTAAGGATTTTATAAATTCAATAATTTATATTAATATAAAATATAACCTTATATTTAGCAGGAACGAAACAAGCGTGTGTAAGGTAGATCCACAAAATTTTTTTCTTATATTACAGATAAAATTAAGCATGATATTCGTTTGAAGCTTTTTGGTTGTAAGCTTATACAAGATTCATCTAATTTATGTTCTGAATGAGATATTTGTCGTTAGTTATGCTGCCAAGAAAGTTTAGCTCACCTTTGACATTTTTAACACATTAAAGTGTGAATTATATCACGATCAAGAAACCACCCAACTGTCACTAATCTACCATACCTGTAGAGCAGCAACAACAGAAGAATGTGACTTTTCAAATCGCTGCTGGGCAGTAGTTGTGTGTTCTCTTAGCGCTTTCTGAAATGTGACAGAAATTTGCTCAAACATGGATTTGCATGACATTTTAAATGCTGGAATAACATAAGTTTTCAAGCTAGACCTCAGTGCATCCTGCAGACAAATACAACATTTCTCTAATCAGCAGAACTAAGGATGTAAAATCAGGTAATCCATGGGTTTCAGGTTGTGTATTGTTAGGTTGGATAAAATTAGATATAAGTCATTTTAGGTTGATTTGATGTTTTGACTCAATTCATTACGGGTGCGAGTTCATTTCGGGTCGGGTTCATTTCAGGTCGATTTCATTTTAGTTCGGGTCTATTTCAGGTCGGATTCAAATGGTTCGGGTCAAAATCAGATAATTGATAAGTTACTTTCAGGTCGGGTTCATTTCAAGTCGGTTTTATTTCATATCGGGTTAATTCAAATTTTGAATTCATTTTAATTATTAAGTTTGAGTTGGGTACAAATAATGGAGACTTTAATATTATTGTATACTTTAATTAAATATTAACTTAAATTTAAAAAATTATAATTAAAATTAAGTACACTAAGATTAAATAAAATAATAAATAAATTAATTAAATTAAATATGTAATACTAAATTTAAATATTAATCCTTAAATTAAATCTCTAAGTTCATTCCTAATTTTAATTTCTTAAGCCTAATTATATTTATCAATATTTAAATTCATAAAATTATAAATATCCTTAATTACATGTTATCAAGTCTTGTAAATATTAGTTCAAGTCAATAAAAGGTTGAGTCCAAAACAAGTCGGGTAATATCGATTACCTGCGAGGTCAAACTCGAGTTTGGGTTCATTTCAGTCGGATGCAGGTCGTGTTTCGGATCCACAGTAACAGGTTCAAATCGGATTCGGGTCATTTTTGATCGAATGCAAGTCGGGTTTGATTACAACAGTAACAAGTCCAAATCAGGTTCAGATCAGCAACAATCGAATACAAATCAGATTCAAGTCATTATATTCTCAGATCAAACTAAATTCTAACTCAAACAAATTTTAATCAGATTTTTAAATCGAGTCAACTTTTTACACCCTAATTAGAACATTATCATCAAGATATAAATTATCTGTCCTTATCAAGCTCCAAATGAGAAAAAGAAAAATGCATGGAAAGTTCATATGAAATCAATAAAGAAAATCAACTAACATAGGTATAAAAAAGAGGATACAAAAACAAATCACCTGTGCTTGTTTTCCAGAAGTTTGAAATTGTGCCTGGTCAATGTCACTTCAAGCTTTTTGAACTGACCGACTTGTCTAAATGATTCACCGTCTCCTCTCCGACTCCCTTCTGCAAAATACCCAATTAAAATCCACATAATATAACCTCCACAGTATCAATCGCAGAAGGGAATTCTATACCAGATTTTACTACATTTAGAGGAGAAAATTCACTAGCATAGAATAAAGCCGATTGATGAAAGAAATCCACCATAGCAACAAACATTTGAGGCGTCATCAAATTTTACCCAGAAACAAAGTAATAGACCGGATGTGATATTTTCTTCTTCAAACATGGCTGGCGGCAAGTCCTTATTAATAGAGTTGGTGATCAAATTGGTTATCTTCTGCACGCGGTCTCTTTCTGATTTCTCTTGTTTGGCATTTCCATCTTGGAAACGAGCCTACAAAGCATCTGTATTTGCCTTTATAGCTTTCTCAATGCTCCTGCCCAAGCATCTGTATCTGCTGCACGCGGTCTCTACCTGATATTTTCTTCTTAAAGGATTTCTCTTGGTTTGCATTTCCATCTTTTTAAATACTACCTGTTCAACCATATCCTGCATGGCCAGCAATTGGAGGAAAGTAGCATCAGCTGACAGAGCCCTGGAACTGCACCCTGACCCTGGTTCGTTACATGAATCTGTGGAATTATACGGGATTGCTGAAGGGATGCAGGGGTGTAAATTAGCGGAGTCGAGCTTGGGTAATGTTAAGTTGGTTCAGCTCATTTAGATTTCGAGTCGAGTTTGAGTAATTTTAAAGGAGTCTAAAAAATCTAAACTCAGCTCAGTTCGTTAAGAACTTGAGTCGAGTTCAAACTTTATTCGAGCCTAATTAAGCCAAGTGTTAACCGAACTTTGATGTTGTTAAACTTGAATAACTTTTATCCCTCACATCTCATTTAAAGTCAATGATGAGGAACTTTGATATATAAATTGTGTAAACTCAAGTTTATTAATTTTAAGGTTTAATGTGTTAATCTAGGGTTTAAGACTTATGTTTAACGTTTAGAGTTTAATGTTTTAAGTTTAGAAATATAAATTTTAAATTATAAAAAATAATATATTTATATTTTTTTAGTAGTTCGTGAGCTTTTCCAATTAGGTATCATGTAGCTCGGCTTTTTTCATCAAAAACTCGAGTCGAGTTTGAACTCAAATCGAATTTAATCGAATTGAGTTTTTATCGAATTTTAACCTAATCGAACAAATAACTCACAATTTGTTTGTCTCATTTACAACCCAAAGGAGAAGATCGGATGAATACTTCTAATATTACGATTTACATCATCTCCATTCCATTAAAGTGGTCTTTTGCATAATGATTTTTTTTACCATAAACATACATACCAATTATAATTTAAAATATTTTTTCTTTTAATTTATTTTTAATGATTACTTTTTCCATAAAAAAAAAACTCTTGAAAATTAAAAATTTATAAAAACAGTTCTCCAAATCCCCTACCAGTTTACAACCAAAGGGGTACAGTGGACAATGATAATAACGTTAAAGATTCAAAGTTTTGTTATTTTTAAGGATTTGGTTAGAAGAGTTTTAAAAGTTTTGATATTTTAAAATTTAAATTTTATTTTATTTTCAAAAATTAAAAATATAATAAGTTACAGAATGATTGGCCGAATATGACTCAATTTTTTGTTTTGTATATGATTTTGAGAAGTTACAAATAAGTCTTCATTTTATTTTAATTCGATCATAAATTAAAATTTTCATTTCTTAATATTTAAATATGACAGATTTTTTAGTTTCTTAACTTCATCTTCTTCCCTTCTTAAAAAAACTTTTATTGAAGTTAACAATAACCATCTTCAACCTCATTTGTCTGAGTAAAACCTCCTACTTAGACTAATTAAGGGATTTATTTTGGCCATTCCCATCTACTAGAAAAAAGAATCAAACCATTTTTGTTTATATTCTGAATGTAGAGGTAAACAGCAAAGCCAAATTTATTTACACAATAAATCAAAGGCTTCAGTAAATTTACATAAATCTCTCTCTTGATTTCCAGGGAAAAACAAAACAAATTGATAGGGACATGACAGGAACAACAATTTGATGTATTCACACAATACAACTCTCAACTAATCTAATTCTTAATCATAATCATAATCATACCAACCACTTACCTATATAAGGCTTTATGAGGCTGTTGAACACGGCCATTACCAGTTGTACGGAATTGACCCACTTCATTAGTCACAAGTCTTCTCCCCATCTGTACTGAGCCACTCTCCTGTTCCAAAAACAAAAAACAACTTGAGAATATGTCCCAACATGTATAACTTCACTTGTACAAGCCTTGTCTAACCTTAATATGCCTCTCTTTGCTTGATGATGTTCCTTGGTACGCTTTCATCAACTCATCCAATTCTGCAATTCTCTTTATCAAATTGCTCTTATCCATCTGTAGGAGAAATTACCAGTTAAAATGATGATGGTTTGAACCTGAAATCCCCTTTATTTCAGTCTGATATATGGTTATACAAAGAGTTGTTTTCTATGAATTTATCACCTAAACAAATCTTGGTGAACTTCATGATTTGAACATATTAGCCAAGTAGAGGAATTTTTTAGAGGGTGTTGGTGATTTGAACAAAAAATCATAATTTGACTGAAATTACCTTTAACATTTCATTCTGCGCGGAAAGTAACTGATCTCGCTGTCGAAGCTGTTCTAAAGTCAATTGCGCAGTGAGTATATCTGCATCTTTCGTATTTATTTCACTCAAGCAACTGCAGGGCACAAATACCCGTTAAGAGACGATAACATAGAGCTTTGACACATAAAACTTGATTATTCTATTCTCTAAGTCTGGATTCAGATCTAACATTTTGCAAGACATTGGCAGAAATAAAATTAAGACTCTTACTGAACCAACAAAAGGAAAGGGGTCGAACCTCTCTTTTTCCTCCATGAGATCAGTAACCTGCTTTCTTAAGTTGAGAATTTCTTGCTCCTAAAAAAGAAATGAAATGTACATTAGGACCATTAAGTATATTTAGAAAAATTATGATGAAAACTTCCACTCATGCATACCTTTGCAAGGAACTCTTCTGCTTGCTGATTGGCCTCTTTCAAAAGTTTTTGAACCTGGTGCTGATCTATTAAGTTCTGGAACATGCAGACAAATATAATGCTAAAGTGAGTAATTTGCATGAAAGTATTCCTGTTTTAGTGGGAAATAATCTGAATCTTACAGCATAATTAGTCATATCCAATTTGACGCCAAGTAAATCCCTTATGACATCATGGGTCATGCTTTCTGCTCCAGCTAGCCTACTGTTTAGCATATATATCTGATCCAATATAGAATGTGTTAGAAACTTCATTATTAGTCACACGTATTCCAACAACCAGCAGAGGAAGATGTATGCAGGTGGCTTAGCCGCCTATTTCACATGGTGTGAGAAGAAAAGTTGTGATAGAAAAGTAACGAGTAGACCACTTTCAGATACAACACAGCTCTGCTAGCAAGGTTAAACTAGAACTTAATCTATTACTCCTCACCTATTACGTCAAATATAAAATAAATTTTATATTATAAAAGAATATAAAAACAAAAAGTCATGTGAGAATGGCATCGCACATATTTATATACTTATAGTTGAATCATGTGAGCAAGTGAATCGAAAAGAAACAAACAAACAAAAAAGATAGAAAAGGTGGGAGAATAAAAGAATTACAAACGAAATACTTGGGAGTACCCCAAGTCGTGCCAAATATGTCCCCGGTACAGGGACCTATTGAGTACATTAGATTGAAGTACCTGTGCTTCTAAGCTCCTCACTATACACTAATGATTGGTTGAGAAAATCTCCTTGAAAGGAAATAAATGACAAAAACATATACCTCTTTTAGCCGACTAGCTGACAGTGCTTCCAATTCCTCTATACGAAGCCTTGCATTTGACAATTCTTGATCCTTCTCTGAACTCATTTGTTGTACCAAACTTGAAATGCATCGGAATGGTGAGCTTGAACCCCTGCTTCTTGTTGAGGTCTTCTCATTTTTGTCGCATGATACAGTTGAGGTTGAAGTTGGCAAATCTGTTTTCAATTCACGAATCATGGCCTCCAAGGTCTTGTACTGTTCAAAAAAGAGGGGTGAAAATGATGCGCATTATAACAAGTTTGGCATGAAAAACAAATTCTATAATTTGAAAAGTAGAGAGAATAGCAATTAGGGGAACAATACTTAACAATACAGTCTTTTTCCGATAAGCATGAAAGCACTACTTCACATTTTGAGAGTTGAGACTACTGTCAAATAGTAGAAAATGTATCCTGCCCTTTTAAAGGATCATAACCCTTTTCTTTCCAAATGGGTAGCAAGTAACAAATGTATGCTATGGCATTTCTTATTTCCAAAATACTAAACTATTATGCAATTAAGTAAAGAAAGCTCCGAAGAGAACACTTTAAAATCTCATAGAACTAACACGTAAGGAGTTCATTCAGAATCTTATGTATAACACAAATTGCCGCAAACATTGTTGCTTCGACTCTTCATTGTTCTTAAAGTATACATGTCAAGTATGATACATGGATATGGAGAGATCCTCCAACTATGTCGAAGAAGTTAGATTAATCTAACCATCCCTATAACCGACGCTGACACCAAAAGTTCGAGTAACATAGGCACAGGTACAATTTGTAAACCTAGTATTTATAGCGAAGAGTATAAGGGATACCTTCTGTTGGTACTGAGATGCCTGGGCTTCAGAATGTAATACAAGCTCCGAGATGTACTCCTTGCATTGTTTGATCTACAATGCAATTGAAAATGTTCATTAAAATAAAAAAGGAGATAATATTGTAATAACATGTTCTACTTTTCAAAAGCCTATACAAACTGGACTACAGTCAATAGGAAGAAAATTAGGAAACTACCTCCATACTCAGCTCTTCTCTTTCCCTCTCTAGAATCCTTATTTGATCATGTGCCTCATGGAGCTGTAGCAATTTATTGTGCATTTGCCTGCATTGAAACCTCTTTCTGAATACCCAAAAGAGAAGCAGAAAAAAACAGGAATTCTAATAAGAAATCATATAGTGGTCCTGACCTAGAAAAATGATCGTCACTTTGTTCAGCATTTGAGTTGATTGAGTGCATGTCAACGAAGTTATCTACTTTTGACAATCTATCTCGAAGAAATTGGAGTTCATGCTCTAATGAAATTCTGATAAACCGATGTCTCTCTACCTCCTCATCCAATTCATATACCTAGGATTAATACAAGTCAGACTTTTCAGTTACAGTACAGAAAGATAATTTAGTAACCGAGACGGCAGAAAGCACTGAAGGAACAAAAAGGAACACAATTATTACAAAGCCAAGATGCATTTGTTTCCATCAAGGAAAAGAAAATACTTGACCATATCTGATCTCCATCAATTCAGCAACGTCAGTTCATAGAAAGATGAAATTTTCAAATTCCTAACCTTTTTCTCCAAGACATTTACAGTAGATTCAAGCTCCTCAACAGAATGCTCAAGGATCTTGACCTCCTCCTCCTTTTGTTCAGCATATATTTTACTTGCTTCTGACTCCTAGAGACAGAAAATCCAAATTTAGCATAAGGAACACCGCCTACATTATTTGATAAAAGAATAAACCGATACGTACCTGGCGAGCTTCAATTGCGATAGCTTCATTTTCATCAGCTAATGCACGGACCATCTCAAGTTGATCCTTCAGAGAGAAAATTTCTTCATGGAGCTCATCTCTCTCACTAGCGACCTTTCTCAAGTCCTCTTCAACTCCTTCAACAGCTGACAGTAAATCTTTTTCCAATGAATAATTCAAATTAAGAATTTCCTTTTCCAATCCTTTCACCACCTCCTTCTGTTCTTCCAGTCCTTCTTCAGCCTCAACTTTCTTGTGATAGAGGTCTTTTAAAAGCATTCTCGTATTAGCATTTTCATATAAGAGAGAATTTATTGTTTCTTTAGCCTGCTCCAGATTGGAATTTGATACTAACAAAGCACTTTCAGCGTCACTTAGACGACTTTCAAGTTTCTTGTGCTGAATTAACAAGTCATCAACTTGATTTGTTTTCATCTCTAGCTCATGGCAAACCTGCTTCAAACCAACCGTTAACTTTTCACTTTCATCTTTGATGTCCTGACTATTGGAGGCGGCTTCTTGCAACAAGTGAAGATCAAAAAGTAAACCCTCCAACAAAACTTCTTTCCTTTTCAATTCATTCTTCAGAGAGAAATTTTCATCTATCAAATCATTATGTGAGAGATCTTGGTCTCCATCTTCTAAATGTTTGAGTTGCTTGCGTTCATTCTCAGCCACTGTGCTTTTCTCATGATAAACCTCACTTTCCACTTGACTGATGGAGTGAATCCTTACGGATGTATTTGGAACTGAGTGAAGTTCTGGTCTGTGCAATGGATGAGAACATAATTCGCTGCTCATATTTAAACTTTTCTGGATAAAGTCTCCAAAATTGCAGTGATACAACACAAATAATGAAAATTCTTTCTGTATCATCTCAGAGCAAATATTTTCTAGAGATGATCTTGAGCTGCATATAGCGAAGAGCACCTCCTGACTCATAGATAAGACATCAGAGTATATAACCTTAAACTCATCCTCAATTTGTAGTTGCATTTGTTGGAAACACCCTTCAAGCAAAGATATTGAGTCGGCTGTTTCAACCAAAGTATAACGCATTTGATCCTGCAGCAATTCATTCTCTCTCTCTTTCAAACTTAATGAATATCTGAGCTTTTCAAGTTCATCAATCAAGTTTGATTTCTCTACCATCCAAACTTCACTTGCTTGTCTCCATATAGTATTCAAAACTTGTGCGTTTTCATTTGCTTTCATCAATGCATTTAATGTATAATCAACTTCCTTCATGGTTGCATGGGCTTCTGTGAACTTTTTAAAGAAACTTTCGGCAGGATCAGTATCATCAGAAAGTGCCTGCATATCAGAAAATATTGCCCCAAATTAAAGGTCAATCTTTCTTGTGTTTTAACTAAATATATCATATGAAAATGTTTAATGTACACCAATTTTCCCATTGGAACAACAAAAACAGTCTACAGTTAATGCATACCTCTGCTGTATTCTGGGATACTGATTCATCAATCTCCGTTGTCAACCCCAAAGAAGAAAGCTCTGCCATCAATACATTATTTAGTTTAATTACATATATTTCATACAGTTTTTCTTTTACTAATATAAAATCCATGTAAATTTGTACCTTCAGCAAGCAAACGTTCTCCAATATCACTCTCATTAAGGGTTGTGGTTAACCAAACATACAATTTATGGAAAACATCCAATGCGTTCCATAACTCATTTCTTAGACCAAATGTTCCTGAATCAGATTGATGTGAGACTTCTTCAGATTTTGTTTCATACCCCACCTCAGTTGTCTTCATGGAGCAGTGTGATCCAATCAAATCATTTTCAGAAGCAATACTTTCAGTTGAATAATCAGAGCTTGATGTTGAAGAAATGGAACTCCAACTGTCCTTTTCAATCACATCTTCATCATTTGGCAGGTGGGAATGCATACTAGCTTTTGTTTTAATGCAATCTTTAATTGATTTAAGAATTTGATTTGCCTCAACAATTTCGCCTTTTATTTGATGCAGAAGGTGACACTTCAAAGACTTAGCTGCCTTCACTGATTGCATTCTAGATGTAGAAGTCTGAAAATCTTTACAGTTCTCTTTTAGTTCAAAAATTTGACTCCTCATGTCAAAAACTTCTCTCAGCAAATCCTTTAGCAAGTCCTTGTAAACTGAAAAGGCTTCAAGAATGTCTGTTTGGAGAGCAGATAAATGGACTTCTGCATCTTCATAAGATGTATTTATAACATTATCAGACTCCAGTATTAGTAACTTTGCCAACTCCACTTGAACCTTAAGATTATCTGTTGTCAGAAACTTCGTATGAGTCATCATCCCATCCAGTACATCACTTTGCATTCCCTCAGAAGTGGTTCCTCTTAATACTGGAAAGTCCATTTCAGCATGATCTTTATAAGCCACCTTGTTGCAATCTACAAGCCATTTTACAATCAAGAAAGCAGCATTAGCTCGTTTTTCTGACAGGGTAAGCTGATCCTCCTTAAGTTTGAGTTCATTTGCCAGAACCTTTTCCGAATCTGTCTCATCATTAAAAAAGATGCTTGTACTGTCTGCCTCATCTGTTTTCACATGAATGGCTAACTCCTGAAAATCATTAAAAGCAATTGCTGCTCCCTTCAAGGAACTTAACTTCATTTCCATTTCCACAATCATTCTTTGCGCTTCTTCCAAGCTTCTCTGCAGAAGTAAAATTCTTTCTTCTTTTTCAATGCAAACTCTTGCAGCCCTCTCAACATTTTCACCAACCCAAACATTAATTTGAGGAAATGAACAAGCAATGTTTTCTACCAGCCGAGAGGCACCTTTGAGGGATTTAGAACCATCTAGAAGGAAGCTAGTGAGTTCTAATGTTGCCCTTTCCCAGTCAATGCAAATTGACTTTATTTCTTCCTCTTTAGTTGTGATTGTATCTCTTAGCCTCATATTTTCTTGAGTAATGGAAGCTAGTTTCTCATTAAGTTCTAACTGAAGCACAGAAACCTCTTCCTGCAAATGAAGGATTGTCCTAGCTGTTTCCATTTCAACCTGTTCACGGATTAAATCAGCTTCATGCTGACAAGATATTTGTGATGCTTGAATCTGTTGATATTGACAATTAAGTGATCTGGCATTCTCCAGGTCTTTTGTCAATCTATCCAACTTGTCATGTAAATCCTTTGCATCAGTGAGTTTACTCTCCATGACCAGGCCTTCCTTTTTAGATGCTAATTGATCTCGCTCAACACAATGAAGTTTATATTTATGAACGGATTCACTTTCCAGCTTGTCTTCATTGCTAATGATTCCCATGTATCTTCCGTTCTCTTCCTGGAGATGCTGCATCTCTTTGAGTAGATGCATATGCTCAGCTTCCATTGCCTTGATCAACAATCTTGCATCCATCAACTCCTCCTGAGTAGACCTATGCCGCACAACTGAAGCATCACTTATATTCTGCTGATTTTGATTTTCTAAAGCTAAATCATTCTTCTGGGAATAAGATGTTATCTCATCTCCAGTGTCGCTATGGACTGATATGGTTTCAACCTGTAAGATAGTTTCCATTTGAAAAGTAAACGGTTAAATGTTAAAAAATTGTTACTTATAAAAGATATTTATATGCTTCTGTTTCTCATGTTGGTGGATGCTTTTACATCAGAAAATAGATTGCCTCTTCACAAAACTTAAAATGGTTCAAGGGTGCAAAAAAGTAACTGAACTTTTAAGAAAATCAATTCACTTTTTTTCTCTTTCAATTATGCCTTCGAATCCAGAAAAAAAAAATCAAAGGGGGCGTTTGAGCAATGTATTTTAACAGTTTTTTTAAGTTGCCACGTGGCATTATTGGATTTTTTTATTTTTTTATTTAAAATTTTATAAATATTACATTGATAAAATATTAAAATTTGAAAAATATTTACATAATTATTTTAAAATTATGAAAATATTAAATATTGTTATAAAATTGTAAAAAAAAATTGTTTCAAAAACACTCTAAAATATTACAGATTTATTTTAAAAATTATTAAAAATTGTAAAACATATCTAAAAAGGGTAATTATACCATGCACAAACATTTTAGTTTTAGGGTTAAGGATTTTGTTTAGTGTTTAGAGGTTTGAGTGTATAAGTTTTAAATTTAGTGGGTGTGGTTAAAATTTAGATTTTAAGGTTAAAATTTATAGTTTATAGGTTAAAATTTAAATCTCTAACTATATTAACCGAAGCTAAACCCTAAACTTTAAATTTTAAATTCTAACAATAAACCTTAAGTTTTAATCATAAACTCTAAATTATAAACCAATATACACTTAAACTGATATATTTTCCCATCTAAAAATATCAAGATAAGGTCTTTGAGCGAAGGGATCTACGACACTATGTTCAACGGTTCTTCAGGGGATCTATGACACTACAAGCCCAAGGTAACAGTTCTTCCCGAAAAGGATCTATAATGCTATAACACAGCGATTCAAAACACAAAAACATTTTTTATAATTTTTTAATAATCTTTTATATCTTATAATAATTTACATTTTAAAAATATTTTTAGGCACCCTTAAACCTAGAATTATAATTTAAACTGTAACCACACTAATTCATTCATAAATTATCTGTAAACTAAAAAAAATAATCTTTTTATAGTTTTAATTTTTTAGATTTTAAAATAAAATTAAGAAAATTAGAAATGTCACATGGCAACACAAGAGTGTGCCACGGCCAAATAACCCAAAACCATTAAGACTTAACGGTAAATACAACAGCAAGATACCTATTGTCACATAAAATATTCAATAAAGAACTTAACATGGAGTAATAGAGAGCTTGATTTTTTTTCTTACCCATGAATATTTCTCTCTTTGCCTGCGCTCTTCTTGATCCTTAGGGGCAGAATCAGCAACCTATATATAAAGGATGGAACTTGTATAAGGTACTTTAGGAAATAGATTACCCTATCTTAACCCTTCATTCACTAGTTCATAGTCGTTCTTACAGAATCAAATGCTACGTGACTACAGTTCAAGTATTTTCCCAGTTTCATTGGTAACTCTTCTACTTCCCTGCAAACAAAAACCTGTAATGAGATTCCATGCAACAGAGTAGGAAATATTTTCTTCAAGGAAAATGACATTAAAGCTGTATTCTCGGCCACTACTCAATTCATGACAGAGTAAAAAGAGAGAAAACCCTGTTAAATCTGTAGATAAAGGACATTTGGTCCACCTTGGATAAATCATATAAAAGACTGATACACCCGATAGCTATTAAAAAAGTATCAATTGGACAAGCTTAGACAAACTGATAAAACCACAAAATTAGTCCCCTTCAATATCAATCCAGTAGGAGCCAGGATAAAGATCATTGGTTTATTAAATACCTCATCAATTTTGAATTCATGTTCCTGCAATCTTCCAACTCCTTCACAGTGTCCGCATCCTGAAATTCACTCGTCATCAGTTTGGAATTTATCAAAGATGAAGTACAAATCAGATAGTAATCTTAACAAAAATTATATGATCGTGCATTCCTACCTGATTCTCATATCTAGAGGAGAATATATTCTTTCTTTCAAGGACTTCATGAAGCTGCAAGTCAAGTAAAAGCTTCAGTCTGTTATCATCAGCCAAAAATCAAATTTTGTATAGAATTTGCACCCCCCCAAACCTGGTCCCGCAGTTCTGATATTTCACCCAGCAAGGTCTCTCGCTCTCCTTGCTCATAAAAATTTTGAAATCTGGCATAAAATAAGCAAAGTTAATTACTAGAATCATGAGTGGTGATAGAGTGAGAATAAGATGTTTACGTTTGCAGCTGCTCAAGAAGTCTAATATTCTCTAAAGCAAAACGTGTCAATTCTGGATTCCTGTCAATCTTTGTCCGAAGCAATTGAATTTCTGCCTTCAAAGCTTGATTTTCCTCCACGAGGTACTCCTCAGTTGATACTAAGCCAGTTGCCAACAATTCAAGATTTTTTATCTTCTCCTCCCGAAACCTAAGCATCATTTTTGTATGTTGTACATCTTCATCCTTTTGGCAAACCTGCAAGAAATGACTTGACTATTTAGTAACCTATAAACACTTATCTATGTTACTACTTTACCAGAACTGATAAAAATTTCTGGGAGACCATCCCGTATAAAGAATTAAGAATTGATCCTTAGGATAAGACATACCAAACGTTTCATTTGTTCAATTTCTGCCTCTAATTTCAGGATTGAAGTTTCTGCCATCTTTTCTCTCCTTAAGGAACCCGCCAAAGTAGCCTCCATGCGCTTCATCTGCTAGACTTTACTACCAATGATTAAATATAAAATTATCATATCACCCTTCCAAAATAAGTTAATAAAATGACCATAAAAGGTGACCTTGTTATTGTTGATATTTTGTATCCTACAATCTGCAACCATTTCACCGGTGTATTCATCTTTTCTTGAGTAGTCCCCCTTTCTCAGTTCTTCACAGCTTGGCACATGGCTATTTGGAGAGTCTGGGAGATTATGATGCTTCAACAAGGAGGACAGTTGTCCCTATTGAGATGGTAAACAATTCAGATTTACAATTTTAGAATGTGGAGGAAGAATCAAACATAGCTAGTCCATACCTTTAATTGTTCAATTTGTCGCTGCAGTGCATTAACATCACCTGAAGCATCTTCATTCACTTTAGCCTGGGAAAAATGAAAAGGTAATAAGAACTGCAACAATTTGTAACTTCCCTGGGACATGCATGCTAGGCATGAATGGATATGAGAAATTTTGATTTCTTGAGTTCCAAGCATATAAAGTACATACATTATTCTGAATAAGTTTAGCACGCTGAGCAAACTTCAGTGTGCTTAGAGTTTCATTTGTAGCACTGCAAAAAAAAAAAAAGAACCAAGTTGCATCAGAAGAAGAAAAATAAAAAGAGCAACAACAAAAAGTTTTATGATATCACAAAGAAGAATCAATTGTTAAACAGACCAAATTGATGGGCTGACATTTGCAATTATTGTTGTTTTTGAATTTCCTCCTAGTGAATCCTGCATCCCGTATCATGGTTAGTTGAAACCTTTAAGCAAGGTACCAAGACAATGGAGTTATTTTCAGTTGAGAGCTTTCATTATCTAACCTGAAGCAGAAATGTCAACCGAGAATCTCTATATGGAACATGTCTAGGTTTTCCATGTGCCATATCCACCAGAGACATTATTACAAGTCTAAAATGGTGAAAGCAGAAGAGCAAGAAGTAAATACATTGTACATAAACCTTCTTGTTAGAATGCATTAAACGTAAATATACAAAAACAGAACTTCTGGATTTAGTTTGAGCATATGATTTGTTCATCATGAGTACCATCTTATACTCAAATTAGGTGTTTGTTCAAGGTATACTTTTATCATCAATATCAAAGCCATAGTTTGTTTAGAGATACTCATTGATCAACAATCAACAAGTAATAAATTGGAAATCAAAATTAATGTCAAGAAACTGCCAACTAATGAAAGTCAACATCACCCCTAATGGAAATTATATTTCTATGTTTTTTAAAGATCATTGTGGGTGCAGAATAATTCTTGTTGGATTACAATGTATAAAGACATCCATGATGGAGAAAGAGTGTAAAGATATTAACACAAACAAGAGGCTGAAGATCTGGCCTAAGAACCATATCTTAAAAATTCCATGAGAAAGCCGGTTTGGAACTGCCCACTGGCAGCAGAAGTGATATAATGCAATGCATTTTCTCATTCACCAAAATGAATGAGAAGGAAATAAGAACATTGAAAAGATGCCATTGCATTGCATGGAATATTTCGCAACAAACATGTTAGGAAGCTGCAATATCTTCAGAGCAACTAAACTGAGTAAAAGAACTGAGGTTAATTACCCAAGAGTTGACAAAGATTTGTTTATGTTTGCTGCTTCTTTCAGACGATCTCCTTCCGCACCGGAGCTCTTCTGCCTAAATTTTTTAAAATTTAAAGCTAATTCTTTTGGCATACAAAACAAATTAACTGAAAAAAATGATTCCATGAGCATGTTACCTTTCAGAACCCGCTAAATCCACTAAATTTAACCTTGCAAATCTGAAGTGGGTCATAGAATCTTTTTCCCAATGGCTTTCAATGATACAAGTGAAAACACTATGGGATCGACTGCTCTCACTGTTCATGTTGGTTGCTGCCATTCTTCTGTTTGAAGCACCCTGCATGTTGCAAAAAAAAAAGTTGGGACAATTATTTTCACTCTCTAATCTGTATATAAGGTAAAATAGTGATTAGTGAAGTACATTTTTTATTGTTATATATATTACCTGGAATAGAAGCTTGAGAACATCATCAACATTCCGCACATTATACTCCATAAGATTTTCCACATATACGCCTTTTTGCAAGTCTTCTCTGAGCTACAGCAGGGAAAACAGTTTCATGACCTATTATGTTGTAATATTTAAGGATTATCAAACATGAACAAGAAAGAAACATTTTAATTACTTGCAGATTAGTTGATGAAGGGTCCAGAAGATCCGTTATTTGCTCATTATATATTTCTAAAAAGGAACATTTGCAACTGAACCTCAATTTCTCTTCCTTCCTGCTCTCTTCTTCCTACAAAAATAAACTTGAATAAATATTTCCCGCAAAAGTATAAAATAAAGTACTTTTAACAGAATGAGGAATAACATTCTCACCATTCTAATCCTTGAAAACAAATATTCAAATATACGGGGTGTTAGTCCAGAATCTTCGCTGAGCTGACCTTCCACCTCATGTATGTCGCCCATCATAGTATATGTTTTGCCGCTACCAGTCTGTAGGTAAAAAGTTTCAAAATGCCGAATACCAATTCCAATATTCATTTACCCCAAAGGGTATTACTTTGGGGGTATGAAAAAGCCTTTTTTATTTTTTATTTTTAGAAAAAAGAGCATTACTTACTTGACCATAAGCGAACATACAACTATTATACCCAGACAAGCAATTCTCCACCATGGGTAATCCCACTACTCTGAAAAGCTTTTCCTACACCAAGTTCAAGCAAATATCCAACATAACTCTACATGCAAATTATACACGATTCCCTTTTTAAATGGCAAAACGAGATTACTAGTTCTTGTGTTAAGATGGAACCTGTGATATGGACTCGCAAGCTACATGGTCAAAGGTAAATCTGGTCTCGGCATGTCCAAGCCACAGTAAAGTCTGTGCACTCTCTTGCTTCAAACATCGGCCGTACCCTTGTGAAGCCATCTCCGTCGTATTAAGTGGCCGAATCCTTATCAACACCTGAAAGTCGACATTAGTAAAGAAATGGGAATAGTAACTTCCAAATAAAACGAAAATTAGATGCATGCACAAATACCTGCACATTGCGATCTCTCCAAAAGGAAGGATCTTCAATGAGCTCAAAATGTGGAGCTTCAACCGTGAGACTAGAATCATCAGTCATCCAAACCCCTCTCTGAACCCTTGAAGATGAAGTGGAGCTCAAACCACCTCTTCCTCCGAGAACTTGAGTAGCTCTACCGGTAACACCATGTCCAGCTCCGGCGCCACCAAGCGAAAACCGAGGAGTAGTCCTTGCAGGAGTACTCTGAGCGGAGTTAGACTCCGAATGCAACTTGCCATGGCGACTCGTAAGTTTAGGTATTCTATGAAGTGCCCTGGTGGATTCCGATTTTTCCCTGGAATCAACAACATCGTTTTCATCTTGAATTCGTAAATCTTTCTGATATTGAGATGGATCTGGGATTGAGTTGAGCGGGGTTCTGGGAGGAGGGAAATGAGTAGAACTCAAGGATGTCTCGAACTCGTTCTCGTTTGCGTTTCTAGAGACGAACCCAAAGCTTGAAATCTCTCTCGCCATTGTTAGGATGTTGAAACGTGGAAAACCCAATTAAAAAAACAAAGGGTTGAAGTTGAATCACTTCAAAAAAAAATGGATAAAGATGAATTCAGAGCTCAGATTTTAGGATTCGTAGTGATTTTCCATAAGACTAGGCTGCTTCAGCTTGAGCTTAAACTGGCCGCTCGTTTTTGAAATTGAAACCGCTTTCCATCTTCTGTTAGAGTACAAGAAAAGGAAAATTTCAAAATTTATGGATCTGGTGGGATTCGAATTTGATGTTTGAAAACAGGAAGAAAATGAAACAGTTTGGTGGGCTTTAGATTCAAACATTGTTAATTTGTGGTTAATGGGTCCAAATGGGCCATAAGTTTCAATAAAATAATTTAAAACAATAATTATAGTCTCAATGGGCCACCCTGTCATCATCAAAATAAAACGGTCGGATTAGCGTCTCTATGGTATACTACCAAATTTTACTATTTTTTTTATATATATAGACCCTAATTTCTCTCTTTATCTATTTTTTTTCTTTTATTAATTTTTATATTAATTAGTGTCCGTCGATATTTATTTTATTATTATTTTTTATATTTTTTGTTATTTTCATTTTTTATTCTATTTTTTTATATTATAGATGATATACGTCAAATTCAAAAAGAATACTTTGATTATCCATACACTTTTGAGTTTTTTATTTTATTTTATGTTTTACGTAGTTGAAAAAAAATAGAAAAATAAGATTTATTTAGAGATTTATTGTTTATTTTACAATAATTATTAACCTTTCTAATATTTTTTTGGCCAAAACTACACAAAAATTGCTAAGATTTTCTTGACGAATTTGATTGACATTTGAACGAAAATTAAAGGAATACAAAGGTAAATGGTTAGAATGAGAAAAAAAAGAGTTTGGAGGATTGAATTTTAATTTTTCTTATTGGATAAAACTTTCTTCAAAATTAAAAATTGACTCCTCTAACCTTTTCAGTCTCTCACTTAACCCCTCACCTTTGTGTATTTTAATAAAAATAAATTAAAAAAACTCGTCCGAAAAGTATAATGAATTTAACGGTTAATGTATAATCAACGATAAATCTTAAAAATAAAATTTCTTAATACTCCATTTCCCTATATTTTTCTTAATACTCCATTAATTCACTAATTTTGTCAAAAGAAAATTACATAATTGTCCATTGACTCTCTATATCCATAAAAATCTTTTTAGCCTTTTCCTCATTATCTAAATCCGCAACTTGTTCCACCGTGCTGCACAAGTCAAAGTCACAAATAAGATAAGGTTAGTCTTCCAGCTTAATCATTTTTTACACATATCTTTTGATTGTTCCTAAAAGAAATTCTTAAAGAGATATATCAATTGACCAGTGATTAAGAATGTTTTTATTATCTTATTTTTTATCGATTTAAATATAGATATATTTTTGAGAGTGTAAACATCTTTAATTAATAAAAAGAACTCTTGAAACTTTTGTCTAAAACCCTTAAATTTTTAATTTGTATCCTAATAAACCTTTAATATTTAATTTATGTTGAATATAAATTAATTTTGCTAAAAATCGTGTACTGTAGGGTGTTTTTTAAAAATAAACATCGTTATTTCTTGCGGTGCAGGTTTTAGCGACGTTTCTAGTGGCGTTTTTTTAGCGTTGCTAAAACACCACTTTTTAAAAAACGCCGCTATAAATCTGTTTTGTTGTAGTGAGTGAGGTCTAATTTGAATAAAAAAACAACACATTGAAATGCAATGGCGATTACTTACAAGGGAGAGCTAGAATCTGGTTGGTTGAAAACACTTGAAGAAGGATTCTCAAATAACTTAATCGGTATTACACCTCCCTCCATTGCTCCTATTGGTATTTCGGACCTTTCAGAATCTGTCTGTGTACTTCGGTATGATATTCCTACATATATAAAACAATTTATCTTAGACTACTTACCTTATTATAAGAATGATGCTTAAAGTAATTAACGAAGGAAAACAAGGAAAAGAGAGCTTGGGGTTGGGGTTTCAAATTCAATTAGTGCATATTGAAATTTACAGAGAAATTACCTAGATAGATGATGATAATACAGAAAATGATGGTGAAAAGCATGACAAATAGGGTAGTGTTAAAAGAGATTCCCTTCGATGCTTTCATCTTCTTCAAGGCTCTGGACTTCTCAATTCTAGCTCGTTTCAACCTAGCCAGCTCGGTTAACTCCCTAATTAACTTATGGTCTGCAGCATCCAACGTTGGACCCTTTGGTGGCCTTGGTGGCTTTGCTGCCTTTTTATTACGTCTCTCTTTCCCTACCCGTTTCTTATTCTTGTTATTGTCTTTACTCTCTTGCACCTCTTTATTCATGCTTGTTATCATTGTCTCTACGTTAACACTACCTGAACTCGAAGCATCGACCGGTGAAGATGCTCCATCATCTAAATTCTCTGAAAAACTACCTATAAACTTGGAAATCAATGATCCTGCCATGTTTTTAATGCCCGTAAATGGGTGATTTCCTTCTTCGTTGGTTGTAATTCCTTTTTCAAGGTCAACTTGTACGTTATTCTCCATTAGAGCCATGCAATCCATGAAAAACCCTAACCTTTGGATTCTTTAACCTCAAGACAGACAGATTCTCAATTTTATTATCAAAAAATAACTTCAATGAATGAAATCTAGCTTTGAGCCAAAAGCCATCAATATCGAACTCCCCCTACATGAAATTTCAATAAGAAAACCTTTAAAAAACGTCTGAAACTAAAACTTCTGAATTAAATAGATGAAAAAGAAATACCTTTAAAAAATGAGGAGGAGAAGGAGAGAAGACTGTGTTCAAAGATACAATGTAACAAACTGAAACTTCGTTCTTTGTATGTTTTGGGATGTCTATTTGGTTTTAAATATAACGCATGAATGCAGATGTAACCGAAACAAGCATGGCTTACCAAAATTGGTGGGTTATCCTCCATTTTCTATTTTCTTACCATTAATATCAATTGTCAACGCTCTTTTTTCTCTCTATTTTTCTCTTTGTTTTATTCGTGTTTAATCGGGCGCAAATCGTCTACTCTTTCCCTGTGCCTTCATTTATGTCTCCACTTTAAATTAAAGGTTTAGGGTTTAGGGTTTAGGGTTTTAGTTTAGGGGTTTTGGTTAAGGTTTAGGAAATTAGGAGTAGGGTGTATTTTTTGGTATAGGATTTAGGGTTTAGGATATAAAAAATAAGGATTAAAGTTTAAAGTTTAATTTTTTAGTAAATTTTCAAAAGAGGTATAAAAGGAGGTATAGAAAAGAAACAGAAAATTTCTGCTCGTGTTTAATTGTTTTTAATCTCCCGAAATGTTATAGCACCTAGATTTATGTTTAACTTTAAAACATAATATCCACTTAATCAGTCAAAATATTTAAAAAAAAAATACAAAAAAAAAAATAAATGTTTGGATACAAATTTAGACATTAAAAACTTAATAATCCAATTACTTGATTAAACTTCATATTTTTTATTTTTGCTTTTATTTTTATGTTTAATTGTCAACTCACGTAATTGACACCAACGACTACCATTGAAGTTTTTGTGATGACAAAATGAAGAAAATAAACAACTAAGAGAATCTTAGTATTGGAAAAAATTGTAAGATGTTAGTCCAGTGTAAACAAATTTGCATTTCACTAACGAGTAAGATTACTAGTGAGATCTCGCGTCTATTATGATGGCTTATAATTCTCAAAAAATATTAGTTTTCTCTCTTTTATTATTTCTCATCGAGAAGAATGTTTCTCTCAAACAATTATTGTTTTATTTCTCTCTTTTAATAAAACCATGCTAAAGTCATTTATAAACAACGGAGTACCCTAGAGGTCATCTATCCTATATAAACAAAAATCTTTTGTCCCCTGATCATGTTTCCTTTTATATTTCACACTAAAAAAATACTTATAAATTAAATTTTAAACCCTAACTATCATGACTTGGATTTCGAGACTCGATATCGGATTAAAATAATATATGTACATGACAATACTCATGATCTGCCGTTTAAAGAAAGAAGAAAATAAAGATTGATCAAGTCATTATTAGCTTTAAAAGTTAAGATACATAACCAATGAATTTAAGTTAGATTGATCAAGTTAGCTTTGAAAGTTAAACATAATAAAAAAATCTATATTTTTTGTCAAGTTTTGATTAAACTTCATTAAAAAAAAATTAAGATAAAAGAAAAGAAAAACAGAAAGTAGGATGAATGTTAGAATATAATTGGAAAATTCTACAACGGGCGACGAACATCGTTGAACACCACTAACGCTGAACATTGTTGAACATTATTAAATTGATTTATAAAGAATAAAAAATTTCAAGGACTCAACATATAATTAATAATTATTTAAAATAAAATTTTAATTAAATTATTTTTCATAGAAAAACTACATGGGTGATCACTCAACTATCATCTTGTTTTCTATTTCGGTCACACAATTAAATTTTCATCAAAATTGATACTAATATTTTATTTCGTTACTGTTTTATTCATCGATAGTTAATTTAATGAAAATTACAGCATGACATGGTTTAATAACAATTTTAGTCTTTAAAATTATTATGTTATATCAATTTAATCCTAATAAAAAATAATTTATCAAATATTTAGTCTAAACCTTAAATTATCTATTATTTTTTCTCTACAACAAATGTGTTCTTCTCTTTTATTTTCACTTTTTTAAGAACCAAACAAAGGTCTATAACATTTACCATAACTCATCAAGTTTTGGATCAATTCTTATCTGATTATAAATATTTATAAATTAAATTTTTATCATTTTTTTAAAAACTAAGTCACTTCAAACATTACTCTAATATATATATAATAAAAAAATAATTGAAAATCGACATTTTTGGTGTTTTAATCTAAAGTTATTATTTAATATGTTAGGGTAAGGCAACCCAATTCATAGACTACGGTTTGATTAGATTTTTATACTTGCACTTTTTCTGGTAAAAACTGAAAATACATATACCATGGAGGATTTGTAATGGTTGTAGAAAACCCAAATTGTATATTCTTGTTCATATTGCAACGATTCATAACATTGTTATAGGAAATCTTAGTGCTACTTTTACAATTGATTTTTCAGTTCGATTAATCATTTATTTTAATTCGATTATAGAGAAGTCGATACATATATTATTGGTTTATATATTTTTTTATTTTTAATAATTATTTTTTTTTACTATGAAGTGATATTATAAAAATAATTATCTTGATTCTTTAATCTTTAAAAAAATTACAGTAAAAGACTTAATGTTTAGTTTTTTTTGTGTGTGTATATAGATTGAAATAATACTTAAATTGACATCGTTTCTTGAAAAAAATGAAAAAAACAATTTATAAATACTTATAAAATATAAGAATTGATTTAGAACTTCATGAGTTGATGGTAACTCTTTTGGATCTTTGTTTGTTTATTGAGGAAAGTACAACAAAAGAGAATAATATTATTTGTTGCATTGAAAGAAAAAAATAAAAATTTTGGGATTTAATCAAAATATTTGATGAGTTATAAATTTTTTAAGATTAAATAGATATAATGTAATAATTTTAGGGACTCGAATTATTATTAAATAATATCATGTTCTAATTTTCATTAAACATTTAGTGATCAGTGACCAAAACAAAAATAAAATAAAATATTAGTAACGATTTTGATAAAAAATTTTAATTGGATGATTAAAACAGAAAAAGTAATAGTTGGATGATCATTTGTATAATTTTTCCTATCTAAAATAATTTAATTAAAGTTTTATTTTAAATAATTTTTAATTGTTTGTTGAGTCCTTGAAATTTTTAATTTATATTAATCAATTTAATGGTGTTCAACAATGTTCTTCATTAGTGGTGTTCAGCAGTGTTCGACGCACGTGGTAGACTCATCCAATATAATTACTTAAAGTAGTTGTAATTAATTAAGTTCAATGTTTGTTAGTGAGTTGTTAGAATAATTGGATATTATTTTCTTTTAGTTTATTATTAGTCTATTGGGCTATAAACACCTAATTTTTTTTAACCTAATTCAATTTATGAATCATCAATAAAATTAAATTGACATTATTCTTTATACTTTGATTATTTTACGAACCCGTATTTTTTTTTTTATGTTTCCCCTTTATTCACTAGTTATCATTCTTTTACCACGTTAGAATTTTCACATAAACAAACATTTGTGTACTCTGTATTTTTTTTTTTCAAAAATAATTGGTTTTTGTTGTTGCCCCTAATCTTTATTAGTTGTATGCTTCATTCTTGGGATGGAATTAGTCTACCCCAAACAATGTTAATTTTTTGGTGTACTCATTTTAAAATATCAAACTTGAAGTTTAAAGTTTGGATTTATAATTAAAGCTAATGGAGTTAAGGGTACATTATATTTTTAAAACGTAGAGTTTAAGATATGGAATTTAAAATTTAATTTTTTTAATATAAGATATAAAAAAGACATACTTAAAGGTAAAAGATTTTTGTTCTTATTTTTGTGTTTTAAGCACGACTCACACATGCACATGTGAAATGATATATGAATAATAATGATTAAATTTTAATAATTTTAAAATGAAACTGATTAAATTTATAAATATAAAAGGTTAAATGTATTCGTATATATAATAATCATAACTGTCCCATTATCATTTAACGACAATAAATGACTCGATAACTATTTTAGAATAAAAACTAAAAATGTAATATCCATTTATGTAACTCTCAAAAAAAAATTGTGACTTTTATATTTGGGAAGATTTAGTTACCGCTTGTAAACTTTATAAAAAAAATCAATCAAAATTGAAAAAATAAAATCATATTTGCATCTAGTTATTTTATTCTAACCTTGTAAAAAAAACCTTCCTCATGATGTTTTACTTTTTTTCTCACTATTTTTTTTTCCTAGTTTTATACTTCAAAACTTTAAGATTTATCTGGTGAAGTGATAAACAAAAGGATGAGTCTACAACGGGCGTCGAATATCGTTAAACACCACTAACGTTGAACACCACTGAACATTATTAAATTAATTAATAAAGATTAAAAATCTCAAGGACTTAATACACAATTATTAATTGTATGTTGAATCTATCACTCTTTATTAATTACATATTAAATCTTTATTAATTACATATTGAATCTTTGAGATTTTTAAATTTTATTAATTAATTTAATGGTATTCAACAATGTTCAACATTAGTGGTATTCAACAATGTTCGACGCCCGTCCTAGAATTTTTCTAAGAAAATCAAAAGATCCCTCCGGTTAGAGTGGAGAAGTGAAGCAACGCGAAGGGAAGACACAAATGTGGCTATAGTATGGACTCCATCTATTGTATTCTGTACAACTTTCCCTAATGAGTGGAACTGACGCAGAACCACTAGAGGGATTGTCAATAGAAAAAATAATCTCACATCCATGCATGGGGCAGCACAGCAGCTTACATGTTGCCAACCGCTGCCTACTTTTTATGTGCAAATTTTGTGGTAACCACCAACACAACGAACAGAATGGACGTACAAATGTTTGGAACAACACATGCCCCTGCTCATACGGCTTTACCTGAGAAGGAAAAATAATGGCATCCAAAAATACAAACATTTGGTTCATGAGTCCTTTTGAGACCCATCTCCACCAAAGTTACGGGATTGCTGAAACTGGAGTGTGTACTGTCTTTGAAGATCCCTAAGCTTGTCAACTAGTTCCTGGAACGTCGGACGGCACTGCAGATCACTGGTTTTCCAAATTGTTTCATTCCACATATCAGACCACGTTTACATACCATAACTGTTTAGGTTCGGGTTAGAATTGACGGATACAATATTAATAACAGAGGTACTACCTAAGTAAATGAGTGACCACTGTGATGATATGAACTAAAGTGTTTACCAGTGATCAACCTAAAGTGTAAACTAATTTTTTATAGAAACATATATCAAATTGTGAAATGAAAGCACTCATTGCATATGAACCTAATTTGATGAACGAAATGACCCACTTGAGACTACTAATTAACACTTGACTTGATCCATCATATCCATGTTTAACTTATGTACTGGTAAACAGATCCTTTACATTTTAAATCGTCTACTTTTGCATCGACTTTCATATAAAACCTTCAATTTCATCAAATTATATCATTAGACTTGTACTATTAACAGGAGTTGGCATAAGTAATCTAATTTGTTCATAATAAAAATTCAATGGTATAATTTGATGAAATTAAAAGATTAGAACTTGCATGAAAGTTTAGAACTAGTTTCTAAATGAATGCAAATTACCTGTGTAAACTATAGCCAGTGGCGGAATGTAAGCAGGACCAAAGGAGGCAATAGCTCCCCAAGAAAACATAGTTTTGGCTCTTAAAATATTTGAAATTTTTTTCCATTGTTTTTATAAAAGAATCTCATTACTATATATCATGTTAAATGAAATTGTTACCTTCAAAATATAAATTACATATTTGAAATAAATTATCCTAACGTTGTACTATAGAGAACATATATGTGAATTTGAACTTATATTTAAAATTGTTAGCTTATTCTACAATATAGTTTTTTTCTATTTCAATATTTTTTTAAAATATTTCTGAAACCATGATATTTTTGTGTTTCCCTCCTACTTTTTGTAGTAATTTGAAGTAAAAAAAAATATTTAAAAATCATTTGTAGGGAAATCAAATTTTCATGTTTTTTTAAGTAATGAAAAACTGAAAATTTTCAACAATCTCACATGTATTTAGACAGTTTTTCATATTGGTTTGATCAACCTAAAGTGTTTCTTCGATATTATATATAGATATACACACACATATTAGAATATATGTTTCTATAAAAAATTAGTTGCGTCCCAAAGTTGAGTTTCTAGATCCGCCACCGACAACAGCTAAACATTTAGCACTATCTATAGAAATAAAAGAAAACGTGTATGTTTAAAGAGATGAGAACCTGTGCCAGCAACTCTCAATTATAGAAGCCCATCGTGGATCTACTTCCTTCGGAATCTCCAGCCGTTGGTTCATGAACCCTACAGCTCCAATCACCTACAGATATTCCAATATGTACACTTTACGGTGAAATACATGCAATGCATGTTTGTTTTCGTGAAAAAGGTCTCTTTTTCCAAAGAATCTCGAACATGAACCATAAAATGACATGAACTATTTCCAATATGTACTCTTTAGCAGACAGCAGTTTGTTCCATGATTTTTCACTGCCCATGTGAGAATGACTTGAATCCTTATAATGAAAACAATACCTGCATCGAGTTCAGAGTTTCCCAAGGTATCTTCTCAGTGGCAAGCTCCCATAATATAACTCCAAAACTATAAATATCGGACCTAAGTGTTTCGCAAAATACAAGGTCAGCGATGAGAGAACAGGTGAACATGATGGGGCTTGGGGACTTGTATGTGAGTGAAAAAGAGAGAAAAGGGAGCAACATACTTTTCGTCCGAGAGTTCATTACGAAGAACTTCAGGTGCCATCCATTGAGGCTACACAAAAAACACATGGTGCTTATAAGCCGACCAAGAAACCAGAAAGATATGTATCTCACAAAATGATCAAGATTCATTAGTCATTACATTAGATATTTATCGATGAAGCAAATATAGGTTTCAGTAAATACCGTTCCTTTTCCGGTCTTTGTCGTGAGATATGTTTCATGCTTGAGGCGTGACAAGCCAAAATCGCCAACCTGTTCAAAATAGAATTACATTAAGTACACAAAAATTATCCTCAAATCTGAAATACACTAAAACAGATTTGCATTTAAAAAATGTAACGGCAAACCTTCACAGTCCAATTCTTATCAACTAGGAGATTTGAAGACTTCAAATCACGATGAATTATAGGCGGATTGCAATGGTGAAGATAATTCATCCCTCGTGCCTGAAAATATTCAATCGATATGACTCCAGCAAAGCAAGCAAAAATGAAATTGAAACAAATGCAGAACAAAGCATGATGACACTAAATCCATCATAATCAGAGAACCATCATGAAATTGGGGGGAGGGGGATTCTGAACTAATTCATGCTTACAACATCCAAAGCCATATGAACACGCCGTCTCCAATCTAATTTGGTAGTATTTCTCTGTAGCAAGCGAAACAAACTCCCACTGCATCAATAACACATGAATATAAGAATTCATCAAGCCAAGTAATCTTTCCTTGAATTAAATCAAGAGAACTACTGTTCCTCAGATCAAAAGATATGCTGTGTGAAAGTCAAAAAAGTGTGCCAGCATAAAAGGAATTTCAAAAGGAAAGTTGAGATTGAACCGTGGAAGGAACTCTGTGACAATGCAGAGACGTTGAGGTGAAGTCACGGCTCCCATGAACAATAGAACATTTGGATGCCGAAGTCTTTTCATCAGAGATATCTTCAAAGAGAAAGGCAAGATAGTGAGAGCAGCATTTGATAGAGAAAGAAAGAAACTCAAAATAATAAAATATGTAGTGACTTTGGTCCGTTGGTTATTCTATGATAATCAGAAAAGAGAAAGAAAAATATGTGACAAACAATGAAAAATCACATTGAAAACAAATGTAACAATTAAGTCACCTCACCTCCTGTCTAAAGGCATGTATCACATCATCTGAATACTCCTGCTTTGAAAATACCTTGACGGCAACATCCTGCAACAGCAAGAATATGGTTGCTTTACACAAATAATAAGATGATTCCAGTTTTTATTTTTCAAGTTCCCTATCATTTTCCATAACCCATGCAACACCATCTTTTCATATGATGCAAAATTCTATTTAGATTACTGTGCAAATAGTTTAGATAGGAAAAAAAGAGGCAAATCAGATGAATCTTTTTCCCAAATTTTAACTTAGATTCATCTAAAATGTGTTTGTACTTCCTCCAAAAAGTGAAGGAACAGAAATGAGGAGAACATACTGATCCATACCACAGCGCATGATACACGGTTCCACAAGAACCTGAGAAAAAAGCCAACATAAAAGTAAATACTAAATTAATATCTATATACATCAAAGAAAAAAATCATTCACTAACAAATAAAAGAAGAGAAACAATGTAAAGCACGGACAGATAGAGCTTTCAGTCAATGACCAAGTTTTCAGCTATCCATGTGTCTGATGTACATTTGGGTTTCAGTCATTGACCAGTGTAAAGTTTTATGCATAAAGTAGTGGCTACAATCATTAACAAATTCATAATTCCATCATGTCACCCAGTTGCTATTCGGTTGAAAGAATTTACCTTGCCCGATTTGCTCTCCAATCGTCAAGTCTTCCCACAATATTTCATAATCCAAACAATCAGTGTCCATGTCAACTTTATTAACAGCACTGCTGCTGGTACTCCCACAACTGCTGGCACTACTCGTGCTGTTCACATTAACAGAGGATGACCAGGAACCCAATGCTTCATTATTAACAGGTCTATTACCTTCATTACCATGGCCTTCAGGTTTTGAACTAGAATATGGGCACTTAGGTTGAAATGCTTCATTCTCTTGACCATTACCCAACCAAGGCCAAACAAAACGTGCAGTCCTTGCTTCAGAGCCTTCTCTATCATTCCCTTTCCAAGGCCATGATATCCCTTTCTTACTTACCAAGGTCATAATCTTTTGGATAGCAGGCTTTCCTTCACTTTCATCCCCAAATTCTCTAGATGTTTTCACCCGGGGCTTCTCCTCGAAAGGAGAAAATGCACCAAAGGCAGATGGGTGTATATCTCCCCTGGGTGTGCTGGCTGCACTAGAAGTTGCATCTTCTTTATGATTGGAATGAGTTGTATCGGAGAAACCATGATTAGAATGATGACTATCTCCACTTCCCCCTTCCATGTTGACACAATTGTCTCCAGTCCTGATTTTGGACTTCACTTTGTTGCTCACCTTTGATGCCTGCAGTAATAACTCTTAACAATCAATCGAACCCAAACTACATTAACAATAAAATCCAACCACAAACATGTACAAAAAATGAACTATACCAAATTTGTTATTTTTGAAGCAATTGCAGCTTGTAAAGGCTGCTGAGGATCAAGACCGAGTTTAGTTGAAACAACATTTTTGGTTGAATCTTCTTTCGGCTGCCTTACAGTCGAAAATGCAACTTGAAATGGCCGAGAATCACTGGATACACAAATGATTCCAGCCAAAGAACCATCGTCATCATAAAAAGGAGTATTAGTTGCAAGAGCAGAGAACCTCTCCCCCATTTTATTCTTAACAGGGAATTGCCCAGCCCAACTCTCACCCATCATAACACGATGAACTATATTATTCGCCATTGAAAAATCCCTAGGATCGATAATAAGTTCAACAGCATCTTGCCCTAAAGCCTCTGCAGCTGAATACCCATAAAGTTTTTCAGCAGTTCGGTTCCTGCAAAAAAGCCCAATTTTACAACCAATGCGTGATGAGATTTCTACTTATATTTACTAATAAAGAACGCCATTAATCTCTAACTACAAAAATTGAAAACGTTAACATTAGAACTAAATTTAGTCGAGTAAAAGAAACTCTCTTACCAATAAATTATACGGCCACCAAGGTCAAATATATGAAGAGATTGCCCCATAGACTGCAATATATTTAAATACTGTCTGTTAGTGAAATTAACGGCAGCAGGTCCCGTATTCCCGGTATTTCCAGCACCTCCGCCATTTCCGGTATCAAAACTTCTACTCTCTCTCTGCAACGGCGACGAATGCCGAAACGACCCAGAACTTTTCTTCCGACCAACGGCCGTCGCCGCCGCCGAGTTCCCCGGGAATCGGCGGCGTTGAGGGGATGTAGAGTGAGATCTTTGACGAATGTGGTCGGTCTTAGACTTCCCTGCGCCGGATTGCTTTAACTTTGACATTTCTTGCTTGAGATTCGCGTGCCCAGCTTCCAGTTCTTGGATCTTCCTCAGAAGCTCCTCCGCTGGTGGCGTTTCCATATTTTCTTCTTCAGAAATCAAATCTAATAAAAGTCAACCCATGGTTTTGGGAGCTTCAAAGGCTTTGACAAGATATAAAGATCTCTCCTTCTCTAGAAAATCTCGTCTCTCCTTTAGAAGTCAAGGTACTCGGACTCAAACTATTTTTCTATCCTTTTTCTTTGTTTTCGGTAGGGATGGCAAAATATTCCATCTATTTTGGGTTTCAATTCGATTCAACTTAATAAAAATAAATTTTTATATTAAAAAATTAGGTCTGAAGTAAGATATAATAAGACTTCGTTCAGTTATCCGTTTAAAACGAACGTTTTGGGTTGACAATTAAAGAGTTGTTGATCAAGTCTTTCAAAGTCACATTATCGTCGTAATTTAAAGAATTTTATGTGGTAAACGGGCGTTCTCTCGTTATATTTTTTCTAATTTTTGCTGGAGAAAACACGTTATGTAAAAATCTCGATCTAAACTTATAACTGAACGAAGCCTAATATTTTTAACTAAATTTAATTTGATATATTTATATATTTGTTTATTATATTTAATATTTTTATTATTATCTCTAAAATTAGGATACAATGGATAAAGCACCTTTAAGTTGCAACTAAAATGATTATATAATTTCTTAGACATTACATATATTCATATAGTAATATGTTGCACAAATGCTAACTTTAAGATAAAATTAACACTAGTTTTTATTTAATTGTTAAAAATTTATATAGTTTTGTAGATTCTTATTCAATTAATAAAAATTTTAATTTTAATCTTACATAAAATCTTATATTTTTTGTTAGAATTTATGTTGGTTGTACACTTAAAATTTATGTATATGTGCTTATAGTATATATAGATATATTATAGCATATTAAGTTCATTCCATAGATATAAATCATAGTAAATATTATTATTGTTATTATTCGATTTATATTTTTAAGATATTTATATTTTTTATTATTGTTTTTAATATGAATATATAAATTAGATTTACATTTTATCCTTATTTTAAGTTATTTATATTTTCGTTCATGTATGTATATATATATATATATATATATATTTCTTTTAATATATTTAATTTATTTTTTTTATTTTATTTATTTTGTCTTATGGTTTTAGTGTAAATATTATATATAGTATCTTATTTTAAGTAATTAAAAATTATAAATATTTTGATTCAAATTTTGATATGGATCAAATTTAGATCGAAGTTTGATGGATATGGCCTTGGATCGGATTTAGATTCTGATAATATCTATATCTGATTCACCTCCTATAAGGACTCAAAGTTGTTTTAGATTCGAAGTCAGAATTTTTTTACTCGAATTTGGATATTTTTTTATTTGAATTGTATTTAATTCTTAGATTATCATCCTATATACGCCACCGATACTATTAGGAGTTAATTAGACGTCTTTTAACCTTCAACAACTTATCTAACCCTTTCAAAGTTGTCGATTACATACTAAGTGAGTTTTTACAAGCTTAATGAGGTAATATAAAAGCCTATAATGTGTTTTTGGGCAGTCATCTCTTTAGAAAATTCTCCAAGCGATACGAAGGTATCTATGTATATTATCTCGTTATTTGTGTGTATATCGTATTCTAATACAAACAATTTCTTTCTCTGTACTAAAGAGTATGTCAACAGATCGATAAGTGTCTTTGAACCATCGAACATTTTTCGCTTCCCAAGTAAGGTAGATGAGGCATACCAAGTCAAATTTAGGATGAGTCCTCCAAATGACTTCCCTCTAAATTCACAGTTCATACGGTAGGATTTCTGGACAGATATAATAAGAGCGACCGCACAGGGTCCCTGAAAAATAAAGACTCCAAAATTTTGATAAATTATATTCATTATATGATATTAATCTCAAAATTTTATGTTATAATTATATTCTAAATGTGATAATTAATTCTAGAATCTTATTGATTATTCATATTCCTATTGTTTTTATAGAAATAATGAGGTTCTGGACAAACACAATAAAAACAAACGCACAAGGACCCTAAAAAGAACAATTACTTCTAATGTCACATTTTTAGAACTAGTGAAATGAACAATTACTTCTGAGACACACATTTTAATAAATTGCACAAAACCCTCAAAATCTTTAAACTGCCCTTGAATCTTTACTCGGACAAAAAGTTCATAAAATACACAATATCCCTCTGTCTCGTCAAAATTCAAGTCTAAAACTCGTATACTAACGCTATGGACCTTATACAATCCAAATGTAGCCAAGATATTATCATCATAATCAAGACTCAATTTTAGCTTTCATACATATGATATCGGGTTTGTTGGATATATAAGTTATTTTAAGTTTTTATTTAAAAAAATAAGATGTTTAAAGTTTAAAGAAAAAACGTCATGTGCAAAATTTAAAGAAAGAATGCTACCTATACATGACGTTCTCCTACCGGTACGGTAGAAATTGACCTAGATTCTCAGATATATGTAAGAATCACTTATATTCTAAAATAAAAATTTATGTTGGATTATTCTAAAAAAATAAAAATTGAAATATTATGAAATAAGTTGTGGCTTCAACTATAATAATTGGAGAAGATATATATGTATACGAACAAAAATCATCTGCTTCTAGTTGTGTTTTTTTTTTTGTCTTACACTAAAAAACATTTAAAAATTAAATTTTAAATCGTAATCGTAATTTTCACGTCTTATACTCTAAACCTTAAAAATACACCCTACACCTAATTTTATAAACTTTAATCATGAACCCTAAATCTTAAACTCATTGTTTTAAAGTAAGATACCAATAAAGACATAATTCAACCCATGTTACTTCCTTAAATAACCCAAACTATATTTGGACTAGCACGTGCTATTAAACACATTTTGAAGCTAAATTATTTATTTATCCTTAATGTAAACAATTACTTTAGGCTCCCAAGTCTCATTTTTATCCATTTGAGTCATTTTCACAATTTCCTCACGTTTTATAAATCATTCACTTTAGTCCTTAATTTAATTTACAACTTTTTAATAATCAAATTATTTTTTAATAAAAATAATAAAGCTAAATTATTTTCAAATTATTCAATCCATTTTGGGGCTTCATACTATCGGATTCAAAATATTACCGAATCATGGTTCGGGGTGTTACAAACTTTTTTTATTATTTATCAAGTTTTTGCTCCTTTATATTTTCATTAATATTTCTCACCTCAAAATAAAAATAATATTATATAATTTTAGATGATGTTTGATTTATTAAATAATATTTTAAGTCTTGCTCACACCTATGAAAAATATACGAAGAATTATGTGTATATCATATATGATTATAAAAAGTCTTTTAAATTAAAATTATTTTATATTATAATACTATAAATAACTACTCGTCCTGACTCTATTTTAATTTTTTAAATGTAACAAGACTTAATTTTTTTAATAAAATTTAAATGATAAAATATAACTCGTTAACTCGGTTAACTCAAATAATTTTAAGTTAATTAAATATTGACCCCAAGTGAGGTATTTTTAATTTGATACCGAACGTTTATGTTTGATTTGATCATTGTTTAATTAAAATAAACAAATTGAGATATTTTGTGAGTCAAATTCAAATATTTTAGAATTCAATTCAAATAGCTTCTGAATTTAATATTTTTTATTTAAAATATATTAAAAATATATAAAATATCCACGTATTAATTTAAGATGTAAGCAATTTGATATCATTTAAAAAAAATTAAATTTGAGACTTTTTATATGTCAAAAAAAATTCATTAATAAATTTATTCATCAAAATCAAGTGAGAAAGTTGGGAGAACCTAGAGATGGCAAAAAAATCAATTTAATGAGTTTTAACTTGATCCAATAAGGTCAGTCTTTTTTTAATATTTTTGGGTTTTAGGTAGGATGGAGTAAGATTTAAAGATAAAAACCTTCAATCTCACACAACTTAATATATTTATTATATTTTATATATCATATTTAATATTTTTTATTAATTTTTTAAGTTGAATTGAATTTAAACATTATTTTATTAAGATACCATAATCAAATTATAGTTTTTATTATGTTGGATCAGATCAAAACAAAAATAAAATATATTAGAATCAGATAAAAACAAAATATAATTTAAATTTCGTATTAAACTAGGATAACCAAAAATCCGTCTCTTTTGATTCATAGGGGAACTGAAAAAAAATAGCTATACATATAGATGGATGCTAGTTTTAGTATGAAAATCTAGTAAATGAACTTCCTTAAATAAAATATTTAAATAGTTTACTTATATCCTAAAACCGAGAAATTATTACATGAATCATTTTCACCACATAAGATATGGTCCCAATCAATTAAAATAAGAAATATAATATATTTTTTTCATATCATATTTACACATAAGCATCATCCAAATCATCTATTTTAATGCAGATTTAAAAATGGAAAAAACAATATTATCAAAGATTTTTTTATGTTGTCTTCCTCTTTATTGTTCAATTTTTAATTATTTTTTTCTAATCTCTAATCCTAAAACCTAAACCCTAAATCCCAAACCCTAAACTCCAACCCTAAACTCTAAATCCAAAACCTTAAACCTAACCATAAACCCTAAACCTAGATCCTAAACCATAAACCATAACCCTAGATCCTAAACCCTAACCCTAAACACTAAGCCCTAACCCTAAACCCTAACCTTAACCCTAACCCTAAACACTAAGCCCTAACCCTAAACCCTAACCTTAACCTAACAATAACACATAATCCTAAAACCTAACTCTAACCCTAAACCCTAAACCTAAACCCCAAATCTATATAAAAAATTAATTAGAAAAATTTTAAAGAACAAAGAGAAAGATAACACAAGAAATCTTTGATAATATTTTTTTCTTTTTTAAATCAAAGACATTAAATTAGATGATTTGATCAATACTTATATAAATTTAATATAAAAAATATATTACGTGTCTTAATTTAATTGGTTAGAACCATATTCTAAGTGGCGAAAAAGATTCATATGTAATAATTTTTCCCTAAAACGAGTTATAACTTTAAATTTATTTACGATCAAAATTGAAATTAATAGAGTCATACCTTTCAAATCAAATTTAAACAGTAGTTTATCATTATTCAGATCCAATGGTTCATGTTGAAGCAAAGAAAAAGTTTATGGCAAACAGATAAGCCTGAACTTTATTCTTCTGCAATCAAAGTTTGTAGGCATATAGGATGAACAGTTTGACTCTTATCTAATGACTTCACACAAAGGCAAAGAAACAAGTAGAAGGATAAGAATAAGAATAAGAATAAGATAATCGTAAAGAACCTTATCATGATCAGGCTTTGAAATTCGAAATGAGTAAAAAAACAATTATTTATTCCATTTTATCCTTTGTACACATGAAAAAACAAACATTCCGACATTAATTAATAGTTCAACATTTGAGTAGAGGCCATAATTGCTGTCTGATTCGAACCATGGCATTGCCAGGACTCAACTGTTGGGGATTCATTGATGTCTGCAATTTCTTCAAAAAAGCTTCTTCCTGGCTGATTCATCAGATTGAATTGAAATGATTCAATTTTGGTTTGCATCTTTTCTAGTTTCCCTAAATATTGAGCCAGTTCTTGTTGTTGAAGCTTCAAACCATTGTTTTCAGACTCCAAAGCAACTGTCTGTTGCTTTAGAACTTCATACTTGTGACTGTTCTGATGAATTTCAACCTTCAATGAAGCGGTTTCAGTGACCAAATCTTCCAAAAGCTTCTGCTTCTTCATTCGCGATCGTCGAGCTGATTCTCGATTCGATATCATACGTTTCCTCTTCTTTTCATCCATGTTCATGCATCGAGCATCGGCCTCGGACCCCGAACTCATCATCGGCAGAACGTGTGACATGGTTTGCAGACTCAGTTGTTACCTAGAACAAACAAGTTGTTAAACCTAGACTGATGAACCCTAATTTTCTTCTCAATGGACAAAATATTTTTAGAACAGCAACTCAACCCGAGATCGAAGAGAAGACATAAAACCAATGAAGAATAACAACTGAAACAGAATGAAAGACAAGGATTTGTGAGAAAGATGACAGGCAATTCATATCATAAATCTAAGGACAAGACATGCAAGAATCCTTCAAGCTCAGAGTTTTAAAGAGTTTCACCATAAAAGATTTTGAGTTTGAAGGTTGAAGACAAAGGGTATATATACATATATAAAGATCTTATCTTACAAATATAAAACCAAAATAACAAAGTTTATCCTATTCGATCAAAGAAAAAGAAATGGTCAAGAAACGTGTGTCAATTCACTTACTGTTTGTCTACCCAGAAAAAATATTCAATTACAGTTTCATTGCTATATTTGATTTTTATTGGTTAAATCAAACGTAGAGTGCAAAGTTGTTAATAATTACTTTAATTTTCTGTTTAAGTTTATTTTTCATATTTGTCTTTTTTTTTTAATTATGATTTTGTTTTTGATAACTTTTTTTTATTATTTTATAGTATAAAAATTGCTTACTGTCAAATATACTTAATGAGTATATAATAATTCTTGAAGTTAGTATAATTGTATTGCTATATTTTTATGAAATTATAATCTTACTAGTGACTGGACTTGAATTTTAATTAAAAATTTTAAAATATTTCAAAAAAAAATTAAATATAAAAAATAAATTTTAAAATTTGTTTAAATAGAGGGATGACTAGGGATGGGAACGGGTCGGGTCGGGTCAAATTTTTGACCCACCCGCACCCAACCCGAAAAATTATACCCTTCACCCGTCACCCGACCCTAACCGCATTTAAGATAAAAAAACCCCGACCCAAATCATTTAAAAAGTTAAAATTTTAGGGACTAAACTGTAAAAAAATAAAATTTAGAGATCTAATTATAAAAATATTTAATTTTAGTGACCTAATTGTAAAAAAATAATTTTAGTGATCTAATTGAATAAAAAATATATAAAGAGGGGTCATTATTATAAATATTCCTAAAATATATATGGGAAAATTACATTATTAGTCCTGGGTCGGGTCGGATTTTTTCCACCCTAAACCCGACCCCGACCTGAGACCACCCTAAAAAACCGACCCAACCCGATCTAAACCCTAATTTTTCACCAAAAAATCCGACCCGATCAGACCGAATCGGGTCGGAACCCGTCAGGTTCGGATTCCGTACCCATCCCTGACAACTTATTTTGACCTAATTTTTATTTATAATAAATTAACTTATTTCTTAATCTGTTTTCTAAAAAAAGGGAGTGAACAATGAGTTTCCATTTATTTTTCTTAGTTTTTTTACGGATGAATTTACTATATAACATTATTAATATTGAATATCGAGCAATATTATTAAATTTAATTAATAAAGATTAAAAATTAAATAATTAACATATAATTATAAATTATTTAAAATAAAATATAAATTAAATTATTTTTCATATATATTATATATTTTAATTAAATTAAATTATATATTATATATCAATATCAGTTTAATAATATTTAACATCAATATTATTCAATAATGTTCGAAACGTGTAATAAAATTTTCCATTTTTTAAGAAAAACATAAGATTTTTATTAAGAAAGTGATTGTATTTTAGGGAAGAAGATAAAATTTTGGTGAAAATAACAGTTGAAAATTCATAATCTATCAGATAAAGCAACTAACATTTTTCATCATTTAAATTGTTTATAAAGTAAATTAAAAATAAAATAATCATAGCAAAGTCAAAATAAACCAACTTTGATTGTTGGCAGCACTTGGAACTAAAATAAGTCATCTTTCTTACCTAAACCTTCTTTATCATTATCCTCTCAGTTTCTTCTTTTCTTGGAAGTATTTATTACACCTAACTTTATTCTAATATTTATATATTAAAAGTGTTTTTATTTTAAATATTTTAATGATTAAAAAATTTATATCGAGTTTTTTCCTTGAAATTTTTATTGGACAAATTTTTAAATTTATATTTTAAAATAAAAAAATTATAATTGTTACCGATAACTTAGGTTAGATAGATCAAATATATAAAAAATAATCAAAGATTTTTATTTTTAAATTCAGAAATTATTTACGTGTAGAGAAGGTTTCACACTTCCACCGCGTCTAAACTTAATATCAAATTAATTAGTATTTTATTAATATCAGGTTTTACGAGTAAAAATAGGATTAAATTATAATTTAATTATATATAAATAAATTTAAAAAATTGTCATTCAAAAATAAAGGATAACCACCATCACTACCTCTGGTATTAACCAAAATTACTTTCAAATAAATAAATATCACATTAATAATTTATATTATGTATGCAACATAACAATAAACATAATAATGAAAGGCTTGAATATTAAATGACAATCCATCATACAAGCAAAAGAGCATAGATATCGTGAAATCATACCATATGTTATATATTATATGTTAGATAATGAGTGATTAATCCAAGAATAAAAATAATAATAATAAAATAATATTAAATTATTATTTAAACGAACAAAATAAAACTCAAAAGATATGAAATAAAATAGATAAAATTTTAAATCAAACCCATTTTGAAAACAATAAATCGGAATCGTGTTGAGGCCTGTCCAATCGCAGTTTCCTTAAGACATATTTTCTGCCACTCGAACTCCAACAATAGCACGATTACTGAGTTCCCGAACTGTTCTTGCCTTCGCCAGTCACCAAAAGAAAAAACAAGAGAGAAAATGTTTTGAGAGATGTGAGATATGTGTTTGAGAGATTATTTAAAACTGAGGAATCAATCTCATATTTATAGTAGAGAATTAGGGCAACAATAAGCAACCTAAACAAATTTAAAATTCGAAATATTAGGGATAATGCTAATTATCTAATATTTTAAATTGAATTAAATTCAAATTTATACTAATAATAGCCATTATCTTCCTATTATCCAAAAATATCCTGAGCAGTTATAACCGCTCCTTTATATGTATTTCAACCGAATACAAACTCCTTTTGGATATTAAAAAATAAAATAAATTAAGAAAAATTATTCACAACGGGTAAAATATCCGCAAGCCCACAAAGGGCTCGACCGGTCCGGACATTTGCATCGCCCACGTCGTATACAACTATGACACATATAGCATACGAACAATAACATAAGGCATGTATTCGAACAATATATCAAACATAAAATCATATACGAACATGATAATAGAGATTGAAATAAAATTAATATAAAAACAATGCTTAAAATTAAACATGCATGCAAAAAACAGGGACAAATAAGGAGTTTTATCACTGAATTTGGGACTAAATTAAAACAAAAACGAGATATAAGGGCTAAAATAAAGATTAAACCATTCAAATCAGACTCAATCAAGAAACCATTTCAAATCAGACCATTCTATTCGTTTCCCTTAAAACTCTCCACGTATTACATTTCAAATTTTAATTACAACCATTAATTTACCATTATCAAATAGTCTTACAGTGACGAAGTCAGAATTTAGAGTTGAAGAGGTAAAATATAAATATTTAAAAAAAAGAAAAAAGTAAATTCATAAAAAAATTTAAAAGAATGTAAATAGGGAACAAAAATAAAAAAATTCTTCAGGATGAAGAACGATTATCCCTCTCTACTTTCATGTAGTTTCGTCGCCGGTCTTAATCTAATATAAAACTAAAATAATTTACTTAATATAAAAATATCATATCTCTTTTGTAATATCTCTTTAAAACATTTTTATGCCGATTTATATATTTATTTCAATTCTGATAATTCTTGTCCCGTTTTCTGCTTGACTTGTCTAAGATGAGATCAAAGTGGAATCGCAAATCCAAAGAAGCATCCATATAATAAGCTTATCACGTTCGTCTTCCTGTCCCTACCTGCACGTCAGAGCCCCACGTTTTCGATTATGTTCCTACGTCTCTGCACATCGCCATCCAACCACCACCTAGAACCTTCGTTGTCGACTCATATTAATATACAGCCATGCATATTGTATACACACATCGCCTGAGTTAAAAATTTATTATAGAAATATTATTTTTTTAATTATATTTAAGGGTGTCAATTATTTATAAATTAATATTATCTATTATTATTTTTTAAAAAATCATATGTAAAAGTTATATAAAAAAATATTGATCCAAAAATTTTGAGGTGTCACTTGACCGCCCATTAACAAGGGTGGCACATAAACATATACTTTTAATTCATTTACTAATGCGTATACCCATAAACATATCGTATAATGTTATTACACTAATAATAGATTATGAGATAACATTGATTAAAATCAAATTAATATTATATTCTCACATTGAGATTTGAACCAATATATGATGAGATAATATAAATATTTTTAATAACTATGATAATATAATCATAGTAAAATAAAAAATATATTTAGTACTTAAATTAGACACCTCCCGAGTATAAAAACTCTGTACAAAAACTTCTTCCAATTTGATATCTAAAGAATTTTAGCTCACAAGTTATATTTGAATTAGACATCTCCCAAGTACAAAAACTTGTACGATCTATAATTGTCATAATTCAAAAAAATCAATAAATTAAATTTTTTATATTTAAATATTCTATCGATTTACTCTTTGTTTTTCTCCTAAATTATTTTGGTTTTAAACTAAAAATGTTAAATTACTTTTTGTTTTATTGTAGAAAGCATTTATCCGATAAACTCCTTGACCCAATAAATTTGTTTGGTTTGATAGTATTATAAATAATGATTAAATTGATATATTTTTTAATTTAATTAATAAAATGTTTTAAGTTATTTATTTTTTAATCAAAATAATTTAAATTAGGATCAAATAAATAGAATATATAAATTTTGAAGATAATACCTGTTAATAAAAGTACTAAAACAATGAATGAAATTAAAGTTCAAGTGTCATCTTAAAAGTAAATATAAAATATACAGTTCAAATATCTATTTGAGAGTAAAAAATTTTAGTTATTAATTAAAAAAAAAAAACTTAATTCAATTACCAAAGGTTTATATTAACCTTATAGAAATAAGAGGTTTTATTGTAAGCAGCCCTAAAAGGTTTATATTAACCTTATAGAAATAAGAACTAGTATCATTAATCTTTATTTTATTATCATCCAACGGTTCAAAATTAGTATAAAATTAAATGAATTTTATGGCATGTAAGTTGATTTTAACTCATATATATACACGGTGAATTCGAAGTCTATTTTGGGAATGTTAATATCAATAAGAATGGTATAAAATTGTTTAAAATCCTGTAGTAATTACACTGCTGATTACACTACTGCTGGCTGTGGTAATTACGTCCTAGGACAATATGATTAAATCAAACAAACATAATTAAAAAAATTAATAATTAAAGGGCTAACTTGAAAAGAAATGAAGACTACTATGTCAGTTTATTACAGTAATGACTCAATTGCAAATATTACAAAATTATATGTCCAATTACAAAACCCAAAGGACTTAATTGCACTAATTGAAAACCTAAACTCCCAATCACAACAGCCCTAGAGACCTATTTGTATGAATTACAAAGTTTAAGGGTCAATTTAGAAATGTGATGACTTAATTGCAAAAGAGCCAAAGTTAGGGGACCAATTCAGGGATTTTGGGGACCAAATTGAGAGTGAAGTAAAATTAAGAGGCTTAATTATAACAAACTTTTATTTTTGTTAACGATATAATATAAGTTCAGAGCCTCATTAAACTTTTTTAGATCTAAATAGAGAAAAATGGTACTTTTTACGTCCCATTTATAATATCTAATATTGATTTTTTAAAAGTCAATATTTTAAAATTTTGATTATAGTTATTTTAAATATTTTAATTTATTAAATTTTATAAAAAATATATTTTAAACCAATTGATTAAATGTTTTTAAAACATGTTTTTTATGTTTTTGTTAATAATAAATTTTAAGTTATAATAAATTAAAATTAAAAAAAATTAATTAAAAAAAATTAATACTTAACAAATAAAGTGGTACGAGGTAATACTAATCAATTAGGATAAAGTACACCTTCTAATAGGCTTGCTGCACCCCTTGTTTAGCTAAATGATCTGCCATCACATTCAATGTTCTAGGTGCACGAGAAATTTACCTTTCCCATCTCTTTCACCAATGCAACAAGCTCATCAAAGTATTCCCACCAGCGCCAAGGTCTAAAAAGGGAAAAGGATCAAATTTAGGGCCAAAATTATTAAGAATTAAATTGTTCATTTTGGTTCGGGTTATTTCGGTTTTGATTATAATCGATTTAAATTTGATTTGGATTAGTTCGCGTTTGGTTTAAATGTTCGATTTGAGTGTCGGGTCGAGTCAGTTGATTTTTTGTTTTAGTTGGGTTTCGGTTCAGTTATTATCGGTTCGATTATTTCGGGTCAATTGATTTCGGATCGGATCAATACCGAGTTAACAAGGTATCAATAGGTTCTTGTCGGGTTACTAGGCTAAATTAGGTTTTTGCACTATATATCACTTTGTAGAGTATGTATATTTAGTTTTGGGTGAATTGTATGATAATTCACATCATATTTTCCTTTATTTATTTTAATATATATATTTATTTCGGGTTTTCTTTAGTTCGAGTTCATTCGGTTCGGTTGTAAATCGATTTGGGTCTATTTTCGATTTAACTAAAATTTGGATCGATTTCGGTTCGAATTTCAAATCAAATTTATTTCATCATATTCGGTTTAATTTTGAATCTTAATTTAGATAAATCGGTTTGATTTTTAAATTTCGAATTAAATTTGTCCAAGTCTAATTAAGAAGGTTTGCTTTTTTTTTATGCAATGAAGGAATGGATGTTACTATAATTTGAACCTTGGATCTAGAAAGATCAAGTAAATGAAAATTTTGTAACATGCGATGATTGTTTAGTTTTGATAATAAAATTACATCGAGTGTTAGATTAATATCGTAACGAAAGATTCTAATAACGATATATTATTATAATATTGTTATTTAGAAGTATTATTATTATTTAAAATTGATGTTGTAAAAAATATTAATTTATAAGTATAATAATATTCATTATATTTATAATCACGATAAAGTATTAATATTATGACCGAAAATAAAATTATAATTATCATTTAAATTTTTGATTTTTTTTATACGCCTCAGAAACGGAGTTGATATTTCGGCTGCTTGTTTGGTGAAAATAACCCAAAGTGTCTCTCAGTCTCAGGCCCGGACTTCTGATCATTTTCATCAAACATTGCGAACAAAATAAGTCTCTATTGCTCTTCCTTGTCTCTTTGGGGTACCTCCTCCGACATGTTTTAGATAAGTGGCTGCATTATCGACCGATGCGGGGAACCCACCGGACGACGGCCATCCACTTTCTGATACCACAACTTCAAGGCCGCCTTGCCCGGCATTCTCGAGAGCCGAATATATTGAATCCAACATTTTATCGAAAAGGTTTTGGTACCCACGTCCTTGATCCCATACAACGGGTGATGGGGAAGTAAAAAGAGCATATGGAAGAGAGATATCCGTTGGATTGTCTGAATAGCTGAAATAAGTGTATATATTGGCAAGTAACGGTGTTCTAGCCCATGCCAAGTGGCCGATAATGGGGTCCAAATACCACCTAATGTCCCCACGGAATGCGCCAGCAGACGGAGGATACGATACACCGATCAAGGACATATCGATGGCGATGGAGACCTTGATTTGGCTCTCCAAACCAGCCGATCGAACTTCATTGAATACGTTCACCAAGGCAGGCAAAACGTATTGAGCTAACCAAGATGTTTCGTCGTTGACGGGTCTAACTTCGTTCCCAACAGCGATGTATCGAATTCTGACGCTGGGCCAGTATGGTAGGATATTTCGTTCAACCCAGGATTTAGCTCCGGCAGGGTTAGCGAGGTTTGGAAGTTCCCAATTTGGAACCCCTACCATGACTTCAATGTTTGATCCTCTAAGAGCTTGTAATGCTTGTGAATTAGGATCGTAGAGTCTCATACGCCTGATATTGTTTGCCCTATAAAGATCAATGACCTCCTGTGCATTGGGGAGATTGTTGCGGAGCATACCATAGCAAACACCAACCTGAGCACCTGCAGTAAATTCAGGTATATAGAAGAAGAAGAAGAAGAAGAAGAAGCCATGTATAATGTATGACAACTATATTTATCCAAGTCTCTCTATATAGATGAAAACAAGGTCCACTAGTCTTGTCTGCAAGGTTTTTTTTTTATTGTTAAATATTAAATTTAATTTTTAATCTAACCTTACTTTGAGGAGAAAGATATAGGAGTTTAGATAGAAAATATTTGCAATAAATTTAAAATTAATTAACTAAAAAAATATTTAAAAATACAATAAGTTGTCTAAATATATTTTCTCGTCTAGAAAGGTTTTCTTTATATTATCATTACTTATTAAGGGCTGAATTTTCTCATATATGATATCATTAATTGTTAGGGTAAACTGCAACAAAAATCACTTAATTATGAGTATTGTTATATTCAAGTCATTTAATTATTAAAAGTTATATATATGTTATTCATTTATGAGTAAAGTTACATTCGGGTCATCCAATTATTAAATGTTACATTTGAGTCACTCAATTATAATTAATGTTACATTTAGGTCACTCAATTATAATTAATGTTACATTTAGGTCACCCTTCATATTTGAAAAAGTATATTAATTTGATCATTTTTTTCTTCTAAATCACTTGTCTACCATTGTTAACATTAGAGTACTTCATTTAAAATCATTAATTAATCTAATACACAAATTGATGAATATTTTTTCAAATATAAAGAGTGAACTAAATATAATCTTACTTATAATTGAGTGATCTAAATACAACTTTTAATAACTGTATACTCTAAATATAATTTTACTCATAAATAAATGACCTAAATATAATTATACACATAATTAAGTGATCTTTATTACAGTTTATCCTAATTGTTAAGGGCTGAATTTTCTTTTGCTTGAGTCGTCGGTTGTTAAAACGGAGATATATCGTCTATAATTTATTGGACCGACCCTCATCAGTTTCTTATATAATGTAATTAACGTCATAAATGCCACACATATATTTATATAGGGATAAAATTTGGTGTACCGTCAATAAAGTTATTTTTATAAGTAGATTCTAAACAATGTTATATATTACTTTTAGTATATTAAATTTTATGTATCAAAAATTAAATTTTAAAATTTAATTAAAATTTTTAAACTTTAAATCTTAAATCTCTAATATAAAACTTTAAAAATACCTCACAGACGATATGTCAAATCATTTTCCTTTAGAAAGATTATTATGCTATATACTAACGATGAAAACTAAAAATTTCCACGTACGTTTTTGGTGTAGGGTTTAAGGTATATGTTTTAGGTGTTTAGGTGTAAAGGTTTAGAATTTAAGAATAGTGATTAAAATTTAGGGTCTAAGATTAAAATTTAGGGTTTAAAGGTTAGGATTCAATTTTTAAGTTAATATGGCGAAAATTTAGATTCTAATCTACAAACCTTAAATTATAATCCTAAACTATAAATTTTAATCACTATTCCTAAATTCAAAATTTATACACCTAAACCCTCAAACCATACACCTTAAATTGAGTCATTAAATCCATTGTATCAAATAATTATATTGATGCTGCAAATCATACATCCCGAACCTCAATTTTAAGGTTTAAAACTCTAGTACAAAGTTTTACGGTGTATGATTAGAATTTATAGTTTATTGTTATAATAAAGGTTCACATGAAAAAATTATATTATGAGTAAGTCTCATTACGTGTCCATGAAACTAACTACTAAATTTATAGTTTATTGTTCAGAAGTTAGTGTTTAGGTTTTAAGATATTATAAAATCTAGATTTTAACTTATAAATCTTAAATTTTAACTTAAACCCTAAATTTTAATTATACCCTTAAATTTTAAACTTCTATATTTACATTCTTAAATATTTAATTTCAAATAAAACTTTTAAAACTAAAATTAACACGTTTATTAAAATTTTATTTTTTTCAATAAAAAATACATTATCTCCCAAGGAGGTTCTTTCCATTTTGACAACTTGCATATGAGTTTTGAGAAAACAAGGTCTAAAAGTCTCGTCTGGAGGCTTTGCTTATAGATCATCAAGTCTTAAGGGTTGATTTTTCTTCATTATCTTCTTTTTCATTCTTATTTTTTTCAGAAAAAGATAAACTAAATCAGTAAAAAAACAATGAGATTTCTCTTATTTAAATGAACATTTTATAATATTTGATAATGAAATTAAACACCATGAGATTTCTCTTATTTAAGACGAAAACGTACGTGATAATCAAAACTAAAACCCCAACTCCCAGGCTTTGAAGCTTTTACATATCAGTCTTGAGAGAAATTGTTGAATTGAACTCCCCGGAAACAATATCCCATGATCTTCCTCCACCAAAACGGAGTTGATATTTCGGCTGCTTGTTGGGGGAAAATAACCCAAAGTGTCTCTCAATCTCAGGACCGGATTTCTGGTTTTCATCAAACATGGCAAACAGATAAGTCTCTATTGCTCTTCCTGGCCTCTTCGGGGTACCTCCTCCCACATGTCGTATTAAGTTGGATAGATATGTGGCTGCATTATCGACCGATGTCCCGAACCCACCAGCCGAGGGCCATCCACTCTCTGATACCACGACTTCAAGGCCGCCTTGCCCGGCATTCTCGAGAGCCGAATATAATGAATCCAACATTGCATCAAAAAGGTTTTGGTACCCACGTCCTTGATCCCATACAAGGGGTGATGGAGAAGTAAAAAGAGCATATGGAAGTGAGATATCCCTTGGATTGCCTGAATAGCTGAAATAAGTGTATATATTGGCAAGCAACGGTGTTCTAGCCCATGCTAAGTGGCCGATAATGGGGTCCAAATACCACCTAATGTCCCCACGGAATGCGCCAGCAGACGGAGGGTACGAGACACCGATCAAGGACATATCGATGGCGATGGAGACCTTGATTTGGCTCTCCAAACCAGCCGATCGAACTGCGTTGAATACGTTCACCAAGGCAGGCAACACATATTGAGCTAACCAAGATGTTCCATCGTTAACAGGCCTAACTTCGTTCCCAACAGCGATGTATCGAATTCTGACGCTGGGCCAGTATGGTAGGATGTTTCGTTGAACCCAGGATTGAGCTCCGGCAGGGTTAGCAAGATTGGGAAGTTCCGAGTTTGGAACCCCTATCATGACTTCAATGTTTGATCCTCTGAGGGCCTGTAACGCTTGTGAATTAGGATCGTAGAGTCTCATACGTCTGATATTGTTTGCCCTATAAAGATCAATGACCTCCTGTGCATTGGGGGAGATTGTTGCCGAGCATACCATAGTAAACACCAACCTGCGCAGCTGCAGTAAGCCACAAATCTAGTTATTTAATTTTACACTAATTTAGGATCATCAGATGAGTTTAAATAAACGGTTGAGGCTAAAAATTTATTTTTAAGGGAAAATAAAGGTTATAATCTTCGTTAACAGTGTACACTCATCCGATGGTCGTAGATCATAACACGTTTTATTTTCTTCGATATATTTTTGCATGATCTTTGTTTCATGTTTAAAAAATTTTAAAATAAAAAATTTTACAGAAAAAAAAACTAAATTACATTTAGTTTAAAAGTTTTTAATCTAATTCATTAAAATCAATTAATCTAACAATCTAAAAAACATGTAAAATATAAGTAGGTTTTAACCGGAATTTTAATAACAATGAGACAAAGAATAAAAATGATATTTCATTGGATCTCTTTCATATACGAGTATCCTACGTTCAAAAATACTTAACTTGATTGATCCGATCTGATTTCTTGAATTACATAAATAATCGGGTATTTACCCAGAATTTTTTCTTAGTTTGGGTCGGGTACTCAACCCGTCATTTCCCGGTTGGGATCGGGTCACAACATTAAAAATTTTCGGGTACACGGTTTTGATTATTTTTAATATTTTATTTTAAATATAATTATTATTTGAATAAAATATCATAATATTCACTATATTCTTAAATCAAATAACCTATTTTCTAAATCTCAATCTCTTAAGCTTTATTTTTACAAAAATAGAGACTCATTGTAAAAAAAAATGAACAATAGCTTTTAAATATGTATTAACCAAAAAACGTATTTTAAAGTTTACAGTGTAAACTAGTTAGGTGATATTTTTCACTCAAAATTAATTTGAAATCATTACTTTTTAGATTTATATTATGTATTATGTATTTTTTAATTTTATTTATATGATTTTTTTAAAAAATATTAAATTAAAAAAATAGGTACCCTATTACATGGATTACTGGGTACCCGAGTTTTATAGGTATCCAAAAATTTGGTATCCAGTTTACATAAATCGGGTAACAGACCAAAAGTTTAATGCTCAAAAATTTCGGATACCCGAATCCTCGAATATCCGATTTTCAACACTCCTGAGTATCAAATATAACATTAACAGTATCCCCAATTAAAGGAAGACTAACAGCATTGACTTGGAAAATGAATGAAAGTAAAGAAGGAAAGAAAGAAATGAACCAGATGGGTTGAAGTTGGCAGCGAAAAGCCCGAGAAGGAGAAGGAGAATAGCAGCCATGGATGTCGATGGAGAGTCTCTTAGTTTCGATTCCCTTCATACAAACTCACCTCTTTATATAGGGACATACATATACATATCATTAGTTTTGCCTACGAAATAATTAATTAATTAAAGAGCTGTTTCTCTTGACAAATTCAGTGCATGCAGTATCTCCCTATCAATGATGTCCTTTTCATGGCGATGGACATTTTTTATTAAACATATTGGGAATAATTAATGAGTATAAAAATAATAGAAATCTTCAGCAATTTTTATAGGCTTTTATGCCCTTACATTAAAAGTTTAAGTTTAGGGTTTAGATAAGATTTAATGACTTTGATATAAAATATATTTTTAGGGTTTAAAATGTTAAGGTTTAAAAAAAGAGTTTAAAGAATTTAGGATATGATATATTTTTAAAGTTAGTTTAAGATTTAAAATTTAAGATTATAAATTAAAAATTATTTTTAATGTTAAGTTATGAAAAGACGCACCGAAAAATGATATATATTATAATATGAGATGGGATGAAGTTATACAGTGTAAAACTCTCTACATTTTATACATTTTTTGGTTCGTTAGATCATTGAAATGGATAACTTATATTAATAGTTAATTATATGAAGATTATCGTCTATGAAAAAATTAAGGAATTAACTTGAGTCATATATTTCAATCATCTAACGATTCAAAAAATACAAACTTAAAAAATTTTATATCGTATAACTTAATATTATCTCTTAATATATATATCTCAAGTTCTTATCAAGAGAGAAGAAAAAAATCAAAGCCGTGGCTAGAAAACTTGAGATTAAGAAAGCAAACCCTTACGTGGAATTGCATGACGCTGAGGTTTCCCTTGGGTTGTGAATTCCTTATTTTTCATTACTTCGATTTCGTCATATAACAAAGTCTTCAACCCTAGCCAACCCACCACCTACCACTTCACCTATATTTTCCCTACATGCATCTTCTTTAAATTAACAACAAATTTTTATTTTTTTTATTAATATTAAATCATAATTAAAATGATATTTGTTTATTATTAATTACACGTTTAATTGATAATTCATTTTCTTGATTTTTCCCTCTAAATCATTATGTTATACTATTTAATTCCGTTTATAAATTATTAAATAAATTCTATTCAAAACATTATGAAATGAATATGAGAAAGTTGCCATTTTATTTTTGGAAATAATTTGTAATCATTCGACAACTTGGTTGCGAGAAAACCAAGTCTGCATTGTCTTGTCTGAGTGGCTGTCATAAATCATTAATTGTTAAGGTCTGAATTTTCTTTTGCTCGAGCAGTCGGGGATTGAAATGGAAATTTCATTGTCTATGATGTATTGGACAGACCATTATCTTGTTGTAATAATTAGACAGAAATGGGGGTTAAAGTAGAGCGCAAATCGTTTACCTATTTCTTATGTCTTTATTTATGTTTCCACTTTAAATTAGAAGATTTAAGGTTTAGGGTTTAGGGAATTAGAGATAGGGTATATTATTTAAGGTATAAGTTTAGGGTTTAGAATATAGAAAATAAGAGTTAGGGTTTAAAATTTAATTTTTTAATAAATTTTCAGAGAAGACACAGAAAAGAGACAGAAAATTTTTCCTCTTTAAAATACTAAAGAATAAACTATTTGTCTTTAGATAAAAGTTACGTAATAAAATTACGCATTTAAAATTTAAATTTTAAATCTTAAATTTTAATCTTTAAATCTTAATTATTAATCTTAAAATTTAACCTCTAAATATGTATAAACATTTGTTTGAATAACAAACCACACGTCCATCTACTGTCACATTTATGTTACTGCGACCAGTTTCATAAGTGTTATTGTCTTTATATTAATGATTAATAATTAATAATTTCAAAATAAACTCTTATAAAGTCAAAAAAAAATATAAATCGTTAAAAAAATAAGTATAAAAAATTTACAACTCAAACAATGGACCACTCAATAAAAAAGTCTTCGCTAGGCATTACTGTAGCATTGTAGCTTAGTTGCACATGTCGAATAGATTGGAGAATTTTATTAAGGCATAAAGCCAAAAATTTCGGACTGAATAATTATTTTAGTGGATTAAAATAATCTATTTATAAATAGTCAGTTAATTGATGATAAATAATTTAAAATAATATAATAGATTTGGGTGTTGATTTAAAAATATTATATTAATTAAAAATAATTTTATAAAATTATATAAAATTTTTTATTTACCCATTATACTATCAAGTGATCTAAAATTGTTTATCATTAATTTTCTAATAATTTTCATGTGCAGAAGCTTTATTTTGATCAAAATAAAATATTAAAATTTAAATTATTCTAAAAATAAGTTAAAATGATTATTCACTGTTGAAAATATTTTATTTATTTAGTATATAAAAAATATTCGAGAAACTTTATTTATATGAAGTTAATATATATAAATTAGTATTTGGTTTCAATATATTATTTAATATAATAATAATACACAATAATTAAAATAATCAACTTTTAACTAATAAGATGCATCTCATGTAATTATATTTTAGATTTATAAATACATAAAAAAACATATCCCTAATATATCTACTTGTCACATTATTTAATAAATTAAAAAATATATCCCTAATATATCTACTTGTCACATTATTTAACAACTTGCTTGTGGGATGATGTACCCCAAGGTTTATCTATACTAAAATAAATAAATAAATAAATAATTTGGTTTATTTGCAGCAAAAATATCAGAAATATGAGTTCTCGAAAATAAATCCTCACAGTTTTATTTTATATAGGCTCTTATTCACGTTACGTTACCTATAATCTATAAGTTTTTATATATATATATATATGAGATTAAATTATATAATATAAAATTTAAAGAATTTTGTATCAATTTATGATCATTAAATAAGTAAAAATAGACGGATGAGATTAACTTAAAAAATATAAAGAGTAACACTTTAAAAAAATATAAAAAAAAATCTTAATCATTTATTACCATCATTCAACTTTCTAAAATTAATGTAAAACTAAATGAGTTTTACATTATGTAAGTTGATTATATATATATATGAGTTAGAACCAACTTATATATATGACATGGGATCAAATTATACATATAAAACTTAAAAGTTTTACACCAATTTATGGTCATGGAAGAATGAAATTGATTGATGAGTTTAACAGTAGAAAATATCAAGATTATCACTTGAAAAAATAAAAAAAATAATATTAGTCATTTATTATCATCATCTAACGATCCAAAACTAATTTAAAACTCTTAAAGTTTAAAATAATATAACTTGATCTTAATCATATATATATATATATATGTGTGAACTAAAAAATATAAAATAACATCACGACGTCACTGCAAGGGGTAGTTTTAGGAAACGACAGCCTTAAAAAATGATTGTATCATTTTTCTCATAAAAGTTATAAGAATTTTAATATATACTAAATTTATTAAAAAATAAAAAAATTTCGTATATACCGAATTTATTATAAAAAATATAAAAATTTCGATATATATCAAATTTAATATAAATCACATTTGAATTATTCTCCCAACTTTGTTATTATTATTATTATTATTATTATTATTATTATTATTATTATTATTATTATTATTATTATTATTATCTTGTGTTTGGTATTTTATTATTGTATTGTTATCCTTTTTTAGATGGAAATGTAACAGAAAGTTAGACTCGCCCGTAGGAAAGCCATGAAAAGTCTTAGCCGTCGCCATTGTCCTTATCTTTCTACATTCGTATAACCTAAAAATATGGCAAAAATCAAATAAAAACTATCAAACAAGACTCAGAAACATGTACAACTTTGACTTCTTCTAACAAATTCCATTACTCTCATTGTCTTTGGATATTATTATTAATTAAGGTAAACTTAAAAAAAAATCTAGGGTAAAATAAATTAAAATAAGACTAAAATGAGACGAAATTAAAATTATAAAAAAGTTATAAGAATTTTAGTATCGATTTTTTTGTATATATCAAATTTTTTAATTATATATATATATTAAATATGTTATAAAAAATTAAAATTTTTAAAAGTATAAGAATTTTAGTATATGTCAAATTTTTTATGAAAAATATAATAATTTTTAGGATTTTTACCATAAAAATTATAAAATGGTCATCTAATTAAAAAATCATAAATCAATCCCTTATCATTAAAAAATTAATGGTGTATGATATGTCAATTAATCAAATTGGTATGATAAAAAATTTAGCCCCAACTTGTTAACTTTATTATAATTTAGCCACGTCTTAATCAACCACTTGCTTCCTCATACTTAAGTTTTTTTATAGCCAATTTTTAGCTCCAAAAGTTAATTTAAGACCAAGAGCAATAAAAAAATATGTAGTTTTTTTGAATAAAAATTATTTTTTAATTTGATTTTAAAAGTAAGTATTAAAAGTTAAAATTTCTAGTTTTTAATTTTTTCAAAATTAATTTTAAGTAAAATTACTTATATATTATCGTTTCTATCATCAATTTTTTTAATATACTTTAAGATAAATATCTAAAATAGATAATTTATCTATTTAAAAGTACTTCTTGACACCAATATCAAATACTCTTATTCTAAATTAAACAATCTTAAAAATACACTTTAAAGTTACATTTCAAAATGACTTTCCTACCGTATCTTCTAAAAGCAATACAAAATTATCCCTTATTCTTCTTCTATCGATGCCACTATCACAATCCTCTAACCATATGTATCATCAACAATAAACAATTACTATAGAGGTGGCAAACAGGTCATTCAGTTCAGATTCAGTTCGGTTTGGTTTATTTGGTTTGGATTATTTTGGTTTTGACTACAATTAGTTTAAATTTGGTTTAGATTGGTTCAAGTTTGGTTTAAATTTTTGGGTTGAGTTTGGGTTTACGTTGATTTTGGTTCGGTTATTATTCGAGCCAGTTGATTTTTGATTCGGTTGAGTTTCGATTAATATCAATTCGGTTATTTCGAGTCCATTGATTTTGGATCGGGTTAGCAAGAGATCAATCGATTCCAGTCAGGTTTTAGACCGAGTGAGATTTTTACACCTTATATATCACTTTGTATAATATGTATATTTGGTTTTTGGTCAATTGTGTGACAATTCACATCCGATCTTTATTTATTTATTTTAATATATATATTTTTATTTTGGGTTGCCTTCAATTTGGGTCCATTTTGTTTGATTGAAAATCGATTCGGATCTATTTTTAATTCAACTAGAATTCAGATTAGTTTTGATTTTGATTTGGTTAGGTCAAATTTTAGGTTAAATTCAAGTCATATATTCGGATCAATTTCGTATCTCGATTCGATTTTCGAGTTAAATTTACTATGTCTGGATTATTGTTCTAAGAACAGTTTTCCAATTTTAACCAAAAAAGTAATTACTTACTAGTTTCCAAAGAATTTCTCTAACATAAAAACTTTCGAAAAAAATCTACATTGAAAATTTAGAGAAAATATATTTTATAGTAGAAGGACTATTTATATAATTTACTCTAAATAAGTATAGCAGCCGGCGGCTTTACTGAAGTGCACATGTAGAAAAAAAAGATAATTAGTAGTGATGCTCCAAACAACTACTTTGGCTGCCTACATTGAATAACATGATGGCAGACTAATCGCATAATAAGAAAATATAGGAGGCAAAACAAATCATATTTTTAATTATTAATATTCGATTATTGATTAATTAATACAAATCAAATGTTATATAAATTTATTATAAAAATTATTTTAATTTAATTTCTTTTATTTATAATATCAAAATTTAAACTTTTAATCTTATTTAAGAAATCTAATATCTTATTGTCAACACGAAAATATTAGATAATAATAATAATATATAAATAAATAATAATTAATAATATATATAAATAATAATAATATAATAATATAATATTAATTATAAAAAAATTAAAAAATCTGAAAATCAAAAAACAGAGGAGTCGGGAGAATCTGAAACAAGGGAGTGGCCGGATTTCTTGGTAGGTTGGGATTGAGGAATTTGAGTTGAGATTTTTAAGGGATTTGGGTGTTGAATCCATGTGAAATTGTTGAATCGAATCCCTTTAAATAGGGATTCGATCGACTGGAGATGGGAGTTCACTGGAGTAATCGGCAATAGCACAAGATGGTATCGAGTGGAGTGATTTCTCAGATTGAAGAAGATTTCAGAGGCTTGATTTGGATTGAAGAGTACAATCGGAAAGGAATCTGGGTTTGAAGGAAAGCTTGAATCATTTGAGGTAGGTTTTCGTTTTTTCCTTCATTGGTTTCTTTAGTGGATATTAGATTTGTTTTCCAGATTTGTTTAGGTTGATTTTGGGTGTTAAACTGATGCCTTTAGTGTTAGGAGGTGGTTCCGATCGATTTTAGGGTGTTAGGACTGAGATTTTGGGTTGATTTGGTGGTTTCCGGCACATTTTCGAGTCTCCGGTGAGGTCACCGGCGTCGAAATTGGTGGCCGACGGCTTCTGGGCGACGACCGACGTGTCTCGCGGTGGTCGACGAACACGTCGGAGCGGCGCTGCGCGGCGGCGGCTTGGATCAAAAGACGGCTCGAGCGGCGGCATGCGGCCGTGTTCTTCGTGTTCATCCGTCCTTGGGATGAACACGCATGAACACCATGATGTTCCAAGCGCTTTGATCCAAGTTGTTCATAATTTCTGGGCACAAGAGGTTTATCCCAGAGAGAACTGAGTCGGGCCGAGTTGGTCTCGGTCCAAATGGCCGAGCCAACTTGGTCCCAGGGGATTTTGTCACGCAGCAAAACGCTGCCGTTTTGTGGCAGCCGGATCACGCGGGTCGGATCCGGGTTAACCCGGATCCGCGCGTATCCATATAAAGGGGATAATTACCCTCTAGGTCCCCCAAGTGTAAGCTGTAACCTATTTTAGCCCTAAAACCTTAGTTTTAACTCAATTTAGTCCCTGAACTCTTATTTTAGTCCCTAGAACTTTAGGATTTATACAATTAGGCCCACAGAACATCAATTAGGACCCTAGAACTATAGAATTCATTCAATTAGGTCCTTTAGACCCTAGATTAAACCCTTAGGATTTAATTTAATTTAATTTAGACTTAATTAGAGTAAAAAAATTAATTTTAAGACTTTAAGAATTAATTAGGTCCTAAATTAGAACTTAGTTAAATTTTGTGAAGACTTAAAAATTAATTTAATCTAATTAACTCTAATATAAATTAATTTGACTCCCTAAAACTTAAAATTAGACTTAAAATAGGTTTAATTTAATTCTTTAACTTAGGAAATAATTTTAATTAATTAGCTTAATTAATTTTAATTAATTTCTAAAAATTAAGTTTTAAAATTAATCCAACTTAGGTCTAGTTTTCCCCCTTAAACTTTAAAACACTCACCAAATTAGACTTTAATTAGGTCTTTAAAATTCTTAAAAATTAGAAAATAATTTTAATTAATTATTTTAATTAATTTTAATTAATTTCTAAGGTTTAAAAATTGAATTCCTTAATTAGGTCTAGTTAGCCCTAAACCTTAAAACATTCACCCAACTTAGACTTTAATTAGGCTTTTAATTCTTAAAAAATTGGAAAATAATTTTGATTACTTAATTTAATTAATTTTAATTAATTTTCTAAAATGTTAAGATTTAAAATTAATTAAGTCTAAGAATTTCACCAAACTTTAATTAAGTTAAAATTAAATTCTTAAAATTAGAGATTATTTTAATTAAAGACTTTTAATTAATCTAAAATTTCTAAGTTAAGGTTTAAAAATCAACTTAATTAAGTTTAACCCAACATTAAACCTTTTGAACCTAAAATTTACTAGACTTTAATTAAGATTTAATTAAAATTTGAAGTTAAGAAAAGTTTAATTAATTAATTTAATTAAAAATTTCTAAAAGCTTTAAAATTTAATTTCACTTAATTTAAGTCTTACCTTTTTGTTCAAGGTTTGTCCTCGAATCCCTTGTAATTTATTTTCCGTACAAGTCCCTTTTGTACTCATGAGATGAATTTTTGATGTAATATGATGTACCGTGATTATAATAAAAGTGATGAAGTTCCTTTTTCTTGTGTACACTTTATTTTATGTTTTGCATGACATATTTTAGGAAGGTCACCTAATAAACTTTGGTTAATTAATTTAGTGCCTTTTCTAGGACTAGTCACTTAAATTAATGAATTTAATTAGGGAGAAAATCTAGTAACATAACATGTGAATCTTATGTCTCGGATGCACTAAAGAGGTTGGTGTTTTGACGCATTAAGATGTTGACCTAGAGAGTGTACCTTGGCATCGAATTCACGTGTTATTAAAAACCTAAAATTTTGATAAAAACTTAAGTTTAGAATTAAAAATGGATAGGTAAATAACTAGTAAACGCTAGTAACTTAGGTTTTAAAAAAACTTAAGTAATTGAGCCTTTTTAGGGTTAGAACTTAAAATGAACAAGATAAAAAATAATCATGCATTTTGCTTTAGCCTTTTGAGGCGGAAGTTACATTCTTTTAAATTTGGGTGAGGTTTTCTATCTAGAGGACGTCTCGATCAACTCAAGTTTAAAGGTGGTGTAACTTCTAAATCAAAAGGATATCCAAATTCAAATAATGTTCGTTTAGCAATGGAAAATTAAATTAATATCTTTCTTCAAAATGTCAAATGCCACGTAATGTTTTTCAAGGTACCAATTTTTGGGCGTTTGTAAGGATCGTCCTTACACGTAACCGACTCCCGAACCCAACTTTTTCAAAATGAATCTCTGGTCTATTTTTTATGGTGTCTGGCCTACCTAAGTGGCCGGTGGCGACTCCAAGTCAACCTTTTTCAAAATTAAATTATGTTTTCCTAAAATTTGGTTTTTTCAAGATTAATAAAATTCATGTTTTGAAAATCAATCGTCGAACACATTTTCACCTAAAAAATTGCGTTTTTTTAAAAGAGGTCGCGACAGCTTGGCAACTCCGCTGGGGACTTAAAAAATTATTTTTTTTAGTGAGTCAAGCCTAATTGTTTTCAAACCTTACGTGGCATTTTGGCATTTTGGAATTAGATATTAATTTAATTTTTTTTTATTGTTAAGTGAACATTATTTGAATGAGGATAACGTTTTACTTTTATATCTTGTCATTCATGCATAAGCTCTCGAACCGAGCTTTCACCCTTAAGTGGGAGTTAGATATTATCCGACGTGATGCTTTCTAGCTCCGAGTTTCGGATTTTTATCTGCTTCCGGTATACTAACCTTACGCATCGTGTAGTCTTCACCTCCATTGTAAGGGACCTATACCACCGAATCGATGTCTTATCGTCGTAGTAGACGGTAACGACAGTTCGGGAACCCAGTGTCTAGATCAAAAAACCCGCATATAGAGTAGAAACCAACCCCTTCTAGAGCCAGACAGGAGCCGTAAGATAAGGCGGTATGCTGCCGAAATGCCGCCAAACTTAGGATTTCTCTGTTAACATGCTCTCTGGTTGTTTTGCATACTTTAGTATGCTCTCTGGTTATTTTTATGCAATTTAGCATGTCCTATGGTTATTTTACGTATTTTACCATGTTTTTGGTTAACTTTATTTGCGCTATGTTTTTTTACCAGCACTTTCTTATTGCTTTATCTTTGTCTTTATTCTACTAACACTTTACTTTTTTGTTTTTCTTTCCTTTATGCATTTATTTATGCTTGGCATATTTGCATGGGTATTAATTTGGAAAATAATAAAGTTAGAAGTGTCCAATAATGTCAGAAGGGATCATTATAGGCGAAGATAACACAGAAGTCTGGACTTGGTCTGAATTAGTTCAGCACGAGAAAGGTGACAGTTTGTCGATAAGGAGTGCCTCTACATTAAACAGGTATGTCAGAATGAGCACGAATCAAAATCCTTGTCTCTCCGAGGTCCAAGAGGTATGGGAATAATGGAGTGACGACATGAAGAGTCAGTTCAAGAAGGAGTTTGGGGATATCGTCTTGTTAGTGAAGGTCCCCGTTGATAGGCACTTAATGAGGGCAATGGTGCAATTCTGGAATCCAGCCTACAATTGCTTCACCTTTGGGAAGATAGACATGACACCCACACTAGAAGAGTACGAGGTTCTGATCAACTGTCCAGTGATTAAGTATGATAGGATCTATGTCAAGCCCAACAGCACTTCGGGCTTTAAGAAGAAGTTGATGCAAATCGCCGGGAAAGACAAAGAGTTTTGGGACCGGAAGGTAACGGGTCACGAGGATCCAAGCGAAGAGAGTCAGAGAGTGAGCTGGAAGGTCTTTAAGGATTTGATAGTTGCGAGCAGCGAGGAGCTCACTAAGGCAAGAAGGATGTATGCACTTTGCATATACGGGTTAGTGCTATTTCCTAGAACTCCCGAGCACATAGACCCATCCACGGTCGGTTTGTTTGAGAAGTTGTCCAAGGGAGTAAATCCGGTGCCAACCATACTAGCCGAGACTTATCGATCACTCACCGCGTGTAAGAGGGCCGACGAAGGAAGATTTTGGGGATGTGCGCAACTTTTAGAGGTTTGGTTCAGAGGCCACCGTTGGAACTCTCCGTACAGCGCCTTAAGGTTCAGGACTACCTACTCACCTATCGAGGAGCATCTAAAGAGTTGTAGTGTGGAGAAGAAGACTGAAGCCGAGTGGAATGAGCTTTTCCAAAATCTGACAGACTTGAATATCGTTTGGAAGGCTTGTTGGTTGAATAAAGGGTCGACTTTCCGGTATCGTTGCGGAGACTGCGATTGGATCCCGTTAGCAGGTATATGGGGTGGAACGGCTTACTGCCCTTTACTAGTCTCAAGGCAATTCGGTTCAAGACAGTTTATTCCAGCCATAACAGGGATGGCCAGTTACGGTTTTTCACACCAGAGTGAGGGATACAGATCTAAGTTAGCCCAGATTGTGAAGGCTTGGGACTCACCTAGGAGGGTTCAGCCCTATAGAGAGTTTGAAATCATGGCCCGATACGACGAGTGGAGAGAACAGAGGGCGAATGATGGAGTCTTTCGAGGAGCACCGAGGGATGAGGGACCATCTTCAAGCAAGGTAATCCTAGAGGCATCGTCAGCTTTAGAAAAACTCAAGGAGGACCGGGACTTGGATTCTCAGAGGCGAGATAAGCAGATCTACGAGCTCACACAGGAGTTGAACCTTGCGAGGTACCAAATACAAACCCATGAAAGGAAAGAAAGGGATATGGCAACTCAGATCGAGAAGCTGCGTCAAGAGTTAAGAGAAGCGCAAGCAATACCAGTGTCCGAGGGGCATACAAGGAAAAGAGAAAGCGTTGGGGACAGTTCTGACCGTTTGAACAAGGCTTTAAAGGAAAAGGAGGAGTACAAGAAGCTCTACGAAAAGAAATACCGTGAAGCGAAAGAGGTAAGCTCCAAAGCCAAGAAGACATCAGACAAAGACCGAGCGACGATCCACGAGTTGACAGCCCAAGTAACGCAGTTAGAAGAACTGGTGGCTAAGTATCACAACGAAGATAAAGTCAAAATGGAAGAAGAGAATGAGGAACTTCAGCAAAAGATTATCTCACTTGAGGGCCAAGTACAAGAGTTGCGAGAAAAGTTAGCCGACTTCGAGGGAGCTCTGAGTCAGAATACCGGAGAAGCATGGAAGGCTAAGTATGAGGCAGCTCAACGCACAGTCCAGAGTCAGAACAGTGAGTTAGTCAGCTTCAAGAGTCGAGTCAGAAATATCGCCTCATATGTACAGATATTATCAGGAGAAGCGACAACTCTTCTGGACCAGCCAAACGTCGGGGAAATACATGGAAAAGCCATCGTCCGCATACTTAATGAATTGACCAACTTAGGGAGTAGGGCCAACAGTTTTCTGTAGTTATCTTTAAAGTGGTAGTGAATCCTTTTTGCACAAACGGATGTTTTTAAGAGATTGTTTTTTTGAATTTAATACCCGCTTGCATTCATGCATTCATGCATTCATACATCATGCGCATTATTATTTAAAATAAAGTTTAATAACAAAGGTTTTATGGCAATGAATTTTAAAAAATAGCAAACATACTATACACGTATTCTACGCGCTCGCGTACCAAGAGAATAGCAATGGAAGAAAGACTACAAAGACTAGAGGATAATCATGCCGCATTTGCAAATCGCTTAGACGCGATAGAAACTGGCATGAAAGATGGTTTCGCTAAAATTCAAACGGATATTATCAGTCAGTTAACCATTCTTTTGGGTACGAAGCAAGATGAAAGGGGCAAAGCGTCCATGGAAGGGGGAGATGAGGCTGAAGGACAGGTAGAAACGGCAACTAGAGGGCAACCGAAAGCGCATTCGGTCCCGGGGAGAGTACAGTTTAATGTAGTAGGGACATCCACGAGTCACCCCGTGGAAGTTGAAGAGTTTTCTCCGAATACTGATGAAGTCCCAGATCTCAACTTTATGAACGAAGTGGAGAAAATGCGACAAGAAATGAAGAAGAAGTATGCTGATCACTTCAAGGCTCTCGAAGCCAAGATCCAGCAAATTCAAGTCCAAGGGCCGGTGGATAAAAGCACCGATGCGTTCGAGCTCAGCCTGGTTTCTGATTTGGTCCTGCCGCCAAAATTCAAAATGCCCGACTTTGAAAAGTATGATGGGACGTCTTGTCCGAGCGCCCACATGACGATGTACTGTCGAAAAATGGCCGCTTTCAGCAAGGATGAGAAGCTGCTTATCCATTGCTTTCAGGATAGTTTGACGGGGTCTGCTATCTGATGGTATACACAACTCAGCCGGGAGAGTATAAAATCCTGGAAGGACCTTTATCACGCATTTGTGGTTGATGGGGACAAAACATAAATATTTAAAATAAGGGGTAAAATTCATAAAAAATCATTTGTTAAAAAATTTAAATAGGGAGACAAAAACAAAAAAAATCTTCAGGGGTGAGGGGGGCGATTGTCCCTCCGCACCTCTATACGACTCGGTCTCTGGCGGTACAAAAAGAATGTGTATAATTTGATCAAAACAACTCTTAACTTTCTTTTTGAATTTATCATTTTTATTGTTTTCTAGATGTTTGAAACCTTTGAAAGGTTATTTTCTTAATTTTCATTTATTATTAATAAAATCATCTGATTTTGTAGAATTTTATCTTATTCAATGTGGATCGATCTATTGTATGCTTGATTTAAATTCTGCCATGTACCATAAACCCAAACCAAAATTTTTTCTAATTTGGTTTTCGTAGGCTAAAAAAAAACATCTTCGAGATTGAGATGGGGAAATTATCATGATTTTTTTCCGACTAAATTTTAGTTTATATGTGTTTTCTAATTTTAAGAGATAAGATTTTAGTTTAAGATATAAAATTAAAGTTTAAGTCGTAAGATTTAAAGTTTAAGGTTACTGATTAAAATTTTTGTATAAGGTTTAGGATTTAGATCTTAGGTTTAAGAATTTAGAATTTAGGTTTTATGCTATTAATACGTAGGGGTGAGCAAAAAATCCGATTACCCGATCCCGGTAACGACTAATTCTTGTTTAGCATCATTTCGATACAGGGGGTCATGTATCAATACAGTAGAATGTAGAAGTGTATTTATGGTGAAAAGAAAGTCTCTCAACAATTATATTAATGGTCTCAACCATCCAAACGATTAGAATTCGATGAGATGGTATAAATATAAGCCTCCGAAGCTTCAACAACATTTATTGAACCTCCAAGCAAAATTTAAGCAATAAATCCAACACCAAGTATTTTATTGTCGAATTTTTTGCGCTCAACTCAAAGTGTTCTTCATTGTAATCTTTACTTTTGAGTTTGGGAGTGTATATGTAATTGGACAATATTCATCTTGTAAGAGAACTATCAAATTGTCAATTTTCTTTCCTTTGTAATAAAGTAAGTGTAAAGTCAATCTTTGAGTAAAAAAATTAACTTGTTGTAACAGTTGTCTCTTTAGCCTAAAAAGGGGACATTCTTTAACGAAGGTTGATTGAAAATTTTTAGTGATAATTAAGAAAACACAAAATTTTATTATGATACATATATAAAATATTATTATGAATACATATACGATTATATTTGAGTTTTTTTTTTGTCTTGAGTCTAACAAAAACTTTATTTAAAAAACACAGTAATATTAATTTTATTCTCGATATATTTTCGAGCATCACATTTAATAAATATAGTTTATAATCTGAGAAAAATATTAAACCTCCCCTAAAGCATGTAAAAGGAGGGTAAAATATTTTTAGTACAATTTAAAGATAATTATAAATAGTATTTGAGATACATTAAAATATTTGTGTAATGAGACATAAAAAATATTTTATGACACGGACCTTCTGTTCTCTTTGGATAAGGAAATGATTGTTATTCTAGAAGGTCACGGATTCGAGCACTATCATTTATAACAAATGATTAAGAGATTAATATCAATAATTAAAATTATATTTTATAACAGATACTACTTGTAACAACTGTAATTATTTAAAAAAATAATTTATATAAAATAATATTTTTATAAAACATACTACAAAAAATATTACGCACAGAGTGAAATTTTTTATATAAATCCTTTAATTATATATTTGACTGCTAATAATTATTATTGATTCGTGGCATAAACTCAATCAATAATTTAATAAAACAATAGTAATAACAAAATAAAACTGCAATTAAGACAAAAAGCCTGTCAGTAAGGGCCCACTTGTTCGTGGGCTTATGTTCTCCTTGCGTTATAGTAGAACAAACAAAATCCGGCCCATCGAAGCAAAACGGCGCCGTTTCTAAAATATTTCGTGAAGACACGCGCTATTTCATGCGCGTAGTTAATATGTATTTTTGTTCCTGTTTAAGATATAAAAAACGCAGCTTTGAATCCTCGGTTCTTCCATCTTCAAAATCCATCTGTCTGGCTTCTTTTCTCCATCCCTTAGCCCTTACCTCTATCGTTGTAAGAATCCCTCCGTTTTTCCCTCTCTTTAAACCCTAACAGGACAGCTGCTCCTTCCTAGAATTCCCCTGTTTTAAATAAAAAAACATTTTATCATCATACGCGTGTCCCTCACTCGCTATCCTCCTTCGAATTCCTCTGTTTTTCTTTTTATTGGAATAAAAAATTTATCCATTATTTCCTCCCATTTTAAATCCTCCTTTAAAGTTGAAGAAGATAGCACTGAGACCTCGAAAACGCATCGTTTTAATCCAGGAAAGAATGTAATCTTCCTTAAGTAGCACTTCTCGTTTTTATTTTCTTCTCTTTTCGAAATTTATCTTCTTTGTGCATGTATCGCATTAAATTTTGAATTAGCCAATTTGTTTGTTTACCTTTTGAGTTTTGGATTTAAGTTATTGATTGCTAGCAGTGGAAATCGATTGAATTTAGGGGTTTTGATCTGTTCTTGCTATTGCAGGCCTTTGCATTGTGGATTTTATAATGCGTGGAGGGCTCTTTCTTGTTTCCGCTGACTGCCCTTCCGGTTAGTCCACCTGGTACGTTTTAAATATATTTCTTTTTTCTATTTTTCAGTGCTTGTGCTTTGATATTTGGATGGATTTGCAGTTGAATTTGAAGTTAATTCCTTAATTGAGATATCTATTGGGAGGACCCAGTCTTTGAATTTTGATTTTAGTGCCTGCTGGAATCACTTTGCTGTTATATTTTGTATATGCTAAATTTGGGGTTTGAAGGGTTTTTATGTTTGTGCTGAAATCTTAGGTTTTTCCCCTCACATATTTTTCGTGGTGGTTTTGAATTGGACTGAAACCATCTTCCGGCTATACATGTTATTCAGCTCTTATTTTTGTGTTGTTGTCATGTGCAAATCTGGTAGAACTTGTCACATGTGATTTTTTTGATTGTCGGTTCTAATTTGCAGGTGATACGTCTCTCCAGAAATATGTTCCCTCCTGTGATTCCCCCTTCTGTTAAGATGAAGTCTTTGAGTTTTTCCACTAAGGTGCAAGCTCAACATTCAAATGCGGAGACAGATGATTCTGAGACATGTGAAGTAGATGTTGACCTCAGGGAAGTTTACTTTTTGATTATGCATTTTCTTTCAACTGGTCCTTGTAAAAGAACATGTGGACAGTTTTGGAATGAACTGCTTGAAAACCAACTTCTACCTAGAAGGTATCATGCTTGGTATTCAAGGGCTGGGGAGCATAGTGGACAAGAAAACGATGATGGCATGTCATTCCCTTTAAGTTATGCTCAGTTGGTGCAGAGGTATGAGATTAGCTTTTAGTTTTGTTTAAAGTGATTATAAAACGTCTGTTGAGCGATGGTAAATGTGTTATCTGTTTATGCTATTTCAAATAACGAAGGAAACATATTTTGTAACTAAGTAGTTACAGACATTTTATGTTTTTATGCAGCATTTTATGAAAAAGTTTGACTTGATTTTTTGGGACATTTATGCTTGTGTAGGAATCCTCACATTGAAACAGATCACTTGGTAAAGCTTTTGAAGCAGTTATTATTAACTGCAACTTACCAATCTGAAGGCAAAATTGTGAGACGCACTCCAAATGCTGCTGATGTTCCCACTCTTTTAGGAACGGGCTCCTTTTCTCTTTTGAGCTGTAAGTGGTTTTATTTCAGCCATGGAACATATTTCTTCACACTTTAAACATGGAAAGCATTTGCAAAATATATTTGATGAAGTCCAGTACTTTTTGGTTTTTGAGATACTACTTCGTTGTATTATAAAAAATCTTCTCTTGCCCATGCTTCCATTTTTTAACTTCAGGAACTGCCTTCTGCCACTAATTTGAGTTATTCTCAATTTTGCTTTTCTTCTCCTTTCAGATGATGGCAACAAAGGAAAAACTGAAGCCAAATGTCCTCCTGTTCATATGCGTTGGCCTCATATGCATGCAGATCAGGTTCGGGCTCTACGTTTAAGGGAAATTGGGGGTGGTTTCACAAGACATCATCGGGCACCATCTATTCATGCAGCATGTTATGCCATTGCAAAGCCATTAACTATGGTGCAGAAATTGCAAAATATCAAGAGGGTGCGAGGACACAGGAATGCTGTCTATTGTGGTATGATTTTTGTGTTCTCATATAATTAGAATAATCATATTCCGGCTGGTGAGGCCTTGGCTCAATGGCAAGGTTGATGCCTGAAACCCTTGATGTCATAGGTTTTATTCCCACCATGTGTAACTACCAAGTGTGGGTTCTCTGTCCAGATTTATTCTGGTTGAAGTCCCACTAAGTGTGGTCCCTGTCTGGAAATTTTTGTTATTAGTCCAATTATGCTTGTAATAGTTGATTCTTTTGGTAGTTATTGAGGGATGTATTATTTGTATTTGCATTTGTGATTGTAAATGTATAAAAAAAAAAGAATAATCATATCCCTGAGTAAACTTGATACAAGTGCTTCTGATTTGGGTTAATTAGTCCTATTTGTTTGTCATAAATTAAGCATGCATGCTTGTACACCCTTCCCCCTTCTCCCCAAATAGAAAAAAGGAAGCCGTGCAAAGAAGAGAATATTTTTTATATACTTATAAGTTCATTAAAGATTTTTTTCCTATTATTTACAGATTCTAGCTTTTTTTGGTCTCTACTGCCTTGCCATTCTGTATTTGAACATGTAATTTGTTAATTTTCTTGCTTGCACCCAGAAGTCCCCAACATGACAAGATTTTTCTTGGTATCGTGAACTTGAGTTTGTTTTCTTTTGACTTCATACAAATTGCAGCAATATTTGATCGATCTGGGAGGTATGTTATTACTGGTTCTGATGACCGTCTTGTGAAAATTTGGTCTATGGAGACTGCATATTGCTTGGCTAGCTGCCGTGGACATGAGGTAAGTTTTATAGGCCATAGTGCAGATCTTGCCATTGTTGTTGTTGTTATCTTTGATTTATTTAGTTACATATTGCATTATTTCTATTTGGATGAAAGGGTGACATAACTGACCTGGCTGTCAGTTCCAATAATTTTATGGTGGCGTCCTCTTCAAATGACTGTGTTATTCGTGTTGTAAGAATCCCCCTGCGTCTTATTGATGCTTGCTTCTTTTCCCGCTCAAGAATATTATATTTTTATTTGATGATAGTAATTCTGTTTCCTGCTTGCTGTCAGTGGCACTTGCCAGATGGACAACCAATTTCAGTTCTTAAAGGACATACTGGAGCTGTTACTGCCATAGCTTTTAGTCCTAAGCCAGGCTCTGTATATCAGCTTCTATCGTAAGATGGGTCCTAATCTCTTTTTTTTCAGTAGTAGTAAAAATTGCCAAATTCTGTTATCTCCCCCCCCCCCCCCAACTAGAAGCTAAGTAAATAGTAGTATGCCCTAGAATGCCATATAAAACTAGTTCAAATTGCTCAATAATGGCTTCCCAAAAAATCACAACTGATTTTTCCCTAGGACCAGTATGGTTATTTCCCCTACTGATATTGGTGAGAATATGATTGCTTTTCATTATTTTATTTGCTTATTTCTTCAATTGTGTTCTTGTAAATCTTTTGTTTAGTCCTTCACTTTTGTGGTTAATATACAAATTGATGTTAGGTTTTGGTACATGGTTTCTTTTGCATTGAAATTAAATGTAGGGTTTCTTGATGTTATGCAGGTCATCTGATGATGGAACATGTAGGATATGGGATGCTAGGAATGCTGAAGTCCGGCCCCGGATATATGTTCCGAAGCCTTCAGATTCTCTAGCTGGTTTGTAACCTTAGTATTCGTAATATTATTGTTCCTTGATGGGTGGATTTTACATAGCATTGTTAAAATGGTTGCAGGAAAGAATGGTTCATCTTCAACTTCTGTGCAACAGAGACATCAAATATTTTGTTGTGCTTTCAATGCTAATGGAACTGTCTTTGTCACTGGTAGCTCGGACACTTTAGCTAGGGTACACATTATGCCTGATGCTATGAGTTCCTACTCCAAGATTTTGTGTGTCTTTACCATCTCTTTTGTATTGTGTTAGTTTAGGTGTAGAATTTCATTTTTGTCAATCATTTGCAGGTATGGATTGCTTGTAAACCCAATGCAGTTGATTCTGACCAACCAAATCATGAGATTGATGTGTTAGCTGGACATGAGAATGATGTAAATTATGTACAATTCAGGTCTGTTTATCCTACTCTATTTCTAAGATATTTTATCAATAGAATATCAATTTCAATTTTTGCTGCTGCCTTGAAATGCAGTGGTTGTTCTGTTACATCAAGATATTCTACAGCAGACATCTTGAAAGAAGAGAGTGTTCCAAAATTTAAAACCTCCTGGTGGGTATTTTTTCAAGTCTTTTATTCTTGTGTGTGTGTGTGTGTGTGTGTTTCTTTTGTTGGTCTGTTCCTTCTTCATGAATACTCTAGATGAATGGGGTGTTGTAATGGTCTTCTTAGTTAATTAGACTTTACTATTCGAAGAAGAATATAACAGTTTATTTCATTGTCTGATGTGATCCATGATGTTCCAGGTTTTCTCAAGATAACATTGTTACTTGTTCCCGTGATGGCAGTGCAATTATTTGGATTCCTAGATCTCGTAGATCACATGTAACTATGAAAAGTTCCGCTCTTAACTGCTTTTTCCCTAGGCCTTCGTTTATTAAGTTTATGGTTTCAACCATTCTTTCTTCCCTTAATGCCTGTTCTATTTAGAAACTTCTATTTATGTTACTTGTTTCAGGGTAAAGTGGGTCGCTGGTGCAAACATTATCATCTTAAAGTTCCACCTCCACCATTACCTCCACAACCACCAAGAGGGGGTCCACGCCAGAGAATTCTTCCAACTCCTCGTGGTGTAAATATGATAACCTGGAGCCTAGATAACCGTTTTGTCCTTGCTGCCATCATGGGTATTTATTTTTCACACAATCTGTTAAGGCTGCTTGCTATATAACTTCATGGAGCTTTGAACATAAAATTTAATAACTGAGGTTGACCGAAGAATTTTTTCTCATACCCTTCAAAAGCTGATGCAACACCCTCTCCCCTCCCTAAAAGAATAGAAAATGTTAACGGTGGAACTCACATGTAGCTGGATTCCAAACTTCCTGTGATCACTCTAACGATATGTCAAACAGAACATGCCTTTGGTGCTTCATTTTTTAATGCCTGTAACTCATGTCATTTCTTATGCATCTGTAATGATTTTGAGAGTTGAGTGGTTGACTTGGACCGTCATTTCCCGACTTGTTTGATATCTATCTGTTGAATGTTACTACCAGTATTTAGCTTATTAAAACTGTCTTAATAGAGTTGGAGCTGTATTTTTTTTTTGTTAACGTAGTCTATGGTTTTGTCATCAGGAAGGTTTCAATCAAATGTAACAGTTTATGAAATCAAAATGGGTGCTTTTGTATCTTTTAATTGAGTAAGACTAAGCTATGTTTAGGCAGTATTTGCTGCTAAGCTACTCCAATTCTATTCGCTGTTATCTACTTAATGTGTAATGTAGTCTTTTGCAATAGTGGTTCTACAAGCAATTTAGCAACCTTAAAGGTTACATGGACTAGGGCATCAGTAGCTGCTAATTTTTGCTAAAGAACATATTCTCATTATGCAGATTGCAGAATATGTGTATGGAATGCTGCTGATGGTAGCTTGGTACATTCATTGTCTGGTCACACTGATTCTGTAAGTTGTTTACATTTCCAAGCCTGAATCATTTTCTCATGCTTAGAGTAAAATAGATAGTCTTCAATATGTTTCTACTATATTTAGTGTTGTTATGCTATAATTCAGACCAATTCACGTGGATTTCCATTTTCGCTGCTGTATGCCGTATGGGTGATATGTTGGCTGGATTATCTTCTAATTTAAAAGCCACATTGCACTTCTATGTACTGTTTATTTGATCTCTTGACATCCTTTTTTTACATGTTTCTGATATTTTGATGGAGCAACCTTATTGTCAATTTCCATCTTATTTCTGACCTGCGATGTTTCATTTGCTTTCCTGCTTTTGCCTCATTATATTTTCCACCAAAATGAGAAATATGTTAATTGTCACTTTTTAGTTGACGGATTTCACCATTGGCAGTGCAATCTCTTATTCTTGTATAATAGTGTTATTTAGGGTTAGGTACTTGAAAGGGGGAAGGGTGGAGTTTTGCTATTTAATACTCCCTCCGTCCCATTGTGTCACATGTTGACTTTTATTGGTTATTTTTTTCTATTTTGACTATAATTTATTTAAATATTTTAATTAATTTAAATTTATAAAAAATATTTAAAAACTACTTGATTCAAGGTTTTTAAAATATATTTATCAATAATAAAATTTAAATTATGAGAGGTCAAAGTTGAAAAAGTTTGACCCAAAAAAGTCAACATATGACACAAATAGTGTGACAGAGGGAGTAGCCAACGTTCACTAGAGCTTATACTTTTGATAAAAATCAGATTGAAATTTTACATGCAGGCTTGGGGATAAGATTCCAATTGTATAATACTAAAGACAATATGAGACTCTTAATAACTAACGTAACTCAAAATGAGACGTACTGAACCACAACTATTGAACATTTGAGTAAGTGTAAAATATCATAAGCGCCCTAAATCAGAACTCTGTTACTGATATGTTATTGGTGTGTTGCCTTGAAATCAATTTTAATCAGATTTTGAATATGAGACTCTGTGTTTTGTCTTGTTTGCTCCCATGTTTACATTATGATTCCCAATTCAAATGTTTGTGATTTGAGAGTGTCTTTAATGCTGGATGCCATGTTGTTTCATAGTTACATCTGACCATTTTACTCATTTATTTAAGACATATGTTTTGGATGTTCATCCTTTCAACCCACGGATAGCTATGAGTGCGGGTTATGATGGAAGAACCATTGTCTGGGATGTGAGTTTCAAGCTCCTTCATGCTCTGTGAAGTATCTTTGGGTGTTCTCTGTTTCTTGACGCATTTTCTTCTTTCTTTGGCTGTAGATATGGGAGGGAACACCAATTTGTATATATGAAATTGCTCGTTTCAAGTTGGTTGACGGAAAGTTTTCATCGTAAGTTCACTGTGCTTGATTAGAACCTTTTTTATTGTGTCATTTTCTGTATAATTAAAAATTAAATAGCTTTCTTCATATTATCAAGCATGCTTTAGTGTCATGTTCTTTTGTTTGACAGGATATACTTGACATCAATAAATGAATAGATTTTTTAGTGTTCCTTCCCTTTCCACTATTTAACCAAATAAGGTGTTACTCTTTGCTCCCCTCTTCTATCCCTACCCGTCTCTCTACAACTTAATTCCACTGTGATGCTTATGACCTTTTATTGCATTCACAAATAGAATTAAGCATTATCATAGTTACACTTCTGAATCTTTATGAAAAGTCTTTCTCCCTGTGTTTTATATTGCAATATCATAGTTACACTAAACTGTATTTGTAAAATAGGGATGGGACATCCATTATACTTTCAGATGATGTTGGTCAATTATACATACTAGATACAGGTCAAGGGGAATCTCAGAAGGATGCCAAATATGATCAGGTACCTCATATTTTAACTTTTTTATATTTCATCTGGTTTTGTTCAGAGTCAAAACTAGTTTCAAATGATACTCTGTACTTCATCTACAGTTTTTTCTGGGTGATTATCGACCACTTATACACGACAGCTCTGGGAATTCTCTTGATCTGGTTGGTTGACCATCTTTTAACTTTTATTGTAGCAACTTTCCTTTATATGGTGGACTTGCATTTGAAAGACTGAGGAGTCAACCTACTGGTTCTCTATTAGTGTCATCATCTTAAAACACAAAAGGGATAATATTTACTGCTTGATTCCCTGCCCTTTTATCATTTTTATCGGGAATAATATACTGTTCCTTTTTTCTGTTCGAAATATTTTTCTTCTCTCTTCACTATTCCAGCTTATCATTTGCTTGGCTCATGCATGCACATGTCTATTTAGAAAGAGAAGACAGGAACATATCAAAGTTTATGTTAAAAATGTACTCTAGCTGACATGCCGTCAATGATTTTGACTTCATTTCTAGACATTTGGGTCTAGCAGTTTTGGCTTTTTACACCTTTGTGAAGAATATGTTTTCTTTGCCTCAAGTATATGAGTCCCTAGTTATGCTTGGTCTCATATCCCATCCCTAATATTTTGCACATTACAGCTGAAGCTGGTAACTGGTTTTTTAGATAATTAAAACACTACGTTCTCATTGTTGAAATTCTGATGATTTGACATTGTAATTCAGGAAACTCAGCTTACTACATATAGGCGGAATATGCAAGATTTTCTTTGTGACTCAGGTTTAATTCTACTCATAGTTGCCCCTAATTATTGGTTCATTTTATTCCGTTATTTATCCTCTCGGTTGATTATTGCTTGGGTTTGAAAATTTTAGGGATGATACCATACACAGAGCCCTATCAGACCATGTACCAGAGAAGGCGATTAGGTGCTTTAGGTTTGGAGTGGAAACCTTCTGCTTTGAACCTTTCTATGGGGCCAAACTTTACTCTAGACCAGGATTACCAAATCCCTCCCTTAGCAGACTTAGATGTACTTGCTGCTCCGCTGCCAGTATTCTTAGATGCCATGGATTGGGAACCGGAAATTGAAGTGCAAAGTGATGGTAATGATTCAGAGTATAATGTCATAGAGGAATTCTCTACAGGAGGGGAGCAAGGAAGTTTAGGTTCTCTCTCTGGTGATCCTGAGTGCAGTACGGAAGACAGTGAGATTGATGATACTCATAGAGATGCCCTTCGGCGATCAAAAAGGAAAAAATCGAAGGCTGAAGTAAGTTTAATATCCTTTTCATTACTATATTTTAACAATTTTAGAGGCACTTGGTTAACTTTAATTTCCCTCCGCTGCAGATTGAGTTTATGACATCTTCTGGTAGGCGAGTTAAAAGAAGGAATTTGGATGAATGCAATGGCAACTCCCTCAGTAATGGCTCTATTAGGAAACCTAGAAATGGACTGAAGGCTTTACGGAGAAAGTCTTCTACATCAAAAACTTCTTCAAAATCTTCAAGACCTCGAAGAGCTGCTGCACGCAATGCTCTACACTTCTTTTCTAAAATAACTGGAACATCAACTGATGGGGAAGATGAATATGATTCTGAAGGTGACTCATCTGAGAGTGAATCTATGATACAAGATTCATACGTTGAGAGTGATGAATCTGGTAGAGATTTGCCAAACGGACAAATCAAACTTTCAAAAGGAAAAGAAGTCTTCTTTGGTGAGTCTGAGGGTGTTCCTAAAACTAATGCACTGCCTGAATCACATAATGATGGGAATAGGAGAAGATTGATCCTTAAATTGCCTGCCCGGCATCCAAACAAACTTGCGCCACCTGCAAGCGCAACGGAAAGAAAAGATTACAGACAAGAAAATTCATTAGGTCTGTCGTGGAAAGCTTCTGAATGTGGTGTAAAACATATAAGCTCATTGAATATAGGGTGTTCTTCTGTTGATGCTAGCAATACCATGATTGCTAGAGTAAGTGGTCGATCAGACAAGATGGAAGATCATTTAGACCTGACCGAAGGATACAAAGATGGGGGGCATGGGGCAATTAAGTGGGGAGGAGTTAAGGCTCGTACTTCCAAACGTCTGAAACTGGGTGAACCCATGTCATCAGATGCATATACTGGTTCTACTCGATGGATTGGTGACCATAAAGAAAAAGAAAATGTTGTCAATGGATATATAGAACCAGAAACGATTTGTGCTACTGTATCCCTGGATACAGATATTCAAACTTGCAAGGAGGACATGAACGGTAAGGTGACTATGTCAGAGAAGAATATGGAGAATGAAAGGGAAGTTTTGGATGTTCCAGCTAATGCTGAGGACCACTCAGGTCCTAGTGAACATATAAAATATCCTGAATCACCAAAATGGGTTAACAGATCTACCGAGGATATACACACCCTAACTTCTCATCAGAATGGACATCCTTCTGAGGTAAAAGAGGGTCATACGTCCATTTCAACTAAGTTAAGGTTTTTCTCAAAAAGGAGAACTGCTGACAATGAAAGTCCTGGGCTGAAATTGGAACTTTCAGTAGGTCATACAAATGGTGGAAATGCTACATTAAATGATATCTCCTCAGAGAGGGCAAAGGACATAGTTTCAGAGGTACCCTTAGTTGATAGATCCAAATATATCTGTGCAGATAATGAAGGTGATGATTTGAAAGATTCAGATGCCCAAGTTGATAGAATTCCCATGTCAACTCTTGATTTGGTGGGGTTACGACCAGATTCAAAAAAGATGTATAATGTTGTTTATCGAAGATCAAAGATACAGAGGGATAAGTCCAACTTAGAAAATGCCAGTGCCATGGTAGATAGCTCTATAATTGATTCCAACCTTGATAGTAGTATGATAGGAGACCTCCATGAAGGTTCAACAAATGGGGCTCCTAACAAACAGTTCAGCAGGTTGAAAGGGCACATACATCAATCAGAAGATTTACATAGAAGCACCCAGGATAGTTCTACAAATGGGTCTCAACTTCCTAGTGAGGAAGGGGGATCAAGTTCAAGGATGGAAGTTGGATCGAGGCCTACTAGAAATAGGAGAAGTAATTCCTATTTCCGTGATCCTAGTGAGGAATGGGGATCAAGTTCAAGGATGGCAGTTGGATCAAGGCCTACTAGAAATAGGAGAAGTAATTCCTATTTCCGTGATCCTAGTCCAATACGGAAACCCAGTCAATCAACCAGAAAAGGGTCATGGTTAATGTTGACAACACATGAAGAAGGGTCTCGCTATATTCCTCAACTAGGTGATGAAATTGTTTACTTGAGACAGGTAAGATGAAATACTAATTATTTTTATGGGATCCCGTTATATTGTAATTTTTTATGGTTGGTATCTGTAGTTCCTGTTATACTGTAATTTTGATGGTTGGTATCTGTAGTTTCAAAATAATTTACATTTGGTAGTATCTATTCTTCAGGGGCATCAAGAATACGCAACTCATATTGGCTCGAAGGAAGCAGGACCTTGGACTTCATCGAAAGGGGGGAACATGTTAAGGGCAGTGGAATTTTGTAGAGTTGAAGGACTTGAATATTCTACGTCTCCAGGGTCTGGAGAGAGTTGCTGTAAAATGACGCTCAAATTTACAGACCCTTCTTCCAGCATGTTCGATAGATCATTTAACTTGACTCTCCTGGATATGACTGGTTTCCCTGACTTCACTGTGGAAAGAACTCGCTTTGATGCTGCTATGGGTAAGAGATGGAGCCCCAGGGATAAGTGCAAAGTCTGGTGGAAAGATGAGAGCGGAGATAATGGAAACTGGTGGGATGGCCGGATTATGTCTGAGAAGGCCAAATCTTGTGAATTTCCCGATAGTCCATGGGAAAGGTTCACTGTTCGGTACAGGAGTGAACCTGAGCATCCACAACTTCACAGTCCATGGGAACTTTTTGATGCTGATACTCAGTGGGAGCAGCCTCATATTGATATTGAGATCAGAGATCATCTACTTTTGGCCTTTGCGACATTGGAGGAATCTTCACACAAAGCTCAGGTATCTAGCAAGATATGTTTTTTTTTTTTTATCCTTTTCCTGAACTTTCAGTAATTAATGAAAAGTACTGGATTAGCATCCAAGCTTGAACATAGGAGACCTACCAAATAATCATCACTCTCACTCGACCTAAGTCACACCATTGTGGTGGGTTGAACTTATTGGAAGCTTTAGCATGGAATTCTTATTAATTTGTGCTTTAAAATGTTTCAGGACCAATATGCAGTAAATAAACTGAAGCAAGTTTCACATAAGTCTAATTTTACAAACAGGTAAATCGTTTTTTGAGAGTTGTGTTTTACATGCTTATATTATATAAATGTTGTTCAATCTCAGCATTCATAAACATAGAGAGAAGATGTTAATGCTGAAGTTGTAATTGGATTGTTTAAAAGGGTTCTTACTTCCATCCTTTTCCACCTACAAAAATTCCATGGGCTTGAGGTTTGGTACTGTGATATTTTGGCAGGTACCCTGTGCCATTATCATTGGAGCTTATTCAGACAAGATTGGAGAACAACTATTATAGGAGTTTGGAAGCAGTGCAGCATGATATTCAGGTGATGTTGTCTAATGCACAATCTTACTTTGGGAGAAATCCAGAGCTCTCATCTAAACTCAAACGCCTATCCGACTATTTTATGCTCGCATTTTCATCTTTGCAACCCTCATAGAGTGAAGACCTCTGTTTGTAGATAAATAAAAGTTGTTCATTTTCCCCTTCAATCCAGTTTTGGTAATTTGATTTATACTTTCAGATTCTTTCCAGAGAGAAAATTAGCTGGTGGAAAATTATCCCCACCAAAAAGCTTCATTGTTGTTTTAAACCATTTCTATTGGAGGGGACAAACAACAGTATATATGGTCAAAAAGTTATTTTTAACCATTCTTAAGTTATCTAATGGTAATATCTGTTCAATTTTAACTTTTAAATAAATTCACACATTTACAAAGTTGAGTCTTTTTAAGGAAAATGGTTCCTTTTTCAACTAGAACCATTCCTTTAAATTGTGTAAATCATAAGGTAATGGTTTCATTTATTTTATGAAGTATTTTTAACTTGGTCTCTTAATAGTTTTTGTTTTATTTTTAAATATAAGAAATGATATTTAAACACAATAAAATCTTTCAAATTTAAATTTATTTGTATCAAACCTTATCGTTCATGTCAAATGACATAGCTTCTTACTTGTGGCACATTCAAGGTGACTTTCAAAGAGGATTTTCAATGTACAATCATTTTCATAGCACAACAAATAACAAAGCCACTCTACTTTCATTGTGTTTGATCTCCAACATAAGCTCCAAGAGTTGCATAGAACCAGAAGGAAATGGTAAAATTACCCTGTCTTAAAACAGTTACATTTGACATTGACAACGATCTCTTCCTTTCAGCACCTTCGGTTATGCTTCCGACTCTTCCTTGTGCTCTTATCATCAACATTTGAGCCAAATCTAACAGTGACAACAATTTCAGTTATGCTTCCGGTTTGATCAAACAGCAGATGAGTAGCTACTCGAAAACGTTCTTCATGAAGTAGATTCACAGTGAACAACAGAGGCGCGTCGTAGATAACTTCACGAACAGGGGCACCACGACTAGCACCAGCCAAAGACCACCTATTCAGCACTGTTAGATTCAAACGATGACCCAAATGCCATGCATATTTAAGGATTTCATGAGTCGGCCAAAACTCGGCCAAGAGTACCGATCGCCCCAAACTACGAAAGAAACCAAACATCCAGTTATCTCTATCATCACGGATTAGACCACCACAAGTTGCACACTCATCCAATAAAAGAATTGCCCCATCAATATTAGCCTTCACCTAACCCGGACTCGGTCCTGTCCATCTAGGAGGAAACTGTTCATCTCTATTCTCCATTTGTTTACACTGCACAAGTACAAGTGCTGTGCTACGGAAATTGGCTTCTATGCGAAGACATTCCGTAAGCACGGATTCTATAAAATTCTCTTCAAATAACCGTTTGTTCCTTTTCGTTCATAAGATCCTACATATTATGCAACCCGAACCTCCATACTAAAACCATCACGAACAAAGTAAGATGACTGAATGATATTATTAAACACCCAAACTTTAGCACCGAGGGATAGTTTAGCATTGCTTTTGAAATAACCGCTTGTTCCTTTTCGTCCATAAGATCCAACATATTATTGCAACCCGAACCGCCATACTAAAACCATCACGAGCAAAGTAAGATGACTAAATGATATTGTTAAATACCTAATCTTTAGCACCGAGGGATAGTTTAGCATTGCGTTCTAAAAATATAGTTTAGCATTGAGATAACATCCCTTAAGAACGACCGGTAAAATAACTATAATTTAAATTAACATAGTACATCGTGGCAAGAAATATAATTGGTTCAAATTCTTAAAAAAATCCTTCATGATTAGATAAGATTTTAGATAACTTAAGTATAATTGTCGACGTGTTACGCACATGAAAGATAATAAATATTAGACGATAATCAGCACCTAACTAATTGATAATAGAAATTAGAAGATCTGTATCAAATATAAATTAGTGTGTCAAGGCAAGATCATAAGCAATATCTTGGATGTTTTTAATATAGTCGGTTTGAATTTAAGAGCAACGATACAACCGGGAGATAATTAAATATAACTTGTAACTAAGTATCACATGCAATTTAGCGGTAACGTCAGGTGAAATAAATGATTGAACTAGATTATCACAATTATAAAAAAAAACACTAATAAGAACTTTATCCTTTCGATATCATTGTATATATTTAAGATTGATGATTATTATCGTGACATCGATAAACAAAGATAAAAAAAAATTGTGAGCCATCAATATAACTAATTAACCTAAAATCAATAAAAGTGGTCTCTAATTGACAACACTAAATTTGTGGGGTATTTTATATTTTTCATTAAATTTTTAGGTGTTTCGTCATCTTCTTCAATTCTTTAAGTTAATTTTCATTAAAAAATAATTTTTAATATGTAAAATTAATGTTTCGATATAATAATTAAAAAAATAGTTTTGGATTAATTTGAAAAGATTTCAAAAATGGTTTTATGTCCAAACAACTTTAAAATATATTTAAGAAGTTTTTGAGAAGCTTTTAAATGTGTTTCAAATGTTTTAAAGAAGTCAAATAATACAAAATATCCCAGACATTTCAATACGCCTCTCAGATGTTTCGATACAGCTTGTCTATTTTTCCTCCCAAAACTATAATTCCTCCCCCAAATTTTATACGTTAGATTTATTCAAAAATCTTAATATTTTTTAAAATTGTATTGAAATATAGAATTGGAGATTATATATTGAATTTATATGTTATGTATTTCTAGTAGAAGGTTCAGCCTATCGTTCAAAACCTTGTCAATTTTTTTTTTTGAATTTTTGTCTACAAGTATTGATAAAATTCTTAAACCAAAAGTTTTAAGCTTAAGTCCTTGTTTTTTAATCATGTCTCCGAGAATTAAACGTACACGTCTTGAAAGAGGTCAAAATTCTATTCAACTTCAACTTAAAAACATAAATTTCTTAAATCTTTATTTTCAAGATAATAAAAATCTTAATCGTTTTTATTAAATTTACGAAACCAAAGATATTAAAGTTGAGTAAATTATAGATTTAAAATTTTTTATCTTCAATCTCTATGATTTTGAATTATTTTCTTTCAATCATAGATATGTTCTAAATCACATATTTGAGAAGTTAAATATTGATACCTCTCTTGTCATTCGTATTAAAAAATTGATAAAACAATGACTAAAAAAACCGAATAAAAGTTTATTCATGGAGAGTGAATTCACAAGAATAATTAAAATCAAGCTCGTATTGATCCAAAAAATATTAATACAGTAAATGTTTCACCTCTCATGACTATTATCTTTCTGTATGTGTTTATGATTAGGTATTTTGACAATAAAGATATATTTTTTCGTAATTCTCATAAGAAGTTTATGATTTGTTCTGTAGCTTAGATGATCGTGTGACATGTTTAGAACATAATAAATATGATGTTCGTGATTTTTTCTCATCTTCATCGCCTCATGATGAACTAGATGCTTAAGAATTATGTTGCATCCTGGTATGATTTTATGCTATGATTTTTGAATTTATTTTGATTTAGTTTTTGAATTATGCTTTTAGGTTTTTATGTATTTTTGGATAATTATTTATGTCTTTGGATTTTTATATTGAATTCTATGTTAAATTTTAAATTAATTTTCAGATATTATAATTAATTTTTTTTTGCAATTAGTTTTCAGTTTTCTTTAAATTTTAATTCACCTTTTTCTTTTGACTTTTATTCGATCAATTGTTACACTCAACACTTCTTTCCTCTAAAACTTTTATTTTGTTCTACCTTTGCTCTTTGATCATTCTTCCTTTTATAAAAAAATCTTACTCGTAACTTTTATTCGAGAGTGTTACACAAGTTTTAAGAATGGGTGAGAGAAACACAATCAAAAATAAAAATCTAATGAATCAAATATTTAATGATCTCTTATAATTTTTAGTTTAAATTATTTTTAATTAAAAATATTACTAAATTGAAATATTATAGAGTTAGATTTTTTATTTTTTTAGAATCAAAATTAAATTAATTACATGCATAAATATGAAGATTAAAAATATTATTATACAAAAATTTTATAACCACTGTGTCATTTAACAGCTCGATGGTCATTTTATAACAAAAACTAAATATAATATCTATTATGTGACTTTTGAAAGCTTGATAACCATTATAATTTTTGAGAATAGTTAGTGACCATCTTTGTATTTTACCCTATTGTTTTGAGTTGAATCCGAGTTGGATAACTCGCCCATCACTGTCAGTACAACGGACTTATCAGAGCAGAAGAGATGTCTATCTATCTCCTCATCTCTTTTTATTTTCTCTACTATTTCCTTCGCAGCCAAACAGCAAAGAGAAAATTATTTAATTAATTAAAAAGGGGAAATGCATTCCACTTCAGCTCTATCTTTCTCTCAAGCTAACTCAATTCCTACAAAAAATTACGCTTTCCATTCTCATTCTCCTGTCAATCTCCGCTTCTGTGGACTCACAAGCCAAGCTTTCGGCTTCTCATTTTCGAATCGCTCCGCCTCTACCCGAATTCGACTCTCCACTCGTGCTCCTGGACATTCCAACAAAATCGCTGCTTCAGCTGGACACAACGGAACTCCTCCCGCGTCATTTGATTATGACTTGATTATTATCGGCGCCGGCGTCGGTGGCCATGGAGCTGCATTGCATGCTGTAGAGAAGGTCTTTCGATTTTCTTTTATTTTCACTCCTTCTAGCTGAAACCGAATATCTGTGTGTTTTCCCCTCAGTTTGACGCTATCTATCTCTATCTTTTAGCTGTAACTAAAATTCTTTATGTTTTTTCCCTCAATTTTGACGCCATTTAGCTTCATCTTTTAGCCGAAACAGAGAAACTTTTTTTCACTCTAATTTGACGATCTTTAGCGTTATCGTTGAAACTGAAAACCTTCGGTTTTGCTTGGTATGAAGGATGAAAATGAGGATGTATGGAAAATTTGTTAATCAAAACATTAAGATTCATAACCACTTCCTCACTTTCAATTTTAACCATTTGATTATCAAATTTTCCTCTCTCATTTTCATCTTTCCTACCAAGCAAAGCCTAGGGGAGGGGGGGGGGGGTCTCACTCAATTTTGACGCTGTTTAGTGTATCTTTTAGCTGAACTAAAAATTTCCATGTTTTCACTCGGTGTTGGCGCTATTTAGCTGAAAGCCTGAAAGTTTTCTATCTTTTTTTATCATTCAATTATTTCCCTTTATCTGTTAGCTAAAAGCCTGAAACTTACTTCCTTTCTCTCTGTTTTTTTTTTCATGGTTGTTTAGGAGAAATGTTATTATTAAAAAAGAAACCTCTGTAACTTTTCAGTTGCTGATATTTGTTTCTCCTGCTTTAAGTGAAGATCAATGGTGCATTGATCGTGGTTGTTGTTTTCCCCTTTATTCGTGAAATTGGTACTTATAGTTCGATTCCTGCTTTAATTTTCTTGTGATGCTTTGCTAGTACAGGGTTTGAAAACTGCTATCATCGAAGGCGATGTCGTGGGAGGAACCTGTGTTAACCGAGGTTGTGTTCCTTCTAAAGCTCTCCTAGCTGTCAGTGGTAGAATGCGTGAACTTCAAAGTGAGCATCACATGAAAGCTTTGGGTTTGCAGGTATAGGATTGAATTGTTATGGTTACTCGTTTGGCTGAGACACACGTCTTCTATGTTATTCGGACTTGGGTACGAGTGTGCGTATGTGTAGGACGATGGCATTATCTGTTTTATTTTCCTTTTATGTGTTTTCCATGTTTATGAAGGATCCTTCCTTGGAGGTCATATCATATCCTTCAAGAAAAATGAAGAGAAGGAGCAAGATACTTGCTCATTAATTCAAAATATATTACTATTTGCATCTGAACTGATGTTTTTGTGCTTCTAACCGGGAAAACAAATGCTGATAGTCTCATAATTTTAATGTGAACTGCGGTCTATCAGTTTGCCAGACCATGTTAACCATCTGTTATCCTCTGATTATTTCTTTCTTTGATGTTCTTCTGTGTTAAATATGGTAGGTCTCTGCTGCTGGATATGACAGACAGGCAGTTGCTGACCATGCAAATAATCTTGCTTCAAAAATTCGAAGCAATTTAACCAACTCAATGAAGGCACTTGGAGTAGATATATTAACTGGTTTTGGTACTATTGTGGTAAGCTAACTTACATTTTGTAACAAAAGTCATTGTCTGTACTTTTCATGTTCTCAAGTATCCTTATATTTCTGTGTATTTAGGGTCCCCAAAAAGTGAAATATGGGAAGGTTGGTTTTACTGACACCATGGTAACTGCAAAAGATATCATCATTGCTACTGGTTCCGTTCCTTTTGTTCCCAAGGGAATTGAAGTTGATGGTATAATTTATGTCTTTGAAGTCTTATTCCATTAATGGTTTGATTGAAGTAATCTGTACGTTTAAGGCAGCACAGGCATTTGATAATATACTACTCATGATATATCTTTTGTTCTGTCTTCATCCTCTTTTACATTTTAATCTCTAGCTGGGGTAACTTGCATGATATTTTTGGATGGTCATATATTAAGTAACATGTAAAACATGTGTCAATTCAACCAAGTGAAAAGTGGAAGCAAAAGTCCGGATAAAAGTTTTCTAGTGCAGCTGAACCAATGAGAATTTTGAATCTACTACATTAGGTAATGTGATTTGGAAACAAGAAATCTCATCCAAATCATTCATAGATTTTATAGGGATTGATCCCACGATTAGACTTAATTAACAACTGAAATGTGTCATCCAACAATCTGGCAGAAATTTGCTTCAAGAGAATAACTTTTGGAATTTAACATTTATAGAAGGATGCATGAGATGCGTGGCTGTAATATTCTGTGTTGTTATTGTTTTATTTTCTTCTTTATTTCTAATTATTAACCATAAACTGCAGGGAAGACTGTTATTACTAGTGACCATGCCCTGAAATTGGAGTTTGTTCCTGATTGGATTGCAATTGTTGGAAGTGGTTATATTGGTCTTGAATTTAGTGATGTATACACTGCACTTGGATGTGAGGTGATAACAACTCATCCTTTTCTTTTTCTACCTTGTACATGTTATGAAACGGATGTAGGAATCTTACTTTGAAGATTAAGGGACTGTAAATTTACCTTTTGCTTCAGATTATAAGTTTCTTTCGCCTGAAATCTTTAAGTACTTGAGATGAAGATTGCATTGGAGTTATGCTTCTCAACTTAGGATTAATCTATGTTTTCTTTGAAACTCCAAGCTGGGAGGATCCATGCTCTTTGGTGATCGCTATTGTATACCAAATGACTTCCAGTCAACTTAGACCATACTTATGTTAAAGGATTATGCAGGTTACTTTTATTGAAGCTCTAGATCAACTTATGCCTGGATTTGATCCTGAGATTAGCAAGTTAGCCCAAAGGGTGCTGGTCAACCCAAGGAAAATTGATTATCATACTGGAGTGTTTGCAACCAAGGTAATCTAGTGTTTAGATCTGTGTACATTCTGGTTGGCTGTTCAATAAGTGGTTAACTGGTTATTGATTTTCCTTGGTGTTATTTATAGATCACTCCTGCGAGGGATGGAAAACCTGTCATTATTGAGCTTACCGATGCCAAGACCAAGGAACACAAAGACACCTTGGAGGTATCTGCATGATGTTTCGTTTTCTATGGGAATTCTTGAATCTCCCAATTCTCTTTTGGTATTTATGCCAGTCTATTTCTTTCTACTTAATGTTATTATGTACTGAAATTGCTGTCATATGATTCATTTCCTGAAATCAAATCTACATCCTTTTTATCCTCTATATGAATTTACCGGTTGCAATCTGCTCCATAGCGTCAATGGGATTTATATGAGTTTTTTTTTTTTTTGGCTCCAGGTAGATGCAGCGTTAATTGCTACTGGAAGGGCTCCATTCACTAATGGTCTTGGCTTGGAGAATGTACGTCTTCTTCATGAATACATATATATGATTGATTGTCCATGGCATTAAAAGGAAATGGATTAAAACTGTGTATCCTTTTAATCAGATTAGTGTAGTGACACAAAGGGGTTTCGTTCCTGTTGATGAGAGAATGCGTGTAATTGATGCAAATGGAAATCTGGTTAGTTGTAAATTTTGTTCTGACTTATATTTTACCCATATTGACTTCAAACAAACACTAATTTTTAAGTTTGAATGCTAGGTTCCTCACCTTTACTGCATCGGTGATGCAAATGGTAAAATGATGCTTGCTCACGCAGCAAGTGCACAAGGAATTTCTGGTAAGTACCTGCTAACTTATTCTTTGCTCATTTGTAACTGATTTTCATTTAGATCCTTTTCATATTTTGCTTAAATATCTTGATTCAGTCATCGAGCAAATCACTGGAAAAGATCATGTGCTTAATCACCTCAGCATCCCGGCAGCTTGCTTCACTCACCCTGAAATAAGCATGGTTGGTTTGACAGAGGTGAATACAGATTTGCAATCACTCAATATCTGATTTATTATCAAGTTTAAATTGGTTCAAACTTCCCGATGTAATGTAATGTAAGGCAATATATAAAACACTGTTTTTCTTTGGAATGCCTAAAATGGTATTCTTATGGCATAAAATATCTGAAAATTTGACAGTGTTCTAACCTCACAGACTCAAGCAAGAGAGAAAGCTGAGAAGGAAGGGTTTGAAATAAGCGTTGCCAAAACAAGTTTCAAAGCTAACACAAGGGCACTGGCAGAAAATGAAGGCGAGGGACTTGCTAAGGTTATTTATCTTGACACCTATCTTAAGCAGTAACTAAATCAATAAACATGATAAAGATATTACAAGAAGATAATTTCCATTTTTTCCATTGTAAAAAAGTTGTTTCCTGATTTCCACAAAATGCTGGGAACAAATATTTATCAGTTCTATAAGAATATCTGATTGAAGCTTATATATGGGGCTGAATTCTTAAAATAAATTATTAAGGAGAGAAGTTTTATTTCTTTGATAGAGCAAGAATCATAGATGATGGACTGTGGTATTTCTTCATCCTTTTGTTTGCTCTTTATTTTTCTTATTCGATCTTTGTCTTAAGCCGTTGATATAGTTTCTAAGTTCTAGATACATTTCTTCCATGCAGTTGATTTACAGACCTGAGAATGGAGAGATTCTTGGAGTTCATATATTTGGCTTGCATGCGGCAGACCTCATCCACGAGGCATCAAATGCCATAGCTTTAGGAACACGAATCCAGGTGAGTCTTCAGTGTGAAGACCAGAACATTTTCGGTTCATGCATCTGTTTCCTAACGTTTAAATTGTAAATAATTACGTGTTTTTGTTTGCATCAATTAGGATATCAAATTTGCAGTTCATGCGCATCCAACATTGTCTGAAGTTCTCGATGAACTATTCAAATCAGCAAAGGTGAGTTTTGAATCCTTCTTATAATGCTCTCAAGAGTCATGATCTTTACCCCTGACATTTTGAAATCATGCACTCAAAAAAGGCATAAACCATGATATTTGGAATTTTATTTCGGATAATCATATGTCTTGCAAAACATGTTCGAATATCTGTTGTATACGGGTGGTGGACATGAGAAGTTAATAAAAAATGAAATCAGAGCAGCATAGTGCATGAATGCATAACTCCAAATCAGAAGCACAACGAATCCATCAGTACATTATTTAATTGTATTGCTTAACCAGGTTAAAGCCCCTGCATCTACCAGCAGCAGCACAGTAAGCAAGCCAGTTTCGGCGTAAAAGCTCCTCAACGCACCCCGAATGAAAACTTAAAATATTTTTTTGAGTACTTTGGTTGTATTAGGGAGTATCGAGGAACCTTGTTTCCACCGGCGACAGCCATCTAGAAGAGTGAACACTTGGTAGGACTGGAATTTACAGTACTGATCATGTTGATGGTAGTTGTTTGTGCCTGAAGCTGTCATTGTTTGTCAAGTTATTGTTAAATGTGAATACAGATTCTTGTGCTCATAATTTAGTCCTTGTCCTTGTAGAAATAATATGGTAAATATTTCTGTACATACATATTTTCCTATAATAAAACATAATTTATTACAAGAACGATAAAAATTTTAGTAGGTATATAAATTATGACAAATTGTACATAATTTCTTACCCAAATCGTAATAAAAACAGTAGGTACCGAATTTCTTATACGAAATGACCCAAATTGAAAGAAACTTAACTTAGGGTAAACATTTTTATACATACATATTTTTCTACGAAAAAAACTAATTTATTAAGAACGATCAGAATTTCAATATGTACAAAAATTATTACAAACTGTACATAATTTCTTACTTAAAACGTAATAGCAACGATAAATAACGAATTTTTTATATAAAATCACCCAAACTAAAAAAAAAAAAAAAAACTTTAAATAAGAATTTCTATACATATATATTTTCCTTCGTCGGTGAGGAAGACGACCACCAAAATTTCCGCTTCTATTACTGAGGATGGAGTCGTTGGTTCGCATGACAGGAGTAGCTAGTTATAATTTATAAATGTTGCAGAGTACCAGGCTCAGCCTTTATGTCAAAGTTTTGGCAAATTGAAGCCTTGGTTCGATTGTTGGGTATGATGAGTTTTGATCGTAAACGGCTCAGGGTTTAAATATTTCAGTTTTATCTAGATTAAATGAAAATCAACCTTTAAACTATTTTTTTTGTTTTTAACCTTTAAATTATATCTTTTACAAAATAAGCCTTAAACTATAATTCTTTGTCACTTTAAGTCAAATAGTTATTTAAGTCAAAAGGAAAAAGATTAATTAATAAGATGCTGACACATCAAAAATATTTTTGTCCAATAGATAATTTAGGGGATAAAAGGAAAAAAAATAACAGTTTAGGTACTTATTTTAATAAAAATAATTTTAGGACTTAATGTAACCAAAAAATAATAATTTAGAAATTTATTTTGACAAAAAAAATTAAAAAAATATTTTAAAGGCTGATTTTTCATTAAAGCCTTTTCGCTTATGTATTCGGTTAGAATAAATGGCTTTGGATACCAAGCACCATTGCTGCAAGTAAAATGTAAGGTTATTAGATAGGTTTGAGTTCGAAACTCGTCAAACTAAAAATTTTAGGCTCAAATTCAAGCATAATTTAAACTCAGCTCAACTCGAGGTCTGAGCTTAGTTTATTGTTTTTTTAAAATTGTTTTTAAATATATTTTTTTTGAAACTTAAAAAATAACATGTGAAAATTTATTTGAAAAAAATAATATTTATTTATTTTAATCCATAAGTAATCAAAGTAAATTTTTTTAAATTATACAAATTCACAAGGAAAAAAGAAATTTAAAGAACATGATAACAAATTAACAACAATAAAACATACAAATGCATATGAAATATATATAATTATTTTGAAACAATTCATAAGCTTTTCGAGTCGAACTTGAATCAACTTAGCAATACAAGTTTGAGCCGAAACTTACGAACCCATCAGACTCATAATCAACCCCGGACCAGACCACAACTGCTGTTGCTTGTAATAATTTGTCTAAATTATTCTAATATATAATTAAACTTAACCAAATTTCTTAATCAGTAAATAATAATCCACGTCTGATTACAAGAGAAATTATCCAAAACCCAACCTAGGCAAACTGAATGCTATTAGGCTACACATGTAAACCGACCCTGGAAGGATCTATTCAGTTTTGACCAAAAAAAAGTTAAGGCTACCCATTGATGTATATGTATATAAAACCCAATCCATCAGCATCACTTAAAAGGGTTAGCTGTTCATAAAATTTTGTTTTGTTTTTATTTATTTTTAAACTTGATATACAAGCAACCTTGCACCTGGATCAACCCTATTAGAGGGTATAAGCATCGTTCACTTCTCCGTACCTCAGAAATCCATTAACTCTAAACCAAGGTGTTCAACTACCAACTAAATGTCAGATCATAACCAAGGAGTAGCTTACCTCACGCTTAAACCTCTTCAAAGGGTCACCTTTGAAATCGGTTGTAGTTACGAACTCAGCTCCCTTGGATGTGGTTGTTACTGAATCTTTATGTTTTCAAGTATCCATGCAGGAAGAAGGGTCGTGGAGGTTTTGATATTCCAACTGACAAACAAAATTTTATACGTAAGAAGATGAACAAAATTGAATCAAACTCGGTTGATTTTGGAGAATTCACTTACCATTGCTAAATCATGAGCCAACTTCATTTTCCGGTAGTCTTGTTGTGCTTTCTTTGAACGGAACATAGCTTGAACACGTACAACAGCTTTCTCAACACGCTCTTCAGCTTGTTTTCTGCCGGTTCTGAAGAAGTCCTCCTCTGTGTCACTTTCTGGCCTGTGCTCTGAAACTGCATCAACTGGGTTAATTTGCAGTCCACGCAAACCTTTTCTCTTTAATCGCCATCGCAGAACTGCTTTCTCAAGAACACCAACTGACCAGGTAATCTTACGGTACTGCCTTCTTGTTAGTAGACCCCGGAAAGCCGCCTGCATTAAATTTCCAAGCAATGTTTCTATTCTGAGAAATCCTCACTTCCTCGGGCATAAAGAGAAGAAAATAAATTTTTTTTGTGATAAACCGTCGAAAAGATGGAGGAATCAGAGAAAAAAATCTTACATTGGCATGATATGACAAGTATAAACACGAGTCTGTAAGAAAAAAAATTAGGAAATCCAAATGAAAGATGAATTTTGGTTAAAAAAGGGTAAATGTCATGAAATTGGACCAATAAAAGAGAAATCATGACTGCTTACGTCACCAAAAATTTTTAAAAAAATGGATTTTGAGTTATGTATAATGCAATACTCACACCAATAGAATAGTAAGAAGAAACGGGAGGATATTTACTTGGATTCTGACAGCCTGGCGGCGCAGATTAAGGAACTCTTTACGCATTTTCCAAGTACGGAACCTATACTGGATATGGGAAGCTGCAGCCATCTTTCTTTTTGTCTCATAGTTACGAAAGGCATGTTGAATCTTCATAGCTGCAATTATATTGCGTGCTTCATCCTCTGGAGTAGAAGACTCAATTATTTTAGTTCGTATTTTCAAAGAATGTGTCCTGAACGCATTCTGTATGCGTGCAGCTGCATCAGCAGCAGTCCTATAAGCTGCTAAACTTTCCTTCAAATATAAATCATCTTCGTTAAGGTTATTGGTGTTTGTTGTTTCGGTTCTACTGGTTTGTAGAGAACCACTAGCATTTCCAGCTACAGCCATATCATTGAACTGTGCTACTAGAGACTCTTCAGAAAGATAAGCAGACAGACCCTCGTAACCCTTTGAAGATGCAAGATCAGCAGCAGTGCAACCATTTGGATTTTGGTTGGTGGGGTCTGTCACCAAATTTGGCTTTGCACCTGCAGATAAAAGAACAGCAACCATTTTTTCCCTGCATTGGAGATTTTCTGAAGTGAGATACAATTCAAAACTGATTCAAGACCGACAACTATGTAAAAAACAGTTTAATTTCTGATCTAGAGCAAACACTGGTAAACAAATTACAGACAAAAATAAGTTTACATGGAAATAAAACTATTCTGGTATTCAACACCATTAAATTCCAGTTCCAAAAAAGTTAAAGACTTATAATATGCAGCAAGTATATAAATATTAGGAATCACGCAAAAAGAACTTACCTCCCATAATATGCTGCCCAATGAAGTGCAGTCCATCCATGTTTATCACGAAAATCCAGAGACAAGCCAGACCATGAAAATAGATAAATTGCCCAAGTATAACCAAGAATGGCACATAAATGAATCACTCCTAGACCCTCAATATCAAATTCGGTTGTTTTACGTCCCTCAATTATTCTTTCCAACAGCCAGTCCTTGAGCCGATTCTTTAAAGCAATTTCAAACAAACTATCTTTTGCTTGTCTAATTGAAGCTCGATTTTCTTCAATTGACGTAAGCAAATACGTCCAACTATTGGATATACTGCTAGTCTTTTGGACAAAACTCTTGGCCTCCTTCAAGGTATTTGGTGAAACTTTACTCGATAAAATATTAAGACTCTTGGAAGTAGAGAATAGCAAAAAAGCAAGCCTCATCTGCAACCGGAATTCCTCCCACCTGGACTCATCTTCTGCAGGAACTAAAGGGTCAGGTGATAAAGGAGCACGATACTCAAAACTAAGAACTTGGCTGATTGGTTTATGGCCATCAAGACTCATATACAGGCTCACTAGTCCTGGGGAATGTTGTGATAACACACATCGATAAACCCCAACATAGATACTTTTGGCCGGGTAGCATATGTCACCACATACACAAAACAAATTGGAGTTGGCAAGATGTTGATAAGCTTCATGAAAGACTCCAGTGACTAAAATCTGCAAATTAATATATAAACAATTGTTATTCAAATGGATACTTTTCTATCAATTCCATGATCATGAGTAATCATTGCAGCAAAGGTGGGAGTATTTCTAAAAACCCACGGAGGGAGAAAATTTTAAGGAAAAACCTTTGTCTTTTCAGTTGAATAGGCCCATGCATGTGAGACTTCAGATATGCTAAATATTTGCTCGGGAGAGGTGAAGGAATCGTGAACAGATGAAACTGATGATTCTTGCATAGAGTCACCTACTGAAACAGGCGATTCAGTCACAGTGTAGTTCATCCATTTTCCAAAGCTGTCTTGACTTTGTAAACCATCATCGGTCAAAAGGTCCAACAAATCACCAGTCCCTAAGGCAATAGTGTCTTTTCGAAGCAAATTAGAATTTAATTGACTACCGGGTATCGGATTACAAACGGTCACTGGAGTGTTAAAGTAAGCATTGTTACTCTGAGCACCCGGCTCAACTAAATTAACAAGCATAGAAATTTCTGTTGATAAATTATGGGCTTGAGTGTTGAAGTGCGCATTGTTACCCTGCAAAATGAAGAATTGGTCAATAGATCAGCCAAATACAAAAAAAAAAGAGAATATTCAAGATGTTTCTGCACATATAAGATACCCCAGAAGATGTTTCTGCACATGTAAAACCCATACATATGTTGGGAAGAGAAAACATTTAAATCTAGAAGTACAGTATAAATCATAAATGCAGAGAACTTAAAAATTAGTTCAGAGTCTATCCGTCCAATTCCCAAATTCCGCACAACATGCGGGATATCTTTCAGCAATAACAGCACGCCATGTTACTAAGATAGATAAAAACAGAAACAATAACTCTATTAGCCTACAAAGACAATTCAAAGAAGTTTTTCATGAAGATGAAACAGAGCTAATAAAATATATTTTTAAAAGAAAATCATCTATACTTTAAGAAAGATGTATAAATCTAGGAACTTAAGAGCTATGATGTTATTCTGCTCACATCATTTGAGAAACCATTTCCTGCTGTTTGATTCAATTGCTCAAAGCAAGAATTCTTTTCTGCAATCAGAGTAAATAAGTTAAAAATATAGCAATTAAAAAAGGGTACTGTTGAACCAAGAAACCAATTTGTTACCTCTTCTAGATACAGTTGACTCGTTACTATCATTTGTTATCAGAAGCTCATCCCATTCAAGTGTATTAATCTCATGAAGCCTCCTTTCATGATTTCTGACATCAATATTATTATTGGGGTCTGTTGGATTGCAATCAATAAGAACATGATGCATTCAAGCATAGAAAAAACATGATAACAAAGTTATGCTGACAACTTGTTGGCATAAATCAACATCAATATCATCAAGAGGTCCTTTCTCACCTTCATAATATGCATTACCAACTCCAGAATCAAACTCTTCCATAACATTCAAAGGAGTAGACTGATCAGATATTGAACTGGAAATTGAAATCCCAGGTGTTGCTGGAGAACCCTGTGACTGTACCAAATCAGCCAAGGTCAAGTCAATAACAGCTTCTAAGGCATGCAAAAATGTAAAAGAATATTCTTGTTAGGAGACAGTGACTCCAACTCTTCAGTTTTTTATAATTTTAACACCAACCTCCTGTGTCTCACGATAGTGAACAAGAACTATGTGTTCTAGAGACCTGAAAAAAAATTATAATAGATGGTCAGGCTAATCACAATCAGTCTATTAAGATACTCTGGAAAATGAGATAGAGGGGGTAGACTATAATGATTTAATTTTCAAATCAAACAATGTGGGGAATAGGCAAGGTAAAGTTATACATCCAAGTTACATACTTGTCAAGCAGCCAGTAACACCTACGAACAAAGGTAGGGTTATCTTGGCCATGTGCATAATATACATGAATCCTTTCTTCATTACCAACCTGAAATATAGAATGCAATACAATTCCAACAAAATTATGCTTTCTCAAAATATTTACATTTTGGCCAGTCAAAGAACAAATAACATAAATGGATTTCATAAATTTACTGAGGAGATTAAAATTAAAAAGAAAAAGATGCTAGACTAGAAATAGATGTGCCAACAAGAGGGTTCTATACGAGTGAAACTAATCTTTCAAACCATGAAGAAATGGTTATAGAACAGTGTAAAACATAAAATTAGGGATAAAGCAACTTTTAGTCCTTCAACTTGCCAACTTTTCCCATCTTGGTTCCTGAACTTTTTTTGGGTCCACTTTGGTCCTCAAACCAGCATTTTTGACCCATTTTTTCCTTTGATGATGTAGCACAATATCAGAGTACCACATCATCAAACTATAATGGAAAATGTTTCCAATTTCAGAGAAAAATGCGGACCAAAATTAAGTTCAAGGAAAAAGTTGGGAGAAATTGCCAAGTTCGAGGACTATAAGTTGCATTATCCCTAATCTTTAATGCACAAAGAAAAATACCACAGCATGTTTGAAGTGTATTAAAATAGCAGAAACTTGCAATCTTTTCCACATCCTGTTATGTATATTTATAAACATACTATACAAGTAAAAGAAAGAGAAGGACAACTACAAAAACCAAAAATTTGAATCTCAATATCAAGAGGAATGCCATTATTCACTCAGGTATAACAACTGAAAAGTTGTGTCATTTATAGTGCCTTATAGTACAAGAAAATCTCACTTTTAAGTGTTCGTGAGCTTCTTTAACAGTCTTCCCGTCTTTTTTCTTTTTCCAGTTATGGCCATCTTTTCGGAAGTTTCGGAGCATCTTTCGATCAAAAAATACAATAGTACCACCTACAACATCAAGAATAAAATTAGTTATTCTATAAGTACACCCCTTCCTAGTTTAGTACTTTAAATATAGAAGTTACAAATGAGGCATGCCATTCATTTGAAAACAAATTCATAATTTCCTAAGGTCCATAACCAAAACTAAAACTAATGATTATGTACTAAAGCCACAAGTAAATGCAACTGAACATTCTCTTGCAACATGCTGACTTTTGGTGATCCAGTATTAGTGTATCAGATTAAACAAATAAGCCTGTCTGGTTGACACTTTTGGTTTTCGCTCTGTACCTTTTTTCAAATAATGAATAGTAATTAAAAGACAAATAGCAATAACATCAAATAACACAATGCCTAACTTCACAGAAATTAAAATAACTGGCAGCATGAACTTAAAAAATGATAAAGCTAGGTCAGTTATTTCATTAAGTAGACCTTTCAGCAATTGTAACATTGATTTGATTGTTGCTTCATGGAAATAGAGAAAAAATAAAAATGGGGAACTAATTATCATGAAAATTACTTTTGGGCAGGTTCACCGGCTTCACATAGATTGGGAAATATTTGTGGTTGCAAAGTATAGCATGAATTTCATTTGGACGTAGCCATCTAGACTTGGCTTCTTCCATCATATTTTGAACATCCAAATCTGTCCGCCAAACAAAAGACATTAGAAACTAAAATTAGCAAAAGAGAGGCATGCTCTTAACTGTGATATGAAGCGTGATCTAACCAATTATTAGAACAAAATTTAACAGTACATGAAGCTTAAAATAACTCCACTACAATGACTATGAAATTATTGTTTATCAGAATTTGTCTTGAAACAAATAACCACTTCTCCAACTTTCAATTATTCAAATTCTAGAGCTAAAAGTAAAACAAAAAGGTAATTAGTAAGTGAGTGATCAAACAATTTAGTACGCGTTTCATAACAAAATTAAGTAACAATTCTTAATACTAGATTTATAAGCACTAAAATTGTATTATAAAAGCTGTTTGATATATTACTCATTTCATAATTATAAACTTATTATAATGATGATTTAGATCTCTTTCTTAAAAATAAAACTGATTGAACATGTTCTGATCTTAAGCAATAGTAAGTCTATGAAATTGACAACTCTAATTACAAAAACATGAAACTTAAACCAAAGAAAAATGGATAAGGTAAATTATTCCGTACAAGTACAGTACCTGCCAATGTACGGAAACCGTGAATCTCGGAGCCGATGAGTGGGTCAGTACCGCCACCGTCCATCGCCGGAATCAGACTCCAGGAAGAGAAACCTTAGGCAGCTTTTCCCACACTGAAAAAAAAAAAGAAAAAAAGTCAATATAAAAAATTAAACGCGCAGGAAAACGATTATATTGAAATCAAATATAATAAAAACGATCAAACAACTAAACAATAATAAGGAAAAACCTAATCCAAAATCTAAATCGAGGGGTGTTTTCTGAGCTTTTGAGATGGAAGGGTGAGGAAAATGAAGACGAAGAGAGTCGGCCGATCAGAAAATTATAAAATTAAGGCAAAAACATTTTTATTATTTTTCTGTAAAATATTTTTGGAAGGTTTTTGAGTTTTATAGTGATTAGGTTTTCTTTTGTTTCCAATAGAGTCTTTGTTTGTTTTTTCTGTAGGTATATTTTGACCTGGATAAGTAGTAAGTTTTTATACTGAGATAGAGACCAAAATAGCGCGTTTGGAGTAATTGTATAAAGGTATACTTAGATACTGAAATTATTGAGGTGATTCTAGTTTAATTATTAAGTTTACATTTAGTATTACGTTTTAAATTCACTAAAAATTGATTTAAAATATAAAAATAATATTAAATAAATAATTTTTTGAAAAAATTGTGTTCGAAAAATATTTTTTAACTCAAACATAAAATTTAAAATTTTTAGTTTTTGCGGTTAAAAAATACTTTTAGGAGTAAGATTATAATTTTAACATTCATTTATTATATTTTATTATAATTTAATTTTTATAAGTATATAACTATATTTAACATAATTTTTTTTAGTTTTAAAATTATATATATTCATATCAAACTTTTAAAAAAATCACTTTTCTCAAAAGCACTTCTAAAAAATACTTTTCGAAAATAATTCATGTACTTATTTATTAATATTTTTATATTTTATCATAATTTAAGTTAATACTATAATATAAAAGAATTTTATTATCATTTAAATATATATTTTTTAACTTATAATATCATGTCTAAAATAATTATTTATTTTTTCAAAAACACTTTTTGACAACAATACTAAACACATATATCTCAAACTAAAAATTTCAAAAAATTTATTCACTACACTTTCTCACCACACTTTTCAAAAGCAATGCTAAACTGATCTTAAATTATAAATTTTTTAAAACAAAATATTTAATTGTTTAATTGATATAAAGTGAGTCACTGACCGTTAACAATGTTAAATAAAATAGTGATGTTGTAATTAAATAAATTTATATAATTATATATTTAATTTTTATTATTTAGATATTTAATTAATTTAATTTTAAATTGTCAACACGAATTTCTCTCTTAAAAAAATAATAATAATAATCATATAACAGAAAAAAATAATAAAATAAAAAATAATAATAAATAACAGAAAATCAAAAAATAGTAAAAAAATGAATAAAAATATAATAAAATTCAAAAATAAGAGATAAGGGAGTTGAGGATTTTTTGGTTGGTGGAGTGTTTGTAGGGATTTGAATTTTGTTTGGAGTTTTTTACTTTAATCAAAAGTCTGAATTTGAATCTTATAAAAGGAGGAGGATTTCAAGTTTAAAGGGGTAGAGAAAAAACAAAGAGAAGGGGGAGTTGAGATCAGAATTCAAAGGAGCAATTACAAGCTTGAGTAAGGGGAAGGATTTCAATCGGTGAGGAAGCAAAGGAGATCGCCGGCGGTAAATTCTTTTCCTCTTTAGTTTCGGCTTTTTTTATGGATTAGACTCCTAGATTCGAAATTAGTTATTTTTAGACTTTAATTAGGACTTAAAATTAATTTTAAAGATTTTAAAAAATTTAATTATGTTCTAAATTAGAATTTAATTTAATTTTTAAGAAAACTTTAAAATTAATTTAACCTAGTTAAATTTAATTAATTTAACCCTTTGAACCTAAAAATTAGACTTGAATTAGGTGTAATTTAGTTCTTAAAATTTTAGAAATTATTTTAGTTAATTATTTTAAATTAATTTTAATTAATTTCTAAAAAATAAGCTTTAAAATTAACTCACCTAAATTAGGTCTAGTTTAGCCTTCAACCTTAAAATATTCACCAAATTAGACTTAAATTAGGCTTACTTTAATTCTTTAATTTAGGAAATAATTTTAATTAATTATTTTAATTAATTTTAATTAATTTCTAAATATAAGATTTAAAATTGTTTAGGTCTAATTAGCCCAAATTCTACCTAAATTAAACTTTAATCAAGTTAAAATTAAATTCTTAAAGGTTAGAAATTATTTTAATTAAGACTCTTAATTAATTTAAATTTCTAAGATAAGGTTTAAAAATTAACTTAATTAAGTTTAATCCAACCCTAATTAAACCTTTGAACTTAAAATTCACCAAGTTAGACTTTAATTAAGTTTTAATTAAGATTTGAAGTTAAGGAAAATTTAATTAATTAATTTAATTAAAAATCCTAAGCTTTAAAATTAATGTCACACTTAATTAAATCTAATCCATCGCTCAAGGTTTGTTCTCGAGTCCCTTGTAATCTCTTCCAATTCAAGTCTCTTTTGTACTCTTGTGATGAGAATTTTGATGTAATTTTGTACCCATGATTCTAATAAAATTGATGAGTTCCTTTTATCTTGTCTTTTTATTTTATTATGTTTTTGCATGGCATACTTAGGGAGGTCACCTAATAAACTTAAGTTAATTAATTTAGAGCCTTTTAGGACTAGTCACTTAAATTAATTAATTTAATTAGGGAGAAAATTTAGTAATATAGCATGTGAATCTTATGTCTCGGATACACTAAAAAGGTTGGTGTTTTGACGCACCATGATGCTGACCTAGAGAGTGTACCTTGGCATCGAATTCATGTGTTATTAAAACCTAGAATTTTGATAAAATGACTTAGGTTTAGAATTAAATGGATAGGTAAGCAACTAGTGGCATTAGTAACTTAGGTTTTGAACACTTAAACAATGGAGCCTATTTTAGGATTAGAACTTAAAATGAACAAGATAAAAATAATCATGCATCTTTCTTTAACCTTTTGAGGCGGAAGTTACATTCCTTTAAATTTGGTTGAGGTTTCCTATCTAGAGGACGTCTCGTTCAACTCAAGTTTAAAGGCGATGTAATTTCTAAATCAAAAGGGTATCCTAGATTCAAATGATGTTCATTTAACAATGAAAAATTAAATTAATATCTATCTTCAAAACGTCAATGCCACGTAATGTTTTTTTCAAGGTACCAATTTTTGGGTGTTTGTAAGGGTCGTCCTTACACGTAACCGACTCTCGAACCCAACGCTTTTAAAATGAATCTCTGGTTTATTTTTATGGTGTCTGGCCTACCTAAGTGGCTGGTGACGACTCAAAGTCTTTGTTTAAAAATTAAATTATAGATTTTTCTAAAATCTGGATTTTTCAAAGACTAAAATTGATAAATTCGCTTTTTTAAAAATCAATCGTCGAACACTTTTTCACCTAAACTCGCGTTTTTAAGAGGTCGCGACATAAATTAAAATAATTTTATTTACTATATTAAAAATTTTAATTAATTAATTTTTTAAAATATTAATTTAATTCGATCCAACATAAACACCAGCTTAATTATTTGTCACAAGCCCCAAAACCCAATATTGTTATTAGTAGGGGTGAGTATTCGATCGAGTCGAGTTAAAAAATTTCGAGTTATTCGAGTTGGTGAGTTATTTTACAACTCAAACTTTATTTGAAAATTTTTCGAATCGAGTCGAGTTTTCGAGTTCCTATAAATTTTTCGAGTCGAGTCGAAAACTCAAAAATTTGAGTTTAAAATATAACTCATCAACTTGAATAACTCGAAATTTTTTTAACTCAACTCGATCGAATACTCACCTATTTTGAGGTATTATTTCTCGAGGAAAGTAAAACATTTAAACTTATTTTACTATTTTCTCAAATTATGATTTATGATAAGTTTTACTTATTAATACATTTAATTATTATTAATTATTTAGTCTGAGTATTTATCTCTTAAATATTATCTCTATTAATTTATGTTAAACCACTAGACATATAAAACATTAAAATTATCAGTTAATCAAACAATCATCAAGTAATTATAAGTGTATCTCAAACCACCATATATGATAATAATAATAATAATAATAATTAATTTTTTTTGTCACAGATATTATTATTAAGAAATAAACGGTTGTTGATAAAATAATTTTACATACATAAATAAAAATTAAAACTTTAATCTCATTCTTTCTATTTTGTTCGAAGGATAATCACCCTAGTTACCCACGCATGTTATTAAACCCAAGGTCAACACTTGTTATTATTTTATAGTTTTATTTTTTCATAGATCACTATTATTTTTATGATATTTTAATATGATTACCATTTTCATATTACTTTTATTTTAATGTCAAAATATTCAAATAATATTATAAATAAAAATTAATATTAAAACAAAATAAATAAAATAATATGCAATGTATTAAAATATTATTAAAAGATTCAAAATAATAATAATAAAAAATTCATATTAACTAAATAATATTAAGTCTAAAATAAATACAAAGATAATATGAAATATGAAATATTAAAAACATATCTATATTAAAATAAATAAAATATTGTGCATGTATTGAAAAAATATTAATATACGAAATATATTTATAATTTAATATCGTACTATCTTTATTTAAAACATTATGTAACAATAATATATGAATGTGGATGTTAAATAATATATGAAAATAATATTAATATTAAACATTACTATATTAAATAAAGATAAACACAAATATTATAATATTATAAAACACAATTAAATTAATGATATATTTAAATAATTAAATTATTATAATATACTATAATATTAGATTAAATACATTTAAATTAAGGTCACTTAATTTTGAAAACAAATTAACACGTGTACGCGGGTGCACAAACAAATTGAAACAGTCGTGTAGCTTTAATAAAACCGCCAGGACCACACATAAGTCTCCGTTTGGAATTTGAAATGTGGTGCATCTCCAAAGAGACGTTATAAGCTTTTCAAATTTACCTACTTTTAATAATAACTTTTTATATATTTAAAAATCAAGATCCCAGCTTTACTCACGATCTCTCGGCATAGAGTGATTAAATCTATCTCTCTCCTTTCTCACATTCAAACGAGGAGCCTTTCCACTTTTGTTTTTCTCTAAAAATCTCAAATTTCAGCTTCAAAGTATGTATATATATGTTGAACCCAGAAAATTGTAGCTTTGGTTAAGCTGATCTTATTCATTGGTTTCGATGTAAGTGTTTTCCTTTCGTTTAGAGATTTGGGTTTTTGATTTTGGGGGTGTTTTGTTGATTTTATGATATTTTTTGTTAGTATCATGTTTGAATTTTTCACATGGGGTCTGTTTGGTTGCTGAGAAAGTCCGGGAAAGATGTATGACTTGAAGAATTTTGAATCCTGTATATTCTCCTTGCAGCTTCAATGAAATTGATTTGCTTGGTTCATTATACAGGAAATATATTATTTGATTTACGGGTTGGGGTTCTGAGATATTTATTAGAGTAAAATGAGTTAACGCAATTAATCTTTACATGTTTTAATCGCCCCCCATTGGCCATTAATGCTAGACTGTAGGTCTTAATCCGCTTATGCGATGATTTAGAGGCAATTTGGAGATATCTATATAGCATTGTTTCCATATTGGACTTGTAATGTGTGCTATCAAGGATTGAGAGATGATTTGTGTTTTCATTTAATTTTCTTCAGTTTTCAAGTTTGTTCGTCAAATTTTTGGTTGTTTGAATATCTGCATTGTGTCTTCAAGTGTGATTATCTCCACATTTGATGCATTTTTGGACATCTTGATGTTGAGATGCCGATTTACATCGGATCTTTCATTCATTTAATTGAACATCTTCTCTACATTCGAACAATGCAGCTTGTAAAAAAGGGATTATCTCTCAAATTCAAGTATTTATAGCATCTTATATTGGTTTAGAATCTTGTAGGAGGCTAGGAGCTTATAGCGTAGTGTCTGATTGTGTTATAACTTTAATACCTGGTAACTGAACGGTTCATTGTGTTTAGCATCTACAGACCGATTGGATAGGTGGAATTCGGTTTGCATTTCTCGTATGAGTTGAGTTCTTGAGGTTTTACTTTCCTACAATGGGTGTCAACAAAGAAGGTGGATTCTTTCAGCTATTCGACTGGACTGCGAAATCTCGGAAGAAGTTATTTTCAAGCAAGTCAGATTTTCCAGGTATAACTGCCTTCCCGGCTCGTTGCCACATGCATATGCAAGGGAAAATTATGTTCTTGAACCATAATAGTTTATATCATGTCATTACTAATCGTTTCTTTTGTGTGTGTGTTCAAAATTTAAGAGTGTTCGAAACAGGGAAAGAGAAGGGATGGAAATGTACCAATGACACGCACTCATCTGGTGAGAGCATAGCAATCTGATATAATTTTGGGGTTGATCGTTATCTGAAACTGCTTTTACAATTGTTGTTTTCATTATTGCAGAAGGATGAGGATGAAACCGGATCCCGGATGAGTTTCAAAGGGAGCAGTGATTATAGTTGTGCTTTTTCAGTTATGGATGATGATATGTATGGAGCTAAGCCCCCGAATGTAGTGGCTCGACTTATGGGATTAGATTCTTTACCTACATCTTCTGAGCCGCACTCCACCCCGTTTTTCAACACTCAATATCTTCGAGATGCTCATTTCCAAAAGAGAAACCTTAATTATCACCATGAAGAGCAAATAGTTTATCCAGATGATCCATTCAATAAGATCAAGGATGGCCCTCTGAGGAACTTTGCAGATTTGAAGCCTCATAAAATGGTCAACAACCCTATAGAGAAATTCCGAAACGAAAGCTTGCCTCCTAAGGCTGCTAAAACAATTCCAGTTACCCACAATAAACTTTTGTCCCCGATAAAGAGTCCAGGTTTTTTTCCTACTAAGGATGCTGCTCATATAATGGAAGCAGCTACTAGAATTCTGGAGCCTGGTCCCCAAGTCATTGCTAGAGCCAAAATGCCATTGGTTGGGTCGTCCTCAGTGCCTGTAAAAGTTCGTGATTTCAAAGAAAAAATGGAATCTGCACAAAGAAAGCCTCTGGTTCGATCTTCATCTGTGCCTGTGAAAGTTGGAGAATTAAAAGAGAAATCTGAAGCTGCGCAAAAAACATCTCGACTCAATGAAATGACTCGGAAGCCAGTTGAGTCGAATACTGCGAAGTATCTTAAAGGACAATCGTTGAACAAAAGCTGGAATGGATCAATAGAGACACCATCATTCCGGACATCCAATAAGGAAGAAATTTCTTCTGTTCTAAAGAGTGAGGGTAAATCTGTTTCTCTTGCAATACAAGCAAAATTCAATGTGCGGAAAAGAGAAGGACTGACTTCAAGCAGCTGTCGAAGTTTGTTAGGATCAAAAGACGAGAGTCAGGTTAAGTCGAATGAATGCTTAATGAGCCAATCAAGTTCTGTAAAGAGCTTGCATAAGAAATCTTCGATGCCCAATGCTTCTGGTGCACTCAGGCTGAACAACCTGAAGCAAAATTGTATAATTGATAAAGACAAATTACCTTCAAAGCCTATAGGTTCCAACTTGCATGGTAGAAGAGTGCTCCCTGTGGATTCTGCTTCGGGGAAACACAAGAGGTCAGCTAAAACTGTTGGAAATTCCAAAACTGGGCCAAGGAGGTTCAGTGTAGCCACAGTGGATTCTGAACGAGTTCCATATTCTAGTTCAAAGAACCCAAGGAAGAAAAGATCAATTGATAGAGATTTCGAGTTTCAGAAAAGTCAGGGCGTTGATAGCATGTTGATAGAACCCTCCCAAAAGGAAGACCATGCTGTTACCGAAAGAAGCCTCAGGTGGGTTGAAGATAGCAAGAAGAAAGGCATGGATGTTGTGTCCTTCACATTTACCGCTCCACTTACTCAATCATTGGAAACATCTACACAGATTGCAGAGAAAAATATTGGCATTCGCAAGGATAACCGGGGTAAGCGATTGTTACTCGATACCGAGAGTATGAACTTGTCTTCATTGGGATATAATGTGATTGGAGGAGATGCTTTAAGTATTCTTTTGGAACGGAAGCTTCTGGAATTAAGCAATGCTGTTGAATCTTCCTCCAAGAAACCTCTCAGCTCTGGATCAACTTTGGCTTCTATATCATTTTCACAAGATCCAAACCTTTCCTCCGTTGATCTTCAACCGCTGAGATCGAAACACAAGTTTCAGGTAAAGGACATGTTTTTTCAATCACTGGAGTTTTTGTTCTTTGGCTTGTAACACTGCTCATATGGAGCAAAACCATTTCTGAAAAACAACTAATGCTCATATGGTACATTCAGGGAGTTGATGAGATGGATGAATGCGGTAGTAGCTCTAGCCGTCTCAATGCACGGCAACCTAGTCCCATTTCTATCCTTGAACCTTCATTCTCAACCGAAAGCTACAACTCTTCGGATAGCATGGATAGTTTCAGTATAGACGGTAAAGCTACCAACTTTTCATATTCATTTTTTTAAATCCCTGCATCAAGTTCTACTTAGCTACACTGATCTGCATCTAATGCTATTTCCAGGCAGCAACCGGTATTCAACAGTTCAAACTCCGGAAGTTCTTCGACTGAGTCCTTTAAAGAAGTTACGTACACCAGAAGCTGATACAGAGTTATCAGACTCGGCTTCTTCAATATCATCTGGAACTGTGGCCAAAAGTAATCATAATATTGTTATCATGTCAGATCCTATGATATCAGTCAACTGGGAACTAGAATATGTGAAGTTGATAGTTTGTAATGTAGAATTGATGTTCAAGGACTTTGCCATTGGAAGGGCTCATGAAATTATAAACCATGGTCTTTTCAATCAGTTGGAAAGCCGAAGAAGTGATGGTGAGGAGGGTAAGCTAGAACGCAAGGTACTATTCGATTCAGTTGTAGAATGTCTCAACTCAAAATGCAGGCAGTATGCGAGTGGGGGACTCCGGGCATGGGCCAAAGGGATGTCTCTTATGAGAAGAAACAAGTGGTTAGCCGAAGAAGTATACAAAGAGATCTCAAGATGGAAAGCCATGGGAGATTGTATGGTCGACGAACTTGTCGATGCTGACATGAGCAGTCAATATGGAAAATGGCTGGACTTTGAAGTCGATGCCTTTGTACTCGGAGTAGACATTGAAGAACAAATCATGAATACTTTGGTTGATGAAATGGTATCTGAAATCCTGCTGATTTAGTTGCCCCTTCAGCTTTGTCACTCGAGATGTACGGTCCATGATCTTGTGGGGCAAGCATTTGAGATGTACAGACGACGAACTAATCTGTCGTGTCCGATATTGCAGAGGTCTAAAGCTTTGCTTTAGAAGAGCCACTGGATCGATATTATAGCCAAAAAGAAGACATTTGTTTTGTCCAATATATATATATATTGGTTTACCATTTCTTGCGCTCACTCTCTGATTCCTGTACAGTTAACTGAGTGCAACAAGGAAACCTCTCCGTTTTGAAGACTGTTATCCTCCTTTCATGTATTTTTTCTTCCATTTTAGGTCATGCTCTTGCAAATATTTCTAGACACAAGGCGTACGTCTTACAGAAGTGAGACACATTTTTTATAATTAAAGATATATTAATCTAGTATAAAAATATATATAATTTTAAATCGATAAAGTTATGATTATATTAAATTTTTTATTAAAAAATTATATTAAATTTGTTATTCATTATTGAATAAATTTAAAATTGAACTGATAAAAACTAAAAGTAAATTATTAAATTTATCCAAATAATAATATTATCATTAAAATTTTATATATTTAAAAATTTTTGTTTTCTTATTCAAGCCAAAAAATATAGATTAAAATTTATAAAAATAATTAATGTTAAAATAATACTATTATTTGGATAAAATTTATAAAAAAAATTATATATTTAAAATATTTTATTTTCTTATTCAAGCCAAAAACTAAAGAGCCACGCGTCAAAAACATGTTTCAGCAATGGGCTCACAACTTCCCATAGGTGCAAATCGTCTATCTCTTTTTAGCCTCTTTTTATGCCTTCATTTTAAAATAAATGATTTAGGGCTTAAGATTAGGGTTATTATTAATGTCTAGAGAATTAGAGATATATTGTATTTTTAGGATGTAAGGTTTAGAATATAAAAAATAAGAGTTTGGGTTTAAAATTTATTTTAAAGAAAACATGGAAAGAAACATGAGAAATAGGTAAACGGTTTTTACTCTCCTCCATTGCTATATCTTCTGAGTTTTTCTTTTAATTTTTCATTTCTCCAAACTTCTCTTGTTCTTCCCCTCCCCCTCCATTGCATATATAAGTTGAGCTTGAAGCAGTTACAGTACTTACCAGTTCCCCTATTTTTGTTCTTCAACACCAGGGATTAAAAATAACCTGTGCAAGACATTACAGAAACGAGTAAAACTAAATTTCTTTTATAAGAATGCAGCAAAATATATCCGAAATTTTGCTTGAATTTAATCTCTTTTCGTAACAATCTTAGACAATGTGCACCAAACTCGTGAGAAAAAATGATATACATACTATTGTGTATTTGGTCTCTGAGTCTCTTAACTTAATCCATACTATTGTGTCTCACCGGAGATCAACAACATCGAACTTTATCTTTGGGTTCATAAATACATGAGAGCAATGCTCGTAGATTGGTGTTCCGTCTGAAGGCTCCTCATGCGGATGGAATCCCCGTTGCTGACAGTTCCGAATGATGGACACACCACCTGGGTCCGATAGGTGAAAGATACCGTGCGGGCTGCAATTGGATGCAAAAGCTTCATTAGCGGGTAAAAGGATATAAATGTCTTACATAACAAGTAATATCTATTTTAAACTAACATCATTAGATTTGAAGTTTTGAACTACTTCTGACCATTTTCAGCATCATTAGCTTACAGCAAAATTGTATGAGTAATCCATCCTTTACCCATTTCCGTTCGACAAAATGGAATTTTAAAGCAGAATATGCTTCTGTGTACGGAGCATGTGTCTAGACGACTCGTACTATAGTCAAACGTGCAATCTAATAGCAGTACCATAGAACTGTGTAATTTATTTCTTTACGTTTGACATTAGGGAGAACAAGTCAAACCGACAAAATGTTAATGAAAAACTATCTAAATGCTGAAGTGGATTTCCGGAATTTCACGTAACTCGGTTCTATAGTAATGGACTTTATGTAGAAAGATATACTAGCATCTCAAAACATGACAATAATAGAAAACAATTGCCTAAAATGTTTGCATTTTCACGTGTACTACTACGATATTTCATTGATTTCAATGACATGATCACTAGGGGAAATGATAATCTACCTGGATGTATCGGTAGGGGCCATAACGATTGCAATTGCTTCCGGTAACATAATCTAAAAACAATTCAAGAGAAGAAATTGTCAAAAAAACAATTCATACATTTGAGAAATTCTTGTACCGACATGTAGTAAGTGTAGAAATATGAGAAAAACAACGTGTTTTCTCTATTTTTCACTTCCGTTTAGAATAAGATAGTTACAAATACTTTTAAAGGCTTAGGTACAAGAGTTAGACTACAACTAGGAGTTTTATAAAGTTACAAACTCGATCTCTAGGTAACCTTGATAAAGATAGAGCTCTAATCTAAATTACAGATACACATAAAACAGTAACTCTAATAATACTCTCTTAATTCAACTACAACTCACAGTTAAGATTGAATTTCTTGTACACACACACATCAAGAACGAGTTATTGTACCTGATACGAGTAATGAGTGTGAAGATCAACAGATGACATGAAACATGTCTGAGTTGGGTGTGTCTGAAAGAAAAAGCATTTAAAAGTTTTAGATGAATAAATTTGTAACCAGCAGGAAAAGCATTTTCGCGTAAAAATCTGAGTAAGAAACTAGCATGTATTTGAATATCTGAGTAAGCCACATCATGCAATACCAAAGAAAAAACAGTCGCATCATATCACGTAAAAATCAATCACGTCATATTAGTTAACAGAGCTAACAGTTTCTGCTAGTCTCAGGGATTAAATTTTAATATTTGAGAAGTACAAGGACTAAACCGGTGCAAATTGGGGTAAAGGGATTAAATCAACAACTATAGCATAGTACAAAGATAAATTGCATGACAGCACTAGTGGTAGTGGAGTGATGCAGCAATGATAATAAGTAGCATTTTGAAATAGAATGCATGATAGGTGAGCTTTTCATGAGGAAAAGAAAATGTAATCATCACTAATATCCACTGAAAACTCAAGACTTGTGATCTTACATGAATCCAACCCAGGGGAAACAAAGATAATTTATCTTGAACTTCAAAAATTTCTTCTTCACTTAATGTTGAACACTGGAAAAAAGAAATCATTGCAACAGTACTAAAGAATACGGATATAATCATAGTTTAACTCTCACTAGAGGCAATATGAGTTCACAGGATTGAGGGAAAATATATTAGAAAGAATTAAACATCATACCGTATCTGAAGTGGACTCCTGCTTTGGAATTATAAGTGTGGTGATATGGAAAACCCTGTTTTTCTACAGTCACAAAATCAAAAGTATAAACAACCTCTAGCAGAAACTTTGAGGCCCTATTTCCCAACTCTCAAACAAAGTGCATATCAAGTTCAAAATTATAGTTTCTCACCAATGATCCAGCCAGAACACCACATGTTTCCAAATTCCTTTTAGTATTTGCCTGAGCTAGTCGCAAGAAATCCTCCATCATGTGTACGGGCTGCAGAATATGTCAAGAATTCAAATAGATTTAATGTAGAGGACCAAAATCAGATAATCATCAAATTCAAACGAGTAATAGGGAAGAACAAGAATTTTATACAGTGGACATACAACATGTAAATGCTGATATGAACTACTGTTTGGCATTCCATCTTGAGAAGGCTTTGCTGCACCAGGTCTTGGATCGGCAACTTTTGATGGAGGTATTGGAGCAAAATCTTGTTGCAACTGAGCAAGAACAGGGGGGGGAGAAGGTTGTCGGAGACCCACAAACTGGAAGGGATCCTCCTTTGCCTCAGTAATCAAAGGGTGACATAAACCTTCAGCAGGATTTAGCCATCGACCATCATCTAAGGAGAGCACTGACTCCATCGCAGAACCCACCTTTCCTGCATCACCATCTTTTACAGACAGCGAACCATATTGTCCAGTCTGATTCAACCTATAATAAATTGCGAAAGCAAATAGAAAAATGTTAATGATTGTAGTAACAACAACCCGAAGTCTCAGCCATACTCTATCTTAACTTTTACCACACATGATAATCAGCTTAAAGAAGAATGATTGGACTTTTGGGAAGCCTACCCTGAATTTTCCACAGGAACCAAGTCCATACTGCTTGGATATTGAACCTGCATTATATAGCAGAATAGATTATTTGAAGCAGGTTTGAAGTTAAGCATGAAAAAGAGATTAAACAATTAATAAGGAAAGAAGATATAGCAGACAAAGGTTTACCTTTATCTCAGCACCAGGTCCAAGCCACTGGCCTCGAAGACCATTAGGACCAAGAAATGAGTGTCTAGACAATGTTTCTTTATTTGGAAAAGGTACATTAATAGACCTGAACATATCCAGTCTAGAAATGTTTAAAACATGGTAGCCTTAGAGAAAATGTTTTCAAATAATTCATTTTATGTGAGGGGTTATTGAAAAACTCAAACAAATATGAAAATGAGTAAAAGGCCAACAAAATCAAGATGCTGCTAAGAAGAAGTAACACATGGAATTTTATGCCTGGTGATGCTGCTGATATCAATTAATTCATTTTCTATTAGGTATCAGATAAAAGCACGGAGTTAAATTTTAATGGATCCAACCATACAACTGCAGCGTTTCAGATTGCAAAGGTATGACCTAGAGGATTCAAGTCCAAATCATCATTAACAAGGGGAAAAATAACTCACAACTTTTGGAACTGCTTATCAATTTGATTATGATCATTGTTATACTTCCATGAAGATTGAACAGACATGTTGGCAGGCTGCATCCAAATAAAAAGGGAAAACAGGCTATGATATTAGACATTCTACTAAAAAAATGCAAGCAAAAACAAGAAAACAAAACTGGACAACCAGGCATCCAGAAACAAGAAAAGGGAATAGAGATAATTGTGTAATGAAAATCAAATTGTATTCTCTACTTATAAATGGATTAGTACCTGTTTAATATTTAAGCTCATACTAGAACCTTTATTTACTTGGGACCAATCCAAAGGTGATGTCTTCTCAGAGCCATAGGAAGTGATTTCATAGCCATCAGATTCAAGCAATTTAGTCCCTGCATGAGCTCTATTTAGTTCTTCAACTCTCTGAAGAACCTCCGGTTTTAGAAATTCAAGCTCATCAAGTACAGCTAAAAGCCTCTACAATTAAGAACCAGTACAACCAAAACATCATTAAACCCCATTTGACCGGATTCACATCATAACACAACCATAACAACAATCAAACCTCACCTTCCTATATATAGACTTTTCTTTCTGAAGAAAAACCTGGTAATCCCGATGTAAAGGTATAGTTTCCGATACCAAACTGAAAGAAAATCACAAATAAGATTAGACAAACTATTTTAGTAGATTTTTCTACATTCAATCCACATTAAGCTTCTCTCACCTTGAATATCTAAGTAATATTATATACAAATCTACTATGTTCTTTTCGTCTCGGTAAATGCTCGCCTGAAAATTTCAATTACATTAAAAACATCTGTAAATATTTTACCTTTAAAAAATTGTAAATATACCAAAAGATTCAAGCTAAAATAAACAAATTGAAGTTAATAAGCACTTAAACTACTAGCATCTTCAAAGATTAAGATAAACAATTACGGTAAATAAGCTAATCAAACTAAAAATTCCTTAGCAATTAAAACTATTTTTTGAAAAAAAGAGTGATTACAAGTGAGATTAAGCTAAAATTAATCATTAAACGATCGTAAATTCGTAACTATTAAGGTAAAGAACAAGGATTAGGGAAACAACTCGATGGCGAACCTGCTTGAGGAGATTATCGGCGATTCGATAATAATAACGGAGAGGAATTCGATTATCGACTTCGACTCTACGAGCCATGGCATTAACATCGATCTTCATCTTTTACTTTTAGTCTCCCCTCGTTCGCCGATGAAATGCCGTTGTCTTCCGATTTGGATCCAAAGATCAATTGGCTTGAAAGTGTGGGCTAAGGAATCGAAATTGAAGAGAAGTCTGTCGTTTTAGAAAAATAATAGAACTACAAACAAGGGGAACTTTCCTTCGATTTATGTCGACACAATGAGGTGTAGCAGGGTAATTTTATATAGGCTTCTATTTTAAAAAGGCATAAAGGCATAAATGAAAAATAATTATTTAAATTATATATTTTTAATTTTAGGTATGTTTAAAATATTTTTTATTAAAAAAATATGTTCACCCTTTTAATTGTTATAATTTTAAGTGTTTGATAATTATAGTTAAAAATTTATTAATCAATAAATTTTTTTTTATATGTGTTATTTTTAATTTTTTAATTATTTTTAATAATTTAAATTTTATAAAAAAAAAATCTTGAATTTTTTTTTTAAGTAATTCTCACTCTGGAATGTTTAGCGAACAACGTCTTTAAAAATAGTTATACCCTTTTCTCACCAAAATTATAAGAATTTCGGTATACACTAAAATTTATATAAAAATATAAAAATTTTGAAATACATCAAATTTTTTATAAAAGAATATAAAAATTTTGGTTATATACCGAATTTCTGTAAAAAATATACGAATTTCAGTATATATTAAAAAGTGTAATAAAATTCTTACAATTTTTATAAAAATATAATACAATTATTATTATTTTATAAAATTTCTCATCTCGTAAATCCTAAACTCAAATTTTTAATGTTATCATTGTCAATTGTCATCATCGATCTCACCCTTTTGATTGTCGAGTTCAGTCAAAAATTTCTCTCAACATTTTATCATCGTAAACTAACGAATGACGGTTAACCGAATATTAAACGATAAATATAAAATAATCAATCAATTAACACATTATTCAATGATTTAACGTCGACTACCATACGGATGGGATAAGAAGATTAAACAACTATGATGGGTGATCAAATGACACCCCAAAATTTTTTGGTCCACCTCTTTTCATATGATTTTTATATATAATTTTTTTTAAAAAAAAAATAAATAACACTAATTTATAAATAATTGACACCCCTTAAATATAAATCTAAAAAATGACACCCCTTAGATAATTTTCTAGCTCCGCCCCTGACGAGGATGTTATGAGGTTGAATAAGAGTCTAGACCTAATATTCAAGCCAAGTGTTAGTACAACTCGTATGTTATACATTCGAGCTTAAAAAGACACAACTATGTTTATATACAAATATCAAAGAAATTATCATCATCATCAAAGAACAGACTTATTACGAAATTATGGAGAACGGGATCTACCTCTTCAAGGCCATGAAATGATAAAAGAGCTTCTTTGCGTATCACAGGAAGCCCACTGGATAAGTAAGTAGATGTGTCATGGCTAACCACTGTCTGCGTCCACAACAATCCGTACAACAGAGAGGCGAGAGCATCGATACTGACAGACATGAGGAAGAACTACAAGTCCAGCATGCAATATCATGTATGAGCTAACAATGATGGAGCCAGTTACAAAGTCAATCAGCTGATGCTGGGATTTTGTTCCAAGTTAAGTGGTTGGTTCTGTCCTGCAACGGAACTTTGCTCATTTCCAGGATGTATTGTGGGAAACAAAGAACCTGAAATCTGGATGATTAACTTGCAAAAGCTGAAGCCAGTTATCAGCAGCTTGCAAAAGGGAATTAGCATTCTGGGATTTGTTAACTCCATTGGGATTCCAGACAGAAACTTCGAACTTATAGAAAGCAAGTCCAAAGGTAGGCAAAAGTAGCTTTATGGACATGTAAGCATCTTGGAACTCCCTAACATTAAAGCCTCGCAAGGGTAGCCTATCTGTTCCAATGCCTGCTCCAACCAATATCGAAATAAGCTACCAAATGAAGGGTCAGGCAGAAATATCATGGACATGCAACCATAATACCATATTATAAAGAAAGATGCTTACATGGTGAGGGTGTAGAAAGGGAGTGATAGGTTAAAAAGCAGGCATCAAGATTTTGCAGAGTTGGACCCATTGGTATCCTATATATTGGATACCTTCATTAACAAAAAGGAAAAATCGTTAAATATATCTCAGGTACAATAGTAGGAGAGTTTTCTTAACTCCAGTCTGTACCAAAAAACTGTCAAGTATCTATAAGCTATATTTTAAAATAAAAAAAAACGACAAAGAACACTTGGCAGTTTTCTAACCATACGTGTGGAGTTAACTCCACTATCACTATAGCAAATAATTATCACAGATGTAACAGGGTTTAAAATCACATTTCGATAAACAAAAACCATCAATGAAGTTGTTTAGAAAGATAAAAATATACCATGCAACTGAAATCCAACTTGAAGGAGAAAGATCACAGGTCCTATATGTCCACAGGGCCGGAAACTGAGATGCCAGAACCGAGATCTGCAAGATGCAAAGCTATCACAACGAGCTGCAAATCCTAATATAACAAGTGACAAGGGAATTACCTTGTCAGCCAACGGCTCACGACTAAAAGGTTGATCATGCTCCAAGTATTCAAAAATGAGCTGACCAGGAGTGTTACAAGTATTGCTTTCATCACTTGACGAACACTCAGAGGGTGTATTTCTAAGTGACAATGTTGTCAATCTCTGAATATTCAAATAAGCAATCTCCATCTGATTGCAAGACCCCGGGTCAATGTTGTTAACTCTTGTTACTATTCTGTAATCACTATCGCTACCGTCACTACTTGTTTCCCTGGACGACTCTGTATCACTCTTCTCAACAGGCATCCTGTTCAAAGATGGATTGTAAAATGAAACAACACAACTAGCATGCTATAACTCTACCATTTTTCAAATTATGATTAAAATGATTCACAGCTCAGGATAACTCACCCTAACGCTCAACCTCTATCATAATGCATATATACAAAACATTCAACCATTGAATGAGACTAAAACGACATGACTTCCAGTTCCAAAAATAAATAGTATATCATTTCCGATAAGCATTAGAGTGACACCAATCATCCAATTGAGTTTCTTAAATCATAAATAGGAAATATACACCGGCCATCACCAGTTCACCACATAAACCTCCAAAGGGTGATGGGAAAATACCAGTCAAGAAAGGCACGAGAAAGATAGGAAATCAACACAACTCTCAATAACAGCAGGTCATTTGATAAAATGAGGCGTGAATGCTTTACCTCTGCCTCGTGGAGGGTCTTGATGGGTCAATATACAGCTGAATGCCGGACAAATAAGGGACATAGTATTGCATTACAGAGTCACTGCCATTCAACAAAACTGGAACACCAGCTCCATATGCACTCCATTCCTTAAAGGACTCCCACAAATCCTTAAGCACAAAATATGGAGGATTCTCCAGTTCACGCTCTCGCCCTTTGCATTCTCTTATTCTTGTCTATAAGATCACCAAAATTTCATCAGTAATAGTATTTACATACACACACATACACATGTATATAAATGAAAACCAATTCTTCAACTTCCTATTGATTGTGATTTTACCAAAACAAAGCTATGGTCCAGTAATTCCTCTATTTTAAGCTAATCAGTAACATCCGTCATCCACTCATCCTTCAGAAAACAGATTTTCACACACTTCATCATATAAGCAGAACTGGACCATTACTTTTAATCAATCCAAGAGGCATCAAAAAATAAAGAATAAAAAAAATTGGTAAATAAATAAACACAAAGAAACAAACCAACTACCAAACAAAGTTCAAATCTCGTAATTTAGCAAAATTGGTACATTTTTTAAATTTACCTTGGGTAAATACTTAGCCAAAACCACGGGAGTCGTAAATTCCAAGAACCGATCCAAATTCGTCGAATTGTCAGCATTCTTTTTAATACTATTATCCGATGTCGAAGAAGATGGTAACGAAGTGGCGCATTCCTCGTGATCCATTCTCTTCTCTGCCGAAATCTTCGAAACCAACGGAGGCCTCTGTTCCCGCCGCTGCATCATCATCTTCTGCTGCTGTTGTTTCCTCATCGGCGGCGGATTGTAAAACCGGTCATCGCCGCCACGTTTTCGCGCGATTGAAACGCCACCTGAAACCGACATTGTACAACAAATGAAACTAATCTGGGCAAAGTTGTGTTTCTTAATCTAGTGCCGGAGTGGTGTAAGTAATAAATCTAGTTTTTTAGTGAATTTGGGAAGAAAGAGATAATATAAAGGCAGTGAGGTTTTTAAATTCTAAATATAGTAATTTTAAAATTTAAACCGTAAATTAAACTCAAAACTTCTAAACTAAAAGATTTATATTTCTAGTGCAGAACAACGTTTAGAATTTTATTTTCGTTGATAGAAGAAGTTAGAATTTTATTTTCGTTCAAAGTCTATATATGATAGAAGATGATATGATATCACATTTTTATCTATTAGTTCATCCATGTGAGACAAATATCGTAATATATAAGGTTATAATTGGTTTACACAATATAGGTTTATTTTTTTAATTTTTTTCTTGTGATAATCTTCACATTTAATCTTCACATTTCTATTGTTAATCTCGAGCATTCTTTTACTTCATTCAACAATCCAAAAAGATGTAAAACTTTCGAGTTAAGATGATAGTTTTATTAAAAATATATACATCTAAAATTATAATTAAGGTTTACAATCATAATCATATAAACTAAACACATAATTTAAACATTTTCTAAAGTCATACTCAAGATAATTTGGTAATTTCTCATGGATGGAGGAACCAATGTGATTTTAGATCAGAGTTTTAGATTTTAGTTTCATCGTTGTTGTTCTTTTCGATCTCTATCATACCCCAGTTTGGTAGTTTTTATTGTTTATCCATGGTGGAGCCCTGAAATTTGATGACAGACTTAAAAAGCTACCTATAGATGATTTAGGTTCAATTATTTCGAATACACAAAGCTAGTCAATTCTTATTCCTCCCTCTTCTCTGAGAAAATAAGTTTACGACCCATGGGACTTCTACCTCCACGTGGTTGCTTCATCAGCCTTTCTCTCATTGCATAAAGAGCTTGGTTCTGTCGTAATGCTCTGCCTATCAAGGGCGACGTCGGGTAATTCTGGAATTAGGCAGTTAAAGTGAATCCTTTTTACCATGGAGAGGAATACATTGCCAAAGGCGACATATAACTAAAGTTGACTTCGGGTCTACAGTCATTCTCACAACCACGAAGATACGGAGCCTATTCGAATGTATGTCTATTCGAATATAATTTTATTACACAACCAAGCTACGTAAAAACTATGAACGTGAATGCAAACTCAGAATGCACAAGGATTGAATACATGTTCAAGAGTAGTTATATTTCGAATATATTTTTAAAACAATGAAAATACCTGAATCCGATACTACGGTGAACATCAGGTACCCTATGAACCATGTAGACATCTCAGAGTAACCAAGTTGGCAGAAAAAATAGAATTACAACAGATGGATGCAAGCCACCTTCTGTTAAACAACAAAATTCTGAACTTTGGATCTGCAAAACAAAAATGAAACTTTGGTTCCGGTTCAACCGGATCAGACAAGTTTTTTCATTGACAATTAAGACTAAATAAAACCAGGGCCATTTCAATCAGATCAACAATGACAATAACACTAAAATGCATCAACAACACAAATCACAAGTTACCTATTAGATCAAAACAAAATTTTCAACTACTGAATAAGCTGGTTTTGCATCAATCTTAACAACCTAAAGAGGCTATAACACAATGGACAGATCAATCACCGCTTCCCACCTCTCAATAGCACATTCTTTTCTCCCCACACACACTGGGATTAAGGCGTCACACACTTGCCGAGAAGCTAACCAAGCTGCTCACACCCTCGTGCATTGGGCACTACCGTCCAACGAGAGCTTTTCTTTTCTTATGACATCCCTGATTGTATTAATGAACTTACTCAATGATGCCATTTATGGTTGATTTATGAAATACAATCCAACTTTCAAAAAATAAAAATAATAAAGTGGCTCTACTCGAGATTAAAAAAAATAGTTCACTAACAAAGATCACAATATCTTTAACAAGAAAACTCAGTCCCATAAATAGTACCAAAACATGGTTTAAGTATTACCTCTTGCACCAAAGTCAGTTAATTATCATCGTCACTACTTATTTGGGATTCATCTTCTTCCCCATAAAGAACATCATCTACATCATCACCATCTTCACTTTCATCTATTGGGTGATCACTCATGGAATGTTGAGTTCTGCTCTGAGCTGCCTTGCCAATCTGTTTAAAAAACTTGAGGAATATAGCCTAACACAAAATAATTTACTCCAAGTAGCATCATTAAGTTACGAACCTGTGTTGTTATGAGCTGCAATCTCCCAGATAATTGTAGTAAAGATTGAAGAGCCGACCCTCTTGATTTAGTATTCTGGAAAAAAAGGGGGCATTGTGAATCATGGTTACAATTACTAAATTAATCTCATTTACTTAAGATAACAATGAAAGGATAATTTCAAGCAGGAAGATAAATGCGCAAAGACCGGATTCCTGAATGTCTGCTCCTCATTGCCATATGCACCTGGGTATGATTATCACACCGTGTGTTTCCACCAAAGATATTTTCCTCTTTGAGAACCCATTGACCCCTCGAGGGTTGTAACTTGGAGGTGGCCTTCCTTGGTTAGAACCAAGGGGAAAACACTTGAGGGTAAAAGTTACTTGGGAGGCCGGTGGTCTCCGAAAAGGACAATACCTTTCACGAGAAAGGGAGACATGGCAAGGTTGTCCTAGAACCCAATCATAACCAAAAGAAATATTGATATAAACAAAAGGAAGGGAAATTTCTTTCCACAACAGTTACCTTCAACAAGGAATTAAGCATCTGGGTAACGGATTCTGGAGACATTATAAGATGACCGTGAGTCAGCAATAAACTATAAATCCACGGAAGAACATACTTTCCGCTATATGACCTGTTGAAGACGATAAAAGATTGAATTTTCAAGCATATCATGTTTGTAAATATTTTATTGCCAGGAGAAATTCAAGATTCTTCGATAAAACAAATGAGCTTAAAACAGAGGGGGAAAAAACTCACTTTATGTCTCTATCACTAAGTTACTTGGACTTGGGTGTGAATATCAAATATAGGTATGTGCCCTAAACATGTTCAATTTCCCCCCCCCCCCCCCCCATATATTTGTAGACCTTCGAAGGTCATGTCCGAGAAACCCATGTCCGATAAGCATTGGATACATATGTAAGACATGAATATACCAAAAGAAAATGAAAAGTTGGACCAAAGTAGGTCTAGCTGCCTAGCAAATAAAAAATAATGAAGCTTCATGCTTGTTTCAAGCCTACGATGTTAAATGTGAGAATTTTTATTATCAACCAACCAGTATTTAGATAAAGAGTATCAAATCAAATCAAATCAATAGACTGGAATTTTACTAATACAAAACTCATCTCTCAATGGAAGATAGCTATTTTACTCAAACTCAAGTGTAAGTGTCAGATAAGTGAATGTATCCAACACGGTACGTTCTGTTTATATAGATTACACACACATTTCCATATATTTGACGGTCCTTGGAGGATAGCTATCTTACTTGATCCCGAGTGAGTGTTATTAGCATATCCAACAAAGGTATCTTTAAGTTTTTTTTCTTCTTTTTAATTATGTTTTTTCAATGTATTTGAAGACCTTTTCATACTCATGTCTATAAATGTGTAGGACATGAATACTTCAAGAAAAAAAGAAGAAATCAAAGCAACTAAGGAAAATAATATAATAACCCAGTTTTAACTGAACTTTATCGACTATGTTGCTCTAACTCCTCATTTTTCTTGAAGTACTTGTTTTCCAACATCCATGTCCAATGCATATACCAACATGGGTGTGGGGATATAAATCTAACGATCCTCCAAATACATAGAGGAACTTGGATAAAATTGAACATATCCACACGGAAACATATCTGTATCTGACAACCACATCAGAGTCCGAGTAGCATAGGTTATTGAGTATATAAAATGTCAGAAGGTAGAGAATGCAAGTAACAAAGACTTAATCAAACCTTGATTGCCACAACTTCACCAAGTTTTCAAGCAATTTATGAGCATCACCAAGCTCCATAGAAGAAATAGCAGCTCTCATCTGATAATTAAATGACAAGAATTAGCTAAATGACAAAAAATAAATCGAGAGATATTTGCAATCAAAAAACATTATTTGTGTCTGTATCAACTTAATATGAACCTTCTTTGGTGGCAAATTAGCTTCAAGATTAATACCATCAAATAGTACAGAATCAAGCTGAGCGTTACATGTATCAAGTATTCCTAGTGATCTTAACTGATCCTCCATGCAAAGTGCTTTAGAACTGGCTTCTAATTTCATTGAGTCATCTGCGTAGGTCAGAATAATAAAAATCAACAGTGGCAATGAAGGTTGATGCAACATATACAAATAACGGCAAGAAATCTAACAAGGATTCATATTGCTTCAGTCCTTTGTTTCAATTTGTCTTCTATTATTGAACTGTGCATACATCATTCATTTTCTGGCTTATGGCACATTTACAATATCAAAAGAAATCTGGTACGCTCGAGTTGCAATAGCGACCAGAGATGAGATTCACAAGTCTTTTAGAAGAACTATTAACCAAGGCAGACTGCGGAAATTGAAACCTAATCCAGTTAATGATTGAGCTACACATACTTGAAAATTTGAGAGCTAAATTTACCTTTTCCATCCACGAATTCCAGTTGGCTCAAAGGGTCGACAGAATCAGTTATTAGATTGTTAGCATCAACTCTTAAACTTCCATGCCTATCCTCTTTTTCCTCATGAGGATAAAAAATCTTCGAGATTGGAAGTGTGGCATCCTCAGCATTTGCACGATCCAATGCAATTACTATTTACATGATAAGAAATCAGAGATCATGCAAAACCGATCAAAGATAACATAACATGATCTTATATATGGACTCACAAGAATCAAACCCGAATTGAATACAAGAAACTAGCATTAGAAATTTACAGAGCAAAGAAAATTGTAGAAGAAGCATTTAAGTAATCTCCAGCGAGAAATTGAAAACAAATAGGAACTGGTAAACAGAAATAAAAGATAAATTGATTTTTTTGGAATTGAAGACTTGTATCGAAGGGTTCTATGAGAATGTAATGTATAAGACACACTGAATCTGAAACAAACACATGCAGATATTTCCAAATGATTCAGAAGGTACTATTATAGCATAATTATGAATTATGGTCACATGTACCTCTATTCTGTGCATCAAGTCCTTTCTTTGATTTGTTAAGGAATTGACTCCTTGGTAAAAGGACACCATCCTGAGAGCTCCTCAACAATATGTCCGAGCCATATTGCACCACAATTTTCTGAAACGATGGCTTTACCAACAAACCATGGGCAAGAAACATATGAACAGATGCAGGCTTGGGAACGCCTTGCAATTTTGCGGCAAATATTGTAGGCAATGCACCTTTGTGAGGTTTAGATAAACCATCTTCCAAAGATATTGAAAGTTTTGTGGGTCTAGCATTGCGCAATGTCTCAACATCCTGACCATACCAAAAATAACAAACACCAGTTTCCGAAATCGCAAAAACATAGATATCCTCATTAACACATTTGCTATCTATGAAAACAGCAGGGTGCTCCATTGCTAAAACACAACTAGCAGACTGCTTTTTTCCGCCTTCTGCTTTCCATACAGCAATATATCTTTCAGTAACAGCAGATGATAAGATGAACTTTCCATTTTCAGTAAATATCATGCACCGAACAGCTCCCTGTGAATTTAAAAACAACTGATTAACTAAGGGCAAAAGGCAACAAGATTATGAGATTGAATGTACATCTTCACTTTATTAGATAAAGTTAAGACCACAGAAGGCACATAAACTTGAAAACACTTACAGGATGTCCCGTGAACTTCTGCATCTTTTTGTGATTAGAACAATCAAAAGTCTTCAACTGTGCAGCTGCAGTGACTAACGTCTTACCATCTAAAAGAATGGTCCGAATAAGTTATTGCATCAGCAAAATGGAACAAAAAATCAAAAACTGGCAAATATTATTCCAATCTAACACAAACATGGGAAGCGCCATAATCTATCTCATTTGTTTTATGACATTTAATGTTTAGGAATATGCAAAAGTTGGTTTTATGTGGCAGAGTCCAACTATCGCTCTTTGTCCACTAGCATAGTAATATATGTTTGGTATACTGAAGCATAAACGCATGGTAAAATAAATATCATCATCAAAGACAGTCAATATCAAGATGATGAATTCAGGATGGAGTATCTCACGAGTAGAAATTAAAAGCAGAGCACCAAGAGTGCTGCCAAAAACACCTACCTGATGAGACAGTCATACAGGATATAGACTTTACTGAGGCTCTGAACTTCCCCGATAGGTTTCCGGTCAATGAATCAATTTCGCAAACCATCCCATCAGCCCCAGCACTATAAATGCAAGATCCATTCGTAGCAAATGCAATAGCACTGACACCCCTGGGAGATATTATAAGATAAAATGAGCAGGGAAAATAATACAAAGCAATAACAGATCAGGACTGAATGGCTAATGCATTCATCCCAAATAATTATGAGCTCATTACAATACATTAGATATGTGTTTAGTTCTTGCAGAATGCAAAATGCCTGTTAAAAGTACTGAGATATTAAATCTACAATTTCCTTAGATCTCATTCAAAGGGGGTGAAAATTTCAGATGTTTTTATATTTACACGGTGCATACAGATACAATAATAGAATTTAATCTATTATTCACAATGGCTTCACATTGCCAAGAATTTCCACTTCCACCAGATAATTGCATATATTAGATAGTTTGAGGTACAGAGGTAAATTAGGGGACCAAAAATGAATTCAACAACATGTGCATACCCGGGATGGCAATCACTAACTTTCCACTTCAGCTGACCAGCTGACACATCAAGTGCCAAGACATCACCACTTCCTGTTCCCAATACAAGCAAAGAACTTCCAAGATTCCTTTTCCTCTACAAAAATTAAGGGGTTAGGTCCAAGAGTTAGTTTATCATAGAAGAAAAGGCCCGTCATCTAAATTCTGAAAAATTGTTTTATTAACATGTGAAATGACGAACCTTTTTGTCAAAAGACCACCACTTCATACATTTGTAATCAATCGAAAGATGCCCTCTTTCTGCCATAGCATATACATCTGTTGCTTCACTTGATACGATGTCTACAAATTCAGTTTGAATTTGACCCTTGACAGTGTCCCAAATCTACAAAGCACAAAATTATTTCTGTTAGAAAAAGATGCATCACATTGAACCATAAAATCCAACAACCAGTTCTCAAAGAGTCAAAGTCGTCATCAATTAATTGTTCTTGGAATGCCTTTAGCTACCTTAATACGACCATCTCCAGAACTAATAGCAAAGTAGTCCAATGAAGGACTAAATGCTGTCAAGATATCTCTGATGTTCGACGATCCCATATCCTGACCTATCAAAAGGTAAACTACATTAGCATATGAAAAAACACAAAGTTCTAAATTGAAAGTTCATAATAGAGAAAACCCAAAATCACAAAACTTTATTTGAAGACAAAACCAAAGAGAAAAGCCAAATAAGAATTTAACTGAAAAAAATCCAATTCATGGATTAAGCTTCAAAATGATACACAAAAGCAGGGTTTCAAAAACAACGGCCCGCGACTACTATAGCGGCCTCTATTTAGCGGTAACGCCGGCGGCCGGAACCACTATTGGCGAAAACAACGGTGGGACGCGGAATCACACTAGTAGCGGTAGATAGAGGCCATAATTTAACGGGTAGCGGTAAATAACGGTAGTAACGGACCGCTATCCCTGTTTTCTCCATGGCCGAGCGATAAGGGTGAGAGTGAGAGTGTAAAGGGAGGCGAGCTGATGAGACTTACAGGGAGGGATTGGTCGACGTTGAGGAGATGGGATTTACGGCTCGCCGACGACAAGATATGAAATCGCGCGGCTCTAATGCTGGTCTGATGACGAAGGCGCGAAAATAGAACTTTTAGGGTTTAAAAGCCGAAGAGAACACGAAGGGGTAGTTCTAGGGAGAGCCCACTAGAAAAAGCCTAAAAAAAACCTTAACCGATTTACTCGGTCACATTATATACACAATTTCTTACAAAAACTGTAAGAAAAACGGTGCATACATAAATTAGCACAAAAATAGTAAGGATTTGTGTTTGTACACAATTTCCTACAAGAATACACAATATAGCACGAAAACGGTAAAAATTTGTGTTTGTACACAATTCCTTACAAAGTATACACAACGGCTTACGAAAACCGTAAGAAAAAAGGTATGTACACAAATTCTTACCACTTCAAAACCATGAGCTCAAGGAGGCTTCCAAGGGTAAGGATTTGTGTATATACACAATTTCCTACAAGAATACACAATATAACACGAAAACGGTAAGGATTTGTGTTTGTACACAAATTCTTACAAAATATACAGAACGGCTTACGAAGACCGTAAGAAAAAAGGTATGTGCACAAATTCTTACCACTTCAAAACCATGAGCTCAAGGAGGCTTTCAAGGGTAAGGATTTGTGTATATACACAATTTCCTACAACAATACACAATATGACACGAAAACGGTAAGGATTTGTGTTTGTACACAAATCCTTACAAAGTATACAGAACGGCTTACGAAAACTGTAAGAAAAAAAAGTATGTACACAAATCCTTACCACTTCAAAACCATGAGCTCAAGGAGGCTTCCAAAGGTAAGGATTTGTGTATATACCTAATTTCCTACAAGAATACACAATATGGCACGAAAACGGTAAGGATTTGTGTTTGTACACAAATCCTTACAAAGTATACACAACGACTTACAAAAACTGTAAGAAAAAAAGTATGTACACAAATTCTTACCACTTCAAAACCATGAGCTCAAGGAGGCTTCCAAGGGTAAGGATTTGTGTATATACCCAATTTCTTACAAGAATACACAATATGGCACGAAAACGGTAAGAATTTGTGTACAAACACAATTCCTTACAAAGTATACACAACGGCTTACGAAAACCGTAAGAAAAAAGGTATGTACACAAATCCTTACCACTTCAAAACCATGAGCTAAAGGAGGCTTCCAAAGGTAAGGATTTGTGTACATACACAATTTCTTACAAGAATACACAATATGCCACCCAAACGGTAAGTATTTGTGTTTGTACACAAATCCTTACAAAGTATACACAACGGCTTACGAAAATCGTAAGAAAAAATGTATGTACACAAATCCTTACCACTTCAAAACCATGAGCTCAAGGAGGCTTCCAAGAGTAAAGATTTGTGTATATACCCAATTTCCTACAAGAATACACAATATGGCACGAAAACGGTAAGGATTTGTGTTTGTACACAAATCCTTATAAAGTATACACAACGGCTTACGAAAATCGTAGTAAATTGTGTATGTACACAAAACCTTACCTTTGGATGGCTCCTTTAGCTCATGGTGAGATGTTGTAAGGAATTGTGTACATACCTTTTTCCTTACGGTTTTTGTAAGCCATTGTGTATACTTTGTAAGGAATTGTGTACAATATTTATTCGTATATCTTTTATTCGAATATTTTTATTTGAATATTTATTATACGAATATTTTTAATCGAGTATTTTTATTCGAATATTTTTATATGAATATTTTTATTCGTATATTTTTTATTCAAAAATTTTTATTCAAGTATTTTTATTCGTATACTTTTTATTCGAATATTTTTATTCGAATATTTATTATATGAATATTTTTATTCGAATATTTATTATACAAATATTTTTATTTGTATATTTTTTATTCGAATATTTTTATTCCAATATCTTTTTATTTGAATATTTTTATTCGAATATTTATCATACGAATATTTTTTATTCGTTTATTTTTTATTCGAGTATTTTTATTCAAATATTTATATATGAATATTTTTATTCGAATATCTTTTTATACGAATATTTTTATTCGTATGTATTTTATTCGAATCTTTTTATTTGAATATTTTATTTGAATATTTATTATTCGAATATTTTTATATGAATATTTTTATTCGAATATTTATTATGTGAATATTTTTATTCGTATATATATTTATTCAAATATTTATTGTATGGATATTTTTATTCGAATATTTATTAGACAAATATTTTTATTCGAATATTTATTATACAAACATTTTTATTTAAATATTTATTTTATGAATATTTTTATTCGTATATTTTTATTCAAATATATAAAAATAAATTGGGTATCTATTATTTAAAAAAAAAAACAGTTTAACATTGGAACCGGTTGTTAACCGGTTCCCCATTGCCTTTAATGAAAGGCTTTATTTAGGCTTTTGTTAAGGGCTCTTTGTAGAACCCCCGAACACGAAGAATAAAGAGGGATTTTGGTTTCGTTCATAATATTATAATATTTTATTATCATAAAAAAATAGGGTATATTATTCAGTGATCACTAAATTATAAAGGTATATCTATTTTTATTATTAAATTTTAAAATTTATCAATTAAACGATAAAAATTATTAAATTGATCTATTTTAATCATCATCATTAAAATTTTAACAGAATGACACGTCGATTAGTGAAATTTGTGTTATTGTATCATTAAAATTTTCTCATCTTGTTTTGATTCATCGTTAATATTGTGGGAGCAAGATGTTTGTTCCAAATTACGTGTTCTGGTTGTACAAATTTTTTTATCGTCACAAATTTTTAAACGTTTAATTTTTTTTATAATATTTAACTTTAATTATTTTTTTTAATATAACTAGATAATGATGAAGCTGTGTATAGAGTGAAAATCTCTCTTAAACCTTTTAGAATAATTACGGTTTTAATTTTTTTAGTTTAAATATTAATTAAATAAAATTTTTTGTTTCTTCTAACTTTTAAATTTAAAGGTTTAATAATTTTTTTGTTTTTTTATTACCCCTTCCAATACTGAATGTTAACTCTGTCACTATATACAGGTATCAACATCAAAACTTTTGATGATTCTATATCAAAGTATATATATATAGTCTAATATATTGTTTGATTAAATATAAATTCAAATATTTTATGTAATAAAACAATCGTAAATAGTAAATATTATAAAAATATATTAGAATTTAAAACACGATATCTAATCAATTTAATATTATAAAATCGTATCTAAATATTTCAAAAGACTAATTTAAAAAATAAATCCAAATATTTCAAGAGACTATCTTTAAAATATATTTAATATGGGTCATAATATTTTTTTTAAAATTCGGGTTAATATAGAATAAACGGATTCCATGTGGAAAACCCGAAACCGAATCGAATTATTAAATTTAAATTTTAAACCGAACCAAAAAACGAATCATAATATGTTAATTCGAACCAAACTACATAGCTCGGTTTGAATTGATTTTTCGATTTTTTTGTTTTCGTTGCTCACCCCTAATCAAAAGAAGTTGATCATGTGAAAAGAAGCTTCAAAAGAGTTGCATGGGCTGTTTCTTTGCAGTAGAAGAGATCAACTTCTAGTGTCAAAGCTGATATAACAGGTGGTTCTTCGCGGAGCTCTCAGGCTTTGCGAAAGCAGGAAGTATACCGAAACATCTAAAAATTCACTTCCTTGAGAGAGAAGATTTAGCTTCGTTATTTTATAATTTCATAGCTTTTTGAACGTTAATTTATTGCTTTAAAATTGATAAAAATATATAAATAATAAAAATTAGATATACAATCTTATAATATTTTTATTAACTGATGTATCACTCTTTTATTAAAATTTTAACAACAATGACTAAATGGGTTATTTAATAAATTTAATGATCTGATTGATAAATTCAATAATTTAATGATCAAAATAAATACACTCATATAATTCGAAAAATGTTTATCATTCTTATTCACTGGATTTAAAATTGTGCGTATAAATTTATTTTCATGGGTTGTTTCGGTTTGCACATTCACGATAAACCTTTTTATCTCGATTCTGAAACTTTTGATACTTATTTTAAAAAAAAATCCATTTTAAGTATCAACTGAAGATCACATATGTCAAACCCTAAAAGATTGACGATGGAAGCTATCGGGGTGGATTTATCTCATACAAAGATGATTTTTTTTTGTTTTGCAAACATTTTGATTTTAGTGATTAAGTTTTTAATTTGGGGTTTAAAGTTTTAATTTTAAGTTTAGAGTTTAAAATTTTGGGTTCATGATTAGAATTTAGGGGCTTAGATTTAAGTTTTTAAAGTTTAAGTTAATATAGTTAAGGATTTAAATTTTAATTAATAAATCTTGACAAATGATAACATAATATAATTTTCTAATATACTCCAAATGCATACAAATTTTGAAGATGTTGGTGTTAAAGATATTTGAAACTCACTCCAATCTTAATAAATATGCAACAGTAATTGAATGTCTCGTTTATCAAAGAGATTAGCGACCCAAATATACAGACAGAGACTATATTTCTTCCTGCGCTGGACCTAAACAGGTTTTTACCATAATTAGACATGCAAAATGGCAACCAACTAAAAATTATACAACGAAGATTCCTTACAACTAGAGTGTCGGAAGCTCATCGCTGTAGCTGCTCAGAAGTGTTAGTGGTAGATGATGTTGCCGTCCTGCCATTCTCGGTTACATTATCGACTGGTACGTGAAGTCCCCACTTCCTCTCGGCTTCAGAGGGTTCTATAACTTTAACAGCACCGTTCGTCAATCCCACGGCTATCTGATTGGCTTCCTGCGGGTGTGCAGCAACAACCACTGGGTGCAAGGTTTGGCTGTCATAGTAGAAAACAGAAATCAGATGTAAGATCTCACTTGCATATTCCATGCAAAGAATTCTTAATACAAGACGTCGATCTTGTTTAAAAAACCCAAAACTAACTTAATCGACCTCCCATAAGTATTAAACAGAAACCAAAACTCGATCACTTTGGTCGATTAACTGAACTAACCAAAAAATAAAAAGACAATCTATCCTTTCTTTAATTCCTATCTATTTAAGACAATTTAAACCAACTACTTTAACCAAAACAAACTGACCAAGACAAATTAACCAAATATCGAGCAATTTGGTTAATCAGTTTAACGGAGTTTTGCGCATACTACACATCATAGTTGATATAACTCTCAATCAAAAAATAAATAAATAAACTCGAAGCAAATGACATAGTGATAGAAGTGGTAACCTGTTCGATGATGCAGGAGAGATATATGCGGATGGTGCAATACGACATCTGAGTCTTAAACTATCAGCATCAAATACTCCAATGTTACCATCAGTAAACGTAGCATATACTAACTGGCTATTGCAGGAATATACTGCACACGATATAGATGAAGAAAGTACTTCTTGTGGCATCCACTGCAACATAAATTAGAATGGTAAAAAATTGTCCACTGCCATATAAAAGAACAGTAGAAATTCATTACATAAGGGTTATAGCATTTTACCTGCCGAATACATTCCATCTTGCTAGCATCATATATTGCAAGTTGGGTTTCATGACACACTAACAATCGAACTTGATCAGAGTGAAATTGAACTCGAGTGTCACCCTGAGGAGCCTTTCCAGCAGGCAGTGGAAGTGTAACTGATTTTATCTTTTCCCAGTTATCGGTGTTCCAAAAGAAAAGCTGCAAAAGGAAAGGAATGGAATCATCAGTAGAACTACGATAAAGACAATAATCACTTAGATAAATATCAATAGGCATTAAATATGATTATGGCATAATGTGAGAGACAGATATTTCTTTTCAGTCAAGTGAAATCAATTCTTGTGCTTCTTGCTATGTTACTCCAATATTCATCATCCTCTTAAGCATGCGTGTCCAACACAAGTATCAAAACAAAACAAATGCTGAAAGAAGTACCATCTGAGCTATTTTCAATGCTAACAACATTTTTGTTATCAATAACGGAAGGTACAATCAGACAAACCAGACAGAGAGGTTTAATGATGAAGCATACCTGAGCATCGGCACCAGAAGAAACCAGGATGTTAAGGCTGGTGGAAAATGCTAAACCGCTGATGCGCTTTTGATGACCCTTCAATTTTGTTTTTACCTAAAATTAAAAATGCAGCTCTTTTGTGTTAAATATCCAAAGGTAATGCTATCAATGAAAGATACAGATATACTTAAATAAATACCTCATCCACCCTGACATTGTAAATATGGATGGCTGAGTCATCCATTCCGATCGCTATGATATTATTATCTTGCGGATGAAATGCCAAGAATGTTGAAGCAGGAGGAGGTGCCATAAAAGTTGTCATTACCTGCAAATCAATGCAACTTCATATCAAGTAAAAGAACATTGAAGACAAAATCGAGGTTGCTAAGAAACTCCATGCTAGCTCCACTAATTTAAAAATAGGATCAGGCCGGTTAATTCAACCTGTTGGATTTGCAGTTCAACCATACAGATTGAACCTGGAAACTAGCAAAGCACAAGAACTATCGGAAAGAAAATCAAACCAAGAAACCATACAAAAAAACAGTTTTAATTTAAAATTTTTGGCTTGGATTTTTTGTAAATATACTTTTTTCTTGATTTGTTTTGATTTTAAATATTTTTTTATACAAAAACATTTTAATGAAAACAAAGGCAAACCAAAGTTCACTGTTTTACGATTAATTTCTCCTTTTCTCATTCTTCAACAAGGTTGAACCATGAACCGGAGAACCAACCAGTTCGACCTCCATTCAGGTTCTTAAAACTCAGTAGCTCAAAATTTATAGTCGCAACAGAATTTTCAAAACACAGATTAGTTTACCTTGAATGTCATCATATTAAACAATGAAACCTTTCCACCACATGCAGACATTACGTAGGAGTCATTCTTTGACAGTGCTATGCATGGAACTGCATCTTCAGAATTTTCGGGAACATCATTAGTCATAAGTAATCCACTGTTTGGTTGCCAAAGTTGCGGACCAATGTTAGCAGTAGCCTATAAAACAACAAAAGGTAGAAGATTATGCATGGACACTTTTCTACCAATATCATAAGTAGAAAACAGGCATATGAACCATGCAAATTTGCATGTATATTTCAATGTACAATATATCAAAGCCTCAGAGAAAATATAACCTTGCCACTAGGATTTTGTTCACTGCGATTCCATTTCCATAGCTTTTGGACCCCATTTGTTCCAAGTGCAAGAACCCCAACACCAGAATTTGTGTAAAGAAGTCTAGCAACCTTGATATACAGGAAATTTAAAAATTGATAAAAATAAATGATAAAATGAACAAGATATTGCTAAAAGATAATGTTAAAAAAATAGAGAGAGATGACAAAAATATTGATGTAAAACCTTGCTAGCAGATTCTAAGTTGTCTGGCATGGTGACTGTTCGACAATGTGTGGGGTCAACAATCTCAGTTAGTTCCCAGGGTTTGGTTTTATCAGACACGTGTTCCAAATTCCTTGGCTTTTCAATGCCTCTAGTCATCAGTTCAACTCCATTCTGCAAGAAATTTTAACACAACTTAGATGCCAATTCGATAAACTAGTAAAATTGCATCAGAGACAGGAAATTGAACTCCATTGAGTGACATAAATCTCTCAACTTTGTTTTAATAATCTTCTATGTTCTTTAAAATGGGCAGAGAAAATGACACTCATTCTCTAACCAAAACATAAAATATCAACAGAGTAAGGCTTAGTGCATTGCAGCATACAAGACTAGGAGTAGGCCTGGCAGGGCTGTCTACACGTTCTACTTTGCTAACAACAGGACCGATACTTCCACCCATGGCAGAACTAGATACCTGATCCATTGTCAAGCAATAACATAAGTTGTCAATAAAAGTTCATAACTTTGAAATAAATAAATTAGAATTGTGATGGAATCGTGAATCCATTACTCTTAATGCTCTAAGACCATTGGCATTTGCAAGAACCTTGAATCCATTGTCTGCTGTAGTAACAACAAGCAAATTTCCTTCCTTGTTGAATCTCAATCGAGGAAGACTCTATACCATCCCAATACCAAGTAAGATAACCAATTGAAATCACAGTATAAGTTCTTCAATCAATAAAAGATGCAAAAAAAGGGGAGATCAAATGCAAAATGAGATGCTGACCGGGAGCCCTCCTTCAGCTTCAGTGCTGGTGAGAATATTTGTATTATCCATATGCCAAAATTTAATCTGGCTATCATCACCAACGGCTAAAAAGCGATTCCTTGTGGTGTCAAACCGTACTACACCATTAGCATTCTTTCTAAAACCCGAATATGTCCTCTTTATTTTCCCTTCACTTTCATTCCATTCAACCAAGAATGAATCCCCGTCTTTACTTGTTCCACAAGAGAATAGTCTGTGCATTAGATAGAGGATTATTAATTTCTCACCTTTCATATATGGCTTAGAAGATCTGTAGCATCGGGGAAAGATCTAAGGTCAGCATTCTAGATGCTACTTTTTGAATTTTCGTCCACATACCTACTACCATCAGCACTGTAGAGCATTGTGGTACACCACTGTCCAGGAGCATCATAGTCAACCCTAGAACCCATATTGTCATACAACCAAGCCTTGATTTTGCCATCCATGGCAGTAGAGAATATAAACTACAACAATATGACAGAAGCTTAATTCAAAACCAATACACAATTGGAGAAAAAACTAGTATCTATTCTATAACAGATGCAAAATGATTTTCCTAGACTTCTAGAAAGGTTACGACAAAATAAGCACCAGTGCCTTCTATACTTATCTAGAGAAGTTTCCAGCATTTGACATCTATTATGCACAAATTTCTCCAAAACTAGGATGGCACAGATTTAGTTGTACATGTTACTCATTTGTGATGTCACACGTCCTAGTAGTTTGCATATTACTGACAAAAAAGCTGCGTTCTATTTTCTTAGCACAGATCAGAGTACACTAAATTTGCATCACAAGGTTTCTTGACAACAGATAATACCCAATTGCAGCACATACAAAGTAGTTCCATATCCAAATATCAGCTTATCCACAACAAATTACTTTCCTATAATGCACGAATCATCTCCCGAATATAGAAAGGAAAAAAAGACTACCTGAATATTTTCCTTCTGGTGAGGACAAACAGAATAAACAGGTGCCTCGTGACCTTCAAAGTTAAAAAGCTTACTTCCAGCCAAATCCCACACCTATAACCATTACTGAAATTGAGAACACATGAAGTTCAAAGAAAAAAAGAATAGTCTACTTATTCTTTATCTCACCTTTATTAACTTATCATCTCCACAAGTAACAACACAGGGCTTTTTGTTTGGATGAGAGAAAGCTAAGTCATTTACACCACCCACATGGGCATCAATCTACAAAAATATAGTGGCAATTATCAGATTGTGTGCAAGGGTAAGGCCTTTTTAAGCAAAAATTAAGAAAATGAATTAGAATATGCCTCTAGATGTTGTCGGAGATCATTAGACCCTTGATATGCATGCAAATGAACAAGGTGTTTCGTGAATGCAACTCCTGCAACAAGAAAAGTTCAATATAGAAGATCAAAATAGGACTTATTAGAGGGAAATCACTCTTACAGCACATACCGATCAAATTTCCATCTGGGCTCCAAGCAACACGGCTTACAGACATGGATGAATCTTTGACAATACTAGCCTGCAAGAGACTCGATTATAATTCTATCAGATGTATGTTGCCAAATTCCAGCATTCCAAAAGCCAAAGTATAAGCCTTTTTCTTTTTTAATGAACATTTTAAATAAGGTAGGAATACGTGTGAAGAAGAAAATAACTCAGTTAAATCCACAGAACATTATTTTCACTTGAAGTATACTTTTGATAGAGGAGAAATATTATGAAAAAGGAGATAGACAAAATCATCAGTAACAAAAACAATTTTGAATATTAAAACTACAATTACTGAAATAACATGCAAATAAAGTTTATCAGTAAATATACAATCTTCAGTAATAACATATCATGTTTTCAGTAAGAGTATTGACCTGAAATGTAACTGAACAGGCAGCCAGATCCCATATCTTGAATGGTTTTGACACCAATCTCTCTCGCATACCAACTTCCCATAAGGAAATTTCACCATTGCTACAACCAACTATTTAGAAAGTATAAAGCAAGATAAGAAAACAAAGTAATGAATTTGATCTAGAATCAATAAGAAAAAAATGTTATGTGCAGTTGTCATTGATTTTACCAGTAAGTAGTGTATGATGAGAAGGATGGAAATCCATGCTTGTCACATTGGATCCCTGGTGAATGGTACAAACAACAGATCCGGGTAGGTCATCAAGTGACCATGAAGCTTGTTGAGAAGAAGGATATGTGACCTGGACACATTAATAAGAAATTCCATAATCAATTTTCATATATTATGCAATAGGCGCAACACGTATGAGCAGTACAAAGAACTGTTATGAACAATATGGATGAAACACATGTAGGAAGTATGAAGAAGGATACATGACCTGAACGCATTAATAAGAAATTCCATAATCAATGATCATATATTATGCAATAGCAGCAACACGTATGAGAAGTACAAAGAATTGCTATGAAGAATATGGATGCAACATGATAGGAAGTATAAAGAACTGCTGTGAAGAGTATGAGGTCTTAAAGATCTACCTCATCAACAGGTTGCGCAGATCGCAACCGTTTCATTAACTGCTCGTGATCAGAGCTTCCATATTCGGTCATTCCAAGTGTATCTGGAGGTGTTCTCGGATGTTTCAAAACTGAAACTGCAGTAACAATTGAAATCAAGCAGGTTAGTAACACTCATCGGTTGTGTTCTTGGGATATATTATATTAACGGCTGTGAGCTGACAACACGATATCAAGATTTAAGACAGTAAAATGTACTCAAAGCATGTTTAAGTAGTTTATACAATCCATCTTCTGGAGTCCTTCAAGTCCCCTTTAATCAAGGTCATTAACAAGTATACAAACAGACAGCATAAAACACAAAGGATAGATGTAATCCAATATCACTGAAAAATCTATTATATTGGGGGAAATATAAAAACAGACAAGTATCCCTCCTTAAAGATGATTACTTTTATGTTGGACTATCACTATGTACATGTCCGCCAAAACGTCAACCACGATTAAGAAAAAAAAACAAAATTTTACCTTGATTTTGAGGAACAGGCAGTGATGAAGCAGAAGCAGCAATGACAGCAGGTTGGACTGAGGGAGAATGATTGGCATTTGCCATCCAACCAGCTAAAGCATTAGCATTTGCAGCAGCAGCAGCTGCTGGAGGAAAAGGCTGCAATACAGTAACACGAAACAAAAGAAATTTAGAAGATCATCAAAAGAAACATGCATTAAGAACATCTATAACTCAAAACAATAGTACACATTAGGATCATACCGCACCATGTGCTCCAAGTGGAGCATAAGTGGAAGGTTTAGCAACTGCTGCAAGTGGAAGAGTTACTGGAGTAGGTGCACGAGCCCCATTTGGAGGTGAACAACTGTGATCAGTGAATAAGGTTTTGATATCAGGATTGGCCCTAGGGTTCTTACACAGCTGATGTTGCCAATTCAAACTGCAAATAAACAATGAGTTATATACAACATCATCCGCTTATCATAATTACAACTAAAAAATCCACGTCACAGAAAGTTCTAAAAAATACCTTTGATTAATCAAAGTTCGCAATCGAGAAGCTTTCAATGTAGGGAAAACAAGCTTTTCACGGAACAAGGGATTCGCTTCTATTAGTTTCTTAAGTTCGACCAGCATTATGCTCCGAGCCGATTTAGTATCACCATACTTCGATAACTGCTCGTTTTGCCTACATTTTGTCAAAACACATAAGTCTTGAATTGCATAAATTCTACATCCAAGACTACCCATCAATTTTTCAACAATATTAATTACCTAAAGTTATCCATAGTTAAAAGCAGCGTAATTTCCTTATAAAGTTCTTCATTAAATGTCGAGAAAACTTTCAAATCTTTCACCAAAATCTCAACAGCTTTAGCTCTATCATGGCTGAAATAAAACAAAAAACAAAACAACAGTATTATCATCGTCAAACCAAATCCAATATCATTCAAATTAATTAAGGAAAAAGGCAAAATAATAAATTACCGGTCCAAAGCTTCTAGATACTTCTGTTTTCTGATCTCAAAAAATATCTTCATTGAATATCGATTATCATCAACTTTAGTGAACCCAGAAAGGTATTTCTCAACTTCGTCCCATTCTCCGGCGAGAGCTTTCTCTTCGAAGTATTTCATGTTGAAGAAGAAGCCCGACTCTTGCTCTAACCTGTAATTTTTAACCAAACCGAGAAACAAACTCCAATCAAACCGACATTAGGGACAAAAACGGAACAAATAAATAAAATGAAAATGAATTTTCAAGCGTACCTATGAACGGTCTCCTTGAATTTTTCTTCTTCAAGGAATTGAAGAATCAAAAACACTAATTCCCTGCTAAGAGACGACATTTCTTCTTATCCGATCGATAAATCGATCATTCAAAAATTAGGAAATTAGGGTTTTTGAATCCAAACAAATGAGAGGAAAGCGATAAATCGGGGATTGAATCAAAGGGGGAAAGTGGTGGTTGAAACGGCGGCGGGTTTAATGTGGAAAAATCGGCTCTTACTTGGACTGATTTTCTAGGGTTTGAAGTTCAATTTCATGCTTTGGCTGCCAATTTAATATTAAATATTAAATACAAATATAGAAGTCGAGAGAGAAAGATAAAGAAGAAAGAGAAAGTTGAGTTTCTCACTTTTTTCGATGCGTTTTTTGCAGTGCCAACTGACCTATCACTTGATACGAAGAGAACTTATCAGTACAACAAATATAGATGACTTATCATTACACTGATAAGGTAACTTGCTTATATGTTTGGAGGATTTCATTAAGAGATGATTCACCAAATTTATTTCACATAAAATTATAAAATACCTTTGATTAAATTATTATTTTAATAATTTAATTTTTAATATTTTATATTAGTTTAAATTAATTTTTTATATAAAAATTGTCAATTAATTAATAATAAATTATTTAAAATAACATGATAAATTTATATGACAATATATACTAATATAGTAATATCTTATAAACATATTGACTTAAAAATATTACATCAATCAAAAATTAATTTTATAAAAATCACATAAAATATAAAAAAAAAATTATTTTTTATATTATCAAATCATTTTAAATTGTTTATCATTAATTTTTTAATATTTTTTATCTAGGCTATTTTGATTTAAATAAAATATTAAGATTGAATTGTTTCAAAAAATTAAGAACTAAAATGACAATTCAATTAAATGTTAAGAATATTTTTGTTGACTTAAATCAATTTATTTATACCGATTCTAATTAATTTTTTTTGTTAAGTTAATTTGTCTAAGCTCAAATATTAAATTAACACTCAGCTAAAAATTTAAAAAATCAACTAAATTTAAAATTATCATTTAATTTACTAATTTATTCTTCATAATTCAAATTACAATTAATTAAGCACTTAAAATATAATTTATGATAATTTAACTTTTCTAGTATTGTTGATTATTACAATTAATCGCATTATAAAATTATAAAAAAATATTTAAAATTTTAATATATATATATATATCTGAAAATTTCAGACTTAAACTTTAATTTATGATAATTTAACTATACTATCATAAAGATAAATATAAATGCTCTCTATCGAACACAAGATAAATTATTGTATAGACTGATTTCATCATGTCATCTATTATTTTTATTCACTAAAATTTTTCATGTTAATTTTTTTTAATAATAAATATTTTTTTTTCTTTTCTACTTGTAATAGGTGGGTGAGTAGTTATCATGTAGTTAATCAAAGATGAACGAACCTAATTGTATGGATCACGAATGACGTGGTGGAAAGGATTTATAATATATAGTCTTTCGTTAGATAAAAATTAATTAAAAAATGATGTAAAAAATTAAAATTTAATCGACTATATTTTAATGGATAGAAATATAGATGACATGATTGAACTGATTTATATAATAATTTTTCCAAACACAGAAGGAACCACTCTTTCACTAAGGTAATCTATTTAATAAATACTTTGTCAGGAAAAAGATATTAATAGAGATAAAAAGGTTTTGTGATTTTTTAAGTTGGCTTCAAATAAGAAATAACGTTTTTAATTTTTCTAAGTTAAGAGTTTAAGAAGTTATTTTAAAAAATGTTAGTTTTATTTTTTTTTCTATCTTATATAACTTTTGAACTAATAAATTTAATTAATTGAAGATAAAATTTTCTTTTATTTCTTTTGATTCCTGCAAAAATACAATTACCAAGTTATATGGAATCAAAATAGAAAATAAAACGAATAAAAATAATGATGAAAATATTAAAAATTATTTTTTATTTGAGCGTAACTATTGGTGGTGTTTATTAATGTTTGTTAAAGTTATGCGTTTGATCGGAGTTGAAAAGGGATTGAGTAATAAACTAATTTAGGTTAAAGTTGATGGAGTTGGGTGGTTGAAACAAATTAGGAATAGATTTTAGGGTTTAGATTAAAAAATTTTAGGAGTTTTCTAGGCTTGAAATGATGATCGATGATGGCCGGCGAACAATCGAGAAGAATTGGTGTGGTGATAGAAAGGATCTGACGATAGTGATATCGATAGGTTTATACTAACATCAATATCATTTGAAAGGTCTTATTGAGACGAGTCCAACGATGATCACTGTGTTGTTATCTGAGTTGTCATTCACAATTTGGGAGGATGAAGGTTTTAACGTGACACGTCATAATTTAAAGACTACCCATAGTTTGTCTTTAAGTTTAAATGAAAAATTTATTGGTTTAAGAATGTAAAAAGCCTTGAACTTTTAAAAATTATTAGTCAATTTCATGATTTTTATATTAAATTAAGTCATTTAACCAATAAATTAATTAAGTTTTTTTTAACTAACATTAATGTAACACCCGAATTTTGTCAGGTATTTGAATATATAAGACTAAATAAAAATAAATAACCATAATAATAACAACTCATATAAATAGAAACTAATAAATAAAGTCTAATTGCATATTAAATAAGCTCTAATATCTTTTACAAGATAAAAATATATTTTAAAAATTCAAATGATCCAATTTTGAGCCTAAATATTCATTATAATGAAATTTCAGTTTTTTTTATGCCTAAATTAAAATAGGATGAGTCTACAACGGACGTCGAATATCGTTAAACACCACTAACGTTGAACACCGTTGAACATTATTAAATTAATTAATAAAGATTAAAAATCTCAGGGACTTAATACACAATTATTAATTGTATGTTGAATCTATCACTCTTTATTAATTACATATTGAATCTTTGAGATTTTTAAATTTTATTAATTAATTTAATCGTGTTCAGCAATGTTCAACATTAGTGGTGTTCAACAATGTTCGACGCCTGTTATAGAATTTCCTATTAAAATATCCATAACCAAAAGAATAATATTTGCGGGATAATTCTAGTGTGAAATCACTAAATTAAGGTTAATTTAAGGCTGACTTGTTCTACAGGTAGTCGAGTTTGTATATAATATCTTAAGAGGTTTGTACATAAATAATTATAATAATTGTAATAAAAACGGTATGTACAGAAACTATTATAAATTATACATATTTTCTTACTTAAAACGTAATAAAAATGGTACATACCGAATTTCTTATACGGGATCACAAAACTCAAAGAGTGTAACTTAGGGTAAGCATTTATGCACATACATATTTTCCTACAAGAAAATATAGTTTATTACAAGAACGATTGAGACTTTTAGTAGAAACATAAACTATTGCAAATTACACATAGTTTATTACCCAAAACGTAATAAAAATGATAGGTACCGTATTTCTTATACGAGATCACTCAAACTCAAACGAGCACAACTTAGGGTAAGTATTTATATACATACGTATTTTCTTACAAGAAAACCTAATTTATTACAAGAACGATAAAATTTTTAGTAGGTACATAAATTACTACGAATTACACATATTTTCTTACAATAAACGTAATAAAACGATATATATCGTATTTCTTACACGAGATCACCTAAATTTAAAAGAGCTAAACTTAGGGTAAACGTTTATATACATACATATTTCCCTACAAGAAAACGTAATTTATTAATTATTAAATTTAATAAAATTTTAGATCAATTGATGCAACACGTTATGTCATATTGACATTTTTAGATTTTTTTTATTAAAATTTTTTAAAAATTTTAAAATTCTAAAAAATATAATAAAAATATTAAAAAATTATAAGCATAAAATAATAAAATTATAATTTATCACGTGATAATAATATCTAAAAAGTTATTAAATTTTTTTAAAAAATTATATTAAGTTAATTTATTAATTTAAAAATTAATTAATTAATTAATAAAATTCATGATCTTAATTATTTTTTTCTTAAAAAGTTTAAGAGTTTCGCTAGCCTTGAGCCAGAATTATTTTATTCATTTTAATTTAAGTTTAGACGTAATTGACTGAAATAAACTCGGAATAATAATAATAATAATAATAATAATAATAATAATAAAAGAATCTCTGCAAAACCCTGCCCGTACATCCATGGGTTCGACAATAAGCAGGCCCAACCCTTTCCCTTCTAACATAAATGCAAAACCCTAAACCCCCAATGAGAAAAAAACTTGGAACTGAAAGCTTCAATGGCGGCCAAGAATCAACAAACGCAAAAACCCAATAAGAGAAAGCAAATTTCAAGCTCAAACATCGACTCAGATAGCTCGAAATCGAAGAAGCCGAAGCTACATGCTTCAACCGCACCAAAAAATCTTTCGAACAAGCCGTTGAAAAAGCCTTTCATCTCATCCAAACAAAAACGAGAATACCCAAGTCATTCAAAGTTTAAGAAACCAGAATCTGGGAATGAAAATAAAGAGCTTACTAAGCGAGAACGTCGAATCCAAGCAAAGGTCATTCGACTTTGTCCCCTTTGTTTATCGTTAGAAATTGTAGAATGCATCCCGTTTTTTGTTATTTAACATTTTTTATTGGTTTGGATAGGAATTGGCAGAAGCGAGAAAGAAGAAGAGGAAACCGCATTATACTCTTGAACAAGTAAGTTCTGTGTCTTTTCCTTGGGTGTAATCGAGTCAAGCTCATTTTGAAGTTATTTGGTAATCTTGACTTGAATTCGAGGCTCGAGCTGAGGGACATTTGTAAAGCTCAGACTCCATGGGAGAAAAATTGCTTGGGCTGGCTTGATTAGGTTCTTTTACTTAGTAAAGAATGAGCTCTACACTCATGCTCGATTTCAAACTTGGTATTCGCACCCAACTCAAGCATGAGTTGGGGTCGGATTGAAGTTTTTCGATACTAATTCAGAAAGGAAAAGAAAACATATTACTTCGGTGCTTTAATCAAGTATTAGAATACTAGAATTTGAATCTTTCTATACTGGAGACGAAATGGATTTTTTCAACCCAAATAGCTTATGAGCAAAAAGCATCTCATTTACACCCCCTATTTAATACAAAGGTATTTGAATTGAACTATTTATGAGTTGGTCATAACTTACATGATGGCTGACTATGTGAAGCTTTGGCAATTATTGATTTTTTGTCTAATGCAAGTTTTGGCTCTTTTACATTGTATTAGGAGCTTGCATCTCTGTGGGAAAAGATTAGACGTCGGAATATTGCTAAAGAAGACAGATCAAAGTACGTTTTTCAAGAACAAATATAATAACTTAGTAATTCGATATGGCTGTTTTTGCCCTAAAATTTTATTTGAATTGTTCTTAGGCTGATAAGTGAAGCTCTGCAAAAGATGAAGGGAAAGATTCCAGAAATTGCTGGCTCTCATGTTTCGTCTCGTGTTCTTCAGGTGGGTTGTTTTTGGCCTTTTCTTTAAGTTTCAAATTAATTCTACTGCAGTCGGCTATGGTTGTTTTACCCTTTTTTGGTTTGGCCATAGACCTGTGTTAAGCACTGCTCGCAAACAGAAAGGGATGATGTATTTTCTGAGCTTCAGCCACACCTTCTCACCCTTTCATGCAATGCCTACGCAGTGCATCTTGTGAAGAAAATGTTAGATACAGGTATACTTATGTTGATTCAACAACTAGTTTGTATAATCTATGTTCTAGGTGATGCTAATCCTACTGTTGTCATAGTCTTACATTACAGTTAAATGCATGCAGCATCTAAAACACAGCTGGCTGGGGTTATCTCGTCTCTCCGCGGGCATGCTGCTTCACTTCTGCGGCACATGGTTGGATCTGTAGGTATGTTAGTGTTTATTTTGCTCTTCTAATTTTGTTGAAACATAATGTTGCATTTGTTTTAAATATGTCTTAAGCTATGTTGTTCCAACTTCATTATGCCAACATGGGTATGGAGAATGACTATCTAGTGATCCTCCAAATACATAGAAAAACTTATAAGAGAATGGACATACCCATGTAGGAAACATACATGTAATCTGACACTCACACCTGAGTTTGATAAAACTTATAAGATTTTTATGTGCATTTGATGTGTATCAAAGTGAGTGATAAAACTGGTTTAATTTTCTGTGGGCAGATTTCAGTTCACTGTAGGGTTTTAGAGGTAAATCTGCTCTCAAGCCTTGCTAATGTTCAATATCCTTGCTTATGCCTCTACAGTTATTGAGCATGCATATCAACTTGGAAATGCTACTCAAAAACAAGAGCTTCTGATGGAATTGTATTCTACTGAACTTCATCTGTTTAAAGATCTTGCATCCATCAAAGAAAGCAGGTAGAAATTAAATAATTGTGTAATTTTTAGCCGTGATTGTCGTACTGTAAAAAGTTCTAAAGAGCTGATAACTTATCACTAAGGCTGATAGGCAGTCGTTAAAACTTTTTGATGTTATTACTTTCGCAGCGTTGTTGGTAGTTTGTAGGATATATGTGGTTCCACAGTGATATCCTACTTCTACAAGTCGGGCATTTTTTGACAAAAAATTCTAATCTCATTTCAGGTTAATAGATGTAATATCAAAGCTAGGCCTGCAGAAATCTTCTGTTTTGCGACACATGAGTTTGGTGATTCAACCAATCCTTGAAAAAGGAATAGTGGACCACTCGATGATACATAGGGTGTTAGTAGAGTATTTGAGCATAGCTGATCAGGTGTGTAAGATCTTGACACACTTTTTTTGAAACGTTCTCTAAAAAGTTTTCTACCTGTAGCACTGTTTTTTCCATGTGATTTTTCTGATTAAATTTACTTTGTCAATAGTTCTCTGCTGCAGATATAATTCAACAATTGTCTGGTACTCTCCTAGTTCGTATGATCCATACCCGGGATGGATCTAAGATTGGGATGCTCTGTGTTAAGCATGGAAGTGCGAAGGTTTGTTCCAGTCAGTTGGACGAGTTCTATAAAACCTGATACATAAGGATATCCTTTTCTAGAAAATCTCAAGAATATGTTACAATTTTTTGGTGGAATTCCTAGGTTTTGTTAACTCTTGTAGTATATTCCTTTGTATTCCATTTTAGGAAAGAAAGAAAATCATCAAAGGAATGAAAGGCCATATAAGCAAGATAGCGTACGATCAATGTGGTTGCATGGTAAGGGTTGCTTATAGAATTCTATCCACTTGAATTTCTTTGTTAGAAATGCTAAGCGGAAGTGTTTGCGGATGGCTTATTTTGAACCTCTTTACTGTGTACAAATAAGAGTGTGTAGACTGTAGGTTTGGTTGAAAAAAACAAAAATTGAATTAACTGGCTTTCCATATACAATAACTGAATACCGGTCTGGCTTAAGGAAAAACTGAATTAACTGAACTGACTTAAGTTGGTCGGTTTGTTTGGTTATCTGTCTTAACTCTTAACCAAAAATAACTCTCTTTTTGTAATTCATAGTTATTTAAGACTAAATATTTTATTTATATTCTTAAAAAAGTTATAATCTTTGGAGAAATGTAATAAACTTTATTATTATAATATTATAAATATATTTAAAAATATATACAGGTCTGATATTATTATATTAAGCTCTTTAATTTGGTCAGTTCAGCTATCAATTATGTTAACTTATAACTGACCAAATTAACATATTTAAAACTAAGTGACATATACTGAAACTGAAGTAACCAAACTGAATGAATCAAATTGCATAAGATAATTTGGTTAACTTGGCTTTCTTGAGTTTTGCACTTCTCTGTGTCTTAAATGTAATAGACTCGAGATAAATTCAACTATGGCACTAGTAACATTACGAGTGTTTGTCGTGAGGCCTTTCTTTAATATTTATAGTGCTTAATGCTTTTGTCTCTGACCTCCATTTTATCAGGTACTCGTTGGCATTGTTTCAATGGTTGATGACACAAAGCTTATAACAAAGGTCTGTGATGTAGCCTTTCACCGTCTCTTTGTTACGTGATATTTCTTCCTATTAGATTCTGACTTTAGTTTTCCGTTTCAGTTCATTGTCCGTGAGCTCCAAGCAACATTGAAAGAGCTTGCTTTGGACAAGGTCTTTACTCTTTCTAAACCTGTTTTCTTAACAACTGTTTTTAAGAAGATAACTTGGTCAGTAAATAATGATGGACTAAGGACCTTTAAAGAAAATAAAAGAATTATATATATATATATATTCCCTTCTTATTATCTGAAATGTATGAGAATCCTTAAAATCCAAACTGATAAATTGAGGAGTTGGTCCACTCAGCTTGGGCCATGTAAAAGTTCATATTTTTAATAGTTACTTTAGAATGTCCATATTCCATAGAATGGATCGTATCTCTAAAGTTGTACCATTTGTTGGGCTGACACTAATTAAGTTTTTAGTAGTTCTGTGTTCCTTACAAGTTTCTGTTTGCGATTTGTGAATTTCAGAGTGGAAGGCGCATTTTGTTGCAGTTGCTTCATCCAAACTGTTCACGCTATTTAAATTCCGATGGTCTGGCATTTCTAAATTTATCTGTTCCGTCACTCGGTGCTAAGGTAGTTTAATACAGTGATCTTTTGTTGAGCTATCATAGACTGCAAACAACCGTTGCTAGAATTTACAATGGGTTTTCGTTTTCTCAGAATGATTCTGAAGTCGGATCTGAGAAAATTTCAAGGGATGAAGAATCTGGTAAGGAGACAGCTAAGCTTGGTATTCCTGAAGAGAACCTTGATGAAGAACCTACAAAGGAGGCAGCTACCACTGATACTGATATTATAGAAACTGAGTCCGGTAAAAGCGATATTCCTGAAGAGAACCTTTGCTCAGCTGAGGGTGGGAAGAAAGATCCTCTGTTACGGAGGAGAGAGTTGCTAGTCAAGAGTGGGCTCGCTGAGGTTTGTTGACCCCTCTTGCCCATTGGGGGTGATATGCCCTTATTTATGTTTATAAAGGAAGATCCTTTGTTGGTCCTTTGGCTGAAAACATCAAAATCTTTCTGGTTTACTTTTGTGATGCTTGGTTTTGCAGAATCTCGTTGATGTTTGCATTGAGGATGCAGGAGAATTGCTTACTTCAAATTTTGGCAGAGAAGTAATTTTTGAGGTAATCAAGTTTGTTCTTCTTAGTGGAGTTTGTATTGTTCTTATGAAATGCAGGAATGGGTTAAACTAGAAGCCTGGAACTTTGTTGATAATCGAGCAGTTATATATTTCATAACACATTAACTTAATAACAGAGTATTTACCCTTGAACATTTGGACTCACGTACATCAAATTCAAGTTTTTTATTGCATCTTTTATTGAATTATTTTCAATCTGCAAGCTCATGATTTAATTACCTTGGCTTATGTTCGGAATAATACAGGTTGCAATGGGTGGTTCTGATGGAATTCTGCACCCAACTTTGGATGAAAAGTTGAATAACTTGCATGAAGCTATAGCAGCACTTGCAGCAAAGCCTAAATCTGAAGAATCCGAAGAACCGGAGGAACATGTGCTCGAAAACTTCCATTCCAGTCGCACCATACGGAAACTAGTCTTAGACTGCCCTGCATTTGCTTCCACATTATGGAAGAAATCTCTGGAAGGAAAGTGTCGATTATGGGCCCAGGGTCACAGGTTAGGTGTCTTTGTTTTGTCTTCCTAAATCTTTTGCATAATAAACATCCACTTGATATCCGACATTTATATAGTTTTGTATCATCCCCATTGCTCTATTTGCAGTTCAAAGGTAGTGTCTGCATTTTGGGAATCCCTGGACTCTGAGGTCCGAAAAATGTCCAAAGAAGAGTTGAAGCCATTGATAGATGCTGGTATTCTCAAAATCCCTGAAAATAAACAATTGGCAAACGCAGATTAGTTAGGTTGGACCTTGTTAGAAAGACAAGAATATATTGATCATTGATCAGATACCGATCGAAATGCTGAGAATCCCGAGTTAATGAGCCACCTCTATGTATCTGAAGGAATGCATGAAAATACAGAGCAAATTACTGATCTTATCTGGAATAGGGTTAAGAAATTTTGGGTACTTATAAGATGGTTGTAGAATTTGGAACAGTATTATAAATTTCTGTTTTATTGGTTTTTTAATGTCTGAGCTCTACAGTTGCACTTTGTTTTGTGGTTTGCTCTTACGTTGATCCCAGTGCAGTTGTTTTATTGGTTTCGATCTTTAGCTATTCTTGTCCATTTCTCCCGCAAGCAAGCAGCACCTTCGCCAACGTCCAAGCAGAACGCTTCTTTGAACTCTATAGCCCTCGTCTCAAGTCTCAACCCCTTTCACTGAGGCTCAAAAACGTTAACAAGCCTGCAAGAGATACGAAGAAAAAACTCTACTCCTTTAAAATTGAATTTCTGATTCGAAAAAAAAAAAAATTAAAATGTTGTTTGAATTATAAAATAAAATTTAAATAATTCAAAATTTTAATAATCAATAGATTAAGTTTTTAAGTAGGATCTTTTAATATTATATATATATATATATGAGAATATAAAGTATATGAAAAATTATGTTACATATGAAGAAATATGTATGCATCAGAAAAAAAATTATTTAAATTAAAATCAAATTCTAACATGATAAATAATTATAATTATAATTAAATTATAACATGATAAATTATAATCAAATTTTATAAATTTAATTTAAATTAAAAAATTAAATTATAAAATATAACATGTTAATTAAATTATAAAATATAACATGTTAATTTGAATAATTTAAAAATTTTAATTCAATTCGATTTGATCGAAAAAAAAATTGTCGCACAAGCGCGTGATGGCCGTTAATTGAATTTTTAATTACTGTACCGTTAATTTCGGTTACTTTGCTGATGTATTATGTTAGATAAAAAGTTTAATTTTTAATTTAATCCTAAAGTTTGAATAACCGATCAATTTAACCCTAAACTTTAAGTAAAATATTATTTTAACCCCTAAAGTTTTGTGTTTTTTTTTTTCACACCTTAAAAAAAATCCTAAAAGATTAACCCCTAACTAACTTAAGTCCACGACTGGTTCCTCACCATCGCCGATCTATTTGCAGAGCCAAGAATTCACATTTGCAAAGCCAAAACCCCCAAATCTAATCAATACAATATAATTGGAAAATGGAGGGGTTTCTCCCAAGCTTAAAATCTAAGTTGAGAGGCGACTACGTTAAATTTGAGCTTCACGATACGGACGCCTCCATGGCCCATTCCATCCGCCGCGTCATGATTATCCAGGTTCTCACCATCACTACCGACCTCGTCTAAATCAGAATTAATTCTTTTGTCCTTAACCCTGAGTTTATTGCCCATCACCTTGGCCACGTCCTTCTCACCAATGAAAATGCCATGCCTGAGGAGGACTACTCAGGACTATTATGCTTGCGACGGTGACGATCATTAAATTTATATTTTTTATTTTTAATTAAATTTAAGGGTTAAAAAATAAAATAGAATGATTAAATACATATTTTTTATAAAAAAAACTAACGGAAGTGATCAAAGTTATTGCTTTTTTAAATTGGTGATCAGAACAAAACAAACTAATATTAAAAGTGACTTCCCGTGTAATTTATTCCTAACATTTTATTAAATAATTATTTTGATTTTTATTTTTTAAAAATAATTTAACGTTTAATGTTTTATTTTAAGTTAAAAAATATCTTCAAAAATTATTAATCATATTAAACAACTTAATATGACTTAAAAGAATCATAAATCAATTAAAAAATCATTTTATATAATTATTTTTTGATTGACTTGATATTTTTTTATATTATCTTTATTTTATGTTATATGAGTTATCATGTCATTTTAAGTCATTATCATTAATTGACTATTAATTTTCTTCCGTAAATAAACTATTTTAACTCAAAATAAAACCTTAAAATTAAATTATTTTAATAAAAAATTAAATAACTATTCAATTAAAAATATTTTTTAATATTATGCCAAAATTAAAATATTAGTTACCAAATTACACAAAAAATAAAAGTTGGATACCTGAATACACCAAAAAAGTTAAGGTACCTAATTGCGAAAAAAGTACCATATTGCACATTAGTACCAACCTTAGGTACCAAAAGGTATATTACCCCTAAAAGTTTCTGTTCTTTTCGTTCATTCCCCAATTGTCTTTTTTCTTCTTCTTGGGGACACTCAATAAACAGGGGAGAAAATGGCGATTAAATGCAGATTATAAATAAAATTCTTATTTAAAAAAAGAAAATTGTGGAGGAATCAGCGGTGGTCGATTGTAGATTCACAATCTTGATGGCGTGCTTTATTTGCTGATAGACCTGGCGGAAAGCTGAGACAATGACCTCTGGGACAATGGCGACGGCGGCAGGTGCGGCGGTGATTATTTATTACGTCTGGTTAAAGAAACTGAAGGCGAAAGACGGCGTCAGCGGCGGAGAAGAAGATGAATTATCGAAATCGAGCATTTCGGTGAAGAGGAGAATAGCAAGAAGACCAGCTCAAGCGCCTGCAACATGGTTCGAGGCAATCTCCACAATATCGGAGACTCTAAGATTCACTTACTGGGAAACTCTTGGGAAATGGCCGATCGGCGATTTGGCTTTTGGCATTAATTATCTTATGCGGAGACAGGTTCGTTTAATTCGAGCTCTTGTTTAATCAAAATAGTTCTTTGATGTAAACCTTGGACATTTTGTTCTAAAACCCCTTTGTTTAAAATTACATTTTTTTAGGGAAATTCGCAAGTGGCTAGTGTGTACGCTGGAAATAATTGTGTGGAGTTAAAGGGGCAAGAGATTAAAGAAGAGTTAAATAATCTGTTAAGATTGTTAACTTTTTGTATGTTTTTCTCAAAGTAGCCATTTCCGGTGTTTTTAGATTCTGCCGGTTATTCAGAGGAAGATGTTCTTCTTCATAAACCCAAAGCTGGGGTACATTACCCTCCTCAAAAGCATTTATTTATTTCTTTTGATTTTATGTATAAAGTAAAGTTCATGTCTGATGATTTAACATACAATGTGAAGCATTATTCATTGCCTAGCTTTCTTTACTGTTTGAATACTATGAGTGTTCTTGCTTGCGATTTCATGTAGGAAATTGAACGAGTCTTTTAGCATACACGAGAGGTAATATGTCTAACAAGGCTTATTTGGTAGAAAAGAATGATATATGGGCATGAAATATTATTCATTTTCATCAATTTTTTTCAAAGTAAGGAAATTAAGAACCAATGTAGCATCTTTTCATTGAAGTTGGTGTAAGCTATGTGAAGTCTGTGTCATTTTTTGAATAGCTTTCTTGCCAGTTTGAATCTGAGGGTCATTCTAGTGGTTTTAAATATTTTAGCTTAATCATGAGGTAATATGTGTGACAAGGCTTAGTTGGCAGGGAAAGAATGAGGAGTGGGCATAACAGATTTCCCATTTCCTTCAAATTTATATAAATTAAGAAAGTTAAGAACCAAAGTGGCATCTTTCATCGCAGTTGCTGTGGGCTGTGTGAAGTCTCGATCATTATTGGAATTGCTTTCTTGCCAGTTTGAATATGAGGAGTGTTCTCACGATGTCAAATATTTTTGCCTATCTGCTTGGTAAAGTATCCTACAAAGCTTAAATTGCGGGTAAAAGATGAAAGAAAGGCGTAAAAGATTATTCATTTTCTTAAATTCTATGCAAAGTAAGCAAGTTAAGAACATAGGAGGTATCTTTCGTCATACTTGGTGAGGCTAGAATATCCACATTGGACTCACTCTTTTGGATAGGCAGAAGTGACTTAAAATTTACCATGGTCAAGTTAGCGTTAGAGAATTTTGACCAGCTGGGTTCTTTTACAGTTCCGTTTGTCGTTTTAAAAAGACATCGAACTTGGCATTGGCACGATGGTTTCTATGAAATAAATTATAAAACCGAGGATAATTGTGTGTTCTTTTCATCTGTGTGCTTGAGCACGTAATAAATGGGTTCTAGTGTTCTTCCATGAGGGTATTGATTTACTTATAGAATAATTATTGCAGCTTATGAAGCCAGCTTTCACAATTATACGTGATAAAAATTCAAAGTGTTTCCTCCTATTGATTCGTGTTACTCACAGCATTAAAGATACACTAACAGCAGCAACTGGTGCAGTGGTGCCTTTCCACCATTTGGTTTTACATGATGGTGGAATTAGCAACCTTGTTTTAGGATATGCACACTGTGGAATGGTTGCTGCAGCCCGTTGGATTGCAAAGCTCGCTGTTCCTTGCTTGCTCAAGTCACTCGGTGAATATCCTGACTATAAAGTTAAGGTAATCTGAACGGTTTTGTTTTCTCACTACCTACAGTGAACATGGAAACATTCATGTACTTCCTTTCTTGTGTATAACTAATCCCTATTTCCAAAGCAACTTAGATGTAGCTTTTTCTGATGTATTCAATTTCAACATAAACTATCATTTTACCTTTTTTTTTTTTTTTATTGTTATTACAATAAGCTTAAGTATGATCCATATTTTCAACTAGTTGATGTATATTCCTCTAATCCCTAATTACCGTCAGTTTTTATTACTTGACATCAGTCACCTTTCTTGAACTTAAGTGTAAATTCGTTTTGTCTTATTCTTGTTTCTTTTATTTTGCTGTTGAATTTATATGCTTTTGTGATGTAATGTTGGGCATCATTTCCCAGCTTTTTGTGTATCTAATATTTCTTTCCGCCATCAGATTGTTGGGCATTCACTTGGAGGTGGAACAGCAGCAATACTAACATACATTCTTCGGGAGCAGAAAGAGTTTGCCTCTAGTACTTGTTTTACATTTGCACCGGGTAAATGATTCACATGCTTTTGTTCATAATTAAGCTTCTTGAAAGATCATCTATCCCTATTCCCATTCTAAGAATGCGTTTGATGCAAGTATTTCAAGGAAAATGAAAGAGTTAGAACAACACAAAATTGACTTTGGCTTTTTGGCCGTAATTTGACATATTAATGATATTTATACCGTTCCAAAAGAGAGAATGAATGACTGTAAACGAGGAAGGCTAATTTTTTATGTTGTTAATATCTTGCTTCAAGCTTTACATTTTGTCTCAAACAGTTAAAATGAATTGTGCTTAATGAGGCTTTTCGTAACTCTTATGAGAAATTAATTGCTCTGCTCCTTTTAAAATGCTCAATTGTAGCTGCCTGTATGACATGGGATTTAGCAGAGTCAGGCAAACACTTCATTACAACTATTATCAATGGGTCTGATTTAGTGCCTACGTTCTCAGCTGCTTCAGTTGATGACCTTCGGACTGAGGTGCTTTCCATTTTATCCCCGGTGGATAACAAATCAAAACAATTGTTTATAATGGTTATAACCTACTCGATGAGGGTTCTTACCTAACAGTTGTTTTCATCAGGTGACAGCATCTTCATGGTTAAATGATTTGAGGGATCAGGTTGAACGTACACGATTCCTTAATGTTGTTTACCGTTCCGCTGCTGCTCTGGGTTCACGTCTTCCCTCTATTGCTAGTGCAATGGCCAGGGTTGCTGGTGCTGGTGCTGGTGCACTTATTCAACCGGTTTCTAGCAGCACTAAGGTAAAACTGATCATGAGATTGTGCAACTTCAAATTTGTTGTTTACTTGAGATACGATACAATACAAATTTTCTGCTGAAAAATGCATGTGAAGTAACTTGAACCTGTAGTTGATCTTGTGTGTTCATAATGCTTAACAAGTTCTAGAATCCTATGCACATTTTGATTTTATTTTCTCGAGGTATTTAAGTTTTATGTATGATGTTTGGATTTTCCGTTTTAAACTTTAGATTGTCATAAAGGGTGCTCAGAATGTTGCTCTAGCTGTTGTCAGAAGCAGGCCATCTCTATCTTCATGGTCATGCATGGGTCCCCGTCGTCGTAATGTTGGTCCGTGTTGGTTATCCAAGAAGTGTTAGAGCTTGACGAGAAGTCTAAATTAACGAGGAGTGTTAGAGTTTTTTATTTAATATATAATTAGAGTTTATTCCTAATTAGTAGTTTAGATTTATTAGAAGTCTTATTTAAATTAAAAATAAATATTATTTAAATTAGAGATAAAGTATAATTTTAGTTATATTAAAACTCTATTTTAGCCTATTTAAAGGTTTATTCTGTAATTATTTGATATTCAAGAATAATAAGAAAATACAGAGAAACACTTTGTTCTCTCTGAAAAATATCATCTTCCGTTGCATCTACAGCCACCATGGCCCCTTTCTCACATGGTATCAGAGCCAACAACGATTTTGATGTCGTCAACATTGCTGTCATCTCTAATCAGAAACATATCGACAATATGATTTTTCAGATACACATCATTTTTTTTCTTTTCCGTTGATGTCATTTGACCACACTCGTTCCTTGGCTTCTCCTTTGTTGGAATTTTACATGAAATTTCTACTCGTTTACTTTTGTTGGTTCTTTATTTAATGGTTATATCTTAGCCAATAAAAAAGATAGCAGAAAAGGTTATAGTTTAGCCTTAAAAACTATTTGGTTCCATCTTAGCCATCCGTTTCAAAAGATAGGAGAAAAGATTGGAGAAAAGGTTATAGTTTAGCCTTAAAAACTATTTGATTCCATCTTAGCTATCCGTTTTAAAAGATAGGAGAAAAGATTGGAGAGAAGGTTATAGTTTAGCCTTAAAAACTATTTGGTTCTATCTTAGCCAACCATCCAAAAAGATAGATGAAAAGGTTATAGTTTAGCCTTAAAAACTAGATAATATTTTTTTTACAGGATTCTACATCAAAGGTTCAAGTTGGAATTCTAGTCTGTATAACTACCAACTTGAGGGGGAGTGTAGATTCTTTTGATCACTTCGTACATTATTCACATCAAATCTTTTAATCAAGAACCATATGTTGGAGCATCTCAATCAAAGACTCCTGACTCAAGAACAAGTAGCATTTTTTCTCGAAGAAACAACAGAAGAAAAAGAGTAGGGCATCACATCCAAGATTCAAGCTGGTGTTCTACTACGTTTGTTAACCAGCTTGAGGGGGAGTGTTGGTTATCCAAGAAGTGTTAGAGCTTGACGAGAAGTCTAAATTAACGAGGAGTGTTAGAGTTTTTTATTTAATATATAATTAGAGTTTATTCCTAATTAGTAGTTTAGATTTATTAGAAGTCTTATTTAAATTAAGAATAAATATTATTTAAGTTAGAGATAAAGTATAATTTTAGTTATATTAAAACTCTATTTTAGCCTATTTAAAGGTTTATTCTGTAATCATTTGATATTCAAGAATAATAAGAAAATACAGAGAAACACTTTGTTCTCTCTGAAAAATATCATCTTCCGTTGCATCTACAGCCACCATGGCCCCTTTCTCACAGTCCGGCATTGAATCCTAAAGGGGACAGTATGACCGATGCTTCAGTATTATCCAATAGCAGCTCCGAAGCTTTTATGACTGAGGTGGTTACACTAGATCAAGTAGAGACCAGAGCGGAGTGTAATTCCGGCGGTGATTGTGGTAGTTCTGGCCATGATGACACAAATGAAGATGAACCCCTGATTACAGTGGATGGAGTTACTACCACATCGACTGCAGATGAAATCACGAGCGAAGAATTGTGGTATGAACTGGAGAAGGAGCTTAAGAGGCGAGTGAGCGAAGTCAGTCTTGACGCCCGAGCAGAAGCAGAAGCAGTGGCGAAAGAAATTGCTGAAGAGGAGAATGTTGTAGATGATACACCATCATCAAGTAAAACTGCAATATCTTCCATAGATGCTTCGGAGAATCACCAGTTCTATCCCCCTGGCAGAATTATGCATATTGTTTCGATACCTTTATCCTATTGTGGTGTCGAGGTAGACGACGATGACAATGACAATGGTTCAAACGTTGAACATGTTGGTATATACGAAACCCCTAGACAACTGTACAGTAAGATCCGGCTATCAAGAACTATGATTAATGATCATTATATGCCTATGTATAAGAAAATGATGGAATTATTAATTAGCAAAATACAAAAAGATGAAGCCTGTAGTTTTTGAAGTTTTTACAACATTAAAACATTTCCATTCTTCTTTATTAAAAAAAAGAAAAAACAAACAAACAAAAAAAGATTTCAAGTTCAATCTTCTACTAAAATCCCCTGCTTTAGCATTGTCTTTTTGAAGGGGAGTTTCCATGCCATTTTGGCCAAAGCATCAGCAAAAGTATTGCATTCTCTAGGAACCAGGTTATACTGCAGACACCATTCTGTATTTTCACAGCAGAAAAACATGCGTCCACATTGGATGGACCTATACCAGACTCATCCCCCTCAACCAGCAGCTGATATGCTTGCTTATTATCCGTTTTCACAATGACTCAACGGAACTTGCATCATCCGATAAGTTTCTTCGTACTCTCTCCGAATCCGATAACACCTTCTAGCATCCTACTATGGGAAAGTTTTAATACCTTGGATGTCAAGATACTTAGAGATTGTAGTCCATAAGTTATCACTATTCATATTCAATAAATCAATGCAAACTTTATAACCTGACTTAACCGAGAACTTCGATTCTGTTCCCATCGTCAGCCGGGGAAGTCTTTAATAGTCGTATACGTCGGTGGACTGATTGCTGCAATATGCAACAATAATCACCGGAAGTTCATTCCAAAACTTTTTCCAATCCCAATCACCATCCATGTCCACCATATCAGATACTGGTATATAATATCCACTCCCATTCTGTTCACCAAGTTTGAATTTCGATAGAGGACCCTTTTCCCCACCCATGCATCCCACCAAATGGATATGATCATCCCATACTGTGCACACCCTTTCCATAATCACGAACAAATTTTTCGATATAACGAATCCGGCACACGATCTATCATTTTATATTTCAACTTGAGAACTCGTAAACATAGTTGTTCAGTCCTTGCAACCATCGATAATGCAATTTTTATGAGGAACCCTCCATTCTGAATGTGCATCTTTTTCATTCCTGTACTGACAATGCCCATAGGTTTACATATTTCTTCCCATCTTACCAAATTGTTGCCCTTCTTATCTTCTGAATGCTTCCAAATAGAATTCTGTATAAACCTCTTTAATTCATAGAAAATTCCTTGGGCAAGACTGTGGTCTGCAAGGCAGACGCAGAGATGTTAACACAGACTTGGGTTTCGTTCGGCATAGCAAATTGTCCTAATTTTCAAGTAATATTCAACCACTACAATTATAATAAATCCCAACTTAATTTTCAATTAGAATTGAAGTCAAAATAAAATCATCAGATGAAACCTCACCCAACAATATCAAATCATATATAATGGATACATGAGATATTGCATGATCTTCTAAACTCAACAATCAACCTCGATTTAAATGACTTAAACGAGCTACTATTTTTTTAATATTTGATATTATTTTTAATATTTATTTTTTTTTTATATTTTTTATTAAGAGTTAAATGAATTTTAATATTTATTATTAAAGTCCAAATTTTATAACACTTATTATTAAAGATTTATTTTTTTAATATTAAAAATTTAATGATCATTTTATATTTTTTAAAAGCTAATAAAAAATAAATATATAAAATATATAATATATAAAAGTTTTTATTAATTTGATAAATTAATAATTTCAAACTTAATTAATTATTAATTAATTAAACTTAAAATTAATCAACCAATTATTTTAAAAAATTGATTCAATCATTTAATACAATTAACCAAAATTTTAAGCAACTCTATTTTTTCTTCTCTCAACTTCACCTCGTTCTTCAACATTTGGTAAGCTTTTTAAAACTAAACTTATATTACACGAACCATCTATTCTTAGTGACTAAAGAAACGGTTGTTATTTTTAGAAATCAAGGGTTCAAACACCAGTAATACCAATACAATATTTGAACGATCAATGTTTAATGATTGAAAATACACTCTAAAATAGATATTACTGTAACACTGTAGTTGATTAAAAAAAACTAAACTTATATTTACATGAAATCCGTTGATAAAAATATGTTTCGATTGCTAATTATCTCACTCTGTTACTCTGCAGTATCGTTTCAAGATCCAAGCGATTTCATCAAAGAAGAAGAATCACAGCCTAGTAAAAATTTTAAGTTCCAGAATATTTTAGACGACTCAAAATGCACTGCATGTAACCATCAAGTTATTGCACAGTTATCCAATCAATGTTTTCTTCTCCACCTCACAAAAATAGTACCAAGATATTGTCTACCTTCCCACATTTTTAACCAAAAAAATCGACTCGATGCTGTTGCTTTCTCTGCACCTGTTTATCAGCGCTCAAAGAGGGCAGGGCGGAACCTCAAGGGTTGTTCCAGCTTGGATTTGGCCCCATCCGATCAGACGCCAATGCTTCTCAACACGCCTGCTTAGTGCAATCTTCTCTCCCTTGCTGGTGCATACTGGGGACGTGAGTTGCAGTTTTGCCAAATCATTCTTCACAGCTATGACTCGAGCACCTGTTGACATAGACCCAATATTCAACATTAGGATCTCTCCCTTGGCCAGCTTCGACACCTTTCCTTGCCTCTCAGAGCCCTTCGTCCTAACACCAAGAAGCCTTCGGAGAAGGAAGAAGTTTACCTGCACAATTAGAGAACCAACAATGACCCGGAAGATAACAGTAGTCAGCACTTTCTATAGTTCTTCCATGAAACAACCTATGTTACTTGAGATTCATGTTTTTATAGCTTTACTATATATTTGGAGGGTCGTATCCACATCCCATTTCCAAATATAGGTTGAAAATAGATATTACATGAATATTGAAGAGTCAAATTAACATCCTGCTAGGATAGCACCTACCTCGAGCTCGACATAAACTTCTGGGAGCGACCCAACCTCTCCAAGGACTTGACCCACCAACCTATCTGCACGTGTCAAAGTCGGATCCATAGTTGTTCCAACACCAATAAGACCTCCCGGAACAGCATATTGTAGCTCATTTTGTTCAGCATACAATGAGACTATTCTGGAATATATGGGTGTGCATTTGATGTTTCCACTTTCATCCTTAACAACAATCCCAGGACGAACTTCAATAAATTGGTTAACCTTCAAAACACCCTGAACAAACAAACAAACATTAACAAAACAGCCATGAATTCAAAACCAAAGCCTGAAAGACAAAAATACTATAGAACACAACCAACATTCCGGATAAAGGACATACCCTAAGTATACTTCCACCAGCAACACCACCTTTAATCTCATCAACCTCAAATCCTGGCTTATTGACGTCAAATGATCGGATAACAATCATGTTAGGGGGTGACACAAAGTTTCGCTCAGGAATAGGTATCTTCTTAACAATGTACTCACACACAACATCAATATTATATTTTAGTTGTGCAGAAATTGGTACCACTGGTGCACCATCAGCAACCGTACCCTGCAATGGATTATTTTGAGCAAAAGATTCAGAATAAAAACAATAATGAAATACCCATCTGTTTTTGTAGAAAAAAAAAATCTAAATAAAATAACCTGAATAAATTTCTGTATTGCTTCATGTTGATTGATGGCAACATTCTCTTGAATAAGATCAACCTTGTTTTGAAGAATTATAATATGCTGGAGTCGCATGATTTCAACAGCAGCCAGATGCTCAGAAGTTTGAGGCTGCGGACAGCTTTCATTAGCAGCAATGAGAAGTAATGCACCATCCATGATTGCTGCTCCGTTAAGCATAGTAGCCATGAGAATATCATGACCCTGGTTGAAAAATTGAAGATAAAACATAAATCCAAATACAACAAAATGGAAGGCATATATAAATCTATAAAGAGATATGTTAATCCCTTTTATAGCACTGAAGCAAGTGTGACTGATCAAACAAGGGACTCGAGAAACTTAAAAACTATCCCTAAAGAGTATCATGTAGAACCTTACTGGGCAATCTACAAAAGACACATGTCTCAGCAGTTTCATCCTACAATTTTCAAAGCCAGACACATCACAAAGAGGACTATCTTCCTTTCCGCTTCCATATGCCCTACCAAAAAAGATAACAATTGCAGTTATTAGTAGTAATGCTCGTTAAATAAAAGTAAAAGAAAAACAGATCAGTCAAAACAGGCAAGGCATTCCGTTTTTTTCGAACCAGTTCTTTATTTATTAAATATAAAAGAAGGTTTAAAACCAGTTTTTTCAAACCATTTCTTTGCTGTTTTTTTTTACCGATTCAACTGATGTTTAGCTGGTTCAAAAGCAAAACAATTTGATGGTATATACTGAACCAAATGGTCCACCTATTTCCAGTTCAACTGGTCAATCCAATCCAGTTTTTTAAACATTGCATTAAATTGACTAAGAAAACAATAGCCGGATATCAACCTACTTGTAGCACATAGGACGAGGGCATCGTTCATCTTCACATTTGTATATCTTTGCATTTGCATATCCAAGCTTTATAGTAATATTACGCTCCAATTCGTTCTTAAAACGAACAGTCTACAGCAAAAGGCACAAAGCTAAGTGTTATGTTTAAATTCAACATCAACAGTAGTCAGCTAGTCACCACAGAAGGCACAAACTGCTAAGCAGACTCTCAAAAGGAAAGTTATCATATCCTAGTTCAGTATCACCCACTAAAAATAATCACCTGAACCCCAGATATTGCTTTCACAACTGTTGACTTCCCATGTGCAACATGCCCAATTGTGCCTGATAAATCAAATTCCGAATCAAAATTGATCAATAAAGGCCCTGGAAATAACAACTAGGAGGTTGCATTGTAATGAGACATGCTACAAGTAGTTGGATCACAAAGGAATTCAGGAGTTACCAATATTTATAGTAGCCTGGCGAGATATAACTTCAGGGGAGAGTGGATGCAACTTAGTTACATCCAATTTACTTAAGTCTTGCTCCATCAAACCTTTTTTCGACATTTTTGCTACTCTTGATAAAGTTCGTTCTGCTTCAACATATCCCAAAAACAGTCAATTCACTAAATGTAATGTAACAGTAAAAGAGTAGCTAATTATAAGGAATTTAGCAATTAAGCAACCCCAAGAAGTCAAATTCAAATCAATGCCCCAGAAAAACCCTTATAAGGCTCAGTTTTCCTACAACATATTAAGCATTAACACGACAGAAAATAGAGTTTGGCCAAAAGTCCTTCAGTTTGGCCAAGCTTTTGAACTGAGCCTCAAATAGCAGTAAAGGAATTTTGGCATTGAAAGATCAGATACAATTTTTCCAATGAATAGAAATAAGTTCCTAATTCATTGCCCATAACCCTAAACCATACAAACCCCGATTAATTAAGTTATTAATTCACTGTCCCAAAACCCTAAGCTTATAAACCTTAATTAAATAACTTCCTAATTCACTGCCCATAAACCTAAATCCAATAAACCATGATTAATTAGGTTCCTCATTCACTACCCAACAACCCTAAATCCAATAACCGTTGATTTATTAAGTTCCTAATTCACTGCCCATCGACCCTAAATCCAATAAACCCACGAAATCAGAATTTTCAATCCTTAAGCTTTACCCTTCAAACTCAATATAAACATAATTTCTCCCAAAACAAAACAAAAAAATGGGGAAAAAAAAATGAAAAAAGCGTTTAAGAACAGACATGAAAACAGCAACCAGCAACACAAATTCTATTATACGATAATAAAAAAATATACTAGACCAAAAATACAGAGAAGAAACACGAAACAAACCAAGGAACCTGGAAGAGAGAGTTGATGGAGACTTCTTTGATTAGTTTACCCCCAGGAAACCGAACGCAACCTTTTTCAGTGGCTAGGTAAAGTGCGATTTAAGAAAGCTGAGCTTTTAACAATGGCGGCTTCTGTGTGTATCAGTACAGATCCATTATAGCGTGGGTAGCATTTGGGCTTTATTAGTTAAAGGAGACTAAGCCCATCTTTAAATAAAATATTTTAAGTATCTAAATAAAAAAATAGTGTACTAAAAATTTATTTACAATATAAATTTATAGATATTAACTATTTAATGTAATTATAAGATATATCTCTTTAATAATCTTAATTATTTAACATAATATATACATCATATAAATAAATTATTCAAATAGAAATTATGTAAAGGAAATTCGAATAAAACATATCGTTGTCTTTAATATATATTTACATCTTGAAGGGTACACCTATCCTCAAGGGTTCAATTATTTGACTAAAAATATTAATAAAAAAATAATATTTTACTTAAATTTAAATGAAATATATTAATATAAAAATATTTATTATTTATTATTTTTGAAACATTAAAAATAGTTGTTTGGGGATTTTGTTTTTAGAAAATTAGAGGTTGAATTTGAGTTTAGGAAGTTGTAAAAGTTTATTTTGGTATAGTTATCGTAGTGACTTTTCACATCAGCTATGGTCTTATTCAATTATAATTAGGGGTGTTTATTGTCGAATATTGAATCAGATCGGATTTGATTTTTTTGAATATTCGAGTCGATGATATAGTGATCCGTATCTGATCTGAAAAAAATCGGATATTTGTATATTCGGATATTGGATAGTCGGATATTCGATTATCTAAAAATAAAATTTGATTAAACTAATTTTTCGAATTTGAAGGTTGTATTCATGAAAATTTTAAAATTTTGAATATAATAAACAATAAATTATTAAATACAACAAGATTCACGTTTATAAAAGTTTCAATTTTTTTAAAATTTTGAATATGACAAGCACTAAATTGTTGAATATAACAAGATTAATATTAATAAAATTTTAAATTTTTGAATTTTCGGGTTTTCGGATAATCCGAAACTTGAAATATTGTGACCCGTATCCAATCCGGAAAACTTAAAATCGGATCGGATATTCTATCCAAAAATAAAAATCAGATCAGATATCTTAATTTTCAGATCAAATTAATGAATAATCGGATTAGATTGACCAGATCGAATATTTTTTAACACCCCTAATTATAATCACTCACTTTATTATTATTTTTTCAAGTTTTTCTTCAACCAATGAATATTCACTCGTTTTTTTCGCGTTATTTAAAAAATATATTTTTTAAAAATTATAGTAACGACATAAATAATTAATTGTAGAATTGATAATTTTTATTGATTAAAGATCACAACTAACGTGACGAGTCAATTCTATGATATAATCTCTCTCGGTTGTTAGTGTTTATCGGTGTTGATAGACGGTGACTGACGAAAAATTATGGTGCTGACATGCCAGAATCCTCTAAGATTTTGGGTTACTTTAGTTCGATTTTCTAATGGGTTAATGTTCCTTTTGGTCCCTAAATTTTCAAAATGTTTTAATTTAGTCGCTTTTTATGGTTTAATCACCTCGTTGGCCCCATGTTTCATGCATATTTAATTTTTCTCACATTGTATTTAATTTTATTTAATTCTAGTCCTTTATGTTACTCATTTATGTTTTGTGGTCTTTTATTTAATACAATTCCATAAAATGTTAGGTTGTTTATATTTTTTAAGGATTTTAGTCAATTTATGGTTAATATTAGAGGAACTTAATAATAATTAGATCAATAATTATATTTTCTATAATTTATGCTTTTTAGGTTAGAACTTTAGTGAGACTCTTGTTTTCTTTTAAAAGCTTTTATGTAACATTCATATTAATTGTCATTTATGTAATCATATAATCCTATTTTATTCTCGTATTTGTGTCGTAATATATTTATTTAATGAATATTAATCAAATATTTAAATTAATTTATATTGTCTAAAGGTAAATTTTAACATTATATTTAACTACTTGCATTATGTATAAAGACAATGTATTTGATTTAAATCATAAATTACATTATAACTGAACTTAAATGATATCAGTTTAATTTATAATTTAAATTTAAAGTCATCGTTATTAATTAAATGATTAATTAATTTAAACCCATTGCATAACAAACCCCACATAATTAAAGCTTGTATTTAATCAAAAAATTATAATTAAATTTAATTTAAATTTTAATAATCTCCACCAATAAAAGTAATGTTTGATTTGGTATCGATTTCAGGCATCGTAAGGATGTTAATCTTTTCTTATGCGTAATCAACTACCGAACTCATTTTAAACATATATTTAATTTTATGGTATCTACTCTATCTCATCTAAATAATCATTGGTAACTCGAAGCTTTATTTTCAAAAACAAAGTTATTTACTTTATCGATTTATTTTTTAAAATAATATTTTAATTAAATGAGTTTTGATAATTATCAGTTTTATATTATTTACTCATTTAATTAATAAAAAATCACCAACATGTATTGCATCATGATTAATGAGTTTTCTACCCGGGTTCTGTTCTTTGAGTGGGGTGGAGACACCCAAATACTTCATGAGTAACCTTCCAAGGTCTAACACTTAACTTCCAGAATTCATCCCTTTTGATTTATGAGTAACACTGACTTTCGATTAGGGGTAAGCATTCGGTTAATTCAGTCGGTGATCAAACTGAATTAACCAAACCGAAATTATTTCGGTTATTAATCGAATTAACTGGAATTTATTATAAACTTTAGTTAAATTACATAATAAGTCACTAAATTAAGCTAAAATAATTTTTTAGTCACTAAACTTTCATTTTATACTAATTTAATACAAATTAGTGACCATTTTATAATATAAAAAATAATAAATATTTTATAATATTTTAAAAATTAAATAACTAAAGATAAATATATATAATATATAATTTCGGCTAATTCTGTTGATTCAAATATTTTTCTAAATGTTGATTCTAAAACAATCCAAAATTAAAAAAAATTATAATGGGAGAAAAAGTACATTCTTACGAATTAAAAAGTCTCAAAATTTAATTAAGTAAAATAAATAAAATTAATTATTAGGGTTTCCCTTAAAAATTTTATAATACCCTAAATCCCATAACATATTATACCTCAAACCCAATCTCAAATAAGAATTTTTTTCAAAATATTTAGCCCAAAATCAAGTTTTATAACCAAAATCCAAATAAAAAGGTTTAGTATTTATGGCATTCGTGTATAATTTCTCTAGGTTCTTACATATTTTATACATGCCCTCTCTTACATATTTGTTATTGTGTTAGTGCATATTTAGTAACTCTTGCATGTTTAATTATTGTTTTTCAATATTTAATTATTCTATGTGTCTTAATTATTATATGAGTTAATTGTGTATTTAATTTTTCCTAATATAAGTTCTATGCACTTATGTAGGAGAAATTATATCATAGGTAAGCTTCATTAAGTGTTTATGAGATCAACCACTAAAAATTATTTATATTATTATTTTTTATGTTATATATTTTTTAAAATAAATCTTCACTTGAAAAAAAAATGTTTTAAAAAATGAGGTAACAATAAATATGAATGAAGATTCACTTTGAAAAATATATGACATGAAAAAATGATGATATGGATGATTTTTAGTGGTTGATCCCATGAATGACGTGATGAGACTTACTCATGACGGAGCAATTGACATGGAGTAAATTAAAAAAATTATGAATGGCATGAAGTAAATGTGTAATTATTCTAATTTATTTTTAATTGCCATGTCAACTGTTCCGTCAATTTTTAACGGTTGATAGCTATTTCGATACCATTTTAATAGTTCACCGATGTATTTAACGCGTTTTAAAATATTATGGCCATTTCGATATCAACCCTAATATAAGTATCCGTATAATTTACCCTAAAAAAAATAACATGTCATCGCAATCGTCACATAAAGCCGAATACCATTTGTAAAATCCAAGACGGTCCTGGAATTTGGACTAAGGATGAAATCTCAATCTCAAATATCATACGAAATCATTTCCTCAATATGTAAAAATTTCAAAATCAGTTCTGTTTTGATGAAGCAGTAAAGGGGATATCAAGAAGTATTAATGGAGCTAAAAGTAAAGGGCTTAACTCATAAAAAAAATTCTTCAAATTATATATATTTTTTAAGATAAATATTTAATATTTTTTATTGAAATAAATCATAAAATAATCTTAAATTTTTTAAAAACAAAATCTTAAAACCAAAACTAATGTCACTAATCTCATTGATAGCCTTGTCAGATCTCGTTGTTGTCACCGTTTAGGCTATCGCTGATTTTCTTCAATCAATGTTATCGATAATTGACGAAAGAAATTTTAATTAAACATTGAATAACGAACGCATAAGGCTCTAATCGTTTAACGTTCGATTGTAATAGCTCTCACCGATTATTAGTAATGGGTGGTTGAGAGAAACTAATGATGGTCTCAACCGACAACTATCAATGACAATAGTTATGTCAATTTTGAGGTTTTAGGGATTTAAAATTTTTTAGATTTTTTAAATTAATTTTTTGATTTATTCATAAAAAATTAAAATGAACATGTATTAAATTATGATTAAGTGACGAGTTTTTACGGTGTTACTTTAAAATACTAACGTAATAAAATTTTAAACACCTATTTTAGCTAAAAACATTAAACACCTATCTCGAAAAGATATATGATTTTATCACTTAATTTTAAATTAAATATTTTTTAATAGTGTTACCTTAAAACAATAACGAAATAACATTTTAAATATTTAATTAAAAAAGTATTCAATACATATTTTAAAAAGTATATAATTTAAACATTTATTTTTATGAGCACATAAAGCTCGTGCACCTGATGTCTTCCCATCTTCTTTTTGGGAAACCATGATGTCTTCAACATGGTTCAAGTTTTGTCTCATAAGAAATCAAACGCACCAATATCGTTTTTAATATTAAAACCAAGACTTGAAGGGAACAAACACAGATATCATGCCGACTCAAAACCAATGAATTCCTTTGAAAGATGGCAACAAAAAGAACAACAATCAGGAAAATAAGGGTACAAAATTACAAATCGTCTTCTTTTAATTTTTTATGAAACTCTCGTTCAAATTAGCAAGTTTAAGATATAAAATTAGAGATTGTAGTTAAGGTTTAAGGAATTAAGAATATGGTGTATTTTTTAAGTGTGTAGGATTTATAATTTAATTTTTTTTAACAAAAAAAAGAAAGAGAAATGATTATAGAATAAAAGATTTTTACTCCAACAATAATAATAATAGTCAGTTGGACTGGAGGATCGGGTTCACGAGCAAAAATTGTTTGCCTCTTTTTTGTGCCTCCTTTGAACATTTACTAAAAATTAAATTTTAAACCCTAACTTTTATTTTCTATATCGTAAACCTAAACCTTATACCCAAAAAATATATTCTACTTCTAATTCTCTATACCCTAACTAAAACCCCTAAACCTCTAATTTATAGTGGAGGCATAAATTAAAACATAATAAAAACATAGACGATTTACGCCCGGGTTTACAACTCATTTTTAGGGTTTAGTTGTGGAACTGTTCCAAGTTTGACCTATGGTAGCTTCAAAGACTAGGTAAAGCCTGTTAAGGGTAGGCCAGCTCTGTAAAAAAACAAAACAAATCTAAATCCCAAATTTGAACTTGTGTACACTACAAGGCATTGGTGTCCTTGTCAGGCTGCATCACACACCTCCATATTCTTTAGTCAAATCTGTAAGAAAACAAGAGTTGGACAGCTACAAGTTCTAATATAAAACGTTTTTAAAAAGTATAATCAAATGCAGATGGTCCAACCACGAGAAAAAGGACTGTAAGATTTAGAGATTCAAGGTTTCAAACCCTATAAAATAAATACAATGACTCCAAGGGTTGGTTCCTCCCAACTCTTGTCATCAGCTTTTGACATAACATCACAAAGGCTGCATGCAGTCCACCTTGTGTTTCGTGGTGGTGGAGACGCACTCACGTTTAAGTTGTCTTGGAAGTACTTGGCAAAGCCTTAGGGAAAATGGAGTCAAAGGGGATGGTAGGTTACCTAAAAAACAACAATTACAAGTGTTCAAGGAAAAGGTAGAGAGTTTACTGTAATGTCAAATTTCATCTACTGGCCTTATACTTGGTGTGACGATATTTGCTTTTTCCTTTTTTTTTCTTATAAAGCTTAGCTTTAATTTATTTATACGGCATAAATCGTCTACCTCTTAATTATGTATTTATTAACGTCTTTACTTTAAATTAGTGGGTTTAGGGTTTAATGTTAAAAGTTGTGGTTAGAGTTTAGGGAATTTGAAATAGAGTGTATTTTTAAGGTGTAGAGTTTAGGATTAAAATTTATTTTTTAAGATTTTTAACATGAGACATATGAAAAGAGGAGTAAAAATCCTCTCCCTCTTTATCATGCTTCCATCTATGCCGCTTGTTAAATTTTTTTTAAAAAAATTAAATTTTAATCCTAATTTTCTATATCCTAAAACCTACACCTTAAAAAATACACCTTACTCTTAATTCCCTAAACCCTAACCATAACCCCCTAACTTAGAACTGTAAACCCTATACCCTAAACCCTCTAATTTGAAACAGAGACACATATGGAGGTATGAGAAAGAGGTAGACGAATTGCACCCTAGAAAGAGACACAATTAGAAGGCAGTATATTTCTACTCTATTTTTACCTAGAGGAGTGTAAATCGTCTATCCCTAATCGTGCCTCCGTTGGTACCTCCACTTTAAATTAGTTTATTTATGGTTTAAGGTTAGAAATTATAGTTAAGGTTAATGAAATTAAAAATAATATGTATTTTTAAGGTATAATGTTTACGATGTAGTCAATTAAGTTAGGGTTTAAATTTATTTTTAAAATTTTTTTAATAAAGACATAAAAGAAAGTACGATTATAGGACATATGATTTCTATTTCTAGAGGGAAAGAAATGTCCTGCAGGTCTTAAACCCACGACCTAAAGAGAATAATAAGAACATATAAATAATTCTAACCAATTGATCATCAATACTTAATTAATTTTATTGTATTAATAATACAAACTGAAGAAACTATTTTTCAAAAAGTAAAAGCAAATGTATGTTAGGTATTCTAGTCTACCGGGAATTTACCCACTGTTATATCTGTACTATGACTACTCCAGTATATGCTTTGATTTATATATATTTTTTATTATATAGTTTACCTCTTCCGTGATTGGAAGTCTAACTTTGTGGCTAAAATCGTTGTCCTCAATCAATTGTATTGTACCGAACGCACCAGGAAAAGAGGGGGTGGAAGGGACAGCTGGGAAACCATCTTTTTGACCTAACATGTAGGCTTGACTACAAGAGGAATTATTAAAAAAAGGTCTAATTTAACTCTAAAAATATCAAATGAGTTGTAATAAAAATATTAGTATAAAAAGATATTATTTAACTTAAAATAGTATATATTTTTAAAATATTTTCGGATGTAATCTATCGTATTTTTTAAATATAATAGAATTGTCCTTATTGACATAAATAAGTATATGAGAAAAAAATATTATATTCGTTTTATTTTTATGTTACGATGATTTTTTCAGGAAATTTTATGAAAAAATTATATGATATAAATTAATTAGAATAACAAATTTGTCTTCAAAAAGTTAAATTTTGTTTTTGTTAAAAAACTAAAAATGATAAAAAAAAATTGTGTTAATTTAAAAACTCAAAAAGTGATATTGATAATGGGATAAATATATTTTTTGAACATTAGAAAAAAGTGAGAATTAATCGAATATTTTTTATCCCTTAATCAGGTTTCTTTTCATGTCCTACTTTTAAAAATTTTAAAAATTAAATTCTAAAACCTTTAATTTATACATTCTAAACCCTAACAATACAATCTAAAAATAGAATGCAAACCGTCTACCTCTTTCTCATGTCTCCATTCGTGGCTCTACTTCAAATTAGAGAGTTTATGGTTTAGGAATTAGGGGTAAAGTTTATGGTTTAGAATATAAAAAATAAGTGTTAGGGTTTAAAATTCAATTTTTTAGAAAATTTCAATAAGAGACGTGATAAAGAAGCAGATGATTTTCACCCCTAAAAATACACCATATCCTTGACTCTTTAATAAATTGTAATCACAACCCTTAATCTTAAAACTTAAACCCTAAATTATTATTTTAAAATAAAAATATTACTAAAAACATAATAATTGAGTAGACAATTTAAACTCTAAATTTATTATTTTAAAATGAAAACATCAGACATCGATTTGCGCCTCTAAAATCTAACTTAAATTATATGCTTTATTTGTTGGTTATTAATCATCCATCTTCAACCTCCAGCTACCTAGATACTGCATCTTACGTACCGCATCTAAAACTAATTAAATAAAATGCATGGCGACAAGAAACTTTTAAACACAAAATGAGACTTTTCTAGGAAAAAAAAATCATTAACTGAAGATTTACAATTAGGAAGGGTGAAACATGAAACTGAGAATCTAAAAGGAATCAAAAGTTAAAAGCAATAGACAATTCTGCTACAAGCCAACGCAATTCCTTGAGGTTGTAATTCCACCATCCACTACAAGGTTATGGCCGCTAACATATTTAGATTCATCGCTAGCAAGATACAAGGCAGCTTCAGCTATGTCTTTCTCCCGAAGTGTCGGACCTTTGAGATTAGCCAGCCCTCTCACGAACTCCTCCATCTTCTCCACTTGCTGAGGGCATGGAATCCCAAAGTTGATGCCGCTCTCCTCGTCCTCATCTTCATCGCTTCTCCACGCATTCACTAGCATGGGTGTAGCCACTCCGAATGGAGAAATGCAGTTCACTCTAATCCCAAACCTCCCTAATTCACAGGCGGCGTTCTTTGTCAGCCCTACAATGGCGTGTTTCGAGGCTGTGTAAGCATGTGGTCCAAGTCCTCCCATGACACCAGCAACACTAGCCGTTGAAATGATGCACCCCCCGCCCCTGGGAATCATTGCACGTGCCGCATGCTTGAGTCCCAGTGCCATTCCCCTCACGTTCACTCTCATTACATGATCAAACTCATCCACGTCAAAATCCACAATGCTTTTGTGCTTTTTCTGATTCCCAAGAACCCCGGCATTGTTAAAAAGGACGTCGAGCCGGCCATAGCGGGAAATCGTCGAGCTTACTAAGTTCTCAACATCTTCTTCCAGACCAACATCACAATGAACAAATGTGACAGAAGAAGACAATGAATTAGCAAGCGCAGCACCCAGAGTGTCATCCACATCTGCAATGACCACTTTCGCACCATGTCTAGCAAAAAGCCTCACCGTCGCTTCTCCTATCCCTCTAGCTCCTCCCGTCACAACACAAATCTTTCCCTCCAACCTGTACGATTACAACACCATGACTTAATAACACAAACTATCAAACACAAGTAGTTCACTTCAGCTATGGAGATTGGAGATGTCATTACCTTCTAGTCTGAGGAGAAGAATTGTTTTCTCTTCCCAAGACATGGATGCCTTGCAGGGTATTGTCGGGCATCACTTGAGCAGTCATGATGTTATCCGGAGAGCCAAATATGGAAAGGATTGAAAATGAAATGGTTTGTTTTTTGCTGGTAGTAGACTGCAGGACATTTACTTTATAGGCAGAGACAGTGAAGGTTAGTGGTTGAGTTTGTGATGAGCTGTTTTCTATTTGCCTGACTTTTCTGCGCAGCTTCCTCCCGGTCATTGCAGATTACAGCTACATCCAGTAATAGTCTTTGTCTCAGAACAACACAAAGAATACTATAATGGTATTGTATCTGCCTAGTGCATGCCTCCCATCTGTCCTTCTCCTGCCCATCATCATGTCAGATAGTTCCAAACCCTTGGACAAATAAAATATAGATATTTTAGATAGCGAAGAATCTTCGGTTGCCAATTATATCTCAAAACTTACCACACTTTATATATGAATATTTTAGATATTATAAGTTTTTTAATTAGATATAAATACTATATGTTATAGAATATATCTTAATAATTAAATATTGATCTTTTAAATATTATATTGTAAGTATATGTGTTTGAACTCGTAATCTTCAAGAACAACAACCGTTCTCTGAACTATTAAGATTAAATAATTCGTGTTTTTTATATTATAAGTTAAATATATAGCTAAATGATATTTAAATTATTTAATATTATAATATATATATTTAAATTATATAAAAATATAAAAATATTTTTGTTAATAAATAAATATTTTTTTAACAGTCATACGTGTTAGCATTTAGTACATTGAGGCTCCGTTCTTTGAAAAATGTTTTTGTGGTTAAAATAATTTTGTGATTAAAAGTAATACACAACATGTAGTTTTTAATTTTAGAAATATCAGCCCAATTTGGAAAGTACTTTTAAAAGCTGAAATTTTTAGTTTTAAAATTTTTTATAAACACTTTCAAATAAAAATACTTATTTTTATATGTTTATGTCATAATTTTTTTATATGTTTTTTAAAAAATGTTTAAAAATATTCTATCTATTTAAAAACATTTTTTAACAATAATATCAAATACTCTTTTATTTAAATCAAACAATTTAGAAAAATTTAAAATTATTTTTCAAAAATATTTTTTATCACATACTTTCTAAAAGCAATGTCAAAATGACCAAAAAAATCTTTATTCTTTAATACTTTTGAAAATTACTTTTGAGATCAAAAGTGACATTGAAAACAAAAATAATACATATTATATAGTTTTTCATGTCAAAAATTTTTTTCAGCCTAGTTTGTAAAACACTTTTCAAAAGTTAAAACTTTTAATTTTTTTTTATTTATCTTTGTTTATATCATCAATAATTTATATTTTTAAAAAAAATATTTAAAAATAAATATTTTATTTATTTAGAAACAATTCTTTTAACAAAATCAAACATTCTTATTTAACCTAAATAACCGAAAAATATTATTTAAAAGCAATTTTTAATAACAAAATCAAACATTCTTATTTAATCCAAATAATCGAAAAATACTTTTTAAAATTATTTTTTAAAAATATTTTTTTACTGTACTCTTTAAAAGTAATATAAAACTGACTCTAATCTTGAAAGTAAAGCCCCATTTTGTATTGTTTTTGGACGATGTTTTTTTGGCTAGAAGAACTGTTGGGGAAAGAAACAATGTTGAATATATATTTGGAGAGAAAAAAAATGTTTTTGAAAGTTAAATTTTTTAATTTTATAGTAGAAAAAATATTTTTAAAAGTTAAATTATAATTTTAACTTTTATTTTTTATCATGTGTATTTATAATTTATTAATTTATATTTTTTATGATGATTATAATATGATTAATAAATTAGTTTTAGTTTAATATATATTTTATGTCATTTTTTTAAATAAATTTTTCAATTTTTAGTATTTTCATGAAATATGTACAATTGTTATAAAATATTTTTTTATAAATAAAATATGATAATTTAAATTGATATATTTCATATATTATAAAATTAAATAATTTAGATATCATTTAAATATATTTTAAATTTATAATATCATGTTCAAAATAAACATTTAGCTTCTAAAAATATTTTTTAATAATAATATTAAACACTTAAAATTTAATCTTAAAAAAATCTAAAAGCTGTTTTAAAAGGGTTGTTTTGGGGAAAATATTTTATTTTTATGGTAACTTTATGGATATGTAGCACGCTGTCCCATAATTAAAGATGCAAGGTAAAATTTATAATAAATTGAAGACGTTATGTGCGGGTGATGTATTCTTAAAATTTTTATTATTAAAATTTAAATTTTGATCAAAATTACAAGATATAAGCCATTACTTATATTTTTTGATATTAAGCCACAAATTAATAATTAAAAAATCTCTCACAATAGTTTTTATAATAACTATGCCTGAAGAACGATAAACAAAATAGATAAAAAAACTATAGCATTAAAATAAAGTATTCGAAACATAATATCCTAAAATATAATAAATCTAACTAAAAGTATATAGTTCATATTTGAGCCTAAAACGATCTCTTCCAAAAATTTTAATTGTGTTGAAGATTTTATATTTTTTTTTCTCTCTCGATGACTTTCGATATATGTAGACTCTTTTAGAATTTCGATTTTGAATGATTCTTCAATAGTTGAAAATTAAGGGTTTCGTCTCAGATCGAACTTTTTTTGTTTGTGATTCAAATTTTTTTATATAAAAGATAACGTTAAGGTTTTGTAACCCTAAAAGCGAAACTTTTTTAGATCATCTTGTTTGTTTGTTTTTTTTTTAACGAGTTTTTCTTATTGGTGACTCAAATTGTCAATATATATGTAAGTATTTTAATTATACGTCTTCCTAAATATTTCAATACTAATATTTAGAAAAAAATTAAACTAAAATAATGTAATAAATAGGCAAACAATAGATAAAAATATACAATTAATTACTGTTTATCCGTCGAATAAATCTCTACCTATCTATATTGAAGAAAACAGAAAAAAGAGGAAATAAGGGCCTCTCTCTCCCTCTCGCTATTCCCCCATAATTCGTTCCAATTCCAAATCCCAAAACAGAGATCGAAAACGAGGCAACAGAAATACTAAATACAATACTATCTAGGTCATCAAGGATTGAGATTGGGGAGAAATGGATCAAATGTTGAACAAGGTGGGCACCTACTGGGTTGGACACAAGGCGGAGAAGCAGCTGAGTTCCGTCGGAAAAGAAATCGATGTATGTGTTCCTTTGCTTCATAACCTCCTATATTGCATTTGAATAGGCGTTGTGGTTGGTTATTATAATTTCTAGGTTAAGTTAAAGATTTACTCATTTATTTAACATCATTCTTTTTTTTAATCATCTTATTTTCAGTTTTGTTTTCCTCAAGCACCTCTCCCTTATTCATACTAAAATATTTTTCTCTTTTTTCTTCGGTTTGATTTTCCTCAAATTCGAAAAGTTTTAATATTTAGATATATATTTTTTCCTTTTTGATCATTTACCATTCATTTTTTAAATATTTTAGCCTTAACGAATAAAAGGGTTTTGAAATTTAAAATTTGTAGAAAAGCTTCATATGGTTTATATAATTTTTTTAATTAGTTACAGTGATTATAGTAGTATCTGTTCTAAAGTATACTCTCAACTATTTGATATTGATCGCTCAATCACTGTGATGGTATTATTGGTGCTCGAATCTGTAACCTTTAAGAACAACAGCCGTTACTTTAACCATATTTCGTGTTATGCTCTGTATAGATTTACCAAAAATAAAACTAAATGGTATTATAAGTTTAATAGTTTAGTGATAAAAAAAAATAAAAAATAAAATAAAGTTGAATGAAAAAGAACAGAGTTGACAAAATCATGTTTCGCCTATTTTAAAAATAACACTCTTATTCTTATTTTGGTCCCTCTAATTATTTTATTATTATTTTCGATTTTTTTGGTATTTATTATTATTTAATATAAAAATAATTTAAAATATAAAATTAAATCTAATTGTTTGTGGGTCATCATTTATCGTCATCGAATACCACTATCAATTGTCATAGATGGTGGTTATTGAATTCCAAATTTTACCGATCGGTCTCTTGGGTTCGAATCTAATTTCTATTTTACCAAAAAGTGTTATAAAATCTATAAAAATACGATTGAATGTTAGGAAACTAAGAAGGTTCAAACGAGATTTTGGGTAGAAAACCAAATTTAAACTCAGACAATAGTCGATTTTGAAATCAACGGTGGTAATGATTTTATTTTTAAATTTAATAGTATTAAAATATAAATTTATTATTTATTTTAGATTATTTTAATATTTAATAATATTATAAAATTAAAAAAATATTCTAGATTGATCGAAATAGGAATAATCTAAAAGTTTAGTTAGCAAATTTAAAATTTTGAAAGTTAAATAATCAAAATAGGAGTGAAAAAATAATTTTGTATTTTACCCTATTTTTAAAACGAAAGATAACGCTGTCGTCTATAAATTATAATCTGTACTGGGACACATGTTTTAATAATAAAATATCATCTATAAATATATAGAAAAAGATGTAAACCATTTTTATTGAATTCACCATATTGTGTAGGGGGTGGAATATAATTTTATAGGGGGATTTTGGGATCTATTTTCTTCGATTATTGTTTTTATATATAATTAAAAAATAAAGATATATAAAAAATATTTTAATTTTTTTATTTTTGTTAACAAAAAATTCAAAATATATATTTTAATCTCTTTTATAAAAAAATTATAATTTCGTTCCGGCCCTTGAGTTGTGTATTAACTTCGTAGTGACATAAATCTCTTTCCTCATCCTCAGCAAATCTCAAATACTATCGAAGGAGGAACCAAATGGTTGGTCAATAAAATCAAAGGTTCGTTTCTGTGCATCCAGAATCTATTGAATATATGCAACGTAGCTTAGGTTCTGCTTGTATGAAAAATACCCATCGTTTGTCCTTTTACAGGGTCAATACAAAAGCCATTGGCAGAGGTGTTAAAAGAGTATGATCTGCCCATAGGTATCTTCCCTCGTGATGCCACAAACTACGAACTGGACCAAGAAACAGGAAAGCTGACTGTTTTCATCCCAACAGTCTGTGAATTGGAGTTTAAGGACTCGTCTGTGCTGCGTTTCTTCACCACTGTGAGTGGTCATTTGGAGAAAGGAAAGCTATCAGATATCGAAGGTATGAAGACGAAGGTGATTATATGGATTAAAGTATCGAGTATCACGTCGGATGGATCGAAGCTGTATGTGACTGCCGGCATAACAAAAACCAGGAGCCGAGATGCGTACGAGGTGTCGAGGGATGGTGTAGGGGTTGACAAGTTCTAGACTTGTTAACTTCTAATCCTGTTGTTGCCTTTGAACCTGTGTGGTAAGTCTTTATTCTGGTATACATTGAAGATGGAAATGCTATGCTCGCATTATTTCTGTGGAAGTTGAGGTTGAATCTTGAGCATATGCATGTTCTATATGGATGGATTGTGATAATATATGCATATTATATAGTTTTCAAGATTTGGGTGAAAGGGAAGAAAACGTTATGGCCATTAAGTCAATGTTATGCTCATGTTATTTTTGAGTTTGATTAGAAAATAAAAAAAAAATCAATTTGAACTTAGTTGAATCTAGTTTGAACTGGAATAACTTGAAGGGTATTGTTCTTATTTAATCATCAGGGATTGAGGATAAATTGTCTACCTCTTAATCGTACTTTTATTGGTGTCTCTGTTTTAAATTAAAGGGTTTATGATTCAAGGATAAAGTTGTGGTTAGGGTTTAGGAAAATAGGGTTGACATGTCATCACTTGATTGAATAACTTTAATTTAATTTAATATTTAATATTTTTCCTCTAATTAAATAGTGATACGTGTTACGATCACGTAAAAAAAATAAAATTAAAAAAGATGTTTGGCATAAAATTTAAACCCACAACCTTAAGATCTCAAAAATAAAATTCACTTTTATTACCGCACTAAACCAACATTAACAATTGTATCATTTAATATTTATCTTATTAAATCTTAGCCCATTAACAACTTAATAACACAAGCCCAAGGTAACACGTGTTAGCCTATTTAGATTCCATAATAAAAATAAGATTGGTTGACCAAGAACTTTGCGACAGAATTATTGTTGACGCCAAAGAGGCATAATGCATTTGACCAAGACTGCTCAATTCTTAACTATACTTATGGATTTCGTTCTTGAGAAACTAAAACAATTTTACATCCAAAAGATTAAAGGTGTTTATGATAGGTTAATCGTATCATTTAACTTAAACAGTTGGTTAATTATTCTAGCTGTTATTAATTTTATAAATCGTAATTTAATCATTAAGAAACGATTAATCATCAACAATTAATCGCGAAGAATCGATTAATCGGCGGTTCAATTATAAGTTAACCTGTAACCTATTATAACCTTTTCTCACATATTCATTATTTTTAGAGAATAAATTATCTTTCCGATAAAAAAATATACATTAAAGTATTTATAAAAATATTTAAATAAAGATATTGTAATCACTTATATTATAATTAAAAAAATACTTACATACTATAGAGTTTAACATAATAAAAAAATGTACAAAATTCATAATATTTTAAAGTTTAAAAAATTTACAACATATAACAATGTAGCAATACACCTACATCAAAGTTCAAAACATAAAAATCACTATCAAAGTTTTAAAATTTATTAAAGGCTAAAAAAATTAAACAAATATTATCTTGTAATCAAACCAATAAATTAAAAAAATAAAAGTTATTTTATATTTAAATATATATAAATAATTTAATAACGGTTAACATATAAGTTAACCATTAGTTAAAATTTATAATCATAATTGTAATCGTTAATCATTATTTAAACAGTTTTATTAACAAAAACTATTTAACTTTAACGGTTTAATTAATTAACCTATAAAATATAACAATTATATGGTTAGCGATCACAGTTAATGGTTACGATTAATTATACACACCCCTATAAAAAATTGTAATATCATCCATGACGTTTTAACGGTTACAATAGTATTTGTTTTAGGGTATACTCTTAACCATTGGATATTGATCGCTCAATCATTATATTAATATTATTGGTGCTCGAATCTACAACTTTTAGAAACAACAATTATTTTTTTAACCACTTAAATAATTTGTACATGACATAACATTCACGTGTATTGATATGGACTGCTTTTTACTGGCATGTCATCCACATCACTCCCCAATTTTTTCTTTCCTTTCTTTATAATTTATCTTCATCATAAGCCACTTTCCCAATATGATATAACAGGGTTGCGAATAACACATCAAAATCAATTCTCTTGTTAAATTATAGCCACAGAGATATGGTTATGGATAGGAAGTACAATCTATAGACAGTGAAAGTATTGAATTCCCATTAAACCACCTCCAATAAGAGTTTGATATCGCAGTCACAGGTGGAAGGTTGTTGTCAGGTTCAAGTGATGCGTTGAAAATACAACCTGCAGGTCTATGAGAGACCTCTAATGGTTCATATCATGACTAGGAAACCAGTTTCTTACTTTCCTTTCCTTATAAGAAACATAAAGAGTAATGATACAGGCAAGGATTTGTCAGCTACAAGTCCTTGAAACAACAGTTACATTCATCAGCATCAATCTCGGTTTTCAAACACATTTTATTTGGACATGGGATCTGTCAAAGTTGAAGAATGTAAGCGTAGAGCAGCTCGTTCCAAACATCAGGGACTCCGGGGAGGCACCAATGGATACAATCGGAGTAATTTTTGGGATTTGCTAATTGTTCTTCTGTTACAGTTTCCCAATGCTTCCGATAAATGGATGGATGAGCTTCTTTCCTGTAATCTGATAACTGTGTAATGTTAATCATCTGCACGTTCAAGCCTCTGGTTTTCAGTTCACCAAGCACGCTGTCCACTACACTCATCATCCTGGGACTCGCTCCATCTCCTACATATCCTTCTTTAGCAACCGCTTCTGTTTCACCGTAACAATTGTCACCTACGATGCCACCCCATTTCAGGGCCCTGGAGAGTTTTTGCATCAGTATAAGGATTTGTAATGATCAAAAGGTAAGAGATTAGATGATGATATTGTATATATATGTATACTTTTGGTGAGTTGGTGACATGCTCATGAAGAATAACTTGGTCTTGTTTCTATCGACATGAACCTCCAGCCATTGAGCCCATGTCTGTAAGGCCATCTCGTATACTCTTGGCAACTTTACTGCTTTGCATATCCCATCTTCTGGTTTTTCAAAAGATCCCCACCTGGTATTATAGCCAGGTCAGATTAAAACATGGATGCCAAAGGTGGTAATTATTTGGGAGATGGAAAATGTACTTACAGAACCTTCATTTGGCGTCTTCTCCACCACAGATAGGTGTTGAAAATAAGGAAATCTGCGTCAGTCCAATGCCTTGCATGTTTCTTGATTGCCTGAACTCTTACAATCCTATCTGCTACCCGATGGTTCACCGGATCATCAGAGTTTGATTCCACCATCAATGGGGACCAGTAGAATTCAATCGTTGCATTATATTCCTTAAATAACAGTCATTTGTAGTAAAATTTAGTCACACTGGAAAACATCAGAAAATGCAAATGATGAGATGAATAAATTATAAACCAGTGTCGTATTGGACATGGAAATATTGAACACTCACAGTGACTTTGAAAATGTTCATTGAACCGTTGTTATGCATTGATCTGGAGGCTGGAGGGATGACCGAGTCCACCAGGCAGACCATAGAAACCCACTGGTTTCTGTTGAGTGAATCTCCAACGTAAACAAGCCTCTTGTTTCTAAGCCTCTCCAACAATGCTGTGGCATTGAACCTTATTAACATAAAACAAGCAAACATTCCACAAAAACTTAAAAAAGCATTCCCAATTCCCAAATGCAACTTTAAAACCATCATCATCATCATCATCCCTGCTGTCTCTAATCTCTATATGCTCAATTCTTAACCATAGATCATGGAAGAAGAAAATAGACATGAAATAAAAGAGGAGACCTGGGCAGGTCACACTGGTGAGGTTGCCATCTCCAGAACTGATAGTTAAGATCCTTTCTCCCAAACTTCTCACAAGCTAACTGATCAGACATAAAGGCGCATTCTTTCTCTTTGTATAAAGGGTAGGATTTATTATCATATACCCACTTTCCGGTGAAGAGATTGCAGCTTGTCGTCAACAAGCCAGCAGGATCTTTTTGAGTAGTCCAGTACTGGAACACTTGGTCATTGCTTTCTCTCAGATAGATAGTGGCAACGACTAGACAGGTAATGAGAAGCGCAACAAGCGATTGGAAGCTGCTCCTTACCCCCCTTGCTGAAGGAATCTGCATTACCTGCTGCTGCTTAGCCATGTTCTTACTTTCCAGTGTTGTCCTGTCTCCCTCCTTTTGAATTTAATGGTAATTTACTAGCGGTTGGTAGCTTGGCCATCAGTTTTAACTATCTTCTTGGCTTAAGAAGTAATGGAAGTTCAAATGTCAGGTGGTTTGATGAAAGCAACGGACTAGACTTGTAGCAGTTGGATGTTCCTTGCTTGTGTTACCAAAACACCCATGTTGGCGAAACTAATTTACTACGTTTCCATTGATTCTAAACCACGCATACATTCATGGAAGAAATAATTTTAAATTATGGATGTAAAATCACGTAATCGATAGGATTTCAAGTCGAGTCAGATAGGGTTTAAATTATGTCAGGTCAAGTCAGTGGTTCGATTCTTTAAATTATAAGTCAAAATGTCATTAAATTATCGGGCGTGAAAACTTTGTTTACAAAAGCACCATAGTTTCAAGGTTTAAGGACTCGTTCAAGATTTAAGGGTTTAAGTGTAGTGGTTTTGAATTTAAGGGATGATAGAATTTCGTGTTTAGGATTAAAATTTAGGGTTTATAGATTAAAACCTAAATCTCTAATAATTTTACCCTTAAACTTAAATCCACGATTTAAAGTGGAGACACAATTAGTAACAAACGATTTATTTCCGGAAGCGGGAAAAGATAATAAGTGAAGATATGCTTAGATGGAGATTAAGGATTGTAATTCATCGATTTCGATTTAAAGTATCATATTTGAATTATTTAAAATTTATCTTAAAAAATTATTTTTAAATTATAAATTTATACATCATATAAGAATATTAGATCATTCATAGTTCGTGCAAATAAATAATTGCGTTATAAGATAGGAACTCTGAGTTTAAACACTATATATCTAAATAGTATTTTAAAAATAAAGTTTTAAACTCAATCACGTAGGATCCTATGAATATACAACTTACTAAATACAAGTTTTGTACTCCGATGATCATTGGTTGCAAGTATTGTACTGATAGTATTCTTTGATCCATGATTCGACGATCAATTTACATACGAAAACAATAATGTTAAGTGTTGAGCTTACAAAGCTTAGTGATACACATATACTCTATTATACTTTATATTAATTATAAACATGATCATGTAAGCTATTACGACTAAATGAGAGATAATAAAAATATGACGCTACCACGTCGTCTAAACACATGCTAACATCATAACAAATAACACGCACGATACAATAGGCTCAACCATGTTAAAATTTGTTAATATTCTAAGGTAAAATAAACTGAATTAAAATATGTTATAAGTTTTTCATTTCTTAAAAATAAATAATAAAAATATTTATTTTCAATTTCTCAAAATTTGATTTTCTTTTAAAGTGATCTATATTTTAAGAGAGAAAATAACTCCATCATTAATGTTTTTTTTTTCAATCTTTCCAATTAATATATTTTTGTCTTGTTATATATTTTTGGGTAACCTTGCTCCTTTGTTGATGAAAATGAGTTGCTGCTCAGTTGATTAATAGGCAGGCAAAGTGCATGGATATGTTGGTAATTTTCGGAAAGATCAAATTGTGATTGTAATAATGATACTGCTCATGTTGAGATGTGGTTTCAGTTAGTGCAATCAGTGTTGTGAAGTTTTAGGTTAGGGTTGTTGGCACATCACGACAGCTCTGGTCCAATTCGTTGCCTTCAAGGGACATCAAGAACTTTAACAGGTATGTCTGATTGTCTGCACGGTTCCACTAGGACCTGGCTTTCGAACTACCAACCATCTGTATATCTCAAATATCTAATTCCATTGGCCGTTTTGACTATTAGTGGATAATAACTTTATTTACGTTCAGTTAATAAACTTTATGTTGTATTATTCGTAAATAAAAAATAAAAAATTAAGATTCATTGATTGTTCGAATGATTAATGATTAAAGGTAGACAGGTCAATGTAGTCCAGAGTTCTCGAAAAAAACACTAATCCATATATGCATAACGCGTACCAACTTCTTTGTTTTATTGGATCACTTGTATGAATCAATTCTCGAAAGACTCTTCAGGTGACTTGAGATGCATATGATGATATGAATGAAGAGATGATAAAGGTGTGGTTGTATGAAACTATGGGGATCTCATGCAGTGTATGAAAACCCATATTTTTACTTTATAAGGGTCACAGGTTGGATGGAAAAGGCCCTTACACTTCTATGCTGAATTGATAGAGTGAAGCATGAAGTTGACATTTTCTGCAACTCTGCATCATCCCAAAACCTCAGCACAAGAGTTCGAATACCTAAGGTATTGCCAAAAAGAAAAGCTAACACCGCGGAAAATCTACCGGACTGGATTGACTTCTGCAGTTTCATGTACATTGTTCTTTTCATTATAGCATTGGCAAAGGGCCCTTCAGAAATAATACAAAGGGCAGCACACAGTAGCAGTAGCAGTAGCAGCATCAGTCGCATGCCTGAATGGTTTACATATATATTGTTCCAATCCTTGATACAAAAAACAAATATTTACAAGCTACCTTGTCCATTAATTTTCCCTTTTCTATTACACCAAACACTATCCTTTTTCTTTCCTCCTAGGTTCCATATCTCCATGGCAGTGGTTCTGAAATTCCAAGGGACCAATTCAACAATTTTGTTGTCCCTTGTACTCAAACACAACTAATTGAAAGAAAAAGGTTGGCAAAAATCAGGTTGCCCACAGAGGTCAATGAAGAGAGGAAATGGTTATGGGGATTCGTTCTTACTTTTGCTCTTTAACATGCTCACAGACTTTATTATACAGCTCGAGAGTATCTGCATGGTTGGGATCAAGACATAGGGCTGCTTGACAGTCTCTAACAGCAGACGTATAGTTACTCCTCGAGTCATGGAAAGCAGCTCGAAGATGTAGGAGCTGCAGGTCTGGCTTGAAAGCTAGTGGTTTGGTGAGCTCTGCAATAGCTTCATTTTCTTTGTGATCATCCATTAGAACTGGAAAAGACAGAAACTTCAAGTTAGAGGCTGAAAAAAGCTAGCCCCGCATGCAAATATAGCTTCATTTTCTTAATTTTATTCGATAATTTATTTTCCTCGTCTTTCCATGTGGATCTATAACATCTGAACATTTTAAAGGATAAATGATGACAAATAATTTTTGGTAGGAGACATTCTTTCACTCATGTTTTAGTACATGTCTTAACAAAAAATTAACTTAATTTGGAAATTATTAACCACTAACAACAATATTGCTTATTTTGAAGATGTATTATATTTCAACTAATCCTTCCTTATATTATGACAAATTATATTAAACTCATGTATATAATTAAGTTTTTTCTTGTGTTAATACTTAAGTAACAAAATCGTAGGAAAAATGCGTAAGAGACGCAATGCTTTAAAACTCTGCAATGCCTAGTCAAAACCAAGGTTGAATGCAGCAGTTTTCAAAGAAAATTGTTGGGGGGAAATTAGCCACAACTGTGGTCAAGGAATTTACCTGCTGCTCTGTATCTGTATGGATATGTCCTCAAGGGATCTAATTGTGTAGCCATAGCAAGATCACTCTTCGCCATGTCCCGGTCAGAATATTCTGAACGCTTCTCATAAGCTGAAGCATTGTTGCGTGCCTTCTCTATCAGCTTAGTCATCTCATCATATGCAGCTTTATGCTGGTTTTTTAGATGAAATACACGTGCTAGACCCTGATGTGCCCGTGTATGCTTAATGTTCAGTGCGTTCATGTAACAATCAGCAGCAAGATCTAGCTTTTCAGAGTCTACATACACACTACCTAAATTATTCAGTGCCTGCAGAAATGTGGAATCACTCAGAACACAAAATCAATTCATTGTACTAATATATAGTTAGGATTTTCTTTCTCGAAATTATATATCTAGATTTAAATTGCTCCAAAATACTCACTTGTCCTTTCCGGAGTCCATCTGAAGGGCATTTTAGAGCATCCAGAAGAAGTTGTATAACATATGCCGAGGACTCTTGGTTGAGACTAGTATCTGCTAAAGCATATGCTTTGAGGAAGAAAGCTTCAAAGGACCTCTGGATGGAGATTGACTCCTCTGCTTTAGCTAGTGCTTCTTCACAGTGGCCGGTGTCGTACAATATCCATCCTTCATAGACAAGCCTTTCATGTTCTGAAGTAGAATGGTTTCTAGCTAACCGTAGACTACGCATTGCAGCCTTTTGACAATTTAACCTACAGCATCCAGTAGATTTCATTTTGAGACCAAGAACCATTATGAATGGAATTCAAACAATTACCATAGAATAAAATTATGAATTAAACGGAATGGAGGTTGTTTTACTTTACGTTTGAAAAGGAAAATGAAGTCCTTTATACAAGGACATAAAGTAGTTGATATTCACTAAAAACAAAATTTGATCTATTAGAACGAATCTATAAAGGACTTTTCATTCAACAGAAACAGCGAAAGGAAATTTTACTCGAGTAGTGAAAGGGTTTGTCATGTTACCTTAAAAGTAGGAGAGACTGTCTGAACCATAGAAGGCTCTTTCCAGGGTCATTTGCCAACATATGGTGTACTACAGCTAGGGAACCAAGATCATCGACAGAAGACCAACGGTCATACAATTGCATCCAGCAATCAGCCTGACTCCATTGTTGAACAAAAGGACGCAGAAGCTCAACCAAGTGGTCACCATGCATTTTCCCATAAAACATCATGTAATTTGGTTCCAGAGTCAAAAGCGCCCGAACATCTCTAAGAGCTCTTTCATAGTCCTCCATGGCCATTGAAATCCATGCACGTAACTCAAGGCAGTCTGGGGATACCTTGAAACTGATTATTTTACTGATTTCTGAGATGGCAGCTCCAATCTTGTTGTTCTCCAACAATGCAACAGCTCGATACTTGTATGGAAAAGAGAGTGTTGGATCTAATTCAGTAGCCATCTCTAGATCCGACATCTTCTCTTTCCCATCACAATACAGAGAACGCTCTTGATGCATCCACCCAACTGGCTTATATTCTGAGATGAGTGAGTTAATAATCTTGTAAGCTGAATACTTGTGGCCCCGCTTGAACTTGGCTCTTGCAACACCCACTTTTGAATATATATGACCAGACTCACAAGCTGTCTCAAACCAACTTTGAGCATCTTTGTACTCTTTTCTCTCAAACATCACAACACCTAACTGGTGATATGCAAGTTGTTTCTGCCAACTTTCGGTCGAGCACTCTGCCAACCTCTCTAGAAGCATCACAGTAGTGTTAGCTTTCACATCTTCCTCCATTGCAATTTGACTCAAGAAGAAATATAACAAAAAGGAAGCATGCCCGACTAGAGCTAATCTTTCCTTTGCATCCGGACCACAAAAATATTTCATCACATGAGGACTGTGCATTGAATTCGGGAGCTCTCTTAAAAAGACTTGCAAGCAAGCTGCCACAAGTAGATATGCATTTTCCTCCAATCCATACTCAATCAACAACAGTGCATCCTCCATATCATTTACCAAAGATGTTAAATAAGAATCGCAAGCAGACTTCAAACTGTCACAACAAAACCTATTTGAAAAAGAAAGAAGTTCCAAAATAATCTGCGGATGAAAAGAATCTAGTCTTCTGCCCCTGCTAAATAATTCAGCAGCTTTCATACACTCTGCTGAAATACCGTTCAGGGTAAAATTTATCTTCTCTCTTTTAGACTCCTTGAAACCTCCATACAACATTGTCCTAAACGGCATCGATAACGACGCAATACTGGATCGTATGCACCTAATTTCGTCATCTCTAATGAAAAATGACATATACCCATATTCATCACAAGTGGAACATTCCTCATCCTCAATTGAAAAATCATCATTTTCCCCTCGAGGAGGCTTAGAACAATTACAAGGATCATAAATAAATTCCGGGTTATAACCAGCTATCAAGGAGGCCTTAGGGCACTCGATGTTCCTTCCACAACAATTCATTGAATTCCTACCAACAAGCTCATCCTCCCTCCTTTCATACCTCAACCAAGCTGCTAACACAATCTTGGAATGCACATCAACCGCATGCTTCCTGGCTGCTCGAAGAGTCCTCCGTAACAGCTTCGGATCAGCTAAGCCCTTAAAAATTGCACATTGCTCAAGAAACATTCCGGATTTCTCAAATTGAGGACATTTCTCAATCCTTCTGTACACATCAGCAAGAGTTTCTATAAAATCAACAAACTTTAGGCACGGTTCGATCTGGGGCTCGAGGAGATGGGAGTCAGGGAGGCCATAAGGAATCAGGGTATCATTTACAAAAGCAAGGGTCACGTTAGAAGCTTGGCGATTGTGAATAGATTTAGACCGAACTGAATTAACACTAAGATGGTCCTGAAGCTGGTGGAAGAGTTTTTCACTCACATAACCACCACCGGCGCCGTTAAGAGCATAAACTTGACTGCCTCTACATCTATCTAACACCTTTAAACTACGTATTGTGGAGAATTTCTTACGATGCATCTTTGTCAATATCAAAGGGAAGAACTTCTCCAATGTTACAAAAATTTTATAAAAAAAAATCAACAAGGTTTCAGGCCACCCAAAACGAAAATTAAAGATCTAAAAATGGGTTATGAAAAACAAATAAAAAGAAGGATAAAACAAATTCACCTTCAAAAGAATATAACTGCTGGCAATACGGTATAAGCAAAGAAAGGGGTTCTTTTCCATGGGATTTCTGCTGTTTTGGGAGGAAACAGTCTACCGGAAAGCGGCCAACCAACCGGAAGTTGTTTAAGAACGGCCACTCCCTTTCCCCCCCTCTCTCTCCCCCTCTGTCTGTCTCTGAGGCACCCTGTTTTTCTTTTCCTCTGTCTTTGAATATGCTATATTTGATCCTACAGTTTTTTTGGGTGTCCTGTTTCCCCAAATTTGATGGGATTGTTGTAGTTGAATTGTGTGTTTCTGGCCAGAAAGTTCGAAACAGGAACAGGTATTAATGTTTGTGCGTGTTCTGTCTGAATCCGAAGAGGAAAACAGCTTCAGTTGCGCCCTACCCGTCTTTCACGCCAGCTGATTTCTAATATTATATTCTTACCTTCATTACTCATCATTAGTATGAACTTCTATTTTGGAGGGATAAAGCATTATTTTAACTTCTATTTTTTAACATTTAATTTTATCTATTTTTAGATATTTTATTTTTTAATTAATAATATAATAATTCGTATTTGATTTAAAAAAATAGATATTTAAATATTAAATTAAATATTTAAATATCTTTTTATCAAAAAATATATTTTAATTTAATTATTTTTAAATTTAAAGATTATATTCATGAAAATTTTTAAACTTTAAATAAAGTAAACAAAAATTAATAAATATAATGAGATTCAAAAAATTTCAATTTTTTAATTTTCAGATATAACAATATCAAATTATTAAAAACAAAAAATAATATTCATAAGATTATAATTTTAAAATTTTTAAATAATTTAAAACTTAAAATATTATATTTCATATTTAATTAAAAAATTAAAATTAAATTCAACATTTAATTTAAAAATTAGATTAAATATTTAATTTTGTATCAAATCAAAAAATAATCGAATTAAATCTACCCTAACAGATATTTTTATGCACCGCTATCCATTATTTCCAGCTCCGCATCTCTCGCAAATCGCTTTCCATGTTATCCCCAAATTCTCCCCCTAATCTTCTAAATTTATAATCGATAGAAATGATAATATAATTTGGATTAACAATTTCAGTTTAAAAACTTAAATAATTTATTAATTTATTCTAAATTTTTATTAATTTAAATATGATTTTAGTTTTTAAATTAAAATTACAATTTTTTATTTTTCTTCTTCTTTTGATAATTTTTTTGGATTTTAGAGTTTAAAAATATGTTAAAAACAATAAAAAATATGCGAGATAAAATAATTTAAATGATAAGTTGTTAATAAAAGATAAATCTTTATTTTGTTAGAAAATTGAAAAGATAAAAAAATATACTCCATCTTATTAAAATTATTGAATTTTTTCAGTGATAATTTAAATAGAATAATTTTAGAAATTTTAATACACAAAACTAATAATTTTATTAAGAAAAAATAACTTTATTGACTAAACAATAATAATAATAAAATATAAAATAAACTAAATTATAAGTGAATTAAACGTGAGTTTCTTAAGTAGAAAGTCCAATGGTTTACTACTGAACCATACTATCCAATTATTGTCGTTTTAACCAAAATAATATTGAACTTAAAATGGGATTAAATTAAAGATTAATTTCATTCGGAAATAAAATAAATTAACTAAATATTTATTAATTTATATAAAATTAATATCAAACTATTTTAAAACTTAAATTTAGAATATTTTTTATGATATATATAAATCATAAATTATTTGAAAACAAATATTTAAATTTAAACGTACTATTAAATTTTAAAAATATAAATATTATGACACGACAAATATGTTTAATGATTCCACAAAATCTTACATTTAACTATTATTATTTTAATTTTAAATAAATTTTAATTTTAATTATAATCTTATCTAAAAAATATATTTTTAATAAATAATTTAATTAAATATATTTATTATCTCTTATTATTTTTAATAAATATATATTTTTTTAAGTGTGTGTGAGCGTAGAGCCGCACAGCTATAATCACCGTTCAAAATGAATTGGGTGTGATGACAGAAAGACAAACAGATCTAGCTCTTGACTATCAACAACTGAAGTCATTGCAGCTGCCCATTGATTTAATGATACTTTCTCCGTCCTACAAATAATGTTTTTTATTAATTTTTTGAAAGTTAATTTTTTTAAATTTTGACTATAATTATATTAAATTTTTTAAATAATTAAATTTTATAAAATATATATTTGAAATCTACTCGATTAGAGGTTTCTGAAATATATTTTTTTATATTTTTATCCATAATAAATTTAAATAACCAATAGTCAAAGTTTAAAAAGTTTGACCCAAAAAAATTAATAAGAGACACTATTTTCGGACAGAGAGAGTATTAATTATAGTATAAAAAAGTTTATTATTGATTATTTTATATATTTGTAGCTTAATAACTATATATATATCATGTTTTTATTCAGGAATTTATTTTAATAAATTTAATAAACCTTTCATTTTATAAATTTGTTTCTTATAATTATTTTTAATATAATTTAATTTATTATTAAATTTAAATACAACATCAATGTATAAGAATAAAAAAAATATTAATTTATAAACATCATAATATAAATATGTAAGATTGAAGAATTAAAATAAAAGGCTAAATTTAGTTTATTTGAAATTTTTTATAATTAATAAGGATAAAATAATCTTTATAATTCTTAGGTCAAGACTTAATTTCAAAAAGCTTTTATTATTTTTTAAAAATTAAAGATTTTATCTTAATTTATTATTTTAATTCGATATTCATCAAATATTTAAATTAAAATATTAAAATTTTAATATTAGTTTAAAATCAATATTAATAACTATTTTTAATAAAATTATTATTTATGAAACATGACCATTAGATGATAAGAAACAACTCCAATTTTGTTTAATGAATTAAATGTTTCATCGTAAAACGTTAATATTATTATTTGACGTTATCGAATAATAAAAGATAAATAATATCGAATTAAATATTTTAATAGAACAAAATCACAAGTATTATTAATTTAAATATATTACTAAAATAATAATAGTAAAAATTAAATTATAAAAAATAATATAAAAGAAATCTTACCCTAACGTGACAGAGCTTTCCCCTTTACAAGGGAATATAAACGAGCGTCTACACGTGGGAATAATTTCATTTCTTTACACGTGCCGGGTTTCCCCTAATGTCTATCTAAGCCAAGCCAAATCCCTGAGTTCAAAGAAAAGTAAAAATATATACTATAATAAATTTCTTCTTCTTCTTCGGACTTCCATTTCTTTGGCCGTAAATTCAAAAAAAAGAGGAAAAAAATCAACGAAGAAGGGTCTTCTTTCAGGAATTATATTTATTCAATTTAACTTCAGTGGTTTGGGACGATGGAGGGAGCGAGCAATGGCGGTATGTTGTACCACGAGGTACAAGAGTCGAAGCTGTGCGCCGTCCATTGCGTCAACACGGTGTTACAGGGACCTTTCTTTTCCGAATTCGATTTAGCGGCGCTAGCTTCCGATCTCGACTCCAAAGAGAGACAGATGATGCTCCAAGGTACAACCTCCGCCTCCGCCGGTGATTTCCTCTCTGAGGAATCCCACAATGTCTCCCTTGGTGGCGATTTTAGCATCCAGGTTCCTTTTCTTTCTTTCTTTCTTTCTTTCTTTCTTTCTTTCTTTCTTTCTTTCTTTCTTTCCACTTGTTTGCGAGATTACACGGCAGTGAAGGGTAAACTCCAGATTTAAGTGTATAAATCTGGTTTCTTTGTTGAAGACGTTAAATCTTGTAGTTGTTCATAATGTGGAAGGATCGAGATTGAAAGGGCTTTTGTTCAGTAATTAGGATTATTAGTATGGCAACTGAATTGGTAGATTAAGATAATTTGAATGTTTTATTCAGTTTGCTTTTGATGTTGGCATTTACTATTATAATCTTCCTAAGTATGATTGTTTCGCCAAGAGGTTTAAACCCGAACTGCTGGCATCTTTTCTTTGTGTGATACTAGTTAATTTTGTCTGAATTCTCTACTTGAGTCCTGTTAGTTAAAGAAACACCAACAACGGGAATCATATTGCAACTAATATGGTACTGTACTACTATGTGTTTCATTAGGAGTCAACTTGTTGTGGTCAAGTTGATTGCATTGATATGTTTAATCCGGTTGGTTTTCGGTGATTATGGCATCAATGTATTGGCAAACGTTCCCGAATGGGATTGATCATACACCTAGACTGCCATTTATGCGGTGCATTGTGAGTAAAACATGAAAAGCTAAATGTTTATGCAGGATCTATATGCATATTCATTCACTCTTTATAGAATGAATTGTAGGTATAATTGTAGAAATTGGTAAGAAAAATATTATCCTTTCATGGGTGGCTTTTCCTTATATTCCACCTGACTACTTCTAAACACTGTCTTTGTAGAAGGCTGTTTGCATGCATGTAAACCTTGGTAGAGGCGTAGAGCTAGATATTCAGTATCCAATGCATTATTACTCTCATCCAGAGGGGAAAAAGCATCTTTAGAAGTATAATATGAATGAAAAGCCTTTCTTCTACATAGCGAAGTGTGTGAGAAATTTTACATCATGATTATTTGCATGTTAGAATCCTGTTGTTAAAAAAATGCTGGGAGTTTTTGCAATTATAAAGAAGTAATGTAGGATAAGGCCACTGGCAGATCTTGACATTAAACTGGGGGGAGCTATATATCCGTTATATTTGGTTTGCTGGAATGGAATATGAGGGGTATGTATCAAAGCAAGTTATATGTATTTGTCAGTTAATTATGCGTTATATGTTTGTTTGTTTGTTTATACTTGTTAAATAATATATTTTAGTTAAGATATCTTATAATAATTTACCAATATAAAAGCCTATAGGCAGTACTATACTAATAAAAGTAACCTGTAAAACCATGATTTTCATCAATAATAAATAAAATGATAACATTTAGAACCTTTCTTTCAGTATTGATGACCATATTACTTGTAAGAATTTCAAAAGATTTGAACTTGTTGCACATATTTTAATGATAGGTTAAATAACAGAATAAAGCACCATCAGTGATGGTATAAACTATAAAAAAAGAGGAAAGTGTTCATTAGTAACTTAATAAACATGTTTAGAGAAAAGAGACCATATAATAGAAGTAAATGACTTCCTGACCAATATCAACCACTAAGCTCTAGTCTTTTCCTTCTTCACACTTACAAATCAATCAATACATACTTCTATTATGGTTCTGATCTACCAATTAAAATTTTGAATTTAGCGATGGAAATAGAAAAAAAATTGTACAAGGAAATATTGAAAAAAGTAGAAAAAAGTGATTTTCAACATTATTTGTTGAAAACTTAACTGAGAAAACCAATATTTAGAAAATTAGTTTAGGGTTGGATGATTTTGACGTGTCATTTAAGATAGGAAAATTAGTTTAGAAAAAAGTGATTTTCAACATTATTTGTGTGCAAGTAGTTGTATTTAATTATTATTATTAGTTGTAGTTAAAGTATTCATAAAAATATTGATGAGTGTTGCAATCGATTGAATAACACCAAGAGAGGGGTGATTTGGATTTTTAAAGTGTGGTGGACACAAATTGCAAAGATAGGAAATTGCAAGGTGATTTAGAGTAGTTTAACTTCCTCAATGAAGTCTACATCCACTACCTTAGTGACCACACTAAGGATTTCCCACAAGTTCACTAATTTGTCTTTGATCATACAAATCACCATCATTCATTGTATCTGAATGTATCTTCGGCTACTATCGCCCTTTCTCACAATAAATAGTTGTATTTAATAATTATTTGTGTGCAAGTAATTGTGTTTAATTATTATTAGTTTTAGTTTAATCTATTATCTAAAAAAGTTGTAATCTTAATGTATGCGGTACTAAAAGTCTATTATAAATAAGACTCTTAATTGTACCCAAAGACCTATCCTAAGACTATAAAAGAATTAATTTCTATGAATTTTTATTTATTATTTGAATATAAAAAAAATAAATTTATGTTACTGTTTTTTTTCCTCTTCACTATGGTATTGTCTGATGAGATCTACTTGTGGAAATTTTTTTTCATAGGTTTTGCAAAAGGCTTTAGAAGTCTGGGATTTGCAAGTTATTCCCCTTGACTGCCCAGTTGCTGAGCCTGCCCAGATCGACCCTGAGCTGGAAAATGCTTTCATTTGTCATCTGCATGATCATTGGTTTTGTATCCGGAAAGTCAATGGAGAATGGTATAATTTCGATAGTCTTTATGCTGCCCCTCAGCACTTCTCAAAGTTTTATCTCTCAGCCTATCTGGACTCATTAAAAGGATCTGGGTGGAGTATATTCCTGGTGAGGGGAAACTTTCCTAAAGAGTGTCCTATGTCTTCCTCCGAAGCTTCTAACGGTTACGGGCAGTGGCTGTCCCCAGAGGATGCCGAGAGGATAACTAAATCGTGCAACTTAACACAAACTCCTCAAAGAGATAATATGACTCAACAGCATCCTGAGCAGCTGCCTTCTTTAGCCGAGGCAGATCTGCAACTGCTTTCAGATATGGAAGATGAAGATTTGAGGGCTGCGATCGCTGCAAGTTTGATGGATTCTTCTCCAGCCACAGCAAGCGCTGAGGTCAGCACCCCTAATACTGAAAATAAAGACATCCAGGAAAAAACTACATGAGAAATATTCTTTTTGATCTATATATATTGGACAAGTAAAATATTTGTCAGATTTAAGATGGTTTGAACCTGCATCTTTGGCTCGAGGTTATTACATTTAGTAGTGTTTACATTCATCACACAGTTTCAAGTCAAAACTTGACATTGTAAAAGGAGTTTATCTGATATGTGTCCTCATAAGTTTGCTGCTAGTTTTAGATCTCCTAATTGTTGCATCGGTTCTTTTTATTTCTTTTAGGAGTCATTGCTGGTTTCAAGCAACCCTTTATCATTATAGGTATGCATATAAATGAAGTTATACATAATAGTAATAAGGTTTGAACTTTTTTTTTCTGTTGAATTTAATGTTTAACCTTCTTGATTTTGCATAATTTGATTAGAAATTTTATAATAATGTTTTAATACTCCGAATTGTTGACCCTATCAGCTGTTGCCTTTTGAAAGTGATGATGTGATTTTATTTCAATGTAGAATTTTTTGCTATAACAATTGGTATTAATTTATTAACTAATCTTGATCGAATATTTTAGAAGTTTATTATGAGGCTAATTAATCTTGATCAAGTATTATAGAAGTGTATCGTGTGACTAATTAATCTTGATCAAGTATTATGGGATTAACTAATCTTGATTTGGTACTATAAAAGTTTATCATAGGCGTAAAAATCATCTACATCTTTTTCATGCCTTTTTCCATGAATTCGTTTCAAACTAGAGGGTTTAAGGTTAGGGTTGTGGTTAAGGTTTAGGGAATTGGGGGTATGGTGTATTTTTTAGGGTATCGGGTTTAGGGTTTAGGATATAAAAAATAAGGGTTAGAGTTAAAAATTCAAATTTTTAGAAACTTTGAAAGAAGGCATGAAAGAATGCACTATAAAGTGGCAGATGACTTTTACCTTTATTACAGGACAAATAAATCTTGACCGAGTATTATAAAAAATTATCATAATAAAATTCTTTCAATTTAATTTATTTCATTTACAACATCAACATTTAAACTCTTAATTTTACTAGATTATTTGGTTATTAGTAGTTTAATGTATAAATTTTATTTTATATTGAACAAAATGATTGAGTTTTATATGATTAGTCAAGTTAGAGTGTGTTTAAGGTTTATGTAGGGAAATATTAAAAAAAAATAAAAAGGAGAATAAGATGTTGAATAATTATTTATGGAAACAGGTTATTTTGAAGAATATTTCTCAAAATTGTCCTATGTGGTTAAGACAAGACTGTCGTGTTTTTAAGAATATTTATCAAGAGTGTGCTTTTCAATGGGCTCGGGGTTTATTATAATGTTTTATAGCAAAATGAAATGATTCTGATATATATATATATATATATATTTTTAATTTGTTAGACGAAATAAAGGGAAAATTATTTATTGGTTTATCAGAAAATTGAATGAATTTAGTTTTGATAGATTAATTGTTTTTTTCAAATAATATTGGAATTTTTAATTAGCAATAAATTTGCATACTTGCTAATATTGATCAAGTGGTATTGGATATTGGTATGTGAAGACGAACAATACCTATTTACACGTGGGATTAAAATTATTTTGTTCCTGAAAATTAAGGTTAAAATAATTATAAATTTTTTGTTATACTAATGATTCTATTTTTTAAAAATTTATAAAGATAACACAATAAACATAAATTTTAAAAAATATATATGAAGTTTATAACGTTAGAATGAAATATTCTTTAAGTAAAAAAATGAATTCAAAGATACAAATTATCACTAAAAAATTGTTTTTTATATAGATTTTTAAATAGTATTAGAGAATTAATAACTTTGACCTCGTACTCGAATAAGATTTTCTCTTGCACTAGACTCATGAACTATTTTTATTTTGTTTCTTTTCCTCTAGTTCTATCTTTATTTTTATTTCCTTTTTCGTAGACTCGTAAATTTATAGGAGAGTTCATTACATTCGAATACTTCCTCCTGAATGATGTACGAGGAAATACCTAAGTTACACAGTTGGCAGATACTCCAGTAAGGGTGTAATCACTAATTTTATCCGGGTTTATGCTCGAATTAAATCAATCCACATCCCTTTTTAATACCCAAATCATCTTAACTTACCCTAATTTTATCACTTATTTTATAATTATTATTATTCTTACTATCTCTTAATTAAAACCAAAAATCCAAAAATATATAAATATATGATATAAATAAAAACCTTTTATTAGAGCCCACTTTTATAAGCCCAAACCATAAATAAATTTGACCTATTAAATATAGTTTTATAATATAAAAAATATAATAAAAATTCCTACTTGGTGCCCAAGGTCTTGTTTTTAATTGGTTATTATTTTTAAAGGGATAAACCTAAAATACCCTTCATCATATAGATACCCTTATATATTAAAACCTAAACCTATTTTATTCTCATATGTTACCCTTTACCCTAACTATATATATAACATTTATCCTAAAAATAAAGGACCCCTAACCTTATTTTTTTTTCACAGCCGCAAAGCCCCAAAACCATTTTTTTCACTCTGCCGAAACCATTTCCTGTCCCAAATTTCAATTTCCATTTCCATTTCCATTCCTATTTCCATTGGTAAGTTGGTAGCCTCCATTATTTATATTTTTACTCTCATTGAATCACTTCACCCATTTGGTTGGTTATTTTTCAAGTTATGCCTTAATCTAATCATTACTTTTACCGTTTAGTTTAATTTGTGGATTGATTTTAATCGAGCATATTTAGATGTATATATTTCTTTTTGATATATTTATTGTGTATTCAATTCTTATGGTTCAATGAAAATAATAAATATTTTTATTGGTATCTTTTATTTTTTTTATTCTGTTTATTATATGTTGTGTTTTATTTATTTATATATGTTATTCGCTTGTTTTGTTGGTCTATTTATTTTAATCTTTGTTATCATGTATTATATGCTATTTTGTCTTTATAATTATGTCTTTTATTTTGCTTGCATCACACCTTGCTAATTAATGAGCCTAATTAAATACGTCTTTATTCGGTCGTAACGGGCCCGTGTTCCAACGCATTGGTCGCGGTGTGTACGTTGCCTCCGAATAAAGACACGGTAAAAATAAAATTGATTCGAATCTTTAAACAAAAATTAATTTAAATGCCACTTTAATCTAAAAAATCTAAAATTAATTAAGCGGTAATTTATAAAGGTGCCAATTTTGGGCGGTTTTAAACCCTAAACCCGTTTTTAACCGTAACCGACTCTCGAACCTAAATCATTTCGAATCTCTGGTTTTTACGGTGTCCGGCCTACCAAAGTGGCCGGTGGCGACTCCATCCTTTTTTAAAAATCCCTAATTTTAAAATTTCCCTTTTCAATCTAAAATTCCCTTTTTTAATCTCAAATCCCTAATTTCAACTTTTCAATTCTTATTTTTTTAAAGAATCCTAGATTTCAAATTTCTTTCAACATTTCAAAATATCCATTTTTTGTACACAATTTAAAAACCTAATTTTTAAATCCTAAATTTCCCCAAAATTTTATTTTAAACCCAAATCCCTAAATTCCACTTTTCAAACCCTAATTTCAATTCCACTAGTGACCCTTTCTCCCTTTTTTTACTACACACACGCCTATTATTTTTAAGAATTTTATAAGGGTCGCTACAGTTAGCGACTCTACTGGGGACCAATTTTTCAAACGAGTCAAGCCTTATTTTTAAATACCGCTTAATTAATTTTGGAAGTTGTGGAATAAAGTGGCAATTAAATTATTATTTGTTTATTAATTCGAGCTTTCAACACATTTCAACCCGTCTCTAAGTGGGGGGAAAACGCTATGCTTTCGTGAGGATATTGTTCCTCCGTATGGGCCTAGCAAAGTACCTTCGGGGCTCGACTATCCTATGCTTTCGTGAGGATATTGTTCCTTCGTATGGGCATAGCGAAAGGGTCCCCCTAAATTGAACTCGGTCAAGATGAGCCTGTAATGGGTGATGATCGGGGGCCTTGCTACTCTTAGAAGAGGACAGCGAGGACAATTTGGGTACCTCGTAGAACCAAAACTGCATTTAGAGAATCTAGTCAACCTACCCGATTAGAGCCATGTGGTTAACCTAGGTTCTTTTAGATGGGATAAATAGGATTGTTTTGTCTCCTATCTTGCTTACATTTTTGCTTTATCATTTTTGTATCAACATTTCATGAAGGTGTTGAACTAAGTGGTTTGTCCAATCAGAGGCTTTCACTATAGTTAGAGAGTCAAAACAAGAAAAAGAAAGAGAGGAAAAAAAAAGAGAGAAAAAATAAGAGAAAGAAAAAGGGGGAAGAAAAAAATAATGAGAAAATAAAACTAAGGAAAAAGAAAAAGGTTGAGAGAAAAAAATTAAAAAGAGAGAGAAAATAAAAAAAGAAGAAAAGGAAATTTAGAATATAGGGAAAAGAGATAGAAAAAACAATGAAAATGAAAAAAAAGGGGATAAAAAAAGAGAAAAGAAAATCGAGAGAATAAAGAAAGAAGCAAGAAAATAGAGAGAAAAAAAAAGAGAAAAAGAAAAGATGAAAAAGAAAAGAAAAAACAAAAAAAAAATAATAAGGGGAATTAAGATCTTAACCGGTGAAAGTTACTCAAAGGGCGATCATTAGCGGGACCAACACCTTTACTTGCATTCATGCATACATCTCATGCATCTCATAGCATATATCATGCATTAATTAAACAATGAGGTTAATTATGGGATCTCGTATCCGTAATTGAAGGTTTCTCGCTTACATTTTACCAACACCAAGAAGGGCTAATGGAAGAAGACTTTGCCAAGTTAGAAGCCAATCTTATGGGGCAATTAGAGCGCACTCAAAAAGAATTAGAAGATTCTATGATCAAGTTTCAACAAGACATGATGAAACAAATTGCTCACTTAATGGGACTAAGGAAAGTGAAAGACCAACAAAGGAAATGTTCTGTTGAAGACCCATCGGGCCCTCCCATTTTTATTGCTAACACTTCTAGACCTCTACAAGGAGTAGTAACATCATCTCTTCAAGCTTGTGCCTCTACCCAAGCCCTACCAGGTGTGACTTTCACTAATATGGAAGGTTTGGGGGATGACATTCCAGACTTCGATGAGCTAGAAAAATTAAAGGTTGAATTTTCAAAGCAATTAGAGAAAACCAAGAACGAGTTTGAAGAGAAGCTTCAGATAAAAGAGGATGAAGAAGAATGGTATGGGTTGAATGCCAGTGAGCTTAGTCTGGTTTCAGGTCTAGAGATCCCTTATAAGTTCAAGACCCCAGATTTTGAGAAGTTTGATGGGACGACTTGCGCTATCGCACATATAACTATGTTTTGTCGAAAAATGGCTGGCTTTACTAACAATGAGAAGTTGTTAATCCACTATTTCCAGGATAGTCTGGCGGGATCTGCCACAAGGTGGTATAATCAGTTAACCCGTGCTCAAATTAAGTCGTGGAAGGATCTGGCCAAAGCTTTCACAAACCAGTATAAGCACGTAACCGATATGATCCCAAATCGGCTCATGCTACAAGGGATGGAACAAGGGCATAACGAAAGCCTTCGAGAGTACGCTCGACGTTGGCGTGATGCTGCAGCACAAGTACAACCTCCGCTCAATGAAAGTGAACTTTCTCAAATGTTTGTGGATACACTAGAGGGAGTGTTGTACGATCACTTTATAAGCCACCCTATCAGTAGTTTTGCGGAGTTGGTTATGACCGGAGAACGCATCGAGTATGCTATTAAGAAGGGAAAGATGAAGGACCCTTATAGCACAATTTCTCAGAAAGAGGAAGATTCTCATGTCTATGTGGTGAGTTCTCACTCAACCAATCAAACTCAGGGTCGTCCCCGTACTCATACAAGACCTACAAAGGTGCTTCATCCAATTCCTATGACCTACACCAGGTTACTCCCAATTCTCGTTGAGAAGAAACTTTTGACTTTGGTGCAGTCTAAGCCAAAGGATCTTCCTTACCCTGAAGGATATAATGTCAATGCCACATGTGACTATCATATGGGGAGCACAGGCCACACAACAGAGAATTGTGGAGCTTTGAGGAACAAGGTTCAAGGACTGATTGAGGCCGGTATTCTGAAGTTTTAAGAAAGAGTAGAGGACATGATCTTTGGGAAGATTCTAATCTTCGAGTTTAGATGTTCATTTTCTGTCTCCTTGCATTTTAAGTTTTGCATCAATTAATTTTGTTACTGTTTGCCCGAAAGTAACAAATACTTTTTTGTAAGGGCTTATGTTATGTTTGCTCTTTTTTCGTTTCAATGAAAGAATGCATATTTTTAAAAAAACATATGTGTTTTCCTTTTTCTCTTAAAGTTCCTTGGATGTCATATGTTTGTTGTGACGTGGGTTCAGAAATGGTTGGAACGTTGTGATTATGATGAAGTATGGTTTCTTAATCAGTAGCTTTGGTCAGTAATGCACGAGAAATGAGACTACTACTCCTTCAGTGATGTTCGATGATAAGAAAATCTCCTAAAAAAGGCCCGGTGAAATTGATTGATCTCAATAATTCCTCTAAGTAAAAAGATTGCATCCAGAGAAAAAAAAAGAAAAAAGAAAAATAAAGAAAAAAGAGAGAAAGAAAGAAAAAAATAGAAAAGAAAAAAAAGAGAGAAAAGAGAAAAAGAAAGGAGAGAACAAAGATTAAACAAAAGCACTCCAATATTCAAAACCTGATAATAGACATATTCGAACAAGAGTGTGGAAGTATCGGGGCACTCCGCTGAAGTAATAAGACTTAATAAGGTAGCAATGCATCATCCTAAATCTTTTGCTTCATGAGTGATGGTAATATTTTCAAATCTATGACTATACCGAGTAACTCGGAGTTTTGTTGTATGCTCCATCATTACCTTCGAGACAAAGGATTGTGATGAGTTGATTTCCCCGAAATTTAAAAGAAAGAAGAAAATTAACAGATGTGAGAGAAAAAGCAAAGGGAAAGAGAAAAAAGAGAAAGAAAAAGAAAGAAAAAGATGGAAAAATAAAAAGAAGAAATAGAATGAGAAAGAAAATGCTCCTATAACTAGATACAGTCTGAAGCATACTTCGAATTCTCAAGAAGATACTAGCGGGGCAAGTATGAAAAGTTTGAATATAACGGGAGAAATATATTGAGAACTAGAAGGAGTAGTCTTTGAATAGATCGAGCAAATACGATAATCATGAGGATGAACCGAGCAATCTGAAGGGAATTCCAAAACTTCAAATATCGCCACAACGTTCAAAGGTTGAAAACCGAACACAAAGAGTTGAGTCTAAGGCACTCTCGCATTTGATATCCAAGAAACCCATGTTTTTTTTCTTCTTTTCTTTTCTAATTTTTGGATTTTCCAAAACATGTATATATTGTTTTACTTACAATTAACAGATTATTTTTTAATAAAAGTTTTGTTCAAAAAGATTTACAAAATGCAAGGTCGTTGATGCAAATGATCATCTTTGATATGACCCGAGAAGAAGGGGCAATGTATGATACAAGATGTCTCTTGAAAATACCACTTCGTTTGAAAGATGATATTCTTTGAGAATTCAGGTTAGCATAAATAAACAAAGATTACCCGAGCCTATTGTGGTTACAGATTGAGCAGAGATGGACATTAAGCCTTTGGGGCAAAAGTTATATTGAGGGCCTAAAGAGAGTCAATCAGATGACCCAAAGACAGAAAAATACAAGAGAATAACCCTCAATGTACATGTTGAAGATAGACCTTAAGTGATATAAGCCTGAATATGAGATTGAGAGCTACAACCATAAACTGAATGCAACTGAATTCGGAGACAACTGGTTCAGATGTGTCATTTTCAACCAAGTATGAGCTGTTGAATTACAGAAGGCGAAAGATTTTGTTCCGATCGGCATAAGACGATGATCTCCTTTCAAGACAAGGTGAAGGATGAAAGCCCGATGAGTTTAGTAAATAGAAAGCGAGAGCCTATCCTCCAAGAAGAAAGGAAAAAGAAAAAGAACATTCATGCATCATTTAGATTAAATATTCATGCATCATTTAGATTAAATATTCATGCATCTATGTTAGATATCCATGCATCATGAGCATTCTAATTCGTGCCATCATCGCATTTTTACTCTTTTTAAACAGGAATTTTGAAGATTGGTTAAAGATTTGATCTACAGAGATAGATCTTAGCAAAGATCAAAAGTCATTCAAATTACACGATCGTGGTTTTGAAGGCCTTCCAACCTTTGGTTATTTGGGGGCAAAGAGCTTTTTGTGTCAAGACAATCAAATATCGAGACATCTAGACGAGATATTAGGTGTTCTCTAAAGGGAGACACTACCTTTTTTATGAGATATTCAGGTATTCTTAAAGCAAGATACCACTTTATATTTGAACTTCAAATTTGATCCTTTCTTAAGGATGTTTTTCCTTAAAACACAAATTTCTTAATCCTTCCTTAAGGATGCTTTTCTCAAAGCAGATTTCTTGAGTTGATCTTTTCTTAAAGATACTTTTCTCAAAGCAAGTTTCTTAACTTAATCCTTCCTTAAGGATGCTTTTCTCAAAGCAGATTTTTCGAGTTGATCCTTTCTTAAGGATGCTTTTCTTAAAGCAAGTTTCTTAATTTTATCCTTCCTTAAGGATGCTTTTCTCAGAGAAAATTTGATCCTTTCTTAAGGATATTTTCCTCAAAACAAACTTCTTAGTTTGATCCTTTCTTAAGGATGTTTTTCTCAAAGCAAGTTTCTTAACTTGATCCTTCCTTAAGGATGCTTTTCTCAAAGCAGATTTCTTGAGTTGATCTTTTCTTAAAGATGCTTTTCTCAAAGTAAGTTTCTTAACTTAATCCTTCCTTAAGGATGCTTTTCTCAAAGCAGATTTCTCGAGTTGATCATTTCTTAAAGATGCTTTTCTCAAAGCAAGTTTCTTAACTCCTTCCTTAATGATGCTTTTCTTAAAGCAAATTTATCAATTTGATCCTTTATCAAGGATGTTTTGCTCAAAACTCTAATTTCTTAATTTGATCATTTCTTAAAGGTTATTTTTCTCAAAACAAATTTCTCAATTAAATCCTTTCTTAAGGATGATTTTCTCAAGATAAATTTCTTTTTAATTCGATCCTTTCTTAAGGATATTTGAAAAAGGAAAAAAAAAGACAAAAAAGAATGAGAGAAAAGAAAGAGAGAGAAAAATAAATAAATAAAGAAAAAGAAAAAAGAAAAAAAAGAAAGAAAGAAAAGAAAAAAAAAAGAGAGAAAAGGAGAAAAAGAAAAAATGTGAGAAAAGATGATCAAAAATCGATACCTTTCATAAGATTTTCAGGGTATTTGAGAAAAGAAGATGAAGAAGAAGACGAAGAAGAAGAAAGTAAAGAAACGATCGAGGTCAACCAATCGAGAATATACAAAGACCAACAAAGATTTTTTTTCATGCCAAGACAACCAAAAGTCAAGGCAACCAACAACCTCAAAAGCCTCTAGGCAAGACATCATTTTTCAACAAGATCGTTCTCTATGACATACGCTTGAAGAAGGAGGTCATGCTTTGCGACATACGCTCGAAGAGAGGGATCGCCCACCACGGTATACGCTCGAAGAGAGGGACCGTCAGATGCTGCAATGATCAGAAATCAGAGCATCTCGAAGATGTGGGTTCTATGGAGAAGGGATCAACATTGTTTTTGTGACATACACTCGAAGAGAGGGGTCGCCCACCACGGTATACGCTCGAAGAGAGGAGTCGTCAGATGCTGCAATGATCAGAAATCAGAGCATCTCGAAGACGTGGATTCTACGGAGAAGGGATCAACATTGTTTTTTGCGACATACACTCGAAGAGAGGGGTCGCCCACCACGGTATACGCTCGAAGAGAGGGGCCGTCAGATGCTGCAATGATCAGAAATCAGAGCATCTCGAAGATGTGGATTCTACGGAGAAGGGATCAACATTGTTTTCTACGACATATGCTCGAAGAAAGGGGTCGCCCACCACGGTATACGCTCGAAGAGAGGGACCGTCAGATGCTGCAATGATCAGAAATCAGAGTACCTCCAAACAGGGAAGTCGGATAAAATTAGTGCTTGTAGTCTTTGCTTTATCATTGTTTCACAACGATAAGCAAAGAGGGGCAACTGTAATCACTAATTTTATCCGAGTTTATGCTCGAATTAAATCAATCCACATCCCTTTTTAATACCCAAATCACCTTAACTTACCCTAATTTTATCACTTATTTTATAATTATTATCCTCCTTACTATCTCTTAATTAAAACCAAAAATCCAAAAATATATAAATATATGATATAAATAAAAACCTTTTATTAGAGTCCACTTTTATAAGCCCAAACCATAAATAAATTTGACCTATTAAATATAATTTTATAATATAAAAAATATAATAAAAATTCCTACTTGGTGCCCAAGGTCTTGTTTTTAATTGGTTATTATTTTTAAAGGGATAAACCTAAAATACCCTTCATCATATTATAGATACCCTTATATATTAAAACCTAAACATATTTTATTCTCATATGTTACCCTTTACCCTAACTATATATATAACATTTATCCTAAAAATAAAGGACCCCTAATCTTATTTTTTTTTCACAGCCGCAAAGCCCAAAAACCATTTTTTTCACTCTGCCGAAACCATTTCCTGTCCCAAATTTCAATTTCAATTTCCATTTCCATTTCCATTCCTATTTCCATTGGTAAGTTGGTAGCCTCCATTATTTATATTTTTACTCTCATTGAATCACTTCACCCATTTGGTTGGTTATTTTTCAAGTTATGCCTTAATCTAATCATTATTTTTACCGTTTAGTTTAATTTGTGGATTGATTTTAATCGAGCATATTTAGATGTATATATTTCTTTTTGATATATTTATTGTGTATTCAATTCTTATGGTTCAATGAAAATAATAAATATTTTTATTGGTATCTTTTATTTTTTTTATTCTGTTTATTATATGTTGTGTTTTATTTATTTATATATGTTATTCGCTTGTTTTGTTGGTCTATTTATTTTAATCTTTGTTATCATGTATTATATGCTATTTTGTCTTTATAATTATGTCTTTTATTTTGCTTGCATCACACCTTGCTAATTAATGAGCCTAATTAAATACGTCTTTATTCGGTCGTAACGGGCCCGTGTTCCAACGCATTGGTCGCGGTGTGTACGTTGCCTCCGAATAAAGACACGGTAAAAATAAAATTGATTCGAATCTTTAAACAAAAATTAATTTAAATGCCACTTTAATCTAAAAAATCTAAAATTAATTAAGCGGTAATTTATAAAGGTGCCAATTTTGGGCGGTTTTAAACCCTAAACCCGTTTTTAACCGTAACCGACTCTCGAACCCAAATCATTTCGAATCTCTGGTTTTTACGGTGTCCGGCCTACCAAAGTGGTCGGTGGCGACTCCATCCTTTTTTAAAAATCCCTAATTTTAAAATTTCCCTTTTCAATCTAAAATTCCCTTTTTTAATCTCAAATCCCTAATTTCAACTTTTCAATTCTTATTTTTTTAAAGAATCCTAGATTTCAAATTTCTTTCAACATTTCAAAATATCCATTTTTTGTACACAATTTAAAAACCTAATTTTTAAATCCTAAATTTCCCCAAAATTTTATTTTAAACCCAAATCCCTAAATTTCACTTTTCAAACCCTAATTTCAATTCCACTAGTGACCCTTTCTCCCTTTTTTTACTACACACGCCTATTATTTTTAAGAATTTTATAAGGGTCGCTACAAAGGTTGTTCGTCCAACAATGATAAACATCTCCATGAAGCAATGAACTGGTACAACCAAGTCTCTACGTCCTTGCAAGTCACCTGTTCTAAGATGCGTTCCACGCTCTACAGTCAACACTAAACATCCATCAGATCGTTGTCATTCCGTCTGTGAAACTCAGAACCTCCAAAAATCCTCAAACGTTCGAGTGGTAAGTCCCGAGGTACTTGTACATTGGAGGTGTCTATGCTATAAACGGCTTAAGGTGGTAAACAATATTTGTTACATAAAAAATACAACAATTGAAAGGCGAGTCTTCGAATGTTGGTGCTTCTCATGCATGCTGGGTTCGGTGACCTACAGAACTTTTGACAGCTCAGTTGTCCTTTTACACTTACGCCTCGCATAGGTACAGGGACGTAATCAGGATTTTGGGTTAAAGGGATAAAACATAAACATTTAGAAGTAGAGAATAAATTCATAAAAAAATAATTTTTAAAAAATAATTAATTAAAAAGACAAAAAATAAAAAATTCGGGGTGAGGGCGATTGCCCCCTCCACCCCACACAGCTCCGTCTCTACATAGGTGTAGCATCAATTATTGCTATGCATATTCGAGGTGTCGCTGCTTGCATGTGCTAGGGACTAAGCATAGGTGTAGCATCAATTATTGCTAGGCATATTCGACGTCACCCTCAGATGTTGGTGTTGTAATGTTGCTAGCCTATCTTTTCTGCTTCTTCCTACTTCACAGTTGAGGTAGCTTGAAACATGAAAAGAATCACATTTAATTATTTTGGTTGAAAGGAGGTCCACGCTCACAACACCATTGTTAATGCCGAGAATATCAAACACCGAACAGAGTGTTAGAGATGGTGATTAAAGAGGAGGTTGCTGGTTGGCAGTGGTTCGCTCTTTCTAAGATGGATGGAGAGCCAAACACAGTGATCAGAACGAGAGAGGATTGGCAGGGAGCGAAAAAGCATATTCGGTTCATAATGTTCTCAGCTCGATAGTTATCTATAGTCGAGTGCTACTGTTTGATGGAACAGGAGTTACACCCAATGACGAGTATAGGTAGCTCGGCAAGATTAAACATTAAAGCTCAGTTACATAGGTTGACAAAGTAACTCGTTGTCAAACTATAAGCTAAGCTAGTTGGTCAAGCAGACCTGATAGTTATCATACTGAAGGCAGCCTGAAGTTGACCTAAATGTAAGGTTCCGGGGAACCGTGGTGCTTTACACGGTGGGGTACATCGCAACGACTAAGAGCTCCAAAGGTTGAGACAGGCAGAAGCATGACGATTGTAGGCGAAGACATGACAGCCTTAATCAGAGGAATAACACTTTGACTGATGTTTTCTTTCTGAGAAAACAAGCAATTCTAGGCAGTACCCCGATGCTCAATGAACAATTCAATCTCATAGAAAATGACGGGAACGCAAGCAAGTTGAAGGGTATAAAGACTTGAACGCTAACCCAGCAAAAGACTTGCCATAAAGGTTAACGATTGAGTTCCCAAATTATATGTTCACAGGATCATCCTGCATATTGATGTTACTTTACCAGCATCACACCTTTACTAATGGGTGCCAAGGAACCTTTATGGGAAAGCAACATTATAATTTAGTTGCAGCACCAACAATTTGGAACTGTTCTTCAATTAATTATGATGTTTAAGTTCGCTTTCAATCGGAATATGTCATTCTCGGTTCAAAATTCAACACTTCTATACGATGCTTCATTAAAATCTCCAACAATGTCTTCACCTCAATGTAAACGAAAAACAGATAATACAAGCAGTCCAGTGATACCAAATTTGTTGAACTGGGAAGCACTTATTTCATTATTTTCAAGGCCCGTTCAAACCAAAGTTAAAAGGGCAGGATGATCCTCTTTTGAGGGAAAGATCAAAGTCTGCAGCTACCTTTCTCGAATAACAGACAGCGGCATTGAAAACCAAAAGCCTGAGCAACTGTCGGAATGTAAATATTATTGCTGCCTCAAATGAAGATCATCCCACACTAAAAGCTACAAACTCCACAACAAAAATACATTTAAACAATTTAGAAACAATAAAATATGACAAAGTGAAATTCTTTTGATTGATTGAACCACAGTAATAATTTGACCCTAATAGCAATAGTACAAAATGGATTGCCATTCATGTATTTAAGATCCAAAATCCATATTTAGAACCTAATAATACTGATTCTCATAAAAACATAGATATAAAATTTATATAAATAGCAAACCATTCCCGACTCATCCTATCCACTTGCAATGCTTGCCTAGCACCTACAAAGTCTCACTGCAATACACATAAGAGAATCAATAGATGGATAAACTAGAATTGCATATTCCATGAAATCTATTATGAACAAACGCCAACCAAATTGAAAACACACCACTAAACAAAAGCCATTCAAAGTTACAAATCTATTAAAGCACAAGGGTTATGAACCAATCTGTCCAGAGATTCAAGACAACAGTGTAGAAAGTATTTATTTCATTAGGATTCATTAGTAAATTTGACCACTTTGAGTTCCATCACTCTCTTTTGTCTTTCCTGAGTTGGGGGCCTTAACAGGATACGGATGAACCCACAAATTAGTATTGGGGTTATTAAGAAATCTCTAAAAGCTAAAGAAACAAGGGATGTCAACAGGGAGATAAACAATTCAGCTAATTCTATGATTAATAATTACTGATATCCATATGCCACACAACAAACAAATTTAAGAAACAAAGGATGCCAACAGGGAGATAATGCTTGTACTACAAAGTACTATATTTTAAACAAGGATGCCAACAGAGAAACAAATTTCAATAACCAGTACAAAGTCTCACCATAACTGCATTACTCATGGATAAGATCGAGATAAACTCTAAAATTTATTCAATTATCTACATACAGGAAATAATGGTCAATACTTAGACCAAAATACCAACATAGTAAAATAAATTTTCAGCCACAAACAAGATGGCAAATACCTTTAAATCATATAAATTATAAGGGAAGTAAAACAATAGCATTAAATTACCTCAAATGTTGCTGGGATACATGAAAACTCTAACTCTGTCACCCTGATCAACCAAAAAGAAAACCAAATCAGCAGAATCAAAGCAAACAAGAATAACAAAATAAAAATCTCGTATGCACTAGGTAGGTTACAGCATGTTTAATTACCATGGATTTTGGAGGGAGATTAGACTTGAACTTAGCACGAACAACGCCACTATTTCCATGAGGCCTAGATACTTTACCCCAAATGCAACGATAATGAGAACCATTTTTCTTCACTTTGGCTTTGTAAATGTACGCCATTCTTTTCCCACGGTACCATCCAACTTCCTCCTTAGTGTTCACTCCTTCGATCTGAATCAGAGACGTATTTGGATACTGGTTCGACTTCGACCTGTAACAAAATCAAAAACCAAATCTTGAAAACCAAATCAAATACTAAATTAGCAGCTCGACCGATCAAAAGGATGATTTTTTTTGCTACCTCTTGTAACCCAAAATGGTCCCACGAACGTAGAGCCTACAAACACAGATAATCAAAAGGAGAAATGGGTAAGAGGTATCGCGAAATCAATGCAAAATAAATAAAGGGAACCGAAAGATAAAACCTGACATGCTCTCCTTGGCGACCTTTCACCATTGTGAATCAAAGAAGAAGCCTTTGCTGCCGCTTTGTCTGTCAAAGAAGAAAAACCCTAGAAATGGGCGAAAAAGAGGAATTTATAGTATGATATGAATGGGCGCATGGCTTTTGTTGGACATGGGAGATTTGGGCCTTATGACTAGGCCCATCATAATTAGCACCACCGGACCTGAAATAGCGGCTTGGGCTGTGAGGTTTTCTATAATGTTATCTTTAAAGTTTGAATTTACGTTTTTACTTCAAGAGTGCAGTACATCCAACATTTACTTATGTAGCTTTAAATTTTACTTTTACATTAATTTAATACAATTTATTATTTTATTAAGGTTTAATTTATAAATAAATATTTAAATTATTAATTTTATTAAAATATATTAATTTTTTTTTAAATAAAGGTAAAATTGATCTGATATTATAATTATTTTTTTATTTCAAAAAGTTATTTATCGACGCAATTATTTCAAGATTTATCGCACTTTGAATAATACCATGTTTAAAATCAGATGAAAAAGAGTCTAGATTAAAAACAAAAAATAATAATTAAATTAGAAAAATTACAACCCGACCTAAAAAAATTTTAAAAATTCCATGAACCTATTTTGTCCTGAAATAGGTGACTAAAATTTTATTTCGTTAGTGTTTTAAGATAATACCGTTAAACAATTTTTTTTAATAGTGTTATCTTAAAATACTAAAAAATAAAATTTTATACATATATTTCAACCAAAAAAGTTAGACATATTTTTAAAAATATATAGTTTATACACTATTTTTTTTAGTTCAACATTTTATTAATATAAGAAACATGACTCATTTCAAATTATTAATAAGGTTAAAAGATTAAATTGGTCAACAGATATAGAAATCAAAATTTTAAATCTTATATTACTTAAAATGTTTATATCACAAAAATGTGTCTGAGGTATATCAATTTTGTATTTAGGAACTTTAATTAATTTTTTATTAAAATAAATATTTAAAGTATACCATCTTTTTATTTAGGTACATAAAATATTTTTTTTATCAAAATTGATATCTAAATATATTTTTAATTAAAAAAGTATTTAAAATAATTTTTAATCAATGTCATGTGTCAAATTTTAGAAACTAAGATGAAAATATATATAATTTAAGTACTTATTTTAAAAATAAAAAATAAAAGTACTTAAATGAAATAAGTGAAAATTCAGGATAAGATGGGTCTAGGTTTAGAATGAAAATTTTCTAACCCATCTTAACTTAGTATACTTTTAATTATAAATGTTTATTATATTTTTATATAATGTATATAATATTTTATTAAATTTTAGGTTAGGTATGGATATGATTTTTATATTTTTTGGTTAAATCGAGATCAAATTTTAGTTTTTACATTTTTGAGAGGGCCAAGATAAAATATAATTTCAAGAATTTAAATATGATAGCTTAATTTTTGGGTAAAGGTTGAGAATGTCAAAACCCCACCCTATTGTCATTCCTGTAAGGCTATTTAAAAGGTGAAATTATGATTATGAAAATAGTTTATATTTATGTAATATTTAATAAAAATAAAAATTTAAGAAATCAAAGTATTAAAGATATAAAACACATTACAATATTCTTTAAAATAAATATGAAAAAACTATTAAATATAAAAGTAATGTTAAAATTGAAAAACTAAAAATACTAAAAGTCTTAAAGTGATAGTTTTTCTTAAAAGATATTTAAAATTATATTAAAAATTACGTTGCATTATAAAAAAATAAGATTTAAATTGAGATATTCAAACTATTAAAATTATTTATATTGAATTGTTTTATATTTTGTAGGCTAAAAGAAAACTGATAAACTAGCTAAATATTTTTCTAAATTTTATTTAAGATATATTTATTTAAATAAAAAAAAATTAAAAAGATATATTATGCCAAATAGACCTTATTAAAGGTACTTTATTTCTAAATTAAAAAAAATAATCAATGAATAAAATTTTATATAAAAAAAAATCAGTGAATAAAGAACATTTTGAAATGAAATTATAATCATAATTCATCACAGCAGAAGCATTTAAAAGAATTTAACAAAACTAATCAAAATTAAAATAAAATAATCAGCTGTAATTCTTACTCTCGAGGTCGTCTGCTCATATAATCTAGAAATCGGAATACCGTCTGCAGCTCTGGTTAGGCGGAATAATTCCATTACTTTACCGAAAAATAGATTGAAAAAACAAAACAGATCTTTTAAGAAGTTTAGTGAATCTAAAATGAGATTTGAGATCAGAGATTGGTAAAAAAGAAATGTCGGTCATGGTTAAATCAGAAACACGGACCAATTAAATCGTCATCATATCTCAGAATCGGAAGAAATTTTACCGGAAAAAAGGATTTCAGAGAAAATTTTAAAGAAAGAAATGAAAAATAACGATCATCAGAGACTTAAATACAAGTAATCATGGAATATATCCAATCTTATTGTTGCAGTTTTCTTATTTTCTCATCAAATGATCGAAGAATGATAAGCAATAATTATAAAAAAGTACAACTTCTATGAAAAAAAGAAAAAGAACTCACAATCTAAGATTGGAAGGCAGGAAACACCGATTGCGAAATGAATGAAGGTCGACAACGGTGTGGCGGACAGTCATTGATTGCTTATTTATAGATATGGTTTGGGAGGGTTGGATAACCCTAGATTGAAACGTAAGCGTTTTAAGGATTTGGGAATCGTAATGGGGTTAATATTGAAAGGCGCCAAAACATATCTTTCTCGTATCTAATTCAATAATATTTTAGTCTATTCTTTTTAAAGTAATTTTATTTATATTATTTTATTTTTAATAAAATAGTTTTTTAGATAAAAATATTAGTTAATTAAGATAAATAATTTAAAATAACGCGATAAATTTACATGTTTAAATAAACCGTGATTGCAGTATAATATATGCAAATATAATAACTTCACAGTTTACATAATGATATATCACTCAAAATAATTTTATTAAATTTTATAATATATAAAATATAATTTTTTTGATTTATCATTTTATTAAATTATTTTAAGATATTTATTATAGGTTGAATAATAACTTTTATTTATTTAAAAAAATATTTTAACTTAAAAAAATAATTTTTAATCGAACGTTAATAACTAACATAAAAAATGGCAGAAGAATAATAGTACTTTATTTAATCGCTTAAAATCTTTTATAAAACATTGTAAAATAATCACTATTTAGTTAAAACACAAATTGACTCGTTAAAAGCCTTCCAATTAAGTTCATGTTACTTAACAAAATTGTTAAATAACCCAAATTATTTTCATACTAATTTATAAATTAAATTCATTAAAGTTTAAATTTTTATCCAAAATTAATTGATTGGTTGAATTTCTTAGTTAAACTTAAACGACTATATTTTAAAATATATTTCCATAAAATTGTTCAAGGGTAGACACTTATCTATCTTATTACGCCATTGATCTTAGATTCTATCAGTATATTCAGTTAAAATATTTTTAATTAAATGATCAATTTTAATTACATGGGGATTTGTTGAAAAAATAGATAGTTACGAAGCTTTAAATGAGAAATTGATCAAAATGTTGATAAGGAAAATATAAAATCAATTATTTAGTTAATAAATATGCAATCATGCATAGGGATGTCAATATAATCTGAATCTAATTGGATTTAAAAAAAATAATTCAAATTTGATTAAAAAAATTTAAATTCGAATCCAAAAAAGCCCAAGTGCTAGTAGGATATAGATCGAATATGGATATTATCATGATCCGATTTGAATTCAACCTGAATCTATATCTGATATGAATCTAATCCATATATAAACCCGAATAAAAATATTTAAATTTTTTAGATTTAAAAAGTTTGAGTTGTTACTTAATTTATTTTATATTGGATTATAATATTTTTTAAAATTTCTTTACATTATAAATTAAAAAATATTTATTTGATAAAAAATATATATTTTTTTTCATTTAAAGATATTTGTTTAAGTTGTTACTTTACATATTTGGATTTAAATTTTAGATGTTTTGTTGGATTGGATTTGAATTTATGTAAATGAACTTAGATTCAAACTTGAATTTTTAAAGTCCGATTATTAATTGAATAGGACTTTATAAAATTTAATCCAAATCCAACCCATTATCATCTTTAATCATGCATGGTGTGGGTGACGTAAATATCCAAACCGATTGAACCCTCCATGATCACGTGAATATTTTAACCCAAATTTAAAATAATTTTTCCCCTCAATTAGAGCATTCTTTTTTTTTTCTTTCAAATTAAATTTTAAATTGGAAAGAATAAATATTAAAAAGTTCTTTTAATTCAGACAATAATATTAAAAAGTTATCTTTAAAATCTTAATTATTCTCAAATATTAAATGTTCTAGTAGGTCAAAAAATTCTAATAGTTTATTACGTGAAATCCTTATAAATAGCGTGTTAAACCTATTAGGTTAAAACACACAACTCAGTAAATTCTCTTTATTTTCATCCTAAGATAAAAAAAAAAAATGATGTTTTCAAAAATTAATAAAGTGACGCTTAAATTATTTTAAAAATATTTGTTTAAATTAAAAAAAATTAAAAGCTTTTAAACATATTTTTTAAGTTAAATGAAATTTAAATTATATTAAAATTTAAGATAAGATGTAGAATTTAAAATTTAGAAGAATTTGATTTAGAATTTAATTTTTTAATATTAAAATACCAAAAAGGGCATAATTTTTTAACCCATTATATTTATTATGTATCACTAAATATTTTATTAAAAATAATTTGATTTCCAAAACATAATTAGGGAAGTTAAAAGGTAAAATTGTTCCATGTCCTTACCGCCAGTAACCTACATTTTTCCCGGCAAACTGAAAGCGTTCAAAGCCTCAAACTCAATAAAAATACTTAATTAAGAAAATTTCAAACTCTCCCGCGTCTTGTTTCCTCTAAACAAAACCCCAACGTCCATCAACAATGGCGCCATCGCCGAATTTCCCTCTCTTTAACCCTTCAAAACATATCTGCAACGAGACTACTGCCTCTGCACTTGAGAGAAAAAAAAATATGGGAAAGCAAAGCAGATGCAAGGCACTACAGAATGGGAGCAAAGGAAAAATAACTCCGGTACAAGTCGCATTCATCGTCGACCGTTACCTTTCTGATAACAATTTCTCAGAAACCCGTTCCGTTTTCAGAAACGAAGCTTCTTCTCTCATCTCCAAATCCCCAGTTCGAGAGGTACATGAATACGCAGTTAACCGAATCGTTTGTATTTCACTTGGTTGCCCTCTTTTTTCTTCTTCTTGAGATTATTTTTGTTAATATGTTTTGCAGGCGCCGAAGAGCTTGTTAAGTTTAGGGGCGATATTAAACGAGTATATTAGTTTGAAAGAGCAAAAGGTGATGGTGGAGCAGGAAAAAGCTTGTTTGGAGCAAGAGAAATGCAGGGTTCAGTCTCTTTTGCAGGGAATGCAAACTGTGCTGAACACTTTCAATGCAAGCGGCAACGCGCCACTGACTTCGGTCGATCATGCTAATGGAACTAAACCCATTGTGCTCACTCCTCAGTCGTGTCCTACAGGTACAACTCTTCAGCTCTGGGTGGTTGCTTAGTATATCTGGAATGGGACATATTTGGTTAACTCTTACCATATGTTTTTAGGTGGTATTTGTATGGTCATCTTTGCTAAGCTATTGTTATGTGTTGCTTGGTGATCTTGCTTTAGGCCATGTTCTGTATAGTACACCGCCTACTATTCCAGCATCCGGTCCTAAGAATTACACAGTGGAGGGTAATAACTATTCTTCTCCGGTTGCAACTGAGCCATTAACAAGAAATAAAAGGAGTTCGGGATCTGCCATTGAAGCCCCAACAGCTGCAAAAAGAAGTCGTACCAAATTAACTTCTAGGAGATCGACTGCCCAGGGTAGAATTATCTTCATTCTTGTGCCTATCAATCCACGCTTTTGCTACATCTGTAACATCACTCACAAAGTCACTTGTTGGTTGCAGGAAGGGATAATCCTCCAGAGTCTGCTAATGGAATGAATAAAAATATAGCTGCTAAGCTAAGTTCTGTAAATCGATCATCGTCCCCCAATTGTGCAGCCGATGAAGCGACAATGCACATATCTGGTGTTGCAAAATGCTTGTTCAATCAGCCACAGCCACAGCCACAGTCACAGTCGTCCCCTCCAACCAAATCATTGGTACTCCCACAAGCAGATACCCCTCGGAGTCCTATATTGACAACACCGGTGGGTGGTTCCTGTACTGTAAATTGCAGTCCCAGCAATACTCCTACCAACTGCACTGTAATTTCATCCGAGAGGGTTACAGTCAGTCCTTTAAAGCAAATGACATGTTACACCATGGAGAGGAACCATTGCATTTCTTGTTCACCAGTTAAGACATGCTTGAAGAGGGTTGGCAAGAGGGATCATGTGAAAAGTAGGCTGGACTTTGATGGTTCCGATGATGCAACGGTGGATGCGGAGAAACCGATCATGCATAAGACTTCAACATCCGAGTCTGAAGTGAATGCGGATCTTTTTGACCTTGATTTGCCTGATTTTGATGCTTTTGGAGAAAATTTCTCGTTCACTGAACTGTTGGTGGACCTTGATCTTGGATGTGAATGAAGTGGCTACCCTTGTCAACCAACAATGGGGGGCTTCAGCAGACGCTCTTTCAGGCTGGGCGAATACCATGGCTCCCCCCCCATGCTAAAAACATGTATTTTTTATAATAGGTAAAAGACACAGCAAGTTATTAAATTATTGATTTAATTTATTTTTAAAAGTATTCGGTTTAAATTTTACAACAAATATGTAATTTTTGCGTTAAATTCCAGTAAACTAATTTCTCTCATGATTTAGATGTTCGGTAATTTAGTGGTAAATGAAATGTATGAAAATCGTCCGCCCATCTTTATGTCTCTATTTATATCCCTACTTCAAATTAGAAGGTTTAGAGTTTAGGGTTTAAAGTTTTAGGTTAGGAGTTTAAGAAATTAGGGGTAGGTGTATTTTTTAGGGTGTAGAGTTTAAGATTTAAGATATAAAAAATAAGTGTTTAGGGTTTAAAATTAATTTTTTTAAAAAGATTAAAAGAGGCATGAAATAAGTCATAGAAAAGAGACAGAAGATTTTTGTTCAAATAAAATATGGGTGCAAAGCGTCTATCCTTTCCCATCATTCTATTTATGCCTTCACTTTAAATTAGAGGTTTTAAGCTTTAGGGTTTTAGTTTAAGGTTTTGGTTAGGGTTTAGGAAATTATGAGTATGGTGTATGTTTTTGGGTGTAAGAGTTAGAGTTTAGGATATAGAAAATAATGGTTAGGGTTTAAAATTTAATTTTTTAATAAATTTTCAAATGAGACATAAAAGGAGGCACATAAAAGAGGGGGGAGATTTTTGTTCATGAAACATTAGGACGTAGAATGAAAATGAAGGTGTAAATCGTCTGCTCCTTCCCTGTACCCCTATTTATGCTTTCACTTTAAATTAGAGGGTTTAGGATTTTAGTTTAGAAGTTTTAGTTAGGATTTAAGGAATCAGAGATATGGTGTATTTTTTGGGTTTAGAGTTTGGGATATAAAAATAAGATTAAGATTTAAAATTTAATTTTTTAACAAATTTTTGAAAAAACATAAAAAAAACAACAAAAAAGAGGCAACAATTTTTTGATCGCGGTGCGCAAATGCAATACAAATTCACAGAATTTCTTGAAACTTCTTAAGCTTTTCCACAAGTAAATAATTTAATATACAAAAATAAGAAAAAGTATAGAATGGCGGCTTTCAAAGGGACCCAGGCACACCTGTTCCTTCTATATTAAGGGTTTGATTTAACATGCTGACCTAATTAATTTTTTATATGTACTTATTGGTATTTAATTTATTAATTAAATAATTTAAATTAAATAATATAAAATTTCAATTTATTTTATTTAATATAAAAAGATTTTTGGTAACATTTAATTATTTTTTTGTTAATTAAATTAAATACAACTATTAAATTTGATTATAATACGTCATTAAAATGACAATTATTAACTTATATTCGTTACGTAACATGAAACTTGACTTGGTCTCGATGTCTGTCTTTTCACCTCTATTCTTTATTAGAAAATGGGAAATAGAAAATACAAGTCAAAATCAGAAAATTAATACGTAAACGTGTGCCACATGGCTATACTTGATGATTGTATTATTTCCATTCATTTATTTGAATTATGGAGAGAAATTTTATATAAATATCATAATTATATGAATAATTTCTAAAATAAGTGATTAAAAATTTTTAGTTTATAATTTATATTAATTTACGATAAATACCGAATTAGGTACGAATATGTATAAGTAGGCATCGATATCTTTATTTTTTATTTCTTTATTTATTTTCACTCAATTTTTTGAAAAGTATTTTCATATACTTTTAAAGGACATAATCTAATTTGTTCACTATAATTATCAAAACATGAATAAAATAAAAATTGAGTGACTAAATGCATAATTTATCCTTTATGCTATTAGTTAAGCAATGGAGACGAGTTGACTAGCTGAGCCAAGTCGTTCAAACATTAAACTTGTAAATTTCAGAATTCTAGAAAACAAAATTACAAAACGGCGCCGTGGAACTTTGAAATTTCTTGAGCCTGCAAGAAACAAACACTATAAACTGGTAAACGGCCAAACGATGAAGGTTAACTCTTACCATGGCTTCTCTCAAATTCTCAGTCTTTCTCTTCCTTTCTTCCCTTTTCCTCCACGCTTCTCTAGGTATGCAGAGTATATCAGACTTTACAGTTTGGGTTTATGGTTTCATGAAGGTTCTACTAATCTATGAATTGTAAATGATTTTAACTTTGTTGTTTTGGTTGGTTTTGTTTCGTTTTACAGCTGAGGTTATTTGTGAAAATCTTCCGAATGATGTATGCGCGTTTTCGATAGCTTCGTCGGGGAAAAGATGTTTGTTGGAAACGGCGGTGGCGAATGACGGAAAGGTAGAGTATCAGTGCCGCACATCGGAGGTGGTTGTGGAGAGAATGGCGGAGTACATTGAGACTGACGAATGCATCGGCGGTTGTGGGGTTAATAGGAACTCCGTTGGCATTTCACCCGATGCTGTTGCTGCCCCTGGCCCTGTTTCTAGTAAATCAACGGCCTCATTTGTCGTCGAAGCCCCTGCCTCAGCTCCCATGTGATGATCGAAGTTGCTTCTGGAATTTTAGGGTATGTTTATGAGAGTGATTTTAATTTTTTTTGAATTAGTTAATAGTGATTACAGTAATATCTGTTTAAAAATATAATTTTCATCATTTCATATTAATCGTTCAATCACGATGCTGGTATCACTGATGTTCGAACCCAGGACTCGTGTAATTTATGTTAAAATTAAATTCAATTTATGTCTAAATAATAATAATGTCTTCTATTTTGTTTACTATTCGTATTAAAAATAAATTTAATATAAAAATATCTTACGATCAATATTTATGTTATTACGCCACATTAATTACTAAAGTGACTCACAAACTAATCATATATTTTGATATGGGTGAGAATATTTTTTTCTTTAATTCGGATTAATATAAAATAAACGAATTTTATATAAAAAATTCAAAACCGAATCAAAATATCAAATTTAAATTTAAACTGAATAGAAAATCGAAACGTAATATATAAACTTGAACCAAACTGAACCGCATAACTCGATTCGAATCGATTTTTCAGTCTTTTCGATTTCGTTGCTCACCCCTAATGTAATGAAGTGATGGTGAAGAGAGCTGACAAATCTCGATTAGCTCTTTTGGACATAGAATATTAATTTTTGCCTTCTAATAGCTGAGTAAGGGAAAAATTATTCTATGGATTGGTTCCACCACGTCATCTATGGTCCTTAAGAATAAAAAATAAATCCATGTCATCATTTTTTACACATCATCTGCACACTCATAATTTTAATTTTCAAATCATCTCTCTAAATAAAATATATTAAAATTTTTAAAAAATGATGACGTAGATTTATTTTTTATTCTAAGCCCTAACCTTAAACCTTAACCCTAAATCCCTAAAACCCTAACCCTAAACCCAAATTAAAAAACAAATCTACGTCATCATTTTTTAATTTTAATATATTTTTATTTAGAAAGATGATTTGGAAATTAAAATTATGAGTGTGCAGATAATATATAAAAAATGATGACGTAGATTTATTTTTTATTCTTAAGGACCATGAATAATGTGATGAAACCGGTCCATAGAATAATTTATCCTAAGGAAGGTGAGCAATGATGGTTGTCCCCAAATTGGTCCAGTAAAAAGGTTTCTTTCCTAATAAGGAAACCATATAAAATCCTTTTATCCATTTTTGTACTTTCCCCACTTGTCAAAATTTTAAGATAATTTCTCAGCTTTCTCACGTAAAATCGGAGGTGACTAAGAACCCCCAAAATGGTAAAACTATGAGGATGGTCCTTCAACTTTTTAAAGTTTGCATTTTATCTTTAAACTTTCGTTTTCTATAATTTAGTCACAAAACAACTTTTATTCTTTTTAATTAAGCCCTTAAACCAAAAATCAACTCAATCGAAGCTTCATTAGATACTATTGAGTATAAATATGTTTTGGTATTATATTTATAATTTTTTGATATAAAATTCCGATCATCAAAACACAATTTCGACTAGACCAATTTTTGGAGTGTTACACTAATGTTCTTTGACTTGGTATCTGTGAGTACTATCTTATGATCTGGACTGTTAATGTCTTTTTCTTCTGCTGTGGTAGGTTGTCTAGGTGGCATATTACCTATCAAAGAAATAAAACGATAACAACACCTTTTCTATATCAAATATTACATAATTTCAATAATTAAATACATGAAAGCTGAATTATAGAAAATATACAAAAACATCTAAAATTATCACTTAATTATATTAAATACCAATAATTGAAATAGAAAAACATATATTATAGGACTATGATGTACTTACAAAATCACTGTCGTAATTTAATATTATAAATATCTTAATTTCTTAAGAAATGTGGTGCTTAAAGACACAAGAAACGTTATTACCCTTGATTAACATACCAAACAAGCAAATGAAACATTAGGATAGAGAATGAAGACGACGTGCGCAAATGCAATACAAATTCACAGAATTTCCTTGAAACCTCCGAATCTCTGGTCGTAGGGGTGATTCTAGAAAAAGTCGGCCTTAAAAAGGCCTAAAAACGATTGTACCGTTTTTTTTTATAAAAGTTGTAAGAAATTCGATACACACTTTTCGGTATATATCAAATTTCTTACAAAAACTGTAAGAATTTCGGTTATAAACCAATTTTCTTACAAAAAATATAAAGATTTCGGTATATACCGTTTTTCTTACAAAAGTTGTAAGATTTTCGGTATATACCGTTTTTCTTACAAAAGTTGTAAGATTTTCGGTATATACCAAAAAGTATACCAAATTTTTTACAAAAATTATAAGAAAAACGGTATAATCTTTTTTAGACTTTTTTTAAGGCCGATTTTTTTTAAAATTTCCCTAATCGTAGTGTAGCGAGAAACATCGTTAAGCTTGCTTTTACCACAAGTAAATAATTTAATATACAAAAATAAGAAAAAGTATATAATGGCGGCTTTCAAAGGGGCCTAGGCACACCAGTTCCTTCTATATTAAGGGTTTCGATTTAACACGTTGATCTAATTAAATTTTTTTATATATTTATCGATATTTAATTTATTAATTAAATAATTTAAATTAAATAATATAAAATTTCAATTTCTTTTATCTAATACAAATAAATTTTTGGTAACATTTAATTATTTTTTTAATTAAATTAAATACAACTATTAAATTTGATTATAATACGTCATTAAAATGACAATTATTAACTTATATTCGTTATGTAACATGAAACTTGACTTGGTCTCGATGTCTGTCTTTTCACCTCTATTCTTTATTAGAAAATGGGAAATAGAAAATACAAGTCAAATCAGAAAATTAATACGTAAACGTGTGCCACATGGCTATACTTGATGGTTATATTATTTCCATTCATTTATTTGAATTAGGGAGAGAAATTTCATATAAATATCATAATTATATGAATAATTTCTAAAATAAGTGATTAAAATTTTTAGTTTATAATTTATATTAATTTATGATAAAATATCGAATTAAGTACGAATATGTATAAGTAGGCATCAATATCTTTATTTTTTTATTTCTTTATTTATTTTCACTCATTTTTTTCACATTTGAAAAGTATTTTCATATACTTTTAAAGGACATAATCTATTTTTTTCACTATAATTAGCAAAACATAAATAAAACTTTAAACTTTTAAAGGACAATCTGATTTGTTCACTAATCTAAAATGGAATGATGAAATAGAAAAAAAATTAAAATTAAATTAGCAAAACATAAATAAAATAAAAATTGAATGACTAAATGCATAATTTATCCTTTATGCTATTAGTTAAGCAATGGAGACGAGTTGACTAGCTGAGCCAAGTCGTTCAAACATTAAACTTATAAATTTCAGAAATCTAGAAAACAAAATTACAAAACGGCGCCGTGGAACTTTGAAATTTCTTGAGCCTGCAAGAAACAAACATTATAAACTGGTAAACGGCCAAACGCGTCTTTACATACGAAATAGACATTTATAAAGAGACGAGCTGAAGGAGACGAAGACATCGCAGGCTTTATAATATATATATATACATATACCCTCTTGTTTCTATCATCCAAATATTCCATGGCTTCTCTCAAATTCTCAGTCTTTCTCTTCCTTTCTTCCCTTTTCCTCCACGCTTCTCTAGGTATGCAGAGTATATCAGACTTTACAGTTTGGGGTTTATGGTTTCATGAAGGTTCTACTAATCTATGAGTTATAAATGATTTTAACGTCTTTGTTGTTTTGGTTGGTTTTGTTTCGTTTTGCAGCTGAGATTATTTGTGAAAATCTTCCGAATGATGTATGCGCGTTTTCGATAGCTTCGTCGGGGAAAAGATGTTTGTTGGAAACGGCGGTGGCGAATGACGGAAAGGTAGAGTACCAGTGCCGCACATCGGAGGTGGTTGTGGAGAGAATGGCGGAGTACATAGAGACTGATGAATGCATCGGCGGTTGTGGGGTTGATAGGAACTCCGTTGGCATTTCATCTGATGCCCTTCTTGACTCACAGTTTACTGCCAAGCTTTGTTCCCCTGCTTGCTTCCAAAAATGCCCCAACATTGTTGACCTGTACTTCAATTTGGCCGCCGGTGAAGGTATGGTTTCGCCAGTTCGCCGCCTTCGTAACTGGTAACAGTTTACCGTGTGATTCAATGAAAGGACTGATGTTTTATTTTGTTCGTTTTGTTTTGCAGGAGTGTTTTTGCCTGATCTTTGTAAGGCTCAGCGCTCGAATCCTCGTCGGAGCATGTTGGAGCTCATAGCGAGCTCTGGTGCTGCCCCTGGCCCTGTTTCTAGTCAAGCAACGGCCTCGTTTGTCGCCGAAGCCCCTGCCTCAGCTCCCATGTGATGATCGATGTTGCTTCTCTCTTTTTCCCTACAATAATGTTTATATAAGTTAGTTTAGAAGAATACTTTATAGAGAACATCTAGATTTTGGAATTTTAGAGTATATTTATGTGAGTGATTTTAAATTCTTTTCTAAATAATAATAATGTCTTTTATTTTGTTTACTGTTTACGACTATTATTTTTTATATTACGTCACATTAATTACTAATGTGATTCACAAATGAGAGTAAAAATCATTTACCTCTTTATCATGCTTTATCCATATCTTTTGTTAAAAATTTAAAAAATTAAATTTTTTAATACTTATTTTCCAATAGGGCATATTTTTTAATATTCAATATTATAGTCTTATTTTTAGTACTTATTTTAATGATTTATTCTTAAAAAAATTAATAAAAATTAAATTATTTTTAATATTTGTTATTATGGTTTAATATTTTGTAACATTTGTTATTAAAGATTTAATTTTTTCCTAGCATTTATTATAGTAATAAACTTTTACAATTTACTTTTTTAATAGTTAATATTAGGAGTTATTTTTTTTATTAAAGTCATTTTTTCTCAATATTTATTACTATAAGAATACACTTTTAAAATTTGATTTTTAATATTTAAAATTGGGAGTTTAATTTTTTCTTTATACATATTATTAGAGAGATAATTTTTTAATATTTATAATTAGGGGCTCAATTTTTATTATTAAGTATCTACTATTAGAAGTTTAATTTTTTTGATACTTTTTATTAGGGTATAATTTTTTTTCTAATATTTTTTATTAAGAACATTTTCTTAAATTTTTTATTATTTTATTATTAGAACATAGTTTAAATTCTTTTTAGATATTTATTAGCAACGACCTAATTTTTAAGTTCATCCCTCTACCACTGAAATCACATAAAACGACTTTAGATATTAGGGTCGACAACATTCTCATGCATCATCACTATCGAGTGCTTCGATATAATTGAGTGATTAATTTATTTAATTAATTAAAATTAAGAATAAATTAATATAATATATAACTAACATGGACCAAATGCATAACAATATAAAATTTCCTTTAACAGTCATGTTACTCATTCAACAACAATTAACTTCGAGTGAATAAAAACTTACAAGTCAATAACGAATGTAAACAAAATATTTAATTTTTGAATTTATTTATTAAAAGTGTCCTCTAAAAGGTTCTCTGCGATAATTACCCTAAAATATTTATAATTAAATTTGAATAAAAAATTAAGAAAATTAAATAAAATTTTAATAATAAAATAAAACTCAACTCACTCAAATTTTTTACTCAATCCGAGATTCATCCCTTGCTTTCATGTTATCACCGTAATAACATCAACTACTAGCTATGTCAAATCCCAAACTTCATCATAGCAAAGAGACTAAAACCATAATTGGACCAGTGAAAATAAAGAACTGGTATATCAACAGCTACAAAAAATGACTTAAACTATATATATAGACATGATGAAGGGAATAACAGAATATACAGGTTGATGGTTATGAACCAAGAAAACAGCAACCTCTGTTTTCTTAAGATTTAGAAATGAAATTTGTACCATTCATGGAAGAAGCTAAGCCTTTCTAATCCAGCATCATAAGGTTACCAACAGCCACAATCCATTATGGTGATAGCATCAGCTTTGGATCCATCTATGAACTAATCATTGCAGTGTCAACCTGGTTTGCTTTGGCATCTTCCAGTATCTTGGCATTATTTTGGGTTCTTGGCCGCTAAACAAGTTTAGAAGATAGTAATGAATGCCAAACTAAAGACTATATTTGAAAGAGGGGACGAATTAACCAATAAAATTACTGTACCCAATCTGCAGGGTTTATGGAATTTCCATTCAAGAGCTTGTGATTCTCTTCTTTGGTCCTATTATCCTTATCTTTGATGCTCACTGGTAGCAAAAGAGGCGGACTTCCGTTAGTTCTGTCGAGCACTTCTGCCGAAAATCTTGGTGTTAGAATCACTGTTGATGGATAGATCAATGTTAGATGAGACCAAAACATTCTAACCTGGTAATTTCTTGTCTATGAAGAATACCACTAAATTAACAGTATACCTGCAGAAAAATCTGTCAAAAAAAGAGAGAAAGGTTTCGTTATAAATAGTAATTTCGGAAGCATACTTCATACCATGCAACAACTACGTCAACTGTATAATGTTTGCGGGATGCTACAATCAAAATACTTTGAATTATAGCTACCGACCAACCAAACTGCTTTATACACCTGCAATTGTAGAAATGATACCATCAGAAACCAATTAGTTTGGCCACTCATGTCATGTGTATTTTCCCATTGATTGTACACAAGAAAACTGATCAAACATACTTACGGTACAATCCGATCTAAGAAATTTGCTTTTTCATATCACAAATGTTGTAAGAATAGTAAAACACCATAATCTATTGATGTTCCCAACAGCTGCATTTCCTTTAACTCAACATAATTAGTTCAATGAACTATAAAAATTTTGCTTTTACCAATCGCAAATGTTGTAAGAATGGTACACATCATCATAATCTCTTCATGCTCACAATATTTATAGTCTTTTCTCTTTTATGTTCAGGCTAATAGCTAAAAGTATAACAAGTAAATTAAAAAACAAACATGTTTTACCTTCGTGTGCCGTATTTTTGATACGTGATCACAAAGACCAGGGTGAATATCATGTGTGATGAAAAAATCAAGTCACCACAACCATATATCGCACCTTGAGGAACTGCAAAAAGGATGATCAAATGAGCCAAATATCTGTTTGAAAACATATCTACATCTTTAAAAGCAATAAATTGAGAGACTCAGAAAAGGAGGAATACAAACAATTAATCAAGAGGACTTCTAGAACACTATCCGGTTCTGGCAATCTGGCAAGCTTTGAACCCTGCAGCAACACTAGTTATTTACTAAAATGATATTAACATCCAATTTCATTTCTTTCATCAACCCCCTGAGAACAATGCAAAATTAATTGCAAAAAGATTGACAAAATACCATTTGAAAATATAACATAAAGTAGAGAGGAAATGCACTATACCGCTCGGCAATGGTAATTCGGACCAGGAAGTTGAGTAGAATAGAATGTGAGGATTCGGAGAGTCTGAGAAGCCTGCAACAAATAAATATAGAAAACAATCAATTATAAGTAAAAATACAAAGTAAATGCTAAAGGTTTAATGGTTTATCAAGTTTCATCAAATTCAACATTGAGGTAACTGATGAAAATGGTACTTCAAATAGATAGACACCTGTGGTCAAAGAGAAAAAAAGGGAGAGGAAAATCATCTAGGTTTTGTTAATTGATATCCTATTTAAGGAAAAAATGAGCTCACTTGAGTCTTGACTGGCTATCACACAGGGTAGGATGACCTCAAATTAGATAGCAGCTTAGTAAGTTACTAGCTAGAGAATGAGGATACCTATTCATTTAATGATCACTACGAGAATCCAATAATGCTGCAGTTGATTCTCACTTAACCATGGTAGCATACATTGGTGTTCGCTGAAAAAGAAACCTTAAAACTATTCCAGAAAAATGCTCAATGTTGGGTGCATATTAATCAGAAGAAAAAGATTCAATAAAGCATCAGCACTCACAACTAAAAATGCTAGCACCCTGCACCAAATTAGGACTGTATAGAACTTTTTGACCTTGAAGACGAAAGGATGGAAAGTCCACTGCAAATATCAATTTACATGTTAAAATGGAGACAAAAAAAATGTTACTAGAACTGAAAAAAGAGAACAAGAATAGCCTCTACTAACTACTAAATGTGTGAGAAATGAATAAAACCAATGAATTTAAATTTTACATAAGTAAGAAAAAAATCAAACAAGGGAATAGCTTTACCAAGAAAAATGATAGAAAGACAAAGCTGAACACCGTCTCACTGATGTAGGCTTTATCTTCCCCAAGCTCCTAAATTTACAAGAAAGATAAGTATATGAATGCATTTTACCTAATATTGGCACATGATAGAGATAAGCAAAAGCAAAAAGAAGAAGAAACTTCTACTTACAGGAAGAAGAAAGAACCCAAGATCCTGAAGTGTTGGCCCAGGCCGGTGTAGATAATGAACTCCTCGAGCAGCTAGACCGTGAATGTACTTCAGAGAGAAATACACATTTCAAAACCAAAACAAAAGCCAGAAGATGACCAAAATTAAGTATAATTTAACTTGGGAGAGCTAAACACAGTAAACAACCTTGAATGTCCCAGAAAACTTTTGAAAAGCAACAGTATAAAGTGTAATTCAATTTCTAAAACAATGCCATCCTTATGAACCATGATACAAGATCTATCTCATGCTAAAAGTTTGAGCTTTCATTTCTCTAATCATTACAGTTCACTACTTCCCACTTTCTTCATCAAAACAAGCATCTCTATTTCTTAAAAAGGAATGCTAACTTTGACACAGGAAAACAAAAAGAAACCTGAAAAATGACACCGGCAAGAACGTATTTCCAATTGTCTAGAAGAAGGTTGATCTCTGTACTTGTCTCCGCACAAATTCTCTTCCATATCTAGAAAAAAATAAATTTTACACATCAAACCAAAATCCCTTATAATTCCATGTCTCATATAGGGAGGGGAAACAATAAAATGTATACCTTTGAAGCCTCTCGACCAATGTAAAGCGTCATTTTGAGTTCGTATCCCAACCAGATCCATAGTACTTCAAAACCAAACAGTTAAGATGATCATGGTTCAAAATTAGAACCTGGTTCGATGTTTGAGCAAAATTCCCGTCGTCAAAAACAAGAAAGATGAGAAGAAAAGAAGCGAAAGTTATTCATTTTTCGCTTTCTTTGCTTCCCTCCATAACCGATTCGATGAAGCTCAAGATCGAGAAACAAAGGAAAACAAAGAAAGGAATCAAAGAGGGAAAGGGTGGAAATTAAGGGTCTCTATTCTCTTCTCCAAGGCTTTCGATTTTCAATAAAAATGGTGTTTCTATGTCTTCCTAAAAATGGTAACAATTCAGAGAAATTGGAATAAAGAAAACGGCGAGTGGAACACGGAGAGACCGTTCAGAAGGAGAAATTATATAATAGGGGTACTTAACTTCACGTCAGTCGTGATCTCATCCAATAATAACTACTTATATTAATTTTTAATTTATTTTTTTTAATCAATGAATCTTCACACATAATACATTTTATTTTAAAAATAATTTTTAAAAAATTATATTAATTATATAATTAATTAATAATAAAATAAATAATTTTATTAATTAGAGATCACAACTAACATAATAAGTCGGACATATAATATAATCTCTTGTTAAAAAGTGTTACATCCACCCCTAACAATGGTAACTAGGGTTTGTGTAAAAAGAAACTGATTGAAAATAATTAACAAGTATTTGATGGACAATTCCCATTAATATTATTCAATACAGTGATAATAAAATATTATTTCTTATAATATTGAAATAATGTTGTACTTTTTATAACGTTAATAAAGTTCGCGGCATATCTGATTTTGATTTTAAACGATAATTTTTTAAAATTATCTAAGATAAGTATAAAAAAATTAGATTTTAATCTTTTTTTATTTATAATAGAGTTATTTTTAAAAAAATATTGTTTAAAGTCGAAATTAAATGTTGTCGACTTTAATTGTTATCATAGATCAAAAATTAAAATTTTTTATGCAATGTTTTTAAAAAAACTTTTTTATAACATTTAAATCAAAACTCCGTATTTAATTAAAATAATATAATTTGATTAATTGATAATCTTCAAAAATGGTACTTCAAATAGATAGATACCACTGGTCAAAGAGAAAGAAAAGAGAGAAAATCATCTACTTAATTTTTAATTAATTTGTAAAAAAAAATATCATAATTATAATGCACTCAAGGACAAAAATTATTAGATCAAATTAATTCATAAATTTTTAAAATCTAAAAAATAAAGAAAAATAAAATTATTTATATTAAGATAGGTATACTATCAAAATTCAGAAATTTCTTATATCTTTTTATTTTTATCCAATCGAGATGCACAACGTGTAAAGAAGTAATAGTGAATGATCTTAACTATGAACATAGTGTTCCTCTACCAGAACTGATTACATCAGTAAGATCTAAATTTTTATGATCATTGATAATATCATTACTAGAAACTAGCGCCGATTCAAATTTCTACAACAATCAACCGTTAGAGTATGTTGAATCACACCACAAGAATAAATAAAACAAACCATAAAAATAAAAAAAAATGAGTCACAAGAATAAAAAACACGTATCATAAAGACAAAATTTCTTATTAAAATACGAAAAAAAAACAAAAAAATCAATAAAACCGGTAATTGATAATTAATATAAAAATTAAATATCGATCACTTATCAAATAAAAAAAATTAAAAATCGATCGAAGAAGATGTACAACGGGGACACAATTCTTAAGTTTTTTTTTTCAACTAGGAAGGTTTTTAATTTAAAAATGAAATTATGTTATCTTCTGATATTATTGATTGCAATATGTTAAGATTATACGATATTATGTTTTGTTTATATGAAATTGATATAATTTTCTTTCCGATAGAGTTGGGATGTTATAATTAATAAATTAATATAAATATTTTTAAAAAATTAAAAATTTTGTACACAATCTAAAGATTTAAATTTATTTTTAGAATAAAGATATTAAAAACCTAAAATAAAAATATAATTTAAAATTAAAAAATAAATATATTAAAATTATTAAATCAGATATCCGATTATAAAAAATTAACTTAAACTTGACATGACTAGAAAAATTCACGAGTTGGATGCCCAACCCGATCAAATAACTTTTTTTTAAAAATACCTATTTTTTTAAGTTGAAAATTCTAACAATTGCATCATCATCCTATTGTGATTGCTTTATTAAAAGAAGAAGAGAATAAATCTCTGCTGTAGCAGTCTTTCTGTCATGTTGGGATTGCTTTCAAACCAGTTTTCCGGAGATTCCAAACCCCGTCTTTAAAATCCCATGACAAATATTACAACCAAACAATTGAATGAAACAATGTCGGCCTGGAACACCACGGAGCTCCATGTCCGTCGGAACTCACTCTTACACATGAGTTTCCATTGGGGACATAAATCCGAAATCCTCTTCTCGGGCTGGCCTGGTTGTAGCTCAGGCATGTATGCACTCGCATTGATCTTCGTATTTGTGTTGGCCATGATCGTGGAGTGGCTCTCTTATTGCAGCATCATCAAGCCCGGAGTCAATAAAGTTGCCGCAGGGTTTTTTCAGACGGTGATGCATACTGTGCGGGCAGGGTGTAGCTATATGGTGATGCTGGCTGTTATGTCCTTTAACGGCGGCGTTTTCCTCACGGCAGTCTTCGGACATGCGATCGGGTTCTTGGTTTTTGGGAGCAAGGCGTTTAGAAAGTCGAGTGTGGCTGAGAATGTGCCCGACCTTCCTCCGAGGAAGTAGGAAGTGAACAATGAGATTGAAACAACTTAAATTTCTGGTTTTGGTTTGAAATGCGGGATTTCTTACTTGGATTTTGGCTTTGTGGCTTAAATAAAACACGTAATTTAGTGTATGTTCGAGAGGATGAGTATTGCTTTGTGGTGAGGAAACTTCAGGTCCGAACACTTGTTTTATTACTTTGCGGGTTCACTTAAAATGTTTTTACAAGTCTCAATATTTGATGTTAGTTATATTCAGCAATATTCAATATATATTAGAATATTTTTATTTAAATTTTAAATTTTTAACCACGTTGTGCATGATGCGTTCAATGAGAAAAATTATTAGGTGAATCTTGTTCACCACGTCATTCATGATCCCAAACAATTAGGACCGTTGATCTTAAATTTTTTCCAAGTGAATTATAACTTCTTTCCTACATGTATTTAGTGAGTGGATAGTTATTAGGTAATTATTTAAAGATCAACGATCCTGATCGCTTGGATCATGAATGATATGGTGAACAGAATTCACCTAATAATCTCTTGTTGAATGGACGTGTAACTTTTGTTCCCTTTAGCACAAAGGAGACATCATGTCATAAACATGTTGCGAGTAAATATGATATGTAAAATGTGCAAATGTATACGTTGGACGAGTAATAAAGTGATAACTAGATACCAAATGGTAAGATAAATAGAGTAGAAATTTTTTACCTTTTTTATCATGCTTTCATTGATGTCTCTTTGAAAATTTTTATATCCCAACTCTTATTTCTATATCCTAAACTTAAAAAATACATCTTACCTCTAATTTCCTGCACCCTAACCACAACCACTAACCTAAAACCCTAAACCCTACTCCATAAACCTTTTAATTTGAAATGGAGTCACAAATAAAAGTAAGAAAAAAAGATAGACGATTTGTATCCAAATAAATATGATCGTTAAAAAGAAGGTTTAGGGAAGACGATAAACGGTTCACTCTAGATTCACAGAGGACCGTAGTTGGTCATTGGACTTGATGTAGAATGAGTGAAGATAGCCCTTGTAGAGAGTTTCGGGAGCATCGTCTCTTAAATGAGCGTGAGAGTCTCTGAAGGTTGATGGATCTACAGGTGCAAGAGCATTCGGACTGAGATTTGTGATTGTTTGGAGCATGACATAGAGATTTGTGATTGTTTGGAGCGTGACATAAAGACGATGACATCTCCAAGGCGCTTTCCTTGGAGGTGAGGTACTTTAGAAGCGGGTTTTTCAGGGTATTTGACGAAGTTACAACGTTACGAGCATAAATCGTCTACTTTTTTTTATACCTCTATTTGTGTTATCGTTTTAAATTAGAGATTTTGGGTTCTAAGTTAGAGTTGTGGTTAGGGTTTAGGAAATTAGGGGTATGATGTATTTTTTAGAGTTTAGAATATAAAAGATAAGGGTTAGAGTTTAAAAATTCAATTTTTTTAGATTTTTAACATGAAAAATGGATGGATGCATGATAAAGAGGTAAAAGATTTCTACTCACAACACTAAACCCTTCCTTGTTCGAACTGGCCGGAGGTGACTCGATGCTCTAAGGGAAAGTCAGGTGGTAGAGCTTCGTCCATTAGGGGTAATATCATAACGGGTGGAGGCTTGCTCGATAACTTTTTAAGAAATAACATATAACAGGCCGTCTTAACCGATTCCCTTACGGAGACAAATATATGTGTGCCAGAGCTGTACTCGATGCTCGTTGGTGAGATATCATAATGGGCAAAGCTTTGCTTGAAGACCATGAAGAAACAAATGTATATTGGGCGAAATGTAGACAACCAACGTCCCGTACGCTTACACATTGTTGTGTCGGTATACAACTGATCAACCATCATAAACATGTGATAAATAAAAAAAATATCCTAAAATGATTTAAATTTTTAATGACTCAACCATGAAAAATCCAAACCTCAAACATGAAAGCAGACTAACCCAAACTCCAAAGGACTAACTCAAAATTGACACTGCGACAAAATGAAATGCTATAAAATCTGTATTATCACGGAACCAGCCAGCATAACATATGAAGGATTCGTCTAGTCATGCGCTACTTAAAGCTTAAAACTTCCTTCTAGATTGGTTCGATACGTCCATTTGAACTGAACAAGGATGAGTTTGATAATTCCATTCAAAACCTTCTGCAAACTCCACCTGACATGCTTTCAAAATGGTTCTTTGAGTCTAATCAGTAGTCAACAACTTAACTATCACTAGTTGAATCATTTACGAGGAACCAGTACATCATAAGAACGAGCAATTTAAATATTTCATATAATATCCCAAGCAATAAGAATCTAGACATTCAGTTGTCATTTAAAGGAAAGTAATTTTGTGACTTGAAAACTAAAAAGATGTTGCACCAAAAACCATTATAGAAGATCCCTGCATGATGCATATAAAACGTTCCATAGATAAGTTTGATAGGCCGAAGAATGGGGCAAATAGTAACTAATCAAACTGTTCCCAATCCTGTGTTACTTTTGGTGAAGATGGCATATCTGGAGTAGTTGAGCTTCCCATTCCAGAGTCGAATGTCCCACTTTTTGTTGTCGTGCAGATAGCCTTGTTAATGTTAGATAAAGGACTGGCATTTCTGGCCTTCAATTCGTCCAGAGTCTCATGGAACTTTTGCACACGACGCACCTGACCAAGAAAACAATGATTTGATACAGAATGGTTATATAACTCATTAGGTAGATACATTTACAATCATGCAAAGCTTGAAACAAGATCCTATAAGAGAGTATATATTTGTCTAATGTAAAAGATTGCATATAATCCTTTCCTCATTCAGCGCAAAGCAAAAGATGAAGCTCAGCTATAACTGTGCACCAAGATTCATTGCCACGCTTCTATGTTACTGCCAGATACTTGTTCTCTTTTCAAGACAGTTAACATTCCAGGAGACAAGACTATAGTACACACTACCATTACAGGGATTTGCTGTTGTTAGTATAGAAAGTGATTACCAAAGAAAGCACTCCAAAGGAGAAGTAGCAGTATTCTTCTTACAACAGGTGTCATATTTGTGGCCTTCCCAAAAGAGAGGACCACAGGAACCAGGGACTAGACTAACTTACATTGTCTGGGAAATTTGATTTTATATCAAATATTAGCAGTCCAACATTTCTCATATAGAGTAGTCCTTGGCTGGCATTGAAATGCAATAAAAGATTAACTAGCTATATTCAAAATAACAGGAAAAGGATACCAGTCATGACATATACACAAGACGTGATCATTCAGTCCTAATAGCTAAAATAATGGTCATCACATTCCAAAATTCTTTCTGACAATATACAATACAAGCACTGCCAACAAATAACTTTCAATCGGCAAAGAAATTCTTTCTGGCAGGGGAATTCAGTCCTAATAGCTTATTCATCTGAAATTTAAATTTAAGTTATAATATATAATAAGTTTTTACGAATACATAACTTAAAGACCTAAATATTATAATTTGAAAAGATGAAACATCGAAATCTTTTATTGATGTTGCTCCTCTAAGGAACGTGCCAAACAGGATAATCTGAACTAAAATAAAAAAATAGACAAACTTAACGTGCAATTTACCCTTTTATTAAATTTAGTTGATTCTTTTTATAAGTGACACATGTCGTATTTTACAATTTTTTTATTAACGATAGTTAACAATAGGGACTAAACGGGTAATATTTTATATTTTAGGGGACAAAATATCTCAAAAATATTTTAAGGGACAGTTTGATATTTTTATGTACTTTAGAGGCCAAATGAGCTATTAAACCTATTTTTTTACGATAAAAAATTAATAGTTGGACTTAATTGATATTGTTGGAAAAATAGGGTCAAAATTACATAATTCACATAGTTTAAGGGACAAAACTATATTTATGATATTTCGTTTAAATTGCAAGGATTTTAACAATAGCAGCGAAAAATGGCGGAAGAAGAGAGAAAGAAGAGGGTGGTAGTGGAGTCGCTAGGATGGCTGACGGAATCCTCCATCATGCCCAAGAAACACCGGGCCATCGAAGGCGTTGGAGCTTCCTCCATCCTCGAACTCAAAGCCGAGCTCTACAAATCGCAAGAAGAATCCAAAAAATCCAAGGAATTAACAGGTGCTGACGTTGAATACCACCGCGCCAAGAAAAAAACTACACCTCACGATACCTTCTCCGTGAAGAACTCCGGCGTCGACTCTCGCGCCCTCAAGTATTTCCCCTTTCTTTTATGTAGCTAATATAATTGGGATTTTTTTTCGTTCTAGGGTTTCTCAAATTGGTGTGTGATTATAGGGATAAGCTTGAACTGAAAGCGGTTAACGATGGGTCAGTCAGCTATGCTGCGTTGGAGAAGAAGGCTGAGTTATATGAGAAGTTAGTCAAAGGAGAGTTATCTGATGAAGAGGATAAGGAAAAGTATTGTGTTGATTTTTTCAGGAAGGGCTCTGAGCTCGAGAAATCACAGTCGTCGAAAGTTGAGAATGTTTCTAATTTACAAGCAGCAGAAGAAGGTAGTGAGATTGATGATGGCAATGCTTTGTTTAACAAGAAACTTGCAGGGCCTGGAAGGACGGCTGGAATCATAGACAATGATGAACATAAACGCTTTGTAAGGTGAGGGATTTAATTTTCCTTAGTTAATTTCATTTGAACGTTGATGGTGTTTACAGTATGAAATTTATATATTTGCTTATAGATTTTGGTTCTCTTCTATGCATGTTTGGACTACGTGAAAAATGTATAAAAAATATAGCATACCTGTGTCAAAATATTAGACATTCATTATTTAATCTGGACAGGTTATAGCTTTGCTTTGTGTATTTGTTGTGCAACCGATTGGTTTGACTTGAAGATTAGCCACTTAAGTGTAGTGAATCAAGATGTTTCATCCTTAAGCCTCATCCCCCTCATGGGATTTAACTAAGGTTGATGCCCCCCCCCCCCCCCTCTTTTTATTCTTTGCCTCAGTCAATACTTGCCTAATTGTTTCCATCTTGCATAAATTCCTGATGAAGTGGTACATTGTACATACTTAATTTGGGATCGAGTGTCTCTCGGAGTTAAGTATGTAGAATCCTTTATTCATGATTCCCTTGTATTTGGAGGGTCTTTAAGATCATATCTCATATCGTATCTGGATATGTCTCAGATATGGAGGGTACGGGATCTTAATAAATAAATAGTCGGAGCAACTTAGGTAGGTATATGCCAGTAATTGGATGACGGGTTCCAATTATCAAAAAGTTGATACTAGTAATTGGACCATGGTAATATAAGACATTACTGAAGGCATTGGAAATTGAAAGTATTTATTTATTGGAAAATTTGAACTTTAAAGTTGAAACTATAAATGTCGTTTTGATTGCCAGTTTATGCTTTCACAAGGCTATGTTTTATAAGTCTCACTTGGTGCCCCTTATTTTATTCATTACTACAACCAATAGTTGTCTGGTTTTCTCATCTGCTTAATGACCGGACGAAGATGTGTACATAAGAATGGAAGCAGTTATTGGAAATATGAACGTTAAGTTGAAACCATAAAAAGTTTTGTGTCTGTGATTGTCATTTTATGCTGTCTCAAGGCTATGTTTTATAACTTCTATGTATGCTTTGGACATTAGAAAAAACCGAAGGCCATAATATTCGGTTGATGGTTATTCGCAGGGAAGTTCATGAGGGAAATGGTATCCGAGCTTAAATTGCGACGGCAAGAACAAGTCACCGCTCGTCGTGAGAAACTCAGGCAGGCGTATCTTCGGAAACAACTGGAGAAACTGAAGGCTGCATCGAGAAAAGAAGAGACTTGATTGCTGGAGACCTGGGAATTGTTTTATCAGCAAGGATCGGGCTGTAAGCCTGAGTAGCTGCATGGTTTACGAGTACAAGCATGTTACAGGCTCCAGCATTTCTACTATGTGCAATGTCAAATATGTAATTGTTAGATTCAAACATGTTAATGTCAAACTTGAGTTTCAATTCTTTTTTTTTCTTCAAAATCTTCAGGAATTTTGAAGATATTTGAAAGATCAAATCTCTTTACGTGTCAGATTATATAATTTGAGCTCAAGGATGTAAGAAACATTTGAAATTTAGGGCAGTGTGTTGCATCATAATATTATTCTCTTGATATTTTTAAATTTGTTTTATTTACAAATTTCTTTTAAAATCCTAAAAAATATTTTAAAAATTATAAAAATTATACATATTTAAAATTATAATTGTCATATAATGGAATTATTATTTATCATATTTCAGTAATATTTAAATAAAAAAATCTGTCGAAATTTAATAATCAAAACTAATAAAGAGCTTATCCATACATTGCCTAATGATTTTGTTTGTAGTTCAACCAGCATGATATAAGTGGCAGAAGCACTCAAAAACTTAAATAGCTTTCCCTCACCTTTGTTCTTTTAAGACCGTGGTTGTTTACAACAGTCGGATCATCGGAGGGTAGCGAAACGCCATGATTCTGATGGCTTACATCTCGGTCCTGGCCGTTTTCGCCGCAGGAGCAGCCATGAGGGAAGATCAGACTGATATTGAGTCTTCATACTGCATCAACCTGAGTCTTAATATTCTACTGATTTTCTCTAACACCATTTTCTAAAAATTGCATCAACCTACAAAATACTCTCCCCTTGTCACACAAGAAACTCGAATTTATATTTCTGCATGCTTATAGTATCATAATCTTCCAAAGTTACAAGACAATAACTACGTAGGGCACTGACAATGTCAACTTTGTCTTATGGAATCAAAAAGATCCTTGTAAGAACGTTTAGGAGCATCGGTACGAGAAACAATCTCCACAACTTTGAAAAACGATTCCGGGTGAACTAAGGACTCAACAGCAACCTCTGCTACTTGATCTCTGGATATGGACCCTTCATAAAGGGTGTCCTAAACAAAAAGAAAAAAGGGTTATGTATCAAACAAAGACATTTAAAGAAAACGGAGAGTTGCAGCAAATCTAGAATGAAAAGATGAAAAAGAAGTTGAAAACAAAATCAAAATATTACTGAATATGCACTGTTTACCTCTGGTTCCATGACAACATTTCCGGTTGGTGGGTCATTTCTCAACCCGCCAGGCCTTACGATTGTGTAGTTAATCCCTGATTTCCTGATATACTGCTGGGCCTGAAGTTTAGCTACCAAGGTCAGTCCAAAAACATTGAGAAAGATGTAAGCGGGATTGAAAAGCTGTCCCATTGCAGCCCCATTGACCAATATCGAGCTGATAAGAATGAATCGGTTCACACCAAGTTTTCGGCATGCCTCAACGAGGTTTACTGTGCCAAAGTTATCAACCTGCACAACATAATGAAACTTACAAAATCAAAATTATCGAAGGTTGACGACACTTGCAGTCATGCAAGTTTTAGCATTATCTAAGAAGAAACATGAACTGCGGTACTAACTGGGACAGCCAAATAGAAATACATAATAGAATCATAACCGAGCATAGACTGCATATCCAAAAACATGAAATTTCTTGAGGTCGGATGAAGGTGGTCAGTATTTAGGTGTTCTAAGTGACTGGAAAAGGGAAGAAAGTGTTCAAAGGATTCCAGAGTTAGAAATTGGAATGCACCCCAAGACTTAACTCCAGTGCTCCCGATATGCAAACAACACTTGAGCTTAGAAAAATCATCAAAAAACAATCTTGAGACCTACCGAAGATTGCTAGGCTATGGTTCTGGTGAGCTTGGCAAATCTAAACTCAGAAAATGTTATTCCAAATAAAAAATAAAATCCGCAACTTACTCGGTAGAAAAAAAAAGGCCAAGGGGTTAATTCAACTCGCATCTAAAAGGTGTGTACTTCAATACATGAAGGAAATCGTAAGCAAATTTATTCACATATTTTATGATCAACAATCAACAAACAAGAGAATCATTATGCAAATCCAGTTTATAGCTCAAAATTCAGAAAAGAAAAGTGAAATAAAGCAGCAGGATATGGATATGGATATATGTCAACTAGTTTTTCTAACTAGTATGTATTCAAGTTTTCTCAGTTTATCTACATATTCAGAGTCTCATATCCCCATATCATGAATGATGAAAAATTGCTATATGTTCAATGAAACCCGACCTTCCATGGTGCAGTCAAGTCCCATCCCGGTCGAAATCCAGTAGCACATATTACAGCATCTGAATCATCACCAATTGCTTCTGCTAGCTTGGCTGAACCCTCAGTGACATCTGCTTGCACCTGCAAAGCCACCCATTCACAGTTCAAAAAACAAATAAACTCCAACAATCTACTTCGACTGAGGTATAAGTGCTGGATACGGGTGTCCATCATTTACATGTATTTCGAAAATTCTCAAACAAATAAAATATCATACAAGCAAGTATTTCCATGCAAGATGGAGACCTTTAATTCCTAGGACAAGTACTAAGACAGGCATTTAAGTTTCAGTATCTAAGTTGAGATGTGTTTGAATTCATGAAAAAATTGAAGACCAAGACAAAGAACTAACAATTTGAAGAGATGGGTTGTCGTCAGGAAGCGAAGTTTTAGCCTTTTCCAAATCACGAACCCCTGCTTTGACTGAGAATCCCTTTGAAAGTAGCTGTTCAACAACCCTTTTCCCAGTATTTCCCGTTGCTCCTGCCACAAATATTTTCTGTTTTACATTCAAGTTCGACTCTTTGCTTTCAGATGCTTCCTCTGTTATTTCACCTCCTCCCATCTGACAAAGCCATTAAAAGAAGAATCAAGGAAAAAGAAAGAAAAGGAAGCTTGTCATGAGTGATGGGTTACCTTAGGTGAAGTTAGTGGCCTGATTCTAATGGAGGAGGGAAATGAAGGGACAGATTTGGGAAAAGAGCAAAGGTAATGATGGAGATGAGGAAATGGAGAGTTCCTGAGAAATGGAGTGGCCATGCTTTGGTTGAAGTGAAAATTAAAGAGAAATGGCGACTGGTGAGGCCACCTATGCCACAACTTTCCTTTCTCCTCACTGTTTGCTCAGATAAATAGATAGTTCTGCATCTGCCATCTGGGAAGTTCTCTTTTGTTTCTCAATTTTATTTTTCTTTTAGTTGGAGTACGCAATTTAAATTTTTTTCATTTTAGTCACTAAAACATCCTACGTTTTATTAATCTATTCGTTTTTTCCTTCAAAAATTAAAAAAAAACATCGTACCTTCTTAGATTCCTTATTTTAAATTAGTAAATTTATGATTTAAGATTAGAATTTAAGGTTATGGTTATAGTTTAAAGAATTAGAGATAAAATATTTTTAGGGTGTAAGGTCTAAGTTTCAAAATGTAAAAAATTAGGGTTAATATTTAAAATTTAATTTTTTAAATATTTTAATAAAAATATAAAAAGAAACACGATTAAAGACAAAAGATTTCTACTTCGTTCTCACACTCTATCATCACGTTACCAAAACTTTTTTAAAAAATGATGTAAGAGAATATAAACGAATAATTTTAAATTTTTCATTCGATCGGATAAATCTAGATTTAAATATAAAAATAAAAATAAAAAATCGAAATGAGAGCGATTATCACCCTACCCTCGTATAGTTCCATCTCTAATTAAATTTAACATGTTTTAACTGAATATAAATAATTTAAGCGCCATGGGTAACAAAAATTACTACCTTGCTAAGTCAAATGACACTTATTGCTTAGTTGGGAATGACTGTCTTGTAACATCACAAAATTTAGAGTTATGCTAATTAATTATAATCATCAATCGCAATCGTTAATCAATATATTATTAATTTTTAAAAAATATCTTTTGATCGATAATAAAAGAAATAATAAAGTAAATAATTTTTGTTAATCAGTATAATTATTAATTTTTAAAAATTATCTTTTTCATCGATAATAAAATAAATAGTAAAGTAAATAATTTTATTAGTGGTAGTCGAAATCATCTACCAAAAATACTAGAACTTTCTTTTTTCATTTTCAGTTGAGCTTGATTTAGGCTTAATCTGAATGCTACAAGTTTTGACCCAATTTTTTTAACCCATATATAGATTTATGGCCCAAAATCTTGGCATCTTTAGATTCTCCCAATTTCTGGTCGCCGTCCGCGGCAGCTGAGGCTTAGATGATTCAACAATGCGACTAAGAAATCCCAGAAATTACCATCATTCCCATGACCAGCTTCCCCAGAAAACTCTCACCAAAGCGGCTTCTTACGCTCCTCAAATCAGAGAGAAACCCACACTCTGCGTTGGCTCTCTTCGACTCAGCAACTCGCCATCCGAGTTACACACACTCGCCCGACGTTTTCCACCACATCCTTCGTCGACTAGTCGACTCCCGCCTCTTTTCTCACGTGAGTAGGATCGTTCAACTCATCGAAACTCAGAAATGTAACTGCCCGGAAGATGTTGCTTTGACGGTAATAAAAGCTTATGCTAAAAACTCGATGCCTGATAAAGCGTTAGATTCCTTCCAAAGAATGAAACAAATTTTTGGCTGTGAACCTGGTATTCGATCTTACAACACATTACTTAACGCTTTTGCTGAATCGAATCGTTGGGAAGAAGCTGAGTCTTTTTTTAAGTACTTTGAAACTGTGGGCATGGAGCCAAATTTGCAAACCTATAATATTTTGATTAAGATTGCTTGTAGAAAGAAACATTTTAAGGACGCGAAGAGTTTATTGGATTGGATGTGGAAAACGGGTTTACAACCAAATGTGCATAGCTATGGGACTTCCATTAATGAGTTTGTCAAAGGTGGGAACTTGGTTGTTGCTATGGAACTGTTCGACGAAATGTTTGAGAGAAAAGTGATACCTGATGTTATGTGTTATAATATATTAATTGATGGGTTTTTCAAAAATAGAGATTTTGTGAAAGCAAATGAGATTTGGGAGAGATTGTTGGAAGATTCTTCGGCTTATCCGAATTCGGTTACATATAATGTTATGATTAATGGTTTGTGCAAATGTGGAAAGTTTGACGAGTGTCTGAGTATGTGGGAGAGGATGAAGAGGAATGAAAGGGAGAAGGATTTGTATACTTACAGTAGTATGATTCATGGATTCTGTGAGGCAGGGAACATTGATGGTGCTGAGAGAGTTTATAAAGACATGGTTGAAAATGGTGTCATGATTGATGTGGTTACTTATAATGCAATGCTTAATGGGTACTGTAAAGCTCGGAAAATTAATGACTGTTTTGAGATGTGGAAATTGATGGAAAAAGAGGGTTGTATAAATGTTGTTAGTTTTAATATATTCATTAGAGGGTTGTTGGAGAATGGAAAGGTAGATGATGCCATTTCTATATGGGAGATGTTGCGGCAGAGAGGTTGCAGTGCTGATGCTTCAACTTACGGAGTTTTGATTCATGGACTGTGTAAGAATGGATACCTCAAGAAGGCTTTGGATATATTCCAAGAGGCTGAACTTGGGGAAGGTGAAGTGGATAACTTTGGATATTCCTCGATGATTGATGGGTTAGGCAAACAAGGGAGACTAGATGAAGTAGCTGGCTTACTTTGTCGGATGGTCAAGTGTGGTCATAAACTGAATCCTTATGTTTACAATCCCTTAATTCAGGCTTTTGTCCGAGCATCCAGACTTGATGATGCAGTTCAATTTTTCAGGGGAGTGGTCCCAATGGGTAATTCTACTTCTGTTGTCTCATATAATATTCTTATTTCTGGTTTGTGTAAAGCTGAAAGATTTGGTGAGGCATACTCTATCTTGAAGGAAATGTTAGAGAAAGGGTGGAAACCAGACATGATTACATACAGCTCGTTGATGAAAGGTCTTTTCCGAAGGAAGAATGTGGACATGGCTCTCAGCTTATGGAACCATGTACTTGAAAAGGCTTTAAAGCCTGATGTAACCATGCACAATATTGTCATTCATGGCCTCTGCTCTGTTGGCAAAGTTGAGGATGCTTTACAGCTCTATTCAAAGATGAGGCTAAGTAACTTTGCTACTAATCTCGTAACCTATAATACTATCATGGAAGGGCTTTACAAAATTGGAGAATACGAGAAGGCATCAGAGATCTGGACACAAATTTCAACTGATGGACTACAGCCAGATATTATTTCTTATAACATTACTCTCAAGGCGCTTTGTTCTTGTGGTAAGATATCAGATGCAGTTGGGTTTTTGGATGATGCTTTAGAGCGAGGAATTCTTCCAACTGTTATTACATGGAACATCCTTGTCAGGGCAGTTCTGACCACAGGCTTCAAAACGGCTCTTTCAATTTAGATGTTCTGGGATCAAGAACTGCTATAATTGCATTCGTTGGACTTACGGGATGTGCATGAGAGGATGATTTTTCCTGGAAAATTCTTTCAGAGTGATTAGAGGTATGGTTGCATGAATACCTAAGGTTAAAAGTCAACTGTTAGCCAATTTCCTTTTAACAACAGGCCAATTCTTGCATGCTGGATTAACCTTCTTTAGAGTTTCGAAATGACATGAATGTTAAATCATACTCATCCTTTATCAAAGCTTAGTCTATCCAGTTGGTATATCCACGTTGTTGTTTTCCACTGCAATGAGTGTGGAAAATCATCATAAAGCATCAGATTTTGAAACGCATACTGGTATTGGTGATGGCAGCTATATCACTAAGATCAGATGATGATGCAAAAGAAACATTGCTTGATGTATCAACCCCAAGTATTAAGTTATTACTTGGGTCTATTAACTCATGCTACATTTACCCTGAATAATTATATAAAACACCTTTACAACATAAGTTTGTTAGATTAGATATAATAAGAGCCTTTACTTGTTTTCATCATTCTTCTCTGTTTTTTCTGCTTCAGATAACAATGTCTGTTCATAGATGAACTGGGAAAACAAAGCAACTAAAATAGCTCCAAGAACTGCAACTTTTCGCCAATCTGATGCAGAGACAAAAGAGTCTGCAATTCCCAGGGCAAGCAGTGCAATTAGAGCAAGGTAAAGATTCCTCCTTGCTTTTGACCCAACTTTTTCTTTAGTAATCTCCTTAATCTTCTCAGCTTCCTCCTTTGCTTTTTCCTTGTCTATAATAGGTTTCTTCTCTGTCAGGTTCTTAAAGAACAACCCTTCATTCCTTTCTTTCTCAATTTGACCTTCGAACTCTGCTAACTGGTCTTCATTCATCTCAATCTCCTGCCTGTTCAATTCTTGTGATTCTTCAAAGGCTTGCATTTGGCTTTCAATGTTCTCCATTATCTGCTTAAACAACAGATGGATAAGAAGATTATAAAAGCATAATTACATATCAACCAAGACTCTCTTAAGACCCTACCCTTTCACTGGCTTCTTCAAGTCCTTTAAGAGCATCTTCTCCAACTTTATCAAACTCAGCATTGGCTTCTTCCGCAAATTGTGTGAGATAAGCTGACCTTTCATCCAAGTAGTCCGTGAGTCGAACTTTCTGAGCCTGCAGCATTGCTATTTGAGCAAGCAGCTCCTGCTTGCGAGTGTCTCCTTCCGGTGATGTCGACTCGGGATCAGGATCAGATTCAGATTCATTCGGCTTGCTGAGACACAGTATGGAGTTCTTGTTGTATGTGATTCTTCTTGTTGGGAAAAAAGCATGCTTGGTACTGGTGGTAAAGGTTGTTTGAATGGCTTTGAGGGCTATCATTTTTGTTCAATGGGCGATGGAAGGACGAGCCAGTGGCAGCTGTGGTTTTGTTGTATTGACACTGGCATGGTTTGGCTTCCAACCTCTCATTTATGTGTACATTATCCAGTTTTAGCTGTGTGTGAAATTACCATTTCCCTCCCTTGGAATGGATATCAAACCGCTTCAATCCTCGACTTTGTGGGAAAAAGCTGATGTATCTATTTTTTTAGAAAAAAAAAATCAGCTTTTTTATTTATGATGTTCGAGAATCTAGATGGGTATTAAGTAAGCAAATAAATCGTATCAAAGGACACTCAATTATTTGTAATTATAATTAATTATTTTATTAAAAATTTAAATAAAAAATATTAAGTAAGGGAATAAAATTAAAAGAATAAATTATATCGGAGGTCATTCTTTTTTCTTTAAATCGTTTGTTCTTTATTATTTTTTGTTACTTTTATTTAGATACTCTCGGTAACATAAATTATACTAAGCTTAATATTTTTAATTAATCATAAATATGTATATTTTTCTATAATTATTATTTTTTAGTTTTTATGTTTTAAGTAATATTTTTCTATTATTTGTGGTTTATATTATAAAATATAAATTTATTTACAAGTAATGTTTTTCTATAAGTAGTTTGAAAGAAGAAGAATGACTAAATTGATATATTTTTTAAATATAAAAATTTAAATTTATTTAATTATTTTAAACTAAGACAAAATTGATAGAATATATAAATTTTAAGACTTAAATTATCATTATATCAAATTTTATTAATTTTTTATATAGTTTTTAATTAATTAATTCAATTATAACTTTTAATAATAATTGATTGACCTAATTATAACTTTAGTAATAATTAAATAATTTCCTTATGTAATTTACCCTAATTAAATATTATTGGCATTTATTCATATAAAAGTCTGCATCGGACATAAAATCAAATATAAATGTAACAAATGAATCTAATCAATGCAAAAATGTTATTTAAGGGAATTATAGTTATTTTATAGCTATTTTTGGTATATATATATATATATATATGATATTAATTTTTGGTCTAATGTTTAAAAATAGAATTAATATTTAATTAAATAATTATTTTGATATTAAATATTTTAAATATTTTAATTTAAAATATTCATCCATAGATGAATAAAAATATTAATTAATTAAGCATAAATAATTTAAAATGATGTGACTATAACGTTGTATGTTATAAATAAACTGATATATAAATAAAAAATATTAATTTCACAAAAACCATATCAATAAAAAATTTATAAACTTATAAAAAATAATTTCTTTTGTTAGCTTGACATTCTGTCAGCAAAAGGACTTAATATTGTTTTAATATTCTTTTTCTTTTAAATATGACATAAATTATTTTAATTCTCAAAATATTATACTTTGAACAGTAATACTGAAGTTAGACACATTAGAATCTGACTTTGAATAACGATTTTTTAGATTAAAAAATTAAAGTTGAGAGCAAAAGATTCTGACTTTAAATAATAAAAATCTCAAAAAAATTAAAGTCAATGGCAAGAGGTTTCAACTTTAAACAATGATTTTTTTATACCGATCATTATTCTTAATCGAATTTTATTGAGCCCGACTTCAATATTATTGTTTAAAGTACAAAATTTTAAGAATTAAAATGGTTTGTACCATGTTTGAAGAGAAAAAAAATTTAAGTGCAATGTACAAATAAATTTACCCATTCTATCAATAGATTTTAAGTTATTTATCTTTAATCGATTAATAATTTTAATCTATAAATAAATTATTTTAATTTAACTTTTTAAAGATAAATTATACCCAAGTTTTATTTTTTTTTCTGATTTTGGTTACCAATTAAAAAAATATTTTCAATTACTTACTTTATCAATCTTTTATATTTTCGTTATTAAATGATTAAATTTTATTAGATTAATGACGTTATACATTAAAAATAATTATTTTACCATTTGACCTATAAATTTTAAATAAAACATTAATTTAATCTTTAAAAATTTATAAAAGTATTAATTTAATCAAAATATTATAATTAATATTCTAAAATTTTTTTTTTTTCTCTCGTACAATCTCTTTTCTTTTCTCAAATCTCTAGCCGTCAATGACTATAAACCTCCTCCGAAATTTCTTCGACAATCTAAAATCGTCGCCTTAAAGTTCTCATCTTCTCTTCATTTTTACCCAATTAAATTTCTCTAAATAAAATCTATTTGGCTCGATATTTTTTTTCTATTTTTATTTGAGTAGACAACATTTTTCGAACAAGATTTTAAAAAATATATCCTTTCAGTTCACGTAAGTTAAATTTGTGTTTAGTTAAAGGTAAAAAAAAAATTAATTTATCAAGTTTTTATTATTCGAATTCACGTTCTATCAAACACGAATTTAACATACTAAAAAGATATTTTTTCAAATTTTATTTGAAAATATATATTTTTCAATTAAAAAATAAAAATATTGAACCAAGTAGACCTTAAAATAAATTTAAAAACCAGAAATTTAAACTCACCTTGAACCCCCCACATGGGGAGATTGATATCTCAGCTCTTGTTTCCCATTTTTGTCAATGCGAAATCCAAAAGTCACCAGATTCTTTTCAAGCTCATCCACCAAAACTCGACACATTCCACGGCAGCGGTGTCCGAACCTTGTGGCAACAAGGGGCATTTCAGCCACCCTTTCATTATACACCCTCAGAGTGGCCACTGAAACCAGATCATCATTTTCCTCCAGAACCACAGTATAGAATCCTTTGAAATTCAATCGTTTTAGCTTTGAGACTCGGTTGAATATCACGTCTTCGACTAAATCTCTTCCTGTCTCAACATCTTTGCTTGGCTCGAAACATTCATGCATCACTTCGAGTGCAGCTCTCAACTTACTCTGAATCTCTTTCTCTGCGGATGACTTCATGCCATGCCAACGAGCCCGATCATCAGATTTCAGCAATGTCCAAGTCAGATTGTTTCCCACTTGAATACGTTTCCCTGTGAGCTTTTTCAAGCCGTAAAAAATCTTTTCACAGTTCTGACTACATAACAGAAACTTGTTTTTCTCTGTCTTCTCCTGGCTTGATTTCTTCGAATTCAAGCAATCTACATGGAATTTAATTTCGCATTGATGGCAAGTAAGAAACGTTTTATCCTTTACATACCCCATGCCACAAATTCCACAGCAGCAAGAAGGGCAAAACCAGTCCCCATTGGGGACTTCCTTTAAGCCAAGGCATTTCATATGGTATGATGAAGGGCAGTAATCGCAGCAAATTAACTCTCCCCCATCGCAGCAAGCAGAGCAAACTCCATCATTCTCATATCGAAACGAATTGACGGCTGTCACGGTTTTAGGGCTCTCAGTAACTGAACGACTCATAGAATCACGAACTTGTCTTTGACAATCTGAAAGTGATCTGCCCGTGCCGTCATCCAAGATTATGTTAGCGGCTGGCCTGTGATTGGTACTTCCTGCATGACCTTCAAAGGCGGTGAGAGTGAAAACCTTGGAACAACAGCGACACTGAATCCCGTCACGAGTTATCCTCCCTTTCATCAATGGACTCCCTGTCTTACTGCGATAATACACTTTTCCCATCATCGAGATAAGTTTGTTATCTATCAAACATGATAGAAGAGTTCGAGGGTTATGATTGGAAACCGAACCCTCTCTCTCTTTTTGAAGGTTTCATCACCCGATTAGGGTTTCGATTCTCTTGTTTCTTCGGCGTTTTCCTTCTTTTTGACAATCCCCATTGGTCAGATTTTTGTAATGGCTGATTCTCCAGAACACAACTCTTTCTCTTTTGAGGTTTCTTGGGCTCCACGTTTCCTAATCTTCCAACACCCACACCCACACCCACAGCTTGATCGATATAACTTTTGCAAGCCGTTTTGAGAGACTGATAAACTTTTCCAGTTGGTGATTGATATCTGAGTTCCTGTTTTCCGTTCTTGGGTGCATACCAGAAAACCCATCCCTTGGCCAAAAGAAAGTTTTTTGCTTTGACCGCAAGATCAGCTGAGTTCTTCTTTGGTCTACCTGATCCAGCGTTGCAGTACCAACTCAGAATATCCTCTTCACAGACTTCACCTTCAGCTGCAACCATGGCGGATTTGATTTCTTGGACTTGAGCAATAGCAAGTAATGAAAACCTAATCAATTTGGGGTAGAAAGCACATGCAAAGTCGTTTATAAAACAATGGCGACATTTAAATATATGAACTTTGAACTTTTGAGAATGACGTCACTCATCCATTTAAACAATAGCCCATACAAAGTCCAAATAACAAATGGAAAATAAAACCCAAATTTTAGATTTTATTATAATATAATATCTAACCATTTGTTTTTTTAATAATAGAAAGAAAGATAAAAATTATATTTAATCTATGAGTTATTTGTTAATCTGTAAATTTTTCAGTGCCCCGAGAATTTTATGATTTGTATTATACTAACGATTCATCAAAATGTTAAATTTGATGAGACATCTTTATATCCCAGACATAAACCGTAAAACGGTCATACATGTTAAAAAATCACGCTGAAATGACTCAAATACGAATCAGAAATAATCTAATCTTATCATAAAATAGCCAACAACACAATTCCATAACATTCAAGTTGGAGAAGAATCTAAGTTCAGAAAGACTTAAATTTAAAATAATCTGAATCCAAAATATCAAAATTCAAAGATAAAATAATCTGATCCGAGTTAGTCGAACCAAAATGCATTGATTATGCAACTGTCTTCTTGTAAGAATACCACCTTGCAACCATAAGATAAACTCCCAAATTGAGCAGACTCAAGAGTGCCAAAAGCCAGAAAAAATAATGGAGGTGACCATAGTTCAAGTTATCTGGTATCCACCCAAGACTCCCATCCCTGGTGCTAAAATCTGCCACCATGTTAACCAGGAATGTGCTCAAATAGTTCCCTAAAGCACTTGTTGTAAGGGAAAGAGCAGAGCAGAGGCTTCTCATAGCATCTGGAGCTTCTTCATAAAAGAACTCCAATTGCCCAATCAAGGTAAATACTTCAGCACAGCCTATTATGAAGTACTGTGGAACCTGCCAAAATATCGACATCGGCATATGCTTCACTTCGTAGTAGTTATGCTTCTTCACTTCTCGGAGTCTAATGAGCTCCAATGTGCCTGCAGATAACATGGAAAAGATTGAGATGACGAGGCCGATTGCCATACGTTGAAGTTGACTGAATCCGTTGTTATGGCCGGTAAACTTTCGTGCTAATGGAACGATGAGACGATCGTAAACCGGAACCCAGAAGATGACGCTGATCGTGTCGAAGAGAGATAGTGAAGCTGAAGGTATCTCAAAGGATCCTCCCATGTGAAGGTCCATGGTGTTGCCTTGCAGCACAAATAATGTGCCCATTTGACTGTATACAGCTGAAAATATAATGCCTGTTGCCCATATAGGAAGTAATCTTATGATGGATTTAAGTTCTTCAACTTGGGTTACAGTGCAAAGCCTCCATGGATTTATGGATCCTTTGATTTGATCAGATGAAGAAACCACAGCTGCCTTGTCAAAGAAACTATGGTACATACATTAATTACAGCAATTAGTACAACTAGAACAGTGTGTGGAATCTTAAATCACTTCATTCTAATGGTTGTTTTATATACCTTAACTGCTTTGTATGATCAAGCTTTCGATTTCCTAGGACCATAGATTCCTCGTCCGTAGTCTCGTATAAAAGAGACTTGTCATCAGGGACCTCGACTTTAACTTTCCTGAACGAAGCAACGATAACCTGGCAGATTCGAGTAACGGGACTCCCTCCTGGTCTCTGGTTTCTATACAACCTCGTACCCGAAAAGAAACTTGCAACAGCAATAGCCATAGCAACTGCTGGAATGCCAAATCCCCAAGCCCATCCTACATTGGTTTGTATCCAGACAAGGACCGAAGAAGCCACAAGTGCACCGATATTAATCGAAAAATAGAACCAATTGAAGAATGAACTCTTCTTTTTCTTCTCGGTCTCATCAGAATCATCAAACTGATCGGCACCGAAGGATGAAACACAAGGTTTAATCCCTCCAGTGCCAAGGGCTATCAAGTATAGTCCTAGAAAAAACACTCCAGTCTGCAATCCTGTAGGATGGCAAATGTTGTTTTCGTTGCACGTCGGTTTTAGGCCATGAATAGATGCTGATAATGTTAGTATTGTCATGCCCTGTCATGGAGTTACACAACATAAAGAAAGCTGATCAATCTGAATAGTTCCAACATATATAACAAAATTGAACTTACAAAAACATAGATCATGGAGAAACTAGCAATCGTCCAGTATCGTCCCAAATACGCATCGGCTAAGAATGCTCCAAATAGTGGCATGACATAGCATGTTCCCGACCAATTCGTGACATTACTAACAGCTGCAACGTTTTGTTGATTGAGTTGGAATTTCAGATAGTTAACCAGGTTTGTGTTAATCCCATAGTAAGCCAATCTTTCACAGCATTCATTTCCTATAGCATGTGCCCCAAATGTTCCTCAAGGGTCATTAAACCAGACAATGGAACATGTATAAAACTTATATCAGACAAATAATATACACTGGGGATATAGAATACCTAGGATGTAAGGACATGCTTTACATGTACCGGTCTTATTCTTGATGGCCGGATTGTTTCGGAAGTCGGTCGTTCCATCCTTGGTATAGACATCTTCTTCTGCCATTACAATTCTTCAAACCCCAAAGATTCAATGAATAATAAGAACAGTAAGATACTCAAAACCAAAAAATTAACGCAGCAAAGAACTTGGGATTCTCACATTTGTTTCTTGATGAACTTCTCCTAGTTCAAAACCCTTGTTTAAGAAGTGAAACCCAGTAGGCAAGTTTTGACTTATAACAAAGCCAATCCTAGGCAGAGGTCAGCTATGCTGTTAGCTGTTAGGCCATTGGCATTAACCTTTTGCGGCAGTTTTGGCACACAGTTCGATCAGGCACCATTAAAGACTAGGTGAAACTGAAGCAGGTGTCATTTTCATGATTCATGCAATTCAAGGTGATGCGTTGAAGATGATAAATCCCCATAACTTCAAGCACAGAAAGGAAAGGTGTATGTGTACTTGCAATTTAATTCAGCACACATACAGTAATCTTTCTTTTTTCTGTAGCTTGTTAAGTACTGGTGGGCACACCTTCATAGGAATGGGAATCAGTGCTGATTTCTATAGGCTACAGCAAAGGAAAGATGTTTAATTTTCTGTGTTTCAACGTTCAAGTCTTTACTTACTGATTTGTCAGTGGCAGCCATCCATTAATTCTTGGGACTTGTCCTACTATCATCTTCGCAATCAATTTTTACATTACAATAATATATTTATATTTACACGTTCAATCAATTTAATCTTATTTTTTAATTTTTAAAAATAATCTTAATTTAGTCAATCATTTAATTATTTAAATTGTATCAGTCAAATCATTTTTTGATAATTAATAATAAAAAAAGTAAATTTATATAATAACACATTTGGTTTTTAATATTTACATATTCAATTAGTTTAGTCTTAATTTAAAAATTCTTTAAATCTATTTCTCTATATTTACAAATAATTTTAATTTCATCTTGATTATAATTTATCAATCACTTAACTATTTATATTATAACAATTAAATCAATAACTATTAATTGATAACAAAATACTGTCATGATAATTTAAAAAAATAAGTGATTTTATTATGAGATACAAAGAGAATAAACTTTGCAAAATGATACCTATGGAAAATAATCAAAATTGTTAAGGTTAAGGTCCCGATTAGTAAATGCTTTGCTATTAAGTTATGCTTATTATGATATAAGTTCGATTTTGATTTAAATTGTTTGAACATTCAATTAATCTGATTCATTACTTTTACTATTCAATGATACCTTTTGATTTGATTTTTTTTCGATAGGGGCAGTGACGGTGATATTAGGATGGGCACGAACCCGAACTCGACGGGTTTCGATCCGACCCGGTCCGATCGGGTCGGATTTTTTTAAAGGTGATCTCGGGTCGGGTTCGGGTTTTATGGTGGAAAGATCCGACCTGACCCGACCCAGGACTAATAATATAATTTTTCCATATATATTTTAGGGATATTTACAATAATGACCCCTCTTTATATATTTTTTATACAATTAGATCACTAAAATTAATTTTTTTACAACCAGGTCACTAAAATTAAATATTTTTACAATTAGATCCTTAAATTTTATTTTTTTTACAGTTTAGTCCCTAAAAATTTAATTTTTTTAATGACTCGGGTCGGGTCGGGCTGGGCCGAATTTTAAAGCTTAAAAATTGGGTCGGGTTGGATCAGATTTTTTTCACCCTAAACTCGGGTCGGATCGAGTGATGGGTGGAGGGTATAATTTTTCGGGTTGGGTGCAGGTAGGCCGAAAATTTGACCCGATCCGTGCCCATCCCTAGGTGCTATGAGTATTATGGGAGTGGTTCTTGTCCCTCCTAAATCTTTTTGGTATAATTGCATTTACGATCTTTTTTTAATTTAAATAGTAATAAAATAAGGTTTTTATCCCTCCTAAATTTTAAATTTAAAGGCTTAATAGACTTTTGCCCCTCTTAAAATTTTATCCTAGCTCCGTCCTGGATAGGGGTGATGTAGCCGTAGTCACATTATATAGACATGATTGTTGATAATGATGTTTTTGGTATAGCTAGAAATTCAATGGAAACAAGTCGATATTTGTTTTAAATATTTAATCTAGTAGCAGGGAGGAAACTATATTATCTGTCATAGACAGTTTAAATAAATTGTATTAAACAATATATTTCTTTCATTGTAATATGTAAAGGTCATAGAAATTCAATGAATTTTTACTGTGAATTTTTTGGAGCGATGTTGTAGACATATAAGAGGAGTATTGTTACAACGAGCTTTTAATTATAGGGGATAAATTCTAAATTGACTTAATTATGTTCTAACAAATATTACGTAAAAAATTGAAGTTGTTGAAGACTAAAAGACTAATGCTCGAATGTAGTTCTTGTCAATGAGAGATTTTTTATATTTCGAATCAAATGTTAATTAATATTTAAGTTTTAGAGGGATATGAAGTGATGAAACTAGGCAGAAGTAGCTTCAGCCTTCAATTTTTAAGGCTATTGAGCAGTAATTACTCTTCCAGTCTCATGGCTCAATAAACACAAATTTTCAAGCTTGGACCCAAATGTACCAAATATTTATCTAATTCTAACACTAAACTTGCATTCCAAGCATTTGATGTCCATGATATACAACAAATAAACGTTACTGAATAAGAATCAATCATACATGCCATACAAGAGCCTCTTTGAAAGCCTATAACAAGTTGACAATACCTATAAACTTGCTACTCCCTTTCCTTTTACCAACCAAACCTATCTTATATACCCAAATCACCTATAGTCGGTCTCCGGGGTAGGGAATAGCCGTTTTGCCAGCCATTGTAGAGGTATAAGTAACTGTTTTCTCTTCTTCTGCCAAAACCAAATGGCGGCATTGTACTGTTCGTTTCGTATCTTCTTAGTGGCTGCTCTCCAATCATACTTCTCCATTTCTTCACGTGCAGCTTTGCCAATGGTTTCTCTGAGCTCCTTATTTTGTAATAGGGGCTCTAGTTTGCTCAAGCAATCATCAACATCTCCAGGATTATAGAGAAAGCCAGTTTTGCCCTCCTGGTCTGCTGGAATTATATCAGGGATCCCCCCAGCACGAGCACACACCACAGGGACTCCTGAAGACATGGCCTCCAAAACAACAAATCCGAGTGTCTCGGATTCCGAAGGCATCACAAACACATCCCCGCTTGCATATGCTTGAGAGAGTTCTTCACCTTGTAACATTCCAGTAAAAACTACAGGCATGCCTGAAAACAATCTCTCTAGCTCTTCTCTGCAATGATATTAAATATGGTTTTGCAGAGCTCAAATTAACCTCGTAGCAAAAACAGTATTCCTGAATAGTTGTGGGATCACATTAAAGCCATTCACTGATCCAATAAGGGCATTCTCAGTGAGAGAGTATGATATTCCATCGGGCCCATCTAATACAAGATATGGGTATTCATTCATCTAGAGTAGGTTAAGTTCATGAGCATCACAAGGATTACCTGTATGGTCCGTCCCCAATAAAAGCAATTCTAGCTTTGGGAAGTCTATCCATAACACTGTAAAATCATATATTCCCAATGTTAAATTTTGCAAAAATTCATAAATCGAACAGTGTATATGGTTGCAATGAAATTTTGACATAACTCTGTTAGTTTTTCCATTTTCAGTTATGGCATGTTATTTTGTTGTAACACATTATAAAGGAATATATTAGGAACAAATTTTCATGCAATTCATAAATGGTACCTTTTGAGGAAATCCAAACTCTTCTCAACTCCAAGACGACCAACATGAATTACCAGTGGTCTCTCTGGTTCACCATTGCTGTATAAGGCAAAAAATATAAGTCGTTAAGTACTCCATAGTAATTTTAGGAGAGGAACAAAATAAACCAAATGTGGGTGGGGCACCTCAATCTTAACCGCATTTCATGACAATGATATCGAGGGTGGAAGCTTTCAGAATCCACACCCTTGTTCCAAAGACGAATCTTATTAGCTGGAAGTAATGATACATTAAAAGGTTAGTATAGATTTGAGCTATCTGCATATTATCAGCAGTTCACCATCCATATAAGGAAATAAGAGAAAAAATAAAGTGAGGGACGCATTTATCACAACAGGGTAAGCAAGAGCGACAAAATCAATCAAGGAAAACACATGCCTTGACATTTTACTAACAACAAAGTTCAAATGTAGAAAGGTAGTTTGATAATATAGGATGTTTATGTTTACCTGCAGTTACCCTAGCTGCTTGGAGATCCCTTGCAATTGCAACTGACGGAACCAGTGTAAGATCTGCTGCTCTATGAAGAAATTCTGATAAAAGAGAGCAAAATAGTTGTCTATTACTTGGAAATTGGCAAGAATACCAGTTTAGAAGGAGGGTAAAGAAAAGGTCTTACATACTTATTATCAACCACATAGGTTTCACCAACCAACTAAAAGTGTATCTTGGGATATATCTGCAGAATGATAAAAAAGTGAGACTTGGGATTCCATATAACAGTTCTTTAGATTTGTATACCTTGAATCATACAACTTTTGAGAAGCAGAAAATGGTTTTTCTGGTTATCATTTTTGAAGAGAGTAGAATGACGGATTTATCGGGTGAATCAAATAAGAATCAAACTCACACAGGAACGTGGGTGTGGTAAGACATCACTATGGGTACGCATAGTAGTTTTGCAATAATGAGAGCACCGAAAACCTGCAATGCAGTCCACGGCAATGAGGAATGCCTCCTACCACTCCTATTAACTTCTCACTTGAAAGAAATCACAATAATCTATCAAAAACTCAGAGAAGCAATATGAAGTATACCATGATCCCAGGTGAAGATGCATGTATTATATCAGGCTTAAAATGTGCAACTTCAGAAATTATTCTTGGACTGAGTGCCAAGGAAAGGGGCACTTTCTGGTACCAAGGACATGGGAAACTGCAATGAGAAAGAGAAAAAAATATTAAATAACAAATATAGGAAAAAATCAAAAGAATATACTAATGAAATAGTAAAAACATACAGTTATGTCAAACTGTTCGACACAGATGGTAACATCAAAACAAAATATAATAGGACCAGAACAATATTGAAATTAAGGATGAACTAAGATTAACTGGCGGTGATAGAAAGAAATTTATTCTTGATAGTGTAAGGATGTTGTGCATAACATATATCTTCATAAAAAATAGTGCTTAACATCTTTCATGAATCAGGCTATCTGAATCCTCAGGGACTAAGACACAGATACTAAATCCATTGTAAATAGTCATCTCAAACATTTCTTACACTTTACACAATTGATAACATTGTTTACCAACCCCTTTCTGGAGTTTAAAATCATATCTGTCTAAGAATGCTTCGTAAGTAGTAAGTTTTGCAGGGTTGCACCTCTGGCTTGTAAACATGTTAGAATGAAAACAAAGGTTAAGCAAATAATATTTTGTTTTTCCCAAACAAATTTCTATTTGCAGTTCTAGATATTTAGCCTCAAAAAACATAACATCAACGAAAGAAAAGCATAGGTAAGAACAAAAAGGAAATAATGTAGAAGCATAGCAAGCTTTAACTCGAATTTCATTCAGTATACCAACCTTCTTGATCCAATCAGCTTTGCTCCATAGAACTCCTGTGGGACCCCTTCATGTGTTGTTACAACCATTACCTATGGTAAACATTTGGTCAAAATTTTTAGTTGGTTTGGCTATTGACTTTTAACTGAGAATGAACTTAAGCTAAACCAGTATTTGTACAGCCACATTAGTAGCTTGACCGTCATTCCTCTAAGTACTGTCAAGTACAAAATAACTTGAATCAAATAAAAAGCAAATGAAATAATCTACTAAGCAATATAACGCCCTACGCAAGTTCTCAAGCTTCTTAAGAGGCAAATGGAACTTAGACTAAGCTTACATGGTATGGTATATCATTCAAAAGTACTGTCATAAACACATTAGCCAACAAATTAATTATCACAACTGCAACACCGAATGCATATACTGAGCATACCTCATCTCCCATTTCCCGTAAATATCTTATAAAATTCTGGAACCTGTTTTTATACCCTGATACGTATCTGCAAAATGGAAGCAAATGCATTTTAATTCAGTGCCAAGTTTTTTACATTATAACAGAATAATTGTAACACATTGGCCCTTATATAATAAGCAAAGACACAAACTTTGACATAATTGACAGCAGGCATATCACAAAGGCGAATGCCACACAGATAACAACCCTGAAATGTACCTCTCAATTACTAATCACGACACTTAACACTCAAATTACCATAAGAATGGAATGTAAAAAAGGCAAAGGGAGAGCAACTGACGAAAAAGGAGAAGGCTCAACAAAGAGAGCAATACGACGAGGCTTTGAATTGTTGTCAGAATCGATTGAAGGAGGGCTCTCCTCTTGTTCCCCGTCTTCTTCACCCATATCTGTGACAGACATTTCACTTGCACCGACCCTTGTTTTCCTCTCACTCTTCAATCTCAAAGACTCGGGAAAACGCCTTGTTTTACGATTCAGGCTAATGGGTATTGTTGAGAAAGGGAAAACCTTCACAGAATTGGGAAGATATAAATTGGAAGAAGAAGAAGACTTGCTTGAAACTAAAGGGTATGCAAAGAAAGGGTTTATAGAGATAGAAGCAGAGTACATGATGTAGAACTGCACAGTGGAGAAACAAAAGAGATGTTTTTGATCGTTGATATTTATGGAATACAAGATTTGGTGAAGGAATCTAAGGGGCCTATGGAACAGGCAGAGAATGGATATTCGATTTTCTCCTACGGCAGGGAGTATCGAAGAGAGCTCATGGAGTATATGCTTTTTAATATTTGATTTACTGTGTAAAATAACGGGCTGATTTATATAGGATCAGAGGTATAATTTAGGGTTAGGAAAGATTTGAATATAAAATTTAAAATTTTAGATTTATAATTTTATATTTAGATAATTATTTAAAAATTTTATTTACATAAATATTTTAATTTTAAGATTTGTAATTTAATGGTTGAAGTACGATAGTTTTAAATTACAGGTTATTGATAGAATTTTAGATTTAGAGTTATAATTTTATGCTTAAATTCCTAATTAAATTATCTTAAAACTTAAACCCTAACTCTAAGCTTTAAATTCTAATCATAAACCTTGGATTATAGTTATAAACCCTAAATTATAAAGCTCTACAATAAAATTCGTAACTCGTAAATTTTAAATTAAAACCTTGAATCCTAAAATTAAAGCGTTTATGAAAACAAACAAATTACGTAACTAGAATATAAAAATAATAATATTTTAAAATTTAGGTTTTAAAATTAAAATTAAAGCGTTTATGAAATTTTTCTTTTTTTTTCCTTGATAGATATTTCTTGTTGCTTATCCTGACTGCTTCCTTCGGCCAATCTTGAACCACAGATTGGAGTCTGTACCCTCTACAATGACCCATGTGCACTTGAAATGCATATAAACAGAAACGAGTAATAAGAAAAATTTCTCAAAATTCGTAAAATATTCTCTAACTCATAAATCCTAAAATTTTACTTTCGTGATCGCCGTTCATCATATTATCGACAATAGAATAAAACCTTCTCCTTTCACGCAAGACTGTTATGTAATTTATCGTCTGATCGATTAACATTGATCCTACCAAAGTTTTTTTTCTCTCATTGTTTAATTTTGTTTTAACTTTAAACACGACAGAGTTCAGACGACAATTTTTGACGATAAAAAATATGAGAAATAATAGTAAAAGTCTAGAGATAAAATTGATGAAAACATCATCGATGATAGGAAGTAACAGGGATTGGAATCATAATTTGAGGATTAGAGATTTATAAACCATTTTAAAATTTTTTAAGAATTTTATGATACTTTCAAATTTTTATTTTTTTTAAAATAAAACAATGATGTTGTGCTTTTATTGGTTAACATAATTTTTTTAAATAGTTGTTAACGAAAAAACATTTAAAATAATGATTATAAAATGTTAGACACATACTTAGGTCAAAAAATATTTTAAGTATATATCTAAAAAATATAATTTAGATATTTTTTAACCCATTAAGCCAAAATAAAAACAGAAGGTTTGGATTTTTAATGACCCAATGGTTTAGACAACACGTGTCGTCATCTAATTAATTGATTAATTTTATTTAATTAAGTTTAAATTAGGATAAATTAATATAATAGATAAATAACAGAGATAAATATATAATTTTGTAAATTTTCTTTAACTGACATGTCATCCATCCATTATTTTTTTTAATGGTGGTGGTCAAAATAGGTCCAATTAAATAGTTGGATGGTTAGATTTTAAAATTTTTTAGTTTAAGGTTATTCGTTAAAAAAAATAAAATAGTTCGAGTATTGGTACAAGTGTTCAATCATACCGATACCGCGATACGAGTAGTCCATATTTTTTTTTTTTACTTTTAGGATATGTAAAAGAAAATTCAATTCGAGAATCTTTTCGATAACGTTTCAAAAGTATTTTTTAAGTTAAATAGACATCGATTAACTTTTACAATATTTTTTAAGTTTAAAAATCTTTTATTGAATTATATCAAGCTAAACATCTTAACCTTTTTCTAATTAAATTCTTTATTTTTTTTATATTCAAACATTTGCATTTTCTCCTCTCTCTCTTTTTATCAAAACTAAAATTCCTGAGACTTTATATCGAACCCATTGGTACAAGTATTTAGAAGTTGTTCAAATTGACAAGTTTAATTTTATCATTCGAACTTTCATTTAGAAAAAATTTAAATTGAGTCGAGTTGACTTTCAAGTTCTTTTATAGATTTAATTATAATTATTTATTATGTTATAGTACGATTTGATTGCAATTTAAACAACTTTCACTAACCATATAAGCTATATATATATATATTCATGTGTAATAATATTTCTTCATATTTTTATATATCAATATATATTATAAAAATTTAAGGGATTCATCTCGAACTTAAAAATAAATCTTTTAATTACTAAAAAACTTCGAGTTATTCAAATTTTCGTTTTACAACTCAAACTTCGTTTGAAATTTTTGAGTTATTCAAGTTTTTAAAATTTTAAGTCGAATTAAAACGAGTCGAATATTTTTCTCCGAGTCAAGCTATTCGAATTTTTTTAAATCTAATCGAGTTTTGCTACCTTTAATTATGATAATACAAATAAAATTCTAAATAGAAACTTATTTTATTTGTACAAAGCTAATTAATGTACGTACCGCAAGACAATTTTAAAGACAAGACGGATTAATTTTTTCACTTAAACCAATAACTTGAACACAAATTCACAATTGGACTATTCTGTCATTAATGCCATCTGCAATGGGTAAGCTACTTATTGTTATTATGATTATTAGCCGGCATTTTATACGAGTTAAAGAACCAAAATTATTCATATAAATAATATATTAAAAATATATTATTTACATATATACTAATATATATATATATAAAAATAAAAATATATTATTTTTATATATTATCTATAATAGAGAAACATATTTAAAGGATAAAAAATATTCATATAAATAATATATTAAAAACAATAGATGTTAAAACCTAAAATTTTTAAACCACAAACCATAAAACCTTAACTATAAACCTAAAAATTTAGGATTTAAGGGTTTTATATATATTATTTATAATATATATATATATACTACTTTATGAATATTTTGAGTTTTTTAAATAATATATTTATATTATAAATGATATATAAAAAATATAATCAACAAGGTTATTTCAAGTGGTAAGCAACTTGATTCTGCTTAAGTAGATCTTAAGTTTGAGGCATGTATATAAAAAATTCTTATTTAGAGGTTCACCTATTAAAAGCAAATATATAACATAGATCGGATTAATCAGAGTAAAACCTTAAAAATCAAAACACTAATATTTTTATTTAAATAATATAAACATCCATTTGGGACAACCAAATTATTTTATAAAAATAATATTATAAATAATATTAATATATAAATAATATAAATATATTATTTTTATATTAATATATAAAACAGAAATATATTATTTGTATATTTTCAGATCTAGAATTTATTTATTTTTGTTTAGGTTGATCTAAGGATTTTTAGGAATTCTAAGGTTTAAAGGTTTATTTGTTTTTAAGTTAAAAAGGGAAAGACTTTCTTTCATTTTTTAGTCACTAATTTTTAGATTAGTTTTAATTTGTATATTTTATCATTGATTTTTATTTTTTTAATTAAGTTTTAAGACAATTTACAAAATTACCTTTCAATTCTTTTTGGGTTTAATTGTTCTTAAGTCCTTATATTCCCATTTATTTATTTTTCTGCCTGTTATATATATATATATATATATATATATATATATATATATATATTAAATGTATATTATATTGTTATATATATATATATATCATATGTATTTTATGCATTTTATATTATAATATATGTTATAGTTATGTTTTTTATGTATATATGTTATACTTGTAAGTATTATACATATGCTTTCTATGTGTTACGTTTATGTATATTACATATATGTACATACCATAATTTTATTTTATTTATTTATTAACATATTGTCTTATTACATTATTATAATATATTTATACTATTTAGTTATATATATTATACAGTATTTTTTATATTAGTATATATCGTTTTATTTCATTCTACATTATATATTTTTTATGTTAATGCATGAATTATGTTATATATTTTTCTATATTATATAATATACACATGTTATATATAATGGTATATATTATGTTGTTTTCTCGAATGCTATATGTATGTTGATACATAGTATGTATTTTATTGTACAATGTTATACACGTGTATAAATATATGGGAATATGTATTATTTTTCATTTTTACATATGGGTTTTATGTCATAATATTTATTATATACATTACTTTGATACATGTATACATTATATTAGGGATGAGTATTCGATCGAGTCGAATCGAGTCAAGTCAAAAAATTTCGAGTTATTCGAGTTGAGTCGAATTGAGTAGAGTATTTTCGCCTCGAATCGAGTCGAATTATTCAATTTTTTCGAGTCGAGTCGAATTTTGCTCACTCCTACATTATATAGCATTATTTATATAGTTTTTATACCCTTGTATTTTATATATGGTCATCTATGTATTTTATATTATTATATAATTTACGTATATCATATATGTAATTTGCATATATATTATCCTTTTTAATGTATTTCTTCTGTATGTTTATCAGTTTTGGACATAATGAGATTATTAATCAATCACTCATTCGTAACTGACTCTTAGATCTAAATTTTAAATTCTGGTTTTATTTTTTGAGGTGTTTGATCTATCCTTTTTAAAAGATCAATAATAATACTTTTTTTCTTTCAAAATACGATTTTAAAAAAAAATCCCCAAATTTAATTTTTAATAAAAGGGGAAATTCATTTTTAAAAATTTTAATTTAAAAATATCCATTACAATTATGTATTTTAAATGAAACTCTCGTGTAACGTTTTTAATTATATATATACTATTGTAATCACTATTAGCTTGTTCAAAAAAATTGTGAAAATAAACGTGGTTTAAACTAAAATAGATTAAAAATTTATGATAATTGTTTGGGCTTGAGACTCAAACATAATATTCAAGTGAGAGTGTTACACGAGTAATTTGCGATCTGATCAAATTTATTATCACCCTTCAAATTTAATTTGCTATATTTATAATACCAAGACTCAAAATTTGAACCTTTCTTAAGGGCAAAAATCATCTGCCTCTTAATCATGCATCCTTTGAAAATTTTTTAAAAATTTAACTTTCAACTTTAACCCTTATTCTTTATATCCTAACCCCTAAACTCTATACCCTAAAAATATACCTTACCTCTAATTTTCTAAACCCTAATCATAACCTTTAATTTATATTCTTAAATTTTTTATTTTAAAACAGAGACATGAAAGTAGACAAAGAAAAGAGATAAAGTCATTTTCAACCTTAAAAGGTTTTGTCCTATTTTAGGCCAAGTAGAGTAGCTGTGGCCTTGTTCCAATTCCCTTGCTCCCTTTTAGTCAAAACTCCAACTGTAAAGATAACAAAGCATGGTGTCTTCATCCACTACCCTGGCTCCCACTCCCATCCATCTCATCCCAATATTCAAACAGATTCCCTCTTATCTTTCAAAGTGGGCCAATCTGTTAACAAAATCAAGATAAAGAGAAGTAAAATTAGCAGAGAAAAGTACCTCAAAAGAAACGATGATAAGAAGGGCATCAAGTGCTTGTCCCCTGGCACTGGATTACTTGCTGCTACTCAACTCTGTCGTTACCTTTTGACCAACCTCGCATTCATTTGATGAGTTCATTTTCCCTTTAAATTCTTCCTAACCTAACCCAACCCAACCTAACCCAACCTAACCTTCTCATTAGAGTAGCCCCCACTTATACCTAAGTTGCTATTAGCCTATTATTCACTACTTTCTGCTTTGGTATAATTACAGGTAAGTCACTTCACCATTCTAAACCAAATAATGGGGTGATTTTGGATAATATCGCCTTTAGGGTTATATTTAAAGAAATATGTGAGTTTAGGATAATTTTTAAGAAAAAATTAAAATTTATAGTGTTGCTTAGACTCGTCATTTGCAGGTAGTGATGTCTATGTAATCCTTTGGATTGAACTGAAGATATATTAATCTTAGCGGTACACCTCGCCACCTATGGATGATGAGATCTAAGCACCTCGCCACTTGCAAGTATCGAGATCCGAGCAACATTGTAGATTTTGACCTATTTCTTAAAAATTACTCTAAACTCACTTATTTTTGTAAATATAACTTAAAATCATTATAATCCTAAACTCCCCCAACAATGAGATTCTTGTATATGATGGTCATTTTGGGGGTTCAATGGAGATGAAGGCTATTTTACATTCATATACGCTTTGGTGCATGGTCCATGCACGTATACACACAGTTGCATGTGAAAACTGGATTGCCCTGTTGGAAAAGTTAGCCAAAATTTAATCATTTAGTCCCTGCAGTCAAAATCTTTGACAATGAATAAGCTTAAAGCTTAACTTTCAATTTAATTATCATTCAATTTGCTCATTTAACCCCATAATTCTGCTTTCTTCTTCTTGTTAATCTCTTCTTACAACTCAGTCACTTTCCCCATTTCTCAAACTCACTAAGAGTAACCAATTAAGGTTTCTTCTACCTTACCCCTAAATTCTAAATCTTCTACGAAGTTCGGGATGTCGGGAATAACAACGATCAAGCAAGTTCTATGCAATTCGGACAACGACGAAGGATCGACGATCTGTCTAAAGGATGGGGAAAATGGAAGAAGAAGAAGAAGAGAAAAAAGAAGACGGAAAACGGTCGTCGTCGTCGGGATGTTCAGATTGAGGCTTGCCAAGACCTCATTTTCACCTACAAGATTGTTGAGGCATCTAGGAACAAAAATAAGGAGAGCTTTACGGTTCGTATCGGTTCAAAGGAAGTCTTCGCAAAAGATTTCTTCTTCAAATCTTACTAGGTCACGGTCGTTGGCCGAATCTATTGACTCTCATCACGCCGAAGCTATAGAAGATTGCATCGAGTTCTTGAATTCTTCTTCGTCTTTGTCGAGATCAAACTCGGTTTCCACATGTTCTTGCTAGGACTTGTAGATCATCAAAAGATGTAAATGGGAGGGGAAAACAAAAAGGTGTCTATATGATTCATTGATTGTTTTGATTTCCAACATGGGATGTGGATGCAGGAGCAAATTAATCTTCATTACATTGATTTTTTTTCATTACTTGAACATGATTCAGTTTAGAAAATGAAGGATGCAAGACATGGCTGGAACTTTGTTTTATTGGAAAAAAAAAACCCGGAACAAGTATAGTCTCTCCGTTAAAACTCCATGTTGTTCTTGCTTTACCCTAATTAATTTAGACCGACCTTATTGTATATCAGATTCAATACAAGTATAATTAATTTACACACTACCTACCACAAACAAACAAAGTGAAGCTATAATCTCAGTCTGTTTATAATTTCTGGTCATATATTAAATCTGAAGCGTAAATCGTCTGTTCTTTTATTATGTCTCCTTTGATGTCTTATTTTAAAACAGCAAGTTTACGGTTCAAGGTTAGGAGTTGTGATTAGGGTTTATAATTTTTTTTTAGTAAATATGAAAATTAAGGTTAGAGTTAGAATTTAATTTTAAAGAATTTTTTAAGATGAAACATAGTGTCACGGGGTCAGAGTTTTGGCGCAGGGACTTCTACCCTGTAGCACCTCAGGTCTCTCGCATACCCGAGGTTCAGCCTTTACGATCTCCGATGCTCACTGGTTTCGCCCTCCCATGGGCTCATCAGGGAAGCGGAGATAGCTCCCGACCAGTGTGGTGCGCGATTAACATGCCCATCCGAAGATAGGACGCCTGCTCGGCACGTACTACACTCTTATTGCTATCCCGCTCCCAAGCTTTAAGCACAACCAGAAAGTATCTCGCTCGGTCCCGCGTAGTCACGACGAACGGTCCGTGACAATAGAAAGAACCATAATTAAAGGACAAAAATATTTTATTCCTAATCCGTAGTATTACCTAATTCTCGGTTGGTTTTAGTTCGTAAAACGTATATAAGATCGTAATTTATTAATTTTACTTTTTATAATTCATTAGGATAATCTTATTTAAAATAGAGTTTAGAATTATAATCTGCGATGATATTATATTTGATTTGCTGATATATTTTTAATAAATTGTCTTTATGTCCATTATTTTTTTTACAAAACAATTATTATTAGCTAAAGCTTTCAAATGCTAATAAATGAGCAAAGTACCAAAAGTTTTAGGTTGGATGGTCTTAAGGTTGTTTATTATGCTCTTGCGCCGCATTTTATTGAATTACTCTTTATGTTGGATGGTTCTATCATTTAATTTCATGGTTTATGTTATCTAATAGTGTTAGCAAGTGTATTTTTTTTTTTATTTTACACGAGTTTATAACGGATGTCGAGTACCGTTAAATATTATTAATGTTAAACATCGCTGAATATTATTAAATTAATTAATAAAGATTAAAAATTTTAAGGATATTGATTGCATATTGAGTCCTTGATATTTTTAATTTTTATTAATTAATTTAATAGTGTTCAACAATGTTCATCATTAGTGATGTTCAACGATGTTCGACGTCCGTTATAGAATTTTATTGTCCTCTATATAGATTTAGGTAAGTTTTTAAAGAGGTACTTTTTTCTGTGTATGGTTTCACATTAAATATATATATATATATATGCACTTTTTATTATGTTGCCCCCTAAAGAGTTTTTTTTTTGACATATTTTCTCCCAAAATGTTAAATCATGACCTCATTTTTTTTAATATTAACTCTCATTAAAAAAAAATTCATAGATCAATTAAAATAAATCACATGCTATTTTCTTAATAAAAAATCGGTTGATTTTAATAAAAAGGATAAATTAAACGTTAAGCTAATATTTATTTTTATTCAATTTAATCTCAATTATTTTAACCTGAAATTAATCTTAATTTTTTTAATTTTTATAATTTAGTTTAATATTTTTTCATCCGATGATATTTTTATTCAATTTAATCTTTAAAATTTTTATTTAACCCAAAATTGACACCTATTTCTTTATAATTTTTATAATTTAGTTCAATAATATAGTTATATTTTTGTTCAATTTAGTCCTAAAAATCTATATTTAACTTGAAATTTATCAATATTTTTTTAATTTTTATAATTTAGTCCAATATTTAAAGTATAATCATATTTTTGTTCAAATTAGTCCAAAATGTCTTTATTTAACCCTAATTTTTATAATTTAGTCTAATATTTAAATCGTATTATATTTTTATTCATTTTAATTTAAAAATATTTATTTATCTTGAAATTAACCCTAATTCCTTTCTAATATTTATAATTAACAAGCACCAAAACCAAGGCATAGCCTAGAGACAAGGGAAACCGAAGAGCCCCAAACAAACCACCTTCAAGAACATCTTCGACCCTACTGCCAAAGGGGTTGTGTGTTCTCATCGAGATGGACCCAAGCATGGACCTTAGCTGTCGAAGAACGTTATTTTCATCGAGATCGACCACTAAAAATACTAGATCAGTTGTCACCACCCGATTCTGATCTAAATTCAAGGATGTCATGTAGTGCAGGATCTATTTCACCAAATGAACCAAGAAAAAATGCAAATGGACAAGCACAGGATCAACAGTAGTATCTAGCATTCAAATGATTGGTTCAAGATAACTATAATGCTAATGGAGATGCACTTCAGTCTAATACTTGTACGAAAAACAACGAGATTTAAAACTCTCAATTCTGGAGCCTAGTTATATCCCTGATTGAGCTAGGAAGAATACAAAATCCCAAGAATGAGGATCCTATCAAAGTTAATAGCATCCTATGCTCAAGCTTTTCTGATGATAACAACTCCCAAGTAATATCAGATGATATTCAGCTTCAACTGGCAGCTGGGACGGTTGCTGGCTTAGCATCCTCGGCTTTCTCATGTTCTTTGTTCAGCATCTGAAAAAACAAATCAAATTCCCAGTCAAAACACAATCTGCAAGCTTCTGAATGGTTTAAATATAGCATGGAAATCGGGAGCAGGTTTCTCACCTTGTTATTGATCAAGTTATGGAGTGCAATGACACTTCGGATGAGAGACGACAGATATATAACCAACATCATATCATTTGTTTTCACTGCACAAGCAACGGAAAATGCAGATCAATGAATTCAATAATAAGCTCATACATATCCTTCTGATCTCAAAGGACGTGAGCAATAGCACGTTCAACGATTTTTTGAGATATGTATGGTTGATTCTGTATTACCTGCAAAAGCCTTGATTAATTCGTTTACGTTTAAATTTGGCAGCAAATTGAACACATCCTGCAGTTTAAGCACAGAAAAACAGTAACACTAGTGAGGCAGACATTAACCAACCCAAATAGGCTTAAAATTATATACAGTTGTCAATATTCCGGATAAATAAGGTAGATAAAGGAATTTATGCAATCAAGTACAGAAACTTGAATTTAATAACTCCAAATTCTTTTTAACCTTGCTTTCAACTATAACTAAAATTAGTTCACCTGTAAGTGGTAAAGTATTTCATGATTCAGTGGAAGCTTTTCATCAATAACAAGATCAAGGTAAGACCGTATCTCTCTTAACCTTGCATCCAAACCCTTCAAAGCTGTGAGTTTTCCAGTTACCTGCCATTAAGACCAAGGTATATAACCTTGCTAAGCCAAAATCTTAACTACTAGATGGAATTGAAAAATTAATAGACAGAAAAACCTCAGTTGCAAGTGTACTAATGGTTGTATCTTTAACATCCCTTAGCAAGTGCTCCACTCCTGTTTGTGGGTGAAAAGGGAGTTATATTATAAGAAAATGAATGGTCCACAAATCCAATAAACTAAAATTACTCAAAAAGGGTAACTTTCAGAATATATAAAATTTCATCTATTGACATACCAATCTCCTCAACTTCGTGAGCAGCAATTTCAGAAGGAACATGAACGAAAATCTTTTGGCTCTTTTGAGTGGCATTCTGCATCATTACAAACATACTAGTTCAAATGCCCAATAAGTACATACAGAAGTGTCGACTTCTTAGAAAAAGATAATAGCTAGTTGCAGTCTCACTTAACATCAGGACTGCCAGTCCACTAAACAGACAAGCTCTTTATCCATCCAATAAATGAGAAACAATGCATCCAAAGATTGTTCATACCTCCTTAACCTCTTCAACATCATAGTAGGCCTTAGTGGGGATTCCCAACTCCTTTGGTTGAACATCAATGATGACCAAGACAGGATTTGGGACATAGCTGCAACATCAAAAGCACTAGATTAAAAGATTGGACTCCAAAGTGAAGTTAAAAACAGTATACGAAATGACAACTAATAGAATCTTACTTGTGAAATAATCTGTGAATGTCTAGATCATTTTCCCGTAATTTTGGGCCAGTACTATACCAACCAACAACATGTTCCTTAGCTAAAACAAATTATCAAAACAAATCCAGAGATAAAGAACATTAACTCATAACAGCTGAAACAAGAAAGAAGAAAATAGATAAACTAAAAGCAGCAGCATCTTCACTCTAAGTTGAACAATTACTTACCATTAATCCTCTTGAACATTGAAAACATCGATTCATGGTAATTGTGGTCAAGGAACCATATACTCGGGTCCTTCTCATCTTCTTCAAAAGGAACTGAAAAATTCAACATTCAAACTCTTCAAACTGACACGATAAAACTACTGATAATGGCAAGTCAAGTGTCACCAAAGCTCAACGATAATAAATTATATTATCAAAACATAAGAAAAACCAAGGCATTTCTTCAAATGCTTCTTTAATTGCAGCATCTTCAATAACATACATTCTTTGGCTTGGGTTACATAAATTCAAGCAAAAAGAGGGGACTTTAGGTCAACACAACTAACAAACTCCCTCAAATCAAAACCCAACATTCTGAGCTAAAAACCCTAAAACTCAAAAATTAACCTAAAAGACTTATAATTAAGACCTATAATTCATCTCAATCAGCAAATCATGCAAAAGATAAGAACATAATTTTTCCCTAAACACTATTTATTAAAGCAAACAAAACAGATCTAGAACGAAACTCAAAAAATAAACGGGAGAAACCTGCATAGCTGTTGCTGACATCGACGGTGCCTTTGAAGGAAGAACCAAGGAGTACTCCGACGACGCGCTTGCGCGTGTCTTTAGCGACGCGATTGTAGTTATCGACGATGCTTAGAAGAACCAAAGGATGAACTATTACCTTCTCTATAGGTCGAGACGATATTTGCTGAGTTTTTATCACGTCCATTTCCAACTGCTTTTAGGGCTTTGATTTCTCTCTGCAATTCTTGCTTCTGTTTCGTTTCCTCCGTAGAGCGGCTAGTATTTATATTTCTTTCGGCACCGGAAACCAAATTCTTGATTTTATGGTAATTGAAGTTTTGGAAGTTATGCAATAGTCACTAAATTTTTATTCAGATACAAAATGGTCCCTATTAGTGATTTTTTTGATAAATTTTGATAAATTTAAAGATAATTTTGTTTGCATAAATATTTTATAACGAATCAAAATTTTAATTAAAATCTTATTCGATTAGTATTATATTGACTGCGTCACTACTCGATTACGACTTATATAGAAAAAATATTTATATTTGAAGGCATTATATTTGTATATTATAATTTAATTTTGTATAAAATCGAATAATATGAAGATCTTTAACCAATAACTCAATTAATGAATCTTACGTATTGAAGATTTTGTTTTAAGTTTGGGTAAAATATCAAAATAGTAACTAAACTTTGTTTAAAAATTCAAAAGGATAACCAGATTCTCAAAAATTACAAATGACAATTAAATTTATATTTTGTTATAAAATGGTAACTCAATTGTTAAATACCTTAACATGAATGTTATAAAATTTTATATAATAACATATTTAATCCTTTATATTTACATATTCAATCAATTTAATCATAATAAAATTCACTAAATTTATGTTATTTACGTATTCTTTCAATTTGATCCTCAAAACAAAATTCCTACGTTCCCTATCATGCAACTTACATTCCCAATCACTACTATAACCGACGCTTATAATCATATGCATAATCAGGGATGAAATTACATGTGGGTAGGGAGACGCAATTGCCCCCACCTATGAAGATTTTTTTTGTCCCCCTATTTAAATTTTTTTAAATTATTTTTTAGAGAATAGAAGAAATCATACTTTCATACAATATCTTAATTGAATTCTATGTAATGATCAATAAATTTATGAATTTATCCTTACTTCTAAACATTTATGTTTTGCCCCCTTCACCCCTAAATCTTGGTTCCGTACCTATGTATAATCATGTACTCATAATCCTTACTAATTACTAGTATTCCCATTGAACTCCGATAAATGGGGATGAGATGAAATTAGGTTTAGTGAATTTTTTGAATTAAGATTAAATTAATTGAATGAATAAATATAGAGAATTAAATATGTTATTATACAAAAATTATAACAAACACGTTAAGTATTTAATGACTTTTAACGATCCAATTATCATTTATAATATATAATTTTATAATTTTTTAAATTGCCATTTTGGATTTTAAACAAAGTTTAGTTACAATTTTGTTATTTTACCTTTTTTTAGTTTTGTGATGAAACAAAGACTTGTTCTTTCCCCGCATTTTTTTGTTCAGTCTTACCCTTCACTAGGCTCCAACATGGTGGTCTCTCTGCGACTATTATCCATCTGAAGACATTGAAAAAGGTGTTTCTTCAACAATAAACATTCCCTTATTGTCTAAAACATTTCTTATGATTTTCAGTTGATCTTATTTTTCGATAACTTTAGGCATTTTATTTATATTCTTCAAGTTAGTGTACTGGGAATATGCAAACTATCTGTTTGATGTAATGTCTGAATGAGGCCTGTTTCTCTCCTCTTCAAGTTTAAATGGTTTTAAGAGAGTTTTAGAGTTGGGTATTGTTTTTTCTCTCTCTCCGTGATCTTACTTTACATCCACACAAGACGGGAAATTGTTAGTGGAATTTCGTGTAAAACATTACTTGAGTTTCATCCCATGGCTGTTGGATCACATTCATATACTCATTCGTAAGTTTTCTAGCAAGAATCACGGGCGATGTACGTTTAGAATCTTTTGTTCTATATCACCTTTAATATCTTCCCTTCTTTTGCACCCTGGGTTGGCTAGTTGTCAAGTATCTGCTTGATTGCTTGGTGGTTTGTGTTTGGTCTTTAGATAGGCTGCAATGGTTGTGTAGTGTGAACAGAGTGTTGAGAATTGAATATGCTAATGTACAAAGCAATTTCATTACCCTCCTAGTCCTAACTCATTTTATTTCTCTATTCTTTTGAGATCCATGCCTGTGACACGACAAACTTGTCTGATTATGCAACAAACATTGTTCCTTGCTGCTTATTTCTTCTTATAACTTCTAAGCTCTATATCTTAGTACAAATCCATGATCAGAGGTGGATGGTTTTATTCCATTTCAGTTGAATCTCTCCTTTTAGCTCTTAAAGTTATATCTAGAGTCACTTTTATACATAAAGTAGTATTGATCTTGAAGACCTAAGAAAAACTTGCTATTATCTGTTTAAGTTAAGTGAAAAAATAGGCATGATACGGTATACTGACTGCTTAAGCTACTGTCCCTAGCTTTGCTATGGAGGTTTAGGAACCAAAATAGAAAAGAAAAGAAAAAAAGAACAGACAATGTTTCGTGCCAGAAGTGCTCTTGCTCGATTCTCAACCCATTTCAAGGCAAGACTCTTTTGCAGCACTATCAAAGACAGCAAGAATATCAAGAAAAACAACAGCAACATTGTTGATGGCAAGATTGAATCAAATGTGAACACTTTGAATGAGTCATATCCTCAGCTTGACAATCTCGACTTCATGACTGCCGCTAAGATCCTCTTCACTCAGCCTCCAAAGAAAAAGAAATTTGGGTATTACTTTTATTTTCTCCCACTTTTTTTTCTTGGAAGTTCTTTAATGGGCTTGACTTTGTTTTTAAGAATTGGTTTAGAGTTTTTTTTTTTTCTGTTTCTTTTTTGGGTTCTTGGTTTGAGTGTTTTGTGGCATTTTTTCAAAGATGTTTCCTTCTTTTGTGTTTTTTATGCTTAAAATGGATCCTTTCTGTTTTAGTATTTGCTTCAACAGTTCAGTGGCATACATAAATATTAAGAATACTGCTAAAGTAAAAATAGTTTTAAGTTCTTCATGTATCATTTCATTACACAATTGAATGTGATGAGAAGTTGCTAAGAAATAGATGATATAGTTTGAACCTTTTACAGTTTTGCTCTCCTCTATTCAACAGTTCAAGATATTATGCTTTTTATCATTAAAAATTAAATGGATTTTATTTGGTTTCACTTATAACTTAATGGATTTTCCACTTTGTGCAAATTTATCTGTGATATAGGACCTCTGTAATTTTAATCTGCTGACTCCTTTCCATATCTGACATACTTGTTCATGTTCATACTCTGGATGAGATGTACCTGGTACAGTTTGCAATTTGTATCTTTTTGTTCTCCTCAATTCCACATTGAATGCAAAATTTTTCACACTTTCTCAGTAAAAAATCATATGGATTTTATTTGGTTTTCTTTATAATTTAGTGGATCTTTCATTTATTGTAAAGTGCAATCTGTCCTTGTTCATGATCTTGTTCAGTTCAATACTCTGAACAAGTTGCTGTCCTTCCATTATTCATGAGGTTCACAAATTCAGCATATCTTTAACCCGAGAGGCCAGAATATTTAAAATGACGTGTGTAAAGTGAAAGCATTGTTTTATCTCATCATTACTGCTTTGGCTAACTTCTTGGCATCTTTCTGCATTTATTTGAGGCTTATTTTTCCATATCTTAATTTTATTTCAGGATGGATTTCCATTTGGTGCAGCTCTTCTTTGCCTGCATGCCTTCATTGGGTATCTCAACTAACAAGCATAACGTTAGCCAATTTTATATTGGAATGTCTCTTGGTTAACTGCTGGTATCCAAAATAATATTTGTTTTGTAACAGCTGTGTACTTGGTAGCTCAATATGCTCGCTATGAAATGAGGAAAATGGAAGCGGTAACTAAAATTTTCTTGTTTCTCTTATACTTTTTTCGTCTCTTTCTATTCGTGAACTCATTTCTCTCCACCCATGACTGTTTCATTCTCCTCAGGAACTAGAGGAGAAGAAGAAGCTCGAAGAAGAAGCAAAACAGAAGCAAGAAGAGGAAGAGAGAGATAAAGAGGGGGAAGAAATTGTGACTGATCCAGAGCTTGTTGAGGTTAAACTGAGATTAGGTAAACTAGAGGAGGCATTAAAGGAAATCGTTGATGAATCAAAGAAACAATCAACAGTCAAAATAACTAAAACTCAGCAAACTGCTAGTGAACCTGGTGAAGCCGGAAGTAAATCAGAGTCCAGCAGCAGTTTCGTGGTGCAAGACAAGGTTAGTGAACAAAAATCTATCGAACAAATACCGGACACCGATCCAGGCAAAGCACGAAGTGTGTCATCAGCTTCTGATGCTTCCCGGAAGGATGAAAAGGGTGAGGACCGGATTGGAGGACCTTCTCAAGATGCCAAAAGATGATGAAGAGCCATTTTGGTATACAACAAAGCTTTCATTCTCTTTTTCTGTTTTTTTTTTAAGAAAAGCATACGGCACTTGCCCTGAAGTCCATTGGCTCTAGAAATAGGATATATAGTCTTTCTTCACTGGCGTTGGTGATGATGAAGATTGGTTGTGGGTAAGGGATGTCAACCTTCATAAATCTCTCACCATGGCCGCTGTCTGATATCAAACAGGTATTATTTAATCACATATTGCCTATTTCAACCATATTGCCAATTTCATTCCGATTTAATTAAGTTTTTCCTATTCAAAGGAAATACTGTTTACTGCTTCTTTTATCTTTGTCCACTCAAATCTCGGCATATGTTCAGGCACCAACTTTCTTAGTGATAGTCATTGGCTTTATTTGGTGTAAATGAACTAGGCTTAAACGAATAAGGTGGTTTTCGTATTCGTTTGTTTATTTTTGAAGTTGTTTATGTTCGGTACATGTTCATTTAAAATTTTAATATCATGCTCGAAATCGTTTGTTTATTATCTAGTATGTTCGTGCTCGATTATTTTAACGTTCACAAACATGTTCATTTGTATGTTCGCAAACATAGATGAATAGGTGTAAATAAGTTATCATTACTTATTTATAATGGTATAAATAAGTGATCACAAGTTGTTATTTATAATCGTATATTTTATTGAATATTAACTTTAGTGATTGTTTTGTCAAATTATCAAAATTAATTACAAATGATATATATAAGTTATATTTTAATACACAAATTAGGTAAAAAATTATTAAAACTTTTCAATTTTAAAATTTAAATTTTTAAATCTAAAACCCTAAATCCAAATCTAAATCAATTTTAATCATAAATTCTAAATCCTTCGACATAAACTTTAAACTTCAACACTTTATATCTTAAATTTAATAAAGTTGTGTAAACTAAACTCTACACAACTTGTATATCAAAGTTGTTTCATTGTATAATGGCATAATGCTTCTAGATCGATCTTTGTTTACTTGGTTTACTTCAGTATTTGAATATCTTAGGGAAATTGGTACTTGAAAAAAAAAATTCTTGGTTTTAAGGATCTTGACTTCTTTAGAGGAGTTTTTTTGAAATTCTTCATATTTGGAAACATTATTTAGACATAAAATTTGTTTCCCTTATATTGTTTAGTTCTTGTTGTTGACAAATCTCCATCTCCATTAATGTTGATTATGGATTTTTTTCAAATAGTTTTCGAAGTTTGCACGTGTTACTCATGATTTCTCTCTTTGTCTAATGTTGCTATTTTAAGTAAAAGCTAGAACCCAAATTTGGAAAGATTTGAGATCTATGTTCTGTTTTTCTAGGTCCTAGCTTCTCAAAGATTTCAGATTTATTGTTGGATTTGTTTTCTTTTATCAAAAATTCAAGTTCTTAAAGTTTTAATCTGTTTTCTATGTTCTTTGGACAAACAATGCTGCATTATATGCCTTTTATATCTATTTTCAGACATTTTCATATGTTTAGGATATATGGTTTAATGAGATGTTGTTTCATCATCTTATTCTAATATGGACTTAGTGTGGTTTTCACCATGGATGCAGGTTTGGGTTTTCAAGCATCATTTCATTGTTCCTTGTGGTTCTCTGAAATTTGTAAATATGAGGCTTGATGGTCGAATCACACGCGGCCGAGCTGCTGCGTTGCGTGCTTCTGGAAAGTTGCCTGAAAATATGAAAAGAACAGCCTTGGATGAAAACAACATTGAAGCACCTGAAAATGCAGGTCTTCAGCATAAGAAGAGAGCAGTTCTTCAGGATGTCACAAATGTTTGCTGTAATAATTCGTATAGGAACTGCATTAATGCAACCAAAATCCAGGTTAACTTTCCATCCTTCGTTATAATATCACTTCAATTGTGGTCTTACATGTGTGTAGTTTTTTAGAATATTACTGTATGCATATTCGATCTGTTCATGCAAGCTGCCTTACATCGCTTTAGAAAAATAACCAGCAACACAATGTAGTAAAATTATGTTACAGTTCAGATAATGGTGAGGTACAGAAATAGCATCTAAACAATAATCCTGGTCTAAAGATCACTGACAATAACTTCCCAAATACCATACACAGAAATTATATATGTATATTCTTTATGTTCTTCATTTGAATTATGAAACACACAAGTAATATGGGAAGCCATTTCATTGAATCACCTCATTGTCCTGCATATGTCAAAGAAATTGAAAACAAGTAAAAACTAGTGATGCAAGTAATAGACTAGAACTTAAAAGGCATGTTATTCGTGTTCGAGTGTAGTTCCGGATATGCATATGTGTTTGGATCGGGTATTTTTCATTTTTTCCCCTTTCTTTCATGTGTTGGGGATCATATCTCATAACCAATTCTTGTTAAAAGTTGAACAAGGTGGTATTTCTGTGAAAATGAAGAGTAGGAAAAACAAAACTTAGGAAAAAGAGAAGGTAGAGTATGTACCAGTCGCAAGTTGATCTTCTCGGACCAGTTAAAGATATTTGAATGAACTTGATCCCCTCCCAGTTCTTTACCAGAAGCACCAGCAGCTATCCTTATAACATCTTCAATCAATGCGAAGTTTCCCATGATATCAACATGAGCACCACTAAGGGTGCCCCGTCCCTCCAGTAGGTTGGCCGGAGGTGAATGATCGTATTCCCTTACATATGTTCGAACCCCAGATGGATTGAATCGAGTTTTGCCGCGCCATCCCTTAGCACACATGAAACCAGCACTTAAAACTGGTACTGTCTCGTCTCCATCCACAGAATACACACCATCCCTCAGGCAGGTGGCTTCATCATCAGCGGATGTATCGATCTTAAATGGAATACTACACTCAGCATGTGGAGATAACTTGTACACATATGCTCGTTCAGTCTGTAGGCCAACTCCATACAGAGAAAAGATTTCCATATCTGGAGCATTTGGCAACCTGTGGAATAAGAATACATAAATATTGCAATAGGCATTATCTAAATCAATCAACTGGAAAACAAAAATCATGTCCGGCCAAAAAGTGCATTAATTGCGGCCATCTACTGCAAATAGAAAGGAAAATTAAGTATAATTCAAGAAAATAATCAAAAGTTAACTCAGATAAGCGTCAATTGGACTTCTATCAACTTACAGGTCACAGATTCAGATTAGAGATAAAAAGGGGGTGACTCAAAAAGGGAAATGAATGGTAAATACCAAGCAACAAGAAACATAATGAAACTTTGGAATGGGTTTCTCACGTTGTTTCCAAAGGGTTCGACCAATACTTGTAGTGTTTATACTTGGGGTCATCCAAATTGTCTGCAATTCCGTAGGAGAAATGGGCAGTGCCACGAGCCATCATTTTTGGAGCAACGAAATGAAGCAGGTCAACAACTGATTCGGCAGTGTAAGTTTTATACTCGGCTACAGCTTTGATACCAGCAAGTCCCATGTCATGATACTCCGTCCACACGTCTCGACAAGTGGTGTTTGCAGCACTAAGACCTTTAATAGCACCCTGAACATTGCCATAGAAAATAGTCATACAGCACAATATGGTAAAGTTAACTACATGTCTACGTTACACAAACTCAGGCAATACGCTAACAAGGAATCTCAAAGATTAAACAAGAAATGAATTACCCTGAAGTCTATCCTCTCTATGTCGGATGAAGGTGCCTCCGCAACATCTTTTCCGAAGGATATAATCCTTCCATAATTTGCACTTCTATCTTTACAAACTACATTGTCAGCACCAGCTTGATCCATAATTTGAGTGTCGTTCTCTCTTTTTTTGCTACAGGAATATCCATCCTCCGGTGACCAGTCTAGACCACCCCATATTGTGTCCCCACCTCTTGGTATCATCGACATGGTTGAATCCCAAGTCCGACTCATTCTCATCATATGTTGCAATGTTTGAAACTGAAATATATCATTATCCAGAAAACCAGGTGCAAGAGCCCTGCATTTCGGGTTTCATTTTAGTACTATTGTAAGAAAAAAAAATAATGTTTATGCACTTTTGACATAAATGATATTATCAACTAGCAAGTAATTTGCACATTGACTAATTTCCAAGCTCGAGAAATATAGGCGAAATTACCAGATTCTCTTTGACAGGGAAAACCAAAAACCTCTTCCAAACATGAAAGAGAACTAGCATAGATCACATCGGTCTGTAGTAAATGAAATGTTCGATAAACTACTAGAGAATCATTCATTTATTTAGTTAAACGATTATGAACAAAATATTTATATTGATTAACGAATGAGTTTGAACAAAGACGTGTTCGGTTCAATTATGTTTGTGAACAAGCTCATTTATTAGTTCATTTGTTTAAAGTTGATATTTCCCATGTAGAAATGTTTAAAAGATTGTTTATCTATTTTTATTTTATTTAAAATTTAATATTAATGTTTAAGTTTGATTATTTTATATCTAGAAATAAGAAATATATTCAATTACAATTTGTTAATTATTCATGAATAGATTTTTAATTGTTCATGAACATATTCACCATGTTTGTTTAGTTTTCGTTTGTGTTTACAAACATTAAAGGAACAAACAACACATAATTTTAAATAAATGAACACGAAAACAATTTTGAAATTCTTAATGAACATGAACCAGATATGAACATGCTTAAAAATAAACAAATGAAGATATGTTCATTCAAGCTCAATGCATTTACAGCCTTGCTCATCATAAGATGAAAGAAAACATAAGTTTGAACCCTGTTCTGTTGTATGAATATATTTTTTTCACACGATCAGCCCTACAACACATTGAAATTTATTATACAAAGTAGAAAATGGACCAATGACATGACAACAACAAGTAAATGAGATCTATGGTTGCTTTTGTCATGTTTAAAACTTCACAGCTAACCAAATTTCTAAGGTAACCTAGAATATACAAAAATGTTGTTTAAAGGAAATGTTGCTTCATTTGTTGAAATATCCAGACACCATGCAAACTCTTACGTTGTTGCTTGGAAAAGATAGAATGAGATCACAGACGAACCAATGTAAGATATAACTAGTTGCTTCTAAGAAAGTATACTTGTTAGGTACCTGACAACTGCAATATCCTTTGCCTCAGCCGAAAAGAGCCCAGCAATAGCTTTTGGAACACCGAGAAATGGCCCACCGATGTTAACCACGGCTTTAATATGCTTAGAACACCAATCTGGGCCACCACCACCACCCATGGGAGCCGGTGCCTCAACCCACTTCATGAAATGTAGGAAATAAAGAACTCCCATCGAATGTGGAATGACTACTACTTTTCTCCCTCCATTCGTAGCAACCAACAGTTCGATATTACTCTTAATACGGCTCAATGTTTGATCGCGTACCTAATTAATAGAAAGATGTCAACATATCATAGTGTTCAAAACAAAAGCAAAACAATTAAAAAGGGCATAATCAATGAATTATACTTCCAAGGTGCCTACCATCAAGAAAAATTCTAGTTCAGGAAAAAAAATTACCTCAGTGTTTTGAAAAGAGAGTCTCCAATCGTAGGCAGCCATATACATAGTCTTCTCCTCATATCCAATCCTAGCCAAGTTAGCAATAAGAACTGCCCACACAAAATACCCTGGAGCAAAATAATCCGCAGCTACTAATCCTGAGACAGGTCTCACTCTTATACCACAAGGATCTAATCCGGTTTCATTATCCAATGACATGTGATCCACCCAGCAAAGAGGTCTGCATAATATCCAATAAAACCGAAGAGAACACCAATTATCCAAGCAATACTAGGAGTTCATAATTTAGACACAACTACAATTTACAAACCAAAATGCTATTGAACCGAGACGAGCCTATCAACACAACAGGAGTTAGTCCCATCCATTCTAATATAATACAATGTTTTTCATTTCTACCAGATTGCGAGTTCTTTAAACAACTGTACTACACTTCACATTCTAAAGAAATGTTGCTTTCAGTACGTAAAATACATTTAAGAAGAAGTTCTACATGTAAACTTATCATTTATGTGATAAATTCAGTGCATCGATCTGTTGCAGGTTATGGTAAAAATCATAAAGCTAACAAGGTCATTCTGGTTCCATATTGTTTTAATACATCATGAGACTTCATGTTTCAACTTAAAACAGCAAGGCACACAATTGAAAGAGTACAGATATCAATCCAACTCCAATGTTTTGTCTACTATATCAAGAAAATCATGAAAACCAGTATGCAATACATAAAGCACATAATAAACTGATAGCCAGCCTTCATGACATGACCATATGAGTATATGTAAGTTAGTGCTGGATACGGATATGTGTCTAACACAGATATGAGTTGAAGCAACATAGGTGGTAACTAGTAGACACACTATGACATTCAAAATCAGGTGGAAAGGAAGAGTAGATTGAGAAAAAAAATCAAATGACTACCAAATCCAGAAACTAGTTTAGAAATATAGGTTCCACAAAGTTAAACTAATCAAACCAACAATTTAGCCACTTTAAGTAACAAGACATCTTAAGATTCCATTCAATAACAACCCCTTGATATTATCAAACACAATAACACTTCGACCCTCAACTTTACATATCATTTGCAAATTAATACTCACAAGTAACTAAACAACAATTAACCTGGTGTTCCAAACTATATCAACAAAACATCTTAACTTATAACTATAACTAGAAATAGCACAGTGCAACACCAAAAACTGCAAGGCTAACTCTCCAATGCAATGTACAGTCTCTATCTTTATGCAGCATCTCCAGTTATATCCAACTTTCTTCCTGTTTATAAATGGAGAGGCTATTCTCATGGTCTGAATCCATGAACACATGTATAAAATTAACAATCAATCCTAAAAACAACATTAAAATCACGTTTACCCCTTACTGGAAATTATAAAACATTTGATTTCCGGGGGTCAAAGGAATAGTACGTAGACATTTAAGCTTCATTACTAAAAATTCACACTAGATATTTTATCCAACAACCAAAAATATAGCATCAAATAATCAATACTTGGTGTGGGAAATCAACAAACAGTCCCATAATCACCAATAATCCTTATCCAAAAGGAAAACCCCCAATTTCCAGGGTTCTGAACCCAGAAAATGGTTAGCAAGACACTTCCAATAAAAGAAAACAAACAAGCAGATAAAAGACTAATACCTTTTATACACTTCACCAAAAGTACCACCCCATAGCCGCTTTCTAAACAAGCCTTCAGCACACTCTCTCCCTTCCCACAACTCAAGCCCACCTGTGACAATCCCAGGAACAAACACCACCGGATGCTTAGCCTTTAACCCTTCTTTCTTAAGCTTCACACCCGGCGGGTCGGGTAAAGGACCCGTTATTGCCTCCGTTACATACTGAGGAAATGAAGCTGGCATTGCGTTGTAAAGGAACAACAGTAACCACCACGTTATACATATACAACCGATGAACCAACAACACGTGTCCAAACACGACCACTTCGATGGTGGTTTCTCCCCACGTTTCTTCTTGATCTTTAATGGGTTTTTCTTTCTTTTACCATTACCGTCGTCGTCTTCATCTTCTTGGTGATGTTCTTCTTCCTCTTTCTCCAATAAGGATTTTGAATCTGAAGATTCAGTGTTGGGTTTCCTTCTCCTAAGTAGAGACATGTACTTTTCTTAATCAGAATCTTGTGGGTCTTAAAAGAAACAGGGTATTCTTCAAAAACCGTCTGAAAAATCGTTCTTTTCTTTCTGGGAAAATCAGTTGAAGCACTTAAAAAGAACCCTTTACAGGTTTTAGATCGAAAATGGAGTTGAGATGAAGAAAGAGCAATTATAAGCATCAAGTCAAGGGTCCATATTCCAAAGCTAAAACGCTTATCCAATTTACAGGCCATAATTTGAGAATATATACCATAAATGAATAAATATTGTGGTAGGAGAGGGACCGAAAATTAAATAACAAAAAAAAAATTATAATTGAAGTAAGAATATGACAGAAAAATACTTTAAACATGTTAAATTAAAAAAAAAAAAATCGGACATGAATTTTTCGGAAATATTTTTAAAATTAATTAAGTTAAATATTTATCAAACATTATTTCTAAACAATAAAAAAAAGAAAATAAATTACGGTTGTAATTCATGAGATTAAATTATCATTAATGTTATATTCTTTATCATTAAAAACTCATAAAAATTTAATAATTTAATAATGTAAACAAAAAATAATAAATTAATGATTACAATATAAAAAAGAGATTAAAATAAAAATATATAATAATAATAATTTTATTAAAAGTAATAGTTAGTCGGTTGAAACATAAAAATATGAATAGTTTTACCCAAGAAAAAAATATATATTTCCCAAATTATTAACCAATCAAATTTATATAAAAATAATATTTTAATAAAACTGGCTAGAAGTGTCTAGAAGGTCAGAGAAATGGGTTCTCTATTAGTTAGGGGAAGTGGGTCCGGTTTGAATATGGACCAGTTAGCGGTTTGAAACGTTTTCAAATTTCAGTGGGCGTTTAATATTTTTTAATATTTTAATTTGTAATATTTATATTATTTAAAATCAAAATAATTAAAAATAAATAATTTTTTATAACTGAGATTATTTAATTATTTTTAATTATTAAAGTAATTTTATGAGTGTGTATTATATTTTACTGTTATTAATACATATAGATAAAATAATAAAATATATTATATTTTTGACGAGAAAATTTTTATTTAAATTTTGGAGATAATATATTAAAAAGACAAACTCTGAACATAACTATGAAACTAAAATAAATATAAAAAATTATTCATATTTGTTTTGTAAAAATTTACACTATATTTTACAAAGTTGCTGTATTTAATATTTTTAACTATAAATAAATATATTTCTCTTATAAATTAATCTAACAAGTTTTTTTCGAATAATTTTTTTTAAAAAGGTTCTCGAATAAATAAAATAAAATAAAGAAGATTAACAAATAGTTAGTTTCTGTTTTATCCATTAATAATTAAATTTTCATAAAAAATGACCATATATATATTCATTCATCAAAGAAACAAACTTGAAAAGAAGGTTTAACAATAGAAAATAGTACCAAAAAATAAACATGAATATTATATATAAATAATTTAAGATAATTCGATATAAATTATTTTAAATTTAAATTTAATTCAAATTGATATTTTAAAATATATTTATATATTTAGTCTTATTGATCTCAAATTAAATTATACATATATATTAAATTCTTTATTAATATTTAAGATAAATTAATACAAATTACTTTAAAGTTGATTACGATCCAAATTGATAAATTACTTTAAATTCTTTACACTTTTTATGACAAATTTATTTTTTAAATTTTCCTACTCCTAACACAAATTAGTAATGCAAAATGGGAAAATCCCCAAAATAGTAAAACATCATTAATGACGGATAAAAATCATTTATCTTTTTACAGTGTATTTTTTATGTTTTCTAAAGATTTTTAAAAGATTATATTTTTAACTATAACTTTTATTTTTTATCTTAAACCCTAAACCATATACCCTGAACAATACACTTTACCTTAGTTCTTTAAACTATAACAATAACCCTTAATTTTAACCCTAAACTTTAATCTTTTAATTTAAAACGAAAACATAAAATAATGTATAAAAAATGATAGACGATTTCCGTAACTAATCACATCTCAGCTTACTGAAAAAAGTCAAAAACAAGTGTTCGAGTAACCTGGAATCTAGCTGCAGCCTGCATCTGCTGAGAATATGGTGAACAACGGACTCTACTTTATTCAAGAGGTTCCCTACAGCTTCAAGGAATCGGAGAAGTATCAAACATAGCAATGTCCTGCTGATAAAATTATGTACGCTACGTAAGAGAATAAAGTTAGCCTACCCGCAATATCTTGGCCTTTTGATTTGACAGAGTATTAAAATACGATCACAACATAGTGTAACGATTCGACTGTATCTTTTAATCACTTTATTGATATTATTAGTGTTTAAACTCGTGATCTCTAAGAACAATAAGTATTCCTTTAACCATTTGAGCTAGAGGGTTCATGCTCATAATTATATAGTCTAACTACAAATAATAATAAAATTAATTAATTATCACAAAGTTTTCATTCTTATAAACTAAATACATATTATCTTACATAAAATTATCAAAGTTGTAAAATATACATATAAATAATATTTTTTAAAAATTATAAATTTTAAAAATAAATTCAATCACATCATCGATTATACGTTATATAACGTCCGTAACATCTGTAACCGTAATTGCGACAGAGCTCACAATCCCAATTTAATAATATGGATTTGACTCCCTCTTCCGAGAAAAAGTACAAACTGAATAGTCAAGTACCTCCATAATTCACCAAAGAAAAAAAAAAGTGACTAAAAGATTCTTTGTTTCAAAAGTTGATGATAACATTGAAGGTATGTAGAATCAAAATGCAAATGGAATCTACATCGGTGAAGTGGAGAAATTATTCTATACACCAATTTTATCACATCATTCATGGTTCTTAAAAATAAAAAATAAATTCACGTCATCATTTTTTACACATCATCTGCACACTCATAATTTTAATTTATAAATCATTTCTCTAAATAAAATATATTAAAATTAAAAAATAATAACGTGGATTTGTTTTTTTATTCTAAACCCCAAACACTAACCCATAACCTTAAACCCTAAACTCTAAACCATAGCCATAACCCCTAACCCTAAACCATAACCATGACCCTAAACCTAAACCCTAAACCATAAAACTAAACCCTAAATCCTAAACTATACTTAGAGTTAGGGTTTATGGTTAGAGTTTAGGGTTAAGGTTTAGGGTTAGTGTTCGGGGTTTAGAATAAAAAAAATAAATTTATGTTATTATTTTTTTAATTTTAATATATTTTATTTAGAGAGATAATTTGTAAATTAAAATTATGAGTATACAGATGATGTGTAAAAAATAATGACGTGAATTTATTTTTTATTCTTAAAAATCATGAATAACGTGATGAAACCGGTCCATAAAATAATTTCTCGGTGAAATGACATCGGAAATAAATGTAACCAGATATCATAGCAGAATAGTACAAAATATATGGAAAGCGATGATAGGGATGATAAAGCTGCCAGCCTCTTCATTTTGAATAACTATTTAATAATTATTTATTTATTAATTATATATATTAAAAAATAATAATTTATTTTAAAAAAATCGAGATAAATAAATTTGATTAATTAGATTATAAATGATATGATGGACTTTAATATTTTTCTTTAGAAATTATTAAGTGAATCTTGTTCAACACGTTATCTATGGTCCAAACAATCAAGACCATAAATGATATGACTGGTTAAAAATAAATAATAATTCACTTTAAAAAATTGAGATAGATAAATCTGATTAGTTAGGACTATAAAAAACGTGGTAAACATGGTTTATCTAATAATTTTTGTCTAAACCATAAATAACGTGATGAATAACATTCACTTAATAATTTTTAAAGAAAAATTGCACTGCGCCCAAGGGCTGGAGAAGCCTTTTTCAATTCTGATTTCAAACCTTACATGGAGAATAATGCTAACAATCAATGAATTAAGCTATTAATCCAAATTGGTTAATTAATTAATTTTAAGATTTGTCTAATGATAAAAGTTTTTTAATTTTATCGATTAATTTAGTTTAATTAGTTGAAATAATTAAATTAATTTAAAATATTTAATATATTATATATGTTATTTATGTTCATTTGTTTATGTTCGTTCGTTAATCATTTAAATAAATAAACATAAACAAACACGAATAAACTATAATCCTTAACAAACGAGCACGGACAAGAAATTTTGTGTTTGTTTATATTAGCGTTCGTTCACTTGTTCGGTTAAATTTAAGCGAACGAACATGAAAACACTCTCGTTCGCGTTCGTTCGAATCGTTTAGATGCTTATAAATAAATATTTAAATTATATCAATTTTTTAAAATAGGTAGTCAAAGTAAAATTTAAGCCAATTAAATGTCTAATATTTTTAATGTTACTCAAATAGATGTATATCGTCAACGTTCACTAAAAAGAATTTGTTAACCAATAAAAATATGATGCATTTTTTTTTAATTTTTCATTTTTAAAAATTAATTAAAAAGTTTAAAATATCTTAAAATTTTTAAATAATCCCAAATCCCCGAAATTTACTCTCATCAATATTGGTTATATTTTCGACGATGAATTAAAGTATTTTTCTCCGTCGAACGATCCATGCATCATTCATCATATGTTATGCGTCGTTAATCGTATTATTCAAATAAATTATTAAATAATTTTAATATTTTACACAAAATTGATCGTTTTTTATAAAATAATAAAATAATTGATTATAACGATCTGAAGATAGATACAATAAACTACATGTAAAAATTGATAACAAATTCAAATCAAAACCATAATTTAGTTTTTGAGGTATTAAGGATTTCAAATTTGGGTTAATTTGAACTTATTTTATTTTATTAATCTTTTATTTAATTTTAAATATAATTTCAGAAATTTAAAACTAACCCAGATTAAATAATAAAAATTAACGATAAAATTTATTTCAAACACTTATTTAAATAATAAAAATTAACGATAAAATTTTAGAAAATTTTATTTAAATAATATTAAAAATATTAAATACCTATTTAATCTAAAATTTATTTCAAACACTTATTTTAAAAAATAAATTATAATTCATGTAGGAATTAAATATTTGCCCATAGGATTAGGCCCTAAGTAGGATTTATATCTGTATATATAGAACAAGAACAACAGTATAACGATGTTTATAGGTTTTCTTTAGGGTTAAAAATCTCCCCCGAAAATCCTTAATCTCTTTCCTTTTCTTGGTTTCAAGAAACTTTCCTGTTTCTGATTCTGCCTTCAATTCCTTTTTTTCTTGTTTGCGCCTTCTTCGATTTGCTTTATCGAATAAATTCTTTATTTGGGGGTTTCCATTGTTCGTCCAACGCTAATTTTTTCTAAATTGAGCGGTTCGATTTTCTAGGGTTTTCTTTTTTGACGTTAGACGGGTATATATTGATAGAGATGGTGAACTCAGAGGGATTATGTGGTTCGCCTCCCCGGATAGCGGCGCCATTGAGGCAGTATGGCGTCACAAAGCCGATTTCCATCGCGGGTCCTACCGAAGCCGACATACTAAGAAATCGTGATTTGGAAAGGGTATATATCTGGAAATAGTGGATTTTGTTTTGGGGGCATTTTTAATTACTAATTTTCTTTTGTTTGTTTCGTGTGAAAATTTGTTGACAGTTCTTGGTAGAAGCTGGTCTCTATGAGAGCAAAGAGGAAGCTTCAAAGAGAGAAGAAGTTCTTGGTTCAATTCAAGAGGTAATTGACTTTTATCCTGGATTGTGAAGATTTTGAAATTGTATGTGTGCTACAATTCTGTGTTGCCTACGATTAGATTTTTCAAGTAATGAGATGCTATTTTTGCTAATTTTGTTTGAAGTTTTTGGTTTTTGTTCAATATAGCATAGTTTGTTAGCGAATTAAGTCAGAGAAACAAAGTTTGAAATTAAGCGATCTTGTTTTACATTAACACGTCTCTTCATTGTGTTAATAGATTGTAACTAATTGGGTGAAGCAACTTACTCGTTTGAGGGGGTACACAGATCAGATGGTTGAAGATGCAAATGCCGTCATTTTTACTTTTGGTTCTTATCGCCTTGGGGTGAGTGTCTTATGCTATTCATTCTTGTTTTTTGGTGCTTATGGTACTCACACTTGAATAACATGCTTTACTGGAATACTCAATGCTATACAATAACTTCAGTGTTGTCTGATTGAGTTGACAGAGTGCCTATGTTACTACAAACATTTTGTTTACACAGTATCGGTTAAGTTTCATTGTTTTGATAGGTTCATGGACCTGGCTCTGATGTAGACACTTTATGTGTGGGACCATCCTATGTGAACCGAGAGGTAAATACTGGATTTATTAGTGACTATTTGACTGATTTACGAGCACTGGAATAATTTATTCACTTATCCGGATTTTTGGTTTCTTAACCAGGAAGATTTCTTCATTGTACTGCACAATATCCTGGCAGAAAGGGAAGAAGTTACAGAGTTACAACCAGTTCCGGATGCTCATGTCCCTGTAATGAAATTTAAGTTTAATGGAATTCCAATTGATCTTCTTTATGCAAGCATTTCTCATTTGGTTGTACCTCATGTAAGTCTAAACTAACTTTTTTTATTTCCATAATTAAAATTTCTATTTGAAATAAGAACCTGTTTATACAAAACTGTTCATTAATTTCTAGTGTCTTGTTGGATATTGCTGCTCAGTGCTTACTTGATTTGATGTATATTAAAAGTGCTTCTCCTCTCCATCTCCCATCTTAACATGAATGTTCTCTATGATTTTGTTATGCATTTTGTTAGTTTACCATGTTGGGTTCATTTAGCTACAATTTTTATGTTCCATTTGTAGAAATAATATATAGCATTTTTGTTCTCAAGTTTGTTGGTTTTATTTTGTCTTTTCTAAGAAGTATTAGTTAACATAAGTCCTAGATGGTTTTGTTCCTAGATGGTTGGGTTCATTTGATAAATGCTTGCTTGTGAACAGGATCTGGACATCTCTGACCTGTCAATATTGTACAATGTTGATGAGCCTACTGTTCGAAGTCTTAATGGCTGCAGGGTTGCAGATCAAATTCTGAAATTGGTGCCAAATGTTGAGGTGAACTGCTGCTAATAATATTCCCAATCATCAAAATTTAGTGTTCCTTTTGGTGCCTTTTATATAATTGTTGATTGTCTGTGTCCTTTACTAAGTTGCATTCTTTTATAATGTTATAGCATTTTCGCACTACTCTTCGATGTCTGAAGTTTTGGGCTAAAAGGCGCAGTGTTTATTCCAATGTCAGTCTTCTTCTCCTTTATACTTCTCTAATTTTATTTTATTTTATTTTATTTTATTTTCTTATTTATTTTAACACCAATCTTTGTTTTCAGGTGACTGGATTTCTTGGGGGTGTTAACTGGGCTCTTCTTGTAGCTCGAGTCTGCCAACTTTATCCTAACGCTGTTCCAAGTATGCTTGTTTCACGATTTTTTAGGGTCTATACTCAGTGGCGTTGGCCAAACCCAGTTATGCTTTGTGCAATTGAAGAAGATGGATTTGGATTTTGTGTATGGGATCCTCGTAAAAATCCTCGTGATAGGACTCATCTTATGCCAATTATTACTCCTGCCTATCCATGCATGAATTCTAGCTATAATGTGTCCTCAAGCACCCTTCGAGTCATGATGGAGCAGTTCCAATATGGTAACAGCACTTGTGAGGTAAGATAATGGAGAAACAACTTCTATATACTGATCCTTTTGGCCAAAAAAATATACCGATCCTTATCCTCTCTCCTCCAAATCCAGAAAATTGAGCTGAAGAGAGCAAAGTGGAGTGCTCTGTTTGAGCCTTATTTGTTCTTCCAGAGCTACACAAACTATTTGCAGGTTGACATTCTTGCAGCTGGTGCTGATGACTTGCGTTCTTGGAGAGGCTGGGTAGAATCCCGGCTAAGGCAGCTGACTTTGATGGTACTATTTGTGCCTTTATAGCACAACTTTTAAATTTGAAGTTTTGATCAATTGTGATCCTTCATGAAATAAAGACAAGTTGGAGGTTTTCCTATATCAATCTAATCAACATTTTATATATATTATTTACAGATTGAGCGTGACACTTACGGAAAGCTCCAATGCCATCCTTATCCTCAGGAGTATGTTGACGCCTCTAAGCCAAGTGCTCATTGTGCATTTTTTATGGGCTTACAAAGGAAACAAGGGGAAATAATTCAAGAAAAACAGAAGTTTGATATACGTGGGTCAGTTGATGAGTTTCGGCATTCAATAAACATGTACATGTTTTGGGAACCTGGCATGGAAATCTATGTATCCCATGTCCGTAGAAATCAGCTTCCAGCTTATGTACACTCGAATGGCCTTAAATGTTCTCTGAATCTACAGCATATTCCTCACCAGCAGTCTTATAAACTGCCTCGCAACAATGGTGTTGCATATCAAACTGGATCTGGTGAGAAAGGCCTTAAAAGGAAAAAAGATCCTCAAGGAGAAAATATTGAGCAACATAGGCTATTGAAACGGAGGAGTCCTGATTGGAATCAATCAGGTTCACCGGAGATTATAAGTCGTAGGATTGACAGCATTGCTACAGGTTGTTCTACATCAGATCTTGATGAAATGAATGGACTTGCTGGAACAAATGCATCATCGAATTCCAGTGGTAACACCTCTTGTTCACATAAGGTTTTCAGGAATGAATCTACTGCAGGTAACAGTGAAGGGAACATTGGTGGCTATGACGACCCATCGTCTTCTTTGAGTGATGATCTGAAATCCTCTGTGGAGGATGAGCATGGTGATCGGAAAAAAGTATTTCAAGATGGATTGCTGAAGGACTTAGAGGTTTGGGTTTTGAGTTTTTTCTCTTCTTGATTTTTATTTATTATGATTGGTTATGATTTCATGTACTTCTCTCAAATTTCATTCGATTTTGTGTTGTGTTTTTCTGTTCCATAGTTCATATATTTGTTGCCATAGTCTATACATGAAGAGATCTTTGATTTTCTGTTCCATAGTTCATATATTTGTTGCCATAGTCTATACATGAAGAGATCTTTGAAATATTCTCGGCTGGTTGTGATTCTTGGAAATGAATGACCCTTACACTTCAAATAACATTTTTCTTCTTCAATATGTTGATCCATTGAGTACAACTCCTTTACCTAATCTGTTTGATTTTGTTTGTTTCTGTGAAGGGAAATACGATGGTTGGTGTTGTTCTCAAGTCCATGAATGGGGTTATCGATGTCGAGCCTGCGAATCCTGTAATAAGGCATGTCTTCCTAATTTAAATTTGACTTCTCTTGTGTGTTCAATATTCAATGTATTGCTTTCTTTTGGTGTATAGCAGGTTGAGTTTGGCATCCACAGCGTGATGTGATCATGTGAGAGATGAGAGTTTAAACTGGGGTATTGTCTATGCAACCATTTTTGCCAGAAGTATCAGTTTAGTTTGTCTCCTTTTTCTTATTTTCAGGCACATGTCCCTTGGCAGAATCCAAACATCTTTTTCTTCTTTAGCTGCACAGTTTTTCACCCAAATAGGAAGGAAAAACAAAATCATTAAAAAAAGTTGTGGAGAGTGGTAGTGTTTAGAAAATTCAGGTTTTAGGGGGAAATTCAGATTTTGATGTGTATTTTTTATAAGAAAGGTATATAGTTTAGGTTGAAGATCTAGGTTGGTTTGCGTGAGAGCTTATCATTCTTAAACTCATGCTGCCATTTGTTGTAATAAACATTATTATATAATATTAAACATTATTATAATAAGCATCCATGTAAACTATATGAAACTCTTAGTTTTCTCTCTTGAGTTGAAGGTTTAGGTTGGTTCTCTAAGGCTGCCTTGTTTTGTCCGAGATACTCTTGCTTTCTTTCTTTTCCCAGAGAAGCCTAGGATCTGTTTGTTTGGAGGAAAACATTCTCATAGTTTTCCAGTGCATGGTTCAAGGGAAATAAGTCCGAGTCAACAGAAAGTACCTATTTTTGCGATTATGGACTGAAATTGGTAAGTTTTCCGTCTTGAAAGCTTTGAATGCTCAAAAGTATGAGACTAAAAAATCATCACCGTCCCCTCTTTCTTGTGGGTGACTATAACTCCGGTGATTGTTTCTCTTCTTAGGTAAGCATGTCTTCACTTTTCATATAGAGCAAGATCAGCCTGATTGTTGGTGTTTTCTCATCTATATTTTACCTTAGTATGTGTTTGTAACTCTTCCATTTCTCCATCTCCTTTGTGCGAGGCAATGGTGCTCATGTTTCCTTGTGGCTTGTAGTGGACTACTCTGCTTGTTTATGTTAGTTTGTGTTTCCCTTGGCGAGATTATAGATGTCTTGATGTTAGGGGTATTGTGTTGGTGACTGCGACTTGCGTAATCAAGTAATGCTAATTGGTGGAGGTGGAATGGGCTGTCAAGACATGAATTGTAGCACTTACTGTGAAGGTGGCTGAGTTTTTGTATTCCACTTCCTACTATTGTTATTATTAATATAATACTTTGCAAAAAGAAATTAATAATTTGATTATGCAAAAGTTATATACATGATAAACATGACAATTCTTATGCAAAAGTGACCACAAATCTGCCTTAGCTCCGTCATAGCCTTTATTTTCAATCACCTAAAAATTGATCGCACAAATGCAATAAAAATACTAATGAATCATAAAGAAAAAAGTATCTTCTTTTTTGCAACTAAAGCAGTGTACCTCCGGAGCGACATAATTTGGAGTTCTACATGTTGTGTGAAGTAACTCATCCTCCTATATGAAAAGGGTAAGATAATCAATTTTAAACATAATTTATGAACAAGACTAAAACCATAGATGCAAAGTGGGGACAAAGTCATCTTTCACAAAGGTGGTCTCGATGATAACCAACCCTGCTATGGCAGTCTTCCACAGCATTAATAAGCTGCTGAAAATACTTTCTAGCTTCATCTTCCTTTAACCTCCCTCTGCTAGCCTGGCAGAGGAAGATAACAAGACAAAAATGCCGGATTAATATGCAGTAATAAAAATTGATGCCCAACTGAGATTTGATTCCTGAAGCACTTTAACATTCCAAGAGTAAACACAAAATTGTTTCGGTATCTTACAATTTTGTCAAAAAGTTCACCATCAGTCACGAGTTCCAGAACAATGTAAATTTTGGTCTTACTAGCCATCACCTGTACCAAGAATAATGCTATAAGTTACCAATAAATGAAAGTCCGAATATAAAGAGAGCAAACAAGATGCAAGGAAGAAATGCATAGGAGATCAACAAAGTAACTAAATTAAGATAGACAGAGAAATTAAGAGCTAAACCTCTTACAAGTGGATAACATTTGGGTGTATGATGAGTTTCATTGTTGAAATTTCTCACTTAATCCGAAAAGGCAAAAAAAAAAAAAAAGAACAATGTGGCAAACACATGTAAAAGGAAAATCAGATTCAAAGGGGGGAAAGTATGTGAGAGCTAAAAGGATATAAACACAAGGTAAAAGAGAAATGAGAGTTGAAGGAGAATCAAGGGATGTCTTAACAGTTCAAAAAAGAAATTCATTAAAGTCAAAACAGAAAAATTTTATCACAGTTTTACCATTTATTACCATTTGAAAGAATAATGTTCTATCTTAGGGGAAAATATGGAGTAACCAAATGATAGACATTCAATTAAGCTAATTCCAATTCAGAACATTTGAATGCCAAATTAAGTCAAGCTCATATGTTATAATTGCCGCCAACAAGGAGCCTATGATATCTACATTCATCATTTCCCTTAAAATATAGAGTACCACTTGCTTGAACAAATATTCGGACATGAGTTCGATGGTTTGATCCTCCAAATATATGAGGAAACTAGAAAAAAAGTTTAGCATACCTATGTTGGGACCATACCAGTATCCAACACTCACCCCGAGTAAGACTAAAAGCCTACTAACCAAAGGTTGAGTAGCATAGCATCCATATTGAATCATACATTCTTTGGCAAGCTAATTTCTATCATGCAAAAAGTCTAGGAAAATTGCTGGTTTTGAAACAATGAATTCACTTTTTTTTATTCAAATATATAAATCACTACGCAGAACCAAAATTCCTCAACAGAGAAAGTCTTAATATCATTTTTATTCACAAATTAAGTTACTTTTTTGGAATTTGGGGTAATAAAAGCTCCATCGTTCAGTTTATCTTTTTCACAACAAAGCAGTCATTAAATCTTCATTCGTATCACAATTCATAATTCAGTAACAAGAAACAAAGAAAAGATGATCAAAACTAAACAAAATAAATACAAATAAGAAACTAAGAGAAAAAAAAATGAGATTATAAAGTAAAATCATGATTAGCATCAAGATTAATAAAAAAACTAGAAAGATCGAAAAATCATCAAAGCCACTGATCATCAGTATATTAATCTAATCATATGTTAACTGAACATTAGAAAAATTACCTGAGCAATCATCTTGTGTTTCAAAACTTTCTCTTTGTCAAGAATCTTAATCGCTACATTCTCTCCGGTTTCTAAATTTCTCGCAAATTTTACCTTAGCGAATGTTCCTTCTCCCTAACTCGCACTCCCCCACACATGTCCGAGTCGATGCGTTACTTCGAGTCGTCGTCACGTCCTTTCTAAATCCTTTAGTTTTTTTCTCTTAATTAGTTCCCTTGATTTCCCCCTTGTTTTCCAGTATGTTTCTTTTAAAGCTTGCTATTAATCAAAGACCTCTTCTTCTTGCACGGCTGCCATACCAGAGACTTGGCCACCCTCATTTTTTTAGTTTGGAGCGAGAGAAAGTAGACGCGGCGGGGATGGGTTTGGATATGGTGCCATAAAATAGAAGAAATCGATTCGAGAAGAAATGAGGATTTTGATTTGCATGAAAATGGAGGAGGGGGATTAGAGAGAAGAATGTTATATGGTCAATTCGGGTAGAAAAAGGATCAACCCCGATGATAAATTATATTTTATAAATTTTTTAATTTTTTATTAAGTCGAGTTTACGAAATTCAAGTCGAGTCGAGTTTTTGAGTTTTTATAAATATTTAATTGTAATTTATTTATAATGTTATACTATGATATGATTTCAATTTAAATGATTTTATCTAATCATATAATATATGTATATATATATATATTTTTCATATTTTTATATACCGATATACATAATAAAAAATTAACAGACTCGTCTCGAACTTAAAAATAAATTTTTTAATTACTAAAAATTTTGAGTTATTCGAATTTTTATTTTACGACCTGAACTTTATTTAAAAAATTTTCAAATCGAGTCAAACTTTGCTCACCCTTATCCTTAACGACATTTAACGTCAGAATGACCAAAAGTTTACGGTCCGAAAACATAAGTGACCTTATTGATCAATTTTCAAAATCAATGACTAAATTTATACTGAAAATAAATAAAAGTGACTTTTACAATAATTAATACATTATTTAATTAAAATTCGACTATAACCGAATTATTCTTTTGTTAAAATAAAAAATATACTATTTGGTTTTAATATTTTGGAAAATATAAAAAAATGTTTTTATCGGTCTAAAATATTTAATATTTAATAAAATATTCAAATTCAATAATTTTTAATATTAAAATTATTGTAATTATTTTAAATTTATTATTTTATATATTTAAATTAAATTTACTTAATATTTTATATACTTAAATTCGATTATTCTCTCAATTTATTTTTTAACATTTATTGTATTATAATATATATATATATATATATATATATATAGTGTATAATCTGTATTAATGTGAATGAGTTGACGCAATGATAATGACATGGGATTTTACCCTAGAGGTCCAAGATTCAACATGCTCCTTAACTCTTTAATATTATCCCTTGTTTGGAAAAAATAAATATATTAAATAAAATAAATTAAAAATTAAAATAAATTAATTTTATTTATTAAATTAAAATTAAATTAATATTATAGATAAATGATATAAATAAAATATATAATTTTATAAATTTTCGTTAATTATCACGTCACTTCCTCTTTTACATTCTATTAGTTTTTCAACGACGATGATCAAAATAGATTTAATCAATTTGATGATACGATTAATGAATTGTCTAATATAATGGTAAAAATAAATATACTTAAATAGTTCAGTGGCTACTTTGGTAGTTAACCCATATTATTTTCATCCGTGTATTGACTTTCTTCGTGTCTTCAAGTCTTCGGCTCCTCACGAACCATTTTCTCTTCACATTATCATAAAAGGAAAAAAACCCATCAAATTCTCTCTTCGATCTCTGCCTTGTATCTCTTTTTATTACATTTCATAAAGTAAATTACGTTAATCTGTATTGGGTTCTTCTTCTTCTTCTTCTTTAGGATCTGATTCGTTATCTTTTCTAAAATCACTGTCTTTCGTTTTCTTTTTACTTATTATGATACTTAAGAGGTCCTGGAAATTCAAGGAAGTTGGTTTCTTATATGCTTTAGTATAATTGCTTTCAGTTATGTGATTTTGTAACGAAGAAGTTTGTTCAACTTTTTTTCTTTTGAAACAAAGTTTTGATTTTTATTTTTGTTCTCAGATTAAGATTTTAATGGCTAATTTATCTGAGCCATCTTCTTCATTGAGCTTCAGTTCATCATCTAATCCATCAAACGGCTCAATCACCCAGAATATCCCCTCAGTTTCTGTTCCTGAAACTGTGGCCAGCGCCAGTCTTGAAGTTATAAGCTTGACCAAGCTTAGCTCAAGCTTGGAGCAGCTAGTTTCAGACAACTCCCCCCCTTTTAGTGATGCAGATGTAGTTGTGGAAGGTGTCCCGGTTGGCGTCCATAGATGTATTTTAGCTGTTAGAAGCAAGTTTTTCTATGAATTATTCAAGAAAGAAAATGGGTCTCTAGAAAAAGATGGGGGGAAACCTAGTTACAACATGACCCAGTTCTTGCCTTATGGTAAGATTGGGCTTGAAGCTTTTCAGGTTTTCTTGAGTTATTTGTATACTGGAAAGCTCAAGCCTTCCCCCACGGAGGTTTCCACTTGTGTTGACACTGCTTGTGCCCATGATGCTTGTCGACCCGCCATTAATTTTGCTGTAGAGTTGTTGTATGCATCATCAATATTTCAAATACCTGAGATGGTTTCACTTTTTCAGGTTGGTCAAGTTACTGTTGATTTGGTATAATTTGTAGTCTACGGATTCTTGGGTGAATATGTAATGAAAAGCTTTAAGTTCGTATAGTAATTGAAATCATGGATGTCTTTTGGCATGCTTTTAGCTTGATTTCACCAAGAGAATGTATATTAATTTCATTTATTATATATATTTGCAGCGACGGCTTCATAATTTTGTTGATAAGGCTCTCGTAGAAGATATTATTCCGATTCTTGTGGTTGCTTTCAATTGCCAGTGTAGTCAGCTTGTTTCTCAATGTGTTGATAGAGTGACAAGGTCGGATCTCGATAGCATTTCTATCGAGAATGAGCTTCCTTATGAAGTTGTGGAGCGTATTCGAATGCTTCGCTGCAAGTCTCCACCTGACAGTGAAGATAGTGAGGCAGCTACTGATCTTATGAGAGAAAAAAGAATCCGGAGAATACACAAAGCGTTAGACTCGGATGATGTTGAACTGGTTAAACTACTTTTAACAGAGTCGGACATAACTTTAGATGATGCCGCTGCCCTCCATTATGCAGCTGCCTATTGTGATCCCAAGGTTGTTTCCGAGATTCTTTCCCTGGATATGGCTGATGTCAATCAACGGAACACTCGTGGTTATTCAGTTCTTCACATAGCTGCCATGCGTAAAGAACCTTCGGTGATAGTGTCACTTCTAGCAAAAGGGGCATCTGCTTCGGAATTGACATGGGATGGACGAAGTGCTTTTAACATATGCCAAAGGTCGACGAGACCAAAGGATTATCATGCAAAAACAGAGCAGGGAAAGGAAACAAATAAAGATCGGATATGCATTGATGTTTTGGAGAGGGAAATGAGGAGAAATCCAATGGCTGGAGATGTTTCCATTACTTCCCATGCATTGGCTGATGATATGCACATGCGACTTCTGTACCTAGAGAACCGAGGTATTACTCTATGTCAGGATTTCCCTTGGCTCTTCATCTACACTAGTATTTATCTGATTGTGGTTCTGAAAGTTAAGTAACTGTAAAACTGTCAGCACAAGTAAATAATTTTTACAGATTTGACATTTTCTGTATAACTGTAATATATGGTACTTTGTTATTTTTCTTTATGCCACATGGTAGTTTAGTTTGAGTGTCTTCATGGCAAAGTTGAACTTTGATCCATTCCCAATATGCATATAGCTAGGATGTGATGAAATACTTGGTAAAACTCGGGTTTTGCTTATTTGGTTTTCTGTTGACTGATTCATACCAGACATTTTTGTCTGTACAATTTAGTTGAAAAGTAATGTTTTGTATTGCAGTCGCATTCGCAAGGTTACTTTTCCCGAGTGAAGCAAAACTGGCCATGGACATAGCCCATGCTGAAAGAACCTCGGAGTTTTCAGGTCTCTCCTCGAAAGGTTCAAACGGAAACTTAAATCAGGTTGACCTGAATGAAACGCCTGTCATGCAGAAGAAAAGATTTCTTGCAAGGATGGAGGCCCTTATGAAAACAGGTAATCAAAAGTTTTATATAACCTTACGTTCCTATCTTCTGTGTTGCTTTTCAATGGTGACCTGTATGTTTTTGGTTTAGCAGTTACTGTTGTCCATTTATGTTTGGTTTAAAGCATGTGATTCTTAATCAGTGTGATTGTTTCCCACAGTCGAAATGGGTCGGCGTTATTTCCCGCATTGCTCGGAAGTGCTAGATAAGTTCATGGACGATGACCTTCCTGATTTGTTTTACCTTGAGCGTGGTTCTCTCGAGGAGCAGAAACTAAAGAGATCACGTTTCAGGGAGCTTAAGGAAGATGTCCAGAAAGCATTTAACAAGGACAAGGCCGAGTTCAACCGCAATGGATTAACTTCATCTTCGTTAAAAGACGGCGGCCCGTATAAGCTCCGAAAATTATGATGAAATGCGAGTTCATTAGAGAGAATAAAGTACTTATTGCTTAAAGACCAGTACAATGTCTATAGAGATGCTTTATGTTCTTAAGTGACTTAGACTCTTAGAAAGCTATGATTGTATAGAAAGTTTCAACTGATTCATACTTTTTAACCCTTTTTATTACCTGCATCGTTGCCCATTTTGTCATTGAATTCCAGATGATTTGGGAGTGGCTTTGTTTTTCTGAATCCGAGATGATCGATTTCTACCATCATCTTCGGTCATGTACAGTTTCTACTTGTTCCCGAAAGCAGACCTTTCATGGTGTCTTTGCTAACAATGTTTCCCAACAGAAACAGGCTAAATACCAATGGCTGCTTTTGATGATTGTATCGGTACCTGCAAGCCTCAAATCAGTCCAAGAACTCATCTCCCTGTGTCATCTGGATTCGAGAAATACTCATACTCTCTTATTAGACCATCATAAGTATACTTATGAAGATGACATGAAAATTTAACATAGAAAAGGAAATAGGAACTGTATAATGGGTACAAATAATGGAAGAGATTAAGATTACACCGAATTCGATGGCTTTTTTAGACTCGACCATTTGGCTGGACCTTCAGGATGGACTTTTACAAAATACTTAACGAATCGTGCATCCGAACATGCAAGGATAGTGCTCAATGACAATGTCGCCTTGGCTGCTCCTTTCTCCTTTAGCCATACGTACATCGAAAATCTTTGATAAATTCTTTCCATATCGTAACATAAATACGCAGGGAACGCCAAGATGGATTCAAGTGGGTACTCTAACCAGTTCTTTAAGCAGTCTATTTTCTTCTCGAGCACATCCTTCGACAGGTTAAGCACCATTGGAGCATGTCTGATTAGGTTCTTGACATCGTCGCTGTCCAAACCAGCGTTTACCAAGCAATCAAATCTCTCCTGCAATTGATCCCCTCTGCCTCGGAATCGCTTCAATGCTTTCAACATCTCATCTGAGTTTTCCAGATAACCTAATCTCAGTAAGAATGCTGTTTTTTCCAGATAAGTACTCGGGTCTTTCCACGTTACCTGAATACTGCATTGGACCTCAGATTTAGAAGCCACAGTAAACCATTTCAGTGGATTTGCCTTTATAATTTGGCATAATTCATCTTTCTTAACATTCAACTCTCTACAAACTGTTTTAGGCCTTTTCAAAGAATGCAAACCCATCAGTTCCATGTGTGTAGATACAATGTGCAAGATATCTTCGGTTTGCATCTCAATCTCGAACAAGAAATCCAATGCCTTGCAAAGATTTTTGATGCTGTTAACTGACAATATATGTGGTTTCTGCATAAACAAGGAATCAGCCTCGTTCATCTTGAGACCTAGTTTTAGTAAACGGCCAAATAGTACATAAACCGTCTTTCCGGAACCTTGAAACAACAATGTCGGATTGGTTTTAAATAAATCACACAATTGCTCCTCAGTAGAACCAGCTCTCTTGAGAAAATTTAGAGTGTCCAGCATTCTACCCCAATTATACATGCCCTTATCCGAAATGAACCCTCCAATGTCATCCTTCTTCATTCCTAATTCTTTGAAACACTCAAGCACCGCAGCAAAGTCAGCATTCACACCACCAACCAAAAGAAACGGGCAACAACTAACAAGCTTTATAACTATCGGTTTGCTGAGACCCAGATTCTCATAAGCCTGAAGTTTCGAAGCCAAGAGCCCGCAATCATATCCAAAAATCTCTCCGACCTCCTTGTACATCTTTCCCATCTTAATACGGGGAATTCCATAGTCGCGCAAAACACGAAAATTGTCTAGCATGACACTATCATCTGTTAAAAACATCAACCGCTGCGGAACACGAGATGCTATCTCAGCATGGCTCAAACCCAGACTCTCGAGGAATGGTTCAAACTCGTTGATAGGATTGTATCTAAGGAATTTAGATAAAGACGTTGCTACATCTTGCTCAGGATCAAACTTGCACAACAAATTGTGAAGAAAATGAGGCGAGTTCTTGCTTATATGCTCAGCGTCCATGAAACTAAATCCCCTAGTGGAGTGCAAGTACTCAAATAGGACAACCTGAGCCTTGGTTTTAGTTGACCGGGAGATTCGATTCACTACACCAGAACTTGATGATTGTATGGACTCAGGCAGAGATGATTTCTCACTAAAAGCAAGTCTAGAACTCCTAAAATATCTAACATTCAGTGAGACAGAACAAGAGTTTTGAACAACTTTGGATTTATCACACACCACATGAGATAAAACAACAAACTTGTCCAAATTAGCAATCATTTCAGACAACTTACAGACCCTTTTACTGATTCTGCAAATAAACATAGCAAGATAAAGACACAAATTTTATCCAAAGAAGCTAACCAAAATTGGTTTTCAGAGACGATCAATAGAAAATAGTTGTGGGTTTATCAGTTTCTTTGGCAAGAAAGTGAGAAAAGTTGATGGCTTGTGGTTGCTTACCTGATTAAGGGTTTATCACCAGACAAGCTTCTCTAGGACAAGAAGAAAAACAAGGGATTAGAGAAATGGGGATGTTGCAGAATACCAGGCGATGCGGAATTCAAAGCCCCGTTTTGCCTTTCACAAAACCCTGTTTTTAGGGTTTAACTCCAAAGGACTCTACTTTCGCCCAAAAATTGCCCTTTGTGCTGAATAGGGTTGAATTTATTAATATTATAATATATAAAATATATTAACTTAAACTTGTTCAAATTAAAGTTTAATATTCAAATTCTTAATTTTTGAAACTTTTAACTTTTTGAGGTTTTTGGATAGATTTGTTAGAAATTAAACATTGAAATTCAGGATTGATTTGTAAATTTTTTTAAAATTTAGGGACTACTATATAAATTTTGAATACATCCAAGCCTTTATTTTGAATTTTTAACTCGGGCCTAATTTATGAAAAAAAAAGGATTTCATGATCAAAATTATAATTTTTGAAAGTTTAAGGATTATTTTATAGTTTTCTAAAAATTAAGGTCATTTTTGTAACATTTTGAAGTTTAAGGGTTTATTTAATTTTTTTAAAATTTTGGGGGTGAAATTGTAATTTTTCTTATAATAGGACCGCTTTATGATTTTTTAAAATTTAAAGGTAAAACTATAAACATTAAAAAACTCGAGGATCCTTTTATAATTTCCAATAATCCAGGGTACTTTCGAAGCCCTAATGACACAGGGACTAACCCCAATTTTCTCATTTTTATTTTTATCATTTAAATAATCTTTCTTCTCCACGTCTTCTCATTTTCTCTCAACTTTTAAGAGTTTATTTAGTTCTAGAAAATAAATACTATTTTTATTTTATTTTCTTAAAAAAATAGAAAACATTGAAAGAATGTTTAGTTATAAAAATAAAAAATGATTTTTAAAATAAAAACAAAAAGGAGTGAAATATATGAAAAACATAAAAATTCCAATATTTTTTATTAAAGTCGTTTTAAAAAGACATAAAAATAATTTTAACCCTTAATAATTATATTTTTATCATTTTGGCCCTTATTTTTTCAGGATAAATTCAGCCCTTAAACTATATTTTTTTTTAAAATATCTTATTTTTTAACTAGCGTAATGATTAGATAGTTAAATAATTACCGATAATGATATGTCATATATATGTAGAATGATATTTAAGATTTGAGAATGCTTAGTAGCCTTATATTTTACATTTAATTAATTTTTAATATTTTATTTGAATTTTAATTGTTTTATATTTTAGGTTAGAAAAAAATATATTTTATATGTATATATTTATCATTATTGTAAAAAATTTAACAATAATGACATGTTATATATATATAGAATGGGCTAGATGCCATGTAATTTAAAATATATTATCACATATATGACATGTCAATATCGTTAAATTTTTAACGGTTTAATCATTATATTAGTTAAAAAATAAGTTATTTGTCAAAAAAAGACATAAATTAAGAGTTAAATTTATCCAAAAATAAAAATAAAGACTAAAATGATAAAAATTATAAACGTTAATTCTGTTTAATTTTTGATTTTTCGGTTTTGTTTAGTCTAAGAGCATTTTCTATGAGATAATAATCTTTTCATAATAATAGTATTATACTTCTTTTTAAATGGTGAGAATATTATTTTTACTAGTTTTATAAGTATTTATTAATTATTAACCTTCGGATCATATTAAGTTAATGAACATTATTCATATATATCTTTTATTAAATTTTTAATTAGATTATTAATTATTTATGGTGTAAATCAATTAAATATTTATTTTTAATATTAATTTAATACTTAAATGATGTCATATATATATTTAAATATTGTTTTTATATTAATAATATTTATAGGTTATCTGTTGTAATTGCATATTACTTTTAAATTAATAAATTAAGAGTTATTGTTCTTAATTTTGTTATAAGATGTTCATCGTCTTGCCAAAAAAATATTATAATAATTGAGGGTATACTCTAAAATAGATAATACTATAATTATTATAACTGGTTAAAAATAATAACTTTTGAATTTAGAATAAAAATTAAAAATTACAAACCCTAAAATTAAAGAGTACAAAAATAAGAAAAGCAAACTTTTAAGGTTGAAAATTAAAATTAAAAAAAATCAAAGGTAAAAATAAAAATAAATCTTTTTAGTGTTGACCATAATATTTAATTTTTAAACTTGGGGATTAAAAATATATATGTGATAAATTATTGTAATATTTTATTTTTTCTTATTATAAGATTAATAAATTATTAATGTTTAACAATAACAAACGATTAATTAACCAAAAATTTATATTTCGAAAATATATGTGACGTTATTGATATTTTTAAAAACAATAACCATAGGAGAAAACATAAATGAGCATCCCTAGTTAATCTATAAATAAATTTATACCCACATTTTAGGATAAAATACAGGGTGTGTCCCTACAATTTCTAGGTTCTCGAAGTGGTTTTTATAAGTTTGTATCATGTCAATTTCAGTCCACAAATTTTCAAAATCTTCCCAATTGATCCACCAACTTCAGTTTCTTTTTTCAATTTGGCCACCAAGCCTTCAAACTTATCCCCAAATTTTCATAATCATGCAATTTCATGTATGAATATGTGTAGTTTTATTTTGTTTGATGTGTTGGTATGAGGAAAGAAGAAAAGGGAAGGAAGGCATGGTTGCTTTGCTTGCTTCACCTGTAAAGGTATTTTCCTGCTGATCAAAAGACAATATACTTTGCAGGATTGGCCTTCTCTAAAAATACAAATTTCTTCTTCTTCTTCTTCTTCTTTATGATTTGCAGGATGGTTTTCCCATGGATTGGAAGGCTTCTTCTTCTTATGCAATTGGTTCATGGAGTCTTTTGCTGGGGAAAATATGGTCATTACACCGTTTGCAAGATTGCTGAGGTCACACGTCTTTTTCTTTATCTTTCCGTTGTTTATTTTGAATATGTGTTGTTTTTATAATAAATTTTATTTTTTTTTTATCTAATTTTAGATTTAATTTTGTACTAATTTTCTTTATATTATGAAAATGAAAATATTTAATGCAAAGGTGAAGGAAAACTTGTTTTTCACGAGTAGGTCTAATTTATATAGTTCAAGAACTTAGTTTAGGGTTTAAAATTTATAGGTTCTAGAACCAATAGAAACGCCATTTTATTCCTTTAAAGTCTTTCTTCTCCTCTCATCTAAGTAGGATTAGGATTAAAATTAATCCACGGACGACCAGTTCCGAAAGTAGAGTGAGTTGGGATAAAAGTGTCAGCCTGATCGAGTCAAATGTTGCTCTACTAATTTCATCTGAACATGGGTTTCTTCATCCTTCAGGGTTATCTTACTGAAGATGCTATGACTACAGTCAAGAAACTGCTACCGAATTCGGCTAAAGGTGAGCTTGCATCTGTATGCTCATGGCCTGATGCTATAAAATGGAACAACAACTGGCACTGGACCAGCTCCTTACACTATGTCGACACACCCAATTTCAAGTGTAACTACAAATACTACAGTAAGTTTAGTGTTCTGTGACACTGGAACATAAATATTTTCAGACAAATGAAAGATTTGATGTTTCTGTACACATTAATTAACCTTTTTCTATAGGAGACTGCTACGATTCTGCTGGGCATAAAAATAACTGTGTTACTGGAGCAATTTTTAACTACACAAAACAACTCTTTTCAGCATATCAGGGTTATAACCCTAGGTTAAAATGTAAGAATTGTTGGTTCATATGCTTTGGAGTTACAGTTGAATACTTTAATTTATAGACTCGCCTTTCTGTTTATGACAGACAATTTGACAGAAGCACTCTTGTTCTTAGCTCATTATATGGCAGATGTTCATCAGGTTTTTTACTCATAATTATATGATTTTTTTTAAAAAATATTAACGAATTTTACTCGTATTAGATCATGTAAGTAACGAATTTGCTTCCTCGTACTTTCGTATTTATATCTTTTCTCATCATAAACCCGAGTTATGATTCTGTATGAGGAAGCAAATTCGTTACTTACAGTATCTTTTCTGATTACAGCCCTTGCATGTTGGCTTCACAGGAGATTTAGGTGGGACGGGTATTAAAGTTGGATGGTATCGTCGGAAGACAAATCTACACCATGTGAGAATTTCATTATACCTTTCGTTTTCGAACAAATATTGACGGATAAATTTAATAAATTTATGAATCGGTTGGTGTTACGTGTCGTGTCATATTGTTTTCCGGTGAGATTTTATGGTGTACTATGCATGGTTATTCCAGGTTTGGGATACCATGATTATTGACACTGCAGTGAAGACATTCTATGGCTCGGATCTTTCATCCATGATTCAAGCTATACAAAGGAATATTACAGTAAGATGAACGAAACACTTATTTTTTTTACAGCTTTGGGTTGATCATCGACAGATGAACTTGGTACTTTCGTCTGTAGGATGCTTGGTCCGAAGACAAAGCATCATGGGAATATTGTATACATGACAACACAGTTTGTCCTAACCTGTAAGTATATGCCCACAGTCTATCTTTAACTACTCGATCAGTTAATGAATCTCTGTCGCAACTTATTCTTACATGGCTTCGATATACAGGTATGCTTCTGAAAGTGTTAGGTTAGCATGTAAGTTTGCATATAAGAATGCCACACCTGGAACCAACTTACAAGGTATATGTTTCTCCTTCCTACTCTTTTCTTGTTTGAAAATTGAAGCCATTTTATGAAACTTGATCTATGCAATGGTACGTTAGCATGACTCGATTCCACTTTCGATGCAACCAAACTCGATCCACTTTTGATGCAACCTACCATCGGTCTTTGTCAACCATAGTATATTACAATCGAGTTCAATTGCATCAAAAATACAATCGAGTTAGATATTCACAAATGATGGTACCAAAACACTTTTGATGCAATCTACTATCACCCTTTGTAGGTTGCATCAAAATTAGTTTTGTGCCACCATCCCTGAATTTCTAACTCGATTTTACTTTTAACGCAACCTCTATGGTTGACAAAAGCTATAAAACTATACTTTTAACACATTCTTCTTTTGTTCCCATAGATGATTATTTCCTCTCTCGGTTGCCTGTTGTGGAGAAGAGACTGGCTCAAGGCGGGATTCGTCTCGCCAAAGTGCTCAACCAAATGTTTAATTTCGAAGTGAAAATGGATCGATCTTCGAGATAAAAAATAATCGAACTTTAAAATATAAAATATGCCAGACCTATTTATCATTCTTCTCTTCGTCTACTTGTTCAAGACCGGAAAATAATACACCATTAACTGGTGTCAAGGAAAAACAATGTATACACTGTAAATTATTAAATGGAAAAACATTGTGAAGTTGAATACTTTGACATGGTTACAGTCTCATTTGTTCTTTTTCCAGAATATTGAATGGCTAGATGATAATTAGCTCCAGGTTGACCGATTAACTTACCGCAGCCATTGCTATTCCTCTTGCAGCTAGGCTCTTTGCCTCGGCGGACTTACCGGTGCCTCGGAAATGTTAGGAAAATCGTAATCCTTAAATCGATATAACTATAAATTAATTAATTGAATGAGTAAAATTAAATAATTTTAATTTATCAAAACGTTAAAAATAATAGTTAATGATTAATTTATAGATTATCTATTAAAATATATCTTTATTATTTTTGGAAGTAGTGTACATGTAGAAAAATATAATAAATCGCATATTAACTTGTAATTAAACTGTTAATAATAATTAATTGTTAATAATAGCTTAGGGTTTAGAGTTTAACGTTTTGATAAATTAAAATTAATGTATATTTTTTTAAATAATCATTTTTAAGTCTCATAAAAAAAAATCTATATTTTAATTTACTCTATAATAAATTTATAATTCTACTGCTAATTATAACCTTATTTAGATTTAACGTAACGACCCCGTTATTAGTCGGTCGAACTTTGTTCTGCGGTTGTTAGACTGTTGAGTTTGGGCTTATATATCTCAAACAACCCCGTTATTAGCCGCTTTCTCATTCCCCTGTAGCCACTCCACCTACCTTCTTATTTCCGCCATAGATTCTGGCTATATCTAGCTTCTCAACATGGAGAAAATCGAGCACAAGTTTGTTGCTGTACGAGGTCTAAATTTTCACATTGCAGAGCTCGGGAATGGTAAAAGGATGGGTTCCATTTTCGGTTCCATATTCCCAACTTCTTTTACCATAAACCTTCACCTTTTCATTTCTTATTTATTTAGTTATGTCGGCTGCTATCTCCAGGTCCTAACGTGGTGCTCTTCTTACATGGGTTCCCGGAGATATGGTATTCATGGCGACACCAAATGATAGCTCTAAGCAATGCCGGATTCCGGACCCTTGCACCCGATTATAGAGGCTACGGACTATCAGACATACCACACGAACCGGAGAAGACAACCTTTGCTGACATCGTTGCCGACCTTGTTGCTATCTTAGATCACCTAGGAGTTACTAAGGTCAGAATTTCCGAGTTCTATGATGTTGGAATGAATTAGGGTCTAGGGATTTGTGATTTTGTTATTTTTCCCGTTATCAGATTTGTGCACACCATATGACTGTCATTTTGTTCGAGTGAAGGAGTAGGTTATTGATTCTTTGCCTTTGTTGCTTTTCTACTTGTTTATGAGCGTAGGTTTTTGTTGTTGCTAAGGATTTTGGAGCCAGGCCTGCTTATCTGTTAACTCTACTTCACCCCGATAGAGTCTCAGGTGTTATAACATTGGGAGTTCCACATGTTCCTTTGGAACCTGGGAAGTGGGGAGCGACTCTCCCCGAAGGCTTCTACATATCTAGATGGAGGGTATATTTTGGATTAAATTGTTGAATTGTTGGAAGTAATTGATATAGAAGTGACAACATTCTTACTTGATTATGTCTTATTTTGTTTGGATTTCCTATAGGAACCTGGACGAGCAGAAGCTGACTTTGGACGATTCGATGCTAAATCTGTTGTAAGGAACGTCTACATACTGTTCTCCAGAAGTGAAATACCAATCGCAGCTGAAAACCAGGAGGTCATGGATTTGGTGGATCCTTCTGTTCCTCTTCCACCTTGGTTCACTGAGGAAGATCTCGAAACATATGGAGCTTTATACGAGAAATCCGGATTCAAGACTGCATTGAAAGTTCCATATAGGTATGGTGTTGTTTGCAACCATTGATGTATGAACTGTTTGTATATATGTTCTGAACACTCCATGGTCCTTTACCCCTCTTGTCATTATGCACATGCTATAGCAGCAAGCTAATCATACGATCGGTTTATACTATATAGAGTCGTGTAGAATGCAATGCTTTTAGGTTTCAACTATGTTAGATTGCAAATTACGGTAAATTACTCGGTTTTTAGTTTGATTTATGTTTTTGTAGATCATTCGATGAAGACTTTGGCATAGCAGATCCAATAGTTAAAGTTCCAGCATTACTGATAATGGGCTGCAAAGATTATGTCTTCAAATTTCCTGGGATGGAAGAATACATAAAACTTGGGAAGGTAAAAGAACTGGTACCAAATTTAGATATAATTTATTTCCCAGAAGGAACCCACTTTGTTCAAGAGCAGTCACCCGACCTGGTTAATGAGCTCATTCTGGATTTCCTCCAGAGGCATATGTGACTGTGCCGGTCATCGGTCTGAGATATGTGTGTCGTTTGTCTGAAATCTTGAAATACTCTATGCATTTGAAACACAGATACTGTAGTATAATTGGATGACACCCTTTATACTGTTGATTGTATGGTTTGCTGTACTGGAATAAAGCTCAACCCCACTGGTAGGGGGAAGCCTAGTCTTGGATATACATTGGAGAGCCTAAGGCTTGTTTGTTATGGAGGAAAGTGAATTGGAAGGATGAGAAACTTGTTCTTTTTTATTGGTCTGTTTGGTTGGATAATCCGAAACTAAAAAAAAAAAATATTAGATGAACTTTGTTTATCACGTTATAGAGTTCATCATGTCATTCGTGGTCTTATGCAATCAAATTTGTTTATCTTATTTTTTTTCAAAGTTAATCATCACGGACGACATGATTAACACTTAACAGGGTTTATCTAATATTTTCTTTGTTGCTTGATACAATAGAAAAAGTGAAATGAACAAGAATCACTTTACCATTCTACCCTTGTGTTTATATTTCTTATTGATGATTTTTATTATGATATTATTTAATTGTTAATTTTATTGAGATGCTATTATATTAGATCTTGTAATGTTAATTGTATTGTGAACTAGTTTTTTAATCGTATGATATGAATTCAATAAAATGATTCACTTACTAGTTTGATCGTAAATTTGTTATTATTAAATTATTTTGGTTCATTTGTTTTGGTTATTGAATAATTTATCTCTTAATAAAACCATCGTTAATTCTATTTTGTAAAATTAACAGTGATATTGACGTGGATCTTTTTAGGGGTGAACTCGATCCGGAAAAAATGATTTTTTTAATTCTAAGTTATTCGATTTGAGTTATTTGAATTGACGAATAACTCAAAAAAAAATTGATTTCGAATCGAGTTTAATTTTTTAAAGTTCGAGTTATTCGAAAAATTGATCCAGTGTTTAATTGTATATTTAGTCCCTATAATTTTATTTTCAGTTTTATTTCAGTCATATTTTTTATATATTTTTTTATTTCTATCTTAATTTTCTTTTCTTTATGATACGGTCACTTTTCATATTATTTTTTATTTTATTTCATACAATTTTTATTTATATTTTTTTATATTACGTTATTTAAATTATATTATCAATTTTTTATTTTTTAAATTATGTATTTATTTTATTATATTTAATTTATCATTATTTTTTACCTCACTTTAGCCTTATTTAGATAAGAAAAAACTTTTTAACGAGGTTCATAATTTAATTAAATAATTAATATCTAAAATATATAATAATAATAATAATAATATATTCAAAATATTATTTACATATGTAAAAACTAATATGAAAAGAATATGTACATAAATATAAAGAAAAAGTTGTTTAAATTAAAATCTAAATATATTATAGTATTATAAATAATAAAATTAAAATTTATATATAAACTCGAAAAATCGAATAAACTCGAATTCGCTAAAACCGACTCGAATCGAAAAAATTTAAAAAAAAGTTTAAGTTGAAAAATATGAATACTCAAATTGAATAACTTAAAATTTTTTATTTGACTCGATTCAACTTGTTAGAACACTCATCCCTAAACCTTTAATAACTTTTATTTTATTTTTATCTATATAAATGATCACTAAAATTTTAAAACATATTTATTTTGGTCACCATACTTTTAAAATATTTGATAGTCATTCAATTTTTAACCCGTATACGATATGATTTCTACAAATACATTTCGTTAAAGCTTGTGGTTAATGTTCATTTCTCTCTAATAAATATGAGTAAGCTCTTGCAATCATTGCACTCAATCCTAGTTTGGTCATTAAAATTTATTTTTAATTCAATAATTTAATTTAACTAATATAATATAAAATCAAAAATTAAATAATTTAAAATTAACAATAACTAATTATTTTTTTAAAATTAATCAAACCTGATTTCAGTATCAATTTTTAAAATAAAATTTATGTATTGCAATATCTTGTAATACTGCTAAATTTAAGTTGCGTAACTGTATCAAGTATTTTAAAAAATATAATGACCAAAATAATTTTTTCCAAAAATTAAATGACTATTTATATAGTTTATCCAAAAAATTTATTATATTTAATATTATTATTTTATATTATCTGAAAATTAATATGTTTAGAGTCTATAGATATGGGCGTTCCACGACAGAGGATAATCCACGTGTCATAGTTTAAGATCTTGCCTTCACTTTCAAATAGAAAGGCACTGTCATCGGCACCTACAACCACCCACCAAAAGCCAGGAGACTTCTTCTCTGTGCGTGACTGAGATAGAAACTGACCCAAAACTCAAAGATTCTTTCTCAAAAACGGAAGCTTTGAGAAAGGGAATTAGGGATTTTGGGGTTTCATTTTGAGGCGAAATTTGGGTCTTTTAGGGTGAGGAGAGATGTATATAGGTTCTATGCGAAAGTCTTTCAAAGACTCTCTTAAAGTGCTTGAAGCTGATATTCAACATGCCAACACTCTGTAAGTCCTTTCTTTTCTTTTTAATTTCTTTTCCTTTGTGTGTTTTTAGTTTTTTAATGATGTTTTTGCTTTAGTTTATGTTTGAACTTTGGAATGCATGCTGTTGTTCACCAAGCTTGATTTGTTTTCCCTAAAACCAGATAATCTTCTTCTTCTCTTTTCATTTTTTAATTTTTAAATTTGGTTTTCAGATCATTGTTATGCTTGGTTAATGTAAAAATTGATTCTTTCATTTCATAACTTCTATGTATTATATAAGAAAAAGCTCAATGCTCTTTTCTCCAGTTGCTTTTAGCTAAAACATTTTGAATTTCACCCTTCAGTATTTGATTCTCTGCTCTTCTTTCCCGAGAAAAAAATGGGTATTAAACCATGTTTTAGTTCCTGAAGACTAAGAACACTTGATTTTTTATGAGAGGGGAGGGGTTTAGGTTTTTTAGTTACAGTACCCTTTTGCTGAAGTTGCATCTTTAGCTTATTTTAGTAAGTAATGCATTTAATATTTCTGGTTATCTAGTAGTTTGAGTTCAGCTTAATCTTCTGATCCCCTCTCACAAATGGACACATTATATCTTAATTATGATCTCTCTGTGTAATTTTTTGTATATAAATCTTATTTTGATAAAATTAGGAGTAGCAAAAGAGGACAATATTTCTTTTCAGAGATTGCTAGATTGCTAGATTGCTTGTTTGTGAGAATACTTTTCGACTTTTAGTTATCTTAATAGATTTTTTTAAAATTTTTTGTTTCTCTATCCAACATCACATGGCCAATGGGTTCCACTTGACTGTGCTGCTTTCAATATTATTTATCATCACTATAATGCTAGTATGAAGATCATGTTATCAACCACGGGTCCCAGCTTATTATTGCATGAATTTAGTGATTTGATTCATATACATTTAAAATAATTTTGCCCTTTGGGGTGTTCTTTGTTAAACTGATCCGTATTTGAAGTAAAATGCTTGTAAATAGAGTAATTAGAACAATTGTTATGATAGTGGTTAGTTGGTTAAGTTCCTGGATTTCTATTTTTACATTGATATTGAAGACCTTTTGGGAAACTAATGCCTGCATCTTAAACAGCTAGAAGATCAATTATTATATTTGTGGTTGCTGAACACAGGGTCCGATGAGTAGCTAATATGGTTCCTTTGAATTTGCATAGAATAGAAGTAAAAACTGCTAGGTGAAACCATGGTTGTTGCTCGTCCTGCATAATTCTGCTTTGCAGTCGTGCTTGTTAACGGATATATTTTGGCTTCTATTGATTAATATTATCATTATGTTCTTCTCATTCTGTGCATTGCTCATCCTGAAACATGAGGTGCAGGGCTTCGGATTTTCCAAGGGAATATGATGGGGCATGCCTTCAAATGAGAATGTCATACAGTCCAGCTGCACACCTCTTCTTATTCTTGGTGCAGTGGACTGATTGTCACCTTGCAGGTGCCCTTGGACTGTTAAGAATCCTAATTTACAAGGTTATGTTTTGTTACTTCATGTTCAGCTAGTGTTTGTATTCATGAAAATTAGTTGTTTCAATCATTGTTTCATATCCTGCAGGTTTATGTAGATGGAACTACCACCATGTCTACACATGAAAGGAAAGCAAGTATAAGAGAGTTCTATGGTATCTTTTCCCAATACAAGTGTTTTGTTATTCATCAAATGTACTTATTCCGAGTTATTGTAATGCTTTCGGTTCCTTGTATCCAGCTGTAATCTATCCCTCTTTACTGCAACTTCAGAGGGGTGTCACTGATACTGAAGATAAAAAACAGAAAGCAGTGTGCATGGAAAGGTACCGAAGAAATGAAGATGAAGAGTATAGGCAGCTTACTGATGTTGATGTGGAAAGAGAAAATGAATGTGGAATATGCATGGAGTTGAACAGTAAAATTGTGCTGCCAAACTGCAATCATGCTATGTGTTTGAAATGTTACCGTGATTGGTATGCTTCCTCTCTCTGCCTTTCATTCCCTTATTCCTCTCTCCTGTTGCTTCTTGTATTTATATCTTTACTCCACTTAAAGAAGTTGATTTTTTTAACATCAACCATGCATTATCATGTAGAACAGACAATTTGATGTTTTCCTTGTATTTTTGCATGAAGGATCCATACATGTCATCCAGCATAGTCCTAGTTGCATGTGATTGTTTTTGGGTTTTCTACCATATCCTGACTTCAACATTGTAATTGTTTTCGAGCTAAATATCTATATTTTTCATCAGACAACATTGGGTTTTTGAACTCTTTATCAGGTTCTAAGAACTGTTGATGTCATCACTCACTTGTCTTGATTTGAGTTTAGCAAATTGCTTTACCACGTAAGTAAAACTTGTACAACACTTTTTGTGGTTCGGTGGAGAAGGATTACAGACAGGTACAGGTATCAAAGAGTGTTTTTTGTTACCTCTAAACCTAAGGGCACTGCTGAATCTAACTTGGATAGTGTTCTTTAGAAATAACCGAGAAAATGTTCTAGGACGATTCCCAGTTTCTTCATAAAGTTTCCTGATCCTTCTGGCATGATCAAAACTCGGAACAACTGAAAGTAGAGATGAAAAATATTAGTGATATATCTTTATCTGTATCCTGTTTTTCTTTTATCATCCTTAAAACTGTTGTTGGTCACTTGGTCTATCTGGTGTGTAGAGGTTGTCAATGGATGGTCTATTTGCAGGTAGTCTTATTATCATGATTCGCCTAATGAGTGTTCATCTCACTCACGGATCTCGAATTTTAATATCGAATTGCAGGCGGACAAGATCGCAGTCATGCCCCTTCTGTCGTGATAGTCTAAAGAGAGTCAACTCAGGGGATCTCTGGGTATATACCGACAGCCGGGATATAATCGACACAACCACAGTGACTAGGGAGAATCTTAGAAGGCTTTTCATGTACATAGATAAGTTGCCTCTAATTGTCCCCGATACCATTTTCGAAACTTACGATTCCCATCTTAGGTGATTAAGTACATTCTGATATATCTTATATGCTGTGAGAATATTTTCTGCATAAATTCCGAGCCAGCCGATTCGGAACATCTAGTTTAGGTCAGCTACTGCAATGGTTTCCATGGCCAAGTTATTTTGGTGCTGGTGCTGAAGTTGAGGTAGACCATATAGGATCCCATGAAAGTTGTATTTACCCCATCTGTACATGCTTGTATAGACTAATGCTTGATGATAAAAATCATTTGCTAATCAGTTTCTATGATCACCTGTAACAATTCAATTTTTAGATTAATAAATTGAATATCAAATTCAAATTTTTTGGATAATTGATTGATTTTATTATCCAAGAGCAGAAAATTACTACAAGAAACAAAGTATAATGATAAATACTACCTTATGTGTTCCTATACACGTATACCTCAGTTGTTATATAGCTCAATGTTGATAAAATCATTGTTGACTATATTCTTTCCCGCTAATCTATTTTGTACAATGTCCTTAATGGATTGTAAAATGGATCACCCATCTGTACATGAATAGCAGAATTGCTTTTGATTTCTTTCATTCCAAATAAAATAAATAAACGCACACCAAACCAATCGAAAAATCACAGTAAGGAAAGATTTACCTTTAAAAGATTTGATAGCCCAATGAACCTTTTGATTCCAACTATAGACGTTTTGTGAGATGTTGCAAAGCTCCAAGACTTTCCTCCAAATGTTTTGCGAGAATTGACATTCAAAAAATAAGTGATTTTTTGTTTCTAGTTCGTATTCACAAAATAGACATCTTCCATCAATGAGAATCTTTCAGGCAAAAAATCTGTTTTTGGTAGAAAGCCTACCCTGAATGGCCATCCAAAATATCAAAGAATGCTTGGGTATGTTTAAATGACCAAAATTAATAATAAATTAAAATCAGAGTCTATAGTGAAAATAAAAAGAAGAAGATGAGTGCATATTAATTTATCTACCAAGTCCGTAGGTATACCGAACATAATCGTTTATAGTATTGATTAATCGTTAACTAATCGTTAACTATTCAAATTAAAATCAAAAATAATTTTTCGTCCTCAACTTCTCTTATAACAATTATTTCTCATGATATAATTTTTTTTAAATTACGAGCTATTTGTCTTCTTTGATTTATTTTTTTTGTTTTAGTGGTGCTTGTTTTTTATTAATTTTGGTTTGAATTTCTATATTTCTGGTAACAAATTTATTAATTTTATAACTAGGTAATTATAAATGAGCTTACTATAATTAAATTCATAATTACATTACCATGTGAAGAAATATAAATATAAATATTTGAGACAATTAATGGGGTGAATAATTTATTATCTTTCTTTAGTTAAATATACCAAACTTAAAATTATATCATGGGTTAGTCCCACCACCTATCCATGAGACCAACCAATAAAAACTATTCACTTCATCAATTTTTTCATGTCATAATTTTTTTAAAAAATAATGAGGTGAACAGTTTCTATTAGTTGGTCTCATTGATGACGTGGTGGGACTGACCCATGATATAATTTCTCCAAACGTTATCTATTATAATGATAACATTACTCCTAAACTATTACCGATAAATACCGGGTACGTTGACAAGATACATTATACTTTTATAAAGAAGATACGGTTTCAATTTTTAAAGACCGATATTATTAGGAGGAATAACCTCGTACCTCAAGTATGGTATATAAGACGGACATATATTTAAATTTAGATTAAATAATCATGTTATTTGATTTTATTAAAAAAAATCAAATAATTTTTATTTAAGAAGAGGGGAAAGGAGAATTTTTACTTGTAATGAATATTGAATTCACAATTAAAAAGAGAGAAAGTTGTCGAATTAAAAATTTTAATCATATAATTTAAAAATTATTGATTAATACAATTTAAATTATTTTGTCAGAATTTTGGATTTCTTGATTAATCCAATTAATTTTTATATCTAATTAGCGTATATCTAAACTAAAATTAATAGATAATTATATAATTGAAATGATTAAAATAAAATTATCTATAGGCCGGTCATTTTAATTGAAACGATTTATTTGATAATATATTTATACATATTCATAATCTTTTTATTTAATCGGATTTAAATTTTTTATAAAATTATAACTTAATTTTTTTAAATATTGATTATAAGATGTTATATTTATACATATTCATAATCTTTTAACAATATACACTATTTTACAGAAAAAAATAATTGAACCCGGATCTCTTAAGATGAATATGATCTGTTTTTTCACTGAAATCACTTGTTAGATTTAAGAATTACTAACTTAATAGAAAATAATATCATACGAAAATTATCGAACATACTTGATACGAAATACGATTACGAAAAAAAAACTTAAATTGTTATGATTTTGTAAAAGCAAACTTTATTGATAAAATCATTCTTAAGGATTTTTATTACCAAACATAAGAACAAGTTTCGTTTTTAGTGCGAAACCACCACCACCAACCCCAGTGCATCAAGCTTTGGCATTTTTGGGCTTCTCGCTGTCTTTGGCAACGTTTGCGGAGTTCCCCACCGGTGTTTGAGCAGCAGGCGGAGGAGCGGGGACATGAACCGGCTTGCGAGGTGGTGCTGGGTTGAGTGGTGCAGGTATATCCTCCGTTATAATGTCGTCGAAGGACCCGAAAACGATCTGCGAGGCCATCCTTTGGTGACGGTCGGGTCGTTGGGACATTCTGGCAGCGGAAAACAAAGAAAATTTGCAGAGGTTTTAAATGGGAAGAAGAGAGAAGAATCCAATAGAGCTGTGATAGCTTTCTAGTAGTGTAATTCTAAGGTCAAGAACAACGTTTGTATTTATAAAGAAAACGTACGAGTTCCTCCTTTTTAACAGGGATAAAGAAACTTTTAGTCCCTGAACTTTGTAAAATTTTCAATTTGGTCTTTAAACTTTTTAATAGTCTCAAGGCGATTATAATGTAGTATATGTTCATACATATTTCTAACCTTTTGACAAGGTACATATGCCTTATAAAAAAAGTTTTAAACTCGGATTTTTAGGTTGAATTTTGTCGGGTTTTTTTCATTGAGACTACTTGTTGAGTCCGTGTTTAAACATTTTTTGTCTACGTTATTCCTTAAAATTTGTAATTCTTTCTATTTTAATCGGTTTGTCACTCTCAAAATATCGCATCATTAAAATAACAAAAATCAAAGTTCTTGTATTAATTAGTATAATCTATAAAAGATTAGGGGTTCTCGGTTTAGGATTTTTTTTTATTTTTTGTTTGTTTTCTTTTGATTTAAATCTAAATAAGTATTATATATATATCGATTTCTTTCTTTTCGTATATATTTAAACGTTATGCTTTCTTTTACCTTTGTAGGGTATCTTTTGTTTACGTCTTGCCACGTTTTTATTTTCCTTATAACATTTTTATCATGATAATAATTTAGCGTTTCGTGTTACATTTATCACGATATTTCCCTGATTAGGAAAATTTAACGGTCTCTTGTGTTTTCTAAACGGTTTCAGTTAATCTCATTTTGTAACAAATTGTTTATACATTTTAAATCGTTCGTAGAGCAATCAATAAAACTGATTTACTCGATCGATAATCTTATATCAATATAACGTCTAGTTTGAATAGAGATATAAAAACTATTGATTGTTGTTTAATTTTTTTTATGAAAGACGAAGATTGTATTCAAGGAAATATTTTTTGTTCTATTATTTAAATCCATTAGAGTTTAATGTCAAGGGATGTGTCGTTTTTGTCTGTACATTTCCCTCCCGCTTTTAAATGGAAACATAGCTTTTAGTTTTGTAAAAGAAATGTTTAGGGACCAAATTTAAAAAGAAAACAAGTTGAAGGGTTAAAGGTTGGTTTACCCCTTTATAATATGCTGATATTATTCTCTGTTCTGTAAATTAATTGCCTATAATTTTAGATATATAATATATAATTACTTACCAAATATAAACATATCATTAAATAGGTCTACAAATAGGTATTTAGCCATTGAGGTTGTATTTAACATGTGACTTTGTCTAATGTATGCAGACATGTCTAACCTATCCATTAAGGGCAATTTAAGAATTTGCATTAAATATAAAATATTATTTAATATTTTTATTATTTATTATAGGCTTAACTCAGAAATAGATGTTTAAATTATATATTTTTTAGAATTGGTATCTAATGTTTTTTGACTGAAATAGGTTCTTATATTTTAATTCCATTAATGTTTTAAAATAACATCGTTAAAAAATTTATCACCTAATAATAGATTCACATGTGATTTTTTTAAATTTTAAAATAAATAAAAAATAAAATAGATTAATTTAAACAATATTTTAAAGTTTTTAAAATTACACAATAGTCCTAAGATCTTTAAAAATTTGAAACCTTAAATCTAAAATTGTGTCACTACCAGAGAAATTATATCGTGGGTAAGTCTCATCACGTCATTCATGAGACCAACCACTAAAAAACATTCATCTCATCATTTTTTTTCCATGTCATATTTTCCTAAGTGAATCTTCACTCATATTTATTGTTAATTTATTTTAAAAAAAATAAGTGAAGATTCACTTGAGAAAAAATATGACATGAAAAAATTGATGAGGTGTGTGATTTTTAGTGGTTCGTCCCATACACACGTGGTGGGACTTAACAATAATATAATTTCTCGTCACTACCGTCGTTGATAGACTTGTCGGACCCTGTCATCTTCATCGTCTTCGTCTTAGACTATCATCGATAATTGGCAAAAGAAATGTCAATAAGACGTTGAATACCAATGTGAAAGGTTTTAGTCATTCAACGTTTGATTACAATGTCTCTTATTGGTTATCTGTGTTAGATGGTTGAGAGAAACAGACAGTAATCCCAAACGACGATAAGATCCAATAAGACTATCAATGACAGTAGTTATCACAATTATGATATTTTGAGGTTTGAGGTTTTAAGGATTTAAACTTTTTTAGAAAATTAAAGATTTTTTTAGATTTTTTCAAAAATATTTCTTTTTTAATTTATTCATAAAAAATAAAAGAGTCAATATATTAAATTATGATTGAATGATGTTTTTTTAACGGTGTTACCTTAAAATACTAATAAAATAATAATTTAAGCACTTATTTTAGATAAAAAAAATATTAGACCCCTATCCCAAAAAAAGTGTATAGTTTGAGTACTTATTTTTTAATCAAACTATTTTTAATGGTGTTACCTTAATAAAACTTTAGGCACCTATTTCAACCAAAAACATATTAGAAAATAGACACCTGTTAAAAATAAATGTATAGTTCAGACACATGTTTCTGAGTTAAGCCTTCAATGTATTACAAAAACCCTAAAGGGACATTTGGTGTACGGAATGTAAGATTATCTCGAGGAATATAATTATCGAAATATAACATTACTTGATATATTACCGAGAATGTTACATTACTTTGTTTGGTTTATTTGGTAGGATTATAAGAATACATAGTGTTTGGTTGGATGAATATAAGAATAATTAGAAGCAATATTTACCTTTATGATATATTTTTTTATATTTACCAATTTATCCTTATGATATATTTTTAAGTTAAATTTTAATTATTAAAAAAATATTCACATAAATATTTATATATTTTTATTCCTTTTATTTTTCTGAGAACAACAAAATATTAAACGTTTAATAATTTTAATTTTTTAATTTTTCATTACATTGGATCATTATTAATAAAATTAAAATAAATAGTAAAACAAATTAAAAGTATTAAAAATGATAAAAATATATTAATTTATTGAATTTCTAAGCTAAAAAATATCTTATAAATCAAATAATAAAATTAATAATACCATACTTCAACGCATTCAATCTCACATTTAATCTCATATTTTTAATGTTTGATTAAATAATTATTATGATTTTTTCATAAAATATTAAACTTTGAAAGATATTTATTTGTGTACGATAATTAAAAATTATAATATTATAATTATAACTATAAATTTAAAATATTAGAAATGAGAAATCTTTTGAATCCAATTTTTACTTGAGTAGATTTTAATTAGATTTTTTGGTTCGGATATTTTTTTACATCCTTACAATTAGGATGAGTCTACCACGTGCGTCGAATACCGCTGAACACCACTAGCGCTGAACATTGTTGAACACTATTAAACTAATTAATAAAAATTAAAAATTTAAAAGACTCAATGTATAATTAGTAATTATTTAAAACAAAATTTTAATTAAATTATTTTCTATAAAAAGAATTACACAGGTAATCATTCAACTATCATCATTTTTTTGTGTTGGTCATCCAACAAAATTTTTAGTGATAACCGCCACTAACATTTTTTTATTCTCATTTTGATCATCTTCCATTATATATTTAACGGAAATTATAAAATGACATGATTTAATAATAATTTTAGTTTCTAAAATTATTATATTATATCAATTTAATCCTAATAGAAAATAAATCATCAAATATTTGGATTAAACCCTAAATTTTTCATCACTTTCTTTTTTCTTTACAACACTACTCTTGAAATTAATTAACCAACTCACTTTTTATTTCTTTTTTTTTTGTGTCTTTGGGTAACTTATTAAGTTTTAAATTATAAAACACCATTTTAATTTTATGATTTGTTTTTTAAATCTAATTTAACTTTTTCGATTCTTTAAGTTACTCATACACATTATTTTTTGAGTCAAATTTGTACAAATATTTTAACATTTAACATATAAATATTAAAATAAAGCAATGTCAATTGAAAAATTATTTATGTAATTCAAAGATTTTTTAAACGTTTATTCTAATTCCAATCAAATTTATTGTACACAAAATTATTATTTTTAATACTAAACTTATAAAACAATAATTGGATATCAGTTTCTTCTTAATTTTAATCAAAGTTCAACTCATAACTATTTTTCTATTAAAAATCAGTTTTTAAAAAATACATTTTCGAACATAATTTTAAATTTATTAAATATTTTAATTAAATTATGTTAGTTATAGTGATTGAATAGTAAAAAAAAATCAAAACAAGATTTGATGAGTATTGTTTGTATTATTATGCGGGTTTATATAAAAATATAAAAACTTATTTGATGAGTTTTTTTAATAAGATTAAATTAATATAATATCATAAATTTAGGGATTAAAGTTATTATTAAACTATGTCATGGTACAATCATATTAAACATTTAATGTTTGATGACCAAAACAATAATAAAATAAAATATTGATGATAATTTTGATAAAAAATAATTGAGTGACCAAAACAATAATAAAATAAAATATTAGTGATAATTTCGATAAAAAAAATAATTGAGTGACCAAAACAAAAAAAAATGTGACAATTGAATGACCACCCTTATATTTATCCCAATAAAAATAATTTAATTAAAATTTTATTTTAAATAATTATTAATTATATGTTGAGTCCTTAAAGTTTTTAATCTTTATTAATTAGTTTATTAGTGTTCAACAGTGTTAATCATTAACGGTGTTCAGCGGTGTTCGACGCCTGTTGTAGAATTTTTCTTACAGTTATTGTTTGATGTAACAATTATAATTAAAAGTTGCATTATTTAAAATTAAATATATTTATATTTTTACAATATATACTACTTTTTACAAGTTATGATATTTTTTATCTAAGAAAACAACAATTACTATAATAAATTCTAACAATACCTTAAGGCAATTATCCCCTTAGAGAATTTTTCAAACTATACAGAGTTAATTATTTACTGTCTCTCTAATATAAACTAACAATTCATCTTCATGTGATGATTTTTTTTCTAAATCGTCACCTGTAAATAACATTTTTATTTAAATCGTCATCCGTAAGTGACGATTTTTTTTTTCACTATATCTTTTGTCGTAAATCTCAAAATATACTCCAACACGATAACACAATTTAACTGGTGTATTAAAAACAAACTCGTAGTAGCAATGTTGTATGAAACCAGACTCATTCTGAAAGTGAGGTCAAGAGAAAAAAGATATTGAAAAGGACATGAAATCTGACCCTTGAAGACTTCAAAATTATTAATTGGAAAGATCATAATTATTATGTCATTAAATTAATATTGCCTTGTTATGTATTAATTAGAATATTCCTAAACTAAACATTGATGTATAATATAGTAATTAGGTACATGCTTGCTCTAATCATTGATTTTGAATATATATTTTTTATTTGCCCTTTTAGATTTTAGAGTTTAGTTTTGATTAATTCGATTTGATCTAACCTGTATCGTATATCTGATTTTGATGAGTGAGTCTCCGACGAAGATTTTCTGCATACATAACACATAAACTCGATATTTTGTTAAGCGATATCAAACTGCTTACCGATATTAGCACACCCCATTGGTTCTAATATATTAATCCTAATCCACCAAATGCTTTGATCATCACTAAAAGCAACAGTCACCGCCACGGCCGGCACAGCTAAACGCTACCTGCTAATTCAAAGGCCGGCCTTCATCTCTAGTTTATTCCTCTTATAATTCCATTGAACTTACCTTCAATATAAATTTTAATTTTTGATGGTTAATTCTCCTACAAGGTAAGCTGTTCTTTATTAAAAGTTTGATTTTGATTGTGTTTTAATGGTTTAATTTAGATTTTTTTTCTTATGAAGAAAAGATGGCTGGGAACTATAGATTTGCAATGGATCAAAAGGATATTGTTAGGACCCTGATTACAACTGTGGGAAGTTTCACTCAAGATCGGTTGATCGACAAAGAACAAAGGATCCAACACAAAGAACAGTGTGCTGAGAGATTAGCAGCCGAAGATGGAAGCTCCGGGAATGGTACTGAGGTCCGATATTCTGATCAAGCCGTGCTCGCAAATCTCGACTGGGGAATTGAAGCCCTTGAAGATGCTATCAACACGTCGAATATCGAAACCAAGCATGCTAGGTTAGATTATGCTGAGAAGATGCTTCATGTGTGTGCTATGTTGACTTCGGATCAGAAAACTGCTGGTGTCCCTAATCCTTACCTATCTGCATGGGCTTATTTGAACCTGTCGTACCTATGGAAGCTGCGTAACGATGTTCGTAACTCGGTTCTTCATGTTCTTGAGATGTTTATAATTGAACCCTTTTTTTCGCGGATTGATTTTGCTCCCGAACTTTGGAAAAAAATGTTCCTACCACACATGAGCTCAATTGCAGGGTGGTATGCAGAAGCTAGGCATGCGCTTATGATGGAAGTAGTCCCTGATTCTTCTGATATGTCTTTTACTGCTGATTTGGATCAATTCTTCAATGAATCTTTGGTTTTCACTATGAGGCCGGATCAAATGGAGAAATTGAAGAAACTTGAACAACTTTATAGCGAATCATTAGACGAGAATACACGATTGTTTGCCAAGTACTACAAAGATTGTATGAATTCCGATTCGAGTCCTGGTTCTAGCAGGAAAGTTATGGCTCCTATGTTACCGATTGCTGAACCACCGATGACTCCTCTACATGAGTTGAGCCGGTCAATCCCCGATTATGTAAAATTCGGTCCTATACTGCCTAAAAGCGCCGGATTTTCACCAGTTCTCAAATCGAAACACGGTGGAATCGAAAACAAACGGTCAGCTTCAATTGCTAGTAAAATACTATGCGACTTACGTTTTTGTTTCAATTTACTTCTTACCATGTTTACTTACATGTTTGGTTATAGCAGAGTGAATTTAAATTCTTCAGCCTTTCCACATGACATGCATGAATCTGCTGCCTGGGATCCTCATGTAAGTCCGAGACTTGAATCGATTCAATTATGTTGGAATTGATAATATGGAGGTTTGTTTCAGTGATTCCTTTTCTTTTATGATCCCAGGAAGATGTGCCTGAGGGAAACGAAGATGATTCGGATTATGAAGCCAATGTTGGTTCCATTGGATCAACGGTTCAACAGTTGACAAAACATAATCGAACTCGATCCCCATCAGTTTGTTCACCTGTAGATTCACCTAGAACATCTTCCTCCAAAACTTCATCCCCGAAATCTGATGTGAACTCGAGAAAGGAATCGAGATCATTGTTGCGTCTTTTATCATGTCGTATCACAGCTCCATGTGATGACATCTCTTTGCCTATCTCACCTAGAAGCTCAGCAGATTCGGATGGTGAAGTGATAGTATGTCACAATTCAGAAAGTACCAAAAAATTATTCATTTCATTTGTTTCTTAATGCATTTGAAGCTGAAATGTTTAACACTTGGAAATTTAGGAAATGCCGGAAAGCGGTAGGAAGAATTCCGGTCGACCTTCGAGTATGAGTTACGATCATGTGAACATCCTAGCATCAGAAAATAGGTAAGAAACTTGCTATACTAAAGGATTTTAACAGTCATTTTGTGATGTTTGGTATTTCCAATTGTTTCTCAGTTATCATAATGAAAGCGATGAAGGTAGCCATAGCTGCGTTTCACCCTCCTTATCAGAGAAGCTAACTCGGCATTCGAAACCGTTGAAAGATTTTGTTTGCCCCATCACAGGCCAGATTTTCAATGACCCTGTAACACTGGAAACAGGACAAACATATGAACGAAAAGCTATCGAAGAATGGCTTAGCCGTGGGAACACAACCTGTCCAATTACTCGGCAACCGCTGTCTTCGAATGCACTCCCTAAGACGAACTATGTTTTGAAGAGGCTAATAACATCTTGGAAAGAGCAGCATCCTGATCTTGCACAGGAACTTTCATATTCCGAAACACCAAAGACTAGATTTAGCTCCCCCTTGGGGAAAGAAATTGTATTGGTGTCCCCATCGAACCAAACATCCGAGTTCTCAAACTTCAAGGCCATGGATGATTATGTAACGCAAAGGGGCAAAAGGTTCACACGACCAGTGGTGGCCACATCCCCGACCAGTGTGATATCGCAAGCTGCGGTTGAGAAGATCATAAACGGTTTAAAACCTTTTGTGTCCTGTCTTTGTACTTCAAACAATCTACAAGAATGTGAATCAGCAGTGCTTGAAATTGCTAGACTATGGAAGGACTCAAAGGGTGATGCTGCAGTTCATTCTTATTTATCGAAACCGACAATTGTTAATGGTTTTATGGAAATACTACCAGCTTCTTTTGATAGAGAAGTTCTCAGAGCCACTATTTACATTCTTTCTGAACTAATTTTCGGGGATGAGAACATTGTGGAGACATTAACAAGTGTAGATTCGGATTTCGATTGTCTCGCTGCTTTACTCAAGAATGGCCTAGCTGAGGCTGCAGTTCTTATGTATCAATTGAGACCGGCATTTTCTCAGCTTTCGTCACATGACCTTGTCCCTTCCCTTATGCAGATAATACTACGTACAAACAAAGAATCAGATGACTTGTTTTTAATGATCGAACCCAAGGATGCTGCTATAGCATTGCTCGAACAAATATTGACGAATGGAGATGAAAACAGCCGGTCCATGAATGCCTTGATCGTTGTTTCATCAAATGGAATTGCTTCCCTGGTGAAGTGCCTGCATAGGACAGAAGGAAGGAGGTCTATTATTTCCATACTACTATGTTGTATGCGGGTCGATAAAAGCTGCAAGAATCAGATTGCAAACGGAATCGATCTTTCGTATGTTCTCGATTTATTTCACACTAGCAACGATACTATACGAGGCATATGTGTAGATTTTCTCTCTGAATTGGTTCAGCTGAATAGGTATCAACTTTTTCACATTTCTATCAGTCGATACCGGACCAAAGTTCGATGTCTAAATCATATTTCTTCATTTCTTACAGGAAAACACTCAGCAATCAGATGTTGCAAATAATTAAAACCGAAGGAGCTTTTAGCACTATGCATAGTTTTCTTGTATATCTTCAAATGACTCCCATGGAACATCAACCTGCCACTGCTACTCTTCTTTTGCAGCTTGATCTTCTGGTTCGTTTTTAAAATGAAAAAGAAAAAAACTTTATAATTTATCTTGAAAATGTTGTTCTTATGGACTACTAGTAGTAGTAACCTGGGCATGAATTTTCCAGGCCGAGCCACGGAAGATGAGCATTTATAGGGAAGAAGCCATAGAGGCATTGATCGAAGCGCTCCGCAGAAAGGAGTTTCCGAATCAACAAATGATGGTGCTCGATGCACTGCTATCTCTTCCGGGACGCATCACTGCCTCAGGAGAGTCCTATATTGAATCCTGGCTACTCAAGGTTGCAGGGTTCGATCATCCTTACAATGCTTTAGTGAAGGCAGATTGGACTGAAACAATGGTAAGCATTGAAGTCTTAGACATTCTTTTTAATTTTTTTTCTCTCGAATTTGGTTCGATCTTTGAATCATACTGTTTATTGCAGGAAGGGGAAGAGAAAGCTGTATGTTCATGGGAGAAAAGAATGGCATTTGTCATCTGCAACCATGAAAAGGGTCGTATTTTCAAAGCATTGGAGGAATGCTTCAAAAACAATTCCTTAAAAATGGCAAAATCATGCCTTGTGATTGCTACATGGCTCACTTACATGCTCTCGACACTGCCGGATACCGGAGTACGAGAGGCTGCTCGTGTATCGTTGCTCGAAGAATTCATAAATGTTCTACAATCATCTAAGAACTTGGAGGAGAAGATATTGGCAGGCCTTGCTTTGAAAACCTTCATTAATGATCCAAGTTAGTGACTTTACAGTTACAGAGTATCATGTTCATCTCCATATCGAATAATCATTAACATTGAATATCATATTCTTAGCTGCCATTGAAGAGCTGGGGAAGTATGCTAAATGCATATACAAAACTTTGAGAAAGCTCAAGAAGAATTCATTTGTAGCAGCCGATATACTAAAAGCTTTAATGAATTTAGCATCTGTCAATGCAGTAAGTTCATAATTCTTCACACCCTTCATCATATATACTACGAGAACATCAGATAACTGACTGTAAGTAACATATCATGTTTACAGACAGAAATGTGGAGCTGTACCGATGTTGTAGAATTAGATTTGAGCGCCAATGGTGAGGTTCTATGTATGGTTTATCTGAAGGGTTATTTGATAAGCAGTCACTCAGATGGAACCATAAAGGTTTGAGGTTAATTTACTCTTTTCCCTCAAACGAACATGCTTACATTAACTCGATTATTCCGATAACCGCAGTAAAATTCCGTTCCTGATAGGTTTGGGATGCTGGGAGAAGAAGGTTAAGGCTGGTTCAAGAAGCCCATGAGCACATCAAAGCTGTTACATGTATGTATGTTCCATCTTCAGGAGACAGATTATATAGTGGTTCCTTGGACAAAACAATTCGGGTAAACGATCTCATGTCTGATCCAATATCTGTTCCTTTCAGCCTCTTGGTTTTCATGGTTCCATTACAAGCTTCTTATTTGCAGGTATGGGCATTGAAAGCAGAAGAAATACAGTGTATCCAAGTTCATGATGTGAAAGAAGCAGTTCATGAATTGGCAGCAAATGCTAAATTTGCCTGTTTCATTTCTCAAGGAAATGGAGTTAAGGTATGGAACATAGCCTTTCTGATCCAAATGAACACAGAACAAGTAGCTTAGTTTATAAAACAATGAACTTTTCTGCAGGTTTATAACTGGTCTGGGATTCCAAAGCATATCAATTTGAATAAAAATGTAAAGTGCTTAGCCATGGCAGGAGATAAGCTATACTGTGGTTGCTCTGGATACAACATACAGGAGATGGATTTGTGCAGTGGTGCAGTGAACACATTCTGTGTAGGAACAAGAAAATTTCTGGGCAAACAAACAGTAAATTCTCTCAACATACATGATGATCTTCTCTTTGCTGGTGGTTCTGCAGTTGATGGAATATCAGGAAAGGTAATATATATATATACATACATACATGGGGTATATTTCATGTTAGTGAGCTAAATTTGTCTGTACGAATGGAAGGTGTTCTGTCGGTCCAGCAAAGCAGTACTGGGAACCTTTCCTAGTGGATTGGACATCCAAAGAATTGCAGTCAACACTGAGTTCATATTTACAGCTACCAAACTTGGGTTGATTGAGGTTTGGTTGAAAGAAAGAGTGAGCAGAGTTGGTTCCATTAAAATGAAGTGCAAAGGACATGCAAAGATTACATCTTTGGTTTCAGACATTGATGGTGGAATGCTTTATGTTGCTTCCTCTGAAGGCAAAATCCAGGTCTGTACAGGAAATTTTAACTTCTCATATATTTTAAAAGTTTTCTCTGTATCTTAGTATATAATCTTTGGTTTTGCGTTTTTTTTACAGGCTTGGGCTCTGGACTAAACTGTGTTTCAATTCGTCAAGAACAATGTTTAACAACTGATGGTATTTGTTATGTTAGATTTCATTTTGTTTTGCTTTTATTTGTAAATCATGTTACAAGGGGAAGTGTCTAAGCTAGCCAATAATCACTACCATCTTTGTATTAGAGAATGTTCCACCGACCGGTAACTCTGTAGCGGGACGGAATTAAAATTAAATATTTTTTATGGATTAAAATATTAAATTTTAAAATATTTAAATATTTTAATTATTTAAAATTTAAAATTTTTAAGATAGTATCTGATTTACTTAATATTTAAATTTATAAATTTTAATTAATATTAAATAAAAAATTGATAAAAGGATATTTTTTAATTTAGTATCTCTTTGATTATATATTTAATAAACTCATATATTCTTAATTTAAATATTTATTTTATAAGAATCAAATATGATTAGATTAAAACATATAAAATATTGTAATTTGATAAGAAAGAATATCAACTCTTTTTCTGCCTCAATTCTCTTTGTTAAGACGAAAGATGATTTTTAGAATTCTTCTGTTAATATCAAGCTTTGTCGTCACAGTCAAAGATTAATTTTTCATTCTTATATCTAATTAATTTTGATGAATTAAACGTATCACATTTTTTTCTTAAGTTGGACCTTTTAACTGGTTATCATCAAATTCGGGTTAAGAAAGTTAATGCCCACAAAATAGCTTATTTTTAAGTTAAAGTGGAGTCAATTAAAAATCCGTCCCTTGTTCAGCTTTATTTTTAAGTGATTTTTTAGTGTGGGGACATAGAATGAGACGTGATTAAAAGATAAAAAAAGTTATTCCTTAAAAATACCTTCAAATCACTAATATATGTGTTTGGATTATGTATTGTATATATCCAAATAATTTTATCTTAAAACTAATTTCATATCACTAATATTTGTATTTAAATTTTGTATTATGAACTTTTAAATTTATATGTTTATTATGTGATCCTTTTAGCATTTAAATTAAAAAAATAAAAAAATTATTTGATATTTTATAAGCACTTAAATTTTACGAGTACCTTAATAATAGATGCTCAGTAATTATGAGACAAAACACAAACCAACAAATGTGTTACACGTAATTATATGTCATGTACTTGTCACTTCGAATTCTGAAATATCTAGATACCTGATTTTAAACACTCTTAATAACAAACGGTGACTCGATTTTCGGTTCCATTATTACAACTTCCGAACAGAATATAACTAATCTTTGTAAGAATTTTCCTAATTTTATTTCTTGGAATCCATTAATATTATAGCTTCTGTCTAGGAGTGTTTAATGCATTTAAATTATTCCTTTGCTGTTGTAGCCTCCAAATGCATGTGAGGACTTAAGTTCAGGCATTGCCCCCACAAGATAAGCGCAACTAATTCCCTACCATCACTTATCTGTGGGCATTTGGCAACAAGGTTTTTATTTAATCTTATCAGGTCATGGACAGCCCAGTTTTGATTTCTAAAAGCCTACTAATTCTATAATTACACATCCTTTGAAATCTCTCCCACCCCTGCAACCCCATCATCCTTATGGTTGTCATTCTCATTTCGATCCACTTTTGCCACTGCCGTTTCCTCTGCCTCGGTCGTATTGTGCTGTTGGATTACCAAGACAGATGACAACACACGGCGGTTTGATGAGGCTAACAAGTCCCCTACAGGGCCTAATTCAGCATGCTCAGCTTGGCGGTCTGCCAATTTAGCCACCATACGTGAAGGGAACCTCCCTTTTCCGACTACGATAAGATCATAATCCCCACTTTGTCCCAATCCCAACACTTGCTCAGCAACCTTGCTACCTGTCTTTTCTATGTACTCCACTGTTCCATCCCACTTGCTTCTAAATTCTGCCACTACACCATCATCCAGTTCCTGGTTTAAAACAAATGAAAAAGTCACATTTTTAGCATAAGCACCAGTATAAGAATTTTTGTTTTCATGGTGTAAGACTAACCTTTTCTTTTTCATGGTTGATAGAGGCAGTGGAGAAGCTGTAATTCTTTTCAGTGTGCTTGCTTGCTGATGGCCTCAAAATCATGTCATCTCTGTGTAATCCTTCCTTGTCAACGAACCTCACAACATCGACTTTAACTGCCGGGTGTTCAGCCATTCGACCACCCAACTCCAAAGCTTCCCGGTCATCAGGTCCGCCAAAGAACAGTATGCAAACCCTTTGGGCTACATTATAGAACCCACGGTCCACAAGTACTGCCACTGAACAGGGTGCAGCTTTTAGCACCCTTTGGTTAACCAACCTCCACTCATGGCCTACATTGTCTATTATCTTATGGTCACCCTCTCCCCTCCATTGCTTGTGGAATGGTAAGATGATCATTGTCACCCTTTTGGTGTCTGCCATATGACAAATATCTTCATGGATAGTGGATAATGCTGAGATAGCTGTGCTCGGCCGAACCAAGACCTGGCCTAATTGACTATAGGCCTGGAATGCTCCAGTAACTCGGTCTTGCCAGCCTCCCTTACGAGGCCTGTTAATGAATGGAAGCCCGTTTCTTCGAGCCCGATGGACCATGATGATTGAAGAGGAGCGTTCGGTGAGTTCAACAAGGTGCATGATGAAAAGCTTGAGTTGGGATTTCTTTGTGCTTCTTGTTGACTCGATTAAGTTGATGATTGAAGGTACATTACCAATACCATGTAGGCAAGCCAGGACCCTAAGCTGATCTTTCGACTCGTCTGTGTTGGTCAAATCACGTAGTTTTCGGCGAGCAAGGGCGGAGGAACCTCGGGCCGGCTTGTAGATGGCCATAACGGCGGGGGTTGTGATGAAGGTAGTGAAGAGTGCCATGAGAACTAATATGGCAAAGATCTCATCGTTTAGCACCTGGAAAATTTTCAAACGTTACTCAATTATGAAAGTAAGCATAAAAACAAGAAGAACGAGTAATATTTATTTATAGATATTCTATATTATTCGATAATATATATAAATCTTGTATATAAAGCGATTTAAACCGGATTTATTAACTCATAAAATGTATAGTCCATAAAGAGAAACCATACCTTCTTCTCCTTACCAATGTTGAGAACAATAAGTTCAACTAATCCTTTAGTATTCATTAGAACCCCAAGCGCTAACGACTCTTTGGAACCCATTCCAAACAGCAACGCCACCGCAAACGTGCCGATAATCTTACCGGCGCACGCCGTAGATATTACCAGCGCCAACAGTCCCCAAGATTTACCACCTTTGATTTTCGTCACATCGGTTTTCAACCCACTGGAGGCGAAGTAAAGCGGAAGAAGCAATCCCGAGACGAAATCTTCGATCCTCTCGATCAACTTCTCTGCAAAATCTCCTTCTTTGGGTATCGTTAATCCGAAGATGAAAGCACCAAAGATTGCATGGATTCCGATCAGGTCAGTCATGAAACCGGAGACCATGACACCGGCTAGAGTTAAGCAAATATAAGCCTCGTCAATGACGTCTCGCTCCGCGGAGCAACGGTGAGCAACCCATTTCATGGCGGGTCGGATTAATACCATCATGAAAATGACGAAAGCGACGCCGGACAGAAGGACCCAGATTGATATCAAGGGGCTTTTCGGTTGACCGGAGTCGTTTCCGGCGAGTGCGACGGCTAAGGCAAGTAAAATCCATGCGGCGACGTCGTTGAATGCGGCTGAGGCCATGGCGACTTCCCCCACCTGGGTGGTTAACAGTTTTAGCTCTGCCAATATTCGTGCAAGAACGGGGAAAGCAGTGATGGAGAGTGCCACTCCCATGAAGACTAGGAACTGACCGAACCCGACTTTATCCGCGCCGTCGACGGTTTTCCTGAGCACAAAGGCTACGCCGATGCCACATATGAATGGCATGGAGATACCGCAAAGCGCTATTCCAAACGCCTTACGTCCGCTTCTCCGAATCGAGTTTAAATCTAGCTCTAGTCCGACTAGGAAAAGGAAGAAAAGTAGCCCAATGGTTGCCACTGTTTCCATCCCCGGCATACTCCAATCTGGAAATATTCTGTGTAGGTAAGCTTTGTTTCTACCAATCGCCGACGGTCCAAGAAGAATTCCCCCCTGAAAACATGATAATAAGATTTAAGCAGTACTATGTAATCTTGATCTGGATCTTGATTAATCTATATAAAAGATTTTATACGTACAACAATTTCTGCAATGACTTTTGGTTGTCTGATTGGTTTTAGAATACAAGCTAGGACTCTTGTAAGAACCAGTATGATCGTTGTTTGAGCTATTAGCAGAGGGAATGCGAAATTGAGTGGATTATCCCCTTGCCAAGCTCCATGGGATGAGGTCTTTATGGAGGTGATGTTAAAAACCATGTTGGGGGAAGGAAGACGATGGAGCAAAGGGATCGGGGTGAACATGCACAGAAAAAGCTGGGAATTTATAGACAACGGGGGAGATAAAGGGGATTTATTAGTAGTATGAAACTTTAAAATATAATTACAAACACTAAAACATATATATACGAGAGATTATTAGGTGAACCTTTTTCATCACGTCATTCATGGTTCAAGCAATCAAGACCGTTAATCTTTAAATAACTACCTAATAACTACCCCCACTAAGTACATGTAGGAAAGAGATGATGATTCACTTGAAAAAAATTGAGATCAACGATCCTGATTAATTGGGACCATAGATGACGTGGTAAACGGGATTCACCTAATAATTTTTCGTATATATACATACAAATTATTTGAGTATTGAATTAAACTTGGTTAGAATATACTAAATAATATAAAGTTTTTTGATTGTTTTTATTAATAAATCAGGGTGGATGGTTCCAACTTTTTCAGGCAAAAGTACTTCATTTGCAAGTGATGTAATGACTTGGGATTAAAGGGGTTTGAACAATATTTGCATAGAAAATCATACCTTTTCTAGGGTCGACCATGTCTAGAGTCAATGGCATTAAAAAGGAAATTAATAAATATTGTAAAAAATAAAGGAATATTATAAAAAGTTATTAGACGAATCTAGTTCATTATGTCATTCATAATTTTATCCGGTAATAAAATTTTATTATATATTTTTTTAATAATAATTTTAAATAACTGAATCTCATTAAATAAGATTATAAATAGCGTGATTAACCAGGATTATGTAATAATTTCTCGAATATTATATTGCCCATAACATGTTGACTATCTATACCAACACATGTTTTTGTTCCAGAACAGCGAGATAGCGAATCCTACAAGCCATCTAAAGTGGGTTATCTTGGATAGTATAAAGAAATAGATTTACATTTTCAATATTAATTATAATAAAAATGAATTACTAATAAAATAATAATTGAATAAGATTGAATGCTGAAATTTTATACAAAATTAAATAAAAAATATATTGGATTCAAATTTAAAAAATTGAATTCTTAAATAAATTTAATTTCCTTCGTTATACTTGACAACTTGTCGTAGTAAATCAATGAAGAAGAAGGGCAACTTAAGGCGAGGCGTCCGTGAATGGAAATTATGCTTAGGCAATTGGCTTTATAAGGACGACACATATTTTTAAAAGGAAAAATGTTTATCTGCAGGCACCGACCAATGAGATTTTTTTAGAAAAATATTATTATTATTATTATTATTATTATTATTATTATTATATAATTATAGCTTTTAACTTTTCTTAATAACTAAAAAAAATCCTTTATATTTTTTTATTCGTAATATTTTGTTTCGTTGATATAATATTCATTTTTTTTCAACAATTACATGCTTAAAAACATTATTTTCCTATTAGGAGTTTGCGGGGTTATATATATATACGGGATATGATCTGTTTACGTACTATAAAATTTTTAAGTTTTATATATTTTTCGGATCGTTAAATTTATGAAACGAATGAATAAAATTAACAATATGACGAGCAAAGATTATCAATCAAAAGAAAAAGTAATTAATATCAATCCTCCATTTCACACGTCCAAAGATCCAAGGAAATAAAACTCACGGTTTTTATATAATTGGATAGGTGAAATGGATTACTTAGATTAATTTCGTGCTCTTTTTTCAAGCCATAATCTTTATACGTTTCACCGTTAATCTCAAATAATCATTTTGATTATATTATGATTCGAAAAATATATAAAACTTAAAACCTTTATATTGTATAAATGTATCGTATATATATTCTTCAAAATATCGTTTGTCCGTGACTCTTTAGATTTTGACTTGGTTGTGTAGTTCACGTTAATCTCTTTGTTTGCAAACAACCTTTTATAGGATCTTTCTCATGACTCCCGCCTTAGATGGATAAAATAAAAATAAAATAAAATAAATAAAATAAAAAAGCTAATAAAGTTTCAATGAATTTGTAATGTGATTGGATAAAAAATGTCAATGGGTGACCAATTATTGATGAGATAGAAGGACAATTTTTTTTTTATATAAAATTAAAAAAATATATATTTTTAATATTTCATTGAATAATTTAATTTTTAATATTTTATTTTGGATTAAAATAGTTTTTTTGTAGATAAAAATTATTAAAGGGTAAATAATTTAAAATAACATGATAAAATAAAAAGTTAACAGAAAAAATTATTTTAAATTTTATAAAATTTTATGAAAAACAACGATTAATATAATATTTTTAAGTTGATATATTTATTTATATAATAATGTTATGTCAGCATGTATTATCATATAGATTTGTTACGTTATTTTAAACTTTTTATAATCAATTGACCTATAATTTTCATTTAAAAAAAAACTATATTAAATCAAAATAAAATGTTAATAATTAATTTACTTAAAAAATAAAAATCAAAACAACTATTCTATTTTTTAACTTTATGATTTTTCTCTTTCTTCGTTATTTTTGCAAATCCTATTTACCTTTTTATTTCTTGTGGGCTTAATACCTAACATGATCCTTGCATTATAGTAAAATTCTCACTTTAATCCTTTTCATCTTTTCAGTCAATTTAATCTTTCAATTTTCATTCAAGGTAACATGTTTGTCCATTGAACATTTACGATAAAACATTGAAAATTCTAAAAAAAAACCAATTAAAATCATACAAATGAATGAAAAAACAATAAATCCTTTGAATAATGATTTTTAATTTAGGGTTATATTTTAATTTTTTTCATTGATTTATCTTTTTTCAAAAATAAAAATAATAAAAAGTTTTAAAAAATAAATTAAAGAATATAGGTGCAAATCTTCTATTTTCTAATCGTGTTTCCACTATGGTTTAAGGAATTATGGATAAAATGATTTTTTTTAATATATAAGATCTAAGATTTAGGACGAGAAAAGTAGGGTTAGAGTTTAAAATTCAAATTTTAATAATTTTAGTTAAGGAACATAACACGGAATTTATTTAATAATTTGTTTTTAATATTTTTTAATATTTTATTTTACCTGATAAAATTTATTGGATGCATGATGTTAGTAACGGAAAACGTCAAGAAATTGATATTACAAATAAATAAAAAGATTGTATACTATATTTGATAAATAAGTGTTTGAATTAAAATTAGAAATTTGGGTTATTATTAAAGATTTGATGAACCAAATTTATTAATTTAAATATTTAATAAATAATAAATCGGAATAGATAAACATTTTAATTTTTAAAAAAATGGCTAATAGGAGCTTCTCGATTATAAGATAAACAGCCCAACAAGGAAACCACAACTGTGCCTACCAAATTCTTCAAACCTTGTCAATGGCGAAATCAAATAATTCAGTAGATACTGGAGATTTTTCGCCTCGTTCGTAAAAAATAACAAAATTTAGCAGATTCAACAGAGATTCCTTGAAGGTCGAAATCAAAATACATTGAAGTAGAGATGAAAGCCAAACAAAGGATTTACCAACACCTTTACTGCAAAAGATTTACAAACAGACGAAGACCCAATTTGAAACCCTAAATCCCCAATTAACCACCGAAACCATAAAGAGTCCTACCTTGCCTCTTGAGAGCGTACACAACATCCATGGCGGTAACAGTCTTACGCCTAGCATGCTCCGTATAGGTAACAGCGTCACGAATCACATTCTCAAGAAAGATCTTGAGGACACCACGAGTTTCCTCATAAATCAAACCGCTGATTCTCTTCACACCTCCCCTACGAGCCAATCTTCGAATCGCAGGCTTCGTAATGCCTTGAATGTTATCTCGAAGAACCTTCCTATGCCTCTTCGCTCCTCCCTTTCCTAAACCTTTGCCTCCCTTTCCACGGCCAGACATTCTCACGATTCAAAAGGGATTCGACGGAAAATCAGATGACGGCAGTCGTTTATCTGAGTTTTGAAAGCTTGACAACCTGAGATATTGATAGGAGTTTAAATAGGGAGGGTTTTGGATTTTTTGGGTAGAAATGCGAGAGAATAACATAAACCGTTAGATACGATTGTTATCGAACGGTATGTAAGAGTGATCCGTGGCTTTCGATTGATTGGTTGACAATCGATATTGAATCGGATGTAAGAGGAGCGCCGTTCGATTAAGATGTTATCCAACGGTTTTTGCGTGCGTGTTTTGAGCCGTTGATATAATTCTCATCCAAGCGATTCTATTGGTGAAGTGGGGTATGGACGGAAAATGTAATAGTAAAAGAGTAATGATTTCATATAAATTAAAATTTTTTACGAACTATTTAATTTTAGGATTTAAAATTTTAGTTTAGAGTATATAATTTTGTTTATTTAGGTGTAGAAGTTTAAATTTAGAGACAGTGAGTGAAATTTTTAGTTTAGTGTTAGAATTTACGGTTTATAAATTAAAACATAAATCGGTACTTATATTACCCTAGAAATTAAATTTTAATCTCTAAATTATAATCACTATCCCTAAAATTTAAAACTTTTTACCCAAATTAAGCCCATAAACCCTTAAACTAAAGCTCTTATGAAAATTTTTAGTTTTCATCATTTGCATATAAAATAATAATCTTTTGTAAAAGAGTAATTATTTGATACACTAATATTGGAAGCTAAAATTTTTTACAAGTGCCTTAAATTTAGGGTTTCGAGATTTAATTTATGATGTATTATTTAAGAGTTTATAGTATTGTATTTTTCATTATTAGTAACTTACCGGATCATAGAGCGATAAGAAATCAATATGGTGAATGGGATAGGGTAAACATCATCACTTCTTTACAGTACATCCTTTTATGTTTTTTTTTTTAAAAATAATTTTTAATTTGATCTTTATTTTTATATCCTAAACCCTACACCCTAAAAAATATTGCATCCTAAGCCCCTAATTCTTTAAACCCTAACCACAATCCTAACCTTGAACTTTAAATCTTACATCCTAAGCCTCTAATTTGAAATAGAGGCATGAAAAAGAAGTAGATGATTTTCACCCGCAAAATATCCTTCACTTTTAGGGTAAAAATCATTTGCGTCTTTATCATTACATCCTTTCATGCCTCCTTTGAAAAGTTTCTAAAAAATTCAATTTTCAACCTTAACCCTCCTTTTTTATATGTATTTTTCTTCATAGTAGATTTTTATTGAGTTTTTATATATGTTCTAACCCGAATAATGATGAAATTCAATATTATTTATTAAGTAATATTTAATTTTTTTAAATTGAAGGGACAATAGTAAACTATATATTTTGAAGGGTTAAAAACAATTTTATCACAGATTTTTTGTGGGGGCATGACCCCACTAATCCCTATTTCTTCCTCCTATGGATCTGAATCATGGTTGTGTTGCTCTAGGGTTGACATCTTCATTTTATATGAAATCCAATTCCAAATTCACAAATATATTGAAAATTCAAATCCATTTATTATTCACATCAAATCTGTTTATTCCTAACAATGTTGGCGTCACTGAATTATAACAATGTGTGGTTTCTCAGATGAAAAGTTACTCATAAAGACAGGTATTGTGGGAGTTTGTGCCTAGATCATGCAGTATTAAGCTCTTAAGCATTGAGATGCCCTGTTGGGTTCTCCCATTTTACTACTTCTGCTATTTCTTTCTCTATTTCCATGGCTTCTCTCTTCAAATTATTAAGACAGAAGCCTAGGCTGGTAAGACATATAACCATTTGGCTCTTAAGCATGTCTTCAGCTTCATTACCCTCGGTCGTTTGTGGAAGCAAAGAGTTCCCAATCTCCAAAATGCTCTTCGAGAGATCCCCATGGTCATTAGGTGACTCCTGGTCAGGCTGCAACTGCTTGTCCATCTCTGCTATGGACTTATCCAGGCATTTGGATAAAGAACCAGTTTTGTCCCTGAGGTGTTCTAGGTGATTGCTTATCTGTTGTTGGATGTCCTCCCATGTAAGTCCCAGAATCTGGAATGCTTCTGAGAGAAATCCAATTTGATGGATTGAAAAGTGTAGTAAATCTGCCACTGTGTCAATAGATCTTTGAAGCTTATTGTAGCAACCACGTTGGAAAGGAGGGAACCAGAAATTAGGCTCCAATTCAGCTTCTGCAATGAAGTTCTGGAGTTCCCGGGAATGATACTTCAACTTCTTCTGCTTTCCTCTCATTAGTTCTGTCGATTTTTCCTTTCGATTCGTATAGAGAACTATTTGTTGAAAGCAATCTCTTAGTGCCATCAAAGTCCTTGAAAGTTCTGTTTTTGCTAGTGTTGCAGATCGTACAGGATGCAAGAGAATCTCCACTGCAATGAAACAGATTAATCCGATGCTAGCCTCTGTGATTCTAGCAATAGCAAATTGGTTTGGAGTGCCATAGTTTTTCCTCCCCAAGATTAGCAATGCTCCTATATCTGCTGCGATCCCACCTGGTTCGCCATACATGCGACTATGCCTCAGGAAACTGGTGAAAATGATCCAAGGAAGTAGAAGTAAAAACCTGAAATCTGTAAGATTTTTAAACATAAAGCAGCATAATATTCCATATACTGATCCCATTGCTGTCCCCTGCGCTCGGGCGTTGGCAACCGTAAATGTTGCTTGCCTCCCTGTAACGAAACTAATGGAAACAGTTAGTCCCGACCAATATCCATTGTGTTTGTTATATATCAGACCGAATAGCACAGCGAGACCGAGAGTAAGTGAGCACTTGATTGCGAAAAGCAAATTTTCACAGCTCAAACTCAGCATCTGTTTCATTATACTTTTCCCTTTCTTCTTTGACTGGTTTGATTCTTGTATTTTGGCTTCCTCACTATTCTTTACAATGCTGGCTGGACCGTCTTGATGGAGTTCCATACAGTACAAGAAGAAGAAGGGTGACAGATCTTCATGGTTTGTTGAAATGGCTTTTCTGGTCCAGGATGATCTGTTTGTATATTCTCTCTTTGTGTCTGGAGCTGTTGCAGCATCAAAAGGCGTTGAAAGCATGGCCTGCTCAAGTTCAAGTGCTATCTGCTTCTTTGCAATTTGTACAACACCTAGGAGCTCTTCATCCATCATCTTGACAGGGAAGGAACTGCAAGTGGTCAAGGCCAATTCCATCCCTCGAATCGGCATGTTCATCTCTTCCAACTTCTCTCGGGGATCCAAGCGCTTGGGTTTCAAGAATCTCAACCAAGGTTTCTCCCAAAGCACACCTTCCTGTTAACAGAAAATGCATCACTCATGTTACTCTATGCAAACAAAAGCAGCTCAACTCTAGCCAGGGGTGCAGACCGCAGACATGGATAAAACAAAGGTTACTCTATAATTGTGTTTTCCCTTACATGTTTATGTCTGATACTTCCAAGAAGCTTAGCTCCTTCTTTAGAAAATAACCTGACATCTGTTATTAAATCGAGTGCTGTCGTATTGTCTTTTGCACAAAATGCTTCAACTAAGAGATTAAACCTGTGTGATGCATTTGCTGCATAACACCTGCATGCCCTTCTTACCTGTATAGCCATAGTATTAGACAAGGTTCATTATCAGCTGAAGAACAATGAAAGCTGGCTCTAAATCTAATTAGCAGAGATGTATCCCATGCAAACCAAACCAAAGCATTCATTATCAGCTTGATGCTTACCTCACGGTAGGCTAGGTGAGGGTATGGAAACAACATGGCTAGTACAGATGCCAAGGCGCCAAGAGCTGCGCTTGCCGCAGCCTGAATTGGGAGGAGGATGACTTCAGTTTCTGCCCCTTGAATAACTGCACCTACACATACAATCACGATCTGACCAAAGGCAATTCTCTTAGCTGTCAAATGCGTGTAACCAGGTAATGCAATCAGGAATGAACCAAGTGCCACAACCAGGGCCGCTACTCCACAGCTAAACCTGGACGGTCCAATCAACCGGAGAATCGACATAGAAGGCAGCATTACTTGAATGCTGGCACATAAAACATACCAACAACCTCTCAGCGCATCACCGAGTGTAGCATCCGGGACAATCAAGATGATTGTCACATAGGAAAAGGCAGGAAATCTTACAACATGCCGGACAGATTCCGGTCCATAGAGGGTGATGCAACCCGCTATGGAACATGCAAGCACAGTCCGGAAGGCAGAAGCTAGACATAAACGCCACAGAGCAAGTGAAGTATCCATATTGTTCTTAGTGCAGGCTTTTGATCTGTAAGAGAACAATGGCACACACTGTTTTCATACAAGAGAGAAATCCTTAAAATAGTCTATACTTTGAAGCCTGTAAGATTAATATACTGATGTGTCTGAATTATTGGAGTGAATATACTGAAGCCAGCAGGTTGATGATTGGTTTCATTTTTGTTTTCTTCTTGACTTCGCCATCAAAAGTCAGTGTCAGTTTAAGCAAGAAAGTATGACGATCTTACATGGATTAAGGTTAAAAAAGTATGGCTAATCTTTTCTTTCATTGTCTTGACACATGAATTTGATTATTTTACTACCCTAGACGATATAGAGTTGTCCTTGTTCTACTTGTTTTTTGCTTTTATTCCAAATTCCAACCTTTTTGGAACAGTTTTTCAACAATGTTTTTCTTATGAGATTTGGTAGAACTCACATTTTCTTTTCTTTTTTCTATAAATTTAAATATCTTCTTTTTGGATGTTTAATATTATTTTAAAAAGTACTGTTGAAAAAAATTAAAAAATAATTTTAAATTATTTATTCTCGTCTATATTATTGTTGATCGAGGTTTTAAAGAAATAAATGTTATCGTTAATGACCTTTGATCGTTTTATTATTTTTGTATTGTAAATAAAAATTTATCTTTATGAATGAATATTATTTACGATTTTTTGTCAGTTTTATACTATAACTTTTTTATATGTTTTTACGATAATTTTAGATCGTTTTTATGATATTATTATCTATTTTTTTTATCAGTTTAATGTTTGTATGATAAATATTAATCAAACATTATTATCAATGAAAGTTGATAACCTGTAAAATATTTAATTTTATTTTGTTATTTTATTAATATGTCAATATTAAATAGCGAAATAATTTATTTTCTTTTATAGTACTTTGGTCAAAATGATAATCTTATAGATTTTTTTAAAAAAATTACTATTTTTTTCTAAATAATATGATTTATACTTTAATATCTTTCGCACTTAAATTTTATATTTTTTATACATTTCGATTTCAATCTTTATGGTATAATTTTTTTATAATTATTTTCTTTAATTATATTCTAGTTTAAAAAAATATTTATGCAAATTAAATGTGAAAAAGTAAAATCAAGATACTGTTTTTAGAGCTGCCGTATCAAGAGAGGGAATTCTTTTTGGAACAATTTTCAGAAATATTTTATGACACGTCTAACCCAATTCGATTCGAAAAATAAAAATTTAATTTTAATTCATTTTAAATATTTTTATTATTTAACATGTTCAACATCGACGTAAAACTAAATACATGTATCTGATTTTGTCTAGAGTTTTTTTATTACTTTAGATGGAAAATTCAGTTTGTTCCTTAAGTAAGATAAAAAAAACTTATCTGCCTCTTTATAGTGCATCTTTTCGTGCCTCATTTGAATTTTTTTAAAAAAATTAAATTTTTAACCATAAACCCTACTTTTATACTCTAAACCGTAAACCCTACACCCTAAAAATACAGCCTACCCCGAATTTCCTAAACCCTAAACCTTGCACTCTAAAAATACACCCTACCCATAATTTCCTAAACTCCAAGCCCTACGCCCTAAAAATACACTATATCCCTAATTTCCTAAACCCTAACTACAACCCTAACTTAAAACCTTAAACCCTCTAATTTAAAACTGACGCATAAAAAAGAGGTAGATGATTTCCACCAGAGAGTATCACCCAAAATAAACCTATATAAAATACGATCTTAATAAATCGATTAATAAATCGGATACTAATTAAAAAAAACTTTTCATTACAAATTAAAAACTACTGTATCATAAATGTTGAAGTAAGAGGAACTGGTGTAGTAATAATCTATACCATTTCTATTGATATCTTTATATGTGGAGCGCAGGCAATGTAGAAGCTCCTCTGTGGTGGCAAAGAGCTCCCTCTTCCTTACGGTAAGGGAAACCAGGAAAGCAAAATGAGACTGCAACTACCCTGGAATATAATCCCTCTCCAGATGGTAATCAAATTTATAGTCGTTTAAAATATTAAATCGAAGAATATTAAACGTTTAAACATATTTAATTTTATATATTCCTGTATTATACCGATAATATACTAATCGAATTGGACTCAATCCGTTGAGATGGATATATTTGAAATGTCGAGAATTTTAAAACACTTATTAAGTTACTTAATTTTTAAATAATTTATTTTTGGGTGTGATTTATCGATGATCCAACAATCGATGACGATAGAAGAATACATCATAGTATTAAATTCTGAATCATATTGTAGCCATTCATATATCACATGGAATTTAAGCCTCAAATTTGATGCATTAATGGTTCATGCATTGTTGTTAAGCTTTTGATTGAAGTGATGGTGATTTCATTTTCGTAAGGTTGAGAAAGGGAAAGTTGGGAAAGGTTCAGACCTCTCATTTTTTAATACTTTTATATTATTTAATTTTTAAAATGATAAAACTATATTTTCATCCTTTAAATTAAAAAAAAAATTCTTACATAATATTGTTGTTGTTCATAGGGGTCAACGTTCGAGCGAGTCAAATCAAAAAATTTTGAGTTATTCGAGTTGCGTTAACATATTTTATAAATTAAACCTTTTTTGAATTTTTTTCGATTCGAGTCGATTTTAGCGAGTTCGAGTCGATTCAATTTTTTGAGTTTATGTATAAATTTAATTATATTATTTATAATACTATATTATATTTTGAATTATTATTATTATTATTATCAAATACATTAGATATGAATATGTCATTTCAGTAAATTACGAGTCCGTTAAAAAAAATTTTCTTAGCTAGAAAAGGCCAAAATGAGAAAAAATAATAATAAATTAAATACAATAATATAAATACATAAATTAAAAAATATAAAATAATGAACATAATTTAAATAATACAAAAAATATAAATAAAAATTATATTGAATAAAATAAAAATAAATATCGAAAGTGACCATATTGTAAAGAAAAGAAAATAAAAATGTATAATAATAAAAAAGAGAATATATGACTAAAATAAAACTACAGGGGCTAAATGTGTAATTAGACCCTGAAATTTTTTAAGTTATTCGATTTTTCGAGTAACTCGAACTTTGGAAATTGAACTCGACTCGAAATCAAAAAAAATTTGAATTACTCAATTTGACTCGAATAACTTAAATAACTCAAAATTAAAAAATATAAGTTTTTCGAATCAAATCAAATTTTACTCACTCTTAATAGCTCGTTTGGAGTTTGGACCTTCGAAATTAATAGTCTCTAGAAAGATAGTCTATCTAGGAACATATTGCATCCGCATTACACTTTAGGATATAAAGTCATGGGACTTGGTCTGGAGTTTACTCTTCAGAATTATTCTATTATCGACATGACAGTTATCGAGTTTATTTAATCTGCCAGTTAAGTTTATTATCTGATAATCAAATTTAGATTAAAAAATTTATTAACTGAATATCAAATTCTATCTTAATAATTTATTAATAATCGTCGTTAGACTTAACTCAGTGCCAACAAATAACACCCATCACCTCTAAATATCCCATGACCAAAGAGAGAAATGACAGTCAATGATATCACAATATTTGTGATCGTGTTTTATAAAAGATATTTATCTTGATGCAGCTGCCGACTGTCATCTTGCAACCAGAGAAATTGTCTGGTCTGGTCTGGCCTGGTCTCTTATGCACCTTGGTCTTGAAATCTTTAAGCTCCGCGTGTCTCTTATATATCTGTAATGAAGAACTCATAAAGACCAGACAGACGTAATCATAGTCCCGAGTTCTCTCGACTGAACACCTGTATTGTGGTCCCAAAGATATAAAGATATTTTTATTTTTCACAATTTACACGCACTAGAACACAAGTTAAGCAGTTCTGTATCGAGAAATATAGAAAATACCAACATCTTAAAGTAAAAACCTGAAATCTGTAAGATTTTTAAACATAAAGCAGCATAGTATTCCATATACTGATCCCATTGCTGTCCCCTGTGCTCGGGCATTGGCAACCGTAAATGTTGCTTGCCGCCCTGTAATGAAACTAATGGAAACAGTTAATCCCGACCAATATCCACTGTTTTTGTTATATATCAGACCGAATAGCACAGCCAGACTCTAGTTTGTCGAAATGGCTTTTCTGGTCCAGGATGATCTGTTGGTATATTCTCCCTTTGTGTTTAGAGCATCAAAAGGCAATGAAAGCATGGCCTGCTCAAGTTTCAGTGCTATCTGCTTCTTTGCAATTTGTACAACACCTAGGGCACCTAGTGCACGACCGGTTTAGGGTTTAAGGTTTAGGGTTTAAAGAATTAAAAGATATTCTCCAATTTATTAAAATAAAACCCTTAATAAGGTTTTATGTTTAGTAAAACATCCTTAATACAAAAATGTTAGATTGCTCTCTTGAATAACATAAAAGTGATTTACAAATATCTAAAAATCTAACATTTTCACTTAAAAATGTTTTTCTTGCACAAGATTATTTACAACGCTTTCGATATCAACTGCTTTGAAAAGACTAGTCTCGATTGTCATCAAATAAGTCCATTTAGTGTTTCTTATGACATAATTGTCCGTAAGTAAGATTTCGCAAACTTCAATTTCGAAAAACTTCGTTCTGCAAAAACAATCATAATATAAATATTCGATAAACCTCTATGTAATTGTAACATTCGATAATGTATCATATCATGTGGTTGAAATTCTATAGAAAAATGCAAAATCTTTGTTAGATTAAAATTAAAAAATAAAACTCAATTTTTTTCGATGCTTTGATGCATGATGATGATATAATTTCAGAGTCGGCTAACTCTACGTGGTAACCCGAAATTTTGGTAAATCTTGATTTCGCCACCCAAACTGCCCGTCACAATTACGAGTCCCCAAGCCGCCGCTTGCTGTCCATGGCCACAGCCATTGACCCATGACCAAGATGAGGAACCGGAAGAAGAAGATATTGATGGCGAATCGTTGTATCTTATCGAGCTTGAAGTTCCAGTGGAAGACCTTGGCATGGACGATGCATCGCTGTATCTTATGGAGGAGGGTGTACTCCGACTTGATGTCGAAGAGTTGAAGTTTCCAGGGGTGGAAGCAGTGGAAGTGGAACACCTCGGCATCAACAATGATTCGCCGTTCTCCGCCACTGGTTGTGGCTCGGTTTTGAGAGTGCCAGGCCATGGTATCGCAACGGACACGTCTTTGCATGGGAAGTATTCGTGGCCGCGTGAGGTGGTAACTGTTCTTTTCCCGGTGCCTGTGTTTTTCGGCTCCTCGCATCTCCATACAAACACCTGAGAGTCTTCGCTCGCACTTACTACGTAATTTCCATCCGAGGTGAACGAAGCTGCAATTTGACTGTTTGTGTTTTTAATCCCTGATGATCATATGCATCATTTTAAACTCGGTTCGAATCAAATTCAAATTTAATTTTTTTCAAACACAAAAAAGAGATATACCCTTAAATTTGTAATAAACTTCATAGCCATCCACAACTCGTATCCGGGAATCGGCGGAAGTAACGAGTAATTCCGATGGATTATTAGGGCAATACTGTAAAGGATTGAAGTCAGTTGATTTAACTCCAGAAATGGAACAAGAATGTTGAATGCAAACATTAGATATACCTGGAGACCAGTGATTTTTTTAGCATTGGCCTTGTTTTGAACAGTAATCTGATCTAGCTGAATTAATCTGCAGTCTAGAATCATCAATTGATTTAATGGTGAGAAAATAAATTCAAATTCAAATCTTTTTTATGAATTTGAAGGGAAAAAAAACTGAGCAACCATACCCTCAGTACTGAATAGTCTGCAACTGCCTTTCTGTGTACCAATCATGGCACCCTTCAACAATCAAAACATATATACTCTTCAGATTTTTTTATGTATTTAAATATGCTTAAAAGTTACAACAGATGGGAAGAAGATATAGGACCTGGCCATCAGGAGTGTAGCAGGCAGCTGTAACCATTTCATTTAGGTCTGTCCAATCTACAACTTGCCTATATGGAATGTTCCAAATCCTAACTTTTGTATCAAGTGACCCACTTATGAAATAATCATCATCCATGGGGTTGAAATGTATACATGTTACTGCAAAAATGAAAGCCGTGAATGGAAAGTGTGTAGGGTTTGTACTTTGAGAAAACTCAGAATGAAATTAGTATGTTACCGTAATCATTGTGGGCAAATAACTTTAAACAACTCTTGGTTTCCAAGTCCCATAGCCTTACGGTTTTGTCCATTGAAGAGGAAAGCAATTGCTGCAAATTTATCTAGGAAGTTATACAGTGGAATGGTGGACATGAACATGAAAGGTTAGAATCAAACCTGAGATCTAGACCAAGACAAGTCCAAAACGTCGTCCAAATGGCCTTTGAAAGAACATATTGGTGTTTCCGATAGCGAGAACACGGTTTCCGGTACATGAACGTAGCTAGGAACTTGATTGCCTTTTTTACTACTAGCTGAGCCTTTTTTGGAAAGAGATGAATGAAGTGGGGTTAAATTCATCGGCGTCGAACACCCTTCATTTATCGGCGTCACCTCACATTCTTGAACTTCCCACACATGGATTGTGGTATCCTCACCGGCACTGGCTAAATACCGGGCGTCCGTACTGAACTTTAGGGTCCAAATTGATCCCTCGTGTGCTTGAATCTCTTGGCATATATGCAATGCACTCAATTCTTTATATGATTTCCCCGTTTGTCGGACTCTCACCCATTGGTTAGTCCCATTCTTGGCGTTCTTTTGATCCATGGCAAACAGAGTTGGTTCCCTTTCTTTCTCCCCTCTCAACGTCATTGAATTGGCCACCTCTCTTATGCTTTTCAACACGGCAGCTCCTCTCTTTTTGCTCTCCTTCAAGCTCTTGGAAAGATATGAATTGATTTTCCGATCCGGTCCGTTGTTGTTCGACATCGAGGTGTTAACGTTTTCTCGACTCATCAACTCCTTCACCATCGGAGAGTGTCCTACTGATTTCTCGAATTCATCTATCGTTAACTGCTTCCCTGTTTGGATATCGCTCAACTTGTTCCACATCCCATCTTGGTCGTACTCTTTGACCACGAACTCTTTCCCCGTGTCCAAATTCTTAATAAGGAAAAATGCTTCGAAGTTGTTTTGTGAGAAATCCGATGTTGCTCCATCGTTTTGCTTCGGCATACAATTCGGACCTGAATCTTTAGGGGAAGCTTTAGTGTCGGTTTCCTTGTCGGAACACAATTTCTCCGCATCCGGGGTTGATACTAAAGAAGAAGTCTTGGTCAGGCATTGCTTTGATACTGAACCAATGAATTGTTCTCTTCGTTTCGTTTCACTTGAAAACGTCTGGATTTCACCTTCGGACCTTGATCCCCTTGGCAACAATGGCGGCGAAGAATGAGACATATCATCTTTCGAATCATCTTTCTGTTGCTTTTCCTCACTTTGACCTTCCCTTGCAACTTCGGGTGGTGTCGGAATCATAACATTAAGTGCCTTGTAGGATGGAACATGTTTGAAACTTAGGAGCTCTTTGTCAGCAGATAACCCCATGCCTTGGAAAAGCCGTTGTCTACGTTTAATAATTGACTCTGGAGAAGCCATCCACACATGGTAATCAGGCACGATTGAGGTCGCTTGAGACTGCCTTGTATGGGTGGGCGGAGTGGAAGAGAAGGTCACCCTCGCCGTCTCCGTTTTTGGCAACGTTTGAGCCTCTATCATATCTACGGGTTCGGTGGAAGACAAGTTCACCCTTGCCGTCTCTTCCTTTGAGAACGTTTGAGGCTGCTTCATATCGACGGGCTCGGTGGAAGAGAATGTCACCTTCGCCGTCTCCGCCTTTGGGAACGTTCGAAACTCCACCGTATCGATAGGCTCGGTGGAAGAGAATGTCACCTTCGCCTTCTCCGCCTTTGTGAATGTTTCAGACTGCACCATATCAACAGGCTCGGTAGACGAGAAGGTTACCTTTCCCGTTTCTACCTTTCGGCACGCTTGATGCTCCGCCTTATGGGCATGCGCACCGATAGAGAAAGAAGGTCGACAGTCATTGAAATCTTCTTCATCGCCGGAAAAAGCCAAATCTTGAGGTACTGCGCAAGATATCCTATTGCATGGTTCGAAGAACTCGTCGTCATCGTCTCCCAGGCCATCCCAACTCATGGTCATGGTTCTTTTTCTCTCGAATTTTCGTGTCTCCATCTTGGTTCATTTGATAAACAAAACACAATCTAACGATTATCAGCTTTGGGGTTAAAACTTACAATTTTGTTCAACAATTATTTGTTTTTCCGTCATTTGTTTTCTTGGAAGTGTTTGGGAAGAAAATGGGAAGGGTAGAGGAAGGATGGAAGAGAGGAAAAGAAGGGAAATTCTGGTTCAGGACAGGGAAAGTAAGAGAAACGGTCAAATCGGGTCGTGTCGTTTTTCCACCCCCATGAATTCGTCATATATATATTTTATAGGTTGCATTATTTGTCTATGGATCAAGATCATGGACTCCACTCTCTTCCAATTCTAACTTGGTCACTTCAACCCTCAATTATTTGAATAGCTTGATTTTTTTATATTGACCATTAAAATAAATATCGAAATAGGATCAATGATGGATTTAAAAGAAATATTTAAGGTAGATATAAATAAAATTTTAAAATTTTAAGATAAATATAAATTATAAATATTAAAAAAATTAACTCATAAAATTTTAAAAAATAAAAGACAGATGTATAAATTTTAAAAGGTTCAGAATGAGCCTCATTCTATACTATAAATACATATAGCACTGAATGGGGTAGTTCCATTATAAGGTAATTAAAATAAATAAATTAAATTGATTGATTTTACAAGTAGTTTGTTCTAACATAAATTCTTACGAGACGGTAACCAAGGGTGTTCATAATCGGGTACCTAGAATTTTCGGATACCAAAACATTGACCCATGTTTTGACTTATAAAAATCGGGTAAATTCGAATACCCGCAAAATCGGGTACTGGGTACCTGGTTTATTTTTATATATATTTTTAAATTTATTTTTTAAAAAAATATATAAGAAATACTTAAAATTTTATGATATATATTTCAAACACAAAATTATTGATTTAAGATAGGTTTTAAAGATAAATATTTGAATATATATGCATATATTAAAGTTTATCGATAAAGAATGCATTATTCTCGATCATAATTTTTCTTTCAAATCTCATATTGACAAATCAATATAAATATTTAAATTTAATTTTAGAGAAAAATAAAAAAATATATAATAAAAATATAATTTAAAATTTAAAAATATATTTATTAAAATTATTAGGTCGGGTACCCGGTTTTTAAAAAATTTCGACCCTGACCCGGTCCAATTACCTGGAAAAAATACGGGTCGAATATTGGACCCAAAAAATTCGGGTATTTCATTTTAAATACCCGATAATTTTTAATCAGATCAACAAGTCGAATAGTTTAAATCAGGTATTTTTGAACACTCTAACGATAACATATATCTATAATAATAATAATAATAATAATAATAATAATAATAATAATAAATGATAGTTACACAAATCTTAATGATAGTAAGAAATTGTGTGATAATCTATATATAGTTATTTGATAATATCAACTCTTACAAAACACATAAAATTTTGAGTTAAAAACGTAATTAAAAGAAAATCTTGAGATTATCAAATCCAAAACCTTTTCAATTTACAGTAAAAAATTACGTTTTAATCTAAACTCTTAGAAGAAAACATCGTTTCTTATCAAACTTGTTAAATTTTGGGAAAGTACACAAATTCTTCAGGAAACAACAAAAATTCTAAATTTTTCCTACTTCGTAGGGTTCAAATATTTTGGGATTTAAATGGAAGCATCACTGTATGTTTATTCGTTGTTTTGGATATAATGAAAAGAATAATAAAAATATATAATTAAATCATTTAAAAAATATATATCAAAGTCGAGATGCGAAAGAAAGAGACGTGGAATAAATTTATCTTAAATAAAAAATTTAAGACATCACATTTTCTTCCCATACTCGCTTAAGACATTAGAACTAGAAAGAATAAAAAATCTTATATACAGTTTACGTAAATTTTAGTTTATATAAATTTTTTAATTTTGTTGGTTAAATGTTTAATTTAGGATTTAAAGTTTAAAAATTTAAAATTTATGTTTAGAATTTAAAGTTAAAGTTAAAATTAAAATTTATATTTTAAATTTTATAATATAAAATAAATTTTACGTAGCCCTTATTAGGGGTGGGTAAGACCGGGTATCCAACCAATTTAAATAGTATTGGTCCCGGTCTCGGTAATCACCGGTTCCTAAAAATTGGAACCAGTCCCAATCTCGGTTATATCAGATTCTAAATTTTAAGAACCGGTCTTGTTACTGGTGGGTACCGGTTCCAATACCGGGTACCTTGTTAATTAATTTATTCTTAAAAAATTTGAGTAATTGAAGCAAAAAAAATTCAACCACCAATAATAATATTAAATAATAAAATTATAATTTTGTAGACTTAAAATTAAAGTTTTAAAAATAGTCATACTCATAATATTCATACATAAAGAAAAAGTTTGATAAAAAAATAAACAAACCCCCCCGATATTTGACATTGGTCCCGGAACAACTGGGTACCGTATCCAAAAAATCAAGATTCAGTCTCAGTTATGATAGGATCTAAATTTTAGATCCAATCCCGGTCTCACCAAAACTAATACCAGGTAAAAATCTATCGAATCTTACCACTAAAACCGAGACCAAATAATAGAATTTTTTTCCACCCCTATCCCGTGCATCAAAATTTTACCTATAGAATATTCAACGTTTTATAGCTTTAGGCAATATGGAAAAGGGAACTCTGTTGATTGTTGAGTGCTTTGAAATTTCACTTGGACTTACAACAAAGGGAAGAAAGAAACTCAATACACATCATTTTCTTCACCTAGTCTCTTCGAGGCTTAAGCTATTAGAACTAGAAAAAAAAAATGTAGATATACAAGTCGTGCAAATTTTAGTGTATATTATTTTTTAATTTTAGAGATTAAAAGTTTAATTTAATATTTAAAATTTAAGAATTTAAATTAAAATTTTATGTTTAAAGTTTAGGGTTTAATTTTTAGAGTTCATAGTTAAATTTTATGACTTGAATTTTATAGTATAAACATACAAACTTATATAAATAAATTTTACACGGCTTCTGTTTTAAAATTTGGGTAAAAATCCTTTAAAACAAAAGTACAAATAAAGACATAAAAAAAAACGATTTACGCCCTCAAAATTTTACCTTAGACTTAAGGTTTTGAAAGCAAATGAAATTACAGTAGTATCTGTTCTATAATATAATATTTATTATTTTGTTGACATTGTTGGTGTTTGAACCTATGACCTTTAAAAACAAAAACCATTCTGTTAACCGCTTGGATTAGAGGGCTCATGTATTATAAGCTTAAATTTAATCTGATTCAAATATAATTTTTTAATAAAAAAATTAATTCTATCAGATTAGGTCAAATAAAAAACTCATCCCTAATTAAAAATACTATAAAATATAAAAAGTTTATTAAATCTATTTTTTATTTTTTAAAAAATAATTATAATTCAAATCTTTCATATTTTTAATCTTTATTAAAAATTAATAATAATATTTAACGTTATACTATCTTATTAGTGTTTAATGATGTGCGATGCTGATAATAAAATTTTATATTTTTATATTTTAATCCCAAAACTCAATCCGAAGGAATAAAAATTAAGTCTAAAAATTAAGAAATACATAAAAGTACCATTTTCCATTGTTTTCCTACCTATATTGTTATTTTGAATTAAAAATAAAAAGAAGGTTAATTCAAACTAATTGAATTAACTTAATTAGTGTGGTTCTGTTAATGATTTAAGAAAAAAATTAGTTTGGCTAACTATTAAAAGTTTTAAGAATTTAATTAATTTAATTTTAAATAATCTGATTCAGTTATTAATCAAATTAATTATTTAAACAATCATTTACTCTTCTATTTAATGTCGACTGTGAGAGAAATGCCTTGAGTAATCGCTCAAAGCCTCCAATCAGTTTAGGATCTCTAAATTTAATTATTTATATTTTTAATTTTTATTAAATAAATAAATTTAATGATTAAAATTATTTTTTTAATATACCTTAAACACGACCTGCTCTTGGAAAAATTATTAGGTGAATCCTGTTCACCACATCATCTATGGTCTCAATTAATCAAGACCGTTGATCTTAATCTTTTTTCAAGTGAATCATCATCTCTTCCCTATATGGACTTAGTAGGCGGATAGTTATTGGATGATTATTTAAAGATCAACGATCCTAATTACTTAAATTATAAATAACGTGATAAACAAAGTTCCTCTAATAATCTCTCCTGCTCTTGCCACTTTGGACCGGACATCAAATTTGAACTCCCAAGTGTTGTCCAGCCTGGTACCAAATTAACCACAAAAAATGGGTACGGCACTAGATTCATCCTTTAAAGGAAAAACATATGAAATTACTTGGAAGGAAAGACAAAATAAAATATTTAAAAATAAATAATTTCGCTTGAAGCTTGTCGTCTTTCTGCAACTGTGTTTGGTATTCGGGAATCTGTTCGATTATATAAGAAAATATTTCAGCTGTGAATTTGGTGAAGAAAGAAAAAAGTTTTCAATGGCAACAAATACAGAACCTTGGCTTGGCGATTTGAGGTGGGGGAAAAAGGGCGCGGAAAGGTATTGGGGAAGTGCAACCGTCGGATTCGCCATCATCATCGTCATCTTCATCGTTGATTATCGCAACTCCAATACTTACTCTTCTTCCTCTGATCCCCAGTCCACTGGCGATCTCGTTCCGCTAACGTTGCTCCAAGCAGCCCAAGCTACAGGCGCCTGTACCCAATCCCAACCCATCTTCTCCAAATTGTTTCCCATTGTTTTATGGTGATATGAAATTAAGCTAATCGTTTTTCAAATACTTGTATGTTTCAGTTTGCTTAGACGGAAGCTTACCTGGATACCATTTCCAGGAGGGTTTTGGATCTGGCTCTGCCAATTGGCTTCTCCACCTTGAGGTAATTTCTCTACTTCTGCACCATCCAAATTCTAAGTCTTAACTCTTTTCCACTATAAAGTAAAAATGCCATGTTTTTGGTTGCTCTAACAAGCTCAAATCTAAAAGGATATGTTCTATAGATTGTTGACTAAAGAGATTTTTCTTAAAAGAATTTTGTTAACTTAAAAAAACATAATTGTTTTGAACCATTCCTATCCGGGAAGGGTAGGAGAAATTTGCTCTTAATGGGAACTTAGGGGAGAGGGGGTGTCGATTGCTTCGAACTACCTCTAGAGATTGTTGACACTTAAAAAACACATTAGTATCATGTAGTATCTTAATTGGAATATGAATAATGTTTAATTATATGGATTTTAACGGCTCAAATTTGAGCCTAGTAGAGAGAGCAAACCCATTGCTTGAGTTAAAAGAAAAGTTAACAACTCAAATTGCCCTATTTGAATCTGAGAATGACCATCAAATTAACTAATAATTTGACTTATTGTTTCCGAATTTTTTCGTTTTATGGAGTGTAGGGTGGAGGTTGGTGTAATTCAATAAAAGCGTGTAATGCTCGGAAAGAAACAGCTTTAGGTTCCTCAAAGTACATGGGCCAAGGAGTTCAATTTGATGGGATTTTAAGCAGTCTCCCTTCTCAAAATCCTGGTTTTTATTTTTGTTTCTTTTGCGTTATTAATTTTATTTATTTTGTTGAATTTATGTTGTTTACTGGTTTCAAGAACAGTGAACTTTTTTTCCTTGCTTTCTATTTTAGATTTTTATAATTGGAACAGAGTTAAGATACGCTATTGTGATGGTGCATCCTTTGCTGGCCACCCTGAAAATGAGTTCAAGGTAAAACTTGTTAGTTAGTTACTAAGATTGTTCTTTGTTTTGTCTTCCCCCATCAAAGAAGAGATAATAGGCTTACGTTTCCATTATTCTTTGTTTTGTTGTTATTTTTAATAGAATGGAACAGAACTTTTCTTCAGAGGCCAACTAATTTGGGAAGCAATTATGAAGGAGCTCTTATCACTTGGTATGTCAGAGGCGAAACAGGTACGAGAGATTCATATGTTATTTAATGGTGAAATTGTTAATTGCTACTTTGCTTCCAATTTTCTCGATTGTTTCGTTGAAAGGTGATGTTTTTGATGACTTTGCAGGCACTTCTTTCAGGATGTTCTGCTGGGGGCTTGGCAACTTTTATACATTGCGATGACTTTCGAGATCATCTGCCAAAGGATGCTACTGTGAAGTGTCTTTCAGATGCAGGCTTCTTCCTTGACGAGTATGTTCTTTTCAGTACAATTCAATTCTTTAAACTAATTCCTAAATCAAACTGGTCTACATACATGTATGCAAGCATGCATTACAATAGAATTAAAACCATCTGGATTAAGTAGTGCTTCGTTTATCCATACGATATTTCATGCATCATAATGTTGAAAATTCGTCTATTTATATTTGCTCCATTTCAATGCAGGACAGATGTACTTGGAAATCGCACCATGCTTGCTTTCTATCATGATGTTGTCAATCTTCAGGTGGTTCTTCAACATTCATATATCATAGTTATTTAGTGTCGTACCAGGGGTTATTCGTCCTTACTCCTTAAGAAGTTATACCTTTTGGTTTTGGTCTTTACTCCTTCCGTGAAACTTGCTAATTTCTCGTCTGCCTGTCATGTCAGGGCGTAGCAAAAAGTTTGCACAAGAATTGTGTTGGAATAATGGAACCTTTTAAGGCAGGATTTTGCTTTTTATCTCTTCTTTTTTTCTCCTTTGATGTTCAAGTTCAACAATTTTACAACATGGTACTGCCATGATCTTTTGTGGAACTGCTATTGCAGTGCATCTTTCCTCAAGAAATCATCAAAAATGTTAAGACCCCATTTTTCATTGTCAACCCAGCTTATGATTCTTGGCAGGTAACTTGTTCAACGCAAACTATTTCCTAATTTTTTAGTGTTATTTTCCTTTCCATTTACATGTTGTAACACTGACATAACCTCTTAGATACAAAATATTTTAGTCCCTGTTGCATCAGATCCTCAGGGCTACTGGAGCAGTTGCAGACTAAGCATTCAGAAGTGTGATTCTACGCAGATTAAAAGACTCCAAGGTAGGTGGATATGGAGCGATCAATTCTTCTATGTTAAAATCTGGGATCTAGTACCTGTACTTTGATTTGGCATAATTTGGTCCCTCTATCTATATATGTGGTTCAAATTGCTGACATTGTTAACTATACCCATCAAAATACTGATTTGGCATTGTTTGGTGTTGGAAGGGGAGTTCTAATGAAAAAAATCCACTTATGGTAACTGGAAAAGTAAATGGTGTGAACTATTTAACTAGAGCACAAAAACAATTCCAAATTTGAGTATAGTAGAGGGAGCAAAACCATACTTTGACCTAATACGTATTACGTGCCCAATCCACTTTATTTTTCTTGCAATCCAAGTAGAGTATAGGACAAAAAATGGATGTATGCCTTGGTTTTAATATTTCCAAGCACTGATGTAGCTCTAATGTTGTGGCCTGATTTTCTTGTTGCTTCTGGCATATAGGTTACCGTGATTCTATGCTGGAGGCATTAAGCATGTTTCAGAAAAACGAGGAAGGGGGTATGTTTATAAATTCTTGCTTTGCTCATTGCCAGACAGTGATGAACGAGATATGGCATTCACCCAATTCTCCAAGAATCAACAATAAGGTAAGGAATAATGTAGCATGTAGCATGTAGCATGTAGTGTATTATGAAGACGAAAATGATCGTGTTCTGGATCTGACTTCTTTTCATGATCGAAAACTATTGGTTTATAGGTCTCTTGAATCTGAATCTATGAATGCTGGCATTTATAGGCTTCAGCCTGGTCTGGCTTGTCATTGTGTACTACTTATGCTTGCTCTTGACTTTGAGTTTTAATAATTTTAAACAGACCATTGCCGAGTCCGTGAGCGATTGGTACTTCGATCGTGAAGTATCGAAACAGATTGACTGCCCTTATCCATGCAATCCCACTTGCTATAACAAGGAGTTTAATCAACTACATCTCCAGTCTTAATTTTCGTTGATGTCAGATCGTCCCGTGTTTCCTTCTGTATCCTGTGTGAATGGTTTCTCCTGATTGTTATTATGTAATTTCAAGCGTGTCTTAATATTTATATCTATTGGCTGTAATCAACTTCCAAAGTTAATTTTCAATTAAGCCCGTCTAGCTCAGTCGGTAGAGCGCAAGGCTCTTAACCTTGTGGTCGTGGGTTCGAGCCCCACGGTGGGCGTTTTTCATCTATATCCTTTTTCCGTGAGCTGTGTGGGCAACTGCGCTTCTTGATTGGTCCTCTTCTTCTCTCATTAAAAAAGAACATGTTACATGGACCAGCTTTGAACAAAAATATTTTTTTATTAAAAAATCTTTTTATTAACTTTGATATTAAATCTGGATTTTTTAAAAAATATTTATTAGTACAATGCGATGTTTCGCAATTTCTCAATTTATATTTTAAAAATTATTTAAAAATTCTAAAAACGTACAAATATTAAAAAAACTTTTTTTTAAAAAATTATGCAACATGATTTGAATAAATATTTTTTATATATTATTAAATAAATAAATTTTATTAGATAAAATAAAAATAACATAGTTTGCCAGAGCATTTTAATAATGTCTCCTTAAAGACTATATTTTTCTATCTATTTTTAGTGCAATTTGGATGCAGAATAATAAAGGTCACTTTAAAGTTGTAACGGATATTTCTCCAACAACCTTAATTTTATGGTTTAGAATTGTATATTTAGTTTTAAGGGTTTCAAATTAGGTTTTTTTTGGTTATAATTTAGAGTTTAAGGTTAAATTTTAAGGTTATGGATTTGAATTCATAATAATATGGCGAAAGATTTAGGTTTTAAACTATAAACTTATAAATTTTATCCTAGTCCTAAATTCAAAACCATTAAATGTTAAACGAAATCTATAAACCATAATAATATGATGATGACATGTGTCAACATCAGATTGAATGATTAATTTAATTTAATTAAAATTAGAATCAAATTGATATAATAGGTAAATAATGACTAAATACGTAATTTAAATTTTTCGTTAACTAACACGTCACTATTTCGCTAGAATTTTAACGACAATGACTAAAATATGTCAGTTTAATAAATTTAATAGCTTGATTGATAAATTTAATAATTCGATGATTATAATAGATATGTTCATATAATTTTGTGATCAATGGATTAGTTTACCTAAGAATAAATTGAAGTTTTGTGACCATCGGTACCAATTCGGAAGAAAACTTTAATGATCATATTACAAGTTTTAAATTTCGGTTACCATATTACAAACAACCTAAAAACTTGAGGATTATTAGGTGTAGTTTACCCTTATATTTTAAGTACTAGGTTGTTTCCCGTTGGCAATAGCAATAATACTGAGTTAACTCATCCGAAAGGTGAGACTTGAGAGTTGGTTTGTTGATGCTTTAAGGAGTGCAATTGTGATTCTAAAAAAAATTATTTGGATGTAAAAAAATATTTATTTTAAATTGATTAATAATTTTATAAATCTAAATTAAAATATTTTAAACAAAATTAAAATTATAAAATAAAAATTTAAATAATTTAAAATTTGAGTAATTAATTGATCAATATGTTCGAGGCGAGTCTCTTAGTTCTTCCTCATATTATATCATATGTTAAAATTTGCCGGAGACATCCCACGTTTAAAGGATGTAACTGAAACGATTTATAACCATTACCCAAATCAAACTGAATATTCCAATTAGCCTTTCGATCGATTATCGGGTTATACCTTATTGGTATAGTTTAAAATCAAGAATTGAATAACCCGAATTTACCGATCAAACAAACTAATTTACTAACAATGAACGTAACCAGATTTTCCACATCACTAAGTGGAGTATCGATTTTTCATGCAACATGTATGATCGAGTCATGGACAGTTCCATCCATACAGTTCAAGTACACGTCAGCAGGCATTTCAAGATCAAGAATCAGTCGAGAAAAAATCATCACATCTACGGTAAGAATCTCTCATTTGCAGATTAAAGAGTTTTGTTGAGATAAGTGGAGGAAGCAAAATGTAAATTAACGACATAAATATATATTCAAGAACTATGCAGGTACTACCTCAGGTTCCAAGGGTGTTGGACCATCTTCTATAGTTTTGCCCTCTCTGGAGGGGTCATTGGATGCTTTGTCTTCTTGGAACCCTTGTTTAAACCTATCATAGTTGGTGGGTTCAGCTGACTTAAAGGGGCGTTCACCCAGTACTTGAACCAAGTCCTCTTGGTGAAGGACCTCTTTCTCTAGAAGCAGTTCTGCAATCTGAGCAACATGCTCCTTGTGCTCCTCTATCAGCTGCACCGTCCTGTCATACGCCTTACCCACCCACTCTCTAACTTCGCCATCGATAATTGCACCAGTCTTGTTGCTATAAGGCTTGGTCATCTCAAATGCATCATCCCTTTGAGGGAAAGAAAGAAGACCAACCTTGTCACTGAAACCATATACTGCCACCTGAGCATACGTCATCTTCGTTACTTTCTCCAAGTCATTTTGAGCTCCGGTTGATATCTTCCCCAACAAAACCTAATCCCCACAAAAAGATGTATCACATGGTTGAAAATCTAACATGCAAAACAAAAATATCAATGGTAGGACTGAGAAATGCAAAATGTTAGCCAAGATATGTTGGCTTACTCTATCTACCTAAAGAAGAGCAGTTGTGAGGTGTATATACCATCTAGGAATTCATCTCAACTTGATATACAAGCAAGTCATATGTGGTCCAATCAGGATATCAAAACAGAACCCAAAAACATGATATACATGCATGAAAGATGTTGTCAAATACACATGCTCAAAATTCAAGCATATCAAACCTGAGTGCTAAACCTAAATGACCTGACTAGCAAACCCAGATGACACGAACCGAAACAACCTGAAATTGAAGTGACCTGGACCTGAAATGATCTAAATCCAAAATGACCAAGAGAATTTAAATCCAACTGACTTGATACAAATTACAAAACCAACTCAAACCACCGAGTCAACCGGTTTACTTGATAGTTGATACTAAAGGCTTTTGTTTCAACCTATTAAATAGAAAGTGTTCATGGGACAGGCAGAATCAATTTCAGACCGATCCCATAGTATTATTTGATATTTTAAAATTATATTATTTTTTAATATATTATTAATTTCATTTACTACCATTATATATTTTTCTTAAATTCCTAGCATAAACAACATTTTTTAATAATAATATATTCAATTTTCATATAATATAAATTACATAATATATAAAAGAAAAGAAAATTAGCATACTACAAACTTAAAAACAGGCTGGCCAGCCTCAAGCTTTGATTATCAAAAAGCCCGAGTCCAACCCATATTTTAACCAGACACTTTTTTACTAAAAATATTTTCCAGGCCCAACATTTTTGTCAAAACCCTACCAAATATCAGCTGCGCCTTCAGGTTCGGATGGGTAAACCTGGACCTTAAACTGGTCTACCAAAGTAGGAACTGAATGTTCAAGTACTCAAGAGGCCTTAATTCAAGTTAAATACAACAGGAATGTGTTTTCTGAATTCAGATCTTTAAGTTCTAAATAAGTCCTTGTTTTCTAGTTCAGAAAGACATTTAGATAGAAGAAAAGCATGAGAAGGTGCTCTGAAATTTCACCTGTTCAGCAGCTCGACCACCTAGTGTCATGCAAGTCGCATCAAGCAGCTGCTCCTTTGTCATCAGAAGATTTTCATTAGGAACATACTGAGCAAATCCCAGTGCTGCAGTACCGCGAGGGACAATTGTTACTTTAAGCAATGGTTCTGCATGTTCCAAGAACCAACCAGCAACAGCGTGGCCTGATTCATGGTATGCAACAGTTCGCCTTTCCAACTTGCTTATAACCTGCATAACAGAATAAAATGTTACATAAGATAAAGCTTCATTGCATACTAGAAGCTGGAACTAGTCAGAATTGAAAAACAGATGGACCACAGATCTTTGAGAAGCTAGTTAAACAGGAGAATGGAGACCAAACAGAGAACAAGTAATAAAAATAATAATTTTATTACTGAAAAAACAGATTTTGACATTTATAATTCAAATCACTCATCCACAATTCTACATGATTAATTACATCTTTAACATCACTACCAATCACATAGACTGAATAGAATTTCAATAATATATAAGTAAAAAAGGAGGCACATGACAAGAACATACCCTGTTCTTCTTTTCTAAACCACCTATCACTCTGTCTATAGCTGCCTCAAAATGTTCCATGGTTATCACTGCACTTTCATTCCTTGCTGCAATCAATGCTGCTTCGTTGCAGACATTTGCTATGTCAGCTCCAGCAAAACCAGGGGTTAGAGCAGCAAGTCTCTGAGAGTAATATGAAGGCTCATTATCAAGTTTTAGTTTCTTCAAGTATATTTGGAAGATTTGGTCGCGACCCTTGATGTCAGGTTTGTCAATTGTAATTTGACGATCAAACCGTCCAGGTCTTAATAGGGCTTTGTCTAAAATGTCGGGCCTATTTGTTCCAGCAAGCACAACAACTCCTGAAGTAGTTCCAAATCCATCCATTTCTACAAGCAACTGATTAAGAGTACTTTCACGCTCATCATTGCCACCAGAAAAGCCTCCACGACCCCTTGCTCTACCTATTGCATCAATCTCATCAATAAATACGATACTAGGAGCACATTGCCTAGCCTCTTGAAATAAGCTTCTCACTCTTGATGGCCCAACTCCAACAAACATTTCCATAAAATCAGATCCAGACATAGAGAGGAAAGGCACACCAGACTCACCAGCAGTTGCCTTTGCAAGAAGTGTCTTCCCTGTGCCAGGAGGGCCAACAAGAAGTGCACCTTTGGGAATTTTAGCTCCTAATTCCTCATATTTCTTTGGGTTCTTTAAGAAGTGCACAAACTCCATAATTTCTTGCTTTGCCTCATCACAACCAGCAACATCTTTAAAAAAGACCTGAGATAACAAGTAAACCATTGCAGGAATATCAAAGTGTTGACTGTTTAACACATTTTGTATATGAGCATGACAAAAGCATTATATAGTTCCAAAGAAAACTTCTAATGATGATTTACCTTGTCTTTTGCATTCTTGTCCATTTTGGTTATCTGAGCCTTGCCTATATTGAATATTCCACGGCCCCCACGGCCCCCAGGACCACCAACTCCAAATCCACTTTGCATTTTTCTCCCCATAAACCATAATGACCCTAAAATTAAGAGCGTGGGTCCAAAGCGCAGCAACTCTTGGAACCAATTCACTTCACTTACATAGGTTACAGGAACATGATTATGAGGGTCCATCCCCAATGCTTCTTGGGCTTCCTCTAGCTTCTCCTCGAATGATTCAACGCTACCTATGTTAAAGTAGTACTTGTATTGACTTGTCTTTGTTCGGGCAGGGCCACCATTTGTTGGAGTTTCTACAGCATCATCAGCTGTTTGATTTGCATTGTGTGGTAAGCTTCTCACATACACTTTTGCAACTGATTTATTTGAAACAACAATTTTTTCCACCAAGCCAGGTTCCAGTAGTTTGTTTTTGAACTCTTGGAAACTAATCTGAAGAACACACCAAACAACCCAAAGAAAAGAACTGGAAATTAAAACAATTGCAAGGGAGAGGGAAAAAACAAAACAAAACATCTCTTTTCCTCAGGGATGCAGAATCCGATAGAAGCTTAAACATAGCATAAGGCATATAATTTTTCCACCTGATAGAGGTTCCATGTTTTCTCCATATAGCATGCACACAAAAGGCATCAACTTCAACAGACTGTTCCCAGTTCTGGTTTCACCCACTTTAACTGAACTTAGTTTTTAATGAGTTTTATAATTACATTCTTGAACATAAGTGACATAGATAAAAAAGGATCAGGCTAAGTCCAAAAAGTTGCAATAAGATCAAATGGAAAAAGAACCATGGAGATTATCAGTTTTTCAGGAGAGAGACAAGTGCAGAGAACCAATAAACTATATCCTTCAATATACCAACTCATCTAACTTCATGTTTAGTAACAGTAAGAACAATGAAAGGATAGCTCAAGCTTTAGCATGCCACGAAAACATTACCATCAAGATGGTGCCTTGTAACAAGTAATCAATGGATTAAGAACCAATCTAACAGGTTTTGAAAATAAAGGGATAAAACCAGCTAACCTCCTGCTGCTGCTCACGAGGACCTGATAATGATGAGAACGTAATCCCAACCAACAATAAAGTGGTGACAATGTTCTGCACCAATCTTTGAATGTTCAGGGAATTCCCAGGTTCACCAGCACTTGAATCCTCTGGAAAAACACATAAATATAAGCTTCAACTAGTTAAATACATCTGCCAAGAAAACTCAATTTAGACATCTGATAAATGTGATGTCAAAAACATTAGAAAAATCATTGCAGCATGCATTTTTGAAAAAATTATAAATAAGTTGACATCTTCCACTAGTTCCGATATTTTAGCTAAATTACACTATAATAATTTCCCTACTATCAAAGTTCTAATTGATCACCGCAATTAGTATTATCTATCCGTAATATAAAAAAAAAAAAAAAAAAGATAAAAGACGTACCTTTGGATCCAGATTTCTGTTCATTAGCCTTGGGAATATCTTTCTTGTTCTTGGGAAAGTAATTTTCATAATCTGCAACAATTCAGTTAAAAAAAATTACATTAAATGTATACAATAAGTAACAAAAAAGAGAAGGGGAAACAGTGACGATCATTAATTCCCTCACTTCTTTTCTTAGGTCCTTCACTGGAGAAAAACCGCCTAATCCTAGGGTTTGCGAGAATCGAATCCAAACTCGACAATCGAGTATTGGAAATAAGCTGCTTCCCGCCTCGAGCCGGTGCCAAAAAACCCCTTGCAATCCCTAACCCTTGATTAAGACGTGGAATGCTTGGGGCATTTGATTCATTCGATAACAGTTTCCTCGATATACCATTCTATTAATTAAAAAAATCAAGCATTCATATCATTCATTATAAAACAACAAAAAGGAGAGCACTAAAAGAATAGAGAAGGAAATAAATATCATTACTGCTTGGAAATTAGAGCGATAGGAACGGGAGAGCGCGCGACCAAATCTAGAGAAAATCATTGCGAAAGTTCCAACGCTGTTCACATGAACCGAATCAGAAAAGTTAGTTAACTCTTAAAGGATGAGTTTTTTTTTCTTTCCCCCTTTCTGGGTTGTGTTTGGCTGATGAGAAAATGATTTTGTATATAGATTTTGATTGGGATTTTTGTTAAGGTTGAAAGGACGTTGAAGAGAAAACGAAGCAAATGGGGAAAGGTGGGATTTTGCTTTAGCAGAGTTCTGGAATTGATTGCAGAGTTGCAAGTTTATTCCTTAAGGTTATTTTCGTAATTTCAAATGTGAGTTGCAATTTTTGGTTTGTGATAAGAGGATAATCCACAACTCTTTCGGCAAATTTCATGGGATGACCCAAACCCATTTATTGAGTATTTAAAAATTAAAAATTAAAAATTAAAAATTAAAATTTTTTATTAGTAAATGATATATTTCATATAGAACACCTTAATCCTATCTAATGATCTGAATATCGACCCGATTCATCAAAATTTTAATCTATAATTAAAAATCATTATTATCGTAAAATATTAATATTATAATATTATAAATATTAATATTTAACTATACCTGAGACCTCATCAAATCATCAAGGAAGCATACAAAGTAGAATTACAGACTAGAGTGAGGCGCGGGATCACACAACGTTGAGAATATACACTCTAAACGAAACCTTAGGTCCTACAACATTAGAAACGTATGTCTCATACTATATATTATTTAAGTAAAATTTAGAATCGTATAACATCGAAAACATGCACTTTATATTCGATCTACTCATCAAATATTTTTGAATGAGAGCCAAAGCCACTTAACGATGAGAATGTACTTTATCATGGTTTTTGAATATCTATATAATAAAAGTTATCCCAGAAGGATTGAAAACGTAGAAACATAGAAATTCTCGATTACTCAAATGTTTCTTAGAATATTTATATGTATCAAAAATAATTTTGGTGCATTTGGTATAATTGTCTTAGTAAATAATTATTGAGGAAATATTATAAGAATATCAAGATTTAATTGGTCTTAATTGTCGATCTTATTAGAAAATGTCACCTATAAATAATAATTTGAGAAAAATATGCAAACAACGGATCGTGTTCTTGCATTAAATATAACCAATTCATACGCATAAACTTTGATTAACTGGACCTTTCTTTTTCTAAGTCCACAAACATACGTACATTGGCTGAATATTTGTGATTGATGAAGCAATAAATATTCTGAAATAAGAAACCAAACACATAATCTGTCCTGCTGCAGAAAGAACCATGTAATTAGTTAACAATTGAAAACAAAAATCCAAGCATGTTTCTATATCCAGTATTAGGACAAGAACTTGGAGAACTTGATTATTACAGACCAATTCTTTTCCAAACCTAGCTAGGGTAAGCATGTTGAGAAAAGAATAACTGGGTGAAGAGTAGAACATGATGAAATCAAAGAAAACATAAGAAATTAGAGAAAGATAAAAAGAAAAAGATAAACTTTTTATTATTTGGAGTCGGATCCTAATCGCAGCTCAAGATCTAATTCTATACAAGACGATGAACCATAAACATAAAGTTCTGTGTTCGTTCCTGTCCTAGGACTGTTACCGATCCGATTTCGATCTTCAACTTGATCGACTGTCATGTCCGTTGCCTTTACGTTATCCGAAGAAAGTAGTTGTTGGTCGGAAGATTCCCTGAGCTTGGCCCTCTCTCTTCTGTGGATGTTCATATGACCTCCTAGAGCTTGTGCGTTTGAGAACCCTCTTTTGCAGAAGGAGCATATGTAAGACTTGGAATGGGTTGAGACATGTTCTTCCTTCAAGGAACAAACTATTTGGTCTGGTTTTTCTAGTTTTTGGTGTTTTGTCCCCATTTCTAAGGTTGAAGAAGAAGAAGAGATGAAAGAGAGGGGCAAACGGAGAGTCAACCGGATGAGATTATTTTGTGATGTTTTTAATTAGCAGAGTGCTTAAAAACTCGTTACATGCATGAACATCAAACAATATACTATTTTTTTTGGATGTCACAATAAGCATCTCATTGACGTAAACTACCGCAACGTTTTATGAGTTGTTGAAGTATTTATATTTAATAAATAGATTATTATTTTATACACGGACGGACTGACAGTAAAAATTAAAAGTTTTTACGAACGTTTTAGTTTTAAGCGTCTAGGAATAGACATTTAGAATTGAAGGACGGTAGTTAAAATTTAGTGTTTAAGATTAAAATTTAAAGTTTAAAGATTAGGGTAATATATGTCAAAAAATTACAGTGAGGCTTAAAAGTAGGGGCAAAGCTAAGATTTAGAGTTAAGAGACAAAACATAAATATTTAAAAATAAGATAAATTTATAAATAAATTATTTTTAAAATATTTTAAAAAATAAATTCGAGTTCAAAGATGAATATCTAAAGATTAATATGCAGGCATTCATATTTTCTTGGATGTGCATTTTCCATTATAAGATGAAACATTACCGATACACCAAGTAATACGAGGTGCTAAAAAGTATAATTATTTTATTTATTTTTAAAAACTTTCAAAAAAAATAATGTTATTTTTTAATATTTGAAGCAATGAATTTGGGGATCCAATTATTTAAATGAATATAATTTGATATTTTATTGACAAAAGTATATATTTTCCATTATATATAGGAAATCGCAGTGAACCATTCTCAATTACCGAATTAAACCCAATTGACACTTTTAGCAACAATAATGTATCATTAAACCTCTTAAATGTGACATTATATATATACTAAGAAAACTTTTAAAGCTTGACTTTGTGTTTGTTTCACAATTTAAGAGTTCTTTTCATTTTATTTCACTCAGATTTTTACTAAATACGTTTTATTTTTCAATAAAAATATATAATTTTGTTAATCAAGTTCAAGATCCAATACGAATAAATTCTCCCTTTCTTATATAAAAATATTAAAATATAATTTAATAACATTTAACTACTATTTTTTCAAAAGTTATCCTACAACACCAATTAACCAAGCTCAATAAGTATATTATCACGGAGTCATCCTCTTGTTAAAAGACATGTTTAATAGGATATGCAGCGCCACCGTTTATATATCTTAAGACATCCTTTTTCCTTTCCGATATAGAATTAATGTTCATTGTCTCTTTTCAGGTGTAACATTCTTCCTCACTCAACCTCGTGACGCCTTGTCACGAGCTCATAACTTTCTTCCTGAAAGACTTGTCCAATAGAATGTATAATACCACTATTTATATATTTCAAGACTTTTTTTTTTTTCTGATGTAAGATGAATATTCACCGCCTCTTTTATGCGTGACAATATGCATAGATAATGGTTAAAAATTTGACCATTAAAACTAAGAAACTTAAAGCATAATGTAAATAAAATATAGAAAATAGGCAACAGTATGTCACTGGTACGGCAAGATATTCGAATTAATTATTATTTACTAAATACTTAATAATAGTAGAAGAAGTTACATGATTTTGACCTTTGATGATATAGTAAGGTTGGAGTTGGATATCCATCGTCTTCCACATTGGTTAGCGGAACAGATCCATCAACTACCAGTAGTCTAGGAAAATACGTTTAATTTTTTTAAAACAAAATTTGCACGTTTCGTATATCAAGTTTATTTTGCTTCAGGATTCCAACGTAGATATCTGACCTTTTATAATACTAAGGTGATATTTTTATCAAATAAGCGAAGATTGTCAAATGTTTGAATCGTGATATTATAAATAAAATAAATTATATTAAAATAATTATTAGTAATGGGTCATTATAATATTATATTGATAATTAATTAAATATCGATGATTATAAAAATATAAATATTTGACGAGAGATAAAATATTATTTTTATAAATTTTAAAGTATCATAAACGCTTAAACTTAAAAAAGTAATTAAGCTTTTAAAAAAATTCATCTAATTTTGACCATCAGAAGACCCAATTTAGAGGTCAAATCATCTGTCTTTTTTCATGCCTCTATTTATGCCTTCACTTTAAATTAGAGGGTTTAGGGTTTAAATTTTTTGAAAATGGGTTTAGGGTTTAAGGTTTTAGATTAGGGGGTTTGGTTAGGTTTAGGGAATTAAGGGTATGGTGTATTTTTTAGGGTTTAGGATAGAAAATAAGAGTTTAGGGTTTAAAATTATTTTTTTTAAAAAAAAACAAAGGAGACACCAAATGAGTCATGGGAAAGGGACAAAAGATTTTTGTTCCCCAATTTATACTCTTGAATTATGATGCAATAATTCTATACTCTTTGTGTGGGTAAAAATCATTTGTCTCTTTGTGGTGCATCCTTTTATGCCTCATTTGAAAGTTTTCTAAAAAATTGAATTTTTAACCCTAACTCTTATTTTATATATCTTAAACCCTAAACCTTAAAATACACTATGCCTCTAATTTCTTAAACCCTAGCCACAACCTTAACCTTAAACCCTAAACCTTACATTCTAAAAATACACTCAACCTCTAATTCTCTAAACCCTAGCCACAACCCTAAACCTTACATTCTAAATATACACTCTACCCCTAATTCCTTATACCCTAACCACAACCCTAACCTTAAACTCTAAATGTTGTACCCTCTAATTTAAAATAAAAACATAGAAAGAGGCATAAAAAAGATAGATGATTTTCACCACTATGTGTATACATACGTAAAGAAATCAAGGATAAATGTTGGAGGTGGTGTTAGAGACTCCTGGTAGTAAGGCTAAATGGTGTACACAGTTTGTGCTAAGGTTTTCTGAAGTAGGTGTGGATGAGGTTGGATCGGCTTTCTTGCAGTACTTGTTCACTCGTCCAGACAGCTATTCGGGTCCAACGTTGTATCTTCCGACAACGAGTTGAATGGGCTAGCTACTGCTGTCACTTCCAAGGGCAGTCTAAATAATCCCCCTTGAGTGTACAAGAGAAAAATCCCTCTCATTTGTCCAGGAAAAACATGTAGGAGAGATCAGTATTGATTGTCGGAATGTTTAACTCAAATCTAAGACGGTCTCGGATAACGATAACATTCAAGGTATCACTTTGTATCTTTACAACTTTAATAATTTTTTAAATAGTAATCTAGTTGATAAAATACTAAATTAATTATTCAAAATAATGAAATATTTTTACATTCTAAAGTGATTATTTTTTTTTCGCTCAAAATCCTGAAAATAATTTAGACAACTCTCAGTTCAAATCACACTGGTCTCAACCAGGAATGTTCAAATTCTTGTACTGATACTTTAGATAATACCCGGAGCAAACCTCTGTAAGTAAGTGTCCTGAATATGGAAGATCTTCCACAACAATGGGGAATAATGAAAATCCTTTCAAAAAACTGAAGTGTATGATTTGACATTCGTAATTGTATTAAAAAACTCAGTACACTGTATACTGAGTAAAAATTCTCTGCCTTTTTATCATGCTTAAGGGGTTTATTGAGTAAGTCAATCATGAGTTTAGTAATGATCGACGGATGTTCGATAAAAAAATCGTTATTTGACTCGATAATTTCGATAAAATTTTGCTTGATCCGTACATGTTAAAAATTTGTTTCTCAATTCGAGTCATTACTCGTTAAAATTATTAAAAAATTACTTTATTTTTTAAAGATATGTAAAATCTAGTGATACTGATAGCTTAATAAATATACAAATTCAAAAAAAAAAAAAAGAAGAGAGAATTATAGAGATAAAGAAGTGAATATGTTATGATCGAGTTAGACTACAGATGGGCACGAAACCTGAACCTGATGGGTTTCGACCCGACCCGGTCCGAACAGGTCAGATTTTTTAAAGAAAATTTGGGTTCGGGTCGGTTTTTCAAGTGTAATTTCGGGTCGAGTCGGGTTTAGGATGAAAAAAATCCGACCGGGGCTAATAGTGTAATTTTTCCATATATATTTTAAGGATATTGCAATTATGATCCCTCTTTAAATATATTTTATATAATTAGGTCACTAAAATTATTTTTTTTACAATTAGGTCATTGAAAATTTATTTTATTTACAATTAAATCCCTAAATTTTATTTTTTATAATTAAATCTCTAAAATTTAAATTTTTTTAATGATTCAAATTGGGCTAGGTCAGATTTTTTTACCTTAAATTCGGGTCGGGTGGCGGTGGCGGGTATATTTTTTGGGGTCGGGTGCGGGTGGGCCGAAAATCCGACCCAACACGACCCGTGCCCATCTCTAAGTTAGACATGAAGACGATATTTAAGAGTGAGACTCGTTTTAATTTTTAAACAATCTTCGATAAACAACGAAAAAGAGAATGCCTTAAAAATTTTAGATTTTAACTTTCCATCTTATTTTTTTTATACGAGAACAAAAAAAATACTTTCTTTTCTACTTTTTATACATAAACTAATTATAAAAGAAAAAATCTTTAATAAAAAATCTAATCAAATATTTTAATTTTTTATTAATTACAATTAACTTAGAAAAAAATACAACGGTTTAGAAAATGTGAAATCAAATATTTTCTGAGTAAATTACTTATAAATTAACTTGTTACACTTTTATAGAGTTTTCAACTGAAATTTGAGTTTTTGGACCATATTAGTCATAAAAAATCATAAAAATAATTAGATGCTCAAGATTTTATAGAATCAAATTCGATTTTTTTTATTTGACTTGTTAAAATCTTAATTAAATTAAATTATTTACCTATTGTTCAACTCAATTAACCCCTAAATTAAATTATATACAAAAAAAAGTTATTACAAGAATCGATAACAAAAAAATATTTTACATATTGACAGTAGAAATTTATTTTTTATAAATATATAAATTTTATAATTTAAATGTTAAAATTAAATATGTAAGTTAGTGTTTTATTTTTTATATATAAATAAATGAAAAAGTATATAAAATATTAACACATATCTTGTTAAAAATAACTAATTCTAAATCATAGAAAATGAGTAAACATAATAACGCAAATAACAGTGGCGGATTCGCCCTTCTTTAGGGTAGGTATAAGTCTACTGAACATTTTAAATTTTACATATTTATTTTTAATTTTTTATAATTTTTTGAATTAATCTTTTAAGTTTTTATAATTACAAGAAATTCTAATTCATTTGACATATTTAACTGTCAAAATGTTATATTTATTAATTACAAATTATAATTATAAAGCTACATAAGTTTTAATGTTTTAAATAATATTAATTACAAAATTAAAAGTATAATTAAGCACATAATTACATTAGTTTTAAATTAATAACGTTGTTTTCGTTGAAATGATAATATAACTTAATTTAAATATAATTTAGTTACACAATCAAAATCATTCTATAAAATTTAGTAAACCATTCATGTGATAATAATTTTATGTGATAAGAGAATGTTTAAGATTATTTTAATTTTAAAACAGGCATCACGTTGAACACTTAAATATTTTTGTTTATTTGGTGAGTTGTTTTAAGTAGGATCGTAAATAATACGAGATAAATCGTGAGTTATACGAGATAAAATTTGGTTAAAGTTTAATTTGATTAAACTCGAATCAAATTTGAATTCGTCTCGAGTTCTTAACAAAGTAATTGATACTCAACTCGAAAAAACTCGTGAACTACTAAAAAATATAAGATATTATTTTTTAAAATTTTATAATTTAAAATCTAAATTTCTAAACATAATTATGAACCATAAAATCTAAATTTTAAGCTCATCAACCTAAATCTCTAAACCCTAACACGATCAAAGATCGGTCAACACTTACTCGATTAAGCTCGAATCAAGCTCGAACTCGACTCAAGTTCTCAATGAGTTAAACTGAACTCAATATTTTATAAAAATTACTCACGCTCAAACTCAATTTAAAAATTTTATAAATCAAATCAAATTTAATATTACTCGATTCTGCTCGTTTACCCCGATCATAGGGAACGGCCTGCTTTATATATACATTGTTTAATTTTATTAATGGAGTATTAATGTAGGTCGGTATCGATTGCAAAGCTGACCCATTACGCCACGTCACTAACCTTCCCCTCCCTTAAAAACTAATCTCCCCACTTGATTGATTCCACCTTTAACCTCATTCAGACTCAAATTTCAGACCAAACCAAAACCAGCTCTTTGTCTGTCGGAATATTTTCTACTTTTGGAAAGAAAATGGAGGGTCTGATTCCTTTCTTTTATAAAGCAATAGTCCGGTACAAGAATGGAAGACAAGGCCATGTTTTAACATCACGGTTTCATGAATCACCTTCACCCTCTTACATCAGACTCCCAACCGGAGATTCTGGTCGCTTCAACCCATCTGAAAAACAACTCTGTCAATCCGACTATGCCAATTTTTCATCCTCTTCACCTGTCTCTCGTCGTTTGACATCTCGCTGCGTCGTTACATGATCATCGGAATTGTGATCGGAGTCATTTTCGAAGGTAAAGGTATGAAAGAAAAACCAAAGCGGGAACCATACGCTTAATGTGTGTTTTTCTAGTGTGAAGTTGCGGAAAAATTATTAAGTGAACCTTGTTCACCACGTCATCTATGGTCCTAATTAATCATAACCGTTGATTTTAATTTTTTTTAAGTGAATCATCACCTCTTTTCTATATAGATTTAGTGGATGATAGTTATTTAAGTGGTTATTTAAAGATCAATGGTCTTGATTGCTTGAACCATGGATGACGTGGTGAACAAGGTTCACCTAATAATCTCTCAAAGTTGTGGATGGTTTTAGTGCAAGTGAAGATTTAAATCGTGGTTGTATTCGTGTTATTGATTAATATATTTTATCGTAATTACGAACGTAACAAATATTATTATAATTATTATCCATCATTATACTTTATAATAACGGTTTTTATAAAGTATGATATTTTCTATAACAATCATTATTGCAATAATATGTTATTATTTGAATCTCTGATGTAAAAAAGTATAATATAATTATAATATTAGATTAATGTCTTTTAAATATAATTTGTTTGTCTCTTTTTATTATTTTTTATGTGTTCTATTAATTATTTTATATCATATATTATGATTCTTTTCATTATGTTGATTATTAAATTAAAAGTAATAATTAAAAATAAGTGTTTGGGTGTTTATTCCTTTGAAATAGTACTGACTTTTGAAATTGGAGACAGGGATGGTAACTAGGCAAAGTGGGTGTGAATATTTGTTTTCCATGCTCATACTTATTATTATTTAAAATTTTTATCTCAATCAACTATTTACTATTCACGATAAGTATTATTTTTAAATTTATATTTGTTCGGCGGGTATATTTTTAAATTTATCTACATACCCAGTATCTAAGTATTACTATCAAATTTATAATATCCACTTAACAAATAATCACTAATATATATCGAATAGTGTAAAAAAATATATATTTGTACAAAGAAAATAAAACTTTGTATATTTTATTAATTTGTTAAGTATAAATATATGATACATTTATATATATTATACAGATATAAATTTTATTTAACTACATCTAACTAATGACGGTAAACAATTATAAAAAAAATATTTATATCCTAAGATTTGGTTAACTATAAGGTACATCTTTTAAAGTTTTAGGGTTTAGAGAACAAGTTGTGAACTTATTCTTAAATTCATAATGGTCCGTAATTCATACGGTGAATAGTTAATGAAAAAAATGGATGGATGCAAACGGATACGATACAAGTCAGGTCTCAAATTCATCAGTTACTTATTATCCATGACAAATATCACTTCTTATATTCACTTCCGTTTATTATTCACTAAATTTATATCTATCCTTACTTTAATTGAGATAAATACGATACGAAATCTACAAAACTATATCTAATTATCATCCTTAAGTAGAGGTGCTTTTCGGATTAGGTGAGTGGTTATTGTTGATATCTAAATATACAAAGTTGCCTATTTGAAATTGTTGATAAATACAGAAATATTTAAATTCAAACACACATTTTTAAGCTTTCTAGATTTTTCCATTTTCGTCGATGCATTTTAATTTTCTACACTTGTAGCTCAAACATCGACATTACTTAAAATTCAACTTTTAAAAAAAATATTTTAGTCTCTATATTTCAAATATCATTCAATTTGGTCCTGAAAAAATAGCAAAGTTTCTAATTCTCCTGGACGAAATTACATGAGGTAAAGAGGGACAACTGTCCCCCGAAGAATTTATTTTTATTTTTGTTTATTTATTTATTTAATTTTTTAAAAAATTGTTTTTATGAATTTATCCCTTTACTTATATATATTTATGTTTTGCTCCCCTCAACTATAAATCTTAGTTCCGTCCTTGCTAACTATTATCGTCACTCGTCACCTACCCGACTCATGCTCATGTTTGCATTAGGGGTGTGCAAAAAAACAAAAAAAAAATAAATCGATTTTGAAACTCAAAAAACCGAAACCAAAAAATTGTTAACCGAATCGAAAAAATCATTTTTTTTATTTTATATAAAAATTGATTCAGTTATGTTTATAATTTTAAGATAAACCGGGTTATCAAACCGACCTATTAGATAATATATATTATAATATTATATGTTATTTTAATATTTTATATTAAAAAATAAGTTTTTATTTTATTTTTTATTTCAAAAATAAAATTATAATTTTATATTTTTAATAAATTAAATAAAAACATTGTTACCCGAATTGAACTAAAATAGTTTTTTTGATTGATCAAATAAATAATTAATCGGTTAAAAAATTACGGTTTAAGATAAAAAAAAATTAACTAAAATAATGTGTTATTGATTAATCGAATCACACTCTTAGTTTACATATATTCCACGCGTTTTTTACTCTTTCAAAAAAATTCTTAATTTAATTTTTTTTATTTATTTTGCAACACTGATAATCGTGCTACCACATAATGAAAGACACATCCAGCATCGCACATTTTCGTAAATATTTTTTAGGTATCATTTTTGATAAATAATTAAAAAATAATATTGTTTAGGTAAAATGTCCAAGTCTTTATCATAGAATTTAAAAAACCGTGCTTGTTGAATAATAGTAATTAAATTATTTTTTAATAAGTCGGAGGTTCCAGGAATTTTTTTAATTTTAGAATATTAGAAAATAATAATTATTTAAAACTGTAAATTAAAATTTTGCTAACGGAATTCCTTTGACAAATGACAATGTGTAAAGGAAAATTTTATTATTAGCATCTAATTAAATAACATTAATATTAAACATTATTAAATATTATTAAATTAATTAATAAAGATTAAAAATTTAATATAAAATTATAAATTATTTAAAATAAAATTTTAATAAAAATATTTTTAATATATATTATATATATTTTTAAAAAAATAATTAGATCAAATATCAACCTTAATTAATTTTAAAAAACTAAAACTTAAATCTCTAAATCAAAAACTAAAAACACCAAACATGAAACCATAAACTAAACCCAAACCCTTAAATCTAAAACCTTAAACTCAAAACCCAAAACCCAAAACCATAAACCATAATAACAGTATATTTTAAGGTTTAAGATTTAGGATTAATATTTAAGGTTTAAATTATTTTAATTTTAAAATTAAGTAAAATTGATATTTGATCTAATTATTTAAAAAGTAATATATATAATGATTTAATTAAAATTTAATGTTAAATAATTTATAATTTATTTTGAATTATTGAGATTCTTATATTTATTAATTTAATATTTTTTACCGATATTTAAAGTTGATCATTGCAGCATGTCCAACCACCATAAATTTTGTTTACAAGCACAAAAACATAAAAATAAATATAAAAATTATTTAAAATATTATAAATATTTGTAATGAATTATTTTATAAACTGTGTAATTTAAAATATTTTTTAATTACAAAACATAATTTTTTTAAAGATATTTAAAAAAAAATAAATTTTAAACCCAAAATTTTAACTTTACGTACTAAAATCTCCAAATAAATTTAAACGAAAGAGAATATTATTAAATTTTAATGTCAAATCCTAGAGAAATTATATCATGGGTCGGTCCCACCACGTCATCCATGGGACCGACCAATGATAATCATCTATTTTATTATTTTTTAATTTTTAAAGTGAAGATTCACCTGAAAAAAAAATATGACATGAAAAAGTTGATGAAGTGAGTAATTATCATTGGTCGGTCCCATAAACACGTGGTAGGACTGACCCATGATATAATTTTTCCAAATACTACGTTTCATAATCAAATAGTTTACCTATTTATAAACAAATAATTAGCAATAAATTATATTTAAATAATTTACGCGTAACATATCGTTTAATAACCAAAAATCACGGCTTCAATTTACATGTTTACGTTTTATTAAACCAAGATAATGTTTTTACAAACCAAAAATATTAATTTCCAACTTTCCGGATAAAAGTTACATTCAATGATATTCTACGTTGGTGATAATATTTTTATGTGTCCACGTTCAAATAAATTTCTGGATCCGTCATTAATTAATACAGATAATATTTTTATAAATCAAAAATATTAATTTCTAAAAATATTAATTAAATTTAATAGTATTCAACAATGTTCAATATTGGTGATGTTCAGTGATATTCGACGCAGGGTATAATTTTATTGTCCAAAACTGATTATATTGATAAATAATCTTTAATCGAGTCTTAATTTTCTATGACAATTGACAAAATTATAATAAGAGATTAATATCGTTAAAAATTTTGTGCAACCAATAAACAACTACTAGAGTACAGTAAAACCATATCACAAGGAAAATGAAACAAATCGCTAATCAAATCCGTTAAAATTTAATATTTTTTATAATTAAATCTCTAAATTAATTTTTTTAAAGATTCAGATCAGGTCAAGTTAGATTTTAAAGCTTAAAAATCAGATCGGGTTGAATCGGATTTTTACCCTAAATCCGAATCGGGTCAGATCAGATGAGGGGTGGAGAGTATGATTCTTCAGATCAAGTACGTGTGGGAGAAAAATCGAACCCGACTCGTATCCATCTCTAATAATTTCCTTTAATTTATTTTTTTTTACTTTAATTCAAATGAAAATACAGAATACATGTCATTATCCAATAATTATCCAATTCATCAAAATTCAATCCACCCTTATCTTCAGAACGTTTTAGTTACATCCTTTCAACTTTGACAAGATTACACTTTAGTCTCAAGACTTTTACGACATTTATAATTTAGTCCTTTCATAGTTATCTTTGAATCCAACTAATAAGATTCACAACTAACAGGGATGATGTTATCTCCGGGTAATCTAAATACGAACAAATCTAATTGTAAAATGTGTTTATTTTTATTTAAGGCTAAAAACACAATAAATACCGACATAAAACCATATTAAGATTTAAGATTACTAAAAAAATCATAACTATTAGCTCATATAAACCATATGGTTAGTGCCTTTTCGGTTTTAGAATTTTTTTTCAATGATTGTTTAGAGCTCAGTAAATATTTTATGTTTTTTTTAGTTGAGTCGGGTTATTAGACGTAACAATCTCACACTATTATTTATGTCATACATGGATGTTTATTATACGGTCAAAATTAAATTTAGCTTGATAAATCGGTTAATCATTGAAGTGTTCGGTTGATAAATGATTAATAAATTTTTTAAAAGCTTGATTATCGATTATTTTAACTTAAAATTGATTAATTATCGGAATCTTAATGTATAATTCATATATTTTTAATTTTAAAGTCAAATTTCATAAATGACTTATAATATTTAAAACTCGATATTTATATCTTAATCCCAATACTAGGTCCAACCTAGTAAAGAAAATAAACGCTAGAAATAAGTGTCTAATAAAAGAAACTCATTTTCAATTTATTATTACTTGAATAATTTGTCTCGTCTTGATGTTGGTTCCTGACTTCGTCTATGAATTAATCTACGTCAAATAACGACTTTGATGTCCTTTTAGTAATGTATCGACTAGAACTTTTTGATTTGATCAATTCTGTTAAGAATATAATGGAGATGCATCAGATTATCATAAATGAGGATGAAACTAGAACTCCATAAATTTTAGGACAAATTTTAAACGAAAATTATAATTTAATAATAAAATTAAAATATATAAAATTTAAAGGTCAAATTAGAATGAATGGCAAAGTTCAAGCTCATGTGTGCTAGCTTATCTACAAAATAGATAAGTAAACCAACTTATTCACTTCACGTCTAAGTAAGCTAACTAGTATTTAAAGGAGTACAATTCCACAATTTTTTTCATAACAAATCAGTTAACCAAAATTATTTTAGAGTTAAACCTATTTCTCTCTACTTTCTTTGATCGTAAAACAATGGCAGAAAACACCGTCAACCAAAATATGATGCAAATCTTCTCAGGTGTTACGAGTCACGGCGTTGATCACGATGGAGATGAAGAAAACTTTTCGCCGGCGCAAAGCGTCTATTATCAAACCATCGTACGAAACCCTTCGTTTGCTCTCAATATTTACCCTGCTACTCCTGACAAGGGTGAGAGCACCACCACTGACGAAGACGATTTTTGGCCGGATGTTGTTGGGTATCGCTTTGATCCTACCGACGAAGAGTTGGTTCGGTATTACTTGATGAAGAAGTTTAACGGAGAACCCATACCTCCTAATGAGAACTTCCATGAGACTAACATCTACGACAGCGATCCTTCTCAACTCAGCCGTAAGTTGACTAAACGATGCTTTTAAATATTTTATATTATTTCTGTAGAACCCTAATCAAACATCACTATTCAAAATATAGCTTCAAGCCTGCAACCCTAATTTAATTTCATGATTATCGAAACCCTAACATGATTTGTTTTACGTCTTACAGAAGAATACAAACAAAGCAACGGAGGAAAGGAATGGTATTTCTTTTCATCTCGGTATAGAAAACATCCGAAAGGTGTGAGGCCGAACCGTGAGACGGGGAACGGCATCGGCTTCTGGAAGGTGACCGGAGTGAATAAAGCCGTCACTCTCTCTAATGGCACAGTCATCGGCTACAAATCGAACCTTGATTTTTATCTGCGCCAGAATTCTAAATGCATAAGAACGGACTGGAAAATGCATGAATATCAGGTTAATAAAGACAACAGTTCTAACTCCCAAATCCAACCCTTCGGAGATAAGCTGGTAAAATCTCTTTTCGTTGTCATATAGTCTATAAACCTTCTTTTGTGCTTATCATTTTATGGACTACTAATAATAAATTACCTCTGCATTGTAGCTTGATAGGTGTGTTCTCTGCAAGATATATTTGAGCAGAACTACGAAGGATGGAACAGATAAAGAACCTGGGGTTGAAGATCATAGTTCAGATGCTTGTTATTTCGTGCAAGATGTTAACGTACCACTTCCGACGCCGATGAAGAAATCTAATCGGCGAGATTATAGTGAGATGTCTTCGATGGCAGCATCGAATGATAGTAATAAACGTGCCAGGATTTTAGCTCCGGAACCATCATCGAGCTTTATGCCAACGTATGCCTCTTATAATCAGAACTGGGATGCCATTTTTTCACAGCTGCCTACTGATGTAGCATCTTTAAAGCCGGATTCTTCTAAGCAATGTGTTGATGGAGTATCTTCGATGGAGGTAAACAATAATGCAATGTATGCATCTCAGAATCTCTTTATGAATGGTGTGTCACCACATTGGATTCCGATGGCGGGTTCTTACGAGCAACTCATCAATGAAGCACCATGGATACAAGGAAACAACAATACAATGTATGCCTCTACACCTGAATGTCTGAACTTGGATCCGATGGCGGGTTCTTATGAACAACCCATCAATGAAGCACCATGGATACCAGGAAACAACAACACAGTATATGCCTTTACACCTGAATGTCCGAATCTGGATCCGATGGCGGGTTCTTACGAGCAACCTATCAATGAAGCACCATGGATACCAGGAAACAACAACACAATATATGTCTCTACACCTGAATGTCCGAATCTGGATCCGATGGCGGGTTCTTACGAGCAGCCTATCAATGAAGCATCATGGATACCAGGAAACAACAACACAATGTATGCTTCTACATCTGAATGTCCGAAGCTGGATCCGATGGCGGGTTCTTACGAGCAACCTATCAATGAAGCATCATGGATACCAGGAAACAACAACACAACGTATGCTTCTACACCTGAATGTCCGAATCTGGATCCGATGACGGGTTCTTTCGAGCAACTCATCAACGAAGCACCATGGACACCAGGAAACAATAATACAATGTATGCTTCTACACCTGAATGTCCGAATCTGGATACGATGGCGGGTTCTTACGAGCAACCCATCAATGAAGCACCATGGATACCAGGAAACAACAACACAGTATATGCCTCTACACCTGAATGTCCGAATCTGGATCCGATGGCGGGTTCTTCTGAGCAACCCAACAATGAAGCACCATGGACACCAGGAAACAACAATACAATGTATACCTCTACACCTGAATGTCCGAATCTGGATCCGATGACGGGTTCTTATGAGGTTTAATTTGCGTAAACACTTGCCATGTGATGTTTTATTTTGTTTGTTACGGGAGAATGCGAAGTTAAAGTTTTAGTTATAAACTTCGAGAGAAATTGTAAGGTTACAGTCTTTACACGTAAGCTAATATGGTAGATTTAAAAGATACTCTGTCCGAATAATTAAGATAAAAAAATTTAAATTTAATTTAAAAAATGAATCACTCTAAAATTATTGTACAAAATTATCTACATTCCTCGGTTATTTTTATAATTTTTAAAAAGTTAATTCACCTTTATTTTTAATGTATTTCGATTGATTATCGAACTAACACATATATTCCCTAAAAAAAGTTTATATAAATTATAAATAATAAGTAATTTTCAGAAGATTAAAATATTATTAAAAATTTATACAATTATAAATATTAAAAAATTATTATATAATTATGAAAAATAATTTTCAAAATAACTTTTATTGTTTTATATTTTAGAAAAATATTTTAATATTTTTCAAATATAATTTTAAATATATTAAAAAATCAAAATAACTTTTAATGTTTTATATATTTTCAGTTTTTAATTTTATAATTTTTTTATATTTTTAAAATATTTTAATATTTTAAAATAAATTCTAGAACTTTGGAACAAAATAGATATTTTCTGCTTTTACATTTTTTTTAAATGAAAATTATTTTTTAGAAAAGATAAGTAACAATATTATATTACGATATAATTTAAAATATTTTTAAAAATAAAATTAATAAATAACACCGATCATATAGTCAAATTGATTTTTTTTTGAATTTAATTAATTATAAAAAAATTAGAGGTTTAATTATTTTTTTACAAAAAATTTAAGAGGTGTAATAACTCCTCCCACGTGCTAAGTTACCAAAACCCTAAGCACACGTGCTTTAACATCCACCGTGCATACAAATCCTCGGTCCCATCGATTCTTCAACTCATCCGGGGGAATCATAATAATCAAAGGAATTAATTGTCCTTAACTCTTATATACCCCCGCCGCTCAAATTACACGCCGCCGCGTCTCCTCCTTCAAAGTATTCATTTTTACAGCCACCCAGCAAAGGGTTTGTATCTTCTTTAAATCTGCTATATTTTCTTTTGTTCAGACATTTTCTTTCATGTTATAAGCTAAGTTGTCTTTGGTGTTTTAATAATGATCCTGCTTTTTGCAGTTTCAACTATTTGTCGACACAACAAAAGAAAAAAATGTCGGGTATTGGGTTACCAGATTTGATGAATGTTAAGAACGATATCGTTTTAGGGAAGTTATGGAGTCGAGATTTGAGATTCGTTAGAAATAATAGTAAAATATTTGTTTGTTCAGTGAAGAAGAAAGGAAAGCTGGTAACTTTAAGCTTGTCTCAACGATCCGAGGTAGAGCCTCAATCTGGTGTTGCAACCAATATAGTAACTAAGGAAAGTAGTGAGAGTAGTATTAGGAAAGAAGTTAGAATTTTGGGAAGTGATGAGGAAGATAAAATTGATGAAGGGAATGGTGGGGGATTTTTTGATGGGCATGGTGGAAATGGTAAGTTCAATAATGGCGGTGGCGGAGGAGGAGATGGTGGTGGCGATGGTGGTGATGGTGAAAAGGGTGATCCGGAAGAGGACGAGTTTGGGCCAATAATGAAATTTGAGGAAGTTATGAAGGAGGTGGATGCTAGAGGGGCTACTCTTCCTTCAGACATGATGGAGGCAGCCAAAAGTGTTGGGATTCGAAAATTGCTACTCCTCCGATATTTGGATTTGCAGGTAATGAATTATTAATAGGAAAAGTTTGCTATGTTTTGTGGGAAAACCAAGTGCTTGTAAGTAAAAGTTTTTGCACTGAACTTTAGTAAATTTTGTGATTGAAATGTATTTGATGCTTATGTTATTGCAGGGATCAAGTTGGCCTCTAGGATTTGCAATGAGGTCATGGGGAATGCTTCGAAACCGGATGTTGGCTGACCCATCTTTTCTTTTCAAGATTGGAACCGAGGTTTGTTAAATGATCATCTTTATGAACAATTATACAGAATTAACTATTACTAGTTACATATTTGTATGATAGCTTTCGTATTATCTGCTCGGATTGGAAAATGAGAATTTGCTTCTCCATCTTCATGTTAAAATCCCAAAGATGAGATAAGCTGAAACATAAAAAAATAGTTTATGAGGTTATTACTCTCTCTGTGCCCTGTTAGTGGAAACGAAGCTTAGATCTTTTTAAACACTGAAGCAAAAGATTTTGGGTGTGCCTTTAATGTGTGATTTGCATTGCCTATTTCATATAAAACGGTTGCCATCGTTGCTTTATCCTATTTATCCTATGATGATTTCCTATTATCTGTTCAGATTGGTAAATGATGACCTGGTTCATAATTTTCTTGTTTAATTGCCAAAGATGAGTTAATAAGCTGAAACAAGAAGAAATAGTTTTTTACTTCCTATTATTATAGTCTCCGATGCTCTGTTGTAATGCAGATAGTCATTGATTCTTGCTGTGCCACCCTAGCGGAAGTGCAAAAGAGGGGCAAGGATTTCTGGGCGGAATTTGAGTTGTATCTTGCTGATCTTTTGGTTGGAGTGGTGGTGAACGTTGCTTTAGTTGGCATGCTGGCTCCATATGCACGTATTGGGCAACCATCTATATCGAAAGGGTTACTTGGACGTATGCAACATGCTTATGGAGCTCTCCCTAGCAGGTTATCATAACATGCAACAGAAACTACTTTGATATGGACTCAGCATGATGTTCTAATTTTGTTTCTTAATGTATTTGTGTTATTTACTTTTGTTATTTGCAGCGTTGAAGGTATACAATTTTTCTTTATTAATCTCATCCTTTATAATCTTGTACAGTGTGTTTGAAGCAGAAAGACCTGGTTGCAGATTTACGGTAAACCAGAGAATTGGTACATACTTTTACAAGGTAAAATTTATGTATAGAGCAACAAACTTGTAGTGTCATCTTTGTTGGAAACATATTAATGATAAAAGGAAATGCAGGGAGTCCTTTATGCATCAGTCGGATTTGCATGTGGCATCATCGGCCAAGGAATCGCAAATTTGATAATGACTGCCAAGAGGTAAATGAATCCTTATTCCTCTCAGTTGCCGACTTCCACATGTTCGTCTTGTCACGTGCTTTATACAAAACTTAATCGGATGTGGATTTAAGCATGAAACTCGACCTGCTATCAAGAAGGAATCACTAGCTAAGGATGCATCATTTCTTACCATACGTATTTTCCATCCTTCAGGAGCGTGAAAAAGTCCGAAGAGGACATACCTGTGCCACCTCTTCTGAAGAGTGCAGCTCTCTGGGGTATGTTTTCCCTTCTTGAACGCCAACCTTAACAATTCATGGTGTCTCTTGCAGTGACATGATCTGTTTTCACTAACCTGTAGGATGCTTATAGGTTTGCATTTGTATTTCCTTTTAACTCGGATACATCTCTTTTCAGGCGTCTTTCTTGGAGTTTCCTCGAATACTCGTTACCAGATCATCAATGGATTGGAGCAGTTGGTTGAGGCCTCACCTTTGGCTAAACAGGTTCCGCCGGTTGCAATGGCTTTCACCGTCGGTGTTCGATTTGCCAACAATATTTATGGTGGGATGCAGTTTGTAGATTGGGCAAAATGGAGTGGAGTGCAATAAACTAGAACCCTTCAATCATTTTGGTTATGGCAATGTATGCCATTTGCGGACAAATCTCGATGCCTTGTTGCATGTGAGGTTGAACTGCAAGCAGAGATTGGTAGTTGTGTCCTGATGGTGTAATAAAATCTTAATCCTTTATTGGAAAGTGAATCTGGAAAAATAATATGTTTCATGGAATGTCATAAAATGGGTTTAAAGGTATTAGTACAGGGCTTAATTTTTTTATACATTACTCGTTTAAAATTGTTTTAATCATAGAGTTTTTTGTTATGTTTTAAACAAATTTAAAAATATTTTTTTAAATTATTATATCAAAAAACAAAAATTCCAAGTATCAGAAAAAAATAGATCTATAATTATAAATATTAAAAAATTAAATTTTAAGAGTATGTTTCTAATAATAAATATCAAGAAAAACTAAGTTTTAATTGTAAGTATTAAAAAATTACTCTCTACTAATAAATATTAAAAAATAAATAAATTTTTAAAAATAAATCTTTAATAACAAATATTAGGAAAATAATACCCTTATAATACATATTAAAAATAAATATTAATAATAAATATTAGAAATAATTTAAATAATAATCCCAAATAATAAATATTAAAAAAACAATTATAATATCAAATAAAAAAAATAAGCCTACGGCGGGTCACCCTCGTGTCCATGGAACGGCACTGAGTATTGCGACAGCATTAGTCCAGGCATTGTTGAAGGCGATCCAATGTCCCTGCACGGCTGCACTAATCGCAACATAAGCACTGTATAATTGGAACATAATAAGAAATAAAATCAATTAAAATCACTAATTTCATTTGATTGTTATTATAAACTAAAAAAACATAAGTATGTAAAAAAACTAAATAAATGCATAAAAATATCGTCAGAATTGTTATTTAAAGTGTCATCAGAACTAAATAATTTCGCTCAATTTTAATTTTTTTTTTTAAATTTTAACCTGAAAACCTTTAAATTTAATCTTAAATCCGAATATACATATGCAATTAATTATTTTGTTTAAGACCATCCCATTTGAATTAAGAACCAACTTAAAAGTATTATCATTTAAAGGTAATTGTAATTCCATTGCCCAATCTTCTCCCCAACCATCTTCTAATCCACTCGATTTGAAAGCTATGATTTCTAGTTACTATTTCACTAATAAAAACATTTATGGTAATTCATATTTTATATTATTATTGCTATTTTTTAACTGATTTTTATCTAGGTATATTATACGAGTCATGTTCTAAAGTTTACATGTTCATTCTTGATTCAGCTAACGATTTTTATGGACCTAAAGTATTTCTTAGATAGATTCTTAAGCTTCGGTTAGAATAATAGTTTATAGACCTAAAATATCACCTTAGGTTGATTTTTAACGTAATGGGCTTAGAATAATTCCTAAGGCATTCATTGTGCCGATTTTGAACGCCCCTACTTTTAAGTATGAGTGTATGACTTTTATCATATTTGCTTGTGGACTGAGCTGGTCTGGTCCCAAGCCAGAGTGTCGTGGCCGAATGCAACGGATGTTTGCATGTTCATTCTTGATTCAGCTGACGATTTTTATGGACCTAAAGTATTTCTTAGATAGATTCTTAAGCTTCGGTTAGAATAATAGTTTATAGACCTAAAATATCACCTTAGGTTGATTCTTAACGTAATGTGCTTAAAATAATTCCCAATTATAAAAATTAGGTACTTATTGTGCCGATTTTGAACACCCCTACTTTTAAGTACGACTTTTATCATATGTACTTGTGGACTGAACTGGTCTGGTCCCATACCAGTGAGTCATGGCCCAATGCAACAGACAGTCAAAAGATTGCAGCTGAAGTAGCAAAGACAGCAATGTGGAACACATGGGCGTGGACGACGAGGGTTATTGTTCAAAGGTAAAACACTTAAATTATTAATTCAATATAATCTACAAGTAAATTCAGACATGGTAGTTGCAAGCTACAGCTACCTGGAAGGGGAATATTTTAAATATTAAATATCTATCTATGTGATTGGGTCGTGAAACGTAGTGACGGAGTAAAAATTTAAAGTTAAAGAAATAAAATATAAATATTTAGAAATATATAATAAATTCATAAAAAAATAATTTTAAAAAATTAAATAAAAAACAAATAAAAAAATTCTTCGGAGTAAAACCTCGCCACCCATGTAGTTTCGTCACTCGTGGGAGGACTGCTGTCATTAGCGAAAGGTGTGATGTTGAACTTTCAACCTCTACTTTTCCATAATAAGACTGGAAACGATGTTGAAATTTATATTCCACAATTTATTGTAATTTATCTTAATTTAATTATATTTTTATAATATTATATTAGTAGTAAATTGAAATTTATAAAACTGCTGGTGAAATTTATCACTAATTAAGCATTTAATAAGTTATAAAATTATTGCAATATATAGCCCAAGTAACTCCATCATTATTTATCTATATACATGTAGTTTTTTTGAAATTATAATTTATTTGATTTGATAATATCAAAAAATATATTAAATAGGTTAAATTTAAAATTATATTAAATTAAAACTAAATTAATCAGATATAATGATACTATATTCTATGAAATTAAACTTTGATTTCAATTTTAATGATATAATAATATATTTATAATAATTTATAATTGATTAAAACATACATTTAAGAAATGTCTGTCTGTACGTAACTAAACCAATTATCTTATAGTATAGAAAAAAAATAACCGATAAATAATATTTTTGTAAAAGAAAAGAAAAAGAAAAAACAATAATAATAATAATAATAATAATACTAAAACGTTTAAGCAATTATAGTAATAACAACTACCGCTTGGTTGCCGACCAAAATTTAAAGAAGGGTAAAGTTTATAAATGGTCACTAAATTTTGAAAAATTATTCAATTTAAATAATTAAAATTTTAATTATTTTAATATTATTATTAAATTTTATTTTTCTTTAATTTGGTCGCCGAGAGGTTAAAGGATATTAAAAATGTGACGTGATAGTTAATAAAATTTATAAAATAACACATTTAATCCTTCGTATTTTTATATTCAGATAATTTAATCTTAATTTTTAAAAATAAATTTAACTCAAAACCTTAAACTAAAGCATAATCACCATCTATGTCCTTGAACAAAGTATTTCTTATGGGATTTTATTTAAGAACAAGATTAAATTGTTTAAAATTATAAATACAAGGTTAAATATATAATTATATAAAATTTTATTAACGGTCACGTTACTTTTTAACATTCATTAATTGTTTAATGAATAAATTAAGATAAAATTATAAATTTAATAATAACATCAAAATAATCAAATATTTAATTATCAAATTAAATAATTTAACAAAATACAATGACTTTACCCTTTAAAAAAATCAAAGCTCCGCACTCTATGATTTATTTTAGGTGAAGCTAAAAAAATATCACGTTCATTTTTTTTTAATTTTTGAGAGAAATATATTTAAAAAGATAGATTAATTTTTGAATTTATCTTTATTTTTTAATTTTATATTTTAATTTTATCTCTAAATATAATTAAATTATATTTAAGTTTAACTATTTTATCTTTAAATGTTATAAAATAAATATTGAATTTAGATTTTATAATAAATAGATGATGTACATGTTATTTTTTTAATATTTATTAGTAGGATTTAATTTTTGACATAAAAATAATTTTAACCCTTAACGTTTATAATTTTTATCATTTTAGTTCTTTTTTTTCGATAAATTTAGTCCTTAACTTATATCTTTTTAATAAATATCTTATTTTTTAACTGCATTATGACTGAACCGTTAAAAATTTAACGACGAAGACATGTCATATTCATATGATAATATATTTTAAATAACATAACATCTAACCTATCAAATATATATAATATGTAATTTTATTTTAATATAAAATATAAAACCTAATCATTTAATTTACTTCTATTTTCTTAGATTTTTTAATACTTAATGTTATTGTAAAATTATATTTATTTATTAATCTTATTAATTTAATTAAATACACACTATATTGATATATATTACATGAACCCAATTATTTAAAATATTAATATTTTTCTTTTTTATTAGGACCACTCGATTGATTGACCTTACCTTTCATTTTTAAATAAAAAAAGACATTTAAAAAACATGTTTCAATAGCGACATGGGATGGGGATGGGGGACGAGTCAAAAAAGTGGCGTTACGGAATTGTCACAAGGAAATTTATGCAAAGGAAAATGGAAAAGCAACGTGACGGCACGATAGTTGTAGTTTGACTTAAATCACAATTCAGTCATTAAAATATATATTTTTTTATTTTTAATCTTTATACTATTTTTATTAAAAAATATTTAAATTATTTTTTTATCATTTTTTATATTTAAATTATTTTTATTAAAAATAATTACTTAAACTACGTTATTTTCTTGTTTTTGATCTTTAAATTAGTTCTTAATACAAACCAATTGTAATTTGTTAATATTTTATTAATCAAAATATATTTTTATTTCGATAATTATTAAATTTAAAATATAAAATATAATATTTATATTCTTTTTTTATAAAAAATAATTTAAATGAAATTTACTTACTTGTTTTTTCATTTAAGTCTTATATTTTATATAATGATAATTATCTTTTTGAAAATTTTATTGTTAAATTACAGTGTTTAAATTAATATAGTCACAAATATTCTAATATTTTTGTTTTGGTTTCATGTTATAATAAGTTCTTAAATTTTTAAGAAAAAATTAAATTTTAAAATTTTGTACTTAATTAAGTTTTTGAATTAATAAATTTAATCAATTAAATATTTAATCAATTAAGTCGATTGATTAATTTTGACAATTAAATATTAATTTTTTCCCTCAAATATTACTAATATATGATATATTATAATTCTATTATGTTGTATTTAATTTTTTTTAAAAAACATTTTTTATAAATTGTATAAGTCTTTTAGATTTTTAAAAACATCTTAAAAATTAAATTAAATAAAAATATTTTAAAAATATTAAACGGAAATATTATGATATAACGCATTGTATCAATAAATCAAAAAAAATATCAATATTAAATGATTAAAATTAGTCAAATAACTTAATTAGTCAGAAAAAAATAACATATTGTGTCCTCTAGATTCATCTTTGTTATAAGAGGAAATTATCTATGCATGTATCGATGCAAGGGCGCATAAAATTTGAATCGATTAAAAAAATTAAATTAAATTATATTATTAATTTCAAAAAAAATTATTAAATAAAGATATAAATAATTTAAAATATTTAGTGATTAATAAATTAGTTTTCAAGTTTAATCAAGTCTCTCAATTCTTCATGATTATATGAATGTGTTACATATGGTTATAAAAAATTGTTCAGATTGGAATTAATTAATATCATGACATTATAAATAGTTATAATAAATTTGAACAAAACTCGACTCTAATTTTACAAAATTAACTCTATTAAAAAATGTTAAATAAATTTAAATTATAAATATAATTTTTTAATTAAACTAACTAAAAATTTTTAACTCGATTAAATCAAATGTGTATCTTAATCGAGAGAATCCTGATATTTGGGATTTTGATTTTTTTTATATGTTAAATGTTTAACTTTTGATGTAGGATATAGAGACGTGAAGATTATGGAAAGATATAATCTTAAGATATTTCTAAACGTGTTAATTGATTAGACAATACAATGGGATAGGATAAGTTTATGATATTTTAATTCTGATTTAAAATTTACATATAATTAAAATATAATTTGATATCGATTCGATCTTAAGAATTTAACAAGAATAATAATAAAAATATTAAATATAATATATAAAAATAATTATAAAAACGTGACCCCAAAACTTAAGCACCCCTTTAACATTTTTTTCGAGCTTTTGCTCAAAATAATGATTTTTGAGGTCATAAATAATGACAAACACTTCATATTTAAAGGTAAAAATCACTTTTTAAAAGTGATTTTATATTCGTCTTTAAAAATTAAAATTTTAATTTCGAAGGTAAAAAATCATTTTTAAAATCATTTTTTTGATATATTTTTAAAAATTATTTTAAAAACAATATCAAATCAACCCTAAATTTTCATGTGAGTTACACTAGTAAACATGTTTACAAGGCCGCTTAATTTTATTGTGTTTTTAATATCAAATCGTTTATTTTTTATTATGTTTTTTGGTGTTTTTATTTTAAATTAATGAGTTTAGGGATTAAAGTTAAGAGTAATAGTTAGGGTTTAGAAAATTAAGACTAGAGTGTATATTTTAACGTGTAAAGTAGAGTTTAAGATATAGAAAATTAAAGTTAGAGTTTATAATTTAAATTTTTAAAATTTTTTAATAGAAGACGTAGAAGAATATATGATTAGGGCAAAAGATTTTTACTCGTTTCCGAGGCCTATCTATAAATAAACCTTGGTTTAATTGTGATGCAATTAGTTGAATAAAATTTCTCTGTTTTTGTGTTTTTATTTAAAAATAATAATTTAGGATTTAGGATTTAAAATTAAATTTTTTAATTAAAAAAATTAAAGTATTAAGGTTAAGATATATAACATAAGATTTATTATTTATAATTTAGGGCTAAAACTTAAAATTTAATATTTTCTAATGTTAAAACATAAAAAAATCGAGAATTTTTATCCCAATAATTGAAACTTAAAACTCGCGATAAATTCTCATAAATATTAAAGAATTTTTTTATTTTCAAAAATATTAAACCCTTAAAAATATTTTCTGAAGTATTAAAATTTCTACAGTGGATTTGAAGTCGGATTCAGAAGAATCCGACTATGAACAGTGTTTATAATTTTTTAAAAAACAAAAAAAATGAAGAAAAATGTTCAGGAGCCTGCAGAATAAAGGGGAAGTCGAAGTCATTTGAGTCCGACTTTGAAACATTACAATGTTTCAAAGTCGACACTCCTGGACATTTCTCTTCCTCTTTTATATAAACACTATTCATAGTTGGATTCAAAAGAATCCGACTTCAAATTCACTATAAAAAATTTAATACTTCAAAAAATATTTTTGAGGGTTCAATAATTTTAGAAATAAAAAAAATCTTCAATATTTATGAGAATTGTACTAAAACTCATCCAGCTTTTTTTTTTTTACACTTCAAAGATAATGTGATATTAATTACTAATTAATCTGTACACTATATTTGTAGACTCGGAGGAACCATCACCGACGTTCCCATATCAGGTAAAAATAAACTTGGATAGCTTTAGACTTTATTTTTTGTGGCATTCCAAGTGTGCCAGTGTCTAGTACAAGACAGTGTCCCATAACTCATAAACAGTGTCATTATCAAATATCTATTAAAATTGATATATCAGATCATTCTTTAATATATCGGTTTGATTACATAATCGTATATATTTATAATTTTATAATATTTTTATATATAATTATTTAAACTCGAATCTTTTAAGATAAACAATATATTTTTATTAAAATTATTTGTTTAATTTAACTTTTCGATTTTTTTATTCGAATCAAAATCACATAAATGTTTTGGTCCTTACATAAATGTATTACATATCTAGTCCATGTGATGGGTCTTCAATAAATACTTTGAATAATCCCTGAGGGAAAACGTGAAAATCATTGTCACCAAAAATTCAACACTACCAATCCATTAGTGGTGAGACTGCTTTTCTGGTCCCTCATTTTGAACTGGTTCTCGTTATCTAAAATTATATGGGGTAATTTACGATGTATGATGGGTGGAATGCCATCCGATCACATCCGATCCGAGACTTTAAATTTCGGGCAAAGACGAAATTATATGGGACGTGAGAAAGATCGTTATTCTTTTTAAATTTTTTAGTATAATTGTATTTTTAGTCTTGTCGTTTAAATGTTAATTAATAAGATTTTTGTCCCTCTTAAATTTTAAATTTAAAAGTTTAATAAACTCTTATCTCCTAATATTAAATCTTAACTATGTCATTGATTACACGTATAGCCTTAGATTGTGGATCATACGACTAACACAATATAATATATAATTAGGGATGTAAAAAGTTGATTCAATCGGTAAGCTTGATTAAAACCTATTCGAGTCAGAATTTTATTTAAATTGAGAAAGTAATGACCCAGAATTAATTTATAATCGACTATTTTTGATCTGTACCTGATTTGAATATGTTATTGTAGTAATCGAACTCGATATTCATCCGACTGAAAATGACATGAACCTGAATTGAACCTATTACTGTGGACAAGAAACTCGACCTGGACCCAACTAAAATGAACTCGAACATGAGACTAGCCTAGTAGATAACTGATATTACTTAACTGAATCAACCCAAGATTTGATTTTACCCAATCTATTAATTGATCCGACTTATTTTGAATCCGACATGTTATTGATTCAGACTGATATTGACATAACTTGATATATCTAATATGTAATTGAAGAAATCTAAGATGCAATGAATTTATTATAATATAATAATTAATTTTTCATTACTTATATTATTAATTTTTTATTTAAAATATTTTTGTTAAATAATTTAGTCATTTAAAAAGTTGTTGAAAACTTTCCCCTCAAATAACACATGTTAGTTTATTTATTAATTAATCAAAAATTTTGTTAGATAATAATTAACATGAAATATCTAAATTAATTATGAAAATCAAATATTAAAATATATTTTGAATATCTAATAAAAACATCTTAATTAAATCTAAAAATGTACGTTGAAACATAATTTCAAGATATAAACAGCTCAACTGTTCGAATGATATAAATATTCTAAAATATTGTTAAAACAATAGCCCAAAAATAATCAAAAGAGAGTTCGCATTGTATGATAAAATATTTGAATAAAAATGAGATTCTTTAAGTACCGAATCGCTTAAGAAATAAGAGTATATAAAAAAAAGCGCTAAAGATATACAAACTAAATAGCTTAACGTGTCTTTAAAGTACAAACAAACACAAACAAAATAATATTTTTAATTTTTGATAAAATTTTCTCTAAAATCACTTTAATTTAATAATTATAAATCCGAATTCGAGTGATTATTTTTTAAAATTAAATACTTGATCTATATTATACCATACATGATATTTTCAAATATACTTAAACTACAATCAAATAATAAATCAAGCAAATATAAAATAATATTTATTTATAGTATACAAAAAACGCCTTAAACAATTAATCAGGGGTGGATAGTGGTGAGGGCCCCAGGGTCTTACCCCCTCCAAAATTCTCATTAAATTTTTACTTTTTAATTTTTTAAATTAAGTTACACAATTTTTCTCTTTTTAGTCTATTTTTTTAAAAAAATCAAGTTTAAGTTTATAAAATTTTTAAAAATTTTAAATTGACCCCTCAACTTATTATACCAAATTTTTCCCTTACCATAGAGAGATTATTATATCATAGGCCCGACTCGCCACGTCAATCGTGGTCCCTAACCAATGAAAAACACCTATTTCACTCCTAATCATCCATGTCATTAATATGATTTTTAGAAATTATATTTTTTAAATGACATGGAAAAATGAGTAATGATTCATTGGTTTAAAAGAAAGATAGTGGTGAGGTGGGTGGTTATAATTGAATAAGACCATCGTTAATGTGGTAAGTCAGACCCATGATATAATTTCTCCTTACCATAACCCTTCTATGTATTATTAGTATTAACCATAATCTTATTTCGAAAATCAAACGATATTACCGTAAAATATCGAACAAATATAATATTAAAAGTTTGAAAATAATAAAATTACTTCATCCATAAATAACAGAATTCAAACAAATTTACATAGCATTGTTTTTGCCTCAAAAGATAATGCCAACAGAAGAAAAAATTATTAGGTGAACCCTGTTCACCACATCATCTATGGTCTCAATTAATCAGGACTGTTGATCTTAATTTTTTTCCAAGTGAATCATCACCTCTTTCCTATATGGACTTAGTGGGTGCGTAGTTATTAGGTGATTATTTAAAGATCAACGATCCTGATTACTTGGACCATAGATGACGTGGTGAACAGGTTCACCTAATAATATCTCCAACAGGAGGGTTCCTCAAATCCATGCATACAGATATGTAATACGTAAAGACAGGCGATAACCAGTACCACACATAGAGTATTACAGAGAATTTAACGTGCAATAAGGTAACAGTACGATTACGGTACAATATAATTAAAATATTATAAAATATAAAATATAAAATATTATATTTTAATAATATTTTAGGTCGATAATATCACGAAAAATACGGTACCATATCCCTGCTGTACCCTAGAATCACCTAGTTTTATAACATAATACTAATATTTATGAGTATCAAGTAGATCCCAAAGATTCAACTTGTGCTTTTCCAGAAGGACCCTTGGTCCTAATATAAAGCCTATACTCATCAAACGTCATGGGACTGTATAGTGCTGGCCGCTCCTCACTCACAAGCTCTTTTGCCGGTTCAATCAGTAGATCGCTCTTGGGATTGTAAAAGAAAGCAAGGGAAACACGATCTTTCACTGAATTCACGATCACACGATGTTCAACACTCTTGTAAATCATATTGCTCAGCACCTAAGCACACGTCTCAGCAGACATGAAGTCAAAATGCTATATGTTTATTTAAAATACTAAACGTGTTTTGATGATTAAGCACAGTTGTAAACCTGAATTTGATCTCCGACGTTGACAATGAAAGCGTTGGGAATGGGTTTGACTGTGAGCCAGTTTCCATTCTTACGAACTTGGAGACCAGCGACATCAGGGTCGGGTAGGAGAAAGGTTATTCCACCAGGGTCTGAGTGGGAAGAAAGGCCTAGTGTCAGGTCAGGTTGAGGACACTTGGGGTAGAAATTGACCCTTAAGCAAGCACCAATGTCTTCTCCACCAAATGCATTTTGTAGATAATCTTCTTTTAATCCTAGATTTGTAGACATCGCCTTAAGCAGCTTTCCACCCAGTTTTACAACTTCTGAACCATATTCTGAAAGCAGTTCCCTGCGTAATGATTGTTAGTTATATCTTTCTGGGTTCTAAAGAGAACTTTGAAAACGACCAGCACTAACTTTGTCCTGTAGAACCATATAAATAATATTTATGTTCAGACCAAAGCTAGGCCTGGTTTAATCACCTGCAAGATGAAGGGTGTGAGGGCCACTTGCTTTGATTACTCAAAGAAACCGGCAAGTAGTGAAGAAAAAAGTAATCACTCCAATCAAGGATAGCTCCTTTCTGCACTCCCAAGCGACTGCCGTAGCCTTCGTAGGTAGTTGGTGAGTTAGCATACTCTTGTTTCAGTTCCAGCGGCATGTTAAAGAATTGACGCCACGCCTCGCGTGTACGCTCCATTAGGTCATGTCTGACACCATGGTTCACCGCCTGGAAGAAACCCCACTCCTTGCAGGCGGTGGATATGAACCCCAAGGTCTCCTCATGGAGAGTCGGGTCTTTGCTGAAGAGGTTCTTAAGATCAATAACCGGAATATCCACATGCTGGTGGTTTTCAGTTTCCTTAGTGAAGGCAGGCCTATCACTTGGAGGCTTCACGTACCGCTTTGGAATCGCACGCAGGCCACTTTCAGACAAAGACTGAACTCGAACAACTGGTTCAGGCCAGCTCTTAAGGTCACTCATCTTACGTTAATTCCAAATGAATTAGGATTAGCTGAGTGATATTGGTGAATAGAAGAATGGGGGTAAAGGGGTTTATATAAGGATTAAAAGCACCGGAGAGGGATGCATTTTTTGGCGACGTGATCAGCTTGATTAGTTTATTGCAATTTGCAATGGCTAAAAAGTAGGGAAGGAAATAAATGTGATTAATTTCCTTGGAAAATATTTACATTCATGGTAAGAAACAAACAAGACTATTAGGCACATATTTGTACGGTGGTCCGCTGTCGTAATAACGACTGTAATATAATAATAGCGATACCGTCTAATTATTTTAAAAAATAAATTAAAGTGGATAAGAGTAAATAGTTTCGTCACTGATAACACCGTCCTATATCTCTAGTAAAAAATAACGATGCTGATTTTGTCCGAAATCTTTAGTAAAAAATAATGGTTTACAATAATTATAATACTATTTGTTATGATTGCGATAAAACATCGTGAATAAAAAAACACAATTGTAACTACAATTTTCATTTAATTAAACTTTATTTTTTCCTCGGATAAGTAGAGTTGTAAACGAACTAAACGTTCAATGAAACATTTGTGAACTGTTCAATAAGAAATTCATTTATTAAACCAACCAAAATGAATAAGATTTTTTATTCGTTTAATTAAACGAACAAATATGAACAAAGAACTTATTCGTTCATTTATATTCGTAAACGTTCGGTAATCCATCTTTTATGTTCGTTTATTTATGTTTGTTTAAATTTATTCACTTGTGTTTAGGGGTGAGTATTAGATCAAGTCGAATCGAGTTAAAAATATCAAGCTATTTGAATTGACAAGTCCTACTTCATGACTCGTTAAAATTTTTTTTTAAAATAAAATTGAACTAATTTATTAGATAATTTTAAATTTCAACTAATAATTTTTTAAAAAATTAATTATTATTAATTCAATTTAAAATTAATTAATTAATTAAATTAACTTGAAAATATTGAATATTTAATATATTATATATACATTTATGTTTATTAGTGAAGCATCTAGATTTTAGTGAAAAATCCAGAGAGAATGCAAAATTTTACTGCAAATTACTAAGGGATAATAGTAGGAAGTTCCTTTTTTATCCCTTTCTTTATTTAAATTTACGCACGTGCATTTTTCGAGGACAGGACCAGTGATGCAACCTTCTGAAGTTTGATTTTTTGGGCCCAATGGAAATTTCAAACGTGCACGGACAGCTCCTTGATAATGCCACAATGGTCCTTGAAAAATAAATAATTATCATTTATATCCCAGTTTTTCTTATTTAACAAAATTTTATTTAGGATAGGTATTTTATCTGATTTGAACGGGTTTTGATTTAATTCGATCTGATCAGATTGATTTTTTAATAAAAAATCGGGTTAACGTTGGGGTCAAGTTTTTATTAAGGGACAAATTGGGTTTGAGTTTAGAGTTTAAAATATTTGATTTAATTTAAAATTAAATATATAATTTTTCATTAAATTTTTTAGAGTTATTTATAATATTCCTCACTATATATTTTTATAATTAGATCAACAAAATTAAATTTTTATTTATAATTTTATCCTTAAAATTATAATTTTTATAATTAAATTTCTTAAAATTATTTTTTATAGATCGGGTCAAAATTATGTTTAGAGTATTTATTATCAATTCAAGACAAGTTAAATTTTAAAAAAAATATTCAGGTCAGATCAAGATTGAGTTTAAAACATATATATTCAAATTAGGTTTGAGTAGATAAAAACTCGATTTGATTCGATTCGTACACATATTTAATTCTATTCCATGTAATAAAAAAATCCGAGTAGAACGTTGGTTGTTTTCAGCTCTTAAAAGATTTTGCTTGCAACTTATAAGTTTTTTTATAATCAACTAATTGCCAATATATGACATGACGTTACATGACAATATTAAAACTACGATTAGAAAAAAAATATATATTGAAGCCTTTTATTACTAATATGGCTTGTCTTACTCTTGATTTATAATTTTTATATATTTTTAAATAAGAATAAAAATGTTACTTAATAATTGAATACAATAATTTTTTATTGAAGAAAAAAAAAACACCGATTACGTACCTCGTAAAAATCTCACTAAACCTACGAAGAAAAAGAGTACATGTAGAAGGGCTAACATAAACAACATTAAAAATCACTAAACAAGAGCCAAAAATCAAAATAAACTACCCACAAAGCAACCAAAATAACCTCATACTAAAAACAAAACATTACCCAATACCCGTATCATTATTTCTAAACCGATAACGCAGATCATTATTTATCAGACCTTGAATACTATCATGTGGCTCTTTAAAGAACATCTCGCTAATATTTCGTAAATCCTTCGCTAGTCTATCAGCAACCAAATTAGACTCTCAACTAGTGTGTTCCATATATACCTCCCAGAAACGTTGAATCATCTCTCGGATAACAACAACAAGGCCATTAGCCGTCTAAATCGTTCCCCCATGAGTCACACAATAAATAATCTCACGACTATTTGATTCAAGCTTTACACGGCAATAACCACAACGCCACGCATGTTTAAGTCCATCAAAAATTGTCCATAACTCCACATTCAAGATAAAACATCGACCAATACGACGACTAAAGCAAAAAATTTAATTCCCTCCATGACTTCTGTGTACCACTAGTGCCACAAAGGCTTTTGGTGGTCTTATTGGCGCATACCACGGTGGGGTCTTCGACTGGGGTGAAGTCGTAACAAGGTAGCCGTAGGGGAACCTGTGGCTGGATTGAATCCTTCGCGATGGAAATGCACTCTTCCCCAAACCAACATAGGGGGCTAGCTTGCTTCCACTGGTGGCGGGCGGGCGGGCGAAGGGTCCAAAGGACACGTAGCCGGGGGCGAGTCAAAAAGAAAAGAGTTCCATTTTTCTTCTTGTTCATCAATCGGAAATCAAGACAAACCGGGCACTACGGTAAGACATCCGAGCGGCAGACTCCTCTAATCACAGTCGAATTAAAACCCGGATGCACCGCACCATCCACATAAACTTTCACCCAATTAGAGGGCGGACAACACTAATGATTCATTGACTACGAGATTTGCCCTTGAATTGCACTAACCACCAAATTTTGGGAGCTAGCCACCCTTATCTGTTCAAGATACAGCCTGCTTGCCATAACCATATCTTCCCTTTCAACGTAATCCAGTTTAAGAAAAAAATATTTTCTTCGATACCAAAATTTTCATCAGATAATCGCAAATAACAATCTTCAATTATTCAAATTATCCGTAAAAGAAATATTTGCGTTCAAATTATTAACAAGTCAATCCTGTAATGGTACATTATAAAAATTTATTAAAAAAATATTTGACACTAGCTACATCTAACGTGCACGGAAACAATCACAAAGCATACGAAGCAAAATCTTTTGACCTTGTCGACAAAAGTTATAAATTGGGTCGTTAATAAATTCTTATATAAAAAAAATCCGCCTATATTGTGAGCAGTAAAAAATCGAATAAAAATATTTAAAAGTAAAAAATGTTATCAAGATAAATAATATAAAAATATTGAGATATGAATCACAATTTTCTTTTATAATCACATGCTTCTTTTGTTTTAGGTTTAATAGGTAATTTTGCCCTTGTAATGATCATAAATTAATATTTTTGCCTCTCATTTTTAATTTCATCAATTTTGTCATTGTACTTTTTTAAAATTAACTATTATGCTTCTTATTCTTTTTAATTTTATCAATTGAACCTTCGAACTTATTGAATTATATCAATCTCATCCTTTAATTATTATAAATATCCATTTTTATTGGGATTTCACAAATACAACCCAATACCAACACCCAAACTAGATATGGGCACGGGTTAGATCGAGTTTTTGGTCCACCCGACATGAATATTTTTCAAAAACCTGACCTATAGGAAAAATAATTTAAAGGAATTAATTATAAAAGATAGAGGATTTAATTATAAAAAAAATATAATTTTAGGAACTAATAAATAAAATTTTCAATTTTAAGGATCAAATTATTAAAAAAATAAAGATAGAAGAATATTATTATAAATATCTAAAAAAGTTACATAATTAATCACAAATCAGGTCGAATATTTTACACAATAAATATAAACTCAATTGACTTTTCCTTAATAAAAAATTAACCTAAACCCGACTTTTTTCATTAAAAAATCCAATCCGACCGGATCAAACAAAATACTCGTCCCTACCTCAAATATTCATCAACCTACATTCATTTATGTTATAGCTAACCTTAAACCCTAATTTACAGTCTCCACTAACTACATTCCACCCCAATGTTGCAGCTCTGACTGCCACTAGGGTTCTCCACATCAACAAGAACCACCAAAGGAGGAAAAATTATATCATCAACCTTCTAATCACATCATCCGTGATCTTAACTAATCAAATTTGTGTATCTCATATTTTTAAGGTAAATCAATCACCTATTTCTTGTTTATAATTGGTGAGTAGATAATTATCAGGTAATCAGGTAATTACTTAAAGATGAATGGACCTAATTGTATGGACCACAGATGACGTATGTAGTGAATAAGATTCACGATATAATCGAGGGACCCCGCCATTCTCCACACCTAACCATCCATTGCCACGTCAACATTGTCTCCCATCTCATATGTCCCTGCCAATTGCCATCACGTTCGTCCCCGACCAAATCCCCTCGACAGCATGCGCATACGCATTGCCCCCAAACCAATGCAAGCATACACTATCTTAGTTCTTACCAAGCCATAAAGACAAAGTAGACACACAAGATCTATGTCGAGTTATCGTATTCTCTAGAAGTGTATTGACAATATCTATATTTGTTATTACAATGAAGGTAAAATCAATAGTTGGATGGTTGAGGAAGAAAACATAAAAGTAAACAAGGAAATAACAGAAGAGGAGTCTTAGTATTTAGGAAGAAACCAACTAATTGTGATCTTAACAGCTGAAATTATCTAATACACTTAACACGTAAAAAAAATTACTTTTGAGAAAATATAAATTTTGTAATAATATTAGATTTAAAATCACTATAATTTATTATACTTTAAAATCGAGTTTAATAAAAATAAGAGCCTGATCAATAATGAATATTTTCTAAAGGATAATAAAGACGTAGCGAATGATCAAGATAACTTCTCATAATTTTATTAGGATCAATGTATTCAATCGAATTGTGTTGCCAAGTGGTAGAGAAGTTGCAAATTAGGTGATGATAGTGAAAGTAAGAAAATAAGACAATAAACACGATAATTTATAATGATTCAGCTTTTTAATCAAAACTATATTCACTATCTTAACTTCCACCGAAAATTTTTAAATTTAATATGAATATCTTTATTTTTATCTGTTCAATGGATAATCTTATAACCTCTTGATCATCCTATAGATAGAAATATTGTAAAATAATATTTTTCAATATATAGATATCTGAAAATTATTTCCTAATCTATTGAAGCTTGTACCGTAATTTTAAAGAAAATAATGTCACTCTTTAACAACACTAACACCGAGCACCTAATTTTTTTTAAATTTAAAAATTAAGTTAAAGACTAAAAGAGAAAGATAATTAATAATTAAAATATAATTAAAGGAGAAAATTTATTTTTAATTTATATTAGAATTAAATGTTTTTAATAATTCATTTAAGATTCAAATGACAAACATCTCAATTGATTAGAGTTTATGTTGATAATATGTTGCAAATAAAATAATAAAATATAATAATGAAAACAAAGAGTAAAAGATGAGAGAAAGAGAGATTTATATTTATTTTGAATATTTGTGTATAATACCTTCATTAAACATTTTATTTATTATTTTATAGGTATAAATATACAATACATAAAATTCTAATTATAATTAATGTCAGTGGCGGATCCATGCTTTGAATAGGTAGATCCGTGTTCATCCTAAATTTTTTTAAGTTCACATATTTACCCTAAATTTTTTTAATTTTTATGAATTATTTCTTAAGTTTTATAATATTTTATGCTTTGTGATCACCCTAAGATTTTGAAATTTTGTATCCACCCTCAAATAAATTTTTAAATCCATCATTAATTAATGCAAATAATATTTTTTTAGAGTTTAGGTTTTTAAGTTTTAAGATGTTAGCACTAGGGATATGTTGTATTATATTTTTACACAATTTATATATTAAAAAAATCGTAGGATAAAATACATAACAAAACAAGTTTACGTTGACAAGGCTTACCACAGTTAGCAAATCTTGAGGTTGAGTTCTTCAACGCTCACTTTTTTTCTTTCTCTGAACGTCAAATCAAACATTAATCTTGTGTAACAATGTGTAAATTTCTCGAGATTTTATTATTTAGATAAATTATGGTTATTATTATTCTTAATAACTTTAAATTTTTATTATATTCTATTTGGATATGCACGTTGGCATTTTATACCCGTGACAAGCACCTGGAGGCTGGAGGTACATCTCCCAGCCATATTCTACCCGTAGGTACATCTTCCAGTTCATTCTTGACCCAACTCATGAATCAGGGTTTCAATTCTTAAGAGTAAAACATAAAAAAGAGTGACAATTCTAAATTCTAAAACTGATGACAACAAAGGATATAAAAGGAAGAAGTGGGGTTGAGAGGAACCTTGAGATGTGTACCGAGTGCCGTCCATATATCCGTCCACTACCAAGTCCAGATTTAGGAGCTTGTGAACCCAACCATGGCAGGCAACATTGCCAAAATCTATCCTTTAAGCATAAGATTTTGGAAAATGTTCATAAACTTCAGCTACCACCAGATGATTCTTTAGATATCTCGGCCACCGCATCCTTCTCAGAGTTACTTGTATCCCCAGTATGAGCCTGACTTGTTTGAGCCTGACTTGTCTGAGCCTGACTGGAAGACTGAGATTCCGGTGAAAGTCCCAAAACTGCCAATACGGACCTAGAAAAGGCAAATACAGAGAAAAGAGATCGTGACAAGGACTCGAGGAGCATTTATAGAGCTTATGTTTAAGTTTTCTACATCCAATCAAAAGAAATAATAATGAGAAAAATCTTCATGTGAACCTAGGAAGTGAAGTTCGGATACTCTGTTGGCTAGCATGAGCAACCAAAGGAGCTCTGAGTGCTGCTGTCCTATTCAGTGCATTTTCGAGCTGTGGAGGAGGTAGCTGAAAGACAAATACAACTAATTAAATTACAAACATCAAGAACATGTTTAAGCTTATATTGGGAGATCAAAATTAGGGTTTCAAAAGAAATATGCACCTGAAGCAGCACACCGAAAGAATGAGGCTTTGTCAAGAGGGCACATTTCAAAAATCCTACCCACAACTTTGGGTATTTCCATATCTGCAACAAATCAATGTTTCCATAATATAAGCATGAACCATGAAGAGGGAGAAAAAAGGTGTCAAGTCAATGTGATAAATATACTCACCTGTTTGCTTACAAGTCGAGAAAGAATCTCCATTATAAATTCCACCTACAAAATTTTGGGTGATCAATTAATCAATTAGTGAACACCCATTTGATAAGAAAGCATAATTATATGGTAAATTCTTTAAGCAGGTTTTCCCCTCTTTTTTAAGATAACAAGCTGCCACTGGAAAACACCCATTTGATAAGAAAGCATAAATAAAAAGAACTGTAAAGCTATAATTATTGGGCATGACACCGTTTTCGTGATTGCTATGCTAGAAATAATTTAAATTGTTTAGGGAGCCTTTCAGCAAAAAGTAACTACAACAGTACAACTATATGTGATATCACTGAAGAAAGAAAGATAAAATACAATTCCTTACCAGTCCAGGAAAAGCACCAATGGCTTGTAATACCGTACGCATAAACAACAGAGGAAGAGGTATCTGCTCAACCTATTGGATAAAAGCGTTCATTGTCTGTATTCAGCCGCAGACAGTAGCAGATTTGGTGATAAAAATAAGAAGTGGTATAGTACATACCAATTGATTTAAGACCTTTGCAAGAATCTGCTGGATGAATATATGTCGTTGCTCAAAGCACGCATTACATGCATCAGTGACCTGGTTGCAGCACGAAAAAATAAAAACACTAAAGTGTGAATTTTGAAGTGATAATACATTTAGAAAAGAGAAACAGAAAACGGCCGTGGAAAGATTCTAGATTAAGGAAGCGAAGAAACCTTCTTCAGGGGAATTCCATCTCTTTCAGGATCAACGCCATGGATAGCAATTAACACTTCAGATGGAGAGAGCACTGGACCAGAATGAGATGATCCCTAGGTACAGAGTCCGATTAGCAATAAGCCAAAAAAATGCAGCTAGAACGAAAGCAGGTTGTTACCCTAAGAAATATTTTCAAACAAAATATAATATTGACAATGGCCATACAACTTTATAAATTTCAGGTCATATGTTCCACGTGAAAAATTTTCATGCAAGTGAATTCAAAAAGCAACAAAAGAAAAGTGAAGGTGTAGTATGCAAGTAACCATAACTTATGATCTCTACAAGCAACAATTAGAAGAATAAAAAAAAGTAAAAGTTCTAATAGAGAGATTTAACTTGTGGGTAGGAGCAGGGACAGATCTAGAAATCTTAATTTGGTAGTTCACAGATCAATAATAAATTATATATATGTTTAATAATATTTAAAATTAATTATTTAATATTATTTTATATTAAAAGTATAAATAAGATTATTAACATTAGAATTAAAGTCCTTGTTATAGTATATTTCTAGGATTATATCCAATATCAAAAAATTATGATGATCAAAGAATCATCAATAAAGTGATTACTCTTGAAGTTAAGGATAGAACCTCATTACATAAAGTGTGGTTATTTTAGGGTCATGTGCATAATTTTTTAGAGCTAATATTTTGATGTTAGATTTTAGGGTCTTGAGATTTCCAGTTTGGTTCACCATTGTTAACCATTTGATCAATTTGAAACTAAATTATGCTAAATTTCTAACAAATAGATCAATTTGAAACTAAATCATGTTAAATTTTTAACAAAGTGAATGTTTTTCAATGTTGGGATATTTAATCGACACCGTTTCGTCCATCAAAATTTTGACCTTGGGTAGTAATTGTAAATTTGAAAAGTTAGGATTATTTTTTGAGAAGAAGACTTTACGTGTCACGACAATATTTTTTAATCGGTTAAGAGAAGTTAACATAATAAAAGAATATCACAAATTTGATGACTATAATAAAATAATTCGATTTCAGTGACTAAAATAAAAACATCCTAAAACTTCAATTACTACTAATATAATTTACCCTATTTTTAATGGTAGGTCATGTGACCCCTTGCACCAAAGTGCATCCGCCCTTGGGTAGAAGGGCAAGGGGAAGAAAGATACCTGTAGCAAACGGGTAAGTGCAGCTTGGAATTTATCCAGAGGAAGATTTACAAGATAGGGAAAAAGCTGCAAAACCTAGAGAGAAAGAGAGAGATGTTAAGCAAAATGAAGCATAGAAGGTGAAAGCAACACTAATGAAAATCAAAACAATGCATTCAAAGTGCATCTCATAAAGAAGAGCAAGTTGTAGAAGCTATTTCTTATAAACATACACCAAGAAATTTAGTAAGCAAAAAGAAAATGAAATAAATTTGTTAACCATGAACTCCGAAGGAGTATCAACAAGAACTTGCCTATTTCTCTAAGCAGTTTATTCCTACCAAAAGTCAAACATACAAGACAATTTAACTGAAGCTTTTAATCTCATATAAGAGACATGACAGAATCAATGTTTCTAATACCACTAACAACTACTTGCCACATAACATATGCTGCCAATTTCTCATAGATATCTTGTGTCAAATACTAAATCACATTTTTGAAGTTGATTCGGAATTTAATGAAAGGAGACAGATAAATTTCTCATAGATATCTTGTGTCAAATACTAAATCACATAACATATGCTGCCAATTTCTCATAGATATCTTGCATGCATAGCCTTTGAATCTAGTAAAAATAAGAATTGCGTAGTGATCCCAAACTTTCTTGAATATTTACATGCTTTTTCATATTCTAAATCAAAACATAACCAATGATCCACAAACATATGAATGACCAAGTATATCCTTGCACTAAGGACTTGAAACTTCTAGGGCATTATCCTGTCTTGTCTAGACATGAATCACATTTCGGAGTTCTGACAGATATAATCCAATTACACACGTCAACTGAAGAAAACAACTAGAATTTCAACATAGTCATGGTCAGTACAAAAGGAAAGGAAATTATTCAGAGAATGGAGAAAAACCTCATCTCCCGGTAGGAATGGCAATACTGGAACTAGAATTTCAACATCCTGTCACCAATCCAAACCAAACACCTGAAACAATATTTTTCAAAGCAATCTGGCTAAAGTAAAGGAACAAACTTACTCATACCTTTAGTTTTGAATCAAATAACTTCTTGATGGTAAATATCAATTCTGCAGAAGGTACCATCCCTTCTGTCAATGTTTGCAAAACCTGGCATTTGAAGCCGGGTGGACAAAAGAAAAGGGCAAATCGGTTAGAAAACTTGAGAACCTTAGCTAGGAAATTCAGAAAATTAGCAAGTTTATTAAACTATCCCAACCTGCATCAGAAGACCCTCGCTTCCACTAGGAGGATCTGAAATAATTTCAAGGAGGTCAGATGACAAGCCCATAGTACGAACCAGTATTGGAATATGACGATGTATTGCCTGCATTGTGCATCTAATATTAGGGGGAAAACGAAAAAAACAATATGACGGGTTTTGATAATTTCTAAAAGAAGATTTGAATAGGCTTTAACATAACCTGCTTAACTGCCTTTGATGCACTACTGTAGATAAGAAATATTTGGCCAAAAAGAGAGTGTTTCTGTCAAATGAATATACAGTAAAGTGTTAATCCCTTGAGGATTATGAAGAAACAAGTACTCAAAAATTATTCTTAAGCATCAAGGAAACAAAACAGAAGCAGCACCTTTGTACAAAGAGCAAAATACAGAGACATGCACCGCTGTGCCTCAGGGACAGAAGGGGATGACCCACTCTGAGATGTTTCTGACTGAAGAACATCAGCAGAGATGTCTTTACCGGTGGAACTCATCGACTGATGCTCATTTGAAGACTTTTCCAACTCAGAATTCTGTTAAAAATAACAGTCAGAACTTAATTAAGAAAATCAACAAATAGATGTAACACTACGTATAACTGAAGTCACTACACAACTCTCAAGTCTCAACAGGTAACAGAAAGTTTTATTTAAAGTAACACAATTTCCAGTTAATTTTGAATAACTTCTTTACCAACCTGCAAGTATTTAAGCATATTTTCAGCGAAGGAAGCAGAGGAAATATATTAAGTGTAACCGGTTTTACATAACCCTACCCCCATCTTTTTTAAAGAAAAGAACATGGTCAAAGAAGATGGTAAAGTTTCATGTACTGAACAAAATTCACCTCTCACCTGACTTGTTCTGTCCCAAAGTCACCAAAAAAGAAGGAAAGTGAAAGGAGAGTACAATACACACGCAGATAACAGAGGAAAGTCTAAGACAACTAATAGCTCATGGCCTCTTTTCTTTTGCACCTGGTAATTGTTTAATACTACACACAGCATACAACAACAATCATAAATGTGTGGATGCATGCATGTATATATGTATAGGCAGGCATGTGTATATGTGCATCTGTTGGTTATCCAAGAAGTGTTAGAGCTTGAAGAGAATCTAAATTAACGAGTGTTAGAGTTTTTTATTCAATATATAATTAGAGTTTATTCCTAATTAGTAGTTTAGATTTATTAGAAGTCTTATTTAAATTAAAGATAAAGTATAATTTTAGTTATATTAAAACTCTATTTTAGCCTATTTAAAGGTTTATTCTGTAATCATTTGATATTCAAGAATAATAAGAAAATACAGAGAAACACTTTGTTCTCTCTGAAAAATATCATCTTCATCTTCTTCAAACAACAAATCTCTGACTACTGATTACACACAAACCACCATCATTTGTTGCATCTACGGCCACCATGGCCCCTTTCTCACAGCATCACTATGAACATATACTTGTTTGATATTCTATCCAGCAGAAAGTGATCAAAAAAATATATATCAAGCTATTCCAAATTGAACCGGATATAAAACATTTTCTGAATAATGTAACACAAACTATGCATATAATAAGGATGGAAGTGATGGCATTTAAAACACAAGGTCCTATATGTGTTACCTTATGTGATTCAGTGATTAGTCCTTCAGCATCTGTTATTTCTGCAGCATCAATATTTACTGCAGAGAGTAGCATTTCCTTCGCAAAATCTTCTATTTGTTGAGAAATAGATGGTAGAGGGTAAAGCTTATTTGCTACCTATAAATGAAAGACATCCTCCACAGTAAGATTAGAGCAAGAAACCATCTAACTTCTTCGATAGCATCATGAACACTTACCAAGCGTATCGCTTTCATTCGAACTTCCTCCAAGTGATGAACTGCACTCTTTAAAAGGTGACAAGAAAATAGAAGTCAAACAAATGAAATGGAAAAGAGAACCTGAATTCAGAAGTATTATGCAGGATAAATCACAAACCTGCAAAGCAATTTTCAAGCACACATCTCGAATTGGAGGCCTCAATAGAATTAAGCTCCATACGGCGCTGAGGCCTTGAGTAACTCTATCTCCACTTTGTGACTCCTCAGCTTTCTCTGAAATCCCAGGTGAACACAAACACTCTAATAAATTCAAAACTGACTTTGGCAGGCAAGGAGCTTCACCAAGTAGTTTACTTAGAGATTTGTCTGAAGGTGGAAAAGTATCCCTAAGAGTTTCAGCCTGCAGTAAAGAGGTTTCTTCAGAAAGATAGGCTATAACAGGAAGAACAAGATAGGAATAACCAAACAAATACATACAACAGCCAGAAGGAATGTTTCATATGCAGAAGCAGCAGTTGTACATGAGAAGAAATCGCTTTCCTCTTCTGCCTCTCCAAATAACCTGTAGAGTACACGCAATGTCAACTCGTGTCCCTGAAGCCATCCAATAACACTATCGTTAGCTAGCTTGAAGTTTAGTTGAATTTAATGAAAAAAGCGACAAAAAAAAGTAAAAGGTGAAGGTGACATTAGAATATATTGTTGGCCTCAATGGACTAGTTTCAGCTATAAAGTCATAAAAAGTAATTTATTTCAAATCAACAACTTGAAGCACATCCAAACATTAATAGACGTTGGAAAAAAGTTACCTCGTGATTAATATAATCTGACAAGATGTGTTCTCGTAGAACTTTCTGTATGTCTAACTCTGATGGCAACTGAGAAATGAAAACCAAAAACATGTTTAGTACAGAATGCTAAAACTAGTAAGGCGCTCACTACTAATAAATATATCACAACTAGATGTTCTCAGTAGAAAGATAAAAACATTCTTGAGAAGCCAGAATTACAACCTCGACTCCAAGGTACGCAAGCAGAGAAGAACGAACTGGTGAACCTCCAGCTACTGCTATTTGCTTATACGCCTCAATGATGTGTATATAAGCCAGCTTTTGCACGTCATCCTTCTGATCATCAGAAAGGTTGACAACAGGTGCTGACATCTTGGGCAAGACAAAAGAATGTGAAGAAACAACAGAAGTTGCTGTTGAAGAAACCACGCCACTGGAATCATTAACTGCTGCTTTTGGACTAAGCTCCTCAGACCTCTCTATTGAAATTGATGGAAGCACATGCAGAGGAGACTTTCCACCAAAACTTGTACCTTGTTCTTGACTAGCATCTTCTTGATCAGTAGAGACCAATGAGGAAGCTGCTTGGGCATCTGATAATCCATCATCATTAAAAGAAGAATCCAAACCCGGTATGCCACTTTCAAGATTTCCCACATCATGGATATCAGATTGAGTAGGTACATCAATCTTCTCCATTACAGGCAAAAGAGCTTTTTCAGTTTCATGCGCCATGCCAACATATGCAACAGAACTATTAGGGCCAGACACAACATCAACTTCTTCATCCACTTCAGTTTTCTGTATCTTCGACAAAATAGATATGTTGGACCAAAATCAAACAGCAATGCAAACATGATAAAGTAAAATTAAAGAGGAGAAAGATGTCCCAACCAAATCACTGGGCCCACAAAATTTTAATCAAGCATTTGTTTATTGCCTATCTTTGGTATGGTCAAGCAAGTTTAAGCCCCATCCATCAAGTAAACAGTCATTCACTAAAAAACTAGTTGGAGCATTATAATACGTGTTTGTTACATAATTTGTATGCATTATTTGTGTCATGTGTCAAACATCTGCAGAAGGGAAAAAATCATACCACTATTTCATTGGGAACTGATTGCTGGGAGTTTAGCAGTGAGGCTATTGGAGGGAAAGTACTTGATAGTGAAACAACATCAACTAAAAATGATGATGGATACTTGGCTTGAGTGTTGCTTCCAACTATGCACATGTCCTCCAGCAATTCATCATCAGCATCAGTATGAGGATGAGTGGGAGGAAGGTTACGCATGTTAGCGATCACTACCTCAGCCAGCAAGTCAGCAGATATGCTTGAAATAAGAATCCCCAAAGATCCCACAGCTTTTTCTCCTTGAGCAACCAAGGCCCCAAACATGGCAACAAGTTGCTGCACTGGTCCGGTATCAACATCTACTTTTCTAGTGGTAGATTGAGTTGAAGAAATATCACCCTGTGACATAGAAGTGTTCCTGTTTAACTCTTTTGTTGACTCTTCTGAGACACTAGGTGTTGACTTGACACGTTTTCCAGACACATCATCATTTTCAGCCATATCACTACTGTCCTCAGTTCCAGATCTTTTTCTCCCCACATTGCTACCAACAGCATCACATGCTTTGGTCATGGGTTTTTCTTCCTGTAAGTTCTTAAACGTAGTTAGAAGTCCAATATATATACTTCCATGTGCATATAAAAGATGCAAATCATAAAATACATGAAGCAACAATGTAGGTACCTTAATAACTGAAGAATTATCTTTCTCGTCTTCCACACTTCCATTAACTTTGTGAACTTGGTTGAGAGCTAGCTCCGCCAGTCCTCCAGCTTCCATCTCTTTCAAGGCACCAAGTAAACGATCCCGCCACTGTATAAACCAAACACAAAGTATATACAAAAAGTAGGTCAGGTACTCAACTTTGGTGTTTGATGGATGCTAAGCAACAGAAGTATAATTATCACAGTACTATAATTACTGGTAAATAAACAAGTAAAAATAAGTAATGGAACCATATTAGAAATCACACCCGAATGTTTAAAACCAATATAATAGACCACCCATTCATCTCTCATGATTACCTAAAGTACTAAGCAACTTACGTGAAGGAACATAGAAAACAAGTATCTTCATTGATGAAGTAAAATGTAAAAGAAACACCAAAGTAGAAAGATGCAACTTTATTAATGGATAAGAGTCTAAAACAGAACGTTTAGCATAAAATAAGTACCAGAGCAGCACTTGGGTGAGCACAAGTAAAATGTAAAAAAATGCCGAAGTAGAAAGGGAGATGCAACCTTAGCAATTGATAACGGTATAAAAAAGAAAGTTCAGTATAAAATAAATACCGGTGCAGCACTTGGGTGAGAACATTTCAGGCATGATAGTAAGCCATTTTTCAAAGCATTATTTGCACCATAGACATGAACCCCTTTGATAACAAAGCTTGGGGGATCCAAACTGAGTAAAACTGGTAGAATACGTCCAAAATATGCAGGCCGCTTCTTTGCAATTGCTGACAGACTGGTATCAAAGAAAAAATAATGGAAACCCAATAAAGAAAAATAAGAAATATAATCAAAAGTGAACCAAAATTTGAATTATTGTTGATGCTTTAAATTAAGTAAAGTACAAGAAAGTGGACTTTGGAAGGTTCATACTCAAGGATAATAGCACACCAGTAATACATTTTGCATGCAGGATTTTTGATGGAAAATTTTGATAGACACTACAATTTTCAGTTATCATCTTTATACCAGAATTGAAAATTAGAACTGACTTACATAGATATCATTTCCTGGTTATTCATAGTTCACATCAGTGTCAAAGATAGAGATTCCATGCATCATGATGATGAACTGAATAACAAGATATAAGTCGCAGTTGAAATAAACTGAATGGATGCCATACCTGTTAATAAGAACCACAATCACAGATGTGGTTAGAGACTTAACTGTTGGAAATCTAAGCTGATCAAGCAACAAAACCAAACGTTGGCTAGCTTCAATTGACAAATCCCCAACATTGAGAAAAGAATGGCGCCCACGAAGCCAAGTTATGTTAAACTCTATAGGGGTTCCTACAAAGTAAATTTTTATAGAACAAATACAATTTGCTAAGTGCTAGTCAATAACGTATTATAATGACAATATGACAATATTTTTCTTCAAGCACCCTAACCTCAATGAGAAAACTATCTAATTAAATTACCTTCATTAGGAGGGGGCTCTGGAGAGCCATTAGGATTAGGGGTATAAAGAAGAATTACTGCTTCAACAAACTTCAGTGCCACCAATTTTATTCCACCACTTCCAGGCTGTTCAAATTTTATGATGAATCAGGCAAAGAGACAATGAACAAATTTTGAATCATCATAAAAAGAAAGAAACAAAGGCTACCCGGAAAGCTATAGAATATATCTTCTCCTTTAATTTTAACATCCATGACCATGATGATTCAAGATCACTGTCCAGTTCACTGGAGTGAAGGCCCTGGAACAAACACAAACAGAATGTGAATTTGTAAAAGGTACACCATAAAGTTAGCAAGCTGCAAATAGACAACTGCCTAATATGAGAGATAAATGTAGAGTTCAAATGATGCCAAATCATTCATCACTAGAAACTGACATGAAACACAGTGCAACAGTAAGTGAAGACAAAACTAAAGAGTTTTTCTTATAAATAATTGAATCCTTGAAAATCTAGTATTCACAGATTAAGATTCTACAAAAGAAGCTCATGTAAACCAACCTGAATTGCAATCTTTTCGAGAGTAAGACGAAACAAATCAATGCAGCAAGAAATAGATTGTCGAACAACAGCAGGTGTAGCATCATCCAGAACAGTAATCAGAAAGGGTGCAATTTCAGGTACAAATTCGACGTGCTTCACTCCAATTTCACCAATAATCCTGCATTTAATTTAAAAAACGTTATTTATAAGGCATAAAACAGTTAAGATAGTGCGGGTTGAGATAGGAATTTTAGAAGAGGCGTACTCGGTAGCAAGCTTACGAACCGGACCGGACGGATCGGAGTAAAGGTCGAAGATACGAGGAAGGAACTCGGACAAAGAAGCAGCATCTTCCTCCAATAAATCATGCTTCAATTGACGACAAAGCTCTAGTTTCGGGCCTAAGTCGATAGCAAACTTCACTGAGTCGGATAAACACGCGAACTTTTCTCTCGAAACTGGATTCATGATCCCTACCATTGCAAAGAAACTGGAAGGAAAAAAAAAAAAAACGTAAACTCTATTCTTCTATTTCATGAACGGTCTCCTCCTTCCATTTCTGTTCCTTGGAACGAAGAGGGATGAAAACGAGTAGTTTAGGCGTTTAGGGTTCAGTTCTTACAATTTTCTTATTGTATTTTATTTCTCTTTAACGGTATTTTTATATTTATTTTTTAATTCCAAAATATTAGACAATTTTTTTTCTTAATCCCGTACCCGAAAACTAAGTTAAATAAGCCCTAAACCCTTGTATGGATCATTTTGAAAAAATATTTTGGGTAAATTGCTTGTGTGATCACCCAACTATGAGATGTATCTTATTGTGATCATTTAATTAAAAAATTAAAGATTATATCATAAAATTATTTAATTTGTTGTAATCAAATTATCAACCGTTAAAATCTAATAAAGATTAAAGGAGGTTGTTATATTAATTTATTCCAAATTTAATTTAATTAATCAAATAGAGAATGATATGTATCACCTAATTAAATAAAAAATTAATAATTAATAAGACTAAAAATCAAACCTACAACCAACGGATTGAACTACAATAACTCTATCACTAGGCCTAGACCTTTAGTTGACTAGATTTGCTAACCCTTTTTATCTCAAGCTATTTATCTTTTTTTATTATTATTAAATATGATAGAAATTAAATAAAAAGAGTAGAAACCAAAAAAACTTAGTTTAATTTTAAGTAATATGACCTAAAGAGGATGAACTGGGAAATAAAATTAAAAGTGTATTGATATTAAGGTTATATAGATATTAAAAGAGTTTATTGTGAAATTAAAAATAAAAGTGTATCGGCGCGTATTCAAGTTGTACCGATAATTAAATGTAAAAATGTTTTTTAATATTTTTAAATTTATAATAAATTTTGATCTTTTAAAATATATCATTTGAATAATTTTTTTTCAATTTAGTATTTATAAGTTATTTTAATATTTTAAAAATTTATTTAAAATATTTAGAATATAAAATATTTTTTATATCAAAATCAATATACGTTAATTTAACCAAAAAAGTAAAATTATATTTGATTAATTTTTTATATCTTTATGTAAATATTAAAATTATTTTTAATTTAAAATATACCTTTTAAAATTTTAATTTTGTAAGAAAAATAATATAGTGTAATTAATATAGTGATCACCTAATTTAATCTTCTTATATTATAGCCTTTCTTACTTAATTTTGTGGCGGATTGATTTTATGTGAAGACCGTTTTACTTATTCTCCAATGTTTGAAAACGTTAGAAGTCTTACAGGGATTGACTCTGCAATTATCCTCTTAAAAGTTTAAAATTATTATTTTAAAACTCCTAAATTATTATAACTTTTTAAGGTATTGCTTAAAAATATTTAAATGTACTCAAATAAAAATTTAGCTACAATTGAAGGACTGAATATTATGATATTAACCATAGAACTAACATGACACATCATCTTAACAGCCAAAATATACCTCTATGATAAAAGTAAAGAATATTTTGCGGCACGAAACATTTAACCTCATTAGTTAAATGAACGGCTGTTGTTTTTGAAGGTCACGAATTTGAACACCAGTAGCATCAGCACAGTGATTGAACGATTAATTCAAATAGTTGAGAGTATACTAAAATGATAGGAACACGAGTCTATTAGTATGAATATCATTCTTTTTACTACCGAGACTACTTATTGGTTCTAAACTGAACACTAAAATAAAGGCATGGCTCATTGGTTCATTCCACCTTAAAAAATATGGTGATAAAGGATTTCATCAGCCTAAAATGTAGTTGCCCAGTCAAATACGCCTACTACTATGCAACTTACTGAAGCAGGGCTGTTCAAATGTCTCAGATTCCTTACACTGTGAAAATCTTCCTCACTTTTCTCATCTTCCTACGGCAAATAGGGCAAGTTCCACCAGCCTCGGCTATTCTGCAAAACAATTTAGGACAACATTTGTCAATTAAGAAGAAATTTCATTAGGTCAACAAGGTCATAAGTCTCTGATAGGAGCCAGTTTCAAGACCCTGGAACCCACAAACCAAACTAATTCCAAAGGGAACAAGCTTTTGTTACCTAGTTCCACAAGCAAAGCAAGCCACACAGTGCCCACATGGAAGGAAGAAGCAGTCCCTTGGAGCATCGAAGCAAATTGCACAAAGTCGTAGGGTATTATTACTATTTTCACCATCTCCTATTGATGTGACTTCAAGAGAACCTGTCAGAAAGTCCTCCAGATCTGCTTCATCACCTGGGATGGAATCATAAGATGATCCCCAACTTGAGATATCATCGGCTTTGCCTGAAAGCAGAGGGGTTCTGGCAGAAACCTCTCCAAAACAAACACTTGCTTCATCTCCATGAGTAAATTGAAACTTGTTTAAGATGGTGAAGGCAACCAACATGACTGCAGTCATTCCAGCTTTCAGAAGAAAAAATATATAATTTAAAATTTTAAGAGGATATACTGTAATGAGAGTATTCAAGAGAGCACTTACCAACGCCAACAATATATGTAATCCACCTTGGTCCGTATGACAATCTGACAGACCAGTCATTTGCAGAAGTATGCTGTAGAAAGGGACAAAACTAAATGTAAAACCTTTGTACATGAGGATTTAGAAAACATTTGATAACAAAGGAAGATCTACAATGCATATTTGTTATGCCTCTGCTATGAAGACTAGATGCATGAATCCATGATTCTAATACAATGGGAATGTGTATGCAACAACAGCCTTCAAAACCACATAATCTTGAAAGACACTTAAAGTAAGACTTTAGGTTTAAAAGAAAGTAAGAGATTTACCCGTTCAAGACCAGGAGAAGTCAAGACAACTGAACTTCCTCTAGGAAACAAGATACTTGAGCTACACACACCATTAGCAAAGGTACACCGGTAGTAAGCTTCAGTTGTATTATAGATAAATGCCCTAACTGTGAGGTTTAATTCCACCTGTTCAATGTTAAAATCAACAAAATTGTCACGTGAAAAAAAGAAGAAACCCGAGGGGCAGGTAAATGGTGTCTAGGAAAAGCATGGGTTTAGCGAAATAGAATGGCAGTCTTTTTTTTCTGTCACATAAAGCATCTCCCTGAACTTGAGATATCAATCAAATGCATATAGCTGCTTAGGGTATGCAATATTCGGTTTTAACCGAATTAACCAGTCGAACCGAATTTTTTGATTAATTTGTCAGTTAATTTTAGTTAAAATCAGCTAATGGTTAAGAGTTTTTTTTCAAACTTTGGTTATCGGTTAATTATGTTTGAAACCGTTTATTAAACAAATTAACTAAAATTATCATATATATTTAAACATGATATATTACATATATTTATTTTTGTTCACTAAAGTTTAACAATTATAAAATGATTATTAAATTTTTTGATATATTATAAAATGGTCATTAAATTTTTATCAAATTAATGTTTGTATATATCATGTGTTATGCTTTAAGTTCAAATTACAAAATAACTTGACTAGATCAATTAGATTTCATTTGATTAATGTTATTTTTGTGTGGTCTCCACTTTTGGCCCAAATTAGTATGTAAAAACATGATAAGAAAAAAAGACAAAAATCAAAAAATGGTCGGGCGAGGCCTTTCTGCGCTTCAACGCTTGAACGCCTAGTGCGCCTTGCTACGTTTCATTGAAATTACCTCGCCTATGCACTCCTCAGATGCACCTTTTTAAACACAGTGTACAATATTTATATAAATGGAAGTTGACTTTTGCAAATTCCATGAAATTTGCAATCTCCCAAAATTTAGGATGTATTTTAGTCTATCCTAAAAGACATTAAGAGCAATTTATTCTAACCTAAAATATAGAGCAAAAATCATGGGATATACATAGATTTTATAACTGTTGCAGAAAAGACTTTCTAGATTCTCAACAATTATAATATCTATTTATTTAAGTCCTATTAAATATTGGAGATGGTTTGGATTGCTAGGATTATAAGTTTCCTAATCTAAGAGTAAATATTAAAATATCTTTGTAACCCTAGTATTAATAAGATGTAAAAATGTTACAGACACAACTGATCATTATTTTCTTAGAACCAAAAGAAAACTAGAGGTTTCTCCAAAACCTATTTAAGTTTTGTCTTGAGTTCCATCTTTCCTACACGTTTGTCTAGCATTATTTCTTTTTATTATTGTTGATTTTTCTCCTTAACCACATCACAAGGTTACTTGGTACCAGTATTTGTGGTCATACACATAGATTATCATTAAATGGATCTCAAAGTTTTATTTGAAATAGCAGCATCTGTGACATTTCCAACCAAAATTACAGGTTACAAAGCAGCATTTCTTTATCGGATTAAAGCAGACCTCTCTTAATATGGTAATTATTCATCAATCATATCTTAGAATCCATTCTAACAAACTAAAGGTACAAGCAGCTTGAAATGTTTCTATTTATAAAGTTGGAAAAAGAGGCAGCTAAGATTTCATCATCTCAAATACTTTAGAACTCAGACAAAAGAAACAAGTGGAAAAAACAAGAGAAGTAGGTCGAATTTTCATTGTTACCTCAATGTCCTCTGAGTTCAAATTATCCAGTGCAATGTAATAACTTGAAGATACATATATGACCTGCTCAATCATGCCGCTCCCTACAATAATTTCAAAGTCAGCATAAAACATTTTTATGGCAAGAACAATCATGCTTTACCACTTCTATCTCACCATGAACAATGTTCCATGATAAAGTGGTGTTAGGATATGTTGGGTCTTGAAGCCATCGAGAAAGACCCTCACTCCCTGCAATGTAAAAGGATAACATGAAAATGCAATTCCCATGGTTTTATTACAAGTTTACAACACTTGCTGGAAAAAGCTAATTGTTTTAGGGTACCTTGAGCAATTAAAAGGAAAACAGAGGAGCCTGGTGAGTTCACATTATAAGAAATATTAACTTGAGATCCCCTGTTCAGATAATAAATCCACTCCTGGATAACATCAGAAAATTGCAACTCAAAAACATAACTAGAACCAAATTATACAAGCTAAAAACAAAATGAGACAAAAATTAAACTTGCCATGTGAGAATCAGCTTGAACAGTGGAAGTATAAATTTCAGACCAGGTAGTCAGTACATCAAGATATGGAGATTTGTATAATCCATAGAGTTTGAGCCCTGGCTTTGAATCATCTATCTCCTCCACCTAGTACAAGACCCAAATAAACTATAAAGTCAAATAATCTCCCTCATTCTATAGAAAAGCATAAATTAAAAAAAAAAAATAGAAGGCAAATCACCTTCACACTCTGAACAAAAAGAGGATTAGGCTGAATAAGAAGGGAACAATTTGGACCAAGTTGTATATTCACTGCCCCGTAAACCCCCAGAATCAAAGTCATCGAAACTGTTCCATTCCACCCAAGAAATTATGGTAAAAATAAATTCAGCATCAAATAAAAGGTTTTACTTCTAACTTCAGTAAAGACCAAGAGATTCACGAGAAAGCGCGAAATGATGTAAAGGGAAAAGATACGAACCGAAAAAACAAAAGGTGAAAAGAACGATGACGCAAGACCACGTGTCATCTCTGATCATCGTCGGTGAGTCGTCACTAAAAGTAGGTAAGTTTTCTCTATTAGAAAGAAAGCCGCCGATATGGTGATTCTCTAGCTCGGAATTGTGAAAATGCTGCTGCTGCGGGTACTCACTATCTCGCTCCTCCTCTTCCTCGCGAACCTGCGAAGAAGAACTCGAAGACAATGCGGCGGCAACGGCGGCTGAATCCCCTCTGTGAGACGAAGAGGTGGAGGCGGAAGGTGAACTCCAGTTTGGATCAGCCATGCTAGATTGAGAAAATAGAAGAAAAATGGTAGTTAAAATTGATGAGAAATTAGAAGGGTATGGATTTAAGAACTTATTTACCTAGAAAGTTTAGGGTCCAAGCGTCCATGAAGGAGACAGTGAAGAAATTCCAGTGAGCTAGACAAGTTCACCAATCAGTCTTTTCTCTTCTTCCCTTGACCGGTGGTTGTTGGTGGAAGCTGTGGCGGCTGACTCCTAGTATATTCAACGCCCGTTTGGGTAGAAGGTTTGTTTCAAAAGTGTTCTTTGTGACCGTTCGATATTATTTTTGAAAGCATGACCAAGCCCAGAAACTAATTTTCTGGAAATATCAAAATAAAAGAACCGTTTATAGGAGAAAATTGGAAATGGCAGACTATATTCTTCATTATTTTGGAACTACTCATGTTTTATTGTGAGTAAACTAATGACTCCACGATCACCTAATTATTAAGTTTTGCCATCAAACTAAAAAAAATTATAAATTTGACCAACAAAAAATCTAATTAGTCTTAGAGTTAGAGAGGGTATGGTTCAGGTCGGATTTCCGGTTCTCTCGTATCTAATTTAAATATTAATATTTTTTATCCATTATTCGACCTGATCTAGATATAGTATAGGAAAAATTTGATTCGACTCAATCCGAGTTTTAAATTTTAAAATTTGGTTCGATCTAACCCAAGTTATTATTTATAAAAAATTTAGAGATTTAATTATTAAAAAATAAATTTTAGGGATCTAATTATAAAAAAATATCAAATTATAGAGAAATAAAAGGATAAACTATTCCAGTGACCATCTAACTAATTGGGAATACCTATTTTGGCCACCCAACTAACAAACTCGTCAATCAATTCACCAAACTTTTAAACTCTAACTATTTGAGTCACCGCCGTTAAAATTTTAATGGAAAAGTTAGCGGTAGTGTCATGGTTGTTAAATAAAATCTGTATAATTACACATTTAATCCTGTAATTTATTTATTATTTTAATTTAATCCTGATTTTAAATTAATAAAAAAAATTAATCATCTAATTGATGACACGTGTCATCATTGAATTAGATGATTAATTTTATTTATTAATTTATTTTTATTTATTATTTAATATATTTTTTGGATAAATTTTATGTTTTAATTAATTTTTATTATCAATATATTTTACCGCCTTGAGATCTATGGTTTATCCATCCTTGTTCATTTATTTTTTTCAAAATCCAAATTGTATTTGTAGCTTACTGTAATTCTTAAGGTTGGGAATGAGTTGTTTGGCATTCTCGTTGCTGAGATTGATCCAACTTTTCCCCAAAAATTCTTGAGGATGGTGGACGATGAGATCTCTTTTAGGTGAAGAAAATGCAGTTGTACATGAAAATCATGAAAACTGTATAGAAACGGGTCCAGAGCATCCTCAAGTAGAGAAGGTAGATGGCAGGGATGTAAAAATAATTATTCGGATGAGTTTTAGGTCGGGTAAAATCGGATACAGGTCATTTCAGGTTGATTTAATGTTTTGACTCAATTCGGGTCGGTGCGGGTCCGTTTCAGGTCGGGTTCAAACGGTTCGAGTTCAAATCGGATGATTGATAGTTTCATTTCAGGTCGGGTAGATTTCAGGTTGGGTCCATTTCAAGTCGGTTTTGTTTTAGGTCGAATTAATTTTGATTTTATATTCATAGTAATTTAAATTATAAATTTTGATTTTGTATAAATACATAAAAAACGAATAAATATTAGACCATAAAGTTAAATATTAGATTTTGAAATTAAAAAAAAAAATCAACATTAACATGTAAGGACTCAATTATAAAAAAAAATAAAAACATTAAAGTAAATTGAAAAAAAATCAGTAATAATCAATTAAAAAAATAACTTGTAAGTTATAAGGACTAAATTACAAAAATTATAACTTAATAATAATTAAAAGTATTAAAAATTTATCTTTAATATATTATAAATTTATAATTATACTATAGTTTAATATATTTCAAAAATTAAAAAAAATTTAGATAATATATAAAATTTATACTATAAATAGAATAATGGTATATATAAAATTAATACTATCTAAGAAATTTATACTATACGTAGAAAATATACTATATATGAAGTAATACTATAAATGGACTAATACTATTTTTTAGAAATAAAATAATATTATACATAGATTGATAATATATATAAAATAATACTATTTTTTGGAAGTAAAATAATACTATTTTTGGAAGTAAAATAATAATAGAATAATACTATTTATGGCATAATATCATTTATGAAATAATACTACTTTTGCAAATAGAATAATACTATAAATGAATTAATACTATATATATGGAAAATAAAATTATGATATCTATTAAAATATGATATGCATTACACTATATATAATATATTAATAATTTAATGACTAATATAAGTATTTATATAATATATATTGATAATTATATGTTTAGTAATTAGATATGTTATATGTATAATATATTTATAATGTATACAGTTATTAATTATACATAATACATAATTATATAAGTATATTCTAACATTCATATATATAATATATGTATCAATGTATGTTATATGTATGCATAGTGATAATAGATTAGTATTTAGTAGTAGTAATAGTATTATACATAGTACATTAATATATATATCAACAATTCAATATATCATATATGTATATTATATATATATAATAATTAGTAAATATATATTATATACTATGTATATATAACATATGTATAATTGTATATAGTAATCAGTATATAGTACATATATATATATATATATATCGTATATGTATGTTATATTAATATATAATTATAAATTATGTATACGTATATATACATTAGTATGTAGTATATATATATTAGTATGTAGTACATATATGCATCATGTATGCTATAATTTATATGTATATATATTATATATAAGTATGTTATATGTATATATATAATACATTATACATATATCATACATGTTAATATGTATATTAATTTTTAATATAGAGAGTATATGATATAAATATATATTATAACATGTTAACATGTATACTTTAATTATATATACTTTAATGTATGCTTATAGTATATAATATAATATGTATTATAGTATATATTATATGTATTATATGTTTTAATGTATACATATTATAGTATATAATATTTATGTTTTATAATATAAAGTATATATTATACTTTAATGCATATATATGTATTTATATGTATATACTTTAATATATATATATTAATGTATCATGTATATATATTTATCACTAAATTCTGAATATAAATCTAAAATTTTAAAAAATTAAATTTAAATTGACATAAAATGAATCAAATTAAAATTTAAAAAATAAAGATCTAAGAGTAAATTTTCTAAATTAATACAGACTTAAAGTGATAATAACCCTTAAAAAATGAGTGAACAAATTCCTTCATATTTTTTATTTATACATATATATAATTTATTTTATACCCATGTTATATGTACACATATGTATCATGTATGTTACTTTTATATTTTTTTATTTTATTTTAAAATTATTAGATTCACTAACAAAAATTCATTTTTTCCGCTAATTTTAATCTCGCCTAAAATCAAAAAAAAATTCCTCAAATTTAAATCCTCGCCCCATCAAATTTAAACCTCACCCCACCCACCCCCACCCGGTTTCCTTCCCCTCCCCCTTCCCCCAACCCCAAAATCCAGAATTCATAATCCCCCGCCCACCCCGCCTAAAATCTAAATTTTTCCCCTAAAATAAAAAATTTCCCCTAAAATAAAAAAAAAAAACTCAAAATTTTAATTTTAGATTTACTTTAAATATATATACATATTATATGTATACATTAATATATGTATATTTACTTTTTATATATATGTATATATATTATGTATATAATATACATTAATATATAATATATATAATATAATTTAATACATATATAATATACTTTAATATATATGATATACATATATATGTTATATTTTATGTATTAATGTATTATATATATACTTAAATGTATATTAATATATATTTAATTTGTTTATGAGTTAATGTATGTATATTACTAATATAATGTATATATATAATTTAAAATTAAAATTAAATACATTAAAACTAAATAAAATAATAATTAAATTAATTTAATTAAATATATAATATCATATTTAAATATTAATCCAAAATTAATTCTCATGTTTAATTCTATTTTTTAAACCTAAAAAAATACAAAGAATACGATTTTTACCGTGTACGTGAGGTGAACATAGAAACTCCTGAACCCAATCATCTTCTGTCCAAAATTAAATCATTAAAATTGTTAATTAGTAATCAATGACATTGATTAAGATTATATATTAAGAAGGAAAATATAATCAATATATTTATTAAATTTAATAAAAGTAATAAACAAAATGCAGAAAATCTTAAAATAGGGAAAATGACAATAATGCTGTTAATTTTTTTCTTAAAATATGACATTTGTTTCGATCCTTTCTTAAAATATTTTTAATTTTTCAATAAAAATAAAGTTGAAATAATTTCCTACCAATTTAAACACTAAATTTTATTTTGTAAATAAAAAATATAAAGTTATAATATATATATCGATTTTAAATAATATTTTATAATAATATTAAAAATTATTATGTTTAATATTTTTAATTTAAAAATAAGAACAAACAATGAAGTTAATTTCTTTTATTAATTTTAATTAGAATAAAAATAATTTTAACCCTTAGCGTTTATAATTTTTATTATTTGATTTTTTTTTGGTAAATTTAAATTTTATCCTATATTTTTTTTTATAAATATCTTATTTTTTAACTAACATGATGACTAAACTGTTAATAATTTAACGATAATGATATATCATATATATATATATAAAGAATGATGTTTAAAGTTTAAGAATGTTCGGTAATATTTTATTTTAGATTTAATTAATTTTGAAAATTTTATTTGAATTTTAATTATTTTATATTAAATTATAATTGTATTTTATGTGTATATATTTGTCATTATCGTTAAAATTTTAATAATATATATATTATTAAATTTTCAACCTTATAATATTAGTTAAAAAAATAAGATATTTATCAAAAATATATAAATTAAGAGTTAAATAAAAAATAAGATAAAAATTAAAGATTAAAATTATTTTATACCTTTAATTTTTACTATAATAACCGTTACAAATTTTAAAAATAATCTAATAAATATAATATTTATGGAAAAAGATTATGTTGCTATATATACGGAATTTACCTTTAAAATAATTAATAAAGAATACCATATTTAAAAAAATCCCAAAATTAGAGAATTTTTTTTATCGTTATCCTCTCCATGGCACTGGTGGCTACTCAACGGTTTCTTTTAATAAATATAATAACCCATTGAAAAATTCTACGAAGTCGAACATTACTAAATATTATTAATATTAAATATTATTGAATATCATTAAATTAATTAATAAAATTTTAAAATCTCAAGGACTGAATATATAATTAATAAAAGAGTGTTAAACTCAACATATAATTAATAATTGTATGATTAGTCCTTTTAATTTTTATTCTTTATAAATTAATTTAATAATGTTCAATGATGTTTAGTATTAACGATGTTCGACGGTGTTCAACCCCTATTGGAAACTTATCCTAACCATTTTAAATATTTTGAAAAATTAAAAACATTAGGATCTATTTTAAAATTTATAGTAAAAATTATAATATAAAATAATATTATCATCTATAAATAATAATTTGGATAAAGACATTATTTATAATTAATAATTTTATTTTAAAAAAGTAAAAATGAATTTAAATATTATAATAAAATATAAAAAATCATCAACTATAAATAACGTCTTTATTCAAATTATCATTTATAGATAATAATTTTTTATTATACTGTAATTTTATCATAAACTTTAAAATATATCTGATATTTTTTATTTAATTTTATCTTAAAAAGGTAAAAAATATCAAAATATTTTAAATTATAAATATTTATCAACTATAAATAACGTCTTTATTCAAATTATCATTTATAGATAATGATTTTTTTATACTTATAGTAAATTTTAAAATATATCTAATATATTTAATTTTCAAAATTTATTTGGATTTCATTAGTCCCAGAAATGGCAACCTGGCTAACTATTTTTTTTAGGAAGCTTCGTGGAAGCTGCACTTAGTAACTCCTCCTGGCTCTACAGTCCTACTTATTACACTATTTTCCTCTCAAATTCATCGAAATACACTCTGGATCGGTTGTTTTTGTCACCATCTCCACCAATTCTTCTTCTTCTTCTAGCGTACTTTGCTTTCTTTGTTTGGCAAAAGGGAAAAAATGGCTTCTTTACGAGAACCATGGGTGGTGGAAAGTGGAAACGTGAAGGTATCGAGCAGGGATAATCGCCATGGAAAGACTGCACATAACCTGTCGTCTTCTTCGTTGCGTAAAAAATCCGACTTGACCCTTGTTTCCAAGGTTCGATGTGGGATGCTGAGGCTGTTTTTGGCCAATGTTCAAGAGGTCATTTTAGGAACTAAGCTCTCAGTTCTCTTCCCTACTGTTCCGCTCGCCATCGCTGCTCAAACCTTTGGGTTTGCAAGAGTGAGTCCATTCCCATTTCTCTCTGAAAATCCGAGTTTCTTCAACTTTACCAGTGAAATTTATGATTCTGTCTTGTAAACAGCCATGGGTTTTTGCTTTGAGTTTACTCGGACTCACGCCGCTGGCTGAACGAGTTAGCTTCCTCACCGAGTAAGCCAGATTTATAGTTGGTTTAACCATTTCCTGTACGATATTGAATCTGACAAATCTTCTTCTTCTTCCTGTGATTTGCAGGCAAATTGCTTACTACACTGGTCCAACAGGTAAACTAATTACTTTCCTTCTCATTTACTTACCAAAAAATAATTAATATTATACTAAATATAATCATTTTAATGAAGATTCGATTGTATCTGAAAAACGCTTTAAATGGTCCTATATTTATGCCGGAATATAATCAAATAAATACTGCAATAATCAAGGAATTAATGTCTGTACTATTGTACTGTTTGCAGTGGGAGGGCTGTTGAATGCCACTTGTGGGAATGCTACGGAGCTGATCATAGCAATCTTAGCACTAAGCCAACATAAAATAGATGTGGTGAAGTATTCTCTGCTCGGGTCTGTCCTTTCGAACCTGCTGTTGGTTCTCGGGACATCTCTCTTTTGCGGCGGTATTGCCAACCTCAGAGTGCAGCAGAAGTTTGATAGAGTAAGTGGAGGAATGGCTAGCTGATCATATCTTATTTTCAATACCTATTACATCAAATATATACAGGAATCAGAGTCGTCCCTGGCCAGGGCAGTAGGGTCTACTAATCAATTAAATTTAAATAATAATTAATATTAAAATTAATTAAATTTAAAATTTTTATTGTTAAATTATACTCTTTTTGTCTCATAATTATAATTATAGTTAAAATTTTAAAAATTTTGACTTTTAAAAAATCAATAGAGTATTAAAAATTAGAAGAGATTAAAATATAATAATGGTTTTTAAAAAAAACATAAAATTAGAGTGGGTCCCTTTAATTATAAAGTAGATATCCAATTAGTCTAGGTACTCCTTTATTATAAGGTCATATTTAAAAGATTATGATAATATTTTTATTTTAAATTGAAAATAAAAAATTCATATATACCTATGAATAATATTTTTATTGTTCTTTAAATCTTATATTATCATCATATCACTTATTTCTTATGTTACTTTTAATTTTTTTACTTATAATGTATAATTTGATATTTAAAGAAAGCAATAATTTATTTATTTAAAAAAGATTATTATTCATGAGATCTATTGTTGATATACTATAACTAAGTTTGAGACAGAGCTTCAACCACCAAAAAATTAGGTGTTATCATTTATTTTTATACTTTTTTAAATTTAATTTTTTAATATTTATTATTAGAGTCCTATTTTTACGGCTTACATCTTTTGGATGATTGAAACCGATAAATCAATCGGTTTAACTTGATTTTATCTCATATATATTGTTACAATATGCTAAACAGTGTTGCATTTGACAGAGACAAGCGGACGTGAATTCTCTCCTTCTATTGCTTGGATTGTTATGCCATTCGCTCCCCCTTCTGTTTCGCATGAGTGGGGCAACAGATGCGTTGACGATGGACTCGACCCTGCATTTATCGAGAGCCAGCAGCATTGTGATGTTGATTGCATACATCGCATACCTGATTTTCCAGCTATTCACACACCGCCAATTGTTTGAAGCTTCAGAGGTAATTCAATCAATGTTCTCACCTTCTAAAACCCTGTTTCTGCCATGATATTTTCTGGTTGATAATCTAAAGTCTAAACCATACATAGAGCTGACATAAGTCCATTATACCAGGAATCAGAAGATAACGGCGAGGACGAAGAAGAAGCGATAATTGGATTCTGGAGTGGATTTATCTGGCTGGTTGCAATGACTGTTGTCATCTCTTTGCTCTCCGAATACGTCGTACAAACAATCGAGGTAATTAATACTGTTTATTTTTATACAAAACCAACACAACTATATAAGCAACTCAATTACAGGATGCTTCGGATTCTTGGGGGATATCTGTGAGTTTTATCAGCATTATTCTGTTACCAATTGTTGGAAATGCAGCAGAACATGCAGGAGCAGTTGTTTTTGCTTTCAAAAACAAACTGGTCAGTATTAATAACATGATTTCCCTTTTAGTTTCAGCAGCTTTCTCTATTAGCAAAACTATATGTTGACAGAAAAACACCATGGAACTGAAATAATTGCAGGATATCTCTTTAGGCGTTGCGTTAGGATCTGCAACTCAGATCTCCATGTTTGTGGTACACATATATCCCAAACTTACAATACTTGGAAACCTTATCTTTTAGAATCTGAAACTCTAACATGTAATTTGTGATGCAGGTCCCCCTTTGTGTTATTGTTGCTTGGTTTATGGGTATTAACATGGATCTCAACTTCGATCTCGTCCAAACCGGCTCTCTCGCTCTGTCTATCGTCGTCGTTGCCTTCGCTTTACAGGTAAAATTCATTTCATTTTACCAAGAAGTTCTGATTTTGGTCCTACTGTACTCATCATGCTGATATTAATGTATGTTTTTATTAGTATAACTTGACGTATATACTCAATGATGGAGTTATTATTATTGATGAAGTTGAGCTAAAATCTTGCATTGTAGGATGGCACTTCTCACTACATGAAGGGGATGGTTCTTCTCCTCTTCTACATCGTCATCGGAGCTTGCTTTTTCGTATCCAAAACACCGCTAAGTAAGTTTTTATTAAATTCCCATTTTTTCTAACCATTTTTATTTATATTTTCCCACTTTTTCTTCTCAGACTCAGTAATCACCAGAAACTCAGGAACTAAAACTGCCATTGGTGCAGTCTTCAGCGCTTGACAAGTAAGTGTTCATTTTATAGGCAGAGTTTTACTGGGAAAAATGGATAATCCTCGATCGTAAAGTTTTAATCACAACCATCGATTTAAATGGTGTAATTTAAAAGTTTTACACTGTATCAGTGGATCCTCGATCCTCGATTCTCGATATTATGAAATTGTACGGACTAACACTAGGTAATGAATGCAGGGTTTGACGTCTTGGGGACAAAGATTTGTTGCATTTGGTGTTGTTTTGTTATGTGTTGGCCTGTTGGAAAGCTGATATATGGAGCTTGGCGTTGAGGCTTGATGAAGATAGGCTATTTCATTACACAGGATATTGTTTTTGTCTGTGTATGCATTTATCTAAGCAGGTTTATAAAAATAAATGGAATCTTTTATTGTTAAATAAAATTATAATTCGTTTGTTTATGTTCGTTTAAATTTATTTATTTATATTTGTTTATTATTTTTTATATTTTAAGGATTATATTCGTAAAAAGTAAATTTATTTTAATAATATATGCAATAGCCAGATCTAAAAATTTATTAGAGGGTGTGCACATATAAAATTTTAAAATCTTAAGATTAACGTAAAACTTAAATATTATAAAATTTTAAGGATTAATTCATAAAAGTTAAAAAAATTAAGGATAAATATTTAAACTTTAAAATGTTCAGGTGGGTATGATCCTATCCTATAATAAGGGTGTATCTGCGTACATATATGTTGTTTGTTTGTGTTTATTAACGTTTGATTATATTTTAATGAATGAATATAAACAAGTCATATTCTTTAACGAATATGAACAAAGATTTATGTTCTTTGAATTATGAGTGATTTTACGATGAAACCACTAAAATAAAGCTAATTTAAGATTGTTTAGTAGGTAACCGTTTTGTACATAGTTTATTATAAAGTTTGTACATAAATAATTATAATAATTATAATAAAAACGGTTTATGCATAAAATATTATGATATAAAAATTTATGTACATACATATTTTACTACGATAAACCTTATTTATTACAAAACGAGAAAAATTTTAATAGTTACATAAATTACTAAATTATACATAGTTTATTACCTAAATCGTAATAAAAACAATAGGTATCGTATTTATTACAAGATTCACCAAAATTAAAAAAGCTCATATTAGGGTAAGCATTTAGGTACATACATATTTTCCTAGAAAAAAAACCTAATTTATTACAAGAAGGGTGAGAATTTTAGTAGGTACATAAGCTACTATAAGTTTTACATAGTTTATTACTTAAATCGTAATAAAAATGATAGTTACATATTTATTATAAGATCTCGCACAAATCCAAAAGAACTTATTTTAGGGTAAACATTTAGGTACATATATATTTTCCTACAAGAAAAAGTAATTTATTACAAAAAATGTGAGAATTTTAGTAAGTACATAAATTACTACAAGTTGTACATAGTTTATTACCTAAATCGTAATAAAAACGGTAGGTATCGTATTTATTACAAAAATATCACCTAAAACCAAAAGAGCTCATCTTAGGGTAAGCATTTAGGTACATACATATTTTTAAAAAAAAACTTAATTTATTACAAAAAGTGTGAGAATTTTAGTAGGTACATAAATTACTACAAGTTATACATAGTTTATTACTTAAATCGTAATAAAAACGGTAGATGTTGTAATTATTATAAGATCTCACCCAAACCCAAAAAAGCTCATTTTAGGGTAAGCATTTAGGTACATACATATTTTCATATAAGAAAATTTAATTTATTACAAAAAGGGTCAGAAGTTTAGTACATAAATTATTACAAGTTGTACACAGTTTATTACACAAATCGTAATAAAAATGATAGGTATCATATTTCTTGTAAGATCTCAACCAAATTCTAAAGAGCTCAACTTAATGTAAGCATTTAAGTACATATATATTTTTCTAAAAAAACGTAATTCATTACAAGAATTGTAAAAATTTTAGTAGGTACCGAAATTATTACCCAATTTTACCTTACTTTAAAATTGAACGGTTAATCAAGGAACATTTAAATCCTCTTTTTTTAACCGGAAGGTTTATATTTGTTTTAGAAAATCGAATGGTTCTCAAGCCTTTGTTTTATTTTAGCCGCATATTAAACGATTTTTTTAAAAAACTATGATTATTCTTATTTGTTCAATTAAATTTAAACAAATAAAGATAAATATTTTTTTCGTATTCATTAAATTCGTTTATAAATATACTAATTTTATACTAGATCTCGTAAGCTTATCAAAATTTGATGTCTTCGGTATGAATTATAATATGATAGTTTAAACTTATTTAAAATTAATTGAATTAAAAAATATTTATATTTAATTGAATCGATATAGATTCATATCTAATTCAGTTAGAAATGAAAATAACTTGAATCCAAAATAATTTAAAATAAAAATAATCTAAACAATAAATAATTCGAACTAAAAAGTAAAAATAACTCAAATTAAAATAATTAAAATTATTATATTAATTTATTTTAATATTAATTGATATTTATAATTGTCACTAAATTATTATATTTAGTAAAAAATATTTATTTATTATAAATGGATATGGTGTATTTTATGTTAAAATAAATAAATAAATAAAAGGCAGTTTTTCAGACTTCTCAACGTTGCACTATCTTTCCCTCCTTAGTCCTTTCTTCTCTCAGCAGCACTGCAACAAACAAAAACCTTGAGCTGCCTTATCTTTTCTTTACCCCCTGAGAGTTGACATAATTCCCTAAATTCTCACTCGACCCTTCCTCCATGAGAGAAGACAAAGCAATTCTACGATTCCAGACCATCCCGGGGCTCACCCATTTGGGAACAACGAAGCCAGACGGCTTTCTCTGTCGAAACTCCCGCCCCGTTTTCAATTTCAATAACCGCAACGCTACTGCCCGTAATTTCGCTTCTCTTTCCATGGAGGAGAGGAGACAACAGCTACGGGTTTTCGCGCCCTCTCCAGCTCACCTTCTCAACCACCCTTTGGCGGTTTTAGCTTGCGTTCCCAGAGACGTCGCCATTTTCACGGCTGGCGCTGTTGCTGGTGCCGTAGCTAAAACCGTCACGGCTCCCCTCGACCGCGTCAAGCTTCTTATGCAGGTTAGAGGCCTTTCGATTTCAAAAAATGAGTTTGGGTTGGCTGGTTAGTCAGTTATAGTTAGTTATCACTTAACAAAAGTGTACATTTAGCATAAATTACTTAATTATGGATAATTTAGCATTTTTTTTCTCTTTGGCTGAGAAAATAGACTGTTTTCATTTCCGGAATTCATGTTTGTTTTCCTTCATATTGATTTACTCATGCTTTGCTTCTTAAGTTAGGATGGTAGTATGGTTACTGACGGCAAAATTTTCAGAAAATACTTACTTTGTCAATGATTGGAGTGGGGTTTTAAATTGGAAAAATAAAATATTTTAATTTCTAACTTTTTAATACAGGGATTAAGTCTCAGAATTTATTCAAGTACAAGGACTTGCAACATATATTTATTATTTTAAAATGAATTATCTTTTGGCAGACTCATGGTGTTAGAGCTGGACAAGAGAGTGCAAAAAAATCTATTGGTCTTATTGAGGTATGTTTTTGTTGAATTTTAGCTGATTAAGGTAGTTTTATTGGATTATATTTTATATGTTGGTGACTATTTCGGACTAAACTGCAGGCGATTGTATCAATCGGGAAGGATGAAGGAATTAAAGGATATTGGAAGGGCAACCTTCCTCAGGTTCTTTGCATTTTTTTTACTTTCAGTCGATTTTGAATAGATTTCGATAATGTAATAGGGATGGTTTTGAACTGGTTTGATATATATATACCTAAATGGTTCAGGTGATAAGAGTCATACCTTACAGTGCTGTCCAGCTCTTTGCTTATGAAACTTATAAGGTATGTATATAGAACGCATAACTTAACCTTAACATCATACTTACTCTGTCCCTTGATGGATTGGTCTTTTGGTTTCCATTTTGTATCGAATTCTAGAAACTTTTCAAGGGAAAAGATGGTGAGCTATCTGTTCTTGGTAGACTTGCTGCTGGAGCATGTGCCGGTATGACATCTACTTTTGTAAGTGATACAATAATGGAGCCTTCTTATATTTCTGTTCAGTAGAATTTTTCCTTATGTTTCTCTCTTTTTGGTTATTGACTATACTTATTTTCTTAAGCTGTAATGGGAAAACCAAAAAGTTGTTTTATGAAGAATCCTTTTCTGCAATTCAAAATTGTCCATGATCAGTTAATTTTGGTTTACGGAATTTTCCCCATTTTTGTCCCTTGAATGAATCGTGTTTTTTTCTCATCGACTGCTCAGTGTTTTTTTTACTAATTCCAGTCTTTAACTGTTCCGGTTCTTTCTTATGTAGATAACATATCCGTTAGATGTCCTGAGACTACGTTTAGCTGTCGAACCAGGGTATTTGAAGATGTCTGAGGTATTCTCAACTCTTTCATTGTTATTACATGAAGCTCGCCATGTTTTTGAGAGATTGACCTTAATGTGCTGTTCCAGGTTGCCCTGACCATGTTGCGGGAGGAAGGTTTTGCGTCCTTTTATTATGGTCTTGGACCTTCTCTCATCAGCATAGCTCCATATATTGCTGTTAACTTTTGCATATTTGACCTGTGAGTCCCAGTGACACTTGGTAATACATCATATGAGAACCCAAACTTAAATGTGTTAAAAAAATCTTATGATTGTAACAGCGTGAAGAGGGCTTTGCCAGAAAAATATCGCCAAACGACTCAAGCATCTCTACTGACAGCTGTATTATCCGCTGCTGCAGCTACCATGACCTGCTATCCTTTAGACACAGTGAGAAGACAAATGCAAATGAGGGGTACACCATACAAATCAGTCATGGAAGCCATTCCTGGTAAGTCGATGATGCTACGTGTATTGCCATGACTGATAACCCGATCAATATAAAATGTACTAAACTTCATCGGCATTTTCCATTTATTGCTAGAGTTCTGTGTACTTTTTCTCCCTGAATGCAAGATATAGCTGCAATGGATTGGGTATAGTATCAGTATTTAGCATTGTCCATGCTCCATACTTGTGGTATTATACTATCAAGTCAGATTTATGTTTTCATTTGTTCAGTTCTACTATTTGTTGAAGGGTTTAGGGTTATTCGGACTCGATGGCTTCACTGACTTCAGCATATTCTTGCTCGTGCAGGTATTATCGAACGTGATGGAGTTGGTGGCTTGTACAGAGGTTTTATTCCAAATGCCTTGAAAAACCTTCCAAATAGCAGGTTCACTCCCAATCCTTTCCAAATGCCTAAAAGAAACAAATTGTAGTGAATTTTAAGTTCCACTCATTTACTACTCCTTTTGAGTGCAGCATTAGGCTTACCATCTTCGACATTGTCAAGCGTCTAATAGCAGCCAGCGAAAAAGAGTTGCAGCAAATCGTGGACCAGAAAGAAAAGCATGAAGCAAATGTTGAACGATCCACCTCATAATGTGCAAGTCATCTCCCTTTTGTTGTTTGTTCTCTATCCAATTTTGTACTAGAGCTTACCTTCAACTAGGTTTTACCTATCATCTATGAGAATTAGGTTTCCCTTGGATCAGCCTTTCGTTTTATCATTTTTAGGTGGAGTTCCACCATAATGATACAGAAATTTGTATTATCAATGCTAGGAAACTCTGTATGCTTGCACACAAGAAAATTTTTTGAACTGCATATACCAATACTGGTATAATTTTTTATATAATAATTGTCTTTAGGTCATCGGCATGATATTCTTGAATCTCATATGCACATTTCAAAGCTTCAAGGACATTAAATGTAACTTGTTGATCATTCAGTTACACATTGTTAATTTATCTGTCTGAACATCAATCAATGTTTGACATGTGATAAGAAAATATCCATCTTTATCAGCATGGCATTCTAAAATTTATTAGCTCCGTCCCTGGTTATACTTAGCAATATATGTGAATATTTGATGAATCTAGTTAGATTTGTGAATTTCAGAGCATATTTCAATAAAATTAACGCTGACATCACGTTAAGGAGGCCCAAAAGGAGTGAAATAAAGTTTTTAGAGTCCAACAATAAACGATGTCAATGATGATAGGATTAAAGGATTAAGAGAGATTTTAGTATATTTTTTGGAAAATATAAAAAATAAAAGAAAAAATTAAAAGTTAAATTAATATTTTATCTAAAACTTAAGGGTTAAATTAAAATTTAACTATTTTTAATGTCTCGCGTCATCAAAATAACGAGAGTTAACGATATAATGACTAAATTGTAACAGAGTGATAGTATAAGTGACTGAAATATAACTTTTAAAATATAGAGATCTAAGCAAGACAAATACAAAACAAAAATGACATTCATTGTAATTTACCCTAAAAAGTTCAATTAAGATTTAAGTCCAGCCCAACTCGTTATTGACCTTTAGGCTTTAGCCATCATTTGGTACAAAATTAGAATGGTCATTTTACCGTTTTAGCAATTTCCAACGTGATCTGCAAAATTACATGCTGACAGCCGCTACAAAAAGAACTAAAACAAGCTAAAATCCGGGGACTGGTGCCTGCCTCTGCTATCACCTGACTGCTTCCCTTGCTCTCCAGGTAACTCGGTTCTTCCTTTGGGTGTTTCCCATTGCCCTTACCTCTCAGCAATTGCGCTTCCTGTTGTCCTTTATATTCAGCTGCCACTGCACATAAGTTGTTCGATGTTTTGCCTAACCGAAACAGTAGACATTTCTGAAACTTGTTTATCTATAATATATGGTCTGAAAATTTTAGGGAGTTTCTAGGGTACCCATATGTCAATTCCGTTAGCTGTAGTTCTCTGGATAATTGAGTGGAAATTTTCTTTAACCAAGATTAACTTTTAGGTCGTATCGAGAAGATAATGTATTTTGTTCAATTTTCTGTTTTTTGTTTTGTTTTGATGTCAGCAAGTGCGTTTATAGTCCTTTTTATTCATCTCCCTAGGAAAATGAGATGTTCGATGTTTTGCCTAATCAAACTATTGGCATTTCTGAATTTGTTAACTCATGGTGTATGGTTTGCTCGTGTGTATTTCTTGTTCAATTGTTTCCCCATGTTGTCCTTTCGAATTTTTAGGGTGTATGTCAATTCTGTAACTTGCATTTCAGTGGCAGCTTGGATGAAAGTTTTTATATTGACCAAGATTAACTTTTAACTAATATATAGCAGATATTGTATTTTGTTCCACTTTCTGTTTTTTGGTTTTGACTTCAATTGTAAATGCAGATGGTTCCATTTTAGCCTGAGATTTTTCTGTGATTGGAAAGGTGGAGATGGGAACACCTAGTGTTTTATGGAATATTACAAAGAAGTGTTTCACGGTTGGGGTTATCACGCTCACAGTTTCAGATCTATTTGCCAGTATTGTCCCAGTCCGGGGTGCCTCAATGTCTCCAACATTTAATCCCAAATCCAATAGCTTGCTTGATTCATTGAGTGGTATTACTTTGAGATAGGGACAGTGTAAGTCTTTTGCTTCGCTCTTGATTGTAAGTGGATAATCATTCCTTTGACTGCAGATGATCGTGTTCTGGTCGAGAAGTTGTGCCTTCGAAATTACAAATTTTCACATGGTGACGTGATAGTTTTCAGGTAATTGTTCATTGATATTGCTCAATGCTCATGTATATCTTAAATCTTAATTAGTTGTCAAGTCAAATGCAGCCACCTCCAGGATGATGCGACATTTAGGATTTGCTTTTCATTCTTGGCTTCTTGATGCTAAACTTGCATTTCACAACTGTAGAGTTTGGAACAGAGTTATCAAGCTGTTGTAGAATAACTCATTAAAATTGAAAAGACTTTAGAGAAATTGATAGAATAAACAATCACATTTCCATGTGTCTAACTGACATGACCCTGGAAACGCCTTTCGTTTGTCTGTTAAGATAGGCTACTTCACCGAAGGATCGGGCGTTTTTGTTGCTCAATAAGTATTTTAAAATATTGATCCCATGTGCCATACGTGCAATGTGCCGTCTCAAATGCAGCCCATCTTTCAAATAATTGAAGTCCTCTGCTTTTTTGTATACTTTTGCAGCTCTCCAAATAATCACAAGGAGAAACATGTAAAGAGAATTGTTGGCTTGCCAGGTGACTGGGTCGGCACTATTTACGATGTGGTGCATGTTCCGGAAGGACATTGTTGGGTCGAGGGAGACAACCCGGCTTCCAGCTTAGACTCAAGGTCTTTTGGCCCCGTAAGTTGCTTCACCCTAATTGCATTCTGTAGAATGACCGGCTGAACTCCTTTATATTTCTATTACTGTGAGCTTTGAAGTTGAATGGGCTATCCTCTGCAGGTTCCTTTGGGTTTGGTTAAAGGAAGGGTCACCCATGTATTGTGGCCTCCACATAGAGTAGGCAGCGTCGACAGAAAAACTTCTCAAAACCGAGTTTCCTCCTCTTAATCGGCATCCGAATTCTGAACATATGTTCATTTCTTTCCCTTGGGTTACATCTTCTTTTTACTCACTTTTAAGCAGTTCTCAAATGTTGTGAGTTGTGACAGTGTTTCCATTGATTCCTAATGAACTGCATTTCAGAATGCACAATTGTTAATTAGTGCCATATTATCTGTGTTATTGTCTTGATAGTAAAACTTGTTGAAAGGAGACTGAAACCTTCTAGATCATCAAAGCAAGACTGAAAACTTGGGACTGATTATAAGAGGATCCAAATCTTTTTAGGGGTTTTCAAAATTTCTTATTTTATTTTTAAATATAAAAAATTTGGTGATATAAAGTATTTATTTATTAATAATACATTGATGATAAATTTTGATGAAAATGATAAAAATTAAGGGCGATGGTTGAAAATTTAGTTTGAGGGGTTTATTTTTTTTATTTTAAAAATTTATATTAAAAATTTTAGAAATTACGGTAATTATTATAGTGAACGTGAATAGTGTCATGTAAATATGACATTATCTTTTAAATTATGTATGGTTCATTCATTTTTTAAGAGAATAAAGGGTAATAATTGAAGGAGTAATGCTACGTGCATATAACCTTATACCAATTTATTATAATAAATTAATAATTATCGTAGTTTTTAAAATATACACATATTTTCTTTATATCTTTAATTATTGTTTGAAACTCCAATATCATTTTAAAATGGTCGTTTCATAAGAGATCGCTTTCGTTAAAAACATCAAATACTGATTTTTTAATTACTAATATTTAATTTATTGATCAACTAATTTATATTATATTATATTATATATAATTTATTTAATGTATTTATCTTTGAATAGCCTTAAGATAATTATAATATAATATCTATTTAGATTTTTCTTACCAATTTAATAATACTAGCACACTTTTATGGACAATATTACTCATAGTCATCTCATAAATTTTTGTGGTCTTGAGCAAAAATTAATTTTTTTATCCTTTTTTAAAGTTCTATTTATGCACCAATAATAATAAAAAAAGGTTTTGAGTTTAAAATTATAATTTAAGATTAAAATTTAAGGTACTTATGTAGTGTTTAGAATTTAGGATTAAGGCTTAAATTTTTTTTTTGTGTGTTAGACATAAAATGATATCAAATTTTTATTAATCTAATTAGTTTAAATAATTAATTTAATATTTCAAACACATTATTTTCATTGCAAGAGTTATTTATTTATATATTTTAAAAAATTATTAATTTATTAATACATTATAAAAAATAATTAAATTTATGACCTCTAGATTGATCGGAGTCCCTAATCGACCGTTTGAGGTGTTCTCCTCACCACCAATCGTGATGTTACTCGAACTAAGATATCCTAAAATTAAATCAAATTTTCTTTTGCAAAAGTACGAATTTTCAAGGACTAAATAAAAAATAAATATTCAAGTTATACTTCTGAACTTAAGATGTCTAAAATATTTTTTATTTAAAAAAAATCTAAAATCTATATCATTATGACCGTTAAAAATCGTTAATCAATAATACTTGACACATAATAATAATTTTTTTTTTTAAATAAAATTCATTATTCTTTACAAAATAATTTCAAATCTTTAAAAAATTCCAAACTCAATATTATCTCGTCAGATGTAATCAATTATTTTTTTTAATATGATATCGTCAAAAATAATAAACAACGTATCAATCGAATATCGATTAAATATTTCACGTTCAGATGATATGTCATTTGTCATTTTTAACAGTGATAAATTAAAAATGATAGATTAAATCATTCGATGGAATAAATATGTTCATAGATGATAATTAAGAGAAGAAATTAGGACAAATTAAGAGTTTAACTTTGAAAAATTCTAAAGATTTGAAGAGCATTTTATATAAAAACAGATGAGTTTAAGATTTTCTGAAAATTATTATTTTTTGTATAGAAATAATTTTTAATTTGTTAATTTAAAAAATAAAATAACCATATTATATATATATTTGATTAATTATTTTTTAAAATAATAATTAAATCTTAAACACTTAAAATAATAATGAAAACTTTGAATATTTATTTTAAAAAATATTTTAAAATTTAAAAAAATATATAATTTAAATATTTATTTTTTATCTAAGCCAGAATTAAAATCCCGATATGCATTTTGATGTTTCCGCTGGTGGCAGCGGTTTGGGATTTCATGAAGATAGATGGGTTGGGCCGAAAGGGACCCGGACCGTACAGTCAGATATTTTAGTAATTTCCTATAAACTTCATGCCTCTTTAATCGAACACGTCGATTCCGGAGTGCTATAAAAACCCTGAAACCCAGCGAAAAATCAGAAGGGAGAAGGAAATTTATCTATGGAGGGAGAGGGAAAAGAAAAGAGAGTAATGGAGTAGATTCTGGTTAAAGTCTAAAATCCCCTTTGGCAGTTACTGTTTGAGCATTTCAAAACTCCCTTCCTTAATACCATCGAATCAGATTCTGTCTGTTTTAATGAGTCGATTAGGGTTTAAGTCGTTGGTGTATCATGGAGACTTCTTCTTGGGAGAACTCAACACTGTCCCGGTACCAGAATCAAATTTCCAATTCCCCGGAAACGAAATAAGAATCCACCACATATCCCCTAACAGCGAAAGATGCATTCCTCTGTCTGTTCTCCACACCATTTCTTCATTCCCCGTCCGTTGCAAGCTCGAATCATCGTCGCCGGTCGAACAACCCAGTTTGATTCACCTTCATGCCTCATGCTTTTACGAATTCAAGGTTTCTATATTTCTTTTCTTTCTTTTTTCACTGTGTTTTTTTATTGTTTAGTTTTTAATTTGTGATCGTTTTTTAGACGGCCGTGGTTTTGGTTGGAGATGAGGAGGTTCATTTGGTGGCAATGCCAAGTAAGCAAAAGAAGTTTCCGTGCTTTTGGTGCTTTTCTGTTCCCACGGGACTGTACGATTCTTGCTTAGGGATGCTGAATTTAAGGTGTCTCGCAATTGTTTTTGATCTTGATGAGACGCTGATTGTTGCCAACACTATGAAGTCGTTTGAGGATAGAATCGAAGCTCTTAGGGGTTGGATGGCGAGAGAGACTGATCCAATTCGTCTCTTGGGGATGTCAGCTGAATTTAGAAGGTAAATGGATGACCGCTTGCTGTTGAAGCAGTACACGGAGAGTGATTGTGTCGTTGATAATGGAAAAGCATTTAAAGCTCAGATGGAAGAGGTTCCACCTTTGTCGGATGGCCATGACAAAGTTGTACGGCCTGTGATTAGGTTGCAAGACAGAAATATTGTCCTTACACGTATCAATCCTGAGGTTAGAGAAACAGTGATTGACATGATGTATTTTGTTGATCTAGTTGTTCATATATTAGTGGATTTAAAATCTAGGAAGATTGTTCGTTGAAACACATTATTACCCATATATGGATTCTATTGGTTGTTTTAGAAGTTAGAACAAAGAAGCTCCGCTCATTTATGACATTTTTAATGATATATTATGTTGAACTGACGACTTAAGAGTGTGATGTGGAATTTTCCGAGTTCCGTGGTAGAGGCATTATGATAAGTTCTTAATGTAACAGGTTTCTACTGTCACTGGATGATTGAATAGGATCAGATCAGGGATTTAAATTGTTGTTGCTGCCGCGTTTTCTGTTGCAGTGTTTTATAAACAAATGCTATTGTGGTCATTGTGGACCACTATTTTATGCAATAGCAGTTTGGGACGGTTCCGGCTGCTATTATGGTAGTTGTCCTCTATTTGAATCCCAAGATCTGATTGGTTTGGACTATGAAGTGTATGTTTTCTCCTCTATGAATTGTTTTCTTTGTACAGATACGCGATACTAGTGTGCTTGTGAGGTTACGTCCTGCATGGGAGGAATTGAGAAGCTATTTGACTGCAAAAGGACGTAAGCGCTTTGAAGTATATGTTTGTACCATGGCTGAAAGAGATTATGCATTAGAGATGTGGAGGCTTCTTGATCCTGGGGAACACTTGATAGGTTCAAAGCAACTACTGCACCGAGTTGTTTGTGTCAAATCTGGCAAGTCTACATAACAATTTTACAAATCTTATTTTATACCGGAGACTTCTTGATTTGCTATTATTTAAACGATGAAACCTAAGAAAGTAATTCTGTTATTTTTTGGAATCAAAGTTGCTGATCCATATTTTTCTATTAGCATACTTGAAAACTGATGCATCAATCAATAATGATTTAATAGTAGGCAGCCTCCCTTTCTTTGTGGTACTCCCACATTGGAAACTACTTTTCCCACATTGGCAACTACTTTAGCAACTTTGTAACACCCTTTTGGCTTTTAAATGATATTTACAGGTTCTAGGAAATCTTTGCTAAATGTGTTTCGAGATGGAAAGTGCCATCCACAGATGGCAATGGTAATTGATGATCGTTCAAAGGTCTGGGAGGATAAGGATCAACCTCGAGTTCATGTAGTTCCCCCATTTGCTCCATATTATTCTCCTCAGGCAGAGGTACATACGGCACTTGTTTACAATCAAACTTATTGAGAATTTGAGAGGTTTTCTTTTTCTGATATTTTTGACAATTCTTCTCCCTCTTTATCAGACAGCAAATGCAGTTCCAGTCCTCTGTGTGGCAAGAAATGTTGCATGCAATGCAAGGGGTTTATTTTTCAAGTAAGCCATTAATTTTGTGCTGTAGATGGCTATTCATCATTGTAACCCTCTTGTGTTTTCTTTTCTCATTTATAATGTTACTTTTTATCCAGAGAGTTTGACGAGAATGTATTACGGAAATTATCTGAAGTTTTTTATGAAGATGAGGTGGTAAATCTGCCTCTTGCCCCTGACGTGAGCAGCTATTTGATGTCAGAGGTAGATAAATTGATAATATATGATAATTAATTGAGTGAAACTTTGAATTTCCATTTATACTTAGGCATTTACTCATCACTAATTTGCAGGAAGCTAGTTTTGCTCCAAATGGGAACAATGGTGCTCCCATCTGTGAAGGAATGAATGGAGCTGAAGTTGAGCGGAGAATGAACCAATCGGTAAGTCTTGATTAGTTACATAGTGAATGAATATAAATTTGACAATGTTCATTGGCCTGGGATAAAACTTTTGTCGCACACATGCTCTAGAAACAAGTAATAAACTGTACACTTGGATGTTAATGTCACAGCTTGCCATCTTTTGGATATATTCATTTTTTTTCAGTTGCTTCTAGTGATGTGGGTTGTTATTTTGTGTTTTTATTATTTTGAATATCCCCCCCCCCCCCCCTCCCCATTTTTCATAACAATAATATATATAGTTTACTCAGGAGGAGAAACATGTCTTGGAGTCTTCCACTGGGCCAGTTACAAATAACCCCAAGTTGAGGCTGGAAACCTCTCAGCCACCTGTTACAGATGTTGTTGGTCCTGCATCTTCAATAGCAACATTGCCTTCCCAGAGTAGGATTTCCTATTATTTATTTTGAATGCATGATATTCCACCAGATTGAGTGTACTTGAGCTTATTTTTTTTCTTTCATTTGCACCTTATGCCAGTTGGAGCTTCTGTAAGAAGAGATAACAACAGTGATGATAATGATTATGACTTGAAGAGAAGAACCCTTGGCACAAGACAAAATTTAGATGTGAAGAATCAGAGCTCATTCCAACCTCCAATCCTACCGAAGTATCCAGTACAAACATCATCATCAGTTGTCCCTCAGGGAAGTTGGTTGGTGGAAGAAGACATCAATGGAGCGCATCTAAATGGTCGACCGTCAGGCACTGCTCAAGGTTCCGCCTCTACTGGTTTACCATCACATGCATCCCAAGTGAAGGTTGAAGAGGTTCGATTAAAATCCCTTCAGATTATTATCTGTGTGCATCCTAAATTTTATTTTGTATACTTCAGGCACGTTCCGGACTTGATACACCAAAGCAGAATGTTCTGCCTACGGCTCATGTATTAGGTTTGTGAAGCCATTACTCATCTCTTGTGTCAGTAAGTTGTTGCATGATATTGATATGCTGTTGAAAGTAGACTTTGTAGCCTTGCTTATCTATACTGAAGGTATATTTGCTTGTTAAAGTGTACTTGATACATAGACATTTGAATGAAAAAAGAAAGAAAAAGGAGCTGTCTAGGAAGGGCAAATGCTCTGTAGAAGAGTTTAACATTGAATGAAAAAGGAATTGGCCTTTTCAAGATCATTACATTAATTTGGATATTTGTGGGGAAGAACACGTGTAACCCCTAATTTTAACCAAATCTCTTAGCACGTTAAGTAACTTATAATTCAAGTTAATACTAAACAAAACATTAAATACAGTCTAAAGGTTCAACTCAAATTTATAATAAACATTAAAATCCTGAAAATTGAGTAATTGTTTAATATAGAAAGTCCAAAGTCCATTATACATTTAAATATCTAAAATAAAATGTATAAGTTCCGAAATTTGTAAAATATATGCAAAAGTTATGAAATCAGAGTCCTCTAAGTACTGTAGCCTAAATCTGAGTATCTAAAACAGAAACTAAAGGGAGTGTAAGCTAGGGAGCTTAGTGTGTCTTTAGTATGTAGATATAGCATAATCACAGCAACAAAATATCATATATATGTCTCAAATAAACATATGACAACAAAATACATATCACATAACAGGATAGAAACATATGATGCAATGAATGAATGTCATGCACCTAACACCATATACCATCAGAAGAGTAAGTTACCCTGAACCACTCTAATTTCATGATCCATTGTCACTATCTGAAGTGGAAACTCGACCCGAAGATAGAGCCACTAATCTGAAGTAAAAACTCGACCCGAAGGTGGAGCCATTGATCCAAAGTGATATTTACTAAAAATGTGATACCACTGAACTTCCCCGAGCATAATATCCAATCCCATGCAATGTCATGATCTGATATCTGAGTTCGAATGCATACCTTATATTTTAACATGAGGCATGCGTAATAATTTCGAAAATAACGTATTTTGAGTTGTTCATAAATTCCAAATCAGATATATGAATAAATCATGTAATATGGCATGGCATCATATAGTTTAATTTCGAGATCATAGAATCTAACAATTCAATAGAGAACACAGAAACACAAAATCTGCACACAAAAGTATACATAAAGTATCGGGAGAGACACAAATTAGGCAGATAGTTTAACGTCGAGAGTAACGTCTACTGGGCTCAGTCCTAGCACTAGGTTGAACAGATGCAGAACTAAGAATAAAACTTATGTAAGTATACTACTATGCCACTATATCGAAAATACACGAAACATAATTAAATCAGATAACTCATGTGCGAGTCCCAAAGTTTGAGCAACAGGAGGTCGTCTAGGAGGAGTAGGAAGAAGAAGAAGAAACTCGGTATCTGAATCCTTTCACTTGATCCAGATAATAAACCATTTTTAAATTTTGATAAAGGTAATTTCCGGTTAAGCATTCGAACTAAAAAGCCTTAAAAACAAAACTTCGGGTTTGAATTTCAAAATCGGACAGTGTCATCGAACACAGGACGTCGAAAAACATAATGCGAGCCTGAGTTTAAAACAGTCAAAGTTAATGTCAGAACTGGTCAACGTTGACGTCAGCATGTTAACGGGTCGGGTTTGTCTATGGGTTTGTCTAGATTTCCCCCAAAAAAATCCGGGTTTTCCGGATTCCAGAAATTCCCAGATATCTGGTATTCTAGATTTTCGATATTCTTCTCCCCTGTTTCGATTCAAAATCGATTTAAACACTACCAAACTCCCTAAACCCGAATCAAACCTAAAAACAACCCCCCTTCTCCCTACTATTCGATCAAAAACAGAAACCAATACTTCCTTAAACGCTACCAAAACAGAATCGAATAAAAAGGAAACCTTAAACGCTACTAAAACTTACCAGATCACCAGACAACTTCAAGGAGAAAACCAAATGGAAGAGAAAGCTTTACTCAGATTGTTTGACAGAGAAAAAAATTGACTGACAGGATACTCGGAAGAATTAAAGCAAAGAAATAAAGAAGGAAATTACTCCCTAAAACCGAAACTGAAGCGGGAAGAAAGTGAGGAATTGATTTCATAAAAAAATGGTTAAATTACCCAATAAGGGTCCAATTTCTTTGACTTTTCAAAAAGGCCCACCTAACGTCCTGAAATTATGGATTAGCCACTAAAAACCCAATTAGGCTTAAACTGGAAATCCTAAATTCTAGGGTTTCGAATTAGGGATTTATAAAATTAGGGTTTTTTAAATTGGGGTTAATTTTGGGTTGTTTAAACATGGTTCCAAGGTTTCTAATGCACTTGCATTTTTATTATTTGGGGTAAAGACTGTTTTTGAGGAATGGATTCTAACTTCTGTAAATGATCTATAAATGATCGTTTGAATTCTCTTGCAGAGGCAGGTGGAACTCAGAATTACATGCCTTCTAATAGAGAATTGCAGTCTGAAGCAAAAATGAATCTTCTACCCTCCCAATTGTCAATAGGTGTTCTACAAGAAATTGGACGAAGATGTGGTTTAAAGGTACTGTTACCTTCAGGATTATGATCCCGTCCACTATTTTTCTACCTTGCTGTGCAATTAACCTTAATTACTATTCATAAGCATCACTGTCACAATATATAGAGAAGGCTCCTGAACATTTGAATGGTGCTCGCAAGTGTCTTAATAAAGTAATGGACAAAAAAATAATAGAAGGGAGACCAGCTCTCCCTGACCTGAATGTTTATTTATATTTAAGCTCGATTACCTTGCTTAATCAATTTATTGTTTTCCAATTTTGTACTCCTCAGATTGAATTCAGATCTGTGGTAAGCACCAGTAAGGATTTGCAATTTTCTGTTGAGGTCAGTGAGCTATATTTCCATTCTAATAAACAAATTTATGATGGATTGTTCTGAGTTTTCAACTGTGTTTTTGTCCTGTGATATTTTTGAAATGCTTTGTTTTTGTGGTATTTTCAAGTATTTTCCCTTGAAACCAGCTTCACTAATGCTCTATGTTCCCTCATCTCCTTTCCCTCTCTGACTGTTGTTATCACCTTGGTTTTGACTTTTCTGAAAGCAGCTAATTTTTCTGGCTTGTTTTATTTAGGTTTTATTCACTGGTGAGAAGATTGCTGTTGGGATGGGCAAGACAAGGAGGGATGCTCAGCAGCAAGCTGCTGAGCTTGCTCTGCATAGTTTAGCGGGTGAAATTTATTATTTGTTACTTTTCTTGCTGTACTTGTTATTATAGGAATCATTTTGTTTGTTTCAAGATTGGAATCATACACCTTGGTTTTGATATGATTGATTCAGACATGAATAATTGGCAATATAGTCAGTTATGGGGATATTATTTCGTAACTCTTCCAAAGGTCTCATGATTAATGTCTCCATTATATTTTCATTCTCTTTAGTTGCAATGGCAGGAGTTAAAACTTTTTAGTGCTTTTTTTTCAAGCCTTCTAGGGCTAAGGATATACATGTATTCATACATCATACTTTGGTAAGCAATATGATATTATTCATATAATGGGGCGCATCTTTGAATTATAAATATCATCTTCTTTAGTTTATGTTTTTCTCAACTATGGCATTGAGAAAAAGTGCTGGAAGAACTGACTTCTTTTATTCATGGTATCTCAGAAAAATACGTGGCATATATAGCACCTCTTTCGGGAGCTGTGGATAGAGATTTCAATAAACTTTCTCTTGGAACGGAAAATGGATTTCTATGGGATGTGAATCCTGCATCAAATGAAGCAATAAGAGAAGATGGGTTACCTAGAGATAATACTTCTGAGGTGGGCATTCCTGATAACGCTTTCATCACTTGATTTTCTCATTCAAAAAAATATATTTTGATTCTTTTGTTTTAAAAAAACAAGTGACCCTTGGATAAAGGGTAGCAAAAGTTTCCAGATATGAGGTAGTGGTTATCTGGAGAGAAACCACTCTTCTTTGGATTGCACCAAGATGTAAGAGCTGAAACTCTGAAAGTAGAGTGAGCTGGCTTTATGTCTGCTAGTGCCTGCCTTAACTGTCTATCCTCTTAGGAGGTAAGGACTCGGTGTCAGTTTTTTGCTTCTTCCTGTTATTCAAGGTCTCCCAATACAATTCTTTCAGTTTCTTATTCCCTCGTGTAAAAGTGAATATCCTGGACGTAGTTTTTCTGAACATGAATCCTCGGTTGATAACCTTTTAGTGTTGAGTTTGTCAAAGCATAATGAGATGATTTTTGGTACTTGGAGAATGTTTCAGGTCTGCTTTGCTTGTTTGTTACCTGATGATGAATTGTTATGAGCAATCTTAGTAATGAGTTTGTCAAGTAAAATGAGTTCAGGTACTTGGAGACTTGAAATCAGGTGTTGGAATGGAACCTTAATAATTTATTAGTGTTTTCCTGGGAGATCTGGAACCATTGAAATTAGTGATTGAAACCGGCATGGATTAAACCCACTTATTTTGTTTTATGACAATCTCAGGCTGTTGATGCGGAACCTGGGAATAATTCGTCCAGTATAGGAAATCAACCAGTTGAAAAGCGTGCCAATTCACCAAGGTATATGTTTTCCTTTGTTTGCTTTTGAAAAATTTATTTTAGGCTCTTACCCTTGAAATTTTTATGGAAAGTAGGATTCAGTGACCGAGTTCAATCTTTTTGAGTGCCATATTTGAGTACATTCAAGAGACGTGTACTTCCCCCATCCCATGCTCACTCATAGAACCTCTTCTTTTTGCTGATGTTGATCTGTATCGAATGGTTTACATGGATATTACATGAAATATATATGTTCTCATTATTTGCAGTTTGTGTACAGTTGAGTTAGGACTACTATTGCACAAGACTTATGTTACTTAGACTCGGGTATGAGTGTTGGATGGGGGAATATCCGTGTATTCCGAGGAGGATCCTCGGAGGTCGTATCCCCATATGCATATGCGGGACAGATATTTCAAACAAAGTGTAGACTCTTTCTTAAAGGAATGTTTTGAAATTCTAAAGTGCCATCTTTTTGTAACATTGGAGGATGGAAAATTGTATTTGAGCCTTGATTCTTAAAGGAATGATTGTTTTAATCCCTCAACTTCCTATTTTCCTTTTGCAGATTGTCTGATTCTATGCCAAGCAAACGATCAAAGGAAGCAGTCCTGCGTCGATTAGGAAGTATATCATCCTCACGTCCACCGAGAAACGAACATCCTGTTCCATGACAAGCCATGAGGCTTTCAGATGGCCATGAATTTAGCATAACAGATGTGCAGAGAGATTCCATTGAACCTCTAAATTTTGTATACCTTCTGAGGTGAACAGATCTCTCTCATCAGGAAATATGGAGGCTATGTTTAATCTTGTTTTTTTGAGTTCCCCGCCATTTCCTGCATTTGTCTATGTATTGTTGAATTGAAATTCGAATGAGATTGGAAATTAGTTGCGGTTGGGCGAACTTATAAAAAACACCAAGCATTCAATAGCAGAGAAGCTATGAAATAAAAGAGTGTGTTACTGTTAACAACATAACCAAGTTTTTCAACACAAAATAATCCTAGTGTTGGGCTACTGAATTACCCAGAAAAAAGGGACTCATCAATTTCAATCTTGATCTTCTCACCATCATCGAACTTATCTTTTCTCGGTGGGGATGGTGGAACCGCCACCCTGGGTGGACCTCGACCCTTCTTCTTGTTCCGAGGCCTTGCCTATTCAATTGTATCACATTTAAAATAACAAATGTCACGTGAAAAAGTTTCAACAGGAAATGGGAATCAAAGGACTTACATTGCCAAAGGAGTGATTGAAGCGCTTCCCTCTCTCAGTTTTCTTATCCCCTCTCCCACAGGAAACTGAAAACCAAACAAAAACCAGATTTTATAATATTAAAAAGACACATAAAATTAAAAGTAGAAAAGAAATTGATGTTGGTTTAGGTTACCATAGGGGATTGAAGGTGCAGAGAGTGAAAGAGATGGAGTTGAAAGTGATAATGAAGTTCCAAGGGTTTGGGAATGGGAAGAGGAAATACGAGAAACTGAAGAGAGATTGAGAGAAAGAGATGGAATTGGGGGAGCTCCAAGTAGCAGAGACGCCATTGTTGTTTCTCAGAGTTTGTTTGATGATAAGGTTATCGCTTCATCTCTCTGGATTTTATATGCTTCCAGTTCCAGGTTTTAGCCCAATCCTAGCATATATTCTAGGCCAGACCCAGTGCAGTAGAGCCCATCAAACTTGGAATGAATTGAAACCCAGATGATATAAACAAATAACATGAATTTTCTATACAAATTCAAATGATGGCATGTGTTCAGAGGGTAAAGGGATGAAAGATAAAATTAGGGGCGTGGATTGTTCGATTTTATTTTACATATTAAATATTTAAAAATTTTAATTTAAATATCAATTAAATTTATTTATTTTATTTTATATTTTTTAATTTTTATGAATAAAATAATCTTTAAATAATATATGTTGATGTGTTATATCACAATGATGACATTGATGCAGTAGTTAGTATAGTAGTTTTCATGCTAGTCATGGTTTTGATTCCCCCCATGCTCAATATTTTTTTTTTTGCATTAATCAGGTGGTGACATGTGTGGTCACCTGATTAAAGAAGAATATATAATAAATATTTAATAAAAATAAATAAAAATAAAATTAATTATTCAATTAGATGACGACACATGTTATCTATGTTGGATGATTAATTTTATTTATTAATTTAAAATTATGGTTAAATTAAAATAAATAAATTATAGGGATTAAATATGTAATTTTACAGATTTTATTTAATTGACATGTCATCGTAGTTAACCTTTTTCGTTTAAATTTTAACGGCAATGATCAAAATTGTTTAATTTAATAAGTTGGGTGGTCTGATTGATGAGTTCAATAGTTCGGTGACCAAAATAGATATCTTCAATTAATTGGATAGTCATTAGAGTAGTTTACCCTTTATTTTTTTTTAAATCACATTGTGATGTTAGCGATGACACAAATAGTATTATTAATTTAGATTATTTTTATTGAGTTTAAAGTATCAAAATCAAATCAAAATTTCCCCTATCCATAAAAATGTTAAAAATTTTATAGATAAATTGTTTTAAAAAATAATTATTGGCCCAAATTCAAAAATTCTTTTTTAGTCTTTAGAGTTAAAAATCTCGTTTTAACTTAAAATATTAGTTTAATTCTAATCAATTTTCAAGTGTGACTTTTACCTAAAACATTTTTATCAATACCTCTAAAATAAATATTTTATCTTTTTGATAATATTTTTATAATAATATAAAATATTAAATTCTAAAACCCAAATTTTAAACTCACTTTTTACAACACTTAATATGGTCTTATAATAGTATCCGGTTATTTTTTAACTCTTAATAAAATTAATAAACAACTTTCAAATAAAATTATTTAAACTCGTGTCTCTAAAAAAATTAATATATATTTTACTGAAACTATCCATTAATTTAATTATATATTTTTTTAATAATTTTAAAATGATTATAAGATGATAAATATTCATACTTTTAATTCTTTGATAAAGTATATATCTTATAAACAAAATTACTTAAATTATAGTTTCTTAAAATAAATATTATATTTTTCTTTTAGAGATGTTAATCGAGTTTAATAACATAAAAAAATTCAATACATAGTTAATTGAGTAATTAAGTGGAAGATTGGTTGAATCCCAACATTATCTTCTTCAAAATTATGTGATTCTTTGTTTTACCTAATCATGAAAAACCCAACAGAGTTTTGACTTTGTTTCATGAAATCTCACAAAATATATCACAAGTCAGACTAATCATGCTTCTTGTCTTAATTAATTACTGTAATCAAACTTTGATTAGTCAACAGATTCACAAAACAAAATGAAAAGACAAACAGCTTGGACAGGGCTTGCATGTGAAACTCATAATTAAGTAAGTAAACACTTTGATTAAACTTGAGATTTAATTTATATAATTGAAAGAATAAATGATATTGTTGATTTAGGATTACTATAAAGAAAAAAAATTAAGTTTTAAGTCTTTATTTGAATTTATCTATTCGTAAATATTTTGACAATACGTATATCCTATGTAGACATAGCGATTTGAGCTCGTATCTCTTATGATGAACATTATTCATTTTTCACTGAAACACTTGCTGAGTTGAATAAAGTTTTTTTTTAAGTCAACCGCCAAAAAGAACGACCGAACGCTGTAGAAGGGTACAAATCGTTTGTCTTTTTATTGTACCTCCTTTGATATTCTCATTTTAAATTAGTGGGTTTAAAATTTAAAGTCAGGGTTATGATTAGGATTTTAAGAATTAAGGTTATACTATAATTTTTAGGGTGTAAAGTTTTGGGTTTAAATTATAAAAGATTAATATTAAGGTTTATAATTTATTTATTTTTTTAATTTTTTAATAAAAATATAAAAATAGATATGATTAAGAGTACGAAATTTCTGCTATTCGAAAGTTTGTGAAAACTTTAGAGGAAGGCGGGTGAAAGAGTTTTTTTTTTAAATCAATAGTTTAGTGGCTAATTAGATAGTTTACGCATAATTAAATTGATAGCAAAGTGAATGGACAGTAATGATTGGTTACAAGGCCAACAACGTTGATAATCAGGGGTTGCATGTTGACACATGTGAGATTGAATGGAGGGGAATATTGAAGAGCAAAGAGTTGACACGTGACAACCAAATGAGGCAACGTGCAACCCATGTGAAAGCAAGGAGGATCCTCGCCTTCCCAAACTCAGAGAATCTCATAGCCTCAAAGGACAGTTAAACATGTCCACATGCAATCTATGGCAACTCAAAACAAAGGGTTTTCTTATTACAATATTCAGAGTTGTTCATCGGCTCTCGTCTCTATTTTTTAAGTTTCTAGTTTAAAATTCAATACGGGTATTCTTTTTCGTAAAATCTTTTATTTTTTCTCTAAACAGAAAAAGGGATGAAACTGTGTGGAGGTGTGAAGGGGCAATCGCCTGAAGAATTTTTTTATTTTTGTCCTATTTAATTTTTTTTAAATTGTTTTTTAAATTTGCTCTCTTACTTCTAAATATTTATGTTTTATCCCTCAATCTCAAATCCTGACTCCATCCTGAACATAAGTAAAGTAATGTTTGTCACGAAAAAAGTTTCAAAGGGGAGAAAGCTAAAATGTAGCATTTCATAGTAATGCATAGCAAAGGAATGAATATCACAAATTCAACACACTTTTTTTTTTTAATTTAAGATGGTAAAATAATACTAAGGAAAAGGAAAGAAAATGGGAAAATCCAGCACGCTAAACAAGTAGGGGATACTGCTAAGTGCTATCTCCCCAAGATATGTTACAACATTACATATGGAGTTGGATTTATGTTAATGGTGCGTGGCAGTAGGTGCTGGTGTTGTTGTTGGGGGCTTGCATTGATAGCACTTGGCGAACAAGCCGAAAGTGTCGATTTGCCGGATGAAGTTAGTCATGCTTGCCCATCCCCCGAACCCGAATCCAACCACTAGAACCCACACCACCACGAAGGCATTGAATGCATACATTGCAGTCCAACTCGGCATGAAGAATGGAGGTTTTTCTGCTGCATTCTGTTTCAGCACATGATGTGTAGATAATTAATTGATTCAATGTTGAAGGTGTAGAAGAAATGATTATCTATGTGATTTGGAATGTGATATTTACCTGTCGAGCTGAAGCTTTTCTATAGGTGAGCATATGGGCTAAAGCAGGGATGATGTAGACGGTGAAGCTAACCAAAAGAGCACCGACTGCAGAGTTGATGGGACCAAAGAAGGGGAAGATGATGGCTAGGAACCATATCGGAATCACCACTGGCAGCCGTGCCAACGCCCTCAAGCAAATGCTTTTCGTGTCGTGCATCCCTATCACCTTCTCCCACACGAAGTACAATGGCGTGCAAGCGAATCCAAACGTTATGAACTGTAATTTCATCAAATGTTTAACTTAAGACTAGAATATGACTAGTAGCAAATCAAATGGACTTGGCAGAGACAGAATCAAGATTCGGGACGGAGGGAAGTCCCTCCGAGGACCTAGTCCCTAACTTGGTACGAGAAATAGACCTGGTGAATAAGCATTAAGATGACGGCGGCATCACGGAATCCGGTCTTTGGGAGGAGAGAGAAGGCATTGGAATGGTTGAGAAGCTCGTCTCCGAATGCCCAGTAAACGGCTGCAGCTGAAGGAAGGGTGAGGGTAAATACGTACAGCGTTGCCAACAAGTAGATGTACTTGAACTTTTGAGGCTTCCACATTGCATGCATGATTTCACTGAGAAATTAAACCATTTTGTTTTCACCAACAAATTCATCATCATCATAATAAAAAGCTGCAAAGCGAAATAGGCAAGAAAGAGAGGCAAAAGAGTGAAATCAATGAAAAGTATTGAAGATGAAAAAAGTGGCTTACACAGTGACAGCATGTCCGCCAAAGGTGTAGAGAATGTTGGTGGCTCCGGTGAAGTAAAGCACCAGCTTTGTTGGACCACTGTGAGTCACCCCCTCTGCCTGATCAGACCAACAGAAATAAACCACATGTAAAGACAAACCATTCAAACCAAACTGTCATAGCTTGGGTTCTAGTAACTTTTTACCTGGCCGTGAATAAGAGCAGCAATTGCCAAGTACCAAGCCGTATAGGTGGTCATCCCAAGGCCTAGAAAAGACCAAATACGGTAGTTGTGGAAGGAGGGTATGAAAACTGTAGTTGCGCAGCATGCTCCAAATATGTAGGTCCATGTCCTCTTGTCCAAATTGTCATTGATGTAGTAGATATTACTGTTTCCAAACAAAGGTTAGTTCCATTGTTTCAACTGTTGATGTCTAACAAATCCATGTTTGAGATAGATGGTAACCTTGCACAAGCTATAAGTTGGATGACAGATCCGAATAAGAGGAAAGTACAGTTGAAAGCAAGTCCTATTGCCTTCCAGTATGGACCCAATAGCCCATCCAGCACTTCAAACCACTGCAAAATCCCAGAAGAGGGTAGTTTAGTTGTGTAAAATGGGAATTGGTGTGCATAGTGATGGGGTGATTAAAACCTGAATGACATGGTTCTTGAAGCTGACGTTCTCTTTCTCCTTCCTGCTTCTATACTCTACATAGAGTACACTGATGAGATATGCGGTCCAACTCCCCATCAGTCCATAGAAAACTTGGAGCACAATCCCTGACAGCATACCCAGTTGGGAGAATGAATAGGGCAGTGTCAACAACACTTGTGCCACCTACAAGGTCAATTGGATGATCAGAATTTGTGAGTTTAAGCCAGGCCAAGACAAACCAAGGGTAATGCTAAAGTTGATAGATTAGTTAATAGTTACTACTTACTTGATTGGAGGCGCAGCTGAACCAGGCATCCCAAGCAGAACCACCATGCCAGAGGAAGTTCTTAACGTTAAACAATGATTGTTCCTCTTCATCTCTGTTTTCCACATGCTGCTGGTGCTGAGTCTCGCTCATGTTGGAGACTATGGCTTCCTCTGCTTGCTTCTGACCCAACATTGACGTCTAAATCCTGCTACTGCTAGATCTGAACCGCACTTAATCAAAACCCAAAAGACAAACAAAGAAACAAAGAACTAGTTGAGTTTCAAGTTCAACTAACCTGTTGTCAGATGTCTGGTTCGTGTAAAATATTTATAGAAATCAAACAGAGATGTTCAAAAAAGAATCGGATTTTTAAAAGCTGACGCCTTCTGGAGTTGATCAAGCCAAGGAAAGAGGCTTTGCCAACAAAAACCAAACTTAGCTCTTACTTTAATACTTGCACATACAGCAACCAATTTGCTCTTCCTCTTCCTCTGCCTCACCGATTCAATGGTGTCAACAGTTGTTGAAGACAAGACCCTTTCTTTCCCTCTTATTTAACACTGGAACAGAATCCCAGTGTTAATGTAGTGTGAAAGTGACCAAACCCAAAATTCTCTGCGTATTCCACTTCTGATTCGATTCTCCAGTTCTTGTGTTTCTTTGGTGGGCGAGAGGGAATTTAGAGATCTAATCGACTTGGACGTTGTTCGTATCACAAAGCCAACGCCTCGTTCTTCTTTTTTTATAGCCCTTTCCCTTTGCCACACTTCTACTTCAAACGGCTACCAGGCACCAGCTGATCTCTCTACTTAATCAATCATTTCTCATGGCTTAATTGCCTCGTGCATCCTTAAATTATGGGTCAAAATATAATAACTTTATCTTTACTTTTAAATATTTCAATTGGATCCTTTAAAAAGAGAAACGTAGCTAAACAGTTTTAAAATTTAATCCATAGTTTGAATGGGTTCTGATCTTACATAATTAATTAATAATCTTTGCTTACAGTATTTGTTTTTTCATTCTAAAGAAACTGCTGGGTGTGCTGCTGCTGCTGTCGCCATAAGTCTCGGATCCAAATCTCAGTCAATAATTCCATCTCTCTTTGGACTGAAGCGAAACAGCTCCTTCGAGTTCAAACAATTACTATATACAATTAAATATATATTAACTTAACGTTATTTTAAAAAAATATATACCTACCGATCAGAAACAGAGTTAAGATCAAATTAAAAATAAATAAATTTTAAAAGAATTTAAATAGGAAATAAAAGTTAAAAAAATCTTCAGGATGGAGACGATTGTCTCTTCCGCCATGGGTGTAGTTTCATCCTTACTACAGATAATTCCAAAAAATTATCGCCTAACAGAAAATAAAATGTGTTTTTTTAAAATAAAAATATGAACTTCACAAAAATAGAAATATATGTATTAATTGTAAATAATTCAAAACATTTATAAATTATTTTTTAAAAATAAATGTGATTTTATTAAAAAAATCTATTATCTTATTTCTATCGGTGTCATGTTATATTCTTTTATTCTCGTATCATCTTAAGAGACATAAACAAAAATGAAAAAATTATTATAGTTATAGTATAATTTATTTTTAAATATCTTCGTCTTATGATATATTTTTACGGTAAATTTTTTGTGTTCGTATAATAATTTTTATATCATTTATGTTTCTATTCATATTCGTTGATAATCTATAAAATTTGATTTTTAATATTAATCTACATCTCTTTATCTATATACTAACATTTTTAATAGTGATTAATAATTTTTTATTAATTAAATAGTTTGTTATTTGGGAACGGCGCGGCCGGAGAGACTGGGAGCCATTTAAAGGGAGGAAATGGCTGAAGCCGCCGAGCCAAGATGGACCCACCCGGATGCGGCACGCTTATAAAGGAAAACATGCGCACAATGAAGGCTTATAAAAACAAAATTCCCGCTTTGCGGACGGCTCGGCTGTGGCCCATTATTATGTTATATGCTTGGACCCCCACAACCTTCATTTATATACAATTCAACCCTCCTTTCCTTTTCATTCCAATTCTTGGATTCTCTTTTTCATTTTTTTTCTTTTTTGTTATTATAAAGGACGGAAAATAATTATCCATGATCATTTTTTATAATTCTATTATAATATAAAATAATATTTATATTTAGTTTAAATCTGAATAATCTCATGTACACATGCATATTAAACTGCTCGAATTCGGATCATTTGAATAAGTAAAATACGTTACTCTTTATCATCAGATCATTCACGATCAAATTTAAGATTTAATGTTAATCGAGGCTTCATAGTTATTACTAGAGATATTGAGAAAATAATATTTTTCTTAAAATTAATTATATTCTTGAAAAATAAATAAAAACTTAACTAAGATGCCTTAACTTATAACACTCACTTAAAAGAAGTATATTAGTATGAATATAGATTTTAAGAATGCCTACTAAAGTAGTACTAGAGTGTTAAAATATTGTTATTCCATTAGAAATAAGAATAATATTCGTTTTGAAAGTTCATGGTTCGAATACTAATATATATATTATCACGGATTAAAAAATAATATAAATATATATTATTGTATAATCACCGATATATTAATTTTTTTATTAAATTAAACTTTTTACAGCTTTCACATAAATATGTTAGGTTAAAGTACCTAAGAAATCCATGCACGGAAAAAAGAGTAAAATGTTTGATTACATGTTTCACGCCACTTTAAAACAATTATTACCGACGTTATTAACCAACATTATTTTTAATAAAAGATGACCTAAAACTGAGTGGAGGAGGTGACGGTGGCAATGGTGGAGCCGCCACCAGGTATAAGGGCGGAAGAAAGTCCATGTTCAACGGAAGAAATGTCAATAATATTCCATACAGAAACCAACGTATCCCCCCGTTAACCGATAACATGTCGGCTTGGTGAGGGTTCGCCACCCAACACCATCCTCCACTTGCCCACCATAAGGCTCAAGTGACCGAGCAATCGTTTTGACTAATAATAAAGAAGAGAAACACTAAGATTTGTTTCAGTTTGAGTGGACTAGATGAGTTAGTGGGAGAAGTAAAGATTAGTGAATAGAAATTGGATGCCGTAATTGCTTGTGGTGTTCACCAGGAGTATCAAAATTACTAGCATTCCGACCCTAACATGGAACAGGGATGGACCCGAAGTTTTCTATAAAGAGTATAAGTTATAAGTATGTATATTAGAAACGTAAGAGTACAAAAATACACGAGTTTAAGAGTAAAAATTAGATTATCAATAAAAAATTTAAGAAAGATGTACAAAAATTCAAACCCTAAACCCTTAGGTTCATCCCTAATGAGAACCCGTCTTCCATTTAATTCTCCTTACAGTACAGTTAGTTTAATGAGATGAAACATTAAGTCGTTTAAGTAAGGTTAAAAGTTTAAATTTTGATATTGTGAATAAAAAAAAGCTAAACTAAGAGGGTCGTCCGTATGGCGTATATAGGTCTTTGTAAAATTTAATTCGAATTAACCGATTAATAAATTAGACAATAATAGTTAAAAAATTGATTTTCCCCGTTAAGAAGAAAAGGTAATGAAGTGTGTAATTGTGGACGTGCCCCCTTTTTTTCTACTTTTAAATCCTTTTAGGTCACCTATAATATCAAGTTGACAAAGTTTACTACAAGATGAGCCTTAGTTTGTAATTTTGTCGGCCAAAACACTGCCTTAATGACACCCAAACATACAATTCACTAGCAGTCAATCATGGATTCATGTTTGGTGAATATATTTTGCCCCCAATACTTTAGGCAAAAAGCATGCTGATTAATGGAAAAACACAACTGGTAAGCAAATGGAATCTTGAAATGATTAGAAGAGTGGGTAGGCTAGGGTTTCAGTGAGGGGCGCCAGAATATTAAACCAGAGACTAAAAATTGCCTTTTTTATTTGGATTAGGGTTAATATTAGTGTCCCTAAAGGTCATGTACTCAACTCACTCAGCCTTTCAGTTTTATGGATGGCCATGTTGGACTCACCATGCGATTCATTTATGGGTAAACTACAAAAAAGTCGCTTAATTATATGTAAGATTAGATTTAGATCACCTAATTATTAAAAGTTATATTTAGACTACTCAATTAGAGATTTAGAAGTAAAGTCACATTTGCGTCACTCTTTATATCTAAAAATATATCAATTTAGTAATTATTTTCTTCGGAATCATTTATATACCCTCATTAAAACTAGAATAATTTATTGAAATCATTAAGTAATCTAATATACAATTCCATATATATTTTTTAAATATGAAGGGTGACGAAAATATAACCATATCCATAATTGAATGACCTGATTGTAACTTTTAATAATTGAGTGACTCAAATGTACCATTTTTTCATAATTAAGTAACGCAAATGTAATTTTCAATAATTAAATGACTTAAATATAACCTTACGCATAATTGAGTGACCTTATCGTATTTTATCCTTCATTTATCAATACCTCCTTTTAATCCATCCGTATTAGTACATCCATTTCATTATACCAGATTATAAACCAAAATAAATGCTAACTAAAAATACCAAATATCCAGTCCATTTTAAATTATATTAAACCAAATACCCTTAACAAAAATGTAAGCCCAATATTCAACCCAAGCCCAACAAGATTAAACCCACTACCAATACCCTATTAACTACTCATATTTTTAATCTTCCATATTTTTTACACTAGTTTCAGTTTTTTTTATATAGAAAAATTAATGTACCAATCGATTTATGAGAAATTATTAGATGAATTCGGTTTATTATATTACTTATGATTTCAGTCAATAAGATTTATCTATCTCAAAATAATTTTTAAATAATTACTTACTCTTTATTATAATAACCTAGTTATCGGTTTGACACGAAAATGTCAAACCGATGCTCGGATTCAATGTACTTCATTTCGAAAAAACTTGAATTAATCTAAAACATTCCTCCACGGCTGTTTCTTTTTGAAGAAACTAATTTCAGCCTTGTCTTTGGAATCTTTAGAGATTTGAAGAGCCTTTGATGGAATGAGCATTTGTCCTTTTAGATTATGGTGGCCATTAAATTTGTGGGAATCTTTTTGACTACACGATATCTGCACTCCAATTATTATTGAGTTCAAAAAGAGTTTGACACACGGGGAATGATCGTGTTTATATACTCGATCGACTAATAATCAGTTAATTTAACGAGATGAAATACGAGTCTGTTTTCTAAAATTTAAAAACATGTTTAGTTGATAGAGATGAAAAGTTGTTTTCAAAAATAAAAAGAGTGAAAATGTGTTTGGTATCCAACTTTTCAAAATAAAAATAAAAAAATAATTAAATAAAATATTATTAATCGAACATAATTGATTATTTTTCTATGTTTATCGATTTGTACCTGTTAATAATATTATAAAAATAGAAGGACCAAATCGAAATTAATAGATTATCGAATTTTAACATAAATGAGTGACTAAAACCAAATTCGACCCACATAAACCTTTGTAAGCATCTTTTCCAAGTTTTTTGAGGAAATTGAGTAGTGAAGAACTTTCCACCCATGGAGCAATGGAGTTGAAAGTTGAAACCCTAAAATATAGAAGAGGATATAAAGATTAAAGAAAAGGTGTCTTCTTCCCTACACTTTACACATGAAAAACTCTTCACCTTTGCTTTATCTTTTCCCCTTGTTTTCAGCTCTTTTCTGACCTGCTTTCTAAGGTGGTTATTTATGGTATGGGACATTGAATGGTGCTCTCTAGTTTATTTTTAACATTCTAAAATCCCAAAACAAAAAATTAGGTTTAATGTTAAAGTTTATGAACCATTTTTTAATGGAGCAAATCTTCTGATTATATCGATGTCTTCACTTTAAAATAGTAGATTTAGAATTTAGGGTTTAAAGAATTAAGGGTAATGTGTATTTTTTAGAGTGTGAAGTTTAAGGTTTAGAATATAAAAATTTAGGTTTAATGTTAGGGTTTGTTATTAGGGATTATTGTATGTACTGTAATTTTTAGGATTTAGAGTTTAAGATTATGATTTAAGATTGGAGCTTAAAAATTAATTTTTTAATGTTTAAGCATAAAAATAACAAAAAAATACTGGGAATTTTTTTCTTTAGATATAGGGTTTAGGGTTCCTTGTAACTACTCTAAAGGTTCTCTTTTTACCTTTGCCAACAAGAAGATACAACTAAGTGGGAATCCATTCCCTACATCTTTGTATATTGGTTCTGCATGTGCCAGTGAACCAGCTTGTTTCATATGTCCTCAACCTTTGAAGAGAATGCACTGAAAAAAGAATCTCTCTGGCAAGTCTTTGTCAAGTCTGGAGTTCATGGATTTTTATTTTGTATCTAAAAGATTGAAAATAACTGGGTGTTTAAAGTTTATTTCTTCCAACTTGTTCTGGTTTTCAGGCTCATCAATTCCCTTTCCACTATCATTTGCCTACCTTTCCACATTGCACGAACGGATTGGATGTTCTGTGGCAGACAGGAGGGAACCACACAACAAAATCTTGAATGATCGATCTTGGCAAAGTCAACAGAACTGTCCTGGTGGATTCCACCCAAGACAGGCATAATGGTATCAGTTTGGAGGTAATTTCAGACATGATTAAGCATGTTATAATCATAATATAGAGTTTGAAAGGTTATGAATAATAAACGATGACTAAAGCTCTATGGTTTAAATAGTCTCCATTAGGTCCGGACCTCGGTAGAACTTAGGCGTAGCATGGTTGGGTAGAAATATATAAGAATAGAGGGAGGAAGAAGAAGAGGAAATCGAATAATATTCATTGTCATGCAAATAGGATTATTAATCTTGTATTAGAAAAGAAAAGAAAGATCTTGAGATATATAAACACTGTATACAACGACGAAACTACATGGGGTGGGGCCCCCCACCCAAATTTTTTGCACTTATGTCCTTTTAAATTCTTTTAAATTTCTTTTATGAATTTGTACCCCTACTTCTAAACATTTATGTTTTGTCCCCTCAACCCCAAATCCTGGCTCCGTCTTTGATTACATATCCTATTAGATTTGTCTTTTAGGAAGATAGTAATGATCATGTGATAACTGATATCAAAATTATCTTTTGATTGCTCGATTTCACACCGAGCGCCCGTGAACAATATTGACAAGGTAGATAACTGTGACATGTTACCCATCAAAAGTGTGAATGACTCGTGACGAGATTGAGTGTGGAGAATGTCACGCTTAAAAAAAAAAATCATTAATCGTACATTAAAAAAAGATATTAAGATATATAAATAGCTCTGTTATACATCTTGTTAAATATATTTAAAAAAAAATAATAACCCGTGACAATTCCATGTAGTCATGAAACCATATCCAACATAAGGCTTAAATATTGTACCTTGTCCAATTAAAACCTTTATGCCCACATATTTGGTACTTGTAGCCCAAATAAAGACCATTTAAAAGGAACTCCTCTTAAGATTCAAAGGCTCTTCCACTCAATATTTGTACACGACTCATCTATGGAGTTATAAATTGGATGGGCCGGGTTAGTTATTTTGGATTAATTCAATTTTGGGTTGGACATTTTTTTGTTAGGCTGCCACTATTTTAAAAGTAATCACAATTTTTATTCAAATATTGATTTTATAAATATATATTTTAAATTATTTTAAAATAAATATTTAGATTTAGATTTATTATTTTTGTTTTTTTTAATTAATCTTGGTTTTATTTAAGATAGGATATAATATTTAATTAGTTGATATATCTGAATCAAATAAAATTTGTATTTTCTAAATAATTATTATTTTTAAATTTATATTTATTATAATAAATTTTAATTTTAAGGAGACAAAGAAGTTTAATTTATTTTTAACTAAAAAATCGTTAAATTGATAGTATTTATTTATTGGATAAGTTTAAAGTTTATTATCAAAAAAATCACTAAAAATCAAGTAAACTCATAAAGTGCGTAATAAAGATTTACTTGATAAGAATTAAAAATATAAAATAAAAATAATGATAAAATTAATATATTTAATTATTTGGTCTTATAAATAAAGTGAGATAATTTTTTTAAAATTCTAGAATTGAATCCAAATGATGCCCATGTGCTTGTTTATTAATTTTTTTCTTTTTTTTTTATAAAACCATTTAAAATTATTTTTACGATGGAGTATTAAATTTAAAATATATATAATATAAGATATTACTTTTATTTATTTGTTTATTTGAATCAAATCATTTAAAGTTCACTTAAATTGTTGATAACAAATGAGAAATGACGTAAAAATTAAAAAAATAAAAAGTATCATCATTGCTTTTTAAGTTTTTATCGGTGACGTAGAAAGATAAAAAAAAAATTATAATATCATATATTGTTTTGCCAAAAACAATAATTATGTGATCAAAATCGAATATAAATAAAGTATTAAATAGATAGTTTCTTTCTGGTGAGTATAATGTTAGTTCCTTTTCTAATGTTGTTGATGTTTCTATTTTGATATTTTAAATTTGTAGGTTATTTTTTTTAGTAAGAGTAGGAGTGATAATGAGTCTGACCAGTTCGGGATCTATTTGGGTTCGGTTCGATTAAAGTTCGATTCGAGTGAATTTGATTCAGGTTCGGGCTCGAAACCTTAACGAGACGAATGACTTAAACTCGGATTGAAAAGCTCGTGAACAGACTCAGAATAGTTATATATTATATATGTCACATATACATTAAAAGTAATCTCTTTATCAAAAGAAAAATAATAAAATAAAATAGAAAAAATCTATTAAAAATAAATTGAGTATTTTTTTTTTACCTTTTTTCAATATTGAATTTCGTTTCATTCTTGGTTATAAAAAAGTTTTCAAAGAGATCTTATCTTTTATAAAAGAATATAAAAAGTTATATATTTTAAGTTAAGCTGAACCGAGCCGAGCTTGACGAGTTTTAAACCCGAACTTAAATTTCGAACTCGACGAGTCCCGAGTCTGAATCGAACCAATACCATTATTTTCGAATCAAGTCGAGCATGACCAGACTCGGACTCGACTCAGCTATTATCACCCTTTAGTAAGAGGATGAAGCATGCACTAAAGCCCACCATTTCATGGGCTAAATCATCTTCATCACGATATTGTTTAGTTTTAAAAATATTTTGATTTATCATTTGATTCATTTTATTTTTATTATATTATTTATTTATTTCCTTATTAATCATCATTATCGTATTGTTTTCATTTTTTCATATTCTAAATATCAATATAATATACATAAATATGAGATTTTATATTTGATTTTTAAATCACGCTAAATCTTATGTCCTAAAACTTAAAATGTATTATTAAATTATATCATTTTCGTATCAATTACACGCATATATCATATATGAATGTGAGATTTTATATTATATTTTAATTTTTTGTTATAAATTATTAAAATTTTATTAAATTTTAACGAAAATATGATACTATATAATATTATAATTTATAATAATTTTAGTCTCAATATATATATTTTATTAACTTCTCCTTATATTTTTAAGTTTAACTTATTATTTTTACTTTTTATAATATTCTTTAAGTTTTTTTTGTTTTTTTTTTAATTTTAAGGGGTTATTTTTGAAATTATGCTTTAAAACAAAGCAGCATAGACGGGGAGAGTATTAGGGTAAAACTAACCTCTCATACTTTGACGCAAGGCTCCCTCACCCTCACTCTAACCATGACCGGCGACCACCACGTTCTGCCTCCGTCTCCCCCTCCGCCTCCCGACCTCCATACCACGGTACGTTCCCCCATTTCCTTCACCCAATTTCCTCCTTTTCGTTCCCAATTTCCATTCCCCCCATTTCTAGGTTTTAGTTCTTGAATTTATTTTACTGTTTTTAATGAAAATTTTCTTTTAATTAATTTAGAAAACACTATGTTGTTCATTGTCTCTCCCTTCTTTTTTATTTTTGAAATGCTAAAATTATCTCTAGTTTTTAGAGTAGAGAATTATGTTCTAGTTTATCTGTGCCACTCCAGTTCCACTTTTTACTTCTCGATAATTAAAGCATCAAAATTTAAACATTCGATGAACTTTTCTAAATTTCAGTGTAAGTATACGTGTTATTAATTATTACTGTTAATCAAGAAAGCATGCTGAAAAATAATGAATTTGAATGAAGGGCATAATTAAGTATACTAAATTTTATTTTGTAACATAAACCTTGGGCTGTTTTCTTATGTTATTATTGTAACAGTTCTTAAAAATCCAAATACAGTCGAAAAGAATTGAAATTTCAGAGATTGTGTATTAGCTTCGTTTACAGTTACTTCTTCTGTATCCTGTTTGTATGTTCTCCGATTGTCAGTTGACCATCGGGCGGGATTCCATTTCAGATTGAAGAGGGTTCTCAAAACAGTGAGCAACTCTTTGAGGACGATGGCAATGAGCTTGAAATGGGAAGGAACGAGATTGATACTGAGAGCAATGGCATTGAGATAGAAGGAAATGACCCTCAGGATGATTGTGACCAAATGCTTGAAATTGATGACAATCATGAAAGCAACGGGGATGATGCAGCCGCAGTTTCTGTTGAAAATGGCATATCCCAAGGAAAAAACTATCCACCACCGGCTGTGGGGATGGAGTTTGAATCATATAATGATGCTTATAACTATTATAACTGTTATGCCAAGGAGCTAGGATTTGCGATCAGGGTGAAATCTTCATGGACGAAGCGTAACAGCAAAGAGAAACGCGGAGCTGTGCTCTGCTGTAATTGTGAGGGCTTCAAAACAATCAAAGAAGCAAACAGTCGCCGGAAGGAAACGAGAACTGGCTGTCTCGCAATGATAAGGTTGAGGTTAGTGGAATCTAATAGATGGAGGGTGGATGAAGTCAAACCGGAACACAATCACCTATTTGACCATGAAAGAGCACAAAATTGTAAGTCACACAAGAAGATGGATGCTGTGGCCAAAAGGAAGGTGGAACCAACTGTGGATGTAGAAGTACGAACAATCAAGTTATACCGTACATCTATGATCGATCCAGTGGGTTATGGATGCTCAAATTCAATTGAAGGAGAAATTAGTGAGTGTGTTGATCGTTCTAGGCGCTTGAAGCTTAGAAAAGGAGATTCCCAGATCTTATATAATTTTTTTAGCCACAGTCAGCTTACTAATCCAAATTTTGTTTACCTTATAGACCTCAATGATGAAGGGTGTTTAAGGAATGTTTTCTGGATAGATTCTAGGTCTAGAGCTGCATATGGTTACTTTGGTGATGTGGTTGCGGTTGATACCACTTGCTTGTCAAACAAATATCAGATTCCTCTTGTGGCATTTGTTGGAGTAAACCATCATGGGCAGTCTATCTTGTTGGGCTGTGGTTTGCTTGGTGATGAAACATTCGAAACATATGTTTGGCTATTTAGGGCATGGCTTACTTGTATGTCTGGTCGCCTTCCGCAAACCATAATCACAGACCATTGCAGGTCCATGCAAAGTGCTATATCTGAGGTCTTTCCCAGGGCTCACCATCGGTTACATTTGTCACATGTCATGCAAAGCATTCTCGAGAATCTGGGAGAGTTGCAGGAATCTGGTGTCTTTCAAATGATATTAAATAGGACAGTCTATGAGACTGTAAAGGTGGACGAATTTGAAATGGGTTGGAATGATATGATACGACGGTTCGGAATTACAGATCATGGGTTGCTTTGTACTATGTATGAGGAAAGAGAGCGATGGGCACCGGTTTACCAAAAAGATACATTCTTTGCTGGGATGTGCACTTTTCAAAATGGTGAGTCTACAATCTCGTTTTTTGACAGTTATGTGCATAAGCATACTTCTTTGAAAGAGTTTTTTGATATATATGAATTAGTTTTGCAAACAAAACATAAAACTGAAGCTGTCAGTGATATCGAATCGAGAGATTTGAGTCCCATGTTGAAAACAAGATGCTTTTACGAATTACAGCTTTCCAAGCTGTATTCAAACGAAATTTTCAGGAGGTTCCAAGATGAGGTTATGTTGATGGCTTGTTTGAGAATAACAGAAACTCATGCCAATGGACATGTTGTAACCTACATGATTAAAGAACATGGAGTAGAAGGAGATCAAAGCGATATCAGAAACTTTGAAGTCATGTACGACAAAGCCGGCATGGAAGTCCGTTGCACGTGCAGCTGCTTTAACTTCAACGGCTACCTTTGCCGACACAGTTTGTATGTCCTGAACTGCAACGGTGTGGAGGAAGTCCCGTTTCAGTATATCTTGTCTCGATGGAGGAAAGACTTTAAGCGGCTATACATTCCGAATGTCGAATCGAATAATGTGGACATTAGCAACCCGATTCAGTTGTTTGATCATTTGTATAGACGGTCGATGCAGGTTGTCGAAGAAGGGCTGATGTCCCGAGATCATTATACGGCTGCATGGCAAGCATTTAAAGAATCTCTGAATCAAGTAAGACTTGTTTCAAATAACCAGGTATAGTTAACAGTTAATATGTACATAATTTTTATGTAGCATTTATAAACAATGACAGAATATCGTGGAGTCTAAGGAGATATAGTTGACCTCAACTAGTATGGTTTAATTATAGTCTAAGTCCTGAAAAGTTTTAGAATTATTAAAATGGAGTTTGAGTCTCTCAAAATATTATAATTTAATTAAATTTTAAAATATATCAATTTTAAAGTTAATGGAATTAAGTTATGCATATTATTTTTTTTGGCTTAAGGTTTAATTATTTTTAGATATGATAATTTTAAAATTAAACTTCAATCTTATGTCTTTATAGTTTAATTATGTTTTTAAATCTTATTAATTTTAAAGATAAACAATTTGATATAATATAACATATGAACAGTAAAATTACATAGTTAAAAGATCGTCCAAATTTTTTCTGTTGATACAGGTTTCTGAAACAAAGGTAAGACAACAACTTGACAACATAACATTCAATTAGTATAATAGGCCCGAAAATTTTGTACTTAAATTCTTCAATGAAGCATGGCTAGGGTGGGGAAAAAATCCAATTACGGTCCCGAACTTGGTAGGACTCGGTAGATTTTTATCTGGTATTAGTTTTGGTAGGATCGAGATTGGATCCAAAATTTAAGTCCCGGCCATAAACGGGATTGAGATTAGATTTTGATTTTTTAGACCCAATACCCGATAGGTAGTTAATAGGATCTAGACCAATACCAAATATCTGATATTGATTTTTTTTGTTTATTTTTCTTATCAAACTTTTTCTTTATGTATGAATATTATTAGTTGATTAGTTTTAAAACTTTATTTTTCAAGCTTACAATATTCTAATTTTATTATTTAATATTATTATTAGCGGTTAAATTTTTTTCTCTAATTACTAAAAAAAATTTAAGAATAAATTAATTGACCAAATACTCAGTATTGTTATCGGTTTCCACTAGTAACGAGACCGATTCTTAAAATTTAGAATAAGGTATAATCGAAACTAAAATTGATTTCAATTTTTAAAAACCGGTGGTTACCAAGCACGAGACTAAATTTTTTTAAATTGACCGGATAGTTAATCTTGTCCACCTCTAACATGGACCAAAAAGTTATTAGACTCTGATACAAACTTTATTTACTTGGGATAGACAAGAATATCTCATGCACCTTAAAGTACTTTCCAATAAGATCTCAAATCCTCAAAAGAAACTGACCCATTTTTTATTCTCGAAAATTTATCAACTGCATTCAGAATGATGGAAACTTTAAACTCAGTTATATTTACACGGTCGTTTGATGTTCACCTTCTTTGTTAGAATAGTATATTAATACTAGAGGTGATAAACGAATTATTTGGTTCAGTTTTAATTTGATTTATTTCAAGTTTGATTCGGTTCGAGTTTAGTTTAATTTTAGTTTATGTCTATGATATTTGGTTCGAGTATCAGGTCAAGATATAGAGTCCGTTGATTTTTGTTTCTGTTGAATTTTGAGTTGATTGATTTTGGGTCGAGTTAATATCAAGTTAATACGAGATCGATCGGTTTTAATTGGGTTTTCACTATTTATATATATGACTATATAACTTGTATAGTTAGTTTTTTGATAAATTGTCCAACAATTCACATCTTATCTTAATTTATTTTAATATATTTTCATTATTTCAGACTATCTTCTATTTAAGTTGCTTTTGGTTTAGCTGAAATCAGTTCGGATAAAAATCGGTTTAAATCTTTTTTAATTCAACTAAAATTTGATTTAAATTCATTTCGACTCTGTTTTCTAGATTTCTGATTAAATTTGGGTCACTGTATTAGAGTTAATTTTGCGTCTCGATACAAATAAATTAATTCAATTTTTGATAAACATCACACAGATAAATATACCATGTTTAGGATTTTAAGTTAAACAACTACTAGTATAGTTTTTTTTAAGTAATGTGCAACGTGATTATTTTAATAACATTAAATATATTAAAAACTAACATTATATTAGGATTTTTAAAAAATCAATAATCACGATATAAATGTTTTAATAGTTTCGAGAAATATTTATGTTATTTTACCCTTAAACAAGTAGATAATTTATTTTTCTTGAAAAAGAAAAAATAAACAAAATAATGTCATGTCTTAATTATTACAAATGACGTTTAAAATATTGTATCCGATTGCTTATGAAAAATATAATAATTTAGAAAATTTTATTACGAGTGTCGAACTATAAGTGTCGAACATTGTTAACCATTATTAATGTTAAATATCGTTAAATATTATTAAATTAATTAATAAAATAAAATTTTTAAAAATTTAACATATAATTAATAAAAGAGTGATAAATTTAACATATAATTATTAATTTTATATTGAATCTTTGAAATTTTTAAACTATTATTTTACCCAACTAAACGATAATATTTAATATCTTTAAACGATTATCTGACTAAATATAACCATAATAATAATCGAAAAATTAAAATATAATTTTTAATAATTAAATGAACTAAATATAATTTTAACTATAATTAAATTATTTTTATTATAATTTACCCTATACAAGGATAGGAATCCATTGTAATGCTCTCCGCCACATCCTATCGCAGAGAAAGGAAAAAATAGAAAGAGGTGAGAAATGACAGTTTCAGCTATGGCGAGCGGAACACCTAAGCTCCTCTGCTCCGTCGCAAGTCACCGCCGATTGAATCCAGCTTCAAGGGTTAAGGGCTCCGTAAAGTTTCTCATCGACGCCAACCACCGTCGCTCTTCTACTACCTCCTTTCCCATTCGCGCAGTTGACAACCAAACACAAACAGAGGAAGAAGAACCAAGTTCCGATTTCATCCCTCAGGTCAGTTTCCCTCTAATGTTTCGTTTTCTACTATCTGAATTAAATATGGGTATTCTTCTAAAACCCTAAACTTCATGCCATTCAATTGAATTCTGTAAAGCAAATGAACCCATTTTCCTTCCCTTGAATAAGATGAAATTGATTGAGTATTGTAGTTTATAATCTGATTGTTCCTTTCACAACAGGAAGACGTGAGCTATGTATGGAAATTATTCTGTGGTTCCGCCGTGGGTGCAGCCATAATCAAGTATGGAAGCATCCTTTTTCCTGAGATTACAAGACCCAACATCGTACTGGCTTTGATCATGATTACGACACCGGTTATTATTGCTGTTTTGTTGTTGATAAAGGGAGCTGGTAGTAGTAGTAGTGTTAAGCAATGAAGCTGTAATGTATAGACTTCTATTCTGTTCAGTTTGTTTGTCTTTGTTCTTTTTGAACCATAAAGAAACTTGTTAATTTGCTTCAGAGTTTAGATTTTGAGGTTATAGTGACGACTAATGTTGTTTATTTTTTTTTTATATTGATTTCGTTCTTTGATTATTATTAATTGACATAATAATTATTATTAATCATCTCACACTTTTAAATAATTAATAGTATTTGAGTTAGTATATTGTCACGTACCGTTTATCGTGACTACACGGGATATTTTCTGATTGTGTTTAATGTATAGGAACGGGATAGTAATAAGGGTGTAGTACGTGTCGAGCAATCGTTCTATCTTCGAATGTGCGTGCTGATCGCACACCATAATGGTCGGGAGTTGTCTCCACTTTCCTGATTAGCCCATTGGAAGGCGAAACCAGTGAACATTATCTATATGTTATATTTAAACAAGTTAATATCTTTAAATAAGATAATAATGGGTGAATTTTAATGGTGTAGTAATAACAAAAAATTTTAATATATAATTTAAAAATAAATAACTAATTATTTCAGTAGTATTATTATATCTTTAAAATTGATTTCTTATCATCGATGTGATAAAACAATCGGGATAACAATTGATATAGAAGCATTTGACAGACACATGCACAAACTTTAATAGCTCTATCAGTTAATAATAGTTATAGGATGAGATTATACAATCAAGAAGTTTGAGGGTTAAATTAATGAAATAAAAAAGAATGATTAAGTTGTTGATTTTAAAAGATTGTGAGGGCTGAGAGCCGGGTTTAACATTGTTTTTGAAAAGTGCGGTGGAAAAGTGTGGTGAGAAAGTATAGTGGAAAATAAATGACTATTTCAGACATGATGTTATAAGTTAAAAAGATATATTTAAATGATAATAAAATTATTTTATATTATAATATTAACTTAAATTATGATAAAATATAAAAATATTAATAAATAAATAAATTATTTTTGAAAAGTGCTTTTGAGAAAATATATAATTTTGTATGAATATATATAATTTTTAAATTAAAAAAATAATTTATGTAAAATATAATTATGTATTTGTAAAAATTAGATTATAATAAAATATAATAAATGAAGTTTAAAATTGTAATATGACTCTTAAAAGCACTTTCCAAACGCAAAAGTTAAAAATTACTTTTCAAGCGCAGTTTCTTTTTCAAAAGCTAACTGTTTAGCATTGCTTCTGCGTTTCAAACCAGTTTTTTATCCAAAAATTGGTTTGAAAAGCAATGCTAAACAGGGCTTAAATTCATTTAATTAAAAGGAGAGACAACATTACTGATTTGAGATTACATAAAAAAATAATTTATGTAAAATATAATTATGTATTTGTAAAAATTAGATTATAATAAATAAAGTTTAAAATTGTAATGACTTCTAAAAGCACTTTTCAAACGCAAAAGCTAAAAATTTTAACTTTTGTGTTTGGGTTGAAAATTACTTTTCAAGCGCAGTTTCTTTTTCAAAAGCTAACTGTTTAGCATTGCTTCTGCATTTTAAACTAATTTTTGACCCAAAAGCTGATTTGAAAAGCAATACTAAACGGGGCTTAAATTCATTTAATTAAAAGGAGAGACAACATTACTGATTTGAGATTACTAATATGAATGCTCAAATGGTTAACTTGAACCTCAATTAAACCAAATTCTCAATAATTAAATTAACTAAAGGCTTTGCTTGTGGTTGTATTTGAAAAGCTTGGTTTGGGATGAAGTTTTTGCAAACCAAGGTTTCAAAAATCAAAAATAAAAACCAAGGTTTCAAAATTCATGAGGTTTGCCAGGTGCTGCTAGGAAAAAAAATAAAAACCAGGTTCAGTCTCAGATCCATGAAGACATGCATAACACATAACATATATATATATATATATATATATATGCATAATTTATTGGTACCAAGTCCTCCACAGTACATGTTTACCATCAGAATTTAAACATTAACTTCAACTTCAACACACCATTAATATATTATTGCGATGAACAGCATCTTAAATGAAACAAAAGATCTCAACCCTGCTCTAATCCTGCAAGTACAATAAACCAAAAATTAACATAAACATGACTTGTGAAAAAAGAGGGACTAGACACCTATCTAACTCTAATAGACATATAGAACACAATGCTGCAAGCATATGTTTTGTAAATACCTACAAGGGAATGCATTTCATAAGGCCCTAACCAATTTTAACCACTACCTTTTCATCTCACAATAGTGAAGTAAAAAATGAACAAATGCTTATATTGCAACAAAAATTCTAAATCAATAGTGAAGTAAATCATGTATCTTGTTCTCTGGAAACTTACATTTGCGCTTTAAATTCTTCATAAACATAGATTGCTTTCACATCTAAACATGCTACTTGGCTTGTGCTATTCAAAGCAAAAAACACTAGCAAATAGCAAAGGGTAGAATCTAAACTGTTTACTAACGAGTAGTGAGATCAATCATCTTGTATATAAAAGAAGAATGTAATCAAACTTGATAAGAGTAACATATGAAACCCAAAAGAAGGATGGAATGGAAGTCAGGAGTAAGAGTTACCCCGTAAATGAAAATGAACAATTGTAAGTTAATTCTACAAACAGCAATGCAAACACGATGCAACCAAGGTTGAAACAGTAACCCTCAAGTAAACAAAAGAATTAACATACCTCGTCATCATCGTCGTCATCCTTCTTAAGACGAGTTGTGCCACCCTCCTTGCTGATGGGCAATTTCATTGGTCCAAATGGAGTGTCAACATTAATATGACCTTTCATACTGTACCCTGTTCCTTTTCCTCTTATCATGTCCCAAAGGGCAGATCCAAAATCCTTAGGCCTGAAGGAAATAGGTATGTCAACGTAACTAATTCCTTTTTTGCCTATGGTAGTGGATTTTTCGAGTTCTGCACCTCCAATGCTCACATCCGATAGCCAGACCTCATAATCAAGTCCATTGAGTCCCAAGTCAAAGTCATTCATATTTTCCAATTTCAAATGAAGAACTGCAACAGTTTCTTCCCAAGAGAATCTCTCAAAGTGTATCTTCTCCAGATCGATATCAGGCTTGTAAGGTATAGGAATCTCTCCAGTTTTCTGGAGCGGTAAAGTTAACCTTCCAAAAACAGGAACATCAACAATGAGATCAACTTTCAGCCTATATGGAATGATGCTTCCGGGCTCAATATCATTGTATGTACTTTTGATATCATCATATATCAAAGTAACCGGTATCTTTACAGTCTCCTCGCCATGAGCATGAATGGTTCCAGCATCTGGAATCAACCCTGAAAGGAGTTTCCTTCCATCACTCTCAATGAGGTAGTCAATGTCGACGAGGGGGATCGGAACAGGATTTGGATTCTTTATGAGTACATCTACCACAATGTCAGCTTTCTCAAGATTGATGGAAGGGATGTGAATTGCAGTTACATCTGCAGTTGGCTTCCCGAAGCCAATTGTTTCCTCAATCTTCTCACCGATGTCATGAATGAAGTCCTTCACCTTATCCATAAATCCGCCCTTGTCATCGTCGTCATCCCTCTTGTCCTTGACACCCCTGTCAACTATTTCTGGCTTATCGTCCGATGCCATACCTTAATAACAAAGCTTGCAAGTAATTAATCAAATAAAGTAATCTAGATAAATATTCAAAACAAATTTATTTCAGTCACATAGATCGCAAATCCTTCTATCACTGTAAATTGAAAAGCAAGATCGAAAAAACGAGAGTTCAGATCGTAATCTGAGAGAAAAAATGTAAGAGGTGATCCGAGTCATACAAATCATTAAATTGTAAATCATGATCCAGAACATCCAGATCATCATAGTTTCAAACATGACAATTTCTAATATACTACTGTAAAGGATCAAGAATGAATGAACAAAAACAACAATCTTAACAAGTAGATCTGGAGTGCTAATATCATGAACTAGAATACTACTGGTGTTCCTAATCTTACAGGATGATTCTTTTGACTACATAATTCAAATAACTCATCTTTTTGGTAGGGAATGAAGATCGGATCCACCATCTTTCCAGTATTGAAGATTAGAAATTAAGAGGGGAAAATAAATATTACAGAGAATTTGCAGTGAGATTTACCTGCAATCAGCCCAGCAGAGAGTTTGATTTTGGTTGTTGATCTTGAAAATGTTTTGTGGTTAGAGACAGCCAAACAGACCGGACGCGGGGATTATATTAGATTGGAAAATAAGAAGAAGAAAAAGGGCTAATTCAATACGAAGCCCTCAAATTATAAACTTCGTTTGAATTTGAACCTAGACTATTTTTTTGTTCGAACAAGACAATTAAACTATAGTCCCTAAACTCATGAAGTGTGGCCTAATGATTGTTCATCTTATTCCGTATTTATATTTTATGATTAATTATTTATTTCGTTAAAAAATAATTGTAATGAGAAAAATTAATTATTTCTTTTGTCCCACTAAAACTGTTATATGTTAGTTCTTGAGTATTTTTTTTTTAAATTTTAATTTTTTATGATTTAAAATTTATTATCGATAAAAATGTATAAAAGATATATTTTAAAAATCTTGAATTTAAATATAATTTTTATATATTTTAATCAATTAAAATATTTAAAATAATAGTCAAAATTTTAAAAAAATATCAGCATGTGATAATTATTGGGATGGAAAAAATATTACTCTTGATGTTAGATATTCTAATTTTGATAAAAAAAAATTATAATCTGTGATTATTATGGACTTAAAAGATAAATAAAAAAACTTTAATCAATAAGAAGTGATAGAAATTGACTATAGAAATTTGATGATGTGTTAACTTTTGATAGGTTGAAATATTTAAGGGATAGATAAATTGACTATAAATTTATAATTTAGATATTTGATTCATAAAAAAAATTAATCTAAGTACCTAACTTAAATAAAGTATAGTTTGAAGAAACCAATATTAAATTAAGTCTACAAATTGTGTTCCTCTTCCATAATCCTTTATTTTCACCAAACAATAACATTTAGTAAATTTTATATAAAAATATATTTTAAAATTATACTTTTATTCCAAAATTAATAATTAAAAATTGATCAATAATATTTATATTATTTTATTTTGTATAAATTCGAATAAAATATAATATTATAAAGTGTTTTGTTAATGTTTTTTTTTAATTGTTACTTTGGCATTAAGAATATACTCCTGCATTTCCTGGAGCAGCTACTCCAAGGGAAGGGCAGGTTCCATCCTTGGCATTGAGTTCATAAACATTAGGATGTAGCCATGTAGGAACCTTTGAAAGGTACCTGGACTTCTCATAATTCTGGGAGTTGTGAATAAATGACATTTTCAACCCTGGTGCTTATTTTACAATTGTTACGTATTCACCGTTCAGGAACGGAAATTGAATTTGAGATTGAGGGGACAAAACATAAATATTCATAAGTAGGAGATAAATTCATAAAAAATAATTTTAAAAAAAATTAAATAAAAGAACAAAAAAAATTCTTCGAAGTGGGGATGATTGCGCCTTCTCAAATGGGTGTAGTTCCGATACAAATGGCAGGCAAGATGTGTTCCCTCTGAAACATTGTAAAGGAAAAGAAAATAACAGATTTTATGTCTACTTTTAGCCAGATTAAATCTGGGGTAGGGTAAAACAACAAAAGTAGACACAAAACTTATAATCCTTTCTGACAGGAGCAAATGAAAGACAACTGTTGGCATATCTCATCAAATACATTTCTGGTTTCAGAAACCACCAAATATTACAGAACTACATTATAATGAGATGTTCAGAATTCCTAAGTCCTAACATTGCAGTTCATTGTTACTACACTTATTACAACACTTTACCTTTCTTGCTTCTCTGTTTCTCTGTGTCAGAAAACACTATCACTACTAGAACCAACAACGAACCACTACGATTTTCTCTTTTTCACTTCCTTCTCTATGCTTTTGCCATATATAATGTCGCGAAAGCAGTTAATCTTCCTGAGGCACAAGGTTGGTACATCTCTCTAGTTACTAGCAAGATCATTCAAAGTGGATTTACCAAATCAATCCAGGTGGTAGGGGAAATTTTGTGTCTAGATTCATGCTTAGTAGAAGTGCTTCCCAAGCTCGAGCCCCGGGTGAAATATTCTTGCCAACCATTTTCCGGAGGACTTCCAGTGCCTTGCAAAATAGACCTCTTTGGCATAGACCACATATTACCTCATCAAATGTCAAACTCTCATGGAAAAGGCACTTGTCCAACACTTCCTCTAACAAGTCACATGCTTCGAGAATTTCACCTTGACTTATCAAACCATCAATTATTACCATATATGAAACCAAATTCATTTCAATCCCCTTATATTTCATCTCTCTAACAAGCTCCCTAGCTCTAATTATATCACCAACTTTACAAATTGCCCTTAATAATGTATTATAAGTGACACAATTAGGTTTGCATCCTAACTCCTCCATGCAGGCTAGCATCTGGATACCTTCTTCAACTTTGTTTTGTTTGCATAAAGCACCAATATAGGCATTATAAGTATAAACATTTGGAACTAAACCCAACATAAGCAATTCGTCGAACAGTTCATCTGCCAACATGTAATCACCTTCAGCAATTACCCCTTTTAAGACCATAGTGTAAGAAACAATACCCGGCTTAATTCCATCGGATTTCATTTGATTTAGAACATTACAAGCATCCGACCCTCTCCTTTTCTTGACAAAAAAACTAATCACGCTATTATAGTCACCCATGGAAGGAGAAAATCCAAGGTTTCGTGATTCCCTCCAAAACCCCTCAACGTCTTCACCATCTAAATCCCTCTGAGCACAAATTGATGATAGCACAAAAGAGAAAACTTTATCACTAACATCAAGCCCATCGTGTATCATACGTTGTAGAATCTCTACAGCATAATCAACCTTGTTCATTCTACAAAGAGCGCAAACTAGCAGACGGAAAGTTGATTCTTCGGGTCTTACGTTCATATTCAGACTGTTTAACAGGACCCGAGGGACCAGCTCAAGGCCGCGTTGGTTTCTACAAAGAAGTGCGAGTAAGGAATTGAGAGAATGGGCTGAAGGGGCGCACCTGAACTTGGGTATTCGGTAGAAAATATCAACCGCATCCTGGATTCTGTTAGCGTTGCCATAGGATTTGATGAGGTGTGTGAAAATGTACTCGGGTGTTTCAAAGTGCTGGAGTTGCAGATGATGTAGCAGCGTAGGGATGTGGTTGAAGTGGCGATTCTTGAGCAAAGTTTTGAAGAGGAAATGATAGGCTTGAGGTGAGTGGTGAAGGTTGTAGAGGCCGAGAGAGTGCAAGAGAGAGGGGACAAAGTTAGGATGAAGAGGGTCGTGTTGGGCTACGGATTTTTTAAAGGAAAACATGGATTGCTTTTGGATGAAACTTTGAGGCCATGAGATTTTGTTAGAGAAAATCAGCGGCCATTTTCTGTGCTTTCTTAGGAAAAAGCTGGGAGATTTCCTCACCATCTCCACTCCGATATGAGCAGTAGAGTACAGAACTGAATTTGCGGCTGTTGAGAGTGCACGATTTTTGGTAGAAACTGTAAATTTTGACTGTGAGCAACGATGTTTAGACGGAAAATGTACCGAGAAAAAATTGTTGGAGAACAAATCAGCACCAGTTTGACGAGAAAAATGTAGGACCAACCTAAGTTTAAGTTGTTAAATGGAACATAGAATGAAATCTTAATTTTAATAAGGTTTAATACTCAAATAGTTATAAATTATATTTATGGATTATTTTTTATTCTCTAAACTATTTTTAGTTTTAAATAAATATTTAAAATTTTAATTGTGATCATTTTAAATGTTTAACCATCAATTATTATTATTTTATTTATTTTTTATTTTTAATTTAAATTTTTAAAAGATATAAGTTTTAAATCTTTATAAAATAATCTTAAATCTTAACTTTAAACCTCAAACCTCTAAATTATCATCACTATCACCGTTTATTGTATCATTAGAGATCACCAAACTATCGTCGGACTACCACGATCGTTTTCCTAATCACCCATCATTGATAATCGATGGTAGGTATGTCGATCGGCTTCCCAATATCGAAAGAAACTAAAATCGTAAAAATAAAATTATTGATATACCTACCGTTGGTTATAGATGATGGTTGGTTAGGAGAAACGATTATGTTTGTCTAACGGTGATAATGATGATCACCGGTGAGCCGATGGGGTAATAAATGGTGGGAATTATGATAATTTAGGGATGTTAGATTTTAAGTTAGGGATTTGAGAATGTTTTGTAAAATTTAAAACTATCAAGTTAAAAAAATGAAAATTTAATTTTATTTAAAAAATAATTAAAAAAATAAAAATTAAAACTTTCTATTTGTCACATTTTTATTGATAAATAATTTTTATTAATGATTATGCACTTAAAATGATTTAAATTAAAACTTTAAATATTTATTTAGAACTAAAAATAGTTTAGGCACTAAAAGTAATCCACAAGCATAGTTTAGGCACCTCTTTAAATATTAAGCCTTTTAAGATTCAATTTAGGGTTTGTAATTTAAATATTTTAATTTGAAAATTTAAAATTTACGATTATAATAAAAAATATATATTAAAATTTATAATTTATAATTTAAAATATAAATTATAAAAAATAAAATAAATATTTCTGATCATTAAAACAATTAATATAATTTTGCATAATTTTATTTTATATTACCGTGACATAACATTACCTTTTTAATTTAGTACTATAAGCTTAATATATAAATAAGTGCCAAAATTATACTACTTTAAACTTTGGATGTATAAACTATTTTTTATAAAAAATATATATTAAATATATATGTCCTTTGAATTTTAGGTGTCTTATTATTAAAGGGTGTTTTAAAAAATATATTATTCAATAAATGCTAAAAATATATCAATAATTTTATTTTTTTAATTTTATTTTTAAGAAATTCTAAAACTTTCTAAAATTTATAAAAAATTCTCTAAATCTTTAAAATATCTTAAAATTCCAAATGGTCACCACTTTTGTCATTCTTCCTCACATACAAATCTACTCTTTTGATAGTCGAATTTAATTAATTATTTTTTTGATACGACATCATCGAAAAAATGATGATCGATATCTGTTAACGAAAAATATAAAAGTGATATTTGACTGATATATCATTTATTATTAGATGATGTCATATTCAAAAAAATAACCGGCAAGATCTAACATTCAATGGGTGAGTTTATGTGCAGCGATTAGTAGTAGAAATAACACGATTTGATGTTTAAAATATTTTAAGGATAATTTTATAAAATTTAAAAATTTCATAATTTTTTAAAAGATTGAAAATTTTATATAAAATAATTTGAAATTTTTTTAGAATAAAATAAATATATTAATATTATATATTATATTTTGATTGGCTAATAAATCTTTTAATAATAGTCAAATATCAAAAATTAATAATATTAAATATTTATATTTAATAAAAAATAATTCAAACGCTTGAAGTTTACGAAATATATAATTTAAATATTATTTTTTAATAAGCATTTAGTATAAACTATATTAAAAGTCAAATTGAAATAAAAAAAATAAGAATCGTCGATAGGGAGGCCTCGATGATAAGCATGAAGCCACAAAAATAAAATAGTAAATAGTTGATGATAAAGAAAACAATGAAGAGTATTAACGATCAAATTGATTGAATTTTTAAATATAAAATTTTTAATTAAATTATTTTAAATTTAAATTTATTAAATATATAAATATAAACTATTATCTTATAAAAAATAATTTAACTATTTATTTAAATACGTACCTAAATTAAATATTTTATTTTAATTAGGTGTCCAAATTATTTTTTCGGGTCAAATATGTGTGTAATATTTTATTTTGTAACTTATTTAAGGAATTTCCACCGTTAAAGGACATGTATCATCTCTTTAAAACTATCAAATATAATCACTCTTGCTGACGTTGCCAACGAGAAAATAAACAGTCCTCGCACCGATCAATTCACACGTCGTTCATTGTCTATCACGTCGTTGTTAGTCGTGAATCGTTTAAAAAAACCATTCGATATGCTCTATGTTTTGCATGGTGTCGATCGATTTTTGACAAAAAAATTGTGGGAAAATGGTTATGAAATTTCGATGATTAATGTGGTGGACGATGACGTGACAATTGATGACAAAATTAATTTAAATCAAGATTTAGATTTTGAGAGTTAGGGCTTTTGAAATTTAGTGTTATTTTGTGAAATCTAAAAAATTTAAAAAAAATCTGTAAATTAAATAATTTTATTTATTTTTAATATAATTTTAAAATTTTTCAAAAATAACACAATAATAATTAACGTAAAACCTTTAATGAATTATAAAATAAAACGTTAAATATCTATTTGATCCAAAAAATAATTTAAACACTTAATTAAAATAAAAAAATTAATTTAAATACTTATTTAATGATTAACCCTAAAAATTTTATTAAGTTAACTGTAAATGATTAGATTAAATACTTATTTAATGATTAACCCTAAAAATTTTATTAAGTTAACTGTAAATGATTAGATTAATATCATTATGAAGTGTTAGTACCCCACTTGATTAAAAAATCATTTAATGAAGAAAATAAAATTCAACCCATAATTTAGTGACTAATTAGTCCATTTACAGTAATATATTTAGGCTGAAAAGGAGAAGAAAACAAGAGGACAAACAAGACGTGCGTTAAAAACCGATAAAGAAGAAAAGTAATGTGCTCGGATGGTAAGTTGAGGTGGCTCATATTGGTTTTGTTCCGTTTCAGAGACTTTTTTTCTTTATTTTTTTGTCCATTTCTCACTCCTACCTTTGTCTGGTGGCTTTTGTTTGGTGCAATAATGCAACGATTGGTCGGCTGATCGTCTCATCTCCCCGGTAATCTGTTGTCATCGGATATCAGCTCGCAGATTCCATTTTCTTGCCTCAAGCTTTCTCAGTTTTCAGATTCAAATCAAAGGTATTATTATGATTTTGTTTGTTTGTTTCTGTTCTTATCTCTTTCATTTTGTATCTGAATCGCACTGCTCCTAGGTTCTTCTCAGTTTTCATGTAGAGTAAAGTTTCCGATCAAGAGAATCGACTGTTTTTACCACGAGATGTTTCTTTTTGGATTGGATTTTATTGCTTAGCTTTGTGATTGAGAACTGTTTTCTTCTAGCTGTCGCGAAGGAGAGCGATTTCCGTTACGAAATTCTGAGGAATTAGATTCTTATCAATCATAACAAGAGAAAGAGATACTTTTGTCGGATTATGAATTCCGTGATATAGGTGGTTTTGTATTTGGAGTGATAGAACAAACACAAGAGCTTCAGATTCGCTTCTGATGATGGAGAGGAATTCATAATTCGTGAAATTCTCCAAGTTGTCAGGCAGCATACTCTCTGTTGTTGATAATTTATTGAGATTCGGCTTTTGATCATGGAAAAACAACAGAGTTTTCGCGGTGTAACAATAGAAAAACAACCACCTGCTCAAGGACTCCTGGAGAAGCAACAAAGTTTTAAACAATCTGAAAAGCAACAGAGTTTTCATGGTGTTGCAAGTGAGAAACCGCCCGTTGTTCGTGGAATGATGGAAAAACAGAAGAGTTTCCGGGGCTTTATGGAGAGGCAGAAGAGCTTCCGGGTGGTAATGGAGAGGCAGCTGAGCTTTATTGGTGCAGGTGAACGCCGGAAGAATAGGGAGTCTCCGGGAAAAAGGGGTGATTCACCTCTTCATTTGGCAGCAAGAACAGGGAATTTATCTAGAGTTAGGGAAATTCTTCTCAACCTTAATGGTCCTGAGGCCAAGGAATTTTTGGCCAAGCAAAACCTAGAAGGGGAAACTCCCCTTTATGTTGCAGCAGAGAATGGTCAAGCTGTGGTTGTTGCAGAGATGTTGAAACATATGGATCTTGAGACTTCATCAATCACTGCACGGAATGGTTATGATCCGTTCCATGTCGCTGCTAAGCAGGGTCATGTTGGTAAGAATTTATTCATCTCGTGTTTTATTTTGCACATCCCTCATTCATTTAGAAGTAACATTTTAAGAATGCAGCTATAAGTAATTGTAATATCACATCCAATTTTTTTACACAAATGCAAATAACTTGCGTATTTTGCTTGGGAGAGTAGGATACCTGAAATATACTTATTTCATTTACATTTCTTTACCTTTCAAACATGAGCAAATTGTACGTTCATGCATGTTTAGTGTAAATGTGGTCTTATGTTTCTTTTAGTTTGTCTTGAATGTGAGTTTTTATTTTTCTCTAGTACAATTTACTTGTTGATAAAGCCTGAAGTGGCTTTTGCTTAATTTTTGTTTTCATATCAATTTGACTCCGAATAAGATTTGCTTTGCCGCATCTTAACATCCTTAAATTCTACTGATGGGGAAGTTAACTTTATCTTGTTGATGGCTTGACTTTTAACTTAGCAATTTTGTAAAAAGCCTGAAAGGAATGTGTTTATCTATTCACTTTACTCCTTGCTTCATGTTCAATGGTATTCTTTTCTGCGAAGCTTTTTGACATTATTATATTTCTCACCCTCTCTTTCGAGCAATCTTTATTTTTTACTGTTTCTGTTTCTGAAATTGTTTTGATCAAAACATTCTTGCAGAAGTGCTGAAGGAACTTTTGGGTACCTTTCCCAATTCAGTCATGACTACAGATTTATCTTGTACAACTGCCCTACACACAGCAGCCGCTCAAGGGCATATTGAGGTGGTCAATCTTCTTCTAGAAACAGACTCAGAACTTGCTAAAATTGCAAGGAACAATGGTAAAACCGTCCTCCATTCAGCTGCAAGAATGGGGCATTTGGAAGTAGTGAAATCTTTGCTCAGCAAGGATCCAAGCACTGGCTTTAGGATAGACAAAAAGGGTCAAACTGCACTACATATGGCCGTGAAAGGTCAAAATGAGGAGATAGTAATGGAATTGTTGAAACCTGACCCCTCAGTTTTGCGCTTGGAAGACAATAAAGGAAATACCGCATTACATATTGCAATAATGAAGGGCCGTACTCAGGTGCTTCCTCATTCATTTAATAATTTTCAAAATGATCACAGTATAATGGAATCAACTTTTTGTTTTTTTAGTCCCACATTCAATTTGCTTGATGAAAATTTTAGTTCAGATTTCGATTAGCAGGGATAGATATTGATTGATTTTTGGATTTCCATAGATAAGCCTTCACTGATTGATTACAAATCTTTTCCTGTTGTGCAGATTGTACGTTGTTTGCTATCGGTTGAGAGCATAAACATCAACTCAACAAACAAGGCCGGAGAAACCCCGCTTGACATTGCAGAAAAAGTTGGAACCCCAGAGCTTGTCTCGATCTTAAAGGAAGCTGGAGCAACCAATTCTAAGGACCATGGAAAGCCCCCAAATGCAGCAAAACAACTAAAGCAAACAGTTAGTGACATAAAACATGATGTCCAGTCCCAGCTCCAACAAACACGACAGACTGGTTTCAGAGTGCAAAAGATTGCAAAGAGACTAAAGAAACTCCACATTAGTGGTCTAAACAATGCTATAAACTCTGCCACTGTTGTTGCTGTTCTTATCGCTACCATTGCTTTTGCTGCCATCTTCACTGTCCCTGGACAATATGTTGAGGATAAAATAGAGGGTCTCACGCTTGGGCAAGCATATATAGCTAACAAGGCACCATTTATCGTTTTCTTCGTTTTTGATAGCCTTGCTTTGTTCATCTCCTTGGCTGTGGTGGTTGTTCAGACATCTGTGGTTGTGATTGAACAAAAGGCAAAGAAGCAGCTTGTCTTTGTAATTAACAAGCTCATGTGGCTGGCATGCCTCTTCATTTCCGTTGCATTTATTTCACTGACATATGTGGTGGTGGGAAAACAGTCTAGATGGCTTGCTGTGTGCGCGACTGTAATCGGCAGCACAATCATGCTTACTACAATCGGCTCGATGTGCTATTTTGTCATTTTACATAGAATGGAGGAGTCGAAGTTAAGGAGCATAAGGAAAGCTGAGAGTCGCTCCCGTTCTTTCTCTATGTCTGTGGTTGTGGCTTCAGATTCTGAGATCCTGAACAATGAATATAAAAGGATGTATGCGCTTTAGACCATTGAAGAAGGGCACAAGTATGGATCATCTATAGTTTGAATTCAAAGGGAGCAGCTGCTGCCTCAGCTCTATTAGTTAATATAATTTCATAAACTATGTACTTTGAGTTGAAATATCCCCGGTTCCGGTGAGCACGAAGAGAAGAGACAATGAAATAGTGGAAGGAAGATGGTTGTATTCTGCCATCTTGTTGCTGGTGGTGGCTGAGAAAGTAGTTCTGGCATGAAGGCTGCTTTTAATCCCGCGGCAGCTGGGAAGGGATGCAGGGGTTTGCTAATTTTCATATTTTAGAGCTTGGGTCTAGATCTGAATTTGCTTTTTAGATTTGGTTTAAGCTCAAGAATTGTAAACAGAGTCATGTATACTGTATTCCTGTGCTTGGTTTCAGGTTATAAATATTATAATATCCCCATTGTGTCACAAGCATACAACTACTTAGGACCTAGAAATTATTAGGGAGAACAGCCTGTTATCATACTTTTTTGTTCGTTCAACCACCAAACTCCAACGCAACCATATGCTGGCTGCTGCATTCTTGTTATACTTTTTGTTTAACTATACGTATCTGAGTCATTGGTCGATTAATCTAGATCTAGTTTTTGTAGAGGTTCAATGTAAAAACGATCCTCTCAATTCGTTTTTCTTAATTCATGATCTTAAACATCAAATAACTTTGAGGATCTCATAAACCTACAACGTTGTGGAGGATGTAATGTTTTTTTCCTGAAACACTTGCGCAAAGGTGTCAACACTTGGGACGATTTTATAAATTTATAATGCTATAAGATAAAATGATACCCTTTATAAGTAAAATGATACCCTTTTATATGTAATTAACTCTTTAAATATAATTTACAAAAATAATATATTTCAGATAAAATTATGACTCTGCCCTTACGAAAAATTACGGATGATGTCCGAAATAAAAAAGAGAGAGTTAGATGGGTGTGGGGGTGTATTCCTCTTGTTCTACTTATGTCCTCTCTCCTTCTGACCCTCATTCTTTGTTGATGATGTGAGGTATTTATAATGACCTATAAACTTTAATTAGTGAAATTATCGGGTTTAACATCATGATGATAATTGATGAGTGATAAAGTAACTTTGAGTTGCTGGTTTAAGTAATAGGTTGAGATTCACTCTTTATATCCAATTTACTTTGTCTAGTAATTAGTATCTAATTGTTGTTGTTTAACAGCAAAGCTTGTGTTTTCTACCATTGTTAGTCTTTCTTTGGTCTTCCTAGTTTGACAGTGGATAAATTAACATAATTATGATGTCGATTTGTCACAGTCGGACTGGGAAAGATAAAGAATGAGATTTAAGGAAGACTATTTTTTTTGCCTTTTCTCTTTTATTGGCATGGATATTATCCCCTTTTTGCTCAAACAAATTCGAGTTTTATTTAATTTTAAGAGATTACGTGTTTAAGATCTATGAATTACGATTTAAATCTAGAGTTTAAGGTTTGAATTTAAGGGGCTAAAAAAAATAAAAAGCTATTTTTTTTGCACAATGAACTAAGTTATTGTATTATCTATAATTAAAAAATTATGATTAAATATTAAACTGATGTTTTTTTACAATATATAATTCTATAGAAATAAAATTACTTGTAAAAAATAAAAATCAATAAAATTTACGATATTTGCTTGTTTTACTTCGGATTGCGCAAAATGTTTACTAAAAATTATCAAATAATGGAAAATGAATTATAAAACATCATCCAAACACTAAAAATACTTTTCATAAATTATATTTTTAAAAAGATACAATTTGTTTTACGGAATCCATTTTATGTAATCTATTATTTCAAGTGTTTGGATTTAATTTTTTATTTTATCATTTTGCATGTTTAAAAAATTTGATAAAATATTTTTAGATATTATATATATATTCAAAATACAGTTGAGCTTGAGCTAACTTGAATACAGAAATCAAATCTATTGAGACTCGAGTTTAAACTTAACACGAAAATCAATAATTATGCTTAAAGTTTAAAATTTGATGTTCAATCGAACTCTAACCAAGTCCCTAACCTCGATTTTGAGTCAAAAAAGTATCGGACAATCATGACAAATACTTATTTGAATAATGTTAAAAACATTATAAATATATTTGATCCAAAAAAATAATATAATTTAAATACTTATTTATCACTTAAGCCTTCGACTTTTCCGGTCGATTCCACCGCTAGATATGACATTACAAAGATCATCCAAATAGATAGAAATCCTTAAAAAAATAAACATACATAGAGATAGAATTAGATACACACCGGATTTTGTCCTGTAACAAAGATTTCAAACACAGCATCTAACTTGGTAACAAACAAAAGCACCATTTCATATAATTTCCATCAGTTAAATTATTTTCTTAGTACAAAAGCTTTGATAAGGGATGGGAGAGAGGTTCTGAACCTTTTCCACACTGTTGATTTTACTGCCCCATAAACCTGAATTTCAACCTGAGCATCTAAAATCTTGAGGGATCCTCTTGAAGCTCCATTTTATACAGGGAATATTCCCTCTCAAACAATAAAAACTCCTGCTCAGGAAAAAAAAATAGTTGTTTGAATGATCCATGCACTGGAAAGAAAATTGGAATGACTCGGCAAAATTACAGAAAAATTGAACATGAGAACATATTCTTCTTCTTCTTCTTCTTTCTGGGGGCTATGTTATACCTTTTGATCTTATTAAAGTCCATTATAATGTAAAAATCTGGGGAAAATGAAATTGAACCTCTACTTTATGGTTATCGTAGATAGATGTTATGTTACTCAGACTCTTCGTTTTTCTAGTAGTACTAGAGGACAAAGTACATGGATATGACCCTCCAAGCGCATGAAAAACTTGGGGGACATGGGCATACTGGTGTCAATAACATGCTCATATACGACACTTGCACCCAAGTCCGAGTTGGACTAACATAGGATGTAAGAATGAAAAGTTTTCTTAAGAGGGATGAACAAAATATAATAAGCCTCTTTTACCACTTACTTGTAATTGTTGCTGACTGAATAGATTGATGAAACCTGTCTCGGAACTTGAGACTAGCTCAATCAATTGGTCATGGCTATCAAGAGGATTGCCCAACTCCATGAGTGAAACAGAAACCTGCAAATGAGACGAGTGGTAAGAACAAAAATATTAAAATGTTAAAAGTTGTGAAATAAATGCATTCCGCAACAGCTGTGTTGCCCTCTAATTTTACCTTTTGAACCAATAGGATTTTATTATTGCCTTTTTACTTTCCCTTCTGTCTTTTGGGAAAAAAGACTTCGTTTTAATGAATTGTCAAGACTTGATAATTAACTGTTTTCAGCTTCTAAAAGCAAAGAGATATTTTCTTTAAAAATACGACCCGACCCGAAAACAAATATCCTAAGCTCGACTCCAATCTATAAAAAATAATTTTAAGGACTTAGACTAAATTATAAATAAAATTTAATTTTAAGGACCTAATTGTAAAAATATGTAAAATGGTATTATTATAAATATCCCTAAAAGGTTTTAAAAAATTACATAATTAGTCCTAGGTCAGGTCGGATATTTTACACCCTAAACCTGCACCGATCCAATTTTTTCATTAAAAAACCGACCCGATCAGACCGGGTTGATTTGGAACCCGATCTAGTCAAGTAAAATGCTCATTCCTTAAATTCAACTCTTATTTAAACGATGGTGCCTATATTTAATACTCTGAGCCTCATTCCTCCATAGAAAAGATTACCTGCATGCATCGGAGAATGACTTCCGGAATACAACACCTACGACAGAGGCCCTGAACAATATACGTTGCAGGAGCTTCCAAGGTACCATCTTTGCTTGAAAACCAAGCATCTAATCGTGATATCTCCAATGTTACTCCGGCTTGGAATCTAGCAAGCTCACCTGTATTTAACGATCTCAATCAATATTGCAGAAAATCACCGTGTAGATCATGTTCCTCACTTGCTACTTGACATAGCATATTTCAGTCTTCACTATTTATTATATCATACAAGATTCAAAAAGAATAGGTTCATGCATGCAACTGTATCATGAATGCATAACAAGTATAAAGCAACTATGACAGTCTGCACTTTGCAACTACAAATATGCATGGCAGATTGGCATCTTAGTTATTTACCTTTGAAGCCAGCAGCCATGACAGCACCCAGAAGGCCACCGTCATTGAGGATGTGTGGACCGATTCCATCACCCTCAACTGCCAAGCAACGTAATATGACCTCAATACTGTAGCTCTCCCGTGAAGAAATGGCAACATTTACCTGCCCCATAAAAAATATCATGAAAATGGAAAATATTACAAACAGAATTTCATTAACCTAAGCTCACTAAAGCCAAGCAAAACTTTGGGAAAAAAATATATGTTGATAGTTAAAATTAATCTAGTGAGGTCAACCGTTCCCACTTTCTTAACATCCTTCACTTTCCTTCCCTATGTCTTATGGTTTGCAAAGTTATCTACTAAAATAACTTCTATCAGCTATGTCACTCTTTATTTTGCTTTAAGTAATTGTGTCTGATATATTTTTGGATATAAAGGGGATCACTCGACCTCTAAAGCAAACTTACTCTCACCCATACTCTCTCAAGGTTTTTGAGAAGCAATACTTCAATAAATGATATCATCCCATGTCCTATAAATCCATAACAATGCAATTACCACTAGGACTAAGAGGAGTTGACAGCCTTCAAATATCCAAATTCCAACACTTCCTTTGGAGAGATGCATATCTTGGAATTTAATTGTTAAACATGAAGAAAATATATCTTATTTTTATAAGCAGATAAATCATTCGGGCTTTGGAATTGAAAAAACAACATGAAGAATGTTGTTTAATGGATAACCAGATAGAAAAGCATACCATTAACTGACGTTCTAGAACAACTTCCTCAGTTGCTGAAGAGTAAAGAGCACTCATTAAAGTAGCACAAACAGTAGCATCTGGACACATGGATTCACCGGAAGGCAAGCGGAGCATTGCAGTGGCATGCAATTCAAGAAATAGAGGTTCCATTGTTTCATTTACATGCTCCAACGTAGAAATCAACCATGGGTCTTTTTCCTCTATCAAAAACATTAAGATCATTAACCATCAAAGGCATTAATCAACTGGGTGAGAGCAAAAGGGAAACAAAATTATCATATATCAAAATATCTCCTTCAATCAGAAGACTGCTTTTAGTGCATAGAAGAAGATAATCTAATTTACTTACTCAGTAGCAATGAAAAAGATAAATCCAATGTCTCTTGGGCTGCCATTACTGTTCTTTGCTTTTCCTCTACTGAAAGTTCCTCGGGGGAAATATCAGCATTCTCTAATTCAATTTTGAGCCAGTTGCGATAAGTTGCATCACAAGAGTAGTATTCACTCTGTTTAAAAATGAAAAAGAGGATAAGCATACAGAAGAAAGTAAATTAAAAATTACCGGTGCCAATAGCATGAGTATGGACAAAAGTAAAAGCATACCCAGTCTTGAAACTCTTTCAAATTCTCGGAAACATAATCCTCAAAAGTTTCAGGAGTTTCAGAAAGCTGCTTCAAAGGCTCGGCAAGAAAACTAAGCAATTCATGTGCACCTATGGGCATTGCCGGGACTCTCCACATCGAAATCAAAGCAAACTCCCGGAATAATATATTGCTATGTGGAAAGAGATAATGGTTAAATGTCTGACAGAGAACCTCTCAAACCAGGGTAAACTAGAACTGAAATAATTTGAAGTAATGCATAAAAAGCTTTAGTTGAAGCAAAACTTATAAATGGTACAACAAAAAAGGAGAGAAAAAACAAATTTAATTTCTGAAAATAACTTTAATAAATAAATACCTATGTATCAATGCTCGCAAAAGAAGTTTGGCACAAACATCTTTAACATTAGTAATTTTGGAGGGAGGTGTAAAGCAGAGCCATTGAATGACCAAAGCTTTTTGAAGACTCTGAAGCCTATGTTGTTCCACAACATCAGATGATTCATCAAATTTTCCAATTGTGGGTTCTCGTGATCGTGACAAAAGCCTGTTTTCATTCCAAAACGTTACAATTTGCTTTGAAATGAATGGATCAAAAATGACTCAAATGTAAGCTTCAGAAACACAGCAACACCTCTCAATAATTTCTTCAAAGCTTCCTTTTGAATCATCCTCTTGAGAAAATGGCAAATACTCCATGGCAGAAAGAAAGATTTTATACTTGACATGCACACTGTTGCCAAGGAAAGAACAAACTATTGCCAGTAGAGATATATGGAGAAAGAATAGGACTGCTTATTTGTGATATAACTTGAAGAAGCTATATGTTTTCCATTTCTCTGATATGCATATTAGTGATATCTTGAACTAACATCAGCACAAGATCAAAGAATACTTTCTTTTCTCTTCCCCCAAATTTATATATTAATATTCATAATTCTAGAATAGCAGAGCTCAAAAAATGTATGGTTACAATGCTATTTTGTTGATTAATGTGCAATATAGTGAAAACAAATATGCACGTCATTATTATCCTTGAGGGCAAAACAGCCTCACAATTAAAAGTACCCGATATTAAAATGTAGCTCATTATAAATACTCGATAATTAAGAACATCAGAAAAAATGGAAAGTTAAAAAACATAAAGCTATTACCTGCTATTAAGCCTTAGCTCCATCATGTGCACAAAGAGGTCAATGCAACGATGAGATGCAAGCTGAGAAGCATAAATCCCAACAAATTCTTCATGATGCTTCGAAAATAGAAACAAAGAATACCTGCAATTTATATTCCAATCAAGACATAGAAAGCAAACTAAGTGAACTTATCCATAAACAGAAGGAGCTTTCTCATAGTATACATATCGAAGGACTTGGAAGTTCGTTTTTCTTATTTGAATTCACTAAAACTAACTATGCTTCTGCAGAATAAATTAATGCCTGCAGATAGAGACAACAAATCAACACCTATAGCACATGTAACAACTGAGTTCATTCAGAAAATACATAATACACAGAACAATCATGCAGGTTAAATCGCTTTCCACCACTGTTATGACAGCTGCATTAAGACCAGAATTAGAAATAACATACATGTGAAGAATACGATCACCAACGGTCATAAGCTTCTCTCTGAAGGTATCTATGATTTGCTCAGCGAGTATATATCTAAGAACAAGCACTATGTGTGCACCGAACCGAATCATCTGAGGATCACGAGGCCTGGAAGAAAATAAGATGATGTGTAAGAAAGAATGTTTCCACACAATTAACAACAAATTCCATTGATTTCAACTTTTCCTGTACTACCAATAAAACAAACAGACATGCAACCATAGTTGAATGAACATTTATGAGTTAGCTTAAACAGGAAGAATCAATATACATAATAGAACTCTGGCGTGATGTACATTCCATTAAAATTGCTTCTGTTTTATCAAAAGGGAAATGTGAACCACTGCCTAGTGACACTGGTTAAGGTAGCATTAATAGAGAAAAAAAACTTAATTACGGCATCATTTTGTCTTGAATTCAGTAAAAGTATCGTATTAAAACATCATTCCCTAAAATGGTGATAAAACAATCTTGAACAGGTGCCCATAGATCAGACCCTTAATCAAATACTAGCTGATGTGGCTTTCAAGAAGCACTACCTGGAGATGTTTTGATCATCTTCTGAAGGAGCTATCCATGACCATATAAGCTCAAGGAGATGTGGTATATTTCCTAACATTAGATTCATCTGTCAAGCAAATGTGAAGTTAGAGAAGCCACCAAAAAGTTTATCGAATGTAATGGGAATCCCTAAAAAAAGGGAAACAAGACCTAGTCCTAACAAACCACTTTTGATGTGCATGTTTCTAGAATGAATTACAAATTATCTAAGAAATAAAAACAAGATCCATGCAAGTCAATAGCGCACATATGTTTATGAAGACTTCAATCCAGGAAGTGAAACTAGTGAATCCAATGTAGCTAAGATCAAAGTTCAATGAGGTAAATATAGTGGAGTTCAACCTGATTTCTCTAAGTGCCAGATGAGCATGAACTTTTCAATTCATAATCCCACTGCAAAGGAATCCATTTATTTTCATCTATAACAGCTATTTTCAATTTTAGTTAGCTCATCCCCACCCCCATCCACCTCATATTTCCTTTTTCTTTAGGTAGCTTACAATGATTATTAGATTGTAGCATTTTAATCTACAATTCAGAAAACTTAGCATCAGGATAAAGCAAAGTATGCAAAGTCTACTTGACAGAAACCTCAATTTGACGCTGCTGCTCCTTGCATCCCCGAGTAACAGCTTCATGCACCATTTCACTAAATCAGGGGAATAAAAGAACAAAGAAAGGATATAACAAATCAACCGATACAGCCAAGTATAACTGAATATTAGGAGGGGACAAATTATAAAGATACCCAGAATGAAGTTTCTGAAGTAGGGCAGAAAGGTCTCGTGGTTGCTGGTTCAAAACTTGCAATGGCCAACTTTCAGGTCCCAGTGAAGGCTGAGAGGTGCCATCAACTCCTTCAGGACTTCCATCAATACCATCACCGTAGCTTTTTAATTGCTCCATCCTGCCAGGTCGTGAGCGAGCTAGTTCTAGATCTACCTGAATTTCAAGCCATGATTTGGCCATCGCCCAACATGCAGTCTGCAGACATGACATTTTATAATGACCATTTCACAAGAGTATTATATATATATATATATATATATATATTAACAACAGAAACCATCACTAAGAACATATTAGCATTTGAAATGCATCATAGGATGTTTTTAATTCGAAAAGCGTACCTCCCAGTCTGTACAGATCGGAAGCATGCGTTTTAAATTGCTACATTGGGAGGCATATACAGCTATTTCATATTTCCCACCAATTTGCTCAAATATCCTCTAAGAAAAAAAGAACAAATATATGTAAGGGGGGGAGAGAGGAAACAATCAATTAAATCCCCGGAATTTAATTGAGCTCATGCATTAACAACTATCCTTCTGGCCAAAAAAAAAACTATGCTAGCATTTAAGGCAGGGAAATGTAAAACATTTAAAAGAACCAAGATTTAAATACCATGATGAATACTATTATCTTCTCCATATGAAAGAAAGACAAGATTGAACTTGCGAGGATAAATTCAGCCATAAACTACACTACTAGGCATTAAACAGGTCTGATACCAAAATTAAGGTGGTAACAGAACCATCGGATAAAATTTTTGTTATACTCACCTCTGATGCACAATAGGACGCCCATTTCCAAAGGCGCCATTGATGACCAATGCCACTTTCAAGTTCAATAGCTTGCAGACTTCTATTCTTTCCATTCTTCACTAAGGCTTCAATTGATGGAAATAGGTCTAACCCTCCAAATGGGCAAATAGTTGCAGATCTCCATGGCTGCAAAATTAAGCTACATGTCATTCAACTTGCAAAAGACACACAAGTTCATTTGTATTCATTAACCTTGTGAAACAGTGAATACCTGTCCTGCAGAACGGCAAAGCTCGCATGCCTCTTCCAGTCTTCCAGCCCTTAACAGAGTCCAGACATCCTCAAGTAGAGACTCATCTTGTTTCTGTCAAGGGAAAAAATGGCATTGCTACATGAACCAAATAATTGATATTTTAAAGACTATTATACCTCTAATAGAAATCCTAAAATGTGACGAAGATGGTCGAAATCAATACAAATAAGTGACTCTCGCATAAACTCGTAAGAACTCTCCCTCACCCTCCATATATTAGAAGGGTACTTCTGCAACCCCTATGACTAACACTGCAAATATCAAGGAAATCATTAAAACTTTTAGAATAGTTTCAGAGAGAGTACTTTATCATCAGGTAACTGATGGGCATGTTCCCGAGTTGGAGCATCAAAATCTAAGTGGTGAACAGTGTTAGCAGCAGATGCACCCTTTTTGAGAAATCGCTGAGTATGGTGCCAAATTCCAGAGTTGGGAAGATAGGTGCCAACATGAGATCCCCGCACCTTCAGGAAAGCAATAAAACTCCAATGTTAGCAAATCTGATACAATAGAATTCTTTTACGAAAAATATGCATGCTCAACTGAAAAATCGGAGAAACAATCTTTCTGTCCAAACTAATTAGGGTTCGTTCTTCATTGCTTTTGAAAAGTGCTTTTGGATTGTTTGGTTTAAAATTTAAGTGTTTAGAATTGTTGTCAAAAAGTGCTTTTAAATAAATAAGGTATCTATGTTAGCATTGTTTTTTGAAAATATAAAAAGAATTGGTACAATAAAGGAAGACAAATGGGTAATTTTGCTCAAAATTGCTTTTGGCCAAAAGCTATAAATTTCAGATTTTCAAAAAGCACTTTTGTCCTGAAAAACTACATGTTATCCATTGCTTTGGGTACCAAAAGTGCTTTTGGATACAAACATGTAAGTAAAACCTTACCAAATATCAGATGTTTAGTCAAACATGTGAAGTAAAACTGATGCCAAGCAACTTCATAGTTTCAATAGTTGCAACATACAAAGTTACAAATGTTATGGTATCAATCTTAGTTAACAAAAGAAATGCAAACTATTCACCTTATCAAGCAGATTTAATCAGATCTACCTAATATGCAACTTCCTAAAGGTGTGCAACTAAGAAAGAAACATGAGAAGATAGTGGAGGGAGGAGAATAGTAAAATATCGAAAGATCCGCTTTTCGGAGAAGTCATAACATGTATGGGCATGTCACGGGCTTTGTAAAGTTCATCAATGTTGGAAAAAAAAAAATCCACTTCACCATACAGTACAACGAACCAAATAACAATGATGAACTAGTCAACATAATAATTATTAACAATAAATAAAATCAATCACCTTGCTCTCCAGATCTAGGGATTTAGAAGCCAATTCTTCTAGCCATTGAACAATACGGAGGCACAACTGCGCTGAGTGATCATTCGCAACAAATTGACAAGCCTCTATGTGTGATGTTGAAGGGGACTGTCAAAATTGATAAGATTTAAATAAGAAGAAACCATTTTAACTAGAACTTAGAAGGTAGTCAAAAGGAATACAAGCTAGCAACAGAAGACTCAGTTCCAAAGGCAATACTGAAAAGAACAAATATACCAGAATGAGATCTTCAGGAGGTTCATCAGTCACTGCAAGAACGATGGTAACTGTCAATCAAAAGTCCAAAGCTCAAGGATGAAGTTTGCAGCCAGTAAAACAAACAAATTAAAAATATATATTTCTAAAGATAATGCACACACTACAAGCAGTGTGATTTGAGAAACAAGATGCAGGGTAACATTGACAAATAAAAATAAAAAAAATAAAAGGTTATAGATTTATTTCCTTTTCCATAAAGGTACCATAGGAGAGACCATGTAGCAGCCTCATCAAGCAGAAGTTGAGCCTTCTGTCTCATCAATTTATCCTCCATGACCCGATGGCGAATGTTAGATTCATCTCTGAAGGAAGAGAAACCACAATGGAGTTAAAAGGACACCAAAGAAATTGATGTTACCTAATTTAAAATGAAAATGAACCAGCCCCTTATTTATATGAAGAAAAGAACCTTCAGAAATTCTGGTCTTTAGTTCATAATCTAAGTGAAAAATGACAATGACATATCTTGGCATCCTTGCCTTGACTATAATACAGGCTTAACATTATAAACAGAGCACAGTAAATAAGTTCCATTGGATTTTTCTTTCAGGAAATGATTGGATGGGGGCAGGAAAAGGAGGTACAAGGATAGAGGCATATGACATACTAAGATGCTCAATATTGCGAATAAACCAGATAAAAAAACAAATAAAGGTATATTAATAGTATTTAATGTACAAGCATCTTCCTGTAGTGCAAGATACACCTACACAACTTATATGCGTACTTGATGGTACACACCTAATTGATTCGGAAACACTCCGGCATGATCTCTCAAATTTTAAAATCAGGTCAGGAATCGGCATTAACCCTGAAAAAATGAAATCATGAACATATAATGAGCTTGAATTAAGATTCCATTTCAAAAATACAGGGAAGAAAAAACATGTTCCAAATAACAGGGAAACTTATGGATATTCAAAATGCCCACACCACACCAATAGGATACTATCTTCCCATTTTAGGATTGAAACCAAATATCAATGCTCAAGTATAGAAACATAAACATATTGATCAGTCAACCTACAAAGTCATACACTTAACCATACACACATCATTAACACAGTGCTTATATATTGTTTCCACAGGTTAGCATATTTTTCTACTTACAGACCTTATATTTCTTAAAGTGCAAAGTTTATCTGCAAGACACAGCGTAAAACTTTGTTCATAGATGTATGTATAATGTATACAGAAGTGAATCAAGGATTTCAAGCAAATCCTAAAACATTGATCAAAAACTATCATCACAATAATACTATATTTGGTTGAAACTAAAAAGGCGAGTTTGGGTTGTAGCACTTGGCATAAGTGATGTACTTCAAGCACCTTGAAGAGCAGAATCAAGAAGAGATGCAAACAAAGCAAAGGTGTTGTCTCCATCATCTGCCAATAAATCCTCCTCGATCTTGCAAGCTTTTAGTGCATGACTCCCTAATCTGCGGATTGAATCAACACCATTATCAACCTCTGCAATTCTGAGACCATCATTTGATGGTCTTCTCTTAGAAGCCGACCATGCCCTTGCAGGTGTTTCATCAAAATTATCAGTATCAAAGCTCTCAGCCTCTTGCTTAATGTTTTCAAGAAGAAGTGCTGCATTAGTTGGGCTGTGGATAATCTGTCCCTCATACAACAACTTAGCTTCATTGAACTTCGAAATGCGGCTTTCTTGCTGTGGAGATATACTTGAACTTGTGTATCTCTTCCTGCAGGTGGGCAATATCACATAATCCACACAAAGTGCGATTTAAAAGAAAGGAGCAATACTCGTAGTCATATGCTATGTTGCAAGGACTTTTCATTTCTCCGACACATTTCCAGACGTGTATGAGAATAGGAACCTCCAAGTACACAGAAAACATTTATATAAAAAAAAAAGACCATACAATCTTAGACACACATCCATCCGACACCCAAACCCAAGTCCAAATAACATAGCTCACATTCAACAACATAAAGAACAATCTAAAACAGTGTGGTACTACTTATCTTCTATCTCATTTCCTCAATTCTCCCAAGTTTCCCTGCCTAACAATCTTTTCGTTTAATATTTCCACTTCTGAAGTCATTAATTGGCAGACTCCACTGTCAAATCCAATCCAAAGTTTGACTATAAAAACACATCCCACGTCAGTCATACCCTAAACCCAAATTCTAAAGATAAAAATGAACAAAGTCATCAAACAAACACAATACTTTGTGAAAGGGGTTTTATAGAATAAGCTCGAATGGATCAATTTCTAACAATCAATAAAATTCCCAATAATAAAAAGGGCTCTGAAGTAGCACCCAGCAAAACCAACAGCAACCAAAAGTTAAAGAGGTATTATGATTTACTGTAAAGGGAAAAACGAAAGTAGATATAGTATTCTTCAAATATTACCCATAACGACGAAATTGTTCCCTGGCGGAGTGATCTCGGGGGTCAAAATAGCTAGGAGACGTTTCCATTTCCACGTCCATAAAGAGTTTTACAATGGGGGCGTTCCTAAACTTCAAAAGGATCGTTTTCAGACCGAAAGAACCGCTGGAACTTCAATAGATTTGTGCTTTCGTTTAAAAACTAAAGAAGCTGTGCAATTTAAGTGCGGAATCTGTTCTAAACCTTGAAAAGAAGGGTTTAAGGTGAAAAGGAAAATCTACGAAATTAGTTACTCAGATTTCTTTATTTTTAGTTTCACCCTAAATTATATTTTATTATATACATCTAAAATAATTTTTTTGGATTAAATAAATATTTAATATTTTTAATATTATTTGAATAAATGTTCACCGTAATTATTCGTTAAAAAATTTCTATATTAACAAATAAAAATATGAGACATCATAACTTTTGAAACTTTTATATTTCCCCTAAAATATTTGAATATATTATATTTGTCTATTTAAATTTGTTAAAATTTTATATTAACCAACTATTATTAAGGTTGGTTCAAGTGATAAGTAGTTTGATTCGTTTTAATAAATCTTAAATTCGAGACGTTGTGTATGTAGAAAATTTCAGCCGGGAAACTCACCCCCAAGTTAGGTGTGCCCTTTACATCATAAATGATCCGCTTGCCCCAAAATAACCCGGCCCAATAGAGAAATCTCAATTCGTTGGGTCTTTCGATACAATCAAATTGAAAGCCCCAAGGGTGTCATATCCTAAGGAGCCCAAACTATATGATTGAATAAATTCTCCTCTATATGTTGCGGGTCGAGTATTCCTTCTTTTCCCCCTTTTTAAACTCCGATTCGTATTTTTTATAGAGATTTCTCTGATCAACGATAGAACAAGTTTCATTTTGCATCATATATAAAGGATTATCCCACTCGGACCAAAAAAACAATGTCACTGTCCAAATTAGTCAGACTAAGACTATAAAAATCGAAAGAATAATAAAAAAATATGTGACAACTGGTTTTGAAAAATATTTATTTCTTCTACGGGTAAAAATATTTATAATTAATAGGATATTATAAATTTTCAACGATCACAGATAATATTTTAAACACTTTTAATCACCTGCTTTATTCTATAAATAAAGGTAAATTCTTAATAATTCACACAATAATTTAGGATTTTTTTTCCCTACAAATTGAATGCCAAGATAACTACTATAATTTCAAAAAAAAATTATAAAAAATCTTAATAAATGATTTATTGAAAAAAATGTGTTATAGATCTGTATTTACCCCATGGCTCATCGATTATCTGATTGGATGGAAGATTACTATTCGGATTAAGTAATTCTTAAGGATAAATATAAGGGAATGTTTGTTTTATGAAGAAAAAAAATATATTACTAGGGGTAATAATTTTTTTTGGAATCTTATTCTTATGTTTGTTTTTATTTTTATCGATCTGAAAAAAATTATTATCAATATTAGTATTTTTTATCAACATTTTAGGAATGTGATTCCCACTCTGCTAAAGTATTTATCAATTCTCACCACCTTAAACGAATTTACCCTTGAAATAATGTGTTTCCTTAATTTATATCATTTCTAGCATATTTAAATGACATAAATTTATTAAATAACTTTATTTTATATTAGTTTAATATTGAAATAATTTTATACATATTTTAAAAAATATTTTAATATTTTAAAAAAAATATAACTATAAAAATATTTGATAAAATATCTAAATAAAGACATTAGATTGACACTGTTAGTTGCTTTTATATAAAGATATTTTTTATTGATAAAAAAATAATTCAAGTTTAGGTTTTTTATTTTGATGCGAGATTTCGAATTTTAAATTTATAAAAATGAAACTAATATAAGTTATTTAAGTTTACTTAAATTTGGTTTCACAATAAATGGGTTAAAACTCAAAATTATAAAATTGACTTATTTTGGATTGAAAAAAAAAGTTATGGACACTTGTTAAAAAACTCGATCATTATTAATAAAATAATATTTGTTTAATAAAAATATATAATCTTAGGACGAGTTTTTGATTATAAATTATTTTCTAATGATTTATATAATTATTTTAAGCACTAAAATATTAACTAAATTTCTTATTATATATTACGATAAAAGTAAATATAATGTATATATATATATTTATATAATAGATTGTTAAATATTGTTTAAGATATTAATTACATTTATAATATGTTAAATATAATATTTTTATAAAATTTAGTTGTTGTAACAAAAATAATCGTATGATTTTTTTAATATAAATATTTTAAATTTAATATTATAATTTTAAATAATTAAAAATAAAATATTCATAAGGATAATCTAGTAAAATTTACATTCAAGTAATGTTATATTTCATCAATCAAACATTGTCATATTATATTCCTATCAAGTAAACCAAACAAAGTAATGTAATATTACCAGTGATATGTCAAAGTAATATTACATTCCATGAATCTTATTTCTAAAGGTAAACTTATATTCCGTGAACCAAACACATCCTAAAAATGTTGGTGCAGTTGTATCCCTAAAAATTTTTATAACTATTTTTTATAAATAAAATAAACAATAACTCCCTTATTTATCCCGAATTTTAAGGGATAATGGTCGAGTGGGTATGGAGAAATTATATCATGGGTCAGTCCCACCACGTCATCCATGGGATCAACCAATAAAAATTGTTCACCTCATTATTTTTTAATTTTTCAAGTGAAGGTTCACTTGATAAAAAATTATGAAATGAAAAAAATTGATGAAGTGGACAGTTTTTATTGGTTGGTCCATGGACAGTCTTGAGATGGTTGTCATGCCTCTTAACTCTGTTCTTTTCTTCCAAACTATCCTGTGCAGAGAGCGAGAAATTAGAGCCGCTGAGGAAAGACAATTGGAGAAGGATGTACCAAGAACTGCCGATGAATTTGAGAAACTTGTTAGGAGCTCTCCTAATAGCAGTTTTGTGTGGATTAAATACATGGCTTTCATGCTTAATTCAGCTGATATCGAGAAAGCCCGTGCTACTGCTGAAAGGTATACAATCTCAGCCCCTTTTGTAGGATTTTAGAATTTTAAGGCAGCTGAACAAACTATAAATCTACATGATTTAAATTGGATTATCCACGTTAGACTGCATGGTATAATTTTTCAGTGGGTATGGGATTAATTTATTTGAGGTTTGGTTATAATCGGTCGAGGGGGATTATTGGTGAGGACAGCAGTGGCCGTATAAAGAGTGGGGGTTAAGGTTTAAGAATTGCTCGAGGATTATTGTATCTACACTAGGATTCCAGGTTTAGGATCGTGCATAGAGATCTCAAGGGGAGCAACGTTTGCCTCGACGGAGAAATGAACCCGAAAATTTTGGATTTTGGAATGGCTAGAATATTTTCTGGTGACCAGATTGAGGCTAATACTAAGAGACTTGTTAGAACTTAGTAAGTACTATAAAAAATCCAATAGGGAACACATAACTATGGCGGGTATGGAGAAAGTGAAAAGAAGGGAAGGGATTGGAGTTAATAGATTCAGCAGTAGGTGACACCTATGAAGCACGAGAAGTTGTAAGGTGCATTCAAGTTGGCCTGTTGTGTGTTCAAGAGCAAGCCGGAAACAGACCATTGATGTCGACGTGCATTCAAGTTGGCCTGTTGTGTGTTCAAGAGCAAGCCGAAAACAGACCAACGATGTCGACCGTGGTTCTGATGTTGAACAGCGAAACAGCAACATAGGCAGTTAGGCACAGCCTAAAACACCTGGTTCTGCCTAGGAAGAAACACACTCGAAACCGACTCCTCAATGAGCAAGCAAGATGGATGAATCATGCACCGTGAACCACGTCACCGTCACAATGCTGGATGCTAGGCAGTGAAAAGTCCAAGCATCATCATCATGCTTTGTCTTTCTGTAATATATATCTCAAAGAAAGTTGCCATTGTATACTCGCAGTTTTGGGGTCGTTCCATTGATGTTTTTAAGATAGTACAAGGATACGAATGTTAACTAGGTTACATATGCTAGACGGAGATTTGGACGTAGTTGATCCTTTTCTCACGGGATTAAGCTTTTGGGATACTTGGCCACTCACTTTAACATGGTATTAAAGCAGTGTCTTTGTTGTATCTAATCTCCCAAAGCTCGACATCTGTTCCCCGGTCATATCCTCCCACATACTGTGGAATTTCTGCAACATTGATACACCTACCCGTAAAATAAGATTCTGTACCAGGCTCAAGACCTTCACATTCTGCATCATCAAATATAATGGCACATCAGGAGATAAAACACAAACGACATGAAATTTATGGTCACAAACACATTTTTGAGTTAAGATACCTACCGCTGTTGTCCTTTAAGTAACTTCTAAACTTTGATAACCATTTGCTACAACATCAAGATCATCAAGAGTGAAGTTGTAGCGCTTTTCAAGTGCCAAGTATAACACCTGAGAACCAGAGGAATGCAGATAGTTGTCCCATTGGTATACAAGGGACTTCAAAGATAAACTAGGGAGATAAGAATGAGGACGAACGTATGATTTTATCATAAATCATGTGACATACAATTGGTTCTGCAATCACTACAACTAGGTAGAAGATTTAATGTATATGTGTACAGGTAATAGAATTCAGCTTGTAGCCTCAAAATGCACTGGCAAGTGGCAATTGAAATAAACTATGATCACATGTTCAATACTTTTAGATGTGCCATTATATAAATATATATTCCACCATAAGTTTCATGAGACTTATTAGATAGAAGTGGATAAGCCACAGAGTTCACAATATTCCTTTGAATTTTCTGCCTATGATAATATGTTCAATATCAACTCTGAAAGAAAATAAACTATGGGGTTGATCCAAAAAACCTAAATCATGTGACATACAAAAACAACAGATGAGATTTTTAACAACACTAATTAGTAAATTCCGTTTCTGTATTATTACCTACACTATTCTACAAATCTTAACCAACCTTTTCAGACCCTTGTGACATTATTTGGTCTAAGATACCAAATAGCGCATCCGTAAGTTCATCACTGTAAATAACATCAGCAGCTAAAAGCAGAGAAGCTTTCTGAACTTCTTCAAGTTCGAATGAGCTCCATGAAAACCTGAATTTAACCGTTTAAAATTTAAAGGGTTGAGTTCTTATCTCCTCTATTAAATAAGTACATCACAATCATAATTGGAAACAATATAAATACTTCTAGATTTTAAAACAAGTCCAGCAATGAAACCATATGAATCACCTTCCTTGAGATGTAAGGTTTGAGCTAGCCTTAGGAGGCCAAGGGTGAGTCCAATCAAGTTGACGCACATAAATTATGTTTTGGTGATTGACTCCAGAATTAAGTTGAACGTTCTTAAGACAGTTATCAAGGATTTTATCACTGTGATCTGTCAATAGCAATGCAGAACAAAAGTAGTTGAAGCAAATTGGAGATTTGGAGTAACAGGTAATTAAATAAGCCAAATCCACAGAGCAACCCCTCAGATAAGTCTCACCTGTTAAGAACACGGTCCTAGCAGCATGTGCAAGCAGCATCCCTGCAAGCCCTAGTAAAGACAGTGCAAAAACAATCATGTCATACTCGACGTACTGATGTTTTCGGATTTGGCCTTGTTAGATTGTTCAGGCTAGATAATGGACATGGCCCAGAATACATTGAACAAGTTTTCCCAATTTGCTTATTCATAAAATCAAATTTATTAACAAACATAAGAAACTGACTTGTTCGCTACTGCAATTATGAGAGCGTTAACATAATTGACCAGCACATTCCAGCAGAGAATTTTTCAACCAGACCCATTTGTAAATCAAGAAACATATGTCAATCTCCTTCGAAAGTCTAGTAGTGGGCAATTTCAATGACTACGTATGCATGTTATGACTCCCTAGAAGAAACTGACTGATACACTGATGCAATAATGAGAAAGTTACCAGAACTAGTAAGCACATTCGAGTTGAGAATTTCTCAGTCTGCCAGAAAAATAGATCCAATTTCTCAAAAGCCTAAAACTCAGCAATTTCAATGACTAATATGTAATGACCCCCTGCAAGCAGGTTTAGAAACTTTGAAAGATTTAGGCCATTTGTGGAATGCTTGACCTTGAAGTTGATAACAAGCATGGTAACTTCTGGATTCAGCACGTAATCACATGTTTAACAGATTACACTGATTTATACTTCTTTTTAAGCACTAAGCACACAATATACCAGTTCCAGCACCAAGCTCTAATGAGACAATGTCATGGAACTCCATTGAAGTGCACATCTTATGTAACACAAAATCCGACAAAACTAGCTCGGCTTTCCATACCTAAGAAGCCAAAACGGATTTAAAAATTACAAAAAATAAAGCTTTTCCTATAATGCTTGTTACAATGGCTTATAAAAATGGAATTATAAACAAAACAAGAATCGAAGGATCACCTGCAAACCAACACTAGGAATGGATGAAGTGATATTATGCTGGATTTTCACGGTGAAACAACGCCGAGAAATCTCTGTCAGTTAAACAGAGATGATTAAAAACGGATAAACAATACTTACAAAATAAAAGCATCTCTGAGGTTATTGAAGTTAATTGGTTACTAACGGCGTCTTCTTGGTAAAACTAGGTCGCCATCTTCATCGAAGCTAATGTCTCGGTCCGTAGAAGATTCCTCGTCTTGGAACAGTCCATTGAATCTGCTGGATTCAACTCCTAAATAAATTTAAAAAAGAACAACAAATTATAAGGCTCTGATTTGAGAGATAAAAAACATGCACTATAATTTGGAAGAAACTGAAATACCACGAGGCAGGCAAATGGTGAATCGGGAAAAGTGAGGACCGGAGATGCCAGGTGGACATCCCAGATGAACCTCGCTCATAACCTGTTGATGTTCCTCTGTGTCCTCCATTGAATACCCGCCGTTCATTTGCATCGGTATAAGCTTCGGTACAATCAGGTGGTGGTCAACGCGGCGGCGGTGGGGTGAAGATATTACTCCCGTTGTCAGAGGCGGATCCAAAAATTAAAACTTAGTGATTTATAATAATTTAGAATCATTTTACATTAATGTTTGAGAAATTATAATTATTTAATTATATTTTAGAGTAGAAAATTTTATTAGAGTGAAAGTTAGTTTTAGTTAAGATTTTGAATTTTGATTTACCGAAATAATTATCTCGATTTTTTATTAGAGTGAAAGTTTAATAACTATAATAGAAGATTTTTTATTTTAGTGACCAAAGTTAAAATATCCTAAACTTGTAGTGATTGTCAACGTAGTTTATCCTATTTTTTAATATGACCTACCATTGATGCACCGCCCTGCCCGCTGTCCTTTTTATAATTGGAAGAGTAAACTACACTCATAGCCACCTAATTATCCATTTGATCCTATTTTGATCAGCAAAATATAAATTTTATCAATTAAATTATTTAAATAGTATTAATTAACCTAATTATCGATAAAATTTAACAGAAAGATAATATAACAATTAACAATTATCGATAATATAAATTTTATAGTAGTATCTGTTTTAGTAGTAAATTTTTTTAAGACTTTTGACTTTTATTTAAAGGACACTAGTGTTTAAATCTACATGTTCAAAGTTTGTGTTTAGGATTTCTATTTAAGTATTTTTTAAAGAAATTAATACAATATTTACAAAGAAATAGATTTATTATTTTAAAGAAAATAATGAAATTTGAAAAGAAAAATATAAGAGATTATATTTTAACCGGTAATTGAACTGTTTAAAAACGATTAACCACTATAACCGTTAACTATTTAAAACATTAGTGGTTAATCATTCCTTAACGGTGGATTAAGATTAATAATTCTGATGGTTAATTAATCATTTAAGTTAAATGGTACGGTTAATCTACCATTACTTTGAAGGCTTTGGTATTGTAAATTGCTTGAACAAAACAGTTATATCTAGTGCTTTGCCCATTGAAGTGGTACTTCAAAGAAGCCGTAGCAATGAAGACAAACTTTAGGTGCTTGTGCAAGCCTAAAACACTGCAGAAATAGCAGTGTTATTGTTAAAATGGAATAAATTAAGGTTTCAGATTTGTCTAATGAGACTAGCAATAGAAGAGAACCGGCTAGCCACCATCTATTATTAGCATGGATTTATATCAAGCAAAGAGCAAAAAAGATTATCGAAAAAACGGATCGATTATCCGTCAGAGCAAGAAATGGTATCCAACAAATAATCAAGGGACCAATAACATATCCAGATTGTAATGTAGGTCATGTAATAACAGGAGTCAACAAGGGCTCACCTTTAAAGTGTGCCTCCAAGTTACTTATTACGAGATCCGCCATTGCTTTGCTTGTTTCTTCAGTGTCACTACCAACATGAGGCACTAGGACAACGTTTTGCAATGCGAATAGTTCCTCTGGTACTTCAGGCTCGTTTTCAAACACATCAAGTCCAGCTCCACCTAACCGGCCTTCGAGTAATGCAGAAACAAGCTCAGGTTCATCGACATGAGCACCTCGTCCAATGTTGATAAGAATACCTTTCGGACCCAGAGCATCAATGACTTCCCGATTAACGATGTGGTGAGTTTCCTCCGTCAAAGCGCATGCCACGATAAGGATTTGACAATTTGCAGCCAAATCAACAATGTTGGAGTAGTATTTGTAATTTGTATATGGTTTCTCCGATCTGGAGTGGTAACTGATACGACAATTGAAAGCTTCGGATCTTTTTGCTATTGCTGATCCAATCCTGCCCAGCCCAACAATTCCAACCGATTTACCACTGAACTGCAAAAGCCAAACAAGAAAATAAAATGAAAAACAAAAACGAAGAAAGCAATCTACTTCAAGTTAGGTACAGAAATTTCATATATGCATATCGAGGGGGACGTCAAGCATCCCAATGACATTTACAACAATATTTTATATCTGAAAAGAAATGTCTTGCTATGTCTGAATAAAATACTGAGAGGGGCTCAAAAGAAATGTCTTGTTATGACGGAAGAAAATACCGAAAGTATCTCATGTGACATCTATTGAAGATGAACTCGACAAACAAACCGATGAGCTAGGCAAAGAAGTCAATGCCAGATTTTGGTGGCAAACAAAGAAATTCTAATCCCCACATTGTTTTTAGCCTCTTTTTGAAGCTTATTCAATGGACAATCATTTTTCCTACTTCCCGGCTATCGGAAGTTTTAGCCAAGAGAAGCGAACTTGATACAATGTACTTGTACAACATGATGGTCACAAAAATATGATAATCAAGAATAGTGAAAAGAGAATATAATGCATTTGAAGGCTTTAAAAGCCCAAAAATCAAAAGTAACTCTAAACAAACCATTTCATCAAAAGAAAAAATCTGACCAAACTAGGTACCAATTTCACAAACTTCGGACTCAAACTTGATCAAAGCCGAAGATAGATGCAATCGAACCAAATTACCAACCATGTAGAAAACATAATTACAGTCATAAGTTCCATTAGACACAAGTGAAAATGGATAGACTTAAATTAATCCACAAAAAAGGAAGCTTACTGGTTAACTGCAAGTTGATAGAATCAAATCAATCCACAAACATGAAGCTTACTGGCTCTCTAAAACTAATTGAAGTCTTTGCACAAAAATGGAAAACTTAATGGTTAAGTTACAAACTAGGAACATGTTCATGAACTTCAACCATTGGATTCTTTCTACCAAACACAAATTGAAGGCTAATCAAATGAACTAAAACCCTCGAATTTAATAGCCTAACAAGAACACATTTCTCAGTAAATTGGATAAAAAGAACATAAAAGCAGTGGAAATATGAAAAGAAAAAGAGAAAACCCAGAAGCGAACCTTGGAACCCAATCCCAAATCGCCATTGATCCAATTCCCACTCTTTACAAACTGATCACAAACGCAGATTTTCCTCAGAACAGCCAATGCCAACGCAATACCCAAATCAGCCACATCATCGGTCAACACATCAGGGGTGTTCGTTACCTTGATTCCTTTCTCTTTACACTTCTCCAAATCAATCTTGTCAAGCCCAACACTGTAGCTTGCAACAATCTCCAAATTGGGCAGTGAATCAATCATAGTTGCATCCGCTCCGACTGTGGTGTCTCCGACTACTGCTTTGATGGAATTTGAGTGGTTCTTAAAGAAATCGGGATTGGAAGATGATAGGTTCCACGCTTTAAAGAGGTTGAACCGGGCTTCAAGTTGTTTCTCAAGGTATTCAAGCATTGGGCACGTCATTAGGACGCCAATGTTGTTCATTTTTGCGTTTTCTCTTCAAGAATAGGTTGAGAGTTTTTTCTTTTCTTTTCTGAATATTAGATTGACAGGTAGGGTTTAGAGAATGAGGCATGACTTGTAACACGTGGCCAGTATTTTTTTTAATGCTATATGGATTTTATTAAATATCATAAAATGTGTTATAAGTATAATAAATTAAAAAATAATTTTTTATCAAAATCTAAAAATATTTATGAATATTATTATTTTTAATTAAATTAGATATTTTATGAGTTAAAAAGTAATTGAATTAAATTATTAGTCATATTATTTTACTATACAATTATAATTATATTGGTTAATAAATTATTAAATGGGCGGGGTTAATTTTTTCTATAACCATCGATATGATAAAATCAGAAAATTAATATCATGAGAATTTTTATATTAATATCAAACGGCTGTTAAAATATATTAAAATCATATTAAATAACAAATAAAATAAATTACAAAAATCAATAAAAAATGCCAAAAAAAAACTACAAAAACATTTTTATTAAACTAAAAAAACTAACATAAAATGAATATCACCTACATCAACACTTAAATAATTATTGACCATTGATTGAGGGTCAATTTAACATTATTTTTTAAAACTGTGGTGAGAATATAATTTTAAAAATTAAAAAAAATAGATTATTTTGTTTCTATACGATTATTTTGTATTATTGTTAAAATATATTTTTAAATGTATCAAAATATAAAATATAAAGGTATTAAAAATAAACTGATTCGATTAACTTGATTCGAGGATTCAAAATAAAAATATCGGATAATTTTTTAAAAATTATTTGATTGGATCAAGTATCGGACCTAAAAATAATTAGACTAAATTTGAATCAATTTTTTAATTATCGGATACTCGATGCAACTCAATTAATTTTAATATGTATTTTTAAAATTTTAAATTTAATAAATATGTATATGTATTTAAATATATAAAAACTAAAAAGGAAAGTTTAATTTGTATAACCCAATAAAAACGATGATGATGATAAAAATAACAATCGGGAATTAAGTGTGAAATACAATAGTTGAAAACGCAATTTTTCCAAAGTTGTCTCAGGTATCCACGTCATTTTTCGTGTTGATCCACGTGGTTTCTTCCTATATGTCCCTTTACCAGTGGGTCCCACCAGACATCCACTTGTCTTCTAGTTCCTTCCAAAACGAAATATCCTCAGCAACATTTTTATTTTCTTTTAAAAATTTAAATAAATATAGGTCTAATATGAGTTTAGTACATCAATTATGCTGAAAATTTAGGTTGAAGCTCTCAACTTTAATTTAAAATAATATAATCCCTTTTTTATAATTATAATATTATCGATAAGTCGTACCAATAATATCATGGTAATAGAGAACTAAATTATTGCAAATTAAAGTTGCAGTTAAATCTTAAATTTTATCATTGTAGAGGGACTAGAATCAAATTAAACCAAAAATATTAGTACTGGATATTTTGAATTAGATGTATTTTCTCTCTCTATTTATCTTCTCTTCCTTCTTGAAATGTTAAATCTGAACCGCGAACTAAGCTTTTTTCTCTTCTTGTTTGTTGCCGCCCTCCGCGTTCCCTCTACAAATTCTCTCCCATAAACAATAGAAACCCTAATCCAAATCTTTCGCGCTTATTTAATTTTTTAACTCCAACCTCAGATTCTTTCTTCTCTTTCAACTCTCCACGAATCTCAGATCCGCAAGATTTGAAATCTTGTGTTTCAATCGTCTTGCATGGTTTATTCGTCGTTTCGCCTTAGAATTCTATGCGATTTGGATTCAGTATCTGTATATTTCTTTTGATTTTTTTGCTCTGTATAGGTAGTTTTATCTTTTCTTTTTTACTATTTAATTTTGGTGGAATTTCCGTTTGGCCAAATTTTATTTCAAATTTAAATAACGGTTTAGCGGTTATTTGTTTTTTTTTTTTTTTTTTTCTGTTTTGAATGGTTTGTTAGTTGAATTGAAATTTTCTTTTCTTTTTGTTTGTTTTGCAGTTAGGTTTTTGGATTCCTGCATATTGTGAGGAACACATTCAGGTTTTCAATTCGAATTTGGAATCGAGTTTCGGTGTATGAACAGTTAAATCTTAAGGATCTTTTATTTCTTCGGATTTCCTCTTATGAATGCAGTCATTATCAGAAATTTGTGAACAAATTGTTGGTGAATGGAGGAAGAAGCAGTTTGTTTGGGAATCCCTACAGAGGAGGTTACAGATAATGTAAATGCTATGAAGCCAGAATTGAAGCGAGAACGTGAATGTCTTGAACCGGAACCAGAATCTGAATTGGAGGCGTCTGTTAACAAGAAACAAGCGAAAGAAGTTTCCAATGAGGATATTGGATCAGAGGTTTCGAACCCAATTGTTTCTCCTAAAGAAAATGCTTCTAGTTTTCGTGACATAAGCAGTAGAAATCAGACTGGTAGCGGTGAGGTTACTTCCGTTTGTTCCCGGAATTCGAGCTTTGATGAGAGTCTTAGTGATAGTTCTCAAATGGGTGATACATCTGCTGCTTTGTCGAGTTCCCATGTTATATTGGAAATTCCTAAACACTTGAGTTCATCTGGGATTAGGAAAATTACGTTTAAGTTTAGCAAAAAGAAAGAAGACTATGATAATGAAACTTCATATTCAGTTGGCGTTGAATGTATGAACACGGAAAATATTTATGGGAATGGTTCAGTCGAATGGAGTGGTCGATATTCTTGTGCTCCCAATTTGGAATTAAAAATGTCTAAGAAGGTTGTTCCCAACTACCCGACAAATGTTAAGAAGTTGTTAGGAACTGGCATTCTTGATGGAGCCCGAGTGAAGTATATTTCTATCTCAATGGAGGTAAATTGGTTTTTCTCTATCTAAGATACGTTTAATTTTGTTTTTGTTAATGTTGACTTGTTTATTAAAGTTATGACAATTTTTATCATGTTTTTTAGAGAGTACTGGAAGGAATTATTCACGCGGGTGGATATTTGTGTGGATGCCCATCTTGTAATTTCTCCAAAGTAAGTAATTCAACTGTTCCAGTTAGTACTATTTGTGTGGATATTTTTATCATGTCTTAGGATGTATTATGTTAGCTGAAGGTTGTTTTGGGCGTGAGTAGGTGCTAAGTGCTTATGAGTTTGAGCAGCATGCTGGTGCCAAAACTAGGCATCCAAATAATCACATATACTTGGAGAATGGGAAGCCAATATATAGTATTATTCAAGAACTAAAGTCGGCTCCACTCAGCATTCTGGACTCAGTCATAAAAGATGTAGCTGGTACATCTATAAACGAGGAGTCCTTTCAGGATTGGAAAGGTACTAATTTCTGTTTTCATGCTTTGGTTAGGTTTATCTTGGTTGTCTGTAGATCCTATACCATTTCTTATTGTGTCCTTTTTAATTTTTTAATAGATTTATGTATATTTTTTATCCCAAGATACTGCTGATTTGATACATGATCAAATTCTTTTGAAACTAAAAGAAACAAAAGAAAGATGTGGACTCAGTACGAGGACTGCCTTTTTTCTTGAGGTTGCTTCCCTTATTATATGCAAATGTATTTGGGGTCTCAGTCTTCCGAATCTAGTTATTCAAATGGAACACAGAATCATTAAGATCAGAAATATCTAGGATCAGATTGCTATGTGTAATTTAGTAGTTACACAATTACATCCAATGCTTGTGAATATCATGTGGAAATTTATGATGGCATAATAATAGAAATTAAGCAAATGGGAAACAAAAGAATAGATATAAAAATTCGGATGGTGTCAATTACATTTGAGGTAATTTCCATCAGAACTGGTTGGCATGTGTGAAGTTGAAGAAAAAAGAAAAATTGCCCACTCAAGCAGCACTGGCAAGCATGAAGAAAAAAATTCAGAGTTTCAGACTCTTTTGCTCTCTCATGCGTAGTTGTGCAATAAGAATACTTGGTTCCTTTTCCTTATAGCAGTTTCATTGTGTTGCAAGACAGGGTGAATTTTATAAGTTGGATATCAAATCAAATATAATATTCCAAATGTACTAGTAGGCAATACTGTCAACCTTCAAGAAAAGGGAAACCTTATTTTATACCTCTCCAGTATAGAGCTGCATTTTACTTTTTCTATTGTTTATGTTTTAACATGCTGTTATATTCTGCAGCTAGTCTTCAGCAAAGTGATGTAAATGTTCAAGCAGAGAAGATATATAAGATGAAACCTCCTACTTTGCCTAGTTCTATGAGGTAAATATGAAGTTCTGGTGATTTCCATTTCTATAAACTTTGCATGTTTCAACTGTTATAAAAATTTTCCTCCGTGTCCTTGTCTGATGGACTGTCTCATTGAATTATCCGGGCTTTCAATTTTGATTAGGATTCTAACCTGTTGGTTTTTTTATCTGGGTTCTTAGTGAAGTTGAATCTGACATTTGGATGTCATGTTTACTTTTTAATTTTAATTCTCACAGGAATTGTTGGATAGAAATTTATTAGACTAATTTACAAGATTGCATGATGATGACTAATTCCTAGAGATGGCTATTAAAAGCATGGTTCTTTTTTTTTTCTTTTACGTTAGCTTCACTGATGTTCTACCTTTAGTAGGGCTAACTCAGTCATGAAGCGAAAGAGAACTGCGGATGGTGGTATGAAGAAAAGGTATTATGTGGTTTATATTGTGCTACCTCTCTTTGTAAATCTTAGTTCTGCCTGATTTGAGTTGGAATTTCTTTAAATTGTTGGCAGGGATAATGATTTACACCGGTTACTTTTTATGCCAAATGGACTTCCAGATGGAGCAGAATTGACTTACTTTATTAAAGGACAGGTGCAATATTTTATTGGATACAATATGGTTGATTAGCAACAATTTATTCCTATTAGTGGTGTTAACCAAACCTCTAATTGTGTTTTTCAGAAGTTATTGGAGGGCTACAAGCAAGGAAATGGTATAGTTTGTTGCTGTTGTGAGAGAGAGGTGAATTTCTAATTCATTAAAAATGTGATGCTAGACTACCTCTTGGCTCTCGCATTAGTGATTTTTGTTTTATTTATTTATTTGGTGCGAGCAGCTTAGCCCTTCACAGTTTGAAGCACATGCTGGAATGGCCGCCAGAAGACAGCCGTAAGTGGTCTTTACAGGATTTGGTCTTTCCTAGAATGTTGTTATGAATCCTTTATCCAAGTTTCTTTCTGTAAACAGGTATCGGCACATCTATACATCTAATGGATTGACACTTCATGATATAGCATTGTCATTAGCAAATGGGCAATCTGTTACAACTGGTTCCAGTGATGATACATGTGCAGTATGTGGAGATGCTGGAGATCTGCTTCTTTGTCGTGAATGTCCTCAGGCTTTCCATCCAAGTCTGTAATTTCTTTTCTTTTATCAGTTTCTTCTTGTTTAGATAGGTTTTTTATTTACCATGATGTTGTTAAAATTCAAATGATGCTTCATGTGATCAATTCATTAACTAGACATAGAATGTGGGTCAGCATTTGAAGGTCTAGTTGTGTTTGTGCTTTCATGCCAATAATAATCATATTGCATCATCTTAGCTGTAAAAATGCATTTGGTACTGTTATTTTTGCCATATTTTCTTTTTGGTGCAAAATTTTCTTTCATTAATACTATTGGATATTTTGTTGCAGCTTGTTTGAATCTAGAGCACCTTCCTGAAGGCGAATGGCGTTGTGCAAATTGTGCAGATGAACATGGTTCTGGTAGAAAAGCTGTTTCTGGAGAAGCTTCTAGTACAGCAAGACCAATTGTGATACGATTAACTAGAGTTGTTAAGGCACCAGAATTTGAAATTGGTGGTTGTGTTGTTTGCAGGTTGGTACCAACATATTTTCCCATTATGTGTAAATAAATCTATCCATGGCTCCATCAAATATGAGTCAATAGATCTATGCACTGCTTTTAGATTTAGTTTTATATATTACTAAATTTGTGTTATGACATTTTCTTTTTCAGGGGACATGACTTTAGTGGCTCTACATTTGATGATCGAACGGTCATTCTCTGTGACCAAGTATGTGTTATTTCCTCATCCTATTTCTATCCAAGCCAGCATTTTTTTGTTGTAATATTGTCTTTTTCATTTTTTTAGTGTGAGAAGGAGTTCCATGTTGGTTGTTTGCGGGATAGTGGACTATGTGATTTGAAAGTAAGTCTGAAATGTTCTGGCAGATAATTGTTAACTTATTACATTCCAGTTGAGGTGTTTACCTTTGATTTTCATCCATGCTACAGGAAATTCCCGAGGATAAATGGTTCTGTTGTGATGACTGCAGCAGAATTCATGAGGCACTCCAGAGTTATGTTTCCAGTGGGGTGCAGATAATTCCTACTTCATTTGCAAATATAATCAGAAGAAAGTATATAGAAAAAGGATCATTAATTGAAGGAGCCCCAGATTGTGTTCAATGGCGAATACTGAGTGGAAAAAGCCGTTATCCTGAACACCTGCCATTACTTTCAAGTGCTGCTGCAATATTTCGAGTAAGCTTTTCCTGATATGAAATTATAATTTTGTGCATTATAACCTAGTTGCTCAAGATATTTATACTCTTTTTGTCACTTGGTCTTTTTTGTTAGAACGTATGTCACTTTTATCCTAGTTTTTCAGTCGTGCTGACAGTTTGTTTTGAAATCAAAATTTGAAGATGAGCTCAGTGCCATGAGTGGTTATAGTTTTTGAACAATATAATAAAAGGAACTTGTTCTTGGAGTGAACGCAGATGAGATTATTTTTGAACAATATAAAAAGGGAACTTGTTATTGGAGTGATTGCCGATGAGCTTATATAGACATTCTAAGACAGCTATTTGCTTAGACTTCCATCCACATTTTCAGCTATAGTTTAATCAAAACAGTTGAAACATTCTTTAAAATACAATCATTATGAGCTTAGGATGGAAGTCATTGGTCTTATAGAGTATGATCACATATATTTTGAATTTTGGAAATGTATTGTCAATTGTTGCTTGATAGTATCTTTATGTTCCAGAAGATGAAATATTCTTCTCGAATCATATTCATGAAAACCCATCCACGAAAATTATTAAAATTGCATTTGTGGTGAAGACAAGATTTCAAAGTAAAATGAATTTGTAACCAGTTGTGATTACATTCTGGAGTATTTGTTTTTCTATGGGATTTTTGTAAAATTTCCTATATATACTAGCTACCTGTAGAGTGTTGATCATTCTGCAGATATTTTATTACTCTAGTTGTATATAACATTGGCCTGCCTGCTCAAATTGTTTGCACTTTTTGACAGGAATGTTTTGATCCCATTGTTGCAAAATCTGGTCGTGATTTGATTCCTGTCATGGTCTATGGGTATGTACCTATTCTTACCCTGGCTTTTTCCCTTTTTTCCTTGAAAATCTAGAACACTCTTTATGATCAGGAAAAGATGTTCTCAAGAAAATGGGACATTGACTTATCATAATTTTACTAGTGTTCTAGTTTGTTTTGATCTGATGGTTAGTGTTTGAACTTCTTTTAGGAGAAATATATCCGGGCAAGAGTTTGGTGGAATGTATTGTGTGGTTTTAATTGTGAGGTATGTTTCTCTTTTTATTCTTTATTTGGTGTTTCCTTGGTGTTTTTGTCTTGTTGATCATTTATGTATGAATTTATACATGATGCACGTGTAGGTCTGTTGTTGTATCTGCTGGTCTTCTTAGAATATTCGGTCGGGAGGTTGCCGAGCTTCCTATCGTAGCTACTACTAGAAAACATCAAGGAAAAGTAAGTACTTCAATAGGTTGGTCAAAGAATATGTCATTGCTGCAGACGTTAATCCTGTTTTGTTCATGCTTTTGCAAATGTCACATTGAAATGCTTTTAAGATAACCCCTCCGGCCCTAACTCTGTTTACACTGTCATGTATCGATTTCGTTCCTAGTTTTCCAATCTGTTCAATACAAGCTAATTGATCATGATTTGCCTATTTGGCTTTGTTATAGGGGTATTTCCAGGCATTATTTACTTGTATTGAGAGTTTGCTGAGTTCCTTGAATGTTGGAAACATGGTGCTCCCAGCTGCGGATGAAGCTTTGTCCATTTGGACAAAGAAGTTTGGCTTTGCTAAAATGAGTGAGCAGCAAGTAAGTGCACTCTGGTCCGAACCTGAAAATCCAATTCGATTAACCCAAAATGACCTGAACAAATGATCTTGAACTATTTGAACACAAGTATTCACCCTAAAAACTCACTCACAAACTTGAAACTGATCCAAATCTAAAATGATTTGACTCGAAACAGACCCAAGTCAAAATTATTTGAATTCTAGACAGACTTAAATCAAAATTATCCGAAAATTTTAAAATATGAATTGATGGCATGTCTATATTTTGATCTGTTTGTACCAAATACTATGCAAGAGAGATAAGCTATTGTGAACTTTATTTTTATGTTCAGTTGTCCAAGTATCAAAAGGAGCTTCAATTGACGATCTTTAAGGGGACGGTGATGTTGGAGAAAAAGGTCGAGCCGTTATCGGAATAGTGTCGGATCATCTTCTTCCCGGCATGCTTTCATCAAGAATACCAGGATTTGGCATTAACCTTAGGTCTTTTTTGTTTTCATCCTCTCCATAAATAGTTTTGTTTTCTGTACAAAACTAGAACTAAGCCGTGACCGAAGGATGTAAAAGAAGGGTGAATCAAACATGCCTTGCATGCTGACCCTTTTTCTTAATTCACACCTGCAGCAAACCAGTTTTACTCTCTTTTCTAGTATTGCTTTTAACCCTTTAGAATGAAAAAAAAAAATAATTTAAATATTAAATATTACTAATTATTTTTAAAAAATAAAAATTATATTTAAAAATAATAAATTATTGTTTATTAATTTTAGTAAATGTGTTTAATTTTTTGTTGAGGAGAGGAATAACTCAAACCAAGTTATCATGCCACATCAACAATAAAGATTAATTAATAAATTTTATTCGTGAGAGATATTTTAGTTTAAAATAAATTTTTACAAATAAAAGTGAGAAAAATAAATAATAAAATAAATATTCAGCGAAATGTTTTAAGGTTGGATGTTTAATTGAGTTGAGTCAAGCTAAAAAAATTTAAATTATTCAAGTTATACTTTATTATTTAAATTTTTTTATTATTTTTTAAATCAAGTTGAGTTTATAAAATTTGAATCGAATCAACTTTTTATATAAATTTAATTATAATTATTATAATATTTTAATATATTAATTTTAACGATCTTTTATATTCATATGATATATATATCTTTATATATAATATATACACTGGCGGATGCACCCTTTAAATAGGGTGGGCCCATGCCCATCCTCCTCCTGGACTTTTCAAAGTTCATATATGTACTCTTAGTTTTCTTAATTTTTATGAATTAATCTTTAAGTTTTTATAAAATTTAAGCTTTGTGCTTACTCTGAGATTTCGAAATTTCATATATACCCACCCTCAAATGAATTTTTGGATCCACCACTAAATATATATAATCAATTGATAACTTTTAAATTATTAAAATTTTTATTTTATATCTTAAATTTTATTTAAAATTTTATCAAATTAAATTGAAGTAAGTTGATTTTTCTTTTCCAAGCCAAGTTAAATAATTTAATTTTTTCGAGTACGAAGGTCAGCAACATTTTGTGTAATAATAAACCCTAAACCCCGTTGCTTATTTCTTCCCAAATCATCTGCTCCACCTCTTATTTGCCTCCGTCGCGATGGCTTTAATTTCCCGATTCCGCCGCGTCTTCACCGGTTCCTCCCCGCTGTGCTCTCAGTTCTCTTCGATTCGTCTGAATTCTACTCTCACTTCTCCCAAGCTTTTCATCAGTGGTATTCTCTCATTTCCTATACCTTTCTTTTTAAGGGTTTTCCATTGAAGTTTAATTTCATTTCCATTTCATTTTTTTTTTTTGTAGATTGGGTCTATTGAATTAAACATAACGCATAAATTTATGGGATTTGGCTCCTTCCTTTACTTTTATGTCCATTACAATCCCACAACAGTTTAATCACCATTTATCAAGCTTTAAGTTTGAAGGCATGAACTTTATTATTCAAAACCAAATTACCTTTTTTCCTTCTTATCTATTTAGTTATGCCATGAGGAATTTAGTATTTCTCTTGTTGTTTGTCTGAATCATGAACTAAATCACATTCTTCATAGTTATAGGTGAATAAGGAGTGAAATATTGTCCATGGTGTTGTCTCATTGTACCATTTCAAACAAAGGTTCCAATTTTCAGAACCTTCTATGCCGGGTTTAGTATCTTTAGTTCAACATGAGAATCTAGTATTCATTGATTAGCTGCTGGGATTAGTTGGATTGAGCTCGTATCTAGTGAAACCTAGTCTAAAATCTTTGGTGTGTCTATGATTATTGGCATTGTATTTTGAGTTAATTTGGGATGGATTTTTTGGATTAAGGCAACATCTCGTGGATGTGTGACTAACCATGAAATTCAATGCTTGCTTTAAGATGACAGTTTTTCAGACAAAAGGAAAAATTTTGTGCGTTGCATTGCTGTCTGCGTAATAGTTGATTCTTGTCAAATATCAAATCTATGTATGTCGGTGGATGGTAGTATGAGTCGAGGGGTCTTAACCCCACAAAATTTAAATTAGCTTTTTTTCCTAATTAAAAGTGCTAATTTTATTGATTTATATGCAATATCATTTTTCTAATTTTATATTTTCCAATTTAAACAACTGAAAATTACATTTTCATTTGCTGTCGCAAGTGTTAAACGAAAATCATGTATATATAGTTCTGATCAACTCCCCCAAATCAAATTCCAAGATCCACCGTTGAGTATTTTCCAATTTATGCATTAACAGTTGTAAGATTGTTACTGGCTTAGAGTAGTTTCGAAGGAAAAAGAAATTAAGTATATCATATTGAACCTAGTCAGAATTTTGGGTTAGATGAAGAATGAATGAATAACATTCGTGATAGTGTGGCGAGAAATGTATGCATCTAATACGATAAATATTCTCACGTAAGTAGTTGAAAATGAAAGATTGCAATATTAAGCATAAAGGTAAAGGTCCTTTTATGCTTACATTTTCTCTTTTCACTTAACCCAAGATCATGTCTAGGTTCAGCCTATCTTGTTCTTTGAGACCTTGGTTTCCCCTTTATGAAGTAGAAGTGTAGAACACAGTATAAATAACTAGAGGTAGCATCTGTTATCACAAAACAAGAACTAAGAGAAAGTGTATGCCATGGTGTCCACTAGAGTTCCCCCAGGCACTTCAGTTTATTTTTAGAGTTCCAAAATCTCTTTGCCATTTACTGAAGTGTTTGGGGGAACTCTGGTTGCCATCTGAGACTGTAATATTACAGATGGGTAGAACATTATGTGTTTTCTGCTGGATATTCACAGTATCTTTCTGAACCATAATCACCCCTTCTCTTGGCATATTGAACAGGTCTCTCAAGAGAAACAACCGATGAACAGTTTCAAGAGGCATTTAACCCCTTTGGCCAGATTGTTGAAGGTTTAATTAACTATTCTTGTTTTTCTTGTCTTTAAAGTTAAGTTTCTTTACTAACTTGTTCGTTCCGCTTTCATCGTGATATGTTACTTTTAAAATTATGTTTCAGCGAAAGTTATCAGAGACAGAGCCACTGGAAGGTCAAAAGGATTCGGTTTTGTTACCTATACATCCATTGAAGAAGCTGAGAAGGCTAGAGAAGAAATGAATGCCAAGTTCTTACATGGATGGGCTATTTTCGTAGACCCTGCCAAACCAAGGGAATACAGAGCTCCTCCACCGAGATCGGAATCGGGACCATCTGAAATGGGTTTCAGACCGAACAAAACTGTCGGATGGGGGGTGGGGTATAATTAATTCAGCTTAGAATAGATGGAGTTATTGTTGGGTTTATTAGCTATGATTTTTGCAGAAGCTATAAATTGTTGAATCTATGATTTATTGTTCATGGAGAACCCGTGCACTAAAACTCATTTGATTTGTCTTAATGGACTTTTTATTGTTGTGTTAAAGCTCATAATTTCCTACCATTACACTCTTTGGAAAAGGTCTTACCATTACAATCTCATCTAATACATCTTTCCACTCTTAAGTTGAAGGATAATGTTGGTCGAATTTTATTATGTATATTATTATTATTATTATTAAAATTTATTCGATTGGTATTATATCAATAATAATGTCAATCGAATTTTATTTTGTATACTATTATTAAAATTTATTCGATTGGTATAGTCAGTTAAAAAAAAAGATGGAGAACTTTTTTTGAAGCAGAAGATGAAGAGTTTTTTATTTTCTTTTGAAACGATAAAATATTATTAATATAGTGTGTAGGGGTGTTCATTACCGGTACCCGGTTCTTTCGGGTCACAAAAAATCGGCCCGTATCCCGGTCTATTTAAATCGGGTATTTATTATCGAGTATCCGTAAAACTTGGGTACTCGTCTAATCGGGTAACGGGTATCCGGTTTATAATTTTATTTTTTTATTTTTTATTTTAAAATTAATATATATAGATATATATTAAACATATAAGTTTTAAAAATTTATAATACATAACCAAACATAAAAACGAGTGATTTTAAGTTAATTTTAGAATATTTGAATTTATATATACATCTATATTTATTAATTTTTATCACTAAAATGATGTTAAAAGTATTAATCTCGTTTTTTCTTTCGATATTAGTAAATTAATAAAAATATATTTAAAATTTTTAAAACCTAAAAGTATATAATACAAACATAAAACTAATTTAGAGATTTAAATTTAATTTTAAGTATAAATATTAAAAAAATATAACATAAAAATATAATTTAAAATTAAATATATATATATAATAAAACTGATTGGGTCGGGTACCCGAAAATTTAAAATTTTTGGCCCAAACCCGACCAACTAATTCTCGGATCGGGTACCCAACCTGATCGGGTATTTTTTCCGGAAATTACTTGATATTTTTATTTTGGATCGGATTAATCGGTTCAGATAATTTTAAACATCCCTAATAGTACGAATTAATTTATTAACAATAATGATAATCGATGTAATTTAAGTAATATGGAAATTAATATTAAATTTTGTGGTTTAAAATATACATTACTCGTTATTTTTTAACTAAAATAAATAATTATAATAAAATAATAATTTATAAAAAAACACCATTTTTTATATTATAGGTATCGATAAATCAAATTCATTTTCTTTTCTCTTTCTCTCAAAACGGCCGACCGTTGGTGGCGTACCAAAGACTCTTCTGTTCTCATTTCACCAGATCCCCCCTTCGCCTGTATTCCTTTCCTTTCAATTTACCAAAATAAATTTCAATGTTCATTATATATTTCCATTGTCCAATTTCTTTGCATTGATTATTAACGACGAAGCTTCTTTTTTTTTTCTTCTAGGGCTTATTTGTTCTTTCTTGTTTCTTGTTTCTTGGCTTTTCGATAAATTTCTTCTATTTCTATGGCTGCTCCACCTGCAAGAGCTCGAGCTGATTACGACTATCTCATAAAGCTCCTATTGATTGGCGACAGCGGTATTTTTTTATTTTTTTTCTATGTACATATGAATATTGATTTGAATTGCGATGTAGTCGTTAATTTACGTCGATGTTGAGAAACATTATGCTATTTCTTTAAAAGGATTTGATTTTTGCTTTTCAATAAAGAAAACCTAGATGCGAGACCGTGATTTGCTTTTGAAAGATCATTACCTAAGATTAAACTTTATTTTAGGTTTATGACATGTATTAACTTATACGCATATTTTATTCCGTTAAGTTTTATGCTATTGGCGTTTCATGTTGCATTTCTTGATTTATCTGTCTTGATTGCTCGTTGCCATGTGAATATCTTTTGTCCCGATTAGTTTTACTGATGATTGGAGTCAGAGTATGTACATTTGCATGAGACATTTCTTTATCGTAGGATGGCCTGCTACAAAAAAGTTGTATTTGCCTGCCATTAGGGATTTAGAGGAGCTTTTCTTGATATCTGCACTTTTGAATTTGAGTTATGAGTGTCGTCTTTACCTTGTTTATTGTGTGGTTGGGCAGGTGTGGGTAAGAGTTGCCTCCTCTTGCGTTTCTCGGATGGTTCATTTACGACAAGTTTCATCACGACCATTGGGTAGGTGTTCTTCCAATCAAAGTTCAGTGATCTTTTCATTATGAATTTTGTGGCAAAAGGGATGTGGGTTAATAATTATGTGTTTACTTTGGCAGAATTGACTTTAAGATAAGGACTATAGAGCTCGATGGAAAAAGAATCAAACTGCAAATTTGGGATACTGCAGGGTGTTATGGCCGTCCCCTTTCCTCGGCCATAACCGAGCAAACTGCGTCAGATCCGACCGAGCGTGATGCCTCAAAGCTTGCTCAAGGAGATGTGTCCTGCTTTTAAGCAATGTAATGTTTTAGGAACAAGATTCTTGTTTTAGCTTTGTTCCATGTTTTTAAGAGTTTTCCTGTAGGCTATGGAAAAGTGTCCCCCGTTCGAACAAATGAACGTGTACTTGGGACATTTCCATAATGTTTTATTCGCATATATGTAGGGGGTGGACAGTCAAGAGAGTTTGGACTGCTCCACGGGTCTAGGCATAGGTGAATTCCTACACACTATCGGGGCGGCCCCTACCGTTGTACGATGGTGTGCATTTGTCTTCTTTGTAATCCCAAAAACACTTTCTTTAATAAGACCACTTTTATTTTTCTTCGGGAAGAGTCGAGGTCTACTTGGTGCTTTCGCTATGCCCCACGGTATCGGCTGTGGCATAAAGGATTGTGTCTGGGAGAAGAATGACTTATGTGGCTTAGATGCTGACGCTTCCGCGAGGGGTCCTTAGTGAAGGACGTGTGTGTTGAAGGCTGACTTGTCAAGGATGTGTTCCTTTTCAAGTGCCGCACGGCTTAGCCACCTATGGTGCGAGGGCTAAGACCCGCCACCTAGGGGTGCGAGGGCTAGGTCCGTAAAATTTGGGATACTGCAGGGCAAGAGCGGTTTCGAACAATTACAACTGGTTAGCTTTTAACTCTGAATGTGCCATTGATTAGAATTGAATTATCTAATAATAATTTTAATCTGACCTGATTTATAATATATTTGATAGCATGACTTAGCGTTGTTTTGCTTGAGCTTTTTAATTGTGTGTGTCATTGCACGATGTTAGCTACCTTTTTCTCTCACTCTAATATGTCAAATTTATTAACAGCTCTAATTCAAGTTTTTTTTGGCTCTCCATTCTCTTTCTATGTTTTGTTTTAGTCTGTTTGGACGTTAGGAATTTGTATGCTTCCATGGTTTGCATCATTAATGCTTGCAAACCCACTTATTGTTGTACTCCCAAGATTATGACAGAACTTGGAAAAAAATTACTAACAGTTGGTTAGAAATGAAATAGTTTGAGTTCTTTTTATCATCTTCTAAGGTCTTCTGTGATTGTTGAATGAATTAAGTAATGTTTTCTATTTCTTGCAGCTTACTACCGTGGAGCCATGGGTATTTTGCTTGTCTATGATGTGACTGACGAGTCATCTTTCAATAGTAAGTACTGAACATTTTCATTTGGATTATATACTTATGTTGTTTGAATTTCCACTTTTGCTTCTTTTTGCCTGTTTTTAGTGTGTAGCGACTATTTTTAATGGCTCATGCTGCCATTTTTTTTCATTCCAATTGACCTCCCTCACGGCTATTTATAGCCAAAGTAAAGGGGAGGGGTGACGTGGACGTCACATGTCCACCTTTTTATTCTTTATTCTTTTTATTTTATTTTTTAATTAATTAGTTAGTTAGTTTTTTAATTTATTTTTTAATTAATTAATCAGTTACTTGGGTCATTCCATGCCGTTGGCGTCAGTTTAGGTGACCGAGTTAATGGACGAATTTTTATTAGGTGCACGATGAACCACGTCGTGACACTGTGTTCAATTCTCAAGCCGTGCTTAAATTTCCTCCCGGCGGACCCACCGTTACTTTCACCACCGACGAAGAGATTTGAAGTTTCCGTGTTTCCCAGTCCCAAATCTGGTAAACTTGTGCCAAATTCCTTCAAGATGGCAGCCTTTTTGTGTTGTTTGGTGAGAATTCCTGGATTCATGGTAAACCCAGTTGCCCTGTTTAAAATAACCCTATTTAAAATCTTAACATTTAGCGTATGTGCATGATTTTATTGGGGTGAATTTTCTATCTTCTTTATATGCAATTTTGGTACGAGAAGTTACCCAAATTGTCCTTGTTTCTTACTAAAGGTAGCAAGACCTTCGATTATCAATCATTATAAGCTCCTCTCAATTGGGTTTAATTCAAGAGGACTTATTTGCTATGCACATACAAGAAAACAATATTCCTAACATAGGATACTTGACCCGAAGTTCTTGCTAGGTCCATACGAAGGAACATTATCTTCACGAAAGCTCTAGCGTTTATTCTCATATAAAGAAATTCGATTAAATAATATTTTATATACGTTAAAATAAACTTTCATTTATAAATAAATTAAGCTATAAATATTAACTTAATCGTCACTTTAACTCCCAACCTTTGATGTTAGGAAAACATAAAGAAAAAAGTTTAGGCTCAACTCTTTTTTGTTTAAAACCCAAAATCATTCTCTAATGGAATCGTCATGATGTAATGACTATTTTTCATGGCCCATGTATTTTTTTTTCATTCCAATTGGCCTTCCCCTCATGGCTATTTTATAGCCGAAGTGAGGGGAGGTGGTGATGTGGACGTCACATGTCCAAACTTTTTTTTTTAATTTTAATTTTTGCTTTTTTAGTTTTTTAGTTAATTTAATCGGTTAATTAATTTTTTTAATTTTTTAGATAATATAATATTATATCAAAAAAATGAGTGATTACAATATCTCTCTTAATATTCCTCATTTTTAGATTTTTGTTTCGCTTTCTTACACTGGAAACTTGAAACATACTCCTTATCCGGTTATGTGAAATTTTATTCTCTCCTTTATAGTTACTGAATTTATACTCTTTTCTGCTTAGACATTAGAAATTGGATTCGTAATATTGAACAGCATGCTTCGGATAATGTCAACAAAATTCTGGTCGGTAATAAGGCTGACATGGATGAAAGCAAAAGGGTATGTTTCTTTTCATGTCTCTTCTACAGCTACTACCCTTCTACGGCTATCCTGTTTGTATATTTCCTGTAGATATTTTTGCTTGTCCATTTGATTTAGCAACTTATTTTTCAGGCCGTCCCTACCTCAAAGGGACAAGCACTTGCTGATGAATATGGCATCAAGTTCTTTGAAACTGTCTGTAAATTTTACTTCGGATGTCGTAGTTACTTTTGATATGACTAGTCAATGTTTCATATATGCTCAAGAGCCATGCTATCATCATGCAGAGTGCAAAAACAAACTTAAACGTTGAGGAGGTCTTCTTTTCGATAGCCAGGGACATTAAGCGAAGACTCGCGGATACCGACTCCAAGACTGAGGTATGGTTTCTTTAACTATCTGCAAATTCATTTACCGTTGCCGATTTTCTTTTCCTCTTGATCTGATGCCACAAACGATCAAAATTAACCAAACCGACCCGGCAGCAGGGGGTGCGGCGTCAGCTCAAAAATCCGCATGCTGCGGGTCTTGAACAAACTATGTTGAGAATGAGATCTGAAGGTACATTCTCTACTACTGTAGTATCTGTTCTGGTCTGAAAAAAAAAAACTAATTTTGTTACAATATATATTTGTTTTTGTATAACACATTTATAATCAATTCAACTATTGATAACTAACTTAACTATAACACATTTATACTAATATCAATTCAACTTAATTACAATTAATTATAGTTAGCTTAACTAAAAACATATTTATATTGGTATAAATTTTACTTAGCCACACATATTTCAAATTTACCACCTAGTTAATTCAAGTTCGATCATAAACAATAAATAAAAACTCGATCATAAACCATCATTTTTTAAAAAACTAATTGAGTTCAAAATTTGTATTTGGCCGATTCTTACCAAAGATCTAAACCATTAAAGATGGCCATGAATAGAGTTTTTGTTCAATTCGTATCTAAACCAAAAATGTAGTGCCTTCACCCAAACTTCACTGTCTCAATATTTTATGATATTCCACTCGACTCAATCAACCTAAATTTTAAAGTAAAAATTTAAATTTAAACTCGAATCAACATAAATAAAAAATATTTTTATTTTTATTTGATAAAATAGGAAGTTAATTGAAAATACAAATAGATATGATATTATAATAATTATTAATTTTTGTTAGAAAAAATAAGGAGATAATTGAAAAATATAGAAAATAAAACATGTGATTTATATGAGAAAAACAGTAAATAAATGTGTGTTGATGAATATATTGGCTTGTATAATTATGAATTAATAATTAGATATAAATGACGTATAATATAACGAATATGAAATGTCTTAAATCTTGTCTGAACAATAATCGTGACTTCAAATTAAAATTAAACTCTTATAAATAGTGTATGACATCATATTAGCGCCCATTAATGAATCAGTGATCTAAAAATTATAAATCGATAATATAGGTGATTAAAATATAATTAAAAACGATGACCAAAATTAAACACTTCGAAAACAAGATGGTTCAGCCGTATATTTTACCAAAAATTCAATGTATCTTCAAAAGTACTGCATTTCTAATCATTAACACTTCGAAAATAAAAAATAATAATAACCATCATTTCATCTCTCTCGTCTCATCTGCCTCTTCGATCTCAAGCTCTTTTAATTTCACCTTCTGTTTTGGGCGCTGAAACACAATGAATTGAAACGCGTTTCAGGTTTTCCTCTTTGAACTTCAGCTTCAGTTCTTCAATCACATCAAAGAGAACCCATGAAAGCACCGACAGAAACTCTCTAGCTGAAAAAACAAACAAACAAACTCTTCATTGATTCGAGAATTCCCACGCAAGAAAGAAACCCAGAAATTTGAAGCCATGAAACAGTTACACAAGCAATCAAGCGTGAACCATAGACGAGATGAGGAGATGTTAACACCCCAAACGCCTCCTTACTCACCCAAAACCTTGAAACACCACAGATCTCTCCCGAGATCCATTAACTATCTTTTCAAGGAACAGCGGATTTTGTTTATCTTTATCGGCATTCTAATCGGCTCAACTTTCTTCATCCTGCAGCCGACTCTCTCTCGTTTAGGCCCATCAGAGACCCACCCTTCCATCCCCAGATCTTTCTCCAAAGATGAAGTCGTTTCCCACACCCAAGACTTCTCCCTTTCTACCAAGCCGGTTCAAGGAAAGTTGGGTCGTGTCCCCGTCGGGATCGGCCGGCGGAGGATGAGGATTGTGGTCACCGGTGGTGCTGGCTTCGTTGGGAGCCATCTCGTTGATAAGCTTATTGGAAGAGGCGATGAAGTGATTGTTATCGATAATTTCTTCACCGGGAGGAAAGAGAACGTGGTTCATCTGTTCGGGAACCCGAGGTTCGAACTCATCCGACACGACGTTGTTGAACCGATTCTCTTGGAAGTGGATCAGATCTATCATTTAGCTTGCCCTGCTTCTCCAGTTCATTATAAATATAATCCGGTCAAGACCATCATATCCTTTCCTGTAATTTAATTTCTGTTTCTGTTCTTGTGTTTTGAATTTTTCTTTACGTTTCTATGTTCATAGAACTATTTGATTTAAAGGATTTTTCTTTTTTGATAGAATTATGTTTATTTGAGATCCTTTAACTTAGTGAGATTACAAGACAAATGTTATGGGTACGCTTAATATGTTGGGGCTTGCAAAGAGAGTTGGGGCCAGGTTTTTGCTTACTAGCACGAGTGAGGTTTATGGCGATCCCCTTCAGCATCCGCAGAAAGAAACTTATTGGGGAAATGTGAATCCTATTGGTAAGTAGCTTATACAATGAATCAAGAAATTGTTTTGGTCGATGAATCTTCATGTTTTTATGTTGCAAAAGCCAAAATGTTTATGTTTTGTTAATGTGATTAGGGGAAAGGAGTTGCTACGATGAAGGAAAAAGGACTGCGGAAACCTTGACCATGGATTATCATCGAGGTGCCGATGTTGAGGTACGATTTTTTTTTTGTATATTTACTTGAACAATTTTGGAATGCTTGAATAGTCTTAAAATGTGGCATTCGGCAACTACACTAGAAACTATCATCTTGTAGTATTTAAAGCAACATCTGCATTAAATATTCCAGTTGCATTAATCATCCTGTTATGATTTAGCATGTTTTCATTCTCTAGAATGATCTACTGTTATTACTTGGAGCATTGTCGCTTTTGATACTCGATGAGGGTGAAAGAACTTGTGAAGGGTTAATTGGTTTATAGATCAAAAAAAACGTAGGCAGACAAATTGATGGAAGGTAATATATTATGGCATGGATAATAGTAGAATTTGTAATAAATGAAGTTTTTGTTTTTAACAAACTTGTCAGTTAGAGGAAAGGTTGGATCTGAATTTAGATTTTTTTTCAAGACTAATACTCTAAAAGGGTATGTTAACAAAAGAATATGTGGAATCTTATTTACAATTCTCCTTTGATGATGTGCTAGATGAGTATGTGCTAATGTGTTCAAAATGCGAATTTAGCTGTTGTTACTTCAAGCTGACATCAGAATTTAGCCTAAACCTTGAAGATGAACTTGGCCATGATGTGTACTATACAAATTTTTATGCTAATATTATTAACAATGTATGTGAAAAGGAGATTAGAAAAACACCTATGTTGCAAGAGAGATGTACTTGTTATGATTAAGTTAATATACTTTCTGTTTGCAGGTGCGAATTGCTCGAATTTTCAACACTTATGGTCCTCGAATGTGCTTGGATGATGGACGTGTCGTTAGCAATTTCGTTGCTCAGGTTGAGTGATCCCATGTATCTTTTTCTTGCTTTCATGTGTAGAATTCAGTTGATATTTGGATCATACAGCATTTTCTAACATTTGTAGTTTTATATCACAGGCCATTCGAAAGCAACCGATGACTGTTTATGGTGATGGGAAACAAACACGTAGCTTCCAATACGTTTCTGATTTGGTACGTCTGCCTGTTTATTATCATAACTTCTCTCAATACGCTGCCTTTTTCTTGGTGACTTGTATTGGTATTCCAATTGTGAATACTGGAGAAATGTAAAGTAGAAATAACTTTTATAATTTTTCTCACTGGGAATAGCGAGCGGAAGTAAATACTAGCTGTGTATATTTTCATTAATTCGAGTGGTTAGAACATAGAAGGGAGACAATTTCGAAATGAAGAAGATTGAGTGCAATACAATTGAAGAGGATTTCATAACCATGTATTACAGGTGGATGGACTTGTTGCTTTAATGGAAGGTGAGCACATAGGGCCTTTTAATCTCGGCAACCCAGGAGAGTTCACTATGCTCGAATTGGCCGAGGTTTGTCCTTCCGCGTCCAATTTGTTTTCTGTTGAGTAATCTTATCATATTCATGGAGGCCTTTTGAAACTCATTTTCCTGCTAACCTTTCAGGTTGTCAAAGACACAATTGATCCAAGTGCAACAATAGAATATAAACCAAATACTGCAGATGATCCACATATGAGGAAACCAGATATCACCAAAGCAAAGGAGCTTCTGAACTGGGAACCCAAAATCCCCCTGAGAGAAGGGTTGCCCCTTATGGTGAATGATTTCCGGAATCGCATTTTGAACGAAGATGAAGGAAAAGGAGCTTAAATGCAGACGAAGAAATGTCGCGACGGCTGACGAGTATGTATAGTGTGAACAACTTTCATTATTATTATTGTTGTTATTACCATCCTTGCTCTACGTTACCTGGAAAAATTAGCATAGGAATATGTCCTTTCCTTTTATGATAATCAGCTCCCATTATTCTCATCTGCATTGTGCAATTCTTAATAATAATTAGGATTTTCTTTTCTTTTTCTATCAAACGATTTGTTAATATTCAGAAATTTCTCTTCAGTAGCAAAAATGTATGGCCAAAAACAGGCACTCAAGCTGCACTTGATCCTATCCGAATCTACTTTTTAAAATGAACTCTGTAGAGTCGATTCCTACCTGTCTGTATTTTCTTTTAAAAGCTCTCTTTTTCTTGCGAAATTAAAAAAATTCTTTGATTTTGATTTCTCTTCAGCTTTGGGTTTGCGAGGTTTTAAGTGAGAAAATCATAATGATTGAAATTACACTTTGTGACACAGATTGCGAATTATTCGAGTGTGATATAATTAATATTTGATTCGAGTTTTAATCAGAGTATACAAAAAACTCGTAAATTATTTGAAAATATAATATATTATTTTTTTAATTTTTAAACTTAAAATCTAAATTTTTAAATCTAAAATCTTAAAACATAAACCCTAAACATAAGTCATAAGCTCTAAAATCATAATCTTAAATTTTAAACACAACCACCTAAATTTTTGAACCTTAAAATTAATAAATTTGTGTAAATTAAAGTTTTTTTTTCTTAATTGAGCTTTAAATGAGGTTAGACAAATTGTAAGCTACTCAAGTCCGATTCGATCAACATTCGATTCAATTGAACTCAATTCAAGCTTAAACTCGATTCAAGTTCTTAACGACCTAAATTGAACTCAAATTATTCAAACTCATTAAAATAATTTAAGTTCAAACTCGACTTAAATTCTTAATAAATTAAATTAAGTTCGACTCGATTCGCTTACACCTTAATCAAGATAATGTGCATGAAATATTAAATTATAAATTTATGCTTTTATGATCTGCATGACATGTTAATAGTAATATAATTTGAAAAAGATTAAAAGAGAGAAACATCACTGCATAAGCATTCCTAAAATTTATATACCTGCGTGCACCCAAATCTGACCAGAATGATCTGACTCAAAATTTAAGTGTCATATTAGTCATTGAAATGACTCAAAACAACTATCGGTCAAATTTTTATGTGAATGTTTTTTTTTCTAATTAACATCACATAAGCATCAAAGGAAACATACATGTTCCATTTTCAGGTAAACAATTTCAGTATGAACCAATACTTGTAATGCTCTTCTTCGATATTCATATTCATGGTTCAGTATGCAAGACTGATATTTGTTCATGGCTCATATAATATCAGTACAACAAGGGGGGAAATGCAGAAATTTGAGCTTTAAATGACAGAATCCAACCTCAAATCTTCACCAAACGTTCTTCCTAGATTAATACCAACACATTACATTCCAAATTTTATACTCAACCTGTCCCTTAAAACTTGTCATGTGGTTTTAAAAAGAAAGGGTTTGTATAAGAGATGTGTTGTGTAATATTTAAAATGACAAATTTATCTTTGAAAAGTTAAAGTTTGTTTTGTTGGAAAAATTAAGAAGAGGGTAGAAAAGGAAATGTGCTTACGAAAAGTTGTTGAGTTTTCCGGTGAGACAATTTAAGTGGTATAATTTTAAAACACAAAAAGAGACAAGTTTTATAGGACATAGGGGTAATAAACAACAAACCAGATCAAATCTAGATCCTTCAGTTTCAATTATGCAATTTTCTCACCTTTAAGAGCACTAACCTACTACCTCTTTGATTAGTCATGCTTGCATACAAGCTACAGATGTATTTTACTAATATTACACACCAACACTCAAGGCAGAAAGCAATGTATGTATGTAACTTGTAAGAACATATTATACATATGTATGCAGATATGTAGAACAAGCAAAGGATGCTTGATCGAACAAGGGGGTGAATCTAAATATGAATACTAGATCCACTAACATTAAGATGAGCACCATGCAAAAAACTAACCTCCAACAAAACAATTAAAGCAAAATGTATGCATGCACGTATGTATGTATCTGTACATATATGCATTCTTGTAGTTGGGAACAAGCAAAGGAAAACTTAACTGAACCAGGCGGGTGAATCGAAGTATGAATACTGAATCCACTAACATACATACACAGCATGAAAATAACAAATATTCCATTTTCAACTTAAGTTAGTTTCATTGGAATTTTGCTACTTTATGCATCTGTAAATAGATGTATGCTTGAAGTTGGGAGCGAGTAAAGGAAAACTTAATTAAACAAGGTGGACTTACATCATTGCTTGAAAACTCAAATGGAGAAGAGCCTCTTTAAGCTAGTCCAAGTATCTTCATTTGTTTAATACATTGGTGCTGTCAGTTTGCTGTAGTATTTCTTCTTCAAGCCTGCTTGCAGGGATATCAAACTTTTGTCTTAATATTAACACCAACACTGAATTTGAAGCAACCAAAGGTTTGTAGAAATCGCTACGTGGTCTCATATTCCAATGAATCTCTTAAATCTAATTTACCCCATCGATCATTCTGGATAATGTTCGTTTTCCAATGAAGATTCAGAGGAAAGGGAAGTGCAGTGTGATAGAAGTGCAATGCCATTCTTCTTTTTCTACCAACTAGATATTAAACTCCATTAAAATGCTGACAGCTTCACTGTCCAGTGAATGTTGGATACAAATCCTCAAGGCTCTGTAGATTTCATCTATCTGGCAGTGTTTGCAATCCTTATTCAGGAAAACATGAACTTTGTTTCTTATTTCGATCCAACTGCAGCCTGGAATTCTCTTCATCTGTTTCTCTTTTATCTCTCTCCTCACTGTCGATGCAATTTCCCATCTGCCCGCGGCAGCATGTGCATTGGACAGCATTATATATGATGAAACATCTTCAGGGTCCAATGCCATGATTTTCCTTGCTGCAAATTCACCAAGTTCCCTATTTGAGTGAATTTGGCAACCTCCAAGCAGTGCTTTCCAAAAACCAATGCCTGGTTCAAAAGGCAATTGGTGAAGAAACTCCTCAGCTTCCTTGAACTGCCCGGACCGAGCGAGCATATCCACCATACATGCATAATGCGCAGGTTTAAGCAAGTTGGATTCCTTAAGCCTTACCTTATTGAAATATGAATAACCCTCAGTAACAAGACCAGCATGATTACAAGCCCATAATAAACCAAGAACTGTAACATCATTAGGCCTAAAACCACTTACTAGCATCCTCTCAAATAATTCAATGGCTTCCTTTCCTCTTCCGTTTTGTGCATAACCACATATCAAAGCATTCCAAGAAACAACATTTCTTCCAAGAAGTTTATCAAAAACCAAGAGACTATCATCCAAACTTCCACATTTGGCATAGAAACTAATAAGAGCATTGCCAATAAACACATTAAGTTGATCTCCCAAAGACTTAAAAGCATAAGCATGAAAACTTTTTCCCTTACCAAGAGCAGCTATATTAGCTGCTGCAATAATAACACAAGAGAAAGTGGGTTCACTAGGCACCACCCCTTCTCTCAACATCTGAATGAAAAGATTTACAGCCTCTTCATTATGACCAGTTTGGCTAAACCCGGAAATCATTGCATTCCAAGAAATAACATTTCTCTCAGGCATCACTTTAAAAAGCCATAAAGCATCCTCAAACCTCTCATTTTTTAGGTATCCAGATATCAAAGTTGTGTAAGATACAACATTGGGTTGATGGGTATCTTCGAAAACCCTGCTAGCTTCCTCTATTGTACTCAACTTTGAATAAAGATCTAAACTTGCGCTACCCACAAAAACATTGGAATTAAGGCCCATTTTGATTGCACAGGCATGAAGTTGCTTCCCAATATTGAGGTCTTTTAACAAAGTGGAAGAGTGAATCACAGTCCCAAACGTGAACTCAGTGGGTCTAATATTGTTAGAAAGCATCCTGGTAAACAGATATATGGCTTCTTTATGTTGCTGTTGCTTAGAGAAGGTTCCAATTATGGAAGTGGCCGAAACTACACTTAAGTCAGACATTTCGTCGAACAACTTACAAGCATCCGAAAATGAGTTCGAAGAATCGTACAACAAAGGAATATGAGCAATAGTAGCCTTTCGGATGTGAAATAAAGGATTATAAGCTTCTCTGTTTAACATGGTTGCGGCGGTGGTTAAAGGCAGCCTACAATTTGGACTCAACCAAGGCATTGCTTGTTTTTCTGCGTGGTTTCTAGTCTACAGCTAAATCAAGGGTTATATTTTTATAAAAAGGAATCATTTTTTAATTAAATAAAGATTATATTTTTATACTAAATTTAAAATTATATGAAATAAAATAATATAGATATCTTTAATTAGTAGGTCAATATAAGATGATAAGTTGATTGATTTTAACGTAAATGTAATTTTAAAAAATAATTAAATTATAAAAAAACTAAGGGAGTTATAGTTTAAGTTCATATTTTCTACCTAAGAGAGGGTAAGAGGAAGAGAAAATATGATAATAATAGAAATAAACCCATTATAGTTTAACTTTAAATATAGTTTAATGATTTCGTCTTTGAAAATTTTTCCTTCTCTCTTTATCTCGGATTTCTTGTTTGTTGATCAAGTTCTTTTCATCCATTGGGTTGATTGTTAATGGGTGAGATTAGGGGTGATAATGAGCCTGTTTGGCTCATGAGTTATTCGGGTTCGGTTTGAGTGAGTTCAATTCGGGTTTGGATTTGGCTTGGGATCTAAACGAGCTGAGCGAGCTTACCTAAGCTTGGCTCAAAAAGCTCGTGAATAGGCTCGGAATAATTATATATAAGCATACATATATATATTAAAAATAATATGTTTAGCAAAAAAAATAATAAAATAATTGAGAGTAAATTTACTAAAAATAAATTGAATATTATAAGTTATAACTGAAACAAATTTACCAAACTACAAATAATAAATAATAAATAAACTATAAATAAATAAATAAAACATATTATATAAAAAATTGTCTATTTCGAGCTAAACCAAATCGAATTCAGTAATATTATTTTCGAACCGAATCCAAATATATATGTTTTTGAGCCGAGCCAATACTGGCTTGGCTCGGCTTATTATCACCCCTAAGTGAGACTTTACTTGTGGACAATAATCAAAATATTTCTTAGAATAAATATTATAACTAAAAAAAAGAATATTATATGTTTATAAGGAAAATTCACTTAAATTATTATGCATCGAGTTAAATTATTGTAACTAATTATGCATGTGACTCGGACTTGAAAGGAGCATGTTATTCACGTACAAGTCATGATGTTCATGAATCGAGAGTCTCAAATTTTTCATAATGGAATATTAGAGGACAAAAAAGTTCACTAGGGGTTGGAAAGACCGTGTATTCGGTCAATTTAAATAAAATTAGTCCCAGTTTTGGTAATTATATGTTCCTGAAAATTGGATTAATTTTATTCCCGGTTATATTGGGTCTTAAATTTTAAGAACCGGTTCTAGTATCGGGTACTCGGTCAATTAGTTTATTCTTAAAATTTTTTGAGTAATTGAAGAAAAAAAATTCAATCATCAATAATAATATTAAATAATAAAATTAAAATATTATAGGCTTAAAAATTAATTTTTTAAAACTAGTCATTATCATAATATTCAATTATTTATACATAAAGAGAAAGTTTGATAAGAAAAAAAACAATAACGGATATTTTGTATTGGTCCCGATCTTATTGGGTACCCACTGGATATCGGGTCCAAAAAATAAGATTCAGTCTTGGTCCCGGTCATAACAGGACCTACACTTTAGATCCAGTCTCAATCCCATTGAAACTAATACTAAATAAAAAACTATCGAATCTTACCGGATCCAGGATCAAGTAATCGGTTTTTTTACCCGCCCCTGATCTATACCACACTTCATTTTAGATAAACTTTTTTAGAAACATTTGGACAAGCTTTGGAGCTTTTAGAAGCATTATGCTCTTGTTGGTTGTAAACTACTTCACAAAACAATGCATAATTAGTCCTTTAGAACTTAAGTTGTTAGATACTTGAATAAAAGTTAGATTAGTGATGGATTTAGCTTCTAGAATGTTTTATATGTATAATCCTTTTGTGTTATGGTTACAAAGGTATTAGAAGTTAATTATAGGGTTTTAGAAGCTTTCAGAATTGTTTAAAATTGTAGTTTGTTGATCTAAATTCCAGGGTATTGATACCCATGTAATGAAATTGTGGATAGCATCCAAGCAGGCCCAACCTTGAGTCAGGGGAATAAGGCTCCTGCTCAAGGCCCATCGTTTATGATAATTATATTTTTGAATTTTATTTGAATGGTATTTTTTTAAAAAATTAATTTTGTACGATATTTATTATTATGGACATAAATTTTAATATCTATTAGTAAAGGTTATTTTTTAAAATTTATTATTAGGTTTACTCTTGAAATTTAATTTTTTTATTACTTGTTAATAGAGACACGATTTTTATAGAGACACGATTTTTCTCAACGTTTGTTATTATAAAAAAATTATATTATGAGTTATACTCATCATATCATTTATGGGGTCAACCAATGAAATATATCTATTTCATTAATTTTTTTTATCTCGTATTTTTTAGCAAGAAAAACTTTACTCGGTAAAAACTATTTTAAAAATTAATTTACAGTAAATATTAATAAAAATTCACTTAAAAATAAAAATAATAATATTGATATATTTAATTGATTGGTTTCATGAATGATGAGAATCATCTTCTCGAATATTTCTTCCCTTCTCCTTCATTTAATGTTATTCTTTTATTTCGTTTGTTGTCGAAATAGTTGTGTGACTCATTTTCTACAGATCATACCAGACGTTTGAAAAAACTGACCCTGTGTAGACAAAGATCCCTTGCATTCAGATTTAGAGGGCCAAGCTTGTCCATAATTGAGACGAGATAAATCGTAAATTACTCGAGTTTAATTTGGTTAAAATTCGGTTAGAATTTAATTTGATTGGATTCGATTTGAGTTCGAACTCGGTTTGAGTTCTTAACGAACCGAGCTACATGATACTCGACTCGAAAAACTCACGAACTACTCGAAAATACAAATATATTATTTTTTATTTTTTTAATAATTTAAACTCTAGATTTTTAACCTTAAAACCCTAAAATATAAACCTTAATCATAAGTCTTAAACCCTCAATTAAGATACTAAAACCTAAAATTAACATGTTTGAGTTTACAAATCTTGTGTATCAAAGTTTTTTCTTCATTAAACTTTAAATAAGACGAGAGAGATAAGAGTTACTCGAGTCTAACACGACTAAAGATCAATCAATACTTGACTTGATTAAGTTCAAACTCGACTCAAATTCTAAACGTTCATAAACCGAGTCGAGTCGAACTTAACACTATTTGAGTTTGACTCGACTCGTTTACACCCACAGGCCTAGCAAGTGTCAGTTTCGTGTGCAGATCTGGCCGTGCATGAACCGTAGTATCACCTACAAATGTCACTGTCGGCTGTCAGTGAGGTGAGATCTCATTCAAAGTACCAACAAACTTAGATTTTCCTGTACGGAGCCGAAGAGTTCGTCTGGTTTACGCAAACCCTAAGGTTCAATAATTTTGCATCAAAGAATAAGACTTTAGATTTACACGCATGAACTCGATGAATCACCACAACTGACTACAGACATAAATTTATTTATTTATTTTTAAGTCAAACAAATAGATTAAATATAAATAAATATTATTAATATAGGTTGATCCAAGTAGTAAGCAGTTTGATTTTGTTTAAGCAAATCTGTGAGACTCATCCACCAAAACTAAGTGTACGACGTGAATCGATCTGTATTAGTTAGATTAAACTCTAAAACCATAATAACAATAAAAAAATATAAACAAAGATGAAAGTTACACAAATCCACACACTACTAAACATGATGTAAATTGGATGAATTAAAGTATTTTATGATAATGACTTTGGTTGAATACATGAATTATTATGCATATATAATTTTGGTTTTTGAACAAGAAAAAAAATATTAATTTTAATATATTTAAAATTTGTCAACTAAAATTTTAATTATATATTTTAAAAATAGTTGACATGATTTTCTTTTGTACAAAAGTGAATTTAAAAAATTGCAATTCTCTCTTCAGGTAATTAATCTCTGTTGTTGTTGACTTTCTGACAAGAGAAATTATATTATGGGTCAGTCTCACCACGTGTCTATAGGAGCAACTACTGAAAACCACCCACATCATTATTTTTTACGTGTTATATTTTTTCTTAAGTGAATCTTCACTTAAAAAATTATTTTTGAAAAAAATTAATAGTAAATATGAGTGAAGATTCACTTTAAAAATATGACATAAAAAAAATGATAATGTGGGTGGTTTTTAGTGGTTGGTCCCATAGATAACGTGGTAGGACTGATCTAATAATTAATATATTTATATTATTTTATTGTATATAAAATTTGAATTTTAAATAAAATATAATATATTTTTAATAAAAAAATCCTCTATTTGACGATCCTTCACCTGAAAACCAAACATGAAGAAGACAACAATGGCCTTGTTAGTGTTACGTTGCAAGGAAACATATATAAGGTTTTATTTTCATTATTCAATGAATAGTTTTGCATTTTGATGGATTTTAAGGAAAATGATTGATTATTGTGGTTAATTACTTTTAATTGTATTGATTCTTTTTTTCAAGATTGTGAATTTTTCTTGTATTTTTATTATTTGTAGAATAGAAGTATATAATATTATTATGTAGTAGTATTAAGGGGATTATATTATAATATTTATTATTTTTAACACTTATATATATTATTGTTAATATTTAATAATAGTATTTTTTTCATTATTAAGTAAAATGTTGCTAGGGATTTAGTAATAGTTATCAAAATCATTAAAATTATTGCAATCCATATTTTATGTCTTGTGTTAACTCAAGTTATCGAAGGTAAGGAACTGTTATTGTTCCTGGAGATCACGGGTTCGAGCACCAGTACTGTTAGTACAATGATTGAGCGATTAATGTCCAATGGTTGAAAGTATATACTCTATAATAGATACCACTGTAATCACTGTAGCTAAATCAAAAAAAAATCAACATTTAGAAGCCTTGAAAGCTTTGAGAGAATTAATAAATGTAGTTCAAGCATCGAACATTGTTTAGGTGTTTAAATTAAAAATCAGATTAGATTTATCATTTTTGTCCAGACATATAACACAGGTAAAGGTTTATTAGTACTATAATGATATTATAGGTTATGGTATAACATTGTTATCGGTACAAAAATTGGTTACTAGAATTTAGTTAAGCAAGGAGTATTAATATTAGTGGGGCTATATAGATACCCAAATTAATCTCGATATAACAATTAAATTAAGTATACTAGTATGATAAGAGACCTGTATCAATACACAAGATTATAAAACAAGTATCAGTACGAAAAACTCTTGCCTATCTTAAATTTAAGTTCAAATACATCTAATTAAAAATGTGTACAAATACAACCTCTCAAGTATCGTAAATATACCGATAAGTTCATTATTCGAACATAAAACGTGTTTATAACATTCCACATTGGTCATTAAAATTATATAATTCAATTGGACTATCAAATAAACTCTAATAAGCTTGAAATTGAACATAGAAATCATTGACTTTACAATTTAACCCCCGATTTTGTAAAAATTACATATTAACCCTTAAAATTAATATCGTATTGTATCGTTCTACTGTATTTATTACATTGTTCAGATAATAACGAATCGTAGTATTATATTGAATCACCATTAAATCACTAAAACTATTATAACGATACTATCACTGTTTATAGGTGATATCTCTAACTCGACTTTCTATCGTACCAGAAAAAGAGTGTTACGACTAAGAAAAAATGTCTCTCCCACCTTACTCTTCCTTTCAGATAACGACCACCATTTTGACCGTGAATCTCCGCTCAAATCTATAAAGGTGAACCGTTTAAAACCGCCGCAATCTAATTGATCCTCCTCTCCGCCTCCATCTATGGTGCCTGCTAAGTGCTAACTTTGTGCACCAGCAGAACTTTTTATTATAGTACAATTCTCTTAATCTAATTATTTTATTCATAATTTATTAAGACTCGAATTTTTTACCTTTAAAAATTTAGTGTCACATTTTATTAAATCAATCGATTATAAAGTATAATATATGTTTTTTAATATTATGTGTCTCAATCTATTTTATATCCTTGATTTTATATTTTTTTGGTTGAACAAGATTTTATACGATTAGTATAGTATAGTATATTAATGGTTGACATCGTTTAACTACGATCCATGGATCACCCTGCGTATCTAATACTTTAATATTACTTTGAAGATTTGTGATACATTTAAACTAATAATAATCGTTAGGTTTATCGGATAAAGTGAATAAAATTAAAAATAAACCGCAAAAATCATGTTTTTAATATAATACATTAATCATGTTATTCGGTTATTTCTTCTAAAATTATTAAAGTACGTAAATTAATCAATAAAAATATAAAATAGGATATAATTAAAAACCTACCAAATATACAACCAAATATGATAAATTTCTTTAATCGATAGTCTACAATTAATTTTAGTATTGATTGTTGACCACCGAATCTATTATTTTCTTTGATTTTGTTTTTAATCTTTAAGAATCTATGTTTCTATAGCATACCCTTTTTGCCATTATGATACGTTTTTTTTTTCTATTTTTTCTTACATGTTTTTGTTTTTGTTTTGTGATTTGATTCATCTGTCTTTGTGGCATGTTTCAGCATATCTTAGCAATCGATTATTGTTCGCACAAAGATTCAATCAATGCTATTTTTGATTTTTGTTTTGTCAGTGGTCACTTGAAAAGATTTATCCCCACTCGGTTGATAATTATTTGTCAATAAAATCAATCATGAGTAGAAATACTTTTTGCATGACAGCTTGGATCGTCTACAACATCTTTCTTCGTTATGTGTCCCGTTTGAATAGAGACAAGGAGATTCAGAAAGCTTCTAAATTTGATTGGTATACTTATTTCCTTAAAAATATTTATTTTTCTTTGTTATCAATGACATTTATAAAAAAATATCAAATGTAATTTTTTTTTTTTAAAAATAAGTCAATAGATTTTCTTTTTCTTCGGATCAGTATATCTCTTAATTTTTTAATAAATTAATAGTGATTACAGTAGTATTTGTTTTAGAACCATATAATTTTCATCATTTAATATTTGATCACTCAATCACTCTACTGACATCGTTGATGTTCGAACCCGTAAACTTTAAAACAATAACAATTCTGTTAACCACTTAAACTAAAGACTCATGCAGCATATCTCCCAATTTTATCAGGTTATAAGATATAAAAAAACAGTGATAAATTGCCGACTTGCAACCTTATCAAGAACATTTTTCACTAAATTAATAGTGTACGGTTGTACTGCATGGAACATTATTATTCTTCTATAACCCTAAAATTGTGGGAATAATTAAAATATAATTCAACTTGGATTGGTAATGTATAATTCCAGCACCATTATTTTCAAAGGCTGTTAATTTTTGACTTTGTTAAAAAAAAATAGCACCGTACGTACGATACATGGTTTGAATTTGAAGCCTAAAAGTAAAATATATAAGATAAGATTAAATTATGCAGCATATTTTTTTTAAGTTTTATATATTTTTGAATCATTTGATAATTGAAATATATGATTCAGATTAACAGATAATTTTGACTATTATTATTTAAAAAATTAAAAAATTAATCTAAATCATCCGTTTTAATCGCAAAAAATCCTAATATTATATAAAACTTAAAAAACTTGACATTATATAATTTAGTCTAATCTATGTATTTATATTTATATTTATATTTATATTTATAATGGTCTTAGCTTTGATGAAAACGTTTTTTAACACCCGTTATCCAGCTATTATATAAACGTTTTTTTTAGTATTATTGTGATTATAGTTAGATTTAATTGAAGTCGTGATTTGGATCCTAGTCAGTAACATATCAAAAGATCGGCTTATTTCGGAGAAAATGTAATTTAAAAATATTTAAGGGGTGATTTTTTTTTGAACAGATGCAGTTAATTTTATTAACAAGAAAATATTTAATATTATAATAATAATTTATAATAAATAATTAATTTTATCTTTTAGCAAAAGTACACTAAATCAGATATCGAAAGTCATAAATTGCATTAATTTTGATATATAATCTGATTTACTTAATGATATGTAAGAAAAAAAAAATTCTCCTTAAAAAAAAGAGATAAAGATTCACTTTAAAAACTGAAATACAAAATTATTATAGATAACATCATACATGACATGATGAGTTAGATTTATCTAATATTTTTTTTATCAATACTAAATAGGTATGTCATGTAAGTAAAAAGCACGTTCAGACAAAAACATATCCCTAAAATGAAAAAAAAATATATTAAATAAGATTGGGTTATCATATCATTCGTGATCATAATTAATAAGATTCATCCATTTTATTTTTAATGTGAGCTTTTATTTTTTTTATATAAATAAACAAAAGATGATCGTTTAAAAATCAAAATAAAATATATTAATTTTATCGGTTAATACCACGAAACAAGTGATAAACTGATCTATCTAATAATTTCCCTCCTAAAACACATCTTATCGAGAATACCTTCTTCCTAATGGCCAAAATAAACCCCATTTCCGTAAATATTTTTTGTGTTATTTTATTAAATAAATTAAAAATTCGTATTATTGTGTAAAAAATCAGATATACAAAGTCAAAACTTTTGTTTTTTTAAAAAAATAAATATTTTAAATTTATAATTTTTAATAAAAAATAATAAAATCTGTTAGAGTCGTTTTTTTAACCTAATCTTCTCCTTTATACGCAGATCATTGACAGATACAAAGCAATAATTTTTTGTTGATTATAAGATATAGAAATTGTCCAATTTTCACACCCTTTCACACTCATTACCATCATTATTTTCATTATAAATATTAAAAAAATAAAAAGTACAGATTTTGAAATAGTAAAAGTACACATGAAACATTAAATAATTATTTACAATATTATAATTTACTTATCAAACTCTTGCTTCACATTTATAAATTTTTTTAGATAAATATTGAATTTTTATTTAGGAAGCTAAAGTTAAATGGTTGATTTTTTTTTATTATTATTATTAGAAGAGTGTATACGTAAAGAAATTAAAAAAATGTAAAAATTAAAAATATCAAATAATATCACGTAATTATAAAAATTGGAAAATATTTGATAAGAGCATTGAAAACGTGAAAGCCAAAGTAAGATGCAAAGGTGGGAACATAGTTTTACGTAGTTTTAATAAATACTGATTTCTTGCCCTTTATTTCTAAGAAAAGTGCTTGAGATTTGAAATGTTAAACATCAATTTGTTGAATAGGTTTAAAATTTTATATAAAGATGTAAATTATTTAAATATATATCAAAAATATAAGAATATAAAATTATAAAGATTTATGAGTAAAAAATTAAATTATTAATAAAAATATATAAAAATTATATAAAAAATTTAAAGAGTACGAATGTATTACAGTACTTATAGATCTGTCTTTGTTTAAAAAAAATACAGTGGGGTTCTAGACATGTGCAATAGAAGTGATCGCACAAGGCCCCTGAAAAATAAGAGTCCAAACTATATTCAATAGATGATGTTAATCTCGAAATTCATTATAAAAATTTTGAAAATACTCTTAAAAAATATGAGTTATAATTGTTAAAATATTATAATTGTTTCTTAAATGTGGCAATTGATTATAAAATCTTCTTGATTAGTCCTATTACTATTGTTTTTGTAGAATCAGTGAGATTCTAGACAATCGTAATAGAAATGATTGCACAATGGCTCTTAAAAAGGACAATTGCTTCTAAGGGTCGTATTTTTAGAACTAATAAAAGTCGTGAGGATCATATTTTAATAAATTATACAAAACCCTTAAAATCTTTAAACCGTACCTTAAATAAATGAGGTGCTTATATTGAATTAGACTTTTCATGATATATATGCTTACGTGCTTTCATTTGCCTACTAATCTTTCAACGTCATAGCTGTGCTTCTTTCCTTATTTGTCTCATAAGCTTTGTTTATAGTCCCAGTCAAAGACATGGTTTTATTTTCAGACATTAGAATAAGTTTACAGTATTCAACTTGTATTACTTGCCAATATTAAATAAGAAACAAATTAGAAAGAAGATTAAGCTTATTAACAATTTAATGCATACTTTTCCTGAGGAAGTTACTAATAATATTCGTTAATATAAGAATAGTATATGATTTTGATTTCTTAAACTTGATTTAAGGGTGTGTTTTTTAAGACTATGGTAGAAAAATATGATAAATATATGTTCTTTTTAATTTTTCAAAAATATATATCGTGTGGATTATATTGTTCAAATTTAATTTTATATGAAAAATAGGGATGAAAAATCTAGGGGTTAAGTGATAATGGGATACAATTTTTAAAAATCACTTATTAAATCCCTTAAAATTAATAAATTTTTAGTTAAATATTTTATTTTTTAAAAAAATAGTTTAGAGTAAATGTTAATATCCGGTTGGTTAGAGTTACTCATTTATTCTTATTTTTTTTTATAAGTTTCAAATTTAAGACTTAACAGGAGTATTCCTTCTATTAGAATCTCTTTTTAGATAAGATGATTAAATAAATTCGATTTAAGGGTGTTTTTAAATAATTAAATAATTATTATTTAAATAATTTTAAAATTTCAAAAAGAAATTTTTTGTTAATGTTAGAGGGATGTTTTGGTGTATTGGATTATAGAAGGGTACGTGTAACGCGTAAAATCAAGTTGTCTGACTCAAAAAACACAAAAGTCTACCCCTCCGTGTCTTCCCTCCCACGCAACAGCGTTGTCCCTCCGCAACGTCTATATATATCTCCTTCCCCATAACTTATTGAGATTCATAAACTCACTCCCCAAATCAAAATTCCATTTTCTTTCTCCATATCTTCTGCCGCCACACAGAAAAAAGCTTCAAAATACTTCCCCTCTTTTATTATCATCTCCGAAAATGCCGAGGAAAGGAATGAGGAGCCTTTGCTTTAGCCCAAGGACGACGTCGTTTTCAATCTCTCGCCAATCAACCTCGCAATCTTCCGGCTCTACTAATCGCCGGAGATTCGCCGACTCCATGATAGAGCAAACGATCGACGCCGCGTCTGCAATCATCATGAAATGGGACGCTGAAACGTCGGCTTACGCTAAAGTGACTTCTCTTTTCTACGAAAGTAAAAGAGAAGCTCTGCAGTTCATCAGATCTGTCAACGATCTACAAAAAACGATGCATTTGTTAGTATCCGGTCAAGAATACAGTTCGGAGAAGCTCGTTCAAGCTCAAATTCTGATGCAAATAGCGATGAAGCGGCTTCAGAAAGAGTTCTACCAGATTTTGTCTATGAATCGGGCTCATTTGGATCCGGAATCGGTTTCGACGCGATCTTCACTGACCTCGGCAAGATCAAGCATGTCGGAGTTAGATGATGATGGCTCACCGGACGATGAGATCCGCAACGCAGGGAATTCCATCACTGAAATAGAAGAGGTTTCTTCTATGGCTATGTCAGATCTGAAATTGATAGCCGATTGCATGATCGCTTCCGGTTACGCCAAAGAATGCCTTCACGTTTATAAAATTATTCGAAAGTCGATTATCGATGAAGGTATCTACAAGCTGGGAATCGAGAAGATGAGCTCGTCTCAGATTAATAAAATGGATTGGGATGTACTGGATTTGAAAATCAAGAACTGGTTAGAAGCGGAGAAGATTTCAATGAGAACGCTATTCATCGGAGAAAGAATCCTATGCGATCAGGTCTTTGCTACGTCCGATTCCATTAAAGAATCTTGTTTCACGGATATATCAAAAGAAGCAGCCACGCTCCTGTTTGGATTCCCTGAGCTCGTCGCCAAAACCAAAAAATCACCGCCGGAGAAAATATTCCGTCTTCTCGACATGTACTCGTCCATTTCGGAAGACTGGCAAGAGATCGAAACGATATTTTCTTTCGAATCGACTTCACCCGTCCGAGTACAAGCTCTCAACTCTCTGGTTCGACTCAGCGAGTCCGTTCGTTCGTTGATGATGGAATTTGAGTCAACAATCCAAAAGGATTCATCCAAAACGATGATTCCAGGCGGCGGGTTGCATCCTCTCACAATCTCTTCTATGAATTACCTCACTCTCCTCGCCGATTACAGCAACATTCTCGCCGATATCATCTCGGACTGGCCGCCTCCGTTAAAATCATCGTTACCGGCGTCCTTCTTATATACTCCAGAGTCCGACGATTCTTCTGCCCCGGCGATTTCAGCCCAAATTGCCTGGCTCATCCTCCTCCTGCTCTGCAAACTCGACGGCAAAGCAAAGCATTACAAAGACATCTCATTATCCCACCTATTCTTAGCCAACAATCTCCAACACGTGATCTCCAGAGTCCGTACATCAAATCTCCAGTACATACTCGGTGAAGAATGGATCACGAAACACGAAGCTAAGGTGAAACATTTCGCAGCGAACTACGAGCGGTTAGCATGGGGTGAAGTGTTCGCTTCGTTGCCGGAAAACCAAACGGCTCCGATTACACCTGGGAAAGCTAAAGACTGTTTCAGGAAATTCAATGCAAGGTTTGAAGAAGCGTACTGGAAGCAGAGTTCTTGCATCATACCCGATTCAAAATTACGAGATGAGATTAAGGTTTCGATTGGGAGAAAACTCGTCGCCTTATATCGGGACTTCTATAATACTCATAAATCAACGGTCGGAGATGAAAGGATGGCGAGATTATTTGTTAGATTTTCACCGGAAGATATCGGGAATTATTTGTCGGATCTGTTTTTTGTGACAGCGAGTTCTGGAAGTTCGTCGACATCGTCTTCGGTATCGTCTCATAATCGCCGGCAAATGCGATCGCCGTTAAGAGCGTAAAGCTTTATTTTTTCCAGAAAAATAAAAAAAATAAAAAATAAAATCATAAAATAATTTCAAGGGATTTTTATTTTAAATTCCAAACACTGGACATCCGTTTCGGGTAGTTATATAACTACCTTTTAAGCTTCAACGGTTTTCTTGTGTGTTTATTTTGTTAATTTACAGTACGTATTTACATGAGATTCATTTCTCTTTGTACAATTACCAAATACGTATGAGAAAATAGTACAAGAAGGTCGATATGAATATAATGATAGAATTTTTTTATTTTTTTGGTGTCTTTATTTATATTTTTATATTAAAAATTTTGATTTAGGTCTAAAATTATAGTTTATAAAATTTGAACTATAGTATAATTTTTAAAGTTTAAGTTTAAAGTTTAAGATTTAAAATTTAATACTTAAAATTAAAACTTAAAATTTATTTATTTTATATTGCGTATAAAAAGAGAAAAAAAATACTTTTTTTCGAAGATAAGTGTATATTAAAACTTTTATAATATATAATTTCAAATTTATAAATATATATACTTATAATACAATCATGACATTATCTTGAAAAAATCATGAGTATAAAATTAATACATATAAATATATGCATGTAAACGTGAGATATACATAAATACATGAAAATTATTTTTGTATATCATGAATCATTTCCACCATATTATTTATAAGATCAACCGATCAAAAATATTTATTTAATTATTTTTTCATCTCATTTTTTATTGAATGAATCTTCACTCAATAAGAATTGTTTTTAAAACTTAATTTATAGTAAATATTAATAAAATTTCACTTAGTAAAAAAATAAGCTAAAAAAATAATTAAATAGATATTTTTGATTGGTTGATCATGTGATTTATCTATGAATACTTTATATTTTTTGAGAAATTTAATTAATTGATCTATCAAATTTATCTTTGGTAATTTTCATTTTTTTCTCCCGACAATTATTTAATTAATGAAACTGCTTTGATGCTTCTTATTCGATAAAAGATAGACTTAGCAAAGAAAAAGAAGAAAGAGACATGTTTTTGGATTCACTAATTAAATTATCAATAGAAGTCTAATATTGTAAGGATTTTAAATTTAAGAATGTTTTATTTATATTAGAAGCCTTAATAACTAATCTAAGTTAATATAAAGGTCAAAGTATGATTTTTGATCTCTATGCTTAAATTTAGGGTATAATTCATGTAACTAAATTTAACATAAATTGACGGTTACTTTTAGAATAATAATTTCAATTAACTAATACTATTCAGATAAAATATATATATATCCTTTTCATATATTAACATTAAAAAAAATTAAATTTTTAAGCTATAATTCTAAATTCTAAATTATACATCTTAAACTCTAAAAATATATTATACCGTTATTATTATGAAAATTGAGATTTATTTTTTTATTCAGCTACAGTGGTTATAGAAGTAATATTTGTTCTAAAGTATACTCTTAATTATTGAACATTAATCGCCCAATCACTGTGTTGTCATTATTGGTGCTCGAACTCGTGATCTCCAAGAACAACAATTATTTCTTTAACCACTAAAATTAGATAAATCGTGTTAAATATTAAGATTTAAATTTATATAAAATGGGTATAGATTTTTTTAAGAAAGAGTGTCTTAGAAAATCCATATCAGCATTTTAATTAAAATAATTAGTTATTTGAATAACTAATAATATTATCAAAATAAATGCTTCAAATATATAAAATACAAGTCCTGAATCAACTTCAAATTTTCCTATATAATAAGTACCCGGGCTGTCTCTCTTTCGCTAAACCAGTTTCCATATGAAAACGACTGGAACTTGGTGGAGAAGAAAACAAAGCTTCCGTCATAGCTGAAAGAATGAAGAAATTTCCAGTCAAATGAATCAAAAAACTACTGGGGTTATAATAAGAAAACAAAGGAAGATTCTTGTCGAGAAAATTCCAGAGAAAAAACATGTTATGATGTCAAAATTGTCGTCCATTTTTTTCAAACAAAATTTCATTTGAAATGACATCAGTAACAGACAAAAACCTTTCCAAGGGTATCAGAATTTGGCATCTGCCTGGGACAGCTTCGTGTTCAACTTTATGTGTTCTTGTCTGTGTTTCCAGAAGATACGGTTCTAAACTCAAACATATATATTCTAAACGAGTCAAAATCGTGTACTCCTTCCTTATACTTTTATTTATATTTCTACTTTAAATTAGAGATTTAAAATTTAAGGTTTAGGGTAAGGATATTGGTTAGGGTTTAGAAAATTAAGAGTATGGTATATTTTTATAATATAGAGGTAGGGTTTAAGATATAAAAAATAAGGGTTAGAGTTTAAAATTTAAATGTTTAATAAATCTTCAAAGGAGGTAGATAAAAGAGGAAAATTTTTGTTGTCATTCTAAACCTCTTGAAAACCATGGATCTGTTGGGAAAAAAATAGGGTTATTTGGAAGCTTTGAGACATTTTTATTGGGTAAGAGTGAATATTCGAATCATAAAATAATAAATTTTATAACGGTATCTTATATATTTAAAACGGTTGAGTAAATAATAAAATATTGATATTCAAAATAATTATTTGTGAATTAATTTAAAAAAAATGAGAGGTTTATATACCACATCGGTGGGATATCAAGTGTGGGATGTGCATGGGTATATATAAGATCATAATATATTGATCGTCGAATGAATTAAGATTGTATGATGCAGGTGATATAAAAGTTTATATTGTCAGATATTTAAAAGGTTTACGAATATTTTATTTTAATAAAGATTTTTAATAAAATCTATTATTTTAATATACTAATATGATTATATAACGTAAGATGTATAACTTAATATCTAATTAGTTTTATAAAGGCCCATACAAAAAATTCCAATTTATTTCAAAAAGAATCAATGTCCAATAGGCCCAATTTGATCCTAAGAGCTTAGGTTGATATATGCCTTGACCCTGATCGTTGGATCACCCCTTATCTAAAAGTCCATATTAACGATCGGAGACACTAACCTCTTTATCTAAAGGAATAATTGATGTTTTCAAAGGTCACGGGTTCAAGCACCAGCGATACCAGCAAAGTGATTGATCGGTCAATGTCAAATGGTGAAGATTATATTCTAGAACAGATATTACTTATAATCACTATTAGTTTGTTCAAAAAAATTGAATCAGTTTAATTTACGTAAATTATTATTAAATTAAAATTTTAAATTTATTGAGTTTCTACAGTTTTAAAGCATTCAATTTACTCATTGAAATTTAAATATTGATTTTTTTTAAAAAAACTGAAGTTTAAATATTAAATGCCTTTTTCATTCTTCGATCCTAAATGATTATAGATTGTTATCATTCGATTCTAAATTTTATAAGTCATTTCGTCTTAACTCTTTGAGTTTGAATTTGACCTCCGGTACTTAAAACTCATGAATCAACAAAAACTTGTCTGATTTTTCTTTCGTTGATATTCTTTCTCTTTCTTCGAGTGAAATCCGTTTCTCATTATGTTATTTCTTTTGTGCTAATAAAGTATTTTACCTTTTGGATCTTGAAGACGTTTTTTTCGTTTTTTGATAATTAAACGTTGTTAAAAAAATAGATAGAATAGTGAAAAACGTTGGATGTTTAAATTCTGAAAGAATTAAATGGTTTAAAACTTTATTGATTAAAATAAGTTTAAATCTAAAGTTTTATAATGATTTACACAAATTACCTTATAAATTATAATCCATTTAACATCGTGTCATAAGTAAATATATTTTTTAAATTCGTTTATAAATAAGACCAAACCTTCCATGTATCATTTTTTTAATTTATATTTTAATATAAAAAATATATTTTTATTGTATTCTTAATAACGTATAGTTTTGGGTTTTCTTATTTTCTTATGACTTGCAGAGAAAAAGAAAGGTAGACTGATATTTCTCCCTCGACTTTACGAGTATACTCATTTTAGCCCTTTTAAACTTTTATCATATGTAATTTGACCCTTGATTTCTTTTATTTGTCAATTAATCCAAATATAATTTAATATTAATTAGGATGGTGCAAATAAATCTAATTTATTTATTTAATGATTTGATTAAGAAAATAGATATTCGATCTATTTTATATAATTTAAATTAAATATTAGAAAACAGATAATTTGATTAGATACGAATTATGATATTCAAGTTTTAAATTATTCAAAATTTGACGGAAAAGGGTCTTTTTTATATTAGGGTTATTGTTATTTTAGTCATTTTTTTTTACTTTAGTCTAATTTCGCTTAGTTACTTATTATTTTAACTTTTTCGAGTTCTATTTTTATTTAATTTGATCCCTTAACATCTTTATTTTTATTTTCCCTTTTTTTGTTTTTTTGTATTGTATACTTTTATTTTATTATTATAAAACACTACTATTACTTTAGTATACATTTTATTATTATAATTATTATATAATATATCTTTATTTATTTTATTATATTTATTACGTTTATTCTTAATATTATCAATTTTATTATTTTTATTAGAGTATATATTATTAATAATATTTTATTAAACGTAAATTATATTTTTATACAAGAATTCAAACTCATAAAAATAAAATAAACATGTTTAATCACTAAATTAATCAGTAAATCTCTGTTATTACTATTATTTTGTTTAATGTTAATATTTTTTTATTTGTTTAAAAATAAATTTACTACTAATAATATCAAAATTTGATATCCAATAAAAAATTTTAAATTAGATATAAATCATAATTTTTTAAATTCAAAATATTAAATATTTAATTTTTAAAGCTCGAATACGACGTGAATCTAAAAATGTACGCACCTAATAGTAAATGTCGTTAAGTTGACGCTAGCTATATTTTGCCATATAATCAAAATATATCTATTTTATTCTTATTAATATATTAATATTAATAATAATAAATTTTATATTTTTATAGCGCGGTAGAAAATAACAAAATAATTGATGTTATTATCATTTTAATAATTAAATAAATATATTTATTAGTTGATTAAGCTATTTACTTTTATTTATTTTATTTTTAGATAATAATGTTTATATTCATTTTTTTTTCGAAGTCTCTTTTCTTTTTCTTTAAATACGATTAAAATTAAAATTATAATTTATAAAAAATAAAACAATTAAATTTAATTTAATTATATATAAATATTTTGTTACATTTAAATTATTTTAACAAATAAATATATAAATAAAATTTAATATATAGATAATAAAAATTTTGAAAATTAAAATAATTAAAGTATATAAAAATATCAATTTAAATAATAAATAATATTATATTATTTTTTGAATTAACTAAATAGTAATTATAGTAGTATCTATTCTAGAATATAATCTTTATCAGTTAACATTAATGGTTTAATCACTTTGTTAGCATCATTGGTGCTCGAACCTTTGATCTCCAAGAACAAGGGTCGTTCCTTTAACCACTTGAGCTAGAAGGCTCGTGTAATACTATTATATTATTTAAATAAATTTTAAGTTTAGATTTATTTATATAAAATAATTTTATTAAAAATATATTTATTTAAATTTAGTGTTCAATAAAGATAAAAGCTGTGATAAATCTGTTGAAAGAAGCTGACTTGTCAAGATAGTTTAGCGTGAAGGTTTCTTCTTCCGAAGCAAGAGGCAATGCACCGGAAAGACACTGACAGTGACAGATGACGAATCGTTACGGCACCTGGAAATGGACTCCGTGGAATTGTAAAGGAAAAATTCAACTCTTGGATTTGATTTGCTTTTCTTATGTACTATATTTTCTGTTATACTCTAAGAGACCTCCCATTTCAATAACACAAAATTGAATAATCTCGACTTATCGAGCTTTTCTTTCTTTGTATAGTTTATTGTCCGGTATTAGATTAGATCATATCTGATTTTTTGTATATTTAAGTTTTCGGATTAATGATATAGTGTCTGTATCCGAAAAAAAAAACAGATATTCATATATTCGGATATTCGAATCAGATAATCGAACATCCGATTATCTAAAAATATAATTTAAATATACTAATTTTTTGAATTAGAAGGTTAAATTTATAAAAAAAATTAAAATTTTAAATATAATAAATAACAAACTACTAAATACAATAAGATTCACAATTATAAAAGTTTTGATTTTTAATATAACAAACACTAAATTATAGAAAGAATTAAATTAATATTAATAAAATTTTAATTTTTTTAATTTTTAAATAATTCAAAATTTAAAATATTGTGATCCGTATTTGAACACCCCTAATTAAGTGTACATCTTATCATACGCAACTTTTATAACATAGTGTTTAATTTTACTATATTATTGTATTATTTTATAAATAATTTTTATCATATTATCCATAGTCTTATCTAATTTAATCTAATAAAATAAAATAATTTTTATTTTTTATATAATATTTTTATTATAAATTATAATTACAAATTATCATCATTTTTTATACCTTATATATTTGAGTCGTAGATGTTTAATTTGTTGTTTTTTGTATAAATCTAGAGCTATTTACTTTGTTTATGGATCATACAATAATTATGGGGGTGTTTAGGGGTTTTCACAATGCTTGTAGGGACATGGAATGTTTGAGCACGAGGGTTTGAACATAAGCAAGTGGCTAAGCTCGCTTGCCCAGGATGATCTCTACTTTCTAGGGTAGATTCTAGATTTTTAGGGGATAAATAAAATTAATTATTTTTTGTTTTTTATTTATAATTAATTTTTCGGGTATTTTTTATTTGAAGAATTTTATTAATTAATATATTAATATATAAAGTATGAGAAAGAATATAATGATTTATGATTTTAATTTATAAAAAATATTATATAAAAATAAAAATAATGTATTTTTATTTTTTTAAATAATAATACTAAATAACATATTAATTAACAATATTTAGTAACGTGGATCGTTGGTTTTAGAATTTTTCTTTTTTAAAACAAATTTCAAGTTTACCTGTGATCTCTATGGAATATTTATGTTTAGTATTAGAATATTATTGGAATCGATATACTCGTGGAACATCAAACAATTATTGTGGGATCCGGCTTCTCAATGATTATTTAGGGTAGTTTGTTATTATTTTTAAGAATTAATAAAAAATATTTTTAAAATTTGATTTTAAAAATTATTTTTAAAATAATTATTTTATTTAATATTATTGTTCAATTATATTTTTAAATAAATAAAATTACTATTTTAAGTTTTTTTTTTGAAAATATTAAATATTTAAGGTATAAACGGTGATCAATATCTAAATTTATTTAAAAATATTCTTAAAAAGCTAAAAAAAATTAGAAACTATTTTCAAAATTAAATAAATATATTTTTAATTAATTTTGACCAAATTTTTTTCTAAAAACATTCCCAAAAAGTCTTATTGGACTGGTCGGAATAGAAAAATAGGTACGTTTCAGAGAAGCTTATATTTTCTAACCCAAAAAAGATAAAGTTTAATTATTTAATCATTTAAAAATAAAACGTTTTCCTCTTCTCCATGTCTAGAAAATTAAATTTAAAAGATCTGACGACGGATTCTTTATAAAATTTAGAAGTATTTACAGGCCGTTAATTATATTGGTGAATTTATTAGTATGGTTATAAAATATTTTAGTTTGATATTTTATTAAAACGTTACCTTCTCATTTTTTGAGAATGGATTTTATATTAAAAGTAAAAAATTATAAAAAAAATTATATTATAAACATTAAAAGTTTAGTACGTAAAAATAAAAATAATAAAAATTTAATAGTGTAAAAGACATTAAAATATATATCCTATCACTTATAAAAAAGATAATAATTTTTGGATGAATATCCTGCAAATTTATATTACTTTGACCAAAGTGTTTTAAGAAGAATAATTTTTTTCACTACTTGATCTTGACAAAACGACAAAAACACGTAATGAGTTGAGCAGTTTCATGAGCTGTTCGAATTCGACTCTATAAATACTCGATTTATATTTATTCGAATCGAACTCGACTCGATAAATTCGCGTGTAACTTATTAATTTTTTAAAATATTTTTAATAATTACTTTAAAAACATTTCATTCTAAAAGCAAATATAAACAATAATTATTAATTTATGCGTTGTTACTTTAATTTTAACATGCTAGTTTGGTGTATTTGTGGATTGTTAGTTTGAATTTAGATTTTAAAAATATTTTATACACGTTTTTGATTTTTTTTGTTAAATTTATTAATTTATGTTAATATTAAGCCTCATATCATATTATTAATTTTTTTTTAGTTAAAATATAAGATACTTATTAGTGAGCTTAACAAACAATGAGTCAAGTTTAACGAGTCGAGTTGATCAATAAAACATTTTGACGAACACGAGTCAAGTATAAATTTAACGAGCAACGAATTGATTTGAACAATAAAATATTTTAACGAGTATGAGTCAATCAAAATTTTAATAAATTTAACGAACAACAAATCAAATCGAATGATAAATTTTTTTAATAAAATTTAAATAAAACACTATTTAATTCGTAATCGACTAACTCAATAACTCTCGCTCAAATAATCAAACCTTGAGAAATATGATCGGATCTGTCTCATGTGTCGTTACCATGTCCACATCATATGAGATGCTTTCCGTTTCGCCCAAGTCTGTTTGTTTTTATTGATAGAACTTAATTGCACTACAAGTCCAAAGCAGATAAGCCAGGGTCAGAACCGGGAGATGGCCATCCATATGTTTCCAAAGGACAAGTCAATTCTATTTATAGAAAGTCAACAAAAAGAAAACAAAATGGATGATTGAGAGCATCATCTAGGGTGGGGGTTGATGGCTTTGTTTTGACCATTGATTCAAAAGTAGCATAAACTCTTCAACAACATCGAGTTTATTTGCACGACTCATCTAGTCTCAGTGATTAAAAGAACGATCATTGTTTTTAAAAATTACGAGTTTAAATATTAGTAATGTCAGTTAGTGATGAACGATTAATGTCACGTGATTAAAAATATTCTCTAGAATAAATACTACTATAATTATTATAACTAATTTTAGTGTTCAAATAAACCTTCGTCATTCATCTAATTTTAGTGTATATTTTTTATAAATTTTATTTTCATAAATATAACATCTTAAAAACGAGACCTAAAATACACCTAAACTATTTATTACTTCAACTAATCCCTAATACTATTCTCAATTCTATTTTTTTACTGTTCCACGGAAAGAAAGAATAAAACAATAATCAATTCAAAAATATATTTAAAAGAAAATTTATATTTTATATAGATCCCAAAATTCAAATTTAAATACAATTAATAAAATATATTCTCTCTGTCCCAAAAAAATATTATTTATTGATTTTTTTGGGATTAAACTTTTTAAACTTTCACTATTGATTATTTAAAGTTTATTATTGATAAAAATATAAAAAAATATATTTTAAAAACCTCTAATTAAGTAAATTTCAAATATATATTTTATAAAATTTAATTATTTAAAATATTTAGACGTTATTTGTGAGACGAATGTAGTATAATTAACAGAAAAATTCAATTACTATTAGAATTAATTTAATTACTAAATTCTCCCGTTACATGTCAGAAATATAGGCTCTTCCAATAGAAAAATGCCAAATAAGATAAAGGATTTCAGATTTGCCAGCTGTCAAATTTATCTGTTGAGGAATTATATCATGGGTCAGTCCCACCACGTTATTTATGAGATCAACCAATAAAACCTGTCTACCTCATTATTTTTAAATTTTTTAAGTGAAGATTCACTTGGAAAAAAATTATGACATGAAAACATTGATGAAATAAACAATTTTTATTGATCGGTCTCATGGACAGGTGGTGAAACCGATCCGTAATATAATTTTTCCACATTAATGTATTTTTTACCTCACACTGCTACTACGGGTGTAATTTTAGTTTTAGTCCTTCTATCATGCTCAATGTTATGGTTTAACCTTTAATTTAATTTAGTCTACTTTAATAATCCAAATTTGTAACACTATATAATTTGCAGCAAATAAAATGATGATGTGTATTTTTAGAAAAAAATATTTTGAATATTTGATTAACATATAATATTATTATTGTTTGAAAATAGTATAAAATTAAAGGATCATATTATACTGCATTCAAAAGAGAGAGACTAAACATCAATTTACAACATAGTAAAGGGACTAAAGTTGATATTATGGCTAGTGCTGTTGTACGGTGAAGTTTCGTTGATCGCGAATTTTTGAAAAAAGAAAATAATATTCAAAAGAATGATTAAAAAATGAGAGCCCAACAAGAATAAATAAAGCGGTGAAGAAGCAATAAAGAGAGAAGAATCGTGGGAAACAACAAGAGCACAAAGCCTAGATTTAAGTGGAAAACCAAAACATCCACTTTCTCGCCATTTTCTCGGTAACCAAACAAACTTTAATCTTCTCCCTCTCACCCTATATTTTCTGAAGTTTGATCTTCAGTATTGTAGCAGATTGGAGATATGGGAAAAGGAGGAGAAGATTATGGGAAACGAGAATTTGTGGCCTTCAAACAAACGGATCCGGATGTGTTCCCCGCTTGGGCTAAAGATATACAGGAATGCGAGAAGCATTATGGAGTTAGTCGAAAATCGGGATTATCATCGGCAGAAGTTGAGAATCGGCGCAAGATCTACGGTTATAACGAGTTGGAGAAGCACGAAGGGCAGTCGATCTGGAGTTTAATCATGGAACAGTTCAACGACACTTTAGTTCGAATCCTACTGCTGGCGGCGGTAATTTCTTTCGTACTCGCTTGGTACGACGGCGATGAAGGCGGCGAAATGGGAATTACCGCCTTCGTTGAGCCGTTGGTGATTTTTCTGATATTGATTGTGAACGCGATCGTTGGCGTTTGGCAAGAAAATAACGCTGAGAAAGCGTTGGAAGCTTTGAAAGAGATCCAATCGGAGCAGGCCACGGTGATTCGTGATGGAATCAAAATCCCTAATTTGCCGGCGAAAGAGCTTGTTCCCGGTGATATCGTGGAACTTAAGGTAGGGGATAAAGTCCCTGCCGACATGAGGGTTTTGGAGTTAGTTAGTTCAACTTTGAGAGTCGAGCAAGGTTCGTTGACGGGTGAAAGCGAGGCGGTTAATAAATCGAATAAGATATCTAGTGAAGATGCTGATATTCAAGGCAAAAGGAGCATGGTTTTCGCGGGAACTACGGTGGTTAACGGAAATTGCTTCTGTTTGGTTACTCAAATTGGGATGGAAACGGAGATCGGCAAAGTTCATACTCAGATCCACGTGGCGGCACAGAGCGAAGAAGACACGCCGTTAAAGAAAAAGCTGAACGAGTTTGGAGAGGGTCTGACGATGATAATTGGGGTAATTTGTGCTTTCGTTTGGTTAATTAACGTCAAATATTTTCTGAGTTGGGAGTATATTGATGGTTGGCCTAGGAATTTCAAGTTTTCCTTCGAGAAATGTACATATTATTTTGAAATTGCTGTTGCATTGGCTGTTGCGGCCATTCCCGAAGGGTTGCCTGCAGTTATTACCACTTGTTTAGCACTTGGGACTCGAAAAATGGCTCAAAAGAATGCACTGGTGAGGAAGTTGCCGAGTGTCGAGACTTTAGGGTGTACTACTGTGATTTGCTCTGATAAAACTGGGACCTTGACAACCAATCAGATGGCAGTAGCTAAGCTTGTGGCTATGGGGGCTGATAGGAGTAGTTTGCGAATGTTTAGAGTTGATGGCACAACCTATAATCCCTCTGATGGGGAAATAATTGATTGGCCAAGTAGTGGAATGGATACTAATCTTGAAACAATTGCCAAGATTTCTGCTATTTGTAATGATGCTAGTGTAACACATTCTGACCATAAGTTTTTAGCTCATGGAATGCCTACTGAAGCCGCCATAAAGGTTAGTTAGCACTTTCTCTTATCTGAATTCGTAATGCTGTCATAAATTGTGATCATTACGTTAGTGCACAACCTCAATATTCAGTGAGGTTTTAATTCATGTATATATTTGTTGATCTATAAGCACTCTGAAAGTAGGCTTATAGTAATTTTACTCCTGTTTCATCCCTATGCAGGTTCTAGTAGAGAAAATGGGCCTTCCAAAGGGCTACAATAGTGTTGGAGCAGCTAGCAATGATGTTCTACGTATGTTAGATTTTCAAATGCTTTACTGTTTTTTATTACTTATTTTCTAGCATTATGAGTTTATATGATCTTAAGGTTGTTGCCAATGGTGGAATGAATATGAGCATCGTATTGCAACCCTTGAGTTTGATCGTGATAGGAAGTCCATGGGTGTTATTGTCAAGACCAAATCAGGAAGAAGGTCATTGTTAGTGAAGGTACTATTGCATCTCACTCGTTACTTTCTTACATAAAAGGCATAGTTGTTATTTTTCGGCATTTGATTATCTTGCGAACCACCATGTACTGTACCTTTAACTTTAACTTCCATGTTTGTTTCTCTTTCACACTAAGCATCTTTAACTTGAATTATGGACTTTTGCAGGGAGCTGTAGAGAATTTACTTGAGAGAAGCTCAAAGATGCAGTTGCTTGATGGTTCTGTTGTACCACTTGATCAAAATTCAAGGATCCTTGTTTCCAATGCTCTTCAAGATATGTCTAGCAGCGCATTGCGCTGCTTGGGTTTTGCATACAAAGATGAACTCCCTGAGTTTGAAACCTATGACGGCAGTGATGATCATCCAGCACATAACCTATTACTTGACCCTTCCAACTATTCATCAATTGAGAGCAATCTCACTTTCGTTGGCTTGGTTGGACTGAGGGTGAGTTGCAAAGTTTCTAATCACCGTCTTTGCTTATAGTTCTTTTAATTATATGATTCCCTGGTGAAGTAACTCTGCTAGGTGGTTCCTTCAAATGTTTTTAGGACCCTCCACGTCAAGAGGTCCATCAGGCAATTGAGGACTGTAAAGAAGCTGGTATTCGGGTTATGGTTATCACTGGAGATAACAAAAACACAGCAGAGGCTATATGCCGTGAAATAGGTGTTTTTGGGCCCATGGAAGACATCCGCTCAAAAAGTATAACGGGGAAGGAGTTTATGGAGCTGCTGGATAAGAAAACTCATCTGAGACAAAGTGGTGGCCTTCTATTTTCCAGAGCTGAACCTAGACACAAGCAGGAGATAGTGAGATTGCTAAAGGAAGATGGAGAGGTGGTTGCTATGACTGGTGATGGAGTAAATGATGCACCTGCTTTGAAACTGGCTGACATTGGGATTGCCATGGGCATTGCTGGAACAGAGGTATTTTTTTTTTTCATTTTATTCTTCACTGTACAGATTTTCTTTTCAAAATGCTCTTCCATCTCAAGTTTTTCATAGTACAAGAGAGTTTATAATGAAATGCTCTAATTATTTAAAAACAAAAGTTAAAAGCAAATTGAACTTGAAGATCATTATTGATGGGTATTTGGAGACCTCTGTTTTTTTTTCATCCAATTAGTTGGAGAGGGCCATGATTTATTATTATTCATGGTTCTCTGTTTGAGTTTAAGTTCTTTTTTTCTTTTTTCTTTCCACTTTTCACCATCCCCATATTCCTCCCATTCCCTTCAAATCATTTATTTTCTTTCCAATTGCCAGGTTGCAAAGGAAGCTTCTGACATGGTGTTGGCGGATGACAATTTTAGTTCAATTGTTTCTGCTGTTGGTGAAGGCAGATCCATTTACAATAACATGAAAGCTTTTATCAGGTTGGTTGTAAACTTTTATCATGCTTTAGACTTTGAAGGTCATGCATATGGATTATAATGCCCGGAAATGCATCTTCCTCACTTTGATTGAATATTGATTGTTGCATATAATCAATTTTGTTTCTGGAGTTCTTTGATGCTAAGACTCGTTATTTAGGTACATGATCTCATCAAATATCGGTGAGGTTGCCTCCATATTCCTAACAGCAGCATTAGGTATACCTGAGGGTTTGATTCCAGTCCAGCTTCTCTGGGTTAATCTTGTTACGGATGGACCACCTGCAACAGCTTTGGGATTCAATCCTCCAGACAAGGACATCATGAAGAAACCTCCTAGGAGAAGTGATGATTCACTCATCACCGCTTGGATTTTATTCCGCTATCTGGTAACATGTTTAGACCTTTGCTTGATTATATGTCATCAAGTTTGTTTTTTGTGCTGATTTAGTGGGATTTGGTTCTTTGATCTTACATCATTGTTCTGCATAGGTGATTGGACTGTACGTTGGTATAGCCACCGTTGGCATCTTCATCATTTGGTACACGCATGGTTCCTTCTTGGGCATAGATCTTAGCGGCGATGGCCACACCCTTATCACATACTCCCAGCTCTCCAACTGGGGTCAGTGCTCATCATGGAATAATTTCACTGTTTCACCATTCACAGCTGGGAATCAGATCTTCTCCTTTGAAAACAATCCCTGTGATTACTTCCAAGGAGGCAAAGTAAAAGCCATGACCCTTTCCCTTTCTGTTTTGGTTGCCATCGAAATGTTCAACTCCCTTAACGCCCTCTCCGAGGATGGAAGTCTCTTAACAATGCCTCCATGGGTCAACCCTTGGCTCCTCCTCGCCATGTCTGTCTCATTCGGCCTGCACTTCTTAATCCTCTACGTGCCATTCCTGGCTCAAGTATTTGGTATCGTACCACTAAGCCTTAACGAATGGCTATTGGTTCTGGCCGTCGCACTCCCCGTGATTTTGATCGACGAGGTCTTGAAGTTTGTGGGAAGGTTTACAAGTCGAACTGGATCATCCAGTCAAAGACCGTTAAAGCCTAAATCCGATTGAGGTATGTTCTTATAAACCCGATAATTCGGATTGTTCTTCGGATACACCTCAAAAACTGATTGATATTCTTTTCAAATCTCTTATGACATGGTGTTCTCACAAGTGGTCTAGACTCATATCTACCCCCCACTTACTTTCACACAGGGGGTATGGTTTGTAACACAAAATTAGTAGCTAAGCTAAAGTATTCCTGAATGACATTTGTTTTTTCTAGGTTTTTTCATTATTTAAACTCTTTTCTCAGAAAATGCAAAAAGTTGAAACATTTTTGAATTGGAAATTTCTGAAATGTGCATTGCAGAAACTTTGGTAACCTGTGGTGTGTAAATTAGGTAAGAAACTTATGCATGAGATTTACTTTAATATTTTTATATTAAAGTAAATGATTGATAAACTTTGCAGATTTTAACCAATTTTTGGTTAAGTAGAATTACAATAATATCTTTTAGGTATATATCAGGATTTGAACCTACATAAAGGTGAAGTAGATATTATTCATGTTTATTAGGTCAATTAATGGAGTTTAACTTCTTTACATATACTTATTTGTTCATATTTATAAATGGCTATTCTATGAGAAATTATATCACGAGTTAAATTTTTTTTATCTATTTTATTAATTTTTTATCTTATCTTTTTATTAATACAAATTTGAGGTAGTATTGTGAAATAATATGATATTTATGCTTAATATAAATTTGAGGTAAACGAAGGTCATAATTTTACATTGATAAATTACGAATCTAGTGACATAAAATTATCTGAGTTAAATTTCTAATTAAAATAGATCTATTTTAAGATAATTATTTTTTATCCCCTATAAAAATTTATAAATTTCTCATAGTTTTTGTGGATGATTATAAAAAATCATCTAATATTTTTTACTTTAAAATACTTTACAATAGGATTTTAAGCTAAGTTGCATGAATTTTAAGGTTGCAAACTAAATTAGAAGCACTTAATACTATAATTAAAACCAAGTCGAAATTAAAATAAAATGTAGAAATCAAATAAAGGACCTAATTGAAATAAATTTAAAATTTAAAACATAAATCATAAATAAATAAAATGTAAAAAGGACTCAATAGCTGAACTTATAATTGTACTGGGTTTTTTTATTAAACGAACACCGAACATTCAAACCCTTTTTTCCGCAACCAAAACACTTTCAAAACCTAACTCTCGTCTCCCGCAACCAACTAATAGTAATTGGGGTCGCTTTCGATTTGTCTCCATCATCGCTTTAGTTGCCTTTTACTATCAAAATCCTTCTTGAACAGTTCAATTCTTTTATGGATCTTTTTTTCTTTAGAAGATCAAAATCTATTATTCTCTTTTGTTATCTTCCCTTCTACCAACGATTTGTCAAAATCTATAAATCTCTTTTGTTATTCTAAAAAAACTAACGCTTTCTGATTTGCAATTAATTGTTACCTATTAAAGTATAGTTATAAGTCATTATGATGATGAATACAATAACTGCAATTTTGCAATTAATATATATATATTACAAGCTAATAGTGATTACAGTAGTATCTGTTATAAAATATAATCTCTACCATTTGATATTGATCGCTCAATCACTCTGTTGACTTCGCTGATACTCTAACCCGTGATATCTAAGAATAACAACTGTTCCTTTAACAATCGTAAATGCCAATTGCATGTTACTTATTCAGATGATTAAACCTAAAATGATTGTTTGATTGATTTGAATAATTTTTTATATTAATTAAATTAACGAATTCTATTTCATAATTTAATTTTTATTTAAATAATTTTTTAATTGAATTAAGTTAAACTAAATTATTCGAGTTATTATTCAAATTTTATCACAAATATTTATCATATTATAGTATTAATTGATTCTAATTTATATAATTTTATATAATCATATGCATACATTTAAATTCCTTTATTTTTTATACGAGATATATATGTCAAACAGAGTTAAAAAACCAACTCAAACTTAAAAATCAATCAATTGATCAATAAACTTAAAGTTCTATTTTAAAATTTAAATTTTATTAAAAAATACCACAATAAAAAATTATATTTTTAAAGTCAAATAGAATTTTACTCATCCTTAATTAGACTTAGCATTTTTTTTTTAAATTCCAAAGTTAAAAGACTATCATATACAAAGTGGAATTTGTGAAGACGTCTTTGGTTAGTTCCCTTCCTTGTGGAAAGAAAAAGATGGCAAAATGTAACGATGAACATATTAACAGCAACAGAGATAAGTCATTCCCCAAGTCTCTTATTGTTTAGCTTAACTAGAGAATAGGGAAATCCTGAGATGGTAATAGGGTGGGACGAGTTTTTGGTCGCTCCAACTAACATATTCGAACCCATTCCACCTCAAATTTTAATAAGTTATACCCCCAACCAGACCTAACGTAACAAAAAACATAACCTATCCCCAATCCATCCTGCTATTTTAATAATAATAATAATAATCCGATCCGATCCAAAAAAATAATAAAAACATTAAATATAATATCGCTCTCCCCTCCTCGAAACCCGATTTTAATACTAAAAACCCGCCCCGAACGGGTTGAGACCTGTCGGGACGGGTATTATTGCCATCCCTAGGGAAATCAACGCTTTTATCTCTATTTGAATAAAATAGTGATAATTCATTCAAACACAATGCAATCAATTGCATAAAATCCTCAGCTTCTGATGACTCAATTTATGTGAAAGTTAACAGCAAAAGGCAATTTTCTTCAATAACAATCTTAGGAACTAGGTAGAATTTAACTAAAAGATGCGAGTCCACAAAGCTTAACTATACATATCTGAAGCAAATTTTAGAATACACAGATGTTGGAGTGTGTGTGTGTGTGTGTGTATTTCTTCACAAAAAGCAAAATTTATGAAGGGTCAACTTACTGTACAGGAGGTAACCAAGTTATGTTATCATATCGAATTACTAAGCTCTAGTTCATCCTCAAGGTCATCCCCTTCTTCGAAAAGCTTTAAGAACCGAGCCTGATCCTGTTGCCTCTTCTTCTTTTGCCAGTATTTATATGCCATCACCATTGCAATAATAGTTACAGTTAAAATCACCAGAACAATCAGTACAATAATAGCAACATGCGTTTTGTTCCCATCATTACCCGTTTCAGAACCTGTATCGGTAGCACCTAACACCCAGCAGCAAATAAAGTATATGAATATATGATGACTAAGTTGTATTGTCGCCTTAAACCTTCACAGGCAATTCTATAGTCCTGCTGGCATGGCTAACCTTAGCCTTAAAAGGGTTTTTAGTGATAAAAATAAGAAAAAGGCATGATAGGTAGCTCATTTGGCTCTTTAATCATATCAAAGGAACTTCAGATTCCCTAGTTAAATCTCAGCAATATTTTAACATTTCTTAAATAAGAAACCAGAAAATCTAAGGGAAGAACAATGACATAAAATGGAATAATTAATAACAGGAAAAGCAACCGAGAATAAAAAATGCCCTCATCAAGCACATTAACAGGGCATGCCAGTTCTTAAGCAAGGAGTAGGAGACAAAAGTTTTAAAAAAAATCCTTACCAGCAGGAAGAGACTTGCAGTCTTGACAGTCAAATGTAACATTAAGTTCCTTTTCTTTAAACAATACATATTTCCCACTAGCATTGAAGTCTGAAGCACAAAACTCCCACTCGTTAAATACATCATCAGATTTAAATGTGTCCTTCTCGTAGAATCCACACCGCTTGCATTTTTTGCTTTTAAGTTCAGTAAGAGGCTGAAAACACAAAGGTTACACTTTTATTATGTACTCTTCAGAAACAAATAAACTGTCATACACGCAAATTTGGTATAGCAGCAAGAACTCGCAGAGAGTTTAGTTAAAATAAAATTTAAGCACCTTTATCCAGACCAAACTTATGTGAAGCTAAAATGAGCATCCTAGTCAATTACTCCTGTCTCCCAAATCTCAATGTATCAGTAAAACTTTGATTCAACCCACATAATGCGAGAATTTACATCGAGTCACCATCCATACTGAAGAAGATACAAGTGAGTAAAACTTAAGTTTCCATTATAGGAAAAGGGAATCATGTATACGACATTTTATTTGAAGTACTCATATGTGACACATATACTAACATGATTACAAGAATATGACCCTTCAAGGATCCTTAAGACATTGAAGAAAAAAAAACTTTTAAAAAATAAACCATATTGAATCTGGCACATAACTGCACCCAACACTAATACCCGAGTCCGAGTCACATAAATCATGTCACTAAACAATAGAACTATACAGTTCCCTAAACCTATATAAAAAAAATACACACACACCAACCCAATGGCGCCTGTTTCATATTTTGCCTTTCAGCTAGGGTTGCATATTTCATAAAGCTTGATAATGATATAATTGAAGTTTTAATATCTCTACTAATAACAGGATCAAGAAAATCTTCTAAAACATTGACCATCAATCTTTATCGTATCAGTTCATTTTACATTAATTGACAGTACTTAAAAAAGATTGAAAATCAGGGTGAAGTATAAATACCTGCCAAGATTCTTCACCCTTGAAAGAATAGACGACGTCTTTTTTGGTGACATCCGGCAAAACCGTCCTGTTCTCTCCTTTGCAGGCGAAATAAACCGTCGGATTTAGTACCAACTCGTGCTTGTTGAATATTTCAATCGAATCCAATCTAACTTCAGCCGATGAAATTAATTCTAAAGAAGAAGAAACAGATTAAAAACATATCAAAATCAAATCTGCAACATACAACTTCCGTTTGTTTGTTTGCTGGGAGAGATAATTTACCTGGAAACCAGCTGAAGAAGAACCACCAGAGCAGAAAACGAAAGAAAATTTTCGAACGTAGCCGATTACGAATCGACATAGCGAGCTAAAAGAATAGCAAAGATTCGAGGAGGAAGAGAAAGGAACCACTAAATCAGAGAAATTAGGAAAAGTGCGCAGTACGCACCTTTCCTTCCTATAGTTGTATTTTCTTCTATCTTTTGGTAAACGAAAGGAATAATGAAAATACTTATGAAGCAATGGCGGTTACGAAAAAAGTTTATTGGTAAACTTGAAAATTAAAATAAATTGAATTTGAAATTAATTTAAATTTTAATTAAATTAAAAATAGATCTAAATTAATTTAATCGAATCAAATAGATTTAAACTGATTTTTTTAATTAAATTAAATAATTTTAAATTGATTTTTAATCAAATTAAATAGATTTGAATTAATTTTACCAAAATTAAAAACAACATGAACTAATGACAATTCGAAATATATATATTAAAATAAAGAAAGATAGAAGTGTAAATTGACGCATAATTCAAAAAATATATAAATGTTATAAAAAAATAACATATAGAGTATAAAAATTTAATTCGATTTAAAAATTTTACTAGAACTGATCGATCTCTTATTAATATAATATTGACCCGACTTAAAAGTAATTTTTAATTTAATTAAAAATTAACTAAATTAAAAATTAATTAACTCGACTAAATACCCAAACTAAAATCGTGGTATACTCAAACTATAATTAAAAATTTAAACCAAACTAAAATAATTCAAACGAATTTGAATAATTTATTTACCCTCTAATCTGAGTCAGGGAACTGGGATCGTTGACCAGTTAATTGTATTGTACGTTACGTTGCTTGCGACTTTCGTAAGCGGGGTGCGCACTGTTCACCTCTGCCTTTTAGGATCTTGCCACGTGTTTGAAAAATAGATATTGTTTATGTGTCAAGATCTGAGAGTGCTGTTAGATTTGGACTTCCAATGGAGAGTGGCTGCAATTGGACTTTTTATCCGACATGAGACTACGAGTATTTTATATGAAAACTCATGGAATTATACAGGCTTAATTTAATTCATGTTTATATATTTCTTAGTTAAATTTTACAAGTAAATTTTAATTTATTTTCTGATCCAAATATATTTAATATTTGTTTTTTAAATAAACATAATTAATTAATTATGTTATTTATTTTTATAAATCATGAGTTTTAATTCTTCTAAAAATATTTTATTTTTTCTTATTTTTAATCTAGAATCTTATTTTTTCGCCTTTTAATTAAAATTAGGTTTAAGATAAAAAAATTTAAAAAAAATTGACTTTTAAAGGAAGTATACAATGCCAAATATATAAATTAAAATATAACTCGAATTGTTAAGAAGTAAAGAAAAGTGAGAATATAGGATTTTAATTCAAATTTAGAGTATTTTAAAGGAAATTGACTTTTAAAAATTAGAATAAAATTAGGTTTAAGATAAAAAAATATATTATATTTTAATTATTAAACTATTAACTCTGTTAATTGTTTAATGTATTACGTTAATAAAAATTAATTTTAAATTTAATTCTCGAACTTTAAAATTTTATTTTAACTCTTTCTGACACACACACAAAAAATCATGTTCTGTTCTAATGTAGTGAAGTGATTTGGTAAAAAAAAGATGTTATTGTCTAAATATTACTATATATCTTATCAAACGTGTCTTTTATGAAAAATATTTGTGTAACATAGGGATAATGTTTAATTTTTTCTGAGAGTTTGAAGGAAAATTGATTTTTATTGAGTTCGGAGTAAAATCGATTTGTATGAAATATTTTTTTAAAATAAAATATTTAAAGTTATTAAATTATTAAAAAAATATTAAATTTCTTTTAAAATATAAGTGAGAATAATTGAAAATACCGAAACCTATAAATTATAAATTGATGTCTAACTATGGTCTATTTTTAAACTGATGTCTAAACTTGAAAATATTTCAATTGAATATTCAATTTGTCAATATCATTTAATTACGTCCTTTTGTCAATTTAGTCATTTGCTTAAGCTTAATATTAGCATAAATATAACGTTGAACATATTTAAAATTAACATATTTAAAAAAATTTAATTTTCAAGGGATTAAATCATAAAATAAACATATGTGGGGATCAAAACTACAATTCTAGCATTATATTAATTTTAAAAAATTAGAGGAACAAAACAAATAAATTTTTACTTTTGGTCCTATCCACTAAAAATAAGGTAATTAACTTTTTATGTCATTTTCTTTATTTTAAAAATAAATTTTATTTTTTATGCCATGTAAATAACGAGTGAATTATTACATAAAAAATAATTGTAAATGACTTAGTAACGTAACAAAAGATCAATTGATTGATTTTTAGTAGATAAAAATAATACTAATGTGATGAATCGGGTCTATAAAATATTTTTTATAGGGTATCATATTTTGGTATCATTAGTAGTGTGAGCATTCGATCGAGTCGAGTAAAATTTTATTGAGTTGATGAGTCATATTTATGACTTTAAATTTTATTTGAATTTTTTAAATTCGAATTGTGTTTATATAATCCAATTTGAGTCAAACCGAGTCTATATACAGTTTAAATTTTAGCGATTTATAATTTTATAATATACATTAATTTTAATTTAAATGGTTTTCTCTAATCATATAAAGTATAAAAGTATATATTTTTTATATTTTTATCACATTTGTAAGTAAGATTTATTATGTTATTTAATAAAGAAGTATCATTTAAAATTTTAAAACATATTTATAATGATATTTTTGAGGAATAATTTTATTAGAATAAAATATGGATAGGGTTAAGAAATATATGAAAAGAAAGAATTTATTAAAATAATATAATTGAATGACTAAATTAAATAAAAGGCAAAGTTAAGAGACTAAATTATAAAATATTTTTCCATGCCGAGTGAAACCGTAAAAACTAAAAAGGAAAGAAGTGTACTGCCAGCCAGACCGCAAGCAGCGCCGTTACTGCTTAACCACAAAACCCAGCAAATAAATACAAGAACGAAACACGGTTAATTCCCAGGGGAAATGAAAGGATACTGATTCAATTTCAGTGGACAAGATTTATTGAGGCAAATCTCTCCGTCTCTTTCACTTCCAGCACATATCACAATTCTCGACAACAATATTCTCAACGGAGCTCATAGCTCAATCTTCCATGGGATTAGCTACAGCCCTTCCCCATGGCGGTGGCATTCGAATCGCTCTCAATTTCGATCTTAGGGTTTCCTCTGTATCGCCTTCAGTTCAATCTCCCAGAAGGACCGGACTCCGGTTCTCAATTCCTCGTGTCTCCGTGCTCCATTCAGGTCTCTTTCCTCCATGCTCTTATGCTCTGTGCGTTGAAGTATTCGTTTCTTAGGTCAAAACGTTACCATCAGTTCCGGAAAAGTTTGAGAATTAGTCAATGTACTTTAATAGTTCAAAATTTTAGTTCAACTGTCGATACAATCAGTATTTTTTGGTCTAAATTTGATTAGTAGTGTTTCCTGAATTCATAATTTATTGCTTGTGAAATTGATATGATTGCATGAGTATACTGATAAACAAATGGGTAGAAAATATTGGCTTTAAACTAGAATTTTTAAATAAAAGTATGAACGTTGAAGTTTTAATTTTTGAATTACTGGATAAATCACAATTAGAGGGACCGGCTGACGGCATATTTTGATCATGTTTTTGTTTTTTGATTTTCCATTTTAATTTGTGATTAAACTCTCAGTAAGCCATAATCAGCGGGCAATATGTTTCCCGGTTGCTCGCTCCAGGGGAATGAAGCAGGAGGATCATTTGTCTAAAGGTGAATTTAATTTTTTATTAACTTTAGGAATTTATATTAATCTCCTAAATTGAAGCTTTTTCATCGTTGTTGGATAAAATGATGTATTTATGGGATAAATCTGCAGATGAGGAGAATTCTTATGCTGATTCCAAGGAGAAACTTCAGGAAAATAAAGATTATGTATCATCTGTTAAAACTGTTGCTTTTTGGGTCAGTTGTCTCAAGATTATTGCTGTTTATTCTTTAATGATTGTAGATTCATTTTGTCCTTTGTGGATTGAAGACATTTGGGGTATTCATTATTGTGTTTAGGTGTGCTCTGCGGTTGCTTTTGGAGTTGGTGTGGGATTGAAGGAGGGAGTTGGCAAGGCATCAGAATTTTTTGCTGGGTATCAAGGATAGGAGTGTTGAAAATTACCCATTAGTCACTTTTTTCATTATATCTGACTGATAATACATGGCCCTTTTCCCCTGTTTTAAATGGATTTTAAACATTTCAGCTTGGGTTTTTCTCTTTTACATGCTATTGATGTAGTTATGATTTCTTTTCAGGTACTTATTGGAGCAAAGTTTGTCTGTAGACAATTTGTTTGTCTTTGTTCTTATCTTCAAGTACTTCAAAGTGCCACACGCCTATCAGGTGCCATACATTTATATATCTGCTTAAGACATTGTATAGTTCCTTATAACTATATTGCCTGAAGCTGTCAGTTTATATTGTGACATCTCTGGAAAAGATATTCTCACACATACTGAGCTTTTTCATGTTAACCCCTTGTAATTTAAAGTTTCATCGGTGCAAAATGTAGAATCGGGTTCTTTCATATGGTATTGCCGGTGCAATCATCTTTCGATTGTCATTGATACTACTTGGAACAGCAACCCTTCAGGTAGATCATTATTCACTTTTTAAGTTTGCATCTGTTTTCCCTTGAACCATGCTTCTTGTCTGAGCTCATGAACTCCCCTCTGCTTTTTTAGAGGTTTGAGGTGGTCAACCTACTATTGGCTTCTATACTCTTGTTCTCATCGTTCAAGGTGCTGTATATCTACTGATTGGTGTGACTATCAAATTGCTATTTATCTAACATGTTGTGGTGCTATATTATTTTCCAAATTTATGACAGTTCTGCGCATGTTATGTTTGCTTCATTGAGTTCAAATTCTAGTGGCTCATCATTTTGTATTATCTTGTGATAGCTATTTTCCAATGATGAAGATGACTCTGATCTGTCTGACAACTTCATAGTGAAGACATGCCAGAGATTTATCCCCGTCACATGTGATATTCTACCTTTGAATTGTTTCTGTTCTACTTTAGGTCTAGCTTATTTAGTTTCTTCTGTCTATTCATTAAAGGTTGACTACTTATGTGCTGGCTGCAATCTTTATTAACAAATTCCGCTAGTTCATTTGCATCGGTTAATGCTTGTGATTGTGGTTTTAATTCTTTTCTTGTTTCAGCAAATTATGATGGCAATAAATTTATAACTAAACGGGACAACATTTGGCAAGTAAGTCATCTATAACAACTTTCACATCCTCAGTTCCACTTCCTGGGAACTTTATAACATCATGTTTGTGTGAACTAGCTGTCTTTTCTTATTCTGAAACACATTTGAATTCCTTTACTGAGTTGAATGAATTCTTGATTCTAACAGGTGTCAAATATTTTGGACAGGCCACTCCTTTGCTTCTCACAGTAGCAGTTATTGAGCTCAGTGATATAGCATTTGCTGTAGGTTCTCATCATCTCACCCATGCCTAGGATATGGACATGCTGGTTAATGATGCAATGAGGATACTGATGAAAATTTTCATTTTCTTTAGGTTGATTCGATACCAGCTGTTTTTGGTGTAACCCGAGATCCTTTTATAGTTTTTTCATCTAATATTTTTGCCATCTTAGGTAATTCTTTCACCGTCATCTCAACATAAATCTCTCTCACAAACACACGCATACAGTCGTACAAGATGTTTACTTTACTATATTCCTGTTCCTTCAAGGTTTACGGTCACTTTACACACTCATTGCTGAGGGTATGGCAGATCTGGAATACTTACAGGTACATTTTACTCTCTCCACTTGACCTTCTTATGCATGCCAATACGCCATAGATTTGACGCCAGTGAAACTGTGGAAGTTCGAAATAAGTTTTTACCGATACATGAATAGAATGTGATGAATCATCATAAATAATTGAAGATATAACCATGCAACTCGTACAAATTTGTTCCTGTCAATATTCTGTTGCCAATTTGCACGTATCTTGCAGATTACTGTTGTGTTATTAAGCATGCAGCTCTATCCATAGATTGACACTTAACATGTACTCTGACAAGTACAAATTTGTACTGATTTTCCCCCCTTTCCTTTGGCAGCCTTCCATTGCCGTTGTTCTAGGTTTCATTGGGTTTAAAATGATCTTGGATTTCTTCGGTTTGTACCTTGATTCCGAATCACTCAATATGATTTTTATTTTCTAAAGAACTAAAAAGTGATCTTCATCCTTTAATTCAACGATGCAGGATTTCACGTATCTACCGAGGCGTCACTCGGTTTTGTGGCGACAAGTCTTAGCGCTGGAGTTCTGTTGAGTTTAGCCAAGAAGTCTGAGTAAGTGAAATCAAGTTCAGTGGCACATGAGGTGAATGGTTTATATTTTGTATGTTTCATCTTGTAGTTCAAAAGGAATTGAGCTCTAAAATCGTTTCTCATTCTATGTTTCTTTCTCCTCTCTCTTCAACAATGAAAATGAAGATTAATTAACGTTAATTCATTCCTTCGTGTCTGTTTTTTCCCTCCATTTTCTGTTCTCTGCTTGAGGTGATTAATATATTTTCATTTGGGAGCATGCTGTTTTCAGTAACGCCTTAGATAATGTCCCGGGGCCGGAACTGGGATATGTGAAGCGATAATTTTTAAAATTATAGAATATGGATACAATAAAAGTATGAAAAATATAAAATAAATTCTACGATTAATTTTACTTATATAATTAATTGACATCAAAAATAAATTAAGAGTTTAAGTCACAGAATTTATAATATAGTTGTTTCCATAAATAATAATAATAACAACAAAATTCTTGTAAAAAGTTAAAAGTAAAAAACGCAGGTTTTCAAGGTTTAAATGAAAACTAAGTTTCTAAATTCTAACTTTAGTTCTTTAAAGTATTTTTTGTAATAATAGGTGTTCAAAGTTGTACTCGTGTTATAAACCTTTAGTGTTTGACTGGAATGTCATTCAGCGTTTCTAACAACACCGTATTGAGGAAAGAACCATCTGGTATGTCATCTAGTTTTTGATATTCCAATTTATATAAACATTTTTAATATTCTTTATTAACGTGAGATATCCTCCATACGTACCAATCGTTTTCATTTCACGCCTATCCTCTAGACGTAGGATGTGTATTCGGTTAATTCGGTCGGTAATCAAACCGAATTAATTAAAATTAATTTAACCGAAAATCTAAATTCTTAACAGATAACCGAACCAAATTTTTATTAATCGAATTAACTGAACTGAAATTATTTTGGTTAATTGATTGAAATTTATTATAGTTTTTGGTTAAATTATATAATAGGTCCCTAAATTATATTAAAATAATTTTTTAATCATTAAACTTTTATTTTATGTTAATTTAATAAAAATTTAGTGACTATTTTATAATATAAAAAGTTTTTAATAAACATTTTATAATTTTTTAAAAGTTAAATGACTAAAAGTAAATATATAATATATATAATATTTAATATATAATATTTTCGGTTAATTCGACTAATTAATCGATTTCAAACCGAATTAACCATTAACCTAATTTTCAAAAAAAATTAATCGTTAATCGAATTTACCAATAATTAACCGACCGAATTAATCAAAATAATTTCGGTTCGGTCAGTTAATTCAGTTAAAACCGAATAATCCACACTTCTATTTAGACGTATAAGATATACGGGATGGCATCAAATGTCATACATGTGCTTCATAGATAACGCACATAGGAACACAAATTTAATGTTCATGGTTATTTCTCAGATATGAATTAGATATCGATAAGTAATAAATGATTTAACAAAATAAAATATTAGATTCTTTTAATTATATATAGAATATACAAGATAACTTTCGAATCGAGTTTGATTTAAAGTTAATTTAAATTTTAATTGAATCAAACTTAAATAAATCGCAGTCTATGCTATCTATACAAAATGTTAGAAGGCGAAATTGTTTTTTTTTTCTTCTATTTTTTATTATTTTTTTCTTTAGCCTTTCTGATACAGTAATTGTACGTTAGGGGATTGTAAATTCAGTTAACAGAAATCAACGACCATCCTTATTTCTTCCAAATCATATGAATTAAACCCAAAGTTTCATTAATCATCAAATAGAATAGGAAAAATATATAGCTGTTAATGAATCCGAAATCGTCTCCATTCTCTCGAACGAAAGAGGTAATTCAGCTTTCTAGTTCCTGCATTTTCTCTTTAGCTTTGAAAAATTCTGGGTTTTAGATTTCTACTGTTCTGTGCTATCAGAATGTGAACAAAAGAACTAATTGTGAACAAACAAATGTAACTTGTTTCACTGCTTATTCATTTTTCTTTCAAGCTCTAATGAGATTTCCTTTGAATGGGTTTTAATGTTTCATTTTGGTTGATATTCGACGAGTGTGAGTAGTGGCGGGAGAGACTTCTTCTTTGTGAAATGTGGAATGAGCTTAATGTAAAGCGAAAGAAAGCTATGGGCAGCTATATATTTGCAGGTTTTTGTCAAGTATGTTATTGTCCTTATTGAGCAGGCGCTTCTTGGAGGCTGATTCCAGGCAAGTTTCATATTTTTTTAATCCCCTGTTCGTATTCATTTTGGAATATTTTAATGTTGGTAGCTTTATAGATCTTATCGTTTTGGATCTAAATATCTAGTCAGTCTGAGGTTGAACTTGCTTCTAGTCAGGTTGATGATGTTGTGGTTCATTTTCGAATTGTTCTTTAGTTTTGGGTAGAATGAATTTTGTGCTCCTGGTTTAATTTGCTTTTGAATATGTGCATAATAATGTGGTTAGGGACGCCTATGGGTTCACTGTGAGACCTCAAAACATACAAACATATCGAGAGTACGTTGATATCTACAAGGTACAAATTTCCATGGAGGTTTAATTGTTGTATTCTAAATTTCTAATGATATACTGCTTGCATTTAAACAAATATATATAATATATATGGTCAGTTTTGGGTTATTGATATAGTGATTCATTATGACAGGAAGAGGAAGCGGAAAGATTAGAGAAATGGAGGATTTTCCTCGAGCATCATGCAAACCCTACTGAACCATGCCCTTCCGAAAATGAAGATAATACAACCTTGCAAGGTGAAGCTCGTGAGGTGAAAAATAAGGGTCTTCTTGAGGAAGAAAATAAAGGGACATTACCTGTGGAAGCTTGTGAGGCAAATGAAGAGGCTTCTAGTGATGCAAACGAAGAGACTGCTTCTAAGAAGCAACACGAGGTGAAATTGCAGACTGAAGCTACCCAATTTAATAAGGATTCTGCTTTAGAGGAGGAATGTAAGGAGACGTTACAAGATGAAGTACTTGAAGTGAAAGAGGGGGTTGATTCTTCAGAAAAAAATAAAGATACATCAGAGACGGAAGCCACCGAGTTAAAAGAAGTGGATGCTTCAGAGAGGAGCAGGGAAGGAGATGCTCCAAGTGTGAAGTATGATTCTGCTAGTTCAATAGAAAGTGAAAGAAAAAAGCCTGATATTGCTGGTACATTGGAAAGTGAAACAGGAAAGCGAAGTTCTGTTTACTCAATGGAGAATGCTAGACAAAAGGAGGTGCAGCTTGCAGAAGAAACAAAGACACGTAAGGTCCATAGATGGGCTAAGACCAGACCAGACCTTCGTGCCATTGAGAATTTGATGAGTTTAAGGGTTAAGAGAAAGAAAATGAAAAATAGGAATATGAATGGAACCAGATGCCATCTTCCATCAAGAAAAGAGGTAAGATTTTCAGAAGGAGAATCTCAGGATGAATTTGAGGAAAAGGTATGTGTTAATGAGATCTCAGCTACCGAAGGGAGTAATGCAGACAATGGGGCTTATGACGAATCTGTTTTTCCTTGGAAAGAGGAGTTGCAGAGCCTTGTTCATGGAGGAGTGCCAAAGGATCTAAGAGGGGAGGTGAGATTGAAATTAACCTGTTTGTTACCATCTTCATATTTATTTGCTGAAAATGTGTTATCTTCTATACTACGATCATTGCAGGTATGGCAAGCCTTTGTCGGCGTTAAGGCTCGGCGGGTGGAGAGATATTATGACGACTTGATAGCTAAAGAAAACCATGATGCTGATCACCTTAGTAACTCATCCAGTGTGTTTGAAAAATGGAGAAAACAGATTGAGAAGGTCACTAGACTCATACGCCTTGGAATTTATTCTTCAATCTTATCAATTCGTAGGCGCTGCATCTTTTTCTTTAAAATGATTTCACATTTCTCCCAATGCTAACTTGTCTGATTATTTTTCAGGATATACCGCGGACTTTTCCAGGTCATCCAGCTCTGAATGATAATGGCAGGGATTCCTTGAGGCGTTTACTTTTAGCATATGCTCGGCATAATCCATCTGTTGGGTATTGTCAGGTAATTGATGAATAAAAATATCTTTTTGTTTTTAAATTTTGACACTTGAGGCTGGGATTGAACCCTTTCACTCTAATTAAGGCTTAGTATTTCATAGTTGTGTTGATAAGTGCTGTAGGAAAATGTGGTTTGTTAAGTTTAGTATTTGGCTTTGTTGTCTAGAAGTGTTGTAGAAATTAAAATGTCTATAACATATTGGAAAGGACATTTGGTTGGGGAATAATAAATGACGGTGTTTTGATAATTTCATACCCCAAAGAACTTTTCCAAAAGCTAAAAAGTTCTTTTTTCAGCTTTGAGTTGAACACTACCAATAGACCTACACCACACGTGCTAACCAAATTAAAAGTTCATTTCACTGAATTTTGTTGAACTGGCACTTATGTTTTAGTATTTACTTTAATTGATTTCTCTCTTTCAAACTGGCTCCATATTTGGGACACTTTCTTTACGTAAAACCTGCATTTACTTTTTATGATTGTGGATCTAGATCACAGTTCTGTTTCCCTTACTCATGATATATTTGAACTCTTATGTTCCGTAGAATCTCTCTAAGAAAGCTTTACTTAGAATCTAAAAGTTCGTTCAATTTCTTATTCTTTCCTTCATTTCAGAAACCATGTTACTTTATAAGCACAACACAACAAGGTCATTGTTCTATTCATTAGTAAATTTTGCTATCTCAAGAACATCTCTGATGTTCATCATGTTCTAAAACTATGACTGTTCTTATGTTAGAATTAAAAAAAAAAATCACCTCATCAGTGGACCAAGCTGCTTGCTAGTAATATACAAATCTAACTTTTTTTCCTTTCTATATCTTACTCGCCTGAAAAGACATGTGAGCATAAAGTTTAAGTGCAACTTGAGATCCCAAATGTCCACTAGGGTTACGATACATGGCATGATTAATTATTTAATAAGTGGTTACCCTTATTAATATCAAACACATGCAGGCAATGAATTTCTTTGCTGGATTATTGCTTCTACTTATGCCTGAGGAAAATGCATTTTGGTAGGTTCAGGTAACTTTTCATAAAAGGTTGATTTCTATCTAGAGTATATTTTTCTACGTTTTACCTTCGAATGGCTTGGTATCTGATTCTCTTCTGCTAATCATTGTACAAAGGCAAATATGGGAACATGCATGCTCATTATTCAAGAATAGCTAGGTCAGCTTTAAAGATTGATTTCTCTCAATGTATTGTTAGGACCTTGGTGGGCATTATTGATGACTACTTTGATGGGTACTATACAGAGGAAATGATAGAATCCCAGGTTTTTAATTTTTCTACATTCTTTTATGATACTCCATGTTCCTTATCAAATTCTCTAGTTTCTTAGAAGTTTAGCATCTATCTACATGTTCACAAACATGCTGATATAGCAGTATTTCTTAAGGATTTTGCCATTTCTCAGTATTGAAGTGTCTTTTAATTCTTAATATTTCTATTTTCTTAGGTTGATCAACTTGTATTTGAAGAGTTGATGCGTGAAAGATTTCCCAGATTGGGTTTGTTTACAACGTTTTCTCTACCTATTATCTTCTCATTTGTCATATGAAAAAATATGGGTGATTTTCTATTTCATGTATGCGAATGCTGCAGTCAATCATCTGGATTACTTGGGAGTGCAGGTGGCATGGATTTCTACATCGTGGTTTCTTTCGATTTTCGTAAATATGCTTCCTTGGGAAAGCGGTAAGATTTGAATTTAGTGCTAGAACTTAAATCCCCGACCCCAAAAAGGAAAAAAAAACTTCAGGCAAAATGTTTGGTTCTTAGTAGTCTACACTTTTTATTATAGATCATGTTTACCTTGTGATGGATTTCTTGGTCTCCAGTTCTTCGCATTTGGGATGTGATTCTATTTGAAGGAAATCGTGTTATGCTATTTCGAACAGCCCTTGCTTTAATGGAGCTACATGGTATTCTGATTTCACATTTATAAAATATTTAAAGCATTGATGTTGATGGTGAATTCAAAGGCAGTCTAGTTACATTGAGTTTACTGCAGCTCCTGCCATAGTTACAACTAAGGATGCTGGGGATGCTATTATTTTGCTGCAATCCCTTGCTGGCTCAACGTTTGACAGCAGCCAACTTGTTTTGACTGCCTGCATGGGTTTTTTAGCTGTGACTGATGGTAAACTACAGAAGTTAAGAGAAAAACATAGACCAACTGTGTTAAAGATTGTCGAAGAAAGAGCAAAAGGAGCTCAAGTTTCGAAAGAGACAAAACGAATTGCATCTAAACTGTATAGTTTTAAGCAAAATCGCGGACAGGAAGAAACAAATCCTGCTGAAGATGACAGAACCACATTTAAGTTGGAGCCCCGTTCCTCTGGTCTGGATGAATTGCTCTATAGCCTAAATTCAGATTTAGAAGTTGGGACCCTTCCATCTCTCCAGGATCAGGTACTTTTCTTTGTTTTCCTTCTTAGCCTATTTAGTAAGTCTCATGAGCAGTTGATGTTTGCTTACCAAAAATTTATTGAATTGTCAACCTTCAGTGATGTGAATATAGCAAACTACATCAAATTCAAAGAATTAGTATGACATCAACATAATCTTGCACAACCTGTGTAGAAGGATGTTGATTTAGTTCTTTGTTGACATTTGGACAAATCACAAAACATCAATGCTGCTGGATATTGCAATATAAGAACATTGGTGAAGGACCTTTAACTGCAGTGCATGAACTCGAGTGATGATATGGTTGGATGAATATCCAGTGGATTAATTATATAGCTTAATAAGGCTTGATAGTATTTTGCTCTTATAACCAATCTCATAAGTAAAGCATTAATCATGACTAAGCTGTTATTATATTTATACTCACTGAGGTTATCCTTGGTTTTTCAACAGTGTTTCACTTGTAATTAATTGGATGGATATGAATCATCATTGTTCAACTCCTTTGAAATTTCAAACATTAACAGTTTATGAGCAGGTTGATATGATGAAGATTGAGTTGTGTAGATTGCTTGAAGAAAAAAGAGCTGCTGTACTCCGGTTAGTATATTCTACAATTGGTGATTTATTATTTTTTTTCTCAAATATTCCATATCGAATTGCCATGTAGCTCTTCTTTTTAGATGATGGTAATATAGCAACCAAGTCTAGGTCAAGCAGAGTGCGGTTTCCGCCATGCAATTTATTGACCACCAACTCATATTGTAGAAAAATAAAGATTTTTCGAGAAAATTGTTCTCTATTTCCTAATTTTTATTGATAAGAATAACACATGTTTATAGTATACAAAAGTAGCTAATCTAGGAATAATTAGGTAAAATCAATATTCAATAGCTAAATCTGCACTTAATTATTGATAAATTCCTAAATATCAGCAGCTAGATATTAGAGAATATAATTCCTTAATTTTCCACAATCTACACCAATCAACATTCCCCCTCAAGTTGAGGAGCAAATGTAGTGAGACTCTCAGCTTGGATCTTGGATGTGTTCTCATCTCTTTGGTAGCAATTGCGCGTCTCAAAAAGTAAAAAATCCTCCCTTATTTTGGGAGCCGTTGAATTCTCCCACAATCATTGTTGATAATTTGTAGCTTTTGTTGTTGGTTTCTACATCCCTCTTGAGATATCTCCCAACTTCCCTTTGCCATCATGAGACTAGGGCTTCAAATAGCGGTTCGCTATATAGCGGTGGTGACACCGTCTTAAACCGCTATTATGAAAAATAGTGGTTTGTAATAATCACAATTCATCTGTTATTGTCTACAACCGCGATAATATGCCACGACTCTCAATTTAAATCTCTACTTGAGATGTCTCCAGCTTTCCCCTTCCATTCACGGTCTAGGAATAGTTGCTGCCATTCAACTTATATAGGATGTGTTTGACTTAAAAAAACTGTCTTTTCAAGGCTTAGATAGAACCTCATCTAGTTTCTTTAAAAGGCTTAACTAGAACCTCTCTTTTATATTGGATGACTAAGATAAAACCATATAGTTTTTTTCAAGACTAAACTATAACATTTCCCTATCTTTTACCATGGATGACTAAGATAAAACCAGATAGTTTTTTAGGGCTAAACTATAACCTTTTTCTATCCTTTACAATGTCTAAGATGAACCATTAGAAAGGAACACTACCATGCATCTTGCTGGGATTTCTCAGACTTTCCTAGCTCTGATAGCATGTAGAAAAATAAAGATTTTGAGGTAGAAAAAACTGTTCTCTATTTCCTAATGATTATTGGTAAAAATAGCACATATTTATAGCATATAAAAGTACCTAATCTAGGAAGAATTAGGTAAAATCAGTAGCTAAATCTGCACCTAGTTGTTGATAAATCACTAAATTTTAGCTGCTAGAAATTAGGAAATATAATTCTTTAACTTTCATCATTCTACAACCTACACATATCAATTGTGAACTTTCTCATTAAGGTGCATGGATGGAAGCTCCTTTTCGAGAACCATGGTATTAGCCTTCTTGATGTTCTCGAGCCTTTTCATCTGATACATTGATTTTAGTCATCGTACATAGGAAATAAACCATCATATCTGGCAATTATCTCATCATTTCGGGGAGATACTTTACTCAATATAGCCACGGACGAAAGTGCATCTCGTGGAATTAAAATTAGCAAACTGCTTCAAAATTAGGAATGAATCCCATATGACCATGTTCATGTTTTCTTTGCATGTATTATTTCTTTGTGTTTGGGAGCTTCTATAACCTATCATTTATTCATTTACATGTAACTGCGGGTTCTGTTCTTTTCCAGAGCTGAGGAGCTTGAGATAGCACTTATGGAGCTGGAAAAAAAAGATTATCAACGAGAATTCAATGCAAAAGTACATGTAAATTTATTTATACGAATATGCTAGACCTACCAAGCATATAATTGTTTCATTGAAGATACTTATATTCTTCTGTGAGCTTCGGTTTACTCAAGTTGCTTGCAGGATTTGAGGTTTGTTGATAATACTGCAGATTGAACTGTTAGAGCAAGAGGTGGCTGATCTACAACAAGCTCTTGCTGTTAAGAAAGAGCAGGAAGCTGCAGTCCTTAAGGTATAATTTTTCCTCTTTTTCGATGTATTAAAAATGCATTTTTAATGAACTATTTCAAGTCCTCCAGTGATTTTTAGATTCTATGTGCCACAGGTTTTGGTTCATCTGGAGAAGGAACAAAAAATGGTAGAAATTGCTTGCAGAAATGCAGAGAAAGAGGCAGCTGCCCTGAGAGAAGCAAATGCCGTGCTTCAGGTTCTCTCTCTCTCTCTCTCTCTCTGTCCTTGCTATCTCAAATAACATTGAATTGTAGATTTCATATCGTTCTTCCTGTAAGATTAAAAGAGAAGTCCAAAGATATTTGATTTTGCACCAAGGAATAACCTACTCATTCTGTTTACAATTTAGTTTCATCCTAAATGATATATTCTTATGATGAGAACCTCATTGAGACATTTAATCTATTTGTAGGAAATTTGTTTAGATAAGAATTTCAAGGCTTAATTAAGTTGACAAACCGTTTACATAGTCAAAACCTGATAGGATGTCACTGATAAAATCTCTCACGCACTGGTGTGTGAAGGAGTGGTGAGAACTTGTTCCAATGCGTGTGACTCACGGCACACGGTGGAACACACACACACCTGGCTGGGAGTGTTGACAAAAGAACCTCCAAAACCTGCCCTTTGAAGAATAACAGTGAGCCCCCCTTTTTTACACTCAAACAAACCACAAAAAAGAATATTTAATTTAAAAACCTTAAGATCAATTTAGGACATCAACATAAGATCATGCATTAAATACAACATATACATATTAACCCCTAATATTTAGCCTATAAATCTAATAGTTTTGTTCTTATAATTCATGAACTATGCAGTTCATTTTTAAGGTGCCTCCTCTGTTAAATTCCAGGTCTCATGAGTTGTTTTTCTTCTCTTTTGACTATACTATACTATACTATACTAAAAAAGGATACATTTGCAGGAAAAATACGAGAAGGCCTTGGCTTCTAATGCTGATTTGGAGAAGAGGGTGATTATGGCAGAATCAATGTTGGAGGCTACCTTGCAGTATGGATCTGGCCATCCTAAACCACCAACTTCTTCACAGTAAGAATTTTTTAAGCATCTTTCTTCTAGAATTCACTGGTCTTACGTAAGAAAAAGGGAATTCTGAATATTAAGACTAATATCTCTATTTTTATATCTTCCTTGTACTCAAAGTGTTCTGATAAATCTTCAATGAGCTTGGTGTTGATGCGGAGAACTATGAGACATAAAATGCTAAGAGCATGTGTACATTAATCCAGCTATTTAAAAAAGCCAAAGATTAGATGTTGTTCAACCCTTAAGATACCCCTAAGAAACAATCCTATTATACACACTCTATAATGAAAGGGGGTGATCCATTTTTCCAAAATATAAACTGTTGTATACGTGTATTCTCATGTAAGGAAATCACAAAGGTGGTTGCATGTTATAAATTTACAATGTCATCATAATTTTTAAAGCTGAGATTTTCAATGGCATTTAGATCTCTTCTCAACAATAGGGCAATGCACAGAGCATCTACATACCTTGTTTATGCATGTTCTAAATTACATTTTCTTAATGGATAGTTTTCCACAAGTTTCTAGGTGCATCTATATAGCCATGTCTAACAAAGATAGCATGCTTCTGTAGGACTCGGCAAGACAATGCTGGAGGTATGGGGGGGCTATTGTCACTTGGACTCTGGCGTGACAAAAACAAGGTAATTATGCATTATATATTAGGTTTGATGTTCAGAAGATGGTACTCACCCATTTTTGTAGCTTTACTCTAAGCTTGTAAACGTGACTTTGATATGTCAGGGAAAACCTAATATGGAGGAGCCCAACTCAAGCAGAACACAAGAAGAAACCAATAGTTAATACCGAGAGAAGAAGTCTAGTTAGGGACCGTCCTGGTGTCACATTGTCCATTGAATTTGAGTCTCAACAGTCAAAGAAATCAGTTCTCTGCTTCTTTTCCAAGTTTTATTTGCTCTTCTTTTTTGTAGTTACATAGATACTTGAATTAATTGTAAGACTTAAAAAAGAGGGTTCCAGTTGTATAAATTGTTAATTCGAACCCTAGTAGACTTGTCGAACTAGATTGATTCGAATATAAAATTTTGAAGTCGAGTTTAAGTAACCTGAATATAGCATCTTATGTTTATATCTGAGATTGGAGTGATGTAAACATAATGTAAATGACGAATTCGCTTCGCTTGTCTTGAAGTCAAAAGCATTGTCCAAGCTATCCTCAGAGGCTATAAATTCACTAGAGCAAGTCTCCTCAAATAAGTAGTATCTGTCGTCAATATTCGTTAAATTATTTTTGTTAATTTTTATAACACGTTTCATTATTAAATATTTTTTTAAATTTTATTTTTAGAAAAATAAATTAAAATTTACAAAATATTTTAGAATTTTAAGTAATTTTAAAATATTCTCTAAATTCTTCAAATTTGACAACTTTTAATGGTGTTGATCATATTTTTGACGACTTAATAACACGATTTCAATCATACATTGTTTATCGTTCGTTGTACCATCGTTTGTTGTAAATTATTAAATTTTTTTTAACATTTTGCACTATATCCATTAATAAAAATTAACAATAAGTATTAACTAACATTAACGATAAATATTTATTTAAATAATTTTTAAAAATTAAATATTTATTTAATTTAAATTATATTATATTTCGAATACTTATAAAAATAAAAAATATATTTTAAATACTTATTTCACACTCAGGCCTTCGCTTTATTCTGTAATATCTTAATTCCTTGTCCAATTTCAGCAAGACCTAATTTCTGTTCATTCAACCCTAATTTGACATCTGGGGATCATAAAAAGAATGCTTTTATGGTGATCGACTGATTGTGTCTAATTTGAATGCTTAGACAGAAAAAGGCACAGAAATCTAACACGTAACAAGCACCAGAGCTAGAATCAGCAATTCACAAGCTCAACCGTAGCTTCTCGATCAATCCCATTCCCATCCTCCCCAAATTTCACCCCCTTTCGATTCAATTACAAAAAAACCTAAAATCCAAAGGAATAAAAAACGAGGAGAACAACTACTAATCGAATCATTCAGATTGCTTCTTTTTTTTCTTTCGAGGAATAATTTGATCGATCGATTAAGTGAAAGGGTGACGCTTCGATTTTATTTTATGGTGATAAGAGATGCCGCCCAAGCAAGCCTCAAAAGCAGATTTAGCGAAGAAGCAGAAGATCATAGAGGACAAGACATTCGGTCTCAAAAACAAGAACAAGAGCAAAAATGTTCAAAAATACGTCCAAAATCTTAAACAGTCCGTACAACCCAAACCCGACCCAAGTAAAATCGCTCAAAAGGTTCGGGTCCTATCCTGATTACTCGTTTATTTATCATTAGTTATGCCTCGTAATTATAGACGTGAAAGATTAAATATTGTTTATATGATTATTTTTTCCCGCTTTTCTTATTGTGTTGTTGTTTAGGAGAAATAAAAGAAATTAGAATCTGGATTTCTGGGTTTTTCTTTAATTAGCTTATTTTTGTATGAAATGTTTTTTCTCTTGATTGGAAGTTTTGGTTCTTTGGATGGTAAAGTTGAATGGAGATGATTGAGCTGAGGCATTGAAATAATAGTCTTCTTTCCTGATTCTTGTTTTTTTTGTTTCAGAAAAAGAAAGATGAAGAGAAGGCCAAAGAGAAGGAGCTAAATGACTTGTTCAAGATTGCTATTACTCAGCCTAAAGTGCCTGTTGGTAATTGTCTAACCTTTTCCTCTTTGGTTTCTCCATTGTTATTGGTAGCTTAAGTTCTTATATGATGCCCTTTTTTAGATTGTTTATATGGGTTGGTTTATTAGGATTGGAAGTTTAGTTCTAATAGTTGGGTCTTGTACAGGTGTTGATCCCAAGTCAATATTGTGTGAATTCTATAAAGCGGGGCAATGTGCCAAAGGTTTTAAATGCAAGTTCTCACACGACCTGAATGTTCAGAGGAAAGGCGAGAAGATTGATATTTACAGTGATAAGCGCGATCAAGGTTAAACCTCATATGGAATTCTATGTTTTTTATTCTTAACTACTTAATTATCAAGAAGGATTGAAGGGTTTTCTGATTTTTATATGTTTGATTCCATCTTTCTTTAAGAAACCATGGAGGACTGGGATCAAGCAACTTTGGAGAAGGTTGTTGAATCGAAGGGGAAGGAGTATCAGCAGAATAAGCCCACTGATATTGTAAGCTTTAGCTGTTGGTCCTTTGCTTGTTTGATAATTGTGCGAGATCGAATATTCTTCTGAACTATTTGTTAAATGCACGTGCTTTTGATGTGGGTGAGAATAAACACAACAGTAATCAAAGAAATAAGGATGAACATACTATTAGTAAAGAAGATGGAACTTAAGAAAAACTTAGGGTTAAAGGAAACCTCTAATTTTCTTTTAATTCATAGAAAATAATAATGCTAAGTCGTGTCGGTAATATTCTTACAGCCTATTATGCTAGGGTTTCAAAGATAATTTAATCCTAGTCCTAGATTTAGGGTTAGTCTAGCATTACTTTTGAAAAGTGCGGTGGAAAAGTGTCGTGGAAAGTTCTTTTGGAATTTTTGGTTTAAGATATATGTGTTTAGTATTGTTGTCAAAAAGTGCTTTTGAGAAAATAAATGACTATTTTAGACATGATGTTATAAGTTAAAAAATATATATTTAATTGATAATCAAATTCTTTCATATTCTAATATTAACTTAAATTATGATAAAATATAAAATATTAATAAATAAATACATAAATTATTTTTGAAAAGTGCTTTTCAGAAGTGCTTTTGAGAAAAGTGCTTTTCAAAAGTGTTTTTCAAAAGTGCTTTTTTAGAAATTTGACATAAATATATATAATTTTTAAATTAAAAAAATAATTTATGTTAGATATAATTATGTATTTGTAAAAATTAAATTATAATAAAACATAGTAAATGAAGGTTAAAATTGTAATCTGACTCCTAAAAGCACTTTTCCAACCGCAAAAGCTAAAAATTTTAGCTTTTGCGTTTACTCCAAAAGTGAAATGTTTTGACCCAAAAGCTGGTTTAGAAAGCAATGCTAAACGCAACCTTAAAACATAATGGAAACTTATAATTCCTAATCATTCAAAATATCTCTAATATTTAATAAAATTGAAATAAATAAATATTATAATAATATAAGCTCATGTGCCAGCTTACACATTTATATGTGAAAGTTACACCTTCAAACTCTGTTGGGAGTTTCTTCTAACATAGAAAATGGCCAATTAAAAGATAGTGAAGCATATATTTTGGTATAATCTGATGATTTTCATCTGAATACATATTATGAGATTCACCTATTTTGAAATCATTAATTAGATATGCAGAAGATAAGGAGAGAGGGCTGATATATGGTTGCCGTAGTGCAAATTGTAGTGGTTTAGATGTGTGACTTGAGATATTCTATATTCTTTTGCTCCTCATTTATTTACTATGCTTGGCACTGATTTGGAGGTAAACACAGGTTTGTAAATACTTTTTAGAAGCTGTGGAAAAGAAACAATATGGTTGGTTTTGGGTCTGCCCAAATGGTGGCAAAGATTGTCATTACAGGCATGCTCTTCCCCCAGGATATGTCCTAAAGTCTCAGATGAAAGCTTTGATAGAGGAAGAGAGTGAAAAAACACCAATTGAGGATGAGATTGAGAATCAGGTAATAATTATAATTGCTGGAATCAGTCTGCTATTCCTCCGTCCTTCAACTTATTTTTTTTTACTTTACTTTCACTGGTATTTAAATTATCTCAATGTGTCTTCATCTGTAGCGTACGAAATTAAAAACTTCAACTCCTATGACTCCTGAGTTATTCATGGAATGGAAGAAGAAGAAGACAGCAGAAAGAGATGAAGGATTGGCTGCACAGCGAGCAGAAAGGGCTAAGAATGACCGTATGAGGTATGCACTGGACATTTGCTTTCACGAGCATTGATGAATAGAAAGTGTGTGAATATGTTGCTCGGACTACTCCCTTGAGGTACCTGTGTCCAAGATTTATGTCCAACAAATGGATGTGGGGATATGACCTCCAATTACACCTCCAAATATGTGGAAAAAACTTAGAAAAATCTAACCATACTAGTTTTGGATACATACCTATATTGAACACTTGCACTCAAGTCTGAGTAAATAGACATCTGTTTGCTTTCTTAAAAATTATTTCTAAATTTCCTCTTCATTGTGCTTGTGCAGTGGTCGTGAACTATTTCTGTCAGATGCTAGTTTATTTGTGGATGATGCCGAGGCATATGAGAAATACCAAAGGGAGGAAGAGTCTGATGCTCCTGAAAATAAGGTACTGTTTTGCTTGGCATCTTTCATGTGTTCCATGAAGCTCCTGTGAGCTTAATTAATCACACAGGTAAACAAGAGGTGAAAATCTTGATAACATATCATTCAGAGTCTCCTTTTTGCGGAACAGATTGAGGTAGATAGAACCTTTTCCTTTCTAGGTCTTCTAAAGAGGGGAAAATATTAGTAATAGACTCGATGAGATTTTCCTGATTTTAAGCAACGTAAATTGCTGTTCATTGCTTTAAGAAGGAAAGTCTGACAACTGCTATTATGCTGCCTCTAGTGCTGCTAAGTCACGAATTACAATATTGAGACCACCTTACATTTTTATCGAATATCATTTACCACAGAATCATGTCAGCACTCCACATATTTTTGACAATGAAAGTTACAGAAAACTGAAAACTTGTTCAAGACTGTTAAATTGTTCTTTTAAAATATTACTATCTCGAAACAGCAAAACTGTCCTTGCCTCCTGAAGATATTTTTTTTGTTTCTTTTGCTTGCCCGTTAGCCTGATCCTCCGAGCTGGGTTGATAGAAGGCACCTCCCTGATTAGTGATGGTCATATCTGACACATGTTCTTCCTTGCTTACTGTTACCTTTAAGGAAAAGTGTTAAATGAAAAATCAACCCCTGAACTATGTCTTTTGTTTGCTTTTAGCCCTTAAACTATTTTTTGTCAATAAGTCCTTAAACTATCATTTTTGGTCACTTTAAGTCCGGTAGTTATCCAAGTCAAAAAAGATTATTTCAGCGAATAAGATATCGACATATCATATGATTTTTTGACCAATAGATAGTTTAGGGACTCAAAAAAAAATATTTTGATCGAAAAATAGTTTAGGGACTTGAAGTGACCAGAAATGATAGTTTAAGGGCTAAAAGCAAACAAAAGCCATGGTTTTAAGGGGTGATTTTTCATTTAAGCCTAAGGAAAAGTTTTCCCCCCCTCTGTAGTGGCTGAGATTATGGACAAATCTTGTAAATATGATTGGTTCGTAGATAGAATTGGAATGTATGCACAGTATCTACTCTTTTGACATGAATGTCTTTGGCATATTGATAGGTGATGGACTAATTGCTGCTGAATATTTCTTGTTTTGCATGTTTATGTTCAGGCCAATAATCCAGCTGCTACTGGACCAAGCACCTCAGCATCAACTGCTGCTGATGCCGACGTTCTTCCGGATGATGATGATGATGAATTAGACCTGGATGAATTAAATGAACTAGAAGCAAGCTTGGCGAAGACGTCCATTCAAATTCAGGAGCCTTCTCCACCTTAATTTTGAGCTGCACAGTGTCTTTAAAGGGACGACTCTGATCCTGCTGCAAATGACTTCCCATCAGAGTTTCCCCTGTAAGTTAACTCTACTGAGCTTGCTGTTATTGTTTCATCCATGCCCATTATTTTCCATGTTCAAGTGCATCTCTAAGCCTAAAGCTGCAGGATCCTGTTGTGAAATTTCTAGTTGTATCCCTTTTTTGATGCTGTGTTTCTCTGTGATTATGATTCTGCTTTCTTATTGTTTTAATCTGGATTATCTTATTTTGACTACACCCTTTTCATGTATGTTATTTTTCATAACACATCATGCGTACGTAGTTTGTAATGTGCCAATTTATTAAATAAATTGTGTTTGAAGTCCCATATCTTTAATTTTTAATTTTAAAAATATATTTTTATAATTTAACCAATCAACTTTGTATGCTTTTTTTTACTTGTTATTTTAAGTTATTTTTATTGTATTTGAACTATATATTTCTAATAAAATACTCATGTAATTTTAATTTATATTTTTAGAATTAATTTTTATATTTTTATAATCTAACTCCTTAATTTTGTAATAATTTCTTTCTTTATTCATTTTTTCGTTTTTAATTTATTTTTATCAAATTTAAACTATATGTTCCACTGATATATAATATTTATATCAATTTTATTTTTAATTTAATCTCTTAATTTTATATTTAGTTTAATTTGTTCATTTAACTATAATTTTTTGTATATTCTTTTTTTTCCAATAATTTTTCGATTCCTTTATATTTTCATTAATATTTTATTCTAAAAAAATCATTTAAAAATAGCAATATAAAATTTGCCCCACACATATGAAATATATATATATTATAATTAAAGAAGGTTTGAATTAGAATTAATTTACGGTATAATATTATAAATAATTATAATTATATTTGTACTTAAATTCAAAAAATTGATATAACTTAAACTCGATTTAAATTTTTTAAAATAAAATTTAAATTATAAAATAGAGTCTATTAACTCGAATAACTTAACTTTTTTATTTGATTTGACTAAATTGAATGTTCGTCTCTAAAAGAAAAGGGTATATTAAGGACTTTATATAAACTATTAATTTGATCTTTAAATTTTAAATAAAATATCAATTTAATCTTTAAATTTGATCAAATTCTTGTCATCCATCATCGTTTATCACTGTTTTTATTTTTAATTAGTTACAGTGATTATAATAGTATTTGTTTTAGAGTATACCTTCAACCATTAAACATTTGTTACTCAATCATTGTATTACAATATTGGTGCTTGAACTCTTGATTTCTAAAAACAACAAATCATTTTTTAACCCTTAAGATATTAACCATTAAGATAAGATGATTTTTTTTTTCATCACCGCGCCTTTAGTTATCTTCAATAGTCACTGTTGAATTTCAAAATTTTTAGTTTTTTTTTACTTCTTAAACATGTATAATATTTTTTTCATAAAAAGTATTTTGAATTTCACAAGTTTGATATCTTTTTCAACAATTAAATGTACATTCAAATAAAAATAGAAAACTTTTAAAAAGTTATCTCATACATACTTATCAACTTTTTATAATACTTTTTTTTTTAACTTTTTAGTATATATTTATAAATGATGTTAATTAACCATATATACAATTATATGAAATAAATATAATTATATTAATAAATTTAATGATTGAATTATTATAATATATTTAGTATTAATTAATAATATATATAATAGATTTGCATGAGTTTGAACTCTTAATGTCCTAAATATTAATTAAGATTTAGTTAATATGTTAATAGATAAATAAATTAATAATAAAAATATCTTAATTCTGTTATATAATAATAAAATGTATAATATATATTCAAAAGGACCTTCCAACTTTCGACAAAATTACCAACAAATGTGAATCTAATAGTTGGACAATTTATATGTTTAATTAAATTCATATATAGTGAAATAAAATTAATTATTAATATATCAAAAAAATTATACGAATATAAAATATGAAACTATATTTCCAATTTATTAATTATTGATTCCATTTATTCTGTTCCATAAAAATAAAGATTTCGCACAAATTTTATTTTTTTTTAGACGTTATATTAATATTTGCTTCGAAAAGAACTCAATTATCTACTTATATTTTTAACAGATTAAAAATTAAAATATATCAATTAAAAATTAATTATTTGTGTTCACAATATATAATTAAAAATTACATAAATCATATTAAACATTTGTATATTCCTTACTATATATATTACAACCCATTTAACCGTCAACTGCTAAAAATATCACATAGGATATATATATATATATATATATATATATATAAATTAAATAATTTAAAATAGACTTAAGAGCGTAAAAATTTTGATTTAAAAAAATAATTAAGTCTCTCAATTCTTTTATCCAATTAACTTTTAAATAAAAAATTAATTGATTTTTTAATTAATTTTGATCGATATTTTTATCTAAATATAAATTTGAATTTTAAAAAATATTATTAAAAATACTATAAATTCTGAACGTAAATTATAAGATGAACATTAGTTATAAAAAATTAGTAAATCGGATATTCATATACTATTATAAAATCGTAGTAAATTAACCAAATCGTAAATTGTAAAATAATTGAAGGGTCAAAGTCAGAATTATACCTTATTATTTCCTTCACCCAAAATTCGATTATATTGTTAAAGTTCTCTCCTTTTGGCGAAATTAACAAAGCAAATCCCGTGGAAGGGAAGAACTGGGTTTCAACCGATTGGTTCCAGATTGCCGTTTTATGTGAAGGGGAAATCAGATTTGCTGTATTGGTAAGTTTTACAATAATTCTGTTGAATTCAATGAGGAATTTCTGATTTAGATGCTGTTTAATCGCTTATTTGTGTACGATTTAATCTCTAGGTTTCGAACTTTTTTGTTATATTATTAACACGTAGCTGTAATCTCTGTTTTCTGTTCGATTTCTAAGAAAATCAAGTGACTTGAGAATGCTGCAGCATCAAATCGTTCAATCCCCAGCCAGATTAGGGTTAACAAACCCTAATTCACCCTCTCTTCAAAACCCTACTCCTCCCAAATACCCTTCCTCTCAACCCCAATCTCAATCCCAGCAACAAACGCCTAACTCCAATGTTTCTGCTATTACTACCTCTTCAACCCTTCTTTCGCTTCACCCTCCACTCCCCAGAGCTCAATCCCTTCTTCTTCAAATGGCTTCTTTAGCTTCCAAGCTCTTTGAAGTTTCCCCGAATCGGGCCCTTTGGCTTCCGACTTTTCGAGGGTCCCTCCCTTCTTTTCTCTCTTCACAAATACAATCAATGCCACCGCCTCCACTTGAATCCACCCCTACTTCCTCTAAAGAAGTCATCTCATTGTTCACTTCCCTCCAAACGCAACTCTTTGAAGCCGTTGGTCAGCTACAAGAAATTCTAGATCTTCAAGATGCTAAGCAGAAGATTGCTAGGGAAATCAGGTTTAAAGATGGTGCAGTGCTTGCTTTTGCTAATAAACTTAAAGAGGTGGAAAGGGTTCTTGATATTCTTGTCGATGATTATTCTAGTTATCGGAAACCGAAGAGGTTGAAATTGGAGGATAATGGAATGAAGGAGGAAGATGGTGATGATTCTTGTAACACTACAGTTGCATCTCAGTTGAATTTGTCAGATATTTTATCATATGCTCATCGGATTAGTTACACTACTTTCGCACCTCCTGAGTTTGGTGCTGGACAGGCACCCCTTCGTGGGGCACTCCCCCCTGCTCCACAGGAGGAGCAGATGCGTGCTTCTCAGCTGTATGCCTTTGCTGATCTTGATGTTGGTTTACCTAAAACAGTCGAGACTAAGGAGAAAACTGTTGAGGCAATCATTGAGCCCCCACCAGTGCAGCCTGCAGATACCAATCCACTTTCAAATTTTGCTGCTCTTCAAGGTTTGCTTCCTCCAAATTTTACAATTCCACCAGGATGGAAGCCCGGAATGCCAGTGGATTTGCCATCCAACATCCCAGTGCCACCACCAGGATGGAAGCCTGGGGACCCAGTGGACTTTCATATGCCTAGTGTGGAAGGGCAAATCATGCCTCGTGTTCCACCTCCAGTGGTGCATAATACACCCATTGTTCATGTGCGACATGTTGATCTCGATATTCTTGATTCAGATGATGCTAGCAGTGATTATAGTAGTGATGATGGAAGCTCTGATGATGAAGGTTGATAAATGGTAGTCCGAACTACGTGAAGTAAGTTTACTTTTAATTCTTATGTTTACAAACAAAATCGACTTTTGAGGTCTTCAATCATTTACCTCTATTCTATTGTTTCTTGTCATTGTAACTGAATTGAAATTGAATTACTAGGCTCTGCTTTACACTAACATTTGGTATCTTGGTAAAGAAAATAGATGACTATAGAGCTGAAAAGCAATTATTTGAAGCATCACTTTTCATTAGGGATTTACCTTTAGAGGAATTAATTGAAGGTATGTGTAAAACTGCAAGAACTATCACTGTATTGTTCCTATGAAATGTGAGTAAAGAGGTATACATCTGTTAAAGTCTCCACCACTTGGTACTTAGTACTTACTGACATAATGGAGATGATTCTGTGTCAGTTGAAGTTATATGGTGATTTTCACATGATATCAAGATGATTCTCCATTAAATTAGGATATTTTTGATGGAATGATTACATATTAGTTTGGTTGGAAGATGAAATGGCATAAAGAGGTGAGAGTGTTATATATTATATGATTATTCATATTTTTCAATTTGATGCATCTTTAAGTTACTATATGTGTGTGTTGGTAAAATGTGGGTTTCATGCTTTGGTTTTGAAATGAAATTTGCTTATGAGGAAGTGAAATAAGAACCTGATAGGTTAATAATTGTGGTTTAGCTTTTATCTAGTGGAATTGTGGAGAAGATGGATGAGTAATGGCTTCAATTTCTCTCTATGTAACTTATAAAATGGCCAATGAAGTTCCTTTTGTGCAGTCCTTCAAGATTGACAAAACCCATTTGTTCAATCATGTAATTCGTAAGAAGATTTTAATTAGACCCATTAAAAACTGTTTAAGAACTTGATAATTTGACTAGAATTTATGAACTTGATTTAAATTTAAAAAATTAAATAAAATCTGAGTCATAAGATATGATTTGCCAATTCAAATAACTTGATTTTTCTTGATTTTTACTTCATTTGACTCAAATTGATCCAATATCTTTATGTTAAAATAATTTACTTTAAATATTAGCGGATTGGTCCAAGTGATAAGTAGTTTAATATTATTTAAGCTTGTCTAAAATTTGAGATGTTGTGTTTACAAAAAATCATATTAAAAGACTCATCCATTAAAATCACGGGTATCATTTTAAATTAATCAGATAAAATCTTAAAAACCTTCGATAAAGTTTTAACTTTGTTACATTGCGATGTAGCTGTTAGTGTATTTCATACTTAGCCTGTCGACTTTTGATGTATGATTTAGGCTTAATTTGGGTTTGTGATAAAAAAATCTTGGTTTGATTTCAAATAAAGGTTTTGTAAAAATTAAAAAAATAGTTTTTTTTTCAAAATTAAGGTTCGAGAAACTAGTTTTTTTTTTAAAGACAATTTTTACATTTTTTTTTCAAAATAAAATATTTTTGTTTGTTTTTACAGATTTTGAGGCGAAAAAGTAGATTTAAAAAGCTAAAATTAAATAATAAAAAAAACAACAACTTATTCTCATTTATTGTTAGAAAACATTCTCTTTTCATATCACCAAAATTTGAGCATCCAAGTGATTCATTGAATCTTCCATTTCCTTCTCCCAGTTTGTGTTTAATTAACAGATCTTTTACTAATATTTTTAATCAGCAGTGCTTACCTTGTAATTTAACCACTTGAAGCATATAGAGACAGAAACTTCCTCGTATTAAAGTAATACAACTGACAACGTTGGAGGTTAACATAATCAACAAATTGTCTTTATTTTATCTCATACCCCACCACTGCAATCTTTGAAGTTTGTAATTTTTTTATTAGACAAATACGACGAATGATTGATATTAACAATAAAATATATAAAAATTATTATTTAGAAAATAAAAAATAATTTTAATTGTGTATTTTTTCACAATCTAAAATATATATAAAACTTAAAAATTTTAACGTTGTATAAGTAGATTCTAACCCTAAATAAAATAAATGATTGATATTAACAGTGAGTTATATAAAAATTATCACTTATAAAAAAATAATTCATTTTAACCATCTATTCCATCCATCCGATAATCCAAAAACAACAGAATTCTTTAAAATAAATCTTCAATCACTTTTTCATGCTTAAAATTTTCAGTCATCTACTCAAAAGATATAACAATTAAATAATTTTTTTACGGTAAAATTGTAAAAGATTATGAACTTATACCTTACCTTCCTCCGATATGACACCAGTAAATTTCACCCACACAAACGACATATTATCAAGTTGAGAACAAAAACTTACGAGCTTAAAATTATCAAACTTGATCTTAAGTTTGAGCTCAAAAATCGTAAGCTGTAAGTTATAAAGCTCAAATCAAACTTGAAAATAAAAACTAGAGTTTAAATTTGAACTAAACCCTAATTTATTGACCTTTATTCTCGAAAACATATAAGACATTGTTTACTTAATCTAAACCTAAATCTCGAACAAAATTTTAAACCTTAGATTAACCCCAAACCCCAATATAATATAATTTATTTTTAAATAGTTCACAAAATTTTTAGTTCGAATATTAATTAATTTATTTTAATTTATTAAAATTTTAAATAAAATTTAAACTCGAACTAAATTTAATAAAAATAATTTTTAATTCAATTAAAATTAAATATCTTATAATTTATTTAATCTTATTTACGGTTCTAATCCTTACGGATTAAATCGGACAAGGAATCACCCCCTCTTTAATTTCTAGTGCCTATTTTCTGATCTAGGAATTGCTTCTTTTGTACGTAAAGTACCGGAATTGGTAATGCCTCAAAATTAGTAGATTTACAACCTTTGTATTAAATGCGTTTAACATTAGATGAAAATAAATGAATTATTTATATATTATATTTTAATATTTTTAAAATAATTTATTAAAATTATTTTTAATTAAAAAACTCAAAAACATAAAACTTAAAATCCGAAAGATATGAATCTTAAATCCTAAAATCTAAAACACTACGTCATAAAACTCCAAACCCTAAAACAATAAAACCCTAAACCTTAAAATATAAAATATAACCCTAAATTTTAAAATAGAAAATTTAAAACTCTAAAAGTATAAACCCTAAATTATTTTAGGATTTATGATTCTTGAGTTTTATGTTTAGGGTTTAGGAGTTTTGGTTATTTTAAGATTTAAGATTTTAGGGTTTGAATTTATTATTTTTAGGCTTTAGGGTTTGAATTTAGGATTTTAAGATTTTATATTTTATGATTTATAGTTTAATGTACAGTGATTTAGGTTTTGAATTTTAATTTTAGGATTTAAAGTTTATGATTTTTATTTTTTTAAATTAATTTAAATTATTATTTTATTTAATTATTTGAAAAATAAAAAATATAAAAAATAATTTAATAAAAAAATATTTTAAATAAATTATAATTATTTCTTAAATCTTTATTAATTATTCTTTAAATATAACGTTGAATGTTAATGTTTCGTCTACTTTTCTATAAATTTTAATTGAATTAAATTGGGGTCATTAATTATTAGGTTTATAATTAATAAGAAATGACAAATGAATTTGTTTTACTTTTGTTACTGAATTATCAATAATTACTTAAAAAATTATTTATTTATAATATATTATTTTATTGAAAACTTAAATCATTTATATGATTCATGTTATATTTTGATGTAAAATCAAGAATTTTATTTTTTAAAATAAAACTTCGGGAAATTATACGAAATCAAGAATTTTTTAAAATATAGTTCAAATTTATTCATATTTATTTATATGATATAGTTATGTTATTTGAATTCAATGATGTGTTTGTAGCACATATTTATAATTTTTTATTTCTTTTATATATGTAAAAAAAATATACGTCATATTTTCACAAAATTATATTATATGTATAATATAAAAGTATTAATTTGGAGAAACTTTTAGCTCGAAGAAAAAACCCTTTATAATTAATTATTTTACTGTATTAACATTAAAAAAATAATATTAGAGCAAATCTTCCGTAGAAATTGTTTAAAAAATATTCTTAAATTTTATAGGGTAAACTATATCGGTAATCCTTAAACTTTTGAAAAACTTTAATAAGGTTATCAAACTTTTAAAACTTTCAATACAGTCACTAAACTTTTAATTCATTTTTAGTATGGTCACTTCTATCAACTACCTTTAAAAATAGCTGATGTGACGTGTTAAAATTAAAAAATAAATGTTTTCACATCCTATTTTCTTTCCTTTCCCATTTTTGGATTAAAAAATAAAATTAAAGAAAATGTGAGGGGATAAGATATAGGACGAAAATGTTTTATTTAACTTAACATGCCACATCAACTATTTTTAATGGCAGTTAAAGGTAATGATAGTAATGAAAATGTATTAAAATTTTAGTGATGGTACTAAAAAAAATTAAAATTCAATGACCATATTAAAATTACCCTAAAAAATTAAGAACTGCCAGCGTAGTTATACCGTACCTAAAATATCAAAATTTTAAAACCCTACTCGTAAAAATCTAATAAATGTGCTAAGTTTGCTTTAATGGAGGTTAGGCTTTAACGATAAATATACTTAAATGCAAAGGGTTAAGTTTATGGGCGACACTAGATTTAATATATTGTATTTTAAAAATTAAATTAATCAATAACTAGTTAATCTAGTAAACAATAATTGTAAAATTAGTTAAAAAATATTTCGATCATTATCTTATAGAACGAAAATCAATATTGTATGTCTGTATATATAACTATACATCATCGACTTAGATCATATGTTTACAATATAAAAAATCTTCGATACATGTATCGAACTACCAAAATAGTTGGTGAAATATTTATTTCTCTTGAAAAAGTTAACTTTTTCGATTGCATGCATCCAATATTTTATATCTCATTATAGTTTTCGGAACTAATAATATCATTATATGTAATAAAATCGATAGTTCATCGTACGATTTCTCGTGATTATTGTATACTTTTTTTCAATGCCTTATCTCCTGTACAAACATCTTATCATATTCAATTTGATATTCAAATTGTTGCTTAATAGATGTTATAATCGTTAGAATAATGACCCTGTATTTGGTTCAATTAATATCTTCATGCCATGACATACTACATTCGAGTCCAATTGACAGTAGTTTTGATTGATAAAATTTTATAAATAATTGTGACGATCATTGTAGTTTTTTCTCTAAAGTTTAGATTCTCAGATCTTTAAATTATAATCTTTTTTATATTTAATATATTTTGTAAATAGATTTTTTGGACTAGATTCTTTAACAATAAAATTTACAAGTTTTACAATTGAATATTCTTTAATTATTTAAATCAACGATCAAATTCAATACGATTACTCAAAATATTTTTTAATAATCACTTAAAATTTAAAGCCTATACCCTTAAGCAATTTAAAATATTTTTAATACCCTAAATATTACCCCCAAAGTATATCTGCATTCAACATTATCCAAAATGTTATAGATTCAAAAAAAAAAAATATTATATATTCAAAACAATTTTTTTTCATTCCAATATCACCCAATTTCCCTTAAATTTTATAGTATTGAATTTTAAATATTTTAAATTTTCAACTTAATTAAAAAAAAATCGATAGATAATAAATGTGTGACATTTTTTATAGACATTTCATTCGTGGAATTTAAAGCATGTTTAAAAATTGATTAATATACCGATCCATAATGATTTATATGGAGAATTGGGATTTGGGGTGGTAATGGATAAGGTGGCGGTTTTATATTTTTTATTTTGACTTTAATATTTATAGATACGATTTTAGGAAATTTTATTAAATGTTAAAAAATTATTTATTTTTTACGGATTTTTACGATTTTTATTAATTCACGTACTCAAAATAAATAAATAAACTAACTCGTTTAATTCTATTCGTATAGTTTTTGATTTTTTTTATTACTCTTTTGATTTTAGTGTTTAGCTTTGACTAATCTAAACCGACCCGCGTTGTCCACCTAGCTTTGGTGGGTGAGTCTCTCAACAGAGATTTTTTATATACACGTCTTGAACCTGAGACTTGCTTAAGTGGAACCAAACTGCTTACCACTTGGACCAACCCTTGTTGGTGTACAATATATGATTTTTGTTTAAAAAATAATAGCTTCTAATATATAATTCAAAATCAATAACCGATTATTTTGAATGAGTTTAGACTTTGTATGGTTATAGAAATATAAGGATATTTTTTAATTTATATTGTATTTTTTGTGATTTTTTAAACTCATTGTGGATATTTGCTGTCAAATTTGTATGAACTTTCGACATTCAAATATTCGTATTTTAAAAAATATTATCAAAATTTACATCATATATTTTAAACAAAACTATATCGAACCACATAAGCGTAGATCGTAGCATAGTATTCGATGGTCGGTCGAATCACGGCCGTTGAAAAGCCAAGAGAGCAAATCGCACGATGGACACTTGTCGAATAAGGGGAGTGTGGGGCCGCGGGGACGGATTCTCTATCAGTTCCCACTGATTGTCCTGTTCCTCTCGCACTTTCATTTCCATTTTCTTCCTCACAATCCTATGAAGGAAAGACTGCAGAGTTCATAGAGTACAATAAAGGGTAAATTACAAAATGATCACTGAAATTTTAGAATATTTCTATTTTTATTTCCTTTGTTTGGTGTATAGAATGAGGGCAGAATATTTGACAAGGCTGAAAATGGAAGGACATTTATGTACCAAATGCAAAAACCGGTTTCACTCAGTTCATTCTTTCATAGTACAATACATCTCGTGCAAGAAATAGTGACGAAACTAAGTGAGAATATGATAAAAGCAACCGTTTCTCTACCTTTATGTTTTAAACTATTCTATTTATTTTTTTAAATATACGTTTTACTCTCTCACTTTTAAAAATTTATGTTTTTCCCTTTAATTCTAAATTTTAACTATATCCTTATCAAAAATTAAGATATTTTCATATCGATATCTGTTATAATATATCGTATTATTAACTTAACTGGTATAAAAAGTTAGAGGATTGTTAATATTGAGAACATCACGGAGGCGGATGTTGAAAGGAAAAACTTAGTTTTATGAGAAGTTGTTCAGGTGGTACATAGGGACTGAATTAAGATTTAATATTAAGAGGATAAGAATCTATTAAAATTTTAAATTTTAAATTTTAAAAAATAAAAATATTATTTAATTAATATTTAAATTAAAATAAACTAAAAATATAATTAAACCAAAAAATTTAAAAGTGACGGAGTTGCAATAGTATGTTGACCGTGAGTTGTGAAGTACCATTGAGGTAAAGGTTTCAACATTGACCATTTATAGTAAAATATGAGTACTTAAATGTAGTATGCTTGTATTCGTAAGACATATATTTATAACTATTTTTAATAAAACTATATTTGGTCAAATATTTTGATATTGTTATTTGTTTATCCATAAATGCTTTAATTGTTTATGAATTTCTGTTTGAAATGTAATAGATTAAAACTTTGAATGAATGTTTAATGAGCTTCAGGGACGGAACCAGGATTTAGAGTTAAGGGGTGCAAAATATAATTATTTAAAAGTAGAGGGGCAAAATCATAAAAAAATCGATTTTTAAAAAAATTTAAATAGGAAGACAAAAATAGGAAAAAAAATTTCTTCAGGCCCTACACAGCTGCGTCACTGATGAGCTTGCAAATAATTTTTTATAAGAATGGTTTGGGTCTGTGACTTAATATAACATTAGATCGAGGGTGTTATATAGAGATTTAGTTTAGTATGCAAAATTTAGGATTTTAGGGGTATGAATGTTTAAGTTAGGGGTAATGGTTAGAATTTAAAAGTTAGAGTTTCGGGTAATATAATGATGATTTAAGTTTTAACCTACTAACCTTAAACTCTAACCCTAAACTCTAAATTTTATTCACAATCACTAAATTCTAAACTATTAGACTTGAAACGTTAAATTAAGTTTATAAACTCTAAAAGTAAGTTGCCTGTGAAAATTAAAAATTTTCGTTGCATATCCTAAATAGGTAATTATTTTATACACAAATGTTTGTGGAAATATTGTTTATACAAAACACGAGTTTTAGGGTTTATAATTTATAGACAATTTGAGATTTAGGAATTTAAGTATAATAATTTTAAATTTGGGATATATTGATTAAATTTTGAGGTAATGGTTAAAATTCAAGATTTATAGGTTAAAGCCTAAATTTCTAACCATATTATCATAAAACTTAAAAATCTAATCGTAACCCCTAGTTCTAACCCAAAATGAATGGGGCGGGACATAGATCGACAATTAAAATATCCAAAATTTCAAGTACCAGATAATGAACACCCTTAGTTTCAAATGAAAAAATATAAAACAATATCAAATAATCATAAAAAATAAATTATTTTTCATTATTATTTGATATTGTTTTTTTCGTTTGATAATAAAAAAATATTTAAAAAACTATCAAATAACCCTTTAAAATTTAAGAGCTTTAGATTCTATAATTTAAAATTTAAAGTTTGAATTTGAAGTGTTAAAATCTTAAATTTTAAGTATTAACTATTAAGTAAGAATTGTGTAAAGAAATTTTACACTCAATGTATATCACAAAACAATTTTCTATGTTTGTAATTTAATTTTTTTTAAGAAAAAATTGTGAAAATGGCAAAATTGGCAGCTATTTGTTCCCTCATACGTCCCATCGATCCCTTTTGAGGGACCCCTCTGCCCTCCCCTCTCTTCCCTCTTTTTCTCTTTGTTGCTTCATCTTTCACCTGCCTTCACAATCACAAACTTATGCAGGGGCAGTCTCAATGAATCCTCTCTAGCTTTCCTCTCAGACCCACTTCCTTCTTAAAACACCCCACCTTCTTCTTCCATTTCTTTTTTTAAGATTTAGTTATGGTGCTGGATCTTAACTTGAGTGTTATTTCTGATGGTGGTGATAATTCATTGCAGATAATGGAGATGGAGGTGGCCGGAGATAATGATCTTCTTGGGTTTTCTGGTTATAATAATAATTTTACTGCTAATAACCAAATGGATAGTTCTGGGAGCTTCGGTTCCTCCGATGTCAACGCCGACACCTCTACCGCCGGCTACGGAGATGACTCCTCCAACGCGGCTGCTACCGACACTTTAGCTTACTCCTTCAGCATCCTCAGAGCGACCCAACACGGAGAACCTGAGAATCACAACCGGGCAACCATCTCGCTTTTCCCGGTCGACGTCGAGGGAAATGGCGGGAAGTCAACGGAACCGTCCCTGACGAAATGGCTGGATCTCGGTGGGTCCGGTGAGGCTCCGTTGTACCACATGGACGGCGAAGGAGGCACTGAGCAGAGGATCCTAGTCCAGCAGCAGCAGCAGCAAGTTCAGCTAAGGCAACAAGTGAAGAAGAGTCGACGTGGTCCCCGATCCAGAAGTTCTCAATACCGTGGCGTCACGTTTTATCGTAGAACCGGACGTTGGGAATCTCATATTTGGTTAGTGTTTATACACACACATAAGCAGTATTACGGATTCATTTCGCTGAACTTTACTTTCGAAACTTGTTTCCTTTTAATTTGGTCTATTCTTATCCTTCTAAACTGCAGGGATTGTGGGAAACAAGTATACTTGGGTGAGAATTTAAACCCTGATCCTTCTTTTTTGAAGCCTAAAAATGGTGGGTTTTAAATTTTCATCTGTAAAAAAATCTGGGTGTTGATTTTTTTCCTAAACAGGGGGATTTGACACAGCACATGCTGCAGCAAGGTAGAATTTCTTCTCAAATCGGTCAAGGAATTTTTGGGGTTTAAAGTTTTTTTTGAGTGTGTCATGTTAACAGAGCATATGATCGAGCGGCAATCAAGTTTCGAGGAACTGATGCGGATATTAATTTTAATGTTGGTGATTATGATGATGATATTAAACAGGTTGGGGATTTTGGGTTTGGTTTATTAAATTTGATATATGCATTTGAGGATGATACTACAAGTTAAATCAATGATTCTTTTTGTTTTGTAGATGTGTAATTTCACAAAGGAAGAATTTGTGCATATCCTTCGTAGGCAGAGCACTGGTTTTTCAAGAGGAAGTTCCAAGTACAGGGGAGTTACATTGCACAAATGTGGCCGATGGGAAGCTCGAATGGGGCAACTTCTTGGCAAGAAGTAAGAATCCTTTGCAAATTTGTGACTTTGATTTTGTTTAGTTTTTAATTATGTGATCAAATATGGTTTTAGTATATGTAAAATCTAAGAAGTTTATGCTGTAACATTAAACTAAGAAGTTTATTATGAATGAATTGATTCATGTTAACTTTTTTGATTGGGTTATTGTACATTCCTTTCTTTCAGGTACATATATCTGGGACTATTCGATAGTGAGATAGAAGCCGCGAGGTCCTTAGATTATGAATTCAATTCTCTCTCATAATACCATTGTTTAATTGAGATTTCTCAGCCTGCTTGATTTCCAACTCTACTTGTCTGATGTTTTTTTGAAAATCAGGGCTTATGACAAGGCTGCTATAAAATGTAATGGTAGAGAAGCTGTCACCAACTTTGAGCCAAGCACGTATGAGGGAGAGCTAACTGTAGGATCTGAATCTGAAAATGGAGGTACTCTTTTGTTTCTAGAATTGTCTTTTCTCCTCTCCATATGTTTATAAACTATTTCTCTTCTTCGGTTTACCGTGAATTGTTGTTCCTCTAGTTACAGACCAGAATCAAGTTCTTGACTTGAACTTGGGCATTGCACTCCCTTGTACATCCGATCGTCAAATTGATAGCAAAAATTTGAGCAACTTTGCTAACGACCATGACTATGATGGCCTGCCTGTTGCGAGTGGTGCAAGGGTAATGTTGATTACATCCTTAAAAGTTTATTTCAGTTCACTGATTTAAGGATTTCGTTTCTTAAACACCTTATACTTTCCCTTTTCAGTTTGATAACTCTGCTCCGGTAACAATGAGGGTCCAACCTAGTCTTGGCCAAGCAATGGCATTAGAACATGTTCCAAACTGGAATGTCACAAATCCCGTTTTCTTTCCAGTTTATAGAGTAAGTTCAACATCTCTTTGTCTGACCCCTAATTTCCGCTGGCAATGAAACACTGTAGAAGCGAAAATGACAAGTATGAGGCAAAACTATTTGTTACCCATAATCCGTAATCCGAAACAACAGTGTCTGCAATAAGTCAGTTATGATATGATTTACGACTTAATGGTTTGTTTATGTACAGGAAAGAGCAATGGGGAAGAGGATAGAAGTAGATTCCCCACCATGGCAAATCCAAGGCCCTTATGGTGGGACAAATGAAATGCCACTCTTCCCTAGTGCAGCATCATCAGGATTCTCATCTTCAATAATTACTTCCCCATCAGCTGCTGCTGGCCAACTTCAAATACCTAACACAACGTTTGTCCTCCACAAGAATCCCGTGGTGATCACGAACCTCAACCCAAACATCTCCCATTTCTACTGCAGAACTGAAAGGTAGAATATTACTATGCCATTACCACCCTTATCTTCTCTACTAATGAAAGAGAGTTCCGGTAGGCAAATGGATGAAAAATGGAATTTTGAGGGTGCAACCGAGACGCCGGTATGTAAGAAGGCTAGGCTACTTGATTGATCATGTGTTATTTGTTTCTTGTAGAGCTCATCAAAGTATTAGCTAATGTATGATATTGGTTGAAATGAACAAATTTGGTGGAGACAATTGGAAGTGGATGTTGTTTTATCGTTTCCCAATCTTTGTTTTATCTCTGTAACCAGCATGTGTTTAGCTTTTACAGACAGGGAAAGCACAATGTCGGGTTAAGCTCATTTTATGCCTTCTTATTTCATCCTCTAATCTTTGTTTTATATCTGTAACCAGCAGATATTGACCCTGCACCTGACATTCGTCTGGATTTTTGTTTTTTGTTTTAAGAAAAAAAGGTCCCTACTTCCATGAATGAAGTTGGAAAGGGCCCAGGGAAAAAGAAGGAAAAGAGCAGTCTGACTGAAACTATTCACTGGCACTAAAAGCCTGAAGTGAAAAGTGAAAATTAAGTAAAATCTACAGTCCTGGGCTTTCTTCCCTCAGGGGGGGATAGTACACCTGTACATTCAAAAAAGAGGGTAAAGTCTGGATTATTATAAGCAATGAGAACATCCATGAAAAAGCCTGGTAACCAAGAGTCAGAGTTAGAAAATAAGGGTTTTATTAATCAAGAAATTAATCTAAATGATGAATAATTCGATATCATTTAAATATGTCTCGTAAAAAAAATGTTTGAAGACTCTATTAAATTCTTGTTAGGAGACTTATCTAAAATTTAGGGTAAACTGTATAGATAGTCACCATATTATGGGGTTGGTATCGAAATAACCACTATACTTTAAAACACGTCAAATACACCAATCAACTATCAAAATGATATCAATATAGTCACTGACCGTTAAAAATTAATAAAATGATGATGTGATAATTAAAAATAGAATAGAATAATTATGTATTTACTTCCCTGTTATTCATATTTTTTTAATTTAATCCTAATTTTATTATAATAAAATAATATAGGTAGTGATACATTTATATATATATATATTTAATTATAATTATTTATCGTGTTATAATACAATTTAATTCTAATTTAAATGATTTTCTAGAATCATATAATATATATTCACATTTTTTTATACGTGATAATATTTATTTATATTTTTATATAAAATATATATTATAAAAATTTGAGAGACTTATCTTAAACTTAAAAATAAATTCTCTAATTAATAAAAATTTTGAGTTATTCAAGTTATTCGGATTTTCATTTTACAGCTCAAATTTTATTTAAAACTTTTTAAAATCGAATTTATAAAATTTTAAATCAAATCAAAATAAATTAAATATTTGTATTTCAAATCAAATTAATATTTTATTTTTTAATTAAATCAAATTTTATTTACCCTTGTCCTCGATAGCTTGGTCCTAGGTTGCGTCCATGTATTAACATCTCTATGTCTGTGATTCATTTATATCTTCCCTGTGTTGAAGTCTGTTTTGTCATCAGCAAGGGCGACACCAGGCCAGTGTTCATTAAAACCAGGCTCAGGCTACAGTATCACTGCAACATTAAAACCTATGAAACATGGAAATTGAGGGGTTTAGGGTTTGGGATTTTGACTTTTGGATGATAGAGGGATAAAGCTGGACAATCTGGAACTGCTTGGAAGAAGATATAGATGTATAGATTATTCGATATAGGCGGTATTGTTCTTCCTACCCCAATTTTTATTTATTTTTGTCTTCTTATTTAATTTTTCTAAAATTTATTTTTTATAAATTTGTCTCCCCTACTTCTAAATATTTATGTTTTACCTTTTAACCCTAAATCTTGACTCTATCTCTCTCTATATAAGAGAAGAGTAGTGAGTTTGATAAAGCTACCATATTTCTAAGCTCATTTATTTAATGTTTAAAAATCAAAGTGTCAAAAAGTGTACATATAAGTAAGAACAAGGATAAAATCAAAATTTAGATTTGGGTGTTAAAATATAAATAATTAAAAATATGATAAATTTATAAATAAATTAAATTTATAAAAATAAGGGAATAATAATAAAAAAAATTGAAGGAAGGACTATTGCTTCTCTCTACCTCGACTTAATTTCGTCCTTAAGTAAGAGAGTGAGTTTGAGTTTAAGGGTAGACAGCTAATAGGTAAACGTAGAAAGTAAAAACATAACAAAGTATTAGAAATTATCGATGACGAATTTATAAATATTTTTGAGGAAACACATAATTTTAAAATTTTAATATATATATATAATAAATATTAAAAATTTTAATAATTAATTCATAAAAAATAAAAAAATCATAATTAAATATATAATTTTTAAAAAAAATCAAATATATTAACCCTAAGATACACTTGCATCCGCTGCGGAGAGTCAATTATATTGTGATTTAGTAGGATATATTATTTCATTCAAATCTAGTTATTCATATTATATAAAATATAAAATTTAACTATAAATAAATTAAAAATAATTATATACGTGAATCATAAACTAAAAAAATCTAGAAAAAAATATATTTATACAATTAAACTCTCGTCCAAATAAATATTTGAGCAAAATGTAAATAAAAGAAGCTCAAATATGTGTAAATTCAATTAACTCTAGTTGACAAATCAAAGAAACTCTTGTTCAAATATGTAGTTTCATACCTAATATAAAGTTTTTTTGGGTTAGAGAATTCTTAGAGAAATGAATTTTTTTTTGGAAGATGATAAAAATATAAAGTTTTAAAATTTCTAGAGTTAAATTAAAAATAAAATAAAAATATAATAATAATTTAAGGACTAATTAAGTAATTTATCAATTTTTATTGTTTTAGATAATCTTTTCATCAATGTTTAATGTCACTTAACGTTGGAGTGATCAAAACTTTATATCCCGAAAACGATGGTGACCTTACTGGTCATTTTTTAAAATCGGTGACTAAAAGTGTATAAGGGTAAACGAAAGTGACTAGCGCAGTAGTTCACACAAAAATTAATTAAATGAATGTATTTGATTGGTTGGTCCCATGAATATGGCAGAAATGACCCATGATATACTTTCTCTTCTGTTGCTCTTTCGTCAATATTTTTAACTACGCGACTAAATAGGTCAATTCAATGAACTCAGTGTCCTGATTGATGGATTAGATAACTTAATGGCCAAAATCAATATACTTATATAGTTTAGTGATACGATTAAAGTAGTTTATTCCTAATTTTAAGGGTGTTTTACCTTTTAGATACCGAAATAAAAATATTACTATTATTATGTTTTTAATAATTTTTATAATAATTATTGTTAACTCTTATTAAAATATATTAACGTTATACATTAAAGTTTTAAAAATATTTTAATGTTTCAAATTTGCAAACGCTGCTAAAATTAAATTTTAATGACTGTAATAAATGTTTTTAATTTCAATGGCCATAGTGAAATCTACCTAAAACCTCAGTGACTACTATTGTATTTTACCATAATTTTAATTTTGAACCGCCCGTTGTCTCAAATTCAAAAATTTTCCCTTTCCCTTTATTTATTAATTTTCCTGAGTCTGTCAGTCGTCTTGCTCTCAATTCTCCATCTTTATTCAATTCAATAAACTGATTAAGCTTTCGATCTGATAATAATCTGTCTCTGCAAATGGTTGATTCTAAGAAGCAAAGCGATTTCAATATGAAAGGGCTAAGCCTCATCGATGTTTCCTCTGAAGACGATTGTCTCATCGATTCGCCTCTCTACGATCCTATAATTCCTCATTCCTCAGGTTTGCATCCAGTTTTATAAACTTTTCTCGGTTTTTTCCCGTTCTAAATAGTTAGGTTTGCTTGATTTGAGCTTGGTTTTGCACTAACTAGTACTGATTTCCTTTTTGGATTTTGAGAAGCATTTTCATATTAACATTAGATAATTAGGGCGGCTGCTTCTAAAAATGTCTTAATTTTCCATTTTAAAATTGACTGCAATGACATCATATTTTGATTTTGTTTTTGATTTTTTTGTGCGTGTTAAATTTTAAGGTTAATCTTGTTTTAATGTTGCTTTTTTTTTTTTTATCATGAAAATTTGATTTTGTATTGTACAGAAAAGGGAAGTGAAACCAAAACTGTTAGGTTCGCCATGGATCCGGAGATCGTTGGAATATCATCAGGTTCTCATGAATCCCATGAAGAAGCTGTAAAGGAAAAAGAACCTTTGAAATCTCCAGAACAAAACAAGACTAGTAAAAAAGGAAAATATAATTTACGAAAAAGTTTAGCATGGGATAGTGCTTTCTTTACTAGTGAAGGTACACATTCGTTGATTTTACTTGCACTTGACCATGTGTGATTCTAAATTTCTGGGTTTTGATAAGGTTTTGTACTTCAATTTTTAGGATTTCTGGAGCCGGAAGAGTTGTCTAGCATGCTGGGAGGCAATGAGAAAGGGCAAATACAAACATTGCCTGGGATTCAAGAGGATGTAAACAAGTCTTATGATTCGTTAACAACGTTGGATTCTGAATCTTTGACATTGGAAAGTCTAGAGGCTGATTTATTTGAGGATGTAAGAGCTTCAATTCAGAAATCTAACAAAGTTTCTGTCACTGTGGATTCTAGTGGCAAAAAGGAGTTGAAAACAACAGATGCTAAAACTGTGTCATGTAAGTATAGTTTGTTTCCCTTTTGTCTCTTCATTGTTTCATGCTGATGCACCCAATCATTTTTTCTTTGATGCCACAAATTCAACCTACATGCTTACATTGCACAAGTCTAGAAAATTCAACTTAATATTCTAGATGTGTGTTCATGGCACAAAATATTCTCAAACTGACAGACATATTCTCTTTTTTTGGCAGCTTCAGAAAAGGTAGAACTTGCTACCCAAGATAAGGTACACTCAAGAAATGTCAGCTGCATTAAATTTCCATTACTAATTAGTTTATTGTGTTTGTTTTCAATAACATTTAAAAAAAACAGATGAAGAAGAAAGCTACTCCAAAGAAGCCTAACATTGGCGTGAAAGACTCGGTGAAAACATTGAAGCAGGTTGTCCGTCCACAAATTTCACAGGCATGTATTGTGCTAATGTCATGCAAATGAACTGTTAGTTGTATAATCTTTTCTAGTTAAAATAGAGATACATTACTCAACAATATAGGGTGTTGTAGGTAAGTCCTAAAGTTCTAAATCTAAATAGTTAGGTAAATTAACTGGCTTGTTTCTGTTAGACAAATTCATAGAAAACTAGGCTACAAGCTTGTAAATATTCACTTATTGCAATTGCCAAGCTGCACAACCATATAACTGCTATTTAATACCATTGAATACTATTTTTTTTCTTTTTGGTTAGATAAACATCAAAACTGTGAAGTCTGTTCCTAGAGGTGGAGAATCAACTTCATCTCTTCATAAGCCACCAAAAGTATTAAGCAGCGTCGGTCCTTCACCAAAAAGGGTTTCCTTGGGTGATAAGAATGTCAGAATGGAAAAGGATTCTGTAACTGTTACGGGTAATTCAAACTACTATTTGTAAAAATTAACTAAATCCAAACAGAGGATGTTTTCTTGCTCATTTTTCTGCTTAATTCATTCTTCAATTAGTTTTAATGGTTGCAGGTAGAGAAACTACAGTATTAAAAACTCCTTTGGGTAGTGCAAGAAGCATTGTGCCTAGGCCTAAACCATCTTCCAAATCTTCTTCTTGCTCCCCAGCCTCCAGCAAAACAGAGCTGAATTCTTCTTGTTCCTCACTTGAAAGTTGTGTCAGTGTTTCGTCTAACCGAACCCATAAATCTTCCTTGAATTTGATTAAACATAAAAATGGCTCCAGAATTGTACCAAAAAGTAAAGTTCAAGCAGGAAGTTCAAAGCTCCCAACTTTTATGAAGTCTTCTGCCATGATCTCTTCCAGTATATCTCCAGCAAGCTCTATCAGTGAATGGTCCACAGAGTCATCATCATCTATATCTGCCGCTAATCAAAGTTCTAATGTTGCAAGAGCTAGCCTTGGCTCTGGCTCCCTCAAGGGACCTGCTACAAATTGTGATACTAACCAAGTTTTGGACTTGCAGTCACAGAACCATCCTACTGGTCAGTGCTCACAGGGAGATGGCGCTGAGGTCATTGGCTCACTCAATGAAAGTAAAAACAAAATTTCATCTGGAACTAGTAAACATCTTCATCCAGCTTCAGTGAAACCCTCCGGCCTCCGCATGCCATCACCAAAACTTGGCTTCTTTGATGGGGTTAGTTCTTATTTCTTGAAGTTTCCCTACGTTCTTATACCATATCAGCATTGGTTTCTAGTTGAACCGTTTTCAAGAACAACCAGACAGAAATTTTCGTATTAGACTCTTGATTTTCTGAACAAAAGAGTGTATAGCTGGTTTATGCCTATTCAATTATGGGATATCTGATGATCAATAGTTCAACTTCACCTCCTTGTATTCTTTTATGCTCTAGTTTGTTTTGTTTGTCAAATTGTTTGACCTGAGTGAAATCATGATAAATGCAGGTACGATCATCGGGACGCACTCCGAATGGGAGTATGCTGTCTCATCCTGGTGTACCTAGTGGCTTGCCTAAAATTGGAGCAAAAAGCATAAGTCCAAGTGTAAGCTCAAATAAGGCAAAGATAGGAAAGCTTCAACCTGTTAGAACTCTTACTGCAATCCAAAGCCCCAAGGTTGAAGTTAAGCAAACTTCTTCTGCTATAAAATCGAGATCTTCCTTATCTATGAAAAAAATCTCCAATTGCTGGAACAGAAGTACCAAGTTCTTCAAGAAACCTCAAAATCAGCCCTGGCATATCTCCGAAATTTCAGAATAAATCCTCTCCCGGAAATGGTATTGGTTTGGCCGAGAAAGTTGCAGGCCAGGAAAGTAAGGATAGTGCTCAGACACAGGATGCCAAGATTGTTCCTCTCGATGGAGTACTTGAAACAACTGCTAATATAGCTTCCAAATCTGAGCTTCAAAACACAATTGCATCGAGAGAAGCAGCTGAAAACGAGGCATACAATTATCCATACCCCAAGACTGATACAGTTTTCCTCTATGACACCAACAAGAAGGAAGAAGCTCCTGTCGAAAACCAAATTGGCGCTGTTACGAAAGAACCTATCCCTGAGTTTGAGAACAGTTTGTCAAATCCCACTCCACCCCCAAAGACTACTGAAGTTACTTGTGGCTCAAGGATACCTTTCTCGATCAAGGATTCTTTTTACAATACAGATGCATCACATGATGTATTATCAGGACCGACAGCAGCTGAGAAGACGACCACAATACCGTTTCTGGAGAGCACCTTTCCCAAGAATAATATCTAACTACAGCAACCCAGTTTCAGATTCTTTTAAAGTACCTTGGTATGTGCCTCTTCCAATTATTCTTTTTTGGAACTTTTTTCATACAAGTCTTGTAGATTCGATGATAAACTTCGGTAAATCAGTAGAATTAGTTCTCATCTCCAATTTCCCCCAGGTTTGGATATGATATTTACCATGGAGATTCCCAGGTTCTAATTTCTCTAGTTTCGAATTCGAAGTATTATTTCATGTAGGTAGTGTCTTTTGAGTCTTGTTTCATAGTTTTTCCGGTCTGAACTTGGAATGCTGAATTTATTTATAATTGTGCCAAACGAATTTTCATGCATCATGTCTGCAAATGTTGCTTGTAATTTACTTTCGAGTCCTTGTAATCTTGCAAAATTACTGTCCACGGTTCATTTGTACTGCCAGAACATGATTTCATACGCTGAAAAGTGCTACACCATCTATCAGAGTTTAAAACAAATAAACTACAAAAGCACCAAAGCACCGGGGCCACAGATAATGTGCATTTTAATATTTAATTTACTTTATACAAATTTGAGTAACATTCGAATATAAATATTTAATTTGTTTGAAAACAAGTTGCATAAAGTAAATTTTCACTTTAGGGGTGGTAAAATTACTTGATTATATTTGGACTAAGGAAGATAATGAATCTAATTGGCTTATAAGTTACTCGGATTTGGCTTAAATGACTTTAATTTGAGTTTATGCTCGGTTTGTGATCTTAACAAGTTAAGTTACTCTTGTTTCAAAATACAAGTTATTAAGTATTTTGATTTGAGTCATGTAAATCAGTAGAGAAATTGTCATGTTCGACATGGCAACCTTTTTCATAAAAAGAAAATATTATAAGTCGTACAAAAATTTAAAACGTTCAATTTATTTACTGAAGATTAAACATTAAACATTTTTAATTATTTTAATAATTTGTGGACGATGTTCATTTATCAATAAACAATTTTTTTTATCATCATCCAAATGATGAAAAGCTTCATGGTCACAAGAAAAAAATTGACACGAAGAAAACGAGCTTTATCCAATAGCGAAGAAGGAAGATTGACAAGAAAAAAAATAAAAAAAATATTGTTAGATTCATGAACTTTAAGACATCTCTAACAAATTAGATGTCAGATTCAAACTTATGACTCCTGAAGGTTAAAACAAAATCACTGGTAAAATTTAAGATCAAACGATCACTATCTATAATGAACGATAGTGTCTGACGACAGTAGTTTAACATCAAAAATATAACACTGTCAAAAAATTAATGTAAGAGTGACCGAAAATGTCCAATGTCTATATTTCAATGAATAAATTTAAAATTTTAGAACTTCACTGAACATAATTAATTTGAAAGTAAAATTTGATAGTAATTTAGGTAATTCACCCTAAAGTTTGCCCAACTTATCTATTTTTAGGGTTTACGCATTCTATTTAGAATTAAAGGATTAAAAAAATTAAGGTTTTATGTTTTCAAATTTTAAGGTTTAAAATGTTAAATTTTAAATTTAAAAATTCAAATAGATGTATCAATTTTAATTTACGGTTTACAAATGAAAAATTATAGGAAAATTATTTAATGTACATATTGTGTTAGATTTTACGAAAGTTGCATAGTCTAAAAATAAGTTTTTCTATTTTATATAATAAGAATTCGTATACAGTTTATTAATTTAGTTTGAAAATTTTAAAATCTAAATTTAAGAAATTTAAATTTTAAATTACATTATCTACATATAAAAATAATCAGTACATGAACTCATATATTATGAAAACTTTGTTACTTTAAATTAAAATTCTTTTACTTTATTAATTTAAATGAGAAGCATTTACATTCTTTTCATAAGCTTTCCTATCTTCTCTTAAATTATTTATAATTATCATTTTTTAAAATATAAGGTAAAAGATAACAAATAATTTAATTCAAAATTGCATTCGAATAAAAAATCAGACGAAATTGATATCCAAATCAATGCATCCCTAAGCCTAATTAATTCTAAACAAAAAGGCATTTAAACCACAGCTCTTGAACAAATCATAATCATTCCAGGAAAATATTTAGTTTATAATGTATAGAGTTAAATGCCCTTAAAATGCTAAGGATGCATCAAATATTAACCCAATCATTCGAAACAAAATATTGCTCTTGGTTCGAATTTTAGTAAATATATCAGAAGATCATTACCTGGTTACTGTCTTAAGATCTAGGCTTCTCCTTCTTCTCTTTGAAGAGTGCCAAGAGCGAAACACCTGAGACCTTCACAACCTTGAACCTAACACCTGGGATATCACCGACGGCGTGACCCTTTCGTCCAAATCCAGCAATCAACACCTCATCCTGTACGAAATATGTTATGGTCATACCAAGGAGATACCTAGTGTGCTTAAATAATTAATAATATTGTATGGTTTCACTCGAGTACTAACATTCTCTTCGATGTAGTTTAAGCAACCGTCATTCGGAACAAATGCGGCAATCTTTTTTCCATTCTTGATCAGTTGAACTCTAGCACACTTCCGGATGGCAGAGTTTGGCTGTTTAGCTTCGATGCCGCTGCATGATTCGAATCCATTAGTACAAATATTGAATTCTCGAGTTAAGAAAAGCAAGAGTACCGAAAAGGGAACATTGATTGAGTCTTACATCTTCTCAAGGACAATGCCTTTGGCATGTGAAGAACCAGCAAATGGTTTCTTCCACTCATTTCCGAGGTTAGATTTTTTGTACGCCTTATCGGCCCACCTCTGTCTCCTACGGTGGGTTCTCAGCTTCCGTCCGGCTCCCATACCACGTGTCTTCCTGAGAGAAACAGTTCATTTGAGCTCGTAACAACCAGACACAAAAATTCCCAAACCCGAGTTAACCTAATCCAGATTGAAAATTGATACAATCCGAAATCAACCCAATCAATTGGTCTAAAATCAGGTGTAATTATCATCATTCCACACTGATAAGAAAAATCCAGAATACATAAACTAAAACGAATATAAAAAAAATCATAAATCCCAATCATGTTTCAGTTCAATACTAAAACCTAGAGCAAAGAGCAGTGTAAACAAAGAATTGAAAGGCTACATAATTGAGTTTAAACATAGGAAAATGAAGCATACCCCATGTTGGCTGAGTGTTGTCTTCTGCACCGGAAGTAGGGTTTGGGAAGAGAAAACTTCAAGTCTGTAACCCTAGAAAGTAAAAACGAATCATAGCATATAAATAACATTTTGATGTGCGATTACTTTTATTGGGCTTGAAGCCCATCAATAATATCCTTTGATTCAAGACCAAAATATTGGGTTATGATCCGGTTGGGCTTTTCTAAGTTTATTGGGTATTATCCAAACCCGATTATACATTTCGGTACGAAAATAAATAAATTTACTAGAAATAAATCCGAATTAGGCAATTCACCGGTATAGTTTTATAAGGCAAGTATATATTATGTCACGTTTAAAAAGAGGTAAAGAGTATTATTTTATATCGAAATGAAAAAGGAGCTATTAAGGTATATAAATAGTAATGTTGTACATCCTATCAGACATGCCTATTAAAAAGAGGATAATAGTCTCGTGGCAAGTAGTATCAAAACAATCTTTTACTGTCTGATTTCACGTCGAACGTTCATGAGAGGGATAAACAGAGTAAACAACCGTAACAAGAGACCAATCACGAGAATAGAAGGGTGTCACAAGATTGAGTGAATAAGAATATCATACCGTACATCTTATCATACATATCTTTTAAGAAAATAATAATAGCATCGTGACAATTCTTAATGTTAAGCTTTATTTTTATTGCATTCCGTAATCTAGAAGGACGTTTATCCTTTATTTTCTCGTTAAACAGGTATCAATTTGGTTACTAACGAACGTTGTCCACTATTTTTCTCGTCTAAACAATCGTTTAATCTTAATTGAATTTTTTAATTTCTGTCGATGTCCATTCAGTTCCAATGGCCGTTTGCCCACCACAATGACAACTTGCAGATTCTTTTGATCCAAATGAAGCACAAGTAAAGAAAAATGGTCAAGCTTTCACGTACATATGATCGTCTCTTTAAAGGGGTTTCCAAGTATTCCATTCATTCTACAACTGAATCGGAATCACCCTTAAAGAAGACATTGTAAGACCAAAATTACCTTAATAAAACCAGCAAAATATTTATATCAGAAGTATATGCAATCTGATATCAACTTATTTCTGCCCTTTCTTCCATAACACGCCAATCTTTTTCAACATGTTGACATTCTTCTTCTTTGATGAATCGTCGTCTTCGTCGTCGTCCATGTCTTCCCATCCAATTGTTGGCTTATAGTTGATGTCGAAAGACATGCTCTTCTCAGAATGTTTCCCATTGTTAGTAAGCATGGCAGCAGCTGCCTCGGCTGCCTTTCTCCATTGATCTGACTGAACTCGTAGTCTCCTCAACTCAGCCTCCATTTCTGCGTTTGCTGCTTGTGCTGAATCGAGCTCTTCACTCACACGAGCTGCTCTTTGGTTACTCTTATCTGCTTCCTCTGATAAGTAACCGAGTTTCATCAATGCAGCTTGCTCTGCAGCCCTTGCTGCTTCTAACAATACAACAGATTCATCACTAACTTTGTTACTCTCCATTTGACATTTCTCGATTTCCTTTTCGAGCATTTCGTTTTGCTCGGTTACGGTCTTCAGTTCGGTTTCCTTGGCCGTCAAGTTTGCTTTTAGTTCAGTCAGATCAGCCTCCGACTTCTTCAACTCCACTGCAAATTCTGATTCTATTTTGTCATGCTGGTTTTTCTCAATCTTCATACCCAGACCCTCGTTTTTATCCATTAATTTTGATCTCAAATCTTCAAAATCGGCTTTGGTTCGCTTCAACTCGGCCTCAAGTTCGGCCTCCCTCTGTGAAGACTCCACTTTTATGCATTCCACTTGTTCATAAGCACTTCTAATTTGCAGGGTGCTTTTAATATATTCTTCTTGGTACCTCACTTCAGCTGCATCCAATGACGATCTTAATTTACTGACTTCAAGCTTGGCGAAATTAAGCTCGGTTTTGAGCTGCTGTATGTCCTCGTTTTCTTCTGTCCTTCGTTGTTTATCGAGTTCAGGATCCTTGACAATTTTGCCGCCATTAGTAACCACTTCTACTTGAAGCTTGCTAAGGAGACTCTCTAATGACTTAACTCTAGCTTTTGATTGCTCCGACTCCAATAGTAATGTGTTGTAAGCTTCTGTTTCTTTGGTTGCATTAGAACGCAACATTTCGATTGTTTTGTTTGCTGCATCCAGTTCTATTCGGTTTTTGCTAACAAGTTCAAGAGCCAAAGCTTCGGATTCTTGGCAATCCCTGAGCTGGGACTTGAGTGTTTCGACCAATGAGAGAGTTTCAGTCAGTTCTATTCTCAAGTTCCGAATCTCAGCATGTGCAGACTCGGCATGCTTGGTTTGAATGGATTCAGATTCACAAACCTTTTCAAGCTGGAATTTAAGCTTTTGAATTTCGTTCATAGCAGAAGCCAATGCAGCAGAATCCATTGAGTGCTGTTTCTGGACAGCCTCAAGTTCAGACTGCCAGGCTCTATCTCGATCTTGTGAGATTTTACGGAGTTCTTGCACCCGGTCATCCTCAGAAGCAGAAATTTCCAGCAACTGTTGCTCAGATTCTTCTAGCTTAGCGGACATTGTCGATAGCTTATTCTTGGCCTCCTCGGCCTCCTTAAGTGCTAGCCTCTTCCATGACTCGGATGCAGTCAGTTGATCCTTTGTCTTTTTCAAATCAGCTCGGAGTTGATCAAGCTGTGCTTCAAGTTCAGTAATTCTGCTCGGTTGATTCTTCTAGAGCTCACACAACAAGAGTAGAAATAATATAAGCAGATAGACAAGTAAACAGATAGATGTTCCATGACTTGTTACAAGTGATTGAAGAATACCTCAGATATTGGAGTTTTCAATACCTTATGCTCGGTGGCCTTAGGACTTCGGTCTTTAGACATCTTACATGCAGGGTTCGGAAACGAAACAGAGTCCAAATCCGCTCCTGGTATCTTCAATTGCCGAGCAGTTCGAGGTGTTGAAGGAGATTTTCTCCGAGGCACTGCTACGGAGCTTGTTTTACTGTCATAACATGAAAATGAGAAAATCAATGAAGCTGATGGATGTACCATTTCAAGCACAAGTAAAACAACTGGTGAACGATCTTCAGATCCGGCATATTTGTTCCGTGTGAGAATAATGTACACACAAATACACCAATAGCATACAGAAAACGTATGGGAAAAAAGAGCTTCCCTAGATCCAATGCTGGCATGGATTTTGATAAATGGAAGGTTTTTAAGCAAAGCATCATGCAACATGCCTAGTTTCCCTTGATTAGAATTCTATGACAACATTGAGTAACGACGACTATACCTTGCTTTCGACGTTTGCATGATCGAATTTATTCCCTCGAGTTGAATTGGAGAAAGGGCAGGATTTATATGTCCTCAGCTTCAAAAACCTGCAAATAGTTCAGAGAAATCATATATGTATATGTATATGTAGAGGAAGAGAAAGCAAATAGTTGGGGTGATATGTTCTGTAGACCTAACTAACAAATAATACAATTCCTTGAAAGAAACTCCATAGAAACTACTCCCACTACCACCAACCATAACCAAATGGCAAAGTTTGAAAACAAAGAAACAGCAAAAGGTTGGCATCAAATGATTTCATTATATAAGATGACAAGTTTCCACCTTTTTATTCTCCTTTTTGGTGCTTCCTCCACAAGGAATCAGCTAGAAATGAATGAAGAGAATAGCTCGGATTGGATTGGTTTTTGGAATTTATATTGAAAATGGTCGACTGGACCAGAAATCTTATCATTCTGTCCTTGATGAATTTACGTTTCACTGTGAATCCAATCAAAGAAAGCTACAGATTTTCATTTCCTGGAAAAAAAATCGACTGAGAAAATAGAGTTTTCCGGGGAAAGTGAGATATGTACATGAAGTGAGCAAAACCCAGAAATAAATCTTAAAAACAGTACCAAAACAAAGATCAAACTTTGTTTCAGAAAACACAACACATCAACACCATGGAAACCACATTGCTAGAAAATGAAAAGCAACCTGAAAAACAAAATTCTCAAACAGAAACAGAGTTGCCTGCAAGAGGATTACCAACAAGGTTATGTTGTGTTTCAGCTCAGTTCACTAAGGCTAAAGCTCAAGTGATTTTCTTTTTGTCTTCAATGTAAGGAAATCTTGGTTTTCACTGTTTTTGTTATGCAGCAAAAGCAATGGCAATGGCAATTGCAATGGCTTATTGGGACGTTTTGAAATACAGAAAAGTTCACTCTTTTGTCACGCTCCTAGTGTTCATTCACGTGCCATGATTGGTCATTGAGGCTCCCCCATGTCCCAATCCAAAGGTTTCAGATTTGTTTTTTGTCTGAATCTGCCTTTTTTTCGTTTATTACAGCCAAAACTAACGACACATCTCTTGTTGGTTTTTTCCACCCTTAACATTGACAACGTAAAGGATAATAAAACAAGCTTCAAAATATCTTCAAAACCTGATTTTTATCTCACTGTGATTGTATTTAAACCAGATTTGTTTTCCTTTCCCTTTCGTTATTTCATCTTTATGGTAAGCCGTTTGATTAGTAATAACAGCCTTTGCCATAAAGTTTCCAAGGAATTCATTTATTTTGGACAAAATTCTAGTTTTGATGCCTAATTTTGGAGAGATTATTGAGTAAACATTGTTCACCACGTCATTTATAGTCCAAATAATCAAGATCATTCATTTTTAAATAACTACCTAATAATTGTTCATCCACTAATTAGACGTAGGAAAGAGGTGATGATTCACCTTAAAAAAATTAAGATAAACGGTCCTGATTAATTGGGACCACAAATGACGTGGTGAATAGGATCCACCTAATAATTTTTGCTAATTTTGGGATTAATTGTGCTAAAAGGGCTTTTTTTAAAGTGGAATGGTCGATAAGGTTAACTGTTTGGACCAATTAAAAGTAGTAATAAAATATATGAACTAAATTGCAAATTTGAATATAGTTGAGATGGAGAAACATTATATGGACCAATTCTTGGAAAATCCCAAAGATTCCTTTTTGGAACTTTCCTTGCAAATTAGAACATTAAAGACGATTTTATTAAAAAAAAACACAGAAATTCCAAACATAAACCATAAAATAATAATAAAAAGTGGGTCTTTTGCCTTTGCTTTGTTTGCAATGAAAGCAACAAATAGTAACGTAATGCTCGTGATCTTTTTCTCATTCCCCTTGGACAAAAAAGGAACTGAAACAAACACCATGAGTACTACGTTTCCTTCATTTTCCATAAATGACAAAGGGGAACAAATAACTCTTCCCTTCTCGTGTTAACCGAACCGATCGGAATTCGAACTAATCACGCTTCATTCTCCATACCTTATCTTTGACACCATGGGTAGAGGGTACCAAATGCCTGGTGTAATAGTGACTTGACTTGTTTCCTCTCAAATCAACACAGCTCATACCTACATGGGTTCTATTTCCAGATGGAAAGCTTGTAAACATGGCAAATGCTCTACAATCATTAGGTGTATAATAATCAATAGGCATGCAACTCAGTATATTCATTCTCATGCAACTACAAATGGGTCCAATTACCAGTAAGAAAAGCATGTAAAGGAACTATACAGTGCCTAACTTGACAACTATAATCTTTTGGTATATTCTCTTTAGATAAATATGATAAACCTATCTGAACTTGAGTGAAAAAGGAAAGGTTAAAATGGAATATTTAATATAAATATCAAAACTTCACAAACCAAGTTTCTTGAAGTGAGTTTATCGCCTTGTAATGTAATTTTCCAGCAGTCAACTTGGAATATGAAGATTGATAACTTTTTGGGCACAACTGCAAAGAGAACAACATTGAATGGTTAAATCTGTCATTATTCTCGTTGTAAACTATATGGCAAAGAGTACAAAGACAAGAAATTGGAATGCCTAAATGACCAAATAAAATCCACTTATCAATTTTTGAAAGATGGTTTCAATATTATGGTACTGCATCATGTATGTACGCATATCCATATACGTATAGATACACATACATATATAAACAGGCAACAGATGAGAAATCTATGTGGTTGCTACAAAGACACTTATTTCGAAGGCCAAAGCTATAGCCTCTAGAGCTCCATGGTTTTGTATTTCTTTAGAGAAAGAAGTACCAGCATACACCATATATATGTGTGTGAATATGCAAGTGAACTTGATAGAAAGAAGTTATAATAAGCGATATCAGAAATAGTACGACTTTCAAAAGATGTCTGAATTACCTCGGAATTTGTTGTCCTGGGTTACTAGACCAAATGTTTCTGCAGTTTCACGAATCATAATACCACTCACTCCAGTGAAACTAGTTACCTTGCACTCAGCCACTATAAGAAAATACAGAAGATTACGGTGAATTCCCACAAAATAGAAGAAAAAACAAAATTTGAGAAACAATTGTCATATGTTTTGCAGATGAAGGTCATTAGCTATAACTAGTAATTACTGCATCATTTAAGCCTCTGTGTCTGGTCATGGTCTAAATTTCTTTGGTTACCCATTTTAGAGAAAAGCTTTCAATAAAAAGAAGGGGGAATGAAGTGTATTCAAAGGCTCAAAAAAGACAGACTTGATAACTGCACAATTGATCTTTCAATTGGTTTAGAAAAATTGTGATCAAAGAATTGAAAAAAGGTACCTATAGAGGAACATATAGAGGCTCCAACGGGTTTTCTCAAATGGGCTTTTGTATTTCAAGGAATCATTCTACTTCAATGAGAAAAGGTTACAAGTTCTTTCATAAGAACACAAAATGTGTGGATCCCTCAGAATAAAACTCTATTATTCATTCAAATACCCTACTGTTCCCATCATCAAGTTGGTTGCTTGAAGAGGGTAAAGTCTAAATAATTCTGCATCCAGAGAAACAGGTAAAGTAGCCCAAATCATTGCTCCGTAAGTAAAGTATAATCTAACAAAAAATGAGGGCACCAAGTAGATCCGCACCAATAATACATTGAGCCAACTGGTTTTTCCTGAAATTGAGATAGAATGGATATAGAATCAGACCCAAAGCAAAACCATTTAACAGTCCTACAGTTTGATAAAAAAATACTGCCCTTCAACTCCACACGACTGAATAACCAACATAAACATAATAAGGTAATCTCACCCAGTAGTTTTAAGAAGTTGACTCATGTAGCCTTTCCATGTTTCATGCATTGGTTTAAATGTATCAAACCTGAAGATCAAAGACATCAAATATTTTTTTTTAAAAATTAAACAATTGAACAACATCAACACATAACATTCAGAAAGAACTACTAACTAAAATCCTTTTGTTGCCATCTCAAATTTTCCATTTTAACAATCAACAAAATGAGATCTTCTGTTTTGTCCCTATTCTTCTATAAATTGTGGAACAAAACTCAAAGCATTCATTGCTGGAAGCCTAGAAAGATCCCCATAAAGGATGTAAAAATGGAAAGAGACATCGTGGTTACTGAACTTATGCCTCATAGTGAAGAACAATGAGGCACAGAGGGTCATAATAATAATTCAACAACAATAAGAAATGGAAAAGAGCATAAACCATATCCTTGATAGAGTACTCACTTTTGATTATCTTGAGGCAGTTTAAGTACTCCGGATTTCTTAAGCTGCTCTATTGACATATGTCTTTTAGAGCACTTAGAGTGAGTCTTCAAAGCCCTGATTTGAGAGCTGGTAGACATAAGTCGCCCTTTCACGAAATTATCAAGCAGGATCCAATTGTCGAATTTGATACTTCTAGATCCTTGTATATATTTCTGAGCTGAATCCCCACCTTGAAGAAGCTCATGTAATGTCTTATCAGCCATGCTTCCTTTTCTGTTGGAAAACTACACAGGGAACATTAAGATTATCATCCATTCTGTGAACTGTGAAGTTTTAGAGGCCACTATTCAAACAGTAAAATGTCACCTTCGAATTAGCAGGTAGCAAATTCTCGTGTATAGGTTGCAAAAGCTTGGAATACATTTCATATCAAAACCAAGAACTGTAACATATTTAAATAAATTAAATGACCACAGTCAGCAATGTTAAAAAAAAACAGAAACTACCTTGCAAACTAGAGGGACACGAGAAAGGGAAATTTCCTGAATGTAACACAAAAGAGAAAAACAAATTAGCAAATAAACATTGAAAAGGAGAAGGATGGGAAAATAACTGGAAACATTGGGGAAACCTTTCTTTGACGAGGAATTGGAGGAAGTTGCAATGGGAGTGTTGAGAATAGAAGAATTTCTGCTAGGTGTTTCCTTTCCATCTTCCTCAACAAATGTCTTATTGTTCTTCTTCTGTTGCTGAAAAAGCTCAGCTTTAGCAATGGCAAATCTTCGCTCCAATGCCTCTCCTAGAGTGCACTTTCTTTGATCTTGAGGAACTGGGGTCGTCGCCATTGTAAACTAAACTAGTTTAAGCCAGGGTTTCGAAAGGTTAAGAGTGCGAGCATAGACGATTAACAAGCTCAGTGGTTGAATATACTTTAGTCAATAAACAAATTATAAATACAATAACACACTCCACATCCAAATAATAACAATGCAGTTATACAAAATTAAAGAATAAAGGCATTACAGCAACGGCAGCTTTGGGCTTCAGCGTGGAATGGCGGCAACAGAGATGCAATTTAGAGGCTAAAAAGGAAGGGGAAATCGAAAATATTAGGTTTTAATTGGGTGGGTGAGCAATTAATTTTGTTTTGGGTTAGAAAACAGAAGTTCGTCTGGCAATAGACTAAAACTCAAAAAAGCATATATTTTACAGTTTAGATTATGGATTTTATTGTTATATTAAAACCTATCAATTCAACTACCAAAATTTTGTTTATTTAATCGGTTAATCATCAAATTAGTCTGAGAAAGTTATTCTTATAATTAAGGAATGTTATATTCGGATACCCAAAATTCCGGCTAATCGATCCGCAATCCAACTCTTAAATACCAGATACTCAGATTTTTTTACAAATCAGACAATAAATAATTATAGAAAAGGAGAAACTTAAAAATCAAAAGTAGATAATGACATAATCCAAATATAAAGTTTCGAAATCCAAGCATATTCTAGAAAAAAAAAAAACTTTTGTTACTTATAATTCATAGGAAAAACAAAGTTCATATGAACTTTGGTTTATTTTAGTTTATTTATACTTACATGCCTTCTTCCTTATATGGAAGGAAATTAAACCTACCATCCTTGCTTAAACGCATGAAAAAGTGACAGCATATAGAAAAAGTTAAAATGCCAACAAATACAATTACAGGTGAAAGCATTGTTTACCTGACCTCTGAGACGGCGACCAGTGGAGAAGGTGGCAAGTGGTCAGACGGAGGGTGGTCAGTCGATCGGAGGGAGTAGGGTTGAGGCCTGAGGGAGATGATTGTGTGGGAGGATGACCGAGTGGGATTGATGGTAATAATTAGAAATTACTATTATTAAAATTTTAATAATAGTTTAATTTTTAACAAGAATAAAATTTTCAAATTTATATAAATAATCTTTATATTATTATTAAGGCTCAAAATTGGAATATTTTTGTACTAAACTTATTTAATATTTAGTATTAAAATTTTAACCCAAAAATTAAAATGTTTGTATAAATATCAAAGTATTTTCCTGGTGTCTATAGGTTAGGTGATCAAAATGTTAGAGCCCAAAAATTAGGTACCAAAATGAAAAATATTTTTTAAATAACCAAAACTATAGTCCTGCCAAATGCCAAACGTGTATCTTTATTATACAAATCAATACACCACGCCACAAGAAAACTGAGCAAATTCTCAATCAACTAAAAATGGACTTCTCAATCTCACATAATCATTCACATAAACATGTATGGAGTAAAAAGATTCAGACAATCAAATCACTATATAATGTTGGTGTCGACTTTTGGAGGATCGGAGTGCCGCCTTGGCCTGGCCGGCGAAGGTGGATAAGAGAGACGTTTTTTGGTTGACATGATTGGTCCTTTATCGGGTGTGCCATTTGCTTCCTGTGCCAAGGGACTTTGCAACTTGGTTTTGGCTCTTGCGGACTTAGTTGGTACCATGTAACTTGGAAGTGACGGTGAGCTTGCTAAGCTGTCGTCATCGCGCACCGATGAGCCTGCAATGCTGTGTCTCCGGTTTCGTTCGGACTGCACACTGACCATGCTTCTTGTGTCGTCGTCTGGAACAACAACACTGCTGCTGGGGCTTGCGGACTTCAGCTTTCGGGATGGTGTGGAAGCGGACTTTGTTGAAGGAGATAGGAGACTTGAAGTTCGGTTCGGCTTTTGGCTCGCTTTGGGGGATTGCTTATCCAAATTGAGTTGGTAACGTGCATAAGCTTTGCTAATTTCTCCTTCGAAGTGTGCACTCTTTACCGATGACTGATCAGGGTTAGGTTCTTTTCCTGCTGTACTACGACCTTCCCATGGCCGAGCTGCCATCCATCGTTCCAACCAGCTCCAACCCCAGGATGGATTATTCATATACAAGAATAACGGATTCATAGATCTTGAACTGTTCTTCAAAGTTTGCTGCAAAATGTAATACAAAATAAACAAATCAAGTTAAAAGATGTAAATCATAGAATTCTGTAACAAGAGTAAACTATATAAAATGGAAAAATAAAAGGAGTACAGAAACAAAGAAAAACCAATAAAACGTTTCTGGAAAAACGTAAACCGAGGCCTGTGCTAACACAGTATCCTTAAAACAGATTCGTTCCCTCCCGGAGCTGGAGTTTCTATGGAACGTCTGTCTCCCAGGATACAACGGTAGACAGCAGCAAAGAGAGCAACGCAACTTAACTGCACCGGCGAACTTCACAGAAGCAGAGCACTATCAAGAATTTTTGGATAGATGATGTTTTTTGTTTTTCAGTGTGTAGAGATAGGAGCAAGAGAGCTCCTTTTATAGTGTTCATGCAGGGGACAAGTTTAATTACAGAATTAATCTGTAATTACAATTCCTTGGAGAATTATAACTCCCTGAATTCAAAATGACATTTAACAGAGAATTAATTCAAATAAATTGGAGGTTACAACTAGCTGAAGTGTCTGCAACTCCAGAAAAGGTGATTTAATTCTATAATATCTGTTGAAAAAAAAATAAATAAAGTCAGAAAAGTAGAAAAAAAATCTGTCAATTTAGAACCCCAACAACCCCAAGGTGCAAGGCCCATCTTTTGACTTTCATAATAAGCAATCAATACTTAGGTTAGGCACACCCAAGCTTATTTCCAATGATAGTATGAAAAGCTTTTATATATAAAGCTTTCCAAATCAATATTCCCAACAAATGTGGGACATTCTACTTTTCATATTTTTTATTTTATTTTTCCAACATCATGGGTGTCACATTGAGCAACAATTTCTCATTCACCCATTGAACATTTTTGATCTTGTAAATATCTAATTCCATCTACTCTTATAGTAGATTAATCATCCACTTAGTTTCAATTAAATTGACTAATGGAACCCACATAAATTTAATCTCCAAAATGTTCATTACCATACCATTCTTCCAACACAAAATGTTGTGCAGATATCAGAAACACAACACACAGTTTAGCAGAAAGAAACTCTCTTTCGAACTTGGAATCGGGATATTTCAAACTTCCTCGCTATTTCCCTACGATGAGATCATACATCTAATGATGAAATTATCGTATTTCAATCCGTTAGGATTTCAAGTTTTCCATAATGATCAAAATTACCAAGTTACTTCAACCTCCTGACTCATTCATTTATGCTTTGAGCTGCATAATAGAAAAAATCAAAAGAAACAGCTCACCTGATGAGTAAATGAGTAGGCCATTGCCCTTTCTCTTCTCATTGCAGCCTCATGCTTGCTCAGTAAGCTCGCCTCGATTTGTTCCTTTGATTGCAGGCTATCATCCCAGTCTTCCCCCATCTGTTTAAACATTCAAAATCAACGGAACTCGGTAAAAGCTGGCACTTTCCGCTAAGAAAACAACGCGGTTTGATGAACACATAATCGAAATCACTCCAACATGCCCTGTATGTCGAATATAAAGACCCAAGTTTGGAGAAAAACTCAGATCGACTTTGCAGTAGCCAGCTTCTACATCAGATTTTCCAGGATATAAGCCTAGACTAATAATGCTGCTATCGATCCATGCAATGAATACCACAATTTATTGAATTTACCTGCAAGTTAACAAGCTCTTTCGCATGTTTCTGCAAGAGTTGCCTCTGAAGAGCTTGATTTTCTTCCGTCATCCTGATTCTCCTCGTCCGAATCTGACACTGCACACGAGAAAGAGTTTGCATACACCGAAGGGTACTAGCTGCTTGTCGTTTCACCACAGGCCCTTCCACCAACGATTTCAGCCGCACCAGTCCTCTTAAAGCACGCAATGCCCTTTTCGCCTTTAAGAAGTCATATAATCATGAATCCCATGCTTAAATTCCAGTTTTGAATTGTGAAGAAAACTAGCAAAACAATTACAGTAACATTACCATGTAAACTCGAAAAGCTGTCTGAATTGTGATTGCTGCCACTTCCTCAATAGATTTTCCGGAAAATCGAGAACCGGTATTAAGCTGGCGCCGAACAACCGCAACAGCAGCCTGAGTTGGAGCAGCGGGAGCCACAACATCATCTGTAGATGTAGCCGCCGCCTCGGATTCAATTATTTTCACTTCTTCCAGCTGAGGAGGGGGCAGATCAACAGTTTCTGAAGTGTCTGCATTAGAACTAGGACCAAAATGCAACTGCTTCTCCAAATTCTGCTGTTTCTGAAGTATGAAAAAAAGGGGTCAAATTATTATTTTGTTCCATCTACCATGCTCAAATTTTAAGGACCAAAACCATAATTTGACAAATAAAAACATAGAAAATAAGAACATGTGAGTTTAGCAGAAATTAAACATGAAATTTGAGCTGAACTGGAGTTCTCCAAACCTGGTTTTTCTTTTCCTTTGAATCTGGATTTAATGCTTTCTTTAGAGAAGATAACCATTTAGCTTTCTTTCCCATATTTTCTTTCCCTGTGGAGAAATAAAATCTACGTCAGAACAATCTAAATAAGTTACAATTTAAAGATAATTAATGGAAGTTGAAGCCAACACTTGAGCTGAAATTTTCTTCCTTTATCAGACTTTTCTCATCAACCAAACAAAGGAAAAGAACAGACAACTCCAATCTCCACAACGTAATTGTAAGTCTTAACAGATTAGGAAAGTGACCCAGATTTTGAAACATCATCAACAACAACAAAAATGTTGAAAAATGGATCTTTGAATTGGTTTTAATGAAACAGAAATAGACAGAGTACCTGAGAATGTAATGTCCAGATCTCAAGGAGATGAGCTTACACAGAGAAGAATAAAGATCAGATCTTGAATTGTGAGAGAATATGAAACAGGAAGAGGTGTTTTGTAGTGACCCCACACTGTCTGGGATTGAGCACAAACTGGGCCCAATCAACTGAAAAGATTTCCCCTCAGTCACAGAATTTGGTAACTAACACTGTTAAAGCAACACATCTCCTTTTTAATGGCGATTCAAAATTACCCGAACCTGATCACATCTCTCATTATTGAAAATTTTAAGGTACTTCTATTAAGGTGATTAGATTTTTAATTTTTTTTATTATAATTATTTAATTTTTATATCGGTTTTATTACTAGTTTTTACTAACTTAGTATTTTTAACAACAATGGTTATAATAAAAGTTGTATAAAACTTGAGTGATTATAATAAAAAATTTAAAAGTTTGATGACTATAATAAAATACATTAAAATTTTAGTGACTATCGGTATAATTTACCTAAAAACTATCTTAAAGGCTATATCTTTCTTGTCTTACACTTCACCAATTTATTCCAATCATATATATATATATTTGCTTTCTCTCTATATATAATTTTTGGTATACTTCCGTCGGCAAAGGGTAATGATTTATCTCCGTCTCATTTTATTTATTCAATATTAATATTTTTAGTTTAATTTTTTAATCTTAATTTATTATAATTTTGATAAATATATATTTTAAAAACTTTTAATTGAGTAAATTAAAAATATATTTTCTATAAATTTTAATAATTAAAATACTAAAATAAATATAGTAAAAATTTTAAAATGTTTAACTTTTAAAAATCAACACTTAACATTATAAGCAGGACGGAGCGAGTATTATTATTGAATAACTGAGATAGTAGCAGTAACATGAAAAGATTTTTTCACTTTTATCCCTTATTTAAATTCTTTTAAAAAATATTTTTTATGAGTTTACTTTTTATTTTTAAATATTTATATTTTACCCATTTAACTCTAAATCCTGATTCGTCCCTGATTACTGATGATATGGATTTATTTAGTTGGTAAAAATTAGATAATCTTAATGCAAATAGGAAATGCCTGTCCAACCATCTAACCTTTATTCTTTAATTTGATTTCCAACCAAAATCTGATGGGATCATTTTTATCTGTATGTGTTTTAAAGGTTTGATTTTTTTTCAATCGACAGTTTTAGTAGAAAAAAATAATATTTATCTTAGAAATTAAATTTAAATAATTTTATCTATAAAATATATCTTATAAAATAATTAAAAATATAAACAAATATCACATTAAAATCATCTTAAGATAATTCAAAATAAAAATTCGTTTATTTTTTTAATCTCTATTACTATAATTATTTTTATCTTGTGTTTGTGATTTTGGTATTTGAGAGAAATCGAGACCATTAAATATAATCGAGAACATCGACTAATTAAAAATTAATATAATTTTAATCATTTTAATGATAAAAACGAGAAAAAGTGTAATAATATTTATTTGGGTGTGGCCATGGAGGTTTTGAGATGGGTCCAATGTTTTAATTTGAGTGGAAGATGGTTGCATGAATTAATAGTCTTAATTATTAATTTAATTACAAATGGGATGAAGTTTATTAGTGTCACGTCTAAATAATATAAGTCGTGGAGACACCGTCTATATCTACAAAAGAATTTAAGATATATTAATTGAATGGTATAAATATTTATATTAATTTATTTTATTTAAATCTAAATTTTGTCAGTCAGAAAAATATTTATTTCTCTACTGAATTAAAAATTACAAAATAAAATCAAATTTCAACTTTTTATTTTTTTTCGTAACGATATTATATTAAAAAGATTCGAATATAATATTACGAATGATCTATAATTGTAAATAGGTAATTTATTAAAACCCTTGTTAGTGGAGGTTTGACACAATCATCTTGGATTTACAATTTATCTTAATATTCGTCATCTTCGTCAGACAAGGTAAAATAAAAAGTGGTGAAACAATAATGCTTTAATTTATTAATAATTTATTTTTTAAATAAAAAATAAAGATATATTAATAATATTTTAAATATAAAATATATATTTTAGTTTATAAAAATAATTAAAATTAATTTAAAAAATCAAATTCAGTTAACCGATTCATACCATAATTCGTCAGCCCTACCATATTCATATAAACGATGGGATATTTTTTCACACCCCTATCGTCAACGACACGCAACGGCTAAACTTAGAATATCAAAGCAAGATTTGTATAAAAGCAGAGCAACTCAGCAACAGTTTATAGAACTTGACATAAAATAAGTAGCAACGGAAGTAAATTTAAGTTCAAAAGTTAAAAAAGATAGTCCTAGCTGGCATAAAAAACCATAGTTCTCTCAAATATAACCATCTCATTTTTTCTTGGCAGCAGACTTGGTGACCTTGGCACCTGTGGGATCCTTCTTCTCAACGCTCTTGATCACACCAACAGCAACCGTCTGCCGCATGTCACGCACCGCAAAACGTCCCAGAGGTGGGTACTCGGAGAAGGTCTCCACAACCATAGGCTTGGTGGGAATCATCTTCACCATCCCGGCATCACCATTTTTCAAGAACTTGGGCTCCTTCTCCAGTTCTTTACCAGATCGTCTATCAATCTTGGTTAACAGTTCAGCAAATTTGACAGCAATGTGGGAGGTGTGGCAGTCAAGGACTGGGGCATATCCGTTTCCAATTTGGCCTGGGTGGTTCATGATGATGACCTGAGAGGTGAAGTTGGCAGCTTCCTTGGCGGGATCATCCTTGGAGTTGGATGCAACAAAACCACGCTTAAGATCCTTCACTGCAACATTCTTAACATTGAAACCAACATTGTCACCGGGGAGAGCTTCTGGGAGGGATTCGTGATGCATCTCAACAGACTTAACTTCAGTGGTTAGACCAGTGGGGCCAAAAGTAACAACCATACCGGGCTTAAGGACACCAGTCTCAACACGACCAACAGGGACGGTACCAATTCCACCAATCTTGTAAACATCCTGAAGTGGGAGACGGAGTGGCTTGTCTGAGGGTCTCTTAGGCTCGTTGATCTGGTCAAGAGCCTCGAGTAGAGTGGGACCCTTGTACCAGTCGAGGTTTGTAGACCTCTCAATCATGTTATCACCCTCAAACCCAGAAATTGGAACAAATGGGATCTTGTCTGGGTTGTAACCAACTTTCTTAAGATAAGAAGAGACTTCCTTAACAATTTCATCATACCTGGCTTTAGAGTACTTTGGGGTAGTAGCATCCATCTGGCACCAAATGAGAATAAAACTTTAGTTCCAGTAGCAAAATCAACACATTTTTCAAATGGGATACCAATAAATTAATTACAATACAATAAGTTTACCTTGTTGCAGCAACAGATCATCTGCTTGACACCAAGGGTAAATGCAAGCAAAGCATGCTCACGGGTTTGACCATCTTTAGAGATACCAGCTTCAAAACCACCAGTGGTTGAATCGATGATGAGAACAGCACAGTCAGCCTGGGAGGTACCAGTGATCATATTCTTGATAAAGTCACGGTGTCCAGGTGCATCAATGACGGTGCAATAGTATTTGGTGGTCTCAAACTTCCACAAGGCAATATCAATTGTAATACCACGTTCACGCTCGGCCTTAAGCTTGTCAAGCACCCAGGCATACTTGAATGACCTTTTGTTCATTTCAGCAGCCTCCTTCTCAAATCTCTCAATCACACGTTTGTCAATACCACCAAGCTTGTAGATCAAATGACCAGTGGTGGTCGACTTACCAGAGTCGACATGGCCAATGACCACAATGTTGATGTGAATCTTCTCCTTACCCATTATAAAACTCAAAAGAGAAGCTAAAAATTGACAACTGCATTCACAAAGCCAATCACAAAAAATATTCAAAATATCAAACTCAAAACAATTTGATTGCCTAAGAAAAAAAATCTGGTACTTGTGAAAAGGAAATAAGCAAAGTAATCTATCTGAGTTAATAAGCACCAGATTCAACAAATATAAAAGTGGCCGCTGGGATTCGAGCCCAGGTCCTCCATAGTTATGTTAGTCTTTCCACTGAACTACAGCCACTAGATCTTAAAATATCATTTCCATAAAACAGATCAAAAAATCTCCATTCAAAACAAACAAGCCGAAGTGAAAATCGTTGAACAATTTTGAAATTTTCGTGAAGCAATTTCCCTAGGGTTACAATTGCTTCAACATACCAGTTATCACATAAATGATTATAACAGATAAATTTAAAATCCTAAATCATAAAACTTAAAGCGAACATAGATATATAAAAAAGCATCCATCTAAACCGAAAAATGAAAGGAATGAAAGGAATCAGATCATAAACAACCCAGGAAAACATCATCCAGTAAAATATAATCAATAAAAAAGAAGCAAATCAATATGAAGAAACTAAAAATTAAATTTACATAAACTACAACTAAACCACATAAAAATAGAAATAATATACGACGAAACAATCAACCAGATACTATTTTCTCTTGAATCAAATCAACAAAACTTCAAAAAAGAACTAGAAGCTAGGAAAAGGATTCATACCTGAAAGCTTAAAGAAAAGACTAGTAGAGAATGGATAGACTAGCGTTGAAAGAAAATGAAATGAAAGAGGAGGAGAACGGCCGCCTGCTTTAGCTTAAGTAGCCACTCTTTCAGCTTTGGTTTAACTAGGGTTTCTTTGTAAATCGTTCGATTAAAGATAATCCAACGGTTCATATTTGACATCTCACATCAGCCGGATATTCTGGGGGTTCTTTCTACGTAGGATTTAGATGCCCTAAAACTTGATTCCATTTACAATGGAAAACCCATACATACCCTTTAATCCAACGGTTCATATTGGATACAATTGTTGTAATAACAAAAAAAAAATGTTTTGTTAAAAATGGAAATGACCATCAATTTCTTTTCTTTAGGTAAGATTACATCATCTAAAAATTGGATTATTTCAATAAATTTATTTTAATATTTTATTAAAATAAAAGTTTTAATTTTTAAAAATTAAAAAAATAATATATGAATCGATTACGTATAAAAAGACGAATACGCTCAAAAATTAATACTTAACTGATTATAGAGTGTCATAATGATAAAAATTTATTATTCAAATTCGATTTAAAATTTTTGATCCCTAAAATATATATTTTAAAAAATAAAAATATTTTTTATTTAGGATAACGAAAAATTATACCTTGTTGGGCTCAAGTCATAATTTTTACAAGACTCGTGAATAAAAGAATAATATTACAAAAATATAATTTCGATTAAAATTTTTATTTTAAAAAATAATCATATCTCTTTTAAGCTCGAGATATAATGCAAGATCCTGGATAAAATGTCTTGGTTAAAATAATATTTTATTTTAAAATTATTAAGAAAAAACACGTCTCTTTAATTTTGAGACATAATTTATAGAAAAATTAAATAAATTTTTTTTCTTTTGATAGGAAATTCCGATAAATTATATATTATAAATACATAGTAATAATAAAAAATCGAAACAATGATTAAAATGGAGAAAAACAAAAAATGGTTCTGAGTTGAAACTTTAAAACAATATGCACGAGACTAAATTATAAAGGAAACAAAAAAGAGGGACTGTGAGAAGAAGAAAAACAGGGGAGGGACCAGAAAATGTTTTTCTCCATTTTTGCGAGAATAAATAATAATTATTATAAATTTTAGTGATTAAATTTAATATTTTTTATATTATTTTTAATATAACTGAAAAAATATATTTTCTTGCAGTGAAACATCGGTAAGTGATCTTGTCTTGAAGCCAAGAATTGAGCTATGCACGGTTTATTTTCTCATGTGTTGAGATTGGGCTTCAATCGATTAGAATTAAAGATCGATATTATAAAAGTTATGAGAATTTTTATTCATTATTCTAAATAATTTTTTTTTAAATAAACTAATAATGATTACAGTAATATTTGTTCTAAAGTATAATCTCTATCATTTGATATTAATCGCTCAATCACTTTACTGTTATCGCTGATACTCGAACCCGTAATGTTTAAAAACAACAAATGTTCCGTTACCGTTTTAAGTATCTAACAAGGAATACTATTGAGTATTGTGGGCTCAATCTTGGAGTTGTTGTCTTAAAGGTGGCATACAAATGTGTGGCATGTATGACGAGAAATAAATACAGTGGCAGATAGGCAGATAGGTTGGCTTCTCTAGCACATGGCCATCCGTTTTTTTGGGTCTCTCAAAGCATCAATAAATGCTCGTCTTGTAGACGAGCTTTGAGTTGTTCACGATTTATCGTTTTATACGTAAAGGTTGAGTTTTCGTCGGTTAAAGTTTGGAGATCGATAATATAAAAATTGTGAGAATTTTTATTTGTGATTCTAAAAACCTAATAAAATATATTATTACGAGCTCTATCTCAAAATTATTATCTTAGGGGTGGGATTCAAAGGTATGACATATCAAGTGAGAAATAAATATAATGATAGATACGATGAATTCTCTAGCACATGGTCATGCTTTTTTCTTTTGAGTTCTGTTGAAGCATCAATATGCGTTTTTATCTTGCGATCGAACTTTGAGTTGTGCATGATTTATTGTCTTATGTATATGGAGATTAAGTTTTTGTTAGTTAGAGTTGAATATCGATAATATGAAAATCGTGAGAATTCTCGCTCGTGATAAAAAAAATTTAACAAAGAATACTATTTTGGGCTCGATCTTGAATTTCTTCTTACGAAGGTGGGATACGAAGGTACAATACGTCTAATGAAAAATGAATATAATAATAGATATGTTTGCTTCTCTTACACATAATCGTTCATCTTTTGATTTCTTTAAAAGTATCGATAATTTTTTTTTGTAACTGAACTTTAAGTTGTGCGTGATTTATAATCTCATACATAAAAATTAGATTTTCATCTCATCTACTAAAACTAAAGATCTATAATATAAAAATTACGAGGATTTTCGCTCGTGATTTTAAAAACCTAGTAAGAAATGCTACTATGGACTCGATCTCGACTTGAAATTATCTTGAATAAATGAACAGGATAGCAAATATGATGACTTCCTTGACACGGACGTCCTCCTGAGGAAGTTTTATACACGACGGCACCAACAATGTTGGGTCCAATAATCCTTTAAGAGAAGGGGCTTAGCCGTTAGATTATTATACTTATGTTTATATACAATAGAAAATATATATAAATTTTTAGGTCTATAATCTATTTATACAAATTTAACTTCCTCTGCATTTTTATTATGTTAATGGTTCTCTAAAATACTTGATTTGAATTAACTAAATAAGAAAATAAAAAGTCGTTAAAAAATTATATTTTAATTATTTTTTCATATCATATCCATGATATATTTAACTAAAAAATCAATTTACCGTTAAACGTCACAGTTTAATGTCACCACATCTTTTATATCATCATAATAATAATAAATGCAAACTTTATAAAGTTATAATGACAAATAAAAGCATGAAATTATAGAATTTTTTTTGACAAGTGTTATTAAATTTTATTAAATTTATAAAAAATTATAATTATATCATCTTCAAGAAGTAAAAAAATTAGATTAAATAATCCAACCATTTTACAACCCAAGAAATCGAGGAATTAAAATTCTTATGGAATTAAACATACCAATAAAATTCAGAAGCTTCTTAAATCTCCTTGTCTCTGTCCAAACGAGACGCATAAAGAAGGAAAAAGGAGTTGTAGACGATCCAAACTGTCATGTAAAAAGCATCGCTACCCAAGATTGATTTCATCGGCAAACAACCATCAACCGGAGTGGGGATATAATTTTTTGAAAGACCACAGACAAAAATATAAATAAGAAACTAACGCCGATTGAATCAAACCACAAGAACAGATAAATCAAACCACCGATAAACAATAATTAATTTATTTTAAAGTTTTAAAATTAGATTATAAAAAATAAAATTATATAAAAATTTATTTTTTTTAAAGATGTGATACCCATCATCCATGCTGATAAGAACGAAACCCACTAATCATTTTTTGTTTTTGTTAGCCTAAATTAATCTCCAAAATTAACTATTAATTTCGACAAAACCAAAAGAGTAGGTGTGAAGAATGTGAAATCCATCCAGCAAGACTTCATTGCCATGGCATGTCTCTCATTTAACACACACATGGACCTGTCCCATGACCCAATATAATTGAGTGATGATAGGAGTGGAAAAGAATTAAAAATCATAATTCTTCTTTAATATAGTATTTTTAACACTTAATAAATATTTATGAAAATATTAGGATTATAGTATATTTAAAGATAGAGTTCTTTTGAGATTTCGATTCATGTTCTAAAATTTAGTTTAAATAATAATTTTGTTTCTATAAAAATAACAATATAGTCAAATAACAATTTGACTCTTGTAAAAATAAATATTTAAATTTAAAAATATAAAAATTTATTAAATATATAATCAATTATAATCAAACAAACTAAAGAAGAATGAGCACGCATCTTTAAATTTTTGACCCAAATAATAATTTAAGTCCTTATAAGTTGAAATATTAGACAAATTAAGCATTATGATTTTTTTAGTTTAAATGCTAAATCTAATATTTTAACTTCTATCAAGGTTGAATCCTGATTTCGTTCCTGAACATATCAAATATATATTTTTTAAAAAAATATTTATTTATTATAGATGGGTCTCAAGTTGTAATATTTTTAGGAACATATACATTACCCTTGTATGAATATAGACAAGGACGGAACTACATGGGGAGGGGAGGGATAATCGCCCCCCCACCTCGAATTTTTTTTTTTTATCTCCATGTTTAAATTTTTTTTAAATTATTTTTTATAAATTTACCGACATACTTCTAAATATTTATGTTTTATCCCTTTTAATCCTAAATCCTTATTCCGTCCGAATATAGAGCCTAAAAAAAATATTGTGCGGTAATTTAGTAATCCTTAATAAATGTTCCAACCAAATCCAACACATCAACATAAATTGGTGGTGTATATTTCCGACGGTTTCACCTTCTAGGGTTCTCTTCACCTGCTTTTGGTCCTCATGAACCATATCCATGGCTTAAATTCTCTCTTATATCCCCTTTTATAATCAACCCTTCACTCCTCTCTCAACTAAATAGTCATCATCTTCTTCATCAACCTAGCTTTAGATATCCATTTCTATGGAGTTAACTATCATCAAATCTACATCCATATCCATTCTTCTGCTGCTGCTTCTCTCACTTTCTAGACCTAGCTTTTCAACAGGTTTACTTCCTTATTCCTTTTCTTTTACTTCTTGTATTTTTTTTTGAAGTTTTTTTTATTGATTTAGTGTCAGTTTTCTTTATTAAAGTTCATTTTGATGTTTCGAAAAAAGAGGTTTACGAGATCGATTACAGAGGTCCGGAGACCCATTCTTCAATCCCTCCACCGGATCACTCTCATGGCCATCATCATTGGATTCATCGCGAAACTGATTTATCATCCCATAAATCTTTCAAGAACTTAAAGGTCGGTGATAATAATAAAGAAAGATATGTAAGTTTTTTTTTTTTTATTGGAGTGGATAAGCATATTTGATTTGATTTTGTGAGTTTTGGTTTGATTTTGCAGGACAAGAAAATTCATGGGTGAATTGATAAGGTTTTGAAACCCAATGGTTTTTTTTTTATAATTATTGTAGTTTATATATAGTTAAGTTTTCTAGGTATAATATAGAATGTAAAATTTTGAGAGATGATCTTTAAAATTGTATGATCAACTTTAATTTGTAAATTTAGATGGTGTGATTATATATAAGATTTAGAGTTTATGAATGAATAAAACAATTTTTATAATTTTTACATTCTTTCATTTTATTTATTTATTTTGGATTAAAAATAATCTTTCATTTCATCACCTATATCAATATTTGAGTTGTAATTAAGATTTGATCTCTTTAAAGGGATGAAAATGAAACAAATAAAAAATAAGGCGTCAACACTAACAGATAATAATAATAAATAAGAATAAAAAATAAATCGTATTGTGGTATGAAGGTAACTTTTTAGAAATAATTCTACAGCAAAAATGACATTATCGTCAAGATGATTTTGATTTTTTCAAACTTGACGCACTCGACAGGTCAATTATCGAAGATGGTAATGAATTTAGAGATAAAAATCAAAATCCTAAAGATAAAGATTTTTTACTATCAGTGAATTATTCTTCGGGTAAATTGCACGGATAGCCATAATACTATGGAGTTAGTATCGATTTGATCACAATGCTTTAAAAAGAATCAAATACACTGATAAACTATTAATTTGGTATTAAAATAGCCATCTGTCATTAAGGGATTAAAGGACTGATGACGAGGTCCCTGTTATTCATACATTTTTATAATTTAATCCTAATTTTATCATAATAAAATAATAAAATTATGTGGTGACACGTGTCACCACCAAATTGGAGGATTATATTTATATATTATTTAATTTATTAAATTAATTGAATATAAAAAAACAAATATGAGAGATTATAAATATTTATAAATAATATTTAAATTTTATTTTTAATTTATATAATATATAAATAGCAAGAACCATTTAATCTTATTGGTTAAAAGAACGGTTGTAGTTTCTAGAGGTCATAAGTTCGAGCACTAATAATGTTAGTACGATAATTAAGCGATTAATGTTAAATAGTTTAGAGTATATTTTAGAACAGATACTACTATAATTACTGTAGCTAATTCAAAAAATAATATATAAATAGTGATTTCATTATTTTATTCTTTATATTTTTATGAGTTTAATTCTTATAAACACTCATTTTTTTAAATCGAATTATTTTAAAATTATTATATAAATCGGACATTATTTTTCTATTTTTGCCATTTTGAGAAACAATCTCAATCCTTTTGGCAGTCTTTCATTGATATTTTCGAATTTAATATAATCATATAGGTATTTTACAATGATTAAAGAATTTCTCGTTCAAATTTATTAAAAATAAGAAGAATTAAATAAAGAAAGAAATAATACAAAGTTAAAAAATTAGATTATAAAAAAAACTTTTTCAAAAAAGAGAAATTAAAATTAAATATGATTAATGAACATAGGATTAAAATTTAATTAAAATAGATTTAAGATTAAAAAAAATCAAAGACAATTATAGAATAAAAATATTTAATTTTTGAACTTACAAAAATTTAAATTTGATTTAAATTAAAAATTAACTTGTTAATTTGAATTACCTTATATCGCATTAATTTTTATGGCTCGGTAGTAGCGCCGTAAACGAACCATACGTTCGATGAATCATTCGTGAACCGTTCGACGGGAAGTTCGTTTATATTCATTTATTTATTAAACGAACGAATATGAACAAAATTTTTCGTTCGTTTAATTAAACGAACGAACACGAACAAAGGGTTCATTCGTTTATTTATGTTCGTGAACATTCGGTAATCTGTTCATTTATGTTTGTTTATTTATGTTCACTTATGTTTGTTCGTTTAAATTTATTCACATATATCTAAAGGTGAGCATTAGATCAAGTAAGTTGGGTCAAAAAAATTTTGAGTTACTCGAGTTGAGAAGTCTTATTTTATAACTTGTTATGATATCTGAAATTATATTCTTGGAAGATCTTATGCTAGTGATACTTACACGTTCATATTTGTCATAGATGGACGATTTGATAACGAATACTTTCAAGAATCTGAGCAGTCAAGCCAATTCAGACAGGAGTATGAAATGCGGAGAATGAAGCAGGCAAGTCAAACTTGTGTGGATGCTATTATTTTTTTATTGCATAGACCACATTGATTGAGCTATGATTAACTTCTTTATCAAAATGATATCCAATCAGGACCAAGGTTTGGATACTTTAAAGAACATGGCTCATGATATGAATGAGGTAAAGCTGTCTTCATCATCGTATGAAACTATTCAATATGATGTAACATACATTTATGCTTGCTACTTGAATTCATCCTCTGATGTGTGCAGGAATTGGATAGGCAAGTTCCTTTGATGGATGAAATTGACACCAAGGTTAACATCATGATTGTCATCTTATTGTACCTTTTAGTAACTAGGATTAGCAACTTAACCTATGTATTCTCTTCCTAACTCATTTACAGGTGGACAAGGCAGCGTCTGACCTTAAGAATACAAATGTCAGACTTAAAGATACTGTCACTCAGGTGATTCGATATATAATCATTAATTGAGACTCATTCATTTTCATCGTTCTTTGCTGGATCTGACTTTGTTTTCGGTTCTATTCAGTTGAGGTCCAGCCGGAATTTCTGCATTGATATTATCTTGTTGTGCATTGTTCTGGGAATTGCTGCCTATTTGTACAAGTAAGCTTCAAACTCATACTTTTTATAAAGAATAAAAAAAAGTAAAAAGGACAATCTGCTTCAGAAGTTTCCATCTAATGCTCTAGTGATCACAAATGTGTTCCTATCATACTTGGACTCGGGTATGTGTCTGATACGGACATTTTAAAAAGAACTTTTTCAAGTCTAGTTTGGCATTGTTTTTAGAAAATACAGTGAAAATTTAATTTTGAAATGTGATTTTAAAAAGTTTTTGATTTTTTTATTTAAAAACACTTTTTGACAGCATACCAAACATTCATGTTAGCTATAATTTGTACCTGAATAAACCCGACTTTTAATTATTTAAGTAAAAATTGAACAATTGGAGCTCGTCTGGTATGATAAAAGTACAAGGGCTTATATAACTAAAGTAAAATAGTTTAAGGGCCTTTCTAATTTAGCTTATTTTTTATTAAAAAAAGTAATGGTTTAGGTTGGAATTCTATTGATGGATTCATTGATTTGTTCTTGTATTTCTTATGTTTTTATCATTGAGAAGCTACCCATAGCATTAAATGTTCTTCATTTTCAGTGTTCTGAAGAAATGAAGCTTTCCATTGTTTGCTGCATCGTCTTCATCTTGAGGTCAGTTTGTTAAAGTGCTGGATTTTGTATTTGATTTATTTGTTATTGTTCAGGGTGGTAAAAATGTGAGTTTAGATTTATAAATAACGAATTTGTTTGATATTTTGAAGAAATTACAACTTTCAACCAGAACCATTGAATTGTGTAACTTGATTTTAACGAAATTCGTAGTTATAATCGAAATCAATTATTACAAGTATTGAAATGTATAACAAATTCAATAATTAATTCAAACTAGAATAATTTTTTTATATCTTTTTTGTATTACTATACAGAGATGAGCATGGGTCTTATTTTTGGCTCATCCACACTCGACCTGAATATTGATATCTTCTGTTAGACTCGAGTTTTAAGCTTCAAAACCTACTCGAGTTAATATCGCTCAATATCTAGAGGTGATAAGTATTTGAACTAGTTTTAGTTTGAATCATTTCGAGTTTAATTTTCTTTAAATCAATTTTAATTTTAGTCGGTTCAATTTAGATATATATATTTTAAATTTAGATTTGTGGTGATTCAGTTTAAGTATTAGGCTAGTTCAAATCAGTTAAATTTGATTCAGTTTTTTCGGATCGCTCCATATCAAGGGATGCCGAATTTATGCTTGCTCGTTGTATAAACATAAAATTTAAATTAAATTAGAATGTTATTTATAAATAATAAATTAAAAGTAAAAAAAAAAAAAACATAAGATTTTATCGATAATTTCATGTTTTTTTTGATGCAGAGAATCTTCCAAGTCTTGACAATGCTATTTTTTTCCTCTCAATTAATCATACGCAATTAAATACTTAAAATATTATAAATCAATCAAGTTTTAAAATTTTCAATTAAGATAATTATAGCACAATTTACTATTCAAATTTAAAAAATATTCATAAATAAAAAGATTCAAATAAAAAATAAATTGTAAAAAAATATCATAAACTACAAAATTCAACAAACATTACTTTTAACCTTTAAATTATATGTGAGCTTGTTTCTTTTCGTGGTCTAAAAAATCTCATAATTTAACAAATTCTTTTGTTTTACTCGAACAGAAGATATTAAAAAATTTTCGTGTCTTCTAACTCTAAATAAAACTACCTATTTATAAAAGATTAAGAAAATCCTAATTTAAAAAATCTAAACAAACCCGTTATGTTTTTCCGTAACATACATGACTAGTTTAATTTATGATTAGATTAATCAGCTTACTTGAGATTTAAGTGAAAATTAAAAAAAAAAATCAAGGCTTACGTGTTCCTACGACGAATTTAAATACAATATTAATATATTTTAAAATTTGTCATACTTATACGATAAATTTACTATAATAATGTTAGTTTAAATATATAAAATTTTGAGTCCTAATTTAATAAAAACTGAACTATTAGATCCTATTTTTGTCCTCAAATCAAGAAGTCCATGAAAATATTAGCTTGAGCCAATTCTTAGACCGTTTTTATGATACATGTGTCAAACCATGGTTTATCGATCATTATAATTTTAAATAATTATTATTTAGTTCATAATAAATAATTACTCATCTATTTTAATATTTAAATAGACATTTTAAAAAGTAATATTTTTAAAATTTTGACCAATAATTTATCCTTTTAAGTGTTCAGAAAAATGTACTCTATTGGTTAACAAAAATCCACGTAGACTTTGGTCCCGCCATCCAGATCCACGTGCGTTCCATCCATTGGTTGAAACAACGTGAAATGACATACAATTCCTCGGATCACCGATTATTTCTTACAAATCTAACAACACTTCAGAACGATCAAGTTCTTTCTTTTCTTTTATTTTCTTACCCAAATCCCCAAAGCCAAAATTCTGAGAATCAACCGTTGAAAAGGTACTCATCCCTCTGTAAATCAATTGATTCGTGGGAAGTGAGGAAGAACAATGCTGAAGTGTTTGAGTTTGAGATGGGCCTTTGATTCAATGGCATGGAAAGGATTGGTCTACACAGTTTTATTACTCAATTTCGTATTGATTTGTCAGCTTTTGCTTCTTCAGCCGCTCGTTTCTGCTTTGGGTTAGTCAACTATTTAGTTGTTTTTGTGTTTGTATGTGTACTGTTTTTTTGGAGGGTTCCCATTGATTTGATGCAGATTAGATAATTTGATCTATGGTTTTGTTGGACAAAATTAGTGGGGTTTTGATGTAAATGCGGATTGTATAATTTCTTTGATTGCCTGGGTTTTGTTTGGGTCAGAGATTCTGAGAAAGTTCATGGAAGGGAAAAGTTTTAGTCCATATTTATATATGAATTGTTTGTTTTCAGTGATATCTTCTGCATTGCCATATTCATTTATCCAACCTGTGTAAAATTGTGAGGAAAATGACACTTCTAAAACGTAAAAAAAAATCGAACGTAATGATTTGCAAAATTGCTAGACAGAAAGTAAAGACGTTGATGGATTAGAATTTTGTAATTGGATAGTTCGGGTTGAAATACCCATTTTCCTTTTTCATACTTGCTTTCTAAATGGACTATAGCTAATGGCTTAATGCAATGAATTGATAAGCATCAGGGGGTGCAAGCATGAAAGTGATGACTGCAATACTGCATAGCCGCTCAATGCCTTCGTATTAATGTATCTTTTATTATTTTTTTGTGTGTGAACTTTAATGTCCGAGCAGCCATTTTGCTGTTGCATGCTGTTTGAATATTATAATTGGTGTTCTTGGAGTTTAATAGTTTGATTGTAACTATTAGTTAGCAAATGCATATACTTCACTGTTTCTTTGCTTAACATTTCCTCTTGGATGTGAAGATGGAAACACGGGTGTTGCTGAGTTATTTGAGAGAGTTTCACAAAGTATTAAAGTGAAGCGTTACAGTGAGGCACTCGATGATCTTAATGCTGCTATTGAGGCAGATCCAGCACTTTCAGAAGCATATTTACGACGCGCATCTCTTCTGCGCCAGCTATGCCGGTACTGTTGAATTATAGGAAATTTGGATATATATATCCTTAATCTTTCACCATACTCTTCCCCCCTCACATCTTCTTAAAACTGGCAATTATTATGAAATATGGTTGCACTCAGATATCCTAAAGTCTTTGATGGCATTTTTCTCCTAAAAATAAACGTGGAACCAATGTTTTTGTACATTTTATGGTTCCTTTGCACCTTGAAAGTACAAATATTCCATTATTTTCTCTCTTTCACCATAACTTTTGATTGGAAAATCATGAGGTGTTTTTTCAATGTATATATGAGGAATCTGAGAAAAGCTACAAAAAGTTTCTGGAACTAAAACCTGGAAATTCTGTTGCTAAAAAGGAACTGTCTCAGTTGCAACAGGCTCAAAGTGCTTTGGAAACAGCTTTCAGTTTATTTGAATCTGAGGACTATACAAAAGCTCTAGATTATGTGGAAAAAGTTGTCCTAATTTTTTCTCCAGCATGCTCAAAGGTAGTACATACTTCAAATTTGCATTTTATTTTTCCAAGTTATAACAATCTTTATAAACTCCAACGTGCTTCATTTGCTGCAGGCTAAATTCCTAAAGGTGAAGCTGTTATTAGCAGCTAAAGATTATTCTAGTGTTATATCCGAAACCGGATTTATTCTCAAGGAAGATGAGACCAATCTTGAGGCCTTACTCCTTCGTGGTCGTGCGTACTACTATTTAGCAGATCATGATGTTGCCCAAAGGTTCTTTTAAATTTTTTCTTGGAAAAAAGTATTGTGATGATGTTGGGTAACATTCAAAATTGGGATATATGATATAATAAATGACATTTTCAGGCATTACCAGAAAGGTCTTCGATTCGATCCGGAGCACAGTGAACTGAAAAAGGCATATTTTGGATTGAAAAATTTACTGAAGAAGACTAAAAGTGTAAGCCCGCCAAACATCTTTTGTATTCTACCTCCTTTTTTGGCTTGTATGAGATCAGTGTATCCCTATAGATACAAGAGAGTTTGGCGTTGGCCCTATTTTTATTTATTTTTTTAACTTAAAGGATGCTCATATCATCCACCTATGTATCCTTATTTTGTCAAGATATTTGATCTCATGGAATGTGTAGGCCGAAGATAATGTAAACAAGGGTAAGCTGCGCCTGGCAGTTGAGGACTATAAAGCTGCACTTGCATTGGACCCAAATCATCTTGCTCATAATGTGCATCTTCACCTTGGATTATGTAAGGTCTTGGTTAAGCTCGGAAGAGGGAAGGATGCTTTAAGTAGTTGCTCTGAGGCGCTCAACATTGATGGGGAACTTATTGAAGCTTTAGTACAGGTCTGCTGTAGATTTGAATATTTTGATTCGCATTGTATAACTTACCGCTACAATCGGTTGAACATAATGTCACACTTCTCATTCTTTAACTGTATCTGCATGTGTCAGAGGGGTGAGGCTAAGCTTTTAACAGAGGACTGGGAAGGTGCCGTTGAAGACCTAAAATCAGCAGCTGAAAAATCTCCTCAGGTTAGTCATAGTATTGACTTCTGATGATATTTGTCTCTATTAAAAAATTCTTCCCCTGGAAAATAGTTTTAGGCTTTTCATGTGGTATTTAACTGGAAAACCGCTTTGTATACATTTGCTTCTCTACTTAAATAGAGAACTTTTTTTATTGGGAGGGGGGTATGGATCTGAATTCAACCAAAGATATTTTGTTTGCTTTCATGGTTAGTCTTTGTTAGAATAAATTCCTACTGACAAGAGTATAACAACAGTATATATAATAACATCGTAGATTCATGTTGTTACTTTTAATAAATAAATAGATAAAGTTGAGAGTTATCACTTGTATTATACCCTTTGATTCATGAGAGCTAAAATTTGGTTTGCAGGATATGAATATCCGTGAAGCGCTTATGAGGGCTGAGAAAGCTTTGAAGATAAGCAAACGCAAAGACTGGTACAAAATTCTGGGGGTTTCAAAGACGGCTTCAGTAGCTGAGATAAAACGTGCATACAAGAAACTTGCTTTGCAATGGCACCCAGATAAGAATGTTGATAATAGAGAAGAAGCGGAGGCACAATTCCGAGAAATAGCTGCTGCATATGAGGTATGATGCATTAATTTCAACTTTCTTAATAATCTTTATGCTGTTTTAACTTCCAACTTTTGTTGATAGAACTTTGTGATCATTAATACTTTTTAATGAAATCCCATTTATTCTTTTCGTAAAATGAATGAAATGTTAATAGCTTATTGCGTCTAACCTGTTGGTTTTCACTTACAGGTTCTTGGAGATGATGAAAAGAGAGCAAGGTATGACAGAGGAGAAGACGTTGAAGAAATGGGTATGGGCGGTGGCGGTTTCAACCCATTTGGCGGTGGTGGTGGTGGACAGCAGTTCACATTCACATTTGAAGGAGGATTTCCTGGTGGCTTTGGTGGAGGATTTCCCGGTGGCGGCTTTGGTTTCAACTTTTGATACCTTCACAAAATGGTTATAATATTGTTTTTCTATCTCAAGCCCTAACACCCATATGACTAGAAGACTGACATCTTTTCTTCATGTAACTTATACCACTACAATTGGCTTATTAGATGAAGAATTTATCCTCTTCACAAAGTTCGGCTCCATTCTATCTCATTTTGAAGCAAGGAATCAAAGAGAAGCCTCCATTTAGCTATATGTTGAGGTCTTTCTTTAAGGGTTCACTCCAAAATCTTATTATTAATAGCTATGGAATTGATTGCCTGGTTTCTTAACATTTATTTGGCTCATTGAAGAACCATAACTTACATAGATAGTGTACTGCAGTTCATCCTGTTCAACGTTCTGGTCAAGTCGCTGTAAAACTCGGTATCTGTAAAACTCGGTACTGCAACGAATACAACAACCAGTTGATGCCAAGTAATTTTCTATCTTCTTTGGGTTGTGGAAAATATTTATGGATGATATTTTGCAGCATATTCTTGGAATTGAAATTAACCAAACAGGTTTTTTTTTCTCAACGTAGGGTTTAATAAAACCAACAATAGACAAGAACCTGTATAAAACGAGATGGTATATATACAGCAGAAAGCATTCATTTTATAACATTTTTACACCTTATAAATGTGTTAATTTAATTGGCATTCCCACTTTCTAGAGATCTCATTTCAGTATCATTGGACTGAGTATCCGTTTGTATTTGTTGCGTCTCTGTTCCTGGTGGTTGATCCGACCGCGGTGCCTCTTGAGAACTAGGTGGTTGATTCGACTCTGCATGCCGCCTTCTCCAAACACTCAAAACCTCATAAATAACAGAGGCTCCACACATCGTGCTACCGAACCCCACAAATGCTGAGAGAAGAACAGAGAGAACAGCCTGTACGTGGAGCTGTAGATCACACAAAAAACAACGTATTTTCAATAACAATGAAGGGCTCTCTATCTGAATAATGCATGCTATAATCAAAGAATTGTAGACTGTTACTGTTCAACCAATTGCATCATCTAGAACGAGTATTCTCTTACCCATGAGTAGAAAAGATGAGCAGAAAGAACCACCAGTCCGAATTGAATTGCAGCATAAATCCATATATATTTTCTCGTCACTGGGAAAGAAATGGGGACGGTCCGTAAGACAGATAATGAAATTCACATGTATGAAATGAGACTGTCAAAAGAAAGTTACCCATTGTTGTTGATGTCATGGATGCAAGGAGACCCAATATACAGGAGAAAGGAAGGGAGATGGCAATTGCACCAGACTTCATTTCCGAAACCTGGGCACATAATGATTTTAGGAGCAAGTAAAAGCTCGAGAAGAAGTAAGCATTTCCAAATTAGCTAGACTTACCAGCATCTGCTCAAGAAAACAAAAGTAAGCAAGCATGCTAGCAATGACAAGAATGGGAACATCCTGCCAGACCCTGCAAAAAATACCTTAATGTCATGCAATCATTTGTAGAAATGAAGGTAAAACGGATTATGGTTATTTTTTGTAGAAAACTGCAGATATGGACACCGTATACTTGCCTGTATCTAGGAGCCTCGGTCCCAGTTCCTACCATGTTACGAACCTGAGCACTTTGAACTCGTAGAAGAGTAACAGGTAAGTTTTGGACCTCTTGCTTGCACACGTCACAAGTTTTATTACCTTTGATGCTAAACCATTTTATGGCACATTCTTGGTGGGCAAGGGCAAGTTCTCCTTTGCAGCTACATTCCATCTTGAGGGTCTCAGCACCTTCTCCCAGTTCGGTCCAGCAGATTCGACAAACAGCTTCTTCTTCGGGAATATCTTCACCACCATCATTGTTTCCATCTGAACAATAAGACTAACATAAGACATAGGTTGGTTATCACACGCATAAAAAGGAAATCAGGGACTAAAATACCATCTTAGCATTCAAAGTTCATCCCAACTGCAATCTATGTCTAACATGTAATTATTAATAAATATTTCGAATCTGCCAGCAGATGCAAGCACAATCAGAACCATTTTAAGGCTACAAAATAATCGAGATTTGGACCAAAGAAACCTAAAAAGAAATAGTTAAAATTTAGAGGCGTTTCTTCCTCTGAAGTTTACACTATTTGAACTGAAACGACCCATTTAACACTCTGTTTAATTCTAACTTCTAATTTATTCAAAAAGAAAATCTTTCTAAGAGCGAAGAAAGACGATCTGCCGATTAAAATTACCAGTATCACTTTTGGTAATTATGTTTGATGTTACAACACTTCCCTTGACTGCTTGTGGAGTTGTAGGAACTACACGAAATACGGCGCCTAAAGAATCTAACTGTGTTATGCTTCCATCTTTGTTGAGCACAGGCACTGAACGTGAACGATGCATGGGTGGTCCGGCAGCTCCTCCTTTCTGCAAAGTGAGTAATTCTGTAAGAACCACATAGAAGTAGTATGACACGCCGCAGGGGAAAGAGTCACAAAGCAAAATCATGTGACAAATAAATTATCGAGGTAAAAGACAAAATATAACTGCAATCCTTAGAAGAGATGTTGGCACAAAATTTATCAAATTCACGAGCATAAGCCTTGAAAGAAATTCTAAGTTCCCTGGATTATGTTCAGTATACAGAGTCAAGGATCTCTTCAAACTAGCAGATGCAGCAAACATTTACATGGGCAGAAAATCCAAGAGCATTAAATTAATCGGGTATCGGAGTATATATGCACCGGTTATAGATATATATAAATGCCAATGGATATAATGAGCACGATGGATTGACAACTTTCTAAAAGTACAACAGCATAAATAGTTAAGGATATTGAGTGACACATAGATCGTAGCTAATGCATTGATACTGATGTGTTCAATGCTTGCTGCAGAATTTAGTAGGCTAATTACCTGCCCACCATGCATGGACTCTGGGTTTGAATGTGCGGTCGGAGTAGCAGGTAATGATGATGCATTTTTATCCCTTGGTGTGAAAAGCTTTGTGAGGGAAAACGTCCTCGGGATGCGAGGCTTTTCTCTTATATCTGCTGATGAGCCTCCCAGTGCTAAGATGGCAGCCTTTTCAATCTCCGAATTAGTGTTGCGGTATTTGAAACTCAACTTCGGAAGGAAGCTTTTCAAGGATGATTTACTTTTGGGCGACGAGTATGCTGGAGACTCATCGAATCTGGAAAAGATAGGACTGGGCATGGGTGAAAAGTTGACTCTCTTAGGAGTAGCTGTTGGTGTTAAGGCCATGTCTATTCTCACGAATCCCCCCCTCGCATCCTCAGGACTTCTCAGTGGTATCTCTAAGACAACGTCATCCCGATGTCGATGCTGACTAACTGGTGCCTCTTCGATTATCTCGGTTGAATCCCCAAACTGTAAAAAGGATCAGATCATTAAGTATAAAACAAAAATTGAACTTTTTAGTCAATCTTCAAATGACAGATATCTTAGGCTCCTTAGCTTCTATAGTGTAACAAGTACAAAACATTACCAATTCAACTCAAATGAAAACAAAAGTAAACATCAATGAATAGATAATTCATTTTTTTATGACAAAAAGATTGTGAATTGCAAGTCTCAAACAAGGCTTAGTTCTAATCTTTATGAAAGCTAAGTGTTTGTCAAAATTCCTGATAAAGCTCCATAAACCTTGCAATTAGACATTTCCTTTTCCCTATAATTTGCAGACTGCAGCAAAGGCCAAAGCCAAACCTCATAAGGAAACCTTTTATGCCCTTGAAATAAAGGGGGTTCCATAAAATCCATATAAGTGATCCTTAGGAAGCTCATGGTTGAAATTGAAACTCTTTTTTCTTTAAAATTTATCTTTTAAAAGTAACAGAAACAGAGATACCCTAAAGGTTTAGGTCTTAAAAAGTAGCTTTTTTGTTTCAATCAGAAGAAATCCATGATCTTTTAAGCAATAAAGAATTCCCCATCAAACCATTTAGAGCAATAAACAGCTAAAGTTTCAAAATTGACCCAAAAAAGATATGATTTTTAACAAGCCACAAAAGAAAAAAAAAGTACCCTTTGAAGTGGAGGATCAAGAGTGTTCCTGCTGCTACTGCTTGTTCCTTCACCATTCTTGAATACCTGGTCCCCTTCATTTCCCATGTTTCAGATTCAAACTTTTTCACAAGAGACAGATGATGGGTGTTTATAGTTAACCTCAATTATGAATTTCTGACACTAAAAGAAAAAAAAAACTGAAATTTGTACTTTTGTCTGAAGAACAGGCTGACAAAAAAACAGGGGAGGGAAACTGCCAGAGATTATATGAGCAACTGAGGTAGTATTTTTTAAAAGTAAAATATATTTTTATTCAATTGTTTGATGATGAAAGGGAGGCTAAGTACCAAATTTGGCTACAATGTTTTGGTAAGATGGTTCTGTCACAGGATTTTTGGTTTAACATGACAAATAATTACTTGTCAAAATTCGAATATTTATTATCTTATATATTGTGTTAAGAAAATTCTATATTTGGATAAAATTTAATTAGTTAATAGTTTATGTTATAGATATATTATAAAGTTTTTATTTACGTCTATGGTATTCACTTTTATCATGATTATTATTTTGTTTTATTATATTATTTTATGCTATGAAAGAAAAAATATATTTTTTTTTGACTTTTAATTTTTATGAGATATTTTTTAATTTTTTATGATATATATTTTTTAATTTTAAGTTCATGTAAGTTGAGTTGATGTGTTAATACATCAACTCATATAGTTCTTAATACATGTTTAGTATAGTTTTATGCAGTTGTCTCATCTTTAAAATGTATTATCTAACATATCTAATTTTTAATTGTAGTATTATTTTATTTTAAATATTTTATTATGTTTATATAATAATATATATTTTTTATTTTTAGTCTTTCGGAACTATATATACCAAAAAATTATATTGTACAAATTCAGATTACCTAAAAAATATTATTCTTTATTCTTTGATTATTTAATGAGTTTGAAGTATAATATTATTTTAAAATTTAAATATATATATTTAATTTCTGAATTATGTGTTTTATTTTTTAAAGATAAAAATCAAATCAATCCCGAGTCATTTTTACACCCATTCATCAGCTCGATTATAATTTTTTTTAATCAATTACGGTGGTTACAATAATATATGTTTTAGAATATATTCTCAATCATTGGATATTAATCGTTTAATCATTGTATTATAATACCGATACTCGAATTTAAGATCTTTAAAAATAATAATAATTTTTTAATCATCGAAATAAGATAACTCGTGAACCAGATTACCATTTCACTTGACCAAAAGCATTGATGTTGTCCAAGAGACAAGCTCATGGCAGACCGAGTCCTGTTAGGTTCCACTTCCTCTTTCATGGCAGTAAGCAACACGTCAATACGATTACGTATACAACCCTAAACTGTGCAGTATATCTTTCCTTTCCAATCCAAAACCAACAAGGTTAAACATGAGCAGTACAGAAATTACTATTAGCAGCATAACGATGATCAGTACGTATTATATTTTTATTAGTTGGTCAGTTCTGTCTAGAGGTAAGCGTTCAAGCGAGTCGAGTCAAGTCAAGTCAAAAAATTTTAAGTTATTCGAGTTGAGTAATCATATTTTATAATTTGAATTTTTTTTAAAATTTTTTCGATTCGAGTCGGTTTTAACGAGTTCGAGTCGATTTGATTTTTCAATTTTATGTATAAATTTTAATTATACTATTTATAATATTATAATATACTAGTTTGATTGTAATTTAAACAGTTTTCTCTTTATATTTACATACATATTTCTTCATATTATTTTTTACATATGTAAAAAAGATTTTAAATTATTATCATCAATCAAATATCTTAGGTATGAATATGTAATTTTATTAAATTACATGTTTTATTAATAACTTCCTTCTTATCTAGGTAAGACTAAAACTAAACAAAAATAGTGATAAATTAAATACAAAAATTAAAAAACAAATAGCATAATATAAAAAGTACAAATAAAAATCTTATTAAATAAATTAAAAAATAAATCTAGAACGTGACCAAATTAAAAAAAGAAAATTAAAATGTAAAAAAAGAAGAAGAGACTGAAAATAAAATTACATGGGTTAAATGTACAATTAGCTTCTATATGTACTAAGAATTTCGAGTTATTGGATTTTTATTTTACAACTTAAACATAATTTGAAATTTTTTTGAGTCGATTCGAGATTATATAATTTCGAATCTAATTAAAACGAGTCGAATTTTTTTATCTCAATTCGAGTCAATAAATTCAATTTTTTTAAATTGAGTCGAATTTTGCTCACCCCTAATTCTGCCTCTATATAAGAGGGATCCATCTGGTTACAAAAGAATGTCTGTATTGGAGAGTTTTCTTTCAGATTTCTTCTGAGAAAATAGCCATGGACATAGAAGCTTAAAAAGCTTGGAGGTCTGGATGTTGAAGGGAGTAACAGCCTATGGTTCAGGATTTAAAATTTAAAATTGTATTCATATTTCATTAAGAGATAATATTTTTTTATTAATAACGTCGTATCTTTTTCTCGTCAATAAACAACTTGACCCATCGATTCCTTCTATTTTACTCTTATATAAAAATAATATTTTACTAAACTATTAAGCTTAAAGTTTGGGGTTTAACCTATTAAAAAATTCGAGTCGTTAAACAAATCCCTCGTCATAGGACTTTAAAAAAATATTCTCACAACATAACCAACCACTTCGAATTGTAAATTGTATCTAAATAAATAATGATGGGTTACTAGCTTGGTGTTGTCAGCCACAACCTCAAGTTGACCCAATGACAATAATTAAATTATAAGATTATTTTTATATAAATAAAATAAAATATACATAAAAAATCATATAAATAAATTTAAATTTAAATTTTTTTAATGTTGGGTTTATTTGATGTATCATTATACCATTTGTACAACCAAATGTCAACTTTTGTAAGGAACACTAATTTATATCGTTTGAATTGAATTTATTTATATTTAAATCCATGTTGTGTGCTACAATTATTTATTAATTTTGTGGTGACATTTGAAACCTTAGTTTATATTATATCTTTTATGTAACATAGAATCTAGCGTGGCCTGTGCCGATTTTTATAGAATTAGTTAGGGGTGAGTATTCGGTTAATTCGGTCGGTGGTTAAACCGACTTAATCAAAATTGAATTAATTAAAATTTTTAAAATTTTAACCGTTAATCAAACTGAATTTTTTTTAACTGAATTAACCGAACCGAAATTATTTGGGTTATTAGCCGAAATAACCGAAATAATTTCAGTTCGGTCAGTTAACCAAATTAACCGAACCGAATGTACACCCCTAGAATTAGTGGCGTACGATTAAGCACAAATCATATGACCCCACACTTCGAAATACAAAGTGACAATAGAGATGGAGTTAAAATTAAATTATAAGGGGTAAACTGATTAATTTTAAAATAATAAAATTTTAAAAATAATTAAATTAAGGGAATTTGAGTTTAGTTTTATAAATTTGAAAATTAAAAGATATTAAAAAGTTATTCAATTAAAAAGAAAATAATTTTATTAATTTTAGGTTAAAAAGCCTTAAAAATAATAAATCATAAAAATTTTAGGAGAAAAAAAAACTTAATTATAATAGTATCTAAATTATAAGGGCGTAAAATATAATTAACCCATAAATTTTAAAAAAACAATAACCCTCTTACAATATACATAGATCCGTCCTTGCTCATAGAATTCAATTTATAATAAAGATACTAAGAAACCAATAAATCGTTATGTTCTTTATTATTTTTTTAATCTTTTTATTATATTTGAATCTTAATATTTTTATTTCAAATGGAAAATAATAATTTATGTTAAGGGCTTACATTGAGTACATATTAGAAATAATGAATTATTGAAAAAAAATGATTAAGTTTTTTGGTCCAAATTATAAATTAGAAGCGTATTTTAGTTTTTTTTATAAAAGTAAAAATAGATTTTTCTAAAAATACTTGATTTAAGGAGTATTTAATAAATTTTAATACTTATTAAATATAAATATGTAAGAATAAAAAATATTAATTTACAAATTTCATAATATAAATAGTGATGGTGAAGAATTAAAATAAAAAAAATAAATTTAGGTTATTTGAATTTTTTTTATAATTGTTAGGATAAAAAAGGTATTTGTAATTAGTGTCAAAACTTATAATTTAAAAAGACTTATATTAGTAAATTTTTTTTTAAATTAAAGATTTTATCTATATCCGTTACTTACCGAACAAGTAAATTAATGAATTTAATTGATTAAACCTTTAATTTTAACAGAAACCGTTAATTATAAATCAAATCACTGTCTACCAAAAAAAATAATAATAATAAAAGCGTTCAAACTTTAGTCTAAGTACGTCTCCAACTCTCTACTTAGGTGGCTCGTCATGAGAGGGATGCCATTCCATTTCTCCCACGCTCTTCTTTCTCGATTGCTTTCTACCGGGGTTTAGACAGATACAATAGAAGCGACTGCACAAAATTCTTAAAATAATGAATTCAAATTTTAAAAAACTACATTAATCAGATGATATTAATTTTGAAATTCTTTATAAAAATTTTAAAAAAAATGCTCTTAAGAAAGATAAGTTATAATTATGAAAATATTATAATTATGTCCTAAATGTGACAATTGATTCTAAAATCTTATTGATTATTCTTATTATTATTGCTGCTATAAAATCAGTGAGGTTTTGAACAAGCGCAATAGAAACGCAGGGACCTTAAGAAGGACAATTACTTCGAAGGATCACATTTTTAGAACTAATGAGAGTTATGAATAATTATTTCTAAGGGTAACATTTTAATAAATTGCATACGACTCCAAAATCTTTAAACCGCCCCTGTTTCTACCCAAACACCACTAAAAAATACTACTTTCCCCTTTAAATACATCTGTATATACCTATTAAGCGAATACTCATCAATTCCGGGCAAACTAAACATAAATGCAATTATATGCACGAATCATCTGTCTCAGCGGTTAAAAGAATTGTTATTGTTCCTAAAAATCATAGGTTCGAGCATCAGTAATGTCAGCACAGTAATTGAGCGATCAATGTCGAATGATTGAGAGTATACTCTAAAAAAGATACTACTGTAACATTGTAACTATTGATCTCTGAGAATTTTAAGGATTGCTCTCTATTGTTGCCTTATCATTTCCTTTTCCTTTTAAGTATAATATTTATCAAACAATTAAATTAACCGATCTAATATATAGAATCTCTAAAAGTATTCAATATTCTAATTTGAGCTTAAAATGTTGTTCACAAAAGATTATTCAATCCTCTAATTTTAATATACAATATACGTAAAAAATATACAATATTTTTTATTTAAGTCGTAAAAATTTAATTTAAGTTTTCTGATTTTAAATTCTATAACATAAACTCTAAATTTGATCTTAAATTAATTCATAAAATTTAGAAAATTTTTAAGAAATTATTAGATGAATTCAACTCATCATATTATTTGTGATCACAATTAATAAAGTTTAACCTAATTTTAACTTTTAAATAATTGTTCATTTTTCATTAACATATAAAAAAGAGGTGAAGAATCATCTTAAAAAAATTTAAGTGGATGAACTTTATCGATTGAATTATGGATGATGTGGTGAGTCAGGTCCATCTAATATATATTTTTTAATATATAATTTTAAGAGAATCATTAATTGATTTAGTGATTAAATATATTTATATTATTTTATTTTATATAGTTCAAAACACTGTTTAAAAATATAATACCTTTCTGTTTAATAAAAATAATTAAAAATTTTAAATAAAATATTTTGAAACTAGTTCAAAACTGAAATACTAATCCATGTACATCTGATTATAAATAATAAAAATTCATTTAAAAATTTGAGTTACAAGGAAGATATATGATTAATTATATTTTTTTCTTCTTAATCTCGATGAAAGTAAAAAAAAAAAAAAAAAATGTTTTTTGAATGGAAACATCCTACCGACCACAAATGTTGATTAATTCGGTTCTGTCCCATAAATTGGACCTGGACAGTAGGTAGGCACCATGTGTGTCCTAAATTTGAGTTCCCAGGAAGAAGGGGCAGTCTCGAAACAACCCAACTTTACAATCATAGGCAATGTATAGTTGTTAAGTTGACTTGGGATGACATATAATATTTATGTGCCTACCTTTTAGAGATGGATGCGATGGCGGAGTTAAGGGAGGGTAAGGATGAGTAATGGAGTTTTTTTTTTTAAAAAAAAAAATTTAGATTTGTTTTTTTAATATTTTTAGTTTTATTTATGAGTTTATTTTTATTTTTTTGATAAAAGTTACTGAATTTTTATTAAATTTATAGAAAATTATAATTACAACGTAACCAAGAAGCAAAATAATTGGATTAAAAAATCCAAAAAATTTTACAACCCCAAAACAAAGAAAAATAAAATTCATATGAAAATAAGGATACCGATAAAATTCAGCAACTTTTTGAATCTCCTTGTCTCTATCCAAACGAGACGCATAGTAAAGAAAGAAGAAGTTGTAGGCGATTTAAACTGTCATACAAAAAGTATCGCTACCTAGGACTGATTTTATCGGCAAACAACCATCAACCGAGTGGGGATAAGTCTTTCCAAGTGACCACTGACAAAACAATAAATAAAAAAACTAGCATCGATTGAATCCCTGTGCGAACAACAACCGATCGCTAGGGTATATTGCAACATGCCATAAAGACAGACGAATCAAACCTCAAAACAAAAATAAAAACATATCACAAGGACAGAGAAAAACGTGTCACAAAGATAGAAAAAAGAAATCTTTATTAAAATAAAACAAAAAAAAGAAATAGATCTGATGATCGACAACCAACACTAAAATTAATTGTTAACCACCAATAATTATATTTTACTTTTTAACTTTAAATTTTAATTCCGTCCATATATATGGGTTGTGCTGGGTTTAGAAATCCAATTTTCCCCCTTATTGGGTCAATCTCAACATAACATAAAAGTTACGTTTGAGTAAGTCCAAATAAAAGCCAGGGAAGGAGGGAGAGTTGTTAATAGTGAAATAAACATTATTGGTTTGCATGACAAGCTAAATAACATCTCTCTCGTTATGGAGAAATTATTATATGAACCCATTTTAACACTTAGATATGGTTTTAATTAATTAAATTAATAAATATTATATACTATTTTTATATTATATTCACACACAAGTATCGTCCAAATCATCTACTTTAATGCCTTTAATTTAAAAAAATTATATTATCAAAGATTTTTTATGTTGTCTTCCTCTTTATTCTTCAAAAAAAATTTAATTATTTTTTCTAAACTCTAACCCTAACCTTAAACCCTAAACCATAACCCCTAAATCTAAACCCTAACTCTAATCATAAACACTGAACCATGACCCTAAACCTTAAACCTAAACCATAACCTTAATAATAAACACTGAACCCTAACCCTAACCCTTAAACCTAAACCATAACCTTAATAATAAACACTGAACCCTAACCCTAAACCCTAAATCTAAACCCTAAACCCAAATCTATATAAAAAATTAATTAAAAAATTAAAGAACAAAGAGAAAGATAACACAAGAAATATTTGGTGATATTTTTTTAAACCAAAGATATTAAAATGGATGATTTGGACAATGCTTATGTATAAATATGATATGAAAAAATATATGATGTGTATTAGTTTAATTGATTGAGAATCATATCTTAGGGATGAAACGGGTTTATGTAATAATTTCTCCTCATTACGAGGATCCCCTGATACGAAATATTTTAATCCAACACTTATAATATATCATGATATGTACAAATAAGTCAAGGTTGGGGTCAACTTCACCGGCACTATCAATGGCGAAATCGATGTAGGGATGCAAGTCAATGATGGGTAGGGGAATATTGAGTGATGCAGCTTTTTAGGAATTCGTGTGATGCTCCAGTGATGGCCAAGGTTGAGGACGAGGCTCGGATGATGGCTTCAATAGCGTGGGAAAGGTCCATGTCAAGTTCAAGTGTGAACCATGGTTGTGTGATGCACAAGTGTGACTGACCGAAGGCTAGTGATGCTTTAGTGAGCAAAGGCCAAAGTTCGAGGATCAGTAGGTGGGAGTTGCAGTTTCATGGTCCACCCTTCTCAATCCTGGAGGATTTGTGACCTGTTTAGTCACTAATTTTTGCAAGAGGGTGAGGATCTGTTGCTGGTCTTACTCCACTTTGTGGACTTCAGTCACTAATTTTTGTCCTCACCCTCTTGCAATCCATGAAGGACCATCCATTCAACAGATAAATATAAAATACCGTTGCTGTAAAATAACTTTCAAAAGAACTTATTTCTGTAAAATAATCTTCAAAAGGAGTAAATTCACCGAATAGGTAGGAAATGATGTTATTCGAACGAAAGAGCCGAACCTACTTTCACTGTCAGATGTAATTGGTTCGGTGGTACCCAATCTTTTCAGATCGAAAGCTTTCTTTAGTTGCCACGTACATCAAAGCATCTTCATCTTGTCCCCACAGTCTCTGTATTTTGCTTAGCTGTCCTGCTGGTGTACTGTCGGTGTAGTTGCAATAATACAGATTCCAGATCTACTCGTTTACTACTCTTCAGTTCAGTGCTCTGGGTCTCATTAAACGAAACTCGCAAAAAAGATTTCATTTTCTTTCTTTGTTTCAATAAAAAATCGAAACCCAGATATAGATTGGGCAAGTTCATCAAAATATGTAAGTTACAGTAGTTTATAGTCGAGTCTCTGATGTTAGAAACAATGAAGCCAAGCAAAAGGGTTCCAATGAAGGTCTGGTTAACTGCTCAAAGATCAATGGGTCTCCTTGTGGGTGGGAATCACACATCCTCCAGGTTTTGCACTCGCTAAATTTGTTTCCTTGTTCTGTTTTGGGCTCATTCTCTCCTGTTTTTCTCATCTTAGTTGATAAAAAAATCTCAAAGATTGGATCTTTCTTGCTATATATAAGTTAGAAAGTGTTAAAAGACCATGGATTGTAAGACTTTGAAATTGATGATTTTTCACGGATCTTTATCGAGACGTGTGCTTTTACGCGCTCTCGCCTTAGCTGCTGCTTTGTCAGTTGCTCCATTGCTTCAAACCTTATCTGGGGTCGATCCAGAAATGTTGTATACCCTTGAAGCCTCAGCAGACTGTGCCCTTGAATCTGGTTTTTCAGGTTCATTTATGTTTCCTGTCACCATATTCTTTCGCCAAGTTTGGGGATCATTTGGATCTATTCAATGTAAGGGAGATGGGAACCTGACAACCAGCGTGGTTAGAGAGCTAATGGGAAAGAAAATGTTGAGTTACAATGCAAAAGCTCTATGTGTTGGTGAAGGCTCAGTGTCAGCTGTTATGGCATTGAGAGACTTGGGATTCTCTAATGTTAATGGGGTTTATAAGTACCCCTTTTTCTCTCTTAAGCGTAAGAAGTTTGTTTATGAACTTGATTATGAGGACAATTCTTATGATTTTGTGTTGTCCAAGGATTTAGATACGGTAACTGTCCCTGCTCTTCTTGTGCTTGAGATGGAACGTGTTCTTAGGCCTGGTGGAATTGGGGCTATACTTATTGGTCCTGGTGGTTCAAACCCTACTAGCTTGATTAGGTCGGCTACCCCGGTTTCTTCTCTGTTGAAAGCTTCTATCATTGTTTATGTTGATCATTTGAATGAGTTCACATTCGTTGTATTCGAGAAAAAACTCAAAAATACCACTTACTTCGAGCAGTACCGTCTCCCTGCTGATTGTCCATCCATGACAAGCAACAAAGCTGTATTGAATCACATTGAGCCTCTTATGGGGGAGAAGCCAATGGAATTTGAGAAAAACATTGCTTATTTGCCCAAGTTTGTTAATGTATCTACGAATCAACGGTTGGTCTATATCGATATTGGGGCCGGTGAGCATATGAACTTGAATGTGACAAGCTGGTTCTTGCCATCTTATCCTGTGGATCAACAAGCCTTCAATGTTTATTTCATTGATCACAACCCTTCAGTGATGCTATCCTATGTCAAAAGTCCCAATATCAACTTCATTTATTACCCTGCCCTTGCTGAAAACAGATCTACATCGAGTTCAACGAATAAGGCTTCCATCGGTTCTGATACTATTGATGAATCGGATCCATTTGTTGAAGATGAAGGCTTTGACTTTCATCTCTGGTTCAAAGATACAGTCCAATATGCAGATTTTGTGGTTCTGAAGATGAATGCAGGTGAAATGGAGTTGCAACTTCTATCGGATTTGTTTGAAAGTGGAATCATATGCTTCATCGATGAGCTTTTTCTTCACTGCTCCGACCCAACCGATGTCGGAGGAGCAATGAAACGAGACTGTATGGGTCTCTTCAAGTCCCTTAGAAGAGCTGGTGTTTATGTGCATCAATGGTGGGGAGATTAGACGCCCATTTTAACTGGAGGACACTTCCATTTGGTTTGAGTCATTAGTTATCTATGTTGGTGTTGCTTTGCAGGTGCCATTGTCATTGTCGTTGTCGTCTTGTTATCGTTGTCGTGTTTTGTTATCGTTTCCGCATCTGGCATGCTCGGAAAAACCTTACGTTGCTTTTGTTGTTGTTATCGTTGTCGTGTTTGGTTCTGGTTTATGTTGCCTTTGTGGTTTAGCATTCTACTAAATAAGCAACCACAATTATGATTCTTCTTTTCTTTGATCTATTGATGATGCTACTCTTTCTTGCACGTTCAGTGCAGGTGAATCAAAAATTAAGTTTCAGTTTTTTATTGAAATACTTGCTGATGCATGTGTCTTAGTTAATTTCAAAATTAAGCTAAAAATAAAATTTTAACCATCTATTTTAAAAAAAATATATACTTTAAGCGCTTATCCTAAAATATAGTGCTTAAAACACTATCCCACATGAAAAATTATTTCGGGTTTTAAACCAAATTCGAATTGATATCAAATTACAGATTAAATGCAGGTCAATTTATTAACTCTAGATTATTAACTTCAATTAGTTCATTATCTGTCACATTAATTCTCACTGTTATTGTTTATTAATTTTTACTGTTAATTGTCATGTGTTAGCTTCTTAAAAATTAAAATTCTAAAAAAAAAATTAACACATTTAAAAAAAATATAAAATTATCCTAAAATTTTTAAAAATAACCCACAAATCTTTACCCTCTCAAATTTGGCCACTATCATCGACGTTGGTTGTATTTCTGTGTAGACGAAATGAAGCGTCTCCACATATCAAATGACTTATACATCATTCATTATGTTATTGTTCATTGTTAATTTATTGTGAATTATTTGAATGAACCATTTAATGATTTCGACGTTTTACACGATATCAATTGGTTTTCAACGATAAGGTGAAGAGATAAATGATCATGATGGTCTAACGATAGATATGATGAACAATGATGTGACAATCGATGAGTGAAATCTTCTTAAATCAGGATTTGAGATTTAGGGTTTGAGCGTTAGAGATTTTAAATTTTGGGCTATTTTATAAAATTTGAGGATATTTATTATTATTATTATTAATTTTAAATATAATTTTAAAATTTTAAGAATGTAATAGTTAACGTAAGTTAATGATAAAAATTAAAGGATAGTAACGACGAACACCTATTTGAATAACGTAGAAAACCTTAAAACAAGAAATATTAGACACTAAACTAAAAAACGAGTATAAATTAAACACATTTCTCCCTACTAAGTCTTTTTTTACCATTTAAAAAAAAACTAAACCCCTTTCTAAAGTTCCTTTTTCACCCTTGTCATTTCTAAAATGGTTCGCCTAGCTCCTCCCCAGCATTTTGATACGATGATTTTCTGTGATCCTCCTACTGGTATTATTCCAATCTTGGAACCAGACATTGCTTCTTGTAATTAAAAAAAAAAACACCTTTTTATCCCCCCAAAACTCTTATCTAACTCTAGGATTGCTGCCATCGCCGCCGTCCATGCTTGTAATGTCACCAAATCGTAATCATTTTTCGATTCTTTGTCTTTTTTTCTTAACTCTTTGCTCATACTCGTTTCATTGTTCTGAACATTTGTAACGATCGACTTTTCACGATCCGAGTGGTTTTTCTGATTGATCTCACACGACAGTAAACCCTTTTGTTAACCAAAAGAGTGGTTTAACATTGCAAAAATGTGGATGTCCATTCCATTACCATTCATTGGACGGTAATACTACTCGTGTGTTGTTTTAGACAGGTACAATAAGAAAGACTGTATAGGATCCTTTAAAAAAGAGACTTAGAATTTTGATAAATTATATTCGTTAAATCATGTTAATCTTAAAATTTATTGTAAAAATGTTCTTAAAAAAATATGAGTTATAATTATTAAAATATTATAATTATGTCCTAAATGTACCAATTTATTGTCCTAAATTTATTGTTAATGTTTCTGTAGAACTAATGAAGTTCTGGACATGTGCAATAGAAACGACCATATAAAGACTCTTAAAAAGTACTTTTAAGGACCACATTTTAAAACTAGTGGGGATATGAACAATTACTTCTAAATATCATATTTTAATAAATTACATGACTCTAAAATCTTTAAACTGCCCCAATTGTACTAATCCTATGATCTTTCTAGCCCTATAAATAGTGGTAATGTTTATGCTTAATTCATACAAGCAATAGAAAGTTCTACCTCTCATATTCTAAATTTTATAATCACTTAACAAGTAATATAATTCATAGGTTATTATTGATGGACTACTATTACAATAGAGTTGTATTACCATAAATTCATTAAAGGACTGGCTGGCCCATATCAGAGGTTTGGGTTCTTTAGTAAATTTGAAAATAGGTGTGAAGATATTTTTTATTAAATATTAGAATAAATTGCGTAAATTATCGTTAAAATTATATTTTAAATTTATTTTGGCTATTAAAAATTTAAAATATTAAATTTATTTATTAAGTTTAAATATTAAACATTTTTTTACTCTTAAACCTCAAATAACTGTAGATGCTAGTCGTTCAATCTTAAATTTAATTATTCGTTTTGTCTTGAACTCTTGAGTCAAAATTCAACTTTATTTTGTTGAGAAATATTTAAAAATTCTTAAATCAGTTAAAAATCTTCGATTTCTCTTTCGTTGATCTCCCTACATCATTGGATGAAACTCTTTTCTTAGTATGTTGTTTCTCTCTTATTGATAAAGTTTTTCATCATTTATATCTTGAAGTATTTTCATTCACTGATAAATGAACAGTATCAAAAGCATTAATTAAAAAGTGACAAAAACATTTAATGTCTAAATTTTAAAAATTAAATTAAACGTTTTAAAAATTCAATCACTAAAATAAGATTAAAAATAAAATCCACCAATGATTTAAATAATTTACCTTTAACTCTAAACCGTTGAACTCGAAAATACCTTTCAATCACAATCAAAATCAAAATCAAACTTTCTTTATGTCCTTTCTATGTTGGATGGTCTCTTTTTGATTTATAATGTTTAGAAAACCTGTAGACTTTGTAAAAGTTTTTTCTCACATGCTATCCTTGAATCTGGACTTGTTTGTTTCTTTCTTTCACTTTCCACTTACTTGATACAAAAGTAAAGCCTTGGGACTGGGATCATCATCGTGGCGTTGTTCATGGAACTGAACATGCAGAGCCTTTCGATTGCTAATTTTCATGAATGTCATTAAAATTTTGCATATAATTGTCAAATCTTGTGAGGTAAATCTCCATACTCAGGAGGTTGTCCTCACCCTCAAGAATTTTTTAACGTGTTTTATATATATTTTTTAAAAATTTAATTTATTTTTGAATTTATCCCCTATTTTTAAATATTTATGTTTTGTCACTCAAACTCTAAATCTTGGTTTCGTCTCTCTCCATACTCGTATATGACATTACAAGTTAGATTAGTACACATGTAAAGGCACAGCACATAAACTTACAATGTAGAGGGATCAATTTTCAGCTAAAAGATAAAGGTGGGAATTCATATATTGGTGTCAATAGGAGTAATTTACAAAAATAATTCCTCCATTGAAGGAAAAAGGGGGGGGGGGGGGGGGGGGCTTCAATTACATTCTTGCAAATACCATCTATATTTCTTCAAGCATTATCTAGATATATCGTAAGTTTTGGAGTAGCCAAGCTGTTCCATTTCCCAACTCAACTTCGAAGCAACTCTTTCATGGCAGGGGACATATTCCTATAATTGTAAGTAAACATGAAAAACAACACATCATTTGGAGGGTTAGTATATGTTTATATATATATATAATATGTATGTATATGCAGGTTATGAAGGAAGGAATAGCATAGGAAATAAAGTTTCTTAGACTTATACCTCCAATTTTTTTACTAGCTCCTTTGCAGTGGGTGCAGATACAATGATTTGGCGTGCACTTGGACTAACAAAGCCTTCTTCCACAGCTTTATCGATGAAGGAAAGCAATGAGTTGTAGTATCCATCGACATTCAGCAAACCAACCTGAAAGGATGTGGAAAAAATATGCATTATTGATTACTATGTGGCTGATTCTTAGTTATCTGGACGGGAGTATGCGGTCCAGGAACTCTCCATATGCATGAAAATCTCAGCACTCAAACCCGAGTGAGAGTAATATAGGTTTATCATGTGTGTGGATAAAGCAAGGACACACCGGTTTATCATGTATTCCGAGCTGAGCCCAGGTAATGACTTCAAGCAGTTCTTCAAGAGTTCCATAACCACCTGCATGCACTTGAGATGAGTTTTCGTCATCCATTAGAGTTAGCAACCCAATTCATGTAGTGCTGCAAAAAGATAACATGGAACATAACATTCAATGCTTTTTAGTGTTAGAAATGGTGATTTCACACTATAGGACAAACATTTGATTGTTGCCTAAACTTGATTGAGAGGCAGAAAGACATGAAGGTAAGCAAAAGCAACGGCATATACTATTCTACTTATCCAATCAAATCCAACATCGGAAAAGATGTATGAGGACTTATATATAAGATTAAAACTAGATTTAAGGTAAAGGAACAGAGTTCAGCTGTCTTTTTGTTATGCAAACATGATGTTGAGTGAAATGTATAGGACCGAGAAGTAATAACGACGAATTAAGATTTATTAAAATGTATTTCAACTGCCTGCCAACAGATGGCCTTGATTTTTATCATTTATGGCAGGCAGAATGAGTTGATAGAGTATCCTTTTGAAAATAAAGTCTGCCTAATATAGTTTTCTAAAGAAGAAACCTCTGAATACACATGCTTTATTTAGACCAGGTCCTATCCAGATGAGGTTTAATTTGTACCTAAGTAAGCCTTTATGTTGATTATGTTAAGGGTTTGTTCAAGTATAAACTAAAGGTTTGGACTTATCTAGGTACAATTTAAAGGTCAAGGACTTTTAGTACTTTTGTTAAATAGTAGCAATCCTTTACCTACCCATTCATTAATGGCTCACCTTCTAACCAATTACCACCTTTACAGAGCATTTTTCTTTTGGTAGGTAACATTCCTAGGATAATAATGCTCCTAAAGAACAAAATCAAAATGACAGATTTATCATTGCATTATTTGCATATATCATCAGGATAAATTTTCAAGACATAATGGGAATTCAAAGTTGAGCAGAAAAGGAAGTACAAAAAGTAGGCTTCTCAAAGTGGTAAAAAGGATTCCCTCTAGATGCAGCTTAAGTTCAGTCTTGATATTGTAGGTATCAGGGAAAGAGAGTTCCTCAGGTCCACCTTTTTAGTGAAAAATAATTATAGGTCCTCTTTCAAGTTCCCTTGATTTGCTTTGTTATTTTGGTGTATAAAACTTCTTGTACTAACCTGGTAAGGCAATAAAAGCATCTGAATGCTTAGCCATCTCTGCCTTCCTTTGATGCATACCTGCAACAGCCTTCACTTCTCCTACTGTTTCACCAGTTAACTGCAAAATGGCACACTAAAAATAATGCTGAAGTCTGTAGAGAGAAAGAGGAAAGTGATGATTTCGAGTGTTGTGTGCAGTGAAGCAATGATGAGAGTTGCAGCAAATAATGGACTTCATTCAAAGACATCAACACTGAGAAATGTCCCTAGACACTAATATTTTACCTCTACATTAATGCAAAAGAAAAGAAAATACAAATTTTAGAAAAGGACAACAAAGAAAATAAAAGCACAAGAAAGAAGAAACCCTGTTGTGATCCCAAGTATTCATTAATGAAAATGGTAAAGTGGAAAGTTGCAGTTGTTCCAGTAATAATGTGGATAAGGCTATCAAATATTAAAAGGTTCCTTCTTGTGTTTTGTCCATTTTTCAAATCTGGTTTCCTGCCATTGCTTTTGCTTCTGGTTTTATTGTTTAATACCATTTAGATTATCCAAGCCTGTAGGTAGGTAAAGGTCCATTTCTTTCTTTTAATCAATTTAAATAAGAAAAGGTTAATGACTTTTCTCCCTGGTGATAGCAAGCAGACATACCTCTCTAGGCATGAGAGTCTTGGGAATAACACTGCAGGGAGACAATAACATGACAAAAAAATCAGTTGTGCTGGAAAACCAAAGCTGAGAATAGTTTTGTAATAAGGAAGATCAAGTTATCAATAACAACAAAAAGCCAGTTTCACAGAGCAAATTGGTTTCTTTAAGCTTGTTGGAATGTCTTGGAAAACGAGGCGATTTTAGTTCTTTACCCAATGACATGTCGACCACCATCATGGACAGCTTGTGAAACCAAACCCATCAAACCTATGCTACCTCCTCCATAGACCAAATCAATGTTCCTTGAGACCTGCAAAACAAGCTCATGATTCAAAGTTGAAGCAAGTATGTCTGTACATTGCATTGAGCTCATTTGACAAAACCAATGCTTCTTCAGTCCATTCAAAAGATTACCAACAAATAAGATGGGAAAAGATGCCTCCCTTTTCATTCAACACAACTTTTAGTAACTTACAACATAATCAGATTCCGTGGGAAAACAGTTCCCTATCTTTTCTACCTTGAAAAACAAAATCCTGGAGACTTGGTTTCCTACCAAGGAAGGACTTTTTAGAAAGGCATAGACAGGAGAGATGCTAGTTAGAGACAACCAAAAAGCTAAAAACTTGAGTGACTTTTAAAATGCTAGATACCATAAACCATTTCACAAACAGGTTTCAAACATTATAGAAATGGTATACAAGAAGATACAATACAATCATATGGAAACTAAAGTTTATGGCTTTAAAGCAAGTTTTAAAAGATTTCTTGCAGAACCCATTTCTTCCATGTAAGTAAGAAACAAGTTTCTTACAAGACCAACACCAAAACAAGTCTCATTTTTTGTGTAAAAGACCACAAAAAGCTTAGGGAGAAAAAAAAACAGAGCTTTATGTTAAATACCAATTCCCTTCCAAGCTCAATAGCAGCATCTTGATAGCTACTCTTTTTGCCTTGGCTACTTCCACAAAACACACAAATCCTCCTAAATTTTGACTGCTGTGTTTCACTTTCCAATTCCATCTCCATTTTTAACTAATCTGTTTCCTTGTGTATATTTTTGGCTCACAAATCCCAGATAAAGCAATGGAAGAATCTCACTTTCTGACCTGTTTCTTTGCCTCCTAAAACTATACACATATCAATGTGAAAAGAATGCAAAAGTAGCAAAGATTTAAAATCATTCCTTTCATTACTGATACTGCTACTACTGAGTGCATTCTCCTCATGCGTATTATATAAAACCTAGCCACACGTGAGTGCCGCATAGCACGCTTCTTCACACATACAAAGCTAATCTTCGCACGCGTGGACCACTTGATGTTTTAGTGTTGTTTATATTTTCAATTCTATTTTTTTAATAATGATATCGGAATTTTATTAAACACGATGAAATATACAATGTATTAGAAAGAGAGTAAAAGATTAATTCACTGAAAATCTCATACAAAAGAATAAAGAAAAATAAATCATTCTATGATCACATTGATTAATAAATCATCAAACGAGTAAAGATTAATCTTTTCTATGATCACCGATAAAATCAAATCAGAAAACAAGCGTCATAAAAATTTCTATATAAGCACCAAATGAGCGCTAAGACATGTGAAATCATGTCAAATGGTAAGTGAAACGAACCAAAAAAATCAATAAAAAAATTGTTATAATAACAAGGAAACACATACATGCAAAGTTTTTTTATTAAAATTGATAAAATAAAATATGAAAGAGTAAAAAAATAATAAACAACAATAGTCGACAATCAATACTAATACTAGTTATCACCATTAATAATGCCAAAAAAATATATATAAAAAAACTTGTAATGGCTATTGAGATAAAATTTAAGTTATTTTCTTTTGTTTAGTAAAACTTATAGTAACTGTTTACCTGATTGATCAAATGATAAGTAGTTTAGTATTACTTAACTAGGTATAGAATTTAAGGTCTTATGTATGTGAAAAATTCTTATTAAAAAAACTCGTCTAATAAAATTAAGTATGTGACGCAAATCAAGTTGAAAGAATAAAGAAAACTAAAAAACTTTTGGTAATTGAATTAAAAACAAGATTACCTCCCCTTTCTTTGTGAAACATTAACAAGTGCCTGAATATAAACACGTTTGCTAGTATATATCAAAAGAAGATTCAATACTTTCACTCACCACTTAAGTCATAAGCTTGTTTATGAAAGACTTGTTTATCTCATACATACATACATACATTACATTTTATATAAAAATATTAAAACAATCAGATTGACATCACATTAATAGAGAATTATGCATTAATTTTAAAATTTCGAGTCCACAATCAAAATCTTCTGCACATACATATTACATACATGCAAGCATACATACATGTGTTAATGTTTCAAAAAGATGTCATTCAAAGAAAAGGCTACAACTTTCTTTAATCCTAGTGAAATGATAAAAAAAAATCATTTTTCAGTAACATATTGTTATGTTTATAACTCTAGGCTCAGATGATGGTATTTAGAGCATATTGTTTATAATATGATTAGACAAAACCATGAGTGGGTTATGGACAATGCATCCATTGTACCCTCATCCACCCTCCCTAGCTAGACAAACCTGTTGAACACAGAGGAAACACTGGAGTCTAGCAAATCCATGGTGCTGATTTCTTATTGCCCTTCCTTTCTCTCTGCTGGCATTAGGCCAGGGTTATCTTTTATTCATTACTTGAATTGCCAGGATTAGAGGAACTGAAACTCTCTGCTGTTTAAGGCAATTAGACTAATATTTAACCCCCTCAATCCCAAAAAATGACCTTTTTCTTGCTGTTGTTCTTTATTATTTTTGTGCCTAATTCCTCCCCACTCCCAGTGTTTAGATATTATAAACTCATAATTACTCTTGCTTGATACTGATGGGGGATTCAGTATATTTAATTAGTTGAAATGTGTAAGCTTCTGCATGCTTGCATGCGCAGTTAACTCATGTTTTTGGGTGTTTGTGAACCAGAGGTATGGGAAAGTGGAAAAACATAAATGTTGCAATATTTTTTTATTTTTCAAAATATTATACAGTCATTTTATTTTTTTAAAATGTTGTATTTTAAATAATAATTTTAAAGATGATTACAGAAGAATCCGATTTTAATAGTAAAATAAATTAAAATTAAATTCAGTACTAAGAGGTGTCGATTTTGAACAGTGTTTTTATAATTTTTGAAGTGTTTTCTGCAAAATTATTGTTTAAAGTCGAAACCTCTTGGTATCGACTTTAATTTTTTATTTGATTTAATCTATTTCACTATTTAAAATCAAATTCTTCTATAGTCATCTGTAAAATTACTATTTAAAGTACAATATTTTAAAAAATAAAATGGCCAATACAATATTTTGAGAAATATTTTTTTAGATTATCATATTTTTAGAATTTCACCGGGTAAGTGGATTAACTGTTAAATAGTTGCAGTTAGTTTAATATTTGTTTTTAATAGGTAGGTGGTTGTTTAAAGTTTAGAGTTTGGGTTATAGGTTTAAATTTTAGGATTAAGCTTAAATTTAAGGTGTAGATTATATTAGGGGTGAACAAAACTCGACTTGATTCGAAAAAATTGAATAGCTCGACTCGATTCAAGGCGAAAATACTCGACTTATTTTGACTCAACTCGAAATTTTATAGACTCAACTCGAAAAAATTCAAATAAAGTTTGAGTTGTAAAATAGAAATTCAAATAACTCGAATAACTCAAAAATTTTAATAATTAAAGGATTATTTTTTAAGTTTGAGATGAATCTCTCAATTTTTTATGATATATAACCATTGATAATAAAAATATAAAGAAATATTGTTACATGTGAAAAAAAATATATATGCACATCTTATATGATTAGAGAAAGTCGTTTAAATTAGTATCAAATTATACTTTAACACGATAAATAATTATAATTAAATATTTATAGAAACTCGAAAACTCGACTCGAATTTCTTAAACTCTACTCGAACTGAAAAAATTTCAAATAAAATTTGAGTTGTAAAATATAACTCGTCAACTCGAATAACTCAAAATTTTTTGACTCGATTCGATCGAATACTCACCCCTAGATTATATAGCGTAGGAAATTCAACTTTAGATTAAAAAAATAATATTTTTTACATAATTTGTAGGCCAATTAAGGTGAATAATGGAGTTGAATTTGATAAGCTTGTGTATTATATTTTTATGATAATGAATGAATATTAATATTGTACTTTTACTAAAAACATTTTTAAATGAAAAAGTTGAAATTATTAAAAAAAAATCTGTTTAAAATTACTTATCACAACAAAATGTATTTTAGATGTAAAAAACATTTTTCAAAATAACTTCAAATAGTCAATGTACTGTATAGTGGGATATTGATTATTTCGAGCCTATGGAGGGATTATATAGTGAAAAAACAATAAAGCTTTCTAAAGATATATTTTTTTGGCTTAAAAAAATTAACCTTTTAAGTTATATCGTTTGTTTGTTTTTAGTTTTTAAATTATTTTTTATTAAAAAAATTTTAAAGTATTATTTTCGGTCACTTTAAATTTGATAATAAAATATAATCACGTCATACAAATTTTTAACAAAAAAAATATTTATTTTGACTAAAAATAGTTTAAATACTTAAAAAATTAAAAATTAAAAATTAAATACATATTTTAATAAAATAATATTTAAAAATTAAAAGTAAACAAAAAAAAAAAAAACATAACTTAATGGCTAACTTTTCATTTGTCTATTTTTTTCCCTGAGATTGTTAGACATTGAAAATGACTGGATACTGCTGTTTACCGACAGTATTTCCACAATTAACTGAAAAACTATACGTTGATTCAGATTTACGGTTAGACAGGGGACGAGGAGGAGAAAATATAAAAGGTGGAATATTTCACAAATTACTGTGAATTGAAATATTAGGAAGTAAAGTTTTTTATTATATTATGTAATTATATAATAATGTGGATTATATTTTTAATTCAATAAACATAGTTTAAAGTTTAAAAGGAAATTACTGATGATGTTGGATTAAGTGGTAAATAATTTGATATTGGTTAAGTATTAAGTTCGAAGTCTGGTGTATATATAAAATCAATGTTGGGATACTAATTCACTAAACTTAAGTGTCCGACGCAGGTCAATCCGAACTAATGTTACAAAGGATGAGTCTATCACATGCGTCGAACATTATTGAACATCATTAACGTTGAACACTACTGAATATTATTAAATTAATTAATAAAGATTAAAAATCTAAAGTAATCAATAATATATAATTAATTTAATTAAAAATTTATTTTAAAGAGTATAATCCTAACTAATTTTTGGTGGGTGGATTTTCTAGCATAAAATTTTTTGCGTACACAATGTTTCGCACTTAAGGTTTACTTACGTGGAATCAAGCTACTTACTACTTAAACCAACCCCTAATTTAAATAATCTTTAATATTATCAACATTAATATTCGATACATATTATAAAATTTTCCTGTTAAAGAAAATAATAATGTCAATCAAATTAAATATTTCATTGACTTTATCTATACCGACAACATGCCATTGATACAGGGGATGCCATAATGTTGGGATTTTAAAGAATACTCGGGATGTCTCACTAGTTAAATACTTGAATTTGATAGCATATATATTTTCACACTTAAGTTTTTTTATTCGAAATAATCAATTATCTAATTTATTGATAGATTAATTTAAATTAATATTACTTTATAAATAAGTAATTTTTTAAATTTAATTTTTAAAACCCGCTATATCAATTGGTATTTAATTAAAGTATTTTTTCTAATAAAATGGTAAAATATAATACATACATGTGGCCACCCATCCTTTTATAGAGTCCCATAACTATGAAAGATACGCATGTCTTATAAATCGATAAATTAAATATCGACTTTAACCGTATGTTATATTAATTTATAATTTACGAGTTTATACATTTAATTTTAAAGTAAAAGAAAAGATAAATATATCCGATTGATTAAATTATTTATTTTTATTTTATTCTATTTTCTTAGATCATGTGTTTTAGACCCGTCTAAAGTACTTCCTTCCGCTAGAGACAGAGTTCCCTTTCCTCTAGGTAAAATAAGGATTAAAATTAAAATTTATTAAAAACTTTGAAGTAAAGAGGTAAAATTGTAAAACATAAAATTGTTCAAACACAAAAAATAGCATCTTCTAACTTTTTCAGCCTCCTAATAGTAGGATTAGTTTTCTCCTGAGACAATAATACAGGGACCTGTCTGGTAGTTTACCCACTTTTAATTTCTTAAAAGTATGTTTCTTCCTGAAGAAAAATAAGTCATGGCCTCGTATCTGGTCACCTTCAACATACAATAATTTCGTAAGAGTTTTCCAGCATAAGAACTTGACGAAGACTTCACAGAAAACTTCAACCCTACAAATTTTTTCGATCCAACCAGGTTTCTATTGAAACGAATTCATCAACGAGAAGCAACAAGAACAGAAGAACTTACCCAGAGTACAGAAAATCAAGAAACTGTGGAGTATAGGTTTCAGAAATCCAGAAGTTGATGACATATAATTATGACATTTTTGTTCAAAATCTCAAATGAATTTTAAAGGATTGGGTTTTGGCAACTTGCTTTTGTCATCAAATACGCACTGAAAGTGCAGAATCAGAAGCACTCAAATGCTTTTTCTGCCGGGAAAAACAAGGAAAAGCCTGAAAAAATATTTGGTGATCCATCGACAGGATTGGCTTCACCTCCCTGAGACGACACGTGCCTTCAGTAAAAGGGTTTTGCAGCATTGGGGGTCATGATACTTTGATTTAGTTAAGAGGTAAATATGTGTAGGTATAATGTAAAAAAATTAAATTAGGTAGTTATTTTGATTTTTAATTTTTAAAATTAATTTAATTTTTAATATTTTATTTTTAGGTTAAAATATATTTTTATAGATGAAAATTATTAATCAATTAATTATAAAAATTTAAAATAATATAATTAATTTACATAGTAGTACACGTTATAATAATAATATAAAATAGGTTGCGAGAAGCTTATTGTTCGATTAAAATCAAATTAATCAAATTTTTTATGTATATTTGCCATTAAATTGTGGAATCCAAAGAAAAAATTTAAATTCAAAACTTAGCAATTAAATTGCTTTGATGGGATAATTTTATATTGTTGGTATAGATGAACAAGTCGTTTATCTCTTTTTTATGTCTTCATTTGTACCTCTGCTTAGGGTTTAAGGTTTAAGGTTAAGGGTTATGATTATGGTTTAGAGAATTAAGGGTATAGTGTGTTTTTTAGGGTGTAGAGTTTAGGGTTTAGGATATAAAAAATAGGGGTTAGGGTTTAAAATTTAATCTTTTAGAAATTTTTAACATGAGACATAGTTGGAATCATGATAAAGAAGTATAAAATTTTTACCCGGTATAAATAATGTAAGTTTTTTTTTATAAACAAGTTATTTTATGTACTTGGCTATCTACCGCTTATACTTAAAATAATATCATTTCAATTTTTATACGTAATATATTGTTCTTATTGAATTAAGAAAACAATACACTCGGAACATTTCTCATGGAAGATAATCTTTTCCATGTATCACCCAAGATATTACATGACAGGAGAGAAGACAAATTCTTGTAAGAACTTGATAGAATTGGAAGCTATTTCTAACATGCAACTCCTTGCTTACACCTTAGGGTACCTGCAAAACGAGTGAGCCTTCTCACAAAAGTTGCAGGCTTGGCTTTGATCATTTCCTTCTTGCTGAATGATAATTTCGGAGGTGTCGGTGGTCCGGATGTTACGAAGATTGCTCCGTTCATCAGCAAGTCCCCTTCTGATCTCCACACCCAATTCTTCCATTCCGATTCCGTCGCATAGTTCCGATTTGTCACCTCTTTAGCTCGGTTGTCATTCGGAGCAATGAACCTATTGCCTTGGCTAATAATGGTAGGGTGTTGGCTACCACCAATGGCATACATTTTCCAGTGTGTGTAGTCATTGTTGACGACATGAAAGAATCCCCATCGACATCTAGGCATTCTTTGTATTAATTCCTTACCAAAATGGTTGAATGCAAGTGTGATTTGCATGTATTGGTCGTTAGAATAACTATCGCTCGCACCGAACAACATCACCTGAAAGAAAACCCGAAAATTTTTAGTTAAACAATGAGTGACTAATGTGTAAATCAAGTATTTTAAGATAAAATTTACGTCGTTATGATGGGTGAAATGGCAGTTAGAGATAGTGATGGCGGTAGATCCTTGAACTGCATCAATGAGTCCGTCTTTACATTCAGACATGGAAATGTGATCTAACCAAATGTTTGACGATCCAAAGATTGAAATCCCATCTCCATCACCAACATTTCGATAACCGTAATGATCCTCTGAATCCCTGATCATGCCACCGGGACTTTCACCAATGTGATGAATATGAACATTGTGAATGATGACATTGTCCACATATTGAATCATAATGCCACATCCATGAGCTATATGAACATTTGCACCACGAGCATCGATGGTCTTGTCGCTCTGAACTATTAGCTCCGCCGATAATTTGATTTGCATATCACGAGCAAAAATGATCCATAACGGCCTCTTCTGAATCACAGCGTGACGTAAAGTTCCCGGTTTAGGGTTCACAAGATCATTATCCGAACTATCCGTCACCAAGTAAAACTCTCCCAATTGTCCCCCACGAGTCTTGTGGCCAAAACCAAGCACACAATTCGCTAGGTTTTTCCGAACCTTTTCCCAATTCTTCTTGCATCGCCAACACCTATCGATCGGGTTAGTTGCCATGCATGGACCATTGTACTTCTTGTGTTTACCCCTCAAGTATCTTCTCGTTTTGTTCGTAATAACATCCTCGAATTTTACGATTCGACTGGAATTCATTTGATCCAGAACCCTGCAACAAAGTTGTTCAAGATAATACCAAATGGTACATGAAAATGGATAGCAAAAAGAGAAAAAGTATGCTAAGATTTACTTGTTGACATTATAGTTGATTTGATCGGTGATGTTTTCTGGGTTTGGTTCATATGCTGCCAAGGCACGTTTCCATGCTTCTTCCTCACGTTGCTTCCAGAAGTCATCAAATTCAGCAATATTTGCCAAGATCCTTGGAATTAATGTGGCCAAAGAAAACAAGAGAACAAGCTTCAATTTAGCCACATCCATTGCTTGTTCTCTTGATTTATTGGTATTACTTTGGGTGATATCTCTTATTGCTTCCATCGTCTAGATTTATAGGGTGTTGGAGTTGTGGAATTCTAAAATTGTGAGATCAAAGCGCATAGAGCGGTAACTATCATCCGAAACAACAGTAAAAACTCTAATTACGTAAATATAAATGAACCAACTTGTTATTTATTTATGGCCGTTCATTTAATTAAATGAATATCAAATCTTGTTCATGTTTGATCGTTAAATAAATAAGCGAAGGAGGCTTTTTATTTTTGTTCATTTATTTAATTAAACGAACATCAAATCTTATTCATGTTTGATCGTTAAATAAATAAGTGAATGGGCCTTTTATTCCTGTTTGTTCATTTAATTAAACGAACATCAAATCTTGTATATGTTCGAACATTTAATAAACAAACAAACATAAAATAATTTCTCATCAAATGATTCACTAACGATTCACTGAATGTTCAATTCGTTTACAGCCTACTCTTAATTACCTTCGGTTATCTATATTTATTGAACTCAATTATGAGTTTTCAAGAGTATGTAGCTATTTTGTATATGTTTTATTTTCTTATGTAGCTAGAAAGTTCTTGAGGTACGAGATAAATAGTATGCTCTAAAACTTTGAAAAAAATGAATTAAAAGGAAAAAAAAAAGTTAATATGCTTACGAGACCTATGGTTTATATATTTACAAAACTCCTTTGAATTTATATATTTGATCGATCAGATTTAATAAACTCAAAAAATTACATTTAGATCATATTCGGTGATAATAAAAAATAATGTTAAAACTTATGATCAATACAATCGTGTTATTGCTTTACTCATCAAATTTTTGTATATTAGGAGATAGATTACCAACATTTTTAAACATCGCAAGAGTAACCGAATTTACCTTTTAAAAAACCGTAAAACGAATTTCAATCTGCATTCGAATATTTATCTTATTTTCTAACTACTTACATCTAGAATCATTTAAACTAAATTAAACACACTAAAAGGACTATTTCGACTTTTAGATATTCGAATATAAAACCCCGAACATCGTGACTTATGTAAGAATGTTGAACTCTATTTTAATGGTGTGAATATAATCGTTCATTTAAGGGTGGGGGAGCATGCAAATGAATAGTGTCTTAGTTGGGACAAAATCTACTGTACTTGTAGAAGTCTTCTTAGGTTGCTCCTGCTAGGTTTTGTTTCCATATATAGACAATATCTTATGTCATAGGTCTCGTTAATCGATCAGCGAATGAGATATTATTACTTTAAATATAATATATGTATTGGTCTAATAAAAACTTAATTTTTAAATGATCTATGAAAGATTGATGGTTTAAACTTGAAATTTTAATTCACCTACCATCTTAGTCTCCAAATCATAATTTACCAAAATTTAAATTTTTTATTTTATTTTTAAGATAAATATTTTTATTTTTTATATATTATAAAATAAATAAAATTATAAAAGATTAATGAACAAAATCGTATAATAATTTCTCCAAAACAACACCCCTCAAAACATAGTTATTTGGGTGATTTGCCGGCATGTAGCGCCAAAGGAAGAGATGCTTTTTCTTTTTTAATATTTCATTGGACAGAGAACATGACAAGGAATAATTTATTATGGGTTGTTAATGAGATTAGTTTAAATAAGAAACAATTTAACATTGTTTAAGTATATGTTTTTTTTTAAATAAGTTAATAGTGATTGCAGTAGTATTTGTTTTAAATTATAATCTCTACCATTTAATATTATTTGCTCAATCACTCTGCTGATATTGTTGATGCTTGAACTGTGATCTCTAAGAACAACAACCGTTATGTTAACCGTTTGGGTTAGAAAGTTCGTGCTGTTTAAGTATATCTTAAATATAAAGTATTACGTATAAAATTTTTTCGTTAAAATTGAAGATGTAATATAAATTAATTAATATAAAATCTTGAAAACCGAATAATAAGTAAAAATATCATTTATTATGCGTTGAATTTTAAGTCCCTGTCTCCTAATTTTACGTGTGTTCAAGGTGTCGATCCTTTTCATCAAGTGACATTTTCATTCGTATGTTTAGACATCTCACTTTGAGACAAATACTTTCCATGTCATGTTGCAGGATTCAACTCTTCATGTCCAGTTCCACCGGCTCATGCTGTTGGGTTAAATCATCCGCGTAGGATTTGGTTGTTAGTATTTCTTCAACGATAACGATTCATTTGATAGAAGCATACGCAAAACCGGTCGTAGCCTCTCTGCTGCATCAAGCAAATGACACCTTTTGAAAGTGCTTGTCTTTCACCCGCAGGATGGAACAAGAAAGCCTGATTTTAAGGTTCTGTCGAAAGTTTTTTTATACGATGACTTACCGAGCAGGGGCAGGGCAACGTGCATGTCTTGGTGTTTACTTAGAAACGAACAAATTTGAAAATGAATAAGTAATGTCCGGGATTTATACTCATTAACTTCCATGAAGGCAACCGGAAGTTTGATAGATAACACGTTACTTCAAGACATGCCCTGGTAGTACAAATAAATTTTAGTAATATATGTTTTAATGTAGTTTAAAGGTCAATAATCTATAAAATAATTGATTATTTTTATATATTTTTTTCATCTTTAAATTATAAGTTTTAGATAGGGTATTTAAATGATTGATTAAACAGAATTGATCGACCAAATTGAATCAATTCGGTCAACGGTCAACCATCGAACTTTGTTCGGTCGGTGAGTGGTTAAATTTTTTTTTTAAGTTTGGTTAACAGTTAATTCGGTTTGAAATAGGTTAATTAACCGAATTAACCAAAATTTTATATTTTATATATTTGTTTTTAGTCACTAAAATTTTAAAAATTATAAATTAGTCATTAAATTTTATCAAATTAATATAAATTGATAATTAAATTTATTAAATTATTAAAAAATATTCATTAAAATTTTTAATATTTATCAATGATCAAATGATCAATTTGTAATAATTAGATAAGTTTAATGGTTGTTTATAATTTTTGAAAGTTCGGTAGCTAAAAAGACTATTTTAATATTGTTGAGTGATCATTTGTGTAATTTATCTAAAATTTTATAACAAATTTCGGTTAACTAAATTAACCGAAATTTGTTCGGTCCAGTTAATGTATTTTAAAAAAAGTTCAGTTCAATTAATGGTTAAAGATTTAAAAAGTTCGATTAATTCGATTCGATCATCGATCGAATTACCTGTTTGAATGCCTCTCGTTTTAGACTATTTAAAACATTATTTAGATAATAATTGTTTAAAAAATATATCATTAAAGTAACATTATTATTAATGTTATTATACTAAATGCCATGAAAAGAAGAAATTATATCAGGGCTAAATTTCACGACGTCATCCATGAGAACAACCATTAAAAATTATTTATCTCATCATTTTTTTCCATGTCATACTTTTCTAAGTGAATCTTCACTCATATTTACTATTATTTTATTTTTAAAACAATTTTTTCAAGTGAAAATTCACTTAAAAAAATACATAAAAAATTGATTAGATAAGTGATTTTTAGTGGTTGATCCTATAGACACGTGATAAAACTTACTTATAATATAATTTCTCTATAAGAAACCCTTAAACTCGTGAGAAAAAAATAATTATGTTACGATAGAATTATAGTGTATGTTGTGAGAATAATATTTTAAAAAATATATATCAATATTTGATTGTTAAATTAATAAAAATCCTGATTGATTTAATTTATTAATTTAATGACTTAATTATATAAAAATAAAGATTTAATTGATTTGTCAAGAGTTCAAAAGCTTTTTTTACTTAATACAAGAATAAAAGAGTTTTATACTATTAAATTATATACATCAGGTACGAATAATATTTAAAGTTTAAACAGAAAATTGTAAAATTTTAATGATTAAATTATACATCTTATATATCATATCTTAAACTTTAACCTAAAATTTTAAATTAAAGACGGTGGAGTTCAAATTTCTAAGTTTCTTCTGTTTTACAACTTTTTCTTTGACTTCAGGTCTAAAATTTCTTTATTATTTATATTTTTAATTCTATAACGCTTACTAAAACATTTTTTCTTCTTGTGTAAGCACACAAAAAGAATGGATGTAATATTTTTAAATTGATTTTTATGAAGTGTTTTATTTATTCATAATTATTTTTTGTATTTTGTAATTTTTAATACTAATATTTTAAATAGTAATAAATTAATAACTTTGAGTATTATATTAATACTAAATACCTAAAATAACACACTTTAAAGTATTGAATTAATATTAATATTTATATTAAAATAATCATATATAAATATTAAAAATAGTAATATTTGTATTAAGTAATGTTTTATTAATAAAAAACATTTAAAAAATTAATAATATTAAATGAAAAATAATAAATAGTAATATATTAAAAAGTGTTACATTTTGATTCACAAACTATGTAAAAAAATTACACAAATCTTCTATAAAATTTTAAAACTAAATCTTAAATCCTAACGCCCTAAACCTTAAACTCTAACCATAAACCTTAAATTATGTACATACACACTAAAATTTTAAACCCTTATAACCCTTAAAATTAAATAGTAATATATGTGCATTTCCTTTAATAATATTGAAAAGTGTGAAAGTTAAATTTTCATGTAAAAAAATCATATTTTTATAAGAAAAAATACATAAAATGTGGAAAACATTTCTACTTATTGATGATGAGTTGTTTATTGTCACTCTCCTTCAACTGTAAAATCAGGTTCATTTGGTTTTTGTAAAGAGCTTAATATGTCAAAGTCATTGCCACTCCTTCTACTCCCTCCTTTTGATCTGGTGCTGGCTGCCAGTTTGGCCGCATATGATGCAAAGTCCACGACCACCGCCGTGACAGGTACAGCCGACATTTGTTCCGGTGAACCAACTACCATACTCTCCCATTTCTTTAGCTCAGCAGCCCCTTTCCGTCTCTTATACCGTAACCAAGCTGCTTGTATAAAGCATGCAGCCCATGTCCTCCATTGATGCGAGTGAAATCTAAATGTATGCTTTAGTTGCTTGCTATGCAATCTTCTGAATTGGGATGCAACGAATTTCAAATCCTCGGAAACAAGTGCAAATGCTTCGACTTCGGTGATCGCCTTAACGGTGCGCGTAGACGATGGAAGGACGATACTTGTACGAGGGTCCAACGCCCATGTTAACAACTCCTCACCACAAAAATCACCAGGACCAATCCGGCTTGAGTTGAAGAACCCTGTACGTCCTCCATTGGTAGTGCATGAATCTAGATGGCCTCTGACGATGAAAAGCATCTCATTTACAGGATCTCCTTCGCGAACTAGGCAGGTCGACGGGGTACAAAGACAGGGTTTAAGCCTTTCACATATTGCATCAAGCATCTGGTCATCCATCAGATCAAAGAGAGGCACTTGTCTAACTAAATCGAGGCAGAGATGGCGTTTGATGTCTCGACGAAGATCAGTTGGCAGACTCTTTAGAATCGCTTCCTCGTCTACACCCCTAGTTGCAACCCACTTGTATTGATCATATCGTCGAACATTCTTCCTTAGATCATACGGAAGCTGCCGGTGATGCATCCATTGTTCTGTATCGGTCCTTCTAATCCGCCATTCTTCGAGTCGAACAGTTGTAGATTGTAGATACGTCTAAGAAAATGAAAGTCTGGTATTAGCCCAAAACACACACGATAACAATGGAGTAGAGCTCAGAACTGGTAGATTTTACCTGCATATTTCCAATCAGCAATGCAAAAAGCACTAATCCAAGAATAGCAATAATGATGGCAAAAATTATTTCTCCAAAATAAGTGCTTGTAAAAAGACCCTGCCCCAGTGAACTGCCAAATTTGGTAAGACCATGGAATTAAAATTCATTGCAAACAGAATTTAACCATATGTTACCTTGCATTCAAAGGAATCTCACCTCAAATTTCTAAGCCCCCACCAAAGGCAATAAAAGTACTTCTTGAAGAACCCTTCGGATGTGACTCCGAAATGTAAGGCGTCGCCATAAATACCAAACTGAAAGAAGTCGCTGCTTGGATCACATAGACTTGAGATATTGCTAGATTTGAGCCAAGAAGATCTAGCAGGGTCACCAACCGATCTGCAGTCAAAAAACCTGTGCTGACAGTCTATGAGGGGAAGACTACAAACTTTCATCCAACATTCTTCTTGTCGTTCGAGCGATAATAGATACCAGGCCGCCCCTAAAACCTGCTTGCAAACCGGGAAAAGTAACAGAGTAAGGAGCATTCTCGATGAAATTCGATATGTATACATAAGTACTCGTGTTTGTACACATTTAGGTCCGGGATTTATTGCAGTGATTGACATACATGGCTTGCTAACATATAAAGCATCAGGTTGTAAGCTGCTCCGGCCCATGCTGTTGCGGTCACAACCCCAGTACTCTTGATAATTTGAGATGAAAGTGGAAAGATAAGGTATAGCCTTAAGAGATATTGGAATATGATGATTAATCGTACGATGTTTTTTGTAGTAACCATTGATGAACCCCTTAAATTTGGAATGACAGACCAAACCAGTACCTGCAATGTTCATAACTGTTGAGTTTGATGAATAAATTTGATATGTTGCTCGAGAAATGAATTCGGTACCTGTGGAAGGGGTTGAGCAGCGATTATGTCGAGCCAAAAATCCTTCCGAAGGTACCTCGACGCGATCTTTGAAGGGTCTATGACTAGCTCTCCTCTACCGAACACACGAGAAGATGGAGCGACATAAGCTGTTTGGAACCGAATAAAAATCTGGAGTATGTAAAACACATCGACTATTGATCGAATAATGGTGAGATCGATTTCAAGTGGTAATGAAACAGTAATGCATAAACCCTTCGTTGCCTGAGGGAGATAAAAGAACAAAGGGTCTATGAACATGGAAATCAGACAAGCTACTAAGAAAAACTTGTTCCATCGGCTAATGTCCGGTCCTCGAGGATCGAATATCGCCTTCTCTACTACATCATAGTCTTCGGAAAACACCCTGGACAGTTCTTTCGTGTGCAAAACCTTGCCAATTGCAGTTCTTCTGTTGCAGTCAGTGACCTTGCTCATATACTTAGAGGACTGAGTTTTCCTAGGGGATGAACAAGTGTTCTTTTCGAGATCGTCTCGGAATCTGAAAACCGGTATAAGAAGAATTCCGGCGAAGAAATCATATCAACAATCATAGATAGTATTTCACATACATTAAAATTTGGTACTGAAACTACATACCTTACAGATTTTGATTTACAAGAATCCATGGCATTGGCAATTCAATATATGCAGCAGTTTCTTCACTCACTGGATTTTATCTGCATGAAAATACTAACAAGTCTGAAATGACTTCAGAATATAAATAAATCAAGTAGAAATGGTTCGAGGAGAGAAACCAAAGGAGGGTATACGAAACTGGTTCATATTCTTACATTTAGATTCTTTGCTTTGAGTTTATCTGGTTAAGCAACCATGTAATAACATTATTTTTGTTATTACATGCAATGTTTGTCCGTGTTGCAGAATCATGGGAAAGTGACACTCCCTCTCCCTGTAAGAGATTGTTTTAGAATCTTAATTTCTTTGAAAAACCTGATTATATATGGCATCTGTGTTTGACCATGTAAAATGCAGAAGCTTGGTTTGGTTTCTTTGTCCATTTGCATTGAAACAAACAAGTGAATCAATTCAAGAAAAGGGACAGCGGTTGGATACATTTTGGGGTAAGAAAGATACCTACCATCGTAAAATACATTATGGATGTAAGAGGTGAGTAAAACTCGAATTGATTGGAAAAATTCGAATAATTCGACTCGACTCGAGGTAAAAATATGCGACTCGTTTTGATTCGGTTCGAAAATCCATAGACTCGACTCGAAAAAATTTCAAATAAAGTTCGAGTTGTAAAATAAAAATTTGAATAACTCGAATAACTCAATTTTTTTAGTAATTAAAGTATTAATTTTTAAGTTTGAGACGAATCTATCAATTTTTTTATGATATATATACATGGATATATAAAAATATAAAGAAATATTGTTACATATGAAAAAATATATATGCATATCTTATATGATAAGAGAAAATCGTTTAAATTAGAATCAAATCATACTATGACATGATAAATAATTACAATTAAAAATTTTAAGAACTCGAAAACTCGACTCGACTCAAAATTTTTAAACTCAACTCGAACCGAAAAATTTTAAATAAAGTTTAAGTTATAAAATATAATTCATTAACTCAAATAACTTAAAATTTTTTATTCGACTCGATCGAATATTCACCTCTATTTTAATGGACAGCAGTTTCTTCACTTACTGGATTTTATCTGCCATTAAAATTTTAGATATTATTAATAAAATATTTTTTTATTTTTTAATAAATTCTTTTTAAATATCTTAAAATTTTTAATTAAATCTTTAATTTTAAAAAATTATTTTAGCCTCCAAATTGTTTAAAAATTTACGTTGCTCAAAATCTTACTTTAAGTTTCGCCATTGTTTCGGTCTGGTTAATATAAATTAATCCACATCATATATCTGATTTTTATGAATAAATTTTTTATCAAAATTTTTTTATACACAAATTCTCTAACTTAAAAATATTTAAACATTATCAAATTATTTACTACTTAAATTAGTTTAATGAAATAAATACAAGTTTAGATTTAACAAGTGGAGTTGTAATCGTACCAGAAAACAGACTTCCCTTGCTTGTGGACAAAGGTTGGAACGTAGGGCTTGAGTATTAGGTCATGGGTTTTGGGCTTACAATATTTTGTTTGTTTAATATTTTTTGGGCTTCAACTCTAAATTTTACATGCACAAATTAAAACTCGAGAATCAAAATAAAGTCAAATCTATAATAAAAATAAATTAATTATCATAAAATTATTTTTTTATTATCTTTTTCTTGCATAATTTAATTTTAATTACATTAAAACTTTGTAATGCAAATAAATTCTAATTCATAATTAAAATATTTTTTAAATATTACGTGGTAGCAATAATTAAATCTATTTTTTTCAAAACTAATTTTAAATAGATTTGAATGAATTTAGTTTTAGTGTATATGATAATTTCTTATCTAACATTAGAAAATAATTATAATTGGCTTTCTCTCTTTTTGCAAGATTTTTTAAATTTTCTCTCCTTGCTATCGTAGTTTTTGATCTCTTTTATTTTTTAATCGGTGGTCGATAATTAATTTTATATCAGTTGTTGATCATCGAATTTATTATTATTATTTTTCTTTTATTTTTTATATGTTAATAAGAATCTCTGCCTTCATGGCAAGCGTTTCCTCTATCCTTGTGACACGTTTTTTATTTTTATTTTTATTTTTGTGATTTATTTTATCTGTCATTGTGGTATGATTCAGCATACCCTAGCAGCCGATTATTACAGAGATTTGAATCGGCGCTAGTTTCTGATTATGATTTTGTCGGTGGCCATTGGTGGTTAGATCTCCACTCGGTTGATGATTATGTACCGATATAATCAGTCTTGGGTAGCGGAATATTCTGCATGATGGTTAGATCGCTCACTACTCCTTATTCACTCGTTATGTGTCTCGACTGGATAGAGACAAGGAGATTTAAAAAGCTTCTGTATTTTGATGATATGCTTATCTCCATAGAATTTTTTTTTCCAAATTCATTGTAATTGTAATATTTTTATAGATTTAATAAAAATTTAGTGGCAATTATCAAGAAAATAACTATAATTATCTTAACATCTAAAATTTATTAATTAAATTAATTAATGATTTTAAATAAAGTACTCTAGTGTTAACGAGAGTATACAAGTAATTCGAGAGAAGAAAAAATTATTAAATTGATTATATTTTTAAATGTGAAAGATTGTTTAAATTATGACTAAATTAATAAAATATATACGATTTGAGAACTATAACTATCATTATAGTAAATCTTTTTAGATATTTAAGATTAATTAAATTAATAAAAAATATATATATATTTTTAGGTCTATCTTAATATAAAATTTTTATGTTATAATAAAAAGTTTATATTGTTCGTGGTATGAACATGATACATGAATTATGTTGTGTTTAAGACATAAAGAACATGAGACAATATCTATGTGCTGTCAAATATATAGACCCCTCTATTTGTACGATTAAATTAATATATGAAAGTGCTGCAGACGTGCGATTAGAGTTTTGACATGTCTAAGCCACTCTTTGTTTATATATATGCAATGATATGACAGTTGATATCCAAGATTTAAAATATGTTTCGAATTGAATCAAATAATAACGGTTTTAGGAGAAATGAATATGATATTTATTTTAAAAGATTTGAATTTAAATAATTTTATCCTTATATATTTTTAAAGAATCAAAAATATTTATGAACATATATTATATTATAATCACCTTAAAATTGTTTAAAAAATATAAATGAAATGATGATTTGAATATGATTTGATATGAACAATAATGTCGGGATAGATCTAGGAGGCACCCTTAAAATTTTAAAGTTTTTTTTATATTTTTATAATTTATTGATAATCTAATTTTGTATCATCGAAACACTTGTAATTTTTTATTTCTATATTTTTAATATAATGTTTTGATAGTTTGCATCCTTTATATGAAATTCTGGATCCGTCTCTAAATACCGTTTTAATGCTTATGCGAGAATGAAGTTGGGTTAAAAAAGAAAGAAATGTTATATTTCAATATAAATGAAATATATTTTATGATCAATCGTTTATTTTTAATTAAAAGATCTCGTGATGAAAGGATTATTTATTATTATTGACGGTGAATATAAAAAATATAGCTCATAGTTTTAAATAAATGAACCCTTCTTAAAATAAGACTAAATATTAATCGCACGCCATAAGTATGATTTCTTATACAAGACGATTGGACCCAATTGAATGCCATTTAACCCTTTAGGGGTATATAAGCGATTATCGAAGATTAATTGCTTTTAATGTCTTCCATTATATGTCTATAATAAATAAATAATATTATTAAACTTGATTACCCACGTGGCCATTTAGAATATAATTTTTTTATCATTTGACATTCATCACTCAATCATTTTGTTAGCATTATTGATGTTTGAACCTATAACCTTTTAAAACAATAATCATTTTTTTAACTACTTGAATTAGAGGACTCATATAAATAGATTTTAAATTATATATATAATTATAAAAAATATTTATTAAAATTAGATATATAATACAGATCGATTTTAATTAATCGAGCCAAAATTCTATTAAACACTGACAAGTAGGTGAAGTTTGAAGTCTGGCTCTGCATCTACCTCGAGCAGGGGGTAGCTTTGCCAAAATCACATGAAACCCAACGTCCAAACCTAACCTCTATTTTAACATCAGTTCATTTTAATTCCGAAAATATCAATTATTACACACAAACATAAAAACAAAATTATTATTTTATTTTGTATTTATTTTAAAGTTTAAATCTTGATTTGATGTAATAATATATAATTAAATCTTGATTTGATGTAATAATATATAATTATAAATTTAAATTATTATTTTATTTTGTATTTATTTTAAAGTTTGACTTTATTTATATTAAATATTTTAAATAATTAATTTTTATAAGATATATATTTAAAAAAAATTGTAAAAAGTTTTTAAAATATATATCTTTATATTTATATCAATAACAAGTTTTAAATAATTATAAATTAAAATTAAAAAAAAAAATAATAATAGATGTTAAATTTGGGACGAAGAGAGTAATTAATAATTAAAAATTTTATTTATCAATTGATCACATCTTAGAAAATAAACAATTAAATTGTTTATGTAATTAATATTTAATTGAATTTAGTATTTACTTTCGTTTAGATATAAATATTTAATTAAAATTTAATTAATTATATCATTCAATTTTTATTATTAATAAATTAAATTATTTATACTAATACTGTTAAATAATTCTATCAAAACAAAATTAAAATTAACTATATTTCACATAACATCACCAAATAAAGTTTAATTGATGATTTAAATAATTTTCTTTGTGAAATTTCTAAAAGATATATTTAAATAAATTCAAAGGAAAATAACTGAAATGACTATAAATTATAACAAAAAATATTTCCATTTTTAATTAAATATTATTTGATAATAATATATGAAAAAATAAAAGTGTTGATTTTAATTTTCATTTATTGCACATGTCTTGGATCTGCCAATATTTGAACCTAAAAATATTGTGAATATCATGTGCAAACATATATTTATTGGATTCGAATTATTCCTAATCACATAGAATTTAGAATAAGAAAGAAATAATATCTAAACAGGATTCGTTTGTACCTCTCGTTTTGAACAACAAGATATTTTGTTGAAGTAGCAATCTAACATAGGTTTTAGGTCATTTAACTTTAAAAATTCAATTCATCACTAAAATTTTAAATTTTGTTCGATTTAAATACTCGATCATTAATTCTTTAACCCGTTTAAATATTTTTAATATTTATATAGATTTAAGATCGTGTCAACATAAGGCCAAAATTTTGAATTGTGTTTCGTCGGTTTTGAGAAAAAAGAGAGAACATGGAGAACGTTTTGGTATCAGTTATATTACATAAGATGATCGATAGTAGTCGAACAATAGTAAAATGATTTTAATCATAATGAAGAAAATATTAAAATTTTTTGGGAAATTCCATAAATAAAAATTGTGAAAATGTATTTTGGTTCTAACGTTAGACACTTTACAATCAAGTGACCAAAATAAGCAAAAGTCAAAATGATTAATGATAAAATTGAGAACTTTTAAAAGTCGGTAGCTATAATAGAAACACTAAAAAAGTTGACTGACCAAAAAATTTATTTTACACATAAATATTCAAACACCCTATTCCCGAATCTCGAGCCTCTCGTGATTGATTCCGAAACTTTATTATATTTGCAAAATAATTTTTGATTGATCCGACGGTTCGTTTTTAATAGAGTCAACTACAATTAAATATTATTTCCCTCAAAAATTTTAATTTCGGGCTGAGTGATCATGGACTAAACGAGAGCAATATAAAATTATTTTTGACATTACATTTTAAATATATATATAATAAAAATAGTTTCAAAAAATAAAATTTAAAAATGAATGTTTAAAAAATATTTTTGAAAAATAAATATATTTATTTTAAATTTGATATTATAAAATAATAACTAAAATATTCTTATATAAAAATTAAACTTAGATGATATTTAAGTGTCTATATAATAATAATACTATATGAAATATATTTAATTTAATTTATATTAAAATAAAAAAAATGTTTTTGAAAAATTTATTAATATTTTATTATTTATTAAAATATTACATAACTAAACAGAAAATAATACATCAGGTTAATATATATATATATATATATATATATATATATATATAAACTCCCTACAACCTACAAAAATTACTTTAGGTATGTATGTGAAATTAAAATTTTAATTTAAAGTATCATTTATGTTATCTTGATAATTAAAAAAATACTTTTAATCAATATAGTTTTTTATAATAGATAAATTATTAGGAAAATTATTCTATGTACTGATAAAGTAAAATTAGTTTTTTTTATTTTCTCAATTTTTAAGATTTTATTTTAATTAATTTATATCGATTTATGTTGTATATTTAATTTTAATAAATATATTTTTAATGAAGTTTTTATATACTTAAAACATTAAACTTGAGATCTGATTAAGCTTTTAATTATCTAGTTGATTTTTAATTAATAGATTAATGCATATTTTATACCTTAAAATTTTTAATTATCTAGTTGGCTTTTGATGGATATTAAATATCTACTTGGTATAATATTTTTGAAACTATTTAGACCGAAATTGTTACATATATTAATTGAATCAATAAATTAATTTTTGTTGAAGTGTCACTTCTAGTCAATTAATTAACGAGACAATTCTCTAAATACATATCTCTAAAATTGGTTTTAAAGACCTAATTATTACTTAAATTTATTTTTAAACCTCTTTGTTACTTGATTTTTTAGATGTCATCTAACGTGACGAAATTAAAAAAAAAAAAGTTAAATAAAAAAAATAAAGTATCTAATTTAAAATAAAGAGTTGTGATAAATATGATGATCGAAATATAAAAACGAGTAAAGAAAGAAAGGGGTACAAAGTTCTTACCTTGTACAGACTTATCGTGTCTATTCTCATACTTATCTTTCTTCAATGAGAGTGTACGTAATTATAACCCCAAAAGTTTTATCGGTGATTGAATAATTTTAGGCCATGTGATAACCTAAAGACATGACTCAATTAATATAGGTTCAAGTTTTAAGGTTTAGGTTTATATGTTGTTACGTAAATGATATACAGTTACGTGTGATAATATTTGTTCTTTAGATAATTGAAGGTTCGAGGATATTTACATGTTGGTCACGTGAACGATGTTCATCTTAATTCAACAAATACTAGAGTAGAAGTAGAGACGAAGTTGTATGGGAGTGAGGAGGGGCAATCGCACTCCGAAGATTTTTTTTATTTTTATTTTTAGATTTTTTAAAAATTGTTTTTTTATGAATTTACTCTTTCACTTCTAAATATTTATGTTTTGCTTCATTAATCCCAAATTCTGACTCCGTCGCTGAGTAAAAATAATTCAACTCTTTGAAGAAATCATAATGATTCGTCCTCGTTGATTAGGATGGCAAATAATAATTTATTAGAGAAAATGTAAGCAAATAACTTAACCTTAGATCATCATCGAATAAGTGAATATATAAATTACCGTTACAGGTCCCTTCGGAATTTACCGAGCATGAAGGTATCAAAAAGATATCTTTGAATTTATTCGGAGGCAAAGAAAATTAAAAACCAAATATATAAAATTAGACCTCTGTTCAAACTTAATATTAAAACCAAGTTACACAGTATAATTTTTATTTATATTATAATACTAAAATTTTATTTTTAAATTTAAATAAAAAATTATTTATTTTTTTCATGTTTTTATATATGTCAAGCATTAAATAATTAAATTTAAATTTTATGGTTAAAATTAAAAATTAAAAATACAAGAAATGCCAGAAAAAATTAGTTCTTAAATAGTGTTAGAAAGATACAGAGACAAAAAAATGAGAGAAGATTTATCTTTGCTAAATTGGTGTAAAAATAGAAGTGTGCATGCATTCAGCACTGGTGTCCTCAGTTTCCACCAACTCCCACCCATCGCCAGCCAGCCACCATTTTCACCGGTCAAATAGTCGTAACTCTCTCTTTTTCCTTCCATTTTTTGATTATTCTCAGTGATCGAAATCTTATCCACGCTCATTTGTTTCCCTCCCTTGGATCACGCCTAAACCAACGGCTCGTCTTCAAGCTCTCAACCAACCCTCAGGCCTTGTGCTTACCTACCCACTTCTACATCTCTATTTAAAACGCCTCTCGCTTCCTTTCCCTACTCGGCAAGAAAACAAAAAGAAAAGAAACAGCTGTTGGTAATTGATACGGTAGCAACAGTCTGCTTCATTTCTTTTCACATGGAGACGCTTACTAAAAATGGTTACTCAAATGGAGCTTTGGAGAGCTTTTGCACTGCTGCAAAGGGTGGTGGTGGTGGTGGTGGTGCTGTCCATGACCCTTTGAACTGGGGTGTAGCGGCTGAGTCACTGAAGGGAAGCCATTTGGATGAAGTGAAACGCATGGTGGGGGAGTTTAGGAAGCCTGTGGTGAAACTGGGTGGGGAGACCTTGACCATCTCTCAAGTGGCTGCTATTGCCACTCGTGACTTGGGTGTCAAGGTTGAGCTTTCTGATGATGCCAGGGCTGGTGTTAAGGCAAGTGCCGATTGGGTACTTGAGGGAGTCAATAAAGGCACTGATAGTTATGGTGTGACGACTGGTTTCGGTGCTACTTCTCATCGAAGAACCAAGCAAGGAGCCGCACTTCAAAAGGAGCTCATTAGGTAATTTATAACCTTCTAATCTATATCAGACTCAGTCCAATATTTCAATTTTTAGTTTTATGGGAATGAATCGTTGTCAAAACTGGAGATTAGTTGAGTTATCTATGCTAAACCATGTATGAAATTTGAATGGAAGATTTGAAAGATGGTTTTGTAATCTGTTTTTGTTGCTGCAGGTTTTTGAATGCTGGGATCTTTGGCAATGGAACTGAGTCATGCCACACACTTCCTCACTCTGCAACCAGAGCGGCTATGCTGGTTAGGATCAACACGCTTCTCCAGGGGTACTCTGGCATTAGATTTGAGATTCTTGAGGCCATCAGGAAGCTTCTTAATAGCAACATCACCCCTTGCTTGCCGCTTCGTGGCACGATTTCAGCCTCTGGTGATCTCGTTCCTCTTTCCTACATTGCTGGACTGCTCACAGGCAGGCCTAATTCCAAGGCTGTTGGACCCAATGGAGAATCCCTTGATGCCGTGGAAGCCTTTCGTGTCGCCGGGATTGATTCGGGGTTCTTTGTGTTGCAGCCTAAAGAAGGGCTTGCTCTGGTCAATGGCACTGCAGTTGGTTCAGGCTTGGCTTCCATGGTACTTTTTGAAGCAAATATTTTGGCTGTTCTGTCTGAAATTTTATCAGCAATCTTTGCAGAAGTTATGAATGGTAAACCTGAGTTCACTGATCATTTGACGCATAAACTGAAACATCATCCCGGACAAATCGAGGCTGCCGCTATAATGGAATACATTCTTGATGGGAGCTCTTATGTTAAAGCAGCTAAGGAGTTGCATGAAATGGACCCCTTGCAGAAACCGAAACAAGATCGCTATGCATTGAGGACTTCTCCACAATGGCTTGGTCCACAGATCGAAGTGATCAGATTCGCAACCAAATCGATTGAAAGAGAGATCAATTCAGTCAATGACAACCCTCTGATCGATGTTTCAAGGAACAAGGCATTACATGGTGGCAACTTCCAGGGTACACCTATTGGTGTCTCGATGGACAACGCTCGTTTGGCGATTGCAGCTATCGGTAAACTTATGTTTGCTCAATTTTCAGAACTTGTCAATGATTTCTACAATAATGGTCTCCCATCGAACCTCTCCGGTGGAAGGAACCCGAGTCTAGATTATGGTTTCAAGGGTGCTGAAATCGCAATGGCCTCCTACTGTTCCGAACTGCAATACCTTGCTAACCCTGTTACTAACCATGTTCAAAGCGCTGAGCAGCATAACCAAGATGTGAACTCCCTGGGACTCATATCTTCACGTAAAACAGCCGAGGCAGTCGATATCTTGAAGCTTATGTCATCTACATACTTGGTAGCCCTTTGCCAAGCTATTGATTTAAGGCATTTGGAAGAGAACTTAAGGAACACGGTAAAGAACACAGTGAGCCAAATCGCCAAGAAAACACTCACCACAGGTGCCAATGGCGAACTTCACCCTTCAAGATTCTGTGAAAAGGATTTACTCAAAGCCGTAGACCGCGAATACGTGTTTGCCTACATAGATGATCCCTGCAGTGCCACATACCCATTGATGCAAAAGCTGAGGCAAGTACTTGTTGAGCACGCAATCACCAATGGTGACAATGAAAAGACTGCAGGCACCTCAATCTTCCACAAGATCAAAGCTTTTGAAGAGGAACTAAAGTCTGTTTTGCCTAAGGAAGTTGAGATGGCAAGGGTTTCAGTTGAGAATGGAAATGCAGCAGTTCCTCACAAGATTAAAGACTGCAGATCATATCCATTGTATAAATTTGTGAGGGAGGATCTTGGAACCGAGTTGTTAAGTGGAGAAAAGGGTCAGTCCCCTGGTGAGGAGTTTGATAAGGTGTTTACAGCTCTGTGCCAAGGCAACATTATTGATCCCATGATGGAATGCTTGAAGGGATGGAATGGTGCACCTCTTCCAATCTCCTAGCTTGCTTTCACTTGTTAATGTATTCATTTATCCTTTGTTATTTCATCTTCTTTTTCTTTGAATTTCCTTGCGAAAATAGTTAATTATATAAATGCATATGTAATATGTTCGTTTATCGTTTCACATTTATCGAGAATATGTTCAGGGTACGACATCTTAATTTAAAGCTGTAAAACGACGTAACTTAAAATATTTATAGATCGAATACTTAACCTGGGATAATTTTCTTAGATTTTTTTTTATTAAATTTTAAGAAAAAATAGATCGAGACGTGAGAGGACATCAATGTGGCACATGGTGAGTCATTTATTGCATGCCTCATATTTGCAGATTTCATTTATGCTTTAAACCAAGACAGGTAACGTGGAGCAGTGCAGCACATTTATTTCTCACAGTCAACATACTCTGAAACTACTTTAGAGCCATATTTGTATACGCATCATATGGATCACTCATTTTCCATTCTGGGTAAACCAGAGTAGCTTAATTAGCGTAAATCGTGTATTTATTTCATATGTAATTTTCTATAATTCTGTTTTAAATTAAAAGGTTTAGAGTTCAAGATTATGGTTAGGGTTCAGAGAATTAGAGGTAAAGTGTATTTTTTAAGATGTAAGATTAAAAGTTTAAAATATAAAAAATAAATGTTAGGGTTTAAAATTCAATTTTTTTAAAAAAAATTTACTAAAAAACATAAAATAAGATACGATAAATATACAGAAGATTTTTACTCTACCTCGAGAGTGTGTTTGAAGTAACGTAAGATGAAATAAATCAAATTATTATTTTTATTTTGAACTTGAAGTTATTTGTGGGTTAATTTAATTTTCTGAAAATTTAAACTGAATTTTTAAAAATAAAAAGATTTTATTTACATTTTTTCAAAAATATAGGGTCTCGATAAAATTTTAAGAGACATAATGAGAATTTTTAAAAATTATGATCGGGTTTAATTAAAAAACTAAATTTAATATAAAATTCTAAAAATTTTGTAAGAATTGAAATTTTTAAAAATATAAATTTATTTTTTAAAAGATTTAGAAAATCATGACCCATCAATCAAAGTCTATTTTTTTTTTTATCTATTTCTTCCCTCTTTTGTAACCAAACATTCTTGTAACAGGAGGAAAAATAATTAAGTGAATTTTATTTATCGCATCTGTTGTAGTTTTAAACAATTAGAATCGTTTATTTTAAATTTTTAAAATGAATTATCATTTATGTTTTAAATATAATTAGTGATTGAATAGGTGAACATGTTAAAATCTCTCATGAACGGAGGTAGGACCAGACGATTTATTTTAAGAATTAATTATTAAAATAATCTTAGCATTAATTATACTCATCAAACCACATACCTGTACACATAATTTCATGGAGGAAATGTACAGTTATGACGTGTTTTTCTACATATCATTTATTAGGTTAAGAAGATAATCAAGTCTTTTGTAAAATTTAAACTAAATAAATTAATTAATAGATCAAATACTAATAATTATTTAAAAATATATAATAAAAGATCTTATCTCTCATCTTGTAGAAGGAACTTGTAAATATTGAGCAAATTAGCATAAATTCACCTTTATTAATAAAATAAAATAATAACCTAGAATTGCTTAAAATATTACGTAAGATTGTTAAAAAATAATTTTATGGATTCAAAATTTAGCATATCGTATGTTAATAAAATAATTATAAAAATGTTACTTCCATGCAAACACTTATGTGTAATGTAACAATACAATGTAAGCATAAATGATAATTTATGGATGAAACAGAAATATTTAAAAATTTAAAGAATAATTTAAAATGAGATCATAATTTGAGAATAAAAATAAAAAATCCAAAATTTAAAGATAAAATTAAAATATTTAAATAATCATAGTTTGAGGACATGTACTGCAATTAACTCATTTAACTATTAACTATAACAAGTACTTCATAAAAACATGTATTTCCTGCACACACAGTATGTTTAAAAATATGCAGTAAAGATAAGGTCAAAGGAAACAAGTTCCATAATTATACTACCCGAGTTGCTGGAGTTTCCATGCTAAAGCTTCAGCCTGTGCACAAAATATGTAGCAAAGCATACTGTTCAAACATCAGTTTAGCCATATTCCTGGCCATTCAGATTATAACATGTGTTGGTTCACTGGCTGCAACATGTCTACTAATGGTCTGAGAACATCTATATGTGCAGTTTAAGATAGGCATTAAAGGGACTGTAAGTGACAAGAGACTGCTTCTTTACACCAAACTTGAATTGCAGCTTTGGCTTCACTGCAAATTCTCAGAAAATGCTACATCAGTTGCTCTTCTTCCGGCATAGATTTCTTCTGTGAGAGTTAACCGGAGTGCCTTCAGTTGTTGTCAGTGGTTTGGATGAAAGATTGGAGTTGCGAACCTTTGGGTATGGATGAATGGTTGCCAGTTCACGGATACGGCATACCACTGTATTTGGTAGCAGGCGAACATTATGCTCCGTATTAGGCTCGACCTGTAATTGACATGTTTAAAATGATGGCGACATAAATCACTCTTAGTGAACATGGTATGAGTATCAAGTGAATATTTGTCCTACAAATATTTTTATCAAAAAGGGGAGTTTTGATTTCAAACATGCAACTCTTGATGCATTATAGCGAGTCAAGCAATAATTTGCGTTTCAAAGTGCACATAAAGAAGGAAACGGTAATGGAAAAACAAACAAACAAAAAAGCTAACCTCTCTCATGTTGTGTTTATGTGCAGAGCTAGATCTGAGAAGGTTTCGCCATTTGTCCTGCAGAGAAGGATCCATATTTATAAATAGTTCAAGTTCTATAAAATGAGGAAACCATGTGTGATTGGATAACGCAGTGAGGTACCCTCAGATCAACAGGTGTTCGATAAGCAGATGATGCGAATAGAAGCTTTTTTATATCAGTCCATCTTCCAACACCATACTGAGCAATTCCATCAACCAATTTAATCACCTCAGCAACAGTCCACATCCTTTGATGCTTCCTCCTATCACAAGCCGTTTTGGATCTTTTGGTCCTCTTACGTTCATCTTCAGATTCAGATGCCGAAAGCTCACAATCGGATTCAAACTCCTGATAAGAAAACGCAAAAACTTATCTTAAACTTTTATCATGCTTAACAAAGTTGTAAAGTTCACTACTTCATAGGTCACAACATGCAAAAACAAAAATTGAGGAACGAGAATTCTATCTCGTCATGCAAGTGTGGTCAAAGTATCACATCTTTTCATGTTACTCGAGACACCTCATTTCTATCGAAGCTCCAGCACATAGATATGGAGATATGTCCTCCAAAGTCCAAAGGTACAAATATATAGAAAAACTCAAAAGAATCTTAACCATATCCATATTATATTCAAACCCATATCCAACTCTCACACTTGAGTCCGTATATCATTAGGCTATAATATGATACAACAATTAACTTCTGTACTAAAATACAGTAAAATAACCCTACCAAGATGTCAAACAAATATATGTTGCCACTGGGCAGAGAGGATTATGGACAACCATTTCCTTACCCCTAATATTTTAATGTGTATTGCGGTAAACATCACATATCTACAACAAGAATTTATCAATATTTGTTTTGTTCCTCATTATGAATGTTTTTCAGGTTTTAATGGGCATGGCAACCATACAGCATTCATGACCAATATCTAGATAAATGAAAATGATGCCTAAAAACAAAAACAAGCTACTGAAGAGAGAGGGAAGAGAGTGAAACACAAAATGCTGAATATCTACCTGTTTTGGCACGATTTTCCTGGGACGTCCCTTTCGTGGCTGGGTTTCTGGAACTTGAGGAGATTCTTCTTGTGGTCCGACTTTAAGGCACTTCTTTCCAGTAGTAGAATTTCTAGAGAACTCTTCAATATACCTCCTTGTAGGTTTCCGTAGTCTCTTCTGTCTGATGTGAGTGCCACCTTTTGTTGCTTTAACAGAGCTTTTTACCTTTTTGTTAGATAATATAAAACTCACTAAAGGTTTTTCATCATCAGACTCAACAAAATCTAGATCATGTTCTATACTAGGTTGACTAGTTTCCATAACTGGATCAGGAAAATTGCATTTGCTCCCAAAGGTATGATCTAAATCACAATTGGCTATCTTCCCAAGCACACCATTCTTGTAGTTGGATTCATGAACAGTAACAATTGATGATTCTGATATGCCACCAACACTGTTACTACCGCTAATTCCAGGTGAATGACTTTCTGAACGTGAGTTATGAAAATTTGATACTTCAAGAGGAACATAGTCCAGTTCGGAGAACTTTTCTGGAAATTCAATATCTGGACAAAAGAAAAAATAGAGGAAGAAACATAATATTAAGCAACACACGTTATAGCAGACACCTGGGGACAATTAAGACAACAAGACACACCCAAAAGAAAATCTTCACATGCACTGGAGAAATCATTTGCTGCATGTATATCATCCACTTCATCAACTTCATCCAGCAATCCATCAAGAACCTACTAAAGCAGCATTTTATCAGATAAGTATATTGCCTATGCACGTTTGCATATATTAAACCTTATTCAAAAAGAAAAATATAAATAAATAAAAGGCAATAACAAACACATTTAAAGCATAAGATGGGAAATTCAAAGAAATAATTCATTAACCAATTGACTTGGACATGACATGAAAGCCTCGAGAATAAGCAATACATACTTCAAGTTTCAAATCATCTCCTCCTTGACCATGGATAGAATCTAACCCACCTTATCAAGCACAAAAGATATAACAGCATCAGAAGAATAGAAAGTATAAAAGAAAAGGTGAACAAAAGCATTTTTTTTGTTCAACCAAAGAGTTGTGAAGTTTGGTGCTTGTGGCAAAATGAAATGGACATGGAAAATACCTAAAAAAAGAGTTGTAAACTTAGCGTTAGTTTCTAATATTGCATTGTCCCGTCCCTGTGACTTATAGTTTTCTTGTCTTAAGATGATGACAGTTCATTACATGAAATCAATTTTTAGACCATTTAGTCAAGGGCTGTCCTGGAAAAATCTAAAAAAAAAATTCTCGACTTCAAACAATTAGTGATCACTTTTGAGTTATACACACTAATTGAATAAAGAAATAAAACAGATTAACAGAATTAAGCAGGATTAATTAGTTCAATCTATTTAGAGGTTAAAAACTCATTACCCCGTAAACACTTAATTTAACCTGTTTAAAGCACAATAGATGTTGCTTGTGCGCACACAGGCGCAGCACTAAAGGAAGAGTGGAAATATGCTCAAGACATTCTACAGAAGAATGTTAGAAAGTTCAGTCACCTAGTTATGCATGGTTTTTTCTCCTATATTATTTTGATTTTTCCTGTCCTAGAAATAGCCACACACTTCGTTTCTAAAGGGATGAGATTGAACCCTCAAGGAGTACTTATCAAACACTCTAGCTGCTTCTTCATGCTACCATTAACAAACTAGAAATGCTTGAAAGATCATTTCCTTTGTATTTTTAAATGAGAGAATCAGCAGAAAAAGCAGCGAAAAGCTATTAGAGTATTACCACAACCAATTTTCCAGCCATAATCAAAAGCAAAAGAGAAGTCCTCCATTTTCAAATGCTTCTCTATACTCTCCTTCCCAAAACATAAGGCTCCATCTATTGAAACATGCTCACTTTGTGGTTCCTCAAGTAAATGCTCAACCTCAGTTGCTTCATCTTCCAAGCCAGGGACAATGGAGTCATCTACCTAAAGCCAGAAAAAAAAAAAAGTAGGGAAGGAGGCCGAGGAAGCAATGAAGAATTTATCAAATTTACATAATGTCAAAAATAAAAAGATGCAAAGGAATGAGCCTAATAGTCAAGTCCATAACTTTGACTAAGCATCAAAAACAAAAGGGAGACAAAGCAAGGAAACACAAAATGAATGGTCAATTAATGAACATTGAGTTTTCGTTTTAAGTAGGAATCCCAGGCAGACAGGCACTATCAAAATTTATTAGATCAGATTTCATAATTAAATACCGATATATGAGCATTGCCCTGCAAGTTGCAAAGCCTAATGCTAAGGAAGTCATGGTACACATAAGACTTCGAAATATTGAAGAGAAATGAACATCAGGCATCCATGCAGAAAAGCAATAATTAAAGAACAGTTTCTTACCCTATGATTTTTAACATCAGTAGGCTTCTTTATCACATGCGGTTTCCCGTCCGTTCTCATTTTATAACCTTAATTTGTACTACAATTCCAGACCTGCATTCATGTTTCAAGTTGTCCCTACGATTAATTGGAAAGAAATTGATAAAATTACTATCTTCTGGAACCAGAAAATGGTTGAATTAACAAATCCAGGCAAACAAACATTTGCAATTCCACTAATTAACCTAGAGGAAGGATTTTTAAATAAATAAACCCTTTGAGGTGGGATCATCAATACAGAAGGTTGATAAAATGAACCAGACCTAGCAATTCATGTATTTGTATTGTACCATACACAAGTATCTTCACATGCCGTAATTGTGTTTAAGGTATTACATAATTTCATATAATTTTTGATACCCTAATAATTCACGTTATATATATTTTGAGACGTTTGTGTATTCATGTCATATTCTTTGTTTTTCTCGTCTCATATTTTAATTATTTTCAATGTATCATGTAATTTTGTCATGTTCAAGTTGCTAGGTCCAAATTGAACTTTCAGTAAATTCATAACTTTAAACCCCCATTTTATTTCTTTTATTTTGAAGGAGAAACAAACCCCATTTTAGAGTTTAAGAATTTGCCTAAAGTTTTTCAAGCATGAACCCATACGAGAATTTTCAACAAGAAGAAAAATTAATACAAAAAAAATCTAAATCAAGTGTACGAATTTCGAATAGTGATTTAACATTTAAAAAAGACATTGTTTCATGAACTACAATAGAATTTTATATTAAATAATTAATTTTTGCAATTTTATACTAAACATTTCTTAGAGAAATATAAGTGTATATTTACAGTGAAGTGAGAACCTACTGTGTCTGTTTAGTTCAGCTAAAATTTCTTTTTCTAATCTCACCAAGAAAGAAAAAGGACCAGAAAATAAAATTGAAGAACCTTATCCACTTTAAACGGACAAGACAAAAAAATCCAACAATTTTCTTCCGTTTTCCTTTTCCCAATGTTTTCTCAGTAACCAAACAAACACTAAAATCACAAGCTCTTTCACCTAAAGAATCATAACAAAAAAAACTAAACATACCTCATTCATCCGTAAACGAAACGCCAACCACTTATCACTCTCGATCTACTTCATTTCCAGCTCAAAACAAAACCCTCTAAAAAATGAAAATAAAGATCTGAGTTCAACTATTAAACAGATATAAAATCTAAATCAAAATAGGAAAATAAGATCTAACCTTCGGGAATCGAGATCCTGATAAGGTGAGAGAGTCTGCGTTCAGTAAAAAAGACGAAGCGAATGTTCCAAAGAGTAAAAGCTCAAAACCACACCACGAAGCGAGCGTTAAGTATACAACAAAATTTATATATCAAACGGAACCGAAACGGACTTTATTTTACTAAAATAATTTATTTTTGCTTCCGGGACTTAATTGGTACAATTCTGATATTAGTCCCTCTACTGTGTTTGAATATATTAGAATCAGACCAATTAATAATATTTTAATAAATTAAAATCATACCTATTAATAATATTGTAAAATAAAATACTGAATTATATATTAAATTTAAGAAACATGAATGAATAAAAAAATAATATAATTGAGGGACTAAAGTCAAAATTAAATCCAAACGGTAATATAAAACGTCTGTCATGTCCGGGGATTCCTTGCCTGTGACGGTGTGACCCATTATTTTTTTTTTTACATTGTAACGTAGTAATTTTTTGACGGTGACGTAATGGGCGTTTGGAATGTGACAAGGGCGTGTTTGGATGCGAGAAAACGCGGCCACTTTATGTGATCCGCTAACGGATTTGGAAACCTAATAATTTAGCAATATTATTTGGATGATTTAGGAATTTTAATTTTCACAAACAGATTACTTTAATTTAGAAATTTAAGATTTAAAAAGTTAAAGATTTGAATTATAGATTATCAAATTTAATATTTTTATTAAGATTTAAAATTTATTATTTAGGACTTAATATTTGAAATTTTAATTTGAGATTTTAATATTAGATTAAGTATATTTGCTTAAAAAAGTTCACATTATTTGTGTATAAAATAATTATACATATTATTTATGTTTATATATATTTTTTAATATTTATAATGTAATTTAAGTTACATAATACATATGAAAACAGAAATTTATAAAATTAAAAACAAACTCAGTTATTCAAATTTAAACCTTGAAATTGAAGCTTATAAGGATTTGTTTACCAAACTTTTAATTCGTTTATAATATGGTCCTCTCTTGTTACTTTTTGTTAGTTTTCATTTTTCCTTCATAAAATAATGAGAAAATTACATTAATCATCACTCACCTTTTTTTTACTTTTATTTCGGCCATTATTTTTTTATTTAATATCTTAACTTTTAAATTGTTTTTTCTGGTCACTCTCAAATTAAAATCGTACATACAAATAAAAAAAATGATTTTGATTAGTATTAATAGGCGTAAAGTCTTAAATTTTGAATTTCTAATTATTTTTATAATTTTTATCACAATCAAACAATTATACAATTATACAACTTACCATATTACCATATTTTAATAAATAAAAAATATTTATAGAATCAAATATTTTAATTAACTAGTTAATCGAATATCTAATATAATTGGTGGAATAAATAACCAAGAATTGAATTATATGAATTTACCGATTAGCGTAAATAATTTTTAAGGATTAATAAATTTTATATTTGTATAACTTTATCATTCTAGAGTAACTAAAATATAAATAATTTAAAAGCTAAATTATTAAATTAAAAAATTTAAACTTTAATTATCAAAATAAGAGTAAAAAGTTGAATGATGATTAATGTAGTTTACCGTTTTTTTAAGGACAACCAAAACTAACTTAAGGACCGTATTAAAAATGAAATACAAAAATTAATGACTATAATAAAAGTTTTAAAATTTGTGGGTGGATATTTCTCTCGAAATAATTATATCTACGAAAATATTACTTTTTAAAGAAAAAATAAATTGAAATTAAGGATTATTTTTTAATAAAATTTAAAAATAATATATTTTTTTATTATAAAATTAATAATTAAGGGTTTGATTCTTGCACTTAACATAAATCAGTTTAAAATTTGTAAGCAATGTCTATTTTTATATGGGCCAAAAAAATACCAAATATTAGTTATTAAACCCGCTCTGATAAATGTTTTGAGAAATTAAAAAATAATATAAACTTTTTAGTGAATAGCCATTTTAGTGTGGTATTTTTTTTTATAAAATCGCTAGTTTTATTAAAAAGAGAAAAATATTTAAATTATAAAAAGGATTTACAAACATAAATACAAACTAAGCACATATTTGAACATTTTCTAATAACTAATGATTTAAGAAATTAAACGCTTTAGATCGTACAATAAAAATATTAAAGTTTAATTAAAAGATTCGAATAAAAATTAGATACGAATAAATTTATTTAAATCAATAAAATGAATCATAAAATGAAACCAAACTATTGAAAGTCTATCGACAATCCAAAAATAGAGTTGAGCGTTGTATCCATAAACTTAAATTGCGTATCAAAAATTAATTTAAGAGTCTAAAATAAGAAAGATCTACAGGATAATAAATAAAATATTATCATAAACAATAGAGACAATGCCAAATCTAAACCTAAAAAATAAAATTATCAAAAGATAGAAAGATATATAAAAAAGGAAATATCACAAAAATAGAATTATTTTTAATAAAAATATTAAAAATAATGATAGAAATAAAAATATTATCAACTATCAGCAATAATTAAGATTGGTGCCGACGAAAAAAACAAATTTAAAGAAGATAAGCTTTATTATGTAGTAATTAGTAATCACTATTGATTAGAAAATTGCGTGATTTTTTTAAAAATTATGCCCAGTGTAATTATCGTCCATTTGTAAGTTAATTAATTACAATATGAGGTATAAAAAGTATAATTTTTCAAATGATTATCAGTAAAGTGATAAAATATTCGTATTTATTCTTTACTAAACATGAATTTAAATGTGATCCTCAAACATTGGTTTTCATTATTTTATTTTAAAATATAAAAGTAAAAAAATAAAATAATCATTATAATAATATTTATTATTATTTAAAAAACACTCATTCTATTAAAAATAATATAAAGAAGACTAAATACGTTTAATTTTTTGTCTTTGTTATCTTATTATAAGTTGCAAGACACTTTCATCTCTTCCCCTAAAGTCATTTCTCTCTCTTTAAGTAAAACTACAATTAAATTTAAGATTTGTTAAAAAAATATAGAAGAAATTATAAACTAATACAAAACAAAAATTTTCTTTGATGTCCTTAAAATTTAAGTTTAGGGATTATAATTAAATTTTAATAATACAATTTAGAATTAAAGTTTAAAGTATTAAATATAAAAAGTATTTTTAGGATTAATGTTTAAAATTTAATTATTTTAATTTAAAAGTATTTTTAAGGCTTTGTACAATTTGAACCACACTCTCTAACACACTCCGATCAAATAAATTTGTTACAGGTTTTCCAACAACACACCTGTTGGCTGTTACCCTCAATTAGTGTCTTCCACAGAAATCTGAACTCCACAAGGTTTCAGTTTTCACTGCCGATTTTAAAAGCCGGTGAGATGCTATCCTGATCTTCTACTGTTGATGTTGATTCTTTCTTGTCCGAACCAAAAAATGAGCAATTCTGGAAAGCATCTAGACTACTGGCTATTAGACGGTTCAAACCACCAAGGCTATCACACAAAAGTAAATCTTCAGTCTGGTACTTACAAGATGGTATATCGAGATCTAGTGGTCCTAGAGAGTCAGGCTGTGATGCAGTGAACAACAAAGATGGTCAGTTGTATAAAGAACTTGTGACTTTGCAAACAATTGTTTTGCAGGTTAAGGCAAAGGAAACATACCCAATAAATGTCAGTCAGACCGTTGAAATTGTTTTCGGTAGTATCCATGGCGTGTGGATCGGATGGACACTCATCTGGGAGGTCTTCACAAGCAGAACTTTCCATTGGCTCCTCTGGAGTAGGTGACACCTGTGAGCAGTAAGATATGGTTTCAGATAACTGTTCTGACACTAGGACAATTAAACTGCCAGAACAGGAAGTAAGACACACCTTGGTATGGGTGCCCGGTTCGGCTAAGTTTGGTCTTGCAATCTCTTTGCAGACTGCTTGCGAGGTAGCATTGGAGAATCTAGGAACATCTGCAATAGGGATAGGATTCTTTTGAAAAGAGAAGGCATCACATGTTTCTTCAGCATCCCAGATAGAAGATGTAAGGGATGCTAATGATGGAACTTCCATCTTGTTCTGATGCATAGATATATGAGCAGCAATGGCTGCGTCAAATGAATCGCAGCTGAACGGAATCTGCTGAAGACGATGCAAGCTTTCTGTAACATCATGATCAACACAGTTACCATCCAAGTCCTCAGGCACTTCTGCAAGAAGATCTCCAACACTTATGTTTGTATGGCTGTCCGACCACTCTCCAGCAGATAATGCAGCAGTACTGTTTTTCAATCTCTGATCATCCTAAGAGAAGTACAGAACTGAAGTGTCAAGAATATAGGGGAATCAACAAGAGAACTATCCATAATAATAGATCTTGGATGTAAAATCTAGTCACTGCCTATTCTTTAAAGCAAATCTGGAATGTTGCTTGAATGGGGGAGTCCGAGCAACAGATTGTCACTTATCTAGGTCATAAGGAAAGACATTTACATGGACTCTGTCCTCCTAATAGAATCCAGAAGAGATGATCTCGTGATCTAGCAGATAACTAGTCGGTCATTTGCAGCAGATTACTTTTTGAAGCTCAAGATAATGAATAAAATTGATTGATAGGTCTATATTAAGGCTATCAGAGTTAGATAAACACAAACAGCACGACTTTGGGAAAGAACAAGTTTGACAGTTTTAAATCATAATTGCCAGCTCAATCTCAAACAGATTCAAAATCTCTGAGAGAGGGAAGGACACTTACTCCATCTTCCAACCGTTGCATAATGGCAATATTGCAAGTCTCACTTCTATTTGATGAAGAATTTCTAGCAGGAATAGAGGAACCCCCAAGATCATCTTTAAGACCAGTGGTATGGTATTTGCCCATCATGTTGGGAAAATCAGTTAAAGGAGGTTCAAGAGCATTATTTTCTTTCTGTAACGTTGGGAGAGTCTTGCAAGGGTCATCAAGTTTCTTAGATGGAGCACTGTTAGTTGAGACAGATACTTGTGCTTCTTCCACAACACGGCGGTTCATACTTTCAACATTCACATTATGCACACCAGGAAGGTAGGTTGAGGAAACAGGTGCTTGCCACGTCAAAGGTTCAACTTCAGCATCAGAAACCCAACCATACCTTCAAATAAAGCTTATTTCAGAGTTCATTCAAATCTAACACAGAAGATAACTATGAGGCTAAAATAATTAAGGAACTACCTTAGGCGAAATACTTGTGGGCTCCCAATCATTGCATACACATCTGCAGCGCTGACAATGGCTGCTTGAGTCCATCTCGGGTATGCCTTAAGGTTTTCTCTTTGAACACCACATGGGAAAAGCATAAGCTCTCCTGAGGTTACACTTGAGTTGCCCCATTTTCGATTCAGATGCTCCAATACGGATGATATCTTCTTTCGAATACTAAGAGTGAGTTCCAAGTAGGGGTTGTGTTTATCCTGACAAGAGTTGAAGACAAATTATTTCCTTAATACTTCGCAACTGATAGTACTTAGTGGTACATCAAAATCATCAAAATAATTTCCTTTAGGTGCTCACCATTTCCAAGGCTCTTCTAGTATTGTCATCAATTGGAAAGAGTTGGAGCTTCAGTTTCAGAGCAGCATGTTTGTTGCTCTCAGAAAAAGGATTTTGAGAGAAAGCAGGCAAAGGAAGTTGATTATTTCCAACTGGGTCAGGAATCTTATGCCCTGGAGCTGGAGTGACAAAAAAAAGCGTTGAAAATTTTCTCATGTTCATGGTAATTTCAATTCAAGGGAATAATTGGCAAATAGATCAAGTTCAATGTTACCTGGTGTTTCTTGTACATGCTCAACTTCTTTATCATTCATGGTTTTCTCCAAATGCTCAGCAGCATCGGCAACCAAAGAAACACCAGCAATTGCAGCCTTTTCCCATTTTTTATATGCAGCTGATGAAGCAACTGCCAAGAATTGTATAGTCACACACTGTTTGCCATCATTCTAATGGAAAACGAGGGAATTCCATACTAAACCTTAAAACTTTAGGTGCTAATAATAATAAGCAAGAACAATAAGAAACTGTAAAATGAAGCTAGCGATGGCATCAGCAACAACGTTTACTAATATGAAAGTAGAAAGATGAGAAGTAAATAACGAATGTCTATAACATCACATGAGCAATACATAAAGGTAAATAAAAATTGGAAAACTTATGGTGACTCGATAATTGGGAGATGGCTGTTGGAGAATTTATTTGGATGGTAGTACCTGATTTCGATCGATGCCTTGCAGGCTTCATGCTATTTGACTCCCCTTTGCTATTGCTACGATTAGCACCTACATTGCTATTACGCTTAAATGAAACTTTTGCAGGTCCTATTTTTTTAATGTTTTGACTCTCTACAAGAACCAGTTTGACATTATGAGCATCATGTCCAGAAGCCCTACTCTGATTTGTAAAAGTGTTGGGAGATGTAGGTGAAATATTCTCTCCATGAGATGGCCGTTTTCTTACATTCTTCTTTCGTTCTTTCATGAGTTGATGCTCCTTCATTGAGGCAAACCACCAGTCAGTCCAACACAAGCATAAAGTATCACGTTTAGGGGGGAAGCAAACAAGCAGTATACAAGATTCGTTAGACTAACCAAAGCTTCAATAAAAACTTTAAATCTTCGAGGTTTCAAATGAAGTTTTGAGGCTTTGCAGCTATACTTTTCTAATAGAGACCACCTGTAAAAGAATACATCCAATTTTGAATGAAACAAAAAATATAATGGGTCAAGTCTCTGTTAATGTATCATTGTCGCAGCATGATACCTTACAAATTTAAATTTCTAACTGTCATGGTTAAAAACAGGAACATAGCTTTTGTCATTTGAAGAGACGCCTCAGCTCAATAATTTGCTATAAACCGATATACTGATGCCTTGTGATTGACTTAAAACTTATACCATTTACCAAAGCTCTAAGAATGCATCCTACAAATTATATAAAGTTTTAAGAAAAAGAAGTTCCCAGCTTTACCAGCGTAGCATTGCTGCATTAGTATCTTTAGAGTTTTTGGCATCCAAACATAGTCCAGGACCCAGAAGCTTGTTCATACGCCTGACAAGACGATAGTAATAATGACGGACCTACAATTTTCAAAATGAAGAAGAAAATCAAACATTATAAGGGGATGTAATTTAACATATATTGATAATGAAACAATCACAATAAAATGTAGTAGCAACCTGATCCTTGTTTTTACTTTGAACGCGACACGTAATCTTCTCAAAATTCTGCAGGTAATGCAAATGTCAGGAAATATTATAAAAAAAATAAAAGCAAAATGGTGGCAGGTAAGATTGGCTTGCCTTCCCAACTTGTCGTAATGCAGTGAAGAAACTCTCTTCCTCTTCACGTGTCCAAGCAGCCCACTGCCTAGTTGGCTTTCTAGCTAGCATTAGGCATTTAATTCATACATTCGAACAAAAATTAAATGCAAAATCAGTATTTTTCATAGATAGAAATGGTGTGTGGACTGAGATGTGGAAAATCATTATAAGGAATACAAGTGCATCAACTTACTAGGTTGCTCTAGCACAGAGTTATTCGAGGCGGGCAATGCTACATTGGGATCTCCAATCTGAATATGAATATTTTCTTGCTTATATTGTGCCCCAGAGGCTAAAGATACCTGTGACTCTGCCTGCATGTTGATAGCATCACAAGAAAACTAATGGCTCATCCCCTTCGAATTTGTATACAATCAATCAAGAAGACCTGTTTATCAGAAGGAAAATAAGTTTAAAATCAAATAGAGAACTGGGAAAGGCAACTTCTAAAGGAACACGAACGAAAATATACTCATAACAAACAAACAGAAAACGAACATGAAAGTTTATGCACACCCCTTCCTCGTGAAAATATTGAAAATGATTCATTCCCCTCTTTGGCTCTCAACAAATAAAATAGATTTTTATTGGAAGAAACAATCATGAACTTTGTGGCCAAACTGCATTTCAATTATAGCATAGTTCATGGTTAGAAAAAGAATTCCAAACATACAACCAAGCGAACTCTCCGCACCCTTGGTATCCCTCAATGTAACTATCAAAATTGATGGGTTTAACATATAAAGAAGATGATATTCATCTTTTCTTGTCCATCATTTTCTTTTTTCAGTTCCAATTCAATAAACACAAATGTAAAACAATTTGCATCCAACAGAAACTAAATCAACATTCTTAACCGCACACTATACATCCTGATAACACTTGAATTTCCTTGTACAAAGAAACGTAAGACCATCAAATTCCATCTCAGAATTTCTCTTCTGATATCCAAATTCACGAAATAAAGCAAGCAATACAGCTTTACAAAAGATACAGATTTCAAAAAAAAATAATAATAATAAAACCCTATCTAGTTGCTAGGGAATGGGAGAAAGCTAAAAGCATAAAAATCTCGAGCTTAATTTGTTTCAAGTGCATGAGATCCCATAGAACACACAAGAAATAAATTAAAAGCCAACTGTACGACAATTTGATCAAATTGAATTCCAATTTCATATCAAAAGAAAACGAGCAGAAAAGAAGAAAAAAAACACTTCAAACCATTGAATAATTTAAATTCTCTCGCAACCAAACAAAATCTAGGGTTTCGAACTACAGTAAGAGTTGATCGGCAAAAGCTTAATAAGACGCCAAGAGAAATTAAAAAGAAAATTAAGTATACTTTGAAGTTAGTTTTAAAAATACCTGAGTTAAGGAGAACAGATTTGGAGGAATCAAAGGAGCTGAGATTTGAGCAAAGAAGAAAATCTATGGAAACCGGGAGAATCTTCCGACAGACGGCTACGGTTAGGGAGATGGGGATTTTTTTCTTTAATTTTTATTTTTACTTTGAAGGAGCAAAAAATAACAAGTTTTGTTTATTTTGGTAATTTAAATGAATAAAGAAAATATATATAACTATAGAACAATTCAAAAAAATAACAATTAAAATATAAAAAATAAATAACATTAATAAAATATAGAATTGGTTAATATAGATAATATGTTAACAATCAATAAAAAATTAAAAAAAATAAAAGGAGAGTTTTTCTTATTTTCTCGGAAAATTTAATTATTATATATATTGTCTAAGGTATGGGTATATTATATACTCTCCATATCCCATAAATATTATCTTTTATTGATTTTTTAAGTTAAATTTTTTTAATTTTGATTCTTGATTATTCAAAATTTATTATTGATAAAAATATAAAAAAAATATATTTTAAGAAATTCTAACCGAGTAGATTTTAAATATATAATTTATAAAATTTAATTATTTAAAATATTTAATATAATTATACCAAAGTTTTAAAAAAATTAACTTTCAAAAAATTAATAAAAGACATTATTTTTAAACGAAAAGAGTAACGCATTAGAATAAAAGTAAGGTGGAATATTTGTTTTTTAGAAAAATGAAAAGAAAGAAATTAGTTTATTTTTATTTAATTAAAGCAAAGATGTGTCCTTCACAATTCACATCTAAGGGGTGAAAGGGCATAAATGTAATATGCATGCTAAGTGGGTTACGAAATAAAATGGACCGACTTTATTACATATGTTTTCATATGTATGATAATTAATAAGTTTGAGATTATTATCGTGAGTTTTCTGTTTTATTATTATTCTATTTATATGCAAAGAGTTATTTAACCCAATTTATCCCTTCTAGTCAAAATAACCAAAGTTACTTAATTACGTTTTAAACCCTTTTAAATTATTAATTCTCCCCTATGATGACCAAATTAAATGCAATATCAGCCGCCGGGATTATTAAAAATAAGTTATCTATTTTGGTTGCACGAGTCGTATAGTTTCAGTGATTAAAAGAATTAGGGATGAATATTCGATCGAGTCGAGTTGAGTCAAAAAATTTTGAGTTATTCGAGTTGACGAGTCATATTTTACGACTCAAACTTTATTTGAATTTTTTTCAGTTCGAATCGAGTTTAAGAAATTTGAGTCGAGTCGAATCGAGTCGAGCTTTCAAGTTCTTATAAATATTTAATTGTAATTATTTTTCATGATATAGTATGATTTGATTTCAATTTAAACGACTTTCCCTAATCATATAAGATATGTATATATTTTTTCTAATATTTCTTTTTATTTTTATATATCAATGTATATATAACATAAAAATTATAGTCTCATCTCAAACTTAAAAATTAATCCTTCTATTACTAAAAATTTTGAGTTATTCGAATTTCCATTTTACAACTCGAACTTTATTTAAAAATTTTTCGAGTCAAGTCGAGTCTATGAAATTTCGAATCGAGTCAAAACGAGTCCAGTATTTTCGCCTCGAATCGAGTTATTCATTTTTTTGGAGTCAAGCTGAGTTTTGCTCACCCCTAAAAAGAATAGTTGTTTTTAGAGGCTACAAGTTCGAGCACCAATAATATCAGCATAATGATTGAATGATCATTGAGAATATACTCTAAAACAAATACTATTATAATCATTGTTAGCTAATTCAAAAAAACTTATTTGTAATAGATTAAAACTTATTCGTAAATAAGCAAAAATTATTGTTAAATTTGAAAAAATAAATTAGATTTTTGAGGAAAGACTAGGTTAATGTTTGAAGAAAATTTTGTACGAGTATAAATTTAGTTTGACTATGATATAAAAATATTATATATAAAATACAAAAAAATCATATTATAAAATTACAAATATTATTGTGACGTTATAGTCGATTAAAAAAATAACACAAATAAACGTATAAATTATATATAACATGAATGTGCTATCATGAGACAATTATAAGAGTAACACAAGAAAAATTTTGTTACGCGATTTGTCCGTTTATACTAAAATTTAGGAGTTAATAATTTGTGTTATAAGGTATATAATTTAAGATTTAATGTTAAATTTTAAAGTTTCAAATTTTTATTTTAAATTTCATAATTTAGATATTAAAATTAGAGTTTTAAATTTAAATTAAAAAATTATATGAAATAAATTTTACACAGGCAGGAAAGTAAGAGGCATGGGCTTAAAGACGATATCTCAGGCCCAAAAATAAGAGACACCCGATTAAACGACGTCGTCCGTTAACGAACCAAGTCAAATAAAGTTCGAATACAAGCACATGGATTCTTCTCTTCGACTAGGTTTTTCTAAGGGAGTCTGCTCCAAAACCCTAATTCTCCTAACCTCAGCCAAAAGCTATTCAAAGTAATTCTAGTTAAGAATAGTAAACTATGGGAGGAAAATGCCCAAGCAGGAAAGTAAAGAAGCGAAGGTTTTCTCACAAAACAGCTCGCCGAGACAAATTCCTCCTCAAAGATATCCTTTTTCTTCAGTTTAATTGAATGAAAAATTCCCTTTTTTATGATAAAAGTTTATTCGTTTACACTTAATTCGTTTTCTTTTCCTTAACGCTGTAATTTTTGGATTCACGTGATGATGCCGTTTATGACGAGCTGCAAAAGGGTGATTCCGAGAAGAAACCGTTGCCTCGCGATGAGGATTTGCCTGGGATGGGTCAATATTACTGTCTACACTGCGAGTAAGTACAATTAGTTTATGAATTTAATTTTATAATTTGCTTAATTTATTACATAAATGAAACATAGAAAATGAAAATTGAATTCTAGTATAGAATAATTTGTTTGTTATTTTAAAAATGGTTCATTGTTTTTACTGATTCAGCCGATATTTTGCGAATTCCACTGTGAGGGATGAACATTTCAAGACGAAACGACACAAGAAACGGTGAGGAATTGTTTTCACGTTCTTATTTTTGGCATTATATTTCATCTTGTTTTTAACTAGTAGAGCCTATGCTTAGAATCATCATTTGTGTTGTAAGTTTTGAGTGCTATTGAGATTTGAGAAATCTTTGTTGCCACAATGCTTAGCATAATGTTTGCAAAATCTCAAAGAGCTAACATATCACATGCTCTAAACATCATGGCTCGTGGTCTTGATAAACTTGGAAGCACGTACTATGTTGGAGTCTTGGTAAATTTACTTTGATTGTCTTGTAAACTTAAGCTTGTTCTTCCATATTTGTTTCTTAAATCTTTAATGAAGATGATAGCTTTTCCAGTTTCCTTTCTCCATATTTGCATGTCTCAGATATGAATCTGAGATAGATTGTTGCAACTTAGAACTGCTAATGGGTTCGAATAAAAAAAACTGCTTGCATTTAGCGTATCTTGAAAAATGAAAGGATATTTATGTTTGATGTATGCTTTGTTTGGTGCAGTTTGAAGCAGATGTCGGGGCCTGCACCACATACTCAACTTGATGCTGATTTGGCTGGTGGGATGGGTATGCCAGATAATGGACCGACATTAATGTCAATCTGAGCACAGGTTGTTTGGCTCCACCAATGGTGTTCATTGTTCCGTGAGAGGATGACTGTCTTACTGGTTTAGTGATGGTAAAACGCAGTTTGCTTATGTATTCTAATGCTTCCCCGCTTGTTTTCGATCTTTTTTCCATTTTTTGTTTCAGTATACTAGTAATTTTCTAAGTAATAGATGAAAATAGTGTTGAGTACAGAAGTGTTAACCATCAACATGGGTTGGGTTGATCATGTGATGATGAATGACTTGTCCCATGAACTAGTTTTTGTTACTTTCTTTCTTTCCGATCAGTTTATAGAATATTCAATGGAAAGTGCTTGTCATTGCCACTGTTTACTACTCCCTATGTGATTATTGCTCCACCATTTCTTTGTTGCTTGAGGAATATTTTTGAACCTTAACTAGTGCTGCTAGATACAAGGACTCAGGAAAATGCAGCTTGTTGGGATTAAGCAAAGTTAAGAAATTCATATGATGTGTGTCTTGTGGGAAAAGTTATATGAATCATGTTCACCCTGTCATCCGTGGTCCGATTAATATGGTCTATCTTAAAATAACTACCTATTTTCTAATTACATGTAGGAAAGAGGTGATGATTCACTTTGAAAAAAAAAGATGAGATTGACGAATCTGATCAATTGGGATCATAGATGACATAGTGAATAGGGTTCATCTATTAAAACGGCCACACAACCGTTGCGTTTTCCCTGATTTGATTTGGATGATTCGGGTCACAAAGCACAGTTTGCTGCACAGAAGGTTTTCAATTTCAAGACTAAATTATGTAACTAGAGATCAAAGCCTTGTGAGACTGGTCTTCACCTTGATCATTTTCAATTAAGATCATGTTCGATGATTAACTGTATGATGAATCTTTAATAATTTTAATATTTATTTTTAAGCCATTAAAAAATAATGTATTTATCCCAACGGATCAAAAGTCAAGCAGTCTCCACCTAAAACTTATCCTCCTACAATGTATTTATCAGCAGATTGAGGAATCAAAACCCAACACTAAAAAGTATTTCAGTGGAATTTCAGTGGAAAAGCGAACGATGTTCGTCCTAAAAAACTAAATTTAATCGTTTTATTTATAAGTGTTCGTTCATTATTACAACTTCTGCAATGCAAACTGATATCAAAACTGAAAGCTGACAGCAAGCTGAAACTAAAAATCCGTTAAGCTGAAATAGAAATTAAAGACTAGCAAAGCCAAATTTACATTGACTAGAACTGAATCATACATCACTGTTACACTCATCAGACAAGGGGAAAATCACAACAGACCTTCAAGGAAGATGATGAATCATTGTTTGGTCTGCTTTTACACAAAATTTTTAAGGCATTTCAATCAATCTCAAGGAACTATATTTGTTAATATCATTTCTTTAAAAAGATCCGTGAAGACAAAATATAAGGTTAAAACAAAGAAGACGATGAACATATAGTATACTATATCCAAACGCGAAAACCAGAGAAAAAAAGCTTAAAGGGTATATGGGATATAACCCCCTTTTCTACTCTCACTAGCCTTCTCTTTCATTGACATCGTTTGCTTTTACCGAAGAACTCGAGCCTGAAGTTATGCCAACCACTTGGCTATTTGTAAACCTTTGTAATTGTATCATCCGTGCATAACACCCATCAGGATAGTTTTTTAGTAAATGGGAATGGGATCCTTGTTCTGCAACTTTTCCATCATCAATCACTGCAATGACATGAGCATTTCTAATTGTTGATAACCGATGAGCAACCACGATCGTTGTTTTACCCGAGCAAGCACGTTGTAGAGCCTCTTGGACCGACCTCTCAGATTCGGCATCAAGGGCACTGGTTGCTTCATCAAGTAGCATAAGCTCAGCTTTCCTCACGAGTGCCCTTGCAATGGCAATTCTCTGTTTTTGCCCCCCTGAAAGTTGAACCCCTCTCTCCCCAACAAAAGTTTTGTAACCATCAGGTAATGAGGATACAAACTTGTGGGCATTGGCTAGTGTAGCTGCCTCGATGACCTCGGCCTCGGTTGCAGATTCATGACCATAGGCAATGTTTTCATAGATGGTGGAAGCAAAGAGGCAAGGCTCTTGTGGAACAAGTGCAATGTGTTTTCTCAGGGATTTGAGGTTGTACTTCCTAATGTCTTTTCCATCTATCATAACACGTCCGGATGAGGGGTCGTAGAATCTTTGTATAAGTGCAATCACTGAGCTTTTACCACAGCCACTCGAACCAACAAGGGCAAGAACTTTTCCAGCTCGGGCACGAAGATTAAGGTCACAGAAAATCATGACGTCAGGACGTGAAGGGTAAGAAAAGTCTACATGCTTCAGTTCAACTTCTCCACGAAGACGGTCTGGAACTTGTGTGGCATCAGGGTCATCAGGCTCGATCTCGGTTTTACGGTCAAGTAGATCAAAGACTGATTGCATGGCTTGACCTCCCTTGATGAAGTCTGGAGCCAGGGTCAATGTTTCAGCTGCGCCATTGGCGGAGACCATGAGAACCATAAAGACTCGGATTGTTTTTGAAAAATCAGAGATCCCGTGCTTCACAAGCCATGAAGCATACCAAAGACCAAGTGCATAAGAAGCATATAATGCAAACTGAGCGACCCCGAATCCGCTTCCTGCAATTTGTCCTTTCCAGAAGCAGCGTTTCAGAGGAGTTTGAAGGCTCAAGGAGAAAAGGCCAACTATTTTGTTTTCTGAATTGAAGGCAGCTACAGTTCTTACATTAGCAATGGCCTCTCCAGCTAGTTGAGTGGCCTTGGCATGTGCAGCTTCTAAGTCACCTGAGAAACCTTTCATAAACATTTTCTGTTGAAAATCCAACAAATACAGTTGATTGTGAGGTAATTGGTCATTTTTTAGTCAAGATTTAATGCTCGACAAAGTCATTCATGAGTACAAAGGATCAGTTCTAGAAACAAACCTGCAAAACAGTTGCTGCTACAACCACAGGGAATACTGCAACGAGGATGAGGGCAAGGCGCCACTGCAAAACGAAACCAGCAGTGCAAGCAACAAGCATGAGTGCCGTGTTCTGCACAATAACTGAAATCCGGTCTCCAATGGCTGATCGGACATTGTTGGCATCAAGAGCTAACCTTGCAGCTATCCTAGCACTTTCATTTTCTTCCAGATCAAACCATGCCATTTCATTTTTCAGTACTGCTTCCAGCATCTTTTCGCGTACTCGTTTTGTGAGGTTTTCTCCCACAATATCCCAAAAGGAATGTTGTAGTGTGTTGAAGAGAAGGGCAGCTGATGATAATCCGATTAACAAATAGCAGTATTTCCCGATTTCTCTGATCATGTAAGCATGGTCCGGGTTGTAGTAGACGCTGAGAACGGCACTTAAAACATATGCAAAGAAAGCACTAAGAGATCCACAGATAATGGAGCCTATAGAACCAACTAAAGCATAAAGCCATTCTGGTGAATTCATTTTCACAAGGCGCCAGAAGGAACTTGCTTGCTCTTTGAAGGCAAGCTTTTCCATTCGGTAATTAGGGTGGAATCCCTCAAGGGAAAGGCTAAAATCAGAAGTAGAAAAGTCAGAAAGCCTGCGTGAATATGGTGATCGGCCGTACGATGAATTCCGGGTAATGATCGGTGAGCTTACTGAGTTCCTAGCACTAGAAGGCCTGTAGAAGAAACATGATAACAAATAACATTCTAAAAGATGCAAGACTTCTCAAGACAAGAACAAACATATAAAAACTTATGGAAGCTACCTTGCACTACTTTTTCTAGCATTGTTAATGGCAGTTTCATGTGCTGCTTCTTGCATTCGAATGAGTTTGGCATAGGCACCGTTTTCTCCTTTGGCAATGAGCTCATCATGGGTTCCAATTTCCGAAACACTCCCCTCCTGGAGTACAGCTACAAGATCTGCCTTTCGAATGGTGGAAAGGCGATGAGCAATTACAAGAGTTGTCCTCCCAATCATAAACCGATCAAGGGCCTCTTGGACTAGCTTTTCTGACTCGGAGTCCAGTGCACTAGTTGCTTCATCCAAGAGCAAGATTGCTGGATTCTTCAACATTGCCCTCGCTATGGCAATTCTCTGTTTCTGCCCACCTGAGAGTTGAAGTCCTCTCTCCCCAACCTGCCATTTTCATATATTAACCTATTTGGTGAAATGAAAAGCAATTATAAAATTGATACCAAACAAACCATCTTTGAGTAGCTAAACCTGAGTTTCGAAACCATCTGGAAGCTTCACAATGAATGAATGGGCATTAGCAACTCTTGCAGCTTCTTCGATCTCGATTTCATTGGCATCAGGCCTCCCCAAAAGAATGTTTTCTTTAATGGTGGTTGCAAAAAGTGCAGGCTCTTGGCTCACAAGTCCTATTTGTTGTCTCAACCATCTCAGCTTTAATGTCTTTATGTCATGCCCATCTAGCATCACTTCTCCTACACAAAGCACATTAATTAATGTAATATTTTCCGAGCCTAAAAGTTATGTTACCCAATTTCTTAGAAAAACATCAAAATTCGAATACATACATGCGTTTAACATAGTTTACCTGAGGTAGGATCGTAGAATCTCTCAATGAGGGAGACCACGGTGCTTTTCCCCGAACCACTGCTTCCCACCAAAGCTATGGTTTTTCCAGAAGGAACACATAGGGAGACATTGTTAAGGATCTTTACATCAGGCCTTGAAGGGTATGCAAAATCCACATTTTTTAGTTCAACAAGACCAGTAACCGATTCCAACTCCAAACCCGACTCGTTGTTCCTATCGATATTGGGTTTATGATCAATAACACTGAAGATTTTCGCTGCTGCCACTTTGGCCTTTGCAAATGCAGACAAGCTTGGTGCAGACTGCCCCAAACCCCTATCAATGTAAAGAGTCAGTCTTTCAGCAAAACATTAAATAAAAAACAGAGCTAAAAAACATAGAAACAGATTACTCACAATCCACCAATCATAACTGCAAACATGGTGGCAATGGCAAGCCCTCCATTTGTGTAATGATGCCTAACCAGATAACCCCCGTACCAGAGAAGAAGAGCATAACAGCAAAAAACAACAAAGTAAGTTGCCCCTAATCCCATTCCCTTTGCAAATCCAGATTTGTAACCAATCTTTTGTGCAACTTTCAGTGCTGAAGAGTAGGCTTGTAATGCCCTTGATTCACCAACAAAAGCCAAAACCACCCGGATTTGAACCACTGTCTGTAATTTAACTCGCAATTAGCAAATATCCAGATATTTAAACAGAGGGAAAATGTTGGTAAAAGATATTTTTTTTACCTGTTCCACAATGTTCCCTCCTTGTGATAAAGCTTCTTGGCTTTTTGCAGAGAGCTTGGCTAATGTAATGGTATGAATTGCTCCAATTATAGCAATGAGAGGAACCACTGCTAGTGTTACCAAAGCTAATTGCCATACTGCTGTGAAACCCACCACAAAACCAGATACAAACGTTGCCATGTAATGAATGAAATTGCCCAACTGCAACAAAACATGCCAAAAAGAGTTCATTTTGACACCATGGAAACCGGGGGGGTGGGGGGGAAAGAGAAAACTTCCTGAAGAATATGCATTTATGTTTTTTTATTACCTTCTCACTAATGGCATCCTGGACCATAACTGCATCAGTGTTAATGGCAAAAACAACATCGGATGTTCTAACTTGGGTGTCAAAGTATTGAATGTCTTGGTTCAAAGCTGCTTCTAAGTACTTGATTCTCATCTTTGTTGTTTGCCTCTCCCCAGTCCACATCCAACATGAGATTTCTGCAACAAATTTCAAAGCTTTTCATTCAATAATAAAACCGGAAAAAAACTTGAATTAAGAAGCTCTTTGCTTTATATTATAATGAACCAACCTGCCCATGAAGATGCCCAAATTGCAGCACCCACCACAAGGAAGTAAAATGCATACTATAAATCAAAACGAACCAAAAAAGGAGAGAACTTTAAAGTGAATTCTCTAGCTTATCAAAGAAAACTGAAAAAAAAATGATGAAAACTTGGGTTAAATGTATAACCTTTACAACTTCTTGCATCATCTTATCCACGTTGTTAGCATTCGAACCAAAGGAATTGACAAGATCGGCAAAGAAACGAAGGAAGATAGGCAAAGAGCAGCCATGAACAAGAGCCCCAAGTGACCCAATTCCCATTAACACATAGTCCAAGCCATCAGCAAATCTAAATAGTTCACAGAACCCAACTGTAGGAACATCCCTTGGCTTCTCTCCATTCCCACCACCACCACCACCACCATTGTTACTCTCATCTTTCTTTGTCTCAGAAGAAGAAGTATCCATTTCTCTTGTTTCTCCTACACTTTGTTTGTGGATACACGGGTTGGTTTTAAAAGGGTCAGAAGAAGGGTCCGAGACAAGTTCAAGACCTTGCATTTCAGACCATTTCCATTGCTCACTCGTCCTTATCTCAGAACCTTTTAACATTTTTGAAGAAAAGAGGAAGAGATTAGGGATATGGTGGTCATTGGCAGAGAGGCGTGCAACAAAAGGAAGTCAAAAAATCCTTTGCTTTGCTTTTTTATCTTCAGTGTAAAAACACATGGACAGTGACAGATGAGCGAGGGTGTTTGCCCTCGACAATACCATGTGGTGGTGTGAATAATGAGAGATGGGATTTTTGACTAAAACAGCTTCCCACTGTTGAAGAAATGAAAACACCCAGTTTTACTCATTTTTTTCTTCTTTTTTATTACTGCAGCAACCAGCCAACCACTAGCAGTCATCAAGCTTGTGACTGTTTATGTTTCAAATGAATGATTACTGTATGAACAGTTTGATTTCCCATTCCTGTTTGTTTGGCTTATTCATCAAGTTTTGGTAAATTGTTCAAAGCCTTATCCATCAATCTTTATGCTTTAAACCATTCTCCTTGACTCCTTGTATTGTACTGCGCCTATCTGTTACCCCCCTTGTTTCCGCCATGCTTTTCCAACTTATATACCTTAAAAAGCATTCCTCATATTATCATTTTTGTATTTGTAGGAATATATACACAAGTATATATAAGAAAAATAACTTAAATATTATTGTTAATTTTTTCTTTAAATATAGCATAAATATTTTAATTCCAAAATATTATATTTTGAACAGTAACATTAAAGCTGGATCCATTAAAATTGACTTTGAGTACTGATTTATTTTTCATATTAAAAAGTAAAATAAAATAAAAAAATACTAAAGTCGATGACAAAAGGTTATGACTTTGAACAATATTTTTATTTTTTTAATTCGTCATTACTCATAAACAAATTCTAACGAGGGAGACTTCATTGCTACTGTTTAAGGTTTAATATTTATAAAATCAAAATGATTTATAATACATTTCAGAAATTTCTTTAAATGTGATATTTAAATAAATTCTCCCGAGTATATAAGAATATTTTTATATTTCAATATGGGGTAAATCATTTATCAATTTTAATCATTAAGTTTTATCAATAAACTTAAAAAAACTTAAATATTAATAAATTTAGTGTTTTTTATTTTAATTAATAAATTTAAATATTAATAAATCATTTATCAATTTTAATCATTAATTTTTAACGATTTTTCGTTTTGATATAACTATCACGTGAGTACGTGACATACTATAATTATGTCATATGACATTTATAGATTTTATAGAAAATTATTTTTTTTATTTTTTTAAGTTCTTTTAAAATTTTTAAAGGTTTTCTGAATAAAATATTTTTAGAAATACCAAATAAAAAGACTTTAGTACGAAATGTTGCAAAAAAAAAATGATCCAAAAAATTATTATATTGACAACATTAATTAAAGGGGTGAAGTGATAAAATTTTAGAATATAAAAGTTTAATTGGGTGAAAAAAATAAGATTTTAATTATTTTTTTAACTTCAATGGTTTATGATACGCTTAAGCCTTTCCTAATTGAATTGGTACTTAATTAATAATGTTTTAATAATTATATATTTAATATATCTAATAATTATTGTATTAACTATTAAAATATCAATTTAATATAATTCTATTATATTTAATATTATTTTAGTATCTTAGTGTCAACAATTAAATGTAAAAAAAAACTTTACACTCAAATATAATAATTATTATATTTAATCTTTTATTTAACAAGAAAACAAAAAGAGAATTTTGAAGGGATACTTTAATCCTTGTACCTAAATAATTAGGTCTCAAATCTGTTTTTCTAAACCCTAATTTTTAATTACCTTTATCTATAAAACATGAAACGTGGTAGGTTCCTTAACTAATATATTAATGGCAAAAGCTGTGGATTAAAATTATATACCTATGTTTGTCTGTAATAGGAAACTTACTACAACATCCTTGTTAAACAAATAACCTCAAACACTTCTTCTTGTCCAAAATTTTTTTGTCACTGTTAATTAATCTTGTTTATAGGAGAAATTTTTGGATTAATTTAATTTTAAATTTTATTTTAAAATATAAGTAATTTTTAATTATATTTTGAATTTTATGTTAGTTTTATAGTACAGGTAGGAGAACATATGTATAAAATATAAATGATGCTCACCTTTCAAATTTAGTAAAAAAATAAAGAATATTATCCGCAGGTGACGTACTCCTCTAAATCGTTATTTGCAAGTAACGTTATTTTTATTTATACTGTAATTTTTATCTTAAATTTTAAAATAAAATTTAAATATTTTATTTTTTAAATAAATATTTTAATTGATCTGAAACTGGTTTATCAATTATTTTACATAAATTATTTTAGATTTATTGACAGTAATCTCAAAAATTTTATTCCCCTTAAAAATATATTTTATAATTTTATCATTTTCTTTTGTATAAATAGGTTCTTTTGGGACTGAAATGCTTTTAATAAGTATTTTATTTAAAATTATACAGGAATTTGATTTTTTAATAAAAATACTTTTTTAATTTCAACCCCCCCCAAAAAAAAATCTTTAAAAGTTAATATTTTTTTATTAAGACCATCAACTTCTTTTTACGACAAATCACTCTTTAGAGTAGTATATCGACAAAGATATTAGTATAATTCAATTGTGAAAAAAAAATAACGATTGAGAGAACATATCCAAATTCAGTATGAGAATTCAAAATATAAAAAAAATTATAATAATAATTCAATAAATATTATTTTATCAGTTAAAATATATTAAATTTAATTATAAAAATAAATTAACTTAATGATGATTAATAAAAATATAAATATATTAAAAAACAAAGAAAATAGTTCATAAGTCACCATCCATATTAAAACTATTATTGCCGTTAATCAAACTAAACTAAACTAAAATTAATAATGGGAAAAAACGTCGTCGTTTTAAATTTAAACTCGTATAAAATAAAATAATATATTTTTTTAATAATTTGTTCAATCAATAAATCTTAAATTTTATATTTAAACTTGATATACTTGAATAAATAATTGTTTTATTATTTTATACGACTTCGTCAATAAACATCAATAATTCTCTCCCTTTTTTGTCATAATTATTTTCCTTGTCTCTTTCAATTATTTATCCTTTTTTTTTCTGTTTTATTAGTTGTGAATCACTTAACCTTCCCAACAAGTTTTGATAGTACGGACATCAGGTGGCCTTTGCTTTAGATTCACGTGATCCAAGGGGGGGTCTTGAGGGTTGAACATAGCTGGATGTCACAAATAGAGTAAAAAAAACATACCCTTTAGTCCTAAAAATATGGGTGAGCAACTCTCGATTCAAAAAAATCGAATAATTTAATTTAATTCGAGGTAAAAATATTCGACTCGTTTTGATTCGATTTAAAAAAATTTAAATAAAGTTAGAGTTGTAAAATAGAAATTCGAATATCTCTAATAACTTGAAATTTTTAGTAATTAAATGATTAATTTTTAAGTTTGAGACAAATATCTCAATTTTTTATGACATATATACCGTTGATATATAAAAATATAAAGAAATATTGCTACATATAAAATATATATATGCATATCTTATATGATTAGAGAGAGTCGTTTAAATTGGAATCAAGTCATACTATAACATGATAAACAATTACAATTAAATATTTATAGAAACTCGAAAACTTGACTTGAATTTCTTAAACTCGACTCGAACCGAAAAGATTTCAAATAAAGTTTGAGTTGTAAAATATGATTCGTCAACTCGAAATTTTTTGACTCGACTCGACTTGAATACTCACCTTTACCCAAACGTTTCAATCTTTACCTCGTTTTCGAGTCTTGATAAGGATTACTCAAGTTTTTGTTTAAATTAATTATAAAGTTAAAAGTTTTAATTTGGTCTTAAAAACTAATCAATTAATTATTAAAATTTAATTTTTGAATTTTATTTTATAAATTTTATTTAATTTTTTTCAGTTAAATTAGATTTTAAAAATTATAGTTTGAATTAAACCAAGTCTTTTTTTTTTTACTTTAAATCAAATAAAAAAATTCGCTTCAAATTTTGTTATGCTCAACATGTGTGCTATAACCCTACCATGAGATTTGTTAACGAATTATGGATGGAAATATTAAGAATACAAAGAAAGAAATGAATGATTGGGTCATTTTCATCAATGGAATTAAAGCTTCCTTCAAACAAAATTAATAATTGTTATTTATACATATATGTAATTATAAGAGGACATAAATCTATGTAATAGTTATCGAGTTCGAGATATTACATTTACAAAAATTTTATTAGGATATTCGTTTATTAAAATCAGGTTGGTTCGAATTTATTAGGACAGAACTTTGGAGAACCAAGAGGTTAAAAAAAGTTGATATTTTTATGATTTTGGGATCATTTACTTATCTTATAAAAGATTATTTTATGATTTTGGGATCATTTACTTATCTTATAAAAGATTATCAAATTATAAGATACATTATTTGACTGAGTGATAATTATATTTATATTATTTAATTTTGTATAAATTTAAATCTTAATATTTATTTTAAATATATAAATATAATCTACTTAATAAAAAATATCAAACTATAAATGTGTTAAGAAATAAAAATTAAAATAGATTTTTTTAATAATTTCACTGTTTTAATAGTTAAAGTGAAATCAATGTATTTTTTTTATATTTTCTACCAAAATTCAAAATTATATAATTGGTCATTTGTTTGACATTATACACGTGGAATTGTCCACAAAAGTATAGTCAGTCATTTTCTGACAAAAATAGATTGAGGAAGCCTTGGATAATACTGTATTTAGGATTTTTTTAAAATTATTGTACTTCTTCAATTATTTGTGGATTTATTGTATTTTTTACAGAAATTTTAAATTCGGTACGTTTATAATCCAATTATAAATAATGTTTTTATTTTTAGAATTAAAAAATCAAAATCGAGTGAAAGACTACCTAACTCTCAATAATAATTAGGAGAAGTTGAATGAGTTATTGTTTATAATCGGTTTATCTTCGTCACTAATTTCAATTTTTTTTAAAAAAATATCAAAATAATATTCATACTCGTATTATAAATGATTCGACTTTGAAAATACTATAAAAATATTATAAATTTGTAAATAAAATGGAATAGAGATGGACACAGGTCGGGTTGGATTTTTGGCCAACTTACACCCGACCTGAAGAATCATACCCTCCACCTTTCACCCGATCCGATCGGGTTTTAGGGTGAAAAAAATCTGACCCGACCCGAAGAATCATACCCTCCACCCGATCCGATCGGGTTTTAGGGTGAAAAAATCTTACCCGGCCCAACCTGATTTTTATGTTTTAAAATCTTACCCGACCCAACCCGACTCGAATCATTAAAAAAATTAAAATTTAGGGACTTAATTGTAAAAAAATAAAATTTAGGAATCTAATTATAAAAAATTAAAATTTTAGTGATCTAATTATAAAAAAATAATTTTAATGACCTAATTGTATAAAATATATATAAAAATGAACCATTATTATAAATATCACTAAAATATATATGAAAAAATTATACTATTAGTCTTGGATTGGGTTGGATTTTTTCATTCTAAAACCGAACTTAACCTGACCCAAAATCACCCTTTAAAAAAACCTGACCTGACCTGATCCGACTCCGTTCTTTCTACTAAAAAGTCCGACCTGATCAAATTAAAACCCGGCAAATTCGGGTTCCGTGAAGGTGTAACCCTTGTGAAATATTTCCCCCAGCTGAAATATTGGAGCATTTTTTTCCATTGAAGATGGTAATTAATTAGTAAGGGTTAAAATTTCCTCGCATCTTAATAAATTTGTTATTTTTTTATTTTTATAGTTAAATTTGTTATTTTGATTAATTCATTTAAACCTATTATTCATAAAATTTTGAAAAATATTGTTTTAAAATTGTGAATAATGTCATCAAATATATTTTTAAAAAAATAATTAAAAGATTATTATTTAGTGAACTGTTAGTGAAAATATTTATTTTTTAAATTATATTATAAATTTTGTCAAAAAAATTTATATTATAAGGACGTTTTTCGTTATCTCAATAGTGTTGTGGAGTAATTTTTTTTGAACGTGCACTTAGTAATTTTTTTGAATAGTAATATGCACTTAATAGTTATCTTAATTAAAATAGGCTAACTTACTCTATGATGACTCAATTATTATTTGTTTTATTTTCGTCACTTAATTAAAAATTTTAAAATTTTAACAATTAAATTATTTAATTAATTTTAATAAAGTTACTGACCATTAAAATCTAACAAAAGAGCATGAGCCCTCTAGCCAATGGTTAAAGGAACGATTGTTGTTTCTAGAGATCACGGGTTCGAACGATGTCAGCATAGTGTTTGAGCGATCAATGTTAGATAATAGAGATTATATTATAGAACAGATACTATTGTAATCACTCTAGCGCTTGTTCAAAAAAATTCTAACAAAAGAAGAACGCGTCGATTAATAAAATTTTGTATAATTATGTATTCGACCCTTGTTAATTATCTATTATATTAATATGATTATAATTTTAATTAGATAAATTAATCATTGACGACATGTGTTATCATCTTATTGAAAGAATTTAATTTTTTATTTAATAAATTTATTTAACTCATTTAATCAGGTGTCAGCATGTGTCATTTAAGTTATTTAAAATTTACTAGAAAAATATTTTAGATACAAAACAACGTTATAAAAACAATTTAATTTTTAGTCATTCTCTCTTCCCCCAATATTTCCTTCTTATTGAATTTAGAGCTGAGCATCGGAGGGAAAAAGCATTATAAGGGGACATACATATAAGCGGAAAATATGTTAAAATTCGAAGATAAAAGATAAAACATAAATATTTGAATCACGTGACTATACATTATTTATAAATTTTAAAAGTAAACATTTATAATTATATATTTATTTTATAATTTTTGTAAGAACGATTTAAAATTTTAATGGGTTATATGTGATTTATTAAAACAAGATTTTTAATTAAAGATAAATGTTTATTAATTTATTGTACATCAGATATACTAACCAGTGAAATAAAAATATAGTCTAACATAACTCATAATCTAGGAAGTATTCAGCTTCGTCCGTGTGTTATTCTCATTTGTTGTCACTAATCTTTTATTTTTAATTTGTTACTTTGGACCATATCTTTTTCTTGGAGTCCTTATATTATTGCAAAAAATAAATTATTTGATTCAATTCGATGTAAAAAAATAACTTAATTAGATTCGAATCGATTAAAAAAATCAAATAAAAGTTTAAATTATAAAATAAAATTTTAATAACTCAAAATTTAGTAATTAGTTGATTATTTTTCAAGTTTGAGTTGAGTCTGTTAATTTTATATGATATGTTATGTATATGACAAGTGAAAACATAAAGATATATAAATATATATAAAATCGTTAAAATCAGAATCAATATCTATTATAACATTATAAATAATAATTAAATTTGTACATTAACGCGAAAACTTAATTCAAATTATATAAACTTAACTCGACTTATTTTTCTAAAATAAAATTTAAATCTTAAAATAGAACTTATAAACTCGAATAACTCAATTCGATCGGATACTCAACCTTAGATCATGAATCTAAACATAATTTCTGAGAAAGGGTATAAATATATATATTGATGTAATGCAAACATAAAAAGAAGAAAGAAGAAAGAAGAAAGAAAAGCACAAGTGTCGGATGTAGACAGTGACTGAGTCCCAAGCAGCATTTGCAGCAAAAAGAAACGAGTCCTGAACCTGACTGCATGCACTTTCCTTGTTTGTTTAATTATTTTGTTGGTCCAATGCAATGCACTTCCACAACAATATTCCCACTGCACTCTGCAACTTCTTCTGCTGTTGCTGACAGATATGTGATGAGTTGAGCTCAGAAATACGATCGGAAAGTTATAATAGGAGAAACAGAAATATATTTCTGGGTTTGCTTCTCCAACATAGACCAGCTTGTAACAGACTCATGATTATATATCCCTTGGAGGCTTCTATAGATGTTTGTCTCTAAACCAAGGACAATTTCCAGGGTATTAGGCCTTTGACCTCAGGTAAACTATGATAGACACTTAATACAACAATTATATAGGGACAAAAAGCATACAACAAATCAAAATTTACTTCCTCACACTCGCAGATGGTTAGTCCGATAGAATGAGACATTAGATTGTTTAAGTAAGTTCAGGGGTTTAAATCTTGTCTTGTGAACAAAACAAATTAGATTAGGAGGATCGCTCCTATAATAACCTCTAAAGTATTTGATCTGAATTAATCAGTTAATGAGTTGAAAATTTAACCAAAGAAAATGCGTTAAATGTGGAAAAGTTGAGTTTTGAAGTCAAGAGAAGGGAGAGTAGTAGCCATGTTTGAGGTTCATTAAGGTCTTTGGCACAAATAAAATTGGACTGAAAAGCTTTTTCCATGGATTGGGTTTGTTTGAGAGAGTGAGATTTCTTCTTTTTCCTTTTGCTTCTTTAGGTTTGATTTCTCTAAATTTTATTCTTATTATTTTTATGATATAATTATCAGCATCCAACTCATTAAATAATTAATCTGAATTAAATATTATAAAAAATTATTATAAAAACGATTTTCTTAACTTAATTTATTCTATTCACAATAATTTCATTTTCAGCTTCATCGTATACCAAAACTGGTGCCCACGGTAAAAATGAAAGCTTATTAATATTAGGGACTTTAACACCGTGTTCTATAAACCAAACTTTTAAAACCCTGATTTGTAAAAGCTAAATTTTTTAGGTTTTTGTAAAATCTTATTTGTAAAAGCTCTATTCCAAACCAAACTTTTTAAACACAACCCTAAACTAAGCCTTGATCCTCTACGGTTATTAGGGGCGGGCAAAAAACCCGATTACCCAGTTCTTGTCTCAAACCCGATAAGACTCGATAGATTTTTATCTGATATTAGTTTTGGTAGGACCGAGACTGAATCCAAAATTTAGGTCCAGTCATAACCGGGATTGGATCTTTGATTTTTTTGACCTGGTACCTGGTGGGTACCTAATAAGATCGGGACCAATACCAAATATCCGATATTGATTTTCTTTTGTTTATTTTACTTATCGAACTTTTTCTTTATGTATGAATAGTATGGGTATAATTAATTTTAAAACTTTAATTTTTAAGTCTACAATATTTTAATTTTATTATTTAATATTATTATTGGTGGTTGATTTTTTCCCTAATTACTTAAATTTTTTAAGAATAAACTAATAGACCGTGTACCCGGTATTGAAACCGATACCCACCAGTAATGAGACCGGTTTTTAAAATTTAAGATCCGATATGATCGAAACCGAGACTAATTCCAATTTTTCGAAACCAGGACTGATTCTAATTTTTCGGAACCGGTGATTTCCGAAACTGGGACCAATACTATTCAAATTAGTCGGGTATCCAGTATTGCCCACCCCTAGCGGTTACTACACGAGAATTTGCATAGTTTTTGTTCCTTCAACTTCAAGCTTCCATGGCTATTGTAGTTTGGTGCTAGTTTTAGATTGCTGCTGCAAAGGTGTGATTTTTGTGTTACAGTGGTATGCTGTGTGAAGTCTATGTGCGTGGCTAGCTATTGTTGTCTGGACTCTTTGATGGATCTTGCCTGATGTTATATCGGTTTAGTTGGTACAGGATCGTGGACATAGTTGAAGGGCATTGCGACAGGCTATGGTCCTATAATCACCTATTAACAGTACCCATTTGATTTTATTCACAGACCAACATTACATTATTTTTACATCTCCTTTGTGTTCACTGAAAATAAAGTTGTCACAACTACTAGGACTACTAATAACTGTCCACATTACCAAATTCATTGTACAAATAACTGTCCACATTGCCAATTTGTTGTTCACCATTACCACCTCGGGCACTAACGTCGTTGAACTCCGAGTCTTTGCTGGAACTCCCATTGGAAGAGCTCCGATGGTGCCATGATTGAAGAACTGATGCTGCTGTTAGACATGAAGTAGTGGTTGTTGTGTTTGAAAAACCTAAGGGATATGATGTTCCAAGGCCTGGACAAGATGTAGCTGGTGTCTGGTTTATGTTGTTGTTGCTGCAATTGTGGAGTAATGTAGATGGTGTTGGTCGAACTTGACAAAGAGATGAGAAACCGGCATGGTGGATGTGAAGAGGTGTTTGTGGAACTATGGCAAAGAGTTTCTTTTTCAGCTTTGTGTTCCAATAGTTCTTGACATCATTATCAGTCCTGCCTGGTAAGTTGGCTGCTATAATTGACCACCTGTATTGTTCAAATTAACATTTCTCAGGAAACAAACATGTTTTACAGAAGATAGTAAAGCCAAGACAAAGGACCCAAAATCAAGTTCAAGAACTACGTACCTGCTACCAATGTTTGCAAAGAGATTGCAGATAATCCTATCTTCAGTTTCAGAGAAATCTCCATGCTTAATATTAGGCCTGAGATAGTTAAGCCATCTTAATCTGCAACTTTTCCCACATCTCCTAAGACCTAAACAAGAAACCAAACACAATCAGAAGGTGTTGGAAAACACCCTTTTAACTCAGAATGCTATATAAATAGATCTGGTACCAGCTTTGTGTGGTAGAGCAATCCAATTCCCTCCGGTTCCATGGTTGTGCATGAAATGTTTTAGCCTTATTTAAAGATTAACAGTTTTGATTGCTTGAACCATGAATAACGTGATAAATAGGGTTCACCTAATAATCTCGATGTTGACGTCATATTCCGTTTCAAAACGTTCCATGTAAGAAGTTTTGACCTCCGTCTCTGGAATTACAACTTTCTTTCTAATTTTCCAACTCCATAAATTCATGCAATGACTTTTTTTATAGCTTCTCGTGGCTGTGGTTCATTTAGGAATAGGATCCCAATGGAAAAAAAATATATTATAAAAATTAAAAACAATCCAATTTAAAATATAAAATTCAAAGTATGGTATGTGGTTCATCTAAATGCAAAAAAATAAATTACTTATTTGGTATTTTTTTCATTTAATTATTTTTAATTTTTTTATTTAATATGCATGTTTGTCTTACGATATTCTATGTTTAGGGTATGAGATTGTTTTTTCTAATATTAAAATCTTGTTGTTTCATGCATGGTCTAATTATGGTTCTAGTCTCTCTACTTAAATTTAGCATAATTTGATTTTTTTAATTAACTATAGTAATCACAGTAGTATCTGTTTTAGAGTATATTCCCAACCATTAGACATTAATCTAATCGCTCAATCACTGTACTACAATACTGGTGTTCGAACTCGTGACTTCTAAAAACAACAAACGTTTCCTTAATCATTGAGGCAAAATAATTCACGCATAATTTAATTCCTTTACTTACCCTTATAAATATATTTATTTTATTGATGAATTTTATTATAATTTTAATTTTTATTATGATAATATTTACTTAAAATAATTAAAAAATATTTACTTTTTAAAATTGATAAGTTTATTAAAATATTTGAAATATATATATTTATAAAATATTGATATACATACTTACGAGGAAAAATTTCAAATTATAAGTTAAACTTAAAAAATCAATTATATTAAAATATAATAAATGATTTTTTAGAGAGAAACAAATATACAATACACAATTGGTTATTAGGGGAATTAATCTTTGAATATTTATAAAAAAAATAAATATGATTAAGGTATAATTTTATTAATTTTTTGAATAATTTTTATTTAAGAAAAAGGAAGAAATTTATTTTAATCATTTTCTCTAAATATTATTCTTAAGTTATAATTTTCAAATGATTTTAATTATGAATAATAATATGATCAGAACTCGCAGATTATGACACGTCCCAATAGGAATAAGTTTTTTCAATTAAAAAATAAATTTGAGTTAAATTATTAAAAATTAAAGACAAGTCGGGTCATGATTAGGTTGAGTTTATGATAAATTTTTTTATCTGATATATATAATATTTAATATTTTTATTAATTTTTTTAGGTCGAGTCGGTTTAATTAATTTTTTTTATTAATATTTTAAAGTTAGATAAAGTTAGGTTGTAATTTTTTATTATTTTAAGTCGAATCAAATCAAATTAAAGATAAAATATATTAAGATCCGGTTAGAATATGATCGAAACAAATAATTTAAATTTCCGGGAAGAAAAGCCCAGAATTTATTCGTTTTGGGCCTTCCACATGGATCTCTAATTTCCAACCTTTTTGCCTAAATTGATCTGAACAGACATTCAGAAATAACTGGAAAAAAAAAATCAAAGATAATGTTTACTGAGATTTCATCTCAATCATCACAAGATTGAATGCTTGACAGTTAATACAACTGAACCCCGAAAAAATCCTCTAAACACCAGCAAGCCACCACCTTGTTTTCAGCATAATATTCTCAACAGAGCCTGAAACCTCAAACTCAAATCCTCGTATTTAAACCTTGTACACTCCAAACTCCATGAGTCCTTAGTCTGACATCATGATAGCATGATAGAACTGTAATAAAGCTTTCAATGCTGCAAAGAGGTTTTACCCATCAATGGCAACCTTGTTTCAGTTTCAAACTTTCACATCCTTCTATCCTCGTAAACCCATAACCTCATCAAGGGTACAACGATGGCCGAGCTGGATAACCCATGAATACAAACCCAGAAGAAACTTAAATATATGTGCTTTCTCTGCTAAAAGACACAGGTTTGTACTTTTTGAATAAAGTTTCCATTTTTATTGATTCATTTTTTTGGCTTTGGTTTTTTATTGGTTGGTTTTGTTATTTGTTTCTTATTTCAGGAGTGGGAGAAAGGTAAAGAGCAATGAGGAACTGTGTAATGATATAAGGGAATTTGTAGCTGCGGTTGGGCTTCAAGAGGGTCATGTTCCCTCATTGAAAGAGTTTTCTCAGCATGGAAGGTTCTTTTACAGATAAAATTCAGATTTTTTGTGCCTTTTTTACTGATCATTTTTCATTCACTTGAAAATGGGTTGTTTGAAATGTTGGGGAAATTTTGGGTTGTATGAAAAGTTTAACCTTTTGGTCTTGATTAAGTTCAAATTTTGATTGGTTATTTGAATTGGAAGGGAAATTGTGGGTTTGTATGAAAAGTCTAACCTTTTGGCCTTGATTGAAACCAGGTTTTGAATTTGGTTGGAGATATACGTGTTGCTAAACTACTAATGGTTGAAATTAAGTAATTTAACAGGGTCTTAGGTTATTATTCTGTTATTCAATTTGATTTATCTGATGATGTCAAATTATGTACTGATGGCAAAAGAGAGGGAGTAAAGGGAGAAAAGTAAATATGTTTTATTTGTTGCCCAATTGTTCTTTTGTAGGAATGATCTGGCTAACATTATTCGACGAAGAGGATACAAGCTTATCAGACAGCTTCTTTCGAGCTCCCCTGAAACAGACAGTGATGGATTTGTTGCAGAGAAAAGTGTAGTTGAAAAGCATGATGCCAATGGCGATTCAGAAGACACTTTTAAAGGTCAATATCAAAGGAGTGAGAATGCAATCAAAGATGTTTCCTTGCCAACTGAAGTTTTCAACATTGATAATAATTTAGTTGGAGAGGTTGTTGATTCTGCTAATCATATTTGCACGAAGGAAGCTACAGTGCCCATTTCCGGAGATCAAAATGAAATGGAAGGTGCCACGCTTGAAGATCTTTTCACATCAACTTTTATCTCGGTTGAGGAAAATAATTCTGAGCCAACTGAAGTTTTCAACAGGGAGAATAAATTAGATGTAGAGGGTGTTGATTCTGCTGACCATAATTACACGAAGGAAACCATGCTTGAAGATGTTTTTGCATCAACTTTTCTCCCAGTTGAGGGTCATAATTCTAGGAGTTTTAATGTTAATCAGGGTCATAATTCTGATAATTTGATTCCTAAAGAACCTACAACCATGTCAGCTTTGGAGGAAAAAGTTGCAAATTTTGTTCAGAACGGAGAGTTGGATGCAATTGATTGTAAGTTTCAGTAGATACACTGTTTTGTTACATTGTTTTGTTCCATTTCACGAGGATGGTTTCTGCTTTTGGTTTGAACATCTGAAACACAAATTGTAGTTGTTAGTACTCCTCAATTAACTAACTTAGATGGTCTCTGTGGCTTTTTCAAATTTCAAAAGATTGCCCCTTTATTTATTTTGTGGGTTCGAAACATGAATTCAAGTATCTACTGTTGCTGGCTATGCAGATGATGTTTACCACCTATTAAATGAAGGTGGTGACAAACAAAGCAAGGAAGTTGTTGGAACTAATAATGAAATGGCAACTCAATCTTGGAAAAGAAGGGATGAAAGCTCCGGACATGCCTATGATGCTGCCCTCAAATCGAATGGAAGTGCAACAATTGCCAAGCAGGTTACTCCTCCTGTAGCAATGGATTACCTACCTTGGAGGTTAGCACAATGTTCAAGAAGTTTAAAGTACTAGATCTACAAATCAGTATTCCTTTCTGCTTTAAGTCTGATTATTTAGAATACTCTACTTTCCTTGCTATATTTTGTTAACTTACAGTGGTTTAGTGGCATTACACTTTTATGTTGCTCATCTTCATTTTTTCTTGAAATACCTGTGTTTTACAATCCTCTAAGGACCCTCCAAATACATGGAATTTTTGGAAAACATTTCCATTCAGGTCCAAGTAACATAGTTAAACTTACTTTTGAAGCTGCATTCAACTGGAGTCAACTTAAATAATTTGTTTGCTTAATTTCTTTTGTTTTGGTTGGTTAAAGTCTTCTGATAATTATTTTGCTGTTATTATAATAGGGAAGCTCAAACACTAAACGGCAATGATTTGAGGGAGGGTTTGGATTCTGAGGTCTTTTCCAGTTCTGATTTGGATTAAATTCAGTGTTTATTTAACCGTATAATATCTTAGTGTATGTTCCTCTTTGTTGCAGATGATTGGAAGGGACAACCTAATTGAGATTAATCATCTGAAGTTTATGCTGGTATATAATTTTAACGTATAATATCTCTCACTACTAACTAATTTTATAGTTTTGCCAGTATGTGAAGGGTTCTTTTTTACATAAATGAACTATCTAGCATCTTTATTGCTTCTGTTTTTAGCACCAGAAGGAATTAGAATTGTCCCATTTGAAGGAGCAGATTGAGAAGGAAAAGGTATGTTTTGCTATTTTCTTTCCCATTTTCTCCTTATAGAGCATATTGTGTGGTTCTTGCACATATCAAAGAGCATGTTGGAGCTTATTTAATAACTTTCGTGTCTGTATATAAGGAAGCACATATTGAAATCCTATTCACCTATTAAGGTTTCTATCGGCACATGTTTGAGTATATTTTTCTTATCACTCTTTTCTCCAGATGGCTTTGTCTTCCCTGCAAACCAACGCTGAAATGGAGATCCAGAAAGCTCAGAAACTTGTCTCTGAGAAAGATGCTGAATTGCAAGCTGCTGAGGAAAGCCTATCAGGTCTACAGGAGGTACATTTCGTAACAGCCTTGTTGGGCTTTTGTTTGTTTTTCATTTTCCCTCTATTGTTAAATGTTTTTCTCTGTTATACGGACTTGGGTGTGATTGTGGTATACAGTTATGTATCTGACACGGGTATGATAAGACTTTTCTAAGTTTTTTCTGTATATTTGGATAATTATTGGAGGTCATATTCATGTATCTATGTGTAGGACACGGGTACTTAAATGAAAATGAGGAGGCCGAGCAACATAGTATATTTATAATGAGTTTGATAATTATCTCTTACTGTTATTATTCCGGAACAAGATTATGATATCCTTTTACAGTCAATTCCCACATAATTTTCCTGCTAGTTGCTATTGTAGTGTTTTCAAGACAAGTAACTATCGGAACAAATGAAATTGAAATTTTGAACTGCTATAATAGGTGCAACTCGAATACTCTGGAGATGGTGAAATTGTGGAGGTATCTGGTAGCTTCAACGGTTGGCATCATCGGATTAAAATGGATCCTAAGCCATCTTCTACCATCAAAACCCCCTTCGAGTCAAGGTGTTAAATGTTCTCATTCATCAAATATTTTCTGTTAGAGTACTGGTCTTTAGATTTAATTATATCTTCTATGTGATTACATATTGTTATTTTTAGCATACGGTACTCAACTCGTTTCAGTTCACCATTAAGGTTTACTAATAGTAGGACTAGAAAATCTATTCTTTCCACAAGAATTTTCTAAATACTGTGTATCTATGATGATCTCATTCTTTTTTATCGGTTTTGCATGCTATCTTTTTTCTCTTTATTTTTGTACTTCTGCTTATATATTTTATGTTTACACACGTGCCAGTAAATCCCAAATCTGGTCAACAGTGCTATGGCTTTATCCCGGGGTATATGAGGTACGAACTTCTGCCAAATAACAAAATAACTTCATTTCTACATCTGCCACTGGCTTATTAATATGCTTATTTGCATTTTTCTGTTCAATATTGAAATCATTTGGTTTTCAATTCACTTCAAAGAGTTGCCTGATTATTTTATGCTTAGACTCCTAGAGATATCCTAAAAGTGATTTCTTGTATTTCATAATGATAAGAGGAATTAGATGTCTATTGCAACAAAAATGAGCTCTTTTTAGAACTTCCGAAACCAGAGCACACTATTTAGCTTTCAGAAACCGTACCCAAATGAATAGCATGCGATTCAAAACTAACTATAATGCAAAGGTGTAGATTATTTTGTTCATTTCAGTTTTTTGAGAATTAAATAAAATTCATTGATCAAAAACGACACTACAAGTTATCGATGCGAGGGGCATGTGCCTCCACACTTGTGATCAATTAGTCAAAGGAGAATATTTATGTTAGGGGTCGACAAGCTTTCGACTTAATACCTACCCATAAGTGAAAACAGAGGGATCCCTTTGAAAGGTGAATGGCACAGTGACAGCTTTAATTTTAAATGTACATGATTCTCGGATCTAATGTTGTCATTAAAGATCATTTAGTACCTCTATGTTATAAACGGAATGAATTGGTCTTAACTTCCATTCCATTATCTTGTTTGATTGCCAGATAAAATTTATTGTTGATGGTCAATGGAAACTTGATCCCGAGAGAGAGTCAACAAGCAATGGTAGAATATGTAACAACGTTCTCCGAGTTGAACGATAATTTTGGATGGATGGAAGAGAGATTCTTTATATTCTGCATAACATTATGGTAAATGGCTTCTCCATTGTTAGTTGATTCGGTAATAAGCATAAAATCTCAAATATTACAGTTCATACTATATCTGGTACTCTCAGATGACCTTAAACGATGAGCCAGCATTTCTGACTGCTTGTTTAGTCTAAAACTAGCGGAACTCATTGTTACTTTATACTTGCGATTGCAGATTGGTTTGGCATCCGATGATTTCGGTTGGAATAGATAAGCGCACTGCCAGCATCGGGGCAGGCAGCAGCTTGTTTAATGCATGACCACGAGGTTTGGGGTTGAAGTCATCTGTTTGTGGTCGTACAAAATAAGGACTTCAATATTTTGCTTGTGATGGTGCCATGCCTAACATGCCGAAATGCATGAACTTTCGATAGGTAAGCAGTAAGTTAATATAGTTAGCAAATGGTGTGATAAGCTTCATCACCTTACAGTAGAAAGACATTGAAGCAACAGGTTTTTGTCTGGTGTTAGAACTGTACAAATGTCTTAGCAACTTTGTATATCTCTTGTCGCATAAACATCGAGAACTCGAGATTCGGTTACATAGGAACCATAGGTCAAACTTGTCCTCCAAAATTTCCCATTCAGCCATGTGACTTCAGAGCTGAAAAGATCCAATGAGTAGGGAATTTGAAACTTGGGAGCTTGCAGTTTATGCATGCAAGCTTGAAGCTTCAGCAAAATAATAAGCAGCTAAGTAAAAATATTGACTTGCCATTAGTCCCAAAGCCTTCTAATTTTGTGAGAAAAAGAGAAACTCTTGAAATCCTCCTTTCTAAAGTTTTAAACCTAGTTTTTCATAATCTCTTTGATTGATTCAGTTAGTAATTTTTATTAAAATAAGTAGTTAAAGTATATTTTTCGGTTAAAATAGGTATTTAAATTATATTTTTATTAAAATCGATATCTGATATATTTTAAGAATCTAGTAACCTGTTTTAACCTATAAATATTTTAGATATTTGTTTTGATAAAAAAAATATTTTATATAATTAAATAAAAATATATACTTTAAATTTTTATATATAATATAAACCTAAAAATATTCACATCAGTATTACGTTAATTTTGCCTTAGAAATCAAATTAAAGTTTGCCATTAAAACTTAAATCATTATCAATGATCTAAAGTCAATTAAATTACTACTGTAAAAAATCAATTAAATTATCTTCGTTATTCTTTTATTTTCCATTAAATCAGTTAATCAATTTTATTAAAAAAAATTAATTCCGTTTAATCTTTTAATCCCAATTGAGTTCTAATAAAAAATATTTTATTAAAGAAATTTGAGTTTAAGTATTTTAATAATAGTTTGGATCTTCTGACAAGAATAATGGACAAAGACATGACAATCAACGATGATGATAGTCGATGATAGTTGAATTCGAAATAGGTGATTAGAGATTTTGAATTTGGTATAAATTAAAAAAAATAATATATATTTTTTAAAAATAAGTTAAAAAATAAAAGAAACTAAAACTGCTCAAACATAAAAAAAAATAACAAAATAAATTACTAAAAAAATAATTTAGGCACTATTATAAAATTATACGAACACGAATGAGCTTATATTATGTTTGTTTGTTTAATTTTAATCAAATAAATAAACGAACATGAATATAATTTTTGTGTGTGTTCATTTGTTAAAGAATATAAATTATTCGTATTTATTCATTAAAACGATAAACGAACGTAAACAAATATAAAAACGAAGATAAAATGACAAAATTTAAACGAACATATATAAATAATTTTTTTTAATATGATAATTTTATTATAAAAATAATAAGTGTATATAAATACATATGAATAAATTTACACAAACATATATTAACATATTATCGAAAATAAACTAAAAAACTTTTTAATTATCCTTATTCATTTAATAGATAATAAACATAAATAAAATTTCGAAAATATATTAACATATTATCGAAAATAAAACTTTTTAACATATATTAATTTCCAACCGTGTTCCATCATCTATCAGCGTGTCTCTTTCCTCACCTTTCCTACTTCACCTCTATTCATCCTCTCACGCTCACATTTTTCTCCAATTCTGCTCTTTACACACAAACACATTCTTCGATTTCTTTCTTGCTTCATAAATGGCTTCCTCTGCCTTTTGTCTAAGAGCTGCTCCACTCCTCCCTGCTGCACCTTCATTCTCAATTCCTCGTTCTTTGGGTACGCCAACCAACTGTTTGCCTTTATTCCTGAAACAAAAAAGAAACATAAATGCTATGGTCACTCAACCCTGTGCTATGAAAAATGAGATTAGTGTAGTTGATGATGGTGGAGATGTGGAAGTGGAAGAATTGGAGGAGACTAGTGAAACTTTATTCTACTCCTTCACTCCTTTGCCTTTACTGCTTGTGGCTGCTCTTCCTGGAGGTAATAACTACAGTATGGTGCAGTTTCACTTCAGTTTCTTTCAACCATTATGCTTGATTCTTAAAAAAAAAGTAATTTTGTTGACATCCATGTACACTATAGGAGATGGGTATCATGAAAAAAACTTAGGGAAAGATGAACATGCCCCTATAAATGCATACTTGTATTTGGCATTACTCACTGGAATCCTGAGTAACTGTGTTTTCATTCAAATTCCTTTGTTGGTTTATTACTTTATTCTGTTAACCAATTAAACAGGCTTTTATAAACATTATATTGTTTGAAAACTCTGTTAAGAACCTGTTATTTCGAAATCAAAGAAATCTACTAATGAGGAATTACTCTATTGGATGTTAACTGTTATGCATGAGAAAATTTTCAGCTACTCAACATATTTCCAATGTTATGCCTCTTCAAAGTGTTTTTATTTTGTCAAGTGTAAGATTTCCAATGAAGAATATGGATACCATGACACTCTTATTCAAATTGGTGCACTATGGTTTTCACCGTAGTTGATACAACTTACAGAGCATGGTTGTTGTAATTGCCATGGAATTTGATTGATACGTTGTATAGACTGTTGGAGGGGTAGAGTTTGGATCATTTTTAGCAAAGCTATACATACAGAGATGTGTATATTTAAGTCTTTACTCTAGTGTGAGTCTAATTTTGATTTATATCCTAGCTTCTTATTCCATGCTTGAATATCTTTACAAACAGCTGGGACTGTGAGGTCTCTCTTTGGTCCCTTTGTTGAGCTAGTGAAATCATGGAATCTTCCTGACTGGCTTGTGCATTGGGGGCACCCTGGCAACATGGTACTAGATGATTCTTTGCCTACTCTCTGAATTTATCTCTTGGACACTGCTTGCATTGTTACATTATTCTTGGCTATGTTTACCTTCAATGTTCTTAGGCAGTAGTGCTTTTCGCCATGGGAGGGTATGGAACATATCTAGGCTTCCGCATTCGCTATTCCGATGATGTGGTAAGAAATTGTGAAACGCTTTTCAGTCCCGGCAGCAGAAAAAGCTAAAACTGCAAAAAATACGGACTGTAATGTGATGTGTTTTTTTGTCAATTTAGGAGGAAAAGGCCAAGGCTAAAGATTTGCACCCAAAGCTTCTTGGTGGTATGTTTTTCTTCTTTGCTTTAGGGGCAACAGGTGGAATAACATCTCTTTTAACTTCAGACAAACCCATATTTGAAAGGTAATTATTTCCCATTTTTGTATTTCCTGAAACACGTTTTGCCAATCAAATACAGAAGCCACGATGAATCAATGAATGAACCTTTGTGTTTTTGCAGTCCACATGCTGTTACAGGTTTCATTGGTCTTACTCTCTTGACAATTCAAACCATTTTGCCAACATTGTTTGAGGTAATTGATGAGACCTTTCATCTGATCCTAAAAGGCATGACTCCTAAAAATCTCCTAATGTTTGATCGAATAGTCGTTTTAGTCCGTATTCAACCATCAACGATTCATTTTGGGTTTAAATGACCATTCTGTGAATGAAAACTGCTAGTCAACTAACATGACAAACCTATATGACAATGCACGTTGACATATACAAATGTACACTAGTTAAAAAATAATTGTATAAAATATAAAATTATTTTTTTATGATGTGTCATTATGTGAAGTTATTTCACGTTATTTATCGTTAGTTGACTGACAATTTTCATTGACAGAGGAACTATTTTGACTTAAAATAGAACATTAAAATATTAAAATAATTTTAAAAAATCAAAATCAAAATGACTATTCGATTAAGTATTTTCTTTTGCATTATGCCATCTCAAAAACCAACAATAATCTCTCATCATTCTTATGTTCAATGCAATAATGCCATATTGAATGACTTTTTCAGGGAAATCCTGGATTGAGAAATGTGCATGGGATTTTAGGTAGTGGGATCATGGCACTGTTTCTTTTCCATGCCGCACTTGGACTTCAACTGGGCCTTAGTTACTGAACTTATCTGTTGGACACTTCTTTGTTACATGGATTTAGAATCATTGAAATCTACCTAGACAATGTCAGATTTACAGTGATTAAGAATCAGTTGATTAATGGATGAGTTTAATTACTGAGATTAAAACTTTTAAGTTGAGGATAATTAATTTTTTTAACAGAGATCCACTAGTTTTATTAAACGAGAATATATTCGAAATTACAATGAAAGTTTATATCCAGTAAACAAAACACTTCAAAACATACATATACCTAATAAACAAAATTAGCGGACATTAGATCATAAAAGGACCAAACAAGAAAAAGATAAGAACCTAATCCAAAGACTCGAAATAAAAGAATGATACAAACATTACTAAAATTCACGATGATAGGTAAAATCACCAACAAACAACATAAAAATGCATATAACCAATCAAATTATATTGTGTCAACGAAAAATTATATCATGGGTCATAACCAATCAAATATATCCATTTAATTATTTTTTTCACCTTATCTTTTTCATCAAGTGAATTTTCACTAATATTTACTACAAATTAAGTTTAAAATTCATTCAATTAAAAAGACGAGGTAAAAGAATTAATTAAATACATTTAATTAGTTGATATCATGAATGATGTCATAGGAATGACCCATGATATAATTTCCGTAAACATATCCTATATTTATAACATATCCTTGATTTTTTGCATAATGGTTAAAATAGTAGAAAGATCCTTCAACTATCTTTCATTTGTAAAAAAGCTCATATGATTTTATTGCATCGAAGTAAACCCCTACTATTTTTTTTTCAAATAAACTCATAATCAAATGAAATTTGATTCAATATTACTGGTTCTTTTAGATGCAAGGTAAATAATGGGTATAAATAAAAATTGAAGGTTGAATATAACAAAAGTGTATAGGCTTATTTAAATATTGAAAAAGTTTAAGGACTTTCATTAGTATTCTAACCCTGCATAATTCATTGAACAGACAAAATTTAAAGAGTTCATTTCTCATACACTAAATTAAAATTGTCTTTGTTAATTCATTTATAAATTTGAAAAATCATTCGTATCGTTTCATCAATAAACTAAACTCTAACTTATAAATTCTATATTTAAATTGAATCGAACTCGACCAAACTAAACTAAAATTATGATAGAAAACCCAAGCTTTCACTGATTAATTATGCCTAGTCTTGTCGGTTTGTGTCCTTCTCATCTAGACTTGTGATTCTTGAAATCTCTCCCCATCTGAATGGATTGTTGGCATGATGCCAACCGTTGGTTTTGTTGTACATGTTTGAGACATTTTAGGTTTTCCTTTTTATAGACACAATAAATTTAAAGCAGACTGGAAGGAGAAGATATTAGTAAAGTATAATAAAATATCAAATATAGTCTAAACCTTGTAAAGAATATTTGAGTTTTAAATATTAATGTTATAAAAAATATTTTAAGATGAAAGAATTATCCATATAATAAATATTTATAATATTTAATTTAAATTAATCGGTAAATAGATTTATTATTGCAGGTTATAAAATATTATGGTCATTTACATTATTCATTTATTGCAAATAGGGTTATATTGTTTGGTTTTAATTGAATTAATTTTTTTCTGTAAATTTAATTGATTAATTTTATGTAAGTTTGGTTAATGATTATTTTTTTTGAAAAATTCGGTTCAAAATAAGTTTTTTAATCAAATTAACTAAAATTATTATTTTTTTTTATAAATTTATAATAAAAAATAAAAATTTAGTGATTAAAATATTATTTTACCATAATCTAGTGACCTACTGTGTAATTTATCCAAAATTTTATAATATATTTGGATTAATTCAAAAATCAATCGAATTAGCCGAAATAATTTCAGTTCGGTTAATTCAGTCACCGATTAAAGTTTTATAAATTTCGATTATGACTAATTCGATTCGATCACCGATTAAATTAACCGAATGACCATCCTAATATTAACTCACTTTTTATTAATGACATGATAGATCAACAAAATGGTTAATATCTAATTTAAACATAAATTATATCTAAAATATCAATGTAGCAATCATATTATTTCAAACTTTATTAATTTATCAATTTAAACCTTTTCTTAAAAAAATTAAAAAGCTAAATTATAATAAAATTATATAAAAAGAACTTATATATATTTGTTAATTATACCGGTAACCTTTTTCAGAGCCTTGAACCTGAATTTACCACCGTTTAAAAAAACCAATTTTCCAGTTAAATTGATTAGACGGCTTGATGAATCGAATTAGGCGATTAGAGCTAGTTTTGGATTTAATTTAAAATAAATATTTTTAGAGTGAGTAAAATATAAAAAAAATTAATGAGTATGTAAAATGATTTTGTGAACTTAATTTTAGAAAATAATTTTGGAAAAGTTGACATTTTTTATATAGTAATTAAAATATAAAAAATTAAAAATTATTTTTATAACTAAATTATAAAAAGGTAAAATTAAAAATCTTTAAAAAAATTATTTTATCATTGTTTTATTTAGTTATTTTCTCCTCATATTGGTTTTTTACAAATTTTACTCTAAACCGACGAAAATTTATTAAAAAGTTTTATGTACTAATTTATTGAAAAATTAATTTTAAGGTATATTGTTTTTTCAAAAAAATACTTCTCATAATACAGATTTTCAAACAAACACCTTAAACTCTTTAAATTTAAAAAAATCTTTAAACTCTGAAAAATAATGAATATTTTAATTTTATAGAAAATTAACCTGAGAAGAATAAATAAAATAAAATATAAATATTTTGATACTAATCTTGTCGCGAATAAAATTTATTAATACATTCTTAAAATTTAGTATTAAAACGTTATTTTGAACATTTATAGCCACACAAAAATTATATTATTTTGTCTATATTAGTATATTGTTTTCATGATAATAATAAATTGATATGATTAAAGTTAAAATTAAAATTTAATATTATAATTAAATAATATAATTGTAATAATATAAATGATAAATACCTAAAATTCAATCATATATAGGGATAGGTATGAGTCGGGTCGGATTTTCGGCACACCCGCACCCGACCCGAAAACTCATACCTTTCACTCGCATCCGACCTGAAAATTCATACCCTTCACCCGTCATCCGACCCGATCCCGATTTAGGGTAAAAAATCCAACCCGACACGACCTTAATTATTTTAAAAAATTAAATTTTAGAGACTTAATTGTAAAAAATAAAATGTAAGGATCTAATTATAAAAATAAAATTTTAGTGACCTAATTATAAAAAATTAATTTTAATAACCTAATTGTATACAATATATATAAAGAAGGATCATTATTGCAAATATCTCTAATATATATAAAAATTACATTATTAGTCCTAAATCGGGTCAGATCGAACTTTTTTCATCTTAAACTCAAACTCGATCCGAATTCATTTTTTTTTAAATTCCACTCGATTAGATCGAATCAAATCGAAACTCATTAAATTCGGGTTGAGATTCCGTGTACATCCTAATCATACATGATGCAGTCTTTAAGGATAATAATGATATTGAAGTTGATGTGTGCTTTCACTGCTTTGCTGCATCATAACGGAAGGACTCCCAATTTTGTAGTATTATTTATTTTGTTCTTTGTCACTCAATAAAGAAAAAACTGTAAACGGTGACGTATAATTCACAACTAAAATGGCCAAAGGTGATATTTTAAAAAAAATAAAACCAAAAGGGAAATAGAAAGTCACGTAACTCAGGGATCGAAAAATTATTTTTTGAGTCTGATTTATATATTATTTATAATTTTTATTTATTAAAAATTAATTAAATAAATTTTAATGCCACAGTTTATACGGGGTAAGGTTGATCGCTGATTAAGTTTTAAACTAAATATAAAATATATAAAATTAATTTAAATATTGTAGATATTATCGTGGAAAGTTTAAGTGAATAATGACGTTGAAGAATTTAGTTTAAGTTAATCGATTTTTGATGATTCTTAATAAAAATTTAATGTTTAATTTAAATAAAAATAAAAAATCTCATTCTAAATAATAATTTTAGTAGATATGATATAAAATTAGTTATTATTTATATAATATTATATTATTATATAATACACATCAATTTTTATATGTTAATTAATAATTTTTAAACAAATTTATTAATAGAGAACATGATTACATATAATTAAAATATATAAAAATTTAAAGATTAGTTTAGAAATAATTTTATAATTTTGTGATTAAATTAAAAATTAATTTAAAATAAAACTATAATATTTAAAAGTTTGAGTACTAGTTTAAAACGTGAACCATAGTTTAGGTAGATGTGATGCAAATAATAGATCAAGTGGCAAAATATGCTCCTGCTTTATGAAATTCTGTTACTCTCTAGCCTATGCGGCTCTGCCTTTAATACTCCAGCTCTTCTTTACCCTCAAAACGGCTAAATCAAAGTCCCCGAAAATGAGTCAAAACAGGGATCTTCATTGTGTTTTTGAAGCTTAGAAGAAGAATAGAGGTATGGGTATTCTACACGACGACGTAGTGGTCGTACGGCAATCGGAGAACGAAGGAGAGCCAAGTGTTATCACTGTTAACTGCCCTGATAAAACTGGTTTAGGATGTGATTTATGCCGAATCTTGCTCTTCTTTAGTCTCAGCATTATTAGAGGAGGTAAAAGTAAAGAAACCCAGATTTTCTATGTGCTTTATCTCTCATCATTTGAGCTTGTTGCTTTGAAGATGGAGCTTTTGATCTTTCAACTATCCATTTTTGGCTTTTATGGTCTTTCTGTTTAAAAATTTCTTTTTGGTTTGTGTTGTGAAGATGTATCCACGGATGGGAGATGGTGTTACATAGTGTTTTGGGTGGTTCCTAAGCCATGTATAAGATGGGATACTCGTAAATGGGGATTGTTGAAGAAAAGACTGGTCGAAACTTGCCCTTCTTGCTCTTCGGCTTATGGGATTTCTTATTACTCTTCTGAACTACACTCTCCAAAGCCTCCAGATGTCTTTCTTCTCAAGCTTTTTTCTTACGATAGAAAGGGCCTTTTACATGGTAATCTTATTCTACTTTCAGTTCCTATTAAGTTTTGTTCTTGATTTGGTTGATTTCTTTTACATATCAATCTTTTTTTTTCCTCTTTTTTTTTTGTGGAGAAATTAACAGTGTCACTGAATTGAAGTTTCAAAAAGATTTAATTTACTCAATAAAGTAATATATCCAGAAATACGTTCTATCCAACTATGTAGCACTTTCGGATAAAATAGAGGGTGAATTCAAGATCAGGGACAAGATAAAATGACTGATGAAATTTGATTCCGATTGACGACTAAGACGATGAATGGTATAGTGAACAAAAGCCTTTAATGTCTAAAACTTCAGCCACCAAGAACGTATATCTTCTGAACTTTATTGAGTAAATTGAACGTTTTGAAACTCTAATGACTAAGATAGAGAGTAAAGTTTAATGATGATTTACATAATTTACCTATTAACCTAACATCGGATTTTAGGAGTCTAACTTATTTTCCTTTCCATGTTACTTCATCATTCATGCAGGCACAAATGTTTTTTTTTTTTTTTTTGCTTTCTTACTTGTGACATTTCTTCATCATTGGGTCATTTCTCTAGACTTTGTGCGTTGAAATGTTGTCTAAACTATATTAATGAATGGACTTTAGATGTTTGCTATCATTTAGGCATATAAAGAACTGGTTGTGTTCAAGATAGGGTCTTTCTCTGGGGGGAAAATCAGCACTGAAATATGGTCTCTACAATATATTAGTGAATGGATTTTAGATCTTTGTTTTCTTGGCAGATCTCACAACAGTTTTTTGTAATCTCGAACTCAATATAAAGAAAGTGAAGGTGTCGACAATGCCGGATGGCACAGTGATGAACCTTTTCTTTGTTACTGATACCAGGTTTTGTTGCTTTGACATGATATCTCCTAATCAAATTCTCAGCTTTTCTAATCTTTGAAAACTAGTTTTATCTTTCATGAAAGTTGCTTTCATTACAAGTTCCTTTCAGTTTATATGTTTCATTAGCTTGTATAACTGGAAATATAACTGGAAGCATGTACATATAAGTTGAAGCTTATTGTCTTCTATTTGAACTTCCTATACATCTTTATATGAATACTTTTAATATTTTTCATAGTCTGGTTACTTTCTCTCCAATAGGCTAATGCATCTTGCATCTCCACCTTGTGTTTCGGCAACGCTTTATTTCCCAGGGAACTATTACATACAAAAAAGAGGCAGCAGGAGATGTATGAAGCATTGGAAGATGTTATGCAGGCTGCTATGATGAGCTGTAGTATCGAAAAGGTTGGACCTGAAATTGCTGCATGTTGTAAGGCCTCTCCATCTCCCCCATCTGCAATAATAGATGATATTTTTCCAGTTGGAGATGTTCAAGGGGTTCCCAAGTGCATTACTTGTAACAACATTTCCGTCACGACGGACAACTCGCTTAGTCCGGCTCACACACTTGTTCAAATCGTTTGCCAAGACCATAAAGGTCTTCTTTATGACATAATGAGAACTCTGAAGGATTACAACATTCAGGTAGTTCGACCAATTACCAACTAATAAATCGATTTATAACTGGATTTTGGTTTTAAGATCATTCTAACTCGAACTCGATTGGATATATCTGTACTTGTTTGCTGATTCTGATTATGTGATGTTCTTGCCTGTTTAAAATGTGTTTCACTTTTTTTCCATTCTCGGATAGGAAGATAAGCATTCTTAGCCTATGTAACCAAACACAAGTTCCACCCTATTGATGCTTCATTTGCACGATGTAAGTAGATTTCATACGGGAGATTCTATTTGAAACAAGGAAGAAAGTGTGAGATTGACTTGTTTATAATGCAAGCTGATGGGAAGAAGGTGGTCGATCCTAGCAAGCAACATGCATTGTCCTCACGCCTGCATATGGAACTGCTCCAACCACTCCGAGTAGCTGTCATGAGCCGAGGGCCTGATACCGAGCTTCTGGTCACAAATCCCGTCGAGTTATCAAGCAAGGGTCGGCCTCTTGTTTTCCATGATATCACCCTTGCTTTAAAGATGCTCAACACTTGTATCTTCTCGGTACTTCCTCCGATCTATGCTTTATGCATGCTTCTATAGGACATTACAACATTTGCACGATCAGTACGAATCACTAGTGTCTTTGAATCTTTTGCAGACTCATGTATAAACTATACTGAGTTTGTATATTTTTTTTCAGGCGGAGATCGGGAGACACGTGATCGGAGATCAAGAGTGGGAGGCTTACAGAGTTCTACTAGATGAGGGGGCAAGCTTATGTATTCCGAGGCATAAGGTCAAGTTAGGTGTTTGGAAGCTGTTGATGGGCTGGGAATGAATATGATGATGACAACATTGTTCCTCTAGGATGGCCATGGTACCTTCAGGAGTTGCAGTCTCGCATCTGGACAAGTTGGTAGCAAGTATGTACGAGGTAATGTATAGTACTTGAACATTGTATGATATCATTATCATGTATATCTTGTTATGGCTCAATGTCTAAATCCATGTAGATTTCTGTACATACAAAAGCAGAAGATGTTGAAAACAACATTCTCTTTGATTTGGTTACCACTTAGTACTTGCTTGAGGGAAGTTCTACCGAACGATAATCTTAAAAACAGCTAAAAAGTAACTATACTGTTTTTATACTGATTTTTTTATAAAAAGTATAAAGACCATAAAATTTTAATACATATAAAAAAATGTGTACCGAAATTCTTACGACTTTTGTAAGAAAGCGTACAACCGTTTTTTTTTTTTAGAATTTCCTACTTGCTTGAACATATTTTAAAGCTTTAGAAATTACACTGTCAACTTAAATTTGTTCTTGAATTCTGTTGCTGGATCCGAAAGGGATTGTCAAATCTATGTACACGGACGTTAAAAATCTGTGGGGGTCGGAAAAAATGTAGGTCTAGCCAGGATGCCTTGTTTTTTTCGTAATTTTTGACAAGCATTGAAATATAAAAAATAAATTTTTAGATTTGTTTTTTCGTGACGATATTTTTTAAAACTTTGATTCATGATTTTTTTTTTTCCTTTCAAAGTTGGAAATGTTTCTCATTTCATTGTCACTGTCTAATAAACAGTAAGGTATATTGTGCTTTTAAGAAGATGATACAAATTTAAATTTTAAAATGATATTATTAAAAAAATAATTTTATATTTTAAATAAAGATTATAAATTAATTTACGTTTTTTTATAAAATATAATATATCTTATTAATATATTTGATATTTATTAAAGCTTTGATTTAAATATTATATTTTAAAAAAAATATGACATAAATAATTTTAATCACGATCTATGACAACGTGTAAAGTTGGATTCAGTTGAAGCCGACTAAATAATATCTTTTTAAAATATCATTATTATAACATCAAAAATAACTTAAAGTCGAATTTTTTATATTCGTCTTTAATAATATTTTTAATAAATTATTGTTTAAAGTTAAAATCAGATATTAACGACTTTACTAACAATATAAAAAATATAATATTATAAAAATAATTTCAATTTCCTGTTATCATTATATTGAAAATTATTATTTTTACTATAATATTAATGGGAAATCTCCATATTTGGAGTTATTGGTCGTGTAATTATTTTTAACAGGAATCTACAAAATCAATTTATTAAAGAAGCTCTTTAATAAACTATTCCACTTTTCTAAAAGCTTTCCTTTACCTTAAATTAGTCGTTGATTAATTGTTGGAAGCCACAGCCGTTAGATAAACTCAGCAGCGTCCGGGTGAAATGTCATTTCCGATGTCAATCTCCAGTTCTCCGATCAATCAACGGTGAAAAAATCCAACTTAAATCCGATGGAAATCGCCATTTCTACTTTTCGTTCTTAGAGGGGAGTTATTCCAGCGATGCCGATCGATTGAAAACTGGAAATCACAACCGTCGAACCCCTAATCCTTATTAACTCTCCCGGGTTTCAAAATGTTGAAGAAAATTATTAAAGGAGGCCAACGGAAGCACTCCAAATCAGATTCATTGGATCCATCTGTTCAGGGGAACGGGTTACCCGGGTCGGGTACACCAGCAGTCAACCACGCTTCCGTGGCAAAACCCAATTCAAAAGGACCAAATCCCGCCGTACGTACTTCCCTTCCCCCGATGTTCGCCGTCGAACCCTTGCCCTTATTCAAAGGCGTCGCCGTTGCTGATAGGCAAAACCTGTTCCTGCGGAAACTGCAGCTTTGTTGCTTCCAATTGGATTTTTCCAAGAGCTCGAAATTGGTCCGGGAGAAAGAAATCAAACGGCAAACCTTGGTGGAACTCGTGGATTTCATTGAATCCGGCTCGGGCAAAATCACGGAGCGATGTCAGGAAGAGATGATCAAAATGGTCGGCGTCAACATTTTCCGGTGCCTCCCGCCGGCATTCCACGAGAACACGGGGCAGGAAGCTCTGGAACCTGATGAAGAGGATCCGTATTCAGAACCCTCGTGGCCGCATTTACGTCTTGTTTACGAACTTCTTTTAAGATACATCGTGTCATCGGATACGGACACCAATGTTGCCAAGAGATACATTGACCATATGTTTGTTTTAAAGGTGCTTGATTTGTTTTATTCAGAGGACCCCAGGGAAAGAGAGTATTTAAAAGCGATTCTTCATAGGATTTATGGTAAATTCATGGTACACAGGCCTTGCATCAGGAAGGCAATAAATAACATTTTCTATAGATTTATATATGAAACACATAGGCATAAGGGTGTTGGGGAGCTTTTGGAGGTTCTAGGAAGTATCATTCATGGTTTCGCTTCGCCTATGAAAGAGGAACATAAGTTGTTCCTTTTTAGAGTATTGATTCCTTTGCATAAGCTGAAAACTGTTTCGATGTATCATGAGCACTTGTCTTATTGTATAGTTCAGTTTGTTCAGAAGGATTATAGGTTGGCTGATACGGTCATTAGAGGGTTGTTGAAGTATTGGCCAAAAACTAATTGTCAAAAGGAAATTCTCTTCCTTGGAGAACTTGAGGAAGTACTTGAAGTGACGCAGTCAGCAGAGTTCCAACGATGTATAGTTCCCCTTTTCAGACAGATTGCACGCTGCCTCCATAGTGCTCATTATCAGGTAACTACTAACTTTCGACACTTCTCTGTGATTTTTCGTGATTCTGAGTGATGAAGGCAGTACTGATTCTGAAGCATTACCATAGGGTCTTTAGGAAGATACTTGCAATATGATACATACATTGTGTTTGTTAGCATGTGTTGGAATGTTGCTTAGTTTTGAACATTATACTTGCATTTATTGAAAAGGGCTGTGGAATAGCTTATTATCCTTCTAGTTTCAGTTCCCCCACCTTATTTAAAAGGAAAAGAGTCCACTCCTTATTTCTTCCCAAGTTACTTTTAGACACAAGTTGACAGTTTTTAATGTTCAAGATTACTGCCTAAATTTTTACCTCTTTGCTTCAAAATTAGATGTACATGGAATAAGTTGCTCCCTTTTACAGGACTAATTTGTTCTTAAGCCTATGGTACAGGGACCCATTAGGTAGTTTAATCTTACTTTTACTAGTTAGACTTTTATTGTGCCAGTCACGATTTAGAATTGGAGTTAGTGTGCTGCTACAGTGTTATTTGGTTTGTTTAGAAATTGCTATTGATCTTAGTTGTAAACATATGAACTTTCTCCATAGTTCTTAAAATTATTTCATATTGCAGGTTTCAGAAAGAGCCTTCTTCTTGTGGAATAATGAGCACATTGTGGGCTTAATTGCCGAGAATCGGCAGTTGATATTACCGATCATCTTTGAGGCATTGGAATGGAATATCCAAAATCATTGGAATGAGGTAATCCATGGGTTAACTGAAAATGTGCTGAGGATGTTCGTGGAAATGGATGTTGATTTGTTCGATGAGTGTGAGACACAGTATGCAGAGGAAAGGGGCAGAGCTAGAGAGGTGGAGGAGCAACGAGAAAGGGTATGGAAAAAACTAGCAGATGTAGCGGCAAAGAAAGATGGAGACCACATGGTCGCAGTCTAACTGATTTATCAGAGTTGGATTCAAACAAGTTGATGCCATTACTATTGTTCTCTCCATTTGGACGGTATTCCTTTTCTCACCCCCTATATTTTTTTATTCTTTTCAATTTTTTATTCTATTTCATCATCGAATCAATGTGGCATTTGACGCCTTGTCGTCATTTCGATGGAATGTGAATACAGGGAATTTGATTGTGGTACATTAAATTGTTAGAATCATGACTTTACAGCAATTAAAGTAGGCAATTGTCACCTTATCATTTCCTCATTTTAATGGAATGAGATAGCTGATTGCTGGATATGAAAATGTAGAGAAACACTCACGTCCCGATCAATTAATTCGAATGTCAAGCAATTGTGTTTATGCGATCTTCTCGATTACTTGTGTTAGAATCACTTTATATGAAGGTTCTTGATTAGTCATAAATGGCTTGTGTTATGTAGGTTCAGTAGAAATAATGATAATGAAAAAAAGACCGCCATTAATGGTGGAAGTTAATTGTTGAATTCAGATAATCAAAGTCCAGTCATTTTTCTTCTTTGAAAGCTGGTACAATTGAAATCGAAACCAAGTCATTAACTTGTTAATGACATGGGTGATGGAGGTTTAAAATACAAGAACAAAAAGCTTGACATTGCAATGAAAAGAGAGAAGAATGCAGATACTAATGGCATGTTGCTTCCCGACATGTCATCGTCTGAATAGTCGTCGTCTACGTAGCCAGAGTCAAAACTGGTTCCGCCACCGTTGGCTCCGCTGCTCCACTTTCCCAAGTTGTTGTCCCTGTGTCATCATCATGCCAAGTTAGAATTCTCACAAGTTTAGATGACTGAAGCATGTACATTTTCATTCTAGTGCAAAATATACCTGCCACCAACTCCAAGAACGCCAGAGTGCATAGTTAGCTGGTCGATGATGACTGCCGATTTAGGCTCAACGCTGTAGGCCTTCTCGTACCTGAACTCGGCACCTTCGCCGGATGCAACAAAGAAGGCTCCATTTACCATTACATCACCCTCTGATCTCCAATTCCAATCTTTCCAATTTCCTTCAGATGTATCCACTCTCTTTGTCACCTGCACCATCCCACGTTATGTTACACTCTAACCAGTTTTGATGCAAGGACTAAATTGCTAACTTGTACTATATTTATGGACCACCAAATAATTTACCCAAGAAAAAGTGCCAAACATAACCACATGCAACCCTTTATCCTCAAAAGATTCATTTCATGAACCAATAGGCTCCTAGTAACTGTGCATGAAGACCTTATCTCTCAGGGAAAGTGAAAAAGATTCCAAATCTGTGTAAAATTTGCAGCAATGGTTTCCAGCTTTTTGAAAAAACACTTCTCAATTACTTCCACTTTCAAACGACCCCACCTTGAAAAACTAAACTTGATTTCCGGTGATTGATTTTTTTACACACTTATTCTCAAAAAGCAAATAGTGTAATGTTTTCTTTCTTATTATTATTAGGAAAATACATATTTGATACTTCATCTTTACCTATATATTTATTTTGGTATCTGTTACATCACTTATCTCTCTTAATTAACATGTTATATCGACTAAAATTATAAAAAAAATTATATCTGACACAATGACTAGGAGAGAAAAAATGATGTCAGTTTATTGTATGTGATATTCTTTTTTCTAGTCTTCATGTTGATTTTTTTTAAAAATGTGATACCAAAACAAAAATAAGATGTAACGTTATGGACCATTTTGACAAAAAAAATAAGTAGAGTACCGAAATATAAATACATGCAAAGATGGGGTACCAAATAGTTAGTTTCCCCCTATTCTTCTTCTTACCTCTTTGGCATTCGGGTTTGTAGGAGCCGTGTACCTATTCCCTTGGCTATTGATGGTTGGGTTTCCACTCCCCCCAATGGCATACATCTCCCACTGTGTGAAATCATTGTTGACTACATGAATGTATCCTCTCCTGCACCTAGGCATTCTCTGAACCAGATTCTGACCAAAGTGGTTAAAAGCAATGGTGACCTGCATCCCAGAGTCAGGCTTATACTCATCACTATGTCCCAACAGCATCACCTCATTGTGGTGGGAGAAGAAATTGTTGGATATGGTGATCCCAGTGGATCCCATCACAGCATCAATCAAACCATCTTTGCAGTGTGATAAAGAGCAATGGTCGATCCATATGTCCTTAGCTCCAAAGATGGAGATACCGTCACCATCAGATTCTGTTCTCCAACCATAGTGAGTAGGACTGGACCTCACATTAGCCTCACCTGGTTAGGAACAAGAAGATATAGGAATCAAATCGTAAATGTAGGAAGAGTTGAGGGATCAAAAACATAATAACATCAAAACTTGGGACCCTTACTAGCAGAAAAGAAAAAGGGAAGGAATCCTAAAACCTTTAGAGGATATTTTGCTTCAAAAAGTGGGATTATCAATCATAAAATCTGCACTTACAAGTTATTCCATATCCAAGCATTTTGCTGGAATATTATAATATATAAAATAAATAATTTAACGAAATTTATAGTCTTTTAATCGTAAATATACTCACCCAAAAAAGGGTATTTCAGGAATGAGAAATCAATTCTACTACCTACTCTGAAAGGAACTTATTTCTGCTCAGAAAATTTAAGTTTTTTCCCTACCTGACTGATAACAATGATGAATGTGTATATTGTGTATAATGACGTTGCTGATATACTGCAAAGTAATGCATCCACCGCCGGTGATGTGCACATTCGCCCCACGTCCATCCAGTGTCTTGTAGCTATTAAATATCAGCTCTTGCTTCAGCTTGATGTGCATATTACTAGGGAAAACAATCCACAACGGTTCTTCTTGAATCACGGCATATCTAAGCGTCCCAGGCTTTGGAGTCACAGCATCATCGTCTGAAGAATCCGTGACAATGTAATACTCACCACCTTTGCCTCCCAATGCATACTGACCGAACCCGATGGCGCAGTCGGCTAGACGCTGACGGTTGTTAGGCCAGTCAGGGTCACATTTCCAGCAATCATCTATGGGGTTCCCTGTAAGGCAGGCGGACTCGTCCTGCAGGGCTTGCCGTCTTGAAACCGAAGCATTCACTCTCCTGCAACAAAGGACAGAGTAAGCAACTCGATTGTAAGAAATGCGATTCTTTTTCTTACAACATTGTTATACCTTTGAACATCTTGAGCAACCTCGTTGGGATTTGGATGTGGTACGGGTAATGTGAGGTTGAATGTGGATGTAGGAAGTGGAGAAAATGAGGTTAGGAGAAACAAGAAGACAATGTAGTTGATGGACACCATTGTTTCTACCAGCAGTTGTGTGTCTGGGTGGGTTTAAGTTCTGAAAAACAAAGATTAAGAAACAGCACTGTGTCTAACAGTGTGCACTTTGATTTATAATCATTGTAATAATAGACTTTTAGGGTTCATTATTTAATGGAGGGAAACTAAAAGGGGGAGGGGGGAAGAAAAGAGAAATGTGGGAGAGATTTTAGCTCTCTTGACTCGAGGAATCAGTGTGCAGGAAGCTTTATTGATAATGGTAAATAATGGAGGGGCTTTTTGGTCATTGTATGAAAATCGAAGGGTGATTTTTTTAATCAACTACCGTAAAAGTATTATCTGTTTTAGAATATATTTTCAATTATTAAATATTATCATTTAATCATTATACTATAAATATTAATGATCAATCAATAATTGCACGAATCAATGTTGTAACATAGTGATTGAATAATGTTTAATAGTTAAAAATATATATTCTAAAACAAATACTAGTATAATTATCGTAACTGATTCAAAAGAAAATAGAAGGTTTGGTTGGTTTAAAATGAGGAGCGATAAACATAAATTTAAATCATGATCATAAAAATGTATTTCGTCATAAAATTTTATTATAATTTCGAATAATAACAAATAAATTTTTATTATTATAAATTATTATTTTTTATGATAATTATTTTAGATGATATTAAAATTTTAAAATAATGACTTAAATAAATATGGTATATCCAAAATTTAAATCTTTGGTGATAAGTGAAAATTTAGTATCCGTTTGTCCCTGTGAACAGGGAGCAGATCTGTTGAGATCTTGTTTCTGAGTCATGCTTGAGTCCAGTGGCATGGATATTCCTCTATCCATTCCCACTTAACAAACTTTCTTTTTCAGGTTTCATGGCTAATGTTTCCTTTTCTTACTCCTTTTTACAAAGTTTTTATTTAATCCCTGAATTTAACTCTTTTTCGTCACTTTGTGCTCCTTAGTGGTTAAGATGACGTAATTTGGATTTTCGGATTTTTTAGTCACTTTGATTATGTAGCACATTGAGAGTGTCACATAATCAAAATGGCTAAAGTGAAAAAAAAATCGTCAAATTCATTAATAATATGAAAAAAATAAAGTTTAAGGATTGAGATGAAAAATAAGTTAAGTCCCTTTACTTTCATTGGCTTAAAGTAAAATAATTCTAAACAAGAAAGATGCTCTCTTTTTTTTACTCTCCCTTGCTTCACTCCACTGTAAAAGATAGGGTGAAAGTAAAAGTAAATCTTCCTTTGCTATGGAATGGATGATTAGGGTTGGTGCAATCTGGAACAAATATTCAACTCACAGGTTAAAATAAAAAAGGCTAATATATTCAGGGGTATGATTCCAATAAAACAAGTTTGTCAAAAACATAGTTAGTATTGAAAAAAAAAACAAATTTAAAGTCTAACAATAAAATCTTAAATTCTAAAATATACTTTTAATTATTAGACATTCATCGTTCAATCATTCTGTTGGTATTATTAATGTTCGAACTCGTAATTTTTAAGAACAACACTTGTTTCTTTAACCATTAAGGTTAGATGACTCGTGTTTATTTTCCACTTTCTTTACTCGTAAAGCATGTTGGCGTGCCCTGGGTCTGAGCGTTGAATCCGGGTTGGTTCCACTTCGAAGGCGTCGCTGCTTCTATGCTCGTCTTTTCATGGACATGGGGACCAGACAAAGGGAAAGAAAAATCATGTAAAGCGACGAGTTTAGGGTAGAAGGCCTTAATTTAAGGTACAAATTTGGTATAAACGAAATATATAAAATTTAAAATATTATATATTTTAATTAATAACTTAAAATATAATTATATATATTTTAGAATTTTTAGAATTTGGCTATAAGTAATATTTTATATATTTATTTTTAATTATAAATTAGATTGTTGTACCATAGATTTATTATTATCAACGATAAATTAAATCGATGGAACTAATAGTTGTTATGACCATATTTTAACAAATTGATTTAATTCACCAAAATAAATTTATTTATTTTTATTTGATTAATTGGGTAGCTCAATGCAATCGATCCTCTATCTACCTGTATAGTTCCTAATGAAGATTGCATTAAAAAAATGTATGAACTCGTTTATCAAGTCAAAGGCTAAAACCAATAGAGGAAATAGGTCTAACGAGCATTTTAAATATATTTTACAGTAATACTTTGAAAACGTTCCAGTAATTGAATTATAATTAATTATAAAATGATTATTTTAATTATAATTTTTACTTAAATATTTTTAAAAAGTAAAAAATAGAATTTTGGGTGGAAATTATATTATGAGACATTTTTACCACATCATTCATGAGACCAACCAATAAAAAGCATCCATTTAATTATTTTTTTTCACTTTATTATTTTTATCAAATGAATCTTCACTAATATTTATTATAATTTAAGTTTAAAACAGTTTTTACCAAGTGAAGATTTACTTGATAAAAATAATGAGGTGAAAAAATAATTAAATGAATGTTTTTTATTGGCTGGTCCCATAAATAACGTGGCGGGAATGTCCCATAATATAATTTTTTCATTTTAGAAGTTTTGTGAGAAATTATTTTTAAATAATATTTTTAAAAAGTAAAAATTAAAAATATTAAAAATTAGATTACATGTCAAGTTGTAAATTTAATAATCAAGCATTGTATTAAAACAATTTAATAAATAGGAAATTAACGTATATACCATTTTAGTAATATTTTATTTAAAATATTTTTATTATAATTTAATAGAATTAATAAACTTAATCCGTATCTACGTAACCCATAGTCTAATATAAATTCAAATATAATATTCTAAATTTTATTTAAACTCAAAATAAATTGAATTAAACTAAAATAACTTAAAATTTAACTGAACAAAATTAAAAGTAATTTTTGCCGAAAAATAACAAAAATTAAAAAGTAACTCAAAACGAAAACAACCCAATTTAATCCGCTCAACTATTCATATGTTGTTCTATTTTTATTATATTGCTAATTAAAAAACACCTTTAGCAATATTTTAATGATTTAATACAATTTTCTCCTTTAAAAATCACCTTCATATATTGATTAAAAATAATTTAGTTTGATATTGACTCGATCTAAAAATATTTGATTTGATTAGGGATGGTTATTTGACCCAAGTTTTGACGACTTCCGACCTAACCTTTTAGGTTCTAGTTTTTCAAGAAAATTTTAGGCTAGGACTGAGTGTTTTAAAAATATGATTGAATCAAGTTTAATTTAATTTAAAGGTAAAAAATAATTAACCCTATTTAAAGGTAATAGTTTAATTTTATTCGCATTGACCACACTAGGGTTAACTACCTTACTAGTATACATAACTTTTTCCCAAGATAGTGTGTGTTATAAACCTTGTTTATAGTAGTCTCGTTAGTAATCAGATAATTAAATTACGTTTTCTGTCTCGTTGTGTTTATTGTAGTTACAAACATAACGAATATTATTGATGCTAGTGTGATTATTGTGGTCATGAATATTTTAAAGAATAAATAATATTATGGATATAATGATAAAAAATATCATGATTTCGAACATTACTAAAACTTTAAAATAATAATCACACAATAACAATTGTAGACCCAAATTTAAAACAATTATTCTCTAGAATTTGAATCAAAGAATAACTATAATATTAATATTGTAACTAACAACCTCAGTCAAAGAATTAATTTTATTCAATCCATAAATTAAAAAACCTAATTAAGTATAATTTTTAATAAAAAATTAAATTTATTTTTTGAATTCAAAGATAAAAATATTCGTTAATTAAACATTAAAATAATGCTTGCCTGTAAAGTTGTCCCATCCCAGCACCGAAATCCATCAAATCATATACTAACGGAAGTGTCTTTGATTCTTATTGGCTGATAAAAACAAACTGTTTTCATATAGAAACAAAGTGTCTTGGAAGAGATACGAAAGAGTTGACAGAAAACCAAAAGGGTAAACTGCAATAAAGTTCACTTAATTATGGATATAATTATATTTAAATTATTTAATTATTAAAAAATTATATTTGGATCATTTATTTATGGTAAGATTATATTTGGGTCAGTTAACATATTAGAAAAAGTACATTAATTTGATCGTTTTTATAAATCACTTGTATAACCTTGTTAACATTAAAGTACTTTATTTAAAATCATTAATTAATCTAATACACGAATTGATAAACTTTTTTTCAAATAAGAAGAGTGACCCAAATTTAACCTTAACTATAATTAAGTGATCTGAATGTAACTTTTAATAATAAATGACCCAAATATAATCATATCCATAAATAAATGACCCAAATAAAACTGTTAATAATTAGGTGACCCAAATATAACTCTACCCATAACTAAGTGATCTTTATTGTAGTTTACCCAAACCAAAAGTACCAGGGAAAAGACTTCAATAGATTAGAATTTATACAGTATTTACATAACTAGCGGCTAAATATTACTATTACATATTTAATCTCAGAATAATTTTTTATATTTATAATAATTGATACAATAAAAATTTTATTTTTATCCAGATCACATTTTAAAAATATAGTGTATTAAACAAAATCCAATAAAAATGATAAAATATTTAAAACTTATAAAATTCTAAATTAATCCATCAATAATTTAAAAATTATAAAATATTTTAAAATTTAAAACAAAAATATTGAGGTCAAATTTATCCTTCCCAAAAATATAAAATAATATAAATTAAAAAATAATTATTTTATTTTATTTTATTTTACTGATTATCTTCTTCCCCACATATTAAATACTTCACATTTTTGTACAGAGTGAACCTACACCCTTTACAAGAAACTGGACCGGACTGAACTGTGTTTCTTGACATTATTTCCCAACCTCTGCCCATCTTTATGACTTATTGTAAAAATAATCTTCCATGAGGACCCACTGGAACATAACTTTTTTGACTCCTGTGAGTATTATTTGTCACGTTCTGGTCCCATATCTTTGAAAAAATATGAAATTAGTATACTATTTTAATGTTTGCATGTCAGACAATACTCATAATATCAATTGAACCTTTATTATTATAATCTACTTTATAATTTAAGGATAAAGTTTATAATTAGTAATTAAATTTTGATCAATTATTTAATTTGATAATTAAATTTTTAATTATTTTAATATTGTTAATAAATTTTTAGTTTTGTTTTAATTTGACCTCTGATTCGTTAACAACAGTTAAAAGGTGATGTGACTGTTAAGTTATTTGATATAATAACACATTTAGTCGTTCATATTTATACATTCAAATAATTTAATCATAATTTAAAGGAAATATAAATTTAATCCTTATTATTAAAAGTTATTTGATATAAATTTAATCATATTTTATTTTTAAAAATTCGAATAATCATAAATTCAACAAGTGTATCAGTAGAAAAATGAACGATATTCATCTTAAAGGTACATGATCAAATCAATTTATCTATATTATGTATGTACATCGTTAAAAGTTAAAATATATACAAATAAATGTTATATTATAATATTTTTTAGACTATTTAAAATTCGAATAATTATTCTAATCTCGCAATATCTCATTTGAGATTGAAATGTTTTAATTAACTTATGTTGAAGGCAGTTACCTACTAATTTACAATTATTGAGAATAATAAAATAAAACCATTTTAATAAGCACAAAAATAAAATATAATTAAAATACATCACTAGATAAAAAAAATCCATTTTTACTTAAAAATAGGATAAAATACTCATATAACCATCCGGTTTATAGCAAGTTTTTTATTGGATCACTCAACATTAAAAAGTTACAAAATAGTCACTTGGATTATTAAAAGTTATAAAATAATTTATTTCCATCAAATTGGTAACAAAAGATGGCATGGGGGTTTAAAAAATTGAAAAATAACTTCTTTTTTTTCTTGTTCTTCCGATAATTCCACTTGTCAAGATAAAACGATTTTTTACCCATAAAATTAAAAAAATAAAATTATAATACTAAAATAAATAAAAAAGTGAAGTAAAAACATCCCAACTCACCACATGTATAAAATATAAAAACAAATTTGACAATATTTAGTTAATAATAAATCAGAATTACTTTACGATATAATTATAAAGATTATATGTATAAAGTATAAAATTAAAAACAGATGTCCATTTTTTATAAACAATCAAAATATTAATAATATTTTCTTAAAAATTATGATATAATTATACAAAAATTAATGTTCATTTATAACCTGTTAAAAAAAACTGTTTTTACTGTAATATTTAATATTTTCTTAAAAATTATGATATAATTATACAAAATATTCAGTGTATGTGTTCATTTAATATTTCAACGAGTAAGAATTAGATTATTGATATGATATTCATCATTTAAAATAATAATATTATTAATTATCGTGTGTTGTAATTTGAATATTGATTGTTAAAATATCATATTAACATTAAATATTATTTTTAAAAAGTTAAGCTTTAAGTAATAATATAAGTTATTTTTAAGTTTAGGTACCAGTTCAAAATAAAGAAAAGATTTAAGTATTAATCAGAGGGAAAAATCAAAATTTGAATGGCTTAACCCTCCCTGACTCTAAGGGGTTAAACTATATATTTTTCCATCAGTGTCTAACTATTTTAAAGTTTAAATAAGTGTTTAACGTGGTTTCAAAACTTAAATAAAGTTTTTTAGAGAAATTAATTTTTTTATCCAATAAAAAAACCCGTTAATTTCTCTAATAAATTCCCCCTAACTGTAACCTAAACACCCAAATCCTAAGATTTTTAACCTCATCATAGCTAACGAACATCCAATAATGAAAAAAAAAGAGTTCGATTGAGTTTTTATCCTAAGACTAGAGGGAGGAAGATGTTGAACAATGAACCATTGAAGAGTAGGGATACTAGGTGGCGAGAGAGATATGATTTGAGGTTTGATAGAAAAAAACTAAAACTTCAGAATTTTTATAAAAATTCATATTTTAAAAGAAAATCAGAGAATAAATAAGTAAATGTGTTACTGTAGAATTAATGTTTTGATATAATAATTGAAAAATAGTGTTGGACTAATTTGAAAATATTTTAAAAATGGTTCTTATGTCCAAACTACTTGAAATTATATTTAAGATGTTTTTGAGAAAGTTTAAATATATTTTGAATGATTTAAAGAAACCAAATAACTGATTTTTACCCAGGTGTTTCGATACACCCTCAAGGTGTTTCGATACCTATTCTTCAATATCATGGTTTCAAAGGCAAAACCACAGTGGTATCGATACCTTTTGCCACTGTGATGCTCTGTTTCGAACCTTGTTTCGAAACACCCCCAACGGTCAAAACGATTTTATGAAAACCCCCAACGGCTAGGAGCGGTATCGATAAATGCAGGTCAACGGCTATTTCCCAAAGAGGGTGTTTCGATACCAGTTCAAGCGGTATCGATATCACCTGCACCAGAAACAAAAATATGCCTTGTAATCAGCTCCAAACGGCTCTAAAACATACCCAACGGTCATAAACGACTAGAAGCTCATTTGGGATGATAAAAGGAAGTCTCAAGCATCAAGAGAAGAAAAATGTTTCACTTGTAACAACATTATGATCAAAGATTTGTCTTAGTGCTTAGATTCCTATTGTTTGGGTAGACAAACACTTGTGAGTTTAATTGTCATATATGCTTAAGTGTAATTAGGAATTGGGTGAGTGCTTAGTTGCAAACACTAGCCTTATTAGAAGGATTCAAGTTTGCTAAGTTTTCTTGTTTGAGTGAATTCCCAAGGTTCGGTTGTGAGCTTTGGATGCTTGATTTGGGTTGTGAATCAAGGTTGTAAGGTTATCCCTTTGTTCCTCAAAAGGTTGAAATTCTTAGTGAATTTGGAAATCCTTAGTGGGAAGCTAAGGTAGTGGATGTAGGTGCTTGTTCGAAGGCCGAACCACTTTAAAATCCTTGTGTTCAACTCTTATCTTTTTGCTTCCATAACAAATCACCCAAAGTGTTCTTTCTCCATCAAATTGGCAAGTTAATCGGTTGTACATCGAGCCACTCCAAGCCTAACAGTTACGTTATAATTAGATGACGGAATTTTTTTAAGATCACTGATAAAAAAAATTTTGAGTTACGAAATAAAATATTAAATATTTATTTAGTTAAAAAATACTTTAGATACCTAATTAAAAAATTATGATTTTGACACTTATTTGATGTGCAAACCTTTGAATTATCTTTCATTTAAAAAATTCAAAGTTTTATAATTAAATAAGATATTAAAATTAAAAAAAAAAACATTTTTTCACTTCCCAACATTCATTTTTTTAGAAAATTATTAAATATACTTAATTTATAGTCTTATCTATTAAAAGTCAATCGATTATTTTTTTTATATCATTAATGTACTTATAATTTTTTATAATAATTTATCATAATTAACTTATAAAAAATATGACGATTTATTTTTTAAAATAATATAGATAAAAAATTGTTGATTTTTTAATAAATGAAAGGTAGATAACATTAGCGGTCAGCAAGACCGAGTATTCAGCCAATTTAAATAAAATTAGTCCTGATAACCATCGATTCTTGAAAATTGGAATCAGTTCCGGTTACACCGAGTCTTATTCTAAGAACCAGTCTTGTTATTGATGGGTACCGATTTTAATACCGGGTACTCGATCAATTAGTTTATTCTTAAAAACACTTGAGTAATTAGAGAGAAAAAATTTCCAACCACCAATAATAATATTAAATAATAAAATTAGAATATTGTAGACTTGAAATAAAAGTTTTAAAAACTAGTCATACTCATAATATTCACACATAAATAGAAAGTTTGATAAGAAAATTAACAAAAAAAAAAACAATACCGGATATTTGGTATCGGTCCCCGTCCTACTGGGTATCTACCGAGTACCAGGTCTAAAAAATCAAGATCCAATCCCGGTTATGACCGAGACCTAAATTTTAGATTCAGTCTCGATCCTACCAGAACCAATACCAGATAAAAGTCTATCAGATCTTACCGAATCCGAGACCGAATAAATCAAATTTTTTGTCACCCCCGGATAACATAGTAAACAACGTCTATATAATATTTTTTATTATTTTTCAGTCCTTACGAAAAGTAATAAGAAAGCCTACTAGAAACTCCAAGCAAGTAAATAAAAAAGAGAGAAATGTTTGTTCCAGGCTTGCAATCCAATCCTCCCTCTTAGAGAAGGAATCATCGCCAAAAGATAACGGCTTTGCTTCAAAGCCAACCGAATCTTTTAACTCTTAATCTTACACTTCTCTTACATACTATATATAATTATATACACACACTCAATGACTTCCATGGCAGTGTTCCGAACAAAAAGATTATTCTTTTCAACTCTTGATACAAACCCTTGTCATAGATTGTATTAGAGAGCGAATGATGGAGGGAGAGGAGGAGGTTGCTGTTTGTAAAGATCAAGTACAAATCATCAAAGGGAAACGTAGCAAACGTACAAGGCAATCGTCGCCTACTCTGAATTTGCCGATGGATTCAACCACCACGACATCTACCGGAGGTGGCGGAGCTGTTCTTTCTCCAACAACATCAGTTGAGTTAGCAGAAAGCAGTAATGAACGAGAACAAGAAGATGAAGAAGATATAGCGAATTGTTTACTTCTTTTGTCTCAAGGTCAAACGAGGAAAACACCATCGGAACCGCCTTCTTCGGCAGCAGCGGCAACAAGCAAGACGGCGACGCGGGGGATGTTCGTTCACCAATGTAAGACGTGTAATCGGTGTTTCCCTTCATTCCAGGCGCTTGGTGGGCATAGAGCAAGCCATAAAAAGTCCAAGGTTAACGATCATCACGATCAAGATAATGATGATTTCGACGATGAACCGACCGACATGAATACGACCCTTTCACTTCAAATAACAAGTAAGACTTCTGTTTCAAGCAATAAATCTAGGGTTCACGATTGTTCCATATGTGGGGCTGAGTTCTCCTCCGGACAAGCTCTTGGAGGTCATATGAGAAGGCATAGATCGACATTAAGTAATGTTCCAACGACGGCAACCTCGAACACCGTCGGGACAAGTGTTCTGCAATTGGATCTTAATCTTCCAGCCCCGGAAGATGATCATCACAAGGAACCTGAAGTGTTTTCCTTTGCTTCCAAGGAAAAACTAGTTGTTTTTTCAGCATCTTCTTTGGTTGATTGCCATTACTAGATTCAATGTGGGAAATTCTGTATCATTAGCAGTTAATTTATTCTTCACTGTACTTGTTGATCATTCTTTGAATTCTTTTAAACTAACTTTGTTCCATGTTAATGAAGTTGAAAATAAAATTTCTTTGATGAAGTATGTTAGAGTATGTATTTTCATGGTCTCATTTTCCATATATTTGTCATTATTTTAATCCAATTTTTGTTAGGTTGGGCAACCTGTTATATTCCTTTATGAGTTGGAGAAGCATGTGATAGTTGATGGAATAGAAAGGAAGATAATTGTTATAATAATAATAATAATAATAATAATAATAATAAAAGGAGAAGCGTAATTAGGAAAAAATAATACATGATCTAGGTTCATCATGTTATTTATAATTTCATTCGATGAAATTTATTTAATGACGTATTGAAAATGCGTGAACATTCACCTCGAAAAAAATAAGATAGAAAATTATGGTGCAAATCGTCTGCCTCTTAATCGTGTCTCTATTGGTACCTTCGTTTTAAATTAGTGAGTTTAGGGTTCAAGGTTAGAGGTTGTGGTTAGGGCTTATGGAATTAGGGATATGATGTATTTTTAGGGTGTAGGGTTGAGGATATAGAAAATTAGGGTTAGGGTTTAAAATTTAAATTTTAAAATTTTCAATAAAAGACACGAAAAGAGAGAAAATATTTTTACTAAAACATTGTTGTTAAATTAGACTGTAAATAATACGATAAATCAACACTATGTAATATTTTTTTTTCAACCCTTCAAATTGCTCACTGCCCTTCCATTTATTAAAACCAATGCTAAATTATTGATCCATCTCCATGTGAAGGGACAAATTGGGCACTTAATTTACGTCTCCTTCCTTAAACAAAGTGTCCCTCTTCTTTGTCTGGTAAGATCAAAAGATGACGCGAAACACTTAACCTAGTTTGTCCCTTTTGTGTTCCATCTGCCATTAAAACATCAGCTTTCTCTTGAGAAAGGAAGAGAGAAGTGAAGACTGAGTATTCGAGAGGTCGTCTAACTGGGCAGATTTGGTGGTTGCTGAGAAGCCAAGCAATGTGACCCACTTTGGTTCTAGACCATTCGATTTGGCATGGGCATCTTGTTATTATTTACGAACACTTATGGAAAGGTTAGCCTAAACCCTAAACCGCTACCATAAGAATCTTTTACAATGTGAACATTCAGAGAGTTAGTTGCTTGTAATCCTAATGAACATAGCTCACAGACGATATGGTTAGAGTAAAATTTATAATTAAATGACTAAATTATAACATTTAGAAGAAAAGTTACCCATTTGGATCCAAATACATAATTGCGTAGCCTAGGGTGTGTTTTTACCTATTATAAAAATAAAAAGGAAGAGTAGACCTAAGTTGATTCGCCGTAAAAACTAGGAACAACAGAGGACTCGAAAGAAAGAGAAGACAACAATGGCGGTTCCAGGAATGCACATGCTTGAAGAAGATGAAGACGATGATAACGCTCTTTTTGAAGAAAACGGTCTTGTGATGGACCTTGAAGCCGATACTCCTCCGCACCTACGCGACCTCGCCGCAGCTGCCCAGCTCGGCGACCTCAACGCTCTTCGTCTCGCCCTAGGTTTCATTTCCCCCCTTTGGCAATTTTTACTCTTTTATTCCTGTTTGTTTAACCTTCATCTGTTAAAATTTCATGTTACGGACTTTTACTTCTCTTTCCCCCTTTGGGGTTTATCATTCTTTGAAAAATAAAAAGATGAGTTTTCAGAAGTTATCTTATTTTTGTTGCTAACTGTGATCGCTGGGTCAATGCTGGTGTGAGAATAATTAATACCCATGAATAAAATTAGGGATTTTGGGGTAGTTTTTGTCAAGAAATTTGAAGAACGTGTTGAGATTCTTTGAAGGAAATAGATGAAGTAAAGAAGCATACTAGATGTTGATTCAAGTTTGTGAATGTTATATTGAAGTTGGTGCATTAGGGATGTTCATGGTCGACCTACATACTACAATGGCTAATCTGTAGGTTTTTTCTTAGTATAATTAGATGATGTGTTCATCTCATTGTGCTTAACCATGAACACTCCTGATATCCTTAGTGACTTAGAAATGAAAGCTTTGCATGTATGGAAGTATCTTTGGTTTGTAAATGTTCTAGGGAAGTTGGTAATTAATATATCCTTAGGGATTTAGATTTGAGAGTTTTGCATATTACTTAAAAAATGAAAAGCTTTTCATATATGATTGATAGCATGTAATGTATATATGAAAATTGAGAAGTGTAAAGGAGCTGAAGTTGAGAAAACTTCTGATCTTGAATAATGCCTTATTTAAGTGTCTTCCTAGATTGTATGACAGATTGTTTTTAGAATTTTGATTTGTTTCCCGTATCTATGTCAATGCTATGCAAGCGTTTATGCCCTTTGGTTATTAATGGAATATTTTCTCAGAATGGAACACCTAATATGCTGTTCCTTTCATCATTTTAGTTGGACTCGCTTAGACATTGAAGCTATTTTGTTCTGACAATTCTTTTTTTTTTCAAATACTTGTGTCTAGTACAGGAATATGTGGATATAACCTCCATAGATCCTCTAAATACATGAAAATTTTTAAAAGAATCTGACCATACATGTATTAAATACATACCCATTTCCAACACTCGCACCCGAATCCAAGTAACATAACATTTAAATGTTTTCTTTGTGTACTATATCTCCTAATATGCATTTTATTGTTCACTTGATTGTATAGACAACATGAATGGAAGCATCGATGAACCTGTAGAAGATGGTGATACAGCTCTCCATCTTACATGCCTTTATGGTTATCTGCCTTGTGTTCAAGTAAGTTGTCCGATTTTGTTTTCACTGCTATTGTTATGTGTTTTCTAGACCAAAATCCATATTATTGATGATTTGATCCTTTGTAGCTACTTTTGGAAAGGGGGGCTAATTTGGAGGCCGTGGATGAAGATGGGGCGGTTCCTTTGCATGATGCCTGTGCCGGGGGTAGGATGTACACTTTTTTTAGAATCTTTCATCTCTGAGTAGGTACTGACCTTTGTTTTTTTCTTTTTCTTTCCCGATTGATGCTTTCAGGATACATTGAGATAGTACAACTTCTACTAGACAGAGCCACTGATAGTGGGTGTCTGAAAAGGATACTAGATTCAGTTGATGCCGAAGGTGATACTGTGAGTACCATGATACTAATGGCACTTGAACCATCTTGAATTATAATGCATATATGTTCAAATTATTTGGTCGATATTGATTAGGTTCTAAAGTTAATTTGATTCATTTTAATTGATTCTGATTTGTTTGGCTCATTCAGTTGCACATTGATCAAAGTTTTTATCTACTAAATGAAATTGGAATCGATTTAGCACTCTTCTCCCATTTGCTTGACAAGACCGAAAACACGACCTGTTTTGATGACCAAAACTATCCAACCTAGACCCGGCTTTGTTTGAGCTTGAAATTATTCGAATCCAAAATGACCTGAATTCAGAATAGGCTGAACAAGTAACCCATAATGATGACTGAAAACTCAACCCTCAAAAAACAAATGATCCAAACCTAAAATGAACCGACTATTCAAATTTGAGTCGAACCTAAATGACCTGAAAATTTTTGAAACCCAAATTGACCAGATTGTTTGTTCATATATGAACCAGAATGCTTTTTATACACAACATAGTCTTGTTTATGGCTACTCCATTTCTTTTCTGTCAGCCTCTTCATCATGCAGCAAGAGGTGAGCATGCTGAAGTCATACAGTTGTTACTGGCAAAAGGAGCATCTCCCACAAAGACGAACACTTATGGAAAGGTTAGCCTTGATTAGTTTTTTTCTAAATCTAATATTTTCCTTTCCAAGATGTGTTCCTAACTTGAAATTGTGCAGATCCCACGGGAGCTAACTGACCCTGGAACAGAGGCTTGGAGAGTTTTTGAAGCCGCCGCCACCAGTGCCCAGACCTCCCAGTGAAGCTACCAAGTAAACCTGATGTTTCTTGAAATTTGCTTGGACAGTGTTAGAAAAAGGGTCGAGTGGTGGCTACATTTATGTTGCCTCTACCGTGACAGAAAAGTGGAGCTTGTATAAGTTTATAGCTTTTCAATGCTACCCTATTATTGCAAAGAAACAGTGAAACGGCATGATCTTTTTATTGTTTTTTTAAAATGCCAAATCTCAATAAATTAGTCGAATGATTATTATTATATTAGTGCTAGGAAATTTTTTAAGGAACGGTTTTAGCATATATGAAATGTGCTGACTAGTGTCAGGTAATGGCAATGAACTTTAAAGTAGAAGGATTAGAGCAGATAATAGTAGAGGGTATCTCTATTTTGTTAAGGATAGAACAAGCATCGAATATGTGTTCCACGAAGTATATCATAAACAAATGGCAGGGAACCATACTCGCTATAAACAATCGGTTCCTAATAACAGATCTTGAACAAAGTATTTCGGCCACATTGCCACAGGGTATTGGAGAGTGGTGCCCTACATCTCCTAATCACATCATTTCTTACGACATTTGGCATAATGTGTCAAGTTTTCATGGAATTTGGAGGAAATACCTTCTGAATGAAGTCTAAGAACCGGTGCGAGTAGAATGTAGGGTCGACGGCAGATATGGATAGAGAATCAAACTGAAGAGATTTATAGGCATGTTCAATCTTCTTAGTCATGTTATACTCTTGCAAGATGTCGATGATTCCCAGATATAGAACAACATCATAGGCTTCATGGAACGTGTTTTCTTGTTTGCCAGGAATCTGTTCAGCCCTGGCTGGCATGTTCACACCAAGCTGGATCTGGAGTCTGTTACATAAATAAATAAATAAAAAGAATTAAAGCACACACGCTGCATTAGAATCATAATGTGTACGAAGTCACTACCATCCCTTTTTCTCTCATGATTTAGACTTCAGAAATTATGGCTACAGGTGTGGATCAGACATCTGCAGTTCTTTACAAATTTTAGGATATTGCAAGAGTAGGTCATCATACCTCGCAGTACCCGGGAGGAGGAGATCTACTTCCTCATCACCAGCAGCTGAAGCTCGCAAACGTCTACCTCGTATATGAGAACCCGCAACAACACTGTTGTCGTCGGTTCCACGAGGAACCAGTACAAGGCCTTGAGGGTAGTTGGAAATTTCATCATCCTCTGAAATATAAACACCAAGAAAAAATGGAAATCTGTCCACTGTCCTTGAGGATGATGAAAGAGTAGGAAATGCATGCAAGTTGGATCAGAATCAGATAACTACAGAATTGATCCGATTATTTGGGTATAGGCTATGTACCATGCATAATATATTAATATATATGGTTCCATCACAGAATATTAAAGCCAAGAGTAAGGAGTTGAATTGGTATGAACCCCAAGTCTTATTCGATGTTGTTTCAATTTTCAAATACGTCCTATAGGGTATATAACTACAGAATAGATCCGATTATTTGGGTATAGGCCATCTTATGTATGTCAACAGATGTAGATTTTTGAAAGACGCTTAACTCTATAATCTGCGAAAGAAAATGGTACCCTAAATAAAATATAAAGGAGCAGAAGAAACTGCCAATAGAAGATCAAATGTTCTAAATGCACACCTTCCTCTGCAACACTCCCCAGGCCGTCCACTCTGTTGTAGGACATGGCAGATCTCAAATGCTGGGGTGCTCGATAATGTACACCAAGCAAAAGGCTATAGTCCATAATGCACTGTTCTTCCAAAAATTTACTATCAGTTTCTATTTGCCTGCAAAAATATTATGTAAATGAAACTAGGTAAACCAAATCCAGCAGGATAGAAAAGAAACAATTTTGTATCGTTAAAACTGTTTAGTTTTGTCTTAGCAATATTGTGAGGTAAACCAAATATTGTACAGATCATTGTGAAGTCGTTAATGGTGATAAGCTGATAATATGTCAATTTGAAAATGTAAGATAATATGATGGCATAAAAGTTACAAATACATCAACTACCTTAATAAAGCTTCTCGCCAAGAAGGCTCCAAATAAAAGCAGTAATTGAGATCCAAATCTTTAAGTGTTGTGTTCTCATCAATTTCTACATTCTCGGCAGAACGACCTAGTGATGATCCTTTCAAGTCAAATCTTCTATGAATCCTTAACTCGGTGCAAAACATATTTCCCATGACCACAAAGCGAAACTGCAAGAGAACTTGATTCTTGGTTGTCAGCTCAAAAGGCATTCTAGTTCTGAATGAACCTTTTGTTATGGCATGAACTAAGAAATGGAAAAAAATAGTCCTTAACCAAAGTACCTAACAATAATTTTATTCAGGTGAATTCAGTGAAACCACCTTAATGAAGTGTATGGATTGAGGTTAAAAAAAACTCTTGCATACGAAAGAAGTAGAGAACTCAACTGTTGTTATTACCTTTTGACCACTTGATGGTTTGATTCTGTGAAGCCCAAAAAACTTTGTTATGAGTGTATTCTCATATGACCTCACGTGATGGTGATAGTTGGGAAGCATTCTTAGAAGAACCTATATGCAAGAATTTAGTCAAGAAAACCTGCACTCATCAGGGGAAAACGAGGAACAGAAGAAATAAAAATACGGACAGACCGACATTGAAAACACTTTGTAATCTGGTATTGATTTTAGATTAGGGAACTCCAAAGGTAAAAGAATTGCATATTGGCAGAGCTAACAAGTTAAAGCAACCAGCGGGCATTATCATATTTACTTTAGTTTCCCACAAAATACGAATAGTGTAAATGTGCAGATTGCAAACCTTTACTTCAGATTTCCGGAGCGTCTTAATCATGAAACGATCATCTTGAGACAGAAAGAAGATACTACCACTTTTCCCAGGAGAAGAAAGTTCCCTGAGAGCATCATTTCCACAAATGGACATCATGTAGTCAGCAGCATCGATCTTGAACATCTCCCGTAAGTTCCTGCAATAAGTTTTACTTATTTTAACATGGGAAACAAAAACATAGTATAATATTCACAAAAGATAAATTAGCATCAATATAATGACTACTTAGAACTAAATGCAAGGTCTATAAAAATGTTTTCTTTATAAAAATAAATGAAACGGTCGTTTAAGACACCTTCACTTTCAGAAGAAATAAGCAGCTAGAATTTTTTATTTCAAAAAGGATATAGAATCCTAAATAGCTCATAGACTAAACCTTCAAACTAAATCAGATGACCTCATCAAAATGGGAAGGTCTAAGAAATACCCAGTGAATGTATTATATTGTATACAGAAATTCTCCCTAAGGTCACAAAATGGAGGTATACTAACCTGAAAACCATTGGGCAGTAATCTTTCCACTTAAAATCATCGGATTGGTGGGTAGGTGTCAATTGTGATCCCTCCTTAGGAAAATTCATCCAGAAACTTGCACGGGGGCCAAAGTCTGTTGCTCTAACCTCTCTTCTTTGTACAGGTGTAATTTTCCCAACAGTGTATCTGGACAATAGCGGGCCAGATATAGATTCTTCATTGGATAAATGCAGTGTATCTTTCTATGAATTCTTTATAGAGGTGCAATAAAAATTAAATTACAATTTTTGACTAGTATCTATAACAGATTCACAAACAAACATCACTATTTAATATACCATTCTAAAGAGAGAAGGCTATATAGATATATCGTTTATACTGATTTAGTCAACAATTCACGATAACCGTCCAAAGTCCAGTCTGAATGATACATAAAAACCTAAGCAAAAGAAGTACTGAAATATTGAAGGGGAAAACTATCAGAAAATTAAGGGCCATATTTTCTGATCTAAGGAGTAAGGTAAATAAGCATTAGAGTTAGATATAAAGGACAGACCTGATTCCAAGCTGCAAACTGAGCATTAAATCATAACTCCTGTGGCCTTTAATGATTGTTTCACCAGGCCTCTTAATATCTTTAGCTAACCTTTTTTGTCTCCGTTTCACTCTTCGGGATGAAGGTGAAAAACTATTATTCAACACCAGCTCACTGATTAGAACACCTTGCATGTATTCACGTTCTAGGATTGGTGCATTTGTTTCACTCCCTTTTGCACCCCCTTCCATAAGAGAATCAGATAACTCTAATGATGAATCATGGCCAATCACTTTTTCAATGGATACCTCTAGACTCCAACGTCTTTCCAAGGAAACATTTTTGTTGCGAGATTGCTGCAGATTTAGCAAGTTTCCTTCTGATAACTTATCAGAATTACGATTTGATACTCGCTTGCCACCAACTTTGACATTTCCCATGCCTACAGAAGCAGCATGGTGGATATGTGAATGGTTCTGCTTTCTCAAATCTGGTAACAGTCCTCTTTCTCTGAGAGCATTGAGGTAAACTTCTTGTGAGGCAGGTAGCCTGCTGCCATTGGGATAAAATGATCCTTTTCCATCCTTTAAACCCCGTGTCCAAGTTCCTACATAGCAACCACCATCACTCCAGGTATACACTCCAAATCCATGCATCATTCCATTCAACCAGCTTCCTTCAAAGGAGTCTCCATTTGTCCATGTGAGGGTTCCTTTGCCAGACATTTTCCCACCTTTCATATTCCCTAGATAAACATTTCCAATTGCCCAAGTATATTTTCCAGGGCCTTCTGGTGTTCCCTGCATCCAAGAGCCTTCAAACACATCTCCATTGGGATAAACTTGATATCCTAAGCCATGTTTGACATTCAATTTCCATCTCCCCTTATAAGTCAATTTATTAGAGCCAATATATGTCCCAGTACCATGCATATATCCACCTGAGAATTCACCATCATAGACAGTTCCAGAAGGCCATTGTATTTTGCCATTTCCATGCCTCATCCCACGTCTCCATTCTCCTTCATACATACAACCACCTTGCCAAACATACTTTCCTTGACCCTCTGGCATGTTTCCATGCAATGACCCGGAATATGAGTCCCCATTCGGTAGCAAGAGTTCTCCAACTCGAAATCCTGCAGTTTCAGAACTATGGACAGCATCACCATTAGTTAGAATAGAACCATTGTCTTTGTCAATGATGGCATCGAGAGATTTTGTTCTTTCTGCACGAAAGAGTGCTTCTTCCACATTACTGGCGGTGACCACAAGGCCAGACATGCACAATGCCTCAAAAGGTTACAGTTTCTTACAATTATAGGTGAAGCCAATTCCAAGGTGCTTCAACAATATGGAAGAATTCTTACAATAAGACCCGGTAATAACACCTTTGAAAACTGTCTTTCCTTTGATCTACAAATTGAATCATGATCCAGCTCACTCATTAGTAGCAGATAAACTTTATTTCACCATTGTAAAAAGACTTTCTAAAGCAGACGAAACCTACTTAATTATGACTTCACATTGTAAAAACAAAAGAAACCGAGAGCTTGATTTCATCTGCTAAACTATATATCACATCACATTCTTCACGAAAATTAAATTTTAAAATAATATACACACACAATTACAACGTGAACTTCAAATTAACTTGATTTCCACAAAAACGAAGCTTATAAATTCTCGATTCATTAACTAGGAAATAAATCCAATGAAAAAAAACAAATTTCTAGCATTAAATCTTCAAATCACTACCTGATCTTTTTGCTCATTTTTCTTCTCCACTTATTTAAATCGAGTATAAATCTTTCTAAATCTAGTTGTCACTGTTCTTTCAAAATCTTATACATAGCAACGAACAAAATCTAGCAATCAATAAAATATTCCACCAGCTTTTTATCTACCATACATAAATCAAGTCAACTGAAACTCAAACATTAATGCATCATTACCAAAAATCAATATATCTATACAGTATACACAACATATACGTACAAAAATGCTGAAAGATAAGGCAGAAAGTACCTTTTAAAGGAAACAAAAAGGTTGAGAGAGAGAGAGAGAGAGAGCAAATCGACGACGAAAGCAAAAGTCGCAGCAAAAGGAAGGAACAAGCTGAAGATGACGGAGAAGTTTCGTCGCAGTTCTTAAAAGGCTGACAATCTAAAACCTGCTTTTTTGATGAATCAATAATCTTCTCGATGTTGACGATTTCTGGAAACGAATCTCTGAATCAAAAACAAACAAGAACCAGAAATGTTGTTTCAGTAAACAAGCCAAAAAATGCAGCAAAGATATAAAAAGTCTAAGCATGGGAGTGCGACATACTGAAAAGACGAGTTTACCCAACTATCTTCCTTTTGGGTTTTGACAGTTACTTTTAAGTTTTAACGTTAATAATTGGTTGATTTGTTTTAATATTCGTTTAATTACTGAGGGATTATTGTTAATTAAGATTTATGAGGGGAAATAGTGGGGCTTGGTTGAGACGGCGACGAAAACGTCGCTTGCGGGTGTGCTGTAGCTCGCGTGTGAATTGAGGTTACAGCGGCGGGGTTTTGGCTTGGGCTGGCTGCAGTTTGATGGGGGATGGGGACCACCGTATTTTTAAACTGGAGGAAGGATGTTTTGGTAAATCTAGTTTTGTTTTACAATTTTTAATATAAAAATGTTATTTAAATTAAATTATTATGATTTTTCGATATATTATCTTCTATATTTGTTTTATGATATATGAAAAAACACTCTATACATTTACCGTAGTAGGGATAGATTTAAAGGTGCTGTGACGGATAATTATTTTTAAAAAATTTAAAATATTATATATTTTTTATTAAAATTATTTTTTTTAAAATTTTTGTAAGTTCATCTCCTAATATAAAGTTTTACGTTCATTCTTAAATGATAGAATTTTTTTTACGAGTATTTAATTTTTAGAGTTTTAAAAAATAATTTAAGATTTAAAATTATGAATTAAATTTTAAATTTTAAAATATAATTTAAGGTTTAAAGTTTAAAATTTATAAATTAAAATTCAAAACTCTTTAAAAATATATATGACAATTTTAAATTTTAACTTATAAAAAATCAAATAATTACCCATAATATATATATATATATTCAAAGTTCATAATTATAGACATTTGGTTAGTTTTTTAATGTTTTCGCCACAATCAACTAATATTTTTCTTTATCTTTTGTCAAATATTTTTGTTTATTTATTTAATTAAATGATTTAGACTAAACATAAAATTAATAATAACAGGATGACTAAGTTATTTAATTTAGAATACATAATTTAAATTCAATAAAAATACGTACTACTCATCTTTTTAGCTGACATATTAACAGCTGAGCGTAACGTACTCTTACCTGTATCCTATTTTTTCCCCTCGAATTATGAGAAAGCGGACTGGCTGAGCTTTGGATCCGGTCTCCTTTTATTATTTTTAATATTATTTAATTATTTCTTACGAATATGATTTGAAACAATATTATAAACAAGGGTAAACTATATGATTAAATTTTAGTTCAACTAACATCCTTATTGTTAAAAGCATCTTAGAGATAGTAGATTTAAACATGATTAAGCGCATGTTAACTTATAATTTAATGATCTAAAAAATAATAAATAATTTAAAATTTATATAGAAATAATAAATTCATTTATTAATTTCATATTTAAAAATAAATGTTCGTTAATAAAACCTAATATTAAAAATAAGCAACGGATAAATGAGGATGCGTCTATATAATAAATAATTTGATATTGCTTCGAGATTTTCTGTATGTAAAAATTTTAAATATACAACATAAATCTATCGTAATTAATTAAAATAAAATCCTCAAATTCTGAATGGCAAAAAAAATAATAAATAGAATAAGTAATGTACCCAATGAAAAGAAAAATTACTACATAAATCCTTTCCATCACCTAAGATATGGTCCCAATCAATTAAATTAAGACACATAATATATTTTTTTCATATCATATTTACACATAAGCATCATCCAAATCATCCACTTTAATGCATTTAATTTAAAAATGGAAAAAAAATATTACCAAAGATTTTTTATGTTGTCTTCCTCTTTATTGTTCAATTTTTTTAAATTAATTTTTCTAATCCCTAACCCTAAACCCTAAATCCTAATCCTAAACACTAAACCCTAAACCATAATCATAACCTAAACCCTAAACCCTAACCCTAACCTAAACAATAACACATAACCCTAAACCTTAAATCTAAACCATGTAAACCATAAACCCTAAACCTAAACCACATAGACCCTAAATCACATAAACCCTAAATCACTAATCCATAACCCTAAACCCTAAAATCTAAATCCTTTTAACTCCAAATCTATATAAAAATTAATTAGAAAAATTTTAAAGAAAAATGAGAAAAATGACACAAGAAATCTTTGATAATATTTTTTTTTCCTTTTTTAAATAAAAGGCACTAAATTAGATGATTTGACCAATGCTTATGTATAAATTTGATATGAAAAATATATTATGTGTCTTAATTTAATTAGTTGCGATCACATCCTTGTTGGTGGAAAAAATTCATGTAATAATATTTTCAATGAAAAATAGAGAAAGATAATTTATTTTGCTGGTCAACGACCATCATTTATTTTAAGCAACAAAATATAACTTACCATAATTAGTTATAATATATTGTTCGAAAAGAGTTAATGACAGCTAGGAATAAAGTTTTTTTAGTGGATTTGGTACTTGTCCTTGGATGTAGCGGGCGTTACTGTTGGACAACAGTAATTTAATCATTTTTTGTTACTAAACTATGAGATTAATTTTATTTTAATTATTAAGTATAAATTTTTATCAATTAAATTTAAATTCTAATCGCAATCTTAAATTTTAAACCTATAGATTTAAACCTTTAAACCTTTGTTCCTAAACAAATTTATAAATCATAAAACTAAGATATTTATAAAATTATTTTATTTTTACCGTCAATAAACGATTATTACCCTTACGTTTAAACATAATATTATTATCTGTTTTTATATATATAATTTTACGTAAACTATTAGACTTATTTTTTTACAAAGGACTTTTTGAAAATATGAACAAAAAGGAAGGAAATAGCAGTACGAAAAAATAATATAATTTTTTAAATTTAACTCTTAAATTATAATTTATTTTTTAATTTAACTCTTTTTTATCACTGAATTAATTAGAAAGATCATATCATTTTCTTAACTATATACAAATGATAAAAAACAACAACAAAATAAAATTTTAAGAACCATTTTAATAAAAAAAAAGTCATAAGTAAATTCAAATATAATTTAAAGGTCAATGTACCTATTAATCATAAATAAAATAAATTGAAATTCTTTTGACTAATTAATCCTATTCCTAGTGGCCACCCTCGCTTGAAATTTCAAATCAATATCCATCACATTTTAGCCGCTGGGATGCCTAATTCAAGATTTGGTTTGAATATCGATTGAAAATCCAAACAAAGGTACAACCGGTAGGGTGGTAATGAGACTCGAATTTGATGGGTTTTGATACAATTAGACCGTGTGGATTATTTTAGTAAAAAATTTGAATTTAGATTGAGTTAGATCTAATTTTTAAAAAAATTCCGTTTACGTTCAGGTTTAGAGTAAAAATCGATTCGATTTGAGATTAATAGTGTATTTTTATATATATATATATATTAAGGATATTTATAATAATAGACCCTCTTTATATATTTTTTTACAATTAGGTTATTAAAATTTATTTTTTAGAATTAGGTCAAAAAATTATTTTTTTAAAATTAAATCTTTAAATTTTAAATTTACAATTAAGTCCCAATTTTTTTATAAAAAATAATGACTCGACCGAATCGGATCAAATTTTAAAATTTAAAAATCCAGTTAAATCGGGTTGTATTTTTTACTCTAAATTCAGGTCAGATTGGGTGACGGATGACAAATAAAAAGGTTCAAACTGGACGGACAAATAAAAATTTTGACCTTATTCGACTCGTGCCGATCTCTAACAACCACTTCAAGTTATTAAATTATATATTTTTAAATATTCATATAATATTTTTGTTTTCCTTGAATTTGAAAAAATAACAGGGTGTCACAAGCATATGGGACGAATTTGAGACATCCAACAACTTGGGTCGGTAAAGCTAATGATTAAGACAGATGAGACCATGGAGAGAACAAAGGTTATGATGTCCAATCAATTCATTTCACAACATTTTACTGTTATATATATGGTTTCCATCCTTATTTTTATAAACTATTATATTATTTTACTAATGGATTAATTTAAATTTTTTATTAAATAAAAAACATTATATTTTTATATTAAAATTTAAACTCATAAAAAATAAAATATTACGAATAACTTAATTTTTTTTAATTAGATTCAAAATTCCAATTACTATTTTGACTATCCATTCCCTATATATATGAATATTATAAAAATAATGTAAATAAATATTAAAAATACTCGAAACTATAATATTATTTTAAACATGAAAATAAAGACACATTTTCCTAAACATTATAATGTTTTAAATAATCTAAATGGCCACTGTACAATAGGTAAAGTACGATTTTGTTATAATATTTTTTAAGTAATTTAGTCATCATATTATTAATTTGGATTTAATATAATTATATGTCAATAAAACTTAATGATAAGATAACGTTACAGTTAAAAATAAAAGAATACAATTATAAACTTAAATCTATTATTTATACATCTTTTATTTTAGTTTTAATTTTGAATTAATAAATTAAATTAATTATTTAATTATATAGTGACATATACAGTGACAGATCCACGTTTATAATAGGGTGGACTTATATCAATCTTAAACTTTTTAAAGTGCACATATTTATCTTTAATTTTTATGAATTAATATTAAGTTTTTGTAATATTTAAGCTTTAGGTCTGCCTTAAAATTTTAAAATTTTATATATGTTTATCATCAAATAAATTCATGGATCCACCACTAAACACACGTAAGAATTAACATATAGTAGCTTAATTGCTTCAAAAAAGTATTATAGCCAAATCATGATTTTACTTAATATGATGATCATTTAAGTAATATACCTTATAAATAAATAAATCAATAAAATATAAAAAAATAATATTTCAATTAAATCAATAAAAAACATCTTATAAAGATTAGCAGCAACAATACGTGACTTTTTTTATAAAAAAGAAACTCAATAAATGATCAAAGTAAAAAATAATATTTATTTTAAAAAATTAAAATTATTTTATCTACAATATATATTATCAAATTATTAAAAATGTTTATGGAGGAGTAATAATTCTTAAACCCTGAGACTATTAAATAAATAAATAAAATGGCTTCATTTACATCATGTGATTTTTCTAACCATTTAGCCAATCATTAAATCGTTATTAATTAATTACAGGTGATTAAAATAACGGTTCCTAAGAAAAATAATGATTAAATTAATTTTATAACTCAGTGATTGAAATAATATTTACACTGCATCATAAATGCATTACTATATACTGTTGATTAAAATAAATAAAAAATTAAGTCGGTAATTAATTAGTTAATAATTTGTCATTTTCAAAGTAATTTAAAATCCAACTTGGATGGACATCTCTGGTTTCATGCCGGCGACCGACTTTTCCTTGTTATTAAAGGTAATTGGTTGCTTCCAAATTTTTTTTTGTCTACTTCTAAATTAATCTGTTTTTTTTTTTAAATGCAATTATCTAAATATATTTTTTTAATTTATGAAATATCTATTCCATATATAGTGATGTTTCATTCCGACCAATTAAATGAGTTGAACCGTGTTAATTAATATGGTATCATTTCGTTATCTTTGTTTAATTAAGTGGTTTTATTTCTATATCTCCATTATAAATAATCATACTCCAAAATAATATGATTATAAAGTTAGAGTAATTGGTGTATCTAGAACTGAATAAATTTATCTGAATTTATTATTTGAATCAATTTATTTGATTTATAGTTTGAAATAAAGCTAAATACGATGATATAAATTTGATTTAAAATTTAAAATAAATCTTATTAGATTAAAATAATTAGAACTTTAGCTGGATTAATAGGGATAGAATAAGGGTGTTAACACCAACTTAACAAAATAACATAAAAATAATTAAAAAATGATGAAGTATGTCGGGTGAAAATTATTATTTTTGTCGCGGTAATGTATTTACCTGTCATAGAATAAATACAGCAACAATACATTTTCTACTAAATATTGCATAAATTCTATATTTAAATGTATTGATGCTGAATTGTAAAAATATACAAAAATAACCAACATTGTCGCTTAAATAACCCGTAAACTAACAATAATTAAAGAAAAAAAAGTCTATAAAATAGAACTTTTGAATACTTATTAATCTTAAACATAAATTTATCTCGATGTTTATAATTATTACGGACCGAGGTCATTTAGGTGAAGAGAGAAAGACCATGTTAATTTTCAAAAATATTTAGCGGAGTCACAACGATTCTATTCTAATTCTTATTATAACTTTCTTATAATTTTACCTTATTCAATAAAATTTTATTGAGATTAATTTGGGTATTAATTTGGTTAGTGCGAGAGAAGAAATCAGGATTCGAGATTAATAAAAATAAAATATAAATATTTAAAAATAAAATAAATTTATAAATAAAATAATTTTTAAATAATTTAATATAAAAACAAAAATAAAAATAATTTCTTTAAAGGTGAAGACGATTATTTCTCTACACCCTTATTTAATTTTATTTTTGATTGGTATGATTGTTATTATAAATCGATAATAATTCATAGACATTATATGAAATATTGAATTTCCTTTTAAAATGTATATCAAACGATATATAATAATTTAAAATAATATATGTAAATTTGTATGATAGGCGGTTCAAGGTTGTTTTTGTTTTATAATTTTATTCTATGCTTTACAATTAACTTTACAAGGTGATTAAGATAGATTAATTTACTCTTCAACCTATATACGTATTTAACCTTTCTTTTTGTATTATAAAAATTGAGTAAATATTATATTATAATAATCTTAAAATTATTTTAAAAACAAAATAACCCCTCCAACTATAGGTCGTGGCAAGCTCCTGAGTTTGTGATTAGAAGACTGATCAGTCATTTTCCATTACCTACAGTATTAGTATATGTATTACATTAAGAAGAGATCGTCATCCCACAAGTAACTTGGACTAGGTTGCAGGATTATGTTGCTACATTTGTCAGGACCACTATTTTTTCTTCTTTTAATATTCATTTAAACATAAATTATATATTGATAATTAATTAATCTAATAAGATAAAATATTAGATTTTTCAAATAAATTTTAAATTTTTGATGTTATAGATAAAAAAAATTAAATTGAAAGAATAGTTTTAGATTAAACTTTTATAAAACTTAATTTAAATTAATCGATTAATAAATAAATATAAATAATTAAAAAGTATAAATTATATATATGGGTTGTGACAGAAACCTTGATAATATTATTTATTATTTTTTAAAAATGAGGTTGAAAAGTGAAACTATCAAAGACATTAATAACTTAAGGTGGGGGAAATAGACCTGAATAAGATAAGATGGTATTTGGGCATGGCATGGGAGTACATCGTGTATATTAATGAAACAGTTGTTAGGTCAAGAGTAAGAAAGGAGACTACCAGGAGGAGAATAATACTACTATGGACTATAGAAAATATCAAAAATCTCTTAAATTTTGGCCCAACAAACCATATAGGGAGGGTTATTTTATTTTTGGAATATAGGTGAGTATTTAATCGAGTTGTTTATTTTTTTTTTGAGTTGATGAGTTATATTTTACAACTCAAATTTCAGTTAAATTTTTTTTTTTGGTTCGAGTCGAGTTTAAGAAATTCGATTCGAGTTGAATCGATTCGAGTTTTCGAGTTCCTATAAATATTTAATTGTAATTATTTATTATATTATAGTATGATTTAATTCTAATTTAAATGACTTTCTCTAATCATATATATATTTCATATGTAGCAATATTTATTTATATTTTTATATATCAATATATATATCATAAAAAATTGATAGACTCTTCTCAAACTAAAAAAATAATCCTTTAATTACTAAAAATTTTAAGTTATTCGAATTTCCATTTCACAACTCGAATTTTATTTGAAATTTTTTCGAGTCGAGTAGAGTCTATGAAATTTTGAGTCAGTCAAAACGAGTCAAGTATTTTTGACTTGAGTCGAGTCGAGTTATTCGAATTTTTCGAATCGAGTCGAGTTTTGTTCATCCCTATTTAAGAATAAGATTGATAACTCATCAATTATTTATCAATAATCGGGTGATGTAACAAGATAAAATATTAAAATTTTAAATAAAATTCAAGGCTTGAATTTTGATCTTTTGAACAGAAGAATTAGATTGTAAATACCTTGTAACACATAAGTGCAAAAAATCGAAGAATTCAAGTCAAGATTAAACTGAAGTTGCATTTTAAACTAGGATTATTTTAATTCAGATCGATTCGAATAAAACAATTTTAAACATATTTAAATAAGATTAAAGTTTTGTAAGTTATAATATACGATATACCTAAATAATTACTATAAAATTACAATAGTAAATAATAAAAACTTGTTCAAAAAATTGTCAATGTAAAATAAAGTTCTTTTTCTTACGAATACTATTGCAATAGTAACTAAATATAGCTTAAAATAAAACTAATATTAATAATATTATGGGTGTGATTTGCCACGTTATCAGTATTTTAACTAACGAAAATCATTCATTCCACCCCTAATCATCCAAGTCATTAATTTAATTTTTTTAAAAAAATATTTTTTAAACAACATAAAAATGAGTGAAAATTCATTAATTGAAAAAATGATTTGAAAAAATTATGATTGAATAGGACTATAACCAATATGATAAGTCGGGCCTATAATATAATTTCTTAATAATAACGTATCATTCCAAGTTGAATCTTTTAGCTTGGATCATGTAATGATAAATTTTAGGGTAAACTACATAAATGGTCCCTTGACTATACTCTAATTATTTTTCGTATCTCTTGACTATTAAAAGATACAAATTAGTCCAACGACTTAAAAATTATAACAAATTGGTCCAATGCCGTTAAAAAATTAATGGCCGATGATGTGACAGTTAATATAAATTGATATAATTATATAATTAGCCCCTAATTTCTACACTTATTCTAATTTGACCCTAATTTTAAAAATTAACCCACATAATTTTAATAATTTATCAATTTAATCCCTCTTTTAACCTAATTTTAATAACCATGTAATTCTAATTCCACCATGGATTAACAAATTTATCATCCGTTCGGAATTTGTTAGTATGCTTATTCTCGGATCTTATATTCTATTATTTTCCCTTTTTTCAACATCATTGTCTCTTAAAAAACAAATAAAAAACATAACCTGCAAAAGTTGATTTTGTTTTGTTGTTTATCATTTATGGGTATTGCTGTTTTATCTGATTTCTCATTAAAGTTGGATCCTTTCTTGGCTTTGGGTGTTTTCTGGATTTGTTGGTCGATTGATGATTAAATCTATAATTAGTCTCATACATTTTGATTGATTCTGACAGCACTCGATCTCTCTTTATTATATATAAAAGAAAGAAAAAAAAACAGTTTTGTTTGATTTTCTATATTAGATAAGTAGAGTTTTCTTTTGTTTAATCTACATTGTCATGTTTTGTGTTGGATTGTTCTTTGAGACATGGTGTTCAATTATGAATTGCCTTGAAATTTAAGGAATCAATATCTATATTATAGCTTGTTTGTAGATTCGATATTTCCTGTTTTCTCTAGCTGAACTTGATTTAGTTGATCTATGAATAAGACTTTAGAAGTGGGGAAATTAGAATTACGTGGGTTATTAAAATTAGGTTGAAAGAGGGATTAAATTGATAGATTATTAAAATTATATAGGTTAATTTAAAATTAGGGTCAAATTAGAATAAGTGTAGAACTTAGGGGCTAATTATATAATTATATTAATTTGTATTAACTGCCACGTCATCGGTCGTTAATTTTTTTAATGGTATTGGACTAACTTGTTAAAATTTTTAAGTCGTTGGACTAATTTATAACTTTTAATAATCGAATGATACAAAAAATAATTGAGATATAGTCAGGGGACCATTTATGTAGTTTATCCTAAATTTTATTCAAAACATACAGTTTTAACATTCAAAAATACTTTAAAGAGTACTATATAAAATAAGGGAAAACATTCTAGCATTAATTATAGAAAATTTATTTTCAGAGCGTCTAGTTTTTAAAGTTTAAAAGATATAATTTTAAAGTTTAGAATTAGAATTTTAGTGTTTGAAGATATATTTTAAGGTTTAAAAATAAATTTTATGATTTTAATTTGAAGTTTAGAATTCAAAATTTAAGGATTAAAATTTATGACTCCTAATTAAGGTATATGACAATTTTAAAAATTTATTGATGGTACATCAAATAATTATCATAAAATAAACTAAATAAACATAAAAGGACATTTTGATAATTTTACAAAATTTGAGTCATGCCTAGGAATGCCGAGACCCATAAGAGTTTGGTCCGGCCTGTTAGTTTGAGCTTTGTTGAGGAATACTATTACTAGTTTATTTTTAAGGGCTTTATATACTTCTTCTTGAACTATACATATTTTTATTTATCTTTTAAATTATTTTTTTAAAATGTTTTAATTTTTATATTTTATATTATTATTAAATTATTTCTTTAAATTATTAAAATTTATTTGAGTCACATTTTATATTTTAAAAAATACATCAAATAAAAGAAAATTCTGAGTTTAAGTCAGATTTTTTTAGGATAAGATCAAGTTAAGTTAAGTTTGAGTGTATGATAAAAATACTCGACTTGAATTGCTTATTTTTATTAATTTATTGTTTATAAAATTTTGATACGTTAAATCTCCCTAGTATAATTCATATAAATCATTAAAATTTCTGGCATTTAATGAAAAATTTACCGATGTTAGTCAATATAATCACTTTTTATTTAAAAGTATGAGAACCAGAGCTTAAAAACCTAATTCTCTCTAACCCTCTGACGCCATTTTTTCCTAAATTTCATTTTTTTTAATTTTTTTATTCTGATCGTTTTTTTAGTGTTGGTTGTCGATCACCGGATCTATCTCTTTTTCTTGTTTTATTTTAATAAGGATCTATTTTTTCTGTTTTTGTGATACGCTTTTCTCTGTCCTTGTGACATGTTTTTATTTTTGTTTTGGGGTTTGATTCGTTTGTCCTTATGGCATGTTGTAGCATACCCTAGCGATCGATTGTTGTTCGCACAGAGATACAATCGATGCTAGTTTTCTGATTTATTGTTTTGTCGGTGGTCACTTGGAAAGACTTATCCCCACTCAGTTGATGGTTGTTTGCCGATAAAATCACTCCTGGGTAGCGGTACTTTTTGCACGACAGTTTGAATCGCCTACAACTCCTTCCTTCACTATGCGTCTTTTTTGGACAAAGACAAGGAGATTCAGGAAGCTGTTGAATTTTATTGTTATGCTTATTTCCATAGAAATTTTATTTTTCGTTGCTTTCGGGTTGTAAGAATTTTTAGATTTTTTAATCCAATTATTTATTTCTTAATTACGTTGTAATTATAATTTTTTATGGATTTAAGAAAAATTCAATAGCATTTATTAAAAAAAAATATGAGAACCATATTCTGATTAATTAAAATGAAGAAATTAACTTCTCAATTTTCATAAATCGTAGGATTATTAAATTGGTTAATATTAAATAAATAGATTTTAATTATTTATAAATTATTATTATACTATATTATATATACCCTCTTAACTAGAATTAAAAATTCATATAATTTAAAAGCTTTTATCTAACCCATGCCTTGCAACGTATGTTAAGAATCATTGTATAATCTTAGATTAATTTGAAAATAGGATACTCATCGAATACTGTAACATTTAATTCGATTATTCATTATTGTTTAAAAGATATTAACTATATTTAAAAAATAAATAATTTTCTGATTTTAAATTTAATGATTAATGTTTTAGGGTTTAAGGTTTAAATTTAAATATATTAATGTAAGTTTTAGGGTTTGTGATCGAAGTTTTGAATTTAAAATTCAGTAAATGATAATATTGTGACGGAATAATTTATTTTCATTGATAAATTATTACGGATTTAAAATTCCTCGAAACATTTCCGTCGGTAATTTAAAATTTATTACTATGTAAAGGCAAAACAAGAGTGCCATGAGTAGCACACTGAAACTTTGGCCAACAGCTTACAAACACATACAAAACAGAAACAAGACAAGGGAATAGGACTCGCCCTCCAGGAAGCCAAAATGCCAAAGGATCCAAGTTGCCCTAGGAACTGAACCGAACCACCCTTGAAATGAAGGTCATTCAGATTCACACAATCTCCATTAAAACCCCACAGATTACCACAGTCTCCGGAACATAATATTGGTGGGAAATTAATGATTAAAATCGAAGCTACGAAAGAAACAACGCCACCGGCATGAAACGAAACGTTTCGGCCCCCTTTGCTCGGTTTTGAAACCAACCGAGCAAAGGTGGCCTGGCCATGATGGTGCAGAGTAAGAGGGTCTGGGGTTGGAGCTTTGTACGGGCTGATATAGGGTTGAGATTTTTGTGACCATTTTGTTGGTCGTCAGGGCAATTAAAGGGCGAGTTTCAGCATCTTCCAAGGGATATGCCATTGCGTCACCCACCAGTTCTATATGATATCAACATCAGTTTCCTTTTTCCTTTTACTTTTTAAATTGTGAATGACTTACCTTTCCTTTCAATCACATGGAGGCTGATAGCTCTTCTTCTACTTGACAGTCGTGTCTTAATAGTGGGATGGGGTGACCTTGGGTAAGATTATAATCGATTAAACTTTTCTATTATCACTGACGAGTAGTTTTAATAAAAAATAATAATATTTTATTATGATTATCGAGACAATAATAATAAATAATAAATAATTATAAAAATTTATATAAAAAAGTAAATAGATGAGAAATTTTTTTTACTTTGTAAAAAAAGAGAGAATATATTCGATGATTTTAATCTTAATCTTAAATATCTAGGGATATGTTACTTAGTTATTAGAAATAGCTTGATCATCGTAAATGTAGGATTATCATCGGATGTGATTTTGTTTATAACAATGTCGACTTGAATGATAATATAATGAATAAAGTGATATCATGTATCAATGTGTTTTGTCATTTCATGAAATAATATGATCTTTTATAAGAAAAATAACACTTTAGTTATCATAAAACAATACGTACCTCTTCACTCAATTTATCATAGAGCTTGTTCAACTAATTTTCTTCATTACAAGCTTCAATAATTGTTATGTACTCAATTTTAGTAGTCGAAAAAAAATTTATATTTTGTAAGATGGCTTTTCAACTAATTGCACATAATGGTAAGTTGATCGAATATTATATGGTCTGATATTGTGCAACATGAACCTCATTCGAAGATATTTAAAAGAATTACGACTATGAATACATATTTTGATGTTATACGATCAAAGTCTCACTTTAATTTCGTAACCTGATATTGTATGACCTACGTCGAATTTGTGGATTAACTTGTATAATATGCTTGATGATACATGATATGTCTTATGGTTGAGCATGACTAGGCAATTAATCTAAAGCCATAATTTAATATATATTGTCATGTTATATTTTCTAGTTATATATTTATATTTATGATATGCATAAAATAATTTTAAGTTTCACAGTTTCCAATATGTATTCAACGGATTAAAAATTTTATTAAATTATAAAAGTTTTGATTTTATATTCGGATAGAATCCTTGGCATCCCTTACTCCCTTTTTAATTGAATATAGAATGAGCCATTGGGCATGTGGTAGAGTTACTTATTATTATATCCTCCTTAGTGACTCCTTTGTAGGTGTTTGCAAGAGTGATATTTAATGGAGTTTGGTCATTTTCTCTAGGATTTTCCTGTTGTTTTCGTGACATCAGCGGTATCATTCTTTTGTTCTCTCAAACACATAATTTTGATTCTCATTGTTTTTGGTGATGGCGTAATGCTTTTGAAACTTTTTGCCACTCAGCCTCGGGCACTTAATATTGGGCGTAAATCGTATGTTCTTTTCTTATGTTTTTATTCATTTTTTTATTTTAAATTATAGAGTTTAAGTTGCAAGATTAAGGGTTTTAGGTTAAGGGTTATGATTAGGGTTTAAAAAATCATGATATGATGTATTTTTTAAAGTTTAGAGTTTAGAATATAAAAAATAAGAGTTATGGTTTAAAAATGTAATAATGGATTGTACATCGACGGTGTGTAGCCTCAAGGGATAATCATACAGTTCATTCTTACGGTCTATTTTTTTTATATAAATTAACTTTTTATATAAAATTTAAATTATAATTTATTATGTTTTAATCTCATAAAAATAGTTCTTGTCTTAATAGTAAAATATATAAGTGAAAGTACACGTATTTTATTTGTAGTTAATACATTAAAGGGTAAATTACACGGATAACCACAATACTATGTGATTAATATCGAACTGACCACAATGCTTTAAAAAACGTCAAATACACCGGTGAATTATTAAAATGGTATCGAAATAGTCATTGGCCGTTAAAAACTAACAGACCTGATGACGTGGCAGTTAACTATAAAATAAAATAATTACACATTTACTCTCTGTTATTCATATATATTTTTAATTTAGTCCTAATTTTATTATAATATAATATTATAATTATTTAGTTAGATGGTGACACGTGTCACCATCTTATTAGAAGACATTTTTTATATATATATTTTATTCACCTGATTAAAGGATGAAAGCAAAATTTAACAAGTTTGTTGCTGAAAAAAGTTGAACCCGCAACTTTAGATAAAAAAGCCAAAAAAAAAAAACCAAACTAATTTGTTTCTTATAAATCCTTCGACATATATATATATATGGTATACGATTTTTAATTTATTCATACTAAATCATATATTTAATTTTCGAAAATTAAATGTATGATTTAGTGTGAATAAATTGAAAACCGTATACCATATATATATGTTGAAGGATTTTATAATAATAGCTTGGTTTAGTGGTTTGGTTGTTGGCCCTTCTACTCGAATGTTGTGGGTTTAACTCTTTCCAGCAACAAACTTTGTAAATTTTGTTTTCTTCCTCCAATCAGGTGGTGATTCCCAGTAACAAACTTTGTAAATTTTGCTTTCATCCTTTAATCAGATAGTGACACGTGTCATCATCCAACTAAATAATTATATTTTATTATAATAAAATTAGGACTAAATTAAAAATATATATGAATGACAGAGAGTATATATGTAATTATTTTATTTTATATTTAACTGCCACATCATCAGGTTTGTTAGTTTTTTAATTGTAGGTGGCTATTTCAATACCATTTTAATAGTTCACCGGTGTATTTAACGCTTTTTAAAGCATTGTTGTCAGTTCGATACCAACCTCATAGTATTGTGGCTGTCCGTGTAATTTACCCTAAATTAAATCTTGCTATTAATATTTTATTCATATTTTTATTTTTTTATAATTTTTATAATACTATTTTATTTTTGACATATTTTTTTATTTCTAGCTTAGCATAAACTTTAATCAAGTGGGTATTATTTTAGTTGATGCAAATCGTCTGTCTTTTTTGTGTTTCTATTCGTGTTTTCACTTCAAATTAGATGATTTAAGATTTAGTGTTAAAAATAAAGGATTGTAGTTAAGGATTAGGGAATTAGAGTTCAGAGTTTAAGATGTAAAAAAAAGAGTTAAGATTTAAATTTTATTTTTTAAATTCTTTTTTAATAAAAGACATAAATAAAAACATAATAAAAATACAAAAAAATTTTACGTCATTATTATAATAATATTCGAAAAGGTTATTTGTCATTTCATTTATGATTTTTATTAAATTTACGATGGGTAAACATATGTCGGTTATTTTTTTGTCTTTTAATCAATTAAAAAGAAATTCGTTATTTAGGGGTAAATTCAAGATTGACATCATTCCATATATTATTTAATCTACGTTTTGATTAGATCGTTATTTAATTGCATCATATACTTAATTTATTTTTATTTATTTTTATTAATTTAAATTAACATACGTTAAATATTAGGAGTAATTTTAATAGATGATTTTTAAATAATTTTTTATATATAAAATTTTAAATTTATTTAAATTTTATTTTTAATTAATTTAAATTGATTTACGTTAATTTTTTTAGAGAAGAACTACTAGTATCAATTTTAATCAATTTTTTTATACTTCTAATTTTAAATTATTTTTTTTGTACACGAGGCTGACAGAGTTTGGAAAAATTATTTTATGGATTGGTTTCATCACGTTATTTATGATTCCTAACCACTAAAAATTTGTTAACTAATTTTCGTATTTTTCATGTCATTTTTTAAGAGTGGATCTTTACTATTTTATTGCCATATAAATAAGTAGTGGGTGGTTAAACAAATATTAATTAAAAAAAAATGACATAGTAAATAAAAATTAGTTAATAAATTTTTTAATGGTTAAAGATCATAAATGACGTGGTAAAACCGATCCATAAAATAATCTCTCCAAAGCTTGACCTATATCGTATATCTTTATACTATATATTTTTCTAGTTTCACTCTTGCATAATTTTAAATTTATTTTACTTGATTTAATATTTTAAACTGGTAATTGTCTAGGTGGTAAAGTATAAACGAAAATAAATTTATTTTGCTTAGAAGTTAGTAGATTAAATTTTATTGACGATATTTTTAATTTTTAATTTCCGGTACCTTTAGTTTTTAATTTTTAGTTTTATATTTTATCTTAAAAAACATGTGTTAAACATCGTCCTTAACGGTCATTAAATCATTTTTATTTTATATTTTAGTTATCAAATTATTTTTTTATACAAAATTATTATAAATATTAATTTTTTATTTTGGTTATTAATATCATTTTTGGGTTAGCTTTTTTTTAGTTTGCAATCTATTATTTATTTTTAATTTAATCATTAAATTATTTTTTCCTGTTTTTACATAATTTTTTTAATAAAAAACAAAACTTTAATAATTATTTTATTAAAAATATTAATTTTATAATCAAATCAAGAAAGAAAAATAGTTTGGTAACGGTGATATTTAACCTTCAAACTTTTGTCACCCATGTCAATATTAAAGGAAGGGTACTTTCGTCTTTCCAATCTTCCCTCTTTAACGGCTATGTTTCTTTTATCCCCCTATTTAGCTGGATAAGTTGAAGTCATCAAAACACCATTCTCATTTCTCCAAGTTCTTTGAAAACTCTGAGTCCCTTCCTTCTCTCAAGCCAGTGAATCAAACAAGATCGTTCTTTTAATTTCAAGATACCTTTATAAAGAAAACCCCATTTCCCCCAGTCTAAATCTGTTCAAGAATGTTGTAGGGTTTCGCTGCTGGAGTCGTCAACTTCTCTGTTCAAGGCTCTTCTCATCCCTATCTCGCCGGGTGATTTCCCCTTACCCTCGTTCCTGTTTCTTTATTTATTGTTTTCACTTTACGGCTTTATTTCTTGGCTCGGAAATGAATGTGACCTGGTCTTTTTGATAACTTCTCTCCCTTAATCTGAATTTATACTTATGTTCTTCAATGGGTTTTCTTTGATGAATTTGTAAAGTACGAAACTGGCTATCAATTTACTTTTCTGGATGTAATTTAATGAATATTGCGTTCACGTATTGAATTTATTTCAATCTTTATACACTTCTTTTGACAACTGAAGATGTGGAACATTATGAGTGTTGAAGGAAAAGGAAAAGATTTCTTTTTAACCCCCTTTTTGGGTTACCCAAAGACGAAAAACTGACTTCTTTTTCCTTATTTTTTCCCGTCGTGTTGTTAGCGTTCTTGTCCTTCAATTTTGTCTATTGTCCTCTTGAATTGCCTTTTTTTTTTTCTCATAGATTCTTTTAGCACGTATTGGAATCTAGATAGTTGCGTTGATTTTGTTCTTGAATATTGCCTGCATTTATTTGTTTGTTTCTTTGTTTAGGCTTTATTTTACTAAGGTGAAACCTGGATCGCCTCCTAGAGAATTCAATGTGCAGATAGACACTGGAAGTGATATATTGTGGGTGATTTGCAGTTCTTGCACTGATTGTCCCCAATCCAGTGGACTTGGAGTAAAATTCCTTCCTTTTACTTAAATAAATTTGACAAGTTTTTTGGGGAAAGTGACTGTCGAGAATATAGTTGCTAACTCATTTTGTGTGCACTGTACAGATTCAACTCAGTTTTTTGACTCTTCAAGTTCATCATCTGCTAAGCTGAAGCTGGTTTCTTGTTCGGATGCAGTGTGTTCTTCAGAGTTCCAAACAACAACTCAGTGTTCTCAGAGTAACCAGTGCTGTTACTCCTTCCGGTATGGAGATGGAAGTGGGACTTCTGGTTATTATGTAGCTGATGCGTTGTATTTTGATGCTATTTTGGGACAATCTTTGATTGCCAATTCTTCAACTCTTGTTGTATTTGGGTGAGCTTCCATGAGTCTGTAGAGATTTTCTTTTACTGATAGTATAGGATAGGAAGGAACCATTAAAATAAATGGAAGACAAGGAGAAAACATAATACGGGGCCAACCATGTTAAAGTATTATGAAACTCTGGTATGATCCTCAAATACAATGGTGGATAATGAAGTTAAAATTTTTAAATGCCATGACATGAATTGGATATTAGGCAACCATAAGTAGTTGAGCAACTGGAACAAGGTTAATGTCAAATGAGTTTAGTTCTGCTGGCGCACTTTGATTTTTCCATAGAGGGAGGAATGTTAACTTGGTCATTTAAGTTGCACAAAAAAGTCATATTAGAAGTTATACTGATCCTGTTTAAACTATTGTAATCTCTTAATTCTACAATCAGATTTTCTTTTTCCTTGTGTTAACTCTTTTCTTCCTTCCATTTATTATCCTAGATTACATCTCATAGTATCTTTCATCTTCCAAAAAAGCATTTTTTCTTATTTTTGTTGGCTATATATATTGCATCAAATAATATCGTAATAGCCGTTTGTCTTGTGTTAATCTCACCGTGTTATCAAAAACTTATTCCTCTCTTGGCATTGTTGGAAACAGGTGCAACACATATCAGTCTGGTGGCTCAACTAAGACGGATAAAGCTATGGATGGTATATTTGGCTTCGGCCGAAGTGATCTGTCTGTTATATCACAATTGTCATCATGGGGAATAACACCTAGAGTTTTCTCACATTGTCTTAAAGGAGATGGCAATGGGGGTATAATGGTTCTTGTTGAGATTTTGGAGCCCAACATTGTTTATATTCCACTTGTCCAATCACAGTATGTTGTCTTTGTATTGTTGCTTTTACTATTATGGTTTTGTTCTATATTCTTGAAGCAGAACATTTATAAATATTGTTGGTAAAGCAGTTCAGATATGCTCATGCTGCAATCACACAAGTTTTCTTTTTTTTTCCCGTCTAAACATGACGGATGCTTTTGGTTATTTTGAACTTTATTCCATTTATTTGTGCACATTCCTTATATTACCACTATTTGTCAGACTCAAGGTATGCAAAAGCTTACTATTTCACATCCTTTTATCTCCCTCTCTTTGTGATGGTTGGATGGGAAGGAGTTTAGGGATGTGAAGGGGTGATGGAGATGTTGTCAACTTTCTTATTGGTTATTTACTTTTTGTCGGTGAATAGATGTTTTGATGAATCATTTACGGCTTTATTGTATCAACATTTCTTTTGCAAAAATATGATCTTTCAGTTTCACTTGGAATATGGCTACAAATTTTGTGCGTCATGTTTGACAGTTTCCTTGTTTAACATTTTCAGGCCTCATTATAATTTAATTCTACAGAGCATTGCTGTCAATGGGCAGTTGCTGCAAATCGACCCAACAGTTTTTGCAACATCTAGTAATCGTGGTACTATTGTTGACTCTGGAATGACTTTGGCATACCTAGTGCAAGAGGCATATGATCCATTTGTTAGCGCTGTAAGAATGCTGAATACCATGGATATTTTTCAGTTCTCCTCAAACTTAAAGCAATGTAAATGGTAACATAGGAAACAAGCATCTCTTTATAAGATTGCCACCCTGGATGCAGTAGATATTTAGTTATATTGCATAAATTATTAGTAACATGTTTTGAAGTTACTTGCATTTTTCAATTTGCAGATTTATTGTTTCACCATCTGTTACTCCCACTATTTATAAAGGAAACCAGTGTTATCTAGTCCCCACCAGGTTAATTCTATAGCTTTACCTCTCATGTCGTAATTTCATAGTTATCTTTATTTTTTTCCATGCACCTAGTATTATGTAAATGACTGATATTTGTATTGCTTTCAGTGTAAGCGATTCCCCTATTTTAGTCTAAATTTTGCCTCTGGTGCATCATTGATCTTAAAACCAGAAAACTATCTTAGGCTTCTATAATATAATTATCATTGTTTTAAGTACAAAATATACTATAGGGTTGATTTATAATTTTTTACAATAAAAGCGCCTCACCTTTGTAGGTGAGTGCCTTCACCTAGCGGCTCGGTTCCAGGTTCCTTTTGCACCTTGGAGCTTTCAACGCCTTTTAAAACCAAACTGAGAAATTGAAGAAGCTTTTATTGGCCAATTCACATGATAACCCCAATCATATGGTATCTAAGCTAAAAAATTCTGTCACTAGTATGAGTTTGAGTCTATCCAGTTCAACTAGGACCTTACTTCGTACCTGCTATCTTGCACGAGTGATAATTTCACCATTTTGTTTATTTTCTTAAACATGAATGTAACCTCTTCGTAGCTTACTCATATTGCAGACCTTGTCTTAAAAGATAAGATAATTGTTTATGATCTTGCGGAACAATGAATTGGATGGGCTAACTACGATTGTAAGTTCAGTTTATGAATTAAATTATTTCCTTTTATATCCTAAATGATCTTGTCTTCATTACTTCCAGTAAAGACTTTGTAAATGAAGGACAGATGAGTGTGAGTAGCTGAACAAGGGGAGATGAAAGCTTATACATTTGAGTTTTATAACTCTCTAATCCAACGGTTAGAGTATGTTGAGTTCCGGTTTCGTAATTTAGAGCCTACAGTCCACAAAAATTCATTTTTTCTTCACTCTATATAGTAGATTGTCCGATCTTTATTTATGGTGATCAGAAAGGTATTTTTTGCTTTTTATTCAGATAGCAAAGGCTAGTTATTTATCCCCCACACTGTAAGGTTCTCATCTGGTTTGGAATGGAGAGCTTGGTTTCCTCGTAAAGGATCCTTCATATCCAGCATTTGCTAAAGCTTCATATTATCTGTGTAAGCTGAGGGTGAGCTGCTGAGGTTTCCCGGTCAGGCAACAGTGTAGCTGACCAGCTTGCTAAGCTGGCTGACCCATCCGATTTTAAAGTTCACCGTTTGCTTTTCCCCTCTAGTAGTGGTTTCTGCGCTTTTACATGAGGATGGCCTTCCTTAGTAAAAATGATTAGTTGAACACTGTTCACCGTATCATTCATGATCCCAATTAATCAGAATCGTTAATCTTAATTTTTTTCAAGTGAATCATCATCTCTTTCCTACATGTACTTAGTGGGTGAGTAGCTATTAGGTGATTATTTAAAATCAATGGTCCTGATTGCTTGGACTATGGATAACGTGGTGAACATGGTTCACCTAATAATCTCTCCTTCTTTAGGTTGTTCAAGCAGGTTTTGCTTGCTGGTTAGTTTTTTTTTTTTGTGTAGTTTTTTTATAGCATGCATGAGACAAAAAACACTTTTACTAAAAAAATATTAGATACCAAATTGAAAAACATAAATATTAGGAGGTAAAATGTGCATTGAGAAGATATAGAGTATTTTAGATATGATGTTTTGAGTTATATTTAAATGATACTTAAATATTTGATATTATAATATTAATTTAAATTATAATTTAAAATTATTTTTATCTAAAAAACTAAACTAATAAGTAATTTAATAATCATATAATTATGTATTTGATAAAATATATAAAGAGTAGAGAAGAGATACCTTTTATAGATTACAATTGGAGAATAAAATTAACCAAAATATGAGTTTAAAACCAATGCTATTTTATTCAGAGCTGAAGAGAGTAATCTTCTCCTTCTCCCCCATTTCTCAGCTTTTGTTCCTTCAATCCATCAACCCTCAATTATTTTAACAGGAGTTCTGCACCAGAAATCAATGGCTTAAACCAAACTGCCATACACACTTGAAATACTTATGGTTTGCAGAATTACTTACCCAAATGGGGTTTGTTTGATGGACAATAGCTCAACATCCACCTCAATGGTAGCATTGGGAGGGATTTCCTGGACTCCTTTTTTCCCATATGCTAGCTCTGGTGGAACTATCAGAAGCCTCTGAAAACAACAATCTATGGCTTAAACACTCAGGAAATGCTATATGTATATGTATAGAGGAAATGGTATGCTACAAACAGGTCTCACCTGGCCTCCGACCCGCATTCCTTCAACACCAAGATCCAATCCCTTGAGTACATTTCCTCTTTCAGATTGGCCAATATCAAATCCATAAGGCTGCATGAATTCAAACATGTCATTACAGAACATGTAATATCTCTGTAAAGAAAATTTTGTAGGCAAGTAGGGGAATGGTTTTCATAATATGAACCTAACCTATGACTGAGGTTATAATCGATAACATGATACCGGAAATGATCAGTCTGATCAATTGTGTTAACTGCACTCTACATTAATGTCAATGCTACACAACTTTGTTCCGAATGATCATGGAGAATCAAAATGGAGTTCGATATGAGACAGAGTTTGCAGTGGAAGAAGAAAGCTTTAGCCTCGGTTAGGCCAGGTATCTCTTAACATCAAGAGCTTTAGGGGTTTCTATATTTGAATTATAATTCGTGCATCAGGTTAGCTACCAAAACATGGATCATGCAGACGTAAGAAACAAAATCCCTATTCGATCTTCTTGCAGAAGATCTCCAGGGTCTCCAAGTTGGATCAATAGAATATTACAACAATTCTGGTTGTAAGGCATGAAAAAGGCTATGAAACATCTCAGCCTTACCGTCCCCCCTCCAACACCGAGTCCTTGTCTGCTAGTCATAAACGTGACGCCTCTCCATTTCGCAACATAGTGAACCTAAGAAAAAACAACCATACTGCATCAATTATATTCGAACTTACAGGGACAAACAAGCACCATTAATGGAACATCATCAGATTTATCGAGAGCAATATGCAGGTTTCAAGTATGTCTGAGAGTTTCTCCTTCTATCGCTTTAGCTTTCATCAAATACTAATTAAGATCTCGACAGCATCAGATTTTTGCCATTAAAATCTGATCAATTATCTTAATGATATTTAACTAAATGCCATTTGCAGTTCATTGTTCCAGTACAGAGAAATGATGAAGTACATCATAGAGTTTTTTTTAATGAAATCTAACTAGTTCACAACCGTACTGCAACCCGAGATCCCTTAACAGCTTTAAGTCCACTGCCGACCTTCAAATCATAGTACCTGGAGGATATTGTGAATGTCAAAATTTGTACAATCACTTCCATTGTAGAACATGCAGAAGAAATCCAACATGTTGTTTCAGTGTTTTCTCCTCTAAGCCAAAGAACTAAACATATATATGATGTGACACACAAATGTAAGATGTAAGAAGAGCTACAAACTTGAGCCCATTGGGAAGAGTTGTGAATTCACTCTCAGGTATTTTAGCTCCTCTAAGCTGCAAGAATCAATATAAAACTGCATAAATTATGCATTGCAAGGACTAGAAATCACTAGAAAGGGATAAAATAAAGCTTTAAAAAGGTATATTTACAGCTCTTTGACTTGTGCTGACTGCCTCGGCCACATCAGAGACATACATTGGCATTGCAGCAACTGAATCAGTCATAAACAAAGTTCATCAGAACATCTAAACCTATCACTAATTACCATGATTAAGCAGCTTGTTTAAACCAAAACTCCATGCAAGTTAATTGATTCTGAGGTGAAATTAAGTGGAATTGATGCTAAAGCACTAACCAACTGCGAGAAGAGAAGCAAGCAATGCCCTTCTTCCCTCATGCTGCAAAGAAAGAATGGCTGGCTTTGAGTTATTATCATCATCAGAAGATGACAGTGTGCAGTGACATTGCAAAACAAATGGTTTTCTCTTTGGTAGTCTCTTCCCTGAGATTGTAAAGAGCATATCAATATTATTCATATTTATCCGGATATGGATACGAGATATGATCCTATATGTAGGAAGAATTTAGAAAATAAATGAATAAAATACAAAGAAAGATATATATAGAGAAGATTTACCTGAAAAGGGAAGTGATAAGAAAGGGTTGTGGAGGAGAGTTAAGGTGTTTTGATGGTAAGGGAAGAAGGAGAGTTCCATTGAGAGTTTAAGGGGTGAAATAGAAGAGTTCAGCTCATTGGACTTTTCCCACTTTCCTATTTGACCATGGGAGAGAAGATAATATGCTCAATACCATCCACATGTTTAAATTTTTTGGATGAAGACTTTGAATTATGAAATTTACATCCAAAACCCAAATTAAAGTTTTGCAAAAAGGCTAGTGGCTGCATTTTGTTGTTCTATTCTATTCTATTCTGAAATCTAATAATATTTTGACAGCCCTCCAGTTCCAGCCTCCAAGGTCAACCATATCAAGGACGGAGTTCCCTTTAGGCTCAAGGGGTTTAACTCCGGCTCTAAAATTTAGTTTAAATAATAATTTGATTTTATTTAACCCATATAAAAATAAATATTTAAATTTAAAAAAATTATTAAATTTAAAGAAAAATAAATGTATATCTTTAAATTTATTGAACCAATAATAATTTAAGTTCTTATACATTAAGATATTAGATAAAGAAACATTATCGCTTAAATTTTGATTTTTTTATAAATAAGTTAGTGTTACAGTAGTATCTGTTTTAAAGTATACTCTTAACCATTAGACATTGATCGCTCAAGCATTGTTTTGGCATTACTGGTGCTCAAACACGTAACCTCTAAAAACAATAATCGTTCTCTTAACCACCAAGACTAGATGGCTCGTATCATAAATTTTGAATTTAAATACTTAATAAATCTAATATTTTTACCCTTGTCATTACTTCTACACCGTCAGAAGTGCTACTTTTGGGCATAGAAGAGGGTGAGTGTTGGGGAGCATTGAATTTGATTGTCACAGTTGATTGAGGTTGAAGCGTTGAAGAATGGAGTGTGGTCCTTCAATGCTTCACTGTTGCCGCTTGCATGGCTACTGTCTGACACGAGTCTTGCCTACTGTAAAAAAATGCTTACCCACTCCTTTCAAAGGAAGAAAATTAAATTTTAGCAGACTTTCACACACCCTTTTTTTTTCTTTTTAAATATTGAGCTTTTTCAAGCGTTTCTAATTGAAATAAGCATTCAATTCAGCACAAGTAGTGAAAAATCAACATTACCATTTAGTTAAACTCAAGTAAGGCCATTTTTTTTTTGTTTTAAAAGAAGAAAATACTGAATTCTTATTTTAGAAACTTTGTATTATCTACAATGCACTGATACTGATACCACGTTCAACCTTGTCTCGGTGCTTATGAGATCCAACTCATCTCCCTCCATGAATTCACCAACCCCACTCCCTTTAAAACAAAGCAACACAACAGAGAATATGATGACAACATGGAAGCACTTTGTTTTCAAGTACATCCAAGAATCTGCTATGTGCAACATTAATGACACCATGCTCAGGATGATTAAGATTTTCAGACCAAATTTTGACACTAAATAAAGGGGTAAGAGGAGAGATTAAGATTTGTCTGCAACTTGTATTATTTGGATTCGAGTGAAAACGTCTATAAAGATGAGTATGGGATAAAGAGTACCTCAGAAAGAAAGAGACAGAACAACATAATGGGTAACTAATGGATAATTAGATAGAAGAAACAAGTTCAAATTTGCTAGGGATGGCTGACACGATCATGGTTGTAGAACAAAGTTGGAGAATTTGTTGAAGACACGCCAACCCTCGAACGTTATGCAAAATTTGGATGCACGTTAAACTACAATCAAACTCTTTTCAAAAAAGTAGCTAACCTTTAACTAATTCTACTGTTACCTGAAGAAAAAAAGGTTTAGGACATGGACAAAGTAACTGCACTTTATTTCGCAAGGCTAATGGCAGAAATTGTGGGTTCTATGGAGTATGGAATGCTTAACATGCCTCTTCTCCTAGAAATAAGCACCTTTAGTGGAACCATTCTGACAAAGCCATTTGTATCAGTTTGACCATAACTCTCACCCATGGCTCTCTCTCCTTAAAATCTCCTGCACCTGCCCCCTTCTTTCACCCCACCCGCCCGTTTTACTTCTCTTTATCACCACTTTCTCTCTGGTATACAAAGAGTAAAGGAGAAGAAAGAAAATGAGAGTTTCAAGTGAGTTTTTGGTCACCTTGGTTCTTGTTCTGGTTTCATCGCTGGCTTATGGAGACCCTCTTGTTCCTGCACTCATCATCTTCGGGGACTCGGTTGTTGATGTTGGGAATAACAACAATCTCAATACACTTATCAAGGCCAACTTCCCACCATATGGAAGAGATTTTGTTACTCACAGGCCAACCGGAAGATTCTGCAATGGGAAACTTGCCACTGACTTCACAGGTAACGTTTTCTTGACCAACCCATACTTCCTTTTTTTCTCCATTCATTTAGGTTCTTTCACTTTTGTTTAATGTACCTTTCTCATTCCTGCATGCACAGCTGAGTACCTTGGGTTCACTTCATACCCACCGGCTTACCTTAGTCAAGATGCCAGAGGAGATGCTCTCTTGACTGGAGCCAACTTTGCTTCGGCTGCCTCTGGTTTATATGACAGAACTGCAAACCTATATGTAAACAATTAAGATCCCAATCCCCTAAACCCTGCTCTCCTTTAATCTATCCTTTTGATTCTAAAGCCTGATCATCTAACAAGATAAACTATTTTTTTTAAATTCTTGCAGCATGCCATAACATTAACCCAGCAGTTAAACTACTACAAGGAGTACCAAACGAAAGTGGTGAACATGGTGGGAAAAGCTAAAGCAAACAACATATCCTCTGGCGCCATACATCTTTTGAGTGCAGGAAGTAGTGATTATATTCAGAACTACTACATCAATCCTCTACTCAATAGAATCTATACACCGGATCAATTCTCTGACATTCTCATGAGCTCCTACTCTACTTTTATTCAGGTATCGTTTAGTGTTCACATATAGGAGCTATTATGCTATTTTCAGCAATATCTGGACCCTTTACAAGAGAAATTAATACCTGTTTTGAATTATGTTTATGTCCCTAACCTAAGTCTGGACAGTAGACACCATGTGACTAGAAAGATTACAATGTTAATATCAAACAAGAAATGCATCTGTAATGGAAGCTCAGCCCTCATAGCAATCTTTAATGGAAATGAAAGAAAAACAAGAAGTGAGCTTCTTACATGTTGGTCTCTTTAAAGCGCACAACTATTTTATGTTTGAAACAGAATCTGTATGGACTGGGAGCAAGGAGGATTGGAGTGACAACCTTACCACCAACAGGTTGTTTACCTGCAGCGATCACCCTATTCGGTGGAGGAAGCAGCCAGTGTGTTGCAAGGTTAAACCAAGATGCCATAGCCTTCAACAATAAACTGAACAGCACATCTCTAAGCCTACAAAACAAGTTGCCTGGTCTCAAACTTGTAGTCTTCGATATATACCAGCCTCTCTTGGACATGGTTACAAAGCCCAGTGATAATGGTAAACCACCTATTGTGCAAAAGAGTACTATAAGATAAAGTTTTACTTACACTAGTAACATGAAACTAGTAAACTTTTGGGGTTATTCTCTGATCATGTATATCACTTTCAAAATGATGTGGATCCTTTCATTGTTTTATTCAAGGTTCCACTTCCACCATGCATGATTTGCCAGTTGAATGAAGTGACTCGGTATTCATTAATATAATTTTCTTCTGTAAGTTTGGTATTCTTATTGTTGCAGGTTTCTTTGAGTCGAGAAGAGCTTGCTGCGGAACGGGCACTCTAGAGACCTCCTTGCTTTGCAATACCAGTGTCCCAGGGACATGCTCCAATGCTACATCATATGTATTTTGGGATGGATTCCATCCCTCTGAAGCAGCTAATGAAGTCTTAGCAGGCAATTTGCTAGCACAGGGAGTGGGACTCATCTCTTGAAACTGTTTCCTTCATGGTCGTGGAAAGGGAATTAAAAGAAGAAAACACTATCACCCATTCCTGTAATCTTCTCATATGTAGGATATTATTCGTTGGTTCGACTGTTTTAGCAGGATAATTTTAGTATTTTCACATGTAAACCCTCCTTAGTCCTTATTTATGCTTTCAGCAGGGGTAGATTGCTGCATTTCTGTCATGGAAGTTGATGCATCAGTCCTTGCCTCAATAAAATGATATGTTGTGATCATTTAATTCTGATCAAGTTATGGGTAAATTTGGTAGAATGTTGTATTCTAATAAAATAATTAGGGGTATACATGGAAGGAGAGTTTATTTTGCAAAATACGACACTTTTTATAATGTTTGAGGATAATATCGTGTGCAGATGGCGTTTATATCTGTTCGTGTTTGTTTATGTTTGTTCGTTTAAATGATAAACAAACGTAAACGAACGAACGTATATGAACGAACATAAATAACATATATAATACGTTAAATATTTAATATTTTGGATTAATTCGAATAATTAAGCTAATTAACTAATTTTAAATTAAATTAATCGATAATTAAAATAAAAAACTCTTAATTATTAGACGAAACCTAAAATGTAACTGATTAACCAATTTTGTTTTGGTTCGATCGGTTAGTTTGGTTTAACAGAACAATTACCCCCTAAGAAGTTTTTAACGAGTCATAAAATAAGACTTTTAAACTCGAGTAACTCAAATTTTTTTGACTTGATATGTTCTAATACACACTTTAGACATATGTGAATAAATTTAAACGAATGAACATAAATGAAAGAATATAAACGAACAAATTACTGAACGTTCACGTACATAAACGAACGGATTACAGAACGTTCACAAACATAAATAAACGAACAAACTATTTATTCGTGAAAAAATCTTATTTATATTCGTTCGTCTAGTACATAAACTAACGGTTTACTAAACTTCGTTTACGCCGGGCCCTATGAACTCTGTACCAAAGTAGTTAAGTAGAGATGCCAAGGTATGTTTGGCGCCTGTTGTTTTTTTCTCAATCCATGTCTACCGTTATCCCTCCCCAAAAGCGCCCACTCCTCCACCACTGCTTCCCTGCCAAACCAACGCCAGCACCACCGTACTCCTCTTTTCTCTCTCTTCCCAAAACCAAAAACCACTACCACCACCTCCTCTCCTCCCCCACCTCACTCTCTCCTCACACGCTCCCTAGAAGATACCCATTTGTGGAATTCTCTAGTTTTAGCTTACATGAAACTGTCTTTTAAATCATTCTTTCAACGTTTTTGCCTCTCTTTCTTGCCCCACTGTTGTAACTTACTCTTCCTTGATTTCTGGTTTTGAGAAATCAAATGAAGGGAGCAGAGCGATACAACTTTTTATGAAGATGAGGGCTGAAGGTATCGGCATTTAATGTTTTTCTACATATAAGTTTTGAAATTACTTAATGAATTTCAAAATTTTTTGGATAAATATTTATTTTTATTTTATTCAAGTAACCATCAAAGTATAATTAAAATTCTTCGATTTGTTTTATAACAAATTTAAAATAAAAAAAATTAAAACAAATTTTAAGAAACAAGAAGAGATGAAAGATAATGAGTAAGTTTACTACATCCTCGCAGTCTCATACCAACATCGAATTTAATTTTTATCAAAATATTTTTAGCATTCCTATTATCTTTATCATGCAATCTGTTATTCTTTTATGCCATACATAATATAACATAACCCCCAAGCTATGCGAATAATGGCAACCTGTAGTGATTTTTCTTGTCATGCCTCTGCATACAGTTAAGTTGCATTCTCCATCCTTCCACAATAGAGCTAATAGCACAATCTTGTAAGATGAGATGTTAAACTTCTTTAATAAACCTGCAGTCACAGAATAAATGATCACTTGTTTCTATAAAATCAGAACAAAAAAAATACAGTTTGGTCAATCAGAAACTCCAAAATAACATACGATCTTTAATTGGTAATCTATTCATTAAAGTTAACCAAACGATAAAGGAGTATTTCGAAAGTGTTAGACCACCTCAAATAACACGAAACCATCGTACTTTCTCTTTTTTATGTCGTAGAATTTTTCAAATAATTTCAGTCTCGTAACTGTCCTATTAAATTTTAAAATTATTTCAATTGAATTTAAAATTTTGACTATTAGAGTTTAAACTTTTGAAATTTATACAAAAATTTGGAAACTTGAAAACTGATTATTTTTTTTTCTTTTATTTGTAGTTGAATTTTTTTTATAATTCAAATTTTTTAATAATAAAGTGATTAACCGGGTATTTAATATTGTTACTGATTTTTATTAGTAACGGGATTGGTTCCTAAAATTAAGATTTGATGTAACTCGAATCAGGACTGATTCTAATTTTTAAGGACCAATAGTTACTAGGATCGAGATCAATTTTAATCAAATTAATTGAATACTCGATCTTACCCACTCCTAATACGAAGTTTGAAAACTTCAATTGTGTTTCAAAACTTCTTGATAAAGTTTGAAAATATTATTCTAAGATCTTCGAGAATTAAATATTCACTGTATGAAAATGTTTTAAGTTGAGGAATGAGAAAAAAAATATTTGAAAATTATTTTTAAACGTATTTTTTGAGTTCGTTAGACTTTAAATTATTTTTAAAATACTTAATCAAATTTAAAATATTTTCATTTAATTATATCAAATAAGAAACGAATGATGGGTCTCTTTCATTATGCGATTGCTAATAAAACTGGTTTGATTAATTTTGTTTTAATTATTTTTATTTATTTAATTATTAACCGTTTCGATCTAAGTTCAAAAAGTAAAACATCTACTTTGATCTTGACCCAAATTAATTTCAATATATTAATGAAAAATTCAATTAAATTTGACTTGACCTAAAAAATTAATATTATATATAAATATTAAATCAATTTTTTTTTTATCTAAAACCTTACCCCAATTCAACCCAACTTTATTTTAATAATATAATCTTATTCAACCTAAATTTATTTTTTTAAATAAAAATTATCTCTATCGGATTAAAATTTGATAGATTTGAGTTAAATTATCATTCATAATGATGATTTTTTTAAACAAGCTAATAGTGATTATAATAGTATTTATTCTAGAATATAATCTCTCTTTCATTAGACATTAATCGCTCAAACACTCTACTGATATCGCTGGTGTTCAAACTCGTGACCTTTAAAAATAATAACCGTTTCGTTAATCACTTGAGCTAAAGTATTATGTTTAACGGGGAATTTTACATATACGCCGAGCTGTCTTCGTATATGTTTTGCAATTTCGAAGCATACGTGGCAACCATGCCACGCTTGACAGCAACGATACACCACTCTCTCTTCAATAAGTCAGAGTTTGAGTATAACTATCTTTTTATTAAAATATTTTTTTTATTTTAAAAAATAACGTGTACTACTAGCGAAAACTTTATAATTAAATATGTAAATCTTAGATAGATTAGCTTCATATTTATATTAAAATTATGCGACTCAAAAGGTAGAATTTAATAATTAAAAATTTAAATTACAATCATTATTATAAACAATATACCCTAATAGATTTGTTAAAAAACTTTGCTATTTCTTTGCAAAAGTCCAAGTTTCACCAAACAAAATAAATATATGAAAAAGGTGAGATACATGTATCATTTAAGAAACTTGAAAAAAAATGATGCGTGTGTGAATAAAATTCGATTTGATTTAAAATATTTAATTTTTTGATATAAATTAATGTGAGAAATTTTTACTCGTTTTGATTTAATTTATAATTTTATAAATTCGATTTTATATAAAAATTTTTAAATAAAGTTTAAGTTATAAAATAAAATTCTGAATAATTTAAAAAACTTAATTTTTAATAATTAGTGGATTGATTTTCAATTTCAAGTTAAATCTGTCAACTATACTAGATATATATCACATATGGAAAAATTATTTATATTGTATATGGTTATAGGAAGTCATTTAAATTGAAACCAGTTAGTATCATAATATTATAAAAGTTTATAATTAAATTTAAATAAAGATTTGAATAATTCAACTTATATCAAAAAAATTAAATAAAATTTAAATCGTAAAATAAAACTTATAAATTTATCTAACTCGATTTTTTTATGTTGAGCGATCAAATAGTTAGATCTACAAATCCGGCCCATCACTACTCTCCCAGCCAATAACGGGAAAAATTATATCATGGGTCAGTCCCACCACATGTCCATGGAACCAACTAATGATAACTACCCACTTCATCAATTTTTCCATGTCATATTTTTTTTCTAAGTGAATCTTCATTTTAAAAATTAAAAAATAATAAGGTGGATAGCTATCATTGGTTGGTCCTATGGATGACGTGGTAGGACTGACCCATGATATAATTTCTCCAATAACCGCTTCATCCATGTACCCAACGTATCACAAATACTTAATCCCATGAACTTGGTATTTTATTTGGAAACTATTTTTTTTAATTAATTTAGATCTTGTAATAAAATAAAATAAATATATAAACAGACATTAAATTATTTAAAAAAAAATACAAAATAATCATCAGAATTTAAAAAATTATATAATAAAATTTAATTCTAATAATTTTATAAAATAATCACTTAAATATTAATTGATGTTAATTGGGTGACATACCAATTATAAAAGTTTATATAACAATATATTTAATCAATTTAAACGTAAAAAATATGATTAAATTAAGATTAAATATACAAATGTAAAAATTAAATATATTACTATTTAAATTTGTATAACTATCACATCATTTAATAAATAACAATTAATAATATCCAATAGAAAAAGAAAAAAAAAATTCAAATAAAACTAAAGTTTAATATTTACTTTTAAAAAAATAATAACAATTAATATACTTTCCCTAATAAAATATTCCCTGAGCAAGAGAAAGTAGAATTTGTTCCTTCCTCTCCGGTTTAAGATTGCATATCCGCATGTGAGGGTGTGATGCAAGTAAAGGCAATAAGAGGGAACAAATTAAGGATGCTGAGGCTTCAATTTTGGCGTCCTATTCGGAATGACAAAACTACCCTTATTGCATGTTTGTACTTGATGTCACAAACAAACTAAGATACAGTACGATGAAAGGACAATAATAGCCTCCTTATTTCCAAAGGGTCCCACGTCTTATTCAGATGTCTGAAAAATAATTATGATCTTATCATAAATAGTAATTCAAAGTATATAATTAGAGAAACTAAGCCTACGTGCTGTCTCAGCAGTAGTACAAGACTTTCTTCTTCTTCTTCTTCTTATGTAATTATAGTGATGTTGATAAATAGAAAGTGCAAATAATGATATAAAAGAAAAATGGATTAAAGTTATTTTTTTAAGTTATAAAGCAATATTATTGTATATTTTAAGATTTTTTTATGTGGAATTAATGTTTGTTGTTTCTTTTCAGATGTGATAATCTCTCTCACTTAACCTTATGACGCTCTCGTCACGAGCTACCGTTTTTATGATTGACCTTTTGTCACGTTTGTTTACCTTACCTACTCCTCTCATGAATATTCGACGTTAAATTGAACAGTCAAGGTATCGTTTTAATACCATTTGTCACGAGGTTATTACCCTCTTTTTAAAATACGTGTCTAATAAGATGTGAAACACCACCGTATATATATCCTAAATTTTTTTAATGTGGGATTAATATTTTTTTTCAAGCGTGACACATGCACACAAATAATAAATATTTAAATAATTATAATGATAAAAATAATATGAGATGGCCAAAATTTATATGAAAACAGGCGGTAATAATTAATGCATGCAAGGACCAAAATAATTCTGTAATAAAAGCCAGTTCACTTTATTGTTATTAGTATTAGTATTGAATTAACTAAAACCGGAGCGCGTGAGATGTGAGATGAAAGGAGAAGGTTGACTGGCCAAGGGTGGAAATGGAAAAGAACAAAGAAGTGCATGAAGGAACTCGAATAAAGAGAGCTAGAACAGAGGGACGCTTGGCATACAGGTTTCTACTTTAAACTCCCCTTTCCACCTGTTTCTTACTTATCAAACAACGCCCAACCCAGAAGTTCACTATTTCAACAATTCAAGCCAATTTTAAACTGATATTTGGAGATGGTTTTGGTTGAAGATAGATACTAAATAGATACACAGTCTGCTTCTTCGTCTTCTTCTTGTTGTTGTGTAGAAATTGATGAGAAAATAGTTGAAGATATATATAGAGAGAAATGGGTGGGGATGGGTTCAAAAACCGCTTCGCACGTTGTTTTTCAGTGCCAACAGCTTCATCTTCTTCATCAACAATCAAGCTCTTGTTGTTTACGCTTCCAGTGATTCTTGTTTCGTTGATTGTTTTGGTTGTGGCGCAGAGGAATTCAACTTGGGTTTTCACTTCAACCCTCCCTTCTGCCAGTGAGAATTCTGGTGCAGTCACGCTATCGGGATTGCAGTCAACAGCGCCGACGCCGACGGTAACGGCTGTTCATGGGGATTTGGAAAAGGTGGCGGCGGTTACTGGCTCAGATTCTAAGTCACTTGATGTTGAAGCTGAAGTAACGAAAAATAGGGAATCTGTAAGTGATTTATCTTTCATGCAAAGTAAATTTAATCTTATGGGGATAATTATATTACTTAATAATGCATCATGCACGTCGCTTTCAGAATAGTGTCCTAAATAATTTCATCTAAAAACAAGAACAATCGAGTAAAATTAGTGTCCGAAAAGTTGAAATTCTGTAATAATTTTTTCTCCACATGGTTTAGAAAACATGGACAGACAGTACCTTCATGTTGTCTCAATTTGTATAAATTTATTTTTTGTTATTTGTTTTAAAATGAAATTATCTTTTTTTCGAAAAAAATGTTATCTTTAGCAGGAGAAAACGAAAGAAGACAGTTTAAATATCAGTATCAATGAGCCCAGTAGCTTGAACATTTCAACCCCCGGAACTGTTTCGAACGCTGCGATATCCCTCAACGAATCGATATCCCTTCCCTCGAAACAAAGCCGGCGAGTTCGAACCGACCTGGATAAACTCGAAGCCGCACTCCAAAGAGCTCGAGCCGCAATAAAACAAGCTAAAAATGAGAGTCAATTGCCGGACCCCGACTATGTTCCGATAGGTCCTATGTATTGGGATGCTAAGGCCTTCCACAGGTAATAAATCTCGCAACTGAAAAAGACCTTTTGATTTGAGGAGTTTTGTTTTCAGCCGTGTGAAAAGAATATGTGGAAGTAAAGAAACGGATTAAAATCATAAAACGTACTTTTCTTTTCCTTGTCATGAATTAAATATGACCGGTTCGGGTTATCATCATTGAATTGGATCTTCCAATTACAACAATTACTTCAGTTTCGGGATTCTAAACATAACCGCAGCCACAGGGACCACAATAGACTAGGACTGTGTCTGTGTCTGTGTCTGTAATTTTCGTTTTCAGCATCCATTTGTTTGGTTTTGTAGGAGTTATCTGGAAATGGAGAGACAATTCAAGGTGTTTGTTTACAAAGAAGGTGAGCCCCCGGTGTTCCACGACGGGCCCTGCAAGAGCATATATTCCATGGAAGGGAACTTCATATACAGGATGGATGTTGACACAAAATTCCAAACGAACGATCCCGAGAGGGCTCATGTTTTCTACCTTCCGTTCAGTGTAGCCAAGATGGTCCGATTCGTATATTTGCGAGAATCACGCGATTTCGGTCCCATCAGACGGACCGTCATCGATTATGTCGATGTTATATCGAAGAAATACCCGTATTGGAATCGAAGCCTAGGAGCTGATCATTTCATGCTTGCCTGCCATGATTGGGTACGTAGGTGATTTCTTTAGTATTGACTAACAAAGGATTGTGCCTTATGTGTATGTGGCTATTCAATTTGCTTTTTGCTTTCTATTGTACAGGGACCAGAAACTAGCTTTTCAATTCCTTACCTACAAAAGAATTCGATTCGTGCTCTTTGCAATGCAAACACTTCAGAAAAATTCGACCCGGTTAAGGATGTTTCGATCCCTGAAATCAACCTCCAAACAGGTACATTAACCGGTTTGATCGGTGGACCGTCAGCGTCTCGGAGGCCGATCTTGGCATTCTTTGCCGGAGGCGTTCATGGACCGATACGGCCTATCCTACTTGAGCATTGGGAGGGCAAGGACGAAGACATTAAGGTACATTCATACCTCCCGAAAGGGGTTAACTACTATGAGATGATGAGAAGCAGTAAATACTGCCTTTGTCCTAGTGGTTATGAAGTTGCCAGTCCGAGGATTGTCGAGGCCCTCTACAACGGATGTGTTCCGGTCTTGATTTCGAAAAGTTACGTGCCGCCTTTTAGCGACGTGTTAAGGTGGAAGGCATTTTCGGTGGTGGTTACGGTGGACGATATCCCGAGGCTGAAGGAGATACTGACGAAGATATCGTCGAGGCAATATATACGATTACAAAGGCGGGTGTTGCAAGTGAGGAGGCATTTCGAGTTCCATTCGCCTCCGAAACGCTTCGATGTTTTTCATATGATCCTTCACTCCATTTGGTTGAGAAGACTTAATATTAAAATTAGTGATGATCATATTAGGTCAAATTGATGAATAAATGGTCGAATTTTTTATTCGTGTTCGATCTTTATTTCGTGTGTATAATGTGTTTAACTAGACATGGTAGTGTAACCTTTTATACAATATTAGTGTATCAAATATTCAACATTTATTTTAGAAGCACCATAGATACAAGTAATTTATATAAGTGACTTCAATCAAGTTATTAATTGTCTTAAAACTAACTGAAAAACTAAAATAACTATTTAAAAATTAATATAATTACATATTTAATCGTGTTACTTATACATTCTATTATTTTATATTATTTTTAGTTTAATTCAAAAGATTGGATAAATTTATTCAATAAATTAACGGGACCAAATTTGTTAAATCTTTTTAATTAAATTAAAATGAGATTAAATTGATAGGATATGTATCGTGATTAAATATATAATTATATTATCTTTTTAATTAAGTATTATAATTATTAATTTTTTGGGGTTAATAATCCATTTTTTGTTTAGTTATATATTTTATTTACTTTTATTATTATTTATGTTAAGAAAATTTAAAAAAACTAAATTTATTAAATAAATTAAATAAAAATCCAATATTAAATAAAATAATATCAGCCAAAAATAATTAAACATTTAAGTCCACTAACATATGAAACCCCAAAATATATATTATAAAATGGCCCGATAGGCCCAACTATTAATCACCCCCTAGACAACATTTCAAAACCTTAATCTGACTTTTTCTTTTTTACGTAACTCATCTTGAACCGTTTGATCTGAAAGGGCGATCGAATGGTCTCGATCGTTACAAGAACCTTAATCTGACTTATGAACCTTGCACCACAACCCTTCGAGTTTCATTTTATGCAATTTGGTCCCCTTTTCATTTAATTTAGTTTTTAATTTCATTTTTCTATTCAATTTAGTCATTATTTATCATTTTTTTTTCATGTTTATGTTTCATCCTATTTGATTTATGGTTGTTTATTTTCATCATCGCATTTTAGCATTTTTGCATACAATTTTAGGAATAAGGCCCTTAATTTTAAAATTTATTTAATTATTAGTCTAAAACTCAAAATTTACTTAAATGATAATCAATTCATATTGCAAAGTCACGGTATCTATATTTAACCACGGAATTTAAAGAAAAGAAAATATAGCCTTATCGAAGCAAAAAGCTTTTTCATGGCTTCTTAAACATATATATTACTCTACTGATTAAAAGTCTTGTTCAACCTCAGCATCACTACATCTTTCTGAATCTTACTAAAAACTAGTTAACCTAAGCTAATTTTAAGCAAGCTCTAAAACTTAGTTATTTAAGGATAAGACGGCAGTTGAACACCCCAGAAGGGAGATGAAACTGGGTTATACTCATCCACATTGAAAAGGTAGTTGCATTCCGCCATCGGATGATGGTGGTTTCCGGCTATCTTTGGCTTGTTTGAGCGGTGGATTGAGGTGCTTTCCACTGTTTCTCCGCCGGAGATCTCCGTGTACACTGAGGACCCTTGTTTTCTCGTCGCCTGTTCCCTTAGCATACCTTTCAGTTTCATCACCTGCGTAAAGGATTCAGTATTTTATTGCTTCAAAGCTTATTTTAGAAACATAGACAAGCATGTGTTACGTTATGCTAACAAGTAGGTTAGTGTTGATTTCTTTTGTCCAAGAACCAATGATTTGGAGATGTGAACAACTCTAATGGTTGCTCCATATACCAAAAAGATCAAGACATTATTCAACGGTGGATCAAGAAGCGTATATACATTTAAAATCCGTATATAAAACTCAACTAGTTTTACATAGGTGGCAAAGAAGTCATTTAATTCGGGTTATTTCAAGTCCGATTACATTCGATTACGTTTGGTTAGGTTGGGTTGTGTTAGGTCTGATTTTAACTCGGGTCTATGATGATTTCGGTTCAGGTATCTAGTCAGGACGTCAATTTGGTTGGTTTTATTTTGGTTATTTTCGAGTCAGTTGATTTCGGATCGGATCAATAACGGATTAATAGGAGGTCGATCAATTTTTGTCGAATTTTAAGTCTGAGTTAGATTTTTCTACCCTATATATGACTTTATATAGCCAATATGTTTAGCTTTTTAGTGAGTTGTGCGATAGTTATGTCTCTTATTTATATATATATTCTTTATTTTGAGTTATCTTCTGTTCGGGTAAAATCAATTTGGATTCATTCGGTTCAGTTGAAAATTGGTGTGGGTCCTACATTCAACTGCAATTTAGTTCAATTTCGGTTTGGTTCAGTTTAATTCAATTTATTTTGGGTTTTGGACAATTTTAGGTGATCGATTCCAGGTCTCGATTCGGATAATCGGTTCAGTTCTTAAGTCTTGAGTTAAGTTTGTTAGGCCTAATTTTATATTAATCCATGGTTATTGGATGAGTGAAATGGATGGATGAGATTAAAAGTAGTACATGTTAAGAATATTACTTAGACAAAATAAAAAAATAATCTCATCCATTCATTTCACTCCTCTAACGGTCATTGATTAATGTAAAACTAGTTGAATTTTACATAGTGTAAGTGAGTCCTAACCCAATATATATGGATTAGTATCTACTTACACATAATGTAAAACTATGAGTTTAACACTTACATTTTTTTAGATTGTTATATGAGTGAAATAGATGATTGAGATCAACATTATTCTTATTTTTCTAATATATATATTAAATTTATAATAGAATAAGATTGAATTATTTTAAATAGGTTTTAAGATATAAATATTAACTTTGTGAATAGAATAAACCATATTGAGAAGATTATCTTAGTTTATAATCTTTAAAAATTAATTAATTAAAAAGTTGTTATAAGAAAAATAGGATACAGACGAAGAGAAAGTTTAATGATTTGTAGATAGATTCTCCCTTTATGGTTGATCACTTTTTTGCTTTTTGCATTAATGTCTGCACTATTCAAACAAGATAGGGACGACTCAAAATAAAGACAAAATATTTGTACTATAGAAAGAGAGGAGGATTGGACATGTATGCTAACCTCGTCTTCAAGTTTCTGTTTCTCCCTGGAGATAACATCGTAGTCTTGTTTAAGCATATCATATAGTCGCTCAAGCTGCTTAGTTTTCCACCTAGCACGCCTGTTTTGGAACCAGACAGCGATTTGTCTGGGTTGAAGTCCAAGTTCCCTGGAAAGCTTCATTTTCCTGTCGGGATCCAACTTAATCTCTTCCTGGAAACTCCTCTCCAACGAATCCAACTGCTCACTCGTTAAACGCTTCTTCTTATCTTGATGGCTGTTGCTGCTGCTAAAGCTCTTCTTATTAAAACCTGGAACCAACCCAGTCCCCAGTCCCATCTCTGCAATCTCCATATCTTACAAAAAAAACAATACATTACATAATACGATGATAAGACCAACAACAAATAAAGATGATAAAGTAGATTGGAATCGGCACATGTTTGTCCGGATTACCTGGATACTGATCGTAATTGTAGTTATAGAGGAAGTTAAGAGAAGGTTCTGGTCGAGAAAAAAAGGGTCGAAAGCTGCTGTTCCAATCTATCCTATGGACCAGAGAGGGAAGTGAAAGAAGCGCGGAAAATGAGAGTCGGCCTCAAAACCTTGTCTTTTAGACTGCAACAACACGATGAACTGTGGGAGAGAAGGGGTTGGGGCCTGGGGGGTGCATGCAAACAATGTGCTAATGTTTGAATTTAAAGGGAGATGGCTGGAGACTGCTGTCGGCTATTTAGAACTAGTAAAATAAAATGGAGAAATGCTGCTGTGGAATCATAGCCATAGGTCACTATCTGGACCCTTTAACCTGCTTCCGGCAACACTGACATTAAGCCTTCATTTCTCACCCCTGAGCGGTTACTGACATTTTAGTGATACTAAGATAAACGTAAAAAAATAAATCTTTAATAATAAAATTAAAAAAAATGTCTTTTTAATAAAAAGTATAATAAAATTAAATTAAGTATATCTCTACTAACAAATATTAGAATAAAAATTAGACCTCTAATAATAAATATTAATAAAAATTTAATTGTTAATAATAAATACAAGGAAAATAAATTTTAAAGAGTAAACCTCTAATAACAAATATTGTGGAAAAACTAACCTCTAATTAGGGTTGTAAATGAGACGAGACAGATCGCGAGCTACTCGAGCTTGACTCGATCAAAGCTCGGCCAAAACTCGACTCGATTGAACTCGGCTCGAACTCGACTCAAGTTCTTGCCGAGCCGAGCCGAGCTACATAATACCCGACTCGAAAAGCTCACGAGCTACTCGAAAATATAAATATACTATTTTTTTATAATTTAAAATCTAAATTTCTAAACTTAAAACCTTAAACATAAGTCTTAAACCCTAAATTAACATACTAAAACAAAAAATTAACAAGCTTGATTTGTATCAAAGTTTTTTCTCCATTAGACTTTAAATGAGACTTGAGATATAAGAGTTACTCGAGTCTAACACAACCAAAGATCGGTCAATACTTGGCTCAATTAGGCTCGAAAAAAATTCGAACTCGACTCGGGTTCTTAACGAGTCGAGCCGAGCTCAGATTTTTCAGTCTCGTTTAAAATTACTCAAGCTCGAACTCGACTCGAAATCTTAATGAGCCGAGCCGAGCTTAACACTACTCGAGTTCGGCTCGGCTCGTTTACACCCCTACCTCTAATAACAAATATTGAAAAACTATGGTCCTATTAATAATTATTGAAAAAATAGACCTCTTATATATTTATTAAAAAATTAGACCCTAATAACAAATATATTGAAAAAATAGATCTCTTACAATAAATATCAAAAAGTAAATTTTAAAATTAGACTATTAATAACAAATATTAGAAAATTCGTGACTCTAATAACAAATAAAGAAAATAAATAAATTTCAATAGTATATATTAAAAAATTGTTTTTTTAGAGTAGACCCCTAATAATAAGTTTAGTAAAAGATAGCTGTAACAACAAGAGTTGCAAAAAATTAGAATTTAAGAATCATAATAAAAATAGTAAAAAACAAGTTTTAAGAGTAAACCTAATACAAATATTAAAAAAAATAAAACAACAATAATAAATACTAAAAAATAAATTTGTATAATAATGGGTATTAAAAAAATAATGAATCCATAATAATAATATTAAAAATTAAAAATTAAATTTCAATAATAAATTAAAATTTGAGGCCCCGATAAAAACAGTTCCTGGGCGGTTGCCCTTATCGTCCACCCGACACTGTCGTCCTTGCCTGCCCTTACTGATTCACCCTCTCTACTCCCCCAAACACATTAAATATGGAGTATCATAGAATTAAAAATCATAAAATATCAATGTCATCTCACCTCATAAGAAAAAACAAATAATAACATGTTGGTACTAGGTTCTTTAAGTAAGATTAATAATTCGAATTCTAATATTGTGAATGAAGAAAACTCGATCCGAATGAGTAGAATACCGAAAAAAAAAAGTAAACTACTGAAAAAGTGAACAAATGAGGCATAGGTGTGGCTAAATTGCAACATAGGAAGCGACCTCAGCATAGTGGAAGTACTGAACTAAATCCAAACAAATAAATTGCGTCCATCCTATTGCTTCCACCTCCCCTATACCGGTACCACCTTTTAAAAGAAGAAACCTTTATTTTCTATTACAAATATTGGTACTGAAATTCAACTTTTTAAAGATGATTCTAGAAATCTTCTAGTTCATTACTATTCATGTACGGGTGAATAGGGTTGGATTTGATTCACATGAAAGCAGAAGTTACTGCCAGTCCTTTCTTTCTCTCTATTAATTACCAAGTCAAGTAAATATATTTTTTACTTTTATCCCAATTAAGGTGACACTAGTTCACCCCCTCGTATGCAAAAATAACAGCATTAAAATGGAGTAGGTTTGGTTTGACTGAAGTAAAAACTATCAAACTGCACTTGTGATTATTGAAGTTTCAGTGAGATTTTATTTGGTCACTAAAGTCTCAAAAGTTACATTTTAGTTACAGAAAATTATTGATAAATTGCAAAAAATAGTTACTCTGCTGTTCACTCTCCTTATGTTGATGATATGGCAATGTTATCACCCCAAATCAAGGTCGATCCACCAGATTTCAAGCTCGAAACTTGACCTTACAATCGCAAAGCTTTTGTTGCAGACCCAAATAATTGTGTGGTAGATAGATGAGATCTAGCAGCAGGGTCTTGGAAGCCAATAATATCAAATAATCACAGGTTTAGTACCCCTAAACAGATTCCACCGTAACCTTATCTTCCTCGTAGTGACCGAAATGTAACTTTTGAAACTTTCGTGACCATAAGTGTTGTTTACCCTCAAAAAACAAAAGCATGTGGATTGGTGCTTGAAGTTGTCATGTTCAGTCATTTTAGGGTTGTATTGTACACAATAAAGTTGTGCACCAATGCACAGACATAATTGAAATTTTAGGTCCTTACAGATTCGGTTCACCATAAATATCTTTAATTTCATTTCGGCCCACCTCCTTTGCTGCTTTATTCAGAAAATTTTCGTAATTTTAAGAGAGATTATATCATGGTCCCGACTCACCACGTCAGCTTTGATTTCTAATCAATAAAAATTATTTATTTCATCGTTAATCATTTATGTCATTAATCTAACTTTTAATTTTTAAAAAATATATTTTTAAATGACATAAAAATATTATGTCATTTAAACCAACATTGATCTTTTAAACCAACATCCAAAAATATTATGCCACACATGCCATCAATATATTAAGCATGCATAAAAACCCTAATCAAAACACAAAATTCCAACCTCAATTATAGATACTAGATCTTAACTCCAACTCTAACACCAACACTACAGTATTTTCTATATAACTTTCTCATCCTACACTTATTTAATTAGGATTATAAAAATAAATTTGATTTCAAAACTCGATATAAAATCGATTCAAGTTTAAACTAATTGTGACCTAAAGTGATGATAACTCAAAGTACTTGATCTGAGTCTAACGTAACGTTGACTTGAACTCAAGTTAGATCTTCTTAATTTGGATCCAAACGAACATGCACCTGACGTGAGAACAACTCAAACCCTAATTGATTCCACTAATGTGATAGTTGAACCCTACTTGCACCTAAATCCGAAAATTAATTTGATAAATATTTAATATAACTCGACTTAAAATCATTTAAAATTTAATTTTACTCGATCTGTTATCAACCCGACTTATTTTCCATCCATCCCGTTAAACTACCCAACATATAAATGTCCGACTTGCGACAGAAATTATTTGTGCAATCCAAAATTCAACATTTCAATTTCTTTGGCTTTTACCCTAACCTTTTAACCTTAAATCATTTATTTTAAACCTTAAACTGTAAATTCTAAATCCATAAAACATACTATTATTATAATTATTATTAAAATCAATAATGATGTTATTGTTATTAATTTACTATTACTTAAAAAATAAATATAATACTAATAATTTTTCGTTAATTATTATTATTGTTGCTAGTGATTAGGGGTGTTTAAAAAATTTGATCTGACTGATCCAATCTAATTATCTATTAATCCGATCTGAAAATTTAGACATCAAATCTAAAAAAAATAATTTATACACCTATTCGATTGTTTAGCGTCTTTTCTTCCTATACATAAACATGGGATATAGTAGTAGGCTAATATGAATAGTCTCAAAAAGGTCTTAACCTTAGAGGTACATCCAATTTAAAGCATTGCAACTTCCCCCAAGCTTTTTTCGTCCTACGAGACGACACGACGAACATTGTCGTCTCCAACACTTGCTTGTCTTCTCCTCATTTCGTTCTCAAACTTCTGCAAACATCTTAGTCCCAAGCTGTCAATTTCTTACATCATTTCTTTATGACACAAGCAGTGATACACAAAAAAAATATAAACCTACTCATATTTTCACTACTCCATTGTCCCTAAAGAACCATAACCAATTCAAAAAAGGAAAACTATATGGGTGATCATCAAACTATTCCCATTCTTCTAATTTGATCACCAAACTAATTTTTTAGACAAAATGTCCCAAACTTTATTTTTTTTTCACCATTTCTAGCTGTCACAACAAAGATTTTTAATTTCCACGTCCAATAATGAACTTAATAGATTGAATGGATTCGTAAGGTCTTATAGGAATAAAACACAGAAACTAATCTAATAAATATAAAAAATATTTTTTTATAAAATTGATATTTTAAAAAATAAAATAAAATTTTATTTTTTTTTTTATAAATTAAATTTTATTTTTAATATAATAATTTACTTTAAAATTGTCTACCATGAATGAATGTTATAAGTTTAATTTTAGAATAATTTACACAAAAACTCTATGCAAGGGGTCTAAGGTTCAGGCCATAGCGGCATCAAATGTGAATATTTACTTTTTTTTTCTTTTTGGTTCTCATAAGTTGGTGACTAAAGTGAGGAAAAAAAACTAGCATCCCTAATTTTTATCGAAAAAATTAGTTTGGTAACCAAAACAAAAAGATATGGATGGTCTGGTGATCACGCATGTACGTACAAAGTGTAAACGAGTCGAGTCAGATCTGAGTAGTATTGAGTTCGACTCGTCAAGAACTCGAGTCGAGTCAAGCCCTTTAATACTTAATTTGTCTTGACTTGTTAAAATCTCAAATCGAATATTAATTGAATTGTACCCAAATAACTTACTATCTGTCTCGTGTTATTTATAATCTTACCCATTAAAAAAGTGAATATATTCATTTAAAATCTATATTTATCATTGTAATTACACAAGTACCAACCAAATCCCAAAACACTTTATGAAAACAACTTGACCTTTGAAATAGAAATGTTGAAAGCGTCATAGCAAGTACATGGAATCCTAAGCAACGTGGTTCTATTTTTGTACCAACACCTCTAGATAGATGCCTGTATTCTTGCAGATATTAGTTGAAATAGCTCACAAACATTAATTATAAAGAGCATAAATATTTTTTGGGAGTTTAAAGATGTAGGATTAATTTATAGCCGTAAATTTCGGGAGTTTAAAGATGAATCCGGAAGCTAACGAAGGATCCATTTAATGGTAGACATTAATAATTATTATATTTCAAGAAAAAAAATTATGAGAGAAAAGCATCATATATAAACAAAAACTTTTTCATTATAGTAAAACATGTCTTTAATAGTGTTTTTCTTAGTTTTATAATTGTGTTTTTAGTGTTAAAAACTTTTTCGTGCTGAAAAAAATGTTGTTAGTAGTACCACAACAGTTTGCAACGTTTGTGGACAAAAAATGCCACAAAATTAAGATATATACTTGCGTTTGTATATCAAATATCGTTAAATATTATAGGATATAACAACACTTGAAAAAAATAAGCAAATAATTTATTCTTAATTGACGTTTGATTTGCAAAACCTCGATAAATATTGAGTTATAGTGACATATTTTTACCAAAATACAGCTAAATATGACGGGAATTACGACGGTGCCCCCAAATGCCGCCATATATTGCGATATTTAGTGATGTTTTTGCTACATATGCCGTGTTTTTTCTGACAATTACTATTTTAATTACAAATTACTCTTTTTATTTCAAAATGACATAGTAAAATAATTTTAACACCATTGACAATTAAAATTAAACTATTAAATCTGAAATATAAAAGGATTAAATTTTAAATGTACAAAAATTTACAAACATGGAATATATTTTAATTGATTGTCGAATTGAAAATATCATTGAGGGACTAGAGTGTTCTTAATTCAGCAATCATAAATTCATAGTAAGTTAACTCAGAGGACATTTTTTAAGTATTGAACCCTAATTTAGTATCGACATTGATTAAGGACTATTAACAATATTGAAACATTTTTAGTGACCAAATTATAAAAAATAAACTATTGTGGTTAAAGTACAAAGTATAAAAAGTTTAGGGATCAATCCTATAATTTACCCATTGTGAGGCATAATCAACGGCCTCAAATTACTTCTTCTAAAGGAAATTACTTTTATAACAAATATTAGTTAAAGAATAAAGAAAATAAACGGATAGAAATTTATCGAGTAAACATTAAGTTAGCGCCTTGCTTGTTTCATCTTCTTCCTTGGGTTGGCTAAGCACACACCTCCATTGGAGGATATCTAAGGGGTGATAATGAGTCTGTCCGACTCGCGAGTTATTCGGGCTCGATTTGATCAAAGCTCGGCTTGAGTGAATTCGACTCGGACTCAGGTTCGGCTCGAGATCTAAACGAGTCGAGTTTACCCAAACTCGACTCGAAAAGATCATAAACGTGCTCGGAATAATTATATATAATATACATATATATTTATATATATATTAAAAATAATTTATTTAACAAAAAAAATAATAAAATAATTGAGAGTAAATCTATTAAAAAATAAATTAAATTAAACAAATTAAATATTATCAATTAAAACAAATTTACAAAACTTCAAATAATAAATAAAAAATAAACTAAAAATAAATAAATAATAAAACACAATAATATAAAAAATTATCCGTTTCGAGCCAAACCGAGTCGAGCCGAATCCGAACCGAGCCTGGCGAGCTTTGAGCTCGAGCCAAACCGAGCCCAATAATATTATTTTCGAGCCAAACTCGAACCTAAAATTTCGAGCTCAACGAGCCTCAAACCGAACCGAACCCAAATATGCATGTTTCTGAGCCGAACTGAGCCTGACCTGACTCGGCTCTACTCGTTATCATCCCTATCTAAATCTTCGTATATTTTTCTGTTCCTCGATTATAATTAACTCCTAGACATTGAATAAGGTAAGCCCATAGTTTTTCCATTTATTTTCATGATGTATTTATGAAAAGGTTATACAGCGAGCTAGATTAATTTCCATGGAATCTTAGGTTTTGCTTTTATCAATTCTATAGCTAACTGTAGCTATGGATATCTCTAGTGTTATTAAATCTAACAAATAAATAAAAAAAATTATCATTTGAGAGCAAGTTTTAGGAACATTAATGAATATAATTATTTCGATATTATCAAAATATATTTTTAATTTTATTTTCATTATTTATTATATAATTAATATGTGATAAGGTTTAATGGCAGTGGTCGTGGTTCGAAATGTAGATCAACTTTTTAGATATGTTGATCCTGGGGCGTTATATGCTGCTCTTTGAACCTATGGGAACTAATAAATGGACGATGGCTTCAGAAACCACAAGAAATTCAGGGCGGCAACGCCATGGAGTGTGGACCAATGCCTAAATACTATGCTGCAGATAAAAACCAAGTAATAAACTTGGCAATTGCATGTTATTTTGAAGGTCGAAAAAGGCTACATATGCTAGAATTTAACATTAGTTTAAACATAAAGTAAAACACTACAGCTGCTGGTTCAAAAGAAATAAAACTGGAAGCAAGGACAACCTAATTGCGACCAGGAATGTTTAGCTTTTCATTTCATAAGCAGAAACTTGAAGCACCTGGTTTGGTCCCTGTTAGATGACTGGAACCATGTTTTACGACGCCAACTGTGTTTGAAGCATCTGGTCCGCCCTAGCATCAATCTCTTTCATTTGGTCACGACAATATGGTCAATTCTCCAACAAAGTCTTCAAACTGAAGATCAATACATATCTCTCTGAATCTTGCCAAAACTAATTAACCTAAGCCGATGATTTAAGACAACCGGTAAACAAACCCAATGAGTGGTTTCGGTGAAAAAGAAAAGTATTCATTTTAGAAGACCTGAGTTTAAGTAAATTTGTATACAAGGTATTTGATATCGAACAAATAAGAGTATATATACACACATTGTATCCATACTTTGTAATCACCTTAAAAGTATTAAAAAGAAAAAGAAGATACTGGTTGAGATCTCATTTGACTTGGGGTACGACCAGTGACGAAACCATATGAAAGTGGGTGGGGTAATCTTAAGTCTTGGTTCCGTCCTGGAGTACAAGATTATAATTATATTTATGGTCCGGTGACGAGTGTGTCAGGACTGGGCTTATAGATTTTGGTGGCTTGAGAGTGTAACCTTGATTGAGATGTAATAAAGTTGGTCGGATACTAGATCAAATAGACTTGATAATTATTATGTCCATAGCTTCTTGATAAATTTATGACGTAAACACTTCGAAGACTCAGAACTCTACTGCTCTTTAGAGGGGTTAAAGTTGGAAGAGTGCACCAGAGAAGGTACTCGTGGAGGACTGAAGACGAAAAAGGAGAAGTAGGTAACATTTTTAATCATCAAACTAAATATTTTGTCAAAATTGTTATAATTTTTTCTTGTTTAAATCGGTCATTATAATAGTTGTATAATAAATTAGATATTTAAAAAAAAAAATAGGGTTAACTACTGGAATGGTTATATATGTTTTTTTCGGTACAAAATTGATCATTAATTTTTAAAAACCAATGATAATATCACTTATGTTTTTAAAGTGTAATATAAAAAAAAGTTAATTACTTAAATAATTTTTAAATTATTAGTTCTATCTTATTTTATCATCAAAATAAAAATAATTTATATAATTATACATCTAATCTTTTATATTTATAATTTTTTTTTTATTTTTTCTCCTATTGAAACAAAATTTGAACGTGAGATTATGGCTAGATGTTGACTTGTGTCAGTTTTGTCCTTGCCAAATATAGGATCCATTTTTTATTTACTAATTTTAATAAATTGCACGCCTCCTGTTGTGTAGTTATTCCCTTGTTGCATCTTCGAGATAGGATCGTCATATCAGCCTCAAAGTAGAAATAAAATACTAACCTCTAGATTGATTCCTATGATACCCTCGGTCAAAAGGAATAAAAATTGTCTTATCTTTTTGTCGTGTTTTTATTTATGTATTTTGTTAAAAATTTTAAAAAAATAAATTTTAAATATTACTCCTTATTTTTTATATCTTAAATCTTATGTCCTAAAAATTACACCTTACCTCTAATTCCCTAAATACTAACCATAACCTCTAATTTAAAACTCTAAATCCTACACTTTAAATTCTTTAATTTAAAATGAAGACACGAATAAAGACATAAAAAAAAATCTCATCCATACATTTACGTGGATCACCGTCTTTGACCCAACAAATGCTTCAATCCTCTTCCAATCACGATCAAATCTGCAATGAGTGAAATTAAACAAAGATCTCATCAGCGTCACGAGCTACAGACATGCATATAAAATGTAAAAGAAACAAACTTGATTAGTATATTTGAACCTTGGTGACATTCAAAATTTTCGAGCATTACACGGAGAGAAAAATTTTAAAAATATAAATATGAATGATTAAATGTATAGTTATACAGATTAATTTATTTTGATGGTTAAAATAAGATTGAATTAATAATTTAGGGATTATTTAAAGAATTTATATTTTTTTGTTATGTCAAATTAATCTTTTGTTAAGGTTTTACGGTAATAAACGGCTGAGTGACTAATAAATATTAGTGACATTATTGATTGTTTTTAAAAATCGGTGAACAACATAAGTGACCATTTCAATATTTAATCTAAAATCTTAATGATTATGTATTAGGCTTGATGCTTCAACCGTTTTAACCAACAAATGGTGAAAAAAGGGATTGATTGTGTGGTTTGTGGTGAAAGCAAAAAGATTAAACAATGAATACAAAGATTTAGAGTGGTTCAGGTTTCTAACCAAATCCTATATTCACCATCTTAACTTATCACTAAGTATTTTAACCATTTCATTATCAATTCGTCTCCTTTTCAAGACTAAGGAGGTAACCGTTACAACCTAGGCTCACCCATCAAACCTAGCATCCAAAGCTCACAAACCGAGCTTTGAGAACACCCTCTTACAAAGACAAATTTAAGCAAATTGAAATCTCTTTTAAAAATGTGTTTGTACTCTGAAGCACTCATTCAATTCTTAAGTTCTAAAAAAACTTAGAATTAATAATCTTTTCAAACATGTAAATTATCTCTTCTTATTCTAATCGTATAATTTATATGAATTTTTAAAGTCTCTGCTATTGTTGTTTTCGGAAATAGTTACTATATTTTCTTTTAACCTTTACTCACTCAAAAGTTAATAGCTTTTGATATATAACTCGAAATCAAAAATCGTTTATTTTAAGTGAATATAGACTTCCGCATGATTATAAAAATAACTCAATTCTTGATTTATTTTATAAAATTTTTGATGACTTCTAAAAATCAATGCTAAAATTATTTTTTAAAAAATCTTCTGTCAAATTTTTATAACCTTTTAACATTCAAATATATATTTTTTAAATACATATCGAAATTGATCTCCTTGTATTTAAAATAAAACTAGACTTAAATACATTTATAACTATGTATATATCACTTTTAATTATTTTTACAGAATTTACGTGAAATTTCTAAACTTACTTCAGTCGATCGTATTCAAATTACGAAATATTAGATTTTTATTAAAAATGAGTAAATTATCTTTATGATCATTAAATTTTATAATATGTTAGAAATCTATAAGGATATTTTTTTGAGAATCCCCATAATGAATTAAACCGATATAATTGAGCCATTTACAATTTAAACCATTAAACTTACCCTCAACTTTTGTGTAGGTCACAAACCTTTGATTTAATCAGATTAAATCATTGAACTTTTATTATTAACAAATTAAATCATTCACACTAACACCGTTAACTATTTTAACGGAAAAGCTGACTCACTAATCCTACTAGACTTTTTTTCCATGTCAGCAAATTAATATTAATTAAAATTAAAGAAAAACATTTAATTTTTTTACGTTAAGTTAAATTAGTAAAGAAGTTAAATTCACTCAAATATATTTTAATTAATTTTTATTATCTTTTGTATCTTATTCTCCACTGTTCTTCTACCGCCGTCAAAGAAAAACTTCGAAAAACTTCACAAAGTGTTTACCAATCTTGAAGATTTGAGAACACCCAGGTTTGAATATTTTCTTTTACACAACTTTGAATTCTAATCAATCATAATTTAGTTTTGTTATAAACTAAAGAAAACAATAGTAGTTGGGTTTTATCTGATCGAGTTTTTAGTGGGATAAATTTTGTTTATTTGGTAAGAACCCTAAGATTCATGATCCTTTTCCTTTTCTTCAAGCATTATTTATTCGTTTAGATTTATTTTTTTTAGCGTTGTATAAGAGTGATTGAATACACGGTTAAGTTTTCGAATAAATATTTATCTTTATCGTTGTGAATAAATAATTTTGTTATTCCTCGTATCGATTAGTTTAAATCTTTATAATTTTTAATTATTTTTTACTCGATTGTCACCCCTGTATACAAGAAAACGTGGGAGTTTTAAAATCTTTTCCCATCATCTAGTTTTTAAAAATCTTGTGGGTTTACAAATTATTTATTTAATTAATTAATTTGAAATCTTAAAGGATGGAATTAAGCCAAACTAGTTGATAAAAGAATGCAGCAAAAGAAACCCAAAACCATGGGCAATTTTCAGCCTCAGCACAAAGAAAACACAACCCTTTTTGCCTAAACAAAAACCGGCTGCTCCGTTCTATATATCTAAATAAATATTCTCTTCCCTTCTTTGTCTATATATGAGTATTTCCACTCTGTCAATCCATTGCATTCAACTCTCTTTATATTTGTGTTTCATCTATTCATCCTTAAAATTCTCAAACACCACCTCGTATTGGTTACTACCCTTTGTTTCTGCTTGAAGAAGAAGATGTTTTGCAGGTTCCTGGTGATTCTTACATCAAAATGACAGTCACTTCTTGAATGGGTATTTGCTTTTTGTGTTCTGACAATTGTGAGTGTTTGAGATCTCCTATAATTGTTGAAACTTGAAAGTGCTGTTTTTTCTTTGTTCCTGTAATTGATGTTTATGAATGGAAACTAATGGTTTGCCTGGTGGAATGTTTTCTGGGATTGGTTCAGGAATTTTAGGCCTTGAAATGTCATTACACCCTCAAACTCAGTCCCAACAACAACCTCAAAATCCCCAAAGTGTTCAAAACACACATGGTTTCCATCAGCAGCAGCAGCAGCCACAAATGGTTGCTTATTCCCACCATGAAAATGACCGCTCACAACATCGGTACCCTTTTGGTTCCAAAACCAAACGAACATCCACTCTTAGTGATGATGATGAGCCTGGTTCCACTCCTGATGATGGTGGTGGTAAGAGAAAAGGTTCCCCATGGCAAAGAATGAAATGGACTGATGGCATGGTGAGGCTATTGATAACGGTGGTTTATTATATTGGTGATGAAGCTGGAACGGAGATTGGTGGTGCCAATGATCCGAGTGGGAAGAAAAAGGGTGTTTGTGCCGGTGGATTGTTGCTGAAGAAAGGGAAATGGAAATCGGTTTCGAGGGCGATGATGGAGAAAGGGTTCTATGTTTCACCGCAACAATGTGAAGATAAGTTCAATGATTTGAATAAGAGGTATAAGAGGGTTAATGATATAATTGGTAGAGGGACTGCTTGTAAGGTAGTGGAGAATCAAAGCTTGCTTGATACCATGGATTTGCCCCCCAAAATGAAGGAAGAAGTTCGGAAATTGTTGAATTCTAAGCACTTGTTTTTCAGAGAAATGTGTGCATATCATAATAGTTGTGGCCATGCTTCAACTTCACCTGAGATGCCTACTGAGACATCCCAACAGCACCAGCAAGCTCAACACAAGTGCCTCCATTCATCGGATAATGATGGAATTGGTGGCAATTTGGGTCGAATCGAGGCTGAGGAGTCAAAGTTGGCTATAGTAGTTGGCAGTGAAGAAGAGGACGGTGATGATGATGAAGTGGAGGAGGACGAATCTGATGGCGATGAAGATGATGACCGTGACGATGACGATGATGAAGCAATGGATGGACACTCAAGGGGTCCAAATGGAGCTACTTCGATGTCATTGTCGCCATTGATGCAACAACTGAACAGTGAAGTAATGAGCGTGATACAAGATGGATCGAAGAGTGCTTGGGAGAAGAAGCATTGGATGAAGGTGAGGGCAATGCAATTGGAGGAGCAACAGGTGAGCTACCAATGCCAAGCATTCGAGCTGGAGAAGCAAAGGCTGAAGTGGGTGAAATTCAGTGGGAAGAAAGAAAGGGAAATGGAGAAAGTGAAACTCGAAAACGAAAGAAAACGGCTCGAGAACGAGAGAATGGCACTGATTATAAGGCAAAAAGAGTTGGAGCTGTTGGAAATGGTGGATCGTCAACACTATAATCAGCCATAGAAGCTTTCTTCTAACAGAAGGGAAGACCCATCAAGCATCATTGATTGAAAATGCAACATATAAATCAGATGAATAGTTTTTTGTATGAATACAAAGAGGAGTTGTTCTGCTCTGGTTCTTCAAGATTATGTTATTTCCTGCATGTGATATCTGTTTTACAGATGCTTTCTTTCATAGAGTATTATGTTTCTTCCTGATCATACAAAGATATTTTAATTTCTGGAGTTAAAGGACAAAACATAAATATTTAAAAATAAAAAATTTATAAATTAATCAAAAATTTTAAAATATTTAAATAAAAGAATAAAAAAAATCAGTATGGAAGGACAATATTTCATTGCTGTTAAAGGTTAAAGCATACTCTATATGTATAGAGTTATATATTTATTCACCAAAAATCTTATTTCATAATGTAAAATATTTGCTTATTAGAAAATAATATTTTCAAATAATCTTCAAATTACAATAAAATCTAAATTAATTATGAATTAAAATTTGCGTTAATATATAAAAATTTACTCATTGACACAATTTTTATCCTATATTAATTTTCAAGTCTTCAACAACATTATTTTTTATGTAATTAAATAGTCGTTGAAACATCGTTGCCTAGCCTTCAACAACTTCAAATTTTATGTAAGTCAAATATTTATTAAATATCATTAGATCAATAAAAAAATTCTTATTATAAATGAAAAAATTCACAACAAATTTCTTTGAAACTCTATAGCTTGAAATGAGGGTGATAAAGAGAATAATCGGGAGCTACTCGGGTTCGGCTCGGTTAAAGCTCGGTTTGAGTAAGCTTGATTTGTGCTTAGGTTCGGTTCGAGATCGTAACGAACCGAGCTGAGTCTACCCAAGCTCGGTTCGAGAAGTTCGTGAACAGACTCGGAATAATTATATTATATATATATATATATGCTACATATACATTAAAAGTGATCTCTTTAGTAAAAGAAAAACAATGAAATAAAATAGGAGAAATCTACTAAAAATAAATTAACTAAAATAAATTGAGTATTTTTTTTCTCTTTCTCAATATTAAATTTTATTTCGTTGTTGGTTATGAAAAGAGTTTTAACGAGATGTTATCTTTTATAGAAGAATATAACAAAATTATCTATTTTAGGTCGAGCCGAACCTGACGAGCCCTAACCGAGCCTGACGAGCTTCGAGCCCTAGCCGAGTCCTATAATATTATCTTTGAGCTGAGTTCAAGCCTAAAATTCCAAGCTCACCAAGCCTCAAGCCCAAACCGAGCCCAATAACACTATTTCCGAGTCGAGTTGAGCCTAAATATTTTAGACTTCTAAAGGTTAAAACATACTTTATAATTCTATATCCAAATATTTAGTCACTAAAAAATTTATTTTATAAGATTTGTTATCGAATATAAATATTTACTTATTAAGTAAACCTAATTTTTATGTAATCTTCGACTAATAAAATTCAACTTAATTACCGATTAAAATCTGTATCAATATATACCAATTATAATAATATATTTCTAATAATTATAATTTAGTTTATTTATTTAATAATTGTATTTTTAATTTAATTATTTAAAAAATTATTTATTCATTTGAATTTTAAAACCAGATAAAACACATTTTTAATTTTTTATTTGATATTTGAATAAATAAAGTTACTAAAATTTAATATTTATTATAAGAGTGTGGTTGCCTTTTCACACTTTTATAAATCTATACCTGAAGTTACTAAAATTCAATAATTTGATATTCAAATTTATATATTTTATATATACATATTTTACCACTCTAATTACAATCTTTTGATTATTTTTAACAAATGAAATTGTTTACATAAAATATTACTTATATAGTTTTAAATATATATATTTTAACGAGCATGTTTCAGTTTGATGTCACTTAATTTAGTGATATCATCTTAATTCAAAAATTATGAAATAAAAAGTATAAATATATATATATAATGTTAAAATATTAATCTAATTTTATTTGTATTAATAAATATCATTAAAAATATTATTTTTTAAATTATAAATATTTAAATATGTGCTGAATTTAATTAAACACCGACGGAGCTGTGTATCTTAAGGATGGTAGAGTTTTTGTGGGGAGTGATTCGAGAATGTATAAATCGATGACACATAAGTTATTTTAAATTTAAAAAAAAAATAACAAAATATGTGATAGTATATCCTTCTATATTAAAAAAATAAATTAAATTATATTTAAAATCATAAAATTGTAATCAATTTTATTTGAAGTAAGGTAAGTTATTAAATATTTCAGCAAAAATAGTATTTTAATGGTCTTCCCTTTCTTCGCATCCATGATCTGGTTCAAAGATCATGGTTTGTTCGATTCAATTATATCTCGGTTCGATAATCTTTGAGACATTGCTACAGGAAGAAAAATTATATCATGGGTAAGTCTCATTACGTCATCCATGGGACCAACCACTAGAAAACATCCAACTCATCATTTTTTTTTCATGTTATAATTTCTTAAATAAATCTTCACTCATATTTACTGTTAATTTATTTTCTTTGAAAAAATTATTGAATTGAAGTCAATGTCTCTTATTTTAGTGATAAAAACTCAATTGGGAAAATACACTAAAACTAAATTAAGATATAAATCAAAAAGTAATTTATAAATTTAGAGTAGAAATAAAATAATTAATTATTTAAAAATTTTATTTGATTTTAAATTTAAAAATGTAATTATTTTAATAAATTTGATTTTGTGTACTAATACATGGACTAAATATATGATTATATAAATTTATGTTAATTGTTATGTTTTTTTTTTCTACTAAATTTTAACCGTCAATGATCAAATTAAGAGTATTCTAATAGTTGGATCATTTTATTGACAAGATTTTTTAATTTGACTGGTCAAAATAAAAATGAGCTCATAGTTCGGTCTCATCATTGTACTTTACTGTATAATTATGCACATTTATGCAAAAGGACTAAGGGGGTACTTTTATGATTATGCCCAGAGAAAATTATTATAATTATACGAAAAAATGAACACACCTGGTGGGACTCGAACCCAAAATCGTCTGATTAGAAGTCAGACGCATTATCCATTAGGCCACAGGTGCTTCACACTAAAATTTAAAAGTTGTCTTTAAAGTAAGTAAATAAATTACTAAAATTAAATAATAGGAAATTTGTTAGTGCAAAAACATTACATTAGAAAAGAATCACACACCTGTTGATAGGGGTGTGGAAAAAAAAAACGGTAAACCGAAACCCGAAAAAAACAAATGGAAAAAATGATTAATTAAATAAAAAAATTTGATTTAGGGTCGGGTTTTTATTCTTTTTATAAAAACTGGTTTGGTTACGGTTTACGGTTTTAGAAAAAAACGGTTAACCGAACCGACCGGTTATATAATATATATTATATTACATATTATTTTAATACTTTATATTAAAAATTTTATTTTAATTTATTTTTTAATTTTAGAAAAGTAAAATTATAATTTTATTTTATAAAATTGAAGTGTTTAACTTGCTAATATTAAAAAAATATATTAATATCATGTGTTATTTTTTAAAATTATTTATTTTTTCTAATATATTATTAAAATTTATATCGTTAATAAATAAAATAAAAAACCGTTACCCGAACTGATCCGAACCAAAATTTTCGGTTAACCAGATACAATTTAGGATCGAAAATTGGGTGACCCGAATTTACTGTTAACCAAAATAATTTACTAATGGTTAACCGAACTCAATTTTACACCCTCCTACCTGTTGAGGAGTCGAACCACAATAGTTTTGATTAGAGGTCAGATGCCTTATCCGTTAGGACACAGGTGCTTAAAACTAAGGTTCTAAAACAGTTTCTAAATAAACTAAATTAACCTAAAATTAACAACATAAAAATAATACCAGACCAGTTTCTTAGCTCTTAAGGATAGAAAAAAAAAATCAAAAGTTCTTTCAGTGTAAGGTTGAAATTAAACAAAATGTTGTCTGAAAATGCGAATTTGAATAAAAAAAATAACAGCATGCATATATTTTCATTTCAGTGTTCAAATTGATCCACCATCTTTATTTAGCACAGAATCAAGAAAATAAACAAGGTTAGGCGTTTTTCACCTTCCCATTAGCTAAAAATGGGATCATGGACCATATGTTCAGGTTCATAATTTTTTACCAGATTCTAAACAAGTGTAAGCATTCTTAATACAGTTCAATGCCAAGCGTTCACCAAAAACCCAGCGCTTTCAGAAATCGGTTTTGGAAAATATCCCCAAGGGAGAACATAACTAAAACTATATAGTTTAATCTTCGAGTTCAATAATCTTCACAACAGAAGCATCACCGACCTTCTGGCAAACAACAACACGGTCATGTGATTTGATAACTCCGGCAGCCTTCCCGTGGTCAAGTGCAACCCTCAAAACGGACTCGTTTGATGCACTTGTGGACTCAGCCTGCAGAAAAACAAAGCATGGAAATACAAGTTCTAAGGTATAATCTAAATGTATAGTTATAGAATTTTCTTTCTGCCTTGAATAACGGTACTTACAGGATGTCGCGGATCAGCGAGCATAGGGAAAAGACCTCTGACGATGAGGGATTGCCTTGCCTGAAGAATTGGCATCAAAAAGAGATAGTTCCACTAAGAACACTAGTGTACAAGCCAAAATATAAACGTCGACAGTTTAGCCTTCTAAGATGTGATCTAAAAATTAACTAGCAAAGTAAACTAAAGCTGAGAACAAAACTATTCCAATATATAAAAACATGTCACAGGATTATTCCACAAATTATTCTTTTAGATGACTGACTGCAAGACATTATAAAACAAACAAAATCAACTTTTAAGTGGTTACCTGGAAATACTGGATTTAGAATGAATGACATACCTCAAAGGCCCCACTGAAGCTCCACTTCAATTGATTTGTCTTAAGGCGAGGGATGACAACAGAGAGAACCGGCATTGTTGGTCTGTACTTTGCTATCAATCTGGTACATACATGGAATTCAGATGCCGCATAAGGTATTCATACTGTAGAATATTAGCAATAGAAATGAAACTAATAAAATTAAGAATTCACATTCTGATATTGATCTTTTCATGAAATTGCTTGATTTGAAATTGTAATATAAAAATTCCATTTCAAAATTATAGGATAAAGCAATTGATAAACAATTGCATCTAAGGTAATAACCAAAGATGATTTCCAGTGTTTCTTAGGTTAGGAGTTATCATATAATGCTACTTACAGTTATAGATAGTTACTAAAAGTCTACAATCCAATATATAAACCATTAAAAAATATCTCGGTTTGTTCGGTTTGAAAATTCAAAATTGACCGACTAAACCTAATCATTCAACCAAATACACTGATTAAATGAAATTACTTTGGTTAAACAGGTTTGGTTCAATTTGGTTTTATAAGTTTACTAGATTTTGTTCACTCCAATACAACTTTGACCGGGGATTAAAGTTCATCACCAACGAGAGGGAGAGAGTTAAATCTAGAGAGGTAACTGCAGAGAAAAGAAAACAGAAACTCATATATAACTAAAATTAATCAAAATCTGTAACGGTATACCTTGCAGCCCTCCCTGAGGATGTGAAGCATATAATAACTGATGCCTTAACCTTAATTGCAGCTCGTACCTAACCACGAAATTCGGCATATCAGTACAGATTTGCATATACACAATGGTTTTAGTTATAATTTAAGTTGGTAAAGGCTAGTTTGGTATAATGATAAAATTTGAATCCAAAGAGAAGCATTGGGAAAGAAGAAATACGGCAGAGGAAGCAATGGATTCCAAGTGGGTCATTGGCTCTCCAACATATTTGACAGTCTTTTTGAAATACATGTCCTGGTTGAATACTTTCTCTGCCTGTGAAATTTATAATAAATAAAAACACAGAGAAAATGCTTAGAAATGGAACAAAAATACTAATGGCTTCCTATTTTAACAGTTCCAGAAGATTAAATGATCCACCTCATTGACAAGCACGACCAGTTAATGGTACCAGATACAATATGTAACAAAATAAAGCCTCTAAATTCTGAACCAAAGTTTTGGTTAGTATGGTAGAAAGTCAAATTTCTGCAGAAACTGCAGAGAAAAAAACATGTTCTGAAAGTATTACTATTTTGGGCTTCAGTGGAGACAATCAGTTGACAGGAGAAACAGATAAGAATATGACTTGTCCCTGTGGATGATGCTTTTCTCATCCACAGGGAAAACAGAAAAAGTGCAGTGTTTTCCCCCCTTGTGAGCCACATGAAGATGGCTGCACAAGCCGCAAACAACTACTAAGAAGTTAAAAAAACAATGACATGATTGAATTTTGTGAGTAAAAGAAAAATTACCTCAGAACAAATTTTGCCAACAGTAGAAATAGTTTCAACTGGGTATAATCCACGCAGGGTCTCGGCACCAAGAAGAATAGCATCACTTCCTACAATCATCAGAAAATGGTATAACTAAGAGTTTTTAAATCTTGTATTGGGCGGTGGCAGTTAGGGGTGTGTAAAACTCGATTTAACTCGGAAAAACTGAATTATTCAACTCGATGCAAAAATATTCAACTCGTATTGACTCGACTCGTACGACCCGAAAAAATTTCAAATAAAGTTCCAACTTATAAAATGAAATTTTGAATAACTCGAAATTTTTAGAATTAGTTGATCAGTTTTTAAGTTCGTTTTGCTTGATATATGTACATATAACATAGGGAAAAAAAGAATAAATATATGTGTATGGTATATGGTGGTTATAGAAATTGGAACTAATTACTACTATTTGTTTGCAAATTAAATTTGAACAAAAACTTGAATAACTCGACTCAGCTAAAAAAAGTTTCAAATAAAATTTGAGTTATAAATTGACTCTTCAACTCAACACTCGACTTGACCAAATCGAATGCTCACCTCTAGTGGCAATAACCATTAAATAATAGATAAAATTATATATTTGGTAGAAACAATGTGTAGTTTCAAGCTTCAATGAAAAAAATAAAACAATTTTCACTACATCAGTGAATCATAATACATGGCATGTAAACATAAATAATCTGACGGATATATAAATGAAATGAGTGAATAAAGCATAATAATATACCATCAAGAACAGCATTGGCAACGTCAGTTGCCTCAGCACGAGTTGGCCTCAAGTTGTCAGTCATACTGTCCACAACACGAGTAACAACTGCAGGCTTTCCAGCCATGTTACACTTATAAAGGGCAGCCTTTTGAAATAAGAACACCTGAAAAGAAGGGGAAGTAATTAACAGAGGGCTCTAATAACATTAGGCAATACACTGTATACATTTTAAAACAAGGACCAAGAATCCAAGGCAGCTAATAAGCATTTACAAAGTAAGTTATGGAACAGACTATGTTTTAAATTAGACCATATTCATAATCATAGCCCAATTTTGCAGAAAATACTAATACAACTTTATTCATAGCCTAATGCAAATTGGATCTCTAGTATTATTATAGACGACTAGCATATTTTATAATAAAAACTTTAAGACCAGTAAAATAACTGCTGGTTCAATTTACAAAACCGACCTTCTCAGGAGGGAGATCAATCCCCAAATTTCCACGAGAAAGAATGATACCATCAGCTTCTTGAAGAATCTCATCAAAATGGTTTAATCCCTGAAGAATGAAAAACATTAGTGGCATATTCTTATTCATGGCATGTTCCAAAACAAATTGAATTTTGTTGCTCTCTGTAAATACAAGTAATGCACCTCTATGTTCTCAATCTTTGCAAATATTTGTGTCTGATTGAGGTCACCCAAATTTGAAAGGAACTCACGAGCCTACAAAGATCATGCAATCATATATATGCATAAACTTTAAAGGGGGGAAATAACATAAGGATAGGTATTACTTGGCGAACATCTTCTGCATGTCGTGTGTAGGATAGTGAGAGGAAGTCAATTTTGTTTTGAACTCCCCAGGTACTTATAACCTGTAGTAAGTATTATCAGGTCAGAAAAGTGAGTACATGGGAAAGGCAAGGGAACAAGCTAAAACTTATGAAGAGGGAGATTGCTTTATCCATTACTTCATTGTTAAAAGCAAAACTCAAGGGCAAACTTACCTCCTTGTCTTTATCAGTGAGGGTAGGCAAATCAATACGAATTTGAGAAGCATGCAAAGTGAACAATGACCCAGCCAATGTAGCAGAGTTCTTTATCACACAAACCACATCATTTCCTTTTACTTCACTAACCTGCACAATTTCAGTCACAAATTTTAGGCAATGATAAATACATAAAAATTCTCATTGCAAAGTTCAAATCCCTAATTAATCGGCCAACAAATAAGTGGTAACTAAAAGCAAAATATCTTAACAAAAACACAAAGAGGTAGAAGCACACATATATGCTTCCACTTTACTCACCTCCAGCCATACAGATGTGGTTTCACTCCCAGTAAACAGGTACTGACCAATAAAAATAGTGTCTCCTTTCTTCACTGCCTGCAGAAAAACAGATTGGGCGACTTATCATAAAGGTTGCACAAAGAAACAGGACAGCCACGAGCAAGTATGAATTCCTTTGGCTAAATAGAAAGAGCTGACAAGCTATGTTCCCTGTATTAATATCTCGTAATCATTGCACACTGGTCAACACATGCCTCCCAACCCCTAATTAGGGAAAATCAGTATATAAAGGCTGTGAATGTACAACAGAATCAGATATCTAAGGTAAATAACGCTTTAAACCTCAGAACCAAAGTGCAAGAAAACAAGGCTTATGCAGATACTTTCGCAGAGAAAAAAAAAACAGAATATACAAAATGCAATGTGACGTAGGGGACTAGCTTTGTACCTTTGACAATCCATCAAAGTTGATTGGCAACAATTCCGAAGAAGCCTCTTGCCCTGCATCCGGAGTCAAAATAACCATAGCATCTGCCTGAAGTGAGATGGCTTTCTCACTTTTATTAACAACCTGCATCTCAGCACCAACAGTATCCAACATAACCTGGAATAGAAAAAAGAATTCACTTTATTTCTTAATTTCCATCGTCTGAAACCAAAGAGGTCAAAGGACACAATTTGTACCACAGTAACAAACAAAAAACCCAATGTTTGCCTCACTCAAGATTATGTAACATCCAATTCCCTTCGTCTGGGGTAAGGCAAAACATTACTAGCAAGTCACGTAAAAAAGTCCCTGTGAAGTAATATTAAAAAATCATTTTAAAATTAAAACATGAGAAAGCATTTTCTTTTTTTTCCCGCTGAGCAAAGAGTATATAGTTTACGTTAAGACAGACATTTCTCCAAAGAAGGAAATAAAAGGTATTTAACTAACAGTAACAAAAATCAACCAAAATACAAAGAATATACCGCAGAAAGCTTCTTTGTGAGCTTAACAGCTGCTTTCAAATTTTCTAAAGTTTCCTGATGATACTCCGGGTCATGCCACGAGAAATCAAACCTAGCCACTGCCCAGAAATTTTTTTAAAAAAAAGTAAAACTAAAGTTTGAGGCAACAAATTCTCAACAATTTAATTGAAGCAGCAAATAATGTACCAGACATTCCAGCTTTAAGGCAACCGGAAATAACTTCCACGGATCGCGATTTTGGACCTAAAGTTCCCACTATCTTCGTCATTGCCGGAAAAAAGCTCTGGAAAAACACACACACACATGAATCAAACTCCAAATCCAGTCGGATCCGATCAATTTCCTCATAAAAACAGACTGAATTGAAACTGAAAGTGAAAACTTACAGCCTTCGATGGTTCCAGGATCGAAGCCATCCTGATTGGCTCTTCGAGAAGCAGATGAGTCGAATGCATATTTTTCGCCAATTAAAACAAAAATAAATCGATTTCCCTTCTTCTTTCCTTTCTTTTTGTCTTGACAGAGAATCCTTTGATCAATAGCTTTTGCGTTGGAGGGTTCCGCAAAAACTAAACGCTTTGGAACCAAAGAATATGCTTGATTCTGAGAGTGGGAAAGTAGAATGAAGTACTGGAAAGTGGAAACCTGGTTCCTCTATAACAATACGACTTTTTCTCTTTTGGGTAAACTACCCGTTTTGTCACTTAATTATAGGAAAAGTTCAATTCTAACCATCAATCTATTAATGTTTTCAATCAGATCATTTAATTTTTAATATATTATTAATTAAATTATTTATTGTTAAAATCTGATGCGATAGTTAAAAAATTGATAGAATTATATATTTATTTATATTATTTATATATTTTATTAATTTAGTTTTAATTTTTAGAAGTGCGTGAAGTTTAATTTGAAAAAATTAAATTATTTGACTTAATATGTTTTAATCGACTCGTAATTTATAAATTTAAATTAAAAAAATAGTCTAAAATAAAATTTTGAAAAAATTATAATTTTTAAAAATTAGTAGGTTATTTTTATGTTGATACATAAATTATTGATATGATTAAGTTGATTTTTATTATATTTTTAGTTCTTGCGATAATAAATGGTCTGTTTATGGATAATAATAACCTTAAACAACTGTTTGATTTTAAATGCCCGTTTAATAATCGATTTCTCGTCTTAAATGACCGTTTTGAAACAATCATATTTTCTGGCTTCTACAAATAGATATTTGCCTTCAAACCTAGATTATGAACTTCAACGATAAATACAACCTTAATAGTTGTCCAATTTGTTAAGCTGTTACAAGTATTTGTGTATTTAAAAGTGTTTCGGAAATAAATTGTTCCTTTTCTGGTTTTCTCGATTTTTTGTTCGGAATTTTCGGTTCGAACCGTAGTCATATTCCGATTGGATTATGGATATGCTTGAGAACGTAATTCAAACTGTCAAAAATTACATTATAGATTTGCAGCAGCAACAAGCAGACACAGAGACTTGCAAATAATACAAAGAAACATGAAGCAAGGGAATAGGATCTAAGAAAGAACCACAAACGACTGATAAATTTGCAGCAACAGATCATGCACATAAAAGAAAGGAAGGAATTTAGTAACCGGCAAGGCCATCTTCAGTGGTGGCAATGGAAGGCGAAACCGAATTGCGCGATTCATCGTAATCTTCCCCTAAAGGTGACTGTTCCACTCTGATATCCTGGATCATTTTAGCCACTTCCGTCATAGAAGGCCGCTTTTCGGGCTGAGGGACCACACAGGCCAACCCCACATGGAGCATTGAAACAAGTTCCTCCTCAATGTTTTTGTACCTCAAGAGCTCTTGATCAAACACTTCGGCTGTCCACTCCTCTTTAACAACAGATCGAACCCATTTCGGAAGATCAACGGCGGGTTCTTCGTCCTCGACTCGTGGCCGAGTTGGTGAAGGATACTGTGATGGAGCTCTCCCTGTAAGTACCTCCAACAACAAGACCCCAAAGCTATAAACATCAGCCATTTGAGACAGTCTCTTTACTTCAGCTTGCTCAGGAGCCCTATATCCACCCAATCTTGCTATAGCATGAACAGGGTTTAAAAGCAAAGACAAACCAAAATCAGAAATCAATGCAACACCGTTTTTGTCAAGAAGCACATTGGAAGATTTCACGTTTCCGTGAGGTATTTTTGGTGCACTGTACTCTTCATGAATCTTTGCTAATCCTCGAGCTGCCCCTAACACCAGGCTGATCCTTGTCGTCCAATCCAATGGAATCCTGCCTGCTCCTCTGTTACCTGTTTCCGAACATTGTAAAAAACGAAAAGAATCACTCATTTACACTCCCAGAATCAATAAAAACTGAAATTCTCTAAACATTACCATGAAGAAGTGAATGCAGGCTTCCATTAGGGAGATAATCATAAACAAGAAGCTTCTCTTCTTTAGCATAATAGTAAGCCCTCAGCTTCACAACATTTGGGTGCTTAACTTTCCCAACTACATCCATGTACTGTTCAAACTCTTTCCTCGGACATGGATTCGCATCTTTAAGCCTCTTGACGGCGACGGTGCACCCATCATCAAGCACTGCTTTGTAAACTGTTCCTAAGCTCCCTTTCCCCAGCATTTCTGCTGATGCTCTCAACAAATCCTCCAACTCAAACTGTTTCCTTCTCTCAAAAAACACAAGCTTACTTCTGTCTGTTCCGTTGGTTCCGTCGCTGTCAGGCTCGGCTCCCCCATTTGCATACACTTTCTTTTCACTTCCATAGCTGCTTGCACTCCTCCTTTTCCCACCATCACTACCAGCTTTCCAAACAATCTCTCCACTGTTTCTCCCACATAAATAAGCCACTGCAAAAGAAACCACCACCAGAAACACCACACAAGCTGCCACTACAATTGCAACTATAGCACCGGGGCTTAACCCTTTACGTACCTTACTTTTGTCTTGTTCGATGATGGGTGTCCTCGGAATTGAACTCGGGTTCGATGGAACGGTCAGGATCGATGAGTCCACTGGTTGAGACCCTGTAAAGGAACAAACTGGCAACGGATTTGGCCCACAAAGCCCTTCATTTCCTGTAAAGCTTTTTTCACTGAATTTCTTCAGTAAATTTCCGGGTAACCTCCCGTAGAACTCATTATTGGTTAAATTAAGCTCTTTTAAGTTTCCAAGGGAAGAAGAAAAATCTGGGATTAGGCCGGTTAATGCATTGTTTTGGAGCCGGAGAGTGATGAGGCGTTTCAAACCTGATATTTCTCGAGGAATGTTGCCCCGTATGTTGTTGTTGGACAAATCTAAGCGTAGCAGCCGTTTGAGAAGCGATATTTGTGGGGGGATATCGCCGGATAAATCATTGTCGGAAAGATAAACAAGTTTGAGGTTGGAACAGTTAGTTAAGGGTGAGACGGTGCCGTTCAAGCGGTTGTTTTGGAGGTCAAGGATTCGAAGTTGGTCGAGGAGTGAAAGGGCTGTGATGGGGCCACGGAGGGATAGGGAAGGGAGGTAGAGGGCGGTGACACGACCGGTGGATGAGCAAACAACTCCTCTCCATGCTAGGGAACATGCGTCTCGGCCCGTCCAGTTTGCGATGAGTGTTCCGTGTGTGTCGGCTTGGGTTCGGAAGAGAGTGAGGGCGTGGGTGTCGTTGGAGGAGAAGGAAAGATGGATAAGGGAAAGGAAAATGGTGGACATAAGGAAGCAGAGGTAGTGGGAAGGGGAAGGGGAAGGGGAATCCATTGTTTGTTTTCTGTGAGCGGGAATCAAGAAGTTGAGTGTGTTTTTAAAAACTACTCCATAAACTGCATTTTGTCTGGTATGAAGGAGAGAGACTTGCTTGGGGATGTTAAAGGAAGGATTGATTAAAGAAGGGAATAGATGGGAGGATTCTTGTAAATACTGCTTGGATTTCTAGTGCGTTTAAGTTTTAAAATTTATAATATTATTATAGTATTTTAAATTTATTTTTATTATAAATATTATTGTTAATTTATGTTAAAAAAGTTGACATGACAGATTAATACCAGGTTCCTTAAATAAATCAAGATAAAAATATCATTATTTAATTTTAGTTTTTATATTTTTTAATTTAGGATAAATTACGTATATTAAATTTTCTCTCAAATATATTTTGATCATTGAAGTTTAAATATTAAATATTTTTTATCAGTCTTTCATTAACATTTTGATATCGCTTATTTATTGATAAATAATTTTTTTTATTTAAATAGTAAAAAAAATTATCGACATGAGAGAATTAACATAATGAAAGATGAGATTCATCTAACGACATATGAATATTGACATGAGAAAAATCATTAAAAAAATATTCATGAACTTTAAAGCACTTCTCGATAAAATGAAGGTCAAATTCAATCTCAGAGCCAAAATGACATGTAAGGTGAAATTTAAGATTGAAATATTACATCATTGGTGATTGTTAGGGGTTTAAAAAGGACAAAATCGTTTAGTGTAAGCTAAATTAAATGGTCTCTCGATTATGATTCAATTTTTTATTGAGTTCTCAGACTATATAAAATTACGAATAGGTCCTTTGACTAATCGTGACTATCAAATCGATCTAATTCTATTAAAAATAAACAGCTGATGATATGACAGAACTAAAATTTATACAATAACAAATTTAACTTTTATTTTTTATTTTAATATGATCCTTAAATTAAAATTTTAACTCTTAATATTTAAATATTATAATATTTTAATCCGTAAATCTTAAATTTTATCTTTTTCTCTTTCGAAAACAAAAAAATATGCTTCCTTTTGTAGTTAGCTCATTGTACATAATTATCGTAAACATCAATAGAAATTTTGATTCTTCAATAGTTTTTTTTGCTCGTGCAAATGTGTTTGTAAATGGTTACAATTAATATTAATAAAGGTTTATTTTTAGAATAAAATAAGATTAAAGTTTAAGATTTAAGGGACTAAATTATTATAATAATAATTAAATAATAAAAGATAAAATTTTAAACTTATGATTAATTAAAATAAAACATAAAAATTGATGGATAAAAAAAAATAAATTTAAAGATAAAGTTTATAATGATTTATGTAATTTAATATTTATTTAATTGGTTAATTTATGATATATGGGAATCTGCCATGATTAAAGGTAAAAGGTACAGAGACCATGAATTCGAGTCGCTGTTCAGCTGATGATTGCTGTTCTCCTCTCCTGGAGAATGGAATGACTAAAAAACCTTCAAGGAGGATATAAGTATTTAATTGAATCGAATTAAAATAAAAATTAATTTAATAATAAATTTATTTTTTAATTGAATTAAATTATTTAAATTTAATTATATATTTATAATGTTACGTTATTAATCGGTTATAATTTAAAGACTTTTTTATAACTATATATACTTAATTTTATTTCACAATTGTGAGTAAAATTTATAATGTTGTTTAATAAATCTAAGATCACGTAAAGTTATATATATATATTTATAATGTTATTTAGAAATAATTTTGTAAAAAATATTAATGCGTGTATAAAGAAATTAAGAAATTGATGAAAAAGAAATATTCACACACAAAAAATATAATGTAGTCCTTGACCCCAAAATTTGGCAAATTTTTATTTCTTTGATTTTTTTAAAATTTTAATGTAGTCCTTCGGAATTCTAAAATTGTTATTATATTAAGAAATTTTAATATTTTATTTAAATATCTTTTCAAAAGAATTTAAAATCTCGTTAAGTCTCAAAATTTTTAAATTTTTTATTTAAATCTCTAAATTTTTATGAAGAAAATAAATTAAACAATTCATTTTTTTCAAAAAAATAATTCATACATTTAAAATTAAAAAAATATTAATAACCTCCCTTAACGGCTTAACCCCTGTTATTAATATCCGCCACTGAGTCAAATAATTAAATTAAATTTTAAGATTAATTACAAAAGGATTTTTTTCAAAAATAAAATTGGAGTTATATAATTATTATAGTTATTCAAATATTCATTTATCTTTTTAAATTTTATTTGATTTTGTAGACAAGATAAATTTATATAAATTAAATTAAATTAAGTTGAATTTATAAAACTTAAATCAAATAAAAAATTAAGTTGACTAAACTATATAATCAGGATTTATAAAAAAAAACACTAAACTAATATGATTTTCTAAGTATTTCTCCGATTAAGTTGACTTTGGTTAACTATAGACATGGACTTTATATAGAACTATAGATATATAGTTCAGATTTCTAACATTGTTAATGATTTAGATTTAAATATATAATTAAATTTAGGATGAGTATATTATGTGCGTCGAACATGGCTGAATACTACTAACGATGAATACCGCTGAACACTATTAAATTAATTAATAAAAATAAAAAAATTAAGGATTAAACATATAATTTTAAATTATTTAAAATAAAATTTTAAATAAATTATATATATTATATTTTAATTTTTAAAATGATTTATTTAAACTATTTTTAATTTAAAAATAAAAAATATTAAATCAAAAACCTAAAATCCTAAACTCAAAGGCTAAAAATACTAAACATTAAATCCTAAAGTCCAAAACACTAAAGCTTAAACTCTAAACCCTAAAACAATAAAAATATAAAATCTAAAAATATAATCACAACTTAAACCATAAAATAGAAAATTGAAATTCTAAAAGTATAAATCTCAAACTTGAAGCCCAAAAATTAGTTTAAGATTTATGATTCTAGAGTTTTAGGTTTAGAAATTTTGATTTTTTTAGGGTTTAGATTTAGTGTTTATGGTGTACTATTCTTAGGGGTTTGGATTTTGGATTTAGGGTATTGAGATTTTATATTTTAGGGTTTGGAGGTTAATTTTTAGTGATTTATGTTTTGGATTTTTGTTTTAGGGTTTAGAGTTTAGATTTTTTTAAAATTAATTTAAATTAATATTATATTCAATTATTTAAAAATAAAATAAAATATATATAAATTATATTTATACGTTGAGTCCTTAAAGTTTTAAATTTTTATTAATTATTTTAATATTGTTTAACAATATTCATCATTAATGATGTTCAGCGGTTCGACGTTTGTCGTAGAATTTTTCTTAAACTTAAATAATAAATTAAATTATAATATTATCCGTTAAAATTACATGCACAATACAGATCAGTTAAATTTAAAAATAAAATTTTAAAAACCAAAATAATAATTAAAAAACTAACATAAAATTAAATATAAGCCATATATTGAATTTTATATATTAGATCTAAAAAAAACTCTAAATTATGGTGTCAGAAAGAAATACCGGAAATTTTACATAATATTGTATTTAATTTTTTTAAAATATTATACCAACCACTTTATTTTTTTAAAATATTTTACTTTAAATAAGAACTTATAAGATGAATATAAAAGAATTCAACTATAAATAGTAAAATGGATTAAATCCAACTTTAAATGATATTTTAATGATTTTGAAAGTCTTTTCAGTAAATCACTATTCAAAGTCAATACTTTTTGATATCAATTTTAATTTTTTATTCGATTTAATCTATTTTATTATTCAAAGTTAAATAGTTTTAAAATCATCTTAAAAGTTACTACTTAAAGTATAATATTTTAAAAAATAAAATAACTAAAGTTATATTTTAAGAAACATTTAAAAAACATATTTTCAGAATTTCAACAGAAATACCCATCAATTATTTAGCATGCATTGCATACCAATTTTCTCAGCTCTTGTTTTATCTCTAGAAAGTATTACATGATTAGAATTAGGGACGGAACTAAAATTTAAGATTAAAACAAGACATAAATATTTAAAATTAAAAGATAAATTTATTAAAAAATAAAAAAATATATAAAAAAATCTTCAAACCCACCCCACGTAGTTTCCATTGATTGGCACTCATTTCCAAACACATTCAAAATCTGACCTCTCGTTTGTATGTGCAGAAGATTATTGTCATGTAATCATGTACATGAAGATATTGACAAACATGGCATTCTGAAATTTCTTGGAAATATTTGGGGGGTAAAAATTCAAATTAAATGCATCCAAAATCGACCCAAATCTTTATACTCGTCAACTTGCACTGTGGACACTATACCTACATTAATATACAAATATAAAATGGATTTAAACATTTAAAGTTAATATAAAAATGGTAGTATTTAGTATAAAATAAAAAATTATTTTAACCATAAATTTAAATTTATAATAACTCAAAGATAATGTTTAACATTAAGGACGATCAATGGGTATAATTTGACGGATCTCACACTGTACTCATTTCTGTTGGTGCAAAAAAAAAATTGGTGAGTAGTAGGTAGATGTGGATGTCAAAAATTATACTTATTGTAGGTAGTGAGTATGTGATAGATTTAAGATCTTATTTATCCTATATCCTATATCTCCCATCCACATATCCACTATTTTTTTAGAATTTTTAATTTATCTCTTTTAAGCTTTTTAAAAAAATCATATTAAGCATAAAAGTTTGAATATCTTTAATTAAATTATATTTTAAAACAATTCAAAAAATATTAAATCTTTTAAAATTATTAAAAAAATATAATTAAACCCTTAAATATTTTAAAATTTTCATTTAAACCTCTAAATTTATTAATAAAAATTATTTTAACCCCTAAACTCTCCTTCCAAGTTCTGTTATCAAAGAGAATGATGAGAGTTTAATTAAATTTTTATTAAAGGTTGTCCCTTGTTCTACTTTATATCATGATGATAATGACAAAGGTTTCACCTTTAAGTCATAAGAAAGCAAAGGTTACAACTTTATGATTTTACATGGGATGATGAGCTTATGGTTATGGTCTATGGGGTCAATAAAAACAAAACCAAAAATGTGACTTCAACTCATCTCACAAGGCTTCTGTTATGTACAAATGTCATTTCCAGTTGTCCATGCAGCATACAAGTGAGGGACTCATGTTTAATATTCGCGCTAATGTATCGGATTTCATTAGAATTCCGCAGTTAAACGTATTTAAACAAGAATAACACTAGAATAGATAACCTCTTAAGAATTTTCGTGTTGCGTTTTTTATAAATAAAGTTTCATCTTGTTATTTTTTTATTAAATGAGTAATTATTCGATCGTTAGTGAAATTTTTTTATAAACGAGGTTTTAGAGTTATTACATGTTCTCTCTGCGTTTTACTTTTCCCGGTGGTAAAACAACCAAAGCCGTTTGTCAAAAGAAGTGTCTATTTGACAAGTCACGTGGTGGGACCTTTGTTGTACACTGAGTCAGGTCTTCCTGTCGTTAAAAGAGAGGGAAACCGACAGCTTTTTCTTCTTTTACTCAAATAGCTTGTTCCATAGAAAGAAAACATGAACAAAGAGAAAGGGAAAAGGAAGGGAGAAGAGAGATTGAAGGCGGGATTGACGTAGGAATTGGCATTGCCTTGCATTTTACTCCATTGTAGACAAGCCCCAAAACTACCACCTATGTCCCGTACCAAAAATTATTAAGTGAAGTTTATTTATTGTATCATTTATAATCTAAATAATTAAAATTATTTATATTTAAATAATTATTTAATAATTAACACCTTCTAATTACTGTTAAAAAATTGTGGTTAAACCAAAAAAATAATAATAAAATAAAATGATATAAAATTATTATTTTAAACGAACAGTAAAAACAAAACGAAAATAAATAAATTTCGATCAAACCGAATTTTATTTTGATAAATCGGAATCGTGTTGAGGTCTGTCCACTCGCAGATTTTCTGTCACTCCGATGGTGCTGAGTTTGTTGGTAATCTGTCTCCCAAGATACAACAATAAGAGAAACTCCAACAATAACACGATTGCTGAGTTCCCGAACCGTTCTTGCCTTCGCCAATCACCAGAAGAAAAAGTAGGAGAAAAAAATGTTTTGAGAGATGTGAGATGTGTTTAAAACTGAGGAATCAATCTCATATTTATAGTGGAAATTAGGGCAACAGTGAGCAGTTTGAAACGAATTAAAATTCGAATCTTAAGGGATAATGCTAATTATCTAGAGTTTAAAATTGAATTAAATTCAAATTTAAATTAAAAATAGTCATTATATCTTCCTATTATCTAAAAATATCTTGAGCAGTTATAACTGAAAACAAACTCTTTTTTTGGATATTTAAAAATAAAATAAATTAAGAAAAATTATTTACAACGGGTAAAATATCCGCAAGCCCCAAAAAGGCCCAACCGGTCAAAATATTTACATCACCTTGATTATGCACCCCAACCAAAGAGTTAAGTAATTTAATGATAATTATGTGGGTAAATGTATATAAATGCTTCCCACTTTATTTATCCCATCAATATGGGATAATAGAGTTTCTCATTCCTTACTTTATTCCAACCTTCTTACTTTGAGCATCAATTTCTCATTCACCACTCAACAATTTTGAACATATGAGCTACCGTTGTAAAGATCTCACGGAGTAGAATAGGAATCAATAATTCCTTATTCGAATCCTCATCTTTACACTTTCAAAAAATGCTTCAAAGATGGCCATTCGCTAACTATTTTCCAACAATTACATGTAGGAAAGAGATAATAATTCACCTTACAAAAATTGAGATGAACGATTTTAATTATCTAGACCACGGATGACATGGTGAACATGGTTCACCTAATAATTTTTCATCCTGCACCGGTTTATAAATTATGAGTTTTTTTTTTATTATTTTTATACTGTGTTTAAATTTATTAATATATGAGTTTTTAGAATTTACGGTAAGATTTAAAATTATATAAAATAAGATAATATATGTTTTTAATTTTGGTGGGTATTCTTTTGATAGGGATTTTTTGGTCATAACACCTCGAACCTGAGACTTAAGCAGAATAAATAATACTTTCTTAAAAATATTCATACCCATCATACTAAGGGTTATATTTTGATATATAAATTGTGTAAAAAAATTATACAACCTTTTTATATTTAAATTATAAAATGTAAAACTTAAATTTTTATCATAACACTCTAAATTCTAAACTATTGAACTCTAAATTTTAAATTTTAATCATAAATATAAAATTATAGTATAACTTAAATCTATAACTTAAATCTCTGATCTTTAAACCACAATCTAAATTTATAAATCCAAAAACTAAAAAATTACATATTAAAATATTTTTCTTATACTAAAATGTATTTTTTACTAAGATAAATGTTTTGAAAGGATTAAAATTTAAAAGAAGTCGTCAGGTATTATAATAAAAAAAATAATAGTGTTGACTTGAACTGACAAGCACATATATATAAGCGAGGATGGTAGGGCCTACCTAAAATTTGACTCGATAAATATATGTTTTATTTTTTCTCACCTTAAAATTTATTTGTGTTACGTTGATTTTTTTTCGTTCATTTTTTTAATCAAAAAGTTTTAATTGCATTTGCGTTCATCTTAAAATTAAGCAAGTGTGGTTAACTAGGTTGGTATTTTATGTAAGAGAAAAATAGATTTTTTAATTTAATTAAATGATTAATTAAAATAAAAATTATAAAGTGGTGAAATTTTTAGTGATAGTAGATTAAATTCTTCTATTATTTTTTGTATTTATATTAAGCCTCAACACTAAAAAATTAAACACTTTAATCATAATTTTTTAATTATAAATCGTAATCTTTTACCCTACAACCCAAATGTAATCATAAATCTTAATTTATATTTGTTTAGCTTAACTTAAAAAATAGATGTCTAAATTATATATTTTGTCTAAAATGGGTGCTTAATATTTTTTTGTCTAAAATATATGTCTAAAATCTATTCCGTTAGTGTTTTAAGTTAACACTGTTAAAAATTTGTTTAACTCATAAATAAGTGTATAAACTATACATTTTTCTGAGATAGATGTCTATTTTTTTGCTGAAATAAGTGCCTAAAATTTTATTTCGTTAGTAATTTAAATAAAACCGTTAAAAAATTCATCTTTCAATAATAGATTGATATATGGCTTTTATTTTTTATTTTAAAATAAATATAAAATAAATTAATAATTTAAACAATATTTTAAAAATTTTAAAATTATAAAATAGTCTCAAAATATTTAAAACCCCTAATTTTAAAATAGTCTCAAAATATTTAAAATTAAAATTTTAGAATAGTCTCAAAATATTTTAACATTATTTTTTAAAAAACACTAATGATTACAAATTATCTTAAAAATATAATTTTAACACCTATTTCTGAGTTAAATAATTTTTTTAACAATATTCCCTTAAAACATTAATGAAATAAAATTTTAGGCACATATTTCAAAAAAAAAATTAAACACTTAATTATTTTTTAAATATATATAATTTAATTTAAACACTTATTTAAAAATATAGTATTTGAACATTTATTTTTGAATTAATTATATTTTTAAAATATTAAGACATAACTAAAAAATACTAAAAAATAATTAAGTTTTTATTTGTAGATTGAATAAAAATATTATAAGGAGAGTTTCAGATACTCCTTGAAATTCACGTTATAAAACCGTTGTTTGCTTGATTATTATATATTTTTTATCTGTGATGTATACGCTTGAAATTATTGAGGAAGATTATCTAAATAAATTATTGAAGAAATATATGTTCGATAATGTACATTAAAAACATACACACCGATATAAAAAAAGAAGCCGAAAAAATATAATTACAAAATTTATTATAATTTATAGGTTTTGTAAGAGTTGTTATTATAATTAAAATATTATTAATATTTTTATTTTTTTATTATTAATATGAGTTATTGCAGTTTCAATTTTTTAAATTTCTTATTAGATTAATTATAAGAGGAGGCCGAGACTTTGAATTAGACAATTTTATTATTCTTCATAAAAAATTACGATGATAAAGTCTTGATTTTAATTATTTAGTAAGTCGTTTTTTATGAAAGTATAATAGTAAGTGCAACATAAAATTTGACAATTTTAAATGGATATACCTTTTTAAAAAACTATTTAAAAATAATATTTAAGTTTAATTTTTTTAAAAATAATTTTTAAAATTTATTTTACCTAGATTCACGTTTTATTGAAAGCGATTTCAAAATTTATATCCTATTAAAAATTAGTTCGGCTAACAACCAAATTAATCGAATACAGCTAAATCACTACGGAAACCAATTCCCGGACTATTGTTCATGTATCCGAGCCGTGCCATACTTGAAGCCCCAACACCCTAAACCTAAATCCACTATAATGCTCTTGGTGGCTAAAATATAGTGGTTATATAATGACACGAGAGCATTGGTTTGTTTGGATAGATTTATTAATTATTTAAATTAATAATATTAATTTAAATTATTAATAAATATATTTTAATAAGATTTAATATTGTCCATCATTGACCATGTATTAACATTTTCTGAGACGACGATGTACTGATATTACTATGGTAGTTATGTATAGGGGTGTAAATGAGCCGAGTCGAGCTCGAGTAGTGCTAAGTTCGACTCGACTCGTTAAGATTTCGAGTCGAGTTCGAGCTTGAGTAATTTTAAACGAGCTTAAAAATTTAAGCTCGGCTCGACTCGTTTAGAACTCAAGTCAAGTTCGAGCTTTTTTCGAGCCAAATCGAGCTAAGTATTAACTGATCTTTGACCATGTTAGACTTGAGTAACTCTTATCTCTTACGTCTCATTTAAAGCCTAACGGAGAAAAAACTTTAATACACAAGTTGTGTAAACTCAAGCTTGTTGATTTTAGGTTTTAGTATGTTAATTTAGAGTGTAAAACTTATGTTTAAGGTTTAAATTTTAGGGTTTCAAAGTATATTTATATTTTCGAGTAGCTCGTGAGCTTTTCGAGTCGAGTATCATGTAGCTCGGCTTGTCAAGAACTCGAGCCAAGTCCAATCGAGTCGAGTTTTGACCGAGTCGAGCTCGAGTAGCTCGCGATCTGTCTCGTCTCATTTACAGCCCTAGTTATGTACACTCATTAATTAAACATCTATCTCTCAGTTTTATTTTCTTTATTTTAACAATAAAAAATTATATAATCAATAAAAGATCCAAAAATTTATTTAAGCATGATGAGTGCACGTAAAATCTTAAAAGTTTAAGATGAATATAAATTATGATTATTATAAAAATTAAGAATTAATTTATAATTTTTTTAAAAAAAATTAAAAATAAACATATAAAATTTAAAAATTTTAATAAAATACATATATATATATATAAAGAACAAATATATAATTTCACCATTGTGTATAATATATATATATATATATATATATATATATATATCATCATTCTTAAGTAAGAATTGACTTTGAACTAGTGGTTAGATGTGTCTCATTTTTCCTTCTTTTAGGTTGGAGTCTCATTGTTTTACTTTCAATTAATTATTTTGTTTTAACGAGGCGATGACAGATGTTATTATGTGATTGGATAAAAATTTATTAAATTATTTAAACTAAAAATAATATTAAATCCTTAAAAAATAAATAACAACAACTAAATTTGTTCAAAACTTTAAATTAAGATTAAATTAATTAAATATATAAATAAAAAATTAAATATGCTACCATATATATATTTTCAATTTGTACATTACTCCTTAATAGTTGATAACAACATGATGAATATCTCATAATAAAATCATAAGATTAATACTCCCTGTGTCCCATAAAATATTATCTCTTATTTTTTTAATCAAAATTTTTTTAATATTTTGAATTTTAATTTTTCGGCTTTTCCTTTAGATCTGCACGAGGACAAGCAGGCGAGCAGGCAGGCAGGTGTACGGGTGTCAGTCAATGCTGGCCAAAATCTAAAAGGTTTTTGTGTTTTTTTCGAACTCTCGTTTATTAAAATAAATAAATATTTTATAAATATATAGTTAAATATAAATTTTTATTTTTTATCATATAAATAAAGAGCGGGTGTCGGGCGGAGAAGATGTTAATGTAAAATATTTATGGTTTGACTAAAATGCAACGTTATATAAATTTTTATCGTTTTAGTTAAGATTTATATAGAATTAAGTAATAATTTAAGGAAAATTAAAATTCTTACGTAAAAATTTATGTGATCATATATATTCTTGTTAATTAAGTAAATTTATGTGAATAATTATACAAATTCTTATATTATAAGGCTTAACTATCAAATAAGTGTTCAAATTATACATTTTCTTTAAATAAGTGTTCAAACTATATTTTGAGATAAATATATATTTAACATTTTATTTAGTGACCTATTTAATTTAAGGTTTCACCGTGAAGAGTGTTAACTTTTTTTTATCTAATCAAAATCAAATATGTGAGAATATTAAACAATTTTTAAATTTTATTTTTTAAAAATAAATTAAAAAAATTAGATATCTTAAAATTTTAAATAATTTTAAATTTTATGTAATTATATGTGTCAACACGATTTTTTATACGTTAAATAATAATAATAATAATATATAATATAATATTTAAAAAAAAAAACTGAAAATGGAAAAATCGTGATGAACAGAGGGGAGAGGCCGATTTTCATGGGATTTGATCGGTTGTTGAGGGGATGGAGTTTGTTAGATTAGTGAGTTCAACTAGGATTAGGACGGGGTTTCTGGGATCCTATTTAAGGATCGAGTCGGCCGGAGCAAAGGGGACGGGAGTTCAATCGGCAGCAGCAGGATTTTGGGAGCAATCTGAAGTTGAATCTAAGGAGAGTTTTGGGCGATCAGAAGCTTGTTTATCTGAGATTGGAGATTAGCAGAGGTAATTTCGTGGTTTTATCAGTTTGTTTTTGCCTTTTGATTCCGATTTCCAGTTTTGGCCAACTGTTCTTGGTTGTTTGGGGGGTTTGCTTTAACCGAATTGTTAGGTTTAGGGCTTAGATAGGTTAGATTCCTGAGATTTAGGTGTTTTGATCTGGTTTTTTAGTGTTTTTGGAGTGTTTTTAGGGGTTTTCGAAGCTTCCGGCGGGGTTGCCGATGCCGGAAATGGCCTCCGGCATCGGATCGGTGATGGCCGAACCTTTGTGGAGTCGCCGGCGAACTCGCCGGAGTTGACATCTGCGGCGGCGGAACCGATCCAGGGGCGGAGACTATGGCGGTCCTTGGCCGTGTTCTTCGTGTTCATCATGAACACGAAGAACACACCTGGTTTTTAAGGTTTTTGATCCGTTTGAACCCTTTTTCTGGGTTTAAAAGTGTTTATCCCAGAGAATCTCCTAAAGGCCGAGTTGCACCGAGTTGGGGGAGAGACTTTCTGACCGAGTCCACTCGGTATTGAGGTTTTATACCCCTTCAAAATGCTGCCGTTTTGGGGCAGCTAAAACACGCGGTTCGGATCCGGGTTCAACCCGGATCCGCACGTTGTTGTTGGGTTCGGGTTAATTACATTCTGGGTCCCCAGACCCTGGACCGTATTTCCCTTTAGCCCATAGACCCCTAGTGTTATTCAATTTAGTCCTTAGAAGCTTCTAATTTATCCCTAAACCTTTAGAAACGTTGCAATTAGGTCCCCAGAACCTTAATTAAGCCCTTAGGACTTTAGATTTAGTTCAATTAGCCCCCTAGGATCTTAATTAAAGTCCTAAATAGACCAATAAGATTAAAATTAAAATTAATTTTAGATTTGATTAGGTAAAAAATTAATTTTAGAGACTTTAAAAATTAATTAAATCCTAATTTAAGGTTTAATTAAAGTTTTAACAAACTTTAAAATTGGTTTAATCTAGTTTAAATCTAATATAAATTAATTTAACTCAAGCCTTAAAAATTAGACTTAAAATAGATTTAATTTAATTCTTTAACTTAGGAAATAATTTTAATTAATTAGCCTAATTAATTTTAATTAATTTCTAAAAATTAAGTCTAAAATTAATCTAACTTAGGTCTAGTTTTGTCCTAAACTTTAAGACGCTCCCCAAATTAGACTTTGATTAAGTTTTTAAAATTCTTGAAAATTAGAAAATAATTTTAATAAATAATTTTAATTAATTATTTTAATTAATTTCTAAGGTTTAAAAATTAAACTCTTTAATTAGGTCTAGTTTGCCTTAAACCTTAAAACATTTACCCAACTTAGACTTAAAATTAATTAATTTTAATTAATTGGAAGATAATTTTAATTAATTAATTTAATTAATTTTAATTTATTTTCTAAAATGTTAAGATTTAAAATTAATTAAGTCTAATAATTTCACCAAATTTTAATTAAGTTAAAATTAAATTCTTAAAAACTTAGAGATTACTTTAATTAAACTTTTAATTAATTTAAAGTTTCTAAGTTAAGGTTTAAAAATCAACTTAATTAAGTTTAACCCAACATTAAAACTTTTTTGAACTAAATTCACTAGACTTTAATTAAAGATTAATTAAAATTTGAAGTAAGAAAATTTAATTAATTAACTTAATTAAAAATTTCTAAAGACTTTAAAGATTAATTTCACTTTAATTTAGTCTTACCTTTTTGTTCAAGGTTTGTTCTCAAGTCCCTTTTGATCTCCTTTGTAATCTTTTCCAAGTCCTTTTGTACTCATGTGAAGAGAAATTTTTGATGTAATATGATGTACCATGATTTTAATAAAAATTGAAGTTCCTTTATCATGCGTTTACTTTATTTTAGGCATGTTTTAGGGAGGTCACCTAAATAACTTAGGTTAATTAATTTAGTGCCTTTTTAGGATTAGTCACTTAAATTAATTAATTTAATTAAATTAGGGAGAAAATCTAGTAACATAACATGTGAATCATATGTCTCGGATACACTAAAGAGGTTGGTGTTTTGACGCACTAAGATGCTGACCTAGAGAGTGTACCTTGGCATCGAATTCATGTGTTATTAAAAACCTAGAATTTTGATAAAAACTTAAGTTTAGAATTAAAAATGGAGAGGTAAATAACTAGTAACACTAGTAATTCAGGTTTTAAACTTAAGTAATGGAGCCTATTTTAGGACTAGAACTTAAAATGAACAAGATAAAAAATAATCATGCATTTTACTTTAGCCTTTTGAAGCGGAAGTTACACTCTTTTAAATTTGGGTGAGGTTTCCTATATAGAGGACGTTTCGATCAACTCAAGTTTAAAGAGTAGTGTAACTTCTAAATCAAAAGGATATCCAAATTCAAATAATGTTCATTTAACAATGGGAATTAAATTAATATCTTTCTCCAAAATGTCAAATGCCACGTAATGTTTTTAAAGGTACCAATTTTTTTGGGCGTTTGTAAGGGTCGTCCTTACACGTAACCGACTCCCGAACCCAACTTTTTCAAAACGAATCTCTGGTTTATTTTTACGGTGTCTGGCCTACCTAAGTGGCCGGTGGCGACTCCAAATCAAAATTTTTTCAAATTTAATTAAGATTTTTCTAAAATTTGGGATTTTCAAAGTTAAATTTGATAATTCATTTTTTTAAAACTCGTCGAACTATTTCACACTAAAAAAAATCGCGTTTTTTAAGAGAGGTCGCGACAATATGTCTTCAAATCCTTAAATTCCCAAGTTTAATCATTCTTACTGACGTTAGTTTCATTTTTGACGATAGAATAAAATATTCTTCCCTCACCGAACAAATCCACACATCATTTATCATGTATTAAATCATCGTTTACCGTAAATTATTTGAATGAACTATTTAATTTTTTTGGTGTTTCATACGACGTCAAACATTTTTTAACAATAAGATGATTGGATAAATGGTTGTGATGGTCTAAAGATGGATGTGATGAGCAACGATCAAATTAAGTTAAATCAAAATTTGAATTTTGGAATATAGAGGATTTTAAAATTTAAGGCTATTTTATAAAAATGAGTATTTTATTGTATTTATTTTTAAGTATAATTTTAAAATTTTAAAAAGATAACATGTGTTCGGTAATAAAAATTAATGATAAAATTATTTTATAGTAACACCATGGAACTTATTTGAGCAAACATTGAATACGTTAGAAACACATTTAATCCAAAACAAAACTTAAACATCCAACTGAAAAAAAATTATAGTTTTGATACTCTCTCGACTGTTAAGTCTTATTATAATCTATCAAAACCAAATGAACATGTATATTAGCAAAAGCTTGATTCAAATCATGAGACACTGAGTTTGACATAACGCTCGACAGAGTACCTTAAAAACGGGAGGGATTTCTTTGTTCTAGACGTTAAGACAAACCTCATGGTGGCAAGGGAAGAAGAAGATGTCTCGGGATCTGTTATCTCATGTCAGCCCCTTTGACCGCGTATTGGTTACAGACACTGCCGGGAGATTCTGGTAAAGCTTTTTCATTATGTGCTTTACCAATCCTATAGACATAATTAAGGCCCACAAGCAGTTCTGTAATGGCTGCTTCAGTTTTTGCCCGATCTGCAAAGTATAGTGTCTGCACCAAGAGTACATTTGATCTGGAAACCGTTTGCTGTTCTTCGAAATTATGGTCGGACTGCCATCGAATCATGTTGTGAGCAAGAGGAGCCAGCCATTCCAGTATCCGCACCAGTGCCTGGCTCCACTCTGCTGCAAGGGAAGCATCATAGATGGATGAAGCCAAAGTCTTTGCATACGGTTTCAGTTTAACACGCAAAGCGTTTCTCATAGTTGTAGGTAACATACTATATAGATCGTTTCTTGCATCAACGCCAATCAAGTGAGGTGATAAAACTAGTTTCTCTATCAAGATAATCAAGTTTGCATAGTGGAGAGATAATGCAGCGCCGCCGAGTGTTGATGTAGGAGCAATCAACAATTGCTTGGTCTTGAAAATGGATAGTTTGAAGTATATGTTATTGCTGGCGGACAATGTCTCCATCTTTGAATTGTTCATTTTGTCGACGTTTTTGGTGCAAACACCACTGAACCTCATAGATGCACTGCCAATTGGCTTGCAGCTGTCTAAAACAGGAGATATACTTCCAGCAGACAAGCATCCTTTAAACGGTCCGAATGCAACATGACCAGCTCGTTTGGTTCTCGAATGCAGCTGCATTCCATGTAAAGCAGTAGAGTGATAATGAGATTGTAGATGCTTGCTGTTTGTTCGATGCTTCATAGACTTTGAAAATGACCTTCCCAGAGGTCCAGAGGAGAACCCGCACAGATTATGATCAGAAGGATATACTGAAGACGGTATTATGGTGGAAAAAGAATGGCTACGGGAAAGAAAATCGCTGTTAATAGATTCAAAATCATCACTCGCATCCGGAGATTCGATTTGGTTGATCCCGAACACATGTTTTATCCTCTCCAGTATTGTTAAAAGTGTTCTCAACAGAAATCGCACACTGTAGTCATAAGTCCTAACCCATGGAGACATGTCGCGGAGATTTTTTACTTCCTGACGCTGCAACATTACTTTCTGTTGAAACTCAAGTAATTTCACCCGATCAGACTCGGAACTTCTCTGCATCCTCCTAAGGGTTTGCTCAAGTTCTGCCAACACCTCCAACTCTTGAGTCAACTGCATTGTAACTGCAACAAGTCTCTCCATTTTCTTCACTTTCTTGTCCATCTTCTTCCATCGATACTCCCATCCAAACCACTCGATATTGTTTGAAAACGGATCATTTATGAACGCTTCAAAGTGGTGATACACAGGGTCAGTGCACTTCTTCCCGAGCCTGGCCACAGACATTGCTAGATGTCCAAAATTCTCCATTACCTCATTCAGTGCAAGATCCATAAGGTAATTTTCATCATCAGATACAAGCCTTTGAATTCCAATTGAGTCGTCAATCTCTTCCCTCAACCTCAAAATCTCCCTATCATCCAGAGAATGCCATAAATTCACCAATTTGGACATAAACCCGACAACCTCGAAAGCCAAGATTCCAAGCACCACCTTGTCTGTACTCTCTGAAGCACTCTTCCTTGGATTCCACCATGAACTGCCAAACCATGACTCCACCATCTCACGTCCCATAATCCGAAACACTAGAGACTGAGCACTAGTCAAACATCCACAAAAGATCTCACAATCCCTAAATTGGACCATAAAATGGAACAGATCAGACCAGTTGACCACCACATTTGAAAGAACTCAAGTATACATAAACATATCCATTATTCTAAATAAAAAACACCAAAATGTGAAATCCAAATTCTAAATTTTTCATGTTCTCACCTGTTAAGGCCATTTCAAGCACCGAGAACATAACAAGAAACAATTAAGGAGCTCCATCAAGCACATCATCCTCATAAAAGAATTGAAAGTGAGCAAGACTCTCAAATTTCAATATTTCTCCAATTATACACTCCTAAACAACCCAATTCAGAAACTTTGACAAAATAAGGTCGTTTGTGAAGACAGATTCTTTATGACAAATAGCAGCTCAACAAACCAATTAACCAACACGTTCACTTCAAAAAAAACGCAAACCCTCAAAACACAAGCAAAACCCAGAATTTGAAAGTGCCAGAAAATGACAATGCAACAATTAAATCAGATAAAACCTTTCACACACACACAGACACCAAAAAATAAAGAAACAGAAAAAAAATACACTTGAACTTACAAGGGTCACATCCCATCAAAGAAACAAACGGTGAGTTGGTTACTTGGTTTGAGTCTCCAAAAGCAAAAAGCATCCACCAATAACGAGCAGAAGGAAGAGCAAGAAGAAGAAGAAGAAAGGGGTTCCCAGGGTGAAGAAGAAGATAAGGAATAGAAAAGGAAGACAGGAAGATAGAAATCGGTCAAAACGAGGTTAAAAATGGAAACCCAGAGTTGGGGGTGGGTTTATTCTTGTAGGCATCAAGCTGTAATAAATGTAGATGTCAATTTTGGAGAGTCGCTTTTGCCTTTTGTTGCACCTTAATCACACTTCTCCATTTATCCTCTCCTGTCAGAATCTTGGATATCTATCTATCTGCATTCATGTAAACAAACCATATTTGTATAATCTTATGTTTTGATACTACCCAGATATTAATCTTATACAGTAAAGAAATAGAAAAATTTTAAGATATATAAACAGCAACGTTATACATCTTATCATATATATTTTAAGTATTAAATGTCAACTTATAAATAACAAAAACCATATTTTCTTGAATAGTTTTAAAGTGATTTACAAGATAATATCCATTTATATATTATTTTTAATTTTTTAAAAATACCCACTTTACAAACAAAACAAATTTAATAAAATTGTTTATTTTCAACACATTAGATCTTAGCTGCATAGTGTTAAATTTTTTATCCATATGTTTTCAATATGCGGTTAATACCATAACCGATGGCTAATTTGATAGAAGCACTTGATTGAAACAATAATAATAGTTTAAAGGCTAATTTATAACATGTGAAAGTTTTGGATTCAATTTAAAAATTTGATCATAATTTAAGGATATTTAGAATAATTAACACGTTATATATTTTTTTATCAATCTTGACCATAATTTGGGACCATATCACCTTTTCTTTAATATGCACTGGTTAGAAAAGATTGTCAATTCTCAAATAAGTTAATTGGAATGACTGATTCAAATCATAAAGTATTGTTGCTGAAAATAATAATTCCATAAGTATCATTAAAGCAATAATAAATATGGGGTAATTATATCATGTATAAAAATTTTATTTATACAAATATCTTAATTTTAAGATTATAAACATCGTTAGAGTTTATTGAATTTTAAGTTTAAGGTTAAAATTTACGGTTTATAGGTTTAAATTTAAACTTTTAACCCTTAACCTTAAATCCTTACTCTAAACCTTACACTATAAATAAAGACCCTAAATTCTACACTAAAACTATAAAATCTAAACCTTAAATTAACACCTTAAATTTAAATTAAAACGCTCATAAATTTTATTATATGTGTATAAAATAATAATCCATAAACATATTTGTTTTCTAAAATTTTTTAAATATATTTGAAAACAAATATCAAAACAACATTGAAGAAAAACTAAAGTAGTTAGCGTTAGATTAGAATAAAAAAGAACTAAATTGATTCATCCTAAGCAGTTAGGGTGGGGGAAAACAAATAAACTCGTTAAGATATTAAATGATTTTTTTATTGTGATTTATAAAAATAATTTAAAAAATTTTATAACGGGCGTCAAACATCGCTCAACGTCGCTAATGATGAAAATTGTTGAACATTATTAAATTAATTAATAAAGATTAAAAAATTAAAGGATTCAACATATAATTAGAAATTATTTAAAATATTTTTTTATGAAATTACTTTATATATATTATTTTATTTTTAAATAATTGAATAAAATATTAATTTAAATTAAATTTAAAAAATAAAAAACCTTAAGTTCTAAACCCTAAAATATAAAATCTCAAAACCCTAAATCTAAAACTTAAAATCAAAAACCCTAAAAATACTAAACCATAAACAATAAATCTAAACCCTAAAATAACCAAAACCCTTATATCTAAATTTTAAACTAATTTTGGATTAAGTTTAGGGTTTATACTTTTTAGAGTTTCAAAATTTCTATTTTAGGGTTTAGTTTATGGTAATATTTTTAGATTTTATGGTTTATGATTTTATAGTTTTAGAGTTTAGAATTTATGATTTAGTGTTTTAGATTTTAGGATTTAATGTTTAGTATTTTTAGTTTGAGTTTAGGGTTTTAGGTTTGGATTTAATATTTTTATTTTTAAATTAAAAATTATTTAAAAAATTAAAATATAATATATATAATTTGTTTAAAATTTTATTTTAAATAATTTAAAATTACATATTTAATCTTAAAATTTTTAACTTTTATTAATTAATTTAATAATGTTTAACGATGTTTATCGTCAATAATATCTAACAATGTTCGACACACTCATTATTTCAATTTTCAAAAGTTTTATTTTTAACTAATTTTTGGCCGCTTTTCTAGGCGATGGAATTTCGTTGAGACACGAGAATTGTTTTTTATTTATTTATGTAAATTTGACAAAAACATAAAGATGTTCAAAAAAGAAAAAGGCAAAAAGCCATATAAATCTATTTTATTTTATTTTTATTTCTTTTCCTTGACCCTATGGCCAACTTCTCTTTATCTTCCCCCTTGTTTGGGTTTAATTTGCATTTCCCACCTTGTGATAATCATATATAATAATAAGTAGTTGGGTTTAGTAACATGGTTTGGTTCTTCGAATAGAGACTAACATGTTTACATGGCTAACAAATTTATAAATTCATCGATCAAAAATAAATATAATCGTATATAAGTTAAGAGTAAATTAAATAGATATAATCATATATAAAATTAAAATTTTTAATACATAAAAATATTACAAATAAACTTAAATTTTAAAAAGTAACAATTAGGCTTAATATCATCATTGGTACTATTTTTTTATCATAAAACTATTATTTTCGATAAAATAATCACTGATATTATTATTTATTTTTTTTAATTTTGCTCATCCATTGTTAATTAAAAAAGCAATAAAAAGCAGAAAAACATGAATAATTTAGTGATCAAAATAAGAAAGAATCAATAGATTAATAACTAAAACATGAAAAAGTAGTAAATAATAGTTTGGTGATCAAATCATGAAAGCGTAAATAACTTAATGATCAATGGTGATATTTACCCAAATGATAATTATCATCATAAATCATAATAAAAAGGTACACTAATTTCTAAGAAAACAATAGTGATATTTTATAAAACTAAACTATAAATCTAATAAATAAAAGATAGAATTAGACTAAATTAGACTAAATTAGACTAAATTAAATTCCATTTAAAAGCAAAAGGACAAAGATAGAATTAAACTAAAATAGAAAAAGGACACGTATCTCAAGACGTCATGTTGGGGCTTTAAATACACATTCTACTAGTTTTTGTAATTCTCGTCTTCCTCTTCTCAATAGATTCTATTAACATTAAGAGTGAGTATTCGATCAAGTCGAATTAAAAATTTTTGAGTTATTTAAGTTGACGAGTCATATTTTATAATTCAAACTTTATTTGATTTTTTTTCGGTTTAAGTCGAGTTTAAAAAATTCGCATCGAGTCGAATTTTCGAATTCTTATAAATATGAAGTATGAAGACTATATTGAGTGTATTGCAAAGTCCAAATATTAAATTGAATATTTTTACAACATAATGGTCATGATTGTGAAGTCCATAAAAAGGTGCTGTTTTTGACACTCTAAAGAGTTCAATGACCTATCAAGCAAATTACCCAATTTATATTGGAGAAATCCTTTCCAATTTAAATTACCCAAGTACTTATGGTTAAAATTTAACGATTTCCTCTTCTCATTCTCCTTCTTATCGCCAAAACCCTAATAACAGACATCTAGTCCCGCGGTCGACGGTGATCTACTCCGGTTGCTTAAATAAGAAGAAAGAGAAGAAGGTTCTTATTATTTTGGACGATATATGGGAAAACCTAGAATTGGAGGTTGTTAGAATTCCTTGTGGAGTTGAAGACATGAGATGTAAAGCTTGTTGGCTTCTAGAGATCTTAATGTTTTATCCATGATGGATACTAAGAGAATGATTTCTCTTGAGTTTTAGAAGTGAGTGAAGCTTGAAACCTGTTTCATAAGATTAAACATTAGACGTCATTGTCTGATTGTGTTCGTGGTCGGAGTGGAACATTTCGACGGTGTTACTGAGCACTGCAGTTAGGGTTTTGGGAGAGAAGGGGAAAAGGAAATACCAACGGTATAATTCTAACCATGCCCTTGTTTTTTTAAAACACACACACCATGGGTATTTTAAAGCCTTCTTTCGGTAAATATTATAAACAACTTTAATATTTTAGGAAATGAGGTGCATTAGGATATATCTTAGGATTTGATATAAAAGTTATAACATAAGGAAAAGTCGTCGTCTGTAAAGGGCGACTTGATGAAAATATTATCTATATGTGATAATTTTTTTCTTCTAATTTTATTTTAAAATATTATAATTTTCTCTTAACTTTCTTCTAAGTTTTATAAAGTATAAATTTTGTATCTTTAGACGATAATAATAAATGAGAGTAGAAATTTTTTATTTTTTTTCATGTCTCTTATTAAAAAAAATTTAAAAAATTGAATTATAAACATGAACTTTTATTTTTTGTATTTTAAACCTTAAACCCTAAAAATTACATCCTACTCCTAATTCCTTAAACCATAATCACAACTCTTAAATTTAAACCCTAAACCCTAAACCTTAAACTCATTAATTTAAAATAGAGGCATCAATAGAGATATAATTAAGAGGTAGATAATTTGTATCCAATAAATGACCAAGATAATTTTTTTTATTTTTTAAATGATAATTTTTATATTTGTTATTGTTAATCTCATCCTATGACCATAAATTGATGTATAACTTTTTAAGTTTTCCGACCCTTGCTTTAGCAACAATCAAATGAAACTCTTTTTTATTTTCTCGGGATTGTTTGTTGTCATTTTTATTTTCCTTTTGAATCAATTCTCCCTTGTCACAAGTTTCTGTGCAGCTCGTTCAAAGATAAAGAATCCTGCCATCCGCAGTCAACATAATCAAAACGCTTACCATAGAGGAGTATTAACACAAACACACTACAGAGGGAATTAGGGAAAGCACCAGGGTAAAAGAAGCTACAGAATATGGGAAAACAGTTGTTATATATCTCTTCGATTCAGTGTATCTCAAGGGTCGAATCTGCAAGTTAATATGTAGTTAAATATTAAACAAATATGACTTAAAAATGATTGCGTTTTACGCAAGCTTTAACCCTTCCCGCCGGCGTAGTGACCGGCCGTCAACTCCCGCTCACAATTCCCCACGCAACCCCACCCGTTGACACTCTTCATTTCTTTCCATATTTATTCATCTCTTCCTTCAAAATGATTGCTTCCATCTTTCTGTATTATGCATATATATGTACACACACGTTAACGGTAGAGAGAGTTTTAGAGGAGAAAAAGTTTAAAGTGGAAAGCTTCCTAGTCTATCATCGATACATTGGTACTAAAAGAGGTGGATGGCTTCATCGAACGGTGGTGTGCCACCGGGGTTCAGGTTCCATCCGACGGACGAGGAGCTCCTCCACTACTACTTGACTAAAAAGGTGTCGTTTGAGAAATTCGACATGGAGGTCATTAGAGAAGTGGACTTGAACAAGATGGAACCTTGGGACTTGCATGGTAAAGTGTTATTTTCCTCTAAAGTTGAGTTCAGAGTTTTTTTAGCTAAGCCGAGATATTTTTTATTTGCATCCACGTGTTTTAGTTTTGATTCTTTTTGTCATCGATATTCTTAAACTCTTGTCTGTGTGTATACAGAGAGGCGTAGGATTGGATCAAGTCCTCAAAACGAGTGGTACTTTTTTAGTCACAAGGACCGGAAATACCCCACAGGTTCTAGGACGAATAGGGCAACCAACGCTGGGTTTTGGAAGGCGACGGGAAGGGACAAGTGCATTCGGAACAGCTACAAGAAGATTGGTATGAGGAAAACCCTTGTTTTCTACCGAGGAAGAGCTCCCCGTGGCCAAAAGACAGACTGGATCATGCATGAATACCGGCTTCAAGACGGAGATGATCCCCAAGGAAATCCCATGGTTAGTAATCTCTTTCTCTATACAACTATACAAATTAAGAATGTTATATATAATTTGTATGCATGTGTAGGAAGATGGGTGGGTGGTATGTAGGGTATTTAAGAAGAAAAACCTCTTCAAAGTTGGCAACAACGGAGGGTCAAGCATCAACTCGGCAGATCAACAACTGTACATGAACCACCACAACACTTCAAGCGGCAGCCAAACACAACCTCATTCTTTCATACATAGATCAACCGACCAATGCAACCTTAACAGCGCCACTCAACAAATCTTGGAACTAAACAAGGCCGAGTTAGCCCTTCACTATCCCCCTCCTCATCACATATCGGCCCCTGCGCCTCAATATTCTCTTTTCCAGACCCAAACCCTAGGGCCGACCCCCAAAGCGACTATGGACTATATCGAGTACCCGTCTTTGGGGGGTCTCCCGTCGGAGTCTCAACATCACCCGATAATGATCAAACAACTGATGGGGAACCCTAGGGAGTGTGAGAATGGGAGTGAGAATGGGAGGTACCAAGCTTGTGAGACGAGCCTAGAGGGTATTGGCGGTGGAAGAGATGATGAGAACGAGGGGATGAACGAATGGGGCATGCTGGACCGGTTGGTGACATCTCATATGGGAATAGGTCAAGATTCTAACAAAGGCGCGAGGTTTGAGGACAGTTCTGCTACCAATGGGACCTCGGTGCACCCAATCAACCAACTTTCACTTCGAGGGGAGATGGATTTTTGGGGCTATGGGAAGTAATTTTAATTTGATTGCTACAAAACTACTTCATATATTCATTCTTTAACTTTATATATTCCTGAGATATTCACTATTGTTACTATTTGAAAGAATTGTATGAAATGGTTATTTCTGATCGTGACATGAACAAAAATTCTATGTCTCTTTTTGATAGAGGTGATAAACAGGTCATTTAGATCAAATTCGATTCGGATCATGCTCAATTTTGATTATATTTGGTTTTAATTCAGTTCGGGTCAGATCTAGTCTAATTTAATTTTAATTCAAGTTTATAGTAATCAAATCAAACTAACAAAGAGAAAACGTTGCTCCAAAAAAATTAAGGTCAATCTTCTCCAAATTTTATTATATGATCATAGAATGTAACCTTACATATCAATATCCACCAAGAAGATAATCAACTTCTTAACTAAGTTCATGCATGCAAGTGTTGATTGAATCCAAAATATCCACCATCAAGATATTCAGCTATATCGAACCATATTCAGTCGTCTATAGAAGATTAAAATCGACAAATAAATATCAAATTAATTAAAAAAAAACATAGGTGTGCAATGCAATCGAGCAAAATTATTAGAACCCTCCCATCAAGTCGTACCAGCATGTGCAACATTGTACAGTGGTGTCTGCATCTCCAACTGTTTTTATTTGGACAAAATTACATGCATGAAAACTTCATCATATATATGAAACTCTGGCATTCATATATATAAAAAATACAAAGGCCGTCCAAATCCTATACGGTTCGAAGATCCCAAGAAGTTTTATCAGCTGTTTTTCCGACCCTTGCTTTAGGAACAATCAAAGGGAACTCTTTTTTATTTTCTCTGGATCGTTTGCTGTCATTTTTATTTTACTTTAGGGCATAGAAGGTGACCAGTTTTTCTACGGCGCGTACAAAGTTTATCAGCTTTTGTAACAATCAAGTTTGTTTTCCTTTCGAATAAATTATCCATTCAATCTTTATTTGAATTTTTTTTCGATTTGAGTTTAAAAAATTCAAGTAAAGTTTAGTTTTTGAGTTCTTGTAAAATTTAATTATAATTATTTATCATATTATAGTAATTTAAATAACTTTCTCTAATCATATAAAATATGTATATATATAATATATATTTCTTAATATTTTTTTTCATATTTGACGATATTTTTTCGTATTTTTATATATTAGAATATATATCGTAAAAATTTGATGGACTTGTCTCAAACTTAAAAATAAATTATCTAATTACTAAAAGTTTTTGACTTATTCGAATTTCTATTTTATAACTCAAACTTTATTTGATTTTTTTAGTCGAATCGAGTTTATGAAATTTCAAGTCAAGGCGAGCTGAGTATTTTTAGCTCGAGTCGAGCTGCTCACCTCTAGTCACAAGCATTATTGAATAGATTTATATTCAATACACTGATAATGAAAATTGAAAGTTTTATAATTGTATTAGTTTTAAGGTTTATAGATTCAGTTTAGGGATTAAAATTTAGTGATAGTTATTAGAATGTAGGGTTTAGTGTGTAGTTTTTAGAGTAATATAATGATGGTTTAGGTTTTAACATATAAATTTTTAATTATAATCATAAACCCTAAAATTTAATCACTATCCCTGAATTTTATTCTCATACACTAAACTCATAAATTGTGCACCCTAAATTACGTCTATAAGTCCTAAAACTAAAACGCTTGTGAAAACTTTTAGCTTTTCATCACCGGCATATGAATAATACCCTTATTAAATAGAATTTAAATTTCACAAATATTTTTTTATTTATTTTGGTGTCTTTATTTGGGTGATATTAAGGTATTAGGTTTAAAGTTTTAGATTAAGATTTAAGATTAATGTTTAGAGAATTAGGATAAAGAGTGTTTTTTAAGATTTATGATTTAAAATTTAAAGTTCATGATTATGACTTAATTTTTTTTAGTGTTAAACATAAAAGAAATATTTTTATCAAATTTTAGATTTCTAACTGATTTATCGACTTCATAATCCTAATTCTAGAAAAAAAAAGAAACAACCATCTTGATTTCATTTTCATCGAACCAAATAATTTAAAATTATTTTTTAAAATCATATTTCAAAATATTTTTTTATTGTATTTTTTAAAAATAATATTAAACTAACCCGAAGTTTTCTTTTGTTATAGTCTCATTACATCCGAAAGTCTGACGGTGTTTAATACATGTTCGGATGATGTCCCATTTCAATGCTGATTTCCAAATAATCTCCAGTTCATTACCATATGGCAGATTCAACTCGACCATATCAAGCTGGTGTCATAGGTTTAAACAGTAATATCAACCCTAGAATCTGAAAGTTAATATGTTTTTAAATATTAAACATTATATGACTTCAAAATGATTGTCATTTACGCGAGCTTTTACCCTCCCCGGCGGCGTAGAGACCGGCAGTCAACTGCCAATTACAATTCCCCACGCAACCTCTTCTGTCTATATTTATTCACCTCTTCCTTCAAAATGATTGCTTCCATCTTTCTCCATGTATGCATATATATGTACACACACCTTATCATTAGAGAGTTTTAGAGGAGGAAAAAATTTAAAGTGGAAAGCTTCATCATCGAGATTTTGGTACTAAAAGAGGTGAATGGGTTCATCGAACGGCGGTGTGCCACCGGGGTTCAGGTTCCATCCGACTGATGAAGAGCTCCTCCACTACTACTTAACTAAAAAGGTGTCGTTTGAGAAATTCGACATGGAGGTCATTAGAGAAGTGGACTTGAACAAGATGGAACCTTGGGACTTGCAAGGTAAAGTGTTTCTTCTTCTTTTCTTCCTTTGTTTGAGTTTCTGGTCAATGCTTGACTCAACTATGCTATGATTGCAGCGTTATAATCTCATGATATGAAGATCTGACAAAAGTTGCATATATTTGAATCCAATAATATTCGTCATATGAAACTCTTACTAAGTGAATCATGTTTACCACGTCATCTATGGTCCAAGCAATCAAGATCGTTTATCTTTATATAACTACTTAATAACTGCTCACCCACTAATTACATGTAGGAAAGAGGTGATGATTCACCTTAAAAAAAATAATAAACGATCTTGATTAATTAAGATCACGAATTACATGTAGCAATAATTAAATGGACTAAACAAAAAAAGAGTAATCAGAAGGAAAAGATTCTGTTTCTTTATTTAAGATAAATAGAAATATGAAAAAAAAGAGAATGTACAAATCACTCCATTATTGTTCCGTTTAGTGCACGGTGTTGAAACTGAGACTCCGAACATTGTCAACAATTAATGTAGAACATCCGGAGCGTTGCTAGAGTAATTAAAGTCCTTAAATGATGAATCTTAGAATTTATAATTCCTTTTCCATTATTTCAAGCCATGAACTCGTCTGTGTGTATACAGAGAGGTGTAGGATTGGATCCAGTCCTCAGAACGAGTGGTACTTTTTCAGTCACAAGGACCGGAAATACCCTACAGGTTCGAGGACGAATAGGGCAACCAACGCTGGGTTTTGGAAGGCGACGGGGAGAGACAAGTGCATTCGGAACAGTTACAAGAAGATTGGTATGAGGAAAACCCTTGTTTTCTACCGAGGAAGAGCTCCCCGTGGCCAAAAGACCGACTGGATCATGCATGAATACCGGCTTGAAGACGGAGATGATCCTCAAGGAAATCCCATGGTTAGTAATCTCTTTCTCTATACAACTATACAAATTAAGAATGTTATATATAATTTGCATGCATGTGTAGGAAGATGGGTGGGTGGTATGTAGGGTGTTTAAGAAGAAAAACCTCTTCAAAGTGAGCAGCAACAGAGGGACAGGCATCAACTCGGCAGATCAACAACTGTACATGAACAACAACATTTCAAGCGGTAGCCAAACACAATCTCATTCTTTCATACATAGATCAACCGACCAATACAACCTTAACAGTGCCACTCAACAAATCTTGGAACTAAACAAGGCCGAGTTAGCCCTTCACTATCCTTCTCCTCATCACATATCAGCACCTACACCTCAATATTCTCTTTTTCAGACCCAAACCCTAGGGCCGACACCCAAAGTGACTATGGACTATATCGAGTACCCGTCGTTGGGGGGTCTCCCGTCGGAGTCTCAACATCACCCAATAATGATCAAACAACTGATGGGGAACTCTAGGGAGTGTGAGAGTGGGAATGAGAATGTGAGGTACCAAGCTTGTGAGACGGGTTTAGAGGGTGTTGGTGGTGGAAGAGATGATGAGAATGATGGGATGAATGAATGGGGTATGTTGGACCGGCTGGTGACATCGCATATAGGAATTGGTCAAGATTCTAACAAAGGGGTGAGTTTTGAGGACAGTGGTGCTACCAATGGAACCTCGGTGCACGCAATCAACCAACTTTCGCTTCGAGGAGAGATGGATTTTTGGGGCTATGGGAAATAGGTTTGATTCGATATATTCACGGTAAACTATATATTTTTTCATGGGATAATTGTTACTCTTCAAAAGAAATTGTATGGAATGATTACTTCGTGTTGGTAAATAATCAGTTCATTTAAACTATATATATATATTTTAAAAATAAATTATTTATTACAAAAAACGTTAATGATTGATTAAAATTGTAGATCGAGAGGATAAGAAGGACTTTTCTATGGGGCTGTACAATTCTTGGGCCAATGCCTTTCTTAGGTTAATGCAGCCCGCTGAACTAACCCTAACAGAATGCCCAATGTAATTCAATATGTTAGGGCCGCTGAACTAGTTATCGATCGTCGGTATTCATAAAAATAAATGATTTATCATAAAATTATAAAATATATATATAATAAATATAATATAAAATTGATAAAATAAAATAAAAATATAAATAATGTCCACCAACAAATATAAATTTTTATTTTTATACAAAATTAATAAAATGATAAAAATCGTTACTAACAAAAAATATTTAATAAAAAAGGATTTGAAAGTTTAAAAAAAAATATTATTTTAGGTATATAACTAAATTTTTCTATAAACTGGGTTGAGAATTATAGTTTGAAAATTGGCTCGTATAAAATTATAAAAATATAATTTGATTTAAAATAAGAGTATTTGATATTTAAGAACGAGATTTCTAAACGACGGAATTGGTATCGAAATAAATACAAATCTCATTATAATTTCTAATGAAAAAATTGCAGGCACCGTCTCCCAGCATCCAATAGCACTCCGTCCCTGTCTGTAACTACTGAAAATCTTCCTTAACGTCTGGGATATGCCCTTGTTTACCAGACTCTGTAAGCTTTGTTCTAACACGATATTGATAGGAATACTCCGTGAGTTACAAGGACCGGTTGTCTGTCATGTCGAACAAACACAGATGTACATTGGTCAATGATGTTTTCACAGCACCTAAAATTGTAAGTATAACAACTCAAGTTAATAATGGCGAAATGGGATCTCCACGCCATGGAAATCAAATCAACATTTTTCAGAGTTGTAATAAAAACAAGTTAAAAGTGTTGTTCTTTATAATTGAGGTGACGATGAGAGGAGTCGAGTTTGATTTTAGTTAAATTTTATTTGATTAAAAAATATTATTGAGTTTAATTCGGACTTAAGGTTCGATAAGTTTAAAATTTTATGCTCGAGTTTAACTCGAAACAATATTATTCAATTTAGTTCGGGCCCAAAGCTCGTTACGTTTGGCTCTACTTGAAATTAACAATTTTATCATAACTTTTTTATAAAGATGGGACCTCATTAAAACCCCTTTCACACCAAAATAAAATTTGATGTCAAAAAAGGAAAATAGTGTTTAATTTATTTTAAGTAGATTTTCCTCAAATTTATTGCGTCGCTTTTCTTTTGTAAAAAGATTACTTTTGGTGCATATGCAACATATATGTATATATCATAAAAAATTATTTCAAGCTTGTTCACGAGTTTTTCGTGTCGAGTTTAAATTGACTCGACTTGATTCGTTAAGGTCTCTAGTTGAGCCTAAACCCAATTCAAACTCATTCAAATCAAACTTTAATTAAACTGAACCCGAATAACTCGCTAACTGATTAGGGTCTTTATCACCCTTACTCCAAACTTTGTACTCTCCATATATTTAGAATTAAAAAATAAATTAATGGCGTTAGTAGTTATACTCGGACTTTCAAATTCAAAAGTATAGGACTAAATTTCGAGTGGATGAATAATACAGGGACTTGTAGCATATTTTAACTAAAAAAGGTAAAGTCAGGTTATTATTAGCCAGTAGTTTTGCAGTTTGATAAAGCATGATTGTATTAAAACTGGACCCATCTTTCTTTTACTTCTTTCGCTCTCACCCACACACTAAATTCATGTCTTTGTCTTTTTGGATCTTAATCTGCCTTTATTAGTATATGATTACAGGAATCAATAATGGTAAAAATTAGTAAAGTCATTTAACCCTAATATTCCTAGTTTCAATCTCATTAAACAACTATTTAATCACAAACTTAGAAGATAGGTTTTTTTATAACCAAAGTCCAGCTGGGAACTTACAACCCTTTGTTTTTTCCCCACTAAAATGAAACCATGGACACATGACAAATATTCTCCATGGAAACAGAAAGCTACAGACAAAATCAAGTTTCTATGGCTTGGAAGTAGGGAAGATACGTAAAACGCATTATGGGAATTGAGTTGAAACCATTTTTATTTGTTATTGAGGCTTTGTACTAATTAATCCGGATATTTAGTTCTAATGGGTAAGTCTACCGCGAAAATTTCATATATACACAGAACCTCAAACTTGAATTATCATTTGAATCAATCCCGTTTTCTTTTACTTTTCTTCTCATTTTGAGAAACTTAAATTAGGGATAGGTACGGGTTGGATTGGGTCGAATTTTCGGCTCACCCGCATTCGACCCGAAAAATCATACCCTCCACCCAAAAAACCCGTCACCCGAGATCACTCTTGAAAAAACCCGACCCGACCCGAACCCGAATTTTTCACCAAAAAATTTGACCCAATTAAACCGGGTCGGATCGAAACTTATCGGGTTCGGGTTTCGTACCCATCCCTATATTAAATGTTGTTCTAATGTCAAGCTTCCATGTAATTATTTCCAGTAAAAGTAATAATAAAGAAAAACACATCATATGAGAGGATATGTCCAAAACCACACATAAACATCCGAAGACCCAAATTTTTTGCTGACTAATAATTTAATCTCCACACACTAATAAAAAAAAGTGGGTCAATATTCTTATTGTTTTATTATTTTTTTTTTACTTCCAATTTTCCTATAATGTGAATAGAATAATGAATTAGATTTGCAAAAGGTGTGGTGTCCAATTCAACTAGGCACAATATTTCCACAAAAGTAACATGAAATTCAAGGAATAAATTATATATAAAAAAACTAGCAAATTTAGGGACAAGGTAGATAGTACATCATGTCCATGTGCAATATGCACCTTGGACCCCACATTCAACTTTCCTTATAATATATACAACCAAACTTTTTTGGGTTTATTTTATTTTATTTTTAATATATTATATACCCACATGTATTTATTGAAAAATATATGATATAAACATTATTATAGTGAGATATGGAGAAGGGGGAAATCTTGTACATACACATCACACCATCTTTCTCCTTTTAAATGTATTTAAAAGGTTATGTTTAAAAAATAGAAGAATAAAGGTGTTAATATTAGAATAAAGTTAATTAATTTTTAGCAAATGATTATATGGACCAGATTAATTAACTTTGACCAATAGAAATGCGGAGAATATGTGCCATTAAAAAGAGAGAACCCATTATGCCATTCTTTTGTATTAATGTTAGCATATGGTTAAAATGATTCCAAATCCGAAACTATGGAGTAAATGGGAGATAAATAATTATGCTATTGAATAGTATTTTATTTCATAATTTAAGAGTAGGTGATGATTAAGATAAACTTAATCAACTTAATCATGGCAGGGGTTAAAGTGAGTATGAAGTAAAATAAACTTAATCAATAATTTTATGTCATATATAATAATAATTTATTATTTTTGTTTTATTAATAATATATATAATAAAATTATTAACAATATATAAACTCGAATTCTATTCTCCGAATACCCTACCCCTCAAAGTTAGTTGTCACTTGTCAGTGGACATGCATTTCAAGACAAGAAACGAGATATTCTAGCAAATCAATTTAATTAAATATATTAAAGGAAAAAACGTTAAAAATCAATTTAAATATATTTAAGAATCCTTTTGCTAATTAGAACCACCGTGACGTGGAATTGTTTTTATTAGATGAATTATTATTTGTATATGATTACATGACACATTGTAAGTGTCTTAGTCATATGGTCATGTGTGGATTCCATGAGAGTCCATGTGCCGTATATTAAGTCATTTAATTTTCCCCTTGTTCTATTTATATTTCTCTCTCTTTTTAGTTAAATCAATTGCCAATGACCAATTAAAATATAAAATATATAATTAAATATATTTTAAAAAGTGTTACACCCAATTAGTTACTTATGTAAAATTTTACAAATATCCTTCAAAGTCTCCATATTTTATGAGCACAAAGAACAATTTTTCTGAAGGAAGACTGCTCCGAAAATTAATACTAGGACCTAAAAATATAGGTAATTAGATAGATTTTAGGTCGAATTAAATTAAATTAAATATAAATTAATTTAATATTTTAATTTGATTTAGATTAAGTATAGAAATAACAAATATAAACCGACATTTTAAAAACATAACCATGTTTTGGGGTCACAGAATAAATTAGTTTTTCACATGCACACTGGGAACAAGGAAAAGTCCCTGCCGACTGCAAATATAAACCGACAGCCACATTAATAATATAAAATTAAACGACAATCTGTTGGGATTTTTTTTCTCCTTATTTTTTAAATTAGATATGAAATCTCTAAATAAATCTCACCCTCACATCTGCAATCCTTTCGGAAGGGCATCTAGACCCCAAATTCTAGGGACAATCCTTACCATTAGGAATAGGAATATATATATTTCAAATTATATAAAAAATATGGAATAATTAATAAATAATGCATATAGAAGAAATAAAGAGGGTAACAAAGATTGAAAATGACACAGAAAGATAAAATTGGAGTTAAAAGGATGGTTTTTAAACAGCGAATTTCAAGCCTGCGTCAAAATTAGTCTCTGGTTTTCATAATTTCACAATTGAGGTTCCAGATTTTAATTTCATTCAATTAAACCCTTCGATGTGGAGATTATTACAGATTCCTCTCTCTATCGTCCACATCATCACCTTGCCATCACACCCTTTAACGGTTAATGGTGGAATTGATTTTTTGAAATAAGATATAATTGAACATGAAGCTAGAGTTTAATGTTAATATTGAATAAATTTAAAATTTAATAGTATAAATGATACAACGCCTATAATTTGATGGTATATAGTATGGTTTATCCTATTTTATATTTTATGAAATGCGTGGAAAATTAAATCATTTCTGTATTTACCAAAGTAATATATATATATATGGATAGGAAATTTTCAAATGGTAAAATTACAATTATATGTCTTCGTAAATTATAAAATTACAATTTAATTTGGCCACCTATTTTTTTTTAGTTTCAACTTTAAATAGTTAGATATGTTTATTTTATTCAACTTATAAAGTATGTTTTTCTAAAAGAAATTAAGTATGGTCTTTTAAGCAAATATTTAGTTTATTTTTTCTAGAAAACTATTTTTTTATAACGTTTAAGATTATTTAGTTTTTAGATATGTTTAATTTATTAATTAAGTCTTTCGACCACTTTTGATTATTAATCTTTTAAGATTGTTTTAGATATTATTGTCATATGATACACTATAATTCTGTCATGCTACATTCACAAATGTTTTTAAAAAATATTTTTATAATTTTATATAAATTTTATAAAATTTAAAGAAAATTTTTAAATAAAACAAAAATTATTAAAATACTCAATAACAATACTATAACACGATATTTTGCATCAATTGATCCAAAAATTATTAAATTTAACAATCAACATTGATCAAAGAATTAAATTAACGAAATTTTAGAGTAAAAAAACTTAATTTATTATAAAAGAAATTTAGGGACTTAATTAAATTATTTTAGAGTAAATAAACTTGCAAAATTATTACATATTAGATTTAGAATCCAAACTTGATTTAGAACCCATACAAACCTACTATGAAATATAGTCTCATTGTTTCTTAATAAAATATTGATTTTATTAAAAAATAAAAAAGTGATGACAAAATACACACTAATAAATAAATAATTTTGAAATCATAATCGAGAATAATTAAATAAATAATAAACTAAAAGTATTAATCTTAAAAGAGCATGAAATAAAATATATATACATCATTTTTATAATTTTTCATTCTTATTCATAAAATTCAGTACCATAAAAAATGATTTCCAATTATAAAATGAGAAGAGACAATTTTTTACTTAAAAACTATAATAATTTTGTACAAAATTTTACCATTAGTTTCATCTTGTACAATAATATGCCATCGTCAACTTGCTAAACGACGGCCCAAAAATTTTAAATCGTATAATTTTTAAAATATAAATTAATATCAGTATTGTAATAATTTTAATTTTAAAACTTTAATAGTATTAATGTTTAACAAATATATATAAACGATTCTAAAAGGGTTAAGTGTCAAATAAATATTTAAACTATACTTTTTTTAGATAAAATTTTAGAGTATTTTTTAGATTAAGTAGTTGCCTAACATTCTTAAAGTTACCCATCCATTAACTTATTTTAAAAAGTCTCTATATTTATCAAAATTTAAAAATAACTCTAAAATTTTTAAATCCTTAAATGTGATCGTTATTATCATTGTTTATCATGTTGTCGGTGAAGGAATGAAATTTTCTTCTTTTTTCGTAAGATTCAAACATCGTTTGTCAGTTGATCGGTCGTCATTGTCATTGATCGATTGTTTATGAGTTTAATTTTATTTTGATGATACACGTTGTTCGTCGAATGTCCGTAATAAAAGCACGAAAAAAAATGACCGTGAGAGCTCAATGATAAAAGTGGTGAGTACGCATCGAAAATTAACAATAGTAATGACTGAAATTAAGATTTAAAATTTTAAAGATTTATGGATTATTTTTTAAAAATAAAATTTATTAAAATAAAATATATCACATATCATATTTTTATCAACTAATATTTTTTTAACAATAATATATTTAAATAAAAAATTAAAAATATTAAACATTTATTTAACCATTCTGTAATTGTTTTGAGTAATTAAAACATCCGCCTCCAATCTTGTTGTTCTGACCCTGCATTGACGCCAATTAGGAACTCCTTTTAAGTAACAGTTTCTCTCACGCATTCGAATTGTGTACGCTAAAAAAAGGAAATAAATATTAATTACTTGTGGAAATAATAATAATTATGGGAGTAGTTGGACAGTACACAGAAAGTATCCAGCTGTAGGTGTAGGATTTGGGTCTTAAGAGCCTTTGCTTTTATTAATAAATAAGTAAATAAATAAATTATGCTGGAGCTTTCACTCCAACAGAGTTTTCATGTGCTGCTTCAACTCTAATGATTGGAGGACTGAATTAACTAAAAAAATGGTATAGATTTAACTTTTAAAAATTAAACGGTATAAATTAGTTACGAATATTAAATTAATGAAGCAAAGGCAATGAATTAAATTAAGATAACTAACAATTAAGAGGGGTATCATTGCAAATATATCTAAAAAATCTAACAAATTATATTTTTAATCTTGAGTCAAATATTTTTCATACTAAACTCGAAATCAATCACCCTTAATAAAAAACAACCAAACCCTAGTATTAAAAAAAAGATTTCTACCCGATCAAGTCGAATGAAATACTTATCTGTCGGTCAAATTTATCGTAAAAATAATAAAATGTCAAAATTTAAAAACTCCTAAAGTCGAGTGATCACCTTATGTATTGAAGTTTTGCTGTTTTAAAAGAGACTGACTTCCCACCTCTTTGTTTCATGTTCATTCCCACATTTGAGTTGACCAAACAAGAAGTAGTTGCTACTTTATATCATCAAACTCTAAATATAGTACCGTTTTTGGAGCAAATTCATGAATGAGTAAGGACTACATAGGAATAACCCCTTGAAGTCTTGGATTTCATATATAATTACTTATAGAAGCATTTAAAAGAATCGTAGACATCATTTTTAATTGTTCTTCATCCGAGCGATGATAGAATCGTATGAGATAAAGAAAAAAATCGTTTTTTAATCCCGAAAAACTTTTTATTTTTATTTATTTATTCACTTTAAATTTAATTTATAATAATTTTATTTTTTCGCTTTTAAATATTTATATTTTATGATATAATTTTAAATCTTGATTTTATCCGGATTCAATGATACATGTTTACCGAAACACAAGCTACTGACCCTTGCTCTCTCCTTTGTTTAATAATAATAATAATAATAATAATAATAATAATAATAATAGAGAATTACGTTTGATATGTTTTTGAAGTGGTCAAAAAGATGGTAGAATTGAGACTTTACAACCCTTTTCGATGTTTAAATGAATTAAGATTCAAATTGAATACTCTTGGATTGAGAATGGAAAGTGTTTGAATCCATTTACGGTGTGTAAAACTCATTTAGTTTTATATTAATTTTAGATTATTAAATGATGTTAGTAATTGATTAAGATTATTTTTTTTTACTTTTTAAAGCGATAATCTTTACATTTTTTACTGTTAGTATCATCTATTTATTTTACTTATCCGATAACTTAAAAGAATATTTACACACCTAACTCTAAATCAAGTCGGATCCAGTTTGACTCTAACTCCTAATATAGTAAGGGTTTAAGTAAAATAGTACTATATTAGTATAATTTAAATCCAATTAATTTTTTAAAATAATTTGATCTCGGGTTAAGTGCAGACATAACATAAAATATTTAGAATAAATAAATACATTGCCTTGAGCATAAAGTATAAAGCATATAATAATTGGGCTTTATAAATTAATTAATTAATTAACTAATTAATCTTTTCCCCCACTAATTAATCTTCCCAGTTCCAACAATTGTACCTTCCTTTGTACACAAGTATGACATGTCCCTTTTGATTTCAGTAAACAAATAGTCAGGGATTTTATTATAAGTTTACAACTCAGGGTCACGTCATTAATATAAAAATAATAAAAAATACCCTATAAATAAATAATTAACTACCAAATTGAAAATAATAAAAAAAACTATAAAATAAATAATTACCTACCAAATTGAAAATAAAAATAGCAAACGAGAAGCATCTGACTTGTCCGGCTGTCATATTTGATTAAGACAAATCAAAAGGGTGTTCTGTTTTAAAAAAAGCTTGGATTAAAGCCACTCACTTCATTTATAGTTTTCTCCTCTTAACTATTTTTTTATAACATTAATAAAAAAATAATTTATGTATTTACGATAAAAAAAATTAATGATGGAATTAATTTTATAATTTAAAAGTTTTAATTTAGAATTTAGTGTTAAAATTCGAGAAAGAAAAGGATGAAAGGTTGAAAACAGAAGTTGAAAGTAGCTGAAGCTTTTAGAAGCTTAATTATTACTACACATTAGGTGACAAAAAACAGATAAAAGGAGACTCATAAAGCAAATAACCCATTGTCGTCGGGAAATGACATCACCACTCACCGACACAAATATATCGTCGGAAAATTAAAAATGTCTACGGTTTCTTTTATACCACACCAGCAGCCCCCACAGTAGTAGTTGGCAAATACAGCAGTGGTGTAAATTCAGAAAAACAAAATTACAATCATAAACCAAACAACCAGAGAAGACAACAAAGAGCTTATATAAGACATTGTTCTCTCTCCCATTTTCTCAACATCGCCCATTTTTAATTATATTTTTCTTTTAAACTTGTTTATTCAAGCGTTCTTCTTCTTTTCGTTTCCTGGGATTTGGTTTAAGATCTTAAAAGCTTGTTGGTTGCTGCAAAATAGTGTTGAGACACTGAGCTTGCTCTGCCTACACTGTTTTGCTTGAACCAGAAGCAATTTTCTGTCTAAGCAGATCTATTGGGTTGTTTTGAAAATCTGTTTTTAATCATCTTTCACGCTTGTTTCTTACATTCTTGTTTTTGTTTTCAATTTTGTCCTCCCCTGTCCTAGAAATGGACCGGCTTTCTTCCACAACTATTCTCCCAGACACATTTCAAGGTACGAGAGACGATTTTTCCATGCAGATGGGAGTTGTTTGGGGTCAAATCAAGGCTCCGTTGATGGTTCCATTGTTGAGACTTGCAGTCGTGGTGTGTTTAACTATGTCGCTGATGCTTTTCATCGAGAGGGTTTACATGGGGGTCGTGATTCTTCTGGTCAAACTCTTTGGCCGAAAACCAGAGAGAAGGTACAAATGGGAACCCATCAAGGATGACGTCGAGTTGGGAAACTCAGCTTATCCGATGGTTCTGGTTCAAATCCCTATGTACAATGAAAGAGAGGTCATTTTCTTCCCCATTACACCATTGTTTCATATACCTGTAACATGCATATATATTGACAATTTGACATGCATTTTCTTCCCCATTCTGCAGGTTTATCAGCTGTCCATTGGAGCTGCATGTGGCCTCTCTTGGCCTTCCGATCGGATCATTATTCAAGTCCTTGATGATTCAACTGACCCAACAATTAAGGTATTTACTATTTACCAGTTTCCCACCTAAAAAAAAGTTAAATTCTGGTTTTGGGTCCCTACCATGATTATATTTATGATCTAATCTGGCATAGTTTTACTTTTCTGATATCATTAAGTAGTTAACAGAACCAACCCTTTGGAGAAAGATTATAATTATAAACTGAGTTTTGAGTTTTGATGTGAAAAAAAATGAAGGATTTGGTTGAGTTGGAATGCCAGAGATGGGCCAGCAAAGGCATCAACATAAAGTATGAGATACGAGACAACAGGAATGGGTACAAAGCTGGGGCTTTGAAAGAAGGGATGAAACACAGCTACGTGAAGCATTGTGACTACGTCGTTATTTTCGATGCTGATTTCCAGCCGGAACCAGACTTCCTGTGGCGAACCGTTCCTTTCCTCCTTCACAACCCGGAAATAGCTTTGGTTCAAGCACGTTGGAAATTCGGTAATAATTTCGTCTGCCATCCATGAATTACTAATATTATAAAATAAAAAACTTTTCTGTCTGTTAAACATGTTTGAACAAGTGTCGGTGGGTCTAAGTGTAAGTGGGTAGGTCCCTAAGCACGTGGATCTATCGATGGTCCTCTCTTTGCTGGCTGAGAAAAGGTTGAGACACGTGCGTGGTGTATATAGGTAAGAAAATGAAGTAATAATTATATTAAAAAAAGCTGATAAAGTAGAAAAAGTTATATATTCGTAAATGGTATAGATTATTAATAAATTATATTAAAAATACAAAAGAGGTAGAATTATAGAAGTTTATGAATATATAATTAGATTATTAATAGAAAAAATATATTTAATATAAAAAATTTAAAATTTTTAAGGTACAACTGTCCCTCGATCTCTTAAATCTATCTCTAATCTAAATTTAAGTTATACGTATATCAATATCGATATCGACAACCTTGCTTGTTTGTAAGCAGAGAAAAAGTACCTAGAAATTATCGTTTTTTATTTATTTTCAGGTCCTTATCCTTCTGTAAAATCCTATTTGTTACCCAAATTCTGATATTTTAAGTCCATGATTTTCCTGGGACACTGGTGGTTTTTCCTTGTTCTTGTTGATATTCTTTTTTCTGCTAAGTTGGTGCTTGTGACATTCGAAACTGGGGACAGTCTGGTGGGTGAATCTGACAAGTTTTATCTCAACAAAACCAGGCCTAAAATCAACAAAAATGGACCCAACAATGTGTGCTAATTAATATGGGAGTCACTTTTGAGTTGTAAAAAAGCTGCCAAGAGAGAATAGAAATCCTACTGTTTTTATTTAAAGTTTAATAGTTAAAATTAAATTAGAAAATTAAATTTAGAGTATATTTCTAGAATTTTTAATTTAAAGTTTAGAATTTTAGATTATAACTTAAAATTTAATTTTTTTTAGTGTTGAAACATAAAAAAAATAAAAGAATTTTGTTTGCTAAGAAAGATCGTATTATTGGATATAATTTATTTCTTTTTTTCTTATTAACGATTTTATATCATATGCATGTATTATTAATAAAACAAAAACAATCGATAAAACATTAAAAAACTTAAAATATAGAGATAAGTTGTACTTGTATTTAGGAGAAAATACATAAATTGCGGTAGGGTTTTTTTTCCCCTCAAAATATTGTTCATCCCATTTTATTTCCTGAATTAGTGTTGTTGTTCTAAAGACTGAATTTTACTTTAAATTATAAAATACCCTTAAAAGTTGGGTTCTAAAGACTCCAACTTTAAATATTTTTGAAAGGATTTTTTTTTAGAGAAAACGCAATTTATAGTTTAATTCAGCTGAATCTAACATTTAAATACGTAATAAATGTGATATTTTAAGAATTAAAATAAGAAAAATGTTATTTTTGAAGAGAAAAGTCTTAAAAAATTATATTTGAGTACTTTTCCTCGCATGTATATCAACTCTGTCTTGTCTGGTATTCCCGGCATCTGCACGTTCTTGCTTTGTGAAGTGGTGGACTTTCAACCAGTCATTATCCATGGTGGACTGACCGACACTTGCCTTTTAATTTCCCTCTTTATTTTCTTGATTTACTTCGTTAATGACAGCTAAGGCCAATGGTTTTCTTTTCTATATGATTTACAGTGAATGCCGATGAATGCTTGATGACAAGAATGCAAGAAATGTCATTGGATTACCATTTCACTGTGGAACAAGAAGTGGGGTCCTCCACCTATGCCTTCTTTGGCTTCAATGGTAATGTAACAACAAAAAAATGACCCTTTGATTAGAAATGAAATGGGACTGATTCAAGATTTTTTAAAACAAAATTTGTTTAGGAACTGCTGGAGTGTGGAGAATTGCTGCTTTGAATGAAGCAGGAGGATGGAAAGATCGAACCACGGTCGAGGATATGGATTTGGCTGTTCGAGCAAGTCTCAAAGGATGGAAATTCCTCTACCTTGGAAGCCTAAAGGTATTATTATCCGGCATTCCGTGACATATTCGTGTATTCGTATCGTGCTAATCGTTTTTCTGGTATAGGTGAAAAATGAATTGCCCAGTACCTTGAAAGCTTACCGATATCAGCAACACAGATGGTCATGTGGTCCGGCTAACCTTTTCAGGAAAATGGTCATAGAGATCATAAAAAACAAGGTTAGCCGAACGTAAACCGATTTATAAAACGAGTATGAACATTAGGAATTTGTTGAACTTGAACTGATTGTCAGCAAAAACTTGATTGCAGAAAGTTTCAACATGGAAAAAAGTACATGTAATTTACAGCTTCTTTGTGGTTAGAAAGATTGTTGCCCACATTGTTACATTCATTTTCTACTGCGTTGTTTTACCTGCAACTGTACTTGTCCCTGAAGTTGAAGTTCCAAAGTGGGGAGCTGTTTATATTCCTTCTATAATTACCCTTCTCAATGCTGTTGGAACTCCAAGGTACTGTTTTTTCCCCTCTGCAATCTGTTACTTTTATGTTCTTTCGGAACTTGAAATCGAATCTTTGTTTGTATTGATCTTTTCAGGTCACTTCACTTGCTGGTTTTCTGGATCCTGTTCGAAAACGTTATGTCGTTACATCGAACTAAGGCTACCTTCATTGGTCTGTTGGAAGCTGGTAGAGTAAATGAATGGATTGTCACTGAGAAACTCGGAGATGCTCTCAAGGCTAAAGCAGCTGCAAAAGCACCCCGGAAACCTCGTTTCCGATTCGGAGAAAGGTAAAGGCTATCAAATTGAATCTGAAATTACAACCTTACTTTTCCATTCAATGTTGTTTACGTTTAACGTTTGACTGTTGGCAGACTCCACATCTTGGAGCTTTTTGTTGGAGCTTACCTATTCTTCTGTGGTTGCTATGATGTTGTGTTTGGTAAAAACCATTACTTCATATACCTTTATGCGCAAGCAATCGCCTTCTTCATCGTTGGATTCGGATATGTTGGCACCATTATCCCCAACTCATAATGCAACGAGTGTCGTCTTCATCGTCGTCGTCGGTGTAATTCTTTTGGCTACTAATGCCATCAGCAGGTCATAATCTCCTTCAGCTACTGAAAATGTGGTGATAGCAACATTTTCTTACAATTTTTTGCTTTGTGTAAAAAACAAAAACAAAATAACTAAAGGGTTATTCTTTAAGTTTGAGTATAAGAATTTCGGGTCGATAAAACTCGAAAAATTGTAGTTGTTCTTGTGAATATGGAAGAAAATAGAGAAGAAATGTCGTACTGGTACTGCATCATACAGACAATATATGGAGCTAATGAAGGCTGTTTCTGTGTTTAGTGATAGGGAAGATTTTGGAGTGAATTGTTTGCATTTTTTCTTGTTCTTTTTCGTCTTTTCCCATTCTGTTGTGTTTGGGGAATTGTTTAAGACAATAAAATACTGGGAAAACATTAATTTTCACAGTTGATTCTCCATGGATCTTTGTATGCTTGTCTATCATTCATTCACGTGTCTGTGTATGAAGTGAAATGGAATTATTCTATTAAGGTTGGCTTTAGGGCGAGTAAAATTCGACTCAACTTGAAAAAATTGAATAATTTGATTTGATTTAAGACGAAAATAATCGATTCATTTTGACTAGACTCAAAATTTTATAGACTTAACTCGAAAAAATTTCAAATAAAGTTCGAGTTGTAAAATAAAAATTCGAATAACTCGAAATTTTTAGTAAGTAAAGGATTAATTTTTAATTTTGAGACGAATCTCTCAATTTTTTATGATATATACATTGATATATAAAAATATAAAGAAATATTGCTACATATGAAAAATATATATATTTGTATATCTTATATGATTAGAGAAAGTTGTTCAAATTGAAATCAAATCATACTATAACATGATAAGTAATTATAATTAAATATTTATAGAAACTCGACTTGACTCGAATTTTTTAAACTCGACTCGATCGAATACTCACCCCTAGTTGGCTTTATTTTTATATGCTTAAATAGTTAAACTCGAGCTCGAACATATTTTAGTGTGACTTATAAATTATTCGAAGCAAATATTAAAATATTAAACTCGATTCGTAATAATTGAATCCTATTTAAATATTTTTAAGACATTTGATTTGTACCTCTTTAGACTTTTTCAATCTTTAAGAGAATATTGGCCAGGAAGATCTACAAACATTTTTCAATCTTTAACAGTGTAATACATATTATATACATAAATAATTTAAAATTAAAATTAATATAAAATTAAATATTATTTTATAATTAAATTCAAATGTTTAGAAATAAAATGTGTTTTTTTCTAAAATGATTACATGGTTAACTATTGCATTTTATGGGACATGATGAGTTGAAACATATGTTTCTAACAAAAGATCCATAATAACATTTTAGCTCATCATTTTGACAGTATATAATTAATACTATTAATTATTTGAATTAATCAATGATTTTAAAAAAAATATACAACTAGATAAAATTATAGAGACCAAACTAAACTGAAACATAAAATGGACTAATATCACAATCCTATCGATAAAATTTATTATTTCTAAAAGAAATCAAATATATAAAGTGTAAGAAACTTAGAATTTAGACTTGTGATTAGAGGGGGTGCTAATTTGAATTTGATATAAGTTTAACCTGATATTAACCCGAAATCAGATTACATCAGATTATTTTAATTTGAATTTAATTTATCCGAATCTAATTCGAATTTATATAATGTGATAAATGAACCTGACCTTTCACCCTACTTTATATGATTTGAAATCAAATCGAACTCGTTAATACGATAACTATAACTAATCTAATTTAAACATGAACTTTAAATTAACCTAGTAAATATTCAACACAAGTGAATTAAAAGGACATGATATTCAATTTTACTTAACTTATAATTAAATAGACTTATTGATCAGATATATTAATTGATCTTATTTATTATTGACGCGATTTATTAATTGATTTGCTCTATAATTAATTGACTTAAAGCCATTGACTAATTAATTTAATATATTTTATTTAGTTTTTATTAAGTATCCATTTTAATAAAAAAAATCTTTCTTGAGGTGATGCAATGGTACAACCAAAATATAAATGCCTCTTTGCAACTTCAGAAAACTCTCAATGCAAAAATTCAAGTAAAATTAATATTTTTTTTAATTTTTTTTCACATATTCATCGAGTATAAAAAAAATAAATAAAGAACCAATATTACACTATCCTATAGGAAATTAGAAAAAATTTAAAAAATAATTATAAACAAAAATAAGTGATTAAAATATAAATTAACTCATACATAAATAATTAAAATATAAACTTACTCGTAATTAAATTAACAAAATGTAGATAAAATGTTAAACTTTTGTTACATAAAGAAAAAAGTGACATAATTGATAAATAGAGAGACTAAATTGTAATCTTTTAAAATACAATATCCCAATTGGAAACGTACTAATAATATAATGATACGTGTAGTAGTTTTCTCTTTTAAACATGAAAAGGGCAAAAGTGCAGTTCAGTAGCAGAAGCGTAGAAAAGCTTAAACAGAGCTCAAAAATTTTCAAAACCAGATTCAACGCTTATCGACAGAAAAATGGATCTGGGTTTTCTTCTACAAACCTTAATTCCCTCTTGGAACTCAGTAACCAACATTTTCCATCAAGACTCATTGATTCAATACATTGTAGCTTTCCTTTTGAAAATTATAAAAATGAAAACTTTTTTGTTCTATTTTTTCTAGGTTGCTGTATTGGTGATATTCTTTGCTTACTTAGCTGTTGCTGGATCCATATTACCTGGGAAACTTGTTCCTGGAGTCACTTTACAAGATGGGTCTCGTCTCCATTACCGCTGCAATGGTTTGTGTATATGCTGATAGTGATAACCATTAGAAAAGTTAATTTTTTTATGAGATATGATTTTCTAATTTTATCTTTTTTTTTTTCCAAATTGTGAATAGGATTGCTTGCACTTCTTTTGTTGGTTGTGCTTCTTGGAGTGGGGTCTAAGATGAATTTCCTATCACCCACGGTATGTATGTACTTCACTGCTACTAATTTTTATATATGTAGTTAATGGGATCTGATTCCTCTGTTTGCTATGTATTTGTCTTTGGTTGAATGATATTTTGTTAAGCTTCCATTTGTGTATATTGTTAATATCAGTATGCGAAAAGTGTTTCAAGTATGCTTTTTGGACTTACCTTTCTGTGAATTTTGGTTTAGATTATAATGCAATCTATTGATCAGTTGAGGCCACAATTTAACTGTCATCGCTTCGAATGTTGAAGATATAGACCTTTCTTTTTCCATTTATCCCGATTATTTTTCATGGATTTACCATTTCTATATATTTAGAGTGATTTGGAGGGCCTGCATCAAAACTGAATGGCTTGGGATTTATATCTTTACGGTCTCATATTATTCTGTTTCACATTGTTTGTTGTTGAACTTCTAATCTGGAGATATTGCTTTTTAATGCCTGCAAGCAAGGATTTGAGATATTGTCTCTTTTTAGTTGTATACGACAGTTATTGAGATTTAAAATATTGCAAAGTTTTACATTGGGTGTTTTATGCACACTAATGTGACTACATTTATGTGCGTTGTTATGAAATGTTTGCAGGTAATCTCAGACAGAGGACTTGAGCTGTTATCGACAACTTTCTTCTTCAGTTTTCTTGTAAGTTGTTGTCAGTTTCCTGATAGGTTGTTTTAGACATACAGTAATCCTTTATTTGCATGAAGTAATGAAAACTACTATAGAACTTTAGGAGCATTCATATATTCAAATACAACTTGGTTTATGTTTCTAAATCCTGAAACTTCTTAACTTGTTAGCTTGCTGAGATCCTATTCCTCCCTATAGAGCGACAATATCAAGTGCACAAAGATAATCTCCATGTGTAAATAGATAAACCCAATACTTTGGCACAATTTATTGTTGCATAAGATGTGAAGTAGCCGCTGAAGTATAACTATAGGCTATTGTTTATACTTTAGACTTCTGTGTTTTCAATTTTTCCTTGGTTCAGAGTTACTATTTTTCCCTTCTTTTTCTCTAATTTGTCTTTCCATTAACCATTCTGTTCTCGTTTTTCAGACAATGGTAGTACTCTATGCTGCTGGCTGCAGGTCACGCAGTAAAAGTTCTTCACTAAAGCCTCACATCACTGGAAACCTGATACATGACTGGTACTCTTGTTAGAAAGTAACATAAATTTTTTTCTGATGTCCTATGAAAAATAAAATGCTTGTCTTCTCATAATCATGAAATTTTTTAAACCCTACTTCTTTTAGTACATGATAGGATAATTTTCATTTATCACCTCCATCTTGGATCTATGTTTCTATAATAAATAGAACAAATTGATCTTTTCTCATCATTTATCTTATCTCCCTGCTTATTGTATTTTAGTATTGTGTGACTTGGAAAATGATAGATTCAGTTTTTGTGTTCTTCGATCTATTTCAAATCAATAGTTCTTTCTTTTTCTTTGCTGCCTTCTGAGAAACAAGAACATACCAATTGTAATCTTGTGTTATTTATACCTTTATATTATTTTATAGGTGGTATGGGATACAGCTTAATCCTGAGTTTATGGGTATTGATCTCAAGTATGTAATTTACTTTTTTAATTTTCTCCACATGTTTTCTGCTTCAGATGACTGGAGTTGTCATTCCTTTGCAAAATCAGATTGATCATTTGATATCATAGTCTGTGTTGATTGGCCTCTTTATACTATCTGTATATCTATTCCTTGATGAATATATTCTCTTTTACTGATGAGAGAATCATCTCCATAGATTCTTCTTTGTTAGAGCTGGTATGATGGGATGGCTACTTATCAACCTATCAGTTCTTGCAAAAAGTGTTCAAGATGGCTCTTTGAGCCAATCAATGATCCTCTACCAGTTATTCTGTGCGGTAATATGGTTGTTCTAATGAAGTCGCTAAGAAAATATTTTCCGCGTTTTATACCAAAGCTAAGTAGCTTTTTTCGTACATCTCTGTTCCAGCTATACATCCTTGACTATTTTGTTCACGAGGAGTACATGACCTCCACGTAAGTTCCATTACCCTGGTGCTATAATTATTGTAAATTAACCATTCTTTCCCTCCGAATCATGCAACTCATTAGTCTGATTAAATGTTAGATGGATAGCTATTCTTAACCATGTCTCTCAGCAAGGTCAATGTTGTTCATATTAGTTTAGACCTGACAATCCCTGTTTTAATATCGTTTTATGTATTTTCATGTGTCCTAAATCCTAATTATGTATTAGTATCATTTATGTATTTTGATAAGTAAATGATTGTGTTACTTAGGTTTTGACATATTTGTGCATTCATGTTTTATTTGTGTTACTTCTTTCCGCATACTTGTCTCCTGTCCTTTGATTGATTCATGTAAGGTTGTTGATTTGGCCAATTCTATATGAGAAACTCACTTAATTGGACCGCCAATATTTGCTTCTGCTTTACAGCTGGGACATAATTGCTGAGAGATTAGGCTTCATGCTGGTGTTTGGTGATCTCGTGTGGATTCCTTTCACATTTAGCATCCAGGCATGTAACAATGACTTGGAAAAAAAATTATCAGCAAGTTGCGCCACCTATTGGTTTCTATGATCTTCATAATGTCATGATCATGACCTGAATTAGAGAATTTTTGAGACCTATGCAATAAAAAATGGATTTTTAACTTGCTTGTTAAATAATTGAACGGTTCCTTTGCATGCATTACTCAAAGGTATATCTAGTATTGCCATCATTTTCTATCCTTGTTGAGATGCTTTAAGTGATGTCATGATGATGTCTTCAGACATATAGTTCATTGATGCTTTAATGTATATCAGTTTCATCTTTTGGTAACTTTCTCATCTTCACCTTTGCTATAGGGTTGGTGGCTTTTGAATAACAAAGTGGAACTGACAATGGCTGCTGCAGTAGCAAATTGTTTTGTTTTTCTATTTGGGTAACTTTTTTCCAGCATGTAAGATTTATTTTTCCAATTCGAGTGACCCTTTACTGCATCTTAATCCGACTCTTTGAATTGGCAGGTATCTTGTATTTAGAGGAGCCAATAAGCAAAAACATATATTCAAACAGAATCCAAAAGCACTTATATGGGGTAAGCCTCCAAAGGTTATCGGGGGAAAGCTGCTTGCTTCTGGATATTGGTAAGATTTCCGATCGTTCTCCCCTCTAATCGCTTACATTGTTGCAACTACTATGTTTTTGAAAACTGTACATGTTTCTGATCATTCTTGAATGTGTTATATATAGCATTTGTTGCTTTGAGTCTTTGTTTGACACACATTTGACACCTCAAACGAGTTCGTATTTGGAGTATAACTGTATAAGCTTCCAGATATACTACTTCACTTGCATTATACTGAAGCTTTGTCATTTCCGAACATAACCCAATATAATCTTAAAATTATCTTCTCGAGTGATATTTCCAATGCTCTTGATGTTGATGCTTGTATTTCTTTAAAGGGGAATCGCAAGGCACTCGAATTACCTTGGGGATTTGTTGCTGGCTTTGTCCTTCGGTTTACCTTGTGGATTAAGGTAACTTTCGAGTAACTTGCCTAATAAGTTGATGTAACCTATGTCTTACATGCTTTTTACTGTATTGTTTTTGCAGTTCCCCTATTCCTTACTTTTACCCAATTTATCTGTTCATTCTACTGGTATGGAGGGAAAGGAGAGATGAAGCCCGATGCGCAGAGAAGTACAAAGACATATGGGCAGAATATTGCAGACTTGTTCCATGGAGAATATTTCCATATCTGTATTAGTCACAAAATGCTGCAACATCTGCCGGAAAATCTACTCATTACTTGATTTAGCTTGTACTATGAATGCAGCTTGAATATTGGATTAGTTGCCATACTTGCGCTCTAGTGCCGAATATCAACTGGTTTGATCTTTTAACAAGTTTTTGCATGCATTTGGCTGGTCGGGGTCTTATCTTTATACTAGCCTTTGACATTGACAATGAGTATAAAAAGATCCAACAACACTTGATTAGTTCTTGAGAGTAAATGTGTAAAAACTTGAGTATTGTCACTACTTACCGTGCAACAGTTTGTCACAAAATTTTCTTCTTTTCCATTAAAATTTAAGGTTGAACAAAATGTAACAAATGCAAACATTAAAAACTAAAACAAGTTTTAAATGATTATATAGTTGAAACATCATATAGGGTGAAAATACCAGCTTTTCCATTGGTCTTCCCTTCAGAAGACTACAAAATTTTGCAGGGAAAGAGCATTCGATTTCCTCAAGGCTATAGCAGACATGCAGAGGGCTCATCACTCGGATTCTTCCTTCTGCTTTTTAGAGGCACGTTCATTAGCCTCTTTCTTCTTAGCCTCACGGCGCTCTCTCTTCACACCTTTGGCTTTGTTCGGTAGAGCCACATCTCCGACCTATAAGCAACAAGTATTGTTCAAATAATGATCACTACTTGTTGGGGAAAGAAAGTGCAGAATGGCATCTATAAGCTTAAAAATCTGTTTACTATCTTACCTTCTGATCAGGAATGTAGATCTTGCCAATTGTCCCTTCTATGGCATCCGAGCTAACATTTTTGATCTGTGAAACAATGCAAATGGGTTAATTAACCTAAACTTGTTATATAGAAGGATGTATTTACTGTGCATAGTCATCAAACCTTCTTCTTCGGTTGATCTTTAGCAGTTCTCATAGCTTCTTTCCTCAAGCCTTCGTTTGGAAGACGATGACGCCGAACCACCAAATCCATGGAAGGGCCTACTTCTACTAGTTCCATCCTTGGAACTACAGTGCCAGACTTTTTCAACCGAAGGGCACAGTGTGTAAGGTACACCTTATTTGAAGAAATTGCTGTACATACATAAGCACGGTCCAACCCAGCTAGGTTTATATTCTCCACAACCTGAATTAATTATTTAGACATCGTAAAAGTTATTTCAAAATAGAAAAATGAAGTGCTAAAAGCTGTGCATACAAACCTCTCCTCGAAAAAGATCAAGCAAAACTTCCTTCAAATGTTTCAGCTCATCTACATTCTCAAATCCTTCTCCAACAAAAGCAATGAAAGGCTTTGATCCCACCCGTGGTGCCATCTTCTTGTCATAAGTGAATGATTCAATGGATTTAAAATTCTCAACCCCAACCTCAACTAAATCATATACATGATGATCATACATGCGCCCTATAACAAGGTTGTTAGGCCGTTTCTTCGAGTGCGAACCATACTGCCAACATAAAAACATACATTCACAAAAATGGTTGAGAAAATGGCTAGCACATAATGTAAGCAGCTCTACAAGAACCAATGTTTTTAAAACAAATCAAGCATTGATCAATCTAAATGCTATCCTAAAACAGTTAAGCTAACAAAAACAAGGGCAGTCCTAAAAATATTTTCTCAAACAGCATGAAACCAGGGGGAATTAAAAGCATTAAACGTTCTTTACTAAACCAAGCCAATGCAACATAATATAAGTTCATAACAATGAAAAATTGAAGCTTTAGGGTTTGGATTACTCACGACAAAGATGCTGCAATCAGTTTTAAGAGAAAAGAACTCCAAAGAAGTTTCACCTCCACTTTCAAAAGGCCTTATATTGTCATTCTTCCTTGTAAACCTCACAGCTCCACCCTTCTTTAAATGGTAAATTTCACTCAAAACACCATTCAATGTGCTGCTCGTCTTTGTACCTTGCAGAATCAGTGTTTTCTTCCCTGTTTCAACCTGCCAAACACAATTTTAATAAAAACCTATTACTATAACATAAATCTCCATCGAAAGGAATCCTGAAGAATTTCTTAAATACTCACGAGCTTTGGAGCTCGTTTATCTAATTCTCTTCTGACTCTTCCATTCCTGGGGGTCTTAATTTTCATCATGATAGCCTAAAAATATCAAATTGATTCGGTCAAAAATAATGTGGAGCAGCCGGTGAGAGCAAAAGCGGGAGGGAAGGCGGTCGTAGTTAGGTTTTCTTCTTAAAACTGGTTGAAACTAGGTTAAAGTTTCGTATTTATATGGATGAATTTCACAAGAAGTCCTTTTGGTTATCTATCTATTTCGTTTTGGTCATTAATTTTAAAAATAATATCAATTATAGTCCCTTACATTATTGATATATTTTATTTTGATAACTGAATGTTATTTTTGTTAATTTGAGCGTGATACTTTAATAAAAAAATAATTTTTAATTTAACTCTTTTTTTTACAAAATACTAAATTAACTCATAATCTTTAAATAAAATATTACTAGTTTATAGGCTACTCAGTATTATCAAGTTGTAGTGTTGGGAAACTTCATAAAATTTCTTTTTGTAATTTGTTTTTGTTAAGAGAAGGATCTCAATCAAACGGTGACTCAAATGAAAAATATTAAAACTATTGAATTTAGTTGTTAAATTTACTAAAGTTATTATGGTTAGTTTAGAGCTCTTGTTTGATAAAAGAAATGTTTAGGTCCTTGGACCGTTATTTTGTAGTTTGTGTAATGGGCTATATAAGCCATTGAGGTTATGAATGAATGGGGAATTAGTTTTGGGCTTTGACCCATCAACTGTCTTTCTATCTTCACTTTCTTACTCCTACCTCAATAGACTTTTTCTTTCCTTCTAAATTGTTAAAAAAATCGTGCTATTCAATTTTTTTAAATCCGTTAGGGTGATTATAGTAATATGTGTTTTAGAGTATGCTCTTAATTATTGGATATTAGCTTCTCAATTACTGTATTAATATTATTGATGTTCGAACCCGTGACCTTCAATCATTTCTTTAATCACTGAAACATGACGGTTCATGCTCATGCTATTCACTTCCACAACAACTCGTCTAGCACTTGCGTCCCAAGCACAAAGGAGGTTGGATTAAATGGTTAAAAAATTCATAAATAAATTAAATTATATAAAAAAAGATAAAAATAAAAAAATTCTTCCGAACAGGGTGATTCTTGCTCTTATTCTTGCATAGTTATGTTATGTCACTGCTTTTGCTGATGGATTAAATGGTTATCACATGCATGTTGCATTGTTTTCTGTGTTTTATGCCTCAAGCCTTGTGTTTATTATTTCAAGAAGAAGAAGAAGAAGAAGAGACCCAAACTCCAAATATCACTCCATTATTATCCTGATAGCATCCCATTCATGCAGGCTGCAGCTTCACATTTTTCTCTGGACAGAGCAGACAAAAAGTAAACATACTATATTATTATTTACCCCTTTTTATATTGTCTTTATCGAAGATTGATATAAAATATTATTCTAAGGCTTATGGTTTTGAGTGTATATATAATCCAAGTGAGCTTCTTCAATCAGCCTTCTAGTATCACACTCTTCATCTTTCTCTAGGCACTCCTCTGATCCAAGCACCTACACACACCATAATACAAACTCAAAGTTAACCCAAAAAGAAGAAGAAAAGATAAAATTTCTTACATCTGAGAGGTCATCTTTTGCAACTGCTTGAATGGTTATCCCCTTTGTGTTAACCTCCTCTTCACCTGTTTGCAGAAATCAAGGACTATATTATAAATTCGGGAAAGAAAAGGGTTCAAACAAGGGATTTTTTGAAACTAACCATGGTTGATTTGCAGCAGCAAACGAGCAGATGTTGACGAAGAAGAAAGAAGAAGAAAAGCTAAGACCAAAAGGCTTAAAACCCCAAGGCTGTTTCTCTTCATTGTTGTAAGATTCAAGGGAGGAAGATTAAGAATGTTGGTACTGAGGAAGAAGGAGACGAGTGGGAAAGTGTGTATAAATAGCAGCAGATGAAGAGAGAGAGGTTTAAGTCACATGCACAGCCTTAACACGGCAGTTACAACACTCAACAGTGTTGGTGGACCCCTCTTATTTCCATTAAAAAAATCTGTAAATAATTAAATAAAATTATATTTGTATCTTGAACAATCAATTAATTTAGTTAAGATATTAATTTTTTTAAATAATTTAAATATTTAAATTTTAATATTACGAACGGTGAAAATTGAATTGTAAAAGTTATCTTTATATTAAATATCTGTGATATACGATCTGAATTTTTTTGAATTAACAATAGTGTTACAGTAATATCTATTTTAGAGTATACTCTCAACCATTGGACATTAATCACTCAATCATTGTGCTGATATCATTGGTGTTCAAATCTGTTACTTTTAAGAACAACAATCGTTTTTTTAACCACTGAAATAAAATAATTTCTGTGAAGATTTAAATTTTATTATCTTTAAAGAAAGTGAGAATTCAAACGTAGGATCATAAATAAGTGTTAGGGATAAAAATCTGTACTAAATTTATAATCGCAGTTATAACACCTCGATCTTAATCTAAATCCAAAATATTATATTTAAAATCTTTTAAAATTTTAAAATTTATCACACTCCTATGATGAGTTCATTATTATAATATTAATCTAAAAATATAAAATTTAATTATTACTTTAATAATATTAAAATTTATTGGTTCTATTTTTTTCTCTAAGCCGGGTAAAGCTACCTAAATTTCAACGACAAAGTCTGGTCATGTCACGTCTAACGTATTTCTGGCTTTGGAATTTGAACACATGCCAAAATGGCCCCACTCACAAGAATTTCATGAAAAAAATTACTGATATTCTTCGTATTCTGTCATCGTTCTGTAAAAAAAATCTGAAAAAATTATTGAAGAATTTTAATTTTTCTTACAGAACAAGTAGTGGAAGGATTAAAATTATTTTAAGAAATTAACTAAAATCAATAAAAATGAGAAAAATGTACAACGATTTTAAGATAGAACCAGTCCTTTTTAAGATACAACTAAATTATTTTAAATTATTTTTCGTCAATTAATTGATTAATATTTTTTATTTATATAAATTATTTTAATTCTAAATAAAATTTTAAAAACTAAATTACTTTAAAAAACTAAGTTTCAAACTGATTATTCAATAAAATATTAAGGTCATTTTTAGCATTACGTCTTTCCTTTTCTAGAGTTACGTGTACCCAAAACATCTTACTATCTAAAAAGGGTAAATTGTAGGTTTGATCCCTTTTATTTCATAAATGTTTATTTTTACTCATCAAATTCAAAAAACTATTGGTTTCGCTTTATAAAATTTTGGTCATTAAAAAATTAATGTTTGTTACTGGATGACGTGACACGTCAAAAAAATGAGTTGTTTTTTTATTTAAATATAATATTTAGATAAAAATATTAATTTAATTTTTAAATTTTAACTAAAATATTAATATGATCCCTGAATTTAATTAATATACTATTTTTCAACAATTTACCCACCATTACATTACCATGGTTTTTAAAAACTTCGCTGCAAAAGAAATTGAGAGGCAGACTTAGAAATAAGGACGTGTACTCGGTTAATTTAGTTGATATTTGACTGAATTAACTATAACTAAATTAATTAAAAATTTTAAAATTTTAATCATTAACTGAATCGAATTAGACTTAATTAAATTAATCAAATCGTAATTATTTTGGTTAATTCGATCGGTTTTTGAAATTACCCGAAATTTATTATAAAATTTTGGATACATTACATAATAAATTACTAAATTATGATAAAATAATCGTTTTAGTTACTCATTTTTTTTCTACTAATTTGGTAAAAATACTGATCATTTTATAATATATTAAAAAATTAATAATTATTTTATGATTTTTAAATGTTTAATGACCAAAAATAAATATATAAAACATATATTATTTAATATAATAATTTTGTTTAATTAGACTAGTTCGATTAATTAACTGATTTTAAACCAAATTAACAATTAACTAATTTTTTAAAAAAAATGTATATATTAATCAAACTTACTTAAAATTAACCGAAAAATTAATTTAATTGATGAATTTAATTAAAGTCGAATAATACACGCCCTAAGCTGTAAGTTTGCTATGATGCGCTATTTAATTAAAATCGAATAGAATTAACATATATCTATACTAGTAATAATAGAAACTATGACCCAATTATATGTTAAAAAATAATCGGATACTAACTCAATTAAAAGTTATTAAATTAATTATATTTTAAAATATAATTTTATTTTATAATGATAATTTTACTTTTTTAAAACTTAATCAACCAAGAATAATTGTTTTAGAATCCTTAAAAAATACTAATTGTTTTTAGAAATTCACAAGATATTATCTTGTACATAAAACATAAAGGGTATAATATCAAAAATATCATTAATGTTTAACTGAATAATTATTTTTATTTCTTTTTCTAAATCACTTTAATCCATTAATATTTTATTTAGGTCAAAATAATTTCTTTATTAATGAAAATTGTTAGTTTATTAATGATAAGTAATTTATATTAACATACTATATCATATAAATAAATATACTAACTTGACAGAAAAATATATTAATAAAAATAATGATATAAAATACTTTAAAATAAGAATAAAAACTAGAATATCATCCAATTAAACATTAGATATATATTTTTTTGACATTATACTAATATAAATCTAATGTACAAGTAATGAATGCTTTTAATTTAATCCTTTCCCTTTGATGTTTTCATCTCTACGAATTTACGTGTCTTAAAAAATTCAGAAACAGAGTGAAGATTTGGGTTTGATTTCTTCAAACACAAATACTTAAAAGTAGAAGATAATTCATAAAAAATTAATTTTTAAAAATTAAAAAAAAACAAAAATAAAAAAATTCTTCGGGACGGTCCCGACCCATATAATTTCTTCCCTGATAAAATTGGTGCAATTGCAAGACTTTTCAATGTTTGAATTTGATCCCAATAATTGAACTGACAAAGCTACTGTGTCTGTGACACTCTAAATTTATTTAAAGAAAAAAAGAAGAGATGGAGGATTAGACGTTTTGGCAAGTACAGAGTTTTCAACGAGGGAGAAACGTTTATTAACCCCACACTTTTCAAGTTTATCTTTTATATACATGCAGGCATACATACCATAGACTTGAATGAAGCTTACATATGACATTAATGTGTTATTATATTTATTTAAATCCAATCTAATTTGATTTTAGTAAACTTCTGCATACATAGCCAATTATATAAATCAGAGATTCGAAAAATGATTCTCGACCTCTTTAACGATCATTATTTAATGTAACATGACTAAAAATATAACCGCAAATGTTTTTTAAATCTTTGATATAAATAATGTATTTTATTTTCAGTTAATTTATTTAACATCGTTATATGAATCGTTCCAATAGTCGTAATATTTCATGTCAGTGTATCAAATAACTGACGATAGAGAGTTGTCATAAGGTGGAAATCAAAAGATAAGAAATGTCTAAAGGGTCAGAAACGTTGAACAAAAATAATGACTATTGCATGAGTTTCACGTTGCGTATATCTAGTTCAATTTTCAACTTAAACTGGACAAAAATTGAAACAAAAAAAAACTGGCGGGACCATAGATTGAATTTTAGACCTTTTTCATATCATTCGTGCATGTATGGAATAGAATTTTTATACCAAAGTACTGCAGCTTTAATTGCTGCAGCATAAATGGATTTTAGTGATGCAGTTCTTAAAGGGGAAAATTATTTAATAAGGAATAATATAAAATAATGTTAAAAATAAAAAATAACACAACTGTAAAAAATATTAACATCCTTTAAAAGAAAATCGGCATGCATTTGTTCTTACCTACCTAAAATTTAAAGATAGAATTTAGGGTCTTTAAAAAAGATATATGACAGTTTTAGCTACCTGGAGGGGAAGGAAAAGACTCTAAAAAGAAGGAATGTTCCTGTTAGATCTTGAACCGGAGACACTAAGAAAATAGATATGAGCAGGTGAATAGCTTTAATCAACCGATTATCGATACTTAAAATTTAAATTAAGACTTTTGTCTAATTAATTTGAAGTTCGATAAATAAATAGCTTTTAACCATATTTTTTTTTGGTAATAAAGAAATTATGTAATGGGAGACAACTTTTCTTTTTCTTTTTAATATTATTGATATGAGATGTTTTTGAAATGTAGTGGATCTGTCTCCACCATCCTTCTCAGATTTCTCAATTATTTCATCCATTTTTCTTTGCATGATTGAGAAGTTTGATAAGATTATAAATATAAACAGGCAGCTTTATGTCAACATGCATCTCTTTCACATATATTGAATTATACTGTTTCTATTCCTAGGCAAAAAGACAATAACCTTTGACTTATCATAGAAAGAAAAATGGTTGTCTAATTTATCTCCTTCACTGTATTCAAAACTTTTATACCTAGAAACATATAACCATGAATGGTATTGTTACCGTTTACGGACAAGGATGGAGCCGGGATTTAAAATTAAAGGGGACAAAACATAAATGTTTAAAAGTAAGTACTTCAGACTTGTGAATATAACTTACGGTTACTAGCGATCCTGTGTTTATCAATACAATCTCTCGTGAACATAACTTACGAAGATCATCGGTAACCATGTGTTAACAAGTGTTTTCATCCGATAACAACTCAGTCTAGGGCATTGCTTCTTAGAATGCTCAATCAATACCAAAGTTACTATAATTCATTGTCAACACTTGTCTAGCCACTATAAATATTCATGCAACGAAGAATAAAGGCATGCAGACTCTTTTTCACCGGGATATCGGACCAAAACACCCTAGAACCACCGCTAGCCACCATTGGAATCACCGTCCCTCTGCCATCTACAGTCGTTCACTTCATAGTTATAAATGCTAAAACTTGAAAATTTGTCATAGAAAATGAGTGGTTAAATCAAGAAAATAATAATAAAATAAAATAATGTAAATTATTATTATTATTTAAACAAACAATAAAATAGAACAGAAAGAAATAAATTTTGATCAAACCCATTTGAAAATAATAAGTCAGAATCGTATTGACCACACCGATGGTACTGAGTTTATTGGTTGTCTGTCTCCCAAGATACAACAACAAGAGGAACTCCAACAATAGCCACGGTTGCTGAGTTCCCAAACCGTTCTTGCCTTCGTTAGTCACACAAAAAAAGTAAGAGAAAACGTTTTGAGTGATGTGTTTGAGAGATGATTTAAAACTGAGGAATCAATTTCATATTTATAGTAGAGAATTAGGGTAACAATGAGCAACCTAAACAAATTTAAAATTCAAAATATTAGGGATAATGTAAATTATCTAGTATTTTAAATTAAATTAAATTCAAATTTATACTAATAATAGTCATTATCTTCCCATTATCCAAAAATATCCTTATAACCGCTCCTTTATATGTATTTCAACTGAATACAAACTCTTTTTAGATATTAAAAAATACTATACTTTAAAAGGTGACGATATAAAACAATTTGAGTTCGAATCAAATCTACTAAATGCTACAATCTATTGATTTGGATAGTCCTCGGACTCATCATATAAATATATTCAGACACCCTTTATTTTAGCCATGCATGTATAATTAGGCAACAGTAGTAACCCAATTAAGGGTCTGTTTACTGTCGTTATCAAAATTATCTCATCGTTTGCAATTTGAACATTGAAAATTAGGTTTGAAGGTCAAAAAGCTAAAAGAAACAGCCCAAAAATATCAAATCTACATGATGTTATATCAATCCAATGTTGCATGTTTTCACATATTTTACTGCTGCAATTATTAGTGTCTTCCATCTCTTCTTTGATCTGGTTAGGTCCATTTGAGGGCAATTAAAGGTCATTTCCTGCATGCAAGTTGCAGGGATTAGGTTAGTGATGGACACACAGATTTTGGTCATCTTGCCGGTTATATTTTCAGATTTTTTTTAATATAAAATTGTTTGGGTGGAGAATGTACATATGAACTTAGATTTAATTTATCAGTTTTTTGGATCTCATCACCAATGGTTGGTCTTGGCTGTATAGCTTGAGGGGGCCTAATCACAATTTCCATAATTTTAGAGGTTTAATAGAAACTTTTTAAAATTTTGAGGGATTTAATGAGAAACTTATTTTTAAATGAGTGTCTAATTAAAATTTTTGTTTTTTTTTAAGTTTAATAAATTATTTTTGACAAATTTGAGGGATAATTAAGAATATTTAAAAATTTATAAACGGGAGTTTATATAAATGGTAAGCAGCTTAGTATCGTTTAAATAAGATCTCAAGTTTGAGATATTGTGTATGCAGAAAACCCTCACTAGAAGGCTCACCCATCAAAATCATGTGGATCAATCCGGATTAGTCAAGGCTTAGCCCTGAAAATCGAATGACAACCCAAAAAATATTCAAAAATTTTAGAATTTATAAGAACTATTACAAATTTTAAGGGACTTAATTAAAATTAAAAAAAATATTTCTAATTTATCTCATGTGTATGCAAGACGCTCAAAGCCGATAGGGGTTTTATATTTAAGGGAAGAGGTGCACACCTTATTGAAATAAAACACACATCATAATAATAAGAGATATACATAGTTTTTTTCAGTTGTATGTCGAGCAAAAAGAACAGTCTATGGCTTTATGCAATGTAAAAAGAACAGTTTTGAAAGAGAATGTAAATATAAAAGAATATGAATTTAATATTTTATTTTAAAATAATTTTATAAATATAAATTTAACAAAATTATGAGTGCACAACCAACGAGCACCAAGGCTTCTAAGCTTATTCGTCAGGTTTCACCCCAAGATTTGATGGGAACTTAGATAAACTCACCGCCCAAAATAAAATAAAACCCTAAAACACTAACATGCATACCAAAACATGGTGTTAAAGAGATGGGCACATAACACCAGAGGCCCGAATTCTCAGTATTTATAGTCCTTAACGTGAAGGCTCTCGGCAGCGCCCTCACCAAGCTTTGCATCACCCTTGTAGGTGCCAAGCGTAGCCTCGGAATTGGCCTTGCACCTAACCAGGAAAGCCTCTTGGGCCTTTCCCACGTTCTCCTTTTTCCCGCTCCAAGCCTTGAGAGTGCTTTGCTGAAGGGCTCGTCCAAATGAGAAGGACAACGACCATGGCTTCTTGGTTTGTAGCTTGTTCATGGCATTAAGGTTAATGGTAGCCTCTTCCTCACTTTGTCCACCGGATAAGAACACGATTGCAGGGACTGCGGGAGGGACGGTTCGTTGCAAGGCACGAACCGTGTGCTGGGCGATAACCTCGGGTGCAACCTTCGGGGAATCCGAACCGGGGGTCACCATGTTGGGTTTCAACAATGTACCCTCGAGCATCACATGATGATCGTTTAGAGCCTTGTAGCATGCAGCAAGGACACGCTCGGTTACATAAGCACATTTGTTAATATCATGTGGTCCATCAACAAGGATTTCAGGTTCAACTATAGGGACCAGGCCACATTGCTGGCAGATGGAGGAATACATGGCTAACCCATTAGCGTTTTCTTGGATTGCCAACTCGGTAGGCTCAATGGTGCCGATCTTAAGCACCGCACGCCATTTAGCGAACCGAGCACCGGCTTCGTAATACTTTTGGCAACGCTGGGCAAGGCCATCAAGACCCTGGGTGAAAGTCTCACCATTGGTTCCATTAAGCTCAACAGTTCCAGTGTCAACCTTGATGCCGGGGAGGACACCAGATTCTTTCAAGACATCAACAAAGAGCTTGCCTGAAAACAGGAATTGTATTACAACCCAACTATACATTCATGGATGAATGGTTGTCTGTGACTACTAGTAACTGTAATAAAATACCAGAAGCCGTTTTTTGGTATAGTGTTTCTTCGAAGAAAATAACGCCACTGATGTACTGTAGGGCACCGGGAGCAGTAAAGAGGAGCTCTCTGAGTTCTCGCCTGTTTTCTTCAACATTCTCTACATTAATGCTCGCAAGTCGCTTGCCAATGGTGCCAGTGGATTCATCAGCCGCTAGGATACCCTTCCCAGGGGTGCCGATGTAGGCAGCGTTTTTAGCCAACTCATCTGCAACATCGTTTTTTATTTTCATCAAAACATCCAAATAAACATATAATGCTGAGAATTGAAAAAAAAAAATCCTACCTGCGTATTTGCTAATGAAGCAAGACATGGTTGAAAAAGGAAAGAGAGTGTTGTGTTTGGAACGAGAGAAAAGAAAGAATTGAAGTGAAAAAGAAAGGCAAGGCAAACGGCTTTTAAGAGAATAAAGGAGGCGGGAAAATAGGAGAATTGGGAGTTTCTGTTGTGTCTTACTCGAAGACCGAGTCTGAGTTGTTTGATTAAATAGAATGAATTTCATGGTTAATTCATAATTTGAGTAAATTTAAGATTTGATCCTTAAACTTGGGTGTCAAAAAGACAATTAGTATAGTTAAATTGTTAGTAATATGATTGGTTAAATGTTTTATCCGAATTATTGTTTATTAGTAATATTTTTTATTCAATGTCTGATTAAGTCGAGTAAAAGATATTACATTAGTGACATTAATCATTTACGATAAATGATATGATTCGATGATTTTTGATAATTGATGTGTTTTTATGTCTATGACTATGTTGCTCAATGTTTTCTAGTAACGGAGTAAACTCTGTTTTCTCTTAGGTGGTATCGATGATTTTAATAATCAGTGAATTGATTTTTAAGTTTAAACAAATCCCTTAATATTTTTATTCAACTTGATGAAATGTCTATGTGAGCATTTACTATTATAAGACTCTTATAAATATTTTTAATATGTAACTTTAATTTATGCTCGGTTTTTTATTTAATTATGTGCTTTATATATTATTTTGTTGTGGATTAGAGTTAAATTAGCTAAAGGTATGGGTCATAATTATTATGAGAACTCATATGGCCCAATAATCTTTTATATATTTTTTTAGTTGTAATTTTAGGTACTATTACTTGTAACGTGGGCTTAACGATTTTAAAACCTTCAATGATTGGTGAATCCACTTATCTATTTGCAACTCCTTTAGAATATTACCTGAATAATATTTCTTTCCTATATTTCAAATACTTGAGAAAATTATTTTAATTACACAATTTAGTTTTTTTAAAATACCTAAACCATCGCTTAATTTTATTTTTATTTTTATTAAATTTTTAACACTATGAATTTATTTATTATATTTTATTTTTTAAATCTAATTTGATTATTTTTAATTATTTTATTAATATTTTTGTATGACTTGGTATATTTTATTACTATTAAATATGAATTGATCAATTTTATTAAACTGAAGTAGTGATGAAAGATGAATTAAGAGATGAATTTTATTAATGTGAGACTGTGAGATTCACTGATTGACCTAATGGTTAAGGTGTTTATCTTGTCTCATCTTATATGGGTTTGGATCTCGGTATAGAAAAAAAATATAATCTCTGTTATTGTGAGTGTGTTGAAGCTTTTAGTGATTGCTGAATTGCTCAATTCTTAAGGCCACCTTTGCGTAATCAATGTCGTGAATGGTGCTGTGATGAACGTCGTAGGTGACCGGCGATGAGAAGAGAACATCGGAGAGATGAATAATAAACGGACTAAGACAAGAAAAAAGAGGAAAAGAAACTCAGAACGGCGAGAGTTGCCGGAAAAGAGAAAAGTTCACCGGAAAAAAATTCATCCCTTTTATTAAATGGATCACACTTGAGACTTTGTTACAAAACTCAATCTGCAAAGAAGAGTATATATAAACCTATGTCTCAACATATTAAAAACGGCCCAAATACTCTGTAGGTTCCAACAAAATTATTAACTATTGTAACAAACGTACAAATTGATACAGAAACCAACTACAATAGACCAGGAGCAGTAGGTTCGGAGAGGGTCAGGGATGGATCAATGGTTACTTGAGGGGAGGATCGACTCGTGAAAATTTAAAACTAGAATATGATTTTGTATTAAAAATTTGAAATTTACTCTTAAATGTTTGGAAGTTCGTCCTTCGACGAAGAATTAACTTACATCAAAGTAATTTAATTTATAGGTGCACTTTGATCTACGTATATTGAGAATTATATAATACTTAAGAAAACAATAAAAATGATATTTTCAGTAATCATCTATTTGTTGAATGCAGTTTTTTCAGGATTGTCTGGCCTGTTATTCTGGAGCTTTGTGGCTTGCATAGAGACATGCAGTGCTGGAATGTCGAGTTGCACTGGTTGTACACAAGACTAAAAAGAAAATCGTTGATAGTTCATATTTTTAAATTAGCTTGGAGTGCCTTTATATACTTTATTTGGGAGGAAAGGAATAAGAGATTGTTTTAAAAGACATTATACGTAACATAAAAGACGTTTATGTTCGAACACGAAATAAGGATATACATGTGGATGATGTACATAGTGCTATTTGTGCATTCTGGGGAATTCTCGACTAAGGATGGATGCCCAAATATACTTATAGGCTTGTCCTTTTTGTCTTAAATAATAATATAACACAATTTATAAAAAAAAAAAATGACATTTCCAAAAATTTTCAAAACAAAAGTTATTGTTGAAAATTTAATATTAACTCAAAAATTAAAAATATACAATTAAAAAATTATTCTCCTAATAATGATCTTTTCCGCAAATCACACTCTCTTAAACATGTTTTGGGCCTAGAACCCATGGGACAAGTGTCATTAACCCTAATATCAACCATTTTCCAACCCTGTAAACAAAGCAGCTTTTATCCTTCCTTCCATAGCAATAAGAGTTCTGAGAACTCACAGGGAAGTCATTAATGTTTCAAACTGTTATCATCCAGTTGCAATATAAAAGCTCTTTTCAGTGCTGACAATCTATGCATCCTTCTTTCAATTTTATACACTTCAATAATTATATATTCACACGTCAAACTGATCAGCCCTAGAAGGTGATGCATATTATATGGAAGATAATGCTATCAGATAGGAATTATTGGCAGTGTTAGTGTTTTTGCCATTTCTGACCAAACTGGCTGAAAAAGGTCGACTTCCCCAAAATTTCAGTTAATTTCCAGTAATCAGTCACATCAAATGGCATCATACAGACGCTGATATTTGCTTATTATTTGTATAATACTTATACATATACATATACATATACATATATATATATATCCATTTCCTTTGACTGCTAAATGCACAGCAAAGTACTGTCATCAATGCCTTGGGACAACCAAAGCTTGCTTCAGGATTCACGAAATAGGAAAAAAAACTGATAAAAGAAGGCAATGTACGTTTCTCTTTTATTGATTTTATTGCAGTGAAAATGACTGCAATATTGTCTCCCCCTCTGTTTGGTCCCTCTTTCTGTCGTGGGAAGCTTCTTTACTCTTTCCTGTGTACGGAAAGTCCCTGTCTGGAAAGGGAAAAAAGGAGAAGAAAAGGTGCACTAGTTGACACAAGTATGGGAGATCATAAATGGAGTGTCTATGTACATGAAACTGTAAGGTGAAAGCTTTAACTCCTACAAGAAACTGAAAACTTCCATGGAAGGCAACACCAAGCCCTCTCTTTCTTACTTCACTATTTCATATCCATCCATTTGTACATCCAAGCCATTTCTTTCCAACATTCAATTGATGCTTCACACACACGCAAACATTTCACAATATTTTAGGTCTAATTTTAGTTTTAGTATATCTACTATGTTGAAATGTGAGATTTAAGAGCAAATACATTTGGCCGTCGGTCAAGTTCACGGTAATTCTCTTATATTCTCTTAGGTCATTGGTTCTCAGGAGTGTTCTCCTTTCTTCCCCGGAGTCGCCCCTTCACTTTACTTTTATGTAGGATTAGAATTAGATTTAAGATTTATAAAAAAAATAAGATTTAACCCTTTTACTTTAATTTTAATATGATATGATATTTCTGCATTTATAATGTCATTTATAGGTGCCGATTAATGACACTGTTGGTCAATGATGTGAAAGTAATGATATAAATATATTTTAATAAAAAAACCCTAAATCATTTGGTTAATACTATGTAAAATTACTATCAATGGAATATTGTTGACTGAATTTTCATATTGCTCTAGATATGTGATTGATTAACGATTAAAATAATCTACATCATCACTTTAATGGTAACAATCAACATTACTACAAGTTTGGGGTCAATTATAAAATAGAGGGACTAAATTATGCTAAACTAAAATTGAAGGATTAAATTCTAAATTTTTACATATTAGAGGAATTGAAATCTGATTAGACCCCAGGTTTTATATGCATTCATAGTATGGAACATAATGGCAAGTGGGAGAGGAGACCAGCAAAAGGTTCAAATGTCTCTTTTATGTACTTTAAATTTCAGGTTAATCAACGGTTGATATTAATTTCTTACATTTATATAGTTAACAATAAATTTTAAGGTGGTCCAAAAGTTTCTTAGTTCGTTTTTTAGTCTTAATTGTGAAAAAGAAGCATTTATCGAAAAGTGCTAAAAGGATTCAGTAGTAGCAACAAAGTATAAACGGTAATTATATTATAGGTAAATTTTATCATGTGTCTATAAGATCAACCATTAAAAATCATTTATCTTATTAATTTTTTCTTTTATCATATTTTTCAAGTGAATTTTTACTTGAAAAAAATCGTTTTTAAAATAAATTAACAGTAAATATAAATGAAGATTCACTTGTGAAAATATGATATGAAAAATGATAAAATAAATAATTTTTAGTGATTGATCATATAAATGACGTGATAAGTTTTACCCGAGATATAATTTCTCCACGGGAAAGACCATATTCACACACACCCATGCTGATAGTTTATGGCATTTCTAAGTTTATAACCAAAGATACATATTCTTAATCCAATACTTCAGTTTTAAAAAAAACTTTTTCTTATATTAAAAAAATATATATTTCCCGCATTTAATTTTGCAGCATTACCATAGAAAAAATATTGGAATAATATTGCTTAAAGAACCAGCATTTTTTTTTTATAACATAGAGACTTTTTGATTCAACAAAACTAGCCAAAGCAAGGTGAGGGAACACTCAGGATTTGTTCATTTCAAGCTATATTTATGTTCAAAAAAATCATGTGCATTACCACTACTATATATGTATGTGTCACGGGATTATTATCCTCTTTCTAAAAGACATCTATAAGGTATAATATACGCAACATAAGTGACAGATTCATAAATATATATGAGGTTGGGCACAAATCAAAATATATTTTAAGATAAGCGTAAGTCATTAAAATCTTAAAATTTTAGGGTGGACATAATCATAAAAATTTTAAAAAAAATTAAGGATTAATTCATAAAAATTTTAAAAATAAAAACTAAATATATAAACTTTTAAAATTTCAGGGCGGACACCGGCCCACCCTCGGTTGAATGTGCATCCATCCTTATGCAACACCACCATTTATATATCCCAAAATCTCCTTTTTTATGATGCGGGATTAATAACCTCAACTCTTCTCAGACGTGACAAGCATGTATTATGTGTATCTATTTCAAAACAAGGCTCTCTTTTTGATACGAGTGTATATGTATTGTTGATTCCTGCAATATTATTGTTTTGCTTCTTAATGTTTTGATGTTAATGGCCAAAAAGCTTCAAACAGACAAAAAAGGAAGGTTGCTATTTCTATTCATAGCTTCATACCTCCACAATCAAGGAACAGTGATTGTAAAATGGACATTTCTTTTGCATTGAATCTAAAAAAAGGGTTTGTTATTGTTAGAGAAGAGGCTAACCAGCAGTTTATCAATGGAGCTCAATTTTATCTGCAATTTGCTGCTACCTGTGAATTTCCAAGATCACTAAACAAAATCTTTGAATACTCTGAAGAAAATAACTTAGTAGAAAAGAATGACAAATTTCACCCAACACCAGTGGTTAATTAGTATTTACTGTGGTTAAAAGTGATTCTTCTATATATATAACCTATACAGTATACACCGTACAGCTGAGAAAATGGTACACAAACTTCAGCACACGTGGGGGAAATGCTCTCATGTCATGCACGTTGTATATTGCATATAAAGAAAGAAAATTTACACCAGCTATATGGTAATTTAAACAACAAATGATGATTCAAAGTAATGATGAACTGTAAGAACAATCGGATTTCCATGCATGGCAGAAATATGTAGTGAAGATATGAAGAGCTTGCTGAGAGAAACACATTAAACACAATTTCCTATACATAAAATTCTCATAATCAGTTGCTTATACATTGTGAAAACCCCTCTCAAGTTTCTAAAGAGTGTAAAATTTGTCAAATTGTCTCTTACCTCTTAGATGTGTAAGCACTCATTTCCATACATCTGATGCGGGATTAGAATAATTTCTTGCTTTTTACTGGTTTTCACCTTTATTGAGCTTCAACCCATAGCTTTCCCAATAGTTCTCTCCATCTACCATTAAGAAGCGAAAGCAACTGTCATTTACACCATTACCAACAGCGTTGGAGTTAGAAGGGGAAGAGACATCATTTGCTTGGAGTCTCAGTGTTTCAGTGTAGAGTGACTCATTGTTCTGATAATAGCCACAGTGATCTCTTGAGTTCTCCTTTCGTTTCTTATTACTCTCCTTTGTTTTCATCAAGTACGCACCAATGCTATCCCATTTCTGTTTGCACATTAAAGCACTCTTTTCAAAGCCTAAACAAGCCATCTTAGCAGCTATTTCCTCCCATAGAATCTCCTCAGAGCACCCTTCCATGGTGGTTCTCAGCTGTATTAGCCTAGAAATCTCAATTTCTTGCCACCCATCTGCCTCAACTCTGTCCTTTAACGTTTCCTCAGATGTTGAAACACCCTTCAATTGTTTCCCAGTCAAATTCTGCAAGGCCTCCATTAAAGAAGAATCTCTAGCTTCAATCCAAGCTCGCTGTTTAGCCCAAAACTTATGCTCTCTATCAATCCTTGCAGCCTCTTCTTTCCTCCATTGTTCCTCCCTTAAGACTCTCTCTTTCTCCTTCTCTTCAAGAGTCATTGTCAGCTTCTGAAGCCATGCCTCTTGCCTCTCTATTAGTTTCCTCATTTGTGAATCAATAAACTCTTTTATCTTTGCCTTCCAGCACCTACTACCACCAACCCTTTTCTTTTTCCCGGATGAAGTGCCATTCTCCATTGCAGCTGCAGTGCTTAGACCATTGTCATCTGAGGAAGAAGGGTCGAACTCAAACGAATTCGAGAGGCTTAAACTATCACAAAGCTTTTGAGAGTGATACACATCTTGATTTCCTTGAGTAATATTGCAGTTTTGAGTGGCATGGAACTGAAACTCGTTGCCAAGGAGTTGACTTCCTTGGACTGAAACTGAGTTACTGGTTTCTCCATATAAAGCTTCAAGCTGTCTAAAGAATCTATAATGCTTACCATCTTGTCTTCCAGCTTTCCCTTCCTTAGTCTTCTTGTAATACTTGTACAAGTTCTCAAATTTCTCCCTACATTTTTTCCCACTCCTTTGGTACCCATGATCCTCACACATGATCCTACAGTCACAAGAAAATCAATGGAAATTGGGATCATAAGTTGAAATTCTAAATGGGAACCCTAATTCAAATTTGGTAACTGAAATATAAAACATGATTATCAAAAGGTCATGTGATGAGTTTTTGCCCATGTTATGAATGAGAACTGTGTTCACCTTGCCCAGCATTTTGCAGTTAACCCAATAAAGCATATTATTGACCATTCAATCATGTAACCAAACATGGATAAAACCAGTAGATGTGTACTTAAACATCCAAAAGGTTAGTCATTCTTATAGCCATTTTTTTAAAATAAAGAAGCTTTGCACAATAATGAAGGCAACACATTTTCAAAGGAAAAACTAGTCAGTAGCAGACTACTGATTATTGAAATGATCAACCGTCCTTTTTTTTTCAAAAGAAACAGCACCTGGTTGACTGGTTCTGAACTGAACTTGTTTCAGCATAGTCGTTTTCTTAAAACCGTGGATTTGTTTAAAAACTCTGTTGATCTAACAACCAGGAAGTCGATGATTAGTCATGTATTCTTAACATAAGTTAAGATTTAAACCAGATATGCTTCTGCTGGAAATCATGTAAGAAATATTGAAGCAAACTCCATTTTCATATCAGTGGAGTTGGGGACAATGAAACCAGAAGAACCCATTTGAACTGATAACTTGCGTAAAACAAAGAAGCCCTTTGCAAATGAAAGAGAGGAGATAGAGTTAGGGTATGGTGAACTGGTGATTAGTTAGTGAATACCTGGAAACTTCATCCCACAAAGGACCCTTTTGATTAGCTTCTTTGAACTTAGGATCAAGCTGAGATCTGATCTCAAGAAGTGTTAAAGTCTCTTGACGAGGCCATCTTCCGGTTCCTCCATCACCTCCAAAGGGAATAGCATCCCCATCGAACCCACAACTGGCAGTAGGAGTGGAACTACTGTTGACAACCACAGCAGCCGTGGTGGCACCATTATTAGGAGTGGCATCGGGATGGAACTCGTGATGAAGTCCACGAGGCATCAATTCGTGACCAACTTGCCTACCAACCACCATTTGCATCATATCAAACTGGGGGTGATGGGGATGGAGAGGTTGTGGGGGCGGCAGATTCCGGTTACCGGAGGAGAATAACTCAGGACTGTGTGGAACAGTTTGGAAATGGGTTTGCCTTCCGTTGAGCAGTTGCCTAAGATCAGGCATGCCATATGGCTGGTGATTCTCCATTTCCATATCGAAGTGAAGAGAAGATAGTCAAGCTACAAAAAGAGAGAAAGATAATAAAGGGTCTCGAGAGAGAGAGAGACTGATAGAGCGTCAGAGTCGGATCGTGTCTTTCACGAAAAAGCTAGAATTTGAGGCAAAAAGCGATGGTCCCATATATGTGTATAAATGTACGTATTCTGTGGTAGAATGTACGTGAGACTGTGGGAGCGTGCGTTGAGAGAGAGAGGAAAAGTGAGTTTTCACTGGTTTGGACAAAGTAAAAGGAAAGTCGAGAGTCCAACACACGTATGGCAGCAGATGCAGCAGAAGCCAGCAGGAATAGAGACCAAGAAAGAGGAGAGAGTAATGAGTGCCAGAGGGGACACATGGTTAAAGCCAAGGAAGACGACGAAATTATAAGCAGGAGAGATGTGTGAGTCGTTGCTGATGCATATACAGTATCTAAGGATTCCCTTTTTTGACCGCCCAATCTCTCTCTCCCCCACTCCTTTGTAGCCTAGTAGGGCGTAGGTATTGATTCTCAGTAGCTTGAGTTTTATTTATTTTAAGGGTAAAAGATATTGAGATTATTTAATTACAAGTTTTCGTAATTGATATTTATTTATTGTATTTTTATTATATCGTTATTTTAAATAATAAATTTAATATTTAATATTAAAGATTATAATTAGAGTTTAAAAAATTAAGATAAAGTATATTTTAAGGGATAAATTTTAAGATGTAAAAGTTAAGATTAATATTTTTATTTTTGGTAATAAGTATATTATTTTCGGAATGAATTTAAAATACATGATCCCAATCCTTGAATAACAATAATATACTATATAATTTAATAATATCATTATTTAATAATATTTAAATAATTATTAAAAATTTCAATAATTTGACATTTAATTAATTCATATTTTAAAATAAAATTAGAAAAGAGTAAAATATAAACTATTCTTATAATCCCATTTATTGTTGTTCTCAATTAAATAAACACATATCATCTTTATTTTTTATAAAATATCTTCTTATTCATATCTTATATATTTATTTTAATATATAATAAATGAAATCATGTAAAATAAAAAAATCTAAAAATTTAACTCACAAATAAAGAACAAGCAAAATAAAATTATTATTAATAAAATCACTATATTATAATCTCAATCTAATATTTAATAAAATCACTACATTCTTCCCTTCGTTAAATAAACCCAATCGCCATTCATTAAATATTGGATTAAGATTAGAATGAAATAATTTTATTAATAAAAACTTTTATATTGTACGATTAGTTAGTTAAGTTTTTTTATGTATTTTTATTTTAATGGTTTTATTCATTAATATATTAGAATAAATATATAAGATACGAGAAAGAAGAGAACGCTTTATAAATTTCAATTTACAAGAAAATGTTATATAAAAATAAAGATGATATGTGTTTATTTAATAGAGTATGATAATCAATAATATTCTGAAAATAATTTATAGAATAATATTCTAATTTTATTTTGAAATATAATTAATTACATGTAAAATAATTGAAATTTGTAATATTTTTTAAAAATCATTTAAAGTTAATATTGTTCAGCGATAAGTATTGTTAATTCTATTTTTTTTTTTAATTCTCAAGTTATAAATAAGTTATATAATTGAAAATTTTATTATAAGAAAAACACTTATCATTATAAAATAAGCAGAATAATGATACAATATAATATAATATCATAATTCACAACAATTTAATAAGTTTAATTATTTATATATTTTTTTTTATCAATACATAAGTTATAATTCAAGCTAGTGCTCAGACATAAACGATGCGTATTATTAGTGGAACGACAAAGTTATAGAAAGAAACAAAAATGTTGAGAATAAAAATAAATAAATAAGTGATTAAATAAACAAAAATTTAACGAGGTTTAATAATTTATTTATGTTCTCGAAGAGTAATGAGCGTCTATTTTTATTAATTTAATAATATAATTAGGTTAAAATATAATATATAAAGATGTATCAATGTTTTTTCTAATAATTTCTACTTAAAACAAGGGAATTTTGTTATAAATGGGTAATAAACCTACAACTTAAGAGAACTAAAGAATATTAATTTAAAACTTTAACCACTTGTTTTAGAGTTCATTAACGATGTATTTTCTTTTAAATCGTAAAAATTATATTATATCTTATTAATTATACTCTTGAAATTTATATTATATAACTGAATTTTATTACCCATATTTATATGAACTTTAATTAACTTTCTAATATTATAATGTTAAAATAAATAATATAAGCTCCTTTAAAAAATAAATAACATGAGAAGAATTTTCTAGATCAAAAGTACTCGTAATATTTAATATAAAGATTTTTTTTTTCTTCCCCGACCAGATTCAATTCTCTTACTTATTTTTTTCGATTATCAGATTTTTAAATTAAAAAAAAATCAATCTAATTTATCGATTAATATATTAAATATTAAATATATTAAAATAATAATTTACTTATAATCTTAGGATAAAGTATATTAAAATTTTATATGATAATGTCACAACATGCGAAACAATATGGTGCTCTCTTTATCTTTCATGTCATTGCTTCAGAGACATACTCTGTAATCATTATTATATTACTGTTTTCTTTGGAAGTGTCCATAGGTATTGGATTTTTGATAATTTTATATTTACAAAATAGTAACAATATTACTATTTTATTTTAAAAAATTATGATTTATTATATGTTTTTTATTTGAATAACAGTATAAATGAATAGTGAGAGTAAAATGTAATAACAGTAATTGAAATTATAAAATATAAAATATAGAAAATAATGTGATTTTTTTTACTTAACCATCAATATACAACTAATCATAATCAAATTTTGCGTATATTCATTATAAAGATAATCCTTTTAATTTAATTTTTTTATTTATAATATTAAAATTTTGAACTTTTAATATTATTTAAAATATTTAATATTTTATTTTTAAACTAATTGATTATTAATAAAATCTATGTCAAATTTTAAAATCATTTAAAAATCATGACCTGCATGGGATTTGAATCGAAGGTAGATAGGCATGCATAAAGAGGTAGAAGGGAGGTTGGGGACAGGAACTGAACATAAGAATCTCAGTGCTTTTGGTTTGGTTGTGTAAGACAGATAATAGACATAAGCAAATGGGGACAGTGTGGTCGGAGTTCAGGGCTGAGTCTCAGATCTGATTGCTTGTAATCCAAGTATCCTAGCAGCAGAACGTTCAATCCATGCACATGCAGACCTTACTATCTCTCATACTTCATACCACGTACTCTTTCGTCTTCTTTTCCATGAGGTATTTATACTACAAATTTTGTATATCTATACATGTTTTTATATAAGAAGTAAGAACAGCCGTATATCAATCAATCATCCGTGGCAGACTGACGTGGCAAAATGATGAGGTGAATGATTGCTGTGATCCAAAGGGGTTTTCTCTTAGACAAAACTGGTCAGCTCATGTGGGTTCCCTCACTTAGCTGGATCTCAATCAATCTCCTCCATTGATGGATAATCAATAGGTATGGATTGGAATTGGATATTTCGTTTAACTATTTTCTTTAAACAAAAGAAAGAAGACAGTTTTCGACGTTGGAGAGAAGGACAAGACCTACTTGCAGTGATTATAAAAAGTGAAGAAGACTCGAGTCCTATCCTTTTTCAATCAATCACTTTTTACAGACACTGTCGATAAATTTATTTAATTTAAAATTTAAAATTTCACTATCATTACGTGTAAATATTTTATATCATCGATAATAAAAATCTTTTATAAGATAATCAGAGCCTAATAGAATTTCTGGTTTTAAAGGATGATGGCTCTAAACCAAGGAGTGAGGTACTATAAGAGTAGAATGATGTGGCTGGTGGTTCTGAGCCAAGACATGAGGGGGTAAATAGAGTTTTGGAATGTTACTCTGAATTACAGTGTGAGCTACCACAACATTTTTAGAATTATAGAGCAGTTCTAAGTGAAATTCTGAGCCACATCAGAATGAATCTCAACTATATGGTGAAGTTGGACTTAATGAGCAGTTCAGGACAATCCCAGTTACCACCTGACTAATTAGTAGGACAAACGTTTTCTGTTCATGCTAAAGATGGAGGAAATAAGAAGTGTATGGTAACTAGGAGTATAAATGGCATAGGGAAATCTAAGGTTTTTGAGATTCAAGCTTCATATTTGGAGGAAGAACCGAAATCCTTTAAGTCTAGCTAGTCCACAGTAGAAGGCACTGGCAGTAGGCAGCAGCTCAAGCTAACTATGATGCACTGTTAAAGAATCACACTTGGACCTTAGTGCAACTGCCTCCAGATAGGAAAGCATTTTCAAAATCAAGAGAAATCCAGATGGGACAGTGGCTAGGTAGAAAGTCAGACTTGTTGCAAAGTTTTTTTACAAAAAGCTGGTATTGAATTTCATGAAGTATATAATCCAGTGGGAAAATCTGTAACTATACAAATGATTTTGTCTCTTACAATTACACGAGAGAGAGGTTGATATTAATAATGCATTTTTAATGGAGATTTGTTAGAAGAAGTCTATATGACCCCATCTCCTGGGTTTGAGCATAAAAACTCAAATCTAGTTTATAAACAAGCATCTAGAGCATGGTTCGAAAAACTAAAAGCTTGTCTAATTTTTACAGGTTTTATGTTGACTAGATCGGATGCATCTTTGTTCGTTAAAAATGATGTTATGGGTAGCATATATGTTGGTATATGTGGATGAAATCATCCTCACTGGTAATAAATTTCAATCAAGTATTTTCGTTCAAGGATCTTGGAGTTCTTAACTACTTCTTAGAAATCGAAATAATTAAATTGCATATCTGATGGATTGATTCTGTGTTAGAAAAAATATGTTCTAAATCTCTTAAGAAAGTGTAGGTTTAAATATGCGATGAATGATGTACTATAAATGATATAAAAATTATACTTTATTACGAATTTGTTATATAAAAATTGACTCCATCACGATTAACAACCCCTTTTATTTGTGATGTACCATTGTCCCTATGTAGCTTTGACTTGTGAAGTTTGTCTTGAAAACGTTAGGCAGCCAACATATTCATGACTTACCTCTTAATTAAAGTGGGTCATCAAATCTGTCAACTTCGCATATATTTAAAATAAACAAAGAACTAGCCACTGAAACTAATATTCAATAAAATATATAACAATAAAAAACATAAATTTCAAATACTTTGAAACTTATTTATTGTTAGAGACGTTGTTAATCAGTTGTGCAGCTAATCATCAATTAGTTATTTAGTTAGTAATCGGTTAGTTGGTTAACAGTGGGAGGTTAAGCTGATAGGCATATATGGCTCAGCTATTAATAGATTATTTATACTTAGTCACTTATATTTGTTAACCTATATCCATATTATTTTTAGTTGTAATTTATTTTTTAAATTAAAAATCATATATATGAGTAAAGTTATATAAATTACTTGTTCAATTTATATTCATTTAATTATTGTTAATTTTCTGAATTCGCCATTAAACACACCTATCATTTTAAGAAAAAAATTATAAATGAATTATATATTATTGAATACAAGTAAAGCACAACTAGGTTATCAACCAACCAAACTAAACAGCTGCTCGAAAGACGAGAAAAGAAAAGAAAAACATGTTGGTAACATAAATTTGAATGCTCGTTTTCTTAAACGATCGATACGTAATTATATAGATTTTATTTCAAATGAAATTGAAGCTCAGCATTTGAAAGGGACTTGCTAAGATATTCGGGTCGTGAAGGCTAAGCTTAACCAATGAAAGCATGTCTCCTCATGACCAGAAAGTTCGATTCATCGAGATCCCATGTGGGACAGTTTCAGAATGATGCCTACCAAACCAATGTTTCATAATGAGGGAGATTGCAGTGCTCAATTATTACAAACAATATAATTGGTCAGCGAACTAGTTAAAAATATTATTTTTGACTAATAAATTAAATAACTCATCAATCGTATCATTATTTGTATTAAAATAAAAAATGAAACTCATATTCATATTCTATAGGAGTATTTTATAAAATTTGTTTCTTTAATCCATCTTCTATATTTCAAAAAAATTCTTATATTTTTGTTTGATTGTATCAAAAAGTTGTCTTATCAATTTGTGGGTGTGAGTTGTCACCCTTGAAAAGCTTAATCATCAGACATAAGAAAGTTGAAAGGCTTTGATGGAGACATTAATTAATTAGTTAAATATATACAAGTTGGTGGACAATTGTTTTATTTTTTCTTTTATAAAAAATCAAATATATCGTAAAGGAATATCTTTATTTAAACCATCAAAATCCCAAATAAAAGAACACAAATCATTTAGTTTCGGTGATTAAAAGAATGACGGTTGTTTTTAAAGGTCACGGGTTTGAATATCAGTATTGTCAGCACAATAATTAAACGATCAATGACTAATAATTGAGAGTATACTTAGAATAAATATTACTGTAATACTGTAACTGACTCAAAAAATCCCAAAAATGTTGACAGTTGTCTTCCATAGGCTACATTTTCAGATATTTCCAAGTAATTTTTGAAGTTCCATGAGTTCCTTATCAACTTTGATCGGGTGATATCATGAAATAATGTGAAACAATATTTTTCCTATTTAAATTTTTAAAGCAACTAGTTTTATTGAAAAGAAATTTATTTAAATTATAATAAAATTTATAATTATAAATGTAACCTAGATATATAATTCAAATATTTTTATAACCATTAATATAAGAAATTATCCGTTTTAAATTATACAAAAATCATATAATAAAAATGTTAAAAATTTCATCAAAAGTCTTCTTGAGAGGTGATGTAATAAATATATATTGGAGTCTTCATATCAAATTCTTTAGTATCAAAGTGGGCAGAGTCCAACACTGTAACTGGCAAAGTCTTAATAGCGATTAATAAGACAAAGAAATCATATATGGATTCGAAATGCCAAGACATAATTATTGGGCCAATAAGTCTGACAATCTGGTGGGTGTGGATTGTGAAAAAAATGCAAATGGGTCATTTGGTTTGATTTATTTTGGTTCGGGTTATTAAATTTAATTATATTTAGTTTAATTTTGATTTAGATTTAAATTCAATTTTAGTTCGGGTCTATGATAATTTTGGTTCAGATATTAAGTCGGGTCGAATAATTTTTGCTTCGATTAACTTTCAATTCAGTAAATATCAGGTCTATTGATTTTGAGTTTGGATTTATGTAAATCTTTAAAATCTCGGATCTCAAGTCAAATTTGTTATGTCTAACTATGAATTGCATTGACTAATTTACCTTTCAACAGCTAATCCCTCCAAATAGCTATTTAGGACTCACAAAGAGTATTGTTAGAGCTAGCAAGTTTTAAGGGTTAAATTTGGAAATATCAAAGTTGAGGGACTTGGGGTTGATAATTTATTCAAATCTTTTATTCTTCCGCGGTTTCAGTTATAAAATTTGAGGAAGGGTTAAAGGGTTATTAATGATGAAATAAATTAGAATTTAAAATTTGCTCTTAATTAGGGAATTTAATATTAAATGCATATTTAGTGCTTGAATTAGATTTTTTTATTAGGCGATCTATCTTTTTACTATTATTATTTCTGTGGTTTCGCTTATAACATTTGAGGGATTAAAAGGGAAGTTTAATTGGGTTAAATGGTGACTAATGATGAAATAAATCGGAATTTAAAACATGTTTTTATTTAGGGAATTTAATATATGATCTTGATAAGGCTTAAGTATATATTTGGTTAATGAAAATCTTTTAACTTTTTTAATATTTTTATTTGTGTCTTTATCTTTAGAAAATAGATTTAAAGTTTAAGGTTAAAATTTATGTTTAAGATTTAGAAAAATTATAATAGTTGTATTTTTTAAGGTGTAGGACAAAAAACTTAAGATTTAAAATTCTGTTTAAAATTTTAAATTTTTAATATTTTTTAGTGTTGGATAAAAAAATACTGAAAACATAAAATGATTTCATCCTATATTTGGTGCATGAATTAGATATTTTCACTCAATTTAGTATATAAAGAATTTGCTCTTAAGTTAATACTAAAATTTATACATTGTAATAGTTTGGTCCTTAAAATAATTCTATAAATTTAACCTTTTATATTTATTTTTTTTTATCAAACTTATTTCTTGTGATACTTTAAAACCAAACAAATCCACCAAATAAAAAAATATATAATTGAATGCTACCATAAATCAATAAATTAATTTTAAAGTTTTATTATATCAAAAAAGTAGTATAACAATTTTAGGAGAAGACCAAATAATTTAGGAGAATAACTAATAATAAATTGATAGAATTTTTAATTTTAGTAAAATTTATTAAATTATTTTAAATTATGACTAAATTGATAGAATATATAAGTTTTCATATGAACTTAGGAGAAGATGTCTAGTTCAAGTATCAATTATAGAAAAAAAATCTTTAGGTTCTAACCTGAGAGAATACACCTAGTTCATGTATCAAGGATAAAAATTCTATAAATACCATCTTAAAAGAAAGTGCATAATTTAGGTACGCAATATATATTTAAGTCTTATGATAGTTAAACTGTCACTAGATATATTAAAAAATAATCAAAATTTTCGAGTTTAAACAGCTTGTCAATATAGTGTTTAAAAATTTGGAGAAAAAAAATTATTTTCTATGTTTCCATCATGAAACAAAATAGGTTGAGAACCATACAGCTTTTGACCTAAAACCACTTGATTTCCTAAGAAACATTACTCATTGGTAAAACCCCACAACCTCTCACCTTTAAGTCTAACTCCTAAGCGCCCTCCCCTACTCGTTGGTTCGTCAATCCGCACACCAACCACTGTACTCGAACGCAGCTCTCTTAGCCTTCGACTGCCACCCTATACCTCGTCATGTAAATTATTTCTCATGGTCTCAGTCTGTGAAGCACTATATCACTAGTAGAGAGAAGTAGGCTTATCTGTCAAGTAATAAGCCAATTTCAACAGCTACATCACCTGCATACATGACTTGGCTGAGCAAGAATCACGTGATAATATCCTGACTCATCAACTTAATGACTCCAGAAGTTTGAGAAAATTTTACGTACAGAAATACGGAATGCAACCAAGGAAGCATACTTTGAATCCGAGAACAACATAGATTTTTCAGTAATGAGAATAAAACCAGTGACCAGTTCAACAAGCATCAGGTTGAAGAAATACTTCAACTTATTGCAAAGTTGTCTCTTGGCAATCATTGAAGGAAAGGGAACAATTCAATTTAATCAGGACATTGAATTAATGTCAGTACTTTAAAAACTTGGACCTTTACCATTGAATTATTTTTTATTTATTTATATTATTATAGTTTTGTTTTATTTTATTTTATTTTATATAAGTTGGTTGACTACAAAAATCTTAATTAAAATCTTAATAATTCTTTTATATTTTTTTATTTACTCTCTTAAACTCAAGCTTCTTTTGAGTTTGCGTAAAATTTCAAATTCTAATCTTTACTTTCTCTTTTAGATCTGTACCCAATAGGTTATTTTGATTCAAAATTTTGTTACCATATCAATAAGAAAACTGTAAAAAAAAATACTAAAGCAATTAAAGTGAAAATATTACCATGGTACAAGGGTCAAAATAAATGTAGTATAAGATAATGGTTTCAATATATTTTTCTTTTTTAAATAAATGTTTTCTATATTTTAAAACACATAATTGAAAATAACAAATATTTTTTTAAAATATAAAAATATTGTTAAAAATGGAACAAGATGTATAAGTTTTATAAATCAAAGGTTTAATGCAATTTTCGTCTCTTAAATTATACTTGTTTTATTAACTTGTTCACTAACCAATATCATTAACATGTTTGCGCTCTCAAAATTTTATATCATTACTCGTTTTGCCCCAGTCTATTATTATTGTCCTTAAAAAATTCTGACCAGTCACATCTCGTCAGATCATCTTCTCAATAATTAAGTTAATTCATGGTTCTATTTAAAGGGTAAATGACATGTAAAGTTTGTCAGGTTTGTTTATTATTCAATTCAGTCACTCAAAGACCTATTTTTACCTAAACTTAACCTAAATCCCTGAAACCTAAAACTCCAAATATTTACATTAAAAACCTAAACCTTAAATTCAAAACCCTAAAATCTAAAGCTACAAACCCTAAACCTTAAACCTTAAACACTAAATCTCTAAATATAAACCCCAAATCCTAAATCATTAGCCAAAACCCTAAAATGTAAATTCAAAGCCCTAAAACCTAGAACCCTTAAAACTATAACTCAAAACCCTAAAGCTTGAAATTCAAAATCATAAATCATAAAACCCTAAACATAAAACCATAATCTTTAAAAAACTAAAACCATAAATATAAATTTATAGTTTTAGCGTTTTAAGATTTAGTATTTTAAGTTTAAGACTTAAGGTTTAATGTTTAATGGGTTCGTCTTATGGTTCGTGATTTTAGGTTTTGAGTTCTAGGGTTTTAGGGTTTTTAGGGTTTCAAGTTTATGATCTTAGGATTTTACTGTTTAACGGTCTTAGGGTTTAGGGTTTCAATTTTATGAATTATGGTTTATGATTTTTTTGTTTTTAGGGTTTTAGGCTTTTAAATTTAAGATTTTAGGGTTTCATATTTTAGGGTTTTAAGTTCATGGTTTGAGGTTTATTGTTTACGATTTCATGTTTATGGTTTAAGATTTTATGATTAAAGATTTAGCGTTTAGGGTTTCATGTTTCATGTTTAAGATTTTATGGTTAATGATTTATGGATTGAGGTTTCATGTTTTATGATTTCAAATTTTAGGGTTTATAACTCTAAGATTATGATTTAAGATTAATTTTAGCTATAAAAAAGACTTTGGAGGGATTAAACTAAAAAAACTAACAAACTTGACATGACTATATGGATTAGTTTAGACACTAATAAGATATTAGCGAGATGTGATTGGCTGAATTTCAACGGTAATAAAATGGGACAGAATGAATAATAACATAAAATTTAAGAAATACAATAGATAAAAAATAATTTAAAAGATAAATTAAAAATCTGTATAAACTTTAAATAGAAAAAATGCATTAAACCTAAATTTAAAGGAAACCGGAAGTGAGGTCAGGCCCAGTGTCCCTGTTGCTATACATTGAAAAAATCTTGCATCTATATAGGTTCTTTCGTTATATCATTACATTTGATGATGATTACTTAGACTGACAAACTTCATACCGACATTAGCTTCTGGTTTTATGAAATGTCAGATGAAGATTATAAAAAAAAATGTGCAGTGATTATGTCAGAAATTTTAATTAGTGTTAAATTTTTAAATATTTATATTTTTAAGTAAATAAGATAAATTGTAAGATCAATTTCTTTTAAGGGTTTTAAGTATTTTTAAATCAATCCTAATATTAAAATATTTTATATCATTTTTTTTAAAAGAATGGTATAGATTAGGGTGGATAAAAAATTTGATTATCCGGTCTTGGATCTGGTAAGGTTTGATAAATTTTTATCTAGTATTTGTTTTGGTGAGACCGAGATTGAATCTAAAATTTAGGTCTCGGTCATAACCGGGATCAGTACTGAATCTTAATTTTTTGGATCCGGTACCCGATGGATACCCAATAAGATCAGACCAATACTAAATATCCGATATTAGTTTTCTTTTGTTTATTTTTTTTATTAGACTTTCTCTTTATAATGAATATTATGAGTTTGACTAGTTTTAAAATTTTAATTTTCAAGTCTAAAATATTTTAATTTTATTATTTAATATTATTATTGATGATTGAAAATTTTAATATTTTTAATATATTTTTAATTTTTAATAAAATCAAGTTAACTTTATAAGGATGAATTCATTATTTTATATCATATATATTTTAAATTTAAAAAAAAAAAACATATAAGACAATTAATGGTACAAAGTGAGTCTGTTATTAATGAGTGAAGCTGATTTCGTCATGATTAGAAAGTGCATATAGAGCTGCGGATGGGTTGAGGAAAACCATGGAAACTGGAAAGAGCTTTTAGATTCCATACGGCACAGATGGTCTAAAGTATAATAATTTTATTTCAAATCTTTTAAAGTAATATCATCTCAGAAAGATCACTGTTAAGATACACGCAGGGAGATTCAGCAGCCAAAAACGCATTTCTTATCCAACATGTATTCTGGGTTACACCCCAACTATCTGCAGATTGCAGGTCAGAAACAACTGGTTTGCACTTGAGCAGGAAACTTTGGAAATATGATTTATTATCATAAATGGATTCTACCATTGCCATCTTCCAAACCCAAGTACTCAAATCACCATGCAACCCAACAAAAAATCTAGCGCTGCCAGTGGCAGTGGCAGTTCAACTGAGACGGGACGGAAACCGGGGTATAAGGGGGTGAGGCGTAGGGCAAGTGGGAAATGGGTGTCTGAAATTCGTGAGCCAAGAAAACCTAATAGAATATGGCTTGGTACATTTCCTACACCTGAAATGGCAGCCATTGCTTATGATGTGGCGGCACTTGCCCTAAGAGGCCAAGGCGCGGAGCTTAACTTCCCCAACTCCGCTGCTTCTTTACCAGTGCCTGCCTCGATCTCCCCTCGTGATATCCAGGCGGCGGCAACCTCTGCAGCTGCGGCCTTAGGGGCTGCGAACGATGCTTTAGTCGGGAATGAAGCTAGAAACAACTTGACTACCGCAGAGAAACCGACTGCTGGTGAGGGTTTGACATTAGATATGCCTAATGTTCTTGTCAATGTGGCGGCGTCAACCTCTGCGGATGCTGTAGTCGGGAATGAGGGTAGAAACAACTGGATAGCCGCAGAGAAACCGAGTTCCGGTGATGATTTCGTTGATGAGGATTTGATATTCGACATGCCTAATGTTCTTGTCAATATGGCTGAAGGGATGCTTCTTAGTCCTCCTCGATTGGACGTTGATTCTGATCGTCCTCCTCCCGCTTCTAACGACGGAAACTCTGACACCCTATGGAAATTCCCTTGACGTAATTCCAGTAATAACAGCAATGCTAGTGCTATTAAGAAGAAAAAAACTTTCCTTTATATTAGTTCTCATCATAGAAATAAAAGAAATGAAAGATGAAATCAGGGTTAGCAGGCATTGTTGAAGTATATGAACTGTCTTAGCATGAAATAGACCACAAACATGGATTTTGAGTGTCTTCTTAGTGCTTTTCGATTTGTTTTAATTTTGGGATTGGTATTTTCTATAGGAATTTTCCATTTATGGGTTTGTCGATCTAATTTTAAATTTAGTGTCCGTACATGCATAATTGAAGCTTGAAACCGCTATATCAAGAAAAGAAAAAGTTCTGAGCTGCTTGTTCCTTCATGCATAACTCTAGTACCGGGAGCCGGCGACCGAAGCCCCAGCAACGGCAACCTCAACCGTGACCTTGACTGTAATTAAAGATGAAATTATATAAGTATAATTATATTTTTAGTCTTTTTATTTTTATCTTTTTTAATTTTTTAATTTAAAATTTTAATAGATTTTTGTCTCTCTATACATTAAATCTTAACTTTGTCTTTAACCGTATATTGGTCATAAGGTAATGAAATTTCTTTTTGGATAAGTTTCAACCCGTACAAAAGATGTAACAATCTGGGTATGTTCTTAGAGAGAGACATAGAATTTCCATTTTATTGAGTGTAGTTTTTGTTATAATTGAAAATTTTATTTTAACTCTAAATAAGAGAATTTTAATATTACCTAACTTCTGATATTAATTCCAAGTTCTATATTCGCAGAGGGATTATAGAAGACAAAGAGGAAAGCGAAGTCACAAATTCAATATTAATTGTATTGTGAAGAAAAAAAGCAAGGCAAGTTGCGAGGAATAATTAGCACGTTGAATATTTTAACAGATATTATTAGACAGAACCTTATCATAAGTTATAAATTCATGAAATTCAATTAATATAGATCTTTTTTACACCATTCTTTTACTTTATCATATTTTTAGGGTAAATTATAAGTTTTGCAGACCTAACTCCAGCTTTTCTATTACTTCTTCATTTCCTACTATAATGATGCCCAACTTTTTCCCCAATGCAAGAGCCTTACATGCATTTCGGGTTAAGATTTATCATAGAAATTTTAAAATTTATAACACGGTCACTAAATTTCTAATCTATTTTATTACGGTCACTAAATAGTTGGAATCAAGATTTACTGTATTTCTAACAATCATTTGAGGGTTTGTATTGCATTGTCTCTATTGGTAACACATTGCATTTGGTTAAGTAGTTTAGAAAGTTTTGAGGCAAACCTAAAAGAGGTAAATGACATAACTATTTAGTAAGATGGTGATGGTAGTTAACAACAATGACGGTAATAAAAGAAATTAAAATTTTAATGACCGTCTTGTAAATTTTAAAAGATCAATGATCAAATTACAAGTGTTTAAGTTCGATTATCATTACCCTATTTTTTAAATTACAAAAATTAATCAATGATATTAATAGGTGAAAATCACATGTCTTTTTATTGTGCCTCCTTTAATGCTTTACTTTAAAATAATGACTTTCGGGTTTAAGATTAGGTTTAGAAAATTAAAGGTAGAGTGTAGTTTTTTAGTACATAGGGTTTAAGATTTAGAATGTGAAAATTAGGGTTGGATTTATAGATAAATTAAGGTTTATGCACGAGCCATCTAACCTCAGTGGTTAAAGGAACGATTGTTATTTCTAGAGATCGCGGGTTCGAGCACCAGTAATGCCAACAAAATGATTAAACGATCAATGTCCAATGGTTGAGAATATACTTTAAAACAGATACTACTACAATCACTTTCAGTTGAATAAAAAAATTAGGTTTTATGTACATGTGTGTTTATATACAAATAAAAAATTTAAAAACTACTATTTAATTTAGAAAATTAATTAAATGATTATATTTATATAATTATAAAAAAGTAAATACAAATATTATATTTAATTTAAAACATAAAATCAATTTCAACCATATTTTAACCTAAATATTACTTTCGTCAATCCTATAACAAATGTAAAGCTTGACCCAATGATTAAACCTGACACTTACTAAAGTTTTGGGACATTACTAGCATTGACTGCAGAAATTGTCATTATTCGTGAAATTTTTAACTTGCTTCATTATATCACCAAAACTTTTTCAATAAAAGATGATAATTTTCAACGAAAATAATAATATGAGGGATAGGATTTCTCGTAAGAGAAAAAAATATATATATAGACAACTAGCAAGGTGGGTGTCGACACTTCACCTTGCTCTATGTCTGCACCCTCAGATATTTGTTGGAGGAGATACTGTTTCATATGTCTACTCAGAAATGAATTTGTTATAAATATCGAAAATACCTTGATATATAAGTTTTTTAAATTTAGAGTTTAAAGGTATTTTACTAGATCTAGGGTTAAGGGTTTAGAGTTTATGATATAGAACTTAAAGTTTATGTTTAGAATTTAAAATCAAAAATTTAGAGTTTAGGGTTTAGGTTACATGATATTAGAGTTTTGAATTTAGATTTTAAATTTCATGAAAAGGTTATGTAATTTTTCTATACGACCTATGTATTAAAATATAACCCATAAATATTTATGACTGATATCATGAAAGATTGTTTAATTATTCATCCCACGAACTACATAATAATTTGTTTGATTTGTTGTTAAAATTTTAAAATTTTTACTATAACAATAAAATATTAAAATTTGATAATTTGTTGGCACATGAAAATTTGATAATATAAAGTAGTCATCACACTTGATAATTGTTTGGTAATCTTTCTTAGACATCAACTTTTTATCTCTAAACTCTTAAGCATCAAAGGTTAAGTTAAGATATCAAATATTATGAATAGATAGATAGATATTAGTTAATTTAAATTTTTTTGATCTTTAAATTTTTAAGTATCGGAATAAAATTCAAAATACGAATTCTAAAACCTTTCGAACTCTCTTCACATATACAAATTCCAGTTCTTTGTTAGGAATACTTCAATATGTTTAGCCAAGTACAATTTTTAGTAACGTTTATAATATATAACAGTAGACAAGCACGTTCATGTTTGTATATTTTTCTCGGGTGAGTAGGCACAATTCCATTTATGAACCCATTCAATTAAGGTCATAATTAGGTCTTAATCAATGATTTAACTTTTAAGGACCACAAGCAAAGCTTAATCAACACCATTAAAACCCTAATTATCACCATTATTGACTGTGCTTACCCCAAGATTTTATGCTTCCCACTATTCATGCTTGGTGATGACAGGAGCTTTTCATCTTGTTTTGGTGCCTAGCAGTTGCTAGCTAGCTTTGTGCACGCACTCTTATCCTTACGGGAATAAAAGATGAGATCCATCAAAATCAAAATAAATCAAGATAAAATTTCTAAAGATTCGGTATTTACTTTATTTTATTCATTTTTTAAAAAATATTGAATTTACTTTTTATAATACTCTTATTTTTATTCTCGATTATGTTTTATTTATTATATTTTTAAGTTAGTATTCTCACCGAGAACTATATAATTTAATTTATTCTCATTGGTAAAATCAAAATCCTAACCTCGAGGTCAGGGACGAAGCTAAAATTTAGGGTCAGGGAAGTAAAATATAAATATTTAAAAGTGAGGGCTAATTTAAAAATAAACCATTTTTTAAAAAAAATTAAATAAAAAAATCTTCAGGAGTGGAGGTGATCACTCTCCCCACCCTTATATACATCCCTCATTGTTCATGGTTAAGAAATGAGGTGAACAACCACTGTATCACATCTCATGATTAAGAATAGTTTTTATCTAGTACATTGTCTGATAAAAATTATAAATTATACTAAACATAATTTTAATACATTTAAAATTTAAAAACAAATAATATAACAAATAATTTTAATACTAAATAATACATTTTCTAAATATTATTATTTACCAACCATCTGTCAAATAATAATCATGAAAGAACCCTAAATCCAATAGGAGGGAAAAAGAGCATTTCCATAACCTATCCATGACTACAATTGCTGTAATTGAACAAATTTGAATAAGACGGTGTACGACATGTCATACCGACATGGCCAAATTTGAATAATTCTAAATTGATTTTACATATTTTTCATTTTTATAGATATGTATTTATGTTAATTCTATAAATAAAATACTATATATATACATTATTATAATTTTTTAAAATATAAATTATCAAAATTAAACTTATAAAAAATGAAAGAAGCATCGTCGACATTCTTAAGTAGACTCACATTTTTATTGTATTTAAATGAATTAACAAATAAGCTCTTAATATTTGTAAAAAAAAAACAAATAAATTTTTAATCTTTTTCAGATTAAAAAAGCTGAGAGTTACGTTAAAAAATTCAGTTTTTTTTTTCAATAAAATAGAATATTATTAAAAATATGATAATATTTTTTTTTTCTAAATCCAAAGAGAAAAAAATGCAAAAACTAAAGGCATGCTAAACAATGTCAACAAACAAAACTATTTATTCTGAAAACTTATTATTACTAAAAAAAATTTGATTAAAGAATATCATTGAAAATTTATTTTTTATTCAAACTTAATAAATAATTTTAATAAAAAAATATGTTATCTTAAAATATCTAAATTTAAAGTTATAAAATATATTTTTTATTTAAAAAATAATTATTAATTTATTTATTTTAATATTTATATTTTATCTTTTAATTTCGATTCTAATTTTATCTGCGACTCTAATATAACCCCAATAAACTCTTAACTTTCAATAACCATTCGCCTTTCCAAATTTATTTGTCTGCAGAACTTTGTCTCTTATAACTGTTGCCTAGTCCTGGAATTAGAGGTGGGTATTCGATCGAATCGAGTCGATTCGAATCAAAAAATTTTGAGTTATTCGAGTTGACGAGTCATATTTTACGACTCAAACTTTATTTAAAATTTTTTCGATTCGAGTCGAGTTTTTGAGTTCCTATAAGTATTTAATTGTAATTATTTATTATGTTATAGTATGATTTGATTCCAATTTAAACGATTTTCTTTAATCATATAAGATATGTATATTTATATTTTTTTATATGTAACAATATTTCTTTATATTTTTATATATCAATGTATATATATCATAAAAAATGATAGACTCATCTCAAACTTAAAAATTAATTCTTTAATTACTAAAAATTTTGAGTTATTCGAGTTATTCGAAGTTTCATTTTACAACTCGAACTTTATTTGAAATTTTTTCGAGTCGAGTTGAGTCTATGAAATTTCGAATCGAGTCAAAACGAGTTGAATATTTTCGCCTCGAATCGAGTCGAATTATTCGTTTTTTTCGAATCGAATCGAGTTTTGTTCACCCCTACCTGTAACTAGTGATGTCAAACTCATATTTTTACGTTTGATTTACCACTACCTTTCAATATATGTGATGATGATTAAGTTCATTGTCGGCAAATTTTACATTAATCGCAGCACATAATCTGAATTCCTTATGATGGCTTTCCCACACGAGTTCACTATGCAAACCAAGTGATAAAATAATATTGGAATAAGTAAACAATTAAGATTCATTTTCGAATTATAAGTTTAAATATATACGTCGAATGTTTTTTCGTCTCTAGACCTATTAATTGTTGAAGATTATGTATTTTTTGTCAATATATTATGATAAGACAATTATAACAGTCGATTGAGTTCGAAACTTAATAGTTAAATTATAATATATCAATTTATTAATAATTATTATTATTATGTATAGCATGGTCTGATCAACTATCATTCTATCTATAATACTAAAGGCGATAAATACTCCAAGAAGATCAAAAACAAAAAAATACTCCCTGAACCGTCCAATTCAATGACCAGCCATGACCTTTTGTAGCTCTTGACTCACCTTTCAATGATGTTCTCGTCATTGCCAACCTCAACCGATAGCAACACCGATAACATGAAGAAGAAGAAGGTGATGAGGAAGATGACTAGTAATCGCTCACCAGATTGGCCTAATGAGGGACGCTTAGCGGCGATCGGCCATCAATGCCTCCTCAGACCAACTGGAGGACTGGTTAGCTAACGGCTAAAGAACTCACATGACCCCACCTTTATCATTTTTATTGGTAACATTTGCCGCTGAGAGTGGCTTTGTGTTTAGGAATTTGCGCAGCCACCTATCCTCGGAGAAAATGATTTCTTCTACGAAACTAAGGTATAAGGCAACCTATTAATACATAAAAATGCCCTGAGGACTTAGCACAATCCTAGGGGAAATATGAACTCATTATGAAGTAACTATATATCGCCTTAAACTCATGTTTCATACTCCCCATAGAATATCTCCCTAATAGGAGATATTCGAATTACGACTGATTTTCTTAAGTTTTAAAATGACTTTACCCGTAATATAATTTTCTGAAAAAAATTAGGATAACTTTGCCCAATACACATTATTATCCGATGACATCAAGATGATTCTGTCTAATATGTATTTTTTTCTAAGAACATTGAGATTACTCTATCAATAAATAATTTTTCTAAAAATATCCAAATAAATATGCATATAATATAATTTTCTTTAAGAGTGTCGAGATGACCCCACTCAATAAGTAATATTCTCTAAAGATGTCGAAATGATTCCGTCTAATACACAACCTTTTTTAAGAGTGACGAGATGACTTCACTTCCAGGTACAAGAACCCTAACAATCAGACTAACTCTCTTCATTAATTCAAAAAATGAAGTACAAGAACCCTAACACTATTACATGAATAATCAGACTTTCGAGGTACCATCTATGTTAGAACCCAAAGGGTTCTTCACCGCCACTCCCAATGGGCCGCCCGATACTGGTGACGGAGTGTCCGCCACTACAAACTCTAGAAGGTTCTTTTCGGTGACCTTCGTAAAACCCTTGGCCTCATTTATTGGGAGAGGCCCTGTACTACTCTGTGGTGCCACCATAGGACCAACGACAAAGGTCCCATACATCCATGATTTTCAATTTTCATATACATGATAACATCAAGCTATTCTAACCCACATCCTTACTCATTAGCCTATCAATTCAGATTCAAATTAATATATGGTTTGGGGTTTGTTTTTCAGAAAGAAATGAAGAAAGTGAATCCAAAATTTATTTTTAGCTTAAAAAATTTCCCCTCATCAGATCCCAGTTGAACAGACAAGTTCTTCAGACAATTCCTCCATCAATAATCCAAATATTGCATATTCAAGTTGTGATGCAGTGTCTCTAATCTGTTCTTGGTTTCTTTTCCAACCATCAAGCTCTGATCTTCTGAAGTCTTGTTCCACCATCATGTCAATCGTGCTTGATTCAACATATTTCCATGATTCTAGCCTTTCACGTACCCTCTTAGCCACTGTTTCTCGATCGATACCAGTCTCTTCCTCTGCAATGAGATCGGACACCAACCTTTTCACGCTGTCCGGGAGACGTGTGGCAGTGCTGAAGCTTGATTTAAGCGCTTCCTGGATAGTGACATCTATGTTCATTTCACTATCAGAAGAAACAGACTCGTTCTCGAGTTCGTCTTCTTTGTCTATGTCGCAAACTCTATAGCTATCATCATCATTGTGTTCTAACATTCTTTTCTCGAGTTCGATCGGATCCAGCTTGGCCAGTTTCTCAAATCTCCGAAGTTTGTGCAGTAGCTGCTGCTTTGCTCCTGGTAACATAACAAGCAAAATCGAAATTAATGCACGGATAAATAATACCTACAGGGCTTTAAATACAAGTAAAAGGTATGGCATGAATTCAAAAGCATGAAGTTTCAAAACCTGAAAATTTTCAAGTAAATTCAAATATAATGGTCCAACAACAGAAGACAAGACCTGTACAAGCAAAATTAAGACATATCTCCTAACTTAGAAATGTGGGTCACACATGAAACCATGATAAGATTTGGTGTCTGCTTTAACAGGATCATTTTGGCCTAACTTGATAATGTACAAACTAAAATCTCAAATGCCAACAAAATTTCCATGGCTCCCACTCATCATCATCATAACCAGAAGCTGTATTTAACCAACAAATTTTAAATGCGATTTATATTTAATACACGGATAATACGATGTATAATTCTATACATTTTTAGTGAACTCGATAACGATCAGTCAATAAAGATAAAGTCAATTAATAATGTATTACACACTTATCACTACATCAAATATAAACCATTGACCTAAATGTCAATTAAACCATTCATATGACAAAGATTAAAGACCCCACAAAATAGATGGAATGGTACAAAAATGAATTCAAGTGATTCAGAAAGAAACGTACTTTGTACATTTGCAAAGCTGCATTCGAGATCAAAACACTCGTTCTCATCGGCATTGTTATCGTTGTCGTCATCCGCGTGTCTTTCGGCGTCCTCGAATGGAGGGTCCAAAACAGAAACAGGACTGCATTGTTCTTTTTCTTCTTCCTCTTCTTCTACTTGTAGCTTCTCAAAGCTCTCTGTTTCACAGTTTTCCTTGTCCTGTTATAACCCAATACAACAACCTCTGATTAAGACATGTTATTCTTCATACATTACTTTCCAATACTTGAATTACAGAAAAAAAAAGAGAAAGAAATACATGAATTTTGAAGAGCTGTTAATACATGATTACTAATTGATTTGGTTGTTGAATTTACCAATCAAAAACTGTGAAACAGTGTCTGGTTTTGATGATGGGAACAAACAGAAAAAACAAAACAAAGATTTGTCTTCCTATGGAAATTATTTACTGGAAAACTAAAAACAGGATTTGCATGGGATCATAAAGTACACTTAAGACTTAACTATCATACAAGAAAATGTGCATGAATAAAGACTAAATAGCACATTTAACCAATAAAAGATACCAAAAGCCAATTTGCAGCGACGTTGATTAAGGAATCTGCTACTATTAGTAACATTTCAGTTAAATGTACTAACCCATTTTTGGCGACGGTTTGGGGATGTCGTCGGGGAAGAGAAGAGTGGTGTCCGATGACTAAAAGAAGGGCTTTTTTGAAGCACGAAATGGAAAGGGCTTTCACAAAATTGCTTATCAAAGGAATCAAAAGCTGAATTACTTTGCACAACATCTTTGGAAATGAAAAGCTCTTCGAAATTCTCGGATCCATGACTGCAGCTGCACAAAGTATCCAAATCCACATCCATGGAATTTCCAGACCAAACAGCACTGCTTGGCCGACCACTCTGGTCTGCCATTGCTAACAACGTTTTCCTTTGTCTTTGATTTTTCCCCCCTACTTTTGGAACTTCATCCCCATCGTTAGCTATTTCACGCTTTCTGTTCTTTCCACGGAGAGTTAGCCTCTTTAGGATTGAACCAAATAACCCAAAAGAAGAGCCATTGTTTCTGGATTTTGATGAAGATTGCTTTTGAACCCTGAGAGCAGCTTCGAGAAGAAGAGCTGCTGTTCTTGATGGGATGTGTAGAAAGATGGCATTGGGGCTCTTGCAGGGACTTTTAACCGGTGAAGTGAATTCAAACAATGGTGACTTCCAACCGGGGTCTGTCGTTTTGTCACGGAAAGAGAGAAAGCAAGCATTTTTACAGAAATTTGAAGTAAAGTTGGAGGATTGAGAAATGGGTTTTCTTTTCTTGATTTGAAGATGAGTTTTAGGAGATGATTTCTTCAGTTGACAGCGTCTATCAGCAATGAAATTCTTCAAAACAAATGGCTCTTGATCCTCTTGAAGTAACTCATGCAAAGGCTTATGAGCCATCACTAAAACAAGATTTGAAAGGGAAAAAAGGAACAATCTCTGGTGTCAACAAGCTATGGTTTTCAGCACCATGAAAGAGTTGACGAGGTTTCAACTTTTAACCAGAGAAAAATACAGTGCTAAAGGCAAAAGTCCCTTCTTTTTTGAAGTATAAACAAGTTGGCTACAAACATAAGATTCAAAGGAAGGCCTGAGGAGAGTTCGACTTCCTGATTCAAATCTAAAGGATTTACAATATCGAGGCAAGATAGAGATTAAATAATACTGCAAAATAATAAATAATCCTAAGATTTACCCACATTCAAAAAATAATACTAACAAAGCTGCCCATTGTAGGGCGTTTTTCTGGCAGTATTTTATAGCTTCTACAGGAGAGGATCTGGTGTCTCCCTGTATCTCTTACCAGTGTCGACAAAGGAAAGATAAAAAATGGGTTTCAGTCTGTCCGAAGAGACTAAAAAGTTAAATTGTCGCATTGTCTTCTTCGTCGTAATAAGAATTATTATTACCGTGTTAAGGAATATATAGGGTTAATTTTATTGATACTATTGACCAACGAAATCAAGATTTGATGTTAAAAGAAAACATAAATATTTAAAAGTATAAATAAATTTATAGATAAATTATTTCTAAAAAATTATATAAAGAGATAAAGATTAAAAAAAAAATTAAAGACAATGACTATTATTTTTCCGTATTCTATGTAGTTTCGCCCCTAACGTGAACACTTTAAATATATTTAAGTGATAAACAGATTGATTTTACTTAAACAAGTATCAAATTTGAGATATTATGTACACATTTAAAGTATTATTTTTTATTTAACGTATCCGATCTAAAGTATTCGTAAAATAGATATATGTATTCAAAATTTTATTTTTTATTTAACGTATCCGTGTCTACTTATAAAACTTTAAAATTCGAAACCCAATTATCTCGTACTGCCAACAGCAATAACATTATTTGGTACTAAGAAAATAAAATGTTAAATTATGGTTTCATCATTTTATCATGTTTAAATTTGATATAATTTTATATTTTTATAAATAAGACAAATAATTAACGATGTTAATATAAAAGAATGTCGAACTACAGTTGACGAGGTTTCGAAGGTAAAAATTATTTTTACAATACTTCATGAAAAAAATAACTTTTGTTATATACAACCAATGGTCTAATTCTTGATTAGTCAATCTAAGATCAAGAACCCTTTCGATATGTGTTAACGATTTGAATAAATTAATATTATCATAAAACTGGACACAAACTAATGTTAAATTAAAATTAATAAAAAATTGAAATTATAACTTTATTTGCTTTGTGGAAAAAAATTAATTAATGATTAATAATACATATTAATATGTACATTTGCCCGTAGAATCCTCCTATATGCAATTGATTTTAAATTCTCTATGTAACAGATAGTGTTAACTTCGAAAGCAGACCATGCTTAAAATTAGTAATTTTTTTTTCTTACATCTCATATACGACAATACTAGAAACATAGAGAGGGCATCAATGTTAAATTTTGTATTAGGACAACCTAAATCAAAAGATAATAATATTAATAATAACAACACTTTACAGCTGGACAAAGTACTTCCAGATAATTAAGTACTTAAGTACGGATGATTTTAGAAAAAGCCGACCTTAAAAAAGGCCTAAAAAACGGTGTACCGTTTTTCTTACAAAAGTTATAAGAAATTCGGTATATACCGAAATTCTTATAACTTTTATAAAAAAACGGTATATATCGAATTTCTTATAAAAACTATAAGAATTTCGGTTATAAATAGATTTTCTTACAAAAAGTATAAAATTTTCGATATATACCGTTTTTCTTACAAAAATTATAAGAATTTCGGTATATACCGAAAAGTGTGTACCGAATTTTTTACAATTTTGTAAGAAAAACGGTACGGCCTTTTTTAGTTTTTTTTAAGACCGACTTTTTTTAAAATTTCCCACTTAAGCACGTCAGGAACTAGATTATTAGTACAAACATTAGAGATATGCTTATTTCTTTTATTTTACTAATTAACTACGACTTGTACCTTATGGAAACAAAAAATTGTTATTCTCTCTCTTTTTGACCAAAAAGAAATTCATTCGTAACGAAGGATATAACATGTAGTTTTAGATGTTAGTAATAAAAATGATTTTATTGAATTTTTTAAAAAGATGAATTTTAATAAATTATATTCGTTAGACGATATTAATTTTAAAATTTATTATAAAAATCTGAAAAATACTCTTAAGAAAGATGAATTATCTTGATTTTGATGAAAACGAGTTATTTGTTGAGTTGAATTTATTGACAGAGTTTTACGTAACAAAACTTTTTAAAATTAAAATTGTTAAAGTCATACTTAAAATCAATTATATCGCAAGCATGGATGGAGCCACGTTGTAGTTAGGAGGGGTGATCTCTCCTACCCTAAAGTTTTTTTTTTCATTTTTTTCTCCTATTTAAGATTTTTAAAATTTTAATTTATTTATGAATTTATCCCTCTCACTTTTAATTTTTTATATTTTACTCTTAATTTTAAATCTTTATTCTTCCCTAATTAAAAATCTTAAATGAAATTATTTTGATGACAATAAAAAATAATATCTTAAAAAAAATAATGATAAAAATATTATAAATTAGTGGCGTTGTGTTTCGTGATCAACTTAGGCTGCGTTTAGCATTGTGTTTTAAACCAGCTTTTGGTTCAAAAGCTGGTTTAGAACGCAGAAGCAATGATAAATAGTTTTTGAAGAAAAAACTACGTTTAAAAAGTGTTTTTAGGAGTCAGATTATAATTTTAATCTTCATTTACTATGTTTTATTATAATTAATTTTTATAAATATATAATTATATTTAATATAACTTTTTAATTTAAAAATTATATATATTCATGTCAAATTTCTAAAAGTTACTTTTAGAAAAACACTTTTCAAAAATAATTTATGTATTCATTCATTAATATTTTATATTTTATCATATTTAAATTAATATTATAATATAGAAAGAATTTGATTATCATTTAAATATATATTTTTAACTTATAAATCATATCTAAAATAGTCATTTATTTTTTAAATCACTTTTTAACAGCAATACTAAATATATGTGTCTCAAACTAAAAATTTTAAAAAAAAATTTCTATTACAATTTTTTTATTATACTTTTTAAAAGTAATGTTAAACTGATCCTTAAAAACTACCATCCGAAAGAGCTTTAGCAGGCAGACCTTTTCACATAGTATGTGTTTATCGGAGGGTGTGAAGTACGACTAGCAATAACTACCGAAGACCTTGAAGAAGTTATAGGAACGAAACTAAGATTTAATATTAGAGGATTAAAAATTTATTAAATTTAAAAATTTAAAAATTAAGAATAATAAAAAATTATTTAATTAAAGTTAAAATTAAAATAAAAACAAAAATACAATTATTTCAAATAATTTAAGAGGGACCATAATCCCTGCTCCGTCCCTGAGTTGTAGTCTGGGCTGGGGCATGTCCAAAAAGCTTCCACTAAGGAGAAATTCCAGAATTTTTGGTTAGTATTTTATTGCTAAGAACTGTGGCACCCAACACAGCGTAGGATCAGAATTTGAGGGACATCTTACCTAGACTAATTCAAAATGTTTATTATACCGTGCTAGAATGAAAAAAAGTCAAAACAGGACTTGCGATTAAGGACGAAACTATTCAAGAATGAAGAGACATAATCGTCTTATTCTTAAAGATTTTTTTTATTTTATCCTTTTAGTTATTTTTTTAAAATTTAATTTATTTAGGAATTTATCTTTTACTTTAAAATATTTATGTTTTGTCTCATAACTTTAAATTTTGACTCCGTCCTTACTTGCGAACTTAAAACTTCAACCGAGGGTATCCCAACTTCATATGTCATAATTAATAGTGCAAATCGTCTACCTCTTTTTTATACCTCCATTTGTGCTTCTGTTTTAAATTAGAGGGTTTAGGGGTAAAGGTTAGGGTTTAGAGAATTAGGGTGGAGTGTATTTTTAAGGTGCGAGTTTAGGGTTTAGGATATAAAAAATAAGGATTAGGGCTTAAAATTAAATTTTTAAAATTTTTTCAAATAAAACATAAAAAGATACATGATAAAGAAATAAATGATTTTTACTTGATTATTAGTTACTATCAATTGTTGCGTTGATTTAAGCAGTTGCAAAAGTAGGAGTATTAACTATTAAAAGTCTGTCTACTTTTCCTTCTTGGTCTCTAGTGAAACAACATCTCATCTAGGAACGGAGCTAGGATTTAGGGTTGAAAGAATAAATTTATAAAAAACTAATTTTTAAAAAAATTTAAATAAGAGAACAAAAATAAAAAAAAAAAATTCTTTGAAGTAAGGGGCGATTGCCCCTCTCCACCTCTACACAGCTTCGTCACCGACCTCATCATTGAAGTGAAGCTCAAAAACAACGTTATTGTGTTCGAAAAACCGAGATACAAATAACAAATTTCTCGTGATTAAAGCCACGTGCAGTAGGTGAAAAGTAACTAATTATTGAACACAAGTAGTTACATATGCTTGTCAAATATTAAGAATAGTTAATGATGAATTAGCATCTATATAAAACTTACTCTGCACAGTCTAGCCTCTCCCTAGTGGAAGATAAGTAAGGTTGTTGATAAAAAAAAGTATAATTTAAATATATACGACACCATTTAAATATTAAACTAACACAAAATAAAAAAGTATTTAACAAATTTATACCTTAAATATTTAATTATCCGGTTTAAAATATACAACAAATACTCCATAGGAAGAAAATTTGAATGGAAAAATCAGTAATAAATAAAGTTTAAATGTTACATTAGTGGCTACATGTCGTACCCATCCTTTTTGTTCCATATAACATGACGGGTCCATTTCATGTATCAACTTTAATTTAAAAACTAAATTTTGGATTTGATTTTTGAAAGTGAAAGTTCATTTTCCTTATTAAATTTAACATAAATATTGATAACGGAAAAAGAAAAGTCGAACCCACTCTGGGGGTTGTTTGGGGGCATAGTAGGATTCTGGTATATATATTTTTTTTCTTCCGTAGAGGCGATGAAAATAAAATGAGGTCGACAACTTTAAAAATATTTCAATTTGGTTATAAATCCTTTTAGAAAGGATAAGTTTATAACAGATATCGAACACTGCTGAACATTATTAATATTACACATCGTTATAGAATTTTCCTTTTAGAAAATATTTTACGCATCAATATTAGCTTATGTTTTAATTTTAGTCATCTAGGATAATTTATGTTAGTGACATGTGTCAATATAACATGATAACACATGTTATCATTGGTTGGACTTCGGATTCTAGGTCCAAGAATAAATTCAAAAACAAATTAATTATTCTAATTATAAACTTTGGATTAACTTAATTTTTAAATATTTATCAGATCGGTTACTTAATCTAAATTCTAAATTTATTGTAATATATACCTACGAATTTTAATATTTATTTAAAAATTAATAATTAGGGTTGCATTTAAAAATATTAAACCTAGATATTTAAGATTCCTTCTAGTTTTTGTTCCTCAACCACCGAGTCAAATACTCGTATAAAGATAAAAATAACATAAAAAATAAATAAGGTACGAGTGAAATCCGTGTTGAAAATAATTTAATGAAGATTACACATGAAAAATCAAAATTACATCAATTAATAAAAAACGATTACACTAATTAGGTTAAATTCCAATTGGTAAAGCCTTACAAGAAAATTAGACTGTAAAAATATCCATCGACGATAAGTTTATTTAGGTAAATTTATTTGTTAACTAACGAAAAAACATAAACAAAATATTTTTAACAAAAAGTTCGAACAAAAATATATAAGATGAAACATCTACAGCGATATGGAATTTATTAAATTATTCAGTCAATGCATTGTAAGCTTAGAGGAATTCAGTTCATGCCTCACGTTGCTGTGAACACCATGTTCGGCGTCTTATAGCTTCAAAAATAACACAGGGGGGAAGCATTTACAGGCATCATATTAATTAATTTTCTTGTTCTATTAGAAAATCACGACTTTCTCATTATTATTGCTCATGAAAGAAATGACTTCTACTCCGATTTTCACTTCTATGCCCGGCATTCGACGGAGGTTTTATCTGGGATTATTTCCATATCCTATGCAGTGAAACTCATGATCACAGAATTATATTTTCTACGTAATTTTTAAGAAAGAAATACCTCGTTCAGTGGGACAGCTCCTCAACAAGATTTCGATCCGTTGATAACAAAAGCTTCTGTGATCGAGAAAAGTTTAGCTGTCTAAAGGTTCTGATTCTTCATCAGGTTCAGGTTCAGGTTCCACTGCTGCTTCAACTGTTTTCAAATTTTCAACAGCTTCCGATTTGCCCACTGCTATTGGTTCATCTTCAACTAGTGCGTACACCACTGCTGTTCTAGAGGGTGCATACACCAAGAATGAACGAGGTCGGTCATCATACCATCCTTCCTGGAAAAAAGAACCCATCAGGTTTTAATGAATGTGAAAAGGCAGTGGTATATGAGAAGAGTAAAGAACTCAGCAATAAAAATAGAGAAATCTCAAGAATGAACTTTGATCCATTATGTTGAACTTCGATTTGGAGCAATTACATGCATGGAATTTGATTTTTGATGCAGGTTCCATGGGCAATTTTGATATTTATCCCATACAAGTATCTCCAGAGAATGTACTTACAGCACTGAAGTATTCAGCAATATGGTTAAGCCTATTGAAGCCTCCAAACAATGGATCGTCCGAATCCAATACAATCTGGAAGAGGAGGGAATATTAGCCATTGCATGGAAAAGAGCTTAAACTTTGTTGAGACTATATGTGAAGAATCAATAACTGGAGACGAAATGAATGATCCACGGATATGGATAGTAACAGGAGTAAGATTTGAAAACAAAAGACATGCAAATTCTTTCGAGTTTCAAAATTTTGAACCCACAAATTAAACATCATACCTTGTATTTTCCAGGCTTTAAGCAGCCCACTCGGTAGTCAAAATAGCTCTTATGCCAATGAAAGTTGAACACAAAAACCAGGTTGCCTCTTTCAAAGACAATAATCCGATCTCCTTCGTCCTTACGTGATATATATTGGTGCTCAGAAGTCATGAACTGAAGAAAAAACCATGCACCATTTTTAACTAAATAAGTAGCAAGAAAAACTTATTGAATTTGGATAAATCCCATTGCGTGAAACAGGCGAAGGTATTGGTAAATTACCAATGATTAGCACATATAAAACATCAAAACGGTAAAGCCCCAGCAATACTTACACCATATTTCTCCTCAAGATGCTGCATTGCCTGATCAAATTCTTGCATCCCGCGATACCTCAGATAGTCGGCATCCCCCTATATGCATATAACCAAATATAAATGCATTGTGACACATGCTAACTGAGAGGCAAAGCTGAGACATTTATGCATTATATCCTTGTATATATTAGATAAGTGATAGTAAAATACAAATACATATGATGCTGCTAGTCCCTAGATGAAAATAAAATCACATAGCTATCAAAGTTTTAACAAACAGTAATACAAGCAAAATATGAACTGAATGGAAACTTACGAGATCAAATCTCCGTCGACATTTATCATAACTGTAATTATTCCCAGGGATTACTGAGCCATTAGGAAGACGCTGGTCACCCCTTGGAAAATCAATCCACTCTAAAAGAAAAGAACAATGGAGAAATTAGAGCACAACATTCAAGAACCACCAATTTCTACAATTCTATCATAAAGAATGAAACATTGGGAAGATTTGCAACCATTGGACCCTTACCAGGATGTCCAAATTCATTTCCCATGAAATTCAAATATCCTTCTCCACCTAGTCCCATTGTAATAAGCCTAATCATTTTGTGTAATGCTATCCCACGATCTATAAGTGGGGTACTTGGTCTATCAAGAGCCATAAATTCGTACATATCCTGCAAAAAAGGGAATTCTGAAGTTAATAATATTAAAGAATATAAAGCTGATAAAAGTCGTATATATAACTTAGCAAAAGCCAATATAATTGCAAACTTCTAATAGCTGAAGTCCAAGGAAAGAAAAGACTAATAAAAGCAATTCCTATATAGCCAGTTAGATTTCGAAGTGTGCAATACTCGTCAGCATGATTGTAAGTATGAACATCTTTAACCTTATCCATTAACCAGAATGCAATTGTTTTGTCACCAACTAGAGCTTGGTCATGACTTTCAGCATAAGCAACACACTTTTCCATCCACCTCCTGTTGGTAAGTGTGTGAATAATGTCACCCATTTTCCAGTCTTCATCTCTCTTCCTACATGATGTAACAAGGCAAAAAGAACATATATTTATCAAATATCTCACAATGCGGTGAATTAAAGGTCATCAGAAAGTAAAAAGTTTTAAATTGGACAGATACACACTTAAGAATCTCAATCCATTTATCAGCAATGGCCATGTGAAGACGGTAATCAAATCCCACACCACCATCTTGGACAGGAATGCAGAATGTAGGCATTCCACTTACCTGTAGCATACACAATGAATAGAATAAGGAAGAAAAAGCATATTGTCATTCGCTCCAAGAATTGCTTATCTTGGTAAGGATTTCGTGTGTCATTCCTTCATTTATCAACTAAAAGTTACTATAGTTGGCTGTCAACTGAATATTCCTAACAAATTAATGCTAATATTTGCATAGGGTAAAACAAAAATCATGCTTGGTTGTGCTCGTAGCTTTTTAGGTGTTTTTTTTGGGGAGAAAAGATGAAATTTGTGAAACAAGGACATTTCAGATATATAGATATTATTGTTCCTCCTGTTCTAGTGTTTCTGGAATTTTAATTTTGGACTCTTTAGTTATAATGTTTCCATAATTCTTGGTCTACAATAGAAGTTAGTTCAGTCTGCGTCAATAAATTTTAACTACTCTTCAATTCATACAACAATTTCAAATTTACTTACAACTAACCTACTTGTTCATGGCATATGAATTCAGTTGATGCATGAAGTGGTACAGAATGAGCAAAACATGCATAAAAAAGGGTTTGGTAAGCCATGAATGGAAAAGTACATCAGTGCAAACTTTTTCAAAACCACTTATATGTCTATCATCCACATGGAACATGTAAAAATGTTTCGGAAACCCATTAAATTACTGGATCCAGTGGCAGCAATGTTTCTGTATAAGACACAGAGTGGTTAAATTAAAAACCACGATTTTGGAATAGATAATTCTTAAAAGACAGAGGATTCTCAAGACAGTTCTAAGAAGAGTTATAGAACATACATCTTCACCAATGGTGACAGCCTGAGGATAGAGTCCGTGAATCATATCATTAACCAGCATTAGGTACACAACAGCATCTACATCAGTGGCAAATCCGAAGTACTCGTTGTAGTTTCCAGTAAATCCGACCTACAGAAAGTTCAGGAAAACAAATATTAAGTACGCAGATAGCCTTTGGTCCTCAAGAAAAATTTTAAGAAAAAAAATCATAGGGAATTGATGCTTCACTACTTGCAAGAACCAAATCTTATATCAGTACCACTATAATGCCAAAACTTGGGCAGTTAAAATCTGAATAGCTGAATAACTTATTATATAACACCAATGTATAATCCCCAAATTCACTCAAATATAATACCTGCAGCCCATGATGGGTGTACATCATTGAAGTCACACCATCAAATCTGTACCCATCAAACTTATATTCCTCAAGCCACCATCTTGCATTTGAAAGAAGAAACCTTAATACCTGAAGCAACAATTAAAGAAAAATATTTACACAATTGGACTAGAGGAAGTCAAAATATGTCAAAAATCTATTTGTTAAGAAAAGTTCAGGTAGAAGTACATACTTCCCAGCTCCCATAATTAAAAAGGCGAGAATCCCACATCCAGTGGTGACCCCTTGACCCCGAGTGGAAGTAATGAGCATCAGTTCCATCAAACATGTTCAATCCATCTAACGTATTATTGGAAGCATGGCTGTAATCAGATTATCAGTCAGATACATAGGTAGATGAGAAATAAATTAGTAACTTAATAACTATAGAATAAAAAAGGACCAAGATTCATAGTGAACAACTGCTTTCGCAACAAGCTGATGGTGGGCAATAATATAAGATAGTTTATAGGATTGTATCATTTATATACTCAATCAGTTACAACTTTGCTTTCTCTTGTTTAGATTTTTTTGGTTTCCCAAGGTATCCACTGGACTGGAGCGAAGCCAATTACTAATCATCCACACTATTTAAAGCAACTTTATAGACGGAAAAAATCAACTACAGAAACTAATAGGAGACTATATTCTCGTGGACACATTTGCATCAAGTCTTCTGGAAAAATGAGCATATAGAGTCAAAGCAGGAAAAGAATAAGTGTTTAACTTTTCCTTTTCTTGTACAAAACAACATGGGAAAACTGTTATAATCTCCTGGAAATCTAATTATTACCTGTGCACAATATCCATAAGAACAAGTATCCCCAACTCATGAGCCTTATCTATCAGTGACTTAAGATCATCGGGGGTTCCAAAACGACTGCTAGGCGCAAAGAAGTTTGTCACATGATAACTGCAACATATTAAATGCAACTTATTATAGGTACAAGACATTAGTTTACATTACAAAAGTCAATTGCTGAAAATATGTCCCTACTTGTATCCGCAAAATAACAGTTGGTACAACTTTACAAACTTACAAGCATAACAGAAACAAATAGACTTGAGAGTTAATATTATGATGGAGGTAATACCCAAAGCTAGCATAATACGAGTGCTCTTGAATAGCCATGATCTGAACAGCATTGTACCCAAGCCTTTTAATACGGGGAAGAACATCATCTCTAAAGTTGGCATATGTGTTAATCATTGGCTCCTGCATCAGAGTTGACAATTCTAAGTGAAATGTGACATAGAAATAAAAAAGGATTTCAGGTCTTTGTGCAGCAAATTTTCTGTGCATGATGGTATGCATGAAAATTAACGTTTAGCATGTAGTCATATTTATATACAAGGGTCACTTTTGTTTTCAGCCCGTCTTATTTTGGTCACCAATTTTGACAAGTTATGTTTTGGTCGCTCACAATATCGGCTCATTACGTTTTAGCCACTAAGCCATTAACTTATGTTAGTATGATGACGAGTCGCATTTGTAAAAAGAGTTAAACTTTTAATTTAACCCATGAACTTTAGGCAAAATACTAATTTGACATCTAAACTTCATAAAACCCAGCCAGTCCTCCGTGGACAACTGTTGGACCTAAAATTTCTAGTGTACTCTTTTTTGGCCTGCTGAACACAAATTCGGTGTTTGTTTCACCAAAAAATACCTCAAACTCCACAAATCTAGAACCACTAGACTTCCTTTAAAATTAAACCATAATAATAAATTAATCATTAATAGTCTTTTTAAAAGACACCAGAAATCTAAACCTATATCATAATCCAATTCATAATTTTTTATTTACAATATTATGTTATAGTCCTTAAATTATAATTACTTTAATAATGACTTGATCATAATATAAATACTGTTCGTCATTGTCATAATTTAATTAGAGATGTATTATTCAATTACAATCATAAATTAGATTAATATTTTTTAAAATCTTAAGTTTAGGTACCAACTCTGGAGTAAATATTCTTTAGATACCAACTTGAAAGAAATTGTCTAATTAAAGTATTAATTTGAGAGTTTTCCCTTGCACCAAAAGCAGGAGATAAAAAACTATATAGATTTTTTTTTCTTTGCAACTTAATTCAATGAGTTTTCCCTTCAATAGAGGTCATTCTTCCATCAGGATGCAAGATGGAACTAACAGTTTCTTTCAATGAGTTTTCACTTTTCTTTCTACCTTTTTTATATTTGAGGGAAATTGATACTTTAAATATAAACTAAGATGATTTTCCTGTAAAATGAATTTTATATTACAAAAAAAAAAAGAGTAATGTTTTGCTTTCAGTCCCAATGCCTAGGAGTAACACTTATTTGTACCAAGCCTGAAAACAAATGGAATATAAAATATGATCCCACAGAAGAAAGCATTCAACAAAGAACTTTATAAACTTATGGTGGTCCTACTTTAAGATCAAATAAAACATGGGAAAACATCTCATGCACTAACACCTTAGTTTTAGGGTTTAGGGTTTAATTGTATGGGTTTAGAGTTTAAGGTTAGAATTTAGAGCTTAGGGTTTAGTTTTTGGGATAATATGGTTAGGATTTAGGTTTTAACCTACGAACCTTAAACCCTAAATTCTAAACCCATACAATTAAACCCTAAACACTAGACCCTAAACAAAATCCTTAAACCCTTGTGCATAGAATAATTAGCCATAAAACATATGCAATTGAGCACATAAAATTTTCTACAAGCAAGGGAAAAGAGAGATACCGTGCTACTCATTCCAACATGGGACTCATAAATTCTAAGTGATTTGGGTCTTTTAGGCTGGGGGTGTTTGAATACATACTTCTCCTGTCAAAATAGAAACATCGTTAGTAATAAGAGAGAACACATTTGTGATAGAACACATAACAATAACAGACCGAACTAAGCTGATTATGCTTGTGCAGTGACTGAACTAGACCAGAAAGAATGTAATTTAGAAACTGGCATATATTAAAGTGAACCAACTGAAATTGTTTTCTTAAAAACTTCTATTAAAGGGAATTGGCCTGAAGTCTGGACACAAAGCTTATAAAGGAAGGGATTCATTGAGCTAACCTCATTGCATACTTACTCTAAGAAGAATAAAAAATTCAGTGTTTATGCAGTCATATGCGTATGCATGTGTGCTTTTGTTCATGTATCTTTACAGAAAGCAGTCAATTTAAGATTTTCGGACATTAGTTAGCACTTCCTATTTTACTTGAACACCAAATATTTAAGCAACTTATAGTTAGGACAGAATAGTCATCTAACGTTTCCATCAAATTCCAAAGATAAAATAAACAGTAACAATACCTCTTCTGGTGGATCATAGTATATTCCGTTGTATGGGATTTCACCTGGTGCTTGAACAGAGAACTTGATCCAAGCCGGAATGGAGTCCTTAATCCCAGATGGAGTTTCCATACGAATCTACAATAATATTGTCAAAAAGTTAAAAATAGACTTGAGAGGAGCTTTAAATCAATGATTTTGACAAGATCTCAACAGTCTGGCAGCAAAAGAAAATATTCTTTCTTTTTTTCTTCTTGTCTTTTCTTCTCTTCTTTTTAGGTGGGAGTTAGTTCGATTTGAACTCAGCTACTTTGAATAATTTTATTTGACTTGTATATCTGTGAGAAAGGGGCCATGGTGGCCGTAAATGCAACGGAAGATGATATTTTTTCAGAGAGAACAAAGTGTTTCTCTATATTTTCTTATTATTCTTCTATATCAAATGATTACAGAATAAACCTTTAAATAGGCTAAAATAGAGTTTTAATATAACTAAAATTATACTTTATCTCTAATTTAAATAATATTTATTCCTAATTTAAATAAGACTTCTAATAAATCTAAACTACTAATTAGGAATAAACTCTAATTATATATTGAATAAAAAACTCTAACACTCCTCGTTAATTTAGACTTCTCTTCAAGCTCTAACACATCTTGGATAACTAACACTCCCCCTCAAGCTGGTGAACAAACGTAGTAAAGCACCAGCTTGGATCTTGGATGTGATGCGCTGTCCTTTTTTTGTTGTTGTTGTTTCTTTGGAAAAAAAATACTCTTTATTCTCGGGTTAGGAGTCTTTGATTTAGATGCTCCAGCACGCGGTTCTTGATTAAAAAATGTGATGTAAATGATGTACGAAATAATCAAAGGAATCTACACTCCCCTCCAGTTGATAGTTACACAGACTAGAATTCCAACTTAAACCTTTGGCGTAGAATCCTTTAAAAATATTATTTAGTTTTTAAGGCTAAACTATAACCTTTTCAACTATCTTTTTGGATGGATGGCTAAGATAGAACCAAATAGTTTTTAAATAGTTTTTAAGGCTAAACTATAACCTTTTCACCTATCTTTTTGGATAGCTGGCTAAGATAGAACCAAATAGTTTTTAAGGCTAAACTATAACCTTTTCTCCTATCTTTTGAAATGGATGGCTTAGATAGAACCAAATAGTTTTTAAAGCTAAACTATAACCTTTTTTCCTATCTTTTGGAACAGATACCATGTGAGAAAGGGGCTATGGTGGCCGTAGATGCAACGGAAGATGATATTTTTCAGAAAGAACAAAGTGTTTCTCTGTATTTTTTTTATTATTCTTCTATATCAAATGATTACAGAATAAGCCTTTAAATAGGCTAAAATAGAGTTTTAATATGACTAAAATTATACTTTATCTCTAATTTAAATAATATTTACTCCTAATTTAAATAAGACTTCTAATAAATCTAAACTATTAATTAGGATAAACTCTAATTAGATATTAAATAAAAACTCTTAACACTCCTCGTTACTTTAGACTTCTCTTCAAGCTTTAACACATCTTGGATAACTAACACTCCCCTCAAGCTGGTGAACAAACGTAGTAAAGCACCAGCTTGGATCTTGGATGTGATGCCCTACTCTTTTTTTCTTCTGTTGTTTCTTCGGAAAAAAAATACTCCCTGTTCTCGAGTTAAGAGTCTTTGGTTTAGATGCTCCAGCACGCGGTTCTTGATTAAAAGATCTGAGTTGAATGATGTACGATGTGATCAAAAGAAACTACACTTCCCCTCAAGCTGATAGTTACACAGACTAGAGTTTCAGCTTGGATCTTTGATGTAGAATTCTTAAAGAATATTATTTAGTTTTCAAAGCTAAACTATAACTTTTTCATCTATCTTTTTGGATGGATGGCTAAGATAGAACCAAATAGTTTTAAGGCTAAACTATAACCTTTTTACCTATCTTTTTGGATGATTGGCTAAGATAGAACCAAATAATTTTTAAGGCTAAACTATAACCTTTTCTCCTATCTTTTGAAACGGATGGTTAAGATAGAACCAAATAGTTTTTAAGGCTAAACTATAACCTTTTTTTCCTATTTTTTGGAACAAATGGCCAAGATAGGAGAAACAATGAATATGGTCTAAACAGCATCAGCGGAAAAGAAAAACGATGTGTATCTGAAAATCCATATTGTCGATTTGTTGTTGATTATAGATGGCAGCAATGGTGACAACATCAAGATCGTTATTGGCTCTGATACCATGTGAGAAAGGGGCCATGGTGGCCGTAGATGCAACGGAAGATGATATTTTTTCAGAGAGAACAAAGTGTTTCTCTATATTTTCTTATTATTCTTCTATATCAAATGATTACAGAATAAACCTTTAAATAGGCTAAAATAGAGTTTTAATATAACTAAAATTATACTTTATCTCTAATTTAAATAATATTTATTCCTAATTTAAATAAGACTTCTAATAAATCTAAACTACTAATTAGGAATAAACTCTAATTATATATTGAATAAAAAACTCTAACACTCCTCGTTAATTTAGACTTCTCTTTAAGCTCTAACACATCTTGGATAACTAACAATACCAATCATAGAATACATAAATGGCAGCACAGATAACACTTTAACTGCTGAAAGGCAGAGAATTATACAGTATTTTGCAATATTCTATTTGTCCAGCCAATGTTTCAGAAGATTAATCCTGCAGTAACTTCTTTGAAGGATTCAGGTTTGCATAAACAGTTTTATAAGCAGATCCTACAACAAGAAGTGCTTAAAGTAATAGCACCAACAAGTCACGTGCTCTTTTTAAGATTCTAAAGTATCTCAGCTACATTGGAGTATTGATCAATGCAGGGAACCATAAGTACATGATGGGAGCATCAATAAATTTTGTTTAGTGAAGCAAATTTAATATGATATTGTCTTCTGTGACTGATTGATACAGCACTTAACTAATTCCTCTATAGACCTTCGTGTTTGCAATACTAAAGCCTGCTCTCTTCAAACTCATATAAACTTGGAATTGTTTTTAAAATGTAGGTTCTATTATCAAACTCCACAACCAGCCTTCTATAATGCTCTATTTATCTCCTTATTACATAACAAGTTCTAATTATATTAGAAACTATTCTAACAATTAAATATTCTTTATTAACTAAAAAGAAGGAAAACAATGTAGCTTTCTAAATGGTTTACTAGCACAGCTTTGCTGCAATTTCTGCCAATTAGACATGCAATGGGAGTATAGAAAACAAAGTCATGCTTAAAGGTTCCTGGTCCCCATGTCATGGTCAAAAGGAAGGATAAATAAATACATTGCTGGTGTACAAGGAAAGAGCTGCAATTTCTATGGGTTCTATTTCTCTGAGTCCAAAAATTGGAAAAGGGAAAAATAAACAAGAAGCAGTTGAAATCAAAGGAGCCAACTTTCAAAAGCAAACTTCATATTCATCCACAGTGAATTTACCTTCACTCGAGAACCATGAGGAATTGGTGGTGAACCATCAGCATTATTAGGTAAAAAGATCTCCCAGACACCAAAGTCATTCTGTCAAAAAAATAATATTTTTAGAATTAACACTATACGAAAAATAAAAGACAGGATGTACAAATGCAAAGAGATCAATGTCATGACTTTCTAAGACCTTAACACACAGTCACCTTCTTTTTTATAATTGAGATTGCATGTATTAAGTACATGAATCTGCTGATACAAGCTAACTTTTTTCTTCATTACATAAACTTTGATAATGTTAATGTTCTTAACTTTTCAATTTCAAGCTTTGAAGTATATCAAACTGTACCTAATCTTTGGATCCTCAGACATGGAAAATATCAAGTAACAAGTAATGGACAGGTAATTACAGAAGAAAGTATAAACATACCCGGTTCATAACATCAGCATTAGGGTTCCAATTATTAAAATCTCCAATCAGGGCTGCTGACTGAAAAAGAAATTGCAACGAAATTGAGAAGTAGACATCATCTAAAAGTAGGTAAGACTTTACAGATTGGATGGAAATCAACAAATTACTAAAATCTATGGTTAAATCTCAAATGTTAAAAGGATTCATAACAAACCTTAGCTCCTGGTGCCCACTCCCTGTAAGTTATTCCCGTCTCACTGAGAGCCAGATGAGATTATGGTCAGAAAGAACATCAGCAAAAGAAAAATGACTTCTGAAGCAGTGCACAAAATGTGAACAAAGAATGACATTTTCACTGAAGATTAAACTTAACAAGATAGCTATAAGCAACATGATACAAAGAATTCATAAAATAAATGAGGAAATATATTAAAAATAAACAAATGAAGATAGAGATAAAAGTGACCGTAGAGAAAGGACTAATTTTATGGGCTGTAATAGAATTTCTCATTTTTTACTTGCACCCAAAGAATCAAATGATTGCTCCACGTGTTCTTGAGCATCAATGAACTTTTTTAGATTACTGTGACCGAGTTATAAACATATAAAAGTACTGGAAAATAACTTACAATGTTCCCACATAAAATTAATTACAAGAATATTCCAGCACTAATTTTATTAATGAAAATTGTTTACTTGAACTGGAAAGGATAACATAGAAAAAGCAATGACAAGCAACCATGGGAGCAGCAATGATTCAATGAATCGTCAACACTACAACTATGAAAGATAAGACCATGCTAACAATCAGATATGGGAAGAATGCTAACCTGCGTGTGAAGCCAAGCTTCTCGTAGCCACGAGAAAACACCTCTAAACCACCTTCATACTTATCAATTTCCTCACGCATTCTTTTGTATTGTGCATACCTGTAATTGGAAAAAAAATGTACAAGGAAATCAAATCTTGAATCCTTGTTGAAGTTTCTAACAAATTCAAGGATATAGAACATTAAAGAAAAAGTAAGTTTGACATGTTTTGGGATCTCTTTCCAACACAAAATATAATCCTCTCCTTGATGTTTGAATGCACATATATAAACTCCCCGGTAGTAAGAGTGCACAAATATACACAGCAATCTAAGTCAGTTGGATAATACTAATACAGTTCAAAATCAATCATATATGATTCAATTTTTTTACCACACCCAGGAGAGGGGGGAGGAACCAGATAGAATCTAGTTAAACAGCAGAATAATAGGAATTGAAAACTGATACATGGCACTAAACAACGAAAACAAACACAAATGTAATAATCTGTGAATGCTATTTCAAGTGTTGCCACTCAAAAACTAGAGTAAATGCTAACTACAAGCACAAGACATGCAAATACAGATTATTTACCGAGTTATTATCCAGATACCAGAACAGACCTCCAAAGACACCATAAATCTGGCACAGTGCAGATACAAAAACAGCTTACAAGCAATGGAAAAACAAGACAACCAGAACATTCCAACAAACTAGAGAACTAAAACCTGCAGACATCTTATAAAGGCCAGAGGAGACTCGACATCTGAACTCAAATTATCATGACACCCGCAGAAGTATTCAATAGAGGGTTATCTCACCGGTAATCAAGATGTTGACGGAAACCCGACAGTGTTGGGTCTATTTCATATATTCTCTGTCCTTCACCTGGAGGGGGAATGGATCTTGGTTTTGCTTCACTTTTCTCATAAGTTACTTTCCGGTTTAAAGGGGCAGACAGCTCCTCAGCATGAGCAGATTCTTGTTCCTCAACCTCTATCTTCTTATTGTCTTCCATTTCTTCACCATCTATGCCATGAATTACCTAGAACAAAATCATAAAGAGATGAGAAACATATAGTCGAGCCTTTTATTTTGAATTAGTTACCTGAAAGGAGCATCAAAATCAACTGGTAACCAGCAGAAGTTCAAAGATAAAACCTGAGAACATAACACTCCATGTCCTTGTTCCACGGCATTTTATATCATTTATATTTTATAATATTTTTTCCAATAAAATTGTTCAGAATTAGAATCACAAGGTTTCATTTTTTACAATAATATGTCAACCTTTTCAGAGAATCAACAAGCTTGACCGGCATCAACACCATCTCAAGCTTTTATTTTCAATTTGCTCCTATACATGCATTCTTGAAAATTCACCCACACACAGTCTAAAACTAAAATGTGACATTTTCATACATATAAAAATACAATCTGCATTATTCTCAGACAAATAGCAAACCTGTGGATTATCTGAAATAGTGCTTGGGCTTTCCAATTCATCTGTCAAGGATGAAGAACCATCACCCTGATCACCAGGAACAAGCACTTTCTTGGATGCAACAGTTAAGGGTGAGGAGTCCGAATCATATGAAGAGTTTTGCGCAATGATCTTCCCTACAAGCAAGCATCAAATCAGTTTTCTACACAATGGAAATCAAATTAATATGAAAGCAGTCACCATCCATAGAGAATTCATTTTACAATACTAAAATTATACTAGACATTAGAGATGAATCTTCATCAGAGAAGAAGAGGAATCAGAAACAGCGATCATATTCACAATTCTCAAAAATAAAAGGAGTGATCCAACTATGACTTTCATAGTAATTTCACAAGTACAGATCTTATAATGGAACAAATTATACATACCCATAACATTTTCACAAGTATAGATCTTATTTTCCGCCATTGCACAACAGTCATCTTTTTTAAAATTCCAATTTCACCTTTTAAACTAGCCTTCCCTCGGTTTCAAACTATCACTTCTTCGCTTCAAAAAACAGAAACTTCTTCATTGCAACTCTTTCTACAGCCAAAAATTCAGCGGTAAAATTTTGAACCAGGCTGACCAGTTCTTCAGAAATCCTTAACGCCAATAAAACACAAGCTAGCATATGTAAATCAAAGAATATTTATCTATTCTTATCCTATAAATAATTTGTTTAATGTTAAACCTCATAGAGAATACGACATCGTATTTGGACACATTTGGCTTCAGCATTCGAACAGGAACGTACTAATACTTCAACTCTCTTAACTCATTTTCACCACCATTTCTAGATTTTTCAATTAAAAAACATATATAAATAAAAAAATAACCATGTCATATTGTCATAAATATTTTTTTATAAATAAAATAAAATTATATGAGGAAGAAGAAGAAAAGAAGAAGAAACAAATTTTCTGAAAAAAATCAGAATATATACACACACAAAACTGAAAGGAATAATTATTAAAAAAATATAGAAGGAAAGAGGAGCAATACGTGACAACTGATTCTTCTTCAACGAAAGAGGTAAACTGCTACTTCTATTAGAGCCATTGAAGGCAGACTGGCTGGAGCGGTAAACCGAAGGAGCACAAGGCAAACGTAATCCAGATACACTGTAAACCATTACTTCTTCTCAGCTATTTCTCCTTTTTTGTATTTTTGTATTTTTGTATTTATTTTTCTGTTTGGGAAAGAAGAAAACAATGACAGATCCAGAAGTAATAAGAGAGAAAATTTCTTGCCACTGAAAGTTCCAAATCCCACCGAGAGTAGCGTGAATGAAAGAGAAGGAAAATTAAAATCTGAAGGTAGATTTTTAATTTATTTATTTTAGTTTTTTTTATTATTTCCAAATAAATGAAGTGAAAGAATTGGCTAAATGGGCGTGCTACGTGTGATGTGTAGGAATTCATAGGGATGGATGTGGCTGATAGATTTGGCATATGGGACCCATCCACAATTCATTCTCCTCCGTTCATCTTGTGATTGATCCTTTTAATCAGATCGACATTCATGGGCCCGCCACGTGGACTCTGCTTCACTAGAAGAAGAAGAAGAGATGAGGAGCGAACGGATGCCATTTACCTCAGTATAAAATTTATAAATAATCATTGAAATGTTTTGAGAGATTTATTTTAATTTTAAATTTAAAATTTATAAAATAAATATTAAATTTTATTATAAAATTGGCTCCAAAGCATTAGTTATCGTTAATAACCTAACGAAAAGTTGGTTGGACTTAAATAATTAAATTATATATTACTTACTATAAAATAATCATTAAATTTTATAAGTATTATATAATAGTCGATGTAAAAGTATTTAATTGTTATATAATGATAAATTTATTATTTAATTGTTAAAAACATAATTATTTAAACTATTTAATTATTATAAAATAATCATTAAATTATTTTATTATTACAAGTAATTATTGAATTATTTAATCATTATAAAATATCAATAAACCATATGATTTTATAAAATAATTGATTATTACAGGTTATGTCATAAATACTTTTATTGATTTCAAAACTTTATTTTTAGAAATAATTTAAAAAATAATTAAGAGTATTTTGTTTTCAAAAATCTTAAATTAAAAGAATTAAGTGTTTATTTCAAGAAATGCTTTTGGAAACCAAAAACTCTTTCTTTCGTCACTTTAATTATTTCTAAAAACAAAGTCTCTTGAGATCAATAACAAAGATTTATAGTATAACTTGTAATAACTAATTATTTGTAATAATTAAATTATTTAATGACAAATATATAACAATTAAATAATTAAATGATCATTCTATAATATTTATAGAATTCAATAATCACTTTATAACAATTAATATATTATTCTAATTATTCAATTAATTAAACATTAAAATATTATCAATATTTAATAATTTAGTATTTATTTTATAATAAAATCTAAAGTAAGATCCGTTCGAACCGTGCATGTAAATCTGGAGATTATCGTATGCATTACTAAAATAACATACTTAAAGTATAATTGCGTACGGAATCATCATCTTCCTCTTGCGTTGTAAATTTCAAGAAAATAATAATATTATTATAGGAGTTGTCCTCCAGCGATCATTAAATTATATTCCTCTAATTTCTATAAGAAAACAACTAATTAATATAGAATAATTGTAATGAGAATGTTAATAAATAAAGAGTCTGTACTCAATATAATGACAGTGTGTCAATTAGAATAACCATTATAACAGATCTAAATTACAGTTAGAATTAATCAATAAAATGTACAAATAAATTTATAATCATAAATGAATATAATTATAATTTACAAATAAAATCAATCATTATAATATATAAATAAATAGATTATTAAAATATATATTGTTTTATATCAAAATGATTTTAAATATGACTAGCATATAGTAAGATTTATCTCATTTAATGGTTTAAAAAGTATAAAGTTAATTATTTTTTTTAAGTTTTAGATATTTTTAGGTCGTTAGATGGGTAAAATAAATAAACGAGATTAACAGTAAAATATGTAAAGATTATCATTTGAAAGAACAAAAAATTAAAAAAATAATATTAAGACATTCATCTGAGTCATCCAACGATTAAAAAAACATGTAAGACTTAAAATGTTTTACGATGTTCATGTGGATCTTAACCCTATATCTATATATGTTATAGTACACATGATGTAAAACTTATATTTTTGTACGTTTTTTGAATCGTTGGATTAATGAAATGGATGCATAAGATTAATTCTTATTTTTTACATAGTAATCTCAATATATTTTATTATTAATTACAGTCATTCATTTCACCCATCTAACGATCTATAAAACATATAAAATTTAAAAACCGTATATATTAATCCTATCTCGTATATACTTAATGATTATATTAAACTTGGGCATGGTTTGTGATTAGAATTGAGTAGAGTTTGAGTCATAATAGTTTAATTCTAGTCTCGAAAGTATAAATATGGAAAGGAATTGTACTCTTTTTTAACATAAATTCTCAAATCTAACTGTTAATTTTAAAGAATAGTTTTTTTATTATTTTTTATGTTTTTATTTATATCTTATACTAAAGGCTAGGCTTAAAATTTAGAGTTTAAAGTTAAAGTTTATAGTTAGGGTTTAGAAAATTTAAGGCGTGAGTGTGTTTTTAGAATGTAAGGCGTAAGATTTAAGATTTAAAATTTAAGATTAAGAGTTAAAATTTATTTTTTAAATATTTTTTATTATTGAGACATATAAAGAGATATTGAAAATGGGTATAAAAAAAATTCAACTTTTTTAAAAAAACTTGTAAAATGTTGGAATTTGATCTCTAAAACCATATAGATTGAGACATGAGTAGGATGTCGTAGTTCAGGGGTATAAATGAGTCGAGTTTAAGTAGTGTTGAATTTGATTTAATTCTTTAAAAATTTGAGTCGAATTTGAGTTTGAGTAGTTTTTAACGAGCCTAAATAATCTACGCTTGACTTGACTTGTTAAGAACTCGAGCATAGTTCGAGCTTGAGTTGAGTTTAATAAATCAAGTGTTGATCGAGCTTTGACTGTGTTGGACTCGAGTAGCTCGCGATATGTCTTGTCTCATTTAAATTCCTTTTAGGAATATTTTTTGATACACAAGTTATGTAAACTAAAATTTACATGAGCTTGTTAATTTTAAGATTTAAATGTCTAGGTTGTTGGGTTTGGAGTTCAAGAGTTATGTTTCGAGTTTTAGGTTTAGAAATTTTAATTTTAAATTTTAAAAATTCTAATATATTATATTTTTGAATTTTCTAAATATGATATCGAATAACTTAACTTGTTAAAAAATTAAACTGAATTTAAAATTAAATCAAATTCAATTAAATATAATATTAACCGAACTTTAATATATTTAAACATAAATAACTCACAACTTATCTTATTTCATTTACGATCAAGATAAGTAATTGAACGAAATCATATGAAAATATCTCTGTTGTTATATCAATTTCAGGTCAATCCGTTAAAAATTTAAAATTTAAAATTTTTATATAATTTTAAAAAGTAATTATTTTGTATATTTATTAAAAAATATTTTCATGCTCTGAAATTTAAAAATTTACCTCATGTAATTTACTAAATTCTTGAATTCATCATTACAGAATGGTAAAATCTCAACAACTGTTTGAGATATTTTATGAATCGATCCCAGTGCCGAGTATGATCCGAGCATATACGAGCGAGTCTTGGATACGGAATATGCTCCCTTTGAGATAAGGACGCAACACCAGCTTCACTGATAGATTTGTCGTGCTACAAAAAATACATCGAATTTGAAAACAAAAGCCTTAATCAAGGTCTAGGTCCCACATCTCACGATAAATTATTATGGAATACTAATTCATTATATTATCGGTAATTTAATTTAATAAAATTTATTATTTTATAAAATAATATATAAATTTATTATTTAATAAAATTATAAGTAATATAATAAATCAGACCCATTTAATATTTTTTCGCAGTCTGTCAGAGTATACCATCATTTTCTTTGAATCAATATTCTCTTGTGTTAAAGGTATAAACTATTCATGATTTTTAAATTTTCAAATAAATATCAATAAACATTCAAACTCACACGTCCTGACATAAATTTGTAAACTTCGGTTCATAAATTTGCAGACGTTTTCTTGTGTTAAGGTATACGAATTTTAGATTTTACGGTTTAAAATTTAATGAAAGTTTAAAATTTAAATATTTAATTTATATGATTTAAATGTTAAAATTTTATTATAGTTAAAAGTTTAAAGTTTATAATTTAAATTTAAAAGATTAAGATTTTAATTTTTAAAAAGTAAAACTATACATTTATCTAAATTTTTTTGATAATATGAGAATCAGGAAGTTACACTTAAAAGACTCGATTAATTTGTTAATATGTCTTTTTTTTACATAAAAAATGAATAAAACGTCTGCAAAATTTTATATTGGTAGATAAATTTATGAAATTCTAAATTTTTAGGATAACCATTCCTTCTGCACTCTCTAAATATATCCCTGAAAATAGTCCTTAACATGTACATTTGCGTTGTTTTCTGGTGTTTGATCAATCTTTAAATATTTTTTTTTCTAGTTGAAGATCTTTGTGTGTAGAAAATTTTAATTAAAAAATTCGTTTATTAAAATTAAGTATATGACATGAATTAATTCGAACTAATTAGATTAAATCTATAAAAAATAAAAAAATAACAAAAAAAAATTAACTATTATTTTCAAAATTCGATCTTTTCAAAATATTTAGATGCCAAGATTATGAATTTTCAACTAAAGGATCAAAGACGTCTTAAAATTCTCTACTCGTGAACGTGTTGTTTACATTATTTCAACAAATTGTTTAATTTCGAGAGAAACTATAATAAAAGGAACTACTAATATTATCCGTTTTCAGAGCCATTGTATAGAAATATTATTAGATAAATCTTGTTTATTATATTATTTATAGTTCAATTAATCAGGTTTATTCATCTTACAATAATTATTTAATAATTATCATTATCTAATTACACGTAAGAAAGAGATGATGATTTATTTTAGAAAAAAAATAAGATAAACAATTTTAATTGATTGAAATCACAGATAACATGGTAAATAGAGTTCGTCTAATAATTTTTCCATGATATAATAATTAAAAAAGTTCCTTTATTCCATTATTTAATCGAACAAAAAATAATAAATTTCATTTTCTATATTAATTTTAACTATTCAAGCAAGAAATAAAGGTAACAAAAAAAACAATGGAACAACCGAGGAAAAATCTGATTTCGACAATAAATGTAGATTGAGGCCTCAATTAAAATTCTTTGAAAATTAGTGATCCGTTTATAATTTGGTTAGTTTGAGGGTTTTTTTGCTGCAATTAGCCCTAAAATATTGAAAATCCAAGAATGGCCCGCAGCAGAAACAGAACGTACGGCCCTGTAGATGCCACGTGGCGAAATCATGTATACATGTATGGCTGAGCCAATGAGGAGCCTACTAATTCCACGTTATCAATAATGTACTTTAAAAATCCGGTTAGTTAGCAAAAACAAATAAATAAAGAAAAGGGATCGAAAAGTCACTGAACAAACGAGAGAGAGAATAGGCTAAGCTTTGATTTATCCATGGCGGAGAAGAGTTTCAAGTACGTCATCCTCGGCGGTGGTGTGGCTGCTGTAAGTTCCATCCTTCACTTCTCGCTCATCGATTCTAATTCTTTTATCATTTTATTGAATTTCGTTGGAGTTTATGATGTGTACACATGCTTTGATTTCGAATTTTTATTTTTGAAATTCTCGTGTTCGATATGCTATCATTTTTCCTTTAATGTATTAAAGGCATACAGATCTACCGTTGCTGGGAAAATGAAAAATGAAATACGAATATTAACGGAACAAGAAAAAAATAATTGAATGCGAAATCTAAGGCTTAGAAATTAGGTTAGTTTTTACTCGTGTAGTCACTGGATGAAGATAAATGCCTAACTGATTTAAGCTTTGTGCCGTTTTTGAAATGAATTTATGGAAAATCCGTGATTAGGCAATCAATCAAGCATGTTTCCAATTTGTTTCACAATCCAATGCTTCCTTTTTCTGCTAGAATTATGTAGAGTGTTGTGTAAGTTTGAAATGATGTTTTGGTTTGTTTAATCTTTGCTTCGTTTTCCTGAAAATGGACTTTATAGGGATATGCAGCGAGAGAGTTTGCCAAGCAGGGAGTTCAGCCTGGTGAGCTAGCAATTATTTCCAAGGAAGCGGTATGCTCTTTAGCATGCTAACAGCATTTGTTTGTTTGTTTGTTTTTACATTGTTTTACCAAATGATTTCCCAATCTATTTACTAGAATTTTATCCATTTTGGATGACTATATTATTTACTATCATGAACAGTTTTTTTTTAATTGTTAATTGAGCTTATAGAAGCAAAAAAGATTGCATCACTTAATTGACTTCTGAGAACACTGTTTAGCTTTTGGAAATCTCTCATTCTGCTGTCCTTGTGGGATATCTGTGTCCTAAGACATTAGAGGCCGGCTACGGTGCCATTTACATTAAAGCACTCATTTTAATTTGTAACTGTTATTTTTGTTATTTATTGATCCCTTGAAGGGATAAAATTAATATTGTATGCTACCTCTTCTTTTCTTTTGCTTCCTTATATGTGTAGGTGGCTCCATATGAACGTCCTGCTCTGAGTAAAGCATATCTCTTCCCCGAAGGTAAGCCTAATATGCTTTAGCTGGCCTTCTGGTTTGTTTGTTTCCTGGATCTATGTGATGATTTGTTCTTTTGCAGGAGCTGCAAGACTTCCTGGTTTCCATGTCTGTGTTGGAAGCGGTGGAGAAAGATTGCTTCCTGAGTGGTACAAGGAAAAAGGTTAGTAACAAAGGTGTCTACTTAGATTTTTTTTTTCAATGTGAAGTTCGAAAATTGCTCAAATAATAGATAAAGGATATGCTAAAAGGGAATTTAACTCAGATTTGGAAATGGCCTTCGTTGATATATTTTTCCCGTTCTGCTTCTTGCAGGGATTCAGTTGATCCTTAGCACTGAAATAGTGAAAGCAGATGTTCCTGCCAAGACCCTAGTTAGCGCTGCTGGAGAGACATTCAAGTATCAAATTTTGATCATTGCAACTGGTTCCACAGTGAGTTATAGTTTCTAACAGAACACAGTCCTTGTCTTGTCTGACATAGAAACTAGCATGGTATAACACTCTTTTTTCTATTAGGTTATAAGGTTGACAGATTTTGGCGTGCAAGGAGCTGATGCCAAAAACATCTTTTATTTAAGAGAAATTGATGACGCTGATAAGTTGATTGAAGCAATCAAAGCTAAGAAGAATGGCAAGGCTGTTATTGTTGGAGGAGGCTATATTGGTCTTGAGGTTGGTGCAATAATGAACATTAACAATTTTGATGTCAGCATGGTGTTCCCTGAACCATGGTGCAGTAAGTCAATTTCCTACCGTAGGCCTTCCTGTATAATTTAATAATGTATGGCCGCAGGATAGTTTATGAACGGACTAATCTGGTCTCTTGGGGATTTCTAACTACAAGACTGTTCGTACAGTGCCCCGGCTTTTCACCTCGGACATCGCAGCTTTCTATGAAGATTATTATACTAATAAAGGGATAAAAATTATAAAGGGAACAGTTGCAGTTGGATTCACTGCAGACTCAAATGCAGAGGTAAGAACTAAGAAGTTATCTTTTGGTAATCTTTAATGGGAATGAAAATCTGTTATCATTTTAATGCTGATACATTTTGCACACTGTTCAGGTGAAGGAAGTTAAACTCAAGGATGGAAGAGTCCTGGAAGCTGACATTGTCGTTGTCGGTGTTGGTGGAAGGCCTCTTACAACATTATTCAAAGGGCAGGTTGAAGAGGAACAGGGTGGAATAAAGGTTGGTTTCATCAGTGACATAATCTCAAATGCCTTTTCACCTATAAATGGTAGTTTGAAATTCTCATTGCACTGTTAAAACTTAAAATCTGTGGTCAGCTGAAGTGTTTTTCAATTCTGCAACCATGTTCATCTCCACACTATTCGTTAAACATTAATTCCTTTTAAAGAATTATATTTGATTGTATAACATAATTTGTTTCATTGCAGACCGATGCTTTTTTCAAAACAAGTGTTCCTGATGTATATGCTGTGGGTGATGTAGCCACTTTTCCTCTGAAGTTGTATAATGAGTTGAGAAGGGTTGAGCATGTTGACCACGCTCGAAAATCAGCTGAACAGGCAGTAAAGGTGTGTTATCTCACTTAGTTTTTCTACTTTAACATTTATGACCTGATCACGTATTCAAACATTGGCTAAATGTTACTCCGCAATTTATGCAGGCCATCAAGGCAAGTGAGGAGGGAAAATCAGTTGATGCATATGACTACCTACCATACTTCTATTCTCGTTCCTTTGATCTATCATGGCAATTCTACGGTGACAATGTCGGTGATACTGTGATTTTTGGTGACAACAACCCGAAATCTCCAAAGGCAAAGTTCGGATCTTACTGGATCAAAGAGGGGAAGGTGATTGGAGCTTTCTTAGAGGGTGGCAGTGCTGAAGAAAACCAGGCCATTGCTAAAGTTGCTAAGCTTCAGCCTTCAGTTCAAAGTTTGGATGCCCTGAAAAGTGAAGGTCTTTCTTTCGCCTGTAAGATCTGATGATTACCTTCCAACAAATATGATCGTTGCTTACTTTTTGTTGCATGATGACCATATAGATAAGACTTGGATTTTAGTTTCCTTTGTGTTCAGCACATGATTATGCTGTTTGCATTGCTTTCTTATATGAATAAAAGATAATTTTATATTTTGGCTAAAAGCCGAAATTTGGGGTTTACCACTTAGGTGTAATGTATGTTATACTCTCGGCTCACGATCTTAGATGCTTAAGGGAGAGAGACAATACTTTCGATTTTATTAAATTTAATCGTAATATCTTCGATTAAAGACCAATTTACTTATACAAGATTTAGAGTCAATTTAGAGACAGTTATAATAACAGTAACCTAACAGAAATATTGTAACTGTTATTAACGAGCTCTAATTGATTGAGGATAATGATGCGACACAATCATTCCTAGCTGCACTCATTGATTAACAACTTATTTTACACTAAATGTAAATAAAATAGAATTAATTCCAATCAATAAGTTTTAAAACGCAACATGAAAACACATTAAACAAATGAAACTAAACAATTCAATCAAATTGAATTATTATTTTGACTAAACAAATAGTTGTGGATAACTTCACAATAAATTCCAAACCAAATCGACTAATCTGATTTATTTTTCATATTCATAGGAGCACATAGGGGGTTATGACTTATGCCATTACATGCTCGACTAATTTGTGAATATTGCTCGGGTGATTTTTTTGTCTATAATTAAGAGGTTTTGAAATAATTTTATCACTATTCTTTTAAATGGAAATGAAATATAGAAGTAATTCCTCCGGTGATATTAATTTTTCTTAAAGGAATTGAAGTAATCTATCGAGAATCAATTTTTTTTTTTATGTTGAGTGTTTTTGTTATGCGTACTTAAATATTTTGAAGTGTACAAATTAGGCTAAAATATAAAATAACAAGTACTTACAAACCAAAGACATATGAATAATGAAAAACATAGATTATAATGAAAATATGAATATCATGCAAACATTTTTAGTGGATTTTCTTTTAATGTTGTTGTTGATGTTCTTTTAGTTGATTTTTTGTTAGGTGTATTTCAGACAAATTTTTTGTACTATTATTATAGACACTCTTTTCTTTCAATTTAGGTTAAATTTTTTTTTAATAAAACTTATATTAATATTCTTTCATTATTTTTTTTTTAAAAAAAATAACATGCAAACATTTAACTTAACAGATATAAATAGTTAAGATTCAATATAACATATAATTTAAAATATGAATGAACAAAAGTTAATTCGAAAAATTCATCTTTCTAACAATTTGATACACAAAAAACTGGATAATTAATTCTTATAATTTTTATTTAAAAATAATTAAATACGCAAAGTCGAAAAAAATATGTATAATTTCAGAAAATATGTTCAATGTTAACTTACAACTTTTGTGTTTATTATAAATTTTGTGGTAATTTTTTAAAAATTTCTCAACCTTTCCTATTTCCTTAAAATTTGTTTCTAATCACCATATCCCAAAATTTACTTATAAATATCCTACACCTTAAATGCGCCTAGGTGATGAGAATTTTTTATTTTATTTTTTAAAGTAAATCTTTATTTTTTTTATTTTTTAGAGTGAATTTTTATTTTTTCTACATAATTAAATGTACGAGACTATAGGTGATGAGTAGAAATCTTTTGCCTCCTAATTGTGTCTCCTTTTATGCCTCATGTTTAAAAATTATTAAAAATGAATTTTAAACTCCAATCTTAATTTTTTTACATTCTAAACCTTAAATCATACACCTTAAAAAATACAACTTACCCCTAATTCCTTAAACTCTAATCACACCCCTAACTTTGAACCTTAAACTCACTAATTTAAAGCGAAAATACAATTAGGAGGTAGACGATTTGTACCCATCGAAACTATATAATAATTTCTAAAAATAAGAGAAACGGGAATCGATCGAAAACTATTTATTTATTACTAATAGTTTCTAATTATTAACATTAAGCCATGTTGAAATCAAAAACCTGACTTGAAGACGATAATAGGGCTCATAACACTGTGACCATTATCCCTGATCCATTCAAGTGTAGTCGATAGAATCTGTGTCCCAATCTTCTTCGTCTCACCCTTCACAAAAACCCTAAAAGCTCGCTTTTGATTAACCCGACTGAATTTCAACGTTTTGGGGATAACCTCAACCGAAAGATCCTTGGTGGAAGCCACCTTGGCTCTGTACTCCAAACTTCCAGGTTCAACATTCGTCACGATTCTATGAAACACACCTGAAATTCTAGATTCTGAACCATTGAGATAGATATGCATGGAAGGGTAGTTGAGGCCATCAACACCAGCTGCAGGTTTAAAGCTGGAGCAATCGTATTTTCTCTTGCCGCGGATGAGTAAGCTAATGGCACTAGCATTGTACCCTTGTTTGCAAAGGTAGCTAATGTAAGAACTCTCTTTCATGTCGTAGATGAGTCCAGGGCTTATAGCCTTTGATGGATTTATCTGGCCTGACCCTGAGCTTAGCTCCCTATACTTGTCTTTGATCTTCATTGGGGTTGCTGTTGGAACAAAATGATAAAAGTAATTCAATTCCAAAATGATGTTAAGAGAATTTAACCAAGGGTTTACCAGTGGTCATGAGAGCTGATTTGATTGCTGCCGGCGACCAGTCTGGATGGAAAGACTTGACATATGCCGCAGCGGCTGTAACATGAGGGCAAGCCATGGATGTCCCTGACATGAAGTTAAATGCAGCATGGCGTGGGTCACTTGATGATCCAGTTATTGATTTCAGTTTCGTGTATCCTGCCAGTATGTTCAGCCCTGGTGCAGTAACATCGGGCTGCCCATGGGAGTTTCAAGTTAGAAAACAAACCGAAAGAGCGCAAAGGAGAGGGTTTCGACATGGTTTTACCTTGAGAATGTTGCGACTCAAAAATTGAGGCGCGGGTCCTCTAGAAGAGAACGAAGCAACAGATGGTGCAACCATTCCAATGGTTGTTGACCTATATATGACAGCTCGAGGGTTCCTGCCATTACCATGTTCATATCAACAGAACCTTATAAGTTTTAATTTCTCATGATTCTGATGATTGAAATATGAAACCTAAAAGCTAAACTTACGTTGTGGAGTTGATATACCGGTCAAGCTTATCACCAACTTTGCTCCGAAGCACAATTGTTGCCGGTGTAAGAGTGAGGAAATAATAGTCCCTTGGCTCATCGACAGCCATTATCGTTCCTGCCCCGCGGAGGACGTCGATGGTAGCGTCCTGACCAGAATCCCCTAAACAATACACAATCTTTCCCTTCACCAATTTCTCGCTCAGAGTTCCAGAATCACAAGCACTTCAAACATGTTCAAACATAGTTGAATTATAGGCGTACTGCAATTAGAAAAGAAATAAATATGTCTTAAGAGCTACTTTTGCTCCCGTAGTGGTCCTAGTGGTCCTAATTTATTAATTTTGTTCCTATACTATTTTTGTATTAATTTGGTCTCTGAAGTAGTCGAATTATATTTATCGTTTAAGGTTTATGAGTATTTTTATGTTTCATAACTTTTTTATATTGATAAAAAGTTAGAATGTCAATCAACGGTTAAACAGTGATGCAATTCGATTACTTCATGACCAAGTTGATGCGAAAATATCATAGGACAAAATCGATAAATTGTGATTATTACAGGGGTAAAGTAGCACTTAAGCCAATAAATAAATACTGCCCAATATTATTAACTGGTGCAAGATGCGAATACCTGCTATTTCCGTAGTAAGTTTCATTTGCAGTAATATTGGTTGCACGGGCTCCGTTTATGAAAGGATACATTTTGTTTTTCATCTTGAATATGTTGATTCCATTGCCCTATATTATCACATAATTTCAGTCCTCCTGAACATAAATTCAATAAAATGAATAATCCGAAACTTACCGATGTTATTGTGCCATCGCCGAGCTTAATAATCGAGGTGAATTGCCTGTCAATGCTGCTAGCAGCGACGGTGATGATCCATGGTGCAACATTGTCAATTGTTGAGATCTCAGGTCCATCGTTTCCACCGGCACAAGATGTTAAAATTCCTTTTCTCATTGCGTGGAAAGTTCCTATAGCCATTGAATCTTGGAAAAACTCCCTGGAAACACCCCCTAATGAAACGGAGATTAAGTCCACTCCATCATGGATGGCATCATCGAATGCCGCTAGTAAATCGATGTCACTACATCCGTCACTCCAGCAAATCTTGTATGTGGCTATACGAGCCGACGGCACACCACCACGAGCTGTTCCTTTGGCTACTCCATAAAGGCTGGAATCCTTTACGGGTATGCCAGCAACAGTGGAGGCAGTGTGAGTGCCGTGGCCATCAGTATCGACCGGCGTTGGATCTTCCATAATAGGAGCAGAGCTGTCTAGCTGATAGTATCTTGCACCAATGATTTTGCTGCCCATGTTATAACCAGTTGAACATCAAATTTTACTGAATAGACTCAAATTTAGTTGAATAATATATTGGAAAAGAAAGTTGTACTTGTTGCAACCAGTGAAATTGGCTCCTTTGTCACATTTCCCCTTCCATTTAGCTGGTGGAGGGCCATAACCTGAATCATTAAAACTGGGGCATCCAGGCCAAATCCCTACAAACAACATTAAACAATGTCTTTTATAAGGTTGTAATTAAAAAAAAGATGGAACTTTGATTACAAAACATGCATTTACCAGTGTCCATTACACCAACTATGACATCACTTTCAACCATGACATTCCTTCTCTTTATACTTATAGGCATTCCCAGAAAATCCCATGATCTTGTTGTCAGAAGTTTTCGTTTTGTGTTCTCAAATACCGACACAACTCCATCTTCATCTGTATAGAAGTATGAACAGCTCAACTTTTCAGAAAAATGATTAATTAGAACAAAGTAATTACTTTGATAATCATAAAATTTAAACAAGTGAAAGTTGTTTCAAACCGGACAGTCTTTTTGCTTCATCTGGCAGAAGCCTCGCAGCAAATCCATTAATGCTCTTTCCATAGCTATATATTTTGGATTCTCTGGCTATCTTTTCACTAAAAGGCAAGATCATCATTTGATTAGAACCAGAGAATGTTTGCAGAAATGAAAACAAACAAATCTTACTCTCCAATTGTCTTAAGGAGCAGATTATCATGTTCCTCCATGGCTGAAATCCTGTCTCCATGATTTGGTACTGCACCCATGTATACAATATATGCCTGTTGTCAACAAAATATACATTATATGAGAAATTAATATGTTTCAGAATTCAGATCCTATATGTGTTTGTGTATGTATATACCTTTCTTCCATTTTCAGTTGATCCTCGGATTAACGTTGTAGACAGACATAAAAAACACAAAACAGACAGTAGACAATGTATCATTGTTATTTCAATTTTTCTTTTTCTGTAAATAAAAGAAAGTACAGGGAATTTTGGAGTACAGATTAAGTTAGAAGAGTGAGTTTCTTCGAGCTATAAATAGTAATTTGCATGGTCTATTTGAAACTGAGATTTTAGTGGCATTTATTTGGGATCTCTATTGGTCAAGCTACTAGATTTATACTAAACATAATTCTAGAAAAAAAAGCATAAAAAATACGTGTCTTAAGAAATGAGATCATAAACCACTTCATAAATTGTAATGTTATGAATTAAATAAATACTGTACCAATGATTATAAAATGGTGCTCTTACCTTGCGTGAGTGTGCATCACATATCAAGGAGATCTGTGATCTTTTATCTTCTTTGGAAGATCGATGTCCAATGTTAAACACTTGGCAGACGGTGTTGGCGTAGGTTCAACCGGGACTTCAAATGTGTATCCTTTCAGTATTCTCCACCTCCGCCTGTGAATTCTCGTGCTAATATTTGCTTCTTCCCTTCTGATTCCATAAATCCTTGTTATAATCCTTGTGTTCAGTCTTCTACAGATAATTCTAGTGCCAATGCTGAGGTTTCTCCAGTAGCTTAAGTGAACTCCCTTACTGTTTAAGCTGTTAGTGGTTCGACCATAAAGTGGTACCCTGATTCCGGTGCAACTCACCATGTCGTGCATAATGCACCTTCATCGTCTGATTCTATGTCTGGTTATTCAGGTAAGGGTCAGGTAACTTCTACTTATACACTACTCTGGAATCGCCTACAACTCCTACACAGACATCCCCTGTTCAACCTAGTAACTTCTACTTATACACTACTCTCAGTTGTTCTGTTCATTGCAATTCTACTTTATTGTCTGTTTCTGATGTTGATTATTCCTTGTGGTATCATAGGCTTGGTCACCCCTCTGCTAAAACTGTTAGTTTAGTCTTAAATAGATCTTTTGGTACAAATAAAGTGGGTATATGCACAACATGCCAGTTAAGAAAAAGTCGCAACCTACCCTTTGTTATATCCTCTACTATTTACACCAAGTCATTTGAGTTGGTTGGGGCTGATGTGTGGGGTTCAGTCCATGTTACATCTTCTGATTTTTAGTATTATGTTTCCTTCGTTGATATGTACAAAAAATTTTGGTTGTACTTGTTTAAGAATAAAGCTAAGGTTTCCAATGCATTTAACAGTTTGATGAAAAACGTTTTCCATTCTCCAAGCATCTTCAGCAAGTGTCTTCAAGTTTAGAAACCTTTCAGTTTCAGTCCTTTCCCTCTTGGTGCTTTGATTAGACTAATCAAAGAGATGTGTTAGTGCATTCGTGTCCATGACTCCCACCCCTATGGCTGCTGGTACAGTCCCTCTCAGAAATGCCAAATGGTCCTTGAAGGTTTTGGCTCAGGGGTTCCATCTATCCCTGATGTGCAGCCAACTAAATCTGGTATTTCTGCACTAGCTGTGATGACACTAACATCTGTTCCCCACTCACCCCAACTATTCTGCCTAGTGCTTCTAGTGAGAGTAGTGATCATCTTGTTCCTCCCTTGAGTCCTGCACCCTCTGTTGATTTGGATGTGGAGCAATATGATTCTGAGTCAGATACGTGTGGTAATCTTCATTCCATGATCACAGAGTAACGCTTTGTCCTTTAATTCTTTAGAAAAATGCTTTTAGTGTCAACAACAATTTTGAGACAAAAAATAGTGTAGAACATGTAGCTTTTCAGGTTAAAAGTGCTTCTCAGCTTGGTTTGAAAAATGATTTTCAAAAGCTATAGTTTCTAGTTTATAGTTTTTTAAAAGCACTTTTAAAAAAATTATTCATTTATCCTAGTTTATATTATAATTTTTTTTTATATTTTTAAAGAGGGTGTTTAAAATAGACTTTTATCTACTTAAAAATACTTTTTGATAACAATATCAAACACTCTTATTTTAAACCAAACAATTTAAATTATATTTTAAAATTATTTTTCAATGCACTTTTTAAAAGCAATGCAAATTGACCCTAAATCTAGTATATTCAAGCTAAAAGTTTATACTGTACAGTCACAGATTCTTCCAGTTCTATTAAAGAAGCCTTGATGCTCTTCTCTCCAATGGAACTTGGGATTTGGTAAATTTGTCAAATGATCGACAAGTCATAGGTTGCAAGAATGCAAGTAGCTATACATGAGTGTGGTTGGATCCCTTCTTTACATTTGTCACACGAGACGAGACCAGACATCTCTTATGCAGTGCATAGGGTTGTCCAATTTATGCAGAATACAAAGATACACACTGGTCTGCTGTCAAGGGAATCCTTCACTATTTGAAAGGGACAAAGAGCTATGGACTGTTGTTTTCAGTTAGCACAGATTATGTTGATCTTGTATTTCCTTCTCTGATGCAGATTGGGGTAGTGATATGGATGATAGGAGATCTGTGTTACTGTCAGGTCATTATGTTTACGTAGTATCATACTTGCTCTCATGGATTTCAAAGAATCAGCAAACCGTTTCACGTTTCACAACAGAGGCTAAGTACCGAAACTTGGCAGATATTGTCGCTGAACTATTCTAGGTAACATCAGTTCTGCTAGACATGGGAGTTGATAACACTAGCATCGTAGCACTGGCAGCAAATCCCGTCCTTCGTTCTAAGACTGAACATGTTGAGTTAAATCTTCATTTTCTTCTTAAAAGGGTGATGTTAACTTTTTTTTTTTAATTATTGATTTTCAATTCAGTGACTAATTGAATATATATCGATTCTTTTAGATCAAGTGGTTGTACATGACAGGAGAGTTGTTGGATACTCGCAACATACTTTTATGTTAATAATATAAACAATTTGACTAACAACCGGTTGATCTAATATGATAAGACGTTAGATTTTTTAAGTAAGGTTAGAGTCTAAATCTTGATATTATGAGAATGAAAAAACTAGGATCGAAGGATCACTTTCGAATTGAGCCTCTATAAAATATAATCTGAATTAATCAATCAATAAATTAGATATGGTGATTAATTTTTCGTGAGGCAAAAAAAATCTTTTTGAATGACATTTTATTAATTTTGTTAAATTTTAAGAAAATCTAAATTCTAAGTTTTTATTCTAAAGGGGCACATACTTAAAGGCTCTATTTAGCAATATTTAATTAAAAATATATCATTAAATTATCTAAAAGATTATCAAATTGGTTAAAGAGAATTAATTGTTTTGGGAACATAAACCTATGACATTAAATACAAAGCTATATTATTAAAAAGCTAGCCTACAAAGATTAAGATTAAAAAAATCTAATCTAAATTAATTTAAGGACTAAAATATTAAATCTAAATAAAAAACAAACAAATAGAAAAAATCTAATTAAATATTATATAAAGTAAATATGTATATACTATACACAACATTATATAGTAAATAAAAATATATATGAACAAATATAGTAAATATAATATATTAAGTTATGATATATATATATATATGGTAACCTATATATAATACATGCATATAAAGAAAAATATATCAATTAGTAAAAAATTTACATTAAAGAAAAATACCATCATAAAAAAATAATGTATGTTTGGTAAAAAAATCAATCTACATTATTATAATGATATATATTCATATATACAGATATGTTAACTAATAGTATAAAGATAATATATATAGTGAAAAAAACACAAAAAATGAAAGAATATACAAATATTATGCACAAATTAAATAAAAATAATCACTTGACATATATATATATTAAAAGGAAAAAACCTATATGGTATATAAGGATATATTATAAAATAAAAAAAATAAATAAAAGGCTAAAATTCTTAAAATACTATGCATGCTGAATCTATTTTTTGGAAAGAGAATAATAACAAACTTGAGCATTAAATCATTTTTTACACACAAAATGTTCTAAATTAATCAGAATAATATAAAAAAAAACTAAATTTGATTTTTATTATAAATGATGAATAAACTAAATAAAAATTCATAATAAAAATTATTTTTTCATATTGGATATATATCTAATTTATTACATAAGTAATTTTCAGTAAAATAGACATATCTTGTACTCTTTACGTCTGATTAAGACGTTTTAAAATGTGTTAAAAAATAACTTAAAGAAAGTCAATTCTTAAGAAGATATTATGATCCAAATATACTCCGAACCTAACGAAAATTCATAATGAGTATACGGTCAAAATTTCTTATGCATCACTTGATTTGTCATATTTGTTCGATAAAACTTTTACAATCATCCTATATCTGGAGAAATTATATTAAAGGTCATTCTCATCACGTTATTTATAAGACCAATCAATCAAATATATCAATTTTACGAATTTTTTCAACTCATTTTTTTAACAAGTGAATTTTCAAATAAATATTAAGTTTAAAAATTTCTCCATTATCTGACACTATTCAAATTTTATGTGATCGGCAAAAAATACATTAATAATTATATAATTAAAAATAAAAATAATATATATACAAAAAAAAAAACAAAATAGACTGAATGAGCCTTTATTTACGTATAAAAAGTAAAAACTCATGTTTAATGGAGTTTTTTTAATAGACTCTTTTTATATTTTTTATTGTTTAAAATTTTATTTCAAAAATTAATTATTAAATTTAAATAAAAATAAAAATATTTGAGAATTAAAAAAACTAAGGTAAAAAATATTAAATTTAGATTATTTGGATATCTTTTATAATTGTTAAAGGTTAGGTTTAGTTCATATTAATAGCTTTTTTAAAATTAAAGATTTAACCTTAATTCATATTCATAAAACATCTAAATTAACAGATCGATCAAATCTTTAATTTTGACTTAAATTCTTACTTATCAACCATAATCGATAACTATTTAAATCTATATTTTTTACTCTTTATTCATAAAACATCTATATAATTTTTTCATAATTATTCAAATTTAGTTATTGATTATTTTTCACTCTTTATTTTAATTTCCTAAAAATACAAAAAAAAAATTAAAATAAAATTATCATTTAAATTTTTATATATTTTTCTAAAGTTACAAGAAAAATCAATATATGATAATTTAACCCGAAGTAAAGAGTAACACTTCTCAAAAACAAAGAAGATACATCCACTAGTTGGGGAATGAAAACACATCTATTTTTTAATTTAAAAAACAGAGAGAAAGAACATCAACCAACCATGTTTCTGTACAAGAATAAGATCGATCTAATGTCATATCAATACAAATAATCAGATAGACATTAAAAAACAGCTTTGTCCTGAACTACATATTGGCCACTAAATGATGATCAAATTTCTGGTAACAGTAAGCACCAGCTTAACACCATGATTGTACTATAAGATTACTTGATTCAGTATAGGATATATTAATATTTCAGTAAAATCAGATAATTTTGTATTTTTTAAATGAGAAGATTTTATGATCAAGTCTTGAGTTGCCGTACCAGAACCGGGAGTCCGCCTCTAAAAGTGGCGGTCAGCCCTGGGGAGAATTGTGGTTGCCGATGGGGTGGTGTCACTAGTTCGATTTGGAGTGTTCGGAGGAGGGAAAGCGCCACCATTTTCATCTCTAAAACCGCCATCTCTTTCCCTAAACAAACCCGGAATCCGGCTTGGAAAACTGGGTACTTAAAAGGGTTTTCAGGAGAGAAGACGCCGTCGTGTTTTAACCACCTCTCCGGCTTGAATTCCAAGCAGTCCGGACCCCATATCTCTTCCATCCGACCCATAGCGTAAGGATGATAAGTAACCCTAGTTCCTCTCTTCAACAAAGACCCATCAGGCAATATGTCGTCGTTTTGGCAGAACTTGGAATCGAATTGAATCGGAGGGTAAAGTCTCATACTTTCATACACTGTCGCTTCCAAATAATGGAGTTCCTTGATTTGCTCGTAGCTCGTTAGGTCTTTGTTGTCACCTATAACTCGATCCGCCTCTTGTTTAACAGCCGACACTACGTTCGGGTGCTTTCCGAGTAGCCAAAACAAGCTTGTTAAACCCGACGCTACAGTGTCACGACCGGCCAATAAAAAGCTTATAATAATATCTCTCAAGTACGTTTCATCGTTGACGGTAGACATGAAACGGGAGAGAAGATCATTACCGGTTGAAAACCCCATTTTCCGCCTTTGCCTTATCACCTCTTTGGCTAAAACATCAATAATCTGGATGGCCCTTTTCAGTTCCTTCTCACTGCCTAAATTCAATGCCCGTTTAATCTTCCACACGACTGGGGAAACATTCATCGCTCTCTCCGCAGACAATTTGGAGGCTAAATCAAAGGCCGTCGAGAATTTCGACATAGGCAGGGACAGCTCAAGGCATCTAGGGTCGATCCCGAAAGAAAACCAGCAAATAATATCAAACGAAAGCCTTCTAAACACCTCTTGTAAATCCAAAACTCGCTCTTTCTTTCCGTCTGCAAACGATGATAATAACGGGATAAGCCTTGTTTTGATCTCACAGTTGATGATATCAAAAGCATAACACCGTATCGAGAGTTTCCCAAGCTCCAGTATGGCCATGTTCTTCTGAAACCTCCAGAGGTCTCCATCGACGTTGAATATCCCACGACCGAGGAAGTCACCCAAGATCATAGAGAAAGGTCTCCCTTTTGGGAAATTGTGGAAATTTGTTTTAAGCATGTATTCAACGTTGTCAGGGTTCGCTGTGATTGTGTTGCTAAGAACATGGATATGGATGGTTTTTGAAGGTGAGTTCTTCAGCAGGTAAGTGTACCAATCGCAGAGATTCTGGAATTGTTTTGACCAACTCAAAGTCAGATAAGCTCTGCAAATCTCACAGTTGCACAATAGCTTTGGCTTGATTAGTAAACGAAACGATAGATAAAGAAGAGAGATTAGGATTGTAACAGTGAAGAACCAGGAAACTTCAACTTCCATTGGAGAAGAACTGAAAACAAAGTTTTCAAGTAAAGAAGACGAGAGATAGAGGGGAAATGAAGATCATCTGAATCAGATTCTGAACATATGCTGTTAAAACATTAAAGCAGCTTTTGAAAGAGTACGAAGAGCATTATATAAGATTAAATAAGATGAAATTAAAAAATATATAATAAAAATAGAAATTAGAATCCATTTATGGTAAAGATCAATATCAGTTAGAGGAGGATTCTGACAATGGATCAGTACTTGTACAGTCGCTAACTTATGTAATTTTGGTACAATCAATGCACGTGCTTTTATTCTTATTAAAATATGACCCCACCCACTTTATGGGCGGAAAATAATCATGTTTTGAGAAGAAATTAATAATTTAATAATTCATTTTTGACGTAGTATTGATGTATGAATTTTGTGTAAAATAAGTAAATTATAATCTATCAGTTTACTAGTCAGTAAAATAAAATAATTATATATTCATTCATATAAAAATGATATGACGTATTATAAATAAATTTTTATACAATTAATTACTTTTATATATTTTAAAGATGGTTTAATTTTATGCTTTTAAAATTTTATTCACATCTTATTAATATATAAAATTTATATTTTAATATAAAATTATATTTTACTTATGATTGTAATGATTGTGACTAGAAATTAGTGAAAAACGGAGAAGTACTTAGGTTTTTGGCAACCTAGGAACAGTGAAACCAAAGCATTAACATCTAAATTTATTGAATAAAAACGATTGTTGTTATTAAAAATTATAAGTTCGAACGTTAATAATATTAATATAGTAATTGAGCGATTAACGTCAAATAGTTGAGAGTATATTTTAAAACAAATATTACTATAATTATTGTAATTAATTTTTAAAAAAATTGAGATAATTTCATTATCCGAAAAGAAATGGAATAATGATAATAATTTAAAAAATTATGAGAGATTTAATTAAGAATATTATAAATTTTTGAAATTTAATATAAAAAAAATTATGAGAGCTAAATTAACTTTTTAGGGTCACGTACCTCACGAGTCCACCTACGTTCCACCTTTCAATAATGCACTTCATACTCACAATCATATAATTACAATATTATGCTGTGAAAATTTTGAACCGAAAATTTTGATACTTTCTTAGGTTCAAAATTTTCTGATATTTAAATATGAAGCTTATTTTTAGGATAAATTATTTGGGTGATCATCTAATCATTGGATCCATCTATTTTAATCACTTAATTTTAAAAAATAAAAAATTTGATCATAAAATTATTTAATTGATCTTATTTTGACTATAACCGCTAAAATCCAATGGGATGACGTGGTCGTTAATGAAAATTTGTATAATAATATATTTGATCTATGTTAAATTTTAACAACCACATATAGTTATACAAATTTTGATTAACAACCATGTCGCCCCCTTTATATTTTAACAGTTGATGGTTAAAATAAAACTAATTAAATAATTTAATGACATTTTTTTAATTTTTTAACTGAGAGTTTAAAATAAAAATAAATCTAATAATTAAATGGTGGCCTAAATAATTTAAACGTTTTTGGTTAATAGCTTTTGTTTCGTAACATTTCTAAATGTTTCTCCATGAAATTATCGTTTGAAAAAAAAAACCAAAAAACTCACATCTATGTTGATTTTCACACAAGGGTCGTCGGAGCAAAAAATATTAGATGAATCTTGTTCACCACGTTATCTGTGATCTCAACTAATCAGATTCGTTTATTTTATTTTTTTTTAAAGTGTATTGTCTCCTCTTTCTTACATGTAATTGAAGAGTAAATAGTTATTAGATAATTATTTTAAAATGAACGAACCAGATTAATTAGATCGTGAATAACGTGATGAATAAGATTCATCTGATATCTCATAGTGAACCATAAAGCAGAGACAACTTGATACTCTTTAGGTACATGTAAACATGATTTTGGCTCGGTTTTGCATCTCGGACAAAGTTCATAGGGTGCTACTTTTTAATATTGTTTTAATTGTACAGTTCATGTTTATTTTATAGTTTATGTTCAATAATATTTTTTAGGATGATTTTAGAATAATCGACATTCACTGTTTGAATATCATTAACATAATATACAATTAAACATCATTAAAGTTTTAATGATTTTTAAAAATAATAAAGACTCGATACATAATTAATTATATTTTAAAATAAAATTAAAGAAAATTATGAATCATTTTCATAGTTTCATGGTTCAAAATCGTAAGATTCCTTGATGAGAAAGAAATAATATGGATTTCGTTCGATTTTGGGGATTTGACTCGGACGTGAGGGAGACTGGTGCGTGGTCGATGCAAAGGAGAAGATGATGATTAGGAAAATAAAAATCTTAGTCTATAAATGATATGGAAAATAATAGGTGATGTTTATAAATTTCAATTTATACTAAATTATATAAAAATAAATATAATATGATTTTATTTAATCGGTTAGGATCATAAATAAGCGGGGTGAAATTAATTATTAAAATGTCGAGTTTTCTTTTTAAAATATGTTTTTTATAATATATATATATTAAAAATATATAATTAATACCCTGTTACAAATAAAATGATATCACTTTATGAATAGTTAATTTTTTTTAAATATTGTTAAAAGATGATACCCCATAAAAAATTTGGCTCTATTTATGGGATCATAAATGAGATTATAAGAATGATTTATCTAATAATTTTTTTAATTTTATTTTAAAATATGATTAATTGTATATCAAGTCTTTAAGATTTTTAATAATTATTTAAATTATTAAAATTTAATAGTGTTTAACAATATATTATATTAAAAGTGTTCAGTGTCCGTCGCCCGTTTTAATTATTTTCTATTTTTAATATTAAATGTCCAATAATAATTGTATAATAAATGAGTAAAAATCCTCTGCATCTTTATCATACCTTCTTTCATGTCTTATTTAGATTTTTTGTAAAAAAATGAATTTTAAACCATAACCCTTATTTTTTATATCCTATACCTTAAGCCCTACACTCTAAAAAATATATCTTACTCCTAATTCCCTAAATCCTAACCACAACCCCTAACTTTGAATCTTAAATCCTACAACCTAAACTCTCTAGTTTAAAACGGAGACATAAAAAGAGGCATAAGAGAGAAACTAGGGACGAAGTTATATGGGGGTAGGGAGGGGCAATCGCTCCTACCCCGATTTTTTTTTCATTTTTGTCCCTCTATTTATTTTTTTAAAAAAAATTTGATGTTTTTATAAATTTACCCTCTATTTTTAAACATTTATGTTTTATCTTTTCAACTCTAAATCTTGGCTCTGTCCTTAAGAAAGACAATTGATTTTCACATATAATAAAGATGCGTAATATCTGTTTATCATTTATATTGATAGTTTATGCGGAAAACAATTATAGGATTACATATTTTTTTAATAAGAGAAATGAAAAACTATTCGAGATTAAATCTGAAATTATGTTAACTAAAACTCAAAAGATGTATAAATATACGCTTTGGTATACAATTTAAGAATACGAATTTTAATACTTATTTAATTATACAATTTAAATACTGACGCATACCAAAGTGTATTCTTAAATTACAATTTCCTCTATATACAAAGTAAATTGTTACTAATATTACGTGCATGATATGTATGTCTGATGACGTAGACGAGTAGGAGCAAATATAAAGTAGAAGCAAAGTGGAAGTGTGGAAAACAACGTCTATGCAGTGGAACATGTGGATCACAACCACTGGCTCTTGATGTCATGTTTTATTCAACTGGTTTGTTCTTTCCAGGAGTATTATGAAAATAATCTCGTGATTATAGAAGGTTTACTTTTAAAGTGGGATTCGTAAACGTTCTTTGAATTGTTGAAAGGGCAGCAGGCAGGATATTTTTTATTAGTGGTTATATGAATATCTGTTTTAGAGTATATTTTTAATTATTGAATACTGATCGTTCAATCACTATATTGTTAATGTTGGTGTTTGAACTCGTGATCTCTAAAAACAACAAATGTTCTTTTAACTGATGAGGTTAAATGATTCGTGCCAGGTAAGATATTTTAACCCACTTTGAATATGAATAGCACTTAATGAATCCTTTCTGACAATAATTTGAGATATTTATTTATCATTATATTTTTTACTTTAATACTTAAAAGATTGTATTTACGATTAAATTATAAAGATTAAAAATTTTATGTGATGTTTTTACAAGTGAGTAAATACACGTTAAAGATATTTGTATTTTCTTTTAATACTAATTTTTTTATTAGGTTTTTATCTCATTAAAGTTTTAACGAGATATGTGGTTTTCATAGATAGTCAAAGATAAATATTATGAATATTTATCCATATAGATGTCCGTTATAATTAACTCTATCACTATCTATTAAATAAGAATTAAACGTACTTAAAGCTTTATATGATAGTAAAGTCTCTTATTTTTTACTTTATTAATAATATATTGCTAATTTAGTATCTATTCATACATATTCTTATCTGTTTGAGGCTTTTACCTTACAAACAAAATAATTGAATCTAATTTTAGATAAATATCATCTGCTTTTTTATCGGGATCGGATTCATAAATATTATACATTTTAAATATGAGATCCTAGGTTAAATACATAAAATTATATTGAATTAATGTTAGTTATTTATTCAGAATTTCAGATATTGTTTTTTTTTATATAATTTATTCATCTAGAAAGGGTGGATATGGAGTAGGAATCGAATTGTTGTATACTTATTGCACGTTTAAATTCGGGAGGTTTTAGGAGAGATGGGACAGAAGTCGGTTTGCAGATATGGATGATGAATCCACGTGTTCCTGTCTGCGGCTACATTGTCTTCCTCCGCACACCCATGACCATAGTTGTTCATTACTACCATATTTGTTTCTGGCAAAGCTTGGCTTCTTTTAACACACCCTTCATTGTCTACGCCTAACAACACCAAAACAAGGGATAATATTTTGGAACATCAGCTCTGGAAAAAGATTCTAACAATAACAACTCCAATCAGCTTTGATCCGACATGTCTCAAGTAACACCAAGGTCTTACATACCTATCTTCAGATAAGTAGCGATTTGATCTGCTGCAACAAACACAAAAGCTAGATGGACAAACTTGCAACTAAAAGTTAAAAAAATAAAATATTTATAATATTATTTTTAGTCGATGTGATATCCTCTCGAGTCAATTAATTAGTCTATATGTCAATGTTATATCAACGTATATTGTTACGTAATTTTATTACGTTATTTCAAATTATTTATAAATAATTGACTGATAATATTCATTTGTAGAGTGATTATTTTGATTTAAAATAAAATATTGTGAGTTAAATTAAACATTAGAGTTATGTTTTAGTATTATGCCAATCTAAAATTATATAAACTTAAAATTTACCTATATTTAGAATTACTCAAACATGAAAATAATCCGGAAAAAAAAAAAAAACTCGAAATTAATTTGAAAATAACAAATAAGTCTCCTTTGTTGGTGATCAAAAGACAGAACATCTCCAACTTCGAACTACTTTATGGTTTCTGTAAATATGATGCATTGTTATTGTGTATAAGCATGTTTAGTGTTCTTAGGTTGAGGGCAGGAAAATGACGATATATATGTTTTAATGATGTTTTAGTATGTTAAAATGATGCTTAAATGTTTAAATATGTTCATGTGTAATTTTGTACGGATAAAATATGGTTGTTTGGGACATGTTTAGGTTTTTTTTTTATTATTATTTTTTCTCTTAGTTATTTCTCTTAGAAAGCATTTAAACACAGATATGTCCTTTCGGTGTAACATAATTAAGTAATATGTCACTCTCAAAAACCTATTGGTCCAAAAGTAATACTTGTTGCCTAAATGACTAAATTTGTGGTTGGCAACTAACATAATTAAGGGTCTATTTAATGTTGTTTTTGAAGATTTTTTTTTGATAATCGAACAAAAAAAATTCATCAAACGTCTCGATTTTTATATTATTTTCTCTTTTTTTTTCACCAAATTTAAGCTTAAATACAATTATCGAAAATACTAAAATTTATTATTTCTTTTACAATATAACTTAAATGTCGATAGGGGTTAGTTCAAATGGTAAACAATTTGATTTCACTTAAGAAATTCTTTAGTTTAAGACATTGTGTATTAAGAGAATTCTTATCGAGAGAATTACCCACCAAAACTAAGTGTATGATACGGTTTGATCTGACTTAATCAGGCTAGACTCTAAAAACCAAAAAAATAATAATAAAAAACTTAAATGCGATTTTTATGAACTTCAACTTTATTGGAGTTTTGACATGACTTGGTGTTAAATTGTAACCTTTTATCTTAAAATTAATGTGACATATCTAAATCAAAAATAAAGTAGTTTTGTCATGATTAAGTTTATTATTTATTATAATCTTTTTTAAATAAATTTTTAGGTTCGCCGTAATTAAAAAAAATTAGATGAATTAAAAATAACTTATTTTTTAATTAATATCAATCAAGAAATCATCTTTAATATTCACATACAATCTTATATCACTTCTGATTCTCGAACCAAATATTATTATTTTAAATAGTGTCAGTTAGGCTTAGACACACCATACTTCATTTTATCCGAATCGAGCCAACCTATGTACATACAGATTGCTTATTCGGCTTCCTAATTAGTAATGGAAGATGTGGAGAAGAAGGGTGAAGATACAGTGAATCTCCATCGGAGTATCGGTGCCGATGCATGTCGCTTGTCGGCCACTTCAACAAACAAAACTTTGTTTATTTACACTGTGCGTGATGTTTATGTTTATGTTTTTTTTTCTCTTTCTTTTCGTTACTCTTATCGAGTCAAGTCTAACTATTTATCAAGCAATTTTGTCCACAACAATTCCCTTGTAATTTCTGAGTTATGAGCTATGGCGCACGTGTTCACTTTATTATCTCTTAACGATATGTATATGTTGCATCTGATAAAAAGTGAGGATATTAATTTTATATTAGGAAAAATTTAAGATATATAAATAGTAGAGGTGTTTATTAACGGGTATTTGATATTTTTGAGTAGTAAAAAATCAATATATTGTTCAAACATATTTAAATATCTGACTAATCGGGTAACGGATATCCGGTTCATAATTATTTTTTACTATAAAATAAAAAAAATCATATATTAAACACATAAATTTTAAAATTTTATAATACATGATGAAACATAAAAATTAGAGATTTAAAATTAATTTTAAAATATTCATATATATATATACATATATTTATTAAATTTTATCACTAAAATGATATTAAAAATATTAATTTCGTTTTTTCTTTCGGTATTAGTAAATTAATAAAAATATATTTAATTTTTTAAAACTCAAAATATATAGTACAAACATAAAACTAATTTAAAGATTTTAAATTTAATTTTAAGTATAAAATTAAGAAATCTAAAGTAAAAATATAATTTAAAACTAACATATATATAATAAAATTACTTGAGTCGGGTACTCAATAATTAAAAAATTCAGCTCGGTCGAGTACAATTTTTTTGAGGAATTATCTAATATTTTTATTTCGGGTCGGGTCGGATAGTTTTGAACACCCCTAATAAATAGTAATGTTACACATCATATCAGATATATCTTTTAAAAAAAGATAATGACTCCATCACAAGTGATATCATTACGATCCTTTGACTGTTTGATTTTATAGCACCAGTGAATATGATAGACAGAATAAAAACAGTGGTAAATGACCCTTGCGAGTATGGTTGATTCATGCCGAGAGTGTCAAGAGGTTGAGTGAAGAAGGATATCACATTTGAAAAAAAGACAAAATCATTAATCTATATAAAAAATATCTTAAATATTTAAATAGTAATGTTATACACCTATTAAATATATTTTTTAAGAAAAAAATACCCGTAACATATATCATTTCCTACCTTGATAACCTAAGGGGACGTTTTACGATGAAGAGCTAGCATTTTTATTAAAATAATATAATTTTAATTATTTATCGAAATGGCACTGCTAAAAATCATTAGGTAAAACGTATAATTAGTAACTAAATTATGAAAATAATCAATTTGGATACTAACACTTCAAAAGTTCTATTAAATTTATTGAACTGTTACAAATAATATAAAATAATATACAATTTAATTAATTTATAATAGTTTAATCAAATTTAATGATATTTTATAAATTTAAAAGATTAACGACTAAAAAAATTAATTTATTTTATAATTAGAATTATTTTTTACTTTACGCAAAATTATTTATAGAATTGAAACTTATTTTGGGAGCGTGTGACTCAACGCGTTTTTTTCTTACTTAACACACTTTATTGGTAATATATAATGTTTAATTAACAAAAAATTTAGAAAAGAAAATTTAACAATACACTTAAATATCCTATTATCTTCTTCATTTATCAGAAAAAAAAAATGACGGGAAAGGGAAGGCGAAAGTAGCATAGCGTGTCTTCTAGGAATTTTGAATAAAATGTGACCAAGTTGATTGTCAGGGATCAAAATGAAAAAAAGAAAAGAAAGGAGTGTCCAAAGGAAAATTTACACAAACTTTGTATGATAAATACGTGTACAATAATGACCCTATATTGAAATAACTATACGGGAAAGCCAGGTCTCATACACGCATGTTAGCTCGTTTGACTCGTGCTAATACGTATTTTAAGAGATACTTTTCTCTTAGTAGAGATACGTATTCGATTGAGTTAAATTAAGTTTATTAAAAAAAATAAATTATTTGAGTTAACATATTATATTTTATAACTTAAATTTTATTTGAATTTTTTCAGTTTTAGTCGAATTTATAAATTCAAGTCGAGTTGAGTTTTTGAGTTTTTATATAAATCTAATTGTAATCATTTATCATTTTTAGTACGATTTAATTTTAATTTAAATGGTTTTCTTATCATATAAAACATACATATATTTTATCATTTTTTATATATAATGTATATTTTTTTTCATATTTTTTATATTAATATATATAAAAAATTTAAAAATCAACTAAATTGCAATTTGTTTCCTTGGATGTAAATTCTCTGTCCATACCTAAAAAGCATGACATTAGAATGAGGCAAGGCCTGACGAGTAAGTCTCTCCAGCTGCTGCTTTCGTGGCATTATCAATGTGATAACGACATTTGTAATGTTTCTATCAAACATCTTGTCTTGTCTGCACCCACAACACCACAATTAAATTTATGTACTTTTTTTATTATTGTGTAGAGAACAAGAGCAATTAAATTTTTTTTATGAAATTACATATAACAGATAATGTAGCGATATAAATTATTTTTTTATAAATTTTTTATAATTAGATTTAGTTAATATTTTTATAATACAATTTTAATCATGATTAATTTTATAAAATTTAATATCTTAATTTAATTTGATCATTAAACGAATCTATAAAGAGAGTATATTATCACAAAAAACTTCATGTTATCTACTAAACATATGTGTAATATTAGCATCATCTGTTTCAATGATGATCTGTTGACAACCTATACTCTCCAAGCACGTTTTAAAATAGCATCAATATCCTATAATTCTACAAATATAATAAAACAAAAATCCATACTTCAAAAATTCAATTAATTATTGTCTAAATATATCCCGTAACATCTCGTCATACACTAAAAAAAATCCTCAAACAAACATCACCGTGAACATTAACCTTCACCCATCCATAGTCCAAATGCTCCAGACTTCTATAAATTCATGTCTCTTTAATACATCAATGCCTACACCTACAGACATTAACATAAACATAAAGGTTAACAATATACACATTTTATAAATAAAACAATTGAACATAAAATTTTTAAGACGGACCAACGTGACTCATTTTTCTACTTGATCACTTATTGAATTATAAATTTTAATCAAATATATTTCAGATTAAGAGAAATTAGGTATGCTTTTTCTTCAATAATTTGGATTATAAAAAAATCATATTGTATGGGCACATAGCAGAATCACGTGCATGAGAAGGAGGATACCGTAAAGGGAATCTTTGATCTTCTTTCTGATCTGCACGGCTGTCAACGACCATCGAAATAAATAAATAAATACACATTTTAAAAAATATATATTTTATTTTCTTAAATTAGGAGGAACATATTTTCAACGTGTATAATTAGATTCTGACCTGTCCATGTAGAAAGTATCCATAGCCCATACCCAGATCAGACAATCTTTTAATTTCATTTATGTTCGTATTTGTCTTTGTACATTTTATAATATAATAATATTTTTTGTCACATTAAAATTATTATATATTCGTATGTTTTAATTAAATAAATTAAATTTTATTTTTATAAAAATATAAAAAAATAGATTTTAAAAATTTTCAATGAAATATTTTTAAATATATATTTTATAAATTTTAATTAATTAAAATATTTAAATAAAATGCAATCAAAGTTGAATGATTAGAAAATTTTTAATACGTGTTTTAATGGGTCGGAGGTAGTAATATTAGTGTGTTTGTATAAGTTTTTATATGTCTATGTTTATATTACTTAGGTTTAATTGTAAAATAAGTGCCTAAATTATGTTTTTTTTACGATAAGTACCTAAAGTATTTTTAGTATAAATAAGTGTTTTAATTTTTTTTGTTAAAATAGATATCTCGGTTGACTTTAATATAACTCAAAAATAAAATTTTTGACACATATTTTCGTTAAAAATAAAGTTTTAAATACTTATTTTAATAAAAGAAATTAAACATTTATTAAAAATATAATTTAAATATTTATTTTATAATTAAACCTATTATTTAAATCAGATGGATAATTATTTGTTCTCATGTATTATGTCATGAAAGATGTCATGGATTTGTTTTTGGTATTATATTTTAATTATTTTTTATTTTATTTTCATAATACATTAGGTGTAAGATTTTCCATATCAAATGATGCTTAAGTTTTCGACTTTATTCTTCACTAATTACTCTAATTTATTTTTAAATGAATTTAAGATTATGCCATTATGTTGTTCATTAACATAATTTTACAAAATCATCATATAAAATATATTTTTTATTATTTATTTTATAACTCTTGTGTGAGATTTGTGGTAATGTCATTTATAAAGCGAAAAAATTCTAGAGTATCGTTATGTACTAATATGTAGCATTAATTATATATTAGTATATAATTAATTATTTTTAATAATTTTTATAATTATGAGAACTAAAACGTGATTATTCCTTTTTAGAATGAAATATATTAAAATATTTTTGGGTTACTTTTTAAGATTTTTTTTTACTTCCCACCTATTATTTTAATAATTTATAAAAAAAAATATAGAAACAGTGTTTTAACGCATTTTTTTCTAAAAATGAATTATTATATTTTAGAACCCATGATTTCAAAGTTATTAAAATAGTTAATGGTGCATCAATACATATAATTAATGGTATATATCATGTTTACTTTAGACCCGTCATTAATTCTAAAGTTTGAATCTAAATTAATATACTTTAGACACCAACCAGAAACATCTGTGGAGTCCTGAACTTTTGCAAGAGAAACATAATTAAAGAAGTTCTGTAATGTTTGCAACCTCTTCCCAACCCTCATTCCACCTCTGACAAAATAGAATTTGTCAGAAATTTTTTTTTTTCTAAATAAATAAAAAAATCTATTTTTTTTAAATAATCTCTAAAATTCAAAACCTTTAAATCTCAAAATTAACATAATTATCGTCATCGATAATTTTATATGAAGTCATCATCCGTTTCTCTCAGTCAGCCATCGTCGATAACCAGCACGAGTTAATATAATCGAATGTGGAACAACTAAAGCCTTTCATGTTCATTGTTTGATGTCTAATAGAAATTCTTTCTACCAACTATCGGTGATGGGTGATTGAATAAATTCAACGGTGACTTAAGATGATAACGATGACGGGATTTGACAAGGTTATCAACAACGGTAGTGACACCAATTTTACTTCAAAATTTAAAGTTTGAGTATTTTTAGAGATTTTAAAAATATTTCGTGATTTTTTAAAAATTAAATATTGTTTAAATTAATTTATTTTATTTTGTGTTTATTTTTAAAATAAAATAAAAAATCAAAGGTTAATCTATTATTGATGATAAATTTTTTAACGGTGTTACTTTAAAATACTAAAAGAATATAATTTTATGTATTTATTTTAGTTAAAAAATACATAATACATTTGTCTCATAAAATGTATAGTTTGAACACATATTTTTGAGCTAAATATTTTTATTAGTTTTAATTTTCAATAATTTTTAAAATATTTTATTTACTTTTGTGAGTTTATGGATTTTTGTAAAAAAAATAATATTTAGATTTTTTTTAGAGTTCTCATTTAACTTTTTTTAAAAAATTATCGAGGACCTAAGAGATATTTATACTAATTTATTAATTGATTTTTCATATATTCTATTGGTAAAAGTTTAACTTTAAAAAACTAATTTATCAAATTTTATTTTAAAAACTGAATAAATTGATTAAATTAAATTAAAATATAAATAAATTATTATCCATTTTTAATATTTTAAATTGTTAATAATTTACTAAACTCTCGTTTTTAACATAAATATTAAATAAGTTGTTGAACTTTTAATTAAAATCAATTATTATTTTAAATTCGACCAAACAAATCAATTATGCCCTTGAATTGACTAATTCTAAGTTAAAGGATCGAGAAACTCAACAACACCACTATTCTTGAACAACTTGGAGCTAGGTTTTTCTTTCGCACTATTACGGATACGAAAATAATGAAAAAGTTGGATTCAATTGTCAACTGCTCCTATCGGGAATAGGATTGACTGCGGATTCGAGAAGCTTTGGATTTTTAGGCCATTTAGATTTTTTATTTGGGTAAATAGGATCTTTAAAGTTTATTTTAGAATATAGGCCAAAAGCTACAGTAAACGTAGAAGAACGCCTTTAATATTTTTTTTGTAATTCACTATTCATTTTGGTTTAGATCCCCAAATATCAATTGGGGATCCCTATTTTCTTAATTAAAAAAAAGAGATAGATTATCCATACAATTTTGCGCTTGGTTTCATAAAACCGTACGATTCTCTCAATCTAAACCAAGCAGGTTTTACATGAAGAAGGTTTCCCTCAGCATGTTCTATTCGATACGAGTTAAATTAAAAAATAATTTACTCCCTCTATCACATCATCATCTCACATATACTATCACATTGGTAGCATAGATCGATACTTTAATACCGTAACAGTCAACATCGATCGAATAATTAATTTAACATAATTAGTAAATTGAATAACTTAATTAGATTTATTTTTTGATAAGATATTGGATTAATTTTTTAAAATTAAACTCGAGAAAAAAAAGTATTCCTTTAACTAATTAAAAATACCTCGAGTGTTGTTTGGTAGTTGAAAATAAAGTGATGAAGAATTATTTTTGCCTATTTGACATTATAAGATACCTAAATAATTTAAGGATGTGTCTAAAAACCTAAATTAGTCACTTCCTGTCACGCCTATTTTTCTTGGGTAGTGGTCGTAGTCAAATTCCTAGAGCATGAAAAGAAAGCTCACCTTTTATATATAATCTGGTTAAAGGTTTAGGGCAGACATGAAATGAAAGCTCACCTTTTATATAATGCACGAAGACTAAATAAAAATAAAAATATTTTTTAACCAAGTTTACGTGGTATTAATCTGGTTAACGGAACGATTGTTGTTCCTGAAAGTCACGAATTCGAGTACCAACGATGTCAACAGAGTGATTGAACGATCAATGTCAAATGATGAAAATTATATTCTAGAACAAATACTACTGTAATCACTATTAGTTCGTTCAAAAAAAATTAATTAATTTTCTAAAAATTGTATACATAATTAAGGTTTAAATTAATAAATTGAATCAATAAAATTTTATGATTAATTTTGATCGCTAATTTTCGATGATATTTTTGAAATATTAGTATCACGTGATATATTTTAATTTTATAATATGATATTTAATTTTTTTAAATGTTATTTTTTATAATTTTTATGATTTTTTTTAGAATTTTATAACTTCTAAAAGAATTTTTTAAATTAAAAAAAACCCCGAAAATATCAAATAACAATATTGTAACATGATACATTGTATCAATTAATCCAAAAGACTTTTAGATTTAACAATCAGTATTTGATCAAATGAATGAATTGATAAAAATATAAAAGCTTAGATTGATTTTTTTAATCGAAAGTTAACCTTAAACCTAAGTTATTTAAGTTGAGTATTAAATATTTAAATTAATTTATTTTACACCAAATTTAGCATTTTTTATTTAAAGTTAAATCCAAATAACTTAAAGTTATAATGCTAAAAAAATTGTCCCGGTTAAATAATTATTTTAAATTTTATTTTTAATTAATTTAATCTATAATATTTTATTTGGAGTCAAAATAGCCTTTTTTAAGTAAAAATAAAAATTAATTAACAATGATGCAAACATGTATGGATATTATAATTATATATTATCACAGGTCATTACACTCTTCCTAAAAATATATTTAATAGGATATGCAATGCCACTGTTTATATATCTCAATAACTCGTTTTCTTTTTTCGGTGTGGGATTAATATTCTCGCTTCTTCTCAAACGTGAAATTCTCCCTCACTCAATTTCGTGACGCATTCATCACGAGTTAATCACGCTCGTGATGGTCTCTTATCATGATTATTCATTATGCTTACCCTTTTCAAGGATATTCGACGTGAAATAGGATAGTCAAAAGATTGCTCGTACACCACTTATCACAGAACCATTTTTTCTGAAAAATATATTTAACTAAATGTACAATGCCACCGTTTATATATACTAAAATCTTTTTTTAATGTGAGATTAATATTTTTATTTTTTTTCAAATGTGACAATATATTCGCTTTTTTCTGTACATTGATATATAAATGAGTATATTAGTAATTTAATCACATGCATCACCTTGCTTGACAAGTTGAGCTGTAGAAAGATCCTTTATTATGTTAAAAACTCCTCCATAAATTCAATCAAGGGTCAAGATAAGACTCGGCCCAATAAGGATGTACAATCAAGGCCCAATCATGAAAAAAAATTATATTTGTAATTTAATGAATTATATTTGTTGTCGACAATATTCAATCTTTAGCAATTGTATTTCATTATAAACTATACTTGTTAAGACTAAATGTAGTTTGAGCTTCTTGTTTTACTTTGAAGTTAAAATGGATGAAATAAAAAAGAAAATCAAAATGAGGGATCAAAATAGAATAAGTCCTAAATATAAGGTACCTCCTGTAAAATTTAACCAATGTAATAGATTCCCCGTTTTTTTATTTTACCCTAAATATAAAGTTTTCGTTTTTCAAAGCTCAAGACTCTCAAGACTAAAGGTATGTGATTTTTTTGTAGTTTTTTAATATATAAAATTATATTTTAATTATTATTATTTTAAGAATTTAAAATATTTTTATTCTTTCTCTTACGATTATGACAATACAAATATGGTGATTGAGAGTATAAGTTCAAGATTTTAATCACGTATTATGTTTAATTTTAACATTATAAACACAAATATGAATTTAAAAAAAAACAACTGTCGTATAGTTATTTTTTCTAAAAGTAAAATGAATTTTGTTTTTTAAATAAAAATTGGATGCATTTTCTCTAGATGATGGTAATATATTGAACCAAGTGGGATCAATTCCTTTGATTAATTTTAGTATTGGTTGTCGACCACCGAATTTATTATTTTCTTTGTTTTTTTTTTAATTTTAATAAGAATCACTGCTTCTATAGCACGCTCTTTCTGTCCTTGTGACACGTTTTTCTTTTGTCGTTCTGACATGTTTTTGTTATTGTTTTATGATTTGATTCATCTGTCTTCGTGGCATGTTTCAGCATACCCTAGCGTTCGATTTTTGTTCTCACTGAGATTCAATCGATGCTAGTTTCTGATTTTTGTTTTGTCGGTGATCACTTGAAAAGATTTATCCTCGCTCGGTTGATGATTGTTTGCCGATGAAGTCAGTCCTGGGTAGCGATACTTTTTGCATGATAGTTTGGATTGCCTACAACTCTTTCTTTCTTTATTATGCGTCTCGTTTGGACAAAGACCAGGAGATTCAGGAAGCTTCTGAATTTTATTGGTATGCTTATCTCCATAGAAATATTTTTTTCTTTATTTTGGGTTGTAAGAATTTTGGATTATTTAATCCAATTATTTTACTTCTTAATTGCGATATAATTATAATTTTTCTATGAATTTAATAAAAGTTTAGTGACATTTATCAAAAAAATAATTACTTTATAATTTCTCAAAAAAAAATCCACTTTACAGACTTACACTTGCTTGCTCTCTCAACGGAGAGATTGTCGGAATAACTTTAGTCACCACATCATTTAAGATTTAAGTAATCAAGATCATTTATCATTAAATAACTTCTTATTAACTACTTACACACTAATTACACGTAAGAAAAAGATGATGATTCACCTTTAAAAAAAATTGAAATAAACAAATCTTATTAATTAAGATCACGAAAGATATAATAAACAAAATTCATGTAATAATTTTTCCTCTCAAGGAGTGAATACCGCATAATAAAATGCATATATACCCTAACTCTTCTTTTGAATACAAAATATCCGAGTCACTTGCTTGCCTGAGCTTAGTTATGTATCCAATAGTTGAAGAGGCCGGTTGTGGCTTTAGACATGAACTCGTTTCGACTTTCGACTAGAGATGGACCGACTCAACTCGTTTGACTTGTAAAATTTGAAGCTTCTAGGAAAGAGTTGAACACCCGAAGGAGTGGGAAAATACCTAAAATAACTAAAGGTGTTTTTTGCTGCATTACCACCTTTGCTACATCTTTTCGGAAACCCTCGAAAGGATATGCAGTAAAAAAAAAGAGTACGATGTCTTCGTTTTCTTACCTAAAATATAATTTTCTTCTTTTTCGTTTTGGCGGTCTGTTTCTTGGTCAACGATGGTTGGCCTTCCCCCATCTCACCCTTTGTTTCTTTGCCTCTTTCGTGTCTTGCCGGTGTTACTGTTATCTCTCTTTCTCCCCCTCCTTTTCAGTTGTTCCAATGTCCTTTTGGTCGGATCATTGTCCACGTCAATATTCGACGACCATTTTTTTCTGATTCGAGCTCGATTTTAAGTGTGGAAGAAGGACCGTGTGGGGCTGTCGTTTTCCCCTCCTTTCCATGTGTTTTCTGCTTCAGTTTCTGATTGTTTTGTTGGCTCCTCTTCTAATGTTTCCACCATGTCTAATGTTCCAGTGGCATTGTGTTTTCTTGTTTCTTGCTTCTTCTTCGATGCTTTCTGGTTTTGTTCCTGTCCCTTTCTTTATAAGTATTTTTAATATTATTTAAATAAATAATTAAAAATGATATTGTTGAGGTAAAAGTACCTTTTTAAAGGGACTAATATTTTTAAGTAATTATTATTTACTATATCATTATTAAAAAATGATTTTATAAATAGTATTAAAACTATTATTATTATTGTTGTTGTTTTGTTTAAATACTTAAACAACATTATCATTGTATTAAAACTGCTTCTGTACTAATTAATAAAAATTTAAAATGTTTTGATTATTTTTTAAAATATGATTAAATTAAAATATAGTGTAAAAAGTTAGGACCAGATATTATTATAATAATATATATTAACTATTATGTTATTAATCTTTTAACTTTTAATAATATTATATTAATATTTTTTTAAAATCAAATTAATTTTATAATATTTGATAATAAAAAATATTAAAAAAATTAAAATATTGTATAGGACTATTTACGTGGTTTACCCTTTAATGTCTCGTGAATAAAGAAAATGCAGTATATTAATCTCTTCTTTCTATTAATATTGTAAGATTGAGACGCTGATATTTTTAATTCCTTAAATGTAGTCATATTCCATGCCTTATCTTCTTTTTGTTTATCTACGTGGAAAAGCTAAAACAAAAATATATAGTATTTGTTTTGGTATAAAGATAAAGTTAACTTTTAATGTCTATAATTTTTATTATTTTGGTTTTTATTTTTTATTTAAGATAAATTTAGTCCTTGACATAATTTTTTTGACAAATATATTATTTTTTAACTATCATGATTACCGGACCGTTAAAATTTAATGATAATAACATATAGTAAACATGTGATAATATTTTAAATGAAATGACATTTAACTTATCAAATACATACATATAGAATATAATTTTATTTCAATATAAAATATAAAATAAGTAAAATTTAAATAAAATATTAAAATTTAACTAAATTTAAAATATTTTAGCTATTAAGCCTTAAATAAATTTACTACTAGTTTTTTTTTTTATAATTTTGAATTTTTTTAGATTTAATTAAAACTCAAAACCAAAACCCTCAAATTTAGTATTTTTAAATTTATATTTAAATCTTAAACTATAAATTAAAATCCTAAATTTTTAATTTAGATTAAACACTAAAATACCTAAATTCTAAACTAAAATAATAAAAATTCAATTGATTGGTGTCAAAATCTCTTATTTTTTATTTACCGATAGCAATCTTTATAAAATTCTTCCTTTTCAGATTGTGTTTATATTTTTTAGATAGAATTTTGATTCTATTGTAGTTAAGATTGTAAATTTTTAGTATACTTTTGATTTAGATTTAATTAATTTTTAATATTTTATTTAAATTTTAATTGTTTTATATTTTATATTAGAATAAAATTATATTTTATGTGTGTATATTTGATAATTTAGATGTCATGTCATTTAAAATATATTATCATATGTTACTATCGTTAAATTTAAGGGCCTAGTCATTATATTAGTTAAAAATGAGATATTTGTCATAAAGACATAAGTTTAGATTTATCTTAAAAAAATGAGGGCCAAAATGATAAAAATTTTAAACGTTGAGGGTTAAAACTATCTTTATGCTATTTGTTTTTAATCTTAGATGTAAAACAATTACTTTTATATTATATTTTAAATTAGGGAATATTTATATAAATTTTGATAGAGGAATAATTGAAGTTATTAATATATTTGACTTGTTGTATATAGGAGCGAAGCAGATTTAATTAAAGGTTTATATTATAAATAAATATTTAAAGTATATTAGTTTTTTTTTATTTAAGTATTAAAAGTATATTTGAGTAAAATAAATATGTAAATAAATACTCGAAGTGTGTATATATATTTTATATAGGTTTTTAAAAGTTATGGTTTGGTATTGATTAAAACATACATTTAATAATTATTTTAATAAAAAATATTTTAAATATTTATTTTAACAAAAAAATCTTTAGGTATTTACTTGGATAAAAAAATATTTTAATTATCTAATTTAAAATATATACTTTGAGTACTTATCTTAACCATAAATTGCATTTTAAGTATCTATTTGATTAAAATTATTTTAAGCATTTAAATAAAAACTAATATCTTTTAAAAAGTTAAATTTTGATACACAAATTATATAAAAAATATTTACACAACCTTTCTATAAAATTTTAAATATAAATTTTAACATTTAAATATTAATGCATAAATTCTAAAAATAAACAATAATTTTTACACCCAAAATATTAAATCTCTAAACCTAAAAAAAAAAAACTTAAATCCCATAATTAAAAAAACTATATAAACTAAAGTTTATAAAACCTATATATTACTAAATTTTTTAATATTTTTTATATAGTTTAATATTGCTTGAAAATTACGCATGTTCGGCCCACTTGCCCAGTCGTAACCACTTTTTTTCCTTCTTATTATACCCTGTATCATAATTCATCTTTTAATAAGTTTGAAGGTATTTTTTTTTTTTATAAATGTCACTAAATTTTTATTAAATTTATAAAAAATTATAATTATATCGTAATCAAGAAGTAAAATAATTAAATTAAACAATGTAAAACTTTTACAACCCAAAAATAAAAAAATAATATTTTTTTTATGGAGATAAGCATAACAATAAAATTCAGAAGCTTTCTGAATCTTCTTGTCTCTGTCCAAACGAGACGCATAATGAAGGAAGAAGGAGTTGTAGGCGTTACGAACTGTCATGCAAAAAGTATCGCTACCAGGACTGATTTTATCGGCAAACAACCATCAACCGAGTGGAGATAAATTTTTTCAAGTGATCACCGATAAAACAAAAATCAGAAACTAGCATCGATTGAGAATAAAAATCAATCGCTAGGGTATCCTGAAACATGTCACGAAGACAAATGAATCAAATTACAAAACAATACAAAAACATGTCAGAATAACAGAAGAAAAACATGTCATAAGGACAGAAAGAACGTGTTATAAAAGTAGAGATTCTTATTAAAATAAAAAAAATCGATGATCGACAATCAATACTAAGATTGATTGTCGATCACCGATCAAAGAGATTGATCAAAGGCGACTCTAAAAAAATTTTGAGAGAAAAAGAGCGGCTAATTTTTTTTTAACGCTAGAAAAAAAACTGTTTTTCTAAATAAATTAGGTGTTTTAAATAAACTTTAGAAAACAATTAAAAAATGTTGATGAATTAAACTGACAAAAAAAATATTTTTATAAATAAATTATTATAATATAATATTAATATCAATTAATCTATCAATAAATATAATTATACAAAAATAATTTAAAATAAATTATGAGAAGGTAGAGAGTGGGGACACTAATGTATCCCACCGGCACCACCAATTGTTCACCCAAATTGCGTGTCGGAATCGCAATATCCGACCAAAATCACTCCTTCCAGCTAAATTCCAACCGCCCATTTCCCCACCACCAATCAATCACCAACACAACTACACAAAGTCTAATGATTGTTGTTCTAAAGGTTAAAGTTGAACATCGATATTTATATTATAATGATTAAAAATTAATATTAATGATCGAAAATAAATATTAAAACAGATACTTTTGTATATACAATATTAATACAATAAAATTATAATTTTTTATTAAAAATAATAAATTTATGAGAATAAAAGAAGAAAAGTATAGATAATAACAGTGTCTCAATTCATTTGTCATGTTTTTGTTTTTTTTATTAAATAAATAAATAGAGAATAAAGGATTAGGGCATCATTAGTTTCTAGAAGACCCACTTACAACTTCCACGGTTTTCCCTGAAAACCAATTCCCACTTATCCAAACCCTTTAAATTAATTTTAACGATAATGTTGTTTTTTATGATTAAATTATGTATTAATTTGGTGATTTCTTAAATATATTTTAATGACATGATGCAGCCCACCTAGACAAAGGAAAGGAAAATAGAGGCGGGGACACTTTGGAGCGAAGCAGGAAATTATTAAATAAATTCAATTTATCATATTATTTATAATTTATTTAATAATAATTATTTATTTTTATATAATTTTAAAATAATTAATAATTTTTTAATCATATATAAAAGAATTAAAAAATCTCTTAAAAATAAAATAAAATTTTTATTAGATAAAAGTATAAATAATATAATGAGTCAAATTAATTTAATATTTTTTATAGGGAATATTAAATTAAATAATTAAACTCCACACATCAGCTGCCACGTGTTAATTAAACAAGTTGGACAGTTGCGCACGGGTGTCGTTTTAATTCATTCCACCTCTTTTCTTACAAACCAAACTCGGAATTGCTTGAATTTCCATTCTTACCCTTTTACCTGCCAGCCTGTTCCATCAGATATTTTGTATTACAACAATTGCCGATTAAAAAAATACCAAAAATATCATTAAACATCATTAACACTAAATATTATTAAAATAATTAATAAAAATTAAAATTTTAAAAATTTAATACATAATTATTAGTTATATATTGAGTTCATTACTCTTTTATTTATTATATATTAAAATTTTAAAATTTAAAATTTTATTAATTAATTTAATAATATTTAATATTTAGTTATATATTGAGTACATTACTTTTTTATTAATTGTATATTAAATTTTTAAAATTTAAAATTTTATTAATTAATTTAATAATATTTAATATTATTTAATATTAATGATGTTCAGTAATATTAGACGTGTCGTACAAGTTTTCATTCAAAAAATTGAATATTATTACTCGTTTTTTGTCCTCCTTTTCATCGTTGTTTCCTCCTCCCCTTTTATCCTCTCATCCCCTCCCCTTCCAATAATTCCTTGCGTTCTTTCATATTCTCCCTTTGCTTTCAAAATTCCAAGGTATTTTCTCTTTATATATCTGCTGAATTCTATCTTCTTTTATATTTGTTCTTAATTTCTAAGTTCCGATCTTCGGTCGTTCGTGTGTTTAGATCTTGCAGATCTGCCTTCAAAGGCAAATTAGAGGAAACTATTCAGATTTCGAAGATAAAACAAAGATGGCGGAGGAGCATAGATGCCAAGCGCCGGAAGGACATCATCTTTGCGTTAATAACTGCGGCTTCTTAGGAAGTCCGGCCACCATGAACCTTTGTTCTAAATGTTACAGAGATTTCCGTCTTAAAGAACAACAACAAGCTTCTTCCGCCAAATTGTCTACCTCTACCTCTCCGTCTTCGTCGATGGTTGTCGAATCCGTTTCTCAGGTGCCTCCTCTGACTCTCCCCGAGGTAAAAGGAGTTCCGGCTGTGGCGATATCCCCGGCGGCGGAACAGCGGCAGCAACAACAGCCAAATCGGTGCATGGTTTGCAGGAAACGGATCGGGTTGACGGGATTCAAATGCAAGTGCGGGATTATGTTTTGCGGGTCTCACAGGTACCCGGAGAATCACGAATGTAAATTCGATTTCAAGAAGGTTGGGAGAGAGGAGATCGCACGCGCTAATCCTTTGATCAAAGCGGAGAAGCTCGTGAAGATTTGAAAAGAAGATGGAAAGCCGTTGGATCCTTTGACCTTTAATGGATGAAACAAAGATAGAAATTGTCAAACTCGTTTGATTATGACACGTGTCAGGTGGGTCCCTCACCTTTAAAAATTGGGCTTGGATAAAAATATTGTATCTTTAAAATAAGTCTTCTATTTTGTAATTCAATACTTTAAAATTTATTAAGAGTGCGATGAACGAAAATTTTAATTTTTTATTAAATAGATGTATAATCTAATTTATATATTATAAATTAATCTAAATATTTTTAATCACTTAAAATTATAGATCTCAAAATTTTGTAATTTAAATCCCCTTTCAAAACTTTCTTATCTACTTTATTTGTTTCATCAATTTTATTTAAATAAACGAGGGTAAATTATCTAAATACCCCCTTAATTATGAAGAGAACATTTTAAAAGTCCTTTAATTCCATTAATAAGTTGTTTAACTATTTAAAATTATTAATCAAATCACTTGTTCGTATATGTTAACATAATAATTAAAAATTTTATATAATTATACAATTAATTTTTATTGTTTATACATTTTATAATTTAAATTTAAATTTTTTAACTAAGTGGTGACATATTTGATCATTTATATGATTGAAGGATTTTACTTTTAATTAATAATTTTTTATACTATTAAATAATCATTATATATACATACAAGTGTTAGGTATATTGCAAAACATTTTGTTATATCAAATAAAAAAGTAAATTTGAATTTAGAAAAATTATTACTAAAAAAAATCATAAATTTTGAATATAAAAGATAAAATAGATATACACTATACAATTTTTTGGGTGTTTAAAAATATTTGATCTGATTATGCATTGATCTGATTTAAAAATGAGGATATCCAATTCGTTTTTTATTTTTGGACCGAATATTTAATTTGATTTTAAATTTTTTGGATCGGATATGAATCACAATATTTCAAGTTTCGGATTATCCAAAAACCTGAAAATCCAAAAATTCAAATTTTTATTAATATTAATCTTTTTATATTCAATAATTTAGTTCTTGTTATATTCAAAATTTTAAAAAAATTAAAACTTTTATAAATATGAATCTTGGTGTATTTAGTAATTTATTGTTTATTATATTTTAAATTTCAGAATTTTTATAAATACAACTTTCAAATTCAAAAAACTAGTTTAATCAAATTATATTTTTGGATAATCGGATATCCGAATATACGAATATCTACTTTTTCCGAATAGGTACGAATCACTATATCATCAATCTGAAAACCCGAAAATCCAAAAAAATTAAATTCAACGATCCGATATCCGACAATAAACACCCTACTATACACGGGTTAACTGTTTGATTTATGTAGTGTTTTTAGTTTATAATAGTATTTAATTTTTATGTGTATCTTTTAGGATTAAGATTATAAAAAGTTATAACGAGACACATAAAAAACTTTTTTTATATGTTTTTTCTTCTTCAATTAAGTCATTGATTTTTTTATAAATAGATATAAAATATTTTTTAAACAAAGACGAAAAATATAAAAATTAAATGAAGGAACATGAATCGAATATAAAAAATTAAAATGTAAGAACATCAACATTGAATTAAATTTAATAACTAAATAATAAAATCTCTTAAAAATAAAATAATGAGTCATCATGTTTTCCTATAGGATCTGTCATTTTCATTTCATTTCCGACTTTTTATTATTAAGTGTCGACATTGGCAAGTTGAATTTTGTTTTTAGTATGGACGGTAACCACAATATTTGCAAATATTTTATTTGGTTTTTAGTATTTTGGATAATATTTGAATTTTATTTTTAGATTAATATTATCTTTGGAATAAAATTTTAGATTAGAGTAGATATAGATATGAACCTTTTTATATATATATATATATATTATTTCAATGAAAAATTTCATAACGGACGTTGAACATCATTAGCGTTAATATTTATATTTTAAAAATAATTAAATAAAATATTAATCTTGATAAATAAAAAATTTTGAAAAGCAATTTTTTTTTGAAAAAAAAACTTTTGATTTAATTACAAGGAGAATTAAATAATAGATTTGAGTTTGAAAATATTTAATCTCGATCTCATCCAAATAGCTAAGGATTCGATGAAAGGAATTGATTTGGGTAAAGAATTTATGGTCTCATATCCGTCAAGCTTAAATTATTTATTATTTCATAAAAAATATTTAATTTAATTATAAATAGTTATAAAAACATTTTACTTATTTTAAATATATAAAATATTAATAAAAATACAATAATATTAAATAAAATAAATAAATTCCGCCCGATAAGAGTATGGTCAAAACAAACTAAAAACAAGCTCAGCAGAGAAAAGTAAAAAATAATGTTAAAAATTATTCATAATGTTTGATTAAATAATTATTTTAGTGTTTATTTTTTATTAAATTAATTTAATTCTTAATATTTTATTTTAAATTAAAATGATTTTAATGATAAACATTGTTAGTAATTGACGATAGACAATATAAATGATGTAAAAGAACTTATATAATAGTGTATATTACAATAGTAATATTATTTATACAAATATATTAATTTTATATTAGGATGCATTTGTAAAAATATTTTTATAAAATTATATAAAAATATATTTTTTCCGACACGATTATCAAGTTAAATGTTAGGTGTCATTTTTGGTGCTAAAGGACGATCATGGCTAAATCTATAAACAAATGTATCATGAATCAGTTAATTCGATCAGTTTTTGAATAAATTAAAAATTTTAAGTAAATTATATAATATATTATTAGATTATATTAAAATGATCTTTATAATTATTAAACTTTTATTTTATAGATAAAAGTTAATGATATTTTATAATATATTAAAATATTTAATGATAAATTTATATATTTTTTAAATTTTTTAATGATCAAAATATATATTATTTAATATATAATAATACATCTTATATAATTATTATACGATGATTTATAGGATGAATAAATTTTAATTTATTCTATTTTTTATTAATTCAGTTTAATTAATCGAATTCAAACTGAATTAATTAAATAATTAAATTTACTAAAAAATTATTCATTAATCTAAGTTACCTAAATTTAATTGATTGACTTGATAAAAAGTTATTTGGATCTGTTACTTCGATTAAAATGGAATGATATATTAATTGAATGATATACACCTCTAACGGCATGAAATCATTTTTTGTCCTCGATAAAAATCGATCTAAGGAAGTTATCACTCACAAAAGATTCAGTTGCATAGGCTTTTAACAAGAAATGGCGAAGCAATTCACGGTGCCACCGGTTATCTTCTCCTCCAGCGAAGGAGTCAACCCACCCGCCGGAAACATCAACCAACGCGGAGCACCCACCGCTCCATTCCAACACTCACGCCCTCCAACCACCTCCTCCGCCCTACCCTTCATGTCTTTCGATATGGGTTCCGCCGCTTCAGCATCGAGATCCTTAGGCGGCGCAATGTCCGCCTCAACAGCATCCGGCTCCGGCTCATTCGAGGATGAAGAACCCCTTCTTGATGAGCTCGGCATCCACCCCGACCAAATCTGGCACAAAACAAAATCCATCCTCAACCCTTTCCGGCTCAACCCGACGGCCCACCTAGACGCCGACTTGTCCGGACCAATCTTCCTCTACCTATCCCTCTGCTTATTCCAACTCCTTTCTGGCAAGATCCAATTCGGTGTAATCCTTGGTTGGATCGTCGTCTCATCGATTTTCCTCTACATCGTTTTCAACATGTTAGCGGGTCGCAACGGCAACCTAGATCTCCACAGGTGCACGAGCGTGGTTGGTTATTGTTTGTTACCGGTGGTGATCTTATCGGCAGCATCGATTTTTATACCCAAAGGAACCAGCGTTGCTAGGTACGTGGCGGCGGGTTTTTTTGTTGTTTGGGCCACTAGGGCTTGCACCAATTTGATGGTGGCGCTTGCTGATGGCGGTGAGGAACATCGAGGCCTTATTTCGTACGCTTGTTTCTTGATCTACGCTTTATTTTCGCTTCTTGTTATATTTTAATTGAAGCCCATAACTCTTTTTGCATCAAGAAGTAAATTTTGTTAGTGGATGATAATTGGTATGAATTCAAAAGGGCTTCTTTTCTTGGTGTAGTGAACTCTTTCAAGTTTCAAATATATCTTGAAATTTTGACATAAATGGGTTTTTTTATTGAATTCTGATATCCATAATCTTGAATTGAATTGAAATTCTAGCTCTAAGTTGCTTAATAGGGAGCTCTTTAGCTCTTCTTTTAGCACAAACCTGAATCCTGAGCCAGATAAAGATGATAAACTTCTTTGAAGCCTTGAAATAGGCTTTTACCTGGTTCCAACTCACATTTCCGAGTAGGATGGAAGAAGATAAACTTGTTTGAGGACTTGAAATAGAGTTTTGCCTTGTTGCGTGTATGCATTATATCTGATTTAATTCATGATCAAGCTATACCAATCGTTCTGTTTTATTGACTAGCCAATGAGACCCCAGGTGTTTGTCATACTCTTTAAGAAAACTACTGATTCATCTTGGCAATCCATTAAGTCAGGCAAGTGAAAACATCTGTATGGGCCTCAGGAAAGATAGTTTTTCACTCTGGGTATTTCTCTTCAGAATGATTGTGTATTTCAGTTCATGTTGTTTGGTGTCAAACTTTAGTAGACTTTTAAACTAGAAGCCATGAATTTGAGGTATTGTTTTCCTTTTAGATATGTACTCTGCACTCTAAAATCTGAACATATTGTCACAATGCTTTCATAGTTTCACAGGTTCAGAATCTCAGAATATTGATAAACTTTTCTAAGTATTGAAGCTTTAGGGTACATACAAAAGCCTGTATGTTTCTCCTTCTAATAGTCTGTCTCTTGAACAGTAATGCTTGGATTTACAACTGCACATTTCTACTGTTGTCATAGTACTCTCCGGATTTGTAAAAGAATTTTTTATTCTATTATTTATAATGTATTATAAATGAAATTGTATACCTTTCGATAAAATATAATTAAGTGGTTAAATCACTATTTAACCTTAGAATAAAATATTTTGAGTTTCAAGCTGTGTAGTGAACAATTTGAAAAGAAAAAACTCTACAAATTAAATAGTTTGTTTGTGGAGTTAAAAATTCAAATAGTGGTTTGGATTAAAAGACAAGAAATTAGGGTCGTAAATGAGACAAGACAAATCGCGAGTTATTTGAGCTCGATTCGGTCAAAGTTAAGTAAAAATTCGATTAGATTTGAATCGAGCTCGAACTCGGTTCGAGTTCTTAACAAGCCGAGCTAAGTTACATGATGCCCGACTTGAAAAGCTCACGAGTTATTCGAAAATATAAATATATACTAGTTTTGTTTTACTAATTTAAAATCTAAATTTTTAAGCTTTAAACCCTAATATCTAAACTCAAAATGTAAGTCTTAAACCAAATTAACACACTAAACCTTAAAATTTAAAATTAACAAGCTTGAGTTTATACAATTTGTATATAAAAATTCTTTTTCCATTAGGTTTTAAATGAGACGTGATGATAAGAGTTACTCGAGTCTAAGATGGTCAAAAATCGATCAATACTTGACTCGATTAAGCTCGAAAAAACTCAAACTTGACTCGAATTCTTAACAAGCTAAGCCAAGCTTAGATTTTTCAGTCTCGTTTAAAATTATTCAAGTTCGAACTTGACTCGAAATCTTAACGAATCGAACCGAACTTAGTACTATTTAAACTTGACTCGTTTACAACCCTATAAGGACAATAATATAACTCATAAAATATTTTCCTACAGTCGATATATGAATTAATAATCTTTCTTATATTCTAACCTAATCATTTAAATACGATAAAATAATATATTTACTATTAATATTTTAAATAATCTTATTTTAGATATTTTTACCTCTCCTAAGGTAATCGTGATGTACTTTGAAAGATTAGATAATTCACTTTACGTTGAATTTACTTGCACGTGTAGTAGTAGGAAAGTAAAAAAAATCTCTCATAAAAGTATTTTTATTAATTTTTTTGATATTTTTAAAAATTTTAATTTAGAATTATTTAAAATTTATTATTAATAAAATATTGAAAAATATTTTAGAATTTTTTTGATTAAAATTTTTTAAATATATATTTTATATAGATTAATTATTTAAAATATTTAATATAATTATAATTAAAATTAAAAATTTTCAATTTTAAAAATCAATAATAGCTAATCTTTGTGAGACGAGTAAAATAATATTTTTGTGAAAAAAACATAGCAGTATGACTTAGAAAAATTCGTGGTCTATTTTTTTTTGTCAAGCATTCAGCTTTCCAATGTTATCTCTGAACTCTATAGTTTTGTATTTTCGAGGCAGCACAACTAATCAAGGGTTAAAGACAAAAATAGATTCATTAGGTCTTATTATTATTAAATTAAGATTTAAAATTCTATATTTCTCAGTCTAAAATTATTATAATAAACTCTTCACATAAATAAGATGACTTAAAATGATATAACTTTTTTATTCAAATTAATTGCAAGAACACAGCGAATCTCGGATTATCTTTTAAATTTCCGTTTTAATCTTAATCTAGATTAATTTTAATTTAAACTTACTATACACCTACGATTAGTTTTAAGTGGGTTAATATTAACGTAAATTAATAAATTAAAAATAACATTTTATAAATATACAAAATTATTATATTAAAATTAAAATAACAATTTTACATTAATAATTATTATTTAGATTTATTTTTTGAATGAGATTATTTTAAAATAATTATTCAAAATATTTAAAAGTTAATAAGCTGCTCGCGAACTTATCAAGTCGAATTAAACTTTATTTGATTCAACTCGTTAAAATATCGAATTAAGACAAGTACTTATTTAATTTTGATCAAATCGAGTTCGAACAGCTCATGAGCTGCTCAACTCGATAATTACCCTTAACATAGAGTGTTGATCAACCAAATATTCTTTAAATTTTTTCGTTCGAGCAAGATTGTGAAGTTATGTGATTTTAGTAGAATTAAAAAAAATAAGAATTTGAAGTAATGTGAACCGAGCTAAGTCAAGTATTTATCTAATTTTTCCGGCCTCTGATGTGAAAAGGAGTCCTTTAATTACCAGAAATGAGAGCAAGCAGCAGCACACGCGTTGAGCAAAGAGCAGCAAACCAAAGCATTGCAAGACACATGGCCGGTACGTGTCCGTCAGAGCCACGACGATACCACTTGGGTTACCAAAATTTCCCTTCTCTTCCCCTTTGGGTTCATTCCAATTTGACTTTCTTTTATATAGACTGCTTTGAGGACCCCACCCTACCGGGAAACTTTAAGCACAACTTTGGCACCCTCTACGTGTTTGTTTATATTCCCCTTCCAGTCTTAACCATTGGCGCCCAACCATTTTCTTCAACCAAAATACCCCTCCCGTTTTCTCACCCCTGTTCAGCTCAATGATATAAACTTAACTCCTCCATTGTTGAGTTCAGGTATGTCGTATTGGTTCTTCACTTCATTTCCTTTCCGCTTTAATTGTTCAAGAAATTCTATACCAATTCTGGGTCTGGAATGTGTTTGAGTGGGAATCCCGTGTATTTCTTTTGGTATATAAAATTGTTTTCATGTCCAATGCATTAAATATCTTAGTATATTTGCCGTAATCAATATTATGAAGTACAGAATAGTAGGTATATTTAGTTAGCAGTTTTTTAAATATATATTTACCTCATTTTGTACATTTTCTTTAATTTAATTATTTTGTTTTGGATAAAAAGATTATATTTTGATTTAGCGGTACTTAATTAGTCAAATGAATGTTATAATCATTCCATAATAGGAAAGTTTTTTTTTTTGCTTGGCCCACCAATAACTTTGTTCCACTTTGAGTGGATCAACTTGCTTCTACTACCCTTGCACACTTATTTCTTTAAAAAAATATTATATATCCACGTAAAATAATGTTTCATAGTTTAATAAATTATTTAGTTATTCATGTATTTTATTGTTTTTAATAAAAAAATATAGCAATTAAAGAAAAAAATTGGAAACCAGTTAGGTGTGGAAGGAGTTTAGCTCATTGATCCCAGCTCATATTATTTATAAAATAATAATAAAATAATAATATTTATATATTTTATAATAAGATATTTTGTACAACTGACTTAATCTTTTAAACAAGTTTAAAAGTTTAAATTTTATAATAAAATAAATTAAGTTGATAGTATTCGATTTAAATTAGTTATTTAATAGATAGATAATTTTTTCTGAAAAAAAATATTTTGTTATTTAATTTTCATACAATGTAGTGTGGTCCATACTCCATTGTCTAGTTAGGTCTTGTATGATATTATTTTACTTTAGGCGCTTTCCATTATGAAACTTGGAAACAATAATTAATGAATATATTAAAACGAATAGGTCATAGCATAAGGAAAATGATAGTATATGATTCATGGTAATTGGCCCCATAATTGTACCAGTTATTAAAAATATTTATTTCACATATACAAATGCAACTAAATTTCTTTGAAAATAAGTCTATATCTTCTGACATGATTACGTTTATCTTATTATAATTCATGAAAGATGGTGGAGGGAAACAAGATAAGCAATAGATTGCTATTGTTCAACCAATTTAGAAGCTTTTATCCTTGTCCAAATATCCAATTTATTTTTCAATTCCCCCAATCATTACAATAATTTTATTGTACTTAATCTCCCTTAAGTTCCCATCATTTTAGTTTGTCTTTTGGTTGTTCTAGGTAAAATCTAATGCACCCTTTTGTATGAGCTGTTCTCCTTTCAACAAATTTGTTTACATTCCCACTTTTGATTTTCGATTATGATCTCGTTTTTCATAGTATAATGCTAGATTTTCATAGTTTTTTTTTTTCTTTATATGATCAGTTTTGTTATATATACAAGTCATCAGAGGCTTAGAGTTCAAAGCTTTCACCTCAAACATGGCCGTTGAGGAGTCTGAGGCAGGCGAGGTTGAGTCACAGTTGCAGGTGTTCGATCAGCAGCAAAAGAACCATCCTTTCGCGTCCCTCGGCAGGCAATCTTCTATCTATTCTCTCACTCTTGATGAGTTCCAGCATACGTTATGCGAGGGTGGGAAGAACTTTGGGTCCATGAACATGGACGAATTCCTTACAAGCATATGGAATGCTGAAGAAAACCAAGCTACCAACCCCATTAATAGCAACCATCTCAATAACGGTGCAACTGAACCAGTTAGCAGCCATGTTAACTTCCCTTTGAATGAAACAGCAGCAAGCAGCAAAGGTGTAGTTAGACAACCTAGCCTTCCAAGACAAGGCTCGCTTAAGCTTCCGGCACCTTTGTGTCGGAAGACTGTTGATGAAGTTTGGTCTGAGATACATAGAGTGCAGCAAGGACATGGACAGAGTAATAATAGTAACGTGCAGAATGCTGAGAACACCAGTACTAGACAACCAACCTTTGGGGAAATGACCCTGGAGGATTTCTTGGTAAAGGCAGGTGTAGTTCGGGAACCATGCCTGCCACCGGATGTACCACCACCTCCGCAACATCACCCAAAGTTCGGGTTGCATCAGGCTTGCAATAACCCTGTGGTGGGTCCGAGTTTCGTTCCCAGGCCAATTATGGGAATGGGTGGCAGTGGTGGTTTTGGGGGGACTACATATCAGACAATGCCTCCAGGTGGAGTACTTGGTGATTCATCAGTGTATCTCAACGATGGTAAGAGGGGTGGTGGCTACCAGCCAACTGCTCCACCACCTTCGACAGCTGTCTGTTACAATGGAAACGTAGCTGCAGCTGGTGGCTATGGACCAGGACAGGCAATGGGAATGGTGTCACCAATAAGTCCGGTATCACCAGAAGGGATGTGTACCAATCAAATTGATAATGCAGCCACCCAATTTGGTATGGAGATAGCTGGACTGCGAGGAAGGAAAAGGATCATTGATGGCCCAATAGAGAAGGTAGTTGAGAGAAGGCAACGCAGGATGATTAAGAACAGGGAGTCAGCTGCAAGGTCTAGAGCTAGAAAAGAGGTACTATTACCCCTACTCTACATTAAATTGATAGTTAGATTGGTTGCTAAAGTGAATAATCACAAGTATGAAGACTTATGCATTGGTCATGCCATTAGTATATAGGCATATACTCCAATGTATGATTTTTCTTTGCATACTCTTAAACATGTTTACATTATTTTACTAATAACAAAGAAAATCAAGCTCCGGAATCGAATGACTTGTGTGATTGATAGTTTTGGTATACCAGTGATGGATTCCTGGTGAAGTGACCATTGTAATTAGCTGCTCCTATAAAAGTTTCAAATCTTATAAGGTTGGTTATGCTTTACAGGCATATACAGTTGAGCTGGAAGCAGAATTGAACCAATTGAAGCAAGAGAATGCTCACCTTAAGCTGGCTTTGGTAAAATTAACGTTACTGCTCTTTATTTCATAAAATTTTTGTGATCTTCATGCAGCTTTTATCATCTATAATCTGCAGAACTAAACTGATCTCACACTTTTACTTGCATTTCAACAGGCAGAACTCGAGAAAAAAAGAAATCAACAGGTAAATCATCCACAATTGAACCAAATGAATACAGAAAAGAAAAAGGATGTTCAAGAAAAGGTGAAACAATAAAAATAAATTATGTTGAGGCAACATGCATAAGAATAGATCATATAAGCATTGATGGCAACATGCTTCCAAGTCAAGAAGCATTATCCTAGATACAATTTTTGCTCTGTTGTTCCTAATTCTGTTGGTACTCTTTTTTTGTTCTCTTGCAGTACCTTGAGGAATGGACAGTGAAAACACAAACCAAAACCCAGCAAGCTAAAGAGAAACTGAGAAGAATGAGAAAAAGTCTAAGCTGCCCATTGTAAACCAGAAAAGAAGAAGATGCTGAAGGTAAATCTTTCAGCTGTACATCATCTGTTTTCACTTTGTTTTCTCCCCCCTTTCCCATCTCAGATCAGTAAACTAATAGCTTTGGTGCTGCCACATGGAAGCTGAGTGCAGGCATGGAGAATAACTCAAATTTGACATAACTCAAGCTAAAGCACATCAACCACGATGAATATCTCTACCAGGAAGACTTCGGAATATGATTATTTATAAGTGGTCAGATTCTTATGTCTTAAACTAATTAAATACCATTGCCTGCTCTTATGTTTATTTATTTTGACCACTAAATTATTAAAATTATGAATTAAATTATTAAATTTATTAAATTAATCTATTTTAATTATTATATTAAAAATTTAACAAAGATTATTTTATAAAATTATATATTTAATCTTTATTATTTATTTATTATATTAATTTGATCTTATTTTTTAACTTTTATTTAATTAAATATAATTATCAATGAAATGACATGTCTCATTATCTGATTGAATAAATTTATTTTAATTTTCAATATATTTTTTCTTTATTTCAAAAATAAAAAATAATATTTGACAAAATATTAGAACTCGCAACCTCATAAAAGAAAACCCTACATCTTTATCATTATTCTAAGATAACTTTAGCAATATGAATTGAGCTATTTAGTATCTATTATATATCTTAGAATGCAATAAATATTAAAGAATAAAAAAATAAAATGGTTAGAAAGAGACTCAAACCTAAATTCCTTGAATATTTATAATTATATAAATTATTAAAAATATTAAACACTTGATTTAATACGTTTGAATATTTGTTCTTGCTCATATTTAAATTAAATTAAACATTTAAATAATTTTAAATCGAATATATTAAACCAGAATCCAAATATCAATGTGATGCAATGAATTTACTTTTCAAATAAACAATCTGATATTAACTTAAATTAAAAATAAATTAATAAGATATTAATTCAATTCGGGGAAACAGCCAATCTAATATTGGTTCAAAATAAAAACCAATTAATCTTACATCAATATGATTCAATATCTGCCGTAACCCAAAACAACATAAACCTAACTTTATTCAAATATAAAAATACTTCAACTAAAAATAAAACCTAATTAAAAACAATCTAAACCAAATCAAATTCGAACGACTCAATTATCGTCTTTAATTATATTCCGTAACAAATAAAATGAGGGATGAGTCTATAATAGTCGTTGAACACTATTAACACTGAACACCGCTGAATATTATTAAATTAACTAATAAAAATTAAAAATCTTAAGAACTTAATATATAATTATTAATCATATATTGTATCTATTATTTTTTTATTAATTACATATTAAATTTTTAAATTTTTATTAAATAATATTTAATAATATTTAATAATATTTAACGCTGGTCGTAAAATTTTCAGTCAATCTTGTCTCAAGGACAATGCCAACTTATAATCATATATGATTATCACACATAAGCTAGCCCACAATATTTTTCATGTGTCTTTTTTCACCCAAAGTTTTCTCTAAAACCAAAGGCAAACATCAAATCAGTACTCTACCTGTGGACTACCCAGAATTCAGTCCACATGTTTTTTTTCCCTTTAATTAATAAATATAACATACTTATATGTGCTTAATTATTTATTTAATATTAATTAAAGACATTTAATCATAAATTAAAACTATTATGTTATTGTGTAGAAGAATAAATCCCACTACCATATTAAATAATAATCCTTTTAATTATATTATATTTTAATATTTGATAGTATTTTTTTATAATCAGATTTGAATTTTAAATTAATAATTTATTTGATATGACCAAGCTAAGGTCCAAAATTAAGAGACATACCCACATGGATAAGTCCCACCACTGATTTGTGTTAGCAAAGACAAGAAAATAACTTATTTCTTGCATTTTTTTAATTTAATTTTATGGTTAAAAAATATAAAATTTTATAGGAAAAATTTGTTATTACTTTTTAATAAAAAATGTTAAAAATTGTTCATATACATTTATAAACGAATGAAATAAATATTTACACTATAAATTAAAAATATTATATATAAAAAATGCATGTCCAAATTATTATCAATATTTGTATAGGTCATATTCTACGTAATAATCATTTCCTTGTGTATTTTGTATTTTGTGTCATAAAATACTCGTATGCATACGTACATACACGTGTACCCTAACAATATACATAAAAAATTGAGAAATTTTGGAAGGAGAGAAAGTGAGGACACAAACTGAAGGAGATGGCACGGAGGTACATCAAAGAAGGAAATATCTTTAGGAGTCTAAATCTCATTAAATGAAAAAGAATATTAGTAGAATTTGTTTTTTTATTGATTGATTATTAGTATTTCCTTTTAAATTAATTTATTTATAAACTTTTTATTTATTCAAATCTAAACGAACAACATGATTGGCTAATAAAATTATCTTAAAATTGAAAATTTATTATATAGATTTGATTTGTGATATCATTCATGGTTCTCTTTTATTAAAAATTAATCAATTAATTTTTTTATGTTATTATTTATTCGTAATTAATATTTATACAATCATTCACTCTCTATTTATTCGTAGTATATAATAAAGAAGTAAAGATTCATATTCAAAAGAAATAATACGAAAGATAAATAAATTGGTTGATTGATTCTTAATGGATAAAATCATAGATGAGGTACTAAATTAAGACCGTATAATAGTTTAGACATAAAGATAATTTTAGCATTTAACGTTTATAATTTTTATCATTTTGGTCTTTATTTTTTTTTCGGATAAATTTAGCCCTATATCTTTTTGATAAATAGCTTATTTTTTAACTATCATTATAACTGGTTCGTTAAAAATTTAACAATGATGATATGTCATATGCTTAGGATAATATATTTTAAATAATATGGCATCTAACTTAACAAATATATATATGAAATATAATTTTATTCTAATATAAAATATAAAATAATTAAAATTTAAATAAAATATTAAAAAATTAATTAATTTTAAAATAAAATGCTACTAAATATTATTAACCCTAATTACGATAGAATCAAAATTATATCTTAAAAAATACAAGCACAGTTTGAAATTAATTAATTTTTTAAGATAAGATTTTGATTTTATTGTAGTTAGGGTTAAGAATGTTTAGTAGCATTTTAATTAGAATTAATTAATTTTTAATATTTTATTTAAATTTTAATCGTTTTATAGTTTATATTTTGTATATATCTATATTTGATAGGTTAGATGTCATGTCATTTAAAATATATTATCATATGCATATGACATGTCATAATCATTAAATTTTTATCAGTCCAGTTATCATGTCAGTTAAAAAATAAGGTATTTATTAAAAAATATTAAGGGTTAAATTTATATAAAAAATAAAAACCAAAATAATAAAAATTATAGACGTTAATGACTAAAATCATCTTTATAAAAATAGTTTTAAAAAAAACCACCTTTAATTTTAGTTATGAATTTTGGAAATTTGTTAAATATAAAATAAACCAATTCAGATTTCATCCTTTCCATAAGTTTATTGTACAAGTAACTTACTGATGAAATTGACCTCTACAATTAAGAGTAAAGTTTATAAATGATCATTTTATTATATATTTTAAAAATTTTATTTTAAGAATAATTTTTAAAAATTATAAATTAGATATCAAATTTTATTTTTTATTATAAAATTATACTAAATTATTAAATATTATTAATAGTTTAACTTCATGCTGATTGGGAAACTAAAGTAATATATTAGAAGTTATAAAAATATTTATCGAACTTTATAAATGTTAGAGAGTAACCATTAAACTATTTAATTATTACATAATAATAAATTCACTATTTAGATCGTAATGTTTAGAATTTAAAATTTATAATTATAATTCGGGGTTTAGATTTTATATTCAATAATTTAAAATTTAGATTTTAAAGAATGATTGTATAATATTATATAATTTATATATTAAAATATAACCCTAATATTTATATATACAAGTAAAAAAATAGATACTATTGAAAATAAAATAAATACAATCTTTTAACTAATAATAACTTCTAGTTTCGCGGAATAGAGAGGATACGTCTAAAATTACGAGTATACAAATAGGAATAGAATAATGGAGGCATTTTCCCTAGAACACTCGTAATGAACAAAATATATAACGCTTTAAATTAGATTTCACATTTGAGTTTTAATTTAAATATTATTTATAGTTTATTTAATAAGAATTTTTATCTTATTTTTAAAATAAATTTCATTTATTTTTATATGATATTAAAAAATAAATAATTATTTAAAAATTAATTTAAAATAAATAAATTTTATTAAATAAATTATAATGTCTAATAATTAGATTTTTCATCCTCAACGCAACACAAGACACGTACTTTTCTCAGTAACCATACAAAAATAAAGCAGCAAAGCAACTCCAAATGTTTTCTGAACCATACATGACGTGTAAACAAACTCCCCACCCATTCTTTGATCTTTTATATCCCCATCTCCTTCTTCCACACCCTAAACCCTTCAATCCCTCTTCTCCATCAACGTTCAACAGACATACAAAGGGATCATGAACCAGTGAGGGAAGCAGAATAGGAGGAATAAGGGAGGAAAGCAAGGGATTTTCTTTAACAACTCCATGAACGTAGAACCAACACAAATGACCACGCACCCTCCAAACCCTTCCCAGTTTCCGGAAGAACCCAACAAAACTCGGCAAGCTGACGAGGTTAATGAAGAGAGGAGCTCGTTAAAAGATCAGTATTCATCGGCCGACGGCGTTCGAAAAGTGATTGTAGTCGTAGATGAAGTTGGTATAGGAGCGGGGAGAGGGGCCGAAGCTGAAGACATATCGGAACAAGACAATGGACGGGAGAGATTGAAGAGGCATAGGATTGAAATGGCAAAGAGTAGGGTTTGGATTCCAGATATGTGGGGTCAAGAGGAGCTTCTGAAAGATTGGATCGATTGTTCTGCATTTGATGATTGTTTGGTTCCGAGTGGGATTATGTCAGCTCGTGCTGCTTTGGTTGAGGAAGGAAGAAGAGCAACTTCTAGCAAGCGTAGGATAGAAAACAGGTGTTGAAATATTATCAATATCTTACCTTTGTTTTCTGATGTTTAAATTATGAGTTTAGTCCTTGTAATCTCAAGTGTTGATGTTATTTTCCTTTCCTTTCATGTCCAAAGATAATGCAAACATAATTTGGCCTTTACGTTTGTTTTGTAGGCAATGTAACGATGAATCTGGTAAAATCTTTTTAGTTACAAGAAATTGAACCTGGATTTAGTTTCCAGGTACGATTGCTCAGTTTCTTCCATTCTTCCATTGCATTTTTGCTCCTTTTCAAAGATTAATTGTCGCAGGAAATGGCTTCATCAGAGGGCTCATTCAGATCGCATCCTTCCTACTAGATCAACTAGTTGTTTCGTGACGGCATGAACTAATAGAATATGATCGAGGAATGATCAACTTTACTGCAAATTCCATTTTTTTTTCTCTTACAAATTATACACAGCAGTTGTGCTTTATTGTTTTAACTATGTCCCCATGATAAATGATAGATTTGATTTTTCTTTTTCCATATTTTCCCACTGTAATGTAAAGCTTTTTTTCACATTTTCCCACCGTATTGTAAAGCTGAAGACATGGACATTTCATCATAATTTCTACTTTTATTTTGAGTCCTTTCTAAGCCACTGGTTTGAGAAAAAGACAAGCAAATCAATCATATCCATCATTCATAAAAAAACTATCTGGATTTGTGATCTATATTCATTACCTCCTTTTGTATAAAGGGAAGGAAGCATCCTTAATAATTTTCAAGAAATTATTACAAGATTCCGATTTATTACGTTTATAATTTTATCATTCATCTATTGATATATTTTACGAGAATGATTAAATACTTAACCGCTTAATTAAATTAAAATTTTAATATATAATTTTATGAAAACAAAATTTTAACTTAAATAAAGAGACCGATAAAATGACAATTTTTTCACGTTTCTACTATGTCTCGTACAAGAGCTAACAAGATTTCTACGCTGTGCTGTTGTTTTCAAGAATTGTTCCCATCTTCAAAGGGAAATGGTTATGTAAAGAAGGGGAATGTTCCGTACTCTATCGCAATGGAGGCCGGAGGAATTAGGTGCGAAGGTGTCCAATGAGGAAATGAAACACGTGATATTCGGGAGGAATTATTATATGAACCATTTTCACCACTTAAGATATGGTTTCAACTAATTAAAATAAGACACATAATATATTTTTTTCATATCAAATTTACACATAAGCATTGACCAAATCATCCACTTTAATGCATTTGATTAAAAATAGAAAAAAAATATCACCAAAGATTTTTTATGTTGTCTTCCTCTTTATTGTTAAATTTTTTTAATTAATTTTTTTAATCTCTAACCCTAACCTTAACCCTAAACCTTAAACCCTAACCTTAACCCTAAACCCTAACTCTAACCCTAAACCTTAAACCTAAACCACATAAACCCTAACCTAAACAATAACACATAACCCTAACCCTAAACCTTAAACCTAAACCACATAAACCCTAAACTATTAATCCCTAAACCACTAATTCCTAACCCTAAACCCTAAACTCTAAATCTTAAACCCCAAATCTATATAAAAAATTAATTAAGAAAATTTTAAAGAAAGATGACACAAAAAATCTTTGATAATATTTTTTTTCTTTTTTTAAATCAAAAAGATTAAATTAGATGATTTAGCCAATGCTTATGTGTAAATTTGATATGGAAAAAATATATTATGTGTCTTAATTTAATTGGTTGGGACCATATCCTAAGTGGTGGAAAGGGTTCATGTAATAATTTTTTGATATTCGGGATGACTCCTTTGGAAACTCCAAGGATTGAAGGGGTTCACGTAGCTTTCTACCAAAAGAGTTGGCATATTGTAGGAGATTTTATTTGTAAATTTATTTGCGGAGTTTCTTTTATTATAATAAATAGCGTGTTGAATTAAATAATATTTTTGATTATGTTAATTTCGAAAATAGATATTTTATATTTAACATTAATCGCTCAATCATTCTGTTGGCATTGTTGGTGTTCGAACTCGTAACCTCTAGAAACAATAATTGTTCTTTTAACTACTTGAGTTAGAGGGTTTGTGCTAAACGTTTGACTATTTCTTTGTCTTTATATACATCTTTTACGAATTTTTATAATTTTCGATTATTTTGTAAAAACAATAATAATAAAAATAATTAATAAGACTTTATATGCAACTTTCAAGTTTAAAGAGTTAATAGAATTAAACGCCCTAATCACAATTAATGTTTAAATTATCTTTTTTGAAATAAAATTTACAGTATTTTTTAAGAATATATATATATATATATATATATATATGAAATAACTTATTTATTCTCATGATTTTGTTCACCGAACTTATTGAACATGTCCAAAACCACCTTTGCTAGTACTGCCATATTGGGTCATATTGTCATTTCCTATTACATAGGCCAAGGTAAGGCCCAAATAACTGACCTATTAGGTCCATCAGATTTAAATAAATTAAACCCACACATTTCGGGTCGACCCGAAAATCCCTCTAAAAATTTCATCCTTACAACTACAAAACAAGCATTTCCCCTTGTCTTAGCGTCCAAATCCCCCGCAAACCCTAATCGCAGATCCCAGCAAGAGCGACTCCTTCGATCTGTAGTAAGCGCCATGGACTACGCTGCTCAAAGAAGAGGTCAAGGCGGCCTTTTCGAAGGTCTATACAGAGTTATCATGCGCCGTAACTCCGTCTACGTAACCTTTGTCATCGCCGGTGCGTTCCTCGGAGAACGGGTAAGTTCTAACTTTTTTTTTCCCGCTTGAATCTCTCTCATTTCAGCTCTTGATCCTTTTTATCGATTGAATTTTAGTGTTGATTTTAGAGAAAGATTTTAGTATATTTGTTTACTGATTGGAATAGTTTTGGTCGGAGATTGATATTTCTTATTAATTTTTTTTTTTTTATTGCAAGCAATGAATTTCTAAATTCTAATAATGTTTAGGATTAGTTCTTTATTACGAGTTATGATGTAAGGAGAAAGAATAGTGAAGATTTTTATTGTAATCAAATTGACTTTTGCAGGCTGTGGATTATGGTGTTCATAAACTCTGGGAATACAACAATGTTGGGGTAAATTTTCTAATTCTGAGAATACCAGTTTTATTGTGTATTTCATTTGCTAGTTATTTGGAATCAGCTTCGCAAATTAGGTTGTTAATTCGTTGTCCCTCTGTGGAGGCACACTGCGATTTGTATTTGATTGTATTCTGGAGAGGATAAACTCTGCTCGACTTAATGTTTAAGCCTTTATAGCAATCAAGAGTCAAGACTGCCTGATGCGCCTCTTCCTTATTTGGCTCACTCACATTTCCGCAACCGAGTTGTAATTTATGGTTGACTAGAATACTAAAAAAGTCGCCGAACTTCACTCCTTTATTTACATATCTAATTTTTTTTATTGTAAATGAGCACTTATCCTCTGTTTTGAGCTGTATAAGCTTTAATTTCAAGTGAAAGGTTGATCTATGTTAAGGGCTTTATAGGTATAAGTTAAAAGTTAGGAGCTTAGTTGGATTTAAGTTAAAATTTGATGGCTTGTTAGGGTGTAAAGGGCTTATTTTAGTGGACAAATAGTATAGGGGCTTATTTAAATATTGTGGTGGAGTTCAAGTGCTCTTTTAATACAAAGCGTCTATGATTTTGTGTTTCTTTGACTCCTCATTTTTATAGAAATACCCATGTCCAGAACCTGTGTTTAGTATCTAAGATATGAGTATGGAGCCACTCTCTTCCAAACACATATCAATATCTGATACTCTCAAGTTTGAATAATTTCCATAGTAGAATGTCAATTTTTATTATTATAACCCAAGTACATTCCATTGTGGATTTTGTTTAGTATTTGTGATCTTTGGGTAATGCCAATTTTTAATGAAGAACTACCATTCTTATGCTTCCATAGTCCTGTTTGTATTAGAATTTAGAACCTTTGGGAACATTTTGTTGAAGAATTGTTGTAATGACGTTGAAGGCTTAATAGTTGTTAGGTACAGTAAGTTGTTTTGCATTACATCATATTCAATCTGTTACGCTTATTGTTGCTATCTTATGTCATCTGTGCCCGTAATACAGTTGGTGCCAAGTGAGGCATTCTCTAAAGCGATAACTCTTCTCTTCTTGCTTGTCTCAATATAGATTCAATTTCGTAGATGATAAATGGTTATCTTTATCTTATCCGGCACAACACACCCTTGAAACTTGTTTGCATGACTGCAGCCTGATCATTGTCTACAACAATTGAGCTTACATAGTTCATCTACTAACTTGCATATTTGATTTTATTTGCTATACAACAGAAACGATATGAAGACATTCCAGTGCTAGGTCAGAGGCAACCAGAGGAATGAAATTGTCTCTTTTTTTTTTTTTTTTTTGATATTATGAAATTGTTATCAAGTGACGCGTCTGAGCATACCTCTACCAGATAGGAATGCTCATTGTTGCAATAAAATGTCATTTTGGGAAAACATATCTTTATTAACAACGAGTTGTATTAATTGGGATTTTTCAGATTTACAATGTATATCATTCATACAATCTATGTTTTACGCAGACTTGAAAATAAGCATGTAAGTTTTTCTTTCAATTTTTCCATATCTTAAATTGAGGCTTCCTACGAACGTAAACCTGAAAAGTTTGAATGTCAAGATGAAGAAATAGGATTATATTACCATTAGGGTTTAAACTTAGCTAGAATGATTCATGCCTGAGACGCACCAAATCAAAACTATCTTCTACTTTTCCTACACTGTATGTAAGATAAGCATTTTTTTACTAGGTTCAAGTTGGTTTGTGACTATCAATCTATGCTATAATTACTACATTTTTGTAAAACAAAATCCTTCTATTCCTGGTTTTCTAGTAGTTACTATTAATTTTCTTCTTTTTTTTTGTATCAAATTTATATGATTAAACCACCATTTGAGGGGGTTGAGGGAATAGGAGGTCTTTGGTCTTTGCTAGTGAGGTCTGGGTGCCATATTTTGGGAGTTCTCGCGCTCTAGGTTGTAGATCGTAAGGTAATCTTGGGGCATGTACAAGGGTATGTAGTTTGAGATGCTTCCTGAATGTATGGCATTATCTTTTTCTGCATGGAACGATTAATTTGAATCAGGTTTTATGGAGTTCAAATATAGGGACTATCCTCTCAATTCTTCATTCACAACATCAAGATTCGAAACATTGACCTTAAGGGATTTAATGTCTCATCCTGTTATAGATCGACAGTTTGTAGTTCAGTCTGGATTTTAAATTCATGCTTCTCATCTCTTCTTCATTGGTACATATATTCATTTTTGCTTTGTTTAACAAGGACAAGGATTCAAGCATCTCTTTTTATCTGCACAGTTTCATAGAGGAAACATGCATATAGTTACAGACTTGAAGTATATATAATATACATACATGAATACTTTCCTAGTTTACTTCGGCTATACTTTCTAATGCAGGCCTCCACCTTCTTCCGCAGTTATTATCATCCCCATCAGATGTATCCACGCCATTTCTGCTTTGTTTACATTGCAACTGAGAGGCCATTTCATGAACCGAAACTCCCTGTTGAACCAACTCTTGTAACTCTTTCTTACTCAGTATCAACTTGATCCGTACAACCCCAGGGCTTCCTTGTTCATTGTTCGCCTCCGGAACATTCGAAAACCTCACCTTCTTTTTCTTACTCTGTTGGGAAGGTGAAGGAAGAGGTATGAGGTAATATAACATCCCAGGAATCAGCTTTGCATCTGGTTGAAGATACCGAACTCCGGAAAAAGAATCCGACAGCGCGTGACCGGAGAAGTCCGATAAAACTTGTTGCACTTTGATGGGTGGTTGATATTCTAGTATTTTCCCATCGCTTTTCATAACTCTGATTCCCTTCCCTTCCAGAGCTAAGCAATTCCCCATGGCTTTGTTTTGTATATGCTTTAGAAATACACAGGTCTGATGTAAGTGATGTTTGAAGTGCACTGGTGTTGCATATAAAGCATTGGTTATATACCAAAGTATTACCCCCAAATGTCTTGGCCTTTTGTCTATTTGTTGATTTTGCTGGTGTGGAAGCTGTACGAGAAAGTCACGACTCAATCATTCCCTTTTTCCCTACAAAAATAAGATTTTCTTTTCGGTAAAGTGGAGCAGACTTTAATGGTCACAAATCATTTATTTTTATTACGTATCCTTTAAAATCTTATTTTAAAATAGCGACTTTAAGGTTTAAAGTTAAAAACTTTAAAGTTAAAATTATAGTTAGGGTTATAAAATTTAAGAGTATGGTGTATTTTTAAAGCGTAAAGTTTAAGATATAAAAACTAAAGTTGAGTTTAAAATTTAATTTTTAAGTATTTTAGAATGAGACATAAAAAACCCCGACAACTTTATAAGTAAACAAGGATAAAAGATAACAAAATATTTTTACCCCTAACCACACCTCCTTAGCTCCTTTTATGCTCCATACTAAAAATATTTAAAATTAAATTCTAAACCATAACCCTAATCTTCACATCTTAACCCTAAATGTTACATCCTAAAAAATACACCCTATTCCTAATTCTCAAAACTCTAATCACAATCCCTAACTCAAAATCCTAAACCTTAAATTCACCATTTTAAAATGAGGCATCAAAAGAGGCATAATAAAGAAATTAACGTTTTTTACCCCAAATTTATCGTTATATTTTAGTACACACTCTTCTAAAAAAATATTTATGCAATCCTTTTTAATATTTAAAATCTAAAATTTGAACACCTTAAACTCTAAATTTTAATTTTAAACTCTAAACTCTATCTTAAATTTTAACTCATACAATCTAGGTCTTTAAATTAAACAAAAACAACTGTAAATTAAAGTTTGTATGAATTATATATCAAAATTTTTATGGAAGGATTAATCTCAATTCAATTTAAAAGTTAGGATTTAAATTCTAACATAGTAATTACATATTTCTCACAATTCTAAAGTAATTTTGTTCTTTATCTAATATAAGTACTTACTTAATCACCTATAATTTTGACACAATAAAATTATACAAAAATTCAACCCGATTCTCAATTACACTTTGGTGTCTAATAATTTTTATAAGGAATCGACTCACTAAGTTGAATGGGTTAGCAAGACCTTAATAAAAAAACTAAGTTCTCTGCATTTGGACAGTAAGAGGATTGTGACCAAACCCCATTTCTTACAGCACAAAATCTGGTTGGATCCTGTAGGACCCCTTTAAACCAAAAGTGTTCCATGGACGGGGCTCTGTCGTTGACTGTTCTGTCTGCAGCGGTTTCATCAACAGCATGCGCGTTTAACCTCTCTAGTATCAAGTGGTCGGTAAAAAGATGAAAGCAACCTTTGTTCTTCAGTGTTGTGTTCTTCGTGATTATTTGCTACTCACAAAATGCAACAGCCAATGAAGATATAAATCAACATTATAATTATTATCCTAAATATATATAGAAAATTATATAAATATGTCGACTCGGTTGAGTATTTTTCATTTGAACCTGACCCAACATTATAGGTCAGAACTTTTTTTTTTTTTAAAGTCAACCATATAAGATCGAATCAAGTCGGAACCCTTAGGTCCACGTCCATGCCCTTCCCTCTTTGCAGCACAAGTGAGAAACCTAGGTGATGGGATTTTAATGGAAGCATGGTAATAAGTGATAGGGAAAACACGGTAAGTTTTGTGTTGGAGAGGGTGACTGAAAACGATTGAGAATCCCACTTGGACTGAAGATTATGGAGAGAAGAAATGGTTTTGGGTTTGCTTAGTGTCAACACGCATGCTTTGGTAAAAGGAATTATGGGTATAATTCCTCAAGTATAATGGGAGTAGAAAATCAAAACCCACTTTGGAAATTTCATGGATAAAACAGATAAAGTATAGCAGATGAAAGCAGCCCTAGACCTAGCATGCTTTCTGCAAGACTAGTGTCTGAACCAAAATAACTTATTCGCAAAGGATGGTCATTCAGATTCTCTGCTCTTCTTTTCCATACAAAACAACAAGACTATGAAGTATGAAGCTCTGGCATGCTTTCTGCAACTTTCATCAAACTTACATTGGATCAGATTGATTATTCCTTTCTCATTAAAAAAGGTGGTTGATTTTTTTTTTCTTTTTCTTTTTCCTGCAACCTTTTGTCGTTTCTTGCTGTGCTCCAAGGTTACTGAGGGTAGGGGACCATGGGCGGCTCACATGGTGCACGAGCTTATAACTTAGTTGTCTTTTGTGTCTGGATGGCTCAGGCCTTCAACGGCACCGCCCTATGGAAATTCTTTTGTTTGAGCCAATTATTGTTGACTTGACTCACATTCCTTCAGATGATCATCCACTTCTGCTTGAAACCCTTTCGGCTTAATTAATATTCCATGTCTTCCATTTATGGCCACGTGTATTATATACGAACACTTAAAGTTATCGTTTTTAATCAAAGATGTTATACATAAAAAAAATTCTCTACTAAAAGATTCACAATTATACATAAGTAAGTGATCGAGTAATCGTTTTGCGTGCTCCGTAGTCATAAAACATACATGATTTTGTAGTAGAAAATGAATTATCTTGTCTCATGGTTTTTCTTTAGTCAAGACTAGAATTTACTAGAGTTGTCAATACAGACATCCGTTTCCATCGAGAGATTATTAGGTGAATCCTGTTCACCACGTCATCAATGGTTTAAGTAATTAGGACCGTTGATTTTTAAAAAATCACCTAATAACTACTCACCCACTAAGTACATGTAGGAAAGAGATGATGATTCACTTAAAAAAAAATGAGATCAACGATCCTGATTAATTGGATCATAGATAACGTGGTGAACAGGGTTTACCTAATAATTTTTCGTTTCCATGAAATGTAGGTACATTATGGTTTATAAAAATATTTGTAAAATACATTTTATTTGTTAGAAAAATAATATAAGCGTTAAGGAGATGACGAATCTATCTTAAAAAAATTATTTATATATATTTTAATAAAAATTCTTCTGATTTTTAATTTTGACTGATTTCAGGTCTTGTTTTAATTTATTATTTATTTTCTTATGGTATTCTCTATTTTTGAAATATTATTGTACTCATTTTTTTAACAATATTAAAACAGATTATAAGTTTTAGTCTAAATCAAACAGATTATTTCGATCAACAGAATTAAATTTTAATATGAGTAATATATGTGAAGTTTGTCTTATATGTGTTGGGAATTTTTATATTACGGATTCAAAATGAAATATAAGGTGTAAAAAGTTTTTATACCACTATAATTAAGTATTATTAATCTTATACAGTAACAAATTAAATTTAGTATTTTTATATAAAATTATATGTCAGTTCCTTCGAAACTCTATACTCAAACAAATTAAGTGGAATTTAAGGGTCTTGTACAATTTATTTAAATATATATATTTTTAAAAAGAATAATAAAAAATATTATTAGATTATTTTTTTGAATAATAAAAAATAAATATTTTTAGTTTTTAACCTAAGAAGCTATATTTTTATGTTTAGAGTTTAAATAATTATTTTATATACGCATAATTTAAATTTTTTATAAATATTTAATTTGATTTCTTTATTTTAAGTTTTTTTAAGAGTCTTACTTCTAGAACCTGATAAATTAAAGAAAGGATAGAATTTTCTGGATGGATTTCTCATAATAAAAAACATTGACCATGCGAGTCTAATATTTTACTGTGATTAACTATTGAATATTTATTTAAATTATTATTAATTTTTCTTAAAAATGTTAAAATATTTTTTTTATCTAAATAGGTGGAAAATATTATATTTCGTAATTATTTTAAAATTTTTGTGATATATTTCTTAAAAAATTATTATTCAATTAAAACATATTATATTATTTATTTTTATATTTTTTAATTTTTATTTTAAATAAATAAAAAATCTTTAATTTAAAAAAAACTTAAAATCTTTAATTTTTTTCCCATAAAAGCCTCTATTACTAGCCTTAAATCTCTCAACCCCTATTTTTTTTTTGTTTGGTTATAGATTTAACCACCATCAATCATTTTTTCTTTTATCAACCCACAGTTTATAAACTTTATATTATTATAATAAATGATTAAATATATTATAAATATAAAATTTTAATCAAATGACAAGAATAAACAAATAACGAATTAAACATGAGGTCTGTACAATAAAAATAGAATATATTAACGTGATGATACGATGTTCATGAGTATGACAGTAGATGAATGATTTAAAGTACGAACCATCTAGTTTTAGTGGTTAAATAAATGATTATTGTTCTTAGAGGTCACAGATTCGAGTACTAATAATACAAGCATAGTATTTGAGTAATTAATTTTTAATGATTAAGAATATACTCTAGAACAAATACTACTGTAACACTATAGTCGATTAAAAAAATATTCAAAAATTTAAGTTTGAAAAAAGTTAATGAATTTTTGAATATTTAAATAAAAATTCAATGAAAAACAATAAATATGTTAATGTTTTCTCTTAGGTCCATCACATTATCATGATTCATGAATATATTTAACAGAAGATCTGTTTGGCCAATAAAATTCAAAGGATTCAATCACGTTCAAAACGATGTTACGTTGTTGTTGCCTTACCTGTCACCGTCTTTATCTTGTCCAAACTTAAAACAAGGACCAAAGGGATTCCCCACTTTTCTGGTTTTACAACAACCACTTCTCTTGAAAACACGAACCTCCATTCTCTCGCACAAATATCTCAGTAAACCAAGTCTTTCTCTGTAAAACATGATGGTGGGAGTTCTAAACCTTACAAACCCCAAAATCCCGCTTTTCAAGCCACCTCCCTTGCGTAAACAATCAAGGAAGCCGTTCGTTTCCATTAAAGCTTCCTCAGAGTCCTCAAATTCCCAAACCAGTATCAAGGAAGAAGAAAACCCAGGCTCGGTTTCTTCGTCGTCGTCCACAGCAACAACGTTTGCTCCTCCTCCGAACTTCAAGGCGCCAGAGCCAAAGCGGTTTGCAGTTAGACCAGACAAGACTTGGGAAATTGCTGGGGCAGCTCTTGCTTTGTTCTTCCGGTTCGGAACTGGTGTTTTTGTTTCTGGGTATCGTCCCTTCTTTTCATTTCTTTGTTTATTTTTATTGCTGGGATTCTGAGTGTTGAGTGTGAAATAGTTCGAAATGGCAGCTTGTAGATATGAACGAATAAGATTGAAGATTATCAAGTTGAATTACTTAACTGAACAATTTGTTACAATCAAGATTGAAGACAATTTGTTATAAACAATAAGACTGAAAATCTTGTTTCTATGGCAGCTATTCCGCATCTATCGTTTCTGAGAATGAGATTCCACCTGGACAATACTCTTTAGAACTAGGAGGTATGGAGTCATTTTTCTTTGGTTTCATTTTCTTATTTCTCTGCAACATTTTGTCAAACATCTGATCTGGGTCTAAATTCCCTTCAGGAAGCATAGCTTCCTTTTTGTGTAAAAAGTTTCAAATTTATTGCCTACATTTTTATCCGATGATAGCTTTATTTAACAGGCTCTAAGGTAAAAGAGACAGCAAAGATAGGTCCTCGTCCAGAGAAACCTATTGAGCTTTATGAGTTTGAAGGGTACTTACTGCTTAATTTCCATTTGTTTGTTTAATGCTTGTGCTATATTCCGAACATTTTTACCCTTTATTCTACTATTCTTATGAAGATTGACTCTTGTGTGTTTATTTTCTCCGTTCAATAATCGATAACACGGACTACCTGCTACTCCAGTTGTCCATTTTGTCGAAAGGTAATTAACAATCCACATCTATTAATGTCTTTTTTACTTCAATTGCATCCACAATGCACACATCATTTAATATGACAAAGGAAAACATAACAGGCATCATGGTTCTAATTGGGGATAGCTAATATGCTTCTCCAAATAGGACTTGTATTAAACTATGCTTCTTGAATTCTCCTAAAAGGTCTTTAGTTGGAACTAGAGTCACCAAGCATGATGAAAGGTTCATGATAAAACTTTGGTGTGTTCATCTTAACATATTTCTGAAATCATAATCGGTGGACTTCTTCATGTTTAAGACCTACATTTTACTAATACGCAGGTTAGGGAAATTGTTGCTGTTTTGGATATCGATGTTCTGTTTTATCCTTGCCCCAAAAATGGTCCAAATTTTCGTCCCAAGGTTGCTGAGATGGGTGGAAAGCAGCAGTTCCCCTACATGGTTGGATACTATTTTTCCCTCTGGTCCACATCTTCTTGCTTAGTTTACCATTGGCTAATATATATGAAGAAAGCCCCTGTGCTTTGATTTTACTCAAATGAACTCCTAACCTTCAATTAAAAGCTAAGGGCGTATTTGGATGTAATAAGAGTGTAAGGGCTTAATTATGAAACGATAAAGTTCAAGGGCTTTTTTCATAATTAGTTCAAGGGCGTATTTAAAAAGCCATTGAATTGGAATTAAAGATTGTGATGTAAAATGGGAGTTTGACTTTGAATATTTGTTTCTGGTTTCAGGTGGATCCAAATACGGGTGTTGCCATGTATGAATCAGATGAAATAATAAAGTACCTGGTCGAAAAATATGGTACATGTGGCTACATCTATATACTACGGTTATGTTTCTTCTATTTCTGGGTTAATCTATGGATCATATTTGTGGATATATCTATACTCAATTCACAATTGTAGTCCTCTGTTTTTATACTGATGTATCATGTAGTTGCTTTCTGTTTTCCCCCCAAATGGTGTTCTATAAAATCAGTTTCCTTACTTCTTCTAGGTAGAGTTACTTCTGTAACATGTCTTATTACTTCCTCCTCTAGCCTGATTTAAATATAAGATGTCTCAAAATTTTAGACTTACATTTAAGATTTCTTATCAACTAAGTATGCCATAGGCACTGATTGATCTGTGTGTTCTATTGTGTTTTAGGTGATGGAAGTGTTCCTTTCATGCTATCACTTGGTATATTGACGGTCGGTAACCTTTCTTATTATAGATTTTGTTTCTCTCTATGAAATCTTCATAGGCTATTTTTTATTCTTTTGTTGGTGTTGCAGACATTGACAGCAGGATTTGCAATGATTGGTCGAATGGGAAGGGTGAGATGGTTATTAAATTCTTATTTTATTACATTTTGACAATATCCGTAAAGAAATTCTCTATTATTTTCCAAAACTGCTATGCGGATACCCTAAATCCAAACTTATATTATGCAGGGAAATTCATACACTCCATCAAAAATGCCTCCCAAGCCACTTGAGATATGGTCATATGAGGTATTTTAACAGTAAAACATCTGTAACTTTTTTAAATATATATGTATGGTGATTTAGTTCCTTCTCTAAATGCATGGAAACTACGGATTGCTAGAAACATACACATACCAAATTATAGTTTGCATATGTATACAAGTTTTGACCTTAAATTACACTTCTATTTTCCTTTTAGGGTTCTCCATTTTGTAAGATTGTGCGAGAAGTGCTGGTAGAATTAGAGTTGCCACACATTCAACGCAGGTAAATTCCTAAGTTATCTCTCGGTTCGATTTGGTCAGTTTTCTTAGAATGATCATCTTGTCACCTGTTAATGGTCCATGAAATTCTCTGTGTTTACTCGAACTCTTATTTTAGCAACAATGGAGTCTTACATGTTTGAGGTGTTTGCTCGATCAATGCTTTGGTTAAAGAAATAAAAATGCAGATACCAAATATTCAGCTTAAGATGTTGCTTAGGAGTCTAGTAAGAATTGATAAACTATAGTGAATAACATTAAGATACATCCAACATGTCCGGTCTACTAAGTTTCATTGCATCAAAACTTGCAGTATTAATCATGATCATCTTCATCGTTTTCGTTTTCATTTTCAATGGTGAAGATATTACCACGTTGTTGATCGGAATTCCCTATATATGTTCTCATTTAAGCACATCCATTCATCAAGACATGTTAGTGATTTATTATTTTTCTCGTCTCTCAGTTGTGCTCGAGGCAGCCCGAAACGTCAGATCCTGTACGAGAGAGTGGGACATTTTCAGGTATATAATGCTTTGCTGAAACAAACCTGCATTGTTTTGTGCATACACTAGTAGTAGTAACTAAAACTGCATTTTCAGGTCCCTTATTTAGAAGACCCCAACACTGGAGTGCAGATGTTTGAAAGTGCAGAAATCGTGGAGTACTTGAAAGCTACGTATGCTCAATAATTAATCAAACCATTTCTCTTTTATACATGTAAAAGCAGTTGGGAAGGATAGGATTTGGGTACAGATTTTAGGTGCAAGCTCTGGATCAAAGGAAGTGATTATCATTATTATTATTATGAGAAGGAAGATGAAGATAGGGTTGAGGTGGTCATTTACTAGGGAAGAAATGGGGGGTGTAACTTGCAAGACACGAAACTAGTCAAAGATTATATACCCTTCATCCACCTTAGGTTAGCAGTCAACATTCAACAATTCAGCATACGCACATGATTTTTACTTAATAAGGAGAAATTATTTGAGTTGATGTATTATATTTTATGTTTAAAATCTTATTTATGATTATTTAATGTGTTATAATATAATTTATTCAAATTTAATTTTTTGAATTAAAAAGGAGTTTTATTTATTTAAAACGGAGGCAGTATTCTTGGACCCTTGGGACTTGATTAACGAATCATTTTGATTTGAAGTCCTTCCTAATATTAAACATTTGATTGTTTTTTTATTCACAAAAAATATTTTTTAATTTTTTTTTAATTCTCTACTTTTCATTTAAAAATTCTTAAGTGATTATAGGATAATATACATTAATATTTTGATGAAATACAAATACCATATAGATAAATGATTAGAACCAATATATTTAAAATGATATTTTTTTATTAAAACCATTTATAAAGTTTTTTTATAATTATTTCGTTAAGTGAAAGTTAATCCAAACCCTTTTAAAATAACTGACTCTAAAACTTTAACCCAAAATTTTATAATTTTATATAAATCTCTTCAATAATTTTCTGTTTCATCCCTGGTAAAGTATCTACTATATTCACTACTATTATATTATTATTTATAAGCTGAATCGAAACACCATTAAATTATGAAATTTATATATTTTGAAGATGATAAATGAATATACATTTCACACACTTCTTGTCAAGTTTTATTAAAATAATCCAAAGAAATCTTGAGAGATAGGTGGGACCTGCAAGGCAAGGTACAAGCCAAGACCGATGACTTGTAACTATGGCCCACCACTAACTAGGCAAGCTGGTTCGGATCTCCTACCAGACGCGAACCGCTTCATGATACCTATATTGACCGGTCCAATCTCCGGAATTTCACTCTCTGTACCGTCACCATCAACAGCCGGCAAGCGAGACCTGATGTCACTGTCATTTGGAGGCGAATCCGTTGATGGAAGAGCGTGCAGTCCACGTGCTTTACCATTGCTACGAAACATGGCACGAAAACTCGAAAAGAAGCCACTTCCTGTTCTTGTAGTTTTCTTTTTAACTGTTTCGACTCCGGCTGATCTTTGTCCGTTCTTTTTTAATCGGCGATTGCGGTCTCGTTTCGATCTCACTCTCCCCATACAAGAAACCTTAGGCGAAGATGGTTCGACCACGTGCGGATCCGATTTAACGGAGCCGGAACGTTTAGGAAACAGTCTAGAATTTTCCGGCTTGGTATTCTTCCTGTTGTTTGAATCCACCAAAGATTTCTGCGGTTTCGGTAATCCGAGGATGAAAGGTTTAGATTTCCTCAAAGAAAAGCGTTGAGAATTGGGAACTGAGTTCAGACTAGGATTAAGATTTGTGGAGTTGGAGAAAGAGTTCCGTTTCTGCGAGTTTTTCCGTTCGTAAAAAGCGTTGCTGTCGACCCAGTCGAACTCAGCGTCTTTGGATAACAAAAACGATTCTGGCGGGAAATCCGGAGGGATTTCTTCTTCGAGAGACTTCTCCGCCGTGCCATCGGTGGTTGCTAGTGTCTCGCAGACAATTTTGGAATCGCAAGCGCAGGCTGAAATGAGGGTTTCCAGATTCCCCTGTGGCATTATACGAGCGCTTCAACCTAGAAAAGAAAAGTGATCAAGTTTCGGAGATGGAGATGTAGAAGAAGAGGTTAGATTTTTGAATGTTCATCCAGGCAGGCAAGTTCTGTTTTTTATTTCTGAGGAAGAGAATACAGAGTGTAAGAAATTGATCTTTTGAGTTTGCGTTTTCGACAGTGTTGACTGAACCTCTCTGTTGGACGACATCTCATCAACTAAAAGTGGAAGAAAATAAATATTTTATAAATAAAAATTGGGAAGAAAAGAAAAATCCGATGGACTCAATCTATTAGGATAAACTACACTCAACATCAATTAATTTTAGATTGTATAATAAACAATTTTTAAAAATATATATATAAATATATTACTCAATTAATATATTATTACGAATTTATAACGTTATTAAAATTTAAACAGATATCTAAGTTTTATGATATTATAAAAGTATACAATTAAATTTTAAATATAGTTCTAAGTTTATTCTTCCTAGTAAAATTCAGCACTGTAAAAATTAAAGAAATTTGTACTAATTTTAGTACGATTGAATAAATATAAATCGATGGATGATTTGTTGTTTTTATGATTTTATTTTTTCAATTTTTTTAAGTTTAATAATTTTAATTTAATAAAATTTATTTATTTTGTTAATATATACTCAAGCAAATAAAACTAATTCTATTCTTGGATCCATGCCAAGAGAAAAAGAAGCCACCGTAAATTGTTTGGTCGACAGGTTCACCCTACTAAACAGCAGCCATTACGTCAGCAAATTTATTATTTTTCCTTCAAATTTGACGAGGTTGAAACTCCGATTAATAAAGATTATTTTATTTTTATTTTATGTAACTAAAGCTTACCAATTATTTTTATTAAAAAAATCTTAGTGCTTATTCTTTATATAATTAGGCTAATATATATATATATATGGGCGGTAGTAATTAAAATAATGACAAAGTCAAATTCATAAAAAATTCAAATTAAAAAAATTAAATAAAAGAATAAAAGTAAAAACTTTGTTTGAGATAGAACGATTATCACTCTCCTCCCCTATTTGATTTTATCGTAACTAAATCTAAATCTCTAACTTCTAAACTATAAAACCAAAGCATTTATGTAAAATTTTATTTTTACTGAATGAAATAATTATTTGTATATTAAATATTATATTACATCATAAAATAAATTTGTATCTATAGGTAGTGACAGATCCAGAAATATTTATGAGGGTGGACACAAGTCATAAATTTTAAAAATTTGGACATAAATCACAAAAAATAAAAAAATTAATAATCAATTTATAAAAATTTTAAAAAATCAAAGCTAAATATATAAATTTAAAAATAAAATTAGAATGAGCGCAGGTCAATCCTTATCACCATGTGGATCCACCGCTGTCTATAAAATAGATTAAATATAAAAATCGTTTCTAGATAAAATTTAAATATTTTACTCGTCTTACTAATAAATATTAATTGTATTATTAAGATATATTATATTCTCAAAAGAAGAATGTAAATTTAAACGTTAAATATAATATTATTAAAAATAATAATTTCGCACCTCAAATAGAAACTGTATATTAAAATAAATGTTACTGGTGACCTTTGTAAATAATGAACATTATTGTACATCATGGTCATGCATGGAAGAATGTAACTAATTAATTTTATCTCTTTATTTAAACCAACAATTCTTGGAAGGAGAGGGGAATAATCACCATTAAATGTACATCAAATTGAGAAGCAATGTAGCCATGTGATGTGTCTGGACTGGAACTGGACATACAAAAAGAAACATCCAGCAAATTCAGACAGATGCCTGATGTTATGGCCATTCCTTTCCTCGGCCATAATCGAGCAAACTGCGTTAGATTCGACCAAATGTGATACTTCAAAGCTTGGTTAAGAAGATGTGTCGTGTTTTTGAACATTGTAATATTTTAGGAATAAGGTTCTTGTTTTAGTTTTGTTCCATGTTTTTAAGAGTTTTCCTTTAGGATATAAAAAAGTATCCCCGTTCAAGCAAATGAACGTGAACTCGGGGCATTTCCATAATGTTTTATTCGCATATATGTAGGGAGTGGACAGTTGAGTAAACTGCTCCACGGGTCTAGGCATAGGTGAATTCCTACACATCATCGGGGCGGCCCCTACCGCTGGACGATGGTGTGTATTTGTCTTTCTTGTAATCCCAACGCTTTGTTTAATAAAAACACTTTTATTTTTCCTATGAAGAAAGTCGAGGTCTACTTGGTGCATTCGCTATGCCCCACGATTTCGGCTGTGGCTTAAAGACTAGTGTTGTGGATGAGAATAGACTTATGTGACCTTGATGCTGACACTTTCGTGATGGATCCTTAGTGAAGGATGTGTGGTGAAGGCTGATTTATTTAGGATATGTTCCTTTTCAAATATCGCACAGCTTAGTCACCTAGGTGTATAAAGGCTAAAACCCACCACCTAAGAGTACGAGGGCTAGGTCCGTACACCTGACTTACCAGCATTAAACCTGTCAAAACATGCCTCTCTTGTGTCTGTAATGCATAGATCAATTGATATGGTAGATTTAGATATTAGATTAATTTTACAGTTTAAGATAATATTTAATACAAATATTAAAATTAATATCCATTATGGTTCGAAGAAGATACAAATAAATACTTTTAGATATTATATACATAAAATAAGAAAAAAAAATTCTCATGCATGATTATATATTATCAGAATATTATATATAATCGTCAAACATGACATGATTCTTATATATTCATGGATTATATATAGATCACATGTCCCTACCATGCTTTGTGAAAAAAGACAAAAAAATAATAAAATAAATACTATGTGACACTCTTATCATCATATACATCATTGCTTGCCCCACACATTATGCTTATAACTTGAAATCACACCCAAAATATTTTCATTAAGATGTTATTCAAATTAGTTATGCATTCAAATATGATTCATACTTCAAGTTTAATTGAAAATCAAAATAGATTTTTTTTTTTTAATTTTAGCGATTAAAAATGGTTAGACCGATAAAATAGATAGCTATTGAGGATGATAGACGATTATTTTAAATTTTTGAGTAGTGTAAGATTTCGAGTTTTATAATATTGATTTTTTAAAATCTTAGATTCTGTCATGATCTTAATCATATATATATATATATATATTATACTATCTGAACAAGTGCAGTAATAGGGAAATCATAGCACAATGATGAGATTTATATTTTTATTTGATAATTATATAAATAAATATTTATATTTTTATAAGATTACAGAATAAAGTTTCTTTGTGACATAATATTTGGTTTTTTAAAATATAAATCATGTCTTAATCTTTAACATTATGGGAGGAAATAATTTAGAAATATATAATAATTCTTTGTGATCTATGTACCTATTGTGGTATTATATTTTAGCTTTAAATTTTTAAAAACTGGCATCCAAAGGAATTTGTTGTTGTGACTTTTTTTAGTGGCACTGAAGACATATAAGAGGAGTTGTTACGAGTTTTTAGTTGCATAAGAGTAATACTCGATCGATAAAACGATACTTTAAAAAGATTACGTAAGAATTAAAGTTGTTAAAAACTTGAAGATTAATACTCGAATGAAATTTGTATAAAAAAAAGATTGTTACCTATGATTTAAATTATAACCGATAATAAATTAGATTTTATATAATTCTAGAGATTGAAGTAACTTGATATATTATTCTGTCTACCAAATAAAATAAATATTTAAATTAATTACAAAATCTTATAAAATAAGATTTATTGACGACTGAATATCCAAATATATAAATATAGAGTGTGTTTTAACCTTAATTATATGAAAGAATTATTTTAGAGAAATTTAATATTTTTTTTGTCTTTATAACCATTGTGACTATGTTATAAAGATATGTTTTATAGTGATATTAAAAACGATTAAGGTATCTGATTTTGAGGAAAAAAATTAAATATTAGATATAATTTTTTATATATTGTATTACTTATAATTTCTATACATAATGAATTATTGTTTTTTTCATCTATAAAATATATAATACCAAATTATATAATTTCTATACTTAATTTTAAATAATTTTGAAACTTATAAAATCTTAAAAAACATTATACCAAACAATTTTAAAAATAAAAAATTTAACTAATATAATTTCAAAACTATCAATAACCTAAAATTACCTAAACCTTCAAAGTAATTGACCTGTCCTCGTCATAGTTCTCTCTCTCAATGGATAAAAATCTAATATCTCTTTATTATGTCTTCGATCATGCATCATATTAAAAAGTTAAATTTTAGACCTTAATCCTAATATTTTATATACTAACCCTAAAATCTTACACCCTAAAAAATACACTTTACCCCTAATTTCCTAAACCTTAACCATAACCCCTAATCCTAAACCCTAAACTCTATACACTTTAATTTAAAACGGAAACACAAATAAAAGTATAAAAAAAATTGACGATTTACGCTCTATTTGAATATCTTGTCAATTAAAAAAATAATTAGTTATTATCTAACTGTGGTTGCATTATATCATAAAACCTCATATTTTACCACACCCAAGTACATACCACATGTTAACTTGTGCTTCAAGTAAAAGATTTATTTTTATAATCTAAAATTATTTATTTTAAAAAATAAGTTACATATATGACTATTGTAATATTATAATATATAATATTCTCAATTGTGTACTTCCTATACTAGGCAAGATTAAACATGGAAATCCTACTCCGACCGCTCCAAAACAAACCTTAATACGATTAGTATATAAAGATTAAAACCCCATTATAAACCCACCACAGAATCTTCAATTTAACTTCGAAACCCTAAAAACCAAAACTTCGCAGCCGTTGTCTACCATGAAAGCGTCTCGTTTGAGTTTCTTGAAGATGGAAGCTTTTTTACAGAGGGTTAAGGGAAAGATGAAGTCTGTTGAATATACAAGTTTGTTGGGTTACTTGGATGAATTCAACGAAGGAAAAGTCAACATTGATAAACTGGAAGAAGTGTTTAATGAAAAATACCCAGGTATGTTTGAAGAGTTTCAATGTGTTGTAAGCTGCTCTAAGGAGTTGACCCGAGCAGTGGAATCGGCAGAAAGCAGCAACAAAGTGAAGGAGAAGACGCTTACTTGTCCAGAAATCTATGAAAAAGTTGAGTCCAATAGTTATGAAACCAAGGATCATATGGCCAAAGCATTAGAGTTTTGCCAACAGGTGATGAAGAAAACCAGTTCCCGAGAGTATTTGGCATTCTGGAAAGCCCTTAGCGATTATGGCGATGGCCAAATCACGATTGCTGATTTGAAAACCAAGATAGCCGATGATTTTGAAGCTTTTAGAGACGATTTTGATTGTGTTTTGGACTTCTATATGAATCTAAATCGTCCATCATCCTCGTCGGATTCCGAAAAGGAGATCAATAAACCAAACCAAGAGGAGGAAAAGGTGAAACATAGCTATAGACTTAGACCAAAGCAGCCATCATCGGCAACGGAGATCGGAAACCAACCCAGAAAAGAGCATGAAAAGGTGAAAGAAAGCAGGAAACATCGACCCAAACGGCCATCATCGTCATCCGAGATCAGTAACAACGCAAAGAAAGAGCAGGCAACCGATGAAGAAAAGAAACGGAAGGAAAAAGAAGATGAGCAGAACAGAAAGGAAGCCTTGTTGTTTAAAATGGATATGAGGAAAGCATGGATGCGTTCCTGTAAAAAGAACGCAATCAAGCTGCTTGAAACCATAAACCAAGGGGTAACCGAGGATGGGAAAATGGAGGGTATTGTGAAGAAGCACTTGACGGCTAACAATTTTGCTTACTTTCAGAAAATGTACGATGCGGATTATGGGTCGAGGATAGTGGATCATCTGCTTCATTCTCCCCTACACGTTTTGCCATCTATTATCGAGAGGCTGAAACAGCAGGATACTTCTCCAGTGTGTCCAGTTTGCGACCATTTGGAATACGAATATTTTGATTACCATACGTACTTCAGGATTAAACCAAAGTACATCTTCGAATTGTAAACTAAAAACAATTTAAATAAAAATTTGATCTTGATATTTGAATCCCAGCGTATACAATTTCAGTAGGTATATATAAAAGGATATGTCCTTTACATTTGGCAATTAAGAAGAGGAAAAATCACGTTCAGGTCAGTAACACGAGTTTTTGACTGATTATAATCTGTTCAGGCCATGTTAGAATTACTGAGTTGAGGAAACGGTTAAAGAATTCCCTACCCAAATTCACCTTTAAGACACTCGTACACAATATTACCAGCCTACCTAACACACAGCATCCGACTACAGCACTAGCATTTCAGGCCATTCACCTCCAAGCTTCAGAAAGCTCATCTCTGGAGTTTATGCGGTTGACAATCCGTGCTCCCTTTCTCCTCTGTTCGTGTCCTGTTTCGCGTTCCCTTGCCTTCTTCGGTCCCTTCTTTAGGCTTGGCACACTCGATTGACCATTTCTGCTCTTTTCGGGTGTACTCTGGATACCTCCTTCTTGGACATCGTTTGCTGAAGTTTTCACTTGCGAAACTACAATGCAAGGTTCTTGAGCAACAAGTGTTTTCTCTCCTTCACTTTGCTGTCCATTGTTATCGGAAAGCTCTAACGGAGAAACGGGAGTAGAGTTTACCGTAGAATCTTCTCTTTCTTTGAGGACTTTAACAACAAGTGTCTTGAGAAAATTCATCACCTGAACCGCATGCATCAATGCAGTTAAAGGATCCGACATCTGCAATCAACAGCAGGAATGCCAAGGGGATCATTAAACTATGAATGCATTAGTAACCAAAGTTCAACATTTAGAACTACCAAAAGCTACCAACTCACCTGAGTCATGTTTGGAGCGAAAACCATGGCGATATTTCGTGCATTCATCTTGTTCAGATGTTCCAGTTGCACGACATCGGCCATCAAATTTATTGTCCAATCGAGTAGAGCAGATTCCGTCGGAGGAAGAAGCCTTACAAGCCGACCACACTCTTCCTCGGACTGGGATTTTATTACCAGCTCTGGAGGAAGAGAGTCTAATACACCACTAGGAAGTTCCCTAAACCAAGCCTGCAGATTCATAAAACACACCAACCATGTGCCAAATATCAGTTCAACATAAGAAGTTATTGACCACACAGACACATATACATTCATAGCAGATTTTAAAGAGCAAAGCTAATACCTTTATAAGACCTGCCAAGCAATGCACGTCTATTTCATCGGGTATTATTCCTTTGTTTAGTTGCTCTCTAACATACTCTTCATGGCTGTTCTCAGCATTAATTCTGAAAATCCCTTCAGCCTAAAGAAATAAATATGAGAATTTAGGTATAAAAATTGGACAAGGATAATCAATCAACGTATGTTTATAGCAATAGTATAGTAAAGAAAGATGATCACATGCCTGGAGGCCTCCTTTGGCATATAAATGCCTTTGCATCAGCAGTAGTATTGTTGGCACACTATTTCCCCTGGAGTCGAACGAAAGCTGCATAGATTCCGTCGAAACTCCGAACACACTTCTACTGCATAACAATGGTGTCTTAGTTAATGAATGGAATGCTGGCAAAGACTATTGATATCTATGATCACGAATCAAGGTATCATCATTTTCCGTTTCCATGAATCCCCCAATCTATGGTGTCAAACATGAATAAACAGCCAGAATGCGATATTTGCACTGTTTCGTTCTGTTTAAGCTCTCTCCGATGCCGGTGTTCATCATCGACATTCCATGCGATTGACCGTAATTTAAATCCTTTATAAACAGAGTTAGGAAAGGGTACTCTATAAAAGAAAAGGACTCAAAAGAAGTTTAATCGTCATAGGAACCCCCTAAAATGGATTGATGTTTACATTAATTTACAACAGTACTAGAATCTTAGTGTCCGCAACATGTTCGACAAATGGAAAATACTACTAAATCATGCATTTCGTAGGGTGGGGAGATCCCAACAACAGCAACATAAAAGTTTAAGCCTAGCCAAAATTATATGAATGCGAAACAAAGAATTCAGGGAAAGAACTTCAAGAAAATAGGAATATCAACCAATATAACCAATACCCCAGAAAATTTTCGTGTTTGGATTTGGCCCTCAAAAACAAATTGATGAAGAGAACGGAAAGAGGTTACCTAGCACTTGGGGGTTTCCTGGGGACCTCAGGCTCAAACTCAACTGGCAAACCAAGGAATCCCTGGAACCTATCAAAAGTGACATGAGAGACATGTTTAACATTGGTAGGCAACCCAATTTCCATTGCACAAAGCTCTTTACTCCCGGAAATGGTGCACCCAATCAAAGACCTCCTAAATGCGGCGACCAAAATGGTTATCAGAGGTGGCTGCTGATCCCTTGGTTTCCTTTCCCCCTCTTTCCTGGCCTCGTCTTCTTGGTCGCTTTCTTGGGCAACCATGCTGCTGACAGAGGTGTTGATAAGGGGGTGGTGCTTGAAGGTGAAGAGAAGTGAGAAGAGGATGATTGGACTTGGAGCACTTCAGTCATCATGTTTTCTTTAACAGGGACAAGAATTACACCCAAGAAACAACCTTTTATTTATGATAAAATGGTGTTTCTTTGAACAAGAGTTCGATTCAAGGAAAGATTTTGGAAATTAACAAGCAACTATCTTCATTTTCTTCATATTTTTTGGACTGAGGATTCAATAAGCAATATTAAAATATTGAAAATTTAGCTAAAGATAGAGAGAGAGGACGGTGGTTGTGTGTGGAAGAACTGAAGAGGTTCAGAGAAGAAATAGGGAGGAAAACAAGATGCTGTCACCTTCATTTAGCCTATTCTAGTCTGTAAAACTAATAGAGTTACAAGGTCGCTGATTCTCTACAGTTAAGCTCTCTTTTCGTTTCGTTTCACTAGCCAATGAAATATTGCCATCTCAGCATTCCATTATGTTTTCCTTTTATAGCAGCTTGACAGTTACCTAATGTCTATTTTGGGTAACGGTTCCAAAGGGAATTTTGTATACTTTTTTATTTTTAACAAAATCAAATTGAAATCGATTCGAATATAATTTCTCTGTTTAACTTGTTGATTTTCAAAAGGAAATTTATTTGATATACAGATCATATAAATTTTAATTTAAGTATGTTTATTTTGGGATTATAATGATTTATATTTTAGAGTTTAAAATATTTAAATTTTAAATTTAATAATTTAAATAGTAAAAATTCTAAGTTTTCACCAAAATAGGATGGGTTGGAAATTTTTTGGAATATATGATAATTGTTATAGGGAATACCAAATCATCTCCTATAGAAGGCGATTAGTATTGTTTTATATTTTTTATAAGTTTATCTTCTCTGGATTCAGTGACGAAATCAAGATTTGAGGTTAAACGAGCCAAAACATAAATGTTCAAATTGGAGGTAAATTTTTAAAAAATAATTTTAAAAAAATTTAAATAAAAGAATAAAAATAAAAAATTCTTCGAGGATGGGGGTGATTACCCCTCCCCACCCCTCTTTAACTCCGTCCTTGTTTATAGTTGGCGACGGAGACAAACCTGCATGTTGCATGCACGGTTTCATGTCCATATCACTCTTAACAAATTAAAAAAAAGTTAAAACAATTTAAATCGCCTTCGATAGAAGTTGACTTCATCGTATACAATGACATTTATCGTGAATTCTTAAAAATTTTAAAATAGACACATGTTAAATTATAACTGGTTGATGATTTTTAATGGTGTTAGCTTAAAACATTATAAAACAAAAATTTTAGATACATATTTTAGTTAAAAATATAATTAAAAACCTATCTCAGAAAAAAAAAATGTATATTTTTTACACCTATTTATGAGTTAAATAATTTTTTTAATAATATTATTTTAAAACACTAATGAAATAAAAATTTGAACACAATTTTAATAAAAAATACTAAACGCTTATTTTTAAAAAAGTGTAAAATTTAATTATCTATTTCTAAATTATATAAATCAACCTATACATAAAATATTTAATATATAAAATATACAATAAAACATAAATCCATCCTGTTCCTACAGGACTGTTTAGCTTACCTGTGTAATGTTAGTAACTGTGGAAAGAAGTGTTTGTTAAAGGCATCCATCATCGATGAAGCAATCCATACTTTACAGACCCTGTCGGCTGATTTGAACGTACAACGCTGTCGTACAATTTTAGTTTAGTACAAATCATGTCTATTTCATTAATTCATTAAATTTAAATATTTTAAAGTAGATAAATGATTAAAACGCTATATGGAAGCTCTATTTAAAATATATAATTAAAAAATTGACTCGTATTTAAAATTAAAAAATAAGAATTGTGATATAATATAAGATTCTATGAATATATAGTTCAACTAAAATAAGTATTATATTCGAACAACAAATTAATTAATATTAAAACTACGATGGTGCTTTGATGATACACATCAACCTACAAATGTAAACAATAATTCTTAACTATGAGATAACGAAGCTTAGATACACTTTCACTTAACAACACTTTATGCAAATCATAGATATAAACATATAGCTAAAGATGATAATCTTACTACATAACATTATAAAAATATTACGTCACCTCTATTTGCTTAAGCAAATAGCAAAAACAAGATTATAAAAGTTTCATATAACACATAAGCGTTAAACATAAACTTAGAGCGAGACTCAATTTCTGTAAACATCGTGATTATACATTCTTTGGGGTAAAACCCAAAATTATTAACCGTCGGAATCATACATCCATACTAAGAATCTCTCGTAAAATATCTTCGAATCAGACTTGATTTTATTATATATGTATCGGATTAATATATTAAAAAAATTATAACAAATATTACAATAAATTTTTTTAGTATTGAATATTCGAATCTCATCAATCTAAATCATTTAATCCTATGAATGTCCTTACGTGACACAACAAAATAGACTTTAACTCAATTAAGACTTCGACTCAAATAAGATTTTAAGGAGAACAAGATCACCCTAATTGTTTTGCATTAACAAAGCCTCTTACAGCAAGAAAAATAAGATAAAAAAACCCAGCAACCATTATTTTATTAATACATAAAATTTTAATAGATATTATAGAAATAAACTATTTTATTTAAAGTTTAAAAAATAGAATTTGAATGGAACAACAATTCTAAAATATATTAACTAACAATATTTTTAAAAAAATAGTTGTAATTTCAAATAAATTTTTATCCTATCCTATCTGAATCATGTTTCTTATTCTGTTCCCTATATAAACAATCGATTCCCATTAAAACACCCATTCATAACTTTTTTTTCAAGTTTCAATCGTCAATGATGAAGTTTTTTGATTGTTTCTTGTTTTGTTTAATTTTCGGTACTTTTTATGTGATAAGTAACAATGGAGTTGAAGCATCTCATAAGATTTATAAAGATTTGCAATCTAAAGTCGCAACAACTACTGTGAAACAATTTTATCGAAGCGGCTATCACTTTCAATCTCCTTTGAACTGGATTAATGGTAAATTATTTTATTCACTTTTTTCGTTTAATTTTCGAAATAAGACAGATGAAACTTTTTTTTAAGTAAGAGTGAAAATTTGATTGATTTGGTTTTAAAATTATTAAATTATACACATAATCCGTATGAAGTCCTTGTTAAAAACCTATATGATACTAAGCAGAGGAAAAGAGTCAGCCTTTTTCTGAACATATACATGCACAGACTAACTTGTTATGTTCCTTTTTCATTCATCAATGGACAATGGTACCCCCCCCCTGGCTACAGATCCTAATGGTAAGTCTTCCAAGAATTTCTACTATGATTCCTTCTTTTTCCCTTTGTTGTAATGGTTCATACCTCCCTCACACACGGATTGAATCAAACAGGTCCAATGTATTACAATGGGATTTACCATTTATTCTACCAGTACAACCCCAAAGGTGCTGTTTGGGGTAACATTGTCTGGGCTCATTCTGTATCGAAAGACCTGGTCAACTGGGAAGCTCTTGAGCCGGCGATTTACCCTTCAAAGCCCTTCGATATCAATGGATGTTGGTCCGGATCTGCCACTGTCCTCCCTAACAATGTGCCTGTAATTTTCTACACTGGGATCGATCCCAACCAATATCAAGTCCAAAACTATGCGGTTCCGGTCAACTTATCTGACCCTTATTTACGTGAATGGATCAAACCGGACGACAACCCTGTCGTCGTTGCCGATGAAACCATGAACAAAACCGCCTTTCGAGACCCAACGACCGCTTGGAAGGTTGGTGGGCATTGGAGAATGTTGGTGGCTAGCCGAAGGAAACATAGAGGGATGGCTTATCTGTACAGAAGTAGGGATTTTAAGACATGGGTAAAGGCCAAACATCCTTTCCATTCTGTGGCGAACACTGGTATGTTCGAATGTGCAGATTTTTTCCCAGTGGCATTGTCTGGGGACACTGGCCTTGATACCTCTGCTGTTGGCCCTAATGTCAAGCATGTTCTCAAGGTGAGCTTAGATCTTACAAGGTTCGAGTATTACACTCTAGGTTCATATATCCCAGAACCTAGGGATAAGTATTTGGTGGATAAGAGCTTTGTTGATGGTTGGGACGGGCTTAGATACGACTATGGCAACTATTATGCTTCAAAGACATTCTTTGACCCTTCAAAGAATAGAAGGGTTTTATGGGGTTGGTCTAATGAATCCGATACAGCTCAAGATGATGTTCAGAAAGGGTGGGCTGGTATTCAGGTAATGTTTGTTGATACATTTGAAAGATTGATATTTTGATTTGTTACTTGTTAGTTAAGTAACTTTCATGGCGTTTTTCTCAGACAATTCCAAGAAAGTTGTGGCTTGATCCTAGCGGGAAGCAGTTGCTGCTATGGCCTATTGAAGAAATAGAGACTCTTAGAGGCCAAAAGGTTCAATTAAGCAATCAACAACTCAACTTGGGAGAACATGTTGAAGTCAAAGGAATTACTGCTGCTCAGGTTTGTTCTGCTTTAGATTGAAACCCTTTTCGTAATTATTTTATTTGAATTGAACCAAGTTTTTAAAACGGGTTCCACTGTTTTGATGATCTTCACAGGCTGATGTTGATGTTACCTTCACTATACCTAATTTGGATAAGGCTGAACCCTTTGATCCTAGCTGGACCAATGCTCAAGATCTCTGTGGTCTAAAGAGTTCAACTGTTCAAGGTGGTGTTGGACCATTTGGGCTACTAACATTAGCTTCGGAGAAAGTTGAAGAATACACCCCTGTTTTTTTCAGGGTATTTAAAGGTCAAGACAAGCATGTTGTTCTCATGTGCTCGGATGCTAGCAGGTTCTTTTGCCTCTGCAAATCCATATCAGTTCCTTTTATCTCATATCAAACTTTGCGATTTATTTTGGTTAATTTTGTGTTACATTGTGGCAGCTCTTCCTTGAGGGAAAATGGGCTATACACACCCTCATTTGGTGGATTTGTAGATGTGGATTTGGCTGATAAGAAGACCATATCTCTCAGGAGTTTGGTATGTACATGCCCTTCAAACAACTTTGTTTTCCATTAGTGTTGAACCTAAACTATATCCGACCACAGGGTTGGTCCTAAAATTGATATTTCTTCCTTGGCTCACTGTCTTGCCATTTCTTTTCTCTGCAGATTGATCACTCTGTGGTCGAGAGTTTCGGAGCTGGGGGGAAAACATGCATCACATCAAGAGTATATCCAACGCTTGCAGTGTTTGACAATGCTCACTTGTTTGTATTCAACAATGGGACTGAAACAGTCACTGCTGATGTTGAAGCTTGGAGCATGGCAAAGCCTATTAAGATGAACAATTGAAAGGATCAAGCAACTTTGAATATATGTAGGAGATTAGGTTGAGGGACAAGAAACAAAAAATAAAGATCTCAAAAGTTTAAATATACTCTGGCAATTATTTGTAGGTATGATATGGAATGAACAGTTTTATTGAATTAGGCAATTTAATATTGAGTTGTTTTAGCTTTGTCAAAGTATTTGCAGAATTTTTCACTTATCAAGATAATCTAACCCTTCATAAAATTCCAAAGACTGGGGAAAATTGAATAATGCATCCTTGTCCTTCTTCACACTCATGTAACTTAGAGATTTCCTCCCCTGTCAAACAATTACCTTTTCAACTGGGAAGCCTTGAACGTTGACAGCTGCGGGATTTGAACCCACGCCCTTTCGTACCAGAGCCTAAATCTGGCACCTTAGACCACTCGGCCAAACTGTCTTATTGATTAAATTTAAAGTTTGAAAATTTAAAAATTATGATAATAAACGACTTGAAAACATTGACTGCCTCGTTCTTTTTCCTGACAAAGGGCATTTTGTGTTTATGGTAGTGGGAAATTATCCTTTTATGCTTTGTTTTATCAGCAATCAGTAAATCTGAATGTCCAAAGCCATCCACAATCCTTTCATTTCTAATACCAGGTCGGTGCAACCTTACAGAAGCCGGAACGTTCCCTTGTATTTGAGCCGCAAACAAAGATGAGGTGAAGCATTAAGGAATTTCTGTAGTTTTCATACCATTCCCCCATGTTAAAGCTCACGAAAACTCAAACCTTTCTTATAACAAACCATGGAGGATTTCGCCTTTTGCCTCTTTCTCAACTTGCTGCAATTGCAGATACTCATCAAACTCCCCTCAAATCCCAAACCCATACTCCAAAACCACTGGAATATCATTCCCCACTCCTTATAGACCCCAAATATTTTGTCTCTGCTTTGTTAAACTGCAAAGACATCTTTCAAATCAAACAGGTTCATGCCCAAATTGTTGCCAATGGACTATTAAATAACCTCTTTGTTTCAAACAAACTCCTTTTCCTTTACGTTCAACACAAGGCCATAGGTGAAGCTCGTGCTTTTTTTGGTGGAATGAGAGAGAGGGACCCGGTTTCTTGGAGTGTTATGGTTGGTGGGTTTGCTAAAGCTGGTGACTTTGATAATTGTTTTACAACTTTTAGGGAGCTTACTAGGTGTAATGCTCAGCCTGATAATTATACTTTGCCTTTTGTTTCGAGAATTTGTAGGGATAGGATGGACTTGTTAATGGGTAGCTTAGTTCATGGCGTTGTTTTGAAATCTGGGTTGTGTTTGGATCAATTTGTTTGTGCAGCACTTGTCGATATGTATGCCAAATGTAGGGTAATCGACGATGCGCGTAAATTGTTTGATGATATGCCAAAGAAAGACCTTGTAACTTGGACTGTTATGATAGATGGGTATGCTGAGTGTGGGAATGCTCAAGAATCGTTGGTTTTGTTTGACCGGTTGAGAGACGATGGCCTCGTTCCAGATAAGATCACAATGGTGACTGTGGTTAATGCTTGCGCAAAATTGGGTGCCATGCAGAAGGCTAGACTTATTCATGATTATATTTGTACAATGAAGTTCAGTTTGAATGTGATATTAGGTACTGCGATGATTGATATGTATGCAAAGTGTGGGAGTGTAGATCTAGCGAGAGAAATATTCGATGGGATGCGGGAGAAGAATGTAATTACTTGGAGTGTGATGATTGCGGCTTACGGGTACCATGGACAAGGCAAGAAAGCACTCGATCTATTTCCGATGATGTCGAGTTGTGGGATAATGCCAAATGGGATAACCTTTGTTTCTCTTTTATATGCTTGTAGCCATGCTGGTTTGGTCGATGAAGGTCTCGAGCTTTTCAACATCATGTGGGACAAATATGGTGTGAGACCAGATGTGAAGCATTGTACTTGCATGGTTGATCTCTTAGGCCGAGCTGGGAGACTCGATGAGGCCTTGAAGTTAATAGAGAACATGACAGTTGAGAAAGATGAAGGACTATGGAGTGCTTTGCTCGCAGCATGTAGAATCCATAAGCATGTAGAGTTGGCAGAATGGGCTGCGAAATCTCTGCTTGAAATTCAGCCACAGAATCCAGGCCACTACGTGTTGCTCTCCAATATTTATGCGAATGCCGGGAGGTGGGAAGATATGGCGAAAATAAGGAACCTGATGACGAAAAGGAACTTGAAAAAGATCCCGGGTTGGACTTGGATTGAGGTGGATAACAAGATTCATCAGTTTAGTGTTGGGGACAAGTCTCATCCTCTGTCAAAGGAGATCCATGGATTACTGAAGAATCTGATCAAGAAACTGGAGTTAGCTGGTTATGTCCCGGATACGAATTTTGTGTTACACGATGTCGATGAGGAAGTTAAGGTTGGAATGTTGTATACACACAGTGAAAAGCTGGCTATTACATTTGGTCTCATTGCCACACCAGAGGGAACTCCTATCAGGATTACAAAGAACCTTAGAGTTTGTGGTGATTGCCATACATTTATCAAGTTCCTTTCAGCTATTACAAAGAGGATGATTATCGTCCGAGATTCGAATCGGTTTCATCACTTCAATGAGGGAACTTGTTCATGTGGGGATTACTGGTGACTTGAGATTGGTTGGTTAGTTTTCTACCTACAGGAAAACCAGCCTGTTCTGGGGTTTTGACGATGTTGTAAATGCTGAGATTCGAACTATTCCCGAGTTTTCGACAATGTTGTTAACTCCGGAATTCAAGCTAGTCCCAGGTTTTCTGGTCGTTAACACTATAACTTTGATATTAATCGACAAATCAGACACTCAGGTTGGTTAACTACAAACATTAGGGTGAGATTATTCCAAAGCCGGTTAAGATTGAAGTATCAGAAGAGGAAGGACTCTTTTATATACAAGTTTCATGGCATGCTGAAAGAACCTTAAGTTACATCTTTTGCCTTAAAATGAAAATGTTATTTTTTTGTTAAATAATGAGCTACTAATTTATTTTCTCTATTTAATTATTTAAATAAAATAATAAATGAAGAGTAACAAAATAACTTTTATTTGTATTTTCCCTATCATTCAAGGTAGATGTAAGTTCTTTTTGTTGTTAAATTAATTTTTGAAATTAAAATAATGAATGATGTTTGATAGCGACGAGGTTATCCTTTGTAATTTATATTCTATCTACTGTTATCCATCAAAAAATTTGTAAAAAAATTTACTTATTTGATTTTATCAATTTAATTAATTTGTTTTTATGTAAAATGTTTCAACAATAATAAATAAAATGTTTAATATACATTTGGACTTGTTAATTTTCTCAACCTAGTTTTTTTTTCATTCACAATATCAATATTTGAAACTCTAAATTGAACAGTTCGAGCTTGGCTTGATCAACGCTCGATTCAAACTCTAGATCTTAATAAATTGGATTAAGTAAGGCCCGACTTAACTTGATAAGTTAGTGAGCAACTCGTTAATATATTTTATAAAAAAATTTATGATTTTTGGTGGATGCCTTAAAAAATTATATTCTGAGAAGTTTGAATGATATTTGAGTTTACTAAGTAATTTATACATAAAATCTTTAGGGCCTAAATTTTTTGTATTTTTCAAGCTTAACAAGCAACGAGTCGAATCGAGCAATAATTTTTTTCAACAAACACGAGTCCAACACTATTCAATTCACAATTAACTCTTTCGATAATAATAATTGCATCGTTATTGATCACATTAATTGTATTCAAGTTTTTTAATGTGATAACAGTACTTGATTAGTAGTTTTATTTTTCTTTTTTGAAGAATTTTTTTCTTAAAATCATTACCTTAAAAAATATTCTTATAATTATTAAAAAATATAGCAATTTCTTAAAAAATAAAAAAGACTTTTAAAAAATTTCTGAATATTTAATCTAGTTGATCTAAGTCTATTCGAGAACATAAAAATTACCGGAATATATGATGTTGAAATTTTCTTACGTGAATGTGTATAATATTAACAGTTCATAATATATAATAAATTAATAATAGAGTCCATTTATAGTTTTGTACACAATTAAAATAAACAAAAGGGTTAAAATTTAAATTGGCACATGTAAATTTAATTTCAAAAAAAAAATTATATATTATAAAATTAATAATAGAGTTCATTTATAATTTTATAAAATTAAAGATAAATCCACCAAAATATATATATAATTTCATCACTTAAATCAATTCCTGTCACGTCCAGACTTGCACCGATAAAAACTATTTTCATTAAAAAAAATTGATTCAAGACTGGACGAGACGAAATTTAAAAAAAAATAAAGTTGTAAGGTGATGATTTCAGATATATTTAAGAAAAATCTGCAAAAACTTTTTATAAAGAAAAAACCATTAATTAATTGAAGTGGATTCACTGTGGGAAAATAATCTAAAATGTTTCTATTATTCAAGATCTATATTCAAAGGTTTCGATCTCTTGCTTAGGAAAGAGGAAAATGTATGACAACTGTGGGATTTGAACCCACGCCCTTTCGGACCAGAGCCTAAATCTGGCGCCTTAGACCACTCGGCCAAACTGTCTTGACGATAAGGTATTTATTTAAACTCTAAATATTGTTATAAAATGTTTAAAATATTAATTACTCATAAATGACGACAAAGAATGCCTCGTCTCTTTTCCTAACCAAGGGAAGTCCATTTTTATGCAGTGGAAAACCATGTGATATAAATGGCGATAACGAGAGAATAAAAAATTAAAGTTAACCGACAATCACTAAGTTATTTTAAAATAATTATTTTTAATCAATCAATATTTAAACATTATATATTATTATTAAATTATTTTTTATTTTTTTATACATTTTTAATCAATCATTATATATATTTTCAAAAGACATGATTAATGTGGTGTGTCTTTCTTCTTAATTAGTTGAAATATGTATCGTTTTCGTAAATAATTTGAGGTAGTACTATTTCGTTACATAATTACTATAGTTATTTTAAATTCAGATTTTATTAATTAGATTGAATTTCATATCCATATAAAGATACCTGAATCTAATAAAAATAGATTTAAAAAAATTCAACAAAATTTCTAATATATAATTAACGTCTGAAAAGGAACAATGTGACGTTTGAAATGGTAGTCAAAAGCAGTGGATCTAAACATTAGAAAACAAAGTGGTCAGAAATTCGGAAAGACACCGACAAGAATAACGGTACAACCCGCGTGCGATGCGGTGTGTCTCTCGAGTACGCCGATACCAACTCTAAGTTCGGACCAGTCTGGAACGCTGGGTAGAATTTAGGGGTTATAAAAGTGAATTGAATTCAGCGTTTTTAAAGGTACATGTTATTATTAATAACGAAATAGAACTATATTTAGATAAAATATTGACGATAATTTATTTAAAAAAATTCTTAAATTTAATAAAAGAAAAAAATTACTAAACAATAAACATATTGTTTAAGAAATATAGTATTGATCGCAAGCAAAAATATTAAATTTATAGTTTAAAGATTAAATTGATCTTTAAAATAAAATAAAAATACAATTACATTTAAAATTCAAAAAATGTTAAAAAGTTTAAAAATATTTAAAAATATAAAGTAATTTATAAAAATCAAGAAAAATATAAAAAATAAATGTGTTAAAATTAATATTATATATAATTATAAAAATGATTTTTACTTAAAATAAAATATATATATATAATTGTAATAATAATTTAAAAATGTATATAAATATTTATTATGAAATAATATTTTAAAAATGTATAACTTTTTTAAAAATATTTTTAGTTATAAAATTTAAAATTTCCATTTTTTTTTCTAAATGTGCAAAATTAGAATATAATAGTTTCAGTTTAGAGATTCACCCTCTTTAGTGATATATCATTTCCTGTTATCTTTATTTCCAAGAAAGAAACAAAAAGGAACATAGAAAAAAAATTAATGAATTACGAAATTAAATACAAAGTTTTGTTCTTTACGAAATTAAAAAAAATACTGAGAATAATTATGTTATATTTTTTAAGTTTATTAAAAATATTAATTATATTAAAAGTTTTTGAGTTAGCGTTGATAATCAATAGGTCAATACTATTTACCTGTTTTTATTTCTTTCTCTTAAACTTTATTACTTTAAGTCCAAGACCTAACATGAATATCATTCCCTTCAAATAGAAGTAGAATTAAACTTTATCAAAAATATTATATTACAAGTTATAAAACATACGATAATTTTAGATTTGGACTAATAACGGCGAATCTCTTGTTGAATAAAATTCGACTCGATTAAAAAATGTATAATTTGATTCGAATCGAGGAGAAAATATTTAACTTATTTGGATTTGATTTAAAATTTTATAAACTCGATTCGAATTTTTTAAAATAAAGTTCGAGTTGTAAAATAGAAATTCAAATAACTAGAAAAACTCAAAATTTTTAGTAATTAAAGGATTTATTTTTAAGTTCAAGATGAGTTTTTTTAATTTTTTATGATATATATAATATAAAAATATTAACACATATAAAAAAAATATGAATATATTCATATTTTTTATAATTAGAGAAAGTAATTTAAACTAGAATCAAATCGTACTATAACATGATAAATAATTATAATTAAATATTTATAAGAACTTGAAAACTCGACTAAACCATATTTAAATTTTTTAAACTCGACCTGAATAAAAAAATAAAGTTTGATTTCTGACATATGACTCGTCAACTCGAATAACTTAAAATTTTTTAACTCAATTCGACTCGCTCAATTAAATAGTCAACCCTATCTATAATATATAGAGAATTAAACTAACTAAAATTAATTTTGAGTTCAAACATTAAATTTTAAAGTCATACTACGAAGGAGAGTTGAATTAAATAAATATCGACTCAATTAAATAGTCAACCCTACTTATAATATATTAAGAAAATTAAACCAAATAAAATTAACTTCAAATTCAAACGTTAAATTTTAAAGTCACACTCCAAAAAAGCGTTGAATTAAATAAATATTCTCATCGTAAAATTTATCTAAAAAACAGCCCTCATTATATAGAAAAATATAAATTCAGTTCACATAAATTAAACTCATATTTAATTAAAAATTGTTTTCTATAAAAACTGATAAATTAAAATTCTTACTTTTTATCTACTCACTCAATACAAACTTCACGTTTAATAAAAAACAAATTTGTTTTTTAAAAAACTAAACGTATTTTTTATCTTATAAATCTAAATAGATATTTTATTATATATCTTAATTAGGAATTATTCTTTTTTATATAACTCTTGAATATAGATTAAGATAGATTAATAATAGGTATTTTATAGATTAAATAGATATTTTATAAAACAAATTAGGAATTATTCTTTCATAGGAATCTGTTGACCGCTTCCAATCAACAATGTTAATGCTAAACTGGTAGATTAAGATAGATTAATAATAGGTGTAAATATTAATTTCATCCCTCAACTATATAAAATTAAAAATTAGCAATGTTAAACTAGTCTTTTCATTTTAAGCTATCAGAACTTTATATTTTTGTTAATTTATTGTGTATCTAAATGATTGAAATGGTGTTTTTTTAATACTTAATAATTTAGGGATGGTAAGAGGGGTGAATTTTTTGTTGTTCTTATCTAAAATTTAAAATTTTTAAATTAATTTTTTTCTTTGAATTTAATATATTTTATTTGGTTATGATTTGATATAATAAATACATAACCCGATTTTAATTTATTTTTAAATTTAAAAAAACTAATTAAACTCGTCTAGCACGAAAATAATTAACAAAAATATTAGATATAATATGGTTTTGTTTGTAAATAAGAGTTTGAGTTTTTTTTTTTTAACAAGCTAGAGTGATTACAGTGATATTTGTTATAAAATATAATTTTTACCATGATCGCTCAATCATTCTGCTGACATCGTTGGTGCTCAAACCTATGACCTCTATGAATAATAATCGTTCTTTTAATCACTTAGATTAAAGAGCTCGTGCATAACAATTTGAGTTAAAATTAAAGGTTTTAATTAATATTAGAGGTTTGATCGATATTTTTTTTTAATTTCAATGTTTGATGAATAACAGTTTGAGCTAAAATCCTTACCTTTAATTTTAAAAAGTTTATTAATATGAATTTTTAAAATTAAAGATTTTGACACAAGGGATATAAAAATATTTTTACTCTTAATAATTATAATTTTTTTAAATAACTTAAATTTAACCATTTTTTAAATATTCATCCTAACGTTTTTACATTGTGAAATAATATTTTTTATTTTTTTATTCTGTCTCTCCCACACATATATATTTGTATTTAACTTTAATAATTAATTAAATTATATTAAAATAATTGTATAAACAATAAATTAATATATCCTTTAAATATATTTAAATGTATTATACTAAAAAATTATAATCTAAATACTATTAACTGATAAAAATATTGATAAATTATAAACTATTCAAACAATTATTAAATATAATTATATATTTTACCTAGCACTTTATATAATCAGATAATACAATCAAATAATACAATTAACTAATTAAATAAATTAATACAATCAACTATCGACTAATATAATTCACTAATTATCAAACATGATTTATATAAAAATATATAATAAATATATTGTCTTAGGACGATGAATTTTTACTCTAAAATCGAATTTATCCTTCTACAACTCAATCATTTATAAAATCTATCCATCTCGTCTCGAGTTTAATTTTTTTTAATAAAAAACACGCTCGTTAAATCGAATAATTTTATTATCATTACTTAATACGTAAATTATTAAACTTATTATTCAATTATATTAATTTTTATTTTTCATAAAATACAAATATATATCAAGTTTTGACAATTGAAAATATGGGACTAAATTCTCAACTTTTATGAAGTAAGAAAATATCCGGACATGGGATGTGATACTTGTCTAATTAATAAAAAAGAAATGAGATTAAGACTTAGTACGTGACTGGTGTGTGAATTGAGAGACAAAGATGTTCTTTGTGTTTTTCCATGGAAAAGCGCGTGGAAGTTTCTGAGTCATCCGCACGTCCCTTCCCTTATTTTCTCGCTCATTTCTTCTCTCTTGCCTAACAACCCAGTCCTGGTCCCCCGGTAATCAAATGCTCAAGAAACTATAAGTATATATATACATGATAGCTGATGCTGAAAATCCTCCATTAATGAACAACAGCTATAGATAAGAGCAAATATATATTTGAATGTGAAAATTCAGAGAGAAGAGAAGGGAAAAAGAGAGTGATAATGGAGGATATGCCACCAGGGTTCCGGTTCTATCCTACTGAAGAAGAGTTGGTTACGTTCTATCTGCAGAACAAGTTAGATGCTGACAGAGATGATCTCAACCATGTTATGAACCGAGTCATACCAGTTGTGGATATTTATGATTACAATCCATGGGATCTTCCTCGTAAATCTTTCATCTTCTCTATTTAACAATCCCTTGTCTGTTTCTTAATCTCTTTCCCTTGAGTTTTATGATTATGTTTTTTATGGTGTGGATGCAGAATTCTCAGTTTACCTGTGTCATAATGACCCAGAGCAGTGGTTTTTCTTCATTCCAAGACAGGAGAGTGAAGCTCGAGGAGGGAGACCCAAGCGGCTAACAACATGTGGGTACTGGAAAGCTACTGGTTCTCCTGGGTATGTTTACTCTTTCAACAGTCGCCCCATCGGTGTAAAGCGAACCATGGTCTTCTACAATGGAAGGGCACCTAATGGGAAGAAAACTGACTGGAAAATGAACGAGTATAAAGCGATTCAAGCACAACCGTCCACGGCTAATGCGACGGCGCCTCCAACTGTAAGTTCTCAGCCAAATTCATTATCTTATATCCACCTATTTCAACCACCGTTTATGACGGCTCTCCGTCAAAATCGAAAGATGTGAGCTGGCCGAAACCACCGCCACAACCTCTACCCACAATTATGAATAGTGTCAACCTCATTTTCGCATAACAATTTTAATCTCTCTTGGTATTAATCTTAAATTAATGAATATAATTTGTGATTTTCTCCATTTCTCTCTAACAGTTAAGACAAGAATTCAGTTTATGCCGGATCTATAAGAAATCGAAATGTTTGAGGTCATTCGATCGTCGACCACCACCGGGAATATTAAAGATAGAGGAGCCAATCCCTCGATTCCATAATAATCATGTCAATCAAGCTACTCAAACTGGAAAAAGTGATAGCTTGTCGACGGCGGATGCCGGCGGCGACGAATATATGTTCTGGGATGTTGATGGGTTTTGGAATCCAGGTGATTAGCGATGAGTATATATGGTGGAGAGCTTGAAAAGTTCGAATCAAGTTTGCATGAATATATATATGTGTTTGATTTGGCGAAAACCCTGAGCTTTAATTTGTTTAGTACTAGCTTTTGTTCCAGTTGTCTTGATTTCTAGCTATGTCATCGTTTCTATACTAAGTTCTGGTAATTTATATAGTATATTATACTTGTATCAAACTATATTATTAAACTTTTAGTATTAATAAATTATATTATTTATGATGTTTACGTTAAGTAATTTTAATGTAAAAGTTGAATAACATGCATACGTGACTTATTTTCTAAATAAAATTAACTAGATTTTTTTAGGGTGCAAACGAACCGAGCTTAAACGGACAAGGTTATGTTCGTGTTCTTTTATTTATTTTTGAAGGTGCTCAAACTCTGTTCGTGTTCGTTTAAATTTTTAATGGTATGTTCAAGCTTGGTTCGTTTATTTTTTGTCGTGTTCAGGCTCGGTTCGTTTAATGTTCACTAACGTGTTCGTTTAGCGTTTACGAACGTGTTCATTTATATGTTCGATAATTTATTCGTTTAACGTTAGTGAACATGTTCGTTAAGCGTTCGCGAACGAGTTCGTTAATATATATTCATCAACTTGTCTATTTAACGTTTACGAACATGTTCGTTTAGTGTTTACGAACATGTTTGTTTAGCATTTGTATATAGAAGAACATAAACAAGCCTATAAATGAGCTTATAAATAAGTATATAAACGAGCTTATAAACGAACATAAACGAGTTTATTCGTGAACATAAACGAGCCGAACGCACTTATGTTCATGTTTGTTCGTTTATTAATCGAACATAAAATATCTGTTCATACTCGTTTATTTAACTTAATAAACGAACATTATACGAACAGTTCACGAGCAACTCGTCGAACACCCTGTTCATTTACACCTCTAGATTTCTTTAATCAAAAATTATATTATATGTTGTCATATTATGTATTCTGTTATTTTTTAAATTACTTAATCAAATTAATATTATGTCCGAGAAAAAGTATGATCATCAGTCTCATATCAAAAAGGAAAATGAATGTCATGAGATATTTAAATAGTGACGTTTTATATTTTATCAGACATGTCTTTAAGAAAGAGCGTAATAGTCTCATATAAGTGGTATCAGAGCAACCCTTTAACTGTTTGATTTTACACCGAGTGTCAGTGAGTAGGGTAGACAAAGAGAACAAACGTGACACAGTCAATCAGTAGAGTAGAAACTCGTGACGAGAATGACACAAGATTGAATGAGAAAGAATATCATGCTTGAGAAGAGGCGGGAGTATTAATCCTATATCGGAAAAAAATTAAAATATATAAACGATAATACTACACATCCTATTAAATATTTTTTTTAAGAAAAAAGATAATAACCCCGTAACATTAACGTACGAGTCTAATTTATTAACAATAAAAGTTTGATAATATAATTTAATGAAATTAAAAAAAAAATCATAACCTACGTTAAATCTGATTATTTATTTGTTTTAGTGAGTAAATGGTACTATGTTAGACTTTAATTCTCGATTTAAAAATAATAAATTTTTTAATTTAACGTAATCATAATTTTATAAATTTGATTAGATTTAAATAAAACTTTAATAATTAATTCATCAATTTTAAAGTTTAAGTTAAATGTTTTAATTTTTTCAGATATATATATTACACATAAAAATAGAAAGAAATATTTTCATATACCATACATGATTATAGAAAATTAGTTAAATTAAAACTAAATAATATTATAAATAATAATAATTAAATTTGAATAAAAACTCAAATAATTTGACTCAATTTGACTCGACTCATATTACATAAATTCAACTTAATTTTTTTCACATAAAATTTATATTATAAAGTAAGATGCACAAAATCAGCTAAATTAAATTTTTTAAAGTGTTTTATCTTTAACTAAAATTAGATACGAGTATATCACATCTATGAGGGATATGTTAATCATATGCTTCTTTGTATAGGCTAATTTTATACTATTGATTTATAATGGTCATTTTAAATAAATAAATATTTTATTTATCAAAAAAAATCAAATTTATATATATTCAAAATCTTTAAACTATAAATCGATAATTTATTTATATTTTTGACTTTCATAACATAAATGTAGCCACTAAGACTCCCACACAAATATGTCAAAATCCGTCCAACTTAACCCTAAATCATACAACTTGTTTTTTTCCCCAAACTTATTTTGTTTCGTCTATCATTTTGATTCTTCGCTTGGTTCTCATCTTGGAAAGGTGAAGTCTTCAAAGACCCAAAACTTTGAAAGAAGGGAAGGAAGGATGCACGAATTTCTTCAATCAAGAGACTGGCCAACGGGTAGTTTTGACCGACTCATAGTTTCGACTCGACCCTTCTTTGAAGAAAATATTGGCTTGGAGTAGGATATTTTTTTTAAGAGGAGATTAGGATACAAAATATTCAATTGAATTGACCCAGAATAATAATTTTTTTTCTTCGAAATACTTAGATATGCAACAATGATCATCTTTTTTATATAATTTTTCAATTATTTTTTACTTTGTCTAATAAAAATAAATTAATTATTATAATACTCTCTATTTGTAGAGAAATTATTAGATGAATCATATTCATTATGTTATCAGTGATCCAATTAATTTAGTTCATTTATCTCAAAATAAGTACCTAATAACTACCCCTCTCAACCTCTCTAATTACATGATGGAAATAAGTGATGATTCATTTTGATAAAAATGAAATGGACGAATCTGGTTGGTTGAAACCACGAATGATACGATGAGCATAGTTCATATAATAATTTTTCCTATTTGTAATTAACTCTCTATTTTATAAAATATAAAAAAAATTAATATATTTTTATTTATATCATGTTTGATTTAGAACTTTATTCTAAAATTCAGGTCAATATTAGATCAAGTGAAACTTCATAAAATATTGAGTTGAATCATGTTCGAATAAATGTGATAATATTTTTAATCAAATATGGGTCAACTAAAAATCTAACCTATAACCACCTTTTGGCTTACCTATCAAAATCATATATATGATACAATTTAACCCGAATATTTTAAGGATCTTGAAGAAACGGGAGGAAAAATTATTAGATAAACCATATTCACCACGTCATCCATAGTCCCAATTAATCAAAACTGTTCCTCTCAAATTTTTTTCAAAATGAATCATCATCTCTTTCCTACATGTAGGCGAACAATTATTAAATAATTATTTAAAAACGAACGGTCTTGATTGCTTACACCTTGGATGATGTAGTAAAGATGATTTACCTAATAATATCTCAAGGAGAGGGGAAAAGGTTAAATTTACCGGTATTCTGGTTGTAATAATATCTTGCAATGTCATTAATATCTTGCAATGTCATTGACCTTAATCACTCACCAACTCGATTAAAATTATTAATCTGATATAAAATAACATTAATAATGCTAAAGCTTTCTAATTTTAATTAATGGAAGTTTGTTGCCAAAAGATTTGAAACTATGAGAAAGCTTAGGACCTTTGCTGCAACTGATGATGGCAAAAGTTCAAAGGCAGAGGCGCCTTTCTAATCAGGCACGGTATAGAAGATGAACGCAATGAGTACTACAAAGAAATGCCATTTGTTCATAATCCACCTGCTTCGGCTAAACATGTAACTCTAAAACAGTGTTGGTCAGCACGTTTAAGACTGATCCAGTTCCGAAACATTCTGGGGGAAAAGGGGGCATTCCTTAGCACCACTATACACGGTTTTCGACTTCCGGTGCTAGTCTTTGACCGAAGTACGTAATATCTTCACATCATGAACAGGCCTGAATCAACAAATGAAAAAAGAAAAAAAAAAACAAGAACTAGTTTAAAAGCTCAAGAGCAGATTCCAGGATCATAATGTTTAGTAATTGGTTCAGTGCTTGAACCGTGATCCGATTGATATAATAAGAATTTGACAAATGAGAATCCATTTGCTCTAGACCAGGCTATAAATAGAAGTGAAAACAATACAAGCCAAGAATTTACCTGTCATTGTTGTCAGTTTGGACACTACCAAGTCTCTTGATAATCTCCATTCCCCTGCATACTCTTCCAAATATTGTGTGTTTACCTGCTCAAAAGAATCGCTAGTCAATGCGTCATTCTCCGTGAGATCTCTAAAGAAGGAAAAACATACACGATATTACATCGTGCAAATACCACAAACACAGCATATGGGAGAGCATCAAGCTATTAGTTCTCGTAAAAATAACTCACTAATATATGTTTCTTATGCGAAACAACCTATTTACAGAAAGGAAGGATGCAGAATGACATGCAAATTGTTTTCATTATGTCAATACCTGTGACTGGTTTGGCCTTCAAGGTCAAAGAAATAGTTGAACAATTTACTGATCTGAAGCAAATCAAGGAAAATGTGAAAACCCAAAGACCATGAACTAACTTCTACCCCAAATACTTTGTACTAATTGGTCTCGATACACTCACTAGTCCAACCCGTTTCATGGAGCATTTTTCATAGAAGTCTAACCATTATGTAAATAACATCTAAATCAATTTGAGACTCTACTCTGCACATATTGGATGGACATCACTGATAAATTATCCTGTAATAGCGATCACCGCCTTGAGCTTTTATAGCTTTTAGCTTTCACATTAAGAGAATGGAAGCTACAAGCAAAACCATAACATAGAAGCTAGTAAATTGGTAATGACGGTTCAGATTGGAAGTCGTAACGTCATGCAGTTGATAACAGAAGGGATATTGATATTAAAAAAGAAAGAGCAGTGCCAGGTCTTATTAAAACTACCAATTTCAAGAATTCCCTCCAGAGATTCACCAAATAAGAAATATGAAAAATAACATAGTTCTTACTGTAACCAATAAGAATAACATCATTACCGTCCAAGGACGGTGCAGGTGACAAAGTAATGAAGAACTGACTTCCCTTTGTATTCGGACCCGCATTAGCCATGGATAAAATACCAGCTCCGGTATGCTTTAACTCAGATTTTATCTCATCGTCAAATACATGACTAAAATCAACAACAAAGACACAAATCAGTAAATAGAATCACACTAACAAATCTCCCTTAAACTGCCAACAATTATATATATATATATAAACAGATGCCATATGATAGAACAATTACAATGGACAGTCTCCAATTTAAACAAAGAGAAGAGGGGGTAAAAACCATACCCATAAATAGATTCTCCACCTTTTCCCGTACCAGTAGGATCCCCACCCTGGACTATAAAATCCTACACCATAACAAAAAATTTCAGGTAAAAAAATTCAATTACATGAAAACACAATGAAGAATAAAAAAGAAGAGAAACAAACCTTGATAATCCTATGGAATTTGACATTGTCATAATAACCTTTCCGGGAAAGTTCAATGAAGTTTCTACAAGTTCTTGGTGCATGCTTGTAATAGAGCTGAAAATCCCAGTAAAAAAGGGTTAAGGTAATGATAATAAACCCAATATATACTGAAGAAAACACAGTAAAAAGAAAAAAGGGCAGCTTTTTACCTCAACAGTGAAAGCCCCCATTGAGGTCTCAAGAGTAACCTCGGGTGCACCTCCGTCTGAACTTGCCCACATCTTTCAAAGAGAAAAACAAGGGTTTTGTTTACAGGCAATGAATTTCAGTTTCCGGGAAAATGAGGGGAGAGTAGACAAGTAAAGCAGAGAAAAGAAAGCAATTTTAAAGGATTCCTTGGGCTTGAAATGGGCTTTCATTCCATTACTTCAACCCTAAAGCTTCCAACTTTGAATAGTTTTTTCATGTTTCATACAAAATCCAAACGTTTGTAACTATAAAATAAGTAATTATTTATAGTATTTGTTTAATGTGATGCTAAATAACTTTCCTGCATGTCTTTATGTATTTTGTTGTCTTGCAACATTTTTGTATTTGTGTCGCGTTTGTATTATTTAAAAACACATATCGTAAAATATAGATTTCTTATATATATTTTTACCCTTGGATTACAATTTTCGGACGCAAAATCTCAAGCAAAGGAACAAATACCAGAGTTCCTCATCAAACCTCCATGTTTCTTTCTCATTTGTAAGAATTCCCATATATTTAGGGGATCACTTGGGTTCTAAATAGTTTCCAAATTTTGATCTTTGTTTTTGGTGATTTCCCCAGTTCTGGGATCACTCGGCTCTAAATTGCATTGAAAGTAACTGAGCATAAAGGATCTGGTTCCATGTGTCCGGTACCCCAGGCAAGCACCAATGGCTGCAATCTTGAGGTGCAACCGGAGGAGTCCCCGGCTCACGGTACTTGGAAGGGTGACCATCTTTCCTGAACCCCGTCAGATACGTGATGTTTAACAATCGGATCTTCCACTTGCCATTGTTCATTTCTTTGGTCATGTCACCGATATATTGATTATTCCATGACTCGGGTTTAAGCTGCTTGTCGTCTTTCTCTGGTTCTGTTTCTGCATCGCACACTCCCCCATCATCCCATGTGCCGTTCCTGCAATTTTCACGCGTTAAAATGCCAAAGACACTGTTGGTTTTGCATGAAAATAAGACTGAATGTTCTCTATATAATCGTCCTTACATGAAATGAACCGGTGAATGGGTCCGGATAAAAACATGGGTCCTTTTCGGGTTCAAGTTGTTGGTTATCCATGACATCAATGTTTTAAGAAACCTTGTAAAACCTTCCATCGTATCCATTGTCATATTCACTGTCCCACCTTCCTGAAAATAACAGCCCCTGGGAAACACAAATTCGAAACCTAAAGTGAACTCGAAATGATTTGAATATAAAATTTAAAAATTCAATAATCTAAATTATTTTGATTCAAAATCAATATGACTTATCCAATTCGGATATATGTATATATGTAGGTATACATAGGAGACTATGAAAATGGAGGTGGCATGAAGAAACCCTACATCTTAGCAATTTTCTCTTTGTTCCACCAGTGGCCTGTATTGAAGACAATGACATTGGCTCCTTTCCATTGTTGTGAACGCCAATGCAACTGGTCTACCTTAACGATTACCTTGACTTGTGCCGGGGCATTGATCGGTCGGCGTCCTAGGACCACTATGAAAGGTGTTCTGTAGTATTCTACGGTGAGGTTGTAGTCTTGGAACTTCATTGAAAGAAATCCCTTGTGTTTGGTTATGGGGCTTCCGTTTTGTTCAAAGATTGCAGATTTGTTAGAAACTGCCTGAGCTAACATGCAGAGCAGGGACTCCCATTGATTTCTTCCCATGGAATCACCTGCAAACACTATCCGTCCGTTTCGACTCCGTTCCAAGAAATCGGTGGCATTGAATCTGTGGTTAAAAGAAATTAAACAACCCTAGCAATCACAGATAATGCCATTTTGTTCCAACATTTTTTTTAATTACAGTTTTAAATAAATATACAACAATTCCTAAAAAAATCAAGTGTTTCTCCCTATAATTGGTTGGTCTAGTGGGATGAGACACATGCATGAAAGAAGAGAAGGCAAATGAAACTCTTACCTAGGAACATAACAGTCATGGGGTTGCCATCTCCATTTGAGATACTCCACGTTTTTTCTTCCATTCCGACGACACCGGAAACCGGGATCGAGGAACAGACAGTTCTCGTCGTACAGCTGCACTGGATTTTTGTGGCTGACCCGAACCCATTGGCCGTGTGAATAATCACAAGGTCTTAAGGGTGGTTTGTGATGAAATATGGCTGGTTTTCTAGGGAAGAAATGATCGAACCGGAACAATGGGAGTGACTTGGAGGAGCTCCCAAGGTTTAAAGCAATGATGGAGGAGATCAAGATGAATATGAAACCGAGGGTGCAGCAAATCTCTCTCCTGATAAAGGCGGAAGTAGACGGATGTTGGTGGATTGTTTGGGTGCTGAAGTGATCCATAAGAAGAGGAAGAATGGAACGTAAAACAGGATGTTTTTTTTAATATTTGAAACAGTCTTTTTCTTTTGTAGAGGAAAAGTACTAAGAGTTGTCGGAGTTTGTGGAATTGACTTTGCTAATTATAGATGCTTTGGGCAGTTAATTAATGAAATCAATACTGATACTTGTGTACATAAATTATAAGGTAAATTACAGAAATATTGTTTATTTATGTTGGGTGGGGTGAATTATAGGTTAATGACATTTTATCATTATAGTTAACTATTTTTTAATGATTAAATTATAATTAAAAAAAATTAATAATCGTTATAACAATTAATCGACTGTTTAAATCAAATGATACAGTTAATCTATCATGAACACCCTAAGATTCATTTGTTGAGACTCGAGTGAAGGGGTCTTCTATTTAGTGCAACAGTTGGTGCATTGACTTGGACGATTGATGTGGATTAATATTATTGTTGGAGAAATTATAAAATATGTGACTAAAAATTTTAATTCAAAAATATTGTTTCATCTCATTATTTTTTATTATATTATGAATTATTATTGAATTTAAAAGTCCGTTTCTTTAACCCATCTTTCACCCTGTTTGTGAACAATGTTTGTTATTTTTATTAATTCACTATTTAAAGAAGGGGCGAAAGAAACTGATCTTCTGAACTTAACATAAATCACAATATAATAAGAAATAATGGGTGAAAACAATATTTTTTGAATTAAAATTTTCAGTCATAATATTTTTATAATTCTCCATTATTGTTCGTTAAATAAATTTTTAGTAAAATCAATTTTGTATTATAATAACAATAAAATTTAATTTTTTTTTGTTTTTTATATCATATTGATGTTGAATAATATTTGATGTAGAAAAATAAATGATAACTTTGATTTTATTATTATTCTAATACAAAGATTATTCGATTAAAAATATGTTAAAAAATATTAGTATGCTTAACATAACGTGGAAGAGTGGATGATTCATAAATTTTTTAATTTTTTTATATTTATAACTTTTAATATTTTTAATTTTATGTTTTTACTTATTTTTAAAATTTATTATAATATTTTATAAATATTATTTAAATTTTTTTATTTTTTTTATTTTTTATTGTTAATCATATAAACAAACAACGATATAATAAAATATACATATTGAATCTAAGGGCTTGGTCAGGCCCTATCTAAAAGAGACTCGGCCTGGTGCGACAGCATCATCAATGGTCTTAGGCCATGAATGTATTAAAAGAGATTCGGCCGGGTATCCAATTCGATAATAATTTGATTAAATTTAAGTTAATTTTTTAGTTATTAGGTATCTAATCTGACTCGATTAATTTTAATTATATATTTTTTAATTTTAAATTATATTTTTATTGTAAATTCATAATATTTGTATATAAAACTAAATTTAAATCTTTAAATTAATTTTATGTTTGTATTTTATATTTTTAATTTTTTAATCTTTAAATATAATTTTAATAATTTGTTAATACCAAAAAGAGAAAAATGATATTAATATTTTTAATATCATTTTAGTGATAAACTTTAATGAATATATATATGTATATATATCTAAATATTCTAAAATTAACTTTAAATCACTATTTTTTATGTTTGATCATGTACTATAAAAATTTAAAATTTAAATGTTTAATATGTGATTTTTTTTAATTTTAAAATAAAAAATAAAAATATATATGAACCGAATATCTGTTACTAAATTCGGGTACCGATATAAATAAACAGAGACTCAGACCAAAAAATTAACACCTGATAACAGGTATTCGATATAAATAAACCGAGGCAAGATCTTTCTTTGGCCTCTCCAAGGGATTCTGTGGAATCTATTCAGTATTTTTTTTTTAAGTGGATCCTGCTTGTCCCTGGTTTTAGCTTTTTCGTAACTGTTGTGTATGTGGAGAATAGATTTTGTGTCGAATTCGCAATATGAAATGTCCCAACCAAAGAGTGTGGAAGTCATTACTGTGAGACTGTTGGTTCAGACATGAAATTCCATTGAAGCACTGCACTGGAATAGTAGGGGGGAAGTCATTACTGTGAGATACCAGTTTTTATGCCTACTAGTTGTCTATGTTGTACTAATATGGTACGATAACGAAAATGAGAGGAAAAAAAAAGACGATTTTAAAAATTATAAGATACATATAAGATATGAGTATGATAAATATAAGATAATTTTCTATATATACGTACCCGGTTAATTTTCATAGTACCCCGTTAATCTAGAATGTTCTTTACCATATCCACACCGTACTTTTCCCGAAAATATATACCGGGGAAATTGTACACCATTGATTTTGCTATTATTCAGCAGCAATGTTTTAATGGGATTCATGACCAGACAAACTTTATTGGTTTCGACATGAAGTTTGGATGGACAAACTTTTGTTTTGAAGGTATGCTTTTAGTGGTTCTACTTTAAGATCCATAATTTCCAATGTACATTTTTGTCTTCTTCAAAAAATCTTAAATTTCAAGCCTACAATCATTACAAATCTATCTACGTTTTCATATCTTAGTGCTGTCAATGTTGCTTTCCATACTGTTGATTAGGTTTTTGTTCCTCAGCAGCTTCAATGGTGGTTAGTAATCAAGACGAGTCGAACCGGACTTAAGCTCAAATCGAATAACTCTCTAACCTGAAGTGTTTCTTTCGAGTTCGAAAGAGTCTTATCATGTTATTACTATATTTATACAGTTCATCTTCTTGCATGATTTATTGAATGGCTTGATGAGTGTTGTTTTCCCACTTGCACTGCCACTAAACCTTTGGGACTTCATTTCCAACAGAGGTAAAATGGGTAACCCTCTTGTCTGAAATCCTTATGGGCCCTCATGAATCATTTGAGACTCACCCTGATTGGTCACATTATAAAATGTAAAGATCTATGAGATCTTGTCACCAATTCTAAAGATATGTGTCTTTCCAACATGTGCATGCTTGTTACAACACTGCACCCATTATCAGTTTTAGCTGTTTGCATGATGGAATGATTAAGGACACCCATGGTAGAAAGGTATTATATTTTCATGTCAAGATTCGAACATATACAAAATAAGATAATACGAATATTTTTAGTCGGTAGGAATAACATTAAAGGTAATACTAATAGACTAAAGCTTAGGTCGTAGTGTTTATACGGAGCATTATCTCTTGTCAAATTAGTGGATTGAGGTTGCATCAGAATCTTGAAATTCACGGGTGAATATAAACTGTTGTTGTTGCCAATGCCACTCCCACCTCTGATGCTGTTCATGGTGCCATAAATTTCATGAAATAAAGGATAGAAATCAAAATTGAAATACCAATCAACTGAGATCTCATAGGGTAGTTCAGGGCATATAATTTACTAATTATTAACCGTACTTTAAACCTGTCGTATTTTAAACTCGGCAGAAAACTAGGGAGAACATGGAAATGCTATCTATTTCTAAAGCTTTCCCGGTCTGATTTTTGCAACTTTGGCTACATAGACACTAACTATTACAGCCACAGGGCAGTCTACCACCACCGGTCCACCACCACCATTTTTTTTCTTTTTCTATACATTGTCAAAGCCAAAAAAATAGCACATTGCTTTAGAATATGTCAAATCCATGGATGTCAACATCATGAAATCTTCATCCTCTTTGATTTTGCATCTGCTGCATATCTCTGGAGAACCCAATTTCCTGTCACAGTCACAAGATAAATAAACCAGATTGTAATCGCCAAATGTCAAAAATATCAAGAATATGTGCCTAACAATTATGACCATCGCCTCCCCCGACCCAAGAATCAGGCCAGGGCCTGCAAGTTCCATCCCTTTGGCTGCAATTTCTGCTTGACTTGGAATTATACCAACAATCTGCCTTTTCTGGACTCTCTCCCCATTTCATCATTACGAACATGAATGTTTTCTGGGTTATATGACTTTATACTTTGAATTCTATGGTTGAAATCAAAACCATGAATTTCTACTGTTTAAATCCATCAAAGCTTTGTTTAAATGAAATGTTTTGTCTAATAAAAGAGAGATTATACGGTGAACCATGTTCACCACGTCATTCATGGTCCAAGCAATCAGGACCGTTGATCTTTAAATAACTACCTAGTAACTACCCATCCACTAAGTCTATGTAGGAAAGAGGTGATGATTCACTTGAAAAAAAATTAAGATCAACGGTCCTGATTGCTTGGAACCATGAATGATGTGGTGATCAAGGTTTACTGTGTAATTTTTCCTAATAAAAAATACTTGTCCAGAAATCCCGCTGAATTGGACAGCTTGGATAGATAGTTAATGTCTGATTGTATTTATTATATATTTAATTATAAACTGGTTGGGATTAAAGAGCATCACGTCTCAACTTAATCATAATTTAGTAACTAAAGTAATGCAATTAGGCCACGTGCCGAGTGGTCAACATTTTAAATGACCAATTATCTGTTCATCTGTCTCGTTACAACCAGCACCGTAATCCAATATTTTAATGATTTAAACTTATTTTTTAACTCCTTAATTAATAAAATAAACGTTGGTAAGAATAAGAGGATATGTGCTTACCATGTAGTTGTTTGAAGGGTAGGATGGAGAGTAGAAATGGTGGGTGAGTGGACCCTGACTCGACAGGGACGAGCCTTCAGGCGTGGAAGGCTCGGACGAGTCATTGACCTGACACTCTAGGTTCACCCCAAATAGCCGCAACAGCCTTTTGGGGTTCCCACCAGGGGCTTCATATGGAGCCATGCTTCCTGCAAATGTAGCACAAATTTAAACACACATGCTTCCATGTGATGATCAAGAACACCACCCCATTGTTTATTAACAATCGGCTCTTATCTCAGCAATAATTTTACTTAAAATAATATAATTAAAAATATGCTAGTAATTTTTTTATAATTTATATTCGAGTATTATTTTTTACGATTAAAAAATCGAACACTCTCAAACAACTTACAGGAGTAACATAAAATACACAATCACATGACTCCAATATGATTGGAAAGTGTCTCTCACGCACATGATTTCAAAGTTTTATATGGATGTAAAATTATTTACGAGATATACATTTTTTATGAGTCTACAATATTGTGACAAAATTATATACCTGCATGAAGACAATCATGTTGGTATGACACGTTAGCCCCATGCCATTGGCCTTGATACAATCCCCTACTTCCGCCGCCGCCGTCACCACCTCCATCCACCGCTGCACCGCGCCTCCTCCACGCTATAAACAATCTCTGTGCATCCAAACTGTGGCGTTGGAATAAAATAACGTCACCAGCATCTAGTTTCTTCTCTTTGACGTATCTGCTCCATCCTTTGGTCAACACGTAGCTTTGGCTACTATTCCAATACGAGTAACGGAAACGCCAACACTTTCCCGTCTCGTCCTCGAAACTCAGCAGCAAGCCTTTATGAAGCGAGTCACCAGCGGACAAAGGGAAGTGCTTCTCCGCATGTAGCTTGGGAATGACAAGTCGGTTCAGCTTTCCTACGTCGCTTGGTGTCAGGGGTTTCTCGAACAAGGGTTCCCTTTCATCTGGACTCAAGCTATGGGAAGGGTGGTTTGTAAAGAAGAAGAAGGGATGCGGGTTGTGAAGATTTGAGGAAGGAGAGCTTTGTGTTGGTTCCATTAAAGACTTTGTTCTGGTTGTGAGAGTCTTGATTTCTTTACTGGACATTTAGGGAGAGGAAAGAAGCGTGATGATTATAGGTTTGATGTGGAAACTATTTGATTTTGACGCTCCACAAAGAGAAAGGAGGGAAAAAGAAGGAAGGAAGCAAAGTACGGGACAAACTCTAATATTTTTGCCATGGGGGTGAAAAATTAAGTATTAATTAATTTTATATTATATTTAAACAAATATGAATATTTTATATGAAATTATTAATTATTTTTTCCCAAAATTACTGGATTCGATTTTAATCTCCTTCTCACCATATAATATAAATGAAGCCACAAGTACTAGAACCATACAATGAATCAGACAAAACATCTTATAATAAGCAATGAAAAGACTTATGCTAAGAGAGGGAACATTTTAGATTGAAGTAACAAATAATTTTAAATATATTAGAGACAGAGTTCATATTTTATAAACATTATCTCCTTAAAAATAACTATAAGTGATTATATTTTTCTGTGAATAAAAATTAGGTGTTCCTTTATATCTTGAAACTAAAAATATAAGATTAAAATTTAGGGTTAAAATTTAAAATATTTAGTATACGATATATTTTTTAGAGTTTATGATTTAAAAATAAGTCTGACAAACTTGATCCGAGATCTGAAAATCAAACTGGTTTACTCTAATTGAGACTAGAAATTGACCTGAATTTGACACAAAATTCGAATCGAACTGAATCGAAATCGGTTTGAATTTTAATTGAATCGAAAATGAACCCGAACCAATTTTTAACCGAATTGAATAAATTTTATCTGAAGACAACTAAAAGATGAAATATATTAAAATAAAGAAAGGTAGATAGAATGTGAATTGTCGCACAATTCATCAAAAAAACAAATATACATACTACACACAGTGATATATAAAATGTAAAAGCTTAACACAATCTAAAAACTCGATTGAAATCAATCGATCTTTTACTACCCGGTATTGACCCACTCCGAAATCAATCAACTCAAAATAGCCGAACTAATATTAACTGAACCGAAAACCATCTGACTCAACCCGAAAATTGAACCAAAATTAACATAGGCCCGAACTAAAACCAAAAATTTAAATCAGACCTAAACTAATCCAAACCGAATTTGAATCGATTATTATCAGAACCGAAATAACCCGAACCGAATTTAAATCGAATGACTCATTGATCGCCATATTTATAGAGTTAATACATAAATTTTTTTTTTGAAAAAAAATCATTCATAGAAAATATATATAAGATTGTTTTTCATTATCATCCCGAATTATTTATTGCATGTTAATTTATATACTACTTGATTCAATGCATATGAAACGCACATTTAAATAACTATGAAACTTCTTGATAGTGGAGTTTGTTTAAAAGATTGTTACTTATTTTAATTTCTGAAATTCACATTTCCAAATTTAAATCCAACGAATTTTCAACTGTACTCTTTTTATTTTCTAAATGAAACTATTGAAGTCTAAGTAAATATCACTGTTATTCAAATAATACGATGTAATTAACTTTTAGTAAGACAATAACTATTTATTATGAAATTTATTAATAAATAATGAGATAATTATTTTCATTTAATTGTTATATATATCAGAATAATCAACTTTTTTTAACAATATAATTAGTAAAGTATGTGATGACGTCTTAATTTTAATATGGATTTAGAATTGGATAGTTTTAATATGGATTTAGAATTGGATTATATTTTGATACATAAGCTGTGTAAAAGAATTACACAATCCTTTATATTTAAATCTATAAAATCTAAAATTTAAATCCTCAATTCTAACACCTTAACGAGTAAAAATCATCTACCTCTTTATCATGCATCCTTTTATAAAAATTTTCTATATCCTAAACCCTACACCCTAAAAATACACTCTACTCCTAATTCCCTAAATCTTAACCACAACCCTTGACCTTGAACCCTAAACCCTGACCCCTAAATCCTTTAATTTAAAACAAAAACACAAATGGAAGCATGAGAAAGAGGTAGACGATTTTCACCCTATCTTAACACCCTAAACCTTAAATTTTAAATTCTACATCCTCAATCTTAAAATATTAAACCTTAAACTACATTTAAAATCTCTAAACCCTAAAATTAAAAGGCTTGTGTAAACTAAACACAACCGGCTTAGGTATTAAAGTATTTTCCTTTAGAACTTAGTGTTTATGATTAGAATTCAAGGTTTATATGTTAGACTAATATGATTAAAGATTTAGGTTTTAGCCTAAAATCCCTAAAATTTAACATTAATCACTAAATTCTAACCACAATTTAAATTCAAAACTTGTCTACAATACCCCTAAATACTAGACCTTGAATAAATTTTTAAAATCTTAAAATCAAGATATTTGTGAACTCTTGTGCTAATTATATAATATTATTTTTAAAATATAAAAGATATATATTTAAATATTGGTTTTAAAATATAAAAGTTGTGATATTAATATGAACGAATATAAATAATTTTACTCAAAAAAATTTTTTTTGAATAAAATTACACGATTTTTGAGTAAAATTACATGATACATGTATTGTTTTGACTAAAATTACATGATTTTTTAAAATAAAAATACATATTTTATGTAACTTTTATTCTAAAAACACATACAGATATACACTAAACTGAATTTAATTAACTTTTAATGATCGTATCTGTAATTAATAATCACTATGATTAGACTGTTGCTCCTAGAAGAATGGATATATAACCTGTGTAAATGTGATGAAGTAAAATGAAAAGGTTTAGGTGGGACCAAACCCTAGGCAGAATGTGTCGTGAGGTTAAGATTGATCCAATGCCATCAGCAGCAGCAGGTGGCGGAGATCTCAGGTAATAAGGACCACGTGATTCTTGCCTGTGCATAGGAGTTTGCGTCTTCAAATATCTCAGACCACACTCACTACATTAAGGAGAGGAGACTGGAGAGAGATGAGGATGGTTTTTATACGACAGTTGATTACTCTTCTCAACCTCTCTGCAAGCCGGAATTCAGTGATAATAAGGGAACAAAACATATTTCAGCAAAATGGAAGGGAATGGAAAACAAAAACAATTTCTGGAGATGCGGGGGATCGAACCCCATGCCTCTCGCATGCAAAGCGAGTGCTCTACCAATTGAGCTACATCCCCAGTCGAATGATAAACTGTAAGTTTCTATAAACCTGTTTGAATAACGACTGAAATGAATCCTGAAGGCTTTAGTTGTTCAACGCTTGATCGACGCACCTCTTCTTCATTACCTGTGATGGGTGGTTTGGGAAAGGGAATAATGACCTCAGACAAGTTTATTGATGATGATAATAACGTTAATTTTAAATATTTTAAGATTTGTTGTTTAAGAGATTTAAGACCTTTTTAGAGATTTTAAGAAATTTTAAAATCAAAATTTTCAGTTTTTTATAAAAAATTAAAAATAAACACATTTGTTAAATTTGGATGGGTGACGAAATTTTTTTAACTATGTTATCTTAAAACACTAACATAATAAAATTTTAGACACTTAATTCAAAAAAATTATTAAAACATTTATTTTATAAATATATATAGTTTAAATACCTATTTTTGAGTTGAGCATCTAATTATTTATGTACGAAATATGAGTGATCTTTGCTTTTCAATTATATATAATTCAACTGTTCTTGTTTTTTTCTCAATATTAAACTTAAGAATCGGGCTGATTGCTGAATTGGCAATTTCTTATACAGTGTTCCATAATTTCTTTTCCTTAAAAACTGAACTTAGAAATCCAGTTCCAGGTCATGATGATATTGGGATATCCATTCGGAAATGATGTTGATTTCCATTGTTCGAACATCTCGAAGCCATTTAGGATCCTCCTTGGTCGCAAATCTTAGATCAACGTGGTGTGCCCCTAAACAAACCCATGCATGCAAGACAACATCATTTCTCAGTACAGTTTATTTTATATTGAACAGACAGACATATATGTCCGACAAACCTTGTTCAGCAACGATTGCAACAATGGTTCTAGATATATTCTTCAAAACCCTGATCAAAGATCATAAAAATAGAAGCTCAAATGTCAGCAGATATGCTTCAAACCCTATATTAAAAGTATATATATTGGCCTTGGAAACAAAGATGTTACCCGCCACCACTCCAAGGATCTCTTAAGCCATTAAAGAAGATCATATTGCTACCATATCTCTTCAACATCCTGTAAATATCCTGGTGCCCAACACCAAAGATATTAGACTTTGTTATATGCTTCATGACATTGCATTTTCTACCTAATGTGAGATAGTATATCCATGGATGCATGTATGTACGAAAGTACATGTAACAAGTAGTTTAGTGTGAAAGCTGAGAGGTAGAAGATTGGATACTGACATGGCCACCGAATTCTGTCGTAATCCAGTTGGGTCTTGGATCAACACCAAAGTAGGCTTTGCAGCTAGCTGCTCTCTCGGAATAGCTCCAGTCTGACTCTGGAAATATGCTCTCCTTAGTGTTTCCTTCCGTTGGCATAATCATTTCCGTGCATGCCTACGTACAACAAGGAATTGCAGACCACATTGGTTTCAAGAGAATCCATTGATAGAGATTGGCTTGTTGGTTCTTAACGTTTTATTAACAAATATAGTATATTTAGCCTGTCTAAAAAGCCTGAGCCGATGCATATTTAAGTCTAATAATTGATCATCATATCGATTCTTAACGTTTAAATATATCATGCATGTGAGTTATGTACAGGGATTTCTTGGATGCTCTCTTTTATTATAGAGGTTCATTGGTTTTGAATTTGTGTATTTATTTTACTGGGTGGTGAAACCATTATGATTTTCTTTTTTTAGTGGAAACATAATGATAAGTTGATAACGATGCAATCACTTTAAATAAAAAAAAATTATGCAATCACCGATAAAATTAGAGGGGATTAAAATTACTTTATTCTATTAATTTAATTCTATGATCTGATAATTTAAAAGAAAAATATTTAAAAATTAAAAATTATCAGAACGGATCAGATACTCCACCCAAAAATAGTTAGACTGAATTTGAGTTGATTTTTAGTTATTCAATACCCGATTGATCAGTTTTAATATATATTTTTATGTTTTAAATTATATTTTTATTTTAAATTTATTAATATTTATACATAAAATTAAATTTAAACCTCTAAATTATTTTTATATTTATATTATGTACTTTTATATTTTAATTTTTTAAATATAGTTTTATTACTTTATTAACCCAAGATCTAAAAGAAATAAACAAGATAAATGTTTTTAATATATTTTTGATGATAAACTTTAATATATATATATATCAAAGTATTTGCAAACTAACTCCAAATGACTTATTTTTGTGTTTATTACGTGGTTTTTTAAAATATTTAAATTTTAAAAAAATATAAATATAAATCAGGTAACTATTATCCGATTAATAAGATCCCCAAGTTTCATGGGTACAAGAGTAGCAAGTGTTTGATTTAAGTGAGCCGAGACACAGATTGAAAAAGAGGTATTCAAAAGCGTTGGGTACTCGAGAATGAATAACACCTATACAAAAATCATGTTATACCACTAAAAAATTAAATCTTAAGCTTTAATCGTAAATTAAAATTTTAGTCCTTAAAAGTATAATTTACCCTAATTCTCTAATCCTAAACCTTAAACCTAGTTTTTAGTATGAGACATAAAAGGAACACCGAAAAAGGACAAATGATTTCTATTCATGTTTTATCAGTATATACTCTCAACCATTGGACATTGATCGTTCAATCACTGTGCTGACGACACTGGTACTTGAACCCGTGACCTCCAGGAACAATAATTGTTCCTTCAACCAATGAGGCTAGATGATTCATGCTCCTTGTATCTCTTTTCGGTGCTCCTTTCTAAGCTCTAATGATAAAAATTAAATTTTAAGACTAACTTTAAAGTATTATTTTAAATCTAACCTTAAATCCTAAAAAATACATTATAATCTTAATATCTTAAAATTATTTTTAAAATATAAACATAAATAAAAATATTGAATAGTTATGTATAATTTCTATCGTAATCACGTGAGGTGAATTATATACGATACTTTATAAAACGTATAATGTTAATAGTTCTAAGACGTCGATTTTAATTTGATTTTCTAGATTTACTTTAAATAGGACCGTAATAATAGAAAGGATAAAAATAGTACAAGGATTTGATGCGTATAACTTATAATATTTATTTTAAAAAATAAATCTAATTTGAATCAGACCTATGTATATAAACTATGACGGACTTATAGTAGATTATTGAAGAACAAAAATGAAAATTCAAAAGTATTACTATTTTTTTTTTTTTGATAAAAACAAATATATTAGTATATTGTATCTTGTTTTAAAGGTATTTGAAGCACTTAAATTAATATATATATATATATATTTTACATTCAATTAAAAAATTAAAATAATAAATTTAATTATAAAAAAAAGGAAAGAAGAAAGTCTGTGGCGTCAGAAATGAAACGAAATGGATCACATGTGACACGTGCTGCCACGAAATGATTGTTTATCTGGGATTTATTTTATATCCATAAATAACAATTACAGTATAATTTTTGTATTGTTATTTAGTAGTAATATTTTATATTTATATATTATTTTAAAAATATTATAATAATTAGTTTTTATAATTATTTATTTAATAATGTTTATTAATTAATATATTGAGTATAATTTTTAAATTTTATACAATTATGATTAAATTTATTATTATATTTTTTCTAAATTCGAAGAACAAAAGTAAAAGAAGGATATGGTAAGATGCGAAAGATTCTGGTACCTGAGGCCATGAGGATCAGAGGAATCGTCTAGATCGAAACACGTGGCAGTCCCAGAGTAATTATAGTATACATTGGCTGCACCGTACACCTTGGCAAAGGTATCATTCCCTGTCTTCGGATCATCAATAGCCTTACACATCTGATCCAAAATTCATTTTTTTTAAAAATACATTAAATTCGTTTATATAAATAAAAAATATCAAAAATAAAATAAAAATTATTTCTCTTTTCTAAAAATAAATAAAAAATGATAAAATTTTAATTTCTTCCTTAAAACTTTTGATTTAATTACCTGTTTAACTGGATGAGGTGGCAAAGGATTTAAAAAGTTGGAGGGAGTTGGATAATCTGTCATGGCAGTGTAAACGAAGGCTGTTTGAAGCCAACTCTGCAAGGCCTCCACATTAATATAATTCCTACAATAATTAATCATGTTAAACTAAATACAAAAAAGATGATTAATTTATAATTAATTATTTGATTAACTTACTTGCAAATTCTAAATGATTTCCTGAGCAGCTCAAGTCCCCCAGATTGCTTGCCACTGTGTTCTAATTTTTCCCAGGATCCCTTTATCACTTTGTAACAATTCTCGCTTTCACTCTGAGAATTTTACAGAATTATAAATATAAATTTGTGAATCAGTTCATTATATTGATTGAATCTTTAGAAGTTGAGAAAGAACCCTGAAATCTTGAGTGATGATGTTGTTGAAGCTGAAAGCAGATGTTATGTTTTCAAAGTTGAGGATTGGAGCAGAAGATGCCAAAGCTCCAATGGCGATATGGGGATATTTCAAGCGAAACCAACTTGCCAGCACTGCCCAATATATTGAAAAACATTAGGATGGTTGAATTTTTAGAGATTTCTGTGGAAAAAAGAAGAAATTAATTGATTTTGTTGTTTATAGTTCATACTTCCGCCGTAGGAACCGCCGAAAACCACCACGGGGGCGTCAACCGCCGTTAGGTTCTTCTTCAGATCGATTATCAAAGTGGCGTAATCCGCCAAGGCCTGCGCCGAGGTTAGGTATCCAAGTGTACTTGCATTGCTGTAAGCAACGTCTTTATCACCGCCGAATGGAATTGATTTCCCGTAAAACCGATGCTGCAGAGTCACGGCATAGGACGTAACCTGTTTGTTTGGTTACCGAGAAAATGAAGGAAAATAAAGAAAAAACCAGAAACTGTACCTCGATGAAAACAAGAAGAGCTTCAAAATCTGGTGCAATATCAAACATGAATCCAGTATTTTGAGCGAACCATTCAATATCCCCTTCGTTTCCAGTATAAACAAAGATTGGGGAATTCTTGTTCGGCCCTCCCCAATAAGTGTCATTGATTAAATATCTGTTCTGAAATCTTTGGTAACTCTTGGGATTGAAGTTGAAATGATCGAGAATTTGGGTGAAATACTTTGTTTTATAAGGCTTGTTACTATTTCTTCGAGCAAGCTCTGCTCTAATGGCGGAAGAAGGAAATCTAGCAACAGTTACAGAAGAAAACAAACAAGAAAAAACATAGACAACCCAGGAAAATGAGATCAAATTGGGTTTCATCCCCATGATTCTGATGAACTTAGTAGACAAACAGACTCTTTTTCTAAAGTAATTAATTTTTGTTTCAATTGAAATACTAGTTGGCAGCTGGTTTGGAAGTGGTTAAGAATTCAGATAAGTTGTATAGGACAATTGATAAAGCACAAGGACAGTAAGGGTGGGGTGCCCAACTTTTTCATTGTCTAACGTTTTCTTCCAATTTGGCCAGCAATTTTCCATACAATTATTTCAATTTAATTTTATAGATTTAAAGGGTATTTTTAACGAATATTAATGGTCGGTTGATTAAAAAAATATATTTCGAGTTTAAAATTCGGTATAAACATCTTTTTCTCTAGAGTATTTATATTCTCCTTCCAAGTAGTAGTAGTGGATAAAAATGTGATTTTTAACGCTTTATTTTTAAGGTAAATAATAATAGAGATCATTCAATTATAAGTAATTTTATATTTAGATCACCAAATTATTAAAAGATATATCCGTGTTATTCACGTATGAGTAAGATTAAATTTGATCATTCAGTTATGAGTACGGTTATATTTTGGATCACCTTTAATATTTTAAAAAATTTATATTAATTTGTGTATTAGATTCATTAATAATTTTAAATAAAATATTCTAATATTAACGAGAATATACAATGATTTTAAAAAATAATTAAATCAATATATTTTTTAAATGTAAAAGATGATCCGATATAATCTTATCTATAATTTAATGGTCTAAAAAAAATTAAATCATAAAATTATAAAAAAAAAAACATGTGAATATAAATATATATGTACGTTTGATACTTATCCAAAAAAAAAAAATTAATACCAAGATTTAAATCATAGGTGTGAAGGAGTTGATTCCAAATAATGAAAATAATAAGACCAAAGGAGAGTGATGGAATCTTGTGTGACGATTGGCCCTCAGTAAATGGCCTAAAATCACGGGGGCCTTTCCGAGGTCAATGGTCTCCTCCTTTATATTTTTCTGTTATTATTAGTGATATTAGAATTTATTTTCTAACGTATTTATTTATTTAATATTAATTATTGATATTTTATTTATTATAAATTTAGTCAAACGTAAAGTCATTCATTACCATAAGTCAAAGGTGTTCCGTTACGATTCGACCATCAAAAAAATTTTCGTTGCGTTTTTCTATTTATTCATTCTCATCTCAATTTCTTTCTAGAGAACCCACTTGCAAACACTCTCTTCTCATTAGGGTGCGAGCTTTACTGTCTCGTCCATACGACTCGTTCCGCAACACATGGGGCGCTTGACAAACTCAACAGTTATCACACAGTATCGCTCTGATACAACTTGTCACGGGGTCAGAGTTTTAGCGCAGAGACTTTCACTCGTACGGCACATCAAGTCAAGTTATCGTTTCTTCAAAGTTCATCAATCAATTATCGATATTTATATACATATTGAGTGACCTTACATGGTCTCAATAGTCTCTATAAATCTCGTTATAATCTTAAACATGATCACGCATCTCATAAATATCAAGTTATATGTTATTGATTTTTTATATGTTTATTTTTTATCTATCTATTTTATAACCCCTAACTAACAAGACAATTGCACTTAAGTGACTATTGATAAATCCTCATTCAAGTTTATCAAATATTTATTTTAATCCGATATTTAAATTCGAATAATCTTTACAAAAATATGAATGCATCGTATATTAATTAACTGTATTCTCTAACTGATCCAAAAGGTCAACAGAAAAAAAGAACATATTAAGTTTGAATTTTAAAAATTGAACTACAATAACAACCTTATAACGTCAAAAAAATTCTCAAATAGGTTCCTTCAAAAAAATCAACAATTCATCAGTTGACCAATTTAAAATTTTTATTCGAATTAATAAATATTCACAGCTAATAACTTTATATAACTACCTACATTAATTTATTAATTAATCTAATTTACTTCATTCAATATCAAAATTTAAACATCCTAACTTACTTAACATATATCGCTTCTATCCTTCTTATCAAATATTAGTGGGATCAATAATGATTAGGAGTGGTGGGATTTCCATGCCAGCAGACTTAGCTAATAATACCAATATACCATGGTCCTACTCTACAAAATAATATCATCTTCAGACAATATATTTTAATATATCACTTCGATTAACAAAAAAACAAGATGTCATGAGTGGAACAGGTTGGTTTAACTGTAACAGAATGTTAAGACATTTCTTAATTGTATTAGAATAATGTCAGGGGTGGAAACAAGGGGGTGATGGTGATGGTAAAATTTCAAGTTTGGTCCTCTTTAAAAGATTAAGATATGAAGTCAAAAGAATGGTAAAATTGTGTTTTCTTCTTCTCAAATAATGGAGTTTCAGTTTAGTCCCTTTAAAAATAATTAGAATTTTAGAAATTTGTAATTTAATTTTGACCCAAATTTTTTGAGCTAGATGCATAGTTATTTATCGACCCCAAATTATTTATTTAAAAATGGAGTTTCAGTTTAGTCTTTGTAAGATGTATAATTCAATTCTTTTTAAGAGTAAAAAATAAACTGAACTTAACTATCGGTCTCGGTAAAAAAAAGATGATAATCTTTTTAAAAGATTTAGATTAACTAATTTTATTTACAAGACGAATCTCTAAAAATAATATAAATATATATCTTATAATTATTTATTTTTTGCGGAAAAATAAAATCAACCTGATAACATAAATATTTACGAAAAATGTGAATTATTAACGTGAATACTTATGTAAAAATTTAATACATGATATAAACACCTGATTTTTTAATCTAAACACTATTTTTTTTAATTGAATCGATCTGATACATTATAAAAAGGTTCTGAATCAAAACATGTTACTAACATATGATTTTTTTTTGAATTTAGATTATATTTATAGTAAAAGAATCACATAATAGATATTCAAAAGATATGAAAAAAATATAAATATATATCTTATGATCAGAGTGCTTTAAAAATAAATAAATTTTTTCTTTATTTAATCTTGGCATATCAACATCAACAGAATCATAACGGAGAATTAAAATTTTTATAAACCATTAATATTCGTTGATAACAACCCTCGATTGATATTCGTCATATGAACATTAAATTATTAAATAACAAAAAAAACTATCATAAAACGGATTAAAATAATCAAAGCTCATCACCGGAAAAAAAAATAACGGAAAAAATTAAAAAAACTCATGATCTAGACATAGATAATACATGTAATTGTCGTAGTTTTAATTTAATTTTATGTGACATAATAAACACTTCAATAAAATTAATATATTTTTTAAAATAATATAATATATTTATACTTTAATTTTTAATTTTACAAAGAGATGACATAAAGAAAATGTAAAGGTAACCGATGATAGTCGTACAATAAAAAAACGTGTTAAAAGTATTAAAATAATAGGGTTTTAAATTATTGAAATACAAAAATAATTTATATAGATAATGATCCTAAAAATACGAAGTGAAGCTAAATAATGACAGCAAATTGACCTGGATAGTTTCGAATAGTTATTATCTATAAAATTTATTTATTGTGAACTTAATTAGAAAATGCTTATAGTAAAAAGATATGTATTGCAGAATAATTCAACTAATAAATTATATTAATAGATTATTATTTTAATTTTATGGTTTTTTAATGTTTAAATTATATTTTTACTCTTTTTAATATTAATTATGATATTTATTTTGATTAAAATAATAATTTAGAGAATTATTTTGATATTAAAACTATAAAATAAAACAGTATGGAATACTTCAGCTGTATTTCAAATTGCGGCTACTCTCTATATATCAGCTTTCGGCTTTCACCCAATACAAGCCACGTCACCACACGATTGACCAAAAGTCAAACAACTATAATCAATAAGAACCAATGAAAATCCGACGCGTAAGCGCACAAAATTAAACTGATCGTACAATATATCTTCTTCCGCTTTTGCCCTGTCTACAGTCTGTAAATGAAAATCGTCCCAAAATATTTTCATTATGCTCTTTGTGTAATGCTTCGTTTCCAAGAATGCCATTAAAAAGAAACTCTGAAATCTCAGACTTTTCCTTTCCTTTCCTTTTCAATTTTCTTTTTCGTTTTCTCAGCTTCCAAACGGTCTTAGGTGGTGCAACTTTAGAACGAGCCATGAGTTTCATGGTAAGTTTCAGGGGGAAAAGAGAAAAATTCTTCCATCCGATTACTTTTCCTTCGTTTTCAATGCAGGAAAACAAAAATTGACTTCCTTTTATTTTGTTTCAGTTTTCTATATTTTGTGTTTTTTGTTGGTTGTCTGAGGAGAAAACAGACAACGTCGGACTAGAACTGTCTTTTCTCGTGAGTTTAGTTAATTCTGTCAGTTTTATTTTCTTTTCCCTCAATTTTCTAAGCCGCCAAACACAAGCTTATGAGATCTAATCCTAACACGAACAAGTTTACAATGCAAAATTATAGAAAATAATAGAAAGAGCCCAATTTTGGAAATAAAAATGGTTTTCATCTTCTTCTTCTTCTTCTTCTTCTTCTTCCTTTTTTGCAATTAATGGTTATAATCTCCACTCGTATCTTGACAGATTTTGATCTGATACGCAAAGATTAAGCACTAAAGAAAGGGGGCTGAGTTAACTCAGTGAATCAAAGGTAAAGTGATTATGTCAAGGAAAAAACTGGGCAACATCGAAATGGAAGACTTACTCCCTGGGAAAATCAGGAAACGAGGGTGTTCGCCGTCGGCATCATCGTCATCATCCGTTATCCACAACTACAGATTCAAGAGAGCGATTCTTGTAGGTAGCAAAAGGGGTGGATCCAGTACGCCCGTGCCTACTTGGAAGCTGATGATGAGATCGCCATCATCAGCTTCAATGTTGAGAGCTGCTGAGTCTCCTAAATATGCTGGATCACAAAGTGGGAGTAAAGTGAAAGGGCAAGGGCTGGGGCAGCAGCAGAGTCAGCCGGTTTCGGCTAGGAAGCTGGCGGCGACGCTGTGGGAAATGAATGAGATACCGTCACCTAGAAGAAAGGAAGGGGACGGGGAAAGGAGGAGGAAGGAAGGGAGAGAAAGGGGAACTGCTAGGTCTGTTCACTCGGGTTCTTTGCCTCCTCACTTGTCTGATCCTTCTCATAGCCCTGTTTCTGAGGTGGGTTGTTTATATATTTTTTTCAGAATTTTATTTACACTTTTTAATGTTAAGGAATGGGGTATACAGTTTGGTATTGGTAGCTTTGATTGAAGCTTTCTTGTGATTAAGACTCAAATTGCTGTTTTAATTTTAAGCTTTCCTAAGGACTCTTGAAATTCTCTACTTGGATCTTCTTCATAGAACAACACTTCAGACTATGCTTTTGGTGAATGCTTTTGGATCAGAAACATGTACTAGCAACAATGATGTAGGATATAACTTGAACTCATCAAAACACTGATTTTCTATCTATGTTTCTCGGACTAGGGTACTACCATCATGTTTCCTACATGGTATGCTCATTCCCACCCCCCACCCCTCCACAAGATTTTCATGTATTCGGAAGATCTTTGGAGGATCATCATCATCCCCACACCTACGATCGATATAACTCAAGAACTTCAAGAATACTCAAGTTAGATCGACATTCCTTTCTATTAAATATTGTAAGATTAATGGCACATCACTCAATAGGTAGTGCCTTATTTTATTTCAACCTTTGACATTTATGGTTAGAGTTTCTGAAAATGAGTAATTGACTAATTGGTCTGGTTGAATTACTTTGATGGGTACTTTATGGTCAATGTTGAGGTTTGCTCAGTTGATAATCGATGTAGTTATAGGTTTAAGTGTTTGTTCATGTAAAGAATTGTGTTAGAAATCAACAGTCGCCATAGTTGATAAGTCTTATTGTTGTGTAATTTGGAAATGCTGGTTCTCTTACGAAATGAAGTATGAAGATTATGATTTTAACCTGCTAATAAATTGATTATAAAGTGACTAATGAATGCAATAGATGTTTTAGGCTTCCAGTAGCTAAGCCTCAAATATTTGTAGTCAAATTTTTACCATTAATCCATAACCAAAACTATTGATTTTATACATGATACCTTTGCTTATATGAATGAGTACCATGTTATTTTTTTTCAGAGAATGGATCGACCTGGAACTGCTAGTCATGGGAGAAGAGCACCATCTGTTTCTCAGAAGCCCAGATTTATAGACCATAATGTTGGGGTGTTGGATTCTACTAGCAATGCCAGTTTGATGGAGGTATGCGCTTTGGTTATTGGAAAAAAATGTTGGGGTGTTAGAAATCAAGAGATGAAGATGGGAATGGAGTATGTATAATCGTTAGGATTCAATAATGGGGGTTGGAGAGGGATGCTCAATTCTCATATTTATAACCTTTCATTTTGCATGGCTTAGGAGAGAAAGAGAGACGAAATGCTCATCGCTATTTTTTATGACTTTCACTCTGCTCTGTCTTTTGTTTCTGTAACTTTTTTTTGGTAATTTGCAAGTGCACTTGATTATTTGGTGAGGGAAAAAGAGTGACAATGTTGATGTATAATGCAGATTGAATCCAGATCTCATGCCCAAACTCCCAAGGGATCAACAGTTGGTGTTAAGACTCGTTTGAAGGATGTTAGTAATGCCTTGACAACATCCAAGGAATTATTGAAAATTATCAACCGCATGTGGGGTCATGAAGATCGTCCTTCATCAAGTATGCCCCTTATTTCTGCCTTACATGCAGAGTTGGAGAGGGCTCGTCTGCAAGTCAATCAACTCATACAAGAGCAGCGCTCGGACCAGCTGGACATTAATTATTTGATGAAGTGCTTTGCTGAAGAAAAGGCAGCGTGGAAAAACAAGGAGCAAAAGGTTGTTGAGGCTGCTATTGAGTCGATTGCAGGTGAACTTGAGGTGGAGAGAAAGCTTAGGAGACGTTTTGAAAGCTTAAACAAGAAGCTTGGGAAAGAACTAGCTGAGACCAAGACATCTCTTCTGGAATCAGTGAAAGAACTTGAGAATGAGAAAAGGACAAGGGAGGTAATTGAACAAGTATGTGATGACTTAGCCAGGGATATCAGTGATGATAAAGCTGAAATGGAAGAGCTGAGGAGAGAGTCTGCAAAAGTTCACGAAGGGGTAGAAAAGGAAAGAGAGATAACACAATTAGCTGATGTGTTGCGTGAACAGAGAGGTCGAACAAAGCTGTCAGGTGGCAAATATCGTCTCGAGGAGAAAAATGCAGCTGTTGATAAACTAAGGAACCAACTTGAAGCTTTTCTTGGTACAAAAAGAGTAAAAGAAAAAGGGTGTTACTCTCAAAGTGAACCTAAATGTGAGGAAATAGCCGCCTATTTAAACAGAGACCATTTTGGTCCCCATCCAAGTGAAGGAAATGATGACGATGGAGAAGTTGAAGATGGTGTAGAATGCGAAGAAGATTCAGCTGAAAGTGATCTTCATTCCATAGAAATAAATACAGACAACAATAGCAAGAATTACAAGTGGGCATATGCTCCTGCTGCTGTTCACAATTCAAGAGATCCTTTAATAAGCGAAGTAGACATCACAGGTAGAAAATCTACCTCCAGCAGATTACCAAGGAGAAGTACTTCTCTACAAAGGAGCATATCAGATGGAGTTGAATGGGGCATGCAGAATGAAATGGTTCAAAATTTTGATAATGATTCAGAGAGGGGTAGATTTGCTGACCTGGAAAAGCAAGCTGAAGCAAAAGGTTATGGAGATGAAATGCATGGATATAAAGCTGTAAAGGGTCTTATGGAAAACCTTTTATCTGGTTCTAGAGCAAGTAGAGCTTATGCTAGTTCAACACACGCTTCAAGAGATCGCAGCAATGTAGCTCAAGAAAGGCCACCATTGGTGCCTAGTAGTGTTTTGCAGTCAAGGGTAGCAGAATTCAGAGGTGAAGCCACTAAAGGTAGAAAATCAAGAAGTTGAGAAACAATTTTGTTGAGTATGCTCTTCTAACTGTTCTCAGCCTCTTTTCAACTTGCCAATTGAATTGTGGACGAGTGAAAGTAGTTTAAGATCAAGCTTGTGCAATGCTTACTGTAAGGGGATTTGGATGGAAACAAGTTTCATTTATTTGTTGGTTAGTGCTTTGTGTGATGCCTCTAGAGGTGCTCAAATGGTAATGATCTTTTTTGTTTTCCAAAAGCTCAAATGGTAATGATAACTGCCTAATATGCATGCACCTGTTTCTGGACCATGGTTAGAATTTTGCTGGTCTTTTGTAGAGCAACTTATTTTTCTTTCCTTGAATGAAATTGTTGTAATTGAACCAGTTTTATCTTGTACTATAACTGAAATGTAAAATATGGTGGGAGTGTTCAAAATCTATATGACTGAATTGTTCTATGCTGGTATGCATGTGATGTTTGCGTCTGTATAATCTATGCATCTAAATCATTCACATGTCAAAACATAAGGAATAGACAAATATTTATGTTCTGTTTCTGGTATAAATTTTTGTAGGACATGTTACGTACAATATGGGATTGATTGCTCAGGTGGAAGATTTATCACATTCATGTGTTACTATTCGTTTTGTGATTCAGTGTAGTTGATCACTGCTTGTTATAGAGAAATAAGGTGTTTGTGTTCTAGGGAACTCTGCTTGTGACGTCTAAACATACCTTAATAGGAAATATTCTGAAAAGAAAAGTTGTCTTGATAAAAAACACACACATCAAAAGCATTACAGGAGACAGATCGGATTGGACCATACAATTTACTACATGTGTAGTCTTGAGGATGTTTTATTTTCCTTATTTCAAAACATTATTGAAAAAATAAATTTGATGAGTCGTTGGTTTATCCAGAAAGTGCTGCGAATCCCAATTTCCATGATTGATTGCTGAGACAGTAGCCTCCATCGACGGCCAAGTTAACACCACTCACATATTTGGCCTCGTCGCTGGCCAAATACAATGCTGCATTTGCAAAATCTTCAGGCTCCAACACGGTCCCTTTCAACACTGCTGAAACCGCTATCATCTCCTCGCCCTTCTTCTTATCGAACAACCCCAGTGTTTTCTGGAACAATGGGGTGGCTGTCGCATGAGGTGAAATGCAGTTGACTCTGATTCCATGCTCACCTAATTCGACAGCCAAGCTCTTGGTCAACCCCGAGACGGCATGCTTTGATGACTTGTATGCATGGGGGTTTCCGTAGCTGATTTTCGAAGCAAGACTCGATGTGAAGAGAATGCAGCCTTTCTTTGCCGGAACCATGACTCGAGCCGCATACTTGGCACCCAAGAAACCACCCAACACGTTGATGTCGTACACTCTCTTGAAGTTCTCGGTGCTGGTGTCTGTCACTCTTACTTCATTGTCACCAATAATGCCTGCGTTGTTGAACATGATATCGAGCTTTCCGTACTTGGAAACCACCATGTTGACCGCGTTTTCGACATCGGATTCACATGTTACATCGCAGTGAACATAGCTAACGTTTTCAGCTCCGAGCTCTTGGCAAAGTGAGTGACCCAATTCGTCTTGAATATCAGCAATGAGAACCTTGGCTCCATGTTTGACAAATAGCTTGGTTGTACACTCTCCTAACCCACTGGCTCCACCAGTTATCAGTGCCACCTTTCCATCTAGCCTGTACCACACAAAGAAGAAATAACTTTCAGATACTAAAATTCATTTCGGACACTTCTTAAAAACGATAAGACATTTAAAAGCGAATTTTCGTTAACAAACTTTTTAAAATCGGAATATGAATTTACGGAAATGTATGATTGAAGTACCTCTTTGTAATTGAAGACTCTGAACCCATTGTAGCAGAGAAGAAACTGGAGTCTTGCCTTTTTCTGGTTTCTTTGCACTGCTTGAGATGCTATGTTTCCCTCCATTGTTTTGTCTGGTCTTTATAGAGTTTAGCCATGTTCTCAAAAGTCAACAATGGCGTCATAATTATATTGTAAATAAGACACTTTCCGAAGTCCTCTGAGGTGTCGTACATGACATAGTTTTTCTTGAGTTGTGACTTGTCAGCAAATGGTGGCGGGCTGGCGGCGATAAAATATTGGAGATCTGTAGTTAGGTGTCAGACATGGATTAAATGAAGAGTACATTATAATATCGGCAAACTATTAAAAAAAGATTTAATAATATTAAACTATCTTTTCTGATTCGAATTATAATAAAGATAAAAATTCAACATCTGTATAAAAAGCATTATTTACTTGTAAATTTTGTATAATTTATAATACTTTAAATATAAAAACATAACGCACACAGTTTTTTAAATCAAGAGGAGTCAAGTATCTAAAAATATATTATTTAATTTAACGTAACTATCCACAGTATGATTTAATATAATTGAATTATATCCACAAGAAGTAATTTTTTTATTCAATTATATCCACAATAATTTTTTTAAAGAATATAATGTACGGAGATATCTGAGACCGAGAGTAGTAATTTTTTTTCTAAAGAATTTTTTACTTTTATTCATCTATTTATCCTTTTTTAAATTTAATTTATTTACGAAATTGTTTTCCACTTTCAATAATTTATATTTTGCTTTCCAACCTTAAATCTTAGTTTTCTCCCTGTCAATAATAATATTATAATAATTTATATAAATTAAATGAAAATAATTTTAAAATATGTAAAAAAAATAAAAATTTTAAGTGATTCATTTTATATTGAATATAATTTTATATGTAATTTAAGATTAATCGTATTAACTTTTGGTACACGAACCCAGTCAGTCGAAGCCAATTATTTTGAATACTTGTATTGAGTCTGAGTCATAAAATTCCAGCCAAGACGAAGATAACAATCCAAACTTGAATTTCGATATTTTAATAAATATAAATAATAGAATAACGCAAAACGAGATATATAATTATTCTATAACCAAATTTATAAGAATTATATATTCTAATTATTATATTTTATTTATAATATATTATATTTTATAATTATATTTTGATTTTATATTTATAATATATTATATTATCATATTAATATATTGATATTTAAATTTAAATTAATATTTTATTTATATAATATATGAAAAAATAAACTTGTAAGTCGATAGGTAAGTTGATTAAGTTTTATATACTAAAATCCGCGAGTGGACCATTAAAAAAGAATATAATATTTATTAAAAATATTTGAATTCGAGTATTTTTTTACGGTGTGAATATATTTAATATAATTAAAAATTATAAATAAATATTATATTTAATCAATTTAAGACTATTAAAAAATATTATATATCCAAAGCAAAAAAGCTTGACCAATAATTAATTATTTAAAAAGACGAGATATAAATTTTTAATTAGTGTTAGGTAGGGGTATTTATTATCGGCTATCCAAAAAATTAAATGTCCGGTTATTTTGGGTAATGATTTTTTGGTTTGTGTTCCAGTCCATTTATATCGGGTATCCATTATCGGGTACCCGATTTTTATATATATTTTTTAAAGTTTTTTATTTTAAAGTTAAAAAAATCATATATTAAACACAAAATTTAAAATTTATAATATATGAACAAACATAAAAATTAGTGACTTAAAGATAATTTTATAATATTTAAATATATATATATATATATATATTTATCAAAGTTTATCATTAAAATGATATTAAAAATATTTTAGTATCGTTTTTTTTCTTCTTTCGATATTAAAAAATAATAAAATATATTTAAAAAATTTTAAAATTAAATGTATATAATAGAAACATAAAATTAAATCTTTAAATTAATTTTATGTATAAATATTAAAGAACGTACAATAAAAATATAATTTAAAACTAAAAAATATATACTTTAAAATTAATCGATTCGGGTCGGGTACCCGATAATTAGAAAAAAAATCAGCTCAAGCCCGGCCCAATTATTCTCGGGTTGGGTACCCGGCCCGACCGAGTAATTTTTTTCGAGAATTACCCGTCAATTTTGTTTCGGATAATTGGGTAATTGGGTCGGATCAATTGGGTCGGATAATTTTAAACACCCCTAATATTAAAAGTTCAAATCTGTATTGTGATTGAAATAAAATAAATTGAAAAGATCATCGTATAATAAATTTTTGTAATATTAAAATTAAATTAATCAATTTAAAAATAATATAAATTAAATTTTTGTAATAATAAATTAATCGATCAATAAATTAAATATAAAAATTTTAAAAATAAAACGAGAAAACTTGAATCTCAGCTCCATTTCCAAAGTTTTGGAGCTTCAGAGTAGGCGACGTTCAAGCCTGATCTATTGTTTCATTTGATCAACACTGAAGTTGCCAACTTTGAATTCAATTATAATCTGTTAATCTGGAGTGACATTTTAGAATTTAAGTCAATGTTTGAATTCAAATTTTTCTTTTCCTTTGACATTTTAGGATTAAAAGTTTTTAAAAATATTTTTTAAATGAAAAATATACCAATAAGGAAAGCATTAGTTTACCTACATATATATGAATATGACATTATGATGTATAGATCTGATTTTATTTTTAAGATTTATATATATTATTGATTTTATATCGATATACGACATTTGGTTAAATAAATATTTGGATAATAATAATAATTAATGGTGTTTAAAATAAAAATATTAGGTAATTCTAAAAAACAAATTGACCGTGCCGAGTATCCGATCAGAGAATTAGCAGGTCGGATTTAGGTTGAAAATTTTCAATTTTCGGGTACCCGACCCGATTAGTTTTATTATATATTTTTTAGTTTTAAATTATATTTTTATTTTAGATTTCTTTAATATTTATACCTAAAATTAAAATTAAATCTCTAAATTAGTTTTATGTTTGTATTACGTACTTTTAAGTTTTAAAAATTTTAAATATATTTTTATTAATTTACTAATACCGAAAAAACGAGATTAATATTTTTAACTTCATTTTACTGATAAAATTTAATAAATACAAATAGATATAAATCTAAATATTCTAAAATAAACTTTAAATCACTAATTTTTATGTTGGATTATGTATTATAAAATTTTAAAATTTATATGTTTAATATGTAATTTTTTTTAATTTTAAAATAACAAAACAAAAAAAAATAATAATTATGAATCGAGTACTCGTTACCCGATTAACCGAGAATTCGAATTTTACGGGTACCTAATAACAAATACTCGATTTAAATGAACCGATACATAGATCGATTTTTTATTCTGAAAAAAACGGATAACCAATTTCTCAGATACTCGATAATGAACATCATTAATAATAATAATAAAATAAAATATTATTTCTTTAATATTTCTACAAAGTACTTTTTAGAGAAAAAAAAAAGCAAGATAACTAATATATACTCTGTAGAGTTTTTAGACGTATGATAAAATCTTTTGCCGCCTCATACGTTGATAAAATTCCAAATACTTTAAGTCATGAGAATGTTGTCATAATTGGACATTTCAACAAGACTATTATTATTTATAATATAATTTCCAATGAGATGTAATATTATTTTTTAATAAAAATGTTCAAACCAGGACAACGTCATTATTGACTTTGGAGAACTTCTGTTAGCCACTAAATCTATAAAGACCAGAAAAACAAGGGAACATCCCAAGCAGTGCAAAGAAACCAGCAAAGGAAAGGATCCATTTTCTTCTCTGCTACAATGAGTTCTGAGTCTTCAATTACCAAGAGGTACTTGAATCTTACCTTTCCGTAAATTCATATTTCGATTTTAAGAAGTAATTTGTTAACGGAAATTTGCTTTTAATGTCTTATCGTTTTTAAGAAGTGTCCGAAATGAATTTTAGTATCTGAAAATTATTTCTTCTTTGTGTGGTACAGGCTAGATGGAAAGGTGGCACTGATAACTGGTGGAGCCAGTGGGTTGGGAGAGTGTACAACCAAGCTATTTGTCAAACATGGAGCCAAGGTTCTCATTGCTGATATTCAAGACGAATTGGGTCACTCACTTTGCCAAGAGCTCGGAGCTGAAAACGTTAGCTATGTTCACTGCGATGTAACATGTGAATCCGATGTCGAAAACGCGGTCAACATGGTGGTTTCCAAGTACGGAAAGCTCGATATCATGTTCAACAACGCAGGCATTATTGGTGACAATGAAGTAAGAGTGACAGACACCAGCACCGAGAACTTCAAGAGAGTGTACGACATCAACGTGTTGGGTGGTTTCTTGGGTGCCAAGTATGCGGCTCGAGTCATGGTTCCGGCAAAGAAAGGCTGCATTCTCTTCACATCGAGTCTTGCTTCGAAAATCAGCTACGGAAACCCCCATGCATACAAGTCATCAAAGCATGCCGTCTCGGGGTTGACCAAGAGCTTGGCTGTCGAATTAGGTGAGCATGGAATCAGAGTCAACTGCATTTCACCTCATGCGACAGCCACCCCATTGTTCCAGAAAACACTGGGGTTGTTCGATAAGAAGAAGGGCGAGGAGATGATAGCGGTTTCAGCAGTGTTGAAAGGGACCGTGTTGGAGCCTGAAGATTTTGCAAATGCAGCATTGTATTTGGCCAGCGACGAGGCCAAATATGTGAGTGGTGTTAACTTGGCCGTCGATGGAGGCTATTGTCTCAGCAATCAATCATGGAAGTTGGGATTCGCAGCACTTTCTGGATAAACCAACGACTAAAATTTATTTTTTTTCAATAATATTTTGAAATAAGCCATCCTCAAAACTACACATGTAGTAAAGTGTATGGTCCAATCTGATCTGTCTCCTGTAATGCTTTTGATGTGTGTGTTTTTCATCAAGACACATTTTCTTTTTCAAAGTTTAAACATTTTCAATTTCATTCCAAAAGAGAGTCATTTCAATTTCACTCTTTTTTACCCTTTCAACATAAATCTGATATAAATGTTTTTCCCTTTTTAAGAGCATGAGAAAAAGCATGATTCAAGCAGGTCTATCTGCAACTTGATTCAGGTTGCTGTAAATGCAAAAGCTAGAAGATGTCTTCATCCTAGGTGAAGTAATGAATAAGGAACCGTATAGAGAGGATGAGTTACCAGATGACATATTGAAAAGTTAAGACTTGTTTGGTAGAAAGGAAAATTGGAAGGAAAGAAAATAGGAGGGGAAGGAATTTTCCTTGCTCCTATACAAATTGTTTTCTCTCTACATTAGATAGAAAATTAAAAAAAATTAAAAAAAAATTGAAAGCTATCATACTTTAATAATAAAATTTTCAAATTATATTTTTAATTTTATTTTATAATATTTACGATTATTTTTTAAATCTTCATCTGATATTTTTATTATAATTTTATTTTTATTTAATTATGCTCCTTAAATTTTTAATTAATGAATCTTATTTATTTCTAATTTAATTAATATTTTAAAGATAATATTATCTTTGTCACTTTATTCCCTAAAATACTTCTTTAATCTAAACTTGACCTCTATTTACAATAATATTATCTAATGCTTCTTTAATCTGAACTTAGATATTTTAATTTTTTGTTATTTACAATCATATAGTACAAAATTTTGTTATTATGGACTTAATAGTAAAAATTTACGGTTAAAAGACACGTGGATTACCAATAAGTGTTGCACCTGGCAAGACACATTGCTCTTTCATAGAAAGTACTCGGTTCAAACTTTGGAGAAGATATTGTTGTAAGGGAGAGTCACGAATTCCTAACATAAATCATAATATAATGGACATGTAATTTATCAAAAACGACGTGTCGATTGAAATTGTTATTGATGAGATAAAAGATATATATTGTATTTTAAATCTTATAATTTTTTTACATATTTTATATATATTATTTTTTTAATCTTATAATTGATAAGTGAAAACTTAACTACTTATCAATTAATGTAATATTTTAAATCTTTGTTTACTAGTGTATGGTTAAAACTTTGTTTATTCAATTTAAAATTTTAGTAGTAATTAATTTTAATATATTAAATATTTTTAATAATATATTACACGTATTTTAATCATGATTTCTTAATAATAGAATTTATATATGATTAATAAGTAGGACGTAAATCAATAACCAAACATATAATAAATTAAATAACGATTTAAAACGTAGAGAAAGAGATAGATGAAGGTTTTATTCACTTAAATCCGAATTAACCCAATTATTTATCATTATACAAATTTACTAAATTTAATTTCCAATTATACTCTGTGCGTCGTATTCGTGAACTTAACAAATAAAATTCCCCATTTATACTCCCTCTCCAGAGCTTTGCATTTCGTTTCGTCGTCATCCTTCTACGAGATTCTCTACTCTGACTCCTCTTTGGCTTTTGTTATCCTTCTCTCCGTCTCTCGAATTGATCAGATCTCTTCAAACCCATCAAACAGAACGCTCTACGGAACCACACATGACGCTTGGCTCGGGAGGATCCAGTGTCGTGGGTTGGACATTCGATCCCCTTTCTACATTCTCTTTATTACTTATTTCCCATGTCGATCTTGCGTTTTTATTAATCATTCCTAGATTCCATTCCTGGGTTTCGTAGATTTATTCGTTTTGTATTTTCTTTCATATGTAATCAGTAGCTTGGTTAGTTTATATTGATTAAGATAAGAAATTGAGGAGGGGGGGGGTCTGTTTTTTTATTGTTCTATGGGGTTATTATTCTTGTGAATTTTGGGTAACTTTAAATTTCCGTGTTTGTTTTGGTTTTGGTTACATTTATGCTATTTTGTATGTAAAATATGTTTCTTTTAATGGCTTAGCTTGAGCATCTATTTAGAAATTTGATGTATCTTGTGATGTTTTAAATCTAATGCTGAATATTTTATTAGCAATGTTGCTAAATTACATTTATATACCTGCTGAGAAGCTTTACATCAACAAATTCGAGGTCATGTACATACTACCATCTTAAAATTTTATGTGTTGATGGTTTATGTTCCAGTAGTGTACTGAATTCGTTTAACAAGTAAACTTTTGAATTAAGAACATGATGGAAACTCGCATTTCGTTGTGTATTTTTCATAATAAAGTACGTGATATAACCATTGATGATTATGAACCTTTTTTGGTATGTAAAATTGTTGCTATGTTAGGCTTGTAAGAGTTTAAATCTGTAGATTCTTTGAACAGTTACCATACTAGAGGGCTATTTTTTTTATTATTATTAGAGATAAGTTATTATTGTCGTTACCGATGTCGCCTTTTTTGCCTTTGTATACTACCTGGACCCTCCAACTTCGAGGGGTTCACGCCTCAAACCCAAGAATTTTTTAATAACCAGAGACTTGGGGATGTTTTCTAAATATCCATTAATGGCTTTGAAACAATTAAGAAGTGGCAGGTTGATTTAAGAAGACGGTGAAACAAATAATTAATGTCCTGTTATAATCTGATATGAAAGAAACTTTGGGAGCTGACTCATCCATGATCATTGAAACTAAATGAGACAAATAATTAAAAAACGGAAGGTCTAATCTGATTATACTCAGGCAATGCGAATGTTAGTCATTTTGACATGATTAACATGGAAAATGAGAGTTGGATTACCTTTTGTAACCTACTTCTAAATTGTTCTCTTTTTTGGCATCAAGTGTGATGCTCGGACTTGTTATAGTATTTGCTTTACATATAATGAGTATCATGAATTCTTTTTGCAGTGCCTCGGAACTTCAGATTGCTGGAGGAGCTTGAGCGTGGAGAAAAAGGCATTGGAGATGGTACTGTCAGCTATGGAATGGATGATGGAGATGACATTTACATGCGTTCTTGGACTGGCACCATTATTGGTCCTCATAATGTAATTTGCTTATTTACAGTCCATAAATCATATATTTTGATGTTGTTCCTTTCAATGAAATTTTGTGCTTGTATAGCCTACCATCTGTGAATATTCTGAAATATTGGGCTGATCTGCCATTACTCTAGTACCCTATTGTTGCTCATGATTCTTGTCACAAATTGTTAGGATTCTGGTATAGTGGCACTTGTCTTTTGGATTATCCTACTCTTGAACAGTGGATGTTTTACCCTTGATTTTAGCAGTGATCATTTTGTACATGGATTGCTATCTCCTTCTTTGTTGGTGAATTTTTTTTTCCTGTTTTCAGACTGTACATGAAGGTCGAATTTATCAGCTGAAGCTGTTCTGTGATAAAGATTATCCTGAGAAGCCACCAAGCGTTCGTTTTCATTCAAGGATCAACATGACCTGTGTTAACCATGAAACTGGAGTGGTATACAAATAATTTGTTTCCCATCTTATCTACTCTATTCTGCTTTTATTTATTGGCTCTTTAAACAGTTCACTGGTTTTAGAATGGTGCAATCTGGTTTGTTTCAATTTGTAAACTGCCCAACCCATGACCCCCCCCCCCCCACTCATCTCCTGCTTTCTTTCTCTGTAGAGTTGGAACTCGAATACTCATTCTTAAATGTAATTCAACTATGCAGGGCACTCTGATTAATGCAACTGTATTTGTTTTATTTTTTAACAAGTATGCTTAATGAAACCGAATGGCCATAATTTGATGGCATCCAATGACAACAGGTGGATCCAAAGAAGTTTGGACTTCTTGCAAATTGGCAGAGGGAGTATACCGTGGAGGATTTACTGACGCAGCTGAAAAAGGAGATGGCAGCCCCTCATAACCGAAAGCTGGTCCAACCTCCCGAGGGCACCTACTTCTAGCTCTCAAGTTTTAGATGTCCTGGATCTAGTTGCATTTCCGGTACGCAATATATAGTTTGTAATGCTTGTTGATCTTAAAGAAAATACTGGGGAATGCCCTAAAAAGCTTCTCCAATTACCTCTCCTTGGGTTCATCTTCTTTATCCTTTCTTAACAAACTCTATTGAAGGGATGCTGTTTGATTAATGGGATTTTATCCGTGTGTTGAATATAAAAAATTCCGTTTCGATTATCGTATTAGTTCGAGCCTCATTTCCCCCCTTGATTTAGAGTAGCATTTCATAATTTTCTTGTTCTTTGATCTCTTTGTTCCTCCATGGACTCATGATTAAAGCCAAAAGTAGGCTCATTTATAGTAAGATGAGTTTGATGTTTAACTCCAAGCTTCATTTTTGTGCTCAAATTCGACAATAAATTTCTATATATGTAATAATATATTTTTAGAAAAAAAAAAGATTTATACATTTGCAAGCTAGACTAGTGACTTCTAGGACAGTTCATGTTGTTTAAACTCTCTTTGATAATGATTCCTGGATTTAATTTTTTTAAGCTGTACATAAGTGGTTTACAGATATAGTTGCCTCACCTGTCCTCTTGTTATTTTTGTTTAATTTATTTTTACATTTTATAACCAAGTTAAGATTTTCGACATTTTATATAAATATCACTTGTTAATTTGCGTTATATTTATTTTTTACTTATTATACAAAAAAATGTCTAAACTGTGCCTCTGGTAAACTTTAGGTATATAAACTATTTTTGATAAAAATAGGTGATTAATATTTTATTGTATTAGTTGATTTAAGTGTATGGATATTAACCCCTGTTAATTTAAAAAATAATAATATTTTATTTTATTTTATTTTTATATTATTTTAGAGTACTAAAATTTTAAAATTTATAAAATAACATTAAATTCAAAACCTTTAACACTCGATCTTAAATTCATCGATTGTCAAGAAGTCATCTATCACCCGGTCGAAACATTTTATTGTTGTTTATCACCCCGGTCGAAAGATTCACAAAATCGTTCATCCTATTTTTTCGTCGTCGAAAATTGACTGATATTATACGAAACGTCGGATTAAGTTTAAAATTTTCTTCCCTTTTTTGTCAGTCGAATCACACATGCACGTAGCCAGTGGCTATCAATCACTTTGGTCTAACTCATTTGCGCCTAATTCGATCTTGCATCTGAAAAATGGTCTTAAAAAAGTCCATTTAGTCATAAAAAATAAAAAAAATGTTTTTAAAAATAGAAAAAAAAAAAACTAAAAATATCACTATGCCAGACACTGCTTAAATAACTAAATAAAATATAAAATAATCAAAAAATAAAATTGGATTATTTTATTCATTCGTAATCAATATATTGTGAAAAAATTAATAATCAATTAATTTAATAAGATAAAATATTACAAGGACACATGACTTTCTTTTTCTTCTTTCTCACCATCAATTTCAGGTAAACCATAATGTTCATCGTGATTGTTCAGTCCTATTCAATCTTTTTTTTTTTAAAAATGATGAAGAAACCCCATTAATACAGTAAAGTTCTGAATGTCATTCAGTAATAAGAAATAATATATTAAAAAAAGAAAATAATGAATAAAAAATAATTATTTCTGTAATATTTTATATTATGTTATATTTAGGAATAGAGGTAGAGCTTAAATATATTTTTTTAAAATTATTTATTCATGAATTCTTTTAATATTAAATATTAAATATTTATATTTTGTTTATCAATCTTAAATTCTGATTGTCTATGAGACTCAAAATTTAGTAAAAATGATAATAAAATATATTTTTGAAAAAATAGAGGACAATTTATTGTTATCCCATACATTTTCTAATTTTTATATAAATTAAAGATAAAAAAATTAGGAATGAATACTAATAAAGGCAGATCTAAGTGGTAAACAGTTTGGTTTCATTTAAACAAGTCTCAAATTCGAAACGTTACGTACACAAAAATCTCTGAGAAACTTATCCACCAAAACTAAGTGTATGATGCGGGTTGCTCTAAATTAATTAAGACGAAACCTTAAAAATAGGAGAACAATAAAAACAATGATTAGTCACAGCCTCTCCTATAATAGTTTTAGTTAGGGGTGTTCAATCGGTTGGTTCGGTTAACCGATCAAATCGAACTTTTAAAATTTTATTAATCGATTTTTTTTTGTATTAACTGTTAATCGAACCAAAATTTTGCAAAAATCTTTAATCGAACCAAAAAAGTTTGGTTAATCCGATCGGTTAATCCGGTTAACTGATTTTTTTTAAAGAAATGGATAAATTATACAGATGGTCACTAAACTATGTTAAAATATTTTTTAGGCACTAAACTTTCAAGAATTATAAAAAATATTAGACTTATCGAATTATTACATTGATTCATCGTACGTTATAAATTATTGATAAATATTAAAACTTTTAATATTTATTTTTTAATTTAATAACTTTAATTATTATTTTATGCTATTTTTATAAAGTTTAATGATCATTTTATAATTTTTAAAAGTTTAATGACAAAAAATAAATATATAAAAAATATATAATATATAAAAGGGTTGGTTAATTCGATTAATTAACCGATTTCAAACCAAATTAACCGATAACCGAAATTTTAAAAATATCAACCGTTAATTAATTCAATCTAAAATTAATCGATCGATTAACTAAATTTTTTTTGATTCAATCAATTAATCTGGTTAACTGAAATTTTGAACACCCTAATTTTAATTTCGTCTCTAACTATATTAATAAACGCTTTATGTTATATAAATAACTTTAGAAAAGAATAGCTTTGACCTAAGTTGAAGTTGGATATTATTTATAAGAGTATAACGTCTATATTTCTCATATTTTTTTTTACTGATTTTAGTTTTTTTTTTTTTAAATTATCCGACAGATCTGTCTCTCTCTCTAGACAGCCATGCATTAATTCTCTAACAATTTGAAAAAGAAGAAAACGAAAATCTGACCGTTTCCTATCTAACTTTTCAAACACTATTCGGAGTTCAGATACAGGGTAAAATCTCCTTTTTAATGTTATTTGTAAAAATATAATAAAATTTTATAACCTACGTGAAATACCATTAAATATTATTAAATTTTAAAAGTTTATTATACAATTATAAATATTTTAAAATTAGATTTTAATTAAATCATTTTTATATGTTATATATTTTAATTTTGCAACTGCCTGATAGCCTGATAGGCGATTGAGTATTTCTGAAGCAATCGAATTTAAGTATAATACAAACACACACACCAAATACTGTAATAAATGAGTTCAAGTGTAGCCAAGAACGAATCTTTAGAGCTCTCAGTCGGAGAAAATTTTAAATCAAGTAAAATAATGTTGGTATAATGGCAGGAATTTGTGAGAGATACGAAAAAATTATTATAAGATCACGATTTAATACGTCATTTATAATTTTATGTAATAAAATTAAAGATAAAATTTTATTTTAAAAGTAAAATAAAAAATTATTATTAAATAAAATTATAAATCATATAATGAGTCAAATTCATATAATAATTTGACGAGAACTCTGACTTTAATTTGTTTTTGGTAACTTTCACCCCAAGAATTTATTAACAAAGTGAAATATATATTATATTTTAGTTTAAATATCGATTTATTATTTAGTTTTAATAATGTGTTTCCTATAAATATAATTTTAGGTAAGTTTTATTTAGAATTATTTTTGAAGTACATTATGTCGGTGATGCTTTATTATGCTTCTAATGATTTGGATGTGTATCATTATGATTGTACTTGTATTCCATGTAAAAAAAAAGTCTCTTTGTCTAAACTTCATACCTAAAATTTTATTTGTTATTTATTTCAATAATTTTATTTATTTATTTATAAATATATAAGTGATTGGATAAAAACTTTATTATATTGTTTTATCCCTTGTTATCATATTTCAACAAAAATGAAAAAATAAATAATTTCTGATTGAATAAAACTTTAAGTATTATTGAGAGAGAAAAGTAAATTAAAAATTCAAATTAAGAAAAAGTACTAAGTTCAATTTTTTAGCATACTAAGTTCAAATATTTAAACATACGTTTTATAAAGCTTAATCTATTCATATTTTATGGTATATATTATTATAAATAATTTATTAAATATATAATTATGTATCGACAAAAATAATAACTATAAATTTTAAAATAAAAATATCGTATAGTAACAAATGAAGAAAAAATGAAAGCTAATATTATTTTAGCTTCAAACGTATTTTTCTAGAGCAAAATTTTTTTACCCTTTTTTTATGCTTTCATTTGTACCTCCTTTGTTATTTTACTAAAAAATTAAATTTTAAATCCTAACTCATATTTTTTATATCCTAAACCCTAAACTCTATACCTAAAAAATATACCCTACCCCTAATTCCTTATACCCTAACCTAAACCCCTAACCTAAAACCCTAAACCCTATACCCTAAACCTCTAATTTGAAGTGGGGACATAAATGGGGACATAAAAGAAGACGGATGATTTAGACTCATTTTTCAAACGTGAAAATTTTAACATTTGACAATGAAAATAAATTTTTTTACTGACACGTTATTTTTAAGGTTTAAGATCTTAATTTAGGGTTTAAAAATTTATGTGTTTGAGTCATAAATTTAGGGATGGTAGTTAAAATTTAAGGATTAGGTTTAAAATTCATGGTTTATAGTTTAAAACATAAGTCATAACCATATTACCCTAAAAACAAAACTGCAACATCCAAACCCTAAATTTTAACTATTATTCTTAAATTCTAACTCATACACCTAAACCCTTAAACCTTATGCCCTAAACTAAAATCTTAATACCTAAAACTAATACACTCATAAAAAATTTCACCACTGGTGTATAAAATCGAAATCTTAATTTTAAGTATACCTTCTTCGAAATTTAATTTATGATTACAAAATTAATTTTAATAAAAAAAAACACCCTTACAAAATATATTAAAAAACATTTATTAAATTTAAAATCTATATATAATTATTATGAAATCAAACTTTATATATCAGGGTATTTTGTTTATTTAGTTTTGAACTCCTAATATGACATTTATTACTACAACGTTAGTGTATCTACCAAGTTCCCCCACTTGATTCACCACTCGTTTAAAATCTTCCCTCCCCACTCAGTCTGACTCACCCATTAATGCTCACACAATAAAACAATTCACTGGTGAGTTGTTATATTTAGTGTTTCAAACTCAAAAACCAATATTTTAACCAGTTCAAAAAAACCGGACAGGGGGAAGAAGATGAAGTTCCCTTTTCTGTCCAACATCGTACAACATCCTAAATCCTCTTGGCAATGGCTGCCTTCTTGTCACCAGCCAAGAACTCTCTCTTTCCGAACAGATAACACCCTTTTCACTACCATCTTCAACTCGGCTTACTTAGATTCCATTGATGAAACACCTGATCACGATACTCCATTAGAGACCGTCATCCGTGGTTTAAAATCAGATAGGCTGTTTTTCGAGCCCGGACAGACCAGCTCAATCATGGAAGAGGCAACGAAAAGTACTGAACAAGAAGAAGATGATGAAGATGATATGGATGGGTTGCCTTTTAAAGAGAGTGTAGCGTTGTCAATGGAGTCCCGAGATCCGTATGTCGATTTCAGGGAATCCATGGAAGAAATGGTTGAAGCTCAGAGGTTACAAGACTGGGAAGCGCTTGAACAACTCTTGTTCTGGTATCTGAGAGTTAACGGAGAATCCAACCATGGCTACATCGTTGCCGCCTTCGTTGATCTACTTGTAGCTCGGGTCACCATTAATGTTTCCAATCCAAAACCTGATAACACACATTCACCTTCTTCTCCTCTATCGTTTTACACTTCTTCATCTTCGTCTTCTTGTTTGTTCTCCTCCGAGGATTGCTCTTCATCAACCATTCCTTGTGTTTCTCTATTACCATCACAAGGAGGAGAAGGTAATTCTTAAAGGTACCAAAGATGATGATGCATCTTCTTCATCATCTTTCTTAGTTGTTTGATTCTTCATTTCCAGATATTGTGTATACTACTACTAGTTTTCTCAGAAATGCATGATAGTTGAAGAACATTTCTTTCTTTTGCTCATTTTCCTTGTTCCCAAACATGATTCTCAGTTAGACAACATATCTCAATTAAATCCACATGTATTGATGTCAGACTTAACCTTAAATCTGAAAAAATCCTAAATGAAATCATCATGGACAGAAATTACCAGTTCTAGACAAGTTGATTTTTCTCTTTTTATGTACATTTATATTGTATGAAATAAATGAGTTTTCTGCAAAAGCAAATCATAAATGTACCTGTTAAGCTGTTGTGGTTGGACACTATCTAGCTCTGGGTTTATTTAATCTGGTGTAGTACTTCAATGTTGCCTGGAGATAGATCATAGCCGTTGATTTTCAAAACTGTGAAGTCATTATCATATGATAGGTACCATTCCAGACAGGATTTTGTCATTGTCCTATTCTCATTTTCCTTTGCTCTTGATCCAATAGTATCTTTCTAAATCCCAAAACGTTTTCTTTCTTCTTTTTTATATGATGAGAATGATCTTTGATTCAGAACACTCTTAGTTTGGGGTGCTTGATACTATATGATTTGTTGCATAAGACCCTGGGTGCTTAATTTTAACATGACTACTTTTAGGGAAAATTATATATTTAGTACCACACCTTTATTCGTGCTTATGATTTCATATCTTACATATTTTAGGGTAAAATAGTACTTAATGACATACCGATTATGAGAGATAAAATCACATATAATATGTATCAAGTGTGAAATAAAAATTGAGTAGTATCGAATATTTTAAAAATATAATAACTAAAATAAATTTATTCTAAAAATTCAGTGACTTCAATTTTGCAGGCTAAAATCATCGTTGGTCGAAACTTCTCCACCGTGAGTCATGGTCTCTTTTCGCCTAATGGTGAAGAAATAAGATTAAAAAAAGTATCTACAAGCATTAATTACATATTATTTAATAATAAATTTTGAGGGGAAGGATTAAAATAGTAATGGTATCTAAAAGCATTAATTAAACATTATTTAATTGAAACTGCGTCCAGATTATTCAGTTCCACCATCACTCTCCTGTCACCAAACATTCATACAACCTTCAGACCTTCATAAATTCCTCGAAGCTCAGCTTCAAACATCGAACACCATCCCAATTGAGTTTAATCCAACAGGTGGTGGCTGCCGATGACAATTGGTTCGATTGCTCTCGCCGGCAAGACTGGACGAGGTCAATACATATTAAGTATTCCTCACATCATGGACTTGATCTTAAAATTTAATATCAATTGGTTCGATTGTTTTCACCGGCGAGACTTGACATGATTGATATATTTTTAAACTATATCATAAATTTATCTTAAAATCTAATATCAACTAAGATTAAAATTATATTGTTATTGATTCTTCACAAACTATCAAAATCAGTCATTGATCAATGAATTTATTAGTTTTTTATTTTTTATTTTTAAATTTTAATTAATATAGAAATTAACAGTCAAGTTTATGAAATTACCACGCCATTAAGCGGCAGAAAGATTCTAACATTAGCGACCTACATGGCATGGATGACGGGTAACTAAACATGATTTGATGAAATCGTTGGTCAATGACGAATTATGTTAATCAATAATGAAATGAAGGTATGAGCCCCTAACCCAAATGATTAAAAGAACGGTTGTTGTTTTCAGAGGTCACGGGTTAGAGCACCAGTGATCTCAACAGAGTAATTGAGCAATCAATGTCAAATGATGAAGATTATATTCTGAAACAGATATTACTGTAATCACTATTAGCTTGTTAAAAACAAATAATAAAAAGTAGAGCAACAACAGATCATTTTTGATTGAGACCAATAAATACAACATTATCGAAAAATTCTAGGATGAAACGTACTTAGAATAAGATAATATATATTTTTTTATTATTATTTTCATAAAAAATTTTATATAGATTAAATAAAAATTTACGTAGATACATAAATTTTATCAATTATTTAAAAATTTTGTGTAATTATATAAACTCTTATCAATTCGGTAAGAGTGTAAATTTTACTTTAAATAAAAATTTATATAATTATACAAATTCTTAAATTATAATCTAAAATTTTATTATATAAATTAAAGTATTTGTATAATTATATAATTTTTTATTAAATTTTTATAAAAATAATAAAAAATTATATAAAATCATTTTATTTTAACCCCATTCTAATTTTTCGCAATGTTCTTCGAGCCATTTACTCTGCAGGCTTTTCCTTGTCGAAAGGGGAAAAACCAAACCCCAAGAGAGGCTGTGTATTTCAAAAAACCTTGAATTATACCATGGTCCCATGCATGGTAATTAGTGAGATAATGACATGTTACTGGGACACCATTTCCCAAGAAAAAAATATTTTCTCAGCGACCAAACAGTATGGAAGTTGATGTATTTCCCTTTTCTTCATTAATGTCGAATTTGTAAACTTCATTTTTTTTCAATAATAAAAAGATAAGGGATTTGGATGTTAGTGTTATAACAGGACGGATCGTATTAAATGTATTTATATATATATATTTGTTTATACATTGATTTAGAATTAGTTTAATATTATTTTAAAAAATATAGTAAAAAAGAAATTAAAATATTTTTAAATTATTTTAGAAAATGTAAATATTTTATATTATTTTTAAAAATATTTTTAAATATATTACAGAACAAAATCTTAATTAAAAAACTTCTATGATTTTAAAAGTATATTTATGAGATAATTTTGTGAAATCGTTGTAATCAATGGCAAAATAATAGGAGAGTGAGAGAGAGGATTGTTTCTATATTTTCAAATTTTTACCTTGATTTTTATATATTTTTCAGCGAAAAAAATGTTATTTATGATATAAAATTTATTTCTATATATTTATATTTGTCCGTTAATTTTAAATTACAACTCGGTCTTTAATTGTGATATTACAACAACAATGTAAGTAATATAGTGCTTAATTGTAATATTACTAGGGGTTATAACGAGCTGAGCCCGAGTCAGGTCAGATCAGGCTCGGCTCGAAAATAAGTATATCTTAGTTCGGTTCGGCTTGAAAATAATATTATTGGACTCGACTTGGGCTCGACTCTTAATTTTTAAATTATAAATCTTAAGTTCTAAACCTAAAAATTATATCATAGATTTTAAATCCTAAATCATAACACTAATCTTAAACCATTTTTTAAAGTATAAGGGCAAAACAAAAACACTAAAAAATATAGATAATTTCTTAATGAATATCATATAATTATTGGAAGTGTTTTATCGTACTTATTGAAATTATTCTCTATTTAGACCATTATCGAACAAGTATAAGAACACGTAGTTCAGTTGAGTGAATAATCAAAGTATACTGCCCAGTGTGACAAATAGATGGGCCTGTTTGACGAAGATGATAGCCCATTAAATGCTATATTTATTTTTGGACTTTTAATGACTTTATTCTTATGAATATATTTATTTACGGTAGATATCCATATATTAAGTTAAAATTTAATGAGTTTCATTTAATACCTATTGGAATTAGGATTTTTATCTTATGCCCATAAATATAGATTTTTGGACAAAACATTGTACACAACCTACTTTAAAAATATAATAAAATCTCTCTCTGTTTCTCATTTTTGTTCTCCTATTTTATTTTTGTTCTTTACTTTATTCACAATATTTATGGCTTTTTTGTTCGCTTGATTTTTTTTAAGTTTTTTACTTAATAAAAAGAACAGTCACATAACGATTGAAATTCCAGAGGACTGTTGTTCTTAATTCAAAGCATTAGGTTCTCAATGAACTAAATTATGCCACATATATATATATATAGATATAGATATAAATATATATTCTTTCGAAAGTTATTAGTCTTATTAAATGAAAAAATACCTAAAATTATAATAAGAATTTATAAATTATCGTTATAAATAATTAATATATATTTTAGATTTTTTTTTAAAAAAATTAATCACTTTAAATTAGATAAGAACTATACATGAAAAGATTAAAAATCCATCCAAATATTTAATTGAAAAATATATACAAAAATTATTTATATTAACAAATGAACTGTATAAAAGATGAAGCTATTGAGAGACTACCGAAAAAACGCAAATCAAAATTGAACGCCGTTAAAAGTTTTTCACAAACACAAACGACATATCTAAATTCAAAACAAAAATTCATAGTACAGAAGATCGGTATGATTACAAATAAACGCTAATTTAATCAGTCATAGCGTTATCATATAATTTACCTCTAAAACAAAACATAAAAAAGATAAACCAAAATGACCGAAAAATATACCAAAAACAAAAATAAATATGTCATACAAACAAAAAAGTATATCACACATATATATATATATATATATTTCAATTAGCTATAGTGATTACAGTTCTAATAAATTAAAGTAAAACATCTCTATATACATTGGAACCATATAATATTAATTATAGTGATTACAATAATATTTATTTTAGTTATGAAATAGTTATTGAAATGACAGATTTTTCTTAAAATTAATAGAAACAGCCACATGCAGCAATAAGTATCAAGACAAGAGTCTCATTATATTTGTAATCTAAGAATGAATCTAAAATGTATGTCGAATATTATTAAATATTTTTAAATATTATTAAATTAATTAATAAAGATTAAAAACTCAAAAATTTAATATATAATTAATAATTATGTGTTATGTTTATTACTTTTTAATTATATATTAACTTTTTAAAATTTTTAATTTTTATTAGTTAATTTAATAGTATTTATCAATATTAAATATTAAAGATGTTTACGCCGATAATAAAATTTTTCGTAATCTAATTATTTGAGGAAAAGTTTTGCTCAATAAAATTATAAGAAAACTCGCATTTAATATAATTATAAAAATAACTTATATTAACGTGTGATGTTATACTTTATGTTCATTAAAAAAAACTCGCATTTAATTTAATATGTACTGTACCTACGTATATTTAGAGAAAGATAGATTCTTATTAATTTCCCTTTTTTTCATTTGTTTGAACATTAAAAGCCTGATTGAATCAGGTTGTCGTTCACCAGTAAGAAACGGTCAAAGGCCTCCGTTGTCCAATTATTACGGTTGAAATCCCACTGCCTATGGCTATCATTTCCCACACAAGAACACAACGCATCCCCAGGCAAAAATACATTTGATTTGGAAGGAAATTTATACGATAAAAAAAATCTAAATTCAATTACAATATTTGTAAAATGTGTATGCATGATGAAAAGTTAAAAATATCTATAATTAAATACTAAAATATTGAAAAGTCAATCTAAATTGATCATGAACAAAATTTTTAGAACCAAAAAAGTAAAAAAAAAAATCGATTCGACTTCAATTAGCATCTAATGAAATCACAATAAACATAAAAGAGAACAAATCGTCTAACTCTTTCCCATGCATTTATTTGTGCCTCCACTTTAAATAAGAGAAATTAAGGTGTAGGATTTAATATATAAGGTTAGAGGTTGTGCTTATGATTTAGGGAATTAAGGGTAAGATATATTTTTTAGGATGTTGAGTTAAGGGTTTAGAATATAAAAAATTAGGGTTAGAATTTAAAATTTAATTTTTAAAAAAGTTTTAAAGGCACAAAATAATATATAGAAAAGAAATAAAAAAAATTTACTCACATAAAAATACTAAAAAACAAGAAAAAAAGCAATTTTTTCTAAGAATTTTACCACTTCCATTTCCAAAGTTGAAAATATGATGAACTTCTACACTACCTTAAATGCTTACACATGACCCATATTCTTTAGACAATCTAATTTTACACTTCTTTGAAATAGTTATTATTTAAAGAAATATATATATTTAAAGCACGAAAAATCAACTAGTGCATGCATTAAACTCCAAAAATATATTTCTTTAAATACAACTTAACAATTGTTTATTATCCAACTGTCCCAATTTAGTATTATTTTATGAAGCAACCATCAACCTTAGCAAATAGCTAGAACTGTGGTGGCCTGAACCCAAAATGAAGCTTCGGGGAAGCCGGCCTGACGGAAAACACACCGTTCCAGATCTCGGTGAAAGCTCTAACAATAATCCCATGATGATAAGGCGAATTCAGCTGCAGGAAACAGTTGAGAAGCTCTTTCAGATCATCTTTGGAATATATCTCTTTCTCCAATATCATTTGTAACATGGACTGCCTGAAATCCAAATACGGGTCATCCGAGTCTTTCTCCACCGCCAGGCTCTCACCTCCCAGATGCCCAAAACCTGGTACGGTCGCCATTGAACACTTGGTGCTATCCTGGTCAGTGTCCATGTCCATGTCCATGTCCATGTCCATGTCGCAGTACATAGCAGTGTCAGTACTTGCAGAAAAAGAGGTGCCTGTTTCGTATTCAGACAAGGAACAATGGGTTGTTTTCTTGGTGGAGGAGCTTGAAGAACTGTAATTGTGACGAGAACGAGACTTTGGTTTCAGTTTGAGCTTAGGCTTAGGCTTTGGGTTGAAAAAGCTAGTCAGCTTGGGTTTCCTGCAACTGCTGCAACCTAAGCTGACTGAAACTGTGCTCATAATCATCTTTTTCTTGTTGCTGGACATTGTTTTCTTTCTATGGATACTTTGAAATTGAAAGAAAATAGAAGAGAAAAAAATTAAGAGAGATGCAAGACTGTGTTGGCTTGGATTTGGCTTGACTGAGCAGGGGAAGTTGCCTATAAATAATCCATGTGAGCAAGGAGGGTTCATGGGTGATAGAGTGACTGCTTTGTGACTCTTGGTTATATGACAATTTGATCACAACCGTCCAATTTTGGTTGATTTTTAAATGTAAAAATGGGTTTGGATTTGAGTTTTGCATGCATTAAGAATTTAAGATCATTAAATGGTTTGTATTGGAAAAATAAAAGTTCTTAATTGCATATTTATTTGTCGTAATGAGTTCACTTCCCCTGAATTCAACTAAAATAGGGTGTTGTATCATTATAGAAAAAGAAGCTTAAACGAGAGAAAAGTGACCGATTTATATAATTTACTTTAGATTAGTGTCTAACATTTATTTTAATTATTTTATGTTATATATTTTATAATAATAACTGAAATTAAGTTTTTTTTTTATAGATATTAAATTTTATTATTATATAATAAAATGCTAACACTTGATATATTTAGTATTTAGTTTAATTTTTATTTTTTTTAAAATCTAATTTTATAAAAGCTCAAAAATGTTTAATTTTCATAAACTTCAATCTTAGTCTTTAAATTCTTAAATTCTTTTCATTTCACCATCGATTCAGCTATCACCCATCACTTTGTCTTCATCGGACCTCCATAATTAAAAATCCATTATCTAGTTTTTTAAAAATTGACGAATAAATTATCGATTGTTATATCCACGAACACCCAACAATAAAGAAAAATATATTAGTTTGGGCTTTTGACAAACGAATAGAGGATGAAAAATGATGAACGATGAGGTACATGACGTTTTGATGATGAACAGTGAACCATCAACGGTAAAAAAGATGTATTTGGGAAAAAAATCATTCTCAACGAGTGATTATAATAAAAAATATAATATTTATTTTAAAAATTTGAATCTAACACCAATGTATAAAAACTATTAAAAATTAAAAATATATATTATAATATAATTCATTATCTACAATTTAGATACAAAAACTATAGAAAAATATATGTATAAAAAAGTAAAAATTTTAATCATTGATGATCGAAAATAAATACCGTATCCGATTGTATTGTATTAAAGTAATTATAAAATAGATTTTATTTATAAATATTCTTAATTTTCAAATAATATTTATATATTTTACGTATAATTTAAATTTTTAAAATAACATTAACAAAAAATTTATTAAAATCATTTGTCAAGTTTATTGTATTTAATATTTTATGATTTATGGATGTATTTGAGACCATCTAAATGTAAGACTACTGACATTGTAATATACTATTATTTTTAAATTCATAAACTGACATGGACAGCAAGAATGAGCTATAAGGGTATTGTCCAGTGGATATTAATAATAATAATAATATATACTTAAAAATACCACCAACTATACCAATAAAATTGAAGATCATGCATGAATCGGTACTTTTAAATAAAAAAAAATATGTGAATTCAAAACCTTTTAAATTCAAATATTTAGAATTTAAATTATTCATGAGGTGGAAAGTAGAAAACAAAGAGTTAGTCAGAGCTTTTGACTTGAGAGTTGTGGCGGTAAAAAAAAATAACTTTATTGTTTTTATGAAGCCACTAGGAGTAGGAAATGTCTCAAGAGGTTAAACTAGGGATGAGCAAGAAATCCGAACTCGAAAGATTTTAATTTGATTTGATTTGATTTAATCGGATTAGATATTTTAATAAAAAATTTAAGTTTAAAATGACTTTGATTTTAAGTTAAAAAATTCAATTAATCTAATTTTAAGATTAATAATATAATTTTTATATATTTTTTAGAAATATTTATAATGATTCCTCCTTATATATTTTTATACAATTATTATTTTTTAATTAGATCATTAAAATTTTAATTTTTTTATAATTAAATCTCTGTTTTTTAGAATTAATTTCCTAAAATTTTAAAAAATTAAAATGTTAGATTGAGTTTTAAAGCTTAAAAACTAAATCATGTCAGATTTTTAACCCAAAACCTGTATCGAATGACCAATGAAAGGTATTAATGTTTGTGTGGGTCATAGTAGGCCAAAAATTCGATCCTACTCGACTTGTACCATCTCTAAGTTGAACCTGTATGACCCATGAGATAATAGGCATGACTGGAAAGATGGTTAAATTTGATAATTCTAGTTGGTTGCAGGAGTAGAGAGAATCCGGAAAAATAATTATTTTATTTAATGTAAAATTATTTGAACCAATTTAATTTAATTTATTATTTAATAAATTTGATTCGAATAAAAAATTTTAAATAAATTTTGAGTTATAAAATAAAATTATTTAATTTTTAGTAATTAGTAAAATAATTTTAAGTTCGAGTCCAGTTTTTAAATTTTATACGTTTTTGGATCGTTTGAAATGAAAATAGATGATTGAGATTAACTTTTTATTTTACAAGGGACAATCTTCACATATTTTATTGTTAATTTCAACCATCCGTTTCACATATCTAACGATCCAAAATATGTGTAAAACTTAAAAATTTACACCGTATAACCATATCCTATCCTATATATCACATATGAAAAATATGAATATATATATATATATTATATGTTATAGAAAATCATTTAAATCGAAATTAATTAGTACCATAACATTATCAATTTTTATAATTAAATTTGAATTAAAACTAAAACTCGACTCAAATTTTATAAATTTTATTAAAAAATTCAAATAAAATTTAAATTATAAAATATTATTTTTTAACTCGATTAACCTTATTTTTTTTACTTGCTTAATCGAATACTCAATCAAGATTGATTGAGTTGATTTGGTTAATTAATATTTCATGTAAAGTATATAAGACACAAAATCAAACATCTAAAGTGTTCAACTTTTTATTAAAAATAAAAAGGTTCGAGTAATATAGACATTATATATATTTTTTATAATTTTATATATGATCCTAATATGAATATATAATATAAATATATATTTATGTCAGAATTTATATGAAATAAATTATAAATATATTAAAATTTTTAATATGATATTTTAGTTGCCATTATGCATCAATTAATAACTATGGATACGCAAGAGTCCCATATGTTTGTCTTAATTCTTTTTTGGTTGAATTGTGTTTAAGGTCTCTTAATTTTAAAATGAGGCCAGTTAAATTCCAACATATCATTTTTTGTTTAAGATACTTATTAGATCTTCGTAAATTTTAAATCCTAAACAAATTAAATTTTAATTTTTTAATTTAGAAATATTAAAACAATAACTTAGTAATAAAACATTAATTTTATCATTCATTACTATATATTTGACCTTCTAAATCCCATCCTGATTTTATTCATTCGATACATATAAATATACAAATATTATATATACATTGTGATTGTAGCTCTAAAAATCCTCCAAATATTCTTTGAATTCTCTTAAATTAAAAATATGCACAGCCTGTGTGGGATCAGAAAACTTGTTTATATTTTAAACATTCACGTGCAGATATTATTGTAGAATCAGTATTTCCCTCATTCAAATCTTTATTATTAGTAATAATAAATTCGTCACAAGGCATCCATTTTCCTTATTAAGCATCAAAATAAACTTCAAGCATATATTTGACTAGAGTTATAAACGGATCACTCGATTTGGAGTCAATTCAATTTAGTTTAGTTTAGGTTATTTTGATTGTGATTACAATCGATTTAAATTTAGTTTGGATTTTGTTCGAATTTTCTGTTTTAGTTCGAGTCTATATTGATTTTAGTTCTGGTATTAAGTCGAGGCAGTTGAGTTCCGGTTCAATTATTTTCGGGAAGGCTGAAAATCGGTTCATGTCCATTCGGTTCAATTGAAAATCTGTTATAGTTTATTCGGTTCAACTAGAATTTAGATAGATTTCGGGTCAAATTCGAGTCATCACATTCAAATTAATTTCGGATCTCGATTCGGATAAATCGATTTGGTTCTCAAGTCTCGGGTCAAGTTTGCAGGTCTATATTTAGACAATCAAACATCATATTTATCTATTTTTTTTATATAAATTCAAATTCTAATCTTGATCCTACCTAAAAGGGAGAGGAATGAGGACTAGGAAAAAGAAGAGAGTGCTCTTAGTGGATCTAGAATCCATGACCTAAAAATATACGAAGAACAAAGATAAGCCACTCGGCCATCCAGCTAAGTATACTTGCTTAATTATCTAAATCTTTATTGTTTTACGTTGATGTTTATTATCCCTGATTCAACAACGCAGGTCTTCCTTTTCAATCCTCAATGGTTATGCTCTTACTCTTACCTTTAGATGACTCCCACTTCTTTTTGGCAACCATTTCAACACATAAAAATCGTTTTCAACTCACTCATATTATTAAGAGAAATGATAATATCTATCTACCTAGAATGCAAGAACGAAAATGGAAATGGCAAGGGATGCTCTCAAACTCAAAACCTTCATTCAAACCTTACAATGAGCTTCGCACCATCTTTTATGAAAATAGTAATATGCTCTTGGATATCGTGAGAGGCAGAGGAAGTGTATTTGTTTGTTGGTGTTCGTGGTCAGGGTTGAATACTATCGACGGCGATACTGAACGACCACTATTGTTTTTATATGGGGAAGGAGGAAGGAGGTAGAATGAGGAGGAAGATGAAAATAATGTCACACGGCGATAGTGGAGGCCGGAGGGTAACATATATCATGCAACATCGTCCTTTAACGTCGATCGTTCTAGGTGTATTATAAAAGACGAAAACAAAGTATAAGAGACGCATCCAACATTTAGAGAATATAAGAACCACATCAGAATATGTGTCAAGTAATTAAAAGAGTTTAAAAATTTGTAGTTTAAATTTCAAGTTTTGCGCCTCCAAAAGACAAGGCTTCAAAAAAAACAATTACCGGCAAGAATCAAAGGGATACCTTTAGTTTCTTCTAAAGTATTTTTAACAAACCTGTCTTCCCCAGATTTTTGTTTTAGTTTCTATTTACGTTAGTGTTTTTCCGATTCATTTATTCTTCCCTTCCTTTTTCTTTAGGCAGGTTCTTCCTGTTTGGATGTAATAAATCAAGGAACTTCCTTTAATTCAATTGGTGTTTCGTCTTTTTCATTTTCCAAACAGGTTTGTAAATCTGGGTTCCAAATTCCAGTGAATTAATGAAGAGGAAGGGATTTTTCGTTTTATTCAAAAACATTTTATCATTTCTTTTCCAGGAAAATCAGGGAAGGAGAAGTATTGAATTTTAAAAAAACAATGTTGGGTGACTTCCTTACCAGAGTATTTGTGTAAGTAATTTACCGATGCTTTTTCATGTTGTTGTTTTGCATGAATGCTAAAGATTAGAGAATGGCTGGTTTGAATTTTTCTGGGTTTCCTTAGTATCTGTTTTTTCGATGATTCCATGTTTGCAGGTTGGTTCTTGGATATGCATATCCGGCATTTGAGTGCTTTAAAACGGTGGAGAAGAACAAAGTTGGGATCGAGGAACTCAGATTTTGGTGTCAACATTGGTATCAATGTCTTATTTACTTATTTATGTCCGGTGGTTAAACAAAAAAAATCGAAAAATAGATTTATGCCATGCATTTCTGCAGGATCCTTATGGCGTTTCTGATAGTTTTCGAACGGATAGGGGAAGTATTCATTTCATGGTATACAGAAACATCTTTCAACTTTCATACTTCAACATGCCATATTTGACTTCATATTGAATCGAATCGAACCGAATCCAACTTTCTTGATGGCCAAGTATAATCTACTTGTTCATGGTACTAACATTAGATTTCTAACCATCCTGCAGGTTGCCGATGTATAGTGAGATGAAGATTGGACTGTTAGTGTACCTGTGGTATCCTAAAACAAAGGTAAACTCAAAACTGCCACTGCAATAAAATTCAGCTTTTCTGCAAACGTTGAACACAATGGACAAGGCTAAGCTATTGGATTCTGATACTACAGGGAAGTGGTTATGTTTATGATACCTTGTTCCGGCCTTTCATGGCAAGACACGAAACAGAAGTGGATAGACAGATACAAGAGATTAAAGCTAGAATATGGGACTTGATTTCCAAATACTGCCAACATTTTGCAGAAATGGGGCAGGGAAAATTCTTTGAAATGCTTCAATATTTGGCTATACAATCTTTAAAGTTTAAACAAGCCAATCAGGTAGTGCTTCAAAGATGGATTTGGTGGTTCATTTTGCATTGAAGATTCGGAAAAGCAGAAAGTTATATGGCCAAACCTTTGTTTTTTGCAGAAACCTGACGAGCAAGGTCCATCAACGCCAAATAGTGGTCGTGGGGAAAGCGAGAACTGGCATTCAGCTACGACTAATCGTTCTGGTCCCGGTTCCGGCCACGATTCACCTCGTATAAAACCACACAATTAACAATTTCTAATAGGCAAAGAAAAAATTGTACAGAGAAACCAATAAAAAGGGAAAAAGATAAGAAACCCAGTCTGAAATTCATGAATTTCAGTCAATTTTTTTATTTGTAACATGAACTATTTTCGTTTTCGTACAGTTTATAATATAGTTGATTGAATATTGTATCCGTTGTTCCTGCGTGTAAAAACGCAACCTTTATCTGTTATCTGTTGAAGGTGATTCCAAAGGATCGGAAGATCCAATCCACGAGTCGAGACAGACCGGGGAGGAGTTTGAGGTTGAAGAACCTGAGGCAGGCAGAGATGGGATTCTGGGATGAGAAGCGGAGCCAAAGCCGACGGAGAAGGTGATGACCGGAGGAGTCAGGGTAGGCTGACATGGGTTGAAGATAAGCCCAAGCGGCCTGCTTTACTAAACGGTTACGGATAGAGATTTCGTACCCGGAGTTTGAAGCGGATCCTGCGGCAGTGGGGGAGTTGATAGCGACGGCGGGGGAAGGGAGGATGTCTCTGAGTGAAGTATAGGAAACAAAGGAGGCTTTAAGGGAGATAAGCTCGAGGTCAAGAGTCGATGGAGCGGCGCTGCCTTTTAGGAGACCGGTGTCGGTTTGGATAGGCTTTGGAGTCAATCGAGTCATCTTCGCCGGGATTTGTACGGGATTCGAGATGGAGTTGCGGCGGCGGATAGTTGGTATCTGCTGCTTCCCTACACCGTCGTCCATAGTCGGAAATACTAGAAAGAAAAACTGTTGAAGGTGTGGTTTCCGTTTACAGTTTTAAAAGCGGAGAGGAGCCTTTTGTCGGCGGCTGCCAAAAGTGGAGTGGACTGCAATTATTGGACAATATAAATTATGTCTTTGGTTTTGTATTTGATTTGTTTTTCATATTTTTGGTACGTCTTAGGACAGACCAATATTACAATTCGTTGAAAGGGTCCGGCACAGAGAACAGAGGACAAAGTCAACAAAAGCCTACGAAGTGTGAAACTTAAAATGAATTAAAAATTATATATTTTTATACTATAATTTAAATTAAAAGATTTTTAACAATTAAATCATTTAATGGATTTTAAAATTTAATAATATTTAAAATCAAAAGATTCTTAACCACTAGGAAGTTGCTTCTGACAGAGATGGAGAAAGCAGTGTACAAAGTTATTGAGGAGCACACAAAATTTAAGGTCTAAATTATTTTTTTATGTCAATTAGGTATTTAATATTTTATTTTTAATTTATTTAAAGTTTTTTTTATTAATTTTTATCGTTAAAAGGACATCATTTGTTCTTTAAAAATTTAAAATTTTATTATATATAAATAAAATTATTTTATTTATAAATATTTTAATATTTTTTAAATTTCATAAAACAACTCTTAAATTTAAAATCTCTAACGATCTCAAATCTAAATTCGAATTTAGGTTAATTTTATCATCGATTATCACGTCATCGTACACCACATAGCTCACCGGGACTTCATAACCATTTCCTCCAATATCATGTTGCCAACAACACACGAAATGTCAAAATTATCGAACGATTCATTTGAATGATTCATGAAGAACAACGATAAAATAGACGATGAATAACATGTGGGTTGATCGATGCGGGAATGACACTTTATTTCGTCGTCGGTAATATTAGTGGGAATGACCGGTTTTTGGGGATTATGTTTTTTAAAATAATATTTAAAAATTTCACGATATATTTTTATATCTATTTTATTAATTTTAGATAATTTTAGAATTTCGGGAGATGGCACATGATCTTCAATTGTGGTAATTAATAAAAAACCTTAAATGTATTATAAAATGAAACGTCAGACACCTAATTAACTTAAAAATTAATTTAAACACCTAATTAAAAAGTCATAATAATTTAAAGTTCCTTCAATATTATTTAAGAGAAAGGGATAGTTGTCATAATAAAATTAAGGGTCGTAATTTAAAGGTAAGGCCATCTTTAATTTAAAATTTATAATCTAGTAACATTATTATTATTACTTTATTTTAAATTAATTAAAAATATTTATTATATCATTAAAATTTTAAAATTTAAGACGTTATCTATTTAAAATTTATCGATTCTAATAATAAATAATTAAATAATTTTTAACCGGATGTTATTTATAGGCGATGTTAACCAAAATTTTATTTAAAGTTTATGACATCACCTGTGTATGGCATCACCAAATTAGAAGAAAAATTGATCCCACCTGTAAATTCCTTCCCTTAATTTTACTATAATTATTATTATCCTCCTCTAAATCCTGTTAGAACATAATTCCCCTAAATCTTTATTTCTTGGCATTATTTTCGTAAATAAGCGACGTTTGACTGTTGAAATCAAATAATGGGAACCGCGTGGAAAGATATGAAGTGGGACCCACCACCACTGATTAATTTCTTCAAACAAAACCAATAGACAAACAAGGACACAAGAAAATCGTTTTCTATTCGGTAATGTGATTATAAAATAATATATTTAATTTTAATATATATTATATATAATTTTTGAATTAGAATTATTTAGATGAATTATATTTTTTTGATAATTTGTACGAATCATCTAGTCTCAGTTATTAAAGGAACGATTGTTGTTTTTAGAGGTTACGAGTTGAAGCATTAATAATATTAAGATTTAAGATAATATTTAAATGATTAATGTTTAATGATTAAAAGTATACTTTAAAAAAGATATTATTATAATGATTAGAAAAATATGTTTTATAATTCGTCCCAATCAATTGGCCAAGAGGGTTTTGTTTTTTTATGTCCCATCACTGGGTTTTGTTTTGTTTTTGCCGTGTTTCTTTCAAACTTTACCAAAATCTGCCTTTTCTTGGTCGAAAATCAAACCACATCCACAATCCATGTCAGTTCGACGTGGAGTCTTACATGGGATTAGTGTTATGGATCAAATAAAAGTATTTTGTTGGTTCTTTTTTATATAAAAAAACATCTTGGTGGAATTAAAACACAATTTGACTCACAAATTGGAGACTGAAATCTTAATTTACGTATTTTTGAAATGAAGAGGACCTAAAAAGTAATTAAACCAAAAAATCTTAATTCATTGTTATTGCAAATTACCTAAACCCTCAATGCAGCAAACCAGTAGAACATTTGCCAAAAAAACATTAAAAAAACTCGTCCCATTTTACCATTCAAAAAGCATCGACTTTTATTGGCAAATAGGATGGCCCACCGCACAAGGGTTTGGAGTCGAATGTTGAAAATTAAATTATTTATAAATTTACACATTTATGTTTAAATATTTATATCCAACTTTCATTTTTAACTTTATCCCTGATCGCACTTCAAATGAGTCTGCGCCAGAGAACCTTTAAAGCCTCAGGCCCAGTTTCTATCCAAAAACAAGCGCCTTGAAGCACATATATGATGAGAAATACTTAGCGATCACCGGCACTAAAGATGATCAGGATGTTGTACTAATTGAAGACAAGCTTCACAAGAAAAACCGCATTTTGTTGCTCCAGGTCTTTGAAACTAAGACCTCCCTTATTAATTGGCGAACACACCACCTCCCAACTAACAAGGCTAACACTCTCCTGCCTTTCGGATCGAACCTAAATAAAATCAGGGACATCCTTTCTAGTTCAGCACATGTTCCCTTAGGCAAAATAGTGGACTACATAGAATAAAACAGTATAGCCGATAGCATGACCTTGAAAATGTTCTTCAAACTGAAGATCAATTTATATATACAAGAGATTAAGAGACTATTAAGTTGGTTAAGAAACCATGTTAACAAATTTATAATTGTTTCTAACCAACTTTAGTTATCTAAGCTTTACACTCACGTGTTACAATCTTAACATTCTCCTTATAAAGAAATTTCTCAAAGCAAGAAAACAAAAAAATATAGGAACACACAACTCAACTGTTAAGATTGTAACAAGTGAGCTATGATATTATGTTAAGAACAATAGAACGAATTTAATCGAAAAGAGAAAAAATATAGAAACAAAGAATAAGAATAAAGAAAGGGAAAAGAGAGACGACATATACAACAGATTGAGAGACCATTGAGTTGATTAAAAAATCATACTAACAAATTTTAACTGTTTTTAACCAACTTCAGTTATCTCAACTTTACACTCACCTGTCACAATCATAACAAAAAGTCTCAACAAAAACGAACATGTCATCTACAAAAAGAAAACAGGTACTAAGTGTTCGAATCCAATTTTAGGCACACACAAATCTAGTGATAGTGAAAAGATTTCTGATAATATTTGACACACATAATAAGTTTTCAACAACCAAAGATCTAGATTATGTTGCAGCTCGTAGTTTCTTACCATCAGAATAACTTGTTGTTTCCATAGCAAGAAAATAAATCCATTCAGACGAACATTAACTTATTTATTTGCAAACAACAAATTTGTTAAAATAAACCAGAAAAAAACTAAATTAATTATACATTTGAAAATAAAAACTAAATTTGTCATACAGATATAACTAAACGTACCATTATACTCCAATAGTTTGGTGTTGTGCTTTAAAGTATTAATGTATTTTTTAATTTATTTTTAGACTTTTCGTGTTTTAGTAGGTCTTTTATCAATACAAATAATTGCTTTAAGAAAGATGCAACAATCTTTTTTTTCCTTTGATAAAAGTAAAATAGCATTGAGAAAAAGCTTAAAAATTGATGGTTCATCAATGAACGTGTATTATATTTTATCATATACTTTCTTTGTGCCATTGCCTTGTCTTTCCCATGTTCCAAAACTCCACCGAAGTCCATGTACAATCTCTTTCCACGATTATACGGTACAACAACCGTATTTACCACTATATATACATAGTAAGAAAAACTCCCCAAAACTTAAGACACATCAATCGAACTAAAACAATATATCATATAATAATCTCAGAATCGGACACATAATTAAATCTATCTACTTCATCCCACACCAACTTTGATATGATCTCATCGTGCTCGGGAACATACTCCTGTTCAGATACAAAAGGAAATCAAAGTAAGCGAATTTAAATCCTGGGGTTTCAGTCGATTCTTGAAAAAACCTGAAGGAACATGACATCGTAGCTTGAAGTATATGTAATGAAAGGGGATTAACTATTAAGGTGGTTAGTTATGGGAATTGGTCAACCTTCAGACATGTGAGTATGCTGTTTCATTTTATTTATTAGGATTTGTTTAATAATTACCTCTAGTTGTCTGACCAATTGTTTAGTGGTTGGAGCAGACACGATAATGCGACGTGCAGTGGGTGAAATAAAGCCTTCATCAACTGCCTTGTCGATGAAACACAACAAGGAATTGTAATATCCATCTACATTCAACAGACCAACCTGCAAAAATAATATTCAAAATTACTTTTTAAGTCACTCCAATAATTTTAAGTACCAGACAAGGATAATCGAATACTGTTGATAAGTTATAGGATAAGGTATAACACATTTGACCAATATTTTCATTACATTTTCTCCCATTAAAACGGAGATCTTCCTATCCGTTCTCCAAACCATGAAACACGAATTTCATTAATTTATTCAATTTTATTGATATGATTCCGGATATTATTCTAAACGGATGAAAATTGCCTGTCCCGATCATGTTTTTTTCGGTACATCATTTTAAAATAGTGAGTTTAGGGTTTAAGATTCAATAAATAAAAATTATTTATTTTTAATGTCTTTTTTTATACTCATTCTAAAAAATATTTAAAATTTAAATTCTAAACCCTATGTCTAATTTTCATAATCTAAACCCTAAAAATACATCATAACCCTAATTCGTTAAACCCTAAATACAAACTCTAAACTTGAACTCTAAATCTTAAACCTTAAATACACTATTCTAAATTAAAAACACCAAAAAAAACATACTAAGAGACAAACGATTTCCACCTTTATTAAATGTTTTTCTTCCTAAATTAATCGTAATTTATAAGATATTAATTTATCAAATCGCGTCAACTTTGCTTTCCAAGTATATGGAACATAAAAAACAACACACAGCATCATCCTAGACTAAAAAAACCAAACTGAACTCTACAACACGGAAACATGATGTCATGTGCATTTGTCAAGGGGAAGGTGACATGTTTCTGTATTCCACAACTCCAATTAAACACAATGATTGACATTAACAAATTTCTTACAGGTTTACGATGGATTCCAAGCTGAGCCCAAGTTATGACTTCCAGCAGCTCCTCAAGAGTGCCATAGCCACCTGAAATTTAAACAAAGCATCAACATACACATGTAACAACAAACTACTAGTGTTTTATCATTGCAAGAACAAAGCATAAGAATTCGAGAGTCGATGTCGAATGGAACTCGTACCGGGGAGTGCAATGAAGGCGTCGGCCTGTCGCATCATTTCGGCTTTCCTTTGATGCATATCAGATACAGCTCTTACATCTCCGACGGTCACACCAGTAATCTGTAAGCCATTGATTCTACCATTATTAAAAGCAATGTCATATTATCGTTTTCAGCAGTGTCACTGTAATTTAAGTATTTTACCTCTCTAGGCATCAAGGTCCGTGGAATAACACTGCAACACCCAAACCATAAATCAGAATGTTCTAAATAAAGCTTGTGTCTTAAAACATGAAGGAGACATAGAAAAGAACAAACCCTAGAATATGTCGCCCACCATCATGAACTGCCTGAGAGATAAGACCCATCAACCCCACGCTTCCACCTCCATAGACCAAATCAATCCTTCTCTCCACCTTCAAAACAACACAACACCGTATTTTATACATAAAAATGCATCGGAAACTAAACCTCGGTAGCATGCACGTGCTAGAAAAACATAAACATTGTCTATGAAATAATTAAGAATTGTGATATAAGTAATTTCAAGGAATCCCATAAACAAATATCATGGATGTTTTCTTGTACAAGTGCCATAGGGAAGAACACGCTCAAGGGAGACGCTTGATACTAAGGGCAGCACGTTTGTTTCCCTTGGGAACAACAATAGATTTATGTGTCTCATTCAATACGTCTAGTATTGAGTTGTTTTTTTTTTAATTATTTTCAAAAGGGTTCTTAAAAACAAACGGAATGTAAGAAAAGATCATGCAAGAAGGCTGCTCAACTGACAGGCGGGTTACAGCTAGCAAAGTGTCTTTCTCTCTCACATGCCAAACATAAACCCTAAACTTTCTCTCATTATACAGCTAATTCCCTTCTACAGTAATTAGCGCACGTCCAAGGCTTCATTGTTTCAAGCTTCAACACCTCCCCCGCTTGAGTACAAATTAAAAAATATTCTTTTTTTTTTAAATCATGTTTAATATTTTTAATCATGACGACGGAAAATAATGTGTGTTATTGAGGAAAGTATTGAAACCAGTAAGAAATTAACATCGAAAATTTGGACGGAAAATGCTGGAATATAGTTCTAATAACATTCTTCCTTGGAAGAAAGCTGTTGAAACGTTAGAAATGAAACGACAAGAAAAAGGATATATAGCAAAAGAAACGACAAGAAAATAAATTTTGAGAGAGAAAACTGTGATTTTATTGTTTGAATTACTTTACCAGTTCCCTGCCTAACTCCACAGCAGCTTCTTGGTAGCTAGGTTTCTTCCCAGAACTGCTCCCACAAAACACACAAATCCTTTTAAATCTAGACTTTGTTTCTTCCATTTCCCTCTCTTATCTTTCCTTGTTTTTGCTCAACTTTTTTCTAACAATACTGATGAGGTTGAAGAAGGTTGAGAAATGAGAACAAGGTGAGTAGTTTCTGGCTTTTCTAGCTGTTTATATACACAGAGAAGGCAACACTTTCAAGTTTTATATATTTATTAATATTTTATTTTATTTTGGCAAATTGTCAGAAAACCCCCTAAATAATATTTAATTGTATAGTCATTTTTTCTTTTTCTTTTAAGTACTTTAACCGTTAACCTTTCATTTTTAAGCTAAAATAATACTTTTTATAAAATTATTAATTTACTAATAATAAATAACTTTACACGTTAATATAATAATATAATCAAAATAGTTAACTTGACAGAGCAACACATAGGTCAAGAAATGATTTTATAAAATTATTTTTATCGATACATTATTTTATTAAATCATTTTAAATTATTTATTATTAATTAATTAATATTTTTTATAAAAAATAAATCATTTTAAACCTTAATAAAATATTAACGATAAAATACTACAAACAAAATAAAAATCGCAAACATATTTGTACTTTTTCACTCCTGTGCCTTAATAGCTCTGTCATTGGTTGGATTGTATCTCACAATTTATACTACCTGATGCACTTTCTGGTTAGTTTAACGTCAGATGTAAAAGGAAAAAAATTAACGTTTAATTAAATAATCAGTTTGATTTTTATTTTTTAAATATTTAATTTTTAATGTTTTATATGTTTAATTAAAATAATTTTTTTACGAATAAAATGTTAGTCAATTAACGATAAACAACTTAAAGTATCGTGACAAGATGACGAGTTTGCAGAAAAAATAATTTTATATTTATATAATTTTATAAAATTAATCTTTAATTGATGTGATATTATTTCAAGTAAACATATTTATTTATATGACACTTTCATGGCAGCATGTACTATTGTATTGGTTTTTCACGTCATTTCAAATTATTTTTATTATTAAATGGTTGACAATTTTTACTCGTAGAAAAATCATTTTAACTTAAAATAAAATATTAAAAATTAAATTATTTTAAATAAAAAATATGGGTCAAATAACTAATTAATCAAATATTAGAAACATTTTTGTCATGTCTTAATGTAATTATTACCCTACTTATATAAAAGGAATGCTTAATCCAAATATCTATTGAATTTGCGCGAGGGCTTGGAATATTACACTATTTTACCAAAAAAATGAACATTTTAACTTTTTATTATTTTAGATTATATTATTTAAATTTATGTTATTTAAAGAAAATAATGTATTATCATTTATTATTCATTTAATAATTTATTAAATATATATTTTTAAAAGTTTAACGTTAAAATATTTTATTTGAATATACGGATGTGTTTAACTTTATACACGGCTAAATTTGTATTTTATGCTCAAAAAATAAAATGTTTAAACATGTATTTTTTAATTAATCTTGATTATTTGTGGGTACTTAGTGACGGATAAGCAACTAAAACGTGTTTGAACACAGGAAAGAGCAATTAAAACGTGAATCACATTGCTTATCGCCAAAAACTGTCATTCCTCCGTAGCCAAAAACTATACACTTTTAAATCCTATGTAACGCTAAATTATTTGAAGGAATTAATAGAAAAATATTGATTATTTTAATATTTTAAAAAATTAAAATATTGAATTATAGTAAATGAGTTAAACAAGTACGGTCCAAAGTTTTTGGGTCTTGTACAATATTTTTAAAATATATTTTTATTTTATTGAAAATATTATTATTTTAAAAAATTAGAGGTTATGTATAATTAAAAATATATAAGTTTTTATCTTTAAAATATTATATTAATAAAAAATATTATTAGATTATCTTTTTAAGAAACAAAAGTTTAAATATTATATATTTTAAAATAAATTTTTAGTTTTTTACTTAAACGTGTCAATATTTTATTGGCACGTCTGCTTCCTTCATCTTACAGTATTTTAAAATAAAATATTTTTAAAATATAGTTTTATTATTCTGAAATTATTTATTAACCTGACATTATATCAATCAATTAGGGATGATTGTTTTTAATATCATATTGGATCTGATATAAAATTTTAAATTGATAAAATAATAATTCGTATTTAATTAAAAACAATAAATATTTAGATATTAAATATTTAGATTGGATATTCAAATATTCAGTTATTCAAATATATAAATTAATTTAAGTATTTTCTGTTTGGTTTTACGATAGTATCTATAAAAATTTTAGATTTTTGAATATAAAAATCAATAAATTATCAAATATAGTAAGATTAACATCCATAAAATCAGTGGCGGATTAGATTTTAAAAGTTTATATATTTAATTTTGATTTTTGAAATTTTCATGAATTAGTCCTTAAAATTTTTAAAATTTTATGATTGTGCCCACCATGGAATTTTGAGATTTTATGACTTATCCTAAACATTATTTTAATTTGTGCCTACCCTCATATATAGTTCTGGATCTGTCACTGTATAAAATGTTTAATTTTTGAATTTTTATATATAACAAATATTAAATTACTAAAAACAACAAGATTTATATTTATAAATATTTGAACTTTTAGATTTTTTTTAGATAATCTAAAACTTAAAATATTATGATCTGTGTTCGGTTAAAAAATTAGAGACCTAACATCTTTATCATGTTACAGTGTAGTACCAACCGATAATCGATAATTGAATCAATATTAACCGGTCTATTCATTTACAAGAATCTTTGAACGCTAAATTAAATTTATTAAAAAAATATAGGAAAAAAAATCCAATTGAAAATTTTAACTCTCCTACATTGAAGGAACTAAATTTATAATATATTGGGAAAAGGATGTGTACACCTTGAAAAGAAAAGGCTTAACAACCAAATATAAAACTTTGTATATTAATTTATGCTTCAAAATTCTGAAACCTCCCCAGTTGTGATGTTCTTTAAGTATTTGTTAATCAAAGATATGATATCCTCCTATACCGGAAAAATCTGTCATTAAATTGATAGTTTTCTAACTTAGATTCCCGCAATAAATTATAGAGATAACGATTCTGGAAATTATTTTTCTGGATTTGATCCAAAATTCTTTGATTTTCTAAATCTTGGTGACTTCAAACAAAACAAAAGAAAATGGGATTTGCTGACTTACAGTTGGCACAACTACAGTAGGTTCCTCGTCTGTTGTCACAAGCATTTCGTCGAACATATGAGTAGCAAACTTTGACTGCCTCCTTAGACCTTGAATCACGGTAGCTTCTCTTGCAGCGTTTTCAAGCTGAGTAGCTTCTTGCGGACTACTTTTTCTTGTCTTTTTCTTTTTTTATATTAGATTCAAGATTTTTAATTGAACCTTGTTTCCATGTTGTTCAAGCTATTGTTCTCATGAGCTTTAAAACATAGGCTTTGACATAAACAGAGGCACATTTGGGTGTTGAGAGACGGTAGCATTCGTTAAAAATTTTAAGTTTTTTTATATTTTTTATATTTTTTATTAATAATTTAATTTTACTCCCTTCAAACTCATATAATCTTATATCTTTTAAAGTTTTAATATAACTTCTTAATAGCTTATAACTCTTACATTAAATTTTGAGTTCGTTTTTAGATATAATCTTAAAAAAAGCTCGAGATTTTTTATAAGTATTACGCTAGCTAGAGGAAGGTTACAATAATCACCGTGTCTTCTGTATTTCAATGCCGGCCGGTGGCTGCAAGATCACCTAATACATATTTGGATCCTTCCAAGGTTGTCTTGGCACGGAAGTACTTCACAGGGCGGAGCTCCCTTGGCCCAATGGTTCCAATGGATGCTATAAATTTTAAACATTCGATGAATATTAGTTTAATAATAATTTGATTTTTTTAAAATATTCGTATTACAAAATATAAAATTTTATTAGATAACAATCAAGTAGATGTTGAACTCTTGGAAAATAAGATATTACGATAAATAATTTAATATTGTTTAAATATGTCTTAAATTAAGGTATGTGTCTTCGGTTATTTTTTCTATGAATTATTTAGGTCCCTATATATTTAAACGTTACACATATTAGATTATGTCTATAGATTTTAAGTTTAAATTATATATTCGATACTGACTCCACCATTTTAGTACTTCACCTAATACTCATTGTGTTGTAGGTTTTGCTCTCTTGACGTTCGAACTCAGGTATTGTTTCGTTTTTCGGTTGTCATTGTTTATCTTTGTTTTCAGTCAGAACAATCGTGTACCCATTGTTGTCTCGTATTATTGTCGTCATGGATACCTTTAAACTTTGATATGTGTTATTACAGAAGACGATAGACTAAAAAAGACTCGAAAATTAATATTTTTTTTCTATTATGATAAAAAATTTTAAAAAAATTATATACCTTATCGATTATAAATAAATATTTTATTTTAATAAATTATATAAAATCTTAAAATTTTTAAACCGTTTTTAATTATAAATAATACGATGAATTATATAACTTTTGCAGATTTCAATCCCATTGGTCCAACTATAAATGGATCCTACCGTCTTATATAACCATTTTCTGAAACTATTTGTTTTGATTATGTGCGCTACAGGACTTTAAAACGCTTCAAATGGTCTATCTTATCGTATACTTTTGGAAACTACAATAAATATTTTGATTATGATGTAATTCTTTTGTTAAGTCTCCTAATTATAAAAAGTAATATATAGATTTTTTAATTAATTATGATTAGTAAATTAATTTAGTTTTATTAAAAAATAAATGAATAATGATGTGGCAGTTATATGATGATAGATTTAATTCTCGATTATTATTTTTTATTTTAATTTGATTTTAGATTTATTTTTTTAATATTTAAATATTATTATATTTTAATCTTTTAAATCCTAAATTTTATATTTTTCTCTTCTAGTAAAATAAACTTTCATTGATGTTAACGATAGTCATTTACGATCTTATCTGCGATAGTTAATTTATAATGACTACCCACAGCATGAGACGTGTACCCTTTATATTTAAAAAGAAAGTAGATGAAAATTAAGATTTAAGGGATTAATATTATAATATTTAAATATCAAGAATTAAAATTTTAAATTTATGACCAAATTTAAATAAAATGTAAAAAGAATAAAGGTTAAATTTGTTATAATATAATTTTATTAATTATCATATCATTAATCGTTTAATTTTTAATAAAATTAGACCGATTTGTTAATCACGATTAGTCAAGAGATCTATTTGCTTCTTCTCATAATCAGTAAACTCAACAAAAAATTAAATCATAATTAAGGGATTATTTATGTAATTTATCCTATTCTTTATTTGAAATAATGAAACCGTCCATCGAACTGAAGAACAAAGTAACCAATAGTTCTTTAAAAACAACAGAGATCCAATAGAAACTCACAATCATAATCAAACTGGAAGACTGAAAATAAGTACAAAAGGATCTTTATTATTATAAATCCAGAATGGAAATAGAATCAGAAGTCTATCAAATTCAAAGCAATGATCATCAGAAATCCAAACCACACCTGGTGGTTTCAAAAGTACCGTCGAAGCTCTTATTGGCAGCTGAGTTGAAAGGAACCTTCAAGTCACAAGAAATTCTAGGCTTAAACCTACCCGTTTTGATCATTCTAAGCTTAAACCTGATCCTCAAATACAGCTTCACATCGATGCTGTAAACCCCATTTGTCCTCTCTTCATTGAATTCTGAAGTTTCCTCGGCACTCAGCCTGATAAATTGCTGCCCCACGAAAACAGGGTTCAAGAAACTGGTGTTCTTGTGTCCTTGATAAAACGGGGTCAAGGTTTGGGTACTGAATCTCTGATCCTCGTAATAAGCCCGAGCCTCGATGCGATCGTAGTATATGCCGATCCTCTTGTTGGGATTACGCAATGTCATGTTCACAACCAGGTTGTACTGCAGAGTGTTGTTGGCAGTGAGGTTGAACTGGGTGAGTTGGACGTGTGTGACATGGAATTTGACCCTGTTGGGGCGGAAGGCGAGCCAGAAGAAGAAAACCACGAGGCCGATGATGACGACGGCAGTGATGATGATGTTGAAGAGGCACCTCAGTATACAGCACCCGCAGCTTGAGCCACGGTCGGGGCGATGGTAGTGTCTAGTGGGTGGTGGGATGGAGGGGCCGTAGTATGCCCCATTAAGGTGAGTTTGTCTGTCAGCCATGTAGAGAACACAGTAGAGAGGATCCTTTTGGGAAGGATATATAAAGAGGGAGAATTAGGGTGGAAATAGGAACGAAAAGGGTACGTAAGAAGACGTTAATAACTATATCGAATTACTTCGGCAGTTGAAGACCGCGTCCATCCTCGATTTGACGCGGTTGCCTTGGTGATTTCCTTGTGAAATGTTGGAGAATTATGTACGGCAGGCTGTGGCATTATCATATTTCAAGAATATATAATTATAATTATAATTATAAATATTAGTTCAATTACTTTATAGGAATGATTATCATAAAAAAATTATAATTATAATATTTTATTTTTAAAATTTTAATTAAGTATATAAAAAGCCGTCTCAGAGATTTTTAGATATTATACAAAAATAATAAAAATTAGGGAAGATAGTTCAGAATTCAGCTTGGAGGGATGCTTAAAAATTAGGGTAAAGTACATAAATAGTCACCGAACTTTTAAAGTAATTCATTTAGTCATCAAATTTTTAAAATTTTCATTAGGATCACTCTAACTTTTAAAATGTACGTTAACTTTCTTTCTTTCCATTTTCTTCTTCCTTCTTTGTTCTGTTTCTCCTCCCTTTTGTTTTTCAGTGAAGACATGCCTCTGATCATGAAAAGAGACACCACCAAAAAGAAGAACACTTTAACAACAACTGCAATAATTAAAAGAAAAAGAAAAATCGGATGCGTTCCGCTCAGCTTTGGAATACTGATGATGATGATGATTTCTCCATTGATCACACTCTAGATAATAAGATATCTTGTAGAAAAATGAAGACATTGCGTTTAAGCTGAAGAATTAATTTACATTGAGATAAGTTTCTTGAAATTCAACTATCTTCTTGCTTCCTTTACATCAGAGAAACCATGTAAAAACAGGGGAGCAGCAGCAGACCAGTAGGCAGCAAAGGAGGGATTGCTCGCCTGAATTGCGTTGCCGGTTAAACGGAAGTTAATGAAAGGGGCCAAAATAAAAGAAGATTAAAAATTGGATAACCCTAATAAAAGTTTTAAATGTTCAGTGATTAAAATGAATAGGCACTAAAAGTTGGTTACCACTGATATAGTTTACCCTAAAAGTCATTTAAAGCCAAAATAAAAGATCTGACCTTAATTTACCTAATTTTAAATTTAATAGAAACCTATGATTTATTTAAACCCTTAAATGTAATTAAACATAAAAATGTAACCCAATCACATTAAATGTGGATCCCCCACTAGATGACTTGTTTATTTATTTGAACCATTCATAAAACTACTTTTAGAAAAATCAGTACAAAGTTCAAACTTTTTTTTTAATAAAGTTAAAGCTTTTAAAATCAGAAGATAGAGGCTAGAATAATTTTTTTTTACAATTCTAACTCAATATTCCTTCACATCTTTTCTCACGTAAATAAATAATTTTTATTTTACACTCAAATAAAAACTCTTAATTATTTCTTATTTGGTTTGTTGTTTTAGATTGATTGTCGATAAAGAATCGAATGGTGAGTTTGGGTATCCAAATCGACTCTGATTACTTACTTTGTGATGTGTTGAACTTGAGAAGAAATCACTTGTTCGAAGATTGTGTTTTCTCGACTCGAGTGTGGCATTTACTAGTTCTTGCTTGCAAGTAACACTGGACTCAACGAGATTAATCTGCTAGCTTTAACTGAATTTTACAGTTTGGAAAGGAAAATTTCATACGAGCTGCGATTGTGTGTTTAGTTTGGTGTGGATAAACTATCATGTCTGGAAAGAGAAGAACAACCGTTTACATGGGAAGCAATCATGTTCAGCCGATTTTAAATATGATATTGGTTTATATTTTAATTCTTGTCATCTTTCTTTTGATAGGATTTAGCTATTAATTGGAGTATAGTGTGAAATTACCTTTGTTTGGTTTGTAAAGACGATGGATATGAATGGTTGCTTTAGATGAAAAAAATTGAATTTATTAAAAAAAACTCTTAATTATAGCTTAAATATGTATTAATTAATAATTTATATCAAATTAAAGCCTTAAACTTTAATTTATATAAAATTAGCCTATGGTAGAATCCAGTTTTCATTTCATTCAGAAAAAAATAATTTATCATTGAATACGATAAAAATATTTAAAAATATGTCACATTAAAAAAGTTGTCTCAATAAAAGATAATAAAATTCATATTATTTATGAACTTGTAATTTAATCAATTTGACAAATTAACACAAACAAAATAAAAATAAGGGCGAGATCTATTTTAAGGAGGTAAATTTTTATACTTAATAAAATTATATAAATTTTAAAAATATAGAAAATAAAAGAAAATTATTAATATATATGAAATTTAAAAAGGGTATGTTTTCTCTTAGAATCCTAATTAATGAAAATTTATTAAATAAACTATTTTATTGTATCATCTATGATCACATCTAATAAAAATATTTTATTTCATTTTAAGGTAAATTTTATCTATTTCTTACGTATCATTAAAGAGTGAATAATTATTTAGAAATTATGCTGAAATAAATGAATCTTAATAATTAGACCGTAAATAAAGTAATAAATCAAATTCATCTAATAATTTCTCGAAACTAACACTATCTCATCCCACAATTGTGTATGTGGAGCAACTAAAAACATTATCATGTGATGAGTGGGTTGAAATTCCTTTGATTAATTTAATAGGTAAGGAAGATGAGATATTGAGGGTACACATTTAGGAAAGTCCCTTTCTAGCTTAGTATTATTAGGTGGAATGGTGGTGGTGAGAGAAAAGGACCACCACGACATTGCCATGTGACAACACATATCACATTACGTTTAACTTTCATTAAATAGACGGATATTATAATTTATATCAAAATTTAAATTTATAAAAAATAAGATAATATAAATATTTTTAATTAATAGAGCGAAAATAAATGAAATCAAGAGTAAATATCAAGCAAGCGATATTTGAAAAGAATGGAAAAACCATTCACCGAAAATTATTTCTTATTAATCACACAATCTTTTTCAGAAATTAAAAATCTCTACAACTTGTTCTAATATTTAATTGTAAATTTTGCCATTATTTTATCACATCAAATTTATTTCTATAGCAAAATGTACAATTTCATCCACCTATATATATATGTATGAAAGAAGGAAATTAAAATATTAACGGCGTGAAATATAAGTAAATAAACGATAGAAGTACTTAACGGCGGTTTTGTTTCTCCATCTTTTTCTTCCTCCTCAGCCACCTTCATTGTTCACACGCTAACACTGCATCTAGTCACGAACTGGTACTTAATGGCGTTTTCGCCGATCATAACGCCGTTGCTTTTGCTCCCGAAGGTGATATAAGCCGGACATCTGACGTAAAGATGATATCTCCCGGAGACGAAAGCTCCAACTTTCCATCTCACCCGTCCATCCATCTTGATCATCAAGAAGATCGACCCGGCTGCCCGTTCTGATCCTAGACTGGTGGAGAATTCTGGGGCGATGGGCACCGAGTTGCCGCTGATGAAGGGAGACCAGACGTTGATCTCGTTGTGACCTTGGTACGTCGGAGGGATGGATGTTCGAAGGGTGATTTGTTGGTTATTGTAAGTGGCGTAAACGTCGAGTCGGTCGTAGTAAATACCGATCCTGTCGTTGGGGTTTCGACTGGACACGGTGAGCTGGAAATTGGAGGTGAGGAGGTTGGGGATGGAGGCGTTGAAGTCGTAGACGGTGGTGTCTTGGAGGATAAACCTAGGCTTACTGGGACGAAGGATTGCCCAAATGAGGAGAATTGTTACGAGAACAAGCAGGAGGAAGATTAGGATTCCAGCGATGATTCGTCGGAAGATTTTCCGGCGGCTTTCTCCGTGGTTGCCGCATTCTTTCACCGACATCGTTGATGGGAAGAAGACAGACGAAGAGAAGTGAAAAACAGAGGAATGAGCTTTCAGTTTATGGTTGTGTAATGAAAGGAGCTTGTTGGGAGCATGAAATGTGTAAAAGAAGTGAGGGGTTATTTATTTAGTTTGTAAATAAAATAAATGGTTATTTCAACTTTATATTTTCATTTTATAAGTTGAAAGGAAATTAATCAATGATTGAATTTAATTTTATTATAGTAGATAAATATTATTTTTATTGATTATATTTATAATGTACCGATAAAATATATTATATTTATTAATTTATATCAATTTATAAGTTTAATTCTAGATATATTTTTATAAAAAATAATATCAGTTACACAATATCTAAAATAAAAATTTATTTAAATATAATTTATAAGAATTAATTCTAATAATAAATAATTTAATTTTATTTATATAAATTTTAAGTTTGAAATGTTATATTTCGTTCTTTTATTGGTAAAATTATTTCTTCTATATTAAAATGGGGGAAAAAAGTAGTTCCAATAATATAGTGATTAAGCTATATAAAGAGTTTTAATAAATGCCACTTTAAGGCAAGGCCAAAGTAATTAGGAAACCCATAAAATCGAAGTAAAATAAGATGAGGTGGAATAGTGATTTTAATATCTTTATTTAAACTTAATTTATTTAATATTTTACGATGTTTCATTTAATTTGAATTTAAATATAAATTTTAAAATAAAATTTTAAATTTAATCTGATTCTGTTCGATATAAATAAAATTATTAATTTTCATTATTATTCGATAAAAAATCTAGTTAATTAAAAAATATAAATTGAGAGAAAATATTTACAATATTAAAAAATATTAAAATGTGTATTGGGAAATTTTAGTAATTATATCTAAATATTTAAAATAATATATAATTATTATTTTAAATTAGATCAAATAAAATATTTCTTACTTTAAATTCAAATTTAATCCGATATAATTTCATTTTTCAAAAAAATTAATTTCAAAACTTAATCTAACCTTTTTTTTTAAAAAAACACTTTAATCTTATAAAATTAAATCAAGATAATATGAGTTAACTGGTCATCCTCTGCTGTAATGCCACGTTTTCATTAGAATCCAAGGCCCAATTATGAAGATAGGGAAGCTTCCATCTCCTCCACCGACTTTCTTGTGAGGTTACCAGAATATACACTCAATCCCTTTGTCGCCTTCAGTTTTTAATTTAATACATCGAAAATATTAATTTATATTATTATTTTTACGATATTAGATTTAATAAATTAGACCTTTAAAATTTTAAACATATGATTAGGCCATTTTAAATATTTGAATGACCCTAAACCTTTAAAAAGTACCTAACATTTATTCTAATTTTAGATATAGGATAAAGTAAAAAACCAATACTTTTTAATAAATTTTAATTCTAATTTTACTTAAAGGACAAGGAAAACAGACTAGAAGAAAAAAAAGTGTTCTTAGTAGGTTTAAAACTCGTGACTTAAACGAATATGAAGAAATAAAGATAAATAATTTGATCGTGTTTAATTTGAAAAATTCATTACTTTTATGTCCCTTATAATGTTATTGGGAGAAAGAGTTTGAAATCAAATTCTCCAGCTAAATTATTGTTGTTGTTATTACATGACATTTCACCTACCAAGACAAGCCTACTTGCCTTGATGTCACACATGTAACTAATTACTTTAGCACCAGTAGTAATGTACAACATCAATGTGAACAACTTGTATTTCTTTGGTTGAAAGTCAATTCAAAATTTAATGTTTCTTGGAAAATAATTCACACTTTAAGAAAATAAAGGAATTGTTTGTAAAAGGAATGTGAAAAAAGAGAAGCCACTTTCTTTAGAGCAGTATAAGATTAAAAAAGTTGAAAATTATATATCGAGTTCGAGATATTATATAAAAAAATTATTAGAAGACTCACCCGTCAAAATTATATGATTCGAATTAAACTGAATTAATCAGAATAAAATTTTAAAAATCGAAAGAACTATAAAAAAATACTAGAAAAGTATGAAAAGAGAAAGTGACTTCTTACGCAGATTTTTCAAACATTCAATATATATCCAACCAATCAAAACTTATACAAATTTTGTAAAAAAGGCATCTGAAATTGGGTGTGCAAAAGTTGTACAAAAAATGAAAATTGAGTGGTGGAAGCAAAGGGATATCCCCTTTTAAGGGCATGTTGGTGGTGGGTTCCATGTCCCTTTGTTTATAGGGGAGGGGTTATAGCCGATAGGATCCCCAAAAGTCAGCTTTTGGGCACTGACATTTAAGATGATACCCATCCCATCCCTTATCGTTGCCTGTACAAAGTCCCTACCACAAATCTTTTTAGAACCTCTAAATCTCCATAGTTCTACTTTCATGCTACTGGGATTTTTTCCCTATCAAAATATTGTTGTTGTTATTAGAGAAAATATTTTATGTTTCGGGTGTTTTTTTTAATAAACGAATTTAATCTATCTAATTATGTATATATACACGTATAATTTTGAATCGGACTAAAAAGATTAAAAGAAGTATTTATCTAAATAATTTTGAATCAGAGTTCATCTTATATGAAATTCGTGTGACTGAAATTTGGTTTCAATTTTGATTTCAGTTTATTGGTTTTGGATCAAATTTCAGTCATCATATTCAAGTCGGTTATAGGTCTAAGTTCGAGTAAATCGACTTTATTCTTGAACCTCAAATTAAATTTATCAAGTTTAATAACATAATAAACCAAACTTATCTAATAATTTCTCGTATATATGAGTTTATGTTTATCCGTAAGAAATTCGATCATGTAATACGCGTGAAACTAGCCCGTTCATTCAAGGAAATTGGTTACCCCTCTGTCTTGCTACAGCCTACATTATACAAATGCATGGCTCCAGAATTATGCATGATAAATTATGGTCATGTTCATTCTAATATACTTATATAATAGGCTATAATTGATTAATGTTTATTTAACCTATGAATATTATTTAATTTAGAACTCGTACGAGATAACACCTGGTTACCTTAGGGCATCATTCATATTAGACCATAAATATAATATTTTAATTAACTAATTAATTATAATTGTTTAAGTTCTAATTCTAACTAATTATCTAAATTATTTATTAATATTTTAATATTTTAATGTATACCGAATATTCTACTTGAAAAACCACGTTGAATAACATCTAATTAGTCTCAGGACATTATTCAAATTGGAACTCTAAGTTTTTCATTCACTACACATTAAATTTCTACAATTGTCTAACCTAATTTAAAGAAACCTAAATGTATTTAAAATAACCTAGTATGCATCTAATATGAGTTAATTAAATCATACTTTAATAATACAATCAATTGAATATAAGCAGTGACGGATCCAAAATTATCTTTCAGGGTGAGCACACATGAAATCTTAAAATTTCAGAGTGGGCATAACTTATAAATATTAAAATAATTTAAGGATTAATTCATAAAAATTGAGAAAATTGAATTCAAATATATAAAATTTAAAAAATTCAGGGTGGGCATAAGCCCACCCTTTAATAGCTTTGCATCTGCCATTGAATTTAAGAACAATTGAATTTAAAGGACTAAATTAAAAAAATGAAAAATCACATTCAATTTTACTATATTTAGGGACTCAATTGAAGAAAATATAAATTTATCAACCCAATTACAAAAACCTAGTGACTCAATTGAAACAATTAAAACTTTATTAATTCAATTTCATGTAAAAATGGGCTAAATTGAGAAGAATGTAAAACTGAAGAGCTAAAACTCAAAGAAACTAGTAATAGAGCGTGGGTCCTCCCTGCCCGATCCGGTAATGCATGCGGACCGACCCCATATCATATGCTAAAACGGCACCATAATAAAAATACAATTATAACGTGCCACATCAATATTTTTCAACATAAATTAACAATAATAATTATAATAAAAACAAAATAAAAATTTAATAATTGTATTATAAATTTTAATATATTATTTAGTATTTAAAATAAAATCATTTTAAAATTTTAATGACTAATTATATAGTTTATCTTTACGAAAACAGAATGTTTAAAAAATGTACAAATAACCCTCCCCTACCTAGATCTCCCTCAATTTCTTATTTGGACTAAGCATATCTTAGGGTGATCAAAGGTAACTCCACCATTGCCAGTACCAGGATCAAGCTCAACATCAAGCAGTGGACAATCAAGCTTCAAATCATAATCCCAACCCAATATACCTGTTCTATACGTAACACTCAGTTTCATCCCCACAGAAAAACGTATTTCTCCCTTCTCTTCATCGCCCTTGATCCCTTCCAACACCCAATCATCCACGTAAGGCTGTTCTTCCCCGCACTGAGCACTGTTGAACTGCATTTCCACTAGTCTTTGCTTCTTTGGTCCCAGGTGCATTGCCTCAACAACAGCACACGAAATAGGGTTACTGTAATTGTAATACAACGAGCTCTGGAAGCTGTGTATCGACATCTCCAATACGCTGTTTCGGTTTGCGAACAACACGGTTATGTCCCATCTTGTGCTAGTCAAGAAACATGATACGTTAAGGCCCGACATCGAGATCGAATGGATTTTTAGTATCAATGGCTGCTGATGCGGTTTTGGAGCGTATGTTGATGCCATGGTGATCCCGACTATCAAGATGACCATCCCAGTGAGTGTGCCAAGGATTGTAAGAGCCAACTGTAAGTTGCTTGAATGTGACTTTGGTTCCCCGTCGGCCATAACTTTTCCTGCAGGAGACATCAAGACAAGACTCATTAAATTAAACCCCATCTCCAGAAACCTAAAAAGGATATCAAAATCCACGAAATTTTTGCAGCAAATTACCTTGGCATGCAGTTGACAATGGCGAAACTAGTGAACGCCTTTGGTTTCAGCCGGGGAACTTCACCAGTTAAGTCGGTCCCTACTCCCTTGTTTGTAGTCTGAGGTAATCCTATGAGGCAATGTTCCTGTTTTTGAAGTTCGAAGAGGGACTGGTTTTAGTTTTTATGGTGATTCAACGATTTGAATTAAGAAATAGGAATGGATGGTAAAGCATTTACGGTTTAAGTGTGTCCTTTGATTCGAAGTGAGCAGTTTTTAAGAAACGACGCAAGGTTTGGTAAAAGACTTCGACCATATATTGTTAGTGAGATAAATATATCTTAAAAAAATTATATATTTGAATTATAAATTAAAAAGTTTCGTTTTAAGACCTCCAAGAAGCAGAGATTTTTATTTTTCACATCTTCGGTTTAAATTAACCAAATCCTAATGCTGCAACAACATCAACACCATCTCCAGTACGGATGACCGCGGAATCTCGTCCGTCGTCGTCAACTACCGTGGAGGCGCCGCCGAAGCAGGTGGCTCAAGCGATGGATAGACTGGGACAGGCCGCTAGACTCATCGCCGACATCCGTCTAGGTGCTGATCGGCTTCTCGAAGGCCTATTTATCGCTGCGCAGCCGCATCAAAGCTCTAAACCTCTCCCCTTGTTGCGCCAAGAAGATGAGTCCATGCGGCAACATCTCCAAGACATCCGCACCGTTGGTAAACTGAAAACAAAGAATTTAAAAGTTTTTTTTTGACTAAATGTTATAATTGATGTCGCATTGGAGGCCTAGGCTTTTGAATGTTGTATTTGATTTTCCTATTAGGAAAGCAGCTGGAAGAATCTGGAGTGTTGAATGATTCACTTAGGTCAAGGAGTAATTCTTGGGGTTTGCATATGCCATTAGTGTGTCCTGACGGTGCTGTTGTGGCTTATGCATGGAAAAGACAGCTTGCTGGCCAGGCTGGTGCGTCCGCAGTTGACCGGACTAGGTTCGTACTCAGTTAGCCAATAGATGTGGTAGATGTTTGCTTTTGTTGAATTCGGACTAATCTTTGATGTCAAGCAATGCCTTAAGGAGTTGGTATTATTTGTTGCAAAATCATATGAATTTTAGTTGTCTACTATTATGCATGGGTTTAAATCTTACAGGAAAGGAAAGGATCCTGCACTAGTAAATTCTGATAGTATTATGATATGTTACATCTGTCTGACTTTATTGTTGAATGTTCTAAGGTCCAATTGAAATGAATGTGAATGGTGATGAAGATGCAAACTTTTAACTGAGATTTGAAGTCTTATTAATTCTACTAGATTTTAACCTGGTGTAATATGCAAAATGAATTGCTTGAAGTTTTTTTAAAGGGTTAACTGATATACTAAACTCCTCTACAGTTACTACTTGTTTAGTTGGTGTTGCTAGCTTGCACCAGTCTAACACTGAATGATTAAGGGTTGTTTCATGCATGAACAAAAGATTTGAACCAAGCTCCTAACTCATTGGCTAACTACAGTCTTGGGCCACAAATATAATTTCAAAAGAGTTGCTTTGATGTAGAATGAAATGATATTCTTATGCTATCTCTGCGTTATCATTTTCCTACTTAAAGCACTCTAGTGTGGTGCTCTTTTCTTGCATTTCAATTCAATATCATCTTTTTTGTTGCAACGTAGTACTACCATATAGTGAGTTCTTTTTTAACTTGGCTTCCGTTTCCTTGGCTCACAATTGTTTTTGCTGAAATTTGAGATTGTTAAATTGTTAATTGCATGCTTCTAATTTTCACAGGCTTGCTCTCAAAGCTTTCACAGACCAGAAGAGGTGATTTTTTCTTCACCTTAATGATGAAGGGGATGGTGAGGGCACTGGCAATATGTCAAAGAAGCACCGCAGTTTGCCAGCTCATGCAGAAGATAATCAAGATAACCTTAGTGATTGTAAAACATTATCTGATATTTTGACTAACTTGGAGAAAGACATGCCAAATCTGAAAGTTTTTACTTATGAAAGACTGGATTGGTTGAAAAGAGTTTCATCATTGCCTGCTTCAGCAAATGATAATATCATGGAAGCACCAAAACATAATTTTCACAGCTCAAGTATACTTAGAACAGAACCTCAGAATGTGGTTGCTATGGATAAGATTGCTGTAATTGAGTTGTTCTTTCCTTCGGTCTTCAGAGCCGTAGTCTCTTTGCATCCAGCTGGTTCAACAAATCCAGATTCAGTGGCTTTCTTTTCTCCAGATGAGATAATATTTTCAGAAGATATGAATGCCTCTTGTTCTCTGTTTTGAAATTCATTACCTTTGATTTGCATATGACCATGAGAGAGGCAAATTGTGGTTATATTGTATGATTCATTAAGCTTGTCATATTAGATACAGCAAATGAAGTAGTAATATTATCACAGATTCATGAAATTGATCGTGTGCATATTCATGGCTCAAATGCTTCTCGGAGCTAATTAGTCTAGTTCAAGTTTGGTCTGTACAACAGACTATAGGCTAGCTTTGATGCTATATTGCTATTTGAAATATTGGCTTATCGGTTGTTTTCTGTTGGACCTAACTGGTATCATGGGAAGCTTTGATTTCCATTTGAATGCAAAGATGTGATGCAAGCTATTTCTTTTTGTCGATGGTAACTCAATTTGCTAGCAGAAAGTTTGACTAGGAATTGTATTCCAATTTCCTAATCTTGTTTTTGTTTTCTTCAATACTTAATAGTTCCAACTTTCATGCTTTTGATTTCTGTTGCCTCCAACAATGTAGTTTAATTGCAATTCTGTATTTACTTCTTTCATTCTGCGCAGGGCGGCAGTTACATGCATTCTAGAGGTTCTTCTGTCTACCATGTATTTAGACAGATCACGGTAACAGTATCCAGTTTGAGTTACTTATAAGTTATGTCTACTGAGCTAAACTTTCTTTTATACTAATTATTGCCCATTACAGGAGCATGCTACTGTTGCCCTCCAGTATTTCCTCGGAATGAAAAGTAAAACAGCACTACATTGTCTTTTGGTATGGTGTCTGTGACAAGCTGTGAATTATTATTCAACTTTAGCAGATATTTCATGTTAATGATGTACTTCTGGTTTTGCTTTTGTAGCACTGGGTATGCAGCTATCAAACTTTATTCTCCAAAGTCTGCAAGTATGATTTCTTTCTTGTTCATTTTTTTTCTTACAGTTCTGTCTAGCTTGTAGTATTTTTCCAGTAAAAACATGAACTTATTCGTACAGAAAATGTGAACGGCTACTGGCAATGGATAGACAATCAGCTTTGATCTTACCTCCTGTCCATCGTGCTCATCAATCTTTTTCTGCATCAAATATTTTGTCGACTAAAGACCAAAGTTCTAATACCCCTGAGGCTTATCATATTGGTTGCTTCTCAGGTGCATAAGTTCATTCTAATTCTCTCTAACCAAGGTATGTTAACTAAGCTATAGGGTAAACTATATGGTTGGTCACTTTGTTTTATAAGTTTTGGTCACTAAGACGTTTAGGCCGTTAGTTTGATGATGTGACAATTTAGTAAAAGGAATTAATTTTTAATTTGACCCTTAAACTTTAAATATGTTACCAATATAACTCATGAACTTTAGATGAAATATCATTTTGACCCTAAACTTTAGATGAAAATTTGTATGCTATGCACAAGGGGCTGCTTCTTGCACATGGTCTGAAATTGTCTTTTTGAGTAAAAATATTTTTGTTTTAGTTCAAGAACTCATTTTCTCCAGAGAACTTGTGCTTAAGAAATTGTCATTTGATAAATTTTCCCATCATTATTGGTCTGATAGGGCAGTACAGGTCACCCACATGAGTCATTATGTGTATTGGGCGTTTCATATTCCCAACTTAACTACTTGACAATAACATGCACTCTTCCTTGTCATTTCCCCATATCGTGTATAATAATAAGAGCATCATAGTCATACTCACTTAAATTTATCAAAATCTTTTATTTGCCTTTCCATCTATTTTAATAGTATAGATAAATTTACGAGGATTCTTTTCAAGTTAATTGTAAAACTTATTTTGTTTTATCTTCAAATTAATTGTTTTAGGAATGTTGACTTTAAAGGTAGTCTTAATGCCTCTGTCCGGAAAAAAATATGTCTTAGTGCCTCTGTTCAGAGAAATTATATCATGGGTAAGTTTCAGCAAGTCATTCATGGACCAACCACTAAAAATTATTCATCTCGTCATTTTTTTCTGTCATATTTTTTTAAGTGAATTTTCACTCATATTTACTGTTAATTCATTTTTAAAAAAATTTCAAGTGAAGATTTACTTGAGAAAATATATGACATGAAAAAAGTGATAAATTAATGATTTTTAGTGGTTGGCCCCATGAACACGTAGTGTGACTAATTTATTTCTTTCTTTTTTAGTTTTAAGTAAGTTTTGTTATTGTTAATTCTTATTATACATACATCTTGTTATGTTTATTTATTTTCTTGTACGATATGATTTTTATATATTTTGTGATATGATTTTTATGTATATTCGTGATAGTATTGTTAGATTTCTTTTGTGATAACAATCAATTATATAGCTTCTTTTTAAAAAAAAGTTAATGAGATTTTTATTGACTTATTCATTTTTTCTTCAAATTTTTAAATAAATACAATTAAATAAATATCAATGAGTGAAATAATTGGGATGAGAGTCTCGCTTCATAATGTATTGGATACCCCTTTGTTTAATAAAAGAACAAATATTATTTGACAATGAACGTACATGTAGACAAAAATAATTTAAACTTGTGTCTTCTAAGATGAAGATTATTTATTTTATTTAAATTGTTTTATTTAAATTTGTCTCTTGGAACGACGGTTATATGCTTTTTTACTGAGATGTTTATTGGTTTTGTGATACTTGAATCATTTTTTTATGTTATATTTTCTTAATTGAATTTAAACTCATATTTACTGTTAATTTATTTTAAAAACAGTTTTTTTAAGTGAAGATTCATTTAGAAAAAATATGATATAGAAAATTAATGAAATAATGATTTTTGGTAGTTAGTTCCATGAACACGTGATGAGATTTACCCATAATATTATTTCTCGCAGTTATTTTCATGCATTGAATCAGACATTTATAGGTGCACCATCCATCCAACTAGTCCCAAGCAGTAGGAGTGCTTATTTCTGGGTATACAATGTAACCAAGGAAATACTATATTTCATTGTTCCGGATTAAGAGTATTTTGTGATCTGACCAGGATAGATAAAAAATAGTCGGTTGTATATCCGATCTGAAAATTTAAATATTTAAAAAATATATGATGATTTTAAATTAGGTATATAAGTTAACGGGTTGGGTCGATCTGGTCAGGTACTTTTGAATACCCGTCAATCGGACTACACCAATGCAATTTTGAACACCCAAAAATTCTGGTATTTTCAAATAATACCAAGGAATGAGTTTTGATGGCAAAAATTTTCCTGAAAGATGAACACCAAGACAGCAACTTATAATATTAAGATATTGAAATACACCAACCAAAAGCAACCACAAATGATACAAATTACATATAGACATGCAAATAAAATTGTCTGTTTTTTCATCGACCATCGGCTGAAGTGAACGAGTCAGCAAAACCAGTTGGCCTAGCAGGGATACTACCTTTGCTGTCTTCTAAATCCATGTAACTAAACTCCTTTCCTTCGGCTTCTTGCCAACCTTTCACCATTTGGTTAAGTGGAAGACTGTAATCAATGCCGCAATACTCATCGTTGTCGTCATCCAATGGTTTCCATTTCAAGACGAGTGGAGCTAATACATTCACAGCATGGCCCATGTCTGGTCTTTGGCTGGGTTCCCTTGCAGTGCAATGTCCAGCAAGTTCAGCAACAATGGAGATACTTTCGAAAGTTTCGTGTTTTATGTCGAGAGTAGGGTCTATGGCTGCCCGAAGCTTCTCTTTGTCTGATTTGATATGCCAGAACCATGCAGCTAAGTACTGGGTCTCTTCGGGCCTACCATCGTCCAATGCCATCATGCCGGTTACAAGTTCCATCAGCACAACTCCGAAGCTAAACACATCGGCTTTGGTTGTGATTTTTCCTGTCACTGAATTGATTGGCACGTGAAGTTAGAGCTGATACCAAAACAAAAGGACTTCAATTATCAAAAACAAGCTTGGGGTCCATGGGATGGAATCAAGGGCAGCTTACTATCTACGTTACTCGGACTCGGGTGTGAATGCGGAATACATCTAACAATTTTTCTAAGCTAGGACAGTAAAAAGGTTCAGACAAACCTACTTCATTGAGATGAATTTATGATGTGTATTCAGCCTAATATCATTGCAAATGATTGTAAAAGCTTAAACGAGTTCTGTACCTGCATATTCCGGTGCTAAGTAACCAAAAGTTCCGGCAAGCCTTGTTACGACGGATTTCTCCCCATCAGGAGCAAGTTTAACCAAACCGAAATCTGAAACTTTTGCTCTGAAATCATCACCAAGTAGAATATTTGAAGACTTCAGATCTCTATGTATGAAGCTTTGGTGAGCCAGGATGTGAAGATACTCCATTCCTCTTGCTACATCCAAGGCAATATTTAGTCGCCTTTTCCAAGATAGAGGCTCCAATTTAAGGCTCTTCCAATGGAAAAGATGCTTGCTTAGAGCTCCTTGGGATAAATATTCATAAACAAGAATTCTTTCATTGCCTTCAATGGAGTAACCCAAAAGAGAGACCAAATTGCGGTGCCGGACCTTCGAAAGAACTGCGATTTCTGCCTGGAATTCATCCAATGCCTTGCTTGTAATCACACCAGCCTCCATTCTTTTAACTGCAATTTGTGTCCCATCATCTAGTTCCCCCTTATAAACTACACCAAAGCCACCACGGCCAAGCTCATTATCTGGTGCAAAATTTTTCGTCACGTTTCTAAGAACTTGAACTGATATGACCAAGTTTCCAGCTTCGATGATATGAGACTCCCCAACGCTGCTACTGTTTCTGCTTCCAGAACCACTCCCGGTTAGTGCAGAAGTGCTCCCATTGATGTCACTCGCAACCACAACCTTAACCACATTGTCTGAATCTGACAGATCCCTTGGGTGAACCACTAGAGCAGGAGCCAACTTACTGCCTTGCCTCTTCTTACAACAGTAGAAAGATAGAAGAACAACCAGAAAGGCAAGAACCGCAAAACTGGCGATCGGAACAACTATTGAAACAAACGTGTTCCGTTTGAAACCTTTAGTTTCAGTTAAGTCCAAAGAAGAATCAGTCGGACTAGAACCTGAACCTTTCGGTGAGGTAGATTGGCTATTGATCGGAGAATCCGAATTCTTGTCCGGTGCATTGTCCCCAGTGGAAGGGGCTGTCTTGTTACCATTCAATACAGGATTACCAGATAGCACAAGCTTCACAGTGCTACTAAATTTTGGTAATGGACCGGATATGTTATTGTCACTGAGATCCAAAGTTTCCAGAGCTTTCAAACTCGTCCAGTTATCCGGAATCGAACCACTTAGATGGTTAGATTGTAGCCTAATTTGAGAAAGGGAGTCCAACTTTGCAACCGAAGGACTCAAAGTACCAGAGAGATTATAATGTGGAAGGTTCATGATTGAAACTTTCCCACCATTACATGCAATTCCCACCCAATTGCAAGGCTCATTATCAGACCAAGAAGAAACAAGCCTGGAAGGGTAATTCACCCCTTTTAGAAACTCTATTAGTGCCATTACTTCTGGGGAGCAAAGCTGCCCCTCACTGGCTTCACAAAACATGTTCGAAGCAAAGGTCACATTTGAAGCTTTAAACATTGGAATTGGACCCATAAACTGATTATTGTTTAAATCTAAGGTGTCCAATCTCATATTTGCTAAACTATTAGGAATCAAACCAACAAGGTTATTTCCATTAAGATTTAGATCTTTCAAGGAAATTAAGTTACCGATATCGTCCGGAATTGGTCCGGTGAACCGATTCCCGTGGAGCCATAGAACTGTGAGGGACTCCATTGTTGCCACTACTTGAATTGGTCCAGTGAATTGATTCCCATTCAGCCACAGCATCTGCAGAGCACTGCCATTGAAGGTCCTTGGAATTTCACCAGACAAACTATTACCAGAAAGCTTCAAGTTTGTCAAGGAAGGCATGGAACCAAGAAAATCTGGCAATGGGCCAATCAAATTACAGTTCATACAAGAAAGGTTAGTCAATTGAGCTGAGTTCTGTAAAGCCTTGGGGAATGACCAGCCAGTTGTGGCATTAAAATTGTTGTGATCCAATGCCAACACTTCCAAATCATCTAAACCATCAAAGAAATCAGCTGGGATTGAATCAAAATTGTTGTAATCCAAATAAACATATTGCAGATTCGATAAGCCGCTGAAAGATGGCAGCTTTCCACTCAACTGGTTTCTTTGGAGACCTATGTTCTTGAGCATGGAGATCTTGTTCAAGTTTTGGGGCAAAGTACCCTTCAACCCCACACCTTGAGCTTGAATCTGAGTGACCCGGGACTCATCATCACAGAACACATGGTTCCAGCTTGGAGGACCACAAGGGTCACCGCCATTTTCAGGCCACTCCAAGAGGTCAGGATTCTCAAGTCCATCTCTGAATTGCATTAAAACATCAAGGTCACCCGGGTCAGTGGTGCTAAAAACCACTGTAACAAGAGATAAAACAAGCACTGAAGCAAACTCCTTTCCCATGGCAGATTTATAAAGCTGCATTGGACCAGATCACCTCAAACTATCATCAAATAACCTTCATTTGAGCACCAATGGCGGCTTCTTCAAATACCCACTTCAAATCTTGCATCAAACAGATTAAAAGAACAAACTTTAGATTCCAGAAATTCTGGGGATAGACACAGAAGAAACACAAGAATTCTTTAAAACAAGCAACAAAAAACCAAACTTTAGGAGATATAGAGCAACAAAGCCAGCTCTTTAACATGTAAAACAACACAAATTATTGAATCAAAGATGAAATTCTGAACTAGCATTATAGATATATCAACACATATATATATCATAAACAAGATTCTGAAAGAAAAAAAGGATTTTACAGATTGCCACACATATCACCAGACATTTCCTTTCCAATCTTGCTAGCTTCATCAATAACAAAAAGACAAGGGCAAGACTGAGTTTTGAACGGAAGGTGACATGATTGAAGGGTATCATAATTCTTACTGGTTCGTTTAATTAAGAAATAAGCTGGTGGGTCATTTTTAATTTTAATATTTTGGTTGAGTGGACTGACCTCATCCATTTTCACTGCTGCTTTGATTTCCGTGACCTTTGGCTTGTTTAGGGGAGAAGCTACCATTCAAATTCCTTTATGGATAATAAAAATAATGCACATGGCTACAAATCCATGGCTTATAAGTTTCTTAATTAATTTAAAATAAATTATGTATATTATTATATTTGAATTATTATATATAAATATATAATTTATAAAGTTATAATATAAATTATACATTTTATCATATATAACTTAAAATCACTATAATTATTTATTTAATTATATTACATAAAATATATTTTTATAGTAAAAGGCTTAAAAGTGAATGCCTTAAACCTTTATAAAGAATCATGGGATACTATATACATTGTAACAATAATATCTTAAAAAAAATTATTACGACATAATAGTCAAAATTAATCTATAAAATTTATATTTTTTAATTCTAAATTTTAATTAATTCAAAATTTTAATTTAAAATTTTAATTGCATTAAATGTTTTCAATGACTTCATTATTTTTTTAATTTTGAAGACTTCAACCAACCCTAAGTCAAAATAAAATTAAATGATCAACTAATTTGATCTATTTACATACCAATAATCAATTAAAATAAATCAAATTTAATTAATTAAGTTAAATTAATTTAAGCGATTAATACTTGTTGTCAAAGTTGAAGTAAAAATCTTTTACCCCGATTATTTCTCCTTCCATATTTTTTACTATTTTTTAATTAGATTTTAAACCTTAACTCTAACTTTCTATATTTTAAACCGTAAACCTAAAAATATATTCTATCGTTAATTCTTTAAACCTTAACCACAACCCTTAACATTGAACCCTAAATCTTAAACCTACTAATTTAAAACAAATCACCAAAAAAATATAATAAAGAGGTAGACGATCTGCACTTACAAATTAATATACGATATAAATATTCCAATAATTAAACCCTCATTTTTTTCATAAGTTTTAAATCTAAATCTTGGCAAGAAATAATTTCCCCTGATAAAAATATAAATAAATTTAGAAAGTAAGTACTATTTATTAGGAAATATTCTCTGTGTCACAATTACACACCAAGTATTACACATGCACAACATTGGCATATGAGCTCCAACTCATGGCAGCAGATAATCATTTCAATACAACAATACTACACATCACATGATATACCAAAAATAATAGTATTAAATATTTTTTTCTTAGTAGAAATATATTATAGAGTCCTCTTTGAGATCAATTGTTTATTTTTTTATAATTTATTAAATCGAAATTGTTATGAATATTTATTAAATCAGCAAAAATATTATGTTTATTAATCAGAGTTTTGTTTATTATGTGTTTCTTATGTCTATAAATAAATAATTTTATGAAGGCAATATACACACTCGAATATTCAGAATAAATATATATTTTTTATTTCTCTCATCTTTTTGTTTTTCTTCTTATTTTTTGTTATTTTATTTACAATAAAAATCTTTTATTTTTTCCATCGTAAACATTTAATTAATTCATTTGAATCCTCTATTTTAAACTCTATACAACGTTCATCTCGCATGTTTAAAATTTCTATTAATTAATTTTTATAAAATTTAATACCGATAATTAAATCCAAAAAATATGGTAATGTAATATGAATTTATGACTTATCATAATCATCCCCTGTATCCTATTAATTTCTTTCCCACTTACATTGTCTTGTTACCATCTCTCTTCCAAATTATATTAAGTAATCTCTTGGCAAATTTTTTAAATATGATTTTAGTTCTAAAGATTTGGATCCAGAGACTAGTAATGAGTTGACTTTTACATGGTGAAATAAATGTGCACAACGAAATAACTATGAAAATTAAACTGTTAATTATTTAAAAAAATTTAATCGGATTTATCTGATTTAATTGATTTAATTTATTTAATTTAATTTATAAATAATAAATAACATAATAAAATTTACTCATAATATAAATTGTCTCGTCTCTCGGGATAACTTCTGCTCTAAAGTCTAAAGTAACCTGCGTCTTTGTTTAATTTGGAATCAGTTGAGTCACATCCCCTTACAAAGAAAACGACTTCACAACATATAAAAGGGGAAAATATCTAATCAAAATATTTACGACTTACTTGAAAATCATCGCTATTTATTATCATTAAAAATACATATTTTAAGAATTTATATTTAATACATTAAATAAAAATTATTTTTTATAAATATATTAATTACAAGATTTAAAAAATTAATTTAGAGTTTATGAGTTTAAGTTTAAATATTAAAATAGAGTGTACTTTTTTATTTCTCTCTCTTCAATTTCCGACTGAATTTTGTGATTGAGAGATGTGCATATTTTTCACCGGCAAATAATAATGATCATTCGAGTTTCATGGTTAATTTAGATAAATTCATATTCGTATATTTGATTTTAATAAATAAATCTCTTAGCAATATATTTTTGCATACGTAATAATTTAAACCAAAAACTTTATTTAAGCGATACTAAATTGATTATCACTTGAATTAATCTCATTAATATTATTTTTATATTTCTTATTTTTCTTTGTACATGTTTATGTTCGTTTTGGTCTCTGTTGGTGTGTTTTTTTGGTTGTTGCCTATGTTTGTTGTATTTTGTGTCTTAAGCTCTCATGTTCCATTGTTTTCTCTAGGATTTTTCTTTCGTGATTTTTTCTTTATTTTTTGTTCGGTCAATACATGTCGGCCTTTGTTAAAAAAATACTTATAAATTAGAATTTAAATTTTTATGTACTGTGATGAAAATTAGATTTCAATATATAAATCTTACACTATAATTGTTATCTCTAAATTTTAAATTCTTAAATAAAAATCTCTAAATTATATACCCTAAATTAAATCTTTAAACCTAAAATTAGAATATTATAATTTTTTTAATTTAAATATATAGAATAATTATCCATATTTTCGATACCCGTATCTTTGTAAAATTGCCCTCGGGACAGTTTTCGAAACTTATTTGTATAATTTCATATGAATTATATCCAAATCAATAGATTTAGAAATATAATTATACATTTAAATTTTAAACCAATTTGATATTTTATCGATCAAAAATATGTTTTTTTAAATATATCGAACCTCTGTTTTTTTTCATCTAACAAATAATATGACATTTTTGATTTATACAAAAGCTTGTACATGTTCAAACCTATTGATCTTTTAATTATTGTATTACAAATATTGATGTTCAAACCTATGACTTATGAACAATAATCGTTCTTTTAACCACATAAATTATATAAAACGTAAAATATCCTATTAGTCACTTAATTTTTAGGGCACTTTTAATTTATTCACCCAAAAAGTTTTTGTAATTTTGTTATCCAATTTTAAGACGCTATCATTTTGATATTACCCTTACAATTTTCAAAAAGTAATCTTACCTTTTAAATTTTTTTGAAATTCATAATTTTTAAAAAATTTTATATCCTAAATTTTAATTACACTTATTTTTTAAAAAAAATGTCAATTAAACTTTTAGTTTTTCTGAAAATTTTAATTTTAATTTCTATTTTAAAAATATATGATTTTGGATTATTGGATCAATCATGCAATTTTCCCACATCTACCAACAAAAGTGGGACAAACATATCCAATTTCACCATTTTTTTTAATTTTCTTTCCCTACCTTAATAATAATTAAACCAATGCTCTAAACAGATCAATGATTGGTTTTGTTTCTTCGAAGAGTCCCGGCGGTGCAAGCCTAGCTTTTGATTAATCCATGCACAGACAAAAACGACCCATATGGCAATAGGACAAGCTTTTTGTTTGTAGTGGGTGGGAATAGCTTCAATACAAAAATATTCTTATAAATAATGATAATAGAGAAAATAATTTAATAAATATATTACAATACGTCTAAATATAATTGATATTATTTTTGTTAATAAATTTTGGAACAAGTACACTTTCTGGAAATAACATACAAGGACTCAAATTATTCGAAACTCCAAGCAGAAACATTCAATTTATTTCATATTTATAGTTCAGCAATTGTCTTGTTTCAGTCCAGTTTTCCATGTCTGATTGCCGAGACTATAGGCTCCATCGACGGGCAACTTGACACCACTCACGTACTTGGCCTCATCGCTTGCTAGAAACAAGGCAGCCTTGCAATATCCTCTGCTTCAAGTATGGTCGCTTCCAAGACTGTTCCTCGAAACAATCGCCTCGACCTTCCTCTTTCGAAACATCTAACAAGTTGAGTAGCAGAGGAGTCGGAATGGGTTCAGGAGAAATGCAATTGACTCTCTAATCCCATGCTCTCCTAACTCCACGCTCGAGCTCCTAGCCAATCCCACAATAGCGTGCTTTATGTGTTATAGGCATGTGGAGTATCCATCTAAGTAACCGAAACTATGCTAGCCGTGAAGAGAATGCACCCTTTCCTATCCGGAATCATCACTCGAACGGCATGCTTGGTGTCAAGGTCATCCCGTCTTGGACAATATCAATGAGACCATTGATAAAAGAAGTACAGGAAAATATCAAGATCATCTCTTATTGCATTGTGATCTTGCCTTAATAAATTCATTCGGGAGCGAACAAATATAGAACTAAGAGATAATATAAGTAATACTTAAAAGAGTGGTCAAGTTAAGATGCGAGTCGAGATATTTTGGAAAGGCTAAACTCAATTCAGAAAATGTTATCGTTCGGACGAAGTAACATCTATTCGCGTCATATGATAAGTTTATTTAACTCTTTAGGGGAAGTGGTTTGATGTCTGGTGTTGGGTCTTCACCATCCCCTCACCATTGGCTTGTAGTTAAGCTACCATGGTGTAAGTGACCTTCTCCTAGGTTCATATAGGATCTAGGTGTGTGGTATTGGGCAAAGAGAATGACACGACGTTTTACCCTTTTTGATTTTTAGAGTTTTAGCTTAATTAATTCAGACCAATTCATATTGTACATCTAATTGTGATGAGTGAATCACTTTGTGAAAATTTTCTGTATACACAATGCTTCGACCTAAAACTTGCTTAAGTAGAATCAAACTGTTTACTACTTAAATTAATCCCTGTTGTTCATCTATCATTTTTTAATAAATACTAAATCCGATCTTAATCATTTAAAATACATAATAAAATAAATTATCAATAAATATATTTAAAATTAGTAAATATTTATTTTTTTATCGAACTTGTGTGAAAATTTTTAATTGTATAGTTTTTGTTAAAATAGATGTGTTTTAAGTTTCTGATATCCGATTAAGACCTTTTAAAACCCATTTCAAAAATAACGAATAATTGATATTTTATAAAAAGATGTCTTAATATAAAAAATCCAAAAATTTTATCCAAAAATTCATTTTTTATAAAATATCTAGATTTTTTTTAGATTCTTTTACTTTTAAATTGAAACTCATTTTCAAATAGTTATTAGAAACAATTTCAACCACCTTAACTTATAAAAAAATACTCTTAGAAAAGAGAACGTTAAAAAAAAAACTGAAAATCTCTCATATGGTGATGTTTTTACTTTTTAAGCATTCACACAAACTTAAAACACTTTATAATGATAATTGAAACTCACAGGTTTGTGAGTATGAAAATTTAGGCTCTAAGATATCTTTCGATTAAATAAAAATTGTCTTGATGATCATTAGTTTTTTTATGTGTTTAAAGGGTTTTTTTTATTTTTTTCAAATTAGTTTTTAGTCGTTGAAGATCGTTAAAAATGAATTACAGTCATCGAGAATAATTTTTATGCTAAAATTTAATATGAAATTATCGATATTATACGTGAGTACTTATATCAATATGAATTCATTTTTAAGAAATAGTTGTCGGAGGTTATTTCAGCATAAACGTTTCACAACCTATAGGAAGGTTTTCAAACTTACGATATCAAGGTTTTGAAACGTTCATATATGTACTGATACGAAAGGTGTTGTATTGGTACGCGATTTTGGTTTTAAAAAAATTATTAAATACTTGTATCGATATAAGTTTATGGGAACTGATATAGGGATTCAATTTTTGATAGTTTTGTAATTCAAAAATATTTTAAATCATATAAAAACCTTCTAGAATCATTCCAAATATATTTTTAAATTGTTTGAATTTTAAAAAGGGTCCTTAAGAATAAAAAACAAATCCACGTCATCATTTTTTACACATCATCTACACACTCATAATTTTAATTTCCAAATCATCTCTCTAAATAAAATATATTAAAATTAAAAAAATGATGACATAGATTTATTTTTTATTCTAAACCCTAAACCCTAATTAAAAATAAATTTACGTCATTATTTTTTTTAATTTTAGTATATTTTATTTAGAGAGATGATTTGGAAATTAAAATTATGAGTGTGCAGATGATGTGTAAAAAATGATGACGTGAATTTATTTTTTATTCTTAAGGACCATGGATGACGTGGTGGAACCGGTCCATAGAATAATTTTTCGTTGTATTGGTACGCGATTTTGGTTTTAAAAAATTTATTAAATACTTGTATCGATATAAGTTTATGGGTACTGATATAGGGATTCAATTTTTGATAGTTTTGTAATTCAAAAATATTTTAAATCATATCAAAACCTTCTAGAATCACTCCAAATATATTTTTAAATTGTTTGAATTTTAAAAAGGTTTTACAATCTTTCAAATAAGTTCAAAAATTATTTTTAATTATTATATCAAAACACAAAGCTTAATAGGTTTTAGTACAGTTTCTAGGTCGAGTTAGTTTTTTATGTCCTTATTTGAGCTTTCAGTCTTATATCCGATATAAAATATTATATTTTTTAATCAATCAAATAATGACACATGTTACTAAATAAAAGGTTATAATAATGTTACCAAATGACCTAAAAAGAATGATATTAATTGTTAATGGACTAAAATAGATTTTTTTTTAAAAAAAAATAAAAGAATAGTTTTCATTAATCTTGAAAATAAAGATCAATTGCAATCGGAGAATTATAAAAATTATTTTATTAGCCCAACACTTGTTCTTCTTAAGCCTATGATTCCATTTAAGCCCAACCCAAATATCACACAATAAAAAATTCTGATCCGCGTCTTCTCCCAACGGTAACAATAACCCGAATTGTTTTTTCTCCACAAAAAATTATACAACCCTAGGGCTAGGGTTTCTGCGTTTTCTTTCCCCTCCTTCTCTCTTCACCCGAGTGAGGATCAAAGCTTTGTTGCCATGGTCGGTTTCTTTTGAATTCTATCCTTTTCAAGAACTAGCTTATAATCGCTAAGTTTCGTAACTGTTGCTAACTTTCTTTTTTAATTATGTGTAGCCGCAAGGTGATTACATAGATTTACACTGAAAGAGGCATGGTTATCGCCATGACTTCTTCGAGAAGAAGCGTAAGAAGGAAGCTCGTCAAGTACACGAGCGTTCTGCAAAGGCTCAAAAGGTCATTAATTTTTTCCTTCGATTTCCCCTTTTTTTATTTATTTTGCTTTCCTTTTTTCCCTTGGAATTTTATGAGCTGATTGATTTGTCTTCGTTACATTGTTATAATAGGCCCTTGGTATTAAGGGTAAGATGATTGCCAAGAAAAATTATGCTGAGAAGGCCCTCATGAAGAAAACGTGAGTCTTCTTATTTTCTTTTTTTTTTTTTTTCCTGTATTCATTTTACTCCAATTAGAGCTTCATGGAAATGATGTCCCATTTTGCACTGGAAAGAGTTACCATTATTTTTTAAAATGTCTGATTAGCTGATTGAATTTGCATTGAGTGGTTAATTCGTAGTGATAATGCCCAATTGCCCTTAGTGGACATCATGTCTTTTGTTAAATTAACGTCTCGCGCCACTTATTCCTGGAGAGTGAACATGTTTTTATTTTTCTCTTTTTATGTTGCCCATAATTGCAGTTTTTCTTTAGTGAGTTGGTACTGGCCAGTGGCCACTGGGTTGTTAATGCATGTATTTCTTTTTGGATAGCCAAGTTGCGTTTATGGATGGCTATTTTACTTGGACTTGTGTATGAGTGTCTGATATGGATATGTGTTTGAGATGTATGCTTAATTTTCACAGTTTTTCCATTTATTTGGAAGGTCATATCCTTACACCCATTTCTGTTCAAATAAGTTTTGAATGCCAATACAAGTACTTCAAACAAAATGAAGAGTCAAAACTACATTAATGGTGTTGTTAGAGGATATTGGATGTGAATTAGATGCTGCCATTTGATCTTCATTCAGAAATTCTTCTAAGGCCACTTCAAACATGTAGATGGAGTAGTGAGACATACCTATGGTCTTCTCGGTTTTGTTTACATGAAAGAATTATGAGCCATGAAACAAAACTTACCTTTCGGGAGATGCATTCTTACTTTAATATGAGACCTTGTTTTAAAAAAAAACAATTGTTGTTTTTCATCATTCCTGTTCTGTTTATTAATTACATAATAACTTGGAATTGTGTTTGTATCATGTCAACAGATTGGCCATGCACGAGGAATCGTCAACTAGGCGAAAGGTGGATGACGAAGTTCAAGATGGAGCTATTCCTGCCTATCTTATGGATCGTGAAAACACCACACGTGCGAAGGTACGCTAATAGATGAGATTGTTACATTAGTACCTATATATATGTCATCAGTGTATATAACATTGTGCTATGCATAGGTTCTAAGCAACACCATAAAGCAAAAGAGGAAAGAGAAAGCTGGAAAATGGGAGGTCCCTATACCCAAGGTAATAAAACTTTTAATATATTCTGTTTGTTTAATCTTAATATGTTTTTTCTCAAATTTCTTCTGTATTCTATTCTTAAGTTTTCTTCTAACTACAGTTGTTTGACTTCAAACTTTTGTCCTCCTTCAGGTCAGGCCGGTCGCTGAAGATGAGATGTTTAAGGTGATCAGATCTGGAAAAAGAAAAAGTAAGTACGAGTAATTAGCATATTCCATTTCTTATATTACCAATTAAAGATACACGACCTTTGTTTCTGGAATTTGGCTGTACAATTTATGAGGATGACTGATGTACTAGTTTCTGGTTCTTATATGTTAATTTCTTCTTGGTTCTCTTTTCGCAGCTAAGCAATGGAAGAGAATGGTTACAAAGTGCACTTTTGTAGGACCTGGTTTTACAAGAAAACCTCCGAAATATGAGCGTTTCATCCGTCCTTCCGGATTGCGGTTTACCAAAGCACATGTTACACACCCTGAACTCAAGTGTACCTTCAATCTTGATATTATTGGGGTGAAGAAAAATCCCAACGGTCCGATGTATACCTCTCTTGGTGTTATGACAAAAGGAACTATCATCGAGGCAAGTTTTTGTTTTCTCCACAAATTTGCTCATGACTTGTGTTTACTCCACATGGTTGATACTCATTCTCTTTATGTCGAATTCAGGTTAACGTAAGTGAATTGGGTCTGGTCACACCAGCCGGGAAAGTTGTTTGGGGTAAAGTTCCTAATTCTCAATAATGCATGAGCCATCCATATTCTATTTTTTTCGATTATTCTAATGCTTATTCTGATTGGTTCTGATGAGTTCAGGAAAATATGCTCAAGTAACCAATAACCCAGAAAACGATGGATGTATAAATGCAGTTTTGCTCGTCTAAGAAGTTTACTGTACATTTGAAAGAGTCAAGTCGAGTCGCCTCCACTGTTTGTCGACTTTTATGGTAATCGAAGCTGATGAGGATGGAATCCTGATGACTGAAACTAAGAGTTCAGTGCTATAGCAACATTAACACTGTTGGCTCAGCTGGAGAATGTTAATTTTCCATGATTATTTTCATTTCATTTCATGCTGTTAGAACATAGAACTATCATCGTAATGGGGGATGTTTTAAGTGGTTAAGGAACAAACGGATGGGGAGGCACAAAACCGACAAACAATCGTGGGGTTGCCGTTTGAATTCCGTGCTTTCAAAATAGGGTAAACTATTCTAGTTACTGTTGAATGTTATTAGTGTATTTATTTTGGTTTTTGAACTATTGAATTCGTTTACTAGATCATTAAATTTATTAAATTAACCTATTTTAGTGGTAAGAATTAAGTAAAGTTGATGTAATAGCTAACGAAATTTATAAAATTATATTTAGAATTAAAATTAAATAAAATGTTTAAATTAAATATTTTAATTGAATATTTAAATATTTTAATGTAATATTTGAATATTTAATATTTAATATATAATTAAATATTTAAATGTTTAAATTAGTTAAAGTATGACTATTATTTTAAATCAATCTATAAACTTTAGAGTATTTTGATTTTACCCTTAATTTATAATTTTTATTTTAAATTAGTTCTTAAACTCTTTGAACATTTAAATATTATCTCAAATTATCATTCTATGCTAATTATAACATTTTTTAATAAAACTATCATAAAAATTGTTAATTGTAATGAAACTTTAATGTGTATTATTTAAGTAAAATTCTACGACGGGCGTCGAACACCGTTGAACACCGTTAATGATGAACACTGCTGAACACTATTAAACTAATTAATAAAGATTAAAAACTTTAAGGATTCAACATATAATTAATAATTATTTAAAATAAAATTTTAATTAAATTATTTTCTGTAGGAAGAATTACACAGGTAATCATTCAACTATCATCATTTTTTTGTGTTGGTCATCCAACAAAATTTTTAGTGATAACCGTCACTAATATTTTATTTTGTTTTTATTTTGATCATCTTCTATTATATATTTAACGAAAATTATAAAATGACATGATTTAATAATAATTTTAGTTTCTAAAATTATTATACTATATCAATTTAATCCTAATAGAAAATAAATCATCAAATATTTGGATTAAACCCTAAATTTTCATCCACTTTCTTTTTTTCTTTACAACACTACTTTTAAAATTAATTAACCAACTCACTTTTTATTTCTTTTTTTGTGTCTTTGGGCAACTTATTAAGTCTTAAATTATAAAACACCATTTTAATTTTATGACTTTTTTTAAATCTAATTTAACTTTTTTGATTCTTTAAGTTACTCGTATACATTATTTTTTGAGTCAAATTTGTACAAATATTTTAACATTTAACATATAAATATTAAAATAAAGCAATGTCAATTGAAAAATTATTTCTGCAATTCAAAGATTTTTTAAACGTTTATTCTAATTCCAATCAAATTTATTGTACACAAAATTATTATTTTTAATACTAAACTTATAAAACAATAATTGAATATTAGTTACTTCTTAATTTTAATCAAAGTTCAACTCATAACTATTTTTCTATTAAAAATCAGTTTTTAAAAAATACATTTTCGAACATAATTTTAAATTTATTAAATATTTTAATTAAATTATGTTAGTTACAGTGATTGAATAGTAAAAAAAATCAAAACAAGATTTGATGAGTATTGTTTGTATTATTATGCGGGTTTATATAAAAATATAAGAACTTATTTGATGAGTTTTTTTAATAAGATTAAATTAATATAATATCATAAATTTAGGGATTAAAGTTATTATTAAACTATGTCATGGTACAATCTTATTAAACATTTAATGTTTGATGACCAAAACAATAATAAAACAAAATATTAGTGATAATTTTGATAAAAAAATAATTGAGTGACCAAAACAAAAAAAATGTGACAATTGAGTGACCATCCTTATATTTATCTCAATAAAAAATAATTTAATTAAAATTTTATTTTAAATAATTATTAGTTATATGTTAAATCCTTAAAGTTTTTAATCTTTATTAATTAGTTTAATAATATTCAGCAGTGTTTATCATTAACGGTGTTCAACGATGTTCGACGCCGATCGTAGAATTTTACTATTATGATTTGTTTGATTGGCCCACCAGACTAGACGTGAACGAATACGAAACGACATTGGGTTTGAATTTCAAAGCGTAACCTCTAGTCTCGATTCTCTAGCATATTCCTTTCAGTATTCCTCACCCGAACAAGAATATCTTCATGTCCGAATCAAAACACGCCACCTCTTCTTCCCACGTGACAGGCACCACGTCAGCAAAGAGATCGCCTTATCATCCCACTCGTCTGTTCATACGTGGCATGCCACCTGTCATCCCACGACTTGCTCTTCAGCACAAAAAACCTTAGCCGTTAATTCCCTTTCCCTCTCTCTGTGCGCGAAGTGTATTAAAATCCAGAATCTTCTGTTAACGGAATATTGAAAACCTAGCTGAATTTTCGCGCCATGGAAAAGGTTCCTCAAACAACCACGGCTGCGACGTCCACAGCGTCGAATTCAAGTGCTTTCTCCTTCATTTCGAAAGGGTGGAGAGAGGTCCGTGACTCAGCCGACGCCGATTTGCAGCTCATGAAAAACCGAGCTAACTCCTTCAAGAATCTTGCGGCCAGTTTTGACAGGGAAATCGAGAACTTAATACAATCCGCGGCTCCGACTTTCTCCCTTCCAGCGATCCGGCAATCCTCGGAAATAGACTTCATGAAGAAGCTGCAGCCTAAGATATCGGAGTTTCGGAGGGTTTATTCTGCGCCGGAGATTAGCCGGAAAGTGATGGAGAAATGGGGACCGAGGGCGAAGTTGGGGATTGACTTATCAAGGATAAGAAGCTCCATTGTGGCTGAGTTGGACGAGACCGAGGATGAGGATATGTACGGAATTATGGAATTTAACAAGTTTAGGAAAGGTAGGAGGTTGAGGGAGGAAGGGCAACTTGGGGATTGGGAGCCAATTCGGGTATTGAAAATCAGGCTAAGGGAGTTTGAAAAGAAAAGTTCTTCGGGAGAGATTTTTGGTGGATTTAAGAATAGTGAGTTTGTTGAGAAAGTTAAGTCCAGTTTGGTAAGCTCCATTTCCCCCTTCTTTTTTCCCATTTACTGGGCATGTTTTTCTTTTCAATATATGAATGATGTGTTTATTAGTCTGGGACTATTGTTATGCTTTTTGGAAGGAGTATAAAATTGATGGTTATGGTTTCACCGATATATAACTACCATCAGGTTCAGTTGTTTTGTGTTGGGTTTATGCCTCATACGGGACTTTTTATTTCCAAACTTCTTTTTATGGATTTAGTTTGAAAGTAGCGAATTTTGATGAATACAGAGTGGCCTGTGATGGAAAGGTTGATATAACTTGAAGTGTAAGCATTTTAAGCTTTCTTAATCTGCAATACTCTGTAAAAGTAGGAGCTTTGTTATAACCTGTTGCTAAACATCCATCCAGCTCTGGGTCGATGGTATTGAGTTGAATGTCAGACATTTTAGGTATTGTTTGTACACTCCAGGGTTATTTTTTCTGTAATTTTATTATCTTGATTACTGCAAATCAATAATCCTTCTAAGTATGCAATTATTTGATCAATTTATTTATTTTGCAGAAAGCAATATGCAAGGAGCCTCAGGAGTTGAAGGTTCCCTTCTCAAACCATGGACTGTTGCATTCTTTTGTGTTATTCAGATTTCCAATTCTTTGATGCAGTCATGCCATTTATATGTTCCATGCAAATAACTTTTCCATTTATTTTTAAATGCTCATGAAAGTTTTGTTTTTCTTTGTCATGGGTGAATAATATGGTATAGCATAATTGATGGCTCACAGGTTCACCAACAACTTAATAATGACATACATATAAGGAAAATAACATGAAAGCCGTTCAAACCTCTCATAACTAGATGTGTGTCCGCACAAGAGTAGGGTCTATTTTGCAACTGACATGCTTCTATGTATTTGGATATGTGATTATTTGATTGGAATTAGAACAATCTGTTATTCAATTGTAGGTGGCCTGAACTAAATTTTCTACCTCATTCTCCGCATAGCATCTTGGACATTCCTCTATGTTTTAAGGTTCTTTCTACTTTTCATCCTTTGCTAGCCAATTATTGGGGTTGATTAAGGTTCACTTCACCTTGCTAGGGGATTTAATGCCTCTCGACCTACTGAAATTTGTGTATGGGCTTATCTAGTTGGAGAAGCACCGAAAACATGCATATAGAGTCCATGTAAAAGCTTCAAACTAAAAGAGAATCCGCTGATTGATGAGACTTTTGCTTTGAACGAAGGTTAATCCTTTTACCACACAACTCTGACCTTTTCTTAAAATAAATATTATATTATTTGAATTTCTACAAATGTTTTTCCATCTATGGATTTTTTAACCTTATACCTTCTTTCCATGTGCTTTATATTTTGTTGATGTGATAGGTTAGATATAATGAAATTGAGCATGGTCCTGGCATTTAATGGATATTGTACGCATAACCGAACATGATTGGATCCTAGGATGCTTGGTAAAATAAATGATGTGCATTTCTGAATTATCTCCTTCGTGTTTGGTATAGGAAATACCCCCTCTGGATGTACCTGAACTTGTAGCCTATCTTGTCAGGCAATCTGGGCCTTTTTTGGATCAACTTGGCGTCAGAAGGGGTAATTAACTGTAACTCTCTCATTTTCACTTCTAAAATGTACCGGGATGCTAAGTTTGAAATTTTTGTATTTGAACTAATCAGTTGTAGGTCTATTCTGGTATCTTCTTTACATTTGAAGGACTGTGTTCACTTATTTCTGCTTTCCATCATGATTACTTTTTGTAGGGCCATGGCAGCTTTTATTTCAGTTGATATCCTTTCTGTCTATTAGGATCTGTAAAATGTTCAATAAAAGCTTCATCTCACAAAATTATGCAGTTGTTTTATTGTGGATAAAATTGGAGCCGCCACCTTGAATGACCGTTTTTCTAGAAGAATTATGAACTTTCGATGCTTGAAATAACCCATTATGTTGTTTCTATTCCGGGGGTAGTTAAGCTGAATAATTAGTAGTCCTCTTGTCACCTTTAATAGGCAGTTGATTGTTGAGGAAGTAGCAGGCTGCTTGATGCTGGTTTTAATTATTAAACATCCTTCTTTGTGACAAATACAAATTTTTAATCTATTTATTTTCATTATGGCTATCCCACCTTTCAAGTATTTCAAGCACTTAAGATACTTGCGAAGTAGAGCTTTCCACTTCCACTAAACAATAGCAGTTCTTATTTTTCCCTTTCTCTTCACTTTCTTTAGTATGACATCATTTACTTAGTTATGCAGTCGGTGATGGATTATAGAACAAACTATGATATTCTCAAGAAGTAAACCTCAAAATCAACTTGCTTTATTGATATGGTAGAAGATCTATATATAGGGAATACAAGGAAGCTGTTGCTTCAATAACAGAAAGCTTTAACAGCACAGCTAACTTTAACTAACTCCAGGTTGAGCTGATGTCATTAGCTTGTTATTTTACATCTGTCCGGGAAAAAAATGATTATCCATGAAAGTATGGGCCACTATATATTCTACAGTTCCCTCTTTTGTTGCTTAAATAATAAATCTACATAATGTATAAGGGTATGGAGTCTAATTGCAAGTGATTGTTACAACTTTCCTAAATTTGATTTCTCAGATATATGTGACAAGATAGTTGAGAGCTTGTGTAGCAAACGGAAGAACCAATTTGTTTTGCACTCCCTTGCCGAAGGAGAACCCCTTACTGTTGACAGTGATAAGATAAATGATGAATTGGATTTAAGGATTGCCAGTGTTCTTCAAAGTACAGGGCACTGTTATGAGGGTAGCTTTTGGACAGGCTTCACAAAGCATGATGTCTCAGATGGGAAAAGGCATGTCGCCATTGTTACAACTGCCAGCCTTCCATGGATGACAGGAACTGCAGTAAACCCACTTTTTCGGGCAGCATACTTGGCCAAATCGGCAAAACAAAATGTTACTCTTTTGGTTCCCTGGCTTTGCAGATCTGATCAAGAACTTGTTTATCCCAACCGTCTCACTTTCAGTTCGCCGGAGGAGCAGGAGAATTATATACGTAACTGGCTCGAAGAAAGGACTGGATTTAAGGCTGATTTTAAAATTTCCTTTTATCCGGGAAAGGTAACGTCTAATGTATTACATCGTGTTCTGCCTTATCAATCATTTAACATCTATGATAATTGACAATATTTTGCTAATTGTTTTTCTAGTTTTCGAAAGAAAGGCGAAGCATAATACCTGCTGGAGACACTTCTCAGTTTATCCCATCAAAAGATGCTGACATTTGTATTTTGGAAGAACCTGAACATCTGAACTGGTACCATCATGGTAAACGATGGACTGACAAATTCAACCATGTTGTTGGTATCGTCCACACAAATTACTTGGAATATATTAAGAGGGAGAAGAATGGTGCTCTACAAGCCTTTCTTGTGAAACACATCAACAATTGGGTCACTAGAGCATATTGCCACAAGGTGTGTCTATTCTGTTTATGCTTATTTGGCGTCTCTGACTATCATTTTTCTTTCAATTCTAACTAGTATCATAAGTTCAGTCTCATGCTTGTTAAACCAGTCATTTAAAAGTTTTACCTGTAACCTTGAAGAGTCATTCTTTGTATTGCATAAACCAAGTTGTTTGTTTTCCACCCTTCAGATTCTTCGTCTTTCTGCTGCAACTCAGGATCTACCGAAGTCCGTGATTTGCAATGTTCATGGAGTAAATCCAAAGTTTTTGAAAATTGGGGAGAAAGTTGCTGAAGAAAGGGAACTTGGGCAGCAAGCCTTTTCTAAAGGAGCATACTTCCTAGGCAAGATGGTCTGGGCTAAAGGGTACAGAGAGTTGATAGATTTACTGGCAAAGCACAAGAATGATCTTGATGGTTTCAAGTTGGATGTGTATGGAAATGGTGAGGATGCACATGAAGTTCAGAGTACTGCTAAGAGGTTGAATTTGAACCTAAACTTTCTCAAAGGAAGGGACCATGCTGATTATTCTCTTCACAGGTAAGCCATCCGATCATTTGCTGAGATGATGATTGGTTTTCAGAAGAAAAAAAAAACTGAGAATCTTCAGCAAAAATAATCATTGTATAGGTATAGTTACTCCATTTATAAGTTTCTAAGATGCTTTTTTTTGCCTACAGGTACAAAGTCTTCATAAACCCCAGTGTGAGTGATGTACTTTGCACAGCTACTGCAGAGGCACTTGCGATGGGAAAATTTGTAGTATGTGCAGACCATCCCTCGAATGAGTTCTTTAGGTCATTTCCCAACTGTCTGACTTACAAGACATCTGAAGACTTTGTTGCTAAAGTAAAGGAAGCATTGGCAAAAGAGCCTCAACCCCTTACCCCTGAGCAAATATACAACCTGTCATGGGAGGCTGCCACCCAAAGATTTGTAGAATATTCGGAGCTTGACCGAGTTTTAAATAACGAACACAGTCCTGCAAAAGTGAGCCCAAATGAAAAACTAATTGCAAATTCGCTTTCAATGCCAAACCTTTCAGAGATGGTTGATGGGGGTTTAGCATTCGCCCACTATTGTCTCACGGGGAGCGAAGTTCTTAGACTTTGCACCGGGGCAATACCTGGTACACGGGATTATGACAAGCAACATTGCAAAGACCTTCATCTCTTACCTCCAGAGGTGGAAAATCCTATCTATGGCTGGTAAGTCGATCTAAAATATTTCTGCTTTCTGTGTGTTAGCTGCAACCATGTTTGTTAGTCTAAAGGTTTCTTTTTCTTCAGTTTTCAATATATTTGCTTTAAGAAGACAGATTTAAGATATCCAGATAGTTTATTATGAGTTATGCATTGTATTGTTTTAATCTGTTTTAGGGCTTTTCTCCCTTGTGTTAATATATATAGAAGTAGATGTCAAGACACTTAATGTAGTGAAATCCAAACCATCCTTTGTTGTAAGTACTTATGTTTTAGATGTCAGATCAAGCCTTATAATAAAAGAGGATGCAAACATTCCTTAATCTTTTCTTTCATCTTTTCTGGAAAGTCTCTTTGGCTTGTAGTTTTGTTTTCTGTACAGAAATTGTTCTCCCTTGTATGCTTTTACTTCTTGATTTAGCTCTTTTAAAGAGGTAAGGAAAAGCACCCAACGATAATTGGTTCAAGTGATCACTAGTTTAATATTGTTTAAGTAGATCTTTAATTCGATGTTTTGTGTATGTCAAAAATCCTTCTAGAAACGACTTACCAAAATTATAAGTGTACGGCGTAGATCAAATTAGATTAGTTAGGATAAAGTTCGAGAAATAAGGAAAATCAAGTTAGGATAGCCAAATTCAGAGGGCACAAAACTTTAAAATACCAATAGGGTATGTGGCTAGGAAAATTACAACAAAAATAAACATGTAGGATACCACAAATGCCAAATTCGAGGTGGGTGTCTTACAATTGAAATAACAAGGAAACACTCTGTTGGCAAAAGGAAAAGTCTAGGCTCCATCTCTCTCTCTCTCTCAAACTTATGCCTCCCCCATTTGTTGTTTGGTCACTTGTCTACTTGAGTTTTGTGTCATAATCCTTTCCATACCATCTAACTCAGACCTTCTAAACTTAATTTTGTTTGTCCATGCAATTATTGTAATCCTAACATTTATAATTGAATTCTGTATACATACATTGAGATCTCATCTAGGAAAAAGAAATTGTAAAGGAAAATCTTGAGCATTACGATTTCCATTTTTTAATAAATTTAAATGATAGATAGATATTCTTTATAGTCGTTATAGATAAAACTATTATAGTATAACGATAAATAAGTATCACGGAAGATATGTTAAAATTTTAACGGTAAATCTGTTGACGGAAAAAAAAACTAAGAACGAAGTGCGAGAAATAAAAATGACCTTGTCATATAAATATAAAATCAGTATCTAAATCGAAAAAACAAAAACTTTTTTATTTCTAAAAAAATAAATATATTTAGTTATTTAAATATTACATCATTTTGATACATTCTTTCATCAATTGTTATATTTTATGTTATTGTTCATCAGTTCAATAATCAACAAATGTGATAATTCGATAAATAAAATCGCTTTACTATTAGACATATGACCTTAGTATTGTTATTACATCAAGTAATTATTTCAATTTTAATATCAATGATTTATTTATCATAAAATTTTAATTGAATAGTAACATATTTATTTTTAAATTTATAATTGAAATTAAATTTTTATTTTTAAAAGAATAATAACGTGTTTGTTATAATAACATTTCTTTTAGTTACTTGACCGTTGTATTTGTTGGTTTTCCTCCTTTTACCCCCAAGCGGAATCCAACTAGGATGGTTAGGTAAGCTCATATTAAAATTGAATAAAGTATTAGTGCTTATTATATTCGAATAATAAAAAATTATTAAATAAATTTGATTATTTTATTATTTATAATACTAATTAATAATATTTACGATATTAATTAATGACATTATTATATAAAAAAATTTAAAATCATCATTTATTTTTTATATAAGAAAAAATATTTTAAATAAAAAATAATATAAATAAATTTTATTAATTGAAATTATGAATCACGTAATAAATTAAATTTAAATAATAATTTTTATATAGGACCTATTTTTGGCATCTGTGTCCTAAATGTTGAGTTCTTTCCTAGTCCTTTGGCTGTAGGTAAGCCACGTGTCCTTGGGTCTTTGTTGGAAGAAAAAATATTTTGTGAAACAATAATTTTTTTGAAAGGTAAAAATATTTCACTAATAATATATATTATAACATTTAATTTAATTTATCTCATGGTAATTTTTTGTAAATTTTATAGTTTATATAAATATTATTTTTATGACATATATAATTAAATTTTAAATCTCAAACTTTAAATTTTAAATTCTAAACTTCTATGATAAAAGATTTAGAGATTAAAGTTAATTATATATTATAAATAATATTTGGTACTGGCGTGTGGTGTTGGAGTTTATAGTGACGTCAGTTGTACGTTGTATTTTGTATCTTTCCACAACCGACAAAAATTCACTGTCAGACCGAATACGCTTCTAAAGTTCTGGAGATTAAGATGATGAGTAGGGATGATAAAAATATTCGACTCTGATTTGAATAGTGTGTTTGATTCGACTTGATTAGATATTTTATTTTAATTTTTAAAATCGAAATAAGGTAGGACAGGATTAAAAATTATTAAATCGGGTCAAATTTAGGTATTTGTTTGAAATTTTTTATCCTATCTTGGTATATTTTATTTATTTTTATATGTTTTATTATATTTATGAAAATATCATTATATATAAATATTTTTATGGCTTTTAAGTTATTCTTTGCTTTTTTTGAGGTTTATTTTTATATAAAAAAATAGATATTGTTGAAGGCTTAATATATTCGATTTTATCAGTTGAATATTTAAGTTCTTCTTTTAAATATGTTATTTAGTATGTGAGTAAATTTAAATTTTATTTTATTTTATTTTTTATATAGATTTAAAGTTACTTAAAAATTATAATTTATGATTGCGGTGGAGGATTGATCTAATCTAACTTTTATCGTTTGATATTTTTTTATTTTTCGGATCGAGTTGAATTATGATCGAATTTGAAGAATAATATATCGAGACAAGACAAACAAATAAATTAATATTTTAATCTAAATTAAAACATAATCAAATTTAAAAGTTAATAAATCAGATAAAGTTAAAACAACCAAAAACTCGTCCCGCCTCGTTGTCATCCATAAAGACAAGTCGGAAACTTTCATCAAAGATGGAATAGGCAGAGCGTGTATAAAATTTAAATGATTGAAAATAAAGAATAAATACATAAATAAATTAAATTTATAAAAAAAAATAAAAAGTAAAAATAAAAGACGATCGTCCCTTTCCGTCGTCATATGCCTTTGTTTTAACATTTGCCAGACTCTTGTCGGTTTAAATTAAAAGATTAACGTGGCATTCGTAGTTTTGAATTAAAAGTAAATGATTTAAGATATAATTTTAAAAGATATTTTTAATGTTTAATCAAATATTTTTTTACTTTTATTTTTAATTAATTTAATCGTTAATATTTTATATCAATATAAATATTATATGAATAAAAATTGATAATCAATTAATGATAAACAATTTAAAATAACGTAATAAAACTTATGTAATAATGTACACCCATAATCTATTGTCGTAGTTTTCTATCGCCAAAATCAGTGAACATAAAATTTTTATTCGAACAATAAAATTGTACGACAAACAACGAACAGTGAAACAAATAATGAACGACGCGCACGACGAAAAGATATAATTTTAGTGCAACAATTTCAGTTATAAGATTGACTTCGAATATGGGTGAAATTGAGATTTAGAGTTAGATTTTTGGTGTGCTTTTAGAAATTTTAAGATTTTTTAAAAAATTATAATATAATATAGTATAGTATATTTGATTTAAATTAAATAGAAAAATAAACATGAAGGATTTAATATGACATTTACCCTTTTAATAAAATCAGATGGATTACTTTATCAAAAAGGGCCTGACATGGCGTGTTCTTATTGGCTGTCATTTTTTACGTCTGAAAAAAATTAATGGCAAAAATAACGGTTTAGATAAAATAGGTAACTTGGAAGCGTTAGGGACACAACATTCCAAATGAAACGTTAGATACTAAATTGTGAAAATAATAAACTTTAGGGACCATTTTGTGCATTAAACCTTTTAGTCACTCTCAACATTATTTTCTATTGTCTCACAACCGTAAAAAATACTTTAACAACCAAATTTAACTAAAAAGACAAAGGATCACAAATATACGTAAAGTTAAATTTTATTACTTTAAAAGATAGTAAATTTCACATTTATATACTTAAAAACATACTAAAAATATATACTGAAAATCACAATTTATTAAGGTACGTAACAACTTAATTTAACTAAAAAGATAACTATATGTGAAATTATAATTATATTTAAGTAATATATACCAAATATCAAAAAATTTTACTTGAAGTTGAAGCTTATTCAATTGTTTAATAAAGAAACTTACTCGTATAATATTCGATCTTAACTTCGTCCCTGTAAACTAATGTATATAATTTGTTAAAGAATCGTTAATAATTAAAACTATTTTAACTTAAAAATGATATTTTTTGTAATTAAATTTTCAATATATTTATTTCTTTAATTTTTTTATTTTTCTTATTCATTACTAAGAAGTTAATAAAATATATTCAAGAGAAAGAATATTCAAATTAAAAAAAAAACATATTTATATATAATAAGTTTGATATGACGCAGAACCTTTGAATCATGTGTTTGCAATCCAATGGATTCCATGAAGGGAACATATTAACTGGATTTTTTTTTATTATTTATGTTTTTTGTTTTTATAGTCTCGATCTTAAAAAAATCAAAATTTATTTAAATAATATTAAATTATTTATTATTTTGATCGGTTTCATTAATAAATGATTTCTTTTTATAATGTATGTTTTTATGGTATCCTAAACTCTGCAACAGAAAATAAAAAGTGTTTGTTTAATGAAAAGAAGAGGGAGCATTAAAGAAATAATTTATTCAAAAGATATTCATAAGATTTAAAATAAAATTTTAAAAATAGTATTATATTATAATAAATTAAAAAATAACATTATATTTTAACATCAACTATGAGATGGTTATTGTGTTCACGTGGAAAGGATTTCGATTGGATCTAATTTTAAAAGTCGAGTTTTAAAAGAAAATTTTAAGTTTAGGTTTAAGTCGTGATTTTTTATGGTGAAATCGGGTTTGGGTTTATGGTAAAAATATATGACTTGAAATAATGCTATTTTTGTTTTAAATATTTAAGTATAACTATTATAATGACCATCTCTTTATATATATTTCAATTATCTCACTCTTTAATCTTTTGTCTAATAAAAATAAAATAATTATTATAATATCTCTTTCTCTGTATTTTTTAACTCTCTATTTTATCGAATAAAAATAAAAAATATTTTTTTTATTTATATCGAGTCAGGTTGAATTTAGATCTTTACCTTAAAATTTGAATAAGGTAAAGGATCATTGATAGGCTCGATGCACTTCAACCTATTATTCCCGATGAAAGGTGTAAAGTTCTCGAGAAGCAAAGGTCGAAATAAAAAAAAAATAACAATTTTGATACAATCGATTTTAGAGTAGTTCGACCTTCTCAACTAAAGTTTACAATAACTGTCTTAACATTAATATTAAAAATTTTCCAAAGGCTAATAATATTTATTTTTAAGATAAAATTTTAAATTTTATTTGATACAAATATATTTTAATTATCAATTCAATATTAATAAAAACTATAATTTGTTTCGTGGCTTGCAAAGTTTCTTCTAATTCGTTTTTTTATATATATTATAAATAAATTCAAACATATTATATCCCCTTTCTCTTTTTATTTAAGAAAATGACAGTTCATTAAAATCCCCTTTCATCTGTCTATGTAGTTTAAGCAACTCGTCCTATTAACATCATGAAACTCAAAAGCCTGTCACTGCTAGTCACTTTTACACTGATACGACTTTAATTGTTACTGATGTGGATAGAAAAAGGTTAATTGATTAAAAGGATTTAATATTTATGATTGGATCATTAAATCAAGTAAAAATAATAATGGTTAGATGTTGTGGTTCAAAGAGTTAATTATTTAAATGCCTTATCCACCAGATTTGATTTCATTATTTTTTACTATATAATCCCATAATTATGGTCAAACTTGACATATATAAATAGGATGAGTACGGAATCTAAACTCGACGAGTTTCAATCCAATTCGGTTTGATTGGATTAGATTTTTTGTTAAAAATTTTGGATTCGGGTTGGGTTGGATCTTTTTCAAGGGTGACCTCGGTCGGGTCGAGTTTGGGTTTAGGATGGGAAAAATCGTTCCGACCCGACCCGAGACTAATAGTATAACTTTTTCATATACATTAGGGGTATATACAATAATGATCTCTCTTTATATATATTTTATATAATTAGGTCACTAAAATTATTTTTTTTACAATTAGGTCATAATTTTTTTTTACAATTAGATCCTATTTTTTTTTTTACAATTAAATCTCTAAAATTTAATTTTTTTAATGTTTCGGGTCGAGTCGGGTTAGATTTTAAAGCTTAAAAATTGGGTCGAATCGGATCTGATTTTAAGGCTTAAAAGTCGGGTCGAATCAAAGTTTTTTATCCTAAAATCGGGTCGGGTGAAGGGTATGATTATTCGAGTCGGGGGCGAGTGTGACGAAAATCTAACCCGACCTGACCCGTACCATCTCTATATATAAACGACTAGAAAAAAACGATATCCTTTAAAATTTTAAAATTCGTTTAGAATTTAAAATATTTTTAAATATTTATTAAAAGTTATCTTTATCCATAAAATTTTATACTCTCTTCTTATAATTGGATAGAGGATATATACAATATTAAAAAGATTTTTTTATTATTATTAAAAAATAAATATATATTTTTTATGTTCATGATATGAGTGCATAGAAATATTATACGTAAAACTATATCTTAAAAAAAATTCAACATAATTATAAGTGGAGTGATAAAAGCTTTGTATATAAATTTATTAGTCTCTGTGCTTAAATTTTAAATGAAGATTTTTGGTTGTTTGATCTAAAGATTATAAGAAAGCATTAAAAAGGTAAAAATAATCTTATGATAATATTATTTATTTACAATTAATTAATAAATTAAAGAGATTTTTTATTCAACAAACTTACACTATTTTTTTAAATATTCGTACGTAATTAGTCAATCAAAATCAAAATCAACTATGTTAATTTTAAGATGTAATAAAAAATTTAGTGATAAAATACAATTAGATTTAATTTCAAAAGAAATAAATAATAATAAAATCATATTTTATTAAGTTATCATACTTATATTTGTAATTTTATAGAATTATTAATTTATAATATTGAAGAGACCATAAATTTATGTGTCTTTTAAAAATTATTATTTTATTAATTTAGACTTTAGGTCTAAGTCACGACCGAAAAAATTACTATTTTAAAGAAGATATTAATTTATAGAGGTTTTAATATATATCTCAATTGTAAACAAAATAAATAAACAAACGAGATTAATCGAAGTGGAAAGCAGTTTAATCTCACTTAAATAAGTCTTGTGTACGAAACTTTATGTATGTAGAAAATCTCCACTATAAGTTCGCTTACTAAAATCAAATATATATTATAAATCAGTTCGAATTAACTAAGACAAAACTTTAAAAGACCGAAAATACAACTAAAATAAATAAATAAAATAGGCCCTACACAGTTGGGAGCACTTTATTCAAATTCACACATTCATGCATTTGATTGAAGACCCCACAGTTTTTGTTTTGTTTCAAAGATCGAACTATTCACTTTTGGGGGTAGGTTTCGAGATCTATAATTTCTAATCATACATTTAAATTTTGAAAAATTATATATATTATTTTAAGTACTTAAAGTTTTAATTTATTATCGTTGCTTTATGTTTCATATTTGAAAAATATCGAAAGTTTTTTAAGCATAGTTCTTAAAGTATTATTATTTTTTGGTTAACTATATATTTAATATTCTATTTTTATTAATTTTTTTATTTTATTTTGAAATCTCATTTATTTTTTTAAAATAATATTTAATGATTTATTTTATTTTTATTTTAGTATCTTGTTGTTGAAAAATCAACGACAAACTAAGAGAAAAACACACATAGTAAGTTATATTATTTTTTTTCTTTTTTTAATCATCATGTCATGTTGACTAAATTATGAAAAATATATGCGACATGTTGACTAAATAATATTACTTTGTCATATTTTTCTCTCTTAATTAAAATGTCATGTATGTATTTTTCTTTTTTAGTTAACATGATAATTTTCTAATAATGAGATACCAAAATAAAACAAAACATAACATTAAATATTATTTTACTAAAAAATAAATAAAATTAAAAAAAATAAAAATAGATAATAAATATATAATTATCCCTTATTTTTTGTATTTAGGTTCATGATGTTTGTTTTTATCAGAATTTTTTGTGTATTTTTTTATTCATCCAATAAGTTGAATCTCTTCGTGCTATTCCTTGCCTTTGTATTTTATTTATTTTTGTGAGAGCATTAAAGTCTGTGTTATGGTGGTTGGTTCTGCGAGACTTAGCCATTTAATTGCTTTATCTTCAAACTCTGGCATCCAACCACACACACAAAAAAACCCTACAAAATTATGAAAATAAATAATAATTAAAAAAGATATTTAATGTCGAACTGAGGGGTAGGACCCTCCACACTCGATCTTCATCACAAGAACAAAAGAGTATTTATTAGTAGTAGTAGTATTTCTTTTTTCTTAATTAGCGTTTGGCGTGGAAGAAGACGTTTCCTCGTCTTCCAGTTGCTTGTGATCTTCTGAAAACACATTTTTTCCATTATTTTTTATTTTTATAAACTTTTTCATAATATAAATCTCTTTTTCAGTTTTTACAGAAAAAAAAAAAAAGTTGGTTTGAGCGGCCAAGCTGGGATGTAGAAGATGATTTGAAAAGGGAGGGGCAAATCATACGAGTATGAAATAAAAGAGAAGAGTTTATTTTTTTTTCAAATATGTTAATAAAGTTATTTACTATCAATTAGTATTTAAATTAAATTTTATAAAAAATTAATATAAGTTGGTTTTTTAATTTTTTTTTTAAATTTTAAATTTATTAATGTTTAAAGGATCTAATATTTATTTATTAGATTAATCGATAGTTTGTATAATATGTAACAAAATCATTTAATCAAATAAGGTGTCTCTTTTACATTGTAATAGTAGAAAAAAAAATTAAATTCTAAATTTTAAATTTTTTTTTTAAAAAGTAAAATATACTTTAAATTCTATAAACTGCAATCCTAAACTCTAACATTAAATCTTTTATTTAAAACTTAGGGTTGTTCTTACCACGTCATCTACAGATTAACCAATCGAATGTATCTATTTCATTAATTTTTTAATCTCGTCTTTTTACCAAGTTAATATTCATTTGCTAAAAAATATTTTTTAAATTTAATTTATAATAAATATTAGTGAATATTTACCTGATAAAGAGATCAAACAAAAAGATTAATAAAATAAATATATTCGATTAATTAATCTTAAATACCATGGCGAAAAAGACTCAAAATATAATTTTTTAAAAAAATCGAGAAATGGAAGAAAAAAAATTATTCAAACAATATTTATCAATGTTATTGTTTATAATTTTTTATGTTAATCATTAACGTCCTCTATTTTGTTTCAATGATATAAGTAGATTAATTTATTAAATATATAAAATTAATTAAAAATTACAAGAAAAAAATTGAATTTACAACACTTACTCCTATAAAACATGTCCTACTCCTAATGTTTTTTTTTATTATTTTTACTGTAAGAAATTTAAAAAAGGAATTGAGGAATAAAGATTGATTCAAAAACTGGAATCAATCAGTGGATAATGAAGTGAAAAAAGAAGGGTATCTTTTTTCAAAGTCTTTTTTAAATCTCATCTTTTCTTTCTTTCTTTCTTTTGCCAGTTCAGTGGAGAAGTTGCAGAAAGAATTTCTCTTTCTCCCTCTATTCTGAAACCCAGAATTCAATAGAAAAAACTCCATAGATAGATCATATTCAGAGTTTCTTTCTCAAAAATTATGGTATTTTAGCTACAAATTGCATTAGATTTTCTTTCCCAGGTTTATATAAAGCTTGAAAAATCATTCCTTTTCTTTAAATTCTGTGGCAGTGAAGAAGATCATGAAGCACGTGTACACTCAGATTAACATCACAACAGGTACAAGATATTATTAAGTTATAATCAATTCCTCTCCTTTTCACTCCCACCATAGCTTTCTTCCCTTTTCTGCAATTCCCATGTCGTCTTCAAGCTGTAGATCATATGGACAAAGGACTATAAACACAAAACCAGAAGTAAACGTGTCTTGTTTTTCAGACCTTCAGCAATTCACGGTTTCTTCTGTTTACAGGATCCACTTGATGGTCCCAACACCAGAAATAATTCCAGTTAATCTGTTCCTGTTTTTGCTACAATTCATCAAACAAGGAAACTCGGAAATGGGTTGATTCAAAGTCTTTTGATTTTGATTCATCGGAAAGAATAAGGTTTACGAACATGTTTATGTTTTTTTTTTTATTGATACTTATTACAAATGGATTTTAGTTTTATGATTATCTTCTCTCTTTTTTTTTAATATTTTAGTTCTTGTTTTTTCTTTTCAGTGAAGTGAAAGCACGGAAAATAACATTAGATTCTTTTGCAAAACACAAGACAACGTCCGATGGCGACGTACTTTCATGGGAACACTGAAATCCAAGCAGCCGATGGTCTCCAAACCCTCGTACTCATGAACCCTGCCTATGTTCAGTACTCGGACGCCCCTCCGACGCCGCCAAACAACCTTGTTTTTCTCAACCCCAGCTCCATCTCCCCTCACGCGCTGCCACCTCATGCTCAACAATTCGTCGGCATCCACCTACCCGCGGCTAATACTTCCGCTGCCAACCAAGACCCTGGTTCCCACGACATCTCCCCCTTGCATGGCCTCGTTCAGCGTGTACATCACAACTTGTACAACCCTACGGACCCTTCTGGAGCAGCGCGTGAATCATCACGCGCTCAACAGGGACTTTCGCTGAGCCTCTCTTCCCAACAACATCCCGGTTATGGATCACAAGTTCAAGTGGCCTCGGCTGAGGACATGAGGGTTTCGGGTGGGTCGGGTTCTCCCGGTTCAGGGGTGACCAATGGAGTTTCGGGTGTACAAAGGGTGCTGTTGAGCTCGAAATTCTTGAAGGCCGCTCAAGAGCTTCTCGATGAAGTTGTTACCGTTAACAGTACCGAGATTACCAAGAACGAATTGGCTAAAAAGGGCAGTGGAGATAATAACAATAGCAGTAAGGCTAACGGAGAACCGGAAGCCGCGGCCGGAGATGGCTCTGCTGGTGGAGAGGCAGGTGGTAAGCATGCCGAGCTGACTACGGCAGAGAGACAGGAAATTCAGATGAAGAAAGCGAAGCTAATTAGCATGCTTGACGAGGTATGGAAATTATATGGAATACTATGATTTGAAACCTTAATAAATTTGATTTTAGACCATAACTCAATCAAATCTAGTTATCAAGATTGAATTCCAGTGTTGTAAGATCATGGATTTTGTTTCTGTAGGTGGATCAAAGGTACAGACAATACCATCACCAGATGCAGGTTATGATTTCATCATTTGAGCAGGCAGCTGGGATTGGCTCTGCTAAGATATACACATCTCTTGCATTAAAGACCATCTCAAAGCAATTCCGGTGCTTGAAAGATGCAATAACCGGTCAACTCCGAGCTGCAAACAAGAGCTTAGGTGAAGAAGATTGCTTGGGAGGTAAAATCGAAGGGTCGTCGAGACTTAAGTTTGTCAATCATCAACTTCGACAACAACGAGCACTTCAGCAGTTGGGAATGATCCAGCACAATGCTTGGAGACCCCAAAGAGGACTACCTGAAAAATCGGTCTCGGTTCTTCGAGCTTGGCTATTTGAACACTTCCTCCATCCGTAAGTAAACTTTGAAGTTCCCTTCCATTGTAATTTTCCAACAGTTATAAAGTACTCTGATTCCTATATCTGCATTGCAGATACCCTAAAGATTCAGACAAGATCATGCTTGCCAAACAAACAGGGCTTACTAGAAGCCAGGTACTAATTCTTTTTTCATCAACTTCTAATTGTGGCAAGTACAATCTTATGATGTTGTTTTTGTAATAATTTCAGGTGTCTAATTGGTTCATAAATGCTCGAGTTCGGCTTTGGAAGCCAATGGTGGAAGAGATGTATTTGGAGGAAATCAAGGAACAAGAACAGAATGGTTCAGAGGAGAAAACAAACAAGAGCCATAACAATGAAGATTCAACATCCAAATCCACTGCACCAGACATGGCAAAAAGTTTCAGTTCCAAACAGGACAATATCCCAAACCAGAATGGTTCCTCAATGTCCATGTCCATGGCATCAACATCTCCACTTCCCGGGAACATTGGCAACCAGTCAGGATTCTCCTTCATCGGAACTTCTGAATTGGAAGGGATCACACAAGGAAGTCCTAAAAAGCCAAGGAGCGCCAACATATTGCAGTCCCCAATGGATATGAAGCAATCAACCGAGGCCAACAATGAGGTTACCATGAAGTTTGGAAAAGATGGCTACACATTTATGGGAACCAACACGGATTTCATGGGAGGTTTCGGACAATACCCCATAGGAGAAATCGGAAGGTTCGATGCAGAACAGTTCACTCCAAGGTTTTCAGGGAATGGTGTGTCACTGACTTTGGGACTTCCCCACTGTGAAAACATGTCTTTATCAGGCACCCATCAGAGCTTTCTTCCGAACCAAGCCATGCAAATGGGACCAAGGATCGACGTTGCCGAACCCGATGAGTTCGGATCCATCAACCCTTCCACACCACACTCTTCATCTGCCACATATGACAACATCAACATCCAAAACAGGAAAACGTTTGCAGCACAATTGTTACCGGACTTTGTTGCCTGATCAGCATGAAGATTTCTGGGATTTTCCAGGAAACTGCATGGCAGTGTAATGAATTCAGGAACATCTCAAGCATAGTATAGGTTTTCATAGTACCATTTGAGTCCTTAGACAGTTTAGGATCTCAGCATATATTTGAGGATTGTATATTAATTTTGTAACTTTGGGGGGCTTGGGTATACTGGTATAATCAGATTTGTAGTCAATTTGGTCATGCATTTGGTAATAATTCAGGACAAACTTTACTAGGTTACTTCTTTTCTGATGTTCAATCAGTTGGTAAGAAAATAAATAAGATGTGGTTGGATTCTATTTTGGGTAATTTGCTGGTTTCTTGCTTTCTTTATTACAGCTATGAACAGGAATATTGTTGATTAAAGGGCTCAAGTTTTGCAGTAAGCTTATCCAAAACAGGATTTCTTATTTAGACTGTTTATTAAATGCTCGAGGATGACACTATCTAAAATCATGAATATTGTATGAAATGTTAACTTCCGAATATCAAATGATGAATTTATGGGTTAACTACTTTAGTGACTGCTTATTTTTGGGTTAATCTTATTTTAATCATCGAACTATAAATTTTATCAATAAGGTCACTTAACTATTTAAATAATATCAACTAATAAATCACTTACTAACGAGAAATTAAAGCAACTATTTAGAAAAGTGATATAATTATATAATTGATTTTATTATTTATACATTCTATCGATTTAAACATAATTTTAGTTCAATTAAAAAATTTAATCATCCAATCAAATAAGATAACATCATCGTCTGATCAGAAAAATTTAAACATTTTTATTTTACTCAATAAGTATATAAATAAGAGTTTACTATTAAAATTTAAGAAAGATATATTAAAAGTAAAACACTATTTTTTAATATTATTGATTTGATATATTAAAAATAATTTTCTTAAAAAAGTGGATAAATAATAAATCATCATCATCGATACATTCATGAATTTGATTATCCTAATTTGACAATTAAATTAATTTTTGAAAATTAGAAAAAATAAACTGTTTGATTTCAGTAATCTTAAAATATTTTATATTTTAATCACTTATAATACTGACTTATCATTAAACTGTTAACTCTAAATTAACATGACATATAAAAAATAATTTAACGTATCAAGTTTAATATATTGATAATATCGTAAATAAATTAAATTATTTTTAACGTATCAAGTTTGATTAAAGAATTTTTACTCTAAATCTAAATTTAATTTAAATTTTTTTACAATCCGACCTAAACTCAAATTAAATATGCTCTTATTAAATTAAATGTCATCTCCTTTGATTCTTCTACCTAACAATATACATGACCATTGACATTAAATACTCAGTCATTGCCAACTCAACATGTTTTATTATTATTGCTCATATTGTCAACAGTTTATGTGTATAAATCAAATTTAAAAAAAAAATCATTTCATATTCAACAAATATATTTCTCAATGATTCGAACTATACACAGTATTGAAAAAAAATATTTGATGAAAAAATATATTAAAAAATTAATGAATTTAAGACGTTATGTATATGATTTTTTTAATTAAAAATTTATCCATCAGAATTAATTATACGATGTGAATTATAAGACGATACTTGAAAATTAAAAATAACAATGAAAAGAAAAAAACTCGATTTTGTGATGATTTCGAACTTTATTATTCAGATATAAAATTAACTTTGAAATTCAAAATAGAATCTAATATTAATTAAAAATTCAATTAATTATAAAGTTAGTTGATGCAATTACTAAACGTATTTTCCTTACTAAAATACTCAAATTTGCCACAGCCTTTTGTCCCTATTTGACTTTGTCGGCCATTGCTGAATTACGAGTAGAAATGAAAAAAACACGTGTTTGGAACGAGAAACCGGTAAGAAAAAGATCCAATATTTTGTAAACAGAGTGAGCGAGCGTCAGTCAAAGTCTGAGCCATTCACTACGACCCAGGAGATAAGCTTTCAAAATCTTCATCTCTTCCGTGTTTTGACGTTTGACTTTTTCCACTTCCAAAGCTGTATATAATCCTATCCTCCAATTTGTCTTCCAGGTTCAAACCAAATCACAGATAAATATTCATCGGCTTCAATTCAATCCTCAAACTTCTGTTTTCAAACAAAGATAAGATTTTTCTTCTTGGGTTGTTCTTGAAAACTTGCTTTTTGGGTGAATAATCTATAATATATATTACATGGATGAAATCGAAGTTCCTCCATTTTTTATCTGCCCCATTTCTCTCGAGTTTATGAAGGATCCGGTCACGGTTTCAACGGGGATTACGTACGATCGGGAGAGCATCGAGAAATGGTTGTTTTCAGACAAAAACAGTTCATGTCCGGTGACAAAGCAAGTTATTGCAGATTGTGAGCTTACCCCAAACCATACCCTCAGAAGATTGATTCAGTCTTGGTGCTTGTTGAATTCTTCCCATGGAATCGAAAGGATCCCAACGCCAAAACCACCCGTCACCAAAACCCAGATTATCAAGCTTCTCGATGATGCCAAGTCGCCTGGGCAACAGATTAAGTGTCTCAAGAGGCTTCATTCAATCACATCTCAGAATGTTACAAACAAAAGAATCGTGGAATCTTCGGGCGCAGTTGAGTTCTTGGCTTCAATTGTGAGGAATAATGACTCTGCAGATGATCCAATAAGACCAATTGATCAGTCTTTAAGCATTCTCTATAGTCTCCAGCTCTCTGAAGCTGGTCTGAAGAATCTTATGGGCACGAATGGTGATTTCGTAGTGTCCTTAACGAGAGTAATGCAAGTTGGAAGCTACGAGTCTCGTGTGTTTTTCGGTGCTGCTGTTGAAATCAATGCTGGAGTTAGCTGATCCAATGCAGCTCATCAGCTTGAGACCGGAATTATTCGTTGAGTTAGTTCGAGTTTTGCGTGATCAAATCTCTCGACAAGCCTCGAAAGCTACTCTACAACTGTTGGTCCATATCTGTCCACGGGGACGAAACAAGATCAAGGCAGCCGAAGCAGGGGTAGTACCGATCTTGATCGACTTGCTTCTCGATTCATCAAAGAAAAGGGATTGTGAGATGATTCTAACAGTGTTGGATGCGGTATGTGGATGCGCCGAAGGCAGATCCGAGCTGCTAAGCCATGGAGCAGGGCTTGCAATTGTTTCAAAGAAGATACTTAGAGTCTCTCAGGTTGCAAGTGAAAGGGCAGTGAGGATTTTGCTATCGATATCCAAGTCCTGTGCCACCATTAATGTGCTTCAAGAGATGCTGCAATTAGGTGTTGCGGCTAAACTGTGCTTGGTGCTTCAACTGGATTGTGGATACAAGACTAAAGAGAGGGTTATAGAATTGCTGAAATTGCATGCTAAAGTGTGGAAGAATTCCCCCTGCATACCTACCAATTTGTTCTCTTCTTATCCAGCTTGATCACTAGGAAAAAATTATAGAAAATGTACAGTACAGATATCCAGCATTCAGCCGAGTATAGTAGCATAGCTTATACTGATGTTGTTTCATCACAAATACTTTGATTTTATACGTAAATATAAGAAAGAAACGGTGATGTAGCAAAGCGTAGTGCGCATGCATTTCCCTGATCAAGTCCTGGGGAAAGTATCATCACAATACAAATAAAATGGATTCCAATTATCAAACAGTTTATTTGAATCATATGTTTCGGGTTCTAGGACTGATACTTTTGTTGCTGGCAAGGATGGACTCATGGAGGACCGAGAGTTAGACCACGGTGTTTCTTGAGTCGAGAAATCATAACCGGGAAATGGTGGCAATGCGTAGTTACCAGAAGAGTGTATCTGCTCATTGTTGTTCAAATGGTTTTCAGTAGGCTAATCCGTCGTGTCGGTGTAATGAAGGGGACATAGGAAACAAATGCCTCGAGAGGCAAAATCTTGTTTTGTTTAGGGAGCCGACAACCTAGATATGAAGATGAAAATATATAAGGATATGATAATCTATTAGTTAAATCTATTAGTTTTATGTGTTCTTTTAGATAATCGAATGAGTTAAATGGTTAGTTAAAGTCAACTTTTTATTCTTTTCAAGTGATAGTCTTTGCATAAGGCACTGTTAATCTTAATTATAAATTTTATTCTTGTAACGATCTAAAAAATGTGTAGAAGTTAAAAGTTTTTATACTGATATTATTTTTAAGTGATAATCTTGACATATCTTACTATTAATCTCAATCATTTATTTTATCTATTTAACAATTCAAAAAATATACAAAAATTAAAAAAATTATATTATATAAACATATCTTAGCTCGTGTATGTATATATATATATATATTTAAAAAGTTAAAAAGGAAAATATAAAGGCAAATAATTTTGAACAATAAGAATTTTGATATTGAATTCTGAAAATTTTTTATTGTGCCTTTTAAATCAATATTGAACGGTTTTTATAGAATGCTCTATTATCTTTTTACAATATTATTCGGGAATCTACACTATTCACACACTAATAACACTACTTGATATATTTTGGTCTTTACTTATTTTGGATTTTTATCCCGTGATATTTCGGGAATCTATTACACATGCACTACATTATTGTTCTTTGTGTAATAACTTTCCCGTGACATTTTGGTCTTCACTTTTATTTTTCTTGTGATTTAAGAATCTTAAAAGGTTGTCATCATATTTTTCATGTGCATAACTTTTTCGTAACATTTTGGTCATTACTTCTTTTTTATTTTGATAATTGTGATGAAAATATTGTCTTTTATAAGATCAATAGTTTTAATTAAAGATAACTAAAAAATTTTGTCTTTGTCTTCTTTCTCCGATACAAAACCCATTAAACTTAACATTTTTATCATCAATTTTTTATATTCTTTTTTACTTATGATTTGAGCTAGAACTGCACTTGCAATATATATATATATACACACACGAAGAGTTTGAATATGTCCAATAAGAAATATATGCACATGGTGGTTGTGTTCCTTTAAGGAGGAATGTTTCTTTAGTCGGTTAATGGTTGGTAACTTGGAGAGAGGATTTCTGGGATCGTGCGCTTCTATGCATTGGAGGAATGTTCCTTTTTTCTTTGGACTTGCATTGGAGATCGCTTGCTAGCAAACTTAGAAAGGCGTAGGCGTGGTCTATCAAATACTCAAGTACAACATAATACGGAGATAGATTTTGCAATACATTATTTGACAATGAAAACAGACCTGCTGGGAGAAAAGGTAAAGCCAAGAACACGACAACAGACAATTTTGCAATACATGCAGGTAACAGTAACACGGTTTCAAGAACAACACATTGCCTTAAAGATTTATGATTACATAACACACAACCCAAGTTTCTTGGGTTTTACTTTTTATTGGACTACTTAATACTTATGGTCTGATTCAATATTTATTACATACGAACGTTTTTAGCATCTTCCAAGATATCAGTGCTCCAGGACTGGTAATGAAAGAGCATTAAGTAAAGATGAGCCAAGAATGATTTGCCTAGCAACCAAGACATGTGGCATAAACCGTAACGGCTAATGCAACGACAGTTCCATTTGGTTGCTATAGTGAAAAGCGGGTTTGGTTCGACCAAACCCGCTAATCCCTTGGTATCAAACTTTGAGGTTGCAAACAGAGATCTGCTGGTGCAACCCACCTGTTGGGCATAACCGAGCCACGCCCGTTTTCCATCATCCTCGGGAAAGAGTGGAAAGACAGTCCGAGATGATTGATTGGGAAATTGTGCTCAAGTTCTTCCCTTGAGTACATGCTGGTGACTTCGGAACCCGAAACTGTTGAGCCTCCTCCGATGGCTTCCTTAGATGAGTTCAATGTTCCACTGTCGGATTGCAGGACTTCAGAGTTTTGCGAGCCTGTAGGGCGAGAAAATTGTCCTTCACCAGTTCTCTTCATCTCCGTTCCATCTTTGCCACCGTTCAAAGCTTTTGCATTCAAGAAACGACCACCGGATCCCCTCGGTCGGCGCATTGCATGTAGATGGCGAGAGTGGTGCATATATGGCTGTGGAACAAAAGCAGAAGCCTAAATATTTCTAGCACATCCCTGACCTTTGTTGAATATAATCAAGCAATTATGTAGGGGAAACAACTTAATACATGCTTGTCTGTACAAAATCTTTAGTCAAAACTTTCCAAAGCAAGAGGAGAAGAGAAGGGAAAGAGAATACCTTCCGAGCTTTAGTCAGTTTATTCTCAAGAACAGCCTTTGCACGGGATTGCCGACGCCTCATGATTCCATTGTACTGCTTAGCATTTACATAAATTGGTCCATTGTCTGATGCCAAGTTCAATGGCAGCATAACACGACCCTATTCATATGGAATACATAAAATCAGGATAAAACCAGACAATATTTTAGCTTAGAAATAATGGAAGACAAACCGAAACCAGAGGTCCATAGGATGAGAAAATTCCATAGCATTGATCCATGTAAGGGTACTTTGCACAGACCTATTGTTGGATTAAGCAAGTATGAAATATGTTAGAAAAGAGAAATGATTCAGTTTATGGAACAAAGTTCCCAACAAATACTGTTATTACCATCGGCTGACCAAATCCTAGTTCAAACCGAGTATGTTGTTCTGATGTAGCCGATTGCAGAGATAAGACTTCCTGAGGTTTCTGTTCATCCCCGGGACTTTTGCCAACACCTGAACGAAAGGCAAATAACTTGCACAAAGGTCAATGTTTCTAATTCAGATATAACCCTTTTAATTTCAGGTAAGCACCACCTGATCTCATAAAGATCATTAAACAAAAAAAAAAAAACATTTCAAAGATGCTTTAAGTTGTCTTGTCCTTAAGTTTCCAATATCCTAAGACATCAGTGCAACTTCAAACTACTTTATGTAATACAGAGAATTGTACATATGTCCAACTATATTCACTTTTTCAAAGACTAAGGCTTTACTTCAATGGATGGGTGGAAAACTGACGATGAAAAGTGAAAAAGATGGAAAGAAAATAAGACTTTGGAAGCCATAAATTATACTTTGCTTGCCGATCTTCTTTTTATATACAATGCTAAACTATTCTAAACCCTTTGCATCAGTAAATTCAAGCATTCAAATCCACATACTCGACACTAAACGTACTAACCGAGCTAAGACTCAATCTAATGCACAGGCACACAGGTTTTTATCCATAGCAAATCTAATAATAGAAAACCTCTTGATGTTAAGAGATAAACCTAAACTTGAGATGGGATTTACCAGGGAATACGGTGAACTGAGCAGGATTCCCTTTGGTCACTCCTTGTTCAGCTTGTTTAGGACCAGGGACTTGATCTCCATTAGAAGGATGTTCCATCAACAAGGGCTTCAACTGGCCACAAGATTCTCCATAAAAGGACGGCTGAGATCCAAGAGCAGTCCACCAAGGGTGTGCTGGTACTGGTGCCAACTGCCCCATGGGATTGTGTACAATCCCATCATGTTCTTTAAGATACAAAGTTTGCATGGCCATCCTAATTTCTCAAAGTATCAGGTAGTTTCTGAAATATAAAACATGAAACTGAACATGAATCACAAGATTTCTTTCAAGTTGTAATTTCCAGCAATAGGATCTTATTGATCTCCTTAAGATCCCATGTAACCACAGTGATTGAGATGACTTTAAGACAAAATCAAGAAAATAAAACCAGACACTGAAAAGGAATTCTTCCTTGTCAAACAAAGTTCACAGTTTCCAAAACAGTAACTTGGATTTGTATATACTACACAAGCCCAAAACAAACCCAGAATCAGAAAATAGAAAAAAGGCAAAAACCCCATGGCTAAAAACAAAGGTAAAGGGGTAAAGAAGCTAAAATCTCAGATGTAGGAAAAAGGGTCAAAAATAGAACTAAAACCAAACAGAAAGAGATTATCAGAGACTGAACCAAAGAAGAAGAAGAAGAGATTCAGATGATGATAACATGAAATTTGAAAGAAAAAAGGTGATGGAATAACTCACACAAGAGTAGTAAAATGGAAGAGAAGAAGCAGGCGATGGTGTAGTTTCTTAGTTGAAGAGAGAGGCCAAGAAACCCCATTAGTTAGGAGCCATGTCGGCACAATTTGAAGCCAAGGAATTTGAGAGGAACTGTTTAAAGAAATTGGGGAGAGAGAGAGGGCTGATGGCAGCGGTACAAGTGTACTGGAACTACAAGCTGCTTACAAATCAGCTTCAGTTATCATGCAACTCTTCAATACAATACAGTACAGTATGTCAGTATCAACAAACATTAACTAAACAAACCAAACCTGTTCTACTTTGCATACAAAAACTATTCTACCATTATTAACAGAAAAAATGTGCTACACCTACCTGTTTTAACTTGTATTGCTATGGGTTTTTCATCTTTTGAAAAAAAAATATTTGGAGTTCAAGTTTATCTGTCAATGTAAAAAAAAAGATTATTAGGTGAACATTGTTCACCACGTTATTTGTGATCTCAATTAATCAGGACCGTTAATTTTAATTTTTTCAAGGTGAATCATTATTTTTTTTCCTACATGTAATTAGCGGATGAACAGTTATTAGGAGTTATCTAAAGATGAACAGCCTTATTGCTTAGACCATAAATGACGTGGTGAACAGAGTTCACATAATCTTTCGTTTCCTAATATCCTACATGTATTATTAAGTCTTAATTTATTTTTTTTTAAAAATCTTTCTAAGTCAAGATTTTTTAAAATTTTTGAATAGACCTTCTCAATCTTGGTTGTCAAGATTTATCCCTGGGTATTGGAATAATACTTTTCATTTGAATAAAAATAAAAATATATATTTTAAAATAATACCAATACTAACTCAATTAAGTAAAACGATAATTGATGAAATAATGTCATAAGCAATTGAATATTATATAAATGGTAGGTAGCGGTAGATATGTCATAGCATTAATATTATTTGTTTGGTAGGAAGAAAATTCCGTTTTGGATGAGAAATTATTCTATGAACCGATTTTATCACGTTATCCATGGTTTTTAAGAATAAAAAATAAATCTATGTCATTATTTTTTACCCATCATCTACACACTCATAATTTTAATTTCCAAATAATCTCTCTAAATAAAATATATTAAAATTAAAAAATGATGACGTGGATTTGTTTTTTATTTTAAACCTTAACCTAAACCTAAACCTTAACCCTAAACCCTAACCCTAACCTTAACTCTAAACCCTAAACCCTAAACCTAACCTTAACTCTAAACCCTAAACCCTAACCCTAACCTTAAACCATAAACCCTAACCCTAAATCATAAACCCTAAACTCTAAACCCTAATTAAAAAATAAATCAACGTCATCATTTTTTTTAATTTTAATATATTTTATTTAGAGAGATGATTTGAAAATTAAAATTATGAGTGTGCAGATGATGGGTAAAAAATGATGACGTAAATTTGTTTTTTGTTCTTAAGGAGCATAGATGACGTGGTGAAACCGGTCCATAAAATAATTTTTCGTTTTGGAGACTATTATGTAAATTATTTCATTCTTTGTCCACTTATTATGTAATATATATAATTTCATTCTCTTCTATTCAAATCGTCTAATCAAATAATGCATCATCTCTTGCTCTATGCTACAAATTATTGCTACAGTAAAAATAAGGATAAATTACATTAGTAGTCATTCAAGTTTTAAGGTGTTTTTAGTTAAAACCAAAACAATAATTTTATGTTCAAACGTACTTTTTTAATCATTGTGATTGACTTTAATGGTGATATAAATTAAAAAAAATCTCTTTTAAAAGTAAACTTTAACATAGTGTATCATCATTTTTAACAACATTAACTACAATAAATATAAATTAAAACTTTCTTATCTAAAATAAATTAAAATATTTAATAATTGTAATAAAAAAATTGATCTTAATAATCAAAATAAAAATACTCTAAAATTTCAATAACCACCGTTTGTAGTTTCTGCTATAAATAAATATGGTTAGACGGCATCTTTCTAGCTTCTTTAACTTCACTTGGGCGAAACGCTTCCATGATGAGAATATTCCTACTTATTTTTGAAAAATTATATTATGACTAAGTCTTATCACGTGTTTATAAAATCAATCATTAAAATTTATTTATTTTATTATTTTTTTAAGTTATATTTTTTAAAAATTAATTTTTATTTAAAAAACTGTTTTAAAATGAATTAACATTAAATTTGAGTGAAGATTTACTTAAAAATTATGATATAAAAAAGAATGAGATGAATAATTTTTAATGGTTAGTTTATATATGACGTGGTAGATTTACCTGTGATATATATTTTTTTTATTTTCTCTTTATTTTTTAATGCCAAAAAATAATACATTAAAAGTTAATCATTTCAGAATAGAAAAGAAAAAGCAAAAAATATTTTCCATCTGATAAATAAAACACAAGTACTACGATGCTTGCAGGGGAAAATATAGATGCTAACGAATAAAAAGAAAGAAACTCTAGAATAAAAAACAGAAAGAATCTGGAAGTTTGCCTTAATTATGGTCCATAGGTGGAGTGTTCTGGTGACGTATTTTGGGAAGAAAAAATGTCAATTCTTCTTTATTTAACAATGCATTCAATTGTTACGATTAGGCATATCATATATATATATATATATATTATTTTATATGCTTTGTATTTAATTTATTCGTTTTTTTTAATTTTTAATTTTATTTTTTATTGATGACGAATAATTAATCTTAATGTTAGTTGTTAATTATTGGGTTTACTATTTTTTTTAATAATTTTTTTAATCTTTGTGATACGTATTTCTTTATCTTTATGATACATTTTTTTTATTCGTTTTATCTATTATTGTGATATGATTTTAATATACTTTAGCGGTCGTTTATTGTTCGTACAAATTTTCTTAATGTGCATTAATTTCTGATTATGATTTTGTCTGTGGTTATGGAAAGTTGGATCCCTAATCGATTGATGGTCTTTTGTTGATATAATCAGTCTTAGGTAACGAAACATTCTGCTTAATAGTTTTAGTTGATCGTTAATCTTTTTCACCTGTTATACATCTAGATTGGATAGAGAAAGAAAATTTTAAGAAAGCTTCTAGTTTCGATGACATGTTTATTTTATGAAAGTATTCGTTTTTTTTGTTTGTTTTTGAGTTGTCAGATACTTTGATAGATTAGTCTCATTATTTTTATTCATGGATGCATTATAATCGTGATATCTACTATGATTTTAATAAAAATTCAGTGATAATTGTAAAAAAAATCGTGCATATTAGTCATTTGCTTTTTTATTTGTTCACCTAATCAGTAATGACATTAGTCTTGACATTGATTTTTGAAATTCTGAAGTTATCTATCTTAAATTTTCTTTAACAAAAAAAAATGACTCAAATAAAAATTAACTGGAGATAAATTCGAGTATCTTTAAGAGTTTGATATTTATATGTGTTCTATTTGTTTATCTATAAGAGTTAGCTCGAATATCTTTAAGAGTTCGATATTTATATGTATTCTACCTGTTTATCTATAAGAGTTAGCCTAGCAAGAATGACACCTAAAAAAGTTTTTCTTAAAAAAATGGTTTTGACCATCGGTGATTCATATTTTTCTTATTTTCTTTATATGTTTTTTATCGCATATCTTGTATTTTTCTCTACTTTTGTAACTTGATTTTTTATGACATATTTTTATGATTATTTTTATAAATTTTTGGTGTTTCTGCGTTAACACAAAGTGATTTGATTTGATTTTGGATTGTTTGTCGATGTAAATTTTAACGAATCGTCATTTTTTTTTCTAATCAGCTATAATAGTTACAGTAATATATATTCTAGAATATACTCTCGATTATTAAATATTGATCACTCAATTATTGTACTGCAATACTAGTGTTTGAACCTGTAACCTCAAAAACCAACAATTATTCTCTTAATTATTGTACGGAATAGATATGAAAGGTTGTTACTAATTTTGGGATTATGATTTTACGATTCCTCACAGATTCTTCCTACGATGGACCCTAAAAATTTTTCTTATAAAAAAAATGTTTGATTTGATTGATACAACACTTATATTTTTATTTAATTTTTTTGTGTTTTAAATGATGTGTAAAAAATAAATCTAAAACAGTCCGTAAAACTTGCTAACGTACAATACACTTTTGGACCAAAAGCTTTGTTCCCCCTCCTCTTCATCATTTAAGAAAGTTAAAAGAATGACATAAACAGCTGTAATTATTGTGGGACTTTCGATATTTCCACTTTTAAGCAAATTTATGTGGTCCAAACGAAAAAAAATCTCGATTTTTACGATAATTTTAATCTTAAATCCTAAATATTATTTTTAGGTAAGACATATATAAGATGTTAAAAAATAGAGGATTTTTATTCTAACGAAACAAGCTCCCTACTCTTCGTCTTTGTGTTTTCCTTAATGGAATTATAATTATAATTCCATTTTCCATTATTCTTCATACTCCCCTTCATCCTTTATCCTTTACTCTGGTATCATGTGATGCATGCCACGTGTAGAATACATGAACGTGAGTTTTGTGGCAGGCAAGGAACAATCTCAAACTGCTTTGGTTCCTTAGATTTTGCATTCCACATCAGATGGAGTCAGCTTTAGAATATAGAAAGTAAGGCACGCGGGGATAGAGTCAGAGTTTGAGATTGAAAGAAAGCGAAACATAAATATTTAAAAGTAAAAAGTACGTTCATAAAAAAATAATTTTTAAAAAAATTTAAATAAAGAGATAAAAATTTAAAAAATTCAGGGATGAGTGATTATTTTATCCTATCCCATATAGTTTCGTCATGGACATGGGATCATTTTGAGTGTTTTTTCCTCTTATTTTTCCTTCCATGTGTGTTTGTTTAGTATAGAAACAAAAGGGAAGCAGAAGAATATGGATAAAAATACTTTGGAACTTGATTCATTTTACTGTCTGAATTCTGATAGTTACTTTTAATCCTAAATTATAACAAGTAAATCATTTTTCGTTTTTTTATTCATGCTTATGTTATATCGTTAAAGTGTAGAATATATATTTTATGAATTATGATTAGAATATAAGGTATATTTTTTAGAGTTTAAGAGTTTATATTTAAGATTTAATTTAGGGTTAATACTTGAGATTTAAATTTTTTAGTATTAGATACAAAATAATACTAAAAGTGAAGGAATTTTTTGTCCAATTACAACCTTTTGATAGTAAAATTTTTTTTACTAACAATCTCATTGAGTACTCCAATGACAACGAATCATGTTGTTCCTCTTTAGTGAATCAGGTTTGAGCTTCGTAATCTACAACTAAAGTTAAATTTATCTAAATTTTTAACAGAACTATGTACCACCTTATATTTAATTTTTAATGTTCATAACAAACACGAATCATCTAACCTTGTTGATCAAAGAAATGGTTGTTGTTCTTAAAAGTAATGTGTTTGAGCATCAGTAATGTCGGTACAATTATTGAGCGATCAATATCCAATTGTAACCAATTAAAAACAAATACTATTGTAACCGCTCTAGTCGAATAAAAAAAAATATTACTCATAACAAGTTTTTACCGGCAATAAAGATCCTGACACAATAACAATGCACCTATACAAACGCTTAGAAGTACTGAAAATAACACTGAGCATCACATTTTATTTCATGATTACTGATTTCAATTATTAAAACTGGCAAATGGTATAAAAACTTTCCTGCACTTTTTGTAGTACCTAAACTGTTGGATAATTAAAAATCAACGTGGGGTGGACTAAATGGGATTACCACTAAGACTGTCATGGATTAGATTCTGCATAAACTTTGTTTTTTCCAAGTTAGTGGTGAGATTACATATTCAGGGCTAATATTAATTAATTAATTAAAAAATCTAGAGATGGATCTTCTCTAACTTTATTAAAATAGGAGATACTTTCTTGGTTATTGGAGAGGCCAATAAAGCAAGTGGGGATAGTTGCTTAATGTGTTAAGGGAGTGAATTAAGAATAGATTAATTAACGAAAATCAATACAAATATCAGCAGGTTAATTATATATTATATGCACTTGTACGAATACACTGAGTTTTCTAGTTCACACCCCAAAACTTATTGTTTAGATACTTTTGAATATACTTGATATTGGGAGGATCAAAACATTCTACACACAGTTTATTATAATGTTTTTATATTTCAAACTATCTTTACATGGTGATATGAACTTATATTTGATTAAATTATTATTTTATTATTTTATTTTAGGTCAAAATAAATTCTCTTTGAATAAAAATTATTAGCTAATTGATAATAAATAACTTAAAATGATTTAACAGAATGATATGCTATAAGAAAAAATATTTATATTTTATACAATTTTATAAGATCATTTTTTATTGATTTATTATTTTATAAAATCAGAAAAATTGCTTATATGACTACTATCATAACGAGTATTGACATGAGATTTAACACGATATTTCAAGTTATTTATCATTAATTGAGTAATAATTTTTATCAATATATAAACCATAACAACTGAAACGGGTTCGATGCAGCATAGGATTAAAGTCAAGAAACGTGCCCGTCCTTGTGAAACTCGTCGGTCTCCTTTTATGGACCAAACCCTGATGGAAACAAGGGTTCAACCAGCCACAACAGTTCCAATGAATCAAAAGTTACCTTCCATCCTCTCGAGGATCATTCAGACGATGTCCTAAACCATAAACTTAGGTCGAACCACTGCAACTACAACCTCCAGGATTGGCAAGGAGCACATAACAACCACACATAGCACTTCCAAGATATAGCAGGATACTCAAAGAAAAAGCCTAGACTGAGTTTGAATTTAGAATTGACTCTGGAACCGACTTCCACAACTACCTCTAGTATGGACAAGAAGTGAACACCAACCTTCCAGCCATTCTCAAGATATATGGTGTAACCATATAGAAACACCCAGTCTAAACTTGGACTTGGGATTGACACTGAAACCAACTTCCATGAAAGAGAAAGCACCCATAACCATAGACTTCCTGAGATTTTTATAGAGCTTTAAAGCAATGTTGCAAAATAACACTAAGGAGGAGAGAGACAAAGCTTAAAACATGTGAGATGAATGGATGTAAAATACCACCAAAGCTGCCTTTTGTTCTCTTCTCCTAGGATGTAAAATATCATCATTGCTGCTATTCTCCAGTGCTGTAAAATACTACTATTTTTTTTTGTATAGCCCTAGAATGTAAAATACCAACTGTGCTAGACTACTTGTATTCTCATACAATGTAAAATACAAGTTTTTGTATTCTCCCATAATGTAAAATACTATTGGTGCTATTAGTATTTATTACCACTTACCTTGAATTGCGAATATGAAGTCTGAGCAGGCCTTTTTTCTTAAAGAAGATGAGAAAAGAGGGGGTGGGGTAAACTTGATAATTCAGCTTTGGCGAGAATTAGATGGCAAGATAACACAGTGTAGTGATTTTGGGATTTTCCCAAGTCATTTAAAAGAAAAATGAAATTGACAAACATCATCTGCAAGATGGAAGAAATAATCGAAGCACTTTAAGGCTACAAAAGAAAGTATACTTCAGATGTTGATATTACATGGTTAGAAGAAAAGGTAAGATAAAACGACTAACAAAAAATAGGCTAAAATGAATCCCAGGTCACTAAATTACATGTTTGTTAAAAAAGAGTCACTTTTTAAAAAAAGTTACAATTTTGTCACTAAATTAAAATCTTGTTACAAACATGACAAAATTGAAAGAGATGTTTAACCTGACTTCATATAATAATGGTTTTGCTCTCCAAAACTTATACATTCCTAATTCAAAATTATTAAAAAAAAGTTATATTTAAAAATTTCATTAGCAAAGTGATTATAGCTACTAACAGGTGATGTTAAGGTCATAATGGGTATGTTCCATTTAATTTGTAACAAAAAAACTTTATTAACTAAATTATAACTTTTAGAAAAAATAACTTGTTCATAACCGAACAAATAATTGAGTGACCCGGAGTGTATTTTACCCTGAAAATAAGGGGACAAGAAGAGAGACCAATGCCTAAAAGTCAAAAGATAGCATGAAGGACTAATTGCAAAATCAGTTAATAACAAACGGAATATTAAATTCCAACCAAATGAGAAATCTATAAGTGGCTAACGTTAACAACATCAAAAATTATAAGCAAGGTAGCATGAAGAACAAAGCATCCATATGGATCATATTTGTAATTACAAACAAAAAGAAAACACAATTATACATAATATACCCACATAACTCTCTTCGAACCGTAGGAGCAGCAGTTTCACCCGAAGGAAATAGAGTCAGCGCTAGATGCAAGTACCACATAAATTTAAAAGCACAGGGAAAAGGAATTACAGCAAAACGAACAACTAAAAGAAAATGCAACCATCAAAAGCACCATTAAAAGATTTTGTTATATTGGCTAGTGAGAGAATCTCTGAGATTAGAATAAAGACCAAACAATGAGTACTGCCGAAGGTTCTCAACTTCATACCATGAATTCAGGGCAGAAAGGTGCTTATCTGTTCCAGAAAATGCTAGTTGTATACCGATACTGCAATCGACAGAACCTCCATGGTTTTTGCAGCTGTTTGTATTAATTGCACAATCTTGTTTGTTTAGGCACACAAAATTCGATTTCCCCGAACACTGCGCGCAACCATCCCGTTTCCAAAACAAGTTTTGCAGCCTGCCTTTCTTAAACTCAAGCACCTGCATAAACGAAAGTACCATCAGTTTATGAAGAACTTAACCAAGGTAAAAAAAAAAAAAAAAAACAATACCATAGGAAAAGAAAAATCAATTCTTCTTAGTCCCTTACAAGAGTGAAGCTCGTTACAGTGAAGCTGCCGTTTGCAACGAAAGCAGGCGGCGACCTTGCAGCATATTTTCGACCAGCAAATGCAACCATATACCCACCAACTGAATCCTGAAAATTCCAAAGGTTTCAAACATTATTATATGGTATTCATGTGATAGAATTTACAAGTATGTGACTTCTCAAGATAAAGGAAATGCTCCGAATCCATGATTTGGCTTGTTAAGAATAAACTTGCCAATTTAGGAACTGTTTGGTCGTCACTTTTACTACTTGCGACAAGCACAATTTATTCAGTAAGTGTGATTTAAACTCCGTATTACTTTAAATCGTTTTATCAATTTTAGTCAAGTAAGATTTTACTCCTATAGCATTTGCTTTTACGCATTAAGAAAACACAGAAAACGGGAACTTAGAGATCGAAGTAAACTCACAAATTACGTTAATTCTAACCATGGATCCTCAGATCCCATCATCCCAGAAAATTTGTAGTAAAAAATCAAGAAATCATATTTAGAAAGAATAATAGTGAGGGCTGACCGGAGAAAAAGAAGATGTATTGATGGTTAGGAGAGAGATCTCATCAACTTTCGGTCTAAAGAGAGCGAGGCGAGAACCGGAGCTCGATAGAGAGAGCCGGCGATCGCAAGGAGACAACTGAAGCGTGCTGTTGAAGAAGAACGATGATCTTTGTGCGAACGCGATCCCAAAAGTGAGCCCATCCGATATCTGGACTCTCGTGTCTGAACAAGGCAAGTACGCGTGGTTCGTGTCGTCGCTTGATTCCACCAACAGTGGCGCCGCCGTCAGCAGGAGGAGAAGAGAGTAGACCGCCGATTTCGACATAGGTTTTGAAATTGTTGCTTTGGGTGGATGGATCTGCATTCTGCTGAACTAGTTGAGGAAGGAATCGGAGTGGTAAGGAAGTAAAAAACTAAAAAAGAAGTGAAATGTTAATTTGGGCCACTAAGAATTGGAGTTCGGCCCAATTGTTTTAGAAGCTTTTAATTAGGGATGTAAAGAAAGTAATCGGATGAGTTTTAGATCGGATTTTTTTAAGTTGGGTTAAATTAAATTATTTTAAGTTGATTTAATATTTTGACTCAATTTAGGTTAGGTGTTGTTCAGTTTCAAGTCGGGTTCAGAACAGTTTCAAGTTAGGTTCAAATCAGTTTCAGGTCAAATTTAAACTTGGATTTGAGTTCATTTCAGTCGAGTGTAGGTCAGGTTTCTGGTCTATAGTAACAAGTTCAAATCGAATTTGAATCGTTCTGAATCGGATTCGATTGTATTAGTAAATGTCTAACTCGAGTTTGGATCAACAACAATTGTATACAAATCGAGTTCTAACGATTACATCCTCAGATCAAACTAGGTTCTGACTCGAATAAATTTTAATCAAATTTTCAGGTTGGATCAACTTTTTTTTACCTTCCTACTTTTATTGGTATGAGAAAAAGAAAATTCACTTCATTGTCCTCAAAATATCAGAAAGGTTAATGTTTTATTTCCAGCAAACTTAGGAGAAACAACTTTATTTCTCCATACTGTGTGAAAAAAAAAACAAGAAGGCTCAAATGGGTTCTTCTTTGTTTAACCCAATTCACATCAAAAGGAAAAAAGACCAAGTTAGAGTAATCACACTTTCTCCTAAAATTTAAAGTAATTCCTATGCAGCAACTTCGGATAACTGAACATCTGAGAGTGGCAAGGTCGTTGTGGTTTGAATACCAGAAGGCTCGGGTAGAGGTTGCAAGAACTCAGTGAAGTGTAATTCGATCTGTAGTCGATGATGTAGCGGTGTAGATGCCATTAAACCCTTCCTGATATCTGCTTGCAGCTCCCTAATAGGTATAGCAGCCAAGAAGTTCTTTATGTACTCCTTGCAGGATTCCTTACCTCTGCAAACAACCTCCTCGGTGCCCTCGGGTTTGGTAGCTACAGACTCTGCCACGGAACCCTCCTCCGCTTTGACATGTTGAACCTTGGGATTTTTTGGTTCAGCAGCTGCTGCTTTTATTGGCTGGTTTCCATTTGACTTGTCATCTGATGATGGAGCAACATTGGGAAGCATGTGGATTGCCGTGTCACGGTCAAATTTCAAGATGTAAGCTTGATTGCAGCCCTCATAAAGTCTCTCTCCTAAGGTATCTATGATATAATAAGCTTCTGGTTCAACCTTCAGGATAAAAAAATGGTCATTCCAACAAACTATGTAAACCTGAGGTTCAGCACGGTTCGGACATTCTGCACGACTAATCTCATCCCAGATGTTATCGAAAGACATTGCACCCTGCAAAAAGTCAAATCTTCCCTCTTCCATACCTTCGGGATGGAAAAAACCAATAAAGGACTTCCTTGACACTACAGAAAGAGGACGTATTTTAGCTTGGAGAACTGTCTCGAGATCGAAGTGCTTGTCGGGGAACCGCTCCCTATAGATTTCATTCTCACAGAGGTTCCTCCATTCCAATGAACCTTCTCTAATCAAACTATCAAATTGAGACTTAATAGGCATCAAGTCATGGTTTTTCTGAAACCAGTCAGCAATAACAGCAACAAGGGTTGTACATGCACTTTCACCACCTGCCTGTTCACTGCGTTGATCAATAGACGCGAAAAAGACTTGAGCTTGAAGCTTCAAGTGTCCATCACGGCTTACAACTTCTTTGTGTTCCCAGCTGCCAACAACAAAATTGTCATCTCCAAATTCAGAAATTGGTGAACAATTTGCAGAAGAGTCTTCGTCAGTTTTGCGCCACTGCCAAAACAAATGAACTTCTAATTAGATCATAATGCTCATATAAGCAATTTGAAGCATCTATGATCAGAAAGGTCAAAATATGAATTAAACTAAAAAACACAAGAAATTATTCTTACCCCAAATGATTCATCAGAACCAAGCTGACGGCGATCAAAATCAATATCATCTCCACCTTCTTCTCCATAGGCTTTCTTTAACAGTGGCTCCCCTTTCAATTTAGGAGACCTGAAACTCAGCTTCCTTTTTCTCCAAGATAATATGCTGCGCTTTGAAGTCTGCAGAATAGATGGCTCTGACATCAATGCAGAAGAATTCACAAAGTTTGTACAGCCAACTTCTGGTTTCCGATGGCTGTAGTACACCCAATACTCACTGGTTCCCTTGCTGGAGTAAAATGATCCCTCGGCATAATTCGCATGTGCCAGAGTACCATAACTAAATGACTTCCTTGTGACCATGTCAGCTTTCACCTCATCCGGTTCTCCTTCCTCAAAATCGTCAACTGAATCCGTGTCCAGTGGAAACTCACCATCATCACTTCGAATAGAACCCCTTCCTTCACTGCCATAATCCTCTCGACAGGCCTTTTTAGCTCTTCTGGTATAAACATACTCCGTAAAGATTTTCACTTTTCTAAGACCAGCTTTAATCGCAGAAAGCTCATCCTTCTCCATTGTGACACTTTCTCCAGACTGGAGAGGTGATGTAATAGGCACTACTGCTCTCGGTCCTGGCTCAGTGGTTTCTTGAGGAGTTCTTAGTTCCAAAAGGCTAAGTGATATCTACACGAAAAAAGGACAACTTAATAATTAGAATGTCCGAATACATAAAAGAGACATAGAAATCAAACATACAAGAGCTCCAAAATGAAGAACTTTTAAAGTGGCACATACACAGAGTTGTGGACCAGGCTCAGCAACACCGACAGACAATGCCAGAGGTATTTTTAGCTCTAGCCCTTTATCTTCAGCAACGGATGCATATTCAGCCAGATTCAAAAATGCCGTCCCGACAACAGTAACCTTGTTCTTCAGTCCCTGGTTCAATCCCTGCATCAAGAAAGATAAGAAGATAACTTGTTGAAACAAAATCCTGAACAACATTGACAATGATAAAAGAAAGTGCTGACCAACCATAGTTTCAACGGGTTAAAAAGTTCAGACGAATGGTAATAAGTCAAACATGAAAAACAGGGATGGGAACAGCTGTTTGGGATGTTTTCTATTCCATAGAATTAGCAATCTTTCAAAACGTGTCAAACTCTCCTACAGTCAACTTGCATATGGAAAAAAGACAACCTGATTAATAGTAAAACACGGTTCTAATCTAAATTCAATCCTATGGATTTGTATAAAATTACAGTTCATATCAGAAATTCTTCATTTAAATTCCAGACGAATCAAACAATCAAAAGAACATACCAAACGAAATGCAGGAAAAACAAAATCAAATCATTCACAGACAGAAAATTTCATAGAACCCAGAAAATAAAAGAAGCTGTTGCCGTGAGACTTACATTGAAGACGGAGAAAACGATTTCCCAGGGATGAAACACATTCTCTTTAGAAGCCGACAAGCTACAAAGGGATTGAAACTCCTCATCCCACACAATGACGCCGTTCCGACCAACGCCCTCGACTTCTTTAGTGAAATTCCTCTTAACCGTTCGTCTTAAAGAACCAAGGGAAGCCTTCGGACCTTTCCATCGAACCTCCACCGTTAATTTCTCCGGCTTCTCCTCACCATCCCCTTTCAGATCCCACCCTTCTAAACTCCTTACAATTAACTTCACCTCATACTTCTTTGAGACCAGAGGCGGCCATGGTCGCCACCTCATCATCTTCACCACCATTTTCCAAGCCGCAAAAAAGGACGACGACAAAGAAACAACCTTAAACCTCTCGAATTGTTAATTTTCTCGGTAAAACCAAAAAAACCCAGAAATTTTTATATGATACCTTTCTGGGTTTATTGATTTGATTGTTGGAAGAGAAGTTGATTTGATTTTGAAAGGGAAAAACAACTCTTGTGGGACAGAGACAGAAGGGAAAGGGTCCCTTTTATATATAATAAAGGAGACCAGTATCAACGGGGGACAGATGTAACGGGATATTAGTTGACTTCCGTTTAATCCACTCTCGGTTTTATCCGTTTAATTTTAACCACCACATAAATATGATAAATTTAATTATTTGATAATATATAATAAATAAATTATAGAAAATAAAATACCCTGTGTGACATCATAAATATATATAATAACAGTATAACTATAAATCATTAACCTGATAAAATTTGTATAGTGATTATAAAAAACGAATTATTATATTTATTTTTATTATAATAATCTTATTGAATTACTCAAATATTAATTTAATTAAAATAATTATTTTGTAAATAATAATTAATATTATTGTACTAGTGTTTTGATCTCTTTATACTTCTCATCGGGAAATAAAATTAATTTTTTATTATAAAATTATAGTGTAATTTTATGTCATAAAATTAGAAATATATGTGTGAATTATAAAAAAAAAATCTAATTTCTTAGACATGTTTGACTAACAAAGTGTAATTACATCTTAATTTTGTATGTTATATTTAAGAGTATAAATTATAATTAGCTAAAGAATATAAATTATAATCAAATAGTTATATAAGTTTAAATTTTAAAATAATATAAATTATAAAATTAAATAATGTAATTATGTGCATAATTACTTCAATCTTACCTTCCCTTAAGAAATAAAGAATAAAATTAAATTTTAGGGGACTCACAAATTATATTAGTTGTCCAAACATATTGTTTATGTGAAATTATAAATATTTACAGCATAAAATGTGCTCTAAAAGGCTTAATTAGCTAAAGAATAGGCTAAACTACATTTATATATATATATATATATATATATTATTTCTAACCGCACTTAACTTTCAGAATTTATATTTTTATCATTTATATATCGATTTATAAATAAATAATTTTTCTAGAATTAACTCGTGCTATATTGATGAGCTTTTGTTAACATGTCATGTCATCGATGTAACTTTTAAAATTTGAATGGATAAAATAAGATAAAAGTAAAACAAAAGTGACCATGATTGTAATTTACCCTACATAATAAAAGTATTTAAAATTGTGGAGGATATTGGCTAAATACGTGACCACTCTTAGATTAAGACAACTTTGAAACACGTGCGATCAACTCTCGTTCCTTTGGATTATTATTTGTATTATTATTATTTTAGCCCTTGGACTTTGCACGTGCTACATGTGATTTATTTTCCTTCAAAAGTTGGGTAGGCATAAATCCTCTGCTCATTCTTTTTAAAGATGGGTTGAAAAATATTCAAATAAAATGTTGAAAAATAATGTATATTATATATTTTTTCAGAAAAATGAAAAGAATAGGAAGAATGAACATACATTTATTTTTATAAATTATATTTATTTTTTATCTTACTTAGAAGAAAAAGAAATAAATTTTGGGTTGCTAGGGTTTTCAGTCCCGTTCTCCTCCTCTGTTTTAATTTTTTTTATTTTAATGTATTATTATGTTCTTGTAATACAATTATCCTCTATCTTTTCATACATTTTTTTATTATTTGGTACGTTTTTTTAGTTTTTCGTTTTGATTTTTATAATTGTTAGATTTGACGACGTCACGATTGATTATGATGTCGCACCTTTTATTATGTTGTTGATCTATTTACCTTGGACTCTCGAAGTAGATTTAGATACGCAATTATATTTATCATATTTTGTTCGCGATTGAGTTGTGGCAATGTCTTTGTTGTCAATGTACATTTGTTGTAATATGTATTTTTATATTGTTTGTTGATGAATTTACCTATCATCGTTGATTTGGGTGATGTTTATATCATGATTTTATTTCGAGTTTTCGGGTTAAGTTCTTTATCTTTTCCTTATATGATCCTCTTATGATCTCATGGTGCTAGTTTATTTGGTATGTATATGTTTGAGTTTACATATTTTATTTACTAAAATAGTAAACTTTTATTACGTGTTATCACCGGATTAGATGATTAATTTTATTTTTAATTTAAAATTAAGATTAAATTAAAATAATAAATAAATTGTATGGATTAATTTGACTTAACTGATATGTCATCTTTTCTGTTAAGATTTTAACGACGGTGACCAAAATAGATCAATTTTTCGAAAAATGGTTATTTTCTATTCGAGTTTCCTATCATCGCAAAGAGAGATCCGGAATTAAAGAGAAGCCTGAGTGCCAACTAAGTGTTGTAGTGAGGGAGATGACCCCAGAAAGGAGGCTGAGATAGTCAGGCTGAGGGTAAGAAAATCCCACAATGGCATGTCTGTCTGTGATTGCAGTCTTGATTTGCTTAACTTTGTATAGGAGTAAAGCTCAGGCATAACAAACCTTGAATTAGCCCCAGAGGGATGCTCCAAATATAGTTTTCAAGGGCTGGAAATGGGTTTCAAGATGAAGATTTATTATTATTTTTTGAGAAAAAAAAAAGAAAGATAATATTACAAGAATAAAATTTGTGGAATTTTGCTTTTCTGATAAGTGAGCATACGAATATTATAGCTTGATGCTTTGATGATTCTTTAGATAGAATGAAAACAAATATTTTTTTTAAAAAATATATAATCTGAATATAATTTTATTTTAAAATTAATTTTATTTAATTTTATTTTATATGGATTCGAATCTCAGTTAATATTATATAGCTAATAAGCAAATAGAAAAGAAAATTGCTTTCAAATAAATCGGAGGACATTAGTGTTTAAACGATGTCCAACTCACAGACCCTTGTTTTATAGAAAGAAGGGTCATCTTCCAGTTATTTCTGTATGTTTGTGTTCTTCGGTACATAACATAACTGAAGAACAAAGAGGTCGGACAGAGGACAGTTATCTCTGTGATTCCTTTCAGAGTTTAGAAGTAAAAGCGGGAGGAAGAATGTACAAGACGAAGCAGCTATGGAATCCTCTGTCCACCGTTTTCCGTAGAGTTCTTCCCACGACATGTCGTTTGGATCCTGTCTCTGCAAATTCACAAATTCAATACTTGTTCTCTCACCTCCAATCTTCTTCTAGGGTTCCTCCAGGCCACGGCCTTGATTTTTTCCCTGATTCAAAAATTTCCCTTCTAAGTTTCTGCTCGCAATCCGCCGCAAAACTCGATTCTACAACGAAACGGTGTTGGAACTGCGTCGCCGACGCGCCTGGCTCGACGCCGTTCTTGTACTGTGATTCCTGCCGGAGCATTCAGCCTCTTGATTTATCCATCGATTACTTTCAGATTTTTGGACTGTAAGTGCTTTTTCCGCTAGTTTCATTTCCCCCTAATTATTTCTCTCTTTTTTTCCCTTGTTTGTTCCGTAATTTGAAAAGAAATCTATATTAATAGAGAGAAAAAGTATGAAATTGAGGTTGATGGCTTAGAAGGGAGGTACAAGGATTGGCAGAAGAAATTGCATCCTGACCTTGTTCATTCAAAATCGGAGGTTTGCTCATTCCAAACAAATAATTTGGTTTAGGATTCATATCATTTCTAGATATATAATTTCTTTTTTGTGGAATTGTCAGAAAGAGAGAGAATATGCTGCTGAACAATCTGCCCGTGTTATCGATGCATATCGCACCCTTAGCAAGCCGTTGTCGAGGGCGATATACATTGTAAGTGTTACTTTAAATCTTAAGTAATGTGCAGTCCTACTGGCTCGATTCCATGGGAAATTCTAGAAAACTTATTAATAGTTGTGGAGGTGAAAATGAGCCGAGCTCGAATATGTCTAGGCTTGGCCGACTCTGAAATAGTATTACTAGACTCGGTTCAGATTCAAGCTTAAACTCGATTTGAACAGTTTGAGCTAGGCTCAAATTTCGGGATTGATTTGTTGCTTTACTTAAATTTATTTTAAATATTTTCTTAAGTTTAAAAAATAACACGTGAAAACTTGTTTTGGAAAAGATAATATTTATTTTTGAAGTCCGTAAGTAACAATAATATATTTTTTAAATTATACAAGTCCACGAGGAGAAGTTAATAACAGTGAAATATACAAGTGTGTATATATATTTCAAGCATGCCACGAGCTTTTCAAGTTGAGCTTAAGTCGGCTCAGCTCAACTTGTTAAGGTTTCGAGCTGAACATGAGCTCGAGCCAAACTCACTCAAACCAAACTTTAACTGAGACGAGCCCGAGTAGTATGCTAACCGATCGGTCTCATTATCACCCCTAACTATATGAACATAAGAGATATCCAATCTAGGGAATATGCTGATTTTGTATTGATTGTGGTTGATAGATTTTGATCTAGGCTGTCAATGTAAATTAATACTAATTGTCAGATGTAAATTAGGTTTTGATCTTGTGTTCTTTGTTCTTGGTTTCTGACGTTTTGTAAATTAATATGGTTTTAGAGTGATATTATCAATATAATTGAGAAATGGCTTTCGAATACGACCTTAGATCAAATATGCTTGTTATTGACTCTTCCTTTTTATGTTAACACTATTGACATGGATACATTTGTTTCATGGTCCAATTGGTTTGACTTGTGCTAAAAGGAATCTGATTTTCTGGATCACGCTTTCTTTCAAACCCTTTTATTTCATTGTCCCTTTTTCTATATTGATTTTCTGGCATTTGCCTTCTCAAAAAAATTCTGGTATTTGATATTTTCTGTTTCATTAGTTGAGGCTTGAAGGAGTAGATGTTAATGAAGAACAGACGGTTTCAGATCCAGAGTTGCTCACTGAGGTAATTGAAACTATTTTGAAAATTATTCTTTCTTTAGATGGTCAGCTTTCCTTGGTGGTTTTATTTATAAAAAACGTTCCATGTTTCTGAGTTTCTATTTATACAGATTATGGAAATCAGGGAAGCTGTAGACGAGGCTCCAGACTCACAGGCTCTGAATCAGATTCAGTCTCGGGTATGACAAATAGTTCTCAATCTTCACGCATGTCTTGTGTGAATAGAGTAGTTGCATCAACATTAGACAATCGTGATGTTTCTCCTAGCTATCAAATGGGTTGTTCATCTCTAAGCAAGGCTGACTGCTGTTATCAAAATGGCAATCATAAATAATCTGTATGTTTGAAACTATAATACTTTGGACTGCTAGAGGAAGAGTGGGAGATAATGGCTAATTCAGTAATCTTCAATGCTCTACGTTGAACTCTCTGGGTTATTTAGGTTTCCTGCATCGGACTGCTACCTGCAACTGTCCCAATACATGCTTTGGAGTTCTTTTCCTATTTGAGTTGCTACCTGTACATAATGAAATATTGGATTCAACCTCGAATCCCTTTATGTGAGCGGGGAGGGGGAATCTAAGTGAGCTATGTTGATGTCCGGCATGGCGATGCCTGCTGAATGTGGGAAATCTCATTGCTTACATCCTTCATTTGCGTAAACTCTATGTAGAAGTTAATATATTGTTTCAAGCACCACTTCAATGAAAGTTTGTATACCTTAACATATTCCGGCAAACCTATTCATTTCTTTTCTGTTCTTTTGCAGATGAAGGAGAAATTGGAAGAAACATCTAACTCCTTTGCAACCGCGTTTCGAGGACGGAATTTTGATGAAGCTGTAGCTTGTATCCAGAAGATGACTTACTATCAGCGTGCAAGTGAAGAAATTTTGAAGAAGCTTTGATAGGCTTCATAGGCTTTACTTAAAACCCTAGAAGTTTTATTACTCGTTTGCAACTTTGCTAAGCTTCTTAATGAACTGATATATGTTTTAATTTTTTATTAATCTTATCTATATGTGTATTAATTTTTTTAATCTTATATATATATATATATATATATATTTATAAATGAATATGTTCACGAATATTATACGCATATGTTTATGACGTTAAATGAATATGTCTGTGTGAACAGTAAACAAACGGACACAAACATCATAAAAATAAATAGACAATTACAAACAAAACTTTATTTATTCAAGTTTAATTCGTTTACACCTTTAATTTAACTCCTATTTTATTATATATTTAATATTTTTTATATTTTTAATTTAAATGATTATTTTTTATGGAAACTAAATTATTATTAAATTAATTTTTTAATAGTTAAATATTATAATAGGGCCGGGCCCAAGAAAGTTCTGGCCCATATTACTTTCATATCCGTGGCATGTAGGAAAAATGAGAGAAGTATCTGTAGTAGCTTTTACGTTTTTATATAAATAAAAACAATTTATCCAAAAATAAAAATGGGAGAAAATCAAGTATCAAATTATTGGGCATTAATTTATCTAAATCTCAGCCATTCATATTATTGGGCCTTACGCTTGGCCCAATAAAACAAAGGACGTTTCCAGTACCTTGTGAAGAATTAGAAAAGGTAACAGATATATATAACAAAGTCTTGAACAGAATCGCCAATAAGACGAAAAGTGAAAAAAAAAAATGGGTTGGGTGTGGAAAGACGAACCGAACGACGCCGTTCGCGACGGCGATCGATGTTCTACCCGGAAGGTGGTGCGATCGAACTGCAAGACGGAAGAAGTCGAGCCTGGAAAGTTCGTTCGAAAGTGCTAGAAAACTGAAGAAGTTCTCAGAGAATGCGTTGGAAGGTAACGTATTCGAACATTTAACCTCTTTTTTCTTTTTTGTTTATTGTTGGAAATTTTGAACTTTAAGATCCATCATCTGCTGTAGTCACTCGTCATCAGAAAACGAACCCTAATTTACATTAATTAATTTTCATATTAAATTTCTGGAACAATTTTAAAAATCTTTGTTTGGATTACAACTAAATAAGCTCACAATTCGCTGCAAAGTTTGCATTCCACTGAATTGTTTGGCTTCCAAAGATTTGAACAACGTGAACTTGATTTAGGCAAATAGCCTTGGAGAACATAGATTTTAAAATAGTATTTCTGTTATGCCTCCTATTTAGTGGTGAATTTAAAGTTTTCTAGATATTTTTGTGTTTGAGATGCATGTTCTTGTACTACCAAAATATATAATATTATTGAATCTTAGCTAATTATACCCGATTTGTGTACGTTTCATTTAGCTAAAGAAATTGAAATCTAAAATTTCAAGTTCATGCTTCCAACCATAAAGAACAAATGTATTTAAAACATTTTTGTTTCAATTTCATTTTGATTTTGCTGGCCAACAGAGATGGTAGCTTGTTTGTAACATTTGAGTATGTGGTACTTCTTTTTGAGAGTTTAATTATTGTTTGAACTTGTTGAACTGTGTAAAAGTTGTGCTTGTGGCTCTTTTTAAAAAAGAACTGTTTCTTTTTTTGTATTTGTTATTTGAACTTTGGCTTTGAGATTGTGAAAGTTTTAGTTAGTTTTGTTCTAACAAATACAATATGAACTATCTTTGTAAATGATTTGATGCTTTATCATCCATAGAAGAGATGATAAGAAAGGCTGCGACTAAAATGTTGAAATTTGAAGTATATGACATGTTGATAAAATTTGGAGGACAAATGCCTGTACAAATAATGTCTATTAAGCTAGTTTTGATTTTATTCCATTTTCTTCTGTAACATATCTTTGGTAATGTTCTTGGTGGAGACTGCTGCGGAACTTGGGTGGAAATGGATAACATGTTTTTTTTTTCTATGCAAATGGTTAATATCCCTCTGGATGGGTCTATGTTGCCGATTATGTTTGAAGCTAGATACAGGAACTTGTAAAGTTTGCTGCAACTTCTTTCACACTTTAGATTTAATCACCGTGTGCGATTTCTTACTACATTTTTTCGTATGTTTGAACTAGGCCTATCGAAGTATTGCAGTCCAACAAAGAGTATACCGAGGAGGATGTGACAGAGCAAATGTTAAAAGGGAACTTCTCGTCAGGATCACACACGGAAGGCACATTTGATTTTCCCGGGCTACGCTGTGACTTGGAGGCAATTGAACGTGAGTTCTTTGGTGGGGTTAATCGATTCTTTGATGCTGCTGAGGATATGAAAAATGGCTTCTTCGATGCTTTTGGAGATTTTTATGGCAGGGGTTCTTCATCCCTACCATCTACAAGGCGTGGAATACCCGTTGAAGATCATCCTCAGAAGAAAGCTTCTCCTAAACCCAGTGAATCCGGTAATATCGATTTGTCTGGTTTAGCTAAAGATGTTTGAAGTCTTGTTTTCTCAGAGCTAGCATCATCTTGTTTCCTTCCATTTTCTTTAGAAACGTGGGATATGTATAAAGAAGTAGAATGGTACTTTGAAGTTTGGGACATGCTGTTTCTTCATTCTTGTGTATTTCAGAGAAATAATTTGGTGATCTCATATTTTTCCTTTTCATTATCAGCAGAGTTCTACTAATATAATAACTAACTAAAATCATGACTTCAAATTCACTCAACCAAACTTAATCTTATACGTACATGACTAATGTAAAGGCAATTATATTTATGATGAACTTTTCGAAGTTCGAGGGTAATACAGCTGGTCAAACACATAGTGATCTTGTACAACGTGATGCATTGTAATCTAATGCACCCTTCATACATTACTAGATGGAGCACGCTCACGCACAGGAGGTGGCAAGTAGGGCACGTGCGCCATACTGATCTTTTACAACTCGATACCATGAGACTTGGGCATGGAACTTGAATCCGATGGGTTTTAATTCGACTCAATTGGGTTGAACTTTGCAGGTAGAAAATTCGAGTTCAGTCGGATTGGGTTAGGTATATTTAAGAGTGATTTTAGGTCAGGTTAGATAAGGTTTAGGGTAAAAAATCCAACACGATCCGAGATTAATAGTGTATTTTTATATTTTTTATGAATATTTACAATAATATCTTTCATTATATACATTTTATACAATTAAGTTACTAAAATTGATTTTTTATAATTATATCATTAAATCTTATTTTGTTTTATAATTAGATCTTAAAATTTATTTTTTATAATTAAACCACTAAAATTTTAAAAATAATAATAATTTAGGTCGGATCAGGTTTTAAAACTTAAAGCTTGTGTTGGGTTAGATTTTTTCATTTTAAATCTAAATTGAGTTGAGTAACAGATGAAAGTGTCAATGTTCGGGTCAAATACACATAAGCTAACAATTCAACTCGTGTTCATCTCTGCTTATGCCTCATGACCTCCCGTAGTATTGTTGCCCTATATTTCCATACAAATTACCAACAGTCGCAAGATCATCTCTGAGTTTTAGAATCTTCTACCACACCTAGCCGTGACTATCTTTGTTTGTGTCTTTCAGATAAAATATTCTTTCAGCAAATATTTGTGTCCTCAGGCAATCCACTAAGATCTAATTTCAGTAAGCAATAACCGGAGGTATCTTATTATGCATGGCTTACTCCAAGCAGTTATATCTTTCACTCCTAATTCTCTTCATATTTTAGGTGACAAATTGCAAACCAACTTACCTACAGCCTTGTACATCTGGGGATACTTTCTTTACAACTTTTGAACACGTCAAGAACATCTGCAGGATAAATTTAAGTTTTGCTGAGATCCAACTTGAGTAATGCATTTTTCAATAATCTATTTTTTATAATTTTAATGATTAAATTGATAAAATCATAAATTTTAAAAATAATAGTTTATTTTTAAAATTTGGGATTAATAAAAAAATTAAAAAAAATAATGGATGATCAAAAGTTTTACATGAAAAATAATATAAAGCTCAATATCGTAAAATTAGACAGAGATTTCAAATTTCAATTAGTAAAAAAAATATTCTTTTCTTCTCACTAAAATTTCATATATTGATATTTTTATAGTATTTTTTTTAAATTTTTTTTTTTGATGTAAAAAGGAATGCAACTACGAGCCTCGTTAAAAACCTCCCTAATTTTTTTTAAATTTTGTTATTTTATAATTTAAATTTATTATTGATAAAAATATGAAAAATTAATTTTAAAAACTTTCAATCAAAAACTTCCAATTAAATAGTTTTAAAAGTATATTATAAATTTTAATTAATTAAATTTAAATAAATTAGAATTAAAAAATAATAAAAATAAAAAATATTCAATATATAATAATTTTAATGAGACGAAGAAATAATATATTTATGTTTTTTCGTAATAAAAAATAATGCGACATACAAGCTAAAAGCAACTTGTGAGAACAAACTTGTCGTGTTTTCTTGTCTTCGACCTCTTTTAGCTGCGAGTGCAACCAACACACCACCCGCAAAATTTCATTTGAAGAAAAAAAAAAAAGAGAGTATCTTTAGGCTGTGATTGGGACCCACCCAACACTATCTTTCAATCCAACGGTTGAGATTTATCCCTTACCTTAAAACGAAGATTAAAGGATGACCTGTCCAAACGAACAAAGGAACAAATCTTGTGATTGTTGCTATCCATGTTCTGTGACAGCTGTGAAAAACGTGAGACCAATCATGTTGTTCGGTCCGGCCACGTCAGACACCAATCATCGCATGCCAACTAAATCAATGAAATCTGAATATTTACGTAAATTTAAAGGTTATAGATTTAGTTCGGGTTTGAAATTATGGGTTTATAATTTAAGGGATGCAGTTTGATTTTAAGATTTAGAGTTAAATTTTAGGATTTATATCTCAAAGTTTAAATGTTTAATACATTGTCATAAAAAAATAATCTCTAATCTTAAAACCTTAAATTTTAATTTTAAACCATAAATTCTAACTATAATCTCTATATTTTAACCCTTACGAGATCTATAACCCCTAAATTAAGATGCTTGTGAAAACAAAAAATTTCTACTATCAGTGTGATTACCTCTGAAAGGATATTTATATCATTATTTAAACTTAACCTAATCTCGATTTTTAAAAGTTAGAATAAATTCGACCAACCGCTTGATAAATATCAATATCTAACAAGTGTCATGATACGTGTAATTATATAAAATTTTGTAAACTATCATACCAACCAACCCCTCTATTAAATTTTAACGATCGATGGTCACAATGTGATTAATTAAATTTTTAATAACTTGTTTATCTATTTTTAATTAAATGATTAGAATAGGGTGAACCCTATAATAAGATGTTCATACAAATAGTTACCCTTTCTATTGTTTGTTGTGAAATGACTTGTTTTTGTGGGACTAAATCCATTTTAATCAATCAACTTTGTTGTTTACAATTGGACTGAAATGTGTTTGCTTAAGGCAGAGTGATTAAAGACAGATTTAGGTGTTAAAAAGGATATGAATGACCAATTACTTAATCAAGAGGAAGATGGGGAGTTGGGGTGGGTGAGTTAGGTCACTACCTCGAGTCTAGTTAAAAAAAAATTATTAAATAAATCATATTTATCATATTATTTATAATCTTATCTAATAAAATTTTTATTTTATTTTTTAAAATAAATTTTATCGTTTTGACGTAATAAAATTTGGTCCATCTGATAATTTCTACCGGCTCAACCCATTAACCTTGCGATATCTAATTGTTTATGGAGATTGAGTTTTACAAAATGATTTTATGATTCAGTGTACATAGATATAGATACATACTCTTAATATTTAATTAAATAATCACTTTAGTTTATATATTTTTAAAATAATTTAATTTTTGATATTTAAATTATTTATTTATGGATAAAATGATTAATTAATTAAAATGATATATCAATAAAAATTAATTATATAAAATTATTTTTTAACTGAGGTAAAAAAATTTTAAGTCAATATCTTTGTCTATATGATATTGTTGTATAAATTTATGACATCATTTTAAGTCATCTATTGTTAGTTGATTAACAAGTTTCATCCGTAAAGCAAAATGATTTTTCCAGAATAAAACATTGAGATTAGAGATGGACACAAATTGATTAGATTTTTAGACTACTTGAACTTGACCCGAATTTTTTACCCTCAAGTCCACTCAATCCGATTTTTAAGATTTAAAACTTGATCTTGTCCCAAAATAATTTTTATTATTTAAAAATAAATTAAATAAAGATAAAAGTCTAAAAATATTATTTAAGTACTTGGATCGGGTCGAGTTTTTAACTCTAAATTTAACTCTAACTCAAACCCAAAATTCTCACATATTTTACTTGATTCGATTTAACCCAAACTCAATCATTTTTTAAAAAATCTGACTCTATCAGTTCAGGTCGGGTTATAACCCATCGAATTTAAGTTTCGTGTTTATCCCTAATTGAGACTCAAATTATTATTTTTTAAAATAAAATAATTATTTAATCAAATATTAAAGATATTTTTAACATAATATAAAATTTAAATTTTTTTTAAAAAAATAGTTAAAGAAACATGTTTTTTAAAAAATATGACTTAATTTAATCAATGAGCATATTATGAGCTATTTTTTATTAAATAAAAATCTATTATATTTTTAAAGTAAATATTTAATTTCGAATATATATATATATAATAAAACTATGTAAAAAATTATACGACGTAAAGAATTTATCCTCAAACTGTCCAAAACTGAAAAATGCATGTTCAATAATTCAACCAACATCTTCATTCTTGACGACTCATTTTCTTATTCAATGATTCAAATTTTAGCATCAAATCTTCAATAAATCGTTGAGAAGAGATTTGAATAATATAAAAAATATTATATCTTTTAAAATCATTAAATTTTTTTAATTAAACTCTATCTTTTAAAAATAAATCTTTATTTTTTTAAAAAAATTATATAATCACAATTTTTTTAACTCAAATTTTACTACTCAAGATAAATTCGTAAAGAAACAAACATAACAATTTACTCTTACGTCTGAACGAAAAAAGAAAACCATCGTTATTTTCTTATTATTATTATTTTTTTTTTAATTTTGACTGATTTGCGTTACACAGTTAATTTTTGTAAGAAATCTAATAATAAAGATTTTTATATATATTAAATATTCAAAACTTATTTAAATAAAATTAAATTTAATATTAATTAGATCAACCCAATTTAGTAAACACTTAAAGGTAAATAAATCTATACTTTAGACCCTTATTTTCCTTATCTTTTATGGGCATAATTCTGTTTTGAAGTTGAAGAGGATCAAATGTGTATATAATTTTTTATCAAGTAGTTTACTCTAATTATTATTAAAAAGACAAAACTTGTCATTCCCAGGATACAGTCATCTGAGCTTCCATTTCATCCATCTTCCTATCCTCTTCATTCAAAGACTCGTCCTTTAAACACAAAATTTAGTAATTTACACACAGTTTCTCTCTAAAGATTACCAAAGCCACTTGGTATGAAACAGATTCTCAATCGAAATTCAATTTGGATATAGAGCTTTTAGTTTCTGGTTTTGTCATTGTTTTGTTGATCTTTCAAAGTACCTTTTCTCCTTCTTCACTTGCTTTCAAATTCAGTGTCTTCTTCTTTTGTTTTTCTTCCAGCTCTGCATTTCAGATATTTGAACGTTGTGAGAACAGTAACATATTTATATAAAATTGATGATAATAATAACTGGTTTCTCGTCTCTTTGAGTTCATGCGAATTCTGTCTGGTTATGTTCGTAAAGGTTTGATTTTTTATGTGAGTGTTGTCTTTTCGTTTTGGGGGCAGAGAGTTTAATTGTACAATTTTGGTTGGATCTTTGTTCAATTGTTTTTTTTTTTTTTTTGTTCTAAGATGATTCTAATTTCGACTATATTTTAACCAGATTTTGCTGTTTTTGAGGAACATGTCATTTAGATTCAGTACAATGACCAATCTTTAAAGCTAGATCTTGTTTGAATTCTCTAGTCTCGTATTCTAATTAGAAATGCCATTGATTTTCTTGGATTTTTGCAACAACAACAATAACCTTTGATTTTTTTGAGGTTTTTAGTCGATGCTGATGATCATGACTTGTGATTTTAGCAGGAAATTTTCTCCCTTAGCTGTAGAATGGGGTCTGAAAACGGGGTAACAATGGAGGATGAGATAATGGTCAGTGAAAAAGCAGATGTTGAAGAATCTGCTGCAGAAGAAAAGAAAGTGGAACCCACAGCTGCCATTAATGGTGAAGAAGCTTCAGATTCTGAAGGCAAGGCAAGTAAAGCTCCTGCAAATGTCTCCAAAAGTCGAATCACAAAAATCTTGAAGGTACCATGTTTCGTCCATTCAAGTTGTTCTATTGATTGTGATCACTAGGATAATTTCTTTTAGCTTAGACATTCCCTTTATTCTCTATATGTTATTGTTGTGCATTTGTCTATTACGATGTGTAGGAACCAGGTAGTCTGAGTGGTGGTAATGCAACGAACATTAAGGTGACAAAGGATAAGCCTAATATGAGAAGTGCAAATCTAGTTACTCGAAATCAGAGGCCTGTGCTGTCCCATAGTCTTTCATTTCCTGCGAGAAGAGTCCACGGCGATGCTACTGCGAAGAGCATTGATGGATATAAGGAGAAAGCTGATCCCAAACATGCCCAGCAAAAAAACTCAAAAGTCCATGTCTCTTCTTCCAATGGATCAGTTCGTTTGAGTCATCCGAACAGGCGGGGATCCGTCCATGTTGACTCGAAGAATGTGAATGGTGGTGGTGCTACTTCTAGAAGGACTACTTTAGCATCTTTGCCTAGCAATAAGCAAACTGTGGTATGAATTTCTGGTATCATCAGTTTCCATTTTCCTTTATACAATTTGGTTTTCTAAATAATGCTTTTTGTTTTATTTATGTGTTTGCATCAGCCTGAGGAATCTGGTCCTGGTAATGCAGCTGCTAAGCCCTCTTCATCGTTTGAGTAAGTCTTAGTTGCCATATCATCACTGAGATGCACAATGTTTAACCTCTTCTACTTTGATTGTATAATGTATACTGATAATGCATTTCTATTCATGGTAAATTTGCTCAAAATTTAGATGCGAACGGATCTCTTTGTTTCTTCGAACATCCCAACTTCACTGCAAATAGTAATTAAAAAGTGCCGAGTTGGAAAATAAGTGGAGAGGAAACAATTCTATACAACTCAAATGTTTAATTCTGCTTATTTAATTATGGTGTGAACAAATCCTGCATGATTGCAGATCAGCTGATTCCAAACCAATAACAGCTGCAGCACTGAGCAAAGAGGATGATGATGTGCATTCCACAACTTCGTACTGTCATTACTTTTAACTTCCTTTTTCTATGCAAGCCATTTTATGAATCTCTCTTTTTATTTATATGTCTGTGCTTATTACCAGTGCCACTTCTCCTGGCACTAGGAGGAGCAGTGGGTCAGGATTCACCTTTAGGTTGGAGGAACGTGCTGAAAAGCGGAAGGAGGTTGGGAATATGAATCAATATGTTAATTTCCGATAGCCTTGATTACATTAACTTGATAAATGATTGTTCATGAACTTCTCCTCCAGTTTCTTTCAAAGTTAGAAGAGAAGACCCATGCTAAGGAAGTTGAAAAGAATAACCTGCAGGCAAAATCAAAGGTCTTGAAAATGACTTCATAACTATTGAACGAACATATTTTTCTACTCTATCAAGTAGTTACGTTTTCCAAGTTCTCTGCTTCAATTCATTCTATTTGGACATTTCATTAAGTTTTAGGTTTGTTGCATCATGCAGGAGAACCAGGAGGCAGAAATCAAGCAATTACGGAAGAGTTTGACTTTTAAAGCTGCACCAATGCCAAGTTTCTACAAAGAACCTCCTCCAAAAGCTGAACTGAAGAAGGTAATTTGATTGTTTCTTCTTTCTACTATTACTATTTCATGCTGGAATGTATTCTTCGATCGGAAAAATGTAAATTCTTTGCTATAACCATTTTATCTCTTCGAGCCACATTGGCCTTAGGATACTTGGGATATGCCTTTGTAGTATAATGCTGATAATGGTGAATCTTGTACCGTGAACGATTAAGAACAAAAACTTTCTCAATAATCATTTATCAGTGTTCCTTTGAAGGTTGAAGAAATGACTGGTCTGTCTAGATAGAAACTGCTGTAGGTGAAGATTATACTTAAAATGTTGCTGGCTGTTTTCTGGGATTTTTGTGCTTCTACTTATCCTTGACACATTGGTAAACATGATGCATTTTCTCGGTAAACCTAGCACTGTATCCGTTGATCGAGCGCTTCAACACAATCAATTCCCCACTTAATCAGCTTCCTATTATGGTGATTTTCTTTTTGAAACTATCTAATAGATGAATAAAAATCTAGAGCACTTTCATGCTGTGGCATTGGCCAATAACCATGGATAATGGGAAAATGTACACATTGGTAGACTCTTAGAACTGGATCAAATTTATTCATCTTACAGTATTATATGTTTCTCTTCTAATTCATTGCGGTATCTCACATATACTCTGATTATCTGATATATGCTGTAATCGTCACAGATAACGACTACACGTCCGATATCCCCGAAGCTTGGAAGGCATAAGAGCGGCTCTGCTGGAACAAACAATCCCTCGGAAGGTGTTAGCCTATCGTTTAACCAGGAATGCAACAGTTCAACCAAAAGAACTCAAACCAATGGTAATGAAGACAATGTTGTTTCCAAGAAGACTGCAAAGAAACTCCAACCTAAGCTTCAATCTAAGGAGACCACCAAATCTGAAGAAAAACCCGGAAAGTCAAAGTCGAAAACAAAGAAAACAGAGAACCCCATGCAGGATGCTTGTGTTGGGAAGACTGAAGAAAACCAGAACGGTCCCATCAACCTTCCCCAATCAGAGGATATTGTAACTATAGCAAAAGAAATAAACCCTGCTCAGAATGGTGGACCGGTTTCGAGTTTGGCCAACTCCGATATAATACCCCATCCGGTCACGGTCGAAGGCTGAAGATCATGATTCTCGTGCTTCGTGTTAATAGCTTCATTCTTTTACTTATCAATCTCAAGTTTCATGCTGTTGTGAATAGTATTTTCTTGGAGGGATATTATACAACATTATATAAGTTATATATATATATATATATGCATCAACAAGTTATTGCAATCATATTTCCTCTGTTAAATTCAATTGAAAGTTCTTGTTAGGATTCTTTTTTTCTCAAAAATGGTTCGGCCAACCGTATCCGTCGGTGACATGAACATTTCCTCAATCTTTGCTGGTAACTGCTATATGGTGCAGTATTTTGAATTCTTACTAGCATTAGATGGGTGATGATATTCTGGGAAATTCATGTTCATAATATTTTCCTTCCAGGATTGGTGAATGCACAAATTGGAGGTTGAGATGGAGAGAGATTATGCAGATATTAATGGAAAATAGTATACATCTCTTTCATGGAATTAGGGGTCTAAACCTAATACTGGTGAGTTGTTTGTGATATGGACAAGTTTTTTGTGTGTGTGTTAAGATATACAGGTTACAGACAGACACCCTTTCCAAAAATGTTTGCCGGGAATAGAGGGCTCGTGTTTTATTTGTAAGTTTTGTAAGTTTTGTATATTATTGAAAGGTATGAACAAATATTATCGTATTACTTTTATATTATTAAAAAATGTATCATTAATATTTTATTAGATAAATTATATAAATCATCACACATATTTTGTTTATTAAAGTTTTAAAATGTTCAATTTACTCACTGAAATTTAGATATTGAACGTTTTTATCACTTTTTTGTTAATTTTTTTATATCATCTATTTGCTGACGAATAAAAAAACTTCTTCAAGATTCAAATTATTGAAAAGTTTATCGGTGGAGGAGTGAGACCGATGAGAAATAAATTAAAAAGATTTTTGATTGATTCATAAATTTTTGAATACTTTCTGATAAAATAGGTAAAATTAAAGTGATCGTAAAATTTAAAATCGAATGACTATCATCTACGATTATTTAAAATTTAAGAATGAAAAAAATAATATTTAAATTTTAATAAATAATTAAATGTTTTAAAATTTTATTGATAAAAAGTTTAAAAGTAAATTTAAGGATGATTGGCGTGATTTAACCTATTTTGTTACTGTAAAATTATTTTTTATTGAGACTTTCATAGATCAAAGACCGATTATAAAACCTGACGTAGGTAGGGGTGCTTAACCAGTCGAGTAACTCGTGAATTATTCGAATTCGACTCGGTTAAAACTCAAAAATATTCAATTCGGGTTAGTTTGATTCGAACTCGAAACCAACTCGATACCTTAACGAGTTGAATTAAGTAAAGACTAACTCGACTTGATAAGTTTACGAGCAACTCGTTAATTTTTTAAAATATTTTTTAATAATTATTTTAAAATAATTTCATTCAAAAAATAAATTTAAATAATAATTATTAACGTGTGAATTGTTACTTTAATTTTAATATGTTAGTTTGTTGTATTTATGAAATATTACTTTTAAATTTAGACTTTTAAAATATTTTATACACTCTTCTTTATATTTTTGGTTAAATTTGTTAATTTAAGTTAATATTAATCCTCATATGGTATTATTAAATTTTACTTTTAATTAAAAATAAGGTAAGTTTTTTTAATAAGCTTAACGAGCAACGAGTCGAGTTGAGCAATAAAAAAATTTAACGAGCACGAGTCAAGCATAATTTTAACGAGCTTAAGTCGAGCCGAGCAACAATTTTTTTTTAACGAGCACGAGTCAAACAATAAAATTTTTTAACTAACACAAATCGAACAATATCTAATTCGCGATCGACTCGCTCGATAAGTATCACTACTCTCGGTCCTCAAGGTCCAAGTTCCATGAAAGATAAATAAAAAAAATCAAATTACCTCTTATTAAAAAGTTTTTTTTCTAATTCATTTAATGCGAAATTAATTAATTACTTAAATTAATAAAAAAATTGATTTATATAATTTTAATTTTAAACTCAAATCGGTTAATATGAAATTACATCGTTTTATTGCCTCTCTTTAAGCAAAGTAAGATGTTTGTAATTTTGTGACAGAAAATCCCAAATATACTTATACTATATAGAGAATTATTTGCTTCTGGTTGAGTCGCCCTCTCTTTCAGATGGACTTCTCCAAAACCCACTCCCTACAAACTTCTGCCACATCCTTTTTTCCAGCTCCTCCGCAGCTTCCTCCGCCTCTTCACAGCCTTCAACGGCGGGGAAAAATTCTTCAGCACTATCCCCGGGGTGAATCGGAAAGCAGTTATTTTCCCATCCATCATTACCCTGCTCGTTGCACGGCTCACTCGACCCTTCTTTCTGCAGCTTCCGCAGCCGCATCCGATGGAAAGCACGGCGGCACAGCCCTGCTGGGATCTTGTAAATTGCTAAAACTAGAAAGTTGGTTACCGCCAAAGGGAAACAGCAACAAATAGCCGTACACTCAGCTGTGGTCCCCCCACAAAGCTCCCCGAAAGTGGCACTGTCCCCGGAGGTGGTTCTCCTTCTACCGCCAACGTCGGCGACGCTAGAGGAAGTGAAGCAACGGGTTGGCAGGAATGACCTCCTTCGTGGAACTGAAGTTTGTTCCATGACGATTGTATTACTATAAATTAATTGATGATTGAAAAAATGGTGGAATTGTTTTGCTTTATATGTTGGCGTTTCCGGTTTCAGTTTGGTTTTAGTTTTCTTTGTTGCTTATTTCGTTAGAAACAGTTGAGGATCGAATCGCTGCCGACAGGCAATCACCACAAACTTTTTTCCTTTCTGTTCTAACTTCATTCTGGAATCTCAACAAACTAGAAGGATAAAAGAAGTAAACAGACAAGGAAACAAACCAAAGCATCGAGAATCCAAAAGGATTTTAAATAATGATATATTATAGATAATTATATAATATATTTAATATAAATTTATTATAGATCTTTTAAATATTTTTAACAATGTTAAAATAATTATATAAATTATATTAAAAATAATAAATAAACCCTTCAAATATTTTTAGCAATGTTATATTTAAAAAAACGATTCTTATAATCTAATATTATTAATAAAAATAAAATATTATAATTAATAAATCATTCAAACAAATATCGAATATAATTATTTTTTATATATTATTTTATTTGTTTAAATTCAAATAACTATCAACTATAGATTAATTTTACTAAATCTTTTTATACAAACGATTAATATAATTTATTAATCAAAATAAATAATACAATTGGATAGCTATTATTAGTTAATATACAATTGAATAATCTATTAACAAGAACATTAGATATTATAAAATTAATTTTTGAAAAAATGTTTTTTTATGATATTATATAATTTTTTATTCTTTTATTTTTAAACGCAACTAATTATAGTTATAACACGTGTTAATAATTATATAATTGGTACTTCATTTTTATCAATTTTTATTTTAGTATCTCATTTATTTTTTCTAAATTACATATAATATAATATAATATTATATTTTATTTTTATTTTAATATTCTATTATTAAAAAATCAATGTAAGACTGATCATAAAGTAAAAATGATACATGATAAATTATTTAGAAAGGAGAAAATAATTATTTTAATTAATATATCACATCAATTAAAATTATAAAAAATATAAATGAAATACTAATTAGAAGAAAAAAAATATAATAATATATATGTACTTTTTCTATTTCTTAATTGATATATTAATATTTTTTTAACAATAAATATTAAATAAAAATAAAATAAAACGTTAAATATTATTTTATTAATAAATAAATAAAAATATATACTAAATAAGTAGTTATCCATTTCCGGATGCGAGGAAGCTTTCAGCGGTAGCTGTAGTAATAAACAAATTGTTTCAAATCTACTTTTTGAAAGCCGCTTTTTCTTTTCGTTTTAAAGGAGGGAAAGTGAATCCTAATGCAGTCGAATCCATTTGCTCTGCTGCGACCGAGTGTGTAAGATCGAGAGCAATGGAAATGGGGAAAGAAGCGACAAAGAGGGGAAAGAAAGGAGACTCGAAATCTATCAATTCATATTTCAAGCAGAGAAAATCACGGACAGAAAACACCAGATGCCGGAATTCTGAAGGAGAAAATCTTGAACAAATTACAGAATCGGGAAATGAAATTAAAAGCAAGCCCGGAAAAGGGTTCTTCGCCTGTTATCTGTTAACCTCTCTCAGCCCTCGCCATAAAGGCCACACTTATATTGGGTCAGATTCTACCTTTTCCATTTCTTTAGTTATCTCAGCATTATTGGGTGCTAATGCTCGTCTTTTCCTATTAAAGATTTTATCTTTCCAGTTTCAATTGCTCTAAGGTTCAGCTTTATGATTATGGTATTCTCACTCGAGTGTTCTGAATTGTACATATCATGTTGCAAGGCTTTTATTGGATTTATATTTACACCACTGGATCATTACTTGGTTAAATTCAGTTTTAAGTTTTAACTGGATTTTTTCTTTGGTTATGATTTATAAATTCAAAGTTTGGTTCTTTACTCTCTTTTTTTTTTTGTTTATTTTCTGGTTCATGTTTGATGCATTACCACTTAGAATATATGAATTAATGCTATTGTTGATCTGGTTTAATTAGTTATGTCAGCTTGCATTTGTTTCCCTTTGATTTGAGGTTCTCAATAAAAATTTCAAGTTGACCTAATAGCTTTAACTATTTATCTAACGGCTGTGTTGCCCAACTGCAGATTTACTGTGAACCCTAGGCGTCGGATTAGGCAGCACAATGGGGAAATAGGTTGTGGTGCTTTTAGGACAAAGAAAAGACGCCCATGGGAGATGGTTTTGTGCATTTATGGTTTTCCAACAAATGTTTCTGCTCTTCAGGTCATATGTGTGTATATATATAGTCTACTGTTTATAACATGGTTGTATTCCAATCTGTTGCAGCACTTTTCGAATTAGTAGGAAACTGGTAGGGTATGCTTGAAATGTCATTTGTATGACTGTTGGTTTTCTTTTGTGTACATTAGCTCAGAATCCTACCTTGGTTGTCGAAACAAGAGTTTTTGTTGGGTTCAAACACCATGTTACACCTTGATTTTTTGTGCTTTATTATCATCTTCGATTGTTATTGTATTTTATTATTGTAGTACAGTGTTACCAGCGGAATATCCTCTCACTCTAGATGAACTTTGGTCATGGCAGGAAACCTTTAGTGTTTGTTATCTAGTTTATTGTGAAATTTGTTTGTCCTATGTTGTCCACCTTTAGTTAATGAAGTGCTATATATGTATGTGTTTATAAGTTGACTCTTAAGGAAGAGAGAGAGAGAATGCCATGTGGAAAAGATAATTCTTTTATACCCTCAGAGACATTGTTGAGTGGTGAAGAATGCTTCCTAAGTTTAAATTTTTCAGAACTTCACATAATAGTATATGATAAATCATTCTGCCCTATGGTTTGTTGCTAACATATAAATGTTTTCTGATGTCTTGATGCCTTCAGTTTGAGTGGGCTTGGCAGCACCCTCATGAATCAGTGGCTGTGAGGCAATCTGCTGCAACTTTTAAATCTCTTTCTGGTGTGGCCAACAAGATCAAACTTGCGTATACAATGCTCACCCTCCCTGCCTGGCAGAGGTATATGTTTGCTTTTACCCCAGATGAATCCTATTTTGTTTAGATCATTAATTGGTTAGCCAATGTGTAATGCTGTTATTTGATCAGCTTGAACATCACAGTAAATTACTTCTCAACCAAATACACAAATCATTCTGCTTGTTGCCCAAGCTTGCCAGAGCAGATGAAAGTTAAAGTTTGCCCGATGGATGAGCTCCCATGCTATACTGAACCAGATAACTCTGCATGCGAAGATGATTGTGATAACTTAAACGAATGTGATGAAGTCAGTGAAGCATGTGAAGATGCTTGGGAAACATATCCAAATGAAGTGGTTACCGTTTCAACCGATAATTTGCATGGCATCATTCATGAGTCTTCTCATGAACAATTTGAACACATTGAAGAACATGGAACAAGAAAAGTAGGAGAATCATCCAATCTTGGAGTACACAATGTAGAGAATCTAGTTTCAATTGATTCCCCAACTAGTAAGTCCACCTCAGTTGCTACTGGCCTCCCCATGGTAGAGACGGCTGAATGTTCAGCTATGAACATTGCTGGGAAGGGGTCTTTAAGGGGCATGTGGTTTACATATGCTGAGGAAGCTGATGAAGATCCACCACCATTGGTAAAAGAGAAACTATTGATTACTGATAATTGTTCACCAGTACGGACATCTTTCTCAGGTGTTACAAGCATTATTGAGAAGGAATGTCGGATTCAGAAGCAATTACCAGCCAATGGAGATCAACAGTCATGGACAAGAGAGAAACCATTAGCCACTGAAGTTGTAGTTGTGAAAGATCAAGTCCCTACTTCCGATGTTGCTCTAGAAGTTGAGGTTATAGATTTATTAACCCCTTCTCCCAGCTATAGAGTCAGGCCATGCACCAAAAAAGGAAGAATTTCCAAGTTTTCTCCTGAGATCATAGATCTCACTTGAATTCTAATTGAAGTGACCGTAGCTGCTTGAATTCTAATTGATCAGATCAGGTATGAAGTTGTTTTCATCAAATACTACAATCCTGCATATCTGATGATGAGGAAATCGCATCATTGCATATCAGGGACTACAGCAATTGAAATTATAATTCGACTTTTCGAGTCTGAAATCGCTAGCTTGAAAATATTGATTGTAATGCAACATTCCATTGATCTTTCTTTCTTACATTGCTCATGCTCCTTTAGACATAAATTGATGGTCAAATCAAATTAGAGATATGTTATAGTTTGACATATTTTCATATTCTCTTATGAATATTTGTTTACGTAGATGATCATTATGATTAGAAATCCATGTGTTAAATAATATTTTGATTTATTTTATTATTAGGACCTTAAGGTCATTAGGATTAGTTTTATATAATATTTTCACTATTGTGTCTATAAATAGAGTTTCTCTCATTATTTTTGCATCTCTTGTTTTCTTGCTCTTATTCTTGTTTAATTTCATAACACATTATCATATGGTTACTTCCCCAATTATTGTGGTTTTTGTTAGTGATTCTTGAATTGAGTTTTAATTTGATATTGATAACGATATCCACTGTACATTCAATTATATATACGAGATTAAGATCTACTTATGTAAAATATTTCGGTTTTACATGTTTTAGATTATAATTTTCCTTTTTAAAAATTTATTTATTTTCTACTATTAATTTTAGTCACTCATTTATAGGGGTGTTTAAAATTACTCGACCCGATTGAGCCGACTACCCGAAACAAAAATGACAGGTAATTCCCCCTAAAAATTTACTCGGTCGGGTCGGGTATCCGACCCAAGAATAATTGGGCTGGGCTTGAGTCCATTTTTCTAATTACCGGGTACTCGACCCAACTAATTTTAAATTATATATTTTTAGTTTTAAATTATATATTTTTTAATATCAAATGTAACTACGAGTCTCATTAAAAACTTCCCTAAACCTAATTGGAGGAAAGGAGTACTCGTAGCGGTATTATACAAACTTAATCAAATACTTAAAACCCACAAAACATCAAACCTAACCTACAAATTTGTTAATATATTTTTAATATCGAAAGAAAAAAACGATATATTTTTAACATCAAGCCTAACAAGTGTAATCATGACTTCAAATCCTTTGTGTTCGATGTTATTTATTAGTGGTGTTCGTACTAAAATCTAATGTTGTTTTGTCGTGCAACATAAAGATATTAAAAGCTTAAGAGTTCATTAGCATTCAAAAGAAATATTGATATATTACATTACATTTACTTAATTAAAGATATAGAATACTTACTTTCGAATTCTACACTTTGGTTCAACCTAATATGTGTTCGTAGATATTACCTATGTAAATTTCAGGTGTGTAAAATTGGTTTTAGTATTGTTTACACCTAATAAAACCTTTATTTTGCTTTCTCATACACGTCTAGCTCGAGATGGATTTTTTATTTTATTTTAATTTTTAAGTACCAAATCTTTTTTAAGGTTAATATACATAATCCCTTAACCCACGGTTAGGTTCATGTACTCAGCTTTTAGATAAAATTGTTATGTAAAATATTATATTTCGATTCGTTTGTAAGTATATATATCTTTTTACTTCTAGTAAAGATGAGAAATTCTTCCCGTCAAGTTTTAATCAGAAAAGATATTTTCCTCTATAGTATCTTATAACAATGTACAAATTCAGAAGAATACCTTTATAATTATCATGTTCTAAAGGCTAAACATATATAGTAATAGAACTTAAAAATATTTTTATGGAATAAAATTCTACAAATTAATTTTAAGATGTTTGTAGTTCATAACATCTCACGAATTTAATAATTCACAATGAAAAAAAATACTATAACAAAATGGCAGCATTTTTAAATCAGAAAATAAAATTTACGAGTAAAATATATGGAACTGAAGTAAAAGATTGAAACTTACTTTACTCTTTTAAATTTAAGTCATATTCGTTTATTGTTGTAATGTCTTGTACATAATGAACGTATAAAATTCATTGATTTAATCGGATGAAGAACTAATAAATAGAAATTAGGGTCGTTAGTTTTAAAATTGGTTACTAATTTGTTAAATTAAGTTTATGAATTTATGAAAAATAAATAAATTAGGTTTATAAAATTGGAAAAAAATATAAAAATAAGGTTTTAGGATGAAGTTAGATTGATATTTGGAGTCACCGACAACAGGGATTTGGTTGGTTAGGGGAAGGTTGGGGACGATGGGTGACCGCATGAAACGATCGACGACAATTAGGATGGTCCGATCAAGGTCGACGATAAAAAGAAAGAACAGTAATCTCATACCTTTTTGCCGCTAGAATGATGCATGCATGAGGACAACGAGCGGCAAAAGCAACTTAGAATGATCGGTAGCGAACCAAGTCGATTGGATCTCGGCGGTGACATGATGGCAACGGCAAAAGCTACGAGAGTGATTGAGTTTAAGGTTTACAATATTATTGCTAAGATGTGAGATATTTTATTATAATTAAAATATTATAAAAAATTTAAAATGATTATTATATTTTATTTTTATTTGTATTTTAAAATAATTATAATTATAAGTTAAGTCTTTCAAATTTTTAAATTTTACTAAAAAATTAATGATGTTCAACAATAATAATGTTTAGCGATATTCGACGCGCGTCGTAGAATTTTTCTAATCAAACTACAATTATTTGGTTAATGAATTACTTCTATTAAACTATAAAAGTAATTATAATTATAATTATACTTTGTTTCATTTAATTACCTTAAATTAATATTTCCTCATTTCAATAATAATTTAAATTTTACATTAAATCCAATATTATCCATAATTTCAAAGAGGACAAATCATACGGAACTTGATAACGGTAGAATAACGCCGTCAGTTACAGCGCAGGAGGGAAATATCCAATTGTTTAAAAACAATTAAACCCCTCAAAAATATTTCCACTTCTCCACTTTGCCGCTTCTCCTTCCTTTCCATGATTTATCCTTTTGGTTTCATCAGCTTTGGGGGAAATTATTATTATTTTTTAACCCTAGATTTGTAACCAATTGGACCTTACCCGGATTCTCTCAGTTCCATTATTAACGCTAGGATGTTTAAAAATATCTGATTCGGATTCCGTTAACCCGTTAATCTGATTTTAGTATTTTTATTAAGAAATAAAAAATTTAAATCGGATACCCAATCTAATATTTTTCAGATCGGATTCGGGTATCAAATTAAAAAAATTCCGGATATCCGGATAACATCCTTTTTAGTTATTTGTATATTAAAATAATTAAAAATATTTTAAAAAATATATTTAGTTTTTCAATTCCTCCTTCCTATCGTTTTCCCTTAATTTCTTTACCGTTCTTCTTCACCAAAATTATATAATCCCTAAAGAAATTACCTTTGATCGATTCGACTGACGAATTGAGTCGTTGACGACCGTCAACTCCAAACCTCCGACCCATCAAGCACCCACGACCCAACAGTCCCACACGACCTAAGGTTTACTAATAACCTGATTTCAATCTCATTTTTCATATCTCCGGAAATAAAATTCAAACTTTCCATTTCATCCTAGGGTTCGGAACACTCTTACTTTTTTGGGTTTTTCCTCAGATCTAGTCCCAGGTGATAATTCATGCATTGGTTTCAAAGTAATCGACCTTTCCTTGTGTATTTCTTCTCGTCAAGATTTTTTCGTTTTGAATAGTAGCCATTGATGTATTTGTTTTCCAATGTTTTTATACTTTGCAATTCGGCAGAATCAGAGATTTATTAAATGAACCTATTTTTGAATTTAGTTCTGTTTTGTCTTCTTAGCAATTGAATGAACTGGAGTGTTTAGTCCATAAATGGATTTGAATTCTTGTCTCTCTAGGTTCATAAAGTGATAATGTTGTAATTTATACATTTGAGTTTTTATGGTTTCCTTTGTAAATTCTGGTCTCTAGCAGAATAGTTTGAATTTACTTTTATGTTTTTGAGTTTTGCTGCTCATTATTCCACATCAGTATGTTAGATGATGAGTCTATTTGGTTTCTTATATTATAGGTTTTATGCCTTCAATTTTTATGAAAAATGTTGTAGAATAGTTTGAATGTTATATGCTTTTTCAAATATGAGGAAGAGCATAGGAAATTTGTAAGTTTTAAGCCTAGAATTGTTGTCTAATATTGTCTGAATTTAAATTAGGTTTAGAGTTTGAAAAAAAAATACAATTCGGGTACCCGACAACCCGACTTTCCGGGTACCCGGATATTTTCTTTGACGCATCACTACGCGATTTTTTCTTTGCCGTGGTAAGACACTGATCCAAATGCAGTTTTTTATGAAATCTATCTGATTCTATCACCAATAAAAGAAATTCGAGCATTGTGTTTCATTTCCCCCTAATTACGAAGAAAACTTCATAACTGTTGCTATTGCTATTACTGTTGCTTTTTCAGGTAAAGGAGTCGCAATTACTGTTTAAGTTGAATATCGAATATGGCAAAGGTAGCTACACATGGTGCTTTAGCTGCTACATCGCAACAAATTGGCGGGGATGCTCTCAAATCTGGCACGACAGTTAAAAGGAAAACCCCTTCGGAACTTAGAGTATTGTTTTCCCCCTCTTAACTTTTACAAACATTGTTGGGATTGGGTATTTCTCTTTTGATGCTCTATTATGAATATGATTGAGTTGAAGCCAATGAATGATTCCAATGGAAAGGAAATTTTGTTCTTCCTAGTAGACTTGGGTTCTAAAAGTTTAATTTGCAAGGCGTGCCTTTATTAAGGGTTAAAAAATGATCAGATACTGGCATGAAATCACATTAAGAATTCTAAAAGAAAATGAATAGAACCGTTCACTGCTTTGAGTTTTCCTTACTCCTCTAAATCATAACTCCTCTTACCATGGTAGTTACTCTTTTCACTTTGTGTGTCTTTCCCTCATGTTTTCTTAATTTTCAACTGTAATTCTTTACATTATTTAATTTAATGCTTGCAGTATTTATGCTAAATACACAATAGTTTAGTTAACTTTACGAGGAATTGTACTTTATTCTTATATTTTATGACTTGTTTATATGACAGGGGGAGCAGTTAAAGATGTCAAATGTTGTGGAGCTTGTTCATAAATCTTTGGCCCCTAGGTAGGTGTTGTTATTCCTCGTTTTTTGTCAAGTGTTATGCCTCTTTATTTACCGTTCCTTTTACGCTTAATTATTAATTAAATTACAACCACCTAAAAACTTTGTTTTTCTCCATTGGTTGTGGTAGTGATATGGAGAATGGACTCAAAAAATCAGATCCACAAAGGAATCCAAGATATATTGACATCCGTATGGATGCACTATATCCTGCTAAGAAGCCAAGGTTCAAACTGCCTTCAGGAAAAGAAAATTCTAAGGTTACATTTCCAAAAAAAATGCATTTAATACTAACATCTTAATGCAGCTTAAGTTTTATTAGTCATAAGTTGATAACTAGTTCATTGTTTTGTTCAATCATCCTATTGTTTTATTGTTTAGCAGGAAAATAATTCAGTTGATCAACCTAGCTGCCTAAAGAAAATCTCTGCGTTTTCAAATTTTGCTGCCAAGAAAAGGCAGCAACTTTCATGGTATGTCTGTCAGTCCTAGTACCCCATATCTGACATGTAATAATTAGATTTATTCTTTGATTTTATTGGTTATACACTGTTGCTTTACAGTCCAGAGGGATTCGTTGCTTCTGTTGATGTTCCAAAAGATGATGTTCCTGGTGCCTATCGAACACTTGAAAAACAAAATCAGGGTACATTTCTCAGTGTTACTGAGCTTTCATCAGGGGGGCAAAAGTTATCAGGCTTGGCTACTGTTGACATGGTATATGCTATTAGCAGCTTCAAGCTTCAGTTACATAAATTATTTCCTCCCTTAATAAACAACCAGTTGTTTGTAGGATAAAGCATTGAAAGGACTAGCTGCTTGTGAAGTAATCCCGAATTTAGCTTCCGACTCTTCTGAAAGATTTGATGATCTTTCAACGGGGAACTTCTGCTCTGATTACCATGTTGCAGGGAAGAAGATTCCTCTGGATTTTACTATGAAAACTTATGTGCGATTGTTGTCCTACTCCTCAGTGAATTGGTGAATAAACCTATTGTTTTGCTTCATATACTTTTGTTATATTTCTTCTACTTGGAGATGACCTCCATGTTTATTTTTTAAGTGCCATTTATTTTGATCATATATATAATACGTTTAACAATGTTTTGTTGTTTCCAGGTTACACAGGTCAATGATGTCTGGTACATATAATGGTATGCCTCAATTTACAGCACATTCTGGTTCTTATGAAGACCAAAATATTATCAGTGCTTCTCAGACCAGACTGGCTTCCCAAGTGTTGAATTCTAATGCGTTACATTCTTGGATTTATCCTCAATCAACCCTACCACCATCTCTCATTTCTGTATTGATCTCATCAGCAGCAGATGGAGGTTTGTTTAATGAAACTTTTGCGTTGAATTCTCTCTCAATCCTTCTTCTTTGTACACCAACACACACAAGTCCAGGGTGTTGCTTCCCCATTTCTCCCCCTATCTGAAGTTATTTAACAGATGCTGTCACTTTTTGTACAGTTGAAATGGATTTCTTAAGAAAGCGGATTGGGGCATGGGAGGAATCATTTCGGAGTCTTTACTATATGTTTCGGGAAAATGTTTGTAACATCTTTTATGGTAAAAAAAATTCATGCTTATGAAACCATGCTTCAATATTTTTGCACTGTTGACTGAACCAAGTTCCAAGGATGATGTTTTCTCTTTTCATTAGAACATCTAGTGATCTAGGTATTTTATTTAATGCACACACATACCTGATGTTTCCTCTTTTCATTAGAACATCTATGGATTTTATTTAATACACACATACCTGTGATTGCACGCCTTGAACTGCTTGCCTTTTCTTGTTTAACTCTATTTTGCTTCTCTCGTTGTTGGTAAATACCTTGCACATCGTATGATGTATGCTTAATCAGGATAATATTTGCTATCCGCTGATTTCTTTGAAGAAAACATACTTGCCCTCTCCATCCACCAAGAACTAAATCCTACTTCGCCTGCTCCTTGATTTCATGTTGCCTTTTCTTCTTTTCATGACTGTAAATTCTGCTTGAAGTTTTATGTGGGAAAATTCTCACTTGTATTAATTTGTTTAGAAGTATAAGCTATATCTTGGTAATGATTTTGTTTGAAACTTTCTAGTGTGCACTTCCCATTTTGTGGTGATGTTCACTGCTACTGATGGCTCTGGAAGAAATAGAAGATCTTACCATGCTTATATCTCTCAATCAACCAGAGGTTTGAGGTCATTACTAAAGGAGCAAGTAAGATGCCACTCTTAACTAGTTAAACTATTGGGTAGTGCTGGCAATCATGATTACTGTAAACTCTGGAAAACCATATTTAATGAAAATAGTGTTACACATGGTCTTTTAGAGATTTCTGTAATGTTATCCTGGTCATGTGATATTAACTGAAATGGTATCAAGTGGTAGGCTTCTCATGTAGCTCGTTGGCATTTTGTATATGAAAGTGATTATGCGAGTATATAAATGCTTTATCCTAATTCTCTTTTAATGTCACTTTCAGAGCTATTCAACTAAACTCTATTTAATGATATTCTGATCCAATTCCTTATACTGTAATAAGTGGTGGTACTGAGGTGCATAATGAGAACCATAAGATGTCTTTTTTGACACACCTAGCCACAGTTTTATTAGATATGGGACTTGATCATGGTGTTCCTGGTGATAGTGTAACTGGACTGATAGTAATAAGTTAAAGCAAAACTTGTTTTAATGTTTCTAAAGTCTGAAAATTAATACAAGCTGTTGTCAGCCCAACTTGTGACTGCAGATGAGGGTACATGAGTAATGGGACATACTCCCTATAATTTATTGCCCTTTTTTTCTGGGAGACATAGAGGTTGTACAGATTGAATTTAGTTTTAATTGGAAATTAGTTTGACTCTTATGGTGATCATTTATATAGCCATTTTGTTTAATTTTCTTGCTTTATTAAATGTGAGATTCTGATATTTCTTTCTACTGGTTTTGAATAATGTTTCCTAGGATGTTTCTTTTTCTATGCCTCTTTGCCATTCTCAAGTAGAACATGTGACTACTGAGGATCTCTTAGAGCTTTCAGAAATCGAGAAACATAATTTGGGTCAGGTATGTACATCTTGAGAGGATAGTCTGTAATTTGGCTTTTGAATTAATTAATGCCTTGGTTTTTGACCATGGAATGCCTCTTGGTGCAATATTTTGAGACAAAATAAAACAGACAACCAATATGATACTTTGGGTGAGTTCCTCCGCTTGCTTTTGTTCTGGAAATGTTAACTTCTTGATATAAATCGGTTATCCGTTTCTTTTAGAAGATTAAAGTGTTTTGATCTAAATGTGCTATATTCTTGTTTCTCCTTCTATTTTCATCTTTCTTCCCCTTTCGGCACCTGCATGCCCCAAGTTGATTATGCCAATTTCAAGTTTAAATCTGTATTATTTGACTTGCGACATAAATTCTGAAACAAATTTAGAAATATGTCCACTTGCAACTGAAAACTCGTAGAAACTCATTCTTCTATGTGATTGTGCGTTTCTAAAGAGTATGCTAACTGAAAGAAAACTTTGGTGCAACTATTCCCCCCTTTGCTCAATTGTTTGGGATATCTGTTCACTTTTCCTATGCTCACTATTCATCCCTCATCTATTGAATTTGCTGCAGACTCGACGCATGAATTCCTTCTCTGATATTGATAATACCCCCCAGTCTTTACTGACTTTCGGTGGAAATCAGAATGTACATGGTTTGTACGAGATTTTGTTAAATTATAGGTGAGTTCCGTCTGTCAATTTAAAACAAAAGGGAAATTGTTTGGGGATAGTACTTCCCTTTCATCTGCATTGACTTGCCAGTTTCCAGTATATCTGACAATTTTCTGTCTGTCTTTAGATCTTTCTTGACCTTTTTGAATGCTGTGGATGTTCCCGTATTATATTCTCCTGTGCCATTTCAGCATGCTACTCTTTCTGCCCCTGAGGTCGGTGACATTGCTATTTTTTTTCTTTTTAGCCTTTGTTGGTTGCAAATTTTAATTTTTATTCAATCAATTAATCTGGTTGCTCCCAGTAATGTTGCATAAGAAAATCTGTTTGACATATTTATATAGTAATATTTTTCTTGTCATTTAAAATAAGGATTGATATAGAGAACTTTATCATAGTTTGTTGCCACTTGCAGAACCTGGTTTATATGTTTCTGTTTTTTTATTTTTATTTTTTAATTTTTCTACATCAATTTTGATGTTAAGGTTAAATGCATGGAGATTAAAAGGGCTGATCATGGTGCTTCTGTTCACCAAGGACCCATCTTGAAAGATGGTCATTCCATTCCAATTTCATCTAGTGGTCTTTGTTATAGCATTGAAGTCATGGATTCATATATTCCTCCTTGGATCATCAGCAACATATGTGCTCAAATGACTTCTAAAGGACAAAGCTTTGAAGCAAGGTATGGTTACTATATTTCCTTTTCCTTGGATCAAATTATTGCATTCTATCAAATTTCTTAGCATCTCGTGGATGATCGCTTAATAGATCTTCATTCTGTAGATTAACCTGCTAGCTACAACTGTTAAGTAATCAATAATTAACCCTACCAAAGCATTTTTGCACTTCATAGTAGATAACAGTCCCTTGAAGTTGAAGTTATCAACTTGTTGTATAACATGAGGGTAAAAGTGTTGCCATTGGATACAGATAGGTTCAATTCCATGTCTGATATTATACCTGGTGTTTTTCAGCTTTACAACTGAGCATACGTCAGTCGGGTTAAATACTGCACTTGGTACAGTTTGTGAGATGGCCGACAGTTCCGAAGCTACGTCTGATGAAAACACGCAAGAAATAGCAGGGTATTGTTTTGGTGTTCCTGAATCTGTTGTTTCCCCTCATTTGAATTCTGGTTTCCTTAAGTGGTTGAAATACTGTAATGGTTCCTATATTGTGTCTCTCACCCCTGTATGACATCATCTCTACTAGGGAGGAGGACCCTATATTTTGTCATTAATCAACTCCCTGGTTTGTTTTGTTAAATTATAATTTGCTTCTTTTTTGTATATTCTTACTTGACAGTAATTTATTAATGCCTCTGTCTTTGTTTAAGCTGGAATCCTTAATTAACTTGAAGGTGCTGGTTTCTGGCACTGAATTTGTCTTATTTTTGTTTGGTTTTGTTCTTTTTTCTCCATTAGTAAGTTGCAGGAGAGATTATAAAGGTGTTGTCTTAATTAAAGATTTAAAGTTGTTATACATCGGCTTTTATCTGGCATTTTTCTATTTTCTATTTTTATTGTTTAAAAAATATTATTAATAAAAACTTGATTTTAAAAAAGAAGTTACTTTAAATCATGTGATTTTAAAATATATTTATATAAAAATTACTATTTAAAATAGTTAAGGTCAAAGCTTATTTGATATAAATAATGTCAATAGTTATATTTTAATTGCAACAAATGTAATATTATTTGTGTTAAAATAATGTCCTAAAAAATAATTTGTCCTTTGGGTCCGTTCCTATATATATGTGTGTGTGAACATTAATTTACCCAATCTTCCGCCACTGCCCACAGCTCCACAAATAAACAAGTGAATAAGTTGTTGTATAAGAAACCTGATTTAACTGTCTTCGGTCTTGTCCTTCAGCCACTAAATTTTAATAGCATGGAAAGGGTCAGTGATTTGGGGAATTTCCCAGAGTATTCGGAATGGGGCAAGCGACTTATGGAAAAACACACAAACCAACAGAGTATGGATTTCCTGTTCAAATGACTATAGCCTATAGGTATCAAAATACGAAATTTCATAGTGTTTTCATAGTCTCATACTTTTGTGTGGGGAAGTTTTAGAAAATAACATAGTTAAAAACGGTTATATTAAATTTGTATAAAAATTATAAGAATTTCGATATATAAAAAAAATTGTATTAAAATTATTATAATTTTTATAAAAAAATTCGATACATCCGTGCCGTTCTATAACTTCGTTTTTTTTATATAGAAAAACCCATTTTGGTTTGCCTTTTGTATAATATCATAAGCTGACAAGACCCTAGTCCTCTTTCCATTCTTGTCAAAGAAGGTTGTGTTGGATATTTCTTCTAGAATTGAAATATCCCCCCTTTTTTTTCATCTCCCAAGCCAAAAGAAGAAAACAGTACATAAAACAAGAATGTTATAATATTAATATAATATCTTATACCTCTTGGGAAATAACCAATTGCTTGAATCATAAAAGGATAACACTGCATACATGAATCTGAAATATAAAAAGACAGAGCCTATGGACAAAATAACTCAAACCCAAATCCAACAAACTATATGAGCCAGTATGCTACACAGCATCCAGGGTTTTGATCAATGAACATGTATTCAATCCCCCTCACCCAAAAAGAAAGAAGAAAAGAACAAAATAAACAAGTAGAATAAAAGAACACTGCACCAACGAATACGGAAAAAAAACTGGATGCTATGTCAAAACATGATAGCTCAATCAAACCCATTCAGAATTCATAGTTATGATTATTGGCTTCATCTAATTATCGAGGTGAAAGATTTTCACATTCTTTCACACTTGTGTGCTTGAAAGGCATCTCCACTGCCTGAGTCGAGGACCCTTGTCTAAAAGCATTAGCAAACCGACGTTGTCCGGTGACAATCCGTACTGGTACCTTTATAATTAAAGAAATATGAACAACAATTTTCAAATGCGGACAGAAACTTTTTCTCCAGGATATAATATGCTTATATAAGCTTCAATGTCAATTTCCAACATACGATATGTTAAAGTACATGCCCCCTCAGTAAATCTGTATCTCTATTGTTTCAGGGTCAAATTTTAGAGGCTATGGCCTTAAATGATGGATGTTAAAGGCTACATTTCTTTCTATTGCACCAAAATAACTAATTTCAATTTTGATATGCCATAAAATGCATGATATAGATAAAGAAAAGAGAAACCAAAATATGTCAGTTTTGAAACATTGGCCAACCCAACAATAATTACGAAGATGACAACATCCACTTACTTGTTTCGGCGAGCTCTCCGCCTCAAAGAAATAGAAGATATAATCCACTGAAAAAATGAATAAAAAACCATCAAAAGACGATAAACTTTTAGTGGCGCTGCAGCAATACATCAAAACAAAAACAAGGTGTTATGGTCATGGGGAAAACATAAGAGCTCTATTGATGAATAATTACCACATATTATGTTTATGATGCTTCCAACAATATAAGATTCACATTCAAAAGATGGGTTCCAGATAAATTGCAACCCAATTTTGAATCTGCAACGGATGATTGGTTTACAGAACTAAAATAATATCAGAATTAAGGGGACTAAACAGTGAAACTAAACTATATTAAACTTGTCAGCAATAAAGCAACCTGAAATTGAAGACTGAAAAAGTACACCGACACGAGAATGTCAATAACAGAACTCATATTAATACAACACTTTCAGTAAATGGAGATTACCTTGAGGAGGCTTCCAAGAACAGATGGCTTCACAGCCACTTGTTTTTCTGCAGACATTTCCTTGCACAACTGTTGAGCTATTTCTTTCAATAATACCAACTGTGCTTTGTCAGTTCGCATCGATAGCAGTGCTTGTCTCATTGATTCCCGGTCAGCTTCAAGGTTCTGAAGCCTCATGTAGAGTTTCTTGATATCAGAATCACAAGCATCATGTGGATTGAATGTCTCCCTTGGAGAGGATGCATAGTTATCAGAAATTCCAAGTCCATGTTTGTGCTCAGAAGTTCCATTATATGGCAGTGGCACCCCATTATGGACGGAATCAATTGTATAAACTCTGTCACTCATATCATCTCCAGCTTCTGAAGCATTTTCCATTCTTCGTGTGGTAGAAATCCCATCCATTTCAGAAACTAACTCCATCTTCTTGAAGCTAGTATTATACCTGGGCGAACCAAAGGTAAACCTGGGGGAATCACTGATAAACTCTGAACCCATCTCCCTAGAAAAGAATGAATTTGTACTATCAGTTGAATGCCTCCTTAAATGTCTTGGTCGCCTAGGAGAATGACCGACTACCACCTTCTCAAAAACATTCCTCGTTCCAGGAATCTCTCCATCCAGCTGGCTGCCACTGGGATTCCTCTCCATTTGGGAAATCCTTTCTTCCAGATTCCTCAAGTGTTCTCGGGCACGAGGGGTCTCACCAAATGCATATTTTTCAACGTCTTCAACATCTTCGATATCTTCAACATCATTACCAGGATTCTCATTCAAATTGCACTTTAGAGGAGGATAATCATACGCAGGAAGATCAGCTTCGGCATCGAAGTCCTCGGCCACACTTGGATGCCACATCTGTTCATCTTTCTCACCTTCAACCTCTTCCTCTGTAAACCCATAACTCAACATCCTATGCTTGTAGGCCTGTGCTTCACAAGTTAAAGCTTGAATAGTCTGCTCTCTCTTATACAACAGATCCTCCAAAACCTCTATCTCCAGCTGGTCATGTGACATTTTCTCCTCAGCAAAACGTCTGAATTGCCTGGCCTCCATTTCGATCTCTGCCTTCTCGCTCTGCAACTTCAATATCATCGACATAGCCTCAGTTGCAGCCGAAGATGAGGCGCTTCTTTCTTGCTCCAATTCCGAATACAAATCCTGTATTGTTGCTTGTTGGGTGCTGACTGTTTCCCGCAAAGCAGCACACTCATTCTCAATCTGGACTCGAGCATTGGAATAAAGATCAAGCCCCGGAACAAAAAACTTGTTTCCAGTCTCAAACTCATCATATTTTCGCTTCACAGACCGAAACCACGAATTTGTAGGAGCACCAATCAAAGCACAGGTAGTACAACTGCAATTACAACATTTTACCAAATCTCTCGGAGGCGAAAATATTTCTGACTCCATGTATCAATACATGCATTCAAACTCAAGCAACCTAATTATTTTCTAAAAGTTGGGGGGGAAAAGAGAACAAATCTACACTAAATAACGAAAAAAACATTTCATTTCTTATTCTCTCTTGAAGACTGTAGATCCTCTTAAATTTTCCCTCCTTTCATTTCTGACTCCAGCCACCGGCTATATAAATTCCTCATGGATCATTCAATCACATAGATAAGTTCCTGAAATACACAATAAAACAACACATAAACGAAAGACACGTACTAAATTTCCTTTGTATAAAACAATAAATCTTCCGGTCAATAAAATAAATTTCTTAATAACATTCATTATTTAGGTAATTTTCAATTAACATTAAAACACATTCTTTCTCGGCGAATCTAACATAAAATAAAATTTCTGCGAACAAAGGAGCGAGGGACTCGGAAGAACGCAACTCACCGCGGAAGTTGAGGGAAAAGGAGGCAAATTTTCCCGGGAAAATTAACCTCCGGAAACGAAGAAATCAATCTCTTATCATTTCTGAAGCTCAGGAACTTGTCCAACGAGAGAACATCAATCGCCGTTCAAGCAATCAGAGCGTTAAAAAAAATCCGAAAGTAGAAAAGGTAATAATAGCGATGGCGTTTGGAGGGAAGGAAAATCACAGAGAGGAATATAGAATTCAAAAGGGAATTATTTTTACTATTTAATTTTGTTTTTTTGGTTCGCTTTGATTTATTCAGCTTTGGAGGTTTCTTTCGATCTGCGTGTCCAGCTGAAGCGAAAATGAGGCTAAGCAATTTAAACGAATGGTTACAATGGAATGAACGGCTGATCCTTTCCTCTCAATCGGAATGGACGGTGGCTGATTGAATCGGTTGGAGACTGGCGGTTTATCGTAGTTGATGATCGTTACAACACGCGTTGGTTGCGATTGCGGGTATTTTATATTTAGTTTACTCGCACCTGTCGTTCTACTAAATTTGGCATTGCCCTTGTTGACTATTCTTTTCCCCACTTCATTCATATTTTTTCCTTTAGAACAATACTTTTATTTTTTTAATATTTAATTAATGTAAAAAATAGTTTCGATAAATATAATGTTAAAAAATATCTTTAATATTTGATAAAATAATTATTTTTATTTTTATTTTATATAATTTAATTTTTAACGTTTTATTATGATTTAAAATAATTTATATATGAATAAAAATTATTAATTAACTGTCGATAAATAATTTAAAATAATTTAACAGAATGATCCACTAAATAAAAAATATTTTATATAATTTTTTAAATTATTTTTTAATTAATGTATCATTTTATAAAATCGATATATTTCATTATATGACATTGTTATCACGATGTGTTGTTACGTATATTTTCATATAATTTCAAGCCACTTATTATTAATTGAATAACATTTTATATCCATAGAATGATCACTTTAACTCAAAAATATTAAAAATTAAATTATTTAAAAATAAATAAAGACCAAATAATAATTTAATCAAACTAAACATTTTTTTATATTATACTTTCTTAATTTGATATATAATCATTAAAAATAATTAAAATATTATTAATCGAACGATACATTTTTTTTTCAATCATGTATGATTAATAATAAAATAAAAATTTATATAAAAAAAACACTACAAAGATTTTTAACATATTTACCTTTAATTTTAACGCTGAGTTGTTAGCATAGTATACATTTATGTACAATAAGCGATTATAAAAAATAAACAGTTTATTACCATATTGGACTAGGACAAGGAGTACTCCCATTTTATGACCGTGATGAGGGGCGGAGTCAAAAATTTATTTAAGGGTGTTATTTTTTGAACGATATTTGAAAATAATTAATTATTTATAAAGGGATGTTAAATTATTTATAAAAGAGTGTTAATTATATATATATTTAAATTTTTATATTTATTATAAAAATATATAATTTTTAAAAAATTTTGGGTGTCAACAAATAGCCCAAATTTATACACGACTCCGCCCACGCCTTGACCTAAACTTTATGGGAGGTGTAAGGCTGAAGGCACATAAGAAAAGTCCCTCGGTATTCCCTCTCTCGTCTCCCTTTGAAATTCACCCTTTGGTTTTCCCAAACCAATTCCATGTGATGTGATCCATACGATACGAGGAACCTGTGCGGGACGGCTCGACGTTGACGAAGGATGGATATTTTCTTGGTGTTTTCATGTGGAAGAGCACATATCCTGTTGTGCGATGTCAAAACAAGGAAGGTTCTCCCATTTTAGCTCCAAGGATATCGTTGTCGTTTCTACGAGCTTTGTTAGATCTCTATGCGGGTGTCTTGGTGAAGTCTGCCGATGGATGGTTTTTTAGTGATACGGAATCATCTATGATAAATAATTTTTTCGAATAAAAAACTTAACTCATGACTTTCGTCGTTGTAATCGTTTTTTTTTCTCTTTATCACTCAAATCAAATAAATTATTAAATAAATTTAATTCATCATGTATGTTATTTTAATTTATAAATAATTATTTATGGTGGTGAATCCAAAAATATTTGTGAGAGTGAACACAAATTAAAATATTTTTTAGGGTGGGAACAAATCATAAAAAATTTAAATATTTTAAGGATTGATTCATAAAAATTTAAAAATCAAAGTCAAATATATAAATTTTAAAAAATTTAAGGTGGACACGGACTCAACCTCCTTTCTATGTACATCCGCCGCTGATTATTTCTTTTATTATAATACAAGAAAAAAATGTTACAAAAAATATATAAATAAATCGTATTAATTGGGATCACTTATAACACAATAAATTAAATACATCTAATAATATTTTCTTAAATAAAATCAAATTAACACCATCATTTCCCTTAATTTGTTTTTCAAAATGTTTTCCTTCTACTTTTTTTCCATGAAGTCCCTCTATTACAAGGTTAAAAGTAGTTCTCTTTAAATAAATTAATACTTTTACATATTTTAGAAAAAAATAAAAATATAAGAAAACTTCTAACTTTTTAATAAATACGTTTTAAAAATAATCTAAAAAATATAAAACATTAATTTTTTATAAAACTTTTTTATAAAAAATACAAAAAAATATACTCCATTAAAGAAAAATTCTGTTTTCTTATAGAAGGTATTGGTACCAAATAAAAATATTAAAATTCTAGAAAAATTTAAAAAAATATAATTTTGACAAATTACCCATCGAGAATAGTATTCTAAATTGTAAAATCTAAGCAATTCTCTCAAATTTTAATTATGAAAAATATGAATAAATTTCGAAAGTAAAATTTTAATCTTACTTGAACAATTTGACAATTATAATTGTTTAAGCATCATGTCATGTCTGTAGAGTTTTACGTTTGTAGAAATCAGCTACTCATTCGAAACGTATGTTCTTAGACGTGTCGTAACGTTATTCGATCAGATCTCTAGAACTAAATCAGCCTCGACAATCACATGAACATCCAGATCCACCTCAATCAGTTCGCAAAAAAGTCGTTCAACTAAGCATAGGCTTCACCATAAACACTATCCCTGTTTAGCCAATAGTGTCGACCAAGTACACCGGTCGCCGCCGATTTCTGCCACCAAAACTTAGCTGTCATAGTCTTTAATTCTTTGAAAAAAGATTGCAGTAGCAAAAAGAACAAGACATCATACCTTGGTAGAGACCGTAGAACAAATTTGATAAATACATCTTTGCCTCCCGTCGACCCCCAAAACTCGAGTAACATCAAGTGAAACTAGAATTAAAGATTTAAGATTTTAAATAAAATTTAAAATCTAGAGTTAGAGATTTAGAATTATATTCGAAGTTCGTTAATATTAAAGAGCAACCAGTAGCATGAAATTGAAGTTTACGAGGACGGTAAATGGATGCATTTTGAGTGCAACAAAGTGGAGCATTGTTTTTGACGTTGTAACACACAACATCCATCGATTTGATCGAAGCTCTTTGGTTATGTCCGAAAGTTTGTCTTTCATTCCCTTTACGGCTAAGATCGAAACAAAAACAAAAAATGATACTAAAGGAAACGAGCAGGAGGGTTAGCCGTGGGATGGCAGACAAATCAAAGCATATTTACAGGAACATGCAGGGAAGTACAGCGAATGCGATGCCGAGTCCAGCCACTCGCCCCCGACACTCCTCCTCTGATCCGGATCTCACCATCACAATGTCTAAAGCAGAGACCCTCGTTGTCATCCCCCGGTCTAATCGCTCCTCGGGTTCCACTCATCGCCATGCCAAATCCTCGTACTGGATTAGTTGGAGCAACATCAGTCAGTTAAATTTCAAGGACCGACGAAGGAAAGAGTCCGATTTAACCGAGGAGAGTCTCAGCGTACATAACGAGTTCCATGGAATACTTCCTAACAAGGTTCATGTCAGCAATTTCATGGCTGGCATGAACGATGAAAGGAACAATAAGTGCAGTCCTTATTACAAAGGACTCACTGATTCGACCCTTTCGATCAACCGCGAAAAGAATGTGTCCGGAGCCGACAACAGTCCCGGTCGGGATAGTCAAGCAACTAGTGCTGCCAATTCATGGAGCTCGTTTTCTAGTTTGATCGGTAGAGTTCATGAGCTTGGTTCTAGTTGTTTTACTTGTAGGACAACCGCTGATCATTACAAGGACTCCTCTGTTCCTGCTGATGTTCTGAAATCTGTTAAAGCCACTAGTTTTTCGTCACCAGCACGTAATAAAACAACTATAAGGTTGGAGAAAAAGGAGGCCGACGATCCTCCTGAAGTTCAATTAATAGTTGAGGAGAAGCCATTGAAGGAGAGAGTATTGGAACCATCGGCTGCGCCGGTGGTGACAGCGCCGGCAATCTTGCCGGCAGTCGAAACTGTTGTTGAGAAGAAAGATGCCGATGTTGACAAGGTGCACCAAAAGTACACATTGGCAGACAAGTACCGACCCAAAGCTTTAAAAGATTTCATCTGCAATAAACGTGAGGCCACTCGGTTGCAGGCTCTGGTGAGAATTAATTACTTATGGTCTAATTGTTGTTTCAGCCCTTATAATCTTACACTGTTGAAATTTGAGATTTAATCTATAAACTTTTATAATGTTATCATAGATCCAAATCAATAATGCTTTTATTTGTTGTCTATTTTTTTCCTCTTAAAACAATTAAATATTTTTTAGTATATAAATTTATTATTGGTTAAATATGGTAAATTAGATTTCCACGTAAACACGATATGCAAATGAATAAAAATAAAAAGGCACATCATCATTTAATAGTACTTAATAAATAACAAGACCATCAATTACAACTACTAGTAACATGATGAAATTAAAATAATCAAGTTAGACTCTAAATTTCAACATAATAGAGGGACTAAAATCAAAATTAAACCATTAACCGTTAGTTTCTAATACTTGGTATCCCTATGGTATGGCGTATATTACAGGTGCAAAGTGAAGACTACAATCACATTATATTTGAAGGACCTCCCGGTGTTGGGAAGAGAACCATGATTTTGGCTATACTTCGAGAAGTTTTTGGATCCGATCGAGTCCAGGTGACGAATAATTAAACTTTTATTATTAACTAGTCACTTGTATTAATTTTATTGAAAAGTTTTGAATTTAGAACCTATATCTTCTACGTGATTTATGTTTAAAAATAATCTATCTTAGAATGTTATAAACTACCAGATAAAGGTGTTCATTATTAGATATTCGGTTTTTAAGTATTCAAAAGGTATCTTAATTTTTCATGTTTTTCAGACAAGGGAGGAGCGCAAGGCTTTTCACTTGAAGGTAACTGATATTCCTCCACATATTAAAAACGACATTGAGTTGTTTATTTATAACATATTAACCCTAAACCCTAATACTTACTAAACCCTATTACTTAATTACTGACAGGGTGAATCAGTAGGAAGCATCGAAGTGACCGTAAAGGAATCTTCCAAGCACGTGGAAGTCAACCTGTCGGATCTCAGAGGGTACGAGAAGCACGTGATCGTGGAACTGATGAAGGAAACACAAGCCAGCAACTCCAAATCTAGTAAAGCTTTGTCCAACGGCCCCGAGAATTGCAGATGTAATCACTCCTACTAACCCTATCTCTAAAACAACAACAAAATCATGTTTCTGTGTATTGTTTTTAAAGGTTAAATTTTTGTGCAGCAATAATTCTATGTGAAGCAGACAAAATAAGCCCGGATGCTTTATTGTACATCCGGTGGCTGTTAGAAAGGTATAAATCTGGGAACAAGGTTTTCTTCTGCTGTTCCAACGTGTCTAAGCTTCAGCCGATAAGGTCATTGTGCACAGTGGTTAAGCTATTGCCGCCGTCGAAAGAAGAGGTGGGTGACAAACTGACAATCACATTCCTGTGTAATAAATCATATTATGATTGTGCTGTTTTTTTTGGCTTCAGATTGTTCAGGTCCTGGAGTTTATAGCTAAACAAGAAGGTCTGTGTTTGCCTCATAAGTTTGCAGACAGGATTGCTGAAAGTTCAAAGAATAATCTTCGTCAAGCCATTCGTTCATTCCAAGCCTGCTGGGATTCAAGGCAACATCCGCAGTATTCTTAGTAAGCTTTTCCTACAGATTTTTTCTTCTTCTTTCTGACAATATATTGTTGTTGTTGTTGAGCTTCAGTTATCCTTTCATGGAAGACCAAAAGATTCTAACCGGTTGGGAAGAAGACATTGCAAATATTGCGAAAAACATGGTGGAGGAGCGAAGTCCAAAACAGTGAGTTGTTTGCTTAAATATCAAAACCACTTCACCAGTCACCACCACGGTATTCGTGAACTTGGTTCATTACAGGTTATATATAATCCGAGGAAAGCTTCAGAATCTGATAGAGCATAATGTGTCTCCCAACTTCATATTCATGGTAAGTAGTACTCAAAAATAATTCCAACAAAACCTCGTATATGGTTTTAATTTACCGTGTCAATCATGGTCTCATCTAATAAGATTCATTCATTTAATAACATATAGAAAAGAATTAAAGATTTATCTTATAATAAGGAAAGAGACGAAGATTCAAATAATATAAAACCATACCCATCTAGTCCTACTTAGAAAAAAGAAAAAGAGCATTTTTAGTGAAAACTTATAACCTAAAAGAATATGAAAAAACAAAGATGGACAACTTAACCGACCAACCAAATATAATTGCTTATATAATTTTTCTCCTCTAATCGAAGATATATATCTACTCCAAACCAATTTAAAATTAATTACTTTTAAAATATTTTTAAATAGTGAACTAAACAGTGAACATATTTAGATTAATACATTAATCTTAAAATTAATTACTTTTAAAATATTTTTAAATAGTGAACCTATTTAAATTATAATAAAAATTTTAATTTGATAACGATCGAAAGTAAATGATTTTATCTAATATTTAGATGATAAAATCATTTTGTCTGTAAGGTTTCGCTGACAAGAGTGAGTCTTTTTATTACAAAAAATAAATTCTTTGAGTGTGGGTTAAAAAAATTAAATCTGACCGATAAATTTGAATTGAAGGTAAAATTTTTTAGATCTGACCCGATATATTTACGGTTATATATATAATTTAATATTGTTATTATTTTTCTTCTTAACCCATCTTAATTATTTCAGTCCTTGGTCGAAGAAGTGAAAAAGCACCTTCAAGATAGCCTTCATTCTCAAGTAGATTACTTATATGCAGAATACAACGTAAGAATATCGACCCACCCTTTGATTTCTCTTTCCTTTTTAATTACCTTAATCAAGAGCTAATTACTTGCTGTTAATTCTTCTATTAACCAATTCAAGAGGGATGATGAAAACATAATTGAGAGTGAAGATGATATGGGAACAAAGGACAGCAGAATTTTCTCAAGAATCGAAGGTATATATGCAGACAGCAGTTCAGTAAAACAAATGAAAATAATTTCCTAGAATTTATATTGAAATTTGTTATCTCCCTTGGCAGAGTTTATAGCCAGAATCATGAGCTGGTACAATAAACAAATAAAGACGGCGACTGCTGCAGCCGACACACCACCCTTGGCCGCCGTGGAAGGGAATTCGGGAAACTTTCAGTACAGCTTTTCGTCGTAGACAGAACAAGGTTGTGTAATAAAAAAGAGTGAAACAATAAGAAGGGTTTTATGTATCACCTAAATTCGAGTTTAATGGGTCGAGAGTGAGTGGTATACTCAGAATGACTCATAAATAAGACTTTAAATTTATATCGAAAATAAAAAGATTTTAATAATCGATGTAAATTTAGAAAAATAAATGATATTTAAGTTTAAAAACAGTTTGGGTTAAAAGTAAAACTCTATATTTTTTTGAAATAAGCAGATTTTTATATTAAAAAAGAATGGTTTACGGTAACAAGAATTTTGTACTCCATAAAGATAATATTGTAAATAAATTATTTAAATTTAAACGTTATATTTTATTTTTTATAAATGTTTTATTATAAATATATTTGAAAATGTAAATAAATATGTTATCACCTTCACTAATAAAAAATAATTATAATAAGTTATCTCTTTAATTATAAATATTTTATTTAGTGTTTAAACTATTCATCGATAGCTGGTGAAATTTTAATATGGGAGACTTCGTATGATATTTATTTTTTAATTAAATTATATAGATTAGCGTGATCAAAGAACGTTGACATGACATAATATCATTGAATGATTTTTTAACAATTCTTTAGCAATAATAGAATAAAATCGATAATAATTAAAATTTTAAAAAATATTTATGCTCGAAAAAAATACTATTGGAAAAACAACAAATGATAGTGATGAAATATGCATTAAGCTTTTATCGTATTTTGGTTAAATTACTCAAATGATTATTTATTTATGAAGTTGATATCAGTATGATCATCATACTTTTAATTTATTATTGTTATCACTTAATTATTTATATAATACCAATTAAATAATCTATCGTTAAAATCTAAAAAAAATATATCAGTTACAAGAATCATATAAATTATATACTTAATCTCTTTATTTATATATTTTTATTAATTTGATTTTAATTTTAATTTAATAAAAATAAATAAATTATTTATTTAGCTGTGATTATCATGTTACTTTTTTATTATATTTTCAAATAAGTAATTTAATATCAAATAAATAAATAATTATAAAAAAATAAAGTATAATAATTATATAGACATCTCCCCATATTTAAGTGATTAGTTTACCGTTATAAGTTTACTCTCCTCCCTCTGCTGCAATTAAGGAAAGAATTAGATTTCAGTTCCTTTCTTTTCCCAAGCGAAATCGAAAATCCCATTCTTGAATCACCAGATTTGCTCTTAAATCAAAGCCCAGGTAAGAAAACAAATAATTCCTGTATTATTGGTAATTGTTTTCATCTTTTCAGTTTCTACACTTTGTTTCTGGGTTTATTCTGTAGTATTTGGGTTCTTATTGAGATCGGTAGTTGGGAATTCCTAATTTATAAATTCATAAACACGTTTTTCTTAATCCATCAATCGGGAAGAACCCATTTGATTTCTGACGATTTTTCTTCACAGTAACCCTTGCAGGTTATTTTGTATGTTTCTTTAATTTGTTCTTGAGATGGGTATTTATAGTATTATAACTAAAAGTAGCTTTAAGCTCTAAATTCATGGATCTTCTGGATGAATCCTTTGCATCAACTTATTCATTCAGTTAATTAAGTATAAGCAGTGTAGGTTTACATCTCTATTAAAACCAATGTTGCAATGCCATTTTTGTTTAATTTCTTTTTATGATGGAATAGAGACATGCTAGTTATTAGTCTAATACCAATAATTATGTTGAAAGCTAGTTGGTTTTAACTGAATCTCTGTATTACCAAAATGCTAATTGATGCATTTGTGGGGATGAGTCTTGGGTTGGATACAAGTTTCTGTCACTTACACATAAGTATATTTTTTTTCGTATATTTGGAGGATCATACTCTTATAGGCATGAATATGTGTGGCACATAGGTGATTGATATAGGTAATTTATGAAAATGTCGGATGGCGTAGCTATTTCCTGAGTTATGTCAATATAGATGCTATAGATGCAAATGAACTGCCTTGCTCATGATAACTTCTTTTTATTTCCATGTAAATAAGCCAGAGATGGTTTCAAAATCAAAACATTGCAGGAAATATAGTATCTATTCTGTTGTAGTTATCCTTCTCTCTGATTATAAGCAATATGTTATTATGATGAATAATCCATTCCAAAATGCTGCTTCTTATTTTCTAGAAGCTGAATGCATTCATGAAAAATGATCATGTTACCAACCAATGTAGAAGTGGCTAACGGGTCATTCAGGTCGGGTCAGTTCTAGTCCGATTCAGATGTACAATTTTAGTTCGGGTCTGTGGTGATTTTGGTCGGATTTGGTCGGTTGATTTTTGGTTCTGTTAGTATTAGGTGCAGATGCGGTCGGACCAAGCAGAAAACTGATCCACATTATTGGTTGTGTATGTCATCCAATTTGCTTCGAGGCCTTAAGTATCCTTGGTTTAGCTAGTTTTGCAATTGATGAATTAGATGGTAGAAACCGAAGCATAGAAGATCAAGCTTAAACTTCTTTGTTGTGGATATTCAGTTTCCTGGGACAGCAATTGATTCAAGTGATTGAGATCTCGGATTGAGTCAAGACAAGAATGAGGTAAGGTAGCAGGGCTCGTATCCGCCAAGGTTAGTATATGAGTTGGTTGCCACCAGCAACATAAGTTTAAATTACACTATTAGTGTGGATGGAGCATTCAGGAGTGGAACTAATGGGGGGTGGGGGTGATATTGGTGTTATGGCCCGAGACATGGACGGCTTTGTTTGGCCAGTGCAACTACAACTCTAGTGGGGCACCGGAGTTTGTGGGGGCTCATGCTTTCCTATGGCTCTCGAAGTAGTAAGAAACGATAACTAGATGTTGATGGAGATGGGGTTGCCACCGTTTTCAAATTAAAGAGTTTCATTCCATGGATTGTCCATTCTGGGACTACATCTACGTCAAGCAGATAGCCGAAAGGTAGGCACCGACACTACAGTGGGATTTGCTTATTACATCGAATGGGGAAGTGGATTTAGATTGTCTATTACTTCGCCCGTAATTTTTACATAGTCATGTACTTAATGATGCTATTGGTTAATGATTATAATGGCCAAGGGACTTCGACAATATAACTTGAAGAATAAAAAGATGCACATAGATTTTTACAGTTACTATTCTTGAGTTGAAGCTTTGAAAGCATGCTAAGAAAATCAATATTTCTATAAATATAATACCTGGAAAAGTGAATATACTACATGAACAGTTGATTTCTGGGACGCTAAAATCCCAAAAAGACGAAAAGAACTGCAACCAACTATACCCGATGTATACGCATATCAGGTCAAAAACTCTTGTATGTATGTACTGCCAAATTACACATGCTAAGCTCAAGCTGTATACAGAGAGAGAGAGAGAAACAAGCTCTGAGATCCAGCATGTGCCTTCCCAAACCGGTAAAAGGGTGAGAAACATACATCAAAGAGAATCTTCCCTCCCACAGCCACATCAAAACTAAGTTATATCTTATAGAACTGATCCTCCACTTAAATTCTCTCTAAAGAAAGCTTACACTATTTCCTCCAATGTCCATCATATGAAGGATCTCCAATTGACTGATGTGATACCGTATAATTCTACTAGCTGTATATTTTAACTGGTTTCTCATATGTGTGTCGGTTCTGCAACAATTGTACGCAAATTACAATTACGAGTGCAATGAAACATATGGGGAAGGGAAACAGATAAAGTCAAAATTGTAGTACCTGATTTACATGAGTCCTTTTGGGAGAGCTATCAGAATGCTCTAACCCAAGGTATTGCTCCCACGCACCATAAACATCTCTTCTCTGAAATGTACGCAATAATAAATTAAAAAATCAGTTTGCACAAACAATGGAAATTATATAAATACAGGTGACATAAACACTGAAGAAAAACAATAAATACCTGAAAACGTTTGAACACAATGTCAGAGTCCTGTAGATACTCTGGTCGACCCAACGACATAAATGCAAACTTCCACTGAACAAAGAGAAGGGAAAGACACCAAGACAAGGTGGTCAAAAACTGTTTCCACAATCCCTTACACACACACATAATCATCTGCTAAATTTTGAAGTTCAGGGGAAAATGTAAGGAGGGAATAGCAAAGATGAGTAAGATAATAATGAAAACACCTTGGAGAACTCTTCATCAGGAACCTGCAATTTCATTTGTATCCGCAATCTAACTTCAGCCAGAGTTTCACCATCATGAATGACCAAGAGAAAGGGATCACCAAAATTTTGCACTTGCTGTTTAAGAAAAATGCAAACCATGTTAAATAGCTATCGTTCCACTAAATCTTTTAAAAGTTGAAACAGATCGTGAATATTTTAACAATTGTTTCATGACGAATACCATCTGGTTCTGGGCAGTGTCTTTGCTAAAGTGGTAGGCATGAATCAATCGATCAGTTGGACCAAGATTCTTTTCTTCTTCTGGGATCTGATAAAAAGAAAAAAAGAGAAGGTTAGATCTATGGCAAGTAGACCTCACAAACTTGACCTGATACCCAAAATAAACCGAACCGGATCTGATCCGAATTTCACCCAACCTGAATAGATTCGAACCGAAAGCAACCCAGAATAAATATAAGATAATAAAATAAATAAATAAATAAATAAAGATGGAATGTGAACTGTGCACAACTCACCAAAAAAACTGGATATATAGGTCATATAAAAGCCATACATAGGGTGTAAAAACCTAATTCGGCCTAAAAACCCGACTAAAACCAATCAATCTCCTATTAAACCAATAGTAACCCAACCCGAAATCAACAAACCCAACTCAATCCCCAAACCGAAATCATCATAAACCCGAACTAAAACCGAACCAGATGCGAACCGAACTTAAACCAAATGCAATCAGATCCGATATGACATGAACTGAAAAGACCCGACCTGAAACCAACACGAACGATCCATCTTCCACCTCTAATGGTGAGATACAAATTTGAAGAATAACATACTCACTATATCATAAACAAGCTTTGGTGAACAACGCTTGTTCCACAAAGCATATGACTTTTATTCATCAATAGAAAGTATCCATTTTAAAATTCAAAACATTCCTCTATTAGTCTCATGTCATGCTAGATACACATACACGATCGAACATACATATAACTTTAGAGGTTTCTCCTTTAAATACGAGTAAGACAATAAAAAATAAAAACTGCCAGTTGCATCTACTCAATAGCGCAAATGTCTAGCTGGTACATTCTACAGGAAGGTCATTCCTAAAAACACTATAAACGCTATACCCCCTCAATAAAGAATAGTCCTACTCATCTATTTACTTCATCGGGATGGAAAAAGGAAAACTTGCCTCTTCAGCACGCAATGTCCAATACTGATCATTTATGTTCTCAATCTTTTCACTGGGTGGAAAGATCTGGAAAAAGGAAGAAAAAAAGATGGAATGACAAATAATAATGAACACACAAGGAAAATATACTTATCGTCAATCCAAATAGGATACTTAAAATTCAGTTGTCCAGAATATTTTTATGATACAATCTAAATTGCAACTAGCTATCAGATTTCAATCCTTTTCAACCTTGTAGATCTTGTGATAGAAGACTTCAAGCAGTCTAAGGTCTGCATTAGGATGTGACAACTCCACCTGTTTCAAAGTGCAGAATAGAAAAGCAAAGATGTAACTCAATATGAACTTCAAGTTGTATGGGAAGTTAATAAAAGATAATGCTGCCTTAGCTGGGAGATGATGCACTAACACACTATAAATACATTTTTCATATGAGAAGGAATATGCAAAAATATTCTGTCTGCTTCTCAAATGCATATTCATACAATTTTTACTTTTACTCTGGTAAAAGGTAGTAGAACATAAATTTGTGAAGAAAAGAAGAGATGTTAGTTGAAAAAACAGAGCTACATGAACCAATCATAATTAATAACACTATCTATTTCTAGCCTTCAAGTATTCAGAATATCAAATATTAGTAACCAAAACATGCCTTTGTCTTGAGTTCATCAATCACATCTGCAATGATGCTTTCCTTAGGCAATCTAATATTGTGAATCATCACCTGAAAATCATGTTAAAAATTGTTACCACAAAGGCCTATCAACACCAAAAGATCCTAAGAGAAAGAGGAAACTGTGGAGGAATAAATACACTCTTTACTTACTTCATCCTTTGTAGCATGATGGAAAACAACTTTCAAGTTTTTCAGACCTTGCAATTCTGGCAAAGGGATATCCAGAACTTCATAATACAAAATGTCAGAAGTCTGTATTGAGATACATCAAAATAATCAGTCAATAAATATTTTACATAAAGGAAGAAACATAGCTGTCATGTCATAGCAAGATGTCAAACCCATATGTGCTACCTGGTTATAGTGGATCAACATTTCTGACAGATTCTCCACTCCTCGATATTTAATAGGCTGAGGCTTAGGTTGTTGAGAGTAGCAATTGTGAGATGTGAGCCTGATTTTGGATGGATCGTCCATACCAATTTTCTGAGCCACTCTTTCCACAACATCATCATATGTATGGATCTTTGACCTTGAACATCATAAAAGAAACCGAGTATAAGTATCTAACAACTGTAAGTAATAATTCTTGTACTCTCTAAAGAGTTGTTTTCATTATAAGCACTTACAACTCTAGGCAGAAATCTTCTTCTTTTGGTCTCTCCAGAGAGCGAAAATGAACAATCTAAGAAGCATAATTTCACAAAAACAACTTAATTGAGTTACAAGAATCCAAGCACAAATTGAATTAATAACAATAACACTAATAATAGGAAAGCTTCTTAGGAGAGAAGAATAAAAATAGTTGCTCACAATTCTCAGAAACAATCTAAAGCCTTATGCCTATAGAACCTATACTGTTAGGTTCAATGCTTATTGACAGACCCTTTCTTTCTTTCTTTTAAAATCAACAATTACTTAACACCCTTAAAGAATGCTAGATCTCATGAACTGAGTACAGAAAATATATATCTCCTTTCCTCTCTGGTGATATATCTTTTACATACTGTTTTATAGAATTAATATCAAGTGGAGATGGCGGATTTCCATTGCTTAACATAAAGGACATAGGGTATAATGTAAATGCTCATCACTATCAGCCAATAAAATCAATTAACATAAAACTAAGAAATACTGATAAAATATTTATATTCAGCAAATCTCCACAAACTAATAGTACCTGTCGATTCTGCACATATTCCATAAATGAAGGCACATCTGGATAGTGGCATGCTTCTTGACTTGCAATTGGAAGAGACTTCTGAAAGCATATAATATCCCCATCTTCTATCTGCAAGCATAGATAGTATCACTGGCAATCTACATTGAAAAAAGACATGTTCAAAACAAAATATACCTGACTTAACCGGAAAGAACATCTTTTATCAAGATGCTCACACATCACACAAGGCTCAAACTTTATTTCCTAAAAGTTGCAAAAATCAACATGTAAGATAATTTGATTAAGAAAAACTATTAAAGAGTGTATGCATTTCAGGCACATTTGAGGAGTAACAAACCTCATAAAGTTCAAGTTCTTCATCAGGAGCAAAGCCAGCCATTTGATTTAGCTTCATTATGTATTCTATTGGCTTACCTGAAAGTTTTACCCAAAGCCTTCCAACATAACTGCAATGGAATAGAGTACAATATCAGAAAGAATGAGGAACCATGGAATGCAGAAGATAAAGTGGAAACTTTAGATACCGTAATTCTCCTTTCTCAGGGTCATAAAGCTTGAAGAAAAGAAGAATATCTTCCCTTAATTTATCAGGTGGGGGAATAGGGCATAAATCCTGAAGTTATCCACAAAATGAGATAAGAAATATGACAAGACAACATAAATGTACTATCAACACACTTAGACCAATATTAAAAAAACATTACCTTCCCACACTCAACTTCCAAGAACAGTTTCAGTTCTGCATTGTGCGACTTATTAGACACCTCCTTCAATTGTCCAACCTAAAATAACCAAATACAAGCCATTAACTCATAGGACCAATAAAAAAAAACCCAAATATTAGGACAAACAGTGCTCCTCACCAAGTACTGCATCTCATAACATTGGTTCATCTTTGTTTAAATGAATGACATTAAGCAAAAAATTCCAAACAATAAATATTAGCCAATTATGTGAGAAAGTCCTATTATTAACTTCTCAAACAATTTAAAATTGCTAATTATGATGACAAACGTGCAATGTCATTTACACCGGTGTACTTTCTATAAATTCAGCCAAAAAAAATTCAATCGACAATTCAACATCCATTTTTTAAATCCCGTCTAAAATACCAGCACTGTTCCCCTTCTATTAGATATCAGCAGGGAGAAGCAAAAGTTCAGGAAATGTATGCTACCATAACAATGAGAAAGACTATACATACACAAAGCAGGAAGACAAGAACACAGAAATACTTACAGGCTGAACCTCCTCCTGGGGGGTTAATGGTCGATTTGGACGATATGTATGATTCTGTCTCTTTGCCCAAATCCAGAAACGCTGATATTGCACCGGTATGCCAAACTCTTTTGCTAGTTCCTCCTGCAAATCAGCTCAGACATACACATTAAAGGAAAATGATAACATCACTAAACCCATATCTACAAAATCAAAAGATGAAAAGAAAGTATTTGCTGATTAGGACAGTAGTAAAAATTAAGAAGGATGCTAAAGCAGACATACATATGGTGCTTAATACTATAATAGCGAATGTCAACACACAGTGTAAGCTTTAAAACTTTGACCATAGATTTCATAGTATAATTTACAAGGAAACTCCCTTTGAGTAACATATTGATATTACGCATATGAGCTCCTAGTACATGTGTCATTAGCCACGTAAAGCACCCCAAAAATTAACCTCATGGCATGTTACAATTGTAACAAAGTGTAACAATAATGTGTTTGGGGATTAATAGAGGGAATCTTCAAAGGGAATTTCAGACCATAGACTCGTTAGAGGGAATCTTAAATCTCATAGATATTGATTTAATATGACCTATTTTTATTGATGCCAATCACCCTCTTTAAATAAAGGTTACATAGGTTTACTTGTTTGAATAGAAGACTTAACTAAGGCAATGGAAATATGGATTCTAAATAAAGACTCCTAATGACATGAGATATAAATAAAATCTTCTAATACTTCTAATAAAATAATAATAATTAACAAATAATCCTAATAATAATTAAATAATTGACACAATTAATGTTCCTCTCTTTCCTAGACTTCACACATTAAGACAACAACAACATTCCCAAAAATTCTAACAAAATAACTCAAAGCTATGTTCTTTCTCAGATTTCAATAACATTTCAGACACATGCGGTCAGACAATCAGAAAAGCGATGTTACACTTTGATTCCAAAGAGTAGATAGCAATGTCATCACACATCAACCACAATAATTAGATCAGTTTTTTATTGCATTTTAAATACAGTAAATAAAATGGTACCTTAAAATCGTTGAAAGGTGTTTGCTTCTGAATACGGAAACTCCTTACTTTGTCATGATCCACAAGATCAAAATATATGTCCCTTCCAATCTGTTCTAGAAGATCTTCATCTCTTGCAACCTAGATGGCTAGAATTATTAATGGCATTCATAATCTGAGGAAGAAAAGGCAAAAAAGGGTAAGAAAGCCAAAACTTCAACCGTAATCGATAGATACCTTTATAATAGTATAAAGGTGAGCCTGTGCTTTATATCTCCTTCTGTTTTCTTCCTCTTCCTGTTCTTTCTTTAACCTTATCTGAGAAATTAGACATTAAATACATTGCACTTGATTAAAAAGGTCAATGTTAGAAAAAGCATAAAGCAGAGGTTTAACGTCAGTTACAAGTACATCGAGATATTACCTTCAAGTGTTCAGCAATGTCCTTCTCATCAACATCACAGATTATTTTTTCCTTATCACTTTCACGTATATAGACAAGCATGTAGGCATTTGAGTATTTTGTAAATTTAAAAGGTGTGTTATTGAAGCCGGGATTGGTCTGTGGCAACTGTTGAATCAACAGATCAAAGCAGCAAGTTCAAATAACTTTACATATTGTACAAAAATAGCTAACTTTTTAAAGTAGAACAAAGAAACATTACCTCTTCCTCACCACCATACTGCTCTTCCAATGCTCTCTTCATATCTTCTTTTGTTACTCGTTCATCATCAAACTTATACCTGACAAGACAGAGAGATCTATCAAAGGGTTTCCTCCCAAATGACTTCTTTCCCATTCTAAAATTTAATGGATAAGAGCACAAAAGGCCGAAATATATTCGGATGTGAATTGTAATGATATATAATATAATGAGATCCACAATGAAAACTGCAACTAATCCTCCAAAAGATGTATCATCAGAAGATAATACTAATTTGAAACTTAAGTCTCAAAGGCAACATCAATTTCTCAAACTCTAAGGTATGATGTTTTTATTTCAATGTACATGGAAAAGGAGCAATTCCATGCTAAAAATGAAAATTAGAATCTATGTTGCACTGAAATATATATAGAGACAAGACGAAAAAAGACAATTTTTAAAATTATAGGTGCGGGTATAACAGGGGTACGACAAATATAAAATAAATTATAATATATGTATATATAATCATAAAAAAAAATCATTAAAATCCTTAGTAAATTAAAAGATCTAGTTATTTTAAAAGATTAAAATGAAGTTTAACTACAATTCTTAAAATTATAGGGTACAAATACAATAAGAATATGATAAATATAAAATAAAATTATATATAATAATAAAACAAAATTACTAATAAAAAATTAAAGTAGAAAATAACCTTATTTTTTCAATAAAATGCTCATAAAAATATTAATAAAAAATTATTAATAGAAACAATAAAAACAAAATTACTAATAAAAATTAAAGTAGAAAATAACCTCATTTTTTCAATAAAATGCTCATAAAAAGTGTTCATAAGAATGAGCTGTCAATATAACATTTTTATTGGGCCCATAAAGGTCATAGTAAAACATTTTATTGGGTCCTACCCATAAAACAGCATAAATTAGTAAAAACAAATAAAAAACTTTTCAGGGATCATCTTCCTCAGAATTTCCCCAGCTGTTCTCACTTCGTGCTTCAATTCGAGATTTTAACACCTTGGGTACGCGCATTTAGCACAAACGTCATCCCCAAAATGTCCCCTCCAGTCTCCCAATGTATCAAAACGATTTTCAGTCATATCCCGTTAATTTGAGATGTTCTCGGTATGTCCCCTCGCCATAGCCATCCCGGAAACGTATTTGGTATGCGGGACGTCCATAAATTGGAGTACCCGTGCTTCATAGGTTAAAATACTAAAAGTAGCCATGGAGAAACCATATTTTATGCCAACCACAATATTCTTTAAGAATCTTCTTACAATTCATGAAAAGCAGAAATATATATAAGCACAGTGAGATTGTGATCAAATTAGTCAACCATCAATACAAAAACGTTGCTCACCATTGGTCAGAAAGGGTCGGCCTGATAAAAGCATAGTAATGTCCACCATGTACTCCTCCACTATGAACTAAGACACTATAAGACAAACCAGGGAATGTTTCCTTTTCAGCATGGTTGTAAAGCAGGGAAACAACTTGTACAATGTCCCACCAACTTGCCTCAAGAACAGATTAAAAGTATTTAGTGATGTGAATTACAGAAAAAAACAACAATAATACCTGTGAAGAGTGTAAAGGTTACGAACACTCCTATCTGCGTCAGGCGATAAATACTTTCCATTTTCTCTATCAAGGTCAAGCTGAAGAGGAAATTCATAGTGGTCGTTTATCTACAAAAATGTAAGTGTTAATATAAATATCCCATGCCGACAGGCATAATATTCAAATTCACATGAAAAACACAACACCCGAATAGAGAAACAGTTTCATTCCCACAGTTAAAAAGGACATAAAGGATGCTTATCACTCTGAATTGATCATTGGGAATCAGTCTCCAAATTTTCCTCAATAATTGTGGAATGGTTTGAGTTCACGTATAAAGAAGATTTGACCAATGTTTTCAGAAACACCTAATAACATGTGTAATCAAAATTGAAGGGGGATATGAAAGACTTGACAAGGAGGAAAAAAGTTTTATTTCAAATTGGAGAATTAACAATGCATATGCATACTAAAAACGTAAGTACCAAAAGCAACCCAATTATCCAACTCCTTCAAAAGTAAATTGATTTCCAGCACTGACCTTTACCATCGTATCTCGCATAAAATCATATTCAAACCGCTTTAGCTGAAGCTGAAGTACGGGGGGAAAGTCAATAAATAAGACACCTTTCTTTGCATCCTGAAACGAGTAACAGATTTTGGCACAGAATTACTAAATGCCATTGGAACTTAAAAGGATCAGATTACCCAAGTTTATGGCAATAGAATATGTCTTAAGTTGATTTTGTGAGGTTAAAAACCTTCAGTCCATATTTACCCCCCCCCCCCCAAAAAAAAAAAAAGAAAAAAAATATTCACAATAAAGTCTAAACTAATAAATTGTCAAATATAGCCTTGTTTATGCATTATTCTGACCATAAATGGTAATTTATTAATACAAAATTAGCCCAGTTCCCAGTTCCCACCACCTCAAGGGGAAAGAAAAATTGACCTGTAATCCGTGCTCTTCAGCATGATATTTGTTGTCACCCTCAAGGCGCTCAACTTCGACATACTTGTCAAACGAAGCATAAACATCCCGACAACCTTTGACATCAAGCTGGAGGTCTGTCACAAAATATGCACACTTACTGTTTGCTTTTAAGGGATAAATTCAGCAATCCAAAGTTATACATTGTTATAAACATCAGTAACAAATAAATACCATAAAATGATTCCTTTCTTGTAGACTTGTAATCCACATTGATGCATTCAATATAATTCATATGATGACCCTCAAACAACTTTTGTATTGTCCCCTCTACAACAGTTCCCTGAAAAAGGAATAGGGGAACAACTGATAACATGAATTGAGATGCAAACACCAAGAATCTTTTTTTTTTCCTCTTTTTAAAAATGGGTACCTTCATTTTATCTTCAATCTTTTCACACAAGACTCGATTGAGTTCTTGTACATCATGTTGCATGAAAGAATCATATGTATCCCATCCAAAAGATTTGGTCAAATCCTTTGTTGCAACACTAGAGTCATTATATTGAAGCTTGTAGAATAAACTCTGAAGAGCCAAAGGTATACTTCCTATAGGCATATCATTTTCAGTCGTTGGCATGTGGTACACAGCCTAAAATAAAACATTGAAAATTACACGTTTCACTCCAATTAAACTAAGAGCATAAGAATAATCCAAATTGACTAAAAAAATGAGACCCACACCTTTCTGAAGTATGGTATATGATATAGAGTCTGTAGAAGCGAGTTCATGTAACAAGTTGCTCCTTGGTTCTTAAGTCCAACATAACCGGTCTCTTTCTTTGAGTCATATGACCAGTAATCCTGTATCTTACGGACAACAACCTCAGCTTCAACAACAACAGTTTCATTCACAATATACCCTTTACTAGGGTCATAAAGATCGCTGAGAGGCATAAATGATGTGAAACCCCAATCACTCTCTCTTGCATTGAACTGATGTTGAGTTTCTACAAATGAAAGTCAAAAGCAAGGAACTAGCTAAGCTTTTTATAAACTTCAATATTGAATTAGGAAGAAGAAAGAATCTTCAATACCACAAAGGTCCCTTTCTTCCAGCTAAAAATCAATTATATCCTCTAATGTACACTACATAAGATAAACATATTTGAGCACCAACTACCAGTTTAAGACACATTTTCTTTCCAGGCAACCAAGATTGCATTAAAGTGAAGCCTCTGTATACATGAATGACAAGTGTAGGATTTGATATAAAAAGACAAAACACCAAACTTAAATGAAGTTAGAATATACCCTTTCTAATTGAATATTTGCTATGGACTTGATTAACCACTGCCAAGCTAAACTGAGCATATCTACTCCAACCATGTGGCAATGCAGAAGAATCAGCAACATCGAGGTACATTGACAAGTGATCCACATTGTTTCCCTTTGGAAAAATTAGTACCCGCCTGAACAGAAGAATCAACACATCATCCAAAAATCAATCACATGATTGAACCAGACCAATCAAATGTTCCAGTAACAACAAAGAAATTCTCACTTTACCATTTATAGCCACCAACAACAAATATATCAGAATAGTGCTTCTTGGTGTTGAGCCTAGAAAATTTGTCAATTGTCCAAGTGAATTTCAATGATTGAGGTTCCTCCACTTGTTGATTCTCAGCTGTACTAGCTGGCTCGACTTGAGCAACTAAAATTAGGCAAAAGGATAAAATCAACAAAAAATAATATCAAAGCCCTAAAACCTAGCTGATCAAATTATTATTCCATCATCATACCATAATTACAACCTACCTTTGAATCAACTTAAGATTGTCCACAAAATAATATCTACTACAGTATACTAAAAACCTCTAAAAGAAATACAAACACAAACCTTCCATTGGCTGAGGTCCTTCGACAATATCCGAATGCGGCACAAGCATCTCCTCGTCTTCCTTCTGTTCCAAAATCCCAAAATATCAAACCTCCGATCAACAGAAATCCAACCCTAACTCGCTCAAACAAAACCTAACCCTAACTCCCTCAACAAAACCCTATTTATTACATCCTCACTGCACTAAGAGAAGCACAATCAAGCCCACGAAATCTACGTCCATTAAACGCTTCTCAATTTAAGAAAAAATAAAATTTCAACACTTCCACCATAAAAAAAAATCAAATAAAAGTACTAAAATATTTATTGGAAGTCAAGAGAGGGAAGAATGGTACGTACATCAACCGGCGGAGTAGCCATTAAAGTCATGAGTGGAAGGAGATGTGGACAACCCGATCATAAAAAGTGGGAAGTAAAGAGCAAAATCAAATGAAAATGAAAAGGGAATTTCGAGGAAGGGAAGAAGCAGAGCAGAAGGCAGAACGAAGTGGCGTTAAACAATAACAAAAAATGGGATTACAGTTTTCGTTGGAAGGAAGGGTTAAAATTGGCATTTTAATTATTAATAGAAAAAATGCTTTCCAAACAGGAGAATATGGTAAACTATTTCGTAGTTTAAAGATTTATCTATTTTATATTTTTTAAGATAAATTATAATTAAAAAATTATTTAAAAATGAACAAATCTTGATTGTATAAATGTGTTAAAAAATTTCAGATACATAGATAATAACAGACAAATCGGGAAAAGACACGTGGGAAACGAGTTGGAAGTTGTGCGAATTACTGACGTGGCAGGTTTTGAGTCAAAACTAAATACTACTAGTTTAGCCATCCAACTATAATTGAAACATCAATTGGGAACTAGTTACAAAAAGGTTAAGGATGAGAACACTGGCGGTCCTTTCTGTTCTCAATCTGTTTAATTTTGGTTACTAATTTTTAAAAAGATACGTTTCAGTCATTTGTTGTCGATTCTTTATCTTCTGGTCATTGAGTTGTTAATTCATGATATTTTGATTGAGTGACATATTAATTGAAAGAGTATTTTTAATTTAATTTATGAATTTTAGTTAAAGTTTTTATCTTCAGTCGTTCTTCACCATCGTCATTGTTAGAGATAATCGAAGTAGTTTTTTTTTTCATGAAATCTAAAATTCATATATAATATATAAATTTTTTATGTATTTTATATTAAAAAACTATTCTCACACCCTTAAATTTATAGATTTAGTCCTCTTAACATAAATTTTTATATTTATCCTTAATAAAATTTCATCGTCGAACGTCATTAATAATAAATATCAATTAACCCTTAAAATTTTAAATAATTCGATTTTAATCCTAAAATTTGAAGAATTTATTATTTTCAAATATACATTGATGATTAATAGGGCGTCTAATATTGTGCATGGATGGAGCCCACCCAGATTTAATAAAAAGATTACCGTTAAAATATTTCTTTTTAACACATTCAAGAATAAAAGTGATATTGCATGTTAATATGTTATTTCAATATTAAAATATTAAATTATTTACTACACCATAATATTTCAATCATAATGTTCGTAATCTTTTTTTTAGAGATTTAATATTTTATGACTAATTCATTGTTGGTATAAAAAGTTACTTTTAATATACTTGTGTTTGTTTGAACCTGATTTTCTTAGAATTAATATCATTTTTTTTACTAAAATTATTTGTTGATTTCGTTATATAAAAGAGTTTTTTTAATATGATTACAAGGTAATATTTGTTTATAAATTTTTTTTACCCTTTCAAAATACACCTTGCAAACAAAGTTGATTGAACCTAACGAGTGAATCCATGAAAAGAGATTTTAACTTAAGAAATATGGCACGGTTTTTACAGTTATATATTTATTTTTTGTTTAATCATCGATTTTCGATCTACTGATCAATTAATTTAAATCAAGTTTTGTACAGAGTTTATTATTTTGGGCAATCCTTTTTAACCCATTTTTTATTCACAAGATTCAAACTCCTAATTTTTCTAAAATAATTGTTAGCTTTTATAATCATTATTAATTATAATAAGAAAATTTAAATAAATAAATACAACACGTACTAAATTGAATTTACCTAAAAAAATTTAGCCGGAAAATAACAAGCCAAAAACAACTATCTTATTCTAAAATAATTAATTAAAAAAATTCCCCACTACCATGGTTGATTTATTTCTTCCAAACCCGCCCTCAACGATTGGCCTTGGCAACTCTCTCAATCTCATCCTTCTTCTTGATGGCATAGCTACACATATCCACAGAGATGTTACAGAAAATGACCATGAAAAAACATGTTGCAAGAAAAGAGGAACTTGATTTAACTACCTGTTTGATGATCCCTTTGCAGCATTAATAAGCTCGTCGGCCAAACATTCGGCGATGGTTTTAATGTTCCTAAACGCAGACTCACGGGAACCGGTTGTTAGCAGATATGTGGCATGATACACACGACGAAGAATAGAAATATTGACGGCCTGACGCCTTACGACACCGGCAGAACCGATACGAGTAGCATCTTCGCGAGGTCCACTGTTAAGAATAGCATCAACAATGACTTGTACTGGGTTCTGATCTGTCAGGAGGTAAATAATCTCCATGGCATGCTTCACGATTCTGACTGACTGCCATCAGTTTCTTGCCATTGTTTCGACTTTCGACCGTGCATCATCAACGAGTTCGTAAGCCTCTCGACGATGGGGCACTGAGCCTTTCGGAACCGCTTAGCCGAGTACCTACCGGCAGTGTATGGGACGTAGGTGGCTACTTGGAGGCTTGAACGCCGATGTAGTCACTCAAAGAGATGTCGGCTACCTAAAATCAGAAACTAATTCATTAAACTAACCATAACCAGCCAAAGCAAAATCTTAGAAAACAATTTTAAGAAAAGAACAACCTGAAGATCCTCGAAGCTCCAGCGGTTGAAGAGCTTGACTTCATAGTAAGGTTGGGTTGGATCTTTCTCCGTCATAGAGGTGCTGGCGGGGGCTGCCGCCGCTGTCACCATACCTATGAAATTGTAAACCAAATATCACTAGATACCTATTAGCAAATATTTTTAAATAATACTAGCGAAAACGAAGCAAACAGCGACAGCAAATCTTACCCTGCTGCAAAGAGATTTCTCTTTTCGGTTCTGTCGTGACCTTCGACATGGACGGTCCCGTTCGAAGATTTCGAAGATCCTGCGCAATTTATTAAAATGTAGCCCTTAAAAGTAATCGTTCATAACCTTTATTAGTTCTAAAAATGTGACTCTTAAAAGCAATTGTCCTTTTTAAATACCCCTATGCAGTCGTTTCTATTGCGTTTATCCAGAACCTTACTAGTTTCTATAGAAACAATAAGAATAGAAATAATCAATAAGATTGTATAATCAATTATCACATTTAAGACATAATTATAACATTTTAACAATTATAACTTATCTTTCTTAATAGCATTTTCAAAATTTTTATAATAATTTCAAGATTAATATCATCTAATGAATTTAGTTTATCAAAATTTTGAGACCCCTCTTTTTTAGAAGGTCTGTGCGGTCATTCTCATTGCGCATGTCTAAAACCCCAACCTGACACGATGAAGTTTCGAGAGCTGAAATTAACCGATTAGAATCACTTAAATTTTTAAATGGATAGTTATGTATTTTCTTATTTTGCATTTAAAGCGTTGATAACACAAAACCAATATTTAATTTCTTCTTTCTAAACTAAGTTTTGTGATAAAAATCACTTTAGTACCGTGTGATTTGGAGGAGATATCCATATAACCCAGTCAACATTAACTCATATATATATATATATATTCCTCGACAACAAAAATGTGTATGAGAATTTTTTATTTAATATGCAAATATTTTTACACATTTTCTTATTAGTATTATTTTAGGAGTTCAAATTTGATGCATAGATAATAAAATCTTTTATATAAATATATTTATTTTAACTTCGCAATATAAAATTTAAATCTCTAATCTTAAATCTTAAAATCATAAATTCTAAACTTTAAATTATAAATTCTAAAATATCAAACTATAAACTAAAAATTTAAACCTTAAATTTCTAAACTTTAAAATATAAATTCTAAAATATCAAACTATAAACTAAAAATTCAAACCTTAAATTAAAGTCATTCGTGAAAAATAAAATTTTTCAATGCTAATACATAAAATATTTTCCCTCATTATATATGTAACGCATCCCATCCGCAACCAATGGTTTGCGTATTACCCGAATAATATATACATGAGTTGTTGATTCAATAATGAAGTTGAGGTAGATCTCAAAATGTTAAAAAAAAATCTTTTTATCTTTAATCATGTTATTTTATATATTTTATATTAAAAAAAATTAAGGATTGATCTTAAATTTCACACCCTTAACTCCAAACTCTAAAAATACGTTATATTCTTAATTCTGTAAATCCTAATCATAAATACTAATATTAAACTTAGATTTATTTTTGTAAGCATAACATACAAAAAAACATAGTTTTAGTGCAGCACATCCAAGGATTAGGAATGAGTAGAAATCTCATGCCTTTTATCTTGTTTTATAGTAAAAAATTCTAAATATTAAATTTTAAATTTTAACCTTTATTTTTTAAATCTTAAACCTTAAAAAATAAATTTTACACCTAATTTTCTTAACCTTAAACACACTAATTTAAAATAGAGTTATTAATGAAGGTACAATTAAAAGTTATACTATTTGCACTCTAAAATTAGAGAAGGCAATATTCAACATAACTCAAAGCAAGTTGGTCTTCGTGCAGATAAATTCTTCTTCAGAATTCAGATAAACATTCTTCTGATGATTCATAGCCTTTTCATCTTTAGACAACCCTTTTCCAACCTGCAAAAGAAGGCAACATTCAACATAACTCAACCGACCACCCTTCTTCAAAACTCAACTTACTTTGGCAGCTCTCCTCCGCGCTCTAGACCATCTTGAAAGGGCGGTCTCATGTTTTTCGATTTCGAAGAATGATATTGAGCTTCGCTTTAGTTCAGCAAATTCCAACAACTTCCACCTACAAATGGATTATGAAAAATTAAAACATGAGGTTCGGAAACATGAAACATGCAAAAGATTGAAACAGTCCATTTCTGCTCAGCGACAACCGCGTAATCTGCTAGTTGTCTCCTGGTCCGGAAGCTCTTGTAAACCTTTTGCAACGTTAATGGAGCCTGGTATTGTCGTATTTCGTGCTCCGCGATGTGTGGAACCGGCTTTCTCTCGTTCTTATCGTTACTCAAGTGCATATAGCATTCTGCTTCAACATCGGTAGGAGTCTCATGGGAGAGTTCGGGGTTTTATTTCCTTTTTGTTAAAGCTTGAAGATTCATCAAGCAGGCAGCACATTCCCGCTGCCATTTGATTCCACTTCTGTTGGATCTGAAGCAACCCCTTTGAAACTTAGAGATTGCAACATTGTCTTCAAACCCACCGCGTTGAAACTTAATGATCTTGTAAGGATGTCTTAAACATGGTTTTCCAGGTTACTGAAGCTACCAACAGGACTTGAAAATTTTGATCCCATGATATCTCCACAGATAAAGATTCAGCTAAAAGTACTCAAATTGAGAAACTATATTTCAGAATCCATTATGATTGAATACTTGATAAAAATACTCGAATTATAATGAATATTTATCATATCTCGTCTTGTAAGTGTTCGAACCCTGACATAAAAATATAATATCTTTGTTTAATTGTTGGAAAAACATTAGCTTGTGACCATCTTTGGAGCATATTTTAAAAGAGTAAAGATGAGGTTTCGAATAAGGAAAAGGTTGATTCCTATTTTACTCCGTGAGATCTTTACAACGGTAGCTCATATGTTCAAAATTATTCAGTGATGAATGAGAAGTTGCTGCTCAAAGTAGGAAGGTCAAAAATAAATAAGAAATGTAAAACCCTTTATCTCACATTGGTAGGATAAATGAAGTATAGGTGTTTATATACACCTATTCATTTGAGTTAGGGCGCACTCGCACGATGTGGGCGATGTGAATGACCGGATTAGTTGGGCCTTTCCAAGGCCTACGGATATTTTACCAGAAAAAAGTCTGTTACAACTGCTCCGGATATTAAAAAAGATGATGTCTATTATTAATATATTTAAATTGAATTTAATTCAGTTTTAAACACTAAATAATATCATTGTTTCCTCAGTTTTCAATTATCTCTTAAATTCTGTTTTTCTATCGACAAAGGCAAAAACAGTTCGGTAAGTATTCAAACCCTAAATTAAAAGAAAGAGCGGAGTAACAAGAATGGCTAGAAAATGTCAACTTTGGGCAAGGATGCTATTCTTGAAATCATCTATTTATAAGACAACATTTTGGGGAGAAGAATTACACAATATTTATTTAATTCTAGTGATCATTCAACTAATTAAAAATATTTATTTTGATTACCGAGCTATCAAACTCGTTAATCAGTTCACCAAATTTAGTAAATCGATTTATTTTGTTCACTGTTATTAATATGCTACGGAAAAAGTTAACGATGGTGACGTGTAAGTTAATTAAAATCTGTAAAATTATACATTTAATTATTATAATTTATTTATTTTTTAAATTAATAAGTAAAATTAATCATTCAACTCAATGTGGACACACGTCAGTACTCGGTTAGTGAAAGATAAGGGAAAAAATAAAATTGAAAGGATTAAAGCAGGTTAAGAATCAAACCCATGAGGCCATGACCTGAAAGATGAAAATCAACGCCCTAACCACTACACTAATTTCATATTTGTAATATAAGTTATCAACACATTATTTAAGAATTATTTTGTTGGTAAAAAATAAAAAGATTTGAAGCGGATTAATATTTAAATTAAAATATTAAAATATTTAATATTTAAAATAAAATAATAATATATTTAGCATTCAAATCAAATTTATTTGAAGGCCCATTATTCGACCCAAACACCAGACCTAAGCCTTGAATTTATCTGATACTTAGATTTTGAAATGTAGGACTAAATTGATTTAAGGATATTGAAATAATGCATAAATAATGAGAACTAAATTTTAAATTTTATCAAATTTTGACTAAATTGATTTGATAAATAAATATAAAAAATAATTATATAATTGTACAAAATTTTGTAAATTAAGTACTTTAACAGTTAATTTATTATTTTATAATAAAACATAAAATTTAATTATCATTTTATAATTTTTAAAATTTAAATTATTATTTTAAAATTAAAAAAAAAAAATCAGTAATATTTTAGTACTTTACCTAAATTTAATTTAATTTTTCACAAATAGTCTATTTTTTATTTTACCGTTATTATTACATTTGAATAAAAAATATCAGTCTATTTTAATTTCAGCATTGTAGTTATCACTCCCACCATTACAATAATTCCTTAACCGAAATGAGTTGCACCCATCCTGCATCAGAAACCTTAAGGTTTGCTGGATACTAGCTTAAGAACCGCTGGGATGGTTGGCCACGAGCTTCGCAGCCTCAAGGTCAGCAGCCTTCTTTAGAAAATTACTTTGGTCGTCATCCTCCAGAGCCATCTGAATGGGGCAAGATCCCAATCCATCCCCAATGGCAAGCAAGATCTTCTTCATCTCAGATTTGAACTCTTGTGGATCCACAGTGTTGCTGCCATCGAGATCAAACTTGTCGAAAATCGAGTCATAGAGCTCATTCAGTTTCTCCGGTGGGGTTGAAACGTCGACACCGAAATGAGCCTCGATGAGACGAAGGGACTCGAAGGCCTTACGGAGTTCGGATCGACATAGGACCCCGTCCTCGTTCTTATCCAGAGACGCGAAACTCTCGTCCATACACTTATTGAAATGTTCTTCGTCTGTCACAAAGTTTTTCACGGTTGATCCGTCGATTATTACCACTCCCATCTCTCAATCAAACAATACCTTTCTTTCTTTCTTTCTTTCTTTTCTTTTTTGGTAATGAATTCTGAACCTTCAACTTCAAGGTCTATATGTATAAAATATTACAGTTACGTCGTCCATAGATTTTTCAGTTAGATGAGTGGCGATCCTGATGTTGAGTTTGTTGGTTTAAGCTATTTTCATGTCGTGTCCAAAACATTAGTTTGAACATGTCAAAAATTGGAGTGAGGAAGTAAAACCCGAGACATACTGCTGTCTTGCAATTGCTTTGGGTGGTAAGTTTATGGGAAGGATTTCATTTTAAGGAGCAAAATAAAAGAGACTAACTAGCTGCAGGAATCTCAGCTGTTATAACATCGAATTCGCCTGTGAACATATAAAAGGTAACGAGGGATTTTTCGTTTTAGTTTATTACACACCATACCGATATTTTCTACATCGAAACTCCCATTAACCGATGGCTTTAGGTCTTGAAACACAAAGATTCGAATTCTCATCTTTCGTACTAAATCATTTACGGATGAGATTCGAATTCTCATCTTACGTACTAAATCATTTACAGATTTAGACTCTGTTACGATATTGTTTTTAAAAAGTATTTTTAGATCAAAAGTTATTTTAAGTCTAAAAGTAACATAAAACATATATTTTTTTGTAAGTAAAAAGTGTTTTTTAATTTGGTTTGAAAAAATGCTTTTAAAATTCTTTTAGCCTTTTCAAAAACACCTTTAAAAATCCTTGTTTATATTATTATTTTTTTATATTTTAAAAATATCTAAAATAGATATTTTATCTAATTGAAAACACTTTTGATGATAATACCAAACATTCTTATTTTAAAATAAATAATTAAAAATATTTCTTAAAAATTACTCTCTCACTATACTTTTCAAATTCAAAAGCAATGTCAAACTGTACTTATTCCAACAAGACTTCAACTATATTTTAATTACTGATCCAATTGTGCTTTATAAATTATAACAATTAATTCTGATTATAATCTGTTTGAATATGTGTTGCTTATACTCGTACCAACTTTAAAAAATAACATAATTCAGATCAATCCAGCTGGGGTGTAAAGATAAAAACGATAAAAAAAAAAAAAAAAGTGAAACCACCACAAAATATTAAACTTATGTATCAGCATTAGTGCATTACAGAGCACCAAAGCTCCAAAGAAAAGGCCAAACAAGAAAATTAAAACAAACAAAAATTTACATTCTGAAAGTGTCAACGTTTCATCAGCCATGGTAATTTCAGACAGAATATCCAAGTGCGTGATGACAGTCAAATTATAGATCATGAGTTCATATTACCAATACCAACCCATACCCATGCATGCTTTTCATGCCCCGTACAGTCTGCAGTAGATGCCACATATTTCAGTAAAGGATAGGCAAACTACCTTTAGAGGAGCGAGGTGAGACCGAAAAGTAGTGTATCTTGAATCAGTTATGGCAGATAGCAAATTCAGAGGAAGTAATCAGGCGTTCTGCGGGTAACATCTGGTTCTCCTCTCCTTGGAGCTGGCTCAAACTGCAGGCAAGATGTACTTCACAGTTTTACACACCAGAAAAGAAAATAATTTGATAGACAAAGGAAAAGTGGTAGGGGGAGATGGAGGACGGAGAAGGGTACCTGAATGAACGTCTGACTGTTGCAATCATCAACTTCCAAGATTGATGCCATGTTTCCACAGCGATAACAATAATTTGGGGCACTAAATATAGTAACTACCTTTTGTTCCTGTTGAGAGGACATGATTTTGGAATCAGAAATCAAGAAATTTATAATGAGTATGCAAGAAATAACTAATACTCCCACCGTCCCATTCTGTCTTCCTTTCCTTTTCTAAAGGCTTAAATTTCTTTCTTTATTCCAAAACTATTTTATTTCGGCCATTACAGACCAAGGAATATTCCAAAGTATTAAGCTTTACTCTAAAACTTTACGGAAGTGAGATTAACAATATGGGACGGGGAGAGTGACAATTTTAACATTTTGAGAATCATGATTACATGTGCCCAGTTAAATCCATCCATAACCAGCTGATGAGCTCTAGCAATCAATTTTAAGCTGTTTGTATGGTTGAATTGTTCAGATATATCCTGCACACAAGAATGCAACATTTTAATAATTAATAAGACTGAGGGAAGGCACTCACAGAAACGTCAAATTGAACACTAGTTACCTGGCCAAAAGTATAACCAGCACCACGTGGTGAGATACCCCAACCACACCTATCATCTGGATCAGACCACAATAAATCACACATGGGCCCTTCATGAGGAACCTCTTGAACACGATCAAAGTTTCTTACATTATCCAGGGTTTCAATTGATGGGGACAATCCACCATGCAGACAAAATATTTCTGACTCCACCTGAAATGAAGAAAACTCAGTGTATCAGCGAATGGTAACACCAAAATCATTTTAACTTCCCCAGATTTTCACTTCAGTTCCATGAGGTACAAAGATACTTCATCAATTGAATGCAGCAATTGATGCAATTTTTTGAGGTAGACACTAAGGGACTTCTAGATACTGCTTAAACTGGTCTCAATATACTATAAAAAATTATAGATAGTGATCTACAAATCCCAAATGTTTCTTGCCCGGCGAATAAGGGAAAATGAGATTATTCAAACTTCAAAACTGAAAAAGGAATAAACATCTTAACAATAACATAACACTAGTACCAGAGCAATAAAATGTACGGAGGACAACCGTCAACAGCAAAGACCAAAAATAGAGGCTCAATAAACATAAAAGCCAAAAATCAAAAGACCAGCGTCGGTAGGTATGTTCTTAGTTTTTTCCTTGATTTTACATAGCTATTACCTTAAATGAAAATAGTTTACACATTACATTAGTTCAACTTACCAAAGCAGTTAATGGGAAATAGTCAAACAGGTCTGTAAAGATCTTCCAAACATTAGCATTGCCATACCTGTAAGTAAATCACAAGAAGAAGTATTAACATGGATTTACAGGAAGAAGAAGCAACTATATTGTTTCTAGTTTCTACATTAGTAGAATTTTCCACGAGGGGAATACCATATCATTTAAATTGAAGCAAATACAATACCATTTATTTTCTCAACTGGAAAAAAAATAGTTTACTACAGCTAGTACGTCAATGGCTCATAGTACAACATCCTTCTAAATGAAGGTTGTTCGCAGAACTCACTTTCTCAGACATTCATCATAAAACCCGTAAACTTGAGTGATCTGTCAAAGAGAAAAGAAATGGCCCAAGAATTAGCTTGAAATTGAATAAGATGGTCAAAATTTGATATCGAACTGAGTTAAGACTCTGATATGCAAATTATAACACCATAAAATATCAAGCTTTTCTGTGTGTGTCTGTCTCTGTGCACACGTATTATGACAGACAAGGTGGAAAGAGCTGGAATAACATGCAGACTTCATACCTGGCGGCTCTCATGATTTCCTCTAAGAATGGTAATCCGCTGTGAGTAACGGACTTTTAAAGCCACCAAGAGCTGGAGGAAAAAGAACAAAAATGAAATCATTACCAACTAAAAGGAAGAGATATAGGCTTAAATTAGCTTTAGAACTCTAAAGGTGTAGATCTCACTTTACAAAACTTATGCTAGCACCAAACAAAACATAGCTTATGCTAGCAAATGCATAATTGTCAATAAATTCAATATAATATGCATATTTATGATCAGCGCAAGTAACAGTAGACAACCTTATTTGCCTCATGTTTTAGGACACATCTAGCATGGAGTATGCTCTCATTGAAATGAAAAGTAGAATCAGACAAAAAAGCTTCCTATCATGTTCTGCATTAGATTGAATTTAATGTGCTTCAAATAAATAGAGAGCCAAAAGAGCTAAATAAGAGAAACTGCATATGCAAATGAAAGTTTTCCAATAGGCAAAGGCATCTCAAAATTAGTGGGATGAAGGCCACTGACACTAACAAGTCAGGTCAGCAGGAGGATCAGCCAAATTTCATTCACACATCAGTCAGGTCCCTAAAATTCTAATCCAATTTTCTTCATAACGTGTTGTTTCTGCTTTGCAACACTTTAACAACAATAAAAAAATCATGACGAGTAGAAAAAGGCTTTTGCAATTCAACAGTACATACCGTAACAGTTTCAACAGAATAGTACCCACGATCGACATAATCTCCCATAAACAAGTAGTTTGTATCAGGACACTGTCAATGAGGATAAAACTAACCATAAGGCATAGTCTGAATTTAAGGACTGATATGAGCAACAGAAAACGCAAAGCAAAATTGTTTACAGGCTAGGCAACCAAGTATTATAAGTTGTAATAAATCTACGAACACTAGTGCAAGGGTAATCTCCATTTTACCCCTTCCACTTTTTTATTTTAATTCTATTATTAGATTATTATTTAAACAAAAATATAAAGTATTTTTAATATCAGATACTTTAAATATGTAGAATAAATTTTTTTCTTAATTTTATTCATAGGGTGGCTAGGTATTATATACAAGAATTATCCTAATATTCTAGGTAACTAATTAATGGAAAAGGTAAAACCATAGATATGATATTCTAGTAAAGTTGACTTTCCATAAGTACAATATACAAAATATATTCTCATACTTAACTAAATATATTTTATTAATCAATATGAATATAATATAAATAATTTTAAAACTTTAGTTTTTTAAAAACTAAATATAATTTTAATAATGTTTAACTATTATTTAACATTAATAGAATTTATAATAACAGTTTATTATTTGATATAATTATGATTTTAATAAATTTACTTATTATTTTTTTCATTTTAACATTATACACTCAATGATTGTTTTCTACTTTCATTTCACCGCCACCGTCACGTTTGAATCCAAACACATATCCTACTACTGATTTTAACTACACTGCTACACTACTGACTACTCAATCTCACCGCTACAGTAATTAAACTCACCACCACCACTCTTCATAATCTCATTGGAGCTAACCTCACAGTCCATACAAATGAAAACTAAGCTTATATCAAAATGACAGTTGCTAAATAAAAACACCTCTGTGGAAATCTAAAACCAATCTTCAACAAACTGAGGACTCAACTCATTCCCTCAGCTGAATCGGAAGAACTGAATACAGGAGGAAAAAGGTCACAATCAAAACAAGTACCTTCCCTCCAATTCGAAAAAGTTCTGCAAGATCATGAAACTGTCCATGAATATCGCCACAAATTGTCACAGGGCTTTTTACAGGCTGTAATAAAATTATAAAAACAAAACAAATCAATGTTTTCACAGTTCAAGGATAAGGAATATCATTATCTCAACTCTCACGTATACATTGGCCAATAAACAGGTAGTGATAATGGAGGCCAGACCGGACGTCAGATACAAAACACAATTCTAAAATAATAAACCTGGACATTGTTTTCTTCCATTAATATTTCCTTTGCCTTGTCGCATAATGCTCTGACCTAAACAAGATAACATGAAAACAGAGTTACTAACAGCACTATTCCGCCCTGGCCAAACAGGGAAGAAAAACGAAGACTTCCATTTAATCAAACTGAGAACAAAATTATTAAAACAAAACGAAAAAAAAAATCTTGCAGTAAACACACAAAATCAGCTACATCAAATAAATAAATTGACTTGAATTGAAGAAAAAAATCTCTTTATATTCATTGATTATAAATAAAATAAAATTCACACAGGCAATAGAATCTGTGTTATTGCAATAATGTCTTGGTACAAAATTCAAAATCGGTTTTATGTTCATTTCGTAGCCGAAATAAAGCCAAATCGATTACTAAAAAAATTAAACTACTGAATTAAGTGCTCAAATTTTCCATACTAGATCGGAAAACAAACAGATCCTTAGGGGAGGAAAAAGACCGGTACCTGCTGCTCCGAAAGTGGCTTACATTGCATGAGCTGCGAGATCTGCTCATCGAGATCGACGGCCGATCCTGTTGGTAATGGATTAGCGCCCATGTTCGATATATAAGTAGAAAGAATCGAGCGTGTGGAATTGTTGTCTGGATTAGGGATAACCCTAACCCTAATTTGGTTTGGGGATGGTTTCTCTTTTTACACTCTTATGGCTCTGATGCTTCTGTGACGAAGACGAAATGAAAGAGCGCGTGAATTGGGGAAACGAGGGGAGCGTGTAGCCTGGGAATATCAGACGCAGATCTCAGTTTCAATACATTTTCTTTTATATTTAGGTAAAGTTCACAAATGGCCACTGAACTTTTTAACTTATTCAATTTGGTAATCAAGTATTCAATTATTTTAATTTAGTCACTACGTTTTGTTTTGTTATAAATTTGTATGATATGAAATTTATCCCTCTTAATTTATACAATCAAACAATTCAGTCATAATTTGAAAAAAGAATTAATAAATATAACCCTCGTTATTTACATATTTATTCAATTTGGTCATATTTCCAATTAAAATAATCTGGGGTGGATCTTGACAACACAATTTAAGGGGACTTATTTGAAATTTTTAAAAGTTTTAGATAATTAAATTAAATTTTTAAAATTTTTAGAAGGTTTAATTTAAAACTTTCCTAAAATTTTAGGTGTTTAGATAAAATTTTCAAAAAAAATGAGCCTTGATAATAATTTTTTAAAAATTAGGTGGGTTTATTTAACAATATTAAAAATGAAATATAATAACAAATTTTTTAAGAGACCAAATTATTTTTGGATGAATCTATCACGCGCGTCGAACATTGTTGAACACCACTAACAATGAACACCGCTGAACATTATTAAATTAATAAAAACTAAAAATTTCAAGTACTAAACGTATAATTTAAAATAAAATTTTAAACAAATTATATATATTATATTTTAATTTTTCAAAATAATTTATTTAAATTATTTTTAATCTAAAAATAAAAAATATTAAATAAAAAACCCTAAACTCAAAGGCTAAAAGTACTAAACATTAAATCCTAAAATCTAAAACTCTAAACCCTAAAACAATAAAACCCTAAAACCTAAAAATATAATCATACCTAAACCTTAAAATAAAAAAATTAAACTCTAAAAAGTATAAACCTTAAACTTGGAACCCAAAATTAGTTTAAGATTTAGGGTTCTACAGTTTTAGGTTTAGGAGTTTTGATTATTTTAGAGTTTAGATTTAGTGTTTATGGTTTACTTTAGGGTTTAGAGTTTAATGTTTAGTGATTTAGGTTTTAGATTTTAGATTTTGGTTTTAGTTTTAGAGTTTAGGATTTTTTATTTTTAAAATTAATTTAAATTAGTATTTTATTCAATTATTTAAAAATAAAATAAAATATATAAAAAGTAATTTAATAAAAATTTTATTTTAAATATTTTATAATTATATGTTGAGTTCTTAAAGTTTTTAATCTTTATTAATTAGTTTAATAGTGTTCATCATTAACGATGTTCATCATTAACGATGTTTAACGGTGTTCGACGCCCGTTGTAAAATTTTCCATTATTTTTTTTAATTCAAAGAACAAAACTCTAATCTACCAGATTTTGAGAGGTGAAGGCTCCCCATTAGCTATTATAACGGTCAGTGTCTAAAAACAATTTAATAATTCTATTATGTAAGTTAAATTTATAATTCGTATTTAATTAAATATAAATTTTAAAAGTAATAAAATAAAAAAATAATTTATCAAATTTTTGTCATATAAAATTTGTCATATATGGACTGAGAGAAATATTTTTAAATATTATTTAAAAGATATATTTTTAATTAAATACTTAAAAAATATTGAGCTAATTTTACATTGTTAAAATGATTTATAATTTAAAAAGATATATTTAGTGATTAAAATTTTAAGTGATAATATTTATAAATTTATAATTTATGATTTAAAATTTAAAATTTAAGATTAATATAGATTTTTTAATTAAATAAGACTAAGTAAATAAAATTATGTAGCGTAAATTTCTATATAACCTATGTATTAACAATTTTCTTTGTCAAAATTCAAAAACTATTTTTGTAACATTATATAAATATGGTATCGTATTTTTAAAAGAATAAAGTTTTTATACATATATTATGTAACACAGGCGTGCATAGTTATACTATTAAATTTAAATTTTGGATTTTAAACTTTAAATTTACACCATAAATTATAAATACCAACTTTAAATTATAAACACTGTAATATAAAATTATAAATTTAAAATCTAAATAAAAATTTTAATTTTTAAAATTAAAATATTTATATAAACTTTAATTTATATATTTTTTATTAATTTTAATTCTGAGGAAAAGAAATTTAAAAGAAGAAAGAGCGGTGTTAATGTAAACTGAAACTAAAACTCATGACCTAAAAAAATAAGAGACAAAGATGAGTAGTTTGACCGTTGACATGTTTAATTGATAATTTTTTAATTTATATATGATTGATAATATGTTGATGTTTATTTTTTTAAAATTTAAATATAATATTTAAAATATTTAAAATCTTCTGCACCTATGAATAAGAAAATACTTTTTTATTATTCAACGTTTAAATATACTTAATTTTTTATATTCATGTCTATTGTACTAACATGTTAATTAATCCTGATTTTATTAAAATATAATACTTAAAATAATATTATAGATTAAAAATTAATTTAAGAACTTTAATAATAATATTGTCATTAAAGACCATGTAATTAATTAAGACGCCGTTGCCCAATCGGAGGATCTTTTTAATTAAGACTCCCCGAATTGTACGGTTACCAAACGACCTTTTGTAGATTTTTTTTCTCACTCCTTCTCTCTCGTTTCTTTAGATTTCTAGCTGAACGCAGACGCCAAAGCAAAAGAAAAAGCAAAGACTCATAAAGTAATCAAATTCATCTCCCTGACCCCATCTTGCTAAAGACAATTCAACCAGGTTTCTGCTGTTTCTCAGCAGTTCTTGTGGTTTTTGGTTTCTGCATGATAGTTTTCAGACTTTTCATTTTGTAGAAAATATTTGGTTTTATTAGTTTTTTTAAAGAAAATTCTTTATTGGTGTTTATTTGTGGATTTTGCTTCCATTTTCATTTTTAGGGTTTGATCTACAAGGAGGAGGAGATAATAGTACTTTGTGGACGATTTTTGAATTTGGGTTTAGGGTTCGATTAGTGTTTTCTTAGGTCTGGGAAAATATGAGAACTTCATGGGCCGATTCTGTAGAAAATTCTGCTTCTGAAACTGCAGTTTCAGTCAAAAATTCCTTACGTCGCCCAACTCGATCCACCTATGTCCCGCCCCACCTTCGTAACCGTCCTGCTTCCGATACACCTAACCTCTCAGGACCGGCTCCTGAGAGGACAAGCTTTAACGGAACTGCTGGTGGGTCCCAATGGTCCCGGTCAAGCATGGGCGGAGGAGGCGGGACTAAGCCCGAGCTGGGGCGTCACAATCAGGGGTATGGCTATGCTGGAGCTGGACGCGGCCACGATGGTTGGAATAGTAGAAATGGTGGTTGGGATAGGAGAGAAAGGGAAGTGAATCCATTTGCCGATAATGATGAAGCTGATGTTACAGACCAAGCATTTAGTGAACAAGAGAATTCAGGGATCAATTTCGATGCATACGAGGATATCCCCATTGAAACTAGTGGTGAAAATGTACCACCACCTGTAAATACATTCGTCGAGATAGATTTAGGGGAACTATTGAATGAAAACATTAGGAGATGCAAGTATGTGAAACCAACTCCGGTTCAACGTCATGCCATTCCTATAGTATTAGGAGGAAGAGATTTGATGGCTTGTGCTCAAACAGGGTCTGGGAAGACAGCTGCTTTCTGCTTTCCAATTATTAGTGGAATTATGCGCGAGCAGTATGTACAGAGACCGCGTGTAGCACGGACCGCTTACCCTCTTGCTCTCATTCTATCTCCCACTAGGGAGCTTTCTTGTCAAGTGAGATTTTACTTGGAACATTTTATTTCCCATAATTGTTTAAATGTGTTTTTCTTCTGATAATATTACAATTTTCAGATACATGGTGAGGCAAAAAAGTTTTCCTACCAAACTGGTGTCAAGGTTGTAGTTGCCTATGGAGGGGCACCAATTAATCAACAGGTTACTATTGCCTCAAATTTAGTGTCGAGCATCATTCATTTCTATGTTTTTTTGACATGTATAGTTGAGTTCTTTATTACTGTTTGACTTTAATGTGCAATATAATATTTGTTCTATGAATAGATGTCTGATTTGACTCAATTAGTTGCTGATTTGTTTCAAAATGTGTCGTAGTTTGCTTTCATCTCTAGTGATTCCTGGCTTATCAGTCTCCTTACAAGCCTCTATTTATGAATATCTGATAGTATATTTTTTTTCTTCATACTAATGTTTTATTCTATTACTTAGTTGCGAGAGTTGGAGAGAGGAGTTGATATTCTAGTGGCAACTCCAGGGCGCTTGGTTGATTTGCTTGAGAGGGCTAGAGTGTCATTGCAGATGATAAGGTACTTGGCACTTGATGAGGCGGATCGCATGCTTGATATGGGTTTTGAGCCACAAATCAGAGAGATAGTCGAGCAAATGGACATGCCTAAACGGGGTATGAGACAGACAATGTTGTTTAGTGCCACCTTTCCAAGAGAGATACAGGTTGGTTATAACTGTTAAATAGGGTTTCTCTACCAGTGCAGCTAGATTCCTTGACATCATCTACTCATGTTTTGCACTTACACTAGTAAAATAAAATGTTGAGTTGTGAAATGAATTTAAAGCTTTCTTGGAATATAATTTTGGTACTGGTTTGAATCCTTTTTAAAGACTTGAAGTAATTGTTTACTCGGAGAAAATTTGACTTTCCACAGCGTTAACTCAATGCACTAAATGGTTAGCTTTGATTGCTTATTTCAGTTTCAAAATTTGCCAATGCAAAAAGAAGTAAAAACATTATTTTACCTTAAATTTTCCTTTAGAACAAATTTGAAATGGAATCAACATGATTGTGAGTTTTAAATAATAAAAAGAAAGATTATCTAAATTAGATCACATAATTCCTTTATAAATTGTTGTTGTGCAGAGGCTTGCATCTGATTTTCTTTCAAATTACATTTTCTTGGCTGTTGGGAGGGTTGGTTCTAGCACGGATTTGATTGTACAAAGGGTTGAATTTGTTCAAGAGTCTGAAAAGAGAAGCCATCTCATGGATCTTCTGCATGCACAGAGGGAAAATGTAGTTCATGGCAAGGTAACGTGAGACACTCATGAATGGACATGCTTATTGAAGTTCCTTTATCCTTTGGATTAGAGTTAATTAGCAGATATATTTGTTTATAGATAATTTACCATTCTGGGTGCTGATTCTGCTATCTATCTAGTCTCATTTAAATCTATAGGTCCAATATAATTGAAAATTGTTGATTGGTGTGTGTCTTTTACTTTGCAGCAAACTTTGACATTAGTTTTTGTGGAGACTAAAAAAGGAGCCGACTCATTGGAGCATTGGTTGTGCATTAATGGATTCCCAGCAACCACCATCCACGGTGATAGAACTCAACAGGTAATTGTTAAAAAAATACACATGCTAAAGTGAAGTGAAATTATATCCATTTGACACACCATTCAATCATCTAATGGGGCTGCTAAATTTCTTGTGTCTGATTAAGTCCTGGTGTAAGAAGTTATCGCACTACATAGTACGAGGACAAGTGCTTTAGTTGAAAGCTGGTCTGATATGTTGCAGTATGCTATATGCTTTTGGTCTATTCTAGAAAGATTGTGTCTTTAGATCAATCTTCTTGTTATGCAGGAAAGGGAACTAGCATTGAGATCTTTCAAGAGTGGAAAGACACCAATTTTAGTAGCAACTGATGTGGCTGCTCGTGGTCTCGATATACCCCATGTAGCTCACGTGGTCAACTTTGATCTTCCCAATGACATTGATGATTATGTCCATCGGATTGGAAGGACAGGTCGTGCCGGTAAAACAGGATTGGCTACAGCTTTCTTTAATGAAGGCAATTCTTTGTTGGCAAGGCCACTAGCTGAGCTAATGCAAGAAGCAAATCAAGATGTTCCTGCGTGGCTCACCCGATATGCATCCCGGGTTCCTTATGGTGGTAGCAAAAACCGACGATATGGAGGAGGGCGTTTTGGTGGGCGAGATTTCAGAAGGGAGGGTTCATTGGGTAGGAATTTGGATCACTATGGCGGAGATGGAGGGAACAGTGGCAGTGAATACAGAGTTCCCGGGAATTATGGAGGAAATACCCCAGGGGTGACAAGTGCTTGGGATTAGATCCCCTTTATACTGAATTATATTTATCGTATTTCACTCAAGTATATATATTATTCCGTCAGATTTCAAGGATTATTCTTACTGTTGTCACAGCTTACATTTCCATCTGGGTTGATTCACTAGGAAGTAACCATTCCTGTCAGCTGATTACTAATATAGGAAATTAACCTCATAGGCTTGGGTGCATCATCTGCATGCACTAGCATGTTCCTTTTGGCGAAATGACATTTTTTAACTTCTTTAACGTGAAAGCTAAAATACATTTCGAACAAAACCATCCTCTTTTTCTCCCACTTTCCTGGTATTCATGTGAAATCCGAAACACTTTAAGATTGAAAAATATGGAAACTCTTGGGGTTAATGGTTCCCACTTCCCAGTTCTGCTCATGTTGTGTTAATTGAAAGCATCACTATAGATTCAATGGTTTTAGAGATTGCTGTGTGTTTTATTTTATTTGGTTGCTTGAAAGTTGAGGTATTTTCGGTTTATCATCTATAAATGGAACTTGTCTTTTTTCTTTTGGATTCAAAGCTCAGTAACAGCGGGTTAGTATCTTTACATGGGGATATGGAATCCCTGAAACAGTTCCATCAAAGCTGAAAAAAACCATTACTCTCAATTCTCTCACGTAAAATTAAAAAAAAAGACATTAAGGAACCAAAAAGAAAGAATATTATTTTACTTGGAGACCAACAAAATGGAACAATGGAGAACTCCTTTTTCTTCTTTTTCTATGAAACAAAGGTGTACTGTAACATATATGATCACAGCAAGGAGATACCTTAAAACACAGGGAGCATGATCTACCATTTCTTACAATATAGTAATTTATCTGTATCCGTAGGCTTCTCTCACCCCATTTTCTTCTTCATTTCCAATACCTAAATAACACATGCAAGCAAATCATTAGGAGGCCATGCTTGAAAAGGGGACGAATGCCTTTTTATCTTTCAACAGCTCAGTAGTATATTGTTGTCACTCAAACTAAAAAAATGGAGGGTGGTAGCCGCATACCTTACAGTGTCAGCGTCTAGGTCTGGGCACGCACCGAAATTCAGCTAACAAAGCTAGATGATCAGAGGACCACTCTGGAGAAGGAAGGGCTGTGTCTTTTCTTAAGCTATCCTCGTCCAAGAGTTCCAATAAAGACTCCACTGTTAAGGAGTCCGCTGAAAGCACAAGCCAAATACTCGTAAGCAACTGCAATTGCTAGTGACATCAAATGCCTAGAGAAAAGGCATTCATAAACATATAAAAAAAATGTATGTTCACAATTTATGAAGCGATGGTTTCAAGGAATTAACCTACCAGTGTAAAATATGTAATCTAGGGTGCCGGTAAAATCTCTTGTGCAATTTGTAAATAAAGGTTCATTAGTTGTTGCGTCCATCCTTCTTCTCTGTCGTTCCAAACCAAGACCGACTCGTCTTAGAAAGGCGGAGTAAGCACTAACCTGTTTGAAAATCTTAATTTGTCAAACAATACCCCGAATTTCATATAAAAAACACTATCCCCACTTCCACTGCTTTCCTAACACCCCATTAAAACATTGTTAGATAAACATAAAGCAGTTCAGTAATGGAAAATTGTTTACCAGTGGTAACTGATGATTCAACTTGCTGTGAGGACGCAAAATTGCAAGTGGATCAACCACTAAATCCGGATGCAGTGGATCTACCTTTCCCATTGCAAGAAGTGAATGGGGAGCACTGCATTAAATTCAACAGCATGCTAATTAATCAAAAGTCTAATGGGAAAAAAGATAGCTCTGAAGCACTAAATAATCGAATATAATGTAAAGCACAGACTTACCTCCCAGGAGCAGAATTAAAATCCCCACATACCAACATTGGAATGTCTGCACTTGCAGCTATTTTCTCCAACCCCTTTAAGAGAGTATGCACCTAATGTAACATGACAAAAATAAGTAATTATTTAGAATTATACAAACATTATTTTTTTGAAATAAGAATTATACAAACATGCATGTATAATAAGTATATAGATTAAAGAAAGTTTAGAACCTGCCAAATTTTGACATCTTTTAGCTCTTGTTGAACATTTACATGTGTGTTTGCCTGCATTTGAAGGCCAGGAATTGTGGGAACAGTTATATGATGCACTTGCGTATTATGAAAGAGTTGCCAAGAATATTATAAACAAACAAGTAAATACAGTAATTTAAATGAGTTTACTTTCATGAATGTACAGAATAGTAACCCAATTCTTACCACACAAAGAAGCTGCCGCTTCCCAGGATTGTCAGCTCCCTGATTAGAAAACTTTGCTTCTAAAACCACAATTAGTGCAACATTATCCTGCAGACAAAGAAGCATTTACATATCATTAGAAGAATACATACCATAGGAGTACATACATATCTTAGCTATAAACATCTACTACCTTAACCAAACGATTTAAAGCAGCTTTCTTCTGCGTAGTTTGAACTGCAACCTCAGTCAAGGATTGAGCAGCCTTGTTAAATTCAACCTGCAAAAGACATTATTTGATTTAGCATGAACATGTAAAAATCTATATACCACATTAGAAGTACTTACGAACCTCATATTTTTTGACATGGGAAAATCTATCTCTACGGAAAAATGTAGCACAGCCATCAATTGTATGGATATTTCCACTGTAAACCTGCATCTTAAACAATATAAATTACAAACAGAAGAGTAATATAATTAAATTAGTGAGATGAGAATCGGGGAGTTCTTAAGCAACCTCATTTGTCTTCCTCTTGTATAAAGCTTGATACCCATGCTTATCCAGCTCAGGGGCAAAAAAGTCATCAAAATGGTCACTTTGCACCTAAAAATGACAACAGTTTAGACCATTATCTAAATTAAGACCAATTAAACTGCACCACATTGAATATTTCCACCAAAAATGTAATATAAACATTAAACATACAGATTTTGAAATGCATTAAACTCCAAAGCTGTGTTTCAGTTCAAAAATGGAAGTTCTGAAAGAACTATCATCAAACGGTACAAAAGAATCACCTCTTGGAGACAAACAATGTCCGCACGATAGCCAATGATTTCCCTCAACAGGTTCTGTCTTCGATATGGCCAAGAAAGGGCCCATGAAGGGCAATAACTGAACAACTCACTGCTAGCATATGAGTCGGACAAAATGTTGTACGAGAGAACAGTAAAAGTTCCAGAGGATGAAATGCGGCCATCTGAATCTAGTTGTGCCATCATATCAGCTTCACCTACTGGGATCAAACGCCGAGGACTAGGAGAAGGTGCTGGAATAACACGAGAAGTCAAAATAGTATTGGGATGTCCCACAGGTTGTTTCGTTTCTGCATCAGTGACGACACAATCAAACTTGAGAACATGACCAATATCATCTGTAGTTGGTGTATATGTTTTAGAGCGTCCAACTTCAAACCAGGTTTCACCACCACTCCTTTGTGCAACTGCAGCAGGATACAGAGGTGTTGAACCATTTGTCAAGCTAGTGCTTGATGCGGAAGCAGTTAAACTAGCACTAATAACTCCAGACCCTGTGCTATTGAAACGGCCAAATATCTCTTCCTCTTCATTTCCATTTTCATTTGCAGCATTTGCAGCACGGTCATGAAGAACACGATGCTGCTGCCATGCATCTGAGAAGCACTTTGGAGAGCAATGATAACTTTTAGCAACCGGTATTTTTGCCTTCACACAACCTACACATTGTAGAGTGGCTTGTTCAGAGGGATGTATACTACAGACAGCAACTTTCCTATCACTTTGTATGCGATACCTGCCAAACAGTCCCAGGAAAGAAGCAACACATATTAGACAGGTAGTAATAGTATACAACAAAAATTCTGAAACAAGCAACACGCTCTAATCCCACAAATGAAAACAATCTAATGAAAGACCAACTTAAGATACACGCCACTTGAATAATCTCTAATCCAATAGAAGAATTTTACTAAACAATACTCCCAAATCATGTATAAGACCTTAACAGATACAATAACCCATAATGGTCAAAGATTATTTTCGTATCATAAAAAGTAGCAATTTAAAATTACAATGCTTAATATTCTCATCTAAGACTAAGTTCAGTCAAAACTACAAGGCACTTCTAATCAAATGCATATTTGTTAGCACCCATAAGTCCTTTTATTCTTACCATGAAAAGATATAACAATCAATCACGAACAGAGCAATCAATCAGTTCAGCTTCATCCCACAAGGAAAACACAGGCACAATATCTAATGAAAATATCGACTTATGATGCACAAACATCACAGTTGAATAATTTCTTAATGAGAAGATCAACTTATGATATATGATACAGCTGAATACTGGATTGAACATTCTATGAGCTTCATATACAAAGTGGTCTCATGGTGGCCACACTATTGGAAATACTGTATGGAACTTTCCAGCTCATAGGGTCCTTTCATCATGGCAAATACTGGAGGGAATATTTTAGGTCATAAGAGTCTAGTCATATGTCTGAAGCGTTACTCTTATTACAAAGAGTTGCATTGCAATAACTTTGGCTGTCTCAACTAAAACACCAACACAACTAAATCCAAGTATACCTAAAGAAAATGCCGCAAAACTCAACAGCATATCCAGAGTCTAATCATAATGGCGTGCTCTATCTTTAAGGTGCCATTCCCATTACAAAGTGTTCCATTGCAATCTCTATGATCTAAAGCAGATACAAACTAAATCCAAGTACACCAAAAGGAAATTCTGCGAAACTCAACTGCAAAACCAAAATCAAGAAACTAGCTCAAATCCCCAAAGGGGATAGCCTCAACTTATAAAGGCTTCTCTTACAGAGAACTTTTCCGCATGCAAGCACTGAAGATCCGCATAAAGCAATCCACATACTAAAAGAACAATCAAATAACGACACCAAAAAAAGGCTCAAAATCCAATTGCCCAACATGACAAGTAACGAAAACCTGGAAATAATAATGGAGATGATATGATAAATCCAACGGGAAAAAAGAGAGAGAAAAACTTTAACTGATAATGAAAATGTTCACGTATTAACTAAAAAAGTAAATCATATAAGCTAAGATAAACCCAAAGTGACTAAAACAATACATAAATGAACAACCCCTTCCCAAGAAATCAACAAGAGAGCTAAAGATTTAAAAAAACACTTACCACTTGTACCTCAAGAAGTAACCATTAAGAGGGGAAGACTCAGGCACATCATCAGTGGTAACGGTCTTGTCTGGTCGGCGTAAGAGCACGTAAGGCGTGAGCTCGCAGCCAACAATCGGTATATCGGAAGGGAGGTGCACCCGTAGCACACTCAGCATGCTTTAACTTGTCCGGCTTCCTTTATTTGTCACAGCTCGCAATGGTCACCCCTTTTGTAAGCCTTTCAAGTGAAATCCAATCCCACACTAGGAAGAACAAAAGAATAAGAAATGTCCTCGAACCGATTAGCAATACTATCAGGGCAGAGTCCAGGCGGATCCGCCATTACTTGAGCCGAAAACCCGCCAGCCTTGACCTCAAATCACCCTCTATTTCCGATTAAAAGAAACCCTGGAAAGCTCTAAATATAATCTTGAAAATATATATAAAAAAAAAGTTAAAAACAGAACTTAGAAACAAAATTTAGGGTTTTGAAAAGAATGATAGAAGGGAAAAGAATAACAAAAGAAAATAATTGGGACTTTTGGGAGAGGGGAAGTAGAGATCGGATAATAATTAGGGGTTTACAGAAGACGTGATAAAGAAGGGTCTTTATTTGTATATTTATAGAGAAAAAAATTATGAAAAAATGGAGGATATTAACGGTTGTAATTAGTGTTTTTTAAACAAGTTGCACGGGTTTTACTTGGGGACCAGCGGCGGGGAGGGTGATCGCGGCGGCGAGATGGTGAACCGATGATTGTCTTGCTATAGTAGCGGAGGGATAAGGTGGTTTGTTTGGATTTCCTTCCCCTTTCTACTCGAGAGCCCTTTATATCAAGGAGGAAGGGAGTCAGCTTTTTGTAAGGTCATTTCATTGACAATATATTTCGGAAAATAATTTTCGTAAAAAGATATTTTTAAACATTAACTTTTAAAAAATAATTTTATTAATATATAGATGATATTTATTTGAATTAAAGTCGTGAATCTTATTAAAAATATATTTAAAATTAAAATGAGAGTTTATAATTATTATTATAAATTAAATATTTTTATAATGTTAAACAATAAATTATCTATATTATTTAATTTAAAGTTTTAAAAGTAAAATAAACACAGATAAATTTAATTATATTGATAAATAAATTGTAAATAATTAAATTATAAAAAATCATTAAAAATTATAATTAAATTCGAATATCATAAAAAATTATTCAGGAATATAAATAGTGTATCAATAATATTATTATTTTTATAAATATTTTTATATAAACATCTCAATAATATTAGTATATACGTCCATAGTTTAAACTCAATGTTTTCAAATTCGGTATGTATTATTTATAATTATATTTTAATGTTTTTAAATAATAATTTTAAGAACTTTATTATTGACAGTGTGTCAATAAAAACTCTAAAAAATTTCATAATTAATTCTTGTTTTATTTTTAATAAAATCTAGTAAAATATAATTAATCATTATTCTAATAAAGTTGTGTCAATTAATTTAGGGTGTTTATTGTTTAACGTGATTAATATTTATCTAAAGTAATTTATAGTTTTAGAAGTTCAGTGATTAAGGTTTATACTTTTGAAGTTTAAGATTTAAGATTTTAAAAATAAATTTAGAGTTTAAGGTTTAAGTTTAAATTTAGATTATGAAATCAGTTTCATAATAAATATTTTTTTCAAAAAATATTATTTTAGGTTTGTTACAAACTTATTGGTTTCAAAAAATATTTTACTCTATACAATAAAATTTATTGGTTGTAAATATTTTTTTTAAAAAAATTAAAATTGATAATTTTTAAATATACATTATAAACAAATATACTTAAAACAATATGAATTATTTTGATATTTTTATTTTAATTAAAATTTTCTTTATTGATATTTTTTGTTTTCATTTTAACATATATTTTTTTATCAATTAATTGAATGTTAAAATTATATTTTTGGTTATTTAAAAATATATATTAAACAATCCAAAGAATGCATTAAATTAGGTCGTGAAAGTAAATATAAATTTCTATGATCATTATATGTCTTAAAAAATATTTAAAATTGTGGAAAGAGAAATTCAATTAAGTTATAAATAAAAATACGAATAATTATTTATTTGTAATGATAGCATTTTTTATTTATACCAAATTGACCGACGATATTTGTTTAATTATTTATTTTTATATTAATTATATATATTAATAATTATTACGTGACACTGAAAGATACTTATAACAAATATCATATTGAATATTTAAATCGAAAGTGTGGTGGCAAAATACTATCATAAGAATATGATATCAAATTTTCTTTTAAGAAATTTAAATACATTAATTGAAGGTGTTTTTCTCTTAACATGTGTCAGTCACAGGATTAAAATAAAATAAATTAAATAAATTAAATTAAATAATAAATTTTTTAATAAAATAAATTAGTACTTAATTAAAAAATTATGTAAATAATAAATTAAATGTGTAATTATAATTTTTTTAACTATTATGTCACATCTTTATTAAGCTTTAATCACAGTTGGTTTTATTAGAATTATTTTAATATTTATATAATATATTTATCAAAATTAAAAATATATTAGTAAAATCTACATCAATCCCATAATTACGTGATTATTTGTGTAATTTATCCGTATTATATGTTTATTTTTATTTTATTTTAATATTTATTATTAGAGTTCGATTTTTTCTAAATATTTATTATTTAATGTACACAGGGCTTTTAAAATTAAATTTTGTGACAACATTCCCCATTTATTATTTTTTCTTGTTTTGTATGCTAACCTATCATCTAATATTTCCTTCATATTTGCATTTTAGGCATTGTAAAGAACATCCAAACATATATGCCATGAATCTCTACCATTTCACAGACCAAACAATGAGAAACAGTATCTTTCAAGTCTTTAATCTCTAAGAACAAACTCAGAACAACAAAAAAAGGGCAGAGAGCTTCTGTCAAAAGAAAAATGAATCAATCACATTCGTGGATCCTTACAAAAGTAGGTGCAATAACAGATGTTGTCTCTGCAAAATCCAAAACCAGCAGGCTCCTTGGAACAGTCTTCCATGCATTTGTGAAGTTGGCATGAGTTTGTCTTAATAACCTTATGACATGTATGTTCAGGGATCCTTGCATCATAACCACCATTTTTCACCAACTCAGTTGCTGTAGATTTAAACAAACAAACGCAAGAAAATCAACAACAAAAGAAGTCGGTAATTCTCTAGAGTAAGCAGTTAAAGCTCGTAGCCGGCACCCTCCCTTTTCCTTAAGTCGTGGATTCTAAACTCATTAGGAGCAAACCCCCTTCCCCTTCTCTAGGTAGAATTTGTTCAAAAACAATAAAAGTAAAACCATGAAAAATAACTATAACATGACATTGCAACAGTTATTTACATCTTGTATATGGGAGGCAATACCTGAGGCAAGGAGGAGCAGAAGAGAGAACATGCAGGATGTCCTCATCTTTAATCTTCTTTCAAACAAGACTCCAGTTTTATGCTTTGTAAGAGATTTATGACTAGCTTCTTGCTTGTACCCCAACATATCTTTACTTTCTTACTACTTCTCCATCTTCAAAACTCCCCCCATCTTTATTCTTTTTCAGCTCAATTCTTAAAACCCAACCATTCAAATTTAAATTTAATATATACTCCATATAATACTCCATTTTATTAATAAAATAAAAGTAACATTCAAATTTAATAACACTAGTTATAAGAACTCGACTTAAAAGACAAAAATAGGACCATGAGAAACAGTAAGTCTTCAAAATATACTAATTAAAACAGTACTTCCAAATGTTTAATTCAGGTAACTTATGTTCTGGCAAAAAGAAATCCGAAACAAGAAGACCATAAGATAAACAGAGTAGATTTAGTAACCACCCTTGAGGTCATTAACAACATCATAGGGAATGGGAGTAACAGTTTCAAGGGTAGCACCCTCAACCATGAAACCAGACTTAGGGCCCTCTGGCTGTCTCTTAGTGCTAATGACCTCACCCTTTGCCTTAGCCTCAGCCTTGAGTTGATCATTCTTCAACTTCCTGAGCTTGAATTCTTCGGTGCACCTTGAAGGCTGAACATGCTCGACTCGCACATGAATCCTCTTCCTGATAATCCTGTTTCCAACCTGATAAATGAATCAAATAAAGTAAATCAATTTACAGATGGTTCCAATCTCAAATAGATGAATCATTAAATTGACCATTCATCAAAACAATGAGAACTAATTATAGCTGTGTTTTTTGGTTGTTGCGGTGGGAAACAAGCATTCACCGGCAACAAAAAAACCCAAACAACCCATGTTGTGCTCTAAACACCGTTCATCAACCAATTTTCTTGCCCAAAAAAGCCTTTTTCGGAACAGCCAGAAAATCTGACTTCTGCAAATGGGCGTTTACCCCCCAAACCTGGGACTTCATCAGCAAACAAAGCCCAAGTAATCTTATTTAAATATATAATTTATGCTCATCCAAAGAGTGAAATTCAAATAATTTAAAATATCAGCAGTCCAATATCTCCTGAAATTAAACAAATGCCTTACCGGTGAAACAATACAGCTCAATGCAAGTATAGTGATAGGTACAAGCAAGCAAATCTAATCTTAAATTCTCAAAAATAATAAGATTCTCAGAAGCATAACTAAAATTCAATTTCTTAATACAAAAAACACATCATTAATCAACATCTAAAACATGAATCTAAACAGTGATTCACATTAAGACAGAACATTCAACTAATACATCAGTCACAGTTGGATGTAAAGCCAAAAAAACTACATACACTAAAACCCTATAAAAAAGACAACTTTAATAAAAAGAGCTTCATTTCTCAATATAAAGAAAAAATACCCATTATCTTAAAGAATCAAATTCATCGCCATACCTGTTTGTTGACTTCAACACCGATGGCGCGTTTTGTGACATTCCAAACTCGACCAGTGCGACCGTGGTAGAACTTGTGGGGCATACCCTTATGAACGGCACCGTTCACCTTGACGTCGACATAGTCTCCGATCTTGTAAGTCCTGAGGTAAGTGGACAAGGGAATGTAACCCTTCTTCCTGAAGGGTCTGGAGAACGAATCCCTGGTTCGAGCGCGGACACCGTGACCGGCTGGCATTTTTCCTTTTCCTTTTTCTCTCGCCCGCTTTAAGAGTGTGGCGATGAGCTTTCCCGACCAACAGAACCCCTAATGTGATCTTTATATAGATTCACCTTAGGGTTTCCTTTTCCGGGTCGGGTTTGGATTTGGTTCTTATTTGGGGCATCCAACTTCTAAGCCCATCTAGTTTGCCGAGTGGTTTAAACGAATTATATTTTAGTTTCAAGGCCCAAAAAATCATTTTTGAGTTCAACGGTATCATAATGTCTGTTTTAAACCCTGTTTTATTTTACTTTTAATAGAAGGGAAGCCTTAGCCATTACAATTGGGGGATATAGAAAGTATTATTCATTGCGTTTTTTGGTCGCATTGTATTTATTGCGGTTATAGATATAGGAAATAATGGTCATGATTTTTTTAAACTCGTATAACTTATTATAAATCATAATAGATAAAAATATGATATATTTATGTTTTTTTTTGAATTTTTAAAATTTTTAATATGAAATTTGACTGATTGCTATTTTTTTAAAAAAATTGAAATAATAATACAACAATAAGAATAAAATAACGCATCCTTATCGATATTATTAATTATTAATAATACAACAATCGTTATAAACTGTTGTTGATGTAATTTTGAATCTTATTATTATTTATATTATTAACAATTTCGATCAACGATGTTATTAATTATTATATCAATTATCTAATAACTTTACTCTTGTAACTCAATATATAGTTCCCCCCGTTCCCAAATCTTAGTTCCCCGTGTACCACGTCCGGAAAAAAAAATTCTAATTTTCAACATGCCTAAAACCTTTTCAAAACAATTACCCTCTACTTTCTTCTTCCTCTTTGTCCTTCTCTTCTTCTCAATCAATCTTGCCTCTGCAAAATCTAATGGCTTCTCCAACACTTTGTCTCCCAAAAAGCTTGGCCTCAAGCGAGAGAAGCTCAGCCACCTACACTTCTACTTCCACGACATAGTCAGCGGACGCAATCCCACAGCTACCCTAGTCGCCAGTGCCGCATTGACAAACAAATCCGAGACAGGCTTCGGTGCTGTCATGATGGCTGATGACCCTTTGACGGAGACACCCGAGCGGAACTCCAAGCTTGTGGGAAAAGCGCAAGGGATTTACGCATCCGCAGCTCAACACGAAGTTGGTTTACTAATGGTGATGAACTTTGCCTTCATGGAAGGCAAGTATAACGGCAGTTCACTTAGTCTTTTGGGGCGCAACACCGTCTTTTCCACCGTGAGGGAGATGCCTATCGTCGGCGGTAGTGGCCTTTTCCGATTTGCCCGTGGCTATGCTCAGGCGAAGACTCATGCATACGATTTTAAAACTGGAGATGCTGTAGTGGAGTATAACGTCTATGTCTTCCATTATTGACATGATTGCTGTTAAACGGTAGCCATAGCTTTAGATTTTGTGGACTACTTTCCTTCATTCGCTCATCTCTTTTGTATTATTATGCTTTGGACCACCTTTATGTGTATTGATTTTCCATTAATTTCTATCGCGGTCTTTTCGTTGACATTAACTTGAATTAAAGCTTGAAATTTAGATCTTCAAATAAATATAATGTTTTTCTACTTTTTGTTTAATAACATAAGATTTTTATGGATGAAAAAATATTTATATTTCTCATATATCTCATTATAAATTATATTAAAAAATATAATAATCTAATAAAACCCAATTATCTATTATATTTATACGAGTCTGGATAGACTCAGGCTCTGTTTGAAAATAGTATTATTGGAATTGACTCGAGCTTGAGGCTCGCCGAACTCAAAATCTTAGGCTCGGGCTCATCAGCTCGGCTCGACCCAAAATAAATAATTTTGTTATAATTTTATATAAAAGATAAAGTCTCGTTAAAAATCCTTTTCATAACTGACTCCGAAAACAAAATTCAACGTAGAGAAAGTAGAAAAAGTTTATTTTAATTTATTTTTTTATAATAGATTTCTCCTATTTTATTTTATTCTTTTTCCCTGCGTAAAAAAATACTTTTAGTATACATGTAACATATAAATATAATTATTCTAAGTATGTTCACAAACTTTTCAAGTTGAACTTGGATAAACTCGTCTCATTAAAGTCTTGAGCCGAACCCAAACCTAAATCGAATTCATTCAAACCAAACTTTAACTAAACCAAACTCGAATAACTTATGAACCGGTCAAACTCATTATCTCCCCTTTAACCATCACCATTATAGAGGAAACAAAAATGGATGCCAATTACATTATTTAATTTCACCCTGTGTTTATTCCAAAGTGAAAAAGAATAATTTAAAGTCATTATATTAACACTTTAAAAAAGCTACGAATAAAATGTTGACTGAGTGGTTGAAGGGGAATTTTAATTTTTATTTCTGTAAGAAGGCTTTAATAATTGCTGCTCTGATGGTGTAGTTGACCTATTAATTGAGTTATTAATGGCACTCTGTACGATGTCATTGCAGGTACTATTTTTATACTTATTTAGACAAGTATTAATTAATGTCGGTGTTTGTTAAAATATTTTATAATATAATTTAAGTTTTTATTTTAAAAAATTAAAATATACCATATATTTTCGTAAATACAATAATTATATAATATTTAAATATACAATATATTAACAGAATTGATCTAAATAATAAATAATTTGATATCGTTTAAATTTTTTTCGAGATACACAAAACATATTTATATATAAATTATAAACATTTATAAAAGAAATTTAGAACCACTTTTAAATAAGTTATTATTATTATTATTATTATTATTATTATTATTATTAAACTTCAATAATCTAATTCAACGATTGTATTTTATTTTCAAATATGATACTGAAAAAATAATAAAGATCAAGAGAAAATAAATAAAAATAATAATTTAAGAAATTATTTTTATACAAACTCTTACCTAGAAATCAAACAATAATTTTAAGAAAGACCCATTATATCATTTAATGAATAAAAATATTCATATTAATTTATTTTATATAAATTTAAATCTTAACATAAAAATATAACACAATTTTTTAAATAAAAATAATATATTTAAAAAACAAAATAAGGTTTAATTTGTCTTTTAAATGTATACGGTCTGTCATGCTGCAACATTAATGGTGGTGGGGTAGTCCAAATTTATATGATGTGTTATTTTAAAATGAAAATGCACTGTGCAGTAATCAATTTAAAAATAATCCAAAATTTAATAAATTAGTGTTTAATATTTTTTAAAATACATTATTTATAATATTTTTTAAAATACATTATTTATAATATTTTTAATAATATATTATTATTATAAAAAAAATAAAATAAACGAAATAACATTCATGACATGAATAATCCAAAATTACCCCGATAACTTATATTAAAAAGATAAATAGTGACGGAATATATCTAAGAAAGTCTACGAGGTAAGTACATAACTTTATTAGTTTTCAACAATATAAACAGGGACGATAAGTTTTTTACTTTTTTTTTAAATTTTAATTTATTTTTCTTAAAATTTAAAAAAATTATATTATGTTAATTTTTTTTTATAAATACTCTTAAGTTTTAATTTGGTCTCTTATCTTGTATCTTAAATATTTTTGTTCTAATAATAATTTAAATTTCTATAAATTTAAATATTAAATAAATTAAACATTTGGACAGATCGTTATAAACGAGTCTTGGGGCGTATTTATTGACTGGGCTCACTTATAACTGATAAAAAATTGTTCTGAAAGGCCCAGATAAAACAAATTTATAAAATTTTAGTATTTTTTATTAAATAAAGATATATTATATTTTTTTTTGATAAATGCTACTGAATTTTTATTAAATCTATAAAAAATTATAATTATATCGCAATCAAGAATTAAAATAATTGAATTAAATAATCCAAAATTTTTAACCCCAAAACAAAGAAAAATTAATATTTCTATGGAGATAAGCGTACCAATAAAATTCAGAAGCTTTCTGAATCTCCTTGTCTCTGTCCAAACGAGACGCATAATAAAGAAAGGAGTTGTAGGCGATCCAAACTGTCATGCAAAAAATACCGCTACCCAGGATTGATTTTATTGGCAAACAACTATCAACCGAGTAAGAATAAATCTTTTCAAGTGACCACTGACAAAACAAAAATCAGAAACTAACATCAATTGAATCTCGGTGAGAACAAAAATCGATCGCTAGGGTATGCTGAAACATGCCACGAAGACAGATGAATCAAATCACAAAATAATAAAAAAAATTCAGAACGACAGCAGAAAAGCGTGTCACAAGGACAGAAAGAGTGTGTTATAGAAGCAGAGATTCTTATTAATATTGAAAACAAAAATAAAGAAAATAATAGATTCGGTGGTCGACAACCAATACTAAAATTAATTACCGACCATTGTTCAAAGAGATTGATCAAAGTAAAAAACGACTATGAAAAAAATTTTAAAAGAAAAGAAGCGACTAGGATTTTCTATGCGAATATTCCCAAATTTTAAATATATTATATTTTAAAGATAAATATAAATATCTAAACTCATATAATATAAGATAAAATAAATATCTTTAATCATTTAATTAATTAGTGGGTTTTAAAATTTTTGTATTCAATTATTAAAGAAATGTTTTGATGCAACATTTCTTATCCTCGTCCCTATTTATGTTTCAGTGGTGAAACATTTCCATCCACATCCTTGTAGGTGAAGGTTTTAGTTATTCCTCATATCCATCGGTTCAATTCCCCACAATTCTTAATTATTCTTCACCCGATTGACACCCTTGTTTTTAGTAAGTATCGATACTTATCATTTTATAATATTTTAAATTCTTGAAAAAAGTACCAATACTTATTTTGTAATCAATTTTTATAAAAATCATTAAAAAATAATCTAAAATAATTATTTAAATTTTTAGATAAATTTTAAAATTTATCGATTTTTAATCGTACCTTAAATTTGTTACGCCGAAGCTCACGATAGGGTCTCAATAAATGGTTGTCAATGTACAGGAAAGTTAGTGGGCAATTTTTACAGGGTTCGTCCCGCTTCACATTTAATTGGGTAGGGATAATTATAAATTTTGTGGGTTATAAAAATGAGATAGAGATAAAAAAAAAATAGATGGGTGAAAATTGTTTATATTTTTTAAATCATTTATGTCTTCACTTCAAATTAGAGAGTTTAGGGTTAAAGTTTTAGTTTAGGATTTTAGTTAAGGTTTAGAGAATTAGGGGTAGGGTGTATTTTTTGGGTATAAGATTTAGGGTTTAAGATATAGAAAATAAGAGTTAGGATTTAAAATTTATTTTTTTAATAAATTTTCAAAAGAGCCATAGAAGAATGTACAGAAAAGAGACATACGATTTTTGCTCAAATTATATCCGTTTTGAATGATGGGATATGCATGAATATATATTTATATTATGTTTATTATTTCTTCTTTCCTATTGTCTATCTTAAGCCTTGTTTTTATGTTATTCTTCTACTCAGCAGCTGCTGCTACCACTATCCCTGACCATTTAGAGTTGGCTTCCGACCAATTACTCTTGTTAGAGTTTCCACCTTGTAGTAGTAAAAGACAGACCATGTTTGTTCTCATTAATTCAACAATGACACATGCTAATGTAGCTAACTTGGCAAACATGTTGGTGACCAAACATACAACTTCTGTAACACTCCCTGTTCCAAATCTTCTGTCTTCCTCTTGTTTAACCTCTATGACCTTCTTCACTAAAGAATTTCCCAAGCCAATGCGACTAAACTTATCACTGATGATTGAATTTCATCACCATTTGTACTCTCCTGAAATGTTTGTTAAAAGCATTTTCTCATCTTCCATATGAATGGTATTTGTCATCAGCCATCAGGTGTTCAGAAAACCATTTTGTTTCCATGGAAACAACAATGGAAGGAGATGAACTAAATAGGAACAAAGATAAGAAAGAGACATAACTACGAAGGGCTGCTGGTTAGGGCACTGCATTTCCAACTTCAAAGACCAGGTTTCAGCCATATTTCTCAGCACTAACGTAATACAAGGAAGTAGGATCACTTCTTTCCGGGAATTGGCCCACTCAAGACATAAGACAATTGGCCAACAGACAGACAGCCCAAATTTAGTGTTTCAATTTAGCCTTGTTGTGGTATATTTGTAATAAGAAAACATGTATATACTGCCAAACTCACATTTCACCCCCCTCCACCCCCAGTTCTGTTGCCATATTGGTGGGAAATTTCACAGTGAAGGGATGAAAAAGATTTAGGGTTAAAATCTCTAGTGGTCTACATGTAAAAGCCCTTAAACAACGAATTGTATAATAATCGGTATAAAAGATGTTCCGAATATGAACTAGACATGAATATATGACACGAATATATACTTCAAAAAAATAAAAAATCGAATCAATATCTGTATACGAATTGTCATTGTGCATTGATTCAAGCAGCTACTCCCACGGTTAAATTTAAGAAGGTTACAAGTTTACCAGGTCTACAATTCATATACGATGCATGGGCATAAGCTTACAAATCGTCCGGATTGTATAATAAATGAAACCGGAAGCCAATTCGGTTACTTTATGTGCATCTTATTCAACTCAGAGTTGCTCTTACCAAGGTCCAAGGGCACAGTAAAACATATTGATGTCCAAGCAACAGGTTTGGGGAAGTACATCAGATAGGGTTCAATGACTTGTCTCAACTCAGGTTTTATTATAATGTTCATGCTTTTAATTGTAACCTATTTTTGAGTGAGTCATAGTGATGGCAATTAACTAGGTCTTCTCTTGTGTTAGGTTTTCAGGTTCTGATTTTCTTGTTTCTTTTATAAATAAAAGAGTTTACTTGAATCACGCGGCCTCAAACTATAACCTTTATTTTAAATTAGTCTTTAAATTTTTAAAAATTTTAATATCATCCTCAAATTGCGGCCTTGATTCTAAATTGGTCCCCAAACGTCTAAGCATTCCAATTTCATACACAATATATGACTCTCATGCTAAATTGGTCATCAAACTTTTTAAACGTTCTAATTTTATCTACAAATTATCAATATATAATAATCATATTATGCTAAAAATTATTTATAAAAACATTTATATATATTATGTAATAATATGATGTTGTATAAATGATAATTTTAGGATGAAATTAAAATATTCAAAAAGTTTGGGGATCGATTTAGAATGAGGACAATAGTTTGGAGATGGAAATGGAATATTCGAAAGTTTCGAGACCAGTTTATAATAAGAGATATAGTTTTGGGATAAAATTAGAGTATTTGAAAGTTTATTCAGTAATTTAGAATAAGAGTCATAGTTTGATAGGCTCCAATTGATCAATCGAATAAGTGACAAGAAAGGGTGTATTGACTTTTGGGCGATAGAGGTGGAAGCTAGGAAAATTTAAAAATTATACAATGATTTATGGTGCTTAAAACTTCTAAACAAGCTCTACTTTTATTACCTTAGCTTCCTATTAAAGATTTTTTTTTTCAAATTCATTATGATTTTTTTTTCGGGTCCAAGGAGATAACCATTACACATAAAAACTAAGATAAAAATAAGTATTTTATACTTAAAATACTATAGATGTATTTTTAATTATTATTTTTTACTTAAAATAAATTTTTAATAAATATTTATAAAAAACATCTTAAAACATTATCTTTTAATGTTTAAAAGTTATAAAATAAAGCTACTTATCAAAACAATATATAAAATTTTAAGAACTAACGTTAATATAAAAAAATCGAAAAATAAAATTAACCAAACCGAAAATCAATTATTAAAATAATTTATCAAATTAAATTAAAATTGAACCGTATACCCCCTAACAGGTACAGTTAAGGGAAATTGTAAAATTTACAGCCAAGAAGAATTTCTCTTTACAATAATTTATTGACCTAATAAGATAAAACATTTAAACACCTTAAATAATATTAAATATTCAAATTATGATATTATAACTAAAATAAATTAAATTATAAAAATTATATCTATAATAAATATTTATAATACTCGATCAAAATAATTAATCAATAAATTAGGCGTAGATAATTAAAAAATTTTTTTTGATACTAACACGTTCTTGATTACCCTTTTAAACTATTTGGTTTCCCACTGGTCACTTCCATAATCTAGCACAATTTGATTTCCATCTGGCATAAATTTTGCTTATTGTTATGGATTATTTTTTGATGTCAAATATATTGCATGCGATTTATGCATTTAATTTATAATTTCATAAAATTAATGTATATTCATTATATTTAAACTATTAAAAGTAAATTAAATATAATTTCTTTTAATTATTAAAAAATATAATAATATAATTAAATAGTTAACTATCGAAATAATCACCGACTTTAAAAAAATTATATTTCGGTCACTTATATTACCAATTCATTACATTTTAATCATTTATATTAACGATTTATTATAGTTAAACCACTGAGTCGTTAACTCATGTTAGTTTGATGACGTGATAATTTAGTAACAGAGTTTAAATTCTCGGATAAATATCATTCACTTAATCTAGTTTTTTCTTCAATAATAGAAATCTTTAATCCCTTTCTGGTGTCTCTATTTATGAGCCTACATAAAAAAGTTAGGTTTAACGTTGTAAATCATATTTTTAAGATTTAAAACTTAAAATTTTAAATTAATACTTAAAATTTAATTATTTTAATATTATAATATAAAAATAACACCAAAAATAAACCGAAAAATAGTAGAAATTTTTTACCTTGTGCCCAACCAAGTCTTTGGATCCTCCCACCTATCGTATAACGTTTGGTGTCATTTATTGCAGAATGCTAACCCTACATGTATGTGCGTATTTATCTCCCCAACTCTTCCACCCAGTGGCTACGGACTCTGAAAGTGTTGCGGACGTTGTCTTTCGGCTCGGTTGCGTGAGGTTAGCGATTTGGCACCTACGAAGCGCAGGTTAGCATAATGTGGGCTACTTACTGCCTCCACTGTCAACCTCGTTCCCAACCCTTTCTAGGTTTGTGGGCCGATGTTTCTTCAACTCCACAGCTATCAAAAAGGAGATGTGGTCCAACATGATAATGTCTGTACTCTCAATTGTCTTTATTATTGGTTATGCCTTTACATGTACATCAACTCTACCTTCAGCACATGTTACCATCTTTTGCATTTACTGGTGGGTCACTTGATAGTTGGGGGTGATAGGAACACTGACTTTATGGACTCACTCATTCAAAGCTAGGATTTAGGAATCACAAGCATGGTTAATGGGTATTTGAGTATGGAAATCATGGAATTTAGGGGAATAATGATGATTAACGTTATATCTAGGGAAATAAGTGAGTTTAGGGTAATATTAAGGAAATAGACTAAAATGTATAGTGTTGTTTGGATCTTGTCATCTGCAGGTGGCGAGGTTTATGTTAGCCATTGGATTGAATTAAAATCAACGATGTATATGTGTACCTTGTCACCTATAGGAGGCGAGGTCTAAGGAACACCATTCGTTTTGATCTATTCTCCCAAATGTTTTCTAAATACACTTATTTTCTTATTTTTTTTCTTTAACTCCATTATTCACCTAAATTGGTCATAGCAAATTATTTGATATATTCATGTTGAAAAAACACACACAAATAATGTATTTAATTTAGTTTTTAAAGTTTAATGATCCAAAATTCAGGGTTTATAGTTAAATTTAAAGTTTAAAATTTCAAGTAGTACAATTAAAGATGTAGGTTATAACTTAAACCCTGAATTTTAATCATAAAACTTATAAACCCTAAATTATCTGACCCTTAATTTAATCTGTAAGTGAAAACTTCTTTCACGTGTATCAAATAATAACCTTTTGATTATTATTTGTTAAAAGAAACAGTTTTAGTTTTCTTTTAATTTTTTTTTGTTTTAATTATAATTATCTAATTTAATTGATTAAATCAAAATTCAGTACCGTCTAATTTATTTTTTTCATTTAATTGAAAAGAAATATGATCAGTAATTTCAGAAAAGAAATGAAACTAGGCTCCACCTTATTTTTGAATTAGTGGTCCAATCTGCCCTTTTATTAAATGTTAGTTAAGTGTATACTCCAACACAAAACTAGGACATAAAGGTCCTTGTGCCGTGGTGTTTTGGCCAATGAGGTTAACCCTACCCAAGTTACTGAGGTAAATGTGGATCCTATGTAAATTAATTTACAGTTTTCATTTACCGGTCATGAGTGAATTGCTATGTCTTTATTACACATATTATGAAATTTCTTTCCAAGCATCCTATCATCAATGTTTTGTCCTAATACAACCATAAATGCCTTAATTCTTATCATTTCCCTTTTGGTACTTGTTCTTTCACATTGAATTTGGTGTATTTTTGCTTTTTTCCCTAAAAAAAAGGTTTATAATAAAATCTAATATAAATAATACAAATTAATGCAAATCATAGTTAAATGAATGAAATTTGAATTGAATTTATCAAATCGAATGAATAATTTGATGTATAAACAAATATGAAATTACGTGAAAACATGTTTAAGCGTTTAATATCTTTACGCACCTAGACATTATCACTAGATTTCCTTGGTGTACTTGAGCTAATGAGGCCATATGATACTAATTAAGCCTTAATTAATTAAGTTTAAATCTCTTCAAAATAATTGTGTTTCTAAAAATATTAAAAATGGGATGACTATATAGGGTGAATAATGAGTCTGATCGGTTTGCGAGTTATTTGGGCTCGGTTCGATTAAATCTTGACTTGGACTTGACTCGAAATCTTAATAAACCGAGTTGAACCAACTCAAACTCGATTTGGAAAGCTCATGAACAAGCTTTGAATATTTATATATATATATAATACTAAAAGTAATTTCTTTAGTAAAAGAAAAACAATGAAATAAAAATAATAAAATTGTTTCGGTGTTGGTTATGAATTTTTTTACTAGATCCCATTTTTATCTTTACAAAAATACAGTAAAATTGTTTATTTCGAGTCGAGCGAAACCTAACAAGCATGAGCTGAGCCCGACAAGCTTCGAGCCCGAATCAAGCCCTATAATATTATTTTCGAACTAAATTCGAGCTTGATCATGCTTGAACTCGGCTTAGCTGGTTATAATCCTATGACTATATTTTCTCCTTTCCAAAATGGGATTATGTAAAAATGCATTTTCCTGTCATATATAGATGATAATCTAACATTAGTATTGCATAGGTTAGTTAGATTGGAATTAAAGACAAAAGCATAGGTTTAAAAAATAGTGTGGTTACCATCTCATAATTGTCTTATTACAAGACGTAATTAGTGGATAAAGAACTGATCTTCCACCTAACAGGTACTAAATTTGTGAAGTGAAATTGAAATGAATCATGTCCCACTGGCCAATTTTATTCTAAGCTGTCTTTTTCAGTACTACCATTTCCTTGTCTATTTAAAGATCTGTTAAATCACATTATTAGGACAGGTTTTAGGGTTTCCACAAATGGTGGTGAATGCTCTAGCATCTGTTTTATTGTTCATGTCTTAATTAATAATTAACACCCTATTTTGCTTACAAATGGAGGTTTCTTCAATAACTTTACAAACTCAATTTGAAGTGCAATTTTAAGATAGTTTTTTTTTTTTCTCTTTGGGTATAGTCTTTTTCAAGTATAATTAAATCCTTAGGATAAAATTTGCATCTTGCAAAGGTTTGATATGATGTTAAATATATAATGATGGGTTTTGTTATATGATTTTAAAGGCAAGTATTGTATATGAGTTAGAGTAGGGATGACAACGGGACGGAGTGGGTCGAGTTTGATGTAATATTAAATATTTGATTTATTTTCAAAAAAATAAATTAATATATTTGAATCTATCCCGTCCTTGACTTTTAACATATCTTACCCAAAATGACAAAAAAACTTAACCCAATCCGTTCTCACTGTTCTAATAAAAAAACAAAACTCGACTCGATCCGAAAAAATAAAAAATATTAAATATATATACCGGGTTGGGTCGAGTATTTTAAATCCCAATCTCGATCTCAATCTAACCCCAAAAATTCTAAATATTCATCCACCTGTCCTGGCCTGCTCTGAAACACAATTTTAATACTAAAAGACCTACCTCAAACGGATCGAATTGGGTCAGAACCCATCAAAAACAAATATTATTGTTATCCCTAGATACAAAAACATTATTAATACGATGATTCTTTATATCTATAATAATAATTTTAAAAAATAAATTCAAAAACATAAAAAATAGGTCTAAAGAAGATTTTAATTATAACTATAAACAAGGTTATCTTAATAAAAATTATATTTTTTGAGAAAAAAATGTAATCATTGGCCAATCTAAGGTATCTAATTTTATATCTAGTTCTTTTAATAAAGTTGATGACTTCAGTTACAATTTTTTTTAATCATTTGATCAGTTTCCATCGCATAAAATGCACTTAATTGCTGTTAATTGAAAGCATGTTAGGTCAGATCAGCCTTTTAAGCTCCCAGAAATAAGAAAAATACAAGTAAATAAGAGAACATAGACAGTGTGGTAATTAGGATATGCGATTCCTTTTGGACAGCTTTCCATCATATGTTTGAAAAGGATGTACGTCCTCACTAAATTCTGTTTGGAAATATAGCTTCTAGTAGATATTGATAGTGCATATAAATAAATTAAGGAGTAGATTTTAAAATTCGAATCTTAAACTTGTTAAATAGTATTTTTTTAAACAATTAAATGGTCGATTCAGACATAAACCCTAAATTTATACTTAAATAAGGATCAAAATTTTAAAATGTTAAAATAAGGACACAAGGAGTGAGTGTTTAGAGCAAAAATCTTCTATCTCTTTTCTATGCATCCTTTTGTGTCTCTCGTTAAATTTTTAAAAAAATTGAATTTTAAATCTTAACCCTAATTTTTTTATATTTTAAACCATAAACCCTACACTCTAAAAAAATATACCATACCATTAATTCCTTAAACCCTAACCACTGCCCCTAATCTTAAACCCTAAACCCTTTAATTTAAAGCGGAGGCACAAATGGATGAACAAGAAAGAGGTAGACGATTTGCACCCAAGTGTTTATGGAGATGTGGTCCTGAGTAAAAATCTTCTGCCTCTTTATCATGCTTTAATTCATGCCTCATGTTGAAAAATTTTAAAAATTTGAATTTTAAACCATAACCCTTAATTTTTATATCCTAAACCCTACACCCTACCCTTAATTTTCTAAACTCTAACCACAACCCTTAATCTAAAACCCTAAACCTCTAGTTTAAAGCGGAGACACAAATAGAGGTATGAAAAAAAGGTAAACGATTTGCATCCCTGTAGTCCCTGCCAACTTTTTATATTCAACAATAATAATATATTACTTTAAAAAAATAAAATCAATGATATAATCCTTTAATTTTTGAAAAAAAATATTTTATCCCCTCAAAATTTTACTGTTATTCTGGTCTCTTCCTTAATAAATTTTTAGTTACGCCCATGGGAGCGAGAATAGTGTCTAGAAAACTAGCATTTCATGTAGAAGTAAATAGTTGCTTGAAAGGGGTTCATAGCTCAACTTTTGGAATTGCTTCAACAATGGAATTAGTTGAGATTGACATGCAATCTTTGAATTGTAACTCAAAGCAAAGAAAGCTTCAGCACAGCTATTTTGAAGGGATCCATCTAAACTAATCGGTTCTGTCATTTTATTAAATACATTCGACTGTATATATCTTTTATTAGGACAGATGACATGGCTGTGATCTTTAGCATCTAATTGGTATTCCAAGTGAAACTCACAGATATATATTTACCAACATAAATGTTGTTGGTATTCCAAGTGTAACATAAATTTTAATGAACCCTGTCTGGTTTGTTGCATGGATGTTGATTGAAACCTTTGTTTTAGTTTTCAAACCCTACCTGGTTTACTGTTACTGGAGCATGCAAGTGGCTTGTCGAAAACAAGATGCATTATAAATCCATAAATCTATAATACTAAAAGAAAATCTAAGAAGAAAAATCCGCTTCACTTGTTCTCTCGACAAAACACAAATCCCAACATGAAACAGAAGAACAGGCAAAACACTACCGAAATGTTTATGTTTTAGTGTAACCATATTGGATCACAGTGAGTACTAAACAGACACAATAGAAACGATAAGATTCCTTAAAAAAATCTAAAATCTTGATAAACTGCTTTCATTAAATGATGTTAATTTTAAAATTTATTAAAAATGCTATTAAAAAAGATGAGTTATAATTATTAAAATGTTATAATTATTTTTTAAATGCGACAATTGATTATAAAATCTTATTGATTCTTCTTATTATTATTATTTCTTCTGTAGAACTAATGAGGTCTTGGACATGTGTAATAGAAAAAATCTCACGGACCCCCTAGAAATGACATTTGCTTATAAGGGCTACAATTTTATAACTAGTGTAGGTTATGGACGATTGCTTCTGAGTCACATATTTTAATAAACTAATTCATAGGGCCTAAAATCTTTGAATCGTCTCTGTATTAGATAAATATAAAATTATATATGCTCATAATATTTTATGGATAATATTATTCGAATTCGAGTCTCTTAGCTTATATATGTTTACTTTTTTTATAAGAATGTTGAAAGTCCAGAGCAAAATTAGCAGTGGATTTCCGCCATAAAAAACTAACCCACCTAACTCCCTTTATCTGTGTGTAGTTGCAGGCGTAAAAGCCAGGCAGCCATGGTACAAAGGAAAAGGTTAGATATTATAAAGATGGCAGAGACTCTACTGTCATGTTCCTTTGTTCCCTTCCCTTCATATCTTTACTGCAAATCAAAACAAAACAAACGACACCCCAACCTTTTTCCGAAGGGAAAGCTTTGGGATTTACCATTTTAATACCCTTGAAAGCTTTGGATGTGTAAATCACTGCTCTCAGAAATCAAAAGGGAGAAGAAAACGAATTATTTGTTTGCAGGTTTTAAGGCCAAAAAGATGAACTGAGTCTGACCCATCACCCTTCTTAGCAACAGACAATTAATCCACTCATCAGTTTGCTTTATTTAAGAATGTTATGTCCCCCATTGCCATCTTCCCTTTAATCTTTTCTTCATTTCAAAATTAATGGTCCCAACCCAAGAAGATTTCAAATCACAACAATTTCGTTTTCGTATTCATTTTTTATTTATTACTTGCTGCTTTCAAACATACATAGATGTAAGTTAAACTGTGGTCTTAAAACTGCCACCATTGTTTCCTGAGCTTCTGGTCTAATCACAGGAGGTTCCACCGCAAATATTCATGCCGACCGCCAGACATCATTTAAAGTTTGATTTGGAAACATATATATTAAACATAAAACTCCCACAGAGAAAAAAAATATATTATCTCTCTCTTTCTCTGTTCATTTAAATATAAATATTATATTGCATTCTGATTAAATACGATCTACGACGGAAAAGGAAATGGACATTGTTATAAATTTTGGCGACCAAATGTTCTATGGCTAGCCTACACCTGAAAACGCCATGAAGAACACTAAGATATGAAACACTTTCATGCAAGGAAAGAGGCATATAAACAGGAAAAAAGAAAAAGAAAACCCTTGTTATTAACTGTTTACCCTTTGCTTCTCTTTCAATCAAGTTCTTCACCTGTTTGCAGACAGACAACAGATAGATTTATGAACACGTGTGTAGCTAGCTACAGTGTTGTTCATGTGCTCCTCTCACTGGTAGACATCTCAAAAACAATATTCTTCACACGTGTGAAAGTTTCAGAAGCGGGGAAGAGAAGACAGACGTAGATCGCAACTGTAAACATGAGCTTTAGCTTAAAGGATGACAGCAGCAGCAGATTTACTAAACCGGATGAAGATATGGAAAGAGTTGTTGTTTTTATTGAAGTAGTCTCACTTGTAAAGTAGCTCATGGATTTGAGATTAATGATCACATTTACATATGAAATCATGCTAAAAAGAGTAAAATGGTGATGTTAAAAACCAGGAGACAGAAAGAAAGAACAAGTGAAGATTTGGTGTGCTAGAAGTTATATATAATCGTCTCATTTTGCACAACAAAGATTTTGTTGTGTTTTCTCGTTTAAATCAAAGGTTATTAGGAAATTAATTATTACAGCCTACAGGTGTAGATCCAAACTCACATGGTCTTGTACGCTTGGCTTTGATTCATAAACGTACCGACTCTGGGAACTTGAACCACCACCAACAACAACAACAACCTTCGATGGGCTCAATTCATCAGCAGCAAAAAATGGCGACGGATGCGACGATGATGCTGATGAAAGGTCGCGGTAGAAATTAGATGAGTTACTTTGAACCGTAGCAGGGATTCTCCATAACCCCAGTGGGCTGCCATTGATGGGTGTCTGAGAAAAAGAGCTTTGGTTCCCGTAAAACCTACTGCTACTACTGCTAATGCTATTGTTCCACGAAGGGTAAGTCGCCAAAGCCGGTGTTGGAGCTGAGCCTAGCCTGTAGTTCACGAGACCGTAGATGTGAGCATCAGATAAAGAGCTTTGCACCATTGCCGACTGAAGATGAGCTCGTTTTGCGTGTTGCCGTTCCCTTTTGTGGGCGTTCTGGTGACCACCCAAAGCTTGGGAAGTCGGGAAGTTCCTACAACAATAGTGACACTCAAACCTCCTGCTGTTTTCTCCATTCTCGTTCTCCTTGCTTGTATCGTCGTTGTTCCCAGCTGAGTCTGACTCGTTGCTGGCCACACCAGAGCCGGAGTCTGCACCACCAAACTCTTTTCCGAACAACCGAAGAGTACCCTTTTCTTTGATAGGTGCGGGGCGGATAAAGGGCAACTGAGAGAACGATTCAACGTTCATAAAGTCATGAGTTTCCCTTTCATTCTTGTCCATGAAGAAGAGAAGAGGTAAACAAAGAGAAGGGCGGTGGGTGTGAGAGAGGTGAAATGATTGAGGGGGAGAGAGGGAGAGGAAGAAGATAGCTAAGGCAAAGGGGTTGAGGGTGGGGCCTATAAAGAGAGGAGGAGATGACCCATGGCAATGGCAATGGCGATGGGCATGAATGATCTGAGAGTGAGGGCTGACAAGGAAGGCCACAAGTTTCTGGTCAGATATGAGAGTGGCTTTGGCAGTTTGGGTTGTCAAAGTACCACCTTTGCTTCCTTTCACTTAAATCTTTTGTTTGTTTTGGAAAGTTGTTCTGCCACACCACCTCCTAAGATCTTGACAATTTATGTTCTCACCCTCCACCTGCATTAACCAAAATTTATAATAAAAAATGTATTGGAAAAGTTTTAAGTATGACAAGAAATTAATACTCTCTTTGTAGTTAGTTTTAAAATTTTAATAACATGAACAATGAGTTAAGTGCAATAGTGAGGTTAAATTTTTAGGGTTTAAAAGTTTAGAGTTTTAGGGTTTATGGTTTACGGTTTAGGGGTACGTGGGTTGAAAGAGATATGTGATAGTTTTAGAATCTGATTGTCAAAAATTTAAAATGATTACCAAGTAAGATTGAATTTTAGAATTATTCAGAGTATATTTAGGATAGTATATCCTAGATATGTCAAATAGGAAAATTTTAGATAAAAATTTTAATGTGTAGATTTTTTTTTTTTGAAATTATAATAAGAAAATATTGATGTGGGAAGCAAATGACATGTGAGACCACATGGCATGGAAAGAGTGAGATAATAAGCCAAAAAACAAAAGGGTCACCATCCAAGGAAACCCTAATTCTCTACAAGTAGTAAAGAACAAGGTATTTCATTTTATCTTTTTGGCTTTGGTTTAGGGTTATGGTTATGGAGGTGGGGGCTAAGAAAACTTTTTTTTTCTCTCTCTCTTTTCTTCGTGTCTATCGAGTGAAGACGAGCGTTGATTTGTCTGGTGTGGGCACATAAGGGAAAGGTCACCATCTCCTAGTTCCCTCATCTCTCTCTTTCCCATTAGGTGGCTTGAATGAAACCTGTCTTTCCCACTTCTCTTTCTCCTGCAAAATCTAACATGTTCCCATATGTGGACCAGATCCTCGATGGAGAGACCTCATGCTTTTAAAACTAAAGCCTTCTTTGCTTCATCAATACCCTAATCATTATTCACTAGGCTTTGTTTGGATCCACGAAAACCTAGAATATACTAAATATGCCGAGTCCAATAATATTGTTTTCAAATCAAACCCGAACTTAAAAATAGCTTCGAGTCCGAGCATGCTCGTTATCACCCCTATCTGCATACACAACTTGATTGCTTTGGGGTGAGTTTTCAAGTAAATCTCATATTTCTTAAAAATACTCAAAAAAGTAAGGGATTAACCTGTGGGGAGTTTCTCGAGAAAACAATAAAAATGTTTCTTTGAGGTAAATTGTAGATGAAAGTATAATTATATGGGAAAAGAAGGTAAATTTGGAAGTGAGGCCATTATCCTGGTTTACTTGAAATGGCTCATGAACTGAAAGGCATAGCAGCCAAATATTGACAAGAAAACTATGAATCTCTGAGCTAAAGAAATGGGTGGAAAAAAAGAGAGATTACATAGTAAAATAAATTATATGAGGTGTTTTTTAGAGTATTTTTTTATTTAAGGAGGAGAAATCTATTATTACAAAATGAAAAGATATCGTAAAAAGATTAAACGATCAATCGAATGTATCAAGACAGTAGTAAATTAAATTTTTACTTTGATAGACAAAACATTATGCAATAAGAATAGATACAATAAATTACAGTGCTTCAACTTTTTAAACAAAGTTTTACTTTTACTACTTTAATAATTCATGCTAAATATTTTTTACATATTCATTAATTTATTTTTTCGGGCTTAAAGATATAATCTTACGATCAACATTTATACCTTAAAGTTTTAAAAACACTCTCTTACAAAGAGAAAATTTATTGACAAATATAAAAAATCTTAAAGTCTTAAAGAAATAAGTCCCTTAAGAATGCGAAATTATATCATGGATAAGTCTCATCATGTCATCCATGAGACCAACCAATAAAAAATATCTATCTCATCATTTTTTTCATGTCATATTTTCCTAAGTGAACCTTCACTTATATTTACTGTTAATTCAACTTAAGAATAATTTTTTCAAGTGAAAATTCACTTGAAAAAAATATGACATGAAAAAATTGATGAAGTGTGTGATTTTTAGTGGTTGGTCTCATAGACACGTAGTGGAACTTACCCATAATATAATTTCTCCTTAGTAATCCAGATATTATTTAATAAAAATTTAAATTTAATTTTTTAGAATTTTATATTTTTTCCTTTTTAAATCATCGATTCTGCTTGAAATTTTTTAAGTAAATTTTGCAAATCAAAATTACTTTTCTCAAACTCATTAAGTTTTGCTTTAAGTTCATCTATGGCTTTAGAAATCAAATCTATTTTAACTTCTAACTTTGAAAAAAAAAAATTGTTCATGAAAATATAATTTTTAAATTTTAAAATCATTATATGTATATTGTAATTCATCAAATATATAAAATTGAAGTAGATGAATTATGAGTTACCTTTAAATTTTTTTCAATGACCATGAAATAAGGATTGAGGACGAAACTAAAAATTTATTATAATTATAAAATATATTTTTAAATTTTTTTATTGATGGGAACCAAAATACAATTATTTTAGGGAAAAATAATTTTAATTTTTTTATCTCTATTCAGTATATAAAAATAATAATTGACGGGGATCAGACCCTCAAAACCCCCAATGTTCCACCCATGACAAGGATAAAAATCATTTACATCTAATAATGTCTTCTTTGGTTTCTTTACTTAAAATGATGAGTTTTTGGTTTATGATTCAAGGTAGGGTTTAAGGTTAATATTTAAAAACGTATATTTTAAGTTATAAAGTTTAAGGTTTAGGATGTGAAATCTAGGATTATGATTTAGAATTTAATTTTTGAAGTATTTTAGTAAGGGGTACAAAAAAAAGTATGATTAAGAGATAAAGAATTTTTATTCATAAAACAAAAGTCCGACTACTTCAACATTGATGGAGTTCTGTTTATTACTCCATGTAAAAACAAATACCTTTTTCTTATGACTTGATTTTTATTTTTGAATCGTGATCAATCATATTTGATGTACTCAATTTTTTGCATTCATAATAAATGATGAAATCATTGATTTTTTATATCACCAAATGCGTCTTCAATTGTGTTTTTTCTTCATAGTATTTTTTCAGACGTTTTTTTGAATAAATTAATAATAATTGCAGTAGTATTTGTTCTAGAATATATAATCTTTACTATTTGACATTGATCGCTCAATCACGATACTGACATTATTGGTGTTCGAACTCGTAACCTTTAAAAACATCAACCATTCTTTTAACCATTTAGGTTAAAGGACTCGTGCATCTTTCTCAGACGCTTTCTTTAGAAAAATAAAGAACAAATAAATTCTCAGACATTTTAACCCTAAGAGAATTATTAAATTGAACCCAATTGAGGTTGAACCATTTGCTGAGTCAGCATCCCGAATGAAATCAGTGGACCAAAGACTCAGCCAAATGAAGTAAATGGGAGGGACATGTGAACCTCCTGAACTTACAACTACCCGTTTCAGATCCCACGCTCTTTCATATCTTTTAGCATAAAATCATGAAAATAACATGTAGAAATATTTTCATTATTTGGTATTTTTATCATTTAAATATTTTTATTCTTAAAATAATTTATTTGAATAGTAAATAATAATTATATCTCTCTTAAGATTTTCATTGAACGAATTTATATGATTCTACCGATCTAAACACTTGGTTTTAAATCCTAAGTAATGGGCCCAAAATCCCCCGAAAATATCCAACCCAGATGGAGTTGGTAGGGGGACCAAAGCCTTGACACTTTAGTGGTTCACAATTACCCATTGATTTATCGAACACATATTCTTTAAAAAAATCTGATCCAATCTGAGCCGAAAATAAATTTATTTTATTTTATTTAATAAACCATATACATCAATAATATCTTAAAGAAAGCCCATATCTTTGAGTAAGATGGTGATGCTGTCCATGATAGTTGAAAGTAAAGTGTGAGTTACAGCTGAAGGGATGAACTTGGAACTGGGGAGTGGGGTTAAACTCATCAAGTCCCTTCGGACAACACTACCTTAAGTGGTCCTAAAACCAAGTTATGTTTTGGGGATTTTTTTATAAACAAATATCACATGTTTTTTGTTTAGTCACAACTTTGGGCTTTATTTGGGCCCACAAGACATTTGAATTTGGACCTATAAACCCATTAAACAATGGACCAAGAATCTGAAGTGGATGGTAAAAGTACCTCTGTCAATTTTTTTTACAAAAAATAAAAATGAAAAACCGTGGATCAAACTATATGCTAAGGAACTAATATGATAAGGGTTTCATGGTAAAAGAAATCTATATATTATATTTAAAAAGGTAAAACTATTTGTGACTTTGTGTGACCACCGGTGGTACTATTTTTATTATCCAATTAAAAATTATATCATCAAATTTTTAAATTGATCATAATTAAACTATTAGAAGTTAAAATATAATAAAAAGATGATGTGATAGTTAACAGAGATTTGTATATTATAAATTTTGTCTCTTTTATTTGTCTATTATATTATTTTGGTCTTAATTTTAATAAAATTAATCAATCGATCAGATAATTGATACATGTCATCACCCGATTAAATGAATTTACTCTAATTTTAATTTATTTATTTAATAAATTTTCACCCAGTCATATGGAGACATATGTAATTAAATTTATTAGAGTAAATTCATCTAGTTGTGTGATAATATGTGTCGTCATCTGATTAATTGATTTTTTAATTAAATTAAAATCAAGACCAAAACGATATATTAAGTAAATGATATGAAACAAATATATAAATATATAAAAATTTGTTAACTGTCACATCATTTTTTCATTATATTTTAACAATTAATGGTTTCATTAGAACCGATTTAAAAGTTCGGTTGTGTGATTTTGAATTTTTTCGGTTGGGTTATCAAAATAGGACATATCTCATAGTTGGGTTGTCACACATATAGTTTACCATATTTAATATTGCATTTCGGTTCCTCTATTAAAAATATGGGCAAACTGGTCCCTATATATTTCGTAAAGAAAATGTTCAATCCGCCATAAAAATTCATTGATTTTGCTGTTAATTATTCACATGGCAATTATAAGAAATGTAAAATAACCTTCCTAGTCCTCAGTCTTTACATATTTTAATTAATTTGATTTTAGTATAAATTTCTTTATTAAAACAATTATTGGAAATATTACCGTGTAGATCATTTGGCCACATCTTTAGGTAAAATTTTAAAAACATAAAAAAGATGTTTTTACCATTTTTATTGAAAATGTTTTAAGATCCTTTGTGTGGCTTGGGTGAAACATCTTGGGTGAAAAATGTTGAGCTCTGTGAACACTTCACTTATTTGGTCTGAAATTAGCACCAAGAGGGACAGAGTTGCATGGCAAAAACTGGTATGGTTACGGTGGGTTACGGTACTGTAAATATTATAAAACATAAAATTTAATATCGAAAATGTTATAATTTTTATAATATTTTAAACTGATAGTTAAATATCGAAACTTTGTTATTTCTTTTTATAGGTATTGAAATTTGTAAGCTTTATCGAAACAATTTAAATATCTAATAATATTTTAGGTTTTGTAAGTATTGAAATTTGTCTTTAAATATCGATATTGTTACGAGATTATTAACCTAAAATATTATAAAAAATATAACATATTTAATTCTAGATTTCGTGTTTTATAACATTTTCAATTGATGATATATCTCAACCGCACTGCTGGCTATAGCACACCGCAAAACTATTCTAAATTAGACTGATACTAAAATTTAATCTTGATTTCGTCTTTATTAATGATCGTTATTTCATTTTATCAAATTATTTTGTAACCTGTATTAATAATGTGTCCTATTATTAACACAGACAAAAGTAATTAGCTTAGATTCCTTCTTCGGTATAGGCTCGTGGTCAAGAACGGATCTATAAACAAACATTAAGATGGATAAAAATCTATTAAGTCTTTAAATATATAATTCAGGAGGAATAAAAATCTCTTTTATTATTATTTAAATTAAAAAAAAATTAAATATAATTATACAAAAAAATTTAAAAGGGGTAAGAGTTCCTCGCACTTTAAAACGTAGCTCCGTCTCTGGTTGGGGTGACCGTGGCTATGACGATAAATTGAGAAATATGTGTGGGAATGAATTAGGGTTTGCAGAAGACGAGAAATTAATAATAATATTTTAAATTAAAATTTAATCTATAATTTTAATTTTATTTTAAAATGTAATTAACTGTTTATTATATTTATTAATGTATTGATGTTTGAGTATCAATATTGGCAACTTACTTATGTTTAATTAGATATTATTTAATTAATTTGTCGTGTCTCGTATCTGTTATTTTGCGTATCTATAAATATAATAAGTTATAACGAATTTAACGACTTATATGTGTTCAATTGTATATAATTAAATAAATTTAACGTTTATTGTACTTTTGAATCTTCAAATTTTATAGTATCTTGTAACGAGTTTTAACGACTCGTGTTTGTTTGTTATATAATTAAAGTAATTTGTCGTTTTTTATATATATAAACATTATAAGTTGTAAAGAGTTTATAATCCTTTGACAATAAACACATCTCATAGATATTATAATCGAACACGAATCTGCAAATATTTATTCATGGATATGGGGTCAGACGATTTTTTTTTTCAAAATTAGAACTCGATTCGAGTAATTTGTTGAATGTCCTTGATTCTTATAAGAATAGTTTTAAGTAAGTGATGAAGAGGAAATTCATAGGAAATTCATACCTCACAAGATTTCTCTGAAAAGAAGGAAATAATGGAAGGAGATACAGAAAACATTTCTGGTTCATTTCACTGCTAGTTCAGTTGATACATTCAACACAAAGGAAAGGACACGACAATAGAAACCCTAAACATACATATATGTAACAGCACAAAAGGAAAGGAGACGACCAGACATAGGTTGGTTACTGCACCAGCTTCTTTATTTCTAAGTAGAGCTGACAACATTTTATCTGACATATAGAAACAGACTCCATGGCAAAACCATGGAGAGGACACAGACAAACTGTTGCAGTTACAGGTTCTTGTTCTTCCCTCAACGCCCTAGCTTCAGCTCCAAGTCCACACACTCAACTTTTTTGCTTGTCCTTATCCTTAAACTGAGCTCCAGATCGAGCTCAGCCTCAGGCTCAACATCAGCTTCCCTTTCCCTTTTCCTTCCCCTTTCGCTTTCCATCGTATAATTCCTTGTATCGGCAAGAGATAGCATTTTTCCCGAGGATGTTCCCAGCTCACCACCGTCTCCAAACCCAGTTAACGGCATCCACTCTCCCAGCAGATCCCTGGTCAGACTCTGGGTGTGGAGGCTCTCCGGCACAACCGTTTTGATAGGGTGAGAAAATCGAGGCATGTTTCCAAGAAGCCGCCTCATAAAACCATCACCTTCTGGGGTGGTTTTTCCCATGACTTTGTCCTGAAGCTGGTTAGGGTTAGGCTCCTTAGCAGCTGTACTAGCTTCTCCAGCTCCGGGACTAGGTTTTGGCCTCGGGGGAAACAAAACCGGCTTATTAAAAGGAGGCGGAGGGTTATTCAGCACAGCTGCTAGAACCGGTGACATTTTCATGGGTTCCTTGACAAGACGATGGACGTTCTGGTGGCCACATAAAGCAGTTGTGGAGTAAAAGATTTTGAAACAGGTAGGACACTGGTACTCGATCCTCTGCTCCGATGAATCGTACCCAAGGGAAAACTTCACACTGGAGTCTGTCTCTCCTGGTTGCACCATCCTTGGCAGTGGTGGGTTTTTCAGTAGGTTGTGAAATAGACCGAGAGAAAGCAGACCGCAAAGCAAAGTATATATAGAGAAAGAGGAGTGATCTGCACCCTCTACAATAATGATTTGCGTCAAAGAAACACAAATCATTAAATAGAAATGGGAAAATCAAGGGGAAGGGCAGATACTCTCATACATGGAAAGGTTTAAAATTTTTAGTGGTGAAGCACTAAGCTATAGAATCAAACAAATTAGATGAAATAATATCAGTTATTTTCATGAAAAAATTCGATATACAAATCGTATAAATTTTAGTTTATATGATTTTTTCTAGTTTTGAGATTATAAATTTAGTTTAAATGTTTAAATATAGGGTTTAATTTTTAAATTTTAAGATTTAAAATTTAAGATTTAAATTTTATAAAATTTATTTCACACGACTTATGTATCAAAATTTTACTCTTCTTTTCATGTATATGTTGTTTTGCCATTCTCCCATCTCCGATTGGTTTTTGATTTAGACTTTCCTTAGGCGTTTGTTTTTATTATTGCTTTACCAACTGCTTCGTTTTGTGTTCTCTCGAAATATTACGAAACCGCTGAAAGTTTTAGGATTAAAACGAGGGTGAAGAAAACAAAGGGAGAAACACACAACCAAGGTTTTTAAAGTAGGTCGCGGATTAAATTCGTAAGTGGTTTCGATAACAAAAGATGACATAATTTATTTTGATGATATGGATTCAAGTACTATGCGTGCACGGTATATATACGTTTTAAAATATTTAAAAAAATTAAATGGATATTAACTTATGATCACACAAACGTGTTAAAAAAGTAGGTTACAGATTGAAATAAGATAATAGACAAGATAGTTGTGCTCACAAACTATTCTTGTGACCAAAATAATCTAACTTGATTCGAATATTGTTAAATTGAGTTATAACAGTTAATTCTATCGAATGAGTTTAATTTAAGCATCTTAATATTCGATTTAAATAGTTTAATCGAACCAAAATAAATAGTTTAATTCTACTTCAATTGAAGCTCAAGCTTTTATAATAGTACTCGATCGAGTTCGAACTTATTTTAGTAATAAATTTTAAATCAAACTCAAAATTACTGTAATTTAAATTTAATTTGACTCAGTTACAACCCTAATTTAAGGGCCACTCTTTTTTCCTATAAGTTTTATTTATTTTTGTGTAGTCAGCAGATTCTCATTTATGATGTCCTTAAACATCTTGACCTTTTTCCTTGTATTTTTCATCCTTTTTGTTACAGCTAAAAATTCCATTCTTCATGGGAAATTATATTACGATACAATCGAAGAATTTTTACGAACTCTACTTAACTCGAATTATCTAAAATAAATTGTTTTATGTCTAAAAATAACTCATCCAAATACAAATATAAAAATTAAAAGCAAATGAGAATATGATAAAATCCTAAACTCGATTTAAAAGATTTGACGAGTCTAAAAAATCATATTCGAATCATAAGAATGTTGGATTATTTTTTAGCAGTAACCATCAGAGATTTTCTAATTATATTTCTTCCTTTTCTATATCTTGTAATATTAGATTATATAAACAAAACCTTAAAGCAATGTAATGTATTTTGAAAATTCGGTAAGAAATAAATTACAAAACCTTAAACCATTTAAGGATACGTTATTTTTCTTTTTTTTTAGAAAGAACTATATATGGTTCTGGAAAGAAAAACGAAATTTTTTAAAAAAATATGTTTATCGATATCGGTGAGTGACGAATTATGGTCGGTGATAATTTACGATGATCAAGACAACGAAGTTTGATAAGAACCCCGTCGAATTCTGAATTCGAAGGTGATTTTTAAGTTTGTACCCAATGTTCATGATAAACATCAAAAACACTCATTATGTCTTGTTTTTTGGGGTATTTGGTCTGAAAAACGAAGTGATAAGGTATTTGGTTGTTCATTTCAGAAATGAGAGATTTTTCGGGGGGGGGGTAAAATTGGCAAAAAAAATAAAAATAAAAAAGGGACTGCTTTGATCGAAAGGTCAGTTTTATAGTTATTTTCAAAAATAAAAATGAGTTAATACCCTGTTAAACCCTTTCACATTTCTGAAATAGCCCCTAAGCTCTTCCGTCGTTTGAAATCACGCTCGTATTCCCCATTCTTTTAACATTGATTTCAATCGCTTCCTTTGTAGATTTAATTTAGTTTTAAAATGGTTTTATTACTCCTGCAGTCCCACTAAAGTCGTTTGTTTTTTAATTTGGTCCAATCCAGTGGCGTAATCCCCTTGTTAGCCATTGTTACTTTTTTATTTGATATTTTAGCCCATATTATCATTCATTATCTAAATTCCAGCACTATTCTTTTATTTAATTTAATTTTAATCCTTTATTGTGATCTTTTGTGTTTATATGCTTTATTTGTTAGATATGTGATTTAATCGTAGGTTCGATTGTATGTTTCTTATGATAAATTTTAGATTTTTAAAATTTAATTAATTTAAAACATATTTTTAACCTAAAACTAAATAAGTTTTAGGTTAGATAATTGAGTTAAACTACGTGTTTTATTTACATATAAAATAAAAATTTCAAATTTCAAAGCCTAACAGAACTATAGAAAAAGAAAAGTAAGAAGTTGAGCCAAAATTGATGATATGAAGATTCCCCTTGGAGTTTTCCGATTGAAAACGCCCCAGAAATTATTATTTTATTACATCTTCAATATTAATGATATTTTGTTTTAGAGCAACTCAAGCCCTGTTTTCTTCCTTTTTAAGAAATGAATTCATTCGTAGCAGTGTTGAGCATGATTAACCGTAAAATCAAAAACTGAACCGAATTAAGGTATAATAGTTTATAAGTTTATGAACTGTGATTAATCGCGGTTAATCAAATTAAACTGAATTTAATTTTTATTTTTATAAGGTAAAAATATATATTTTATACTTAAAATATTATAGATGTATTTTATTTTTTATTTTTTTACTTAAAAATAAGTTTTTAATAAATATTTATGAAAATATCTTAAAATTTTTATTTTTTAATGTTTAAAAGTCATAAAATAAAGTTATTTTCATCAAGATCAAATATATTTTTTTTAAAATTAACGTTAATATTGAAAAACCAAAAACCGAGGTTAACCGAACCGAAAACCAGTGGTTACTAAAATAGCTTATCGAATTAAACCAACCCGAACTAAATGCACCCTAATTTGTAGGATGAAATACATACATAATTATTTAGTTATAGGGTTAGTATCGATCGGTGACGAAGTCACTCCTAATTTTTTTACACTTTTGTTCCCCTATTTAAATTTTTTAAAAAATTATTTTTTATGAATTTAACCCTCTATTTCTAAATATTTATGTCTTGCCTCTCAATCCCTAAATTTTGATCCCGTCTCTGATATCAATTTAATCACTATACTTTATCATTAAAATAATTCTTAATGTAATTATTTAACGTTAAAACTTAATAAAAGAACGATATGAGAGTTAAAAAATATATAATTACACATTTGATTCATACTAATATATTTTTTAAACTCTGTCTAAATTTTATTTTAGCAAAATAAATTAATTATTCAAATGGGTGTTTCCTAGTAATCTTTTGAAAACCAGCATTGTATTAGTATTCTTACAGATTCATCAGAACAGAACAATGCAGCACTGGAAATCACCATTTCCCCCTAAACTGTCTCCCCTTCTGTTCTTTTCCAATTAAATGTTGCTGTTCCAGTTGTGAAACTAGACCAAATCGTGTCTAATGTCTTCTCCACTGTCACAGTTTTACAGCATTTGAGACAAAATGAGGAAAATATAAGTGAATAGTAATGAACATGGTTTCATAGAGCAAGCAACGTCAATTGCATCACAATGACGCAAACAAAAAAGAGGTCTAAGGATACAAATTACAAGTGTACTCATAAATCATTGTCTACAAAAACATTCAGCAGAAGGCGGCGGCCGCGGCGGTGGAGGGATTAGAGTGGACATATTCCAGTACCAAATACAACAATCAAAATTTATGAAACTGTACAAGAAATCACCTCGATTCGCCATTGTTCGTTTTAGTATCATTCTTCTTTCCATATACGGCCTGTTACCCTCAACTTCAGCTCTTGCCTATCACCACCCGAAAAGTATAGAGCTAGGTTCCTTTGGATCACCAGTCCATCCTGACTGTCGCGAACTTTCCTATGGCTGTCGCGGATGCTCCTGGGAATCCCTTGCCATATTAGCTTACGACCGTTGGCACCGACTTCGAGACTATAACTGAACTTTTTTGCTTCATTATCATCGCCCATAAAACGTAAAAATGCCATATACACAGGTGCCATCCCAAGCTGGAAAGCCTCGAAGTGCAAGCAGAACTGTTTTCCGAAACAATTGAAAACCTGCAGAAAATGTCAAACAAACTGTAATCAGTGAAGCATAGAACACTTGGTTTATGTGTGTTGTAGCATAAAATGAACTTACAGTGAGCATCCATGTGGCGTTTTCAACTTCGTGTGGATTTGATTTGACATATCGATGGTTGAAGGTGCATCCATCATGCATGTCAACCTTGTGATCATCCTTGAGATGAGCAACGAGGGTAGGGATGTCACCTGTGACGGAGCACTCAGACCCAGCATAAGGGCAATTATAGGGACGGAACCGACAGTGTTGTTCATGCTTAAGCTTGCTGTAATAGGGGAAGATATCGTGGCAACCTAGATTCTGGAATTTACAAGGGAGTTCCAATGATTCTGCAACTTTCTCTAAAGCTAAGCACCTTATATTTCCAAGATCATAGCGGCATGTCGGGCAACAGTTGTGCACTCTAATCTTGCAGTTGGAACACAAAGTGTGTCCATTTGGGCACTGAAATAGAAGATTGAATGTGACATCAAAATTTTGAGTAACCGAGTCGATTTCAAAGAAGAAAAAGGGAAAGAAGCGAAAACAAATTTTCGATGCAACAGTCAAAATGTCCCTAGAACTTGAGTAGTAAATGAAAAAGTAACTGCAATAAAACTAAACATCATAAGAGCTAACTCTTGACAAAAATTTGCCAACTCCTTTCCCACCACTTTCCGATTACAAAAATTACTTTTCAATCTACCGTCTCGAATATAACTCTCCACTACAACAAACCAAGCTCCTAGATTATACCTATCTACTTCGATAGACATAAATAACCTCTTTTTTTTTTCCCTAGAGCCCTATGTCCACAGTCCTTCACTGATTTGCAGCTGATTCCCTACACTTCACACAGTACATACGCAAACACCTAAATAAATAAGGCATCATAGCAAGTTTTTCGTCACCATTTTGACCCCAGCATACAGATGCCATCACTTAGTTCCCTACATGCATACAAAGCCATGCATGTAGCATTCACACAATGATGTAGTCAAGAAAATTCAGTAATACGAAACACAATGAAAAGAGGGGTAAAACACAAAATGCTACCACAGAACTATATCTTTATGGGAGAACCGGGATAAGCGTATGCATGGAGAACACACCTGGTGAATTGGTGGATACATCAAATTTGTACATACAGGGCACTCAAGGAGCTCGTAAACACCGTTGTTTGAATGAATTCCATGTTTTCCAACAAAACTAACAGCATTTTTCATCGTTGTGGTATTACTCTCAGTTTTTGTTGAAGCGATGTCATAATCTGCAACAGGGGAATGAGACTCAACAACTTCTTTGCAAGCACTGCCTCCGGGAGCCATTGCTACTTTAAATGTCAACTACTGCAATTATTTTATGTTTATCTACTTTTAAGAGGCTTCAATCTCTATTTCCCTGTAATACAGGATAAAAGTTAGATTTCAATGGTAAGAACAACATATTTTAAACACACCACTCTGAAAGCAGAACACCAAGGAGAAAATAAGACATGCAATGCGAGGCATTAAAAACGAGAGCTATTTTGGTAACCGGTTCTTTTTTCGATGCCAAAACTTCACATATTACAACAAAAATCAAAAAATTATCAGGTAGCATTTTCAAATGCACTCGACCTTTCAAACGAAAAAAATCTAGCTACGGCGAAACAGAAGATACAAATTACAATCTTATTGCATTCTGCCAGGGCAACTCAATATCCATGGAGATGATTGTTTATAAATGTTCCACCTAGAACATTAATCATATCTTGTTCATGTAAGAAGCCTCCTTCCTATTTATTATCTCATATAAACAGACAGAGCAGGTGAAAGCAACATCCTAATACGGAATAACTGCTTTCAATCGTTCCGGTTCGAAATTCCAGCAAGGACAATCATGTTTTCCATGTTAAACATGTTTACCCAGCAGAAAAAACAAGAGGAAAGCAAATGCATAATAAAAGGGATCATTCATTCTTCCTCCAAACAATCAATCCGAACATGTTTACCCAGATTTTTAAAGGAAATACTAGCTATTTCAATCAACTATAAAGCTGAATAATGCAGGAAAAAGTACATTTTTAAGCAAAATGAACCATAAAACCGAAACATGAGACAAGAAAGGCATAAAGAACAAAACTTCCACCAATTACAATCAAATCCAAAATTTTGAATTTGATTTTCCCCACCAAGAAAAAACATAACCTTCAAATTTTATATCTTCTAAACAAAACAGAAAATGAGACAACGAAAAGTGAAAGAAAACAACCCTACCACACCCAATGTCAAAACCAACAACCAACTCTCCCGTTTGGATGAATCAAAACATAATCAACAATGGAACAAAGGGAAAAACACGTAATTTTTTCCAAGTTTCAAACATTACCAACCGAAAAGACAAAACCAACAAGGAACAAACCCAAAGAGAAGGAGAAAAAAAGAAATACCCAGTTGAGATTTCCAAGCTAAGTATCCTAACACATCATGAAAAGGCCACAATGAAATCTGGGTTGCGCTCAGAACAACGTAATAAATAAAAAATAAAACAAAAAAGACGAAGTGCCAAAGGAGCAGCGAAACTTACGGGGTTTAAACCAAATACAAGGAAAACGAAGGAGAAAAACTTGGAGAACCGTTTTCCATGGAACGGTGACCATGCTTATATATGCATTCACAGTTTATTTTTGAGAAATTTGGCTTCTTGTTTGGAAGTAAGTGGACCGACGCCTGTAGGTGCACGCAACATTTGAAAATTCGACTTCTTTTCTTTTCTTTATACCTTTAAGCTTAGGTCTTTCCTTTTCACAGTCCCGTTGACGTTTTCTTTTCCATGTGAGGACGAAGCAGGTGATATTTTGAAATACTACAACTGTTTGATAAATAATTCAAATTTCGTATACAATTTTTAAAATTTATTATTAAATAATTTAATATTATTTAAATATATTTAAAATTTAAACTTTCATATAAAAAATTGTAGGAAAATACGTTTATCACATTCAAGTTTAGAATGCAGATACAATTAAGATAAAATTATAAAAAATTAGAAAGTTAATCATAAAAAGAATTAGATAAAACATATAAATTGTGAATGAATTTTATTATTTAATTTATTTTAATTTTTAAAATTTTAAAATAATTAATTAATTTATTAAATTTTATACATTAATTTTTTTATCAATCTTTTAAGTATCTCGTTACGAGTGAAAATAGGTTTTTTCATGTATCCTTCCATGCTTTCGTTTTAAATTAGAAAGTTTAGGGTTCAAAATTAAAAGTTGTGATTAGGGTTTAAGGAATTAGAGGTGAAGTGTATTTTTCTGAAGATATGATTTAGGGCTTACGTGTAATTTTTTTGTTTATCTTATTTCTTCTTCGTTTTAAGTTCAGTTTTTATCAAATTTTAACTACAAGTTCCACTCTCACTATATAATTTTTGGATGAGTCTACCACGTGCGACAAACATTGTTGAACACTACTATTGCTGAACATTGTTGAACACTATTAAATTAGTTAATAAAAATTAAAAATTTTAAGGACTCAATATACAATTAATAATTAATTTTAAAAAATCAATTAAATTAAATTTATTTTCATATATGTTAAAATTTAATTTTTTTAAAATAAGAATAAATTATATACTTAGTATCTCAGTTATTTTTATATTTCTATTTTGGTACTCAAACTAATTTTTTTAATAGAATAATACCTAACGGTACATATTATTTTTATTTTGATACCCTAATTATTAAAATTAAAAAGAAACATAATATTGCTTGGTCAAATAACAATTTTAGACCCTAAAACTTATACAAAGTATCAATTTATTTTACAATGCTACCAATTTAAATATTATTTTTAATTTTTAGATTAAAAATATAAATTCTCTCTTCTTCTTCTATTCAAAGTATAAAATATTAGATATCGAACAATTTCTTTGTTGTCAATATGATTTTTTATAAAATTTTATCTATTTTTTAATTTGTCTAAAAATAATATTGACTTTAATAACAATAAAAAAGTAAAATATGAAAAAGTAAAATTCAACTAAACGAAATTAAAAAATAATAGCGATTCCACAATGATGTTGGGTTTTTTCGAAATTAAAATTAAATTAAATTAATCTTCATTTTTTAATTAAAAAATATTCTTTGCGTTAAGAGTCTTAAACGAAAATAACTTTTTTCTAAAAGTTTTTTAAACATATGATATAGAAATATATTTGATCATTGTTTCACTCTGGAATTTTTTAACCAACCAAAATTTATTGTTTAATTTTGTTTTTTAATGGGTTAAACTTATTTTGGTTTTCGAAATCTTTGAATTTTTTAATAATTGTTTTTTTCTTTTTCTTTTTGGTTTTATATTATTTCATTTTGTTCCAAAGTCGAAAGGTTTTGGTTACAAGTTCTTCGATAATGTGCCGAAAACAAAAAGATGTTCTTTGTCAAGGCTCAAAAAATCAAGGCTTACTTCAACCAAAAATTAAAAATGATGTTTAAATCGAATAAAGTGATAGGTTGTATAAATTTTAGAGACTAAAATTGTTATTTGTTCAAGCAACATCTTTGTTTTCATTTATTTTTAATAGTTAAGGTACCAAAATAGAAATAATGTGTAACGTTAGGTACCATTTTATTAAAAAAATTAATTTGAGTACCAAAATAGAAATACAAAAATAGGTGATATACTAAATGTATAGTTTACCCTTATTTAAAAAATAAATTTTAATATATATGAAAATAAATTTAATTTAAATGATTTTTTAAAAATAATTAATGATTATATGTTGAGTACTTCAAATTTTTATTTTTTATTAATTAATTTAATAGTGTTCATCGGTGTTCAGCGATAGTGGTATTCAACGGTGTTCGACGTCCGTCGTAGAATTTTCCATAATTTTATGTAATATCAATTCATATTTTAATATAAATATAATATTTTTATAATTTAGTCTTTTAACTTTTTATTTATTCAATTTGGTGCTTCAACTGTAACTTTTGTAAATTCTTTCTTCTCATCAATTTTTTTGGCTCTTTTATACTCTTATAAATACTTTGTTCTAAAAAAACCCTTCTTTAAAAATAACAATATAAATTATTTTATAATTTTAGATGATATTTATTTTATTAAATATTATAAATAGAGACATGCGCAATACTTTATGTTAGGGGTAAATCTATAAAATTCTATGCGATGAGAACTTATAAAATTTCGCAGGACAAAAATAGATTTCTAACAGAAATTTATAGAATATTTTTAATTCAAATAAGAATTTTAAAATTTTAGAAGACGACCGCCTCTTTCAATCCCTTTTAAGTTTATCATTAACCATAAATCTTACTTAAACGTGTGAAAAAAAATTATTAATATATATACGTATATTTTTATAATTAAATAAAATCTTTTAAATCGAAACCAATATATAACATTATAAATAATTAAAATTTAACTTTAAAAAGTCAATTTAAATAAAATTTACATCACAAAATAAAAATCTTAGCTATTTATTAAAAAAATGCTTAACTCGATTTAATTTTCACTTTATCTATATAACAAAAAAGATAAAGGCAACGAGTTCTAAAGATGGTTGTTGAAATTGAAATTGAAATTGAAATACTGATTGTGTTTGTGTCTACATTTTCAGTTGAAACAACAACGTTTCTATATTTAAGTTAAGTTCAATTATTAGATAGCCTTGGTATTTATTTATTTATTTATATTTTTTATTTATTATACGTATATCATTAAATATTTAATAATAGAGTGACCAACATATGAGAAATACAAAAGTAAAGTGATAAAATTGAGATTTTTTTAGTGACCAAAATAGTAATGAGATCAAACTTGAGTGTTGAACTTTATAGTTTACCCCTTCAAAGATATTTGTATTCTATTCTTATCCGTTAAGTCAATAGACCAAGGGGGAGAATTGCAACAAGTCACACGGAAATTCGTAAAAAGAAACAGCAACCATGTCTCTGTCAATGTCTTGTTGCTTTGGGTCAACCATTTTCATTTGGTTAAAAAAGGAAAAACAAACATGCAGTTTCTGTCGCTCTATACACCACTTTCTTCCCTACGACTGAATTGTTGTGTTGCCTGTTCCTGCTGCTAAGACAATGGAACAGTCTCCCTAAGCAAGCTACTAATGCTACGAGCCTTAACCCGCTTGGTTTCCCCCATTTGGTTTCCACTAACAGCAAACGACGTCGTTGCTTCTCCTTCTTCTTCATTGCTGATGGGGGTGGTGGGGCTGTGGGTATTTCTGTTGCTTTGCATTTCCAAATGGCGATTGCACAAGCTACGGCCTTTCACCTTCATTTTGTTACACCTCCATCCTTTCTTCTCCTCCATTAATGCATCTAGCACGACTCTCCTCTTCTTCAATGGTATTGTCTTTTCTTCCTCGCACCACCGCCCTAATATTCATGCCAAATCAAACCCCAACCTTGTAAAAGATCAAAACTTTACATGAAACAAACATGTCATACCAGTGTAGGATAGGGAAGACGAAACGGAGTTGCTTGAAGATGATGTCTGCCCGAAAAGGCCATGCCCAAAACTGTAGGTAACAAGTCAAAAACAATCTCACCCTAACAAGTCACATGACTGAAAAAAAACAGATAAAGATGGAAGTATGAACCTTTCAGTAGTTGATATGGACCAACTATCAATGGTATCTTTGGAATCCGACCCATTGTCAATGGAGGAAAGTCGGGAGTTGATTCGACTGACCATGACATGCGGAGAGGGTGGTGGTGTTGGAGGTGAAAAGGAGCGTTGAGTGTGGTTTCGACTGTTTCTGATCCTCATGTTTTGATGGAGGATTCAAGTGGGAATGATTTTTGTAAGGAATGCGGAAAGAGTGGGGTTTTTGATCAAGTAAAGTAATCAATGGGTGAGATTTGTTGAAGTGGCAGCGAGAGAGAGGTGGATCGTTTAGCAGCCAAAAGGATCCGACATAGGACGAGGCACGCAGCCAGCGTTGTACGGTGTTGGGTTAGTTTCGCCCACGCTCTGTATCCATTCGCCTGCATTTTTTCCCTTCATTCTCATTTGCCAGTTGACACCCAGCAATTCAGTTATTTTGAGCCCAAGTCACCATAAAACTAGAAACAACTATGGATTTAACTTATTGGTTGGTTGTATTAAATTAAAGATTTAATTAATCGTTTTAATGTAAGTACGAGTTCTCTAACTTAAGTGATTAAAGAAACGGTTGTTATTCTTAAAGGTTACGGGTTTGAATACAGCAACACCAGTAGAGAGTGATTGAGCGATCAATGTCAAATGATAAAAATTATAATCTAAAATAGATACCACTGTAATCATTATTAACTTGTTAAAAATAATTAATAATGTAAGATTTAATTTTTATAATAAAATCAGTTTTGATTTTTAATACTTTTCTAATTAATTAATTAATATTTTTTTTGTCTCATTTGACACGTCATTTCTATATTTTAAAATTATCCAACTAGAATGTTTTATTATAAAATCAATAATTTTTTTATAAAAAATGTATATTTTTTGGATAAACTAAACTTTATTTATCCAAGATAAATCTGCTTACAACAGCCTGTAAAGTATGTAATAGTTGTAGAGCTATCAAAACTTTTCAAGTAATTACAATCAATTACTTTAATTCAGACATTATTTTTAATACGAACAACAACACTTGAAGGCAAGCGTAATTGATGTTCATACTTCCTGCGTTACGCTCCTGTCATAGATAATAGTTTAAACTACACCATATCACTCTAACTATTACAACTTTCATAGTTTTACTTTTTCTCATACGTTATACCCATACTAATATTTCAAGTCAATTACGATATTGATACAATAAATTATAACCCTGTATTATGATGGACCAAACTTGCAATATGAAAGAGCATTCCCCAAATACAAGGTATATTTTATTTTTAACTTTTCAATAAAATAAAATTTAACTTTTAAAAGATAAAATTATTTATTTATTTAATTATTTTATATTATATTTTTTATACAAACTTTTTGTTTTTAAATTACGTAAAAAATAGATAACAAACATCTTAACCAAGACGAAGGGAATAATAAATTATTAATATAGAAATTAAATTAAGATAAAATACTATTCTTAGTAGAAAGTTCGTGTTTTTTTTTTGTTGGATACATATTTTAAAGTGTCCTGCAATTCAACCTCTATACATACCTTTTAAAATATATTACGTAAAAGTAAAATGCATTTGTTTTTAAAATTTTCATTGGGTAAACTGATGTATGGATAAGTCTACGGAGGCTTGGTGCAATAAAACATCATACCGATACAAGCAATCAATTATTGATTTTTAAGATATTTTAAAAATTTGTTTGAGTGAAAAATATTTTCTAAAATCTTCAAAATTATTTTTTCAAGTTTAATGGACCTTGAATTAATTTTATAATATTTGTTCAAGTTCAAAATATTTTTCATTGAGTTATATCAAAATAAATATATTAATCGAATGTAAACTAAAAAATTAAGTTAATCGAGTTAGTGAGTCATATTTAATCATTTAAATTTTATTTGAATTTTTAATCAAACCGAATTTATAAAATTTGATTCAATTCAAGTAATTGGAGCAAAATATTAACACGAATAAAATTTTATTTGGAGTAATAACTTATTAATTTAAAAGCGAAGCGGTGATTTATATTGTGTTGACCGTTAAATAAATGTCTAAACTATGTATTTTTAGATAGGTTACTCAAACTATATTTGTGGTCAAACATATATTTACGTTTCATTCTGTGACCCATTTAAGGTTTGACCGTGACGAGCGTTAATTTTATTATGTTATCCAATCAAAATTAAATATGTGACAATATTAAATATTTTTAACAAAATAAATAAGATTTTTTTAAAAATTTTCTTAAAATTTTCAAATAAATCTCAAAATAGTCCTTAAAATCCTAACCCCAATTTTGGTTACTTTCACCTATGTTGATCATATTTTTGGCAATCAAATGAATCACTCTTCCATCGTCGGGCGATTCACACACCTTTCATCGTTTGTTATTCTGTCGTTCATCACAAATCATTCGAATAAACTATTCTATAATGTTATCATTTGATGATCAACAGGTTTTTGATAAGGATATAATGAAGTAAATGGTTGTGATTGTTCGATGACAAATATGATGGATGATTGTGTAACAATCACCGACAAAATAATTAGGCTAAATCAGGATTTGAGTTTGGGGTATTATACATTTTAAAATTTTGGGTCTATTTTATAAATTTTAAAGTTATTTTATTTTATTTATTTTTAAATATAATTTTAAAATTATAAGAAGATAATCCATCTTAGATAACAGAAATTAATAGTAAAATATAATAAATAATAACGATAAAACATCTATTTAAGTACGCTAAAAATTATTAAATACTTATTTAAGTTAAATTAAAATATAAAATTTAATTAAAAAAATATAATTCAAATACTTATTTAACTGTTAAACTAATTAGATATAAATGAAAACTTCGGAACTTAACTAAAAAACCCGACGACTAGTTGAGTAGCTTTATTGGGTTTGGAAAAGATAAATCTCCATTTTTGTAAAGGCAGCAGAATGATGGCCTGTGGTTCATGTTCAATGGCAAGCATCTTATAGAAGAATTGTGACATGTCAAGATCTTGAGTTCAGGCAGTATGGCTAGGCTAGCCCAGCCCATTCCCCTATTTACATACCCAAAAGAATATGGCTGGAGCCATATTCAGCCCTGCAGTCACTGTCAAAAGAATATTTTATTTTTAGAATATATATAATAATTATTTAAAAAGTAAATATTTTTAATCAATTAAATGATACTACATCAATAAAGTATCACAGGACATCATCTGATCATTTAAAAATATTTAAAAAATTATAAAACAATTAAATTATAAAATATCACATTAATAAAGTGCTCTGTGACATTATCGCATTATCTCTATATCATATAAATATATCACATCAATTTAAGATTTTAATCTTTATTTAATTAATAATTTTTATTAATTATAATAATATTTAAATAAAAATAACTCATTAAATAATTAGTCATATGAAACTAAAATAACTGGAAAAAAAAATCAATCATTAGAGGCTATTTTTAACTTAAAAAAGTAATTCTATAAAGTCGACCCTAGACAGTACAGCACCGACAGACCTTGAGCATATATTTTCGGAGTTGACGCGTAAACCCAGCAGCAGTCCGCACACTCCTCGCTGGCAGTGTACGGCTCTTCCAAATCCACAATTAATTTACAGATTCAATAAATTAATATTAAAACAAAGGGATATCTGTAGATCTTACAAGTATTTTTATATCAACGGATTAAACCAAGATGAGGAAGATCTCTCTTACTTAACCAAAAAAATAAATAAAGGTTTAATTCTTGTTTTAAATGTTGAGTAATTTTAAAATATATAATTAACATTTATTTTTATACATATTAATAGATCACAAAAAATAAAGTTTTTTAATATTATTGACTATTTTTTCTAATAATACGATATTTATTTTACTGTAATAAATCAAGTCATATAGATTGTCCAGCCGGCTTACCAAAGTCCCTTGCTCCCTTGGCTTCCACACTTGTCAGTTGAAACCCACACCACGAAAAGTTCTAGTGTTTGTCCCTCACAGCTGTTGTTGGGCGGTGCGGATTCCCTTCCATATAAAATATGATTATTTTGTAAGACCAACCCAACCTTGTTGGTCCACGACAGGCGATTGGGAAGAAGACCTACGAGGAGCACCACCGTATACTCACGCGGAGCTTAGCCTTTGGGTGTCGGTCGGGACAACTTTCCACACGTGATAGTTTCGCAAATAATTTTAGAAATATAGTATGAATTCATAAATTCTAGAATAGACATAATTAATAAAAATAAATAATTAGCTTAAATATATAAATTTTAAAATTCATACCAAAGGGAAAATAAATAAATGATAAAATGATTTCAGATTTCAAACTAAAACAACGGACTCTCCAACTCTGTTCTTCACTACGGATCCAAGCGGCCGTACATGTTTGACGTGAACGAGTAAAAACAGTCTTCGTACTAAATAAAAAACGAATGGGTAAACTATTTATTTACTCGTCTAAGTATTACTATATTTTTGTTTTTACCATTCAATTACTACAAATTTGATTCCAGTCACCGACCTTATTTTTATTCTATTTTAATCATTGGTCCTTAAAAACTCTTTTCTTAATCAATATAATAATATATTTAATTTTTAACATTTTTAATTTAAAAAAAAACAGTCACTTTTTTCAATAATCCGATAAATTTAATTTTTCACGTTATCTTTGTCATTCTTTTTTTATTATATTTTTATTGCATAATTATCTCCTTTTAATTCATTTTTATATATTTTAATTTTTGTATCTTTTTTTAAATTTTTTTATAATTATATTATTTTAATTTGTTTATATTTTTAATAGAATTTTTTAGAATTTAGATCAAATTAATAACATTTATAAATGTTGAAAGCAATATTTATTGAATAATTTAGAATTATGACTAAATCAATAGAAATGTAAATTTATGCAGTTGGATAACAAAAATAGAAATGTTATCCTTAAGCGACTGATTATGTAATTTACCCAAATAAAATAGCCTTAAAACACAAAAGAAAATAAATAAAGGAAACAGTTAGGATGGGTCCCACTTTGACACCCATTTTTAAATAAACGGGTAAGAATGGGAAAATCGCATTAAAATCGAATGATTGAATCTAAAGGGCAGGTACACGTCTATTTAGGGGATTTTGATCAATATTACAACTTCTGCCATCAGTAAACGAATTAAATATTCAAGGAATCGTTTAACGAAAAAATTGTTTATTTATTAAACAAATAAATATATATGAAAAAAATTATTTATTTATATTTATAAACATTCAGCAATCTGATTATTTAAATTTATTCATGTATATTCTTTTATATTTATTATTTTTTATAAAAAAGTTATTATATTTTTAAAATTAAAATATATTATAAATATGAATTAAAATAATTAAACAATATTCATTGCACGAGATTTTAGACTTTTTAAAGAGACATTAAACAATATTTGATAATTTTTGCATTTATTTATTATTTTAATAAATAAAAAAACAAAAAAATATGTTTGTTTAATTATTCGTGTTCATTCATTTATTTGGTTAAAACTAAATGAATAAACAATAACATACCTTTATTCGTATTCGTTTGGTTCGTTTATATGAACAATAACAATATTTTCTTATAATCATTTATTTGATATTTATTTTTTGTGTCACCCACTATAAACCGTTAGGTCATATTAAAAGATGTATAATATTATAAATAAAATAAATTGTAATAAAAAATTACCTAAATCAATAAATAATGAATTAAATATAGATAATAATATTTAAAATATAATCCGACCAACTTTTATTATTGTAAAAAGTATAATAAAATCAAAATATTAAAACATTAAAATATACTGAATTCCACGTTTTTTACATGTATACCGACATTAATATAGCTCTATTAATTAAAGATTCTTCAACTAATATTTTTCATTAATCGGATTAATAATTTCTTTTTTGTGTTAAATAATTAGATTACTCTGATCCTACCTACCTACTAATATATATTTTTAAATTATTTAAAAATAACAAAGATAGTGTTATGAAGAAAAATAACTTCTTCAATGGCAGAATTGTTAATTATATGGAAAACGAAGCCCTTTTGTTTTCCTTTAACCATTTATTCTTCCTTTTCTTTAAGCTTTTTTGTTTTCCTTTTCCTTTTTGCGTCTTTGGGCATCTGTCTCTCAGTCTCGACATTCATCACAACCCTCACTTCCTGTACAGTCTGTTCCACTTTCTCTCATTTTCTCTCTCACCAAACACCATTTCTCCCTTTACTCTGCAGAAATTTCCCGTCTGATTGCGTGTTGCCGTAAGGCATTGGCCATCAATCCCATGGCGGACATAGCAAAGTACACGCCCATCAATGGCGGAACAGCCGTCGCTACAGACTTTAAGAGCCTGTTTACGATTATAAAAACTAGAAGAACCGTGGCTTTCTTCATGTTTGCCTTCGTCGGTTTCACTGTTTTCTTAGCCTTTTGCCCTTCTTCAAACTCTTCTTCTCCTTGGGTCTCCAACATCTTCACTGCTAGTTCCACCACTTCTGCAACCGCTGGCTCTCATAGATCTCAATTCCCTTCCCTCTTTAATTTCTTTTACCCCAACACTTCTTCTCCACTTCAACAACAAAGCGTTAACTTTACTGCTGCTAATAATCATACCGGATCTTTGAACGAAACCCTATCTTTCAGCGGAAACAATCGGCTCCCTAGTTCGAGAAACACAACTGTTTTGCCTCCTAACACAAGTACAAACGAAACCCAAACTTCAGTTTTGCATGCAAATCCGACCAAAGCTTCTTCTTCTCCTCCCAATGTTAATGAGAATCCTCCCATCACAACCAACCAGGCTGAGAAGAAAGAGAATTCTGATAAAGCTCAAGTTTTGCAGGTTAATCAGACTACAACAGTTACTGAAACAACTCCGGAGGTAGCCGTGGCTAACCAGAGTAGAAATTCTCCGCCCAAATCTGATTCTTCCGACAAGGTTAATCAGACTAAAACAGTGACTGAAAATACTCCGGTTGTAGCTAACGTGAGCAGCAATTCTCCGGCCAAATCCGATTCTTCCGGAAAAGTAGAGAAAAGTGCAGCTCAAAAAGGGGAGGCGTCAAGCAACACCGCTTCACCGACGAAGGGACAGTTGAACGAGAAAAAGCAGGGCAGTGGGAATGGTTCAGGGCTGTCGGCTAATCAGGGGATCGAGAGTTTGATTGACTCTTTGATGAATTGCGATTTGTTTGATGGAGGATGGGTGAAGGATAATTCGTATCCGCTTTACAAACCAGGGTCTTGTTCATTTATTGATGAACAGTTCAGCTGTGTTATCAATGGCAGGCCTGATAAAACTTATCAGAAACAGAAATGGAAGCCTAAAGGCTGCAATTTGCCTAGGTATTTTTCAACTTTTCTTCACTTATTATTGATTAGATTAGTTTATCAATTTTGGGTATATCTTGATCTTTGATTTAGCTAACATATACGAATTTGATTGTTCTTGAAGATTGAACGGTGGTCACATGTTGGAGTTATTGAGGGGGAAGCGTCTTGTTTTCGTCGGTGACTCGTTGAATAGGAACATGTGGGAATCTCTAGTTTGCATTCTGAGAAATGCTGCGAAAAATCCAAAGAATGTTTATGAAGCTAATGGAAGAAGCTATTTTCGAGGGGAAGCTTCGTATTCGTTCATATTCAAAGTAGGTTTTCGAATTTCCTATTGATGGGATTCAATAAAATTGCTCATTTCTGTACTTGAAATTTAATGGAACTTGATTTGTTTGCTTTTGGGGGATGGTTTTGATGATGAATAGGATTATAACTGCACTTTGGAGTTCTTTGTATCTCCGTTCTTGGTTAGAGAATGGGAGATTTCGGACAAAAACGGAGCGAAGAAGGAGACGTTGCGGCTTGATCTTGTCGGAAAATCGTCTGATCAGTATAAATCGGCTGATATCCTCGTCTTCAATACGGGGCATTGGTGGACTCATGAGAAAACTTCCAAAGGGTTGGTTGATTATGTTTTTCCTTCTCACATTTCATTACTGTTATTGTTATCAATTGGCTTTAACGACTATTTCCGGATTGCCGGATTGAATACAATGGAAATCTACAGGAAAGATTATTACCAAGAAGGTAGTCATGTTTACGGTGAACTGAATGTTCTCGAGGCTTTTCGGAAAGCCTTGACGACGTGGGCGAGATGGATTGATGCCAATGTAAATCCAATGAAGACTATGGTGTTCTTCCGAGGCTATTCTGCTTCTCATTTCAGGTAAAGGGAAATAGTTTTGCCGCTGTTTTCGATGCCAATACGATCTGAGTTGAGAATAATGCAGGCATTTACTAAATGTTTTATGGTTGCTTGAATCTTTCTTCAGTGGAGGGCAGTGGAATTCAGGAGGAGCATGTGATAGCGAAACCAAGCCGATCAAGAATGAGACGTATTTAACACCATACCCGTCGAAGATGTTGGTGTTAGAGTCAGTGCTGAAGGGGATGAAAACGCATGTCACCTACCTTAACATAACTCGGTTGACCGATTTCCGAAAGGATGGCCACCCATCCGTTTACCGGAAGCACCCGAAGCAACATCTGACCGAAGACGAAAGAAAAGCACCTCTAAAATACCAGGACTGCAGCCATTGGTGCCTACCGGGCGTACCGGATTCGTGGAACGAGCTTCTGTATGCCGAGCTCCTTGTAAAAGAAAACAAGATGCTACAACATCAAAGGAGAGCTAGGTAAAACTAAGTCTTACAAAACTTAGGTTATTTTATTTATTTTTCCCCTTTTGAAATTGTAAAACAAAGAGAAGTAATATAATAGATTAAATTCTGGAAAAAAAAAAGAAAGAAGAGAAAATATAGTAGTTTAAATTGAGCTATTTTCATGGTAATAAATAATGCTTCCTTGTTTATAGTCTTATAGTAAATTGAGAAGATTTTGGTGGGCAAAATTTGGAGATAGGTTGTAAGTAAATCTCCTTGTACTTTGTTGTTATTTATTAAAAAATAAAAATAATGGATTTTGTTTTTTAATATATAATATGATGGAAAATAAAGCATGTTTATATTTAATATACTTTTAATATCTAAATGTTTACATTTTAAATAAATTAGTATACCATTTCAGTTTATAGAAACAGTTCTAAAGTAAAACCAAATAATTATTATTTTAGAAAGTGATAATTTAAAATTACTCTCCTTTATATTTTGAAATATATAGATCATTTAAAATTCATCTAGTAAATAATTATTAATATCGAATTATATAAAAATAAATTATATTTAAAAAAATTCACATCATCTTTATAAATTAAACTGTAACTAAATAATTGTAATTAATTAAAGTATATTTATACCAGTATAAATTCTATTTAATCACACATATTGTAAATTTATAACGTGGTTAATTTAACCATGAATTCAAGCTAGATCATAAATTATATTTTTTTTAAATTATATTAATTAGTTCAAAGTCTATAAACTTAAAGATTAACATAATTTTTAAAACATAAATGACCTAAAATTCACAGATAATTTAATGAGAAGACAAATACAAAAGATAACTAGATAAGATACAAATAAAATCTCAAATCTATTATATAACTATTATCGTGACGAATATTTTTTATATTTATATTTACCCACGACCCATCAAATTCAAACTCATCCCTATCCTAACAAGGACAAATATAATATAGAATTTATAAAACTATACTTATTTACCATCCTACCATTACATTACCGCCGAGAATCTCTTAATCTTACTAATTTACTTGTTAATCACATTCTTAATTTACCATTACAAAAGGGGGGAATGTCAGTGAAGTAGAAAAAGTTAATATTATTGATTTGTAACAGTGGTTTAGCCCAAGCCGTTATAATATAAAAGCCCAACCCACAGAGAAAATAGAAGAAAGCTTTTATTTATATACATTAATGACCGAAGATGGTTTTCATTATTTTTGATAATAGTCATTAAATTTTTATTAATTTTATAAAAATATTATAATATATCCAGTAAAATAATAATTTTATTTAAAATTTTTTATAACTCAAAAATAAAATTATATATATATATATACTATCAAAATTTAACAACTTCCTAATTTTTTTTACCTTTATTCAGTCGAAACGTCAGAAAAGAGATGGTTGATTCAAACTATCAAACAAAATATTTTGACACCCAAAACTTAATATATTAATACATCATCAATCGAGTGAGGATATAACTTTTTATGACCATCAATAAAACAAAACAAAAAAACTAACATTGAGTATAATCTTTGTATGAATAATAATCGTGAACTAAAAAGTATGTTAAATCATGCCACAAAGATGGATGAAACAAGTCACGAAAATTAAAAAAAAATGTAAAGAGAGAAAAAAAGCGTAATTATCTTGTCTAATGGTACCCTAATTCTTTTGTTGAGTTTTAATAAAGGGTAATTATTTGAAACAATAGAGGTGATTTTTTTATTGAAGATTTAAATTTAGGTTAAAGTTTAAAAAGTTTAAAATATAAAATTTATAATTATAATATAATTTTTATAAGTTAAAATTTAATATTCAGAGTCGTAATCTAAGTCTTTAATCTTATTCCTTAAACTTTAAACACTAGATTCTCAAACATTAAACACTAAATACTAGACTGTTAAACATAGTTTTTAAATTCTAAATTTATAAACACAAACCGATAAATCTATTGATAATCTATCGGATGAGTCTACCACGTGCGACGAATATCGCTAAACACTACTATTGCTGAACATTGTTGAACACTATTAAATTAGTTAATAAAAATTAAAAATTTAAAGGACTCAATATATAATTAATAATTATTTTTAAAAAATCAATTAAATTAAATTTATTTTCATATATGTTAAAATTTAATTTTTTAAATAAAAATAAATTATATACTTAGTATCTCAGTTATTTTTATATTTTTATTTTGGTACTCAAACTAATTTTTTTAATAGAATAATACCTAACGGTATATATTATTTTTATTTTGATACCCTAATTATTAAAATTAAAAAGAAACATAATATTGCTTGGTCAAATAATAATTTTAGACCCTAAAACTTGTACAATGTATCAATTTATTCTACAATGTTACAAATTTAAATATTATTTTTAATTTTTAGATTAAAAATATAAATTCTCTCTTCTTCTTCTATTCAAAGTATAAAATATTAGATATCGAACAATTTCTATGTTGTCAATATGATTTTTTATAAAATTTCATCTATTTTTTAATTTGTCCAGAAATAATATTGACTTTAATAACAATGAAAAAGTAAAATATGAAAAAGTAAAATTCAACTAAACAAAATTAAAAAATAATAGCGATTCTACAATGATGTTGGATTTTTTCGAAATTAAAATTAAATTAAATTAATTTTTATTTTTTAATTAAAAAATATTCTTTGCGTTAAGAGTTTTAAGCGAAAATAACTTTTTTTTCTAAAAGGTTTTAAAAAGATGATATAGAAATATATTTGATCATTGTTTACTCTGAAATTTTTTAAACAACCAAAATTTATTGTTTAATTTTGTTTTTTAATGGGTTAAACTTATTTTGATTTGCGATATCTTTAAATTTTTTTAATAATTGTTTTTTCTTTTTTGGTTTTACATTATTTCATTTTGTTCCAAAGTCGAAAGGTTTTGGTTACAAGTTTTTCGATAATGTGCTGAAAACAAAAAGATGCTCTTTGGTGATTGTAGGTCTTTGTCAAGGCTCAGAAAATCAAGACTTACTTCAACCAAAAATTAAAAATGATGTTTAAATCGAATAAAGTGATAGGTTGTATAAATTTTAGGGACTAAAATTGTTATTTATTCAAGCAACATCTTTGTTTTCATTTATTTTTAATTGTTAAGGTACCAAAATATAAATAATGTGTAACATTAGGTACCATTTTATTAAAAAAATAATTTGAGTATCAAAATAGAAATATAAAAATAGGTGATATACTAAATGTATAGTTTACCCTTATTTTAAAAAATAAATTTTAATATATATGAAAATAAATTTAATTTAATTGATTTTTTAAAAATAATTAATAATTATATGTTGAGTCTTTTAAATTTTTATTTTTTATTAATTAATTTAGTAGTGTTCAACGATAGCGGTGTTCAGTGATTTCGACGCCCGTTGTAAAATTTTCCTAATCTAAATCACAACTTAAATATTTAAACTTTAAAATTAAATGATTTAAATAAACCAAAATTTACACAAACATATATATATATCAAAGTATTTTCAAGTATCAATCTAAACAAAATCTATTGACAAACTCAAATCTCGTTTTCTTTAAACCCTTTTTATTCCTAAGAAAACCGTAAGGGAGCAAGACAAAATTTTTAAAAAATTCGACAAACCAAATTAAAAAAACATTACTCCAAGCCAAAAATATGTACAAAAATCGACCCCCCAAAAGGTGCTGGCATCTTTTGACTGGTCAGGATCCAATGATTTCACGAAGCAACCTAGTCGGCTGGGGACTGACTCCGGGTCACATGTGTTTGCAGTGGCGGAAACGGGTACCCTCCACTTTCGGAATCGGTATTTCTGGCAGCGGCGGCAGCGGTGGCGACACGCTCACATGAAGGACACATAGTGAGTGTCGTGGCGGGTAAGTGCATGTACAATGGTTGAGAAGTTTTTAAAGCTCTTAACTCCTGCAGTTCTTTTTGTAACCTTCTATTCTCTTCTGTCAGCGTTTCACAGCATCTCTTTAAATACTCGCAATCTACCTCGGTCTGCTTCAGTTTTGTCCTGTTTTATTACAATTTTATTCGAAACTAATATTTTAAACAAATTCCGACAGTTAATTTACCCAACAACCATGAGAAAAAGAGAGAATTAATCACCTTGCTCTTCTGTTCTGAAACCAAACTTCCACTTGTCGAGGACGGAGGTTTAACTGCTTTGCCAAACCAAGCTTTTGTCTCTGAACCAACGTTTTCAATCAAAATGTTAAAAAACGTGAACCCTAGAACATGGGAAGTGGATTAAAAGAAGCTGTTGGGTTTCTGTTTTGTTGACTCACGGGATTTAGGGTGTTGTGTTCTTTGAAACTTTCTTCCAGAAAAGCCGACTGTTCTTTAGAGAGACGGAGTTTCTTCCTGGTTGAACCGTTGTCCTCATCGTCACTGTCCCTTGAGCCAACCCTTTCGGTTTCACCTGCCATGTCTCTCTTGCATCTTCTGCCTCCGTTTCTAATCCCAAAATCCACATGAAAAGACGACACCGTGCTGTTTGGAGACGACTGCGCCGCCCCTTCCTCCGTTTCATCCCCTAATACCACCAGTGGAAACCGGTTCACGTCTAACCCTCTTACCAGTCCTTCCGACAAACCCGTTTCGTGCACTAATGTTACAGTACAAAAGTAAAAAAGTTAATATCTTCTGCAAGCAAGATAATAAAACAATATAAAATCCAAATATTCCATAAAATATCATTAAAGGTTGAAGAAATCAAGAAGTTAAAGCAAAGAAAAGAAGAAGGTAGCGTACGAGGAAGAAGATGAAGGTGAAGAGGTAAATCTGAAGAAACCCTTTTCTTGTCCCCATCCTCCTTGCAAAACCCTAGATCATTGCTTGATAGCTTTGGGATTTTCTCTAGAAACTGAAACGACTTTGATTTTGAAGAATCACCCAAGCTCAATGCTAACTCCATCAACCCTAAACTCACAATCCACCACCCTCTTCTTCCTCTACAACACTTGTTTTTATTTGCTTTTCGGCTTCGTTGGAGAGATTGACCCACAAATCCCGTATGACAAATGCACGTGAATTTGATTTTTCTGACTTTTATTTAAAGAAATGAAAAGGAGAGTGGAAGGAGGAGATGACTTATGACTGATTGGCAAACACACGGCTTTCTTTCCCCCAAATCTTTTGGTTTATCGACAGAATACAAAGGCAACATCGACAAGCTTCTTTTCTTTTGTTATTGTTTCAATAAAGAATGTTTCTAATCTACCCTAATCCATGGAGATTGTAGGGTTCCAGGCCACTTTCCATAGGCCAATCTATTAGTATTAAATATCTGATGGGGAAGATTGTGTTACTTCATGGGACTATAATTTTCATAATGTTAATGAATTATATCGTCTTCCCACCAAACAAGTGGACCTCATAGTCATCATCATTCCACCCTTAGAAAATGATTTTTCATCCCATGGAAGGGAAAAGATAAAAATAATCTTAATCTTAATATGGTATGTTTAAGTATTCTCAAATTCACCTTAATCAAAGTTGTAAAATAAAAATTTAAATAACTTCAAATTTTAATTAATGAATGAATTAATTTTTAAGTTTTAAATTTTTATGATATATATACGATATAAAAAATATAAAAATATATGTCACATATTTAAAAAATATAAAAAAATATGTGTACATATCTTGTACAATTAGAAAAAGTTGTTTAAATTAGAATTAAACTGTATTATAAAGTGATAAACAATTATAATTAAATTTATATAGTTGCTCAAAAACTGGACTCAACTTGAATTGAAAATTTTAAAATAAAGTTTGAAATGTAAAATATGATACGTCAACTCGAATAACTTAAAATATTTTACTTGACTTGAACGAAAACTCACCCCTAATCACGATTAAAAATCTCATCGTCCCGTTGTAAAAAACCAATGAATAAACCATCGATTACATCATTGATGAATATCCAACAATGAAGAGAAAAGTTGATTGAGTTCTGATCGAGATATCAAATGGTGAGTTACGCAATGCTTGTGTGATGAATATTGAACCATAAAGTCGTAAGGATGTCAGACTATGGGTGAAATATAATTTGAGGGTTTGATTAAAAGAATTAAAACTGTGATTTTTTGAAAAAATTCAAAAATTCAAAAAACTAAATGTTATGTTCTTATTGGATAATAAAATTTTTAAACGTAAAATTTTATTTATGTAATAAAATAAAATATTAAACATTGTTTTAACCTAAATAATAATTTATGCGTCTAACTAAAATAATATCGTTTGAAAATTTATTTTACGACTGAGCACATTAAACATATTTCCTTTTTAAAATTATTCCTTATCGTTTATAATTTTTTACGACATACAGTATTTAAAAAAAACACTTTTTTCTAAATGTTAATCAATGTGTTATAAAATATTGGTAGGGTAAAAATCCTCTGCCTGTTTATTATGCGTCATTCATGCCTCCTATTAAATTTTAAAAAAAAAATAGAAGTTTAAACCCTAACCCTTATTTTATATATCATAAATCCTAAATCCTACACCTAAAAATATATCATACCGCTAATTCCCTAAACCTTAACCATAACCCCTAACATTAAACCCTAAACCCTACACCCTCTAACTTGAAGCGGAGACATAAATGAAGGTATAAAAAGAGATAAACGATTTACACCCATATTAGTAATATATTTTTTTTCTTGCGAAGATAATCACTTATTTGATTTTTTAAAATTTTAAAAACAATTAAATTTCATACAAATATATATTTGAGAAGTATTTTTCATATTTTAAAATCTATTTCTTAAAATTAAAATAATAAAAATGATAATTTTAACATAAATGCAAACAATTATTCTTGTACTAATGATCCATGATCTGAGTGAAATAAAATGATTAAAATGTGTTGTCCACCGAACACAATTATATGGAAATCCCACTGTTTGTTGGTTGTGTTTGTTTTCAAATGATAGGCAATCAACATTTCTTCCCATGACGTAATTGAATAGTATAAAAGTTTGTGGGTCCATCTGTCGAGAAAAATTATATTACGAGTAAATTTTAGTATATTATTTATAGATCATTATTAAAACTATTGATTTTATTATATTTTATTTTATATTTTTAATTAAATCTTCATTTATAATTATTATTAATTAGTTTGAAAACTAATTTTTAAAATAAAAAAAATTATTTAAAAATATAATATAAAAATAATAAAATAAATACTTTTAAAATTAATTGCATAAACATATAATAAAATTTACTTATAATATAATTTCTTCTCCCGTAAGCTTTGATTTATTAAAATAATTAAGATTTTTTAACTAAAAACCTATACAATATTATTTAAACATTATCCAAATTAAAGTGACTACAAGTCCATACAAATCAAATCAAAGTGAAACTAAATGTTTGGAAAGAATCTTAGAGGAGCAGATGTGGTCCCACGCGCGTGAGGTAAGTAAAAGAGACACAAGGAGAGTAGGTCTGGTCAGACATGGTCTGCTTGAGGGATCGGTGCAATAATTGAACCCAGGCAGGCCTTAATCATCAGTGTACTTAAAATTTAAACTGAATTATTGGAATTATTAGGTGGTGGAGGATTTAATTATTTAATAATTATTACAATATTTGTATATAATACTTTTTAATGACACCGTACCAAATAGAATGAACACTCCGTGTCTCGGAATTTACGTTTCTACCAACTTATTAATTTCAAAATTAAAAATTTAATTTAAAATTTAAAATTAAAAATTATAGTTAAATTTTAATTTTTAGAGTCCAAATTTAAAAGGTTATATATATAAAAAATTAAATATTTAACATATTGTAATAAAATTCAAAATTTTACATTTAAAAATCTAAACCTAAACTAATAAATATTAAACTTTAGACTAAGTTCATAGTTTTTAAAATTAGGCTGATTGTAGAAATAAAAAAAAGTTTCTAATAACTATGTATGCGATATTTTCTTTTTATATATATATATATATGGGTGAATATTTAATATATTATCAATGTAAAAAAGAATTTATCCAAGCATGCCTAATTTTAGGATAATTTAAAATTTAAATTTTAACTCAAAAATCTAAAATTTTAGTATCAAAATTTAAATCATAAATTTTAAAATCTAACAATAAAATTTAACTTTTTAAACCTTAAAATAAAATTTTAAACCTAAGTTATTTAACTTATAGAAATTTTATTTTATTTTTTATCTAACCATACACATCACGTATTTTGATGTTAGGCATGAAACATTAATTTAATTTGTGTTTAAATTATTTGTATTAATTAATTTAATAAAAATAAAAATTTAAAGACTTAATATATATAAATATTATTAAATTAATTAAATAAAAATAAAAAATTAAATATTTAATATATAATTAACAAAATTATTAATTGAATATTTAGTCTTTAAAAATTTTATTTTTTATTAGTTGATTTAATAATATTCGACGTTAGTAATATTTAGTGATATTCGTCGTCAGTTATAGACTCATCTATATCTTTTATTATATTTTTAAAATTTATGATCAAAATTTACGTTTTAATTTAATAGAATGTGATTGATTAATTAATTAGTTCTAATAAATATATCTAGAAATCAAAAAATTGCTTCTATGACACGTTTGACCAGGGTGGACATGGGCTTCAACCCCGAGGATAATCTTATTGGGTTGGTTGTTGGCAAGAGAAGGCCCATGATTATTTTAAACCCTATTTCCATTGTTAATTTTTTAAATGGATTTAGTGAAACTAATTTGTGAATTAATTGTAACATCTTAATTTTAATCTAGATGTAAAATATTATATAAAAGTCATTTAAAAATTAATTTAAAAATAGTATATATTTATAAATCTATAAATTGCTTCAAAATTTATAAATCTAAAAAATAGTTTCTCTTTCATCGATCTCTGTTCATTATTAAATAAAACTTTTATTTTAGTATATTACTTTTATTGTACTAATAAAGTTTTTCACCTTTCAAGTCTTTAAGAAGTTATTTCGTTTTTCCGTAAATTAACATTATCAAAGAATTAATAAAAGAGTGACAAAACACATTTAACATTAAAAATTTATCGATCAATTATATATTTTTTCTTAAAATTTATTTTTAACAAAATAATTAAATCAATTCTTTATACTATGGTTTGATAATATTAAATATATATTACGTATATATCGCGTAATTCAAGCTGAGATAAAATTGAGTTTTTTTTCCTTTGTAATTGTGTCAGTTTGAATACGTCATGAAGGTAAGAGACTTAGGGTGTGTTTTTGGTTGCTTTTTGCAATCTAAAAGCACTTTAAAAAGTGCTTCTACTAAAAAGCAATCAAAAACACTTAAAAGTGATAAAAGCTTTTCTACCACACTTTATTTTTTTAGCCTTAATTTTAGCTTTTCAAACCAAGCTTTTCAAATACAATGACAAACTAAGCCTTAGGCTTTTTTTTTTTTGAGACGGCAGCGTTGAATATAAATTATTTCATAAAATTTAACTAAAATATTTAAAAGTTAAAAGTTTAATAAGAATTTTATTTTTTTTGAAAAAAATAAATAAATTCAAAAATTCAGGAAGATTATCCCTTTAAAGAATCTGTTCTGACTATCAATATATTAAATAATTACTTATAAAGAAAAATTCATGTTTTCATAACCAAAAATTAGAAGAAAATGAATAAATGAAAATAAAGAAAAAGTAAACCCCAAATAGATCAACGTTCTCTCCGTTCCGGTGACCGGCTCAGATTATATCAATGAATACTTCGTACAGTATGAGACAAGTCATTTCTCCAAATTCAACGGTCATGATCAGTGGTTCAAAGCTGCTGCAATCCCCGGTACTGTACGTCTACCTGTACCAGATATTTTTAGTCTTCTTCAGGATTATTGTTAATTTATTATGTACCGATAAACAAAGAATAATAACCAGACGAAATTAGAATCAAATATTAGAAAAGGTAAAAATATATTAAATTTTTTATTTAAAAATTAAAAGAGATAAAATTTTATTTTATTATTATTTAAATTAAAAGGGATTTTAAGTGTAACTATATAAAAAATTAAGACAAACAAGAATCTCTCTAATGATAAACATAATTTCGTCTTTAACCACAAACAATAAAAAATAATAAAATATTTGACAAACGATTGATAGTTAATAAATGTTAGTTAATTATAATATTTGATTTAATTACTTAATTTTATAAATCAATATGAAAAATTGATTATATAAAAATTCTTTATAAAACTTTTTAAAAATTTACATAAGTAAAATTATAAAAGAGCATACGATACATTTAGTTGTTGAATACATATATGTTTCTATAATATTTTAGTTTTTATGGAGATAAATTTATTCAGATAAAATATTTTTGATAAAAAATTTTAAAAAAAATCTTTAAGAAAATTAGTGAATATTTTTAATATATATATTTTAAATTTTAATATTTACAATTATTAACTTTGTGAAGATTAATGCATATTATTAATTTTGTATTATAAAATATCAGCACTATAATTTTTTTTTCAATTTCACATTTTATTATATTTTTTTAACTAAAATATACTTGAGAACCTATAACTAAAAAAATAAAATTTGATTATTTAGCACAAAAATAGAACGAAAACTATTTTATTAGATTAAGTATTATGCAAAATACCTAATTATAGAAATAAGTAAATAACAGGGTCAGACACATTATTTAATATCTTATTTTTTTAACATATTCTCTTTTAGTTTATTTTATACAATCAATTCTTTTTAAAAAATAATTTTCAAATATTATAAATAAAAAAATAATTATTAATCAATTATTTATGTCTAAATAAATTAAAAGCTCTTTAAAATGTTATATATTAGTACTAAATGATTAATAATATATATAAATATATAGTATTTTGTATTCATCTTTAGACTATTAAAAAGAGTTAATTATATTATACATATATTTATTTTAAATTGGTCCCTAAATTTTAAAACATTTTAATTCCATCCTTAAAATATGACCTTTATTTTAAATTGATCTCAAACTTTTATGCATTCTATTTTCATCCTCAAACTATGAGTCTCATTCTAAATTAGTCTTCAAAATTTTTGAATTTTTTAATTACATCTTGAAATTATTAATACATGCTAATCATATCTTACGTTGATAAAATTGTTATAAAAATTATTAACTGTCATATAACATTGATTTGTATTATATAATAATATTATATAGTATAAATTATAAACTATATTTTAAGATAAAATCAGAATATTAAAAAAGTTCATGGACCAATTTATAATAAAATCATAATTTAAGAATAAAATTAAAATATTTAAAAATTTAATGATATGCCCTCTAGAAAGTTAATGCTATTAATTCTCAATACATAATTTATTTAAAAGTCAAAATCAAATTTTTAGTATTCTAGGGAAATTTTAGTGAAATTTCGATACTCTAACTATTCCTTCCTTAGAGTTGAAATATATTACAAAGGGTACCAAAGATGTAAGAAAAAGTAGAAAATACATGGAACTTGCACCATCCTACATTTCCTTGGTCGGCCAAACATAATCCAGTTTCATTTTCCCTATAAATGGGAATCCACTCAGATTCCATTTCAGTGTAATTCATCATAAACCCAGAAATATATCCATTGTTTCTCTACCGACAATGTGTTCTTCGCCATTGCCCTACTTCTTAATGCTACCACTGTTCCTTATTCAAGTAAGCTGCCTTGAATTTAATTTTTCAAAGTTCCGGCGAGAAGATGAAAACCAGGTTATGATGAGTCCGAATTCTTACATAATAAGGGATGCTATTCAAGTTACCCCCGACCTTAATGGAGCTTCCATGGCAGACATGCATGGACGTGCCTTGTATAACAAACGTTTTAGACTGTGGAAAGGCGATGGCAATGGCAATGGCAAACGCACCATTGCTTCTTTTAATACAACTTTCGTTCTCAATATCCTAAGCCAAACATCTCCCGGAGGTGAAGGTCTCGCCTTTATAATTACTGGGAATTCTACTGTTCCAGACAACAGCTACGGGAGATGGCTTGGGATTGTAAACTCTGATACCAATGGTACTTCTGAAGCTGGGGTAGTAGCGGTGGAGTTCGACACAAGGAAGAGCGATGATGGAGACTTGGACGACAACCATATTGGATTGAACATAAATTCTATAAACTCCGTCTCCCCAGTTTCTTTAACTGGCTTTGGTTTTAATATTTCCCGAGGTTTGGATTTATGGGTTCATCTTCAATACGATGGCGAAAACTTGACTGTGAGGGTAAACAATACTCTTGTGCTTTCTGCATCTGTTGATCTCTCTTTGTATCTTCCCAAGGAGGTGTTCGTCGGTTTCTCTGCTTCAACAAGCGATGCGATTCAGCTAAACTGTGTCAAATCGTGGAGGTTTTCCGGGACCGATGTCGGCGGAGATGGGAACCTTTGGTGGGTTTGGATCGTGATTCCGGCAGCGGTTCTGACAGTGTTAACTGTTGTTCTTGTTTGTTACCTGTACTGTAGAAAGGGAGCCATTGATGAGGATATGGAGGGTGGAAGAGGGAATATTGAAGATGAGATTCAACGATCCGGTTTTAGTCCTAAGAAGTTTCGATTCAAAGAACTGAAACAAGCAACCGCCAACTTTAGCGAGAAGAACAAGCTTGGAGAAGGTGGATTTGGAACTGTCTATAAAGGATCCTGGAAGAACCAGGACGTGGCTATCAAAAGAGTGTCGAAGACATCAAATCAAGGCAAGCAAGAATTCCTAGCGGAAGTAACAACCATCGGCAACCTCAACCATAAAAATCTGGTGAAGTTAATCGGATGGTGTTACGAGCGGCGCGAGTTCCTCCTCGTGTACGAATACATGCCGAATGGAAGCCTTGATAAGTTCATATTTTGCCATGAAAAAACATGCAGAGAGGCCTGTTCAACACTGACCTGGGAGCAAAGGCTAACAATTATACAAGGAGTGGCTCAAGCGGTTGAGTATCTACACAATGGTTGTCAAAAGAGGGTGCTTCACCGCGACATAAAAGCCAGCAACATCATGTTGGATTCCGAGTACATCGCCAAGCTGGGGGATTTCGGATTGGCTCGAACTATTCAAGAAAAAGATAAAACACATTATTCCACCGTCGAGATTGCCGGCACAGCTGGTTACATGGCTCCTGAAACCTTTCTGGAAAGCCGAGCTACCATCGAAACCGATGTGTATTCGCTTGGCGTTCTCGTCCTGGTAATCGTTTGCGGGAGGAGACCTGGTAACCAAAGTGAGCATAAGAATTACAACAACAGCATCGTCAATTGGCTGTGGGATTTGTATAAGAATGGGCAGATCACCGCGGCAGCTGATTCGAGGATGGAAGTTGAGTTGGTAGAGAAGGAAGTGGAGCGAGTGTTGGTTCTTGGATTATCTTGTTGCCACCCGAACCCACATTACAGGCCATGTATGAGGAATGTTTTGCAGGTTCTATCCGGTGAAGCTGATCCACCTGAGGTTCCCAAAGAGAGACCTTCATTTGTGTGGCCAGCTATGCCCCCATCTTTCAGCCACATGGATTACTCTCTTACAGGCAGCCAACTCACTCCATTTACTGACCTTACCGGTAGGTAGGTAGGCAGAGGCATATATATGTCAACAGGATTAAAAAAATATAAGATAAAATTTATTTTGTATTAAGTAAAATTAAGGACCAAATATTAGGTTTAAAAAATATAAGGATAAAATTAAGTATTTAAACTTAAAATTTATAAGATAAAATTTATTTTGTTTAATGTTTTAATTTGTAAAGATTTAAATTATTATTGGATCAAAAAAATTAAATATACATACTTAATCTTTTTTAGTTTGATCTCTAATTCATTAAATATTTAATAATTTTTTATATTTTTAAATTTAAATATTTTTTTATAGGGACAAAATATTATTTGACCAAATTATTATTATTATTATTTAAATCAAAATTTGGAATAAGAATCGAGATCTTTTTAGGCCTCAAGGGAGAACTTCGTTACCTACGAACTTCTTATTTTTTTTAATTAAATAAATATTTTATAATTTTCCAAAAATAAATAAACCCATATTATTATCTTAACTTAATACTAAAAATATCAAACAAAATTATAATATATTAATTAAATCTGGAATCCAATCGACAAGGTACTACTTTTCCTCTTATCAAAGACTTTGATGTTATTATAAATCCGTATCCTCTAGGGTCATTGTTACATTTCAATTGTTTATGAAAACTATTGCATACGTCACTAATCCGAGAAATTATATTATTGATAAGTTTCATCACGTTATTTATCGGATCAATCACTAAAATTATTTATATTATTATTTTTTTATATTATATATTTTTTAAAGTAAATCTTCACTCATATTTATTATTAATTTATTCTAAAAATAAATTTTTAAATACATATTTACTTTAAAAATATTTATAATTAATCTCATAGACACATAATATAATTACTCCACTAATCCAGCAAAAGACAAACTTTTTATTCTATTCAAAACGTTTGACATTTTGTCACGTACTAATTTTATTTTGTTTTATTCTATACTAAAAAATATTATATTTATAAGGACTATTTTGTGTGGTCATGATTAAAGGTACAAGGAATCCAACGTTTTCAAAACATTTGACCTATTGTCACAGTTTCTTATTATTTTTTTATTTGAGCTATTTATCATTCATTCATAAAAGTAAGTAATTATCTCGTTCAGTGTTTTTTTGCTGAAAAAATAGATTAATTAAAATAATTTACATTAATAAAAATTTAAAATTTAATATTATAATTAATAAATAAAATAAAAAATTATCGCACTACATCTTATAATCAACATTTATCGATTTTCTCCTCACTATGAGAGGGCAAATCGGTATATTTCACTGCCATTGGGCACCGTATAATTTGAAAATGGAAATGATTTCATCAGTTTCCTTAGCAGACTTCAAAAAATCAATGGGGGAATGACAGTTTTGACCATATGTTCTATTCGCAGAATTTAATAACGTTTTTAACGTGAAAAACAAATTAAAAACAATTTATTTGACTCTTGGCTTCCGTATAATTTTAAAACAAGTAAATTTCAACACGTGAGCAGTTTTTTTCTAATTTGGAAATTTTAATTTTGGATAATTAATGAGCTTTTGATTTTTTTATTTAATTATAAAAATTTCCTAACATATAAATCGTATAAAATATTAATTAAGTGTTTAAAACTGCATAGATATAAATAAGTCTTTTCTTGTATTTCTAATTTATTTAAGGGGAAAGTACATCAATGGTCATCAAAAGTTTAAGGTACTTTTATTTTGGTCACCGAATTTATAAGGCACTTTTATCAGGATTATTCAATTTTTGTTTTGCTTTCGTTTTAGCATCTCTCTTACCTTTAATTAAAAAATATTAACATAACTCGTTAACCACGTTATAAATTTTTCACGAAACATAATAAAAAAGACCAAAAGTACAAAAAAATAAAAAATAAATGATTTCAATAAAAATTTTAAAAATTTAGTGACTAAAACAAAACACCCTAAAAATTACATTGACCATTTGTGTATTTTCCCCCTTTATTTTATCGGCCGTGTTTCCGACGGCTTTAAAGTACTTGCTTCTAAAGTTAAGAAAAAGGAAAAACGTCTGGCAATGAAATTTCGACGTTGGTTCGAATATTTCTATAAAGGAAAGAAGAGTTGGTCCGTCGTCTTGAATTGGAAATAATAATTGTTTTTCAATTTATTTATAAAAAATATGTGAAATATGGCAGTTAGCTTTTTTAGATATTTTACGTGTTCAAATTTAATTGGACCGTATAAATTAATTTAATATACTTAGGGTAATGGGTTATTATTAAGCATAATTTCATAAAATAAGTACCGTATTTCAAGTGGAAAATGTCACATTTTACATAAATAGAAAATCATTTCAAAGTTTATTATTCTATTTGTAGAGTTGAAAAAAATAATAATTTATATGTTATATATTAAATGTTTAACTGAGTTAATTTTGTAGATTAATTTGATTAAAAAATTATGATTAATCTAATTTTAACGAAGGTTGTTAGGTTTTTAAGAAAATTGAAATTGATGCTCAATAAAAGGGTTTATTTTTCTTCGCATTTTTTAAATTTTTAGTAGATATAATCTGTGATTAATTATATCTAACTGTTATTTTATTAATAATATCTGTACATTATATAATTTATGTTTAAACTTTTAAAGTATAAAATTAACCATTCTAATAATATTATTTTTAAGGCTTATGTTCCATCATCTTAAGTGCAATGTATTTATTAATTGGCCGTACATATTTATGGAAAATATGACCTAAATATTATGTTTTAATTCTTTTTCCACTAAATGATGTTCCCCTAAAATTATTTCCAATAATAGAGCATTTAAATATAGCAATTAAAATTTGGATAAATTATAATCAGAATTTGAATAATATTTTACCTAAAAATAATAAAAGAATATCCATAATGTTTAAAGACGATGAATTATAATTTAATTTTGAACAGTATTTTATCGATGGATTACTATCCGATTTTTATCTGATTTTAAATAATGATATATTTTTTTTAGATAAAATATTATTTAAAGTTAAATTATAATTTATTCGATTTTTGATTTACTACAGTAAAATATCATATCGTTAGAAATAAAATAAGAAGGATTATATTATTAAAAAAAACTTAAACAATAATATTTGGTGAAAATCCCATATTTACGTGTTGTTTGAATTAATCTCCTTTAAACCAAAAAAATTAAAAGAGAGAGGAGTCTTCGTCTTCCTAGTCGAGTACAGTAGACATACACAGTGGGTTCCTTACAGTTGCAGAATCTTAAACTTCCATTACATTTCCAAGAAGACAACTCTTCTTGCCTCTTTCTTGTCTTGTCTTGTATGAGAACACCTTCATCCCTCAGATTAACCAAAATCCTCCATTTATTCTAATTCTAACACAATCTCTGTATTCTCTCTATGGCTACCTTGCATCTACTCACCCTAATTCTCCTTTCCTGGATCAAGGTTCAGTGTTTGGATTTCAACTTCAGAGATTTCCAGGAACATAACAGGAAAGATCTGTTGCTGAGCGATAACTCAACTATTTTCAGAAGTGCACTACAAATTACACCAGATCTCAACGGAGACGTGAAAGATACACCGGGAAGGGCATATTACGGGAAGAAATTCAGGCTATGGAACAAAAAGAAAGGAAAAATAGCGTCTTTTAATACAACTTTCGTTATTAATATCAGCAACAAAAACTCACCGGAAGTCGGGGAAGGTTTAGCTTTTGTGCTTGCTGCAGATTCTGAGGTCCCGCTGGACAGTTTCGGCCAATGGATCGGTCTCGTCAATGCAACCACCAATGGGACATCTCGAGCCGGGATCGTCGGCGTGGAGTTCGACACCAGGAAGAGTTATGAGGAAGAACCTGATGGTAACCATGTCGGTTTGGATATCAACAGTTGTTATTCAATCGTGCAACGGTCATTGAGTGGCTATGGCGTTAACCTTTCCGTGGGCGTCGACGTGCTGGTTGTTGTAAAATACGACGGTAAAAACATGACTGTTTTCGTTTCCAACAGAAACGAGACACAAAGGAGTTCAGTTCCAGTATTCTCGGTGCCTATCGATCTCTCCGTGTTTCTTCCAGAAACTGTCCATGTGGGGTTCTCAGCTTCGACCGGAGAATTCCAACAGTTGAACTGTGTGAGAGCTTGGGAATTTTCCGGTGCAGATGTTGGAGAAGATTCGAATCTGTTGTGGGTTTGGATTTTTATTCCAATTCTCGCCCTGGGTTTGGTTTTGTTGCTTGGTTTCTACATTCATCGGAGAAGAAGATCCAGAAAGGATGATTCTGAAAGTGGATTTCCAAACCTAGAAGATCATATCAAGAGCTCCACCGCTCCAAGAAGATTCAAACTGAGAGAACTGAAGAGGGCAACAAGCAATTTCAACCACAAAAACAAGCTCGGGAAAGGTGGATTCGGGACGGTATACAAAGGGATTTGGAAAGAACAAGAGATCGCTGTCAAAAGAGTGTCGAAGAAATCAAACCAAGGGAGCCAAGAATTCATAACTGAAGTCACAACAATCGGCAACTTAAACCACAAAAACCTCGTCAAGCTAATCGGATGGTGCTACGAGAATAAAGAGCTCCTTCTGGTGTATGAGTACATGCCGAATGGAAGCCTCGATAAGTTCATATTCTACGATGAGAAAACAGGGAAATATGATGAACCGAGTCAACCGAATCTTAGCTGGGAAACTAGGCTCCTTGTCATACAAGGGGTGGCCGAGGCACTCGATTATCTTCACAATGGAAGTGAGAAAAGGGTGCTTCATAGGGACGTAAAGTGTAGCAACATAATGCTGGATTCACAGTTCAATGCTAGATTGGGAGATTTCGGATTGGCAAGAACGATCCAACAAAGAGAGAACACACACCATTCTACGGTCTTGGTTGCTGGCACGCCGGGATATATGGCACCAGAGACCCTTCTTCTCAGCCGGGCCACGGTCGAAATGGACGTTTATTCATATGGTGTTCTTCTCCTTGAAGTTGTATGTGGAAGAAAGCTTGGTAATGAGAGTGAGTTGAATAATTATAACAATAGTATTGTGAACTGGTTATGGGAGCATTATAGGAAAGGAAGGATTACAGATGCTGTGGATTCCCATTTGGAGGGGGATTTTGTTGAAAAAGAAGTTGAATCTGCACTAATCTTAGGTTTAGCCTGTTGCCATCCGAACCCACATTTCAGGCCTTCAATGAAGAATGTCTTGGCAGTTCTTACAGGGGAAGCTGAGCCACCACAGGTGCCACTAGAGAGGCCTTCATTTGTGTGGCCTGCACTGCCCCCTGTTTTCAGCCAGTCTGATATCTCTCTCACGAGCACCCAATTCAGTACTTTCTCTGAGGTCAATGGAAGATGAAGCATTAGAGCTATAAAGTCAACGTGCTGGATTGATTTTAAATCAAGTTTATCTGAATTGTGTTCTAGAGTAAGTTAAATTTGAATCTGGATTATGAGTGTATTAGACTGGTTCAATTCACTTTCTTTTTGTCCATAGGTCAGTCTGAAAGATTATTAGCTCCCTCTTCTATTTGCAAGAAAAGATGGAAGTTATGAAAAAAAATCACACACTGTTTACGTTGGTAGCAACTTGATAGTATTTTTCAAATATTTTGGGGTTAATTTTATTAAATTAAGAATAAATTGATAGAAGCATATTTGTTATTAATTTAAAAGGGATGATGGATATTTTATGGAAGGCTTGGTCTTGATTCAATGAAAGTGGCTATGACCTGCCTCAAAATTTTGAATTGTCGGTTCACAAACTTGGGTGAGTTTAAATAAAGAGGAATCAAGGGCAATACTAAGTCCAAAACTGAAGAAAAATTATGAGAATGAAAATAAAAATCAACATATGAAACCCCAATTTTTTTTCTTAAGTAGAGAAATAACATAAATTAATATGAAATATTATTCTTTGAATGGTCAATTTGACCCAAGAAGCAGATTCAAAATTCACCCCTGGTCGATGACAAAATGACTACAACACAAGGTTCTTTTTTCCCAGAACCAATCATAAATACAACGAAAAAGAGCAAAGGGGATGAAGTTCATACGTACTCTGTTTGCACTGTCAAATCATGTATTCCCAGGTCATGGTACAAACCATGTACATAACCTAGTGTATGGCGATGATCCATCTCTTTCTTCACCTGCTCAAGTGTCGATAACAAATGCAGCATTAAACATACAATAAAGAATAAAAAAGAACATTTTTGAAAGGGCATGAGATGAATGTTACAGTAAAATACCTGAAGTGAAAGTGATCCAACAACATGACCAGGCACTAGTTCCCAAAACCGAGCTTGAGAAACTTCGGTAACATCTTCACGAGATACAATCTAAACAAGATAGAAAATAAATTATAATCCAAATTCCAAAAAGGGAATATGTATAAATTTGACAAGAAACTTTCATAAGAATCACAAAGGTAAAGGCAACCACCTGTCGACGGCATTTACCCAAGGCTGAAGATGAAATATTCGGTGGTGCCATCTGAAGCAAGATGCCGCCAGTAGCTTTAAATAAAGGCATAACAAGCATAAAGACTGCAGCTGAAACTAATCCCAAACACAAAACTTCTGCATTATTAACCCTGCGAGAAAAGGAGGAAAAGTTAAGACAAAATGAAGGTGATGGATAGTTGACATCTACTTTGTTCCTTCACTGGCAGTTAATTTAAAATTGAAGAAATTACCCAAGTGAGAGAAACCAGGATGCCAATATCAAACCTGCACTGAGGGGGGAAATGTACAGATAAATAAGACAGTGATAAATGATGAAATAAAGAAATCGTGCATGAATAGAGAGAACAGGTATCACACCTGCGAATGGAATCTGCTAGAACATGCAAGCAAACTGAGTGGTAATTCATATCTTCAGGTTTCCTGTATGCTGCGAGAAAAATAAACGTATAAGAATACCAAACCTTATTAAGCTTGTGGTTCTCATGTCGCAATAAAGCAGATTGCGACATATATAGATTAGAAGCCCACACCATCAGGAACTTAAAGTTTGAAAAAAATATAGTACAAATATAGGCAGATAAAAATAAATTGACAACAAACATTGTAAACCACTAATCACCAACTGAAGTCACCACCGCACACTCAACTCCAAAACAAAGACCTGTACTTGTGACACACTCAACAGAATAAAGCACAAACCTCAACAGGGTATTCTTCTAAAATTAACACTTGATTACTTGATGTATATTTTGAAAACAATTACATATGATTAGATAAATCTTTCAAAACTAAAACTAATAGGGTAATCTCCCTTGTTTCTGAACCTCATAACTGCACAAGCATTCTTATTTGTGCTCAGATTCACCAACAGATTTGTCGATAACAATTACAATTACTTACCGAGATTGATTCGAGCATAATTTCTAAAGAACCAAACGCCCAGTAGATTCACCAACAGATTTGCCACAGCTGAAACAATCAAATAATGCCTATAAGCAACAAAAAGAAGTCGGTAAATATTTTCAATTTTTTCACGTAAAAAAATAGATTAAATAGCCGACAATATTTACACTGCGCTACTAATCAAGGGCAAGATCACTTACTTGTGCTCAGATTCATCTTGGATGAAAGCGTGAAAAGCTTCCACAGTTAAGGAGAATGACAAGAACAATAGAAATAGCTGTCTACACAGGCAGCAATATCAAGAATATCAAGATGTTAACCATTTTTAGCAAGACAGAAGAAACAAAATAAAATTGCTGAAACATTTCAAAGAACTAGGAAAATTTGTAAAGCATGAGAGAACATGAAACAAATATTCATTATAATACCTCCATGCACTTGAAAGCAGCTCAATGGAACAGAGCAAGCCAAAAATTATAATTTCCTATAGTACTTTTTTGAGAATCTAATTTTACACATTAAAATTAAATATAATTCATTTTTTCTATTACATCTAAAGCAGTGAAGCTAAGCTTTGACTAAATACAAGTATATATCATCTAACTTTAAGATCGAAACTAAAAGAACATATATCTAATCCCTCTGGCCACTAGCATAGTCTCTTCCAACAAGATTAATGACAAGTGACTTCTATCAAACAGCAGAGCTGGCATTTTGAGAGAGAAATTATCTCCTCCTTGTCTTAAGTTCATTGCACATCAAACTTAACTAGAATGAAATAGTAATATTAACATTGTACAAACTGGGAGAACATTATGCAATGCCATCGGTGCACACATATTTAGGAAACCACGTAGGGTGAATAAACTCCAGCTAAACCCACTTGGGGATGGACTTGTTCCAAGACCAATAAGGGAATGAGTTCGAAGAAATATAGGGAGGTTTCACACTTTGATCTTCCACCCATGCATCCCACAACTTCATCCAACTACCTTACTTGCTTACTTTTAGATTCCGTTGCACTGCCTCGAAGTTATTTGGTTATAAATATACTAAAGAGTCCTAGCATTGTTCTTCATCTTTAATTTGTTTATCAGCTTTGTATTATGAGCTTGGTCTTCTCCATAAGACTTCCTTTCTTAGCGAATTTATCCAATAATGATTTCCTTTTAACTCCTTAACCAACAGTTCTCGCATACACTTACCCCTACTTCTATCAGACTACAACTTGAACACAACATTTTGAAATAAAGAAAAGTTGAAAATAAAGACTTACAGCATTGGTGAATGCTGACAATACTTCAAGTCTATGGTACCTAGTAAAGATTATTTTTTACAATTATTAGCAGTCATGGGGAACAATCAATATAATCTTAATAAGATAACTTGAAAAGTAAAAAAAAAAAAAAAAAATTCATTTCATAGGGATTTCAGAGGTTGAGTATGCAATTGAGATTCCCTTTGTAGAGCAGATATTAATAGGTGTCAATGATACTATTCTTTACCACATGAAAAATAATAGACAACTATAAACAGCACATGAATCTGTTGGACCAGTGAATAATGATGCAGGTAACTGTGTAGAGCTATGGTTTGTCATGTGCTTGATAAAAGACACGTAATCAAAGGCGTATCTTCATGCGAAAAGTATGTTTCAGAATAATTAAATCCAAATAGAACAGAGGAAATAAATACTTCATGGAAAACTTTAATCAGCTTAATAACTCCAAGAAATACCAATAAACTGAACCAATTTTATTTTGTAACATAATTGAAACTGTATGATCAATTCTCACCCGTAAGTATAAACACTATCGGGCTTTCTTCGGGAAGCAGCCATTGTGAACAATGAAAACGTCAAGAGACCACAGCCAAAGGTCAAATGAAATGCATCAGATACCAAACCTGAAAAGACAAGCATAACAACATAAACAAAGAACAGAGAAAATTTTAACCATAAAACCAGGGACCCCAAAACTTGATGAAAATTAAATCAACACGGAATATGATTCAACCAATGGTGATAGCATAGAGAGATGCTCTCCCTTTCATGTACTAAATTAAGGACATCAAAATTCAAAGAAAATTGTTCAATGAACACTGATACAAAGGGCCAAATTTTTTTCAGAACAAAAGACTTTTACAGACACAAAGAAATGCAAACAGTTCATAATAACACTTAGAATGGGCATTTAAGCACACTCACCACAAAACTTACGATAAAAGGCAGTAAATTTGCAAGAAAATACTACTACTACATAGAAATAGCCAGTCAAATACACACTTTAGCTTTTATTTGTCCAAATTAATTAGCCAAAATTCTTTCAAATGCATAGCTCAATAATTTTGCAATAATTATCCTAATTTAATCACTAACTGATAAACTGCAATCAGTCAATCACTATAACAAAAATACAAAATAAAACATATAACGCTAAGTAATTTATGCATATAAATGGAAAACCAAGTATAAAACATATTGGAATCTCACCAACACGGCCCGTAAAGAGCCCAATCCCCAATTCAGCAGTCGAATACGCCACATTAAGCGAAATCATAATCAGCAACCTCTTCATTTGTCGACTACCGCTTCTCATAACCCGAAAAACCCACCAAACCGAATCCAAAACCGCGAATCCATCCGTCGCTACCGGTCCTTTGGCATCGAAAACGCCTTCCTTGACCTGGTCAAAAGCGTAAAACCCTGGTGGTATGTCGATGCTTGAGACGTTCCTGGATAGAAAAGGCTTCGTTGAATCGTTGTAAAAGTTGGGCGATTGTGGATCTCTCATCGTCTGTTTAAATGACTGTTGCCGCGAAAAAGCGTAACGCCGATCGCTTGCGTTTGTGAATCCAAAATCGGCACTCCATGGATGAGGTGAATCGGGATCTTGAGAGTAATATTCTAATGATTTTGTTTTCTCCATATCTGACTGGTTTTCTAAAATGGGAAATTAAGATTTTTAAAGACTGTAAATGTTAGGCATTGTGGTTATTCGTACAAAAATGAAAGGGAAAGTCTCTGGGTATTTTTCTTTCGAAAAGAACACTTTGGGAGATGAGGGATTGGGTTACCGTACATTGATGTATAGAGTAGGTAGCGTGAGTTTTGGTTGGTCGCTTGATATGAATGGTGAGGATCCCACCACACTTTGAATCCATTAACGAGCGATTAAAGTAATATTTGTTATATAATATAATTTTCATCATTTAATATTAATCGCTTATCACTTTGTTGATATCGTTGGTTTTTTAACCCGTAACTTTTAAAAATAACAACCGTTCATTTAACCACTTAAACTAGAAGACTCGTGCATAACTTCTAGGAACAACAACCGTTTATTTAATCACTTAAGCTAGAAGACTCGTGCATCGTCTCATCAATTCTGAAATCTCTCCGAACATCTAAAAATTATATCATTAACCTTTTTCATTCCCTATTCTTAGTTCAACCGTTAAATTTATTCGTTTAATATTTTTGAAGTGAATCATTATTTTATATATATACTTAATGAATAATACTTATTAAATAATTATTAAAAAATAAATTTAATTACGTAAATAACAGATGACATAATTAAAATAATTGATAATTTAATATCCCAAAGATCAAATATAATCATACTTTTGTTACACTTCCTTTGATGTAAGAAATTTCACAAGTACGCTTGATTTAGAAATAAAATTCCATCTATATGGGCAGATTTGGAGTATGATAAATTTAATATATAATTAAAAAATATAAATTTTAAAATTTATTTATGAATTAAAAATCTTAAACATTTTCATAGTATTTTTATAATGTTTTTTGCAAGTATAAAAATTTATTTTATAATTATCAATATTTAGTTTTTTATTATTTTTAATTTTTTAATTTTTAAATGTACAGAGAAAAGAAAAAATTAAAATTTCTCCTTAATTAGATTATATACCTTAGGTAATACAACGGTGTAAATTATTTTTCTCACAAGTCTTTTACGGTTAGATTTAATCAACACATCCGTAATTTTATTTTGATCACGACTAATTTTATAAAATTTATCATCCCAACCAATCCAAATTAATCATTCAACGAACCTTTAAAACGAGTGTATTACCACAAAGAGTTTCATATTGTTTACTAAAATACTTGTAACATCAACGCTATTTATTTTAAATTATTTTTCCTTGATATTTTTTATTTTGTTATATAAGGTATTGATATTTATAAAATTATTATTATTATTATTTAAAAAAGTTATATTTTTAATTTGTAGAAAATTTAAAAGTTGTAATTTTTTAATTGCGCTCTAAGTATACCGTACATTTAACTTATTATTTGTCGGCTAATAACATAAATGAATGAATACAATTACTTTAATTAAATGAAGTCCTCGTGTAATCCATATTTGAAGAGTCCATGACCGTTAGATTACATCTCCCATCATTGATCAAACGCCTATGCCTGTTGTACTGTTTCTCCATGAAAACTCTGGACGCTCCTTCCAGTGTTTTACGCCAGGTCTGCAAACAAACAATATATAGTATTAAGAAACACAGGTATAGGCCTCAAGTACGAAACTAAAATTAAATATAGAGAAGATTAAGAGTTTATTAAGTTTTTATAATTTTATTAGAAAATTAAAAATTATATTTAATCAATATTTAAATTAAAAATAACTTAAAATACTATTATGTCAAAAATGTTAGGGTACACCCTCCCGCACTGTATATGTCCCTTTACCCAGAAAAATCAGATGTTTAATTACACTGGTCATATTTAGTTGAGGGTCAAAATAATAGTTTAATTTTGTTAAATATTTAGGTATAATTATTAAAATATCTCTCTCTATATATTTTTAATTATTTTTTATTTTATCTAATAAAAATATAACAATTATCATAATATTCTTTTTCAATTTGTATTTTTTTTAATTACCTCAAATGATAATAAAACTTGTTAATTTTTTATTTATATCGGGTCAAATTGAGTTTGATATTTTTTTTAGAATTTGGGTTTGGGTCGAGTCGTGTTTGGATGAAGATGTTACCTTTAAATGTGATTAATTCTTTGTCCTTTAATGTCTCTTATATATATATTCTAGATAAAAAATTATTACTCCTCGATTTTTCTTTCTATGCATCATACTAAAATAGTAATAAATTTTAAATCTTAAAATCTTACCTATAATTCTATAAACTACTTAATTTATTTCTTTAGTATATAAGATAAATATATATATATATATATATATATATAGAAAATGAAAGAAAATTTTCAATTCACATATTCTATATTTACTTACAAAATGGGAAATGAAAATATTTAGTTAGGATATTCAATAACTATGAGGTAATCCATCTATTAAATAAAAATGACTATGAGGAAACCCATAATTAGTTTGATTATTTTTAAAAGTAATTAATAAAATATGAGACTTAATCCCTATATTTTTTAAAATAATTATTATTTATCTAAAAATCTTCGTCGACGCTATTAATTTAACATGTTATTAACAGGCATCAAGAATTAGATTATTATTTTCCAAACACATAAAACAAACAGGAAATTTATTTATTCTGTTTTATTAAAGTATAAGGGTTAAACTTGGAAGTTTTTCATAATTTAAGGACTGGCTACATATTTTGACCTCCCTTAAATCAATGACAAATCCTACCGTAATCCCCACTCTATAGTTGTATACGTTTAGATTATACTGTACAAGGAGAAACATATTATACGTATAGAGGCTACTGGCTACATACCTTCTCAATGGTGCGAAAGACGGACTTGTTCCTAATTCCCCTGCCTCTTAACTGCGATCTCCCCATACCCAACTGTTTAAGCAAACAGGATCGCCGTGTCGCCGCCGGAGGAAGAAGCCATTTCCTCTCCACTAAGCCATTGTTGGACGGACTTTCACAGTGACCACCCGACGATTCCCTTCTGGACCTTCCCGATCCACTCCTTTTTCGCCGTTTCACCACCATTACCCCTAACTCTTTCCTACAAGCCGTCCCCTTATCATCAATTTCGTCGTCGATTTCGGCGAACTTCCTCAGCAGCTCATCAGACGACTTCTTAGTTACATGTTGAACTTGAGTCTCACTGGGATTATGATTTCCATTACCATTTGCAGTTTCCATTGCAAGAATTGAGAGAGAATTTTGTTGTTTAGATCGGAGAAATGGGAGGAGAATATAAATGGTTTAGATGAGAGTTTTTGTAGGTTGGTGGACGAAGAGAGGTGGGGGAGAATGGAAATGGACCGTTGGGGGTTAGGATTTGAATAATTTACAGAAAATAGCCGTTAGGTTAGGGGCACAGAGTTTTTAATTGTTTCCAAGAACAACATTATTAGTCGTAGCACAAGGATTGGGGATACTCTGGAAAAATGCGCTCCAACCATGTTAGGCTTGGTTCAGACCGGTTGTTCATTTGGAACATTCGTTTTGGGTTGGTAACTGAAGTGCTATTGAACGAGTTTTTAAAGCGCGTTATCGTCGTAATTTAAAGAATTTTGTATTGCAAACAAGCGTTTTTCCGCTATATATATTTTTAGCTTTTACTGGAAAAACGAATATTCTTTTCGTCCTACTATTTTTGTCCATTATTGACTTTTTTTAGTCAATTTTTTTTTAATTTTGACTCATTATAACTTTAAATATATTATTGATAAAAATATAAAAACAATATGTTTTAAAAACCTTTAATCAAGTAGTTTAAAAATATAAATTTTTTAAAATTTAATAAATTAAAATATTTAAAATAACTATGGTCAAAGTTAAAAAAGTTTAACTTTTAAAAAGTCAATAATGGACACTATATATGAGACAAAAGGAGTATCACGTAAAAATCTCATTTTAAACGTGTAACTGAACGAAACCTTATTCTAACGACAAATGGGATCTGATTAAAAGAGACAATGATATTATTATTGTTATTAAATAATATTTTACATGAAATATTATAAAAATTATCGATTAAAACGGATATAAAATTTACGTATATGAGTAGAAAATTGGGATCTAACGGTTGTTGGTGAGTGTGTACAACATTGACCAACTACAATGGTGATCAACGACTAATTCCGAGGGAATTTGGTCAAATTTAACGTTAAATTGACATTCAATCTATTCGGGTCCAAATTTTTCAATAAAAAATTCAACCCGATCGGATCGATCAAGTCAAAACCCGTCAAATTCGAGTTTCGTATCTATCCCTAGTCAGTACAATAACCATAAAAGTCTATAAAAAAACACTCAATATATTTTATCAATTTAAACAAATATATTTGAATAAACTAATTATCATTATTCTTTTAAAAAAATTACGATTAAAACTAAAATTTATAAAAAAATATATATTTTATCAATTCAAATATCCATTTAAAAATTAATAATTGCTTTTTTTTCAAAATAATTCCTCAAACATTTTTAAACTTTATCTGTTCGTTTCTAATATTGCAATTATTGGATTAGGAGATTTTGTTGTTGTTTATTTTGGATTTTGAGATTTCCCGTACAAAAATATTTTATTTATTTTTTATCTTAATCCTAATCCTAATTCATTATCACCCAATTAATTACGCTTAAAACAAAAATTATTTTGAGGTTAGTCGGTGATTATAAATAAGAATATATTTCCAACGGTCAATTCATCCATCATCACTCACCACCAGGAGCACAACTTTTGACATAAAAAATGATAAAAATCTATTTTTCATAATAAATAAACAAAAACTAAGAAATAATTTCGATACATCAATGGCTTCTCTGCAAGGATCGGTTCCTACGATTTCAGCAATTCGCCCGAGATTCTCTTATTCGTCTTTGACGGGAGTTTCTTTTGTTAGATTGCCGGAGTGTAATCGGAGGAGCTCCCGGCACCGGAGAAACCATCGTAAAATGGCTTCAATAGCTATGGTTCAGCAAACTGTCCCGGGAGGAGGTTCGGATATTTATGCTAAAGAGATGGAACGATTGTTAGCTAAGGAATCTCTGCTTCTTGCAGTGAGTTTCTCCCCTCTCTCTTTTTGTCTTCTTTAATTTGATCATTAATAAACCTTTGCTGTTATAAAGAAGGAATGAGCGATTTGACTGCGAAAACTTTGCGGTCCTATTTTCAGTTTTAGGCTGAATATTGATAGGAAGAAGCAAATTACAGAGTAATTGCCTTATCATCAGTTTGTCACTTTCGGAGTGAATCAAAGATCTTTCACTTTAGGTGCTTAAAATTCTACTGGGATTTGCCTTTTCTTGCTACGTGCCAAACAGATGGTAACCTATTTTCAGGAGCTGTAAAAATGTTAATCAGGGCTTTCATGTGATTAGCATAATTATATGGTTTAGTACCTAAACCTTAGTTGAATGGCTATAATAGTTACCGGAAGGGAGAACATGAACCAGGAGAATTTTTTTGAAGTTATTCATGGGGGGAAATATTAAGTAATAACTATCCTCAACCTTTTCTATGTAGTTTCTTTTTTATTTATCACATTTCAGTTTCAAAGGGCAGAAATGGTAGATAGAAAGGACTATGTTATAATTTTGATGAATAGTATACGGTTAGACATCAATTCAGTAAGCTCTTTTGGCTGAAAATAGCTTTTAGAATGATGCAAAACCATAAACTGAAACGGGTTGATTTATATCTTCTAGTTATCTTGACTTCAAGCTCTTTCTCTAGGAGGGTAGAGTTGTAGTGGATGCTGCTATAACTTTAGATGTTGCTTTTGGTATGTGATAGGATTCTTAGATTAAATGTTGTTTTCTTATAGGAATTTATTTAGTTTATATGACTTCCTTGTTGGATTAGATATGAGATGTTGGTCTCTCTCTAACGAGTCATAGGGTTTAGGCTCCTTTTGATGGTCTTATTTTTCAATTGACACAATCCTTCTGCAAAGAGGGAAAACAAAGTAAACCTTCTGCACTTGTGCTAGCAGTGAAGCACTTGTCCATTGATTTTGTTTCATCAAGTATACATGTATTTGTATACACCTCGAGCTTGCCCTATCATCTTTACTTTTAAATGTTCTTTCAGTTTGAGGATGCTGGGGGGTTTGAGGCTTTAGTCACCGGAAAAACAACAGATTTGCAACGAATTGAAGTGAATGAGAGGATAACTGGTCTTGAGAGGCACAATCCAACACCAAGGCCGACAACGTAGGTGCTTTGTCCGAGAAGTTTTGCACGTTCATCATTCACACAAGACTTTTATTTGCTTATAACACTCCAGGTCTCCCTTTTTGGAAGGTCGTTGGAACTTTGAGTGGTTTGGATTTAGAAGCCCTGCATTTTCTGCTGCTAGAATCATATTTGAGTGAGTGATTAGAAAGTTGATGATCTCTATTTTTTCTGAATGTCTGGTAGTTGATCTTCTTGGTAACTCTGTACTTTGTAGGAGATTCCCATCGACATTGGTAAAATTGTCAAAATTGGACTTGGATCTTAAGGATGGAAAGGCAAAGGTTACAGCACACTTGAAACTGCTTAACTCGGTAAATATTTACTCAGCATGATGCTCACCTACAAAATGAATGCTGCATGCTGTAAAGCATCAATATCCATATGAAGTGCTTTGCCTTGAACTTTGTATTGATATTCAGCTATCATCTTCCTTAATTTTATAATCCGTAGTCTATTTTCCTGCTTGCTTATATACGTTGGATCTGAAGTAAATTAAATTACTTTAAATTGGTTCTAATTAAAATTCTCTATCAAGAACTAGTGCAAATCACTTCTTGATAGAACTTGAAAATTTGCTATTGTGCAATGGATGCTGTGTTGACCACTATTTGCTTCAAAGTGATTATAAATCCACATGGAAAAGCAAGAAATATCCTGGACAATTTTGCTATTATTAATATTTTATCATTCCTTGACTATTATGGAAGTGGGTAATATTGGTCTTATTTACCAACTGAAGGACATTGCCCCTAGTTTAAACGGATGGATGATCCCCTTAAAGCTTCATGTCATTATTGGATTAATAGATTGAGATTGCACTTCTTTTCCTTCCAGTTAAATGTACTGGCATTAACATGTTTTGCTTGAGTTTGTCCGCCAGTAACAATTGTTCTCACTCAAAAGTCATTATCTATGGTTGAAATGTTCTTGTTTAGAAAGTTGGGATGGGCTTCCATTTGTGTGAGATTTGGCACCATAATTAATGGTGCCTCTAATTAGTGGATACTGGAATGATAATGTCTACCAACGATTACTCTTTAGAAGTTTTTCTATTTCATTCCTGTTACCGTCAAATTTAATTAATGGGGGAGGAATTTAGAACCATTCCCTGTCTCTTTTCTTCTTTTCTACTTCTTTTTGCGTGTAATCAATAATCATGTCTGCCTTGTTACAGTGGTAAGATTGCTTCATTACCCTCCCTGGAGTCTGGACATCATGCTAAATTTGAAACTTCTTTTTCTTCTAATTTAGCATTTCATCTTCCTCTTTCTAAAGTGAGGTTTGAGTTTTCAGTTGAGAGTGGTGCTTGCATTGATTTGACAACTTCTCTGAAGATCTAGAGTTGATCAGAAGACCCCCTTCCCCTACACACACACCATAATAAAAGAAACCTTTGGAAAAACTCTCCTTATTACAGAAATTTTCAAGTGGTTTAAGGTTATCTCCTTTGGAATGCAGATAGAAAGCAAATTTGTTCTTTTGACTAATGTATCTATCGAGGGGCCATTACGAATGAAAGAACAATTTGTCCAGGGGATACTTGAATCACCCTCTTTTGTTGAAGAAACAATACCGGAACAGTTAAAGGGTGCATATAGTCAGTCTCTGACTACCATCCAGCAACTTCCAATTCCAGTTAAGGATGCACTGGCAAGAGGACTGAGAGTTCCTTTGAGTAAGTATTTCAATGTTATTCAAGTGTTCCTTAAAATGATATATCTGTGAGTAATATAGACCCTTAATGTCCATGTTGCATAAAGACCAAGCTGAAATATGCTTATGTTTTTATATTCGATCGTTGTAGCCCATGTCTATTGTGTGTTTGAAGGTATCAGTGGAGTTGTTATCATTATGATTCATTGTGGTATTTTTATTATTTATTTTTGAAGAGAAAATGGTTAATTATTTGGAAATCCTTTTAGAGGCTGCTATATTGTATGGATTCTTTCTTTCGAGATCAATAAGAATCCGTATTTAAAAAATGATGCCATTTATCTATACTACAGCCTAGTGCCATTCTTGTTAGAGGTCGGTTAATGGATGCGTATAACCTACTTTTTTGTAAAAGTTTAACGAGGCTATTTAGATTGGCTCTGTTTCTGCGGCAGCATACAAGTTATGCTGATGGTTTATACATGGTTGATGGTTTATTGTTGATTTTCAAGCAATGGAATCAATCGGGGAATTACTTCCATGTAGTGGAAAACAGTATCAGCTAACTGAAAAAAAATAAAACTGGTTTCATAAGTTAACATCTCTTTCTTTTGTTCTCTCTTCTCTTCCCATGAGAACAATGTAGAAGAACAATGCAATTGATGGTTGAGAATCAGTTGCATGAAAGGATGCTATTACAGTTAGTCATCACTCTTGACTTTGGAAAGCATTTTTGCCAGTTTCCATATATTTTATGATTAATGGTGTTAAGGGTAACATGTTACCATTGAAGGAAGAAAAAGTTCAGGATTAAGGATAAGCAATATAGCTTTTCTGTTTGATATTTGATTCCTTCACGTCTGAGCTGAATTTCTTTTGAGTTTCAGATGGGACATTCCAGAGACTGTTCATGATTTCTTATCTTGATGAAGAGATCCTTGTAAGTTTATATCTGTACTTTCGGTCTCTTTTTATTTTAAGTTTGAAATTATCTTTACAATTTCATGTTGTATTGTTGTTTTCTAGGTTATTCATTATAATGACAGTAGCATGAGAAGTAATAAGTTCACCACATAGATATCATATAATTATCGAAAATAAAGTAGATGCATATTCGCCAGTCGCCGTCCTATGTTGTTATGACTTTTGCCTCGTTATCTTTTTTTCGGTTCTGAACTGTTTCGGGTCCTTTTGGACATGTGATAAGTATGATGATTATAGTGAAATGCCAATGCCATATCTGTGGTTAAAGGCTGTCCCCGTATTATGGTAAAACGTATGATTTAGTCCCTGCTCTCTAGATGTAAGTAATTTAATCCGTTTCGGTCGTGTAACTTTTATATGCTTGTGTTTGTGACTGCAGATAACTAGAGATCCTGCTGGAATACCTGAAGTTCTTACCAGGCATGGTTCACCCTCCTCATCTGGCTAATACCCTCAACTTTTGAGAGCTAAGAAATCAATTAATACATATTATTACAATTTACAGCTTGTCTTTGCCTTTTCTCTTTATATATTTTTCTGTTAGTAATATAACAAGGGAGCAGTTTAGTGTTCCTTGTAGTTTAGTTTTCATCTCAGCCAGATTTCTCTGTATTCAAGGTGTCTTAAATTTTAAATTGAAGTCTAGGTAATATAGAAATCTATATAATTAATGAATTTATTTTGAGTACTGTGGAAATATTGTTATTTTCTTTTCTTCAGATAGTATTTAATATCCGTGATGAGTGTTTATATGTTAATCAAACTTTCTTTTTGTATATAAGGATGTACCGACGGGTGTAAATCGTCTACCTCTTTTTTATGTCTTTATTCGTGTCTTCGCTTTAAATTAGAGGGTTTAGGGTTTTAGGTTAGGGTTTAAGGAATTAGAGGTAGGGTGTATTTTTAGGACGTGATATAGAAAATAAGGGTTAAAATTTATTTTTTTAGAAATTTTTAACGGAAGCCATGGATGGAGGCATGATAAAGAGGTAGAGGATTTCTACTCTGTACCGACACTAGTAATAGGAGCAAAAATCTTCTACCTCTTTTCTATGCATCCTTTTGTGTCTCCTATTAAAATTTTATAAAAAATTAAATTTTAAACCATAACACTAATTTTCTATATTATAAACCTTAAACCCTAAAAATATACTCTACTCATAATTCCCTAAACCCTAACCACAACTATTAACCTTAAACCCTATACCTTAAAAATTATACTTACCCATAATTCTCTAAACCCTAACCTTAAACCATAAACCCTATACCTTAAACCTCTAATTTAAAGCGAAATCACAAATGGATGCATGAGAAAGAGGTAAACGATTTACACCGTAGCAACAGTGACATACCTAAATAAAGTTTATACATTTGTATAAATAAATATTTATATGTTGAAAGTCTAAAATAAATAAAACATGAAACATAATGATTAGATTATTAAAATATTAATTATAAATAAAAGACATATTTTTGAACTAATAACTGTCGTCAGTTTTATTAAACAAAGAGTAGATAAAATAAAATTACAAAAAGAGTATATAAAATTAGAGTAAATTAATCATATTAATCGATCAATTCTCATAACCTATTAAAGTACATATAAAATAGCCACTAAAAAATAAAATACAACCATAAAAAATTATAAAAAATAAATCAAACAATTAAAAAAAAGTAAAAACAAATTTTCTTATTATCGACAAAAAGATAAACATAATTAACACTAACATAAAAAAATACATATATAACAAAGATATATATTGATAAAATAATTTTATCATAATTTAATTATTATTTATCTTTAGCCCATTATATAATCATTCTCTGTAGACGAAAGTTAAACCCTAAAAAAAATAAGAAAATTTATATAAAATATAAATAGTTAACCCTTAATGTTTACAGTTTTTATCGTTTTAGCTTTTTTTTTATGAATTTAGCCCTTAATTTATATTTTTTTGACAAATATCTTATTTTTTAACTAGCTTGATGACTGGACCGTTAAAAATTTAACGATGATATATATATGGAATATAATTTTAAATGACATAGAATGTAACCTATCAAATACATATATATATATATGAAATATAATTTTATTCCAATATAAAATATAAAACAATTAAAATTCAAATAAAATATTAAAAATTAATTAATTCTAAAATAAAAAATTATTAAACATTTTTAACCCTAACTACGATAGAATCAAAATCTCATCTTAAAAAATATAAACACAATTCAAATAAGATTTTGATTTTATCGTAGTTAGGGTTAAGAATGTTTAATAATCTTATATGTTTAAAATTAATTTTTAATATTTTATTTTAATTTTAATTATTTTATATTTTATATTGGAATAAAATTATATTCTATATATATATGCATTTGATAGGTTACATGTCATGTCACTTAAAATTATATTTCATATATATATGTATCATCGTTAAATTTTTAACGGTTCATTCATCAATCTAGTTAAAAATAAAATATTTGTCAAAAAGATATAGGTTAAGGGCTAAATTTATCAAAAAAAAAAAAGAATAAGGGCCACAAAAACTGTAAACGTTAAAGGTTAAAATTATCTTTATGCCATATAAGTATTAGATTAAAGTTAAACTAATTTTATTGATAAACATATTTATATAAATAAAAGAAAATTAAAAAAAATTGGGTAGCTAAATGCATTTTATGGTCTTTGCCCACAATAATTAAAAAATCAGTAGTTAGGATTATTGATCTGAGGGTCAAATCTGGTTGAAGCCGTGAGGGCGTAATTTTAAGGATTTCTGAATTCACACGTGATTCCTCCACCCCTTGGCTGTCCTAGTAAATCAAGATTACGAAGTTAATTAATTAGAGAGGTTGGAGCAAGTAAAGTGTGAATATGGTATAGATTTCAAATATATGAACTGACAATATTATATGGTATAATACAAGACATTATTATTTTTAAATAAATAAAATAATATATAATGATGTAATTTTATTATTTAATATCTATTGATCGATAAATATTAAATACAATAATAAAATAAATTTTAAAAATAACTAAAAATTGGTACTTGTTGATAGGAACGAGAATAAAAGTGTCGACGGTCTTACGAAATTAGGAATTAATCAAAATCATGGTCTAAATGGTATATAATTTAGTGGGTTAGATGTAATTGCTCGAGTGTATTGATATCATTTTCTGCCTACGAATCAATATGAATACATGATATATATTTTTTATTTAAGATTAATTTTTTTTTTAACGAGATCTATGTTTTTGTCATTACGTGAATATATTCATCAATAAATTTCTCAAATATTCACTTTTAAGAAAATATTAACAAAGAAACACGAATTTCAAATATAAACCATAAAATAAATTTATAATAAATAATTCAACGTAATAACGTAATATAAAAATGACACATTCGTATAATTATTTTGTTTTAGATATCAATACAGTGAATCCATTATGCTTCAGTTCCCACACAATTTATGACCAATTTAATCTTCCTTGACTTTGGTAATGATCTTCGATTAGTTGGATATTTGGTACTAATTAAAAAAAAAAAAAACACTCAACAAAAAGCTATGGCGGCTCATTGGCATCCCGCAGCCTTTAATACTGCTCCTTAATAGGATTAATAAAACTATTCCAATTAATTATTGATATTATTATTCGTTTATATCTAGAATTAATAATTGTAATACCCTAACCTTCTTGTTCTTGATATCAATATGATAATTATCTTGGTAAGTGATTTGTCAACGCTCTAATTCTTATTTGTTTAATACAATTAACTTATTGAAAATAAATAAATAAAAAGAGAGACAATAACTATATATTATTAATAAAATGTCAATATAACAACTTGAGTTTGGACGGTGTGGATTAGAAAATAACATGAATATGATAAGATAGGATAATTTAGACATAATATAATTATATTAACATGAATATGATAAGATAAAAAAATAATATGAAAAATTTATAAATGTACTTTAAAGATAAAATCATTTTATGATATATAAAATTTAAAATTTTTAGTTTTTTTTGGATAATTAGTTAAAAGTAAATAGATAATTGAGACTAACCGTAGTAAATATGAATATTATCACATATAAAAATAAATAAAAAATAATCTTAATCATTTATTATTCTCGTCTAATAATAAAAGTATAAAAATAATTGAGTTTTAGATTTTGTATGTGAATTTTAACCAAAATTTATATAAAACATAGATATATAGTTTTTTTTTTTGCTTTCCCAGTTTTTCAAGATTTAACCTTGATTAATTCAAAACACGTCTAATTTTAATCTCTCAATGGTCATTTTTTGTATTTATAATGTTTCAAACTCAAAATTTACTTAACTAATACCAAATTACTTATCACTTAAACCAACACGCTAATTAAAATATTAATATCTTAAAACAATAAATAAATATTTAAAACATAATTAGTAAAAACATAGTATAAATAATGTCTGTTCAGACATCAATTATCTTCCTGCTGGTTTCCAATTGTCATATAATATCCAAACCTAGTTGGTTGTAATATAAAAAACCGGCCAAATAAAGTAAATCATAATAATTAATCGCAATTGGCTAATAAAGTTTACCAAAAAATTGTTGACTTAAACATAATGAGGCTAAAGTCAAATACGAATGCTACCATTTGGCTTGCATTTCTCTAGTTTGTAATTAAAATTAATTAGTTATTAAAAAATAATTATCATAACCTTATAAAACTGGTTAATGTGTAGTAGAAATTTATGTATTATATTTAAAAATTCATTTTAATCTTTCTATTATAAAAAATAAGTATATAAAATTAATTTTAATTTTACAATTATATTACTTAATCTAGCTATCAATTTAGTTAAATAAAAACCATAAAAGTTTAAAAGTATATAAAATTAATTTTAATTTTACACTATGGCTAGATCCCTTTATGTATAGACAATAAAATAAAATGATTAAAATATTAATTATGAGATATTAATTTAATGATTAATTATGAGATATTAATTTATTTAATGATTAAAATATTTATATTATTTTATTTTATATAAAAATTAATATCTTTATTTAATTAAAAATTTAAAGATTTTTTTCTCAAACTTGATATACTTCTGACATATGCACAACATATCCTATTCGTGGGAGGTAACTTGAAGGTATGAAATTATTTGTTATCTTACAGTGAATAAAGAAAGTTTAAGTAAGATCCGGTCCGATCAGATCGAATTTTTTTTATAAAATGTTAAATTTAATTTGGATTGAGTTGAATTTTTATAAAGAGAAAAATTAGAGAAAAATTAGATATGAAGCAAAAAACTAACTTGACCGACCCGTATCTATCTCTATGTTTAAGAAAGAACAACTCTGGTTGCAAAAGTATGGAATTAAGTCAATCTCTTATATTTACAGAGATCATAACTCAGAAGAAACAGATTAGAGAAAGATAAGCAATTTCAAAAGATCAAACATACAATTGAAAAAAAGGGCAAAAAGTACTCATATATGAGTATATGAATTTAAGCAATTAGCTGAGCTTCTTCAAATCCATGCATGTGATGTGAAGCATCCAAAGGAAGCAAAGGAAATTGATCACCAAGCTCTTGAATCAAGCCATCAAAATCTCCAAAACCACTCAAGAAACCACCAGGATTCTCTCCCCAGATCCCTTCTTCTCCCTTAACCCTTTCAAACCCAGCAAGAAACCCAGTTCTCAGCTCCATCTTCTTGGTGCCAGGTTTGTCTTGAAAACCATCATCTCCTTTGCCAAATCTCGGTTTCCTTTGGCAACTCTCTTCTTCTGGTTTCCCGGTGAGTCGTTGCACCAACTCTCTGAAGTTTGCCACGTCTGTCTTGATGATCTCCGGTGCAAAAACATGGATGATCCGTATCTTTGGCTTTGGCTTGGATATTGTCTGAGAATCGGAATGAATGGATAGAGGTGAAGATGTGTCTGAAGGAGACATTCTGGCTTGATTCCTCATCATCAAACACTCCTTTGACTAGATAAAAACAACCCTAGAGATGCAGGAGTTGTGTTCAGAAATGGGGTTGTGGGGAGTTTATATAAGGACAGAAACTGATGTCTTACCAGATGGAACACAGGCAATAAAATGTTACACAGCTTCATATTCAATGGTCCCCCTTTTCCCAGATTTGGATTAACTTGGAGGAGTATTAATTTTTGGATTAAGTTTAATTTCGTACATTTTTGGAGAAGATTCAACGTATTGTTTTTATATCCTACTTGCAGTAGACAAATCATATTCCCTATTTTTTAAAATTTTGACTTGATTATTAGAGTTATAAAAACAACCATAGGTTATGTTATTTTATAATTAACTTTGGGTGTCTTTTGAAACATGTTAAATGGATTCTAGTATAATTAAATGTAGTTATATATATATATGTGATATATCTAACTAATCCTTGTAATTTATTTAACTTATAAATTACGAGATTCGAGTTTGAATAACTTCGTCCGTAAGTTCTGTATTATTAAAAGATTAAAAATATTAATAAAAAACTAGTCATCGTAATTTATAAGTTATATTGAGTTAAAGTGCGGTTAGAGACCCCTACTTAATACTTACAGGGGCGGAATTAGATTGCTCTTCTTTACCTTTGAAGATTTTTTTTTACTTTTGTCCTCTATTTATATTTTTAAAATTTTAATTTATTTATAAATTTATCCTATTCTGCTTTTAAATATTTATATTTTGTCCTCCTAACCTTAAATTCTAACTTTATCCCTGCCTATTTACGCACTTCTACTAGTGAAAAAGAGAGAGGAAATAGTGTACTTACGCATGTAATTTCACTCTTTAATTTTAATATTATTTTATATTTTTAATTATTGTAACTATGTAATTACAACCTATACTAATAAATATAACAAGAAATAAATATTTACTTTCACTTTTACTTTACTTTTATCAATTAAATATGTCTACAAAATTAGTATTCTTGAAAAAAATTATATCATGAGTAAGTTCTATCATATTATTTATGGATCAACCACTATAAATCATCAATTTTATTATCTTTTCTATATCATATATTTCTAAGTGAATCTCTATTCATATTTACTGTTAATTTATTTTAAAAATATTTTTTCAAGTAAAAATTTATTTAAAAAAATTAATAAAATGAGTAAATTTTAGTGGTTGGTCTTATAGACACGTAGTGATATTTACCCGTAATATAATTTCTCTTGAACATGAAAGTGAATCCGTTGAAATATGAATCCAAACCCTAGGTGACTGACTGTGACAAGTAGGTCGTCGTTGATCTGGTCGTGAAAGATTTGTAGTAAAAGAAACAAATCTTGGTTTGGTAATAAAGTGAGCATTCCCCCTACTTACTACTTCACTTGACCCACGAATCAGACCGCGTGGGGGGAATCAAAACAATGTCACCACTCCTTTCCTACATTAAGAGTACAGTTGTTCTTGTTTATTGATCTGAAAAAAAAAACTCGAATGATTTGAATTTAAAACGATAAATGTGAATATTAAATATTTTTTTTTTGATTCTTTAAATCTAATTTCACCTACTTCATCAATTAATCTCACGTAACTTATAATTTGATACGAAGAAAATAAGGATTTGCGTAGGTTGTCCCGCGAACATTGAAAACAAATAGTATAAAAAATATATTATATTTAAAGATATTTATATTTTCTATAAGTTCGGATCTTGATATTAATTTTAAAAGTATAATTATTTTAAATAATAAAAATATATGCGAAAGACTCTTCCTCATCCGATTGTGAAGCTTTGCAAAATATATGTGTGCAAGACCCAAAGCTGCATTGTAGATATCCTAATTCCTAAACCTAAAGTCATGAATCCCACACCTTGAGGCAACGACAGACCAGCACATGGAGCATAGACCAACTTCAGCAAGGTCTGACGCATGTACCTGTTGTTAATAACCAAGGCAAGGCAACTGGTTGGGTATAGATTGATTTCATTTGTATTCGGGAGATGTTTTTTAGGGTGAGAGTTACGTAATTTCTTATTTAATTAGTTAAGAATATATGTAGATTTTGTCTTTAGATAAAAATTTATATAATTATACAAATTTCTATATTATAAATTTTTACGAATTGAATAAGAATTTATGTAAAATCGTCTCATTTTAGTCACACACCGAGAGTATCTCACTGTAGAACTACTCTTTGTATTTGTTATCCCCAAAAATTTAATATGTTAAAAATATTATATATCCTAATCAACTTTCTATAAAAACATGAGTAAATTAAATAAATAATTATTAATTTTTAAGGTGTTTACAATTTGATAATAAAAAACTTACAATATAATCACTAAAGTTTTAATTTACTCTCATTATAATTATTCTTATCATTAACATCAATTAAAGACTGTTAACACGGAATGACAATATACCATTCAAGAGAAGGAGATGGTTGTTGTTGTACATTGCTTACGAACTTGAAGACATTACTTTGTGAGATCCAAGTTCATAATGAAGAACAATAATGTGGCAATTTTTTGGCAGAGTTCGACTTCAAGCTAGAGTACAAGCCGGACAAAACCAATTTGGTGGTAGATGCATTAAGTCGTAAGCGGAATTAACAAACTTTATAAGAGGGAGTGGGGAAGAATGTCACGATTGTCTCATGTTACATCGAGATTCCATCGTGATTAACCCGTTGAAGACCGAACAGATGGGAGCCTCGGAGTTGATATGTGCAATCTTAAGGAGCAACCAAGTAAGGATGCGAGTCGGGATACTTTTGGAAGGCATTGAAGGCCCTATTCAGAAAGTGTCCCCGATTGGGACGAAGCAACGTCTACTCGTGGCATACTATTAGCTCTTTAGGGGGAAGTGAACTGGTGTTGGGTCTCCACCAGCTTTTCACCTACCATGATGTAAGTGACCTTCTCCTAAACTTAAAGTAACCAAAATTTCTTATCGTTGAAAAGTTCAAGAAAGGTACGAAGGAGGAGCCTCAAGCCAAGAATTTAATGAAACTAATTAAACAAGGAAAGACTCGTAGATTTTGATTAGAGGATGGCCTAATTCGCACCGAAGGAAAGAAACTTCATGCACCAAGGTTGGGTGGCCTACCGCCTACGCAAGAAAAAATGTAAATTAGGATCATGACTCCTTATGGGTAGGACATCAAGGGAAACATCGCACACACGCTTTAGATTACTAAATATAATTTAAACACACCAGAAATTAGATTACTTAATATAATTTACCCTCAATATTAAATAATATAAAAATATAAAACGAACAAATTTAATTGAAATGCTTAAAAACAACACACCTATGGGACCGGTGAGACGTTTTCAACCCTCTTTATCTTCCTATTCTTTAATCTATACTAAATAGATTACTCTATGAGTTTAGTGTACTTACAAGTAAATTCGACGTTGATTCAATTATACAAAAATATATTATTTTTTTTTTCATTTATACATTCCTGGGTGGGATCATTCAGAACAATCTTCTCGGTGTGGACAAGAGTGAATCCAACACTTGTCTTAATTTTAAACAATTCCCTCGTTCAAGATTAAACCAGTCTATTAATAACTACCGAAATTCCCTCGTGTCATGTTCACCCAACTGTTTAAATGCCGGAAACCAGACAATGTTTGGATTAGGGTAATAAGAGGGAAGAAGAAAATAAAATGCAGGCCGTCAAGGAACAAGCAGAAGACAACGCAACCACTTCTGACATATCTGGGTTAGAAAAGGCCAAGGCCACGACCACCGTCGAAGATAAGGTCTATTCGATTCATTTTAACTATGGGTAGGGGTAAATGAATTGAGCATGAATGAATAAGGTTACGTACGTGTTCGTTTATTTATATTTGAAGGTGTTTATGTTCGATTATTTAATGTTTGCAAATATGTTCATTTAACGTTCCAATCATGTTCGTTTACAGTCAAAATGATGAAATTATATGAAATTAATGTTCGTAAAATAAATAAAGGTGGGAGACGAGTAAACAAGCAGATAAAAGAGTTTGTTTGTGATTATAAACGAACCAAGCATACTTATATTCACGTTCATTTTTTATTAAACGAACATAAAAAATTTATTCATACTCGTTCATTTAACTTAGTAAATGAACATAAAAAAACAATATATGAACGATTTACGAACATTTCGTCAAACGCTTTGTTCATTTATAATCTATAACTATGGGGTGTTGTTATTATCGTTCCATGTCCATGATCAATGATAAGTCATACCATAATTATTTAATGCTCCATTTAGCAGAAAGAAATGGCTAGCCAGAAAAGGTTGATGCGGAAGGAACTTGACGATGCCGAGGCGCGCCTGCATGATGCGCTGGCGAAGCAAACCGGAGGAAACGGCGGAATCAGGGCAAAGGGCACTGATGCTTCCACCCGATCTGGGTGGATTCCTACCTATCCAACGGCTGGACTGCGCAATGGATCACGCAGTTTTTATATTTGAGTAGCGTTACATTAAAAGCTTTTATTACCATACAGAAACAAAAAGGAATTTTCCCGCTTAGTTTCTTTCGAACCAAACAGAAACAAGAGCTCCACACCACAAGCAACTGAATCAGTCTTGATCACATTAAGTTTTAAGCCAGATAGAGAATAAAATTTTTCAGGACATTAAGGACTCAGCCACTGAATTCATATGTTATTGCATTGCCAATATATCATCTTTATTTATTTATATATACTATTGTAGTAGAATTTTAGTATTGACTTGTTCGGAGTATAATACTTAGAATTATTTATACTATGTATTTATAATACTTTAATTTTACATTGTAACTCATTTTTTTTATTTTAATCACGAGTCAAATATTTTTATAATTATAATTTTAAATGGAGTTCTCATCAACGTTTTAAATTTCTTGTTAAAATATTTAAATTTAATAGATTTTATAAAAAGTCTATAATTATAAATTAAATTTGAAATTCAAATATAATATCCGGATAGGGACTTAGCAACTTGGAAGTCTTTGAAAAAATATAAAATTTAAAATTTATAAAATAATTTTTAAAAATTTAAAATATTAATTTTTTAATAACGTTTAAATTATTTTTTTTGTAATTTTTGATATATTTTAAAATTTTGTTCTTTTCTGTAATGTAATCCCTTTTAAGTCCACTTTGAATCTGAACCAGTTATAATCATTTCTTAACAGTGTAATTTGAAAAAGACAAGGAAAATAATTGAGCAGTTTGAAATTCAAAAAATAAGAACACCGACTCGGTTAGCAAAAAATTCACACAGTAGCAGAGTCACCCTATTGTTCCCAACAATTACGTCAATACCCTCAGCCTCCAAAGACTTATCCTTTCCGTACAAATTTTGGCGGAATTTCAGATAAATAAATCCTTCGATTTTTTCAAATAAAAAATGAAAATCTGCCTATAAATATCAAAACCCTACGATCCAAAATTCAACCGCTGCTGACAAGAATTGCTTCTTCTTTTTATTCCACCCAGGAAATTCAAGTTAGGGTTTTGATCAAAATGAAAGCTTCATTGAGATTTCGGGAAGAGAAGAGGCCGGTGTTGAGAGCCAAAGTGCCTCTAAGCATTCTGGGTTTGCCCTTCCAATCAGGCGTCGTTGCCGGCGAATCCAAGGAACTCACTTTAAATCTGTCGACGTTCTTTGAATCTGGGCCGTCTGTCAAGATCGCTTACCGTCCTAATGACACGTGGAACCCCTTCTCTCTTGTCGTCAAGACTGGGACTGGACCCTTCGGTTCTCCCATCTCGAGTTCTATGCTTATGAGCGCTGAGTTCAACCTCCTTGGCCGTGGAAACCCTAGCTTTATGCTTCATTTCAAGCCTCAGTTTGGGGATTTTTCAATCAAGAAATCGCAGTCCTCTGTTTTCGATAAAGCCCTGAAGCCGACGAATGGTGCCGTTTTGGATGTTGATTCATCGATTGAGATGGTTGATTCACCTGAAATGAACGGTGCTTGTGGTGGATTCTTCGCCAAGAGAAGGCAACTTGGGGCGTTGAATGCGGGGGATATTGCGGGGTTCCTTTCCGGAATGGAGGTGATGGCGAGGACGGCCGTGCCATTGAAGCGGAGTGCAACGGTGAAATTCCGATGGGGAATGAGGATTCCGTCGGAGATGAAGACTGGCGTCGGCGCCTTAGGTTATCCTAAGGCTGGGATTTCGTTTAGTAAGGTTCCATTTTTGTTGATGGATAAGATCAGCATTGAACACATGGAAAGCGTTGATTCAAAGCAGGCTATATCCACAGCCAGCAAGGCGGATCCTAAGGAGTTCAAAACCACTAAGATGGAAGATTCAAACTTCATGATGAATCTGCAGTTGAGAGAATTCCTAGATGACAATGCTTCACTGAAGCGAGCTGTAGAAGATCTGAGACGAGAAATCAGGGGTGAAAATGTTGGGGACTTGAATTCAGGGAAATACAGAGAAATGGAAAGAAGAATGTTTGAGAAGAAATCCAAGGAAGGAGACATGAAAGAGGAGCTGAAGAAGGGACTGAAAGCTGCAACTACTGGTGCTTGAAATTGAACGTAAGCATTTGGTTTTGTTATTATGAGTGCGTGTTAATTTTGAATAATTGAAATGTAAATTCCTGAATTGGTTTTCAATTCTTTTGAATTCAGGACAATGTAGAATACATATCCACTTGTGTTTGCATAAAAGCTCAAGGGTTTACTGCCAAGATTTTTCATGCAGGTTTTCTCATCTGTTAGGATGTTGTGGATGGTCGTTTTTCCATCTTTTTTTCTTTGTTTTTGGCATGTTTCCTCCCCTGTATGGGTTTTTTGTTTGTATTCAGTTCATCCTCTTCAATGAAAGCCAGACTTTAGTTCCAAAAAAATGCTTAAATAAACTATACATGAATAACAAAAGTTCATGTTTAGAGTCCCTTGTTGGCATTGCCACTGTGGAAACTACGAAATTTAGGGGTTTCCCACTTTCCCTGCAAGGGCTTCAGTATGGAAGATAAGAGTCAGAATTACTAAAACAAAAGTTTTTGAATTACTTACAGATGAGTATGGTTCCGAGCACGGCCGAAATCTTGCCTTGAATTGTCACTAGACCAGCTTTCCCAGCATCTTGCAACTCTGCTTTACCTACGGAATCGAATGTGCCTGCAAAAACAGTAACCATTTCATGCTTTTGTCCTTGCACACAATCCACAAGCAGGGCCTTTACAACAGCAAACAGCAAGTAGTTGATGCTTAACCTGGTTTTACGGTTTGAAACCCTGATGTTATACATGCTATATTCTGGAAACCAGCTTGCTCCAATTTATTGGCAGCAGCAGCAGACCTTGACATTAAAAAAGAAGTCGAATTCCATCAATGTTTTCCACATTAAGGTCAACATAAAGATAAGAGCTTGGACATAAGTTCAGACCATCAACTTGAGTATTTGCTATGCAGAATAGCATTTAATCGGGATCTAAAGATCAGATTCGGAGGTGTACTGATGAATCGGATCACACATCGAACTTATCTAATAAAACAAATCTAAAGTTCCTATATACTAACTAGTTCCATGTTACGAGTCTGGTATGTTTATACTGCCATGGAAACCATATGCTAAGGCAAGATACGGCTAATCAAGACATTCGGGGTTTAAACTTTAAATCAGCTAAGAAGCCTAAGAATGAGCTGTTCTGTTGTATGTTGGCTTAAAATGTCCTAAAGGATGCCTGAAACTAACCTCAGGCCCTCCTGGCATACAAGCAACATGTCACGGACTTACTTCTCTCAAACTCGATCCGTGCGGCGCTAACAACTCCCGAACAATGTTAGCAAGCCTTGTTTATATTTACTTGATGGCTTGGCTTAAGAAAGACAAGAGAAGGCAAAGGAATTACAAAGTGAGCTTTTGTATTAAGCTTAGAGAATGCTTACAAGTATACTTTACAAGTGCTAAGTGATGAGCAAATGAATGGGGTGGCCCTATTTATAGGCACCCTTCCCCCGAATGGACGGCTAGGATCGCTTTGATCCAACGGCTACAATTTGGCCTCTAGAAATATCTACCCTATCTACATGCTTCTAGAGAAGTCTACATGTGTGTATACATTTCTATAAGGATCCAAAATATTCTAGAGAACTCCAGGGTCTTCCGGAGTAGTCCCGAACCTTCCCGAGTCTTCTGGGTCCTCCCGGGTGAGTCTGGACTAGTGTAAAACGTCCCGGACCTTTCTAGAACAAGGTGGGTTGTGCTAGGCCGTCCTAGATGCTTCTAGTGCCTTCCTTGGTGCTTGGTTGCTACAAAATGGCCCAAGGATGGCCAAAACCTTCATTGAACTTGTGGGAAAAAGAGATGGGCGGTGACATCCTCCCCCACCTAAGCTCGCGACGCCCTCGTCGCGCCTTGATCGAATTGAGCAAGCTGGTCTTTGAATTGCCATAGTGCATCCTCCCGCTCCCAGCTTGCTCAACTTCCTCAACTTGATGAAGTACTCCTTGTAGCTTGGGATGCCCCTCTTGCGAATGATTCTGTCGACGAGCACCTCCTCAACTTCCTTGTCAAAGGATGTAACAACTGCTGTGGGTGCTCGATTGGATAAGTTCCTTGAGGGATCTTCCATGTCTTCATGATAGGGCTTCAACAGGCTAACATGGAAGACAGGGTGGATCTTGAGCTTGGGCGGTAATTGGAGCTTGTAAGATACCTTGCCCACACGTTTGAGAACTGGAAATGGTCCCTCATATTTGCGGACAAGTCCCTTGTGTACCTTGCGAAAGACCTTGAATTGTTGGGGTAAGAGCTTGAGCATGACAAGGTCTCCTTCTTTGAACTCCAAGTGCCTCCGCTTGGTATCGACCCACTTCTTCATTCTCTTGGCAGACTTATGGAGTGCGGCTCGTGCTAACTCTTTTTGCTCATGCCAAGACTTGGCAAATTTAAAGGCTGCTGGGCTCTTCCCTTCATAGCTTGTGGCAAGGGAGAGCGGAGTAGTGGGTTGATACCCTAAGATTATCTCGAAGGGACTCTTGTTGGTGGCCTCGCTCTTTTGCAAGTTGTAGGAAAATTGAGCTACGTCCAAGAGTTTGGCCCAATCCTTTTGATTGGCACTCACATAGTGCCTCAAATATAGCTCCAAGAGTGCATTGACCCTTTCGGTTTGCCCGTCGCTTTGAGGATGGAAACTTGTGGAGAAGTTTAGATCGGACCCGAGCATCTTAAACAATTCGGTCCAAAACCTCCCGGTGAAGTGAGGGTCTCGATCACTTACAATGCTCGTCGGAATGCCCCAAAGCTTGACCACATTTTGAAGAAAAAGCCTAGCTGTTTCCTCGACTGGGCAATCTGTGGATGCGGCAATGAAAGTGGCATACTTGCTGAACCTATCCACAACAACGATGATGCTTCCAAACCCCTCGGACTTCGGTAAGCAAGTGATGAAGTCCATTGATACACTTTCCCATGGCCGCTCCGGAATGGGTAGAGGGTCTAGAAGTCCCCCGGGCTTGTGTTGGACAATCTTGTCTTGTTGACATACAAGACAAGTTCGCACGTACTCTTCGATTGCATCGTGCATACGGGGCCAATAGTAGGATGCCTTAATAAGTGCAAGGGTGCGACGCATACCTGGGTGGCCCGCCCATAAGGAGTCGTGGCACTCCTTGATTAAGTCCTTGCGCAAATTGCCCCACCTTGGTACATAAAGACGATTGTCTTTGGTGTAGAGTAGACCATCACTCAACCAGAGTCGTCGGGTTTTGCCCTCATTCACTAAGACAATGATGGTTTGGGCAAGTGGTTCTTGTTGTAAGCCTTCCTTGATCCTTTCAAGGAGGGGGCTGGTGACTCGGCTTATAGCGGCAAGCTTCGCTTTTCGGCTCAATGCATCTGCGACCACATTGGTTTTGCGCGGCTTGTATTGCATGACATAGTCGAACTCGGCCAAAAAATCTTGTCACCGTGCTTGCTTGGGACTTAGCTTCTTCTGGGTCTGGAAGTAGCTCGTGGCTATGTTGTCGGTTAAGATCAAGAACTTGGACCCAAGAAGATAGTGTCGCCACACCCTAAGACAATGGATGATTGCGGTCATCTCCTTTTCTTGGACGGTGTAGCGCCTTTCGGTGTCATTGAGCTTCCGACTCTCATAAGCGATCGGATGCCCGTCTTGCATAAGTACTCTCCCAATGGCAAAGTCCGAAGCATCGGTGTGTACCTCATAAAGTTTGGTGTGGTCGGGTAGGCTAAACACCGGCTCTTCGCTAATGGCTTTCTTTAAGTCTTCAAAGGCCTCTTGGCACTTTGTTGTCCACACCCACGACTTGTTTTTCTTGAGAAGTTCGGTGAGCGGTGTAACCCTTGCGGAATAGCCTTTGATGAATCGGCGATAATAGTTCACCAACCCAAGGAACGATCTTAACTCATGAACCTTGGTGGGTGGCTCCCATTCTTGGATGGTCTGCACCTTGCCATCTTCCATCATTAGCTTCCCATCCTTGATCATATGCCCCAAGAAGTTTACCTCCGGCTTAGCGAAGGAGCACTTTTCCTTCTTGATGTATAGCTGGTTCTCTCGCAGAACCTTAAGCACTTCCCTTAGATGTTCAACATGCTCCTCTAAGGTATTGCTATACACCACTATGTCGTCAAGGTAGACGACCACGAACCGATCAAGGTATGGATGGAATAGCTTGTTCATCAAGGTGCAAAAGGTTGCTGGGGCATTTGTTAGACCGAAGGGTATGACTAAGAATTTATAAGAGCCATACCTTGTGATACATGTGGTCTTGGGCTCATCGCCTTCCGCTATGCGCACTTGATAGTACCCCGAGCGAAGGTCAAGCTTGGTGAAATAGCGAGCATGACCGAGTTGATCGAAGAGATCGGAAATTAAAGGAATGGGGTACTTGTTCTTGATGGTTACCTTGTTGAGCGCTCGATAGTCGATGCACATCCTTAGTGAGCCGTCCTTCTTCTTTTGGAAAAGGACGGGTGCCCCGAATGGTGCCTTTGATGGGCGGATGAACCCTGAGTCGAGCAGACCCTTGAGTTGCTTCCTAAGTTCCTCCAACTCAGGGGGTGCCATGCGGTAAGCACTCATGGCTGGTGGCTTGGTGCCCGGTTCCAACTCGATCTTGTGGTCCACCTCCCTCCTGGGTGGTAGTTGCTTGGGTAGCTCGGGTGGTGCAACGTCCCTAAACTCATCAAGCACCTTGGCTACCTCCTTGGGTATGTCATCATCGGGCTTGATCTCCTCGTCATCATACTCACTAAGGATAGCGAGATAGCTTTCCTCGTTGCGCTTGATGCCCTTCTTGAATTGAAGTGCCGAGAGCACCTTGGTGTCTTGCTTGGTGGCCTTAGTCGTTGGCACCACGCAAGCTTGGTTGCCATCGATGATGCATTCGTGTTGGCGAATAGGATGGGGAAGGCCTTGACTCGATCAAGGAATTCGAGTCCTAGAACAATCTTGAAGTCGTCCATGGGCACGACTGAGAAATCTACATGACCCGACCATGATCCCACGTTGGTCTTAACCCCTCGAGCGATACCATAAATAGGTCGGGCGGCAGAGTTAACTGCCTTGATGGAGCCTCCTCCTCCCGATGCCTTGAGACCTAACCTCTTGGCCTCATCAAGGGAGACAAAGTTGTGGGACGCACCTGTGTCTAGCATGGCCCTCGATGCTTTCCCATTGATGGTGACGTCCACGTAGAGCAAACCTTCGGCTTCGGTCTTAGGGGCGGATTGAAGCACGTTGAGGAGTTGTAAGGATCCCATCTGGACACCTTCCTCCTCCTTGTCGGTGTTATTACCGTCTCGATGCTTGGCTAAGAGCGAATTAAGGGCTTGCCTTTGTGGGCACTCTCGGACCCAATGGTCCCCATCACATATGAAGCATTTGTTGGAGAGTGCCCTCTTTGATCCACGATTATTCTTGAACTTGCCCTTATCTTTGTTCTTCCATGAGGATGAGTCCTTGTGTTTAGGCGGGTGATCATCATGGTGGCTTTCCTTGCGTTGGTTTCTCTCTCCCCCACCTTAGGCTTGACCACTCTTCTTGTCCTTCGGCTTGTGGGACTCCTTGTGGCTAGAGTAATCAATCAAGCTCTCAGCCACAGCAATGACATCGGCAAGGGTTTGGACTCCCCGACGTCGTAGCTCGGCTTTTGCCCATTGTTGGAGCCCATCCATAAAGTTGAAGAGTGAGTCTTTGTCGGAGAGATCAGGGATCTCGAGCACAAAATTAGTGAATTCTTTGACATAGTCCCTAATGTTCCCCGATTGCTTGAGCCTTCTTAAGTGCGCTCTTGCCTCATCCTCGGCATTCTCGGGGTAGAATTGCCTTTTAAGCTCCTTTTTAAAGTCATCGAGAGTGAAGAGGGTGCACGTACCTTTTTCCACATCTTGGCGCCTTCTCCTCCACCATAGCATGGCGGTGTCGGTGAGATACATGGTGGCGGTTTTGATCTTAGAGGCCTCGTCCACAATGCCAACGGCCTCAAGGTACTCTTCCAAGCCATAAAGGAAGTTGTCTACTTCCTTAGCATTGCGTGTCCCGGAGAAGGTCTTTGGCTTGGGCACCTCGACCTTCCTAACTTTATATGATGTGCTTGGCCCGGCAACCATAGCACGTTTGCACAAAGTCACATCGTCTTGTAGGGCCTTGACTTTAGCACGAATGTTATCTAGCTCTTGGTCGAGAGAAACACTTACCTTCGAGAGCTCGTCCAAGAGGTGGTCTTGAACCTTGCCTATCTCCCCGAGCAACGTTCCTTCTAGCTTGCGCATCATGGCCTTCATGGCCGTGTGGATCTCGGCATCCTCCGCCTCAAGGCCTTCCACTCTTTGATGAAGGTCGTCCACATGGGCTCCCACGCCCCCGATGCTATCCTCCACTTGAGTCAAGCGTGACTCCAAGCTAGAAATGATGTCCCTCGACTTTGCTCGTGGCCTAGGTGTTGCGGGATCAACTTCCTCCTCGCGCCCTCGTTGTTGCTCTTGTGTGCACTCGGCCTCGGTTGAGCTAGAAACTTGGGTCTTCCCGGTCTTGGCCATGTCCCGTGTGAGATCGAACACGCTCTGATACCAACTGTCACGGACTTACTTCTCTCAAACTCGATCCATGCGGCGCTAACAACTCCGAGCAATGTTAGCAAGCCTTGTTTATATTTACTTGATGGCTTGGCTTAAGAAAGACAAGAGAAGGCAAAGGAATTACAAAGTGAGCTTTTGTATTAAGCTTGGAGAATGCTTACAAGTATGCTTTACAAGTGCTAAGTGATGAGCAAATGAATGGGGTGGCCCTATTTATAGGCACCCTTCCCCCGAATGGACGGCTAGGATCGCTTTGATCCAACGGCTACAATTTGGCCTCTAGAAATATCTACCCTATCTACATGCTTCTAGAGAAGTCTACATGTGTGTATACATTTCTATAAGGATCCAAAATGTTCTAGAGAACTCCAGGGTCTTCCGGAGTAGTCCCGAACCTTCCCGAGCCTTCTGGGTCCTCCCGGGTGAGTCTGGACTAGTGTAAAACGTCCCGGACCTTTCTAGAACAAGGTGGGTTGTGATAGGCCGTCCTAGATGCTTCTAGTGCCTTCCTTGGTGCTTGGTTGCTATAAAATGGCCCAAGGATGGCCAAAACCTCCATTGGACTTGTGGGAAAAAGAGATGGGCGGTGACAAGCAGCTTACTTTCGGGCAAAAACTGACTTTTCACAGACCCTACAAATTTAGGGTTAGGTTTTGTAAATGGCAACCCAAAGAATAAACCTGAAAAATTATTGTGCCTGCACAAACAAAACAACTCAAATAAAACTGAGTTATGTCCCTCTACACAGTTATTTAGCACTTGATTGAAACTTTGAGCTGAATTTAAATGGAACAAAGATCGAGTGTTTCACCAGGATCATTGTCTTTGTTTTCAATGAAAAGAGGCACATGATAACATGTTTTGATATGAGCTCAATCGAACTGAGATTTATCGCGGACATCAACGATTGCATAACCCTCAACTGCTACAAGTTGTTTTGCTTCTTCAGCATTTACAAAGTTCAGTTCTGCTTTAATGCTTAGATTTCTTCTCCGGATAGGTGTCCCTGAGATGGTTCTCTCATGGTTGGTTTTTAATTCTAACCAGGTTCTCCTTGAATTGCTGAAAGAAATCTCACCTCATGACTACATTTATAACAACAAATATTCCAACAAAAGGTGCATGCAGACAGCAAATCAAACAGCATTGAACAAACTACAAAACTTGATGGTCTTTCTTGTTGTCCATTTTCTTAGGGTTTCAAACAAAACATTTACAGAAAAATCAAAGATTCGGGAGAATGCATGTAACTCCACATCTGGAAACTCTGAGTATGTAATTGTAAAGACTTAAAATGCACAATCGTAGGCACTTTCTGGTCAATTTTAGAGCTCAGAAAATATCCTTTTAAATATATTCTTCAAGTTCAAGGGATTTTTGATAACTCAAAACAAAGCACCCTATGGCCTATGCATAGTACTAAATCTGAATATAACAGTGTTCGATCGAGCATTCTGATTTTCTCAGAAACCAAATGCCAAACTTTTCGAAATGAAGCAATTTAGACTTAATCTTCCTCATGAATTTGACTAGAAAAAGTTTAGAACTTGAAAAGGATAGGCTAAACAGTCAGTTTTACCTTGTAAAAGAGAGGGACAAATAACAAGTCGTAGCAATTCCAGCCATGGGAGAATTGGAAGAATTATCTACTAACTTCCGTTGCTGCAGCGGCTCCTCTCTGTTTCTCGTCGGAGTGGTTAACTTGAGAGCTGAGAATTGAGGATAGCCGCGAGAGTGGCCCAAGAATTTGGAAGGGGGCAATGGGTTTGTGCCACGTGTGCATAAAAATCAGATATGCTATTACTCTCTTTAGCCTAGTGTTTGGATTGTCAAAAGGAATGGAAAGTGAGGGAAATGATTATTCCTTTCTTAGATCGGAAAAACTTGACCCGACAGGGAGAAACTTGAAACGCGAGATTTAATATGAATTTAAAAATAATAACCTGAATTTAATTTGAAATGCGCAATAAATTGAGTTGAATTAAAATTAATTAGAATTTTAGTAGAATCAAAATAATTTAAAATGATTTCACCTAAATCAAAAATAATTTAAAATAAAAAAATATTTAAAAAATTAAAAAATATATATGAGATAAAGTATTGCACAAATCACCAAAAAGTCATATATGGGTGTAAAAAATTGATTTGATCTAAAAACTATATTAAAACCGACCAATTCAAAATTTGACTTGATATTGACCGAACAAAAATTAATCGATCAGATATTAATTGACCCGAAAATCACCCAAACGGATATAAATTACAATAAACTTGAACCAAAATCGAATACAATCGACCTAAACGGTTCAAATCGAATACAATCGACCTAAACCGAACAACATGTTTATCCACTCTGATCCTTTCCTTTGTTTAGATATTACTTTTCCTTAAAAGTTGAACTTTTTACTTGGCGGGTAAAACTAGAAAAATAAAAACAGGATTTTAAGACTTAAAACGTCGATTTCCCTGGTTTAACTTGGGTTCTGATCTCAGTTTATAATATCCTTGTGATGCAAGTAGTCCTTTAGACAATGAAGTAACAGTTTCTAAAACACAGGTTTTTGACTAATAAGAAGTATATTGAACTAAACTAGTAGCCAGTGGAATTTAAAGGGAAGAAGAGAGGAAACATCGAGCATGGGATGGTTCTCATCTATCTTCTGTTGTTGCCGCTGTGCTTCTCCAGTATCAGCCGAAGCTGAAGCAACCGGGAGTCATCGACCCCAAAGTCCTAGACCTGTTGAAACCGAGTCATCGACAACAAGTCTGGTGGTTCCCTACTTCCCCATCACCCCAGGCCTCTTCAGATTAGCCAAGCAAATATGTATTTTCCTTGGTTGATGTATTTCCGTTTAGAACCTAAACAGCCCTTCCCGAAAACCTTATCTTAGTTCATTTCTCTTAAAAAAATCTCTCTTTTCATTATAGCAGAGACCAGAGATACAAAGGAAGCAACAGTCGGGGAAAGTGCAATTTGTCCTTGGATATTCCCTGGCACGAGGGCACCATTCTTGGTTGCTCATGAGTACGGCTCAAACGCACAAAAAAACCATCACAAAAGCATTAATCTATACCATAGTTTTGATAAATGACATCGCATTTTTTATTCGGATCAACATCCTTGCTCTAAAAGTAGAACAGGCAAAAAGGAAACCGAGTCAGAGAGTATGATTATGTTTTCAAAAACAAAGATATCCAGTTCATCAAACAGGATTGATTATCTCACACTTGGTTCGAAATGCCTTCTCAGCTGAGACGTGCAAGATTTATGACTCAGCAGGCCTTTTCTTGGTGGTGTATGGGTAGTACTCCTTGCCTGTGTCCAGTCTTGTAGTCTGACCTCCAGCATCAATTACAGCAGAGGTGAATGCCAGTGCCGACCCAGCAGAAATAGCTCTTGAGATGCTCCTCCCTGGGAAATGGACGGCATGTAAATACACTTGTTGAATATTACAAGTGGAAAAACTGACAACGTTTAACCTAGATCCAGAAATGAACTCCAAATTCAGTAACTCGCTTAAGGCATTGATAGTCCAATTCATTCACCTTAGAAGCACACAAACTTATGTAAATACACAATCTGAATCCTCTACCTCACCAGACTCTACAGACAGATGTCACAGATCATAAAGCAATGCATGTGAAAAACCTCAAAAATGAAAGGAAATTAATTACAAGAGAAACCATAAAGTATGTTCAAAGAAATATGCCAAGAGGCACAACTCCTACCACTTCACATACGGCAAGTGTGTAAATATGTTCAAGGAATATCAACTAGACAAACAAAAACATTTCAAAGGAAGACAGGACTATATGAGTATAACTTGATCACCATTCTTTAGATGGTGGAGGCCATACTAATAAACATCACAAACCTTGTAATTATGAAGAGGTAAAAAGCTTTCCAAGAAAGCCTTGTCCGTTAGGGGTATGAAGAGGTAAAAAGCTTTCCAAGAAAGCCTTGTCCGTTAGGGGTGTTCATGGTTAACTGTTATAGTATTTTGGTTAACCACAATGGGAAGAACACGTTATCTTTAGACATTGTCACTAATTGCACTAAGAACAAAACCTATAGGTCAGTATAATGGTTAACATGAACACCCCTAATCTCCGTAATACTGAAACATAAAAATTAGTATATGATCTGAACTTATACATGTGGCAATATTTCTTTACCAGATACATGGTGAGGTCTGAGGTAAAAAATTACAGTAACTTGCAAAGTTTTAGTGAAAATTAATATTTTAAACGGAACATCCAAGTGAATCCACTTATCACAAAATATTGCTACAATAAAATATTAAAATCAAATAGCAACTCTTAAGGTTCACAAAGCATACTTAGATCTCTGAATAAAATTTATACCTTTGAAACCGAGAACAGAAGCCCCTGCAACAAAACCGCCAACAGCACCATTGACAAAGTCTCTCTTCATCCTATAATTTTGCAACAGCTGCTCAACACCAATATAGACTCCCCCAATTGCAGCAAATGTCATTCCATAATTTCCCATCATCTTTAACGTTCTTACAAGCCCTGGTATGGCAACACTTCTCTCAACGCGAGGGACATCATACCATGTAGCAACAATGGTTCCCCAGATAGTCCCAGCAGCAAAACCTGTAGTTGCACCCTTGATTGTTTTCCTTGTTGGAGTGTCATCATCCTCATAATACCTAAGCTCTGAGGGGTCTACAGCCATCTTCTTACTGAGTAAGAGCCAATATAAAAAAAATATAATAAAAATACCAAAACATATATGTATATATAGAATTTGTTCAACTATAGTACTTGTATCTAGCATATCTATTAAATGACCCAACTTAAATACATCCGTTGAGCACCCAGGATTGGGGTGGAACACATAAAGGTAGTTCTCCCATCCATAATTCCCAACCCTCTTCCTTAGATTCAAGCTTGAGAATCTCAGACTTCTAAGCTCAATCTTGAAACCGTCAAATACAGAGGAAAAGGGAAATGAATCAGTGATTTTTTAGTTTTTAATGTAAAGAAAAAAAAATCCAGGAGAAATTGAAACCATTTCTCCGCTGCGAACCAACAATGTCTATTACCAACAATCCAAAATAAGAACGATAATTTTCAAAACGACAACTTTATCGCTTAAATCCAAACGCAGTATATATATAATAAGGAAAACAAAGGAATTGTAAATAGATCAAATCAAGCGAACCAAAGGATTAGATCAGATTTATGAAAAGAGAACCCTAGATTATACAGTTTATTTAAATACAAATCCCAATAGATTGAAAACGCTAACCTAAAGTAATAACATCACTAATTAAGGGGAAATGAACAAAAAAAAAAAAAGAAGAGAAATTACCTTTCTGATGAGATTGGAGAAGACGAAGTTTAACTTGGATGTTTACGACAAGCTCACGTGCTCCTCCATGATGCGCACTATTAAACCTGTTGCCGGTCAGGCCCAGCTCGAGTAAGATCGGGTCCGGTCCGGTAGGTTTTTAGGATTAAAATTTGGGATAATATACATTTTAGTACCTGTATTTAACATCTCGATTTAAAACGACACATTAATACATATTTTTTTAGTCTTATTAGATATCTAAAATTGAATTATATAATACGAGTCACTCTGTTAAAAGTTTTAGAATTAATATACATTTTATACGTAAACTTGAGTTTTCAATACAAATTAATATATATTTGTTCAATTAATTATTTTTTATAAATTAAAAATATTAGAATTATTAAATTTTATTTATAGTTGTATAACGTCGATTGATCTAAATAAAAAATCTGATATTCATATATTAAATTAAAATAAAAAAAATGTAAGCGTTGAAATGTATATTAACATTAAATCTCTATGAATAAATAGTTTAATTTGTATAATCAATTGAAAAAAAAATACTAAATATCTACGAGCATCTTAATTTATTAATAAGTCTTAAAGACTTCGTCTTTCTTGCTTCAACCATTTTAGAATTACAAACTATCTTTCGTAATAAAAATTATATCATAGGTAAATCTTATCATATTATTTATAAGACCGGTCACTAAAAATTATTTATATCATTTTTTTATGTTATATATTTTTTAAAGTGAATTTTCACTCATATTTACTGTTAATTCATTTTAAAAATATTTTTTTTTCAAGTGAAGATTTTTTTAAAAAAATATATAATATAAAAAAATGATGATATATAGATTATTTTTAGTGATTTATTACATAGACACGTGATAAAACTTATACATAATATAATTTCCCCTATAGTAGAGACTCACTCCTAATTTTTTTTTTTTACTTTAGTCCTATTATAAATATTGTCTTAAAAATTAATTTATTTTAAAATTTATTTCTCATATTTTAAATATTTATATTTTACTCCCTAAGTCCGAAGTTAATCTTTAAGGTAGATAAAGAACTAAGGTCCCTTACATCTGCAACGCTAATAAACAACAAACCTAACGAGAGGAAATTCTCAAGTGAATAACAAGAGTTCTCAGGGTAAAAATCATGAGTAATATGTTCCAGGAAGTACTTATCAAACTCGCAACCAAAATTAACTGCTACTGAATTCGAATTCGGAAACTGCAAAAACAGATAATGTGTGACAAAAAGAAACATCTGAATCCATACAAGAGGAATGATTTCTTTCTTCAGGTAGAAGAAAGAAGACAAAATCCATGGATATGGTTAGCCAGAACTTCACCTGCACTCGACAACAGCTTCAGCAGCACGTCGAGGCTTGTTTTTGCGCCTGCTACCGTTTTGCCGGTATCCAACCGATTTAACTGAATCATCTGTGCTTGACTTTGTTGTAACACCATGTATTGAATCTATGTTCTCTTTTGCTTGCATTGACCTTTTCCTCTTCCTTCCGTTCTCCATGGCAACCTGATTTTCCATCTCTTTGGTAGGAACCGGACCTTTTATATCTTCACCGTCTTCTTCAGCCTTCTCCACTTCATCTTCTTCGATATCATCCTTCATTTGTTTTTGAGGCCTTCCTCTTCTCTTATAAGCTGGAATTTTTTCATCACCGCTTCCCTGATCATCAAGAGAAAGAACAACATTCTGCTTCTTTGCTTTTCCTCTACCTCTTCTCATTGTAAATGAACCTTTTAAACAACAATTTCTAACAACTGAAGAAGGTTTCTGCAAAGACATAAAGATGGATTCAGTCCAAAAAATCGACAATAAGTAACAAATCAAGTACGAAAATACGAAGAACAGACTTTAACAAGTGACAGAAAAAATGAAAATAACACACTCCAAAGTACATACCATATCATCAAATATAATTGAGCATATCATCAGTTGACATACATAAAATCGAATAGAAAAGCAAGAACTTGAAAGTTGAAACAAGAGGAAATACAAAATAAATGAAAAACATTCATGCAGTCATTCCATCATAACAACAAAAAGATTCACCCCCTTTCTGCCTTTAGATGCAGAAAATCTAACAAAAGAAATTCCAAGTATGTATATATACATACATACATACATATATATATATATGTATATGTATTATATGTTCACTCTCCTAAAAAACCTTGCAAACCCCACCTAAACAGAAACAGAAACTCTTATTTGGTTCATCCAACTGCAGGTTTTCCCCTTTTAAATTAATAAGCATTGCATTTCCTTGTTTTAGTTCCTCTTTTTCCCTGCATTTTCAGGGAAGAAATCAAAGCATAGAAAACTAAATCATAGATTTCATAAAGAAATAAATCATAGGAGAGAAATAGAATAAATTGAATACAAGATTCAAGACAAATCAACCTAATTTCAAACTGAATTTAACCTAAAAAGTTCACAAGAAAACCAGCTCCAAAACCAAACAATCACAAGCCATACAATCTCCAAGCTTGGAGATTAACAATCACAAACTCCCCAATCAATACAGAATCCATAACTGCAAAAGTTTCATGTTATTTACTTCCCAACATAAACTCACACCATCTTCAATATATTATTCCAAGGTTAAGTAAAGCAAAAGATTTTCATATCTGATATACTAAAAGATATAAAATCTATGACTCAAAAGCAATATATATCTCTTCATCACCAAACACAGCATTAACTACTCATAAATGAAAAATCAATACAACATGAAAACATAGCTTTTCCTCTTCTTCTTTCTATAGACAACACTATCACCATCAATAAGGAAAGAAACGAGAAAAATGAAGCTTGTATTGAAACATACACCAATATTCTTCTTCCTTGAAACAAAATCCCATTTTCAGAATCTCATGATACCAATCCAAGAAGTTACTATAACCACAAGGGAAAAAATAAAGCACGGGTCTTTATTTCTTTCAAAGGTTAGTGAAGCAAACAAAAGAAGAAAAGAAAACCTTTTTCTTGACAAAACTATGATCTGAATGATAAGCAAAGAAAACCCAGATCAGATCAGATAATATGGTGCAAGTTAAAAGGAAGCCATGAGTAAAGAATGGGTTTTTTAACAGAGTTTTAAGCCATGGAGAAGAGAAGGCAAGACTGAGAAAGAGAGTAGTGTAAAAATTTCTCCTTTGGTGTGTTCTAGTTCTAGCATTGAAGTTAGAAAAAAGTATTTTGTAGGGTAAAAACTAGAGTAGAAGAGGGTTAACAGACATTGCTTCAGTCCTCACTGTCAACAATTTGTCTACAATCTCAGATCAACACCATGTATCTACATTGACCGTGGGTTTAGGGGTTATGTTTGATTGCCACGTGTGTGGTGATCGTGGCATAACATCAGTATAGCAAGGGTCTGTTCTGTACACAGGATTTTTTTAGATTTTTCTTTTGCATATAGTTGGATACAGATTGTTGTGCGAGCTGAGAGACTTGATTTCAGTCATACAAGCATGTGAGTGAATCTCAAAGCTAAAGCATTAGTCGAATATAACCTTGGCTTTATTTTCTATTTATTCATTTCAGCTCATTCAAGTGATGTATTGATATGACCTAAAATTTCTATATCTTTTTCATACCGTAATTTGTAGTCTGCTTTGAGGGTATAATCGTCATTGTTCCAATATTGGGAAATTCCAAATTAAATATTTCACCACATGGACTGATATATCAAAATATATAAACGATATATGTCTGTATCTGATGAAATGGACCTTTCTTTGTAGTTGAATGGTGTTTTTCACAATTCATTATGAAAGGATTAGACTTGGGGCTGGAGATTTTATGTTTTTTATTGAAGCAAATGCTCAAAACATTTCATGTTTTATAACTAAAAACATGAAAATAAATTAATAAAATTAGCTCAAAATCCAAAAAAAAATAAAAAATAAAACATAGTTGAGGATTAATTGTTTGTTTAATCAGTTTACCTTGAAACTTAAGTGATTACATAGTAGTTGAATTAGTCTTTGTGTAGTTATGAAAAGTGAAAAGAAAGAGGACATGTTAATTACATTATGCCACTCCCAAGTCCCAACAACAATTGACAAAACTCTAGTTTACTTACAGGACAAACCAGGTGGAGAGAACATAAATACAATCAACTAAAGATAACTGTTATCTGCACTCTGCAGTTAATCCACTGCTCTTCGGAGCTCACTCTGTTATGGTCGTTTCCAGATTCCGGCACGGTTCGAACGTACTAAGATGTTGCACTTGGAAAAAGTTTTACCCTGCAGTACTGGTTTATCATTCCAACAAGACACTGATAACCTAGATTCTAATGTGCACCAGTAATTGTTAGGGCAGAACTCTTATACAAATAAGTAGAACCAGCAGCCCTTTAACAATTAAACCACTCTTTCCTACACAAAGTTGACATAAATTTCCATCTTTAAGACATGCACTGAAATAAACAGCTACAGCTGGTAGGAGTTATTACCATCATGATGGCCTCACTTTGAAGCCAATGGTTATACTAAGAAATGCATGTGGATTGATGTCTATATTGCTGAACCTAAAATAAAGAAAACAAACCATAAAGTAGGAGCCTGAATCTAAAACTTTAACTTTATTACCTGATGCAAAGGTCATATAGGTTAATGGTAATTGAAGAAAATTGGCTCCTCTTTACTATGTATGAAAGCAGGCTAGGTGAAGATTTTACATATTGCCCATCTAGGCCATATAGGGATGATGATTTACATATTGATTCATGAATGTTTTGTCAGAACATGTAATACTAGTGTTCAAGGTTAAGTCAGGGTCTGCCTTTTTATGATCTTTGAGCCAGTTATACATTGCCCATCTAAGCCTGACCCGCTGTGTTGTATAGGAAAGAAAAGAAGGGAATGGTACTAAATAGGATACAGGGTAACCCAACTCATTTGCTAGAATATCAATCTTAGATTGGATAACAGCTTTTGATTGATTTAGGATTTTAGTGAAATTCGAGATTCAAACTTCAAAGTTATATATATTTTTCTAAGTAGAGAGATATCATATTATTAAGATAAAGTTTAGACTTTATTCTATATTTAAACTGTGTTATTTTTAACATGTTCAAATCATCACATGACACTAATATGAGGAGGTTTTCCGTGTCAATGCTTCATAATTTATCATGTTAGCACAGACTGCACAGTTAGGGACGAGGTTAAAAATCAAATATAAAAAAGGATAAAGTATAAATAATTATAAAAATGAGGAATAATTTAAAATTTAGAGTCTAAATGATTAATTTTTCATTAATACAAAAAATGAAAAACGATCACCATTTCATAGTTTCGTCCCTGATTACATATTCGAATTGTTAATTAACATTCAATTGGGAGAAGTCCAGCCCCTAGTGTCTCCATAAAACCCTGAGATGTTTAAATTGCTCTGTTGTTTATTTTCTCCCACAGAAATTGAATTTTCTTCCCTTGTTTCTCTACTGCTTGCTGCAAATTTTTCTGAGTCTGCCCAAACAAAAAGGAAAATGGGTCGGACTCATCACATGAGAAGAACTAGAACCAAGAAGATATATATCTCTAAGTGTTCACAAAGTTGCCTTTCAACTTGTGCTTGAATTTCTAGCAGCTCAGTTATTTGCATCCCACCACTGCACAAGTTTTTAATGGAGAATTTAATTCTACAATCGAAGTAATTTTTTTAAGGCATAAAGATAGTTTTCACTCGTTTATAATTTTGGTCATTTTAGCCCCTATTCTTTTTTTGGGATAAATTTAGTCCTTGACCTTTATCTTTTTAACAAATAACTCATTTTTTAACTATCATGATAATTGAACCGTTAAATATTTAATAATGATGACATGTTATGTCATATATATGTAATAATATATTTTAATAACATCTAGTATATCAAATACATAAACGCGGGATATAGTTTTATTCAAATCTAAAAGTATAAAACAATTAAAATTTAAATAAAATATTAAAAATTATTATTTTTATTTATTAAAAATTAATTAAATCTAAAACAAAAGGCTACTAAACATTTTCAACCTTGACTATAGTAAAATCAAAATTTTATCTAAAAAGGTATGAACATAATCTGAGAAAAAAGTGTTTTGTATAGTTTGTTACCGGTGAATCAAAGATAAATTTTTTTGATAATAATCAATTGAATTTTTATTATTTTAATTTAGAATTTAGGTATTTTAGTTTTAATCTAAAACGGAGTTTTAGGATTTTATAAAGATATTTTAGTTTAGTTAGGGTTGAGAATATTTAGTAAATTTTTGTTTTGTATTTAATTAATTTTTAATATTTTATTTAAATTTTAATTTTTTTCTATTTTATACTGGAATAAAATTATATTCTATATATATATATATGTATATATTTAATAGGTTAGATTATATGTTATTTAAAATATATTATCACACACATATATATATATATATGATATGTTACCATTATTAAATTTTTAACGGTTCGGTTATCATGGTAGTTAAAAAATGAGTTATTTGTTAAAAAAATATAGATCAAGGGTTAAATTTATCCCAAAAAAAGAATAGGGGCCAAAATGACAAAAATTATAAACGTTAAGGGTGAAAATTATCTTTATACCTTTTTTTAATAATTTTTATTTAGAAGGTAAAAAAAAAAAAATTGCTATTACTAGGTTAGGTTACGAATCTATCATTTTAGAAAAAAATGTTAATCGACAATTTTAATTATTTTTTAAAAATTGTTAACTATAATTAAAATATTAAAAATCGGTGAATAATATATCATTTAAAGTTGCTTGAAATACTATATGTTTCGAATTATAAAATTAAATTTCGACATAAATTAGATCTCACCTTTTTAAGTTGATTTTATTTGAATCATTATTATTGATTCGTTCATCAGCATTTCCTGAAAAATCAAAAAACACATAAATATAATAATTTTTCAATTCATACATATATGATCTATCAAAAAATAATATGATGCGAAAAACAGTACAAATATGATATAAATAGATTGGTTCATGGACCATGCAATTCGATTACAAAACAAAGTGTATATAACTGATGATGATGCTCGAAAATTGCTGTAGCTGAGCTTAGTTTGATGATTGATTCCACAGGAAGAGCCAGACGATTGGTTGCAAGGGGTCGAGCTGCTGGTGCTGACTGAATCTGATATTCAACGCTTTTGATGTAGCTTATATATAACTGATGATGATGCTCCGTCTTCCATGGCTTCTTGTTCTTGGTGCTTTGCTTTCAATAATCTTGTTCAAGGAAAATGAAATGGTTTCTTCGTCGGATGATGGACCGGCGAAAACTATGACCTTACATTTAACTCAAAACCGGTCTCTCTTTGCTAACACTTAATTGATTTATTGATTTTTGATTTATAAATATAAGTCATAAATTTAATTTTATCAATAATAAATAAATTATTTTAAAACTATAAGAAATATTAAAATGTTAACCATTAAAATATAATAGCTTGCGTTACCCTTTAAAAAATATAATTAATAACCTATGATTTTAAATTATTATTCGTTTATTTTAAAAGAATTATAATTGAAAATCTTTTCAACTATATAAATTATTATTTTTAATTTTACTAGTACGATTTGTGACAAAATTTTGAAGTTACTACCATTGATGTTTTGAAAATAGTTTGTTATTTTTTCTTCATATTCACTCAAAAATTAATAACTTTTAGTATATAACTCGAAATCAAGAATTATTTATTTTAAACGAATCTAGAATTCTATAAGGTTATAGAAATATAAGGTTCACTTATTGATTTATCTTGTAGAATTTTTGATAATTTTTCAAAATCTTTGTTAAAAGTATTTTCTTAGAATCTAGTGTCAAATTTTTATGATCTTTTAATATTCAAATATTCATACCTTCTAACATACATATCGAAATCGGTTATTGTGTGTTTTAAACAAAACTAGATTGACTCACGTTTATAATGATGAATAGACCGATTTTTAATATTTTTAAGATTTATGGAAAAAATAAACTTACTCCGTTCGGTTATACACATGTTATGAGAGATTAAATTTTTACCGAAAATAAGTAAATTATCATTATGACTATCCAATTTACAAAATAAGAGAATCCCTATGGATATTTGTCAGCGATCCTCATGGCGATTTACATGAGTTATAAAAAGCCCGTCTTATCCCTATTTGGTGAAAAAAAATTATCCATTCTCCTAGGAATTTTTTTTAATTATTCCTCATATCTATTCATTTAAATCCCTATAATTTTTAATTATTCTCTATCCAATTATTTTTTATTAAACTATGTCGAAATAAAATATAAAAATAATTTTTATATATTTAAGCTCAACAAAGGAATAAAAATAGAATTTCACTTACAAGAAATTCTATTTTTTATAGTGGTTGTGTTATAGGTACATGCACAATATTTTATGCCGAAGATACTTTTAAGAAATCATATTTAAATTTTAAATGGTGTAAATTTTAATATTTTAAAGAATACAAAAGTAAATTATAAATTATAAAATTTAAAGAATAAAACGGGGCCCATGGAATTTGATTATTATGTCATTGTGGACTTAGGATAATTAAAAATAAAATAAAGTGATGGTATTTTCTAATTTTTATACTTATTTTGTTATATATTTTCGAATATTTATTCGTCTTGTTAATATCAAAAATAGAGTATAAATCAGATGAGAAATAATAAAATTACGAGAATTTAAATTGATACGATAACAAATAATAAAAATCTTTATTTATAGAAATAAGGACAAATAAAAAAAATTATTTTTGAAAATCAAATGTGAATAAAAATGATAAATTTTAAATTAGTTATTATAATTTTAAAAAGGGTTTGTTTATTATTATAGTTTTAAAAGCATCTGTATTATATTTTGTTCTATTCAGGGAAAAGGATATTTAATAATATATTATTACTTGTTAAAAGGGATTGTTTATTATTGACGAATTTAAATTATTATTAAGAAGAAAAGTCTAATTTAAGTATCAATTGAAAAATAAAAATTATTTAAGTATCGATTTAAAAAAATTATCTAGTTTATATATATTAATTTGAACATAAATTATATATTTTTAAGCCATATATTTAATTTTAATAGCCGATTTGTTATAAATTATAGAGTTGGCCCGTTGGGAGATAACCATTATGCTTGTTCGTTGAATCTGGACATGTTTTAGATTCATTGAATGAGGACATGATATTTTTCATAGGTTTTCCAAGAACAATGCCGTCATCTCCGCAAATAAAGAGTTTATTCTTAATTTTATCAAACAACTGATAAAGTACTTGAACAAACATTGCCCTAATCAAACAATATAAACTCAACAATTCTATCTATAATATTATTTTAAAATATATTTTGTTAAAATCTTAATTAATTGAATCGAATTAAAATTCAATACAAGACATATCACAATTTAAACTAATAAAGTATAAAATAATATTTTAGTATGTCTTATGCCTCATCAGGACAAAGAATATTAATTATTTTATGGTAAATATGTAAAAAACAAGGTAAAGATGTCTTAATGTTTTTGTAGAATCATATTGTACGCTACGGTTTTTTACACTTTCGAAGGTGAAATTTTTTATAATTTTACATATCTTAATGTCTCTCGGAACGAGAGATAATATATGTTCTTCGAAGTTTTAGATATGCGACAAAATTATCTATATGCTAGAAGTAGGGTAAAAAATCGTAACGCTTGTTTGCGGTGACAATAATAGTATTTCAACCTAGAGGCTGTCTATATTCCTGGTGGACTTGAGTGCCTTTCGAGGGTATGGAGGGTTCCTATTGAGTGGTGAGGTAGGGCACCAGGAGGTGTGGAGAAGGAGCACTAGGGTGCTCTTGATGGACACCAGGGGGTCAATTGCTTTCCTTTGCCTCCAACTTCAAACCATTATAACTTAAAGTCCAAAACTTTGGATCACAGATTGACAATTTCCAATTGACAGTGAGTAGGTGTCTGAAAATACTATAATTTCCAAGGGACTGAATTTTTATTACAAGCAAACTAGATATCAAAAAGGAAAAGAAAAAGAATTACATGGACTAGTCCATGCCATTTAGAACTAATCATTGTTATAAGAGCTTGATGTGCATGAACAGTTCAAGTAGCACTCAGAAGTCCAAGCTCTTTGAGGGCTCCACTCACATCATATGATTGAAACTCAGTTGTATTTTCTATGTTTTGTAGTAACAAGCAATTTTGTTTCACAGTCTTGTCTTGTTTTTATTTAAAAGGGACATGTTCTTACATGAATTTGCTAAGCTCTAACTTATCTTGGAATGAAAGTGAGCATTTCCTGAACTTTCTGCAATCGAGGCTTCGACATCTTCGAAGCTAAATGGTGGATCATGGTCGAATTCAGTGATGTTGAAATCTTGGTTTTTCAAGAGGCTTTCACTTGTTTTCTGTTGCTGATCAATCATCATCTTAAGCTGCCTTCCCTGTTCTTCGATTCGCAGCTGTAGATTTCGCTGAATCTGAGACCATAGAAAGAAACAAGCTTCAATTTTCATGGTTATGAAACAGGATGCCACCAAATAGAATCAAAGGACATACCTCTAATTGTTCATGAAGACGCCTCTGTACGTCTAACTGAAGTTGCAATGCCTCTGTGAGGTGCCTGCAGGACACGTTCGAAAGTTCGATTAAATCGTAGCATCCAACATATAGCATTACACTATGTAGGAAATGAAGAGAAAATTTGGATGTAAATCAATGGCCTCAGGGGAAACAAAAGAGAACATATTTGGAGAATAGGAAGGGATTCGAATACGTACGTTTTGACGTCGATCGGAGTTACATCACTCGTACTCGTTCTCTTCTCTGATTTTCCTGCAACAGGGAAATATTGTTCGTTGAGTTCGATACCGGTGGTTATACAAAAAGAAAAAACCAGTCAATTGTACCTTCAGCAGAGTCTGGCATGTATTTTGCTATTCTATATTTCTGTGATATATCAGAGGAAGCATTGCATTGAGTTAGAATATCATATCTCAACCAAAGTCCAAAGTTCTCAAAATTGAATCAGTACCTGCAAATGGCTTTTAACATGAAAAATGGTCAGTCCTTCAGTATCCATCAGTTTCAGAATCGCCTTCGGGGTTGCTTCTGTTCGATCGAAAGCAATACATGTGAATACTCTAGATTTTGAGAAGTTAAAATTCATGGTGTTACAGTATCGGCTTACTCTCGGCACCCCCTAGACATCTAACACACTCCACGAACTTGTCGTGTAGGTCCTGCGTCCACCTTATTCGAGTTTTACTAGCGAGCACCGAGCCAGTCGAAGCAGCGTTACCGGAACCAGATGAGTAGTTTGAAGATTGCTTCTCTTGTTGAAAGAAGCTTAGCTTTGCAGGCGAAGAACCATGTGAATTACCATAAACCTGCAAAGGGAAACAGGTAAGACAATTTCTCTCACCATGAGGCTAATCAGAATTCATTGTAAAATGAAAAAGAGGTTACTCTTTGGTCCTGATTTCCTCGGAAAGGTACCGAAAAGTGATTCGCAAGGGTGACGGCATTGTTTCCGAGTCCAAACAAGTTATAGCTTGGCTCACCTTGAGCCACCGATTGGACCGAAAAGCTCTCCCCGGAGTCATGAAATGAAGGAAACTGAGAATTGCAGCTCCTGTTGTATTGAGAGCAGAAAGCAGTTCCCCCTTGAGACGACCCGTACTGAGGAAACCCTGTGTATCTTTCAGTTGCATACAAGGCAGCCCCTGGCATCTGAAAACCGCGCATGATCGTATTCGTCGCCGACGACTTTGAAACTCCATGATTTAGCTGCTGTGATCCCATGTTCCAAGGCTGTTGAAAACCAACATGATCAAAATTATAGTCCCTAATGAACCCAAGGTTCTGTTCTACATTTTCTTGGCACTCAATCTTCTGTGTGTTCATTTACAACCGAGTTAATCTAAAACAACTCCGAATTTGATGTTTCAATTCTCTTGTCTAGCACCAGAAAGAAGCACTTATAAGATTAAAAGCCACGCAGAATACGCGCTAAAATCAAAGAAAAAGGAGATGCAGTGAAGAATTCAGAATTATGGTAGAAAAATTCTCATTTATATTCCTCAAAGACTTGAACTTTAAGACATGAATATTAAATTATATAATATATGTTGACATACAAAATGGATTGGAATGAACAGTCATCTGCTCACAATCAGACACGACCAAAGCTCAGAAATAAAAAACAAACAAACAATAAAATAAACTAAACTAAAGATTTGTCCTTCTTTGTAAAACTAATTGCAAATATAAAATAAAGTTTCCAACTTTTCAATAACCCACAGATGCTGGTATAAATTCAAGCTCGGCAGACCTAAAAAGATTATACGAAATTAACTAGCCTTCGGACAGAATTATTCGTGCATTCATTCTCCCACAACAGTGCATCTTTCCCATGGGAATCTGAAATTACCAGAAAGAAAAAATGTTGATGCAGTACAGATTTATACTGATATCTTAAAAGCCCGAAGTGGATTCTCAATGGTAAGAATCCAGAACATGTTGGAAATGTCATGTCCCTGTGAGATAACCTCTGTTTTCACCAAAAAAACAAGCTTTGGATGATACAAAACCGATTAATTAAAGCTTTAACATGCCCATCACCATTTTATTAATTAACCTATAAAGTTAACACACAGGAATCTAGACTATATATATATAGAATCATTCTCAAAATGTGTATAGAATCAACTTCACGGCAATGAATGTTTGGCAAAAGTTATCGGTGATAAAATAAAGGATAAATTATTTCAGTGATTATCGAATTATTAAATTTGTTAATTAGATTATTGAACTTATTAAATCAACATATTTTAGTCATTATCGTTAAAGGAATAACGTATCAGTTAATAAAAATTTATAAAATTACGTATTTAGTCTTTATTATTTATATATTATATTAGTTTGATCCTAATTTAAATTAAATTAATCATCTAATTAAATATTAATACGTGTCATCATCTGATTGGATGAATAATTAATCTAACAATTAAAACTATTTATATCATCTTATTTTTATGAAACATTCTATCCGAAATGGATAAAACCAAAAGGGCTCCATTTCTTGTCTGTTCTATAATTTATTTTCAATTAGCAACTAACAAAATAAAAAGAGATTTGTCCCTTCAAGCTTTGGAGAGACGTTTTCCCAATTTAGCGACCCTCTCTCTCCCCCTTGCCTTCCCCCTGTCCTTTTTTATTGAAAATTTCCTGTAATTTACAGATGGCTTCGGCTACGATTTTCCACACACCCTTCAAAAGTTCTGCCCAGAGATTCTTTAAATTATAAGTCATTCATAATGGTATATATTTATGGGTTAATATTGAAGATTTTCGAAGTGTTGGGATAAAAACAATGAGATATAAGAGATTAGTAGAAGGCGTAAAATCATCTACTTTCTTATTATGTTTTTATTGGTATCTCAGTGGATTTAGTGTTTGAGGTTTAAGGTTAGGGATTATGATTAGGTTTAAGATGTAAAAATTAAAGTTAGAGTTTAGAATTTAATTTTTAAAATATTTTAATAAAAATATATAAAAAACACGACTAAGGATAAGGGATTTTTACTCGGCAGTATAACTAACAAGATCATTAAAGCAAAAGTAACTTGTTTTTTCAAATAATTCTCTCTAAAATGGCATAGAGCATTACTTCCATGCTTCATGGAAGAACAATTCCCATATAATACCTTTTCATGTTAATATGTTCTTTTGCTGTTAACGCAGGGAAAGAGAGGTTGGTGTAATATTATTTATTTTTTAATAGAGTACATGTTAAATTATTTTTAATTAATATTATTTGTTACGGTAAAAGTGAAGTCGGTATATGCTTAACAGTCGACTTCACTGTAGCAAAGAATAAGGGATAGGGTAAGTACACTTGCTAGGACTGTTGAGATGCCCAATGGGTGGCAGTTCTGGTATAGCTTTACCAAAGAATGTTTTCAGTGATTGTTTCATGAAGTTGATAAGCCACAGCAAAAAAGGGAGAACTCTGAGCCATACAAATCAGGTGCAAATCGTCTGTTTTTTTTTTCGTGCTTTCGCTTCAAATTAGAGGATTTAAAGTGTACGGTTTAAAGTTAAGGGTTGTAGTTAAGGTTTAGGGAATTAGGATAGGGTGTAGAATTTAGGGTTTAAAATATAAAAATTAAAAATTAGGGTTTAAAATCTAATTTTCTTAGAAAATTTCAACAGAAGATATAATAAAGAGGTAAATAATTTTTACCCATCCAAACATAGATGATTTAAAATTTTTCACTAAGCAAACTCAGAACCAACTGCCTTCATTTTTAGGAGTAAAAAAAAACCGTCACACCCTACTGAGTCCGTAGCTTTGGAGATATTTGTCGTTACTCTTGCACCGTCAGTAGCCCTAGATTATTTTTTCTCCTTTATCAACACTTTAAAAATCAATTTAATCGTAGATCAGATTTCGGTGATTAAAAATTTGAACTCCAGTAAGTTAAAGTGATCCTTCACTTGTGACCATGTGGCTAATTTTGCATGTATTAATAGTTAATTAGACATTATCATTGATATCGTATTACATTGTAAACATTGAAAGTTTAAGGAACATAGTTTAGTGACTATATCAAAAGAATTGGAAATCGGAGGGTAAAACTGATGAAGGCATAGAATACAATGGCTAATGCCATGGTTTGACCACTGAAGCTGGTGAGTCACCTGCTTGCCTTATATAATCACATGATTATAAATAAAAGATGACAAACTTCATCATTTTTTTTCTCACCCGAAAGGAAACCTTACCCTTTTTCTATTATTTTATCTTCATCCTTAGAAAGCCAATCAAGCAAAACTTTGGTTTTGCTTCATTTAATTTATTTTATAATTTTTTTATCAATTAATTAAATTTAAACAGTATATTTAAAATACGAGCCGATATCAAATTATATAGTGTAAAATTTTAAAAAAAATTATATTAATCCATGATCAGGTACGGTGTCACATTAAGTATAAGAGGAGCTCTTACCTCTCTAGTTATTTTTGGTATAATTACATTTAAGGTTTTTCTTAGTTTAAATTATAGTAAAATAAAATTTTTATCCTTTTCAAAATTTAAATTTAAAGACTTAATAGACCTTTATCCCTCTCAATGTTTAATCCTAATTCTGTCTCTGTCCATGATCATCGAATAAGTAAAATGAATGGATAATATTAATAATAAAAAAATATAAAAATTATCACTTAAAATAAATAAAAATAATAATTTTAATTATTTATTATTATTTAACAGTCTAAATTATATATTATATATTATATAAGTTGATATTAATCCTTAAAATATATCGATAATGATAGCTTAACTCATCAATGTTGTTTCTTTCGTAGGCTAAAATTAAAAAGAAAAAGAAATTGGGCCTATTGTTATAACACTTGGTCTTCGTATAAGTGGGCTATTAGGCCCAATATCGAAGCGGGCTTATTTGTTGTCACTAAGTAGTTATTTTACATGTACAAAATGATAAAAATATGTTTTAATTCTTTTTATTATTTCACATGATTTTTTATATAGTAAATGATAAATCGTTTTTATGTAAAAATAGTGTAAGAAAAATGGTCAATTATTTTTTTTAACTCAATAGCATTAAACTTTGTTTTTAAGCCTCTAATTAGATTATATGATGAAACAAAATCTAAATTTTAAATCTCACAAACTAAATCCCTAACTAAATCATAACCCTCTAAAAGTTCGAATCTTAGAGAAGATATTGTTAGGCGAAAAAAAGTTACGAATCTCGAACATAAATCACAATAAAATGAATATTTAATTTGTTAAAAAATACTATTGTTAGTAATATTATTTTTGGACCGAAAGAAACCCGATAACTGGACAAGCTTCATGTTGTAATCTCAGAGCCAGGGGTAGAAGAAAACTTTGCAGAAAGGAAGGAATAAAGAAAAGGAAGAGATTTGGCTAGGATAGGCAGGGACCCAGCAGGCTGCAGTTGGGAAAAATTACACATCCTTAAAAATACAGCATCCAACATTAATATGCCAAAGTCATAATACAAAAATAAACTTTTAATCTTTTACTGATTTTCTAATTTTTTTAATAAAAAGCTTTTTTTTTTTTTTTACGTTTTAAGTTAAAAATCAGGTTTAAGATTAAATTTTTTAAAAGTTTTAAAAAAAATAAAGGTATGATATATTTTTGGGATTTAAAATTTAATATTTAAAATTTAGAGTTACGATTTACAATTTTAATTTTTTAGTTTTTAGTCAAAATAATGGACATTGAGAAAGGATAGAGATGTTTTTGTCCTGTTTATTTTTTAAAGTGTTTTAATTTTCAACGTTTCCTTTTAGGCTGAAATAGTCCTGTAAACAAAAATTGTTAATCTATTAACATGAATGACTTGAAATGACGTGATAAACATATATAATACGCACACTAACATAGTATTATCGTATAGATAAATATGTTAACTTTACGTAATGATACATAAGAAAAATCTTATATAAAATATAAAATTATTTTTTTATTAGTGTATCATTCTATCAGATCATTTCAAATTGTTTGTCATTAGTTGTTTAACACTTTTCATTAACATAAGAATTATTTTAATTTAAAATAAATCGTTACGAGTTAAAACATTTTAAAAACAATAAATTAAATTGATTATCCAATTAAAAAAATATGGATATTTTTTAACATTATATCGATTCTAAACTAAATCATTATCTTCCCAGGTAGATTGTGACTCCGGTTGAAATAAAAACCGGTGACTGTTATCAGCAACTCATGGCAGTAGTGAAAGTGTTTGGTGCCAGAAGAAGAGTGATCAAATGAGATCTGAGAATCACTGCAGATTGCAGATTTCAGAGTCTTAAAGTTGAGTGGGAATGCCATGGATTGCTTCTTCTTTGACTCCCCACTGATTTCAAAATGTACCCAACAAAGGATTTCGTGTGGACAAAACATGAGTTAAACCGGTGAGCATTGGAAACGATGCATGAAATTTTCTACTCTGGCCTGTGATGTTCGGTTGCTTCTGCCTAAATTCTGGCAGGTTGGCACTGATACTATTGGGTACCAAAGCAGCTTATTATTACTAGTTCGGGAATTTCGAAATTACGAATTAAAAATTGAGTGACGTTTATTAAATGTGTTAGACATAAAATTAACACGATGATGGATGATACGATGAAATTAATGATTTTATAAACTTATAATTGATTTCTTATGATAATATTTTTAATCAAAATCATAATCTTATTGATAGAGAAGTATTTATCCCCTACAAAATAATTATTGTCTCTTAACTCTTGTATTAAGCTTTCGTTTATAGTAAAAAATATATGTGTACTCGATCTAGTGCATTTTAGTCCAAAGTATTGGTTAGTAGGGTATAAAATTAGGTTATGCTAAATGATGATCAATTTGTAATAAACTTATTTGATATTCGATATCAACTTAAAATGATTATCTAAATTTAATTTGAAACTCAAAATTAAGTAAATATAATTAAATTGATTTGAATTTTAGTTAAATTAAAATAGACCTGAATTGAATGGATCTGAAATAAAGTCAACATGCATGAATAAAGAAAGATGAAATATTAATTATTATATAATTTATTAAAAAGGGTAAACTACTGCGCTAGTCACTTTCGTTTACCCTGAGTACATTTTTAGTCACCGATTTTGAAAAATGACCAGTAAAGTCACTATCGTTTTCAAGACGTAAAGTCTTGGTCACTCTAACGTTAACTGAGGTTAAATATTGACGAAAAAATGATCTGGCACAATATAAAAATGATAAATTATTTAAATGGTCCTTAAACTATTATTATACTTTTGTTTAATTTTTAATTTAACTCTAAAAAATTTAAAATTTATAAATATACCATCTTCCTAAAGAAAACCTAACCCTTCTTCTAAACCCAACGAAAAGAATTGCCCAAATCCCTAACCCTAAGGCAAAGCAATCGATATGATTTTCACCAAAAAGAATGATAAAAAAAATGAAAAAAAAAATTACCAGAGGTCCAGAACTGAGACCCAAATTCAATCGATATGTTTGAGTTTCCTTTTTCCTCCTAATAAAACATTGAATCGGAGCATCCCTTGGTTTAGGCTAAAAAAAAAGGAAATACCAATAAATCATTAAACAAAAATTTTTCAATGAAAAGGTATGAAGAGAAAGCTTAAAATTTAACCTGCTTCAGAGATATGAGGAGAGTCAAGAAGCCATATTGCTCAGGTGTTTTAACAATTTCTTTAGTGATTTCCCTCCATGACACTTACAAACGGCGGCATAAGTAACTACATCTCTCTTTCTCGGTCAATCATTTGCATTTGTTTCTACTCTTTATATAATACCGAACAGTAATTTTGGGGGCAAATCCTCCCGTTGTCCTTGCTCGTTTTCAGTTGAAGATTGGAAGGAAGAAGAAGAAGAAGCTTCTGGTATAATATGGGATCGTCCACGCATAATGTTATCTTTCCTCTTTGGACTATTATTTGATATGTTTTTGATCTCCAGAATAAAATTTTTTAATTATATTTTTCTTGATTTTGGCTTAACAAAGTTGGAATATTTACGATAAATCATAAGGGGTGAAAAGAATAAGTTAACAGAAAAAAAAGTTTTATTGTTTTGATTTTGATTTTCTAAGTTTACCTAAAAAATTTAGATTCTTCTGTTGTTATTAGATCCAAACTAGAAATAATAACGTTTTTTGGATCTTAAAAAAATCAAAATGGAAAGAGAAAAATTAGGAAAGTATCAGTAATTTCCAGGGAAGAAAGATAAGTTCATCGGAGAACAAGATAGGAGGAGAAATGGTGAAAAAGATAAAATTTTAAAATTTTAAGGGTCAAATTAAAGATAAAATAAAAGTATAATAATAATTTAAGGACTATTTAAGTAATTTATTATTTTTATATTGTGTCAGATTGTGTTTTCGTTAATATTTAACGGCACTTAACGTTGAAGTGACCAAAATTTTACGTCCCGAAAACGATAGTGACCTTATTGGTCGTTTTTCAAAATCGGTGACTAAAAGTATACTGAGACTAAACGAAAGTGACTAACACAGTAGTTTACCCTATTAAAAAAACAGTTATATTGGTTTTATAAAGACGTAAAAAATGACCAGGCTTGAGAGCCCGATCGATCTCCTATTGACCTGACTCTAAATTAATTGAATGAAAATCAACCAATCATATATGACCTGATACTTTAACCAAATCACCGTACATACGAATTAAAATCAAATCAAACTTGAATTAAACCAAATTGAAACTAAATCAAAAGTAAACAAAACTAAAATAACTCGAACTGAAACTAACTCGAACGACCATTTGACACGTAAAATCAATAATTTTTAACTGTTATACGGTCTATATATGTATATAATTATATTTAAGGTATATAGACCAAAATGCATGGTGTGAAAGTACATGATACATTACTTTTACCCAATTTTCATGCTTTTTTTCTAATAAAGTCATTATTTATTCAAAAACCAACCGAAACAGAAACCGAAACCGAAAATGAAACAGAATCAAGACAAGATTGGGCAGGGAAAGTTGAACCTTGAACTGTTGAATTACATGGAACTTTCTGTGATTGTGACAAGTTATTCCAAGGGAACAATATTTAATAAAGAAAAGATGATGTATTCCAATCTTCCATTGTCACTGAATTTATCTTTATCTAACAGATTAAAGTTGGATTGGGGGGGTCTTTTCCCCCTACACTCTGACCAAACAGGCCACAACTTTATTTCACTGTGTGACATAGATTCTCTTGGAAACCTGCTATGCTACACACACAAAAAGAAAAGCAAGTGCAAATCTTATCGTGTAGGAACTTTAAAAACCATGGACAGATCTTGGTTTGACGAACATGTGAACATTTTCGTCCGGGGTTTAGCTGGTTTTGTTCAGAAGCATGTTTGGAGTTGTGTCGGAAATCTTAGTTGTTTCTGAGCTACATATCTTAGTTTACGGATTAGATTCCCAGAAGAAATAATTGAAGTCCCACTAGATTAATGGTGAGGGAGATCCCCCTGTAGCTCCTATAACAAACACATGGAACATGGGATCCTGAGATTATAGGGATTCCAATGGATGATTTGCTAAAATATGGGGACTTTATTTTAATCCCAATACCTTCTAAAGAAAATTACAGTAATTATGATCTGTGTCTGTCAGAAAAGAAGACAAAAATGACTTCTTTATTTGTTTCAATGTACGAATTTCTATAGAACCAGTACACTTGAACTTGAAATGTTAGAAGTTCTTACATGTGTTGTAATAAAATCTAAAAAATAATGTTGGTAATTAAGATTAATTAACAAAATTTCCTTACTTGGTTTTCTGCAATAATTAATAATCTCATTGAATGTGTAATACAAGATACTACCTTTTCTCCTTATAATTCCCATTTAAGCTCTTTTGAAAGTGTACACTATATTTAAATATTTGATTAAGTTATTATCGTCGGTTAATCGAGTATTAAAAAAATGGAACATGAGACTATTTAATTTACATAAAAATCCACTTAAAATTTTAATAAATTTAATCTTTTATATATACATATTCGATCAATTTAGTTTTAATTAAAAAATTCAATATAACCATACACTACGATAACCTTTCGTCTTACTCCTCTTGCTAGTCCGACCTGTCTACACCCTGAGAAATTATTAGGTGAACCTTGTTTATATGCTTACTCCTCTTACTAGTCCGACCTGCCTACACCTTAAGAGATTATTAGGTGAACCTTGTTCACCATATCATCAATGGTTCACCACGTCATCCATGGTCAAGCAATTAAAATCGTTCATCTTTAAATAACTATCCACCCACTAACTACATGTAAGAAAAAGATGATGAATCACCTTAAAAAAAAATTAAGATAAACAATTCTAATTACTTAAAACCACGGATGATATGATAAACAAGGTTGACTAATAATTTTTCCTACCTGTGTCTCGGTCATGTGCTCTAACAGCCTCGATCCTGTACACCATTGCCTTGCTAGGTGCCCTTCTCCCTAACATTTATTGATTTTTTAATAAAATTAAATTAATTAAATATATAAATATTAAATATTAAATATGTTATTATGTCAATATATTTATTAAAAATCTATTTTTTATTCTTTTAAATATAAATTTAAGATTCTTTTAGATTTCTCAAGTATTTTGGCAGTTTTATGATTTTATTTGATTTTTTAAGAGAATATTATTTTATTTCCCATGACACATGGCATCAGGGACGGAGTCACCTTAGGTTTGGGTGGGGAAATCGCCCCAAACCCCGAAATTTTTTTTTTCACTTTTGTCCTCTTATTTAATTTTTTTTTTAAAATGAATTTTTTAGAAATTTATCCCCCATATTTCTAAATATTTATGTTTTGTCTCTTTCAACCTCAAATTATGACTCCGTCCCTGCATGGCATGATGCGGCCATATCGTATTTTTAACATTAAGAACAATGTGACAAAGTGATAGTAGATGAAAAAAAATAGTACAAGAACTAAGGGAAAAAATAACATTTTTAATAATGATGGGACAACTATTAAGAATTAAACCAATAAATATCATAGAAACAGCTATTAAGCTTCAAAGAAATAATACATAAGGATTGAAAATAACATTTTTAATTAGAAAATATATTTTTATTAAATATAAATATTAAATTTTAATATAAATATCAAACTTTAAACCCATATAAAATAAAATAATATAAATATCTTTAACTTCTTAATCAATCGATAAATCTCTATAAATTAATGGATATTAATACTCCAATAAATAAATAATTTACTCATTTATATAATCCAAAGATTAATTAAAATAATAATATTTCATAGGCTTGATAATGTTTAACTATTTACGGAATGAATCAATAGGTGTTAGAGAGTAGTTATATTTTATGAAAAAAATCAAATTATTATATATTTAAAAAAATATGTTTTATATTAATATTCTAATTTAATACTTCTTAAAATTTTATTAAATATAAAAATTTATATATTTAACATAAAATCTTATATCCGTCCATCTGTATATTAAACCTAACTTATTATAAATTAATATTTTAATAAGTTTAGTTTACACAATTTAGCCCTCTATCCCTATTGGTTTTGTCTTCCTTTTCAAAATTTAGGTGAGAAGTGATAAGTTCCCGTGTGCAAGTGTTGCTGCTCAAAGTCAACCTTGTCATCTTCGACCATCTATATTTCCCCAAAGTCTACAACTACTCCCAGTATTATACAAGATTGGCAAGAACAAGAGCAGACTTTACATTACAAGCTTTATTAACTGAGATTTATTTAGGGTTTTAAGTGAAAAAGGTTGAAGAAAACTATGATATATTGACACGGATCGAAAAATAGATACTGGAAAAATTGAATACCCAGTTCCGCCTAGAAAAAGACACACTATTTACTTTTAAAATACTTGGTTTAACTTTAAAATCTGGAATCCCAACACCCCTTTTTCTCTTTTTCTGCAAATAAGTACTTGCAGGTTAGTGACTAAAGATATGGCATTTGCATAGCAACAAAATCCAGAAACTAATTGTTTAAGTATTGAAGATGAGAGGTACAGTAGTACAGATAGTGAAGTTTTGGATAGGCGTAATAGGAGCGACTGTACAGGGCCTCTAAAAAAAGGGATCCTAAAATTTTAATAAACTACATTTATTAAATGATATTAATCTTGAAATTCATTGTAAAAAAATTAAAAATACTCTTAAAAAAGATAAGTTATAATTATAAAATCATTATAATTATATCCTAAATGTAATAAATGATTCTAGAGTCTTATTGATTATTACTATTCCTAATGCTTCTATAGAACTAGTGATGTTCTGGATAATCGCAATAGAAACGACCGCACAAGGACCCTAAAAAGGACAATTCCTTCTAAGGGTCACATTTTAAAACTAGTGGGAGTTATGAACAATTGATTCTAAGGGTCACATTTAATAAATTACACATGACCCTTAAAATCTTCGAACCGTCCCTAACTACAGCATAATACTCTGCCTTAATATCCGATCTAGAGTGGCTTGTTTACTGTTTTTAAGGATTTTTAGATGTTAAAACCTACTATAGCTGATAATTAGAGCTCCTCTCCAAGTTACTTTCCCAGAATGGCCCCAGTTCTACTTTTTAAATAGTGAAAAAGAGTTGCAAATGTTCAAACTATGTAAGCGGGTCTTGTGGGGAGAGGAAAGCATTCAGATTTGCTTGCTTCCAACACCCAAAAGATTCCAAACCTTGTTCGGTTAGGAAGAAAATGGAAAGGAATTACTGAGGTTAAGGAGGGAAATGATTACGAACAATATAATCTTATGTTATCGCTGAATAAACCAAACATGATAATATAATATTATTAGTAATGTTTCAAGTAGTGTTATATTTTTAGAACTCTATTATGAGTCAGTTTTGTTAGAAATTTGACATTAATCTAAGAAGTAAAAATAAACATTAAAATCAAATGCTTATATTATTATCAAATCGAATATAATATAAAATAAATATAAAAATATGTACAATATAAATCAAATATTAAAAACAGTGAATTAAAACCGACATAAAACCATAATTTCCTTAAGACATATTCATCCGCTCCTATGATACTTCAAAAATATTGAACATCTCTCATAATACAATAACAAAATAAACACAATAATAACATATACGTAGTGGATCAACAAATAATAATTTTGTTTTCTTCTATCACCAAATAACTAATGTTGAAAATTACGTCCTAAAATAATAAATATTTTATGTGTTTTTAAGTCGTGTAAAACTTAGTAGTTTTATATGATATTTTAAAATAAAGACTATATCAGTTCAAATATTTACGTCATATACATCATGCACAATTATATATTTACTAGACAATAATTTATTTTACATTTTTTTCTTTTATAATATATAAATTTATTTCTCACTTAAATCTTTAAAATTATTAAATTTTTTAACAAATTTTATATTTCATAAACCAAACACTAATCTTAATTACCGAGATAATATAAATTAAATATAAGGGTTTTGAAGAAAAGAGTGACTAATCAGTGACATTGGTTGGTGCAAGTGCAACCAAACCAGGTTATCTGATTCTAAAATCCATGGAAAAGACAAAAGGCAACAGTCTTCCTAAATCTGCAGAGTAGATGGCAATGCTTTAAATAACTTAAAAGTCAAGTGGCAAATTAGTAATCAAGACCCTTTATAACTCCATTAGTGAACATGGTTCAGGATTCCCATACACCCTCAAAAATAGACAAATTTAAAATGGTGGTCGGTCCTTCTTACCTAAAGACCATGCTCCCCCTCCCACCCTTTTCTTTGAAATCACGACCATCTTCTTCCTTAAGCTCCATGAAAACCAAAACTCTAATTCACACCCTCGTTTATGCTCAGGTTAGTCGTCTTATCCGAGCATTTTCAAAAGCGAAGTTTACTTTCATTCAAATTTGTAAAGAAAACAAGCCTATACGATATTTGATTTCCACCTCCAAGACCACAAAAAACAAGTACAAGCACAAGAAGCTCTTCTTTGGTTCATTTAGGCTACACTATAACTGGTGTTCTTCCCATGTTACACCAGTTCCGGCACCGGTACTAGAAGGGTGCACTGCAACTCGTTCGTACTATGATGCAACCTGGGATTCAGTGGTTTCAGTTGAGCAATGTGAGGAGGATACTGTGGAGTCTGAGCTTTCAGGCTACCTTCAATGGCTTGAAGAAAAGAAGGGTGCTGGGAATTCTACAGCTGAGGCGGATCTCAATGAGATTGATAAGCTAGCAGAAATGTTTATAGCTGATTGCCATGAAAAGTTTAGGCTGGAGAAGCAAGAGTCTTACAGGAGATTCCAGGAAATGATGGCTAGAAGCATGTGAAGGCTTTTTCCTCTCAATCATTAGCTAATAAATCTTCTTCTTCTTCTTCTTCTTCTTCTTCTTCTTCTTCTTCTTCTTCTTCTTCTTCTTCTTCTTCTTCTTCTTCTGTATGTGACATACATTGATGGGGTAGAGAAAGTGTCCTTGAGAGACCGGTTGGTTTTTCTGTTCTTTTTTGTCATTTTGATGTCCTGAGGGGGTAGTATCCCTCTTTTGTTACTTATAATGAAACATATTCAGTGAAAATTTCCAGATTTTGTGATCTTTCTTGTAGACAGCTTGTGGATGAATGTTCTATTCGGTATTATCTATGGCTCAGTTGCAGATGAATAATAGTCCTATATATATGATGGAAAGTTCAGTGTAGATGTATATCCAGTTCCATTAATATATTAGGTTAATTTGGGATTAGTAACTTTCATCATTTGTTTAAAGGTGTAGAGTTGTTATACTTCTACCAATGTAATTAAGCCAACATTTTCAACCCAATATATGTACGAGGTTAAGATAAAGTTAAATAATGTAAAAGTAAATTAATTTATGGTCATTGAATGAATATAATAGATAAAAAAGATTAAATCCTAAAATAAAAAGACTTCTAGAGAAAAAAAAGAATATTTAGTTTCATCTCTCGATTATATTCATCAACAGGGACAAAGCTAAGATTAGATTGGGGCAAAACATAAATATTTACGAATACAGGATAAATTCATAAAAAAATTAAAAAAATTTAAATAAGATGACGAAAGTGTAAAAATAAAATTCTTCGAAGTGAAGGGTGATTGTCCCATGTAACTTCGCCATTGTTCATCAAATAATCATAAATTATTACAAAACTAAATGAGTTTTATATTATATAACTTGATATTGATCATATCCTCTCTATATAAAGGTCAACTTGAGTAAAACCATGAACTTCCGAATCAACGAGTAAACCAGATTTCAGTCACATTATATCAATCTTCTATAATGACGAAATTCGAGATAAAAGTCTGAGAGATCAATTTTAAATTTTTTAATTTAGAAATTTAAAATATTTTTTTTGAGGATTTAACTTAAAATTGAAATAATTTTTAAAGATTAAATAAAAAAAATTATGAGTGAAAATTTAATTTAAAACTTTTGTCTAGACCATATACCTTTATTGATGCATCAATGATGGTGGTCTTCGTGTTTGTGCCCAGTTTCTAAGATTGTGGAAACAGTTACAGTGTATTTTAAAGAAGAAAAAGCTGAGGGATGGAGCAACACCATTGACACAAAGAATGACACGTTAGTATAACTTCTTTAATCTTTAAAATATCTACTACTTTTTGTTTTAAAATAATAATTAACATTACATTATCGTTAAAAAGTATTGTTAATAATGTAATTTATTTTTAATTAAGATAATAATAATTTGAGTTATTTATATGATCATTCGGTTATAAGATTAATATTGATATAATTATTATATTTTTAGTTTTGATAAATAAATCATATATTTTCTAATTGATTTTAATGATTAAACCATGCAGAAAGATAACATGACTAGTAAATAAAAATAATATAATTATAAATTTAATTTTTATTATTTATATAATCTATTAATTTGATCTTAATTCATATTTAATAAAAATAAATTAATTATTTATCGTTATGATTTTTCTTATTTTTATTTAATTTGGCTAAAATATAAATAAGACTGAAAAACCAATCAGACCACCGAAGAATTAGTTTGAAAAGAAAAATAAATAAATCTCACTTTTATTTTTGTAATTAAATTTTTGTCCGAACTCTAACTCTAACAAAGAAAAAAAATATTAATATAAAAAATAAAAATAAGAAAGTTCAAACTAAAAGAAAAAGGTTAGGGACTTGTGGGGAATGAAAATTTGATATAATTTCTATATTTTTTTAAATAAAAATATTATTAAAAATATTTTAAATCTAAATAAAAAATACATAATAATAGTAAATATATATTTTTTAAATCAAACAATAAATAAAATAAAACCCAACAAAAAACCTTTAGACGAAAAAATATATTTAAATATTTATTTTGATAAAAAGTATTTTAGGTACTTATCTCACCTCACGGTTCAAACCCACTCTTTTGCTTCGAATTCTCAAGAGCTGGAGTAGTGTGGTCCATGGCGATTGTAGCAGCAACTGTCATCGTTCCATTGGGCCTTCTCTTCTTCATCTCCGGCCTCGTTGTCAATCTCATCCAGGTTATTAGTTTCTTCTATTTTTTTTTATAGATTCTTTCCTTTTTGTTTTACTTCTTAAGGGATTTGTTTCGTCTTTTGATTTGATTAAGTGCGTCCTGTCCTCTTTTCTTTGGTGATTTTCGCTCTGTTTATTTTTATTTGTTGATTGTTGCTTTCTGCGTTTTTCTTCATCTTTGTTTTCAGATGTGTTGTGGTTGGATTAAAAGGAAAATGGCGGTAAATGGGTTTTACTTTGGAGCTGAATTATTAATGTGCTTGTATGGGTAAATCTGGGTTTTGGAATTAACTTTACTTCTGAGCTGATAAATTTTAGGAAAAAGAAAGAAAATTACGTTGGATATTTGATTTCAGCTTTTACAAGCTTCTGCTTTTATTGCCTTTTTCATGATTCCAACTTGATGCTAAATGGATTTTAAAGAGTCCATTTTTGTTGCCTGTGTATTTGTAGCAATCAGAATTTATTAGGATAGATAAGTTGGTTCAGTTTGTTGTTTCATTGGTTGATGTGTAAATTCTGTTTTTCGGGCTCTTGTTCAATGACCCTTTCAAGTTTCAATCTTATACAATATGATGCTTTTTTTAGGCAGTATGCTTTGTTCTCATCCGGCCACTGTCCAAGAAGATGTATAGAAAGATAAACCGTGTGGTGGCAGAGTTGTTGTGGCTAGAACTCGTATGGCTTGTTGACTGGTGGGCGGGAGTTAAGGTGTTAACGAGTTCTTCTATTTCATTGCTTAATTCCGAAATCCTGTTTGATATATTAGTCCTTTCGGGAATATTTGAAGATAGCATAGTTTAATTCTGAAATCCTCTCGGGCATTGTATTGTTTTAATCATGAAATCCTGGACAGCGTTTTATTATTGCCGAATGCTTAAATCCTTTCTAGACTTGCAAAAAGTAGGTCTCCAAAATATTCTTTGCATGCTAAGTACCATGATGCAGAATCCAGTTAAATATTCTCACCACTTCGTATGGGATTCTGATTTCTGAGTGTGGCAAGCTTTGCCGGGTAAGCTATATTTAGGTGACGTCTGCTTGCCCAACTCATATTTTTGGTGTCCAGAAGCATAAAGATTGGTGCATTGTCAATTGCAAATAATGAGTTGAACAATTATTGTGAAGTTTCCTATCTTCTCTAAGGGCCTACAGGAGTTATATAAATAAGTTGTTAATTATTGACTATTATTGAGCCAACCTTTTTTAATGCAGAAAAATAATTTGTACCATGAATGCTGTTTTCTTATCGGTCTCCTGGAAATTAACTTTAGATATTTGATTCATTTTATTTGCAGATTAAAGTTTTTGCAGATCATGAATGCTTCAGTTTAATGGGTAATGTCAATCTCCTCTACTAAGAAACTTAGGTCTTGGTCGTAGAGTTACATGGATATGGCTATTGTTCTATCCTAAATCTTTTGGATCGTTTAATCTGATATGATAGATTTTTTCAGGTAAGGAACATGCCCTTGTCTTATCCAATCACAGAAGTGATATTGATTGGTTAGTTGGATGGATTTTGGCTCAGGTCTGTAATTAATGTATTCCAACTCAGAATTTTTTACATACTTTTGAAATGTGCATTCTGAAACATATTTGGAAGTGCGTGGAAATTTTCTACTTGGCACTTTACTTCATTTCTCTCTTAAAATGCTTTCTGTGGCTAAGATACAATTACATTTGCTTTTGACAGCGATCAGGATGTCTTGGCAGTACATTAGCTGTGATGAAGAAATCATCAAAATTCCTTCCGGTATGTGTTGGTGTTATACGTTTGAAGTTTCCACTTTTTATCATGAGATTGTGTTTGTTGTCAATTCTTTTATTTTCATATGATACACATAGTCTGTCTTCAATTTTAAATGGTACTAGCTAATGACAATGTCTTGTGCATGTATTTTCATACACAGTTGTGTGTGCTTAATGTGTGCAAAGTGTGAGGTGTAATTATTGAAGTAGGTGGTTAATGAGATAAGAAAAAAATATTAAGATGACTAGTGTGACATTCTGGTCAATGTTCCTCAATTTTATTCTATGTAATATTTGCTTCTGCTTTTAAACTGTAATAGGATTGTTCACTTGGAAATCTAGTATTCTTAGTCATAGTTCAAAGTTTGGTTTGCTTATCACGTGTTAAGTGAGTTTGTCCGGGGTATGGAGGGATGATCTTAGTATTTCTCATGACTATGATCGTATAAATTCATGAAATTTATCTGGGTGATGGAGAAACAAGTTCCCTGTTGAAGTAGATTTTTATTCTTTATCTTTTTCTTATCTACTTTTTACCTAAAGCAAAATAATGAGGCAAATGCTAATGAGTTTGCTGCAGTTAATTTTGTTCCTATAGTGACAATTAGTGCTGATCTTTTGAAGATAGGTCATGCAATGAAGTGATTTAAGTTGAGATTTTGTTTTGCTTTACTCGCCATCTGTGAATCTCACTGTATTTTGCTCTTACTGCATGCTAGTGAATGCAACATGTTATTTTTAAATTTTCTTTATAAAGAAGCAAGTTTCATTTATTTGTTCTTAGTTATGAAGAATAAGATCATGTCTGATTGTGCAGGTCATCGGTTGGTCAATGTGGTTTTCTGAGTATCTGTTTTTGGAACGAAGCTGGGCAAAGGATGAAAACACATTAAAGGTAGAAGTTTGCTTTTACTTTGTAGATGCATGTTTATTAAAGGTTATATATAGTGTTGTCAAGGGTGCTAGGAGCACTGGAGGCGCTAAGACCCCCATATAGCCTGAGGCACAAGGCCTGAAAAAAGTGCACTCCCCACTAAAATAAAGCATGTGTTTATAATATATAATTTATATAAAAAAATTCATGTAATGCATGTGAATAATAATAATTAGTATTTAGTAAGGCAAATTGTTTGTTTCAAATACAAATTACAAAAATAATGAAAAAAATAAATTACAGTGCAAACTACAAGCTCCAAAACAGAGACAAAGCAGACATTTCTCTGGTTTTTATCACTACAACAGAGCAGTGTCTCCACAAATTTAAACAACAAAGTATACTGCAAAATCAAACATAAAAAAAGTGGATGTGGACGGAGCATTAAGATTGAAAGAGATTAAGAGAGATTGAAGATTGTTACATCACAATGTTTTAAACTTGTTTTGAATTCTTAATCCAACTAAGTTGGTGGGACTAGTTAATAAAATATAGGTAACATTTATGGTATTTTGACTTCCAAAATAAAAAATGGAAACTGAAAGTCCTGACGGTGAAGCTTGCTTTTTCTGTGCCTAGAATAAGGCGCAGCGCATTGAAGTGCAAGAAAAGCGCAGACTCTTTGAAAGAGCCTTGCCTGAGAGGTTTTGAGGCGTTTTTCTTTCCTTTTTTTTGGCTGTGCCTGAGTGCTTATGCGCCCACCTTAATATCACTGGTTACCAATGTTACTTGGACTTAGGTGCAAGTGTTGGACACGGGTATGTATCCAGCATCGGTATGGTCAGATTTTTTATAAAATTTTTCCCATATATTTGGAGTAATCTTGGAGGTCCATATCCCCGTATCCTTCAGTCTGACATGGGTAATTCATGAAAAATGAAGACTACGAGCTACGTAACTGGTTAAATACGCCTCTATACAGTATACAGAGTAACAGATATGACGACCATAAATCTTTCTGTGCTGTGTGCTTGATTTCAAACTACCATATTTATCTTGTCTAAATCTTTTGGAATTATATTTGCAGGCAGGCCTTCAACGATTAAGGGACTTTCCACAGCCGTTTTGGCTGGCACTTTTTGTAGAAGGAACTCGCTTTACACAAGCAAAGCTTGTAGCAGCTCAAGAATATGCGATCTCACAAGGATTATCTATACCTAGAAACGTTTTGATTCCTCGTACAAAGGTTGGATTGCTGCTGCTCTGGTTTTCTTGAATTCCTTACTGTCTTTATCTAGGTAATATATATATATATATATATATATATATATATGTATGTATCACGTGGGGGTGGGGGTGGGGGTGGGGGTGGGGGTGGGGGTGAGGGGGGATACTGTCGGTGCAAGATTCATAATATTCCAACACCACCTTATAGCATTTTCTTTCTTTTTCATTTAATGTATGTGTTTGTTTAGCGCTCTTTCGGTGCAAGGTTTATCATATTTCATTATTACCTTAAAGCATTATAGGTAGATTTTGTTGTAAATTCATGCCAGACACTAAGTTTCAGGCCTTGCAAGTTTGCTTCTTTTGTACATGTTCAATACTTAGCTAGCCTTAGGCCATGATACATCAATGCATTGTCACATAAGTTCCCGGTCATAGTTCAGAATTAATCACGTTATCCGTGGTTTTACTTGTTTGTAATAATGAAGGTCTTTATTTTGTTAATAGCTACACATCTTATAGGCCCTTGCGAATCATAGTTCCCTATGAAAAACGTATGCCTTAAACATCAGTATTACTTCTGTTGCTTCAGGGTTTTGTTTCAGCTGTAAGTCACATGCGTTCATTTGTCCCAGCCATTTATGATGTGACAGTGGCTATTCCCAAAAGCTCTCCTTCTCCTACAATGCTTAGACTTTTCAAGGGGCAATCATCTGTGGTAAGTCAGAGTTCATCCTAACAGTAAAACAAGTGAAATAAATATCTTTGCATGATTATGCATGGATTTTGTATTTACATTGCTTTTGCCTTGTTTAATACTGATATGTCCTTGGGATAATTTGACGCACATCTCCTCAAGGACTTCACTTCTAAATTTTTGATGACAAAATGACATGAAGGGCATGCCTCGTATCTGATCTTTTAGAATCCCCGGAATGTAGGCCAACAAGTTTGTTGGCCATGAGCATGTTAGGAATCAGTTAACTACTTGTGGTTGCAGCAACATGAAATTGGTTGAGCAACTAGATTGAAGTATGGAAGCAACTCACTAAGAATAGTCATAGGTCATGCTGAAATAGTATTTGCTTTTCCCATTTCCTTTCCTACGGTGGAAACATGTCATTCTGAAGCTACAATGACTAAACCTACCAGTATCACTGATCTTTGTATTGGGTATCTTCATCTGTTAAGATATGTTCTCTCGTCTGCAGGTGCATGTACACATAAAACGACACCTCATGAAGGAACTGCCTGAAACAGATGAGGCTGTTGCACAATGGTGTAAAGATCTGTTTGTGGAGAAGGTGAGTATTATTCATCTAGTGTTGTAGGAAGACACTGTTCTAGACACTGACAAACGTGTGAATTTTCGTCTTCTGCATCAATTTTGTACTTATTGCTTTTTTTTTCTTGTATAGGACAAGTTGTTGGACAAGCACATTGCTGATGATACTTTCAGTGACCAGCAATTGCAGGATATTGGTCGGCCAATTAAGTCTCTTTTGGTGAAGTTCTTTCTGTTTCATATTACCGAATCTTCATATCGATTTTCTTCAGTTAATTCGGCATTGTCTATCTTTTTCAGTGTTCTAAGAGTTGTTTCTGGAACTAACATACATGAGTTTGTCAGGTTATTTCCTCTTGGTTATGTGTTGTGGCTTTCGTGTCTCTCCGGTTTCTCCAACTGTCTTCTCTTTTCTCCTCATGGAAGGGAATTTCATTGTCAGCATTCTGCTTGGCCATTGTTACCATTCTCATGCAAGTCATGATTCGCTTCTCTCAGTCAGAGCGTTCAAGTAGTGCCAAGGCTGCAGCAGGAAAGCTCAAGAAGGAGGGGGAGAGTTCAGCAGCAAGACAGGAGAAACAGCAGTAGATCAAGCTCCCTCCGTACGGGAGGGAACTTCATGTCTGTATTTCATTGCCACGTTTTCATTGTCGACATGTTTTCCAGCATATTTATTTTGGTCGTGAGATGACAGAAGTTTGTATACATTATCAATTCTTATTCTTTTTTGTGGTAAATTAGGTAAATTTTGAACGACAGCTAAAAAATGACTGTAGCAGCAATGTTTACATTAGGCTAGCCCCTGCCCCCAGTCTTAAAATTAGGGTAATTCGTGTTATATTTTTTATGAAGAAAGGGTTACCACTGTCTTGAGAAGGGATTTTGCGGTTAGGGAAAGTAAAATTTAATCGATTTGAAAAAATCGAATAATTCGACTTGAGATAAAAATATGTGATTCATTTTGTCTCATTTCAAAATTTTATAAATTGAATTTATCTTAAAAAATTAAATAAAGTTTGAGTTGTAAAATGAAAAATTAAATAATTCGAATAATTTAAATATTTTAGTAATTAAATGATTTATTTTTAAGTTGAAGACGAATTCTTTAATTTTTTATAATATATATGCATATATATAAATATGAGAAAAATATAACCACATATAATAAAATATAAAACATATATATACTTATATGATTAGAAAAAACCGTTTAAATTAGAATCAAATTATATTATGACATGATAATAATTATAATTAAATTTTTATAACAACTTGATTCGACGTAAAATTTTTAAACTCGAATCAAAAAAATCTCAAATAAAATTTAAGTCATAAATTTAAATAACTTAATTTTTATTTTATTTAACTCAACTCAATTGAATGTTGACCCTTAATTTCATCGTTGGAGCCAATTCTATAAAACTCCATATTCTATAAAAGCTTCGAAATGCAAACCCATATTCTATAAAACTTCATTTTTCATGATTGAGGCCACCAAGGACCAACTCAATAGCAGCTAACGCCAGACAAGATAAATTAAAAATTTCAAGCACCTTGCTGTGCAAGACACATACAAACTCACACACACGAAAAATAATATCATTATCGAATATTTGATTTTTTGGGTATTAATTTTTTAGCATGTGTCCCGATCTATTTATATCGGTATACGTTATCAGGTACCCACAAAATTCGGATACCCAGCTAATTGGGTAACAATTACCTAATTTAGGGATGAGCACGGGTCGAGTCGGGTCGGATTTTTGGCTCACCCACACCCGACCCGAAAAAACACACTCTCCACCTAACCGATCCGATTTGACCCGATCCGAATCATTAAAAAAATTAAATTTTAGGGACTTAGTTGTAAAAAAATAAAATTTAAAGATCTAATTGTAAATAAAATAAAATTACAGTGACCTAATTGTAAAAAATTAATTTTAATGACCTAATTGTATGACATATATATAAAGAGAGGTTATTATTGCAAATATCCCTAAAATATATATGAAAAAATTACACTATTAGTCCCGGGTCAGGTCGGGTCGGATTTTTCAACCACAAACCTGACCCGACCCGAAATCACCCTCGAAAAAAACCGACCCGAACCCAATTTTTCTTCAAAAAAATCCGACTCGTTCAGACCGAATCAAATCAAAACCTGTCAAATTCGGGTTCCGTACCCATCCCTAACCTAATTTATATATTATTTTTATTTTAAAATTAAAAATTACATATTAAGCACATACATTTTATAATATTAGAATAAATATATATTCATATTTATTAAATTTTTATCATTAAAATAATATTAATATTAATATATTTTTTATATTAATAAAAATATATTTAAATTTTTTAAAATTTAAAATATATAATATAAATATAAAATCAATTTAAAGATTTAGATTTAATTTTATATACAAAATCTACCATGACCATCGCTAATTATACTAGAAAGCCCTTAATACTTTCACGGTTTCACCCTTATTTTCCGTCGCAACCAACGCATTGAAACATTAAAAAACATGAAGGTAAAAAGCAGATATTAGTACAGCAGAAGACCTTGAACACCAGGTACAGATAGAGACCAAGAATAGGATTTATTACAAATCAAATACACAATAATAATAATAATAATAATAATAATAATAATAATAATAATAATAATAATAATAATACAATAAATTCAATACAATGCAGTACATAAATCACAGGAAAAAAAATGCAAACTCATCACTGCTTCATAAGAGCAAGAAAAGAAACAATAAGAGAGAAAGCGGCTCCGGTGGCCATTGTCGGGGAAGGCGCCGCCGCACTGTCCTGAGCCGATACAATGGTGGCTACTGAAAGTACAACCGCAACAACAAACATCATAGTGTCCTTGGAGAAGCAAACTTCCGCCATTGCTAAATTCCAAATCAACAAAACCAAATGGAAAAGAAATTGAGAAATACTACACAATATTTTCCGTGTTGGTTGGGAATACAACAGTTTTGTGTTTGTGGATGTATATATAGGAAAATGGGAAGGCTTGTTCCTGTTTTAAAAAGAATTACAGTGTAGGGTTTGAACAGCTCAAATGTTAGGTGTTTGATTGGGTAGAAGAATCGTGAGTGTTGGCAACGTTACGTTAGTTGTTGTTTCCAGGTTCGAAGGTGAGTGGTTGTCGGTTGGCATGTTGTCTTGTAAGAAGGAGAAACATAACCCAACACCATGTGGACATGTGCAAGTAGTTCAACCAACACCAGGGCAGACTGACCTAACAGAACAATAGTTCTTTCTTTACCTACTCATTATTTCTTTGGTTATAATTTTAATTATCGTGATTCGAATTCACATAAGATAGAATAACATAAATATTCTTTTGTTATATGAAAGAACCCAACAAGTGATTTAAATGGAAAAGTGTATGGTTTTTAACCTAAGAGACCCGGATCTTCAAAAAATTTGTGCGTTATCAAAGAATTAAAAATATTTATAAATAAATATTATTTTATGATTATCGAATTTAGACTATTAAAAAATAATCCGAAAAAGGCGAACACGATGAATGACAAATGTACATGAAAGTAGAAGTTTTCCCTAGGTTAGAATTTTACGTTTCCTTCGAGCTTGATAGAAAAGTCTCAACTACAAATATCATGAGACAATGAGAAAGAAAAGGACTAGAAACCTTAAAGTTCCAAAATTATGTAGGAATTTGTATTTTTATATAAAATAAATATTATTTATTTATTATAGTTTGTAAATTGTATAAATTATAAATATCATATTATTTAATATATAACCTTCTCAAATATTGAATGGATCCTGGGATATAAATATCACATTAATAAAGAAATAGTTGTATTTAATTCTGCTTACTTTGTACTCATTCCTTATTGAGGATATTTTAGGTTACAAACAATTTCATCCATTATTATTATTATCGTGGAAGCTGAATTATTTTACGTATTTTATTTTTAAAAAAAATAATAACGAATTTAAGACATCTTCTTCAAAATATTGCTATTTATTGATTTTTTTTTATTTTAATATTGTATAGATCATTTCCAGTACCTTAAACTAATATATATATATAGGTATTATTTGACTATTAGTATATTATATTAGTTGATAATTGATAGTGAATTATATTAGTTAATTCGATTAACTAATATTTTATTTATTTAAATAAATAAAATGATATATAAGGATACGATTATATTCAATATTTGTTTAAAAATTGATTGGTCATCGATATTTAATATACATTAACAGTGGCAGATTCTTAGGTGGACCTATGATTTTGTCTACCTAAGCTTTTTAAAGTTTATATATTTAATTTTATTTTTTAAATTTTTTATGATTGATATTCATCCTAAAATTTTAAAATTTTTATAATTTGTGTCTACCTTAAAAAAGTTTAGATATGATATGTATAATATGTATTAGATTATAAAAATTAAAATTTTAATATTATTATCAAACATATTTGAAGGATGTGTATTAATGTTTTATTTATGAAATTATCTTTTTAAATACAATTTTTTAATTATTAAATTTAAATATTTTTAAAATATCTATATTGATCTCATATATTTGTAATTTTAAAGGTTAAAATAGTTTATACAACTCTAAATTTGATCCCACCCTGTTGTTACAATTATATATTTATCAATCAAATAAATTAATAAATTTAACTGATTAGTCTTTTAAATAATCACTTTTAAATTATTAAAATATATCAAAACTTTATTCACCAAACAAGTTCTGATAATATTAAAACCCAAGTTTTTACATATTTCAAATATTTAGTAAAATATTCTTTTAAATTTCTAGGTAAAATATCCTTTTAATACTTTTAAATTATTTTACATATTTCAAATATTTAGTAAAATATTCTTTCTTACAATATTTTATATTTTGGTGGGACCTTTGCCTTGCCAAAAGAAATGTAAATATAAAAATATTAAAATTTTAATTTTAATGAAATATATTTCAATTACATATAAAACCGTAGAAGTAAGTTTATATACAAATATATATTTTTTAAAATTATTAATTAGGTCAAAATTCTAAAATAAACATCCCACCTTTTAGAATTAACGCTCCGGTGCTTACATTAAAGCCAAAAATCAAAATTTAATGTTAAAATTGAAGGATTTGAAATTTTAATGGTAAAAATGGCATAAAGCCCAAAGTTAAGTAACATTTGGAAGAATTTTCCCTAATATGTATTGTGATTTTCTTAGGCTTAAATGTCAAATAAGTGTTCAAACTATATATTTTTTTTTAGTTACTTGCCCAAACTATTTTTTCGTTCAAGTAGATATCTAAATTCTGATGTTTCATTCCATAACTTATGTTTTTCATTAATTTTCACCATTAAAAAACATAAATCATCTCTTAAAAATTCTTGAATTATTTCTAAAATAAATAAAATTATTTAATTTACAAAAACTCTCTATGTTTTTTAGATTTCACAAAATAATTTTTAAATTTTAAAATCTTAACTTACTAAATCTAAATCTGAATTTAGGCTAATTTCGTCACCAATTATCGTGTCATTTATCTATTTATCTACCCTATTGATCTTCGAAACTTAACTGAAAAAGTAAATATAACTCGGTCACTTATTCTTAAAAGTTTTTTAAATCAAATCCTATGAGGGAAATAGAAATTTTGCTCATAATTTTTTTTTAATTTACTTATCAGCAAGTAAATCCAAATTAAGATTTCTTTATAATTCCTTTAATTTTTCAGAAACGCTCAACTTTAATCTTTATGAAGTTGCACTCAGTAAACTGAAAATACCTTTAGTAATATTACGAATTTTACACTTGAAGGTTGCTTTGATTCTATTAAGACTCGAGAAGATTATTGCACCCAAAGGGAAGAATCACACTCAAAATATTATATTCAAAGAATCAAATGCATTACAATAATCATGTAATAAAGAATGAAATCAGAGAAAATAAGAAAGAAAAAACAGCCAAACAAAACTTAATGCTTCAAGAAAGCAAAAACAGAAACAATCAAAGAGAAGACAACAGCTGCGCTAGAAACGCCCAAGGAGAACCCAGCACCAGCGTCAGGTGAAGGAGATGGGGCCTCGCTAACCTGAGCAGAGGCGGCGGTAAGAAACGCCATAACCAAAGCCACCAAAACTGCCTTCATCATGCTAACTTGAGCCATTTCTAAAAAGGGAGGAGGAGGCTAAGAAAGAGGGAGGATTTTTGTTGTTGGAATTGTTGTGATTCTGAATTCGAGTGGTTTGGGTTTAGGGTTTGGAGAAGGTTTTAATAGAGGGAGTGAGGCGCGTGGGGCCTACGGTGGGGAAAGTGACAGCTGGGTAACGTTCACATGACAGCTAATAAATGAGGGATGGTATTGTGTTTGTGTGCGGTGTGAAATAGAAAGGTTTCAACGGTCTGTGGGTCTACGCCAATAGGAGAATGACACGTTACATAGACAGAGTTGGCAGGAGATATCTATGTCGGTAAATGGAAAAATTATATCATGGGTCAGTCCCACCACGTGTCTATGAAACTAATCAATGATAACTATCTACTTTATCAATTTTTTCATGTCATATTTTTTCTCAAGTGAATCTTTACTTTAAAAATTAAAAAATAATGAGGTAGGTAATTATCATTCATCGATCTTATAAATGACGTGATAGAACTGACCTATGATATAATTTGTCCGGTAAATGGCATGGGAAGGCATGTGGGGTGGGTCCCGCAAATAATTCATGTTACATAACTCTTCAGGACCACATATTAAAATTATTTACAAAATTTTAAAACGAACAACTGCACCATTAAGTCATTAAGTCATTAACTAATACATGTTGATTGTTATTAATGATTTTAAATAATTATTAAAACTATAATTAATTATATTTTAAAATAAAATTAAAAATATTTTATAAATCATTCTCACAAATTCATCTATTATATTATTTAATTAAATAAATTAAAATATTTATATATTTTTATATAATATTTTTTATAAATCTTCGTCTTCTTTCTTATTATTTACTTTTTATATTATTTTTTTATCGGTTGAAGTGGTTACAAGTAATATTTGTTTTTTTATAAATTCTCGATCATTAGAAATTAATCAATAGATCAGTTTAGTTAACCTTCCGAACAGAACTATAAAAAATTTATTAATTCATATTTTTTTATTCATCGCTAATCGAACTAAAATCTTTTAGAAATTTTAATCAAATATTTCATGTAAATTGCATAAATGATAACTAAATTATATTAAAATGATATTTTTAGTCATTAAATTTTTAGAAATTATAAAAATATCACTGAACTTATCTAACTATTTTAAAATGATCATTTAATCATTATATGGTCTAAATTATTGATACATATTGAAAAGTTTAATGATATTTTTTCAAAATTCAATAGATTTAATTATTATTTTATGGTAATTTGATAGTTTAATAATCATATATAATATATAAAAATTTAATGGTATTTTAATTTTTTTAAAAGTTTAATAATTAAAATAAATATATGTAATATATATAATATATATAAAAATTCAGTTAATTTTGTTAATTAATTAATTTTAAATTAAATTAATTGGCAATCAAAGTTTTTAAAAAATTAACGTTAACTGACCGATTAATATTTTGTGGTTTGATTGATTAATTCGGTTAAAACCGAAGTTTGAACACACCTATATATAAGGTGTGAGGAAGAAAATGATGATTTATAAATTTTAATTTATACAAAAAATAATATGTGCAAAATAAAGATGATACGTGTTTATTTAATTGGTTAAGACCATAGATAAGATTATAAGAATGATTCATGATATAATTTTTTTCTAATTTTATATTAAAATATTATTAATTATATGCTAAGCCCATTAGTTAAAAGTCATAAAAATTAATGATATTTTATGGTGTATTGTATTAGTAGTATTCAACGGTGTGCGTTGCCCGTTTTAAACTCAATCATATACTGTAAACACCGATGCTCGAACGTTAAATTTATGATAAGATTACAGAAGGGAAGTGGCCCAAATCTTGCACAGAAGAAAAAAAAACATTGACTCCAGATTAGCTAAAAAATAGCTTAATCCATGTCATTAAGAATAATATTAGTGCTTAATTTTGTTTTAAATTATTGTTCTATTTTTTTTATCCTAACAACTTATCTAGGACATTTCTTGGTCAAGCTAATTGTAAGTCAATAGGAGCACTTAGTTAAACTAATTTTTGGGTTTAAATCCTTCATTAAATTAAAGTAATTTTAAAGTCGTAAAAGACATGTCGGAGGATTGTAATATTTCGTGATTATAAGTTTAAGAAATATATTCACATAATTATAATCAAAGTTAATTTCAATTATAAATAAAAATAATTAGTAAAATGAATAAATGAATGTACTGAATAATCGAAATATATCTAAATCTATACTAAAATAACTTTAAAAAATAGTAAAATGTCTTTAGCATTATTTTCATAACAACAATAAGAAAATTACATTTACCATAAAAACCGAATCAAACTACACGATATGATACAAAAGAAGTGGATCACACCCCATCGTTTATTTATGTTTGAAAATCAATCACACAAATTCTATAGGTAACAAAACCAAAATATATAGGGATAGAATCAAGTTATATAGCGTAAAACTTTCTAAGCTTTATAATTTTTGAATCGTTAGATGACTGAAACGGATGACTCAAATTAACAGTCGGTTATATGAAGATTATCACTTAAAAAAAATAAAGAATTAATTCGAGTTATTCGTTTTCAGTCATCAAACGATTTAAAAAAATGTAAAACTTAAAAAAATTTATACCGTATAAAATCATGAAATCATCGATAGTAAGTAAAAGGGTGGTGGATGGGGATGGCATGTCATAGTCTTCACACATTGGACTAATTCATTGCAACAATACTGCAATCAAAGATACCAACACAGAAGAACATATCAACACACCGGAAACTGGCAAAGTAGAGCCAGCTCCGGTATCCATCGCCGGAGACGGAGCGATACCCTGTGCCATGATCCCACATACATAACACACTACTACAACAAACATTGTCGTCACGATGTGATGATAAGTTGCCGATGTTCCGAATCTTGCCATCGACGCTAAACCCTAAACTTACTGACGGAAACTAGGGCAACGAGAGGAGATTTGCAGTTGGAATTGTTTGTATTAGGGTCTTGGATATATACTCGTCTCTTTGGTACGTGAAATTTCCTTTCAAACTTTGGTTGTGAAAATGTGGAAACTTGTAATATCAATTTCCCTGCAGTGCCTTGTAGGTTAAGGCTTGTGGACACCCACAACAAGTGGGAAATTAACATCAAAGAGAGAAATCAAATTAAGATTTAATAAAAATATAATAAACGTTGGATTGCATTACATTCATACAGATGAAATTCAATTTTAAAAATAACATTATTCAGAATAATCATTAATATCAATACAAATTATAAAATGAGTATAAAAAATTATTAAAATTGGTATAAATTTAAGATTTAAGTTTTTAGGGTTAAAATTTTTATTTTATAACTTAAATATGAAGGATTGTGTAATTTTTTACACAACTTATGCATTAAAATATAACTTTTATATTAAGAGTACAACTTTGATACACATGTGTAAAACTAATTTTACACAAACCTATATATTTACACTATTAAAATATAAATTTTAAATTTCTAACCCTAAGTCTAAAAAATTAAACCCTAAACATTAAACTTTATACTTTAAGTACAAAATATTAAACTTAAATTCTAAACCGTATAACTTAAACCTCTAAACTGATAAACTAAAACTTTAACGCTTAAAATTTTAAAATATATTTACACTAGTTATGATCAATTTTTTAAAAAATAAATAAAAAAATGTTATTTTACTTTTTCCATAAGTTTCCCTATCAAATGACAATGGGACGTTGGGTGTCTTTTTTCATTTCAATTGTTTGATTCTATTATTATTATTATTATTATTAAAACTGAGATGATTAACGAGTGTCGGAAAGTAAAAGAGGTGAGATGTCTTTGCTTTAATTTTTGTATAATAATTGAATCAGGTGTGTGTACCCCCAACAATTAAGGTAAGCTGGTAATGATATTGTTGGGTTGGAATAATGCTAAGCATGGTAAACCGTAAAATCGAAAATCAAACCGAATTGAGGTATTATAGTTTATAAATTTATTAATCGTGATTAATCGCGGTTTACCGAATTAAACTGAATTTAATATTTTATTTGTTTTTTAATTATTTTTATAAAGTAAAAATATATATTTTAAACTTAAAATACTATAGATGTATTTTTATTTTTTACTTGAAAATAAGTTTTTAATAAATATTTATGAAAAATATCTTAAAATTTTTACCTTTTAATGTTTAAAAGTCATAAAATAAAGTTATTTTGTCAAGATAAAGTACAATTTTTTAAAAATTAATATTAATATAGAAAAACCAAAAACCAAAATTAACCGAACCAAAAATTGATGATTACTAAAATAATTTATCAAATTAAACCGAACCGAACCGAATACACCCCTAAATAGTCAGAAACAGGCTCTCAGTTTTTGTGGACCAATTAAATGCTGTCTAATTTCTTATTTTTCAAATGTCCAAAAAAAGGTGAGAAGTCATCGATAAGTTTGTTTTGTTCCATAGGAAGAAACTTCAATCAAGGTGGCAATAATTCAAAATTATTTATCTTATTTTATTGTAAAATCATATAAAAAAATTTTAAACTCTAAATAAAAATTTAAAAATGGATTCTTATAGAACAAGAGCATATAATTTATAGAACAAGAGTATATCTTATGGATTCTTATTTTACTAAATATCATATATATCTAAGATATAAGCTACAATAAAATATATACCGATTTAGATAGGGATGAACCACGATAAAATTCAATATTTTTATTCAATAATGTTTAACGTTAGTGATATTTAACGGTGTTCGACGCATGTTCTAAATTTTTTTATTTGGATGAATCTAACACGTGCGTCAAACACTGTTGAACATCACTAATGTTGAATACCATTGAACACCATTAAATTGATTAATAATGATTAAGAATCTCAAGAATTTAATGTATAATTAATTTAATTAAAATTTTATTTTAAATAATTTATAATTGTATGTTAAATCCTTAAAAATTTTAATCTTTATTAATTAATTTAATAGTATTCAACAATATTTAACGTTAGTGATGTTTAACGATGTCAACACACGTTTTAAAATTTTTCTATTTAAAATATTAAATTTAAGAAGATATCAATATAAATTTAGTTTGGTTATACCACTTACGTAGAATATCACTGAATATCATTAACACTGAATATCGTTGAACATTATTAAATTGATTAGTAAAAATTAAACTTTTGAAAAACTCATTGTATAATTATTTTAATTTTATTTTTAACAATTTATAATTATATATTAATTCCTTAAAATTTTAAATTTTATTATTTAATTTAACGCACGTCGTTTTTCCAACAATTTAACATAAAATGCGAGATATATTGTAACCAAACACAGATCATATTTTAAGCTAAGTAAAAACTGTTTCTTGCTTAAAATAGATATGAAGAAGATCCTCCATTAGCACAGTTATGGCTGCTGGCGGTCCAGCCCAGCCCCTGCCCCAGGCTTAGCTCCAACCGCAGGCTCATCCCCTGCCCCAGGCCCGGATAGCGGCGTTGCAACCGCCACATTTGGATTATATATGTTTTATCATCTCAGATCGGATTGGGACCAAGACAAATATTTTAATTTTCAAATCAGGATCAGGACAGTCAAAAATACATTCCAATCCGATATATTATAATCTTTAATTAGAGTTATCTTAGTTCACCTTAAAATCGGATAAAAATATATTTTTTTTTACAAAAATGAATATAATAGAATTCTAATATATATGAAATTTTTATTTTTAATAAAATACTATGTGGATTTATAAAATATGTCAATTGCATATCTATAAATATATTACTTATATATATAAATTTTAAAATAATTAATTAGTTTAATAACTTAATTTAATAAATATATTTTACTTTTAAATATAATTATAAAAATAAAAATAAGAAAATGTTTGAATTGATTAAAATATCAAAATCTTGTACAAATCGATCCCCACAAGTACAAGCAAAACGAATCGAACATCAAATTTTGATCCATTAATTACCCTAGTGATTAAGAATGTTTATTTTATTTTATATAAGTTCGAATCTCGATATGAGAATATAATACTTTTATTAAATTGATATCGTTATAAAAATAACAATTCGGTTAGAGAGTCCTCCTCGTAATGACCTCTACAATATCCTATCCAGATTAGTCAACTAATATATCGGATACCAAAGATTAAACCTCCAAATTGTGTAGAACATTGTTTTCCCATTAACTTATATTAAAAATTTCCTAAATTATTACCAAACAATCACCAAAGCTGCACCAGAGCATTCTCAATTCATCCCAGACTGATTTCATTAATATAATAATCAGTTTAAAAACTGTTTAATCAACCCCTTTTTGCCTTTGACCATATATAAAATATAATCTCAGCCGCCATTGACGTATGTCCAAAGCAAGTCCTACAAAGTTGACAACAGCTTCAGAAGAACATGCAACTTTGTTTGATGAACTACCCTGCATCAAACATGTCACCCCTCTATATAAAAATAGGTTCAAACCAAAATGAAAATTCCATATAAGAACACTCGAATGTCTCGAAAATTTCATCCACCGTTGATTCGAATTAGCTTTGAGTTCATAACCATGGCTGGGGTGAAACATTGGAGTCTGGTTTTGGTAGTTTTGTGTATGAACGGTTTAATCTCTTTGGGTAATGGTGCTGGTGCTGGTAATGATGGAGGTTTAGTAGCTTCTTTCATCTTTGGTGATTCTTTGGTGGATGCTGGTAATAATAACTATCTGCAAACTTTGGCCAAGGCAAATATTCGACCGAATGGGATCGATTTTAAAGCCTCCGGAGGCAAACCTACCGGTCGATTCACCAACGGACGAACCATTGGTGACATTGTTGGTAAGCTTTTATCTCTCCCCGCCGGTGTTCAACCGCGGTAAACACTATACGACCGCGGTTTTCTCGATAATGGGCTAACCTTTGTCATGTGTCTATTTCCAGGAGAAGAATTGGGAGTACCAAATTATGCAGTTCCATATCTGGCTCCAAATTCTACAGGGAAAGCTATATTACATGGTGTAAACTATGCATCAGGGGGAGGAGGGATTATGAATGCAACTGGAAGCATATTTGTTAGCTTCTTCTTCTTCTTTAAATGTTTCCCGATACTTTAATTCTCCATTTCCATGTATGTTTGAGTTAAATTTATCTGGAATTTGCAGGTGAATAGGTTAGGATTGGATATCCAAATAGACTACTTCAACAACACAAGAAAACAGTTCGACAGACTTTTGGGTCCACCGGAAGCCGAAGATTATATTTCGACGCGGTCCATCTTCTCGATTACAATCGGATCCAACGATTTTCTCAATAATTATCTTCTCCCATTCCTTTCCATCGGAACAAGGATTTCCGAAAATCCCGATGCTTACATCGACGACATGATCAATCACTTACGGAACCAATTAACAGTACGTTAATATCATTCCGACTCTTCATTTTTCTTCAAACTACCGTGTGTTACACATACGTTTGATCTAATCTTTTGATTATAACTAGCAACGTTGTTCTGTTAACGTTGGCAGAGACTGTATGCGCTCGATGCTCGGAAGTTTGTCGTCGCAAACGTCGGTCCGATCGGTTGCATACCCTATCAGAGAACCATCAATCAATTGAGCGAAAACCAATGTGTTGGTTTGGCAAATAAGCTAGCAATGCAATACAACCTCCAATTAAAGGATTTGCTGACTGAACTAAATGGGAAGCTCCAGGGAGCCATGTTTGTCTATGCCAATGTGTATGACCTAGTGATGGAGCTCATCACAAATTATGAAAAATATGGTATATATTACATCGATACACACATCTCCGGTCCGTTTTTTCGATATTTAAAACTTACGAATCGAATATTTATTTACGTAGGTTTCTCAACAGCAAGTAGAGCTTGCTGTGGAAATGGAGGCCAATTTGCGGGGATCATTCCATGCGGACCAACATCCAGCTTGTGTAATGATCGAGCAAAGCATGTTTTCTGGGATCCTTACCATCCAAGTGAGGCAGCTAATCTTATAATCGCTAGGCAACTTGTGTACGGTAGTACCAAATATATTTCACCGATGAATCTTATGCAGCTTCGGAATCTCTAAGCTGTGATGAGGATTATTCTTTTTCCAGTTCTGTCTTAATCAAAACTATCGTTAGTTTGTTAAATGTAGCAGTTTATTTGAAAAATTGTTTAATTTTTATTGTGTTTTTCGAAATTATGATGAGATTTAAAGACCTATTGATTTAATGTTTGATTGCAAAATTGATCATTATATGTTGGCATGAATATCAGACCTATGAATAAAAATATTTCCGAAATACGTAAGAAAAAAGTGAGTTAGACAAAAAGAAATGAAGTAACTTAGATAATTTTTTTGGTCGATAAGTTTAAATAAATCAATTGAATATTGATTAATACGTAAGCGATAGAAAACTAATTGAAAACAACTCGCAAAGAAAAAAGAAAATATATTAGACAAAAAAATAAGTAACTTGGACAAAAAAAAGAGTGACCTAGATAATTTTTTGGTGATAACTTAAAATCAATTATCAAATATTAATTAATATGTAAGCGATCAAAAATTGCTTAAAAACGACTCTTTCTCAGAAGCGAAATGTTCCGAATGCTTTTGAAAATTCTTACAACTCCCATTGTACCGTTTGTATTTATATGTATCAGGATCTCGATTGGTGGATTTCTCGATCTATAAAATCAAAATGAGAAGATTGAATCTTTTATTTTATCTCTTTTTTTAGATTCGATAAATAATGGTTGATCATATAGTTATTATAATTCTATAACTCAAAATATTATTTCTTATTTGATTTTTTTAAATTTTATATTCGAGATTACGATCGGACGATTCATTAAAAAATCGATTTCAATTATTTTTATAAATTTTGAATTTATACTTTCATTAATATTTAAAATATATAAAAAATGAGAAACAAATAAACGAGCTTACTAACGAGCTAATAAATAAATTTATTTGCAACATAAATGAACTAAACACATATTTATCGATATTCATTTATTAAATCAATATAAAAAAATTTATTTAATAAATATTTATTATACAAATGATTCACGAATAATGATCTATTACTCATACATGCATGGATGAATTTAGGGGGTGCTGGATACAACCACACTCCTAGAAATTTTAAATTCTCTTATATTTTATATATTTTTTTTGTATTTTGTATTGATAATTTAATTTTATTCTCTTAAAGTCTTATAATTTTATACCTTATATTTATAATATATTTTTTTTGATAGTTTACATCTCTTATATAAAATTTTGAGTCTGTTTCGCGTAGAAGCTTAACAGAAAATGCTAAACTTAACGTAACCAGTAACCCAATTTTTTTTCAATGTCAATCTCATCCTGAAAACATTCCAAACCAGACATACTATTTTAAGCTTGCAAACAAGTTATATTTCTTTCTTAAAATAGACATCGATTTTACCTTTAAAATCCCCCTTGCCTACATCGTTCTTCTTCAGATCTGCAAGAAGAAAAAACCCAAACAAAATACTTAGGTTTTGTTTCCGCAGCAGGTCTCTATATCTTATGCTTCAATACCTTGGACATGAAGAAGATATCCTGCGCTATCATCGTCGCTGCCGCTTCCATGAGCTCAGTCATGGCCTCTGGCAGCCCAGCTCCAGCTCCAACTCTTGTCCCAAGCTCATCTCCAGACTCGGCTCCTGTCCCAGGACCAGAAACCGCCATTGCAACCGCCACATTGCCTGTTCTTGGTTCGTTGATTGGAGCCTCCCTTGTTTCTTTGTTTGCTACGTATCTGCAGTGAGCCAGAAATATGTTTGAAGCCATGAAGTATTGAAGAATCAAACTATTGGGTTAATAATGTAAAATATTACTCGGAATTCAATCCGTTGATTATGCTTTTTTCACTTCATGTCACTTGTACGTTTATCAAGATTTTGAATTCCATGTTCGTTATGAGAAAATCAATGGTGAAGATAATTTATTCCTTATCAAATATAAAAATAATTTAAAAAATAATTTATTTTTTATGGGTTATAAGAAAATAATAATATCGAATGAGTTGCACAATATCATCTTCATCACTTTCACTTGTTTATATCTTCCTATTATTTATTGATTGTTAATTTTTATTGACGTACGATAATTATGAGACCATCGATTTGTAACATTACATTGATAATAAAAGAATTGTATTTTCTTAGAATGACTTTTATTATTCTTGACATCCTTATAATTTTATCTTTGGTGGGTATAAATAATATTAAAATAATCATTATGTCTATGTCTACGGCATCGACTATTATCACAATTATTAATGTGATATTTATTCTTTCATTATATAATCTCACATTCGATTCAAAAAATGGAGTAGAACTAATGAACTTTTAATAAAAATAATATTTTATCTGTAGAAGATTATTTGCGTGAAAAGTAAAGTTTTTATTTACCTATTCTCATCAGAGTTACTTTGACTACATAACTTCAGTTGTAAAGTAATTTAAATAATATTTGAGTTATATTCACTAATTAAATAATGATTTAGCATGTTTATTATTCACTTCAAAGAATAAAGTAAATATTATCCAATAATCTCATGAAATAAACATTATTTTTATAGAACCAAGATAATTTTTATAATTTTTTAATATCGTATCTCTTTTCAATCATTTAAATATATCATGTAAAACTTAAAACACGGTTAAAAACATTCGCTTTCATCAATAAAATATCATAAATAAATATATACAGTCAAAACATTACACAAAACTAAGACAAAAATATATACACATGTAAGAACAACATAATATATACGATATTAGAGAATAGATTAAACTTGTGTTCAAAACTAAATAGATTCTAGTTCCATGAGGTGAAATTAAAATAATATGCGTGGTTTTTTATTAATTTTTATTAAAAATTAATTATAATTTGAAAATATTTTGGTTATAGAAAAAAATTAACAGACTTTATAGGTTTCTAAAAATATACGAAAAAAATTATTGACTTCGAAAATCAAGTTAATAATTCAATGGAAAATTTTAACACAATCGAACGTAAGATATTTTAAAAAATTAAATTATTTCCACTCTAGTATAACAAGATAGAACAAGGAAGAACATACCAAATAATTACGCTTGGGCAATTATCTTAGGTGTGCGGTATGAACCGCGATAAAAAAATTATATTATGAATAACCGTTCGAGATATTTATTTTGATATAATTAAATAAAAAAAAATTTAGAATTAAACAAATATTAAAAAATCAATTCAAGATCCATTCAACTTGAAAATATATTTTAAAGTATTTTAAAAAAATTAACTCAAATAATTTTTAAAATGTCATGAAAATAAAAACTAATTACTCGTACACGTACAGTATGCCCTCGTATCTTCATTAGAAGTTGTACATGAAATAAATTAACTCAAATAATTTTTAAAATGTCATGAAATAAACTAAATAGATAATGCATGCACAAATCGACTTAGAAGTTGTCTAGCATCTTCATTATTTCCATCATAATCACCTCTGAACCAACAATCCGCAAATTATGTGTCTCTCGGAGTTTCTTCTCTTCAAGCAAACCAGTCTGAAGGTCAAAATATTTCTCAAGGGGGAAATCCGTTTTCTAACATGAAAGATCAGGTTCCTCCGGTGAACTTCTGGGCAGACATGAGGCTTTTGGTCAACCAAATTGCTGTTTCTCTAGACGACACAATTTCTTCCCCAAACGGTCGTAGCACACCGGCAAGTTCGTCGATCTTGTCTTGCTTAAGAAGACGGGCACATAGCTCAAGCAGAGACTCCAATGCATCAGCTCTTTCTTGACTCGGATTTTCCCACACTCTCTTAATTTCATCGCCACTCATGGCTGTGAGTCGACTCAGTAACGAAACATCATTCGGGGTCAAGTGAACAGGTCGCATGCTATCTTTATCAGTCACAGTGGAGCGTGCATTAGTCTCTGATGTTGCTCCTGCTTCATCTGTGCATGATGGGTGTACAGCATTACTTTCTGAAGACATGTAGCTTGTGTCAGCACCTTCTGTTTTTGCATTACCATTACTTGTTTTAGTTGACGAGCATCTTCGATCTATATCGGTCTCATAAATAGTAGATGATGAACTTCCATCATCCCGATACCCATTTTTATCATCGCAACTTATACTGGATATTGTCAGTTTACCGGAATCCCTTGATGTACCAAGAACCTGCATGTCAAGAACCTCTTTTGCTGCTGCTTCAAGAACCTGCATATCACAAAAAGTCTCTTCATCTTTTTGACTTGGAGACTTTATATCAACTTCCAGCAAGTTTCGAGTGTGCTCGAAAGTGGGTTCTTGTTCAACATGCTGAGAATCAAATGTTGTCTCTGAAGTTGACTCCACATCAGCATCCTTTTGCAGAATGCTCTTAAGCTGAGACCGTTTGTCTTCATTGCTAACACTAACTTCAGAATCAGTGCACATGTCTTTGGAATCACTGATAGAGTTAGAAATTTCGACAGCACAGCTAGTAGGATCAACCCTCTTAGTGACAAGGTTGTCTTTGGTACTAGCTGTGGATGCTGGCTTTTCACGATTAGTAGGATCAGCCATTCTCGGAAATGAAAGTATATTTCGTTGTTCATTCAATACGCCAGCATCTTTAACCACAATCACCCTCTCCTTTCCAATGCCGGGTTTGTTTGATAATGATTTTCTAGGTGTCTTCTCCTTCGGGCTGTTTGTGGGCTTTACTGGAAGATAAACAGTAGATGGATTTCTGCAGCGAAGGACATGAGGCTGCAAATGGGGGTGCCTTAAGAGTTCAGCAGCCTAAAATATCAGAACACTCGGGATCAGTATAGACGGTAGTGTTTAAAACTAGAAAGCTAAATACAGGGACGCTTGCACTTACAGTTGGTCTGTGTTCTGGATTCTTCCTTAGCATACTCTTGATTATTTGTTTCCTAAAACATGAAATCATTTCATTTTCTACAGGTATTAGTCTTATAAAAAAGAGGTGTTGCTATTTATAAACAGTTGGAGGAAAATTCTTACAGAGTGGAGGAATACAAAATCGGGAGAGGAGATATGGAGGATCTGTTGATTTTGTTAATGAGTCCGGCCATATCCTGTGAATTGCCGATGACTTCAGTTTATTATAGAATCTATTACAGACAACTTTATTTCAGTTTATTTGATACTAAGGAAACGATGTAGAAAAACGCACAGGAGCTCTAAATGCTGGTTGATGTGCAGCAATCTCAAACATACAGCAACCTGGCATAATAAATTTATGTCACTCCTAATTAAAAGTACAACAGATTCCATGTCTCAGAATTATGCTTTGAAATTCCTACCGAGTGACCATATATCCGATTTATAGCCATAAGGTATATCTGCGAGGAGCTCAGGACACATATAATTGGGTGTGCCAACAACCTATTGAGAATATGCAGACCATATATGATAATCAGAATGAATCCTTAAAACTGGTTTCAAAAATTCTATAACCAAAAGTTTGAAGACGTTTATTAACAACTGCGCTTTTTTCCCACTCAGAAATACATTAGCAGTGCTTTCAAATATATCTTATTGCATTGAATGACTACTAAGACAGTTTTTTACAGACAAACATTCTAAGAAATTTCATAAAAGGAAAAGATTAGCACAAGTACATACCGAGGAAGCAAGGTCTTCCGTGTTAAGTAATTTTGCAAGTCCAAAGTCACCTGTACATTCCATATAAGACATATCAAAAGAGATTGTCAAACCTGAAAAAGAACACAAGTCCTTTATAGCAATCTGTTTGCCTTCATACCAAGCCGGATGTCATAGTCCTTCGTGAGGAATATGTTGGAACACTGAGATTAAATAGAAGTTAGAGCATAGCATCATCATTTAAGAACTTCCCTCACTGTATGGACAAAGATAGACGAGACATTACCTTCAGATCCCGATGTAGAACACGGCTTGAGTGCAGGTAGTCCACAGCCAACAACAACTGAGTCATCCATTTGCATATTTTCTATAAAACCAAAGAGAAGAATAAAAGGGTGACTAAAATCTCTTGCAGGTGTATGTAAGTAAATCAGTTGCAGTAATATTTCTATTACCTCCTCGGGAAAGTGCATGCCTCTGGCCTTCTTAAGAAGCTCAGCCCTTATTCCAACAAAAATTTTAAGTGTCCCAATTAGTGCTTCATAAGCATCAACTAGAATTTGCTATTTTTCTTTTCTTAACAGAACTCCAATTGCTATTTAGTTACATTATAATCCAATCAAAGTTGATGATACATATCAAAGACTATAACCCCATCATTAACTTTTTTCAATAGTGTTTCTGTTGAAAGATTAAAAGCATGATGATAAGAATATCCATTTTTTAGCCAATCTGCCGAGGTAATTTATACTAATGCAGTCTATGAGCACGAAAATTCCACTAGAATGTGACCAACAACCAGTTGGTCTAGCAGGATGAGCCGCTAGATCCCCAAATTGGGTTGAGAGGGTTACCCTCAAAATGACCTATACAATACCCGGTCCAAATTAGTCGGTCAATGAATTCGATATTGGTGGTCATACCAAAAAATTCCCTATAATGTACATAAGAAGATTAAAAACTTGCATATTCCTTCAAAATATGATCCAAAAAACTCCATTTTGAAGGCAACTTACATGTCCCCTCCTTCACAGTAGCTAGTTACAATGCATATACAGTTTCCCTGTGAAGAAAGAAGACTAACAAATCAATGACAAATCAATCATTCCCTCAATAATATAAATCATAATATTTTGCAGCAAGTCTTTCATGTACATAGTAAATCTAAAATAGTCATAATGTTCTTTCACCTTATCAACCCAAGCATCTTTGTACTCCACGATATATGGATTATTCAATTTGGCAATCAGTTCCATCTGCCATGCAAAAACAAAAGCACATATTGAGAGACATGTTATCAAACATGGACCAACTAGAGACAAATTAAGGTGTTCTTGGTTTGCGATATGAAAAAATTATTACATTTCAAAGAAAGAGCTATCCGGACATCTTTGATATCTTATTTGACATCAGTTTTACAAGTAATTTTGAGGGCTGTACTTATTTTTGGATTAAGTGAAGGCAGTTTTTAACCCCCAACTAAAATAAATCCTTTCTGAATCAACTAGGAATCTTTCGAATCCAAAATTCCAGGTAAGGCTATTTCCAAGTTTAGAAGACATTAGATTGTTACACACGAGATTACTGGTTATTTGAAATTAAGTCTTGAACAAAAGTATCTCAACTAGATAAAGGATTGTCTATCTTCGTGCCTCGAACCAGACACATTATAAATAATGGATAGGTATCATGGGGGTAGGTGCATGGCACTTGCATGGTAATACCAGCATGAACATAATTTCAGACTGTTTCCAACTTCCCGATTTCAGGCGTTTGTAAAAGAATGATAACTCGCTCCAAAAGTAAAAAACTAAAGATTGCAGGCACAGCCTTCAGAGTGGCAACAGGGTTGAGACAGGTAAAAGGAGAACACAAGTTTCAAACATCCCATTTAGTAGATAAAGATGCACAACTAAGGGTCATCACAGTACAAAGTTTGATTGTTGAACAAAACATAGCAACCCAATTCAAACCAAAATTCTACAGTCAGGAACTCAGGATTGCATTTGACCATGGGCGGAGCCACCCTTGTGAAAGGGTGGTCAAATGACACCCCAAAATTTTTTGGTCCACTTTCTTTATATGATTTATATATTATTTTTTTAAAAAAAATAGATAAATAACATCAATTTATAAATAATTGACACCACTTAAATATAAATTTAAAAAATGACACCCCTTAAATAATTTTCTAGCTCCGCCCCTGCATTTAACCATGAGAATCTGAACAGTATGAAAGATTACAGAATGAAATTTTACCATAAGCATATGAGACAGGAAAATGTCCAAAAATGTTATGTGGACAATTCAACAAGGAAATACTAGGAATAATCTCAGCAACTTTCACACAACTCACATGTTAATTAATTTAAGCAAAATGGGAAAATATTTTAAGAAAGTGACCTCTTGGTGTGCTGTTCTCTTAAACTTCTCAGTTTGCTTGGCCAGGCGAATCTTCTTCAACACATACCTAACAGATATGAAAAATAAAAACATGTCATAACTGGTGGCTTCAGTCAATAATTGCTAAAAGACGTGGAACAGTGCTGACAGCTGCAATAGTGAAATTATGGCCACACATTCAGAATAATGGTTATACTGCGTAACCAAACACAAGAAATCTTGATTATTTTGCATTCCAGAAATTCTTTAGTAAGAACAGCAAAATCAAAAACAACCTAAACATCAACAACCCCATGGGAATTTTTCGTTTAGAACTATCGTTTCTTTGGAGAAAATGAAACTTTAGATCAAAGATTTCCTCAAAAGTTTTCTATTTTATTCTCTCCGGCTGATATCAAGTCACAAGGCAATTGGAGAGAGAGAGAAAAAAACAGAATTAGAAGTAAAAATGCTTACTTGACTTTCTCAAGTTTATGGAGAACAAGGAAAGCAGCTCCAAAAGCTCCTCTTCCAATCTGTTCTATGACTTCATAATCCTCCATCTTGGACTTGCCATCACCATTGTCACTCTCCATGGGACCTTCAAAAGACCAAAAATAAAGATCCAGACTTTGTTATTCAACAAGCACAAAACCCCATTTCAGAAATCTCACCTAAAACAACTTAATTAGCACAGAAAAAGCCAAGCTACAGAATTTGATGCCAGGGCAAAGAAGTAACAGAAAGAAATTTACATAAAAGGCAAAAACAAAACCCAGGAGAGAACTAAAGAAGAGTGGAATTTTTGGAAAAAAAAAATGAAACCTTTGAAACTATTGAAGCTCTCCAAATAAAATGCTATGATCTTATAGGTAAGAAGAGAAAACACCCAGAGATGAGTAAAGCTAAAGTCTAGGATTATAACTGATTGAGAGAGAAGTGGATGGACAAACAAGAGCAAAAGCAACATCCATCCTTCATTGCAAAATAAATAAATTAAAAGAGTGATGACTTACTTAGCAACTTAATTAGAGAAATGGAGGAAATGACTAAAAAGGGGAAAGAATTAGCTAAACGATGGGTACAAATGGTTGAACTGCTAATACCATAATTGGAAATCTAATTAATTTTGTTAAAAAAACAACAACTCTACCATAAAAGAGAAAAAACAAAGAAGGTGAAATATATCAAGTTCTAGTGGAGAAGGTGAGGTGTGGGAAAAAACAAAGTGAAAGGCAAAAAGCTTTGCTTGCATTTGCAGATTCATGGGAGACCAATCTTCACTAAAATTATATTTATACATAAAAAAAAAAAGATCGGGGAATGTTTTATAGCATGTAGTTGTGAAGTCGCCATCTTTTTAGAGAAAAATATATAAAAAAAACATTTTTATAAAATAATAATGGTGATGTTAGGGTTTTGTCATATTCCAGAAGGGGGTTGTTTGGGGCATTTGGCCATGAGCAGTGGCACCAATGGGTCTTTGGAATGAGTTTCATGATGTGCACCTTTTTAAGAGGGTGTTATAACATTCTAGTCAACCCCATTTAATCTGTATTAATTTTAGTTTTTAATATGTAGAAAGGTATAAAATTAAAGTATATTAAAAGTTCTTGTATTATATCTAAGTTCATTTCAATTTTTTATTATAAAAAGAAATATTTTAGTTTTTATTCTATATTAAAAAGTTTATTTTAGTCCATCTATTATTAAAAGAGATGTTTTAGTCTGTGTACCTTTAAAAAATTAATATTTTTTCGTTATAGTTTGTTGACTTAAATACTTGTATTTAAATACCTTTTAAGTCCGTATAAATTTTAAAATTGAACAAATTGACCCCATGTTGAAAAAATGAGAGTAAGTTACTCAATTGTGTTTGTATAATTTTTAAATGAAATAAAATAAAATAAATTACTATTTTTTCATTTTTTTAATTTTAATGAATTTTTAGTTTTTGTATTTTTATCACTTTTTTAATTAAACCATTACTCTCTCCGAATGTAAATTTTTTAAGAAAATTGATTGTATACTTTTCTCAATTAAACATTTTTTATGTTTTATATTGTAATTTTATTGTAAGTATTTAAAAGTATACGTGAAACATTAATATTTTCAAGTTCAAAATTGAAAAGGACTTAAATAGAGTTTATATCAAAATATTTAAGTCAAATAATAATGATTTTAGTACTTTTCAAATATACGGAGACTAAAATGTTCCTTTTTATAGTAAAATGATTAAAATAAACTTTTAGATATAATATAAAAATTAAAATATTTTTTAATAATAAAGTGACTAAAATAAAGTTTTAGGTATCGAACGAGTCCTTGTAATCTCACACCTAATCAACAGGTTTATGCTTCAAAGTTCAAAAAGAATAATTAATCATCAAAACCATATGATCATTAATCACAGTATACATTCTCAAGCACCCACCAATAGAACTCTATGGATGTCATTACCAGTTAGCACAGGCATTAACCCTAACTATCCTCAAGTCTCTTGAGACGATAATATTCATATAATTACACAGATAGTTACGCTCTACAATTTGCTATTCATTGAATGTTTGGTTCGTTTACAAACTACTTCCGATTCCTCGAACTGGCTTGACACTGAGAGACAAAGCAGACATAATACTACATGGAAACCTTCCATTATAAACTATATAACCCATTGGCCGTACATGACAAATGCAAATGACCCTCAAGTTGATGAAACACAATTCCCACCATGTCATTTGCGTTTTGATTTTTTGGAGGCCTTTCGGCTGTCAACTTTCCTCTGTGCAGCTTCGAATTCTTCTTCGGTGGGTTCAGAACCTGAAGTACCACCATATTTGGACACCAAGGAGGAAAACAGGGAATCAAAACGGTCCTTCCTATCACTTCGGCGCTGAGATATAATGGCCAAAAGATCCGAGTCTGACTGTTTACTTGACCTGTTAAGAACCAAAGAAAAAACAAAATATTTCAACATCAGAGCAGACCAAAGTTAGATATCTTTAAATGTAGGGAAAACACCCAGTACAGGACTCACTTCTCCTTTCTTCTCAAGGGACTGGTGGGAGGCTTTATTTCAGATACTTTCTTTGACCATTTCTCATAGCTTTTGGTTTCTTTCACTTCTCCTAAATAGACAAAAACAAAAGGAAAAGCATCAACTAAAAGCTGTAAGAATTTAATACGCCTCAGAATCATGCACATCCATTCTTAGAATAGCTATGAAGTGGAGCAATGATACAAAGGGAATAACCAGAAAAGCTCATCATAATTCAGAACAACTTTTACTCGTCCAATTTAAATTAAAAACCAGGTAGAAACAAATGCTACAGTTTAATACTTCCAAAACAAAATTATTGATAAAGCAGCTGGTGTAAATATAACTTGGAAGAAAGCCTCACCAGCATCTATTGCCGCATCAAGCATATCCTTGAAATGGTGTGAGTCAAGCTTAGGGTCCGAACAAAGCATTGAACAGAAGAGCCTGTCAAAGGGACAAACAGATTAGAAATAATCAGAAAAGCATAAAGGAAACACACACATGCACACACTGCCTCTCTTACTTATTCATATTTCCCTTGCACTTCTTATAAAGATCAATTAAATCTTTCTTCTCTGATTCAGATCCCCTATAGTTTGCTTGAAACTCTTCAATATCAGCCTCAGTGACCTGGGGTTGATTAAACCATAGTGAATGAAATGGAACTAAAAGCTAAAATTCTAATAACATAAAGGGAAGAGGAGTCAACAGAGGATGCTACCTTTTTGTACATAGCCCTGAAAAAGGTTTTCAAATTCTCTACAACATCCCCAGCAAGGTCCTGATCAAAAAAAAATCATAGAAACAAGTTAAAAACTGCACAATTAGTAAAGAAACAAAAAGGACAAGGCAGACCAATTAAATTGAATTGCTTGTATATCAAAAGTAAGCCTCGCAAGATACAGTTTTCAATCAAAATGCATCATATCCTAAAAGTAACCCTGAACTTATATTTACTTGGACCTGGATGTGAATACCAAAAACGAGTTTTGTGCCACTCGGGTATTTTTCAACTTCTAAAAATGTTTTTCCATGAATGTGAAAGGATATCGAAGGATCAATAATACTCATACTTGTTGGACACTAATGTCAAACATGAATACTTCAAGCAAAATAAGATTCAGCATAAAATAGCCCTGAACTACATTTACTCACAGCATCATCAACGCAGCCAGTCTGGTCATAGACAGCACGTTTCTCATCATCACCAAGAATGGATATCACCTTCTGCAATTGCTGAAATTTCTCCTTAGCTTCCTGTATAGATGAAGGGAACCAGAAATTTACTCTTATATTCTTCCATGAATAAGCACACACAGAAACAGAAAAGAAAACCTAACTTAGACACACAAATTAGCTTCAGCTTTTACCTCATCACCAGGATTTTTATCAGGGTGTAGTCTCAGGGCCAACTTATAATATGCTTTCTTAATCTCCTGCTGAGATGCCGTCTTTTCAACACCGAGAACCTACAAGCAATTCAACATAATTAGGTGTTTTTGTTCAAAATTACCATGGAAATATCAATGGATAAACTCACCCAAAAACTTTAAAAATTCTCTTGGAATATATCTACAGTTTCAGCCATTTCATTTCATTTGTTTTCTAAAATAAATGACTTTCCAACTTCCAATCTAAGCCGGACAAAATATCTCTAGATAACTAACAAAAAGAAAGAAACCCTAAACTTCTTCATGGGCAAAAAAAGCAGGATAAACCCTAAATTCCAAACCCAAATGATAAAAAATAATACTTTATAAATACCTCATATAAACTCTTTTCGTTTGAAGAAGAGTGATTTTCCACTTGTTCCTCTTCCTCGTCGCGTGAAACCCTTGATCGCTTTCTCTTTCCCATTCTATTCAAACAAACAAAGTAACAATTCTCCTTACGGCAGAGAACAGACGGAATTTGGGGTTAGGGGAAATTGTTGGATTCTGAATTTAAAGCGTACATTTTAGGGTTAGGCATTTATTCCTTCCCGCCATTTCAGTTTTCATTTTCCCCAATTTCCCGCTGGTCGAGGATCCGCTTGGACTGCAATTCACATTTTAATTAGGATTTACAATTTGGGTGTAAAATAGATATATCATCACTCAACTATCCACCCACACCTATTTTGATAACTTAATTTTTAAAAATTTTAATTTATTAATTGAATTTTTGAATTTCTCTTATTTTAGTCACTCTAAATTATTTCATTATTATTTTGATATGACATGGTATTTTTTATTATTATTAAATATAAAAATAATTTTAAAATAAAAATAAAGCATATATTGTTATTGGATTTAAAATATTTAAAATAAAAATATTAGTTATTATACACAAATCATAAATTATAGCCGTAACGTCATATGCATTCATCGATGAATGAATATTTTTAAAAATTTTAGCGATAAAACAAATTCATTGATACGAGCGAAATAACATATCAATAAAAAAATTTCATTCAGTGGTAGAAAAAATAAAAGATTTTGATTGATTTATGGACAGAGATTTTTTTTTACAAAATGAAGGCTTGATTTAGACTCAGATGATGAGACAAAACAAATAATAAAAATAATTTGAATGACCATCATCTATGATCGTCGATGATGACGTTCGATAACGATAAACAATGTCTGACGTGGTAGAGATAATCATCAACATGATGTTTGGGTTTAATTTTAAAATTTTTATTTTAAATTATTTTTATATTTAACAATAATACCATATCATAAAAAATAATAAAATAATTTAAAATACTAAAACATGGGCGATCAATGTCTATACTACACATTAAAACTACTATATTATTGCTTTGAACATATTACACATTTATTGTTTAAATGAAAAAACAACCCTTAAATTACTATATTATTGCTTTGAACATTAAAACTATTTTTTATTAGAAAAAGTATTCAATTTATCATTTTATAATTATTTAAAATATTTACCTTTTTATCGTAATAATAGTGATGAACAAGGTAATTATTTTATGCACAAATAATGTGTTTAGAGTGTAGTGTTTATGATTTTAAGTATACCGGTTTTAAATTTAGGAGGTATGATTTTAAGATTAAAATTTAAGACTTATAGATTAAAACCTCAACCTCAACCTCAAACTCTAAATTATCTTTTTTAAATCTAAATCATAAGTTCTTACAATAAAACATAGATTCTAAATACATACACTTAAACCTTAAATCTTAAACCCTAAATCATATTCTTAAACCCTAAAACTAAGATGGTTATAAAAATTCTGTGTCTACTGTTCGTGCATGAGATATTTTTCCTATTATTTAATAATACTTAATCATTTATATTTTATAATAGTTGTGTGCATATCAATGTGTGTCATTGGTGGTATATATTGACAATGTATGACATACACTCTCAAGTTATCCTTGAATATGCATTATTTGTGCAAATATGGACCGCAAGTGTATATACCGAACAACATAAGCCGACTTCCATAGTTGTGTTTAATCATAGTTCGGTCTATGATTTTACGACATAAACCAATCAAAGGTTTCCATTTGACTCGGGTAAATAGAAGATATGGAAACCTAGTGGTCAATGGTGAGGCCTCTCTTCTACCTACTCGTAATAATATTCGATATATATACACATGCACAATATTAGCTACCATTAAGGTAATTTTTCAATAAATCTAATCGTTGAGTCCTTGAGATTTTTTATTTTTATTAATCAATTTAATAGTGTTCAACAATGTTAAGCGTTAATAGTATTCAACAGTGTTCGACGCACGTAGTAGACTCATCATTTTTATAATTATTCTTTAAATTTATAATTATTTTATAGTTAAATCTTTTAAAATTGTTTTTATAAATTAATCTCTAAAATTATTTTTTATATAGGTTAAGTAGGATGAAAGTCAATTTTTTAAATATCCAAATGACCTAAAACGCCATTTCTTTTTCAAGTGGAAACTGAAAACTGCACGTCTGCACCAGTGTACGGGGTCGATTCGAATGATTCATTTTCCTCACCAAAACAAATGTCGGGAAAGTTGAAAATAAATAAAGAAATAAAACTAAGGTTTGTTACAGAGTTTAATTCTTTTTCAAGTTTATTTTTTAAAATTTCATGGATAAAGAATTATTTTAAATATAGTTTAATATTTAAATAAAACAATTGTATTCCCCTCATCTATTTCAGTATTTATAGTAATAAGTATAAAAAAAACCTTGATCCAACCTTGTTTGTTTGTTTTCTATTCGATTCTGGATTTCCAACCAGCTTCAAGACAAGACAACAGTTCAAATTGTTTTCAAACTATTCAGACAATCAAGAAAAGAACAGCCTATGGATTAATATTCCAATGCACCACCTGATTAATAATGTCGTTGTCAGTGCTTTTTTTGATGATAACAGCATCCATGTGAGTTTTGTTCAATAAATTAATAATATTTTGAAAAAAATCTCTGTTCAAACAAATTCAAACTTTTTTATAATATGAAAAAACACTTCCGTCTTCTTCCAGTTTCAAACAACTGGTGCTTCTCCTCTGTGTTTCTGCAACTTGTCGTTGCATGAAGCTCAGATTTTGTATTATGATTGGAATGAAGGTTTAGAAAGAGTGGGATTTGAAAAAAGGATGATACTTTCAATTCTTAAAGCTCTTTCTTTTATGTTTCTATTTGTTTCACTGGTTTCGTCTCTAAATTCAGATGGTCTGTCTCTTCTTGCTCTCAAGGCTGCCGTGGAAGCTGACCCGACTCGGTCGTTGGAGAGTTGGTCTGAGTTTGACTCAACACCATGCCATTGGCCGGGAATCGCTTGCACTCATAGCCGAGTCTCCTCGATCTTTCTTCCTGGCAAAGGTTTAACTGGTTACATCCCATCGGAACTCGGTCTCCTCGACTCGCTCACTCGCCTGAGTCTCTTTCAAAACAACTTCTCGAAACCAATTCCATATCATCTGTTCAATGCCACGAACCTTGTCTATATTGACCTGTCTCATAACTCATTCTCCGGCTCAGTTCCTCCGCAAATTAAAGCTCTTAAAAACTTAATCCATCTCGACCTTTCCTCTAACTCACTCAACGGGCCACTCCCAGAGTCACTTGTTGAGCTCAAAAGCTTGAGAGGAACCCTTAACTTGTCTTACAACCAGTTTTCAGGTGAAGTTCCGGCTTCTTACGGAGAGTTTCCGGTTATGATAAGCTTGGATCTGAGGCACAATAATTTAACCGGGAAAGTGCCTCAAGTTGGTTCTCTGGTGAACCAAGGGCCTACTGCATTTACAGGAAATCCCAATCTTTGCGGTTTTCCGTTGGGGAATCTTTGCCCTGAAGCCCAAAACCCCAGAGCCATTTTAAACCCCGAGGAAAACCCAGAAAATCCCAAGGGTTTAAGCCCCATTTTTAATGATGGGAATGGAGAAAGAATCAAGGAGAAAACCGGGTCGGTGGTTGTTCCTTTGATCTCAGGCGTCTCGGTGGTGATCGGAGCGGTCTCGGTCCTTGTGTGGGTGTTTCGGAGAAAATGGAAATCCGGGGAGGGCAAAGTGGGAAAGGAGGAAAAGAGGGAGGAGGTTGATGAGGAAGAGCAGAATGGTAAATTCGTAGTGATGGATGAAGGGTTTACTTTAGAATTGGAGGATCTGTTGAGGGCGTCGGCATATGTGGTGGGGAAGAGTAGGAGTGGGATAGTGTATAAAGTGGTAGCAAGGAGGGGATCCGGCACCGCGGGAGCTACGGTTGTTGCCGTGAGGAGGTTGAGCGAGGGTGATACCCCATTGAAGTATAAGGAGTTTGAGGCAGAAGTGGAGGCTATTGGGAGGGTTAATCACCCCAATGTTGTGAAGTTGAGAGCTTACTATTATGCCAATGCTGAGAAGTTGCTGGTCACCGATTTCATCAGGAATGGAACCTTGTATGCTGCATTGCATGGTAACATTCCTCTCCTCCCCTTACTTTGGTTTCCATTTCAGTTCATCATCCTTTAAAATTGTTATGCAATTCCCCAAGTAGTTTCACTTTTTTTTAATGCTAACATTGTTTAATAAGGAGACATAAACACGATCAAGGTGGTATAGGATAAGTGTTACTGTAATTGATAAATCGATGCCATTCGAGCTTACTTTAATGTTCAATCTTGGTCTAGGATTTTCTATTTGAGTTTACTTCCTAACAAAAGATGAGGACATTCTGTTCTTCTTGTGGCCCTGTGGATTGTCAAACAATCCGAATAGGCTTTTGTGGATGAAATGGTTGGGGTATTAGTAGTTTATTAATGAAGACAGATGAGCTCTCTTAACTAGGTTAGTGTCATCTAATTTGTGGCATCAAACTCAACTGAGGGCTTTCATGTCAGTAAAGATCAAATGCATTATATTCTTGCCCTATTGACCTGGTTAATGCCTAGCAAGTTTAACTATTGTATCTTTTTCAAGTCAGCTCCTGCTTTGTATAATGATTGGGAAAAATATTGACCTCTAAGCTAATGGAGACTCAACTGGTATTAAAGCACCTATATTTTTTAGCCTCGTAACTGCGTTTTCTCGGTTTATTAGCTTTTGTTCGAAAAATTGGTAGTGTTTCTTGGAAAATTCCTATGTTTATTCTCTAGCAATGGGTGTCAATCAGTGTTGTTTCAATTCCTAACGATAAATAGAGAATCTGATATAAGCCTTCTGTTGCTTGTTTAAAAATTACTTGCTGGATTAGGGGTGTTTACTGAGTTGTGCAGCTCGCAAGCTACTCGAATTTGACTCGATCAAAACTCTGTTAACACTCGATTTGAGTTGGCTTGACTTGAAATCGAGCTTGACTCGAGATATTTACTCGTTAAATTAAATCCTATTTATCAAGTTATCTTAAACCACCAGAATTACAATAAAACTCAATTTAATTACCAATTAGAATTTGAGTCCAAAATCAAATATAACAATAAGCACCCCTATGGTGGATCATTTTATAGTGTTTGTTGGTCCTCATTGGCCATATATTAGCTCAGCCTTGGTTCACCTCTGGTATTTCTCTTTTCTTTTCTTTTATTTTAAGTTAATACAACAGAGATGTCTTGCTTTTCTTCTATTGGAATCATTTTACTTTTTCAAGTTCAAAACAATTATGATTATAGTGGTGTGGTCCTGCTGGTATTATGCTCTTACAAATTGAAGAACCAACCAAAATTTTTTGAATCGAACCTGTCAAGGTCGGCTGTCAAGCTCAATAGCTCATGTTTTTTATGCATTAGGTTTTTATTGTTGACATTTAGCAAGATGTGGACCACAGACAGAATAGTTGCCTTGTTATCTGAAATGCATTTGTATGTCTCAGGTTTTGCTCTTAGAAATTCCCATGAAATGGAGATTGTTCATAATAACTCTGCACCTGGTTTTTCATTTGAGTTGGAAAATGTAGGGGGTCGATGCAGTTTGGCACTTGAGCATGATCGGGGAACCTCTGTTCACCGTGTTTCCGAATGAAGCCTAATGAAAATCATTGTGCATTATGATTTATTATAAATTATCTGGTCATTTTAATGCAGTTTTTAATTTAATGCAGGAGGACCAAATGAAAATTTTCCACCACTTTCTTGGGCTGCAAGATTGAGGATTATTCAGGGAGTTGCAAGGGGTTTAATGTACATTCATGAATACAGCCCTCGGAAGTATGTTCATGGCAATTTGAAATCAACAAAAATCCTTCTTGACAATGAACTCCAGCCTTACATCTCCGGTTTTGGACTCACTCGTCTCGTCTCCGGGACTTCCAAATATGCATGTTCAATAACCAAAAAGCTGAACTCGACTCAAAGCATCGCGACCTCTGCGGTGAGTTCAAGAATTTCAACTCCTAATTCCTACCTGGCTCCTGAGGCTCGAGCATATGGTAGCAAGTTCACTCAGAAATGCGATGTGTACTCATTTGGGATTGTGCTTTTGGAGATTTTAACCGGTCGACTGCCTGATGCTGGACCTGAAAACGATGGGAAGGGATTGGAAGGTCTTGTGAGGAAATCATTCCAGGAGGAGCGTCCCCTGCCTGAAATCATTGACCCAACACTTCTAACTGAAGTGTATGCAAAGAAGCAAGTGGTTGCAGCATTCCACATTGCCCTCAACTGCACTGAACTTGATCCGGAGCTTCGACCTAGGATAAGAAGTGTGTCGGAGAGTCTCGACCGGATCAAATCACACTGAAAATTTGTCCGGTAACTTGTAATTTGTAAAGTTCCATCTGCGCTGCTAACTCTCGGCTCCTGCCGGAGCTATTTCATTGTATCGAATCTCTGTATGCAGAATCACTTGCAGGACATGTTCTATCACTGTTATAATCAAATTCTGTAATCTTTAAATGTTTTGATCAGTCCATATTTGAATGTTGATCAAAGCATGTTATATGCTTAAGGACTTAGATTTTAGAAACAATATTTTATGGGTATTTCATGGTTTAAATTTTCTGGATCAATATTTATTTTTAATGTTTAAACTCGTAAGAACATACCTACACTTCTAGGATCGAAGGTTTGATGCTGATTACAATTTCTTTTATGACTTCGGAACCTTATTTTTTACATAATCACTTTTGAATAGTAAACCATAAAAATTACAGAAAAGGTAAAATATATGAATTTTTGTATCGAGTATATCGTTAAATTAAGAATTAATATTATATTATTATTATTAAACTTTAATTTAGATTTGAATTATATGATTATATGGTTAAAATTTATCCGTACGTGAATCATTAAAATTTATGCGTATTATAGATTTGAATAATTCAGTAATATAATTAAAAGACATAAATTTTAACTTTTAAAGTTTATGATTTTTATCATTTTGGTCATTATATTTTTATATAAATCTAGTCCTTAACCTATATTTTTTTATAAATAATTTATTTTTTAAACCAATGTAATGATTAGACCGTTAAAAATTTAAAGATATTGATATGTCATATATATGTAAAAAAGATATAGGTTAAAAGCTAAATTTATTTTTTAAAAAAAAAAGAATGAGGATCAAAATGATAAAAATCATAGACATTAAAAATTAAAATTATCTTTATACTTAATTAAAATATAAATTAAAATTTAATATTAAATTAATATTGTTTTCAATTTAATAATATAATTATACCATATTTAAATTTTAATAATATTTATTACAGTTTATCCTCAAAAATAATTTATTGAATGGTACAAGGATCAATGACGTTAAAAGAAACAAAAGGGACATGGGTTGGTAGATTTCAGGGGTAGACATCTCCATAATCCCGTTCAGCTTTAAATTTCCTAGAAATCGAATTAAATGAAAAAAAAATATTTTAAATATTTTAAATTTATATATTTATATGTGTAACATAAATATATTATCTCAGAAATCAAAATATTTTGAAATTAATTGAATATATAATTCTAATATTTATTCCTATAAATAAACAGTAAATTTGAATTAAAAAGTTCAGACAACCCCCTTGGAAACCGAACAAAGTCCGGCGATCTCACGTGTATGTGTTTCCGTCCACACAAACACTAAACTTTTTTTATTTTATTTCTAGTCCTTCCCTCTTCAATGCAACTTTTGTCTTTTTTCACTTTTTTCCTTCTTTTTCCCACTCTTCCTTTTTATATCACCAAAATCATGACAGAAATTTGGACCACATGCAATGATTTATATATCTTTTTAAAAAAGAAATAAAAATAATATTTAATTTAAGATTAGGTAAATTACACATGGCATTCAATTATTATTGAGAGTATAAATAAGTTATTGAATTTTTAAAAATTATAAATGAGTCACTTAATCAATTGATTGTTACACATAAATGTTAAATTGTTTAGTTATAATTGAGTGATGTGATTGTTATACTTGATGAATTAAATGACACTTTTATGATAATTGACAAATAAGTGATCTGATTGTAATTAAAAACTTAGCATCCATTTTATTTTAACGAAAATGTGATAAGCTTGTAATAATAGATTAATTAATTTTTTTACTTTTAAAATTTTACAACCTATTTATAATCTTATTAATATTGGATCAAATAAATTTGAATTTGGCATGGGTAGCAATAGTCATGGATGTGTTGGTTAAATAGACTGCAAAATAGGGCGTTAGCACCGACAGGAAAAATAAAATAAACGAACTGAAAGATAATTAAACCGTGTCGTGGTATGGAGGCCACTACCTTAGAAACAAATCGCCCCGATGTGTGTACTCGCTACTTTAGGCGGTTGTCCCCCGAAGGTTAGCACGGTCCTCCAAACAGTGTACACCCAAAGTTTGGAGTGGACTGTAGAGGAAATGATCGTCGGAACCGGAGTCGAACAAAATGATGCTCTCTAATTCTCTCTCAAGTAAGACAGATGAACTCTGAATGGGATGATTAAAAATGAGAGAAAAACATCTTATTTATAGGTTGAAAGCAGGGGCAAATCTGTCCAAAAATCAAATAAAATCTGATTTAAATTTAAAATTTAAAATTTAATATCAGATAATATCTATCCCAAAATAGTAGATTTGATAACCGAAAATATCCATTTAAATCTCGGATAAAATATATTCAAAATTAGCTTTATTAACAAATAAAATCTAATTAAATCTTAGATAATCTGTTAATATCTATCTAAAAATAGTAGATTTTATAACCGAAAATATCCATTTAAATCTCGGATAAAATATATTCAAAATTAGATTTATTAACATATAAAATCTAATTAAATCTTAGATAATTTGTTAATATCTATCTAAAAATAGTAGATTTTATAACCGAAAATATCCATTTAAATCTCGGATATTTTGTTATTAAATCTATTCGGTTAAGTATTTAAAATTCAAAGAGAATTTTAAATCAACTGAACTGCTCTCATACAACCTATAAAAACAGAGTGTGGGATTCAAGCATTACATATTTCCAACAATGTTCGATTAAGTTCAGTTGAATTAAAAAATAATAATTTATTCGTGTCGACGTATCATATTTTATAATTTAAACTTCATTTAATTTTTTATTCGAGTTAAGTTTATGAAATGCAAGTCGAGTTTTTTACTTTCTATACGAATTTAATTATAATTTTTAATCATGTTATATTTATTACTTAATTTTAATTTAGATGATTTTTTCCAATTATATAAGATATTTCTTTATATATATTTTTTGGTGGCACATGTTTCTTCATGTTTCATCATATATATCAAAATAAATCGAAGGAATCGACTCAAACATAAAAATAAGTCAAATTTTATTTAAATTTGACTAAATTTTTATTTATAACTAATTACTAAATATCATAAGTTATATTTAAATTTTTATTTATAACTAAAATTTTATTTATTTATTTAGTCAATCAAATTTATAAAATTTAAAATCGAACTAAATTAAGTAAAATTTTTTACTTTAAACCAAAATTCCTAACTTTTTTGAATCAAATTTTAAGATAATAATGATGCTAGAAAAAGTAGAATTCTAAAATGACATTAAAGAAATATGATAATAACTCGCATTACTCAATACTTTCGATATTTAAAGGGTTTATTTTTAAGTTTGAAATAAATCTTTCAATTTTTTTTATTATATATTGATACATAAAAATATAGAAAAAATATGAATATATATGATTAGAGAAGATCTTTTAAATTGCAATCAAATCATATTATAATACGATAAATAATTATAATTAAATTTTTATAAAAATTTAAAAACTTTACTTGAATTTCTTAAACTCGAGTAAATTTTTTAATAAAATCTGATTTATAAAGTATGATATATCAACTTAAATTATTCGATTTAATCAAACATTTACTAGTTTAGAATACATAACCTAAACAAAATAAAAATAATAATAATAATCTGTTTGGAAGAGACTTCTTATGGGTCTAACTAATTATTAAATGTCTAAGAATATTTATAATTAATTTAAGCAAAATCACATCAAATTAATCTTTTGAATTCACAATTAAACTTTTTGGTAAAACAATTATTATTACTGCGTTGAATGTCATTTTATACAATATTAATTAAAATTCGATATTCAACTTAAAATTTATGACTACTAGTTTGGTACAAACTATAGTACAACAATTTTAAATTATAGGAAGAAATTTCAAAAGCCATCGCTACTTTAATACAATATTAATTCCATTAAAAATATGTTTAAGGAATATCGATAGATACGAGACAGTCGAAAACGTTACAAAACAAAAATATTTTATTGTTTATATTTTATAAGTATTTTAAATATTATATTTAATAATTTATTATTTTTCAATTTATAATTTTTGATATTTTTAACTTTTAGCTAAAATTTTATATATTTGTTATCTTAATATATTTAAAAAATTTTAATAATTTTATGTTTTAATTTTTTTTTTTAAACATCACAAAAAATCAATTAAATTATCAAAATTTTCAAAATTTAATATCATTTCTTTACTCGTTATCATAAATATGTAAATTATCACATGAACATAATAACTTATCACACCATCATTATTATCGACCAAATCAATACAACAACGACGGACATTAATCAAAGGATAAAATTACATAATTTACAAATTCATACTTCCAATTAAATATATATTTTTATTTATGTGATTAAATTATTTATTTGATATAAATTTAATAACAAGGTTACCTTTATAAACCTTAATATTTTAATGCTCTAAAATTTATTATAAAAAAATACTTTATTTGTGTGTGCGCGCTTAAAATAAGCTCCAAACGTCTCCAACCAAGCTACATCATTTTTGCTTCTAAGCAAAACAAGAATATAAAAAGAAATTATCTCGACTAATACACATATGCCAAAAATAGTTAATATCAATATTATAAAAATTAAATTGGACATATTATTTAATTAAAAAATAAATATTTGATTAAAAAAATTATAAAAAAAATTATTTAATTAATATACACTAAATGATTCTATATCATCAACTTAAAACATAAAAATCTAATATAATATATTATTTGATTAAAGATAAATTAAAATATTTAAATTTATAAATATTATAAATATCGTGCCTTGAGTGGGTGGTGGAACTTAGACGAGTGCCGCTCTTGCCCATCTTTAGAGAATTAGAGTCAGTCTTACATGTAATAAATCTTTTAATAATATTTAATTTATATTAATTAATTATTAAATTAAATATCGATAATTAAATAAAAATAAACGCTATCTATTAGAGCATAAAACTTCTTTAATGTAATTAAATTGTATTTTGTTATACCATTAAAAATATAATTGGTTCGTACAAAAAATAAAAGCTTTTAAATGGCAACTTGGTAAAACGCGTAGAGAAAATCATAGAAAAAAAAAACTTGGACGGGTTGGGTTAAGTAAAATTGATTGAATAAATTATAAATTAATTTGGTAGAATAGAACATTAAATATTTTTAATAATATTTAAAATTTGATATTATAAATAAAATAAAAATATTATTTTTAGTGTTTATTAGAAAATAAATGAAATATTTTAATTTTAAATTCAATATTATATTATTGAAGTAAATATGAAAACCTAGTAATTATTTAATATATTAAATATTAATTATAGATAATCAGTTAATCAGATGAAAAAAGTCTTTAAATCTTTTAAATAAACAAAATTTGATATTATAAATAATTTTTTTAATTAAAAAGTTATTTTATATTATTCAACTTTTAATCCAAAAATTTATTGTTTTTTGACTTTTTGTTTTGGTAGGGATGAGCGGTATTGATGGAAAGCTGAAATTGGAAAAAGGCGGCGCCTGTTTATCCGATGGGATGGCCAAAAGGGAAGGAGGAAAAGAATCACATACGACATGAATCAGGTGCAGTCACGGGGGTTACAATTTAACCACTTATAAAACTATAAATAAATTTTAATTTTTTTATTTTTTAAAAAATGTTATAATATAATTAATATATGTTTATATATATTTAATTTTTTAATAATATATATTTTATAAATAAAGTGATTATAACCCTGGCTTACAAGGGTCGGTTTAAGTGGTGAGTAATTTAGTTCTCCTTAAGCAAGTCTCAGATTTGAGATAGTGCATGTATAGAAAATCCATGTTGGGAGACCCACCTATTAAAATTAGATGTACGACGTGGGTCGATTTGAATTAATTAGGACAAGATTTTGAATAGAGAAGAACAATAAAAAATAATAAAATGATTATAAAATAATATATATTTATAATTTTATTAAGATTATTGAATAAAGAGTATGATATATGAAAATTTATCGAAATCGAATGTAATTTTTTTATATTTTCATTTTGATCTATTTTTTACTTTATTGATTTTAATTGTTATTTTTTGTTATATATAATTATTTTTTTACTTATTTAACGTTGGAGTGATAAAAAATAAAATTATAAAAATCAAATGATCAAATTAAAATATTTTAAAGTTTAATTACCACAATATCAGTAAAGTAAAAGATGAGTGATGAAATTTATATTTACCCCACAAATAATTAAATTTCTATCTATAGTAATACCCTCCTCCCTTGTCCTCCTCTTTTTTTCTATATTTGTGTCACCGCCGCTAACGTGTGCTCTCATTAGATCTTCCTTGCTTTTGCTACTCAGAAAACCAAATCTGAGAATTTCTTTATCTTCCATTTCTTTCTTCGTAAATCCTTCTTCTTTTTCTTCTTTGATCTGATTTTGTATCTTCTAAATCCTTCCAATTTCATTTTATATATATCGATTTCCTTGTAGTTGGAGTTGAAGTCCTGCAGTTCTTAAAAGAAGCTATTCCTTTAAGTTGCTTCTTCTTCAAGATCTTATCTATCTCTGCTTAGAAAATAAGCTGGAAATTTTCCGCCAGGAAATTGACGCTAAAATTCCTTCGGAATCTTCAACTTGGGATACGTAGAATGGTTTTCTAGCTTAAAAATTCTCAGCACAACGTAGCAGAAAGAATAATAGGGGAATTTTCAATGGATTCAAGTACCCATCAAAGCTATCAAAACCAAAACAACCAATCCAATTCTGGGTTATTGCGTTTCCGTTCTGCTCCGAGCTCTCTTCTCGCTAATTTCACGGATACCGTTGATTGTGGAGTCAACAAAGGCGGTTTCGATATATCCAAATTCATGAATTCAAGCGGCGGCGGGAACGGTGAAATCGAGGATAAATCTGGGTCAGATTCGGCTCTTAACTACGCGAGTTCGGGTCCGAGTTTTTCAGGTTTGCCGCCTCATTATCCGAGGCCGAGCTCTGGTGCGGATAGGGATAGCGCATATGACTTGCTGGGAATGGAAAAGCAGAGTCAAGGGAAATCGGTTACCTGTAGTAACCTATTGAGGCAGAGCAGCTCGCCACCAGGGCTCTTTACCCACTTATCCGTTCAAAATGGTATTGTTCTTGTTCTCATTTATGGTTATTTATGACTTTGTTTTAGGTGTTTTTAATGCTTGTTTTCCAAGTTGTTTAGACTTTTTAGTTTTCCTTAGCAATCAGGTTTTGTTTGGTAAGATTGAAAACAATGGAAAAGGAAGGAAAATATATATATATTTGTGTATTAAATAAATGATAAAAAAATATTTTTTTTCTTAATATTTTCACCCATCCATTTCTTCATTCCATTTTTCTCATCTGATTAAACATACTCTGAAAAGGCTTAGATAAAGATTTGTATTTCGGAGAGAATATCCTCAGAGGGAAGCAAGGATGATAGTTTTCTTTTCTTCTTATTTCGATATTTATTTTGATGTTTTTTTTATCCGATTTAATTTGTTTTTACTTTTTTTTAATTAGAGATTAAGATATGATAAATTTTTCGGATTTAGATAAATTAGAGCTTTATCTACTTTATCATTCTATCTTAAATCATCATCTGTCTCACCTATTGTCTGTTTATCTCATTTATCAATTGAGAATATGATAGATGAATCGAATTATAAATAAATTTTATTATTAAAAGGTTAAAGTTAAAATACATATAATATTAGAAATATTCAATATTTAATATATTAAAGGAGTTATATAAATAAAATTCTCAAATTTTAATAATAAATAAAAAATTAAAAATTCTTATAAGGTTTATAATATTTTTGAAATTAATATTATGTCGATGGATGAATGAGGTGGGTGACGGATAAAATAATAGGTTGAAATATTTTTACTTGAATAGATTTAGTGTTAGAGATAATGAATAAACAAAACGTCGGATGTTTATTAAACTAAATAAATAAGTATAAGTAAATTTTTTATATTTGTTTTTTATACGAACGAATACGAATTGATGTGTCTTTGATTCATTTATGTTCATGAATAAATTCACTTATAAGTCTCGTTTATAGGATAAAAATGTTTGCTTCTAAATATTATACTTTTGTTGTTATTAAGTATGTTATTTAAGTTCATGTTGAAATATAAATTTTATTTCATTACTTTTGTTTTATTTATTTATTTATTGTTAATTTAATTAATATTTCTGAACATGTAAACGAATACGTTCGCAAGCACTTAATTAAACATGTTTCTAAACGTTTAAACGAATTTATTCACAAACACGTTCGTGAATACTAAACAAACAAACACAAATACCTTAATAAACATGTAAATAAATATAATCACAATATCAAAAATTTAAATGAAATAAACTGAACATAAACACCTTTAAAAATAAATAAATGAATATAAACATAATCTTATTTGTTTAAACTGAGTTCATTTACTCCCCTTATTTAGCGTTAAAATATGGAATCTGGAAAGCTGATATCTGGATTTGTTTGTAAATTAAACTAGAAAACTTGAATGTTTAGAGGCTGTATACTGAATCCATTGGTTTCAATTGTTCGTCCAACATTAGCTGAAACTATGTTGATTGTCTCAATTGCAGGCTATGGCAGCATGAAAGGTTTGAGGAGCTACAGTGGGATGAATGGGGAACCAACTCCTACTTCCAACAGATTGAAGAATCAGATCACCTTCTCAGCAAGACAACCTTCTTCACTGATCATGTTGTCACAGATATCTGAAATCGGCGATGACAGCATCGCGGCTAATAGCTTCGACGGCGGTTCTTGGAATGATTCTACCTCGCAGTTCACACACAATTTCTCCGGCTTGAAAACGTCGTCTCGTGACGACAACCACAAGTTCTTTCCCAACATTCAGGTATGATATCAACTATCAAAACAATTCAACAGACATAGATTGTATTGATGATTGATTGTTTCATCACTAGAATGGAGATGGTGGACGTCAAGTTCATGTATTATCGCACCATTTGAGTCTACCAAAGACTTCAAATGAGATGGCTGCCGTGGAGAAGTACCTACATTTCCAAGATTCAGTCCCTTGTAAGATTAGAGCAAAACGAGGCTGCGCCACGCATCCTCGAAGCATTGCAGAAAGGGTAATAGATTTTTGCAGCTCGAGTTGTTTATTTGTATCGTTTTCTAGAACCAAACGGACCCTTACTGTTTCAGGTGAGAAGAACCCGAATCAGTGAACGGATGAGAAAACTTCAAGAGCTTGTCCCGAACATGGACAAGGTAAGATGTTTTCCGAATTCACTTTTCAGTCAGAATTCAGCTTAGAACTGACTTTGTTTTGGTTGTTTTCATTGGTGCAGCAAACAAACACATCAGACATGTTAGATTTAGCAGTGGACTACATCAAGGACCTTCAGAAACAGTTTAAGGTACGTTCTAGAGGACACCCTTATGTCCTAACTCGATATTCTTTTCCCGATACGTCGAGACGGGAATCATGTCGTACTCGATAACCCCAAGTGTTTACCATAGTTTCCCCATCACCTCGAATCGAACACCGTGTTTTTTGTTATCTGACTTAGACTTGCAATCATGCTGTTTTGCAGACCCTGAGTGACAATCGAGCCAAGTGCAAGTGCTTAAATGGTAAGAAGGTCGTGCCTCGTCAAGTTCTATGAGTTTGGTTTGATTCTCCATGAAAGATCGGTGAAGAAAGTAGGAGATAAAAGGGAAGATTTTGATCTGAATGAATTATTGCTCCTTTTGTTTTCAATGTATAAAGTTTGGGTACAAAAGACTCAAATCCTATAAGCTAATACAGTCTCCCACTTTCAAGGTTATGAAATAAAGAGGAAATTGTATAGGTATCGCCAATTTCACACATTAAAAAAAAATTAGAATCTAACGAGAAAAATAGATAATATTTATCATAAAAAATTTTAATTTTATTATTTTATTTATAAGATATGTATAAATTATCAAATAATTAATAATGTGTACAAATAAATATTGTTTTGTAATTAATTTTAGATTATTAGAAAAGTGATAATGTAGAAATAAGGTTTTGTAATTACATAGATGTTGTGAAATCTATCTTGAAATAAAAATATCAAAAAAGCCTTTTAGTAGCAATAATATCATTGTATTATAGAAAAAAAAAATCTTTGATGTATTACGTAGACGGAAAAATTGGATGAATATTATTGTTAATTATTATTTTTTGTATTATAGGGATGATTAAGAAAATTTTTAAAATATAAGCCAAAATGAATAAGACCACGCCTCCAAAAGGTGGCGTGGTTAATTTTTCTTTCTGCCAGAAAAACTTCTTGATCTGTCGTGGGATTGGTTTAAAATTAAACTAAAACGTACGGTAAATGAAATAAAAAAAAGAAAGTATGACACCTCACCAGCAGAAGCTAACATTCTTGGGCTGAAAAAAGTGGATCTCGTCATCAAGATGGGGCGTGGTCTATGTTTCACTATTTATTTTAGTTTATATCCCTAATATTTTTTTAAGTATCTTATATCGTAAATCTTAATATAAAAAATTCCTATACCCTAAAATTATCCTATATAGACGAAAGCTTTTTTTTTTAGTTTTAAAAGTTTGATTTAAGATAAAAATTTAAATTTTAAAGATTAAAATATAAAAAAAACAAGGTTTAATTTTAAAGTTTAGATTATATATTTAATTTTTAAAATTTAAAAATATAAATTAATATAAAATAAATTTTATATAATATGTGTATCAAACTTTTATTAGGAAAGAGACAATCGATTTCTTAAGCTAATTAAGTACTTATATTGTTTGAGAATCATAATCATCCTCTCCAACAAACTTTATTTTATTTTTATTTTTCTCTATTCAAATTTATTTATTAAATTAAAAGATAAGAATAAAGATAATCACAACCTTATCCCTTTTGTTCCACGCTGGCCTATAACAAGAGTGGGACCCACACTCACCTGTCACCTCTAAACAGGTTTATATGCGAATCGAACAAATAAGATCTGTTTATGTTCATTCATTTAATTTTAAGTGAATAAATAAATGAACACGAATATAAATAAACACAAATAAATATATATAATATATTAAACATTTAATATTTTGAATCTATTTGATTAATTCAGTTAATTAACTAATTTTAAACAGAATTAATCAATAATTAAAATTTAATTTTTTTAATAATTAGTCAAACCTAAAATTATCTAATAAAATAATTAATTTTAATTTGATTCCGTCGATTAATTTGATTTAACCAAATAATAAACACCCTTAAACATATATAAATAAATTTAAATAAATAAATATAAACAAATATAAATAAATAAATTATTAAAAATTTATAAACATAAATAAATGAATAAATCTTTTGTTTATATTCATTTATTTAATTAAATAAATAAAAAATTTATTTATTTATTTAATAAATAAACATAAACAAACTTTATACTAACGATTTATTTACAGCGATGCCCTCTAAATACCGAGAGAAGCAAACAAGAAAAGCACATATCGGCACGTGGCAAACAAAAGCAGGGCGACGTGGCAAGTGGGAGCCATTTTCCAGGTCTGATCCCGCAGTTTTTTAAACAGCTCACAGGAGGATAAATTAGGAAAATATTAAATCAATATTTTATTATTTAATTAATTAAAAAAAATCTTATCTAAAATTATTTAAAAAATATTTATTAAATTAATCGTGTAAGACGAATTTGTTCTTTTAATAGGATATAATTAAATTAATAAATAATAATAATTTATTACATTTTTACATAAAATTATTTTTATAAAAAGTAAATTTAAAACTTATTTTTTTATAGGACATAAATTTATCTTATTTAAACTGATAAGAGATCATTATTTAAATAATCCTAAATAGAATTAATTTCTTAATTAATTAAATAAAGAATATTCATTTAAAATTACCATAGATTAGGCTGTCTCTCCTTGCTTATAAAGAAGAAGAAAAGAATTCAATTCTCCATCCTCTTGATCAGTCTTTTTTCTATCTTTTTGTGTCTCCCTTCATTATCTCAATTTTTTAAATTTATTTTTCGTATTAATTTCTTACCCTCAACAGTGTTTACACTTCTCTGTTTTTATTGTTATTATTATTGCTTCATTGGATCCAATCTTTTCATGCTTCTTTTCTCAGATTCTAGAGGGAAGGTATGGTTTATTCAGCAGATCTGATTGTATTGTGCTCTTCTTCGCATTCTAATCGATGTTTTATTGGTGGAGAAGTTCTAATCCTGTTATAGGGTTTTGATTACTGGGTTGTTGAAATTTACTCGGATTGTGGGTAGATTTCTTTTTGGAGGTTGTATTTCTAATTACAACAAAAAGGAAGAGGGTCAAGTTTCCACTTTTAAGCGATTTTGAATTCTGGGTTTCCCTTAAAAGCAATGGTTACGGTTAATCTAGGGATGCTTCATTACATTCTAGACCATGTATACGGTGCATTTGTGCATAGAACAAAGATATCTCCGCCGTTCTTCTCAAGAGGCTGGGGTGGGACAAAGCTTGAGCTTCTGGAAAGATTGATAACCCAGTTATTCCCTGAAGTTGAAGGCCAAAACTGGCCCCCGAGCTTGGTTCAACCCATTTGGAAAACAGTTTGGGAGACCCAAAACGCTTGCTTGAGAGAAGGTGTGTTCAGGACCCCTTGTGATGAGCAGTTGCTGAGTGCATTGCCTCCTGAAAGTCACAATGCAAGGGTTGCTTTCCTTGTACCTAAATCCATGCCACCTCAAAAGATGGCATGTGTGGTTCACCTGGCAGGTATCACGGTTTACTTTTAGCCCTTTTACATAAATTATAAATATCACTTTGAATTTTCTTTGATTGATTAATTAAGTTGGTTTTGGACAACTTTTTTACATTTAGTTTGAATTGAACCGGTGGAGCCTTGAATTTAGGACCTTGATTTGGTTTTCTCATTGTTTGAGTGTACCTTTTTGTTTATTAATGTTTACCTATCTTCCCACATGGTGCAAGTTGATTGCTTTTATTCTTGGTGATGAGCTTTGAGTGAGTATCTTGTACTACATCTAGTCTTTGCTTGTTTCTGCGTTATTCGTGATGTGAATTTGAAAGAAACGTTCCTAATAAGACTATCTAGTTAGGGGTCAAGAACAGTTGTGAATGAAAGTAGCTGTACATTTTGAAGTTTAAGCACACTTAATATTGTTGTTTTAATGATTCTAATGTTCCTTCTTTGTTTTCTTTTCTTTCCATTTTCCCCTATGAACCTTTTATGCAGAGCAGCAGTTTGATATAGGCTTTTATCCTAGTTTATAGCTGAATCACTTACCTTCTTTCGAACAGATTGATAATTAGTTTATTAATTATACATTATTTTCCATCATAGAAGGGGGTAAATGTAACTTTTTTGCTCATTGTCTGGTTAAGTCTGCATAAGGTTTGACTTGTTAAGTCTATGAAGATTTTCATGCAGTGTAATTAATAATGATTTGTTGAAAGAACATGCTGCCGTCACATGATAGGTATACAGAAATTTACCCCTTGAAAAGGAGGGGGAAACCAAATAAAGAAAAATAGATGTATGATAGAGTCAAGGGGTTTGACTTATGCCTACATGCTCTGCCTAATGTTCAAAATATAAGATATTAAAGAAGAAAAATATAATGCTTAACTAATAAGCAGTAGGTGATCAAGCACAAGTCTTTTGAAGATTACATCAGCACCCTGAAGTGCCTCTTGGGTATTGGTTCATGTCAAACATGACCTTGCAGTCTTCCAAAATTCATTTGATTGCCTAGATCCGTAGTATATATGTTATTCAATTACTCGATGATTCTTTAATAGCCATAGGATAATCTGGTGAAAACCAAATGCAAGAATTGTTTAACTAACTATTGTAGTACGTCTTGCATTCTGTATAAGTATTGGGTGATCCTTTGTCTGTTGTTATTACTGCATGATGAATATTGCCTTGGAGAGAACAAAGTGCCTTTTGTTTGATGCTCTTGTTCCATTCTTTGACATGGAAATTGTGATTTTCTTTTCTTTATCACAGCAAGGATGTTTTCCTTTCCACTTGGTCTTTTACAGTTTTGTTTTCTGTGTAATTCCTAGTTACTCTCTCTCTCTCCTTTTCCTAGTTTATCTCCAAAATATCATAGTGATTTTCTTATTTTAATTTATTTTCTCTCTAATTTTTCAAAATTGGTTCTTATTAGAGAACTGAAGATGTTTGAAAATAGTACAGTTTATTGGGGTTATTTTGACTTCAAAGCTATAGGTTTTTCTACTGATTCAAATAACAAAACATACACATTCACTATACTTGGTTTTCTTCTTCTGCTCTTCTGTTTACATGTTTCTATAGAAGCCCTTTTATTATTTGCTGTACCCATATAATGATAGATGTTTGTAACTCATCTTTGTTGATATAATTTAACCTCCTTTGGCAGGCACAGGAGACCATACGTTTGAACGGAGATTGCGTCTTGGAGGACCCTTATTGAAACAAAACATTGCAACTATGGTGCTCGAGAGGTCAGAGCCTGTTCTGTATTATCTTCTTTTTGAAGCTGAGCTTGTCTTCTTTGACTTGCGTATTTAATCTTTCTAATTGATTACTATTTGTATAGCCCTTTCTATGGTCAAAGGCGTCCTCTGCTGCAGCGTGGTGCAAAACTCTTGTGTGTTAGTGACCTACTTTTATTAGGAAGAGCGACCATTGAAGAGGCACGTAGCCTTTTATACTGGTTAGACTCTGAGGCAGGGTTCGGCAAGATGGGTGTGTGTGGACTTAGTATGGGTATGAATTGCTGTTCTTGTGGAGCTTTTATTCTATTTGTGTAGTTTACTGCTATGTTCATGTTGAAACATATGTTCTTCCTTGAGCTGTTTAGCTTACATCCTTAATTAGCACATCCGTTTAAAGTTGATGCTTTCTATGAAATTAGGGGGAGTGCATGCTGCCATGGTTGGATCACTTCACCCCACACCTGTTGCAACCCTTCCTTTTCTCTCCCCTCATTCTGCGGTTGTGGCATTCTGTGAGGGTATATTGAAGCACGCCACAGCATGGGAGGCACTAAGAGAAGATCTTGCAGCAAAAGAGGCTGCAATGACTCTCGAGGAGGTGAGACAACGGATGCGAAATGTGCTCTCTCTCACAGATGTCACACGCTTTCCGATTCCCAAAAACCCAAATGCCACAATATTTGTGGCTGCAACTGTAAGTACCGTATCTTTCCGACGAAATAGATGTTGCTTAAGAAGATAAACAAGGGGCTTGCAGTTCTCTCTTGTTGACTCTGTTATGTTCTTTCAGGATGATGGTTACATACCTAAGCACTCTGTGCTTGAGCTTCAAAAGGCTTGGCCTGGTTCAGAAGTGAGATGGGTTACCGGGGGTCATGTCTCGTCGTTTCTTCTTCACAACGATGAGTTTCGTAAGGCCATTGTGGATGGACTTAACAGATTAGAGTGGAAGGAATCCATGTTGTGAGACTGCATCAGTTAGTCTCCTTCATTTCCGAGCATGTATTATTTTAGCAACTGATACTCGACAGCATCATCCCCTTAAAGAGAAGGGGGGTAGTGCTTTGTTTCCACATGATTTTACACAGTATTAAAACAATAATGATGTTTTTACTAAACATTATTATTTTATTTATTGATTAATTAATCTTAATCAAATATTTTAAAAAAAGTTATTACTCTTTTTGTCTCAATAAAATTATGTAATAAAATAAATTTATTTTTTATGCTTTAGTTTTTCAACAAAATTAAAAGTTAATTTTATAAAGGTAAATTTATTTTTTAAAATATTTATATCATATATATTAAAAATATTTTTTAATATTTGATAATATAAATAGGACAAAGAAAATATAAGAGCAATCCATTTAAATTAATTTATTTTGTCTAAAATTTTAATTCTAAAAGTTATTTAAAAAAACTAATGAACTATGCGGATGAGGCTAAAAAGAGTTATTTAAAAGTTATTTAAAGAAGCCAAGCCCCTCTAATTAGGACAATTGGTAACCGGTTTCTTATATATTCGAATAAAAAATATACGAATAAAAATATTTGTATAATAAATGTTTAAATAAAAATATTTATATAATAAATATTTGAATAAAAAATATACGAATAAAAATATTCGTATAATAAATACTCGAATAAAAATATTAGTATATTAAATATTCGAATAAAAATATTCATATAATAAATATTTAAATAAAATATATACGAATAAAAATATTCGTATAATAAATATTTGAATAAAAATATTTATATAATAAATATTCAAATAAAATATATAGGAATAAAAATATTCGTATAATAAATATTCGAATAAAACATATACAAATAAAAAAATTCATATAATAAATATTCAAATAAAAACTATACGAATAAAAATATTATACATAAATCTTTAAAAAATACACACAGACTTACGAAAATCGTAAGAAAAAAGGTATGTACACAAATCCTTACAACTTCTCACCATTAGCTAAAGGAGCCCATCCAAAGGTAAGGATTTATGTGCATACACAATTTACTACAAGAATACATAAATTGGTACAAGAAATATAATGATTTATGTATGCAAATCCCTACAAAATATACACAAATGCTTACGAAAACTATAAGAAAAAAGATATGTACACAAATTCTTACCCTTGAATGACCTCCTTTAGCTCATGGTGAGAAGTAACGATTTGTGTACATACCTTTTTCCTTATAGTTTTCGTAAGCCATTGTGTATATTTTGTAAGGAATTGTATACATACACAAGTCCTTATCATTTTTGTGTCATATTATGTATACTCGTAACCAATTGTGTATGTACACAAATTCTTATCTTTGGATAACCTCCTTTAGCTCATGGTGAGAAGTCATAAGGATTTGTGTACATACCTTTTTTCTTACAGTTTTCGTAAGCCATTGTGTATACTTTGTAAAGAATTGTGTACATATACAAATCTTTACCATTTTTGTGCCATATTATGTATACTCGTAGCCAATTGTGTATGTGCACAAATCTTTACCCTTGGATAACCCCCTTTAGCTCATGGTTTCGAACTTGTAAGAATTTGTGTACATACATTTTTTGATACAGTTTTCGTAAGCCATTGTGTATACTTTATAAGGAATTGTGTACATATACAAATCCTTACCATTTTTGTGTTAATTTATGCATTCTTAGTGATTTATGTATTTACACAAATCTTTACGTTTGTAACAATTTATTTATGTACCGTTTTTCTTACAGTTTTTGTAAGTATTTGTGTAAGAATTTATGTATGCACACAAATCCTTACATTTGTAACAACTTATGTATATACTGTTTTTCTTACAATTTTTATAAGAAATTGTGTATATAATTCATAATCATTATGTACACAAAATAACCGGTAAAACAGTCAAAGATTTTTTTAGACTTTTTTAGGGGCTTTTCCTATAATCCCCCTATCCTATGCATTGGAGGCAAATGAAGCAAATACTTGCTGGAGCAAGAGAATTTAAAAGACTTACTGCGTTTTTGGTTGTTATTTGGGTCACTAGCTTGCTACCTAAACAATTACAATTTCATGCCCAAGGCAAATACATTAATCACTGAGTTCAACCAGATTTGTTTTTTTTTTTAGCTTTTTTTTCAACCATAGATTTTTTATATCCAAATTGCTTCAACAAACTGGAATACCATTCGAGCTCGTGCCTCGAGATATAGCATTCAAGCACTTAAAAATATGGCTCAACAAGTCTTAAGATTCTTATTAATCGAGCTCGACTTAACTCATTGACCCTTCTTTTTTCACAAGAGTTTCTCTACTGATATGCAAATCTTACTGGTACAGAAAACCTGTGTTTCTTATCCTATTGGCCGTCAGTAATATTTGTGTTTCAAGATATCAAAATAGATAACAGATGATACTATCCCAGAAACTTTTAAAAGTTCATGCATAACAGAATACATTATCCAAAAGTTTAGGTTTTTGGCACATAATATTCGATAATAAAACACAGATAATCTAAACCAAAGGAATGCGAACGTAAAGCGCTTTAACATGACACAATGCAAAGTATCATCTAAAAGACAAGCTCGTGTGGTTTCATGCCAGACTTGAGAGAAAACCTTGCAGCGAGGTAGGCCTTCAAGTCTGGGACACCCTCAATGGACTTTATCAAAGAGGCATCGACAGCTTTCTGGTCTTCTTTCTTTTCTTCTGGCAGTTTCTTCTTATCCTACAAGTAATAGAAGATACAATCAGCACATTATGTTACAAGAACCCAATTGGTACCACTTAAATTCTAATACATGCAATAAAAAGAAAACTTGCCTCTTTTTCAGCTTCGAAAAACTCCCCTTCGCTCTTTTTCTTCTTCTTCTGCACTTCCTTGGAGAAGTACTTGTCATCAAACTTTTCAACATTAACTCCTGAGATGTCGACCTTGGTAGAAGTAGCAATGACATAGGACTGGTTCACTCGCCTTAGAGGAACACCATTAATCTTGAATGGTCCTGCAATTATACAGAACTCCAAAATTTGAGCAAAACACTCAACCCATGGAGAGATTTTCAAAACAACCTAGACCCTTCTAAGACAGAAAGATGCAAACTTGAATACTACTACATTCAATCCAAAAACAACCGTGTCCGATCTCCAGCTTATTGAATGGTAAAAGGGCTTGTTAGAGCAGCACATAATCAATATGTAGAAGCAGCCTATGAAAAATGTTTTGACACCAATTTTATACATCCCAATTGTATTTGAGTAACATAAACCATACTTTATTTGTTAACTATAACCTGAGATTCCTATGCAACTACAATTACAGACACTGATTTCATTTTCTCGAGAAAATTTACAAAATAAACAGAGCGAGCAAATCAAATACTATGAAATGAAACCGGAGGAAAGAACAAAGAACTCACCGGTTACCAAAAGGAGCCCAGACGTAAGTTGTTTCAAGAAAACAACTCTCTTCCCCATAAACCTCCCGGCCAACAAAATCAACACCGTCCCTGGTGTAATGCTCGCTCTGAACAATTAACAAAAACAAAAAAAATAAAGACTGAGTAACGTTTTCATCAGAAATCTAGAAAAAAGCGAATAATGGCTCAAGAGAAGCACCTTAGCTTGGTGGGTTTAGGCTTTCGCTTGTTAATAAGCGGCTTCTTGACATCCTCAGCGGGGTAAAACTTGGGAGGTTTCTCATCGGCAGCGGGTGCCTTAGGCTTTGGGTCATGTGTGGGGAAAACACCTCCGTTTTTTGCCTTGATTGCCCATATGCCACGCTTGTGGTACATCTTAGACCTTGAATACTTCCCCACACCACGTATGAGATCTGGGTTTCTCGTCTTCACGGGTGTCTTCCTTTTCGCTGCCATTTTCGTCTGTGAACCCTTGGCTGCGGCTGCTGCTTGCTGTGTGCCAAAGACACTTCTGTCCAATATTATATATGGATTCTCTTACTAGGGTTTTTAGGAAATGTAGAGATTAGGTTATGGGCTCCTTTGTCAATTGGGTTTTGTTATTTTGAGTTTTAGCCAGTTATATATATATATTCTGATAAATTGGTAAAATATATATTCTCTCTGTCCTATAAATATTGTATTTTATTGTTTTTAGGTTAAATTTTTTTAATTTTAGTTTTTATTTATTTAAATTTATTATTAATAAAAATATTTAAAAAATATATTTTAAAAACTTTTAATAAGTAGATTTTAGATATATAATTTATAAAATTTAATTATTTAAAATATTTAATATAATTATAGATAAAGTTTAAAAAATTTAACTTTCAAAAAGTCAATAAGGGATATTAGTTTTGAAACGGAGAAAGTATATATTTTTTTACTTTTTTAATATATATTTTTTTAAGATACAAATTCAAAATTTATTTTCTATAAAAATACGAGTTCATCTTACACAGACAAATAAAAAGTTGTTTTCTAAATAATCCTTGATAAAATTATTTTTTAAAATAATTCTAAATAAAGTTAAATTTTAGAAACTATTTTTCCTGTCAAATTATAGTTTTAACATTCATTTGCTATTATAATATGTTTATTTTTTTTAAACATTATTTTTATTATATGATTATAAATTATTTTTTATTTTAAAATTTCATATATTTTTCTGTCTATTGATTAGATAAAATTATTCAAAATTTTATATATTTCTATGGATATATCCAATTATTAAGAATTATTTATTTATTAATTATACAATAAATAGATATATTTGGTCATTGTATTCCTAAAATTTATTTGTAATATTACAACTATCATTTAAAAATAAATTTATACAAATCGAATGTTTTAATTACTTATTTTAATTGAGAGCTCTTAAATATTATTTTGGATTTAATTTTATTTGGGCTTTAAAATGACATGGTTAAATGATAATTAGTAGTAAATCCTGAGATCTAAATATCACATCAATTAAGTCAAAATTGTCCGTACCATTTGAGTTAGGACTATAACTTGAAAATACCAAAAGTGCATGGAGTAATTCACAATTTACTCTTAATAAGGGGCTAATAACAGAAATTAACCAAAACACTGTCATTTCTTTGTCTTCATCAGTTAATCTTTCTGTCTGTAAACAGTCAGAAATAGCTGCGAAATCATTTTCATTTCTATTTTTCTATATAAATTTCTCCGTCAATAAGAAGAAAAATATGTATAAGGAGAGAAACTTGTACTATAAGATAATTATATAAATTTGTAATCTATTCTAAGTTCATCTATCCATCTACCTACAGGTAGAAAGCTTAGGGAAAATATAAACATAAATAATCAAAGGGGTTGCTAGGGTTTCTACTGTTCCTGGCGAGGCCGAGCCAACCAGAGAGAACTCAGAGCTCTTAGGCGATGGAAGTACTCAGCAATGGCCAGCAAACACCGGGCAGCTTGACGGGTCGTCAGGATCTGGTGCAGACGATGGATGGTTTGGTGCCTCAGATGGTCTGCCTACAAGTTTATTTTTTAAAACCAAAATATTGAGATTATCATATATCGAATTCAACGAATGGTCTTGGTAGAAAAAATATGTAGTAATATTTATCCTGAGAATTAAGAATCGGATTCAAACAACTTTATCTGCAAGGTATTTGTGTGTTTTCGAATGAATAAGAAAAGTTATATCCCCATTGGTTACGACCATGACATCAGAAACGTATGGGACATTTGTGCATTATTTAAAGGAGGACCCATTAGCATGTGACACTGCTGAAAATGAAAATATTCTATACATACATATATATAGATATATGTATGCTTCTGCACACACCTACGGTATGTGTAAAGTTACCTAAATCTGTACAAGCTGGAGCATGCTGCTTGCTTCCATTGTCACTTTCACATGGTATTTTATGGGATGACAGATACTATGCATGTATAGGTTTACATTCTGCATACTAATTAGTAATGCATGTAAATGTTAGTGATGACTTACCTGTTTAACGAAACCTTCAAGTGTGGACAGCTTGTTCATGGCGATGGCCATTTGTCCCATGTAGTTGTTCATGTTAGGCGGGGAGGTGAGTGAATCGGATGTTATGATATCAGACAGAGATTGATTCAAGGTTTCCAAGCCTTGTGACAGAGCCTCTTCAGCCTCTTGTGTGGATTGCTGCAACCCACATATGCTCAGTATCTGCTGCTCCGTCAATGGCTCAATCTGATGCACACTTACCTGAAACCAATAGGACAAAGAGAAGAACCAAAATCTTTAAAATTCATGTTGTTTGAAATGGAACCGGAACTCGAACTGGAACTGGAAGTGAAAGTGAAGTGCTTTTTGCCATGTTGCTTGGATATTTTAAGAACAAGAAACAAAAGAGGAGAAATGAAAGTGAGAAGAAGATCCTTGATTTCCGTAAAAAATACACCACAAACCCTAACTTTGAAATAAAAAAGAGATAGATGATATTCACCTTTTATACCAACAATTTGTACAAATCAAATCAATTCAAACCACAATTATATTATATTGAAGATAACGAGTAAATTATATAGGAAAAAATAGCGTAAAATATAAAGGGAAAGGAATCAAGTTAGTAGGATTAGTCTTTATTAGCTATGCCTATAATTAGTTGTTAAGCTTGTACGTAATTTAGATTTGAAGTATAGAAGGAATACCTTGATGAGGTCAGAAGGCCGAAACCCACCGATCCACATGAAGCATCGTTCGGCCGGAGTCTTCCACACGCCGGACACCAGGTGGAACACATCGGTTTTCGCCGCCATCCCTTTTAGGTTCAGTACCTCGTCCAAATGTGCTAAACAGTTGTCCACGAACATCCGCAGCTCGTTCTCCGGCAGATGCTCTTGAACCGCTGCTCGAAGCTCGCATATCAGTCGGTGGTGCTCTTCCAGCCACCTTCCGTACTCCACGTCGAACATTGCAGCATCTGCAACGTAAAAGAAAATTTCATTGTTTTTGAATTACAGGTATCCCGTGTCTGAGAGATCGTTTATAGTTGTGTAAGCAAGAACCTGAGCTTATGTTGTTAACACCAACCGGAAGGCCTTGCTCTGCTCCTAAGATATTACCACCGCCACCGCCACCAAAGAACATGCCCTAAACATGTACACAGATGGAAGTTATAAACAAAAGATTCATGGGTGATGGGTGTATTTTCCTTTCAAGATCACCTGAGTTCTGGCTCTGTGAAGTTCCTGCTCCAGTTGTGTAAGCCTAATCCTACTTGATTCTAGTTGCTGAACATAAGCCTGTGGTTTAAAAGAGAAAAGAAATGATTTGCAGGGAAGAAACCAGTACTAGACTACTAGTACGCAGTAATTATTCAGTTTCTTGGCTGACCTTTTTTCTCAGCCTGCTTTTCCTTGCTGCCTCTCTATTCTGAGCAAGTCTTCTCAGTGTCTGCTCCAAAAAATTACACACAGATTCAAATCTCTTTTACTGAAAAAATGGATCAAAAATGGTAGCAGAAGGAAAGAGAAAAGAGTGAAATGTCTATAAAAAGAGAGCCAATGAATTTCACCTTAGGGTCTGGTGTTTTAGGACCTTCCTGCTCTGAACTTGAAGTTGGTCCTTTTCGATTCCCCTCGCTCTGCTACATCAAGACATGCATTTGTCCAAATTTAGACACAAACAAATTCAAACCCAAGGGAATCTCAGTTTTTTTTCCCTTCCAATAAGATAATGCATGAGTTTTGTCTAAGTTCATGATTTAAATATATATTATATGTCTCTTCATTTTTTATATTCAGAAGAACCAAACATACTTTGACAGGTTTAGCTGTCTGATTCGGAGCAGAAGCTGAAGCATCGTTTTGGGGGTTGGCCAACTCCATGGACGGCTCTGATGGTCTTTTTGAACCACTAGTTGATGGAGAAACTAATCCTGTACTTGTCTACCAAATACAAAACAAACCCACTTTGAAAATTAGTAGGAGTATATTTTAAAAGGAAACTGCAGATCAATTATAATAATACTAAGGGTTTACTTTTGTTGATGATGGTGGCTCAACGTGCATCGGCTGGGAAGGGAAAATGTTCAGCGTCGGAGGTCTCATTCCTGAGTTATCTGCATTTAGTATAATCTCACAAACATTAATTAACTCGAAGTTAAGAGGAAGGGTAAGAAAGGAAAACATAGGGATCGTCATGCATCCATTTGTAGCTTTGTTCCATCAATTCCATCAAAACAAAAGGGGGGAAGGAGAAGAAAAAAGAAACAAAGAGTGGAAAAGGGCAAAGAAAACCCATACCCTACAGTAAACGTACACTTGTCAGCACATGTAAAGAAATTCATGATCATGGAGGTGTTTGTTACAAGTCATGGTGCAACGCTACTGATAACATGATTAGAAAAGAGAAAGAAATGAAAAATCAGCTAGCTTTTTGGGTTGTTTTCTGTAAGGATCTGGTCAAAAAGGAAGTTCTGTGGCAGATTGAATCTGTTGCAGTTGCAGAACATGAACATGTTTTTTGTGTGATAAAAAAAAGCAGGACCTGTCCGGATAAGAATCTTGATAACAGAAGATGCAGAAAATGAACAAGAGGAAGAGAACGAACACTCACGTCTTTGGTCTTGACCTGTGGAGGGGTGTTGTCCATCAAGGTATAGAAAAAGGGCTTGATCTAGTTCACCCAAATCGTAAGCTCCCGTGTCTTTGCTTCTGCTTATTTCAGACAAAACAGATGAATTCTAGTTGTTTTTTTTTGCTGTCTATAGTTAACTTGATGCTACTGTAAAAAAAGACCAGAGAAATTTACATGAAGTTTCCATGAATGGAAGATGGAGAGGATGATTGCACCAGTGCATAAGGCATCTGAGTTTTCTGATGTTGATTCTGGTCCTGTATTTGTTGTGGCTGGTGGTGTAGTTGGATGGATTGGTTCATGTCGCCTCTACTGGTAGCCATGAAAACAACCAGACCAGACCACCAAACCAAACCAAAGCTAGCTAAGGCTAAGGCTAAGTTAAGTTCCTTCTTCCTCTTTCTGTTTAGTTCCTTCTTCCTTTTTTTCCTTTGCAAATCATTTGTTTCTCCTCCATGATTCCATCAGCTCAATACTCAATAGTCAGCAAGCAAGCAAGCAGGAAAGAAAGCAAGGCGTCAGTTTTTAAAAGAAACTGAAGACTTCCTTGTTTTCTGATAAACAAAAGACAAACCTTTTTTTCTCTCTCCATAACTAAATAAGTATTTAATTTCTTTTTTCCACCCCCAAGTTTTCAGATAAAGCGGTTCGAAGATATCCTTTTCGAAACCAGAGAAGACTGGAACACATTTTTTGCCTGATTTGAGGGTTAGAAATAAATGTTTTAAGGAAAATAAAATATGGTATAATTTAGAAAAATTATACAAAGAGTATAAAACACCGTTGAATATCATTAATACTGAATATTATTAAATATTATTTAATGAATTATTAAAAATTAAAAATTTTAAAGACTCAATAATTTTATTAATTATAGTTTGAGTCTTTAAGAATTTTTTTTATTAATTAATTTAATGATATTTAACCGTGTTTAATATTAATAATGTTTAACTATATTCAATATTTGTCGTAGATTCATCTATTAATTTAAAAATTAATTTTTAAACCTTTTTGTATCTCAACCGCTTCAAACTTAAGAGTTTGTTGGTTTTTTTTAACCAATTTAATTATTTTTTTAACCAATCATTTTAATTATTTAATGTGTACATTTTAGGTACACAAACTTTATTTATATAAACCAATAATAATTTCCTCAAAATTATTATTCATCCGCCTCATATTTTACTTATTTTTTTAATCAATCATCGATTAATCTTAATAATAAAAAATATCTATTTAATTAAATATTTTACGTGTTCAATTAAACGGATGATAATAATGATAAAAAATTATTTTTTATTTTTTTATCAATTATTACCTACTTTTATTATAATTTTTATGGTAATTTAAATTAAAAATTAACGAATTTCTTTTTCTTATAAATTTTAAAAATTAAGAGAAACAAAAACTTTTAATGCCTCCACCATCCTTATCAAAAAATTAGTAATTAGAACATTTAAATCTACTTACCTCATATTTAATTTAATAACTAAAATCCAATTAGCTAGCCTTAACTAATTTAAACTAACTTTTTATGCACCCTATATAGCTTGAATAAACTCCAAGAAGTTGTGCATAAATATACTATATGTATAGGGTATGGCCTGCATCGATATGTTATTGAAAAAGACCTAGCTAGGTCATGTCATGCCATTGCTTCCAAGGTAACCGGAAGTGCACATAACTTATAACTTATAAAAGTGTTTATCAGAATCAATACCAAATAAACTAAAGGTAATTATTTAATTCACAACTAGTAATTTTTTTACGAGCCAATTTCTAAAACTGTCAGGTATTCCTTTCAGGTAACTTAACCTTTAAATTCTAAACCCTAACTTTAAACCTTAAAATCTATTCTAAAAACTTAACCCTAATCATTACTAAATCTTAGCATCTAAACCCTAAAACATAATCAAATGTGAAAAATATTTTTTACCGTGGATACATTTTTTTTTATAAATTAATAATATTATTTAGAATTTAAATACATACCTTATACACAAAAATAAACATTAGCCTATTTCCCTGAGGGCTCTTCCCATTTGGATAATCTTTACCAAATAATAAGTTTTTTAATTGTCTATTATATATAAAGTACAAGATGTAAACGAACAAAGCTAGTTGTTTTAATTTATATAAAATATATTATATAATATCTACTAATAAAACAAAACTATTTGGATTAGGTATATCGTAAGAAGATATACAAAAAGTAAACTCTTTAATATTATAAATAAAAAATATATTTTTAATCAATCATTGTGAGAAAAAAATTAAAAGGTTGTAAATAAATATTTGGTCATAGAAATTTAGAATAAATATTATATATCGATATATAACATTAATTATATATATTTAATTATTTTAGTTTTTTTAAAATCATGAGGACCTAAAGCATGATTGTTCCTTTTGGTAATAAAAGATGTTGAAATAATTTTTGTGCCAATTTTCATATTTTTTAATTAAAAATAAACTTAGTCTCAATATTTTTGTAAATTTGATATGTGTACTATTTTTTATTTGAAAATCTTGATCATCTTTTATTGTATTTTACTGTTAACTATCAACTCTAAAAATGTAAAATAACCTTCAGTCCTCTATTTTATATTTTTTTTATTAATTAGACCCTAAATATAATTTTATTAATTATTAAAATTAGGTATATTAATTTATATATTATTTTCGTATTTATAAAATTATCTTTTTAATTTTATTAGTTATTCGAATTTAAATTATTTTAAAAAAATTTAATTATCGATTATCAAGGACAAAATTAACTGATCAAACCCCTAATTTTAATCCAAAAATATTTATCAAATATGTTCAAAGCATAAAAATTAAATTTTAAAATTTAAAATATACATAAACTTAATATATTTAAATAATATTAGTCCTTTATACCGAAAACGACCCTGAAAGTAAATTTGTTCAAATCCAATGTACTTAGTCTCTTCTAACCAAAACCTTATATAAATATAATCTCTATGCTTATTAGATTATCCTGCTGATGCCACTTCATTGAGTTTTTTTAATTATTATTTTAGTGAGTTATTATTATATTCTATAACTAATAAAAATTACATTTATATATAAAATTGAAAAAGTAAAAATATAATTAAAAAATAATCTTAATCCGACCCGAATTCATTTATTATTATTTAGTTGACTTTTTGACTTACAATGTAGTATGAAACTTTAATTTAGTGTTATTAATACATAATTTCTTTTTTAATTCAATTGTATACCTAAATTTTAGTCCTTATTCAGTTGCATAAATTTTAAAAACATTTCATTATTTTATAAAATTGTTCTAAAATATTAATTATCTTGTTAACATTTATGTATATTATACAATAATATGATGTGATATAAATAATAATTTAATGATGAATTTAAATTTTTTAAAAATTTAAAAACCAAATTAAAATGAGTGTCATAGTTTAGGGATAAAACTAGAATATTTAAAAGTTTAAAGATTAATTTAAAATGAAACGTTGAATAGAATTAAAATATCTAAATATTTAAAGATTAATTAAAAAATTATCGTATTATATTATTCGGTAAATATAAATAATTTACTTAATTTTATATTTTATAAAAGTTAACATAATATCATTATAGAGTTACGGGTCAAGTTTTTTTTAATAAAATTATTTCTTATTTTATTACGAAATATCATCATCTAATTAAAATATTTAGAATAAATAATACACACCGCTAAACACCACTAATATAATATTACGCTGAACACTGTTAATTTTTAAATTTAATATGTTACTGAATAAAAAATACTTCAAAGTTTAACCCATGAATAAAAAGATAAATAAAATAATAAATTTTAATTATTAAAAATTATAAAATAAAATATTTGTTTAAATTACGAATAAATTAATTAATATAAAACATTAAATACTAATTCATTATACGAAGCGATCACCATCGGTAGTGCAGGAGAAATTATATCATAGGTCAGTCCCACCACGTCATCCATGAGACCAACCAATAGAAATTATACACCTCATTATTTTTTAATTTTTTAAGTGAAGATTCACTTGGGAAAAAATTATGACATGGAAAAATTGATGAGATGAGCATTTTTTATTGGTTGGTCCCATGGACAGGTGATGAGACTGACCCATGATATAATTTTTCGTAGTGCAGGCATCGCCTCAATTAGATAGGTGTTTTTCTACCCATATATAAATTAAATTATATCATAATTTAGGGATTCAACTAGTATAATTAATTATATATATCATATAATTAAATTATCATATTTAAGAAGAGATGAACCATAAGAAGTTTAGACATAGGGATTTAACTAGTATTTTAAATTATATAAACGTAAAAGTTTAATGTAAAGATGTATACATGGATGATGTAAATAGACGTATTTATGCATCTTGAGAAATTCCCTAAGATGAATACTTAAGCGCACATTTCATGTGTTGTTGTAACGTTTTTAGCTGCTTTCTTAGATAATAAAATAACACTTATTTAAAAAATACGGATCATAATCGAAGGCGTTAATAACATGGATTACATAATTTTTAGAATATGTATTACATGAGTGTCATTCATAACCTTACCTCTTCTATTTATATGTAATTTCCTTGATTAGATTATTGTCACATAATTTCAATTATTACAAATAATAGAGAAATTCAAAATTCCAAATTAAGATGGCAACCATGTCCCAGTTCTTCTAATTTTATAATTAAAATATAATTTGTATGATTATTGTTTATATATGTTCTTGTTGACTACTTAAAAATTTAGGGTGGTCTAACAAAAGAAGAATCAAAAGAGGCATGCTTAAGGCACCAGTTGTATCTGTACATGTAGGTATACCTACCATTACTGATTACTTAATTAATACATCTAATATGTTTTTGTATTTAATCATATTTAATATATATATATTTAATAATCAAGTGATTATAAGGTAATATTTATTTATATTTTTAATTCTTTAATATTATACGGATTTTATAGACAAAACTAATTGAATTTAAGTCTTTAAAGATGGACATCATTATCTGATTTTGAATCATTGTGTGGGTGTGAATTGATGAACAAAATTAAAAGTTGAAAATATTTTTTTTTAATAGAAAGTAATTATCTCAACTATAAATTTACATTCATTCGATAGTAAAAAATAAATGATTTTTTTAGTTATTACACTACGTAAAATAATTAATTTTACAGTAATTTATGATCAGTGGATGAGTAAAATTAATGAATAAGATTAAACACTCATTTTTATAGACATTTCAAATGATAAAAGTAAGTTATTGACAAACAAATGTTATCGATAAAAACACTAAGAACTTAAATCATAAATTTTAAACCTTATACACTAAATTATAAATGATAATCTTAAATTCTAAACCCTATAAACCTTTAAAATTTAAACATTAAACTAAATATATAACTTTTAAAATCTAAAACTTATACGGTTAGTTAGGGTTTTGGGACAAAAATTTCTACTTTCCAAGCCTTGCTTCAATGAAATAAAAATCAAAATAAAACAAAAACAATAAATATGTGTGTTTTTAGCTAAAAATGGCAAAAGTGTTTAGGGTTAGAAATTCCCAGCACAATATTGTTGAATTAAAGTGCATTAATATCTCCTAGGGTAAGTTTTTTTTAACAAGTTAATAGTGATTATAATAGTATCTGTTCAAGAACATAATCTTTACTATTTGACGTTGATTACTCAATCATTCTGTTGGCATCGTTGGTGTTCGAATCCGTGACCTCTAAGAACAATAATCATTCCTTTAACCACTTCAGTTAGAGAGTTCGTGTTTAGGGTAAGGTTAGTTGGTGGTGATAAAAAAATGTTTAGCTATTTTTAGTAATGCCTTGTATTATTCTACTTAATTTCATTAGCAATGGGTGGTGGGAATGGACCTTCTTAGATCACAAAGTCACACTTCTTGTCCATAATAATGTTCAAAGGTTGAGGCCTTGAAGAAGTTGTCAACCTTCTAAATCTAGCAAGTCTTGATGGGTTGATTGGATGATGGAGACAAAGTTATTTTGTTGTGTAGGAAACCCTAAATTTTAATGGAGGGGAAAATATATGTAGGAGAATGGAGTTCAAGAAATTTGGTATCCACAACATCAATGGAGTTTATGAAGGATTGAGATTATTATACTCCGGATTATAATAATCTCGATTTTCCCGATTCAATTTGTTATATCTATAAAGTCAAAAGTTAGAATATTAAATTTTGATTAAGATCAAATGTGAAACTGTGATAAAATTATAGGATATTCTTGATATTCTATGGCCCATATTTATTGATATTCTTGTCCGCTTGCTCACATTTAGGGTTGAATTTTTTATAAATTTAATAAAAATTTAAAATTATTCAAATTAATGAATTATATTTTATACTCGGGATTATAATAATATCGATTTTCTCGATTCAATTTGTTATATTTATAAAGTCAAAAATTAGAATATTAAATTTTGATTAAGATCAAACGTAAAACTATGATAAAATTATAGGATATTCTTGATATTCTATAACCCATACTTATTGATATTCTTGTCCGCTTGCTCACATTTAGGGTTGAATTTTATTAAATTTAATAAAAAATTTAAGTTATTCAAATTAATAAATTATATTTTATAATCTATTTTTTTAATTTTTTTATTCAAATTGAGTTTATAAAAAACAAGTCAAATTATTTTTTTAATTATTTATTATATTAGAGTATTTTACATTTCAAATCATTGAACTTAACATCTACTTTCATTTACATCAGAGACCTTCAATTTAATCAAATTACATCATTCAACTTTTATTATTAATAAACTAAATCATTTATGCTAACACAATTAAATAATTTAAAAAAACATAAATTAATACTATTACTTAATATATTTTTCACATATCATTATTAAATAATGTTTAATTGACGATTTTAATAATTTTATGTGAAAATTTTCTATTTCGTTTATATAAATTTAAAAAAATAACAAAATTTCTTATAAATTTTAAAAAAGTTAAATTATTAATTAAATATCATTTATTGATGATATATGAAAATATATTAAATAAAAACATCAATTTTAATTTTTTTTCATTAGAGATATTTAATGATATCAATATAAGTGACTTAATATATAAATAATGAAAGTTGAATGATATAATTTGATTAAATTAAAGGTTTATGATGTAAATGAAAGTAAATGTTAAATATAGTGATATAAAATATAAATTACTCGTTATATTATAATATATATTATTTTAAATAAATAAATTTCTCTAATCATATATATTATTCGTTATGTTATAATAAATGTTTTTTATTAGATAGTATTATAATAATGTTCATAAAACAAATGTTAGGGTTTGTACTCACACGAATGAGCCAGAGTTTATTTCTAATAAAATTAGAATTGATTTGATAGACTTTGTAAATGATGTGCCCAAGTTTATTATTATTTTTTTAATTAAGACAAAATTTGCTAAATTTTAATTATATATGGAGAATTAATTACGTTATTAAATAATTTTACTTAAATTACAATGTCAATCCGTTTAACGATATTTAGGTCTGAAGGATCATTTTGGAATAAATCAATAGTTTAGTGATCACTTATAACAATTAAAAGTTTAATGATCAAATTAAATATTAATCATAATTTGATGATCATTTATAAATTTACCTTAAACATTAAATTATATTTTCATTTTGAATAAATTACATTAGATATAAGTAAACTTTCTGTGTTAGTATCGTTTATACCTCTAAACTTTCGGTGTTATTATTGTTTATACCCCTGAACTTTTAATTGTTCAGTTATAGTACTAAATTTTAGTTATGACTTTTCGATTAAAAATTAATTTTTTTTAATTTAATTTAATTTAAATTATAATTTTATAAATTTGATTAAAATTTAATTTAGCCATGAAATTAAATCTAAACAAAAAAAGAAATGAAAAAAAAAACACTTTTTTAAAAAAATTAGGAAACCCTAAAAGAAATTGAATGGTTTAAATTAAATTGAATCGAAACCCTAACTCAACACTCTGAAAATGTTTAATTTAGATCATATCTAAATCCAGTTACTATCCAAACACAAAACCCCAACTGTGTGTACAGAGAGATGAAGCGAACCAGAAGATTATGGATTTGTAACAGAAACAATGAAGACAAAGGACGCATTAGGTTAGATTGGAATTCTTATTGAAAAGGAATCAACCTGGATTAGTGAAAAATCGAGCGGGAGAACCGAGAAAAAACGAGGCGGAGACGAGGATAAATCCCAAGCGTGTACAAATTGGCCTCTCGGAGCATATCTTCGACTGCATCCACGAATAGACTTAGGCTACGGATCGGAGGAAAGAAAAGGGTCAAGGGAACCGCAGAGGAAGCCACCATGAAGAACAGTTGCAGCATCTGCTTTGGATTGTTACTTGATTGGTTTTCTTTAGACGATACAAAGAAATTCAAATTCTTCAAGTTCGAAGTTTGAAGAAGAAGAAGACAAATGAGGGAAGCAGGGAAGCCTGAACTTGAATATTAGTTGGGGGAAATTCGTGGATGCCAAGTGCCAACTCCTACCATTTTATAGTGTGGTGGCAGAACCTTCTACACCCTTCAATTTGCCTGATTTTTTTCTTTATTTAATTTCTAAATACTGATAATATATATTTTCTATGGGCTAAACTATAAAATGAGGGTAACTTTAAATAAATAATCTATATAGATTTAAAAATTAAGAAAATAAGGAAAGTTTGGAGATATATTAGAATTTATCTATAAAAAAATCAGTGTTATCAATTTGCCTTATTTTTTCTTTATTTAATTTCTAAATACCAAATAATATATATATTCTATGGGCTAAACTATAAAATGAGGGTAACTTCAAACAAATAATCTAAAGATATTTTAAAATTAAGAAAATAAGGAAAGTTTGGTGATATATCGGAATTTATAACAAAAATATCAGTGTTGGAGAAAATCGTTATCTGCAATTAACAATTTGAGTGAAGACGTTAGTTACATGTGGAGTTTTCACTCCGATCTAAAATAATTTAATATTTTTTGATTCGAGATAAAATTAAAGAAAAATTATTATATGTAGATGACATCTTCATTCAGGTCATCGCTTATGATGGTGACTTCCCTCGGCACTGTAATTTTTACCATAGTTAAAATATTTTTTATAATAAAAATTTAAAATACTTTAATAGAATTTAAAATACTTTTTTTATAAAATTATATTTTTTTATAATAAAAATTTAAAATATATATTTTTTATTAAAGTAGGTATTTAAAATTTATTTTTTAAAATAAATAGTTAAAATATTATTTTTTAACTGAAATAAATGTTTATAGTTTTATTTTATTTTTACCAAAAAATATTTTAAATACATATTATAAAAATAAAATATAATTTGAATATTTAACCTCATCGTAAAGACGTTAAAAAAATTGAGGTTCAAAAGGAATGCAAAAAAAGAGAGAATCTAAGGTTGTGCTTGGTTCGGCAGAAAATCGAAGAAAAAGAGTGAGGGAAGGGAAAACGGAAGGAAAATTAATTTATGGGTTACTTGGTACACAAGAAAATAGGAAAGAAAGAAAAGTGGGTAAATTTAACACGCAGCGGATGTTATTTTAAAATTTTCTTTCTTTTTCATCTAAAACGAGTAAATTATGTATCGATACGAGTTTTTGTCATTGTGTTTATTATCTTACAATATTATTATCACATGAGAAATTATTGAAATCGTATTTAGAAATTGTTGTTTTTTATTGATCGAGACTAATGTGGTAAGTCGGACTGGAGGTATAATTTTTTTGATTAAAATTGTAGTTGTTCCAACTGCTAAATATAGAAGAAAAACCCCTCTGGATATCGTTTTCTAAGGGGGGTCGCAAGAAAATTTTCTTTTCTTAGTAAAAGAAATGAATGGTAGAATTGCTGTGGTGGAGCCAGAGAGATGGCTGTCTGTTTATCCTCCATGAAATGCATGCACCATTTTCCTTATATATATGTAAAGAAACAGCTTGTTTATCAGCTCCAGCCTCGTTTTCAAATCAAAGCAAGTTATTGCTGAAGACCACGGTGCAAGAAGATCATTATCCTGTCCTGTTCAAACCACGACCGAAACAGGTGGAGAGTCTGTTGCACTTCGTGGTCCTCAAGCAATTTCTTACAAATTATAATACAACTTCTTCCTTGTCACCCTCCATCCTGTAGTTTATTATTTGTCAAAAGATTGTTTACTTCTCTACGTTGATGAGTAACTTTCTAGTACTGTTATAAACGTTTTGGGGGGAGTTCTGGGGACCTGTTTGTCTAAGGGAGGTTTATGCAGTTCCTGGTCGTGTAGAATTTCTTTTTAAAACAAGGGAAAATCTAGCCAATGCTAATTCCTTTCCTTGTTTTTGAAATTGTCACGGTTATAAAAAGGTGGTGAAATCTTAGCCTTTCAAGTTTGTTTTCTTCTTCTTTAAAAACAAAATTCTGGAGAAAGTTTGAATTTGGTACACGCCAGTTGCTTGTTGGACAACCACACTCTATTCATGGCGGCTGATGGCTCTTCAAGTCTGTGGGAAAATAAGGGAAAGTTGCCCCTTTTCGCTCTTTTCAGAGATTCAAGGTATTCTTCATTTTCCCAAGTAGTTTTTTTTTTTATAAAACCGACGAAGAAGAGACGCCGTGTCGGTGTGAACCGTCGTGTAGGGTGTTTTATAAGTCTTTGATCATAATGATTTTGCAGGAATGTGCTGAACAAGGATGAACTGGGGATAGAAATAGCAAACATTGCATTACCTGCGACGCTTGCTTTGATGGCAGACCCTATTGCTTCTCTAATAGACACAGCATTCATTGGCCGCCTAGGTTTGTGCTCAGTTGTTTTCCAAATATTTTCACATATTAGCATGATTATAGCTTTGTATAGTTTCTGAATCGTCAGTTTTCTGGTTATGTTTTTGATATGTAGCTGAAGTTTGTGATTCTCTGACACCATTTAGCTACTCTACACGATTATGAATGCATGAGATTTCTTCTATAAATAATGGTTTCATTCTCTGCATATAAATCTTTTCATGTAGGAGCTGTGGAGTTGGCTTCGGTCGGAGTGTCGGTTGCAATTTTTAATCAAGTATCAAGGATTACCATGTTCCCACTAGTTAGTATCACTACTTCTTTTGTTGCTGAGGAAGAAGCTACTATTAAATCTGGTATTGTTGAAGAAGAAAATGAAGAAGATGAAGAAAATGTCAGATGTAATCATGATAATGACCAGGAAAAGGTGCCTCTAACTGGTATGCTTTCCACATCCTCATTCCCTGCTTTTGTTGAAAGCCTAGCCTGAGTTTTGATAAGTTACATTTAGCATGATTCGGCTTGTCTGTAATTTTAGCATTGAGAATATGAACATGTCATTTGCAGGCAACGGTGACAAGAAGATATCAAAATCTGAGGATAAAAGAAAGCATGTAGCATCAGCATCTTCAGCTATGATTGTTGGTTGCATTCTGGGAATAATTCAAACTTTGTTCCTCATTTTCACTGCTAAACCTCTCGTACTATACATGGGCGTAAAACCAGTGAGTGTTCATTTCTGTAATTCCCTTATGGCAATGTAAACGTCGATTCACGATTTCGGGCATGTGTTCGAGCATATGAATGACTCAATTCTGTTAACAGCAATGATACTGCTCTTTTTTTCCCAGGATTCTCCTATGCTCAAGATAGCAGAACAATACTTGACACTACGATCACTCGGTGCTCCAGCTATCCTTCTCTCATTAGCTGCGCAAGGGGTTTTCAGAGGATTAAAGGATACTAAAACTCCCTTATATGCTATAGGTCAGTCAGCTTTCCTTTTAATCAAATCATGTTGAAGGAATTCACTTAAGGCTACCATTGGATTCAATGGATGTTTTGCACATTGTACATTGGATTTGTAGGATCTACTAAAGGATGCCATTGCAGATCTAGTTTCATATCTTGTCATTTTGGATTCTTAGTCGTGTTACGAATGCGAGTTTGTGAGTAAACCACCCCTTATAGTTGTTTGCAATTGCTAGTGCAGTCATCGGAGACACAGTGAACATTCTTCTGGACCCTATACTTATATTCACACTTCGTCTGGGTGTGAATGGTGCAGCCATTGCTCATGTAGTTGCTCAGTAAGCTATTTTCTTTTTCTTGGTTCATTGGTTGCATCATATGTCTGGTCTTTTTAATGTGTCTTCATCTGGTTAATCACTTACTGCATCATGTTTGTAGGTATTTGATTTTTCTCATACTCGTTTGGAGATTAGTCGAAAATGTCGTCCTGTTGGCTCCAAATTTTAAGGAGCTACAACTTGGTCGATTTCTTAAAAGTGGTGAGTGACTTGATTATGGTACTTAACCTCAAAAAGGATGTTTAATTGTTTCAAGTAAAATAAAACTCAATTGCTGTGAGGAAGAAAATTATATAAAACAGTTGCAGGATTATGATATCTTTGATGTAACCACTTCAGGATTTCAGCTATTGATTAAGGTAATATCCGCGACGTCCTGTATGACCGTGGCAGCTTCATTAGCAGCTAGGCTGGGACCGAAACCAATGGCTGCATTTCAGGTTTGCTTGCAGATTTGGTTGGCAACCTCTTTGCTTGCTGATGGACTAGCTGTTGCAGGACAAGTAAGATTTCATTTTAATTTCATGAACCACCTTTACATTATGTTTGCCCCATATCAACAAGTTTTTCTCTAAGAAGTTTGCTTTGTTCGGAACCAATCGAAAGCATAAGCTTCCTTGCTTTCCCTTCATCCCTTAAAGCCATAGATTCAAACTGCAATTACAATATTTTTCCAAAGAATAAACTGCAACATATTTCTCACCTTTTCCAGGCAATACTTGCAAGTGCATTTGCGAAGAAAGATTTCGAGAAGACGGTCGCAGCTGCTTCTCGGGTGCTGCAGGTACTATTTACTAACACTACATTAACATTAACATTAACCTTCACTTGTTTCACTTAGCTTCATGCTCTAAATTCTGCTTATGATTTCTATCTGCAGATTGGTGTTGTTTTGGGGCTTGTGCTATCATTTATCCTAGCATCTGTGTCGCAATTTGCTTCGAATTTGTTTACCAAGGATGTAAATGTTTTGAAGCTCATGAACATCACTTTTCCAGTATAGTTCCCTTCCCTCCATCAAAATCCTCCTAATGTTCTTTTCTTTCTTTGAATACTAACATGTTCGGTTTTCGACGTTTTCTTTTCGATCAGTTCATTGCATTAACTCAACCTATCAATGCTTTAGCCTTCGTTTTCGATGGAGTTAACTATGGAGCTTCGGATTTTGCATATTCAGCCTACACCATGGTTAGTTTGGATTTTGCAGATTCAGCCTACACCATAATATCCAACAATGTTCAAAGCTTTTTATGTCATTTGTTCATATAATTCTCTTGTGTGTGTGTGTGTTTTCCTAGGTTATGGTTGCAATTATGAGCATCTCTTGCTTGTTCATACTTTCTTCAAGCCATGGCTATGTTGGCATCTGGATTGCTTTGACCATCTTTATGTGTCTGCGCGTGTTGGCTGGTCTATTGCGGTAACAATTCATCGATGGTTTCATCTATTTGCCATTTTTATGTTGCAATGGTGGTTTCTGAGGAACCAAACAGACTTTTTCTTTTCAGTTGATCTAGATTATGCAAGGATGATTCTAAGTCTAACACTTGTCATGAAACATTGTTCTACAGGATAGGAACTGGCATGGGGCCTTGGAGCTTTCTCCGCAGCTGATTGCTGCAAATGTATTACTTCGGTTCCCTGTTTGACTGCACGTGTTCTTGGTGCAAGACCCGGATAGCTGGTAGCCACTCCGGGTCTTGTCCGTTTTAGAATGGAATCGGGTCGGATTACGAATCGAGACTAAAATTGTATCATCAATTGTTTTTCTCATCCACGAGACTTCAAAAACAAAAGATTATCCAGAGATATCGAATTTTTTATCATTCTGCGTAACGGTCTTTATTTAGACCGTACGCTTACATCTTGGTTTAACTTGTGCCATGGGATTACTGCATTATACCTGTAATACACATTTTTTGATTTAATAAATATTGTTTTAACGATTAATGAAATAAATGATTTTTATTAGTTAGATCATAAATATCATGACGAATCGAACCTGTGATATAATTTTTATTAGTTGAATCATAGATGAAAATCATTTTTGTTATCATCTAAGTTTCTGTAATTTAATTTCTACACCTTATTTTATTTTTTAAATTTAATCTTCTGTGCTATTTATAAAATTATATTAAAATATAAAATTAAATTATAAAAGTTAAAAGTAAATAAGGGTTAATTTTGGATTAACAAAAATGTTAGTGGCTAAATTGAAAAACAAATAAAATTATATTAGTAAAATTAAAACAGATTATAAAAATTAAAAATAAATAAAAATCAATTTTAAATTAAAATATTTAGAAATTAAATTAAAAAGTAAAACTATATTAATATCAATTAAAATTTGATATAATATATTATTTGTCAAATCTAGACAAGTTTAGTGGTTATATAGGTGCAAAATTCATATATTTTTCTCGGAAAACAGTACCATTTTAAGTGATATGAACATTAAAATAATCACATTGAAACGATAGAGTAAGATAAACTATTCAGAAATCAAAATTTAAAGTTAAAATTAAATCAATTAAAATTTAATAACAAAAAATCAATAATAATAATTAAATGATATGTAACATAATTAACCCTAGTTTTAATACGTGACCCTTATGTTTTAAAATTATTTCGCTTTTAATGTTTCATTTTAGATCAAAATATCTCTTTTATAACTAAAAAAACTTAATTAACTGATGATAAACAACTTTAAATGATTTAACAGAATGGTACGTCAAAAAGAAAAAAAATATTTTATATTTTATATAATTTTTAATTTTTTTTACATTCTTTAAAGCCAACAACTTTACTTATATAGCATTTCTATCGCCGCACGCATTATCATATAAATTTATCATGTCATTTCAAATCATTTATTCTTAGTTGATTAACAATTTTTATTTGCAAATAGATCATTTTAACTTAAAATAAAATAAAAAAATAAATTATCTTAAAAATAAAGATTAAAATAATAAATTAATCGAACATTGAAAATAATTTTAATATTATATTAAAAAAATTATAAAACTCGTCATACCAAACAAATTTTATTAAAAATAAAAATTCATAAAGCTTACTTGACATATCAATTAAATAAATTTTTTAAATAGATGCAAAATCATGAATTAAAGTGATAGTGTATTCGAAAAGTAAACACCAATAGTGGAGTTAAGGTAATGTTAATAGTGAAGAGGAGCATAGGGTGGGGAAGTTTCCGAAACACTTTGGGATTCACGTAACTAGGACTAGTTATTCGTAAAACCGAAAATTGAATCGAATTAAAGTATAATAGTTTATAAATTTATGAACCGTGATTAATCACGATTAATTAAATTAAATTAAATTTGATTTTTATTTTTATAAGGTAAAAATATATATTTTATAATTTAAATATTATAAATATATTTTTATTTTTTATTTAAAAAATAAGTTTAAATAAATATTTATAAAAAATATCTTAAAATATTTATCTTTTAATGTTTAAAAGTTATAAAATAAAACTATTTTGTCAGGATAAAATACAGTTTTTTTAAAAATTAATGTTAATATAAAAAAAAATAAAAACCGAAATTGAACCAAATACACCCGTACAAAGGAGGGATAAAGTTCATCAAAATCTATGTAGGTTTACAAAATTGATTATTCAACTTCAATTTTTTAATTAATATATATTGATTTAACATTTTAACAACCAATCAAATTATTAATATTCATTGACCAATTAAAATAATAATATTATTAAATATTACAATTTAATTGATTGTTAAAATATCACAATCAATATTAAATACGAATTTGAGATTTTTTAAAAAATATAGTTACCAATTTGAGAATTTTTTCAATTCAGGTCCTAATTTGAAAAAGATTATTAAATTCAAGTATCAATTTGTATAACAAACTTATAATTTCTCTCAAAATAAAATAATTATAAATAAATGGAGTGTTATGTAATATGATGATACATAGGGGTCCCAATCATAATATTACCGTTAAGTTATGTTCTTCTAAGTATATAAGCTATTTGGGAAGCTTCAGACGTTAAACTGATGCAACCTTTGGATTTTTATCTAGCAGATATATTTAGAAGAATAGGTTAATTGGATTTCGCTGTTTGGGGCAAAGGCTGGAAACGCGGTGTTTCTTTACCATGCCTTAGATTTCCAGCCTCAGCTCTGCCATTTTTGGCATGTTTCAAGGTATCTTTTTAATTTTTTAGAAATGTTGTTTGATGAAAAACGCATTTTTTGTCATCCATTTGTATTTATTAGTTTGTTCTTCAAATTTTGCATTTTTCCGGATACCCTTTTGTTATTTTTAATCACTCAATCCTATTCTGTTGGATTCTCATTGAATTTCGATTCAACATTGCATTTTGTTGATACATTCTCTGTTTTTTGTAATTTTTAATCCAGGTTTTAATAGCAGGTATTCATGGTATTTAGCTTGGTTTGATTTGGAGATTGACTTGAATGTTTTGGAATCAGGATTGTTGTTCATAGGTTGGTGATTGGATTTTTGGGTATCGATTTGTTGTAAAGCTTTTCTTTCCCTTCTGGACATTGAAGTCCAACTTTTCATGACTTAGAAGGGAAAGAAAGCAGAAGGATCTTATAAAATTCTTAGGTGCTATATATAATTGAAAATCATAAATACAACAATGAGCATCTCCGGAGCCATTTCGAGGCATGTCATGCCTGCATGTGGTAGCCTATGTTTCCTTTGCCCTGGACTGCGTACAAGGTCCAGGCAGCCTGTTAAGAGGTATAAGAAGATGATTGCAGATATATTTCCTCGTAAAAAGGTTTGTGGTTTCAAGCTTTCTGTAAATTCACACATTTTGTAATCCTAGTAATACATGGCTCCTCATATGTTTTTAAACTTTTGAAGATGTACTCAACGGTCGGTTATGTTAGATTGTGTTAGCTTTATATGGAGGGTTTGATAGTACTTTTCCCAGATTTATATTCATTCGTGTTCTACTTTATAATACAGCCAGGCAGGTGGCAACTGACTGACCAATTAGAACTAATGTAATTCAAGGTTAGATAGGGTTTAGCTATGCAAAAACTTAGTGTTAATGATTTTCTAACTTTATTGTGGATGATATTTGCAGCTTTAACATTTAGTTTCTTTCGTTGTGAAATGTTTTTCTTCTACTTTATTAATCATACAATTTAATCTATTTTTCCTCTCATAGGAGGAAGGGCCGAATGAACGCAATATAGGAAAACTATGTGAATACGCTGCAAAGAATCCTTTGCGTATCCCGAAGGTACAATATATTTGCAAGCCTCAGTATAATGCTTTGGATGTCAATGATGACATTTTTGAAATCTACTGTTTTTCTTAGTTGTGCATGCATTTGTTGTTGACGTAAGAGATTGTTAAAATTATATAGTACTTGGGAATAAAAATGCATGTTGATATCTTGTTACGACAAATGCCTGCATTTTGCACTTTTTTAAAATGAAAATTTACTACTCATTGAGAACATAATCTGCAAATTAATAATGATTGTGTTTCTGTAGAACTGAGTGCCAAAAGTTGTAAGTTTTTTATAAATAACTTTAAGGTTTTTATTTAGCTTTATGGATTAAGAACCTGAACTATTCTCTTTCCCATTGGATTGAAGTTTCTGAAGGCTAGTGATTTAGCTAATGAATCATGCTAATCATTCTTATAACTAATTCTTGCAAATTTTATGACCAGATCACTAGTCTCCTTGAGCAAAGGTGTTACAAGGAGTTGAGAAATGAGAAGTTCCAATCCGTGATAATTGTTATGTGCATTTACGGGAAACTGTTGGTCACTTGTAAGGAGCAAATGTGAGTTTTTTCGAACAAAATTTCAGGGTTTGTATATCTTACTTTATGGTAATAAGAAGACTTTCACATGATGAGATCTTTTGAATTTAATTATGGACCAAATCTGAAGATAGGGAATGGACCATTGTGATCTATGACTAAAAGATTTCTATGCGGACTAGATATTTTAGTTTTCATAACCTTTTATCAAAAGCTATAAAAATCCATATTGTAGTTTGAATGGTAAAATCTCAATTTAATGACTGAAATATTTTTATTTTGCTTCTACTTGGAGTTTTCCCCTGAACTCATTTGATTTCTGGTTATCAATAATTTTGTAGGCCACTGTTTTCTAGTAGCTTATTGAGCATTATAGAGACTCTGTTGGATCAAACCCGGCATGATGAGATGCGAATTATAGGATGCCAGACACTTTTTGACTTTCTAAATAATCAGGTTGCTGCTTTTGGCATTACTTGTACGCTTCTCATGTTGAATTGACCTCTAACTTGCAGTTCATTTATTTTCAAAAGTTGATATGTTTATGGCAACATGCTTGAAACTCATTTATCTTGTGAAATTTTGCAGGAGGATGGCACTTGCATGTTCAAGTTAGAAGGCTTTATTCCAAAACTATATCAATTAGGTCAAGATACTGCTGGAGAGAGTGAACAGGAAAGGAATCTATGTGCAGCTGGGCTGCAAGCACTTTCTTCAATGGTACACATTCGAATGGCTTCTCTTCTTTTGAAATGCTTGATCTTAACTTTTTGTTGAGTTTCCGGATATATATGATAAAAATAAACCTTAAATTATATAATAAGTACTAATAAGCTATGAGAAACTAAACCAGAAGAAACTATTGTGCAACATGTATAATGAATTCAGAAGAAACTAAACCAGAGTTATGTATATCTTACCTTGAATGAGCTTAGGTAGAGTGGTGACTAGAACCGTATCTGTTACAGCTAATTTAGATTCAGCCATTCATGAAAATAGATAATTAATCAGAAAAATTCAAGGTTCTAAGGAAAAAGAATCCAATAGTCAAACAACTCCAGCATAATCCAATCCTGCAGCCAAACAGTACTAAACGAGTACCCCCATCAGCAACTCCCCAAGATATGCACCCAACCACCATGGATTAGTTTGAACCACCAATCGGAAGAATCCGATGAGTAGCAGGCCGCCACGCTCCAGCATGTGAAGAAGAGACAAAAAAATTATTGGCGTGTGAGCCATCAGAAACTGCAATGCCCTATCATGTCAAGATAATGATAATTTAAGAAGTTATGTGAAGAGAAGAAATCCTATTATTCACATTCTAAGCTAACCTATTTATACTAGTTACAAAGGAAAGAAGATAAAATCCCTAGGAATTAGCCTATAAAATATAGTTTACTTATATGATTGTTATATTTAGCTATTCAAAGTGCAAATCTTTATCTGTTTCAATGTGTCTCAGGCTTTTCATAGCAGCATAGAATACTTTCATTTAGAAAGAGTTGTAAATGGCGATTATATTTTCCTTTTCACTAATTATTTCTTTCTTTTTTCTGCTTATATTTTCCTCGTTGTTCAAACTGTATATGGAAGTTCAATTATCTATTTTGCTTGTTGTGTAGATTCGGTTTATGGGAATACACTCTCACATTTCAGTGGAGTTTGATAATGTAAGCAGCTTCAGACCTATTTACATATCATTGCAAGTTTATTTCCCTGTTATTTATTTTCTCAGTTGCCTATATTTGCATGTTTTCTTTTTCATTTATAAATCCTCAATTCATTCATAACTTTCTGATATGGGCAAAGCAGCTAGGTAAAAGTATGATCAGTTTGTTTTATTATGATACAAATACGTTATTCAAACTTATCTCGTCTCTATTTCCATGTTTGTTCCATTTCAGAGTATTTTCATTGGTGATTTATTTGGCAAATTCATTTTCTGTTTTAATTATCAAAACAGATTGTTTCAGTAGTCTTGGAAAATTATGGAGACTCAAGGAAAAGTTTAGAGAACGTTAATGGTGCCCAAAGTCAGTCGGAAGAAGACATGCTAAAAGATGAGGGCCATGTCCCCGTCACATTTCCTTCTTGGGATACAATTGTGAATGAAAAAGGAGAACTAAATGTCTCAGTGTAATCACATGACGTATTTTTGTATATTATTTATTTATTTATCTTAAATAATTACCTTTCAATGAGTTCCTTTATTTCCCTCTTATCACAGGGAAGATGCCAGGAATCCCTCCTTCTGGTCCAAGGTTTGCTTACATAACATGGCAAACCTAGCCAAGGAAGCTACAACAGCACGAAGGGTTCTTGAGTCTTTGTTTCATTATTTTGATAATGAAGACTCATGGTCTCTTCAAACCGGTCTTGCCTTTCCAGTCTTAAAGGATATGCAGCTTTTACTGGAAAGCTCAGGTAGCATGCATTTTCAACAGTCAATATGCCTGATTATTTCTGTTTTTGTTTATTTTTCCTATCAATCTTTTTACTTGTAACAAGTGTGATAAACTGATCCCATTTATTTATTTTTCTCTGTTTGCAGGGCAGGATACACATTTATTGCTATCCTTATTAGTTAAGCATCTTGACCACAAAACAGTTCTCAAACAACCTGACATGCAACTTCAAGTTCTAGAGGTTACAACCTCTCTTGCTCGACATTCAAAAGTTGAACCTTCTATACCAATACTTGGTGCAATTAGTGATGTTATGAGGCATTTAGGAAAGAGCATACACTGCTCGCTCGATGATGCAACTTTAGGAGCCGAAGTTATACAATGGAACAGGAACTTTAAAGAAGCTGTGGATAATTGCCTTGTACAGTTATCGCAAAAGGTGGGATCACTCTCTTGACATTCCTAAGTTTTAGTATGATTGGATAGTTTAAAATTTGGGTTAGCTACTTTGAACAGGTTGGAGATGCAGGTCCAATTCTTGATGCTATGGCTGTGATGTTGGAGAACATCTCAAATATTACAGTTATAGCCAGAACAACCGTCACTGTTGTTTATCGCACTGCTCAAGTTGTTGCCTCAATTCCAAACCCATCCTATATAAACAAGGTAATAATCATAATTGTTAATTTTTTTGTTGATTAACTTTTCATGGTGTTGTATTCAGTATTATTAATTATATGGCGTTTCTTGGTTCCCATAGGCATTTCCCGAGTCTTTGTTCCATCAATTACTCCCAGCTATGGTCCACCCTGACCATGAAACACGAATCGGTGCTCACCGTATTTTCTCTGTTGTTCTTGTTCCCACTTCAGTTTGCCCTCAACAATCCTCTGTTACTTCAGTAGAAAACAAACCGGCAGCTATTCCAAGAACACTTTCAAGGACTGTCTCTGTCTTTTCTTCATCGGCTGCCCTTTTGGAGAAGCTAAAGAGGGAAAAATCCTCAAGGCAGAGTTCTTTTGTAGAAAATGGAAAGAATGCAAGTGAGGGTGAAGTGAAAAACAACAATAATACAATTCTGAATCGATTGAAATCATCTTATAGTCGTGCATATAGTTCAAGATATCTCCCTGTATCGTTGGAAACAGATGAAATTTCTCCAAGCAATTCAAATACGGTAACTTGAAATGATAAGAACTAAAATGCATTTGAATTTTTTTTACTTATTTTTATGTAACTATTTTTGTCTGTCAAATGTCAGGAGGCCCATTCTCTACGGCTTAGTAGCACCCAGATTAGTCTCTTGCTTTCATCAATTTGGGCACAGTCTGTCTCTCCTCAAAATACACCACAAAACTATGAAGCCATTGCTCATACGTACAGCCTTGTGTTGCTCTTTGCTCGAGCCAAGGTATTTGTTCAACTGTTGCTTCCTGAAATGAATTTGGGGTCAGAAACAAGTGCAATAATTCTTCCTAGAGTATCAGGGTCTCATTTTTTCACATAAAGAAACATGTGTAGGCTAGCATTGAACCTTTACTTTGCAAGTCATTTGTGTAGTCTATGGGAAAACTTATTAAGTCTTTTAACTGTATGTTATATGAAAATTGTATAGGCAACATCCAACTAATATTCATTCTTTTGGAAGGTTTAATTTCTGTATTTTTCATTTTTGATATAATGCAGAATTCTAGCAATGAGGCTCTCGTTCGTAGTTTCCAGCTAGCCCTTTCGTTGCGAAGCATCGCTCTTAATGATGGAGGTGAGTGTCCAGAGTTGTATCTATCTTTGCAATCACATGGGTTTTACTGGTGTTTGCTTCCTCACCTCAGTCTTCAACAACACTCCTCAGCAAATAATAATAATAATAATAATAATAATAATAATAATAATAATAATAATAATAATTAACAGAAGAATAAAAATAGAGGATTAGAGTCTGCCTTGCATGAAATGAAAAAAAAATACTGTTTATTTAGTCTGTAATCATAGTAATAGTCCGAAATGTTTAGCACATACGTACACCAAGGTTTCTCTCCTGCAGAAAGAAAAAAGGAATCGATAGTTTTGATATTGGAAATGTAAGAAGCTCTTTTAAGGACATAAATCCAATAGGAAATGTAGCATATTTGTTCTTTCAAAACTTTTAAGTGAAGCATTTTATAATCTGTTATTGGGGTATCATCTCCTTGTTCTGAACTTCCACTATTTCTACAGGGCCTCTTCCACCATCGTGCCGCAGATCTCTTTTCACCTTGGCAACTTCAATGATCCTATTTTCATCAAAAGCATTCAATATTATTCCTATTGCCTATTTTGCCAAGGTTACTCTAACAGAAAGAATGGTATGAAAATCTATCTGTCATGATCTTCATTACTTTCTTTTCCATGCTTGTTACTTCTGCCTTTTTTACATCTGGTAATTAAACATTTGTTATCGTTATATGATTAATAGGATGATCCATTCTTGTGCTTGGTGGAAGAATGCAAATTAAAGGCAGTTGACACTAGGCCTGACCTACCAACAAATGTTTATGGATCTGAAGAAGATGATAATTTGGCTTTAAAGACTCTCCAACAAATTGAAATTATCCCAATGCAACGCAGGGAAACCCTTGCGACTGAGATTGTACAGAGTTTGGGAATTTCCTCAGAAGTAAGCTTTTTTATCCCAATTCAATCGTTTCCTTCTTGTTGTTGGATATATCATTTTCTTTGTTGGTGTTGGTCCGGGTTATTCTCTCTTATTGTGCTTGTGTTTTGTAAATGAACTTTGGGTGCTTTTACGGAGTATGTTTCGGTGTTTCTGTGCTTCCAGGAAATTCTTGGCTGCTTTTATTTTGGTGTTATTTGTTCTGAGGTGTTTTATAGTTTCATGCAGGTATTGGGCAACGTATGTGTCTGATTCGTTGTTTTTAGGAGTTTCTAGGTATTTTATGGTTTTATTAATACGTGAATCGGGTGTGCATGTTGCAATGTGTTTTAATACAGTAAAATTTTATTTTGGCCAAGCAAATATATATATATCATCGAAGAACTAGTAATTTCAGTTTAATTATCCTGCACTGATAACTTGTGAACATACACGCAGCCTGAATTGTCCAATACACGGGCACAGCTATTAAGTAAATTCTTGCCGGATGATGTGTGTCCTCTAGGTGCCCACTTGCCAATGGATGCACTACTTAAAGTAGATCAAGCTGGCATAGAAGAAAATAAAGCTTTTGAGGTAAATTCCGCTGCACTATCCTTGAAATTTATCTAAGTTTGGAACTCATGTGATTTCTTTTGCTCAGCAGGGAGCTCCATTTTCCCCTATAGATGAAACCAAAGAGTTGTCCCAGGGAATTCCAACCCCCCCGGATGTCAGTCAACTCCTAGATTCCGTACGTCAGCTATGTCATTCTTTTTTACTCGTCTTTAAAGTACAAATGATTGAACATTTATTTATTTGCTCTATCGACACAGGTAATGGAGACTTCAAATCAGTTTGGAAGACCTTCTGTCTCCACTGGACCTGACATGTCTTACATGGATATGGCTCATCATTGCGAGACGCTCCTGACCGGGAAACAGCAGAAGATGTCTGATCTGATGGGGGTCCATCTGGGACAAGAAAGCTCGATTAGCAGCTTATCTTTTCAACATCCTTCTGACGGCACAAAACAGGTAGACCCTTGATTTAATGAACTTTATGCATGTGTTAAGTGGTGTCATCCTCTTGGCTCTGCCTTATCAAGTATTGGACTTCCCACGGTCTTATATTAAAGTTGAGCCAACTACTGATTAATTTTAGCCTGGATGCTTAATATGATATCAGAGCCAGGTTCGTTGTGTCGTTCTTCTTACCTAACCCCGTGTGAGGTTGACGACCCCTAATGAGGTTGTCTGCGTATAGGCTCTATGAGCCACATGCGAGGCCGAGCATTGAGTGGTGTTATACAACATCTGTTAAGTATTGGGTTTCTCATGATCTAACATTCACACCCCAACTTAAAAATGCAGACCGGCTCTGTCCTTGACCAAACAGATGGTACTGACTCATTGAAACAACCCGCTGGCACTCTTCCACTGCAGTGTGCAACCGAGTATCAGAACCATCTCCAGCCTTTCAGTTTACCAACCTCAACCCCATATGACAACTTCCTAAAAGCTGCTGGTTGTTGATCCGGTAATGGACCGACATGCAACATCCAGTGATCTTTCCCATAGAAGTATAAAAGTATACATCTCCTATTTCAGCCAAGATTGAAATTACTGTGGTACTGTTGATTTCAAAGCTCAAGTTGTTTCTGCTGCAACCAATGCTATCACCTTTTCTTCTAGGTATAGTTTGTAACTTTTATTCATAATTTAATCCACCCATTCATTCATAAGCATCTCATTAGTTTCATTGTTTCTATCGAACAACAGGTCCGACCGACGAGTTGGCCCGCCGGTTGAAGTTGCATCAATATCTTCATTGTTTCTTTCCTCTACATTCATATAACTCTTGTCAACACAAAAATTATGCATAATTTGTTATCCACCAATTGTCATTTCACAGCATCCAATCTTTTTTTCAATACTGCGTCGTCCACACACACGCACACATCACTTATAATTCAATCATCTATGTATAATATAACCAATATATATATATATATATATATATATATATATATATATATAATTTCAAGTATTTAAATTGAAAGGGTTTCATATTTTGGCAGTGAGTAAAGGGAATATATAATTCGGAAGGGTAATTACAGTATTTTCAGTCCATTGTTTTGGGGGTGAAATTTGGTTTTGGCGTAAAAAATTTAAAGGTTTTTGTTTCTCTCGGCATTGGTAAAGCTACTTACGTTTTCAATGTATAAATTTTTGTTCATCATGGCGTTTGTTGTTAAATTTTAACAGAAAGATGATTTTATATAATAAAAATATATAAATTATCTAGACAGTTTCTAAATTATTATTTTATTTTTATTTTATCTTTAATTTAATCTTCAAAATTTTATTTTATTTCACTATCTTTCTAAAAATATTTTACTCTAAAAATTCTCTAACTCAAACCTTAATACATAAGCGAAACTTTTTTAATCTAAATAATTAAATCGGGGTTGGGAGATAGAGAAATATGCATAAGCCAATGATTACGTTAACCACATCCACATCTATGCACATAAACACATCTTATTTAGCAAGAAAAAGAAACACAAAGCAAAAGAACATCAATCAATAAAATATATATATATTTTATTAATTTTTTTGTTTTATCTTTTTATTAAATAAATTTTTACTTAATAAAAATTATTTTTAAATTTAATTTATAAAAAAATAAAAAAAAATATTTTTTAATTAGTCTTCTAAATAACATGACAAAAAAAACTTATAATATAATTTATTCGTTTCAAAAGTTTTTTTTTTCATAATTTTTTTATGAAAGAAAATAGATTTTCAATATTGAAACAATGATGGGGCAATGGTAACTGACGAAGAAATATAGGAGTTATTTTCGTACCCCCCAAAACAAACCCATCTCTAAATTATACTATAAGTACTGCTGACCGTTGGATGGAAAGAAAGAGAAATAGACCGTTGGATCTAAAGTGATATAAATTAAACCTCGTGTCACCATGCACCAGCTGACCTATTAATTCTACGCTCTTCAAGGCTGCTCCTTCTCTTTCCCTCATCACGCCATCGGCACTGCAGGTAGCTCCAACCCCATTATTTCACGGATTTAACATTCTTTTGCTTCTATTCAGATTGATGGGTTTCATTTTCTTTAGTGTTTTCTGCGTGTGTTGTTAAGAAATAGAAATTGTGAGTGTTTTCATCTTCGTTCAGGTTTTATTTGTTTGGGGGGGATGAAGGTTTTCCTGTCAGGGTTTGAGTTTGAATGGATCTGATTCATATTTTTTTATCTTGTCTTGCAGCTTGAAAATGGCAGCAAAGTATATACTTGCTTCTGTTGCAGCATCCTTTGCCTTTGCTTATGTATCTGATCAGCTTGTTTCTGATAACAAGCTTTTTGGAGGTGAGTGTCTGTTTCATTTTTTAGGCTTTTAGAACCCACTGTTTCCGTTTCAAAGGTTTAAGACTTTCTGTGTCTCCTCAGGGACTACACCTCGCACTGTTCAAAGCAACAAATGGTGGGAAGAAACTGACAAGAAATTCCAGGCATGGCCACGCACGGCTGCTCCACCAGTGGTGATGAATCCCATCAGCCGCAGGAATTTCATCGTTAATTCCGGTTCTGGGTCTTGAAGGCCTCAAGCCTGCTCCTGTTCTCACAATGAGTTGAGGTTTTGATTTTCTTTTCCTTGTGAATAAATTCTGGCTTGGCAACTGAACCAATCTTTCTTGTTCATTTCCATTAATACTGGATAGTTATTTTGATTCATTTATCCTATAATATTATATTTCAGATCAAAATATCGCTCTATATAATTTTATAAAATTATTTTTTAAATAACTTCGACAATTTTTGGATTTTATAATGATTAAATATAAATTGTTATGAAAAATATACTTTTTAATTAAAAAATAAAAATAGAGGTAAATAATTTATTTAACTAATTAAATATATTTATTCATAAAAAATATTTAATGTATTTCTTTACCACATTAAATATTATTTTCCTCTTTTTAATGTGATAAATTTAATCTTTATCTTCATCTCCTAATGAGATTGTGGAATAATATTATTTTTTTCGTCCACAACTCTCATAAAAAATTATATCATGAGTCAGTCCCATCCTACCACGTGTCCATAGGACCGATCAATAATAATTACCCACTTTATCAATTTTTTCATGTCATATTTCTTTTCATTATGAAAACTTTATCTACATTTGTTCTGATTTGTTTTTATATACTAATTTTAAATTATATTTATTCAATTATTTTTTTGTATGAGGTTATTTTCTAGAAAAGGATGGAGTAGGTCTACTATAATATTTTAAAAATTAAAATTAGATTTGTGGGTTCTTCTATAGTCTCACATAATAAAAAATTATAATAAAAAATTAAAGAGAAAAAAAATACTAACTCATAATCATAAGGCTAATAATAAAATAAAATTTTCTATTCTTTTTCAATGTTATTTCGATGTTTTAATACTCGAAGATAATTTTTTATTTTTAACTTTAAATATTAAATCTTAAAATATATATCTTACACTCAATATTTTAACTATTAAATCCGAATCTAAACTCCAAACTTAATGTTTTTAATGACATAAAACCAAAAGAATATTCCTAACATTCAATCGAATGGTCATTTTAGTCTATTTTTTAAAATTAATTTAACCCTCAATTTTATTTGAGGTCAAAATGATTCTTATGTAGATGAAAATCATTAGTTAACTAACGATAAATAATTTAAAATATTGTGACAATCTTATATGATAGTGTACACTGACATGATAATGTCATATAAATAAATATGTTGACTTAAAAAAGTCACACCAGTAAAAAATAACTATATAAATTTATATAAAATATAAATTCTTTTTTATTGATATATCGTTTTATCAAGTTATTTCAAATTATTTATCGTTAATTAACTAATAGTTTCATCTGCAAAAAAAATTATTTTACCCCAAATATAACATTGAGAGTTATGTTGATTAAAAAATAATAATTAAAATAATTTTTTAGTCGAATATTAGAAGTATATTTTAATATTAATATATAAATAAAAGGGGGGAAAGAAATAAAAAAAAATATTTCTAAAATTAGAATTAGACAAGCCTAACGTCATCCCATCCAGATACCAGATTTGTATCCTTTGCCAACTCAAAACAAATTTAAATCATGGTGGTTGCAACGTTATAGACAGCATCCAATTATATCACATGCTCTATTGCATATAATATCTTTTAAATATGTTTTTTTTTTGAATAAATGAAATATCTTTTAAATATGATTAGACTGAAATAGGAGGAATTATATTTAAATACATTTAAATTTGTGATTTTTGGAAAATTAAAATTAAATTAGGAAATTTATAAATTAAAATTAAAAATAATAAAATCGATCTATTTAACAAAACTTTATTACTTTATAAAATATTTTAGATTTTACCTCTTTTTGACTTGTTAACAAAAAAAAAATATAATCTTTCAAAGGTTTCATAATATTTTAAAATAATAAAAATGAAAAATTCAAAAAATAAAATAAAATTACTCCATTCAAATTAAATACTTTTTTACCTTAATAAAACTCTGAAATTCACTATAAGAATTTTTTGAAAATTTATTAAAATATTATATAAAATTATTATTAAAAAATGTAAATACTATTTGTGTTGGTTAATCAACCAAATTAATTGAATTTTTTTGACATGATTAAAAATTTCTAAAAAATCCTGACGTTTATTGAAAAAAAAGTTAGTTAATTTATTTTTAAATTAAATATTAGTATTCGATTTTGTCCACCGAGCAGTCACTATTTTAAATCAAATGCTGCTTAACAGCTTCTAAATTCTCCGCCGACCGAATATTTGGAATTTTCACCATAAAACGCTTCAATTTTCTACCGACTGCTTAGAAAAGAGAAATATTTGTTTTTCCAGAACACAACACGACAACGACACACCACAGACCAAACGACGACCAGTTGCTTGACAGACAAATTTCACATTAAAGCCTGAGCCGGCTCAAACCCACCACCTCGATTCCCTTCACTTCTACTTGTTGTCGGCAACCACAACGAAGTGTGTCTATCAATTCTATTCCTTTTACTCCTGTTCTCAACATAAATCCAAAGCTTAAACTGAAGCAAATGCGTGAAGATCTGCCCAGATTTTAGCTTTCTAAATTGTATAAGAAAAAGCTCAAATGTTGGTCCAAGATAATGCAGTTCCCAAAGCTTCTAAGCCTCCCAGGATCAGAACCCTCCCTACACTTCAACCCAACAGGTTCGCCGAATCCAAAAGCCTCGATTTCTCCACATGGGTTTCCGAGAATTTATACAGAATCATGGCAATCGTTGTCCTAGTCGTCACTGTGGCCGCCGTTTTCTTCCTCTATAGTTCCACCGACACGGCTTCCTTCATATGCCTTCAATCCCAGACCCAACGAGCCATGGATTCCATATCCCTCCCTCAAATCAACTGGAATTCAGTCAAACCCATTGCTGACAGGACTTCTCCGTACGCTAATTTCAGATCGGAGCAGTGGATAATTGTCTCCGTTTCGAGTTACCCGACCGATGCGTTGCAAAAGATGGTGAAGATTAAAGGGTGGCAGGTTTTGGCAATTGGGAACTCGAGGACTCCCGGAGACTGGAGCTTAAAAGGTGCGATTTTTTTATCCTTGGATATGCAAGCTAGTTTGGGTTTCCGTGTTGTGGATCATTTGCCTTATGATTCTTATGTTAGAAAGAATGTTGGGTATTTGTTTGCGATTCAACATGGTGCTAAAAAGATCTTTGATGCCGATGATCGGGGTGAAGTAATTGATAACGATTTAGGGAAACATTTTGATGTAGAATTAGTGGGGGAAGGAGCTAGGCAAGAAGCTGTATTGCAGTATAGTCATGACAATCCTAATAGGACAATAGTCAACCCTTATGTCCATTTCGGGCAGCGGTCGGTTTGGCCTAGGGGATTGCCATTGGAGAATGTAGGTGAAATTGGACATGAGGAGTTTTACACTGAGGTTTTTGGTGGGAAACAGTTTATACAGCAAGGGATTTCAAATGGGTTACCGGATGTTGATTCGGTGTTCTATTTTACTAGGAAGTCGGGTTTGGAAGCCTTTGATATTAGGTTTGATGAGCATGCTCCCAAAGTGGCACTGCCACAAGGTATGATGGTGCCGTTGAATTCGTTTAATACGATTTACCATTCATCGGCATTTTGGGCCTTGATGCTCCCTGTTTCTGTTAGCACAATGGCTTCAGATGTATTGAGGGGTTATTGGGGACAGAGGCTTTTGTGGGAGATTGGTGGTTATGTAGCTGTGTATCCACCTACGGTACATCGGTATGACAGAATCGAGGCATATCCCTTTTCAGATGAGAAGGATCTTCATCTGAATGTAGGCCGTTTGATCAAATTCTTGGTGTCATGGAGATCAAATAAGCATAGGTTGTTTGAGAAGATATTGGAATTGAGTTATGCTATGGCAGAGGAAGGGTTTTGGACCGAGCAGGACCTCAAGTTTACTGCTGCTTGGCTTCAAGACTTGCTAGCTGTAGGTTATCAGCAGCCAAGGTTAATGACATTAGAATTGGACCGACCACGGCCAACTATTGGTCACGGGGATCGAAAAGAATTTATCCCTCAGAGACTACCATCTGTCCATCTAGCAGTGGAAGAGACAGGGACAGTTAGTTCTGAGATAGGGAATTTGATTCGTTGGAGGAAGAATTTCGGAAATGTTGTGCTTATCATGTTCTGCAATGGTCCTGTGGAACGAACTGCCTTGGAGTGGAGATTGCTTTATGGGCGGATATTTAGAACTGTGGTTATTTTGTCTGCAAAGAAGAATTCAGATCTTGCTGTTGAAGAAGGCCAATTAGATCACCTTTACAAGTAAGTTTCCTGAAGAATCATTCCTTAAGACATTATGCTTTTACTTTACCAGTTTATTTGTGTATTGTGAATTCTTTTACTTTCTTCTCTTTTGAGTTTTTCTTGGGAGAATAAAGTGACATTCTGGTTTACCAGCTAGCTTTTCATTCGAGCCATTAGCGTGTAGATATGCCTGATTTCATTTTCATCCTTAGCCAGGCAGTCATGATTTTAACCTTTGATTTTATATTAATCTTGTGCTTTAAATTATTTTATAAAATTTGAGGGACTGAAATTAATAACTAGTAAATAGCCGAGTAGTACATTAGGTTGCGGATTGTGTAAAGCAACTTGCTAACATTTTATTTGAAATTTTGAATTCGCAAGTAGAAAAATGAATGAACTATTGAAAGTATCACACAAATTTTGAACATTAGTTGGGGGAAGTATGATGCTCATACTGCAAATGAATTTTTCTAATATAAATTAGACCATAATTATCTTTTCTTATCCTATTTTTTTGACATGTAAGTTAGGTTTGGTACTAAGTCAATTAGGTTGTTGGTGTGTTCCTTTCTTCTGAACTAAGTCTTCCTAAAGGCAGCAATTGTTGTTAAATGGTCAGATAATAGTTCATAATAATGGAAACTTAGCTCTTAAGTGAAGTCATCCCTGTTTTACCAGGCGTCCGTCATGTTTACTAATTATCTCATAACATATTTTACAGGCAGCTGCCCAAGATATTTGAACAGTTCTCTAGTGCAGACGGCTTTTTATTCATTGAAGATGATACCGTTCTTAATTACTGGAATCTACTACAGGCAGACAAAGCTAAGCTATGGATTACAGACAAGGTACCTAAACCTTTCTTGCTTAGCTTTTTTTTTTCTTTGGTGCCTACTCGTGACATGTTTTTTTAATATTTAAAACTAGTTTTATTAGTAATTTTTGTCCCTCGAACATTGGCTGGTAGGTGTTTGTGTTTTGCAATAGATTTGCCATTTAAATGAAAGAAACAGTTCGAATTGTTATAAAATTTTATGCATTATGTTCCTAAGAAATGGAACTTATTGATCATGAGTAACTAATGAGTCGCTTTTATTATTTTTCTTCATGATTTGATGGGATTTAGGTATCCATGTCTTGGTCGACGGCGACAACCAAAGAAAATTCCGATTGGTATTCGAAGCAAGCAGACATGGTAAACAAAGTTGTTAGTACAATGCCAGCACACTTGCAAGTAAACTATAAAGAAGTTGTGAAGAATGAGCAGAGCCTCATAATTTGCAGTTCTGAGATATTTTACGTTCCTCGGCATTTTGTGTCGGACTTTGTTGATCTCGTCAACCTTGTCGGCCATTTAGATATCCATCAAAAGGTTGCTATACCCATGTTCTTTCTGTCAATGGATTCACCCCAGAATTTCGATTCGGTGCTGAGTACAATGGTGTATAAGCAAGACCTACCTTCAACTAATTCTTCGTCTACGCATTATTTGGCACAAGCACCGGCAGTTCATCCGGGGAAGGTGTCGAGTGAAGAGGAATTCATAAAGCTAATCAGAATCATGGCGGAAGGTGATCCCCTCCTAATGGAGTTAGTTTGAAGGTAGCAAATTTGTTTGGTTCACCTTTGTATGATTCTTTTACTGATTGGAAGGGAAGGGAAATTCCCTGTAGATGGTTCACCTTTGTATGATTCTTTTACTGATTGGAGATTCCCTCCAAAGGTCTCATTTAAAGAGTTGCAAAGTCTTTGTTTCTTCTTCTTGTCCGAAAATACAATTACTGCAAACTCCAAACACGGCAAGGAATTACAGACATTAAAGTTCGGAAATCATCTGTTAAACACTGTTTTCACCGAGTACTTCCCTAAAAGCTGCGACCAAAATCTCTGCTAAAACCAGGAGTAAGATAAGCATGAAACAGCCGCCTATGGTGCCATGCTTTTGTGTCCGAGAATATGTAACACGGCTGTCCTTGTTGCCATGGAGGGTCTTATTTGGTGCTAAGAAGGAAGCATGAAGTACAATCGTGTCTAACATTTTATTTCGTAATTATTTTAAGATTAATCTATCTTCCAATAAATTCTTGACACATGGCCTGGTTTTTAATTTCTTTTAATTTTTATTTAAAAAACTTTAAAATCTTAATTTTCTAAGAAGACTAAATCTCAAACAAATTTCTTTATTATTTTAATAATAAATTCTTATAATATTCTATTTATATTAGTCAATTAATAAATTAATATTACTGATTAAAAAAGATTTTTTTATTAAAAAAATTACCAAATAAGAGATGCTTTATGTTGTCCAGTGTCAAGCTGTATTTGCTGGATCATGAAAGGTATGTATGACCATAAAAAAGCCTGTAAGGCTGTTTTTGTTAACCACTTTTTCTTTTGGGTCCTCACTACTTTTTATCCATAAATCCATAATAATAATAAATATGAATAATATTATTAATAAAGTAAATAATTATTAAATTTAATTTTTTAATTAAAACCAAATCTTTATTATCATTCAGAATTAGATTCAATCCTCCACAATTTCTTTACTTTCATCTTCTTTAGTATATATTAAAATATATTTTACATTAATATTTTAAAATTAAATTTTGATATAAAATATTTATAAAATTAAGTATAACTCGGCCGAGCTAGATAAGTTTAAGTTTTGCATAAATTTTGATTGACTTGAAGTAAATTGAATTTTTCCTATATCTTAATTACAAAACCGAATAAAATGAGAATCAAAATACATTAAAAATTATATTATTTATAATTAAATGGATTTATTACAAACACCAACCAATTAACCGGTTTAATTCATTTCGATTAATTCGCTCTCAACTAATTTATGTGCTCCTATCAATGTCTGATTACGAAACTGAAAACCGTGAATGCAGCCTATCAACTAACGATTATTTACTATAATTCGAGGATGATAAATTAAACGATGCAAATCGTGAATTATTCAAATTTAATTTAATTAAAGTTCGATTAGAATTTAATTTATTAGACTCGATTTAAGTTTGAATCCGGTTCAAATTCTTAACGAGTTGAATCAAGTTATTTGATATCCGATTCAGAAAGTTCATGAGCTAATCAAAAATAATATATTGATTTAAAAAATATATTTAAAATTTAAATTTCTAAACTTAAACCCTAAAATATAAACCTTAAATATAAATCTAAACTTAACCAGCTAGACCCTAAACTAACATTTTTATACCTTAAAATTAACAAGTTTGAGTTTATACAACTTATTTTTGGATATGACTTTAAATAAGATATGACAGGTGACGAACTACATAAATTCGATACGATTAAAGATCGATCAACACTTTTTAGATATTTCAAAAGAATCACTTATTTATAATATAAGCAAAAGAAAATTTTGATGGACTTATCAGTGTTTTTTAAAAGTGCTTCCGCAAAAATATTTTAAAAAATACTTTTAAATTTTTTTAGTGTGAGATTTAAGTGTTTGATATTATCATTAAAAATACTTTTAGATAAAATATTTATTTTAAATATTATTAAAAACATAAAAAAATAATGACAAGAATAAGGACAAACAAATGATTTTGTTTAAATACACTTTCAAAAAAAACTAAAACTAAAAAATTTTATTTTAAAAAATACATTTTCAACCAAACTCTAAAACACTTTGACATGAAAAATTATTTAATAGAATAATTTAATAATATTTTTTATTATTATAATTAAAAAAACTCTTATATCTCATTTTATATTATAAATTAAGAATAAAAATCACATAAGATTCGTTAAAATTTTGAAGTACTATTCAAATATATAAAATACATAAATGTTAGCTCCAAGTTAAGGGAAGACGAAAACTTTGTGCAACATAAATTTTGGTGTTACTCAAAGTGTGTTTAGGGTAAGTAGTGAATAGAATGCATTATTATTATTATTATTATTATTATTATTATTATTATTATTTTAAAAGTGACCTTTCTCCCTGATATATCATGTGATCCTGACCTACATTTTTAATGTTTCAAAACAGAAATCACCTAAAAGTTTAATGGTCTGAGTTGTCTTTTAAATGGTCTTGGAGGACCTACTTGGTCTCATTTCTTACTCATATTTAGCTTTTGTAGACACTGAATATAACGTTAATCATCTAGTCTCAATGATTAAGAGAATAATTGTTGTTTTTAGAGGTTATTAATTTAAATATAAGTAATGTTAATACGATCAGTGTCTAATGGTTGAAAGTATATTTTAAAACAGATACTACTGTAACAATGTAGTTGATTAAAAAAATATATTATAAAATTATATTTTATAATATTTTTTTAATTAATACAAGTTATCTTTTAGATTATTCATTGAATTCTCTTATTTAATTTTTATTTGGTTTTCGTTTAAGTATACATCTCGTGCATGAATTAGACAATTTTTTTTTCATTAGTATTTAAATTTTTTATTTTAATTTAATATATGAATTATATTAGTATTTAATAAATTTGACTTTTTATATAAAAAAACTAAAATAAATAAAAGTCCATAAATATTAAAAGTCTAAACCGATAATTTACAAATTATGATTTTTGTTTACCTAAAACCCTAAAAATAAAAAGTCTTTTCCTTTTCCTTTCTTTTATTTTCTTTCCTTTTTCTTTCTCTGTCATTTCCTTTCAAACAGTGAGTAAACCACAAACAAACCCAAAATATATTATTTTTCTCTATATTGCTTCTTCTTTCGGCTTTCAAGTTTCAACCATAATCCATTCAGTATTCTTATTTCAGACTATCTGAATCTGCAAATCTCGAAAAAGTCTGAGAAAAATTAATTGATAAAGTTGGAGAGAGAAACACTAAGCAACGCATGACGATCCCATCGCAATAATTCACTTTTTCCTTTCCCAGCATCTTCCCTTCATTTTTATTTTCCTACTCTGCTTACCCCTTCCTTTCTTCGAACTCAAAGAGGGAGAGAGATCTTTCTACAGGTACCTTGTTGCCTTCGTCCCCATCTGTTTTTTTTTCTCATTGATATGATCAACTCATTGCTCTGATCATTTCTTTGTCTGGATCTCCATTTTTCGTGTTTGTTTTGATGTCTGTTGATCTGGGTATGCTTGATATTGTGTAAACTTAAATGGGTTTTGTTTATTTTTTCTTAACTCTTGTTTTGATCTGAGTGTCTGATTCGATTGTCATTTTTTCCAGATTGTCTGCTTGTTAAATCTTTATTCTCTCATTGTAAATGTAAGAGAAGTTAAGAATTCAGTTTTCCGGCAGGGGCTTTAGAAATGGTTTAATTTGTTATTGTAGCCAAACACTATAGATTAAAGATCTTAAGTTAAGCTTTAAATGGTTCTTGGGTTCTTCATATTCATTTTTTCCTAGCTTTTTGATCCCGTGATTGATCATGTTAATTGCTGCTTGGATTTCTCATCAATGGCATTAATGCTAAAATTCCGTTGCTTCCTTGCAGCCTTCTGATTGAGTGATTAAATTAAAAATGCATAGTTTCCTCAAAGTGCTAATTGTTGATTGATTTTTGTGACAAGTTTCAAGCTAGATTGATTAGAGTATTCTCCTAAGAGCATGGAACAACTGCAAGCTAACGTTTGGAATTGAGTGTGTGGGATAAGTGGTCTTCTGTTATAATATAATCAAAATTATGGATTATTGGTTTTAAAAAATCAGTTTACCTTTTTTTTTTTGGCCAGAACAATAGGAGATTATTAAATTTCATTCATGTGAAGTTGGAAAATGTGTCCATGTGGAAATATGCTTTAAAAAAAGTTTAAAGAGGAATGCTGGTTGGAAATCCCCTGTCAATTATGTGAACTTCATCTTGTTGTTTTGGATTCGGCAATTTGTGATGCATAGACAGAACACATTGTTCTTGTTTACTTAAGCTGAAAAGTTGCTCTTAATCTTTCATATACTGGTGCAGAATATAAATTTTGTATTAGGAGATTAACTATATGGTATAAATCATTCTTATTCTATGTTTTATCACCAATTTTGCAACTAAGCTCAGCAAAGTATTTATTGTGATAGCCTAAATAAATAATTCATGGAGCATTTTGATTGTATCAGTAGATTTGATTCTGAAAGGAAGATATGAATTCTTAGGGCATTAATCTCTTCCTTCTGATGTGGATCAAATTCCTTACACCGATGAATGAATGGGAGAAGTTTATAAGCATTAAGCACACATCAGTTATCCAAGTGTTTAAGGATTCTATGAAGAAGATAATCATTCTCACAACCAAATGCATGCTTCTTTGATAGGTGGTTCCTACATTTGTTATGAAATGATGAAGGAGCTTTATTGTTCATATCAATGTATTGAAAATGTCATTTTTTTTCTTATATATATATATATATATGTATGTAGTATTTATATTTATATATGGGAAGTTGGCCATCAAGCTCACTTGAAAGAAGATCGTGGGGGAAAACAGGATTCAGCTACTAAGATTGTTAATGTTATTTAGAATTGTTTGACTTAGAAGCAATACATATCAAGTCAGTTCGGTTGCATGCTGGACACATAAAGACTCTTTATGAAATTTCTGAATGTAGAATCTTTTTTTTTCGGTTTAACCACTGGTGTCCGACCCACTGGTTGACTAATCCAGATCAGGTTTTGCAGATCCCCATTATGGGTGACCTTCCCAACCCAGTTTTTCTCCATTCACAACCCTAGGATTCGGACGCCTGACCTTGCTTAAGGGATCTTGTGCCTCATCCCACTAGACCAACTGGTTGTTGGTCTGAATGTAGGATCTTTGACAGTACATAGTGTCACAGCATTGTCTTGTTACTGAATGTTGTAGAATCTGTGACATCTTTTTAATTGGTGCTGTTATAACAAGAAACTCACTCTGTTTTCTGCTATGGCCCTGATTATGACACTGTTATATTTTATTTTCTGCTTATTAGTGCACTGTGAAATAGGAACATAATTTTAATTGACTTAGACTATTGTAAGCATTGGTGAATAAGTTTCTTTTTAATTTTTTAAATATTTTGTACCATGACAATTTTTTAGTGCATGATAAGCTACCTGTATTTCTCCAGCAAGTTTTATGCAACTTCCTGACTCATGCAGGTTGGATTCTCAAGTTGATCTATCGTATTTTTGCTTGAGAAAACATCAATAAAGAACGCTGAGAATGTCTAGCCCTACAAAAGTTCTGGATCCTGCATTTCAAGGAGTGGGTCAAAAACCGTATCCTTAAGATGAAGGGCATATAATGAGTTGTGAATTTATGTACTTGACATCTTCTAAACTTAACTTTTGATAAGAGAGACAGAGACCAGAATCTATTATTTTTCCAACACCACCATGAAAACGAATAATGACAGGCTTTTTTTTAGATGTGTGCTTATGTTCCATATATTTATATAAATGCTGCTAGTTTTTTGCATAAAGACTGTTGCACTTGACATCTTATAGTGGGACTGAAATCTGGCGTATTGAGAATTTTCAGCCAGTTCCGTTGCCAAAGTCTGACTATGGAAAATTTTATATGGGGGATTCTTATATTGTCTTACAGGTGAAGATTCTGTTTCTCTCTTGTTTTCTCTATTTTGTGTGGACACACACTGACAGTACATGCATTTTCTTTTTACCTTATTCTGGGCCGAGATAATTCATTCAAGGTGATATACTGCTTTTTTAATGTCTCAATCACTTCTTTTATATGCATTTCTGTAGACAACATCTAGCAAGGGTGGTTCATATCTATATGATATACACTTTTGGATTGGTAAAGATACTACTCAGGTGTGTTTCTACTGCATTTACTTTTACTCTTCTTAATTTGTTCAGAATTTAAATGCGCCTTCAATTGCATTAAGATATCGTTTGAGATCATTTTGTCACATGCAGGATGAGGCTGGAACGGCTGCTATCAAAACAATTGAGCTTGATGCAGTACTAGGAGGGCGTGCAGTGCAGCACAGGGAACTTCAAGGCCATGAATCTGACAAATTTTTGTCATACTTTAAACCTTGCATTATCCCATTAGAAGGTGGCATTGCTTCTGGATTTAAAAAGCCAGAAGAGGAAGAGTTTGAAAAGCGGTTATATGTCTGTAAAGGAAAGCGAGTTGTTAGATTGAAGCAGGTATCTGCTGTTCACCTACATATGGATGAATCGAAAAAGAAATTTTTATCGGTTCTACCTCCTATTTTTTATGAAGAAAATGAATCTTTTTATTGAAGGATAAAAAATGGGTTTGATGAGTATGGATAGAAAGAAGCAAGAAACAAAAAGCTAGTTGAACTAATCATACGGTATTTATCGAGACTATTGGCAATCAACTGAATACCATGTGTTATGCTCTCTTCAGGTTCCTTTTGCTCGATCGTCACTGAATCACGATGATGTTTTCATCCTAGACACTCGGAATAAGATTTATCAGTTCAATGGTGCCAACTCTAATATTCAGGAAAGGGCAAAGGCATTAGAGGTTATTCAGTTCTTAAAAGAGAAGTATCATGATGGAACGTGTGATGTTGCAATTGTTGGTAAGGTTTTATGAATTTACTGTATTAACGATGCTGTTTTTCCCACATCTCTACAAATCTATGAGTACTAATTGAACTGGGTGAAAGGTTTATTTATTTTACTCTGAGACTGATACATTTTGAACCTTTGCCTATATATACATTAATGTAACCACTCTGCAGATGATGGAAAATTGGACACTGAGTCCGACTCTGGTGAGTTTTGGGTTCTGTTTGGTGGTTTTGCTCCAATAGGAAAGAAAATTCACAGTGAAGATGATGTTATTCTCGAGACTACTCCTGCTAAACTTTATAGGTATTTTTATGTTTCTTACTAGTTGCGAAATGAAGATGCACCTTTAAATTTTTTCTAGAACTAGATGCAAATACTATGCATCTTATTTATATGTTGGTAATTATAATTTAGTTTATTAGTAATTGCAACCAGATTACTAAAGCATAACAGAAAATTAAGCAACTGTTCATGGATTTGCAAGACTGCAATAAGACTTGTAACTTGTTTTCTCCTTGTTGCATGTGCATCAAAGGTTTTTTTATGTACTAAAAAATTTACAAGTAGAAAACAAGTTACATTCTCAACCTTTCATCCCTCAAAAATTAAGCACTTGTTTTCTCCTTGTTTTCTCCTGTAGCATAACTGATGGTGAGGTGAAGATCGTCGGAGGGGAATTATCAAAAGGCCTATTGGAAAACAACAAATGCTATCTACTAGACTGTGGTGCTGAGGTTTTTGTATGGGTTGGACGGGTGACACAAGTAGAGGACAGAAAAGTTGCATGTCAAGTTGCTGAGGTAGAGCTTGAGACATGGTTTTGATTTCTTCATGTATTTTAAGAAAATGAATTCTCATTCTCAACCTTTCATCCCCAGGACTTTGTTGGTGGCCAGCGAAGACCAAGAGCAACACGCATAACCCGTGTCATTCAAGGGTATGAAAACAATTCATTCAAGTCCAACTTTGAATCTTGGCCTGCAGGGACCACAACTGTTGGCTCTGAGGAGGGGAGAGGAAAAGTAGCTGGTAGGGATCAATTACTAAGTTGCAAATTACACTATTATATTTTGCGGTTAATATTGTCGAATGGGGTTTTTCTACTTATAGCTTTGCTGAAACAACAAGGAGCTGGTGTCAAGGGGATGATCAAAAGTGCTCCCGTAAATGAAGAAGTTCCTCCTCCTTTACTTGAAGGCAGTGGAAAGATGGAGGTTGGGTTATTACTCTGCTTTGGTTATGCCATTCGACTTAAAAGATCAAATCTCTTCACTCAAATACAGTGTTGCTTGTTTTTCAGGTATGGTGCATCAATGGCAGTGCCAAGACACCATTGCCAAAAGAGGATGTTGGTAAATTCTACAGTGGGGACTGCTACATTGTGCTTTATACCTACCACTGGGGTGAGAGGAAAGAAGATTACTTTCTATGCTGTTGGATTGGAAAGGATAGCATTGAGGTAATTTACATTGTTCTTAGTTGGTATGAAATAAGTTGCACAATTTTCCCTTGTCCTTTCAGTCAATTCACCTTCAACTGTTTGCTCATGATAGAACTTTCAGTCACATAGCAATGTGAAACAGCGGAGTTGGATGTTAAAAAATATGGACTAGACTGCTGCCACTATGAGTTGCTTGTAATGTAGATATGCCTCCAATATGAGTGCCTACGAGGCTACCACTAATTTAGAATTTAAGAGTTTCCTTATTTCATGCACATTGTAAAGTTGGATCACCACCTAATTTGGATTCTTAAGCTGCCAATTCATTTATCATTACTTTTCTCTCTTCACACTTGAAGCACTTCCAATTGCATTGGATCCGAATCCCCTCTTTTCCCATTCCTCAATTTTTTTTTGTATAGTAGTTACATGTGAAATTGATGGACCATTATTCTCGGGATGTTCATTCCTTCTATATTATTTGCTAAAACTATACAAATTTCTTAAATCAGGAGGACCAAAAGATGGCTGCACGGTTGGCTAATACAGTGTTTAACTCGTTTAAGGGGAGGCCTATCCAGGTATAATATTACCTTTGGTTGAATACGATGATTCTAATGCTTATGTTGCTAATATATGTTCCTTGCAGGGTCGAGTGCTTGAAGGTAAAGAGCCACCGCAATTCATTGCACTTTTCCAGCCTATGGTGGTCCTTAAGGTATTCAACTTGACCTCAAAATTTAGAATCTCATTTCGAACTGCTTGAAAGTCTTTGGTTTAGATTTGGATGGTATTGACTATTTTTTCTATTATTGATTCCTATCTAGGGTGGTCTAAGCTCTGGTTATAAAAGGAGTATAGCAGACAAAGGCTTGACAGATGAAACCTATAATGCAGATTGTGTAGCTCTATTTCAGATTGCAGGAACAGCTGTGCACAATAATAAAGCATTGCAAGTTGATGCTGTATGTATTAGTTGGTTATTTTGTCAATTTTTTTCCTTTTAAATTATGTTTGGCGGGTTTTGAATTTCCCATGCATGGATGTTTTCCCCCCCTTAAAACTTACATGCAAATCACTAGTTCGATTTATTTATTTATTTATTTTTGCATGTAACTACATTGTTGGCCCTAACATTTCCTGTTGAGACCATTAACTGTAGTGCCTTGTTTGATGCAACACGTTATTCAATTAGCACTGAAAGTGGATAGTTGAACCTCTGTTTGATTTTGAGCAATTTGATTAAAAGTTTGTCTAGTTAACAGGCAAACAATTGAATGATTTTATCTTCCTCTCCCAATGAGGAATTGCTTGTTTCATCGACAAAATTTGATGCATCAATAAGACTTCTCATTGTTTTGTTTAGCTTTAAAGACCTTCCCTATCTCAACAAATTTGAGATTTCTTTTTTAATTCTGAAAGTGGGGAGATTAATCTCTTCCTATCACACTTCCCAGAGCATTATTGTAATCATGATTTGATGCACACACAAAAAAAGCATTATAGTATTCATCTTGTCTGTTGAAGTTTCCATCCCTTTGCTATTCTCTCAAGCAATGACGAAAAATCCTTTTGCTATGCTTTTACTAATTATAATGACATAATTTATTTAGTCAATGAAGCTTCACCGTAATTTCCTTGGCTTTTAGTTCATTAGTGTTATAAAAGAAATTTGTTTTCCTGTGCTAAGGTGATCTTATTTGCAAATACATTTATGAGATGTTGAAAAGCACAAAGGGGAACACAAATGCAATCCTCACTCTCCCCATTAGATCCAAGCTAATTTATTTGACATCAAATTTGTGATGATGTCTGTATTCCCACAGTTTGTTGTGATGCTGTGTGCAGCATAGTTATTCCTTTCTTAACCTAACAGCAATGCTTTTTATTTATTGATAACTTTTGTTTAGGTGGCAACATCATTAGATTCGACCAAGTGTTTCCTCTTGCAATCTGGATCTTCAATTTATACTTGGCATGGGAATCAAAGTACTTTTGAACAGCAGCAATTAGCTGCAAAAGTTGCAGAGTTTCTGAAGGTATACTCATACAAGTTCTTTTGGCCTTGGTTGTGAAAAGATTAAATCACATTGATTTTTTGAGAAACCTGGAAAATAACTTATACGGTAAGATTTAATTATTGTAATCAATCACTACAACTAAAGAATGTAATAACAAGAATATATGCTATATATCCTGTACTCATCAAATGGTAAGATTTAATTATTGTAATTATAACAGCACTTTTTTAGTGTTTCAGTCAAGTTTTTGTTTGATCACAATTCAGATTATTGTAACTATTTTCTGCTTTTTGAGACTTGGTTAGGTATTTGCAACTTTCTTCCCTTCGAATTTATACTGAATACTTTGTAGGGCAAGATCAAATATACTGAAAATTAAACATTTAGTTGCTGTATTTCATCTCTTGTATATTGTATATTTCTAGAAGGCATTTTACTTATGGTTTTCTCCTAAATGATAAAAAGTCAATAATAGCACTGTTAGTTCTTTCAACCCACTCCACCCATTTCAATCAATCATCTATTTATCTTCTTTTGAATTCAGCCTGGAGTTGCTCTTAAACATGCTAAAGAAGGAACAGAGAGCAATGCCTTCTGGTCTGCACTTGGGGGGAAACAAAGTTATACCAGCAAAAAGGCATCTACAGAGACTGTCAGGGATCCTCACTTGTTCACTTTCTCTCTTAATAAAGGTGTCTTATTTATGATTGATTTGCTTTATTTTCAAATTCGTGCTCTAAGATTTCTTACTACTGCTTCAGTTGTTAATGAAGCTTATTACCATTCTAACTGTTCGTTCCTTGATTTTTTTCTTCTAAATGGACGCCTCAGGAAAGTTTCAGGTGAGTTTTTTATGATGTAATTTACACTTGTTCATACAGGAATCCAGGTATCTTCTATATATAAGTTTTCATTTTGTTGTGCAGGTTGAGGAAGTTTACAATTTCTCTCAGGATGATCTCTTTACAGAAGATATTTTGATACTTGACACACATGCTGAAGTGTTTGTTTGGGTTGGTCAATCAGTGGACACCAAAGAAAAGCAAAATGTTTTTGAAATTGGCCAGGTACAAATAAAACTTTGGTTCCTTTATCCTTTTGTATCTTTCCAATATGCACATTATTCATTTAGAAGTTATTTGCAGAAATACATAGACTTGGCTGTGTCTCTAGATGGTTTGTCCCCGAATGTTCCACTTTACAAAGTTTCTGAAGGAAATGAACCCTGCTTCTTCACAACATTCTTTTCATGGGATTCCACCCGAGCTACTGTATGTGTCCATGACTGGATTTTCATACTTTATCCTTGATTTACTTCCACTTCAATTAACGTTAAATCATTTTTGTATCATTTTCATAAACAAGAAATTATGAGAATTCCTATTCTCAGATTGTTGATTCAAAATGGGAGAATATCTAGAATCTATATGGTTTCAACTAATGCAATTGTTTTCTAGTGAGGAAATGTTTGAGTAGTTTGATGTAGAGTCTTTATAAGATTAAATGACCATTTAATCAGACCTTTAACCATCATATATACCTGCGTTTCACATGTTTTTTTCCTATGCACTAAATAATAACAGGAGGTAAAAAGTCAAAGCATAAGGTTATAAAATTTAAATTAAATTGAGAGAGCCCCAAGGATGGGAAGTAGGATTCTATCATTCTGTGCATTATGATGATGTATTGGTATGTATGGACCAGAGATGGAGTTGATTGAAATAGTGTACTGTGTTTTAAGAAACTACCATTGAATTCTTCTAAAATTTGAAATTTAAGGATCATACCAATGCAAGTTTCTTGTATCTTAAATGACTTCAGCTTTACACTGTTGATGTCACTCACAATGTACCCTGAAAAGAAATAAATACAGTTGCTATTATTTCTCCACACACTGAAATTTATGACACTATTCCTTTTGTTTTTAAGGGAGGGTTAACAGATATTTTACTGACATGATTCACCCTTTCTTGTATTATTGCATTCAACTTTATCTGTTTGATATTTATGTTTAGATGTGCCCCGTGATACAGGTGCAGGGAAACTCATTCCAGAAAAAGGTGGCATTGCTCTTTGGAGCTAGTCATGCTGTGGAGGTAAATTATTTCCTTAGTTCTCATGAAGTAAAATTTTTAATGCTTGAAGTTTCTGCCTGCACTGCGAAATTGGGTTCACAAAAAAATCTAGCTGGGGTTAATTATCAATCTATGAAATTTTGATGAACTGAGCTAGGTTAACATTGTGATATAAAGTTACACCTTTTTCTGTTGTACAATATGAATTGTTTTTGGCTTCCTGTTAAATTTTATTATGGCCTTTTAACAAGTTAAAAAAAATGTTGTAGTTTTTTATTCATTATGGATATCAAGAATCATTTTTATATTAAAACATATTGCTACTAACATAATTCAGAAAGAGGACGTGTTTTGGGTGACATGTAAAGCAAAATTTTAAGATGAATTTAATTACACTTGATGGCAATGAAGACTAGTAGTTGTTGCTCTTAAGGTGGAGACTAGATCCTGGCCTTGTAGTCTTTTTAGGGGGTAGCGATTCCGATTGGTAAGTTAAGGACAAGTCATGTTATATCTTATTTGTGGGTAATTCCTTGGTCTCTCTTTTCTCAAAAGTCAAAACAATTATATTTACTATATATGCTAGTTCGCTGACTTATGGATTCGTCGCTGCCGAGACAGGTCAAGTCCAATGGGAACCAAGGGGGTCCCACTCAAAGGGCTTCAGCTTTAGCTGCCTTATCTTCTGCATTCAATCCATCTTCTGCCAAACCATCCCCATCGGTAATGAACTGCATATGCCACTTAACTTTGCTGAAGTCTCTCTCTCTCTCTCTATGTATTTAAAGTTGACTGCTCATGCGATTTAACTTTTTCCGGAGCTCTTTTTTATATCTTTTTTTTTTTTTTTTTTACTTTTTAGTCTCAATTAATAAAATCTGAAAAGGTGCTAGTAAGTTGAACCTGTTAATTCCATCTATCTAAGTTGAACAAGACTATTAGCTGTTTAGTCTGGGAAAGCATTTGCTTTATGGCCGTCTTTCATCCAAAACTTCAAATGATGGCAATTTGGTTCTTATGTTTAGTTCTTTGATATGATTATGTACCTGCCACTTGAAGCCCCTATTTTACAAATGGTAATTTTATCAAAAGATATCACAATTATGTCATTACTATCTGCCCCTATTTCGCATCTTTGATATGCTTATGTACCTGGTACTTGAAGCCGATCTGACATTAGATTTTCACTGCAGAAAATGAACCATTTTGAGTTATCCCTTGTACTAGTTGTTTCTTTTATATCTTATGAGTTATGACAGATTGGTTTTTGCAATTTGATTTCAGTTTTGCCTATTTTGCACACTCAATTTTGTTGGTGTTGAAATCTGACACTAGGGAATGATGAAACAGTAGAGAAACAGAACAATAACAAGAAGAAAAACAGAAAAGTAGCTTCTGTTATTAAAAGAATTTTGTCAAGAGAATCAATTAAATTACAATGAGTTTACAGAATATTTATAGACTAAAGAATAGGAGTTTTCGTACATTTAGGAGTCCAGACTTTTAACTCTAATCCTCTTAGGAGATTAACTCTAGATAAACTAACAACTAACTTTTATAACAAGTAAAAATGTAATACAAGTAAAACTCTAATACTTTTCGGGTAAGCTTACAGAAACTTCATGTGCACCATATTATCAGGAACATAGGAGAACCATTTTATCATTTATTTTCAGTAACCACAAAGAAAGTCGTGGTGTTTGATTTACCTTATTATCATGGGGTTTGGTTCAACTTTGTTTTATCAATCAGCAAAGACCAAGTGGATCAGAGAAGGGTTGCAAGCATAGGATACTAGTAGTAACAAGAAGCTGCTTCATATTGCCTTTTGGATGTCTTTGAAAAGAGACTGTTTTTAATTAGATTTTTTTTGGTTTTAATCTTTAATTTGTCCTGTTAGAAATGTGTTTTATTTTTTGAAAATTAGTTTTGTTTCCTCCATCTCAGATAATTTCGGCCTGATAATGCATTTATTTCCTCTTTTCCAATGGGTTTGAACATCAGTTCTGCCCACTTTCGTCAATCATGTATATTTTGACTTTAGCTAGTTTATATGATCTTTCTGCGTAGTATGCCGTTTCATTGATGCATGTCTGATATATTATTTGTTTATATGTATATTATTATGGCTGATTTTCTGTGCCTGCATTTTGAGAATTCAGAGCATTGGTTATACTGCTTTACGAGTTAATGATTTGATATGTGCCATTGTTGCAGTCCCAGGCTCAATCCAATGGAAATAATGGTGGGCCTACGCAAAGAGCATCAGCTCTAGCTGCCTTATCATCTGCGTTCAATTCATCATCTGCGGGCAAAAGGTCAGCTCCAAAGCCTTCCAGCAAAAGTCAGGGTTCACAAAGGGCTGCAGCTGTAGCTGCTCTTTCTGCGGTTCTTACTGCCGAGAAGAAGCAACCGCAGGATGGATCCCCTGCAAAATCCACTAGCAGCACTCCTGCTGTATCCAGCCCACCCTGTAAGAACCCGTTATTTTGGACTAGAAGATATCTAGAAAACAGCAATCATTGTTTTAATCTGGTTCACAAGTTGTTAAATCTTCCATCTTCTTTAATTGAATTTGACCTCATTTTTTCGTATAATTGTGAAACTGTCTGACGGCATTGAGATTGTACAGCCGTAACAAAAAGTGAAGCAGACCCTTCTGAAGTTGAGGATTCTCAAGAAGTCGCTGAAGTCAAGGAGACGAGTATAGTACCCGAGGCCGAAACCAAGGGGCTGGATTCGGAACAAAAGCAAAAGATACAGATGGATGAGAATGGTACATATAGTTACGAGCAACTGAAAGCCATATCTGGTGATGCTGTAACTGGAATCGATCTCAAACGGAGAGAGGTTTGTTCTGCCATTTATGTTCTAAAGTTAACTCATTACCTATTTTCCCCGAAAATATTGTTCTTACTCTTCAATTTGTCAGGCTTATCTGTCTGATAAGGAATTCGAGACAGTTTTTGGTATGGAAAAAGAATCATTCTATAGATTACCAAGGTGGAAGCAAGACCTGAAGAAGAAGAAAGCTGATCTATTCTAAAATTGTGTTGCTGTTGGTATACGATTCCGGATTTCTACGTCGTAGCATCCAATATTTGGTCATATGGTGTTGTCTAAAAGAGTGATATTTTTTGGGGTTTTCTTTTTCCTAGTGACAATGAGCATTGCCATGGTCACATATAGCTGCAGATAAGGACAGGTTTGGCATGGCAGCCCAGCATTCTTTGATTTGGTTTGCCATGCATCTCCATCATATATTTCCTTTCCCATTGTTTTAATTTGTTAAAGTTGGTGATGTATATGATATTGCATTTGTATTGAACTCCAATACAAGTAATTAAAATTCAGTGTTTGACACACACTCTGATTATTACAGATTGCTGGAGATGATTGAAGCAGACTTATATGGATAATAAATTTTTGATTTTTTTTTTATTTTATTTCATTGAAGCACTCTTTTTTTTTCCTTTTTCTTAATATGGTGCCGATGAATCTCCTGTTAAGATTATAGGATCAACACATTAATAATTACTCTTGAAGTTGATGGTATAATTTTTTAATAAATTGTTTAGTAGAAATTAGTTACTTTTATAATTTATTATTAATTATGTTTAAATTAGTGTATAATTGTAGATTATGGAGGATATATTTAAACATTATGACAAAAAATTCAGACAAAAGAATCATTCAAGTAAATGACAAGATTTTGTCATACGAGATTTATTTGTAGTTATAAGTTAGTATTGTGAGTTATGCAAAGACGTTATACTAAAAAACAATTAAAAGGTACTAAAAATTATTCGTGGATGTTTGTGGTTATTATCGGTGTAAATTCGATAGCGATTTTTCTATTTTTGTATTGCTTACGCAAACATAGACATAATTTTCTCTTGTTGTAAGAAAATTATTTTGATTTCGAGCTAAATATTTGTATTAAATTTAATTTTTTATATATATTTAAGAAAAATGAAAGAAATATTGTTATAGTTTGAATCCTAATATTGTAAATGAAAAAATTGAGTTGATAGATTTTTTTACATTAAGTTTTTATAAAATTTAATTCGAATTAAAATGAATGAAATCCTTGCGAAGAAAATGTATTTCTTCACCATCCACCCTATTTCTTTTTCCCTCATGGCAAAATTATTTAACAAAATCTAAATGGAATATAATTACATAGAGAAAAGAAAAAGAGTTATACCAATTGAGGGTTGGGTGCATATTGGATTTCAAGTCCAAATTTTAAAAATATAATTATTAAGAAAAAGAATTACAAATTTAAAACAGAAATTATAAAATAATATATTTATTAAATAACAAACTTTAACATTGGATGTATTATTTTCTATGAAGTCTAATTCATACAGATTTATAAGAACAAAACCAATGAACAAAGAATCTATATCCCAAATTATTTAGGGTTTGTTGGATAAGTTTTTGACTGTTGAATGTAGAATCTCTTTCGAATGTTTAATTTTTTGTATTTTTTAAGCTCGTCGGACTAAACTCAAGCTTGTCAGACTTAATTCGACTCAAAATAGATAATTTTGTTATATTTTTTTCCTATAAAAGATAGAATATTGTTAAAAACATTTTCATAACCAAAACGGAAACAAAATTCAATATTGAGAAAGGGAAAAAGTATCCAATTTATTTTAACTAATTTATTTCAATAATTTTTTCTTATTTATTTTGTTAAAGAGATTATATGTGTAACATAAAATATAATTATTTTGAACTTGTTTACGAGTTGTTTGAGCCGAACTTAAGTAGGCTCGGCTCGACTCGACTCATTAAAGTCTCAAGTAGAACCCGAACTAAACTTTAATCAAATCAAATCTAAATAATTTACAAACTGATCAAACTCATTATCGACCCCGATTTCACCCTGTTTTTTCATCGGATTTTATCTCAAATACAGCCGTTGAAAAAGTTGAAATTTATTGTTTCTCTTAAGAACGGATTTTCTTCCTTCAACCCAACTTTTCAACAACATATTACAATCTAAAAGTATTACTCTATATAAATTATGTTTAATAAAAAACAATAATTTACAGAAAAAGAAAAAAACGAAAAGTATACATTTTTTTATATTTCATCTTTCTAGCAATCCCTATAAACAGAAGTTTCTGCTTCTATTAAACAAATTAGCTTCAAAATTACGTGATTAGTATTACCACGCTGAATAATTGAATAATCTGAAACTGAGTTGGGACTCAATCCTATGAGTGAACTGGCTTCCTGAATTGACTCAGTCGATGTAATCAGATTTACATTCTTCAATATATGCCCATTCCCGACGAGTTGACTCAAAACTCCAGACTCAGAGATGGAACTCTTCTTCTTATGCTGCATTGTAGCTCTAACGATCTCGGTCAACATCGCACTACTTAATCTTCGAATTCCCCGACCTCCACCCATCAAAATCCACGAGTTAACCAGGTGATGGGACTGGGTTTTCTCAGAGTTACGCTTGTTATGCTTACTGGAGCTGCTTTCCTTCGTCAATATATAAACCGATTCCGGGCTCCGATTCCTGACACGGCCGAGTGGGTCACTCAGTAACATGGAATTTTTAACGTCCAATAAGATTATATGCTTGAAGTTTCGCCGGAGTCTGCCTAATAGCATCGGATAACAAGCCCATCTTCTCAGACTCATCGGGACGTGATCTAGGAACCCAGCCAGCGAGTTCTCAGGATCCAACTCATGCGCATCAAACCCCACAACGGAGCCATACGTCAACCGAGTTGACTCACCTTCAACTCCAGTTGAATTACTATAAGTACTTCCTCGGCTCTTCTTTCCCCAAATAGTCTCCTTTACTTCTTTCTTCCCAGATTTCCAGAATTGGGTCGAGTCAAAAGTTAAGATCGAGTCACGCAAAGTCTTGCCACTCGAGTCGTTGTAGTGTCGAATGAGTTTGAAGAAGGAGTCGTTCTCTTCCTCAATAACAGAGGTGAATCTCGAAGATAAGGAAGAAGAGACGAAGAGGAAAACAACGTCGGCTCTGGAAGTGATTCCCGACCTATGCAAGAGACGTAAGAAAAGTCGCATATCATCTTCGTTCACATCTTCAATAACATGGCCGACAACAAGTTCGTTCATGGCTTTGGTCCCGCGTCTATACAGAGTCCCCATCCCTTGTAAAGCGAAAGAACCGGTGGGTCTTTTATTGCGGTGTAAGGGTTTATGCTCCCTCATCTGAAAGAACCAAAGGGAAGAAGAGAATCGAGGATGGGGTTTACTGGTAGTTGTGGATGGATTGGATGGTTCGAAGGTAGATAGAGTGAAGAGGAGTAGAGTGAGTAGAATAAAGAGAGCGCAGAGGGAGATGGTAGATAGAGCTTTGGTGAGAAGTAGAGTTGAGGTTGTTCTTCTAATGGAGTTTGGGATTTTGTTTTGGTCTGTGGGGAAGAAGACTAGGAGTAAACCCATAGCGCCTCTTCTTTCTTTGTTGGCGTTGAGGTTAGTCTTAGCTGCGAAACCCATGTCTCATTTTTCTTCCCCTTCTATGATCTCTTTCCTTTTCCCACACAGTCTGTCTCTGTCTCTGGTGTGTCCTATGCTTTTTTTGGGTTCCAGTGGGAAGGATGGATATGGATTGCGTTGTTTTCAGTTTCACGAAGAATCGTACCAAGAGGGGGGCCTTCCAAACCCTATACTTCATTAATTGGATACCTTCTCGGTCAGTTCAGTTATTTCTTAACAGATTACTAAAATAAGTTAATGTATAAAATTTAGTGACTAAATTGATCGTTTTTAAAATTCAGTGACCAAATAAAACAAAGAACAAAGTTATGTGATGATTTGGGTATTTTACCCTACTAATAATGCAACTTAATCTTCTAATTTCCCATTTCCTTGTCCACTTCCAACATAAACAGTGACACACAAACTCAATCTCATTTATGTCATTGATCAATGTCCTTTGCTCACACCTCTCTTTTTGTTAACTTCTCGACAAAAGCTAGATCTTGCCTATCAAGAAAATCTCCACATTTCGGACAAGATAACGCTCCCCTTCTATTCTATTCCCTTATCATACCACTCATGTTTCAGCTTCAACAATGCTCTTCTATTTAAAAGGGGTTTATTTGAAAAGTTGTAAGTCTTTAGGGTTTAAATTGTTAGGTAAAGGGATACAATTGCGGACAAATATTAAAGCCCTTTTGTCACTAAACCTAAATAAATCTGTCACATGTTTTAAAAAATTATTAATACATAAAAATCATATAAACTTGTAGTAATAGATATATAATACTATAAGCGTACGCAATTATTCAATGTACAAACGTGTTATGAAAATTTTGTTTACATAAATATCTTAGTTTTAGGATTTGAGATTTTATTTAGGGTTTAGGAGTTTAAGTGTTATAATTTTAAATTTAGGGAATGAGATAGAATTTTAGGTTTAGGGCTAAAATTTAATGTTCATATATTAAACTTAAATCTTTAATCATATTATCATAAATTTAAACTCTTAATCGTAACCTGAACACTAAATTCTAACAATAAACCCTAAATTCTAAACACTTATACTAAAACCTTAAACCCTAAATTTAAATCTTAAACTCAAAATTAAAGGGTTCGTAAAAACAAAACTAAAACATGATTATGGGAAAATATTTGATATACTGGTAATGAAAAACTTTTTACCACAAGCATACATATTTATGCTTTAAAGCTTAAAATCTATATTTATAATTAACTCCAAATTTTAAATCATGAAATCTAAAATTAAAATTTTAAAATTTTAAATCATGAAGATATTGTTGAGTCAGACTCAGATGCAACCAATGTAACAAAGTGAGGATTCCTTCACTTGAAATATACATAAAATCTTATGGTTATACTACACAAACTTGCACTACACTTTAACATAAATCTATATTTCATTATTTAAGAGATGTACCCACGTATTTAAACAGTAATACCATTTCAAATTGATACCACAAAGTGGCTTTAGTGACATACCCCACCTCGAAATTCAAAATAATATTTTAATATAATTATATGATAGTATTGGTTATTTATTTTAGTTTATTAAAAACAATATATATCGTGTAATAAACTGTTTAAATCCCGGAAGGATCGGGGAAGAACAAGAGCATATGGGAGTGGTTCCAGCCGTTGGCACTTCAGTTCTTTGTGCTGTCAACTCGTGCACCCAAGTGTTGGTTGAACTATGAGAAAATATGGTCCATGCATCTGTTTATTTGATTCCCCACCTCCTCCTCAACACCCAACATCATCATGTGACCAAAACTCACTTGGTTCATGTATCATTCAAGGGTCTACCAACTTGGCAATGAATCTTGTCAATGGTGTACATGCAGGAACGAAACCAGAATTTAGGGTTGAGAGGGATAAAACATAAATGTTTAGAAGTAGAGAGAGTAAATTCATCAAAAAAAATTAAAAAAATTTAAATAGGAGAACAAAAAAAAGTGGGGACGATTATCCTTCTCACCCCCATATAATTCTGTCCTTGTGTACATGTCTGAGTCTGAAGTTTCTTTTATAATTTAGTCCATGACATTTCCTGTGTCTTTTATGTCTTTGGTCACACTCCACAAAGGCTAGATCTTGCCTAAGTAGAAAATCTTTTATTCTAACAAAATAATCCACCATTGTCTATCCTCTTCCCCTACCACTATTGGTGGCTTGTATGCTTCCACTTTGAATCCTTTGGAAAAAAGTACCAGAGAGAATATTTACATCACATCTGTATATATCATCTAATTATTATAATAATCGACTAAGCTTTAGTTTGGTTAACACTGTTGTTATAGCATATAAACGATTTAGATTCGAAAATATTTAAACGCATATAATCTTTCGATTATCCTATATAAAATAATTTTATATTGTTTCTTTGTTCCATCTTTTCCTACCACAACCATTCATTATCCTATATAAAGCCTACTTTCATTCAAAGTTCTGCAATTCTCTAGTCTGGCTCATCTTAGGATTTTTCATCTTTGTTGTTTTCACTTGAAAAAAAGATGGAAAATATGGGTGTAGAAATCGAAATCCCCAAAATAGATGATGCTTCTATTCTACTGTCATTGTTAGAGGAATCACATTGTGAGGAGTATTACAACGAGGAGGAAGTAAATAGGTTAATGGAATCTCTGGAAGCTGAGATTAGAATTGCAAACCTTGCTCCATGCAGCACTACTGTAGAAGATGATGAAAGCTTCGGATGGGCTGGAATGGAAACGGTGCCTTGCTTGCCAAGCGATGACATGAACTGGTACGTTGAAGAGCTGTCGATGGACGAGTTGGTTCAATTTGGAAATGGTTTTGCTTCGAATTGTTATGGAATTCCATTTGAATCTTCACTGTGGCAAGAGACATGATACATCAATGTAACAACCAGATTATTTATCTAGTTTTATGTTCAACTGTAAAGCTTTATTCTATCTACAAGGAACTTTACGAGCTTCCTGATAAAACCGGTCTTGAAACAACAACGGTAAACTTACTGATGCTCGAACTCGTAAGCTTCAAAAACAACAACCGTTCTTTTAATTAATAAGACTAGATGATTGGTGCATATAGTCTTAAGTTTCTCTTTATGGTTGGGGTATTTTGTACATTTTTTTACCTTTAATTATCTTTACCACGAATTATTTCCCTTGGTTAACAATAATTGTAGTTTTATCCATATTTACAGGTTCTTTAATTTTCTTTCTTCCTCGTAGAGGAAATAAGTTAATTAAGTGGTATACAATGTGTATATGCATATTCGAACTCCTTCTAACAACTTATACATTTTGTTATCATTTTCGATTGGACGAACCATTAATCCAGCGGCGAAAGATTATAAATGGATTTTTTATTTTTATTTTTAGTGGAGATTGGGAATAGATGAACTTTTTATAGGGCCCATTTTATTTATAGGATTTATCATCACTTTAGCCACTTTGACAGCTTGATCAGTTACTCGAGATTCACGATTATTTCATTTCCTGATGCTAGCTGATTCTTATTTAAAAAATATAATACCCAATATTTCGTATCTTAAGAGTTATTATGTTTTTAATGTCCACACATAACTACAAAACGAACTATAAAAACTAAGTTATTTAGCTTTGAGATTAATATGATCTTAAACTGTAATTAAATCATAAAAATAAAGAGATAAATTTTAATTTTATTACTTTCGAAATGAAAAATTCTTTAAGATATAATTCAACATAAAAAATTTAATTTTGTTAATTTTAAATCGATAAAAATTTAAAAGTAATTAAATAGATGAAATAGAAGAGTTAAAATTCAATTTTAATAATAAATTTAAATATTTTTTGATATATCTAAAAAAGCCTATCATTTAAATATATCAACATAAATTTATCTTTTATTTAAGTATGCTAATTAATAATGTTGACATAGTTGTCTAGGTACATATAGAGTGTTACATTGACAAGGAAAAGGAATTTATTTGTTTGCAGACATATGCGGGTATATATTATTCGGTTTTAATTAAATTAATCGATTAAATTAAAATTATTTTGGTTAAATTAATCGATTAATTTTAAGTAAGTTTAATTAACAATTATTTTTTTAAAAATTCGATTATCAATTAATTCAGTTCAAAATCGGTTAATTAGTCGAATTAACCAAAATTAGTATATATTAAATATTATATAAAATTATTTTTAGTCATTTAACTTTTAAAAATTATAAAATAGTATTTAAAATTTTATATATTATAAAATGGTCACTAATTTTTTGTTAAATTAACATCAAATGAAAGTTTAATAACTAAAAAAATTATTTTAACATAATTTAGTGACCTGTTATATATTTTAACTATGTAATTTAAACAAAATTTAAAATAAATTTTAGTTAATTTGGTTAATTAACCGAAATAATTTTGATTTAATTAATTTGGCTATAGATAATTCGATTCGGTTAACGGTTAAAATTTTAATTAATCCAATTTTAATTAACTCAATTTGACTACATTTGAATTAACCAAATGTACATCCCGGCAGATGAAGGGCTATTAAAAAAGGCACAGCAGATCGACAATGGCGTGCATCCAGCCTCACGTCGGTTCTTCAGTCCATTAAAAACAATAAAAAAAACATATATATAAAATAGACTGTGACAATAACAATGACTTTGAATCTATCGTGCAGGGTTTGATAATTTATTTGATATTTTTTTATTATTTTGTATTCGTTCAGAACAAGATGGATTCTGGTATATTCGATCTTACCGAATAGTCTGTTCTTGAACCCTAAAAATAAAAATGACATAAAAATTTAAAATTCATATATAAATTTATTAAATAATTTATTAAAAGTTCAGAAATGTTTTTTTCTCTTACTATTATTTAATTTAATTTAGACCTTCAATTTTAAAAATTTTGTACAGTCTTTTTTATTGTGTATATCAAAAATCATACATACATACATACAATCGTATTTAAAAATAAAAACGAAGTTTTATAAGGACCAAAAATTAAAATAAAGAAAGATGAGCTCGTGTCTTTAAATTGCTTAATATAATAATTTTCTTTTATAATTTAAATATTAAATAAATTAGTTTTATTTAAAATTTAATATTTTAACCCCTTTTAATAATTGATCTTGACTCTCCCTATTTAGAAGGTAATCAGACATGAAAGGTATAATCATTTAGATATATAAAAAATTAAAGAATTTAAATATATTTTACATGTATTTATTCATATCCAAATAACGTAAATACTTACTTGCCGTAAAAGGCAAAGTATTACCAAAGAAAAGAAATGCTATTATATGTATCTATTGATCATCAAAGTAACTCGGATAAAAACATAATTTATTCGTTCCATTCAAGATCAACGGGCACTCAAGAGGAACCCGACGGATGTTCCGGGCTCAAATCGAGCCATGAAACCGGGTTCGGGTAGTACTTGACGGGTTTGGTTCGATCTTCGACATGAGGTTGATGTTGGTGTTGGTGAAAGGAACCGGAAAGGCGAGCAAGGTCAGGATTTTTGTGTGGATGAACCCGAAAGCCAAGACTTCGGGGCCATTCAAGATCGTTGATATCACTGCTGTTGCCGCTGATCTGTCTCTTGGGCGCCTGGATGGTGACCACCGTGGCACGAGCCGCATCGGGCAGGGATTGGGGGGCAGTAGGGTAGTAGAAATCGGTTGGAAAAAAGTTATATTGGAGGAGGCCGGCCATATCAAAATCTTAATAATTCTGAAACTAAGAAATTTGTTAGTGAGAGTTCGGGGTGTTAAGTGTATTTATAGAATGGATGGAGAGGAAATAGGGGAGAGGGTTCGAGCGAATCGAGTTAAAAAATTTTAAGTTGTTCTAGTTGAGTCAATATATTTTATAATTTTAACTTTTTTTTAAATGTTTTATATTTGTGTCAGTTTTAGTAAGCTCGAGTCGAGTTTGAATCGATTCAATTTGTCGAGTTTATGTAAATTTAATTGTATTATTTATAATATTACAGTACATTTTGACTCTAATTTAAACGATCATCTCTTTATATCTACGTACATATTTTTCATATTATTTTTATATGTTTAAATAAAATTTTGAATTGTTATTATTATTATTAAATACCTTAGTAAAACGAGATAAAAATAATGATAAATTAAATTAAATAATATAAATATACAAATTAAAAAATATAAAATAATTAACATAATTTAAATAGTATAAAAGATATAAATAAAAATTGTATTAAACAAAATATTTATATTATTATATTTAATTTATCATTATTTTTATTATTTATTTTAAATTGTAAAAAAATAAAAAAAATATGACTAAAATAAAACTAAAAATAAAATTATATGGACTAAAAGAATAATTAAACTCTGGAAAATTTTGAATTATTCGATTATTCAAGTAACTCGAACTTTAGAAATTAAAATTCAACTTAAAATTAAATTTTTTAAGTTATTTAATTCAACTCGAATAATTCAAAATTAAAAAATTAATTTTTTTGAGTTGAAGCGAATTTTACACACCCTTAAGCGAAAAGAGATTGGGTTGTGTCCGACTTTGAAACAAGTATGTTCTAACCTCACTTTCTTACAGCGGTCCCTTGTTGGTTTCCTGGCTTTGGATTTCTTTTTAATAATATTATTTTAAAGTTCAAATATTTTTTCATAAATAATAAATGACAATACACTTTATCATTATACCATAGGCAAATTATTAAAAATGATTAAAGATGGTAAACTGATCCTGAGATTCAAATCGACTTTATTCGATTTAAAATTCGATATCACTATAAATATGGTATTTAAATTTATTCAAAATTTAAAATAAGTTAAAATTGACATAATTTTCGATTGAATTAATATAGATCTAATTTGATTTATTAGTCAAACCGAATAAAATCGAATTAATTTTTAAATAAACCCGAACCAAAATCATCTTAATTAAAGTTAACTCGAATTTTTTACGACCCGAAATAAAGTAGTAATAGACTATTAGTATGCATCCGAAATGTTTGCTATCGTGTGAGATGAGGTGGGTTGTAATTATTTATCCTGTACAAGTTTCATCCCCATGACAAATGACAATTATTGTATAATAACCGAGTGATGCTAAGTTTTGTTAATTATTAAGGGATTGGACCGACCAAATAACGCAGACACCACGCTCAGTCGTTACATGTCACCCGGCATGCTTGGGGGAGAAAATGAAAGTGGATAATTTTATAAGGAAATGGTACAATTGTGGGGAGATTTATTCATTAAAAAAATAAACAATTGAATATAACAATAAAATATATTATTTCTTTTAAAAATAATTTTATTTTAAGAGACGATACTATTAAAAATTTTAAATTTTAAACATAAATCATTAAATAGATATATACTTAAAAAGAGAAACAGTTAAAAACATTTAAAGGTTAAATTATAAAAGATTCATAAAAAAATAGACATTCATTAATAATTAAATCTAAATACTCAGACTAGACGTTAAATGTTATTTAAGATAAATTATATAAATTATCATAAAAATATAAATAAATTTATTTTTCAATATTAAAGTTTAAAACTAATAAAATAATCATTTATATTCTTAAAAATCATTTATATAATTATTTTAAAAAAATCAATTCGATCCGAACAACCTAACCCAGGAAAACAACCTCGGCAAGCATCGTCTGAACCCATAAAGCCCAAAATAACTAAAAAATCTGAGAGACTCAGGCCTAATAAAAAATTGAGGCATAAAGCCCTGAGAACGATTGCAAACAGACGGCCTTTTTTCTGTAATGTTTTTTATAAAAATAAAAAAATTATTATGAACAAAAATATCAGTATATTTAAATTGATTTATAAAAAGAAATTAAGATCAATTTTGATTAAATAATTTATAGAATAAAATTAAACAAAAATAAAAATTGAGCATACTAAAGGAAAAGATAGTTTTAAATCTTTTATTTATCGTACAGGTATTTATTTATGTACAAATTGACGAGAATAAACAAAAACATAAGATTTTTAAGAGATTTTTAGTTTTTTTTTGTTTTTAAGGGTTATGATTTAGTGTTTTATTTTAAATATTTAAAATTATTTATTAAATTTTTTGAGATTTGTAATTTTTTTAATTAATTAAGTTTAAGGGTTAAATAAGCTCTTAAATTTTTACAAAAAAATCAATTAAGCGCTTAATTTTGTTTACACTCAATTAAGCCCTCAAACTCCAAAAAAAAATCAATTAAGCCTTTAAACTTTTTTAACACCCAATTAAACCCTTAAACTCAAGAAAAAAAAATTAATTTAACCGTTTTACCAACTTTAGCCGTTAACTTTAACTTTTTTTAAAAAATTTAACACTTGTTGCAACAAAATAACACTACTTTTTCATTTCTAGGAATTTTTAAAATTTAATTTTTAAACTATATAAAAATCATGAAAAATAATTTAAAATATAAAAAAATTAATTTCGAAATTTAATTTAAAATGATAAATAATATTTTTTAAAAAGATTTAAAAAATATTAAATATTACTGTACAATTATAAAAAAATATTTTTATATTTTAAAATAATTTAAATTTTTTAAAGATTTTTTATAAAGTTTTTAGATTTTTTTATATATTTTAAATTTTAAAATTTCTTAAAAACGATAAGTGGTATTATCTTGTCGCGACAAGTGTTAGAAAAATTAAAAAATACGTTAAAGTTAACGATCATAGTTGATCAAATGGCCGAATTGATTTTTTTTGAGTTTGAGGGTTTAATTGGATACAAAAAAGTTTAAGGACTTAATTGATTTTTTACAACAATTTAAGGCTAAACTAATTTTTTTAGTGAGTTTGAGGGTTTTATTGTGTGAAAAAAAAGTTTAAGGGCTTAATTGATTTTTTTATAAAAGTTTAAGGGCTTATTGAACCCTTAAACCATTAATTTAATAGTGTTTACCAATATTTTTTTTGATATAAAAAGGAATGCAACTACGAGCCTCGTTAAAAACCTCCCTAAACCTAACTGGAGGAAAAGAGTACTCGTAGCGGCATTAAACAAATTTAAACAAAACTTAAACCCCTAAAATATCAAGCCAAACCTATGGACTTGTCCCGATCAAGTAAAATTCGAACTGCATTAGGTGGTTCCAAGAACACTCGCACTAAATCCTCAGTATTTCGCATGATCTTAGCCAACAGATCTGCTACTCCATTAGCCTCTCTTCCCGCATGCACAATCCTAACATCCCATGCACGTACAATCAGCTCACTAATCAGAAGAACAAGATTGCGATGGGCGATGTCAACCAACAACCCTTGTATCAAAGCCACGGCTGTAGTGCTGTCAAGTTCAAGCACCACCTTACGGTATCCTAATTCTTAGGCTAATGTTAAACCGTCAAAAGCAGCCCACAATTCCGCGCAGATCACCGAGCAACGGCTAATGCGCCGCCCAACACCACGAATCCACTCACCGTCGGCGTCCCGGATGATTCCTCCAACGGTTGCAACCAAAGGATTTCCTCCCACCACTCTATCCGTATTAACTTTAACCCATCCTTCATCCGGTCGGCACCATTGTTTACACAACCCTCTTCGCTGTTGTTGTTTGCGTATTTCCATAGCAGCCACAATTTCCTTTGCATACGCCACACAGTAATCCACAACGTTACCAACTAATTCTCTTCCACTATCAAACATAAAAACACATCGTCTCTTCCAAAGGATCCAGCAAGTTGTTGCAAATAAAATCGTCCACCAACTACTATTACTCTTCAAGTTGGCTTGTAGCCAATCGCGATTACTTCCGTTAAAGAAGCTACGTCATAGGTTTTGCGGCACCAACTTAGCCCAAACCTGCCTCGCCCAGCTACACGTTCTCAACACATGATTTATATCTTCATCTTCTACACCGCACACAGGGCATAGGCTGCTGTTACCAAAATGTCGACGGGTTCTTTCCTTGTTCGTCATCAACCTATCATGGTTTAACAACCATAAAAAAGTTCTGATCCGTTGTAGAACCGGAAGACACCAAATGAACTTCCATGAATCTTCCTCCTCAAGGAGCACCTCTGGCCCCAAAGTACGATAGGTTGATGCGGTTGAGAATATACGCGTTTCAGTCCATCTCCAAACTAGCGAGTCATTCCCAAATCCAGCATGTGGTGGAACAACGCTTGCCAATTGATCCAAGGATTCGCGAGGCAATGCCAACTCAAGCTTGCTCCAATCCCAAGCCCCTGTTACCGTTAGCATGCTAGCAACACTTACGTGAGGAGGATCACCGGGTAGAAGGTATTTTGTCGCTAAAGGCTCTCTCTCATCTAACCACACGTCCCACCAAAAATCAACTTTCCACCCATTACGAACTTGCCAACACATGCTTTGCTTTATTGCTTCCCAACAATGACTCACACCTTGCCAAAGCCTCGAGGAGTTTCGTCGATAAATTTCACTAGGCAATTCTCCAATCCATTTATACTTATCCCTTAGTACCTGGACCCATAACTTGTCCTTACTACAAACCAAGTGATACCCTACCTTCATAAGGAAAGCACAATTTTGGTTCTGCACATCACGAAAACCTAAACCTCCCATATTTGATGGCTTTTTTACAATATCCCATTTTACAAGGTTGATAGCATTATGGTCTGGTGTTATACCCCAAACAAAATGACGAATGCGTTTCTCAATTTCATCATAAATACCTTTAGGAAGCCAGGTAGTTTGCATTGTATAAATTGGTATAGCCTGTAACACAGCCTTTGCTAGAGTAATTCTCCCGGCTAGTGCCAATGATTTTGCTTTCCAACCCGATAAGCATTGATTAATCTTCTCTATCAGATATTGGTAAGTGGCCCGTGTAACGCGTTTATGTAGAAGCGGTACACCCAAGTACTTCCCCAAATCATCCACTATCTCAAACCCAAAATGGTTCGCTATGCTTTGTTTTTGCTTTAAGCTGCAATTATTAGAAAAAAATATTTGGGTTTTAGAAACACTAACTCGGTGTCCTGACGACATACAGAAATCCTGGAGGACTTCATGAACAATTTTAGCCTGCTTCAACGACGTCTCCGTAAATAGTACCAGATCATCTGCGAAAAATAGGTGCAACAAGCCCGGGCCACCACGAGAAAGCTGAATCTGCTTCCATTGTCCATCAAGGATTCGCCGATCAATCGCCTTCGCTAACTGCTCCATACAAATGACAAATAAATAAGGTGAAAACGGATCCCCCTGTCTTACCCCGCGGGAAGGCTGAAACAAATTTGTCATCTCTCTATTCCAGATAATTCTAGTAGTAACCGAAGTTATACATTTTAAAATCCACCAAATAAAACGGTCAGGAAGCCCTAACCCATAAAGAGAGCTTTCTATAAAATCCCAGCTTAATCTATCATAGGCTTTTTCCAAATCAACCTTAATCGCCATCCAAGGTTTGGAGTCTTTCTTCTTTCCCATCGTATGAATTACCTCTTGAGCTAGAATAATATTATCCGTGATATGACGTCCTGGTACAAAACTTGACTGAGTTGAAGATATCCAGTTCGGTAACAGAGGCTTAGGTCTATTAACCAGAATCTTAGTAATAACTTTGTACAATATCGTGCACAAGCTGATGGGTCTAAATTGTTTAATACTCTCTGGTTTAGCAACTTTGGGAATTAATACAAGTAAGGTTTGATTAGTGATGTCGCCTATATTTCCAGTCGCGAAGAACTCTCGAACAAACGACACCACCGACTGCCCTACAACATCCCAATTCCTCTGAAAACCCCCCGCATGAAAGCCATCAATACCTGGTGCTTTATGCGGATTCATCGAAAATATAACTGCACGGACTTCAGCTGGCGATACATCCCGTAACAATAGCCTTTGCTGGCTCTCGGACACCTGTGAATGTTCACTCAAATCATTACGGTCCAAATTGACAACCGGTTCGGCAGTGTAAAGCTTTGAGAAAAAATCGATAACATGATCTTTTAAAACGGTTGACTCCGAGCACCAACTTCCATCATCTAGGTGAAGCATGCGAATAGTATTACGTCTCCTCCGATTAAGAGTGGTGGAGTGGAAAAATTTTGTATTACGATCACCTTGGTCAAGTCATTTACTCTGAGACTTTTGAAACCATAAGCTTTCCTCCTGCTCAAGAACAACATTCAACTCAGATTTCAGTTTGATCTCTAAGTCTAAGAGAAACGGATTATGCCTTCTATCAATAGCTTTCTCAATTCCCCCGATTCGGGCAAGAAGTCGCCTCTTGTTTTCCTAATATGGCCAAACACATCCTTATTCCATTGACGACTTTTTTCTTGAAATGAAAAAAGGCTATCAAACACATTTATATTGCTATCTCATCTCTCATGTAATAACCGCTTAAAATCTGAGTGATCATTCCATGCTGACACAAACCGGAAAGGCCGTTGACCATTTCGATTCCTATCCGCCTCAGTCACTAATAAAATTGGACGATGATCAGACCCCATCAAAGGTAGATGCAGGACATTTGAAGACGCAAAAAAATCATACCACTTTGCATTACAGAGGAAGCGATCAAGCCTTTGACTTAAGTTACCCCTCTGCCAAGTAAAGCGTGGACCACTGAAACCCATGTCAATAAGCCTCGTTCGGAAGATAAACTCACTAAACTGCGCGCAAGTCCCCACTCTCCGAGTCGATCCACCTGACCGCTCATCAGAACTTACTATAGCATTAAAGTCTCCACCAAGCAGCCACGGCATTCCAGGCCCTGGATCCAGGACCTCAAGTTGATCCCAGAGGAATCGACGTTTACCCCACTCTAGGCTTGCATACACAAACGTAGCGTGGAATTGTACATTTGATCTAGAATCTACACCAATTCCATGTACAAACTGGTTTGAAACAGTAAGAACATCAAACATAATCCCCTCCTTCCAAAGGACCCATATGCCTCCTGAAAAACCATTTGCTTCTACTTTGTATGAATAATCAACCCCCGAGCGATGAATGAAATTATCCGCTCCATCCCCACTTATTCGAGGCTCAAAGATTGCAATCATATCCGGTAAGTGCACACTAACCAATAATCTAAAATAGCGATTAAAGTCAAGGTCAAGAGTGCCTTGAGTATTCCAACACATGGCTTTAATCATTAAAATAATCATAAAGAACCCCAAACTCACTGATTCCCCATTTGTATCATTCCCTCAAATGACTCGTTCGTAGTCCATTGAATTTAATTATTTCAAAAATCAAATTAATATAAAAATATCATAGAACTAAAGTTGATAAATGAAGATTATTAATTAGAGTGAAATTATAAATTTATTATAGAGAAGACTAAAATATATATTTTAATTTTTTTGGATTATTAAAAAAATAATTATATTAAAAATTATATTTTAAAAAAATTACTATTTAAATGTGTTTGATTCCATAAAGATCAAAATGTGTTGTCATTTCTCATCATCCATCAATCATAGGTTTTACCTGACCGGCCTACAATTCCATGTGCTGTACGCGGATTATCTGCCCTAATCGCGGCCCTACATCCCCCACCCTCCTGCTCAATCATATAATCTCAGCCGTTCAAATATGAAAATATCCTCCCTCTTCCTGTTTTGATGATGAAGTAATGGTTGTTCCTTACGTATGAGGTCTATAATACGCACGTTAATGGGACCCACCATATAACTGCAATTTAAGTTAATTAAAAATCAATTGATGTACCTACCGACTCCTTATTAGATTATACGAGGAATATGCTGAGAGTATTGGAAAATTTAGGTTAAGAACGAGAGGAAAAAAAAATATATTAGGCGTGTTTAAAAAATATTTAAAGTTAAATTAAAAATAATATTTTTAAAATTTCTTAATTACAAATAGGGAGATCTAAGTAAATCATTAAATTAAATTAAAAAGTAGTAATTTTTATTATTTTAACAGTTATTACACACCTTGCTATCTATAGATAATTAAATTCAAAAAATATTATTATTTTTATATATTTCTTAAATATTTTCAAATAAAACCATTATTCTGATATTTTTAAATCCTATTATTACTTTAATTTCACTGATGTTATTTGGTAAAAAAGTAATTATTTAATCAAAATGTATTTTTTCCCTTAATAATATTGGTTAACTGGTCGTCTTCTCCCACAGATAAATGATTATTTAAAATAAATTTTATTATTTAATAAGATAATTCAAACTTAACTAAAATTTAAATAATGTGATTTATTTAATAATATTATTTATTTTAAAATAAATAAATATATTTTAAAATAAATTTGTTGTCTAATAAAAATTTAAATTCAATCAAATTAGATTAATTAATAATATTTATTTAATAATTTTCAAAAAAAAATTATCAAAAGAATTCAAATTTAACTTTTTTATATTTAAATAAATAATCTCTAACAACTATGAAATTTTTTAATATAAAATAACCTCTTATTACCGTTAATTATGCATATGATTAATTAACTATTTTTTAAAATGCAACTTTATAAAGTAAAGACGTAAAATAGTGAAAGTCAAGGTCAACAATGGGAAAACACGCTTACAGGTATAGTAATAGCCGACAAGGGTTGTTGACCTGACCCACCCCTGGCCCGCCTCCTCTGTTTCTCGATGTTCTTGCTTCGGTTTACACCGAACCTTTACCTTTCATACCCGAGCCTAAGCAGGTTCGTTCCTCCCGCCCTATATATATAAAGCTTCCATCTTCAATTGATTAGCTGCCATAAAGCTGAAAAGAAAATTCTGGATGAATTTCCGATTACGCTGTTCAAAAGGTATTCTTTAATCGAATCTTTCAAGTTTTAATCCGTATTTCTCAGTTTTTCTTGTGTTTGGATCTGTTGTGGCTAGGAAAAGTAGTAGAAAAGGAACTGAATTAACTAAATATTTGAATGAAGTTTAAATATATGAGTAATCTGTTCTTCGTTCATTCAATTTCCTTCGGTATGTGATCTTAATGATCTTTAAGCTTGATCGTGTTCTTGCTGTTTTATTCATTTCCATGATTAGATAGATTCATAATTGGCTGTTATTATTTGAAGTTGTTGTTGTTTTAATTTTATGTTTTGATGAAGAATGGATCGATGGAATATTGTTTTCCGATTTTGATCTCTTCGCTTGTAATATAGTATTTTCATAAGAGATCTGATCTACGAGCTCTATAAAAGTGTGTTTGGATAAAGAATTTGGGGAGGATTTTCGTTTCATTAGTATTTTAAGATTTCAAAACTGAAAAAATCTCTCAGAATTTCAATTTTTGTATAGAATTTCAAGTCTTCTACATAGCTTGACTTCATATGCTTTGAATGATTGATGATCGTAAAGATTTCAGATGAACGTGCTCGATTACTCCTTTTTTTTGATAAATTTTGGATTCCTTTTACTTTCATTTTAAGGATTTCTAATTTGCTGGCTCTGAGTTCCGGCTGATGGTGAAGTCAGAGGAGACTGGAGAGGAAAATGTTTTTCCATCTTGATTCTTGATTATTTGTCTAGATCTTGAATCTCCCACCCCAAATTTATCCTGTACTGTTCATCTGTTGATTTCGTTTAAATTGTTGTATATTTATGGTGCAGAGTAAAGTGATAAATACAAGCAATTGATAGAATGGCTCTAGTTTCTGGAGGAAGGTCAACATTGAACCCGAATGCCCCTTTTTTTATTCCGGCCGTTTATCGCCAAGTTGAGGATTTCTCACCGGAATGGTGGCAACTGGTTACAACATCAACGTGGTACCGGAACTATTGGATGAGCCAGCACCAGGACGAGGATGGTTTCTATAATAATGCTGAGGATGATGGCTTTGATGACACTGACATTGCCGATTTGCTTCCTGATACCTTTGATCTTATCACGGATGAAGATCTCTCTGGTATAGATCTTCAGTTCGAAGAGTTGGTTCAGTCTTACAAAATGGAAAGCACATCACCTCCTTTACCGTCCGATGCCGGTACGAAATAAACTCTGCCTAGTATATTGAGAATGGTAGAATGCTTACAAGTTTGGAAACAGAATTATGCGCATTCCATATCAAAGATTGTTAATAAATTTACTTTGATTCAAATAGGCATTGAGAAGGATACTGAAACCCCTGAGATTACTGCAATCAAGTCCTAGGTCATAGGCAAACCGCCAAGAATGTGAACCTAAAAGCAGCAGCAGCAGCCCGGCTTAAAGAATCTCGTTAGCTATATTCAGGTTACAATTTCTCAAGTACCTCATTAGTGTAATTTCCAGTTAGTTTAACTGTAACATCTAAAGAACAAGGTCATATAACTCTTGTATCAGTCCTTGTTCAGTCTCTTGTCTATGTTCTGGTTGAGAGAAAAATGAAAATACAAAAGTGTAAAAAAATGTAAAATTTTAGAAAAGAAAAATAATCTTTTATCATCTGGCAGAATCTTTTGATATATTTATTGTGCAACAGTCCCAAACCCCAAACCCATCTCACGTACCTCCAATCCACAACCCTCAATGGTCCTACACTCACTTTCTCCACTTTCATGTCTGTGTCGATACCCCCCTTCACATCAGCAACAATCCCACTCCCCACCTCGCTGAGAAACACCCTGAAATAGGAAGCTCCTCCCAGAACCACCCTTCCGCTGCCATGCAACTCAATTTCCCTTTGCAATCCATCACTTTAAAAACCGCTTCCCATCCTTTTTAAACCACGTCCCACGTTATGTTCATCTCTTCCAAGGAGTCAATCCTCGTAAACCACCCATGTTTACGTCGATATCGAACTTGAACACTTGGTTTCCTTGGATTTTATTTACGTCGGCCCCATCTTCTGCTACGGTAAAGATAGGGACTCCCTTGGCTTCGTCAGTGGCTTCGTAATAGCAAAAATGAGATTGTCTATGGAAAGGTGTGGCTTCGTCAGTGGTTCATGTCGGCCTCTGAAAATGGCAAGGCTGATAGCGTAGAGACGACGATATGGGACAGAAGGATAATAGGTTTTGAGATTAGACAAAGAAGGGAAACGACGGTATGGGACGGAAGGATAATAGGTTTTGAGATTAGACAAAGAAGGGAAACGAGATTCGCAAAGCGGGAGCCAAACAAGGTCTAGGGACAATGCTTGAGACCATGATTTGGAAACACATGAAGCAATGGCTAAACTTTGAGGATCAAGGTAATGAGCAACCAAGAGTCAAAGACAAGGGTTGTTAAGCTAAATTCACCTGTAGAAGGTTGACCATATTGTAAGGGAGAATGCACCCAGTAAATAATCCATAGCAAAATGACTGGACATTGGCTCTCACCAAACTTCAGCAACTCTGCGATGATACCTATCGAATATGAAATCTCCATCAAACACAAACAAAACCACTAGTTTATTGTCATGTGTTCATACCTACACTCATTCCCGGTGGAACAGCATGTAGCTTTAACGACCCCTATGCCCAACAGTGGCATGAACAGATATCGAACGAGGATCACCCCTACAATGACACGCAGGCTTACTCCTGATCACTTCAGACCTGAAAATTAAACGACTAATAAGACAGAACCTTATTTGTTTCCAGGAATCAACTTGTTGGAATGTTATTGTGCATAAAATCAAGAAATAACCATTGAGAAGGTTCGCGCAGATTATCAAGGTCATGCAGGGAGTTGCTGGCTCTCTCCATTTTAGTTCTTAGGAAGTAAGCTCCCAACTCCTACCGTATCCCAAAACCACTTTAATGAAGAATGTGATGCCACTGAGAATCCCACAGCAAAAGTAAGCTCCTAACTCCTAACCCAAGCAAGGAAGCAGAGCTGTTGAGCGCACAGAGAGGATCACTATCACCGATCAAAGCTTTTCGGATTGGAAAAACCGACCCAAACATAAATCCAAGGGATCGACTAAGGGAGGTAATGACTAAAACATCTCACTTTAGCAGTAAACAACTCATTTCAAGTCATTGTTTACATTAGTAGCATCTGTACCATATACATCATTTGCTCCAAAATACACATATATAGATGGAAAAGAGACGCGACAAGAAATTTCAGAGCACTGCTGCAATTGTCGATGGTTCGAATATCATCTTGAACTCGATCTTTTCAGCAATCATATTGATAAAGTGAACCATCTATTTAATCACCGGGACCTAAACAAGTTGCAAGTCAACATGTACAAAATATTTATGTATTTCTTCATTCATATGAAGTTTGCAGAGTGAATTGCAGACAATATAAGATCTGATCAGAAACTAGGAATAAAATCTCCATACATTAAGTTCAAAAATGAAAAAAGTACATGGGATCTTGAACACCATGTACCAGCATCACAAAATGATAATAAACATAACTTTTAGATCGTAAGCCCGAAAACCCTTCCAAATAGTAGGAAAAAAGTAAAGTTGGAATCACCCCACTGCTAGGCATTTCAGCACAATGCATCGAAGAAGGTATTAAGCAACTCTCGAAACATGCTAAACTATCTATGTTCGCTGCTGAATCGTCTTTGATTGGAGCAAGGCTCTTATTTGCACACACATAAGACCATATATAAATGGCTCCTACCTGTGTGCCACCAAAGTTTGAAGTAGGAAAATGGAATCAGCTTATATTCTGTGCCTCTAATGGCACTTATTCAATATAAAGATAGAAAGAGAAGTGTAAGCCTCGCCAGAAGTAAAGCAGACAGATGAATCTCCGAAAGAATTATTTGCCACCTGAGAGACCGCTGGTACAACGATGAGAAGCAAGTTTCCTGCACTCATAGTAGGAAATAGGAACCACAAAGGGTTTATGACTATTAGCAAATTGGCTACACTACCACAAACCAGATGTAGGAGCTCGGCCACCTACCGGCTGAACAGCAACCAATGACGAGGCCATGCTCCATGTGTATGAGAAGCCGTCGATGAATGACAAACCACATAACACACGTTGAAAATTAAAATAAAATAATTTAAACACAAACCCACGTTGAAACCAAACCCATTTCTCACGACACTCTCCGCAAGCAAAAATTTCTTATAATCTAATCGTATTTCATTTCATGTCTTATCTTAAAAATTATTAAAATCAAATTATAAATTTGAACTCTAATTTTTATATTCTAAACTTTAAACCCTTTTTTTTATTCAGTTATAGTAGTTACAGTAGTATCTATTCTAAAACTTTAAACCTTATATTATAAAAAAGTATGCTCTATTGTTAATTCTTTAGACTTTAATCATAATCTCTAAACTTAAATCTTAAACCTTAAATTCAGTATTTTAAAGTAAAATATAAAAAACGCAAGATTTGCAGCCCTCCAATCATATCCACTCTCCCCTTTTCTCGGTCAAGCCTCCATCAACTAACCGCCCTTAATATCTTAATCCAGAATTAGGTTATCCTTGTTCAACCAAAATTCTCCATCCTTAACGGATAATAGAGTTTGACTGATTTTTTTAACGATACCTGAATTTTATTAATTACTTTAAAATATTAAAAAGAAAAATAAAACTGGTCTAAATTCATCGTTTCTTCTTCAAGATATATAAAAATCCGGTTGTATACATAAATACCGAAAACAATGTGACTTTTTTATGAAATATTAGAGAAAAGGAAAATTTTAAAGGAAAATTATATATTTAGTAATTTAACTTTGCTCGTGTTATTGTTTTAGTATCCAACTAATATTTTTGATAAAACGACGCCTAAGGAAGATCATGACGTGACTTAGTATAATCATAATTTTAGTCTAAAATACTTATATATTATTAATTTAAAATTAGGTTTAATGTCTTTATTTACGTCGTCGCACTAAAAATTAGGTTTAATATTTAGGATTTAAGATTATAATTTAAAAAATTTAGGGTAATATTTTTAGAGTATACATTATAGAATTTAAAATTTAAAGTTATGACTTAAAATATTTTAATTTTCTAGCGTTGAACATAAAAAAATACGGAAAAGATTTTTGCCTTGATTGATGAGTTTTTTCAAAGGAGTAGAATAACTGAGTTAGGGTTTTTATTTGAATTTTTATTAAAAATATACTCATTATTAACATGAAGAAATTAAAAGACAAATACTGACATTTTCTTCACCAGAATAATACAATTCTTAAAAATTCAGATGAATCTTTAAACGTAATTTAAAAGCAATTAAGAAAACCAGTACGTACGAATTGACTTACAATATTTGCTCAATTAAAATATAAACTTAGTTAGACCTGGACATTTTTTCAGACATAAACCTAATCAAACTCCGAATAAACAAGTTTCAAAACCAGCCTTGAATGATTCCAGGAGTTCTTGTCTCTGTCCTATAAATTCCCAAGGAGTAATACACCTGACAAGTGCCAAAACAAACAATCCTATTCCTCACTATAAGAAGTTCTAAGAATTGCCTTCAAAGGTTGCTTTCTTCATCCATGGCAATGGCGAATGCCAAATCTCGTTCCAGCTTCATGCCTTCGACTATGCTTCTGGTTTTTGGATTGCTACTGGCTAGCTTCAAAACCACAGGAGCCGAAGTTGGTGTTTGTTATGGAATGCTGGCTCAAAACCTGCCGCCAAAAGCAGAAGTTATAGCCCTTTATCAACAGAAAAACATACGATTAATGAGACTCTACGCACCGGACGGAGAGGCTCTTCAAGCTCTCGGAGGTACCAACATCAAGCTGCTGCTAGATGTGCCGAATGTGGACCTTGAATATGTTGCTGGCAGTCAAGAAAATGCGAATCAATGGGTCCAAGACAATGTTAAGAGATACAGCAGCGTTGGTTTTCGATATATCGCGGTTGGGAATGAAGTGAAGCCTTCGGATTCATTCGCTCGATTCCTTTTCCCGGCGATGTGGAACATTCGTAATGCGATAGTTGGACATGGTCTAGGGGACCAGATCAAAGTTTCTACTGCTACGTTTTTCGCGGCTCTTCAATCATCTTTTCCTCCGTCGAATGGCAGTTTTCATCCCGATTATCAGCAGCTTCTTGGTCCGGTCATAGGCTTGTTGAGGGACAACCAAGCTCCGTTACTTGTTAACACTTATACATACTTTAGCCACATTGAAGACCCTGAAGTAGTTGGTCTTGACTATGCTCTCTTTACAGCTCCAACCGTGGTAGTGACGGATGGTTTGCTGCAGTATCAGAACCTTTTCGTTGCGATGCTGGATGCCTTTTACTCTGCCTTGGAGAAGGCTGGTGGGGGAGCTTTGGACATTGTTGTTTCGGAAACCGGCTGGCCATCGGACGGCGGGCAAGCGACGAGTGTCGATAATGCAAGGATTTATAACACGAACTTGGTTCGCCATGTGAATCAGGGTCATGGGACTCCGAAGAAACCTGGAAAAGCTATCGAAGCTTACTTGTTTGCCATGTTTGATGAGAACAAAAAGGAACCGGAACATGAGAAACATTGGGGGCTGTTTTTCCCGAACAAACAGGAAAAATACTCCATCAGTCTCAATTAATCTGGGAAGTCATTTCTCTTATCCTGGGACTGGGGTGTTAATTAGTAGCTAAACTATCTGTGTTCTGAATAAGCTTAACGGAAATAAATCTGATCTGTTGATTGTAAATTTACAGCATGGGATGTTCATGCTCACCCATTATCCATGTGAAATAAAACGCTTTCATCTGTAATATATAATATACATAAAAAAAAAAAAAACTTTTATATACAAACTGTGAAAATATAAATTAAAAGTTTATATAAAATTGACAACTTTAGGGTTTTATGATTTAGTACAGATGTTTGGGTTATAGGGTGTAAATTTTTTATTTAGAGTTAGAGTTTGTTTTTTGGATTTTTGTGATAGGTTAGGATTTAGGATTTTAGTGATTTAGATTTAGATAGAGGTGTAAATGAAATAAGTTTGAACGAATAAGATTATGTTCATGTTCAGTTATTTAATTTTTTAGGATGTTTGTGTTCATTCGTTTAACAGTTGCAAACATGTTCGTTGTTAAAATGATAAAATTATATCACTAGTCCTAAGCTTCTCAAGTTTTACAATTAAACTATAAAATTTATCATGTGTTCAATTTAATCCTTAGCTTCACATTTCTTTAAAATGTAAAAAAAAGAATGAGAACTGGATAAACAAGCTTGTTTATGATCATAAACGAATCAAACATAAATTTATTCATGTCTGTTCGTTTATCAAAGGAACATGAAATATATATTCATATGCGTTTATTAGCTTAATAAACAAACCTTATAAGAACAATTCATAAACAGTTTGTAAAATGTTACACCCATAAATTTAGAATTAAAATTATATAGTTTAATTTGAAAGTGTTGTATAATTGTTTACGTATATCATGTATTAAAATATAACTCATATACATAATTTAATTTTGATACATAAATTATAAAAAATAAAATTTAAAACTCTAATCTCAATCCCTAACCTATAAACCATAATCTCCCTCTACCAACCTAACATATGATGGGAAACGTGAGACTTTTGGGTGATGTTGTTGTCCTTGTGGAATCGCTGATGGGTTTACAAAGCCACTCTCAAAATGTTGTTACGTGTATTTAATTTATAGTCTTCACATAAATGGGCTACAAAATATTTAAGAATCTTAATTTTGTAATTTCGACATATATAATCAATGAATCTATTACCAGCCAACATTAATCTAGAAAATATTATAATTTCAGCACTCCCAACAAGTCCAAATGATTTATTAATACTATCATCCTTACAAGGCAAAACGAAAACCACAATAGGGAATAAAAGGGCCAGCATTTTAAAGGAAATAGTCCACAGGTGTTCACAAGGGCTTAAAGTAACAAATTTTATGGTGCAGAAAACATCAAGAACTCAGACCTTAAGAGCTTTAGCATGGTGGCGAATGTGATCATCGATGAAGGTGGAAATGAAGAAGTATGAGTGATCATATCCAGGCTGCAGACGCAATAACAACGGGGCGTTAACACTCTTACATGCCTCCTCAAACTTGTGTCCCAAAAGTTGGTCATGTAGGAATTTGTCTTCCTCCCCCTGCATACACAAATACATAAAAAACAAACTTATTTTCCGATATATCATTTCCTTCATCAATCCTCAGTCATCCTTGAATGAAAAAGAATAGCTAAAAGGACGGGTCGCATGACCCTTCGGGAGGTGTCACCCTCCATTGGATTTAGAATAATGGTTTCCAACTGCTGTCTAATGTTTAGTATTTTTGAGAGAATTTTCTTTTTCTTCTCCAGATCAAAGAACTTGTGTCTAATGATTAGAAAGACTTGAGATCAAAGAAAAATAAAGCAAATATATAAATAAAAACGAGAAGACGAGTTACAAATAGACTATTGTTTCACGTTGGGTGACACTTTAAAAAAGACATTGTGCACTTTACCTGATCGATCAAAATGGTAGCTGACACATTATGAAACTTTGAGATCAGGCAAGTGGCATCATATTCCTGCAGTTATTTTAGTTTTATAATCCAACCCAAGGTATAAAATTAGATAAAAATGAAGGGCATGCATCAGTCAAATGGTACTATACCTCCCAAGCAGCTTTGTCGTTGCCAAGATAATTTGTGAATGCCTTCTGACCCCAGGGGCAATTTATAGGATTGACAATGGGCGCCAAGGCAGACGCCGACTGCAAGGAAAAAGAGGAAAGGACAGATGCTTATCAAGTTATCCTCTTGAGAATATATTAGAAATTTTAAGAAAGCCAATAAGATAGATAAATTAAAATCTCTACTGCCAACTACCTTATACTTATCAAGGTTTTTCAGATAAATTGTCAGAGCACCATGTCCACCCATAGAATGGCCAGAAATAGATGCTTTTGATGTATCAAGTTGAGGGAAATTTTCACTCAGAACTTGTGGCAGTTCTTTCACAACATAATCATACATACGCCAGTTCTTCCATTTTGGTTGAGTAGCATTGAGATAGAATCCAGCCCCTAATTCAAATTTAAAAATGCAAGCAAAAAAAAAGCGGAGATAGAAAGTCAGTCAAAATGATACACTTCAAGCCAGGTTTTCTAGTGATTAGTATGAATACGTGTGAGTGAGCATATACATGCCATTTTGAGCAAAATTGGTCATCCTATTTTTTTCAGGAAACTTTCCCTGATAGAATAGATTAATGCTTCATTTGGATAGCAGTAAGCAGGGATTCCCATCACACAGAAGTATGTTCTGTCACTGAACTGTTCAGGTTCCAGTCCTGTGCTGATTTGATACTCTGATGCGGTGGAAATTCTATCCAAACGAAGCCTTCACCATTCATTTTTTTGGATTGCCTACTCAATGAAATATTGTACGTGCCTCAGTTTGTAACATAAGATTGAATGGCACATTTTCTTCCGCAAAACTACAATATAAAGTTATGAGACAAATTTGTTTGACATGAGGTACAAAATGTTTAAGTTTTACCATAAAATACACCTGGAAATTCAAATTTGAACAATCCAAATGCTGCATACCTACACCAAAATCCCAGCTGTCTGCCTCTCCTTCAACGTTCAGGCCTCCTATAGATTAAGGGGGTGGGGGGAGGAAATCAGCTCTGTACATTTCATAGGTATAAATGGTATTTTGAAAAATATAAACCAATTGCACTAAGAAATAAAGTAGCATTTTGTGATGATAATTAATACTAAAATAACAGGTTTACATCAAACAAACAGCTAATTAGTTTCAGTAAGACAGATATCAAAGCACGGAAATCTACTGACAAAGAATTATAAGTTGTGAGCTTATTAAGAGTATATTCATTCTGATTTTCTATTTACTTGGACGATTTAGGAAAAGTAAGAGCATAAGAAAGTAGAGACCACTAGGAGAAATATTGGTCAAATCATATAATTTATAGTTTATAAGCTCTAGAGCTAGTTAGATTGGATAATGGAATTACATAACAGTTGACAATGCAAACCCATAACTTAATCATGTAAAAACAAGGTTTTGCTTCAGGTTAGTAGTAATGAACCATAATCATTAGCTACTAATAGGATGAAACCAGGAGCCATATGTTCTTGCATGGGATTGTAAATGTCATAATTATGGGACGCAAGATGAATAGATGCCATGTCTCCCAAAGTGCTTTATGGTCGAAGTACTACTAGGGAACGACATAGGTAATTTGCACAGATTACTATATATATTAAGCAATTCGAAAGCATACAATCAATTCTTATATGATCGAAGTATTAGAATACTTATGGAATGTATATAGGTCACTTAAGTGTCTTAGAAATATGCACATGTGCCAATTAATCATGCAAATAATTCTCATCCTAGTGAGACCGGATCATCTTATAAGGGTAGTGTTATGTTTTGGTTTTATTGGGAAACGAATTCCCAAATATAAAATGCCTGAGGTAGGGTTATTTTGGGTTAAGCATCATGAGTTAGGGTTCTAGGGAATATTCAAGTAATGTTGAAAACATTCTCACTTGTTCTTGGCACCATTTAAGTAATGTTAAAGGCGTCAAGTGTACTCTAATATTTCGTTGGGCACAAAAGAGGGCACTGCTTCAAGGAAGCCACAATATGTATATATGTGTGTTTTTGTGTGTCCCTATGGGTGTGAGTATATATATAATAAGCTGATATATATAAATAAAAAGAAGCTTAACATGTATAATGAACTCTACAAAGAGTTCTAGTTTCTCAACAAAACATGCCATTTTTATGGTCCATAAGCGTGACAACAAAGAGCATCAAACAACTCAAAATGTCAGCAAATACGAGATAAATCAGATTTTCATTGAAAAAGCCAATATGTTTTCTCTAAGTACTCAAACAAGTACATTTACAGAAACTACTCTCACATCATGATCTTGGAAGTAACACATGTACATCAAATGCTATTGGATAAACTGAGGAAACACGTTGAAGCTTTCAAGTTCAATCTCAGAAAGAAATATTATCGTTGTTCATGATAAAGGTTGGATGAGAGACCCTAGACTAATAGCCAAAGGATATGCAGGGACAGGATAATTTAACTGACTCACAATGCCTCAACAGAGGGCAAGAAATGACAATCAAAATCAAAATCAATCAGTAGCTGAACTATCTAGCCCGAATTTCAGAAGTGTCAACAATTAACTAAAAATGGGCTGACCACTTACTTGGAGATGTATCAGGAACAATTAGAGCAACACCCTCAGCGGACGCAGCACGCTGTGCTCCTGACTTGATTATGAAATTCTCATCTGTGCAAGTAAGCCCAGAGAGCCAGTAAAGTATCTGCACAGAGATGAAAGCAAGACTAATGTTTTGAGAATCTCATGGATCAGAAAACATCGTATATACTAACCCAATGTCAAAATATAGAGAAAAAAAGCACCCAACAAAGCCTAAATGAAACAAATAAAGAGGGACAGAATTCCCAGATGCCCAATTAAATTATAATTCAACCTAATTAAAATAGCAATTACAGGCAAAACAAATACTAATTAAGGGTAGAATCTGAAAAGCAATAAACAACAGCACCCAGATGCCCAATTACTAAGCCAAGGAAACCATAAAAACTAAAAGAGAAAACCAAAACTCTTTCCGCACAAATCCAGCTCTTATTTTTTAAAAAAATGAAAATAACCGCTTAAAATTCGAATCCCAATATCAAGAAAAATCATTTCCGAAACTATGAACGAAAAGAGTAAACCCAAATTTTCTATTAACTTCATCACATGAGGGCATAATCATTTGAAAGAAAAAATAAAGAAAACCCATAAAGAAAACCTTCATAATTTACATTCAAACGAAGATAAAGAAACGTATACAGAAAACCCCCAATTGACAAATTGCAATCAATCTGCGAATGAAGACGCAAAAGGGAAGGGACATACAGGGAATTTATGGGAAGGCGACGGCGAAGGAGGGAAGTAGATATGGAAAGTCATGGAACAGCCTAGAGTGGGGCTGAAGTGCTTGTATCTTTTGTTGTATCCTTCAAACATCTTTGAACTGGAAATCTCCGTGGGTTTGGTCTCCATCTTCTTCACTGCCGCTTTCCCTTTCAACAATTACCACAAAAATGTTTTCTGATTTTTTTCTGATTGTATCTAAAATTTATCACTGTCCAATGCTGCTAAAGCCTTAAGAACAGAAGTCATCTTATAGCTTTAGGCCCAATGGAAGGCCTGGGTCCATTATTGCCTCTCTTTTTCGTCCATTTTCATGGTCATATCTGAATTCATTTCGAGGATACAAAACTTAGAGATCAACAAGATAAAGAAAAATATATCATCTTTATCAGTTATGATGACATCTAATTTAACTCTGATATAAAAATAAAAACGATCAAACAATTGATTAAGAGACGAAAAACGACAAAAGATAGAGTTTATACTATTTTTTAAGATCACGACATTAAATACCTTATCCGATCATTAAAACTTATGAAAGTCATTAATATTTGTTTATTAATACATTTAATCAATTAACATTAATTATTAATTTTATAATTATTTAATTGAGTATTTATCTCTTATAATTTTCATAATTTTTTATCAAACCATTCAAATTGATAAACAAGACATCACAATTATCATTAATCAATCATCAAATAATTATACAAATATCTCAAACAATCTTACACGGTCTCTAAAACCTTCATGAGTCTTATCCTATTCATAACATCATCGTGCATCACAAAATATACTAAACCTCATGATTTAGTTTCTAAACATGATTACTTATCATCTACTATATTGTAGTCAATACCACGTAAAAATTACATTTATGATGCTCACGAAGTAATATAAGTTCGAAGCGTATTAATCTCGAGTCAAAGTTATAAATCCCTATCCAAACTACTCAAATCATTTATTTAATTTCAATGTTTAAGTCTACATAACCCTCGATAAGATAAACATGACTACGTAAACAAAATAACATTATCAAATTATATCAGGAGATAAAATATACATAAAATTTATCGAGTTTTATTTTGACAAAATAGATTATATCACCGGACTTATAATATCTAAAAACTCTTAAATGGAGTTTCTTAAAAAATTAGCATCAGTCAACAATAATAATAATAATTAACAATAATCAACGACGATTAAACCAGAGATTTCAATCATAACACCATATACTCTTAATTATAAATTATATGTTACTTCTTCTTACTTTTAGAATTAACCAATTTTAAACTTTAATCTTAACTAATAAAAATACGAGTACCAACACTAAGAAAATTATCAGTACCGCATGAACTAGTATCAATACTCCCTCACACAACTATTACTTGCAATCCTGGACCGCCTTACATAAACAACATGATACTCTAACTCGGATTAAACTTTATACTGCTCATCGCTTAATAAATTTACTTTACTTGAATGATGATCGATCATACGATTGATAGTTTTAATTATTTTAACTTACGGCATTATCTAAATTTTTTTATTCAATTTTGATTAAATTAATATCATCTTCATTGTAAAACGATTTCAAACAATTTGAATCTCCATTAATGTTTTTCTTTTGTTTAAATAAAATTAATTTTAAATTTATAAAAAAATGTTATTAACTTATTATCTTTTTTCAATACATAAATACTTTAAAATGTAATTACCGCTCAAATCATAGAAAAAATATACTAATAATTAGGGGTGTAAACGAGCCGAATCGAGCTCGAGTAGTGCTAAGCTTGGTTCGGCTCGTTAAGATTTCGAGTCAACTTCGAACTTGAGTAATTTTAAACGAGCTTAAAATATCTGAGTTCGGCTCGGCTCGTTAAGAACTCGAGTCGAGTTCGAGATTTTTTCAAGCCTAATCGAGCCAAGTATTGACCGATCTTTGACCGTGTTAGAATCGAGTAACTCTTATCTCTTAAGTCTCGTTTAAAGTCTAATGGAGAAAAAAAACTTTGTATAAACCCAAACTTGTTAATTTTAGGTTTTAGTATTTTAATTTAGGGGTTAAGACTTATGTTTAAGGTTTAAATTTTAGGGTTTTAAGTTTAAAATTTTATATTTTAAATTATAAAAAAATAAAAAATAGTATATTTATATTCTCGAGTAGCTTGTGAGCTTTTCGAGTCGAATATTATATAGCTCGACTCGGTTCGTTAAGAATTCGAACCGAGTTTGAGTTTGAATCGAGTTTAATCAAATCGAGTTTTAACCAAACTTTGATTGAGTTAAACTCGAGTAACTTACGATTTGTCTCGTCTCATTTACGGCCTACTAATAATAATTATAGTAAATAAATGAGCGTCTCTGCCTATGTCTAGACTCCTGTAGAAAACCGAGAGGAAACCAAAGTCGCCCAATATTAATGAGAGCGTTAGGGGAAGTAGGCAGCCTAATAATATCTTCTAATAAATGCACATTCAACGCTCATCAATGACATCCTCTCTCTAAAACAATAATTATATTGTCATTTCAAATGCAGTGATTAAATAAATATTTTTAACTACTTAATTAATTATATTTAAAATTTAAAAGAATTACGGATAAGAAAACAAAAGGACATGAGTATTGATTTAGTTTTGTAAATTTTTTAAAGGTCATAGGATGCATTTGTGGATGAATTAGTTGCAGTAAACAGTTATTTATCGATTATAATAATTACAAATAAATATTAATTTAATTTTTAATCAATGTTTATTTATTTATTTTAATATAAATAAATGTTTGAAAATTTAAAATTTTAATTAATAATCGTTTGATCTTAATAAATGTCTGTGACTGTAACCTAAAAAAGAGAGCCTTAATAACACTAACATGAGTTGTTAAAATCATTAATACAGTTTATACCAACAAACCGAAAGACAATACACATCACGTTCCCATTAGTGAAAGAGTAGTGTCACATTTCAAGTATTGTTTTTTTCTTATATAGATTTTAAGGTGTGACAGAACACGAGAACTGTTCGGTGGTCACCATAATTATGAAGTTTTGATAAGATCCGGTATATTAGTGCTGATATAATAGTATCTTCGTTTCGATTATTGTTCTTCCTGATTCACCGTCCTATAATTACAGCTAAACGTGGTCTGAATCACCGACTGCCATCTGCCACTGTCTCACCTATTTCTTGTTTCCTTGTAAATATTTCCCACCCCGAATGCGGTTGAAGCATTGAGTTTGGTTGGGGATTAGGTGGGTAGATGGAACAAACGCAAGACGGAGAAAACATAGTATATTGAATATTAACATCATTTTTCTCAGCAGACTTCAATGAATTCCAAATCCTTACCTTGTCTGCATTTTCTTTGTCCTGTTCTGTACAAAAACAATTCTCTGGAAAAAGTTGGTATGGAAATCTAGATGGTGAGTGCTGAAGGTTGGTTTTGATTTTGGTGAAAGAATCCACCAATAAAATCTTATTCTTTTGATGATATGCCATATAAAACATTGGGATATTTGTTAAGTTTCAAGATCATTACAAGTTGAGAAGTTTTGGGATTTGTCTGCTTTCCTTTTGCTTTTTCTCCGAGGAAGATGGTAGGGACTACTGCAACAATGCACCAGAGTTTATGCTCGAATGGATCTTTGTACAACTGTAATGTCTTGGAAGAGAAGCTTGACGAACTTCGATGCCTTGTTGGCAAGACTGATGGTGATCTATTGAGGATCGTTAGTGTGGGAGCAGGTGCTTGGGGCAGTGTTTTCGCTGCTTTGTTGCAAGATACGTATGGTCAGTTTCGTGAAAAGGTCCAAATCAGAATATGGAGAAGGCCTGGCAAAGCTGTTGATAGAGCCACAGCTGAACATCTATTTGAAGTGATCAATTCAAGGGAAGATGTGTTGAGGAGGTTGATCCGGCGTTGTGCCTATTTGAAGTATGTCGAGGCTAGACTAGGAGATCGAATGCTGTTCGCAGATGAGATTCTGAAAGATGGATTTTGCTTGAACATGATTGAGACACCACTTTGTCCTTTGAAGGTTGTGACCAATCTGCAGGAAGCTGTTTGGGATGCAGATATAGTTGTAAATGGCTTGCCGTCGACCGAAACACGAGAGGTATTCGAAGAGATCCGCAATTATTGGAAGGAAAGAATCACCATGCCGATCATTATATCTTTGTCGAAGGGCATAGAGGCTGCACTGCACCCTGTTCCTCATATCATTACTCCAACGCAAATGATCCATCGAGCAAGTAACATTACTTCCCCTGACCTCGTCTGCAAGAAACGAAATCTCGAAATTATTTTTGCTTAGTTGAGTTTCCATGTCTGATTCTTATCTAATGTTTTTGAGCTTTATGTGAGTGTTCCTCGCAGCTGGAGTGCCTATAGAAAACATACTCTATCTTGGGGGACCGAATATTGCGTCCGAGATCTACCATAAGGAATATGCTAATGCTAGAATATGCGGAGCTGAAAAGTGGAGGAAACCCCTAGCTAAGTTTTTAAGGCAGCCCCATTTCATTGTATGGGACAACAGTGACCTTGTAACTCATGAAGTTATGGGTGGCTTGAAGAATGTATATGCCATTGGTGCTGGTAAGTGCCTTTGTATCTTTCAGCTAAATAGGAGCTTATTGTTTGATCTGTTAAGATGAACAATCCGAAAACGCAGAGTAACTCGTCGAGTTCCTAATCCAATCATACAGAGTTCAGATGATATGAAAAATGACATAACTTTTGAGTTCGATTTTGTCAGGAATGGTAGCGGCCCTCACCAATGAGAGTGCCACCAGCAAATCAGTATACTTTGCACATTGTACATCTGAGATGATTTTTATCACTCATTTGTTGGCTGAGGAACCGGAGAAACTCGCAGGCCCTTTGCTAGCCGACACTTACGTAACTTTGTTAAAAGGTCGTAACGCGTGGTACGGGCAAATGTTAGCCAAAGGAGAACTAAGCCGGGATATGGGTGATAGCATTACCGGAAAAGGAATGATTCAGGTAAACTTGTTAGAACTTTACGTAAACTTGGTAAAATCTGGTATCAGATTCAAGTATTAAGCAATGTTAGATGTGAACTGTGTGTCTGTGTGTTCCAGGGTGTATCTGCAGTAGGAGCATTTTATGAACTTCTGAGTCAGTCAAGCTTAAGCGTGTTGCATCCGGATGGAAGCAAGCCTGTTGCTCCAGTTGAGCTATGTCCTTTACTCAAAACACTCTACAAAATTCTTATAACTAGGTAATTTCAATCTTAAATCATCCTATCAACACCATAAACAACCATGGCCCTGTGCCAGCACAAAATCGATCTTTAGATCCAAGCATTACTCGATATAGTTTTCGATGATCAATAACTTCGTCCAATGCTAAGCCTGTCATATATATCATTTGAATCTGTAGGGAGAAGTCAACTCAAGCCATCCTTCAGGCATTGAGGGATGAAACATTGAATGATCCGAGAGACCGCATCGAGATTGCACAAAGCCATGCCTTCTACAGACCTTCACTGTTGGGACAGCCTTGACAAGTTTGCACAGCAAATTCCAAGACATAATCATATGAAAGAAATTGTTTGGGACAGAAACTATGTGGTTTTGTAATGAATAGTGACTCTTCTAAATATATGTTGAAAGATTCATTGATGAAACTTGTCTCAATTTTCAGCATCTTTTCAGGGTCAATACGTCTTGCATAATGTCTGCAGTTCTTTGCGCTATATACTTGGACAAGAAACACTTTGAATGTTAACCATCTTTTCAGGATCAATAGAGTGTGATTTTGTTTAAAAAAATCATACAAGAAGGATTACCAATTGTCTCGTTAAAAAATCTCTAATCCCAGTTGGATAAAAAGAGTACACATGGTAGTACTGTTCGAATGAAATAAAACACCAGAGGGGAACTTAGCAAAACCATACACCATCAAACAACTGTTACAATATTTAAACAATCTAAGACGATGCAGATCGAATAAAAAAATATTGAATCTGAAACAATAAACTTAATGATCTTCGTATCAAAGGGAAAATTAGAGTTTCACAGAACACTAGTAATGGTCTTCGTTTCAAAGGGAGATTTGTGTATGATCTGTAGCGTTTGAAACGACATGTGCACAAATAAATTTGGAAACACTTTGCTCGAAGGCTGACTCATGGTTCCTTGGATGCTGATGTTCAGTTTACTACGCTTCAAAACTCGATCCGACTCGACCCAAAATATTTTCCCATGCTGAACCTAACACTGCATACAAAACTGTTGGTCTCCTTGTGGGGAAAACTTTCTCGGGTCAAGGACAAAAGCTGGTCGGATTGTGCCGGAAATGGATATACAAGCATTATGATTGCCTTGGAGATTTTGAGTTCATATTTGACACAAATGAACTCATTTTTATGCAGGGAGTTTGTATTCAAAATACCAACATTTGTATGACATATAAGTGTAAAATACTTATTTTTTTTTTCTTGGGGGTAAAATATAATTATATTAAAACTGAAATTTTGAAATTTTAACACAATTTTAAACTAGATTTATATTACAGGATATTAAAAATGAGAATAGATAAAATTTTAATCATTTGAATGCCCGTAAATAGTTGAAGTTACGTATAAAAGATGTTAGAAAAACGTTTTTTACGTTAAATTAAATAATCTAATATAAAAAATCATAAATTCTGACTTTTAAACTCATATCAATCGGTATCTTTTGATATCAAACTATCAAATAAACATCGATAAATGATGTCTAAACTCAATAACAATTTATCAATTATAATTGTTTTGCTCTCATCGCTGATTGGCAGCTTCTATGGCAGTCGCAGTCAGCGAGTTTACAACCCCTCCGGTGCCGGAGCCAAAGCCGGAACTAGATTTCTATAAAACCCTAAAAGAATGTTCAAACAAGATGAATGTAGAAAAATTATCATGGAAGCAGTTTTAAAAGATCAAGATATTTCTAAGTAGTGCTGCGTAGAGCTTGTTCATAGGGTTGGAAAACTCTGCCACGAAAACATTCTCAGGTTTTACGTCTTATTTCCAGAGATGAGAAGTAATGCCACCCATGTTTACACTAGAGGTGCTCAAGTATGGAATATATGTATCTTACAAGCTGTATCTAAGATCTGATTATTTGGATTAAAAATAAAATATTATACCTGTTAAGTGTTTTTTTTAAAATATTATTTAAATCTTAACCTTAAATTCTATATCTTTAATTAAAATAAAAGTATGAGAAAAAGAGATGATATTCGCCCCGCCTTTATAGTGTCTTTAATCTGATTGTAGACCTCCTTTCGCTTTGCTTACTCCATTAAAGAAATGCTTATTCATTCATTCGTTTAAACCCATTTCAAGATTTTTTTAATGTCCTGGATTAAAAGTTGTTGAGGTTTGAAGAAGAAAAAGAAGGTTCGGAGACTCAATAAGTTATGTTATTTTATTAAGGGAAATAAAAATTAATTATTCACGTTAGTATTTTTTTGACGGAAGATAATAAAAAAGAATCAAAATAAAATTGAACTAAAAAGTTGGATAATCTCGGTAAGAGTTTTATAAATTTAGTGATCAAACTAACGTGTACTAAAAGTTTGTTTATTGATGGTATATTTTAGGAGTAAAAATTATTTATTTTTTTAATGTTTTTTTTTATGTTTTCGTTTTAAATTAAAGGGTTTAAGGTTTAAGTTTAGAGATTGTGGTTGAGAATTAGGGAATTAGAGGTAAGATGTATTTTTAGAGTGTAAGATTTAAGGTTTAGGATATAGAAAATAAGGGTTAGGATTAAAAATTTAATTTTTAATTTTTTTTACCCTCGATAAATACCGAAAAATTAAACTTTTAGTAACAAATATAATAAAAATCAAATAAGACTAAATTTCTTATAACAAATATAAAAAAATTTAAAATATTAGGAAAATAGGCTTTGGTAGTCGCCCCTATTGTTGATGTCTAGGGATAATTATGTCTATAACAACAATAACCACCTTTATATAAAAATATTATTAGAACTCGGGATATCTACGATCGTTATGTCTACAATAATATATATTATTAAAGGGTTATAACTATGATACTCGAAGTGATTACAATGATATTTGTTATATTCGTAATCACGATAAATATTATGTTATTATAATTATAATTTAAATTTTCGATTAAAATTTTAAATCTTTTTGATATTATATATATTTATCTTGTGATTTATATTTACGATATAAAATCATCCTTCTGTATATTATCGTCATCAAAATTTAAACACACAATTTCTCTAAAAAAATATAATGCGCCGTATTATCAATACATTCAAGCCATTAATACTGCGTGGGAGTGATATCCATGTACATCTAACAGATTGTTGCTACCAAAAAATATTCATGAATACCAAGGAGGATTAAGATAAATATTTAAAGGCGTTAACTTAAATTTGAATGTTTAAATTAAATTTTTTTTATAGATTTTGAAAATTTAATTAAATTTTTAATAATTTTAAGAGATTTAATAAAAATTTTAAAATTTATAAGATGAGATTTAATTAAAAATATTTTGAAAAGTGATTTAATATAATTTTTTTAAAATTTTAAAGAGATCAAATTATTTAAAAAAACATTTTTTCTTAAAATTCTGGCAACATGACAACGCTTAGTCTCATTGAGGAAAAAATATTAGATGAACTTTGTTCGTTACATCATTCGTGGTTTTAAATAATTAAATTTATTTTTTTAAGATGAATTATCATTATTTTTTACATATAATTAAAAAATAAATAATTATTTTAAGATAAATAAATTAAATTAACTAGACTATAAATGACAAGATAAATAAAGTTTATTTAATAATTTCTTCGTACTAAGACACGCCCTTGTGGGCAAGTAGTTGACTTGTTTCATTTAAGATTTATTTTGGATTAAATATATAGAATGAAATATTTTAATCCTACAGACGATTTAGATACAAATCATGTCTCATATTTTTATATTTTTTTATAATTTTTATTATATATTAACATTTATTTTTCACCAATTTTCAATTTTCATTAGTACAATATGAGATAATTTTATTCTATATATAACATAAATATCATATTTAAAAATGGTGAATTAATTAATTGTGATGTTTGGGGTTTAAAGGTGAATGAAAAAATTGATTTAAAAAGATTATCCTCGTATCGAATCTCTACGAAATTCGATTCGAATTTATTACTTTGAATCATACACAAAGGAAAGGGAATTTTGTAAGTTAATTTTGATGTTAGGTGGGGGTCTTGGTTGGTTGGTTTCCTTTTGTTTATAAAACTCAATAATTTTTAGGGTAAAATATTTAAAGTATCAATCAACTTTGTTTTTTATATATTTTGATCACTAAATTTTTAACCTAGTTGGGTCACTTTGAATTATATTATTAATATTTTAATATAATTTACTATATTTTATTATTGTTAAATATAAAAAATAAGATAAATTATACAGATCATCATTAAACTCCGTTTTCTAACTTATTTTGATCATTAAATTTTTTAAATATTAATTTATTCACTGATTTTATTTTTAACCTATTTTGATCTTTATAATTATTTTATTAGTATTTTTATATGATTTAATATATTTTATTATTTTTAAACATTAAAAGAATTTAAAATAAAAATATATTATTATTATTAAACAAAATAATTTAAAATAAAAATGCAAATTCCAAATCCAACTAACCTCAATGTTTTTGTTTATCTTACAATGTGATCAATAAATAAAAATAATGGGTTTATATTATAAACGATATTCATGAACATGAAATATAAAGATATTTTATGTTGGTAAATACATCAATATATACAATTTTAAATATTGTTCACCGATAATTATAAGGTAAAATCTATTTTTTACTTCTATTTCTTAATATTAAAATAGTATTTTTTTTTCCTCATAAACTAATGGGGTTGTTTTAAAGCAAAATAAAAATTAGATGATTTTAATAAAAATTAAAATTTTAGTGATCAAAATAAAAGTATTTTAAATATTCAGTGACCAATTATATAATTTACCTTGAAGAAAAGAAAATTAAAAGCCACGTCAACATTTTCTAACGAAATATAAAATGAGAGACTAAAATGAAAATAAAATAAAAGTTGGATGACCCAATAAAAATTTTAAAAGTTTGATGATCAAAATAAAAATATCATAAAATTTTGATAATTATAGGTATATTTTACCTTAAATTTAAATTATTAGAGGGTTAGGGGTTTAATGTAACTAATTTTGAAGTTATAAGAACTTAAAATATATTTAAATAAAAATTGAGGCCAAATTTGATTTATCTATTGTTTCTTAACAAAAAAATTATCTAAATTTAATTTAACCACGGCAAAAAGTTTGGTACGAAAAATAATTATTATTAAATATTTTTATGAAAATAAAAGTATTTATTGATCAAAAGTGGCTATCAACGTTGATGTAAGACGGTTGATAATGTAAATGGCGGTATAATATTTTGATTTAATAGTTAAAATTTTGTAATAAATTAAAGATGAAACTATAAACTAATAATTTTTTATTTACAATCAATTAATTTAATGGGATAAAATATTAAATTTTAAATAAAATTAAAAAAATAATTTTAATATAATAATAAAATAAAAAATACAAAAATCAAGATTGGACATTTCTTTTTCTTTTCTTTTCAGTTTTTTTAGTGGCTTGCTTTTCCGGGATTTTTTTTAAAATTTTATATTTTTGATTTTATAAAATATTTTTTAAAAAAATTTATTGATTAACTTTTTGTACTCCATTATTTATATATATAAAAACAATTATCAAAAATATTAATATTGAAGATGGGCGAAAAATTTATTCAGATTAAATGATTATTAATTAGTGTTCATAGCATCAATATTTAATTTAGCAGACCGATTTAAGCTCCATAATGCTTAAAGATAAGATATATTGTTTAGGTATTATTTAATTATCGAGTATGATATATTTTGATTGTTCAGTTTAAAAATTAAAATTTATTTATTTAATTTATTAAATTAATATATTTAATCGTTGTCATTAAAAAACTGACGAAGAATGACATGACAATTAACAGAAATTTATAAAATTATATATTTAATTTTTGTTATTTATCTATCATATTAATTTAATTATAATTTAATTTAATTAAATAAAATTAATCATCAATAGACAATAAGATGATAATAATTGTCGTCCCCAATTGAATATATTTATTTTAATTTTTAATTTAATATTTAATATTTAATATATTTTTTCCTCCAAGCAAATGATACCACTTGATTCAGTTAAATGAATTGCACCATTTAGTATATATCTTGATAAATATGTAGAGAAAATAAAAATAGTTGAAATATACTCGAACCTAAATCACTTTAAATGTATAAAATCATACAAACTATCAAAATATTAAATATTGTTTTTTTAAAATAAATTTAACGTATTCGAATATTTTTCTTTTTTAGATTTAAATTAAATCAAATATTGAAATATTCAATTTAACTTAAATATGAAAATGATTAAATCAAATACTTAAATATTCACTTTTGTCCCTTTATTTAATTTTTTTTTTAAAATTGTTTTTTTTTTATAATTTGTCCCCTTACTTCTAAACATTTATGTTTTGTCCCCTTCGACCTTAAATCCTGGCTCTGCCCCCGATAAGATATATACCAAATGGTGCAAACCATTTCATTAAAGATGAGATAAAGTAATGGTATAGTCATGATTTTTTAACCTAGAGGTTGTAGTTTCAATTCATTCCAAAATCATCGTTTCTTTTTTAATTTTTTTAAATCAAGAGATGATACTGATTTGAGAGAAAAATATATCAAATAAAATAAATTCATCTAACTGATCGATAAGTTTGATAGTTCAATGGTCAAAATAGATACGTTTATATATTTTGGTGATCATTGAAGTAGTTTTATCCTTAAATTATTAAAAAATAATAATTTTTTTAATATTTTAAAGAAAAAATAAAAATATATAAAAAAAACTTTTAAAAAATTATAACTTTTGAAGGACCTAATTAAAATTCAAAATTATTTCAAGGGTATAATATAATTTTTTTTAAAATTTTGAGGTTGCCAAAACCCGTCTAGCCCTATACAAGGGTGTAAATCGTCTACCTTTTTCTCATATTTTTATTTGTGTTTTCGCTTCAAATTAGAGGATTTAGGGTTTAGGGTTTAATGTTAGGGGTTATGGTTAGGTTTTAGGGAATTAGAGGTAGGATTTATTTTTAGGGTGTAGAGTTTAGGGTTTAAGATATAAAAAATAAGGGTTAAAGTTTAAAATTCAATTTTTTTAAAAAATTCAATAGGATACATTGATGAAGTCATGATAAGGAGTCATAAGATTTTTACTCCTATGCACAGATACACCATCAACCCTTGTATATCAGAGAAAAAATCATCTGCCTCTTTTTTGTGCCTCATTTTATACTTCCGAAAATTTATTAAAAAATTAAATTTTAAACCTTAAACCCAAAACCCAAAACCTATACTTAAAAAATACAGCATACCTCTAATTTCCTAAACCCTAACTAAAACCCCTAAATTAAAACTCTAAACCTCTAATTTAAAGTGAATACATAAATAAAGGCATAAAAAAGAGAGACGATTTGTACCTTATATATCAACAATGTCTATTAATTTTATTAATTATGCCTATATCTCAGATGGTAGAAAACCCTACAAGCTGATTTAGGGTTTTGATAATATAAATTTCTTTAATAATCTAATAACGATTATACCTAAAGCCGCAATATGCACTAGCTCATAATAATACTTTAAAGAACTGACCAAAGAAAGTTTAGTAGCAAATTAGCAGTGGCCACGAGGGGGTACTTGGTAGGGTTGAAGATAGAATCTCCACAGGTACCCCAATGGACGTTGCCTACTTTGCCTATGTTTTTTTTTTCTCTTCGTTTATACGATCAGAATAAAAATTGTTTTTTTTATAAAAATATAAATTTTAATAAAAAATATAAATTTTAAACTCTAAAAATATACTCAATTATTAATTCTTTAAACCCTTTTTAATATTTATTTTTTTAGTGTGTAACGTAAGTAAAAATACTAAAAAATACATATGATTTTAAAAATTACTAAAAATTAAATTCTAACTTTAATCCTAATTTTCACATCTTAAACTCTAAATTTTGCACCATAAAAATATATCTTACTATTTATTCCTTGAACCGTAATCATAACTTTTAACCTTAAACCCTAAATTCACTATTTTAAAGTATGAACACCAATAAAAACATAATAAAAAAAACAAATAATTTATGACTTGAAATATTTTTATCACTCAAACAATCATTGAATATTATATTTTTTATTTTTTTCATTAGTGTTTTTTTTTTTCACTAATTCTTATTTTCTGAACTGGAATTGTTGAACACAATGGAAAAAGAACAATTTTCCTTTTCCTTTGTTCGATTTCCAAATACACTTGTTGGTACGAAGAATGATAAACCTACTTAGTGATATGGGTAATGAAGGAATCCCACTCCTTAGAGGTAACTCCCCCTTCACCCACCGACTGACGTACCGCCTTGCCTACTTCCGCCGCCCTCTTCCTTACCTCATCTCCTTCCTTCGAATCCATCAAACGTCTCACGCCGTCTTCAACTACGGCCGCCGTCACTATATCATCCCTATGTGCCCAGTCCTTGATGGTAATTCCAACTTTGAGCAGCTTTGTAATTAGCATCGCGTTTCTTGGTTGATCCGAGTGCGCAGGCCATGCTCCGATCGGTACTCCCATGCTGATGCTTTCCATGCATGAATTCCATCCACAGTGGCTCACGAAGCCACCTATGGCAGGGTGGGCTAAAATCTCCAGCTGCGGTGCCCAGTCTCGAACCACCAATCCTTTCCCTTTCACTGAATCAACGTACCCTTTTGGAAGATCCGGTCTTCTAACTTCTCCATCGAACACATCGCCTTTGTCTGCATCTCTCAGTACCCAGATGAACTTTTGATTGCTTCTGCTCAAACCTATCGCCAGCTCTTGGATTTGTTCATCTTTCATGGTGGTTGTCGTCCCGAAAGACACGTAAAGAACAGAGTTTATAGCCTGTTTGTCGAGCCATTCCAAACAGTGGTGTCGGCTACCAGAACTGCTTCTCTCCGGTACTCTCAGTGGATTCAATGGCCCTAAAGCCCAGTGTTGTTTTCCTCTGGTTTGTTCACGAAGAAAGTCGACATAAGCAGCTTCGATCGCCTTGCTCGTGTTATATATAAACCCGGCATTGAAGCTCAGATATTGGAATTGCATGGCAATGAACTTGGAGAAATCTTTAGTGAAGCATCCTTCAAGAGAAGGGACGTCGAGACTTTCTGCATCAACATGTGGCTTCCCCATTGATCGCCGCATTAAAAAGGAGAGAGTAAAGGCGGAAACAGTGTGGAAAGCATACGACTCTGCATTAGGGATCGACCCAACATCTTGAACAACAGATCCCATCATCGAGTCGTGGATGATAATCACCCTCCTTACCCGCGAAGAAAGCGTGCGTAACAGTTGAGCGACGGGATTACGAAGATGCCACCAGGCCTCGAAGCATGGCTGGAGATGGGAAGGGAACTTGATAGCGGCTTCGGGGTTCGGCGGAGGGGAAGAAAACGGCGGGACTTCACAGTCATGGAAATGGAAATTGGCGACGGCTAGGGGGTCCCAACCGTGAACTCTGACCTTCGCCTGATGGTTGTGCATGGATGTACCCACATAATGGACGGGGATTCCATAGGAGAGGATCAACCGAGAGAGGTGAAGCAGCTGGTTTAAATGGCCTTGTGCTGGAAATGGCACCATCACAACAGCCACAGAGTTTTCTTGGTTTCTCATTCTAAACGATGACAGCATCTTCCGAATACGAATCCTTCGAGGAAAATATGAATACATCTGGTTTCGTGTACGTTGGGGATATATATATGAGCAGCCATGAGGCGTTTTACCTAACTATCTCATTTTTAATTATGATTGACATTTTTGACACGTGAAAAACAAAATTATTTTCTAATATGTATCTTTACATGAAAAATTATTAGATCAACTATTTTCATCACGTCATTTATAGTTATAAAGGGTATTACACTCAAAAAAATTGTTTCATTTTAGATATTAAAATCATAAATAATAATAAAAAATAAAGTATTTAGTGGAAAAGAAATTGATAAAAAATTATAACTTCAACTCATAACCATATATTTGATAAAAAAGAAACTGATAAAAAAATTTTAACCCATATTCCACCATGATTAGGATATATACAAAAGTATTCATTGTGCTTTAAATAAAAAATAAAGATTGAATATAAAGATTGGAATAGTAAGAAAATGGTGGATATTTTAAATGATTCGATTTTATATTATTTTATTCCTGAGATGTATGTATTTCTATTTAGTATTAAAAATATAATGAATAGTAACGATGAAGATTAGTCTAAGTGGTAAGTAATTTAATATTACTTAAACAATTTTGAATTTGAGATATTGTATACGTAAAAGACCTTTATTAGAGAATTCACCCGCTAAAATCAAGTGTATATAAGATCGTTTCAAATTAATTATGAAAAAACCTTGAATAACTAAAAGAGAAAAAAAAATACTATCATCAAATACTATTCATTAAATGTAAATCATTTAAATGTAAATTACAAATTTCATCCTTCAACCTTACTCCTACTTCTATTTTAGTCACTGCACCAATAAATCGGACAATATGATTTATTTTATGAATATTCGTTTATGATGTGTCATATTGATTATTAGGATAAATTATAAATTTTATCACTTAATTTTCTTCTTATTATTATTTTGTTTAGTAAATTTTAAAATTTTTAATATACCCATTCAATTTTTAAATTCTTTTTAATTTAATCACTTGACCGTTAAATAGTTAACGGCATTATGATATAATAAACCATACCAAAATAATATCATTTTAAAATTATAAATTAACACTAAAACAACGTGGTTTTGAATCTTTTAAAAATTCAATCTTTAAAGTTGAGTGAATAAATTAAAAACTTTTAAACTTTAATGATTAAAATAGAAATAAAAAAAAGATTAATGATGAAATTTGTAATTTACTCTTATTATTATTTATGTCACATAGGATTAAAATGAAAAAAAGGGAAATTAAAGAATTCAAAATTATATCCAAACCCCGTGTCTGAATCCCAGAGAGGATTCAAATATTTTAGGGGTTTTATACAATTTATTTTATTGAAACATTATCTTTATAGATTTTGGGAGTCCTGTCCAATTTATAAAGATATATAATTTTTTTTAAAAAAAATAATTTAAAAAATTTAATATTAAACATCTAAAAATTAATTATTTTTAATTTTTCACCTAAAAGTGACATTCTTGTTTTATATTTTAAGTTTTAGATAATTATTATTTTATACACATATATTTATATATTTTACTATATTTATTTTTTTACAAAAATAAATAAATATTTTAAACTTCGGCATCACCCTTAGATTGTGACTGATTTTACGATGAACGCAACGAACCCTTCATCTCTCTTCCTCTTTAATTGTTTCTTCTTATATTAAATGTTCAAATGCCCACAGCACTTAATTGAATTTAGTGCTCCTTCACTGCTCTATTCAAAGTCTGCAGCAAAATTTGTTCTTACGAATTAATGTGTTCGATTGTTTATTGCTTGCGAATAAATATTTAAAATATATATTTTTTATTTAGATACTCAAAATATTGTTTAATTAAAATATATTTTTGGGTAAATTAATATCTAAAGTATATATGTTTTTGTTAAAATAGATATTTAAAGTATTTTTCTTCAAGTAGGTATATAAAGTATTTTTTTTCATCAAAATAAATATCTAATGTAATTTTTAATCAATGCCATGACAATTTTTAGGAACCTATATGAAAAATATTACGCTTTAGGTAACTATTTCGATTAAAAAATATTTTTATGTACCTATTTTTAAAAAATATATACTTTAAGAGCCTATTTAGGTTAAAAATACTTTAGTTATCTAAATAAAAAGAATACTTTAGTTACTTAATTTTAATATAAGCTTTTATTAGAACACTTAAACTTTTGGTTCTAATTCCTAAAAAGTTTTATCATTTTCTTTTGGCTTAACTCGTAAATAAATGTCTAAGTTATATATATTTTTTGAAATAAGTAAATAATGTTTGTTTTGGCTGAAGTAGGTATCTAAAGTTTTATTCTGTTAGTTTTTTAAGGTAACAACGTTAAAAAAATTTGCTTAACTCAGAAATAAGTGTTCAAACTATATATTTTTGGGGTGGTGTAATGACTTTTTAACTAAAATAGGTGCCTAAAGTTTTATTTCGTTATTGTTTAAAATAACACTAACAAAAAAATCCATCAAATAGTCGTAATTTAACATGCATTTATTTTAAATTTTTTATAAATAAACTAAAAAATTAATTTTGAAAAAATCTAAAGAATATTTAAATTTTTTTAAAAAAATTCTTAAATCCCTAAAATTTTAAATCTCAAATCTCAAAATTGACACAATTACAGTAATTGATAGTCTTATCAAATCTCACTGTTGTCTGAGATCACTGCTTGTTTTTCCATCCACTTATCGTCGATAACCGAAGAGAGGTATTGCATCGGTCGTTGAACGACTAGAACCTTTCACGTTTATTGTTCGACGTTTAATTAAAATCTCTCATGTTGACTATTGATGATGGGTGATCAAAAAAAATTGACAGTGACAGCGACGAGGATTGACATGGCTATCAACAACAGTAGTGATACTAAATTTGATTTTAAGGTTTGATGGTTATAAAAATCTGTGAATTATTTTATTATTTTTTAAAAAAATTAAGTATTATTTAAATTAATTTATTTTATTTTCAGTTTATTTTTAAAATAAAAACCATATATCAATATATTATTATATGATAAATTTTTTAACGATATTATCTTAAAAAATTAATAAAATAAAATTTTAAATACTTATTTTAACAAAAAAAAAATAGATGTTTATTTTAAAAATATATAATTTAAATATTTATCTATGAATTGGACATGTTTACAACCCATAGAAGCTTTCACACGACTAAAATTGGTAATAGATTTAGGCTCCGAATTCACATCGTATACGATACAAATTAAATTTATGTATGTACAAAAATATTATTTTTTAAAATAAAATTTAAAATAATATTTTTTAAAATATCCCGTGTCCTTTTTTTGGTAATACTCGCAGCCATTTTGTACTCTCCTCGTACCTTTTTGTATTAGACAGGGTACAGACAACTGTTGGAATACCCATCTGAGAGAAAATTTGACTTAGACAATTTTTTTAGTTCTACCGATATTTTTTTAATAGTTTTAGTGATTAAGGGAACTATTAGACGTTTATTATTTAAACACTGTATTGATATTACGGGTACTCGAATTTGTGACTTTTAAGAACAATAATCGTTTCTTTGATCACCGAAGTTAGAATTTTTTCAAAAAAATTGCTAAAATTATTTTACACCTTGAACATGAATTATTTTAATAATAAACTCATAATTAATTAAAGTGGAATATAATTTCTCTTTTAACTATTATAGATTTAATTTTTTTTGTGTTTAAGTATTTTTTTTAATTGGATTAAAATAATATCTGTTTTAAAATATATTATTGAGTATTGAATATTAATCATTCAATTAATGTACTACGATATTGATATTTGAACTCGTAACCTTTAAAAATAAAAATTATTCTCTTAATTACTAAAGGTAAGATTTTTTAATAAAAAAAATTATTCTTTAATATAAATCGATTAAGTTAATATTAGTATGTGACTTATAATAAAAAAAATTAGGTGATTTGACTTAATAACAACAGATGGGAGAATAACTCGAGTTGTACAAGGAAAATAAATGATTGTACGTGGTTCTGATTAAATAGCGAGTAATAAACAACATTATTTAATTATAAGATTGATAATAAGTTATTTTTTAAAAATTTACAAATAATTGATGCGATTAAAATATTATAATAAAAATATCCCATCGTTAGATTAAATCGGATATTTAAAATGATGATATAATAATATTTATAGTTCATAAAATATAATATTTTATTAATTTGTCGTAATTTAAAGTAATTTAATAAAATTAATTATTTATATTTAAAAATTTATTAATATACTTTATTTTAGAATATTGTCAAGGAAACGAGTTCATTAGATAATTGTATTATGCCATAAAACAGTAACAAACTACTATTAAGATGTTGTTATACTAAAATATAAAATAATATTATTTAATGGAAATAAATATTAAAATAATGAAATTTTTATAAATGAAGGATCGTATTTGTTAAATTATTTTAAGTTAGGACTAAATTAATAAATTTTATAAGTTTTAAGGACTAAAATTATTATTATTATATCAAGATATATCATTCTTTTCGTCTAATTTCTAACATTTAGTTATATATTTATAATAACATTTTAATTAAATGATTTCTTTATAATTTTTAGGGGAAATAATTATTTATTATCAAATTTATAATTAATTGAGTTATAAATTTAATATCTATTTGTTTTATATGAGTATTTTTATTTAAATATATATTATATTTTTATATTAAAATTTAAATTTATATGAAATAAAATAATATAAATATTTTTAATCGTTGAATTAATCTATAGAAATCATATAAATATTCTTTAATACAAAATTAATGACGTTAATGTTATTAGGTGATGTGAACTCGAGATGTGCTAGGAAATAAATGTGCCGTTTTGACAAAATACAGTGGCCGGCACGTAGGCTGTAGGCAGGGCGGACATTGATGCCGACGGCCGTCGACTCGAGATGTTATTAGGTCGTCGAACTTTCAAGTTAAATTTATTTAGATTATTTTATTTTTAAAATATTTAATATGATTTTTTAATTTTTAGTTCGTATTTTATAATATCACTCGATTTTTAATACATTTGATAAAGCCCCATTAAATTCAGTTAAAAATCATTGTTATTTTTCGTTTTCTCTTAATAAAAAAATAAAAAAATTACAATGATCATCACTCAACTTTTTTTTCACTCCTATTTTAGTCACTAAAGTTTAATTTTTTAATTCATTAACTTAACTTTTGAATTGTCTATATTTTTTGTTCCTGATTATATAAATTACTTATTATTATTATTTTTAAAAAAATCAGAAAATATTTTTATTTTCTTACTAAATTTATCATATTATCATATTTTATATTTTAATAAGTAAAATAAAAAACTATTATTCAAATCAAATATCTTAATTATTTAATTTAATTAATACAATATGATATTGATAATTAAATAATCTAAAATTAACAATTAACTAAAAGTCGTATCTGGGCCTAAATAAGAGGAGAATCTTTCAAGGGCCCATAACCTTTATAGTGTATTGTAAGGGTGAGTAAAATTCACCTCGTTTTGAGAAAAAAATCTAATAATTTAATTCGATTTGAGGCGAAAATGTTTGACTCATTTTAACTCTTGACTCAAAATTTTATAAACTCGACTCTATTTTTTTTTTAAAATAAAGTTTAAATTGTAAAATAAAAATTTGAATAACTCAAAATTTTTACTAATTAAAGGATTTATTTTTAACATGTGATATACATATACATATATATAATATGGTTAGAGAAAGACGTTTAAATTAGAATGAAATTTTACTATAACATGTTAAATAATCATAATTAAATATTTATAAAAACTCGAAAACTCGACTCGAATAAAAAAGTTCAAATAAAGTTTGAGTAATAAAATATGACTCGTTAACTAAAATAACTCAAAATTTCTTAACTCGACTCAATTCGATTGGATACTCACCCCTAATATATTGTACTCGTAAAAGTATATGTTTATATTAATGATAGAGTTTATTATTTTTAATATTTATTATTAAGGTTTTTTAATATTTATTATTATGACTTACTCTTAATTTTTTTTTATATTTATTATCAAGTGCTTAATTTTCTTCTTAATATTTGTTATTTTGTGCAAACTCTTCATAATCACAAAAATATTCTTAAAAAAATATAGAGTCGTCACTAACATTTTCTTTAGTGGAGGACGGATTACCTAAAAACTAAATTATTTTAGTAAAAATTATTTTAAAGTTAATTTATTAAAACAACAAGTTTTAGTCTACGAAAACAAAAACAAGTTCAGGAGTCGGTTACAGATGAGAAATGATTAGCGCCTTCACATCGTTAAAAAACCGATACCTAATCAATTAATAAACATCTTGATGTTGGAAACTACAAATTCAATTAAATTTTAAAACATAATTCTTAAATGCATGAGTATATTCTAAATATTTAAAGAAACATTTCGTTTATAGAATAGTCGAAAAATTCAAATCCCTATACGCCCTAGAAATGATTTCTCGGGTTTCTAAATAAAAGAAAATTACCTTAAACATTATGATCAAAAATGATAATGAAAACATTATAAATATTGAACTATGGACTAAAATGAATGATTAATTAAACAAACATATAAAACATGAGGGAAATAAGCATAGAATATAGAAAATACCACGCTGAAAATTAAAAAAATGAAACATAATTACTCAAAGTTAAAGTAAGTTAAAGTGTAAAGTAGTACGTGACCTTTGACATATCTAAACCAGTATTTAAAATCTGTATTTTAAAAGAATTATATATGCATATAAATAATTAAGTATATATAAAATAGTGAACCAATTATTGTTGAGAAAGTATATCAACTTTGAGGCCAGAAGGGCCAGTAAGCTGCTGCTGCTTATTAGTTAAAAACATTCAGTTATTTCCTATGTACACCAACTCCTAATAGTCAACTTGCTGTAGCTGTTTTAAAAATGTCAGCAACTAAGTATTGCTACATCATTTGATCCTAGCATTCAACCATTACAAAGATTACAACCACCGTTTTGTTGTCTTTGTTGATGGGTGAACTGGAGGTGGTGTCTTGGCATTCCTGTTATGGCTCATAGGTGTACCTAGATACGGAGAGAAGCTTCGATTATCATCACGAAAAGAGTATGTGTCTAAAGAGATGGTAACTGAAGTAGACAGCACGAAAATTGGGCAAGAATGAGCTGATACTTACTTGACTCGATTGGCTTCCCTCCGAGAGAAGACCTGCGGGACCTGTCTGATGTTTGGACACCGGTAAGTGATTCCCTACGGGCTACTTTTGCATGAGCCATGACTGGCGACTTCAAATCATTGATGTCCCTTGTGACGGGTGACTTGACTTCAAGTGTGTTCTGTAGGTTCCTGCAATTTTATGCAAAGATGTTCAGATTGAAGTTATATAAAACTAATAAGAACCGAGTTTAGCCTACCTCTTTTCTGATCCACTGATCAGCTTCCCGATGGTTGTACGCAGAGATTTCCTTATTTGAGATCCTTTACCATTTGCAGTCTGGGGCTCGGTAGAAATTACACTTCGTGTGACATTCTGAATGTCATTTCTGGCGTGTACTTTAGGCTCAGGTGTATTCGATAGCTGAAGTCTAGGAATTTTTGTTCGACAATCTGTCTTCAGCGCTTGCTTTTGAAAGGAGGAACTAGTAGGACTTCGAGGAGCTTTAGAATGGTAAACATCCGTCATTGAACTTCCATTGCTGAGATTCCCGAACTGTTCTCCATCTTGAAACTGACTATATTTCTGTGCAGGTACCGTGCTAGCATGTAAAGACTTACTAACATCCGCAGGTAGTTTTATCTGACTATTGCCCTTCCCTTCTGAGCTCAACCTCCTCACCCGAGTTAGAGTTGATGGGGTTTTTGGACCTCTCCTGTCTTCTACATTCATTGCTTTCTCAGACTTCATGGTGTTGCCATTCTCAATGCTCAACCTTCGCATACGTGGAGGAGTTCTCTCAATTGTTGCCCTTTGTTTATCCAATGGAGATTTAGGTTCTTTTATTTTGTAGGATGGTGTGCTTGACGCTTCCTTATTGGCCAATGCCTTCTTGAGGTTTTCAATCTAAAAAAATACTCAATAGTTACAACAGCAGACTCAAGTTACCAGCCTAATCTCTTGAGTGTTGAACTGCTTAAGTAAATGATGCATTTAATTGTTTGAATGTATGCTTACCTGCTCTTTGAGCTGCATAACCTCGCCGTTGTCTTTATTCAATCGAGCAGCACCAAGTTCCACTGTTGATACTCTCTGAGCAAACTTCAAAGTACTAATTGTTTCTCCGAAAGAGTCTTCCTCCGGACTCACATGAGCAAACATCAATGTCTTTGCATGTCCACCTAGAGATTTCCATATGGGAAATGTCAATGAAATAAAAAATCATTGAAGACAAATTACTTTCACCATGGAAGGAACTCAAGATTGCACATCATCAATCACATTAAGCAATGAAGACAATATACTATGACTATGACAAGCTTCCTTCTTTTCAGTACATTTAACCTGGAGATTTGTTAACAACGAAAGCATAGTCTAAACAGAGAACAGTGTGTGCCATTATGAAACTAAGAAGCTGGAGATTTTGTTAACAACCTAACGAGTCCTGCAAGAGAAGAGTGAGTTTGCTGTTTCTGTAAGGGATATGAGAGTTCTTCTGAGCCAAAGCTGTTATGACATCTCCTAGGCAAGAAAGGGACTTATTAATATGTTGAGCCTCCTTTAGCCTATCTCCCGTAACTTCCGATTTGTCCACCCTCTCGCTTCCTGCCAGGTCCACCAAATGCAAGCAACTATGAAGCATGTTACCAGATGGATCTCTCCCATTAACGTGTACTGTTAGGATACTGCAGAGTAAAATACACAATCATCATCTGAAAACAACTTGAACAGCCCCCTTTAATTTCTACCTCCTTGTTCTACTAAATGCAAAACTAACCTGTGGGAGCGGCTACTTCTATTATTTATTGCAGTTGAACAAACAACACGGTTCACCTCTCCGAATTTCATTAGATTTAGCACATCACTTGTGGAGTTCACTGTATGCAATGTAGCATCTGGAAGGCTTAAGCCATTATCATTAGTGCAGCTACGTATCTCTAACGTGTGCACGTTAAGGTCGCCAAAAGCATTTATATGAGTGCTTTAAAAATTGCATGGTGAGAAGGCAAATTATTATTTTGTAAGACAGAAATCAGAAAGAAAGGATATTTGGTGGATGATGAATCTTCTGAAAGAAGGTCTCTGATTTGTTCATTATATATCTCCACCATTTGAACTCGAATCTCGTAACTTATGATGCTTTTCCTCTGATTAGAAATTTCAAAGAGATCATTGAGAGCTAGATAATTAATCCCCAGATCCTTAGTTGATCCTCCTGATGGGCCACTCTGTCATCATAAACACAAGTCAGATAAAAGATAAAGGTAAAATCCTGCAATTAAGGGGAAAACATGGAAAAGTAAAGCAATAACATGTAACTACCTTCCATCTCATGCTATAAGCAACAGATGAAAAATGAAAATTAAAATACGGCAATTCAATACCATACATGTCATCTGGATTCAGGGAGAAATATACGTCCAACATAGATAAAATTCTTTTTCATTTATTGGACCATTACCTCCATATCCATGTATGAATATAAGTAGGATACAAATGCCAGACATGTGTACTTTAAGGTCTAGATAACATAGGCCTACCTAGACCATATGAATACTGACTATGAAATATTGTACAAAACTAAAGTCTAAATCAGATCAAGAAACTACTATTCACCAATTTTTTTAATATGCAGAAAATTGAAGGTCTTACCATAGTATAAGTTTTGCCTGATCCAGTTTGACCATATGCAAAGATGCAAACATTATAACCATCCATGACAGATCGAATCAAAGGTTGAGTGTCCTTAAACACATCATCTGAAAAATAAGTCATTGAGAGAAATTAGATCCATGTACCAAAACAATTAACAGTAGGCTGAATTTTCTTACACTATACCTTGTGTTGCACTTGGACCAAAAACATGATTAAACTGAAAGACTTTTTTCCCATCCTTTTTGGGTTTCAACGGGTCCGAAATCACAAATGAACCATCCTCTCCAATAAAATCTATAACATTTCTTGTTCCAGCACAGAAAGCAGGTCTAATTCTACAGAATACTCGAATATTTCCTGGAGATAATTTTTTTTTCAGAACATGACAGAGACTCCAAATTAAAACATAACTATGATGCATAGTTAACCATTATTTTATACCTTTCAAATCCTGTACCATATTATATAACTTCCTGTTCTCTTCCGCTACCTTGTGATATTGAACTGCAGCAGCGGACATCTGTTCTACTTGACTTCCTGGGACCGCGCGTGCATGACCGTGCACAAGAACAGACACATTTAACTTGATGTAGAAAATAATCTCAACAAGGGTTACTAGATGATTGTTAAGGTACCCTACCTATATTTTTCAAATCCTTTTGCAGTTGTGATCGTAAGTCTTCAAAATCTCTTTTTGTTGTTGACAACAAATCCTTGAGGTCCTGAAAAACACACACACCATGATTAATGAAATGTCTATTTCTGGTTATCAGCATGGTTAAAGAAACTACCACACCTGATCTTTCAGCTAAAACAGAGAAATGACTCAATATATTTGGACTATATCCATCACTGTTAGACATAAACTTAATGCGTCTCACGTGTTAGAATAATCCAAAAATGAGAAAGAACCCTTGCACTTTTTGTTGTCTGGAATACTAAACTAGCCGAATGCAAGATTTTCCATCTATGTTACCTTAGTCTTCGTTTTTCCTAGAGACTCCAGAACAACAATTGTGACCAATCATATATTTGGACATAAAATATGTGTATGATCCTTTAAATGCACGAAAATTTAAAAAAGTTGAGCCTACCACATACTCATTGGCTATTTTCCATAATGTTTTTGCATCAAATACAGAGTAGGTGAAGCAAAAGAAATACATACTGAAAGTTCTTTTTCCTGCATTTTCAATAAATTCAAGTGGTTGTGATTTGCCTTTTTCATGTGAACTCTTGATCCCTGCAAAAACGATGAAGCAGGGCTTTTCATAATTTCCAACAAATATGATAACCAGTGCAAAAGCAGCAGATAAAGTTGTTATATAGGCTGAAGCAGAACATGTAAGGAGAGTTAAATATCTCCATGGCCATATACATATAATGATACTCGCGCAAAACAACCAACAATCTTTTAATGAATAAGTTCAAATTCTTTTAAGTATTTTATTTTACATGTTGAACTTAGAAGCTACACTATTTTCCATCCATATTTGAAAGAAGGGTTTCAAAATTTACCATTCATCCACAGAAGTTTGCATTTTATTTCTTAAACTGATATCTAAGTTGAGGTTAAAGTTACTTAAAACAATCACAAGCTTATGCAAAGTCAAAAAATTCTGTTTTCCCATCCTTAATTTTGTATGTGATACTTATGTCCAACACATACTCAGAGACATGGATACGAGTATGATCCTCCAAAATATATTGAAAACTTAGAAAATGTCGAGTATCCGCATGCAAGGCATATATCTATTTCCTACATCAACCTGAATATGGATAACAAAGATCAAAATGTTATTATTCTGGAAGATTGGCATTAAAACATGCAAGCCTCATCAATTCAGAAGAAAAAAATTATATAGATGGTGAGAATATACACCTGAAATTTTCCAAATGAAGATATATCCTCTAGAGGCATAGATGTAGAGTGAACAGCGGAGCCGTTACTTTCTTTTACAAAATCTTTAAACATTGATTTCAGCTGTTTTGGAGCAAAAAGGAGATGACTATAATCAATCACAGATTTACTGAAAGTGAAAAAAGAAAATGAGTACTGTTTAAAAGCACACTGTAATCACATAAAACACAGTAATCTCAAGGACAAAATGAAACTGAGTTCATATGACCAGAAATTGGAGCTGGGTGGGGAAATAAGCTATCTACCCTAATGATTCATTTAGACGAGAAGTGTTTTTTTATCAAGAAAAATAGTGTGTGTTTTTAACAAGATATAGACATAGGTGGCAGCTACCTTTTGCACTTTACTAGTAAGAAAGAAGGGGGGAAATAGAAAGGAACCATCTGGTACCGTATAATAAGTTTCAAGATATCCATAAACCACGTAAAGCAATCTTATGGAAATTCTCAGAAGTATAGATTATATATATGAAATTTCAACAAGAGAAGCCGAGAAGTGTTTCTTGGCTTCTCTGAGCTCACCTCAGGGATCTTATTTTGAAGTTGCTCCTCCAAGCAACTTGAAATCATCTTGCTCAATACTTTGACCGAATCCTGTGACACAAGAGAATTTGGTACAGGAAATATAAATATATATATATATTTATTGAAAGTCTAGTTCTTCAGACATAATTTCTTGAATAGAGAAAGGTCAATATATGAAAAATATGTGTATATTACCGGATTTCTATTATCGAAAGAACCCAAAAAGCTGTCATCAATGTTTTCCTTTGTGTCAACCATGTAGTCAGCAAGTAACTTCACGACTGTATCTGAAAACACATGCATCACACAAAGGAATTTGATTAATATTCTCTCTAAAACAGTGTTTGCTTTGGATGATGCCTATGCTTTGAGTAATACATATGTTAAAAAGAAATGTATTTAAGTGGTTTTAGTAGTAAAAAACAGTGATACTGATTATCTTGTCTAAACTCTAATGCATATTTCATTTTAGTTACTGTCTTACAGAATCAAGAAATCCTCAGACAAAATGGGAAAAAATACATCAAAGAAAGACGAATCAAAACCTTCAAGTTTATGGATTTTTCCATTGGAAGGTGGTTATTTATCACAAGCATCAGACATGTCCAACCGCCTACAAGATTCTGATGAGGCTTTCGAGTGGATCTTAGTGGAAGAATGCATAACCATGGGAGACCTTGTAAGCTTATAATATCCATTCCCATTTCCACAATTAATCTGCTTACATTCATCGTATGACTTCAGGGCTAATATGCAGTCTACAACCTTTGATGCAGACCCTGCCTCCAAATTATCCTGGCCCAAGAATTGACTTAGCTTATGAATTTCAACATAAAATTGAATCCAGAAACTACAACAGTTATTCAATATAGTATCTGAACTTACCCTCTCGAGATCACAAGCTTCAAATGCTGGCAGTTTAAGATCTTCAATGGCAACAAGAAAATTCCTAACATTTTCAAAGTACTGATAAGCTCGTGGAGGCTGAAACTCCCGGTTGAATGATTGTGCATGTGAATTGCTCTCCACCACCTTAAAATCCATGGGAAGGGGACTCGATTTTATAAGATGAGATTGAATTAAACGCGAAATAAAAGACTGTAAATCTGATGTTACCTTGGCGACTGCACCGGGATGGATCTTGTTAATGGCATTGCAAAGAATCAAACCATTTCTCAAGCAAGAAATGAACTCTTTCTCTGATGGCTGGCCTGATATCCCCAGTGGACCAACTAACGTGTCTAACCAAGCAACAGCCACATATCTTCTCAAAGCTACCAAAAAACAGTGAACAAAACAGAAATCTTTAACAAATTCTTTGATTAAAAAAAAGTAAGAGAACGATCTAAACTTTTGAATATTATCAAACATTTTCTTAAATAAAAGAATCTTTATTTGCAATGACAAAAAGGGTTCAAATTCACTTTCTTGTTTACTGTCCAATACATTTCTAACATAAAAAGAAACGAATAAAGAAAACAAACCGGCTTCTTCGGCTTTCCTTGAAGCCAAATTGAGGTCATGGAACCCAGTTCTTGTAACAGACTCCATTTCGAATCAATTTCTTCTATTCTTCCATTTAAACATCAAATCAAACTAATCAGAACAAAGTTGCAATAAAACCCATAAATCCATTCATCTTCATATACATTAACAAACAAACAAAAAAGAAAAGGAACATACTTTTGGGAATCTTTTCTGGGTATCTTTCTTTCTTTAACCACAAAAATTTTGAAGAACCAACAACAAAGAGAACCCCAGAAAAATGCAAGTGAATTAAAGGAGACAAATGGTGTAGTCGCAATCAAATTAGGATATGTTTACTTCTTGTCTGTGGGATCTCTCACTCTCTCTCTCTCTCTTTGAATTTGCATTGATATTGCGATCTTCTAATTTTGTTTCTTCCGATGGTTCTGGCTTCGGTTTTTGACTCGGATCCGAAACTCAGCCGTTCAAAAATCGTAACGTTAACTTTTGAGCAGAAGTTTGAATTCAAATACGTAGGACCACGCGGGGAACAATCCTGTCCGTTGCTTGTGCCACATGGAATACCTGAAATCTACGGATGAGATTTTATCGTTGAAGCGGCGTGTGCTTTCCATTTCCTAAAAATTAGGTTATAACTTTTCCAATAAACTTATTTAAAAAATCAAGTTTTATTTTTTTATTAGTAAGATTTGAATTTGAGATTTTAATTAAGAAATATTTGAAAAAAATTAAATAAAATAATAGGCTTAAAAAGTAACTTCAACAAGAAAATTAAATTCATTTAAAATATGAATCGATTCGAGTTTTAATATTTTAAATTTTCAATCCAATTCATTTTTAATATCGTAATATCTTATATTAAATTATTTTAATATATTATATAGCTTATATCATAAAAATTAATGATATGATTGATAATATGTAAAGAAAATTCAATTAATTAAAACGATAAAAACTCTATTAATACGAGAAATTAAATGTTAAGTCAATAATTATTCGATGTTTAAATCAAACAAAATTAAAAGATGAAAGTCCGTATTAACAAATATGTAAGTTCATCATTAAACGCATGATATAATGGTCTATTATATCTGATAAAAATTATTCATTTAATATTTAATTAAGCAATTCAACAAAATTTATACAAAATAAATTTAATAAAAACAATTTTTAAAACTCAAAGTTCCATCCATCATTATTTTTTATATAATTGTCAGTATGGTATAAATAAAAAAAAATATTTTTTATTATTTTTAATAAAATAATGAATTAATCGAGAATAGAGAAAATTATGGTATATCTCTATTTTTTAAAACAAAATAAGAAAAGTTTTAAAATATATGGAGGGATGATATTATAATAATAATTATTAAATATTTAAGATAATATTATATTATTATTCTAGGTTGAAATAGTTCACTACTTGGTAAGGATTGCAAACAGGTACGTGATGGTTTTAAGATTTTATCTGTATCGTATTTACCTGCTCCATATTCATCTGTTCCATATTCGTCTATTATATGAATTTTGAACCATTTGTATTTTATAGACTTTGATTGTATCTTTTATTATAGTATTTTATGTACTAAGATATTAGTTTATTTTAAAATCTATGTTAATCTTGTAGACTTTGAACTCAATTAATTTAGTTTAATATAAATATGTTATACATACACACTTAATCAGTTAATAAAGTATGTGATCTTTTTTAAATGTCTAATTTATTTTTACATAATTTGATATTAGTAGTTGCTTGTAGGCATGTACAAACAAATACATTTTGAATGACGAGTCTGGTGATGAATTTAAGAATGTACCCGCGTGGGTGGGTGTGAATTTGAATTTACATCTACCGTGGGTATTGGATAGACGATAAATATAAAAATTTTAATTGGGTATAGGTTATAAGTATAGGTGAGGGGTATCCGCATTCGTCCCGTTTATTTGCCATCCCTGCTACTTGGCCTAATCTTATCCTCAATAAGTTGGGAGGACTTGTTATTCTTTTTAAGATTTTTTGGTATTATTATATTTAATTTTTTAGAATATTAATAAAATAAAATTTTTAATTTTTAAAATTTATAGATTTAATAGATTTTTATGTTTCTTAATTTTGATCCTAACTTCATCCTATCAATAACCCTACAAAATTAAGTCAAAACATATCAAATTAGAATTAAATAACTATTCTTAAAAATATATTATTTTATAATATTATATTTAAAATAAACATTTTTTAAAAATATTTTTAATAGAATACTCAACCCAAAAATACAGAGCAACTCAGCAACACTATAAAATGTTGTTTTATGAACTTTCATTTCGGCCTTTGTTTTTTAGGGTTTAAGGCAGAGTCGTGGGCGCTGAGGGTTTTAGGGGTTTCTAAGACTGAAACAGTGTTTGGGTTTTCGCTATTTTCTGCTTCGCATCTTCATTATGTGGGCACTACGCCGACTTCCTAAGCCGCTCAAGTACGTTTCCTCTCTCTTTCTCATTTTTACCTTGTATGTGTATGTATGCATTTCTCTCTTTTCCCCCTCTTTTTCCTATATGTGTTTGTTTACCGAGAAAACCTGCAAGGAGAAAAAGAAGGGAAGGCAAATAATATTGGGTTGTTTCATGTGTATGTATATATCTGTTTTCTTTGGTAGAAATTAATTAACTTAAGCTGAAACTAATCAGCCATGTCCTTGCAAGAAAAATGTTCCTTTCATATGTGTTTCCGCTGAAAATTGCTTGATATCATTTCTATGAGTAGATTGTATTTTGTTCATTTTTTAGTCCCAGTTTGTTTACATACCTAACTGTCTAACAATCATAAGAATTCTTTTATATTTATCATTTTCTTTCACTATATTGAATTTCTCAATACCCTGGAAATAGAGGTTGTGTTCATGTTTGGCCGTTTAGTTTGGTTTAATCAAACATTGAACACATGAATGAACATAAACGAATATAAATGAATGAACATAAACGAATGTTTTGTTCACGAACCTAAATGAAGAACAAAAAATCTTGTTTCATCAATCTTCGTTCTCTTCCTCTCCGTCTCCTTTTTTAATTTGGTATTAAGCTTTTGAAATTAGAAAATGTGTTTTTTTTCATGATTTTTTTGGTTTGAAGCTAGTGGCTCATGAATTATTTTGCCTGGTTTACAGGGATACAAGAATCAGCATTGGAGCTTCTTATGCTGCTTCTGCTCAATTACAAACTTCAAGTTACTTTATTAGAGAAACTGCTACTACTTTTTGTTCTTGTCAAACAGTATCGGATAAAGGTTTATCTTTATTGAGATTTTACCACTCAAGACATACTTCCTCTAATTTCCCTGTTCGGAGATGTGGCCTTTCTTCCCAAGCTGGGGCTGAAGGCAGTGGGGAGGAAGATGACTTGGAAGATGGTTTTTCTGAACTTGAAACACCTGCTAATGCTGAAACCAAGGATGAAACTGAAGTTGGGTTAGATTCCGATGAAGAATTATCTGGTGATATCGAAGAAACTGCTTCAAATGAACTCGAATTGTTTGAGGCTGAGACGGATGTCCGTGATAAGAAGTCATCTTCAACGAGAACTAACTCTGAACTATTCAAAGCTATTATCTCGGTGCCAGGTATTTCTATTTATAAGACTCTTGATAAGTGGGTTGAGTATGGAAAAAGTATTAGCAGAGATGAGGTTTTAGCAGCAACGTTCAATCTTCGCAAGCGCCGAATGTATGGGAGGGCATTGCAGGTGATTTGACTTATCATTGTATCTATTTTGAGAGTTTATTTTTCATTAAACTATGGTCACTTTTTTGGGAATGAAATTACCTTCTCTCCATATAGCTGTTTATTCAATGTGATTTTAGGTTTCAGGTAATTTATCTGTTTAAAAATATATTTGAATATGATTTTATAAGGAAATGTTAAATAAATTGTAAACACTAAACGTGTATTGTTTGTAAATGGAAGAAGGTAAAATTAAATATGATATAGGCAAATATGTTTATCCTTTCCCCTCTCTAATGTTTTATTTTAAATTTTCTTCTCTTAATTTTGTCCGGAGGGCTTTTGGACTTTTGTCTAAGTACAGATTAGACACTGCTATTTTCATTCCATCATAGAGCAACTGTGAAATATAAGATTATCTGGTTTTCTCTGTTTCAACTTTTCTTCAATATAGCAACGTAGAGAACTTTTATTGTTTTCATCAAATTGTGCATCTTATTTGTCACGGTAGACATAACTTGATTGTTTAAGGTTCAATGGTATTAAGTTAAACAGTAAAGCATATAGTTTGATTATTTTTTTTGTCAAAAAATCAGCAGGACAAGAAATCAAATTTGTGCTAATGGTATGCTGTAAATGTGGAAACAATCAATCAGTGCATTTATATGTATATATGTGTAAAACTTATTGTTTGGTTATTCTAACTCAATTACAAACCATTTCAAATAAGTAAAGGTTTGGTCACCTATACTAACTCAATCTTCTGGATGCATTGTTTGGGTGTGCACTCATCAGTCATCAATTGCTCTCAATCAAAAAGTACTAACCAATAATTAGGATCTTTAAGTCCTTTTCTGGTTGTCTAGTTGCAGGTGTTCTTGCAACAATCTTACATCCATGTGATAATCTTGCAACTAAAAAGTTCTGAAAACTTTGCCTTTAGTTTATGTTTTTTCTCCTCGGATTTGGTTAGGAGACCGTTGCATATCCTCTTAAGAGAGAAGTTGTTTCCTTGATTTGGATTTTGCTTGTTATTTCCTGAAGGGACATATAGAATTCGATTGCAACTTCCTTGAACTTGTGTTGGCTTCTAATTTTACACTGCATATTTAGTAGTCTCAAATGCTAACTTATAAAATTCTTCTAATCTTAGAATATCACCAACAACCCTATTTAGGCACCTTTATCCTTAATCTATTTTACTGGATTACTTGATATTTATTTAAATGCCAAAGTTGAAATGATATTCTATTGTGTATAGTTTTGGTTCTTGAAGTGTAGGTTTTACTTGATTGCATTTTGCTCTTTCCTTTCTGTTTACTTACAGATTTGATTGTTTGCAGCTCTCTGAGTGGTTGGAGATGAAGAAACAGTTTGACTTAGTCGAGAGAGATTATGCTTCTCGTGTTGATTTGATCGCCAAAGTACGAGGTCTCCAGAAGGCAGAAGATTGCATTCAGACTATCCCAATAACTTTCAGAGGAGAGGTAGTCTACAGAACCCTGCTGGCTAACTGTGTTATTTCCAACAATTTGAAGAAAGCAGAGGAGGTCTTTAACAAAATGAGGGACTTAGAATTTCCAATTACTGCATTTGCTTGCAACCAGCTGTTACTCCTCTATAAGAAGCATGACAAGAAAAAAATAGCTGATGTGCTGTTGTTAATGGAGAAAGAAAATGTCAAGCCGTCACTCTTTACTTATAGAATCTTGATTGACACTAAAGGTTTCTGTAATGACATAGCTGGGATGGAACAAATTGTTGAGACAATGAAGGCTGAAGGTCTTGAACCAGATATCCTTACACAATCTCTCCTGGCTAAGTACTATGCCTCAGCGGGAGTTATGCAAAAAGCTGAGGAAGTTTTGAAGGCGATGGAAGGGGACAACATAAAAGAGAATCGTTGGAGTTGCAGGTATTTGCTTCCTTTATATGCTGAACTTGGAAAGGCTGATGAAGTGGAAAGAATTTGGAAGGTCTGTGAGTTAAAACCCCGCTTTGAAGAGTATCTTGCTGCCATTGACGCTTGGGGAAAGTTAGGACAGGTTGAAAAATCAGAGGCAGTTTTTGATAGGCTGTTAGAAACGTCGAAAAAGCTTCCGGGTAGGTATTATACCAAGATGTTGAAGGTATACTCAGACCATAAGATGCTGCAAAAAGGGAAAGATCTTGTCAAACGAATGGCTGATAATGGTTGCCAGATTGGCCCATTGACTTGGGATGCACTTGTGAAGCTTTATGTTGAAGCAGGGGAAGTGGAAAAGGCTGACTCAATCTTGCAAAAGGCATGCCAGCAAAAGGAAAATAAGCCCATGTTTACTTCTTTCATGACTGTGATGGAGCAGTATGCCAAGAGGGGAGATGTCCATAATACAGAAAAAATGTTCCATAGAATGAGACAGGCTGGATATGTTGCTCGATTTCGTCAGTTCCAAACTCTAATCGAAGCATATAAAAACGCCAAAGCTCCAGCTTATGGGATGAGGGAGAGAATGTTAGCAGATAACATATTCCCCAACAAGTCCTTGGTTGCTCAATTGGCTCAAGTTGATGCTTTCAGAAGGACTTCAGTGTCTGATTTGCTCGATTAAGGATTTTAATGGTCACTTCAGGTATCCATCTCATGGCAACCTCTATTTCTATGCACAGGTGTTGTCTGTTTCATGTGATCAAAATATTTATCGTCTCCTCCTAGACAGTCTATGATCTGTTTAAACTTCAAGCCGTGCTAAGCTTTTAAGAAACATGTTACTTTCTTGTTCAATTATGATTGTAGCAGTTGGTTGTTAGTTCTGTATCACCAATACCTAAATCATGTGTTTCTTGTAGTGATGAAATAAGTATCGTCACTATAGATACCAGATTTCATCCAGTACAATTTCAAAATATTCAAATTCTCATTTTAGTCCTCTATTTATGGATCGGTTTTGATTTTAATCCTCCATTTATAAATCGATTTTGAATTGATTGGGCTATTTTAATTTTTGTTTTAGATATTAATTCAGGTTATATATATATTTCTTACACGAATATTAATAAGTAGAAAGACGATCAAACTATATTTTCAGGTAAATGTCTTGTTTTAGGTTAAATTAGCGATTAACATTTTATTTTGTAATTTAAATTATTATTTTTTTGTTATCAACTAAAAATGTGGTAAATGGTATATTTCTATTACCTTTTTTAAATTTTTTATTTTTAAAAATTAGAAAATCTTGTATTTTATAAAAATCTTCTATTTCTTTAAAAACCCAAACTCTAAACTTAAATCCTTAATTTTTTCCCCATCATCTACCAGTCTTTGTCAAATCCCACGATTGGAAATCCCGCATTCCATTATTGAAAACCCATTAAAAACCGTTAATTATTTTGTCAACGAACATCCAATAATAAAAATAAAAGTTTGAGTTTTTGACCGACGACTAAAAGGTAGGGATGTAAAATTGTGAGGTACACGATGTTTAAGCGGTGAACGACGAAAAACTAATGTGTGAGAATGCTAGTGAGGGAGGCGTGATAGGTGATACAAGGGTAACTGAATAAAATTTAAACTTTTAGGTTGAAAATTTGATATTTTTTAAAAACAATAAAAAAATTAGACAACATGACATGCATATAATTGAATGACAATTTTTTTAATAGTTGTTAATTTTTTTAATTTACGATAATAAATATTGATACTAATTTAACTCAAAATAAAATTTAGAGATCTAATTAGGAGTATATTTTTAACGTTAAGCCATTATTTTTTTAATAGTTATATATTTTCTTTTCTTCCAAAAATCCAAACTTCCCTTTTTCTTCTTTATCCATTAGTTGTTCATTCAAATCGGATGAGTCTACAACGGACGTCGAACACTGCTGAACATTGTTAATGTTAAACACCGTTGAACATTATTAAATTAATTTATAAAAAATTAAAATCTAAAGGACTATTCATACAATTATTAATTATTTGTTGAGTTTATTACTTTTTTATTAATTACATATTAAATCTTTGAGATTTAAAATTTTTATTAATTAATTTAATAGTGTTCAACAATGTTCGATATTAATGATGTTCAGCAGTATTCGACGGCCGTTATAGAATTTTACACCACGTAATTTCTTTATATTCCATTTCCTCCCTATTCTCTCGCACCCACAATCATGGCCAACCTACGAAAACACAAAACCAGACCCTTAACCTACGAAAATGGATTCCTACTCCTTGGTTTCTGTTCTAATAATTCTAAACCCAACACCAACAATCCCAGGCGGAGGCTACCATTCTCCATCAACACCCGCTCTCTGCGCCGCTTCTACCTACGCCACAGCCAAGAATTATGTTCTGGCCGTTCTTGATCAGCTTCCGACTACTACTTCGACTACCAATAGCGCCTCCGCTCGTCATCATCCGCTTCTCAACCCAAGGTTGGATTTCCATTCTTGATCATTACTTCTATTACTCTCTTGTTGTCAGTAAACAAACTTTTGCGTGGTTATGATTTGTGAGTGAATCAAAAGCCCCCTTCCTAAACTATTCTTTTCATTACTTAGAATTAAAAAAAAAAAGAAACTTTTTCTTTAATATATATGTGTGTGTATGATTGTACTCTGTAATGAGGATTGCCATCTGTAAAAACTAGTTTTACTAATTTCGTATTTGCTATTATGGTGTTGACTTTTTATATGGTCCTCTAATCCTAAATATTCTGATGTCTACTAGTTCCATACTCACAAATCATCTTAACAACTGCATTTCCTTTGTTTCCTTGAACAAAGTCTTGACCTCAAGTCTTCATTGATGAAGGAAAAAACTGGGAGTGCCTAAGGCTCGACGATATTGCTTGAACGGGACAAGTACTTACCACTATTCTGGCAGCTGGTTCCACCTAGTGAAGAAGATACCCCCGAGGCTTGTGCCGAGTATCAGAGCACAGCTGCGGAGAAGGTGACATTGCAGTCAGCCTGAGATAATGATCAGACTAATTGTTCATTGAGAGCAGTATTTTAGCCCCACGCTGTACAGATCAACCAGTATGAAGGAATGCTACCATGCTTGGGGTAATTCGATGCTGGGAGATCAACTTTGGTAACAGATGGTAGGTTATGAGCTTTTGGTTTTGATCCATCCAAAAGCATTCAACTTCCAAGTGTTACACCCAAGAAATTTTCACATGAAAGTAAAGCACATATGCACCATCGTTTGCAGGTGTGTTATGTTTAGATGAAAAAACCAACAAGACTAATTTAATATACATATAAACTGTTTTCTTACTCTGTAGTGCCTAATAACATCTCCCTTTGTCACTCAGCAACGCGGATAATGTACAATAACCTTCACAGCCATGTAAAACACCCTCTACAATTTTACCATCTTCCAAATGGATGAGTGTCTAGATCTTTACTCCTATCCTTTGAGCAACCTGCATCATGGAGAAAGTTATTCATGGAGATGAACAGATGACGGGCAAAAGTTAAGGTGAAATGGGTTTGCACAGAAAGATAATGGCAGAAACGAGTGTTCACTACACGGCAAAGTCGCAACAATAAATGCAATCACTCAGAAAAATATCTCAAAAAGAAATATAATTTAGATCATGTCATATTATGGTCCGGTTAGAAATGTTAATCCAATTATCCGAAACTTGAGTGATATGTCTGGAAAAACAGATCCGAGTTGGCTTATGATTTGAAGCAATAGCTCAATAAATCAAAAAGACCAATGCGAAACCTGAACATATTGTGTTTGGTTATTGAAAAGGGGCAGGGGCAGAACTAGGGGCAAAATGTTCTCTTACACATAGGATTATCTGAAACATGATTATATATTCCTTTTTTGCAATGAAACAAACACACATATATATATATATCCCTCTTAACCAAACATACAACAGCTTGTCTCGTTATTCACTCTTAACCCTGTTTGTATATAAACATATATATTTCCCTTTTTCAATAAAAGATAAATTATATGGTGAACAGAATTTGAATAAACCATGTATACTTTGTTCCTTAGCCTTCTCTTTCAAAAACAAAATATTGGAGCATACCTCTTTGAATGAGTGAACATCACTTCCCCAGAGCCAAGCATCACAGCCTGCATCTCGGGCACCCCATATGTCATTCCTTCGATCATCCCCTACATGGACAGCATCCTCAGGTTTTACGCCCAACAGCTCACAAGCTTTCAGAAATATTGTTGGATTTGGCTTCTCCGCTTCAACCTGGGTACGAGAGACTAAGTTAGAGTAATATGTATAAGAAAGTCGATACCAAAAAAAATTTGCATATATGGATATAAATCTCTGTTCATCAGTAACAGCTACAACAATCGCAATGAAAATTGGGAAAGCATGAAACATCTTTGCAGCTGTAGTAATTATACTGGTTAATAATGGAATTGGATGCCTAAAAAGAATGCATTACAAGGGGTTACATTTTAAATATTGAGCTCATCTGATTTGTTCGAAAGATTCTGTTTTTCTCAGTTTAATGAAACAACCCACAAGATAAATCACATGAAATGAATGATCAATTTTTCATGAACCAGTTAAACCAAATGGATACCAAAAAATAAAATGGGCAAGGTTCCAGATTTCAACGGGAACAGTCTACAGAGAGGGGAGACAGAGTACTTACTTCAGCTGAAACTGCCACAGCATCGAACCAATGGTCACAATTCAGAGCCCTCAAGACAGATCTCAATCGGGTGTCAAAATTTGATACAACAGCCACTTTTACACCAGCTTTCCTAAGAGCCATAAATACTTTCTCAGCCTCAGGATCACAGAGATGCCAAGCCTTCAGAAAAGCAAAAGGTAAAATATTCATATGACCAAATCATGACACTAAAAAAATAAGAGACAACAAATACTAACAATCCTACCTTGTTAGTAGTATAGTAGTTATATAATTCTTCAAAGTACTGAGAATCTGAGCAGCCAGTGGAGGAACTGACAATGTATTGCCAAAATGGTCTCCCATCATTTACATATCTGCAGTATACAGAATATAATGCTTAAATTAGCAATCACAAGGAGATGAAATACTAGTGTAGCAGTAAGCTGGCAAATTTCAAATCTAACTTATAATATTAATTCAAATTAGTTCTGCATCATTTGGAGTAAAGGGATTAAGCTATATCTGAACATGTTATACAGCCATGACCCATGGGTTGAAATGACTTTGAACTATAGGAACTAGTGGAACAAAAATAACTAAAACAATTTTGTCAGTGAAAACCTGCGAGTGGCCTAATATATAACAACAATATAGCAATCAAAGGAGTTCGGCTATAAAAGGGCTAACATACAGCAAAATGACAGGTGGAGGATTAATCAGTGTGAATGTTTGAAGCTTACATAATATGCTCCCACGGAGAAATTATATCACGGGTAAGTCCCACCACGTGTCCATAGGACCAACCACTAAAAATCATCTATATCATCACTTTTTTCCATGTCATATAAAGTGAATATTCACTTGAAAAAACTGTTTTTAAAATGAATTAACAAAAAATATGAGTGAAGATTCACTTTGGAAAATATATGACATGAAAAAATGATGAAATGAATGATTTTTAGTGGTTGGTCCCACAGATGACGTAATTTTTCGCTCCCGCAAGATGCTGGGTCTAGCAGAAACACCAATCTCGTAGCGAACACACTAAAAATTAGTTATGTAAAATTTCAATTGTCTATTTAATACAACTCATGATATTAAATCATGATTCCGAGACTAACCAAACAAATAACAGTATAAAAGAGAAACAAATTCATGATAAAAAAGAAATAAACTTTAATCTAATTCCTTTTAACTAAAGAATCAACCAATAAAGATAGTATAGAAAAGCAAAACGGACTTAATAAAGAATACCTGAGACGAGATTTACCCCAAGGCTGAGAATAAGCCCTTCTATATCTGTTCAATATCTCATCTTCAGAGTATTCCACCCCATATTTCTCCCCTATCTCTCTATATATCTACACCCAAAACAAATTAAACCAACACATGAAAAACTCATCTAAATTTCTACAAGCGCCTGAAGCAGAACATTCAATTCACATAAAAACAAAACAAAAAATTGTTAACCAAATGAAACACACAAGCATGTTTATATTGACATGCAAAGTTATGTCTTGCAATGAAATGAAATGTGAAGTGGACAATCAATTGAGGAGAAAGACCTGAGCCATGGGCTGAGATGGAACCAGGAGTGTGCCAACAGCGTCAACAAGAAGAGCCTTGTGAGTGATCTCTCCATAACGAGACCGCCTATAATCATCATAATCTTTCACTCCCACTACTTCCGATCCCATTGGGTCTCTTTGTCTCTGATGCGCCACGGCCACCGCTGCAGCTGAGGAAGGAGAAGAGAAACTGCGGTAAAATGGGTCCGGCCGAATCGAACCATTGAAATAGGCCGGCCTTAGAGACGAGGTCAGGAACCTACAGAGCTTGGTTCGTGTTGATGCCATTAGTGCTATATCTTAAGCTTCATTTAACTCTCTTCTTCGTTTGTTTTTGATTCAATCAAAAAGCCAGCACCACTCAACCGAAAGAGAAGCACCTGCAGGCTGCACCTCACTAAAACCACGAAGAGTTTTCCAACTGCTTAAATGAGTCTTCGGTTCAGTGATATTACCATTTTACCCTTCTTTAACCTCTACTCTTCTCCTTTTATTTCCATTAGAGCATAATATTAGGGGGGTGTTTACGCTATTTTAAGATTTACGGTATTGTAGGATGAAGTCCTCGCGTATAAAAGACGATTTAGGCGAAGACATTGTTTATAGATAACGATTTTTTTAATTTATAATATTTTAATATTTTTATCGATTTAAAATAAAATTAAAATAAAGTTATTAATCGTAGATAATGATTTTCTCTACACTATAACTTTTATCTGAGATCTCAAAATATATCTCAACATACTGTATTTCTAAAAAATTATTTAAAATCGTAATATTCTAAAAATTCTATATCTATGTTAAATATGTTTTATTTTATTATTTTAATTAATTAATTTTTTTAAATATATTTTGTAAACATTCAAATGATTATGTTTGTCGATGTTCGTACAAATATATTTATAAATATTAATTATAATCTCATAAAATTTGAATTAACTCTTATTACGCTTTTAATAAAAACTGATATAATTATTATAATTGATAACTAAATATAATATATCCTTGTAAGTATTAAGTACAATAATTTTATTGTAAATTTCTCATGATACAACCACATATAATATAATTTGTCCTTTATTTAGTCATTCATTTGTTTGTTTTGGAGGGATGGGAAGACCGAAGAGCTTCCAAAAAGACTTCCAAGGGAGGGAGGAAGAGAGAGAATATTGGGGGCCCACGGAGGTCGGGAATTGGGTCCCACATTGCTTGATGGTTTGTGTTTTTTTAATCTAATAACGTTAATTTGTCGAGAAATTATTTTATGGATCGATTCTATCAGGTCATTTATAATTTCTAATCATTAAAAATAGTTAATTTATTTTAGTTTTAATTAATTTTTATTTAATCATTCATTACTTATTTATATGATAACAAAAAAAATAAGATTTAATTTTTAAAAAATAATATAAAAACTAATTAATTACTTTTTAATAATTAAAATCATCGATGACATGATAAAACCGATTCATAAAATAATTTCTTCTTTTCCCAAGTTTTGTGTTTCCTGCCACGCCATCCCTTTGTCTTGTACATCCATGTGGGTGGGATCCATCCAGGCCAATTAACCAAATTCCCATCTTTTGCTTTATTTATTTACAAAATGAGTAGGAAACATTAGGATGCCATGATAAAAATAAAGTCATTATATTTTTATAATCTTTAGAGTATAAAAAGTTTTTGTGAAAAAAAGAATATAATAATGTTTTATTTAATATTTGATAAAAGTGATTATATGTTCAAAATAAATATTTGGTTGAAGTTTTAGCACACATGTCGCTCTATATTTTCTTTACTAAACTTGGGGCGTAAATAAACTGACTTTGAAGAATAAAACTATATAGATTATATTCGATTTCGGTTCAATTCACGTCGATATAGTCTAGTTTAATTTTAATTTAAGTTTATAGTAATTGGGTTGAGTATCGGACCAAATCGGGTCGTATCGGATTGGTTGATTTTAGATAAGGTTAAGATCGGTTTAATGGGAGATCGATATGTTTTAGTTGGGTTTTCAAGTCAGATTAATTTTTTAAACCAAGATATGATTTTATAAAGTTAATATATTTGAATTTGTAGTAAGTTATGTGACGATTCACATTAAATCTTTTATTATTTATTTTAAAATCAATAACTTTGTTAACTAGGTAATATTATATTAATAATATTAAATCATAAGATTCACCGATTTGAATTAGCACTTCCAATATGTTAGAATCATATTTTATTTAGTTTGTATTACCTTTGGTTTAGGTCATTTTAAGTTTAGATGATTTTGGTTTTAGTTACTTTTGGTTTGCTTGAAAATCGATTTGGTTTCGTTCGATTCGATTGAAAATTATATCGGCTCAACTAAAAATCAGGTCAGTTTTTGTTCGATTCGTTTTATTTTGGGTTTCGTATCAAGTTTAGATATCATGTTTGAGTCAATATTAAATCTTTGATTGGGTAAAATCGATTTGAGTCTCGGGTTTATTTTTAACGATGTTCATGTTCGATTCATGTTTGTTAAATTTTTAATATTGTATTCGTGTGTGATTATTTATTTTTTGAAGATGTTCGTGTTCGTTTGTTTAGTATTCACGAATATACTTTAAATATTCATGAACATATTCGTTTAAGTATTCATAAACGTGTTCGCAAATTTTTTTATTAATACAAGAATAATTACTCTCTTGAACAACATAAAAAATGACTTATAAATATCTACAAATCACATATGCTCGCACATATTATAAGCTTCCTTTACGACATGTTAAGAATCCAAAACTTTGAGAGCCGACATTTAATTTAACCACGTAAGAAAATCTTAGGTTAATTGATTAGACGAGTCTTATTTTATATCTTATGTTATTAATTAATTTTAATTTAAATGATTTTTTATAACACATATAATAAAATAAAATATTTTGATATACAAGTTTATATGATTTTACACGGACCATTCAAATCTAGGATTTAGTGTTTAGAGCTTTAGTGTGTATGACGTAGAATTTAAGATTTATGGTTAAAATTTAAAATTTAAAGTTTAAGATGCTAGATTTTAAATTTTATAGAAAGGTTATCTATATTTTTTATATAACTTGTGTATTAAAATATATATTTTTATATTAGATAATATTATTATTTTTATTATTTTTAACGATTGGTGTCCAATACGACATAAAATCACAACGTTAGTGCTTAAAATGAGAATTTAGATGTTAAATGACTAAAACAGAAAAACGATAATAGTTAGATGACTAAATAGGGAATTTACCAAATAACCCTTTTAAACCTAATCTCAATTCTCTCCACATATCCCCGCCGCCATACAAGTCTCTATTTTTATCCCTCAGCCTCTCCTCCTCCGGTTCCTGACCCAATCCTTCTCTTGCCGTCAGGTTTCCGACAGACCAGGGAATTTAATAAGGTAATTTTGCAAACCCTAATCTTAAAATCGAAGATTCTTCTTACTCACTAGATTTGAGTTACTTGTCTCTGCATCTGCACCACTCTCTTGCATTGGATTCCCTGTTTTTGATCATATTGCCTTTCAATCTGTTTACTATTTGGATTTTGACTGGGTTAAATGAGTTAAAATTCAATTACTTCGTCCTGGAAATAGCCATAGAACTTGTTCCACTTAAAAAATTATTGTATTATTCTAATGTAGTGTATATATTGCTGTGGTGCTTCTTATCTAAAGGATAAACAAATAATATTTTGAGCAGATAAAATGGTACGACCATATGCTATAAAAGGGAAGAAAAGGAAGAATAGAGAAGATAAATATGATAAAAAAGAACAAGAACATGAAGAACAAGTAGAAGTAGGAGAGAGAGACTCTGCAAAGCGAGCTTCTATTGAAAAGCCAACAAAGGAAGTTGAAGGTGAAGAAGAGGAAGAAGGCGAAGCTGGAACCGACGAACTTGTAGGAATCCCAATTGCACCCGGTGATAAAAAGGCAAACAAAAATGGGGTCATTTTTGTTCTTGAGAAGGCTTCCTTGGAAGTTGCTAAAGTGGGAAAGGTATATGGCTAGTATAGTGTATATATGTGTGTGTTGTGCTTAACATTTCTGTTGTCATTCACAAGTATGCACTTCTGTTTGTATGTATGTAGTTATTTCTAGTAGTTTTTAATTTTATTTTTGCTAAAAGGATATTTGGCTTCTTAGTGTAATTTATCTTATTGGGTGTAAATTTTTACAGAGTTTCCAACTCTTGAACTCGGATGATCATGCAAATTTCTTGAGGAAAAATAACAAGAATCCTGCTGATTACAGGCCTGACATAACACATCAGGTTATTTCCCTTCCTTTTCTGTTTAAAATAGGATGAATTAATTGGTACTGTATTCTGGATCCACTGAAAAAAGGCCAGATGTAAAAAATCTTAATGGAGAATTTAACTTCTTTATTAACTGATGATTATGTTGTTTCCCTATAGGCTCTTCTCTCTATTTTAGATAGCCCGGTCAATAAGGCTGGCAGATTGCAAGCTGTGTACGTTAGAACCGAGAAAGGTGTACTTTTTGAAGTTAAACCTCATGTTCGAATTCCGAGAACATATAAGCGATTCGCTGGTATCATGTGTAAGTTATCATGCTGAGAATAAGTCTTTTACGCCGATTTTTAATACTTTTATTAGGCTGCTTTTATTGACCTGTACAACAATAATGCAGTGCAGCTGCTACAAAAACTAAGCATAACTGCTGTTGGCAAGCGTGAGAAACTTTTAAGAGTGATAAAGAATCCTGTGACCAATTATTTTCCTGTGAACTCACGCAAAATAGGTGTGTTTGACTTTGGTTGTTATTTCTGTTGTATTTTGTCAATACAAATCCGTTTATTTTTTTCCTCCAGAATTCAAGTTGTTTTTCTTGCATGTCAGGTTTCTCGTATAGCTCTGAGAAATTGGTTAAAATGAGTAAGTACGTGGATGCTGTAGGCGGTGACGTGAATCTCATCTTTGTGGTAAGTCTTGTGTGACATACAATTCTTCTCTATTCTCTATTCATAATTGTTTCCTTATCCTATCTCTATGCATTTTCCTCAGGTGGGTGCAATGGCCCATGGGAAAATAGAGCCTGATTATATAGATGATTTTATATCGAGTAAGTTCCGCATTTTTCCATCTATGTTTGTTAAATTGTGGTGTGAAAATCTCGAGCATTCTGATTCATTAGCCCATGAATCCTATAAGAACCATTGAATCCAGTCGAAATATAGAGGGAGTAAGCTAAGGCGATAGGATAGATAAAATCAATTATTGGTATGTGGAATGTTTCGAATGCACATGCATCCTTTTTGACATGAAGATTTCTATACTTGAGTTGGAAACATACTCAATACTTTTCTCACTATTTCGAGCTTATTACTATAATCAAGACTCATATTTTACAAGCATGCAATTTAATTCTCCTCATTCTTAAGGGGAAAAGACCAACACCACTGCCTTATACGGTTTTATTTCTCCTTTTTCTTGCAGTTTCGGGTTATCCCCTAAGTGCTGCAATGTGCATTGCAAGGATTACTGAAGCTTTGGCAGATAAGTGGAATATATTGTAACCTTAGTATATCTCTGTGTTTCAATGGCGTTAATTTTGTGATAGATATTAGTACTGTACCTTTATTTATGGTTAAAAAATACTGTAGTTTTTGAAGAGAAGTTATTTGAGTAGGGATTGTAATACTAATAGAGCGGGATGGGATGGGATTTTTCACCTTTGTTTGGTGGATGTTGAAAATATTTACAACTAGTTTAGTTATATACATTTGTTGTTTTGTCCTTATCATCTATAGCGGGTAGGGACAGAGTTAGGATCATACACTGAGAGCAGAAAAATTCATTAAGCTTTTAAATCTAAAAACTTAAAAAAATAAAAGATTTATTTAAATAATATTTAAATTAAAAGGACTTAAAATGTTATTATCATAAAAATTTTAGGAGGGACATCGGACTCACCTGTACTATATATAGTTTTGTCTTTGGATTAGAAGGTATTGAATATTGATCTCTTGTATATTGTACGGATATACTAATTAAACTAAACTCAATTGACTTGTTTTTTATTCTATTAATTTCATATTATAAACATATATTTACATTTTATTAATCCGTATCCTTTTGGTAGAGGTGGGCTAAAACTTGGTTAATTGAAAGAAGTCGTTTATTAGGTTTATCTGTTTTAATTGGTTTAGAGAGTTTCGGTTATTGGTTTGGATATCTAAATCAAATAAATTGATTGTCTTTTTTACTAATAAACAAGTCCTTTAGCTCAATGTGCAATTATCCAACACTTCCTACAGAAGAATATATGCATCCAAAATTTAAATAAGTCAATAATCTATGAAACATATAATTAAAAACTCTCGATTAACATCATCTGTTTCTTCTAAGCTGTAGTTTCGATTATTATAAAAACATTTTTATAACCATTATAAGCGCAAGGAAGAAGAAAACAAGTCGAAATTTTATATCCTATACAGACCTAGGAAAGGCAGGTTGATTGATCCAATCCACAGATGATCACCTTTCTCTTGCACTTCACTAATGGAACTCATTCCAACCTCTAGAGTTTCTAAAACTTCACCCTCATCACTTATCCTAATAGCCATACCACTCCCTCGAAGACTGGAAAAAACGGAATACGCCCTACTAAGGAACTCAACAGGCAGCAACCAAATCAGAGCCCTGCACAGTTTCGGATACCAAAGGATCCATGACACAAGCTTGGTTCTTCGGGAATGTATTGCCACCCAGAATCCTGCTCTAGGGCTTCTTCTGATGTTGTCTGGGAATCCAGGGAGTCGTGCCAGAGTTTCCAGACTTCCAGCTCTCGGTGTGGTTAGCCAGTACCTTAGGATTCGACAGTTTGTGGTGTCGGACAAGACAAGGAAGCTGCTGTCTTGGCTTAATGCCACTCCATTTGGAAAAGAGAGATTGGTTAAGAGGACGGTGACTTGTTGGCTTTCCTGCTCGTATTTCATCAGCCTTCCTGTTTTGTCCCCACTTAGAATCACAGATATGTAGTTCCTGCAATGCATTTTTTCTTGTAATAAAGCAGGTGGAGAAGAGAATGATTTGGAGGATTGTAATAAATAGTAAGAGACAAGGAGATCATAGAACCCTAGATGCATGAACATGACGTATGAAAGTGACTAGGATATTTACAATCAGTTAAACAAATTGAGTTATACTTTCAACCATTGCAGATGCTGCCTTAGTTGATATTCCTAGAGTATTGAGAAGAGATGTGCTCGTACCTCCTTTGATAAAGCGAAGAGCTGTCTGTAAAATAGATGGAACCATCAGATTGGTTGATGTCCAAGCTGTTGGTGAATTGGAAAGGGACAGCATCAGCCTGCGTTGCAATGGGAGTGGCCAACCCACCTTCCAGACCCAGTTTCATCAGCCCCATGTATGCATCCGCAATGTAAAGCACACCCATAGCCTCGCTGAAACACATGCCCAACGGACGACCACAGATCTGCTCTCTTGTTTCATGCACGTCTCGCATTAAACACCCGTCTCTGCACCATGGCACTACTGCTTTAGTAACCATTATACTAGTTATTAAACTGTAACTTATCTATTAGAAAAACAATTAATTGTTTGTTAAAAATTTTAGAAAAAAATATTTAAATATAAAATTTCTAATCATAAACTTCATTTTATGTATAAAATAATTTACTAACGATTAATCTATATATTAATTATTAACTATCATTTTTAGTCGTTGATTACTCAAAATTATTTAACCTTAACAGTTAGGTTAATTAACTTATAAAATATAGTAACAATTATAACAGTTAACCATTATTGTTTATCTTGTACTAATTTCGTATTTGTTAATTAATCTTTAGGTTAAATTCTTAAACAAGGTCTAACCTTTAATGATGTTCAAAAGATTAACCAAGGACGTTGTGTTTTAGAGTCTAATCAAATAATGACAGCTTTTCAAAACGGTTGAACGTTTTTTAGTTTGCTTAAATAAGGAAATGACAAATTTCGTATATGCTAACATAATAAAGAGAAAATAATTGTTGCTTAATTTGAATATTATAGTATGTTTTAATTTTAATTTTTAGTTTTCTGAAAATTTAATAACATGCTTGGTTCATAGATATAGAAAGTTATTTTCAAAAATTAAAAAAATGAAAATTTATTTGGTATCTAATTTTTCAAAATAAAAAAATATTAAATAATTGAAATAAAGTATAGTTAGAAAATATTTTTATAATAATAAATAAATAAAATATGAGTAAATAAAACAAAAATTTAAAAAATAATATTAGAATGATTCGAACCAAATAAAGTTAAAATTAAAAGAACTCTTGATTTCATATTTTTCACTTTCTTAAAATATTTTCAATATAACATTTTTTTATAATTCCAATTTTCACTAATTTTTTGTTTTTATTTTTTAAAAATGATTTTCTAATTTTACAATCAAAAGTGTTTTCTTTCTCATTTTCCATATTTCAAAATAAAAATAAAAATGAACTCTATTCTCTAGAACTAAATAGACTCTTAGTCTTTTATTAGATTCAGAAGCAATAAACCTTCATTAAAGCATTTAGAAATATTACTCTTTATTTAAAACCCTTTAAATGTTAGGCCTTGTATACTGCCTAACTTTTAAGAAAACAATATATTTAAGAATTTTTTAGACATTAATTAGACAACTTTATTAATAAAAAAAAATTAAAACATAACTTAAAAGTTTCTAGAACATCAAATAAATCAAACATTTCTTCTTTACAGTAAAAATAATATATTTTAGCATTTAAATGAAAATAAAACTAATAAAAATTAGGCATAAAGATAATTTTAACCCTTAATGTTTATAGTTTTTGTCGTTTTGGCCCTTATTCTTTTTTTGGGATAAATTTAGCCCTTAACCTATATCTTTTTGACAAATAGCTTTTTTTTAACTAGCTTAATGACTGGACCGTTAAAAATTTAACGATGATATATATGGAATATAATTTTAAATGACATGGAATGTAACCTATCAAATACATATATAGATGGAATATAATTTTATTTTAATATAAAATATAAAACAATTAAAATTCAAATAAAATATTAAAAATTAATTAATTCTAAAATAAAAGATTATTAAACATTCTTAACCCTAACTACGATAAAATCAAAATCTTATTCGAATTGTGTTTATCTTAATCAAAATATAATAAAAAATATAAACACAATTCGAATAAGATTTTGATCTTATCGTAGTTAGAGTTAAGAATGTTTAATAATCTTTTATTTTAGAATTAATTAAATTTTAAAATTTTATTTGAATTTGAATTATTTTATATTTTATATTAGAATAAAATTATATTCTATATATATATGTATTTAATAGGTTACATTCCATATCATTTAAAATTATATTCCATATATATATCATCGTTAAATTTTTAACGGTCCAATCATTAAGCAAGTTAAAAAATAAGGTATTTGTCAAAAAGGTATAGGTTAAGGCTAAATTTATCCCAAAAAAAGAATAAGGGCCAAAACGACAAAAATTATAAACATTAGGGGTTAAAATTATCTTTATGCCTAAAAATTATATATATCAATAAAACAAACAATGTCTAATTAAGTTTAAAATGTTGGTAAATGACAATGGGACATTTCAACTAACATTTCTTATCACACTTTTTTTTTATTTGTTAATATTAAATTGTGTTACCCTAAAAAATGAATTGTGTGGAGAGTATTAAAGTGTAAATAATATCGGGAAATTCTTAGAAATATTGTTGTTGGGGAAAATATTTTTAAAATTATTGATGGGGAAAAATTATTTTTGAAATATTATGAATTTTACGGTGAATTCAAAGACTGAATCAGAAGGTACCGTCTTTAAACAGTAATTTTCATTATTAAAGAGGCAGGCCTGTTTGATAATAGAAAGACGGAGCCAAAAGACTCATTTTCACCCTTTGATAATAAAAATTACTGTTTAAAGACGACACCTTCTGATTCGGCCTTTAAATCTACTGTAGCATTCATAATATATCGGGAAATAATTTTCCCCTATCAATAGTTTTGGAAATATTTCCAAGAATTTCCCAATAATATCATTATCCTAACAAAATAAAATAAGAAAATTATAATATTAAAATTGTAATAATTCAATATTTGAATATATTATTATTATCGTAAATAATACTCCGTAAAAAAAAAATCAGATTCGTACCTGTTTTGCGAAGTCATGCCAAATCCGATCCACCGATGTTCATTTTCTTGCCACTTGAGGATCCTGCCGTCCGATACTCCGACGTAGGGACCTTCTCCAAGCGGGTCAAATGCTACACTTTCAGGTCCTACCGCATCCGCAATCGGGACAACTTCTATTTGCCGGATTTTGCCGTTGAAAGGTTTTTGAATATTGCCGATGAGGGCGGAGATGAGAACGATAGCGGCAACTGCGTTGAAGAGTTTTGAGTTCATGTTGAGATGAGTTTCAAGGGAAGAAGGAAGACGAAGTGATCGTGAAGTGAAAAAAAATGAATACTATATACTATGAGTTTGTGTTTCTTTCAATGGATTATATAGAGAGAGAGTTGTCTCATTACACCGTTGATGATGATGGGGATCATACTCAAAATAAAAAATAAATAAATAAAGTTATATCACGGCAGATGTATTTAGGAGTGAGTGTTTGATCGAGTTGAGTCAAAAAAATTAAAAATATTCGAGTTGAGTGTTACATTTTATTTTAAACAATTTCGATTCGAATCAAATTTGTATTGATTTTTTGAGTTCCTATATTGATTTAATTATATTTTTATCATGTTATAACTTAATTCTAATTTAAATAATTTTATTTAATCATACAAGCAAGATATGTGACATATTTTTTCATATATATATTATAAAAATAAAGAAACTCGGCTCGAATTTAGAAATCAATCCATTAATTATTAAATTTTTTATTTATTTAAAATTTTATTTTACAACCCAAATTTTATTTATTTATTTTTTCGAGACAAATCAAACTTATATAATTTTGAATAAAATTAAAATAAGTCAATTTTTTTTACCCGAGTTAAATTATTTAATTTCTTAAGTAAAGACGGATTTTGTTCATATAACTACCATCGAGTATGGTGAGAGTTCGTAATCGAATTTAAATCAACAAGAGTTTCCCTTTTCAGATTATGCTGAAAACCACTCTTCTAAAGTTTATTCCATTAAGCCTACCTGAAGAGAGTTTCCCATACCCAAAAATTAAATTAATCATTTTTTCTTAAATTGTTAATTAAATTGAATTTTTTGAATTATTAAGTGAAGTGAATAAAATTTTACTAATTTGATAGATTTTTGAATTACCGAACAAAGTTTTGAAATTTACGTTTTTTTTTAATTAGATTAAATTAGATATTTTTTGAGTTAAAATTAGTTGGACCTTGAAATTTTAACGAGTCTCTTGATAGTGACGATTAAAATTAGTTGAGTTTTAATATTTTAAGGAGTATGAGCTTAATATATATAAAAAGAGATAAAGATTAAGTTATATAATATAAAATTCTCTAAGTTTTATATGTTTTTTTAATCGCTGGATGAATAAAATGGATGATTTAAATTAATTTTTTATTTTTTCTCTAAGTGATAATCTTCATATAATTAACTATTAATCTATGTTACCGGTTTCAATCATCCAATAATCTAAAAAACATGCAAAATATAAGTCTTTAAATTCTAACCATTATTCTTAAATTCTAAACCTTTATACATAAATTTTACACTATAGATTAAACCTTACGTCTAAAATTAAATCATAGACAATGTTGTTATTAAGATCACTTAAACATTAAAATATTGAGATCATTAACTAATATCAAATCTTATTTATAATAGAAGAATGTGATAAAAAAAAACTATATAAAAAAGAAAGAGAAAAATTGAATCTCACTCACCTTTAATTACTGGATGATTCATAATACCAATCAACAAAAAAATTTATGTTAGGAATACAATCATACTATTTCAACAACAAAAAAATTATGTTAGGAACAAATTTATAAAATTTTAAAAAGTTATAAATTTAAAAAAAAAATAAAATAATTTTTAATAAAATATATAAAATTTTAAAAAGTATATTAAATTATATAAATTTTAAATATTCACAACAATTATCTCTCCAGACTAGGGGTGATAATGAGCCTGGTCGGCTCGCGAGCTACTCGGATTCGGTACGGTCAAAGCTCGGCTCGGGCTCGGGATTTAAACGAGACGAGCTTATCCAAACTCGACTCGAAAAGCTCGTGAACAGGCTCGGAATAATTATATATAAACATACATACATACATATATACATACATACATATATTTATATAATTAAAAATAATTTGTTTAATAAAAAAATAATAAAATAATTGACTAAAAATAAATTAAATTAAATATTATCAACTAAAACAAATTTACGAACTATAAATAATAAATAAAAAATAAATTATAAATATATAAATAATAAAAATAATATAAAAAATTTCCATTTTGAACTAAACCGAGCTCGAGCCGAGCCTGACGAGCTTTGAGTCCGAACCGAGTTCAGTAAAATTATTTTCAAGCCGAGTTCGAACCTAAAATTCCGAGATGGGAGAACCTCGAACCGAACCCAGATATACATATTTCGAACCTGATTATCACCCCTACTCCAGACCACTCCGATCACCCTGTATGTTAGGTTGTCAGTGGTATGTCATCAAGCTGGTTAAGAAACTCAAAATAATTACATAGAATCTTAAGACATTGAATCATTATTCTTCAAGAAAAGTACCAAACTTCCATATAATTTGATTTTTGGAGTGAATTCCTTTTTAATTTTGGTAAAATAAACCCAAATTATTTGGTCTATTCATGCTTTTTTATTTGACATATGTATTTATATCCTGAATAAATTATTATTTCATTACTCTTATAAATCATTTCAAATAAATAATAAATTTTAAATCAACCAATCACCCGTTAATTTAATGAGATATAATATTAGATTTTTTTTAACAAGCTTAATAGTGATTACAGTAGTATCTGTTCACTTCGCTGGTATCGTTGGTGCTCAAACTCGTGAACTCTAGGAAAAACAACCGTTTCTTTAACCGCTTGAACTGAAGGGCTTATACTATGATATTAGATCTCTTAAGTAATGTGAGTAATTTAAATTCTGATATTATGTTAGAACAAACTGAATTAAAAAGATCCACTCTAAAATAAACATTTATAATATTTTATACGAATTAATTAATTAACGAATCAAGTATAAACGACCAAACTCAAAAATCAGCCTTTAAATCATATTTCTTTATTCTCTTATAAAACATTAATTAATTTTATAATTCGATTGTTTTATGGTCTTGGTCGGAGAAACATTATATTAAAGGCTTAATTATTTGTGTCAAAAAAAAAACCTCCTTGATCCAGCTTTATTCTCTACTCCACGGAGATCTGAAAGTACAACCATATCTACATAAATTCCTACCGGTTTTAGTTCCATGTTCCTTGTACCACTTTCCAACTTGTTTTATATCATTCTTAATCACTTACATGTGATACCATGTCTCTTTACAACATGTCAAAAATGAGGAAATGCACAATATAGACTCATATTTAAAATTTAATATATTAAAATTTTTTAAGGAATACGACTGCACCTTACTACCCTAGATCCGTCATGTCGGAAAACCTCTCGTATTCTTTCTCTCCCTAAAAATCTCTCTCATTTAGATTTGTTTCATTATTCTATTAATTTCTTATTTGTCATCCCTCCCTTGCTTGCACTGTAATTAAAAAATCAAATCAACTTGGAAAGTCTGCAAGTTTGGGGGTGAAATCTGGTCGGTTCTTGCTTTATTAGGTGTGTGGATTTGGATGCCTCTCATTTCTATTCTCCACCATTCTTTCAACCTCCAACACAAATAACACCCCCTTTCCATCTTCTTCACCATAATTTGGATCCATAGAATTGGAACAATGGGCATGGCAGCAGCTGAGTCCCAGTTTCATGTTCTTGCTGTTGATGACAGTATCATAGACAGAAGGCTTATTGAAAGGCTACTCAAAACATCCTCATATCAAGGTACTTGGAGGTTGGAACATGTTTTAGTAATAAATTAAGCTTGGTTTCATACCTTTTCTCCTGTTTTTTTATAATCATTTTGATTTCATTGACAGTCACCACAGTTGATTCAGGCACCAAAGCTTTAGAATTTCTGGGTTTACATCAAAATGACACAGTCAACCCAAATACACCATCTGCTTCTCCTAACAATCACCAGGTTCATAATTTCTTCTTCTTTTTTCTTGTTTCTGAAACATTTTTCTGATTGTTTTGCTGTCTGTAGGAAGTTGAAGTGAATCTTGTCATTACAGATTACTGTATGCCTGGCATGACAGGCTATGATTTGCTCAAGAAAATCAAGGTGTGTGACCTGTTTCTTTGTATTAGGAAAAGTTGGAATCTTTTGCCACTTGCTCAAACATGTTCAGTGGAAACATGATTTTGTGGTCCAAAACCAATCTACTTTTCCATTACATTACAAGATCTGAGAAGTTTGGTCTTAGTAAATTGCAAATGATATTATTGCAGGAATCTTCTTCTCTAAGAAACATACCAGTGGTTATCATGTCATCTGAGAATGTCCCTTCAAGGATCACCAGGTAAAAACACAACTAAATCCAGGCATTTGAAATTGCATTTTATGTTGAAAACCATCTGTTCGATTCAGATGTTTAGAACAAGGAGCGGAAGAATTTTTGTTGAAGCCGGTCCGGTTATCGGATTTGAGTAAACTTAGGCCCCATATGATGAAAACCAGATTCAATGATCAATACCAGAAGCAAGAAGAAAACTCATCAGCACCAAAACAACAGAATCTGCAGCAGAAACAATGCAACAAGAGGAAGGCCATGGATGAAGAGCTTTCACCTCTGAGAAGAAGATCTAGATAAGATGAGATCATAACAATCATATGCCAAATTAGATATGATTTGCTGCGTATAGAAAGTTCAAAGTATGTTGTTTTTCTTTTCTTTTCCTCTCGAATTTAGTCTCTCCATTGTAATGTTAACATTACTAATCTCTTCTACTTTTGGATATGAGTTGCATTTTTTGTGTAATTAGACAAATATTGTATTTTTTTAAAAATATACACATTTTGTCTGAACTCTGTTAAAGATGTCAAAATATGTCACCACCAACGAATTGGTCTAGTGGAATGTAGCACTAAATCTTTTAAATAAAGTCAGAGTACGAATCTGACATTCGAATATAGTAATTAAATTGGAAGGATCGTCTTTATAATAAACTTTTATAATATTCGATTCAAATTAATCAATTAATAAATTAAAAACCGAAAATTAAACCAAAAGTGACTTTTATATTCAAAATATAAATGATTTTATTGGTCTTTTTAAAAATCGATGATTAAATATGTAGTCGAAGTAAATAAAAGGGATTATTATAGTATTAACCCTTTTATAGATTTTAATAAATTTGAAAATTGAAAACAGATTGCTACTGGTAACTCATTTATATTAGTGCCGTGAAGTCTGCACTCTGCTCTGCTCCTCTCAAATATTTTGGCAAATCAACATTGAATTTCCAGGTCAGTTGAGCTTCCTTTTCCTCTTCTTTTCCCCTTAACAAAGAGATCCAACTCTAAATCTGATTCGTTAATTTCTTTTGTTTTCGCTAGTTAGTGTAGATGATTACGTACGTAAACAATTAGATCTGGATCTTCAAAATTATACCCTTAATTTTTTTTATAGGAAATATTCATATGGCGTCGCGGTTGCAAATTGAAGGCGATGCCTCAGTAATGCTCCGAGTTACTCACTCCAACATCAAAAGCTTCGCCGCCGACATTCGCTTCTCTCTTCAGGTTTCGGTTTTCATCATTTTTTGCTTTAATTTATTCCTCAGTTTTCATTAAAAAAAATAAAATTAAACAGAAATTCATTTGTTTAAAAGATGAGCGTGGAAGCAGTGAAAGAGAAGCTATGGAAGAAATGCGGTACTTCGGTAAATTCAATGCGGTTGGAGCTGTATGATGATTGTAAAAACAAGCTTTGTGATTTGAGTGATGATTCAAGACCTCTTGGTTTCTATTCTCCTCTAGATGGGTTAGTGTTTTCCCAATTCCCCTTTTATTTCTTATTGTTAATTCTAATTTTATCAATATTTATTCTAAATTATTTTCTTTCGATTCCTTCCTTTTTACTGTAAAAGGTTCCGAATACACATTATAGATCTTGATCCTTCATCGGTAACTTCCGGAGGGTGGCTCGAAGATACGTCGTTAGTGGAAAAGTACTCAATTTCTGAAGATGAATACAATAAACGTTCCGGTAAGTCAGTTAACTGCAAAATCTGATTTAGTATTTATTTATTTGCAGTGGTTTGAACCTTTTTGTTGTTGTAGGTACATTTAGGAAATTCAAGGAACAGATGGCATCTCAAAATTCATCTGCATTTAGGAATAAAGTAAGTTTCTTATTTGATTTCTGCATTGCTCGCTTTATGATTCTTTAACAGTAGCGACTAATCTTATATGCAAGGAGGCACTAGGTGCAATCTTGTATTTATTGTTTCCATTTCTATCTTGGCCATGCTTCATGAATTCATTTACAGATGTCAGACGATTACATGGAAGACCTCTGTGCAAATATCAAGGTTGGTGTGAATTATTAGATTTCACTTCTTCAGTTGTACTTGGCAATTTTTCGGAGTAGTAAAAATACATTTTTGTATTCTCATATTGTTCATTTTCAGTATCTGCTTTGTTTTTTTAAGAAGATACGGGAGCAAGGCAATACATTTATCATTTGTTGATTTATCCCCTTTGGATGTTGATAGTCTCAAAACTCGTGTATCTGCTCACTCTTGAGTCTTGACATGAGTTTTGTACTGATGAGAAAACTTAAAAAAATCAGTAGTAGCTAGCTATTTTTTTTTTCAACTTTCATCATACAGATCAGAGATTTGTCGGTTTCATTTGTGCTTTTCTTTTTTCCTTTTTGAAGTATCGTGTAAATGATGACTAAAACCTGTACCTTTTTTTGTTTGTTTCTAGATGGTTAAGGGAAGCTAATGAAGGTCTTAAACTGGTTGATGGGATACGTTATTACTGTGACAAATATATGTCAATTAATTCAGTGCTTCATGCTTGATATGCTTACCTATGACCGAATGTAGTTATATTATATCACTTCTAGAATTTGTTTCACATACTATTTTTCTGGAGTTAAAGACAACCTTGGTATTTCCCCCCTGTTTTTCAGCATATTGAGTATCTTCTAGACTGTTTTGCATCTTGCTTCAACTTATGTGCCATAGATTCATTCTCATTGTTTCAAATCAGGTAGGAGACAGATGTGAAGTTGACCCAGGGGAGAAAAGAGGGGTTGTCAAATATGTGGGTCGAGCAGAAGCATTAGGACCAGGATTTTGGATTGGAATTCAATATGATGAACCGCTAGGAAAACATGACGGCATGTATGTAAACTCTATATCCTTATTTTTCCAATGTTCTCACTTTATATATGGGATAGAAACTCCTATAGGGATAGATAGTTTTTTGTCAATTAAATGTCTTTTAAAAGAGTGGCATCAAATTTATTGAAGTTGAAGGTTAGTTGTGTTCCTTTTTTAATGCAGATGCATTAAATTGGTTATGCTAGTTGGATGCACATTAAATTTTCTATCTTATATGAAGGCATTTTTATCTAAATGAAAGGAAATGATTTTATTGAGTTTAGTAGTGGACAAACAATGATAGGAAATGGGAACACTAAATTTTCACTGTCTCATTCACATGACTGTTATTGCTTGTTGTACCATGCCTTATTTCTCTCAACATTATGACTTATAGCTTTGTGTCATGTTAACATTCATGTTTTTAGCTGCCTGGGCTTATTTTTTTCATGCTTGAAACCAGACATTCATGGAACTATTTCTTCTGTCTGAGTCATTTTATTGCTTTATTTGTTACATCCTCTGTTGGTCATACTGCAGGGTGAAAGGAACTCGGTATTTTCAAAGCCTTCCACTTTGTGGTGCAATGGTTAGGCCTGACAAAGTAAAGGTTTGTATGAAAATATGACAAGTGGTTTAAGCATTCTGGGATTTCTTTGTGGCCTTTTCAGGTTCAAATAGTTTTTGGTTTGAACATTTTGATCCAACGATTTAATACATTGCAAGAGCTTTCCTTTAAAGTTTAACCCTTGGAAAGCCTCTTACCCACTTGAATCTTTTTTTTTTTCTATCCATGGACCTGTATTGCAAGAGCTTGTAATGTATATATATCCATGATGGAGTTGCACAGACTTTAAGAACGAGTGTTTACTACAATATAATTCATTGTCCATTGCTACTTAACCTTATAACATTGTTTGTTTTATCTTATGTTTCCTTCAAATTATTATTTGTGGCATAATTAAAAATAGAAAAGTAAAAATATTGTTGACTGCTTGCTAATTGACTCATGGTAGTGGATAGGACATAGGTAGTGATAGGAAGATTAAAAGATGAGATAAATGTTGTAGACTTGTTTGCAGATTATACATTAGGGAACCTAAAAAGTAATTCTTTTTCCCTTCAAAAGATTTGGATCTAAGTCCAACCCTAGTGCTGCTATGCCTTTCTGGCAATTTATGAAGTGCCTAGCAATAAGGGAAAATTAGTGAGTCCTCTTGATTTACGTTCAAAAGATTTGTTCGTGCATGACTTCCCGGTTAAAGTATCTAATAAGTCTATCCAAACTGCTGATGGACTCAATTTTTGTCTAATTTTTCTTATTCCATTAACTGTCAGTAAAACATTTGGGGTCTCCTGTCCTTTACCTGTGTTTTGGCTTCTATTGATCTGAAACTTAGACTGGCACTTTCATTTCAGGTTGGTGACTATCCCGAACGAGATCCCTTTGAGGAGGATGAGATATAATGTGGTTATGAAAGGGTACTGCTACAATTCTGAATCCTAGCATCTTCAATAACATTACAGAGATTGACAACGATATTCATTTGTATTTGATGTTATTGCAACATATATGATATGTGGATGTCGTGTGAGATTGTTTGAAAGATGATAAACTTTGAGCATGAAAAGCCAGGTATTCTTCTTTTTGTGCTTGCTTCTTGACCTTTGTTGCAGGAAAACAAAATAAAAGATCCCGGAACAGGGGAAAAGAGACGATACCCGAGCAGTACTCACCTATACACTTGTGTTCCATTTTCACCATGAGCGTGAACACGATAAACTATTCCCTGTGTGATTGCTTCAAAGCACAGATTGAGCCCTGTTGAAGCTAATGGAGTATTGCAAACTATGTTTTCCCTCGGTGATCCACTCTTCTAGGGTTAAAACCAGGTATGCACATAAAGCTTGCTTGATATTGGGAATATAGTCTTGAATCTATAGTTCTAAAGATTTTGTACCACCTTGTGGTAGCTAATGCTTTCAAATACGTTAGATTCACAATTAAACCCTAAACCTCAAACCCTAAATTTTAAACTCTAATCTTAAATTCTAATTCTTACGACCTAAACCTCTAAAATCATTTTCTAGCTTTCCATTATCGTATCAAGAAATTATGAAGTGAATATATATAAAAATTAATATGGCCTTACAATAGTCTAACTACATGCAAAAAATTTAGAAAAACTTCGTTAATTTGTTTATTAAATTTTAAAATTCGTTTCGTAAGTAGGATATAATTTTTTCCTCTATTTTTTTAAGCAATTAACACGTTTTCTAGCAAGCTTAAATTGTTTATATATATATATATATATGATTTACAAGAAATTAAATATCCCCATACAATGCAGAAGATAATATTTTTTAAAATTTATGCATAATTGCCTTTAAATTTTTAAAATAAGGATAAGACCTAATACAAATAATTTAAAATATGATTACTTGATATACAAGAGATAATATTTTTAAATTTAATAAGGACAATATCTTTTGAATTAAATAGCGAATAGTATAAAATTTGAAATAAATAATGTTGGGTATGCTTTTAATTTTAAAATTGTAATAATTACATCATCCTAACATTTTTGTTATAATAAATTTTGTTTTATAATGAATACGCCTTAAAACTGGATCAAATATACCTTTATCACAATAATTGACGATGGTTTCAACCTCGACCAAAGGAAAATTATACGATAGATTATTTGTTTTACGTTATTTATGAATCAACCAATCAAATATATTTATTTAATTAATTTTTTATTTTATTTTTTATAAGTAAAAAATATTTTTAAATTTAATTTATAATAAATATTTATAAAAATTTGCTTGCAAAAAAATGAGATAAAAATAATAAAAATTAGTTTGTACTATGAATGACGTGATGAGAATGACCTATAATAAAAATATTAATGGATATAATTTGTTATAACTAGACATACCAAACCCACCCTTAATCCACTGAATATATATATATGGACAAATTTTTTATACATACGCATGAATATCTACGTTATTCAACTCAAATTTTAAATTCCAAGAGCTTAAAAATAAAAATCTAAACTCAAAATCATATCTCTTAAATTTTAAGCATTAATCTTAAATTCTAAACCTTAAAATTTTAAATTTTAAACTAATCGTTTAAGTTTAACCCCTAAAACTAAAAAACTAAAATTTACGTGTATCAAAGTTTTTTAAAATCTTCTTTCTATGCAATCAATTACCTTTCTAGATGCCTTGTAGGTGAAAGGCATATGGCTAAAGTCATTGTTTAAATAAGTTTAGAATAATATGAGTTTTATAGTGTGTTCAAAACAATTGAGATCTTTCATGATTAGGAAATTGTTTATAACATCCTTTTTGATGTTTGTTTTTAGGACAACACCCATGGAATGGAAGACATTGAAGAGAGCTAAAATGGGAAAGTTTATGATGTTTCCTAGCTACTTCAAACACGACCCTCGTAATTACTTATGATGTTCCCTAGCTACTTTAGCTTTTGAACTGTGATTTAATGCTTGGTTTTCTTTTAATAATGGATAATTTTATTTAAACGTAATTTTTTTAATTAATTTTTTTCATATGTTTAAGTATGAGGATAATAATGTTTAATTTATTTTAATATAGATTGATTAATCCAGATTCGAAATACTATATTTGAATCATTCAAAAATTGACCTATAAAAAATCTTATTTTAAACGATAAATTTAATCATTTTCAAATATCAAATCATCAATAAATTCGTGTGATTACGGAAGTATTTAAAATAAGTTTATAAAACATGAGATTCAAATTTAAAACACCAAATATCAAAATAATATTTTAAATAGAGTTATAGACACGATAGCGATAAAATCTATAAATACTTAGTCCAACTAAAATAACAGGTATTGTATTCTGAAGTAAACGTGGTGCTAGAAAATTCCTCATACTCAGGATCCTGCTAGATCGTCTAAAAACACACACAAAATCATAACTACAAACCTAGAGTAAGTCTCGACGTCATATAACCAGGATGTACACTCTGAGTGAGGTCCAACATTATGAGAAAATCAGATAAGATTCTCATACAATGCACAACATAGACACATTTATCATACGACACACGATATCACTCGATTCACCAAGAATCTACTATGATTATTATTACAATAATTTACCCAAAGTTTTACCAAACTATTACAAATAATAGAGAAGTACATTAATTTTTCCGATTAATTATCTTTATTTTTTTTATTGCTCTTCTGATTTTTAAGGCTTGAGTTTGACTAATCCGGATCATCTGGGTCGCACACCTAGTTTTAGTGGGTAACTCTCAGCAAAGATATTTTACGTACACAACGTCTCGAACTAGAGACTTACATAAACGAAACCAAATTGCATACCACTTAACCCAACTACGTTATTTCATTAAGCAAGGAAACTCAGCGAACAAGTGCCCAAATGGAACACTTACATCAATACATCATTAAGTGACCTACGGTAGCTGACAATTAACGAGCCACCCATTTTTTAATTACGGGAAAAAGAATCAAAGCTTGAATACAAGGATATGGGGGAGAAACCACTATGAAAATCCAACTCAAAAGTCAAAAGGAAAACCCTTAAAGATTTGAGCTTCCAATGCCTTTCATGAAGCTAAAAAAATGTGATCGACATACTTCGATCTTGGTTCTTAAAATTATAGAAATGAGGATAAAAGCTTGAACCTTTAAGCTTCGGTAGCCATGGAATTGGGAGAAAAGTGATGAAAGAAAATGGTGGAGAAAAGGGGGTAAGGGTGATCTCACCAAAATATTTCCTTGTCCCTCAACTTAAACTCGCATGAATACCAACAAAACTAATAGATCGGCCTTTCTTTCCAAAATTGGTATATTCACCACTTAAAGCTCTCAACTTCCATCCTTTTTCCAAGCCGATATAGCTCAAATCACATCCAACAAGACCCAAATTTGACGATATATATGCCTTGCTTGATCATCAAGTTGATAATTAAACTCAAGTATTTCTTTCAGATACTAAATAAACATTATATCTTCGAGCACTGACGATATACATTTCCATTATATATATATGCATACAACTCTTTCAATCTTTCCGAACCCAACCAACGAGTGGCTACATGAATATAGTTGTAGATGATGCAGTTTCACTAGCTTTAACCTTTGTTTTCTTCGTACAATGTACCTAATAAACACACGATATCATTGAACATGTCACTAAGACGTTTGTTGTTACGTTTAGAGGGTTAAACCAGCTTTTTCAAAACTTGGTTTGTCAAAAGCTAGATTTTCTAGCTTTCGCAAGACCTTACTTTGCTCCTATAACAAAACAAACATCTAAACTAGTTTCAACCTAATTAATCGAAGACGGAATGTCACAAAGAATATATAGGATATAGGTTGGCGAAAATGTTTAGGACAATCAGATATCAACAAGCACAAAACACCTAAACTATCTCATGTCATGAAATGCCCCTATAATTGTGCATAAAACGATGATGATATGCAGCTGGACGGTCAGAATATATTCATTTTCACATTCCTTCAAGCACTGAAGGAACAAGTTGGCTGCTGAATAATCCTCCTAGGAGAAATTGAGGGATGAGACAGGAGAAATAATAATAAGAAATTGAGGGTTTGGCTGTGAAGTTTTGGAAGCATGGGAGACCAAAAATGGCAAGGGGGACAGACAGGAGGATTACATGGAGGGAATCCAGATTTAGATAATACCAATTTTATTATTAAGCTGTCCTGTGTGGTCACACTCAAATGTTGCATCCATACAAGACAGCCAACCAATCAGTTTTGTCCATTGCTTACCTATTTAGCCAATTAAGCTTCCATTGATTGCCACTAGCAATGAAAAGAAAGAGGGGAATATGAAAAACAGCTCATTTCTTTCGATATAAAAATGTGGTACCAATCCATGTTCAAACAAAGACTGATAAACCTAAAAAAAACCCGACTCCTAATAAAATTCGTCTGTCATTTTTCTGACTTTCATGTCACGTGTATGTATGTATATATATTGGAAGTAATATCAGTACATGCATGCATACATGCAAGGGAAAGGTGGGTGTGGTCGTGGGGGGGACAGGAAAATGAAAAGGGTAGCAGTGAAAATAAGGCATGATATATATATATATATATATATTATGAATAAATACAGAGGAATTGACAGATTGACCTGCGTCTCTCCCTCCATCTCTGATTCTGCTTGTCTCATCCTAATCCGTGAGAGAAAAATAAATAAACAAATCCACATGACATCTCCAATGAAACTGCACTTCATGTCATTGGAAGCCTACAAATGAGAGAAAAAAAGGCACAGCAGAGGGAAAAAAGAAAAACCTAGTGATTGAAAATTGAAATCAAAGCACTGACGAATAATATAAATCCAATAATCTCTCATTAATTGAGTTTTCATGAACCAGTATTTTGCCTGTCTTTCACCATCCATTTGTTATATTATATATGATATATTGAGAGAGAGAAGAAGAAGAAGAAGAAGAAAGTGATGGAGCTAGAAGTCATGGGAGTGATGGTACATTGTTGGGTCATGTCGGTTCATGGCTTCTCTTTGACCGCTGTGGCTGCTATCATCATCACCCATTTGGGTTGAGCCTGTGGTGGTAGCTCCAAGGTTAAGATAAACCATCCTAGAATCCAAATTCAGTCCGCCGCTGTTATGTCCATCGCTCATTGGTGGGTAAATTGCGGTTGATGTTGGTGGGTTTCCGCTCCCTTCTTCACGTGAGATAACCATAGCTTCCGACTGAACAAGTTCCAGACATAGCCTCAGCTTGTTCGGTTCAATGTGAGTTAGCCCTGGGACCGCACCTTTGAACAAGAAGTCCGATGTTAAAGTTCGAAGGATGTCTAAAGGAGTCACCCCATCAACGGTTCTCACGTTAGGATCTGCGTGGTGATCGAGAAGTACGGCAACCATATCCGGTGACACCATTTCCGCCGCAATGTGAAGTGGGGTTTTCCCTGCAGGACCGGCCGGGTAGTTAACGTCGGCTGCACCGAGCTCTAACAAGGTCTTAACAACTTCCCGGCTGCAATTCTCGACAGCATAGTGTAAAGCCAGTGCTTCATCGAGATTCAGACCTTCTCCCATTACCATGAGCTTGACTAGTTCAACATCCGACGAGTCCAATGCCCTTCTCATCCTTCTAATCTTCTGGTCCTCAAGATCAGCAGCCGCAGTGAGCTCGTGGTGGTGATGATGGTGGTGGTGGTGAGGGATCAAGGACCGTCTCGATAAAGATGACTTGAGGCGCAACTCTTCAATTTTAGCCACCACATCGATAGGCAGATGCTTGGCCAGAACTTCCGGCGGTAATCCTGATTTGGCCACTAGGTGGGAACAAGTAGTCCAAAGCTGGTGCATGTCTTGCTTTCTGGAAGCTATCAGTACTTTCATGACATCTTCAATAGAGGCCTTCTCGACCATACTGGCCAATTGTTTCTGTGAAACAAAGAGAACAAAGCGTCAGCTTTGGCAAGTGAAAATGATAAAGAGACTTCATTTGATTGGTTAAACTAAGAAAACAACGGGTATTTCGTGTTTGTGGAGTGGGTTTTTTTTTTTCCCTTCATTTTCGAAATTAAACCCAAATGGGGAAAGTGAATGTTTGGGACAGGCTTTCTATGCTTACAGTGGAAGTTATTACAAGAGATCATTAAGATCTAAATTTAGAAAGCATTTGCTGTGTTGTTGGGAGAAACCCAATTCAAGAAAAACAGAAAATAAGGTTGTACATGAAATCAAGATAAACCCTTTTTTATCATTTTGGGTTATTGAATATGAAAAAAACAGTTTTTTTTCTCTCAAAAGTAAATAGTAAATCTTTCCAACATCAACAGCAGTCTTTAAGAATGAAAAGAAGTCAAGATGTTGGATGAAGAAACACAACAATTAATGGTTGAATCAGGTGCTGTAGCAGAAACTTTCCAAGGAAGACCCAGTTTGATGATGTTCGTGTTTCATGTCATAAGATAATAAATCACTTGTAATAAAAAGAAAAGACTTCCCAAAAACCAAGCCTAATTTTTGTTTTTGAGCACCCAAAAACACAAGACACAAAGAGTAACAAGACTCCACAGACACAAGAATCAAGAACCAAACAGGAAAAAAAGAGAGGTTTATGGGTTCTGATGCTGATGATTGATGACGAACAAAGGGAAGAGGAAACCTGAGTAAGCAATGCAAGCTGTTCAACACCAAAGTATCTAGCGGCAGCGAGAGTGTCAAGTGCGAGATCAACGGCGGAGGTGCAATGTGTATGCCAACACGCTCTCTCACTACAATTAGGCCTCGGCTCATGCTTTTGAGGCACAATCGAAACTTGGCCACTGTACAGGAACTGTAACAGCATCAAAAACACTTCATACCCCACTGAGTTCACCGGTATAACACCAGGCCGAGACCCTGCTGCCGACACTGGTGCACCCCCCGAGCTCATCCTCGAACCAACCGGGTCTAACCCAGATGGAGGATCGGGTCCGCAGAAGAACTTCCTGAAAAAGAGACTCCTTGCAGCTAGAATACATCTGTGGGCATGAACTAAGCGACCCTCCACACTGAAAGTCACATCGGAGAAAGCTTGGCCATTAATGAGAAGATTAAGGTAGTCGAGGGAGAGAGATCTTAAAGACTCTTCAAAGCTACTCATTTCTAGGGTTGTTTTCTTCCACAGAAACAAGAAGAACAAAATATTTTCTGGGTTTGTTTTAGATTAAACAAGAAGAAGAAGAAGAAGAGCTGATTGATTCATTTGACTGTTATTTGTTTTTCTGATTCTTTGTTTCCTGAGGATGAAGTGGTGTGGTTTCTTTGTTGATTGATAGATATTTTTGATAGATAGAGAAAGACACCTTTAGAAAGAGAGAGAGCAACATGGGTGGCTGGTCTGGGCGGCCGACCTATTTAAAATGCGTAATTAAATTAATTCAATTGGGAAAATTATTGTTATTCTTACAATTTTTTATAATATTGTTTTTAATATTAAAATATATATAGGGGTGGGGTAGGGCTCTGGATAAATAATGATGATAAAGGAATCGATTGAAATATTTGATACATTTATTTTTTATATTATTAACATTTTATTTATTTAATTAGGATAGAATATTATAATAATATATTATAAAATATTTTTAATTAAATTTTTATTAACAACTTGAAAATATGGTGTTATTTAAGGGATTTCTAATCATATATTATTATATTAATTTATTCTTGAGAAAAAACGATATATTTTTTGTTTTGAAGTCTTTATTTATATTTCGTATTAAAAAAATAAGTTTAAAATTAATATTCAAGGTTAGAATTTAGGAAATTTACTATATCATATTTAGAATTTTGAGATTATAAATTAAAATTAAAAATTAAAATTTATTTTTTAATATCGATGATAACACGAAAAGAAGAAAAAAAATTCGATTGTTGATCATGTTTAACTAATTTAAATTCATATTCAGAATGTTCTTTGAGTTAAATATTACCATAATCCAAAAGCTCTTAATTTAAGAGTACTTAAACAAATAGGTCAATCTTTGGTCTCTAATCATTCTTATCCATTACAAGTTTTGTAACATTATTATTTATTACTACCGACCAAACCATTTCTCTTGTTGTCTTTTGTTGTTGTTTTTACCTTTCACCCTATGCCATCGCCAATAAGTGCATCCTCCTTTGGCTTCATACTTTCAAGGAGATCTACCCATAGAGAGGCACCTATGCCTTTTGTCACCTTGTCATTTCAAGGTTGAGGTTTAGCCTTAATGGGTTGAGGTTTAGCTCCAATTAGGTATAGGAAATTCGTTGGCTTTGTCCTTACACACTGGTTTATTGGATGGAAAGACTTTTCAAACAGGACATCATTAAAGAAGATGAAACTTTTGTTTTGATTTCTTACCAAAGTAAAATTGGGTCTTTGGGAATAATAGTATGAATGAATGTCTAATTCTTCTTTTGTTTTTATCAACAAGACTCCATTTCCTTTCTCTTTTTATATGAAAAATGTGTTTCATTTCATTTATTTATGTACGATCAGTTGATATAGTATTATGAGGTACTGAATTCTTTAAATAAAGTTAGGGGTTCGAATCGTGATGTTGTGAATGAAGAAAATTAGATTGTGAGGGCTGTCCTCGTAATGAACAATTACAATATTCGATTCAGATTAGTCGATCAATGAGTCAGATAGTAGTGATTATACCAAAACATTTCACTTGTTAAAGTGAGACGGAACACTAAATTAAATAAGTCTAAATTTTAATATTATAAATGAAACAAATTAGGTTGAGTTGGGATGGCTACTCATATAATTAACTTCTTCGGTCTTCGATTGAATTAATCTATCAATAAAGAGGGTGTTCGGCAAACAGCTGATTATAGTGTTTGGTTTGACCAACTGATTTAATAAATTAATTTGATTAATTGTTAATATAAAAGTGTTTGATAAAATAATAAATACGAGTATGATACATTTAGTTGTTATACATATATATATTTTTATAATACTTTAGTCATTATTGGGGTAGAATTATTTGGATAAAATACTTTTGATAAAGAATTAAAAATATTATTTAAGAACATATTGAATATATCTTTTATAAAAATATATATTTCATAATTTTAAATTTATATGCATAAAATTATTTATAAAAGTTCATTGAAAATAAATTAAGATTACATAAATATTCAAGAAAGAGATACATATCCAAATAAATATAAACAAATTAAGATTAAATTTTACGATAACGATGTAATTATACAAATTTGATATCTTATTTTGTAAATAAACTTTTTTAATCCGTTCAATTTTTCATATTTTCACTTGCTTATTTTGCGTTTATTTTGTACAATCAAAACTTTAAAAAAAATATTTACTAAATAGTAAAATAAAAAATCTAATTATCAATATATTGTTTGTGTCTAGATAAACTAAAAGTTCTTCAAAATGTTGTTTACCGATCACCGTTAACGTACGACATTTAACAAATTAATTCAATTAATAAATAGGTCAAATGTAATAATTAGGACAACCCCACAAGTGATCAAAATTTTTTTTTACCAACTTTTGTCTGTAACATATATATTTGTTATAAAAAATTAATAAAATTTATAGTCTCAAGGTTTATTTTAACTCCTTTGCATTCTTATACAACTAAAAAAACCTAGATATTTAATTATTTTTCGTGATATTATCAAATCAAACGAAGTTATCGAATTAAACAATAATAAGATGAAGACATTGTATCGTAAAGCAACGATGATTAAACATTCCTTTAAGAATGTGATAATTAAGACCAGTTCATACTTTGATAGAAACCATGGATACTTTAAACTTAAAAACTGTCCAAGTGAGATTGAGAAAAGTAAAACATGATTACCGACAGTAACGACATGTAGAAGGAGACAAGTAGTGCAAAAACTCAATGTTTCATTGGGTAAAACTAAAACCCCACAAGTTAAAGCTAAGAGACACTATTTTGATCTTTTATTGATGAGGTTTATAATACTTGTTTGTTCTTATTTTTACGTCAAATAATCATTGATTCGATCTCTAATAAGCATTAATCTATTATTATTATTAATCGTTTAAACAGACGATCGATAGTAATTGAAAAATTGAATTTTTGATCAACGAACGTTTACATCCAACATTAATTTGTAACAGTAACGGGTTATAAATAGGAGTGAGCAATACAAGGTGTTCGGTCAATTTGAATAAAATCGATACCAATCTCGATAATCACCGGTTTTTAAAAATTAGAACAAACCCCGATCATACCGAATCTTAAATCTTTCGATAAAAATCTGTTTTAAGACCGGATAATCAATTTTTTTTTCCGAACCCTACTTATAAGTGTGTTTAAAAGATCTGTTTTTTGGACCCAAAGAGCACCACCCAAGTTGTTGGTTGTTGAAGGGTTGAAGAACGCACTTTTCGGAAGAGTGACACAAAAATCCAAACCATCGTTTCAGAATAATTGATTTCACTCGGGTATATCAAATTTGTGTAATTTCTACCCTCAATTATATTATCAAACTTATCAACCAAATAATTACACATGTATACATTTTATTTCTTCAATTTTATACGAGAGTTTTTATTAATTTATTTCGAGTATATTATTTAAATGATCATTAAATTTTGAGTGATTTTAATTTGATCATTTATGCTATTAAAACTTAACAAAAAGAGTGACGTGTCAATTAATAAAAAATTATAAATTTATATATTTGGTTTATATTTTTTAAAGCTTGGGAGTGGGATAGCATTAAGAGTGTAGTACGTGCCGAGCAGTCGTCCCATCTGGGATGGGTGCGCTGATCGTGCACTACACTGGTCGGGAGTTGTCCCCGCTTCCCTGATGAGCCCATGGGAGGGCGAAACCAGTAAGTATCGGAGATCGTTCAGGCTGATCCTCAGGCATGCGAGTGACCCGAAGTGCCGCACGGGTAGATATCCCTGCATGAAAACTCTGACCCCGTGACAAGTGGTACCAGAGCGAGGTTGTGTGCTAACTGTTAGGTTGACCAAGATATTATATCAATTTAGTAGGGATGAGAGTAAAAATTTCGAGTATGAAGGGTTGATATATAATTATTTTTTAAGAAAAGATTGAAAGTTAAAAAAAAATAAGGGTTAAATAATGAATTTTCTGCTTAGTAAAAGACTTAAATTATATTATTAATATTTCGGAGGGGTTAAAAGAATAATTTTTCCCTCTGATAACGGCCTACCATCACTGAAGGGGTAGTAAAGGCCTACCATCACTGAACAATTTAAAATATCATTATTGCCCCTTAAAATTAAAATTATTGACACTATTTTATGTATATAATTATTTTTCTGGCGTTGTGAGTATAACAAAATTTAGTATTTAGTAACTTTGACTTTGTGCGTAACATGTTACATGCTTAACTTCAATAATATAGTGATGTTGTGGTGACAAAGTCTCCGAGCAGAAGAAATTATTTTATAGATCGGTTTTATCATGTCATTTATGGTTTTTAATCAAAAAAATTAATTAATTAATTTTATATTTTTTATATGTTTTTTAAAAAATGATTTTTTAATTTTTTATTACCATATAAATAGATAATGAGTGATTATATAAAGATTAATTAAAAATATATAAAATATAAAATTAGTTGATTAATTTTTAATGGTTAAAGATCATAAATGACGTAGTGAAACCGATTCATAGAATAATTTGTCTACAAACCGAGCCTAGTTACTTGGGACTCCATGTGTCAACCAACTGAGAGGTTATGCTCTTATTACTCAACTCAATTTCTTATGTGTTTGTTTATTCCGACAAAAATACTAGGTCACTCAAGTTTGCCCTATTTCAATTCTTCGCACTGCTTGCTCACTCCTTTGGAGAGCAATCTCAAATTTTGTGGGAGCTAACGACATTGGAATCTTGATCTCGTCTCACGGATCTTTATTTCGAAGAGTATTTTTGTAACGACTTAAGTTTTTTAAATTAATGTTGAACGTTGATTAAAATTTTAAAACGTTATGATAGTTTTAATATTCAGATTTTATTAAGCTTTTGAACAGCACTCAAGACTCACGATTCGGGTTAGATCAATCTATAGATTTTAAAATCTGAGTCGTTATAAAAATATATTAGTCTTGTTTACTCGAATTGATTATAAGACATTTGTGAATTGGAAAATCAAATATCACCTCTTCCAAAGTGATTGAACACTCCTGGTGAAGATAAAATCTCTATATCTTTCCTTTTTTTCAGAGTCCGAAAATATAATCTAATATATAACCTAAATGATCGTAGGTAGAGCATTATGACGTGGTTAATGAACGCATAAAAAAATAATCAAAAGAAAATATTATAAATTATAACACTTATTTTATAAAAATTAATTTTTAATTTTGAGTTAAATATTAAAACTTACTATTTTTTAACCTGCAGGTGAGACAAGTCTGAATCCGTAGCCAAGGCCAAGGTAAAAGGGTTACCATTCCATACAACTACGAGACACCAGGCAGGAAATTGTTTCCGATTTACCCACACCGGCTGTAAGGCTGTAATAATATATGAGTATTCGGATTCGAATACAAGGATGGAGCCTGGAGGTAGCGGATGTGTTGGTTCTGTCCATTACCATCCCTGTGTTCAGTAGAAAAACAAGCAAATCTGAGGGATGGACAGCACATCCACTCGCTGTCCTATGATTTGTATGATACACGATGGGACGTCTGACTTGTCTCGTCACACACGCACTCCCCAAACATAGCTCAACACTTGCTCCTCAAAAAACATAACTTCGACTTACTTTCAGTCTTTGAATAAAAATCGGGGGGGTAAGGATTAAATTTTAGGGATAAGATACAATGCGTCAATGATTTATAATTGGAGATTTACTATAAAAATTATAATAATTTAAAAAAGTTATCCGTAGATAATGATTTTATTAATAAAATTTAAATTTTAATCGAGAGTTAAATTATGAAATTTGAGCCGTCAAATTACTACATGAGATAAAATATACATATGATTTAACTATTTATTCGTGACTCGAATTTTATAATTTAACTCAAAACGGCATCTACAAGTAATGTTTATATTAAAATTTAAATTTTATTAATAAAATATTTAAAAAGACGACACATACATGTGGCATCTTCAAGTTATTATAATTTTTTATCATAAATTTTCAATGATAAGACAACGTATCTTATATATTTAGAATTTCAACTAATTTGTAATATTTGCCTAAAAAACAAAAGAAACCGTGAGTTTCTTTTTAATGGCTTTTGTAGGCTCCAACATTCAAAATCCAAATCATACCTTTAATTCTAATATTTAAATCTTAAATTTTAAAATATAAATTATACATTCTAAATCTTAAATCTTAAAATATTTTTTTAATGTAAAACATAAATAAAAATAACAAAAAAAAAAGAATCTTATTTTATTTTTTAAGCTGATTTTTTATTTGAATATATTGATATCAAATTTTATAGAGGAGATGAAAATGGGGCATTCTAAGTGAAGTAAGGAGGGTGCTCATAGTAGGTCAAGAACTCACAACGTAAAAATTAAATAAATATTAACAGTTTTATCATACGGCTAAATATAGTTACTCTTAAAATTTATTTTTACATATTCATTAATACCGATTTTTAAATAATAAGTCAAAATTAAAAGAAAATATGAAAATAAAACGGGACAATTTTACTATAATGAAAATAATATACTATATGTTGTATATTACTAAAAATGCATGATGGATACATATGAGAATTTGACTTAAATATTTGACGTATAATATAAAGTGATTAAAAGTATATTTTATAATATATATTATTTATAATCAATGTGATTGATTAATAATAAAGTGCTTGAACAAGTGCGTTCCTGACAAACGTGTTCCCAATTCTTATTATTTTCCCTCCTAAAATAAAACGGTTCAGAATATTATTTTATAATATACATTTTAATAACTTTATGCATCGTTTGATTAGGGTGTAACCCCATGATGTATTATTAATATGTTTTTATTATAAAATTTATTTATATAAATATGTTTTATAGGTGTAAAATTTAATACCACGTATTATTTTATACGTAAATTGAGTGATATTTATCATTAACGATGGTAGTGTTTATTTAATAAGTAAATTTTATACATATTGTCAATTATACTTTTATACTACTTTTTACATATTTACACCATAAAACTTGAACCCTAAACCACAAACACTACACAATAAACCCTAAACAAAAAATCTAACATCTACCCTAAACTCCAAACTAAAAACCCTAAAACGTATACAAATTATATACAATCTATCAATTTTGATCTTAATTCAAAACAATTTAATAAAATTTTCATAATTTTTTTTAAAAAATTATCATTCTAATCCTAATTCTTATCTTAAATTGTTTATTATTATCCCATAAATATTATACTAATTTCCTGGTATATAAACAATTTAACAATAATTGTTAGCAAATCAATATTTCAATGATATTAACTTTAAATATATTTGTTGGAAGATTTGTAACTTTTTAACATTCTAATTTGATTATAAATTAATATATTAGTTAAATTTTTTATACATATAAATTAACATACGCAATTGTAGATTATCTTGTTTAAGCTTGAATTACCTAAGAAGAACATATCATCGTTTTTCGTTCAAATTAACTAACTATAAAATATGAAAATATGACGTAACGCTTAAAAATTAAATTTATTATAAAAATGTATGGAAAAATTTTAAAAAAAATCATTAATTTTTGTCCAAATTAAGTTGTATCTTTGTCACCCAAAAAAACAGAGTCAACTATAAACCTACTTGTGCCACTAACGCAACCAGAACTCCTTGTTGGAAAACAACAAAGCTAGAAAAGAAAAAAACCAACATTTGCAGCCTTTGACTCTTTTAGTACCAAATTATTTAATAGTCAAAATTAGGCCATTAAGTCGTTTGTTTTTCATGTGCCTAAGGGCTTCTCATAAAGACGCAACCTTTGGCCTTGCCAAACCACTTCTTCATGCATTATAGGAAAAACAAAATGGCTCTTGCATCAATCAATCAGATGTCAAGATTGTGCTTTAACTGAATGACCACGTAGACATGCTTGTCACTTATTGTTGGGTAAGAACGTTGACTTTTTCCTTCTCTTTCTCGTTCTATTACACAATTGAACATGTCCCATATCAAATTGGAAGTTGACCATTTTCAGGTTCTTTGTACCAATCACAAACCAGACATCAGACATGTCTTTTCATATAACAGGTAAAAGAAAGGAGGAGATGGGGTGCGTTTGAGTTTCGAAGCTGTGCCATTCTGGTCCAATGAGTCGCCTTGAGTACAATAATAGCTTGAGATTTGTCTCTTGACTCCAAGTCTCCAACCCACGTTTGTGGAGGGCGTAGGGTCAAAACAACAACACTTAATTTTAGCATATTTGGTGGTGGAATGTACATGTTATTGGAGTCGGTTCACGGGACATGGTATGCACATCCAATATTGTAAACTCCACCAATTATGGCTCTAATCGAAACTCTCCAATGCTCCTTTTGTCCTAGGGTTAGGGTATTATTGCATAACTCAATGTCTTTGGTCTACTTTCATGTTTTATGACATCAATTAAATATATTTGTATAGGTTGTCTAAGCTATTTAAATCTTCCTACAACCCTTAAATCGAAGAATAATATGTGTTTTAAGTATATTCGCGCTCGTAAGCTTCGCAATCGTTTCTCCTTGATACTAACTAGTGAGGTAATTATAATTCTTCAATACCTTAACCTTTCGTGTCAGATTCTTGTTTTAAAGATTGTCGTACCTTGTAGTTGGGTCGGCCAATTTTTGACCATAGTAATGACAAGAGCCGACTGAGATGATTTAAACCTAAAGAGTGACCAAACAGTTGGGTTTGACAAGCAATGACTTTGGTTTCGGTGGTGGTGAAAATCATTAGGTTTTGACCCAAGCAAGGACATGTCAGGATCATTAAGCCTACTAAGCCATGAAAGACATAGCAAGCAGGGCAGACAAGGGGAGGTGCGTGTTATTCCAAGGCAGGTGTTCACGTTCGCATGTCCAAATATTATATGGTTGACCTTAAAGAGCACCTATTTTGTTTTTATTCCAAAAGGAAATGCGAAAAACTTCACTAATTAAATCATCAACCATTACGGTAAAATAAAGAACATTCCATCGACTAACTTGAGTTTCGTTTAAATGTTAAAAAATTTAGTTATATTTAAGTAAATCTCGAATTTAAAACGTTGTGTATGTAAAAAAATATTATTGAAAAATTCACTCACCAAAACTATGTGTATAATGCCAAGTGCAAATCGTCTACCCTTTCCCCATGCCCCCATTTATGTCTCCGCTTCAAATTAGAGGGTTTAGGGATTAGGGATTTTGGTTAGGGTTTAGGGAATTGGGGTAAAGTGTATTTTTTGGGTATAGGGTTTAGGGTTTAGGATATAGAAAATAAGGGTTAGGGTTTAAAATTCAATTTTTAGTAAATTTTCAAAGGAGGCATAAAAGGAGACACAGAGAAGAGGCAAAAGATTTTTGCTCATAACGCAGGTTGGTTTGAACTAATAAAGACTAGTAAATTTTTAATATATTTTTTAAATTAATATAATTATCTTATTATTTTTTTATTATATTTTAAATTATTTTATCAAAATGTGCCACTAAATGGTATAGTTGTTGAGACTTTTTTAATGATTAGTTTGATTTTATAATACTGTTTGTAAACGTACCCAACTTTCATTTTTGCATTTACCAAATACATCTTCCATTTACTGATCAATTTGGGAGACCCCACCCACTTGACATATACAAAAAAGCATAGGACGTATCCTATGAAAAGCTGGGTGACATGGATTTGATTTGATTTAATTATTTATTTTTATTTTGATAAAGTGAGGGGTTTACATGTATTTGGTAAATTATCATTTTTTATTTTATTATTTATTATCCCTAGAAAATATTTTAAAATAAGCAAAGAATTAGTAATTCTTATAATTTATTTTCTTCATGTAAAATACAAAACACTTATTTTCCATTAAAAAAAATTATATCCGAATAGAACAATTACCCATAATTTTGAAGTTATATTTTAGATTTTGTGTCTTGTTTTGACGTCCCCGGCGAAAGCCACTTTCTTATATTGGTCTGACCTTTGACCACCACTAATTCGGGCAACCATTCCATAATGAGGTTGAAATTCAGACGAGTGGGAATTGTGTGGCTCACATTTATTAACCTTCTCTTACAAGAAACATTTCGTACAAAAAAACAAAGATTGGTTTAGTGAAAAATATTAATGCTCATCTTTAAAGATAGGGATTTGAGTATATATATATTATTAAAAATTAAATATATATAAATAAGTATTAATATATAATTTACGCTCGTATATTTTAAAAAAATACCTCGTCCCAGGGACGAAACTATATTAAGATGGGTAGAGGCAATCGCCCCCATCTCAAAGATATTTTTTTCAATTTTGTCTTTCTATTTAATTTTAAAAAAATATTTTTTATAAATTTATCTTCTACTTATATTTTGCTCCCCTCAACATCAGATCCTATCTACCATTTATTAGTTTATGTTTTTTCATTTTCATCCATGTCCTTTATCAATATTTTATTTTTATCTATTAATTGTTGTGTTTGAATAAAAAAGCTGAAATGTCAAAAAAAAAAAATGAAAATTCGAATGCAAAAAGTAATTCACAGTCATTAAACTATATAAATTTTAGAAAATATTTCATGTATTGACAGTGAAAATACAAAATTTTCACATGTATTTCGATCTTAAAAGTTATGGTTTAGGTATTTTGGATATTAGGGGTTGTCCTTAAAAGTTAGAGTTTAAGGTTTATGATAATAAATTAAAAGTTTAGTTTGTAACCTATAAACCCTAAACACAATTCTTATATTCTAAACTATTAAATCTAAATGTTAAAATTAAATATATAAGCCCTAAAACTAATACAATTGTGAAATTTTTTATTTTTTATCGGTGCATAAAATAATTACCCAAAAAATAGTAAAACAATAGTTTAAAACATATTTTTACAGCACCGAAAGCAAATCTATGTAGTGTGAATTCCCTAAAAATAACACACGTTTTGGAACAGAATTCATCTTTATGTAAAAAAATGAGATTTGGTATAAAAAAATTAGGTTTTTGTTTCTGAAGTAATATAAAAAATCCATCCGACAAAAATGGGAAACTCCCCAAGTAATAAATTTGGCCAACAGACAGGAAGTATGTATGTAAGAAATTTTTTCCATGTTCATAATTTCAGTCAAATAAGCAACGTTATTAATCCCAGAAACTATTGTGTGCATGATTGTGAGTGAAATAAGCCTAATTTCACTGCACCAACTCTCAGTTTTCAACAAAAGAATACTTCAAATTCAATGTACATAATCTCTATGGTGGAACACACCAAGGCGTTAAAGAGATGTCTGAAACATAACTTGACCACCCCAGACCTAACTATTTCCATTTTAGGTTTATAAAGAAAGCTTCCAAACTTAATCTCGGTCAATTATATTAAGAGAAAACCGAATGATCAAAAAGATTTATATTATCGTATTTTGTATATATTTGAATCTCGATATTTTCCTCGAATGTCATTCTAACTTTACTTAATAAAAAAACTGGTATAACCTGCTTGATAACTTAGTTGTTAATGTCAAGTTTGGTACATATACCAAGATTGAAAACTATTATATATTATAAAATTTTAAAAATAATTAACACCAGTTTAAAATATAATTGAGATCCTTTAAAAAAAATTTGGTGTCCATCATTTTACTACATTGTTGCATGAATTTTAAAATGATTTATCATAATATACAAAAGAATCATACTAGGTGAAATTACTTTTTTAGTACGTACTCATGTAGTAAATTATGAGTAATAGTTTTAAAGAGAATTTAAATTTGAATTTTAAAATATTATTATATTTTAATTAGATTATTAAGAGAAATAATTATGAATTTTGAATAGAATATAAAATAGACATGAAAACATCATTTTGAGAGCTGTTATTTTATATTTTTTTTATGAGTAATCCAAAGGAGCTTTGAACAACAATTGGGTAATTGCCTAATTGGGTACTGTTAAAAGGAGTGGTGCATGCGAATTAATGGGAGGTCAGCTTAAATAAAGAGATGGAAAAAGTAGATATAAATAAGGGTAGGTCTGAAGTATGGTAACGTACAAAAAAAAAATTATTAGTTAAATCATGTTCGTTACATTATTCGTGATTTTAAGTAATCAAAATCGTTTATCTTAATTTTTTTAAAGGTGAATCATCACTTATTTCTTACATGTAATTAGTAGGTGAATGGTTATTAGGTAGTTATTTAAAGATGAACGATTTTAATTGTTTGGACTATGAATGATATGATAAACAATGTTCACCTAATAATCTCTCGTAATGTAGGGTATGGTTAAAAGATTTTAATTTTAAAATTATCTAAAAATTTAAAATATTAAAAGTGGATATAAATGAGGGTAGGTTTGGAGTATCGTAAGAAAAATTATTAAGTGAATCATGTTTACCGCGTTATCCGTGATCCTAAGTAATCACAATCTTTTATCTTAATTTTTTTAAGGTGAATCATCACTTCTTTCCTACATATAATTAGTCGGTGAGTAATTATTAGGTAGTTTTTAAAGATGAACAATTCTAATTGTTTGGATCATAAATGACACGATGAATAGAATTCACTTAATAATTTCTCGTAAGTAGGGTAATGTCTAATCTAAAAATTTAAAATATTAAAATTTTATAACATTTTAAGTTAATTTTTTTATATTTTTAAATAAGAATATATACTTTTTCATAAAATTTGAATATTTTTACACAAATATTAATGCTTATAAAATAAATATTAATACTTTAAAAAATATCAACTCTAAATATTATTAAAAATTTAACATTTAAATTTTTAACAAATATTAAAATTTATCGTATTTTAATCCTAATTTAAATCTAATATACGTTACTCTCATTATAAATATAAAGAAATCTGTAGTAAAAAGCTATAGATATGTAGGGTTTTCTGATGATGATGATTCTCAATGATTTGACAAGACAAGAGTTGCATGTGAGAGGGGAAATGATGTAGACGCATGACCTGACCATTCAAACCAGCTTTAGGCCCCCTACGCAACAGCAGCAGCAGCTAGCAGCTATAAACATGCAAACCCAGAAAGCAACACAGAGAAAGAGCTGGTTTTACCAAAAAAACGGCTAAGAAACCGTACGACCACGAATTAAACGGTCCCAATATATCGCCTAATAACTCTATCTACTCGACACGAGTCAAGCAACTCATTATCACTCCTTGTCCAATCCTTTGTTTTGTAGTAAACCTGCAAACACAATGTGCAGACTGAGTACTATGCTCCACGAGTGGGCAGGCAGGGCTGGCGTTCTTTTTATCTTATTTTAAAGAGAGTGGGGGTGGGGGCACTGACTCCCATGTCCCAACCATGACCATCTGACAGGCACACACACACGACTGTTCTCTCTCTTTTCTCTGGTTTTGTGTTTAATGAAGAGTCTTTGATGACTGCTTGATGTTTTAAAATGTCTTGTCTTAAAAAAACCAGATAAGCAAATCAGACGTCTCTTCCATCAACTCTCTCATCCTTTGGGATTTAAACAGGTTATGATCTGTTGAGTCATAGATCAATCTACAGCTTTGCTTACGTGACAAGAAAGTATGATAAAAGAGACTGCAATTTCGAAGAGTCTACAGTTTGAAACTGGGAGTTGGGAGTTCAGTTCGTGTCAGCCGAAACAGTGGGTCTGGTCTCATTACTGGTTAGGGTGTGGGAGTTCATGGCATGGCCCTGTCTCGTCCAACAGATTGGGTCTCATTTTACCCACGCACATTTCCTTGCCATTGCCAGTCTTGTTGCATGCGAGATTGGTGTTCTGGTCTGGAATCTGATATTTTCATTAAACTCTAACCCCGAATGTGAACAGAATGAAAATAAAATAAAAGTTCATTGAACTTAATAATTATGGATAAAAATGCCATCTTGACCATAGTTTAGAAAAATAAACTATATTTGATGTCGTCGAACTATGTGCGTTAACTCGGGTATTGCAAATCGTTTATTTCTTTCTCATGCTTTTATTTCTTCGCCACATCAAATTAGATGATTTAGGGGTGTAGGGTCTAAGGTAAGGGGTTGTAGTTAGGGTTTAGGGAATTAGGATAGGACGTATTTTTTAGGATATAAGATTTACCTTAACCCTTATTTTTTTTAAAAATTTTCAACAAGATGCATGTTAGAGCTTAGAGGCATGATAAAGAGACCAAAGATTTTCACCCGCTGACTGATTTTATTATTAGATTTTTAATTAGTACCATCTTTATTTTTCATAAAAAACTAGAACTATAAATAAATAACATTTTCCCTATTCAATTAAATGGTATATCGATATAGGAGTGAAAATTGAGTGAGAAAATTTAAGATTATAGGTTAAAACATAAATCTCAAACAATATAATCTTAAACCTAAACCTAAACCTCTAAACTTTAAATTCTAACCCTAAAATCTAAATTCTAAATAATTTAGAGTAAGAATTTGAGGGGGAAGACTTAATTTTTAAATAATTTGGAGGATTAAATTTTTTTTAAAACAATTAAGAGTTTAACTAATTTTTTAATAATTTTATTAGATTTAAAAAATATAATAAATTAAAAGAGAATTTAACTAAAAATATCTAAAATTTTAAAGTTTAACTTTAATTTCTAAAAATCTTGAGGGTGAAATTAAAATTTTCAAAAAATTTAAGAACAAAATTAAAATCTCTCAAAATTTTATGGGGATCATATGGCCCCACCAGCCCTTAAACAATCGCCTTGGGATAAAGGGAGTATAATTATACAATATTTATGAAATTATAGTTATATTTTTATGTATTACGTAAAAAAATTTACACAACCTTTTTATAATATTTAAATATATATCTAAAACTTTAGTGTTTTAAAACTTAAACCTTTAATTCTTATCCCTAAATTCTAAATGTTAATCATAAATCTTAAATTTTATACCACACATTAAAATTTTAAACTATAATTTAAAATCTTAATCCCTTAAACATTAAAATAAAAGACTTATGTAAACTAAAATTTACATAAACTTACGTATTAAATTATGTTTCATTATTTTATTAATTACTAAGTTTAGATGTATATCTTATCCTTTCGTCTATAATTTTTTAAATTTTATTAATTATTTAGAGAACGTTAATTGTAATCGTCAATAACAAAAATATCTTTGCGACTCTTATTTACTTGTTTGTGATCGTGAAAATGGTAGCGAACATCAAGAACGAGTATAACAAAATAATCAATGGTAATTATTTGATATATTTGTGGGAAAAATAAAATAGTTCTTCAAGAAACTTAATCTTAAAGATTTAGGAATTTAGTTTAAGGTACATGATTTATGGGTTTAAGAGTATGTGTTTTGAATTTAAGGATAATGGTTGAAATTAATAATTAAGAGTTATAATTTAAGGTTTGTAAATTAAAACTTAAATTCTCACCGACTATTTTAACCTTTAAACCCTAAATCATAAATTCTAAACCTTTACACTTAAACCCTATACTCTAAACTAAACCCCTAAATTTTAAAACTAAAATGTCCATAAAAAAAATAGTTTTCACCGTCACCGAATTATAAAATAATAACTCAATAATTAATTGTGTCTAATTTTTTAGGTCTTATTTATTCAATCATTAGAGTAATCTATGAACAAATATATATAACTGTAACGTACATGATAACTAATCCTAAAGTACATGGGCTCCTTTGACTTAACTTATTAGCCTCTGGACCGGTTTAAAATCCTCACGATCCATTAAATTTACTATTATTACGGTCAATTAAATTAATACTTAATCGACTTAAAGACATAAATATAAATACTTATCTTTCATTTTTTATTCAATTATATAGCCACATAAACCAAAAGTATCATAAATCTAAAATAAAACTCATTTATTGAATTGGAACTCAATTTTAATCGATCAATTTCAAAAATTCCAATTCAGTTATTCATTAAATCAAATTTTAATTAATTCAACATTTACTGTAATCCAATAACCAAATTTAGAAAGTAATATTTTAAAAATAAATAATTTAAACAATTATACATCATATTTCATGAAAATACATAAAATTTAAAATGATTTTATTTAAAAAAAATATTCTCGAGTCGTTCAATTAATAGAATCCTTGTTTTCTATATCCTTTAAAGGTAATTACGTAATCATGAATTTGTCTGATAAAGATGTATTAATCCCCTGAATTTTTTTACCTTTATAATATATTTTTTAAAAAATAGATTAATTATATATTTACCCCCATATCTTTTGCATCTTGCTTAAAGCATGGGTAAAAATAGGGATACTAATATAGTTGAGCATTTTAAGAATAATTTGTATTCGATTCGGTCAAAATTCGATAAGATATTATAAACTCTGCTGCTGCTTTTCTGATAAAGAGATTCGGTCTAATAGACTTGATAAAACCCAGCAAATATCTACATAATAAGCGAAGCCAATTAGTTCTCATGCAAGTAGTAATACATGATGAGACACATACATCTCTTATGGCTGATATAGTTTGAAAACTCCACCTGCAAATACATGAAGGGGTCTAGTAAACACAAGCAAATTCAAGGAGCATCACCGTCGGACTAGCCAAGATTGGCCGACTTACCACCTACCCGCCTACCGTCTCTGTACAACCACGAAAAGAATACTAGATTTCTTTTCCCGCAGTCAGATTGCACGTAAGTGAGAAAGGGGATAGTGCAAAGAAGATATGAAGGTGTGAAAACAAGAGAAAAAGGAGAGCACATGCAGGAAGATACAAGTGTGAAAACGAGAAGAGAAAAGAGATCAAGGAAGATTAATCAATGGAAAATCTAACTAAAAGATGAGAAAAGTAGTGAGGTCAGGTACAAGACAGCTAAACTGCTATCAGATGGCGAGTAGCCACAGCCCACATGGTGCATGAAGATGTGTAGAAGACAAAAAAAGGACAAAGAAAGACGAGATCTGCTATGAAATAAAATACATGACGTATCATCAACTGAGAAAGAACACAGGGCTTATCTTCAATCCGTATAACAATTTACCTTACTGATCTTGTTCACGCTTCTTGCCATGGTCAATGATAATCTTCCCACATAAGGCATCATTTTGCACCTTCAGTACTTTGTTTTCAACTCTTAATTTTTCATTCTCCTCAGCAAGCTGGGGTAAGTTACTATTAAGATTGGCATTCTTCCTCAATGACTCGTTTTCATCTTTTAACTTCTCATTTTCGAGACTCATTGGATCAGCCTACAAAAAAAAACTATTATGTTAAAATCAATCCCATCATATTTAAGCTTGTTGCACTTAGACTTAATCGGGATAGATTTCCTCATGTTTTTTTTTCTTTTTTTAATGTTGGCCCATAGATATGGGCACCAAAAAGGATTAAAGTGTCGGTTTAGTTATTTTAACGTTGAGGATTTAGGAGTTTAAAATCTATCTGCCCTTTTTTGGTGCTCATATCTACGGGCCAACATAAAAAATTAAATCCTACACTTCAATCCTAATCTCTAAATACTAAACCTTAAACACTAAAAACTAAACTATGTATCCCAAACCCTAAATTTTATTTTTCTAATGTTGTGACATAGGTAGAGGCACCAAAAGGGGGTAGAGGATTTATGTTAAACCAGTTGTGAGTTGTGACTCCCCCAAATCCTCCACTATAAATAGGTGGTCAACCAAGCTTTTAAATATTCAAGCAAATCCTGAGCATTCCATTCCATCTTTGAAAAAAAAATGAGTTCTATTTATGGATTTTTTTCTTTAAGATAAAGAAAAACTTGGTTCCCTTGGTGTTTTCTTGTGAAATTTTGATCCCTAAGGAAACCTAAAACATTCAGCCAAGTCTTGTGTTTCTCCAAATTAGCTTTTGTTTTCAGCCAAAACTAAAGAATAGAGAGCTAGCGTTCGATTTAGATCAAAAGATGAAATTTCAAACTACCATTAGAGATGGTTTAGCATAGAAATGTACCGGAGTCCATTGGTGCCCCTCTACCATGACATTAAATTCAGCCTAACACATTAAAAATGGTATAAATACTAAAATTTGAAGTTAAACCATTATTCTAATATCAGTAGTAAATAATCAAATTTTAAGTTAAACTATTATTCAAATATCACTAGTAACCTATGTTACTTAGATCAGAGTATCAAATACAAATATTTCTTCAACACAAATAAATTCTATTATTTCCAACTTTGTTGATATACTTAAAGGGTTGGACCTCTAGCCCATGCTAAATGGATGTGTTAGATATAAACATTTAAATAAAAATGAAGTCATATGAAAATGGCTAGTACATGAAGATAAGTACTACAAAGGCCAATATTTGTCCCCACCATCGAAAGCAATTATACTCTCTTCAAGCAGAATGGAAAAAAAACATGCGACATTTATACTGAGAGAATAAGAAAGCAGGGACTTACCAAAAGCCCTGAAAGTGTTTGCACAATAACATTTTGCTTCTCATACTCGCGCTTAATCTGAAGAAGATCACTCCTCAACTGCTCAATCTCTTTTTCTTGATCTTTCAAAGTTTGATTCATCAAAGAATTAGCATCTTTCAAAGATTCATTCTCTATCTTCAAAGAATCATTTTCCCCTTTAAGGTTCTCCTTACTTGATTGCATTTCCATTTTGAGACTCTGCGTAGAAAGGAAGAAAAAGCATATCATACGCAACTCAAACTACCATTCCAACTCCCCAATACTCGAAAAATTATTAGATGGACCTGGCTCACCACGTCATCCATGATCTCATCCAATAATAAGGTTTCATCTCATTTTTTTTCCAAAGTGAATCTTCACCTCTTTCCTACATGCCATTAAATGGATGAATCTCATTGGATGGGACTATAGGTGACCAAGATGACATGGTGAGCCATGAGCATGTAATAATTTCTCCCAATCATCTTAAAGAGAAAGAGATGTTAAACCATTAAGTAAATTGAGAATCTATTTTTAAAACTTCCATTTTGATCTCTCAGTTGCATCTAAACTCTAATGCTTCATTCTTGACCTAATTTGGAAGGAAAATGGAACGATGATTGCAGGAAAATGGTAGTTGATAACTCATGAAAGATTGGATTCTCAAATGAAAAGGCCATAAACAGAATGAGATCAACAAGAATACTTATAGTTTAACTCGATTTAATTAAAGATCTCTTTTCCTTTTGAAACAACATTTTGGATTTGAATACTTGCATTTTCAAATTAATAAAAGTGTTATATTTGCTGTGTAAAAAAATACACTATGTAAGCTATAAAATCTAGACCCTAAATTACTATCCCTAACACCCAAGACCTAAACCTTAGGCCCTAAATTCTAATATGAACCTTAAATTCTACATCCTATAACCTAAATCTCTAAACCTAAAATTGAAACCAATATCAAAATATGTTCCTTAATAAAATCAAAGATAACCTTACAAATGAAGAGTAATTAATAATAAGTTCATATTTTGCCTGGGTTCATATTCTATTTTCGGCATTATAAAACGGGGAATGAAATTGCATGAAATTTGATCCTTTTTACTTAAGTCCGAACCCAAATTCTTGCAAGAGAAATGAGAGCAGAAGAAGGTAAACTCACCCTACATCTTTCCCGATACACCTGATCGCTTTTCTTTTTCCTCTGAGCTCGTTCCGATTCAGATAAGGTTGAAAGGTTCCGTTTCAAAACCGAACCGGTGGAAATGTCAGGAGATGGAAATGGTTGGGGTTTGCTAACATTACTGATCTGGCTTGGGGCAACTCCGATGCTTATTGAAGATTGATTTTGGCCCTGAACCCAGCTGGGGGAAAGTAAAGATCCTGGATCCCATACTGGTAGTGACGGAGAAGTTGATCTCCAATCCTGCAAGAAAAAAGAAAAAAAGAAAACCCCTCAAACTTGATCATCTACGCAATGAAATTGAAATACAGCTTCAATTTATGTATTCTATTCTTTTTGGAGAACACCCCCACCCCCAAAGTCTCAAGCCCTAGAATATCCAGGAAATCATGTGTTTGGGTGTCTGAAAAGATAAAATATTACTAATTTGAAGATTTAAAACATTACCTCTTCATCATCATCGGGGCAGCTTTCGATTGAGCGCTTCGGAGAGTGATCAAATTCGTATATACCCGACGCAAAGATGTCTTCCATTTCCATGGATTTGGATTTGGATTTGGATTTGGTTTAGCAGCAGCGAAGAGGAGAAGAGAAGAGAAACATTCGTTTATACCCACGGAAAGATGTTTGGTCGCGGGGGATCGCGCGATTACTCTATCCATTATTGTTCTAAATGTATCGCGCGATTTTTTTTATAGCCATAGCAAGTTGACAAAGGATTGTAATTGGTTATCTCAATTTTTTAAATAGTGATTATAATATTTATTTTAAAATATATTTTCTATTATTAAATATTAATTATTTAATTATAAAAAAAAATTAATATGATTTAATTTGGATTAATCAGTATAAAATTTTAAAAAAAAAAACTAAAAATACAAGGTTTAATGGGTAAATCTAATTTTAAAGTAATCCTAAATATGAAAAGTAATTCATATGTAATATTATGATATTATCTATAATTGAGCGATCCAAATATAATTTTTATTAATTAAATAATTAAATATAATTTTATCCATAATTAAATGATTCAAATATAACTTTTAATAATTAAATAATTTAAATCTAATTTTATTTATAATTAAGTGATCTCCGTTAGAATTTACCCTAAACTAATATGGTCATGGAAATGTATGTAATATCAAATGTGGATTAGGTTAAGAAACTGTTAGCCAAGTGATATTTCAAACAATATCTAATTGCCCAAAGAAACCCTAAGCCAAAGCCCAAAAGTATGCTTACTTTGCTGGTCCAGCTGCCTGTGCTCTGATGGGCCTAGATTTGGTTCACAGTTGGACTGACATTGTCAATTTTTAAATTAAAACTCAGTTAATCTAGAATCTAATTATACTGTGCACTGCTTGAAAATAAAAAATTTATGTAATCATCTTAATTTTTAGTGTTTAAAAATTTAATTAAAGATAATATTTAAAATTTAAAAACCGTAATTAAAATTTAAAATTTATAATTTAATACCTAAAGCTTTAATCATATTACTCTAAACCTAGACCCTATATTTAACTCTAAATCTTAAATTATAACAATAAAACAAGATTCTAATCCCCTAAATCATACATCCTATATTAGACAGTTAAACCTTAAAACAAAAGCACTTATAAAAATCTTTTGAATCCACTACTTGTGCTTGAAATATTTTCCTTATTATAATATATTATGTATTAACAAGATATATCATTTTAATTGATATTAATTTTTTAAATCAATATCGAATAATCACTTAATATATCATCAAATGAGTTTGACTTAATATATCATTAACGATTTTATCAAATAATAATTTTAAATTATACATGTTGAATTAAATCATTTAATAATTTCTCCTCAAAACCCACCCAACCGTTACGTTGTTAATAAGCCGGACTATTTTTTTTTTATTTTCTCACATGATAGTAACTTTCTTGTGGAGAAGTTTCCTAGAAAGTTACCAACCTTGTAATTAATGCAACTTTCTTGTTCATGCCCCCTCTTTTGGTAATAAGTTCATGTCCCTTTTTTTATCTCCTACGAATGTTAGTTTATTGCAAACTGTCAATGGTTGATGGGTTGGTTAGAACAAGTCTTAGTTAAGGAAAACGAAGGAAAATCTTATCAAAATTCCAAACATGTTCCTTCCCTTACTCCACGACAAAACCTCCATTTTTTTATGACCAATCACTTTCCAACAAATCTAACCATACATAGTTTATAAGAATACTTGATTTTTTTTTCTTTTTAAAATTCTTATATAAGGTGTATAAAAAAATAAAAATCTTTAACTGATGTTATTTGATATAATTATTTTAATTTCGTGTAATATCTCTTACCTGATTTGGTATAGAACTGGTTCGAAAATACCACTGAAAATTCACCAGAATAAAATTTCTCAACTTCATAACCTTAAATAATTTATTCGTGCCATTTTATATTCGAATAAATCATCAAATGAATCATATGACCCAGCTTAATTTTAACTTCTCAAATCTTGATTTTATGCGTAGTGACCATTTTGCAAGAATTACAAAACTAGGAGTAGTTTATTAAAAGTTGCTATATATATGCATCTATCACAGATTCCAGCAGTACATCTTTAGTCTTTCTATCATAAGGATCCTACAGGTAAAATTTTATTTTATTTGGCAATAGAATGATAAGTCTATTTGTCATACAAATTATAGGGATCTTTTTGTAATTTTTTGTTTTACAAGCCTTTAAGACAAATAAATATTCTTTAAGCAATTCATAACAGTAAGGTCATGCACACAATTTTTCAAGTCATTCTAAGGTCAATTGGTTACTTAATTAACCCCTTAAAACATTTAAGGACCATTTTATAAATCTTCCAAATTTTGCGCCCTTAATATGTATGATTCCAATGTACAATTACACAATTAACCTCAACATATATAAATCTATAGCTTTTCATAAACGTCAGACGTCATTAAGAAGCTCAATTTAGCTTAAGGCTACTTTAGGGACTAAACTATAAATTATAGGTAAACCCAATAATTTCCAGAAATTACCCTTACTAAAACTTATATGAAACTATGAGGGTTATCCATGTAATTTTTCATATCCAGGTTCCATCTATAGCTTCTTAATTAAGCCATTTTATTTTAAGGACTAGAATGGAAATTTATAAACTTCAAGATTTCTAAGGACTTCATTAAGCCGTTTAACCTAATGGCTATTGTCATCATCTTTTGGAAATGGTCTAATTACAATAAAAGTCCCCAAGAAACTTTCCTTGCATGAAGAAATGTCATGGTCAAAATACACTCCAAGTCCTTATATTCTTTGACGTCTATATTTTGGAACCTTAACTTTGTATCTTTTCAATTCAGTCACTAATCATATTTTTAATTTTTTTCATTTCAGTCACTAAATGGTCCAATAACACATTAAGTCCTTAAATTCTCCTAAGTCACTTAATACCTCATGTATCACCTTCATATTTAGCCAAAAATATCATATTTTCAATCTTTTCATTTTGATCCTTTGTTTACCAAAATTCCCTACTTAACTATTTCTAATCCATTAACCACATTTTAGTATTTCTTTTATTTGTTCGGAAACTAAATTTTCAATTGCAGAAGACCGAATTTTAACTAAGTCAATTTTCAAGACGTTACGATTTGAGTCTCATCATACAAAATATAATATTATTTTTTACTATAGTTTTTTTATTATTTAAGTCTCACTATGTATCAATCTTTTCGAGTTTTATTCTGATCGTTAGGTAGTGTTTTGTAATAGTAAAACGCTAGTGATAGAAAGAGATATAGGTAGAAATTTTAGATTATTGTATCATAATTTTAAAACTAATGCATAATACCCTTTTATAGTGGTCTCAATAATTTTTAGACTAGGTCAATTTTATTTTTAATATTAATTTTATAAATAAAATTAAAAAAAAATGGGTGCCAATGATGCCCATTTGCTAAATATGGACCCATATCCCTAATATTTAATAGAATAATTGCTTCGACTTTTATGCTTATTTTATAATAATTTAATCTTTAATGTTTTATTTTAGATTAAAATAATTCATTTATGAATGATAAATGGCTTGAGATTATATAAAATGACACAAAATAAAATATTGACGATTGAATTAGCTAAAAAATAAAAATTTAAAAAACTATTCAATCAAATATTAAAAATATTTTTTAACATTATACCTCTATTTAAATGTATTGAGCGTTTCATCCAACCAAAAATAAAAATTTTAAAAACTATTCAATTAAATATTAAAAATATTTTTTTAACGTTATACCTATTTTATTTTATAGATCTTTTAAATTTTACCATGTCTTTAACATTAAATTTAAAATAAAGTACACCAACAATCCTTAAACTCTGATTTTTTTAACATTTCAAGTATCATACTTCTAAAAATTACATATTGATCATTAAAATTGTCAAGAAAATATAGTTTGATTACCCATTCGTTACCCAACATGAGGAGACATGTATCACATTAATGTAATTGTTACTAATATCTATTATTACTAAAATTTTATTTTTGCTGTTTTTCAAATAATTTTAAATAATAAGATTTAAATAATTGAAAATTTTATAAAATTTTAAAAATATATATATCGCAATTTTTTAGAATTATAAATTATTTTTAAAATTATAATTAAATATTTTAAACATCATTAAATTCTAACTTTACAATGTCTAATATTCTAAAAAAATAAATCTAAATGCAGTCTCGTTTTATTTGAGTTTTAAATTAAAATTTAAATATATATTTAAATTTATTATTTAGTGATATTTGAAAATATTAAAATAAAATTGAAGTACACACCACATAACGATAAAGACTAATAAAGTTAACGGTGTACTATTTCAAAGTGATAATAAATCCATAAGCACGTTAAGCTCAATTTTGTCGCTTCCGACTAGCCAAGCTAAACCGTCTGATCGATTGCTACAGCATATGATTGATTTCTACGAACCCAAATTAATCATCTCTGCTGGTCCATCATTCTTGTGAAGTCCTCGAAGCACACGAATCCATCTCCGTTCTTATCTACACTCGCTATCATGAGCCGGCAATCCTCTAACGTGCACCGCTCATCCCCTATTTTCTCCCTATAGAAAGCCATCAACTCCTCCGCCGTGATCCTCCCGTCGTGATCCGTATCGAATATGTCAAAAGTCTCCCTCAGTTCCGGCTCGCAGGCCGGTTCGTCGCAGGCGGATCCGGCCACCTGGCTCACTAGTGTCTCCAGGCTCACGCACCCATCGCCGTCTCCATCCACCTCGCTCAGCATGGCCGAAATCTCCTCTTGGCTCGGCGGCTTTCGGAAAAACTTGCTAAGGAGAGCCTCAAGCTCGCTTCTCGTAATAACCCCATCGTTATCTTTATCTACCATTTTAAAAACTTTACAAAGTTCTAGATAAAAATTAGCAGGAAAATCTGACCAGTAGCCCGATGAGTCAGGCAAAACGCTGGTGGGCGTTCCATTACCAGCGGGGGCCAATGAAGGATGCTGTCTTCCTTTGTGAACGGAAGAGACGGATTCCGACGAAGAAGATGACAAAGATGTAGCAGAACCGGAACTATACGATGAAGGGTCGAATTTTGAGACGGCTGACCGATCCTTCTTGTTAGATCGAAAGAAACGCTTGGGACTAAGCTTATTGATTAGTTTCATGACTACTTATGAAAAAGGTAAGTGGAAAGTACAGAAAAGAAGGAAATTAATTTGGGATTTGGGGAAGAAGATGAACGAAATTGAAGGAAGATTGTGGGGGTTAAATGGTTGGGGAAATGTAAGTTCCATTGCAGCTTCCAGGAAGCTTCGTCTTAGAAAATTTCTGTACATTTTCTTTATTTATATACTGCTATTTTGTTTTATGCGTTTTCTCTTTTATTCCCACTACATTCGGTACGCTTCGTTTTATGAAACTGGGTAAATTGGAATAAAAGTCACTCAATTATGAGTTAAATTACATTTGAATTATTTAATTATTAAAAATTATATTGGGGTTATTTATCTGTAGGTAAGTTTTAATTTAGATCACCTGATTAATAAATATTATATTTTGATCACTCAATTATTAATAAGATTATATTTGAGTTACCTTCATATTTTAAAAAATTTTATGATAATTTATGTATTAAATTGATGTACTTTTTAAAATATAAAGGGTGACTCGGTCCTAAACTTACCTATAAGAACAACCAAAATATAATATTTAATAACTAGATAACTCAATATTATATTATTTTTTTTAAATATTGCATCAACCCCTTTATTTTTTAAAATATTGTATTTTGAACGATAACTTTAAAAATGATTATAGAAGAATTTAACTTTAAACAATAAAATGAATTAAATTGAATAAAAATTAAAGTTTGTACTAAAAATGTCAACTAACAATGTTTTGATAATTTTAAAGTGGCTATTATAAAATCATTATTTAAAGTCGATATCTCTTAATATAAATTTTAATTTTTTATTTAATTTAATGTATTTAACTATTTAAAATCGTATTCTTTTATAATCTATCTTTAAAATTGTTATTTAAAATATAATATTTTCAAAAAATAAAATAATTAGTATTATATTTTAAAAATATTTTTTAAAAAATATCATTTTTATGAAATTTCACCATTATTATTAGTATTATGATTTAAGTTTTGGTTAGTATTTATATTCCATTTTTAAATTGAGATAAATAGAAGTACATTTTCGTATTATACTGTTCGATGGAAACTTTACTATAATATGATAGCAAAGTTTTGTTTCAAAATACTATACTTATTTTTTTATTATTAATAAAATATTATACTTATTAGATTAAATTTTAGTTTCTAGTATTTTTAGTAAAAGTAAAATCAGTTGAACAAGAATTTAACTTTACTGTTTATTTTTTTTAATTAAAAATGTTTAAAACGGTAAAAAAAAAAAAGATTTTAACTTCATTGTAAAATACTGTTACATTTTACTAATTTATTTGATTTTAGTTTTTAAATTATTAAATTATATTTTATTATTTAAGTTCAATTATAATTCATTCGTATTTATTTTACTGTAAAAATAGTGATATTCTAAAAATAATCTATAATATATGGCATTATGGGAAATTTTTGGACAATATTTATATTTTTTTCTCCGCTGTTTAATTTTGAGTCATTTAATTGAAGCATATTGTCTTTCATACGGATAACGCTTCTTGAATTTGGAAGAAAAAAAAACTTTTTTGATGATTATTGTTCTAAAATATGTTTATTTACGCATGTATATATAAAAATATTTTATATATCGAAAATAAAAAAAAATATTTTTATAAATTTTTAATTTTTAAGATTTAAAGATTAAAATATAAAATTTTAATATTTATAGTTAGATTTAAAGTTTATAAATATATTATATCGTTTAAAATCCTAAAAGTAATATATAATAATTTTAAAAACTCTTACCAAAACTAAGGCATGCATCACGATTGTTTCTAAACTTTTTATCTAGTTATTTTTAAAGTATTTGTAGGACATTTATTCTCTTAAACTTAAAATATTATTTCAGTTGTTTAATTTTTATAACATTTTGTCAGAAGAAATAATTAATTAGAGGGTGTCAGGTAACATTTTTGACCGACAACTTTAATAAAAAAAGTAAATGACATGTTAAGTTTTGTCAGTTTTATTTTTCGTTTAATTTAATTTAGTCTATATTTTTTATATAATATAAGATTGACTCAATCTAATTTAATTATTATAATTTAATATATTATTTTATAATATTTAAATATTAAATTTTGAAGCTACTAATTTAGTTGGTCTGTTGATATTTATTTAAGTTTTTATAATTTAAAGTTTAATGTTTATAATATTTATTAAATATTTGTAAATTAGTTAAATTAATGGGTCAATATTTTTTATGTTTGATTTAGAAATAGGTGCTCAAATTTTTTATTTTTATTTTATAATTTTTGTGTTGATATAATAATTAAAAAAATATTTAAGGTTAAATTGAAAAAATTACAAAAATAGTTTTAAATTTAAACAATTTGAGAAATATGTTTAGAATGGTTTTAGAACGTTTTTTACTTGAAACAATTATTTTTAACTTCAAAGTATTCAAAAATAGACTATTGGTATCGGTATCGAAGCCCTAATATTAATATCGAGAGGTTTTTACCGATATTGAACCCTTAGTATTGATACATGTATGTAAAACTATTTTTTAAAAACAAACATGTTCCGTAGCAATATAAACATGGTGTTTTCGAAACCCCCTTTGTCCTTTTATGGTTATTTTTATTTTAGGGGTGTATCGATACCTAAAGTTGAGTATCGGTATTAAATATTCAATAATGATAATTTTACATAGAAATTGATCTCCAACGATTAGGGACATATATTATTCGATTTTAATTAAATTAACCGATCGAATTGAAATTATTTTAATTAATTTCGTTAGTTAATTTTTAGTAAATTCGGTTAACGGTTAATTCGGTTTGAAATCGATTAATTAGCCAAACTAACCGAAATTATTATATATTAAATATTATATATATTATATATTTATTTTTAGTCATTTAACTTTTGAAAAACTATAAAATGTTCGTTAATTTTTTTATAAAATGATCATTAATTTTTATTAAATTAGTATAAAATAAAAGTTTAGTGACTAAAAAATTATTTTAATATAATTTAAGAACTATTATGTAATTTAATCAAAAATTATAATAAATTTCAATTAATTCATTTAATTTCACTAATTAACCAAAATAATTTTAGTTTAATTAATTCGATTAAAAAATTCGATTCAATTAACGATTAAAATTTAAAATTTTAATTAATTCAATTCGATTATCGATTGAATTAACTAAATATACACCCTATTAACGATTATAAATCAATCTCAACTATCACCAACTTAGTTGAAAACTTAAAAGGCCTCAAGAAGCATCAATTGAAGCTAATGAACTGTCAAGTCAATCATTATAATAGTCTTTGTGCTCAAATTTTTTAATTTTTTCGTAATAAAATCAAATGAAAATTAAATCATAATAATTAAATCGTAATCAAATAGAAATTTATTTTTATATAAAAATCAAATAAAAGTTAAATCATAATAAAAAATAATCATAATCTAAAAAAATTAATAAATGTTACCTTTAACCTTCTGTATTGTGTGTGAACTTGCTTCTTTCGGTGTTCTAAAAAAAATTATAGCACGACAAACTCTTTTGTTTTGCTTGAAGAGAAAATGTTTGGAAAAAAATTGTGTTTTAACCATAGATAAAACTACTTATTTATAAGAAATTAAGTAAACGTTAATTTAAAAAAATTCTAAACAAACTCGTTGTATTTTTACATAACTGTCATTAAAGTTCATTAAATCAGAAAAAACTCTTTTTGCATGATCGATAAATTTAATTTAAGATTAGGTTAATCATTTTTACTTAAAATTTAAATAAAAATTTTAAGAAAAATTAAGATTTATTATACTCTTATAAGTTTAAATAAAAATAATATTAGTTTAAAATTCATCATACAAGTACGATAAATTTAGTCCTGATGGTTTTATTTTTGTCTTTAATCCGATAGTCGAGTGATGAGCTGTAAGAATTATGACAAGCCTGAGTGCCACTTCCACACTTGCAAAGACACTCGTATGAGCTGTAAGATTTATGACAACCTGAGTTCCACAATTGCGGCAGGTTGGGACAGCAGCTTGCGTAGCCGACAGAAAATGGAGCACGCGGAAACGGTGAGCACACGGAATCATTCAGTTTCATCCAAAAATCTAGTCGACTATTTTTCCTGCCAGAAAAAAACTGGACCACATCTTTTCAAAATTACAACTGACTTCTTATCAACACCCAATTATATAGATTAATAGTGGAAATTATCTGCTTTCGTCCGTTTAAAAAACGGTTATTATTTTTTAAAATTATAGATTTAAATACTAATAATAATAATATAATAATTAAACGATCAATATTAAATGATTAAAAATATACTTTAGAACAAATATTATTGTAATCATTATAATTAAATAAAAATAAATTATATAAATTAATATTTTGAATTAGTATATATTTTTAAATTTTAACCCAACGATTAATCTCAGTAAAATAAGATAATTTTCGTATTAAAAAATTATAATTTATTATTTTGATTTCGATTATATCTTTTTAAAATAAAATATTGTAACAACTATATCCATATTTCTAATCAAAATTAATTATTATAAATATTAAATTAAATAACAAACTCAACTTAAATTAGTTTGTTAACTTGCATGTGATGTGCGATAAAAATATTAAGTACTATAATAAAAAATCAAAATTCATACTATGTTCTAAAGAATTATATATTGATGTGACATATTTGATTTATATAATATTTGTTCATGTATTAGATTTTCTCCCTTTGAATATGAAAGTAGCTATGTTCATTGAATGTTAGATATTAGATTAAAATTCCACTTGCAAGACATAGGAAGACACTAACATATATTTGTTTCGGTCAAAGTACAAAAAGACATGTTATAATTCAGGTTTAATGTACAAATTGTCCTAAAATACGTCTTAAATTATTTTTAAATACTTTTAATTAAGGATTATCCTAAAATGTTATCACATTGTTTTCACTTTAAATCCCGACCGTTAAATAATAATGTGACACATTCACGTATAATCATACGATGCTATCACAGAGAGCCCACATGATAACAACAAATTGTAAATGAGATAAAATTTAATTTTTTATATTTTTTATTTTAAATTATATTTGAGATTTAAACCGACTCACATCGTATATTAATTTTAATGGATGAGTATTTTAACTTTGATTTTTGGTATTTATAAAGACTAAAACTCGAAATATATTAAAGTGATATTAAATTATTTACCACTTAGATTAACCGTTAGATTTAAAAAAATCAAATTATTTTAAAAATAGAATAAGAGTATATCAATGTAAATTTTAAAATTAATAATTGAACATTGACCCGATTCATAAATTTATTACCAAATACATAAATAAATGACTTTGAGTATATTTTAAAAATGCATGAGCTCTTTAGCCTATGTGATTAAAGGAACGGTTGATGTTCTTAGAGTTTACGGGTTTGAGCAGTAGCGATGCCAGCAGAATGATTGAGGGATCAATATCAAATGGTAGAGATTCTGTTCTAGAACATATACTACTATAATCACCATTAACTTATTAAAAAATATATATTTTAATAACAACATAGTAGTATTTTTTTTAATAAGACAAATGTGATCACGGGTAAGATTCAACTAAACCAACCAGCGTACCCATTAAATAAAAATTTGAAATATTGAATTAAAAAAACCAATTAAAAAAATCTAAATGAGAAATAACATTGAAAATCCACCTACTACAACTAACACAGATCCCCACATTATTTTCTCCCCGATCCCTAACCTTTTGCATATGCTTGCATCCCTGTATTTTATTTTTAAAACTTTGAGATGTTTATGAATCGATCCTTGTATATCTGATTATAGATTACTTGTTGAATTAAGTATTATGATTTGTTTTCAATTCCATCCCTACACATGTGTATTAACTTAGACTTAGGGTATAAACGACCAAACATTTAGTGAACCGTTTGGCGAAAATTCCGTGTATATTCGTTTATTTATTAAATGAATGAATATGAATAAGATTTTTTGTTCGTTTATATTCATTTACGTTTGTTTATGTTTATTTAAATTATTCATATATGTCTAAGAATGTTCATTGTTCGATTAAACCGCACTAACTGATCGAACTAAAATAAAATTGGTTAATCTATTAAATATTTTAGGTTTCGGTTAATGATTAAGATTTTTTAGTATCAATTATTGATTAATTCAGTTTAAAATTGGTTAATGGACTGAATTAATCGAACTAAACCAAAATATTAAATATTTAACATGCTATGTATGTGTATTTATATTCGTTTATTTTTATTTTTGTTCTTTAAGGAAAGTTAAAATCTTGTCCAACCCTGATTCCGAATTATCCTAATATCTGAATGTAGCATAACCTGTTTGATGAAAATAATCGGACCGGATAAGGGTGTTTCAGCTTGCTCGGACGTCACTTGTTCCGAGATAGTTGGGGCAAAAGCATTTACGGCGGGCCTGAAATTTGCACGAAAGATGGGCTGGGACGCTGGCACTGTTAAGTGATTGAGGCAGGATGTATTGGACTTTTCTTATGATCAGGCAGCATTTGATAGAGGCCCCTCACACTTTGCACATAATTTTAGTAAGGTTTTGATAGTGCATGATACAATCTAGACTTGTCTTGTAGGTTAATAAGAGCCAAGCTTGATTATTCAAGGGCAGTAAAAAGTGAAGAACTTACTGCAATTACGACTTTGGATGTGTACAACCCGGTTGCAATGAATCGGAAGACAATGGAGGCTCTACCCTGCCTTCACTTCTGCATCCCCGATTATCGGTTTAGTCCTTTCACTTAGTAAACCCTGATTGAACTGCACGAACAGCTTTGATGTCATTGTTCACACAACATCTATTGTGTGGCCTAACTGTTTCATCATGTTCTGTGTCACCATTACATCATCGTTCTTGGAGAGACTTGGATTGGAAATGGATAGGCTCCAGAAGAGCTAGGCTAGTGACCATAAGAAATAACGTAAGCCAGGGGGTTGGAGACATGGATTAGGGAGAAAAGTTCAAAACTTGACTTGTTTGGTGTTTTGGAGTTGCTTCTATTATTCTATCTTCTACAATCGTACTTACTATTCTAGGACGTCGGCCGAAGGCGGACATGACATGGTTTGGATGTTACAAAGCACAAGGTACATGGTTTTGCTGACGTGAAAGCCAGGCAACCGCGTCCCTTGAAGCTAAACTTTCCGACTTTCCTCGCCACAGCATACGCACACAGCTCTGTCTCTTCCTCTCCCAAGTAACTCCATTTCCCCAACACTTTTTACTCTCTGTTAACACAAATTCTGAATTTCTGCACTATAAAACGCTGTTTGATTCTTCCTCATCACTAACTCACTTTCTTCTTATCTGGGTTTCACTTCTTTTTCAATTTTATTCTCTCCATGGTTTCTGAGGGTTGCCCGATGGTGAGTTTTCGTCTTTCGACTTTTAGACACAATAACAGCTTGTGTCTATTCTTTGCCCCATTGTTGTTGTTGTTGCCCTGAGAGTTCAATTGAATCTGCTGCTTTATTTTGCTTTTCTTGAACCCACTTTACTCTCATTGATCATAAGCAAGTATAGTGTTTGATATTAGTGAATCTTTACCTCATATGTTCTAATTGTGGTGTTGTCAGTCAATCATGGAAGTTGCTACTTATGAATGCTGACCAAAGATCTCTCATTTACTTGTCTTCCTTTCCCTTCAATTTATCGTCACATGATTTCAATATTCCCCTTTACACTGATGCTGATGCATGTTGTTTTTCTATTTACAACAATCTCAATACACACAAGAGTTTGACACACGGATTATAGTTATATATATGTGCTCTGACTGCTATTTCCATATGCCGGTTGTGGTGTAGGCAATGGGTCATTGCAAGCTTCCTTTCAGTGTGCTTTTTCTATGCCTCTTCATAAGTTTTTTCCTTCCCTATCAATCTTTGGCTGATGAAGAAAACCTGGCAGCTAAGCTGTTTATAGATGCTTCCGAACGGTCAGGCCATCCGATACCTCAAACGCTCTTTGGAGTGTTCTTTGAGGTCAGTTCAATTAATATTTGCTTCCAGATCAGGTGTTTTGCCTAATACACTTGCAGACAGTTACATTAATCACGTGATTGCTTAGAAAGTTTTATTCTTAAAAGGAAAAAAAAATCTTGGGCTTATATCGATATATGAGATACTAAGATGTTGCACGAACCATCTTGCCTAATTCAAAAAAAATATATACTAAGATGTTGTCTAATGACCATAGCTTTACTTGCCAAAAAGATATTATTGAAAAACTAACAATTTGTATTACTTCCGGTTTACATCTTTCAGCATATCTGCTGAACTTGATTACTTACCTCGTTTAGTGATGATATAATATTTTATTTGTTATTGAGCAAGCGATCCTTCTTTCCCTACAGGAGATTAACCATGCTGGTGCTGGTGGGCTGTGGGCAGAGCTTGTCAGCAACAGAGGTTTGTCCGAAAACCTTCTAATCATTGAAGTAGAGATAAATAATAAAAGAAGAATTTTTCTCTTTTTTGTTGTTTAAATTATATAATTGGTTGGAGCCCTATATTGAAGAAAAGTATTAAGGTTCAGAATCTTTAGTTTGCAAAATTTAAAACACTATTTGGTTTTTTCAGGAGGTGGTGTGCAAGTAAACAAATTTAATCACTTCATGGCTTTTGTGTCAAATATTTACTTCTCCCTATATAGGCTGTTTGATTTTTCTATTTTGTGCTCTTTAATCTCTCTTATGCAATGAATTTCTTCCTTCTGTTGTTGATGTGACTACCCTCAACTTGGGAGTTTGGGCTGCCTTTTAAGGTACCCGGTATGTTGAGTCATTTGATAGAACTTAATTCATAACTATAAGCCTATTAGCTAGAAGTTTCAATATGATATGTGGTTATCGTTTATTCACGTTCCTTCTTTGTTTCTCTTTGAGTGTGATTGATTGGTGACCCTGAGCTAACTTGGTTCAGCAGTTTGGTTGGCTTCAAAATTTGTTACTGAAAAGAACTTCTGGGATAATCCTTATAGTTCCACTCTGAACATATAAAATATCAGTAAACGTTTTCATTTGTTAAGGCTTAGAATTATCATAATGTTTTTTTTTTTCTTTTTCAAGGATTTGAAGCTGGGGGCTCTAACATTCCTTCAAACATTGATCCATGGTCCATAATCGGGGATGAGTCATCTATTATTGTGTCAACAGACCGGTCATCATGTTTTGAAAGCAACAAGGTGGCTCTAAGAATGGAGGTTCTCTGCAATAGCGAGAGCACCAATACCTGTCCATCTGGGGGTGTTGGTATATATAACCCAGGGTTTTGGGGCATGGTGAGCATAAATTGATATCATATCAAGTACTTTATGTAATACATGTGTGTGTGTGTATGTTTGCTATCTCTCTGAACAACTGAAGTTAAGTAGAGACTAATGAAATGAACTTTTCTCTACCAAAAACTTTCTCAGTGCATACTCTATTTTCTTGGTTGTTTAGACAATGCAAATGTAAAATCTCAACTGGCTTGCAAATCATAGTCTCTTACTTTCTCAGCTGTTCTACAATTTATACAATTTATACCTTGTTTCCCACGCAGAATATTGAGCAAGGGAAGAGCTACAAGGTCGTATTTTATGTCCGTTCAACAGAAGCAATTGATATTTCTGTATCTTTTACGAGCTCAAATGGGTTGCAGATACTGGCTTCCTCCAAAATAATGTAAGAACCTACCTAACTAGCAATGGTTCCTTCCTTCAAGAATTATTGTTTAAGATGCCGTAGAGTTATTGTCCTTGCAGAGCTTCTGCTTCTGATGTTTCAAACTGGACAAAGATGGAGGTTCTGTTAGAAGCAAAAGAAACAAACCCCAATTCAAGGCTGCAACTAACAACATCAAAGAAGGGTGTGATATGGTTTGATCAAGTGTCAGCTATGCCTTTGGACACTTACAAGGTTTTGCGTTTCTTTCTTAAGTGCGACATACCAAAAAGTGACAAATTTCTGTTTTTAGTTACTTCAATTGCCAAAATTTCTTGATTGCATAGAAGCTGTTAATTAAGAGATTTTTAGGATGAGAATTGCTTGGAAAATGCTTAAATTGGTTGCACTGGAAGCCATATGTTTATATATGTCTTGTAAAACGATGATGAGGATTTCTAAAAGGAGATTGCAATTTTGTGGGTTTGCTATTGCAATTTGCATGACCTTGTTCACAATTTCTAGCTGTCGTACGTATCTTATACGGTCTAATCTTTTATCTTGCAATGATTTTGTAACAGGGGCATGGTTTTCGAAATGAGCTCTTTCAAATGCTTGCAGATATAAAACCTCAATTTGTTAGATTTCCAGGTATGTACTATGTTGTGTGTCTTAACAGCTTAGGTTGGATTCTTTTGTATATAGTCACTATGCTTGCAGATATCTCTTGAATCAGGTTACCATACAAAATTTCTTTATTATTTCATGTTAGTAGATCGTTCAATTATAATCTGCTGATCATTTTTCTTGTAAGTTTGATTTGACACCTGCTGCCCTTGTGTGTTTTTAAGCACTATTCATATATATGTCATAAGTTATAAACATACAAAATGATGTATATTCTTAATTATATTGTATTAGGTGGCTGTTTTGTGGAAGGTGAATGGTTAAGAAATGCTTTTCGCTGGAAAGCAAGCGTTGGACCTTGGGAAGAAAGACCTGGTCACTTTGGTGACGTTTGGATGTACTGGACAGATGATGGACTTGGTTACTTTGAGTTCCTTCAAGTGGGTATCTTATTCATTTGTAGGGTTAATAGATTTGTCCTGAACAGGAAGCACTTCAATTTATATCGTTTGAGTACTAGCATTTTAAATTATTATTATCTTCATGCAGTTAGCAGAGGACCTTGGTGCATTGCCGATATGGGTGTTCAACAATGGTACTTTGGATGTGCTCTATGTGCACCATTCTATCCATTATTTGTTTTCGTTTTTTCTTTTTTCATTTTAAAGTTAAAACTAGTTTACTAATGCCTTCAGTAACTTTATCTTTTCCCTTGGGATTTATCAAAATTTACAGGAATTAGTCACAATGATCAAGTTGATACATCCAGTGTTTTGCCTTTTGTGGAAGTATGTCTCTGCAGTTCTCCCTTTTGCCAGTGATGGTGGTTAATAAGACTATTTCCTGATAATATAACTGAAGTTGGTTTGGTCCCACATGAGTTTAGTGTTTGTATTAGATAACCAGAAGGAAAAGATAGCCTTATGGTTTGTTTCTAAAAAATTGATATCTAGATATACTTAGCGTCAGTGTAATTCGTTAAGGGTGAGGATCTGCACTTGCTTTGCTGGTTACTTGTGCTTTTTACCATCTTTCTTTATAATGGTTTCTCCTTTCTTTCAATTTTTGATGATATTCTTTATAATATGTTGATTGCAGGAAGCCCTTGATGGGCTCGAGTTTGCTAGAGGTGATTCTAGTTCTAGGTGGGGTGCTGTTCGAGCTGCAATGGGACACCCTGAACCTTTCGATTTGAGATATGTTGCGGTTGGGAACGAAGATTGTTGGAAGAAGAATTATCGAGGTATGCAAATTTATTATGCTTGCACATGCATATGTATGTGGATTTGTTAGTTAGAGAGTGGTTTATAAACGAAAAACTTTTACAGTTTTTTTACATGATGAAAAATTCGATAAGTTACTGCAGTTCTTTAGTAGTAAATAGTTATTGACTTTAGAAATATCAGTGGAGACTCACTTCCCCCTCTTTTTTTTGGATTGAGCAGGAAATTACCTCAAGTTCTATGATGCTATAAAGCGTGCCTACCCAGATATCAAAATAATTTCAAACTGTGATGGATCGTCTCGTCCACTCGACCACCCTGCTGATCTTTATGATTTTCATGTAAAGTTTTTGATGGCATGCATACTGACAATAGGATGCCTTTTCAGTTTATCTCCTTGCTTCTTTTGTTTTCCGCTTTTCGTTTTCTGTTACGGATATGGATGGCAGGATAAGTCTTTTCCTTGATCTCTTAATAGGTTTATACATCTGCCAACAACTTGTTTTCCATGTCCAATCAGTTTGATCATACTTCAAGACAGGGTCCAAAGGTATGTGAATGTGGTTTCAATGACATTTGGATTTGTCTGTTTTCTTATTTGTTTATTCAACACCTTCCAGGCCTTTGTTAGTGAATATGCTGTGACCGGGAAAGATGCCGGCACTGGAAGTCTTTTAGCAGCACTTGCTGAGGCTGGATTCCTTATTGGTCTGGAAAAGAACAGGTTATTTATATGTATATTTTATTTTCTTTCTATTCAACATATTCCATTTGGCTTCATCCTTTAGTATAAATTCTAAGTTCTAAAACAATTGATTCTTCGCCGAGAACTTTTTAAATACTTCCATTGAAATGGGAAATTGGCAAAACATGTAGTGCAGAGATTTTGATGGATTCTTGTATAACTAGTACAAGTGTTTCTGGAGCAGAAATTATTTCTATAAGTTTTATGTTCTCAAGCAACTGAAACTATGTTTACTGTACTGCAGCGACATTGTGCAGATGGCTAGCTATGCACCACTTTTTGTAAATTCGAATGACAGGCGGTATTTTTCTTACCGTTCTTTTTTTCACTCTCAATGTGTGTGTCTGTGTCTGTGTCTGTAATCTCTTAATTATGTTGTAAATCTGATCTCGATATACTTTGTTACGAAGGTGGAACCCAGATGCAATCGTCTTCAACTCCTTCCAAGCCTATGGGACTCCTAGCTACTGGGTGCAACGTTTTTTCACAGAGTCAAGTGGAGCAACCTTTCTTAATGCAACACTGCAAAAAGATTCCTCTACTTCCCTTGTAGCATCTGCAATTACTTGGAAAAATTCAGATGGCCAAACCTACATAAGGATAAAGGTCTGTAACATGTAGACCACTAGACCCTGACAGTTCTCTCAAAATATTTTACCATAGCTACATTTAATTCTTTTTGCCTTTGCCTAACAAGAAGTCCATGTGCTCCGAAACCTTATCTGCAATTACAAAAGGATAATTGCTTGATTTCCTTGAATGTGTAGGACCTAGAAGAACATGTTAGGGTTATATATATTGTCAGGTACACTGCCAGTGGATAGGAAAACTTTCCACATTCTGGGTTGGGATGATGACATGCATCCCATTTATTACTCGATCGTGAATATCTGAATAGGGCGAACCGCCCCAGTGTATTTTTTTCTCAATTCTTTTCTCAGGGGTTGTAGGTTTGTTGGTCAGAAGAGTAAGCTAGTTATGAATTCTTAAGATGATTCCACTACCAATCTATCGAAGTATCCAAATCCTTTACTTGCTTACTAGTTACTTCTACCATTGTCTAACTGAAAACACATAAACTGTCTTTGATTTTCTGGCATACCTTCAAACATATTCTTATATATTTTTTAAAATGCAGGCTGTAAACTTTGGGAGCAATTCAGTGAACCTCCAAATTTCTGTTGGTGGATTGGATCCAGACACAGTAAAGCTGTCTGGATCAACCAAGACCATTCTCACATCTGCTAATCCGATGGATGAGAATTCCTTCAAGGAGCCAAAGAAGGTAAAACACCTATTCTATTCTTTACTTTTCATCCACCGCTAATCTGCTATCAAATGTTGATATTCTGGAAGACAACATAGAGAAACCGATAGCCACAGGGGAATGAATGCAATGCATTCCATGATAATCTAGTTGGCCATCTGAAAAATCCGAGTTCATAATAGTCACAGTTTTATGTGTATCCCCCAAGAAGAAAGTTCCCCATTGGTTTACTTAACACAAAATGATATGAATTCCCTGAAGGTTGAATCTTGTCCCATTAAGTTTTCTCTGTCGATATATGCAGGTTGCACCTATCCAAATGCTGCTGGAACAAGCGGACCAGGAGATGACTGTCCTACTTTTACCATTTTCAATCACTTCATTTGATTTGTTAAAGGAGTCTGTGAGTCTTAGAGTTACAGAAGATGATTGGTCCCTGAAATCTTCCATCTGAAATAAATGATATGGGTGTGTGTATTAGAATAATGATAGTTTGCCAATAGTCTCAGGTTGATATGAAGTCTTTGACTTCAATCTATGCTATATATCTGGTTTAGTGAACTATATATGTTGCAAATAAGTTATAATGTTATTGTATCGCGTAAGAAGAGAAGAAATTATTAATTTCACGTTGAAAAAAAAAAGAGAAATCTTTGATATATAAAGGGTAACGTTGTGCGTTTTATCAAATATGTTTTTTTTTAGAAGATGGTAATAAACTCGTGACATTATTTATGCCTAGAGTTTCTTTGGCCGTTGAACAAACCGTGAGTTCTTGACATGTACTTAATGATAAATTTTAGGTTATTATACCTTTAGATTATAATTGGGCCACTCTCACGTTAAACTAAAAATAAATATTCAACTAAACTTATATACTGATAATTTTTAAACTAAATCATACTTATATTTTAAACTAAATAATCTAAAAACACTTTATAAATTATTTCTATTATATATTTTTAAAACAATACTAAATTGACCATTAACTCCATAAAAAGAAAATTAATGCTGCGTTTGGGATATATAAGGTCGGACAACACAGCAATAAAACAAAGTTTGTCTCTATGAAACAGAAAGATGTTGTGTACGAAGCGATTGCGTTTTGGTTGCGTAAAGCTCGGTGGAAAATAGAAAATACGATGACCCATGAAAAAGTTTGTTAGGAAACAGGGTTGAGAAGAGCAGCAAAATGTCATCGGCTAGCTAACAAAAACAATGAAACTTGTTTCCAATATCATTTTCATTTAAGATCCCCTTATCTTCTTCCCCCCCAAGTTTTGGGTTCTTGGTTTTCTCTGTGTGGGGTGTCGGTTCCTCTCCCATTATCAGGTAGCTTGGGACATGCATTCAATCGAAAGACAAGGAAGCATGAAAAAAGTACACGATTCTTCAGCCATTGATCCAACCAAACAGACTACAAAGCGGATTTATCAAGTTTGGAAAGGAAACAATGTAAGCTTCTTCCTCATTTGATGAAATGGATTCTGATTTTGCTTATTATTGATGTTTTGTTTTTCCAGAAATTTTGTTGCGGCGGGAGGGTGATTCTCGGGCCCGATGCTTCATCCCTTTTCTTAACGTCGTCTATGATTGGATGCCCTGCGATTGCTTTCTGCATAAAGATGGCGATGCATATGAAGCCCCAAGATACGATCCTTAACCACCAGATTCTGCTTGGGGGGCTCATCCTTACTGTTTTGGATATAGGGTTTCTATTCTTGACCAGTTTTGGAGACCCTGGGATCATACCCAGAAATTCAAAACCACCGGAATCGGAGGACGACAATGATCTCGGCAAGAACACGTCGTTTGATTGGTTGAACGGTAAGCCTGGGAGTCTGAAACTGCCTAGGATTAAGGAAGTGAAGCTTGAGACGGGTGAAACGGTTCAGGTTAAGTTTTGTGAGACGTGCTTGCTGTATCGTACGCCTCGTGCGTCTCATTGCTCTATTTGCAACAATTGTGTCCAGAAGTTTGACCACCATTGCCCGTGGGTGGGGCAATGCATCGGAGAAGTAAGTTTCTTTATATCACTAAAATCATTAATTTAAAGTCGTGTTTTTTATAATTGAAGTCAAATCTTAACATAAATTAGGGATATAAATGATAAAGTTTTGTTCACGTTTTCTAATTTATTGATTTTTTTATATTTCATTAATTATTTTATGTCCCATGTAAATTAATAAATAAAAAATTAAAAAAATATATAATTAGACCAAACTTTGTTGTTGTTTTAATTATTAGGTTTCAAGTTTAACTCCAAATATATAAAGACTAAATTTATCAAGTTCTTGTTTCTCATGTTCCTCCTTTTCTATGGGGAAACACTGTGGGTGGGTCAATGATATCAGCGCAACTATCCCTTCTTCATTTGTTTTATATCATCCACAACCACACTCTGCATATATGTGTTCACATGCTCCTGGGTAAACATTCTCCGACAAGATTGCGGATTCTGGACAGCCGTGTCTCAGGATGCAGCATCGGTTATTCTCATACTCTATTGCTTCATCGTCGTATGGTTCGTCGGCGGTCTCACAGTTTTCCATTTCTACCTCATTTCCACGAACCAGGTCATTTCGATCTCCCTGCTCATGTTTTCTGCTAACCCATTTTTCGGTACAGGCCATTTCAATATGTTTTGCTTTGCATGCATGCATGAATTTCAGACAACCTACGAGAGCTTCAGGTACCGGTACGATAGGAAGACAAACCCTTTCAACAAAGGCATATTGAACAACTTCCGACAGGTGTTCCTCCCAAGGATCGCACCTTCGTTGATCGATTTCCGGGCATGGGCTCCGGAAGACGACCAGGGCATTCCGGTCAATGCTTCCAATCACGATCTAGACGTAGAAAAGGGGGTTCCCAAGCTCTTGCAGAAGATTGACTTTGATGGTTTTGACAGTAATTCACATTCCATTTCCAAGAACCATAATTTTAAAGATAAAACTAAATTTGATAGAGCTTGATTATTACAATACCAACGATTTAGGCTGTAAAAAATGAACCGATTTTTAATGAACCGGTTTTCTATTCATGTTTGTTCATTTGTTTCTGAGTTTGTCTATGTTCGGTTTATACTCATTATAAATTTGAACTTGTGTGTTCAAACTTAAATTGTCGAATTTGCTTCACTGGTTGAAGCAATGGCTTCCGATTGATGGGGGTACTAGAATCAATGTCATTTTGGCACGTTTTAGTATTAGAGAAATTACAATGTTATAGTCTGCACTAACATAATAATAGAACACGACAACGTATTAATAATTGATTTTATCATAACTCAAACATGATGTTTTTGAGCATTTATCAAGATAAAACAACCTGTTCAAAGATCTAAAAATGATAAATTAGTGTGATAATTGAATAACCACCAACTAAAGCATCATCGACAAATCCAAACCTGTTACTATGAATGATGGGTACGGGTGCAGAGTTGCACCTTCATGTGAGAATCGGGTAACACCTCGAACAAATGACCGTTCGAAGATCAGCATTTGTGCACATGGAGGGGGCATAACCCTCGACCTATTGGATATAGGCGACCAGTTTGCATGTGTGGACTACTTATTTCCAACAAGTTAGGGGTTTAAGTCCTCATCCGCAAGAATAAAAATCTTATGACACTTTGTATATCCAATACTGAAATTTAACTTTAAATCCTAAACTCAAAACCTCAAAAAATACATATACCATCAATTCTCTAAACCCTAATTCTAAAGCTTAACCCTAAATCCTATTTTTTTAGTGTGACATAAATAAAGACAAAAAAAAAAACAATTTCTATCCCATCCGCAAATGACCACATTTTGCAAAAACCTTCATTCGAGGTGCTCCCAGCTCTCAACAGTATACAGGCGGCAAAATCAATTGCGGATGCTCAATCAGTTGTCGGATAGATATAGCTTAAGAAATCATACACTTGTACTTATATCAGAATATGTGCCGAACACAATAAAAAATTGTAACTCATAGATATAGCTTGCGTCTTAACCAGAATGATAACAAGAAGTAGGCTAAACTTATATGTGCTTTCTTATTACTCAAACAAGTTAGACCCCAGAAGCCAAAATGGCATTTGTAATTCTAGCAATGATCCAACCAAAACAGAAGCCGCTAAATGGCACACAATGCTCAATCAGTGTTCCAAACCTGCATATTCGAATATAGATACGAAGATATGATATAACTAGAACCTACTAAATACATGAAAAGTCAAACAAATGAAGATACCTTACATTAGATACATGTCTGTATACCACATTCATCCAAATCTTAATAACAGAGAATATAAACATGGAGCTTCCATACATAAGCCGAATATCCTCCCAAAGATCTCAAACGAATGAATCAACTTCTTCCATTTTCTTTCATTACATAAAAATAGTTACAGGGTAGTGAAATGCAAGCATGTAAAAGTCACTACAAAGTCGGGATTATCATATATATATATATATACTTGGGAATGGGATGCATTTCACATGACAGATAGCAAAATCAGGGAAATACATAGATCATATATCTTTGAGTTTCCGAAATGAAATCGAATAACAGCAGATTCAGTTCATTGAAGTCATCACTGCTCAACAGCATATAACATCTACAAGACAAAGAGAAAAAAATTCGAAAAAGGGTAAGCAAAAGGTCATACATTCTTCAATTTCTTCATCTTAGAAGGAGGCCATCGTCCCTTCTTCCTCAGCTGTCTCTTGCGAACAAGTCGCTTCCTACGAAGCCTTATCTTCTTGGCTAGCTTCATCTTCGCCTTCTGCGCAGCCAACTGCTGCATCTTAGACTCCAAAGGAAGTTTTCCCACTGCTGAATCTTCCTTCTTTCTTTCCGATGGAACCTGTTGCTCCCCATCGGTACTTTCGGCAGACGCTTTCACAGTCACCACTGCTCTTTTCTTGCTGGGGACAAACTGTGCACCAATTGAACATTTTGAAAGATGATAATCAACCGCTTTCACCCGCACCCTGGAAACTGACAAGGAATAGAAAATTTCTCTAACAAGATGAATGTTTACATCAATGACAAGGGGTGTTCGATGAAATTTCCCAGAGACAATGGAGTGAAATAAAAAACATACTTACTAGGTAAAACGACGATGGGCAACGAGGTGGGGCAAGAATGAAATGGAGAAGAAGATAGAGAGGGAAGTGGATTACAGGCGAGGAGAGCCATTTCTTTGTACTCTCGTTTTGGATAAGCTGCTGTCTTTTTTTCCCAGTCTTCAAAGTACAGAAATAGTAGAACGGAAAACAACTAAATAAAAGCTTTTAATGGGCCTATGCATCTGGGCACTAAGTCATGGACTTAATAACAGCTATCGAAACACGCCGAAAGCGGCAATTTTTGGCATGAACCCACCCAAAAAATTTGACAGTTTAGAGTAAATTTTAAAAAAAATACGGTTAAATTTATAATATGAGAAGAAGAACAGTATGTGTTCTTAGCGTTCTTATTTTTTAATAATTTTTTAGATGCGCAACCATTTTCTCGGCCAATAAATTAATTTTTCAGATAAAAAATCATTAAAAAATGAGAACGCTAAAAACCCATAGTATTCTCCCCGTTGTAATGTAAATTTTCAGGAGAAAAAAATCATCAAAACCAACACAATTCAACACCCTTTCAACCGATAAAAGAACATTAACCATCGTAAACATGGCTCCCAAGAAAAAGGTATAGATCATCATCAACTCCATGTTTGGTTCCCGAGAAAACTGAAAATCCATTCAATATATTGACGGGGTTGGTTTGTTTGTTCTTCACTTTCAGGTGAACAAGTATGATTCCGGGAGGGAAAAGCAATGGTTTGGACTTTGGAGCAGGGATCTTTACGAAGGAAGCGAAGAAGTGGATGTGGACGTGTTTAAGAAGATTGAGAAGAGAAAGGTTCTGAGCAACGTTGAGAAGGCGGGGGTTTTGTCCAAGGCGGTGGAGCTCGGAGCTCGGAGCCTCGGACTCACCCTGTCGTCGATCGAGAAACTTGGCGTTTTCTCTAAAGCGGAAGAGCTAGGGTTGCTCAGCTTGTTGGAGAACGCGGTCAGTGTATCCCATTCCTTGCTGGCTTCGGCGGCACTGCCGATGGGGCTAGTGGCGGTGCAAGCGGTGTTGGCCGGAGCACTTGTTGTCGGTGCTACTGGTTTGTTTGTGGGGTCGAGTGTATTGGGTGGTCTGAAAGAAGCTGATTAATGTTCACATATTTCATTTTGTAATTTTATTTTCAACTTAATTATATTAAAAGAAATTATAAGAATAACAAGATTTTTTTATTGGACCATTTGAAGGGTTCGAAAATAATTATTTATTTATATATATTTAACAAGATTTAAATAGTAACGATGTTACGAACTCGCAATTATTATTTTACAGATTTGGCATCGGTAGCATTCGGAATGCCTGTAGCTACCACAATAAGCAGCTCCAAAGTTACCGGCGGTTTCCTTTGGAATTCCGATCAAAACTTGACATTGTCTTTCAAGTAGCAAACCACTTCTTGCTGCAGACAACAAAACAGAGAGCACATCACTCCAGCTCCAGGATCTCAACAAAAGCCTTATAAATTCACAGTTTAAACCCTGTATTCAGATTAAATGGGGTTCAAGGAACTTACAATCAGAGAAAGAATGATACATCCAGCAGCACCGGGGAAAAAGGCATACCAAAAACTCAAGGGATGTAACTTAACTCCATCGATGAATAGAATCGGTAAACTAGCAGCTACATTGTTAGCTCAAGTTAGCATTCGGGTGCGAAAGCATGAAGGTGAAGATGGAAGAGAAAAAGAAGCAATGAGGTGTACCTGGTGGATGGGATGAACCTGTATAGATCATGAAAGCTATGGATGCAGCCAGGGCAGCACTTCTAGCGAGCCAACCAGGACCAAACATAGTGAAGGCAGCAACGCCAATCGCTGCACAACCTATTTGAGCCATGAACATATTGTACTTCTGCAACATCGTAAAGGTTTCATATAAAAAAATATGTTATATTAACTCATATTTTTAATTAGTCTAAAGGTAATTATAAAGTAATATATACTCTTAATCTTTTGACAAAGTACACATAACTTACGGATAATAAATCCTAAATTACTTGATTCGAGCTTGATCTTTCGACAAACTACTCTAAAAACTTGCGAATTACTTGAAAATTTTAATTTGGTTTGGGGCATTGAGGCATTGTGATATTAATAGTAGATGGTGATGAACGGTAACAACATACCCGAGCAGCAGGAGAGGAGGGTGAGGCAAACAGGACCGCACAAACAGCCCCTAAAGGTGCAATTGTGATTGAAATCCCCTTTGCTGCTAAAATCTGATCCATCTTTCCCAATATCGCCATCGCTGCGAACGCCCCTGTTCCAAATTTCATCCAAACCCAGAATTTATCCCACTTTGCTCAATTCACTTTCATCATGAGGTTTTTAATTTTTCTTAGCTGTAAAACAAACCTGCAGAAGGCCAAAGGATGTCGCTGAGTGAAGAAGTCGAACAACTTTTCTGAGGTTTCCATGTATCCCAGAGATCAGGTGCAGCCACGTTGCTGCTCGATGCAACGACCACCGCGTATTCTCTGCCCTTGTTTCTTCTTAAGCTTCCGAAACCAAGAGATCTCTCCCAAGCGATCCTCTTGGTTTGCAGGAAACCACGATTGCCTCTGAGGAGCAATGGAGGAAGCGAATTCAGAGATGTCGATACCGCCATGACATTGCTTTGGTGATAGCAGTGATTAGCTCTCACTTGTGGGTTGGCCATTTCTTAGTTCATAAAATTCCACCGCCGCTGCTGCCGTTCCCCCCTAATATCTGCTATTGCAATTCTGGTGGCTTTGAAGGAAGATGACAGAAAGTCAAAACACTTGTGGTATACTGTAAGGGGATGCAGAACAGAAGTAGACGACCGTGGTGGAAATAGTGGCGAATCCTGGCCTTTTCAAGACGTCGAAAGGGCATTGACTGGTTTAAGGTCAATATAGGTTTAATAGTAACAAGTTTAAATTATATTTTTAATACGTTATTGAAGTATTTTTTAATTTATTATTTTAAGTGTTCGATTGTTAATAGTCATTTCAAAATTAATTAATTAATTAAAATATGATACATAGTTCAATTTTATATTTCATTTAATTTATTTTTTAAAAAATCTTTAGTTTATTTTTTAAATTCATAAAACAATTCAAAATCTTTAGATCATCAGATTTGATTACTATCGTCGTCACTGATCATTCATCACGTTATCGATTATGAATTAAATTTTTTATCATAAGACTCATACTCTAAATATTTTATTTTTGAATAAGTATCACTACAATCATATAATTTCTAAGTTGATTTTATTTTATTTATCAAACTTTTAAAACATGTATTATAGTTATTAAAATTTTAATTCGTTTTGATATAATCACTTTAATGATCTAATTTTTTTATTTAACTGATTATTATTTACCCGAACCTTAAATTTTAAGGAAACAAAACCTTAATGGCCTTTGAGATCATGGGAGGGTCCATTTAGCAAATTGAAATTTAGATAATAAAAGATGAGGCTCAAATTTATCATTAATATATGAAAAATTATTTAAGATGTATGATTTTCGGTCTTTATACTGTATATTTTTTCAAGGATTATGGATTTAATTTAAAATTTATAATGTTTAGTTTATAAAATATAAAATTTATAATTAAGGTTTTAAGGTTTTATATAATTAAAGATTTAAATTTTAAAAATAAAATATAAATATTTTTATACAACATGTGCATTAAAAATAATTAATCTAACTATATTGTTTAGAATGCTCTTAATTAAATTGGTATGATGCTCAAATGATATCAATTCAATTGTAGAAAAAAATAATAAATTAATAGGGATATATATATAAGTATTTTACTTTTTTTAAATGTATATTATCTTTATCTTAAAATCTTGTACGAATCATCTAGTATCATCGGTTAAAGGAATAATTGTTGTTTTTGGATGTTACAGGTTCGAGGCTTCGAGCACTAGTAATCATAGATAGTGATTGAGCGATCAATGTCTAATGACTCACTAAAAATTACTCAAATTCGAATCAAAATCTTAACGAGTTGAATTGAGTTCAACACTACTCGAACTGGATTCGACTTATTTACGTCCTTGGTTACGGGCAAAAGATGAACATTGCAAAGACCAATTCTTTCTTTAGATTTCAGTGTGTTCCTGGTTTGTTGTTGAACAATATTATTTTTTTGATTTTTTAAAATTTTATTTTAAGTAATTTATAGTATTACATATTTAATTTTAATAAATAAATTTTTAATAATTATTTTTATTTATATAATTTTAAATAAAAATTTATTTAAATAATATTAAATATTAATTACTTAAATTAATTATTAAACACCGTTTCATCGCTTATAAATGACAAATTATCTTTTCCTGTGTAGAAAAGCTTTAACATAGTTATTCTCGTAGAAACAAAATTTTTAAAACCCACAACCCTAGACTTTCGTTTATTATCGACAAAGCTAAAACCCTAGACCAGATGTAAAGAACTGGAAAGCTTAGAAACAGAGTCGGAACAGAGAAGAAAGAGGCAGAGAGAAGGGAAACGATGGCTTTGTATCTTAGACGAGCAATGCGATTAAGAAACACAATACCTAAAACACTGTATCAGAGGAGCTCAAATACACAAACCTGCAACATCTCTCAATTTATGCTTTCTCAGAATCACCAAACTCACGATTCCAAAAACACCTATCCTTTCCCTTCATTTGCTGTACTCAGAGATTCTCGTAGAGGTTTCGCCAAAGGCAAAAAATCCAGTAATTTTCTAACCCGTCTTACTCATTTTCTGCTGGGATTTCGTTAAAAAGGGGAAAAAAAAAGCTGTTTTTTTAACTGATTGTTGATTTATTGTGAACAAGAGTAGTTTTTTGTCATCTTTTCATTGTTTATGTTGATGGGTTGCATATTGTTTTGCTAGTGATTGTTGATTTTTTTGTCATCTTTTTTAAAATATAATTAATATGGAATCTAGGGATTAGTTTCTTATGAAAATATGAATTAAAACTAGAAGAAATGGTTTATTTGTTAGTGATTTTCCTTAATTTGCATTGTCAGGGGATGATTCTTGTGGGAGTACAATGGAACTGGCTCCTGATATTGGACCTTCTGTTAAGGAAGGTGCTTCATCACAGATGGATGCTGCAATAGTGGCCTTATCACGGGAGCTAGCCAAATTGAGAACAGGAAGAGCGTCTGCTGGTATTTTCTGGTTTAATTGACTTGATTTGCATTTTATAAAATTCTATTTTATTTGTAGTGTAATGGTTTCAAAATCAAACAATTTTAATGTATTTCTGAAGGAATGCTCGACCATATTATCGTTGAAACGGAAGGTGTAAAGATGCAACTGAACCACTTAGCTGTTGTTTCTGTTATAGATTCGAAAACTTTGTCGGTGAATCCATATGATCCAAATGTAAGAGTACATGCCTCTTCTATTCCAATTGTTTTTCCCTTTCTAATTGATGACCTATTACGTTTTGATCTGATAAAAAACACAGCCATTGATAATCTTCTGTCTAGGGCCTGTCAAATTACAGTAAATTTATTTTCCTCTTTGGGGGAAAAATAACACTGAGATTTTATGCAGACTGTGAAAGCATTAGAGAGGGCCATTGTTTCTTCTCCATTAGGCTTAAATCCGAAGGTGGATGGTGAACGGTTGATCGCAGCTATTCCACCGTAAGTATTTACTCTGAATAACTTCCATTATAGATAATTCCCGTTTCTAATTTATGATCTGATAGTATTTGGTAGTTAGTTTGGAAGTTGAAGGATTCGGTTTGATCGCCAATGTAATAATGCTTACAAATTAAGTTCAATCTATGTACAGTTAGTATATTTAATCTCTTGATAATTATTTATCTGCAACTAGTATTTTATTTTTATTTTTCATACCTGATCGTTATCATTCCCATGTACACTTAACTTTATTGTTTCTCAACTGATTTAGTTATTCTGTGTTTTGTGATAACCAGATTAACAAAAGAGCATATGCAGGTGAGTTTTGATTGTCTTGGCTGTTTTTTTTCCACTTATTTCGCATTCATCTATGCTATCCACTGCTAAGATATTCTTACACCACTGCAGGCTATGTGCAAGGTCGTTGCCAAGTGTTCTGAAGATGTTAAACAAAGCATAAGAAGGGCTCGACAAAAGGTATTGTGTAATGTATTTTTATACCTGATAAGTTATTTATGTTTCAAACCTATTATCTCTATTCTTATTTTTAATGGGAAATTAAATGCAATGAATGTAATTCTGAGTTTTGACATTTGAGAGGCAGAAGCTTTTAAAATGAAACGTCCAGTTTTGAATGTGGTATCACTTGTTATATTAAAAATTTCTCCCAGCTATGTTTCCGATGCTCATAGTTCAGTAATTTTGCACATATTACCTGCATGTATTCCCTTTCTTAAACGTGTTTCTTGCATGCGTGGTGCAAAGAGAATCAAGAATAGGAATACCACTTTTCTCCAAGTAATTTTTGATGCTGGAGACGGACGAGCAATTGCTACAGCTTACCTAGGTAAATATTTTTGCTGGCTTTACAGGCACTGGATACAATAAAGAAAGCGGGATCCAGTTTCCCCAAGGATGAGGCCAAGAGATTGGAGAAAGAAGTGAGCTAGTTTCATTGCGGTTTAACAACCTTCTTGAAGCTATAGATTAGTGACTAACCATATATAGATGTTTGGAAATTTTGTCCAGATTGATGAGTTGACTAAGAAATTTGTTAAGTCAGCTGATGAATTGTGCAAAGCAAAGGAGAGGGAGATTGCTCAAGGCTGAGCAACAATGTCACGGTGTCTGTAATTTCTCCTCATTTGAAAGCTTAGGTGCCAAGTTCAACCCTGTTTCATATTCGATATATGTAGTGACCTTACCATAGATTTTGATAGAACGGCCATTAATCCACAGTGGTGGAAGTAAAATTATGATTTTTTGCCGGAAGGTTCAAATGATTGGTTTCTGAGAGCAAGCATGAATGATCTTTTATGTACTCTTTCATCCAAATTCTTGGACTATATTCAAGACATTTTACACAAATAAATTGAATTTAAATACATTTATGTTCTCATGAAACTTATCATGTTGGTGTATAATTTAGTAAATTGTGAACTGATCTGAGCCCTTCATTCATTATCACATTCTCTTATCATTTCACCAACGAAAACACTACAAGAATTCCTGAATTGGTTCATTTTTACGCGGTTTTCCATTCCATGGATTCATGTATGACCCGGTTATCAACTCCATTCACCCACAATCGCGGTTGCCACCTGTTTGCTAATAAAAAACTTAATCCTCATTTGTCTTCGTTCAGTTTCATTCCCAAAAGCAGGAAAAGTTATAATTCTGATGCTAAGGAGTTCGATGAATTGGCATATGAAGCTGAGAGGTTGAGACTGGACGCCAGGGCTCGAGAATCAATGGCCCAGACTTCCCAAAGAATGACGGAAACCACCGCAGAAGCAGAAGATGATCCCAGAGCTTGGAAATGGGTTATTCGTAAAAGGGTTTGGGATTTAATGGAGGCGCAGAATATTGCCCAGAACCCCAGACCCGTTCATCATCGGATCCCAAACTTTGTCGGTGCCTCAGCTGCTGCCAAAAAAGTAAAACTTTTAAACCTTTCCTACTGTTCGAATTTTCTGGGTTTCGTTTGTTTGACGAGGAAATTTTGGGCAGTTGAGTGAGCTGGAAGCATTTGTGATGGCAAAATGTGTAAAGGTAAACCCGGATTCGCCTCAGAAGCAAGTCAGGTTTCTCACTCTTTCTGGTTAGTTTACTCAAAATGATCAATCTGATATCCCTATAGTGATCATTGAATGCATTCCTTTTAGATTTCTAGGTATTTCATTTCATCAGTTGTCTTTCCAAGTAATTCGGAATTCTAAGATTTGTTCATATTTTTATTCTGTAAAATTTTGAAGTTCAAGGGTGCGTTTGATATTTGTGGATGAATGTAAATAATTTGTATGGAATCATATTTCTTGTCTTCAGTTGATAAGTAAAGTGCTACTAGCAATTGCATTAATGGGGAGTCTTATTACTTTAAATTGGCATTCAACCGAAAACCCGCCATTTTAATGAGCCGAATCACATGTGAGCATAGATAGAAGAACCTATTACTTGACAAACTCTGAAGGGGTATTTGGTTGGATGACAACAGGGCAAACCCCGGGCTTCAATACCATGTCAAGCATCTAACCTAAAACTAGTTGATGTAGTCGGAGAGGCCTGACTTGGACACAAAGACCATAGGTAGTAGAGAATCTAAGAAATATGGGATAACAACACTTCAAACGACATTGTTTCATTGGTTGCCTAGGCGACTGTTGAGGATATCATACAGGAGAATTCTATTTGGGTGTAAATCTTGGATTTTTAATTATTTTTAGGTCAATCCACATTCTTTTAATGATGTTAGAACATGATTGTTCTGGTACAGGAGCATCTATATTTATTGCTTAATATATGGCCTCTATATGTGTACAGATGGCAAGAAGTTGCTTACTCCGCAACCTCGTTTGAGAACCGGTTTCTTTTCGATACTTGAGTCATCTATGCTTACTGCTAGTACCATCAATGAGGCATGCACTTCTGTAGGGGTTGCAAAGTATGGAAGGCCAATTGGATTGGATGAAAAGATCAAGGTAGATGTAATTGTCATTGGTTCAGTTGCTGTAGATCCAAAGACTGGGGCTCGACTTGGCAAGGGAGAGGTATGGATCCATCTGATCTTGCGGCATTACTCTTCTGGTCATCCTGTAATGTAAGGTTGATGATGGAGGAAAATGGGATCTAAGAACATATAGTTTTGTCTTCTACCACATTGGAAAATACAAAATACTATTTCTAGTCAACCCACATTTGTCATCTTTGTTATCTCTTCTGATAGTCAATAATCAATGGAGAATGAACCATTCCTATTAGTTTTAAACACTAATAATTTGCAGAAACTGGCACTTTCTATTGCATATTTTCTTGGCTGCACTACCCTTTCCAAACTGCTATTACTAATTGAAGCTGTTCAATTTACAAACCAAGAAACTCAACAGATCATGAAAACTGCTTTCTTTTTGTATGTTCATTGGAAATTTGGTGTAATGTTTTAGTGTATAAATATGTTAAGAGATTTAAATTGCAAATTGATTTTTTTTTCATTTTGAGTCTATAACAGATTTTTTTTATGTAGTTGTAGGGTATACTGGGTTTGAGATGTTTGATTATCAGAAACCATATGATTTTTTTCTTATTTTAAGAGAAATCAGGACTTGGCTGCAGGGATTTGCTGAACTTGAATATGGCATGCTGCGGTATATGGGTGCGATTGATGATTCAACCCCGGTGGTTACCTCAGGTATAACAGTCACCTATTTTAATCAAAAGAAGGAATTTTTAACAGAAGTCCCTTTCCATTTAAACTGGTACGGTTATACATGAGTAATCAATGTTGAACATGCAACAGGAAGCCAGTAGTCTATCGCAACTGTTTTAGACCACAACTCAAATTATCTTTATTTTTTTTCATGAGTTTTAACATTCTCAACTCAAATATCTACTCTCTAGCAGAAGAATGAAGAATGCAGTGTGGTTATAAGCCATAATCCCTCCGCTCTTGATACTGCATTCATCATTAATATATTTGTTTGATGTTATCTAACAATTTTCCCACCTCGATTACTGGATTCTGTGTTTTGTTACAGTGCATGACTGTCAGTTGGTAGATGATATTCCAGTTGAGAAACTGCTGGTTCATGATGTCCCCGTTGACATCATATGTACTCCTACTCAAGTTATTTTCACCAATACAGCAATTCCGAAGCCTCAAGGTTGGCGAAAACTCGCTTGTTTTACCTTATATTTTATGGTCTTCACCATTGCCATGATTCATTCCCCAGGGTGATAAAATATAGGGATAAAAGTTTGTGGGAATTAGAATGTGATTGCTTTGCCAACTTGAATTTAAGAAGATTTCCTCTCTTGATATTGGTATTGGGATATAACTATTGTTTGATTTGCAGGCATCTACTGGGACAAGTTGTCTCCGGAAAAGCTGGGGCAAATTCGGATACTAAGAGAGCTCAAAAGCAGAATTGAACGGGAGACTGGGAACACCCTTCCATGTGGTCCATCTGAGAGATTACCTCCTACAGCTCAAAGAAGGCGTCGACGTTCTTAAACACCATCAGAATGTTCTTTTCTTCTCCCCAGAACTTTGTTGTTTTCAAATAACTCAACATTGACATTACTATTAAGAATGGTGTGTTTTCAGATAATGTTTAGTAGGCTGTCTTATTAGCGCACAAGTCAAAGACTGGTTTCCATTGCATAGAAATAAACAATAAGGGTGTAGATGGTGGTTCTGATGGCCTAAATGGCATTTACAGTGTCTGCTAAGAAAGAAAGGAGTGAATAAAAGAGGTGGAATTGCAAGTGTTGGTGCTAAGGCGCTATTGAGGGAGTGATTATCCAACTGCTGCTTCATTTATTAATGGAATGTTGTTCCTTCTCAGATCAAGAAAATTTAGGTGTAAATAAAAAGTCATCAATTCTTTCGTCTATTTTAATATTGATTCAATAACACAGTTTGAAAATAATAAGTTTGGTCATGTTGAAAAATATAATTATTTGTGAAAATTAAAGCCAACATTATAGTGGATTTGTTTTTAAGTTGAGCCCCTCGATTATGCTTGAGATATATATGCCACAAGTAAAATATGTAAACATATATTATATATGATTATAAAATATCATTTAAACTGAAACCAATAGATATTGTAACATTATAAATGCATACAATCAGATTTAAATAAAAATTATTGTAAAATTATAAATGCATACAATCAGATTTAAATAAAAATTCAAACAACTAGGACTGAATTTTATAAATTTGACTTAAAAATTTATAAATAAATTAAAACTCTATCAACTCAAATAATTTAAAATTTCCAAATTTGACTCGATTGAATCCTCACCGAAAAACAGAGAAAGGGCTTGGTAGATTTTTTTTACAATGTACATAAAGCTAATTAGCTATTTAGCTTTAACTAACCAGGGAAGTGAATAGACGACCATAAATGCAAGTCTAATAGCCAGTTAACCTAGAAGTGAAGCATGGAAATCCGGAAGCAGAAAATGATAAATATTACGACTGCATGGGTTTAGAACCAGTGGGAAGTTCACATCAGTTCCCCTCGGTACGTGCGTCAGCATCCATCAACCCTAGCACACATGACATTATTAGTCTATTGGATGACTCATACCAACCTGACAACATACTACTTGATCTGTTTCTGATAAATGAGTTATGAGCAAAATACAAATTGACAAAATGCAGGATTATCCTGATGGCCACAAGAAACAATGAAGATCGATGATGAAGAGGAATAATCGACACCAACTTGATGGATGCTTTCGAATTCACAAGAAACCAAGAGAAACCACAAGTGTTTCAAAATAAAACCAACAATCATACACACCTGATTTTGCCCACAACTATTATTGAGATTAGATTCGGGTGTTATCATACTCATGCCAGAGATTATTCTTCCATCAGAATCATTTGGTAAAATTGCATTTTCTTTCTGGAGTGTTGACATTTCAGTGAAAATTAAATAGTAATTTTTACCTATTGCTATGCAACGACACCATTAAGTTGCTTGTTTTGATCGTATTGTAAATCCACATCATCATCCTAAAAGCATAGCAGCCACATACTCAGCAATCGCCATGCTTGAAGTCAGCCCAGGTGACTCAATTCCAAAAAGATTTACAAGACCGCCCACTCCATGAATGTCTTCTCCCTACAAAAATTAGAATTTCAGAAATTTATGTCAAAAATGCTTGAATAGACTAAAATCAAGAAAATTTGAATGTTTGGGTCGTGCTGATTATGAAAATTTGAGATTTTGAAAACTTGAGTGTTTCTGTTCTCTCTTCATTGTTTCTTACTGGTTTTTTCTTGTTGTTTTACATTATCTGGACATCTAAATGTAGTCAGAAAAATGTTTGGGTCGTGCTGATCATCACGCCTAGAGAGAAAACATAAATTTGAAATTTATGAATGTTTGGGTCGTGCTGATTATCAAGAAAAAAGTTTGAAATTCTGGCATATGGCCAGACGATTATATATCAGGTTTAATACTCCATAATAAAGAGAATACATGAAACAAACCTGTATTATAAAATCACTGGCAGGCTACCCAGGTCCATGAAGTTTTGGTCGAATCCCTGAATAACCTGGTAGTAGAGATCCATCTTTGAGATTTGGGTAGTACTTGAGAATCTCAGGATAAAATCTTGCAGCACGTTCAGCATTTACAGAATACTCAAACCTGAGAGCATGGAACCACACAAAGCGGTTTTTGTAACAACATGACAATGCCTTCCACTATACAAGCACATACATTCTATTCAGAAAAAGTAACTCCTGAATTAATTGCTTTTATGCAATAAATGCGGCAATTGACTTATCTGAATGAACTCGGAAAAAATATTGATGTGTTTCTTATTTCAATGCATTTGCAGAGGCATAAAAGAGCCACTGATGAAATGGCTCCAACCACTACTCCCACCCCACAAAATACCCATCCCCTCTTTATTGAAAAGTACAATGAAAAGTATAGAGGAAACTGGAAACTGAAACTGTTATTTTGATGTTAAAATCTGACGGGGTCACCAACCAGCCAAGCAACTAAATCAATCAAATTCATGTGATGATCTCTCATGACAACACCCAATATGAGTGTTCTAACTCCAACAGTTGAAATCAAATGGAGTACAGACTTCCTAAATGTAAAAGATCACTACTAAGACTTTGAACAAAACTTACTTTACTACCACCTACTGAGTTCTAGAACATCCCAATTGGACACATAATGGATTTCTTCTCAAACAAAGCAAGGAGAAGCACAGCACAATCAAATTACTTGGTCCAAAAAGTTCTAGCAAATGAGAAAATAGTAAGAACGAAATGGAATTTTAATTAGAAGCAATTAATACTTCTAATGCATAAGAGACTTCTCTTACTCAAAAGAGTTGCTCAAATGTAATTATGACAGTAGATAAGCTTTCAATTTTCAAAACATAAATGACATGGAAAGAACTTCATTATGATACAAATGATAAATGTTCTGTTAAGTTGGGCATCAAGAGATTTCTGCCTATCACCGTATTAGCTTAGGACATTAGGCACTTTAACATAAAAAGCAAGAGGACTGACCCTTTAAGCTAATGCACAAAACAATACCAGTTATTGGAAGGAAGCTGGCTCTGGAAGAATACGTCAAGTAATAACTATAACAACTCATCATCAAATTACAAAAAAAATGAAGACAAGAAACCTAGAAAGGAAAATGCACCTAGCATAGTGATGAAAACAAAGCAATTCGTACAACAGGATAGAAAGAATTGAAGTACATCATCAGCTTAAACAAATAATACACACTGAACTATTCGATGCTGGGATAATTGTTATGCATGAAATATTTCCATTGCCAGCAAACAAAAGAACGAGACAGAAAACAAAAACAAAACCCACAATGATTTTAATCCAAATTACTCAGTTTCATGTATTTAGTGTTTTCCTGAGTATACCTTCAAGGGAAATGACACCTACTACAGGAAACATTTTTTTTATTCACAAAATGAAGTAATCACACATGTTATAATCATAACCCTTTATGGTAGAAAACCACCCGTAGTTCATTTATTTGAAGAAATACAAATCTACAAATCATGGAACTTGTACAGGTTCATAAACAAACAAAACTATAGAAAATCCGTAGTCATGAAACTGAGGTCTGAGAATAGAAAACAAGTAATATCACCTAAATCAGTATAACAAAATTGGAATGTGAAGAGAAAAGGATACCTATTAAGGAAGTTGGTTGTATCAGGTACATGATGATGAATCCACTCAACATCTGGGCCAAACTTGACCTGGCCATCTAAGTCCAGAGTGACATGCACTCCAAGGCCACCTTCCTCTGGTATAGGATATATCAAATGCTTGAATGGAGGATGCCTAGCAGAATCTGAATTTGAAAGGGTAAAGTAGGAACCACGAGCATAACGTGCAGGAGGAATAGTGGCTGCGTTTAGACCGTGGAATCTCTTAGCCAGAGCGGGAGCACTCAAGCCCGAGGAATTAACTACATACTTAGAAATAAGTAGGAGGTCCGGTTGCAATGGAGTCTCGCCATCCCAGTTTTCAAGTGTTTTGGTTTCAGAAACGTGGAGTGCCATTTGATTTCCTTCAATATGACCTCCAATGACAGAGGTGTTGTAAGATAAGGTGGCGCCATTCGTTTCAGCTTCCCCCTGGATCCTGGTCATGTTTAGTAATATAAATAATTAAGTTTTTCACCAAATTAATTGAGAAGAAAAGACGAATTACCACAAAAGACAGCATTAGAGAATGGGAATCCACAATCCCAGAAGAAGGGGATAGCAAGGCCTTGACACAGTGCAATTCAGGTTCCATTTTGATGGCCTGAGAAGCGTCCAACATCCGAAGATCTTCAACCCCATTTCGAATCCCACGATTAAACAATTCATTTAACTTCGGAATCTCTGAATCACCGATGGCAACTATGAGCTTACCTATCTGGTCATGAGGAATCCCACGCTGAGAGCAGTATTGGTAGAGTAGGTTTCTTCCTCGCACACAGAATCGAGCCTTGAGAGAATCGAGAGGGTAGTAGATGCCGGCATGGATGACCTCGCTGTTGCGACTGCTGGTGACGGTTCCAAATGTGGGGGCAGAGTCGAGGACCAAAACCTCTTTCCCCTTCAACGACATCTCTCTGGCAATCGCCAGTCCCACGACTCCGGCTCCGATCACCACGCAGTCGGCGTTTTCTCTTGGGACATTCCGCCGAATATCAGAGGTTTTGGGTAAATGAAATCTCCTCTTAATCACCCTATCAACGCCCTGCCTTAGCATCTTTCTACTTTCTTCTTCCGCAACCAACCATCATTCAGGCCTTACAGTGTTAACGCTACAAAAAGACGGGATTGGCAACAATTTAAACACGTGTAAGAAAATAAATGGGTAAATTATTTCAGTGACTACTTAACTAATTAGGATACTTATTTTGACTAACCAACTAAAAAACTTGTTAATCATGTCACCTAATTTTTAAACTCTACCTATTTTGATTACTGTAGTTAAAATTCTAACGGAAAAGTTCACATAAAAATATTTATGATTTTTATTCGAATATTTAAAATCCAAATATTTTTATTCGAATATTTTTTAATTCAAATATTCGAATATTTATTATTTTTATTCGAATATTTTTATTCATAAATTTAATATAATTTTTTTGAATATCTGAATATTTTTATTCGTATATTTAAAATTAAGATTAATTTAAAATAATAAATAAATTAGAATTAAATTAAAATAATAAGTAAATTATGAATGTATAATTATACAGATTTTATTTAACTGCCACATCACTATTGTTAATTTTTCTATTAAAATTTTAACGGCAGTGACCAAAATAGGTAAAATTTAAAAGTTGAGTGACCTGATTGACATGTTTTTTAGTTGGATGGCCAAAATATGTATCCCTAATTAGTTAAGTGATCACTGAAATAGTTTACCCAAAATAAATATCCTTAAAAAACGACTTAAAATTATTACATCGTTTTTCATAAAATTATAAGAATTTTAGTTCATGTTTTTTTTTTTATATATATATCAAAATTTTAAAAAACATATATAAGAATTTCAGTTTATAATATTTTTTTAAAATATAAGAATTTTAGTATGTATATCAAATTTCATATAAGAAGTATAATAATTTTGATATACACCAAATTTTTAAAAATATATATAATATTTTTGATATATAAAAAAAATATATCTAAAATTTTTATAATTTTTATAAATTAATATTTTTAAGTCGTCATTCCCTAAAACTACCTAATAAAATTTATTTCACTGATATTTTTACTTTTAAAAATATATAACTTCCATGTAATAAATTACAAGGTCATATATGAGATCAGAAAGTATATATAATATTCACATTCAAGTATTTTATTTTATTTTTTGTATTGGATTGGGTAGTTATAATAATGTTTTTGATATTTATATTTTACAAGTTCGAATAATTAAATATCGACATATACATGTCATAGGTACAATATATATGACCATTAAATAATACAAAGGTTCATTGAAATGAACCTTTTCCCTCTTTTGACACACTAACAAAGGTCAATGGACTGCTTGACCTCTGCCTATCCATGTTCATACAATACAGGCAAATTTATATGGAAATGATGGAAGATTTTGATCAATAAATGTTGATCTCACCATTCATTTTGTTCTGGTTCCGTCTTCCTCTGAGACTAGTCTCTGTAAACGTTGTATTAATATATCGAAATCGTCTTGGCTTCGGACCAGGCTAAGTCGAACATACCGATCTTCGGAACCAAACACGATACCTCGACGGCTGGTGATATTAGCGGCCTTGAGAACTGCATAACAATCTGTATCTTCTTCTCTCTCACATTTTACCCATGCATAAGCTGACATGATCATCATACAGTTAAATGACAATCTATTCTGTATCATTGTGCAACAATGGTAAGAACATTAGACATGTGCAAGTGTAAGAGAAGTACCTGGTGAGAAGTCTCTGATTTCATTGTAAAAATGGCAATATTGAGGGCTAAATTTCTGAAGGGAGAAGCGGTTCGACAACGGTAAAGTCGAAGCCAATCTTTCCCATCTGGTCTTCATCGTCCGGTACCCGAAGTCGAATATTCCGGTTCCTTCTTCTAGTACTGCTTTCAAAAGCTTAAAAGCTCTTAACTGAGTGTCTCTTGAAACACCAATGGAATTGAGTTTCATGTGTGTTACCATTCTGTTGAACACAGATTCATCTTTTACCACTGCCCACATGTGTAGGACACAACAAACATGTTAAATATGTTGATTGCATCATTCGATTACGCTTCGAACAACAACAAGAACATGTTGCTAACATTTACCCAAATCTGCTGCCAGCATGACCAGTAAGTTTAGACAGTGTAAACACCATGAGATCTTCATCTGCAGGAGCTGGAATTGGTGTAAAATGAGGCCAGTAATAAGCACGGTCATAGATTGTTTTCACATTAGGTCCATCAACAACCGCTTTGTTTAATTGTCCATCAGGATTGTTCGGTGAAGTTACAAACTCAATGACATTTGCACTAGGCCTAGAATCTGTTCTATTCCTCCATGTATAAGCATCTCCTTTGAACTCGAATCTTTCCGGATTGAAATATTCTACTTGCTCTTTGTAGAGCTGTCAAAAATTCAGTTTGGATACGAATCAACAACGACAAACACGGGTGATAAGTATGATATCGGTGTGGGATCGGGAACAAACCGAGTAGTAGGGGACGGAAGCAACAACTTGTGTAGGTGACTGCAGGGAGGTGTTTTCAAGAGACAATGCGTATGCTGCTGCAGTAAGGATTTGGGTGGAACCTGCCCCGAAAACGATGTATCTGTTCCGTGTGACTGCGTTCCCGACGAATGCATGTAGTTTTCGGATGAGTTCTTCCAGTTGTTGTGAGATAGTAGTGTAAAGAGCAAAGTCATAGCTCATTCGATGCCACCCTGAGACTACCAGTGCACTACTAGTTGAATGCTGCATCCAAAATGGTTCCAGAAACAATGGATCTCCGCTGCATATGGGAATTTGTCAATATTTTAAGCCAAACAAGGGCAGGTCAAGGGCGGAATTAGAAATTTATAAAGGTGACTAAAATGAAATTAAAAAAACTAAAATTTATAAATGGGGACCAATATGAAATTAAAATTTTTTAGGGGAGTCTTAATAAGATTTTACAAACTTTAAAGGGATTATAGAACTAATTTTACCTTTTAAAAAGTATTATATTCCTAATAGAAAAAAGGTTGACGGGACCAAAACTTTTTTTTTCTATGTTCCGCCCCTGGATTAGATAAAACCCGAGGAATCGCAATGGAGGGAGAATCCTCGCTGATTTATTGTTCGATTAAATAATTTAAATATTCATAAAAGTTTTTATGAGAATAATTTTTTAATTTATTTTATTTTATTTATATTATTACGATTCAAAACTTTAATCTTATTTATTTAAAAATAATTGTCAATTAACATAAGATTTATGTGTTAACCGAAATAAAAAGAATTAATCATGTTTTAATCATAAAATTAAACTAATATAAAATAGATTAAATATATGACCCATCAATTAATTTAGTAATTGCGGATGATCATATTATCATTTATATCATGTTTGGGTTCGAATTTTAGTGTAAGAATTTAATATCTCGCTATTTAGGCTTAAAAGTCAAATAAATATTTAAATTTTATCATTTTTATAGATAGACGTATGAAATATTTTTTATCAAATAGATGTTTAATATTAATTAACCCAACACATTTAAAATTATATCAATTTAATTATTTTTACAATATAATCAAACCAGAATAAATCTATTTTATCAAAATACCAATTAGATAATTATATTATTCGATAAAATAATATTGTTAAATTTTTATTATATCGAGAAAATAATATAACATTTCTAGAAGAACAAATGATTTAAAAAAACAAAAATAAGTAAATTGAATAAATTTTTAAATATGTATAATTAAATTTATTAATTTGTTTTGAAACAAGATCAAATTAATAAAATATAAAAATTTTGATATCAATTTAAGAAAATATCTAATTTATATACTAACTTAGAAAACATCTAATTTAAATATTAAATATATATTTAAATCATTTAATTTTCGTTATATTTTATGATTAAACTGTAAATTCTTTTCATAGTTAATATTTTTATACAATTAATATATTATAATATAAATCTTAATATTTATAATTTAGGATTAAAATAGATTTATGAAATTATATAATTCAATCAATTCTAGGAAAGGTATTTGTGAGGTCGGGGGAATATTCTATGGGACCCACTGGTATCAAGTGGATCCAAAGTGGAGCCCACTTTAAAATTGAAATAGACTCCTTCACCAGTTACAACAAGCTAAATCATGCTGATAAAATTTGGGTGGTATCGGAAATTTTTAGGATCTTGAGTTAAAATTAAAAATATATTCTTATATAATGAAAATATATTGTACGATTTTTTTATTTTTTTTGTTATTATAATTTAAGATTAAAAGTTTAAGGTATTAGTGTAAAATTTAGAGTTAAAGTTTAGAATTTAATTTTTTTAGTGCTGAATATAAAAATATCAAAAATATATATATTTTTCATTAGTTTAAATAATTAATTTAATATTTTAAATATATTCTTTTTATTGTTAGAACTATTTATTTTTATATCTAAAAAAATATTTTTTACCATTAAATTTATTTATTTATTTGATAAATTATAAAAAAATAAAATATATATAAATAATTAAATTTAGGGCTAGGTTGATCAAGACCGTGAGTGATTGCTTAGAGTGCCCTCCGATTGGAAATCGCCAGTCTTTTTCTCATGCCTCCGTTTTAAATTAGAGGGTTTAGTGTTTAAGGTTAGGTATTATGGTTAAGGTTTAGGGAATTAAGGTTATGGTGTATTTTTAAGGTGTAGGTTTAACATCTATGATGTAAAAAGTAAAGATAAAGTTTAAAATTTGTTTTTTTTTTTAATTTTTAATAAGAGACGTGAAAGAAAGCATGACAAAGAGACAAAGAATTTTTATTCTTCTAAGTACTAATCAACTTTGAATCTAATCTAATTTAATCTAATCGTCCCCTGACCCCGATCCATAAGCTATGGAAAACAATGAAAAAATAACTAATATGATTATACCTAAAACTTGTCAACCAAATATGAATCTAATGGATTAAAAAGATTCAACTTGAAAAAGAAAAAGAGAAAAAAAGTTTTTTTGATCCTATCTTGTGTATCAGAATTGTACCTATTAGCATCTGCTGTGCAGTGAGGTATGACTTGAGAGCAATCAGGTCCTGTATAACATGTGTGACATTCACAAACCGGTTCATTTTCATCTCCAACCAGACCATCCAGGTAAGCTCTTCCATGCCCGGAACACCCGATCTCCGCCACTGCTTCAGCTTCAGCTGCTGCCGTTGAGCTCCAACTCAAGCGACACGTAGTCGTACCCACATAAATATTGACGGCAAACAACAGATTGAGAAGTATGGAAAACACCAGACATGGCAAGTATTTGGAGCTGAACTGAATCTTCATCATATGTAATTTTTGTCTTGTTTTTTTTTTTCCTGTCGTCTCTGAGAATCTCCCTTTGTTTATTGAAGTGAAAAACAATACACAGGTGATGTATTTTAAGAGTAATGAAGGTGATGTTGATATTCTGTCTTTCCACCTTTGTATGTAATCTCTGTAGATTTTCTACTGCTATTATTGTCTCCAGACAACGACTTCTTGAGCCAGATAACTGGATAGCTCTTGAAATTCTAACAGAGATTTCTTACATTCATACATATACATCAAAAAATTTAATTAGATGCGATAAATTTTCAGATACAAAAAAATATTTCTTTAAAAAAAATCTTAATATTTATTTTATAATATATAATCGAATTTTTTTTATTATTATAATATGGTAATTGACTAAAAAGTATAGTGGATGAAGGGGAAAAGGGGAAATTTATAAATACAATATTTCTTAGGTCGTTAGGGTCTTTTTGAGAGTCTTGTGGGCTTATTCATTGTTGTTAGGGTTTAGTTTAGGGTTCATTTGGGAGAATGATTAAAGGGTAATATAGTAATTTTACTTTTCGAAGAAAGAATAAAAAACAGTGAAAAGTATGTAAAAATACTAATTTTAATACGGTAAAATCTACTACCTCTTTATCATGGTTCCATCCATGCTTTCTATTGAAAAATTTTAAAAAATTTAATTTAAAACCTAACCTTTATTTTTTATATCCTAAACCCTAAACCTTACACCCTAAAAATACACCCTATCCCTAATTTCCTAAACCCTAATCACACTCCCTAACCTTAAACCCTAAACCCTTAATTTAAAACAGAAACATAAATAAAAGCATAAGAAAAAGGTTGACCATTTATACAATTTTAATATCCCTCTAGATTAACGTAAAAATGTATCATCAAGACATGCTCAAACATAGATAATTTGAAGGTATTAATTTATTATATTATTACTCACAATAACCCAATCTATTTTCTTAATACGATTATATTTTCTAATTTATTAATTTGTTTTAATCTTAGTTTATTTTATTTGTTATAATCGTAATTAGTTTATTAATTCATTTTTTAAATTTTCATAAATAAAAATACATTTGGGTAATTAGCTTATGTAAGCCATGACGTTTACTAAGAACAAAAGCCTAATAAATGAGCTTTGCCAGAGCCCCTTGACCTATCATTTTCCATCAAAGTTGTGATTTTCCCTTTGTGGTTGGAGTTTTGAAGATACCTCTCCACCATGAAAGAGAAAGAATTAGAAGAAAATATCATGATTTATTTATAATTTATGAAGTATAAAGGATTGGTTTAATGGGATAAAATGATAATTTTTTAAATAAAATTAAAGATTTAAATTTTGATATTATAAATAAAAATAATTGAAAATCTATTTCTTAATAAATTTATATAAATTTTAATTTAAATTAATTGATTAATAAATTATATACTATAATTATTAAAAAAACAAGGTGCAGTTAATATACGATAATTGTCTTTATATGATATTTTTAAATATGTTTTATTTTTAAGAAAAAAATTGGACAAATTGTCCAATATTATTTTAGCATTTGTCATTTTCAAAAAAAATAATATATAATAAATAGCTCATATATGATAAATTCTTTACATGTATAATATTTTATATTTATATAAAAAGATTAAATTAAATCTTATGAATAATCAAATCTATCCACACTAAATGTTCTATTACATAGCATTCTAATTTCTAAGTTTGTTTTCATCAATTTAAAAGTAAAATGTTTATTTTAAAATTAAAAAAATTAAATAAATAATTCTGAAATTAATAAAATACGAATATCATCATAAATTTATAATAAAAGAAGATTTAACTATTATATAAATACAAAAATTATATATTTTTTATAATAGGTTTCTTAAATATTTTTTGTTAAAATAGTTAATTAAAAATTTATTTTTAACTTATTTTAGAGTCAACTGAAGATACCTATTTTGACATTTATTTTAATAAACTTTAATTTTTTTATAATATTGAAGGGAAAAAGCATTAAGACATGATCCTGCTCATATATTTGTAAGAAGAAATGTACGGATCACATTAAACATTCCAAGAGAAGGGAGGACTAAGTTTAAAAGATGATCACTTTTTGTTTAATCAATATAATTTTAATTATCAATTTTGAAAAACGATCGGTAAGATCACTTAGATTTTAGAATATAATTTTTTTATTATTCTAACGTTAATTACCGTTAAACATCGATAGAAAAATGATTTGACGTAATAAATAAAAAATAAATTATTTAAATAGTCTCTAAATTATTATTTTATCTTTAATTTTACTCTTAAAATTTTAAAATTTTTAGTCGTAAAGAAAAAGAATCCAAGATTTGGTTAAGAATAAAAAAAAATTAATTTTTCAAGATTAAATTAAAGATAAAATAAAAGTAAAATAATAATTTAAAGACTAATTTATCTTTTATTTATTATGTCAGATTATCTTTCCATTAATATTTAATGATAATTAACGTCTGAATAACCAAAAATTTACACCAAAAACATAATTTTATTAGTTATTTTTTAAAAAATCGATGACCAAAATTATATTAAGATTAAACAAAGATGACCATTTCAATACTTAACCCTATTTTACAAAACTATAGATTCTATTATTTCTTAAACTATGTATTTTTTAGATGACTCTAAAATATTTTTTGAGATGTTTTGTCCTTTGAACAAGTTATAATCACTTTTAACCCTTTATTATGACATCTGTTTAAAAATTAGCCCAATTAAATCACTCCATTTGACTCTTTTGAGAAAACAAATTGAATGGTTTTAATAAAAATAAGTAAATGTCATGTTAAGTCTCTTAAATTTTATATTTATTCAATTTAACCCCTATTTTTTAAAAGTTGGAATTCATTAGCAAAACAAGAACTGGCATCTTCTTCTACAATTCTGTTCATCTTTAACTCAGAAACCAGCATAACTATGCATTTAAATAAATTATTTAGCATCTTGTTTGTCTGCTGAGAAAAAGTACATCAATTCAAAACTAATATTCTTTGCATACTGAAATCAAAATATAGGATAGCTCAAACAAGCAGCAGCAGCAGCAGCAGCAGCAGCAGCAGTCAAACTGAATTCAGCTACTAAAATGAAGACACAGAAGACTCCCATTTTCCCAGTTTTCCTAGTAACCAAACAAAAAATAAGCTGAAAATGGCAACAAAAACCACCAAATTATAACAATTGTGAAAAGGGTTTTTAGTTTTAATAAATTTGGATTGAGAAAAGTACACCCTTTTCATTTCAAACCATCCTAAGCCTTGAATGTCCCCCGATTCTCCACTGTTCTCCATCATCTCCAAGCAAAAATAACCCCACAGTACCCTCGGAAAATAAGAAGTTGGAAACAAAAGGAATATAATTGATCATCAAAAAAACCTAGCTAGAATCCCACATTCTTTTGCTACACTCCATGATTCTTTCTTGCATGGAAAAGGAAAAGCAATAAATATTTCAGAGGAAACAGGGAACATCCTGCAACAAAGGAACAAAGAAAAGTTCACATTGTAGCATTTGCAGGAGTCTAGATCATTCCAATGTGAGTCGTTAAGGGAAGAAATTTGCTGCTTCTGGACAATAGAAACGGTACCGTATTGAAGAGCAAGTAGAAATGAGTTCTGCTGGAGTTTGAACAGGATCTCAGCACGTTCATTGTGACGTTTATACATAGATCAATCAAATTTGACTGCAATATTTCAAAGTAACAAAATTTTGGCATCTAATAATTATTGTAGATTTTTTAAAATATTCTTTAATAGTCTTAAATCAGAATCTTTTGTTTAGTGTTCTTGATTCAATTATTCATAATTTTTATAGTAATATTACTAGGATAATTATTTGATATATCAGTTATGTATATACAATCAATATTAACTTGTTTATTTGAACATTAAATTCTAAACTTTAAATTTTATATGACTCGTGAGAATCGAATAATCGAGTTTTTCCTTTGGAGAGTGGTTCAAGGCAGGATCCCAACCTTTTCTGAACTTTCGAAGCGTGGTGTCGTACTCTCCAGTTCTGGTATGCCTGCACTTTGTTCTATGGCATTCAAATCAGTTTATCATTTAATTTGTCATCGTGAATTTGTGATGTTACTTGGCGAGTGTGGTAGAAATGGTGCTTTCTTTGGTGATCACTTTTAAGGGCGATAACGAGTGGAACTAAACCGAGTTTGAGGTTTAACGAATTTCAAAATTTAGACTCGAGTTCGGTTCGAAAACAATACTATAAGATTTGGTTAGGTTCGAAGCTCATTAGGTTTGACTCAAGCTCGGCTCGAAATGAACAATTTCAATATATATTTTTAATGATTTTTTAAAATTTTTGAGCTTATTCACAATTTTTTGAGCCGAATTTATATCGGTTCGACTCGACTTATAAGAATCTTAAACTAAATTTAAACTTAAATCAAACTCATTCAAACCAAACTTTAATTGAACTAAATACGAATAACTCACGATCCAGTGAGTCTCACCCCCCAATCACTTTTGTTTACAGGGAACTCAATGGTTTTGCCCATAAGCTGTCCAAATTAAAGAATCTGAGAGTCCGAGGTTATTTGATTTTAATCTTAGTTTTATTTAACATTATTTTTCAAATTAGTTTTTGACTAATAGTATTTAAACTTTGTCCGAATCCACAAATTATAGTACAAACCACCCTACTTCTCCTAAAATTCAGTTGAATCTTTAATATTTTCCAAATTTTCCCAATATTATTATTATTATTTAAAATGGATAATTTTGGTCCTTTTTTATTTTTTTCCAAAAAATATTATTAAAAATTAAAAAATAGAATTATAAAACACTTATTTATTCAATTTAAAAAATTTATTTTTTTCATATTATTACCTGTAATGCCCATAACATCCAGGATTCGTCCTATTTGGCTGCCATTTCTTCTATTTTCTGTTTATATGATATTTTTTTTAATTAGGGCTTTTAAATTAGGTATTTAGGGTTTACTTCCATATGAGTCAATAGATCGACCAAAGAGAGGTCAATTAGTCAAATTAAATTTTTCTGATTTTAGTGATAAAAAATTAAATTCATATAAATTAAATATCAATATTATACATAAATATTAATTTAAGTTTATTTAATATAAATCACGTTATGAGCAGAGACAGACAGATGTAGGGTGAAGATGATAATTTAATCTAAAAAATGTTAGTTTTCAGTATGATTCGATAGGTTAAATTTTTTATTTAAAAAATTGAATTTAAGTTAGATCAATTAGATTATTAAAAAAATAAAATTAGATCAGATTTAAGGTAAAAAGCTTTTAATTTGATATATTTATACATATTTAATATTTTATTAATTTTTATAGATTAAATTAAGTTAAATTTATTTTTTATTAAAATATCAAGATCGAATCAAAATTATATTATAATATTTATTATAAAATTTAAGACAGATAATATTTTTTTAATTTTTTAATATAATTATATCAATTTGATGTTAATTTATCCAAAAATTATGCCACCCTCGAGGAGAAATATTTTTTTAAAACAATTATATATAAAGTGGAGTTAACGCGTAAGGGTGGACACCGAGAGACGCGGCTTGACAGTCAAAGCTGGGGAATAAGTGGCTGAAACCCATTGCACTCGCTGACTCGGACTCATGACTCACGAAAAAAAATAAATCAAACAAGAAAGAAAAGGAATAATGAATGTTTTGCCCACCAACATTAAAAGCAAAACATTTTAGCTCTCAAAATTTCAATTATTATTTTTTGTTAATTTTTAACATACTACTTGAAATAACATATATATATTATTCAGACTTCTCTTCATATATAAATATAATAATATTAAATATTTAATTACATTCAGATCCATATTTTCTAATATATTGTACAAATAATATATCTATCAGATTAAATTTAATCAATATTTTTTATTAAATCAAACTAACGGAAGAAAATAACACATATAATTAGGCCAATAAAATAAGTGTAAACATCCATAACATTATATTTTTTTAATTTTAGTATTTTATCGTTACAAATTAATGAGAAAATTAATATTATGTTTTTTATTTTTTTCGTTTTTTCTCTTAATAAGAATACCACATGAAATATATCATTAAAGTTTAACAATAAGTACCAACATAGAAATAAAATATAATATTAGGTACTATTTTACTAAAATATTTAATTGAGTGACCAAAATTGAAATATTCAAATAGGTGGAGTGCAAAATAGTTAGTTTATCCAAGAAATAAACCATGGTTAGATGAGTAGTTGTTGAAGTACGTTAGGTCGCCTCCCGTACGAGAAGGAGCTGACGCCTGCACCTATGTCAGTATGACGCGTTTTCCCTTTCCCCTCTGCCCCGCACCGCCGTATTTAAAGCCTAGCCTTTACCCCCCAGCTCCGTGTCTCTCAATCCTTTCATTTACTTTCGCTTTCTCTGTTCAGGATTCAACTCTCAACTAAAACCCCAAGAAAATTCCATAAACATCACCCATCACTAAACAACTGGATGATTCCTGTCTTCTCAACCCTCTTTCATTTGTACTTAAAGGGAAGGATCATTGAGTTGTGAAGCATCTAAATTCTAAAACCATGGCGTCGTCTTTGGAGAACCTGGGCAGTATAGAATCATGGGCGTTTCGTCCCAGTTTCACCGATTCATGGCTCTCTGAAGCTTTTTCTCGAGATACTGAAGCTCTCACCCGGGCACTCCAAGTCTCCATTTCTAACTCTGATTCTAGTTCTCTTTCCCCGCTCTTCTCCCTCCTCAACTCCGACCCTTTGCCCACTCCCTCTGGCTCGAACGTTTCCGGTTCCGACCCTGAAACCACGCTGAAACGTCAACGGACAGTGGAGCTCCCTCCGACGGGGAAAGTGTCCAAGTCAAAACGCAAGTCCCGGGCCTCCAAGCGCTCCCAAACCACATTCATAAAAGCGGATCCTACCAATTTCAGGCAGATGGTGCAAGAGGTGACTGGGGTCCGGTTTAGTAACGCTCAGATGTGTCCCAGTCCGATCCTGAAGCCCGAGCCTCATAGACCCGGAAGCTTGCCTACGCTTGACACCTCAGCGTTCTTATTAGACCCCCGCCATCCGTCGTCTGTAGCCGTTCCTGGGCCTAGCTTTGTTCCGTTACAGGCTTCTGCGATGGCCAACACTGGAGCTTCCTCTGATCGCAACAGTTTTCCTTGCTTTCCCACTCTAGAATCCTGGAAAGCTTAGTTTTTTTGCTGTTTTTCACTTCAATCATCAGTTGTTTTACCCCTTTTTTGTTGTAGTTTTATGATTATCAAAGCAGGAAATGGGTGGATCTGTTCATATAGTTTCGTTTTCCCCTCAATCAAGCTCCTTTTTTCGACTTTGAAAACTGAAAATCAAATCACAGATTTCGAACATATTAACTTAAAGTTGTAATATCGGACTGAATTTCTTCCCATGGGGTCCACAAACAAACAATATTATAATGACCCTATTGAGAAAATAGTTTTCTGTAGCTTATTACGAAGTAAAAATATTGTATTTGTCTTAAAGAAACAGTTAGTCTTAGTTTTGTAAGTTCAGTACTCTGTTTATGGTTCAAGTTGTTTTGGAAGATCTAATTATTTTGAAACATGTTCGATATGTTTGTAAGTAGTAGTCGACAGATCCAGTTACAACAAACAGTTGACAAACTGAACGAATCAGATGTTCTTTTATTTGAAGCATGTTGCACAATAATAGTCAAATAAATATTTAAATTATATTTTTAGATATATATATTTAAATTTTATTTTAAATTAAATAAATATCTAACGTTTTATTATATCATCTATTTAAAATTTTATACGTATTTTTTTCTGTTATCAAATAAAATTTAAACACATGATAAAGTTTTTTATTTTTAAAAATAAAATTCAAAAATAAAAATTATTAATTAACCTAACATGTTTAATTTCTCTAGAAACTCTGAAATTAAATTTCTCAATTCTTATTTTTTATTTAAGTACTACCGATCACTCTTATCTTCGTATAATCATCGATTCATGGGTATGTCAAACGATGTGAAAGATGTGATTTAAGAGTTTGATTCAATTTTTTTTTACAGATTTTTAAAAAATATGTTTATAAATAAATTCATAATTTAAAAATACAAGAAATAAATTGTGTGACATATTTTGATTGGATGGTGTTTTTTTAATAATTATTAAAAAAATCTTAAATGAATTATAGAATAAAACATTAAATACCTATTTGATTAAAAATATAATTTAAACATTTCTTAAAAAAATATAATCTAAACATTTATTTGATTATTAAACCTAAAATATATAAAATAAATTATCTCTTTTAAAAGATCTTATATCTCTTTCTCTCCCAAATAAAAACCATATATTCTTTTTTAATATTCTTATAAATTTTTATAGCTAAAAAATTATATTTATAATTATGAAAAATATTAATTAAAAATTAATGTTTAAAGTATAACATGTATGGTTTAAAATTATAATTTATCATTTAATTTTTAGTTCGTACATATAAGTACAACAAGATTTTATTCTATTCCGAATAATATTTCTTTATTTTTCTGTTAAAAAATATATTAATATTAAAATAAATATACACACGATGGATTATATAATCTCTCATTAAATCAAAAGCATTAAATGATCGTTGACTATAACTCAAATTCTTTTCCAATTGATTATTTCTATATCAAAAGAAATGAGCTACATTCAAATATAGGGCTGTTCAAAATTTAATTTTAATCGAATTATCGATGAAATTATTTTTTTAATTGATTAAATAATTTTAGATATGATAATTTAATAATTATTTTTTAAATTTTAATTATGATTAGTTATGTTCAAAATTAGTTAATTAATTAAAATTATTATATATTAAATAATATTATATATATATGATCACTGAACTTTTAAAAATAGTAAAATATCATTAAATTTTTTTAATATGTCATAAAATGATCAATAAATTTTTTAAAGTTTATAAATAATATATAATATTATATGATCATTGTGTAATAATTTAAAATTTTTAATGATTATTTTATAATTTTTTTAAAAAATAATAGTTAAAAATATCATTTTAACATAACTTAGTGATTATTTGTGTATTTTAGTCAAAAACTTATAACTGAAATCGATTAATCAGAAATTAACTAAATTTTATTCGATTTAATTAAAATATTTAAAAAAATTCAATTCAATTATCGATTAACTGATAAAGTCTAAAAATTTTAATTAATAAATTCTAACTATTTCGATTTAATTGGTTAACTAAACCGATGAATCGTACATACTATTCAAATACAATCACTTTCATCTCATTTGTTACATCAACAAAACTCATTAACATTAATTTTTAATCATTAGATAAAAGAAACATTAAATTCATCTAAATATAATTTTTATATTTAAACTTTGTATATTATATCTTTTGTTTTTAAAATTTCTCCCATTTTTTCTTCCTTCACCAAAATTCATAATTTCAATCGATTACATTATTCCAAAATTTCTATATTAATTATGAACAATTTAGAAAATATTTCTTACTGAAATTCCTAAGACGTTTCTTTAAACAAAAATGTGTAGAAAAAACTAGGAACAGACAGAGTCAAACACGAAATAAAAAAACGATAAGGGAAGACCAAGGGACGACTTAGGATAATCAACAAAAGAATGAGAAGAAGTAAAGAAACTTTAAATAAAAAATATTAATTTAACTTTAAATTCTTTCGATATTATATTGTTGTTCCGGTCACTGATACCAATATATAGGCTATTCTAATCGTATCGATCGGGATGATCTAAATATTATCTTGATAAGAGAATTTAGGGATTAAATTAATATTTTATTTAAAGTTTAGGTCTTAAATTAAAAAAATAATTTTTTCTAACTAACATGTTATATACCATCAAACTAATTGGTATTAATGATTAACGACACAATGATTGAAATTAAACATACCACATAAGTGATAAAAATATATATTTTTTAAATAGGTGATCAAAATAGAAACACGATCTAAATAGAAGGATCTTTGGTGAAATTTATCTATTTTTAAAAAAAATTAATTTAGTCCTTCAAAAATTTCCAAAATTTAAGTATACCCCTTGAACTATATTGCCGATATTCATTTAACATATTATTAACATTAGAAAAAACATATTCATGAATATAATCATAAAGATATAGTTGATCAAAATTTTTGAAAAATTAAAAATCTGTTCATAAATAATAAGTCAACAAACCCTAAATGAAGATATTTCTTTTTTAAATATAAAATAATCAAACATAAATATTAATAATTATATAATAAACATAAATATTATTAAACACATTTTATAAGAAAAAAAATAATTTAAATGAAAATTATTAAAATAACTAATAAATAAATTTATTTATGATCATAAAGGAACTAAGCATATTTTTTAAAACTTTATTTATTAAATAAATACTATAATTTTTATTAATATTGTTTTATTTAGCTTAATAAACACTAGTAATAGGCCGGGTTCCATGGGAAGCCCAAGTAGCATTAGCGTAAGCCCAGTGTAATGTCCGATAAAACGAAGTTCGTCTTCTTCCTTTGGCTAACACACTGCCTCAGTCTCTTTTGGGGAAACTCCTCTGGTAAGGCTACTTCTAGTCTCATTCGATTCCTCTCATCTTCTTCGTAAATCATTTCTAACAAGGCATCGCTTGCTTTTCCTTCGTAGGATCCGATCAATTTCTAGGACGAGTGCTTCTATTTTTATTTCTTTATTTGTTTTCTCAGTTTCTTGATTGTTTACTGCGTAGCTAGACCTTGAAGAACAAATCATTGGAAGAGTAAGATTTGCAGAATTAAAAGAGATGAATTGAAAAAAAGAAACCTTTTTTTTTTCTTTCGCTTTCTGGAACATTGTTTGGATAGAGCTCTGAATCTGATTGGGGAATATGTTTTTGTCTTTTATTGTTGATTGTTTGTTGCATTATGGACAGTCAATTTACTTTATTGTATCTTATTTAGTGCTGTAGTTAATATTGATAAAATTTACTTTTAAAAAGAATGATCATTTCCTTCTTTTTTTACTTCCTAAAAACCAAGTAATTCTGCTGGGTTTTGTTATTTGTGTGCTGCATTATGGTTTAAATGATGGTTGTTGTGTATAATGTCTTTGGAATTTGCTTGTAGGAGTAAAGAAAATCATGTTGTTGCTTTAATTCATTGAAGTAGATATAAGCCCTTGATGATATTCAGTTCACTTAGCAGATTGTCATCTGATTATGCTGGAAAAGCAGCTGATTTGAAGAGTCTGTAAGACTATTTGAGGGTTTTTCATTTTTGGATTTTCTTTAATAGAGAAGGCGATGTCAACTGGAAGAAATACCCATTGGTGTTATAGATGCGCACGCCTATTTCTCCTTCGAGATCGTGACGCAGTTTGCTGCTATTGTGGTGGGGAATTTGTTCAAGAATTAGATGATCTGATAAATGTTGGTCCTATTGATTTTTTCGCTAACTATGGACAGGGCCGTAGGATTGGTCTTCTGGATTCTTTTTCAGTCTTCATGAGGCAGCAATTGGTTGACAGAAATCTTAACCGTAACATCAGGGGAAGAACAGATTCAAATCCTGAGGATAATGCAGCAGTTGGTCCTTTGTTGATTTTTGGTGGCCAAGTCCCTTTTAGATTGTCTGGGGCTGATGGGATTGAAGCTCTTTTCAATGGGGCTCCTGGGGTTGGTTTTGCACGAGGTAACGCTGGAGATTATTTCATAGGCCCTGGATTAGAAGAATTGATTGAACAACTCTCGGCTAATGATCGGAGGGGCCCTCCCCCAGCATCCCGATCTTCAATTGATGCGATGCCTGCTGTTAAGATAACTTGGAGGCATCTTCATTCTGATTTGCACTGTCCTGTTTGCAAAGATAAATTCGAACTGGGGTCTGAAGCAAGGCAAATGCCATGCAATCATATGTATCATTCAGATTGCATCATTCCATGGCTGGAGCAGCACAACACTTGTCCTGTTTGTAGACAAGAATTATCACCACAACGAACAACTAGCAGCCATGGTCAACGCTCAAGCAGTCAAAGTGGAACCACTTCCAGCAGAAGAGAGAGCAGACGGAATCCATGGTCTTACATCTGGCCATTCCGTTCATCGAGCTCAAGCTCTAGCCGTAGCCATAATTAAGGTGATGGAAGCAGCCCTTCGAACCTGAATGAGAACCATCATTATCACTCGACGGGCTACAGGTGATGACCGTTTGACTGAGGTGTGTATATCGAGGACTTTCTTTTCTTTCTGTTGTACTGAAAGTGCATGTAAAAGTATTTGAGTTGAATTTCATCATCCCAAGCATGTAGATCAATCTAGCAACATGGTAGAGTACTATCTGAACTAAATTTCATATGCTGAAATTAATGTGTGTCATGCATTGGCATTTGAATAAAGTGTATGTATGTGAGGTTACAAGGGTCCATGTCGTTTGGTTAACCCAATATAATTTCATAGGTTGTGGATTCATTTGATTATGCTATATGCACTCTTTTAATTGGTCATGTAAGTCTATATGCTCATATAAAATGTGCATTATTTTTTTTACAGATCCTATTCTACTTCTACCTAGAGGGGAGGGAAGGACGGTCGAATTTGGTTTCGAACCTGGAACATAAGGGAAGGGGATGAGACCCGGGACATAATAAAAGAAGATGAGAATAAGTGAACAATTCTGACCAACCGACCATAATGTTGGCTCAGATGCATTTATTTTAAAGTTAGTGTCTTGAATTTATGAATATTTTAGGGATAAATCACATTTTAGTCCATGAACTTATCTACTTTTCTTACATTTGTGTTTCATTGGAGACACGAAAGGACAAAAACGTAAAATACATTTATTTTTACAGAACTCCCTCGATGGACATCCCACCATCCACAAATCTCGCTCGAATCTTACTAAGCATTTTAAAAAATATCCTTCCATTAACTCTATTATTATTATTATTATGTTAAACATAAAATTTTCAGAAATAGAATTAAAAAGTTGACACGTATTTATACAACCACAAAGTTATTAAGAAAATAATAGGAGTTTTAAGTCTGATTTTTGTCTCATGACAAGATGTCTTTGTTGACTTCAAATTTATTAAACTAAATCTTGACTTCTAAATTTTATAATTATTATTTATTAAAATTAAAGTTAAATGATTTTATTTTATATTATTCATTTTTATTTTCACTTTTTATTTAGTTAAAGTTAAATTGAGATTGGTTAAAATATGTAAATTTTAAAGTAGACCAAATAATATTTTATGTTAAAACAAAAATTTTATATTCTCAATAAATTTAACTATTTTTGTTTGCAACTTAAGAAGTTAAGTGATATTTTCAGTTATAAGCTGAATCTATTATCGAATTGTCTAATTTTGTTAGACTACACAAATATAACATTTTAAGTTAAAACACGTTATAATCTAACGAGTAAAAATCATTTATATCTTTATCATAGCCCTTTTATATTTTATATTAAATTTTTTTAAAAATTAAATTTTAAACCATAATCTTTTATTTTTTATATCATAAATCCTAAACTATATACCCTACCCTTAATTCCTTAAACCGTAATCATAATACTTAATTTTAAACTCTAAATCCTAAACTTTAAGCCTCTAATTTAAAACAGAAACATTAATAAAATCACGATTAAAAAATAAACAATTTACACTCTAATCTAACTTTCAGTTAGGATGTAGCACATCAGAACTACTGCATGTCATATTTCAGAGACTTAATATTAAAAAAACATTAAAACTAAATCATTTTTATAATATAAATATTTTAAAAAATTATTAAAATAAGTGTTTAATATTATATTTTATTTTTATTTTAAATTTATTTAAACACATACCTTAATTAAAAAATCTGAAAACCTACTTAGTATTAAACCTATTTTACGATTATCGTACAATTTTTATTTTTGATTTAATATCAAAATAAATATTGAAATTATTTTATTTTTATATTTTTTTCATTCCATTTGAGATCAATCTTATTTTAGTATTTATGTTTTTTTTTTTACAGAATCTATTTAAAATAGTAGTATTTGAAAGTTGTACTCAGAAAGAACCAAATTGAGGCGTGACAAGGGGAAAAAAGGAGCACCGAGTGAGTGAGTCCGTGTCTTCATCCCATTTATTTTATATTTTTAAAGACCTGAGTTGTGGAGTTGGAGATAGAGATGCTGCACTCGTTCCTTCTTTATCCTCAAACCCTACACAGGTTTCCTTTGTCTTTAACTGGAAATCATAAATAAGACCATATAGTTATTTTTTAAAGTGAGTACAAACACCAGCTTTTCAGATCTATATTAAACAAAAATGTGTAAAACCTGTGCTGTGCGGTGGTGAAGGAAGACAAAAATGGGAGCAAGTTCAACAGAAGGGAATGAGGAAGGGAATGGTGCTTGAAACCCATGCGGCATTATGGGGAAACTTGAGGAAGAACAAAGGTTGAGTTCAAGTGTAGACAGCGAGGTAACGGCGGAGTCTACGGCCGCCGGACCGATTTCGAGTTTGAGCTCTAGATTTGCTGCCTGTGGATCCACACGATCTTTGTTTGGACTTCGGTGCTTTCTCGTTGTACTCTTCTCTTTCGCCCTCTTTCTTCCAGCTTTGTTTTGGTTGCCTCCTTTTCTTAGGTTTTCAGATCAGGCCGATCTGGATCTTGATTCCAGATTCAAAGGTTCGTTCTCTCTTTATCTTTTTCTTCGTCGGAAATTTATGCATGGATCTGGGGAAAAAGTGAGTGAGTAATTTCTTGATTTTTAGTTTTCTTTTAGGGCCGTTTTAGTTTTGTTTCATGTTTTCCATTCCTTTCCCCCTCATTTCCGCTCTCTTAGTCTTGCATATAATCAATGAAATAAGATGAACTTAATTTGGGAATTTTTTTGTTACTTTCTGTATTATCTTTTTAAATATTTATTATTTTTCATGAAACTAGAAACCAATCTTTTTCAGGTTTAGTTATTTAAGTTATACCAAACTTAGCGTTTCACTTCTTGATTTCATCATACTTTTTGTGGGAATTGAAGTCTATTTTCCTTAACTTAATTCGGTTGTTTTACCTATCATTTCTTTCTTTCTTTTTTGACTCAACAGGAGAAATATTTTGAAACCCTTAGTTTTTTTTAGTAATGGAAGAAAATTTTCCCTTAATAGTCACAATTTATCTACATAAGAAAGGGAATCTTAGAGAGTAGTCAAACAAATTAAATTTTAAATTATTTAAATTTAGTTACTCGTATAAATCATCAGTTTGAGGTCCATCCAATAATATCAATCTATTTTAGTGTAACTTTTAACTGTCAATTCCTTAGTTGCATTTAGTTACACGTAGTAAAGAGGTGAAAATTTCATCTTGAAAAAAAAATAAGGTGAAAATTTTTCATTAGATACCACCGGTGAGATGGTGAGCCATCCAAAAATAAGATGAAAAATTTTCATTAGATATCATGGATGAGATGGTGAGCCATAAGGACAGAGCTCCAAGGCCCCCAATCTGTGCTCTAAAATTTGGCTAAAATAATAATTCGGTCCATGTGAAAATAACAATTTGGCCCATGTAAAAATAAATATTTAAATTTAAAAATAAAAATAAAAATAAAAATAAAAATATTAAACATATAATCAATTAGGGATCAAACTAAAGAAGAATGATCATGCTTTAAATTTTTTGGTCTAATAACAATTTAGGTCCTTATAAGTTGAAATATTAGAGACAATAGGCCTTGTCTCACGAATTTTGCGATTAAATACATAATAAACCCTTGCATTTCATAAATCCAATATTGAGCTAGACTCGTCTAATAATTTTTTTTTTCTATTGGTTGGATATACCTTAGGTGTTCCATATCCCTTGGTTAACTGCCTAACTCATTAGAAAGAGTTTGCAAGGTTTATTTATTTATTTATTTTATTAAATCTTATATGATATACGGATTAGGAAGCAGGAATGTTGTCACCATAATCCATATATTATTAGTATAGGGTTTAGGGTTATGTAGAATAACAAATTTAATTATTTTTAAGTTTATGAAATTGTAAACTTTTGGTGATGGAGTTGAACTTTTTGTTGCATGATTATCACTATGAAACTGGCTAAACTGTTAAACAGAATTTAATTCTTTTTGGTCCAAACCAGTTCAACCGTTAAAGTAACAGTATAAAACTGGATTGGACTATTGAAAAAATTGTATTCTATGCGTATTTTTTTTTCAAAATTTTATTTGTAATTGTTTAGATTTACAATTTTAATCTCCTAGTTTCGTATTAAAAATCAAACTGCCTAGTTGAACCGGAAACCGCTCGTGTTTGTTGTGACTAATAATGCCATTGCCTGAGGATGCTACTTGTTAGAAAGGGAATGAAGGTAGAACAAAAGTTAGGTTAACTGGTTAAGGGATGAACCCCTTGACCATCTGACTTTCTGAATATGAGAGTGACTAAGCTGTGCTCTCTGTGATGCTGATGTGTTTAAACTCGAGTTTTCGTGGATAGAATCACTTTAGTTGGTTTATTTAGTTCTTGGGAAGAAATGGTTTACTTTAGCTGTAGTTATACTCAGGGACGGAGTCAGGATTTAGGGTTGAGCCAAAACATAAATATTTAGAAGTAAGGGGAAAATTCATAAAAAAAAATATTTAAAAAATTTAAATAGGAGGATGAAAGTGTAAAAAAATATTCTTCAGGAGGATGAAAGTGACAAAAAATTTACTATTTTCTCATTCAAAGTGACTCGAGTTTTCATGTGTTTTAACTCTACCAAATTTTTAACCCTAAACCCCACCACCTTGTGGCTTCGTCAGTGATGAACTAATATGCATAAAACCTCTACAGTCAGTATTACTACCTATTTGAAGAAGAAAAAAGGGTTAAATTCTATGATACTGCACATTTTTGAAAAGGCTCAGAAACGTTTCATGGCAGATCAAAAGGCTTCCTTGTTCAGGATCCTTTTCTCTTTGATCTCGTGATCTGTATATTTTCTTTGTGGTAACCAGAAACTAATTTGCTTGGCAAAAAAAGAAAAAAAAAACTCTTTCAAATGTTGTTTAGGCTTATGTTCTTTCTGCTGCAATCTAGATGGACACTAAAAATAATACTTGGTTCTGCTAATTGTGTGCCAAGGTGTTGGCATATTATCAAAGAATATCAAGAGCAAAAAGTTGGAAAAGAAAGCAGTTATGTGTCAGCTCAAGATTATCTAATCACTATGTATTTATATCCACGTTTATCAAGTAACATAGGGAGGTATTTGAATTTGTACTTTTATTTAGCCATATACAGGCTGTTGTTCTGGAGTAAACAATTAGTGGTTTGCTGAGAGTAATGTCATTATGTTTTCCCATTGTCAGGTGATCTGATGTTGCTTTTTAGGTGGAATTTTGTTGACTTGAAACTCCTAATTCCTTTGTGGTTTGACGGTTATATCAATTTTCCCCTTAGCCTTTGCATTCTGTAATGGACTGATGTGATAATAAGAAAGGGATTAAGAGGTTGAAGAAGGTAGGAATGAAGAGAGAAAATATTTCATTCATAAACTCAAATCATACCCGTTACAGAATTCAGTACTACTAAAATAGGTACACCAATTGGTTATTTTTGGACAGGTGTCAACTAACAACTGGCCCACATGGCCTCATCCTTACAGAAGTAAAAACAAAAATAGCATGACTCATACTTAAATAAAACGGTTGCATTGGTTCAGAAAACCGGTCCAACTTCATCCAGCTTGATCCGGTTCAGTCTCTTCTTTCTCTTCCAGAACGACGCTGTTCTCCTTCTCGATTGACATCTGAATTCTTTTCCCCAAATTCATCAGATTGAGCCCTAATTCCTCTTTCGATTTCTCCCCTTTCTTCTCCTTCACAGCCTCAGCCATGACACATTCAGTATAGTTGTTGTCATGGTTGTTGTGTCTGATCTTACTGGAGATAGTCGATAGGCTTGATTTAATCTTTTCTGTGGGGTTGGGCTAGTTGAATTTAGAATCATGATAAACAGGTCATATTTGTGAGCATGATGTCTTATTTTCATTGCCATGATATAGGGTTCAAAATTTTGAACTGACAAATCCTTTCTTGTTCAGGTCATCATATTGTAGCAAGCTTTAATGTTGAGAAGTCAGTTCCCTTGTTGAGAGACAATTTCTTGCAGCTTGAAAATGATATTTTTGATGAGATAGGCTTTCCCACAAGCAAAGTATATACTTTGACCCCTTTTGCTATAACATATGTGCATACTATTTACAGATACTGATTAGTTTTTTGAACCAGGTGGTTATCTTATCCCTTGAACCTTTAAGTGGGTCGAACATGTCAAGGGTTGTGTTTGGGGTTGATCCTGATGTAGGGTATTCGAAGATATCTTCAACTGCGCTAAGTTTGATAAAGGCTTCATTTGAATCTTTGGTTATAGGCCAACCACCTCTGAGATTGACTAAGTCCTTGTTTGGGGATCCATCCTTATTTGAGGTGCAAAAGTTCCCTGGAGGAATTACTATAATTCCCCCACAAAGTGCATTTCTTCTACAGAAAGTGCAAATTCCATTCAACTTTACCTTAAACTTTTCTATATATCAAATACTAGAAAATTTTGATGCAATGACGAGCCAACTGAAGGCTGGATTGCATCTAGCCACATATGAGGTTTGGCAATATTTCCTTTTCTCTTGATTTTAGTTTGCTATTTATATTTCTTTCTCTTTTGCATTTTAGTGCTTTAGTTTTTTTTTGGGAGAAAAGATTAAAGCATGCTATATGCTATAATGGTTTTTGTTTGCTCTTGCATCTGCAGTGCATACTCTGATGGTTTTATTTTGTGAATTCCAGAACTTGTATATTAGGTTGTCGAATTCCAAAGGGTCCACCGTTACTTCTCCCACAATTGTTCTGTCATCTGTTCTACTGGCCGTGGGGAGTCCATGGACACCAAGATTGAAGCAACTAGCTCAAACCATCACAGGACCTCATTCAAGAAATCTTGGCCTGAACCACACTGTTTTTGGTAGGGTTAAACATGTTCGTCTTTCATCCATTTTGCAACATTCTCTTCATGGAGGTCATGGCAGTTCAAACTCGGGGTCCCCATCTCCAGCTCCCTTGCCTCATACACAATCCAGTCACCACCACCACCACCACCATCACCACCACCGCCACCATCATCACCGCCACCACCACCACCATAGTGGTAATCTAGCTCCTGCAGTTTCACCAGCTACATCAACAGAGAAAGGTGCACCTGCGCCTGAAGACTATTCACCTTCCCCTGAGAGAATTCCATCCGGATCTCATTCAAATTATGAGGCAAATCCTCCAGGTTTCCGGCATGGGAATAAAAGGACCAAGGGAAAGACTGGACAGGACTCTAATTTAGCCCCTATTGTGGCACCCAAAATTTCTCCTCACCATTCTGCTGCCACACCACATGTAAACCCACCAGCATTGGCACCCAAATCTAAGCACGGAGCCATCCCCCATTTGGTCCCCGCTTCTAGTCCACTGCCAAGTGTAGTTTTTGCTCATGTTGTGCCCCCAGCGAAGAGTAAACCAAATAAAGAGGATCCTGACAGAACACTTTCTGTTTCACCATCAGCATTCACATCTTTATGTGAGTGAATCCTGCTTTATGAAATATTTAAAGCTATATTTTTGACATCTTAGTGTAGTGATGCATATCACTTAAAATTATGGCCATAAATCATTTCAATCTGTTCACCAGAATGATTTCTGTAGATCGCTTTTCACATAGAGGGGTTTTTATTCTGATTAGTTATTGAACTTTTAGAGACACTTCTACAAGTTTAAGAATACTACTTACATTCATGTCAAGCATTTTCTCTCGCATTGATTGTATATTATTTGAGTTTGGCTTGAATTTTATTCCATAATTTGCTGAGATTCAGTATAGTTTACTTAGAACTTTTGTGCATGTATGCTTATATCCTTTCCTTTGGCAGCTTCAGCAGGCATTCAAATTGTGCAATGGCAATGGCCACTTCCACTCCTACTAGCTATTATGTTACATGTATAGCAACAGAGGAACAACCTATTTCTTATGTACCGGTCAGTTGTATAATCTGAAGTGAAAGGTAAGTGAAAGGTGATGCCGCCAACAGCGTGGCCTCGTCTCTTGTAGTGGAGTGGATAGGCTTAGTGTTTGGTGCTGTAAATAGTTGATTAAATGTGGAAGTGGCAGGAAGCATTTTCAGGTCAAAGTCACAGTGGTGGCAGGCCATCGATTATGTGATTGCTACACTGTTTTGTGTATTCTCCTTTTGCAGAAATCAAAGGCAAGGCCTACTTCAGTTTTTGTACAATGTTAATTAACATAAATTATCTAATAAAAAAATATATTTCAGTCTCTATTGTCACGTGACATTATGCAGAAAAGTGGTCCAACTTGTATCAACCATATGCTGAAAAATATGACAATTTCCCCCCTTCAGGTATGGGATAGAAACTTGGTAGCAGCCTCTTGGAACTGCAGTTGATAGTTTCTGAACAAAGTAGATTGCATGCTTTTTACCTGTGCCATTTTTATTGCAAACATTACAATGGCTGCTATACTAGTGTCTAAAGGATTTGTTAGCTCTAAAAGAAGAGTACACGACTCGCCTGGCCATGAAGGACTGCTTCTACACTCGTGTTCATGTTACGATGGAATCCTTGATGGAGGATAAAGAGCTTAAAGCCGCCATCAAGGATCTCATCCAGGGGAGTGGTCGATCATATCTTCCTCTTCCTGAAGCCGTAAATCAACTGAGTCAAGAAACAGCCGAGATAGCTTTGTAGAAGCAGTGGTACCATGTCAGTGATCCGGAAATGATGCTATGAGGAGTTCAAAGTGGTAAGAAGCAATTAGCGTCAAGTCAAAGGCATATCTATATGGTACCATAGCTCGTTGCAAAGCTCGGCTTGTAGGAAAAGATATGCACAAGAAGTTCCACAAGAAGCTCGGCCTCAAATGATACATAGATTAGACAACCGGTGAGTCGAAAAAGAAAAAAGAGAAGAAAACTAAACCCAAATCTAAAAGTTCCACACTCGATTTATCCAAGTCATCTTGGTCATGCCTAATTTGAGAAATACAAACATACATCCAAACCTCTTGCAATTCTAAATCCCCTACTTATCTAGTTTATCAAAAGAGAACACTGACAGAGACAGCTTACCATCGAAACCTAGTAATACATCATCAAATAAAAATTACCTTCAGCACAATATCGAACCCTGCAAGTTGCTAAAACATCGAACGAGACCATATAGCTATAAAATCAAAATATCATATTACTCGTAAATGTAATTCTGAAAGTAGCAGAATTTTCAACACTGGATGTTAAGATCACATGCAAATTACATATAAACAGCAATTAGAATGAAACAGCAAATTATACCACTGTTGCCACCACTCATGCTAAAGTAAACAATCATGATCAATTAAGAGATTACAGAAAGGGACTGTAACCACAAGGAAGCTTATATTATAGATTCTATTATACGAATTACAAAATGTCACTAATCCATGAGACAAAGATCCTAATTGTCAAGGAGAAGAAAGCATAGTTGGCCTAGTAATGAAAAAGCCCCAACATTTAAACAATGAAATAGAGCTCTGAGGGGGTAGCCTACTTGAGTTCATTAATCCTGTGTTAGAAAATTCAACCTGCTGGTTCACTCACATTGTACTACCATGTGGCAACAACCCTTGAAATTGACAGTTACACACCTCAACAGTTCTAGTCTAATTCAGGTTAACTAGTAAATCTAAAGGGTTGTTGCATAGTGGTATGGGTTAAACCTTACCTATCAATTTCTACCTTATGAGGAACCTATAATTGAATAATTTATCATCAAAGGGAGCTTCTAACCTTAGAGGCTTAGACCCGTTAGGAAGAGAGTCTTAGACCTCTGTCAATTGGAACAATTTGTCTTATTTTGACTAAGAATTGTCCCCTTGAAGGTTTCATAGGGTTTTATTTTAGCGAGACAAAATACTTTAAGGAAGGAAACTAAACTGAAAGACATTTAATTGCAATAAAATATTTTCTAAATAAAGTATTCTAATTAGAAATATTACTAATATAAGCTGATTGATCTACTTTACCTATTGGGAGCCTTTGACTTCTGTCTTATGAAGGCAACTGGAACACTTCATGACACAATAGAACTGATTATAATTTAATTGACTGCCAGAAAAGACCAAGAAAGAAAACCGAAGATAACATGTTTAAACAATATGCCAACAAATTCTACAATATCCATTGATCAGAAATGTAGAGTTTCTACTTTGCACTACAGAGTTATGCCATTCAATAACACCAAAAAAAAGTTACAGATGCTGTGAAATTTCAGAAATCTAGCTAATGTTCATTAGGATCAGACTTAACAAAGGAAAAATAGAAAAGGAAGAAGAAATAAAAAAGTAAGAGATCCCTGATTTGCCTTCCATATACAGGTTCAAAGTCTTCAATGGAGTTGTACAATGTACAACTTACCTCTACAAAACACTGAACTAAGAAAAACAGATGATTAACACGGAATAGTTTGGAAACTTGAGAACCTCAATACCGATTGTAACAAACAAAGAAACTGTCTAGGGATGGTCAGCATATGTCTTCTTTCCCAGCTCAAGCTCAAAACTTAGTCATGTAACCTCAAAACCACCTCATTGGCTAAAATAACTCACAAGCATGCAGACTCAAAGTTTAAGTTAATTGAGATGACTCCTAGTAACCACATCCATAAAGAAATCAAGAATATCTTATACCAGCAGACCAATGTAATCGCAAGCATGATTGGCTTAAAGAACATAGTGTTGCTAAGAGTGACCTCAGGATTAAATCCATCACCAGAAGTTGACAGAGAAAACTGACAACTTAATTGCAGATCTAGAAGTCTGTACAACTGATACTTGCAACAATGACTTAATAAAGTGTAGTGAAAAAAGGAACAGATTAAGTACAGTACCGATCAGCTCAAGATTAAATTCAGAAATTGAAGTTCATTTCCGATCACCAGCACCCCTCAGAATCGCTTAAAAAAGGCAGAAATAGGAATAACTACCCACCAAGACTCTACATGATGAAAATGGGAGGCCAATAATTACCAAAGTTTTGAATCAATCGTCCGCAGTAGGAAATAACGTAAGAACCTTCCTTCCACCATTCCCATTGGCAGATTCCAAATCTTCCACATAACTACTTGGAGCTTGATTATGCACCGGCATTCCTCCCATCCTGTGCATTGGTTGCTGCGGCTGCCTGCCTAGGAAAGGATGCTCGAATTGGCTATTAGGAGATGACCCGTAACTCCCCATTTGTGGCCTATGATACTGAGACTGCAAATGAGGATGTGCCACAGCGGCCGCCATTATTTGCTGTTGCTGGTGATGTTGCATTGCTGGCACCGGCACAAAGGGTAAGAAATGATCTGAATTAGCCCGACCAGGATGAAGAAAGTGGGGTGGAATCGGCGAGCTTGCAAACAATTGGTCCGTCGCTGGGTCAACCGAGGGCCCTAATCCAGCACCCCCAGATCCACCGTTGGCGCCGCCTCCAGTACCACCAGACAAGCCTTGCATTCTCTTCAAATAAAGGCGATACTTCTGCAAATGGCTCGCCACGTTTTCTCTGGTCAAGCCATCTACACTCATCAACTGCATTATGGTCTTGGGGACAGCGTTCTTGATCCCCAGATGAGCCACGGCGTCAACGAATCTCTTGTGGAGCTGCGGGGTCCACACGAGGCGAGGCCGTTTGAGGGTGCGGGCGGGTTCATCTCCGGCTGCCCCGGATCCCAGGTCCCCGGAATCGGTGGGGAATTCGGCTAAGGAGGGTTGCGAAGGAGGCTGCAGAGCCGAGGAGGGCGGCAGAGGGTGGTGGTGGTTGGGGTTGCGAATGTCGAAGGCGAGAGCAAGATCAGGCGTGATTAGGGATTGGGAAAGAGGCATAAGCTCCTCCGGGGACGGCAGCTCTTCCTCCCATCTGGAGAACCAGTTTGAGTTTTCTTCCCTCATGATTATTCACAGATAACAATCAACTGAAACCCAAATTGCGCGACAAATCCAAAGCCCCTTAGGTCACTGCACCAACCAACAAAGAAGAAGGTGATTCTTGTTTCCGAATTTAGTTACAGATTAGTGGAATTAGTAACAAACAATTTCCTGTTGTTTAAGAGCAAGGCAATCCAATCTCACGCCGCAAAGCAAAATCGGATTGAGGGGTTGAGAGAGCCAATGAAAAAGGCAGAGTTTTCCTCTTTTAGCAATGTCTCACGCCTTTTCTTCACATATTCCTTTCGCGTATCACAGTCACTGAACCATAGCTTATTAGGAAAAGTAAGTTCTTTTCAATTTACTTTAAAAAGTTAACTTTTTTTCTATCATTGGCTAATCGTTTATAATTAGTATGATTTCAATCAAAGCGCCGTTAATTTCAACGGAATGAAATTTTTTAATATTACGATCAGAAAAATAAATATATCCACATAAAATATTATATATATATACGTATAGAAAAACATTTATAAATAAATAATATTAGGATTATATAATGTTATAAATTTAAAGAGACATTAATTAATTGATAAACAAACAAAATATAAATTTAAAAGGGAATAAATATTATTTTTTAATAAAATATATATTATATTAACTAATTGAATGATGTTTATGTAGGATGTAACTAATTAAATATAAAAAATTGCAGCAATCGTTATATATTACTAAACATTATTAATCTAATATACCATTAAATATTATTAAAATTTTAATAAAAATTAAAATTTTTAAAGATTATATTTAAAATTAAAATTATGTCAAAAGAAAATTAAAAGTTATTTAATAAACATTTCATATTTTTTATAATATTTAATTAATATACTAGAATTAAATATCTTTGTGTTTGTACCTTGATTAGGAGATAAGATTTAGAGGAAATCCAAATATCTGAAAAAGACCAAAATACATTAGAAAAATGAAGGTTTTAATCGTCTTTTACTTCTAAGATACGACACAATTCAAATAAATATTCTTTACAGAATTATTGATTTATAATATTAAAGGGCCATAAATTTATATAAAAAAACTTTTCTAAAAAATTATTAATTTAGATTGGCCCAACGGACAAAAAATATAATTTTAATTGTTTTAGATTATTAATTAATTGAATAAATAATTGTTCTAATACAATTCAAATGATTCTTAATCTTTCAAGTGTTTGATTTCTAACCTGTATTTTCTTTTTCCTTCTAATTTTGATACTTCATCACACTTTCTCAGCCTAGAAAACAAGTCTCACTGAGCCTTCAGTTTCCATGATCTTCTGCCACTATAAACTGTAGTCACCATGACTGAACCCCAAGCTTCGGAATGGGGAAGAAACCAAATGGCAAATACTATAATTCGAATCTCAAACTTACCGAATTCACCACATGAAATAGTTGACCAAAGTTGTACATTTGCAAATAATACCATGATGGAATAGCAACCATTGCAGACATTGCTCTGCTGCAGTTGGAAGCTGTAATAATTAAAAAGAAAACTAAACTCCAATCTAAAAGTTCCATCTCCAAGTCATCTATGGAATGACTAATTTGGAAAAAGAAATCCAAACCTTTTGCAATACTAAATCCCTACTTATCTAGTTTATCAACAGAGAACACTGAGTCACCCTACCATCAAAACCAAGCAATCCATTGCCACTGGATCAGAAGTGCAATATCAAAGACAAATGCCCTCCACGGCTCCACCACAAGATCATACTGTGCATGATGTTAAAACATAGAACGAGACTATATAGATACAAAATCAAACCGTCATTACTCTTGGATGGAATTCTAAAAGTAGTAGAATTTTCAACACTAGTTATTCACATGGCCTAGAAATGAACAGCCCCAACATTTAAACAATGAAATAGAAGAATGAAAGGTTAATGAAACAGCACAATTCACATGGCTTACGTACTATAATTACAAAGATGTTTTACTCTCAATGTGACAAACGTTGACATGATAATTCTTTCTCTAATCTCTAGTTTGCTTTATGTTATAGTTGAGTTACTCATCGAGTCACTAGGCAATTCACAGGAAGACCTACTCTGATAATTCTTTCTCTACTCAAAGGGCCATGCCATGTTCATTGCCTAAACAAGGTTCAGGGGATTTTGCATCTCCACATCAAGCCTAATTGATCCTGTTAATCCTGCATTAAAAATTCAACCTGTTGGTTCACTCACATTGTACTACCATGTATCAACAACCCTTGAAATTGACATTGATACTCCTGAACAGTTCTAGTCTAATTCAGGTCAACTAGTTAATCTAAATGGTTACTGCATAGTGGTGGGTCAAAGTTTGAAGTGTAACATTCCTTGAATGCCTCCCATGTAAGATTCAATTCTTCTTGCTTCATTTGATAGTATCATATTGCACCTTACCACATGTGAAAAGGAACCAAACAAAACTTGTCTATTTCTGTTGTCTAATAATTGGAAAAGAATTATCACGTCGATGTAACAAAATTAACAAAACCTCTGACCCATCAGAGGTTGGACAATTAGGTTTTGTGTTCCATGACACCACTTCAAACCCTGTCGATCGTTCCATCTTATTTCCATTCTATAATGCCAATTGTTGCTTGTTCTCCCATCAAACGTTCTTTTGCTGTTTAGGTTGAAAAAAGAAACAAGTGCCTACAATTGTAGTGTCAGTTGTTGCCATTCGTTTCCAAATTTAGACTCAATTTATGTGATGCTTGCTACCATTGTGACTTGGATTCTGCTACTCGTGTTTCATTAATTTTTTGCACGTCTACTAACGAAGCCCACAACCCTTTTGAATTGAAATCTCCCTAGTGTCTGGCTCCAATGTTACGTTGTTATGGTCAGAGGTTATGGATCAAGTCACTAGACGAATCCTGGCTTTGATTGATCAACCTTATCCATCAATTCCTACCTTGTGAAGAACCTATAATTGAATAATATATGGAACTCATCCAAGGGAGCTTCTAACCTTGGACTCGTTAGGAAGGGTCTTAAACCTCAATAAACTAGAATAATTTGTCTTATTTATCACTAAGAATTGTCCCCTTCAAGGTTGCATGGGGTATTATTTTTGTAGAATAAGAAACTATAATTAAGGAACCTATAATGGACATTTAATTGCAACAAAATATTTCCCAAACAAATTATTCTAATTAGAAATATTACTAAAATAAGCTTATTAGTCTACTTTTACCTTTTGGGCGTCTTTGACTTCTTTCTTTCCCACAAAGGCAACTGTAACACTTCATGACACAATAAAACTGATTATATTTAATTGGCTGTCTTCTTCTTTTTTTTTCTAGGATCTAATATTTAGCAAGACAAGACAGAAGATAGTATGTTTAAAGTTTAAACAGTATGCCATTGCAAACAAATTCTACATTATTCATTGCTCAGAAATGTAGAGTTTCTACTTTGCACGACAGAGTTATGTCATGCAATAACACCAGGAAAAGTTACAGGTGCTGCTGTTCATTAGGATAAGACGTAATAAAGGAAAAATAAAAAAATAAAAAAGGAAGAGGAAAAAAGGTCAGAAATCCCCAAGTTTCCCTTCATCTCACCGGTTCAAAGTCTTCTATGGAGTCATACAATGTACAACTTACCTATACATGACACTGAACTAAGAAAAACAGATGATTAACGCAGAAGAGAATTTTGGAAACTTGAGAACCTCAATACCGATTGTAACAAACAAAAAACTGACTAGGGATGGTCAGCATGTCTTCTTTCTCCACCTCAAACTAAAATTTAGTCATGTAGTCTCAAAACCACCTTATTGGCCGAACAAGAAGACTCTAAAGTTTAAGTTAATTGAGATGATTCACAGTAACCATAGCCACAAAGAAATCCAAATCAACTTATACCATTACCAGCAGACCAATTTACTTGCAAGCATGATAGGCCAAAAGAACATATTGTTGCTTAGAGTAACCTCAGGTATCAGGATTAAATCCATCACCAGAAGCTGACAGAGAAACCAGACTGCAACTGAGAACTTAATTGTAGGCTTAGAAGTCTGTAGAACTGACACTGCAACAATGACTCGATAGATTGTAGTGAAAAACAAAAGAACATATTAAGTACAGTACAGTACCTACCAGCTCAAGATTAAATTCAGAAATTGAAGTTCATTTCCGATCACCAGCACCCCCTCATGATAAAAAAAAGGCAGAAATAGGAATAACTACCCACCAAGACTCTGCGTGATGAAACTTGAACAAAAGGACTAAATAAAATAAAGAGAAGGTGAATGATGAAAATGGGGTGTCAATAATTACCAAAGTTTTGAATCAATCGTCCCCAGTAGGAAATAATGTAAGAACCTTCCTTCCACCATTTCCATTGGCAGATTCCAAATCTTCTACATAACTACTAGGAGCTTGATTATGTACCGGCGTCCCTCCCATCCTGTGCATTGGTTGCTGCGTCTGCCTGCCTAGGAAAGGATGCTCGAATTGGCTATTTGGAGATGACCCGTAATGCCCCATTTGTGACCTATGATACTGAGACTGCAAATGAGGATGTGCCACCGCGGCCGCCATTATTTGCTGTTGCTGGTGATGCTGCAGTGCTGGTACCGGCACAAAGGGTAGGAAATGATCTGAATTAGCCCGACCAGGATGAAGAAAGTGTGGTGGAACCGGCGAGCTTGCAAACAATTGGTCCGTCGCTGGGTCAACCGAGATCCCTAATCCGGCACCCCCAGATCCACCGTTGGCACCGCCTCCAGTACCACCAGACAAGCCTTGCATTCTCTTCAAATATAGGCGATACTTCTGCAAATGACTGCATTATGGTCTTGGGGACAGCGTTCTTGATCCCCAAATGAGCCACGGCGTCAACGAATCTCTTGTGTAGCTGTGGGGTCCACACGAGGCGAGGCCGCTTGAGGGTGCGCGCGGGTTCATCTCCGGCTGCCCCGGATCCCAGGTCCCCGGAATCGGCGGGGAATTCGCCTAAGGAGGGTTGCGAAGGAGGCTGAAGAGCCGAGGAAGGCGGAGGAGGATGGTGGTGGTTGGGGCTGCGAATCTCGAAGGCGAGAGCAAGATCGGGCGTGATTAGGGATTGGGAAAGAGGAATAAGCTCCTCCGGGGACGGCAACTCTTCCTCCCATTTGGAGAACCAATTTGAGTCTTCTTCCCTCATAATTATTCACAGATAACAATTAACTGAAACCCAAATTGGAGCTACAAATCAAAGCATCTTATCTCACGCACCAACAAAGAAACAAAAAGATGATTCTTGTTTCCGAATTTACTTACAGATTAGTGGAATTAGTAACAAACAATTTCCTGTTCTTTACGAGCAAAGCAATCAAATCTCACGCAACCAAGCAAAATCGAGGGTTTGAGAGCGAATGAAAAAGACAAGAGTTCGAGGTGGATCTTTGTCTTCTTCTTTTTCAGCTTTTAGCTATGCCTACTCTGTTTCACGCTTTCCTTTTTTCCCATATTCCCTTTATATTGGGTAATCTATGTCAGTTAAAGATCAGTAGGATTATATTTTTCACCAGTGAACTTTGAAAAATTACATTTTCATCACTACAAAATCGTTTTATACTGGGGTAAACTATATAAATGCTCACCAAACTTTAAAAAAATTGCATTATGATCATTAAACTTTTAATTTATTTTTGATCCTTCGTTAGAAGCTAACGTTAGGTTTCATTTTTCATGAGCTATATAATGGACAAACTATATCGAGTGACGGAACTTGATAATAGTGGGGCCAAATTATTTTTTAAAAAATAAAAGTTTAAACTGATTTTTTCAAAAATATCAAATGGTTTAATTTTCAATTTTTTCCATAAAAAAAATAGTATTACCCCATGCATTCTCTCAGAAAATACATGTGCATAAAGGAGCAAGCAAATCGGCCGATTTAATTTCCAATTTTTTTATAGAATTCCAGGGGGACAAGCAAATTGGCCGTCATCAAATCGCCGTCCGACTTTTAGTTCATTATTTTTGACTTTTTTAGTTCAATATTTACTAAAGTATATAAATTTTAATACTCCCTCCGTCGTACTCTTTTAATTTATTATTAATTTTTTTAATTAAAATTTTTCAATATTAATTCATTATAACTTTAAATTTATTATTGATAAAAATATAAAAAAAATATATTTTAAAAATCTTTAATCAAGTAATTTAAAAATATATATTTTATAAAATTTAATAAATTAAAATATTTAAAATAACTACAATTAAAATTTTAAAATTTTAAATTTTAAAAAATCAATACTGTACACTATATATAGCATAAAGGAATAATTATAAATATTATTACTTTTAATCAAACAACTTGAGTTATTTTTTTAGAAGAATAGTCTTTTATTACTAAACTTGTACTTGATGTTCTATTGTTCTGAATCTTAGTAAGCTCCGTACACCCTGTCAGGACTATTGACATAGATAAATAGGGAAGAAAAAACTCAAAGAAATTTAATAAATTTACATTAATTTTAGATTTCTAAAAAAATTGATTTAAAATTTTATTTTAAAATATAAATGATTTTTATTTATTTTTAAGAATCTTAATAATTTTTATAGTACGAATAAAAAATACTACGTATAAATAATGTTTTTTAAAATTAAAAAAAAATATTTAAAAAAATAACGAATATCAACCGTACATGACGTTCTCTCAAATTGTCATGTATAAATATTGTTCTACTGTGTTTCAAAAAGACACTATTCTGTTATTTATATTATAAAAATTAAATTAAATTTTAAAATAAACTTTAAATATTTTATTTGTTAAATAAAAATTTAACATGGCTTATGTACCTAACGAAACTTAATAGTTTACACAATTTATATATTGTTTTTTTAATATTATTGAAATAAAATGTAAATTAAAAAAATAAAATAAACGGATGCTTACTTTTTTTTCCTTCCAGACTCAACCAGCATATTTCCTGATATTTTTGTTTTTCCTTTACTGTGCATCTACTGATGACATGGCTCTCCATCCCATGTGACTGTTTATCTCTGATTATTTTGTGCATTTAGTGACATATTGATGGAAGGGGGGACCCACGGGTATGACACTGTTATTCATCTTGTATGCCACGTGTTCTCTTGGACACGTCAATTGTTAAGGATTGATTTTGATGCCAAAGGGGAGAATATTTTTTTATTTTTTATTTATTAATTTTCATATTCATTTATATTGGTTAATTTAAATCTGGTATTATATAAGATTATTATAAACACAATTTTGTTAATTTAATTTTTTTTATTCATAGTGTGGAAAATTAAATTTTTAACTTTAATTAAGAAATTTGACAAATAATCACACTACATTAATGAATAATTGATTTATAAAATTTAAAGAGCGATAATAGTGGATAAAAATAAAATATTTCACTTAAATTATTTGTATTCGAATAATTTAATAAATAAATGTGTATAAATTAATTATTTACATTCATCTTTTCCACTCTTTCCTCAGTGATTCCTACATTTGCTGGCATTTCATGTTATTTTTTTAATAAATAAAAAATAACATAAAATGTCAAATCCTAATTATTACTCCACGATTTAAAAAAATAATGTTATAAAAATAATCCCCAAAATTTTACATTATTTTTTTCTTTTTAATTTATATTTTTTAATTATATATTGAAACTCGAATTCGAACTCGAACTTATCCGTTGGAATTGGTGGTGTTATTAATTGGTGGTAGGTTGCATACCTAACTGAAATGGAAACCAATTAACTTCAAATCATAAATGGGTTGGACCACGCATCGAACCAGTTTAATTCAAATGCGGATCCCACTGAAAATGTATATTTTAGTATTTACGCATAAGTTTTCGATCGAAAATTTTTAATCATTTATTTTAAAAATTATTCACGATAAATATTTTTTATTTAAATATAATTTAATTATCAAACTTTAATTTTAAAATTTAATTTTTAATATTTTAAACTTTAAAAATATGTTTTAAGACGATTTTTGAACCCTAATATTAAATTTTAAACTTAAATTTTTATAGCACATAATATTTCAATTATTTTTTAAGACACTTTGAAGACATAAAATTATATCTATTTAATATTAAAATCTTTTGTTCTTTCTCCGTAACCCTCAGAATCATTCCATATTCTCGATATCCTCTATGAACCGTCATCAGCCTTCACCATATTTATACTATATATCGACAAAATTAATTAATTTATTTTTAATAAAATAATTTAATATAATCATTCTGAAGTTAATATATATTTGAATTAAAATCATAAAAATAGATAAAGAAAGGATGGTTTTTAATAAAATAGTGTTTTTAATATAGAGAGTGTCATTATTTTTTTTTCACTTATAAAAAATTATCAATAAAAATTACTTGGATCATTTTGTAAAAAATAAAAATTTAATAAATATTTTATAACTTTCAAAAATTCAATAGCTAAAAAATATTTTAATATATATTTCCCCAAAAATATTTAATTGAAAAATAAAAAAGTTATTTTGAAAATAGTTGGGTTCAATGATTAAAGTACTAGTGTATTTTACGGGGATCCAAGTTCAGGGGTATTTTGGTTATTTCACAAAAACGATGCCAACTGTCAGTAAAGTTGGATGCTAAAATAAAAACTCAAAATCCAAGTAGATATTCGGCAATTTCACCGGACCCATATATATTTTTATATTATTTTACTAAAATACCTCTCTAAAAATTATTTAATAAAATACCCCAATTAGGACTAGAACACGACACATTAAACATGTTGATTGAACGAGACTTATATTAACATTAAATCTTTATTTTATACATATAAAATTAAATATATACGAAAGTCATGTTCAATTGTCCTTTTAATATTTTAGGTTGACTCCAATCGTATAATTAATTTTGATATATGAGTTTTTAAATAAATTATATATATAATATTTTAAACTTAAAACTTATATTAACATGCTGAATTGTTTACCATTTAAATTTGAATCGTTAAAATATTAATAATTTTTTAATAACAAATATTTTCCCCTTTAAAAATGAGAAAAGAAGAGTTTTAGTAAAGATAAAGAGGAAGCTTTCAGTTCAATAAAAGGATTTAATATACTTTTTTTTATCTTTTAATATATATTTCTCAATATTTTATATTTTTTATCATCAATATCCCTAATGTTTGTCCCTTCATTCAAATTATCCCATATTTTTTTAATAAAAAAGTTTAAGAGTCTAAAAAGTTCTTAAGTTTCTAAAAAAATCAATCAAGTTCTTAAAATTTTTTTATTCAATTAAGACCTTAAAAAACAATCAATTAAACGTTTAAACCAATAAATTAAATCAATTAAATCCTTTAATTAATTTTTAGTATTAAATCTTGATTTTTTTAAATATTATCGACACATTATACAATACAATTCTATCGTGTTGCATTTACAAAAATATATTTTTTATAAATTATATCTTTTTTTGAATTTTTAAATAACAATAAAAATTTTAAAAATATCAAATGAAAACAATGTGGCACATTGTATTGTAATAATAAATTAAAAAACGTTTAAATTTAATGATAAAAAGCTTAATTGATTTAATTTTTAATTAAAAATTAACTAATTTAATTTTTTAGTTTAAAACTTAATTGGATGAAAAATAAAAACTTAATTATTTTTTTAAAAAAAAAGTTTAAAAAGCTTCTTTTAACCTTTAAGCCTAAAAAGAACTTTTCTCCTTCAAATGAAAAGGAAAGAGAAAAGTTGCAGGGTTCCTTTTAGCTCAATGAAAAGGCAAAAGGATCATCAACAGCTGTAGCTAAAATTCAGAAATATTTGTTTATATCTTTCTGTGCCATCACTATTAAATAATTATAAAAAAGTCCCCCAGCTCCTCTTTGCTGTTCAATTTAACCAACCAACCACTTTATTTTACAAGATAATGCTAAAAGTCTGAAGATTCCACTGCAAATATTACAAATTTTTAAGTAAAAGAAAACTACTTGTTGAGATTGACATTTGACAATCACATCCCACACACAATAATAATGTAATAAATTCACCTACATATTCACATGGAAACACTTTTTTTAAATGAAAAAATAAAAAAATAAAATTCTTTTGCCATTGAAAGCTGAAAGTAAATAGAAAGCCCTTGCCAAGGAAGGGGGACCAAAGAAAGGAGGAGTTGTCACAACCAAAAAAGTCATATATGCTAGGTGGTGGTGGTGGTGGTGGTGAGACCAGTGTTAGTGTTCTTGGAGGTAGAAGCGGCGGAGGCAATGATAAAGAAGTTGTCGCCGCAGCTTCTGTTGTTGGAGGCTGTAATGGAAGCAATGAAGCTGATGTTGCAGGTGTAAACAACATGTTTGATTCCAATGGGAATAATATGAACAATTATTCAGGTGAAGATGATAGGGGACGGGTGGATGAAGGTGAGCGGTCTTTAGGAGGTAACCGATGGCCGAGGCAGGAGACTGTGGCACTCTTGAAAATAAGGTCCGACATGGATGCTACCTTTCGTGAAGCTAGCGTTAAAGGTCCACTATGGGAAGAGGTTTCAAGGTGATTGATTATCTTTTCTTTTCTCTTTCTTTTTCGATGAAAGGTTCGGGTTCTGTAAGTTTGGTGAGTGGAGATCTGATCAGTTTTAGAATGTTTTAATGGCGAAAGCTTTAGAATGCAAGAATTATATAATTAAAGGTTGAAAATTTATAAAATCGGATTCTGGGTTTGCCTTCTTGATTTCAGGAAACTAGGAGAACTTGGTTATAATCGAAGTGCCAAGAAATGCAAGGAGAAATTCGAGAATGTTTACAAGTACCATAAGAGAACCAAAGATGGACGAAGTGGTAAAGTTGATGGCAAGACGTATCGGTTTTTCGAACAATTAGAAGCCTTCCAAAACCAGCCTTCCATTCAGTCGCCGCCGCCGATTCCGCCGCGACTACAACCGAAGCCTGTAATGGTAGAAGCAGCGACTGATCATCTAAGTGTTCCCCAAGTTAATGTTTCGTCAGCAACACTCCCTGGTTTGCAGCAAAATATTCTACTTGCAGTCCCTACAATCCCTACAATCCCGTCTTTCCCGAACTTTTCTTCGGCGGATCTGATGTCGAATTCGACCTCTTCGTCCACCTCCTCCGATTTAAGATTAGAAGGTCAGAGGAAGAGGAAACGGAACTGGAAGGAGTTTTTCGAGAGGCTGATAAAGGAGGTGATTGAGAAGCAGGAGGAGATGCAGAAGAAGTTCTTGGAAGCAATCGAGAAACGAGATCGAGAAAGAATGGTGCGTGAAGAAGCTTGGAGGATGCAAGAAGTGTCTCGGTTAAATAGAGAACGAGAGATATTAGCTCAAGAAAGATCCATGGCAGCAGCAAAGGATGCAGCTGTAATGGCGTTTTTGCAGAAATTATCCGAGCAGAAGCAGCAGTTAAATTCAGAAAACAATCCACAGAAACACCACCACCACGAGCAGCAGCAGCAAGCTCCTCCAAAGCAAGTGTCGGCAGTAGCATTGGCAGACCCGCCACCTCCACCAGTGCTCGCACCAGTTCTTCCACCACCAGTTCCGCTACAGACCGAGGACAACGGGGATCAAAGCTACACACCGAGCTCTTCAAGGTGGCCTAAATTTGAGATCGAAGCATTGATTAAGCTCAGAACCGAGCTGGACGCTAAATACCAAGACAATGGTCCCAAAGGACCATTATGGGAGGAGATATCATCAGCAATGAAACGTCTGGGTTACAATCGAAACGCCAAAAGATGCAAAGAGAAATGGGAGAACATAAATAAGTACTACAAGAAGGTGAAAGAGAGCAACAAGAAGAGACCCGAGGACTCAAAAACATGTCCCTACTTCCACCAACTTGATGCTTCATACAGAGAAAAGAACAAACATGACAGCTCTAAACACAACCAATCCTCAGCGCCATTGATGGTACGCCCGGAGCAGCAATGGCCCCCTCCTCCCCATCAGCCCCAACACGACCATGCAATGGAAGACATGGAAAGTGATCAGAATCAAGACGAAAACGAGGTTGAAGATGAAGATGAAGCTGGTAGCTTTGAGATTGTTGCCAGCAAACCAGGTTCTATGAGCACAGATGAGTGATGTATATGGGAAACAAACCACTGAAACTGAGCACACATTGGTGGGGTTGTAGCATACAGTCCATTTATATGTTTATGTTTCATTATTATTTATTTATTTTCAAGATAAAGTAAATAAGTTGAGATTCTCATTCCGCATGGTAATAAACAAGAGACTGGTGTGGTAAAGTTTTATTTACATCAGCAGTATAGCTGTACAAGATTTTAGTTTAATTTTATTGGTTGTTCCTATCACTTTTTACTGTTATGTTTGAAATCAGTTAGGCTATTATTTGGTGGGTTCAAACTCAGTTTGTTTATTATGCGATGTGTATGAATTCGGTTCGATATATTTGTTTATATGTTTGTAAATATAAAAAAATTTAAAAATATTTATTTACAATGATATAAATAAATGATTAATAATTGTATATAACTATGTAAACAAGTGATCAATACTTTATTTATAGTAATATAAGTATCAATGTATTTAGAATCGATAGATCTTAAATTTTTATTTTTAAATTAATATTAAATCTTCATTTGATAAAATCAAAGGATGGGAATTATTGTTTTAAAAAAATGAGAATATAAATCATTTCATCAAACCAAACAGAACCTTAATATAAATCAAACTCTGAATCTAATCCATATTCCATTAAAACCAAATATCGAGCTACATGAAAACAGGGCAATAATTCTAAACGACGACGCATAATCACTTTTTCGACTTGTGCAGAGCACAAAAGCAATTATCTTTCCCCATCTCTGCAGCAATACAAGGAGGCTGAACATGACCTTCATACCAACCTGACCGTTTCTCGACTAATTCATGCAGGAAGAAATCCAGCTTCTCGATGGTCACGTTAGGCATCACCACCACGTGTGCTATATTCCCTTGACAAGCAAGCTGCCATCGACGAGTAAACTCTTCGTCCCTGGGACGCTCAAACACAACAGTACTGCTGAGTTCATTGAGCATGGCACTGATGCCGACCTCATGCAGTCGGTCCTTCAAGTAGTGAGCATTTCTGAGGCACTTCTGAACATCCTTTTGAAATCCTTTATAACCTTTTCGGTTGAGAGTATACCAAAGGAAAATTGGAGCATGACCGTTCCGACTTCCCATGATCGTAGCATCCCTTGATGCTAGGTATTCAACGTTGCTTGAGAGAACATTCACGTGCTCCATTCTTGTGATCTGGACACCACAAGGCATTGGACATCCAACAAACTTGTGGCCGGAAACACTCACACTCCCGATGGGCTTCTTGAAACTAACCTTAGGTGCCTGTTCACGACCATAAATGACATCAACTGTAAGACGTAATGATACGCACAAGATAGGATAAAGGTAACTCAGCAAGAGAGGATTCTAGAAATAAAGCTATAAGAATTTGAACAAACGAACTCATCATCTACTTGCGGACAGGATACAGGCACAATAACAACGTTCATGTCAACAAACATCATCAAACTTATTACAAGGTGAGCATGTTTCACTCAAAGAAGTACAGGAATCAAATAAATGGTGCTGCTTGCCTACCGCAAAAGGTAGGCTTAGTATTCGAGTAACCTATACGTACGGACATATAGTACTCTCATGTTACTTTGCATCAGCTCAATCGTGATGCATTTTATAAAGTCAAATCCAGAGTAAACCCATACATTTTCCACATTATACAATCCGCAAGAAAAGAGCTATAAATCGGAAGAACAACAGTATGCTCATTCCTCCAATGTGATGAGGGAGCTTTGCTATCTTCCCTCAAAAGTTAAACCCAAAATTCGATAGAAGCTATACACGAGGTAACTTACCCGTTTGACAAAAGGCATCATCAGTCCAAACAAAGCTCCATCACAATGAATGTAGAACCTATCATGTGAAAATCCACATTCTTCAAGGGTTTGTATCACATGATCAAGATCATCTACCGCTCCTTTGACAGTTGTTCCTACAATAAACATTGTTAACCAAGTTATGTATCTCATTTGAACCAATAGGAGGATGACTTTCTATTTGCATGAACTGGTGATAGTGAGAGGATGATCTGAGACCAACCTATGTTAACGTTGAGTATAGCCGGTTTGTCCTTGTTGGCAAGCAACTTCACTCTGAGATCACTGCAATCAATCTCACCAGAAATCAGAGTATCAATTTTCTCACACTCCATTCGATACATTCGTGCTGCTTTAAAGACAGAGTAGTGCGACTCTCGTGATGCATACAGAATCCCATCTGGAAATACTTCCCTCCTGCAGAATGAAATTATCAGTCAAAACAATATTATAATGTTCAAAATACACATAACCAAATCATAAAAAACACTAACCCAACTAAAATTCCATGAAGATTGCCTTCTGTGCCACAATTTGTAATGTAACCCCAGTATTTATTCTCCTCGATTTCCCATAAACGGGCAAACCAATCTAGCACACCAACTTCAAACTGCCTTGAGTGAACTCCATAGTTACTTTCAATAAACGGATCTCCAAGATTGTTGATCGAGAAATGCTGTAATTGGGCTAGTGCACCGTAATCGAAGTCTAGATTATAAGGATAGCCTGAAAAGCAGCACTCAATTATTAGAACATAAATTTCAAGGTTCCAACGGAAGTGCACAGGCGCATGCATCAATTTAAGCAAAAGTCACACACAGAGGCACACAAAAAGACCTACCATATGTTTAAAGACATAAGACAAAATTATATACTTGCCAGACCTGACAAACTTCACCTGAGACTCAAGAATCAAACCGATTTACTCAAATTGAGACTCAAAACGACCCAGATACAATGACCTACATTTAATCCAAAAACTAAACTAAATGACCCGTTTACGATGTCAAAAACACTGGTACAAAACCAAATATAATTTCCAAAAACTTTAACAGTTAAAAGTATGTTTAAATTTTAGAATAATACAGAATATTACATTAAATCGAGGTCGCAGTTCTTTTTTAGTTAATTACTATAAGTTTTGCTTAGTTCCCCGTTTCTGGTTATAAAAGATCTTACAATCTACAAGTATTAACAAAAGCACCGTTTAACTCAATTTGATTCTCTATTTATTCAAGCCATCAAAAATACTAATAAATTAAACAAAAAATGAACAGATTGCAGCAGAAATGAAATACACGGTACCTAAATGGTGTTTGGTCCGCTCCATGAGGTTCTTGCGATATCGAGCCAAGACTCCAGCCATTTGAGCTTCCTTGTCACCGGTCTGCTCATCATTAACGTCAGGCTCAGTTATGGAGTGGCACGTGGTGTGCACGTTCCTTCCCAACACAATCTCCCTACCTTTCTTCTCTGCGGGATGCTCCGAAACAACGGGAGGCAACGGTTCCAATTGAATAACCGTAGGATCGAAGTTATCATTACAGATCTCAGCTTTCCCGTTCACGTTAGGCGCAACTGCAGCCTTGATCTCAGCGCCTCCAGCCATGAATCCTTGCTTAGATCACAAAAAGCAAATCCAAGAAATCGTGAAACAATGGAAGTGGAAACAAAACGAGAAGGATTGGGAAGCTTCTGGATTGATAACAGATCTGGAAAAGATTGTAGGAAACGGAGATTGCGATGGTAATGGCCGCCGAATGAAGGTAGATATTGTGGTGAGTTACGATTGGATTTATAGACCCGAGATGCAGGCATCGACCATTGCCATTGGCTGACTGTTCACATTGTCATCTTTCTTATTCAGTAGAATAGAAAAAGGAAAGCATTTTTTTTCCGGAAAAAGAAGGTAATATTATAATTTGATGTGAAAGGAAAACAAAAATAAATGGTGGTGTGAGCGCCTGCCGCCTGAAGATATTTTGTATGGGAGGAGCCTCTCGCGGAACGATAACCAAAACCTAAAGTTTTATTATAATATATTTTATTTAATTCATTTATAAGATTCGAGTTTAATTATTTTATTTAAATTAAAAATAAAATTATTTTAATTATTATTAAAATTTGATTTTTTTTATTTTATAATTAAATTTAAAATAGTAAATGATAAATCAGTTTAACTCGTAAATTTTAAATTTTAAAATTTTAAATTATTAAAAGTTTTTTTTATAAATTTAATTCTTATTCATTTAAATTTAAAGCAACCATTCACATCCACCTTTAAAAATCAATCAAAGGAAAAATAAAACTAATTTCACAGAAAGATATCAAAAATTAAAATATAAACTAATATAATATCTAATTTACTCAAAAACAGAATCGACCGAACATGATTACTTCTCATATAAATAATTATTCTTCTTTTTTTAGAATGGTAATTAAATCCACGTCAAGCTAAACGCACAATCACAATTCGTATGGATTCTCTTTTTCAAACTGTAAAACTCAATTAAAGTTACTAGACCAACCTCGTTGAGTCTATTGTAACTTGTAGACAAGAACAAATAAATGTCATACTCGAGTCGAGAAAGCATAATCTCTAAATAGGTTATCTCGAGTCTTAAATTCAACACTTCACAAAACAAGCAACCATGATCAATCTGGATATCTCAATTTATTATTCGATTCTTTATTGATAATCGATCTAACATAACAAACCAAATAATAAAAAGAATATTTAGGGATCAAAGAATCTCTCCTAAACCGTATAAAGTTTAAAACACTTCCGGTATAATAAAACCATGTTATTATGTCATTAAATTTGGTACTCTTTTTGGATTCTGATGTCCGGGTAGTAGGCCCCATTGGAGATTCTCTGCCATGTAAGTGGACTCACGTGGCCTGTTTGTCCTCTAAACCAACAAAACAAAGCTATTTATTATTGTTGTTCGCTAGATGGAAATATTATATCATTATTCTCATTTTATTATATATTTATATCATCAATAACTTTTAAAAATTTATACTTCTATCAAATTTGTTTTAAAAAAATCGGTTTCTATAAGATACAAATTTAAAAATCACTTTTTATAAGACGTAATTTTGTTGTAATAAGATAAAAAAAAATAATTTTATATATTTTTTAATATAAAAATCGCTTTCTTTAAAAAACGACTTCTGTTTACGTGATCCGGTAGAATATAAATATCTAATTAAAGTAGAAAAAGGCTTCACCCATCACAACTCCAAAAGGGCAAGACCACGACACTGTGGGGTTTTTCTTCTTTCTTTTCCCCGATGATTGATCGTCTTGCTTTCTATCCATATCCATATCCATATCTATATTAAAATTCGACTATTTTCTTATTATTTTTTTAATATTTATATTTACATATCTAAAATTTTAAAAAATATTTCTTTTATCACTCGATCGATGGATCGAATGAAGATAATGAGTTAACTCATGTTTGTGTGTGTACATTCTTATCTTGTTCACTGCCTTTCGTATTTTTTAGTACCCCATAATGTGGCTAATGGAATGCCACAAACATCGAAAATGGGGTCATAAATTATGTTACGGTTGGTCCAATAATGTACACAAAGGGACAAACAATGGTAGCAACTAGTTAGGGTAAGTGGGGACTGGGGAGGTGGAGTGCCGAGTCTATAAGCATTTTAAAACCTACATAGGATACCTTCTCTTATATTAGAAAATAGAATCAAGAGGTTTGCAAGGTGAAAATTAAAGAGGAAAAATTATCTAAATTCGACCCAATTTAATATGTTCAATTTCGTTTCGTCTTGTTTAAATTTTGTTTATTGAACATTAAATTTGAGGTATATTGGAAAAGTTTTAAAAAGAATCGAGTGAGGATAGATTGAAGTTTATGATATAAGTCTCGCCAGATGGGAATGGGTGGTAGTGGGTTACATTTCACGTTAAAACAACTTCGGGTCCAAATAGGGAGATGTCGAGCTTGGGTCTAATTTACACCGTGTGCTGTGTAGTGGGAATAAAATGCTTACTTATTTACGTTTACAAGTAGGGGTATCTGTTATCCTATTAAAACTGAATTAACTATCTAAACTAAAATTTCGGATGGTTAATTAGATGCTAAATTTAATAGTTATTTTATCTAATTAATTAATTTGATTCGAAATATATTAATTAATTGAATTAATCAATTTAACGCCCCTATTTACAACTCACAGGCTACAATTGGATTCAAACGAACCTTCATGGAACGGCAGTCTAGGCATTTATAACGCACTCAGCACATTTTTTTCGCTGGAACCATTTGCACCGATGAGCGCCACTGAACTGTATCTACCTTTTATTCGCTCAAGGTTAAACTCGACTCAGATTAAAATCCTGTGAGTTTAAAATTATCGAACTCGAGTTCAATTCAAAAACTTGTGAGTTCAAAATTATCAAACTCGGATTGACTCAAAAACAAAAAATCAAAACCTAAACGTGAAAATCTAATTTGCTAACTCTTATTCCCAAAAACCTATATACTATTATTAATCTAACATAACCTTAAATCTCAAAATTCGACTCTAAATCTTAAATTAACTCCAAACCCCAAAATTAAACCATAATTAATCAATATAATATATTATATTATATTTTCGAATAGCCCACAAGCTTTTTGAGTGGGTATTGAGTAACTTGTCTTAGGTTGTTAATAACTCAAGTCAAGTTTAATAAATTTAAACTTTAACTGAATTTTGATCGAATCAAACTTGAGTAACTCACGATCTGTCTTATTTCATTTATGATCCTAGTTCAAGCGACGCAACTTGATCCGAGAATCGAAAACCGAACCGAAGCCCAAACCGAAATTGATGATTTAGCGTGATCCGAAACCCGATCCGAAACCAAAATCGAACCGAATTCTAGAAGAACTGATTTGACCGTAACCGATTTGACCCGAACCGAAAACAACCCGAAATTAACTTGCTCAAAACCGATCTAAACCGAATATCAATCCAATTTTAACCCGATAATTGAGTCAAAGTGAATGAATAATATATTTTTACTATTGTTTATTTTTTAACAATATGATAAATAATTAAATAATATATTTTATTATCTTTTTGTATTATGATAATACTAATTAATCACTACATCTGATAATAATTTAATTTTTAATATTACATTTCCTTTTTTAAAAATCAATTTATTTTTTGTTAAAATTTGGGGTGTTATAAAAATGACCAAAATATTATTAATGAATTCATGTATTTACAAAAATGACATTATCCCTTAAATTACCAATACTGACTTTACTCGAATAAAAGCTGAGGCACAAATTTTCAAAATAATTCCAATATAAAATATAAAAGATATATTTTTACAAGAATATATGATTAATTCTATATATAATATAGACGATTACATTTATACTTAAGTCCAACTCAAACCAAATTAACCCGAAAATTTAAAGATTGACCCAATTCGAACTGATCTGAAGACCCGACATGGATCCGATCCGAAAACATTCGATCTGATATTGACCCGACCCAAAAACATTTGATCCGATATTGACCAGACCCGAAAACAACTGATCCGATATTGATCCGAATTACCGATCTGATATACGAACCAAACCGAATTATCATATAACCGAATTAAAACCGAAACCAGAACCGAATCTAAACCGAATCTAAACCGAATACAAATAAACCCGAAATTAACCGAACGAATGACTCGTTTGCCACCTTTATTTATATTTAGCAGTTTAGATCCTATTAGTTGCAATTTTCAGTAGTAATTTATTTTTTTTATTCCTAACCTCTTTAATTTTTAATTCTTAGCTTCGCACATAATTGCAATATTAACAATTTTCAAATTGTAATATAAAAATCTGTCTACAATACCAGTCGGGATGAATAGGAAATCCTACAAGTTGCACCCAAACATGGTTATACTGGTGTTCCGAACATGTTATAAACCAAGTTAGTGGACATATCAGAAAAGCAAAACCTAACAAGAAAGGAAATGTTTCGGGAAAAAAATGATGATGTTTATTTTATAAGAATCGAATTTAAATATATATAATAAAAAATATAAATAGATATTACCGTATAATCATATCGGTATATTTAAAACATATAATAAAAAGCAAAAAAATTGTATAAAAATAAAAAGAATAAATGGGCATCATCACAAGATCGTAGAGCCAGAACTGGCCTGTCATCTGATGGACCACCAAATTCAGACTTTCTAACCTACCAACATAAACATTAATTAAATTTCCACTTTAATACTCCATCTTCATCACCAGTTCAAGTTGCAGCAAATCACAATCCATAACTCCAGCAAATCTCAATTCCTACAAGCTAAAGAAGTTGTTGAAAAGGTCTACCGATGGAGTAATAGGAGATGGTATGAAATAACTTGACGGACTAGGCATGAAACTACCTTCTATGAAATCCCCATACACTGGACTCAGATCATGGAAGAAGCCGATTGAGTTTGGATCAGACGGTGGCAATGAGAAGAAACTCGATGGTACCGGAGGCAGTGAAGTTGGCTCGGGAGACAATATTCCAGGAAACAAATTTGATCTTTCAACCCCAGGATTCATCTTTATATCAAGTTCAAAGTTTTCTTGTATAATCTGCTGCATTTTCCCTGGTGGGGACTTTGTCTTCTCGATTGCTGCAAACCTTGCTGCTGGAGAGATTGCAGCGTTGTCCTCATTGGATAAAGATGTGGATCCCGTAAGGCGTTGAACCAGGTTCATGAAGTCACTAGGGTTTGTATGTATCACTTTTGGTGATGCAATGTAGATGATTACCGGAGCCTGTGGCCTTATTTGCCGACCCAACTGTGTTTTTCTGATCTTGTGTGAATCTTTCCGGAGCTTCGAAGGGGCTGGCCGAGGACCCTGAAGTTCTTTCCTGAGCGATCCAGGAGCAGGAAGATCCGATGACTTCATGCTAAGTTTTGAATGAAGAAATGGAAAAAGAGATGAGAGTGAGATGGTGAATAAAGTGAGGACGAGAGGTATATAAAGGGATCGAGTCAATGGATATTAGAAGAGAACCATTTAATGCCATAAGAAACCGAGTAAAGTTTGGCTACTTGTCAAGTGAAAAAGTTGGGAGGAATTGATGTTTGAAGTTGTCTTAGCTCATTGCCTAAGTCAAGAAAGATGAGAGCAATGCTTATTCTTCATAGGTTTCGGTCTAATTTTGCAAATAACAAAACATAGCTACTAAATCAGTAGTATTTAGAGCCGATGTAAATATTTACCTCTTTCTCATATTTTTATTTATATCTTTGCTTCAAATTAGAGAGGTTAAACGTTAAGGTTTAAGGTTATGTGCTGTGATTAAGGTTTAAGAAATTAGTGGTATAGTGTATTTTTTAGGGTTTAGGGTTAAAAAATAAGGATTAGGGTTTAAAATTAAATATTTTAACAATTTCAACGGGAGGCATAAAAGAGATAAATAATTTTTACCCATCTAGAACAAGTGTTAATGGTCACTTGATCAGAATTGTTCATCTATTTTTTTTTTTTGTTAAATTTTGAGTTCATGATCTAAGAGGAGTATCTCTTCCTCCCTCTAGGTATAAATAGAAGTAACTTTGTCAAAAACAATACTCCCGCTATTTCATAAATATTGTTTCTTATTGACTATTTTTGAGTCAAACTTTTTAAACTTTGACTCTTGATTATTTAAAATTTATTATTGATAAAAATATGAAAAAATATATTTTAAAAGCTTCTAATCGAGTAGATTTTAGATATATAATTTATAAAATATATTTTAAAAGCTTCTAATCGAGTAGATTTTAGACATTATTTTTGGGACGAAGGAAGTAGTATTTATGATAAACTATATAAATTATTTTTCGATTATGATCTAATTTTTTAATTATCATAAGTTATAAATTGATATTTGACTTAAATAAATAATAAATTAGTTTAACAATATTAAAAAAATTAATGAATGATACGTTAGTTGTTAGTAATGATCCTGCAAAAACTCAATAGCAAACAATTTTTGGCTATTTTTGAAATGGAAAGGTTGAAGTATTGATTTTAGAGGAATAATAGAGAAAGGGACAAAGAGGAATACTTTAGTGTTATTTTTGGTTAAAAATGAGACCCAAGATGATGGCGTGAAGAAATATAAGCAGGCAGTTATAGGAGGAAGAGGAAGAAGACAATAGAAAAATATAAAAAAGAATTAAATAAATTATTGTTTTTAAAATTAAAACAAAGAGTAAATATATTATTATATTATTTTTATTAACTGTTACATTATTATTCTTTAATTATTAACGATATCAAATTAATTTATTATTTTTAAATTAGAGGATCAATTTATATTTTCGAATAGTTAAGAGATTTTACAAAAAAATTCGGTCATAGTCAATGAATTATTTATATAATTTATCCTGATATGTATTTACTCGATTGATAAGGTAAATAGAGAGAATTTCTTTAATTGTTAGTGTGGTTTAAACTAAAACAAAGCCACGTAGGAAGAAAATTCATTTTTTATTTTTTAATATTAAAAAAATTAAATCTAAACTCTAAAATTAAATTATAAATCTTAAATTCAAAAAAATTATCCTACACTCAATACTATAAATATTAACTTTATAATACATAAAAAATAATAAATGATTTTTACTTCGTTTAATGTATCAAATAAAAAAAATCATTTTTATTTATGCACTCACACTAAATATTAAACATAGTTAATATTTATTAATTAACGATTAAAATTAATAAACGTAACCATCAATTAAAATAAAAATATAAACTTAAGTTAAAGTTAAATTTACGTAAACGTTAAATGAAATTTAATGAGTCATTAAGTTGGTGGTTTATATTTTAACAACGACGACCTCGGTTGCTCCTCCTGCGACCCAAATCTGAGTTAGCAAATGCCGAGTTGAGTTGCAAAAACTACTGTAAGTTTGCTTTCTTTTCTCGAGAAAAAAAATGTGTGATCTTGAACTTCAAGTGTTATTCATTTCGATTTACTGATGCCTGCTAGTTTGGGGTTACTTAGCTTTACGTTGTCGGTTCATTTCTGAAATCTGATGAAAAGCTGGATGCTTTTTGGTCAAGACTGTACATTTCGGGAAAAATTAGTTCAGATGTTGAGTAAATTCGAGTTTGAACACTGTTCAGTAAGCAAGTTGAGAGAATTTCATGAAAGGGTTTCAAGTTTTAGCGACAGATTTGTAAAGTGTCACTGTAAGCATTATATTTCGCATTATATTTCTGAATCAACCAGTTCACTTGTTGTTATTGGCTTGTTTTTATCCTTCTTTTTAGCAATGGTATGCACATATATCTTTGTCTTTCCAAGATATCAGCCTGCGGTTCGTACCTATAGAGTTCACCAGTCTGGGGATTTAGTTCCCAAATGCAATGTTTTCGATGGCAATTGGATTCCTGATGAAAGTTACCCTTTGTATAATGCTTCACAATGTCCGTTTGTTGAGCGGGGTTTTGATTGTGTGGCTAATGGAAGAAGAGATAGGGGTTATCAAAAATGGAGATGGAAGCCTAAAAGCTGTGAAATTCCGAGGTTTAACGTGCACGAGATCCTTCGGAAGCTTCGTGGGAAACGGATTGTTTTTGTTGGGGATTCATTGAGCAGAACACAGTGGGAGTCTATGATATGTATGCTCATGCAAGGCGTGCAAGATAAGAAGAGGGATGTATATGAAATTAATGGAAATAAGATCACTAAACGAATTAGGTTTTTAGGGGTGTGGTTCAGTTCATACAATTTGCGTATCGACTATTATCGGTCGGTTTACCTAGTGTAGCCTGGTTCAGCACCAAGGCGTGCACCTAAGAGGGTTAAATCGACAATTAGACTTGACGAAATGGATGATATGAGCAAGGAGTGGATTGATTCTGACTTCTTGATCTTTAATTCAGGTCATTGGTGGACGCCAACAAAGCTTTTCGATATGTAAGATATCTAGCTAGCTTTAACTGCTTATCTGGTGTTCTTTGGTTTCATGAAAGCTTGCATCTATTAATGTTGTAAAATCTACGAACTCGCTTACTGATGTGATGTATTAAAACTTAATCTCTGTTTTGTTTCTGAAATCTTTTTTTGGTGTGAAGAAGATATTACTAATTGGCAATGCATCAAAGATTGCAAATACAGGTCTTAGTTTTGTCACCTATGTTGGCCAGCCTATATGAAAAGTGTTCTGCATGTTTGAATTTACATCCATTGTACAAATTATGGAGCTGCTCGCTCGTCTGCTTTTAGGACTAAATTACGAATCTGTATTCATGATGCTTTTTCTTAGTAGAAATTTCCTAACAAGATTTCCTGCACAGGGGTTGCTATTTTCAGGCAGGTCGATCACTAAAGCTTGGAATGGGGATCACAACTGCCTTTAGAGCAGCATTAAAGACTTGGGCAACTTGGGTCAAGACTTCTGTCAACAGAAACAGAACTCGGGTGTTCTTCCGGACTTTTGAATCTTCGCATTGGATGTAAGCCAGTCTACTTCCTACTATTTTTCTTAATACTATTATTGTTATGTGTCGCCCAACAATAGTGGAAAGTTTATTAAGCTGGTATCGTGTTGCTTCTTGTTCAAGTTAAAACATGAAAACGTGAACATGGGTATGGACCCATTAAAAAACTCAGAAACTTGATCATGCCCATTTATAAAACGGGCATAATTCTAACTTGATGCTTACAAAATACAGATGATTGACAATTAGAATTCTATAAAATTTACCTCGCCATGTAGGGTGGTTTTATGCTGATCTCGTCATCTGTGAATGGCGAGGACAGCCAGTTGTTTTTTTGCCTTGACCTTGGTGTGGGTGGTGAAGTCAGGCTCTGTTTCCATGGAATACAATGATTTTCTCTCTAAACAGACTATTTTCAAACTGTCCAAACAAGAATCTCCTTTACTTGTCCCTGTCTTTAATTCATGCATCTTTTCTAGATTCTTTAAGCAGTGTGCCTTGTTGCGGATCTAAACTAACAGTATTCTTTGTGTTTGTACCAGCAGTCGGAACCGTAATTCTTGCAAAGTGACTCGACACCCTTGGCTGAAAACCAAAGGGAAAGACCGTAGCCGAATTTCTGACAGTATAATTGACGTTGTAAAGAAAATGACAGCTCCCGTGACAGTGTTACATGTAACGCCCATGGGGGCTTTCCGTAGTGATGCTCATGTGGGTACCTGGAGCGACAATAAGTCGGTAGCCGATTGCAGCCATTGGTGTCTACCAGGAGTTCCCGATACATGGAATGAGATTCTCATATCGATGATGCTCGCCTAGGATGGAATGGAGTAAACCCTTCGGTGAATAACAACATGCAATCCTTGTACTTCACCTCCCATTCCCTTCTGTATCAAGTTCAATAAATGGCTTGCACTGTAGAGTCTACTTTTGACAGAAGATGAATAAATTTTCTATAGTTTTGTTATGGTTTTCAACTGATGTCCTAAAAATGGTTTAGCTTCTGGGTTTTTGAGCCCAAACTCTGTATTCCATGATGGCATGATTTCATTCTTCATCAGACAACCATCATTCCTTGAAATTCCAGAAATAGTATCTTCAGCTGATTGGAATACTGACGTGCAAGAAATTATATTTTCCCAAGACATAAACCTGGTATTGTTCGATTTTCAAGGTTTTATCTTGTTTAATCCGGATTAATTCTCGTTGTACACCTAGTTTTAGTAGGTGAATCTCTCAAATCGGTATTTTGTTTTCTGTTTACACCAAGTTTCAAACTCGAAATATGCTTAAGCGATAACAAGTTTCAAACTCGAAATATGCTTAAGCGATAACAAGTTATTTATCACCGGAAGTAACCGGTAGGTGTTGTTATTTTTTTAACACAACTATTTGACCAATTATGGGTTTTCGTTATATTTTTCATTTATTTTGTTCACTAGGCGACCTGTCTTTTCTGAGTTCTCTTGGATTTCATATAGCTTCTGCAGAAAACAAGGCAAGTTTAAGAAGTGTTTTACAATGCAAACAAACCCCATTGGTCCATTCTTAGCAAACTTAGAATGAGAGTCAAGTCATTTGAAACTTCTTATGAATCTTAATGCTAAATAAGTTACACAAATTCTCACTACAAAATGGCTCCCAATGCTTCCATTTTCCACACCAAAGTTGAACATTCAATATCAACTTCCATATCATCATCCTGTGACATTGCAATGGCATCATCAATTAACCAAACGGTTGTAATTGTGTTCTTCTCATGTGGTGGCTTCATCCTTCTTGCCTGCGCCGCCATCGCTCTCTATTGTTTCCTCTATAGAAAGAAGAAAGTCCAAGAAACCGACCTTGTTCATGTTGATGAACATCTGAAAGTGAAGGAGGCCGTTGTCTCCGGTCCCCATGGTCCGCAATCTGTGGTTATAGGTATCGAGGACGATGTTCATGTTACTGAAGACATCGTAAAGACTGAGAAAGTCGAACGAGGTTCGAGATTAGGGGAAAACCCCAAGGCATTTGAAGCAGGAGTAGCTTCTTCAAGTTCTGATCATCTTCACCAGGTGGAACACAAGGCCTAGTCTTTATATGTTCATGGTAATCATGCCATTATATTAATTTGATATTTTACATATTTGATGAAATAAACATGAATACCAAAAGGAAACTGTAGTTCCATTAAGTTCATGTTCCCTTTTCCTTTTGTTATTTATTGAATTGTATTCAAATCGTCTTGAAAATATTTGTTGATCGAGTTTAAATTCAATTAACATCATTATTATTATAATATTTACGAGAACATAAATTCAAACATCCGTACTCCATATTATTCTCTAATTTAAAGATTTTGGGATTTTCCAATTCCCAAACAACAGCTTTATTGGTAGTTGAAATTGAGAAAATCTTAGCAGCAGAAATTTATTTCATTGACAAACCAAATTATTACAACATAACTTGTTTATTCTCTCAACACAAAATATAAAACTCCATATACTTAGAGTTTTATATTGACAAGATCACTCTTGAAAACTGGAAAAGAGATGCAAAGTAGACATAGAAATATCACACAGTACAATACAACAAGGACTTGTGGTCCATGGAAACAGAAACATGCAGCAGCAGCAGCAGCAGTAGCAGTAGCAGTAGCAGCACTACTTCCTTAAGCATCCAAATGAATCATGCATCTCAGACCTATGCCCTGGAGCATGTAGTCGAAAGCCTTGTTGATGTCCGCAAAAGGCACAGAGTGAGTGATGAACTTGTCCATGTCCAGCCCCAGCTCCTGCAACAACATCAACAAAATCATCAGCTAGTAATTATAAAAGCAGCACTTGTTTATCTGAGACAAGGTGTGATTAAAATCTCATCACCTTGTTCAAATATTTGTCGACAACCATCGGAATATTGGTGCGGGGCTTGTAGTTGCCGTAGAAAGCACCCTTGAGGGTCCTTTCACTCAGTAGATTAATGGATGGGTCATGAATTTGTCATCTTTCTTTGGCACACCAACAAGCACACAAACACCCCAACCCTGAAATTCAAGAAGAATATGTTATGTTCAACTTTGATCTAGAAGGGACTATTAGTGCAAACAGATAATTACATCATGGACGCATTCGAATGCCGAAATCATGGCCTGGACACTCCCCGTACACTCGACGCTGCGATCCACTCCTCCGCCGGTCATCTCAACAATCACCTAATTATTGGCAGTAAACTATGTTATTCTCTGTAGGACAAAACCATAATCCAAATTGCACGTTGAAAATAAAACCTCTTGAACTGGCTTGTCATAGTCTTTTGGATTCACAAACTCTGTAATCCCAAACCTCTTAGCTGGAATCAGGAATAAGAAGAAATATGATCATACACTAGTACTTCTACTCAATAACAAGGGAACCCCAAAAACAGATCAGTTAAAATGATGTTGAAGTTGTGCTACCTTCTTCGAATCTTCTCGGATTCAGATCAACGGCGATGATCCGAGATGCCCCACAGACCCTTGCACCTTCAGCAGCCTAATTCATAGTATATATAAAATGATCAAACTCAATCCAACACAAATACCAAACAGCCTAGCGAAAACCAGAAACTCACAGCAAGGCCAACAGCACCGAGTCCGAAAATCGCAACAGTTTGACCCTTTTTGGGTTTAGCAACATTCACAGTGGCTCCAAAGCCAGTGCATATCCCGCAGCTAATAGGACAGACTTTGTCCAGCGGGGCGGTGGGATTGATCTTAGCAACCTGGCCAATATGGACGACGGTGTACTGGCTAAAAGTGGAGGTTCCAACGAAGTGATAGATCGGCTGGCCATTGATGGAAAATCGTGTTTTGCCATCAGCAAGCATAACACCTCGGTCACAGTTGATCCGAAGGAGATCGCACATGTTATTGCTCTCCTCGGACAGGCAGTGTTTGCACTCCTTGCACTCTCCGGTGAAGATCGGGAGCACATGATCGCCCGGTTTCACGTCGGTCACGCCCTCACCAACACTCTCCACGATCCTAACAAGTAAGCACAACAATTAAGTTCACATGAATATAGAACATAAACCTTTAATTTGATAAAATAAAATAAAAATAACATAAAGAAGTATTAGGTTTCATACCCTGAAGCCTCGTGACCAAGTATACGAGGAAACAGAGGAGTGTAACCCTACCAAATTAAAGAAAATATGTTAATTTAATTACAGTTATTTTTTTATATAATTAATATAATTAAAAAAATAAACTTGTAGAACTATATACAATTTGTAAAATTATATATGACTTGAAGAATTAAAATGTAATTATATTATATTTGTCAAATATATTAATAATTAAAATTTCTAGTAATTATACTATTATATAGTTACTAAGGTAGGTAGTACTTATATTCACATGTAATTATGTTATGGTGTCCAAACATGTTTAATCACAATTACGATAATAACAAATATATTTATAATTAATATCGATGGTTATTTTTTTTATAATAACAATTTCGAACGATATTATTATCGTTATAAATAATTGTTATTACGATAGTATACCGTTATTTAAATCTCGAGTAAGAAAGGGTCGAAAAATCCCGACCTTACACTCCCAGTAGTATACATCAGTGTGGCATAAAGCAGTGAAGAGAATCTTAATACGGACTTCATCCTTCTGGGGTGGTGCCACTTCCACTTCTTCTATCGACAGTGGCTTCCCAGCCTCCCATGCCACCGCGGCTACGATCAAAACCACGTCAGTAAAAAGTACAGCGTCGAAAAATAAATCATAAAATAAATATAAAAAATAACGATATCAGTTGAACTAAAACTCGATCGGAAAGAATTTCATTATATATGTAATGGGGGATATGATGAAGCTGATCATCACCTTTGCAGCGGATAACCTGACCAGCAGTGCTCATTTTTTTGCTAATATTGAAAGAAATTTCTTGTGATTATTACAAGTGAGTGAAGAGCCAGCTTCAAGTGGCTCGTATTTATAGCAAAAATTACTTCACTGTTGATCACGGGAATTAATAATTGAACGCCCACTTGGCTACGTTAGATTTTAGTGGTCCAAGGGAACTTTTCTCCAGCTTTAAACCTAGTAATTAAGCTTCATAATGGATATCAATATAAGGGAATTTATCGTATTAATTGTTTAATTCGATATAATATTTATATGATATTAAGATTAATGAGTGATTTCGGTGAAAAAAAGATGATCTTTATTTTAAAGGATTCGGGTTTAAACATTTATGTGTATAAGATATGCGTGTTTGTCAAAGCTTAAAAAAAAAGAACGAACAAATACTATAATATAATAGCGATTAAAATTATTTAAAATAAAATAAATAATTTAATAATTTTATTTTATTCAATATAACAAGATAATATTTATTTACAGATATTTTTAAATATTTTACGATACACATGTACCATATAAATAAAATAAAATAAATTTTATATTTTTTAGGATGAATATGATTCACTTTTTCGAGGAGACACTTGTTGAATTCGATAATCGAGGACTTCTTCTATATTGATGATACAATTTCTTGTGATTGATATTTTAGCCACTTTCCTTGTCTTAAATATTTGGATAAGAATCTAACGAGAAAAGGTTAAAATCACAGTTCAAGATCAATTTTATTATGGGTAAATTAGCTGGGTTATCACTCAATTATTGAGTCTAATTTATTTTGATCATCGAATTTTAAAATTAAAAATTTAATTGTTTAGTTAGTTTTATTTTGATCATCAATCTTTAAAATATAACGTAAAGATGATATAACAGTAAAAGTAAAATTTATATAGAATGATGTGATTTATATTAGTAGGTAATAGTTGGTGTAAAGGTAAATGTTTGTTTTTTGGGTTGAAATTCCATTAAAAGAGAAATTGTATTATGGATAAGTCTCATCATGTGTTTATGAGACCAAAATCACACATCTCATCAATTTTCTATGTAATATCCTTTTTTTCAAGTGAATCTTTACTTGAAAAAATTATTTTTAAAATAAATTAACAGTAAATATGAGTGAAGGTTCACTTAAAAAAATATGATATGAAAAAAATATGAAAAATATTTTTTAATGGTTGGTCCCATGGATGACGTGGTAAGATTTATGCATGATATAATTTCTCCCACTAAGATCATATCTCTTTTTCTGTAATTTTCCTTTAACAAGGTGATTTAATCGGAAGAAAATAAATATATTAAATATTAATTAAAATGAAAATCAAAGTAAATTTATCTAATCGAATGATGATACATATTGTTATTTAATTGATTGATTATTTTTATTTATTAAATTAAAATTAAGATCAAATTAATATAATAAATAACTAACAGAAACTAAATATATAATTATATACTCGTCACCTCTTCATTAAATTTTAACGGTCGCCTAGCGATCAAAATAATATCAATTAAATAGTTTTGTGGTCCAGTTTTTAATTTTTATAAATGGTCAAAATAAATCAAACCTAATAATTAAACGATGACCCAGATAATTTACCCTTTTATTATTATCTGGCGGTGAGTTATAGAAAAGATAAATATATACAGCTTTAGTGATAAAACTTGCCTTTTTATTTTATTTTTTTTTCATTTCAACCCTAAAATTTTAAGTTTTACATATCTAATCCCTAACTTTTCTGAAAATGTACCTCCGTTCACTTTTAACAGAAACAGACAGATTATGCTTACCTGGCTAAGTTTGTAATTTTTCTGAAAATGTACCTACGTTCACTTTTTAAAAAAAAAATTGAGGGGTCAATAAGAATTTTGAAAAATGAGGGTTTAATTAAAATTTTAGAATACTTGGTGAGAATTTAAAACCTTTTAAATGATTTAATTAGATATATTTTTAAAAAATTAATATTCAGTAAGAATTTATAAAAAAAATTTAGGGACCAATTTAATTTTTCTAAAAGAAATTGAAGGGCTTATTATGAATTCTCTAAATTTTTAGAGATTATACTTTGATATATAAATTACGTAGAAAATATAGATGATTTCAACTTATTTTATATAAAATTATATTTGAAAATTTAAATTTTAAATTTCTAATTTTAATAATTTAAACTTTAAACCATAAATTTTATACTCTAGATATATCCTAATAATTTTAGTGAATTTCGTATACAACGCACTTGTAAAAAGTTTTTTGTGTGTTTAAAGAATATTCTTTATATTCGATTATGTCATAAGAATGTTCGATTACAAACTGTACAGAATGCGGTTCTTGTTACATGAAAAGTCCTCTAAAATATAATTTATAGCAGGAGTTCTGTTTTAGAATAAATATTACAGATTTATTTAAAAAAATAATTTTAGTGAAAGTTTGATCACTCTAGGGTTTTTAATCCCTTCAGGGTTTATTCGTTAATATAATTTGATAACTTTTATCCCAAGGTTCCATTGATAACCGTATAATGAAAATGATTATCACACAAATTAATAATTATAAATCATTAACTTTAGACGAATGTCATATGCATTAATCGAGTTATTATTCCAAAGTCATAATTATGTATGAATTATATAGTAATCATATCAATTAGGGTCGATAATAAGTTGAATTGAATTGAATCTGAATTTAAACGGATTTGATTTAAAAATAATATTAATAGATTTAGATTGAGCTTGAAATTCGTCTCAATGCTCGACTCGTGACTTTCCTCGAACAATTTTTAAATATTTTTATTAAAATTTTAAAAATAATATTAATATATTTAGGGTTAAATATACGATGTAGTAAAGTTTAAGGACCGAAGTGAAATAACAAATAAAATATACATAAATCTTAAAAAATGAATTTTCTTCTGTCAATCCAAACAAATGCAAGGGATAGAGTCAAATTCTAGCCGTTGATTTTATTTTATTTTTCTTCTCCTTTTTGTATTTTTCCACAGAAGAATTAATCATTTTTTTCACCGTACATCTGGCTTCTTCTTTCTTTACCTCTCTATCATTGATTTCTATTATCGAAAAATCAGAGAATAATATAAAATCATGATTTTTCATAAAAAAGTTTTAGAATTATTTTATATATTTTAAAAGATAAATATATAATAATAATTTTATTAAGTATTTAACCATGAAATAAAAAATATAAAAACAAATACAAATTTTAAAGATTAAATTAAAATTTTTGAATTTTAAAAAAAAATTGAAGTGATCCTAAAATTTATAATTTATCCTTGTAAAATATATATTAATTATTCTATCAAAACACAAACCTTAAATAATTGATATACATGTCTTTTTGTTTTTAATATTATATATCTAAATTATTTATCTCAAAAAGCAATTTATATTATACACGACACGTGGAAGAAAAAAAATTATTTATCTTAGTGTTCCCCTACTAGAAAGCCATTGGTTCTTATAAAGCATAACTACTGATTATGTTATGTAGATATGAGACACTGACTCCTTTTACAGGAAAGGGGTGAATTATAATGTAATTATTTGATAGGATATAAATTATATATTATTAATAAATAATAAAATGTTACAAGAAATAATTATTTTATTATAATAATTCTCAACATTAACTATTTATATATATTTATTTTTATTACAAGTATCGAATTTGCGACTTGGGGAAAGAAAAATGGCCTCTACACTCTAAATAGGGACCTAGGGGTGGTAGATATTATGGGTGATAATGAGTCTGACTGATTTGTGAGTTACTTAGGTTCAGTTCAATTAAGTTTGGTTAAAGTTCAGTTCGAGTGTGCTCAATTTGGGTTTGAAACGAACTGAACCAAACCTAAAGCTCGGCTCGAAAAACTTGTGAACTGGCTCAAAATAATTATATTATATATGCTATATATATACTAAAGCAATATTTTTAACAAAAGAAAAAAATAAAATAAAATAGGAAAAATACACTAAAAATAAATAAATTAAAATAAATTGGACATTTTTTTTCTTTCTCAATATTGAATTTTATTTTCGGTGTTGGTTATGAAAAAAAGTTTTTAATGAAACTCCATCTTTTATATAAAATTATAAACAAGTTATCTATTTTGGGTCTAGCCGAGCCTGACGAGCCCGAACTGAGCTCCACGAGCTTCAGGACCGAGCTGAATCCAATAATATTGTTTCTGAGCCAAGTCTGAGTCTAAAACTCCGAGCTCGGTAAGCCCTGAACCTGAGCCGAGCCCAATAATACTGTTTCTGAGCCGAACCTGACCAGGCTTGGGCTCGACTCGTTATCACCCCTAGGAGGAATAATCACTTTCCAACTTTAAATAATTTTTTAATTTTGTTTTTTATTTAAATATTTTTAAAAAATAATTTATTTATATTTTTTCCTCTAATTTTAATAATTTATATTTACCCTTTAATTCTAAATTCTGATTCAATCCTTGATTTTTTAAACCATTATTAAAAATAGTAGATGATATTTTTAAAATAAGTATATAGTTTGTTAGGTTATAAATTTATATTTATGTTTAATAAATAAATATAAAATTATTTTTATATATAAATAATCTGCTAAATTATTGTACTAGCCGATGGAACTAGATGTCCTCTTCCACATCCAATCATACAAGAAATGTTGGAAATGTCTGGTAGGCCAAGTGTCTATCATGTTCATCATGGGTAGGACAGGTGTCAAAATGTTGTTAGTTTGGAAGTTTATTGAGTTGATGAGAAAGAAAAAACAGAGGATGAAAAACTTGAGAAGCAGGCTCAATTAGAGGAGTCTTTTAATTTTGTTAACCGATCCAGATAAATTAATTAAATATTATAAATTTAATTTTTAAACGAAATGATTAAAAAATAAATTAAATTTTATTCGATTGATTTTAGAATTAAATAAAATAATTATAAAATATTTGAATTTTTGGTTAACATATATTTAATTAATTTTAAATTAATATGTATTTTAACCAAATTAATTTATGATTAATTTTTTAAAAAGTATTATTAAATTATTTAATATCTAATTAATCAATTGATTAATTAATTAAAATTTTAATTTAATCAATTAATTAATCTAATGATATTGTTTAGTACGGATATTGTTAAAAAAATGTAATATTTTATTTTGAACATGGATCACAATATATATATTATTAAAAATAATAATATATTTAATTAAATAAAAATATTATATTTATATATCAAGATAATTTTTGATAGTGCTGGTAAATCGACTAGAGAGGTCTAATAAACTTTTTTTTTCCTTTTTCATTTATATCATAAATAATTTAAATTATTTGCAAATAAGATAATTTTTGAAGAATAGGGTGGTCATGATAAATAATTTTTTATTTTAAAATAAAAGGTTTGAAATATTTTTATAAATTTAATCAATCGTTAATTTAGATATTTGATAAATAATAGATTAAAATAATAGATTAAAATGAAATTATTTTTATCTTTGATGATTATAAAAAAAACTCTCTAAATAACATAAAATTAAATAATTAATAAAATTTAAAAATTAATATCAGAAATAAGAATTTAATACATGCACATAAATTTATTAATTAATAAAATTATATTCAAAATATAATTTCATAAATAAGAAATTAATATATACATGTAAATTTAATCATTATTAAAATTATCTTAAAAAATAATTTCTTAAATAAAAATTAATATATACATCCTTTACACATGCTTAGTAATGATATTAAAAAATAATAATTTATATAATTTAATTAATATTAATAGATACAAAATATTCATAATTATTTATAATCTTGTCCTTTTATATTATTTTATTTATTTAAATAATTATAAATTAATTTTATCAAACATTTTTATATAATTAATTAATATAATCTATTAATTTAATCAGTTAATATTATTGATTAATATTATCTATTATTCGCTAATTATCATGCCCGACATATATTTCTAAAATCTTACTTTATCTTTAACTTACTTTATCTTTAATCACTGTAATTAAAGATAAACAATAGCAATGCATGCTGAAAACGGATAATCAACTTTTTTCTTTCTTTCTTTCATGTTTGTCTTCTCAAGTCTCAACCTTGATTGAAAATTGAAATAAAGAAAAAGTAGTAGAAAAATAATATATTTTTTTTTCTACTTTTAAGATTACTTATTTTTAATATAAATTAAATCGAAGATTACCGTATCGAATGTTTAAGTTTTTAATAAAAATGTATTAATGTACTATTGAATCCATAGACTCTGGATCGGATGTTGTGATGTGGACATGGCTTGTGTTTTTACGATACCATCTGAGTTGAGATGGGGACACGGACAACGATGGCCAACAAGCACAGTGTGAGTGAGACGCGGAGAATTTAGGCACAGACGAGATGACTCAGACGACAGGGGTGAACAATAATGAACAATCGACTCGGTTGATTGATGTTGTCCTGGTTGTCGGATCACAGAAAATAATAATTAAAGAGAGAGATATTCGATCGAATTGAATTAATTTAAATTAAAAAAATTATAGATGAATGTGAACGTATCTTAGTTACTCGTTTGCAGTTTTGCAATAACCGACGTATATTCGGTATCTTTCATCGTGATTGTTTTGATTTACCGTAGTGTCGATATAGTCGTACGAATCAAAATAATGTTTTTTAGTTTATTTGTATTTTTGTATATTAAATTAATTTTATAGATATTTTAATGATATTATACGTAATTTTTTATTTAAATTAGGAAGATTTTTAAATGAGACATATAATATTATTTCTCATTCAATTCAATATATATATGGTACTTTTTTAATGAAAATACCATTTTGCCTCATTTGTTTCTCGATTTGTGCCCTTGGCATGTCCCTTCGGGAGAAATTATTTCATGAATCATTTTCACCACTTAGGATATAGTCCTAACCAATTAAATTAAAATATATAATATATTCTTTCAATATCAAATTTATACATAAACATTGGTCAAATCATTTAATTTAATGTCTTTGATTTAAAAAAGGAAAAAAATATTATCAAAGATTTCTTGTGTCATCTTTCTCTTTATTCTTAAAAATTTTCCTAATTATTTTTTTATATAGATTTGGGGTTTAGGATTAAGATACTGTTTGATAATTTATTTATATTTTTATAAATTAAATTAATTTTATAATTTTTTTAATAATATTATATATATTTATTTAACTTAGGGAGATTTTTAAACGAGACATGATATTATTTTTCGTTTGATCCAATATATATTTGGTATTTTTGTAATGAAATTACCATTTTGCCTTATTGTTTCTCGATTTGTGCCTTATTTTTGTATTTTTCCCGGGTGAAATGGATTTCTCATTCCATCTATTAGAAAAATTATTACATGAATCTTTTTACTATCTAACATATGATCTCAAACAATTAAAATAAGACACATAATATTTTCTCATATTAAATTTATACATAAGCATTGGCCAAATCATCTAATTTAATGTCTTTAATTTAAAAAATGAAAAAATATTATAAAAGATTTTTTGTGTTATCTTTCTCTTTATTCTTTAAAACTTTCCTAATTAATTTTTTATATAGATTTGGGGTTTAGGAATTAGTGGTTTAGGGTTTATGTGATTTAGAGTTTATGTGGTTTAGGTTTAGGGTTTAAGGTTTATATGGTTTAGGTTTAAAGTTTAGGGTTAGAGTTAGGGTTTAGGATTATGTGTTATTGTTTAGGTTTAGGGTTAGGTTTAGGGTTTAGTGTTAAGGTTAGGGATAGGGATAGGGTTTATGATTTAGAGTTAGTAGTAGGGTTTAGGATTTAGGGTTAGGGTTTAGGTTTCAAGGTTAGAGTTGGGGTTTAAGGTTTAGGGTTTAGAAAAAATTAATTAAAAAAATTAAATAATAAAGAGGAAGATAACATAAAAAATCTTTGGTAATATTTTTTTTATTTTTAAATCAAATGCATTAAAATGAATGATTTGAATGATGTTTGTGTGTAAATATAATATAAAAAAATATATTATATGTCTTATTTTAATTGATTGAGACTATAATATTTTAGGTGGCGAAAAGAGTTTATGTAATAATTTCTGTATCTATTAGTTCTCCATCTATTAGTTCTCCTTATGTCTAAGGAATAAATATCCAAAATTATTCAATTGAATGATCATAAATTCGGTAATTGATATTAAATGATTAAATCAAATTAATTAAGCTAATTTTATTTTAATGTCTATCATTTTAAACTTTTTAAAGACGTATGGTACACGTCACACAAAAATAATTCCAAATATTCGAAGTCGACTATGAAGTTTCTGGGTTCACTAGTAATGATCGGAACTGTGCTTATAGATCAAGTGTCTACTTAAATTTTGTCCTGGTCTAGGTTAGTATTATGTAAAAATATTTAAAAACCGCAAAACACCAAAAGCATATATATTTTTTTAATTTTATAATACTGTAATCTAATATATTTTGTTTAAAAAGATAATATTCATATTTAATAAAAATATATAATTCTTTAAAAACTTAATAATTTATATGTGATCACCCTTATTACCAGGCAAATACTTTGAAAATCTTTAAAGTGGCATGGACGAATATTTTGGTGGAAAATTAGAGTGACGTTAATCAAATGTCGTGGTTTGGAACATGTAATTTTGTACCTTTAAAATGTAATAATAATGACATAAAAATTCAAGTACAAAAATGGATGGAATGACAATTCTTTAAGATTAGAATATATATTGTCATGGATGGGAGAAAATATTTTATGGGTTAGTCCTATATCATTATTTTTTTATATATTTTTAAAATAAATCTTCACTTAAAAATCTGTTTTAAAAATAAATTAACAGTAAATATGAGTGAAAATTCATTTTAGAAAATATATGACATGAAAAAAATGATGATATGAATGATTTTTAGTGAATGGTCCTATGGATGACGTAGCGAGACTTATCCAATACCCATAATATAATTTCTCTATAGATGGTAAAAGAATCTCAATTCGATGGATATTAACTCGACTCACGTTATATATTTAATCATAACGAATATGTAATATTGATATTTATACTAGAAATAAATAAAAATCTAAAATCACACCCATTCAAGATCTTATTGGATTTTTTTAACATTGAACGGTGACACTCTCTCTATATCTATAGTTACTAGCAATATTACAAGGTTCTGGTAAAGGCAATTACTAGCAATCGGAAAAAAAAACATCACCTACACAGACATATCAGCTCAATCCAGAAAATTACAATTCTGATAAATATTACATAACATTTCATACTTGAAATGTTGGAACTAAGACATGGTATGAAACATCATGTTCTTAAATTCTTCAAAATCAATCAAACCGTCCATGTTGGTGTCGTAGTAGCAAATCATGTTTCTGCAATCTTTCCCACTCCTGTCATCCAACAAACCTAGTCTGACCAATACGCTCTGAAGCTCCTCGGAAGAGATGAATCCATCGCCATTCAAGTCGAACACCTTGAAAGCCTTGGCAATGTCACTCTCTTCTCCATCCTCGTCATCGCCACCAGTCTGGTTCCAGATGGAATGATAGAGATACATGAATTCTTCGAAACCCAGACATGGTATTCCTACTAAGGACTCCAGCTCTTGCAGGCTAAACTGAACCCCATTCTCTCTAACAACCAATTAAGCTCGTCCAAGCTAACCAACCCATCGCCATTCTTGTCGAGCTTCTCGAAGATCCGTCGCAAGTCGTTCTCGGTGAAGGGAGACATGTTAGCAAATATTTGAAGCGTTGTATTTCAGTGTCTGATGATAGAAGAATGCAGGGGTTGTTGGTATTTATATCTGCAAATCATTGTGTAAGGATGCTTCTTGGAATCTTCCTACGGAAAATTTCTGGAAGGAAAGAAAATATCATTTGTAGTTTGTATTGAGCAAAAGATAACGATCCATCTGAATTGTTGTCGTCATTTCTTCAAGTCTTTTTCGTTGGTTTTATATAAAGGAACGTTTCAAAAAGAATTACTGCTGGATATAACATTAATTTGCCATTAATATGCGAAGATTCTAGTACCAAATTGGCTATTGTAAAAATCTTATTATATTTGAGATTTCAATGATATTAGTAAAAATATAAATACTAGACTTTTAATATAAATATAAAAAAATAAAAATTTAAAAATGGTATATAATATTAAGTATTAAAAAATAATCTTTCATAGTAAATATATATTTTTTAAATATATCACTAATAACAAGTATTGAGAAAAAATTAAACTCGTAATAATAAATATAAAAAGGTCTCTAACAAGGATTAGAGAAAAAATTAGCTCTTCAATAATAAATATTAAATAATTAATTTTAAGAGTATATATTACAAATATCAGAAAAATATACTCATAATAATAAGTATTAGAGAAAAATTGAACCCTAATAAAAATATTACAAAATTAAGTTTTAGAAATATATCTCTAATAATAAATATTAAAAAAATCGAACACGTAATAACAAAAATTAAAAAAATAGGATTATCATAAAAATTATTAAAAGAATTAAATCTTTAATGTAAATATTAGAGAGAATTGGATCCCTAATAACACATATTTAAAAAATAAATTTTAAAAATATATCTTAATAACAAATATTAAAAAAATAAAATTTTAATAATAAATTTTAAAAAATGGATCTTTAATAAAAAAAATAACTAACAACAAATATTAAAAAAATAAAGTATAATATTAATATTATAAACAATTAGGCCATACACGGATACTCATTGGGTCGTGCCCTAAAACGGTTTTGTATACTTCAATGTCTTGGTCTTAGGCAATAGGCGGAAGTTCGGTTAAGATTTTGTTGGAGTTGATTAAAGTTTTTAAAATTTTTAGAGACCGAGTTGTAGTTTTTCAAAATTTAGGGTACCACGTCCCCTAGTCCCCACAAGCTTCCTCCTCTGGTCTTGGTTTATATGTCCTAAAGATGAAACACGTGTCCAAACCATGCAACGTGAAATTATAGCGTCCATGGTCTGTTTGTCTGTCGTACTCTTGCACAGGATTGAAGCTTGCTGGCACTGACACTGACACATCTCTCTTAAAAACCATTGTAAGGCCAATAAGACTGCAGTGATAGTTCCGTAGTTGCAGTTTTATGAACAACTTGCTGCAATCACAATGATTTGGTACACCCAAGCCAGCAAAAGAGAGTAATCAGAGTAAAGAAGTAGGAACGTTTATGGCTTCATAAATCAAGTTGGTAGTTGGTAGACTGCAGAACAACTTCACAAATATTACAACAGGAAATATGCAAGAGTTTAAGAACATACATCACATCCTTGGAATCAAATATGCAGGAAAATGTCACTATATTATCATGAATTTCGAACCATGATCTCAAGTGTTGTTACGTCCTTTCTTGTAAGTTTGGCTGCTCAAGGCATCTGAGAGCTGTGGTCCTGTGGCTGCTGGTATACATGATCCATCTGATCTCTTGAAGTTTCATAAGCCATTTCTTGTTGATTCTACAAAATATTAAGAGAGGGAGATTGTAGGTTATAATATAAACCATTCATGAAATTAGACTATGGGGCTGAGGAGTTTCAGACAAGAACATGAATGTTTCTTATTAATGTTGGATATAATAAAGAGTTGAGTCATGAGTGTTACAATATACAGGGAGAAATCAAAGGCCTTTTACCCTTTACTGATCTATCAAAGATCCTTGCTAATCTCGGGGTTTTCTAGTGAGAAGAAAACTTTTCCTTAGGGTTACGTATAGGGATGGAAAACAGGGTGAGCGGATCCTATATCTATATAAAATTTTCACATCCATGCCCACCGTGCATGCATGGTTCTAAATCAACAGTAACTCTGTCACAGAAAGGCAAATAATCCTCACTTCAAAGATGCTATGTATGTATGTGCTTGTCGAAGAAGCAAATCAACAGTAACTCTGTCACAGAAAGGCCTATAGCGCTTTTAATTAACACTGTATGCTTACATTTTCCATGTCTCATCATGGACATCCATCTGCACAAAAAATAAATATATAAATGAGACTTATAACCTTTATCTTCCCTTTTTTTTAAAAAAAACTTCTCAGATTATTCTTTTAAAAAAATACTAACCTGCTTGCCACGAACATAGGTAAGGCCATTTTCAAGGGAATTCTCTATGGCCATCAGCTCCTTGTAAGGCAAAGAGGTGATATCCTCGCCTTTCAAATGCCTGTGGAAAACACTGAAACAACTACGAAACAAAACAACTGAAATACCAAAGAAACATAGATGGAAAAGTCTGTGTTTATATATACATACCTGAGTTCAATCTACATGTTGTCATTCTCTTTCTTGATTCTATCAATTTCATTGCTCAGATTCTGCATAGGTTTTGTTTTGTTTGTTTTAGAACAACAATAAGAACAAGCATATCTAGACATGAGCTTACAATTAATACGTCAGTTCAATTTGTGATTTAGACCAAGAAACCCTAGACTTACCATCATGAATAGGTACATATCACGTTGAGATCTATTACATCGCTTGCTGTTTTTTGCAAAGAATTAGATCAATTCATCCCACTTATGAATCTATTCAGGGAATCCATGGCTCATTATTTTGTATGTTCTTAGCAAAACAAGAGATTTTTTCCATGGTAAACAGTCAAAATACCTCATGTTTAGCATCCCACAACTTCTTTCCTGAAGTCTTCTGATATTGATCCAAAATATCACCCAAACTTCTCCACATTAGGGTTTTTTGTTTTTTTGCAAAAATGAAAAAGGAAGAAACAAGCAAACAGAAAATGGATCAAAAAGCAAAACCAATTAGTCAAAAGGGTGAGAAGAGAATCAAGCTTGATATATTACTTAGTACAATGACTGCAATACTGATGCATCTTCCCAGAAGAACCAAAGATGATGAGAGAAACTTTAGCATCACACAGTACGGTAATCTCCGTAGCTTTCTTCATAATCCCATTCCTTCTCTATCAATTGAATTACTATCTTAAATATTTAAATTCAAACCACAAATTTTCTTCCAACATCTAAAGGATATAGTGCTTAGGATTAGAATTTTAGTGGTTGCAATCAAGGTTAATGTCAGTATCAAACATAACGGGATAAAATATTAAATTTAAAAAATATAAGAGTTTATTAAGTATTTAAACTTAAAATTATCAGGGCAAAACCTATTTTATCTAATATTTAAATTTATAAGGACCTAATTAGTTATTGAACAAAAAATTTGAATGACATGTGTCATAATTAATTCTGATTGACCCGTATCGTCCACTAGATTTTGATGTGTTAGTCTTTTAACGAAATTATTTTGTATACACAAATCTTGAAACTTGAGTTATGCTTAAGAGATATCAAACTTTTAACCACAATAGCTCATTCTTTTTGATGTGATTAGGTTTTAACGGTAGAGAATATATTTTATGGTTTATAATTTAGAATTTAAGATTATATATATGAGCCTTAAAAGAGAATATGTAAAAATTTAAAAGCCTACTCGTAAAAAAATTTAAATATCAGTGCATCAAACAATTACTTGTTAAACTAAAATGATTTTTGTCAAAAAGTTCCATAAGTAATCAAAGATTTAGAAGTTAAAATATATATTTGAGATTAAAATTTTAATGTTTTTAATAAATTTTATAATTTAAATATTAAAACTTGAGATTTAAAATTTAAAAATTAAAATTTATGTCTCTACAAGAGATTAGCTTATGAAAAGAACCTTTCCAATAGTACAGCAGTAAATACTTATCCCAAGTTACAGCAGTAAATAATTAAATCAAACCTACTAGAAAGTGGAAAATGACAAAGTGTTGGAAAGTTCATTACCCACTTCACAAGAATATGATATGATTAATTAATATCTTGTGCAGCTTTGGACTTCCTCTGCACGAAGTGTTGAAATTAATTTCGACAGTTTGACGTCAATGTAATGAAATAAAGCAGTATGAGACAACTTGGCGGCTTCGAAATTTAGTGACCAGTCTAGTCAAAATCATTGACAATGATAATAACAAGAATAATACTCATACTTAACGTGTTCATTTCATCTAGGCAATATGACAAAAACGACGTCATTTTCAGATCCCTTGTCATGCTCAACAAAAGGGGAGATGGTAGGAGAGTTTAGTACCGAAACGCTGGTCATTTCACACAGGATTTTATTCTTTGAACCTTTTTTATCTAACATGGGAACTTCATTGAAAAACAATTAAATAAATATAATTATAAAAATTAAGAGTTGCGTTTAGGGTCTAAGGGAGAACTCTTTTTAACTTTTTTTCTTGTAAAGTAGGGTGTTGTCCGATTATTTTGGGCTTTAAAACAATGATAAAACATATAACATTCAACTCTAAAGAATAGTTTTCTTTTTAGAAAAAAGTTTTAAAATTATTCATGAAACATGATCCCTTAGTTTTTATTGTAAGAAATTTTATATTTAAAATAAGTTTAACCCTCTAACAAGAAAAAATATATCATGGGTCAGTCTCACCACGTGTCTATGGGACCGACCAATGATAACCACCCACTTCATCAATTTTTCTATGTCATATTTTTTTTTCCAATTGAATCTTTACTTGAAAAATTAAAAAATAATAAAGTGGATGGTTATCATTGATCGGTCCCATAGATGACGTGATGGAATGACCCATAATATAATTTCCCATCTAACAATTAGTTGAAGATATGAAATCAAAATTGGAACATTTTAGGCATCTTTTGATTGAAGAAACCTTACTAGGCAGTGTACTAAAAGTAAACCCTAATCTCAAAATGCAACCCATGATTTCCAAAACTATGGTTAATTTTCACGTATACCGGTGTAGGGAATAAAGGGTAAGATTGTCTGTTTTTTTTTCATACATTCGTTTATATTTTTGTTTTAAATTAGAGGTCTTTAGAATTCAAAATTAGGGTTTGTGGTTAGGATTTCGGGAAATAAGGGTAGGGTTTAGAATTTAGGATATAGAAAATAAGGGTTAGGTTTAAAATTTAATTTTTTAGAAAATTTCAACATGAAGCACAAAAGGATATATGATAAAGAGGCATAGGGTTTTTGCTCGGGAATATAATGTATCTATTATATTTTCTCAAGGTATCTATTAGGGGTAAAAATCATTTGCCTCTTTCTCATGCCTCCATTTATGCTTCATGTTTAAATTTGTTTAAAATTGAATTTTAAATCATAATCCTAATTTCTTATATCCTAAACACTACATCTTACACCATAAAAAATACACCCTACCCTAATTTTCTAAACCCTAACTATAACCTCTAATCTTAAACCCTAAAATCTAAACCCTAAACCTCTAATTTAAAGTGTAAGAACAAATAGAGACATGAGAAAGATGTAAAAGATTTGTACCTATAGCGAGATTAAAAATTAATATCTAGGATGCTGTTGACCTATATAATTTTAAATAATTTTAAATACATGCAACAGGAGAAACCTTACAAAGCTCCGAGGGAAGAAAGTAAATATAAATTTAGTTAAATACTTGCAAGAAAAAATTTAAAAATTAATTAAATAGTGATAAAACAATGAAAAGATTAAAATGATGTTACGTTTCAAGAATTCATATCACATATCAATAAATTAATAAATATGTATTTTTTAAAAATAAGTATCTTATTTAATAAATTATATAAATCTTTTTAAATCTTTGAATTATCATTGGTGTCTCACTAAAAGTTGAGTGCAAACCAAATACGGTTACAAGATTTTATTAAAAAATATTATTTAATGTATTATATAAAACTTTAACATCTAAACAATAAAACTTAAATCCTAACATTAAAATTTAACCTTAAGATATAAATCTTAAATAATAAACTATTAACTCTAAACTTAATACATTAAATAAAAAATTATAAATTTAATCTAAACCCTTGATAGTAATAAATTTTCTTGTCATTCCCATGTAATGGTCCATAGATTATAAATTTGTCAAATTACAAGACAAAAGGACATTCCCGGGACCTTCGACTGAAATCGTGTTTTATTGCGCTCCACCACGTGTCAATTATAATTACCTATCATGATTTATGTATTTTTTTCGTTTTGTAACCTTAAACACGTTATAGCTGTGATTTAGTTGCCAAACAATTTTAGGTTAAACTTTAACGATTATTTCTCTATATAGATTAACGTATGAATGCTCGACGGTTTTAAGTTTTTAATGATGAGACCACCGGTGACGGCAAGTGCGTGTCACCATTTCATAGCTCCGGGCTCTATTGTAGTTGTAACCGTCACCGACAGAAAATGGAATTGTCACGTCTTAGGGGCGGTTCAAAAATTTTGGAGACCTTATACAATTTATTAAAATACGACCCTTAAAAATAATTATTCATAATTTTTGCTAGTTATAATATTATAACCTTTAGAAGCAAATGTTTTTTCTAGGGGCCCCTGTACGATTATTTCTATTGTGGCTATCCAAAATTTCACTAGTTCTATAAAAGCAATAATAATAAGAATAATCAATAAGATTCTATAACCAATTATCGTATTTAAGAAATAATTATAACGTTTAAACAATTATAATACATCTTTTTTAATTGCATTTTTAAAATCTTTCAATGAATTTCGGAATTAACATCATCTAAAGAATGTTTTATCAAAATCTTAAAACTTTTCTTTTTTAAGAACCTTATGCGGTCGTTTTTATTATGCATGTCCAGAACCTCACTGCCACGTTTGCCGAACATTAACTCCATCGCTGTAATAATGAGGGTTTACTTACATTCTTTGTTTTCATTATTCTTATAAATTGGTATAATAATATAGTATTTGGTTTTAATTTATACATTTTATTTATTTAATTTTAATTTTAAATGATTTTGATTATTTACTTCTGCGTACTTGCATTGCGAGTACCTACAAAATAAATGGCGTATGCAGTGACGAAATCACCCAATCTCTACACTTTTATACTCCCACTTGCTTCACCTCCATGTCCTCCACGTGTCCCAGACACAATTCTATCTAAAGCTAAGATAGAATCCTCACCACACACGTGGATTCTAGAAGGACTCCTACTCTATTCCCTCCACGTGTCCCTTTTCTCTCCTCCTATAAATCCATCGCTCTCTGCTCGAATCCAGGTTTCAATCGCCGTCTCTACACAAAGACAGAGTAAAGAAAAAGAAGAAAAATGACAGCAACGGAGTTACAGTTACCGCCTGGCTTTAGGTTCCATCCAACGGATGAGGAGCTCGTCATGCTCTATCTCTGCCGTAAATGCGCTTCGCAGCCGATCGCTGCTCCAATCATCGCCGAACTCGACCTTTACAAATACGATCCATGGGATCTTCCAGGTAACTTACTGAGTTATCGAGTTGCCATTTTTTTAGTCTCGTCAGTAACCTTTTCATTATTACGATTTGTTTATGCTTGTTTTTTCTTGAATTTACAGATTTGGCCTTGTACGGAGAGAAAGAGTGGTATTTCTTTTCGCCGAGGGACAGGAAATATCCCAACGGTTCAAGGCCGAACCGTGCTGCTGGATCTGGGTATTGGAAGGCAACCGGAGCTGATAAGCCGATTGGAAAACCTAAACCGGTTGGAATTAAGAAGGCCTTGGTGTTTTACGCCGGGAAAGCCCCGAAAGGGGAGAAAACGAATTGGATCATGCACGAGTATCGCTTGGCCGACGTCGACCGGTCGGCTCGCAACAAAAACAGCTTAAGGGTACAAAAATACATTTGCACCTCAAACACATTGAATAATTCCTCCGGAAAAGATTCTGAAAATATTCTTTCTTATCGCCAGAAATCATAAAAACGCTAAATTCATGGAATTACCATTTTTTGTAGTTGGATGATTGGGTGCTGTGCCGGATTTATAATAAGAAAGGTGCCGTCGAGAAACAACCACCGCGAGCTAGCATCGTCTCCGAGACGGTGGAGAAGAAACCGGATATTTCTGCACTTAACATGGACACGTGTGGTCTGCCTCTTGCTCTCACTGGGACAATCAACGACGTCGTTTATTTCGACACGTCTGAGTCGGTCCCCAAGCTTCATACGGACTCCAGCTGTTCCGAGTACGCTGCGTCTCCTCCTGAGTTTACGTGCGAGGTACAAAGCGTGCCCAAACTGGAAGACTGGCAAAGTACCCTTGACTTCACTTATAATTACATGGATACCACTGTAGATTCCGGGTTTGGTTCCGGTTTCCAGAGTGGTAATCAGCTGTTGCCGCTTCAGGATATGTTCATGTACTCACCGAAGCTTTTTTAAACGAAGGCAGGTATAGGATATGAAACATCGAAACGATGACTGTGAGCTGCGTTTTGACGGATGGCTCAATATGATTCTGTAACATGCGCGCATCGGTGCACGTGTGCGTACATGAACAAAAATCCTTATATACTATAAAAAAGAAATTAATTGATTTTCTTGTAAAGGAGTGAGGTTACTATTAGCCGTCCGATTTCTGTGATGGTAATAGACGGTGAACGTTGGATTTTGTAATAAATGAATCATCTAGCCGATGACATCCTAGACAACGCTTATGATGAAAAAAAAGGACATTCCAGAGAATGCAAGTAGAATAATTTTGTAATAACTAATTTTTTATTTAAATTTATTAAAAAATAGTAATTTATGATGAATATAGAGTTATATTAATGTTCAGGGGTAAATAAGTAGTTTTGTGATACTTTTTAAAAAAAAATTAATATCTACATTGATAGTCTATTTTTTTGTGTGAAGTAAGTATGATTATATTCGAGAATTATTATAGTTGATATTAATAGAAGTCTTATTGAAAAATTTTCTAAACGAAAACAGTATTCTTATTGATATAAAGTAACAAATTAAAATATAAGATGTTAAACTATTTTTAGCTAAAAATAATAAATTCACTCCTAAAATTTATCATTGTATAAGATTTTAAAATTATAAAATCTATTTTTAGTTGAAGTATCGGTCGTGTTATTTTGATTACGTTGAATATACTGAATTATTATACTCTAATTTTAGTTGCAAAAATTATTGACATACTATTTGAACATATGAAAATCATCAAACTCTTTCGATTGATAGTCTAATTTTATTACTTATAAGTGGCGATATTTTTTACATTTAATCGGATAAGTTAGTTTGTAATCGAACAGATGAGGCCGGCATATTGTCTGTATGCCATGTAAGACCCTGATATGCGTGTAATACACTGCCTCAAAACTGCATGTATGCATGTAATACACTCATTTAAGTACAAATTTCCTCATAAGCTCATATTTAAACCTGCATTGTTAGTAATGCACTAATCTTGATTGTTGTTCTATGAATAAGCCCAATAAGACTTCATTAAGTCCCACAACATGGACCAACACGAAAGGTCGATCCTTCGAGTAAAACTGACCCTCAGAATTTTTTTTTTTATTTTTTTTATTTATAAATGTCACTTAATTTTTATTAATTATATCGCAATTGAAAATATCGCTACTCAAGACTGATTTCATCGGCAAATAACCATCAATCAAGTGGGGATAAATCTTTTCAAGTGACCACTGACAAAACAAAAATCAGAAACTAACATCGATTGAATCTCGGTGAGAACAAAAATCGATCGTTAGGGTATGCTGAAACATGACACGAAGACAGATGAATCAAATCACAAAATAATAACAAAAATATGTTAGAACGACAGAAGAAAAGCGAGTCACAAGGACAAAAAGAGCGTGCTATAGAAGCATAGATTCTTATTAAAATTAAAAACAAAAACAAAGAAAATAATAGATTCGGTGGTCGACAAACAATATTAAAATTGATTGTCGATCACCGATCAAAAGGATTGATCAGTGAAGAACGACTATGACAAAAACTTTAACAGAAAAGGAACGGCTAGGGTTTGTGAAACAATGATGTATTGAAAATTTTTGAATCGTAACAATTGACGTGTGACAATATACAAAAATATTATCTATTTTTATCATATCATCGATTAACAACGTTAATTTTATAGATATTTTAAAATACAAAAATAAATTAAATATTTTGGAAGTATATTATACCATATCGATAAATTTAACAAAATATAAAAGACATTTACATTAATTAAAAAATGGTTTATGTTAACAAAAACATGCACTTGAGAGGTGGGGCCCATTCAATACATTTTTTGTTTGGATTCTTAGAGAGTGATGTGAGCTGGTGGACGAGCTGAGTAGGGAAACAACATATACATCCTTTGTCTTTTTAGATGTCTACATTTATATTTTAAAATAAAAATTTATAATTTAGATTTATAATTTAAATATAAGATATATAGTTTAATTTTTAAAATTTAGTAATTAAATTTTTAGATTTATTATTATAAAACAATATATATTAAATTTCTATTTCTCAAAATAAACTTATAAACACATTTAAATTTTAGTAATAAATTATATATAATAATACATATAAATTGAAATGCAACAAAAAATAGATTTTTGGAAATCGAAACAGGATGCTATAAAAATAACTTGAAAATAAAATGAATATATGATTAATAAGATCATCCCAAAAAATAAGTATTTTAAAGAATATGAATGAATTCACGAATAATCATACATATTAGTTCACTTAAATATCTTATTTAGAAAAAAAATAATTTAAAATAAATATAAAATACTTATTTATTTTTCTAAATTGACCAATGAATTAACATGTAGAGTGTAGACCGACATTTCTAAAACATAGTCAATATTTATATATTGAATTAAAATATGAAATTGATATAAAATTATTACTATAAAAGTTGTTTCAATATTTTAAAATAATCTTGTTATGAATATTAAACTTCTTCCTTCTGTTTGAAATATTTCCTTCTGTATGCTATATGAAATAAATATATAATTACAAATAGGGGTGTACATTTAGTTCGGTTAATCGAATTAACCGATTGAACCGAAATTATTTTGGTTAATTCGGTCGATTAAATTTTAGTAAATTCGGTTAACGGTTATTTTTTATATAATTCAGTTATCGATTAATTCGGTTTGAAATAGGTTAATTAACCGAATGCACACCCCTAATTACAAATCTTTAAATGAATTTTTATCGATTTTAGATAAATTTCATTGAAGATTCATACGACAGAAATGTAAATCTTTTTATGAATGATGAAAACGACCATAATAGTTTGATTTTTTTAAAAGATGATAATTATCATATTATCACGTTGTTGATTTAACGATCTAATAATAAAACTTTAATTTTAAAGATTTTACGAAAAAAATTATTTTTTTTACATTTTATAGACAAAAATAGATCATGCCTAAAATCCATTGAGTAATGGTTTTATTCACCCTAATACTTACAAATTGAAATTAATAGACTTGTCTTGGGTAAGCAATAGGTCAAGTAATTGCTTAGACTTTTCCTACTTAGGGGGATAATTTAGAATAAATTATTGCAAATCTTCAAAGTTAAGATTTTATTATAATGTTGTATAATTATTGTGGGTTTAATGGAATTATGTTGTCCATCTCCACTGCTTCACCCACCACCAAGTAAGTAACCTTCCTTATCAGCAGACACTAATCACACTTTAGATTGGGCAAATTGGTTCATCATGGGATTTTAGGTTAGATTCTGAAACATTGAAGTTGATTTTTTTTAACACATTAGATATATCAATCGGATGATGATATATATCATAATCTGTTAATAGATTAGATTTTTTTAAATTTAAGTAATAAAAAAAATAATGACATGTGTATAACATGTGAATGGAATATTAATTTATTTTATTTTAATTAAAATTAAAACTAAATTAATAAAGTATATAAATAAAAAAATTAAATATACAAATTAATCAAATTTTCTCACTTTTATTGTTAATTTTTAACGATAGTTAACTACTTAAATAATTAATGAACATAATAATACAATTAAAAATATAATGATTATATTAAAACCATTCACATAATTAAATAATCATTTAAATAATTTACCTATATTTATATAAAAATTTAATAAAATTTTGAGTGCCTAAAACTTATAATTGAGAAGGATACAATATTTAATGCACTAGTAATAGTTAGTTACAATATGTATGTACGGAGGCGTTTGTCCAATACGGTCAAAACCATGAAACGCAGAAATAGTAAAACCAATTAAAATGCAATAAACGTGACATGTCATGCATTTATTGATTTCGACACTGAGTTCGGACCCACACTTTCCTCATTTATCCACAAAACCCCAGTTTTACTTCCCTTCCGAAACCACAACTTCCCATATCAGCTTCGAATGACGAATCTTGACCAATCAAAAAAAGCCACGTGGAAGTCAACTAATAAAAGAGCGAGTACCATGTAATCCCATACTCGAGAGCGTGACCTAGAAATTACTATTTTCTGCGTGCCACTCAGTTTCTAACTGCTCTCTCATCGATAAAACGCACCCGAAGAAAGAAAGAAAGAAAACACAAAGGAGCTGAGATAATGGCGAGGAGCGTTTGCGTTTGGTTTGTTTTGGCCGTAATCGTGTTCTCTTCATCGGCGATTTCCGCCGAAGACGGAGGTGAATCGGAAGAGGAAGAGTTCGTTTTGACTTTGGATTACTCCAATTTTACGGACACTGTTAGTAAGCACGATTTTCTTGTCGTCGAATTTTACGCTCCATGGTAAGCATTTCCGTTCTCTCCCCCACTAGATTTCTGCTTACATGTTTTTCGATCTTGTTTTGGCTTCTTTTTTGTTTTCTAAATGAAGGAAATTGTTGTATTAAGTGCATGCAATGATATTAGTAGACAATTTAGAATTGGAGGAGTTTGGCTTATAGATTTTGAAATGGCGATGCTAAATTAGATATAATTAGTTTTCTGAGGTTTATTTATGGTACGTTTTTGTTTGAGATTTTCCGTTTGAGTAATCAAGAATTGAGATCAGTGATTTATCTTAGGATTGCTTGCTTAATCACTACGTAATCATATTTCCTTTTGTTATCAGGTGCGGTCACTGTAAAAATCTTGCTCCCGAGGTAAACAATAATGGATTTTCCCTAAAAGTATTGGTATTTTGTTGATTATTCATACGCTTCACTGTCTTCTTATGATTAAACTTTTTGTTTGTTGTCTAGTATGAGAAAGCGGCATCCATATTGAGTAAACAAGACCCTTCAGTTTTTCTAGCTAAAGTCGATGCCGATGAGGAAGCAAACAAAGATTTAGTAACTCAATATGCAGTCAGGAGTTACCCTACACTCAAGATTTTGAGAAATGGAGGGAAGACCGTTCAAGAATACAAAGGTCCACGTGAAGTTGATGGTATCGTGGAGTATGTAAGGAAACAGAACGGTCCTGCTTCTACTGAGATTAAGTCTACTGAAGATGCCACTAACGTTATTGATGACAAGAAGATAGTAGTTGTAAGCTCTGTGATAAATCTTTGCTCTTCTGTTTTTATTGTTTTTTCATGACAGCTTAGATGGTATGTATTTATGTTTGTTTTTAGGTTGGGGTGTTTCCAAAATTTTCTGGTGAAGAGTTTGATAGCTATATGGAACTTGCTGAGAAACTACGTTCTTATTATGATTTTGCTCATACTTTGGATGCTAAACACCTCCCCCGTGGTGACTCATCAGTTGTTGGCCCTCTGGTCAGACTCTTCAAGCCTTTTGATGAACTCTTTGTTGACTCTAAGGTAACTAGAATATTGAATGTATTCTATATCATCTTCAAATACAACTTGATTTAAATTTTGGTTGTTGGGTACCTTTGTACCACGTATGGTTAGCTATTTTACAGAAGCTTGTTGCATTCAGGATTTTAAACCGGATACACTAGAGAAGTTTATTGAAGAATCTAGCATTCCTCTTGTGACACTGTTTAACGGTGACGAAAGCAATCAACCCTTTGTTGTCAAGTTCTATAGCAATCTCAATGCGAAGGTAAATTCGACGGTCAGAAATTTCATTCTCTTTATCACCTGGATCTTGTACCCAGTGAAGGAAATTGGAGTGTTGCTGCCAGTATTCATTTCATAACAAGCAATATCTTGGACTTCAACTCTTTTTCATGTTTTTCTAAACTACCATATACTAATGTAGCATTTGAATCTATAGGCTATGTTGTTTGCTAATTTGAGCACTGAAGGTATTGATTCATTGAAATCAAAATATCGAGAAGTTGCGGAGCAATACAAAGAACAGGGAATTAGTTTTCTTTTGGGAGATGTTGAGGTTAGCAGAGCTGCGTTCCAGGTTAGGATCTACTCAAATATGGCAGAATGTTTATTGTATTTGTTACTTTTAGTCTTAATTTTTTTGTTGGTTGGAAAACAGCATTTTGGAGTTGAAGAAAGCCAAGTACCTCTAATCATCATTATGGATATTGATGGAACGAAGTTTTTTAAACCTAACTTAAAGGCTGATGACATTGCACCATTTGTGGAGGATTACAAGGTAATTTCTGCGTTATATTTATGTAGAATCTCACAAATGAATTTAGTGAAGGCTACCAATCATAGTGTGGTATCCAGTCTATCAGTTATCTGTTTTGCTCACTAAAGTACTCTTCTGTAGGAAGGAAAAGTTCCATCATTTGTGAAGTCCGAACCTATTCCCCAGGAGAATAATGAACCTGTGAAAGTGGTGGTTGCCGAAACCCTTCAAGACATGGTTTTCAAATCTGGAAAAAATGGTATGTCTTAATTAGTAGTTTAAAACTATGACGGATGCTTAGAATTGCTGAAACCCTTATTGCTAGTCATGGTATGTTGTCTGCTGCAATTTTTTGCTTCTTAGATTTGTGTATACATTGTTTTATCAACAGTGTAGAGCTTTACGTTTGGAATGGGTTGATATTTGCCTGGAGTTTGTGCACAGCCCCATAATTTGTAATGAACAATGGGGTCCCATGCTTTGAAAATTCTATTCATGCATCCACCTTATGGGATTATAAGATAACATGAAGCTACTGATTATGCAGTTCTGCTTGAGTTTTATGCCCCCTGGTGTGGACATTGCCAAAAATTGGCACCCATCTTGGATGAAGTAGCTGTCCATTACGAAAATGATGCCGATGTTATGATTAGTAAATTTGTAAGTTCTTAGTTGGTCTCATTGGTTTCCAGGCTCTATATTCCTCTCGATCACTATTACATATCTATTGGACGCTACGGTTTCTGATCCTTAGGCATGTTTTGCAGGATGCAACAGCAAATGATATATTGGATGCGAACTTTGCTGTCAAAGGTTTCCCAACTGTTTACTTCAGATCCGTTCATGGGGATATCAGCTCATACGAGGGTAATCGGACCAAAGAAGACATCATTGAGTTCATCGAAAAGAGCAGAGACAAAACCGTCCACCAAGAGTTGGACAAAGACGACATCATCGAAGAGAACTGGGACAACACTCTCCGTCAAGAGTCGGTCAAAGATGAGCTCTGAAAGAGGGTAAGTCACTTTTTTACATTCTCTTAGATATTTCTGTGAGCACACTATAGAATTGCTTGTCCAGAAGCAAATTCCCTTAAATTTCATTTTTACAGGAGTTGAACACAAACATATCCAGTGCCCACAATGGAGTTAGTCTAAGTTGTGCCATAATTCCCTCTCTCTCTCTCTCTCTCTCTCTCTCTCTCGTTTAGTGTACCCCTTTTTTGTTTAATTTAAGAATAATGTGTGTGGATGAATAATGCAGGATGTGTAGCTAGCTTAATGCCATGTTTACGAGTTTATGGTATTGCAGATTCAACTACATAAATGATGGCATAAATACATGAGCCTGTTGAAGTTATTAGAATTAATATAAATACAACTTAATAATTGAAACTGGATTGTTTATTGAGTTTAATTCGATTATTAACCGTCTTTTCTACGTATATAAGAAGACATAAAATCAAATATACTTAAAAGATTAATAAGCAGCTTGAATTTAATAACAATACATAAGAAGACAAAATCGAATATGCTTAAGAGGTTAAAAACCAACTTACATGATTATATTAAAATGGTTGAAAAAAATAGATTCTTAATCTTATTAGTATCTATCAGAATATATAATTTTGATATTCTGTTTTAAAATCAAATTTGAAATTGATCTTTCAAAAATGATGATGTTTACCAATAAAATTAGAATTCATTAATGTATAAAGCATTATACAATTTTGTTAATTATAAAATTGTTGGAAGTCAACACAATCAGTGTCGATGGCAGAAGAGGTAGCACCCTTAATTTGATATTTTACCCTTAATTTTATTAGATTAATTTAAAAAAATGTATTTTGAATTTTATACATTTTAAAATTTTATATATTTACGTGGTTTAAAAATAAATTTATACAGTCAGTATTTTTTGATAATTTAGAATCTTCGAAAAGGTTTTCAGATTATACTTAAAAATCGTAAAATGTAATAAATATAGTTTGACTAAAGTTTTCACATCAGTCTCAAACTTGATAAAAGCATCTCCTCCTCACCACCTCACGTCCCGAGACCCAGTCTCACCGAACAGAGATAATATCGTAGACCCGGTTTATTACGTCAACCGTAGTCTCTAACCAATAAAAATCACTCATTCCACCACTAATTAGCCATATAATTAATATAATTTTTAGAAATTATATTTTTAAAATGACATGAAAATTATGAGTGAAGATTTATTGGTTGAAAAAAAATGAGTTGAAAATTAGTGGTGAAATAGATGGTTATAATTGGATGGGACCATGGACGTGGTAAACCGACCCATGATATAATTTATAATTTCTCCGCCTGATGACCCACTTCCCACCCCCCAAAGCAGATTGGTTAGATTCTTTATGTTCTTTAAACTACTTGTATTCGACAGTTATGTCCGATACACTCGAACATGGTTGAGAGGATTGTCCAAATATAAGGCAAAAAATGAACCAAATAGTATCCGAGAAGCTTTGGGGAGTTTGAAAATGGTAATGACACCATAAGAGATCACAGTTACTCAACTATATATCTGATATTCGCTACCGATGATACAAGAACATGAACCTGGTGCTGATGCTGATGCGTGATGATAGAAAAAACTAAAATATAGTTATTTATGAGTATCAAGTAACAGACACCAAGCAGAGGAGGGAACTTGCAACCGAAGGTTTGAAGATATACTTTGCTCTAAAAAATACATTTATATCTATATAGAATCTTAGGCACCACTACGATGTTGATTAGTAAAAAGAAACAAAATCATGTAAAATTCTAACCAACCCTATGGGAAATATAAAAAATCATGCATCAATCTGAAGATAAAGTTTAGAGTTTGGGAAACAGAAGACTGACCAGATTAAACGCCATAGACGTATTATACTGCAGCCTGAATCTTCAAGCCAATGTAAGTATACTGTGCATACGGACATTGCTGTTTACACGACAATTCATCTGCCATGCCCAATCAAAGAACGGTTTCTATTTGCAGGTGTGGAAGAAGGCCCAGAATGCACATCTTTTAAGCCCTTTCATTTCTCCTCCATCTCGGTGACTTCCTTTTCGTTGTTCTTTGCCTGTGAGTTGCTTTGCATTTCAAGTAATTTCTGTTGTTCCTCCGTCTCTTGTACTGTAGCTACGTTAACTGCTTTCGGCTTGCTGCTTGTAGACTGCTGATACATAACACCGCCTAGCATACAAATCAAGAGCCCGACGGTCCCCACAAGAGTGGAATGTTTGTCCCAAATAACCAAATTAATCACAACTGTCAATAGCTTGTTAACAATACCTAGAACAGTGAAACCTGTAGCAGAAATTGCCCTTCGGCAAGAGAACCCAAAGAAAGATATGGCCAACCCAAATAAACATGACAAGCCCACAGGCAAAATTACTTCAAAAGTGTGCCAATCAGACTCATCTGAGATTTCATGCTTTATTTTCTTCAACTCACCCATTATCAGTAGCTCAAGAGGAAACAATAGGAGAGCCTCGAGATTATTGTACAGTACAAGACCCCATGTATTCAGACCAATAGTCATTACCACATGCTTTATGTAAACAAAATCTATAGACATGCTTACCAAGTATGCAACAGCCCAAGTATAGGCAGTTAACGTGAACTGGTAATCAGTAAGAACATAAAGAACACTGCCGCCAAAGATTGTGGCTAATGACATCCATGTCTTCAATGAAGGCCAAGGCTGGTGCAAGAAAAGAGTCTCTCCCATTGCAACAAACAAGGGAACTGCCGATCGGAAGACAATGAAAGTGTCAACATTAGCATGTAGGAGGAGTTCACTATTGGTAAAGAGAGAGAGGTAAAATATAATGGCTGCAGGTAGGAACCGCCACATAGTAAGAAGGTCAAGCTGATCATGCTCAATGATCTTGAACCATCCACAGATTAATACACCAGCCGCACTTGTCAGGTACTGCAAAGCAGTTAGTGCACCAGGATAAGGAAATTTCATGACAGCCCATTTGTTGATGATGGAGAGAAGAGAAGCTGAGATGCAATATCCTGCCGCTATTCCATAGACAGATACTTGCTTTAATGCATAACTATGCCATGTTTCTTGGGCTTCACAAGAGGGAGCCAAGACTTCAGTACCATCGTTTACAGGATCCTCGACATCCTTAGACATCTGGAAAAAATAAGGTAAAATTTATTACTAGTCTCGCTATTAGCAAATACGTACCATGTACAGGTATGAGGTACGTATCCCAGGTCTTCCACCCTTCCCATCCCTTCCCTGACTGAACCCACTGCTGGGGCAGGGGAGCTTTTTTCCATTTAACATTCAAAAGTGAACTAATATTAGGCAAAAGCAAAATTTATAAGAAACGAAGCAGATTCTTGATTCTGTGATCAACATCTATACAGCAAGAGCAAGGTTAACATGCATAAATGTAACGTTAGTTTTATTTTATAAGCAAATACTGGAGTAGAAGAAAAGATATCAACATACCAAGCAAACATTTTTGTGTCCTAACAATCAGACTCATCCATGACCAAACAAATATTTTCTGTTGATAAAATAAATACATAAACTTTATTTCCAGACTGATTCCAATCTACAGAAGAAACTCTTCATCTAAAACGAGTAGCAGCACCGCAGAAGATCATATCATGGGAATCATCATTTAATACAAAAAACTTTCAAAGTTAGAGACAAGGATGATGTGGTTATCATTGAAGGTACAGAGACATCAAAATGAAGACAAACATTTGATGTGGTTACCATTGAGACAAACACTAAGAAACTTATCATGTTCGAAAATAACAGATTTTTAATCTTTAAAATCCAAGAAAAATTGCCAGAACCCGAGAAAATGCCAATCCTGAAACAAACTAAGGCTCCTTCAGATATAAACAGAAGGATATATGGATCTAGTAAAACCACGGGCAGCCTCTTGCAGATGAACCCGGGAATGGCAACGGGCAGGATGACCACTATTTTCGGTATGATACTCTTAACACAATCATGTTTCATGATACCCAAACCCAATAACCAACTAATTTTTGAATCTTGCCACTTAAATCCCACCCAAATTAGATAAGCAAAATGCCTAACCTTGTTACATACCTAATTTTTCGATAGCATTGGTTCAACAAAAAAGAATAAATGGAACAATAGAAGTAAAAAATTGAACTCTTCAATAAACTACATCAAAATCTTTCAAAGTTCAAACAGAATACAGAAATCAAAAGAAAAAACTGAAGCTAGGAATTGATGCAAAGAGAACAAAAAAAATCAAGCTGACAATTGACAAAGTAGCTAAAAGAATATTTTAATTCCAATTGAACAACGAGTAAATAAAAATCATTGAAACTGAGATTGCGCTAGCTTAAACCAAAAATGCTGATTGAAACTGAGAAATATGCCGTATGCCTTTAATACAAATTGATAAGAGCATTAGGATATCACATCCCCAAAGCTAGCGACTACGGGGGACAAAATATGCAATTCAAGCCCCAAACCGCGATTAGGCGCGTAAAAATTAGAAATGGAAGAAAGGATTTGACAAACAAAACGTGGATTTACATGGAAATAAAGAAAACAAATCTGAGCGTCGAGCTGGAATGGATCTGGAATCTGGACAATATACTGACGGAATATAGCAAAAACCCAAACACCAACAACAGGGGGAAGATATCAACCACCTAGACGAAAAAATGTAAATTTAGAACAAATGTAAGTGAAATAATGCAATGAGTAAAATGGAAAGGGAAGCGATTCCGTTTCCAGATCGAACGAACAAAGAAACGCAAGAGGAGATCGAGAATTACAAGGAGAATATTTTACCTGAGAAAACTGGAAATCGGCAATACTCCTGAGTGGATCTTGAAGTGCTCTACTGCTGCTGTAGAACTGCTACTTGCTTAGTTTTGCTTTTGCTTTTCTAATTTGATGAATCTCACTTTCACTCATTTTCAGATTTTTCTTTTTTTTTTCCTTCTTATTTTAAGATGGTGATTAGAATTAGAAATTTACGATGGTTAAACAAACCCAAGACCCGATGATTTGGTGCCTCTTGTTTAATAGGATTTGGAGATTTTTTAAAGATAAAATAATAAAATAACGAATAATATATTTTTATAATTTAAAAATTAATCCAAAAATGTACGAGTAAGTTTGGGGTTCGATATAATATTATTCGACATAAAATATTATATATTTTTTTATAATATTTTAGATTAGTGGATAACATTTACAGTTGATGATTTTATAACATATATTAATACTTAAAAATATTTTTTTTAAATTTATGTCGACTTAAAATATTATTAAAATTATAAATATCAATATTTAGCGATTTAGTTCTAATTTAAAATGTTATATAAAAGATATACTAATTATCTTATTTCAGTGGTTAAAAGAATAATTGTTGTTCTTAAAGGTTACAAGTTTGAACACTAATAATATAACATAGTGAACGAGAGATTAATGTTTAATAGCTGAGAGTATATTCTAATAACGTTTATTAGATCAAATATTAACGATAACCGGTATTTAGGTTTTGCATCAATTTTGAACTTTTATTTATTTTAATTATTTATTTTAACGATTTTTTAAAAACATTACTACCACATGAATATGTGGTTTTAATTTATTATAGAATGAAAGAAACAACTAAAAACAACGTAAATGAAGAAGAAAAATAAAAGAACAGACCAGGGACCGTCATCTGGAAGTTGAAAGCAAGCAACTAAAAACGCCAGAGGAACCTGCAAGCCACCGATAGAAGAGGAAGAAACATAGGCGCGAATCAAAGAGGAAGGTGGATGAATGAACCGCCTAGCATTAGCGACCATTCGTAGGACTTGGGTCGGAGCATCTTCCACCCAATATCGGTCAGATGAGATATTTCTTCCTTCAGATGCCAATTGCCATTGCCTGTTGGTGAGAAAAATATGGAAGGGAAAGGGAGTCCAACTTATTTCTCTGGGTTATCACAAGGCACGTTGGAGATGAAAAATGCATTCACAATTTGACCTGAGCAAGCTGCATTTTCATCCCACAGAAGTCTCAAATGCATGGCTTCTGTTGCCGTGGCATCACCAAAGATGAGACGATCGTCTGTAAAGAATAAATGGGTGATGAAAGGTTAAGGAGCCCTGCGAGCACGGAGCACCTATTCCTTCATCTTCTCCAGCCACTATGCCTGAATTCTCACGATACGAGCACGGAGCACCTTGCACGCCGGGAAGGGGTCTGCAGGGAGGAATCCCATACTCAAATCGAACGTATTGATGTTTACCTTGTGCTAGAAGTATTTTTTTTTCCAGCGTTTCAAAGGAGAACGAACATCTATTCTGGTATGATACGAAGATATCCTAGAGTAGTTGCAGTGGGATCGTACTCTAGAAAAGAACCAATAAAAGCACAAGAACTTTTGCTACTTTTTACGACATAAATCCAAAGGGAACATCATAGGATCTATTCTGGTATAATCCAAAGAGATTATACGATGAACCCTGTTCACCACGTCATCTATGGTTCAAGCAATCAGAACTGTTGATCTTTAAATAACCACCTAATAACTACTCATCCACTAAGTCTATATAGAAAAATGTGATGATTCACTTGGAAAAAAAATTAAGATCAACGGTCCTAATTGTTTGAGACCATGGATGACGTGGTGAACAAAGTTCACTGTATAATTTTTCAGCAAGCTATATAAAATCAAAAGACCACGACTCTCCTTTTTCGATCCTATTTGCATCAACCACGTGGTATAGAGAACGAGTATAAATCATCTACCCCTTTATGTTTTTTATTAAAAAAAAATTAAATATTAAATTCTAAACATTAATCTTAATTTTTATGTCTTACACTTTTAATCATACACCCTAAAAATATATTCTACCCTAATTCCTTAAACCTTAACCATAATTATTAATTTTGAACTCTAAACTTTAACCTTAACCATTCTATATGAGTTCGAATCCTTGTAAGAGAATAAAATACTTCTTAAATTTAAAAAAAAATACGAAGTTAGTAATCCCTTCGTCTCATAAGTGATCCTTTATTGACTTTTTATGTAGTTTTAAGAATATTTGAAAGAGGTGATGTAAAATAATTCAAGTGATAATTTACTCATTGACAAAAAAGAAAATATATTTTAAAAGTTGTTAAATTATTAATAAAACAATTTAAGTTAAACAATTTTAAAAGTTAAAAGGGACAATTTTAATGGAACGGAGACACATATATAATCCTGTTATCATAGTATGAGTCATATTATGATTAAAAAGGCTATATAAAAATATGAAAGACCTGATAGTCGTTAATGATATTTGTGTAAACCATTAAATAATTTAAAGAGTTTTATTTGCTCGTTTCAACTAAACGAATAGAATAGAAGTCGAGATATTATCTTTGAGGCTTAGTAATTGATATTGTCATACATGAATTTTGGCCTAAAGCTTAAGTAAATATATGATATATAAATAAATAAAATATAACAATATAATAATATAATAAAAAAATAATAAATAAAAATAAGGAAGTAGTTACTTTCGGTTGGGAGTCTTGAGTGGTTAAAGAGTTTTGTGGGTAGTTTTAAAGATCATGGGTCTAATTAAAAAAAAAAAAGAACGGAAAACTAGAGGAAAGAGGACGATCTACAGATTTGGGGAGACTTGGAATTTTGGAGGACATTGGATCGATCGAAAAAGGAGTAGTGATCGGAAATTCAAAGTGTCTCTTGAGGTAAGTTTTCACTTCTACTACTTTTATTTTTTAGAACAATGTTTTGAATCAAAGCCTTGAAATATGAACTCTTAATTTTAGTTTTGAGACAAAATTAAAGTCCAAAGTGCTTATATGGGTTTGGGTTTCGGTTTGGTTTATAGTTGAATATGGTGTTGGGAGTTTGTTCCGGGTAGATTAGAGGATATTTTGGGTAGAAGGGAGCGTTGTTTTGATGAATTTCAGTGATTTGAAGGGGGATTTGATAAGTTTTAGTGTTTAGATCATGAAAAATGAGGTTTCCGGTAGTTTTAGAGTGTTTTTAAAGTTTCCGGTAAAGTTTCCGGCACCGGAAACGGTCACCAGAGAAAGGTGCCGACGGCCGGAGGGCTTTGGTGATGACCGACGAACTTGTCGGCTTAGTCGGAGTGCGGTGGCGTTGGATCGGAAGGTGAAAGCCATGGAAGTTCTTGGTTCAAGTTCTTGGTGTTCATCCTTGTTCTTGACGAACAAAGAAGAACACCAAGCAAACTTGAGTGTTTTGATCCAAATTGGGCTAATTTTCTGGGTTTTGGGTGTTTGTGTGAAAACAAGGGAAATTACTCCCTTGGTCCCTCTAGCTTTGAAGTGTAGTTCAATTTAATCCCCATATCCTTAATTTAACCCTTAAAACCTCAAATTTCATATTAATTTAATTTTTAATACTTAGAAATAATTTAATTAGGTTCTTAATTAAATTTAATTTAATTTTTAAGTTGGATTTAAAATTAATTTGATCTAATTAAATCTATTTTGACCCTAATTGAACTCCAAACTCAAAATTTAATTAATTTAGAAGTTAATTAGATATTAATTTAATTTTTAATACTTAGAAATAATTTAATTAGGTTCTTAATTGAATTTAATTTAATTTCTAAGTTAGATTTAAAATTAATTTGATCTAATTAAATCTATTTTGACCCTAAATTGAACCCTTGGCCTAACATTTGATTAATTTAGACTTAGGGCTAATTTAATTTTTAAAACTTAAAATTTTTTATTAAATGATTAAGTGAATTTAATTAAAAATTTTCTAAGTTTAAAATTAATTTACCATAATCTAATTAAGTCTAATTCATGTTTAATCTTTTTTTGGCCTTTTTAATTCTTGCCCTTTATTGTGTAAGTCTCATTGTTTCAAGTGAACTTCCCAATGTTGTTTCGAGCTCTCATGTTTTAATCGAAAGTAATTAGTTCCTTCATCTTTTTGTTACTTTATTGTATTTATTTGTTGTATTTAATTATTTATTATGTTTGCATTTTTAAAGTCATGTAGTATGTATGTTTAGGTGACACTTAATTACACTTAGATTAATTAAATTAGAGTCTTTTTAGGATTAGTCACTTTAATTAAATAATTAATTAAATAGGGAGATAATTTAGTAACGATGGCGTTCTAATCTTATACCTTGGATACACTAAGTGGTCAGTATTATGAAATGGCATTATGTTGGCCAAGAGTGTACTTCGGTATCGTATTCGGCGCGTAATCGAAACGTAGAAAATGATAAATAATTTAAGGTTAGAATTTAATAAAATTAATTAGTTAAAGATTAGTAACACCAATAGAATTATTAATTTTGTTTGGTGTCGAAATGGTAGTGTTTGTGCATTCGGATGTTATCATAATACACCCGGTGAAATTAATAATTTAATAGAATTTAAATATTTAAATTGATGGAGCCTTTTTAGGTTAGAACTTAAAATCGACAAGATAATAATCGATCATGCATTTTAAAACCTTTTGGGGCAGAACTTATATTTCTTTAAATACGAGTTAAGGTTTCCTATCTAGAGGACGTCTTATTAAGCTCGTATTTAAAAGAAATGTATTTTCTTATCCAAAAGGATATTCTTATTCGAACGATATTTATTTGCCAATAACGGATTAAATTAATATTATTATTCGAAATACCAAAATGCCACGTGTAATTAAAAGGTACCGATTTTCGGGCGCTCATAAGGGTCGTCCTTACGCGTAACCGACTCCCGAACCCAAATATTTTTAAAATGAATCTCTGGTTTATTTTATGGTGTTTGGCCTACCAAAATGATCGGTGGCGACTCCAAATTAATTTTAAAATTCAAATGTTTTCAATAAAATTTGGTTTTTCATATTTAAAAGCAATAAAACTCGATTTTTCAAAATTCAACTCGTCAGACTATTTTTCACACTTTTCGGTTTTAAAATGATCGCGACAGATATCATAAGATAACGATTGGATTTACGTCTTCTCTAATTTTAAAATTTTATATTTATATAAGTAATCGTTTATCCTTAATAACCTCGATTTTATTTTTTGTGTATATGTTTTTGAAGACGATCATCAAATAATATTTTACTACATTATATATTGTATCAATATGATTCAACATACAACACAACTTTTAATACTTTAGTAACAAAAATATTAACTTTGGCGACGCATGTGTGTAGTTAAACTTTCTCCTAATGTACCCCCCAAAAAAGTTTTATATCTGTTATAAAAAACAAATATGCATATTTAGGGAGAAATTTTGGACACAATCCAATATTTAATTAGGAAGATAGGTATGCTTAAATATAATTTAGATTTTAGGGTATTTTTTATAATATACGTGACGTTATTCTTAGAAAATTAAAAAAAAATAGAGAACACCATTGTAGGTGGCGTCTTTCTCTCAAATTACCATTGGCAGTTTTTCACATGCATTATAGCTTTTGACCTAAATTTTAAAATAAATTTTAAAATTCTTATTTTTCTAAATAAAATTTCTAAACATCCTATGGCCTATATATCCAACGGAGCTTAGATTTAGTGTTATTGACTAATAATCAGGGTGGACCTTGACGACATTGTTTGAGGATTTATTTAAAACTTTTAAAAATTGATGGTTTGAATTAAATTTTTCAAAATTTTAAAGAATTTAATCTAAAACTTTTAAAAAGATAAGGCTTAAATAAAAAAAATAAAAATATTGAGACTCGATGAGAACTTTAAAAATAGTTAGGAGGGGCCCAACTAAAAATATTAAAAATTTTTGAAATGTAATATGAATTGCTAAAATATTTAAAAAGGCTAAATTAAACTTCTAAAGGGCTAAACATCAATTTCCCAAAATTTGGGGACAATATTTTAAAAAATACTTAAAATTAAAATTTAAACTTTAATTTTAATTTGTATATCTTAAATTTTAGCTCAGGAATTATAACTAATTACTTAAATTTTAATTATAAATTCTGATTTTAAATTTTTAAGTGAAGCACCGAAGGAAGTGTAATATATTAGTAGGGGATTTCCAGCCAACCAAAACAGGCGATAGAAATTAGAAACAATGTCCGAAGAAGACCATGGAGAAGAAGTTGGGAAGCTAGCCGTCCGCCTAGCCAGCGCGGTGGTTCTTCCAATGGTGTTAAAATCAACCCTGGAACTGAACATCCTCGACACAATCTCAGCTGCTGGCGACGGTGCGTTTCTATCACCTTCCCAGATCGCCAGTGGCCTTCCCACCAAGAATCCCGACTCACCATTGGTACTAGATCGAATGCTACGCCTGCTGGCTAGCTATTCCATTCTCAAATGCTCCGTAAAAACAAAGGAAACCGGAGAAGTTGAAAGACTGTACGGTGCAGGTCCACTCTGCAGATTCCTTGTCAAGAATGAAGATGGAGGGTCGATTGCTCCTCTCTTTCTGTTGCACCATGACAAAGTCTTCATGGAAAGCTGGTAACTTTGCCATAAAATTTACCCCTTTTCTTCTCTCTCAGTCTCACCCAAGTTCATCCACAAGTTTGAGAGATTATTTTGTTTGAGTTCATTTTCAGGTACCACTTGAATGATGCTGTGCTAGGAGGAGGGGTTCCTTTTGACAAGGCACACGGGATGACGGCATTCGAATATACAGCAACTGATCAAAGATTGAACAGAGTATTTAACCAGGCAATGTCGAATCATACTACTTTGACTATGAGAAAGATTCTTGATGTTTACAAAGGGTTTGATGGGTTGAATGTGTTGGTCGATGTGGGAGGTGGGAGTGGGGTTGCTCTCAGTCTAGTTACTTCAAAGTATCCTCATATCAAAGGCATCAACTTTGATCTGCCTCATGTTTTGGCTGATGCACCAGCTTATCCAGGTTCCATGTCAATCCCTTTTACTTGAAACCACAAATCCATCTATTATTACTTCATGCAAAGCTCATTGTCTTATATAGGTGTGGAGCATGTTGGAGGAGATATGTTTGAAAGTGTTCCTAAAGGTGATGCCATCTTCATGAAGGTAAGCCATTATCTCCTTATCTGAATCTCCACCATCATTTTTTCTTAGAGTGATGATTGTTATATGGTGGCCTGATATGCTGAAACTTGCAGTGGATACTCCGGGGTAGGAGCGATGAGCTTTGCTTGAAGATTCTCCGCAACTGTTGGGAATCTGTTCCTAATGGTGGTAAAATCATGATTGTGGAATCTGTCTTACCTGATGTTCCCGATTCCAGTGTTTCTTCCAACATTGGCTACGAGCAAGATATGTTTATGTTTGCTCAAATGCCAGGGGCCAAGGAGAGAAGCCTAAAGGAATATGAGGCATTGGGTTTAAGAACCGGTTTTTCTGGTTGCGAAGTTGTCTGCTGCGCTTATGGCAGCTGCGTCGTGCAGTTGTACAAAAGGGAAGATCCTTGAAATTTTCATTGGAAGCAAGCAACTTCCATTGCTCCTCCGGAGCTTCCAGTTTCAGCTTTATCCTCTAATAAGAGTTGTACAAACTTTTGTTTAAATCCTAAGCTTTGTCGAGAACAACAATTGCTATGGACTCGGTTTCTCAAGAGAATGGGTTGGTCTTTTAATTGGCGTCCCATTAATAATGTAGCTTGCTATTTGAGTATAAATAAGTAACAAATAAACCATTCAAATGATCATTTAATTATGGATGAGTTTATTACATGTGTCGAACATTACTGAACACCACTAATGATGAACACCGCTGAACACTGTTAAATTAATTAATAAAAATTAAAATTTTTAAAGACTAAATATATAATTTTAAATTATTTAAAATAAAATTTTAAATAAATTATATATATATTATTTTATTTAAATAATTTATTTAAATTATTTTTAATTTAAAAATAAAAATATTAAATCCAAAACTTAAAACCCTAAACTTAAGCTAAAAATACTAAAATTAAATCCTAAAATTCAAAACACTAAATCATAAACTCTAAAACAATAAAACCATAAACCTTAAAAACAAAAAATACAATCATAACCTAAACACTAAAATAGAAATTTTGAAACTCTAAAAAGTATAAACCCCAAACTTGAAATCTAAAATTAATTTAAAATTTAGATATAGGGGTTTTGGTTAGTTTAGTGTTTAGGATTTTAGGGTTTAGATTTACTGTTTATGGTTTAGTATTTTTAGAGTTTTTGGTTTTAAGGTTTAGATTTAGGGTTTTGAGATTTTATATTTTAGAGTTTAATGTTTAGTGATTTAGGTTTTGGATTTTGGTTTTATGATTTAAAAATTTAAGATTTTTTATTTTTTAAAATTAATTTAAATTAATATTTTATTCAATTACTTAAAAAATAAAATAATATATATAAAGTAATTTAATAAAAAATATTTTAAATAATTTATATTTATACGTTGAGTCTTTAAATTTTTTAAATTTTTATTAATTAATTAATAATATTCAACGGCGTTTATCATTAACGATATTCAACGGTATTCAACACTCACTATAAAATTTTCCTTTAATTATATAGTTTCCGATGATACGGTCATAGGTCATATCATACAATTAATATTAATTAATTATTAATATATTTATAATACATTTATTAATATTTTTAATATATTTCAATATCTTACACTAACATATATGGTAAGAGTTGTGTATCATTAATCAAATATTGGAAACATTTGTTTTAAATCCATCAGTGGAAAGAAAACAGATTGTTTTATGCTATCCATTTCTGTAAATACATCCGAGTTCATGAGATTATTCAATGATATTCAAGTGAAGGTATTAGCTTTCAGATGAAAAAAGCTATTGCAAAGATACTACCTGCAGAGAGTACATCAAATTATTATTCGACCGAAAGTACAGTAATTTTCGACGATTGAAGGGGAGAGGTTGAGTCCATATAGTAGCTTATCTATATCTCCATAGCCACAACTACAAAGAGATGAGGAGCTATTCAGATATTGGATCTCAGCTCTTCTGAGTATAATAGACTGTTCCAACATGGGTTCCGCGGAAGAAAAGTGTCCTGAAAAAGAACAAACCAAACATATGATAGAACGTAAAGACTTGGGAACCATGACATAACCAAGTACCAGAAGTATACACGAATGAAACAATCCAAAGGCGCATAGTTTCCTCATCCAGAAAGGAACACATGCACTTTGTAGCAGAAAGGGGACCCTGTTTAACAACCTATCAAACATATTTGTAAACGAAAACTCTTGAAGAAGATTAGTTTCAAATCTCTGAAAGTGCGAACCAAGTAGGCACAAAAACGAAGACAGTCGTGTGAGCCAGTGCCGTCCACCAGGGAGCTCATAAGTCTAAATGCATCATGACATTTCACTCAACGATTCAGCATGTATTATACATAGGCTAACTAGTCTAGACAGAGGACAAGATACAAGATTGTTTTCTTAATAGGGAAAAAGGAATTTCAAGCCTGTTCTTTGAGTAAAGGATAATGGACCAATCACTGTGTTTAAATGGTAAGAATTTCCTATCCAGCTATTAAAATAGCTGATGTCAAAACCTAAAAGACTGTCGTTAACAATGTCACTTTCCTAAGTAAAACTACCCTGGATTTTTGCTCAAGCCTAGGAAACTATAATCAAAATAATACATACAGACAAATTAACCCCTTTTTTCTAAGAAACAAGAAAGACCAGTATACACAATCATATGGTTTTGCAAAAGCTGATCAGCAATAGCAGTAAATGAGCGGATTATCATTAATCAAGTACCTAAATCATACACAAACAGTAGCAATACCATTAAGCAACATTTTAGGGTTTCCTAAAATATTTCAAATTAAAATTCATCGGAATTTGAGAACCAAAACTAGAAAATTGAAACCCAGGGGCCAAATTCAACGGATAAACAAAACCCCATGAAATGAAACATAGAGAGCGGGAGAGAAGGGACTAACCGAGACATAAGAGCAAGAGGGGATAATCGACAAAGAGTGGGAGTTGGCGTGATTGAAGGCGGCGACACAGAGATGAGAAGCCAAGCCCAAGCCTCGCTTGGAAGATGGGACAAAAGTGTGGACGATGTCCATCACTTTGCCGTCTTGCCTCAACACGTATTCAACGTAGGCTTTCTTGTCTTCTGTCTCGAACCTCCTTTGGGTCTCGTTCCACGCTATCTTTGGGGAGCTTCCTGTTGCACTGCTGGCTGCCATATCTCTGGTAATCTCGTCTGATCTCTTCAAGTGTTGTGATTCGCTGTGCCTTGGTCGGTCTAACTGAGGAAATGTTTCGTCGGACGGATGGATCGAATAAAGAAATCAGGCTGTTACGCGCGTAGAAACCAAACCAATCGTTACGTTGGGCTGAGCTGAGAAAAAGAAATGGATCCGAACTAGGCTTCAACCACACACGACATTATAGGGTGAATTATACCGGCTTAAAATAATAATTTTATTTTATTTTAAATATCTAAATATAATTACTGTAATGTTTTTCCATTAGTATATATATATAATTATTTTTATATTTTATTTAATGAAAATAAATAATTATAATAGTATATTTTGTGTTAATTAAATGAAAAATATTTATTTTATTTAATGATTTTAGTTTGAGTATCGGGCCGTGTTAATTAAATTTTGGTTTAAATGACTTTTAATTAGGTTAATATTGAATTAGTTATTTTTCTGGTCAGTTAATTTCAGGTTGGGTCAATACCGAGTTTATAAGAGATCAATTGAATTTTTATGTCGAATTAGGTTTTTACATCCTATAAATAACTTTATATAATATGTATATTTGCTTTTTTTTTGAGTTGTGCGATAATTCACATATATTTTTTTATTTTAATATATATATTTTTAATTTTGGGTTGTTTTTAGTTTGGGTCTATTTGGTTCGGGTTCATTTTTGTTTTAGCTAAAATTTGGTTTAATTTAGTTTATTTCGAGTTTTGGATCAAATTTGGGTTATCATATTCAGATCGATTTTGGGTCTTAATTCGAGTCTTGAGTCAAATTGGTCAGGTCTAGCTAAAAACAATAAGTTTTGAAACTAATCCAATAACCTAAAATGTTATGTTGATGATTTTAAAAATAAAAATTTAAATAACTTAAAATTTTTAATAATTAATAGATCGATTTTTAAGTTTAAGTTAAATCTTTCAATTATGCATGATATATATACTACATATAAAAAATACAAAAATTTACGTGTACATTTTATATAAATATAAAAAACCGTTTAAATTAAAATCTATATGTACTATAACGTAAAATAATCACAATTCGATTCTTACATAAACTCAAAATTTTAAATTGAAAATGTAACCTTTTTCTATTTAATGAAAAAGTCTAAAAATCTATATTATTAATCTATTAATTGAATAATCTAAATTAACTACCAGAAAGACAATTATATAAAAAAAAAATCACCCTAACTTAAATTACTCCATTCATAATAACAATTTCAAATTTTGAATGACTTAAAAAAATCAGTCTTTCGAATGACAAACAATTTCTTCGTTTACAACTTATCTACTTATCTTAAATTTCTAGCTGTATCCCGTTCTTACTCCGAACTAGAAAGTTGGCAAATCCATGCCGGTTCTTCTCTGAACTGCCGTGATTGGATGACACAATTGATGAAGATGAGGATGAGGATGGTGGTGTGTTCCTATCCTTATTTACTGATAGACCATGACAGACAGAACTAGCTCTTGGAGTCTCTGGATCTCTTCTGCGTAAATACGTTTCATTAGAATGTAATTTCCAAGGTTCTCCGACGCCAGCTTTGGGGATCAATGATCCTCCTCTAGAGAACTCCGGTATGCTCGTGGTGTCGATTAAGAAGTCTTCGAGTGTTGCAAGAGACTTCAGTTGCTGACCTAAAGATGCTATTGTTTTTTGACACTCAGCAAGCTTTCCAGCTGCTATTGCCAAATCCTCCTGCCATAGGGTCTCATGACAATTAGAAAGATGGAACATACTATAATTAAACTATAAATGTGTTAAGATGGTGTACATGCATGATGACTGGAAAAGTTACCTGTTTTATCTTTGGTTCAACATTTGAGTTTGAAGTTTTCTGGATCTCAGCTTCCTGTTGCTTTCTTGACAGCTCTTCTTCCAATTCTTGACACTTGAGTGCAATTTGTGATGAAAATGCCCTTTCCTTTTCGACTTCTGTTTCTAAGGAATAAACCTTCATAGACATCATCCGAGCCTCTTCTTCGATGATAATGAGTTGAGACTCAAGAAGTTGCTTTGATTCATTTGCGTTTACTGAAACCTGCTCCGACGAGGTCCTTTCCTTTTCAACTTCTGCTTCCAATGAGTTGATCCTTGCGGACATTGTCTCTGCATCTGCTTCCAATGTACTGAGTTGAGACTCGAGATGTTGCTTAACTTCAGTTGTTGTACAAAGCTCCACTCGCAACTCAGCCAATTCTGCTTCTAAAGAATCGATCTTTGCAGACATCATTTGAGCCTCAGCGTTGAGGGTAATGATTTGAGACTCGAGAAGTTGCTTAGACTCCTTTGTGTTAACTGAAAGTTGCTGTGACAAGGTCCTTTCCTTTTCAATTTCTGCTTCTAACAAGTCAATCTTTGCGGACATTGTCTCTGCGTCTGTTTCCAATATACTAAGTTGAGACTCGAGATGTTGCTTAGCTTCATTTGTCGTACAAAGCTCTGCTCGCAACTCCGCTGATTCTGCTTCTAAGGAATCAATCTTTGCAGACATCTTCAGAGCCTCAGCTTTGAGGCTAATGAGTTGAGACTCAAGAAGTTGCTTAGACTCCTTTGTGTCAACTGAAAGTTGCCGTGACAGGGTCCTTTCCTGTTCAATTTCTGCTTTTAACAAGTCAATCTTTGTAGACATTGTCTTTGCATCTGTTTCCAATATACTGAGTTGAGACTCGAGGTGTTGCTTAGCTTCAGTTGTCGCACAAAGCTCTGCTCGCAACTCTGCCGATTCTGTTTCTAATGAGTTGATCTTTGCAGACATCATCTGAGCCTCTGCTTGAGACTCAAGAAGCTGCTTTGACTCCTTTGTGTTAACTGAAACTTGCCGTGACAAGGTCCTTTCCTTGTCAATTTCTGCTTCTAACGAATCAATCTTTGCAGACATTGTCTCTGCAGCTGTTTCCAATGTACTGAGTTGATACTCTTGTTGTTGCTTAGCTTCATTTGTCGTACAAAGCTCCGCTCGCAACTCCGCCGATTCTGTTTCCAACAAATCGATCTTTGCAGACATCATCCGAGCCTCTGCTTTGATGCTAATGAGTTGAGACTCGAGAAGTTGCTTTGATTCATTGGTGTTAACTGAAACTTGCTCTGACAAGGTCCTTTCCTTTTCAATTTCTGCTTCTAATGACTCAATCTTCGCCGACATTGTGTTTGCATCTGTTTCCAAGGCACTGAGTTGTGACTCGAGACGGAGCTTAGCTTCATTTGTCATACAAAGCTCCGTTATCAACTCCGACAATTTTGCTTCCGTGTCTCTCAACTGCAGTTCCGATGCTTCAAGACTTTCTTGACTTTTGGCAAGAGCAATTTCTAGTTCAATCTTCTCAACTTCAAACTTTTCTAACATCTCTTCAAGTTCTGCAGTTCGATGAATCATGGCATCAAGTTCATCCTTCAACAAGTTATCACCATCATTTGATTGTTTCACGGTAGCTTTTGATTCAAGACATTGATTTTCACTCTTGGTTTCAGGCAATGCAGCAAGTTGCTCCATCTCAAGAAAATCATCCATTAGATCAATCTCAACAGAAGAACTGGGAACATTTTTGTTGATAACCTTCTCATTTTTGAATTGATCAAGTTCAGCAATCAAGGCTGAGGCCCACGTATATGATTGATCATCCGTGAGGGATTCAGCATAAGTTGAGGCAGGTTCGGTATTTTCTGTATTAACAAAGCATGATTGACAACCTATGGCTTTAAGTCTTCTGCACTCAACCTCAAGCTTCGCTACCTTCTTTATGCTCTCCAAGTATTGTTTGCTCGTTGTTTCGGCTGCTTGGATGCTTAAGTCTCGTTCAATTGTTCTGAATTCCATCTCCTCCAAATATGACGTGAGCTCAAGCTTGAGGGCTGCATTTTCCTTCTCCAAAGCTTTGATCTTATGCCAAAGGTCAGGACTGAAGTTAACAGATTCAGCTTTATTTTTGAACTCAAGCAACCGGCTCTCGAGTTCAAATTTGGTAGTTTCCCATTCCCGAGTAGTCTTTGCCACAGCTTCAACAATCTTCTGCTCTTGCTCCTCTCTTGCCTGTCTTAGCTGCTTGACACATTCCTTGAGAGCTCCATCAAGACGGCTCACACGATCTTCTAGTGCCGAGTTTTGCTGAACCGCATCCTCAAGCTTTTGCTTCAATATCACTACTTCGTTTTCGGCCTTTTCCCAACCTAAAGTTAATTTGAGAGAATTAACTAGAATTTAGTGAGTAGATTATAAATAAGAACACAATGATGTTCTGTCACATGCAAGTAATACCAGCAATGGCTTCTTCAGCAACTTGGGAATGTTGCTTAACCAAATCCTCTTTGGCACTAACATCAGCCAGAGCAGCTGATAGTTTTTCTGTCAAGCTCTTAATGCCATCATCATTATCTTCTTTGGAATCGGTTGAAGCTTTCGACGACAAATCGGATGATTGTGTGGTATTATCAGCTGATGCCTTCATAACCTCCTGCTTCAACAACCAAAAGAGATGTAAATCAATCTAGATTTGAAAAAAGACTTCCCAACTCTGTATCAAATTCTAAGACACTAATCGAGAACAAAACCCGGAAACATTCAAGCTTCCCGAAAGCAGATACTTAAACATGGTCATGGTTAAGGAGTAGGCTATCTGTCCACCAACCTGATCATCGGAATATCTTTTGGTATGCGAAGACATTGACCGGAAACTCTCAGATTCGCCACCACTCATCTCAGAAGACATCCTATTCCCCAACCATTTGCTGTTTTCCATGGCTAATTCAACAGTCCGGTACCAATCAGCTCATCAGATACTTTCCATGTGCATCAAAATAAAGAGCAAAACTTTGTTCAAGATGTAACCATATACCTACCAAAGCATAAACAAAGCTATCACTAAAACAATCTGAGCAAACCCCTTTAAAAGCAACACTTTCAACAATCTAAACATCAAAAGTAAAACCAACATTACTTGTCTTATCATTTACTCAGCTTTGCCTCAAATCTAATCATCTACTGTCCAACCCCAACAATAATGGAGAAAAGTTTTAAAGAATCAAAATTCAAAAATGTTTTATGCTACAGAAACAGGAAAATTGTTCTAAAAACTCTTTGGCTGAAAAATGTAAGAATAGGGAAGCTTTAGTAACCATAAAAAGCTCTGAAATCTCACCACAAGCCTACTGCTACAATTACAGAGCTAGAGCTAGAGCTACTCATATCACTCTTCAAGTATTTCAAGCAAGCCCCATTACCAAGATCAAAATTAATGTTAAAAGCATCTGATCCAGCAAAATAAAATCCAAAAAACAAAAAACCCAGACCTGAGGTAGCCATGAAAGTTAAAGAGCTCCAAAGCCTCTTCTTTAAATTTCAGCACAAACTAAGTAAAACCCAGATATTAAAGCAACTTTAGATATCAAGTAAAATTCTTTTCAAATACCTTTGAAATGATATTAAACAACCTGAAGGAATCAAAGCAGACGCGCTGACCACAACCAGAAAACCACCATACCAGAAATAGAAAAGCAAAACTTGGGTTCAGATTTTAAACCTTAGTTTTAAAGGGGGAGCATTAAAGCAAACGCTGCAGTAGGAAAACTGAGCATGTCAGTAAACAGTCAGCAAAAGAAAAACACTTCAAGAACAAGTTTTCAGATAATGCGGGCTTCTATTTCTTGGCCTTTTTCTTTTTTCATTTCTCCAAAAGAATAAAATTTAAGGGAAAAAAAAAGAAGACACCATGTGAGTCGTGATGAGTTAAAGGAGTTTGAAACTAAAAAACCAACCTTTTCAGCTTTTCATTGCTGTAGGAAAGAATCTTTAATTGCATTTGTCTCTTCTTTTAAGTATAGTTTTTTGAAATGGAGCTGGGGGAAGTGGGAATTTTCATTGTTAATTCTGTATAGGTGTCTTGAAAAACACAGCTACAGCTGCAGAAGGAGAAAATTAAGCAATTTCCTGTGTGTGTATGTGTTTGTCTAGAAATTAGAGTAGTCTGTGTCTGCTTTAAAAACTGTTGCTTGTTTTCTGGGTAGTAGAAGGAAGGAATCCAATGGGATAGCGTCACTGACTCTGCAAAGTTAGTGATTACGTTTTCTGGTTTCTTGAGATGCGTGCCATTTCATTTTATCATGTGGTGGCACTGAAGTTTTTCTCTTTTCCAATGGCAGTACGATGGAGATATTTTTTGAATTAACTACACTGGGCATCAAACTGTTTCTTTTACCGATTTAAGAGTAAAAATTATCTGGTTTTTTATTATACATCTTTTTATATTTTTTAAATTTTTTTAATAAAAATTATATTTTAAACCTTAATCTTTATTTTTTATATTTTAGACTTTAAATCTTATACTCTAAAAAATACACTCTACACTTAATTTTTTAAATCTTAACCGCAACTCTAACCTTGAATCCTAAATCTTAAATCCTTTAATTTAAAACAAAAATACAAATAGAGATATAAAAGAAAGGTAGATTTGCACATCAATTTGACTATCAATATCTCTAGGTTTTCTTTCTTGCTGCTGTCGTTCTTCATCTCTTCTGTTTTTTAATCGGTGGTCGGTAACTAATTTTATATTAATTATCGATCACCGAATTTTTATTATTTTTTTCTTTTATTTTTTTATATGTTAATAAGAATCTCTGACTTCATGGCAAGCGTTTTCTCTGTCCTTGTGACACGTATTTTATTTTTATTTTTATGGTTTATTTTATCTGTCCTTGTGGCATGATTCAACATACTCTAGCAGTCAATTGTTGCAGAGATTTGAATCGGCGCTAGTTTTTTATTATGATTTTGTCGGTGGTCATTGATGGTTAGATTCTCACTCGGTTTATGGTTGTGTATCGATATAATCAGTCATGGGTAGCGGAACATTTTGCCTGATGGTTTAGATCGCTCACTACTCTTTATTCACCCGTTATGTGTCTCGATTGGATAGAGACAAGGAGATTCAAGAAGTTTTTGGATTTTGATAGTATACTTATCTCCATAGAAAATAATTTACTTTTTTTTTTAATTTATTATAATTATAATGTTTTCTATGAATTTAATAAAAATACAATGAAAATTATCAAAAAAAATATATATTATGTTTTTATGGTATGCCGTTAGCAAGTTAATAATAGAGATGTTGATTATAAATATTATATAGACTGATATAATAATTTGATTTATGTGTAAAATAATTTTTAGACGTTTAAAAAATAAGCTTGTGATTTGTATTTAATTAAATTTCTAAATTAAAAAATAATTAATTAGAAGTTAATTTAGTATTATTTTTTCAAAAGTACGGTAGAAAATATTTTAAAAATTATAAAATTTAAATATTTAATATTTTTGTTAAAAAATAATTTTAAAAAATTAAATGTTTATTTTAAGTATGATATAATAATATATATATGTATATATGATCAGGGACAGATTTACTTGCATTGTGGGAGGGAATTGCCCCTCCTAAATTTTATGGGAAAATTCTATTTTAAACCCTTATAATTTTAAAATTATTATAATTAATTTTTTTTATCCCTCCTAATAAAATTTTTATGGTTCATTATTTTAAGATTATATAATCTAAGATTAATAAAATTAAACTTTGACCCTCCTTTTTTTGTTTTAATTATTTTTTAAGACCTTTCAAGTTTATTTTTTTAAATATAGCCTAAATTTTCTTAATTTTTATAATTTAATTACTTTTTAAGATATTATTTTAAAATTAATTGGTTTGCCCATCTCATAGTTTAATCCTGCCTTCGTCCCTGTATATGATATTCAAATTTTTTAATGTTATAATATATAAAATATATAAACTTAAATTATTATAAAAATATAAAAGTAGATTAAATAAATTTTATCATTGTTTAAAATTTTAAGAATGTTTTAGAACTTTTGAAGATTTTTTAAATAAAATATATTTTTTAAAAAATCAAGTGTAACATTGTGACATATCCGAAAAATGTTCAAAATTTAATGATAAAATTTGTGATTTTTTTTCAAAAATTCAAGGACTTCTTATACTCTTAATCATAATAATTTAATCAGTAAAATTAAATATTTTATCAATTTGATCATAATTAAATAATAATAATAATAATTTTCTGCAGTTGATTTAATTTGAAAAAAATAAAAGATAAAAATATTTTACTCAATAATATAAAATGCTACTCCATTAGATTCTTTTATGTCTCCTTTGAAAATTTATTAAAAAATTAAATTTTAAACTCTAATCTTTATTTTTTATATCCTAAATCATAAATCTTATACCTAAAAAAACACCCTACCCCTAATTTCTTAAACGCTAACTAAAACTCCTAAACTAAACCCTAACCCCTCTGATTTAAAGTGAAAGCATAAATGAAGGCATGAGAAGAAGTAGACGATTTGCACCCTACCATTATCCTCTACCTAGTGTCTTTATGTCCATAGCATGTGAGTCCATTCCCCATGCCATGCCGTGCCGATGCGTGAGCGTGACTTCCCTTGTGTCCAAGATGTTGTTTCCCTTTCGGTGTTTGAATGGCAGGGTTTTGCCTTCACACTCGATTTCCAGCAAAGAGTGGACAGAGGACGCACTAGAGATTCTTGACCAACACAGATTCACTGCAAACTATATACATTGAATGGAAGGATGCATGAAATTATTTAGAAGCACAGGTTAGAAATCTAAAAGATGTTACAGATTTAGAAGACAAACACTAGATCTTTCTCTCCATCAACAAAGGAAATCTCTTGAGCTGTACAATCAATGGCTCAAACCATGCTGCTACCAGAGTTTCAACAAGCCATGTACTGAACCTGAAGACCGAAGAGAGGCCACCCGTTCCTCCATTTCCAAGCTCAAGGCTTTCCTCTCATTTCTTATTCAATCCACTCTCCTACAGTGTTTCTGCTTCATCATCTACAGCTTTCACCACTTTTGCTCCCAAGAAGCTAATTTCTGTTTTGTCTAGTTTGATGGTGTTTAACTTGATTTTGAATGAGACCCATTTTTGTTCTTGAAAAGGTTGCACTGAAGCCGAAGCCAAAGGATGAAGACGGAATCTTTGGCACTTCTGGAGGGATGGGTTAATACACCAAAGTTTACATGCAACGAGTAGTTAATACACAGACAATGCATTAAATATATATATTTTATTTAACTATAATAATTACGGTGATATTTATTTTAAAATATAGATATTGATCGCTTAATTATTATATTATTATTGTTTAAACCCGTGATCTTCAAAAATAACAACTGTTCTTTCAACTGTGAGACTAGATGATTCGTACTCAAATATAAGATTACAAAAATGATGGTACGGGGTGTTTTGTAAAATGATGCATCAAATTTTAAAGGTTGTCTTGACATGCATCTCATGAAAAATAATCTAACAATAAAAATAATATATTTAAAAAAATAGTACAAAAATCTTTCAAATTAATTAATAAAATCACTTTCAGATAAAACATACATTAAACAATATAAAATTAAAATCTCAATACTTTTTTTAATTTGATCCGGAAAACAAAAGTATATCAATTAGAACATTAAATAAGAGCATAATTGGGTTGTCTAATTACTCGGTAAGAAACAAGATATGATTTGTTTATTTAACATTGTAAACGGAACAAGTGCCGTTTAAAAAATTATTCTCATAATAAATTAAAAAAATATCATTAAATTTTAAATCTAATATCAATTATATCATTAAATTAAAAATTAATATTATTTTAATATTAAACTTTAATTACATTATCGATTTATTAAAATTGACAATGTGAATAAGTTTTAATGGTACACATGCAACAATATAAAAATATTTTAACAGTTTTGTGATATAATTAAAGTTTAAATTAAAATTTAATACTAAAATAATATCAACTTATAATTTAATAATATATTTGATATTAAACATAGAATTTAGCTATATATTATATTATTTACTATGTAAATTTTATATAAAAATGGATTATGTACCTAAATTCTCTCCTGTCTATCGCAATCAAGATAATATTATAGTTAAGTGACCAAACCGAACCTCTTTAATCATTAGCCATTAATGCTACAAATCATTACAAAAGGACAAAAGAAAAGAAAGAAAACTCCAAAAAAAATTAAGTTAACGACTTCATTATGCTACTTAATCCCTCCTTAGAGACTAAAATAAGGACACTTGTAAATTAAAGAGCAAAAAATTATGATCAGGTTTAATTATGTTCTTAGTCCTTATATTTTTAAAATTGTTAATGATAAGCCTCAACTAATCTCATAATTTCTTACTATTGGCCTTTTTAGACCCTTTCACATTTAATCCCTGAAAATCTAGCCGTTACGACACCCCGATGGAGCGGACAAAGTGTCCTTCCTCACCCAACTCAGTAGCTATTACTATAAAGTTGGTCTTATTTTAGCACTGTCACCCCAGTCAGAGCTGTCGATTTTAGAGAAGAAGAAGGAATAATGGAGAAATCGGGTTTTGTGAACGATGTTGAACAGGTCAATGGAAATCTCCATTACCCCTTTTCTCCTGTTTCTCTAAGACATGTAACTTACAGGTTTGTTGATTTTTTTTAATTGGATGTTTTAAATTTTGAATTTTGATTTCTGGGTTTTGTTTGTTATGAGATTATAGATTCTGGGTTTGTTTTTGTTTGTTTTATGGAAATTGATTGTGTTGACTTTGCCTAATTGTGTTAAATAAAACTTATGTTTTTCACCTTCTTGAATGTGCTTTTGATAGGAAGAAAATCTTTACGAGAATTAAATTAAAAGGGATAGTTTGGGAGTGACAATGTAAATAGAAATCTTCATAAATCTCTTCAAAATGGGAAACAACTTTTTTTGTACACCATTAGAATGCTTATTTATCTGAGTTAAATTGACTTATGGTGATTTCTGTGCAAAATATGATGCTGAGCTACTGCCATTATGAATGCTATTGCTGCAGTAATTACTTTGATCAATACTAAAAATTATGGATTGGGGGAAGTGGGTTTAGGAATGAACTTCTCTTTTTGCTTTTCTTCCAATAGTATTCTGGCTGTTACTAGCTGATGATATTTATTCTACAACTTATTTACTCCAACTTTCCATTTTCCTTGAAATATCTGTGATTGACACCCGTATCCAACACAACTCAACATGGCTAGGTAGTATAATCTTCCAAAGATTTTGTTAATACATGGAAAAGCTTAGTAAAGTTTAAACATAAACGTTCAGACATGTACTTGTATCCGACACTCACATTCGAGTTACAATAACCCAGATTTTTTTTTAATGTTAGGGGTTTGTTAGGAAGCTGATGGAGTGGAATGGTTATGTTATTTTGATGTTGGTACTCAATGGATGTAGTAACAAAACATCTGAAGATTAGATTTTTATGGTTTGTTGAGTTGTAATTTGATTTTACTTGGCTTTCATAGTCACTGCAAGTTCTTAAATTGATATGGTCTGTTTGACCTAGATATTAAAGCCAGGTTATGACTATAATTCTTACATTTGAGTGGTCGACATTGAGAATTCTTTTTGGTACGTTTTACAATATGGCCCTAATGCTCAGGTTCCGACAGAGAGCCTCAACCACTGCTTCTAGGTGTTGGTGACATTGAGAATTATAGTCCTATTGAGTTTTAATTCTTTTTTGCAGTTGTGGTTCCTGTGGGTATGAGTTAAACCTGAGTTCTTCTAGCCGAATCACCGCAACAATTGGCTCCAAATATGGGAAATCTATAAAGCAAGGGATCATATCATTCTTCAGCATAGACGAAAACAGATTTACGCAAGTCGACGAGTTCCAATGCATTCGTTACTTTTCAAGGCACACTTGGGGCTTGTTTCGTCGTAGAACCAAACTCCTCTGCCGCAAGTGTGGCAACCACATTGGAAATGCTTGTGATGACAAAACTACTTCAGGCTACGCCCTTGTATTAAACAAATCTGATTCACCCTCCGGTAATGAAGCATCTAGCTATAGAAAATATGATGTCAGAATCCGTGCTCTACAACCCTCGTCGGCTCAAGAACTTGGCGCTCCGCTTTTTATGTGATTTAGTTGAGTATTCTATCTCCATCATATCGTTTATGGTCTCTTCCAATTGCATTATACCGGGTTGTTTCGAACCATTCTATCTTCTCTTTGTTGTTTTTCATAAACATCTTAATATTTCATAGTAAGTGATGTACATAGAAGGAACTGAATTCTGAATGGAAGTGATTTGGAGTGTTTGAAATGACCCGAAGTTTAAATGTTTCATAAACACTTTAATTTTTTATGTTTCATTTTTTTGTCTAAATGGTCCAATGGTTAATATATCATTTGGTCCCTCAATCATAACTAAATTTTCATTTTTCATACTTTTCTTACATTTCTAAGCAATTAACTTCCAAGAAGTCAAGAACATTAGGAAATCTAAAATAAAATAAAATATAAACGATAATTTATTTTAAAATTACAATTTTATATTTTTTTAGAAAATAATAAAAATCTTTAAAATTTTGGAGAAAATATTTGCAGGGCACGTGAAATGTTATTGTACTTGGGCATGTTCATAATCCTGACAACCCAACTATATTGGCTTTTGCTTCTTGACACAACTGATTCGTACCCTTTTTTTTTCTTTTCTTTTAGACCTATACATTTTTAAAACATATGAAATTTTAGTCAAACTCTTCAAGATTATAATGTTAGTAATCAAACAAGTGTATGAAGTTTTATATGTTTATGAAATCATCCTTGTATGTCTTTAAAAGGTTGTTGTAATCGGTCGAATTGGATACCTAAGTCAATATTATAAGCTCCAATTATCAGAATATAACATCACTTGTTCATATGTCGTTTAGATCGGATAAAAAGTGTTATACTCTAAACTCTAAAATATTAAACACTGGTCCGTACGACCATATACTTCATGAATATTTTGGTTAGTAGTTAGAAATCTTTATGAGGTGTGACAAAAGAATGTGACTCTTTAAAGTATGTTTGACTTGAGAGCTTGCAAAAGAAAGGCCAACTTAAGCCAATCCTATCCCTCCCTTAAAAGGTTAAAAACAAAGCCGAGGCTAGCTAGCTTCTCTCTCCCAATCCTATCCTTCCTCTTCCTAGCCAACTTTTAACCACTTCCCCATGATGTTTTTTACCTCCTTAGCACTTGATCCAAAAGATAATACCAATCAGTTGGTCTAACGAGAACGAGACACTTGAGGTTTAAACTCGAGATGGAGATTAAAACAATGACTTGTTTGATAGAATTAGAAACTTAAACCAAAAAGTTTATCTTAATGTATATCTACTATGATTCTTTCATCATCTTCTTCATCTTTTGATAATGATGTAGATAGAGGTGGGCTGGTGGGTTTAAGATTTATGTCTTGTCATTTTCGACCACCCCATCTTGGCCTTTTCTCAACACTAATTGTGGTCCTAATTGTACTGGTCCTTTTGCTTGAGATTAAGAATTTGGGACAAATTCCTCTTTAGTGAAGGGTCTTTCTGAACAAACAGAAGGGCCTCCTGGTTACTTTGCACCAGCTCAATCACCGGCATGTGGGGGCCAAGACCTCCCACAGCAAATATGTAAAATTTCAAGTCCAAGAAACGAATGATGAAAAACCAGACAGGAAGTCTAATTATCGAATCAATTGTTCGAATCAACGGATTATACCCATGGAATGCGACTAAACACCAATTCGATACAACCTACTGATTCGGTCTGTTTTTTTATTCCTTAGAAGATGGAACAAGATTCTCCCACCAAAGACAACAATCACTATGTTTTTGGAAGTCATGTTGGCCTTGGGGCTCTTGTGATATTATGTTCCACTGTTTCTTCACTTTGTGCACATGATATGGGGAGTTCAAATATCAGTATGGAGAGAAAAATATACAAATGTTTCTTTTTGTATAAGGAATGTGCCTGTGTCTAAACCAATCTGAAATGAGTCGCACATTGTAATACAATCCTTTTACAGCTGGTTTTGTTGATCAGAAAATAAGAATAGAATAGAAGCAGCAGCAGCAGCCAATGAACTTTAAGACAAAGCCTAGCACTTTAGGATGATTAAAGTATATTTTGACTCTAAACATATCTCAATTATATGAGATCCCCAACACAAACAAATTGGTATGGAAGAGGAAAAAGCAAAGCTTTAGTGTCCTTTTCTATACAAAAACATGTCTTTATTCTTTGGACCACTTTGTCAGAGTCCTAATCCAACCCTTCCTTCTCATCACTTTCACACCATCTACCTTGCTGGACCTCTTCCACCTTATGTGCTGGAACAAGTGGCCAATCCGCTTTCGCCACCTAAGCGAGGCTCGTGGTTTCGCATGCTCTATCACGCTCTTATTGGTCTCCTTGGTGGCCTCCATGCCCTTGGTCAAGGTTGGGTTCCATGACATGTTGCAATGCTTGAGTGAGACCTTAGAAACTGTGCCTTTTTCCCATGAACCAACACCATTCTCTTCAAACTTGATAGAGATAAAGGAATCTGCAAAAGTAAAACTTGGACACTGAACAGAGGGTTTCAAAAGAAGATTGCTACAACTAAAAGTACTACAAAAATGAAAGTGTAAAATAAAAGCAAAGGAAAAAGTAACAACTTTTATTATTTTTATAGCGAAGTGTATGTATTTTACTACATCAACCATATGTGCAGCTACTAGTCAGCTATATACTACAGTGAGTGCAAAACTAAAGCAATGTCCTAGAAAAAAAGAAAGGAAAAAATGTAAAAGGAAAGCCATCTTTACCAAAATTTTCTATGCCAAGGACATGATTAGCAAAAATTGACATGAAAGGGGGGGGGACCATCTCTAGATTTTCAGATTAGCTGAATTTGTGTGATATTTATTGTTCTTTTACCAATAGAATGCTGAATTATTTGCATGATCCAACAATTAAATGGCAATGTTCTTTTGGTTATATGAGCAATACAGGAAAGTTACAGAAGTTTTGTGATTCTAGTTCTGTAGATTTTGCAGGTACGTGTTAGGAACCAAAACACATATGCATAAATCATCTGCAGATTTGGATGCAATATAGGATTTCCTAAGAATTATTAATGGCATTCATTGTTCCCAGGCAAACATACATATCTTCCAATTAGCATAAGACTTTTTCATGATATTCCCATGCAAAATACACAGACATACATTTTTATGTTGGGAAACAGATACCAGTTTATGTAGGGGAAGTACTTTACTCTGAAACATTGTTAAAGGGAAGAAACAGTAAAAGATTCTTCATTTCCAGTTTTACCAGACTTTGACCACACTTTTGTCACTACCCAAACAATAAGTCTAAGACACACATGCATGCATGTGATACATATCTTTTTTCATATCATGTTTTAATTTAAGTTCATTTCCCTTTTGTTGATGCAAATTCAAGAACACATGAAAGACAGTAAATGATTATTTACCTTCTTGACTGGTTGGAGCATCAGAATGTTGAGATTTGCTATGCTTGAACTCAAGACGATTGAGCAGTGAGCCTAAAGCAAAGATCCTGGGGAGATTAATGGGAGATTTCTTCAGTGAAACACCTTGAATAAATCCATGTCTGCCTCTGGTGGATGGTGAAGAGCGTTGGGTTTGCTTTGAAGCTAAGATAAGAAGCCTCTCGTTCAAGCACAGAGCGCAAACCCCAATGACAACTTCTTTAGGATGGTAATAGCAGCTTGGATTGTCTTCTCTAAACCCATTCATCGTTATATGGGGGTTTCCAACTGGTGGGAACGATAAAGAGAGCAAATGGAGGAAATATGAACACTTTGAAGACAAAAAGGAAATGGAAAGAGTCTGAGTTGGTGTCCGGTAACTTATATTGTAGAGAAAGTTGAAGCTAAGAGTATCATGAACATGGTCCCACTAACATATCGGTTTGGTCCCACTAACATATCAGTTTGGATAGCCATCCATTTAGCTAAGATATGGACATTGATCTTCTTTGAAGCCAATTCTTTTGAACACCTAATTTGTTTTTGACAAAAAAAATTGTAATTTTACATGTTACTTTAGGTTTCAATTAGACTTATTCTTGAGTTGGTGTAAAATTTGTTAAATTCAGGGATATATGCATGATATTTGTTGAAAAATAATAAAATAAAATTATATAAAGGTAAAATTAAACCGTCAATAGAAAAAATATAAAAATTTAAATTATATGAGAATTTAAAAATAACAAGAGTGTGACTGTGCTCAACACCCCTCGATCCATTTCTAGGTGAAATGGAGTTTGGAAACCTATATTTGGGAAGGTAAATTAACCCTTGCTCAAGGAATATACAACCATTTTGTATGCTTATTGTCCCCATGTGTTGGTGAGCTTGCCAAATAGAATATATGTACATTTCCCCCACTTTGTTGGTGAGAGTTCCACAATTTCCCTCATTTGGTTGTTGGATTTGGAAGGTAAATGCAAAGGTTGGCATTTTCATGCTTGGAGTGAATATTACCAAGTTTCAACAATGGGGTTTCCAAATTTTTATTTTTGACAAAACTACATGCTTGATTGTTAAATTTTTTATTCGGAATAATATTCAAATTTTTCGAGATTTAAAGGGTAATTTTATCCATATATTAGTTACAAATCAGAAAATTTTTATCTTTTTATTTTATCAAATTAGTTATAATTGTCTAAAACCAATAATTTTTGTTTCTTATTTTAAATATCATCGATTTATCTCTCAAAATCCTCGAATTACATCAGTCTTACCCTTTGACTTTTATTGACTAATATAATTGTCATCACCGACCTTTTACCATATTAGGTATTTCATCACTAAATAAATAACGTCTGAATTAGTATGTTTACACATTATTTTTAATAAATTAATATCCTAGGATGAAGAATCAGTTTTGATGATAAAATACGATAATTTATTTAAAAACAAAAAGAAAATTTTAATATTGTCTTAAATTTAAAAATATAATATAATAACTTTAATTTAGGTGTTTGCAACTGTTTTATTTTTATAATATTTTATTAAAAAAACATGGCGTTGATGCATATAATACGACTGTAAAGGAAAATACAATAAAAAAATGCAAGAAATAGTAGTGGTTTGAATGTGAAGTAGTGTGCATGAACAAGGGAGGATCATAATGGAAGCATGAAGGGGCCTTGGCCCATCCAAGATTTGAGGAAATACCATTTATGTCCTTTAGATTTTTTTGAAAAGTTTTAATTTAGTTCCTTCAAAATTTTAAGAAATGTTCATTAAAACTTTTAAGTTTTTAAACATTTTAATTTGGACCTTTATAGTTTTTAAATTCTCATTAAATCTCTTTAATTTTTTTATTAGGCTTTTTTCTTAAGTTTTTAATAAATCTTTAATATATATTTTTAAAAATAATTAAGCCCACTAAAAAACAATACCAAGATCCGTCGCGGTGCATGAAAAACACATATTCTTAAAAAGCTTAAAAAGGGAAAGAATTAAAGTCTTATTTACGAAGAAATTATATTATGGGTAAGTTTTATCACGTCATCCATAAGACCAATTACTAAAAATCATTTATCTCATCGTTTTTTTCTATGTCATATTTTCTTAAGTGAATCTCCACTCATATTACTGTTAATTCATTTTAAAAATAATTTATTTCAAGTGAAGATTCACTTGAGAAAAAATATGACATGAAAAAATTGATAAAATATGTATTTTTTTAGTGGTTGGTCTCATGGACACATGATAAAACTTACTTATAATATAATTTCTCCATCTTACGGGAGGGAAAGAAACTATTTCAAATTTAGGTTAACTTGTAATATATTTTATTTATAATAGATTTAATCATATTATCATGATGTCATTATCTTTTTTTAAAAAGATATATTCTAATAAAATATATAATATTATCGTTTATATATTTTAAGATTTTTTATATAAAATTAATGACCCCACCTTTTCTTAAACGTTCCGGTATATATGTGTTAAGACAGGCTATTTGCTTTTCTTTTAGGTATATAAATGAGGTTTAAATTGAAGTAATTTTGAAAAGGTAAAGGGGTGAAGAGGATTAAATTGAAGTAATTTTGAAATATCAAGGATTAAATTTTTTAATTTAGGATTAAATTATAACAATGGGTAAAATTTGAGGGTTAAGTTTATTGAATTTATTTGAATTATGAATAAACCGATTGAATTGTCTAACTATAGAGGACTAAATATGCTATTAAACAAAAAAAAATAACAGACATGTCACCTCTTTAATGGAAATTAACGGTACAGTGACTGTTTTGTAAGAAAATATAAAATTTAATTGCCATTCTATAACTTTTGAAAATTTTATTATCATTGTGTTTTTTTACAATTTAATGACTATATTATTTTATGTTTTTTTAATTTAAATATTAGTTAAATAAAGTTTTTATTCCTCCGAAATTTTAAATTTAAAATCTTAATGTATTTTTGTTCCTTCAAATGTTTGACCCTTATTCTATCCTAGAATAGTCCAAAAAAGAAACTTTGATATTCCGTGTAACTTATTTAGAGGATTCATCTCACTCCGTTGTTGTAATCTATTTTTCGTCAAAGAATTAAATTAATAGATTTAATTAATCAAAACTTTAAAATATTTTAAAACTCTAAATTTAATTCAAAACTTTATTTATCAAGTACGATCTTCATTAAAAATTAAAACAAGTGATTAATCATTAAATAAATGACATGATTTAGTTGTTTTAATTATATATACAATGACATGATTAATCCTTAAAAATTTCAAGCGCCAATAAAAAGTTTAATTTTCAATTAATATGATTTAAAAGCTTGATTTAAACGAGCGTCATGTTAAAAAATAAAATCTCAACTAAATAATCTTTTCTTTTAAGTATTAAAACAAAATATAATTCATTAATTTCATTGTCAAAAAGGGAATATCGACTTGAATATTACACCTGATTTTTTTTAACATATATATGATACTATATACTTTAATTCTTAATTTATCATATTTATTATAGTGTATGTAAAGTCGAATTTAACTAAATCCCATTTTGAACAATAATTTTTTAAAAATATACCTATTGTAATATCAAGAATGGCTTAGAGCGAATCTTGTTATACCCGTCTTTAAGGGTATTTTTGAAAAGTTACTATAATAATTTACATGTACTGTAATAAATGTCATAAATTAAAAATTAAAGTGCACTGTATGATATGTTTGTAAAAAAATTAGATATAATGTATAAGTCAAATTTCCTTATCAAAAGTAATAATAATAATAATAATAATAATAATAATAATAATAATAATAATAATAATAAAGGATAACATTGAAGAAAAAACCAAACTCACACGACCAAAAATTAGGCATGTATCTTATTTTCACTAAGAAAAAACCAGGCCTATCTGTTGCCTCGTGGAGAGGTAATTCTTTCCATGAATGGGGAAATGATTATCCTTAATTTCTCACCTACTATGAGCTTGTAAGGAAACGTATGGCCAATAAATGAGTTGTAAACAGACAAAAAAATTGAAAAAAATCTCTGTAATCTGATCAGTAATTTCTTACCGATTATTACAAGGAACCCAGATACTGTTTCATAGAAATAACAAGAAAAAAAAAAAACAATACATTGCACCACCATTATAAATGTGTTCACTGCAGATGAAAGTTTGTCAGTAAACCAAGACAATAAAAAACAAAAGACAACAGATATGAAGAGTTTTTACAGCTTTCGAGGTTCTTTCAGTTTTGTCATTTTTATGACAGCTTCTCTTTGCTGCTTCATTCCAATAGCCATGGCATCTTCTGGTGAAGTTGGTATGTTTGATTTCTTCTTCTTCTTTGTTTAATTGTTGTGATTTCTTCACAAGACATATAATAAAACATTCTTTCTAGTGTACAGAAAACTTTGTACTGTCGGTATATTTTCCCCATCCATGCTTATGTCTTGTACTATTTTGATTTTGACATCCCTTTTCCATCCATTTATAAGGGATATTTTATATTTTAGGTCTCGAGTTCGATTCTGATTAATCTCTCCCGTTTTTATTAGTAAAAAATATATATTTCACGTATTTAAATGAATGTAACTTGTCTCTTTTTCGATATAGAGATTTTTGTTTCTCTTTTCCTCCAGTTGTTTTTTCCCTATAATATCGATGTTTGTTTTATTTTTTGTACAGAGAATGAATCTCCATTTAGTTACATAGAAGGAACTGGCAGGGGGCCAAAGAACTGGGGCAAATTAAACCGAGATTGGAAACTTTGTGGCACTGGAAAACTGCAGTCCCCTATAGATCTTCTGGCTGGAAAACTACAAGTTGTTCCCAGTCTGGGGAAGTTAAAAAGAGACTACAAATCTGCTCCTGCTGTTGTCAAGAACCGAGGACATGACATTACGGTAAAATTATGTTTAAATCCGTCGATTCGAAAAACCGGACAATTCTATTAACTGTAATACCCTGGATGGTGAATCAGGTCAAGTGGACAGGATATGCAGGGAAAATTAACATAAACGGCACTTATTATAAACTTGTTCAGTGCCATTGGCATTCACCATCCGAACACACATTCAATGGAACTAGGTATATATATATATATATTCTTCGTGTTCACACGCGCGCACGTACGCACACATAGCTATAGCTCTCGTATGATACATTTACGAGTTTTTCTTCTATTATTTTGCTAAACAGGTATCAGATGGAGCTCCACATAGTTCATAAAAGTGATCATGGAGAGATAGCAGTTATTGCAATTGTTTACAAATATGGCCGACCGGATACCTTCCTCACTAGGGTTTGCTTGCTTAACATCTTAGTTGAATGTTTTTTATCGACCATAATTGTCTCTCGTTTATCTGTTTAACGGTTTAAGCATAAACTTATCGAGATGGATAGGATCACAAGGACGATGAAAATCTTTCATAAGTATTTAACATTGTTGCATTTCCAAGGACTCGAACTCGAGATCTATGCTTTTAACATTTTAGTTTTTGAAATTTCCTTGTTGCAGCTGTTTCACCACATAACATCAGTGGGACATGATGAGAGAAGTGTGGGGATTGTCAATCCAGGAGATATCAAGTTTGGTAGCAGAAAATACTTCAGATACATTGGTTCTCTTACAATTCCTGCTTGTAGTGAGGGTGTTGTCTGGACAGTTATCAACAAGGTATTTTCCCTGCAACAAGTTTCATGATAATATTATGCATAAAACGTCTTATTATTATATTTATATTTGAAACATAAAATAATTTCCTAGGGTTTCTTATGTTAGGTGAGGACAGTTTCCAGGGATCAAGTAAATGCTTTGAGGAATACTGTTCATGATGTAAGTGTTTCTTAACTCTCAATCTTAATAAACAATTAAAATTAATTTCTATATTATAAGTAATATTTTTCATATTTTTTACTGTTAATTTTATATATCTATTTAACTCGTCCAAACGATCTTGAATTAATATAAAACTAAATGAGTTTTACACTATTATTAACAACTAAATAAATTCTACACTTTATAACTGAATTTTATCCGTATATATTTTTTTTATCCTTTGTATTAGTATAACCTTTCGCTTATAACGTCAAGGGTTTCTAATTTATATTATTTTTATAGGGATTTGCGAAAAATGCCAGACCAACTCAACCACGGCATGGAAGACCCGTTTTGTTCTATACTCCAAGAAAGAACAGTTGCTCTTCTTAGACTTATGTGTAATTATATACTACAGTACTGAAACAGGAATTAGAATCCTATTCCCTACATGACAAGTTCTTAATCTAAGTTGTGTTTGATTTGATTTGATTACTAAAACAATCTCTCTGTGTAATGTTTGTTCCCTTAACACCATCAATAATCTTTTTATTTGGTAATTAAAATTAAAATATTATTATGGTCATGTCTGATGAACAACATTTTAAATTAAAGTTTGAGAATTAAAATATTTTAAAGATTTGATTAATTATATCCGTTAATTTAGATGTTTGATAATCAAATGGTTATAATAGCCTAAATATTCTTATAAATTAAAACATAGTTTTTTTAAATATAGAGATTAATATATTTGCTTTAAAAATCATTTAAATTTAATAATCAATTAAATTGTATTAAAAAGATAGTTATATAATTAACAAGCTAGTATATAGATCCTTCAAATATGTTTAATATTATTATATTAAAAAATAATTTTTATAATTAAGATAATAGATATAAAATATTAATAATTAATAAACTATTCAAATAAGTAGTGAATATAATCATATCCTTATATGTTATTTTATTTATTTAAATAATTACTCGTTATTAGTTAATTTTATTACATTTTTATATAATAAATGAATAAAATATACTAATCAAATCAAATAATATAATTCATCGTTAATTAAACGAAATATATATACATATTTTTATTATAAAGTATATATTAAAAATTACATTGCTAAAATACTAACATTGCTAGCTAGAGTTGTTGGTGTGATTGATAGATCAATAGTAATAAATTATGAAAATAATAAATAATTAAATACTATTAAATTACTTGCCAAATTTTAGGCATGTATACCGGAAAAGGGAAAGAGTCAAAATTCAGTATAGCACAATCATTATGGGGATTTTTGTCAATTTTCTTTGTATGATTAATACTCTAACAAATTGTGGTAATAAAAACAGAAAGAGATTGATGCCAAACTTTTTAAAATAAAAAATATATATTAAAATATAATGATTAAAATACTTTAAATATTTAATTAAATAATCACTTTCGACCTCAATTTTTTTTTTATCAATTCAACCTTTAATATTTTATTTTAGATTAAAATGATATCTTTACGGATAAAAATTATCTAGTTATCTGACAAAAAATGGTTTAAAGTGACAGAAAAAACTTATATGATAGTGTGCACTAACAAATATATTAACTTAAAAAATATTATATCAATAAAAATAGTTTTATAAAATTATATAAAATATAAAATATTTTTTATTGGCTTATCATTTTGTAAAATTGTTTATCGTCAAATTTTTAATATTTTTTATTCACGGATAAGTTATTTTAATTTAAATGAAACATTGAGGGTTGAATTGCTATATAAAATAAATAGAGGTGAAAGTGACTAGGGATGGACACGGGTCGGGTCGGATTTTTAGCCCACCCGCACCCGACCTAAAAAATCACACCCTTCACCTGACCTGGGTTTAGGGTGAAAAATCTGATCCGACCCGACTCGATTTTTAAGCTCTAAAATCCGACTCGACCTGACCCGAATCATTAAAAAAATTATAATTTTAGGACTAAGCTGTAAAAAAATAAAATTTAGGGATATAATTGTAAAAATATTTAATTTTAGTGACCTAATTGTAAAAAAATTAATTTTAGTGATCTAATTGTATAAAATATATATAAAGAGGGGTCATTATTGCAAATATCCCTAAAATATATATGGAAAAATTACACTATTAGTCCTGAGTCGGGTCGGATTTTTTCCACCTAAACTCGAACCTGACCCGACCTGAGATCACCCTTAAAAAAACCGACCGACTCAAACCCGTTTTTTCACCAAAAAGTTCGACCCGATTAGACCAAATCGGGTCGAAACCCGTCGAATTCGGGTTTCGTGCTCATCCCTAAAAGTGACTTTATACCTTAAAAATATTATGTTATAAGAAATTTAAATATTAAATAAAAATTCTATAAAAGTTAATGACTTATTTGGTAATTTACCCGTAAGATATTTGATTTCAAAATTTTTAAAACGTTCTCTATTTTTTAAGAATTCAAAAAATAATTTATATTAATAAAAAATAAAATATAATAATTAAACTTTCCTATTATTGTTAAGTCTTTCCTTTTTCTATTTTTACTTTATGTATAATAATTTACTTTATTATTGCACCCAACACTATTGGATTTAAATTATACTCTAAAGGGCTAAAGTTTTTTTTTTTTTGAATTTTTAGATAATTTAAATCCAATAATTCATATTGATTTGAAAAATAAAAAATTAGATTAAATCTTTAAAATTTTGAATTAAATAAACGGATTAGATTTTTTTCTTCTTCACGTTCCTGCATGGAACATATTAGATTTTCCAAGATGAACTGTCCGAGTCTGCAACGTGATTTTTCGAGCGAGGCAATCGTCCTACATCTGAAGATTTTTTTCACTTTTATCTTTTTATTTAAAATTTTTAAAAAATATTTTTTTTATAAATTTATCCTTATACTTTTAAACATTTATGTTTTACCTTTCAATTTCAAATTTTAGCTCCATCCTACTGACCGAAATAAGAGAAATAAGGTGAAGTTTTCGAACATCATCAAGATGAACCAACAACGTTAGTTTATGCTAGTCCCAACAAAGGGATCGACCAGTGTCCTCTAGTGTAAGAGGAGTAATAGTCAAAGTGGTTAGTTGATCAAGGGGTCAAGGGGCTGTGCCATCCAGAAACCAAGCAAGCACCCAGGCCCAGACATATCAAAACTGAATCACCAGTGTCAAGATGTAAATGTTATGGATCATTATTCTTTTTTAAAAAAATTGTTACAAAATTATTATATTCTTTTTAAAAATCATATTTATTAAAAAGAAGATAATAGTCTGTGATACAAACCTGAACCATCATGCAAAAGAGATTGAGCCTTCATGGCTTCGCCAAGGATACGACGATCTAGAACAGAGACCCGCATGAAGGAAGTTCGAGTGAAGAAAGTACTTGCAGGTAAGTCATGAATTAAAAGTTAAAAAGGCATAAAATTTAAAAATAAATAAGGGTATAAAAACTCTCATTTTTTTTAAAAAATAATTAAATTCTTAATTGTTTTTACCTAAATAAATTCTTAAACTAAAAAACAAATCAATTAAGTCTTTAAACTAGTTGCGACCCTTGAGTCTTGATATATTTTTTGGACCTGTAAATATAATTTGTTGTGTTATGGTGTCTCAACTTGATTTTTTTTTATAAAAATTATTTTAAAATGTTTAAAAATCTAATTGTCTATAAAAATGTATAAAAATATATAATTTTTTAAAGAAATTTGTAAATACAATAATATAGAATTGTAGCATATCATGTGTCAATTAAGATTTAATGATCAAATAGTTTAATTAATTCAATTTATTGATTCGGAATTTAATTGAGTAAAAAAAATTTCAGAGTATTCATTATTTTTCAAAAAATCTAGAGTTTCTTACACCTAAACCTAAAAAGAATAAAAGATTGAAAATATTACAAATAGAATTCAATTCATTAACTTAAGTAAAACAAACTTAAATTTTGGTGCACATTTTACTCCAAAGGGGTAATTTTGAGGTGTCACGTGTTTAGGGTATGATTATAAAACTACAAATTTTAAAATTTATTCATTAATTAAAAATATTTAAATTTTTAATAATATTTTTTTTTGAGTTCTTTTAAGTATTGAAACTTATTTTATAGGTATTGACATTAATTATTTTTTAATAAATTTTTTGGTTTAGGATAAAGTATCAATATTTGAAAAAAAACATCTAAAAATATTATCAAAAATCACATTTTTAATTTGTGAATAAACTTCAAAACTTATTAAATATTTTTGTATCGACAATCAATTTAGAGTTCGAAAAAATCACACAAAAAAATAATTTTTTTATGATTTTTTTTCAAACTCTAAATTTATTAAATATTTCCATTTAGAAAACTGAAATGAAGTTATAATTCAGTTGTAATTAGAGTTTTCAATGCTCATTCAATTAACATAAACGAAAACTTTACTTATTGACGACTAATTACTCTTTCTTACTCGCCCCCCACTTTATTACAAACTCATAAACCCTACGGAAAAAAACCAACCGCTTTGGTTTCCATTACAGGGGTTATCAAAAGTGAGACAAGTTACAAGATTAAACAAAAATCTGACGGTAGGAGATTCTAGTCAACGTAAAATTCAGAACATTGAGTGGTTCGGATCATCCTATGTCCTAGGAACTTCCGAATGAAGGCACCCACTGCAAAAAGCAGACTTTTTTAAAGTCAAATCCTTTATATTTAGAGACTAGAGAGACAAAGAGAGAGGGAGAGAGATGATGCTTTCTCCAGTACACCCTCCCTCACATTTTCTTTGGGTCTCACTTTTTAATTCCTCCCTCCATCTCTCTCTATTTATATATACATACACACATACATATAACTTAGTTAACTTTTCAAGAATTTTTTCTTGGTCGGATTTTGTTTTGGATATTGGTTTTGTGTTCTAATTCTGATTTTGGTGATCTGGGGTTTTCGTTGGGAGAGAGGGAGAGGTTTGGTTGATAAAGATGGAGGGTGGGAATTTGTGGCAATGGGGTGTTTTCAGATCCCTTCTTGCAATTCTTCAGTGGTGGGGTTTCAATGTTACCGTGATTATCATGAACAAATGGATATTTCAGGTTTGTTTCTTATGTTTTTTACTTCTATTTCGATCTAATTTGTTGACTTGTGTAGAACTCTGCTTATTTGTGTTATAAGCTTTTACTGTTTTCTGGCTTGATTGAATTTTGCTGGGGTTGTCGTTGATCGATTCGTTCTAATGTTTGCTAGGCTGAAATTTTCTGTTTATAGAGCCTTTCTCTTTGTTGGGAAAATGGAGTTACTCTTCTTTTGTGTGCTATTTCGATGCTCAATAATTTATTAAATAATACTTAATTATTTAAAAGTTCAATTCAAAGAGGCTGCCAGACTGGTGGAGTTTAGCTGGTTAATTATATAATATAAACAGTCTTGCTGCTTTTCCTCTTTACCATTTCCTTATTGACTAATGTTGTTTTGAAATCTAGAGAATAGCCTGATTATGGATTTAAAATATGCATCTTTGCAGAAGGATACAGGATCATGGCTTGGCTGTCGGTTTGGTTTGTGTTAGAGTGATGTTTCTGCAGATTTCAGTAATAGATCTAGCAATATAGAAACATTTACCTGTTTTTCCTCCATTTAGAAAACAACTATGTGAAATTATTTAACCAGCTCTTTATTGATTACTTTTTCTTTCTTTTTCTCCACCTACTTTTATGGACAAGGATGGACCAAGGAAAGGGATTTTAAATTCTCATATAGTTTAGCTATTTTCTCTTGATGATCTAATTTTGCACCATTATATTTCTAATATAATTTCCTAAAAGTTCACATCCCTGACATAAAATCCTGCATCCGTCCTTGTTTGTGGGTGTGCCATGATCTAGTGTATGTATATGTATACAGGATTCCTCATATATTGGTATTATATGTGTATTTTGTATATGTGATACATATTGATTAGTGGTGGAAAGTATAGATGGGAGTTTAGCATATGGTGGGATGAAACATGAACCTCCGACTTCTGGTTCGATTAGTACTGCATAAATAATTAACCAAAATTTGGATGGTTTTAATTGAATCTCAGTAAAGATGGTAATGATTCTGTGTTGCTCTTTCAATTCATTCCAAATTATTTACTGTTTCTAAAATTTCAGTTGCTTAAAAGAACTTCCTAACTCTACTTTTATCCCGATTGATGCTTCCTACCAGATTTTTTTTGTAACTTAATATGAGCATAGTGGGGACCCTAATCCTTTTGATGCCTCATCAGTCCAACAACCGGCCTGATGCGAGTTTCAGATGTTTTGTTTCCATTTTCTCTATAGGACATGACAACATATGGCATTTAGTAATCATACAGATACTTGTTTTAGATTGGGATATTGGTATCGTAGATTGGAATTGGTGGACGTTGACACTTAAACTCAAAATGTCTGATTTTCTAACCAAGTATATGACTTGTTTTATCAGAAATTGGATTTCAAATTTCCTCTCTCCGTATCATGCGTTCACTTTATATGCTCATCAATCGGAGCATATCTGGTAATCAAAGTGCTAAAGCTGAAACCTTTAATAGTGGTTGATACTGAAGACCTCTGGAAAAGGATATTTCCCATGTCTTTTGTGTTCTGTATCAACATAGTGTTGGGAAATGTCAGCTTACGCTACATCCCAGTATCTTTTATGCAGACTATAAAGTCATTTACTCCTGCAACCACAGGTGAGATATCGAAATTATAAACCTAATCATCATTTTCTCCGTGCCATCTCTTGGGATAACTCATGACTGCATGTCATCATCACATCTGATCTCTGTATATTTTTTACAGTTGTTCTGCAGTGGCTAGTTTGGAGAAAGTACTTTGACTGGCGAATTTGGACCTCTTTGGTACCTATTGTTGGAGGGATTCTGCTCACATCTGTTACAGAACTTAGTTTTAATATGTTTGGTTTTTGTGCTGCCTTGTTTGGATGTTTAGCTACTTCTACAAAGACTATCCTTGCGGAGTCGCTGCTGCATGGATACAAGTTTGACAGGTAGTAATAGTCTTGGTTATTATTATTGTTCTTAGATAGTATATATTTTTGAAATTTGCATATCAATTCACGAGTTTTCTGACATCATTCAACAACATATATTGGATCGTACTCTTACAGCATAAATACTGTCTACTACATGGCACCTTTTGCAACCATGATCTTGGGAGTACCATCACTATTACTTGAAGGTAATGGGGTTATGGACTGGTTTAATACCCACCCCTCTCCATCAGCAGCCCTTATCATTATTTTCAGCTCGGGAGTGCTGGCTTTCTGTCTTAACTTCTCCATCTTTTATGTGATTCACTCAACCACTGCTGTCACGTTTAATGTTGCCGGGAACCTTAAGGTGAGATTCGAATAGAGAGAAATGAGGATAATATATCATATTCTCAGTTACTATCATTACTATGGATATGATTGTCTATCGTCTATCTGCCTTGAGGAAGTTTTGTTACATATAATAGCAGATTTTCCAGTTCTTAAACCCTTCAATGATTTTTCTGAATTCTGGTATCAAGTGAAGGATTTCACTATTCTTATGTTTATCTTGTACAGGTTGCTGTTGCTGTGTTGATTTCATGGCTGATATTCCGAAACCCAATCTCGAGCCTAAATGCTGTTGGTTGCAGTATCACGCTTGTAGGATGTACATTTTATGGGTACATCCGACACATGCTTTCCAGCAGCTTCCCGGAACTCCACGCACACCGCGAACGCCCCGGACACCAAGGAACAGGAAGGAACTACTCCCCCTTGTAAATAATGATAAGATAGATGATAAGGTTTGATTGAAATAATTGGCTTTTGAAGGGGGATACAGGGTAATACAAAGAAATGGCATGTTCTGGACATCATAGATTACTCGTTTAGGTGGAAATTTTAACATGCTTTATGTTTCTGGGAAACATTAAGAACTAAAGTTCTTACATATGTTTATTAGATTGCCCTAAATAGTGTGGACTTGAAAACAATAACAATTTTCGGTCAAAATATTATGTCAATTCACATACTTGAAGAAAGGTTGATCTAAATAATAAATAATTTTGTATTATTTAAATAAGTCTTAGTTTGTGGTCTTGTATATGGTCTTGTATATATAAAAAATTTTAATCGAGAAACTTACCAAAATCAGTTGTTGAAATCTGTATGTAGTGTGTAGCAACAATTTACTCCTGTTAGGGGCGATAACAAGCCTGAGGCTCGCTCGAAAACAGTATTATTGAGCTCGAGACTCGGTGGCAAGCTCGGAATTTTAGATTCGGGTTCGACTCAAAAATAATGTTATAGGGTTCGGTTTGACTCAAAATAGATAATTTTGTTATATTATTTATAAAAGAGATAGAATCTTGTTAAAAATTCTTTTTATAATCAACAACTTTTAATGTATATGTAGCATCTATATAATATAATTGTTTCGAGGCTGTTCACGAGCTTTTCAAGCCGAGTTTGAATAGACTCAGCTCAGCTCGTTAAGGTCTCGAACTAAACCTAAATCCAAATCAAATTCATTCGAACCGAGCTGAACTCGAGCAGCTCGCTGACGCTCATTATCACCCCTAACTCCCGTAAGAAATGTTGCGGGTTGAAAAAAATGCTATCATTAACTTTTGCATAGAATAATACCAACCACCAAAATCAGGCGGTCTGCAGAAGAAAAGAATCTTATTCATGCGGGCAAAGTCCCACGCTTTCATCAGACCAAACAAACCCCTAAGTTAAAATTGGATCATCCATAACCAGAAACAGAGAAAGTAATGACAGAAGCAATTGCATTAATGATGATAGCCAAATCTGGTTAAGAGTAAACTACACATTAAATTAAAGACTAGTACAGCAGAAGCTAGTATTTATTCCAGTAATTAATCTTTGCACATGGGCATATGGCTATCTGCCTTGGAAATCAAACGTATATAGTACATGAACAAGTAGAATTAAGAGTCGGTTCAGGAACGAGGTTAGAACGAGCTTTTAAACTGTCCTGAATGGAGCCTAAGCCAAGAGCCAGAAGTTCTTTTGCCATCGGGTGCTGATAAGATAGCCACCCAAGTCTTTGCTTTGCTTCCGCACCCCTATGGTTAAGCATTCTGCGTGGTGTATGCATTGCTCTACAAACTCATCGTTGCTGCTGCTGCTGTTGCTTCCACTTAAACTGCGAAAACACCATTATTAAACATCAAAATGCTTGAGATTAACAAGTTCACCATTGCTTTTAATTCGAGTATAATTATTTATATTTAAAAAATAATATATAAAACACATTATCTACTAAAAGTACAACAATATCAGACAGTCACATTTTATGCTAAATAATATATAAAGAGTTTTCAAAACACTTTCTCACCCATATTTTTCAAAGATAATATCAAATTGCCCCTAAGTTTCGTTTGAATGAAAGACAAAGTAAGTGAACCAACCAGTTTATGAATGGAGATGGCCTTTTCTGACTCAATACCAACACTGAAATCTCCAGCTTCTTCACTTGGTTCAACACTGTCTCCAGCTTGGGACCTTGGATAACCACTGCTTCCAGCTCTACCTGAACATTGATCCTCCCATGTAAAGCAGTTAAAAAACAGCAAAGATTATACTTGTGATTGTGAATATTTTATGTTAAGATTAGCAAAGAGGAAATAAAAAAAGAAAAAGAGAGTAAGGTTAAAAGAACAGGATGACAGGATCTATGGCATATGGCACATGGCAATGGCATCTCTCACACAATCCAAGGTACAAGATTTGAAGAATAAAGCATCTGAAAATTACTTAATTTTATCTAAAAAGTGTTTAATAATAATCACTTAAAAACTGCCTTTCACGAGAAAGCTACTGCAAGTGACAGGAAGAAGATCAAATCAAGTTGGATCTATCAAACAAAAATACAAGATTACTTTTTTTCCTCCATCCCATTCTTAAGTAACTCTATTAACTTCTAATGACAAATATAAACACAATCAAACATCAAGAATTGGGTGCATTACCTCAGGGTTATAAGCCTTGCAAAGTGACCCAAGGGTGTTAGCAAGATAAGTAGCACATGCAGGAGATTTACAACTCTTTTGGCTGGGAGGAATGACATGAAGTAAAGTAAGCAAGTCACCCTTGTTAGCTACATGACTAAGTGCCCACATCATGACATGCTTAGAATGTGAGCTTTTGTCCACCACAACCATCACTCTTTTCCTTAACACCTGCAGGTCATTTTGATCAACTCCATTGGCATTCATGTTCAGCTCTTCTACCATTTGAGTAAAGTTTGCCTCAAAACTACAACCGGAGTCATCCCCTCCCCATCTCCGGGATGTGGATTTGCAGCCTTCTTTTCTACTCAACTGCTTCATAAAGGAACCTGAACTGTGCATTTCTTCAAGCACTGAACTTGCCTTATTCAATTGGCTGCGAAGAGTAATTAGAACTAGAAGGGTGAGATGAGAGAGAGTGGGGTTTTAATCTTTAATATTGGGAGAACCAATAGGGTCCAAAAATGAACTGAAAAGTACTTAAAGAAAACTGGGAAATGAAAGATGAGAGCAGATAGATGTATTTATGGAAGAATGGATGAGTGTGGGACTGGCAAATGCAATGATGATGGGGGGGAAAACAAGATAATTTTCTCATTTGTTCTTGCAGGTTGAAATCAGGAGAATCATTGGCTGGTAATTTATTTATTTATTTTCCAAACATTAGAGTAGCTATAGTACTTTGTAAAGACAATCGCAAAGGGTCGGCCAGTTGATGATGAAAGTTGGACGGAACAGGACATAACAGGACACCGCGGGTGAGTATCTGGTGCATCAAGCAGAGATCTTTAAAAAATATTTGATTCGAATGATTTGATCGATGACACAATCGAAAAATATAATATTTTAAACTTATATATTTTGTTTGGATTAACTCCAAATTATAAAATTTTGATTTTAGTTTACCTAATCCAAAATCAATTTCAAAATCTATTAAAATTTTTAATCATTCAAAACATATATAAATATTTGAAAGTATTTATAAAAAAATTTCTTTTAAATTATATTATAAAAATGTTTAACTCAATCATTTTAAATTTAAATACGGGTTATAAAACACTAAATCTTATAAATATACAATCTGAAGACCTAAGTATAATATTCTCGTAAGGTGAGACGTTAGAATTCTTTATTGATGGTACCCCTCCAAGCAATGTACCAAACCTATAAATTTACGAATATAAACAACGATTTCGAATGTTGAACTAACAAAATTTACTGGATACATTTATGAATTTTATTATGATTTATAATTTATAATTTATTTAGTGAATCTTAAATCTTAATTTAAACCCTAAATCCTAATAAATTATAAATTATAAATCATAATAAAAATTTATTTAAGATTTAAGATTTAAATTTTTAATTTATTATATACAAAATAATTCAATTAATATTTTAATTATTTTTTTAAAAAAAATCTATATTTAAAAAATATATACAATAACAGATAAATGAAAAGATTATTTTCATGTTATTTATATATTAATATTTTATTTTTTCTAATCATTTTTATTATAATAATACATATCAAAATTTAAAAAATAAGATGCTCATGTATTATAAAATCATTTCAACTATAAGTAGATAGAAGAGACAATCTGCTTGATAATAAGAGTTAATAATATATGATATTAAAATTTAAATAAATTTTGAATAATTTTGTATACAAAATTAATTTTACCTTTATATATATATATATATATTTAAATTCTCTTTGTTATTCATATATTTAAATTTTGTGATTTCTTTTTTAATAATATTATTTTTAAAATTTAAATTCTTACTGCTACACTTATTATTGATTTAATTAAAAAATAAGAAATTCCTGCCCAGAACTTTGCTAGCAAATTGCTTAATTAATTTCCTGTCCTTTTATTGTTTTTGTTATCTCTCAGGTCTATTTTATGATATATATTTAATGTCGATTCAGAAGTTTTAAGGTATGAGGGGTCATGGCCATTCAAAGGTTATTGTCGATTTTTTTTTAGACATGAAAATGTTGCATGTACATCTTATTTTGTACGGGTACAATTCGTTTATTTTTTATTGTATATACTTTAATACTCGATTAAGAATTGTGATTAAGATTTAAATAAATAAATATAGAACTTAGAGATTAAGGTATAAAATTTAGAGTTAAGATTTAGAATTTAATTTTTTTTAATGTGTGACATAAAAAATATAGTTTGAACTTTGAAAACCATTATGTACACCTGTAAAAAAAATGCACGATATTTTTCAAGTAAATATGTTTTTTGTATATTTTTTAAAACATAAATTTAACTAGAAAATGTTGATATCCGACTCTCAAATAGTTTTCGGTAGTTGGTCACAATCCTTTCAATACCTTTCAACTTGCACTACGAAAACTTTGAATATAAACGTGATCGACAGTGGAAAGTAACATCATTAATTGGATGAGTCATTTGAAATTATTTAAATTTATAATAACAATACTAAGGTATGTATTTAGGGAATTTAGGATTATACCATTATTTAAGGTTATATGCAAGGAAATAAATAGGTTTGAGGGGAAAATAAACTAAAATTTACAATGATGTTTGAACATCGCCACCTACAGGTGGTGAAATGCATGTATACCATTAAAATCAATATATTTTTAGTTCAATCCAACGACCTTCAAAGACCTCGCCACTTGCAAGTGACGAGATCCCAACAGTACTGTAGATTTTGATTTATTTTCCAAAATTACCCCAAAAATTACCCAAAACCTACCTATTTTCTTAAATATAATCCTAAATATCATTATCCCCAAAATTCCCCTATATTTTTTTGAGAGAAAAAAATAATTTTATTACTCTTAATCTCTACTACTCAAGATGGAAGCGATGTCGCTTACTATAACCACCATATCACAACTGTTGCGACTGTTCTACAATCAGGACACAACGGAAATGGAATCATACCCCAAATTAAGATTACTCTATTCTCTACCTACATTCATGTGCCGAGGCATGTTAGTAAGACTTCTACGATAGCTGTTCTAGACATTTATTTCCAAATAAATATACTACTATTATCTAATAACTTATGAAGGATATTTCTGTTTTCGTTGGCAGCTCAGTTTTCGACTTTTCCGGATCCATTAAAATACTACATGGCAGCTGTTTCAAGCCAAGGACACTAATTTAGAAGCTTACCATGTGCATCAATTGTTGGATGATAACTTTCCACTGAAGTTAAATTGTCCCAACAGTGAAATTTCTTCAGGGGATAATGTTAGTGCACCGGTACTCAAGTAATGGCGAGCACCTCGTGTCCTGCATAAAAGAAATTCGAGACAAAATAAAACTACTGCAAGGGATGTGTTGGACATGAAAAGGTCCTAATATTGACCAGAAAGTAATTTGAAATAAAAGTTTGTCTACCTTCGTCTTTTTGTCAAGCCTGTGACTACTGATAAGCGGGAAGCTTCTTATCTTGAAATGCATCCCAATGAGGAAATATATTCATGAGATGCAGCACCCTTCAGTGCCAAGTATGATCTTGAAGGGACTATGGACCTAATGATGTCCAAAAGGCATGATGACTTCACTTCCCTGTATTGCAAACCCAAAACTAATTTATGAAACTAAAAATACAGCACAGATAATGAAGTTTTAAATTGAATCAATCAAGCAGCAAAAATAAGATCGGAGGCAACTAAAATCTGTTTCAAACGGAGCACAAAAGTTAAATGCCAAACATAATACACCTAAAGTCTTCTATCCAAGGAAATACATTGTTCCATCCTACGAAGTCCGTGGTGAAATTGTAAATGATCAATAGATATGTGAATTGTGATATGGCAAGGTAAAACATGCTCAACTCATGCAAGAAATACATCCAAGTGAGGCTTCAGGGGAAATGACAATTCTCTACCTTTTCGCATTAAGCTCACATTTTGAAGGGCTCTTTTCCATACCCTTTCCATCAACCGAAACACAACTTGCTTTAGAATCATGTGCAACCAATCTACCAAATGCCATTGCACTAGCTGAGGAAGCCAGCATCACCTGGCTCAAATCCACCATATGCTTAAAACCTATATTTGATCCGATAGCACCAATATCTTTAGCATACAAGCAAAATCCATGTTGGGAAACTGTGTCAACCATCTGCAGCAGCTCGTCACACCAGCTGAATGCATTTGACCCTTCAGAAGGAATCATTACCAGCTCAAAAGTATCCTGGACAAGTAGCTATTAGAATCACAATAACAGGAAGAAATTCAATAAGAAATGGTCTCTGGGGCAAAAAACTATTTATCACTTACTTGTATCTGGCACTTGGAAAGCAGTAAGTCAGCTTGCGAAATAAGATCACTCATTCTAGAAGTGAGTTTCAAAATTTCAGTAGCATCTCTTGCCTCTAAGTCAACATACTTTTTCATATCAGCACGACTGTCACGAAGTTTTTTCCATGATTCTTGCACTGAATCAGTGGCCACACGGTTCCTCAATTTACCTTTGGAAAAGGATTTTTTGGTGAAATTCATGCGGCTGCATTCATCCATCACTGTATGCCCACTTGATGCAGCTTCATCATACTCATTTTGAGAATTCTCCACCTCTTCATGAGAAGCTTCTGCAGCAATACTGCATGTACCATCTAACATATCTGAACTTTTAACTGCTTTATGTATAAATTTACAAGAGTCATTCACTTGAGCTGGCATCAGGTCCTCAGATAACGCACAACTCACTGAAACTTCTGTTGTTTCAGCAAAATTAACACAAGACACAGTTCTAGAAGACAGTACCATCCCGCTACCGATTTCAGTCTCAAGAACAAAGGATGACTCAGGAACATATGATACATCCATAGATTTGCAAGTTTTCATTTCCATATCATTTGATGTTTCTGAGCAATGGAAGCCACTGTCCTCACATTTCTCTGCTTCAGAACAAAGCAGCTTATCTCTTGATGGACTTATGCTATTCTGAATGGTTGGATGAGGCGAGAGGAGTCTGAAATCTTCTTTAATGAATAATTGACGGCTGACATTCTTTTCTGGAACAAAAGAAGGCTGTATATTAAATTGCTCATCTTCAGAGTCTGAAGACATGACAACATCAGGTTTATTCCTAGGAACTCTTCGAGCGAAAGAAATTGGGGTGCCAGAAGAATTGTGAAAGTCGTGTACATCATAAGACGGGTTTATGACTACATTGCAATCATAAATAGAGAGATTACTGCTTAACATTACTTCCTTCTTTGCCTCGATGCTGTTTATCTCTTTATCATGCATCTCCAAGCCAGTTGACATGTTTTCAAGTTCTTCCTCCATCACCTCCATTAAAGTTGAATTGTCTTCACTTATGGATAGTGTCTTAGTAATTTCCTTCTCAACAAACTCTGATAACTGAGATGGTAAATCCCAAGGGATCATAGTTGGTAGTATAGAATGACCCACCTCTATATCAAACAGCTGCTGCAAGCCATAAGTCTTCTGTGATTTCCTATCTGGATAACCCAACGGGTGTTAAAAGTATAAATACATGATAAAAAATAATTATTCTTTGCAAGAAAGACCTACCGGCAAGTAACTCAATAATATATGCTGAAATTAGGAATAACACCCTAGAAAGACCCTTTATGACTTTCTCTAGCTTAAAATAAGAATTAGGAATTGGACCATGTTTAAAATATCCTATTGGTTCCTCAGAACCCTAAAAGTCATAGAAATAACAAAATACCTTAACAAAAAACAATGAAATGTTAAAACCTTATATGTAATTTAGCTCTTTTTCTTCCTTTAGATTTCTTATCCAGAGATACACACAGCTCAAACTACAACGCAAACTAATGCATACAAGCAATCATCAATGACAGTAAATGCAAATTGAATTGAGAACAACTTGATAACTTGCAACTAAACAAGATGCACGCTGTCGCTGGCCACTGCTTTTCTTGAGAGGATTCACAATATGCAAATAAATGATTTTCTAACAAAATATGGTATAAGTTTAAGATCTTTCAAACCAGTGGCAGAGGACACCACACCCCTTTTCCCTACACAAAAGGAGCATCACATCTCTCCATCACTAGAAAACTGTCTGATAATATCCAAGAACAAACATCGAAACTAGACCAAACCACATCCTTAATAATAGTAACACTAAACCATAAGTCCATAATCACAAAGGCTGACCAGAAATCTTCTGGTGCACTTATTTTAGAAACAATTACATTAATAATTGAATTAAATCTTGTGTATACATCACCATAAACCACAAAAACGGTTATATATGGTTCCTATTGAGATTACTGAGATCCAATCCAAGTGCATGCGTATATTTATAGATGGCCAATCTTTTCTCAAAATGATGCTTGATCATGCACAAGAGTATGCATGCAAATACTTCTTATTACTGCATGTTGACCTTTCAAAATTTTCAAAGATGTTGATAGGTTAAACCATCTCAAGGAAATATTGAATTTTAAACCTTTTTAATTTGTATTTCTAGCATTTTCCATGACCTCTTCTAAAAGCATTGTATCCCACCTGACTAGGGAAAACCAGTTTACTAAATTTCTATTGCAGCAACATCTAAAATTCAGAAACAAAAGATGCACTATGCAAAGCATTGTATGCCTTCACAATGTTATTAACCTTTTTGTTGTTTTTTCCCTTGACACCAAAACTGGAGGTGCATAATAGCTTTCCGGATATCACGATGACAACATTTAATTAATTGCTTTAGTAATTGAGGTTGAATGGAGGCTTTCTCCGCTTCACAAATCTGTGGCATAAAGAAAACATAAAAAAAAAAGTTTTTTGTAACATGAAAGAGTTTAAAGGAAGGAGCTGGAAGCTTATACCATATAAAGATGGTGAAGCAGCTCTTTTGATGATGGCATTGTGAAACATAACTCTAGCCTGCCCAAGTTGTCTGGCAGAATAAAATTTGTACCTGAGAATTACCCCACAACATGGAGTCATGAAGAAATATATCAAGTCATACAAGGATCTAGAAAAAAATAAAACAGTTTCAACCGTAAAGCCATCTTACAATTACTAGTCAGTATAACAGGCCCTTTTGCTTTTTCAGCAATATGCTGTATGGCAGCAACAAAACCACGGTCTTCGGGGAAACTGATATCAACATCCTCAAAGAGAATCAACTTTGCTTGACCAAAGCCAGTCTCGCTATCGTTAAAGAAATGCTTTTCAGGAGCTCCATGGGCACCAGATATACCTTCATTATCTGATACTGGTATCAACTCTATCACCTCATTGTGAACTTCTTGCACTGCATCACCATTGGACAAAATTTCTGCAGATTTAACAACATGCTTGCTAAGTGAATCTACTTGGTTTTCTACCGACCTGCGACAAATATATGTTACAATTCGGATGATCATATTAGTCAAGCTTGAATTCAGCTTGACACAGTGGGCAAAGGATAATCATAAAACAAAGTGTGTGATAGAAGTGTACGAGTGACGCACAAGACAGTCACCAACCCTGTAAGGCAGCATGATTCTAACGCCTCACCAAATTTTTGCTTCACGACAGCTCCATTTCTACAGTCTGATCCATTGGACTAACAAAACAATAGATAAAAATCATTCAGCTTTTACTTAATGGATTATTCTCCCATATCATTAAATTAAAAAACAATATAAAAGTAACCGGATAATATTACTCAATTTAACACATGAAAAGATACATTGTAATCACATAGGGATTAAACTAAGTCAGTGTCTAAAGTACTGCAGATCTTGCAGCACAATTTGAAGGAATGGGACAACTGATTTATAGTCATGTAACTCCATCATTCCCAGTCAAAATTTTCCACAACATCTTATGTATGAATAAGTTCAAAGTGGAACTCATCATTTAGAAATAATGGAGAGATGAATCTTTCTTTAAGTGGCAGGACTCAAGAGCAAGAAACGTACAAGTAACAACTGTGATTTAGACTTGCAAACTTATGAAATCAACAAAGTTACTTAGCTTCATGATAATACAAGAGTCTATTTGAATAACAGACAGAGATTCTAATATTATGCCAGGATAAGTACCATTCGCATATGACCCAGACTTGAAAAATCAACAAAGAAACTGTAAAACAGTTGAACAAGAATCTAAAAATTGTGTAGTACCTCTAGAACCTTAAATCCTTGTTCCTTTGCACAAGCTTGGATGGCAGCAGACTTCCCACTCTGGGACACGAGAAAAATTAACTTTAACTACCAATGGAAACCAAAAGCATATGCACCTTGAAACAAACTGCAGAAAGCTTTCCAAAATGGCAACCCTTTAAGAAGAAAAGGAATGAAGTTGCAATTGTATATAAGAGAGTTCTCTTAAACCTCATACAATCACATAAACTGAAATCTTCACAGCTGTAACTACATTTATTGTTCTGTGAACTGAGGATCTAAGTCAATTACTGGTTCCACTTTCATGAATGTAAAAATATAAAATCAACCCTAGTCAGTGCTAGAAAGAATAACATCACTAAACCTTATAGTAAAGAAAAACACCGTAACTAGCAGTGGATAAACGAAGAATCCAGCCAATACCAAAGGAAACATCAACTGCAACAAGTAGCGATATGTGATAACGAGAATAAACTTGTTAAAAGCCAATCGTGAAATTTTATTATGTGAGTTGACAAAAAAACATAGCGACACTTAGATTTATTCTAAAACAAGCAAACATGAGCTAAATTATAGCCAAAAGATCCGTGTTTACCCCAACTGGTCCTGTAATCAATAGAACATTCTTCAGACTATTCTCTTCAGCTATGTTTTCAGAATCAAAATCACTTTCGCAAAAATCATCATCTTCTAGGATGTTGCATGAATGAATGTTATTGGAGGATTTGATTGATTGGGAACTTCTCTCACGCCAAAGCCTCAACCATTCACTCATAAACTTAACTGATTCAGTATTACCACACACCTGAAAAGCAGAGCATTGAAGGAGAAAAACAAAAACACGAAATATCATATTAGTCTCTTCCCCCTTTAGGATCATAGCAGTTCAGATCAGACAAGATAATAGAATTCACCTCTGTGGCACTTTTTGGCTGGTACTTATCAGTCCATAAGCTATTGTCAGGCTGGATACAGCAACCATGATAGTATGGAACAAATCTGCATGTAGTACAGTGAAAAGAATTTTTCTTAGAATAACACAGCAACCTTACATAAAGGCAAAATCTATCAGTAACTTCTTTATGCTGAAGTCGAGCATTGTAATGTTGTTTTCAGCCTGGTGATTTGGCTTATCTATAGTTACAGCCTTATAAGCTTCGATCATCTGCTAAGAAGGTTAACAAGAAGCTAAGCCCTAGTTTCTATGGGACATATACTGTTTTAAGCCGTATCGAAAATGTTGCTTGTCGCCTTGATTTCCCCCCTCATTCACAAGTGCACCTGCTGTTTCATGTCTCTTGGCTAAAAGGTGCTGTGAAAGATGCTATTCCAGTCCAATAGCTTCCACTGTTCATATCTGAAGATCTCAAAATGCAAGTACAACCTCAACGTGTGGTGGATTACAGGATTCTTTTGGATGGTTCTTCACTTCTTCTGAGGAGTGAGGTGTTGATTAAATGGAAGGATTTGTACGACTTTGAGAATACTTGGGAATTCTGAGGTCATTTCTGCTCAGTTTCCTTATTTTCCCCTTGAGGACAAGGTTAAACTCTTTGGGGCTTGTTATACCTGCAGTACCTACGGTCTACACTCGTAAAAGCAAGGCTGGCATAAGACTTAGTATACTATGTTGCTTATTATTTGTCATGCATTGATTGTCTCTAGTAGTTATCATCTGTTATTGTGTTTAATTAGGTTGTTTATTATGAACTCAGCAGTTACAGTCGGTTATTTTGGTGGGTTTTTCTGTACTAGAGAGAAGGGAAAACAGGGAGGTTTTGGGGGTCACTTTTCAGGTTAGTTGTGGGAGGAAAAAGGCCCCTCAAAGTACCTTGTAGGCTGGTATTTTCTACTGTTAAATGTAATCTTCCATTGGCAGTAAGTATTACTGAATTATTTATCCAGTTATCTAACAGATAATTAACAGTTGCGAAAGTTAGCATCATTGACCTTAGACCGTAAAATCAAGGCATTAACTAGTGGGTAACACCTGGGCTAGTTCCATTGGGTATCAAACTGTCTCAATCTTGCATACTTTGAAATGAATAGTTTCAGACACAACTGTTACACACAATATATTGAGCAAGATCTTGTACAGCTAATATGAAAACAATACTTCTATTGGAGTATTGGACACATACAATTTATGTAATAGAAAACACTATTAAGAAAATACAAATTAACATATCAGAAAGGAAGTTCCAAAAGTAAAGGAGATAAAAGCAGAAAAGTTTTAATATGAAAGTTTCCCACCTTTCTTGAAGAAGATGTATACTTTGCTGTTCAAAATCAGAATCTTCCACATTATCAGCCTGCTTTGAAAGGACAGCAGCTCTTTCTACTTGGCACTCCGGGCACTAAAAAAATTGTAGTAAACAAACAAATCAAAGAACATCGAGATAAACAGCTTATGAGATTTGGCTCACATGCCACGAGAATACCTTTAAAAGCATGGTAAAGGAGCTCGACATTAGATTCTAATTGAAGTACTTGCCTAACTAACATTGCCTTTATGATTTCTGTAGGCTGATTGTCGAGGATTGCTATTGAGTTTTTGTGAGGTTTAGGGGGGATTAATACAAAATGTGCAAATATGGTAATAGGAACTTCCTTGAAAATAAAGGTAATAAAAATAAAAAGACAACACATACCCCTTCTGATCTCTTTAACAGCTGATAGTTTTCTAACTGCTCATCTACTAGCACAACAGGTATTTCCACTGATGTTTCAAGAAGTTCAGTATTTTGAATAACGAATTGATCTTTTAACTTGTTTTGAACAAGTGGATCAAAGGAAAGTGAAACAACAGGAAAGTTGTCAAGAGATAATGCCCCAACACAACTTTCGAAAACTGATGTGAATGGGCCTTCAAAGTTGCAACTGGTGTCAATGGAAATTTTCTCGAAAAACATCCAATCCTTCCAATCAAGAACTACATCATCCTGTATGGAAAAGTTTAAATGTCATTCTAGATAAGCTGAATATTTACGAAGTTCAAATTCAAAACCAGAAAATACAATTATACGTGGTTCATTTAATCAATAATAATGCAATACCCGACTTCTTTCAAATACATGAATAGGACCAATATCAATGTGTTTGTTGCTTCTGTTAAGCAAACAATTATTGTTCCCTGCTTCAGGAGTCCCCTGGCTCCTCTTCCCCACTTTTCCCAATGTAAAAAATGGATGAATTTGCTTCCCTGCAGACATCCGGGAATTTTCCTGATCAAGGATAAAACGCATGCACTTTCAGGTACAGCTTGCATGTGAAATATTATATTACACGTTACTTAAATTAACATATCTTGACAAAGAAACTTCTTGCTAGTAGTATGAGCAGATGCCATATTGCAGTAAGCATCACAAGGAAAAAGGACCGGGGAAGTGAAACTGAGGCAAAAGAATTTATGCAAAAAGAAAAAGGAGCAATTCTTGTGTTGAAAGGAGAACCCAATGAGACGCTCCACATTAAAAGGATTCATGAAACTTGGACAGAAATAAGCTTCAATTCTCACTAGGCTTTACGAGTGAAGGTTCCTTATCATTCTGCCTACTTTCAAAAGTAGGAACATCCCACCCAATGATATTAAACTGGGCATTATTTAAGCTCCAGGAGCTCCAACATAAGCTATGCTACATCATCAATGACCTCCAGAGAACAGCGCACAACCTCATAACCTATTAAAACACTCGCACCTCTCTTTCAGAAAATTAGAACCACCAAAAAGCAGCCACCATGTTCAGTCTCAAGATTATTTTCAATCTCCTTAATCCTATATCTTTATTATCCGATTAGGTCATCCCTATGTTCCTAAAAGAACCCAAAGCATAAAGCTAAAATTTCACCACAAAGCTTTACAATTTTCTCTACGGTTATAATTTCTTGGAACTGTTTACATCGAAATCTTTCAGCATTAGAACATGATATTTATTTCAACATCCAAAACAAATTTCTTTATCGACACCAACCAGAAGAAGAAAATTAAAAGAGGGATTTAACTGCTAATTTCAGTTATCCAAGGTACATTAGTAAACAAAAACCATATTAATACTTCCAAAAACAAAAGGAGAGATTGAAACAATGCAGAAAAAAAAAAGTACAACAGACAACCTCAGCTATCAACTTTGCCTCCAGTCTCAAATTAGGGATTGGGGGTGGTGTTGCATCCTCACTCTCCATCAAATTATTCATCCCATTTTTCTTTGGAGTAGTTTTCAGGGGTGATTTCTCCTTTGCCTGCTCAGTGAAAATCAGTTAATTTATACATAAAAACTATCGAAAAGTTCTTCCCTTCTATTTAATCGGTTCAGAAAACTAAAAATTAATTCAACTAAACCTTTTTAGAAGCTCGATTCTGAGGAGTTACTTTCCCTTTCCGTTTTCTTCCCTTCTTCTTGCCTTGACTACCGCAGAACTCTTCATCTTCACCGTCATTATGTTCATCCTCACATGCATTAGCCTTCTCGTCAATCTTTGGTTCAATTTCTGAACCCTCATTAGCCTTATAGTCAATCTTGGGTTCAATTTCTGGAGATCTGTGCGGAAACAAAGTTGACTGGATCAACCTCCGGCGGACTCCACTCCGTTCCAGCTGATCGGTACCGCTGGTCATCAGTATTCCCGCCTTTTCTTCTCAGCCGATTCGTCCGTGTTTCACTTTTCTGTTACCTATCAAATTTTTAAAAGGGAAAGGACATGCTTCCAAACTGGTACGAAATCTACTCTTAACTCGTCTCACTCAACTTATTGCTTGATCGGTAGTTGTCAATTTCTGTCATGACCCTGAATGGGATTAGTCGAAGAAGGGGATCGAAGGAGGGAGGATTAGGGATTTTGACCAGATCGGGGTCAAAGGGGAAGCATAGTTCGAAACTGAGGAGGACATTATCCATTGATGCACGTGAGAAAAATCAGATAAGCAAAACGAAAGCGTTTCTTATTGACCAGAACGACGATGTTTTAGAAAAGGGGAATGGATCGGGTTGAGGAGTATTTGGGTCAGACCCAACCGGCCCAGCAACATTGAGACCGTTAGTCCCAGCTGTGTCTGTTATTCCAGCTGTAGTAAAGGACAAACTTAAGAATTTACAAAAGAAAATAGTACTGATGTAATTGGCATGCATTTTGAATGAAAAAAGTTTTTATTCTCCTCTGAAATCTAATCTACTCTTTCTGAAATCCCTAAATTTCTCATCCAAGCATTACATTTGGTAGCCAGAGTCAGGTTTTACAAGGATCCAATAAACTGGGAAAAGCAAAAAAGGTGCAATCAATGGCAGAAAACATAGACATCACTGCCCTGCAACAACAACTGAATGACTTGAAGATGGACAAAGGAACCATGGAAGGTCGGATGAACAACATAGAGACCAAACTTGAAGAGACACAGGCGGACTTGCAGAAAATCATTGGACTACTCACCAAGGACCTAGACAGTGCTGATTCTGAAACTCCTGAAAAGGCAAGAACACCTGCAGTAGACCACCAAAAGAAGAGTGAAGGTAAAAGATCAGTTCAGGTTACTTTTCTAGATGAAAAAAAAAGATACTCTATGAACTTGAATGAACCAGGAGTTTTAGCTCCAAAACCCCAATCACACACAGTAAATAATGAAAAATGGAAACTTGGGGGTCCATGGTCTGAAAAGGGAGACACATCCCTCTTACAGGAAACCCCTAGAGAAGAGAGAAGAAACCAGGAAAATTTCTGGGCTTCATTAAACCTTAAGCCTAAGATAGAGCTAAGCATGTTCGAAGGAGACAACCCCAGAGGATGGGTAAGAAGGTGCGAGAAATATTTTTCCATCTTCAGTGTTCCCAATGAACAGAGGCTGGAGGTTGCTGCAATGCACCTGAGTGGGAAGGCAGAAATTTGGTTCGATGGGTATGTGATGCAGAAGCACAAGCTTAGCTGGCACGAATTTGTGGCAGATCTATGCCACAGGTTCGGGGATAAGGACTTTGGAGACATTATTGGGGAGTTCAACAAGCTGATTCAGAAAACATCAGTGGAAGAATACCAGGACAAGTTTGAAGAACTCAAGCCCTATATGTTACAGATGAACTCTTCTTTAGGAGAAGAGTACTTTGTGTCCAGCTTCATCAGTGGACTCAAGGAGGAGCTCAGACATAGGATCAAGGTGAATCCACCGAAAGACTTGTCAGAAGCATTCAGAAAGACTAAATTGTTAGAAATGTCACATGAGATCGACCTCAGAAGACACAGACAGATACAAAGGGGACCCCTCACTGGTGCACCAGGAAGCTTTAAAACCCAAGGACCCACACCAGCAACTAAAGCAGCAACCAACCCACAGCAAAACAGGCAATCTCTTCTGGAATATAGAAAGGCTAATAATCTATGTTTCAGGTGTGGAGAAAAGTATGGTCCAGGGTATCAATGTAAGAACAGGCAGTTGCACTTGATGGAGGAGGAGGAAATGGAAGAAGAAGTAGAAGAACAGTTGGAGGAAAAAGAAAGAGAGGAGAAAAAAATGAAGGAAGAGGAGTTAGAAATCTCAATTAATGTCTTGACTGGTAATATGGGATTTAATACTCTAAGGATACCAGGAGTTATAAGAGAGAAGAAATTGAGCATATTAATAGACAGTGGGAGTACCCACAGTTTTGTTACTGCTACTTGGGCTAAGGAGGGAGTGGAAGTGGTGAACACTCAACCATTAGCCATAACAGTGGCCAATGGAGAGAAACTATACAGCACTACCAAGAGTAACCAGCTAAGGTGGCAAATGGAAGGCAAAAACTTTGAGCATAACTTCAGGGTACTCAATTTTGGTGGGAGTGACATGGTCCTAGGAGTGGACTGGATGAGCAACTACAGTCCTATTTTGATGGACTTTCAGAAGATGACTTTGCAGTTTAAAAAAGATGGAGAAACAATTATTCTGCAAGGAGGGAAAAAGAAACCAGGAATCAAATTAATTCCTGAAAAGAAAATGAAGAAACTAATGGAGAAGGACCCTGAATGTTTTGGGGAAATTTACTTGCTATCCCAGGAGGAAGAAGAGGCAGTGGTCCCACAAGAATTGAAGAAGATCCTAGAGGAATACTCTGATGTTTTTGCTGAGCCAAAAGGACTTCCTCCAGCAAGGACTCATGATCACTCAATTATACTCAAACCAGGGACAAATCCTATAAATCTAAGGCCATATAGGTACCCTTATCACCAAAAGGAGGAAATAGAGAAACAAATGGCTGAGATGTTATCTAATTCAGTGATTTAGACAAGCAAGAGCTCATTTGTTGCTCCCTGCTTGATGATGAGAAAGAAAGATGGCAGCTGGAGATTTTGTGTGGATTACAGGCAGCTCAATGCAGCTACTGAGAAAAACAAGTTTCCCATACCTGTGGTAGAAGACCTGCTTGATGAACTTAGAGGGGCAGAATACTTTTCTAAAGTTGACCTAAGGTCTGGGTATTGACAAATCAGGGTTAAGCTTGAAGACATTCACAAGACAGCTTTTAGAACCCACCAAGGGCACTATGAGTTCAGAGTCATGCCCTTTGGGTTAACCAATGCCCCAGCTACCTTTCAAGCCCTCATGAATGAGCTTTTTGGGGCTTATTTAAGGAAGTTTGTATTAGTTTTTTTTGATGACATTCTCATTTACAGCACTAAGCTGGAGGAGCATGGAGAACATCTGAGGAAGGTTCTAGAGGTGTTGAGGCAGAATCAACTATATGCCAAAAGAAAAAAATGTTTCTTTGGGCAACCTCATGTGGAGTACTTAGGGCATATAATTTCTGCCCAAGGAGTGGCTACAGATCCTGTAAAAGTGGAAGCTATGAAGAAATGGCCTTTTCCAAAAACCCTCAAATCACTAAGGGGTTTCCTAGGCCTAACAAGATATTATAGAAAATTCATCAAGGGTTATGGAACCATCAGCAAGCCCTTGACCAACATGTTGAAGAAAGATGGGTTCATCTGGACTGAGGAAGCTAAGGAGGCTTGGGAGAAACTGAAAGAAGCCATGTGCCAAGCACCAGTTCTGGCCATTCCAGATTTCAACAAGGTTTTCTATTTAGAGACTGATGCTAGTGCTAGAGGGGTTGGGGCAGTGCTGTCTCAAGATGGGAGACCCTTAGCCTACCTAAGTAAGGCCTTGAATTCCAAAGAGATGGACTTGTCTATATATGAGAAAGAGTATTTAGCTATTCTACTAGCTGTGACCAAGTGGAGACACTACTTGGAAGGGACCCCTTTTGTGATCAAAACAGATCATGAGTCCCTTAAACATCTCCTTGAACAGAAACTGACTACCACTATTCAGAAGAAAGGGCTCACCAAATTGTTGGGCTTGGATTATACTATCCAGTACAGGAAGGGGAGGACCAATGTGGTGACAGATGCCCTATCTAGACAAGGAGAAGATTCAAAATTGATGGCCCTAACTGCTACTTCTTTGATTCCAAAATGGGTACAGGAGGTGGAACAAAGTTATGTAGATGACAGTCTGGCACAGAAAATCATCACTGCTCTAGCAGTGGATAAAACAGCTCATCCAGGATGGTCTAAGACCAGAGGAGTACTCAGATATGATCAGAAGGTGTATTTGGGGGAAGGAGGAACCTTGAGACAGCAAGTGCTGCAAGAACTACATGACTCCCCTCAAGGAGGACACTCAGGGGTACAAGCTACTTATCAGAGACTGAAGGCTCAATTTTACTGGCCTGGGATGAAAAAAGAGGTCACTGAATATGTCCAAAGTTGTGAGGTGTGTCAGAGAACTAAGGGGGAAAATGTAGCTAAACCAGGGCTACTTCAACCCATCTCAATTCCTAGTAAGGCTTGGGAAGTAGTCACTATGGACTTCATAGAAGGACTACCTACCTCCCTAAAAAGCAACTGTGTCCTAGTGGTGATTGACAAATTCACCAAGTATGGGCATTTTATTAGCCTCACTCACCCTTTTACTGACTTAGAAGTTGCAAGGATGTATCTGGACCAAGTGTACAAACTACATGGCCCCCCTATGATAGCTATATCTGATAGGGATAAGGTCTTCACTAGTTTGCTATGGAAGGAAATGATGAAGCAGGCAGGAACAACTACTTACTTTAGCACTGCCTACCACCCTGAGACGGATGGTCAATCCGAAAGGCTGAACCAATGCCTGGAACAGTATCTCAGGGACATGTGCTTCCTCAAGCCTAAGGATTGGGCAAAATTTTTGCCACAGGCAGAATGGTGGTATAATACTACCTACCATACTGCCATTGGAATTACCCCGTTCGAGGCTCTATACGGGTATAAACCCCCAATACTATCTTGGAATCTAGACACTCCAGTGGATAGTATTCAGGTTGAGGGTAAAAACAGAGAGAAACTAGACAAATTATTACAAGAACAGCTAAGTAAAGCACAACATCGAATGAAGTACTACGCAGATAAGAAAAGGATAGAGAGAACCTTTGAGGTAGGAGACGAAGTGTATCTGAAGCTTCAGCCGTACCGTCAAACTTCCTTAGCACTGAGAACAAACCTCAAGCTCGACGCTAAATTCTACGGTCCCTACAAAGTCACAGAGAAGATCGGGTTAGTGGCATACAGGTTAGCACTACCCCCAGATTCAAAACTTCACCCCGTATTCCATGTGAGTCTCTTAAAGAAAAAAATTGGGAAGGAAGGCTGTTACCTCACTGGAACCTCCAGAGACAACTGAAGACGGACAGGTCAAGATCTATCCTGCTGTGGTGCTTGACAAGAGAATGGTGAAAAAGCAGAATAGGGCGGTCACGCAGTTGCTGATTCAATGGTCCAACCTTGGAGTCGAGAACGCGACTTAGGAGGATTACAGTGTGCTGCGGACTCAGTTTCCAGACTTTGATCCTTGGGGACAAGGACCAGCTGAAGAAGGGGGCGATGTCATGACCCTGAATGGGATTACTCGAAGAATGGGATCGAAGGAGGGAGGATTAGGGATTTTGACCAGATCGGGGTCAAAGGAGAAGCATAGTTCGAAACTGAGGAGGACATTATCCATTGATGCACGTGAGGAAAATCAGATAAGCAAAACGGGAGCGTTTCTTATTGACCAGAACGACGACGTTTTAGAAAAGGGGAATGAATCAGGTTGAGGAGTATTTGGGTCAAACCCAACCGGCCCAGCAACATTGAGACCGTTAGTCCCAGCTGTGTCTGTTATTCCAGCTGTAGTAAAGGACAAACTTAAGAATTTACAAAAGAAAATAGTACTGATGTAATTGGCATGCATTTTGAATGAAAAAAGTTTTTATTCTCCTCTGAAATCTAATCTACTCTTTCTGAAATCCCTAAATTTCTCATCCAAGCATTACATTTTCTTTCGAATACGCTTAAGCCAATCGTCTTAAATAATTAACTCAAACCAGAAACAAACGAATTAAACTCAACCAATAATCGACGCCCTTCTAACCCTAAATCTCAAACAATTTGAACACCATATGACTAAAGTAACCTAAAAATAATTTGAACCCTGAAGTAGTGATTAAAACTCTACAATGAATCAACGATAGGAACTTAAAATTCTAATCCTGAATCCCAATTTTACGTATGTTAAAAACCCTAAATTCACCGAATCAAAACCTTTCTCAATAAATAATAAAAGAAAATTCAAAAACGATTTTATAATTGTAATTAGGAGCGGGGTGGGGGTTGTGTTCTAGTTTTCTTAGGGGGAATATTTTGATGAGTAGGTTTGGCCGTTTGGGTAAATTTTAGGGTTAAACTATTAAATATATTTTTTATAATAATTATTTAAAATATTTATAATTATCCTCCAAAAAAACAAAAGGAAAGTGAAAAAATCCTCCATAAAGTTGAACTGGAAGAGTTGATATATAATAATTAAAATCCTGGAAAAGCTAAACGAGAATGGCCTCCTCAGCTTGGTCACTGTATTACCACAACATTTCACCATGTTTGAACAAGAGAGGTTTACCAGAAGACCACTGCCGATCTTTGTCAGCAGGAGGAGGATTACTACATTTTCTTCCAAATACGTCAAATCCCAAGAGACAGCAGCAACCCCTACGCCGCCTGCAAATGCAACTGCAGAAACAAGAAGAAACCAAGGAAGACCATGGCCATGACCGTGCAGCTTCAACTTCAAGAAGACAATTTATGCTTCAAGTGCCTCTTATGGCCTTTTCTTTTTCACAATTGGTTATTTCTAATGCTCTTGCAATTGCAGAGATCGGTAACTATGTTCATACAGATACAGTACAATATAGTATATATATTATGATGTTAATTCTTTCTTTTTTCTATTTTGATTAACTTGTTTCTCTCTGTTTCAGATGTGCCGCAAGATTTCCGGGATTATACTGATGAAGTGAATAAGTACAAGCTTTTAATTCCCCAAGGTCAGTGTCTATTTCCCAACTCTTCCCTATTTACATACATGATACAGGTTGATTTGCATTGGCATTGGAACTGGAACTGGAATTGGAAAACCACCCAATTAGAATTAGAATATTCAAGTTTCTGTAGATTTGGATTTAGGGGTAGAAATTTACAATTGAAATGATTAATTTGTCGTTGTTGCAGATTGGCAAGTGGGAGCTGGTGAACCCAATAGTTTCAAGTCCATTACTGCTTTCTATCCAGAAGAAGCAGCCAACTCAAATGGTAATCCTAATCTGGCATGCACTTTCTTATATCCATTCAGTGGTTTGCATATGCAATCAAACTAAATTGGTTGTTTCAGTCAGCGTAGCCATCTCAGGATCGGTCCCGACTTTACTCGAATGGAATCCTTTGGAAAAGTTGAAGCTTTAGCAGACACTCTGATTAGTGGACTGGACAGGAGCTGGCAAAGGTCCGCGGTGTGGCTGCAAAACTCAAAGATTGCAAAGCTGCTAATGGTATATATTATCATTACAATTTACAACGCCATCCTCTTTTGTTTCTGTACTTGATTAAATTAATTTTTGTTTACATTGATCATTAGGCATCACACTGCAAAATCCAGGAGAAAGTCGAAGACATTTGTTTACAGCTATTGGAATGGCATCCAATGGTTGGTAAATATCATTATTGAGTTTATACACTGCATGAACAGGCATTGCTCCTGTTCGAAATTTAATCAATTAGTGTCTCAAGGGTTTTAATTATTAGAATTATCAGTTAGTCAATTGTATTGTAAAATAAATCTGTTGGGTTGTTAGTGTGTTAGATGGAATGGTTAGGATAAGTTGTTAGGTTCTTGAAACCGATACACTCAACCTTTTGTATAAATATCACCACTCGATCTCATATTTGGGATATTACGAGTGTTATCAATAAAACACAAAGAGAATACCGTCTCTCTTTTCGCATGATCATCTTCTTCATTCTCTATTACCTGATTCAAAGCTCTAAGAGTAGTTTCTTTTATTAGTATCTTTTGCGAAAGACGATGAATCTTTCAGTATCATTTTTGTGACTTTTTAAAAACTATTGAGATTATATTGTAAATATAATTTTAGGAACATTGAAAGCGATTAGGGATATACTTGATTCTAGGTAAAAATCTTTTACCTTTTTATCATGCCTCTATCTATATTTTTTATTGAAAATTTTTAAAAATTAAATTTTAAACCCTAATCCTTATTTTCTAAACTCTAAACCCTACACCATAAAAATATACTATGTCCCTAATTTCATAACCCCTAACATTAAATCTTACACCATAAACCCTCTAATTTAAAATGAAAACATAAATGGAGTAATAGAAAAGAGGTAGAAGATTTACACTCAGTTCTAATTATATGGCAAATTAATACGGTAAAGATTTTGGGCTTATTAATGTATATAAGATATATATACCGAAGAAAATTAGAGTTCAGAGATTAATGATTAGCATTTTAGAGTACTATGATAAAAGATTTTTATTTTAAACTATAACTTTAAATTAAAACTATAATTATAATCTTTAAATTATAAACTCTTACCTTAAAATAAATTCTTAAACCTAAAATAAATTATTTATATTTTAAAATTTTCATGGTTAATATATAAAATAATTATCTTGAAGGTACATATAAAAATTTAGTTAAACTCAAATTGTAATTTCTATTGTTATTAGACTCATATAATTAAATAAACATAAAGAGTGAATTGATACATAATTCTTTCCAAAGATGAAATTTAGTTAATATATAGTAAAAATTAAAAATTATATATTTTTAATTATTAATAAGTAAAATGAATTATTAAAATTAATAATAAAATATGAAAAAAATATTATTCGAAAGGAAAAAATAGTCTAACGGTAAGAAAGTAGTAGTAATAATAATGTTCGAAAACTCTAAGATCGAGAATCTGACTTGTGTCTTTCCACTTCACTCCGGATTTGTCCCTTTCTTCTTTACCTCCGCTCCTTTTCATTCCTCTGTCTCTTTCTTTTCTTCTCTCTCTTCTTCTTCCTTGCTGTACACCATTTTGCACAAAAGAAAGAAACCCTAAACCCTGAAAATCCAGAAATTCACCCCTATTTCTAGTGTCAAGGTGTCTACATTGTATGCTAACTCTCTCCTTTTCATAAGTTTGCAGAGTGCTGTTTTTGTTGAGAGTGGAGGGTAAAACCCAGCAGAGCAAACCCTAGAAACCTTCAAAAAGAAGCAAAAACTACATCTTTATTGGTTACAAATCTTGGGTCTTTTTGTTTTAGTTTCTTTAAAAAACCCAAACCCTTTCTAAAGGCTAGAGCCCCATCTTTTGAGTAACAAAGCTCGGTTCTTTACATTTTGTTTCCCCCCTGCTCTTAGCTCAAGAGGAACATGGCAATGCTGGACCGAAAACCCATTCTTTTCTCCTATGTTGCCATTTGCTTCATAATTTTCTCCAATGTAGCTTTAGTAACTTCAAAATCAACAATCGAGCCTTGTTCAAACTCTGATTCCTGCAACGCCTTGTTGGGGTACACTCTCTACACAGATTTGAAAGTTGCCGAGGTTGCTTCCCTCTTCCAGGTCGACCCCATTGCGGTCCTCACGGCCAACGCCATCGATATCTCTTACCCGGACGTCGAAAACCACATCCTTCCATCGCGTCTCTTTCTCAAAATCCCAATCCAATGTTCCTGTGTTGATGGGATTCGGAAATCCGTTTCTACCAAGTACAAAACTCGCCCTCAGGACACACTTTCGTCGATTGCTGATTCAGTTTATGCGGGTTTGGTGTCAGCTGATCAGATTAGGGAGGCCAACTCCATTGCTGATCCTTCTGTTCTTGATGTGGGGAAGAATCTTGTGGTTCCTTTGCCGTGTACTTGTTTTAATGGGACTGATAATGGACTGCCTGCCATTTATCTATCATATGTGGTGAATCCAGTGGATACTTTAGCTGGAATTGCGGCGAGTTATTCCACGACGATCACGGATTTAATGAATGTTAATGCTATGGGGAGTACTTCTATTAAGGATGGTGATATTCTAGCTGTTCCTTTATCAGGTAGTTTTCCATTGCCTTGTTTTTGGTAGATTATACGGTTGTTGACATTAGAACTGAAATTTGCAATGTAATCATATAAAGCCAATGCCATTTTCTTAAAATTTCAGCTGTAGATTTGAGTTTTATACTTTCTTATGCAGTTAGGATACTAGGATTCGATGTTTATATAATTGCTGCAAACCTTATTGCTATAACCTTCTGTAGTTTTAGCTGAATCCCCTTGGTATTTTTGGCGTTGATGAGTTCAAGTTGATGGAATAATTGTGAATTTCTTACTTAGCGTTGGAAACTGGGAATTGAGTTTTTTTTTATGCTTTCTAATGGTTTATGTCGGTTTCCTAAGGACAATGAAAGTTATGTGTTGGTTCTTGCAGCTTGTGCTTCAAATTTTCCTAAATATGCCTCCGACTATGGATTGATTGTTCCTAATGGGAGCTATGCTATTACTGCTAGCCACTGTGTCCAGTGCAGCTGTGGTGCCGGGAGTCGCAAGTAATTGAGCCGTTCCCTAGCTTATTGGTTTATTAGTTGTATGATAGTCTTTACTACTTGTGATTCTTTTCCTTAAGTATAACAGTGTGGAGCTAATCATCTTTACTGATTGTGTTGAGCAGTTTGTACTGCATGCCTTCTCCATTGGCTGTTTCCTGTTCAAGCATGCAATGTAAAAGCAGCAATCTTAAGCTAGGGAATGATACCGTGCAGCAAAGTAGTGCTGGATGCAACGTTACATCTTGTGCCTATGGTGGTTATGCAAACGGCACCATTATCACTTCGTATGCTGCACCTTTAGTTACTTTTTATTGATATTTATTTAAAAGTGATCTCTGTGTTCAACCTTTTCTGATGACTGAGCCCTTCCGATCCATGCCTTTTCTTCTGCAGGTTGTCGTCCTCTCTTCAACCTCGATGTCCAGGTACAAGAAATCATTTAACTTCAGCATGATTTGGACTTCTCTAATCCAATGATGTGAATATATTTACTTCCTTTTTGCATTAACAAAGTAGAATGAGATAGTTCTTCTCTGGTCTCGTTTATCTGATCTTTTTTATTGTAGCATCTACAAATACAAATAACAATCATTTGTTCATCAACATACTGAATTCTTTCGTTACCTTCACTGATGCATAGTCGTTGACAATCTCAAGGGGTCGAGCATGAGCGGTTTACCTTTCCAAATTCAAATATGTTTCTAGATGGTCATAAAAAGGCTTCTTGACTGATGTAAATTTCCATTGTTTTTTCTTTAAATAATAATAATGCAGGACCACAACAATTTCCTCCCCTTGTAGCCCCACCTACATACGTACGGGATTCGGTTTTTGCTCCAGCACCTGCACCCCAGTCGGATGGTACAACTACAAACATGCCCAAGACTTCTACAGTGCCATCCATCGGATCACTTCCTGGACTTGCCCCAGCAGGTGCCCCATTGGGAAGTATGTCTGACGCCTCCACATTAGTGAATTCAGTCGCCACTCTTCCTGCTGCACTTATGATAGGTTTGCTTATCAAATCAATCTCACCCTTGTTGTAATTTTGGTCATCTTCGTTTCGAAGGTTTCTTGCTGCTTTATCCATCCAGGTTGTCTGTTGTATGTAACTTTATCCATGACTGCATTACATTATTGCTGCTGTTAGCTTTCAAATTGCACTATACTTTAATTCTAACTTGGTTGTGTGAATACCCATTACAGCAAGTTCCAATATGGTACAGCTGTTATATAACCTGTCCAAGTCAGACAAGTAATAGTCTTAATAGAGAATTAGACAAGATCATGACCAAAACCAAGCACACATGTCTAAACTCTGGACTATGCATCTTAAGGCACAAACTTATCTTTCAGTACAAATCTTCCTAAACACAGGATATGTACAAGTTTGCAGTAAAAAAGACATATGTTTCAATGTATAGATGGTTTTGCACTGAAAGACTTGTCCCTAGTTCATTGCCATTGTATAACAGTCTCTATTGAAGATCAAAGCAGAATGGACATTTTCGGCTTCTGATATATTTTCGATAGTATCTTCGAACCGATTTTCTACTGGACCGAGTAAGGGCTGTTACACCTACTAGCTTATGATGTTTTTGAACCACTCTACTGTAAATCTGTTCGAACTTAGTCATTAGATTCGAACTTCATTTCAATTAAAAAAATACGGACGGACATCTTTAAAACATTTTAAAAGTAATTAATATTATATTTTAATAAAATTTAAAAAATCGAATACCCTAAAATTTTATTCTAACACCATCATTATTATTATGTATAAAGCAATATTCAAATCATTTGTTACTAAAACCTTTTACCGAGTTAGTAGGATTCAAACTTGTAAACAAACTATCATAAAATTATCTAATCAAGCCAAGTGGATGTAAAATAAACTTAATCATAAAAATTAAAGCTTAGCCACATGCTTAATTAAATTAAAAAATTACCCGAAAGCTTTGGTTGCTTGTAATTTCTTCCTAGTCTCTATATATTTGAAACAGAACAGAAGTAAAAACATTCTTCATTCAAGTGAAAACAATAATAATAACAACAATAAAAGCATGACAGCACAGCTTACTGCTGTTTCAGGCATGTCAATAATATTGGTTTTATTCATGTTAGCTGTTGAAGTTCAAGCAGATCCTTTTGATGTGCATGATTTTGGTGCAGAGAGTGACGAGAAAACGGATTTACATACGGTAAAAAAATAATTATATTTCACTTCAATACCTCAACTATAAAATTAAATTATTTATTTATTTATTTATTTTAGCCATTGAAGAAAGCTTGGGCAAAAGCATGTGAGTCGACAACTCCAGCAACGATTATAATCCCTAAAGGAGATTATCTTTTAAGTAGAGCAAAACTTGTAGGCCCTTGCAAGGCTCCCATTGAACTTAAAGTTGAAGGCACTATAAAAGCTCCAGATGGTGTTAAAGTTTTCAAGGAGCCTATGTGGGTTGTCTTTAATGGAATTAAAAATTTCAGATTGTATGGTGGAGGAGTTTTTGATGGTCAAGGAGGCAGAGCTTATAAAAGAGAAGGTTGCGAAAAAACCGGCTTTTGTGGTCATCTTCCCATTGTAAGTTTTCTTTTTATTTGTAAGAATTTATAATTATTCGTTAACGATTTTTTAACTATCTTTTAAAATTAAACAGAACATGAGGTTTGATTTTTTGACCAACGCAAAGATTGAAGATATAACTACCAAAGATAGCAAACAGTTTCATGTTAATGTTCTGGGATGTAAAAATATTACTTTTGAACGTGTCACTGTATCTGCACCTAAAGATAGTCCAAACACGGATGGTATTCATATTGGAAGATCAGAAGGTGTTAGTATTATTAACACAGAAATAAAAACCGGGGATGATTGTGTTTCAATTGGGGATGGTGCTGAAAATATTGTCGTTGACTCAGTAACTTGTGGACCAGGACATGGAATCAGTATTGGTAGTCTTGGATTGTATAAAAATGAGGAACCGGTGAAAAATATTAAAGTCTCGAAATGCACCCTCACTGATACTATGAATGGTGTTAGAATCAAGACATGGCCAAACTCTTTCCCAGGCAGTGCATCGGATATATCTTTTGAAGATATCGTCATGAAGAATGTTGATAATCCTATCATAATTGACCAAAAATATTGTCCAGCGCAAAAATGCAAATTAAAGGTATGTACATATTTATCAAAATTTTAATGCAGTAAAAATATTTAATCAATTATGAAAATATTATTTTGTTCTTGCAGGAAGAGTCAAAAGTTAAAATAAGCAACATCAGCTTCAAGAATATTAAAGGAACATCTTCGCTTTCGGAAGCTATAAAAATAATTTGTAGCGCTAATTTTTCATGCGAAAATGTAGAACTTGACAATGTTAACATTGAGCATACTGGACCGGGACCTTCAGTATCAGTATGTTCAAATGTTAAACCGAAAATTACTGGCACCGTAAATCCGACTCTATGCTCTCCGACATCAGAAGGGCTTACCAGCTCCAGAAAACTCATAAAATAATTTTTTTATTTTGATTCAGTTTCGTTACGAAGGTATAGCATTTTTGTAAATCGATAAAATTTTATTTTATAATAAAAATTCAAAATCAAGGAATTTTTATATCAATATTGCTTCTCATTTTTTTTAAAATGGTACTATACCAATTATTAGTTTTTTTTTTTATTTAACTACAATAATTACAGTAGTATATGTTCTAGAGTATATACTTTCAACCATTAGACATTGATCGTTCAATCACCGTATTGACAGTACTGGTGTTCGAACCCGTGACCTTCAAGAACAACAACTATTCCTTCAATCGATGATGCTAGATGGTTCGTGCATGAATAAATTATTAGTCATTGTTCAAAAATGGGTTACTTTTCACCCGTCTTCAAACAATATTTTTTAAAAAAAGTACTATTAACTCAAAATCACTTGTATATACACATGACAATCCCATGGTATATATATATTAAAAAAATACTATTTGAAGACAGATTGAAAGTAACCCATTTTTAAATAATGACGGATTAAAGTAATCCGTTTTCTATTTTGTACAATAAATCATCATATTGTTAGAAATAATTTGTATGGCATCATTTAAAAAAATTAAAAGCAATATTGACGTAAAAACTCTTCAAGTTACATAATTAGAGTATACCAATAAAAAATATCCATAAGAAACATAGAATATTTGAATAAAAATTTGGGTGTAAATCGTCTACTTTTTTTCTTATGTCTCCATTCGTGCCTCCGTTTTAAATTAGAGGATTTAAGATTTAAGGTTCTAAACTAGGGTTTTGGTTAGGGTTTAGGAAGTCAGGGATAGTATGTATTTTTTAGGGTGTAAATACAAGTTTAAGATATAAAAAATAAAAATTAAGGTTTAAAAGAAACACAATAAAAAAGATTTTTACTCTAAAAATTCACCCAAAAACAATAAGATATAACTAGGACAATCAATGCCTATGCTCAAATAAAACAAAAACAGTCAACCGTATAAAACTGAAACAAAGGTAAAAACAAAATCATAACATCCGCAAGAAACTATCATGAAAACATGTAAAATACTGAATGAAGAAAATTAAACAAATGCTTAAGGTTAATCTAATTTTTAAATTTTAAAATTTGAATTGTTACAAATATATATCGTAATCATAAAGCTAATCAACATAAGAAATCATCACTAAAACAACTCACGCAAGAAATACAACAATATGCACTCGACCAAACTGTTCCTGATTAGGACCGTAAACGAACCGAACGAACACGAACGAGAATGTGTTCATGTTCGTTCGTTTAATTTTAACCGAACAAATGAAAGAACACGAACATAAACAAACAGAAATTTTCTTGTTCGTGTTCGTTCGTTAAGAATTGTAGCTTGTTCATGTTCGTTAATGTTCATTCGTTTAAATGATAAACAAACGTAAACGAACGAACATAAATGAATATAAACGAATGGATATAAATAAACGAACGTAAATGAACAAATATATAGAATATATAGAATATGCTTAACAAAGATTGTTTTGATGGTTGAGTCTCTTAACAAAGACTTTCCGCATATACAATATTTTGAACTCAAGATCTGCTTAAATAATACCAAATTATTTATCACTTAAATCAATCCTATTAATTTACCAACCATATATTTAATACAATGTATTTTTTCAAATCAACAACTTCATATCTCCATCCAACCATGGATTATATATAAAAAACAACCCCCAAAGAACAAGTCCATGTATAGTATAAGCATTACGTTACCCATTACTGTGGATATGTCGTGGTTGTTGCAGATTTGACCCATTTTTTTTCCAGGAAATTTCTCTCTATCCTCTTCAAGTCCTAAACCCACATGGGTGTTGCCTGTCGATCCTCCAACATCAATCCTTCTTAGCACTTTCGTCCACACCAGTTTCATTATTCATGCAAAATGACCTTTGGTCCACTTTCACAACAAAAATATATATAATTCGAGTTGGCCATGGCTCAAGTCTCGATATCCTTTTTAATGTAAAAAATCTTCATTGTCACCTTCCTCGATGCATACCCGGTACGGAATAGTTATGGAGTGGTACGATACCGTCAATGCCAGTTAAGCAATCCAAAAAAAAGAAATGGAAATCCGATGAGACTCTAGATGGGGAAGAAGCATGAATCTTCATTAATGGCAGCTGTGTTTGTTTGTATCGGGTAGGGTCAGTGGAGGGTGAGGCAGATAATGATAGAGGAAGCTTTAGGACAAAGTTCTATATCTATTGCTTTTACTATATCTTATGCACTGTTGCCCCAGACAAACAGATTATCCTATGCAGTTTGCCTCGGTGCAAATCTCTCTCTTTATCGAGAGATTATATCATAGGTCCAGCTCATCACGTTATCCGTAATTTTTATAACTAATAAAAATCACTTATTACACCACTAATTATTTATGTCATTGATTTAATTTTTAAAAAATATATATTTTTTAATTGATATAAAAATAAGTAAAGATTCATTAATTAAAAAAACGACTTGAAAGATAGTGATGACATAGGTGGTTATGATTGGATAGAACCATGACAGATGTGATAAGTCAGACCTATAATACAATTTCTCCTCTTTATCGTATTTTTTGGTATCTCTATTTTAAATTAGTGGGTTTAAGATTTAAGTTTAGGGGTTGTAGTTAGTATTTAAAGAATTAAGTATCGAGTGTACTTTAAGGTATATGCTTTAAGGTTTAGACATATAAAATTAAGGTTGGGTTTTATAAAATATTTTTTAGGATTTTTTAGTTGAAGCATGAAAAGGGTATGATTAAGGGATAGAAAATTTTTGCTCGTCTGAGTGAGTTTGCCCTTGTTTGGGTGAGTTTATGTCTATAACTAACTAAGAGTTGGATTTTTTTACCAATTTGCTCAACACAAAACTCAAATTTTTGTTAAAAGTGAGTTTTAAACTCACGTCTTTTAAAAAATGAAATTACCTTACATGATTGATTTAAGAATCATTTTTCTAAATAATTTTAGATGAAATCATTCTTTTAATTAAATAATAAAAAATATCCATTTAAAATTACCAAAATTTGCAATACAATATAAAATCCATACCATCTGCTGAATATAGAAACTGAAACTACTTGCTCATTTCCAAGAAACTAAACCCTTGTTTCATTCCTCAATTTCCTACAAATATAAGATAAAGAATTGAGCAAAGATGACCCCAACATGTGCAGCAAAATTATTTTTAAATGCATGTTATTGCAGAATCAGATTGTGCCAGCACCAACAGCAGTGTTTAATTGAATAATAATTCACATTTGATTTAGGACACAACCCTCTAATTTTAAGAAAGAGATGCCTTGTTTTAATGTTTAAGTGTTTCCACAAGTGTCTAACAATGGGAAAGGAGCAAGATTTGTACAAGTAGGAGACACTGTTCTTTTTCCCACATGAATTATCATTGAACAAATGACTTAATATTTCCTTGTCATTGCACTTTTTCCTTTGTCTTAGAACCAAGAAAATGGAAGACCACGACTCTTGTAGCAGAACATGTATTCTTATCCACATCTGTGTATATGTTCGATGTTTGTGTTCGATACATAAACAAACATGAATGTAAATGTATAATCTTTCAAATACACACAAAGATATTTATTTTCGAGTTCAGATATCACAGACCGAGAATATACTATATATACAAGGATATTTTACTCTCTTGATATTCGATCCTGAATCCGTATCTATTCGGTGTAGGTGAACTCAGGCGCCACTGCTCTAAGCAGTTGTGTCCTAGCTAGGCTTTTGAATATGTTAATCACTGTTTATGTACTTTTAAGAGAGAGAAAATAGTGAAAGTCTTGTCTGAAGTTTGCATGAGGCTTCATGGCTGATGGACTGATGCCCAAGAAACGCGGTTTTAGACATGACAGACAGACCAACACCAGCTGGCCTTTTCCTCATTTTTATTGTTTTTTTTATACATTCGAAAGGGCTTTTCCCCCCAAGTATTTGTGTACTTGTACTCTGTTATATAAACAGGTATATTTGTATTAATTAGCAGATATAGGTTTTGAATAAAATAGTTTATTTTTTTATTCAGCTATAATAAGTATAATAGTATCTGTTTTAAGTTACTCTCAATCATATATTCATCGTTCAATCAATGTTCTAACATTAATAATGTTCGAACCCATAAATCATAATCTTTAAGAACAACCACCGTTTTTTTAATCGATAAAACTAGATAAAAAGTTACAGCAGAGCAGAGATATAGTCAATATGATATTGAATCATTCAAAAATTGACCTGTTACGAGCAAGTAGGTTGAGTGTGAGGTTTGCAAATTGACATTTTTTCTCTGCATGTGTCATCCACATGTTTGGTACAAAATATTTACTATACCACCACCCACTCAGTTATATTTTCCATTTATAATATCTATCTGTCACCATTTATATTCATATGTAGAACCATAAGGGTTTGACCAAGGGATCTTCAAATCAAACTCTGAAGCCTACCCCATCTATAAATACTCCACACTTTCAGCTCTTCACCTCATTACATTCATCAGTTTCAGAAACAACAAAAACCAGAAGAATTTGATCCTTTTGCCATCAACTACTACATACTGCAACTTGGTGCTGGTCATTCATTGTTTAAGTTTTGATCATTTTCTTGATAGTTTATTGCCAATGGTGAAGAGTGGTCAACAAAAGATGCAAGAAGATCCAACAAAGCAAATGGCAGCATTGACATCTCCATCATCATCATCATGTAAGAAGTACAGGGGTGTAAGAATGAGGAGCTGGGGTTCTTGGGTGTCTGAGATCAGGGCTCCTAATCAGAAAACAAGGATTTGGTTAGGGTCTTATTCTACAGCAGAAGCAGCCGCTAGAGCCTATGATGCTGCACTGCTATGCCTAAAAGGTTCCTCGGCAAATCTAAACTTCCCACTCACTACCACTCATCAGTACATTCCTGATACCATCATGTCTCCTAAGTCGATACAAAGAGTGGCCGCGGCAGCGGCTGCGAACAGCTTCGTTGACAATGGCTGCAGCACCACCTCCTCCCCACCAATATCTCCAACGCCACCCTCCACATCATCATCTATTTCATCCCCATCAATGTCATCTTCACCATCTGATCAAGTCGAAGACGATGTATCGCTGCTGCAACCACTTGAGCCTATATCTATGGTGGAACCATGGTACAACTCCTTTGATGGCCTACAATCTCCAAAGTACATTGATCAGATGTTCAACTTAGCACCATTTGATCCACCGGCGGCGGCAGTGATGAATGATTTTTATGAGGAATTAGGCGATATTCACCTATGGAGTTTTCCCTGAGACAAAGTCAAGGCATTACATTACACCATTAATTCTTTTCGTTCATTTGTATTCATTCATGATCTTCGGTTGTAGTTTGAAGGCATTGCTGACAATGACTCAAATTTCATATTTTAACTTTATTTTTTAGTTGGATAGAAGAAATCCACATGAAGATGACAACATTTTTTTTGGAATCTCAAATGTAGGTTTCTATGTATTCAATTTATGCAAATCATGCCATACGACCTCTGTAAAGGAAAATAAGTAATTTTTTGAGATCCATTAATTGTCTGAGTAGTCGCAAAATGATTCCTATTAGTATTAGTGATAAAATTTCGAAAAATTTTGATAAGCTGGAATGATCAATTTGTAATATTTGAAAAAATTAACGATAACCTCGTAATTGAATTAAAAATTAAATGGCTATTTTGTAACTTCAAAAAGTTTAATGACAAAAAAATCATTTTAACATAGTCTAGTGACTATTTATGTACTTTTACCCTTTTGTTTATTATTGTTAAAATGCCTCTGTCAATGGGAGCAAATTGTGGACATTCTTGAAACTTGAAACCATATGTAGATGCTATTTTTCTTATTAAAAAGTTCATATTTTTAGGCTATTGCCTTAAAGAATCATAGTAATTTCCATTAATGCACCTCAGCATCTAAATCTTCACTCAGATGTTTGTAAATGGTCACAAAGAGAGAAAGAAATATTTTTACTGTGCGTGCTGGACATGGTCTGATTAACTTTTTCACAAGGTTTTAATATATTCGACTGGTCTTTTAAAGGATTATAGTCAAGGACGAAGTCATGCTTGGATTGGGAGAGGTCCTAAATTTTTGGTATAATAGCATTTATAATTTTGCAGCAATATCTGCATGAAAGCTGCATATAAAATCCTAAAGAATGCAGCAACGTTGCGTCCTTGATTCAACTGCTGGAAAAATTGTTCAACATGATGTCAGTGTCTATTAATAGCATGCTTATAAACTGATTAAGCCTTATGATTTACATTACTGGCTGCATGTTCAGTTTTAAGATTTTCTATTGTTAGCTGAGCATGAAATTGTGATTATCTTTACATGCTGCATGCATAACAATGAAATCACTGAGAATCAATTTTCATTACCAGGGGATGTGCTGATTCTATCAGTAGGTTTAGAAGGAAATTCCCTTGCCTCTCCACCGACCTTGAATTCCTCCTTACAAACCGGACACCGCGAGAGTGTGAGCCATGGCGTAGATGTGATTCGGTAACCTTCACAGTTGGAATTGCATCGATTGTTGACTCGGGAGCCGGGGGTACTTCTGGCCTCTCATTTTGTGTTAGTTGCTCTATCAACTCATTTAGTCCCGGTCCGAAAAAGAAGTTCATTGGATCAAGGCCAGGGCGTGCAGGGTTTTCATGTGGCAATGTTGGTTCACCGTTCACGTTCGCCTAGGCCCAAAGGACCTGCCGGTCGTACGATAATCCAAGTCCTAGGAAGACGTAGTGATTCAGGTTCTTTCTCTCTATCGTTAGTTTCATCAGAACTACGGCTCCTGCGCCTGCCAAGATGCTCCCTGGGCAAATCTTCACCTCCGAAGCCGAGTAAATTGTTCTGACTCTGAACCAATGCCTGCCTCGAGGTTCTTGGTTCTCAGAATTGCCAAATATCCTGATTGGAGGATCCATAAGAAGGGACAGTGCTTCCAACAAACGTGCATCAGAGGATGGACCAAAAGCAGTGAAATCAACAACCATCCTTGGTCTGTTGATTTCCATCTCGCAAACAAACGGCCCTTGACATCGAGGGCAGACGATCTCCTGAGGATTCGTAGGGGTAATCCGGACAGATAATGGCAGTGGTAACACCAGTAAAGCTGGTAGTTCCTCTCAGGCGGTGAACCATTGTCCCCATCGGTAGCACAAGTACCATTAACCCTTGCTCTTAGTGGTCTATTTAGATTGTAACTCTAATTATTTTGCTTAACAGGGATTTAATTACGCTTAACAAAGAATTTAATTTTGCTACAGAAAACAGAGTATCCGCAACAAGAAAATCATCCCTTGGATATTTGTGACCCCCAATTAAAACCCTGTATAGATAACAACAAAACAGGGCAAAATAGCCTTAGGATTAAACACATACAACTCATCTAAATTGGAGTAGACCCCAACATTGCCACCCACTGAGTCGTAATCCTCCATGTTACCCTCCATGCTCTTCCGAACTCTCCCGGCGATCACCCTACATACAAGCATAGCCCTCTTTTCATTCTCGTCTTCAACTCCGGCCGCTTTATCATGAGCTTTCCCACTGGTTGCTGTTGTGAGGATTCCTTTTCCGTTGAGATCTTGTACCACCTTGAAACCATTCTTTATAATGCTACACACATTGCAGTTTGGGATCGAATTGCACAAGTTGGAGGAGCCGTTGAGGCCGAGTGAACATGCAAAAGTGGTGCAGTGGAACCTGAGGAGCTCGTTGCCGTCTGCTATGCAGCGTGGGTGCTTTTTGGGGAGTTTGGTTGCTTTTGATTTGATGGAGTCTCGGTATTCTTCGAATTTGGAGATGGTTCGTGGGGTGTTGTGGACTTTAAGGATACGGTCTATTTTGCATATGGGTGTTTGTTTCTTTAACCAGCTTGACTGGAAAATGATTTCCACTATGTTCTTGCTGGTGTCCTCGGGACCCAGTTCGGATACTGTTTATAAATTGAATGTTCAAGGGAACAGCTAAATCAGATTAAGAAACTTTATAGAAGATGGCAAGGGGATAAGTTTACCTGCATGTCTAACAGCTTGATGAAGCTCCAGATTCTCAGGTTTCATGAAAATCTCACCACATTCAGGACATGCGCAAATGGAAGTCCTCAAGGAAGGGTCTTTGGCCATTCCAAGAACTGGATCGACCACCGTTCGGCACTCATAACAGCCGGAGAATCTCCTGAATGGCATTCCTTTGAGAGACCCTCCGACGGAGGAGGCCGATGCCGATGCAGAAGATAAAGAAAGTGAAGAATTGGTTGATGGAACGAGCCCATTGAGTTCACGCAGAGGAGCTTTCATGGATCTGCTGGAAGAAGTTTCAAGTGATGCCTTTTTGTTATTGACTTCAGGGGAAGGTGCTCCTGCTTCAGGCTTTTGTATCACCTTTGTGTTGCTACATAACGAACCAGAACACCTCATTTTCTTGCATTTCTTCCCACCTTCTTCCACCACTTGTTCCTTTTGCTTTTGCTGCTGGTCATGGTGTTGCTCTTGTTGATGCTGCTGGGGAGGTTTGCCAAAGAAAAGTCCTTTGACAACCGCCCAAGGCGGTGACTTGTCATTCTTCTGAGGCCGCTTCTTCTGGTTTCGGTATATTCCAGTGCTTGGTTTTATTTGGTGGGTAAGTCCAGCCATTTCCTCTGAGATTCAGACAAAATGATGGATTTTTTTTGAATCAGAATCTCTGATGAACTGTGTTCGGAGACACGAAGCTGAAATCAGTTGGTAAGTGAGAGAACATCAGAGATACTTGTAGCTGATTACCAAACTTTAGACCAGCCTATAATCATTACCATCATAAGAAAACCCCATGTGCTCAACAAAATCACCCTACTTTTCTTCGTCTTTTACTTTATCTTTCCCATTGTTTAACAAAATAAGCAGACTGGTTCTCGGTCGTGGTGATGGATGGTGGATGGTTGGAGCTAAGCTAACCCGAGGTGGGATATTTGGGAGTAAGTGCAAACTTACTAATTGCACAATTATGGGGTGAAAGCTGCTTGATTCCTTGTGCCTCAAAATCATCCCACACTTGCCCAGGAATAAAGCTTGTAACAACACTACTGTCTTAAACAAACATTTTTCAAAAACATGAACCGTTGAAGCTGAGATTGGGATCACAAGCACAATTCAAACTGGGGATAGACACTGTTAAACCCAGAACGTTGTTACCTTTACGAAGCTTTTCGGTTTACTCTGTAAAGTGGGCTGGTCTTGTCTGCAGAAATAATGAAGCTGATTAATCTCATTATTTAATGTTTTGGAAAAAGTATTTTTGAGTTTAAAGAAATTTTAGGATCAAAAGCAAAATACTTTTTCAGCTTAATTTAAAAAATAATTTTTAAAAGCAGAAAATCATTACTTTCGTAATGATCTATTTGTTCATACTTTTTTCTTAATTTTAAAAAATATACGTATTATATGTATATAGATTTTTAAACCTTAATCTATAAAAATAAATATTATCCTTTTTTTTATTAGAATCACTAAATTTATTTTGAAATAAAAAATGATAAAGTAAGAGTGTTGATATTTATTAAATCGATTGTTTTTTTAGTACCTCTATTTATGTCTCAATATTAAAAAATAAATTTTATTATAATATAATTTTAAGATTTAAATTTTAAAATTTAATTTTTATAATGTTGAGGGGTAAAGAATTAAAGATTTGGACTTTGATGTCAACATATAAAGAAATGTGCTTGTGCCCTGCTTGGTATTTTGGACTTTTCTCTGGACCAAAATTATTAGACTGAAACCCATTTTCTTCTTAGGCTTCTAACTAAGAAAAACCAAAATGTAAACGAGAGCCCAAAATAACTTAATAAATTTTTATGACGCAGTGAATAATAACCGTTCCTTTAATCACTTGTGCTAGAGAGTTTGTACTTTCATCTTATTTTTTTTGATAAATGCTACTAAATTTTTTTAGATCCATAAAAATTACATTTACATCGTCTTCAAGAAATAAAAAAAATGGATTAAACAATCCAAACATTTTACAACAAAAAAATAGAGAAAATAAAATTCTTATAAAATTAAATGTGCCAATAAAATTCAGAAGCTTCTTGAATCTCCTTGTATCTGTCCAAACGAGACGCATAAAGAAGGAAGAAGGAGTTGTAGACGATCCAAACTGTCATGTAAAAGCATCGCTACTCAAGACTAATATCATCGGCAAACAACCATCAACCGAAGTGGGGATATAACTTTTCGAAAGACCATCGACAAAAATATAAATCAGAAACTAGCATCGATTGAATCTAACCACAAGAGCAGATAAATCAAACCACCGACAAACAACAATCGATCGCTAGGGTATGTTGTAACGTGCCACAAAAGCAGATGAATCAAAACACAAAACGAAAACATGTCACAAAGACAAAAAAAACGTGTCACAAGGACAAAGAAAACGTGTTATAAAAGCAGAGATTTTTATTAAAATTAAAAATAAAAGTAATAGATTTATAGATCCGGTGGTCGACAACCAATACTATAATTGATTGCCGACCACCGATTAAAGAGAAAGATCAAAGAGAAAAACTATTAAAAACAAAAGAATTTTAGAGAAAAGAGAGGGTGGTTAGGATTTTTTACTTTCATCTTATTTTTTAAAAGTAAAGATTCATCTCTTTTCTACATATAACTAAGAAATAAGTAAATTACTTAAAAGTCACACTAAAATAGATGAATGTAATTAAATAAATTATAAATAATATGATAAATTTATATTAATCAAATCCATCTAATAATTATACTTTTATAATCATAACACTATTTTAAAGACATGTAATTTAAAATTAAAGAAATTAAAAATTAATTAACAAGGAACAAATATGTATGTGAATGGTAAGAATTTACTCTAAAACTTTTATCACCCCATCTATAATTATCTATTAAATATATTTTCATAAATTTATATTAATTTTTTTCACTTATATAATAATAAAAAGGTAGGATTAATTTCGACCTTACATGTTCGAGACTAAACCCAATCTATGGTCTTAATTTTCTGGTTAACCCCAAATGTTAAACATGGTATTTCCCCCAAGTCTTTCGAAAAATTATTGTTTTTTAGAAATCATTACATTCAAGACTGGTTTTATATTTTTTTTCCAGTCATATAAAAAATAAAGTTTATAAATAACCATTGAACTATTTCAAAATTAATTTTTTTAGACAAATATTACTAAATTTTATTAAATTCATAAAAATTATAATTATATCGTATTTAAGAAGTAAAAAAATTGGATTAAACAATCTAACCGTTTTACAACCAAAAAACAGAGAAATTAAAATTCTTATGGAATTAAGCATACCAATAAAATTCAGAAGCTTCTTGAATCTCTTTGTCTCTGTCCAAACGAGACACATAAAGAAGGAAGGAGTTGTAGACGATCCAAACTGTCACATAAAAGCATCGCTACCTAAGACTGATTTCATCGGCAAACAACCATCAACTGGAGTGTGGATATAACTTTTCGAAAGACCACCGACAAAAATATAAATAAAAAACTAGCGCCGACTGAATCAACCCACAAGAGCAGATAAATCAAACCACCGACAAATAACAATCGATCGCTAGGGTATGTTGCAGCGTACCAAAAGAGCAGATGAATCAAACCACAAAACGAAAATATGTCACAAAGACAGAAGAAAACGTGTCACAAGAACAAAAAACGTGCTATAAAAACAGAAATTCTTATTAAAATTAAAAATAAAAGTAATAGATTTATAGATTCGATGGTCAACAATCAATACTAGGATTGATTGTCGGACATCGATAAAAAAAAATCAAAATAAAGAATAATTAAAAACAAAAAATTTTAGAGAAAAGAAAAAGCCACTAGAATTTGTTCAAATTTAGGCTTTATTTCTTAGAATTGCTGATAACAAATTCGTAACCTCTTGCTAGAGATTTCGGATGGATCTATGTGAGATTTGTGTTGTAATCTGATGTATAATTATATTTAAATTAGAACCAAGTGCCATATTATAATAAAAATATATAATTATATTTAAACACAAACTTGAATAATTTAAAATTTTATCTAGACTTGATTCGACTCGAGGGTTTATCCCGTATAAAAGATGGAATAGGGTACCAATTTGTAGACATTTCTACTTCTGAGACATCCATCTCTGTAAAATAGATAAGCAAACCCAGGTTGATTGCCTTGAAAAGCTCAAAACCCTCATCCAATCTGATCGTTTTGAGTCGGCTGAGGAACTTGTGTATTCTGATCTTCCCTTTCAAGTTGTTCTTCGTCTGGTTTCTGCCATGTTCTTTGTCTGCTACATCCTATTGTATCAGATAAGCAATAGTGTTGCCATCGCGCACATGGCCATGGGTGACCAAACCAATTGTGCGAATACCATTACCAGCCACTTATTTGTTTGTTATGTCATACTTGGTATTCCCCCCTCCCCTTTATTTTCTATCCTTTTTGCCCCACTTTTTTCAGTAATAAGTTAAAATTCTCATCTGGGTTTCCCTTTTTCTTTTCAAGTAGTATACAGAGACAAAGAATGGGAAAGAAAATCTCATCTTACAGCATAAATGATGGTATGTTTTTATTACAAGACAAGAATACTACTGCTGTGCTGAAGAATTTGGGATTGAATATAGATGGTTGATGTTTAAGGAAAATGTTGGAATATTTCAACGCATAGAATGTCGGTTAAGGGCGCATTGCTTGACTAGGGGTAGGCCAAAATGAAGACATAAGCAAGAAGAAGAAGGTTTCTAATTTGCCCTGCCTCGGATTTCCTGATCGAGTTATATAATTTGACCCAACCTTCACTACTATTTGATCATTTAAAAAAAAAAGAATATATATATATATATATAGGTATATCTCAACATAAACCGATGAAAGTAAATATAATGGGAACCTAATACGTGGTCTCAGTACAAAAATAGATGTTAGATTCTGGTTTAAATCCTTTGTCAGCAAGATGGGTGTACATTATCAAAGGGTTAACGGTATATATGAACATATACTATCTTATAATCATCGTTTTAAGACGGGTTCAAATCTTTAGTTTCTACTCATGATGCCTTCTACTGACTTCTCATTGCTTCTCGAATATTTTTTAGTTTTGTAACAGTGGACTCAACCTGCACATGAAATGTTTTAGGCTTTCTTAGGCCACTCTTGCTTCTAGTTTTCATAGACCGAGTGTTTCTAGGCACCAAAGTCGTTGGCTGTTCCCTTTTGAGTTCAGTACCAGACCTCAGGCAATCTGAAGGACCATGCAGGAGAATTTACATATGAATCTTAATTTCTGATCCAACACAGAAAAACCATCCTCCAGATTTTCTTCACAACCATTCCAATCCTGAGATGATATGTAGCCTCATTAAAATCACTAGCTGACTGATGATGATTAAACCCTATCTGTGAGAATGATGCAGAACAACCAATCCTATCTGCACTGTCATATATATATATATATTCTAATGGTTCAGATTCTACTTTGGGGACTCTGAAGAAGACCTTTGAGGCAAACTTAATCTCATTATCTTCTCCCTTCAAGTTGCTTTCTAAACTTATTACAACCACTTGAGATTAAGACTAGGCATAACTAGACCTTATAATGGCAAACTTGGAAATAAGTATATCTAATATCTATGGTGTTTAGAGGTAGCCTACTTTTATTATGTTTTTTCTTTCTTTTGGGAGACGAATAATTAGAATAGAGGTGAAATTATAAATTTATTTAAAGATGTTATTTTATTTATAAAAAATATCATTTATATATATTTTTTATTTTTTATATATAAATTATATAATTTTTTTTTTAAAATTTTGAATGTTAACTGACCCCTTATTCTTGCATATGATTCCGTCCATGACTAGAATATAACTAAATCGAAGAATCATATATTATTTTTATGTACGATAAAGCTTATTGCTTAAACATGATTGTTCAAATACTTATGAGCTCAATTGTTATCAACTCTACTTACTTTTATTATGTTTATAGGTTACGAACAAAAATGTAAAACTTTTAAAAATGTAGGGATAGATATTTCATCCAATCAAACCAAATCATATATATTTATATAAAAAGGGTTCGGATTAAATTTTTTATTAAGGGTGAAATTAGGTCGGGTTCATATTTAAATTAAAAAATATTCAACTAACCTGATTTAGATTAATAATATATTTTCTTCATATATTTTTAAGGATGTTTATAATAATGCACCTTTTTATATTTTTATAATTAAATTCTTAAAATTATTTTTCATTTAAATACCTAAATTTATTTTTTATAATTAGATTCTTAAAAATATTATTTTTACAATTAGGTCTCTAAAATTAATTTTTTCGCAGATCTCGTTCAAGTTGAGATACATAAAATTCGGGTCAAAATATTTTTAGATTTATGATAATTATTTTTAAATCAGGTTTGAATCAACTAAATACACGACTCAACTCGTACCCATCTGCAATAAACGCACTTACTATCTTAATATTTTTTTAAAAAGAACTGCCCATTAAGATGGAATAGTCTCTTGACACTAAATGAGTGGCATTATGCGCACCAAATTTATATCCATTCATTCGTTCATACCTAAAACAGTGTTTTGATCATGCTTTTGCTAATTTGCCTTTCAACATCTTGTTGAATGGAAATTTTGATTTATTTTATTTTTTTGGACAAATGAATTGGGATTGGTTGGAGTTGGAGATGCTGTTCTGGAATCACAACAACATTATAAGTGAGCATCGATTTGGACCAACAAATCATCATGTTTATGCTTTGTTGGTCATGGGATGTTGGACAAGTCATGTTCCAAATAAGTGATCTTGGATCAAAGTCAATCATTTTTTACGAACACGAAATTATCCCTAAAAAAATTAACAGAACTTCAACCTTTACTACTTTTATTTAATTTTGAAAACAAATCTCTCTTTTTCGAGCAAAACTATGAATATTTCGTTATATTTGTAATATATTCAACAAATAGGAATGCTTTTATAAAACAATTTTTAGGTGGAATATTTTTTTGCAGCTCCTTTTTTTAATTTTTTAGTCATCGGTATTCAAAATATTAATAAATTATTCGAATTGTTTTTTTTTCATTCACAAAAACCTAATACTTTATCCCACCAAACCAATTGAAACTAATTTTAGATTGGTCTTAATTGTCTTTTTTTCTTTATTTTTTTTAGACTTTATATGATTTTAATTTATATTTCATAGAAAATATATTGATTAATATATTCTTATAATTTTAAAATTTCTTCTTCTTTCAATAAAACTGTTACTCTATTATTTATAAAAGTTATTGCTTTGAATTGTTTGAGTATTTTTAATTTTTATTTAAAAATTCTACTAGGATATATTATTCAAAAGTATCGACTAAATAAACTAAACAACAAATACGTCAGTAAAGGTTAGGGATGACAATATAATCTGAATCTGATTTTAATCTAGTTCGATCCAAAAAAAATTGATCCAAATCCGATTTGAAAAGGTCTGAATCTGGTGAAAAGATCCAAGTCCTAATAGGAGATAATTAATTGGATATAGATATTGTCGTGATCAATCCGAATTCATATTCGATAAGAATTCGATCCATGTATAAAACCGGGCTATCTCCTTCTATCTTCTTTGAAAAAAAAAATGAATGTTAAAGAAAAGATATTTATTATCTCCCTTAGGATATGGTGTTACAATAGCATTATAATTGAAAAAAAAAAAACAACAGTAAAACATAGAGACAGAGAAAAGAAACAAGTTCTAGACTCGTACAAGAACACGTATGCCCTACTTCCAACATAAACAACATGCAGTGCTCAACCTTGTCGGATTTGAATCAAACAGATTTGACAACCTTGGGAAAAAACAGTTTCAGATAAATTAGTTGTCTCCGTTTTGTTCTATGTTCGTGTTTCCACCTATAAAATCAATACAGATTTCAAGCTTAAACATGTTGGAAATCACGTTGACATAAAATGTTTAATTCTATTATGTTGTTCGTTACGATAATCACAGATAACATTGTAATAAACCCTAGTTGAAACTTGAAAGCCATAGCTGGGAGCTTGTTCTTATGATCATGACATGCATGGTGGACAATCTAGGGGGTTTGTCTTCACCAGTCCAGAAACTTCTGTTTCATCGATATCTATGTTTCGATATGTCTGAAGGGCATCGTTTTGATTCGGTCCTGTGTTTTTTAGCCTTGATTATTGTTGGTGTTGGGGTTAGGGTTCATGTTTTATGCATAAACTGACAACCCAGCATTGAGATATTCCCAAGCTGCAATTTCTTGTCCTTTTCCTTTTATTTTATTTTCCAACAGGATAAATCCAGGAATTCTTAAGGACCAAAACGAAATATAAGGTCAAAGTGTATTTTTTGTTATACACTTTAAAATTTAATTAACATCTTAAGCAAAGTGTGTATTTATGGATATCGAATCATATAAAAGAATTAGATATTTAGATTAAATATTTTTTTAATTTGAGGGTCGTATCTATCAAGGACGAAACTAAGATTTAAGACGAAGGAAAATATAAATTTTAAAAAGGAAGTAAATAATGATTATTCTAATTTTTTTAAATATATATATATATATATATATATATATAAAGAAACAATGGTAAAAAAATTCCTCCCATGTAGCAACGTCTCTGGTGTCTATGAAAATTTTAAATTTTAAATATAACAAGTAATAAATTATCTATAAAAGTATATTTTTTAAAATTTTAAGATATAATAAACATTAAATTATTAAAAATAACAAGATCCATATCTCAGAGAGTTGTTGGCTTTAAAAAATTACATTAACGTTGAAACCAATGAGTAAATATGTAAAAAAAATGTTGAACCATTCATGTTTATTTTTTATTTGTATTACACTAATAACATGTTAATCGAATAAACTCAATCAATTTTTATATTCTTCATCCTATAAATAAAGGTTAAAAACATTAGATTTTCCGATAAATTCCATGCTATATTATTAGTGTTCAACGATAAATATTAAAGTATTTTTATATGAGCTTGTATTCATCCTAAATTTTTTAAAACTCACCCATCTAACTTTATTTTTTAAAAAAGTTATGAATTAATTCTTATTTCTTTGTAATTTTTATAAATTGTGGACATGAAATATGAAGTCCTGGTCGGACGACATGAAGTATGGACTTGCTGGTCCTGCTTGAAACAGCTAAAATGTGGACAGTTTTATCTTTATATTACTAAGGAACATTGGACAAAATCTTTTGAAATTTATATATGAATTTTTAAGTGTTTTTTTTTTTTTTTTTTTAAGTTTGGTCTATCAATGATTGTTTTTAGTGTTTATGGTTAAAGATTACTATTGATGATGTGAATTGGGTTTTAGTTTAATTAGTATTTTATGAAAGGTTGCTACTAATTTATATTTTTTATTTTAATTATCGATCGTTAAAATTTTAAAAAATAATAATAATATAAAATAAAAAAATTAAGAATAATTTAGTGATCAAAATAAAAAATAACATTCGTAACTAAAATAAGGAGAAAAATAACATTAGTGATAATTTTATTAAAAATAATAATTTAATAACTAAAACAGAAAATATAAGTAATTTAGTGATCAATAATGTTATTTATCTAACTCTCGTAACTCTTGTAATTATACTCACCCAAATGATATTTATAATCTCCAAAAATTTTAAAAACAACCTTAAAAAATAGATCGATATCATCTTATGAAAGTTGTTGATTGGGTGTTACATTAAATTTTTATGCTCAAATTCATGTCCATTAACTCTGTCTTGAATCCAAAGAAAAAATTGTGTTTTTCAGAATTAAAATCTTGCACAAAAACATCCGAATTAAGATATAAACTAACTATAAAAGATATAATTAAAGATAAAAATAATCATTTAAACTGCTCCTCACACTTTAAGAAAATTAATAAAAATATACATTTCTAATTAATAAAAATAGAAGATGTACAAACGAAGAAAACAAGTCGAATGGTTCGAAAGAAACAACTTAACACATATAAAAAAATAAAAATTGTTTATAATAAATTTTACAGTGTTCGATTTATATTAACTGATTAATAAGTTAAATATCGATATTATAAAATAAAATTAAAAAAATACTTTTACTTTTTTCTTTCCACTGCCGTTACGATGATCATAATTTTTGGTTTATCATTTCAAAACTTGGAAGGACAAGAAAAAAAAAAACTAAATTATTTATATTAAATTTTAGGGTTATTTTATTTTTAGTCTTAAGAGTTGTTTGTAAGAAACAAAAATTCTATAATAATATTATTTTTAATAAATTCTATAATAATATTTAATTATTAAGATCACTTATTAAATTTATTGGTAAACGTTCTAACAGTCATTTATTTTTTAGAAAATATTAACTAAAATAATTGAGTTTTTTTATTTATTTTAAAATTGTGGTGTTTGTGTAATTAAGGTGAAAATCAAGGCTGAAAACAGAAGATTCAAGAAATGACACGCTGATTATGTGGTGCCGTATGCTGCTGCCACGATTTCCGTTACGTCGCGATGGAAATCAGATGGAAAAAAAAGATACTGAATTTTGGAATCCCGATATTTCGGACAAAACCTAAGGGCATATTCGGAATATAAAGGTTCCCCTGTGTTAAAGTAATAAAGAAGCAGGTTCGCAGGGACATGTTTCGTGTTTCAATTAAAGGAAGATGGGTTTGAGACGATGAACAAAGATTTAGTTCAAGCTTTAAGTTAACCCATCCTTCTCTCAGTCGTTCATTGTGGGGTTTATTTCGTTGCTCTACATCTTCCTCTGTGTTTGTAGGATTTTCATTCCCGCCGGAAATGCGATCGCCGGCGTCGTTTCCGGAATGCAGTAGTTGAAGCTCAGGAACGAAAAGAAGAGACTAGTGTTATACTGTACCGCCTAAAGAAAGAAACTTTTTGTTTTTTGTGAGAGAGGGAAGGAAGTTCGAAAATGCACGAAGCACTGTTCAACGAGCAGAGCCATGTCGTTTCAAACACTAAGAAGAAGAGATCTGATGAAGACGTTGGCGATGTCAAGGGACATTTGGTGGTTACTGTGACGACTCCCACGGGTACTCCTCACCGGACTCGATCTCAAGCAACGACTCGGCGCGTCACTACCACGACTAACTCTACACACTTTGTCACCGCCGGTTCCGGTGCTACCGTAGAGAAGCTCCAGCCCAATGGTGATCTATACATCGGTACTTTTTCCTCCAACGCGCCTAACGGATCGGGGAAGTACCTTTGGAAAGATGGGTGCATGTACGAAGGCGAGTGGCGTCGCGGGAAAGCTTCCGGGAAAGGCAAGTTTTCGTGGCCCTCGGGTGCCAGTTTTGAAGGCGATTTTAAATCGGGTCGGATGGAAGGATTCGGGACGTTCATTGGACCCGACGGCGACATGTACCGTGGGTCATGGAGCTCCGACCGGAAACACGGCTACGGCCACAGACGTTACGCCAATGGGGATTACTACGAAGGATCGTGGAAGAAAAACCTACAAAATGGGCAGGGCCGTTATGTTTGGAGTAACGGGAGTGAATACGTCGGGGAATGGAAAAATGGCGTTATCTCCGGCCGTGGGACCCTGATTTGGGGTAATGGAAACCGGTACGAAGGGCAATGGGAAAACGGAGTCCCCAAAGGAAACGGGGTTTTATCTTGGCCCGGTGGGAGTTGTTATATCAGTGCTTGGAACGAAGAGAACATGAAGAAATTCCAGCAGTTAAACGAAGGGAGAGAGCATTGTCTAAAGGGAGGGGAGAGTTTGGTGGTTATGCCGAGGAAGAGATCGTCGGTCGACAGCAGGAGAAGCGTCGGGGAAAGAAACATGAATTTCCCGAGAATCTGTATATGGGAAAGTGATGGTGAAGCAGGGGATATCACTTGTGAGGTAATCGATAACATGGAAGCTTCAATGATTTACAGAGATGGGTTTAGTCCATTTAGAAGAAATCCTTTGTTTAGTGGGGAAATTAAGAAGCCTGGACAAACTATTTCCAAAGGCCATAAGAATTACGAATTGATGCTCAATTTGCAATTAGGTATCAGGTGAAACTTCTTTTCGAGTTTTTTGGTGTTGAATATGTCTTTTCAAGAAGATTTCGGGTTTGATTTTCTTTCTTGTTATAGGTATTCTGTTGGGAAACATGCTTCAATATTGCGTGAGTTGAAACACAGTGACTTTGATCCCAAAGAGAAGTTCTGGACTAGGTTTCCTGCAGAAGGATCGAAGCTTACACCGCCTCATCAATCCATCGAGTTCCGGTGGAAGGATTATTGTCCTGTGGTGTTTAGGTATGAAGTTTTAGCTTTTGCCAGGTTGCATCAATTTTGTTTATTGCTAATGTTATTGACTGGATTACTTTTCTGGTTTAAAGACATTTGAGACAGCTATTCCAAGTGGATCCTGCCGATTACATGATAGCTATTTGTGGCAATGAATCCCTGAGGGAGCTTTCTTCACCGGGGAAGAGCGGAAGCGTCTTTTACCTTACTCAAGATGATAGATTTATGATAAAGACGGTAAAGAAATCAGAAGTCAAGGTTAGTTGCAATGTGTCTTGATGCATTAATTATCAAATGAGAATTTTGAAGATTGTTTGTATCGCCGACTTTGCTTTCGTGGTTAAGCTAAACCTTTGATGTATAGAATGATTAAGACTGACCTAATGTTTGGTTAACCTTGGCAGGTGCTTATAAGGATGCTTCCAAGTTATTACCAACATGTTAATCGGTTTGAAAATTCCCTTGTGACAAAGTTCTATGGCGTGCATTGTGTCAAACCGATTGGTGGCCAGAAGGTATGTGTTTGAAATATAATTAAAAGAATCTGAATTACTCGTTTAATGCTTTGATCGTCAGTGACCTATTCTAACTTGCTCAATAATTATTGTGGTTGAAAATTCCAGACCCGTTTCATTGTAATGGGCAACTTGTTCTGCTCGGAATACCGAATCCATAGACGGTTTGACCTCAAAGGCTCTTCCCATGGTCGCTCAACTGATAAGCCTGAGGATGAAATTGATGAAACCACAACCTTAAAAGATTTGGATCTCAATTTTTTGTTTCGCCTCCAAAGAAATCGGTTCCAGGAGCTTATGAAGTAAACTATTTGCTCCCTCATGTTATGCCACTTCTTAATCCTTCACAATTATTATCATTAATTTCTTATAACTAAATGGTGGCAGGCAAATTGATCGAGATTGTGAGTTCTTGGAGGCTGAGAGAATCATGGATTACAGCCTCTTGGTTGGACTACACTTTCGTGATGATAATAGAGGTGATAGAATGGGGTTATCACCGTTTCTCTTGCGTACTGGTAAGTTAATATACAATTATACACGATTTTCATATGAAATTTGATTGCAGTGTTTCTGTTGCAATAAAATTATTGATTTGATATGCACACTCTGTGCAGGCAAAGAGGATTCATATCAAAACGAAAAGTTTATGCGTGGCTGTAGATTCCTTGAGGCGGAGCTACAAGACATGGATCGGATTTCAGCTGGCCAGTATGTTTCGCTGTCTCCTTCAATTATTTTTGTGGTTCAAGTTAGTTGCTTAATATAGATATGGAATTGGCATGGTGCATAGTCGTTTTATTTATTGGCCAACTGTTGCTTGTATGTGCTGTCGCTTACGGGTTTGAAGTTTATTCTGGGTATCGTTTCAAAGTTATATTGGAGTTTGCCAAAATTTAGTATGATTTGCCCATATCCCGTAGAATAATTGAAGGTTGAGTTCGTTGTACGATTGAAATGAACTACAGCCACGATTTCGATCTAGCACTTTATGTACTGAATTCCAAATCTTTTACCTTATAATTCTGTTTTACCAGGAAGCCATTGATTCGTTTAGGAGCAAACATGCCAGCCAGAGCAGAGCGAATGACGAGAACAAGCGACTTTGATCAGTATACTCGGGGTGGACTCGGTCACTTTTCATATAGTGTCGAAGTTTACGAAGTAGTCTTATACTTTGGCATCATCGATATCTTACAGGACTACGACATCAGCAAGAAACTAGAGCATGCATACAAATCCCTACAAGCTGATCCTACATCTATATCAGCTGTCGATCCAAAACACTACTCAAAGAGATTCCGTGATTTTATAGGAAGGATTTTCATCGAAGACCGGTAACATCACTCATTCCTCTACTGAGGAATTTTGCATCTCCTGTTACCTTCCACGAGCAAATACTCTGTAAATTTACGGGATCGAGCCCAGCGACAGCAAGCGTCCGAGGTAACGCCCATGGCTGACTTTCGAGTCTCAACTATTCTAACTATTTCTGTTGGGTGAAATTTTTGTGGTAAAAATAGTACTGTTAATTGTTAAGATTTGGTATAGAGAATCAAAGTGGGAGAGTGTAAGAAAAAAAATGTACAGCCTATAGGAACCAGAAAGGATGGAATACAGTAGTTTATTAGATTTCATGGATTTCAAATCTTTGAAGCATGTCTTATTCAAGTCTATACAAACTTGGGTCATCTCCCTTGCTTTTATTAACATGTAATGAGATGAATGCAGTGAAAGTGTCGCCTTGGGGTTGAGGAAAAGAGTGTTAAAGCCACATGAAAAGGAGAGAAAGCGATGAGCCTTCTTCCCCCACTCTCTTTTTGGACTTTACTGAGACTGTTTCTTTCAAATATTTTACCACTTGAAGACCAGGGACACTTACACAATATTCTGTAGTTATTTAATTAAATATTGATAATTAAATAAAAATATTATATATTTTTTAAAATTATTTTTTATTTTTCTATACTGTACCCAACAAAATCTTATTTGGATCATATTATCTAAATTTTATAGATTGATGGGTCAAAGTGTTGATGGAGAGTCTTTTTGACTTCTTCACTTTTTGGGATGTTCCACTGTCTGATACCACAGACCCATAGCCACGTGGCTGAGAATGAGTGGGGCCCTGGGGTTTATGATAGGTCCCTTTTCACCAATCCCTCCCACATCATTGAATTTTTTTATTTTAGTTATTAAAATTAAATAATTACTAATTTAATTATTAATCTTTAAATTATCTTATTTTTATATTTTTCTATTAAATAATTATCTATCTCTAGACATATAGACTTTTCCCGGATTGTTGATGACTCCAAGACCAGGAGGAACATGAAGATCAAGCTAGATACTGCTTTTAGGAAAATGCCATTATTTTTTCTAAGGGCTTTCTCGGGAACCAAACAGTGAAAGACCTGACAACAACAATGAACATAAACAAACAAAACTCTTGTAGTGATCGCTGATTTTTATTTTAAAGTTGGTCAAAACATTATTTTATTTTACATAAAAATTGTATTAAATAATAAAGATTTTAACATTCATAGTGTATTAAATAATTAAAGTTTTCAAATAGCATGTTTGTCAGTAAATTTATATTTAAAGAAACAAAACAACTTCTTCTGCAATGTTTGATGGGATAAGATCAGATTTAATGACAACTATTTAGGAGTCTACAAGATTAGATAAATTTAAATCAAAATCATTAAAAAATTAAAAAAATATTTATCGATTTCAAAAATAAAATATATAGACTATTTTAATTTTTTAGTTTACCAACTGATTTTTCTAATTTAAACTCAACAGTTAAAAAATTGAGTACTGAAAATTCAACATTTGACTTTTCTGTACTATTGAATTTCCAAAGTACTAAATTTTATAATTAGCTCTGATTTTATATTAAAAAATTGTTTGGTATTAAATTTTAGTTGTTGAATGTTTTTTTCACTCATTTATTAATTTTTATGATGTTTATTTATCAATAAATAAAGAATTTTTTAAAGATTCGAACGATGGTACATGAGAGAAGCAATATATTAAGAAACGAATTTCATTCAACAACAGAAAATGAAGACCTACAGAGAGAAGTCATAAGATTTTGATTAATTCATGATTTTGTTGTACTTTATGATAAAATAAAGGTCGAATTCAGATTCATAGGACCAAAATAAAATGACTAGTAAAATTTAAGACTGAATGACCATCATCTATGATTGTTTGAGATTTAAGTAGGGGTGTTCATTACTAGGTACCTGGTTGCTTCGGGTAATGATTTTTCGGCCAGTGTCTCGGCCCTCTTATATTGGGTACTCGTTATCAGGTACCCGGCTAATCGGGTAACGGGTACCCGGTTCGTATATATATTTTTTTTATTTTTTTATTTTAAAATTAAAAAAAATCACATATTAAACATAAAATTTAGAATTTTATAATATATGAACAAACATAAATATTTATGATTTAAAATTAATTTTAAAATATTTTAATGTATATATACACACATATATTTATTAGAGTTTATCGTTAAAATGATATTAAAAATATTAATATCGTTTTTTCTTTCGATATTAACAAATTAATAAAATATATTTAAAAATTTTAAAAATTAAAAGTATATAATACAAACATAAAATTAATTTAAAGATTTAAATTTAATTTTATGTATAAATATTAAGGAACTTACCATAAAAATATAATTTAAAACTAAAAAATATATAATTTTAAATTAGTTGGGTCGGATACCCGATAAATGAAAAATATCGGCCCAGACCGACCCAATTATTCTTGGGTCGGGTACCCAGCCCGGTCGGGTAATTTTTTTCGGGAATTACCTGTCATTTTTATTTCGGATAGTCGGGTAATCGGGTCGGTTCAATCGCGTCGGGTAATTTTGAACAACCCTAGATTTAAGAGTGACCAAAACCGTTTAATGTCTAAATTATGGTGATAAAAAAATTTAATATTAAAGTTCAATTAGTATATTAAATATTTTAAAATTTTAATGATCAAAATATGTAACACCCCGACCCGGATGTCACATTGGGCCTCCAGCCCAAAACCCGTATTTCAAAATTTTCTTTTGAAGTCCATCAAGTAAAACAAGTTCAAGTCCAACTTAATTCATAAAAATTCAAATCGAGTTAAAACATAAGCCCAAAATAGTTTAAACAAATCGGAGCTCCAAAATATTACAGACCCATTAAAACATTGGATCCAAATTAAAATAAACAGAGTTACAAAAACATATAGGGTTCAACATAGTACTATGCCCACTACATCTAATAAGTGTACTTTGACAACACGGTCGGTGCTGAAATCCAAACCTTGATGGTGCTCCACGGGACCGGTTTCACCTAACCTACGCACGAAAACATATTTCAAACGCTGAGCCATACAAGCTCAGTGGATACGCCGAACTCAGCCAACATCATGCATATCAAAAGTAGTAAAGCATGGCATATAATTCTCGTGCATGGTATGAAGGTCTAGCATGTTTGCCTAACACATGGCATAAATGAGATGTATACTATCGCACATAGCATATACAAATCAACAAATCACACATGGTAGTAAGGCCCGCGTCCACACAGCATCGGGATCCTACATCCGGTATTGAGGCTCGCGTCCATACAGCATTGGGATCCTCCAAATCTCATACTCGGAATATCACATCGAGTATCTTCGAATGAGGCCCGCATCCACACAACATCGGGATCTTACATTCAGAATGGTCGTCAAATCATCACCCAGAATGTTACATCGGATGGCCTTCGACGTGTTGCAATATTTTTGGATATTTGGATTTCCAACACACAAGGTCTTGAACCACACAAACGATCCACCTAGGATCTTACCAGAACAAGATATATTAAGGCTTATCATACTTAAGTCTTTCGGGGTTACAATTATCAATCTTAACTCGATAATTAGTTTCACAACTTTTAGATTAATTGAAGTATTTATTAAATCACCGAACCCCAAAACTCTACTCAAACTTAGCCAAAAAATACAAGGGTATCGATACCCTTATATGGGGTATCAAAACACCCAGCATCGATGCCCACCCAAAGAGGGTATCGAAACAAGGGTATCGATGCCAGTATCGATACCCTTTGACCAATTTCAAAAGTCAACAAAAGTGGAAGGACCGTATCGATACAGGTATTGATGCAAAAAGTTACTAGAGGGCTCGGTATCAACCCTGGTTCGAAACCCCCTCCCTCAAAGCCTATTATCCACTCAGGGGTATCGATACACGGGCCATCGGTATTGATACTCCCTGCACAAAACTAAAGGTTTTGCCTGAAAATTCTAAGAATCAACCCCCAAACTTAATCTAATCGGTTCCAAGGTCTTCCTACACGTTTTTAAGAGTGTTTAGGATGTTTTAACATAAATTTCCAGTTCTTAAACTCATTAGTTTTGATTTCACCATTAAAGCACCCAAAGCTTAAAACCAAACAATCATGCATAAAACTTACATGTATGCTAACTACCATTAAATACATGAAGATTAGAAGAGTTGGGAGTACCAACGTCTTAGCAAAACAGCAACAACCCAAGCTTTTCTCTTGTCAAACTCTTCCTCTACCTAAGCTTGTTGATGGCTCACCACCTTCTTTCTCTACAAGAGAAAGATGAAGAACGGGTTAAGAAGAACTTAGGATGATTCTTCAAGGCCCAAGAACACAAAAGGACTGAGATTAAAGCTCTAAAAACTCAATCCCGAGCTCAACCCAAAATCCCACAAGAACCTCCATCTAACACCAAAACCACACATCCTTACCTTGTTTTATAGATCACAACCAGACCTTTAATTCTCCTTCTAACACTAAAACGAGATTCTCTAACAAACCTCCAAAGATCAAACCTTTAACAACAACTCTCACTCTTGCAATCAAGGAAGGAGGAAGGGAGAAAAGAGAAAGAAGAGTGAGGTCATTCTCTGCGAGAGAAAATAACCCCCTCTCATTCAACCCAACTTTCATCCAAAAAAAAATTATAAGAATGCCTCCAACTATCATGTTTTTTTATGGAATTCAACTTCCCGTTCTAACATCTTTTTCTCCATATAAATATTTAATTCAATTTCTTTAAAAATATTTTAAGATTCTATATAATCGCTCATCTGTATAAAACTAATATTAGTTTAGTTTTTTAATAGATAAGAGTTTAGGATTTTTAGAATCAGGGTTTATGATTTTATATTTTAAGGGTTAGGGATTAAAAGTTTATGAGCTAATATTTAGGGTTTAAGGATGGATGTAATTAATTACGTCTATTAGGTTTCATTAAATTGATGGAATACAATTTTTTAGGGACGTAATTATTGTATTTATCAGATTAATTTCATTATAAAATTAAATAAACGTTAATTATACTTCATGTACCCATTTCAAAACTTTGTCCCTACAAAAATCATGTAAAAGAAAGAAATAACTTGAAACCCTGAGTCTGGTGTCTGCTGGTTAAGGCATGAAAACATGGAAGCAGGTAAAAACTGATGAACTGACTTTGTCTGCTGGTTTGGTAACCTTCTAATGCTTATTTCAAAGTCAAGTCTAATCCAACAGATATGGTTTTAGAAAAATATCTCCTCTAAATAGTAAAAAAAAATATGATCACGTAACTAGAACCTAAATAATACAAGATAGATTGTAAAATATTCGAGTTTAACTCAATCAAAATTTAATTTAATTAGATTCGACTTAAACTTATTTACATCCTTTACACAATACACAAGATCTGAAAATAAAGTATGGAGGTTTTGCCAATATTGCTTCACCAACAGTCTTATGGCATCATATTTGGCACCTATTCCTTTAATCATTTCTTCCCTTTTGGTAATCTTTTTACTTTGAAGTTTAAGGGAAATAAATACCATTGTCCTTTACTAATCTCTGAAATTTAAGTTATATTTTTAATTTTTTGGTTTAAGATTTAAAATCAAAATTTAAGAATTAAATTTTTTAGTATTAAAATATAAAAATAGACACCTAAATAATAGAGAATTTTGTTCACAGGGATAATATCAATTAGACCTATCCTTGATGTCCTAATTTGGGTTGGTTGGAGCTCCACTCCCCCATCAGCGTATCCTAATCTGTCACTTAATCTATTCATCCTTTACTTGATTATTGACTCAAACCTGTTTCACCCATCAATAACAGACGAAGAAATGACTCTGATCATAAATGAGTTCTATTAATAAAAAATCAAAAATTAAAAAAATCTATCATATTATTAAAAACATTTAATATTTTTTTTGAACAAATGCAGCTAATTTTATTAACAAGAAAATACTTAATATTACAGTAATGGCTTACAATTAGCATTGTAAACTAAATATATAAAATGAACATTTTCTTAAAACTAGCCACTCTAGATCAGATAAGGACCATACATGGAAAAAGTTTAAAACTTCTTCAAAGATTTGATCGAAAAGATAGATACGAACAATTCTGATTGCATCAGTAAACGAACTACAAAAGGGGATTAATCTATGAAAGATCACTGAGAAACGCAGATTAGAACTGAGCGTCGCGATAAACTATCCACGAGCACAAATCGCGTATCCATATTCAATCTGAGGGTCCAAAGCAAGGAAGATCATCGTGATAACAAATAAGCGTCATCTTGATCAGTCGTGGCGTCGTCAGATCCAACCTTAAAAAACAAAACAAAAGAAAAAAAACATGTCAAACGACAGAAGAAACGTGTCAAACGATAGAAGAAACACTACAGCAAATTTGACTTTTAGCGGCGTTTTTTAATTAAACGCCACAAAATTTGTATCTTTAGTGACGTTTTTCTAAAAACGCCACTATATATGAGTTTTTAGCGGCGTTTTTAGAAAACACCGCTAAAACTATATCTTTAGCGGCATTTTCTTTTAAAAATGCCGCTAAAGACATGGTTTTTAGTAGCGTCAAAGTTATGCTTGGATTGACTATTTGTGTCATTGTGTGCATGTAAACTTAGGCATCTCCATGTAGTCTTAATGTTGCAGTTTTTTAGCTTTTGGGGAACTAGAAAAATATAAATTTTCCATATAAACGTGTTTATTTTAGCAAAAGTTCCTTCTATTTTGCTTGGACCATTTTAGGGAACCAGTCTTGATCTTGCTGTGTTCACTGGAAGGTTGGAGGTTTTGACGTGCTTTCATTCTCCCCTTCCCTTTTTTCTGTATCTGTTTATGCTTACAGCTTACCCTATTAATACTAAATTATATTGGTTCCTTGCAGGCAGAATATGAATAAAAACCACAACTCAGTCCAGAAACAGAATGTCTCTCTTTTGGAGAAGACCTGTGATCTGATCAGAAATTTTCCTGAGTATCTTGATGTGGTTGTGAGTGTTGCAAGAAAAACTGATGGTAGACATTGGGCTGATCTGTTCACTGCTGCGGGAAGGTCTACAGAGTATGTCCGATACCTTACCATTCTAGAAGTTTTTGTTGTTTCTCATGTAATATTTGATTTATTCTGATAGCTTTACATCGGATGTTAAGATCAAGAGTATATATTTGCATTTTTTTAATTGGCTACTATAAGACCAGATACTCAGTTCTGTATTTATGTGTATGGTTGTCATGGATTAACTATTTATTGTATTATTTTTATTATATATTTATGCAAATCTAGCATATTAATTATTTTTATTGTATTATTGAAATGTAGAGACTTATTATTTGTAGCAATCCTACAAAGTTAACATGAAAAATAGATAAATAGATGACTTCAAACAAGGAATTGTTTTAAGAAGGATTAATAATAAATTATTATATATAATATATTTTATGGATTATATTTGAATTTTTTTTTGAAAATATGGTGTTTTTAACGGCGTTTGTGTTCATAAACGCCCCTATAAAACAAGTTTATTACTGCGTTTGTGTTTTCAAATGCCACAACAGAGAGGTTCTTTAGCGGCGTTTGTGTATATAAACGCCACTATAGAACAGATTTATTGCGACGTTTGTTTATCTAAACGCCACTAAGAAACTACTCTATTGTGGCGTTTGTATACACAAACGCCGCTAAAAACCCACTTTGTTGTGGCGTTTGGAAACACAAACGCCGCTGAAGATCTTGTCCTTTTGCGGCGTTTTTTACACAAAAACGCCGCGAACTATTGCGGCGCAGTTTCTAGCGGCACTTATTGTGGCGTTTTTATAAGCGTTGGGATGGTTTTTAGCGGCGTTAAAAAACGTCACTATAGAGTTAAAAAAACGCCGCTGGTGATCTGTTTTGGTGTAGTGAAACGTACTAAAAGGTAAAATAGATCATGCCACAAGAGCAGAATTATTTATTAATAAAAAACGAAAACGATAGTAAACAATTACTTTAAGAACTACATAAACCAAGTTTTCGCTTTACAATAATAAACAATTTTTTTTAAAAAAATTATATTAGTGATAAATACATGAGTTTCAATCCATTTATTTAAATTATGTGCGATGGGCCACCATCCACACATAATTGCCAGCTTTAATATTCAAGTTTAAAAATTATTTTCAATGCTGGACTAGAATGGCCACGAGCCCAAACATGGACTTAAAGCGGGCTATGAATTTAAGTTTAATCTATCGATTAAAGGTACGATTGTTATTTTTAAAAATTAAAATACTAATATTTACAACACATTAATTAAGAAGTTAATATCTAATAATTAAAAGTATATTTTAAAATAAATATTATTTATATACATTATCACCCGATTAAGAAAACTATCATTTGCGTTCATTTGATTCTGAAAATTTGTTATTCTAATTTCATTTTTAATATATTTGAATAGAATATGGACTATACAAAATGTAATATATATATACATATATATATATATATATTTAGTTTTGTTAAATTATTTTTCTTGTCGATATTTTTTTTTCTCTTTACTCTCCTTCTCCGTAATGTTTCCATTTTTTTCTGTTATCAGTGGCAGCATTAGCATTATATTAATTCTCGACTACCAATAATATATTTTTTTTATTTTTAATTTTAGTTTTCAACAAATATATGTTTATCTTGGAATTCTTATTTTCACATGTATTATTGCATTTGTTTCGTTTATCTTTTGCGTACGTGCGATACGATTATGTATTACTTTTATTTTATGATAGTTTTTTTTTTGTTCGTTTAACCATCATCATGATGCACGTTTTTAATTAGAGAATATTGAAGATCAAATATGATTAGATTATTTTTGTTGTTATCTGTTGATGTTAAGGGTGTAAATTACTCTAATCGATTTTGAGTATATTAAACTCAACTCGAACTTTAAATGTTTAGGGTTATATTTAACACAACTCGAAAGCTCACAAATTTAAAATTATCTAATTTTAGTGACACTCGAGCTCGGCTTAAAAGCTCATGAGCTCAAAATTATCAAGCGAAAATAAAAATTATAACTCGAGCTTAAACTAAACCCTAATTTATTACCCTTGTTAAAAAAAAACATTGTTAACCTAACCTAACCTAGGAGTGGGTAGAACTGGGTATTCAGCCAATTTGAATAGTATTGCTCCCGGTTCTGGTAACCATCGGTTCTTAAAAATTAGAATCGGTTCTGATCATACCATGTCCTAAATTTTAAGAACCGGTCTCGTTACTGGTGGGTATCGGTTCCAATACCCGGTACCCAGTCAATTAATAATTTATTTTTAAAAAATTTTAAGTAATTGGAGCAAAAAAATTTTAACCATCAATAATAATATTAAATAATAAAATAAAAATATTGTAGACTTAAAATTGAAGTTTTAAAACTAGTCGTATTCATAATATTCATACATAAAGAGAAAATTTGATAAGAAAAATAAACAAAAGAAAATCAATACTCGATATTTGGTATTGGTCCCCGTACTACTGGGTACTCACTGGATACCGGATCTAAAAAATCAAGATCCAATCTTGGTCTCGGTGGTCTCGGTTAAGACCGAGACCTAAATTTTGAATCCAATCCTAGTCCCACCGATACCAATACCAGATAAAAATCCACCATGTCTTACCAGGTCCGAGACTAAAATCGAGTAATCGGATTTTTTACCCACCCCTAACCTATCCTCAAAACTCAAACTAGGCTCTAAACCCTAAGTTAATACTAGAACTAAAATTTATTCTTAATTAATCAGTGTATAACGTATTATATTTTCGAGTAGTTTATAAGCTTTTTTGAGTTAGGTACTAAACAACTTATCTTGAATTTTTAAGAATTCAAATCGAGCTTTAATTGATCCGAACTCAGTTACAATCCTCTCGTCTCAAATATATTCTCCACCCCAATCCAATTTAATTAACTTATTTAATATTCCCAATTTCGTATTAGTAAAAGAAACAAACCCACTTCCATCCAAATGAAACCAAATATTACATTTTTCGTGTAGATTTGAACCTGTTTTTGTAAACCAACCCTAGTTTCCTCTTATAGTAAACAAAGCCAATAACACAGGTGTCGGCAGATATCGTAGGGTTGTGTTTGCAAGGGTTATCTGGTTTGACCACCCAAAGTAACCCTAACGAGTCAAACAAAACATGACAGGATGCAGTTCGATAGGAAACAGAAACACAAAATGGAAATCTGCCACACAAAATCTCCAAAAAAACAATCACAGACACCACGAAAAGAAACAAAACTCTCGTGACCCAGGGATCAAGATAGGATATCTTCACCGTTGGGATTGCTCGTCCGATCATCGAAGCGCCGGTACCGAAATGAGAAGGTAAAAACTCGCTTTTATTTTCCTTTTCCTCTGCAAATTTTCACTCCACCCAACCAAACATTTTTACTCTCCTGTTTCTTTCTCTCCGATGGCTAAAGCTTAAGCTTCAGCCTTTCTTTCTTTATTCAGAAATGGAAGGGAACAAGAAGATAACGAAGAAACTATATAAAAATCGAAATAAAAGTTAAAATCAAAATTAAATAACCTTATCGTAACTTTTAAAAACCAAATGATGAAAATAAATCTATTAAAAAAATTCGGTGATTATATTTATAGTTTATTCTTTATTTAAATATTACTATTAATATAGCATCAAATAAATGACTATTAATTTTTATAAAATAAAATAACCATTTCTTAAAATATAAAATCCATTTTTTTAACATTATACCTATATACAATATGAACACAAATTGTCGCACCGCCATGCAACTTATCAATCCATCCTGTCAATATCCATCATCTCCTGCTTTTGACACTCAGTATCATCTATCAAGTTTATAGTACCACACAATCTCATAAATCATAAGATTTGTATATATAAATAATATCAAATAAATCTAAAATTAAAAATAATATAAAAACTAATTTATATTTATATACTCCATTATGAATTCAAAAAAATTATTAAATTACTATAATATATTTCTTATGAATATGTAACAGTTAAATTATTAGTAAATTACGTAAACGATCATTTAATAATAAATTTAATGATATTATATGATTATTATATTTTTAATTTGTTAATATAATGGTTAATTTTTAAATTAATTTTAAAATAATTTTTATTTTTAAAAAATAATATAGTTATATATTTAATCTTTATTATTTATATTTTTTAATTAAATTTTAATAAAACAATTTTATTATTTATTTATTTTGTTCTAATATTATTAAAAATATTTCTACTTATTTCACCATCCCATCACGACTTATTATTACATCAAATCAATAACTACAGTTTCCTTCATTATTACCTATCAAGTTTAATATGCTATTTTTTAACGTATCAATACTAGTATGATAACCCTAAAAATCATTATTTTTGTTTAATTTATAATTTTTTTATAGTCTAAGCATATATTTTTGTTTTATAATAAATCGTAAAGTTTGGTTAAGAACAATTTATTTATTGAATATGAAGAAGTAAATTCATATCATACACATAAAAATCGTCTATTTTTAATATTTTTATATAATATACTAATCTATTATTTATTTTAATTTTTTGAAAAAAAATATATTGTACAGATTATACGTCTCAAATTTAAATCATCTAAAAGAAAAAAAAATAATTTTAGTTTTTTAAAATCAAACATGTATCTTACAGATTATGATGCTCAGCAATACAAATATTTTTAACGTATTATTGTATTTGTAAATATCTAAAATAATCTTTAAAGTTTATTTTTGGTTTTTGTACTCTTTTGACATGATTTTTATACCCTTTAAAATATTATTTAAAAAATATTTTTAACGTGATTTTATACTGTTTAAAATATCTTATACGTGTCGATTTTTTTGTACCATTTAGGTTTATTTATTTTTACGTAAAATATCATGATTAGAGATTTTTTAACGTAAATTTTACACTATTTAAAGTATCTTATATACATTAATTTCTATATATTTTTTTAAAAAATCCAGTACTACAACAAAAAATTAAAAACATGAAAAAAATACTTTCAACATTTCGTAAAAATATATAAAATATACTTATTGAAACTTATTTTAACATGATTAAGAATAACTTATGATTGACATTATCATAATTTAATTTTTCGTTTACCTCGTGTTATATTATATATAATTTTTGTTTTATAGTATTAAAATTTGTGTCTGATTCAATTCAACTTATAAAGTTGTGACTAATCTTTACATAAAAGATAATTTTTTAATATTTATATTAAGGGTAAAATTCCAAATAATGTTTAAAAGAAAATATTCAAACAAATATCCAATAATAAGAAGTGAAAAAAATAAGAATGGGAAACACTTTTCATATCTGAAAATGGATTGGACAGAGAGATTGAATCTCTCTGACCCTAACCCTGTCCCTGCCTCGGTCCCTCTCTCTCGCCGCCATAGCTCACATTATGCATTGCCATAAAACTGGGGGCAAGCATTTAATGGGATAGACATTACAAGAAATCCCCAATTCCCACCTTCATCATCACACTGATTCTCCAGATCCTAAATGGTGAAACCTCCTTTCCAGTCCAAAATCTCGATATATGTATGATGGATCCTCCTCAGTATAAGGTCTTCCACATGTATTCTCACCTGTTTTCAAAACCCTTTCTTCGATCATGTCTGCTTCTTCGTCTCCGCTACAAGTTTCAGTCTCTAAACCTTTAAACCCGTCAGCTTTAAGCTACGAACCCCACTGTTCGAAGTATACACTTTACCCGCCTCAGTTCTACCAAGCTTATTTACCAAGCGTTGTTTATTGTTCTCCATGGAATGTATATAACCCAGGACAGCAGCCGCGTCCATGGTGTAATGTATTCGATGTCCCAAATTACGTTCCAAGTGACAGGAGAAAGAAGAAGAGTAGGGTTTCTCTTCCTCCTAGGTTGAGGCAACCGAGAGATAATCCCCTGATATGGGTGAAGAAAGATGCTAAGAAGTTACAAGCTGGTGTTCCTTTATTACCTACTGTGACCGCTGAGGAACAGAAGAAATTTGATGGAAAGACTTCTCTGATGATCAAAAACATCCCCAATCACTTTCAGTACTTCCTCTTTCTCTAGTCCAGTTTCTTTCATGTATTGTTTGGTTTGAATGGTTCCTGTTTATCTTTCATTTTCTGGGTTTTTTTATTATTATTTTGTATCGTTGCTTAAATGGTCACCTCTTTCACCGGAGTTGAGTTTTCTTTCTGTTCCTTTTGCATCTTTTTTGACCTCTTGTGCAAAAGCTGGAAGAGATGTCCGTTTCCACCCATTGGTTCTTTAGTTCTATTTGTCCCTTGTGTAGCCTGCTTTCTGTACGGAACCGATGTTTCTCTTTTTAATCTCTTTTACGTCCATCGATGTCTGGCATTAGTTCCAACATGCATGTATCATCATGAATGAAACTGCATGTGTATGCATGCACACTACACTTTTAATCATGCATGAGGGCTCTTTTTCACCATTGATACATGCCTGTCTCTTTTTGATATATGAAACAGAAGGCATCATCTGCAGCGCTTGCTCGATGATCACTGTCGGAATGAAAATTTGAAAGCTCAGTCTGGCTCTAGTACTTTCTGCAAATCCGAATGTGATTTCCTATACCTGCCAATGGATTTTATGTAATCTTTACACTTTGTTTCATTATTTGAGTATGTTAAAGATTAAAAGTTTTTGCCTTCTCGGTCCATCTCACTGTCGAATGTTTTGTTCAGGTTTGGCTTAAATCTGGGTTATGCATTTGTAAATTTCACGACTCATGTTGCTGCGTGGAGGTTTTATACAGCATTCAACAGTTTTGAATGGAGCTGCGGGAACGATAGAAAGAAAATATGTCAAATTGCCATAGCAAAATACCAGGTAAAAATCTTTATTTTACAGTAAACCCTTTGCTTCCTTTACTTTTCACCATTTGTTTTCTTTTTATTTGTTGAAATTTTCTAGGGAAAAGATGTTTTGAAGGAAAACTTTCAGTACTCAAACTTCGCATGTCGCTCCAATGAATACCTGCCAGTGGTCTATTCTCCTGCACGTGATGGTTTCAATCGTGCAAGGCCAAACCTTGTTGGTCGACGAATCCGTGTAACTGCAGCTCCTAACGACGAGAAGATGATGCTAATGGCGAAGAGGAAAATTAATAAAGCTTTGAATCCCTTTTAAACTTTCTGTATTTTCTAATGTGAAGATGGTTCTTGTTTTAATTCTCTTCCGAGATGTATAATCTTGGATGAAATTGAAACAATCTTTTATTTTCACCCAGCTTTTTCCTAGATTAATAGAATTCTCTAATTCATTTCATGGCAACAGGTGTCTTAAGTCTTGAAATTAGCTCTAGGGTTTGTATTTTCATGCCAATGATCAAACACTTGGATGGGGTTGAGTCTCTGATTCCACGTTGCATGCTTGCATTTTCATTTATTTGATTATGTATATGTAGGGACGAGAATTTGAGTAAAAGAATATTGTGGTAGGAGTTATTTAAATTGACGTGTTATAATTTGTAATTTAATTTTTATTGAAATTTTTTTATTCGAGTCAAGTTTGTGAAATTTGAGATTAAGTCTGTGCTAAATTTTTTGAATTTTTATAAATATTTATAATATATGATATAATTTGAATTTAATTTAAATAATTTTTATTACATATGTGTATATATATTTATATTTTTAAATGTATTAATATTTTTTTTAATTTTTATATATCAATATATATATTTTAAAGGTGATTATTTTTAAGATAAATTTTATTCATTTTCTATTATGTATTTATTTTATAATAATTTGATTTTTTTTAAAATTGAGTCAATATTTTTTTTGGTGAAGAATTTGATTTTTTAAGTTTTTTTCATCTTTAATTATTTTTGTAAAGTATTTTTTTATTAGTATAAAAATAAATCAAAATTATTATATGAATCATTCACATTAATGTTATGTAAAATTATCTGATCTAAACATTTTTGCTTCATCTATACGACGATTTGATTTGATTTTTTAAATATTTTATTAATTTTTTGTTTTCAGATAATCCCGGTTAGATAATTGACTAATTGAAACGGATACACAACTCATACAAATTATGATTATGAACTATCTTAATATCCAAAAAACAATGGGCTTTTATTCCTATGACCCCCTACGTTTCGCGAGAAACTTTCTCCAGGCCCAAATTAGGCCCAAATTAGAGTATGAAATGAGATTAAAGTTAGGAAAATCAAGTCGTACGTTAACATCATATATTCGGATATTTAAAATTTTAGATCGTATTGAAATTAATATTTTAATAATTTAAAATTTTAGATCAAATATCTTTAACTTGTACATCCTTACCCGTCGTATACTTAAACAATTTTAAAAAAAATCTTTAAAATATATTTGATCAACAACTTTCTTAAAATAAAAAATCAAAATCCTTTTTTTTTCCTAACAAATGCTCTCCCCTTAATCCTTTTCCTCATTTCCACCAATTTCCATAATTGCCGTCTCTGCACAAATCTTTCTCCAAATCTTTTTCTCCCATCAATTGTCTCTGTCAAGCACAGCTAAGGAGACAAAGCTATGTCTGGTTTGGAGATGTTTTCAGACAGGGATGTAAGTTAGGGTTTATATCACAATTCACAGCCATTCCTTTTGATCATCGTCCATAAATATCAGTGACCAAGACCAACCAAAAATATCAAGATTTTAACATCACCTTCTCCCAAACTTGCTATAAAGTCAAGAAGCCCAAGGCTGAAGCTGAACCTGCTGCAAGGATGTGGATGTTCGGAATATACCTCGTACCGTTGTTTGCCGACTGAGGAATGTTCAAAATCGGGTTCACCATGGGTACACAAGGTTGTAAATCATTATCAAGGTTATTAGCAAAATGGAGTAAAAAAAACAGTCAATCCATTTCTAAAAGTTTCAAGGAGTAGTGTAATACAAATTTTTGGATAAAGTAATGGAATGACCACTTATGTTTAATAAATGTATAATTTTATAATCAATTTTTAAAATTAACTATTATGGTCACTTATGTTTCGTTGTAAAATTTATAGTCATTCAAACGCTAGTTTTGTTAAGTGCCATTAAATGAATCACGTAACAGTTACGAAAAATTATATAATAATACATTTAATAATCTATGTTTACATATTAAATAAGTTTAGTCTTAATTTAAAATAAATCATTAAGTTTAATCTCATTATTTAAACATTCTCTCGGTTAATTTAATTTAAAATAAATTTAGCTTCTTGATCCCAGTACAAGATGCAGAATCTCTCATTTTACATATGTATAAATCTAAACAAATTAGTCCTTAAAATAATTCGTCGAACATAGACTAACCCATAATTTAGTATTAATTTACATAAACATATTAATTTTAAGATTTAAAAGTTCTAATCTGAATTTTAGATTTAAGATATATATTATATCATTGCCAATTAAATTATGTAATAGGCTCTAGCCTAGTGGTTAAGTGTTTATGCATTATTCAATTGCACTTAGGTGCGATTCATCGTAAACTTAGATAGTACTAAATTGACAATGATTATTTAACTAAAATTAATATTTAAAAGATTATAAATTTATACAACAAAAATATAAATGATTATAACGATATTTTAAAAAACAAATGACCAAAAATATATATGTACTAAATATAAAGTATGTTTGATTATATTAACATTAATAAAAAAAGGAATTTTCAATTTAATTCAAAAATAGAGATTATTTTTTATCAATAACTAATTGATCACGAGTTGAATAGCATTCAACTAAAATCAAATCGTAAATTATTTGGTTCACGTTTGGCTAGATTTTATACTTAATAATTTTGATAAAATTACTCAAATCATTACTTGTTACGTTCATTATAATCTTTACCTTGATTTTAATATATATAATTTAATAATACTATATAAAGAAATAACTAACATTATTATTAATAAAAAAATAACAAGTTATTGATGAACTTATTAAATCAAATTAGGTTTTACTTGATTCGATCCAATTCATTAACCCAGTTAGCACCCCTAATAAGATAATAAATCCCTTAAGCAATATTTAAAACTCAAATTAGAATATTAATGAAATAAAATGTGTTAAAGAATCTACCTCATATTGAATCGAAAATCTTAATAACAACTATTTAAATTAATCTATATAATATATGATTTAAATTAATGAACTAATTAATTGAATAACTGTGATTAGAAAAATTAAAATTTTATTGATTAAAGTTTAAAACCTTAATAAATTTAACAGTTTAATTGATCTATTTTCAGCTACTTAACGTTCTTGACTATTTCAACAAAAAGTTACCTGTGATGATTTGTGTTATATAATACAATAATTATTATAAAATTAAAAGCAATCCAACTAAGTTTAATTATTTTGCTAATTGTTAATTAACTAAAGGGCACAAATTGCAGTACCACCCAAATAATTTAGAGATAAATAAACATAATATTGAAAGGTTGGTACCACCCAAAGTGTTTGGAAGTACAGACTTACGACCCAATTAAATTAATTCCCAACCAAGAAAGAAATCAAAATATAATTAACTATGACGTTTGATGAACCAATTGGTTAATTTTTTTATTTTAATTTTGATATTCTTAATTCAAGTTGTTGTTACATAAACCCAGAATATTATCATAAAATATAAATGAGATATTTAATAAAATATATTACTTTTACAATGAAATTAATGCCAGATTATATTCATATTTGAATTTTTTGGATTGTGCTATACATGTAATCAAAATTGTCCATAATGAATATAGAGCCTATGGTTTTTGTTCCATGGTGCCAAAAATATCCTATCATTTGAGGGAAATATAAAAATGAAACTGAGTTGGTCATCATATTATTGGTGAACAAAATTTTTTGTCCTATCGGTATGATTGGTCTAAGTAATAAATAGTTTATGTTTCAGGTTTGAGACATTGTGTATGTAAAAAATCTTCGTCGGGAGACTTACACACCAAAATTATATATACTACACGGGTCAGTTCAGATTAGTCAGGACAATAAACTTTAAACCCTAAAAAATACTTTATACATTATTTCTCTAAATCAAAATTATAAATTCTAACTCTAATCTTAAATCATAAATTCTAAAATTTAAACTTAATTTTTTAGTACAATGAAATAAACAGGGACACAAAGAGGTAGCATAGGATTTGGATTCATTATTGTTAACTTAGTTCATTCAAGTGAATTCTTCTGTGCTAGTCCAACCTACTTTTATGACTAAATTGTTAGTGTTCCACTAGAACTCGATGTTTCATTATTCAAACATGGCATCAAGACAATAAAAACTAAAGAACTAAAAACCACGTTTGTTTGTTTTTCCACAAACCAGCTAGCTAAGTTTGTAAACAATTGTTTGACATTGGAAGCTTTTGTTTGGTTTAAATTCAATTCATCAAACTTAGTTTAAATCAATTAAGTCGATCCATATACAGTAGTTATTAAAATACGATAATATTTAAAGTTTAAATCATATCTGACGATCAAGGTTTGAGAATATATTCTCAACAGAACAGATAAAAAATAATCGAAAGATTCTCAAAAAATAACATGCTGATTTAAAAAACTGAGATTAAGAAGAGGTGTTAGAGATCTAAAGAGTTAAAAATAATGTAAATAAATGGGATGACCATTCAAAAAGAAAAAAAATATACACAAAGGGAGTTGGTATAATATCAATATAGAATCCTATCGTTTAACATGGTATTTGACCATAACACTCAAACTCAAATGAGAAACGAAAAAATTATTATATAGTCCCGATTATCACGTTATCTATAGTTTTTTTCATTAAAAATTAATTATATAATTTATTTTTATATGTTTTTTTAATCTGAATCTTTACTTCTTATATCATGTAAATAGAGAATGGAAAGTTACGTAATAATGAGTTGAAATCATATAATAATTTGTTGGTGATAAACAACGTGAAAATGGATCCAACTTGATAATTAATTAAAGATTTGAAGCTTAATTAATCGAGTTTAGTGATATTAAAACAAGGGAAATCCGAGATTAAAGATCTTAATGAATAGAAAAATGCGGGGTTAAGGAGCCAATGAGAACGCGATTGCGTGAAGTGTGCGGAAGGTGACCCTTGAACGTTCCAAGCAGCAAAGGTTGTTTATGATTTGGCTCACGGTAAGGGCAACGGCCATGCAGCTCTCGTGTACGCGGCGGTGGCGGCTCATTCGGACCCACGAGCCATTGTGGTTCCAGTTTTTCTATTACTGTTTGGTCCAGCTGGTGTACTGTAGGCTTTTTGTCTCATCTCAATGGCCTTTTAAAATATGTCTGTCCTTGTGTTTCAGAATAGTAGAGTTTTGAATTTCACACATATTAATTACTATTGTTTACGTTTAAATTATACATAGGATTTAATTTTGATGTTTAAATTATAATTTAATAAAAATATGATACATGATATATTCTATTTTTAAATAAAATTTATTTTTTTTTAAAATAACAGTTTTAATTTTTATAAAATTATCAAAAATATCTAATTCAATTGACTAATATTTTTTAATCTATAAATAAATTATTTTAACTCAAAATAAAATATTAAAAATTAAATTACTTAAAAAATAAAGATCAAAATGAATATTTAATTGAATGTTATGTTATATTTAAAATAAATTATATAAAATATAAAACGGGGTATAGCACCGTACAAATCTAACATGAAGCATATTTTATGCATAACATAATAAAAAATATGAATACATCGTAAATACACAAATGCATTAAAATCTATATAAATTTAAATTTATAATACTTTGAATAAACAAAAAACCCACACAAATACAAACATATAATTCGTTTTAAATTAAATCATTATATAATCATATAAAATATATAATAAATTAAGACATGAATATAGTAACATATTACATTCTAATCACTTTTATATTATTAAAAAAATATTTTATTTCAAATTTCAAAAAAATAAAAATTTTTATTGAAGAAGTCTATAATTCAAAAACTAAAAAAATCTTTCCAAAAAGAAAAAAGGAAAACAATAACAATGGCGGCAAATTATTTTGAATTGAAAAAATATGTGGATTATATTTTTTAAAAACATTTTTATTTATTAGTTAATTTTAATACTAAATGACAGAAATAATCTAATATTGATATGACTTTTTTTCACACAATTTTTTAATGTATTATCAACTTATTTTTATAATTAAATTTATTCTTTATTAGTGATTGAAACATTAGTGACTGAAATAAAATTTATTTTTTTAGAAAATAATGTAGAAACAAAACCTAAATAATTCTCGTCGATTTAGAGATTAAAAACGTAGAGATAATTTTTTATTTAATTAAAAAAGTTATATATTATTTTATCTTATATAAATTTAAATTTTAATAGAATAGATAATAAATGAGTTGAACCGGTAATTCGGTAATAAAGTTTTTTTATATATAAAAGGTTTATTGTTTTTTATTTATTTATTTAGGGTATGGAATTTGCTTTCATATGTTGCGTCTTTTCCTCATTTTATGACCACAAAAATCTCAATCATGCAAATCAATTAATATCCTGTGCGCTCATGGTTGAAAGTTTAACTTCAGGAAATCTAAAAGAGACAGCCGATTGGCTAAAAAATTCAACAATTTATCAACAAATATACAGGATGAGATCGAAGGGGAAAAAATCTATCTTTTGAACTGAAGGGGTCCCTTTATTTATCATATAAGACATGTACCTTTGTCTACAATGTAAAGGCTAAACAGGAATTTTGCTACACTCTAGTTTGTAGGGGAAAAAATTAAAATAACACCAAAAACATTGAGAAAATCAATTATATATATAAAAAGGAATAACGCAGGGGATAAATATATATATGTACATATACAAACTTCGTTATTTCATACCCATTATTGTTTTTAAATTTCTCTAGAAAACCAACAAAGAATCCTTGACATCATAGTTCATCTTCTCCAAATTAGGTTGCACTGCGAACTGAATCATCGGCGGCGGTCCACAAGCCAATGCAAGAGTGTCGTTCGAGCCCTCCGGGATATGCTCTCTCAAGATGCTTTCAGTGATGAAACCCAAGCTGTATTCCCATCCTTCTTTTATTGATTCTTGGACCACATACCACACTTTCAACCGGTCATGTTTCTTTGCCCAACTGTCCAGTTCTTCTTTAAGTAAAATGTCGTCTTCTGTTCGATTCGCGTACACCACATACATCTCCGTCTCGTCCTCGGGGTCCTTTAAGATTGCTTGGATGACTTGATAGATTGGGGTGATTCCTGTCCCACCAGACAGCATTGCCAGCTTCTTGGCAAACTTGGGTTTGCCATGAACCGTGAAGTTTCCTCGACCTGTGTATTCAATGTGACCCAAAGGACCCTTTACGTCTAAAAGTGACCCTATTGGAAGAGAGTCCAAATACTGTGACATTAGTCCTCCATTGGGGAATTTAGGGTGCACCCCTTTGAAATAAATCTTGACCACTAGATCAAAGTGGCCAATTTCATCGATGGTGCTTGTCGGGGTATAGGCTCTCATGCAAAGCTTATCATCTATGGTGGCACACAAAAATATGTGCTTCCCAACTGGTAATCCTAGCACTTGATCTTCAGACGGTAATGCGAATCTAAACAAGCGAACGTCATGAGAGATTGATGTTTTTTCGACAAGTTTGCATGGGATTTTCTCACGTGGAACTAGGGCCACGGGTCTTGTAGGCGCAACTTCTTTAATGGGTGCTAAAAAGCTCATCATGTTCGATGCGCCGTGCACGGACGTATTCGGCGATGATGTCGATGAGTCGGAGCCATAACCGGATGTGAGCAACTCACCAATCCGATAATCTTCTAGTAGTTTCTTGGCTTTATCAGAGTGAATTGCGTCGAATTCTTCTGTGCAATCGGTTCCGGCGTTGATCAGAATACTATCAGCACCACCGGGGTGATCTTTGAGGAACCGGGTGCAATCGTAGATGTGACCGTGGACAACGATCCAGGCAGAGTCAGCGGAGTTGTGTTTCTTAACTTCCGACATTGAGAATGTTTTGGAGGCAGTGTTCATGAAAGGAGATGAAACACTCTTCTTTAAACTGGTGTTTGCTTCGGCTGATTTTTCAAGGTGACGTTCCTTAGCCATCCATCCACCGGATTGGTTGCCCGGCAACGTCGGGTGCTCGAAAACGATCCCGATTTCTCCCTTGTGTGGCTTGCAAACGTTTGTTTTTACACGGAACCAGCAGTTGTTCATCATCCCCTGTTACAAACATCAACATTAGTGAAACTTGCATTGAATTTTTCCCTTAAGCAAATACAATACTTAAAAAGTAAGAAAGAAAGCATACCATGACATTCCAAATGAGCTTCTCGGGTTGCGTGTTGAGTGTCTCGTCCCAGGCTCGGACCGCAATTTCCTTGGCTCCTAGCAGGTCAAGAACCTCGACCTCCAGGGACCAGAAGCACCAGCACCAGTATTTCCCATATTTGTTCGGTTTCTCAGTGTGGTCCAAGGTACATACTTGCCACGTTTCTCCACCATCCATTGTAACCTCGGCACGTGTCACCTTCTTCCCTCCTCCTGTTGTCAATTCACAGAAAATCAAATAAGTAAATGCACTTAAAGCTTAATTAATTCCAAATATAATTAAACCACCTAAGTAGCATCATTTCCACGACTCTTCCAAAACAGGAAAAAGACTACTTCCATTGTCCACCGGCCACCACAAGTTTCAATCAAACTTTATGCCAAAATGTTTTTTACCCTCTTTCTTCCATTAACCTTAAACTCTTTTTTAATCTTTTGTTTTGTCTTGTAATGCCTTACTTGGCTCTTGGAAAATTTACAGGCCTTGTTAAGATTTGGACAGCACTTTTCCCTAAATGATAAGGAGATAATATCATATTCCAAACTCAACGAAATTCCAAGGGGCAGGAGTGATGTAACATTGTAACTGGAGCCTAAAGACAAAAGGGTTTTACTCCAACAAAAGTGGCTGTTTTAGTTTATTTTTATATTGAAAACATGTTCAATATTTGTCCTAAAATCTGTGATCCTCGCCGTCTAAGCTAAAAGCAAACTTTGTCGGGACCTGATTTCGTTTTTACAGGTTTCATAATAAGAAAAAATGAATGTAAAACCGAGATTTACATTATTTGATTTGTATTGAAATAAATAAAAAGAATAAGATTCCCTATGAAAACGAAGTTTAAAGAAACTCACCGGAATATGCGTAGCCTCTCAAAGTATATGGCCTTTGAGTGGTCCACGAGTTGATTGGCAAGATCTCTTCATGGCAAGGCGTCGTTATCGCAGAGTTGATGTTTAGCTCATTGATGATGTATTCCGGCTTATACCACCAAGCTTCAAGCATGACGTCACAATGTTTCAGTATTCCCCATGCACAAAGTAATAAAAATGAAATTGGAATTGTTTATATATATATATATATATATATATATATACATACCTTCTTCGTTGGCTAGCTCCGCATCAACATGAGAAGGGAGTACTCTATTATCTTTGAAGTGATAATAATTCTGGGATTCTTGGGTGGTGACGATGATTCTCTTCAACCATTTCACCATTCGTCCGCCGATGAACCCTGGGATGATCATCCGAACTGGGAATCCATGATCGGGAGTCAAGAATTTCCCGTTTTGCTTGTAAGCTAAGATGATATCCCGAGAAGGGTCCATGGCGAACTCTTTCTTGATGCTGGTTCCGTACTTGGAACCACCGCCTCCTGGTAAATCCTCCGCTCCTTCGAAGCACACATTCAGGGCGCCGTGTTTCTTGCTAAAGATCCCACATCGTTTGAGCACATCACGCAATGGTACACCCCTCCACACCGAAGTTGAAACCCCGGCAGCTCCCCAGTTGAAACCTATCGTTTGTTTCACCATGTTTTGTTCTTTACGTCTGTTCCCGGCACAAACCAAGGTGACGGGGAACTCACGGCTTTTGAACTCGTTAACAAGCTGTTCCATCGTTAACTTCATCGGCTTTTTGACTAAGCCGGTGATTTCTATGGTCCAGTCGTCCCAAGAGGCTTTGGGAACCGAACCATGGTTACGGACGTAGTGCAGAGGAACGGGGGTGATGAAGCCGTGGTGCATGAGTCGGTTCAAGGGAGGTTCGGAGTTAAAAGGGTGTTTTCCAGTGAGACGAACCATGGAAACATTACGCTCGATCCAGTTATCGGCGGTGGCTTCATCTCGAGAGTCCAAGACGGAAGGTTCGAGCTCGCTATTGGACTTGACGATCAAATCTTTGTAGGTGTTGAACTCATTTCCTTCGTCATCACTGGAAGAGTCATCGTAATCATGATCAATAAAAACGTGTTTAACAGGACGAAGAGTCGGGGCACTTGGACCTGGCTTCAAGGGGGTGAAAGCACCATTCAAAGCCGGTTCAAGGCGCCTGAACTGTCGATTATCGACGGAAGCCGCCATGATTGAACAGATTCTCAAAAAAGAGAAGCAGAAAAGAGCTGTTTTTTTCTCTCTAATTCCCTCCCTCTCTCTCCTGGTGTTGGGTCTGTGTTTGAGTGAAAGAAATTGAAGGAAGTGGGGAAGGGATGAAGTGTTTATATAGGCTCGTGGAGGGGCTTTCTGGGCAGAAGCTTGCCAAAGTGAACATGGTCCCCCACAATAAGAAAATGGTCCCCCAACCAAGGTAGTACAACTACAATGTATTTACTTATTAAAAAGAATACTAAAATTGATACACCAGTATGTGGTGCTCCTTTGTTTAATTTGTTTGTCACCGAAGTATGATAGTAAAAAGGAACATTTTGTAAAAGTTTAAAAAGATAAGTATATGAAGTAAATATATTTGGGTTGGTCGGTCAAAATTATTCATTTATGTTTTTTCGTATTTTTTAGATTATAAGTTTTAGATTTATTATTATTATTATTTTTTTTTTAGAGTCATTCTCGTTCTCTCTAAGTAAGATAAAGATTAAAATTAAGATTTATTAAAAAATTATATAAGATTTATTAATTGATCGAGTGGTCACGTATGTTTATACTGTCTCATTTTATGTAGTTTTTCATCTTAATATTTATTTTAAAATATAATGATCTTGACAAATTTATAAAATTAACCGCTCTCTCTTTTAATGGAGAAATTATAGAAATATTGTGACTGAAAATTTTAATTTAAAAAATATTGTTTTCATCTCATTATTTTTTATTATATTGCGATTACTGTAGAGTTCAGAAGACCGGTTTCTTTCAACCCGTCTTTAAACAGTGAATTAATAAAAATAATAAACATTGTTCAAAGACGGGACGAAAAGAACCCGTCTTTGAACAATGTTTTTCTTTTTAAATTTATTTTATTAGGAAAAAACACTAATAAAACAGTGCTTGAGTGAAAAACAATATTCAAAGACCCATTATTTTCTCCTGTCTTTGAACAATGTTTATTATTTTTATTAATTTACTATTCAAAGACGGGTTAAAAGAAATCGGACTTCTGAACTCAACAGTAAATCACAATATAATGAGAAATAGTGAGGTAGAAACAATATTTTTTGAATTAAAATTTCCAGTCACAATATTTTTTAAATTTCTCCTTTAATTTTATACTTATTACTTAAAAATCCAACTAAAAAATATTGTTGAAATTTTTTTATCCAACTCAATGAAAAATATTTTTAAACTTAAATATAATAAAAAATAATTCAAAGTCCAGCAAAATTGAAAAACATGTTTCAAAATTTTAAAACCTCAAAAATATATGTTATTAATTTTTTTATATAATATAAATATTTTTAAGTTAATTCAAATATTTTAAAATGTTAAAGATATTTTTAAATAAACTCTAACACTGTTATTTTAAATATAAATATAATTTATAATGTTGTAATAACCTTCAAAACAATTATAATATTATTAGGTTGCGGTTATAATTTAATATTATGTTTAAGATATCTTATAAATTTAAAGTTTTTGCGAGAAATTGTAACATTTTAGATTATTTTTATAAATTTAAGTTTCTTAAACTTTTAAAAGAGATTAAAAATCAAAGTCACATGTTAAATAAAGATTATGTGGTGACTTATTTTAATATATTTATTTTAAAGTGGTAATAAAATAAAATATTATATATTTATAATTTTATCAACAAGTGTTGGATACAATAGCAAGACAATTGTTCTTCTAAGATAAAATAATATAAATATTTTTATTATTAAATCAATTAATATATATATCCAATATTTTTTAACTTTTTCTTTTTCTGTTTTAGAAAAATATTTAACTCTCCCCCCAAATATAATAATTAAAAAATAACGACAGCGTGTGTTTCATAAATTTTAGTTTTAGAAAATCAATTTCATTTTATTTAATTAAAAAATGTAAGTTGTATGGGATCTTCGTTGTATTAAAAATATAAAACACATTATTATAATCTTTAAAAATAAATATTGAAAATATAAATTATAAAGTGATAAATTATTAAAAATATAAAAATATTTATAAAGTATTGAAATTACTGAAAAACTAAACTTATATTGAAAATATTTTATATTATCAAAATATAAATTACTTCAAATTAAAAAATAAATATCATTTCAAAGAATTATATTATATCCTTGGCATCAAATATGATTTAATATAGTAATTTTTAAAATGATTTAAATTTATTTACATTATAAATTTAAAAAATATCTTTAAAACACATTAACTAAATTCAAAACAAGGCAAGGGGGGAAGAATCCATTCAACTTTAGCTCTTGTATTTATTGAATTGCTTATTCTAAAGTTGTAGACTTGTAGTTTAGCTCACGATAAAACATTGAACAATCAAATGGAAAAATATATAATTTTGGAATTAAAATAATTAACAACGGGTCGATCCAAGTAATGAACAATTTATTATCGTTTAAACATATTTTGAGTTCGAAATTTTATATATGCAGAAAACCTTCGTTAAAAGATTAATCATCAAAATTAAATGTGCAATGTGAGTCGACTTATATTATTAATACAAAATCAGACACTAAGATGACACACGAAAAAACTAGGACAAATAAACAATTTGATTGCTTTGCGAAGACTGTGACGTGAGGAGCAAAGGGATTTAATTAGCCTAGTTTCCATATGTTTATGGTGTTTACTTTAATCAGCTTACTAGTTGTACGGTCAAGGATCCTTGTTACATCACTAATCCTTTCTTATAAGCAATAATATGCGTTAATTTAGTCATCTATAGGTATGGTAAAATTTCAATAGGACAAACAAAGATGACTTGACCTTTTACTTAATCAAGTTGGGTTACTTTAATCGAACAAAATATAATTAAACAAAAACTTTATTATTTAGGGGAAGAAACAAGTTTGGGGTCATTTCCACAACCTCAAAGGGTCAAAATGTACATGCAACCTTTTATTACTTATGTTTTTTTTATTATAAAACTTAGTTTATATTTCTATCGAGAGGAGAGACTCAAGAGAAAGGGACGAGAATATGTGAATAGTTCTGATCAATCGACCATCAACCAGTGACAGATTCAGCTTTGGTCTAGAATGGGTATAGATCCACCATAAACTTTTTAAAATTAATATATTTATCTTTTTTTTATTATTTTTTTATAAATCAATCCTTAAATTTTTATAATATTTAAAATTTATGTTCGTCCTAAAATTTTGAATTTTATATATATCCGTCCTTAAATAAATTTCTGAATCCACTATTACCGTCGCGCTTACTAAAAAGAATAGGATGTGTCGGCGAGGATCATTATAGCACATGCATATGAAGGTTTAGTGTAAAATAAATTAGGATTGAGTGCCTCTAATTGAATATAAAAAATATATTATACTAATGTTTTTTCAATTTGTAACGAGAGTTTAGTTTAGAAATTAATTCAATTTAATTTTAATAATTTAATCATTAAATTTAATAATATAATTATATTACGTAAACATCTAAAAGTTTCAATTAATATACTTAACAAGTGGTTTCGATGAAAAATAAAAAATATTTATTTAAAAAATTTTAATTTAAATTGTTTTACCTGTAAAATATATATCGTTAAAGAATTAAACATATACCAGTTATTATATTTAATTGCATTAAAATTATTTAAAAAATTAAACCAATTTTACATTTTTATAACATTTATAGGAAAGAATTGTAAAAAAAATATAAAGCTTAAAGGCATGATTATTGATTCCTATTTCCTATTTAGTGGTCTCGGTTGTTCCGCGGCATGTTGGCATTGTCCGATTAAACAAGGCATCGTTTGTACGATGTTTTAGAGTCGGTCATTTTTTACCTGCAGGCTGCAGTTATGTCGGTAATAGTAGCAAAGTTTGTAAAAACAAGAAAAAACATTATAGTGTCCAAATGTCTCAAGAAACATATTTTTGTTTAATAAAGATAGGTAATCCTATTATTAAGTTTTAGCTTATTTACTACATCATACAAATTAGAAATTTAATTATGTTTAATTACAATTGAATATGATTTAATATTTTAAAGAATTTAATAAATTATAGTTACTTATGAATAATTATATCGTAAAGATTATATTTTTTTTTCGTAAAGTTTAATTTTTATTTTGGCATAAAGATAATTTTAACCCTTAACGTTTACAGTTTTTGTCGTTTTGGCCCTTATTCTTTTTGGGGATAAATTTAGCCCTTAACCTATATCTTTTTGACAAATAACTTATTTTTTAACTAGTTTGATGACTGGACCATTAAATATTTAACAATGATATATGTATATGGAATATAATTTTAAATGACATGAGTGTAACCTATCAAATACATATATATATATATATAATATAATTTTATTCTAATATAAAATATAAAATAATTAAAATTCAAATAAAATATTAAAAATTAATTAATTATTAAACATTCTAAACCCTAACTACGATAGAATCAAAATCTCGTTTTAAAAATATAAACACAATTCGAATAAAATTTTGATTTTATCGTAGTTAGGGTTAATAATGTTTAGTAATATTTTATTTTAGAATTAATTATTTTTTAATATTTTATTTTAATTTTAATTGTTTTATATTTTATATTAGAATAAAATTATATTCCATATATATATGCATTTAATAGGTTACATGCCATGTCACTTAAAATTATCTTCTATATACGTATCATCGTTAAATTTTTAACGGTCCAATCATCAAGCTAGTTAAAAAATAAGATATTTGTCAAAAAGATATAGGTTAAGGGCTAAATTTATCCCAAAAAAGAATAAGGGCCAAAACGATAAAAAATATAAACGTTAAGGGTTAAAATTATCTTTATGCCTTTTATTTTTACCTAGAAGAGGGGAAATTCAAAAAAAAATATTTTGATGAGTATTGAACTGAGATTTAAAAAATAAAAAAATAAAAATAGATGAACAATTTTAATTAATCAATCATCGATCCTTGTTTAAAAATAATGATTATATTTGATTACTAATGTTGTGAAAATACAATATTTTTTCTTGTCAAAAGTAATATGTTATATAGACAACTATGTCGGGCAGAAACATAACTTTAGGCGAAAGTATATTCATATGTACACAACTTCAGCCAAAAGAGAATATATATATATAATACAAAAAGATGTGTTAAAGGTAGGGACGAAAGCATTTAGTGGACAGAAATGGTCGTTTTTTTTTAATTTACATTTTTTAAAATTAAATCTTAGTTAAATAAAATATATATTTAATTTATGGTTTAAGAGTATAAAAACGTTTTTAAACTTAAAAAAATATATTAAATTTAAATTCTTTTAAATTAAATTTTTGAACTAATAAATCGAATCAATTAATCTATTTGGACTAATATTAACTAATGAATCTAACAGTTTTTAAAAATTAATTGGTATAATAGATTGTGTCACAATGTAAACATTTTTATTTTTATTTTATTTTAAAAAATTTAAATTCCTAAAAATTCTAAAAATATCTTATAATAATATAAAAATTATTTTTAATAAAAAACTCTAAATACCGCATGACAAAACTATAATGTATCATTTGATAATAATACTTAAACAATAAATCATAAAATTTTAATGATCAAAATTAATTAAAATACTTAAATAATTTAATTTTTGGTTCAAAAATTTAATTTAATATAAAAAATTTATACATTAATTGATTTTCCAAAAATCCAAAAACTTCTTACACCAAATTTTGACTCAAGGTTCATCTCTAAACAATATTTCAAGACACATCAAGTTTTTCCATATCAAATTTTGGTGTTAAAATTTTAAACAAAATTATATTCGAGATAAATTAGCGATAACATAAAAAATATATAAATTAAATCGAGACGAACAAAAAATATCGAACACCGTATTGTTATCATCCCTAATAATACCAGGAAATTTAAAATCCCAATCTTTATATTGTTTCCTTTCCCCTAAACTACTACTACAATTTGTTAATCTCGAGAAATTATATCATGATTTAATCTCATTAATCTCATCACGTTAGACTAACCAATAGAAATTATACACCTCATTATTTTTTAATTTTTAAGTGAAGATTCACTTAGAAAAAAAATTATGACATAAAAAAATTAATGAAGTGGACAGTTTTTATTAGTTGATTCCATAAACAATTGGTAGGACTGACCCATGATATAATTTTTCATTAATCTCTTTTCTCGAGACAAGAATAAGATTATTTCAATTTAATTTACATAAAATTACATTTTTATGAGCATTAACATTTTTTCCAGTGAATACAAGCCACTGGTGCCCGTTGGTTAGGCTAATTTATAATGCTAAGTACAGACCATAGAATTAATTACTAATTAGTTGCTTTTGGATCAACACTTTTGCTTATTTTATTAGCAACTTGGAATAAATATTAAACTAAGATTTAACAAAAATAAAGCATCAAGTTGAAAGATATAACCACAATATTTTACAATATACATTAGTAGATATTTTGCAAAATCGACGTCACCTGCAAGAATAAATTAATTAATTTATATATAAGATTTTTTTTATACTATTAGGGTTTTAAAACTTTCATGCGAATATCAAGTAGAGTGGGGACGAGTTTTATAAAGTTTGAATTAATATCGATATCGATTTTTAAAATTAAAATTTTATTAGTTATTTCATCATTGAATTGATAATTTATCGATTATTTAAGTTTCTTTTGAGTAATAAAAGTATAAGGAATTAAGTTAAAATTTCTGAATTTTTTTATTACTTTTTAGTTTTTTAGTGTTTCGTTCTGACTAATTCAAACCGACTCACGTTATACACCTAGTTTTTGTGTGTGAGTTTTTTAATAGTAATTTTTGTATACATAACTCCTCGAACCCATAACCTACTTAAGCGCAATCAGACTGCTTATCATTTGGATATGCCCCTGTCAATACATTACTCAAATTTTTGTTAATATTTAATTTAATTTTTATTGACTTTGAAACAAGATGAAAAAATTGATAAATGCAAATGAAGTATACTCACCAATATTACTAATAAATGAAGAAGGAATACTTAGGAGATGATCTAATGAATAAAGGGACAAAGTCGCCTTGAGAAGTGGCGCATAGGAGAGACAACTACCAAGTACTGAAGAGAAACATAGCCACGAGGATGCACAGAGGAAAGAGAAGAGGGGTACACAGGAAAAATTAAAAAGAAATAATAAAATATTAATCTTTACTATTTAGTACAAACTTATTCTCTGTTCCTCCTGTGTTGAGTTAGAGTCCCACCCATTCCTCCCTCCCCCGTTCGCGGCTACTTGTTCCTTGATGGGTTAAAGTTTTGTAGAGGCGTTGGCTCTTGGCATCCTCGTTGAGCCACCTTTGTTTCTGGTATCCGCACAGGCAGACAAAATTGTATTTTGTCAAACTTGACTGAGGAGTAAGGTCCATAGATGGAGGGGATTTGATTTATATTTGTTGGAAAACAACCCTGATAGCCTCTGCTCTGCACATTCTGTGTGCGACATCCATTGGGTCTCCTTCCCTGTGGTCAAGTGGCATCACAGAGCCGCACAGCTATACGCCCCTAGAGACTTGTTTTTTTAAATAAATATGCACAGTTTATTCAAGGAATTTAAGTGGTAAAATGGTTTGAGTTGTTCACATTCACGTACACTTTTTGCCATGGATATGTAAGTCATGCATGGAAAAGACGAGGGCATTAGGTATAAAAGTTGTGACGCTATGCATTTTATATTAGATATGTTTTTTCGAAAAGAGAATAATAATTTTATTTAGGATTGATAATGAGCATGATCGGTTTGTGAGTTATTCAAGTTCTATCAAAATTTGGTTTGAATCATCTCAACTCGGGTTGGATTCGGCTTGAAAAACTCGTGAACAAGCTCGAAATAATTTTATTTTGGTATTAGTTATGAAAGGTTTTTTTAACGAGGTCCCATCTTAAAAAAAATACAGTAAAATTGTTTATTTCAAGCCGAGCTGAACCAAACCCAATGAGTTTCGAGCATGAACTGAACCCTTTAATATTGTTTCTAAACCAAGCTCAAGCCTAAAATGTTGAGTTGACCGAATCTCGAGCCTGAACTAAGTCTAATATTTTTTTTTGAAACGAGTCGAACCTAGTCAAACTCAAGTTCGAATAGACTCGTTCTCACCCCTATTTCCGTTATAAAAGATACAAGCTTTGGTGAAGCAATTATGGAGGCTTTGATTCATAAAACACCCAAAGATTTTCCAATGGTCAACAAGCAATACACTTGAGTTGAGTTGAAAAGTGCAATTTTCCATTATTATATATGAAGTGGGTGAATATTTGTATGGTGTTTTAGAATCATTTCAGACCAATGGTGTTCTTTGCCAATTCATGTGGCCAAATTGTTTTGAACCCACTTTTCAGCATCTACAACAAGAAGATGATTGTTTAGTGGGTTTTAATTTGGGTTTCCTTAGGAAATAAGGCTCAACCCTAAAGTCGGCAGCCATTTCAGACCATGATTAGCCTTTGATAAAATGTTGGGTTGGGTCCAAAAACAAAGGAGAAATCCAAACATTTATCACTGCACTAAAAAAAGAAAGTTGCACTGCAAAGTAATAAGATATTAGAGAGAATAAAACAATTAAGCAGTTAATCAACAAATTTTTATTATGCATTTGTTCACATTTTTTAATAAAATATTATGAATATATATGATGTTTAAATTTATTCGGTATTAATTTAAATTTTTAACCCTTTAATGAAACACGTCATTATCTACTACTGAGATCGCTCAATAATTTATTTATATCTTGAATTTAATTATAATATTTAAACTCTATATATAAGAAAAAATATTTTTGAAAAAACCCTATTAAACCAATATTTGTTATATACTCATCGTTGATTCGACTAAGTGGTGGATTGCAAATAGCCCTGAAGGGGAGCATTTACACCCTCATTTTGAGATTTAATTTAGAGTTATTTATTTTTCTAAAAAACAACTTAGTCTATTTATTGAATAAAAATTAAAATTTACGTAATTATATTAAAAAAAAGTAGACCCTATTATAGAATTTTTGGGTTCGCCATTGATCCGAGTCCAAATAACTTACGAAGCAGAGAAAGGAAAGTGTCCATTAAAAGAATGCCAATGCCAACTAGCGTTAAAATTTCCAGCCAACTTTCTTTTTGGAGACACCAACCAAATCCCTGAGAAAACAAGGAAAGAAGGATTAAATGAAGAAGCAGATGAGTAGAAACGAGATGGCAAACACCAATGGAGTTAGCATAACCGTGTACGTAGAATCATTACCTCCCACCATCGTCCAATCAACCTCAAAATCCAATTCCTTCAAGAAATTCAAGTCAAACCCTGTTTCGAAAAAGCCTAAAAGGGACCAATGCTATGATCGCCGGGCTCGGCTCTTAGCTTACACTCATGAACTGAGATTGGCTGACCACGACAACCATATTCAATGGACAGAAAAGTGTTCAAGGAAAAAATACAAGGCAAGTTTTTTCCCCTCACTTCTATTAATTTCTAGAATTGTATGTTCATAGTTTACATAGTTTGAAAATGATTCGATGAACAGAAATGGAAGTGGCTGATTACACCAAGAAGAATAGGGGTTTCTTTCCTGGGGATTTTTCGGAAGACGAAGCAGCGATGGAAGTATCAATGCATTCCTTCGGTGGAGGAGGATACTGAACGTTACAGGAGAGGGAAGAAAAAAAATACTTGGCCTTGGAGAAGAAATCATTCCTACAATTTGTTCATTTACCTGCCGTACCGCATCGGGTTACAATAAATTTCACCATGTGACCGCAGTTGAAAAAACATATACTTATCCTGAAGTTCTGCTAAGTAAACGTCCAGTCCTTGTATAGGTAACACAGAGTTATCGGCTTCCGTTACGCCCTCGGACCAAGGGATTCGCCTTAGTGACCCAAACAATCGCCTTAGTGACCCAAACAACCGAGACAGCCTAGATCGAGCCGTTGGGGAAATTGCACGAAAAGCACGAGGAATCCCAAAACCTCCATCCTCGAATAGGTCATAATCTATGAATCTGCTATGAAACCGAACAGATGAGTCTAGGTCAAGGAAACCATCATCAAAAGAGTCATCCCAATCATATTCATCTCTGTAGATACCATGAGAGCCTGGCTCAAGCACATAATCCCCCAACACCACAGCCCCGGGCGTTGATGACATGACTGTACTGATTACATCATCCCGAGCTCATTCTCGAGCTTTTTCCATTTTTCTTCAAGTACAGGGTCCACTTCTCGAGGTCGTGCCAGTGGGTGTTTTGCCTTAACATGTTTCTTGAGCTCTTTGTAAGTTCCAATAAAGGAACACTTGTCTTTCATGCGGGATCTTTTTTTCCTTTTGAGATATTTCCGTACAGGATCTACCACCGTCCACCCCTTCACTTGTCCCCGACAGAGTGGGCATAGAAGCTCCGGTACTTCCCTCTTATCAACTGGCTCTCCCACACCTGAAACAAGACCTGAAATATCTACCAAGCCAACGTCCACTGAAGTTACTGTGGTGTAGGCTTTCTTGTATTGCTCAAGGCAATTGGAAAAGCGTTGGCTAGTAGCACACATGTAAGGGCAGCAACCCTTGTCATAAGAGGAACAAAGGAGGAGACCAGCATTGTGAGGGAACTCTAGACAAACAGAACATTTTGCAGTTTCCCAATCTTTCTCCTCTGCAGCTTTAGAACATTTTTTCTGTCGGGTGCCTTTGCCAGCCTTCTTAGGGGGGTAAGAAGGCAAAAGGTCATGATTCACCTCTTTTTGATGTGAATCAGACTTTCGCACTTTGCTAACTTTGGCCATTTGTAACTTTACCTACAGCGCGGGAAATATCAAATGAGATCAGATCCACTTAAAAAACCATTTTTTTGTAAAAATCAACAATAAAGAATAATATGACCAACACTTTACACGGAGTTAACAACTAGATACCAGATTCCACATTTTCTAATGGGACTATGGAAAAGCCTATTAAAACTTTTTCATGCCCGATCACAAAGTGCAGTGCATGAATTAAATGCAGGCTTCAAAATTTACAGCACAATACTAATGTTCCTTGTTTTCAGTACAGAACAGAACTAAAACCTAGGACAACTAAGTAAATGTAAATAAACCTAGGACAACTAAGTAAATGTAAATGTTAAAGTATATTAGCGTCAGAGAAGAAAGTTCATTGGTAATTGCAGCCTTTAGTTTTTTATGTTAGTTATATGTGGAAGGAGCTGTTCGTCAAGATTTGTACAATAACCATACATGTTATAGCTTATAGATTATAAAACGGCTATATCTATCTCTTACATAATTACATCTTATAGCAGGGCCTTAGGTCAGTCGTACATTTATGTTTTCTTTCAATACACCCCAAAAAGTAGGATCTCTAAGGAATGAGAATTAGAATGGCTGTGCATCCTGGGTGGTGGTGGGTGGGTGGGGTGGGGGTGGGGGATGGCGCCTAACTTGCTGAACTGTTTCAAAATTACTGCTATTCCTACTTTCGCAAGTAGAAAATGTACTGTTCGTTTTACCAAAAAACTGAAAATGCACACTTTCAAGTGACAGTAAGATCTCTATTTAAAGAAGAATACGAGGTTGTTATCAGGCAGCTAGAAGATATATCCTCAGCACAATCAACAATGTCCAGAAAATGTAACATCTGGAATCTTAGTTGATAATAAACAGACAGGTCTGTCAAGAGAAGACAAAAGAAAACAAGATCTTCTAGGCCATGTCAAAACATGCAGCACTGCCACTGTCCTCATTTGTTCTTAGATGGCATACGCAAAATGCCAATACTATGACAATTCACATAGGGCAGTTCACTGAAGTAAAGTTTGGGGACAGAATTCAAAAATGGTATACGTTGGGTGATAGAACACGTGTAAACGTAACATTCATGATTACAACTGAAATCCAAATTTCCAAATTCAAGTTTCGAACAGAATTAGAGCACCACAGTATCAGAGACCAGTTTAGTTGTTTGTGGATGACGTGTGACAATTGAGATTATTAATAATACTACCACAAACAACATCACAAAGACACTCCGGAACTCAAGCGCAAGCACAAATTATTTGCCTGACCAAGTTAGCTTCATTATATTTTTCTGTGACATAACTGAATATTCATGCTAGATAATGAGGCAAATAATATGAGAAGGCACAACGCAAAGGCACATCTACAACTGAGAATATGCTGCAGAAATCACCTCCAGAGAAGTGTTTCAAAGTGGAAACACTCTTGGTCACTGAAACTATAAATAAGTGGCAAATTTACAAGTAAAATGATGTCAAACACGATATGGAAGTGCATAAAATTTTAGATTAACCACCACTTTCTATTCTTTTACTGTTACATAGTTAGAAATCCTTACCTTGCCCTACACCCCATGCTATCCTAACCCACCCCATGGCGTAAATTTGATGGCAGCCACCGGATCAAGAAAGGTCTATCCATTTGAAGCTTTGACCTCTTGGGGAGTTTCCATCAAGGTTACCAAAGAATTGTTAGTTGCAAGTACATATTCTACCTGCATGGTGTCTTTTACAAATAATATGGAAACCACATTCAAATTATATCCAAAACCTTTCTTCTAAATTACAGTTTTTAAGGATATATCACCTTTGACGGAATTCCTAATATAGATTATGATGAAGCTTGTCTAAATTTAATAAAAAAAATTAAACGAAAGAACTAACATAAGACAATGATTCTACATGTTTTTATAAAAATAGTAAAAAGCCTGCTCAAAAGTGTTAATGAGTAAGTAATTGCTAACCAATTAATTCAGTCTTTAAAAGTCTACCTCTATCCAATAACTAAGACCATTCCTTGTTTTAAAAAATTTCCAACCAAAAATAGTATAAAATATCACTCCTAAACCAAGCTCTAAACTATAAGGTACATTTTCTAGAATGATTTAATTGTAACAGGTTTTAACCGGAAACTTCTAAAACATGCTTAAAGCACACATACACAGTCCACCATGTTAAATATTATAAAGCATTTTAGCTTGCAATGAAAAACAGTACGTTGAGAAATTAAATCTTACGAAATTAATAATAAACTAAGGCTAAATTGGCAAGTAAAACTGTAAAAAAAATCTTTCTAAAATCATAAAGCAATATGCAATTACATATAAATGGCTGGTCTCTCATTACAGATAAAGATAGTAGGAAACAAAGGAAGAAGCAGAAAACTAACTCTTCATAACATACACCATTTCCATCATCTTATTGACCAGATAGAACATAAATATTTTAGGGAAAAAGAAAAAGTGAGTTACACATAACACTGGAATTGAAAATGTACACAACCATGGATCACATTTAAAACAATCCTTCAAAAAAAATCCTAAACGCAAAATGTATAAGAATACAAAAGCAAATATGTTTTTACATTTTACTTATTTATTTTTATCAAAGTTTCGCCCTTTAGTGTTGCTTGTACATTATAGAAAATATATAGAAGAATAAGCTATTTAGCACCAGCAAACCAATGTTTCGAGTATAAATTCTATACTTTGAAATGCTACGGAATGAACTATTCAATTCATTTCTCATTACTTTTAGAAAAACTGAAGTGTAACACTATAATTGTTGAAAGCAATCAAACTTTTTTCAGTTCTCCTCCAACCAAATGAAGGTTTTCTTTTCAGCATTTAGCTTGTAAAATTCACTGATTAAAATAATTTACATAAAATATTTTTTAAAAAAAGAAAATAATCAACATTTTTTTTACTAAATACAAATATATAACAGGTAGATCTGCTTACACTGTTGTAAAATTATATTGGCTTTACACACTTACATCTAACTATCTACTCGAGACAACATACATATTTGAAATCTTAGGTGAGCGAATTGGATTTGGAATCGAGTTAAATAAATATAAATTGCATAAAAATAATGAAAGTTCGTAAAATTACTTAATTCAGCTGTACACTAACGTAATTAGATGCTCGTACGTATAGAAGCCTAATTTCTAATCAGATACGAAACAAAGGGGGATATGTAAAGCTGATCAAATTATACACATATAGAAGAGCAGATAAAGGAATCGTGGTTTAAAACCCTAGGGTGAAACATTTAAAATTTGTAAAGCGTGATCAGAACACTGAATATTTTTTAAAAATTCAACATCTTCCAAAAGCATATGTAATCAAAATGGAAAGAAAAGAACGGAAAATGATCATCAGAGATGAATGTAGGTTAAAGCTGGAAAGGGAAATCGGAATGAAGCATACCTAGATTTGAATGAATTGAAGACGAAATGGGGGAAATGAGAGTATTTGGGAAATTAAAAATTGGGGATAATGGAAGGAAGCCGAAGTTTGTGGAAAGACAGAGTGAGAGGTTAGCGTTGGAAAGCCGATGTATCCTGCTGCCGCCGCCGCTGCTTCTTCTTCAGTTGGCTCTTGTGCTGTACAAACGAGGAATTTAGATTTTTCTTTCTTTTTAATTTTTTAGGTTTTTTAAGTTGTCTTATACGATGAGAAATTTTGTGAGATTTTTTTATATATAACATTTTAAATTTAAGATTTATTTAAATAATATTAAATTAATTATATTTGAATTAACTCATTGTTTTTTAAAAGTTTTTAATTAAGCTAATTAAAATTATTTTATTATAATTTCTAGATATTTATTCTAAAAAATTTAAATTCAATCACTTTGTCCGTACAACATATTTCATTATTATAGATTAAGAATTTATATAGCTAGATATTACGTGATTTTAATTACCTTATGTTCTCTTTCACACAGGGATGGCTGATGCTTGCCTTGTTGTGAATCTCAGCCTATCGAAACATTTGAAAAGGAGTTGGAAATGACATTGGATGAAGCATCAATGAAGAATTCACGGTTACAGAAAGGATATTGTTATGTTCCTGTCGACCGTCTTCCTCAGGAGAAACAGCTCCCACAGGGTGCTTGTTCTGATGGACGATTGGAACACAAGGGTTAGGCCTTGTCAATACCCGGGGTGATTTACTCGCCTTATGAAAGATGATGGCCATCTTTGCCTTCTATAACTGTTTTTGGTGCGGAACCTGAGGTATATCTTCATGGAGGCAAGGGAATTGAGTGGCAGAACCGGTGGTGAGATGTTTGGACTTTGGATTGGTCGATGCCATATGATGAGGCGATTCGGGATGGGAAGAGTTTTGGCATATCATTTGTTGTATATCTCACCATTCTTGGACCGGCTTGTTCTATTTACAAGCCCTTGCTTTCTTCTGCAACCGGTGGAGGAGGAAAGGGCAGGACTGCCGGTTAGATTCCTCCCGGAAAACAACTTCTTGAGCTTGAAATACTTGATGCCATTATTGGAGCAGCCACCATTCTTCTTGCTTGTGATACTGAATTTTTGAGAAACAGGACATCCGACAACCCTGTTACTCCTCTTCACCTGTCCCATGCAACCGATCTTTGGAGACAGAGGGTCAGACTCAGATGGATCTTCCCATTTGGGGAGGTTGACATCTTTAACGGCTGGTCTGGAACAGAGGATGGGCAAGAAAGTTGGGTTGTGGTTAGAAATATGCATGTTGTTGTGGTGAATATATCCATTTCCCATAACTGATAATGCTAAGACCTGGAGAAAAACAGAGGTCCAACTCCAAGGTGGGAGATGAAGATGAAGAAGATGAAGGTGGAGCGTTTTACTTTTAAAGGGTTGGTGAAAAATAAGATTAACAACTTTTTTCAAAGGCTGGTTTTTGATGATTTGCTTGTTTGTTTTAGTCTTCAAAAGCGGTATTAAAAAATGAAGAGGAAAAGGGTGGTGAGAGTTGAAGGTTGAAGAAGAAGACGTCTAGTTTTTCAGATATTTAAATAAGTATTTTTAATATATATATAATTTAGATAATTAAAATTTGTTATTTCAAAAAAAAATGTTGCATACCGCTTGTTTTTTTTTAAAAAGTATTATTTAATAGGAAATTTGTTAATTTAAATATAATTATTGAATAAAAAATTTTGCACACCGCTTGTTTTATTAAAAAAATTATACCAATAATGTGAATTGACCCGCTCAAAATACTATGCCAAATTTTAATAAAAAATTAAGTGATATAATTTAATAAAATTAAACATCATATCATCTATACGATTTCAAATTTAGTTATTCACAAATAAGTAATTTAGCATATAAAAATTATTATCGTAAACAATTGACTAAAGAGATAAAACAAGTTTTTCAAGAGGACTTAAATATTATTGTTATTTTTTTTAAATATAGAATAAATTATTTTAATTTTTAAGATATTGTATTTTGATTAGTAATGTTAAAGTTAGATTTATTAGAATTCAATTTTAAATAATAGTTTAATTTTTTAGATTAAAAATTAAAATCGAGAGTAAATTTTTTGATTTTAAATAATATAAAATTTAAAAAATATTAAAATTAATTGTTAAAAATTTTGACTTTGAATAATATTTTTTATTTTAATTTGATCACTGTTAATAATCGGACTCTAATAAATTCAGTTTTAATATTATTGTTTAAAGTATAATATTTAAAAACTAAAATAACTTGTAATATATTTAAGTAAAATTATTAAATTTTCAAATAAAATTAAAGTTTCAGATGTTAATATTATGAATAAAAATAAATTTAAAAAATATTTTTATAACCAACATTTCTAAAAATCAATATAAATTAGTCGCAATGATTAAAATTAAATGAATTAAAAATTACTTAACTTTTTTATTACTTAGAAAAAAAATAGCAAATGAAATTAAGGGGCAATAATGTAATATAATAAATCAATTTTGAGAATAATAATTAAATTCGAAGGTTCTGAGTTTGCCCTAGCTAGCCAGCGTTTCACATTGTTCCCCGTAATTTGGCGTGTATAAAGCTGCGTCCTTTTCTTCTTTTTTCTCCACCACCAAATCCCTACATTCTCTTCTCCGTTCGCCTATCTTCCGAAGCATTCCTTTTTCTCTCATCTCATCCAAGGTATTTCCGTATCCAATTCTATTTCTTTTATGAATCTTTACCATTTAGTTCATTATTTTTTTCTATGTCCGATTCTTAGATTTACGTTTTCTTTTGTTGAATCGATGTAGATCTGTTTCTATTTGTTTCTAGCTTATGAGTTTGCTTTTGGATTTGGATTTGTTATCTGATCATATTTGAATATTTGCCTAATTGCCCTTTTCAATGATTGATTTCTTCCGTGTTTAGATGATTGCAATGCAGCAGATAATAGATCATATATTGTTTCTTTTTCGTGTTTAGTTTTTCATTGTTCAACTTTGAATAGAATGGTTATTTATGTAATACGGATATTGTAGTTGATAATAATAATTCTTTATTTAATTCACCTGGTAAATATCTAAAATGATTATCTTATGTTTAGGATGCTCTGAATCAAGATTTTATTTTTTCTATTTGATCTGTCTAAACTCATTTCTTTGAAATCGCCTTTAATTTAACATTTTTCAAGGTTTGATTATCTGGTTTATATGGAGAATCCTACTAATAAAGAATTTGATCTTTGGTTTTGTAATATCTCCATATCTATTGTATTGTTGGAATCTGTAGGCTTTTAGCAATGGATATTTGTTAATTCTGATACTTTATTGGAATTGATATTTGACTTATGTTTAGTTTGTATATTTCTTCATGTATATTTGTAATATTGTAAATTGTATTCTTATGTTTCAGTTTTTAACTCGAACTTTCTCATTTTTTTGGATGTAGCAGTTTTCTTGCTGACGAGTTCTAAGTGTTATTTTCCTGATGTTGATTAATTGTCTGCCCGTTATTGTATACTATTATTCAAACGTTTTCTTGGATTGGTTCATGTATTCTTTCAGGTATCTTACAGCTTAATCTGCTGTGTTTACTGCTTGTCAAAGTGGAGAGTGTTACGTTTGAATCTTCTTTTATGTCTGAACGGGCCTCTCTCTTTTCATCAGTTGTCTTGCCTGGAGAGTACTGTCCCACTCCTAGAAAAAAGAATATAAGCTCCTCGTCTGAAGCTATCTGCATGCATATTGAGGGTGATAATACACAGAGTCGCAACTGCCATTTTATGCAACCTCTTCCAAGTGCAAGGGCAGTGTCTGCTGAAAATTTTTTCATCACAATTCAAAACACCAATATCTGATTTTTCCTTTCCGATTACACTCTTCTACAGTTTGATCAAGATGGCTTTGCAAAATATTGGTGCTTCGAACAGTGATGATGCCTTTTATAGGTATAAGATGCCCAAAATGATAACTAAGATTGAAGGGAGAGGAAATGGCATCAAGACTAATGTGGTTAATATGGTTGAGATTGCAAAGGCTTTGGCTAGACCTGCTTCTTACACTACAAAGTATTTTGGTTGTGAACTGGGAGCCCAATCTAAGTTTGATGAGAAGACTGGAACTTCACATGTAAATGGGGCCCATGACACTGCCAAGCTGGCAGGGCTTCTTGAGAACTTTATTAAGAAGTATGTTCAATGCTATGGTTGTGGGAACCCTGAAACCGAGATAATTATTACCAAGACACAGATGATTACCCTCAAATGTGCTGCATGTGGATTTCTTTCTGATGTTGACATGCGAGACAAACTTACAACTTTTATTCTTAAAAACCCACCAGAGGCAAAGAAGTCTTCGAAAGACAAGAAAGCAATGAGGAGGGCTGAAAAGGAAAGACTCAAGGAGGGTGAAGCTGCTGATGAAGAGCTGAAGAAGATTAAAAAAGAGGCTAAAAAGAAGGGTTCCTCTACTACTTCTTCGAAGTCTGCTGCTCCCAAAGTTGCAGTAACAAAGAAGAAAGGCAAGCATTCTGATGAGGATAACTCCCCTGAACAAAGCCAGGCTGATGAGAATGAGGTGGCAAGTGACGGCGATGATGATGTCCAGTGGCAAACAGATACGTCACTGGAGGCTGCTAAGCAACGTATCCAGGAGCAGTTGAGTGCTGTTACTGCAGACATGGTGATGCTAACTACCACTGAAGAGAAGAAAAAGACGGTGAAATCTCCAGAGCGCGACACCAAGGCACCTGAAAAAGTTGTTAGTGCCCATGAGAAACTTGTTGATGAGATAAAGGAACATCTCAAGAAGGGATCTTCTCCTACTCAGCTTAAATCCTTCCTAGGTTCACTCTCTGGAGCCTCCTCCCAAGAAACCACGGATGCCCTTTTCACTGCACTCTTTGATGATGCCGGGAAGGGGTTTGCAAAGGAAGTAACTAAAAAGAAGAACTACCTTGCAGCAGCTGTTGCAGCTGCTGCCACAAAAGAAGAGGGATGGCAGATGATGCTCCTACATTCTATCGAATCATTTTGTGGCAAGGCTAGCACTGATGCAGCAAAGGAGGTGGCTTTAGTTATCAAGGTGTTGTATGATGATGACATCTTGGAAGAAGAGTTCATCGTTGAGTGGTATGAGAAAGGTATTGTGGGTAGTAATAAGAGTTCTCCGATATGGAAGAATGTCAAGCCCTTCATTGAGTGGCTCCAGAATGCCGAATCTGAGTCGGAGGAGTGATTCTGAAGCTCTTGGCATAGTTGCATTTGTCCTATGCATGACTGCTCTATGGTTTATTTTTATTTCAAGCATGTTTCTCTGTTGGTCAAATAAAGTACAGTGAGCGAGGTCCTTACATGCTCTCTGTTATTTGAGCCTTGTTTTCTTCAGTTTCTTGTTCTTCTTAATACTACATTTCCCGTCTGATTTTATATTTGAATTTGGTTTGCTGTTTGTTTTCTGCATCTTAAATTCTTAACGCCCATTCTTTTTTTTTTCTTTGCTCCTTATTTTTATGAGTTGATTACTTTTTTAAGACCTTTCAATATTATTTGCAAATTAAATCTCAATGGGCTTCTCATCGGTCCTTTTTTTTCATTTCCTATTATTATAGATCCATCCACATTGTACAGGAAAATTTGCTGAAAGATGGCAGCTTGAATTTGAAGCCGATTATTGCTTAACTTTTAATAGGAACATCACATGCACAAAGTACTTCTATGATCGACACGACTTAAAGACATGAGAAATTTAGCTCAGTTTAAAGGCCATAACTAGAGCCTAGAGTTCAGACAGAGGCTCTCTCAATTGAAAAGTGCAGACACTTCGTTACAATGTGATTTCTCTCTGGTAGGCTTCCCTAGCAAACGAAGATTACCTTACCACCGGATGTTACCAATTTTTGTTGTTGATTCGCTTGGTTTGCACCTGCCTGCTACCTCTACATGAAGCAATGATATACGAGTCTTGAATTCAAGCGATTATCATCGCAACAATATGGACATGGGTTTCTTCTTAAAGGCAAGGATGTAAGAAAGAAACTGTAGGCAGTGGAAAATCCTCTGGGCAACCTGCAGCAACTGGAATGCATGGTCGATGATGTTATTTCACAAGATCAGTAATGTAATGGGGATGGCAGCGACAAGGCATTTTAGACACCCTCAAGTCTAAGTAGAACCTCCTAGTACCTATATTCCCCTTACTGCTTTTATCTGCAGCTTCTTTCTCTTAACCAAAATATTTGCATCCATCATAAGCACAGTAGCATCTTCTTCAACTTCGGTTCCAAATGAGACTAAGACAGGCCTGAGACCCTACTCCATGTTTCAGTTATACAACATTTGACATTGATTTAGAGCACATGCTTGCAAAAGCATTTACAATTTAGACATGGCAATCAAAATGTTCACCATTGATTACACAAGCTGTGGCTGTCTTCCTAGTCACAGAGCTCCCAAGTTAGTCAACAATTGAGGGAGAAGCAGACTAAGCATAAGGTTCCATACCCAATTCTGGTTGCCACATGGTGATTTGTGCAGAAAAATCATATAGTGTGCACTTTCACAGCAAACACTAATTGGCTAAGTGTATAAAACCTCTGCTAGAGTTGAGGTCATAACTTCATATCAAATGGAACAAGGGGGTAAACATTTTAATAATCATCATATATTTCCAACAACCATTGTCTGTCTATTTAAAAAAGGCAAAAACAACATTCTTGAATGTCAATTCCCCTATTTACATCAACTTATTAACGACTTATCATTGTGCAGAGCAACAAGGAATTGAGAATTTCGATCTTCTGTAGCTTTGAAATGTCTTTGAAATTTCGATCTTCTGTAGCTCTGGGGCTGCTATCATCTGCAGAAGGTGCACTCAGATTGGGGAAGAACAGTGTTAAAACATTGTGTTTCTCAAAGCAATTCAATCTCTTACAAATATATGGGAAGATTCTGATTCATGCAGGTTAGAAATGACAGTGGGAAGTGAACTAAGGACATAAAAGAAAGAAAAATTGACTGAACCACAAGCCAGTTTGACAAATTTAACAGAAGCTTTCTGAAAACAAGCTATTGCAAAGGAAAGCAATTCCAATCATCATATCAGTGTCTTTTAACTAACAAACTATGAAGGATTTGCATAAGAGAATCTCACAATTTCCAGAATTAGGGGTTCAAAAAGGTTCAACTGATCATGTCAATTCACGTAATTAACATCATCTACACAAATTATGTGCCTTATTAACTAATTAAAACACAAATCAAATTCCAAAGAATCAAACCCAATTGATAAGAGAAATAATTAATTGGCATTCACCGGAAGAAAAATAAGGGAATCACCTATTGAGGAGACGAATCATGAGCGTTGATGCTGTTATAATATTTAGAAAATCGCCGAGGCGGCGGCTTAGATTTAGCCCGTTTTTTCTTCAACCCGAAAATCTCTTGAACCAGTGGCACGTGTACCAGAACTAACTTCCATGCCAACAACCACCCTACAGTTTTGAGAACAAATTGAAGAAAATGAATTCAATAATTATCAACAAACGAAATTACGAAATCCTTCAGATTACGAATAAAAGAGACATCGCATTTGAGAGAGAGAGAGAGAGAAGATGAAATTACAGAGTACAATGAAGGAGATGGCGAAGAGGATAGCGAGAACTGGACGGAATAGTATAAAATTTAGATAATTCGAGTACGAAGACGAAGAGTCCATGGACGAGAAGGAAGGTAGAAGAAGCGTGGAATCCAGGAATTTGGTGAAGGAGAAGACCTTTCCAACCTCGTTCCAATTCTGGGCTGGACTTGAATTATTGGGCTATAAACTTGGAAGTTCTAGGAATGACGATCTTAAAAGACGGTTAAAGAACGTTTATATCGTGTTTTTTATAAAAAATATAAAATGAAATAAATATTTTTAAACACTAAACCAATAAATTAATCTTTAGATTTAAATCAAGGAACGTGAAAAGTTGGTAGCGACCCACATTGCGACAGCCGACTTGAGGTGGCTAGTGGCTACGCCCACGGCCTCTCAAGATTTAAAATATTCGTCAATAGGCCCCTGATATTTTAAAATGTATAAATTAAACCCTTAATTAAAAGAATAGTTTAAACATTTAAAAAATTTTAAAAATTAAAATTGAAACTCAAACTTTTTCACCATGTTCTTTCACTACCACATTATATAAAAATATCCAATATTTTACACGAACCCTCTAGCTTAAGCGGTTAACGGAACGGTTGTTGTTTCTAATAGTCATGGTTTCGAGCACCAATGATCTCAGCAGAGTAATTGAGCGAATAATGTATATAATTTAAAATATTTATAAACTAATATATATATATATATATGATAATATATATATATTATACGTAAAATAATTTAAATACACACATCTAATATAATAAATATCATTTAATTTTTTATTATAACCAATATTAACCATAACTTGATTTTAAAGCCGCCAATGCTGATTTCTTTTCGTTCTAAATATCATAGCTGTCAACATTAATTGGCGGTTGGTATTTTAATAAACCTCAATTAAACCTATGTTAATACATCTGAACTATTAAAAAAATATCATTTCAGTCCTTCATCTTTTAAAATTTATACAATATTCACGTACAAATATGGTAAATTTCATGTTTTTTAAAGTTTTTTATGCTACTCATATTTATTATTTATGTTCAGAGTTTATAATTACATTTTCCGATAATATTAATTTTTTAATGTTTAAACTCGTAATATAAATAACGAAAAATATTCAATACATTTAATACGTAGTCTTTAAATTATACAACTATATTTTCTTTCAGAGTCTTAGAAGCCTGAATTATGATTCGATAAACTTCGGTACTATTGTTCTCGACTTTAATCTTTTTGTATCTTAAACTCCACGCATGCTTTGCATACAAAATTACAAAATAAAAAATATAATGTTTTGTAGACAAAACGATTTAAACTCGTGTCTCTAAACATCGTCTGTTTCTTTAAATATTTTTTTTCAAAATATATAAATTAAAATATGAATACATTCTTATTTATTTATTTATTTATTAAATCAGTCAATTTTTTAAACTAGATCTATATGTATATTATGGAGATTTAACAGTCGTTTGGTTGAATCTATGTGATTCTCCTATTTATACGCATCCCCATCGCCACTTATTGCATACTCTCTGCCACTTTCTCTCCAACACCAGTAGTATTTTCTTACTTTTAAGGTAAGTTTCCCTACCAATTCATTGCCACTCTTTTTGGGGTATTAACATGGATTGAAATTCTGGATTTTGTTTTACGTTCAATCACCTAGGATTTATTTTCTGTTACCCTGTTTCTGCATTTTGAATCCCAGGGGAACTTGAAATGGATTCCGCAACTCTTCACGAAGAGATCGACTCGTTCTTTGAGTCTGCTCCGCCGCTCAAAGATTCCTCCAAATTTACGGATAAATTGAATCAATTCATACATTTTGACTCTCCATCTTCAGGTGCAGAGCCGTGTGGTAACTCAAACTCAATTCTGTACACGTATTTTAATTTCGTTTGATTATACTCATTTGTATGCCATTTTGTAATTCTCACAAGGAAAAGGAAGGAGGGTTGTGTGCGTGACATCAGGCGGGACTACGGTGCCTCTGGAGCAGCGGTGTGTTCGGTATATTGATAATTTTAGTTCAGGGCATAGAGGAGCGGCTTCTACAGAGTGAGTAACGTAAAGATTTTGAATAAGTTCGAGATATTTGATTGAAGGTTGGGCTGTTTTTAAACTGATTGGATTTGCTTTCGCAGGTATTTTATTAAGGCTGGATACAAGGTCATATTTTTGTACCGAAGGTGAATTTCGTTTCTGTTGATTGTTTATTCATGTTTTGGTTATTTTGTGCTCATGCTCAGTGGATTTTTGTATTGATTCTCCGACTTCTGTGCATAGAGGAACCTTCCAACCATATTGCAGCTCTCTTCCTGAGGATCCTTTGCTGGAATGTTTCGAACTCGCTGATGATTCCGATTTTCAAGGTTTTGAGATTGTCCTTTACACAAATTATAATTTTTAATGGAATGTTTCTCTTAAATGCATTATATCAGTGGATAGGTTATTTATATGCATGTTGAGACATTGACCTGCATTATATGGTATAATGTGTTGGTATTTCCTACTGAGGTCATTGGGTTATGTCTTATATTTCAGTGCGGCCATCACATTTTGAAGCAGTGAAGAGGGCCATTATGAATCATCAAGCTGTATGGGATGTCGATATTACTAATTAATCATTCCTCTAGTGTTCATCTTTGAGCTAAGCTTTTGGCTCATTTAGTTCATGATTGCAAACCAAATCAACATTGCTTTAACAATTGGCAGTTTTTGCATTTTGTTGCAGGCAGTAGAAGGTGGTCTGCTTCTGAAACTACCCTTTACATCCATATTTGAGTATCTTCAGGTTGACTTCGATAAGCTTTCATGGACTCCTTGAGGTTCATATTAATGACCTATTGCCAATGTTGATTTCTACCTTTGGAAACTCATAATGTGTATTTAATGAGTAATGCTCAAATTACAGGGTTAAATATACTTAAAACTTTTGCGTTGTTATATCTTTTTTCATGGGTGAGCTACCATTTTGGTTAAAATAGCTTTAAATCAATTCTCTTATCTTTGCTTTTTGCAAAGCATAGCGATAACTTTAGCCTTTATCATGTGCTTTTTTTAATGGTTAAGCTATCATTTTGGTTAAAATAGCTTTAAATCAACGTCTCTCATCTTTGCTTCTGGGAAAGAAAAATGATAACTTTGGCAGAGGCCAGCCATATTTCATAATAAATAGAGTGAGATCTCTGAATTGTATTTTAGGAGAAATGTTGGGCACTGTACTTTTTCAGTTTTCTTCATATTTGGTAATCATATAGTTCTCATGGTAATTAGATAGCAGCTTTTAAGTACTCTTTGTTATTACATCGAAAATATGATAAATTCATCATGTACATCAATTATCTCTTTAACCGCAATGTCTTTTCTTTGCAAGAGAAGATGTTAAGGATCATTGCATTATCAATGAGAAGCCTTGAGCGTCATGCAATGTTTTATCTTGCCGCTGCCGTTTCCGACTTTTATGTTCCTTGGAAGAGCATGGTAATGACTTGATATACTAAGATCATCTTTCTTTTCTAGACCGAAATATAATGGTCATTTGAATAATCTGTTATGCATCTCTGTGTTGCTTTGTTGAAAAGACTGATTAATTGCACAGGCAGAGCACAAGATTCAGTCAGCATCTGGCCCTTTGGACATGCGACTTATGCAAGTTCCGAAGATGCTCTCAATGCTGAGGACAGAGTGGACTCCCATGGCTTTCTGCATATCCTTCAAGGTCAGACACGGTGATGCACATGCTTTATTGTCTGCTTTAGAAGCTAGGACCGATTAAAAGCGGTTATTGAAACGAATGCTCTAGTATCACGTATCATGAATCAATGATTCTGTTTTATCTGTTCTTTTATCAACAGCTTGAAACGGATTCAAAAATTCTCCTGGAGAAGGCCAATATGGCTCTTAAAAAGTACAAAATGCATTCAGTAGTAGCCAATGAGCTATTGACCCGGAAAGAGGAGGTTACCGTAGTAACAGAAAATGGAAATATTTCAGTTCGTCGGGATAAGACTCGACCAGAGTCCGAAGTGGAGGATCCACTGGTTGAACTCCTTGTGAAGAGACACTCAACTTACATTAAAGATGCTATAACAAAATCTCTAAGCGAGTAGGACATCATTTGATACAGACAACATAGCTTTCAAAACCACACTTTTATCTTTTGAAATTCTCCATTAACGCAGTTTTTCATTACTGTTACAAAGTCTGTAACAAATTATTTTCATTTCCATCACAGTTGTTAAAGTCGAGTCTGCCAAAGCTTCTGTAATGGAACAATAATGCAATTTGCAAGTTTGTGATTTTTCAATTCTTCCTTTTTTCAAGTCTATTGTCCTTTGAAATTATGTAGACGCCCTAGTTTCTTAGCCCACAAAGCAGCAACTAAAAAGGCTATAAATTTAGAATGCATTATACCCAAATGTCCAACTTGAACCTATGTGCAGCTTCTAGCTCTACCCATGACCCCTTTAGCAGCCGTATGCACCGGCACTGTTCGACACAAAAGTGTCGAACAGATCCACCATGGCTCATACATTCATCCGCATTCAAGATAGTGGGGGAGACGGGAAACATTAACCAGGAATAACATTTTCTTTCTTAAACTTAGAACAATTTTATATACAGTTTCTGTTTTTGCCTTTCGTTCAAGCACAACAGAAGTATTGTATGTATATACGTTGGGGATCTAAGCAGGTGCTGTATAAAGAGGTCATACATATTATGTACAACATTTTCTACTTAGCTTCATCATCTGTATTAAGCTCAAGGCCTTCTGCAGCTAGAAGCTGTCTTATGACCTTTATCTTTTCCTCTTCGGCTTTCTTTCGCATCAAGTCCCTTTTCTTTAGCATGAGGGTATGCCGCTTAAGAGTATTGTTGAACTGTTCCATTGATGCCTTTTTCTCTTTTGCCAAGATTTTTCTCTCTTCATCAGGATCTATCTGAAATTCCACCCAAATACAAATTTTAGGATATGAAGCAACTACATAGGAAAGACTCGCTATTTGTCTGTCTGAAATATAAAATAAGGATGAGAAGTCAGCTGTGTATAGGTGATGGAAAAACAGTAATATCGACAGTCTTACAGATTTTGTGTCACAACCCAGAATTAGTTTGAAGTTCAAAGATCAAATTCTACAGATGGAAATCTATTTCTTCAATTCTAGACCATGTATACTTTAATTAGAACCTACTGCTCTACATTGTGTACAGCACTAAACTTACCATACATACGATGACAACATTTAGAAAGTCCACCCTGGTACATACATGTAGACTGTTAGAGAAAAATCAGAAATAGGTAGTTACCTTAGAACGAGAAAGACGGCGGACACGAAGATTCAGCTCTCGCTGCTGCTGCTCGGCCCAAGCTGCAACAGCCATATCTCCACGCTGATCCCAAGCTTTTCGCTTTTTTATAAGCCACTCCATCCATGCTTCAGATGCCTGGAAGAAAGGAGAAACTTAGGAAATGCCACTCTTATATGATCTAGCACAGAGTAAAATAAGGGCAGAATAATCCGAACAGTGAACACTTAACACAGATATTCAGAGTAACTGGAATCTCACCATAACTAAACAAAATTTTAAAAACACAGAATAATTATCTCGGTTTTGGCAACAAATTAGTAGGAAGTGAGTCTCAAGTTGCTCAATTAAGAATTTTAAGAACCAAGTTAATAAATCATATATTTCTATAAGGGTAAACAACAAGATTATAAAAGTTAAAATTAGTAAATAAATTTGGATTGAGAGTTTTACATCTCTCACAGCACAGTTTGAATCTACAATTTCAGAAACAAACAAAAAAAAAGAGCAATGGCAAATCACTTAGAAAATGCACATCTAAATAGACCCAGTTCCCAAGCAAAGTCCAATTCAATAAAAATGCAGATCTTACCTTCATTGGATTGACACGGTTATCCATATCATATTGCCTCCGACGCTCCACATCTATGAGCAATTCGTAAGCAGCTTGAATCTTAATGAATCTTTCTTCAGCAGTTTCACCTTCTTCAAGAGCGCCTTTACCATCATAGACTTCAAAATGAAAAACAGATCGGTTAATAAGAATAAAAGCCATTATTTTTAAGAACCAGTGAAGTGGCAACAAATTTACAGTGAACTAGATAAAAACATATACTATTGGCATAACATCCAGGAGTCGTGAACCGGTTACATTTAACACCATTACACTCTACTGTCAACAGTTTGAGATTCTGAGTTCTTGTTTAAAGCAGCTATATGTATTTCACACGGTAAACATCATACCATGAAGGATACCCTGAATAATTCCTAAGAATAAAATCTGCCATTACCACATAAAGGGCTAATACTTCAAAACAATTGACCTTATATTGAAACCATACACACATATTTCGCTTAGAAACTTAAAAAAGGACACATACCATCAGGATGATAAAATTTGGCCAAACGTCTGTATGCAGTTTTTACCTGTTCTTCATCAGCATCCCGTTCTAACTCTGTTGTTCAGAAATCAAATTTTAAAAATTGTTACTATATATAATTTATCAATTAGCAAACCCAGGAAAAAAAGAGAACACAAATTGTTCAAGTATTTGACGGTGCTTTTCTCATCAAGCTAATAACGCTTACCAAGAGTTTCATAGGGAGATTTTTGATCGGACCAATTCGATGCCCTAACGGCAGTTCTCCTTTGATCGACCCGAAACCAAGGTTCCTTCCTGCTCCAATTTCTGGATAACCGGAACCACGGAGAGAACGAAGACGACCTGAAATCAGAGTTTCGAAATGAAACCCTAGTTCTGGATCGAGCATGATGGAGGTGGAAGAACCTACTACTACACATCAACGAAGAAAAGACCATGTTTGGTCTACAAACTGTCCTCAAATTGCTCATTTCCTTTTCCCTTCCTTTTTGGGATTGGTTACGAGCTTGAATAATTGGAATTAAAATAAAGAGAATTAGACTTTTAGAAAAATAAGAATTTAGGGTTTTCTTGAATATGAATTTGGGGATTTTGCATGGCAAACTGCAAAAAGGAAAAAGGGAAAGAAGACGTGAAGGAAGTGAAGAGGTTCTGATAACGAAAATTTGAATCTGATTAACTGAAATTAAACTAAATTAGTTAAATTAAATTTTGAATTTTTGTGTTTCTCCTAATTTTATTTTAAAAAATAACACAAATATTTTAATTCTTTTTACCGGGACGTTTTTGGACGCCTATTCATCGCTTTCAATTATATGATTAAAATAAGATTAAATATATATTTTGATATTTAATTATTTTAAAGTTTAATTTGGTTTTCTGAAATTTTCTTTATCCAAGGACACATCTCAACTTAAATAACATTTTAAATTAATTATCGTCGGTGATCAATAATTTTTATTTATAAAAAATTATTTTAACGCGAAATAAATATTGGAGGTGAAATTAATTTTAAAAAATAAAAACTTAAATAACTTTTCATATTTTTTATTTTATGCCTAAAAGACTAAAAGCTTCAACCAAAGTTTTAAAAATAATAAATATATATTTTTAATAAAAAAATATTTACTAATTATTTAAATAAAAAAATAAGGACAAGCTTGCTAATATAATCCTCCAGCATCCAAGAATATAGTAAGCTATACAACACCTAACTTTCATCACCCAAAATTCTTCTTGATATGCAGCACAAGGATTCATACTTACAAGTTTTGAACCCAAGAAGCTTCATTGAACAACTATAGTGTATATATGCATACATACACATATTGTAGTGCATTGTATACTTCATAAAACAAGACCTCCAAAAATTCATTTCCTTACCAGTTGAGGAACAAATTTCTGGTGAAGACAGCCTACACATATTGATGCTTCTCTAAGCTAGGTAGATTCTCGAGGACGAGCCGCCCAAAGCGAGCTCAGAGCACGTAGACGATGAAAGTATTCCCCCATGGCAAGAAATCCTCGAGCCGCTTGACGGGTTGTCAGGATTCGAACCATATGTTGCAATGTCTGCTGGCGAAGATGGTCTGCCTGTTTTCGGTAACAGAACATGCAATGACATCTTAGGGTAATACACACCCTGGCATTTATGTAAAAATTGAGGATGAAGAAGTATTGTCATACTTGGCTTACAAAGTTCTCTAAGCCTTCCAACTTATCTATTGCAGCAACCATCTGAGCTCTGTAGTTACCCGAACACAAATCGGACGCTATGTCCTCGGACAAACTCTGCTGCAATTTATCTACTCCTTGGGAAAGTGCATCTTCAGCTTGCTGAGATGATTGTCTAAGATTACAGACCTCCAAATGTTGTTGATCAGTCAATGGCTCAATCTGTGGCTCCACAACCTGAACAAATCGAATTTGGAGATCCGTAATTTACGAATATAAAAGTCATAAGTATCGATGCATCGGCCTGCACTTTTTGATTATCATAAGAAGTTATTGACATCAGTAGGTAGTTCATCAGGATTTGGACATGTTGCTTACAAGAAAATGTTTCCTACATATTCATATTGACCACAACAGTTGGGAAGTGTTTTGAAGGGAAAAAAAGAGTTGATTGAGACTGAGCATTACATTTAAGATCTCCGACGGGCGGAATCCTCCGATCCAGTGGAAAAAACGCTCGGCTGAAGTTCTCCAAATGCCTGAGATCAAATAGAAGACATCTGCCTTTGCAGCATCTGCTTTCATGCGGAACAGATTGCAGTAGTGGTTCAAGCCACTTTCTACCAGTATACGGAGCTCTATATCGGTAACATGTGCCGCGAGTGCGGTTCTAAGTTCACAAATATGTCTATTTTGCTCTTCGACCCAGTGCGAGTATTCCATCTCAAATGCAGTAATCCCTGGCAAATTCACATGAAACTATTCAAACAAGAAAGAAAGATGTATACACTGAACATTTACATGAGAAAAAAATGTGATATCCATAGGGAGGGAAACCTTTACATATAATTGTTTACCACTTAGATCACAAACCTGAGTTTACAGTTGCAGGCAATCCGAAACCACCGGCACCCGATGCACCGGTTTTGTATATACCCTGCATTAAGGCATTAACAAATCGGTTACATATGCTGCATTTAGAAACATCATTAAAAGGGACATTGCTTTTACATGTACCTGCTGCCTAGCTCTTTCAAGTTCTTGCTCCAGTTGAGCTAGTTTCAAACGACTTGATTCTAGTTGTTGAACATAGGCCTATAAGATAAAATCGGATCGTAAGTACTTCGTATATGTCGAGACAATGAAATAACTTCCACAAGCAAATAGTTTAACATGGAAAGCATTTTCCATATACCTTTTTCCGCAACCGGCTTTTACGAGCAGCTTCACGGTTCTGAGCCAGACGTTTCTGTATCTGCACACATTATGTTTCTTTCAATAAAGATGCATACAATTGAAACAAGTAGGAGGTGTGTGTGCTGGGGAGAAAGAGGGAGAGCAAATGCGACGAATTCGATACCTTATCGGCGGGCTTGTTTGTTTCTTGATCACTTATGGAAGGTTCAACTTGCTCACTAGATATAAATTCGGCCTATGATTTAAATCAGCAGATTCAGCACAGTTTAGTTACAGACAGCAACCAAAGAAAATGCTTAACGAACCAAGGAATAGAACAGTAATGCAACTTCACCTTGTTGTTTAGCCTTACATCTGCAGGCACAATCGAGGATGATCCGGTGTTCGGACTATTGTCGACATTGAAGGTGTCACCCCACCTGCTTATGTGGGTGAATTGCTCATATATCGCCATCCTTCTCGTAAGTTCAGTCGATGGTGAGTTCATATTCTATCAAGCAAACTGGAACAGAACCAAAAGCCAACAAGTTGCTTACTAAATCTTATGTCAAGGACCGAGTCTGCGATTTTCGACAATATTCAAATGGTTTTCTTACCTCTATCTATGAATCAATCTCCATGGGAGGAAGACGAAGCAGCGAAACAAATGCCTGAAACGAAAACACAACAAAAACCAACTCAATAATATATGCAAAAATCACAACCATGGAACGAAGTTCATGTACTAAATCAGACCAAAAGAAATGAATCTCTAAAAAGTTTCAAGCTTCTCATAAACCCAGAACGAATCCTAAATATTGAGAGAAACTTTACTATCCTTATGGATCAACAGAACTTCCAGATATCAAATTCCTTTAGAAACAAAACCAAATGAACAGTCAAAACTCTGTTGCTTCTGTGCAAAAGGCACCTTCAACCACTCATTGGAAGCAAACAAAGAATAGAAAACAACCCACAAATTAAAAATAGTTCATTAGCAGATAGGAAGAAGGGGAAAGGAATATTTCCAAGAATCGCTAGTCAAACGTTAACGTCCAGTGTTGACACTTAAAACAGCACAAGTAAGCAAAAGAAAAACGCTACAACTTGGGGAAAAAATATACTATGCGCATAAACTTTATTTTAACGTACGCACTGCACCCTCTTTAACCAATGCTACTTATATTTAATTTACTAGCCGATTAATTTATATCGAATATTATAAATATCTATTATAAGATAATTATCTTAATAAATCATCTTGTTCATAGTATTAAGATTTAAATATTTGTTATTATTATACGAGTTCTTTAGTCGAACCATTGAATAGTTATTATTGTTAAAAGTCACGAGTTCAAACATCATTACTGTCAACAGAATAATTAAACGATTAATGTCAAATGATGGAAATCGATATATCATTTTGAACTACCATGTATGAAATTAAATTTTACAATCAAATTCAAGTAAAAATTATAAATTTTCCCCAACTTCAATTTGCGTCACCCTTTAGCACATTATGACGTCATTTCCCTCTCCACAATTGTAGCAACCTTTTGGCTGTCGGCTGTCGGCTGTCCGAAGGAGATTTTATGGTCGTCGTCCATTGGGGTCCCACGTGGTGGAATAGGATTTGACGATGAGTTTTGTAGTTGGTAAACGTAGCAGACAGCCACTCAACTCTTTTATAGACTCCCCACAAATAGTACATTTCTAGAAACGAAAAGAAATTAAAATTTAATCTCAATAAAAATAAATATTGTGCGGTACTTGTATTTATTTTTTTCCTCTTAAAAATAATAATTTTTGAACTCGAAAAATTAAAAAAAAAAAATTCTTTATACTGATTATCACTCCTAAAGTTTATCTAAATTACAAATTATATTAAAAATGTTTTTTTAATCGGTTATACCAGTAACAATAATATATATTTTAAAATATACTCTTAACCATTAAACATTAATCATTTAATCATTATGTTACATTATTGATGCTCGAACTCGTAACATCAGGAACAATAATCGTTTCTTTAACCGCTAAAACAATATAGTTTGTGCTAAAAAAGATTTTTTTAAATTTACGAGTAATATGATAGTTAATTTTAAATAATTAAATTAATTATTAAATTATGATAGTTAATTATTAAATTATCAGATAGATACTTGGTTATTATCTAAATAAGTAATTATTTAAAATATTCGTTTAAATAATAATTAAGTAATTATATCCCTAAATTAAAAGTTGGTTTAAATTAAATATTAGTTTAAATAAAAAAATTAGTCAATAAATATTTATAATAACATATCAATAATGGATCACTTTAAACACATCTTGGCCCACTCATTCGTTGCCAACATGCATCATAGAACCCCAAATGCTAGCTGCTTAATGATTGAACCCAAAATTATATAGAAGAACAGTTTCCATGCCCCATTTGTTGTAAAAGAATATCATCAATGGAGTAATATAGACATAATATTAAAAACTATTGTTAAAGTCCAATCGAATAATTATTTTAATTTATTTTTTAAATTAATTTAATCTTTAACACTTTATTTTAAGTTAAAATATTTTTCTACGGATAAAAAATATTAGTTAACTAATGATAAATATTTTGAAATGATTTGATAGAATCAAGTATTATCAAAAAAAATAATTTTATAGTTTATATAATTTTATAATTTTTTTACTAATATAATATTTTTTTAAATCAAAATATTGTTTATATGACATTACCATATCAACGTTCTATGATAGATCGTTTCAAATAGTTTAACGTTAATTGACTAACAATTTTTAAGTAAGTTTCTAGTCTACTTGTTTCACCTCTGATTACATCTTTTTCTATATCTGACTGCATTAACATCTAAATTGTGTGCAGGGACGGAGCTACTAAGGGGTGGGGTTCTTCCCCCTCCGAAGATTTTTTTTTCCATTTTTGTCTTCTTATTTATTTTTAAAAAATATTATTTTTTTATAGATTTATCCCATACTTTTAAATATTTATGTTTTATTCTCTTCAATCCGAAATTTGGCTCCGTCCCTATGCGTAATCGTCAGCTTCATAGATTGCTTCTCCCTAAGCTGGTTCTTGTCCTGCACTGCTTTGGCTGCAGGCTCAGCTAGTTCTTTCAAGCTTTCCTCCATGGCCAATAACTCATTTTTCTGCTCAATTGCAAGGGTGGTAGAGGAATAATTACAAGACAAAAGTAGCAACTAGCAAGGATCTTGAATGCCTGCTGCTTCTTGATTGGAAGCCCCAATCAGTGTCCTTTGCCTTGAACTGGTGCTCCTCGACTGCCAAGAGCAAGAGTGTCTATCATCTTCAACCACTTGAGTAAACAAGCTAATAACAAACTCCAAGAAGAAGCAATGGAATGAGGCTTTTGACCATGGGAAAGACTCAAACAAGCTGAGCCATTAGGAAACAAAGACACTTTGATTTACCGTAGTGTGACCATCTTGAGAATCAAATATATATAATTCTTATCAATAAACGCATTAAATAAATTAAAAAATGTAACACCATCAACATTACTCCGTGTACGTATATTTATGGTAAGTTAATCATATTGTTTAGCGTAACTAACTAACTAACTAATTACTAACTAATTAACTGATATAACGATTATTAATCATAATCTAACTGTTATTAACATTAAAAAATATTAATCGTTAATTTTTCAGATGATTAAAAGTTAAAGAGAGGTTGATTACTTATTAATCTGTAACATTTTACGATTTTTTAAATATTTATTATTTTTTAAAAAATAATAATAAATTCCAATAAAATAATAATAAATTCATCTCTTCAATAAATATTACATATATATTTTAAAATACTTAAATAAATAAATTTTAAACACAAATTTCATACTTAATTAAAAAAATTACTTATATAACTTAAATAGAGAAATATTGTATTTTTTTGGTAGGCATAGACATAGTTCTCAAAAATTTGGAGGAGGATGACATAGATGTTACACCCGCTGCGGGACAAGTCAGCTCAAAATATAGCTTAATGGAATTCCTTTTGTAGGGTAAAAGAAAAGGACCGATCGCGATGGGACTCGAACCCACAATCTCCCGCTCCGGAGGCGAGCGCCTTATCCATTAGGCCACGCGATCAGCTGATGCCTAAATTCTCTTATATCACTAGTGTACTTAGTTCTGCTCTGATTAGTTGGCTATCTGTATCCTAATAGGGCTGCATATTAATTGATTAAATCTCAATATAAGTTAGATTCTATGTGAAGTATATCATTTAATTAAAACCTGAGCCAAGGCATAAGGCTGGATTCATGGATATAAAGAATCGTTACTTTAGAAAAAAAATTAATTAAACATAAAGATTTGAAATTGCATTTATAAAAATGGATATCACCCTAAAAATGAGACAAGCCTTATAGTTAAGGCTTCGTCGACGCATACTTGGTGGTTCTAAGATATTTTTATTATTTGACTCGATATTTTATTTTAGTGATTGAGTTGATTGAACAACAAGGAGTTAAATCAGAATATTGTATATCAAAATGGTTTTTTTCTTTTAAAATATTAATATTCGATGAACTGACGGTACCTAAACATATGACTCAAGAACTAAAAAAAATATCATAAAATTTTAATCAACATGCTTCCTACATACGAGAAAAATTCAGTTTCTTGTACCTTTTTACTTCACCTTCTCAAGTTTGGGTTAACAATGCAAATCAATTTTGCATTGTTTGACAAACTAGAAACAAGAATACCTTCCATGTTGGAGCAATGTCCTGTTCAAGATCTGTTGGTTCAAAACAATGGAGAACACGGCACCACGTATGTTGTTGGAATTGTGATTTGTGTGGTCCAAGCTTATGTAGTCTTGTCCATGAAAAACTCTGGGGCAAGACCACGCCATGCCGGAAGGTTGATCGACGATTATCGTGCTATGGTTGCAAGAGATGTTAACCTTGCTGTCGATGCATTACCGACAAATGCTCGATCGTACGACCGATTGTCGTTGAAGATTGTGACAGAGTTCATGCTTCTCAAACAAATAAAAATAGTTAGATAATGTCGATTATAGAGTTAAACATTAATCTGAAAATGCTTCGAATAATATTAAAAGTAAATACTAACAAAAGTTTAGAGAAAGAATTTATAAGGCATCAAAAAGAGATAAAAATAATTAAAAAAGTGGAGAATACGAAGATGTAACTCAATCAGTTGTATGGGTAAATTAAAACTCGAAAAATAAATTAAAAGATCATGCTTTAAACAAAAAATAAAAATCTACGTTTTTATAGATACAAGTTAAATGAAGTGATAAATTACTATATATTCTCTTATTAAAAATGATAATTATAAACTCTAAACAAAAAATATCTAAATACCAATAATAAGATTTTATTTGAGTCGTGTTATAAATGTTCTAACTAAAATTATCGATAATCTGGGTAAAATTTTAACTTCTAAATTTTGATTAGTTAAATTTCTTGTTTTAGATATTATTTTGAAACCTTCGACTTATGAACCTCCTCAAACGAGTCTCGATAAAATTGTAATTAATCGATAATATAGATTATAATAATCGAAACTTTAGTGGCTAAAATATAATCAAATGAAAGAATAAGACCCTCTATCTTAGTTTACCCAAAGAAATTCTTCCCGTTTCAAACCCAGTCCATTTCTCAAGGGTAAAAAACTCGCAGACAACTGGTCCCTTTAAACTCAACACAGAGATTAATCCCAAATCTTAAATCTCATTTCCTCTTTATCTCTTACTCTGTAGAGCAATATCCAAGTTCTATTAACGACGATTTTAGGGTTTCATATCCCACAACAATATCAAAAATGGTTAGTTATCTCCTCCTTTACTCTTTCGTTTCTTTTTACACGAAGATTTTGGGTGTGTTGATTTATGTTTAATTGCTGCTTCTTAATCATATATAGAACCGTCGATTGCTTTACACAAGGTGATTCGGGTGTTTTTTTTTTAATCTAGAAGTTCTACTTCTGGAAAATAAACGTAGGATTTTGAGTTCTGGAAAACAATAATCGAGGGAACTAGCTTAAAAAAAAATATAAGGATTGGGTTTTTTGCTGAATTTGAAGAAGAAACAACGTAAACTACAGACGGAAGAGAAACCATCAATCAGTGTTCTGTTTTTCTAGATTATATTGATTTGTACTAAATTATTTGATTTATTTCCATTGTTCTGCATGAGTTTGCTTCAGTTTTTTTCCTCTGTCTATGTTAAATGTAATGCCTAAAGCTGAGTTGGTTTCAATTTTGACTGTATTATTTTAAATGTTTAGCCCTAATTGGAGACATACACAACTCGTTGCCAATCTTTATCCCCATTTTCTTAAGTTAAATCTATTAAGTTCTCTTCATTATACGAGACATTATGATGGACTTTATGCATAAACCATTTGTTATATTTAAATGTTTCAGCCACATGAGCCGCATCCATTTAGTGTGTGTGAAAGTTTATAGCTTATTTCATGTGTATGTTTTTTTTTTTGACAGCACAAATTGGGCCGAAGTCATCGTGACAAAGTGCAACAATTCATGACTATAACTGGTGCAAGGTAACCTCATGTTCTTTGGTGGTTTATGTTCAAAATTATTGTTAACGACTTAACGTGGAGGTAGTTTGAATAGTGACTGAAAAATGGTTTATGACTAATGACTAAAAAGAAGGATCAGTAGTATGGAGAACCTAGAAACATGATATTATATACTAATGACTATACAATTTCCTATTGAGCCTTCATAATCAGCCTTAGCATGCTTTTTGTTGGATTTACTGACTGTAGCAAGTGAAGAATTGTGGCTTTACCTTTTTCTTTGCTTTTTCTTTCCAATATATGACTTGGCTTCAGCTCATATGCTTATATCTTATTAACTGTTACTGTCTTTATTTTTTAGCCTAAGGAGTTGATTGATCTCAAAGTTTCACTAAAACATTGAAAAACATTTCTTAATTCAAATGTGTCCTTAGTTTCCAAAAATATTGTCATTTGAAATAGTGATCAGCAGTGTCGATATCATCATATGGGACAATGGTTTTAGAATTGTTCTCTTTGCTAATTGGCAAGAATCTTGTTTCTGTTTTTGTCTTGGTGGACTGAATAGACTCAATCAATGGGAAGATGCTCCCACACCTCTGTTTTTGCTTTTTAATGACATTGGTAGTGATTGCTTCCTTATTGAACAAAATACTGACTTTCTTACTGAATTTTAAATAACTTTCTCATCAGTGTATTATTATGCTCCTATGCTAATACCATTTGATTATGTTCATTATGAAAGTTAACTTTTCTAATTTTATGTTGCTTTAACGTACCCATTGGTTTACTTGAACTTAAAACTACGTTTTACCCCTTCAATGGTTTCTATGTTTATGTAGATATAAATGTGCATGCTTTCAAACATGATCTTTTGTTTCTACTTGTATAATCAGTTTTATAGAGTTCTTTTGTTTCAGACACATCTTTTATAAGTTGTTGCAAAGCTTGTTTAATTAAGAAACATACATAGTATATATAGATATAATCACTTCTATTGTTCATGGATTTTACGCATTTCTTTATTTAACTGCAGTGAAAAAGCTGCTCTTCAAGCTTTGAAGGCCAGTGATTGGCATCTTGAAGGAGCTTTTGATTTTTTCTACAGCCAACCACATATTAAAAGTTATCCTGATACTAAACAGTTGGAAGAGCTTTATAACAGATATAAAGGCAAGCGTTTCTTAAACTTTTTTTCCTCTCCCAATTTTTACTCTGTACTTTCTACGTGCCTTTCTTTAGTGCCTTTAAAAAATTGGATAATACTATAAATGTGCACATAGAGGTTTGTCGTATTTTTCATCTTGTTTTAGTATTATAGATGCAAGGTTAACAGATAATGCTGATGAGTTCTCTTGTTTATTGGAGATATTGATATATTTTAATATTTTGATTTTGTGAAATCTATGAAGTCACCATCTGCTTCTTGCTTTCCGTTTATTAACACCTCGTCTATATGTATTGCTCTATTTGATTCCTTTCATAAGAAAACTTAAATGTTTTGTTCAGATCCCTACACAGATATGATACTCGTTGATGGTATTACTCTTCTATGTAATGACCTTCAGGTAGCCTTTGTTAACAATTAAGCTTTGATGTGGCTTTTTGATCCATTTTGTTTGCTTTTCTTTTATTTCATATATAGATAAAATTATGGTTATTTCAAATTTTGGATGATGTGGGAACCTTTTTTTCTGACAGGTGGATCCTCAAGATATTGTTACGGTATGTTTGCATCCTGAGGCACAATCAGTTGTAATAAAAGGCACTCATAATTTCATATGAAGAAAATTGATCATGTTGCTGCATGTATATTATCTGCTTTAGCTTACATTTTGCCTAGGTTCCGAAGTCTTAACAAAAGGTCTTGGGATTTGGCAGAGGCTGTTGGCTACTTTATCACTTTTCTGCTTATCTTTTACACTGCATGTTTGCATTGACCTTGATATTTGCTTTTTTCTCATTGTGACTACTATTAGTTTCCAGATTTACATACATAGTTGTAATAGTCTTGACAAATGGTGATAAAATTCTTTCTAAATTATCTTTCATGGTGCCTGTTTGGAGTTAAATGGTTTGCTATTTAGAGTTTGTGATAGCAAGGTTTTAACTTTAACAAAAACTAATGAGGTGGAAGAATTATAGGGTTCTAAAATTTTCCCCACCACTTCTGGCTAGCAAGGATTTTTCTGTCCTATGGTAATGACGGATGTAATTATTATAGGTTTTGAGAACTTGAGAATATATGTTATACTAACACTCGAAAGTTATAACCTTGTAGAAGCTTTGACAAGTTGTCAATTTATAGTTACATGTTCCTATCTGATTTTAATATTTTGTGGACAGCTATATGCTAATAATGTCGTAAATTGCAGTTAGTTCTTTCATGGCACATGAAGGCTTCCACCATGTGTGAATATTCCAAGCAAGAGTTCTTCACTGGATTGCAGGCACTAGGGTAACTATTTATATATTTTTGTTTTTCAAAATTTTCTAATGTTGAATGGTATTCTTTGTCATTTGACCTACTATGAAGATAATGCCGAAAGAAATACTTTTTCTTGGCAGGATAGATTCTTTGGAGAAGTTCCGTGAGAGGATATCATTCATGCGCTCTGAACTTAAAGATGAACGTATGATCTATTCTTTATAGAGTATAATTTCAGTGTAAAATTTAAAAAATATTTTAGCTTGTCAGACACATATGTAATGCAGACAATTAGCTTGTAAAATAGGTTTGGTTTATTATTATGCCGTGACTTAGAGTAAACATATTGTGTTGTTGGTGATGCACACTTGTTTTCATCATTGCTTCTTTTGACTGCAGAAAAATTCAGTGAGATATATAACTTCGCATTTGGCTGGGCAAAAGAAAAGGTATACCATCTTTTCATGCCAATAATCCTTAATAGTAATTTTCTCTAGGCAGAGAGGATTTCCACTAATTGAAAGAATGGTTTTGGTAAAATTTGTTTGCATGCAGATATTTTGGAATGTTGTTTACTTTTTTTTTTTTGGATATTTATGTTACGATAGTCAACGTTTTGGCCTTCAGCTTTGTTTTGTTTCTCTGCCATGTATTTAAAAACAAGTCTACTTTGAACTTGATGAATTAATATACTTTCACAACCAACTAGAATATCATTGTGCTGAAAAGATGCATTTCCCTGATAGTAATGGGTACTTAAGCTGCATGCATGTACTAATACTTTATTGTCTCTCTCAGGGTCAGAAGTCTTTGGCATTGGATACTGCAATTGGTATGTGGCAATTGTTGTTTGCTGAGAAGCAGTGGCCATTGGTGGATCATTGGTGCCAGTTCTTACAGGTACCTTAGATTAAGAAACATATTGTGCTCTTTCTTTCATAGTCATAATCACTAATTTGGGAGTAATAAGTTGTAGTTGACCTGCAATAAGTTAAACCTTAGTCTCTAGGTGTTAATTGTGAGGTATAATATTTTTCAATGTTTAGATTTAAATTTAATTCTGAACAACTATTACGTGACATTTCTTCCACAAAAGGTGATAATTCATAATTTCAAAGGTCTATTCTTATACTTAAATTGATCTCTTAGATATCCGTTTTTAGGAATATCTTTACCATGAAATTTTAGCTGAAAAATTAGAACTTGGTGTGCTTTTTCACCTTTTCATTGTTTCTTTCTTAAAAGATGCAATTTTTGCATTGATAACAAGCTCCATAAAATTGCATGTACGATCCCTTCTCCATATCTTGGTTTTCCAGATATTATAAAATTTGACGAGGCTTCTTGCATTTCTTCTGCATCAATCTCTACTTTTAGTTGTTTTCTAATTGGATTTTATGCAATGATGCCATTCAAACCAGGCTCGACATAACAAAGCAATCTCTAGGGACACATGGTCTCAACTTTTGGAGTTTGCTAGGGTAAGTTATAAAAGCTTCAATGTCACTGTTTCTTAGATAGTCCTGCTTGTATATACATTTGAATCAGTTTTATTTTGTCGTCAATAGCAAATTAGTAGAAAACTTAAAATGTATATAGTAAAACTTGGATGCAATTAACCTTGATTTGGGTTTAACCTCGGATGCATTTAACCTTCTGGAATAGCCAGGGAAAAAGAAAAGAAAAGAAAAATTAGTGTATACCTCTCAATCAATTGATCTATGCAGATTTTCATCATTTTAACTCCTTGGTGGAGTAGTGGGTATTAGTTAAATGAAAGGCAATAGAAAAGTCATGTCGAATTGGGTTTGAATCGCATAGCCCTGAAAAAGACTTTTTCAATCCAATGAATTAATTTCCCCCTGAATGATTATGGTATAGTCAATGATACAATGCGAATACAGGAGAGGAGAGCACTTAGACAACAAATTTTTTGAACTCTGAAGTTGTTGAGCTGATTGCTACTACTTTATTTCTTTGGTTGTCTAGGATCAGCAGGAATTGCCGACACCCCGGCGTTTACCTTTCTTTTATACATAATCTTAACAACTTTAATTTTATTTTTTTCGATTCATACTTGAATGAAACAGCTGGATTCTATTGTTGCTAACCCATTTTCCTTTTTTTCCTCCGTTATGAGCAGCTCTTTCCTTTTCGAGATTGTTCTTGGCTCATTAAAATGTTTTACTAGTCGTTACAGTTGATCATACAGAATATTGTTTCATGATCAACATGGTATGTTTTGAAATATTGATGTGTGCCGAATTCCATCGTCATGTTACTGCATGTAAACCGAACAATTTGTGTACCGATTGCATTGATTATTCTTTTCATGTCGTCTTGTTGCAGACAATAGACCCTTCCCTATCAAATTACGACGCTGAAGGCGCATGGCCGTATCTCATAGATGAATTTGTTGAATACCTGAACGAGAATGGCATCATCTCAAATAGCCAGTCCATGACTGATTGGAGTCAAGAACGATGAACATCTGCCGCATGCTTTGTGTTGTGTAAGTCTTTGATCTTCTGAAAATAAGATGCAGGATAACTGATGTGGTTGTTATATGACTTTCAATGGACAACATGAACACATTTTTACACACTGGGATTGTTGGTATTCGATGATATATGTTCATTTCCTTTAAAATTAACCCTCCAACATTTAAATTTTTCATTCTAGTCACCAAAATTACGTTTCACGTTGTTTAATGGGCTATTCGAAGTTAGAATTAAAAAAGTAATTCTTTAATTCTGTAAATTGATAAGCTTAAATTTGATCAAATCGAAAATCGGTAAAAGCTTATATCAATGTGATAAACTTAACATAGATTACTTTATAAACATCACAACTAAAAATTTTGGAAAGTACTATAAGAAATTGATTTTAAAAAATATTTTTAAATTATTTAATTTAAAATAAAAGTATTTGATATTACTATTAAAAATGTTTTTTAAATAAATAAAATATCTATTTTAGATATTCTTTCTAAAAATATAAAAGGATTTGTAATATAAACAAGAATAAGTGAATAGTTTTATTTAAAAGTATTTTAAAAAAATAAAAACAAAAAAATCAAATTTTAAAAATATTTTTTAAATCAAACTAAAAAACAATTTGAACCCTAATTTATTTGGGGATGTTTGCGATCTAAGCACTAAATTATTTTAGGTTTTTAAGTAATATTTATTCTGGCTTTATAATCTGTTTTCCATGCACTTCAATTATATGTTTTATTTGTCGTACGATAATTAGTATTATTTTTAAATTATCATCTAAATTTTTTTAACGATTTAAATGATAAAGATATTAAGAAAAAAAACTTCGTCAAAAAATATCCAAATAGACAAAACTTATGCTTGAAGTACACGTATAAATTGATTTTTATGTAAATTTATTACTTGAAAACTTGGTATAGATGTATATATTGAGAGTTGTTTTAGTTTAACAATTATATGTAAGTTTTATTTTCTACGGATGTATTCAGTACCAAATATTTTTGAAATGAGATTCGTACTTCTAAACTAAAAGTAATTGGCATAAATTAATAGATACGAAATGCATATTCTCAAGCACTCTATGATTGTTTAGATGATCATCTTGGACCGTTTGTCAATCTTCGATAGGCTACAACGCATGAAATTATTTGAGACGGGCCTTTGCATCCTTTGTAATGTTGGACAAGAGACTCGAAATCACTTATTTGTTAAGTGCTTGTTGAGTGCCCTTAATCAAAACAAATCTGAGAAGCTGTTCTAAATCTCTGTGGCATTCAATACAGAAATTTGGATTGAGATGGGACATTACTTTAGCTATGTTCTAACTTAAAAGGTAAGAGCTTGATTGTGTTCATCATGAAGCTTGTTTGGAATTCAATTATTTATCATATATGGGAGGAGAGAAATATAAGAAAATTTAGGAATATACGTAGAAATTGGACTGAACTTTTTGGATGTATAAAATTTACTCTGGGTATCCAAATACAGGATAAAAATATACATATGGATGATCTAAATAAAAGTATATGTACAACTTGGGAAATTTTCTAAGAGGGATGGCCGCCCAAGAGTATCTATAGGGTTTATACTTGTTTTCAGATTTGGATAAATAAAACTCAAACACTTATTCAAAAAATAATATTAATTAAAAATTTATATTAAAGTAATTAATTTATAATTTTATAAACTCAACAAAACTTTTAAAATCAAATAAAGTTTAATTCATAAAACTTTTTCTTCGCATTAACTACATTTCTATTTAATATTCTTTCTAATTAACCATCTGTATTGAAAAAAGTATAGGAAGGGTAAAATTTATTTTTTTATGCATTCGCTCGTATATTCGTTTTAAATTAGAAAATTTAAAGTTTAAGATATAAAATATAAGGGTTAATATTTAAAATTTATTTTTTTAAAAATTTTCAACAAGAGACATGAAAGGATAAATGATAAAGAGACAAAAGATTTTTACTCAATAGAAAATATGGAAAAATAGTTAACGAGGGTATACGTGAATGGGATATACGTGGCTCATTGTGGTGAAAGGGAATAAGCAGTAAATATTTAATTGAATCAAGCTGTATAATTTTTTTATTGCTCTTTTGGTTTCAGAGTCTAGCCCTGAATAATTCAGATCGATCCGCGTTGCACACCTAGTTTTGGTGGGTGAGTCTCCCAGTAGAATTTTTTTTGCGTACACAGCGTCTCAAACCTGAAACTTGCTTAAATGAAATCAAGTTGCTTACTACTTGTACCAACCCCTGCAGGTAGTTGTATAATTTTTTTAAAATTACTTGAATTGATAAATTTTATTTTATAATTTAAAATTTATTTTTTAAAATTAAAGTGAATCAAATTATTTAATTTTTATTTAATTTTAATCGTAAATACTTATAATTTTATATAACTAGTTATAATTTAAATGACTATCTAAATCATAATATATATATTTATTTACTCTATATTTTCTATATGAGCTGTAAATATGAAATAGAGTTATAATACTCAACTGAACTAAAAATAAATCTAATAATTATTTTAAATTTTAGTTTGTTTGATTTTATTTTATAATAAATATAATTTATAAAACTATGATTTAAATGAAGTTAAATTTTGGCGAATCTAACTTTGTCCCCCCTGTCCTATGCACATGAGGGAGCATATCATTATCATATTGGAAGATGATTTGGTTCAATTCAATCAAAATTTACTCTACACTTTCCCTTTCCTCTCTTATCCTATGCAGTACTGTTCAAAACAAAGAAACACGACCGTCCAGCTGACAGGGTGAGTTAAAAGAGTGAAAAAGCAGTGGCCTTTGTAGTCTAATGGCAGCCAGAGAGGCGATAATCGAAATGTTCGGTGCTGAAAATGGACAAACAGATGAAGAAGACGAGAGATGGATCACTCACTACTCATCAAACCACCAAATACTGTTAGTTGGGGAAGGCGATTTCTCCTTCTCTTTGAGTTTGGCCAATGCTTTCGCCTCTGCCTCCAACATGTGTGCTTCTTCTTTGGACTCATATGGTACACAAAACAAGCAAACAGTTTGCTCTTTATGTAGTGTTTTATTACAATTTCATCATTCATACCAAAACCCAAAATTTTTTCATGCTTTTTTGTACCTATTTTTGAAGATTTGAGAAAGGGTTTGAGGAATGGTAAGAGTATTATGTTGATAATATGAAGGCATCATCTTCTTTTATTGATAATCCATGTTTAATATGTAATTATGTAAGTATGTATGTTTTGCTATGTCATTTATTGATGTTGTGGTTAAATAGATGATTTGAAGAGGAAGTACAAGAATGCAGTGTCAAATTTGGTGAATCTTAGGATTCTAGGGGCAACCTTGCTACATGGAGTGGATGCAACCAAAATGGATCATCATACTGACTTGGCCAACCGAAAGTTCGATCGAATCATCTTCAACTTTCCACATGCTGGCTTTTATGGAAAGGAAGATAATCTCCATATGATTCAGTAAATTTCTTCTTTGCAATATTGCTTTGTAATGTTCCTATATGTGTATTTAGTGTCTTAGGATATGTGCTCATGCATGACAGGCTTTTGACTTGTTCATATCATCAATGTCTTTGCTATCCTTTTAAGTTCTATCTAAGTTTTCTATAAGTTACAGCAAATTTACATTAATTAGTTCTGTTTTTCGAGCGATGAATATGGTAGTGCTATGTGTTAGAAGTATGTTGAACCCCAAATGTTTGACAATATTATTTCAAGAACATTGAGGTGTCTCTTTTAGATTTGGAAGGAGTTAGACCATGAATGTAAATTGTTTTTTGCTTCATAATTTTGTTTCTCTTATTAGATTAGACCTTGATGCTTGTATTCAAGAATCAAGAGATCATATGGAAGTATTTAGTTTTCCCTTTGGCATCCACACTGTTTTTCACAATTTCATCGTACTAATACAGGTTGCATAAGAAGCTTGTACAGGGTTTCTTTCGGAGTGCGAGTGGCATGCTTCGAGTTAATGGTGAAATCCATGTAAACCATAAAACCGGCAGTCCGTATTGCCTGTGGAATCTTGAGAAATTAGCTACCAAAAGCTCTCTGGCATTGATTCAGCGTGTTGGTTTTTACATAGAAGATTACCCAGGTTATCAAAACAAGAGAGGGGGTGGTTCAGATTGTGATGTGCCCTTTCATCTTGGTGAGAGCAGTACCTTCAAATTCAGCTTTAATCCTCGAGCTAATAAGGTTCCTAATGGACTCGGTTCAACGCATAAAAAATCTCAGCACAATCTCGCCGTTCCATTGCCGATGCAGCCATGGTCAATTTCTGATTTCAACTATCCTCAGAGGAATCACATTGTGAATCACATCCCAATAATTTTTGGGTTGCCGCCTACCATCCCTAATGGGAACCAGTACACCAGGGGCTCCGATACAAACTTAAATGGTTTGGTCCCAACATATCAAAGGAATAGGTACGGTGTGGAGTATCCTGAAAGATTGTGTTCTGCTTTCGGTGATAGAAACCTAAACAGTTTGGTCCGAACATACGAAACGAATAGTTATGGTGTGGAATATCCTGATAATATCCGGTCTTATCATGATGCCAGTCTTGCCAGAGATTATGTTCTAGGAAGACCGAGGTCTGGTCTTGACAGACAAATGGTAGAGACAGAGTTGCCAAGAACCCTGAATGGTAATTCGCATTACATGCATGATCATGAACTTCGCCATACTAGCAATTCGAAGCCACTCCTGCGTAGAGAGGTAGCATGTCAAGCCTACCGTCCGAATGCACCCGATTCCCGGGGTGTTCTCCGTTTGTAAGTACTGGAATCTTTTTGCTTTTTGCTTATGCTAATTACAGTATGGAGCAGCATAAAATGATATGTATATTATTATTATATAGACAACTTCCGATGCTTCGAACATATTACGTAAAAACTGCATAATATTCCTTTGAAATTAGGTTATCTTTTTTGCATGGAACTTGGAATGTAATTAATGCTTATTAACAAATGACATCTTTGGTTTGGTTTGGTTTACCTTGATGTTTAGTGCCTATCCCTTGATTCTTAAAATAAAATATTAGGACATAAGATTCGAGCATGAATCATCTACAAATAACCTAGTATGTTATTAGAATTAGTTGAGTTGTTAGATTAGTTTATTAAACCTTTTGGATTGTTGGCAATTAGTTATGGGATATGAGTTATATAAGCCTAATATTTGTAATGGGTTAAAACACCCTCTTTGATCTATTGTTAATAAAAATCAGATTATATTTTATTTTATTCGAGCTCTATTTATCATATTAAGAACATAAATATTTATCTTCAAATGAAATTAATAAAATAAATAAATCCTTGGTTTGGAAGCAACGTACATTAATTAGTCCATAAACACCATCTGAACGTTGCAAAGATTATTACCTATAAATCTTTAAACAACATCTGAACGTTGCAAAGATTATTACCTATAAATCTTTAAACATTAATCGATGTCTCCTCAAATTATATAAAAATAATTGTTTGTTATGTTTGAGGCAAGTTAAAAATATGTTTGGCTAAAATTATTGGTCCAACATATTTTAGAAATACGTAATTTACTTTTACAAAATCAGATGCAAGCTATCTTATATAAAAATAATATAAGATTTATATTCTAATCGTAATATGGGTGCATCAAAGATGACAAAATAAAATATATTACTCTAAATTTTTCTCTATCACAATCTCAAAAAAACAACATTTAATATTAAATTATAAAAATTCAAAGATTTTATATGTTATTTTATTGAGAGAGAATAAATACATATTATACTCTTTTTTAAAAGATGTGTACTTTTTTTCATTCATTAAAGAAAATTTTTCATAACTTAATTTATCTTAATAGAGCTTTAACAAAACGCATTATCTTTATAGATATCTAAGAAAAAGTGTTATGAATATTTATCTATGTAAATGTTTATCTTGATAAGAACTTCATCTTATAGGTTTGATTTACTTTTATCGATAGTGTTATTATATTCATTAATTAATTAGAGTTTTATCGTATTATGCATTTTTTATACGAGAAATTATATCATGAATCATTTCTTCCACGTAATCCTTAGTCCAAACCAACCAGTTCACCCTCTCATATTTTTAAAGTGAATCATCATCTCTTTTCTACTTGTAATAGGTGAGTGAGTAGTTATCAGGTAGTTATTTAAAGATGAACGGATATGATTACATGGACCACGGATGACGTGGTGAAAATAATTCTCGATATAATCTATCTTTTTTATACCTATAAGTAAAAATTTGATGAAAATATTATACATAATTTTAATATCGAAAATAATACAAATCCCCCCCCCTCTCTTTATTCTTATATTATTATTATTCTTCATTATTTGATTTTATATTCATAATATCAAAATTATTTTATTTTATCATTAGTTTCGTTCGTTTCGAAGTTGAGCCAACTGTTTGTTTTTCCTCCACAAATTTTGGCCATTTCAATAGCCTTGTGCTGTCGAAAAAGACATTTACAAATCAGACAAATCTTTTGTGTGCAGAATTAAAACCAGTTTCTCACAACCTTGTCCTTTCTCCACCGTAATAACTCCATACCCAACACCTAATTCATACCCCAGAAATTAAGATGATAAAATTCAACAAATCTGTTTCATGCTCTAATTATTGAGATGCTCTACAATTGTATGATTCATATATGATTTTGCAATGTGGGTCATAATACAGGGAAATTTCATGGCCAAGTATTCTTAAAGTGAGACTAAAATGATGTTTTATATAAATTGTTATTGTTATTATTATTATTATAAAAATTTATATAATTATAGTCAAAATTTTATATTTTTATAATGTAAAAAACAAAATTTTATGAGAAAAATATAATTTATTATTGCATTCCATATTTATTCATTCTATTCTATTTATATTATTCCTTTGTCCTTGAAGATCTATGGGATTCCAAAGAATCTAAAACAACATTGATTTCCTTCTAGTATTTTATTAACAAGTCTGAGTTCCCACGCATCCATTCATTCAACCTAAAAACCAAAGATGGATTAAATAGTAATATATTCTGGCAGGTCACCTAAAAGTATAAGTCGGTGGGGATAACTTGGAAAATCCATGCTAATCTCCGTTAGATTACGGTGTCCACAAAGACGGAGATGATGACGGCGACGGCGACAACAACGACGATTTGTTTGATAACTCAGGAATAGCAGTAGAGAGTGCCAGGGATATCATACAACTGATGTAGCATATAAAAGTAGGGTTTTCATGGGTCTCACCGGGATGACAGGACGTATCCTTTGTCTCAATTTTTAAGTTGTTAGAATAATTATATAATAATATATGTTTAATTTTTTAGTTTATATAACATTCCAACGTTAATCCTCTATCATTAAAATCATTTCAAAAATCTTTTTTCTCTCAATTTGATTAAGCGTTAATTAAGGATTTACAATATTAAATTTTGGTACAACATGCGGATATGCTAGGGATTAAGTGTATTTTTTATATTTTTTATAATTAAATTTTTAAAATTAATTTTTTATTTATAATTTAATCTTTAAAAATATATTTTTTACAATTAAGTCTTTTAAAATTATTTTATAATCTAATTTTTAAAATAAATTTTTTGATCAAGTCAGATCGGGATCGAGTTTAATATATTTATTTTTGGGTCAAATTAAATTTTTTTAAAAAAATTAAATCAAATCAAATTCAAATTTAAAATATTTGTATTCAAGTCAAATTAGAATGAATTAAAAATTTGATCCGGCTCGTACTCATCGTTACTGTCATATATTTATATACGTACTGTCGCAGTCCCACCGCCCAATCAAACCCCCAAATCCACTCTACGGACCCACCAAATTTTATAAGTGGGACAATTTCAATGCCTTCAAATCTAACGCCATCCACTCACTAAATTTCTCTGCCACGTGGCCACCAGTCATTCCAGATCTACTCTCACGTGGCAGCTGCTGATGCCATCCCAATCTAGTTAATTTAGAATGTATAATATTTATTTTAAGAACTTGTATATGTGTCCTTCCACGGGTCACTTCACCTGCTTCGCTTTCACAATATTAACGACAATTTTAAAACATTAATTCAAACTCGAATTCTTTGGAAATATTTACGTATATCTATTTTTTTAAACATTAAATTCTTTGAAAAGATTATAAAGGCAATAAATTTGTGTTTATTACCCTATTATATGAGAGAATATACGGTGAACCCTATTCACCATTTTATCTATTGTCTAAGTAATTAAGACCGTTGATCTTTAAATGACCACCTAATAATTATTCATTTACTAAGTTCATATAAGAAAAATGTGATGATTCACTTGAAAAAAATTAAGATCAACGGTCCTAATTACTTGGGACCATAGATGACGTGGTGAACAAGGTTCACCGTATAATTTTTCCCATTATATATGTGATAAGGAAGTTTCGTGGAGGAATTTATTTTTATAATAAAATACGTAAGTTTTAAGATTATAATTTAGAATTTATTTTTTATATTAAAAATAAAAAATTTAAAAAAAAAAAAGAAGAGTATTTTTTTTCCACCATGCAGACCAAGATCCTCTTCCCTGCTCTGTAGACTTTACGCTTCTTTCTTTCATTTATTTTATGTCCATTTGAGACTCAAAACAAGTGTGGAGGAGCAGTCATTGTCTTCAACCCAAGACACACCTATCGTACACTATATATACTTACATTACTTTACTAATTTGGATCAAAATCCAATTGAAATCCTTCAAAGCTTTGCCATTTCTCCTCTGCAACTCTTTATCAGTTACTTGGCTAAGATATTGAAACACACAGATGGGAGTGGAAGGCACCTTGGAATACATCTCGGATTTGCTTAGCAGCGTCAAGAAGAAGAAGAAGAAGAAGCAAATCCAAACCGTAGCTCTAAAAATAAGGATGGATTGTGAAGGTTGTGCACGTAAGGTCAAAAAGGTGCTCTCAGGCGTAAAGGGTAATCCTCGATCATTCACCAACTTTAACGTTTTATTTTCTGGGTTTTTAATGCTTTGTTATTTTGTTTTTGGTAGGGGCCAAGTCTGTGGACGTGGACTTGAAGCTACAAAAGGCCACCGTGACGGGTTACGTGGAGGCGAAGAAAGTGCTGGCTGCCGCTCAGTCGACCAAGAAGAAGGTGGAGTTGTGGCCTTATGTACCCTACACTATGGTGGCGAATCCTTATGTGGCTCAAGCTTATGACAAGAAAGCACCACCTAACCATGTGAGGAAGGTTCCCGACACGGCCACCGTGACCGAGACCACCGTGGACGATCGCTATATCAACATGTTCAGTGATGAAAACCCTGAGTCTTGCTCCATCATGTAAAAACAGTAATAAAATAATGAGAGGGGTGTAAAAAGTTTTACTTGGTTCCATTGCATATAGGCATTTTAATTTTTCTACAAGGGTTTATGTTAAGATGCGAGAACCTGGGCAATCGTGTGGGTCCTTATGTCACTTAATTTGATGTATATAGGATTGTCTCTATATTTGTCCTTTGCATGAGAACGGTTATGGTTGTCTTCCCCCTGTTTCATGTCACTTGATTTACTATACAGATATTTATGTCATATAAATTACATAATATATAACAATATATTACAAATTTAAAAATTAAGTCGAGTTTAAGCTTTACTAATATTAGAACGTAAAATTGATTGATATATTAAATTTGGACAGGTAAATCGACTTTTGAAACAAGCGTATGATATTTGATATTTAATTCAATATATATATAATGGGAGACTCCTTTCATTTGTCTTTTGTTTTCATTCATAAAGGCGGAAGCTAAGACGAAAAAAGAATCGACCGTTCGACACCTATTGTGATTCCCAATACAAAAGTTAAAATAGGGCTTCATAATTGAAAAAACGAGCACTGTGAAAATACATGCCCCTATATCAATTATTATGAATTTAAGTACCACATAACTTATTATAAAAATGATTCTTTTATCTTAATTTTATTTTATTTATATTTATACTTTATACATTATTTAAGAGATTTTATATCATTAAACTAATTCGTTAAATAATATATAGATTATAGTTCTTTCCTAATAATCTTTTTGCTAATATATATATGTTTTTACCCTATTTTTATTTTCTCCCCTGATTATATATTTGATAATTATTAATTAGAAGGGGTGATTGGAGATTAAACTCGATAATATCAACAAAATTTTCATTTCAACGGAAGTTTTACCATTCATCGTTAACTCGATTGATATGCTCAATTATAGTATTTTTATTATTATATCTGAATATAAAATAGTATTTAAGTTTGATTTTGATACGAACAAATTTATATATACATATAAATTAGATTATTTGAATATATATCACTTATATGAAATATAAGTTATTATAAGTAGAGATGTACAATAATAATATAGAGCAAACGTTAATGGTCGGTTGATCAGAACTACTCACTTGCCCCATCCTTTTCTCTTAGGTTTCGAGTTCAAAACTGAACATCTCTTCCCCTACAGTCAATCCACTCTCTTCAATTTATTAACATAATATATTCTAATATTAACTTATTCTAAAAAATCATTTTCGATTGTGGTCAAAACAAATCCTTTTAGAACACTATAAATTTAATCTTAATTTTTTTTATAATTAGAGTGTATGTTTGTTCTATTTTCTTCAAAATCTAATTCGGTGTCCTCGTTAAAACATATAAATTTATTAGATGTAAAAACTCAAATACAAAACATTATGAGTGGACGATTTTAAGGCAAGGAAAATTGGATGTCTCATGTCTACAAGTCATGTTTGACGTCTTGTGCTTTCGGCTGTGTCACAAGTCCAAAACCAAAGGGAAAAAGTGGATCATATTTGGCGTCACCTTGATTCATCGGAAGTTGATCTACGCTCTTAAACCACGTACGAGGTAGTTTTCCGGTGAATCCCCAGTCACCAAAAAGAACATCCGCCACACCTTGTCCTTCAGTACCGGGGAGCCAAGCCGCCACCAGAGCGTCCATTTTGTCAAGATACGGCTCGAGCACAACGGGACGCCCTGAAATGACCACGACAACGCATTTGGTATCCTTACAAGCGGTCTCGATGATATGCGGACCAGGATCCGGGATGGTCAAGTTTTTGCTGTCACCTCTCGTCTCTGCGTAAGGAACCTCACCCACCACCACGATGGCAAAGTCGAGATTTGTCTTCTCAGCGTAGTCTTCGTTAGGGTTCATCTTGTACACCACTTTGGTGTTCTTGTCGACGGTTTTCTTAATTGCGTCCAAGATGGTGGTGCCCGCTGTCCAGTTGTTCCCGCTGACGCCTTGCCACTCAATGGTCCAACCACCGCACTGATACCCCAAGTTGTCGGCATGGGTTCCGGTAACAAGAATCTTGCCGGTAGTCTTCGGGAGAGGCAAAAGCGGTGGATTCCCTGGCTTCCCATTCTTCAATAACACAAGCGATTTCCTCACAGCTTGCCTCGCCAATTCTCTATGCTTCTGAAGTTTCGTCAAAAGCAGACCACTTTTAAAAACAAGAAAAGAAAATTAACTAAAAATCTATCTATGTATCTATATATTGCAAGAACTAACCTTGCAACCAATCTCCATAATTCGACTATAATCTCCCAAGGGATTTTCAAAGAGTCCCATGGCGAACTTGACACGCAGTATTCTTGTCACGGCATCATCAATTCGGCTCAGGGGAATCACATTCTTCTTCACCAAACCAATCAAGCCATTGATGAATTCTTTGTATTCATAGGGAACCATAATCTGGAGAGAGAGAAAAAAAAAACATCAATCATTTCTTCATATCTAAGTTATGTTACACCGATACAAAAACAAATACAGGAACGAATACGGAAATAGGGATGGATCGAGTGTGACATTAAATTGAAATACTCGTGCTTCATAGTATCTAAGTCTCAACTTCAATGATATGTAATTTATACGTAGAACTGACCATGTCAACACCAGCCATTACTGAAGTTTGAATTGAAAAGGTGTAGTTGGAATGAGGAGGATTGGTGATCCTGTCGATTCCTTCCCAATCCGAGATGACAAAACCCTTGAAACCAAGTTTTCCCTTAAGGTGGTCGGTAAGCAGTTGTTTATTAGCGTGCATCTTAACTCCGTTAACACTTGAGTAAGAAGCCATGATGGTGGAAATACCCTTAGCAATAGAATCAACGTAAGCAGGCATGTGTATGCCGTACAAAACTGAGTCGCTGACGATGGTGTTGTTCTCGTTAATACCATTGACGGTGCCGCCGTCCCCGACGTAGTGTTTGGAACTACCTGCCACCTTTGTTCTGCATCATAACACCAAGGGGATGAGACAATCAAATAGTTTATATATGTATTAAGAATTCAATTTGATTAGATCAGTTATGACGTACGGTCCATTGACAAACGGCATGCCCTTCATATCACCTGGGGGTACTCCTTGTAGCCCTTCGATGCTGGTTGTCATCATTTGCACAACCGTATGGTCCTCACTATAGCTCTCGTAGCATCGACCCCATCTTGGATCTCTGCAAACCTGCATACTTAAACATGTAAATTTAAAGAGGAACCGCAAAATGATACGTAACGAAACTAGTGTAAATACACTCACTGCGATGCACGGTGCAAAAACATAAGGAATGCCGGTTGCTCGGACTTCGAATGCCGTCGCAGTCCCAATCTCCCTAACAAGGTATTTATCCCTGCTTGCTCCAAGGCCAACGTTATGCGGGAAAATGGTTGCATTCACAACATTGTTATGGCCATGAACGGCATCAATCCCGTAGATCATCGGTATCCCTAGACGAGTGGAAAGAGCACCCTTTTGGATCTCGTTCACCATGTCTATCCAGTCTTTTGCAGTTGCATTTACCTTGGGTGCACTTCCTCCTCCGCTCAAGGCGCTGCCGATGAAGTAAGTCTTCATGACGTCGGCCGAAGCGTTTGTACGTTCGATCTGTGTCATTTGTCCCACTTTTTCTTCTAGGGTCATTTTCCCCAGAAGGTCTTTAATCCTTGCCTCAACCGGCTGTTTTGGATCTTTATATATTGCCTGCTCCCCTTCTGTGATTGATGCATGGAAGCAGAGAAACACAAATACCACAAGTGAAACAAGCATTATACCTATTGTATTAGATTTCATGCACAAGAATTAAAAGGAAAAAAGAAGAAGAAGAATGCAGTTGCTTCTGCTTAATTAACCTAATCTGATATAGATAGATATAGATATAGATATATGGATTGAAATGTACAATGATTATGGAACTACTTGTGAGGATCAATCCAAGTATTACTCCACTTGTCTTCTCTTCCAAGAATGAATAAAATGTCAAAGTCTTGCAAAAATAGAAAAGAGTAGCAAACTGATAGGCGAATCGCATGGACATATATATAAAAAACATTTAAACTTTGTTTACGGTTAAAAGTTATTTGCCTCTTTTTCGTGTCTCATCTTATGTTTCTTTAAAACAATTTAAAAAATGATTTTTTATTCCTAACCTTTATTTTTTATATCTTTAATCATACACCCTAAAAAATACACCTTACGCCTAATTCTCTGAACCCTAACCATGACACCTAACCTTGAACTTTAAACCCTAAATCATAAACCTCTAATTTAAAAGGGAGGTATAAAAGGAGACATGAAAAAGAGATAGATGATTTCCGCCCCTTGTTTACAAAATCAATTAGGAATATAAATAGTCTATATTTTTTTTTGTATTTATTGATGTCTAGACTTGAATTTTTTTTTAAATAAAAAAATACTTATCGGGTCGAGTCGTGAGTCGACGGGTTCAAGTCACATTGTCATACCTAACCACAAGAGACTTGGCCTTAGGAAATTTTATTGCTCAATCTAGTTCATTCTCCCGATAAAATATTTAGAGATGACAACGAGACGGACTTTTTGCTACCCCAAATCCACCCCGAACTATAAATATTTAAGTTAAATCTTGTCTCGTCTCGAATATAAATGTTAATTTATCCAACCTTTCTTGACCCAAAAATTTTAAAAAAATTATTGACGATAAATATTATATCTGATCAAACTACTATCACGGTCATAATATAAGTTGTAAGTGACTTTAAAATTATAAAAAAATAAAATAAAATCAATTAAATTACTCACATGAGAAAATACATATTTAAAAGAATGAACTTAAATCATTAACCATCAGAATTAAATACGTTAAAATTTAAACAATATCTAACAAAAATTTATGATAAACACAAACTAAAAAGTAGCTTAAAATTAACCTCCTAAAAGTGTTTATATATAATGATATTTTTATAAATATAATAAAAATAATAAATAAATATAATTAAGAATATACATGTACGACAAATTTCTATCTTATATCTAAACTTGTCCGATTTAACTCAAAGCAGATCCTTGGAATATGCAATGGGAACAGGATCAATCGATACCAAGGAACTTTATCCTTACGGACTCGAATTTCCGTCCAAATATGATCAGTGGCCAAAAATATATTTCCAAAATTTAGATTCTTTATTATTTTATAAAATAATTAACATTTAGATTCTTTATTTTAGAAAAAAAAAAATAAAGATACGAATTTGGGAAAAGAAAAAAGAGCAAGAATATTCTAAGAAGAAGAAGAAGAAAAAGAAATAAAAGAAAAGAAAAAGTTGTCGAGAAAGAAGATTCGGTGTAAGGTTGGTTTATTAAGTTTTTTTTTATTTAAAATCTCATCCCATCAAATTAATTGACGATTAATTCTTATATTATTTTTTATATATCGCATTAAATTATCTAAATTTTTCTTTAGTTTTATAACAAAAAAGCATTAAATATTTAAATATATTTGATCATATATATTTATATATGTTATTAGACCCGAACCAAACTGAATTACTCGTTTGCCATCTCTATAGTTTAGTGGCAATTTTGTTACGAATCAAAAGCGTTAGCGACTGAAACATAACTTTTCAAACCTAAATGTTGAAAGTAACGCATCCATTTATTGACATCAATTGAAAGAAATAAAGATCAAGGCCATTTTAGCACTTGAATTTGTTCATTTTTTCTCACTTTAATTCTTATTTTTTGAATTTACATTGGTACATAAACTTGTCAAATTTTCTCACATGAGTACACAAATGTGGAAAAAAAGTAAACAAATTCACATACTCATATAGACAAAAGAAAGTGAACACATGCAGGGAATAAAATATATATATAACTCAAGATAAAAGAGATAGTGAGGGTAAAACTTTATTCTATACGTATTGATATATTAGATACTGTTAATATTCAGTTATGTATATGGTGGAGTGTATATATAATGTTACATGAAACCTTATAATAACTTTTGAGGTGTTTTAAGAATAAAAAACCCTAGTTACATGGTGGAGTGTATTGATATATTAGTTGCTTTCTCCTTAATAACTTTTGACGTATTGATAGATAGTCGGAATCAATCTTAGTATTGATTGTCGATTACTGGATCTATAAATCTATTACTTTTATTTTTAATTTTAATAAGAATCTCTGCTTTTATAGCACGTTTGCTATCCTTGTGACACGTTTTCTTCTGCGTTTGTGACATGTTTTCATTTTGTGGTTTGATTCATCTACTCATGTGGCACGTTACAGCATACCCTAGCGATCAGTTGTTGTTTGCCGGTGGTTTGATTTATCTGCTCTTTTGGTTTGATTCAATCGGCGCTAGTTTCTGATTTATATTTCTGTCGGTGGTCTTTCGAAAAATTATATCCCACTCCGGTTGATGATTGTTTGCCGATGAAATCAGTCTTGGGTAGCGATGCTTTTTACATGACAGTTTAGACAACTCCTTCTTCCTTCTTTATGCGTCTCGTTTGGACAAAGACAAGGAGATTTAAGAAGCTTATGAATTTTATTGGTTTAAAAAATTTCTCTTTTTTTTGTTGTAAAATGGTTGGATTGTTTAATCCAATTTTTTCACTTCTTAAAGACGATGTAATCTTATTTTTTTATGGATTTAATAAAATTCAGTATCATATATATAACAATCGTAGGGAATACAAAATTATTGCTCATACTTTGCTAGAGAAAGATTTTCAAAGCTTTTTTTATTGGATAGAAGTATTACAGATAGACAACAATGGTTCTTTCTGTAAAATTTCTTCTGTTCTGGGGAATCACTCCATTGTATTATACGACGACTATGATCACTGATTCTTTCTCTCCGATGCTTAAGAAATGAGACCCTTCTTCAATGACCATCAAACCCTCTTCATTGGCTGAGCTAAGATGCTCACAAGGGTTCAACTCAAATTCAACATCAGCTATTTCCCCAGCATTCAGATTAACACTCTGGAATCCAACCAGTTGTTTCACCGGTCTCACATTACTGGCCTTTTCTCGCCTGACAAATAGCAAAAGTGGATGCTTACCTGCTAAATCCCCATGGTTTTGAGCTCTAACTGTGACTGGGATTCGCTTATCACAAACTTCTGTTCCTAACTCTGAAACTGGTATGTATTTGAGAGCATCTGAGTTCTCAAGCTCAACCTTTGGAGACTTCAACTGGTTGTTTAAGTAGACCTTGTTTTGTGCTAATGGGAGAAATTCATAAGAATAGTTCGAGTAGCTGAGACCATAGCCGAATTCATAAACTTTTGGTCCTTTGTAGAATCTGTACGTTCGTCCAGGATAGCCCAAAGATGGTTTGGGACGCATTCTCATGTCTGTCATTGGTACACTAATGAAACTCTGTGGATACCAAGTAACAGGTAACCTCCCTCCTGCATAGAGATATATATGAAACATACAACTTTGTTAAATTTATCATTAGTTTAAGAATGTCTTCAGACTTCTGTTAGCATACATGCTCTGAATGAGAGTTCACCTGGATTATGTTCACCAAATATGATTTCTGCTAATGCAAGACCTCCAGCTTCACCTGGATAACCAGCCCATAGAATACTTCCGATGTGTTTATCATATTTGGCAAAGTTTACGTCTACTGGACCTCCAGAAAGAAGAACCAAAATAACCGGATTCATGGAAGCTCTCGCGACAGTGGAGATCAAATTCTGCTGGTTCGGCGAGAGAACCAAGTCTATACGATCAAGTTCTTCCCTCTCTTGTGTTTGATCCAATCCCATCACCATCACCACATATTCTGCATTTTTTGCTACTTCCACAGCTTGATCAGTCATAGCATAAGAGCAGTTAACTGCATTACAACCTGGGTGATACCTGATGTCTTTGATATAGTTTTGCAACCCTTGCAGAGGTGTAACAGTTTTGCAAGGAGGGCCTGCATAGTTGCCAAGTAGCGTTCTTGAAGCATTGGCATTCGGGCCTATTACCGCAAGGGAAATAGTTTTCACTTTGGAAAGCGGGAGGAGTTTTTCGGTGTTCTTTAGAAGGACAATGCCATTGCGAGCAGCCTCGAGGGCAAGATTCTGATGTTCTTGGGAACAGACTTGGTCTGAACCAATTTTACCAAAAGGCTGATTAACTGGATTGCCATTGAAAAGCCCCAACCTCATTCTAACAGAGAAAAGGTTGTGGAGGGCTCTATCTATTTCAGATACAGGCAATTTTCTCTTTTTGACAGCGGATTTGGTGTAGTTCTTCAAATAGGCACCACAGTTGACATCCATTCCTGTAAATTCATGGATCAAAAATGTTCAAATAATGCCATTAGCATATGCATCAACCACCAGAACCATTGTTAGAACTTTTGATTACCAAAAATCAGCACATGTATATGTTCAAAATAGAGAGTTAATGGCAATGAAGCTACTCTCATAAATCATACCAGCTTTAAGAACATCAGCTACAGCATCCTCTGGTAACTTGGCATATCTTTGTTTCTCATGAATGATGGAGACTGCATCACAGTCTGATGTTATATACCTGATTATATTTTAAGCATGAAACATTCATACTGTCATCTTTCTGAATCAAATATCTTTTTTATACTATTAACATTGAAAGGACAATAGTTTTTTTTTTCTTTATTACCCGTTGAAACCCCATTGTCCTCTTGCTGTTTTGGACAAGAGATTGTAATCTGCACAATTGGGGACTCCATTAACACGATTATAAGCACACATTATGCCACTGGCTTTCCCTTCCTGTATGCAACTACGAAATGGAGGCATATATGTATCTGCTAAATCCTGTTGACTAACCTGAAATCCAGAAAACAGGAAAGTAGCAGATAGATCATCAATATAAATGGGATCTTCCAAATCAATTCAACCCAAGCAGAGTGCAGAGTTTACGTTTACCTTTGCATTGAAGACAAATCGGTTCACTCCTCCCCAGTTATCCAAATCATAAGCTGTGAAATGCTTACAACAAGCTGAAGCTTGAAGATGCTCACCAAGTTTTCCTCCTTCAAAACTGTCCCCTTGTATTCCTCTCACGAATGAGACTGCATATTTCCCTGTAACAAAAGGATCCTCGCCCGGTGTCTCTTGCCCTCTTCCCCACCTCGGGTCTCTAAAAATATTAATATTCGGTGCCCAAAACGTCATCCCCGTCGCTTGTCCGGCATTGTATATAGCTCTAGCCTCCTTTCCGACAGCCTGTAAGCAATGAACTGAAGTATTAATCAGTAAAACAAAAAGAAAGGGGTCTTTGTGTTTTCCAAGTTAGATACTTGCCTGGCCAATGCGGTACCAAAGATGAACATCGAAAGAAGCGGCGGTTAGAATGACCTGAGGAAAACTGGTGGCGGATTGAATTGTTCCGTTGAAACGCATGCCAGTGTGTACAGTGGAGAAATAGGCAATACCGTGTAAGGCTTCAGACCACCATTCGTAATCAGGAATGCCGAGTCTTGGAATGGCTGGAGCTGTGTTAACGAGCTGGGATATCTTCTCATCGAGTGTGAGCCTGGAGATAAGATCTTTGACTCTTTGGTTGGTGGAGAGTGCAGTGTTGCAGAACGGGTAAGATTTGATTTTTGGGTCAGATGAGTCGCAGGAGAATGGAGGCCGAGTTGACTCTACTAAGAGAAGCAGCAATGGGCTAATGTGAACGAGGGATAGGACTAGGAGAGAGGGTTTTCTGAGCTTCATCTTCGTGACTTTGTTTTTGCAGTCGAGTAGGCAATATTTTATAGAACCGACAAGGGTCGTTGTTTCACTTCACGGTCTGTTCTTTGTCACAGTCGAATCTTGATTAGATTAGAAGGGGAAAGTAAAAATAATATTTTTGACAGAATAAATAAAAAAATTTAAAATTTAAAACCGACAGGTTATAAAATATCATAATAATAAGATTTTAATTTTTTATTAAAAATAAAATATAATTAAATTTTAAAATAATATTTTTTTAGATAAAAACAACAATAAAACAATATCACAATATTAGTGTGTAATTTTGAAATTTAATATTAAACCTTTTATAAATAATGTTTAAAATAAATATTTTATATATTTAAATATATTTTTTAACGTTAATTATAGGCATTTAAATCTTAAATCAAACAATCTAAATAAACCTTTTAAAATAATTTTTTATTATATTTTTTAAATTAAAATAATATTAAACTGACCCATAATCCCCCTTCTCATCTTTCCTATCAGCTTTTTGTTTATCACCATGTGGAATCACTTTATATGTAATCTGTAATAATTTAACGTTAATTCAGTCCGCCTTTATCTGATCTGATTTTGGTTGTAGTGATTTGAAAATAGCCAATGTGGGTCCAGATCTAGTCATCAAGGGGACCTTTTTAAGTTTTTCTTTAATGGTGATACCATCTCTTAGTTAAAGCATGTTAACCCGGTAAAACACATTTACCCAGACTCAAAAAACTTCAACTCGAAAATAATTTAGATATGATGATTTAAATTTGATCTAAAATTTAAAATAAATTAAAATTAAACTGAAACTTAGTTGAATTAAAAATGAACTTGAATCGATTTTATTGGTTGAAAGCAATTCAAACTTAAGGTAATTTAAAATGACGAAAATATATTAAAATAAATAAAAATAATATGTGAATTGTCAGACAACTCACTAAAAAATCAAATATACATGCTATATAAAGTCATATACAAGGTAAAAGAAACTAACTCAGAAAATTCAACTAAAACAACTAATCTCCTATTCGCCTGATAGGCTGATACTGACTCAACTCGAAATCAACCGATTCGACATCTTAACCTAGTACCATAATCAAAATCATAACAAACATGAATTAAAACCGAATTAGACTTAAACTAAATCGAACTTAATAACTCATTTACCGCCGTAGTTAATCTATTTACATAAAGCAATTGCAGTGTGCAATGGAGGATGCTTACTAAATCAGATTGTTGGATGTGAATATGTGAACTTCAATCAATGCTTAAATTGTCTAAGTCGGTGCTTACTATGATTTTCTAAGTACCACTAATAAAGGGGAAGTTGGATCAAGCCTACGTCTTTGGTAAAAAATATTTTTTATTCTTCTTCCGATTTTAGGATCTTAATATATTTATATAAGACATATATCTAAACATATAAAAAACAAATGAAAATTCGAAACAATATAGAATTTTAAGTCTTTAGGAATAACTTGAGAAAAGTCATAGAAGGCTGCCATGGGGAAAATGCCCCACTTACTGAATGTGAGAGGCCATAAGTCTACCAGGTACAAATCACAGTGGTCCAATATCTAAGACTCAAAATCCTAAAAGATACACTACTGGTGTGATGAGGATTAGGAAGTTGCTTAGCACAGGGACAGCTGAAAAAACATGTACAGGTGATGTGTTTCGACTTGGATGTATCATGTATGTAGTTTTTCTATATATTTAATGGATTTTCGAAAATCATATCGATATATCCATAACTGGGGGACAGCAGATTTCTAAGGTTACTACTCTCTCATTTATTTACTGCAATGCTTTTGTTGATAATAAGTTCTTGTTTTTGAAGATGAAGAAATAGTATTGTAGGGAAAGAAGTAATTGCTCATAATTTGCAAGAGAAAATGATTTTCAAAGGAGACAATACAGTTCTTTATTGGATGGAAAGATTACAGATGGACAAAAATGGATCATTCTGTAAAATTTCCTTTGTTTTAGGGAGCTGGTCCTTTGTATCATAGGATGACAGTAATCTCTGATTCTTTGTCTCCAATGCTTATGAAATGAGATCCTTCTTCAATGACCATCAAACCCTCTTCATTGGCTGTGCTAAGATGCTCACAAGGGTTCAACTCAAATTCAACATCAGCTCTTTCACCAGCATTCAGGATAACACTCTGGAATCCAACCAGTTGTTTCACCGGTCTCCTATTACCGGCCTTTTCTCGACCGACAAATAGCAAAAGTGGATGCTTACCTGCCAAATCCCCATGGTTTTGAGCTCTAACTGTGATTGGGATTCGCTTATCACAAACTTCTGTTCCTAACTCTGAAACTGGTATGGATTTGAGAGCATCTGAATTCTCAAGCTCAACCTTTGGAGACTTTAACTGATTGTTTAAGTAGACCTTGTTTTGTGCTAATGGGAGAAATTCGTACGAATAGTTTGAGTAGCTGAGACCATAGCCGAATTCATAAACTTTTGGTCCTTCGTAGAATCTGTAAGTTCGTCCAGGATAGCCCGAAGATGGTTCGGGACGCATTCTCATGTCTGTCATCGATACTTTAACGTAATTCTGTGGATACCAAGTAACGGGTAACCTCCCTCCTGCATATAAATTTGTCATCAGTATAAGAATGTCTTCTGACTTCTGTTAGAATACAAGCTTATGAATGAGAGTTCACCTGGATTATGGTCACCAAATATGACTTCTGCTAATGCCTGACCTCCAGCTTCACCGGGATAACCAGCCCATAGAATACTTCCAATGTGTTTATCAGTTTTAGCAAAGGTTATGTCTATTGGACCTCCAGATAGAAGCACCAAAACAACCGGATTCTTAGCAGCTCTTGCGATGCTCGTGATCAAGTTCTGCTGCGTCGGCGAAAGAACCAAATCCACACGATCAAATTCTTCCCTCTCTTGTGTTTGATCCAATCCCATCACCATCACCACATATTCTGCTCCTTTTGCTACTTTCACTGCTTGATCAGTCCAAGTGTAAGAGCAGTTAACTGCATTACAACCTGGGTGATACCTGATGTCTTTAACATAGTTTTGCATCCCTTGTAGAGGTGTTACAATTTTGCAAGGAGGTCCCTTATAGTTTCCAAGTAGTGTTTCTGAAGCATTGGCATTAGGGCCTATTACTGCAAGGGAGGTGGTTTTCGCTTTCGAAAACGGGAGCAGCTTGTTCATGTTCTTTAGAAGAACAATACCATTACGAGCAGCCTCTAGAGCAAGATTCTGATGCTCTTGTGAACATATTTGATCTCGTCCAATTGTACCAAAAGGTTGGTTAACTGGATTGCCATTGAAAAGCCCCAACCTCATTCTAACAGAGAAAAGGTTGTGGAGGGCTCTATCTATTTCAGATACAGGCAATTTTCTCTTTTTGACAGCAGATTTGGTGTAGTTCTTCAAATAGGTACCACAGTTGACATCCATTCCTGTAAATTCATGGATCAAAAATGTTCAAATAATGCCACTAGCATATACATTAACCACCAGAACCATTGTTAGAACTTTTGATTACCAAAAATCAGGACATGTATGTTCAAAATACGGAGTTAATGGCAATGAAGCTACTCTCATAAATCATACCAGCTTTAAGAACATCAGCTACAGCATCCTCTGGTGACTTGGCATATCTTTGTTTCTCATGAATGATGGAGACTGCATCACAGTCTGATGTTATATACCTGATTATAATTTAAGCAAGAAAAACACATACTTATCAGTCTGATGTCATTAACATTGAAAGGACTGGTTTTTCTTTATTACCCGTTGAAACCCCATTGTCCTCTTGCTGTTTTGGACAAGAGATTGTAATCTGCACAGTTGGGGACTCCATTAACACGATTGTATGCGCACATTATCCCACTGGCTTTCCCTTCCTGTATGCAACTCCGAAAAGGAGGATTGTATGTATCTGCTAAATCCTGTAGAGTGACCTGAAATCCAGAACAAGGAGAGTACCATAACATTAATTATTATAAATGGGATCTTCCAATCAATCAGACTCAAGCAAATAGATCAATATTAAGCTTTGATGTTTAAGTTTACTTTTGCATCGAAGACAAATCGGTTAACTCCTTTCCAGTTATCCACATCATAAGCTGTGAAATGCTTACAACAAGCTGAAGCTTGAAGATGTTCACCAAGTTTCCCTCCTTCAAAACTGTCCCCTTGTATCCCTCTCACGAATGAGACTGCATATTTCCCTGTAACAAAAGGATCCTCCCCCGGTGTCTCTTGCCCTCTTCCCCACCTCGGGTCCCTGAATATATTAATATTCGGTGCCCAAAATGTCATCCCGGTTGCTTCTCCAGCATTGTATATTGCTCTAGCCTCCTTTCCAACTGCCTGTAAGCAATCATACACGCATGAACTAAAGATTAATAATAGTAATTATCTTTTCTCAATTAGGAGAGATGGCTGAGTGGATTAAAGCGTCGGATGTAGAAAAAAGCAAAAGTGCCCTGTGTTTTGAGTTAAATACTTGCCTGACCAATGCGGTACCAAAGATGAACATCGAAAGAAGCAGCGGTGAGAATGACCTGAGGAAAACTGGTGGCAGCATGAATTGTTCTGAAACGCATGCCTGTGTTATAATTGGAGAAATAGGCAATGCCATGTAAGGCTTCAGACCACCATTCGTAGTCGGGGATGCCGAGTCTTGGAATGGCTGGAGCATCGATAACGAGCTGGGATATCTTCTCATCTAGTGTGAGCCTGGAGACTATATCTTGGACTCTTTGGTTGATGGATAGTGTAGTGTTGCAGAATGGGTAAGATTTGTTTTGTGGATGAGATGAGCCACAGGCAAATGGAGGCAGAGTCGAATCTGCCAAGACAAGCAGCAGTGAGCAGCTAATGTAAAAGAGGGCCAGGAGGGAGGATATTTTGACCGCCATTTTTGTGATTTCTTCGGGCAGTAAAGTTGAAAAAAATTAAGTGTCTTATAGAACCAACAAGGTCACAGTTTCACTGCATCAGATTAGCCAATATTGGTCCAGATTTAAGGGACCACTGTCGAGATTCGCTTGTTTTATGGTGATATTTGTCTCTTAGCTTCCTTGTTACATGGTGATGTTTGTCTCTTAGCTCCCATGATAACAAACATGGCTGTAGTTCACAAATTTTTATGCAAAAATCTCTTCAATTGGTGTCTGAATGGCATAATGGCATGGCATGGGATGTAACTAAGCATTTTACATCCTTCATATCCTTATGTTATGGCGATAGCCCAACTAATTGGTAAGTAAAAGCCTAAGCCAAAGCCCAAGTGTAAAAGACAGTATTAATAGATAGTATTAAATAACCTTTAGAAATCATTTTCTAGTAGAATGATGATGTGTAAATTTTTTTATATTTTTTTTTGAGAAATATTCTTTTTTTTTTGAAAAAAAAATTGAGAAATAATTACACAGAATAAATATAGTAAATAATATCATTCATTATTAAATAATAATAAAAAAATTTAATATTACAATAATTTATTCAATATTATTCATGTCAATTGATTATTATAAAAAATATTATTTTTATAATTTTATAATAAATAAAATATTAAAACCAGTACTAAACTAATCAATATTGACAAAATAGAAATTTCGAAACATAAACTTGATTGACTTAAATATCGAGCAGGTTTTGAAACATAAACTTTTTTTTGATTAAAAAGTAATTACATTCTCATGATAAATGTTAAAATTTAACCTACATACGATAAGATAATATGAACATCATTAACCACTTGATCAATTAACGTGTCTCTCGAAACATAAACTTTGAAACCTCTTAACTCACATTTATCTTGTATGTCTACTTTTGATATTCATCTATCCATTGTTTAACATGTTCTAGAATTAAATTAACATTTTTTTTATTAATAGCCCCGACTTTTAGATATATCGGTCGACCAATTGTTCATCGAAAATACTATTAAGTTATCGGTGCGACGAGGACTCAAATAAAAATATTAGAGAATTTAAGAAAATTTTGGGGACCTAAGAAAATCTAAACACGAGTGGAATTAGAATGTTATTTTTTCCAAAGTCCCCCCGGTTTTCATATTCATAGAAAGCTAACACAATCTAATCCACTTCCCCATGGATCCTGCACAGAAGTTGGCTGGAAATTCTTAGATTTCCTCCCATTTGCAACTCCGAATATTACAATATGGATTCCGGTCGATATTGATTATATTGGATTATGCAAGCCGGCCAAAGATTTCATTCATGGAAAACATGTTTTGATTCGTTGAGGGAATATAACTTTTTTTTTTTTATAATTAGGGAATATAATAATTATTATGCTTAGACGGGGTGTTAGAATAAGAAGTTATTAGATGAACCTTGTTCACCACGTTATTCGTGCTCTAATTAATTTAGTCTGTTTATTTTAGAATAATTATTTAATAATTATCTATTCTCCAGTTACATATAAGAAAGAGGTGATGATTCACCTTGAAAAAATATGAGATGAACGAATCTAATTAATTAGGATGACGGATGATATAATGAACAATGTTCATCTAATAATTTTTCGTGTTAAAATAGAAACCATTTACCTATGGACCTCCTTTGAAGATCCACCGCCCATCTCAACAATTTGGCTCAGGGATGATTTTGTTCGGATAAAGAACGAAGTCATGATTTAAGGTTGAAGATAAAACATAAATATTTAAAAGTAAGAGAGAAAAATTCATAAATAAATTAATTATTTTTTAAAATTAAATAGGAGAACAAGAGTAAAAAATTCTTCAAGGGGCGATTGTTCTTTCCCATGTAGTTTTATCTCTGATTCGAAAATCATCTGTTTTGTTCGATGTCTTTATCTATATACTATACTAAAAAATAGGTTTAAAGTTAAAGTTTAAGATTTATAATTATGATTTAAAAGGGTTAAGGTAAGATATATATTTTAAGATTTAGAGATTTAATTTTTTAAAAATAAAACTTAAAATTTAATTTTTTAATAATAAAAATTCTACTTATAATATCTACCATCCCTTTTCTTTAGACTGCCGCCTCCTTTATAATACAGTATATATTTTTTAAACTACATATGCTTGAAAATAAAGTATAATAAAATATTTCAAGGCAGATATTTATTTAGTATTTTATTTACCGAAAAAAGTGTTGAAAATTAAATATTAAAAGATTAAGTGTTAAAAATAATCATAAATATTTGGTTGATATTATTTTTTTTTATTAATTTTACATAATTATGGATGTTAACATCCATTTTATAGTGTGAGGGTAATCATGTTTAAGTCGGAGGTGATCTGCAAATAAATTCCTCCCAAATCTTCTTGCTTTCAACTTTTTAATCATTTCATATGAGCTTATTCTCTAATACCTAAATAAAAAATTATGATTCTTCGTTATAATTAATTTAAATATTTAAAAATAAGATTCCAAAGAAAAATTCCATTCTATTAGATTTGTTCAATTGATATACTTATAATAATTTATTCTAATATAAATTGATTGTAATCGTTCTGGAATGTTATTACTTAAAAAAGCTTAAATAAAAAAATGTGATTAAAGTATACTATTTTCGAATTTTAGATGTTTAAATTATATTTTTTTAAAAAACATGTGATTAAAGTATACTATGTTTCATGTCAATTATCTTTATTTTTTTTATTTTTATACTCATTTTTTAAAAATTTTAAATTTAAAAATTCATAAAATAACCCCAAATTTAAAATCTCTATCTCTCAAAAACTCGAATCGTTATTTGAGTCGATTTCGTCGCCGATGACCATACTCCTGCCCTCCATATCTATTGTCAGACCACAATGATCATTTAACATACCTTTCTTTGTCGAAAATCGATTGAAATTATACAAAACATCTGTCAAATGTTAAAATATACAAAAAAATAATTCGAACGATTCACAATGCGTAACAACTAAATGATGATGAATGGTGTATGGATATTTGGGGCGAGGGGGTACACTCCATTTTGTCGCTGGCGACGTTACCAACAACGGAGTGGTCGTATTAAGGGGGTCGGGTATTGGGGTTCAGGATTTTTTTTCGAAAATTTGGGCGGTGCTTTTAAAAAAAATAATTTTTTAAAATTTTAATTAAAAAAATTAAAATATATTACGTGTCAAATTTAATTGACTGACAAATTTTTATTAATCGATAATCAACGTCAAAACACCTAAAATAATAACAGTCGATACTTTAAACTCCTATTATTAAAAAAAATTAACTCTTAAAATTAAAAATATATATATTTATTTTTTATTTAAACCTTAAAAAAACTACTAATAAGATAATATAAATCGAACAACAATGTGGTTTGAAACGTATACTTTTCAAGTGACAGTTGTCACCAATGGAGTGTTGAAATTTTAAGAGTTTGAAAATCATGGGTACCCCCCATTATAAAGAAAACTCGTTTAATGTATTATTAATTTAAAATATTTCCGTGTATGATATTTAAAAAGACTATTTTTTATTTATAAATTATGAATAATACGTGATTAAATGTATTTAAACTCAATTATTTTATATTATAATAATATCAATCGAAATAAAATTCAAATACTATACCTGCCCGTCTGATTCAATTTGTCAATTGGCATACCAAAGCTAATAGGTAAGCTGAGCTCTCGAGAGATTACTAGGTGAATTTTGTTTATTACGTCATTTATGGTTCAAACAATTAAAATTATTTATTTATAAGTATTTTTTAATAATTATTTATCCATTAATTAAATGTATGAAAAAATAATGAATCACCTTAAAAATATAAAAAACAACAATTCTGATTAATTAAAACTATAAATAACGTGATAAACAAAATTTCTAATAATTTTTCGTTGGGCTACCACCTAACGAAGCAACGTGGAATTGGACGAACTCCGAGACCCACATATGATATACGTGGCAAATTTCTAGCCATTATCAATGTTATTCTCTTTGGTTGGCCCTACCACCCGTGCCAAAAACAGAACCGGAAACCTAAAAAATACAACCACTTCTGTAATTTACTTATAAAATATAAGTTAATATTTAGTTTATTATTATTATTTAAATTTATGAATCATTATTTATGTGTAAAATAATAAAGAGAAATTTACCCATAAAATATATACGTAGAATAAGGGTAATGAAGGAATAGACTAAAAAAATGAGTATACAAGTTAAAACTCGATTATAAGTTTGGGTAATTAATCAATACAATGATAGTGAACACTAAAAACGTCTTAATTTTAGTGCTTAGAAATAAAATTTAACATATAGGATTTAAGAGTTTATATTTAAGGGTTCAAAATTTATAGATAATGATTAAAATTTATCGTACATCCTAAACTTTAAACCTTAAACCCTAACAATTAATCTTAAACTCAAATTTTATTTTTTAGTGTTAAGGTATATATAATGACATCAAAAGAAATGATGATTTTTTAATATAAAATAGAATAAGATAAACATCTTTTAATAAATTATAGATCAAGTTTTATATTAGTCGAATTTAGATTATATATAGATTCAATAATCCGATTGAAATAGTTATTGGTACAATATATATATAAGGACATTAGATTGTATGTTTAAATGTTCAATATCTTTAAATTTATAAGTGAAAAGGAGTTTGAATAGTTTTAATTATATTTTTTTGCCTTTGAAGGAAAAATGGCCGAATAATCCAACCAAAATTATTTATTTGGTATATAGGGATTCCCAAATAATATTTGGAGATTTAGGTCATTTTTTTTTTCAGTGAAACACAAAAAACGTCACTTGTATATGATTTTTTTTTTTCTAATGATTCAACCAACTCGGTTTATCCCATACAAATTTGAAAAAAAAAACATATGCAGGTGGCATTGAAAAAAATCATCTGCAGATGATATTTTTTGTATTCCGCTTTTGAAAAATAGCCTAGATCAATTTAATTTTTAAGCTTTTTTTTCCCTGAACCCTCAAACTTTAAATTTTGTATTAAGTTGAGTTAATCATCAAAAAAAATTAACAAACTTGTTAAGCCGATGTTGGTTATTATGTCCTTTTATCAATATTGGCGTAATTGAACTATTTTTCTCTTTTGAGTAAAGACATAAAAATATATTTAAAAATAATAAAAATTTATAAGAAAAATATAAAATAATATATTTAAATTATTAAAAAATGTAAAATTGAGAAAATTGATAAAAGGACAAAACAGTTAATTTCAGTTTAACAGACTTGTATCTTTTCCCTGGTTGATTTAATTTAATAAAATTTAAAGTTTAAAAGCTAAAAAAATACGAATTAAATTAATTTTTATTAACAATCTTTAGAGTATGTGGTTAAAAACTCTCGATTGATATTTTTTTTGAAGTTATAAGTCTAATATTCATTTAAAGTTAAAATTTTCTTTCAAACATGAGAGATTCACTGATTAATACAGTGATTAAGAATGTTATATTGTCGCTTTTTGTATAGTTTTAAATTTCAATATAAGAATATAATTATTCTTTATTTAATGAAATATTTTTTAAAAAAATTAAATACCAAAAATATATGGTCCAACTTTTCATCTTTATTATATTCTTGAGAATGCTTACAACGTTAATACAAGTTACACTCGCTCATTAGTCTTTTAGGGAATTTTTGAATCGTGATTCTCTTGCCAAATCATTTAATCCCGTGAATCTTTTACCACAAAATAATCATTTTCGAAAAGGAGTCTTAGATAAGAATATAATTATTTTAATTCGAATAATATCATAAAAACACGAGGATTAAGTATCTAGAAATCACAAATGAAAAACGATGTTAATGTTAATGTTAATTATCATACCCAAAAGAATCCTTTGAAACTCATATCATAAAGTTAATTATTCCTACTTCGTGCGTTTGATTTCCTTGGTCACCGATGTCTGTTTTAGTATTAAAATTTCTAACTTTGGTTGCCTAATTCTCTCTTTTTTGACCTTCTTTGGGCCAAACTTTCTTCATCTCTCTCGTCCATAAATCTAACTTTGGTTTTGCCTAACTCTCACCTTTTGACAATCAAACCTGGAAATCTCTCTCAGCAACATTCATTTGCACAGACGTTGTTGACTAGTATGGGATTTTAAAGCATAAAAAAATCTATATATTTTTGGCTAAATTACGTAAATCATTGTTGAATTAGATTTATAATCGGTTTTTGGTCATTAAAGTTTTAAAACGTTCGGTTTATTCACTAAGTTTAGACATTAAACGTTTTTAGTCATTAAAGTTTAAACATCGCATATTTTTTATCACTCTAAACCTCAAATGGTTGTAGATGATGGGCGCTTAATTTCAAATTTATCTCGGCACCTTGAGCCTGAATTTGATTCTCTTAGAAAAGTTTTTTTGTTCGACAAATAGACACTATCAAAAAATTAGTAAAGAAATTAAAAAATATTTAATATTTAAATTTTAATAATCGAAAATAAATTTAGGAATAAAATTTAATAATAATTTATATAATCTAATATATATTTTTCTATCTACTGTGAGCCAACGTGACTCATGCATGCAACTTGGGTTACTGTATTAATGAAGCTAACTTGGTTTGGTTTTGCCTAATGAAAATGACTCATATGTATTATTCGACCCCTTAAATAATAATGTTTAGTGTTCAAATTTTATCGTTATAAACAAAATAAATTAAATTAAAAATATATATATAATAATATTTTTATAATATTTAAATTCGAATCGATGAATAAATCAAATATTACATAAATTCCTCATTATAGGAAAATAAGTGGGTGTCGGTTTCGCTTATATTCTGTGTTGGACCTTCTGGATCGTTCTAATATCTTTCATTAAATCTGTTTTTGTTTTGTTCCATCGTAATTTATTCTTTAGAATCAGATAGATTTGTTTAGTTATAAAAACATCTGTTATGAATGAAAAGGAAAATTCTGTGGAAATGGATCGGAAACTTCATCCATCTTTCCGTTTGTCGAACACCTATTAACTATCGTTACTTTTAAAAAATTATATTTTATATTTTAATTTAATTTTTTAAGAAAAATTACTAAATTTTTTAAAATTCACAAAATAACCAAAAGTCGAATTCTCTGACTTCAAAAATCTAAATCTTGATTCGAGCCAATTGCACTACCAATAACCACACCACCATTCATTATCAGGCCACCATAATCTTTTACCCCGTCATTTTATCATCGAAAATTGATTGGCGTCATATAAAAGGTTGGACAAAGGTCAAAATCTTTAAAAGGTTCGTATAAACGATTCTCGATAAACAATAAACAATGTGTAAGTATTTCGAAGAGGGACTAATATTTTATTCTATACCGGTAACGTGGTCAACGATTACGAGAGGGAATGGACTAGGAGATTTGAGTCTTGTATTTTAAGATTTTCTCAGTATTTTTAAAATTTTTAAGTTTAAATTTTTTAAAAAACTAAAATTTATAAATCACTATGGGTCACATTTTAATTTTTTAACAGCAATCAATGGTCACAGACCTAGAATTAATAAAATAAAACATTAAACACCTAAAATTATAAATATATAATATAAACACTTAAAATTATAATATATATAATTTAAATATTTATTTTTTATTAAAGTCTAACACAAATGTCAAATTTAATTTATTTATTTAATAGAGGGGACAGACCAAAAGTTGTAAATGTCTGTTTCAAACCCGAAAACATCCTACACCTTCACGGATTAAAACTATAATTTGCTCAATTGTCCCATAATTGAGGTTTCATTGCCGACCAATTTTTTTATAAAAAAAATGAAAAGCCGAGTCACTGAAACGTAATGTAGACAAAGGACTTAAGAATAAAAATGTCAGAATTATGGGACAAAAATCGATTGCTGCTTTTTGCTTTTGAAGTTTGACGAGGGGCGGTGGTGGAGAAAAAAAATATATATATCATAAAGATAAAAAAATGTACCATAAAACATATTATTCTTACTAAAAATTAGAAAGAAAATAAAAGAAAAAAAATAATGTTTATATCGAATAAAAAAATATATGAGAGGTACGGTTTACTTCTTTAAACAGTGGGTTCTAGACAAACACAATAGAAGCGATCGCACAAGGTCCTTAAAAAAGTTTTAAAATTTTGATAAATCATATTCATTAAATGATGTTAATTTTAAAATTTATTTAATTTTTTTTATTTTTTATTCTTATTAATATTATTTCTATAAAAAATAACATTTTGGACATACTCAACTAAAACGACTGTATTGGGCACTAAAAAAAACAATCGCTTTTAAGGGTCACATTTTTAAAACTAGTGAAGGTCATGATCAACTGCTTATAAGGGACACGTTTTAATAAATTATAAGACTCCAAAATCTTTAAACCGCCTCTATCTTTAAAGAATTATGTATTTTTATTAAATTCAAATATAATAATTTTGTTAAATATTTAATATTTATTTATAATTTTTATCGATCAACATAAGATTTTATTAAAAAAAAACCTCAAAAAAGTTCCATTGCTTTTATATTTGTTAATCACATAACATAAAAAAATCGCATAGTATTTTATATTGTACTTGCTATTGTGGAGTGCCCCATAATACATGTATAAAAAATTATATATTCTTTTTTGAATTTTTTTTATATTTTAATATTAATATATTAAATATTAAATTTCAAATTTTATTATTTTTACGTTAAATTAATTTGTTGTTTTAAAACTCATCATTACTTTGCTTTCAATTTTTTTTCTTACCACATACTAATTTCATTTCCCTTTCATTAGATTTGACTTGACAAACTCTGAACTTTCCTTGCTGTCATTTTACTGAACTTTTATGTCAACTGGTCTAATCATATGCACGCATGCGTACGAAGCACAAAAATTAATACTATGCGGTTTTAATTTGTTAGGACCAAAATAATGCTGATTCAAGTAATTAATTACTTTTATAATCATTTAAGAATGAAAATTATTGGTAATATATAAATAAAAATCTATACACTAGAATTCAAATAATGGTCTGCTTGATTTCACACATTGCTGGAACAGTTGCAAACAAATTAAAAAAAAAAAAAAGAAAACTTGTCCTAAAAGGTAATAACTTTGACAAAACATGTTGGTCTCCAAACCCTACATTGTTGCGTCAAACCTGAAAAACATCAAACTTTATAAATAACAACGTGAGACTCATCCCCAAGTGGCCCTTCACCAATGAACTAAAATGGGTCTTGACCGATGCTTACAAATCAATTGAAATGGCACGGACCCTTTGAACTACGCTGTAAACCGAGGAATGATTTTCTCATTAGATAAAATTCTAAACGAAAGTAAGTATTTTTTTAAATATAATTATTGATATTCAATTTAATTAGTTTGAATCAGGTAATAAAGAAGACACGTTATAAATACGATTTTTTAAGTATAATTTACTTCATTCATAATATAGGGAGTCAAATTCTTAATTTTGCTTAAAAAATTTAATACGTTATTTTATTAGATCGATTGATTGTTGATAACCTAAAACAATAAAAGAGTTAATATTAAAATAAATATTTAAACTTAGATGTGTCCCTAAAGTTTTTTTCCCTTGAAAATAGATTTTTACCTTTTTCTTTTCTTTGGCTCGTTTTAAAGTCTTTTTAAGGATTTATTAGGTTAAAGAAAACTCGATCCACATATTTCATTTAAAAACTTTAAACATCTACGTAACGAAAAATATTGTTTTGGGTACAACTTTTTTTTTTTGCTTTTCTGTCTTTTTTGATGTTTTAATATTAAAAAATTAAATTTTATATCATAATGCGAAATTTTAAATCATAAATCATAAATTTTAAATCTTAAAATTATATTTTATTAATAATTTTTAAATTTTAACCTTAATTTTTGTATGAAAAGATAAAAATAATATTAAAAAAATAAAAATTCTATTCATAATTCCGTACTTATTTAAGTATTAAACCAACGATTAATAGTACCCTTGAATTGGAAAAATTATTAGGTGAACCATGTTCTCCACGTCATCCATGGTCTCAAACAGCCAGGACCGTTAATCTTAATTTTTTTCTAAGTGAATCATCACCTCTTTCCTATATAGATTTAGTGGGTGGATAATTATTTCGGTGATTATTTAAAGATCAACGATCCTGATTACTTGGACCATAGATAACGTAATAAACAAGATTCACCTAATAATCTCTTCTCGACACTTTAATCCTTCAATTCTGCTGGCTGATTTGTCTATGTTATTGCAACCCTTTAATAATTATTAGATTTAAGTTCAATTCATACCATTTTGTCAACAAACCACGTTGCTGTAAATTAAAAAAAGAAAACCTTTATTTATTTATTTACAATAAGGCCTGAGAAATATTCCGAATCAGAGCAGTGGTCCCTCAACTCAAAGAGAGAGGAAGGTGTGAAAAGTACAGGTGGCCTGGAAAGTTATGGCTCTTTGGTCCTTACTGCCGTGACACCATGTTTATAAATTGACTCAAAAACCCAGTTTATTTCTCGTGCCTTGTTTGAGTGTCTTTGTTCAAGCTTTCTGTCTCTGAACTCTAAGCCCTTTGCTGTTCTTCTGTACTGTCTTAAGATCTTACATTGACATTGTCATTGTCATCGTCTCTGTCTTCTTTTCTCTGTTTCCTTCACTACTCTGCTCAGGTATCGAGGCCTGCCATTGAAATTGTGTTTCTTTTTTCAAGTGTTTCCGGTTATCTGTGTTTAAAGCTTTGGTTCTGGGTTTTTGTACAGAGGATAAGCAAGAAACAAAAAACAATGACAAACCAACAAAATGTGTCGGTTCTTGACGTGAAATCGCGTGGTTTAACTTTAAGGAGCTTATTGCCTCCGTCGTCTCTGCCGGTGGCCAAGTCATTTTCGCCTACAGAGTTTAAGATGTTATTGAAAAAGAGATTCGAAACCGAGAAAGGAGGGGCTAAAATCAATGCCTGGGTGGATTCGATGAGAGCTTCTTCTCCGACCCGTGTCAGGTCCAATGATTCAACCGAAGACAAAAGTTCCTGGATTGTGGGTTCCTATTTCGACTGGTTGATGTTATATTGTCGTTTTAGATTAACAATCAGTGACCCTTTTGATTCTGGTATTCTATGTTCCTGCAACAGGCTCAACATCCCTCGGCTTTGAACATGTTCGAGCAAATAATGGCAGCTTCGAAAGGGAAAAGGATCGTGATGTTTCTCGACTACGACGGCACGCTTTCCCCGATCGTCGAAGACCCAGATCGAGCTTTCATGTCCAGAGAGGTAACCATTACTGTTCATCAGCTATCTCTTGAGTCTGATATACTAAAAAAACACCATAACTAAACCCATTGTCTGTAATCAGATGAGAGCAGCTGTAAGAGATGTTGCTAGATATTTTCCGACAGCAATCGTAACAGGAAGATGCCGAGACAAGGTACATTTTATTTTTCCCCCAGGAGAGAAACGTACGACATGTTTGGATTGATTCTCACGGTGGGATTTCATTTTCAACAGGTTTACAGCTTTGTAAAATTATCTGGTCTTTATTATGCGGGTAGCCATGGCATGGACATCAAGGGACCATCTAAAAGTTGCAAATACAAGAAAGTAAGTATAAAGCAGTCTACTTTTTCCAATTTCATCTGTTCTACTGTTCTGTAATATTTTCCTTCTGTTTCTTGTCCGGTTCCTCAGGGTACTAACAATGGTGTTCTTTTCCAACCCGCCAGTGAATTCTTACCCATGATCGATGAGGTTTGTAATCCGTAAGAATTCAACAAAGAAACAAACAATGCGTATACAACTGAAACAGAAAATCTTGTCACTTTCAGGTATATAAAGCTTTGGTAGAGAAGACAAGATCGATTGGGGGAGCCAAGGTGGAAAACAACAAGTTTTGTGTGTCCGTACACTTTCGATGTGTCGATGAAAAGGTACGAAACCGAAACCACTCTTGTCGTTTCCTGTTTTATTGTGCCGGAAATCTGTCAACTGATTTTGTTTGCCTGTGGGTTTTCTGGCAGAATTGGGCTGCCTTGGCTGAACAAGTTAGAACAGTACTTAACCAATACCCCAAGCTTAAATTAACTCAAGGGAGGAAGGTACATTTCTTTCTGGTTTCTTCTCTTCCTTTTTCACATTTTTTTCCTGGAAAATGAAACTTTTCTTCAACAAGGCAAGAAAAGTTGCATCATTTTTGCTTTTGTTTTTTTCTTGGATATCAACTTTATAATCTTTATGATTTGATTCAAGTAGGTATTGGAGATTCGTCCCACCATCAAATGGGACAAAGGGAGAGCCCTTGAATTCTTGTTGGAGACACTAGGTTCTTATAATTCCTTAATTTCTCCCTTCATTACATTTATTTTTTAATTAAAAGGCTAAACATCAAAATAAATATTCGATTCAAAATATTCAGGTTATACCAATTCGGATGATGTTTTACCGATCTACATCGGCGATGATCGAACCGATGAAGATGCCTTTAAGGTTTTACATGATAGAGGACAAGGGTTTGGGATTCTTGTTTCTAAAGCACCTAAAGAAACAACTGCTTCATATTCTCTCCAAGAACCATCTGAGGCAAGCTTTTCTAATCTCACCATGCAATTTTCCATTATTAATTAAATGCTATTTTTGTTGATTTTTAATACTATTTTTGGACTGACAGACATTTTTTTTATTAAAATTTCACAGGTAAAAGAGTTTTTAAGGCGTTTGGTTGAGTGGAAAAAAAATTCACAAGGATGAGGAGCACCATAATATGCAAAATATTGTACTTAGACATACATAGACCCACCCCCACGTATCTGACTAGAGAGGGTGGAATGAATATTAGTCAGTTAATTAATCATGTATTTTTCTCCTATAGAGAGAGAGTTTATAATTGTAATTAAATACCGATTCCCGAGGCTATAATCGACTAAAATAATTATATGATAATATTTATTTATATATATTTTTATTTTTTAATAAAACAAATATAACTTACGAATAAAACGATTGAATCTGAATATTTTAAAATAAATATTATCTACTTTTCTATTGAGATATTTTTATTTAATTCGAAACCTTTTTTTTCTCTTTTCTTTATACTTCGGTAGTATTTGCATGGCCATTTGTTTATGGGATATTATTATTTCTTAGATATGTTTTGACCATAGAAATGAAAAACATGATTATTCTCTCTATTCTAGTTAAATTCTAAGAATTAATTTTTGGTCAAATTTTTAACCCTTGACCACTATTCATTGAAATATTTTTTAACCATTAAAATTATATCTTTTTCTTCGAATTTTAATTAAGAACTAAATTAGGTCACGTCAACCATGCGACTGTATGAATGTATTTAGTGTTTTACATATGGGAAATCTTCTAAGGGATTGGTGGGCGACGGTTCTAAAATTTTAAGAAATTTATTTTTTAAAAAATTTGAAAATTTTAATTTGTTCTTTTAAGATTTATAAAATTTTATATTAAATTTTAAGCTTTTAAAATATTTTTAGTTTCTCTCTCAAATTTTTATTTTTCTATTAAATATCATAAAATTATTAAAAAAATAGTTAAACTCTTAATTTAAAATAATATATTTAAGACTCCATTTTTTTTATAGAAATTTAAGTTACTCCCTCAACAAAGAAAGATTGTTTATTTTGGGATAATGCTACTAATGGCACTGGGATTATACTAAATTTTTGAGTAAAATTCTTCTACTTCTTTATTGTGTCTCTTACCTAAAAATTTTAGAAAATTGAATTTTAAACCTTGACCTTTATTTTTTAAATTTTAAACCCTATACCCTACACCCTAAAAGATAAACTTTACCCCTAATTTTTTAAACCCTAACCACAACACCTAACTTTAAATCTTAAACCCTAGACCCACTAGTTTAAGGTGGAGGCATGATTAGAAGGTAGACGATTTGCACCCAAATCTTCCGAGTAAAAATCATCTATCTCTTTATCATGCATCCTTTTATGCTTCTGAAAATTTTCTAAAAATTGATTTTTAAACCCCAACTCTTATTTTCTATATCTTAAGCCCTACACCCTAAAAAATACACTTTGCCCCTAATTCCGTAAACTCTCACCACAACCCCTAACCTTGAACTCTAAACTCTTTAATTTAAAACGGAGGCACAAATATAGACAGAAGAAAAAATAGACGATGTGCACTCAAATCTTCCGATGTAATTAATATTTGTATTTAAAAAAGAACATAAATGTTGATTTGGGTATATAAAGTTTCATTCCATCTAAATACTTTACTTCCATGCATGTATAAACAAATATACTTTACCATCCATGCATTTCAGCCACTCGGAAGAAATATATTATACAATCTTAAACCCCTCGCCTAACAACAAATTTTAATTATTTAAAAAGAAAAAAGAAAAGGAGACTTGGCACCATGATAGGTGATATCTTTAAGAAGTTATTAGGTATAGATAAAAGCAAAGAGATTTTATATTTGTTTTAATGCTAGTTATTATCAATATTCTCTATTTTTTCTTTGTTTCTTATTTTTTATATTTGTTTTTTTATTTTTATTAAAAATAATTTTACTTTTATGATACATTTTTTTGTCTTTATGATATATTTTTGGTCTTTTGAATTTCTCATTTGATTATTTTTTTTCATTTGTTTTTATGGTTGGATTTGATGGATTAAAATAATACTTATTTTATTATCATGTTGATCTTATATGCTCTCGGATCTTCATATTTAATTTGGATATATGATTTGTGTTCTTGAATAGTTTTCTCACGACTCTCAGTTCTAATTTATGATTTTTGATGGTCTTTCATTGGCTTAATCCCCTTTCATGATTAGTTTTTCAATGTAATTAGATTTATTCCTTGTATGATTTAAAACGATTTATTCCTTGTATGATTTAAAACGATTTATTCCTTATATCAATATTATAAAAAATATATAAAATATATATTTATTTTATAAGGATAATTATAAACCCTCATTGAAATTTTAAATATTTTTTTAATAAGATTAGCCGATTTTATAAAAAAAAACATACAACTTTTTTTTTTCTCTTCAAAGGCCGATACATAGGCTTGTTTGGTCAAGAACTATGTAATTGATCCTAAAAAACAAAACAAAGCAAAAAGTTCAAACTTTAACATATACAAGACCTGAGATAATATAAAATCATTTATCTCTAAATAACTAATCTCGTACATATATATTGTAATAAGTGACAAAAGTACATTATATATTAAGGGTTGTGCCTCCGATTTCTTTTACTAAACAATAATTTTAAACCCTAAATTTTTATTTTATTTAAACTTCTTATTATTTTTATGGTTAATTATATATTATTTTTTGATCTCGATTCTTTAACTCAATCCTCGCATTGTCTATAAGGTTAGGTGGTGAAAAGGATGTCCACCACTACCAGGTTCCTACAGGTGACTCCATTGTTGGAATGGAGTTGGAACCCACTGGAACTGCTTTGGTTTGGAACAGGACATGGACATCCAACAGATGCTGGAAACACATGAAGTTCCCAAAGCTCTTTCAGACGTGTAAAGACAGGTAATTACCAAACCCATGATTGGAACATTAAACTCAAGTAAAATAGGTTTTCTAAACCTACAATTATTGGAGGACAAACAGATCACTTCACTTCCACTCACAGCAGTCACCTTAACAGATGTCGAGAAAATAAAACATGGTAAAGATTTTTCGAATATACAGATAATTATACGACGATAATATATGTTTATATTTTTTTAACTATTTGATAATACATGTATTATATATATAAATATTTAAATTACGGTTAAATCTTGTATATTTTTTGTTTTTCGAGGAAAATTATTTTCATATAACTTCAACCTTTTCCTTTTAAACTTTAAATCTCCCCACAAATCGCATATGCTTTACATATTAAATAACTCCTAAGCATGTATTATAAAAACCCTACCCACGATGTGGAACAGTTGAGACCCCATTCCCATAACTTTTTTAATTAAAAACATATAAGAAAACACTGGTTTCTTCTTCTTCTTCTGTCTTTTAATATATTAATTAAAAATGATAAATTGATCTCTGGTTTTGGGATGCGATTTCTCTCTAGAAAATGTCCCTAGCATGCAGGCTTTGCTAGATACTTAAATAAGAAAATTTCCATTGCTAGACGTGTCTCAACGATGGCGGATGGTTTGATAGACGTGTCGCCTAGGAGGGACGGTCCCCCCTTGGAGGGCAGCATGCCCTAGTGATTCGAATCACCTTTCTAGAGGGAGCAAATTTTAGGGTATCTAATTATTATTAAATTAGGTAGCTTTGAGTAATATATAATTACACTTGCACGATAAAAATATCAATATAAAAACAATTAAAAAATAATTATCTTTATAATATGATTGTCCCATACCCTGAGAGGAAAGGACCCCAATGACCAATCAAGCGATAATATTTGAAGGGTCGTTTAATAAATAGTATAGGTTAATGTGGCCTTATATGACCAATTAAAAATTTTGTTAGACCAACACTGATCGATCTAAAAATTTTATTTATTAAAATTATATAAATAAAATTTTATATCTGTTCGAAACATGTCATTCGATACGAAATAATGTTCTGAAAAATTCTACCACCATTGTCACTACCCAAATTAGTACTTGACCCATTAAACATTCTCTGAAAAGAAAAATTCCTCCTACAACTTTTGCACAAACATAATTTACTTATAGAATTAATAAGATTTTCCCTATTTTAGTTGCATTTTTTAAACTTGTTCAGACCAGCTATGTTTCCACCCTTATATATCTCACATATATTATATGATTCATCAGATTTGGTCTCTTGAAAAGGTTTCCAACTTCAAACAAGTTTATGTATCTTTAGTACTTTTAAGAAAATATATAAAAACATAGGGAACCTGATAATTGGGAAATGGACATCGAGAGGTTTCTATTGGGGGGGAGAGAAATGGAGCATGCATTTCATTAAAGAATAATTACTTTTAAGTAAGTTAATTAGACTGGGAAGCAATGGAGCAAATCAAGCTGTAAACTTGATAGACTTTATTTAAGTATAAATAGGGGTGATAACTAGATGAGTGGAATCCGAGTCTTGTCTGGTTCGGCTCGACGAGCTCGAAATTTTAGGCTTGGGTTTGCCTCGACTCAAAATAGATAATTTTGTTATATTTTTCTATAAAAGATAGGACCTCGTTAAAAACCCTTTTCATAACTAATACCGAAATGAAATTCATTCAATATTGAGAAAGGGAAAATGTCAATTTATTTTTAGTAGATATCTCTTATTTTATTTTATTATTTTTCTTTTGCTAAAAATATTACTTTTAGTGTATATGCAATATAATATAATATAATATAATATAATTAATTTTCGAGCCTGTTCACGAACTTTTCAAACTGAGCCTACCCAAACTCAACTCGGCTAGTTAAAATCTCAAACCGAGCTTTGACTAAACTTTAATCGAATCGAACCCAAGTAGCTCATGAGTCGATCAGACTCATTATCACTCCTACGTATAAATTCGGGTTCAACTTGTAAAACGAAATCATAAATTAAGGACGTGTACAAAATTTCTTCCACCCTTGGTGCATATAATATTTTCTCATAATCGATATAATCATTTGATTAATTTAAAAGATTAACGCATACTATGTTAATAGATTTATATTTAATATTACCGATGATTTATAAATTTTATACACTATTAATGAATAATTTTATAGATATTAATGTTTCTTTTTGTCAGATATTAACAAATATAATGAATTATTAAATAAATTATTTTACATGTTTTTTAAGAATTTTTAATTAAGTCTCGACATTTAGATTTAATATAATCCAAGTCCAATATTACCATTGCTTAGAAAAGCCCATGTAACAGTTTATTTGAAGAAACCCTTGTAATTGACCAGCAGATTTAGACCACATTTTTTAGTACTGGGTCAGGTCTAGCCACCATAACCTTTTCTTTCTTTTGTTTGTGTGGTTGGTTCTTCCATAAACACTTTTGATATAAAAAGTTAGATGAGCTAAATGCATGTTTGTAAGTAATTATATCAGTAATTAGACTTTGAAACATATATCAAAACAGATGAAATGTCTGTCAGAATTTGTATATAATCAAAACATTAAATGTACATTCAATGAGACAAAAAGATGTCTGGGTTTGCCACTGGTCACAGGCTAAGGGACATCCGGTACAGCTTTTCGAAATGAAGAAGCAATGCCGAACGATCAAGATGAGCACTTAAAACAGCCTGATTTGGTCCCAAATGAGCGTTTCAGAGAAGCTGAGATTTTCAGCTTCTCCCCAAACGGACGGACATTCTCACCCAAACCCCGTTTGAAGAACTGTTCCGAACAAAGCCGAAGTCTTTCAATGAGCACAATTATATAACTTTATCAACAAAAAAAAAAATGCATCAACAGTTCCAGTTCAAGGTCTTCATAGTCCTTTTGACATATTTGCGGGTCTAAAAAAGCATTTTTAGGGACAAAAGGCAATGGCATGAAGAAACAATTCAGTCGCATACGGCATATCGGGCGGGAAAGCCAGCAGTAACATACAAATACATAGTGGAATAAGACCTAGGTGTTCCACTACCGTGAAGTTTCAAAGCATATTGTCACGGGGCTAGAGTCTTGACCTAGCTGAACCGCGCGGCCTTAGTCGATGTTTTTAGACAAACGACTAAGTCAGCCTGAAAACTCGCTCCGGAAGATCAAACTTCCCAAGGCACTAAGAACGCTGAATCGTTCTAGCGGAAAGCAAACTATGAGTATGGCTACTCAAGAACGAAAAGAAGAACGCGAAGAACACAAAGAACAATTGAGAGAGTTTTTAGAGTGAATGTCACTTGATTACTCAAAGATGAGATGATACAAATGAGACTGGGGAGGTCTCTCTTTATAGTTGATTCCCCTTGCATCCGACGGTTCCCACTGATTTACATCGATGGCTAGGATCATTTCCTACCAACCACAATGGCACAATCCTAAGAATATTCCATGTTAACTAAGGAAACAAATCCTAGAAAACAAGGAAAGTTTACAAGGCCAAAATGGCTATCTTCTAGAATCCTCCATGGAACGGGCTAAGTCTGGTGGTACCTTTAAGCCCAAAATCTCTCTAAGAACCTCTTGGGCAGCAATATGCGCATGTGGCGCGGGCTCGAATTGGCGGCCCGTGACATTCTCCCCCACCAAACATGGCGACGCCCTCGTCGCCGCCTCAGAACGAAGATAGAACCGATCCTGGGAATTCCTTGTCACCTCGGCTTGCCCCAAACTCTGAATCAGGCTGGATGCTCTTCCCATAAAGAGCACTCGACTCTGGTTCAGTTGTCCACCCAAATGGACAGCTTGCTTTGGTACTCGTTGCCATCTGACATCAGTCACCGTCCCTCCAAGCGCATCTCGATCGTAGGAGTTAGCTCCTACCAGTTGTGATTTGCCCCCATTCAGACACACATGGTCCTTGCACAATGACTTGGACGCCACAACATTGAACACTGAGCGGGCTCTCAGAATCGTTGGCAACCCTCGTTTGCGCCTAAGAACTCTGAAAGGTGGCTTGTGCTCTCTCGACAACTCCATTTGAAGGGTTAGGTTTTTGCTGGCCTACACCCGACAAACAAGGCAAATCAAACTGTAAAACACAATCATTGTGTTCGGGACGTACCTCAATCAACTTTTCCGCATTCACTCTAACTCGCATCAATCCTTCTTCACTCGTGAAGTTTGATGCTCCCACCGATGCTCCGTCTTCATTGAAGCTCGATGCCTCGTCCATCTCCTCAATGGATGGATCTCCCACGGGTTCACTATCATGTGGCTCAGGCAACTCTTGCATCACCAAGGTGTCCGCTCCAATAGCCTCCAAAGCAATGCCTCCTTCCCTTGAAGCATCCTCGGTAAGCTGAATGGAAGTCAGCTTCTCGATCCTTTGTCCCTTGTCTCGATACACGGGCACAACACAATGTTGTTTCGGATCCAAAATGCAAATAACGTCGGCACAAGGGATGATAAGAGCTTGGACACGATCAAGGAAGTTAAGCCCCAAAACGAAATCAAAGTCATCTAAGTGAATTACCTTGAAATCTTCCTTGGCCTTCCATTCACCAATCTACAGCTCTACCTTCCGCACTGTTCCAACAACTGGAACCTCCTTGGCATTAACAGTCTTGATCTTTTTGGTTGAACCTTCAACTTCGAGACTAAGCTTCTCAGCAGCCATCTTTGACATGAAGAGATCGGATGCTCCGGTGTCCACTAGAGCACTCCTCGATCGTCCCGCCACGTTGATGTTGACAAACATCAACCCATTCTGCTTCGGGCCCTTCTTCGCCTTTGCAGAATTCAGTATCATTGCCCCAAGCTTACAAGCCTCACTCGACTCGGGCTTGTCCCTTTTGGACTGCTTGGCTCGATCCGGGCACTCATGAACTACGTGAGGTCCCTTGCTCTCGTAACATTGCTTCCCCACCCTTGGCTTGATTGCTCTAACACTAGCAATCGTACCAAGCATACATTCCTCGTCCTCTTGCTCGTCATCCGCATCATTGATCGTATCGGGGCGCTTCTTCTTGGGACACTCTTTCACCAAGTGTGAACCATGGCAATGGTAGCACTTCAAAGGCCCTCGATCCTTTTTCTCCGATGGTTTGACAACCTTGTTGACCCTCTCATCATCATTGCAAGAATGATTATCCTCCTCGTCTCCCCCACCAAAGCTCTTGCCTTGGGGCTTGGAAGACTTGGACATGTCAACTTCGAACTGAGCTATGAACTCGGCTACGGTAAAGGCTTTGGAAAGTTCCTCAACTCCCCTCCGCTCTAGCTCCATTTGAGCCCATCTTTGGAGTCCATCCATGAAGTAGGAAAATCCCTCCGCTTCACTCAAGTCCTGGATTTGGAGCTTGATTTCAATGAACTTCCTGACATAGTCAATGATGGAACCCTCATGTTTCAATTGCCGCAACTTCTTACGAGCCTCCCGTTGAGCATTCGTCGGATAGAACTGCTCTTTGAACTCAACTTGGAACTCTTTCCATGTCTCAAAAGGAATGTCTCCACTCGGCTCCTCCGAGCATCTGCGTCGCCACCACAAAAGAGCGACATCAGTTAAATACATCGAAGCAACGTTTACTTTCTCCGCATCATCCTTGATGCCCATGGCTCGAAAATACTGCTCCATGCCCCACAAGAAGTTCTCAACATCTTGGGCCGATCGGTTCCCCTTGAACACCTTTGGCTTTGGGATGTCCTTCTTTGACTTGGATGCAGTGGCCATCTTTCCATTCATCAAGGCAACTTTGTAAATATACAAGTCTGCCTTCAACTCCTCCATCTCAATCTTCACAGCCTGCAACTCGGCCTCAAGCACCTCGCACCTCTCTTCCGCACCATTGGCCACCTGGCTGAGTTTGTCAACTCGCTCCTCCAGCGTAGCTACAACATCCCTCGAACTTGCTCTTTGGCTTTGCCCAGCAACGGTCTTCACACCCTTTGCCGCAACGTCTTCTTCTCCACGTGCCATAATCACTAGTGCCTTGCTCGAACCACGCTCTGATACCACTTGTCACGGGGCTAGAGTCTTGACCTAGCTGAATCGCGCGGCCTTAGTCGATGTTCTTAGACAAACGACTAAGTCAGCCTGAAAACTCGCTCCGGAAGATCAAACTTCCCAAGGCACTAAGAACGCTGAATCGTTCTAGCGGAAAGCAAACTATGAGTATGGCTACTCAAGAACAAAAAGAAGAACGCGAAGAACACAAAGAACAATTGAGAGAGTTTTTAGAGTGAATGCCACTTGATTACTCAAAGATGAGATGATACAAATGAGACTGGGGAGGTCTCTATTTATAGTTGATTCCTCTTGCATCCAACGGTTCCCACTGATTTACATCGATGGCTAGGATCATTTCCTACCAACCACAATGGCACAATCCTAAGAATATTCCATGTTAACTAAGGAAACAAATCTTAGAAAACAAGGAAAGTTTACAAGGCCAAAATGGCTATCTTCTAGAATCCTCCATGGAACGGGCTAAGTCTGGTGGTACCTTTAAGCCCAAAATCTCTCTAAGAACCTCTTGGGCAGCAATATGCGCATGTGGCGCGGGCTCGAACTGGCGGCCCGTGACAATATAATCACATCATATCTATGTTCCACTACCATGAACATTGAACACATGACTCTCTTCAACGCTTTCCTATTCGAAACAATCTTTAATACATTGAAACACACATATGAATATGCAATTGATAAGAAAAACATGATTAACAGTAGCCTGCAATAGGTCTATCCAAAACGACATTCAAATAGCAGTCGATCTCCAGCAGCAGAATGACCATTTACATACAACACAATGGTATATCAGGATAGAAATTCAGTGCAAAGAAAAATAAATTTCTAAAATAACTAGTAGGAACGCACTTGTCGTAAAGCCATCTGAGTGCAAATATTGAGACAGAATGGGAGTTATTCAAAGTTCAAACATAAGACTTAAGCTATACAAGCATGCCTTTCAAGAACGAAAACAGTCTGAAAAGTAAACCAGGATTTATAGTCTATTGCAAAGATATGACATGGAAATCAACACTTATGGTCCACAATACCCATGGATACACTCTCAAGCTCATTTAAATAAGGACAAACATATTTCTCTCTGAATCTCATTTCAGACATCTTAAAAACTGTAATCAGGCTAGATTTACTTCTTATCAGATTCTTATTTTCCAGAATCTCAATAACCAGTACCCGAGGCTTCAGCCTATGCTCAAGGCTGTAAGTAAGCAGCAACGGGTGGCTTATTATAAGCGAAATACCTGTATTGTTTCTGGTAAGCAAAAAGTCAGCGATTTTCTTGATCTTCGTTTCCGATACAGAAAACACCTGTGGTATCATCCTAAAAGTAGACATGATATCATCTTCTGAGAAACCCAAGTTTCTAAAAAGCTTCAACTTCTGTTCCCATTTCTCTTCAGTCATTGAACTCAACGTCCTAATAGCAACAATAAACATATTCGATTTCCTATCAACTCCCATGTCACCTGCCTTCTTAACGAACTGATTAATGCTCTCGGGTTTGTGTAAGAATAATCTTGGATAGGTTAACAAATACGAAGCAATTTGCGACGAACTAAGTCCGCAACTCCTGAAGTACTCTATATTAGGCATCATAGTCTTTTCCAAATCAAAAGCCAGAAACCAAGACAAACTTTTTAGTATCTTAACAACATCGGCATTAGATCCTATAACACTCTTTAAATACGAAATCGAAGGTGCTATTTTATCATCCAAGCTTCTACTCAAAATCCAGGGATCGTCAGCTAGAATATTAGCAACATCATCTGTTGAAAATTCAAATTCCCGGAAAATCTTGAACTTGGGTTTAATGGTTTTCTCAAGATTAGAAGTTAGAAGTTTAGGATTCTTTTTGAGCGCTTCTTCAATATGGGATTTTGAGAAACCGCTTTCTTTTAAGAATGAAATTACCTTATCACAGTTATGGGGGTCCTTCATAGAGATTAAAGAAGATGCAGTTTTGAAGGCAATTTCATGGGAAAAGTTGTGTTTTTCAATGAAATGATCAGCTAAAGAAAATGAGGATTTTGATTCCTGGGTACCAGAAGATGAGAAGAAAACACCAGAGATGGAATAACAAGAAACGGGTTTCCAGAAATGGGATGATTTATTGAGAGGCAATGAGATTAGAGATCTGATAATAGAAGGTGCCATTTCCCTTTTTTTCTTAGGTTTTATAGGTTTAGATTCGTTGATCTTCTTTTAGCAAAACTAACAGAATTTACAGAGTTTCAAACATGTCTGAAGATCGATATACTTGCCTGTAACACCAGCTTTCGTCTTCCTTTGACATTGGTATCACGGATAAATCTGACTTCTTTCGATTTCACGACCTACAAAGAGCAACAGATTTGGGGGTTTAGGGCACGAACTACAGGATGTTCGGGTTTTAAGCACACGGTGTAAGCCTATTGCCTAGTGGTTTTGGGTCACAACATTTTTGTGATAAACTGCGTAAATGGTTACTAAAGTTTAAGTTTTTTTTCTTTTCACCACTAAAGTTTATAAAAATACGTTTCAGTCATTAACGTTTAGATTTATAATTGGTTAAAATTCACAAATAGTCTCTGAGCTTTGATGAATTATTCAGTCCGGTAAACAACTTTCAATTACTTAAATATTGCTATTAAACTTTTAATTTTATTTCATTTTGATCATTGACCCATTAATTATCGTTAGAAGAAACTATTGAAGCATGAACCATATAGCTTCATCGGTTAAAGGAACGATTATTGTTCTTTAAAGTCACGGGTTTGAGAACTAATAATGGTAGCATAGTGATTGAGTGATAAATGTACAATAATTAAGAATATACTACAACTATAGTTGTAATAACCCATTAGGGAAAAATAGGCTCAATACACTCATTTAACCTAAACTAAGCCCAGATCCAAAACAATTAACCCTAAATGATGAACACATGTAAACCCTAGCAAGCCTCCATAGCAGCTGTCGCCGCCCTATGTGCCACGCGTCACTCGGCCATTGGGGGAGAAGGCCGGCCACCGCTTCAACATGCTCCACCGCCTTGGTCACTTCACCTGCAAAAGAAGAGCAAATTATTAGATCTAATTTACAGATCTAAGGAGGATAAAATTCCATTTTATTTCATTAAAATATAATTGTAAAATGGGTATATAAACCCATTCGAGCCATGTAGCAACCGGTTGAAAATCGGCAACAAAAATCAATACAAAAACCAACATATTTCGAACCAAAAGCAGACCACCAGAGTCGATTCAAACAAAAAAATAAATAGAAAGAAAAAGCAGTCAAACCGTAGCAAAAAAGGCAGAAAAACAAGGTAAAAATATAAGAATCGGCTTATCTTTTCTTCAGATTTACTCCGATCCGCTTTCTTTTTCGAAAATCTGAGTTCAGATTCGAGTTCCTCGCATCGAAGGGCTTCGGAAAGCATCCTCCTTTCGGGATTCCTACCACCGGTACGACGGCCAGCGGCCGCGTACGGTGGCCGGAAATCTCTCCGGCAGCCGGACATTGAGAGAGTTTCAGATGGCTTTGTTATACCTATTTGAAAGGAAGAAGACAAGTGAGAAAAAAAACACTTAAAAAAGGGTATTTATATACCGCACTAAACGGCACCGTTTTGGTGCCGGCTCCCAGGGCCCAAAACGGTGTCGTTTAAGAGTCCGACCCGCATACCGACCCGGTCTGAACCCCAAACCCGCGCAAATACCCGCAAAAATGGGTTATTCACATGAAAAGTCCCTGGTTCTCCAGCAACTTCGCGGTTTAGCTCCCCAGTTCGCGTGTTAGATCAATTTGGTCACCGTTTCAACAATTTTGACATTATAATCTCCATTTTCTTCAATTTCAGTCCTTATTTTATCTATTTTTGGTCTAATGACTTGTTTTTTTTTTCAGATTTGGTCCCATACCTTTTTATTATCATTATTACTATTATTGTTATTAATATTATTATTATTATTATTATTTTTATTAGACGTTTTATTATTATTAGTATTATTATTATTATATGCTTTATTATTATCTTTACTATTATTATACTACTTATTATAATAATAATAATAATTATTATATTATGTTTTATTATTATTATTTTTATTATTATTATTATCAATCTCCTACTTTGATTATATTATTATTATTATTATTATTATTATTATTATTAGGATTAGGATTATTATTACATGTTTTATTAGTATTGTTATTACATATTTTAGTGTTATCTTATGTCTTATCATTGTTATTATGTTATTAATATGACTATTATTATTTTATATTATTATCATTATTATTAGTATTTTATTTAACTTTATTATTTTTATTATTTGACTTAGTTTATTTATCTTGCAGATTAAAATTACGGGATCATGAAATTAACTTTGAATTTATATTTTCGATCATATGAAATATTTTGTAACCGATAGGTGCCGATTCCGGGCATTGTAGGGGTGCTCATCCTTCCCTACGCGTAACAGACTCCCGGACTCAACTCTGGTACGCAGACCTTAATTTTTGGTGTTCCAATCGCACCGTGAAAAGATTGGTGGCGACTCCCCGGACCAAAAATGGTGATTACAGCTGGCGACTCCGCTGGGGACATTTTCGAGAGTCGAGCCTAAAATCGGTTACATTTTATTTAATGATCGAAAAATTAAATTCGATTTATTTTAATTTTGTGATCCTTTATTTTTAAATATTCACTAATATTTTTAAATGTTTTTTCAGGTCTCCTCATTTCATGAGCTCTCAACCCGGGCTCCGTCCATTTAAGTGGGAGCATGAAACCACTCCTTCATGAGGTTTTGCCTCCGTGTAGGATGGGGAATTGCTTCCGGGATGTTTTTTCCTTTGTCTTCGTGAGATTTATGTCTCCGCATAGTCTTGGAGAAATGTATCCTCCTGAATTATCCTTATTATTCTTAGTAGGGTAATAAGTATTGTTAGGGTACCTTCTAGAACCGAACCTCATATAGTGAGACCTAGAAGCCCACCCGTTAGAGCCATCAAGCCGAACCTCTGCTCGTTTAGCGATAACCCTTTCAGGCTTGAATATCGTTATCTGTTATTTATGTACAGTTTTTTTTATTTTTCGTTTTTATATTTATAATTTAATTAATTTATTGATTTTAATGTGAACTAACCTTGTTTCTTTTTGAATGCATTATAATAATCATTCATTTTGCATTAATTATCATGATCATGTTTTAATTTTTACATTTCACGAGCATGAATTATTGATTCACAATTGGTTCTTAATTTAAAATACATCGGGAGAAAATCTAGCACTCTAGATATTAATACAACATTCAAAGTTGTGAATAAATCCCATGCACGTAAAACGGTGGACCCGAGAACCATTTTTGAATCGATATTTTCACATCTAAGTCATGCATCATGCATTCACATGCATTCATATCAGTACTAATGTTTGGGGTCCCCTGTCTTAGTAATACTGGACCAGGCGACAACTCAACATCCCTACGGAACTCGACTCAAGACGAAGAAGATGAACAAGGACAGATTGGATAAGATTGAGCAGACTCAGAAGGATTTACAGGATAATTTAACGCGAAAAATAGAGGATCAATTAGCCAGGGCTCGGCAAGAAATGAAAGACCAGATTATAAGATCTCAACAAGAAATGCTCGGGAAATTAACACAAATGCTCGGATTCAAGCAAGAAGACACTTCTATGGTAGACTCAGGGGCAAATCCCGCTAACATGATTGAAGATCCTATATATCCTTCAGGTTTTACTCCTCTTCAAACTAAGATACCACCAGAGGCTCATCCCCAGGTGGTCTTTTCTAAAGGGAAGTTACCACTATATCCGACTGACACGTATGGCCCTATGAACATACCCTTCACATCAGAAGCCAAACCGAGGGGCAATTAAGCATAAAATTTTGTCTCAGAATTCGATCAGCTGATTGAACCAAAGATTGAGACTTCAAAAGAAATTGAAGAACGTTGTAGACGGCTCGAAGAGAAAATGGAAGCCATGGAGATCGAAGACACCTTCATCGGATTCGACGCCAACGAACTCAGCCTCGTCCCAGATCTAGTGCTACCCCTAAAATTCAAAATCCTAGAATTTGAAAGATATGACGGGACTAATTGCCCTCGAGCCCATCTTACTATGTTTTGTCGAAGAATGACAGGATACGGTAAGGATGATAAGTTGCTGATATACTGCTTCCAAGATAGTTTAACGGGATCCGCTACTAAATGGTATAATCAGTTGAACCGTCATCAGATAAAGTCTTGGAAAGACTTAGCTAAGGCCTTTCTGGAGCAATATAAATATGTCAGTGATATGGTACCAGACCGTCTGACTTTATAACACATGAAACAAAGGGCTAACGAAAGCTTCAGACAATACGCACAGCGTTGGAGGGATATAGCAGCACAAGTTCAACCTCCTCTCAGTGAAAAAGAGACGATGGTTATATTCATCCAAACTTTGGAGGGCCCAATCCTGGATCGCCTCATTGGCAATGCAACCACCAATTTTGCTGATCTAGTGCTATCTGGTGAGCTCATCGAGAATGCCATCAAGAGTGGCAGAATTGATGCCGGTGGAAGTTCATCCCAGAGAAGGTCAACACATGGAAAGAAGGATCATGAAGTGAATTCTGCAGGAATCTATAGCGTCAATTATTCCAAGCCTGTAACAGTGACGCAACCTGCAACCACTGGTGCTTATAGTTTCTCCAACCAAGATTTCAGTCAGAGAAAGAATTTTGAAAAGAAAGAATTTACTCAGCTGCCAATGACTTACAGGGAGCTACACAAAGAGTTGTATGATAAACGCTTGGTGTCGCCCTTCTTTCAAGCGCCGCTGCAACCTCCTTTCCCGAAATGGTATGATGTCACTGCAAAATGTGATTATCATGCGGGACAAGTGGGGCATTCGATCGAAAACTGCCTAGGTTTCAAAAGGCTAGTAGAAAAGTTTATCAAACTCAGAGTAATAAAATTTGATGACCCAAGTGAAACGGTTATAGATCCTTTGCCGAAGCACAAAGACACCAAGTAGGAATGACAATGGTGTTTTTGAGTTGTACAAAAGAAATTATGCCTAGAAGGCTAAGACATTATTCTACCTTGACCATAGTAGGTCACTTGTAGTTTTTATCTCTTCCGATGAGAAGTTTTTATAAACTACTTCGTTAGCCTAAGCCCACTGGCAGCGAGAGTCTTTTGTAAGGGCCCAAAACTACAAGTTGCAATGAAATATATTTTGATACAACACTCTGAGGTAGAATGCTAAGCGAAACAACTGCAAAAGATAGAGACAGCTCAACTGGGCAACATGACCAGTAAATTTTTGCACTCTAAAGGTTTGGATTGTTAAAAATTGTTTGGGGGCATCCATTTCGAGAAAAGGTTCCAAGGAAGGAGGCCAAATCAGAAGAATTCAAGCAGCTTTCGTCATGATCAATGAAATCGGGGCACCCCTAGAAAAATCATGACATTCATGCATTCAAGCATTTTGCAAATCATACATTTTAGATTAAACATGCATCAAGCATAAATTAGGACATCCTTCGAAAACAGAAATCATAACATTCATGCAGATATTTTGCATTTAGACATCATGCACTTAGACGTGACATACATTGAGCATTCATAATGTACATATTTTGCTTATACATATGAACAGGTCTAGAGAAGAGATTGGAAGACCCTAATCAAGGGGCAACAACACGATGACCAACCTTTGGCCCCGAGAAGGCTAAAATAACACAGGTTTCACAGGTAATGACTCCAGAATTTTGAACCATTACTAATTAACGCTTTATTTTGCTTTCAGGTCATGACTACCCATTATGGAGTGTCAAAAATAATTTTTTCCCAATGTCACCTCCGTTAGTAGTGGGAAATCAATCATGCTCTTCCGACAACTATCTTGCGGATCAAGCTTTGATGCGGATTTCACTTTTCCATATTTGTACAAATAGTACATCTGAATCAAAATTATTTTGAAAAAATGAAAAATGAATAATGAATAAAAAAATGATGAAAAAATGAACAATGCAAAAAAAAAATGAAAAAATGAAAAATTAAAAAGACATACAGAAATAAGATATTGGACCATTCAAATGTCCTTCAAAATCCATTTTCGCGAATGGTCGAAGGAAATCCATTCCTTTGGAAAAATCCAATCTTGTGATTGGTGCAAACTGATTGTACCCAGAGTAATGGTACAACTAGTCTGGAGCAAACGGCTACCGGTAAAGGCATAACAAATCCATTAATCTCTGTGTATTTGAGAAAAATGCATTGATAAGGACCATTCAAATGTCCATTGAAATCCATTTTTACGAATGGTCAAGGAATTAAATCCTTGGAACTAAATGATTGTACCCAGAGTAATGGTACAGCTAGCCCGGAGCAAACGGCTACCGGTAAAGGCATATCAAATCCGTTGATCCCTGTGCATTTGGGAAAAATACAAAGAAGATACATGACATCAATTGAATCAGATATTTAGATCTTCTAGACTTGATCTTACCCTTCCGTTGATGGAGTGGATAGATCCAACTCAGTCTTGCTTCTTCGTTGATGATGTAGTAAGATCCAAACACAAACTTGATCTCATCCCCGTTGATGGTGTGGCCAGATCCCACTCAATCATGCTTCTTTGTTGATGGCATAGTATGATCCAGACTTGATCTTACCCCTCCGTTGAGGGAGTGGATAGATCTTAACCCGATCCTATTTCTCCGTTAATGGCGTAATAGGATTCGAATTACAGACTTGATCTCGTCCCCGTTGATGGTGTGGCCAGATCCCATGCTTCTCCGTTTATGGAGCAGTATGATCCAGACTTGATCTTACCCCTTCGTTGATGGAGTGGATAGATCCCAACTCGGTCCTGTTTCTCCATTAATGGCGTAATAGGATTCGAATTACAGACTTGATCTCATCCCCGTTGATGGTGCGGCCAGATCTCATTCAATCATGCTTCTCCGTTGATGGAGCAGTATGATCCAGACTTGATCTTACCCCTCTGTTGATGGAGTGGATAGATCCCAACCCGGTCCTATTTCTCCGTTGATGGCGTAATAGGATTCGAATCACAGACTTGATCTCGTCCCCGTTGATGGTGCGGCCAGATCTCATTCAATCATGCTTCTCCAATGATGGAGCAGTATGATCCAGACTTGATCTTACCCCCTCCATTGATGAAGTGGATAGATCCCAACCCGGTCATATTTCTCTGTTGATGGCGTAATAGGATTCGGATTACAGACTTGATCTCGTCCCCGTTGATAGTGTGGCCAGATCCCATTTAATCATGCTTCTCCGTTGATGGAGCAGTATGATTCAGACTTGATTTTACCCCTCCGTTGATGGAGTGGATAGATCCGACTCGGTCCTGTTTCTCCGTTGATGGCGTAATAGGATCCAAATTACAGGCTTAATCTCGTCCCGTTGATGGTGTGGCCAGATCCCATTTAATCATGCTTCTCCATTGATGGCGCAGTATGATACAGATTTAATCTTACCCCTCCGTTGATGGAGTGGATAGATCCAACTTGATCCTGTTTCTTCGTTGATGGCGTAATAGGGTCCAAATTGCTGAAATCTGATCTTGTCCCCGTTGATGGTGTGACCAGATCTGAATCACTGAAGTTCAATCCTGCTTCTCCGTTGATGGCGAAGTAGGATCCAAGTTGCTGAAACATTATCTTACCTCTCCGTTGATGGTGCGGATAAGATACAACCTTACACTTCAAGTCTTGCCTCTTCGATCTAACAAGTTCTCATTCTGCCGGTCTCGTTTTACCGTTGATGGTACAATTAGACCAAATTTTATATTTGCGGATATTACATTTAAAAGAAAAAAGAAGAAGAAGAAGAAGAAGAAGAAGAAGAAAATATATATGTCAGATCATGCTTCTTCATCGGATGTAGCTGGATCCAGCATGACGACCTCTGCCTACTTATCAATATTGCAGCAAGATCAAGTTTTCTCCAAAGATGGTAACATCATGAGTATCATAGCAAGCCAAGCTTATTTTGTCTCCTTCAACGGTTCAGCCGCAACTTTTGTCCTCTTCAAGGATCTCCTCATTTTGAAGATTTTGCTAACAAGGGTGATGGAGTAGATGAAGTCAAAGCTCCGGTAGAAGAAGCGGTGGCCAGAAAAACCTCAACCTTACCATTAGAATCACAACTAAACCAAAAAGAACTTCAACCTTACCAAAAAGAGTCTTAACCTTACCAAAAAGAACCCTAACTTTACCAAAAGAACCTCAACCTCACCAAAGAAGAACCCTTACCATTCCAAAGATGAGCCCTGAAGTTAAACTAGATAAAATGGGTTATTCCTTATCTTTGCTCTATTGTCGTTACACAACAATGAGCAAAGAGGGGCAGCTGTAATAACTCATTAGGGAAAAACAGGCCCAATACACCCATTTAACCTAAACTAAGCCTAGATCCAAAACAATTAACCCTAAATGATGAACACATGTAAACCCTAGCAAGCCTCCATAGCAGCCCCGTCGCCCTGCCTCCACAGCAGCTGTCGTCGCCCTATGTGCCACGCGTCACTCGGCCATTGGGGGAGAAGGCCGACCACCGCTTCAACATGCTCCACCGCCTTGGTCACTTCACCTGCAAAAGAAGAGCAAATTATTAGATCTAGTTTACAGATCTAAGGAGGATAAAATTCCATTTTATTTCATTAAAATATAACTGTAAAATGGGTATATAAACCCATTCGAGCCATGTAACAACCGGTTGAAAATCGGCAACAAAAATCAATACAAAAACCAACATATTTCGAACCAAAAGCAGACCACCAGAGTCGATTCAAACAAAAAAACAAATAGAAAGAAAAAACAGTCAAACCGAAGCAAAAAAGGCAGAAAAACAAGGTAAAAAATATAAGAATCGACTTATCTTTTTTTCAGATCTACTCCGATCTGCTTTCTTTTTCGAAAATCTGAGTTCAGATTCGAGTTCCTCGCATCGAAGGGCTTCGGAAAGCATCCTCCTTTCGGGATTCCTATCACCGGTACGGCGGCCAGCGGCCTCGTGCGGTGGCCGGGAATCTCTCCGACAGCCGGACATTGAGAGAGTTTCAGATGGCTTTGTTATACCTATTTGAAAGAAAGAAGACAAGTGAAAAAAACACTTAAAAAAGGGCATTTATATACCGCACTAAACGGCACCGTTTTGGTGCCGGCTCCCAGGGCCCAAAACGGTGTCGTTTAAGAGTCCGACCCGCATACCGACCCGGTCTGAACCCCAAACCCGCGCAAATACCCGCAAAATGGGTTATTCACATGAGAAGTCCCTGGTTCTCCAGCAGCTTCGTGGTTTAGCTCCCCAGTTCGCGTGTTAGATCAATTTGGTCACCGTTTTAACAATTTTGACATTATAATCTCCATTTTCTTCAATTTCAGTCCCTATTTTATCTATTTTTGGTCTAATAACTTTTTTTTTTTGCAAATTTGGTCTCATACCTTTTTATTATCATTATTACTATTATTGTTATTAATATTATTATTATTAGACGTTTTATTATTATTATTATTATTATTATATGCTTTATTATTATCTTTACTATTATTATACTACTTATTATAATTATTATTATTATTATATTATGTTTTATTATTAATTTTATTATTATTATTATCAATCTCTTACTTTGATTATATTATTATTATTATTATTATTATTATTATTATTATTATTATTAGGATTAGGATTATTATTACATGTTTTATTAGTATTGTTTTTACATATTTTAGTGTTATCTCATGTCTTACATTGTTATTATGTTATTAATATGACTATTATTATTTTATATTATTATCATTATTATTAGTATTTTATTTAACCTTATTATTTTTATTATTTGACTTAGTTTATTTATCTTGCAGATTAAAATTACAGGATCATGAAATTAACTTTGAATTTATATTTTCGATCATATGAAATATTTTGTAACCGATAGGTGCCGATTTCGGACGTTGTAGGGGTGCTCATCCTTCCCGACGCGTAACAGACTCCCGGACTCAATTCTGGTACGCAGACCTTAATTTTTGGTGTTCCAATCGCACCGTGAAAAGATTGGTGGCGACTCCCCAGACCAAAAATAGTGATTACAATAGTTTTTTCATAGCTAATAGTTGCGTGTTCAAATTGAATAATCGAACAGATTTATCATTTATAAACTTTACTCTTAAATAATTCTTTACACCAAACTATTGAACCAACTAATGTTTTGTTAAATTTTTGACAAAGATATATTTAAGGAGAAAATGTTTGCAAGTTGCAATTATAGAATGCAAATATAAGATTTGAACTTGGAGTAATTTACCCTATAAAAAGTAAAACACAGCCACCATAAACACTACAGTCGAGCAATCTTATAAAAACTAGTATTCAATAGACAAATTGATGTTGCGCAGCTCTAGTTTATTGGCACTTGATATCTTGGACAGTTCTGGTCAGCAAGTTTAGTACCATGGCGCATCTCATTTCTGCAGACTTCTTCTTCTTGATCAATTTCATCAACTGCACTTTCCCACTCAACTTGGAATGGCAGGTCAGTGACAAAAATCCAGATTCTATATCACGTTGTAAGCTTGAATTATTGAGCATATGGTTCGAGTTCAATTCCACAGTGGCATTCATCTTCTTTGTGGATCTTGCCTTGCTTCTTCCTTTAGAAACTAATGCATCTCCAACTCCAACTCCCCCGTAGTCGAATGAAATGGTGGTGTTTTGGAATTTGAAGTGGCCGAAATTTGTGTTCTTTACGGTAACTTGGGCGTTTAGTTTCACGTTGAAAGAAGGAGGGTTGGTGGCTACTGCCGTAAGATCCTCTACGGTGATAGAACGGACCCTGAACTTGGGATTTTTGATACGCATCACTGTAAGTGAAAAGACCAAGATGACAATGGTCTGGAAAATGGCGAAAGCTACTACGTAAACAAGCAATTTCATGCGTTTCTTTCGCTTCAACTCCTTGGATGCCTCTGCTGCAGACTCCATTTCTGTCTTTCTTTGTTGGTAACTTTGCTCCGCCATTGCTGTATTCTCCCTTTTGCCTCTTGGAGTTGTTCGATGGAAATTTAAAGCAATTAGCTGAGTTTTGAGTTATTAGTATGAACTCCATGTGTATATATATAATTGCAGTACATAAGTTGAAGATCATGTCGTTGGTGTAACATAGTACAAAACAGTGGGAAAAGTTAGAAAGCTGAATCCAAACCTAACCACAACACACCAAAGAACAGTTCAACACCCTCCAGTGTCTTTAGCTGTGTAATTAGTAAATATAATCTCTTTGACAAAGCATGGAATGCTTCTATTTGGTCACCCCAAATATTCCTTACTTTGAAGCTTCCAAAGGGCTTATGGAAAATTTTCAATACCACTAAACTAATCAGCCTTGTAGAATCTGCTATAAAATTTTCATAAGCCCTTTCGAAGCTTCAAAGTATGGAATATTTGGGCTGACCAAATAGAAGCAGTTCATGCTTGGTCAACGAGGTTAGTATATTACTAATTATTACACAGCTAAAGACAGTGGAGGGTTTTAAGTTTGAACTGGTCTTTGGTGGGTTATGGTTTGGTTTGGATTCAACTTTCTAACTTTTCCCGCTGTTTCGTACTTTGTTACACTAACGAGTAACGACACCATCTTCAAGTCATGTACTGTAATTATATATATACACATGGAGTTCATACTAATAACTCGATCCTCAGTTAATTCTCTTTAAATTCCATCGATCAAACTCCAAGAGGCAAAAGGGAGAATACAGCAATGGCGGAGCAAAGTTACCAACAGAGAAAGACGGAAATGGAGTCTGCTGCAGAGGCATCCAAGGAGCTGAAGCGAAAGAAACGCATGAAATTGCTTGTTTACGCAGTAGCTTTCGCCATTTTCCAGACCATTGTCATCTTGGTCTTTTCACTTACAGTGATGCGTATCAAAAATCCCAAGTTCAGGGTCCGTTCTATCACCGTAGAGGATCTCACGGCAGTAGCCACCAACCCTCCTTCTTTCAACGTGAAACTAAACGCCCAAGTTACCGTAAAGAACACAAATTTCGGCCACTTCAAATTCCAAAACACCACCATTTCATTCGACTACGGGGGAGTTGGAGTTGGAGATGCATTAGTTTCTAAAGGAAGAAGCAAGGCAAGATCCACAAAGAAGATGAATGCTACTGTGGAATTGAACTCGAACCATATGCTCAATAATTCAAGCTTACAACGTGATATAGAATCTGGATTTTTGTCACTGACCTGCCATTCCAAATTGAGTGGGAAAGTGCAGTTGATGAAATTGATGAAGAAGAAGAAGTCTGCAGAAATGAGATGCGCCATGGTACTAAACTTGCTGACCAGAACTGTCCAAGATATCAAGTGCCAATAAACTAGAACTGTGCAACATCAACCGCAGGATCTTACCAGCAGCTTATTGATTAGTACTCGTAAGGTTGTTTTACTACGTCTACATGATGGCTGTTTTGTATATTTTTTACACTATAATTCTTTGATTTAGTTAAATTGCAAAATTTCAGCTTAAATATTAAAAAAAGGTATTGTATTAAAGTTTAAGTTTCAGTTATTATAGTTTGATTTTACCTAATTGAGTCTTTGTGTTTTTTATATTAAAAAATAATTTATCGACTTTCATTCAAATAATAACTCGAATAATTTTGATCGAATAGTGATTTTGGGTCGTATATAGATTAATTGGATAGGTTTGATGGTTGGTAAGAGCTTCTAATTGATGCTTATATTGAAAGGTACTGGTAATCCATGATATTCTATTTATTAAGAAATACTTTTTGATATTAATTTTTTTAATAAAATGTTTTTTCTCAAACTAATTTTGAGAAAAGTTTTTAAAAATAACTTTTTGATTTTTTTCACTTTTAATACTAGATATAAAATTTTGAAAACTTCATTTAAATATCACTTATTTATTTTTCAAAATATTATTTGACACGAATAGTGGACACTTTCGATTAACAAATCATATATCTTTTGTAATATTTTTTAAAAGTATGTTTTAAATTTATAATAGTTTTTACAAAATTTAAATGTATCAATTCATCACTTATCACACAATTATTAAAACAATTTACGCATACTCATAATTGAATGATATCTGTTGTAGTTTACTCTTCAAATTTTTGGAGTTTTTCTTTAATTTTTTAAAAATTTAAAATTTTATAATATATCATATCGAGTCAAATTAATATCATATATAATCTTAATTTTCTGAATGAATATAAAATAAATTAAATATTTAATTTAAAATTAAATTTATATCCGATTAAACTAGATCAGGTCAGGATCGAATTAAGCAAAAATTCGACCTGTCCTATTACCTTCCCTATGAATCATTGAGGAGAGTAGGCTAACTATACTTGATGGAAATAACATACAAAAGCAAAGAGAATGTAATCCTAAAGCAAGTTGTTAGTGGATGGAGCCCTAAAGGGGACCAGTGTTGCTCACATGCTCTCAAGTGCATTGCTCCCATCATCATGGCGTTCTTAACTTTCCATTAAACCCATGGTCACACACTTAAAAAAATAATTAAAAAATAATATCAATCAATTAATTTAACGAGTTAAAATAATTTTTTTAAAAAAAATAGGAGTTCAAATAAAGTTTTAGATAGAGAAAATTAAGTTTAAAGTATTATTTATATAATATATATTTTTTATAAAATTTGATCTAAATTAATATTATATATTAATTAATAATTATAAAAAATAAAACAAAACATGCAATTTTATGCAAAACCAAAGCAAAGAAAGTTGTCGATCTCGAGTAAAAATCATATACCTTCTTTAAAAAAATTTTAAAAATTAAACTTTAAATCATAACCCATATTTTCTATATCTTAAACCCTAAAACTTACACCCTAAAAATACACCTTACCCTAATTCTTTAATCCATAACCTTAAACATAATCCTTAAACCCTAAACCTTTAAATTTAAAACGGAGACATAAATAAAGTCATAAAAAATAAAAGATTTGCAGCGGTCGATCCCTCCCCTCTTTTTTGTTTAATAAAACAGTACGAATATGCCTCAGCACACCTCAGAGACATTAAAAAGAACACGCAACACAGGTTCATAAGTGCCCATGCTTCTAAAAAGAAACACCATAACAAAGAAATCTGCCATGAAACGACGAGAAACCAGAGGAGCAACTTCAGCAGATTTGCTAGTATGTCTACCGTCTCGATCCCGTTTAACGCTGATGCCGAAGCCAATTCGTAGCCCCACGAGACCAGCAGAATACAGCAACCATTACCACCGTCGTCTACTTAAGAAATCAAGCACTGGAAAGGGTAGTGGATCCAGCAGCCATTCTAGCCCTTTGCTTTGGGCTAAAAACAAGCAAATAGGACCCGACATGACGGAACCAACCTCCCCAAAAGTCACCTGTGCAGGCCAGATCAAAGTCAGGTCGAAAACAAGTTCATGCAAAAGTTGGCAATCAGTTATGGAAGAGATTGAAAAGATTCACAACAGCAGGCGTCGAAAAAGGAGACCAAGTTGGGCGGAGTCGCTTGGTTTTAAGAAAGAAGTCGTGCAATTCTTAACGTGTTTGCGCGGTATTCGTTTTGATTTTCGATGCTTCGGGTCTTTCCCCCGATCTGACATCACTTCTGATGACGAAGACGAAGATGAAGAATACCAAGAAAATCTCAACCATGAAGATGGCGATGAGACATCAGGAGCCATCTTTTCCAAATGGCTCATGGTGCTGCAAGAGAATCACAATAAGGAAGAAAAGAAAGAAAAAGAGACGATGTTCCACGATCTTGTGGCTGATGATCAAGCAGCAACTCCACCTCCGAATGCACTCTTGCTTATGCGCTGTAGGTCTGCTCCTGGTAAGGCTAGGCAAGAAGAGAATGAGGAAGACGAGAACAAAACAAAGAAGTTGAATTCATTAATGGAAGACAAGACCAGAAAGACAAAAGAGAGGTTGGTGGTGATGGGATACGAGTACGGTCGTGATTTCTACAAAATTTCAACGGACGTTGCCAAAGAAACATGGGTTGTTGGTGGCATGAAAGACTCATTGTCCCGAAGTCGAAGTTGGAAGAGTTGAATCGTTGATAATGAGTATCCAGTGGTGTTTTTTTTTTCTTGTTCACTACATAAAGAATAAAGTTTTCTCTGTGTTTTAACTTTCAACTTTCCACGCTGTATCTTTTTTCTTATGGATTTTGATGTGAATGATTTAAAATTGGTGTTAAACGTTTCATTTTGTAGCCTAACTCAGATTTTTTAAGCTGGGTGTGAGCCTCAAGCAAAGCCCTGCCTACTTCATCATCTCCAGGCGTTTCCCTTATCAACATCTCATAATCCTTGATTGCCATTTCCCATCTCTCTACCTGAATTTACATAATTCACAGTTAATTTGGTCAACAAATATTCAATAGCAATCACTGACTCAGAAAAAGGCCTTAAACTCTAAAATGTAAAAATGGTTTACCTTCGCATTACAGTCAGCTCTCCTTAGCCTTGCCTTGCTGTAAGAAGGCTGCACCTTAAGCGCGACGGTGCAATCCTCAATGGCCTTTTCGAATTGTCCTAGCTTAGATCTACAGGCTGCTCTGTTGCATAGCAGAACTGAATTGTAAGGATCATGCTCTAGTCCTTCACTATATACGATGCAAGCCGCCCAGAAATTTCAGTGCCTTGAAGAGCAAGTTACCGAGCAATCAAGCTAACGATACTTCTAGTGTCAGCTTTACTACTAGGGTTAAAATTTTAATAATAAAAATAAAATATATGTAATATATAATATCAATTTCAGTTAATTTAACTAATTAATTAATTTTGAATTGAATTAAATATTAATTAAAATTAAATTAATTGTTAATAGACTAAATTTAAAATTAATTGATTAATTAAATAAATATATAGGCACACAACTGTTATAATGTCATTTTTTAGATATGTTTTTCGATTATCTTCTGGTTTTATTTAATAAAAATAGAACAATTATTATAATTCTCACTCTATTTATATTTTTCAATTAAATTCTTAATTTGTCAAATAAAAATAGAAAAAAATTATTTATACCAGGATGAGTCCAGTTGAATACGAATTTTATTCTAAAAATTTAATTGTATTTATGTTGAGTGGAGCATCATAAATATCGGTCGATTTCAGTGAAGGTGTAAAATTTTTGGGTCAAACGTGATTTGGGCTTGAGCCCGCAAGAAATCCAATCTATGATCATCCTAAACTTGATAGCTAAAAACCATATAAAAAGATTAATTTTATTTTTAATATAATGTCTAAATTATCGAGCCGACTTAATCGTAAATTGAAAGGTAGGATAATATTAAACAAATTTTAACTCACATAAATAATAATAATAATAATAATAATAATTTCAATCAAACTAAGACTAATTAAAATTAATATATAGAAAAAATCACATATATATAAGATTTATTTACGTAATATAATTTTTTTATATATTTTTAAAATTATAAGATTAATAAAATAAATGATTAAAATTAAAAATAAGATATTTAAAGATTAACGATTGAAAAAAATAAAGAATTAATTTTAATTATTTATTTTATTAATCTAACGATTTTAAAAATTATAAAACTTTAAAAATTTTATATTGTATAAGTAGATTCTATTTATATATTAATTTATAAAAATTTAAAAAAACTTATCGTGTAAGACTTAAAAATTATTTTTAACATTTTTATTATAATTTTATAATGATATTTATTTTAATTTTTAGTTTAAAATAAAAATTAAATATCTTTTAAAAAATATTATCCAAACTTAAATTTAAAATAAATATCATATCTTCATTAAAATTATCTCTTAAAATCTCAATTTAAATTTTTATATATATAATTGATAATATGCTAGTTGCTATACAATTTAAAATTAAAATTTAATGTGATACATACTTTTCTTACATTAACATTAATGTTGCAATGAGCATATATTATTCTTAAGCCAACCCCTCTCTCTCCATCCCTTTCACTCTGAGTTTGACCCGTTGCCAGCCACCGCCACCTCCTTTCTCCTCAACAATGGCTGCCCCACACCGCACTATCTTCTAAAGATCTTCTTAGTGGAAAACATTTGTTTCAGCACAGACCCTTTCTCTCCCATCTTTTCTTTCCTAAAAGAAACACAAAGCTTAAATAACCTTTCTTCTCCTTTCACTTCTCTCTTTTCCTGCTCCCAAACCTACTTCAGATCATCGTTTATGGACAAGAAGAAAACGTTGCTTTTCGTGTCTGGAAACTAATTTAGAAAGTTGGTTTTCTTCTTTGAGTGAAACAACAAGAAGGAAGATCATGTTCGATATCAGCTGAAAGTGGAAGCTTTTGGCCATGGATTCTGGTAACAGTAGTAGCATGCAGTCTTCAAGCGGTGGTGGTGGTGGTGATGACGAGTATGACTCAGTCTCCAGGCCTGAGTCAATCCCAGCTTTTTTCAACACTTCGGGCAATTTTAATCCTTTACTCGTCGTCCACCAACAAGATCGTCAGCCGTCCACTTTCTTTGCTCCTTCCGGAAATTATCTCAACAACCCTTTCTCTCTATCTCCACCGAACAATTCACTGCTGAGTTTTGATGGGGTTAAGCCTGGGCTGAGCGGCCTAAGATCTGAACCCAACAACACTGACCTCGGGAACCTATCGAACCACCAGTCTATCCTAGGCTCACAAGGGCTTCATCAAGGTTCATTCCCGAGCTCGTCGTCGATGCAGTCGAGGCAAGTTCATGACAATGGTGTAAGAACTTCAACACAATCTGATGAGACAACAAGTGCTGCAAAGAACCCCAAGAAGAGGACAAGGGCATCAAGGAGAGCACCGACTACAGTTCTCACTACCGACACAACGAATTTTAGAGCAATGGTGCAAGAATTCACTGGAATCCCAGCACCACCGTTTTCGGATTTATCCTATTCCCGAAGGCTTGACCTTTTCGGATCTGGTTCTCTCTACCCTTTACGTCCCTCGGCTAAAAGGGTCCAGACTCCATTGTTAAACAATCCTTTACTTGCAGCTTCCAATACAAGCAATACGACCATGGCTAATGCTTTCAATCCTACTTCCAGTAACTATCAAATTCCTTCCGATTTAGGCTTACTAAAGCAGCCTCAGAACATGTCAAACTTGCAGAACCAGAGCCAAACCCTATCGTTCCAGTCCTTCCCAGACTTGCCTCCTCCTCTCCACCCGTCTCTTGGTTTGCCTGGTTTCGGTGTCAAGTCCCAGGGAAGCTCGGCCATGCCTTCCATTGATGAACTGGGTTTTCATCTAACACATGAAGCGGATCGTTCAAGAAGCGAGAGCAACTGGAGTGATCACGGTGCTGGATTGAACGCCGGCAATCAAGGTCATTTGAGGCCTTTGGACGGGAATTACGGTGTCAATAATGACCATAATTCACAAAGAGTTAACAGCTGCAAATTGAACTACTCGTCTTCCTCGTCAGCTTTCCACCACCATGACAAGGGATTGGAGAACGTTTCTTCAAGAGCTGAAGGTACAGTCGATTCATGGATTTGTCCTGCAGAGTAGGAATTACTGATCACCTACTATACTTAATTTGCAGAAATATTGTCATGCAGAAGAAGAACAAGGGTTTATAATAATTAGTTCTTAATTCCATTATAATACTACATTCTGTCAGACATATTATGATATTTCTCTTTATTGGGATTAAAAACTTACTAAAATATACATAATACCATCTAATTTAGTTTATTATGTATTCAAATCATTTTATTTATAATATGGTATTATTTAATTTTAGAGAACAATAAGTTCTTAATTCTATTATGATATATTCTGTCATACACATTATGGTATTTCTCTTTATTGGGATTAAACACTTACTAAGATAGACATAATACAATCTAATTTAGTTTATCTTGTATTTAAAAATTAATTTTTTAATAAAAATTAGATAATATTTATTTAAAAATTTAAATTTAAATTATTTTATTTTTAAAGTATATATTATTAAAATTTTAAAAATATATATATAAACATATATTATTCAAAGCGGATAATGTTCATCTTAAAGATTAATAAAATAATCTAAACTCAAGTATAACATCTATGGAAAAATTATATCATGGGTTATTCTCATCACATCATATATGAGACCAATCAATCAAATATATTTATTTTTTACCTTATTTTTTTACTTAGTAAACCTTTATTTGATAAAAATGTTTCTAATTTTAATTTATAATAAATATTAATAAAGATTCACTTGATAAAAAGTATAGAATAAACAAATAATTAAATATATATTTAATTAATTAATCTTATAAATAATATAACGAGAATAACTCGTAATATAATTTTTCTACATCTATATGTATAATAATAAAAAAACTTATCTGTTCATATTCTAATATTATGTTTGAATTAAAAAAATTATATTTGTTCAAATTAACCATTTAACAAATCAAATATTAAAATTTATTTTAAAAAAAAAAAAAAAAAAAGAACCCTCTTTCCTCGTACCTTGTCTCGTGGGATAAATTAATTAGGTCGGTGCTGTTAATAAAATAAAAGAGCCTTTTTCTATTCCTTAAATTCCTACAAACCCTAAACTTCAGTCCCCCCAATGTGTGGTGGTCCTTATCTACCATTTCCCAAAGTGTCAAAATCTCTTGGGAACTGCTTAATCTTGGTATGGGACTAAAGTGAAAGAGAGAGAAACAAGGACCTTCCCTGGCCCTGCACACAGCCTTTAATTTTTAACCTATTCAACTTATAATAATTACATGAAAAATAAATAAATAGACAAGGAATTATTTATAATTTATTTATTTTATTTATAATGTTAATAATTTTTTAAAAAAAAATCTTATCACGTTGTTTGTGGATCATTTCCGTGAATAATAACTAATGAAAAAATCATATCATGAGTCATTATCGTCACGTCATTCATAAGACTAACTAATTAAATGTATTAATTTTATTAATTTTTTATCTCATTTTTTATAAATGAGTCTTCACTTGATAAAAAAATATTTTTAAATTTAATTTATAATAAATATTAATAAAGATTTACTTGATAAAAAATAATATAAAAATTAATAAAATAAATATATTTGATTGCTTAATCCTATCGATAATATAATAAAAATGACTCATAATATAATTTCTCCGATCAATGACTTACTATTATGATATTATACTGTGGCATAATCTTAAAATGACAAGTGATTAATATAGATTGAAAAATCTAGGGACCAAATTGATAAAAATTACTGAGATGAGGGAGTATATATATCTATATTCCTTTTCCAAAGCAATAGAGGAAGTGGATGATAGATGGTGCGGAGCAATGAACGGCGAGATTGAAGGAATCCACGCCTTACCTGCCGCAATCATAAACTACAAGTTAAAACATAGCTGCCCCTGCCCCTGCCCAGGAGTTCAATAATTATGCTCCTTTAGTGTACATTTTGATTTAAGTGTGATTAAGATCTATAATTATTATTAGTTGTTAAGACAGCTTCCGTTCACGTTAAAATATACTTAAATTAACGATCAAAATTGCCGGGTTACGTATTTACAAGGCAATTTGTATTATATTGTAGCTGAACTTTAAATTTCACATAATAAAAATTTGTATTTAATCTTATTTAATAAAAATTATTATATTATTTTTAATAAAAAAATCTGATATAAATATTTGATAAAATAAATATTTTTTATTAATTAGATTATAAATGATATAATACGAAGAATTAATAGACGGTAGTCATAAATCTATGCCTATGGTGATTATATTTTTGAGATTATATTATATATGTGTTTATAGTAATAACTCGCCTGTGATCTTGTTGATGAATTAGATTCTTAGCATCTAAAGATTAATCTATTAATTGATTAATGACAGTATTAAAGCCATGAGAGATGGTATATGCTGCCAAAAAGTCAAGGATCAGGCAGTCCTTTTTCATAGTTTGATGGGTTGCTCAGGATTTTGCACCACAAGGTAGATTCTTTAACCTTGTTTATAATCATCGATAATTAATTTAGATTAAATATTATAAATATTTATTATAAAATATATTTTTTTAATTTAACTGTTTTATTTATTATGTTAAAATTTAAAATTTATTTAAAAATAGTGCCATACTGTGTTGGAGACCTATTGACGATATGATCCCTCAATTTTGAAAATTCAAAATCTACACCTTCAAAAATTAAAAAAAAAACACTTAATTTGACCCTCTAAAACTTTAAAAATTTGTATTGAATTTTGATTTTTTTAGTATTTTTAACTAAATCAATTCATATTTTTTAAAAGTTTATAAGTAACCCTCAAATTTTTGCGGGAAAATGTACAAATTAAATCATTTATTTTTTGAAAATCAGTTTAAACCTTTAATTTAAAAAAATGTCCTCAAACTATATTACTAAATTCTACTTCTAACGTCATATTTTATTAGACCAACTGATTATTAATAAATTTAGCGTATTTATTAGTATGCAAAGAGATGTTCATTCCCTATGGTCGTAGGTGAATGTGAAAAGGGTTTGTGGTTAAGTTTAAAATCTTTTTTATCATCATATTGAAAGCTTGGTGGAATGATTAAACCTGAGAATTAGTGATCTGGGAAGAAAAGGAGTGTGCAAATTAAACTATGATGATGATGGTGATGATGATCCTCATCATCAATTAAAAGAGATGATGATGATGATGATGATGTAAATTAAACTATGAGGTGATACCAGGGGAAGTGGGATGATGTGTTTGTTGAAGATGGCATGTGTTTTGATAGTGAAAAATGTTGTTAACGACATGTGATCTTTTCTCTTTTGGAATCATGGTGGACCAGCACACACAGGAATATGGTGTTGGAGCCAGCATCCGTCTCTTCACAAATCTACACCCAGACTTACTCATGTGAGACAGAGTGAACTTACAGACTCAGTTTTTTAAAAGAAATAAAAAATATTTTAAGACTTGGTTACACTTCCAATAGAAATTCTTTATTTTTTTTATGTCTCGAATCTTTATTTATGTTTTAATATTAAAAATAAAGGTAAGGTTTAAGGTTAATGATTAAAATTTGGGTTTATAATCAACGTTTAGGGTATTTGTAGGATTTAAACTTTAAGATAAAGACTTAAAATTTAATTTTTAGTACTGAAAATGAGTTTACGAAAATCATCTACACAGAAAAATAACTTTAATAAATATTATAAATTTTATTATTAGTGTTTAAGGTTTAGGGTTTAAAATACCGAGGGTTTTGAAGCAATCTTTCTCTGAGTCAAACATTCATCCATTTACTGACCAGGACTGTGTTTTTTTATCTTTAAGTTAAAAAGAGTACGTAAGCAGTGATGAAAGTACAGAGCAACCTGACGTCATTATGTTGAGTTTGAAGACCAGGAGTTGGAGAAGAAGAATAAACAACCCATCGTGAATTAGACTGACAAATGCTGCAATTACATACACCATTTGGGTTAACAAACAAAAATAAAACAGTTAGTTGGACACTTATTTTGAATTTAAATGAAAAGGGCTAAAATGGAGGAGAGAATATGAGGGTGGTCCTTAAGGTATATATCTATAAGGATAAGTTCCGGTACACGGTATAAAAATTTTTAAGTTTTATATAATTTAAATTGATAGATGAGTAAAACGGATTATTGAAATTAACGATAAAACACGTGAAGATTATCATTTGAAAAAAAAAGAGTAAGAAGTTAATCTCAATCATCTATTTTTCATATCCAAATAATCAAAAAATATATAAAATTTAAAACTTTTACGTTTGTATAAGTCGATCATAACCCATATATAATATTAAGTTAACCTACTTAATTGGTTTCTCAACTTGTAGAGAGATTAATTCTAGTCACTAAAGAATCATTGAGTAACCCAATTTTTAGGGTTATGAATTTAATCACCATTGATAATAAAAGTTGTCAATTTTAGTCACCACCGTTAAATCTCTAATGATAAATTGCCTCCAATAAGATTGTGACACCGTGATGAATTAATTGGTTCAAAGTCACAAAATGAGCTATTCGGTGTAAGTATTTTTTTTAAAAAAATAAATAATTGATCATAAAATATATTCCAACGAAGATGGACCCAACATCTGTATTAATAATAAATATCTTAGACAGCAAAGGGTCTATCCGTGACCACACTAGCAGGCAGCAGCAGAAGTAAATGGTGTTTGCTAAAAAGGGAAAGAGGTTGGCCCTGCGTGGCATCCTACTCACTAATCAGGTCGCTACCATATGGCACTGAGGTAGCCCACTAGAGAATACAAGCAGTGGGATTCAAGGATTAAATTTCTTAGGGGGTGGGGAGGGGAGGCTCCTATTCCGGTTCGATCTCAGGACCTAGGGGAGGGGAAAGAACCAGGTGGGATAAAAGTGTCCAATTTATACTATTTTTTTAGTTATTTGAATGCCTAACGTTTCATTTTGTGACTCAAATTTATTTTTTTCATAATAAATATTAATATTTTTGATATTTTTATTTATAAAAATTAAAAAAATAAATTTGATTTTATATAAAAAATTATATTTTTTTCTAAAAAAAAACTAAAATCTTAAATTTCTCTTCCCCCACCCGGTATTCAACCACCTTGCCTTCATTAGCCTCTTATGAATGAAACTCTCATCATCTCATCGATAAAACTGGCGAATAAGCCGAAGATTACTTCATCGTTAATCGTCCAATAATGAAGAAAAAATAATTGATCGGGCTTCTAATTGACAGTTAGAGGGTGGAGGATATTGAATAGTAAGGTACACAATATTTGAATGATAAAACGGTAAACTACGTACGTGAGATGTCAAACGATAAAAAAGAAGTGATTTGAGGATTTTATTGAAAGAAAACAACTATTTTTCATTAAAAAAACAGGTAACTAATTTAAATCTCCATCAACCATAATCCTACAATTTTTAATGACACAAGATATTTGAATGGATTAAAGCCCAACATTTAGTTATAAAAGAAGAAGATTGTGATTAATCTTTCTTGCAAAAATGGAGACATTATGTTTGTCTCCCTCACAGCAGCTCTAAAGTAATTGTCATAAACCCCACATGTTCCCCACTAACAATAGATGTCTTTCCCTTCAATGGATCATAACAAATGTGTTGGTTATAATTATACCCCATAACTTGAAATTTTCCAAACTAAATAAGTATAATTGCCAGAGATTTTTATTTTTTAAATTTAAAATTTATTTATTATATCTTTTAATCGATATTCGTTAATCAATCAACATATCAAATATTACACAGATTCGTTATAAAAGGAATATGTCTGATATGACAGTATCCGAAGAAATGAATAAACTTTGCAGAACAGACACTGTATAGGGTATACAGATTTGGCAATAGTACCTGTTCCTGGAAATATGGATCGTTAGCTAGCTGCATTTTCTGGCTGAGATCATCACAAAACGAGCGTTTCTGGTGCATGTATAATCAACGAGTCCACAAGTTCGGCAAAGATCTTCGAGTTCGCGATCGGAAAGGAAGATATGCCCACCTGCTATTCCCATTACATTCTACACCCAAGAATTACCCCACTATCAACAATAAAAAATATGAACAGATTTCTTTCTTGTGATGCAAGAAACCATTCAATAAATCATGAACTTATATCTAAAAATGTGAAATGGTCTATACATTTAACAAAGTTGCCACAATTAAGATACCTGGCGGATCGTCCTCATAAATGGTACAAATGCAAATGGTCCATCAAGAATGTAGGTGGTAGCAACGAAAACACCTCCAGGTCGAAGAACTCGGCTGATTTCAGCTACCTACAGAGATGATCACAAAATCCCTTTAAAACATAGACTTAAAAGGTAAAAGTTCAAGAAACGAAGAGTGAGATCTTATGCCGGAAAGAAAGCATTAGATATGGCAAGAAGAAAGGAATAACATCTCAGATTTTTGTGCAAATCCATACAGTTTCGGAAGCTAGTTCGGTAATACATTATTAACCCAAGGTTTAATATGGCTTTTTCTATTCTTACAGCTGTTGTTGGTGAAGACCAACAGTGCAAAGCAGCACCGGCATGCAAAGCATCGACTGAACTTGACTTGAAAGGAAGTCTAGAGATATCAGCTCGGACCAAGGTCACTTTCCTATGAAAAAACATAAAGAATGAAGATCAGGGGTAAAATCTCCTATTTTAAAGTTATAAATGTTTAAAGCTCAATGAGCTATATCTATCTATGGCTGAAATTAACTACTCTTTTGGGAAGTTTTCCTCCTTTTCGATGAATTCATAGCATTGTCGCAGCATGTTGTCTGAGTAGTCCAGAGCGATGACCGAAGAAAACAATCCACTCTTGGCGAAAAGTCTGGAGAACATCCCACTACCACAACTAGCATCAACAATATTTCCACCAAGCACTGGCTTTAAGTAATCCTTAGCCATATCAAACTGCAATGAAAATCATTAGTTACTTAGCGACTCCAACTTGCTAACAAAGCATATGAAACAACAACAGTTTGATTTGAAAAAAAAGAAGAAGAAAACTACTGTAAATGTTATTCGATTTCAACTGCATCAACTGTAGGATGATTAGATATTGATGTTTTATGAATGTTAGCATTTCAAATACTGTTATCCTCAAAGAGAGTTCCTTTAATACAGATTACAGATGAACAAACTTCATTCCAAAGGGGACATCCACACAATGTCAAGATTCAAGCTTCGGATGCCAAAATGATGTTATGGATATAGGTATGTTTCGATAAATATTCGACATAACATCATAATTCTTACTTCAACTTACCTCTTTCTCAGGGCCTGGAAAGCCACCAAATATAAAGTTTTGACGCCAACCCCTCTCATAGAGAAATGAAACCGTTGGTGTCCTGCTTAAGAAAACGACCAATAGACAGTACATAAGTAAGTTAAGTAGCAAAACAAGCCTTGGACATAACATCAAGCACATAGACATATTAATTTAAGGCAACAGATTCAGCATGAGAAGACTGAAAATGGTCCAAAGGGTACACTTTAAAAACAAAACAATAACTTTTTTTGTTATCACTACTTCATGGCTATTACAATTTCTATAATCAGAGAAAAGAACCCCAACATTCCCAACCTGTAAACAGATGTGGCCCCAACAAAGACTCACTAGATTAATCAACAGAGACAGACCTGAAAATTTCAGTAGCCAGTGGCATGGATTCATCATACTGCTTGGAACCGCTAGAAGCAACAAGATCAAGATGCGTTTCGTTACCGAAATAAGCCTTTTTGCAAGTGTTACATTGCAATTTAGACCCAGATGTCGATCCACTGTTCCATTCAAAAACATATAAATCAATTCACATACAACTTGAAATTGAAAAAAAAAAATCATTTCCAAAGGGAAAACCAGCATCAACAGATGAACTCACACGCACAAAGTGGAGTCACCGATCCTGATTAATGGATCATAACAAATAGGACAAGCTAAAATGTTAGGACCCCCACTTTCATCTTTCCCCTCCACAACAGGTCCCTAAAATATTTACCAAGCAAAAAGCAGAATAAACGAATTATAAGAAAGAACAATGAATCAAATAACTTTGGAAAAAGGGAGAATATTTACCGTAGGCTTGGTTTCAACAAAGGCAGTGGAAGAAACACGAAGTTTAGGCGTTGATCTTCTTGTGAAGACTGGAACAGTGAAGGGTCTAAACAAGAAACGGTTCGGGTTTCTATTAAGCTGACTCAGGAAAAACGAGGGTCTGAAATCACTGGTAATAACTGTCGGCATGTTTTCTCTTTTGTTGGTGGTTTGCTCCCCTTTTTTGCTTTTTCCTATGGCTGAGAGGGACAAGTGGGTAGCTTTGTCGAAGAGAAAGTGAGAAGTAGAGGAGAAATTAAGAAAAGTCTGGAATTTTAGGGAGAAAGACTGAGAATAGAATGGATTAAGCAGTAGTGGGAAGGAATCTTGATGCTTTTTGTCGATTTTTGTCTGGTTGGGTTCGGCCGTCGAACACTCCCCCTGTCCACGCGAAACAGCAGCAAATAGGCTGTCTCTTGGCTTTGTTTTTTATACTAAAATATTGTTGAAATCGGACAACTTAACGGTAGAATATACGAGTTTATCGAAACGAAATTAGATTTTTTAAATAAAATTAAAAATTATATTTTAATATTATAAATAAAAGAATTAAATTAGAAGAGGCTATCATATTGATTTTTTATGAAATTTAATTTAAATTAAATAATATATAAATTAGATATCGATAATTAAAAAAATAATTTCAATAGAATGTAGTTGGTTGATGAAGGACGGAAGTCTGAGCTCGTGAGGGTACAAAATTAATACCAATAAAATTAATTTGTAGGAGCATTTAAGGTATAAAATTAATTTGTATGAGCATTAAGGTATAAAATTAATTTGCAGGAGCATTTAAGGTATAAAATCATTATATATTTTTCTGTTGCATTTTTTATACGTTTTGCGTCTTTATTTTATTTTATCTTATCTTTACATAATTTGATTTAAAAACATATTTTTGTCATGTCTCAATTTATTATATATTTTACGTAATGTAATATAGTGATTTAAAGAAACTTTTAAAAGTTTCTAACATATTCAAAATGTAATTTATATTAGGATTAATATTTTATGTATTGATCATAAAAAATAACCCGTAAGTATATCGAATTACATTATAAAAATTATATTTTTAATTTTTAATTTTAAAACCGTAAATCTTAAATTTTAACTAACTAATCCTACATTTATAACCTCAAATTCTAAGTTAACCTTCTGAATCTTAAATCAAATCCGTTTATGTATTTTTTTCACTCCTACTGCATAAAATATTTTTATATTTATATATTAATATAGCAAAATTTAAATAGAATATTTTTTAAAATTATAAGTCGGCCCAAACTAAAAGAATATGTCCTCTTTCCCGCCCAAATTAGGCCCGATTTAGTTGGGCCACCTTTTATCAGAGAACCCTTAATTTTATTTATAATTTTTCTATTAGAAAATTCAAATTCAAATTTAAATTATAAAAATAATATTATTAAAAAATAATCATGAATTTTAAATATAACAAGAAAATAAACAAGAAAATGTAAAAAAAAAAACAGTTTTTGCTACAAGGTTATTTTTTACTAGTTTTATGATGAATATAATATATATAATCGCTATAGGGTTAATTTATAATAATATATATGAAATAGACCAAAGTATTAAAGGTTGACTTGAATAAAAAAAATATCTATTTTCTATTGACCTAAAAATATAAGACATGGTATCGATTGAATCGATATTAATTTGACCCGAATTATCACAGACTCATACTAAAATCGATCCAATTCTAATTTAAACCTAAATTAAATATAATCAAACATAAAATTATCTTTTTTAATAATATCGTCTCAAAATTTAAAGTCATGTCCTCTCTTTAAAAATACAATATACTTTATTAATACACCAAATATTTGAATTATAAATTTTATTTTTAATATAAAATTACTAAATATATTTAAATTATTTATATATAATTTCTCATTTATAAAATTATCTCTTTAATAGAATTTTATTAATTATTAAATTTAAAGGAATTGTAAAGCATGCTTATCGATCTCATTTATATAAAGAAGGGAAATTGTTTAAATTATATAAGAAAGTATATTTTACTTCACAAGTATAGATAATTTAATTCAATTTAAATTATTTACTAAACAATTAAATTAACGGTTTTACTTTTAATTTTAACTCAAAACATTATTCACCGGTTATGATCATGACTTATGTAAATTCTATTTATAAATAATGATAATAATAATAATAAATAATGATTAAATTTATAATAAACAAAGATAGTGCAAATTTTAGTTTATTCGATCTTTTTAATTTTAAGGATTAGACGATTAGAGTTTAATGATTTAAAAACAATATTTATAACTAAAAATTAAAAATTTAAATTTTATAATATAAAACAATCTGTATATTACAATTTTTCCTAAAGAATAATAAAAAACATACCCATAAATCTGTCTGAATACGGTGATTCTAAAAAACGATGGCCTTAAAAAAATGCTAAAAACGACGGTATCGTTTTTCTTATAAAAGTTGTAAGAAATTTAGTACACATTTTTCGGTATATACTAAACTTCTTACACTTTTTGTAAACGGTATATATCGAATTTCTTACAAAAAGTGTAAGAATTTCGATTTATAAACTGAATTTCTTACAAAAAGTATAAAAATTTCGGTATATACCGTTTTTCTTATAAAAATTATAAGAATTTCGATATATACCAAAAAGTATATATCGAATTTCTTACAACTTTTAAAAAAAAAACGATACTGTCGTTTTTTAACTTTTTTTAAACTTATCGTTTTTTAGAATCATCCTGAATATTTTATTTCTGTCAACTATTTTTGTTAGGTATAGAATCTTCAACGTTTTCCATACGTTTGACAAGAATTTTAGACACAGACTTGACCCAGAATTACATATATGAATATTTAGTTTCTGTATCTGTTTTTGTTGGTTATGGCCTCTGCAGCATTTTCCAGAACTTTGAAAAATAAAATGTTTGGAAATCACATGGGATCACAAAGATTTGTACACGAGATTGGGTGGGGACAGTTAGAGTCAAACGAACAGTAGTTAAAAATAAGACAGGTGTTTCGGGATTATTCGTCGGTAAGATTATTCTGAACATAATTATCTTATTTCTATATCATATAAAAATTATTATAGAATCCTTAAGAAAGACTTTTTCCTTATAAAAAATTTTAACTTAAAACTTTAAATTTTAAACACTATCATCTAATATCTAACCTCTAAACTCTAAACACCTAAATAATCTCGTTTTTAAAAATTAAGCGAAGATTATACATTTGAACAATGACCTAAGTTGAATTATGTAAATCATTTGTCTTTTTCCTTTGATTTGGTTAGTTCTAATTTATAGGTTAATGACTTTTTCTTCCGTAACAGTCTTTAAAATTAAATTAAACAACTAGAATGTAAACAAAACAAAGTTTCAAAATGCAAGGAAAATACGTGGAAATATTAAATATATATCGTGCGGTCCATTATGACATTTTTTTTATATTTATGAACAAAGAATTTTTTAATATTAAACAATGACCTCAAGGATATGCAAATGGACTTTGATCCTATAAATGGTGTACGTGTAACGGTAGGTGATAAACCAGAATACAGAGAGAAGTGTCGGGCATTGTTTTGAATCAATACAGGAAATGGAGAAGGTATCAGCAAGAAGATTTGAAGGGAAAGTTGCACTCGTCACGGCTTCGACTCAAGGCATCGGTTACGCCATCGTCGAACGCCTTGCCGCGGAAGGTGCTTCGATCGTCGTCTCTTCTCGTAAACAGGTATATAACGATCACAATCCATTACGTATCGATTCGTTAAATAGTCGATCGAACTTACCTTGTTTGGAGCTGTATTTGCAGGAAAATGTGGATGAGGCAGTTGAGAAACTTAAAGCAAAAGGAATAGAAGCCCTGGGGGTGGTTTGCCATGTATCCAATGCGCAGCAAAGGAAGAATCTGATAAATAAGACCATTGAGGTTAATTAGTTTATAAAAATCTTCAATTTTAGCACTAACAGTTGAAGACAGAAGGGAGCTAAACAATATTTGTTTATGTTTTGGTTTCAGAAATATGGAAAAATCGATGTGTTCGTATCGAATGCTGCTGTAAATCCGTTCAAAAAACCCTTGTTGCAAACAGAAGAATCTGTCCTTGACAAGCTATGGGAAACAAACGTTAAAGCATCCGTACTTCTTATGCAGGTAATCAAGTGGTGACAAAGAAGATTGCCTATTTGGAATAGTTTGATGTACGGCCAAATGCCAATCTGTTTCTTTGTGCAATGCAATGCAGGATGCAGCTCCGTATCTGCAGAAAGGCTCATCGGTCATTTTCATTTCGTCGCTCGCCGGTTTTCAACCTCTGCCTACTATGGCTATGTATGGGGTTACTAAGACAGCCCTTCTTGGACTGACCAAGGTTGCTTCGTGTTCAAGTTACTTATGTTCTTATACATGTATGCATGTCTGTATGTTCACGACTGACTGCGTAATATGTTCGTGTTTGTTGATTTGTTTTGTTAGGCTCTGGCAGCCGAGATGGCCCCGAATGTTCGAGTGAATTGCGTTGCACCTAGTTTCATACCGACTCGTTTTGCTTCACACGTAACGGCAAATGAAGCTGCAGTAAGTAGATGCAGTGCTACTGCTAGTACTGTTCATATCTGGTGAATGAAATGGTAATTTGAGTTGTGATTTGTATGTTACTGAATCTGATTTGCAGAAGAAGACGTACGAGGAAATGACATTGCTGAAAAGGCTCGGCACGGTCGATGAAATCGCGGCTGCAACAGCATTCCTGGCTTCAGACGATGCTTCTTACATCACCGGAGAAACCTTAATTATTGCAGGAGGAACATCCTCTAGGCTCTAGCCTCTGTGCCTTGTTCCACCACCACACAAATATTTACTTGCTGCTTTGGTTACAGCAAAGAATAAATGGCGTCCACAGCAGGACAAATCATTTGTTTGTATTTTGCACATTATTATAATTTAATTCTAATAAAAAATAATCCTTGATATTTCGAAATTATTTCAATTTAGTCCTTCACCATCCTCCTCCGATTCCAAAGCTTTTGTCATGGAAGCCCCTCTTCTAACACACAAAATTCAACATTTCATTACCCATGCTTTAATTAAATGTCTCTCATAATTTTTAAAAAAAAGTCAGTAAGCCTCTTAAATTTTTAAAAATCTTAGTTAGACCCTCAAAAATTATGGGTGAGTATATTAGCTCGATTGATCAATCTACTCTCACTATAAACACCCCTTTCCTTAATTTTTTCTTATCGTTTTCTTTAAGTAAGATCAAAATTAGATTAGATTTATATAAAAAAAGTGTTTGGTTTTTAAAAATAAAATTGGTGTTTAGTCATAAGATTTTTTGTGTTTAAGTTCAAGCTTTTTATGTTGCATTTTGTTTAATTTTATGTAAGGAATTCGGATGAAAATCGTTAATTCTCTTTATGCCTTCATTTATGCCCCCACTTTAAATTAGAGGTTTAGGATTTTAGGTTAAGGGTTTTGGTTAGGATTTAGGGAATTAGTGGTAGAGTGTATTTTTTAGGGCGTAGGATTTAGGATTTGAGATATAAAAAATAAGAGTTTAGAGTTTAAAATTGATTTTTTAAAAAAAATTCAAAAGAGGCATGAAATAAGGCAAAAAAAAAGGCAAATGATTTTTGTTCAAGAAATTCGACTGTTTGCGACTTTATTTTATTTTATATTTATATAATTTGTTCTTACGAGGTGATTTTAAAAATATATATCTGTATTAAAATTAATATTATATGCGTTTACAGTAAAAAAATTAATCCATAAGCATATCTAATTATATCTTAAAAATTAAACTCTAAATTTCTAATTCTAAAATACCAAATTTTAAATTTTAATCATCAAATCATAATCCTAACCATCATAACTTATAAATTCTAAATCAACCTTTTAAACCCTAAATTAAATTCGTTTATATATATTTTTTCCGCAACTACCGCATGTAATTTTTTTATTAATAATATATTAATATATATTTTAATATAACTACCGCATGTCTCAATTTATTATAGTACTACCGCATGTAATATATATTCATATAAAAATGTCTTATTTAAAATTTCAATTTCTATGAATAAAAAGTAATTTTATTTTTCAATACATAATAAGCAAATTCTTTTTTGATTTAAATATAAAATCTTGTAGCCTAAAATATTAGGGGATTTATTATATGCAACCTCGAGAGTTGTTAATAAAATTTAAGAAATAATTTTAATAGAAAAGCGAATAATATTTATTTTAAAAAATTAAATCTAAAAATATTATAATCTAAATTTAATAAATATTTATCTATAAAATACATATAAATTTCAAAAAAAATAAAAATATATATAAATAAATATTACATTACAATTGCCTTAAAATATTTAATAAACGATATTATCAATGATATTGGGTGGATACATTTAGAATAAGGGAACATGAGTTTTATCGTTATTGATTGTGGATGGAACCACAAAGAGTAGACAGAAACATGTTCGTAATAATTTTATACAGCTAACACATCTTATTTGTTTAATTTTTATATAATATTTTATACGTTATCGGTGAAAAAAAATTAGATAAATGTGTTTATTTTAAAAATAAAATTTAAATTTTAGATTTTTAATTATAAAATTTTGAAACTCTGACTTAAAACCTTAAATTTCTAATCATAACCCTAAATTTTAAATAATATTATTGATCTGTAATCTCTAAACCCTAAACATCTAAATAACCTGCTTCCGAGAACTTTTGACAAAAATATTAAAGTTTTTTTTTATAATTTTGGTTAAGATATTGCTAATTCTAATTAGTGTAGATTATACATTTGAGCAATGACCTAAGTTGTATTATGTAAATCATTTTTGTCTTTTTCCTTTGATTTGGTTAGTTCTAATTTATAGGTTAATGATTTTTTCTTCACTAACAATGTTTTAAAATTAAATTAATTTTCCAAATGCAAGGAAAATAACTTGAAATATTAAATATATTTATGGCATTTTTTTATATTTATGAATAAAGAATTTTTTAATATTAAACAATGACCTAAAGGATATGCAAATGGACTTTGATCCTATAAATGGAATATGTGTAACGGTAGGTGATAAAGCAGAATACACAGAGAAGTGTTGGGCATTGTTTGGAATCAATAAAGGAAATGGAGAAGGTTTCAGCAAGAAGATTTGAAGGGAAAGTTGCACTCGTCACGGCTTCGACTCAAGGCATCGGTTTCGCCATCGTCAAACGCCTTGCCACGGAAGGTGCTTCGGTCGTCGTATCATCTCGTAAGCAGGTATATAACGATCAGAATTCGTTAGGTATCGATTCGTTAAATAGTCATGAACTTACCATGTTTGGAGCTGTATTTGCAGGAAAATGTGGATGAGGCAGTCGAGAAACTTAAAGCTCAAGGAATAGAAGCCCTGGGGTTGGTTTGCCATGTATCCAATCCGCAGCAAAGGAAGAATCTGATAAACAAGACCATTGAGGTTAATTAGTTTATAAAAATCTTCAAATTTAGTACTAACAGTTGAAGACAGAAGGAAGCTAAACAATATTTGTTTATGTTTTGGTTTCAGAAATATGGAAAAATCGATGTGTTCGTATCGAATGCTGCTGTAAATCCGTCCCAAAAACCCTTGTTGCAAACAGAAGAATCTGTCCTTGACAAGCTATGGGAAACAAACGTTAAAGCATCCGTACTTCTTATGCAGGTAATCAAGTGGTGACAAAGAAGATTGCCTATTTGGAATAGTTTGATGTATTGCCAAATGCCAATCTGTTTCTTTGTGCAATGCAATGCAGGATGCAGCTCCGTATCTGCAGAAAGGTTCATCGGTCATTTTCATTTCGTCGTTAGCCGGTTTTCTACCTCTGCGTACTATGGCTATGTATGGGGTTACTAAGACAGCCCTTCTTGGACTGACCAAGGTTGCTTTGTGTTCAAGTTACTTATGTTCTTATACATGTATGCATGTTCACGACTGGCTGCGCAATTTGTTCGTGTTTGTTGATATGTTTTGTTAGGCTCTGGCAGCCGAAGATGGCCCCGAGTGTTCGAGTGAATTGCGTTGCACCTGGTTTCATACCGACTCGTTTTGCTTCACACGTATTGGCAAATAAAGATGCAGTAAGTAGATGCAGTGCTACTGCTAGTACTGTTCATATCTGGTGAATGAAATGGTAATTTGAGTTGTGATTTGTATGTTACTGAATCTGATTTGCAGAAGAAGATGTTCGAGGAAATGGCATTGCTGAAAAGGCTCGGCACGGTCGATGAAATCGCAGCTGCAACCGCATTCCTGGCTTCGGATGATGCTTCTTACATCACCGGAGAAACCTTAATTATTGCAGGAGGAACATCCTCTAGGCTCTAGTTTCTGTGCCTTGTTCCACCACACAAATATGTACTTGCTGCTTTGGTTAAAGCAAAGAATAAATTTTAAAAATTTAATACAAATCAATGATATCCTACCCAAAATTAAATTCATTTTAATACAAAACAAAGATATCAGATGTACGGCCATTGTCTCAAAATTTTAAAATTTATTTTAACAGTTACAAAATTTTAAAAAATTAAATTATGTTGCAAAATAAATTGAATATTTTTAATTAAATGTCTCTCATAAATTTTAAAAGTTTTCATAAAGTCTCTTAAAATTTCAAAAAATATAGTTAGACCCTTGAAATTTTTAAAGTTAAAAAATTTAAGTTAATCCAGAACTCTATTACAAAGTTCAAAAAAGTATTTTTATATATTTAAGTTTTTGTTTTAAAATATATTCTCAGATTTTAATAGAAATTTACATAATTTTTTTATTTTTATAACACAGATTCTTTATTTTTGTTTCTAATAGCATATAAATGTTAAGAAGTTATATTAAAAATATAAATGATGTGAAATTATAAAAAATTTTGAAGTATAAACTTTACATTATTAATAAAATAAATAAATTATATGATGATTTTAATGAGTGTAATCATCCTTTAATCCATCCCTTCTAGCATCTTTTTAAAAAAATTTTAGGGTTGAGTCTAGGCTAGTTTTCTAGGCTTCTCGCTTTTAAGATTTTGATTTTTTTTAATATTCTATTTCTATTTATTCATTAAAATTAGTTGCACTTAACAATGCGGCATTATCTCTAAGCAACACAATTAGAATCTAAAACACCCCAAGGCCTTCAACATGGGACTAAAAACGCAAAGATTACGGACAAAGAGAGCAATTAGCATAAATCCACAGCTCATGTTAACCCTAAAACATAACCCCAAAACTCATAATGGAAAGCCCCACTAAAGATAAAGCACCAGGCACAGCAGAAGCAATACGACAGAGTTAGGGAGCTAAGAAGTTAAACCAGAGCAATGCTGCTTTCACCACCGGGGGGTTTGCGTACGCCACCGTAGTAGTCTCGAGACTCCACCTTCCCATCAGCAAAGATGTTACTGCCACTCATCTCCCGTAGTTTTGCGGCACTGAGCGGTTTCTCGGCAGAACCTGGAGGAACATCGCCCTTGAATATGTCATTTCCTGAAAGCTCAGCAAATTTCTGATTATGAATTTTCTTTGATGCCTTAACTGCAGCCTCCTCACTTGACATGCTACTACTTCCAGCAGGCTACAAAATAACACAAAAATTAAGCTATGCTTCATTATTTAATCACAAACTTGAGTGTTCAATGACTTCAAAAAAGGAAACCTCAAATAGGAACTATGGAAGCTATGCTTCCCAGTCTCTGTGCAGTACAGAAAATCATAAATGTAAATCTGCTACTTATTTCAAGCTTAATTATGTCGACTCTTAACGATCTGAACAGCAATTCGTTACCCGAGTAATCCACACAAATAATGGCACACCATAGTACATAACCAACAACCTATTGGTGCACTGAGAAAATTCACCAAGTTTAGGACTTTAGAGTTTTTACATGTACTTACATTACTTGTATCGGGTTCTCCCATGTCAAAATTGTCCTTCAATGCCAATGCACGTACCGTTGTTGGCCTCGGTAAAATTTCAGGTGGAGGTGCAAAGATGTCATGTCCACTGAGGTCCTTACACTTTGCATCACAAAGTTGCTTCTTCAATATTACATCCTCGGTTTCTAGGGTTCCACTTAGCTCACGCTGCTTCGCCACCTCGGTAAGAGTAGTCGGCTTTTTGGGGGAAATACTCTCTTCCTCGGTAAATGAGATGTGACTAATTCCAGCTAGTGATTGCTGATAGTGCCAAGCATCAAAATCATTTAAGGAAACATTACTCGATACAAATGTATTATGATCAAAAGTCTAAACGTTGGTATGAATTACAACATATATATTATAAACAGAATTTGAAACAGAAGAATAGAATGCATACCTGATACATTCGTAGTCCAGTTTTGCTGTTTGAAGCAGGATTAGCACTGCCTTGTTCTGATTCATCATTTTCTCCATTGGCTGCAAAAATCCCACTGCCAGTCATCTCCTTCATTTTATATCCAGAACAAGGCTTCCTGGAAATTGCAACAGGTGAAAAAGCAGCAACAAACCAAATGATTAGGAATGAAGAAGATGCAAAACCGATCAAGGCACAGATTCCGTTTTTCATTCCACTACAAGCTTAAGGATATAGTGACTAGTCCTAACAGATCGTCAAATCCCCTAAAGGCCTTAACAATAAAGACAGAAAGGAAGGAAATAGTATTATAACAAATTTCGAACAGCATTACCGAGGTTTACTTAAGAAAGCCAACAAACAAGCAAATTTTGGTCAAAAGAAATGAAGAAAACTACGAAGATGTATATTAAAATCATTGATGTGAACTATGAACTTTGTATCAGATTCATGGAAACATTATTGGTTAGGCACATTAGAAATAGTAACACTGTAACAGTAGGTACAGTTAGATCTCCTTCAACGGTCAGTGTAGTTAGATCAGAACGGAGATCCGATAGATCTCACCGTTTGTTTAAGCTTTCAACTTCTTCATCGGTCACTTGACCTCCAAACACCACTTTTCTGATCCCATCCGACGGCTGTCATTAAGTAAAAAAAAATCAGTCAAAAACTTTAACATGGCAGCAAATACATTTCTATATATAAAAACAAAGAACCTGGTGAGGACGGGTGGAGCGAGGTGCGGATGAATCAGGTTGAGGAGTTTCCGACCAAGTGAGAAGATCGGCGGTGGAAGTGTGTGGTTTCCTCACCGTAGTGCTTCTCTCCATTTCCGTTTGTGTTTTTTTTCCTCTAATTCCACACTCAAAACTACCAAACAGAAGATTTTACGAGCTTTGAGAGATTGAAAGTGGAAGGAAAGCTGGATCTGATAGAACGAACTGACGGACGCGCGTGTGTGTGGATTTTTGAATCTCTTGTACCTCCCTCTTCGTCCTGTTGATTTGTTCTCTTTTCTAAATTCCCACCCAGACCATGTGCTCGGCACTCATTCCCACCTCCATTTGCCTGTAAATCTATTCCTTACGGATAAAATGTTGTTTCGGCCTTCCAAGGCATATCTACAGTAACTTTTGAATTTAAAGATTTTTGGGTAAACTACACCCGATGTCACTGAACTATGATCCTTAACTCAAAAGTGTTAATAAATTTTAAAAGGTTGTAAATATAATATTAAATTCTAGTTTTTGACTTAAAAATATCATTTCGTCGTTAATTTTTAATATTTTTTATTAAGTCAAAATAACGTCTTTATGATGCAACTGTTCTAAAGTTTAATTTAATCCAAAACGATATTATTTTACTGAACAAATATTAATACCATACATTTGGAGATTTTTAAACACATGACCTTTACGAAGAAAGGTTAAGCCTTAACCACTAAACTAATATAATATTATATAATAATTTATCATAAATATTATAAATCTCAAACTACTTAAGATAAATTTAAATTATTTTACGAAATAAATTATATATAATATTAATTATTTTATAAAATAATTTGAAATACATAATATTTGTAATGAATTATTATATGATACCATGTTGATTCAATGATCAAGACTTAACTCTTATTTTGGAAGGTCATGCGTTCAAAACCGTTTTAAGTGTATGGTTTTACTTTTATTCTTCAGCAAAACAACATTGTTTTGGATTAAATTAAACTTCAAAACGACAATGTTTTGACTTAACGGGACATTACAAATTAGTAAAAATTGATATTTTTGAAATACAAATAAAAATCAGAATTAGACTTATAACTTAAATATACTATATCAATAATAATGTCAATTAAATTAACTTAAACTTAATCCAACTTAATAATAGGGAGAGGAGAGAACAGGTTTGGTAGCATAAATGATAATCTCAACCCTGCTGCTCCATGATATCAAATGATCCCACAGTTTGGAAAACTGTTAAAAATGTAATATCAAATGGGACTTTTAAGCTATGGTTATGACCAAATTGATACCACAAATAAGTTAGAAACAGATGGAAATGCAGGCTAAGGCATTAAAATGTAGGAACATTGAAGAAAAATGGAGGTCATAAGACTAAAACATCAGATTCAATCGTGTTTAAATACGACAGATTGTCAAGTAACAGTCGGAAAACATCTGATTAACAAATCGATGCAAGCCACATGTGACAAATCCCGGTACTAATACTACAACGAGTAGGAAGCAGTTCATTGTTAATAGCAAGCCATCTCATAACTCGACACACCATATTTAAAGAAAACTCTTCCGGTCGATTAACTCTGCAGAGATAAGGAACAATGTAGGGGAAAAGAGAAGTTTATTTGTTGAAAGTGAAAGGAAAGAGTGAGAAACCAATTCAGATTTGCAGCACTACAAGCATCTAATATGCCAGAGATAAAGTCAAGTCAGCAGTCGATCAATATTTCAAATTTTAACATTTGCTTACCTCTACCTGAGGTTCATCTTCTGCTTTTGATTGCTCACCTGGAAAGTGAAATGATAAATTTGCAAGAAAGGAATGTATCAGTGGAAGTTGACAATTGAAATCGCTAATCATGTATGAAATTCAGTCAGATGAAGAGCAAATCATAACAATAGAAATGTGCACAAACATATATATTGACAGACAAAATGAAAGACATTTGCAGTGCATTTACCTCCTCCTTCTGGCAGATCCGAGGTCCATAAAGTGAGATTATCCCGGAGAAGCTGCATAATAAGGGTGCTATCCTTGGAAGATTCTTCATCAAGAAGATCGAGATCTATGATAGCCTCATCAAATGCTTGTTTAGCCAGATGGCAAGCCCTGCTCAGAGATTGCTCACATTAGATGGAAGCTAGCTACTAAAGGGGAACTCATATGAGTAGCTGTATGCTCCGGTTATAATTATTAAAAAAAGTAAACAGAAAACAATGGTAATGGAGGAAAGTATTTCTGAAATTGGCACTAAATGAAAGGAAACATTTGCATTGCCATCATTTGCCCCAATGAAAGAAAATTTTGAAGTGATGTATCGGATAAGAGGGAGAGAGACACATCCTAACCTCTCAGGAGAATTTACAATCTCATAGTAGAAAACAGAGAAGTTCAAAGCCAGACCAAGTCTAATTGGGTGAGTTGGATGCAAATCAGTGCTTGCAGTGGAGGTGGCAGCCTACAGTATAAAGAATAAGTATTGCTCAAATATGAAATCAAAATAGAAGGGGGCTGATATGTTATAGAGAAAAAGAAGGTATAGCAAAAAAGAAAAATGTTATGGGGACACTTTCACACACCTCATACGCCTTTCGTGACTGATCAGCAGCATCTTTACGTTCATCTCCTGATTTAAATTCTGCCAAATAACGAAAATAATCTCCTTTCCTGGTAAAGGGAAGGCAACAAATAAGAAAATATCCACAAATAATACCTAAAAGAACACAGAGGAAACAGAGATAATCCACACATCTTATAGTAGAAAACCAATGATTCCCCTCTCGAGGAAGATGGGATGAGGTGCTTATCAATCACAGATAATATATCATAGCAGATCTTTGCAAGCTCATTTTCAACCTTTTGCCTGTACTCCTTTACCCTCTTCACATTTTGTTCATTACTCTTCGACTCCTCCTTCTGCTCAATTGAAGACAGTATCCTCCATGATGCCCTTCTTGCTCCGATCACATTCTTATATCCCACGGATAACAGATTCCGCTCCTCTACAGTCAACTCAACATCCAACTTAGCAACACTTTTCATGGCCTCAACCATCTCTACAATAAAAAAAGATCTTCACAATTCAAAACAGATTTCAAATATGCAAAAGAATTTCTAATGTACTACTGGATAAATCCCAACAATGTTATAACTTCCTCAACGTACTATTTTTATAACTTCCTCAAAGAATTTCTAATGTACTTTCAAACCTAAACTTCATTACATATTCTCATTACATTGTCATCAAATCGGAACTAAATCATATACTATACAGTCCAAAGTTCAGATCATTCACCTAGAAAATGGAAAATACAAAAAACAATTACAAAGTAATCAGAGAAAATACAGGATTTTAAGATCTCTCATTGATTCATGCATTGAAAAAGGGAAAATAATAAAAATCATGAATAAATTCATAGATCTCAGAAAGCATGAAAAGAAATTCAAATAATCTCAAACGGGAACTTTAAAAAAAATAATTAAAAAATATACCGTCATATCTTTCAGCTTGCTCAGCTAGTTTTGCCAAGTAAACTTGCTGTTCTCTTTCCTTCTCCATCGCTTTTTTCTTACTTTCTGCGAGTCTATGAATCTTTGTTCTTTAGATTTTGCAGTTTTGGCAGAGCTGTGGGAGCAAAGAGAAGGTAAACTGACTTTTAGGAATGTCGTACTTCGTTATCTGACCGTTGGATGATGTTCTGAGTGGGGGATAACCGACGGTCTAAATTGAGTTCTTTGTGGGAACATTTGAAATTTGGGGGAATAAAGTTGAACTGTTTGGTGCAGGTGAAAGCGGAATCAGAGCGGTTATTCTGAAGTCCTTAGCTGAAATATTAGCCATCGGATTGAATATTGAGATCAGATGGAGGGAAGTGATGGTGACTCGGAGCACAACTGATTGTGATCCACTGGGGTCCACACGAATTTTGCTGATGATTTTTTGCTGTGTAATTAAAAGTGGATAATTATTTTGAAATAAATAAATTTGATTGATTAGATTACGGATAATATAATAAATAAAGTTTATTTATTTTTTTTTTCTTTAGATTATGTTTTGTTATTGACGTTACGGTAAAAAACATTCGTTTATAAGTGATAAAAGTTTTAAATAATTTAAAAAATATGTATTAGTTATGTACTAATTTTAAAAAAATATATTGTTAAATACTTATTTAAAAGAGAATATTTATTTTAAATATCAAATGTATATTTAAAATAAATAATTGATGATTAATCTGATATTATCTAAATTGAATACCGAAATAGTTAGTTATCTTCATTTCATTCCATTTGAAATTTGGTAGGTATATTTAAAGTGACAAATTCTTCAACAATGGACCCACTTATAAAGTGCGTATCAAATTTGGAAGATTGGATGTACTACTTGACATTTTTTTTTCATGGAACATAGGTCAATGATATGATATTTAATAAGTAAATTTTTCAATAAATAATTTTGTATATACAAGACTTCGAACTAAAGTTTTCTTAAGCTATGTCAAACTGTTTAACACTTGAACTAATACGTCGTCAAGATTATTCAGCTCCAAATCAAAAATCCTATAGAACATGGAATTTCGGTCTACCATTATTTAACAAAAACTTGCCAACAGGCTTTGAATAAGCCAGATGACAGCTACATCAACAGTCGAATACATCGCGGTTCTCGGCAGTAGCCCTAGCCTATTCACAAGTTGTGGTGCCACTTTATGTGTAAACATGTAGTCTAGATCATATCAACAAAAGAAAAGTAACCAGTACAGGGTCAATATAACATGGCAGAATTCAAATCAACACCAAAGATGGGGTATTGCTAAATCATGAAACAAAAGGGTTCCTGTTTCAAGGAAAAGGTGGCCAAACATAGGAAACAAATGCGTACCTGTAATTGTACCTCACACCTGCGAAAGAGTAAGTGGCATCCGGTTATAGGCACACAGCACGGCTTGTGTTGGCATCGCCGATGGAAACGGTTGCAAGGGACTTAGAGGCCCATGCTCTAGCATTCATTGCGCCTTGCAAATTGCGTCTCTTGCAAGGCTCCTTCAGGGAACTAAACAGTTGAATTGCTCGTTTCAGATATGCCGCAGGATGTTCCAACAAAGCCCCAAATTTCACATTTCGGATCAAACGTCTCCAAGTTAACTGTGCAATTACAAGCAAAGTTGGGTACAATAGGTAAAGCAATCTTAAAAGCACAAAAGTGGTGGCCAGAGCCAAATATGTCTCTTGTCGAAGTAAATTCTCCGTAGATCGTGCCCACGGGAATGGGCAGCTTTCCTGCTCAGTGCTATTATGCTTCTCATGGTTTGAAGAATGTCTGATTTTGTCCAGTGATGTTTTATCCAGGGAGTTCTTAATGCCTAAAATAATGTAAAATATCCATTAGGAAAAACAAAGGAGGAAAAGTTCCAGCTAAGATAAATGGCAAAGCAAATAGTTCTTATCACTTGGATTCTATAAAATTCATAATCTTATGCACGAAACACAAAAACGGGAGCATTGTCAATTTAGCACTAGACAGGTTAATCACACAACACACCGGCTAGAACCACAAAGAATTTTTAACCAAAAATAAATAAATACATAAAAGGTATGCCATTAGTCAAAAAAATATTGACAGAAACGATCTCCACTTTAAATCTACTAAATAAATCAGCTTAATGAAGCATAGATGTTGCAAAAAATTCAAGAATCACAGAACAAAGTCCTTACCTGTGACATCACCATAGAATGCACTGAGAGATTCCAAAGACCGGTTTCCATGATAGCGTGCACGCATTGTAGAATTTAAAAGGAAAAGAGTCGGAAACCCGTGAACTCCATACTTTGATAGTATGCTGAAGAAATCAAAATCCACAGTTTATTTTACCAAGATATACATAGTCATAGCTTGCATTTACCAAATGACAGATATTCATGCAAACCTTGGCCGGACAGCGGCTTCTTCTATGGCAAAATGAGGAATAGAAGGATAAGAAGAAGAAAGGATATTGAAGCTTGGTCTAAAAGACCTCGAAAAGGGGCACCAAGATGCATAGAAAAGCACAGCTACATATTCATGACTGTTCTTGTAAACCATGCTAAGTGCCTTTTGCAATGAAACCTCATCTCCCTTCACCGAAACAAAGAAAAATTGTACTAAATTTGCAGAGACAATGTATAAATATAATTCGTCTCACTTTTTAATACGAATCTATTTGAAAAATGTCAGTTCCTTTAGACCCAATGCAATGAACTTATAAAAATCAAAGAAATTTAAGATATCTACAATTCCATCAAGATCATTGTAAGATTTTTTTTGTGAAATGAAATTTAAGATATTCAATGAACTAATCCAGCGTATTACACAAAAATGTAAAACTGAACGACTTTTCGTGATCACATATTTCTCAGCTCATGCATGATAATTAGCCTATTTTCTCTAATCTGAAGCAAATTTTGCATTTATAAGCAACCAAAATGAAAAACCTTAAATCCTTTCCTTCATTTTACATATTTTTCATCAGCTTATACAACTAAATAAAAAGGCTTCAAACTAACAATTTCCAAAAAACTAGTTCAGAATATATCATCATATCAGCCAAAAATGAGAGATAATTTTCAAAGAAAGGGATAAAACGAATACAAACAGAAAGGGAAAAAAAAGAAGGAAATTGAATACGGAATCTGAAGGTACCTCGGTAACGCCAAGGAACTCGATGGATTCAACATGTGGAGAGGTAATTGGACAATAGGAGTCACGGAAGTCAAAGATCGCGTCGGAAACGGAGATCTTGGGACATAACGGAACCCTAGGGGGAACGAAGACGGCGGCCGTTATCCTCCACCATAAAACAAATATCAGCAACCTCGTTTGCCATGCCTTCGTACCCATCAACTACCGACAATGCTTTGCCGATTGACACATATATGTATATGTAAACAGAGAAGATAAAGTTCAATCTTTTTTCTCCTTTCTTTGTTTAATGATAATTTGGTACTATGATTAATTCTTGGGCAACTTTAATTCGGAAGAATCGAAAGAGTTGAGTTAACAAAAGCTGGAATTTGGTCATGGGTTAGAAATAATCAAATCAATATGCAAATTCCATTGGCTTTTTGTCGTTCTTATCCTTTTGTTGGATCGGAAATGGATTTTTTTTTTTTCAATAGGATTTGTCGTATCCCTTTGTTATTTATGGACTTTTGGTAAATTATTATTTTAGTCATACATCTTTGACGTATTATTGTTTTAGTCATGAAATTATAAAAAATTTAATTTGATTACTAATTTCTTAATTTTGTTCTTTTACGTAATCTCACCCTTGCTTAGAGATGGATACAGGTCGGGTCAGATTTTCAGTCTATCCACACTTGACTCAAAAAACCATACCCTCCACCCGACCTAAGTTTAGGGTTAAAAATCCAACCCAATTTTTAAGCTTTAGAATTTGACTCAATCCGACCTGAATAATTAAAAAAATAAATTTTAGGGATTTAATTATAAAAAAATAAATTTCAGTGATTTAATTGTAAAAAAAATAATTTTAATGACCTAATTGTATAAAATATATCTAAAGATGGATCATTATTGCAAATATTCTTAAACTATATATGAAAAAATTATAATATTAGTCCCGGGTCGGATTTTTCCGCCTTAAACCCAAACTCGAGATCACCCTTGAAAAACACCCGACTCGACCCAAACCCAAATTTTCTATAAAAAATCCGATCCATTCGAACTGGGTCGGGTCAGAACCCAACCCTCCCATTGCTTCTTTAACATCTTTTAAAAATAAGTCAAAAAACTAAAAAAATGGTAAACTTGTGTTTGAGACTACGATGCAGGAAAGTTTCAAGGTTTTTTTACACGTCATTCATTTTCTTTCAAGCTTTAATTGTGTGGAGGATGAAATAAAAGTAAAAAGCAATATATCTCGAAACATCGAACGATCAAGATTACATAATAACTAGAGTATAGAAACAGAGAAGCTACCTGATATTGAATACAACATAGTAACTACTCTTACAAGAAATCATCATGTATATCTAGGCTGAGGTCTCTAATGCTAATTGCTAAACTACAAGGTTACAAACCTAGTAGGGGTTAGCTTGAGATATACATACAGATACAATGAGCCAAGACCCCCAATCGTAAAAAAAGTAATTGCTGCACAAAACAGTTAAAATGCATAATATGTACAACAGATGCCCAAGTCAGTGCGTAATGCTTTCTCACTGCTTACTTGAACTAAATGATTTGGACCAAGGGAAAAGCATCAACAGGGAAAGGCAAAACAAAAGTCATACCGGAACTGCAAAATCAGCGTTGTGCAATTGGGGAGGACGATAATTTGATCAACCTTCAACACACAAGCCTTCCAATTTGTCTCAGATGATGTCTGAAAAAGTTTAGAAGACATTAGGGTACCCATGTTTATCTACCAGCTAAGAAACAAAAAAGAGGCTGCCATTCATTTCATTTTAATGCACTCCTGAGAAATTTTTGCAAGTCGAAAATCTGAGTGGAGCAACAAGAAACAAGTATACAATGCACCATCTTTTAATAATTTAAGCACCGCAGTTGGTGTCAAGTTTGCCCATGCTTCAAAACAACCTTGAATGGAATCAACTAGATAGAATCCCATTGAAGGATGCATCTGCCAAGGTTTATTCTTTACAATGCTTAAGGTTGTGAATGGTACGAAAGTAAAATCTACAAAATAAGAAAGTGATTACGAACCTTTAACGATCTGATTAACAAATTTTTCATCAACACTTCTTTCCATCCTTCAAGAAAACCCTTGCAGAAGAAGCATATTAGTAGAAATAAAGAGATTGCAAAGTTTTATGCTAATGTATATAGGGGATAACATCATTTCCATTGAACTATACCATCTCGAATCAGAAACCATATCAAAATGGTTCTAACAGTTGTAATATCCTTCGGAGAAAGTACATAGATCAATCAATCCGTCCAATCAAGAAAACTTGCCTTATAGCCAGCAAATAATTGTTTCATTTGATGCAGAAGTTACCTTGTATCAAAGACCTTGGTCAGGTATGCTTGTAAACATGCTACTCTACATAAAATCACGGTTCCTAGAGAACCTCGCCTGGCAGTTGGCACACATAACCATTGTGCTTCTTTGTGCCCCAATGTCAATGGCCTGGTTATAAAACTCATTGCCACACCAAGGACACAAGGTAACCTGATGTCTGTCAGCTACTTTAGGCAACAGTGGCAGAACATCCTTTCCATGCCAAACAGAGGAATCAAACTTCAATGCCATCTCTGAATCGTAGGATGGTACCTTGGAGTTTACTGAATGAGAACTCGGTTGAGAAGTCATAAAACTATATTCCATATGTTCTAAGTTATCAGATCGCAGCCCTCCAAAACCTGGTTCATTGCTGCACTTCCCACTAGTGTTGAACATATCACTTCCACCCTGTCCATTACAACAAAATTTCAGTCAAATCTCAATAAGCAAACTGCCAACAAGTTTCAGTATAACCTCCAAATCATATAAAGATACCTTGGAATTTCCTGAACAAGAACTTGGTTGAGCAGTCAGAAAATTATATTCCATATGTTCTATGCCATCTGATTGCAGGCCTTCAAAACCCGATACACTGTTGCACTTTCCACTAATGTCAAACATTTCACTTTCACCCTATCCATTGCAAGAAAATTGCACTATCAAATTTCTTTAAGCAAACAACACTAATTTATTTAAAATCTGGAATTAGTGGGCAAAACTAGTTATTTATTTGTTTGCTTTCTACTGAGAACATCTGCAATCAACCCCGACCTTTACTACCATTAGGTTAAAAACTTAAAATTCAAGATCCACATCTTGAAACGACCTAGCAATAAACATAACATACGAAACTTGACACATATATCGTACTGCTTTCCGGAGAAAACAACAGTTTCGTGTTTTGCATTATATCATAACTTATAGCAGAGAATGAGAGATCATATCTGTACCTTATGTGACATCCAGTCAAATGTAGGATAATAACCAGATGACGGCAACAACTGAGATGAAGTATCAGTCAAACCATTCATCAGAACATTTCCTTCATTACTTTTCCATGTGAGCCCAGTCATGGAATCCTCAATAGGCCGGGCATGATTGGAATAACCAGTCATTATTTCATTATTCCTTGCATTTTCAAAACCCTGTAACCCAGATCCATTATGAGCTGTGCCTGCATGAACCATGTTGAAATTATTTGCAAAATGTTTTTGTTCACTACTGGATAGACTGAAGAAATTCTCAAAAGCACCTTTATTTTGCTTTGGTTCATGAACAGCGCTACTGTTAATACCAGGTATATTATTTTTACCAACAATTTTTTCCCCATTACCAGAAAAATGAGGGGAACAACTTCCCTGCACAGTGCCTGTCAAAGCAAATGGGCCTGACCTAGCATAAGCATTTCCAAAAGAAAAGTTTCCCCCTTTGAGTTTGGGCTCCTCCATAGTAATGAAAGAAACTTTGTTCATACCATTGCCATAGTTACTGTTTTGTTGATTAGCATATTGTTGATAGAGAATGCTCTCAGACCTTTTATCCTGTTTATACTCTGGTGTGCAGGTAGATGTTTTCTTATATGAAGATGTGCCAAATTGGTGATCTTTAGTCTTTCCATGTTTGACACTATCCAGGATGTTAGCATCCACACCACTGTCATGCCTGTTCACCCCTTGAATTATTCCTCTAGAATTTTGAGCTTCATCAAGTTCAGACATCTCTACCGTCAGGCTAAAGATCTTAAAAGCATTATTGTCAGAAGGAAATATTTGTTCCCTTCCCTGTGAAGAGAGCAAGAAAGTTTCACTTTTCTCTGGTGAGGGTTTCTTCATGGGGAGATGGCTTTGAAAACAAACAGTAGAGTCAACATTTGCAGACTCATTGACCATAATAGACTCCGGATAATCTAATCTGCCAGAGACTAGAATTGAACTATTGTTGATGGCACATGTTTGATCATCTTTAGACGAAGTTAAACCACATCCAGAACCTCTTTCATGTGCAGAATCTATTGTAACAGAAGCCCCTTTCAAATGATCTACGAGATTAACTCTTTGTTTGTTGCCAGGAGGAATGAGTGAATAACCTTCACTATAATTTTTCTGCTTAGCATCAATTCTGACATTATCCAGGCCTATGCTAGTATCAGCACAACAAGCTTTCCGATCATCCCTTGTAGCTTTATCCTTCAAATCAGCTTTGATCCCTTTCAAAAAGCTAGGAAAATGTTTATCCACAATATTTTCACGAGTAAACATATTTCCCTTAACATTTGGAGCAAGGAAACTGGTGCTTGAAGCAAACTCTCTCTTCTCCTGCACTGGAAGGGCAAATCCAGCATCTATCTTACATGAAGGTTGGGAAATCCCTTCTTTGTCAGCAGTAGACAAGACATCTTCAGAACCCAAACAAACATTAAGATCAGCAGCTACAGCAGCAGCATTGACGTCTCCTTTATTATCAGCAGCAGAATAGAAATTATTGTGTTTATCACAGTTTTTCGCAGCTAACACTCTTCCATTCATGTTAACCTTATCCTGTTCATCACGAGACAATAAATTGCATTCGTGATTATTATCAGTAAGCATTTGAACCAGATGGTTTTCATTTGATTCACTTAAGGGCTGATTGCTGTTTCGCTCTCCAACAGAACCTTCAACTTTCTTCATATTGTTTTCTCTGTGGATCCCAAGATGGTTATGGTAGCAATTCCTTTCTTCAAATAGTTCATGACAAAACTGGCACTCATATTTTCCATCTTTATTTTTTACCTCCTCGTTAGTTGAGGTACCATGTCCAGAACTCATTGTCAATTCTTTGTGAGATGATAACAGGTGGTATATAAAATCATCTTTCAAATCAAAAGTCATGGAGCATTTGTGGCAGTTTATTATCTCAGCTCTCTGGACTTCCCTTGGAGTCCCCATTCTTTGCACGGGAGTTTGCTTCTCGAGTTCAGAAGATCTATATGTAATTGGCAACTGTGGATTACATTTAACATTCATGTCATCAACTGCATAATCAAGTGGAGATGAAGTGTAAATGATAAATATAAACACAAAAAGAAACTTACATTTCCGGATGAGGGTTTGACAACAAATTCAATATCCTTGTCAGCGAGATTCGAAGCTTCCACGCTTGAATCTTTAAGTCCACCAAAGCCGAGCAAGTATGAAGAAACCTCCTTGCAGGAAACAAACTGTTGCCCGTTAGGGCTGGAAGGTAACAAATTGGGGGGAAAGAGTGTAAGAATGACACAAACAACAAAGTTAACAAAAAGGGAATCGAAAACTGAAAATCATATGAAAGAAAATTCTTGAATCCGATCGTTATCTAGTTCCTTTTCCTAGCCAAGTGCTATAGATCTCTCGTACATGGTATTATGCTTGCAACAACTAATTTGAGGACTAAAACCAACAAGAACATAATATAGTAATCAAAGTCTAAACAGAAAAGATTCAAGAGAATAATATTAAAATTCACATAAAATGTTATACAAAAATATCCCCCGAAATTTGCTAAAACAAGGATATTTTCATAGCAGAGATTCTACGTTAATTATTCTCTACAACAGAGAAAAAAGAACAGAAATTCAACTAAACAAAGGCTATCATTAACAAGAAATTACGTGTATACATTTCGCAGAAAGTACACAGCCTTCACAGAATATGCAGGACCAATAACAAGAATTTTAAAATAAAGTTGAGACTGGAAAACCTTATATATCGGCTACAAGCTAACCAAAAATGGCTGCCTCTCCTCTTCACAAAGAGCGTAAGCTTCCACCCTTGGGGAAGCACATTCCCGAACCCAGCAGCGTCAACAATTCTCTTCTTCTGGTTTTTAGTCACCCATTGCCCTTCTAAACCACCCATAAACTCCATCAGTTGCACTTCTGACACAATCCCCTCAGTCCTCCTCCTCAAACTCTTCTTCAATTCCGAGAATCTCCTCCACTTTTCCCAATGCTGCTCTCTCAATTTCGCTCTCAAATTTCTTTTGTTCGCTTCCGATCATTCTACTTTGACTCTCCTCCTTTCGTGCCCTTCCTCTCCTCCTCTTCACTCCGTTGAAACTGCTACTATTACCGGCATCCGGTGTCTCATTTGGTTTATCTAAGGTTTCCGTTTTTTTATATTCCTCTACTGGTAAATTATCGCCCTCAATCAGCCAATTATCTTTGCCGTTCTTCCTCGGCCTCCCTCGCTTCCTTTTTCCTACACTACTACTACAACTAACAATGCCAACCGGAATATTCTGCAAAGTCGAGTTCCCATTCGGATACTCGATTTGAACTGGAAAAAGATCCTTGTCGTCGTACGGTTCATCGCTTTCGGGGTTATTAATTAGCGACTCGTCGATGTTGAAAAGTGATTTAAACAGTGATAGGGTGTTAGAGCTTTCTTCGTCAAGAGATTCAGGGTTTAGGTTTACAAGAGGAGGGGGGAAAGGTTCGAACGAAGCAGAGGAATGTTGGTGTTGCAGGTGGCTGCGGGGCGCGGCGAAGCGGAGCCGGAAGAAAGTCTGTTTCCGACTACCGGCGGACTCGTTGAAAACGGAACGGTCAATTTTTGGAGTGAACAGTTCGGTTTCGGCATTGGAAGAGGAAGGAGAAGAAGTGCATAAAGATAGGGAAAGGAGTTCGGGTTGGGAGAGGAGACGGAGGTCCACGATGGGTATAGATTCGAGGTGGAGGGTGTTGCGGTGGTCGACGGTGACGGTTGCCATCGGAAGCGGGAAAAAAAGAAGAACCACGATGAGGAAAAAGCGGAAGAGTGTTCGATGTAACTGATTGGTATGGGATTTATTTTCAGAGGGAGGGATTGGATTTAATTACCCAACCAAACGTTGCCACGACGATTTAAAGAGGAATTATAAACGGGACCGGTTAGGATTTAATCGGGTTTTACTAACCCAATACTGTCCCCGGTCTAACTTTGATCTACTCAATTGGTACCCAAATCTGCTGAGTTGGGGTCATTCATGATTCATGTACTTTAGCTTAATTATATTGGACATTTGGACTGTCCTGTCCTGTACATTTTTCGATTGCGTTACGCCGCATTCGATTGAATAATTTTATAAATAATGTAATAAAAATAATTTATGATATAATTTTTTTTCGAGTTATAAGAGGATTTTTGGCCTCAACCAAGTTGTCCTCTTCATCTCTCTTTGAGCACATCTCCTTTGTCTTAATCTGCTAGCACGATTCTGTTAAGAGCATCGGTAAACGCGACATTTGACTGGCAATGCCGAGATGCCATGTCTCATGCACTCCCCACCACTCGTTAATTATAATTCCCGAACCTATAAATACATTGCACAATCCCCACAAAATCATATCGTCTTCTTCCTCTACTTCTTCGTTTCACCATTCCAGTCATCGGTTCATGGCTTCTTTTGCAACTTCCAACGTTGTTTTCTACCTCATCTTCTTGCTCTCTCTGCATCTCTTGGATTCAGAAGCGAGGACGCTTACAGAGTCGTCGGAGCAGCCTTTTCCGTTCCAATACCATGATGGACCTCTTTTATCTGGAAAAATCTCGGTTAATCTCATTTGGTACGGCAAGTTCAAGCCTGATCAACGTGCCATTATATTCGATTTCATTGCTTCGCTTACATCTTCCAGCCCGGCCATTCCTCGACCGTCGGTAGCCACATGGTGGAAAGTTGTTGAAAAGTACTATACTCTCACCAAGAAATCTTCACCCCTTGTTCTTTCATTGGGGACACAAATCCTTGACGAGAATTACTCTCTCGGGAAGTCATTAACGAATCAGCAAATCATGCAATTAGCAGCAAAGGGTGCTCAGAAAGATGCCATTAACGTCGTCTTGACATCGGCTGATGTTTCTGCCGAAGAGTTCTGCTCGAGTAGGTGCGGAAACCATGGTCCAGGTTCAAGCAACGATTCCAAGTCTGTCTACATCTGGGTTGGCAACTCGGAGACACAATGCCCGGGTAAATGCGCTTGGCCATTCCACAAGCCCGTCTACGGGCCACAGGTCTCACCATTGGTTGCACCGAACAACGATGTCGGCCTCGATGGGATGGTGATCAATCTAGCTAGTCTCCTAGCCGAGACTGCCACGAACCCATTCGGAGATGGGTATTATCAGGGTCCAAAACAGGCGCCACTGGAAGCTGCTTCTGCTTGCCCTGGGATGTTCGGGAAAGGGGCTTATCCTGGCTATGCCGGCGACCTTCTGGTGGACACTATGACCGGAGCTAGCTACAATGCACGTGGCGTGAATGGCAGAAAATACTTACTCCCAGCTTTGTTTGACCCATCAACTTCCAGTTGTGCTACAGTGGTATAAAACAATACTTATAGAACATGCAAACATGTCAGTACATAGACAAGCAGTATAGTCATATTCAAAAAAAGAAAAGCAGTACAGTATATTTTTTGTGAGAGATTCTTTTATTGTATTATTTGATTATTTTTTTAATCAGGATTGAATAAAAGATTTACACAATTACACCTAAATTTCCCCATTATCTTATATTCTTGGTCCAGCATTTCCTCTCAAACCCCATTCTGGTTGTTTGATTTTAAAAAATAATTTATATTTTAGATATTTAACTTAACATTTACTCTCATTTATATTATAAATATTTAATTTTACCAAAATAAATTAAACTATCCAATGTAAACCCTTCTCTTTCTTTTTTTTTTCGAATTTCATTTGAAGTAACTTAATTATAAATAATAAAAGTTAAATATTGTAATTAAATTAAATTAAAGAATTATGATAGAAATGAAAATACATGTTAAATTAAGTGATCTGAAATATAAATTATCATCGAATATAGTTATAATTTTTTTTCACAATTATAAAAAATACAATCCTAATAATAACGATATAAATCAATAATTGCAAAATAATTTTTTAAATAAACAGAAATGAGCTGTTTTAAATAGAAATAGTTAGTTAACAAATGATCAAAACATTATATTGACGTGATAAACTTATACGATATTATATATTGATGTAGTGATATCACATATAAAAAAAAATTATATTATATAATATTTTAAAAATATCTTTTTAAAAAAATAATTATATATATTTAATAACTTTTATTAATCGATGACACAAGTTGAAAAATTATTTACAAACTTGATTTCATCTTACAAGAAATAATATTATATATATTATATTTTTTTGATTTTATAAATATCTTTCTCACATAGCAGAAATCATTTGTCTCCTTAAGTTTTCAAAATAAAACCCTCAAAATTATTTGAATCTGATTTTGGATTTTATGCTCGTATTAGAATCATGTTGTCAGGTATTTGCATTATCCAATAATATTTTTTTCTCATTTGTAATATATTTAATGAGAATTTTTTTATTTCATTTGTACTATAAATTTTTATTTCATTAGAAAACAACAACGGCTAAAGGAAAATGATTCGTGCTTATAATTTAATTTTTTTAAATTATAAATTTATAATACGAATAATGTGGATCTTACTTATTTTCCATGGAGCGTCGACAAACCCTCAAATAAACCTCTTTTACGTATAAGGTTATTACTGTGCAAATAAAAACTAAAGGAACTATCTATTATATAACCAATCTTATATTATTCCTTAGGTTTAGTTTGAGATTATTTTTAAAAAATATATAATAAAAATAATTTTAAATAAATAAAATATTTATTTTAACTATAATATTATAAAATAAAATAATTAAACCCGAATAATATTTTAATTTATTAATATTGCAAAATAAAATAATTTTATTTTTAATATAAATATTATAAAATATTTTTATAATTATATACATTAAGCATTGGTTTAACAATCAACTATAACTAAATAATACCAAATAAAAATATAATTTTATTTTTAAACCAATTTCACTTCAAATATTACAAAATCTAAAACGAGGTTTTGTCATATACCAACGTTGACAAGCACATTTCATATTCGATAAAAGAAACTAAAAAGAAAAGAGAGAAACCAGTACACGGGCAAACGAATGGAAAACGAAAGAGAAGAAAGTGGGTAAAGAATGGGATGGGAGGTTATCTTCTCCGATCGAAAACAACATAAAAAAGTTGAAGTTTCATTTTCTTTTGAAACCCCGGTAAATTGGAAAAATTAAATATGGTAATAACGTAAGGAAAGACCAACCGAGCAGATTCTCGCTACTGTTTTGCAGAGTCCGGCTGCTTTGGCTCATCCTCTTGCTTTGTTCCTTCTTTAATCTCATCAGCTCCGTCATCCTAATCTCAACAAAATGTACAGTTAAATTAGATATACAAAAATCTAAATGCAAGAAGAAGAAAGAACTATTTAAAAACTTCGTTGTAGATACAGTATTTTTTCCCTACAAGTTGATTTACCTGCAAATCGGAGGTCCAGAGAGTGAGATTGTCGCGGAGAAGTTGCATGATGAGGGTGCTGTCTTTGTACGATTCCTCGCCTAGAGTATCCAACTCAGCGATTGCGTCGTCAAATGCCTGTAGCGATCAAAAGGCAGTACGTTAGCAACGATAGATGTATGTGCAAATTATGTTTATGTTAGAAGAAAGGTAAATTGTAGCCAACCTGTTTTGCGAGATTGCAAGCGCGATCCGGAGAGTTGAGAATCTCGTAGTAGAAAACAGAGAAATTGAGTGCCAGTCCGAGTCGGATCGGGTGAGTTGGAGCCAACTCGGCGTTGGCAATGTCCTATGAAACAGAAACAAAAACAAAAAATCAATTGAAATGATTGAAGCGGATCTCTTAGAAAATGAGGTAACGGTTTTGGAAACCTGAGCAGATTTGTAAGCAGAGAGAGTGCTCTCAGCAGCTTCCTTACGTTCGGCTCCAGTCTTGAACTCAGCTAAATACCTATGATAATCGCCCTTCATCTTAAGATAAAAGACCTTGGAATCTTTAGCGGCAGCAGAAGGGATAAGTCTGGAATCAAGCAGCTTCAAGATCCCTCCACAGATGGAGGAAAGCTCGGACTCGATCTTTACCCGATAATCACGGATGAAAGCGACGTGATCCTCATTACCACGGCTCTCCTCTTTCTGCTCGATGGAGGAGACGATCCGCCATGAAGCACGGCGTGCGCCGATTACGTTCTTGTAAGCGACGGAAAGGAGGTTCCGTTCCTCAACGCTGAGTTCCTCGGTGCCGGCGGATGCGGAGACCTTCTCCATGAACTCGACCATTTCGTCGTATCGCTCTGCTTGCTCTGAGAGTTTGGCCATGTAAACGAAATCTTCGCGGGAAGAAGGAGTTGCGGCCATTTCGTCGGGGGCTATGGAAAGTGAGATTGGGAGTGAGAAGGGAACAGCAGATAGTTGTTTTAGATCTGAGATTATTTGGGTTTGAGGGGATGGGAGAAGTGGGAGGCGATGATTGCGTTGGAGGAAGAAAGGTGGCAAAACTCGGGATTCTGAGCTTTGGGGGAATTCTAAAAGCTAATCTCACGGTCTCCCTATTTTTTTTTAAAAAATATTTCTTATATATAACTATTACGGTTTTAAATTATTTGTTAGTATTATTTTATTTATTTTTAAGATTTTATTCAAATTATTTTAATTGATTTGTATAATATATTTAATTTTAATATAAAAATTTTATAACATAAATTTTTAATTTTTATATATAAATATCTCAAAAAACTTACTTAAACAATAACAAACTATTTACTACTTATACTAATTTTGTTGGTTAAATTTTTCTATTAATATTATTTTTAAGAATTAAATTTAAATTTACTTTCTTCACAAGTCCAACCAATTCCTACCGTAAAATTTGAAAACTTTTTTTGGGATAAATATCAATGACCAATATGTGGCCAGAAATATAATGTTTATATACGAACTTTTGATTTTGTGTAATTCTGTACATAAAATTTAGTTTTTATTAAAAAAATTTAAATAATTACAGTTTTGTATCATTAGGATATCGTTTTAGTGTCAAAACTGTGCATATAAATAAATCTATCCCTCCTTATGAAAATAAATAAACGTATTTGTTTTAAAACATTTTATTTAAACAAATAAAAAATAAATTTAATGACGTATGTTCCCGACCCGAGAATGTTTCATCCTTTGAAGTTCCTTCATAAACTTGGCAGATACTCGTACTACTACCTCGGCTCAGATGCAAGCATCGCCTTCATAGTTATTTAATTCTCCCCATACTGTCTTCTCAACCTCTTCCCATGAGTCTGCAGCTTTAAGTTCGGACCAGATACTAAATATAGCACCCAACACATTCTCATCGTGCAAAATACAGTAGCACCTGAACATACCAAAAACAAAACAGATAAGTTTTCTGCAACAAATATTGACAAGGAAAGAATGTAACACATTATTATTTACATGGCATGGTACGAGAGCCGGCTGAACTTATCGGTAGATGTAAGCGATCCACGCTCGGGTGTTTTTTGCATCAATGGAAGTTTATAGCTTTGTAGAAACTGATTAAGGAGACATGAACTGCCTCTAAAGATATCCAAATGTATTGGGATCATGTCGTAAAGGGGATCACCTGGAAAAGAAAATACAATTCAAGTTGATGGAAGAAAGCAAATGGCTAAACTTTCAAATATAAAATCGAATACTCGTGTGATTCGGATTGTTATGTGTCCAACACGGGCATGTCGTCTAGGTATGTGTTTGTTACAGATGTCGGACACGAATGCTTTGAGAAAATACAGGAAAGTGCTCGAGTTAAACTAGGTATAAGCAAGCATCATATTAGTGTTAAATGTATCGTTTGCATTAATCTCAGTACCTGTTCGCTATGTTTCCGGCTTTCCGCAATTCAATTTCAGGAAATAGATGAATGATTTTAAAACAAAAACAGCTTTAATCATAGGAACAAACAGATGTAATCAGATTGAGAAAGTACGCTGACCTATAGAAAGATTGCTGAAATCAAGGATGTAACTAGCACGCCATGATTTTGCTTCTCCGTCATGCCCACTCACTGAACCATTATCGGTCATAGCCGCTATTCCATTTGAACCAGATGGACAACATGGTTCCATGTAAACATTATCATCCATAATATCCGAGTGTAACCACGACAAAGGCTTAAGAGCTCTTTTCATGCCATTTTCCTATCAATAAATCAATAACGAGCAGTGTTACGTGTAACCGTGCAAGATGTTCCAAACATAATATCAAGAGGGAATATCAGAAATATAGAGGAAAAAAAAAAAGATTGTGGGACTACAAGAAACCTCAGATACAGAAAGCAGCTTCAGGAAATCATCAGGGAGGTATCCGTCAACTTTCTCCATCAGCTTCTCAGGAACTGGGTCCCCCCTACAATTTGGACAGTAGAATTTCAGAGGCATCAAATGATTAAAGGCTGTGATAAAGTAAATAATCAAATAACTGAGAAAAAATCTATAGCAAATGAAACTGCTATCTGAGAAATTGTTATGCCCGGTGTGTAATATGGGAACACCGTAGCCAAATGACGACATAACAAAACAAGACAACAAACATGCAGTTTTAGGAGAACTGATCTCAAAGTATTCCCAAAAATAAGACAAGGGCAGGTCAAGGTCTGCACAGCTGATATTTCTCTTGTTCTCAAGAATACAAAAGACATGGAGCAAGAACAGAATGAACCAAACATGGTATCACTGGCTGCAGCTAGGAGAAAGAAAAGGAAATTTTCTCTCAACATATTTTAAATAGAATCATTATTGGTGTCAAAGTTTATCAACAAACATCATTTCCAAATAGATAGTATACCATTTTTTCAAGCGACTAGAAAGATTCTTCTTCTGCTGACTTAGAGTTCTCACAACGAGTTCCCATTCAGCCGGAATATCTAATTTGTGGGAGACAAAATCGATGTCCATACCATTGGCAAAAGAGCACTCCTGTTCAAAATCTGAAACAGTTGAATTACCAAAGGAAGGATAGGGTAAACTATGAAGGTTCTTTAACTGCTCTCCCAAAAAGGCAGCCAAGTTAAGCGTATCTTCCAATGGTAGTTCATCTCTTCTGCGATAGAAATTAAATGGAAGATTAATAACACCAATCTACTTTTTGCGTCGGTAATTCTTGAAGTTAAGATCCTTATAAAATTAAGAATGCTTACAACTGTGCAAATATCTATCCTTTGCAACGCTTCGTTATAAGATAAGGCCAGACAATAGAGGACCCGGCAGAACTTCCTGGTCCAGATTCTGGTGACCCAGCTTTTCTATATTCAAACAATTTCTTACTCCGTACACCAAAAGGGAAAACATCACTTGTTCCCTTTTCTGGAATCAAATTGCACCTTGCAATCACATCAGGAACTTCTTTACCATCCCAAGAATCAATTTTGTAAGATCCATTTTCCAAGTACAGAATGCCACTAACCAATACAGTAGGAATGTGGTTTTTTAAAGGGGAATTAACTTCACAAAGAGTGTTGTAGAATTCAAGCTGCATAGATGGAAACACAAAACGTAATGGTATGTAAAAGATCCATGGACAAGAAGAGCAGAAACTCAGACGTATACCTACCTCAGTGCCTAAACCATGTATTGAAGATTCCAGCCCTTCTTCAACAAAGATTTTAACCACATATTCATCCATGACATAGACCTGTTGCAGAAGAACTAGAACAATCAATCAATACTACAAAAAAATTTCTATGGTGATAAAATGACTGCTTATAAGATCTTTAGTCAAAAACAGTTGACATAGAGATCAGATACATCAAAATTCTTGTCAACATGCTAAATAAACAGCACTCAGTCTCAGATCACATGTTGCAGAAGACCACTATGTAGGAATCATTCACAATTCTTTAGTACTCCTTACCAAGCTCTGAGATCCCCTATCAAAGTTAAACATGTCCACTGGAATATGCGTATTATGACACTACAGAAAAACATGCTTCTCAACAAGGTAATGACAAGTTCAGTAGTATCCTAGAATTGATTTCTCTAAATCAGTTCCCCTAACTTCCGATCTGTAAAAGGAAACAGAATTTAAGAGATTAATGAAAAATGACAAAAGAACTCACGGGATTGCTGCCTGTTCCAACAGGAAGCTTCTGATCATCATTGGGAAAAGGCAAACTGTGAAAGGAACAGATTTTCACCAAGCATTCCAACCACTTGTCTGCATTTATAGCAAGACATGCTCCCTAAGACAATTAAAGGAGGAATTAAAAAAAAAGAGAGGTTAAAAACAAGATAAAAGAAAAATATTAATAGTGAACTCCACCAAAGATTAGGACAAAACACAACAATAGGAAAAGCCTCCAGTATACACAACATAGAGCTTTTAAGAGAGAAGAAACCAGCCAGGCATAATAATACAAAAATGTCAGCAAAGGATTTTCGTTATCATGCAAATCTTCTAAACAATCAATATGATCTTTTTTTCTTTTTCAACAACTTGCAATCAGAAACAACCTTTTTCAGTATATTCCTAGTTTTATCATCTCCTACAACATATGGGTCCCTATAACAATTTTCTTAGTCAACCCATCCACTGGAAATGAAAACGAAGAATAGGAAAGGACTGTATTGGTGGAATGCATACACTTGTGTAAAAGTGTAACATACCTTCCAAATCAGCTCTCTGATTCCCGGTTTTCCAACCCAAAGCTTGGAAAGCCATTCCCTCATTTCACGCGGCCCTATGCAATTGCTCGAACTCCATGGAGAAGTATAGTGGTCCTTCTCTCTATCCAAAAACATGGCCAAATAACTTATATCATAAGAAAAGCCATGTTTCCATAGATTATATCTTTTAGAAGCACCATTAGCAGTTCCTTTGTGATTTTCACTCTCGTGAGATCTTGGAATTTTGACCCGCTTCTCTTTCCTTGTCAGATCTGAATAATTAAAATTGTCTTTGTCACATGACATGTTCTTCTCCACGTTCTCTAAACAGCCTTCATCAAGAGCAAGCAATCCAACACGACAAACTCCTTTATGCTGGTAACCAGGAGCCATATCCAAACAAACAAATTCAAAGTTTCTGTGATTTACAAAATTTTGTGTCACGGCAACAGTTGTTTCCAGATTCAGGACACAGTGCCACCATCCACTTGGAACAAATATCGTCTCCCCAGGCAGCTGAGTACACTCAATTGGCTTGTCTTCATCAGCAAGAAGTGGATAATAATCAAGCCACCACTGCGCGCGCACACACAAAAAAAGGAATTCAACAACCGTAACCTTGAAAAATGTGACAAGAACTAGGAGAGCAAGCAGAGGGCTATAGTTTATATACTTGTAATGATGTTGGAGTATCAATGTTGACATCACCATCTTCATCATTTACATGCACTGTAACACCCAAAGGAACTCTTCCAGGAGGATACAATGCCCACCTGTCCAAAAGAATTGAAATATGACCTCATGGATAGCAGCTTTTCAGCTGTATAAAGCAACAAAAGAGACAACCTTATGCAGCTGAATTTCAATTGTCAGGCAGTTTATTGTAACCAGGACACCAGTATAACATCGAATGAAATGGATAAAAGAAAACATTTAATAAAGCAGCTCATTGGGAATACCTTAGAGCTGCTTTATTAAATGTCTAAAATCAGGCATGGAAGCATTTTATAAATACAGAGGTAGCATCTCAAAAATACCTTTTACGACCACAAAGAAGAGTATTCCAGGCACTGGTAAGTGCTGGATCAACATGCCAAGAGGCACCAGACCGCTCAGGCCCAATGATAAGCCATCTGAATGGTGGTCGACTATCTCCATCTAAAACATCAAAGAAGTCTTCTTGAAACATTTGGGGCACATTGTAATCTTCCAACAAGCCAGGTGCAGATTCTCCAAACTACATGGCAAACAATCAAAGTACTTTCAAGTTTTCTAAAAAATAGCCATTATTTCATTATGTTCCCATCACAAAGAAACACTCACATATAGACGCACACAACTGTATGAATGCTATTCCTACCCTAAAATCACCTTTTCATCAAAAATATAAAGAGGATCCTCATCGTGCTGTTCTTTCATGTATGATACATAATCCTTGAACTTCATTGAAATTTTTCCAGGGGTTCTTTGAGAAATCTTGAATGATGTATCTCCATATTTGAGCAGTAGTTTGTCGATTGTCCAATTATTCCTAGCAGGCCAACACTCGGCCAATCCAGTGAGCAAAACCTGGAATGTTAATAAAAATTAACCCCATCCAAAAAGCACAAGTAGTTATGCAGTTGTTCATTGACATATATAACTGCAATTGATTTCTTCTAAATACTCAAAGGACTAATTTCTAGGGGATGCCAATAGCAAGTCATTAGAAGCAGTAGTGAGTTCAATACAATTCACCATAAACAAACATAATATATATATATATATATATATATATATATAGAGAGAGAGAGAGAGAGAGAGAGAGCATACCGGTTTTTTCACATCATATTCCCGATCAAACTGTTCCATTGGTAAACCATTTTGTCTTTCGACATTTCCATCATCAAAAGCAAACCCGTCTAAGGTAGTATGGCACCTATACAGTCTTTTGTATAAGAAGAACGAGCTAAATCCTACACCCCAAAAATTAATAATAACAATTACTCAAATCAATACTATCATTTAAATAAGTGTTTATTTTCATGAAAAAACAAAAGCATGAGGTTAGTTACCATCAAATTGCAATGGTTTTCTTCTATAGTCAATACATTCAATCGGCAAAGCCTCTCTGCATTAAAAAAATTAACCACCGCCACCACCACCACCACCACCACAGAAAATTAGATACCGGAATGCAAATTAAAACAAATAAAAAAACAGAAATTGAAGTTTCGATGGCAAAGAGCAAAATACAAATGCAAAGTAGTCTTTTTCCAGGAGCCTTTATATTGAAGTGGACCATTAACTTTCTTGAGGCAAAGACTCATCCAAAGCGGGTCTTCATTGCAGAATATATACATGACACTAACAAATTCAAACCCAAATAAAGAGAACAAAATTAGAACGAAAAGGAAGACTAAAAGTTAGAATAAGGGAATTGGAGAAATTAAGGAGCAAAAATAAACCTGCTGACACAAGCGAGACGAGCTATGTCCGGAGGAGTTAGGTAATCTAAGATGGCGCAGATGAGTTCGTCGGGGAGGCGGTTGAAGTTGCCGAGTGCATCGACTCGACGGTCTTTGAGCTGTAAATTCTGGGATTCGTTGGAAACTTCCATTGGTGAGAGTCCTATCTTCTTCTTCTTCTTGAATGAAATGTGGGGATCGGTCGAAGTAAACAGATTCTGGAAGACATAGTTTTGTTTTGTCTATTAAACAAATGTGCTTGGAAACAACGCGGAGCGCGTGGCCACGTGGCCGCCCAGTCTTCTTTAGGGGGCAGTCTAGTTTACCCGTGTGCCTTCCGCAGGATTTCCTCACGCGCCTTCCTTCTATCGTTTTTTGTGTGTTAATCTTCCTTTTTTTTACTTTCAATTTTTTGAGTTAATTTCACCAGGGATCCTTAAACTATTCCCAAATTTTATTATGTCTCAAAACTTAAAAACATTATAATTTTATCCTTAAACTATCAAATATTACTTCAATCAGGTAATCTCGTCGGTCTAGTGATTTGCTTGAGTAATAAAATATCACTAATTTGAGAAACCTTAGCTTTTAATATTTTTATATTACATATATGTTGTATTGTTCACATTTAAGATTTGTGATAATTATTTTCAATTATGTCGTTTTAAAATTTAAAATAATTTATTTCATTAAAAGTGCAATATGTTTTATTATTATACTTAAGATTTATTAATATTTCATATATGCTTTTAGCTTTAACTTTCAAAGTTTAAAGATTAGATTATAAGTTTAGAAAGTTCGATGTTTAGAATTTAGGGTTATATAGTTTAAAATTTTATTTTTGGAATTAGGGTTAAATATTTAGAACTAAAACCAAAAAAAAAAATTATTTCGTAAAAAATCTAAATACATCAATAAACACACAAAGAAATAATAATCTCAAATCAAATACGAGTGATATGAGAATTTCTATACAATTATAAATCTATCCTAAAATAGATGAATAATATACTATAAGACTAAAAAACGTATCACAAGAATATAATTAAAATATAAAAAAATATATAATACAGAAAAAAAAAATCGAATAAAAATATCGGTGGTTTGTCTTATTGTCCTAGAAGTCAGTGGCGGAGGGAACATTGAATTGAAAATAGAGTGAAGCACTGAAGAATAAGATTCAAAGACAAAGTCACGTGATGACATTAACATGTGACTTAACTAGGTTTTGATGTCACCAACCATAATTCCGAATCTTAACTACGCCTACTAATCTTCAAATCATTTGTTTATGTATAGTATCAGATATGATTTAGATGATGAAATAATTTATTTTTCAAAGTTGGTTTGATTGGGTGGACCCTATAAATACTATTATATGATCTAATTTAATAATTTTTATATTAAAATTAATAGTATTTTAAATAAATCCTAAATATAATCTTAATCTTACCTGGAATGAAAATAGGCTCTAGAAAAGAAAAAAATCACGAATAAAAATAAACAATTTAATTAATCAATTAAATATAATTCGAATAAGCACAGTTCACTACACAAAGACATTCATTAGAAGAGAAAAAAGATACAAACAAATCACACAAATTCCAAGTTCACATTGAAACATAGAAATACATGATTTCATTTTTCATATTCAGAATTACAGTATTTCTATGCAGTTATGTAGAACATAGAGGCAAAAGAAAGAACCTAAGGAGATGGTGGCCAACCAAACATTCCGGCATCGCCACCGATTCCTTCGTAGAATCTCAGTTCAAGTTCCTCCAGTCTTCCTTCACCATACCACATTTCATCATAAATGTCGTCATCGTCGGCATCGTCATCATAGTTGTCCATTTCAAACTCCCATGCCAAATACTCGAAACCGTCGGAGAAGTCGGAGCAATCATCCCAATCACCCATCTCATAGCAGTCCATGACCAGAGGTCCCAAAACCTTCAACTTCGGGAACTTTTCCTTTACAAATTGATCATCGAGTTTCACATCCCAGCAACCTCTTAAATCCAAAAATTCAAGCTGGGGACAACCGGATAGGATGTTCAGAACACCTGCGGTGCTGATGAGACGATAGGCCATCTCGAGACGCTTGAGCCTAGGCATTGTAGCAGCTATGGCATTCGCCTCGTCATCCTGTGAGAGTTTACCTGTTGCATCAAGCGGGTGCATGTTGCGGCAAAAACTAACAAGCAGTTTACACTGCTTTCCAATGGCCTCTAAAGCATGGGCACCAATTTTACCACAGTAACTCAAATCCAAACAAGTGATCGACGAAAGCCTTCCAGCAGTTTGTTCAACAATTGAATCACTCATTTCACATCTCGACAGCCGCAAAGACCGGAGGGAACCAGCACTTGCAAAATCAACGGAAAAGAAAAGGAAGAATATACCATATCAGTTAAAAGTGTCCATTAAACAGTGATCCCTAAAAGTAAAAAGTGTGATCCTGTGTTTCATAAAGATATTACAAATGTCTCATTGGAAATCTTATCATCAACACTGAAATTCCTGTTCAAACTACTAAATGTGAGGCTAACCAAAACAATACCATAAATTACTATACGAAATAATTATACGAAAAATGTTGTCACAAATGAGCCAGAACTCGTTACAGACGAATGCAATTACTGAAATGGTCAAGGGCAGTTGAACTTACTTCTCCGTGATAAACAAGAAAATCGTATCATTCTGAAGGCCGGAAACACATAACTTGCGGAGAGATCCACCGCTTCTAGTGATGAGCATTCGAAGCATCCGATCAAGATTATCGGGTTTGCATCCATTGCTCCACTCTTCAATGTCTATCTCTTGCCAACAATAGGGACCCATCACTACGGTTCTCCACGCTTTGCAGACACAAGGAATGACTGTTAGCATCTCTTGTAAGGACAGGTTGCTGAAAATTTGCCCCAATGCATCCGGAATCAGTTCATCCCAACGTCGAAAATCATGTTGCTCTTCCATCTGATCTTCATTCAGGTTAATGATGGGCAAAAGAGAAATACGATAAGCAACTCCAATAATATTAACACTAACAAGACATAAAGGGTAGCAGAATAACATAGGATTTATAATGAACTAATTGAGAGATTTAGCAAATTAAGATGCTACACAAAAGCTTATGGACACATGAAACAACACAACTTTACCAAAGAGATTTCTTTTTATGCCGAGTAAGGAAACAGATGATTATGGCATTAAAAATAACAATTCTTTAGATCCAAAAAGCTGAGAAAGAAAGGAAATTTCCGGGAAAATTGACAAAGGTGAGCTTAGAAAAACGAAAGAAATGAAGAAAGAAACAAATCATAATAAACAACTTAACAATTGGAATTAAAACAAATATGCAGAGTGAAAGAAACAAGAATTTCACTGTTTGTACATAGATCTAAGAACCCGAAGCATAAAATTTTCGTTCTTTTGCTCAAGATTTTCCCACAAACACAAGTCGAAAGAAAATAAGAAAAAAAATGGGTGTTACCTTAATTTCGTCCTCTTGATATGCGAAAGAGCTCCAGTTGATCCGCCTCAAACGCCGGAATAGAACAGAAAAGAAAAAAGAGAAAAGAAATGAAAGCCCATCTAATCTACCCACCAAACCAAAGCATCAAAAGCAAGCCAGCAAAGAAGAACAAGAACCCAGAGTAAAAGCAGGGTTTTTAAGAAAAAAAATTGAAAGTATGTGTAACTTTTTACCCTGGGAATTGGGTTCTTTAATGGCGGATTTTGAACAGCAAATGCATTTGGGTTTTCACCTTCCACGCCATACATTCACATCATTTTTAGCTGAATGCGAAGGTGACGGAAGCATTTGGTATTTTGAGTGCGATTTAAGAAAGAGTGTAATTGGGGAGGTGAAAAGGCAAAACAAAAAAGAAAGGGTTGGATTGAACCGACACGACTCGGTTAGCTGAAGAAGGAAAGGTGGTTCGTTAATGGCCAAGGGCTAAGGCTAAGGGGTTCTGTTTTGGTAATCTTAATCATCGGCCTACGAGCTACCATGGCTCTGGATTTTCAAAGCTTCAGGTTCCAATGCCATCTGTGTTGATAATCTTTCTTTCTTTTATTTGGTTTAATTGCATTTGTTCCCTAAAGGTTTGTCTATTTTACAATATGGCCCATTTTTTTAATCAATTGCAACTTTTTTCCCATTTTTTCTTTCAAAATCGACACTATTTTAACTAAAAAGCTTACGTGTCAGACAATCAACTAACATTCAAATTTATTTCTTTGACTATGTTCGAGTAGTTTGCATCTGAATTTTGAGGACATGGAAGTTTAACTCAGTCAGTAGAAGTTTATGGTAAGGTTGTGATTAGGGGTGGACAAAGTTAGACTCCACTCGAAAAAATCGAATAATTTGATTTGAAACGAAAATATTTGATTTATTTTGACTCAGTTTAAAATTTTATAGACTCGACCCGATTTGAGACAAAGATACTCAACTCGACCGAATACTAACCCCTAGGTGTGAGTACCCAATGTTGATCGTAACTATCTCATTCCTTTACTGTTATTTTAGTTTCTATTTTTTCTCTTTTCGGTCATCAAAGTTTTACCTTGATTAATTCAAATCAATTTATACCACACATTTAATTTTAATAAATATTTTTATAAAAAAAATTATATACACAATATCTCGTACTTGAAACCTCCTTAAACAATATTATTTGATATAAAAATTTCATATATAATATTGATCCGGTTAGTTGTACATGAAATTTCTACGTTCAAATAATAATTTAGAACTAACATTTTTTTTGTATGATTTTCTTTACTACACTACAAAATAAAGGAGTCGTTCTTCCGTATAAAACTTAAATCACATTAAATAACAATTAAAAGCAGTCTAATTCGAAAAAGATAGTAATAATATAATGATTAGATTTGTTCAAGAATCAAATTGTATATTAAATTAGATATTGAAATTGATTTTATTTTTAAATTCAGTCTGATTTATGATTTAATAATTAAATACCGACACAATTGATATTAAAGATATGTTTCCTATGCATGCTATGTTATCATATGCCATTTAAAGATATTACATGACTCGTATGATACTTGTTGCAGGCTAAGATATAATATTTGCATGTAGTTTATGAATTATTTCATAAGTTTAACATATATATCTTATATATTTTATATTAAAAAAATCTCTTAAAATTAGATCGTATCGGTAATTATAAATCATTTTAAATTATATTTTGTATAAAAATATTTTTATTTTTAAGCTATTAAAAATGGTAGCATATGATTTGAATGTTATCGTATTTAGTATTATAAAACAAATAATTTGAAATAATGTGCATCACAATTAAAAAAAAAAAATTGAAATAAGTATATTAGATTTATTTATATTAAATGAAATTGGTTAACAGAAGTTGAGATGGCCGAGTTGGTCTAAGGCGCCAGATTAAGTTTCTGGTCCGAAAAGGCGTGGGTTCAAATCCCACTCTCAACAACAAATGTTTTTTCCATTCAAAATGGATTTTGAACTCATCCCAATATAAGTTTAATTGGATTTTGCTAAACCCATATCCATTTTCTTAATGGGCAATCCGACCAAAACATTTGGATTTAGAATTCCAAATTCTTGTTTCCAAACAGGCCGATAAATTATCTGTATATACCACGACATATTGGTTATTTGAAATTTTCCATTTTATATTAAGAAGAATACTCCTGGAATAAATTATTATATGATCTCAATTTTTTTATTATATTTATGATTTATTTAATAAAATTTATCTATTTAATTATATATAAGAATAATATAAAGATTTATTTTTAAAAAAATAAATATTTATTTTATAAAAATAAAATTATTAGATAAGACTACGAATAACATGATGAATCAAATTTATCTAATAATTTTTCTTCGACACCATATTTTATTCTTGTCAGGGTCATTACCCTATTTTATGCGTCCATCTTTCTTTGGATTTATTACCTAAATTTCCATTGAATTCGTCAGATTAAACTTTTGGATAATTACTAATTTATTCTGCCTTTATGAAAATAATAGATTTGGATGCATACTCCTATTCAAAATTTCAATGTTCCTATTCCTATTCCTCATTTCCTGCAAATGTGGGACTGGAAAAGGACTTTAATACTTGTAAGAAGAGTATGTCACAAGTCAAAGGGTTGAAAGGGTCAATCTTGGAGGCTGTCAGGTAGTATTTGTCTTGCTTTACCGAACTAAGAACTTTTAATAGAGTCTTCCAATTTTGAAATTTACAATATAATATTTTTTATTATAATTATTATCGTGAACTATCATTGAAATATTGATGTCATATTTTAATATATTTATTTATAATTACTAAAATTTGTATTTTTTTACCCAATAAATTTAAGGATAATAAAATTATTCGATTTGAATTATTCGTTTTTAATTTCAACGATTAAAATGGAGTTAGACTTGAAATTATAAAGTCAAGTCGGAACATGTTCGGTATATGTTTGAAATTTTCCATCCTAGTATATTTTAATATATTTATAAAAACACTTTTATGGGTTTAAAGCAATTTTTTATTTTGGGAGGTTTGTTCTTATCATAAATTTTTATTAGATGTTATTTAAGTTTTAATATATTTAATTCTATCGATCAATGATTCAAGTTTTAATAGAGTTGTTAGCTTATATTTTTTCGTGATAAATATTATCTTTTAACAAATATTTAGAGGGTATCAATATTGAGAGGAAAAAAAGGTTTACTAAGTTTGTAAATCTAAATATTGAGAGTGTCAAAAACCTTATTTTATTAATATTTAAACTAAGAGAGACCTTAAGTGCAATTATACCGAGAAAATTTGAAAGGGACAATTGTACACCATAAATATATATATCGAATATATAATTAGCTTTACTAATAATTTAAAAATCGTATAAAACTTAAAACTACGTAACCAAATGTTATACCTAAATCTATGAATCTGTTCAGATTTTTTCATCCCTAAATCAACCACCGTGACTCAAAGGTAATGTTGATTATGAACGGTCGAATTTAGGTAGCTAGGAATTAATAAAATAATAAATGAATGACTTATTGGTCCTCACTCAGTTCGCAACACTTATTATTATTTAGATTATGATACATAAAAATATACAAATAAAAGGTGGTATTATTGATTCTTGCTCAAATCATAATTACTTATATTCCGTAATAATTTTATGAATAAAATATAGAAATAGTTTTTAATTATAGTTTAATCATTTATTGAATCTTTTTGACTAGTAAAAGTTATAAATTAATCTTATAATATAAAAAATAACAAATCTAATGATATAATAATTAAAAATGATATAATAATATATTTAATTTTAATTCAGTCTAAATTCTATAAAATCATTCTCAATATTTTAATTTTCTATTAATTTAGTGTCTCCTTCTCTTTCTTACACCCCTCACCATCTTTGTTCTTCCTCTCTTACTACCATTGAGTGTGGTGTCCATTGATGTTTCTCCAAGTTGCTCTCTTGTTTTCGCTTGTTAAAAGAAAAAAATCCTAAATTTTTAGTTAAGTTTGTTCTTTGATTCAGTTTTTCAAATGGGTTTTACTCGAAGTTTAAATATTAAAAATTTTGGACGCCCTTTTATTTAGTGGGTTCAGACGCAATAAAAACAATCGTATAAAATCTCGTGTAAAAAATCTTAAAATTTTAATAAACTATATTTATTAGATTATGTTAATTTCGAAATTCATTCTTAAACTTTTAATCGATTTTATTCTTCGATTCTATTTTTTCTACTCGAATTCTTAAACTTTTACCCAAGTTTTCAATCCAATAAAATAATTTATTTCCAAAAATACGAAGAAAAAAGTTTCCACTTTTAAGATATAATCCATTGAATTGCGTTACTCCTGTCATGCTATTTTTTCAAATATTTATTGTAAATTTTGTTTAAAATTAATTTTTACTAAGTAAAGATTTATTTTGATAAAAAATATATATAAAAATTATTTAATTAAATATTTTTATCAATTAATCTCATAAATAACGTGATAAAATAATCCGTAATATAATTTTTTGTTACTGTGTGTTTAAAGTAACGAGACCTTGAAGTTATGCACAAAGTATGAACCCTTGAACATTGTTTATATAGATTAAGTTCATCTAATTTTATATGTCGTGATAGATTTATTATTTTTTAAATAAAAAATTCAAGTCATATTCAGAAGATTATTTATGTACATCTTTTTAATTTTATTATATTTGAATTGTGATAAAATCAATTATTATCCTTATATCTATTTTTATGTTATTGTGGTGTATATTTTCTATCGTTGATATGATATTTATTTATATATTTTATCTTTTTAGTTGTTTGATTGAGATTTATAAAAATTTTATTTTTATTTAAACTCAAATCTTTGCATTATTATAATAATTATTGTATTTAATATTAAAATATTAATTTAATATGATAAGTACTACATTTTATATTATTTTAATATTAATATTTTAATTTATTAGTATTAATATATTGGGAATTTGTGAAAGTGACAAATTTCTTTTAATGGTGGGTCACATAATATCAACTTGATCTATATTAATCAATCTATGAATTAAGACTTATATTATACGTAAATTTTTAAACTATATTAATTTTTTATTTAGATATATAAAATATTTTTGATTAAATTATATATTCTTTTATTAAATTAAGTATATAAAATATGTTTTTGTCAAAGTAAATATCTAAAATATATTTTCTTTATTAAAATAGATATCTAAAGCTTTAATCAAAATAGGTATTATATATATTTTTATCTAAATTTTTAAAAATTATCATACAATATTGATTAAAAATACATTAAGTATTTATTTAAACAAAAAATATTTAAATAATTAAAAATATATATTTTAATTATTTAATTTAATCAAAATATACTTTATATACTTACTTCGGCTAAAATAACTTACCTACTTAAATAAAAATTAATATATCTCAAATACTTATTTATATGTAAACTATGAATTAAGTATATAATTATACCATAAAATAATTATATTTGTTTCGTAATTATAATTAAATTGAATCCCCTGGACCAGGCTGTAAGAATCGTGTTGTTTTCACGTCCCTGCAAATAATTAGCTTTGCTTTTGTCACGACTCTACCAGCTTTCATACGACTATAACTATACTCTCAACTCGACACACACAGACAAAACACAAACGCTAGTTTTTCTCTGTAATTAATCATCCATGGAGGTCGGAAAAGAACCGGAACCAAAAACCGCCACTATGAGAAAAACTCTGCTGATAATAAACTGCATCATCCTTACTATAGGCAACTGTGCAGGTCCACTCATGATGCGCCTCTACTTCATCCATGGCGGAAAACGAGTCTGGTTCTCAAGCTGGCTCGAGACAGGTGCTTGGCCAATCATCTTTATTCCAATTGCTATTGCTTATTTCCATCGTTCCAGGACCCAACCCAGTTCCCAAAACAAGCTTTTCTTCATGAAACCGCAATTGTTCGTCGCCGCTGCTTTCATCGGCATCCTCACCGGCTTCGATGACTACCTCTACGCTTATGGTGTCGCACGCCTTCCCGTCTCGACTTCATCTTTGATCATCGCCTCGCAGTTGGCTTTCACCGCGGGGTTTGCTTTTATCTTGGTGAAGCAGAAGTTCACCTCTTATTCCATAAACGCCGTGTTTTTGTTAACCATCGGAGCCGGCGTCTTGGCCATGCATACGAACGGCGACCGCCCCGCCAACGAATCGAACAGGGAATACGTTTTGGGGTTTCTCATGACCGTCGGTGCTTCGGCTTTATATGGCTTTATCCTGCCCTTGGTGGAGCTAACTTACAAGAAATCCAAGCAAGAAATCAGCTACGCTCTGGTGATGGAGATTCAGATGGTGATGTGCTTGTTTGCCACCGGCGTTTGCACCATTGGCATGCTGGTTAACAACGATTTCAAGGTTACTTTTTTCCTATCTCTTTCCATCTTATATCACTTAATTAAGATCTACATTTAATTATAGACTGTTATTTTTTATAATAACGATTTCGGACATTACCGCTATTTTCAGGTAATCCCAAGGGAAGCAAGGGAATTCGAACTTGGTGAAGCCAATTATTACGTGATCGCGATTTGCAGTGCAATAATCTGGCAGTGTTTCTTCTTGGGAGCCATAGGAGTCATCTTCTGTGCCTCATCCCTGTTATCTGGCATTATAATTGCTGTCTTATTACCCGTGATTGAGATTCTGGCCGTCATTTTCTACAACGAAAGTTTTCATGCCGAGAAAGGAGTGGCTCTGGCACTCTCATTGTGGGGTTTCCTTTCTTACTTCTACGGTGAGATTAAGGACTCCAAGAAAAACAAACCAACCCTTCAAACAGAGATGGCCTCGGTCTCCGATAGACAAGAAAGTGTGTAAAACGCCGGCAGCAATCATCCGAATCCCGACCGTAATGTAACTTTGGTCGACAGATTTAGGAAAGAAGAAAGTTTAGCCTACCTTAATCCTAAATTAGCTTCCCATGTTGATGTAAGAACATAATTGGTATGGTTTGGGTTCCCTAAGAATGGCAACTGGCAAGTATGTTTCCTTCTCATCATGTGATTGATATTTCATATAAATATGGCCTCATCCTGATCCATACACAGACAAATCTAGCAGAAAATATCTTCGTAGCGTTGTTAGAAAATAGATTTTTTGTGCATAATCCAACGCAACTTTTGATGTTATGGTTTGGACACATATATTAAAGGTCGTCTAATTTACGGGTTAATTTAAAACAAAAACATATATATATATATATAAAAGAGACAGATGATTTGTACTTTAATTTACGTTTGTGTTTAAACATATCCATTAAAGGTTGTCTGATTTTTTTAGTTTATTTTGGTGTTTAATTAAATAGTAAATAAATATAACTTCCATTTTCCTTTCCTCCGGTTTTCAAACTTACCTTACGAGAAAAGACCCGGAAAAACAACAGTCAAAAGGAGACCCAAAATTAGACAAGAAACACCTAAATTTCATGCTTTTTTAAGGTAATTATATTTAGATACCAAAAGATAGTCGCACTTATGACTTATCCATTATGCCGATTATTATATTTTTCTATATATAGTATTATTTAATGAAAATTTATTAATATATGTAACGTTTAAATAAAAGTGGGAATAATAATTTTATATTAAAAAAAATATTTAAGATATATAAGCCGTAGTATTATATATTTTATTAGATAATTTTTAAGAAGAAGATAATCTCTTAATATATATATATATATGTTGTGTATTGTGTAGTCTTTAGATTATACATATGTATTATATTTTAGGATTAAAAATTTAATTTATAAATTTTAAATAAAGATTAAATGAAGTTTGTGTAATTTAGTATAATAGATTTTTTTTGAATATTTAATATAATCTCACGACAATATCAATTTATTTTCTCAATTCTTTGATATGTACATATACTTTTAAAAAAATCATAATTTTTAAAAAATTTCCAAATATTTTTTAGTGTCGTAATATAGTAATTATATTTTTCAATTAGGAAAGATGATTGAATGGACTAAAGCATCGAATTGATAACTCATTGTACGAGCTATTTGTTTTGAAGGTTCAAAATTTTCCCTGCTCTTATTAAAATTTTATAAAATATAATAATAAATCTGACTTAGATTCAAAGTAATTTATAAGATTTAAGATTTAATATCGACCCAAATATAATGATTAAAATTTGATTCAAAAATTTGAAATAAATTAAATTAAAATTGATCAATATTTTAGTTGACCCGAAAAATAAACTCAGACTGATTTTTAACCGAATCAAATGGATTCAAACAGATTTCATACGAAATGAAGGCAAGCCAGAAAATAAAGATAAGATGGGATATGAACTATCTCAAAGCTCAACAAAAAATTATATATAAGGGTGTAAGATTTAATATAGATAAAAGAAAGTCAATATAATCAAATTATTATAGATTTAAATTAAAATCAAATTAAATCCGAACTAAAATCAAATATAATCAGACCTAAAATAACTCAAACCGAAATAACTCGTTTACGACCTCTAATGAAACATATTAAATAACTAAAATAAGAATAAAACATTTACATCAACAAAATTTAAGTATAGCTTTCATGTTTTTTTTTTCTTTCCTTTCCCATATCATTTCATAGCAATCTTTGCATCCGATTCTATCATTAAGCTTCTTGGCTCCACCCTTTTTCTTACATGGAGTTGGCTCCGTCCACCACAATTTTCAGAAAAATCCTTCTCCATCCAAAACTTTCAACGTTTTATCAGACAGATCTAATGAATTTTCTTACTTCAAATTATTCATACACAATATTAAATCGACCCCACAAATTAGATTTTTTTTTTAGGATCATTATCATACCAGAAATTTCTTACACTTTATTTGTCATGAAAAGAACAACATTGGGTACAAAAGAACGTGTTCAATCGTTGTATGCAGTATGCATGAGTCGAGTAAAAATCATAGGACTTTGATTCTGTTTCATTCTGTCTTATATTAAAATTTTATTAAAAAAAAAATAAATATTAAATTTTAATCTTAATTTTTACATATTAAATACTATATTCTAAAAATATATTTATCCTTAATTTTTTAGATCATAATCATAACCTTAAACCCTAAATCTTAAACCTAATATTTTAAAATAAGAACACTATAGAGGTACAAGAAAGGGATAATGATTTACACTCTTATAAATAGAGATGGTATCAAGATTATAAAATTAAAGATTAACATAGATATTTAAAAAATATAAATTAATTTATAATTAATTTATTTTTAAATATTTTTATATAATAAATCCCACCCACACCTCTAATAATTAATTTATAATTAATTTATTTTACAGAATTAGTAAAACATATATTTAAATTTAATTAAAATAATTCAAGTTCTATACACAATCCTTATAGGTGAAAAATAAATAAAATAATCAGTTTTTTTCTCAAATAAAAATTTAATGATTAATTAATAAAGAAATAAAAAAAAATCGAAAGAGAAATATAAGAGACCGAGTTTTTTTTTTCAAACTAAATTTATTATTTCTGTTTCGTAATTTTTTTGCCATTTTTTAAATGAATTGTTATATTATTATTAAAAACTTTAATAATATTATTATGAATAAAGATTATTTTATATTAAAAATGGAAATAAAAATAATTATATTTATATTTTTTAAATAAATATAATAAATGAAGATATACAGGAGATCACATTTGAATCGGGAAGTGCGAAATATAACTTTTGAAAGGTCAATTTTGGATGCTGCTAGAGAGTATTTGGTCCCCATCAACATGAGTTTGACTACTGGTTTAACTTTATGCTAATTTTTTAAGTTAGTTAATTTTTGGATAATTATTTAATGTATAAAATTATTTAAAAGATATTTATTTAATTTTAATGTTTATAAATTTTATTTAGGATTTTAATGTATAATTTTGAATTTAAAAGATATGATTATAATTTAGAGTTTAAAAATTAAAATTAAACCTTTAATTATGTTATTTTAAAATTAAACTGTAATCTTAAAATTTTAATTATAGTTATAAATCCTAAAATTAACACTAATAAAAAATTTATTTGTCATCCGTGCATAAATTTTTTATTAATTTTTTAATAAATATTAAACATTTATGTCTTCGTAAAATAATCGTGTTTGGTGAATAATTTTTTTAATAATAATAGTTTAATTGATCAAACTAAATTTCTATAAACCTATTAATTATTCTATTATTTAGTTTATGAAAAATATATACTTATTTATTAAAACAGTGCATCTAGAAGAACTTTGAACATGATAGATTGTTTAGACTTTTCGAGCCTAATCATTAAATATTATAACATTAAAATAGGTTACAAATCTGACGTGGATGTCCTAATTGTAAAATCCAAGTGAAACCTACTAAAACACGGAGTTATCCAGTAGAGTAATAAACTTTTCAAACTGCACATGATCAGACTTGAGGAGTGAGGGTCAGCCTAAGTATTATTTTAAAAAAATATTTTTTATTGTTGGATTTAAATAAAAATATTTGATATTGTTGTTAAATAATGTTTTTAGTTAAATAAAATGGTTATTTTAGATTTTTTTAAATATAAAAAAATAGTTATATAAATAAAGATGAATAAATAATTTTATTTTAAAAAATTGAAAACTAAAAATTTAAACTAAGCTTAGAAGCGTTTTTGACATAAAAAATTTTGGGTAATAATTTAATGTGTACTCGTGTTATATTTAAAAATCTGAAATTTTTATATATACTATCATCAAATCTAAAAAAACATATATCAAATTATATATTCAAATATTCTATTCATATATTTGATATTTGAATATCTGTTTTTTGGATAAATATAAATTATTGTTTATTAGTTAAAAAATTCAATTATCTATTTTTTTAGATTGATTCGAATCTAACCTCCGAAAATGTACACCTTAATTCATAGTGTCCAAATATTTGATCACCCAAATCATCCACATCACCTCGCCATACGGTGCCTCTTCTTAGTTTAGGGATGTTGGTATGAAGAGAATGTTACACGACTACGGTTACCGGGATGTGAACGGCATCCAGGCATCGTTTTTCGATTACCGATCATGTATTCGGCCTTCTCATAAGCAAAACTTCATCTTCTAGACAACTTGGACCACATGTAAACAACAAAGAAGCAAAACAGTGCAAAAAGAACCACGTGAATAATATGGTTGGAGCCATTCTTGACTATGCTCCTGTTCAGTCTCCTGATGTTGTTATTCACCCCTGCTTGAGCTTTACTCATGGTCATTTGCTGTCATAAAATGACATTACACATTCAGAAAGAAGAATAAAGAGGCAATTTTACAAATATATAGCAAAACTACAAAGATCTGATTTAATAATGCCGTGATATGCGGAATATCGAAATCGTAACAATAAATTAATAGAATTCATTTTGCATGCATGTGTGTACATGTTCTTAAAGCAAGGATCATATAGAGGAGAATTGTTGTAGATCATCAAAGGCTTAACTATAAAGAACAACAGTCTGTTTTATTTTTCATTTAGACACCGCCAACCTGGTGGCTAACAGACTTTGCCTCCTTGTCTACCAGGAAATAGAAAGGGGTGTAATGCACTGTTGTCAAGGTTGCAATTTGCAAAACACTTGGACTTTAGGACCTTTATATTGTCTAAGGCACAAAAATGTGTGTTTGTGTGTGTGTGTGAGTATCGATGCGATAAACTCTAAAGAATGGTCCGGTCCGATTAAAGTGGGGGAAAGAACATGCAAATTTTCTTTTTCTTTTTTATGTTGGTTGGCAAACATATGGTTCTCTTATGAGTTATTATCCCATATCTGTTGATGAATACTTAAACACTGAAAAGTACAAAGGATACTTTCCTCATTTTCACTAGTATATATACAGAATTAAAAAAAATGGCTTCCAAGCTATTTTTTTCTTTTGACCTACTGCCTTGTAAAAGAACACACCAAGGAATTTTTTTTAACAATGTACAGTTAAGGAATTAAATACACTGCCATGTGAAGATAAAGAAGAATTCACATCATCCACTTTTCCAGTTATTTCCAAAACATTTCCATAGTTCAAAATTTCATTCCCCCTACATTTCACTTCATTATACAAGACCATGTTTCGATTTTGGGATTGGCTCCCATCCATTACTTCTGTGCCCATTATGATCCAATACATGCTTAATCACCATTTATAACAATGATTAAGACAATTCATGGATAGGTCCTACACATTTTAATAACTATGGTTACATTATTGGAAAGCAATGGATGAAAAAGTAATGGGCAGGATCCCAGCCTTGCAATTTTATAGTAAAACCACCTAATGTGTATTATAGACTAAGGTGGTGATTCCTCAAACAGAAAGCAGCAAAATGTCATAGAAAATAAATAGCACCCAAGAAATCATAACGAGATTAAATTTTGAAGAAAGGGTGCATTTAGCAGTAACAATTACCAGCTGATCTAAAAAGTCCTTTTGAAATTTTGCTTCTGATCCAATCTCTTGAGCAACCTGCACCATTATATTTCAGTAAGGAAAGACCAATAAAGAAAACAAGCTTTCAGATTGGCATGTTTCAGCCTGGTAAAGACACAGAGCTAAATAAAAAGTATAAATGCACTGTTTGAGCTACAATATGTGGGAAGGGTCAACATATACAATTATACATCCATGGAAACAATTAAGATGCAACTCCAACACATAAAAGAGAAAACATATTAAATGCCATTAGAAAATAAATGCAATTAAGCCTTATTTTTTCTTATTTCAGAATGAGCTTTGAATCTTATCTACTTTACAATTTCCATAAAAGAATGAGTATAGATCTTGATTCTTGACATCATCTAAGAACCTAAATTTATCCAAATGCGTGCCAATTGAGAGGATTTCGTCTAACAAATTAAACTCTATCTAGCACAAATCCTTAAAAGGAAAACAAACGAAGATGAAAAATCAACTGAAATTTTAAGTAAGATCTTGTTTAAATTTACCAGTGGGAATACCATTCACGTATTTTCATCCGATAAAAGGAACGGTAAAATATCAATTCAGAAAACAATCAATAAATAGTACAAAGTCTCACATTTCTCAATTGTTTAACATGGCTGCGGAGACTGGTGATCTCATCGTCCAAATCAGCATGCATCGGATCGATCCTCAATTGTATTTCATCGGAGCTAGCCACCGGCCTCGTACTCAAACCTTCCCTATCTCGATATTAACAATAGTGAAAATCAGCTCGGACAAACAAATTAAGAAACTAGAAATTCAGATCCCTCCCTTATTACAAACAAAAGATTTTCAACAAACAACTAATACAATTGAAGTATTAAACCTTGATCTATAAGGAGCCGCATATCCGTTCATGGAACTGCCACCGTTTCGGTTGGAAGTAGACGCCATTAAAACGAAGAGGAAAGGCTTGCCTGATTTTGAAAGTTCCTTTAGAGAGTTGGGGAATCTAGTTTTTATTTCCCGATGTACATTTTGATGATGTCGAGAGGGAGAGAGATCCACCGTCGGATTGTAATCGTGCGGCAATAATTCTCATGTGTATTAAATATGGTAAATAATAATAAAAATATTAGGGGTAAACTATGACGTAGAACACTTAGTTATATATAAGATTATATTTGAACCAGTTAATTATAAAAAATTATATTTAAATTATTTAATTATTCAAAAAAAATACTTAAATCACTCAATTTTGGTAAAATTGTATTTGTCTAACACACTATTTTTTTAAAAAAAATAATTAAATTAAATTTCCTTCTGAATCATTTTATATAAAATATCTTTATTATTCAGCTTATATTGTTGAGATGAGCTCTAGGCATCGCTAAACATTTTCTTTCATTTTCCCCGCTTATCCTCTCTTGGGCCTTAGCCTTAGCCAGGTCCAATTACACTATTCCATTAATAAGCAGTTTAAAACTATATATTTATTTGTATAAAATATATATTTATACGTATATAACTATGTGTGTATATATAAATTTAGGATAAAGTGTGTAAAGTATTTTTTCATTTTAATTTAATTTTTTTTGAATTATATATTTTAAGAAATTATAAATAGATCTCTAAGTAATTGTAATTAACAAATCGGTCTAATTCTATTAGAAATTAAATAATTAGAGATGTATTAGTTAATAAAATTTATATACTAACAAGTTTAACACTTAATATTTAAATTTTATTTTTATTTTAATATTTTAATTCTTAATATTTAAATATTATAATGTTTTGATCCTATAATAGAATTAAATTTATTATTATACATATCTTATTAATTATCACATCATCAATCGTTTAATAGAATTCTATTGATTTGTTAGTTGCGAATAATTAAAAGATTTATTTATAATTTCTCATATATAATTCAATTAAAAGTAAATTATAATTGAATTATTTATACAATTTATTATGTCTATACAATTAGTATAATTGATATTATAATATTTAAAATATGAGTTTGAATACGTTTAAATACACATTATCCTTCGATCTAAAAGATTGAACTTAGAAGAGTCAATTTTTTATATTGCGTAATCTTTTACAATATTTAATTATTAATTTTTACATCAAAGAATAGTAGGATTTTTAAATATTTTTTAAATTATAATTTTAACCCTAATTTAATTAAAAAATAAAACTTTTTATTAATTTAAAATTTATGATTTAAGAGATAAATGAACAAAAATTATCAGTTTGTTTGAGACAAAATAATCGATTATTTTTTAATTAAAAGTGCATACGATTGTTTTATATGATGTAAAGACGTGCACATCGGGAAATTCTAGAAGAAAGTCGGCCTTAAAAAAAAGTCGTACTATTTTTTTTATAAAAGTTATACAAAATTCGGTACACACTTTTCGCTATATACCGAAATTCTTACAAATTTTGTAAGAAAAACGGTATATACAAAAATCTTTATACTTTTTATAAGAAAATCGGTTTATAACCGAAATTCTTAACGTTTTTTAAGAAAATCGGTATATACTGTTTTTCTTATAAAAATTATAAGAATTTCAGTATATATCAAAACGTGTATACCGAATTTTTTATAATTTTTATAAGAAAAACGGTACAATCGTTTTTTAAGTTTTTTTTTAAAGTCGATTTTTTCTAAAATCACCCGTGCACATCTATTATTGAGACCAGAAGTGATTAGAATCTTTGAATGTCTGTCTCCCACTGAGCCTTCGCCTAGTCATTGACATCAACAGAATGGGGTGTGAGTCACAATTGTCTACATCGAAGAAAGAAACAATTATGAGCCACGGACAAAGACCTGGTTAAACTTTTGAAAGGGTTGGGTCGGATCAAGGTCCAATCCATGGACCCACACCATGGTTTTTGCTACAACAATGAACCAGGGTTTGATTAAGGATTTAAATTAGGTTTAATTATATGGAATTATCGAGAGTCCATGTTTAAAGACGTCTAGATCATTGTATAACGATTATTATTGTAGCTATGAACTTTTATTTAAATCTATGTTATGATGTATAAAATATTAAACGAGCGTCTTAACCATTACTTAGCCAAATTTAACAATAAATTAATATAATAATTGATGTGGTTGAGCAATTTGTGGTGCCACTTGGGAAAACAACCAAATTTAACAAGATATCGCGTACTCCCACATGATATATTAAAAGTAATTGAATACTAAACTTGCACGTTAATCAAATGCTAATCTCTACTGCTATAAACCAGAGAGCTTTCAGGAAAAGACGATTTCGGACATTTATGTTTATATTGTACATTTTGTCTGAACCTACACGTGCGATGAAGATTCGATCTCTAAATAGTAACTACATACAACAGAATGAAACCAAAATCCCAAAAAGAAGAAGAAAACATTAATAACAGACTCGAAGGAAAGGATTGTTTGTATCGAAACAAACACTCCATGCACATAATCACAATCACTGGAGTTATTAGGGTTTGGAATTTAGCAAACAATGGGAACAGTCAAGGACAAAAATCACACAGGTGTAAGAACTGAACATATGATTATGTTGACGATGAAGATTTAATGCTAGATTACGGTTTCAAACAAACATCAGGGAGAGAAAAATTTACAAATTTCAGAGAAATAATTTTAATTATTTTAACGCATAAGTTTGATTTAAAAGATTCGATGTTGTTTGATCAAAATCTATGATCAAACGACATCGAATCTTTGTTTAAAAATGAAGATGTCGGTCCGTTTAGACGGGAACCAAGGGCTTTTCTGCCATCTTGCTTTCTGATTTCTCGTCAATATCGAAGGTGATTACCAGCTTCGAGATGTCGAATTCATTGGAGTTCCTTCGTTTCCCGATCTCGAAGACGTACTTCTTGCTGTTCTGATTGGTTAGTCTCGGATTCTGTAACACTCCCATTGACCTCGACTTGTTCAGCTTCACCGTCGGAAATTTTAACTTCACTGAAGTTGTTTTTATCACTGATGCAGCGTCGTTCGGATCGATATCTGTGGGTCCTGTATTCTTCTTCATCATCGCCAACTCCGCGAACGAACCGATCGATCTCGATCTCACCGCACGATCGGCAATGGCTTCGCTGTCGTGATCCACACTCGCCACACTGGATACTTTTCGGCTATTTCTCCTACTTCCGCACATCGAATTCCTTGCCGCTTCCTCGCTACCTTCAAACATTTGGTTCTTTGCCAGCGTTTTATCCACGCGTTTCACGCGCCGCCTTATGTTACTCCAAACGGGACCCACGTGATGTATCTTCTTCACCTGCTTCAAACATTCAACAACCTCTGTCATCCCCGGGCGTTTCTCCGCCGTGGACCTGACGCATCTAGCCGCCAATACCGCCAAACTTCTTATCGCCTCCTTATCCACTGGTTGCCCGATACGGCCGTCGCAAATCGCGGCGAAATCTCCTCCCTTTATCAGAGGTACGGCCCAGTCAACGATGGACGGCGGGCTATAATTCAAGTCAATAGCAAATCTCCCGCTAATTATCTCCAATAGCAAAATGCCGTAACTGAACACGTCACTCTTAGTGCTGACGTCACTCGGTGCCAAATAACCCGGGTCGAGATACCCTAACGTCCCCGCCGGTGGTGTGCACTTAATCCGCACATCCTCCACGTGTCCTCTTAATGCAAGCCCGAAATCACCCAATCGCGCGTTCCAGTTTCGATCGATCAAAACATTTGACGATTTTATATCCCTGTGGATCACCGGTGGATTTGCCGAGTGTAAAGCCTGAACCGCTTTGGCAACCTGTAAAGCGAACCGCACACGCCTGGACCAACCCGGCGGTCTGGAGGAAGAAGAGTGTAAAAGATCGTATAAAGAACCGTTGGGCATATATTCCACGACGATTAGTTTATTCTTGTAAAACGCATCGGAAGTGAAACCGATGAGATTGACGAGATGAGGATGATAAACTCGTGAAAGAATCTCAATCTCGTTGTCCGCCGGACTGTTACAGTTAGCTTTCGTTCTTTTCACGGCGGCGGTTAGCTTGCCGTTGTCTAGGACGGCTCTGTAAACGGAACCGTGACTGCCTCTGCCGAGGAAGTTGTTGGGCGAGAAATCGTCGGTGGCGGAAAGGAGGTCGGTGTAACGGAACCGTCTGATTTCAACGGTTTTGTTGTTGTTTCTGGGCTTGTTTTTGTTGGAATTTTTTCTACGATAATAATCCCAGTTGTACGGATCACAGACGGCAATGGCCGACTCTGCATTGCAAGAGAGACGACCCATGGCGAGGCTTCAAACGGAAGAGAAACAAAAAGGGATTGGCTTTTCTCAGGTGGCTGCCGGCAGAGAAGATGAGATCGGCGTCATATGGTGGAAAAACGCTATTAATGGAGAAGAAGGATGTGGAAAGTCTTAAAAGGGATTTGAAGTGCGTAGTGATTTTATATTTCCACATCTTCGAGGATGTGAAAACGCTTTACATTTTTATAAATATTTTAATGTCGTTGATTATTGTTTCTGCCATGCAACAGTCAGCGCGTGGAACACTTTGGGAGGAATTTCTCGGGGGAAGGTTTAAAGTAGGTGCCATAAGTAATATTTTTACTTTATTCAAAACAAAGCACAGTAAAATTTACTTTTTACTTTATTTTTTATATTAAAAATTTTATTTATCTAAACATCCTCAAACATAAAAGGTGTAGACCAAAATAAATTGGATACCAAACTTTCATAGCCAAAATAAAACAAAAATTATAGTCGTTTTTCACTTTGAACTTTGATCAATCTCTTTGATCAACAGTTAATTTTAGTATTGGTTATCGATTATTGATTCTATTATTTTTTTATTTTTGTTTTTAATTTTAATAAGAATCTTCGCTTTTATAGTACGCTCTTTCTGTCATTGTGACATGCTTTTTTCTGTCATTTTGACATATTTTTGTTATTGTTTTGTGATTTGATTTATCTGTCTTCGTGGTATGTTTCAGCATACCCTAGTGATCGATTTTTGATCTCAATCGATGTTAGTTTTTGATTTTTGTTTTGTCGGTGGTCACTTGAAAAGATTTATCTCCACTCGATTGATGGTTATTTGTCGATAAAATCAGTCCTGGGTAGCGATACTTTTTGCATGACAGTTTGGATCGCCTACAACTCCTTTCCTCATTATGCGTCTCGTTTGGACAGAGACAAAGAGATTTAGGAAGCTTCTGAATTGTATTGATATGCTTATCTCCCTATAAATATTATTTTTTTCTTTGTTTTTGGGTTGTAAGAATTTTAAATTGTTTAATCCAATTATTTTATTTCTTGATTGCGATGTAATTATAATTTTTTTATAAATTTAATAAAAATTCACACATTTATATTAAAAAAAAAACTTTCCCAGTGGTCTATTGAAATGAAATGTCACGTCAATAATTCAAACTCTTATATTATTAATTTAGTAAACTAAATTTAAAATAAAAATTTAATGAGGCATCATAATGTAAAAAACATACATTAAAAAGGTTAATAAAACAAACGATATTTAGTAAAAAATATATATATTTATGTTGAGAGAATGAATTTAAATATTTTTTATTTATAAATTATATGACATTATTAAATATTTTAAAAAATAATAAATATTATATTATAATCACTTTACGATTATTATAAAATTATCATATAAAAATATTATAATATTAAATTTAATTTGAATTTAATAATAAAATAATTATTTTGATTAATAAGTAAATTTAAAATTTGTTTATCTTAAATCATATAAATTAAATCAAATAATTGATTGATTAATTAATCGGTATATCTAATTCAATATTTTTTCAAATTTTGAATTCAATTTCGATTTGTAATTTTTTTCCCAATCCTAAAACAAAGTCAATAAGAGGTTGTTTCTTTTGACTTTTTGAAAGCGTTGATTTAATGTCCCTTTGACTGTCGTGATTCTAAAAGCCAATAAGAACCATCCATACCTGTTGATTGAAACGACTGAACATTCAAGCGTTTTCTGCTCGGTTCTTAGTATATGCGGATAAATAAACAAGGAACATCAATTTCTTTAATTTTAGTAGGATTATTGTAAATAAAAATGTATAAAAAAAACATTTAATACTTTTAATCTTATAGATTATTTTCTTTTATAAAAATATTGAAATAAGAGATGAAAAACAGTTGGATTGTACGATTTATTATTAGTATAAATGTAATTTTTATTTTAAAAATAATTTAGATCAATATTTAAATTATTTCATGTTTATAAAAAATATTTTATTTATATACACTTTGCTTTATGTATTTAGACTGTATATCTGCGGGATACCGGGATTGAGGGGGAGGGGATACGATCCTTCTACACAAGTAACAACTTCATTCATTTTCATACGTAAATATCTGTGTCTCGAATATTAATTGATAGATAAATAAATAAATTATTTGATAAAGAATTAATTTTTTAAAGTTTTTAATTCATTTATATACATTATATTTAAACTAAAATCAATTTATTATTATTTGTTCTTGATTAATATTTAAATAAATAATTAATTAAATTAAAGGGTGAATTAAAGTTGTTTGTGGATTAAATAAGAATAACTACTTAATACATTGATAATTGTAATATATTTTTTCTGACTCGAAAAATTATTACCAAAAAATACAGATAATAATAATTAATAATCTGAGATATTCTTAATACATTTACAGTAACAGTCTATTTACAGTAACAGTCTATTGTTTTAACAAAAAAAAAGCTTAATAAAAAGCATTATTTAATTAGAAAAGTTTGACGATAAATCCAAGACCAAGTTAATAAAAAACGGTTGTTTCTCAACTTTTTTAAGACCGGCCATGTGCAATAACTTTGAATTTTAATGGAGGTAATGTGCAAACATTAAATTGTATATATTTGTATATAAATTCAATTAAATATATATGATATGTGACTTTATTAAATTATTTAATTAACATATATATAGTAGTGGTATGTCATGAGGATCCATAATTTTATTATTATTTTCAAAACTCTAGAAGGATTCAGTCATAAAAACATATAATGTATAGTTGGTGCGATGAAATATTCTTCATTTGAAATGATTATCCTAATTAACCAATGGGATTAATACTAAAAAATTAATTTAAACCATTAATTATTTTTTAAAAAATAAAATTGTATTGACGTGGTTAATCAAAAGTCATTGAGACTCCTTGGCTGTCTGTTTGCTGTTTTTTGTCAAAAAAATAATCTTATTTTCACTTTGGATTCTCACTTTTACTTTTTGAGTTTTGCTTTGTGTACATTCAATAATATTCGTTTATTTTAATATAATTTTTAAGTAATTAGTTATTTTTGTCATTGTTAAGTAATTTGTAATTATTATAAATAAATCAATGCTAACATGTTGAACCGCGTGTGGGTAAAGTCCATCCTGATCACTGTATTTTTGTGCTTGTGTTGAAAAAGATTGTTAATGATTTGATACCTGAGCCTGTGTGACGGTCCATTCATTTTCACCAGTGTAGACTTGAAATCTCGTGCAGCAGCAGGACACAGACAGCTGCCTACCATCATCAGATGCTGGACTTGCACTATTATATATATAAAGGGATGGTATAAAATAGACGTAATACGAACTATCATACACAATTTTAAAACATTAAATATAAGTTAAATATTTATAAAAAAATAAATTTTAATTTTAGATTAATAGTAAAGCATATAAAATTATAAAGTATTATTATTTTTTGTTAAGTTTATGTCATATTAGATTTTTTTATTCTACCTATAATTCTTTAAATCTTAATTTTAACTTTTCAATAAAAAATATGAAGAATTTATATTCGTAATTTGTTAATTACAATAACGTGATCTAACTAATATAAAATACGAATAGTTGGATATAAATAAATAATGTTTTCGTAATAAAATATTGATTATAATTGGCATCTATTAATAAATTTATAGTAGAATTTTCACATATTATAATTTTTTACATATTCACTACGTAAAATTATTTCTCCAATAAATATTATATCAGTTTTAATAGTCCGATTAATCAAAATTATTTAATGGTTCGATTAACCTATAAAATATAACAATCAATTAACAATTGTGATTTAATATGTCGTCCTTCCCTTAATGCCCTATATGTTTGAACTAAAATTATATTCTAAGACTCTATGATCATGTGCTGAAGTTTAACCTCGTAGACTATATGATCATGTTCCCAGGTGAGTAGGAATGTTCAACTCAGTGAAACTCTGAAATGTACCCCGCACAGAGATGATAAAAGCTTACAGTTGATCACTTTCGTGGTGGTCACTCGGACAAGAACTCTGCAGCATTTCAGACAGTGCCAAGAGCTAAAGGTATTGCTGTCCCATACATGCATGTTGATACAGTAAGTATAACAAATAAACACAAACACCAAGTAATCAAATACATAATCACAGTCGGTCCAGCCAAGACCAGTCAAAGCACTCGAATGAAATCACACAGTTCAACAAAGAAAACACACTAAACAGAAAAAACATTTAAGAAGGTCTAACAGATTTATAGAGCACAACCTGATGGGATACACGAGAGACGTTCCGGCACGTTGCTGCATGATAAAATGGAGGAACCTCGTTTGCTCGATCTATTTTCCACACCAAAGAAAGGGAACTTGTGAGGATAACAGCAATATAATAGCAATTAACAAGAACATGGCATGCACCGCCGCCCCCTCTGCGATGGTCCCTGTAGAAGAACCGGTCCTTCAAATTCATCACCAATTCCAAGTACAGAACTATTGCTGCTTCCTAAAGTTACGGGTTTCCCGCTCAAATCATTGAAGAAAACTTTCAAGCTCATTCTCTACTCAGCTCCTTTATTGGAAGACGACGATCACGCTTAATTTATTTAACACACTTCATTAACAATGACTAGAAGTAACAACAGAGACCACTCCTAACACTACTAGAAGGGAAGCAACTCATGCAGTACTAAATACCAAAGATTTGGCTTTGAGTTTCAAGGACTTCAAGTAATCAATAGCTTCGTCGAGAACCACAATCGCATCCTTACCCTCTCCATTTGGAATTATGCTTCGTAAAACACTTACCGTGTCACGAATTTTATCCTTTCTCATTCTCTTGCTCCTCGAGGATGAATACATGTCACAAGATACAGGTTTTCTGCCATTGACACAGCTGGAATCTGCATCATCCTCGTACTCTGAACGTCTGATAGGATAAGCTGAAACAGCAGGGTTCATAAGCAAAGGCACATAATCATTACCGTCATCAAGCAGTTTTCGCTTTTTTGTCAGTCCAGTAATTCTAGCAAAATCTTCAGTGCCTCCCACAAGTTGCTCATAGTGAGCCGTCATCGTACTAGGAGAATGGCCTGTGCTCGCAACTTCATTATCATCATCAGTATCATCACTATCATCATCTGAATAAAGCAAGGCATCGAGTTCTTCAGTGTCCTCACGCATTTCACTTTGCACATCAGTATCATTGTTATCAAATGCATCAATTGATATCGGTTCAGAAAGAACATTCGGTTTTACTTTAGCTATAGGATCATTCCAATTAAAGTTACGAGGAGAAGAGAACTTTGGACCTAACGAAGCCGGGCATTTAATAGTTGTTCCAAAAGCAGAACTGAAAACCACTGTTTGACCACCGGATTGATCAAAAACAAGGAATCTCTTCCGAGCACACTCAGACCCTGCCTTGGGGGTAACACTTTCCATTTGATTTTCATAAGGGTTGACAGGGAGCTGTACTTTCAAGGAAGAGTTTGAACCAGGCATAAAGACCTGATGGAAGTGTGGCAAACGGTAAAACTGACCACGATTTTCGCTATCTTGGCCAACCCGAAAGTGAAGTAGTTCAGTATTCGCATAAACTGGCAAAGTCCTAGTGGTGGAGACCATATTAGTGCCGAAATTCATGAATTCAGTATTGGTTCTTTGCTGCCCCAAAGGATGTGGAGCAGCCAAAGAATTCAAATTGTGTGATTGCCGATCAAATTGCTGCTGAGGAAACCAAGATCCCGGACCTTCTCCCATCCGACCAAAACAATCACCTAGGAAAACAACCAATTCAACCCGAGGACGATGTTCCAATAGATATCCAAAAAAACAAAGTACTCAAAATACATACCCGAAGTTGAATGCTGTAGCAGTAGAAATAGCAGTTTACTTGCAGTCAACGGAAAAAAACTAAAACTCCAACTATACTTGAACGCGGAAAATGTAAAAGCAATCTACGTAACGGGCTTAAGCAAATGACGGAAATATTCAGCCTGGCAAAAGAAAAAGAGCCCCAAGAAAGGAAATCCGGTCAAGACTTTGCACAAACTTCCTCATCCAATTACCAATAACAAAAACCAAAACAACAACGAATCACGTGTATTACAAAAAGATATATAAACCAATTAACTTCAACATCATCAAACATAAGGGTATTTAATTCTATCATAAAGGCTTGTAAAAACAGCATCAGATGAAAGGAGCAATTAACAGAAAATAAACATACCTGGCAATCCTGAAGAGGTTGAAAGCATGCTATAACTCTAACTACAATGACCGCACTCCCCGCAATACCATTTTCATACTTCAATGCCCGGAATCGTGTTTGTCCCGCTGCTTGGCACACCATAACTACGTTCCAAACCTTCAGTAGGCACTAAAACAAGAATCTTCCACACAATGATGTATTCGAAACCCCTACTCCGTTAACTAGAACAAAAGGAAATTAAACTACTACTAATATGCCACCAAAATCCAAACTGTGAATTGAACTATACTAATCCCCCTACCGGAACCAAAGCTCTTGCACTAGAAATTTCAGAGATGGGATTGAACATTGAAGCTATTCAACTGATCTGACGGACATAACACGGAATAACAATGAAAAAAGTGGATCCCATGGAAGATTGAGAATAACAAGACAATCAGAAAATGGAACTGTTCTAGATGTTGCAAATTATAGAATCACTCTGCAATACAAGTTCAAGGAGATAACTTTTAAAAACACATCAACAGTAACACTTAGCCACCACCGCATGCTGTTCCTATTTCCCAGTAAATATCCACCAATCGATCACTTTTCTTCCTCTGTAATACCCCCACAAAACAACCTATTCCAAGACCTGAAACTGCCAACAGATTCGTTATTTTAACATTAGAAACACAACATTTTTTCACTAAAACCATGATATTAATCAATGTAAAACAAAATTGAAGAACAAAGATATGATATTTTAGCATCTGAAACTTTTAGCATTAGATCCGTTTTGGGTTTTCTCTTATGTTCTGTGTTTCATCAATTTCTTCTTCTTCTTCTTCTCAACAACCAAATACATCAAATTTAATAAAGAGAAATTAGATGAAAACAATTTAGCTAAAGTTATCAAAAATACTCCGAAGAACACACTTTTTAACTAGAGGAAACAAATAAATTAGCAGTAAAATATATGAGCCATAAATCCCAGCAAGATATTTACAGATTTGTTACAAAAATCAATGAATCTGAGCAGATTAAAGCAAAAGACTTGCAAATGAAAACCATCAAAGAAGTTGAAAAAACTTACAAGTGGAGAAGAAAGGAGAGAGATCTCAAATCACAAATCAACAACAAACAAACAAAAACAGAAACCCAAACTCCAAATTGCTCCAAGCTTTAAGCTTCAAAGAGAGAGATTCTGAAGTCTCGAGCTTTGTTTATTTCCTTTCTGCAGAGAGAGAGAAATAAAATAAGATGAGGATTATTAATTACAGTCAAAGGGTTGAAATTTAAGGAATACACGAAGATAAATATTATTTTTTTAATTTACGATAATTATAATATATTTGTTTTAAAATATATTTTTAATTATTATTATTATAATATTTAGATTTAGATTTTTAACTTTTTAAAAACAATAAACGTTTTTTATCTTGACGGAAATAATCCCTTCTAATATAGAAGCCTGTAAAATAGTACGCTCAAATTAAAAAGGGTATTTATATAAAATTATGCGAGTTATACTTACATTTATTTGAACTTAAATCTTAGCGTATATTTATTTTATTTAAATTATAAATTTATAATTTATTATCTGGTTAACAAAATAAATTATATATTTGTAAAAAAATAAATTAAATAAATAATAAAATAATTTAAAGCTCGGTGGTCCAGACATGAACCTAACTCAACCCACATGCACAAGAGTGGGACAGAACTGGAAAGGTCAAAGTAGTCATTTCCTAAATTATACACGAAAATTAAAGTTATTAAATTGGAAGACAATAAATAAAAAATGGAAGAAAATCTTGCAATCCGACACCAAAATCTTTAGTACAGTAAACAAACGCAGACTTTTAGGTAAGAAAAAGGAAACGCTTTCCCACCCACGCGCGCTCACTAATGTCTGTTCCATAGGTTAACGCGCCGTCTTATCTCCTCCGAATTCTTAATATTTTATTTTTTATTTAATTATATGACAATCAGGAAATAGTCAATAGGTTGTAATTAATAACAAATTATATTAATTGATAATTGATTGTATTAGTTAATTTTATTAATGATGATAGTTGATAGCTTTTAGCTTTAGTATATTAATTAATTGTATAAAGATATTTAATAAAATTAATTATTAATTATTAATTATTAATTATTTAAGTATATAAAGATAAAATTATATTCAACTCTTATTTAATTTATTTATTAATTATAAATATTTTATATATTAATATTAATTAGATTATAAAAAGGTTTATAGTTTAGTGTTATTGTTTTAAGATTTATGATTAAGAGTTTTATAAGGTTAAGATTTAGAGTCTTAAAGTTTAATGTTTCATGGACTTATGATTTTTTTATGATTTTAGTTTTATTGTTTTGGGTTTATAATTTTAGGGCAAAGGTTTATTGTTTAATTAATTTTTTAGTTATAAATTTTCATATTTAAGAATGATAATTTGACCTGAAATCAATGGGTTCTGATTCGACCTAATAAAAGCATATTTTTATTAAAAAATCAAGTTCAGGTCAAGTTAATTTATTGAAAAAATAAATCCACCGTGTCAGGATTAATTTATGGTAAAAATTCTCTGACCCGACCAATATGTTTATATATAATATTTTTATAATTTTCCTTAAACCAGATTGAGTTTAATCGAATTTTTCTATTAAAATATCAGATCATATATAGTTTTAATTATGTCCGTACGAGTTAAGATCGAAAATGAATTTAATATTTTAATTTTTAAATAAAATCAAGATAAATAAAAACCCGTCCCGACCTGTTACTATCTTAATTTTAAGAGAATACATTCTCTTTTATGGAAGCTTAACTATTTTTTACTAAAGATTCATTTACCATTGAGCCTTCTAAAATTAACCATTTTTTTATTTTAAAAATAAATAAACCCATTAACTAGAAAAATCCCTTAATGCCACGTGTTGGGTGGGAATAAGTATCATATCGAACTCTGAACTGAACTACTAGTAGTAATGGGCTTCTCCTTGTGCCAACGAATATAAAGACAGTCCCTCAACCAAAAATGCCTTCCATTCTCAGCAGTAGAGCCGCACCGCTGGTTTCTCCCGCCATAATACGGCGCCGTTTGCCGCTGGTTGGTGTGTTTTTCGTCGTCAGTGTGGGATTTTCCAATATCTGCCCACCTCTCCCCTCTCCCTTTCGTCTCAAAACAGGAAGCGCTCAGTCACTCCCCTCTGTTCCCCTCTTAAGGTAGTGCTTACACAGTACCCCTCCACTTGATTATCCTAAGATTTTTAATGTTGATTTTCTGTCGGTTTTAGCTCTAATTTATGTTGGGATTCTTGTTGCAAATCCAAGTTCAGTACCCCAATCAGCAGATAAGACTGCCCACGCTGTGAAAATGGAAGCAAATAGCGACACTGTTCCAAGCATCGTCGTTTATGTTACTGTTCCTAACAGAGAAGCAGGTTTTCCCCCTTTTCTGGGTTCTGAAAAGATTGATTCTTTAACGTGAATTCTGTGGTCAAATTGAATATGGGTTTGGAGAACGTAATCATATTTAGCAATTTCAGTATTAGGGAATATGGGTTTTGAAAAGATTTGAAGAGAATACGTTTCCATTTCCTGTGTACCCTTGCAGATCGGCCGATTTGAACTTCGATCTTTTAAGGATAATTGCTTATACCAATTAAGCTAAACACCTAAACCCAGATCTTAATTTTCAGTATTGAAAAGTATTAGACTTTAGAAAATGTCATTTCAAAACCAAGGGTGTAATGCAGTATTAAGTTCTTGATTCACTCGGGTAATCCCGCCTATGGCGATGTAGAATTTACTTACCTTTTTTCTTGTGCTTTATGCTTCTTAATATTAATGTTTATGATGCAGATTCTGCTTAGTTTGCTGAATGATTCATTTCCTTGTATTGGATCTTAAAAGTAGCTTTCTAAAAGCAATGCACAATCTATACGCAGGTAAGAAGTTAGCTGGAAGCATTGTCAAAGAGAGACTTGCAGCATGTGTAAACATAGTACCAGGTTAAGTTTATAATTCTTTTAATTTGTGTCGTAAACTCGTAATATAGCAACCTATTTCAGATATGTGAATGTATTGATTTTGTGATTGTGTTATTGTACATTTCATATGTTTTAGTGTATAGATTGCCTATTAAGTTTGCATGTTTAAAACTAAATATTGAAATCATCGATCAGCTAGTTAATATCCGTTTATGAACTCAATGTGTGCCTCAGACTATACTTTGGAATAAGTTGTTTCTCTAGTTTATTCAGCTTCAATATGGCAATTCGTAAATAAGTGATCTTGTAGCTTGATTTGTCGTGCTTTACAGTAATAACTCTTGTATTCTGATTTATAAGATCTCTTGAACTGGATCAAGTTGGTTTCTCTGCACAACTTGCTATTTGAAACGTTCCTTTTATCTTTTTAATTTTGTGAGGGGCTGGTTATTTCGGATTTATGTTGATTTCTCTTCAATCATTGTTATTTTGTGGATGCAGGTATTGAATCAGTATATGAATGGGAGGGAAAGGTGGTCTTTCTTTTTCTATACTTGCTTTTGTTTTACTAGTGCTCTTAAAACACTAAGGCTCAAGTTTTACCGACAAATGGAGTTTTTTGAGAATCTAAAAGAGAAAATCCTTTTAAATTTTAATTATCAAAGATTTTGCTTAGGTGGTCGATCTAGACATTTCTGACGGATGCTGTCTGGCTAAGTTTGTATGCGTTTATACAGACAGTAACACAAGTACTAATATTATGTCTAGGCTTGTTTAATCTAATTATGTCTCTTTGGCTGCAGATCAACTCTGATCCTGAGGAATTGCTCATAATCAAGACAAGGCAATCCCTTCTCGAAGCTCTGACAGAACATGTTAAGGCAAATCATGAATATGAAGGCCTGCTTCTTATTTTTTCAACAAAATTAAAAATGTTCCGACTCGAACTCAAATTTGGAAGTTGCAACTGAAACATGGATTAAGGATTGTTTGAAAGGAAAAAGAATGAAGGCGTTTGGTATTCTTTTTGGGATATTACTTTGAACTTTTATTTTCACCCCAAGAAAAGAGCATCACTTTTAAATAAAGAAATAACTATAGCATTTTCTCGACCTTACCATGTTTCTTCTTCTTTTTTTCTTCAGTGTGCCAGAAGTAATTGCCTTGCCCATCACTGGTGGCAGCCCACAGTATCTAAACTGGCTCAAGAACAGTACAAGGGACTGAGTTTCTCAAATGTTGTAAGGCCGGAATGCTTGAAAGTATTTCCTTTAAGATGCCGAATCTCATATATGGTTTGCATGGATAGATGTTATCAGTACACTAGAATAAAGTGGTATGTCATGCTTAAAATGTGAGTAGCCAAAATCGAGTTATGATAGGAAGAATCGTTTTAGAGTGACTTCGGAAGTAAGACGTTGAATTCACTTCGATAAATACATGCATGACTGATGTTATAAGAGACTCGTCTCAAACATAAAAATAAATTATCTAATTACTAAAAATTTTGAATTATTCAAGATAATTGAATTTTCATTTTATAATTCATTTTTTTTAATTTTCTGAGTTGAGTTTACGAAGTTTCGAATTGAATTAAGACGAGTCTTAAGTATTTTTGCCTGAGTTGAATTAATCGATTTTTTAGTCCCAATATCACCACACAAATCAACCTTTAGGATACCCAACCAATTACCCAGCTGATTTAACAATCATGTATCATTTGGCTACATGAGCTGATCTTCCACGTTCGGTCTAATAAATTAAAGATACTTTCTCTGCTCACCAGAACAAGGGAAACACCCCGAAACCAAGAATTTAAGAAACAACCCCCCGAGGAAGACAAATAAGACGTTGCTTCCACGTTTCTCTACACCCTGGTTGATTGTTTGACAAACACTTCCTAAAACTTGCCTTCTGAGGTTTTAACAATAGGGGAAGAAGATTACAACGTGGACAACAATGTAAACAAGTTATCCTTCTAAAAAACAAAAATCCCAAACACTCTACCAATAGAATACCTAAAGCATTCGATGATTAAAATATTATGAGATTAAATGCTGATTATGCCATCACACGATGCCAAATTGCCAATGAGTTTGAATTGCATCAGAAATTTTCCAATAAAAGAAGAAATATTTACAATCACTCTGTAGCATGAAAAAGAATGGTAGTCTTGTGAACAACAAGCTGGCAATTTGACAGCATGAGAGCATACAACAGACTTTGTTGTATAGACAGTGTAGAGAAATCAGATAAGTTTCGAAAGTACATTACAAGAAGTCCAGAACGCGTTCGATGCAGCTTGGTAAAGTAAAGGGTTTTGGTATATCCTGTTGACAACAAACAAATAAATGGGTTGGTTCAGCCAAAAGAAATCAGGTGAAATCAGAATAACAGACTAGGAAAATGCTGCATGTTTATAGACCAAAGCTGACTTAGGGATCTACTACAAGAAAATTAAGGAACTGAGAAACACTTGTTTGCTAAAGATTAAAACCATAACTCACCCAATTGCAGTTGCTCCCCAAGAAGCCACGTTATAAATGACTTTACTTCCATACCATGCTCTTCGAAGCTTTCCCTTTTTCTTCTTTACAGAGAAGGTCTTGCTCAGTGCTGCAAGAAAATTCAACAGTGTCAGAATTCTTATGCCAAATTAATGTCTGGAATTATAGTATCAATTATGGAATAAAAGATACATGAGATTGTAAGTATAAAACTGGCAGCCCAGTTTTCCTTCTATGGTAAATTAACCTAGGATTGCAACTGGATTAATCGGTAATAACCCAGTAAAAGACAAAAAAAAAAAAAAATCAATAAGAAAACGGTCGTATTTTGTTTCCGAAATTGTTTATAATTGATGATTTGAACCTTTAACCTATTAAATTTATACTAAAGATCATATAATTAAGACAAAAAACATTTTTATTAATTACAAACTATTATAATAATTATTTTATTACTATTTTTAAATATTAAAAAAGGAGTTCTGATCAAAGTGGAAGCCATACTAGTTCAACTTCTGCTTCAGTCTTTTACACTGTTTTTTTAGAGTGGAATATCACATATGAATACAAACAAACTCACCTTCCTGAAGTTGATTGGGGGTCAAATCCTGGGGAAACAACAACAACAGTGAAACACTTTAGCTTCCAGCGGCGAATTAATGAAAATGCATATAGGCAATTTTGTTTGGTCTGCCAAAAGTAAGACCAGAAAGAACTTGCACGTGAAACCATCAAAATTTTCCAGCTTAAGTGTAATACATGCGAATGACAACAAAGAACCTAAAATAATAATAATAACACCGAGAAAGAGAAAGAATTTCACATACCTTAGTCTGTTTAAGGGACAGCAAATATGCAGCCATAAAACAAGCAACACCTTCTACTATATCCTCCTGCCTAACAAGAACATAATCTTCTCCATCTAAATCAACAACTTCATCGTCCCAAAGATCATTTTCGTTGATTATGTCCCAAGAACTACAATCATCTGGTTCCATATGAGAATTTCATTATCATCAAGAAAACAAAGATCGTTTTAAACACAAGCAGAGAGTTCCCCATAAGCAGGAACTTAAATATACAAAATGTATGTTCATAGTAATTGCAATAAATTGAAAATGACATATGCTAATATTCTAAAGTTGGTCATCTTTTGATGTATTATGTATACCAGCAATGTCTTCTGGAACTGCCACCTGTGCACACTCTAGCTTTTGAAGGAAGTCTGCGCATTGAATTCTAGATTTGAGAAGATCACATAACTGCATTTAAAACAAAAGGTGCATAAAGTTTGAAAGTTATTTCGAAAAATTTGATAGGAAAGCTAATTCCAATCTCATATGCTACTGCAAATTAAGTAAACCTCCTTTCTGGCAGGATAAGGATCTCCATATTTAAGTGGATTTCAATATTTATTGCCATAAAATATGCAAATTGAAAAGAGGAGCATAAAAGTGTTATATGGACATTTATTTTGATCCCGATACTTAATAAACAGGTGACTGCAAAATGGAATACAATGAAAGAACAACTACAGAAACACACACACACATACACAAACTTCACACTCCAAAGTGAACTACAGCCATCAGAGTGAACAAAATCAATTTCTTCACATTCCCCAACCACCAGATTCAACTTCTAGATGAAAAGAAGGTTCCAGTTTATCACAAACTTTGCGCTCTGTTTTTTCATTTCATTATCCAATTTGAAATCCTCTTGTATTAGTTCCCAAACTTATATCTTTGGACCAAAATTCTAATTCATATTATGATTATTATGAATAAGAAGTTTCAATATATTATTCTTCTTGGATCGTCATTCTCATTTATTCCCTTTTCAAAGTAAATAATTGCATGCAAAAAACAGAAACAAACACATAACAAAGGAGCATGGCAACTGAGTTGCAATCAACGAGACAAAGACTATGAGGTAAATGGACTCTTAAGCAAAGAAAGACATTATATAACAAATCTTACAAGGTGAACTGTGTAATCTATTCCGGTTCAATTTAACTTCCAATCCTCTGGTTAGCCTTTTCAATTTGATATAGCAAGAATGCACCCCAGCCTATACTTGCTCTTAATAAACAATAAGTTCTCCCTCATATGACAGCATAAACACTTCTCAACCAAGTCAGAATTTGAAAGTGAAAGTCATCACAGCAAAACCTGCATATGTTACTTATTTTCTAGCAAAACCTTATCTGTGAGCATACAGCAGGAAAAGAAAGTACTGGACATTTGACAGAGAGAATATCCCAATGAGAACTGCCATTTAGCTATAATATAAGTTCAAATGCCTCATTTAAGCTGAGCTCAACTCAGATCCGAATTATCTATCACTCAGGGATGAAATGCATAATCCTAATGAATTACATAATTTAGCTGAACCTCTATGAATTAAAATTTTCAAAATTTTCTAACATAGAATTCTCAATAACAAAACGTTGAATAAGAAATCTCCACAAGAACAAAACAAATTCACCTAAATGAATATCAATTGTTCTTACGAGTTAAAAAAGCTGCACATGTAAGACTCTTGCCTAGAATTTCCAGAATCAAACATCTTCAAAAACGAACAAATGATAAACAAAAAGAATTACACAAACCTCGTCAGCTTCTTGATTGCTTTGAAGTCCGCCACCACTGACTTCCCCTGGACGATCCACATCTTCTTCATCATAGCCATCTTCTCCGTCATTATCGTTATCGTTATCTTCAAGTCCAGCTTCACTTCTATTTAGCAATTCGAGAGCTCTCTGGCACTGTTCCAGCACAGCTTGCAAAGTCTTCCTCTTAACGCGAATCTGATCCTTCTCTTCCACAAACTTTCCCTTCATCTCCCCACCTTCCACCGCCAACGATTCGTTGCTCGAACTCATATCGCCAACCCTAAAACAATCTCAGAACCCACTTATGTCTCGAATTTCAAATTCAATATTCTTTCCAGAAATTCTTGTCTCCTAATGAAATCGGAAATTGAAGGAAAATCTGCAATTGAATTTTATGTAATCTTCTTCATAGAATTGACGGCGAAGAAGAGAAAGAACATGAACTTTATTTTTTTTTCTTTTATGATTTTTTTGGTAAAATAATGTACTAAATGTTACTTTCTGTGGAGAAAAAAAGGAACGGAGAAGCAGCGTATAGGCTGCAGCCGCCGTGCCAGCTTCGGCGTTTGGAACGGCTTACACGCTGGCTTTTGAGTCCCGTTGCGTTTGGGGTAGCGTGCCCTCACCAAAGGGGCAAATAGAATCTCTCGATCAATTTATAGTAATTAATTAATTGTATTAAACGTGTGTTTAATTCTAACTATTTTTTTATTGAGACTTCTGATGTCGTTTTAGTTTTTTTTTAAACTATATACGACTAGGAGTGAATAAAATTTAAATGATTTAAAAGTTATTTTTAATAGTTTAATCGTATTAATTTTATTTTTAAGAATTTTTTATTAATTTAATTTTTAAAATAGTCTAATTGTATTATAATTATCCATTGACAAAGCTAATATAACTATTACTATGATAATGTGACGGTCAATTATATTAATATAACAATTTACATGTAAATATGATAAACTAATAAAATTGGTTTTTTATTAAATTTGAGTGTAAATTTATTTTTTGATTGAGTATAACAATAATAATAATTTTTAAATAAGAATACAAATTTAAGAATGTGTTAAAATTTTAAAATATTCAAATAGCATAAAAATATAAAATAAAAATATCTTAAAATGATGTTAAATATTATTAAAAATTTTAAAATATTCAAATATATTTTTAATTAAAAAATATATTTTTTTATCTCATCATCTTTCATGTAAATATTTTATTATTATCGTTGACTGTTACGTTATTAACATAACTATCAATGTTGACTCTTATTATGATGTAATTAAACTAGTTTATGGGACAAATTAATGAAAAAAATTATAGGAACAAATTCTATAAACTAAGATTACTATAAACTACAAGGGCAAAACTATCACTTAAAGCCAATCCCAGTTGTCTCAATAAAAATAATTTAAAATTATTTTGGTTTATTCAAATAAAATTTGTAAAATTTTTAAGTTTGATTTTGTCAATTTGAATTTTTATTGTTTTACGATTTAATCGATGATTTTTTTCAACTCATTCATTTTAAATTTATTTTGATCAAATTTGTTGAATTTATTCTTTTAACGATAAAAAAGATTGATGGATAATAAAATATAAAATATTGAGAAAATGATTAAATTGACATTTAATTGAATCGTAATTTCTTTAACGGTCTTTAAATATATTTTGTAATTTTAATTAATATTAATTTATTAATATGAAGAAATATATCTAGTAGAATTGTTTACTCGACTCTTGTGTAAATGATTTAATTTATTAAAAATAAAAGTTTAATGATTCAATTTAATTAAATTAAAGGGTTTGTAATCTATAAAAAAATTGATAGTAAATTAAATGATTTAGATTATAAATAACTCGATAATAATATATTAATAAATAAATTTAATTTTAAAATAAATATTTTTAACGCACTTCACTTACTACAAAACCCAACATCCAGGCATATTGAGAACTTGAAAAAAACTACTAAGAATCGAAGAACAGATTTCTAGTTTTGTTTTTTCAGAATATACTCACAATTTTCTAGTTTCAATCGAACTAGAAAATACAATTCTGAATCAAAAAAGGGTTTCAAGGATTATAAATAACAAAGGTTTCCATTCATTATTCTTTTGTTCTGTCTTTGCTCTTCTTATTCAAATCCTCTCTTGTTTCTTGATCTCTAACTTACTGTCTCCTACAACGTCTTCCATGGATTTTTCAGGGATTTCGAGTTTTGGGTCTTGTTTGGATGATTTTCCTGGAAAATATATGAACCGGTGTTCTTGCATGTATCATCATTGCGTGAACTGGTCCAATAGTTTTCGTAATGGAAACCCGAGGTTTAATGCCTACCTCCTATGGCGGAAATCCTTCCAATATTGTCATTACTATGGCAATGACAGAAGATGGATCAAAACTTCTCCAGGAATTTCTGTCTTTCAAGGATTCAAGCATCTCAAACATGAACTTTAATAGGGTTTTCGAGTTCCTATTCGAGCTGATGATCCATCAATTTGGCCGATATTTGTTTCAGCAATTGATAGTATCTGTTGATGAAAATCGGCTGCAGATGATAATGGAGAAACTTACAGTTCCTGAGAATTACATTTACCATGCATCTGTTCACAAATATGGAAACTTTTCGGTCAAGAAATTGATTACAGCTCTTAAGAGATCACCATTGATTACTTATGTTATCGAAGCCTTGAGCAACAAGTTTGAAGAACTGATGACTGATCCAACCGGACGGTACGTGATCATGGAGTGTCTCGATGTTCTAGATTCTCGTACAAACGATTCGCTATACGTTCGAGCGATGGAGGGATGTTTGGAACTCGGAAGACACGAGCAAGGAGTGGTGTCGATGAACGCATGCATCGCCCGAATCAAAGGTCCTCGACGAGATCAACTTCTGAATTGGATCTGTGACCATGTGAGGTTCCTAGCACAAGATCCTACGGGGAACTATGTTGTCCAATGTGTGATAGGTCTTGAAAACCCTTCAATCAATGACCGAATCTTCAGCTTATTGGAAGGGTTGTACGTCAAACTATCAATGTCGAAAGCCGGGAGTCATCTCGTTGAGCAATGCTTGCGATTGTCCGGGATGAATCGGGTGATTAGCGAGTTTATCGGAAGCAAACAATTGATCTTCGTGGTGACAAATATTAGAAGAAAAGCTGTAAAAAGTTGGTTAACTTTTAACCGGTTCAAGGTTGTTAGCAGACGGTTCAGGTTTGTTGAATGCCTCAGGTTGTTGTGACGGTTTGCTTTTCTCTCTGTAGCAAACTGACAAACACCGTGGCTATAAAAACCACAGTGGTGGCACTGGCAAGCACATCTTCTTCTCTCTTTGCTTAGCCTACATGATTTCCCTTCTCCTTCTTTCATCATCTTCATTTTATTTCTTTACTTCTTCTTGTTACTTTTTCTCACAGTAGGGTTACTGATTTCTCTTGGTTTCTCTTCTTCGCTGCTGCCAATGGTTGTTGTTCAAGGCTGAAGGTCACCGGAGTCGGATCTACATGGTACCAGAGCTCGTCGGTCCGATCAGACGGTACCGGTGGTGATCCAGAGTTTGGTTCTTCTTTGATTTCTTTCTGTCCAAGGTTGTGAGTATGGCCTCTACTTCGAATGGCTCGTTTTTTCCCACTAATCTGAATGTTGTTTCTACAACTGCTGATGATCAAGAGTCATCGTTTTTTGCTAACAAGCAAGTGAATGTTAAGCTAGATGACTATAACTTCCTTCAATGGAAGCAACAAGTGATTTTGATGATTAGAGGACATGAACTTGAGCACTATTTGGATGAGTCTATGCTGATACCTTCTAAAGTGATTACTGGTGCGAATGGTGATCTTGTGGTGAATCCAGCTTATAGAAGATATCGCAAACAAGACAGCTCTCTTGTGTCTTGGTTGCTGTCGACGATCAGCCCTTCGATTCTACCTCAACTAGTTGGTGTTGAGACCACAGCGGCAGTTTAGAGTGCTGTTAACAGGCTGTATTCGCAACTCTCCACTACTAAAGTAATGAATTTGCATTGTAGACTCAGGAACCTCAAGAAAGGTACGTCCACTGTTACTGAGTATACAACTGCTATAAAAGAAATTTGCGACTTATTGGCATCGTGTGGTAGTTCTGTTTCTGAAGTAGAAAAGATAGACTGTGTTGAATGGCTTACCGCTGGAGTATGAATCTTTTATAGCAGCCATAACTGTTAGTCGAGAAGCTCACACTTTTGAGTCTGTTACGTCTATCCTTAAGGATGCTGAGTCGAGGCTATTAAATCCCTTGAGGTTGCCGGTTGGGATTAACTATACCAGATACAGTGCTGAAAAAGGATATGATCCTAGCAACCATGACAAGGATTCTTCACGAGGTCGAGATCAACGAGGTCAGAATCAATCGAGTGGGAGGTACTTTGGGAGGCCTCGCATTCAATGTCAAATCTGCGGCAAGTTAGGTCATTTGGCTCATAGGTGTTGGAACAGGTTTAACAAAGACTTTAAAGGACCACCTGAACCTACCTCAAGGAGAAATGAGGAACCTACACCTATTAATACTCAGGCCAATTTCTGCAGGTATAGAGATGAGTCTCCAGAGGGTTATTATGATCCTTTTATAAATTGTAATTCTGGTCAGGCGTCTACTCCAATTGAAGAAACTACTGATACGACACAAATTAACACGCTCATTGCCAGTGGAGTTCTTACTACAACTGATAAATGATACCCTGATTCTGGGGCTACGCATCATGTTACATGCAGTCTACCTGAAGCTCAACAAGGTCGTGGATATTCAGGTAATGGGAAGGTTTTTCTTGGGGATGGATCTTCCTTGAATATTAGTCATGTTGGTAAAATTATAGTTGATACTAAAGATAGACATTTGGCTTTGAATCAATTGCTTAGTGTACCCCAGATTACAAGAAATCTTATGTCAGTTTCGAGATTTTCACATGACAATTCTGTGTTCTTTGAGTTTTATGATGTTAAGTGCTTTGTTAAGGACAGCTCTACCAAGGAAGTGTTAATGGAAGGACAACTGGAAGATGGCTTGTATTGTTTCAATTTCATTTCGAAGCACAAGGAACCAGGAAGGATTTGCAACAATACAACCTCAACTGTAGATGCTAAAGATGGGTCTGCTGATGCTACGTCAAATGAAGAACAAAAGCTTGAGTCTAAACATGATTTGTACTGGTTATGGCACCGTAGGCTTGGCCATCCGTCTACCAAAGTTGTACATGCAGTAATCAATACACCCATAGATATAAATAAACTTCAACTTTGTATGGCCTGTCAGTTAGGCAAAAGTCACCAGTTACCGTTTCAAACTTCTACTACTGTCTATACCAAACCTTTTGAGTTGGTTGAGGCAGATGTATGGGGTCCTGCGCCTGTTAAGTCCTTGACATGGCAGTATTATGTGACTTTTATTGACATGTTTAGTCGAAATTGTTGGTTGTTTCTATTACATAATAAAGCTGAGGTTGCTTCTGCTTTCCATGTGTTTTCTGCCATAGTTAAGAATCAGTTTTCAACTACTATTGTAGCATTACAGACGGATGGTGGTGGTGAGTTTCGTGCTCTTGAAAAAGATCTAACTATGATGGGAATTCAACATAGAGTAACATGTCCACATACTTCCTAACAAAATAGAGTTGTGGAGAGAAAACATAGACATGTTATTGACACTGCATTAACGTTACTTGCCCAAGCTCAGGTACCCTTTCAATACTGGTCTTTCGTTGTTCTTAGTGCTGTTTATTTGATAAATCGGTTGCCTACACCTGTTCTAGGTGGGATTTCGCCACATGAGAAGCTTTATGGTACTTCACCAGACTATAAGTTTCTTAGAATATTTGGATCTCAATGCTTTCCTTGTCTCACAGCTTACAACACCAACAAGTTCAACTTTCGGTCGAAGCCTTGTGTCTTTTTGGGATATTCACCAAAGTATAAAGGTTACCAATGTATGGATGAAAATGGTCGTATCTTTATTTCTCGACATGTTAAATTCAATGAGAATGTGTTTTCCTTCTCCACTGGTGCTACGTTTCGAAAGCCTACTGTAAAAGACAAAGCGTTTATGTCTCCTTTTTTTTCCTTTGTCTCACAAGACTACTTTTGTTGATCAACCAGTTAATGATGTATCGGACCAACCTGAGCTTTCACCAAGGCAAGAGCATAGAGGGGTTACACCGCCAAGAGCAGGTGAGGCTGGTTTGGACTCTCCAGCAGTGACTCTCGCTTCAGATCCTGCAGAACATCTTGGCCCTGAGCACTATTTGTCCACGCATGAAGGAACTTCAAGGTTTAGTGAGCACATCCCAACTCCAGTAGTGTTAGCACATGATGATCACGAAGAAGGTGTTATAACTCCTGTTGGTTCTCCAACAAATGGAGTGGTTCCTAGCCTTGCAGAACCTGTCCATACTCAAGAAGCAGTTGTGAGTTCACAGAGGGTTGAGGATACAGGTGCATCAGTTGAAGGTGAAGATACACCTCAGTCAGCTCGTGTTGGTATAAACTCACAACCCTCTCATGTGACTACACAAGTTTCTGTTGTGGCTGGTAGTCGGTCTTCTACTAATTCACATGCTATGGTTACTAGAAGTAAGGCTGGAGTGTTTAAGCCAAAAGTGTATCTGTTAGAATCTCCTCGAATTCCTGACAATGTTCATGACGCATTGGCAGATACAGATTGGCGTAGTGTTGTCCATTCAGAATATGATGCACTTGTTGCAAATAATACTTGGAGTCTGGTTCCACTTCCACCACATCGCAAAGCAATTGGATGCAAGTGGATATTTCGAATAAAATACAATTCTGATGGATTAATTGGTCGCTACAAGGCTCGACTTGTGGCGAAAGGGTTTTCACAAGTTCCTGGTCATGATTTTGGTGAGACCTTTAGTCCTGTGGTTAGGTTCTTCACAGTTAACGTCTTAATTTCTTTGGCTGTGTCCAATAAGTGGCAGATTCAGCAGGTAGATGTGAATAATGCCTTTCTAAAGGGAGACTTGCAAGAGGATGTGTATATGCTTCAGCCAGATGGCTTTGTTAAAAAGGCACCCGATGGCTCTAGGTTGGTTTGTAAGCTTCAAAAAGCCTTGTATGGTCTAAGGCAAGCCCCTCGTAATTGGTTCAGCAAATTGAAAGAATTTCTTATTGAGCTTGGTTTTGTGTCTTCTCGTGCTGATCCTTCTTTGTTTGTGTTCAATAATACAAAGAATGTGACATACATGGCTGTCTATGTTGATGATATTTTGATCACAGGTTCTAGTTCTAGTCATGTCTCTTGTGTTATTGCTATGCTGCATGAGAAATTTTCAGTAAAGGATCTCGGTTTAGTCCATTACTTTCTGGGTATTGAAGCTGTTCACACGAAGGAAGGATTATTTTTAAGTCAGCACAAGTTCGTCGAAGAACTGTTGACTAAGACAAATATGACTACAACCAAGTCAGTTGACACTCCAATTGTAGTGTCTCCTAAGCTCAGTAAGGATGGTGGAAATGAAGAAGCAGATGTACATTTGTATCGAAGCACAGTAGGAGCTCTCTTGTATGTTTGCCATACAAGGCCGGACATCTCGTTTGCTGTTAATAAGGTTTCTCAATATATGCAAGCACCCAAGGACGTGCATTGGTCAGCTGTTAAAAGAATTCTGAGATATCTTCATGGAACTATACACAGTGGGTTGTTGTTTTCTTCTTCTTCAGACAACATGGAGTTGCAGGTTTTCACGGATGCAGATTGGGCAGGCGACGTGGATGATCGCAGGTCAATTTCTGGTTACTGTGTTTTCAGGGGGCCACATCTACTTGCATGGTGCTCCAAGAAACAAAGATCGGTTTTGCGTTCAACTGCAGAAGCCGAATACAGAAGCCTTGCGGATGCAGCTTCTGAGGTTCTCTGGATAAAAGCTGTTCTGAATGATATGGGTGTCCGTTGTGATGAGCCTCTGAAAATCTGGTGTGACAATACTAGCACCGTAGCCATGGCCGCAAATCCAGTTCTGCACTCGAAAACTAAACATGTAGAATTGGATTTACATTTTGTTAGAGAAAGAGTTTTGACTCGTCAATTGGAGGTTAATTATATTCCAGCACAATCGCAGACAGCAGACTTGTTTACAAAACCACTTCCAGTAACAAGGTTTTAGGAGCTGTTGAATCAATTGGGATTGTGGTCGCTTAAGCAGCTCGAGGAAGACAAAAGAGCAGGGTGAATATTAGAAGAAAAGCTGTAAAAAGTTGGTTAACTTTTAACCGGTTCAAGGTTGTTAGCAGACGGTTCAGGTTTGTTGAATACCTCAGGTTGTTGTGACGGTTTGCTTTTCTCTCTGTAGCAAACTGACAAACACCGTGGCTATAAAAACCACAGTGGTGGCACTGGCAAGCACATCTTCTTCTCCCTTTGCTTAGCCTACATGATTTCCCTTCTCCTTCTTTCATCATCTTCATTTTATTTCTTTACTTCTTCTTGTTACTTTTTCTCACAGTAGGGTTACTGATTTTTCTTGGTTTCTCTTCTTCGCTGCTGCCAATGGTTGCTGTTCAAGGCTGAAGGTCACCGGAGTCGGATCTACAACAGATCAGTACGGAAACTATGTTGTTCCAACCTCTTTGAAAGAGAGTAAAGAAAGGGATGTTAGACTTCATGCCAGCCTGATTGTTAAGCTTGAAGCACGTTTTGATTGCCTAAGACATGGGTATGGAAGGAATATTCGGACATTGTTGAAGTCTCTGTTTCTGTAATAAACAAACTTCACATGTTCATATGCTTTGTGGTGTTTTTGTTGGGATAATTAAGGGTTGGGTTTGGGTGGAATCTTTGTTAAAACAGTCGAGTAGTTTTAGTGTAGAATCAACCGTTCTTTATTTTTATTGTCAAATTGCTTTGAATTTTTTGTTAATGTTAGTTTAATTTTGATTATAATTACCGAATACATAGCTTGTGATTGATTATAATTATAAAAAAAGAGCTTTTGAGTATGCATTTAAGAGTAGGGACTTATTTAGGTAAAAAAAATTTGCAAAGGGTTTGTTTAAAAAATTGAATTAATTGGATAATATATCTTTAAATTATGTTACTGTTAGTTTTAAAATTTTTGAATATTTTAATTTTATCTTTAAATTATGAATTTAATTCTAAATTGATCCTAGACTATGATCAACATTCTAAATTAAAGTTTAAACTCTTAAACATTCCAATCTCATTCTTAAATTAATGATTAAGCAATATCATATTATTATATTATACATATTAATGTTTGCATGAAAATTAATTATTTTATAACAATTTTATCGAAATGTGATATAATTTATTTATATCGATAATCTAAGGTTAAAATAATAAAAAGAATTAAGGATTAGTTAAAAATAAATATCATAGACATAAATTGAAACGATCAAAAGTTCGGGATAGAGGGATACCCTATATTGTAGGGCTCGACTGGTTTTAATGCTAGCAACTTTTTTTATTATAATTATCATTATTTTATATTGTAATTTTATCTATTTTATTTTATTTATTTTGATATTTTCATTACACTAAATATTATTATTCATTAATATTAATTTTACTTCTATTTTATCATTTATTATTACTCTATTTAAGAAATCTATTATCTATTATTTATTATCAAAAAATTAAAAAATTAGTTATTTGATTAAAAACACAATATCTGATTAAAATTTATATAAATTTGATAAATGTGATTAAGCTAAAAATCAACCAACAATTAATTGATTTAAAAGGATAAAATATTAGATCTCTTAAATAAAATCAGATGTTTAAATTCTAATATTATAAAATAAATATATTAAAACAACTATTTTATATTAAATCTTTATAAAGCTCAATTTATATTAATAAATCAATAATTCAAATACCAATAAATAAAAAATTTCACAACATAAAAGAAAAATAAATTAAAAAATAGGTGTTGGCGTGGACAATAGCAAACATGAATTCCCGTCTGATTTCCGTTTAGGAGGGACTGCCTTACCCTGTGATTGACCCAACGGAATTTCCGCTTAGCAAAGAATTCCGAGCCAACGCACTCTCTCAAACAAACAAACAAAGGAAACAAAAATCAAAGGAAAATGTCTTCTCGCCTTTACCTTCTCCTTTTCTCCTTTAGAAATTGTACCTGTTCGTTTAAAATATCGTGAATGATCGCCACTACTGAAATCGATGCAGAGACTGCTGATCGTTTCCTTTTGTGACTTGCTTGCTATGTGATTGAGCTACATTATTGAAAATGATGCAGATGCTGCTGATCGTTTCCTTTTGTGACCTGTTTGGTATGCGATTTTCCGATTCCGAGTTACCAGCGTATTACGGCTACTAAAAGGGATGATCCATCTCTGATACAACAGGTTTTCATTGCTCTATTTTGCTTTTTCTTGTGTTAAAAATGAGAAAGAAATCAAGAAACAACTAGAGTTTGTGTTTTTTGACGGAGATTTAAGTTTAAATTTCTCCCGTTTTAACTGTAATCAGATAATACATAACAAACGGGAAGAGCCGTTTCAAGCGCTACTGGTTGTGATCTCTCTCTGTACCTTGTGTTAATTTTCTACTTGCTTATAGAAGATTTTGTGTTCATAAACAGCCAAACTCTACATTGTGATTTAACGAGTATTTCACATCATATATATATTATTTTCCTGTTCAGAAAATGGCTACCAAAAAGACAGAAGAGCGGGAGGCGTCTCAAGGATATCAGGTATGGCTCAATCTTAACAAAGGATTTCAATTTTCAACTATCAGGAGAAAACCTAGAATTTGTGTTGAAAATCAATTTTGTTTTCTCTTGAAGGGAGAAGCAACTACTGCAACGGAGCATCAGAATTCTCGATATGGAAATATAGTAATCTCCTCCCCGTGAATTATTACTTACTATTCTGAATTTAGAATTGTCGATTGAGACTTGATAGTTGCACCTAAGCCTTCGTTACGGGGATGAAGTCTGAATTTGAGAACGAAAAAAAAAATTATTGAGAAGGATCAAGATAAAAAAAAATCTTGAGCCCTATATAGCTTCTTCCCCCTTACTAAACACATTAAGGGTCTGTTTAATAATCCATTGAAAAATATTGAGAAGTAATTATTTAGTGATTTAATATTTTGAAGATTTTAAACCTTTTTCTTTCAGGTTTTAAAGAGTGGGCCACTTTTCCTATCATCCAAAGGTTTGTTTATTTGCTTTGCAATTAAATCCAGTTCATCATCTAATATATTTTTGTGAAGCATAATTTCTACTTAAATTATACTGAAAAAATATGCATTAAGTTTTAAATCCAGGTTCCATATTAATTGCTTGGATTCCTATTGTTATTCTATTTCCCCCTATTTGTCTTTGATTATAGGAATTGGGTGGACCTCATGGAAGAAAAGATGGTTTATTTTAACACATACTTCCCTGGTCTTCTTCAGAAGCGATCCTGTAAGTCATTGTGTTCTGGTAGATTCCCTGTCTCAACTCTCAACATCGATGCTTGTGTGCATGCTTATCCATTTTTAACATCACTTGTTGGCTTTGGCACAATAATAGCGTGTTGTTATTTCTGATTACTACATTTTAAGAACCTGAAAGTGATACTAATTTGCTATGATTATCTTTTATGTGTTACTTCTCTCTCAATCAGATGCTTCTTTTCTTGAGTTTCACTATGTGTTTAGAATATATGACAATCAAAAAGAAAATGAAGCTCTCATGTGTATTTTATTGCTTTAGTAGTTTTTAGCATGTATTAAGTTTCTTTCAATTCGGTTTGAAAAGTTTATTTTTTTAAAGTTGAAATTTTTAAATTTTCGAAAGTACTATATTTTATATTTATTATGTTTTTTATTTTTAAAAAATATATAAAATAGATATTTTATCTACTTAGAGATATTTTTTATATCGAAATTAAATACTCTTATTTTAAATCAAATAATTTTAAAATATTTTTTTATTATTTTTTTTAAATAATGAACTTAAAAGTGTTAGAATATGGTTCAAAATTTTTAAAGTTTCATATATTTAAATTTTTATTAATAATTTAATTTTATACATTTAGTTTTACACGAAATAAGAGTGTGAAATGTTATCTTACAAAATCTGAAACGACATGAAATATAATAAAATAAAATAAAAACTTCATAATAAAAAATAATTACACTGATAAATATAATAAACTAATAATAAAAATATTTATACTAATAAATATAATGAGAGAATAGTGATTATCACGACTCTCATGTTTGTTTCCAGATATTCACTTTTCAGATTTTCTAGGAAGGGTTGGTTTCCAAGATTTGCTTTTAGCTACCCATATTTTTTTCACTTTTCTTCTTTTGCATCTATGCAATTCTTTCTCTCAGTTCGGTTGTCGCTGTCGGTCAGTCATCCTATGGACCTTTTGTATCTGGTGGACAGTGCTATGATCGTCGGGAAACAACAAAAGTCGAAAAACTCATTGGGAGTTCTGAGTCGCGTCCCACAACGTTCGGTTCACGTTCCGTTCCACGTTTTGGGTTGATTTTCCGGGAAGCGGTTCGTTGGGACGTTTCGTTGGGACCTTTAATATCCCATACATCATTATCTGGTTTTTAGGTTTTCTATGGACAGACTAAATAAGATCCAAAAACAGGAACATGATTTAAAAATTAAACCTTTATTCTCACTCTAAATTAATGAATTTACTTGTAAACTTATTAAGGAGAATTAGTGTTAATTTAGTGGGACCTATTAATAATTTGCACATATGTACTTGTTTAGCTTAGTAGAAAATGTTGGTACTTTGGTTAATATTGTTACCCTTTCTAATTTTGAGGTAAGTATATTATCATACTTAAGTCTTAGAGGATTAATCTACTGTTGTTTTACTTTTCAGAATTCCGTTTCTCAGAAGGGGAATGAAGTGAATTTAACGCTAGGCGGTATTGACCTCAACAATTCAGGCAGGTTGGCTTGCATTTCTGAAAAGATCATCGATTCTTGGTCTCTTCTTTAAGTTGCAGATATCATCAAAGTCGGAATTACTAACTTGTGTTACCTTTCAACATTTCTAGTGTGGTTGTCAAAGCTGATAAAAAGCTTATAACAGTCCAATTTAATGATGGCCGTGATGGACGAACCTTCACACTCAAGGTTCTTCCTCCTGTTCTTCTTCTACAATCTCTCTCCGATTTTTTTTACTGTTTTAAATCATATTTTCCTCTAAAACTGTTTGTTTGAGTGTTTTTATTTTCAGATTAACGGCCCTTTTGTTTTACATTTCCTTAACCTTGATATATGAGTCGTTAGCTTTCTGTTTGAACAGTACATTGTCATGATTATGCCAAAACATTAGAAGGTCATGATGGTTCCTTTTGTTGATATTGCAGGCTGAAACACTGGATGATTTGTATGAGTGGAAAGCTGCACTTGAGAGTGCTTTGGCTCAAGCACCAAGTTCTGCTAATGTGACCGGACAAAATGGCATTTTGCGGAACGATCAAGCGGATGCAGATGATAGTTCCAAGGAAACAGGTATCTGTGACCTTGTTTTTTGAGCTTGGTTGTCAAGTTGTTTCTTGAATCTACCTAGTTTATAATGATTTGTTTATATTCCCATGTTAGATATTGATGCTCTTCTCTGTCTCTTTGTTAGTGAGTGATAAGCCTGTGGGATCTGCAATCATAGGCAGACCGATTTTACTTGCCCTGGAAGATGTTGATGGAGCTCCAACATTTTTGGAGAAGGCACTTAGATATATAGAAGAGTATGGTGAGTTTCTCTTTTCTTTAAATTGCTGCAATCTCCTTAAGTAATATTCAAAATTTCTAGTTCCCAATATTGAGTAAACTGTCTAATGCATATACAATCTAGTAATATCTGAAGCACTTTTATTCATTTACATTGAGCTACTTTTAATCATGTTTGAATTACTCCACAGGTTACAAAGTAGAAGGGATCTTACGACAAGCTGCCGATGTCGAAGATGTTGAGCGCCGAATTCAGGAATATGAAAGGGGTTTGTTCAGATAATCTCTTTGCTTATTGAGCAGGATAGAGCAAGAAGCACATGCTACTTTTATATACGTAGAGTTCTACATCACAATATTCTCTATACATTTTTTTTAACCCTTTTAAGTCTTGTTTTTTAATGCAGGAAAAACTGATTTTACTTCCGCGGAGGATGGACATGTCATTGCTGATTGTGTGAAGGTATGCAGTATTAGTTTCGGAAGATTCTTTCATTTAAGTTACAAGATATACTGGTCCTGGTACTTTGTTATCTGATTTGTCATGTCATTCTTCAGTATATCATCAGAGAGTTGTCGTCACCTCCTGTTCCTGCATCATGCTGCAATGCACTACTAGAAGCATGCCGTAAGTCTTTTGTTTGAGTGTTTTTTGTTTTTTTTCTTCTGTTTTACCTGGTAACAAATTATGTTGATAACATGCATCAACACGATTCATAAAATGATTAGGAACTCAGCATGGTTCTAGAGTTACTGCCACACGGGCAGCTGTGTTGGACACGTTTCCCGAGCCAAACCGTCGATTGTTACAGAGGTAATTGATTCACCACTGTTTGATTAACCATGGATTTCTTTTTGCTACAACAACTATTAAGGTGCTTTGGGAATGCTTTTCTTGTAAACATGGACATTTTAGTGGAAAGAATGGGATTCATTCTTGCTTCCATAATCACGATATCACCCTTATTCTTCGGCATTTCAGCTTCTAGTTGTCTTTATCGGTGCTTTACTTTTCTTGTTCCTTCATTTCAGAATTCTAATGATGATGACAGCTGTGGCTTCTCACAAAAATGAAAACCTAATGAGCACTTCAGCCGTGGCAGCATGCATGGCACCATTACTTCTTCGCCCCCTTCTTTCTGGTGATTGTGAGATTGAAACCGATTTTGATGTGGGTGCTGACAGTTCAATGCAATTGCTTCAAGCTGCTGCTGCAGCCAATCATGCCCAAACCATTGTTATAACATTAATGGAAGAGTATGATCATATATTTGGGGTGAGCTCTAATGCTTTCTCTGTTTTCACAACTCTTCTGATATGGCTTTTTGTATTCACTATACAAACAAGTATGAATCCCAGAAATTTACAAGGCTTTTATCTATAATTCAGAGTTGATATTGTTTTATTTTATATCCATTCTTCTCTAGCAAACATGATCATTAAGTAAAAGTTATGTCTTTTCCTGGAGTGTATGTAATGTGCTGGTTATTGATATAGAATCTGAAGTGACTAGATTATGACTGTCTAAGGGTTGAATGTGAATGGAGTGGTTGTGATCCTCTTATAAAAGTGTCTGTACTGTGCTAATTTTCTTGGCAGGAAGGTTCTATTGCCTCTGATTTATACACTGATACGGATGAGACTGCAAGTGGAAGCGAGGAAGAAGCCGATGATGATGAGTCATATGATGAAGATGAATCTTATGAAGACGACGACGATGCTACGGAAGGATCTGATGCATCCAATGATGATGATGATGATGACGACGATGATGATGATGCAAGTGAAACAGGCAGTGAAAGTGGTCAATCTGTTACCAATGATCAGGATGTTGATAAGGTTTGTTCCTCTGCAGGCTACAATGGCCTTTACATTCAAGATTCATAAAGGTGAAAAGAACAATAGTAGTATAAAGATAATGCACTGAATATAATGTTACAGGATTCTGGTTCTTCGAGCTCAAGTTCCGAGTCCTCTGAATCTGGTGATGATGTAAAAGCCACCAAGAAGCTTTCAGGTTCAGTTCACAATTTACCATCTGAAAATGATGATTCGAAAATGAGTAAGGATCATCAGCGTGGTGATATTGCATCAACAGATGTCAAAAAGTCTACTGAACTATCAAAAGGTATTCATGATCCAACCACTTTGGAGGGTACGCCAGCTCAACAAAATCAAACCCCTTGCAGCCAACAATCAACAGCTGTTAAGAGCGGACCTGGCCGGAGAGAGAGGCGTAATGCTGTTTGGGGACGTACCGCTGTAAGTGTTCACTTTCTGCATTTATGATGTGTTGTGCTTCTGGCCTACTTCATTTGATTCTCTCAGCTAATAACCAATTAACCATTTCCATGTATGAATCTAGCAATCACTGATTATTTAATTTACTTGTCCAGGCAAAGAAGAACCTTTCAATGGAAACCATGGATATTCCATTTGAAGATGGGTAAGCAATGTTCCCACTTCCCATGATCTGTATGTAAAAACTTTGTATAAATTTTCCTGCTACGACTTGTTTTCTAGATCAAAAATGCAATACCAACTAAAAGCTGCATGCATCTTTTGAAGCATTCTTTCATGCTTAGGATGAAACAATCTATCCTATTTCTTTTGTATTTTCTAATTTTTCCTTTAGGATTGAAATCGAGAGACCCGGGGCTGAAAAATCTGACTTGAAAAACAGACTCAAAGAAGAGGTTCTTATAGATATATATCCATCTTTCTAATTATTATCTCATCTTGCATGAATAATTCTCATAGCTAGTCATCTTTCAATATAGACTGAAAGTAATGCCAAACATGAAGCCAGCATGGAAAAACGAAAGAAGGCATTGCAGGATCGTTGTCTAATTCTAGAGAAAGATGTATGTTTGTCAGGATCATTTTCTTAATTTTGTTTCTGATTCATGCGTTCTGTTAGGGTACGTATCTGTAGCTTTCAAGATGTATGTTTGATTGTACTTCTAGGTAGCAAGATTAAAGGAAGAGTTGCAAAGGGAGAGAGATAAGAGGACAGCTCTGGAATCGGTGCTTAACTCGTCTCAAGAACCTCTAGTTCTCCCCAATAAGATCGACGAAAAGGTATTCCATGGCCTACCTCCAACTTAATCTTGTGCAGATAACATTTCATTTTGCATCAAACTTTAACTTGCTGAGTATTATGAAGACAAAGGCCGATCTCAAGGACATAGCTCAAGCAGAGGCAGACATAACCAATTTGAAAAAAAAGGTTGAAGATCTGGAGGTGCTTCTTAAACAACAGCTTGAGAAAAGCTATGTTTCAAGTCAAGCTGTCCAAGGATCAGGACTTGGCCAATCTGCTCGGAATTGAGAAAGACGTAGAGGAACAGACATTAGCCAATAGCGAAAGGATCCACTGTTAAGAAAGGCCATGATGTCCTACAATTCAGATAAAAGCTCAAGAAGTAGGAGGTAAGTCTGTTGTTAATCTTAAGTGCTGGCTGTTGATGGTGCTTGATTGCAGGGATAGTTTAGCAGGGAGGGATACCCTATATTTCTAGGGCTCGACTGGTTTTGATTCCCGCATAGAGAGGAGAGACAACCCTTTAATCCAAGTTGACAAATGTTAATTATTATTCCCTTATGTCAAGTTTGTCATGTTTGGACCCGAACTTTTGAAAATGGAAGTATACTTGTGTAAAGAAGAAATAAAACTCCCAATTCTTTCAAGGAATGCCAGCCTTGATGAAGCATACTGGAAACATGGAGGACGGCTGCATCCATGCTATCTGTGATGCATTGAGGACCATAGACTTCATATACCAAACATACAACTAACCTTAAAATAAATTACAAATTTGATAATTATATTATTAGTTTTTAAAATTTAAAAATTATCAAAAATATAAACATTCTAAAAGTTTGATAATTATTTATATAATTTACTGTATAAATAAAAAATGTATATGGTTTAATAATTATATTATTAATTTTCTCTTAAAAAGTCTGCGAGTTCTCCGCATTAATTAGAAAGAGACAAACCAAAGTACATGGATATAATCAGACCGAACACGACAATAGAAAACAAAAGATAGTGAAAATACAGAAATAAAACAACGGGGAGTTTGAATTAATAAGATTTAATTAATAAAATTAGTCTAAAAAATAAATAATATTATTTAAATGATTTTTGAATTTAAAATTAAATATATTATGTAAATTAGTTTAAATTAATTAAATATTTTTTAAATAAGAGGATAAAAATAAAAGGCATAAAGATAATTTTAACCCTTAACGTTTATAGTTTTTGTCGTTTTGGCCCTTATTCTTTTTTTGGGATAAATTTAGCCCTTAACCTATATCTTTTTGACAAATATCTTATTTTTTAACTAGCTTGATGACTGGACCGTTAAAAATTTAACGATTATATATATATAGAATATAATTTCAAATGACATGGAATGTAACCTATCAAATATATATATATATAGAATATAATTTTATTCTAATATAAAATATAAACCAATTAAAATTCAAATAAAATATTAAAAATTAATTAATTTTAAAATAAAAATTATAAAACATTCTTAACCCTAACTACGATAAAATCAAAATCTTATTCGAATTGTGTTTATATTTTTTGTCGTAGTTAGGGTTAAAAATGTTTTATAATTTTTATTTTAGAATTAATTAATTTTTAATATTTTTATTTAAATTTTAATTGTTTTATATTTTATATTAGAATAAAATTATATTCCATATATATATGTATTTGATAGGTTACATTTCATGTCATTTAAAATTATATTCCATATATATATCATGGTTAAATTTTTAACAGTCCAGTCATCAATCTAGTTAAAAAATAAGTTATTTGTCAAAAAGATATAGGTTAAGAGCTAAATTTATCAAAAAAAGAATAAAGACCAAAACGACAAAAACTATAAACGTTAAGGGTTAAAATTAGCTTTATGCCAAAATAAAAATGATAATACAAGATGGTAAGAGTTTTGAAGAATATCTGGAGTATAATAAAAAGAAAAGGTCAGGCCAGCAGCAGTACTGAAAAGAAAACTGGCCGCCATGTTTTCTTCTGGATTACACTGTATCTATATCAACAAACTCTCCCTCGGTCCCCCTCAAAAGGATGAATCGAATCTCAACTCACCACCAGCGCTATCTTTCGCTCAGTACTGTCGATGCTTGCATAAGATTGCAGTTGCAGAGATATCTTGCATCGTGTTGAAGGCGAGAAACCGACGTTGATGGAAATTTCAAACATCAAAGCAATGCTTCACGAATATTTAAGAGTCTGGTGATGCAAGAGATCTAACATGTAAAACCCAAGAAAAAAGGTTTGATTTTGACGTATGCCATTAAAGAAAGATTTGAAGCACAATTTCTATAATTAACGATAATGTGATGAAACAGAAGTACACAGTACAACATAATCCAGAAGAAGATAAAGATGTAAACGGCAGTGATGAAAAATAAATACAAAAAGCTGAAGCTTTGAACTTTAAAGCCCGTCAGTAAGGCGGTGGAGGTGGTGGTGGTCTAGCCGTTGGAGCCCAAACTACATCTGAACCACCCAAATGGCAATTATACATCGAAACCCCACAAGAATCTGCCCCACCACCACCGTGGCCACTTTCTCCACCGCCGCCAGACAAGGGCGACGACTGTCCTTCATTGCCACCACCGGACGACAGTGTATTCTTCGCTTCTTCTTCTCCAGGTAATCGATGATAGGCAGGGTTGTTAAACGTAGCCGCTACTATAAACACCGTGCCAGCTGCTACCAAGGAGCCAGCGACGAACCCTCCGATGATCTGCCCTTGAGGACCCGCTAAGGATATGGAGAACGTGTTGGGCACGTGACACTGCATCGTTTGGGGGAGGAGAGTGGCGGAGAGTGATAGTATATCGAACCTGCCGTGGAAAGTTATTGTAGCTCCCGAAGTGGTCGAAGGTTGACGGAGTGTTACGTTGGAAACGGCTCCGGAACCAGTAAGCACGCAGATTCCAATGTTTTTCCGACGAGTAAAGCGGGAGATAGATCCGACGACGTCGTTTCCTCCAGGGATTTCGAGAATGTAAGGAGTCATTGAGGGGTCGGAATCGCGAGTGATGATGAGGGGTGGTTTGGGCTTGTTTTTTGAACCCGGAGGACGACCTCTGGGTCTACGAGCGGCTTCAATCGTAGAACCATCTCCTCCACCGGGGAGAGAAGATTGGTTGTGGTTGGAGACGGGGGTGGCGGTGTCATCTGAGTCTGGGTTTTGAGAGTCGCGAGAGAGTTGGAAGTGATGGGCGAAAGGGTGGTTTTGGTGGTGGAGTGTTGAAAACATGGTGTATGTGTTTTCGTTTTCTGATTCTACATATTCACGTTTCATGTTATGGGTTTTTTTTCTTCAAAAAAATCTAAGTGTATAATTGATGAGATTTCTGATGTGGGGAATTTGTAATAAAATAATAGGAAAGGGTCTGAAAAGGTAAGAAAAGAACAAGAGAAGGAACAAGTCGGGATGGGAAGGAAGATGGGATGTGGGGGAAGAAAGCCTGCGGGAGATAAAAAGATGGTTTGAGTGGAAAAATTGAAAAATTGTTACATAACTCGAGTTTATTATATTATTTATGATTTTATTTAATAATATTTTATATTATTTAAATATGTTTTTTATATATAATTAAAAATAGATAATTATTTAAAAGTTACATTAAAATGATTTAATATTATTAGATAAATAATGATTTATGTGATGAGCCGAATCTATCTATTTCATGTTAAGAGAATCAAAATAAATCTCTTTTGTCTTTTAATAAGACACACATAGTATTTAAACCCGAATCACTTACATAAAATACATTATTCTTTACTATTAGGACCACTACATAATACTGTTTAGTTTTCTTGTACGAAGGAAAAATAAGTTAATTATCAACTTTGAGATTTATTAATTGATTTAATAATTAAAAATGATCATATTATTTTATCTTATATGAGTTTGAATCTTAATGTAAAAATATAATGCATCTTTGTCTAATTAAAAATAAATTAATCATATTTAAACATAAAATGTGGTAAAAAATAACATGTTCTTCTATTTTTTGTGTTTTTATGTATGTTTTGGCGTCAAAATATAAACTTTACGCTCTAACCCTATAATTTATATCCTACACTTTAGATTTAAAAATTAAATCAAATACTATAAATTTAAATTCAACCCTAAACTCATTATAAATAAAATTTATTTTATTATTAAGTTTTTAATTAGCTCTTAACGAGAACACTTACTATTATTCATTGTTAGGGTTCTTGTCCTCCGCACATACATTTTTATACGTTATTTATTTATATGTTAAATTAAACTAATTATGAATTCATTTTTTAAAATATTTTTTAAACTTTTTAAAACCTTTTATTTTTCGATTTATCTTAAACTATAACACTTAAATGCATACTCAAAAGCTCTTTTTTTATAATTATAATCAATCACAAGCTATGTATTCGGTAATTATAATCAAAATTAAACTAACATTAACAAAAAATTCAAAGCAATTTGACAATAAAAATAAAGAACGGTTGATTCTACACTAAAACTACTCGACTGTTTTAACAAAGATTCCACCCAAACCCAACCCTTAATTATCCCAACAAAAACACCACAAAGCATATGAACATGTGAAGTTTGTTTATTACAGAAACAGAGACTTCAACAATGTCCGAATATTCCTTCCATACCCATGTCTTAGGCAATCAAAACGTGCTTCAAGCTTAACAATCAGGCTGGCATGAAGTCTAACATCCCTTTCTTTACTCTCTTTCAAAGAGGTTGGAACAACATAGTTTCCGTACTGATAAATTGTTTGCTTCCGATAAACTCGCTAATCACCCGATTCATCCCGGACAATCGCAAGCATTGCTCAACGAGATGACTCCCGGCTTTCAACATTGATAGTTTGACATACAACCCTTCCAATAAGCTGAAGATTCGGTCATTGATTGAAGGGTTTTCGAGACCGTACATCCAATGTCTTATCAGTTCCGTTGTCCGTACATCCAATGTCTTGAACTCGCGACCAAAGCACTTTCACTCTGAGCCATCGATTTCTGACGTAAAATATGAACCACAACCTTCAAGCATGGAGGAGGGCATCCGAGACAGCTCATAACTCTGCTCTGAGCAAACCCCAGGAAGCCACTCGGCAATGTGATTCCGTATTACACGTCCAACAGCTGACATTTTCCTGTTGCCATCCACATTAATTTTAAACCAGTCGGTTGTCGGTTGTCGCCTGTCGGGGCTTGCCATCTTGTCGGCTCTTGTACCGTCCACAGCTCCATTGTGTGGTTCATCCGCGGCAGCAACAATTTCATATTTAATTTCAGTTTAATATCTAAAAGTATATAAAACAAAACTCTACTCAACTCGAAAAAATCCAATAATTTAACTCGACTCGAGACAAAAATACTTGACTCGTTTTGACTCGACTCGAAATTATATAGACTTGATTCGACTCAAAAAAAATTTCAAATAAAATTCGAGTTGTAAAATAGAAATTCGAATAACTCGAATAACTCAAAATTTTTAATAATTAAAGAATTAATTTTTAAGTTTGAGACGAATCTATCAATTTTTTAATGATATATATATTTATATATAAAAATATAAAGAAATATTACTATATATAAAAAATATATATACATATCTTATATGATCAGAGAAAGTCGTTTAAATTGAGATCAAATAATATGTAATATGGTAAATAATTATAATTAAAAATTTATAAAAACTCGAAAACTCGACTCTATTCGATTCAAATTTCTTAAACTCGACTCGAACTGAAAAATTTTTAAATAAAGTTTGAGTTATAAAATATGACTCGTCAACTCAAATAACTCAAAATTTTTTAACTTGACTCAACTCAATCAAATACTTACCCCTATATAAATATACGTTAAGAAAATAATAAAATTATAATTCAATATCTTTTAAAAGATAATTATATCATGCACTTATAATAGAAATTTTTTATTTTTATAAGCTACGATCTTTATATATAATCCTTAAATTTTATACTCATAATTTTGGTCGTTAATTATTAAAGTTCAAATTTAAGATATTTTAAAAAATTACCACAGTGAATATTTTTTTCTTCAAAAATTTGTAATTTAACTAGTTATAAAAAGGAAGGTTAAAGTTTTTCACTTTAAAAAACAATAAAGAAGTATAAAAGAGGAAACTTTTCCTTTCTTGAACCAGCAAACACCGATAACCAAAGGCCATTCTCTCCTCTCTCTCTCTCTCTCTCTCTCTCTTGTTTTTTATGTTTCCAAAGTTCTCAGACCTAACCTCCACCTTTGAAGTCTGAACAAACATATCTGAATAAGGTAAAATTAATGAAAAATAAACCCACCAATCTCAGGCTGTGTTTCTGGTTCATCTTCACGAATCCATGGGTTTCTGTCACTTTTCTTGTTTTAGTAACCTAGATCTGAAAACCAGGAGGAGTTTCACTAGGGTTTCAGCTAAAAATTCCATCCATGGACTCGGCGCAAAAACTCAAGAAAACCCACTTTTTTCCTCTCCCTTTTAAAGTCATCTTAGGTTGTTTTTTCTCTAACAAGCTTCGTTTTTGTTTATGGTCTTGTTTTTTGTATGAAGGTAGAAATGGCGAGGGAGAAGATCAAGATCAAGAAGATCGATAACGTGGCGGCAAGGCAAGTGACTTTCTCGAAGAGAAGGCGAGGGATTTTCAAAAAGGCCGAGGAGCTTTCCGTTCTTTGCGATGCCGAGGTTGCTCTAATTATTTTCTCAGCTACTGGGAAGCTCTTTGAGTTCGCTAGCTCCAGGTATATTCTCCACCAGTTTTCCGTAACATTCTTTTTCCATTTCCAGGTTTAGATCCCTTGTCTGATCGACCCTATGATAGATGTTTCAAAACAAAAATCAACCTTTTGATGGAAAACAAACATGTTAATACAGATGGGTAATCTGTGTTCTGTCCAGTTTCCATAGATCTTGGAGGCTATGGTATTGTACTAACTCTTTTTTTTTCTTCATAAAATAGTGTCTCTCTCTCAACGAGACAAAATAATCTACCCAATGTTTTGTACCTGTCTGGTTTACTTCTTCCTTAATTAATTTATTGGTTTCAGTACAGAATCTGTTGGACAAACTTGGGTTCCTTGGTTTTTACATATGCTCCTCGGTTACTGGTTCTCGGTATCTTTGGTTTTCCATGACAGATGTTTAGATTATTTTCCGACACATTTAGCTAGTGTTTAGCTTTTGGTTGGCATCCTAAAACTCAGGATTAATGATTTACTTGTCTTCGTTTATTTATTTGGTTAAAATTTAACGAACGAATATAAACGTAGCTTTATTCGTGGAATACTTTGGTTTATGTAATTTTTCTTCCTTTTCCCCTAAAGCACGAAGGATATATTAGGAAGGTACCAAATGCGGACCAGCAATCCCAACAAATTGGATCAACCATCTCTCGGTCTTCAGGTAATTTAAAAATTCCATGTACTTTATTTATTCGTATCCGACACATATACAAATATAGATTTATCGAATATAATTCTCTAATAATATTAAAAACTTTGAAATTAAAAGTATATAGATTTCAATGGATTTTGCCAAAATTTTTGTCTTTATTTTCAAAATATAGCTGGAAGACAGTCATCAGATGAGATTGAGCAAGGAAGTTGCAGACAAAAGCCTTGAACTAAGGTATAAGTAATTTGTCGACTGCTGTTGAAGGGAATTTGACATGCAAAACATAATGTCTTATTATATAAAACAGGCAGATGAGAGGAGAAGATCTTCAGGGATTGAACATTGATGGATTGCAGCGACTCGAGAAGATGCTGGAATCCGGACTCACACGAGTTCTTGAGACAAAGGTTCAGACCAGTTCATTGGATTTTGTCCATTGTAATAGAATTATGTATTTCCCATTTTTTTCTCTCAGGGTGAACGTATTATGAACGAGATCTCTTCACTTGAAACCAAGGTTTGTCTAATGGATTTGTGTCGTGTAATAGTATCATGTCTTGCGTTGTCTGGTCTATGAAAATTATTAGAAAAATTCCTTCTGTTATCCGCTTATTTCCTCTTTGATGGTAATGACAGGGAGCAAAGTTGCTGGAAGAGAACCGGCAACTTAAAGACAAAGTAAGCAGTATTTGTTTCCGTAGTTGGTAATAATTTTATACGTCAAAGTTCAGGGATTTAAATAATGGTCTGCAACTGTAATAGTGACTGTTATATAACGGTATAATTGTACAGACACGGTCTAAAACTACGATACTTGTAACCGCAGTTTAAGTCCCTGAGTTCCGAGTTAATTATATACATATTGACAAAAGATTCTTGGGATGTTTTCAGTTGGTATCATTGTGCAACGGCAAAAGACTTGTCTTAGCAGATTCCGATGTTGCAACTCAGGAAGAAGGCATGTCATCGGAGTCTGTCGATAATGTTTATAGTTGCAACAGCGGCCCTCCACCGGACGATGATAGCTCGGACATTTCACTTAAACTAGGGTAACCCAAAAATCGAACTTCTTGATTAATGTTTGTTAAGTCAAATAACGAGAATTCAGATTTTTAATTTCTAACATTGTGAACAGAAAAAAATTGCGATACGATGTTTGTGCTTAGTTGTCTGTGTTTGAGTTATTTTGCAGGCTTCCCTTCTCGTAGCTGAAATTGATGAGAGGTTGCAAGGGATAAAAGCTTAAGCCTAGGAAGAGTACATTCCTATGATCACATGTATTAGGTTTAAAAAAAATATGAAACATATATGATATAATATTTTTAGGTTTGGAGATTTGTCTTAAATTAAGTTGAACTTATTCTAGTAATTATACCTAGTAGGTTGTGTTTTTCTTACTTAACTTGTTCTGGCAGGACAGTTCTTAATTGATTAATCTGTTTGTTTTAACTTGAACTCTATGTATACTAATATTTATCTATGGATCATGGTTCGATAATCATACTTTACTCGGAACAATCGAATCAAGTTTGAATAGCATGAATATTTCGATAATCGTCTTATGAATATCGACATTTCTAGTATATTTATTTTTCTTATTATTATACATATTATTTATAATTATAATTGATGAAAATAAGTTTTATATTATTTTAAAACTCATATTCTGATTAATAACTTTTTATAAAATAAATAAAATCAAATATTTTTCGGTAAATAAAATTTTATTATTATTATAATTAGCTAATGTTGGAAATGCAACATTAAGACAGTTACCAAATGTTTGCAACCCACTAGAGGCCAGAGGGCACTTTGCTAACAAGGCAATAAGCCACACAAAACCGATGTAAATAGTTTATTTTTTAATTATATCTCTATTAATGTTTTTACTTTAAATTAGTAGATTTAAAGTTTAAGGTTTAAGGTTAAGGATGTGATTAGGATTTAGGAAATAAGAAATATGATATACTTTTTAAAGTGTAGGATTTAGGACGTAAAATATTAAGGTTAAAGTATTCGATTTTTTAAATTTTTTTAATAAGAGACATAAAAGAATATACGATTAAAATATAAAAGATTTATACTCGTATAAAACCAGTAACATGGCTCATAAAACAAGATATAACAAAATAACAACAATGAAAATTATGCATGAACATTTTCCGCTTCTATCACGACTCTTCATCAACCTATCGATCATATCATTAAAATCCTTAATACCATCTTAATAAATAATTTATATAAATTTAAAATTTTAATATTATTTTAAAGATATAATAATTTTAATAACTTATATTATTTTTATACGTAGAATTTAAATCTCAATTCAATCATCGGATTAAGATTTTATAAATAAAAAAAGAAAATGATGATGTAAAAATTAGATATTGACGGACTCATTAAACCTAAATATCTCTCCCATATAGGGGATTTTTATCACAAAGAAAATAAATCTGATTGCATGAACTATAGATGACATGATAAAAAAGTTTATGATATAATCTTTCCTACCAAGCATACATAAATTTATTTTCTTTATAGTTTTTTTTACTTCTTTTATCCTTCTATTTTTTTCATCCAATCAAATAAAATCTTAATCAATTTAATATTATTTTTAAAAATACGATAAAAATACTTTTTAAATAATATTTATGTATTATTTTATTTAAAATATAAATATTTATATAACTCATATCAATTCGGATCTAAAATATTATATTTCGATCATGTAAAATTCAAACTAAAAAACAATTTTCTTATTACAAAATATTATATCATCTATTATTTTGTATAATTAAATAAGGAACATAAATTAATTTATAAAATAAAACTCTAAATTTATACATTATATATTAAAATAAAATTAAAAACTCAATCATGAATATTTAATCCACTAAATATGATAGCCCAAAGCTCACGATCAAATTACCAAAAGAGGTTTAGAAGCAATATATAAAACTATAAATTAAAAAGGGTCAATTTCCGATAAATCCCTTTTCTTTGTCCCATTGAATTCATATCAACCAAAAACTACGCGCAATGAGAAGCGTTCATTTACTTTTTCAATCGCCTGAATTTCGGGGCCGTTTTCTATCGTTTGATTGATTCGTGTTATTCACGCTCTGATATTGCGCGTTTCTTAATCATCCTAAACCTAACACGTTTCTAATAATTTTTACTCGCTTGAGCTGGTTTTCTTCTATCTAATTCGTAATTTTACTCGGAAATTAGGGCAGTGCCTTTCCTCTCATTCTCGGAAGATCGCGGGAAATAATTGGTCTCCTCTAATTTTACTCACTGAGTTTCTATTTCCGACTTACCGAGTTGCCAACTCGTTTCTTCGGTCTAACATCTAGTCGTCTCATGCGCCGATGAAGAACGATTTCGACGTGTTCGAATTCAAGGAGGAAGACGAGCTTTCAGAATTGACAGCTGATAAATACTTGTGCAAATTGAAAAACCCTAATTCCGATGACCCCACTACTCTAGAATGCCAGTTTCTCGAATGCGGTAGGTTTCTAAAACAAAGGATTCTTTTTCTTTTTTATTTTCATTTTAAATTACTTTTTGGGCGCTGAAAAAAGACCCTATAAAACGATCGGATTTTCTGTCTAATTTTAAATGGACAAAACCCTTACCTTTTTTAGCAAGGTCAGGACAATTAAAACGAAGTGATTGATTTTTAGTTAGTAGTTGTGTGAATTTGATTGCAACAATTGCAATGAAGTTCTGGGAAACAGTTTGAGATGACTGTTTGGATTTGAATTCCATAATTTAATGAATTCTAGCTCTGAATTCAAATCCAGTGAATTGGAATGTTTCCGGGTCCGGGGCCATTTGTAGATTGATTGTTTAGTTGTAATCCCTTTGTCAAGTAATGGTGATCAAGCTGTGGAAATGTGGTAAACTACAAACTCTCTAGATTGTTTGATCGATGTGAAGATTTACTTGTGTCTTTTAAGCTGATAGTCTTTTCTTTTACTAGCATGAAACATATGTTCCTCTTTGGATTGCTTGTGTCTTCTGTTTCTTAATCATACGCCACAAGGAATTCTCTATGGATTTAATTGTTGGTTTTCTTCTTTTCTGTATGTGTATGTGGTAATTGGTTTTAAAAAGTATGAAGTGTATTCTATTTGTTCGGCAATGCTTGTTGAATTTGGTGGTTTAAGTAATGTTATATGCAAAATTTATTCGAAAACTGGAATTGTAGGATAATTGTTGAGTCAGATGTGTGGATGTTTCATTTTTAATTCTCTGCTTTCTGATAGTAGTCCTTTTACATTCACTTTAAGTTGCCCATGGTGCCTCTGTTCCAAGAAAGGTAATGAACATCATTTCTTGCTTAGATGTTGATGCTATTGACGGGGCTACTCCTGCTGCCTTGTGGGGACCTGCTGAAAAGGAATTTGCCAAGGAACGAAATACCGAGGTGGATGTTTCCCCAGAATCGAAGTCCACAAGTTCTGAACAACAACCAGACTTAGAAAAAGACATGCATGAGCATAAAAGTATCTTTCCTGAATTTGAGTCGAGAGATTCATTTTCTGAGGCACCTTCACCTGGGAAAAGACAATTAAGCTGTCCCCTTTCAAGTTCTCCATTAAGTGTACTTTTCCAGTTGTTCCTAAACTACATTTTTAATTAAATTATTTATAATCTGTCTTGCACTTACATTGTTTTGGCTCTTGCAGAACGAGCCAGTTGACCTGGCTTTGGATGCTAATGAAAGCATGAGCGAAAGATCCACATCAAGTCCTTTTTCTGATGTAGCAAAGGATAATGGTATTCCTTCATATTAGAAATTTTATGTTCATTTCCCTATTGCTTGTAGTGGTTATTTTTAGCTTCTAAATATTGTTTTCTGCATTTTTCAGTTCCTTTAAATGGTAACGTGTTAGATCATTGCAATGGCGATATCCTAGTAATTTCCTTTCCTTTTAAATTTATTAGTGGTTTTCTTCTTTAGACGGTTCATTCATATGCCAAGTACCACCCTCTTGACATGTTTTTGATTTTTTCTTTAGTTGAATGTTAAAACAGTTCTAAAGACAAATTATTAACCAATAGGATCAATATTATTAGTAGGTGATATTCTGAAGGCTTTTCATATTTATTTCAATTATCCTTTTTTGCAGGATAACATAGATAGGGCAGTTGTTATATGTCCGGAATATGTTCTATATCAAGATAATTATTATACAGGGGTATCAATCCTTTTTTCTCCTGATGGCATCAAAATTGAGTGCTCAACTGTGAGTGATCACCATGGGACCTTTAGTTTCCAAAGGGGAGTTGATGATATTATTAACATTCATTGTCAGTGGTTTCAGAGGGTGAGTCATAAATGGAAATGTTTTAAGTTAGTGCTTTTGTACAGTTCCTTGGTTTTAACATTATGCAGTTCTGTATGGATTGCATCGTAGGGTGGATGTCTGACTGTCAATCTGAAAGTCCTCTCTAAGGTTGCGGCAGAGGCTGAGAATGGAAGTAGCACATCAGGTTAGTGGTCTTACATAGCTAATTATTTTGTACTGTGTAAAACTTGTTTCATTTTTTCCTAGATATATACATTTTTTGCCTATATGGGTGAAGATTTTTGAGGATATGTTTTGATGCTGTTCAATTGTTTTTCTTTGTTTTATTTGAGGTCTTGGCCTAGGTTTAACATATACTACGACCATTATATGGGAATTAGTTTTCGGATTTTTTTTCCCTTCATTTTATCTGACTTTGTTTGTTCATGTATATCCCAGTTATCGAGGAGTTAAAGTTTGCGGTTCTGGACCACAGATGGTCTGAGAAACAGGAAGCAATCACCTCATTAAATAATAAATACCTGGCCATGTGGAATATTGTGTTTGAGTAAGCTTCTAAATAATAAATATACGTTTCCTTTCAAAGTCACCATTCAATTCTAATTGTCTGTTTAGTGTTCCATTTGCAATTTTTGTTGCCTTAAAAAACAGATACTTACATGTATTTCATAATATTATGATGTTAAATCTAAGTGAAGGCTAAAATATTTGTTTTCCTTTTCAGTGCACTGATGGAAATGGACGGGGACAATTCACCAGTACATAAGTCTTATTTTCCCAAGTAAGTTATGGAACCTCAACCCTCTTCATTCATTCCCCCCCCCCCCCCCCCACAAACACACTCACTCACACACACGAAGGGGGTTAAAACTCCCATGTTTACTGTTTCAAGTACGTTTCCTGTTTTCATGCCCCTCTAGTCTTGCTTATGCTCTTCGCCAACATCTGTTTTGCAGTTTTGATGAACCTTTTGAGGAGGTTATATATCCGAAAGGTGATTTTGATGCTGTTTCCATTTGCAAGAGAGATGTTGATCTGTTGGAACCAGAGACCTTCGTCAATGATACGATCATTGACTTCTACATTAAGTAAGATCATATATATATTTTTTTATCATGCATATGTTTCTATTTTTTAGGAACGCTGCTGGCTCAAGCTTGGAATAAATATATACTTTTTACAGGTATTTAAAGAATCAGATGCAACCTGAAGAAAGGCAGAGATTCCATTTTTTTAACAGTTTTTTCTTTCGGAAACTTGCTGATCTTGACAAAGATCCGTCCAGTATTTCAGATGGAAGGGCTGCTTTCCTGCGAGTTCGTAAATGGACAAGGAAATTAGATATGTTTGGAAAAGATTATATCTTTATTCCTGTAAATTTCAAGTAAGAATTTTGTCCTCGGAGTCATTATTTTCTTTTTATGAAATCCATATAAGAATGTATGAGCTAACATTAAGTGTATATGCATATTACTCACAGCCTTCATTGGAGTTTGCTAGTTATATGTCATCTTGGTGAAGTGGCTGCTTTTAAAGGTATATTCTTGTTTGACTGGACAAGCAATTTTGGGGAATATGCCTTCTATTCTTGCATTTTTTCTTCAATTCAGATGAAGACTTGTCCAATTCATCGAAAGTACCATGCATATTGCACATGGATTCTATCAGAGGAAATCATGCAGGTCTTAAAAATCTAGTCCAAAGGTACTTTAAGGCTTTTACACTTAATATATTTGATTCCATAAATACATATGCATGCAAGTTTACCTTGTTAGGTTTCAATGCCTTTACTGACAGTTGCTTTTCTAAGTTAAAAGTGCTGAATTTTTTCTAGATTATTTATTAATTTCTGCTTTTCATCTTTTAGACTGTCATATCATATATCTTTTGGTTCGTATGTTTGTGTTGAACAACATTTGCTACTAGTTACTTGGAATTTAAGCAAATTCAGTTTCAGAAATTTCTCTAGGACAAGCAAAATCTAGTATAATGCGCTTGGTCCTTGTGAGTTTTCCTCTAACTTACAACTGAGTTTTTTTGTTATAAAATGAAATGGATGCAAATATGTATCAATAGTGGTTATTAGTGAAAGTAATTAACTTTTCACTCTTACTGAATCATCTCGGATATTGTACTAGATTTTGGACATCAACATTTGTATATTCTTCCTTGAATCTGCTTAAGGAAATTAGATGCCACCTATGACAATATGAGCCATTAACAATTCATTGTTGGTGAAATATTAAACTTTCCTTTATAGTGTTAAACTTTAACTAGAGCTTGATAAAATGTCTAGATTTTCTTTAGCAAGGTTCAGAGGTTCTAGATAAGATAACCTTTGGAGGCAGCACCATATGTGAATCCATTTGGTTTTCTTGTTCTTGCACCATATCTACATGAAACTTGAAGTTGTAGCAAAGAACCACATTGGGTTTCATTCTGCAATTTAAACACAACCTTTGGAGGTAGAACCATATCTGAACCCATTCGGTTTCTTATGCATGCATATTACTTCTGCTCTTGCTTATGTATATCTATATGAAATTCGAAGTTCATCCTAGCAAAGTGCCGCATTTGTTGTTATTATGCAGTTGAGTGCGAACTAACATGCTTTTTAGAATAGTCATAGATAATCCTTTTATTCTGTATTCTCTCTTCCCATCTCCGTAACTAACATGCTTTTTAGAATAGTCATAGATAATCCTTTTATTTTGTATTATGCATGCTTTTTAGAATAGTCATAGATAATCCTTTTATTCTGTATTCTCTCTTCCCATCTCCGTTCTTGCACTTCCCCCTCCTGTCCTCCAACAAAATAAAAAGAAGAAAAATAGAACACCCTTAAACAATTGTGACCTGAACCATTGAGATTTAGGTCTCATATATATTAAATCCTGTCGTTTGCTTGAAATGTGAAGAAGTATTTTACACAATATATTGATTGTGTAACAAAAATCGTGGGCAACTTTGTTGCCACTAGAATTACCACTTTCTGGTCTGAGTATGTGGACTGGCTTTAGATCAGAAGTCCTTGGTTCCTTTCCTCCCATCCAATAGCTTCAAAATCCTCTAATTGAAGTTGCATGAATTCTCGAATCACTTTTTGCTAAGTTATTTAGTATTTAAGTCAATGTATTAAGCTTCAGCATACAAAGTTTTGACTTTGAAAGTACCCACAAAAGAAAAGAGGCTTCATAAATGACTTGCTTGAAGTTGCAGCAAAAACTAGCAGTTGAATGAAGAGGTCCAAGCCATATATATTTACTGGTCTGGTCTTGTATAGCCCATTTATGAATTGATATTTTCCTATTTCTCTGATATAGTCGTATACTTTTTTTATTGAATAATTTCTTCCCATCCATCACGTTGAATCTTTTTATCTACATCTTTAATTTCAAGTTTGTTTGGGCATTTATCCTCCCTCCCCCTAATTAGCTAGTATACATTTTTGAATGGTGTATCTCGTTATTTCTTGACCTGAATTTTGTCCTTGAAAATGACAGTTACCTTTGGGAAGAGTGGAAAGAGAGGAACAAGGAAACATCTGAAGATCTTTCTTCAAAATTCTTGAACTTGCGGTTTGTCTCACTTGAGGTACTGCTAATTACGGTTTAATATTCAGCTATTTCTCGATACGGTCTTGGAAACAACTCTGAGGGATTCAAGAAGCAGTTAACACTTGATGATTGCTTAGTTGCTGTCACTCTCGTGGACGCATATAATGCATTTTCTCTGATAATCTGTCAATTTATTGTCAGCTACCACAGCAGGAGAATTCATTTGATTGCGGCCTTTTCTTACTCCACTATCTAGAGCTCTTTTTAGCTGAAGCTCCTACCAACTTCAATCCCTTCAAAATAACCAAGTTCTCTAACTTTGTAAGTGGTCAGCATTGGTATTTTGGTTCATAGTGCAATAGTTGCTTTTTGTCTGATACTGTACAAAAAGCTCATCCAAGCACAATCCTTTTTTCCCTTCAATTTTATTATTTAATAATTTTAATAACTTGTGCCTTTTTATTTTATATTTGTTCAGTTAGCAATGATGTGATCTAAGGTTATGAGTCGTCGTGCAAATGCTTTAATTGATTTTTTTCTGGACTTTGGTCTCAGCAGTCAGGACCAGGAACCAAGTTAAAAGTTACTTAAAGATTGAGAATAACCTGTTGACTACTTGTGTTGTGATCAATCTATATATTTGTTATCTGTTCAGAATAATCAACTCATGGTTTTTATACTATTCCCCCCCCCCCCCTGTTTGTCTCTCAGCTTAATTTGGATTGGTTTCCACCTACGGAGGCGTCTCTAAAGCGCACTCTCATCCAGAAGTTAATTTTTGAACTCCTAGAAGTTCGTTCTCGGGAAATCAGTTCATCTCATTGCAGTGATGACAATAATTTTTCTGAAAAGATTGAAAATGAAAATGGTGTGGAGTTCATTTCGCAGAGTTTCAGTCCAGAAGTAGCTTATCATGGGAATTTAGATTCCCAAGCGGGTCAAGGGATTGAAATGACTCTGTTAGCATCATCTTCTATGAGAAACATGAGTAGTGTTAGTGATTCTGGCCTGGTTCTGAGGGAGTTTTTTGATCCAGGATTTGCAACAGGGCCTTTGCTCGGACAATTTCAATCTTTCGATCAGGTACCATATTACAATCTGAATGGGGTTATATCACCAACAGAGGTATTGAATTTCTTCGTTCTTTTGATAGTTTTCTGCTCACAATTAGGTTTTAAATGGTTTTGATGCACTAGTAACCTGGTGACACTTCCTATAGCTTTTGATGCTATGTTAGAGATGGAGGCATACTGGAAAAAAAAAAGAATGAGGGAAAATCAATTACTGTGAGAAATTGGTGAATAGAGGGACTTCTGCTATGTGATATTCTTTGTTTTATGTTCTCTTGGATTTCCATGCCCAACTACAAATAATCTGTTTTATTTACAGGAAGTGCAAACTGGTCAACAATTTGCTTATTTGGCTTCCGGAGAAACTGGTTTTCCGCAGTTCTCTGGAATCACACCTCAAGTTTGTGAACCTCCATCTTCATCAAGAAGTTTTGGCATGGGCATTACATGGAATCCTGGAATTTCTATGCAAGGAGATCATGAAATTGACCCATCTTTAGAAACATCTTCTGGCGATGAATATGATGACGATGATGTTGGAATCATTGAATGTAATCCCTTTCAGGCTAATGAGGATCAAATTGAAAAACAGAATACAGATCTGGAACAATCTCATCTAGTGGAAAATGTTGATTGTCTGAAGAAAGAATCCATGCCTGCCTCCATTGAGATGATGGAGGCGTCTATCAATGAAGTTTATGGAGCTTCCGAGGACACAGTGAAGATCTGCCTTAGCACTGAGGATGCAGACATTCGCTCCACCGATAGTTTATCTGTATTTTTGCATCAAAATCCTGGTGCAGCAGTGAACCAGATGGAACAGGACCCTGAACTCTTTGAAAAGAATGCCGAACTAGTTGAAGAGGCCAGAGGTGATGATGTGCAAACAATTGGTGAAGACCTCCCACCCGAAGATAATTCAACTCAATCATCATATAAAAACCCCAATATGCTTTTGAACAAGTTGGATCAGGATTCGGAACCCCTTGAAAACAAGGAGGCTAGAGCTGCTGATGTTCAAGCAATTAATGATGACTTCCCACCCGAAGATAATCCAACTACAGCGTCGAACCAGTTGAATCAGGATTTCGAAATGCTTGAAAACAAGGAGACCGTTGACCATGATGTGCAAATAACGAGCAATGATATGTCAGCAGAAATAGCCGAGCAACCAGTAGCGAAAAGGATGCGGCTTTCACCTTCCACTGAAGAGAGAGTGGACACATAGGGGAGCTGTCAAATTGGAATTTTTTTTGTTAGCTGGTATGTTTCCACCCTTTACACTACTAGGAATTCAGTCCTTAAATACGGACGTGTGATGCTGTGAAGCGTGAATAGTGTTGGTTGCCTCACGTCGATTTATGACACAGTGGGGTAGGAGGAGATTTGTTTTAGTCCTTTTGGGTAGCTTTCTTGACGTTTTAGGCATATATTAAATCGTACTATGTTAAGGCACGATTTACTTAGTACTATGAACTTGACCTGTTACTTGCATGACAACCTAAAACTTGTTTAAGCGGACTTAAACTGATTACCATTTGGACTAACCTCTGTCGGTAACCCTAATAGTAAAACTTTATATTATGTAATAGATCCTAACCGTAATAGTAAGAGATGATTCTTTTATACCGTATAAACTAACATCATTTACGCAAAAGTACTGTATTTGTACTGTATTTTTTAATATAAAAGATGTAATTTTGCTCAAGTCATATGATATAGTATGACATATAATATATCGTAAGTTATAAAACTTCAAAATTATTTGATTATGTCTAGACCTATCCGGTTCAAACCTATCTGAATCCGAAAAAATCTAAATCCCAAAATATCCAACCCATGAATCCGTTCAATAATAAGCCTTGCAACAAAGCTTCATGAATGAACCCCGTACAACTAATGGCATTTTCATTTTGTTTCTTATAATGGCAATAACATCATATCCCCAGAATCCTAATTCAATGCCATGATCATTCTTGTCAAAGATGAAAATAACTCATCTGTACCACATTCACCAATGAGTTTATGATTTATTGATTTCAAGCTTGGCAACCCAGTAGCCGAGTTGATCGGCAACACATGCTAAACCGGTTGAACCATATGAACTGAACTTCTTGACTGCATTTTCTACCCCAAGAAAATCATACACATCATTATCAAATACAGGACTTATGCTTCTCATGTCCTCTAGACTCAAGTCTTGAAGCTGGCAATTCTTGGAAACGCATAGCGCAACTGACCGTCCGACTATATCGTGAGAAGTTCTAAAAGGAATCCCCTGCAGAGGTTAAAATGGAAAAAGGGTCATGGATTTTGTTGTTTTTGGAAAAAAAATACACACGGAAAACAGTGGGAAATGGAAAATAGAAAAGGAAGCAGTTATTATATTAATTAAGCAAGAAATCAAATAAAATCTTAAACAAAAATGAAAAATCAACAAATACGCAATAACTTACCTTTTTAACTAAATAATCAGCAAGTGTTGTGGCATCAAGATAGCCTGCAGGTAAAGCCTTTCGTATTCTTTCATCATTGAAAGTAATATTCTGAGCAAACTCAGCGGACACTTCAAGCATGCCTATGACAGTCTTGACGCTATCAAATGTCGGTTCCTTATCTTCCTATTTTAACAGGGAAAGAGAATGACTTGGTAATTACTCTAAAGATATAAAGAAAATACATGAAAAGAAGCACAAATAGATGAGGCTTTAGTACCCTTACGATAACTACTTCAACAACATAAAACCAACATCAATGTATAAAGTCAGGTGTCCATGAAATGGATATACCGAAATAACCACACATCAAGTGCATAAATAAGTTTCTACCTGCAAATCACGATTATATGCAAGAGGAAGTCCCTTGCATAACGTGAGAAGGGTAACCAAATCTCCAATCACTCTAGCAGACTTTCCTCGAACAAGTTCCATTGGGTCAGGATTTTTCTTTTGAGGCATTATGCTACTTCCGGTGGAAACAGAATCACTAGGTGTGATAAATCCAAACTCCTCTGAAGCCCAAAGTACCCATTCTTCACCAATTCGAGAAAGATGAACCGCGATGATGGAATTAGCAGAAAGAAACTCTAAGACAAAATCCCGATCTGAAACTGCATCAATACTGTTTAAGAATAGAAAATGCAACTCTGTTAGCACAATCCTATGGAAAAGACAACACAACTTCTCAGGCTACAAGTCATAAAATGGTCATGTGCAACATTCCAGAAACTGAAATATGATGATTGTTTCAGCACATACCTGTTCCTCATGGGAGCAGTGAATCCCAAAGCATTGGAAGTCATAAACCTATCAATCGGTAAGCCAGTACCAGCTAGTGCACATGCACCTAGTGGACTGAAATTCAACCTAACTTTACAATCCAATAAACGTCCAGCATCACGGTCAAGCTGCAACCAAAAAGGTTGAGTTGGTGATTCTAGAGGCAAATTTACTAAAGGTAAGACACCATCATGAAAATATACAGAAATTGAATTAACCACCTGCAATTTTTTTTCTCAATTAGCATATATAAGAATCACCTTTTTTCTTTGTTGTTTTAAGAAAAAAGGCATGGCTTTCGCAGCAACATATTGATTTGTTAAGAAGTTGATGAGCACATCATATCATGTGGATTCCAACATTCAAAGACTTCAAATGTTATGTTGACTTGATCATAACCACTAACCATTTGTAATCACTATCTATAGGTGTTTACTCGGGTTCCTATATTTCCTTCTGTAATTTACCCTTTGAGAACCAAGCTGCATACCACAAATTTGTTTTGCCATCAAAAGTAGTCCTTTTTCTCTTGTAAATGTTTAATCAGATAGGCTTCTTTCTAAGTTAAAGAATAGGAGCACAAAATTTTACAGTTAACCAATAAAGCAACCACTTTGTTTTTCTATATATATGTATGTGCATACCTGTGTGTGTGTGTATGGATGTTCAATTTCATCTAGACTAGCTTATGGATTCAAACCTGCTCCACAAAAGCTAGAAGAAGATGTTGAAGCAAAACAGGTTGTGCCCTCTGTAAATGTGTATATCCAGGAATGATGAGACCCTCATTCTTTAAAGCCAATTTCACCAAAGCAACTTGGAGATTTCTAATGCTAGCAACAATCCTATCAATAGCATCACGACACCACAAGCGAAAATCAGTCAAAACTTGGTCATTTCGGCTTCTAGCAGTGTGGAGTTTCTTCGCAGGCTCACCAACCATATCACCAACCATATCGGTTAATGCAGCTTCAATGTTCATGTGAACATCTTCCCGGTCAGTTCTCCACACAAATTCACCTGCTTCAATGCTTCTCTCTATTTCATCTAGACCTTTCAAAATACTATCCCTTTCACTTAAACTAATCAACCCCTACAAGCACACACACAAAAAAGCACATGCATTCAAATTAGCAAAATGCCATCATATAAATGCCAAATTGTTAAATTTGGGTTTTGCATTTACAGTCTCAAAAACATTCTAAAAACAACAATTGAAAGAGAGAACCTGTTGAGCAAGCATAGAAGCATGGGCTTTACTTCCCATAATATCATGCTTATACAACTGCTTATCAAACGAGATAGATTCAGTGAACTTCTCGACGATATCTGTCACACTCTCTTCGAATCTCCCACCCCAGAGCTTGGTCTCCTTTGGGTTAGTGTCGGCTCCGGCTGAGTGGCTCATGGTGCACAACAATGGCTCGAACCTGGACTTGGCTCTGCGCGGCAATGGGAGTATGGGTGTGGGGTTAGAGATGGATTTATTGGCTAGGAAAGTGGATTGTGAGGGAAAAGCTGGGGCTTGCAATGAAGGAGAATAAAGCAACGACGCCATTAAACAAAATTGAAGAAAGAAAGGGAACGAATAAAAAAGGAGAATACTTTTAGTGAGCCTCGCTTGCTTATACCTTCGGCATCTTCAGTTTAGCCGACAGGGTTTAGGGTAGTTTCTTGCCGGTTTCCTCCCTCAAACTGGGTCGGTCGGAATGGAATATGGTTGGTTTCGGATCTTGCATCTCCGGGTCATGATTTTGGGCTAAATGGCTTAATAAAGTCAAGAGACTTCTTCAAGGGATTCAAGCCTCATCTAATATCTCTTATTATGCAGGCTACCTAAGGAGCTTTACGGTTGAAGAAAAACAAAAACTTTGTTTTCTTATTGTATTTAGAGGAATAAATCAGCTTTCTTAATTAATTTTTTTAAATAATTAATTTATCAAATAAAAATCTTAATTTGTCTACTATTTTAACCTCAAAATCTTAATTTATCAAATAAATGCATGAAAAGGAATGGAATCATATATAGAAACGGTGTAGTGATTGTTACGTACAGGAACATACTAGAAAGTTGTATATTCTGATAAGGATGAAAAAACTGGCTTCAGAAGAACAAAGGTTTCTTATGCGCTCGAAAAAGGAATTTATTGATTCTCTCTCAATTAGTTGGATCGTAGGTGCGATAATTTATTTTACGGGCGAGGTTTCTGGTTTAAGTCCAGAATGACCCAACTGTATCAAGGAAAAAAGTAGAAGAAGCATCTGACTCCTTCATGTATGTTTCACTTGGCTTGGGGATATAGTTCAGCTGGTAGAGCTCCGCTCTTATAATTGGGTCGACAAGACCGGGTATCGACTGATTTAAATAAAATCGATCTCGATTATGGTAATTACTGATTCTTAAAAATTAGAATTAATTTCGATCTCGATCATATTAGGTTTTAAATTTTAAACCCGTTACTGATAAAAATCGATTTTAATATCGAATATCCAGTTAAAAAATCAAGATTCAATTTTAATTTCAATTACAAAGAGACTTAAATTTTGAATCTAATTCTGGTTGTTGTTTTTTTCCACCCCTATTTCTTACAGCTTCAGAGAAAATAAACAACACATGTAACTTATGTCACTTAAATCACAGAGTTGATTGGGTTTAGGTTTGTCCTGATCCTCGGAAAAAAATCTTGACGACTTACATGTGTTGAATTTTGATTGGGTTTTTAGCTACCAATCATCCAAACCGAAATATTGAAGTTGGGCAACTGACAAACCATAATCAATACCAGCGAGGTTTGGATTGGGTGTTAGAATACGGTTGGCTCGGATGTTGGTTGGGATATAGAAATAATTAAGGATTATAAAAATTTTATAATATATATGGAATATCGTTAAATATTTTTAACGTTAAATATCGATAAATATTATTAAATTAATTAATAAATTTATTTATTTTTTTAAATTTAATATTTAATTATAAATTATTTTAATTAAATTAATTATATACTGAGTCTTTAAGATTTTTAATTTTTATCAATTAATTTAATGTTATTCAATGAACTTCGGTATTAATAATGTTTGACACATATAATAGACTCATCCCAAGATTTAACTCTAAAATAACTGCATAAACTATGTTTTTATATTAGATGTTTGATTTGTTTATAAAAAATAAATATTTTAATTTTTGATCATAATAAGTAACTTAATTTACTTTAAAATAAATTTAAAATATTTATTTAATTAAAAATACTTTAAATATGTATTTTAGTTTAAAATATTTAAATATCAATTAAAAATACTTAATTTTAACATTTTTTATAGTTAAATTAATATTAATAAAAAATGTTTTTTTAATTTATGATCTGTTTGCATGTGCAACATTGGCTGTGTTGATGATGACCGGAACATGGAAGTTGATTTCATATGTGGTCCTTTGGAATTTCGTATTTTTATTTATTTATTTTCTTGGTGTCAGAGTGATATGAGTAATTGAATATGAAATTTTTAATAAATTTATTTTTAATTATATATTTTAAAATTATTAATTGTTTAATTCAAATAAATATTATAAAATATATTTATTGAGAATGCTTTCAATTCAGTTTATTATATTTAAAATATTGAGATTCAAAATTATGTTATTGAAGTAATATAGTTTATATCTCTTTTAGATCACCTTATAGTCGATAGTTTACATAATTTTTAATAATATTTTAAGTAAAAATATCTATTAACTTAACATTTATCTATATTTATATACGGATATTCATTGTTTAGGTACATTAAATTAATCAATAAAATCAAATTTTAATTCAGCCTTCAACATGCCCTTCGATTCTTTTACACCAGCACATTGCCAAACACCCATTTGCCCTTTAATATGATTCGGTAAGTTGTGAGTATGATCGGGTCTAAAACTGATTCTAATTTTTAAGAACCGATAATTACCGGGACCGAAATCAATTCTATTTTAATTGATCGAATACTCAATCTTATTCACCCTAATCTCGAATCATCTCCTTTTTGACCCAACTAACTTCACACTTGTACGAGCCCTCTATTATTTTTTTTAGTCTCCAGTACCATTTCTCTCCCAAGTCCTACCCATTTTTTTTTATCAAATTAAACTAAATTAATTAAATGTACAAATATAAAGAATTATATATATATATTTATGTTAATTTATTAAACTATTTTATCATTAACCATTAAATTTTTTAATGATATTGGATTTATTTAATATTTTTTAGTCAAATATAATTTTATAATTTTTTATAATTAAAATAATTAAAAAACTTAGATTATTTATATAATTTATTCAAAATTTAATTATGTTATGATACTAAAAATTTCAAAGAAACTCACAAATTTTATTTGTAGATAACTAATCGGAAGCTTTAGATTTTTAGGTTAGTTTTTATTTGTGTAAATAGGGTGTTTAAAATTTAACGTGGAATATAAGTCAAAAGCTACGGTTCTACCTTTTTTTAATATTTATTTTGTTAATTTTAAAGGGAGAACGCCACCTGCACATGACGTTATTTCATTTATACTATTTATTTTAATTTATATTTTTAAATATTAATTAAAATTTTTATTTTCTTAATTAAAAAAATAAACTATCCATCCAGTTTTACGAAATTAATTTTTGTTTATAAAAAACACCGGTGATTGTGTGAAGTAAATAAATAAATGAAAATCACAAGGCAAAAGCCCATAGAGTGGGAAATTCCTGGGAAACGGGCGGGTTAGGGTTACTTGAACAACACTCGCACGTTTTTTCAGTTTTCTGGTCAAATCCGCCGCCACGTCCACCCTTTCTACCGCACCTCATATCTGACCTGGAAACAAAATTCCGCCACAAATGTCGTTAATCATCTACACCCGTTCTCAGTTCAACACAAATTAATTCCACCAATCCCATAACATCTTTCCCCTCTCCTCGTCAGCAGAGTGAAAAGCACTGCTTAATAATTGCAAATATATTATTATTATTCGCTGTGTTCCTAATGAATCTCTCTTCTTAAGGAGTCTTTTTCTTATCTCTGTTTTAAAAACAAAGTTGATTCTTGCAAATGAAGTGAAGGGAGAGAAAACAAAAAGGAAAAGGAAAAGAAAGAAAGAAAGAAAGAAAATTGGTGGGATTTCGATTTCGTCACCGCATCTGAAATTTTGGGTCTTTTGCCTTTTTCGTTGGGGAAGCTTTGAAGGTACTTTGTTTGTTGACATTTTTTTGGTTCTTTAAAGTTTCCAATGAATCTTCTTCTTTATATTCGAATTTTGAGACACAAGGAATGAACTTTGTGTTCTTTATCTTCTTTGTTTTGCTTTGCATACATCAAAGAAGAAGCTTTTATCGTCAGCGTGTCAACCTTTCTTTGGGATTGAAATGGATTATTTTGAGATTCTGTTTGTAATTCTGTGATAAAATGGAAATGGAAATATGGGATTTTAGTTTTATGGTTATTTTATTGATAAATTTAGAAGTCTATTTTTAGCTGGCTTACCCCCAATTTTTATGGGACCGGTTTATCACTTAGCATATTTCATTCTTCTGGATTATGTCTAAATTTATTGTATTTGCACTAAATATTGTCCAAGGCTGTATTTTTATGTTGTCTCTAAAGGAAATTGTGTTATTCACAAAATAAGATTTCAAACGTTTCAATTTGATGGTTTGTTTTTGCTGCATCTAATTCCTTAAGAGAATTCTGGGTTGAATGCAGTTTTGTTAAGTATGTGATTTGTTTCAAATGCAGAAAGTTCTGATCAAATTGTTTATCTTCTGATTCAGATTCTGCAGGGGATTGGATATTAGCCATATTTGTGTTTCATATTCCAAACTTTTTCTTGTGCCAAAAGATTGAAACGAATTGTTGCTTTGGTTGTTTGAATATATGGCTTTGGCCTTTACTCATCTGTCATGGTGGTTATGGAGTGGGAAACATCAAGAGTCTAGAACTGCCAATGGATCCTCTTTAAGTTCCTCACCCGATTCAGGGTTATGGGAATCAGATAACCTGAAGTTTCCCCGGATTAAGAGGGCTAATATGACTTCTTCATCGAAAAGAGTTAAGAGGAAATGGCATAGTCGGGAGGAAAGAAAGATCGATAGGGAATATGATGTAGTTCTTGTGCCATCTGATGGAGGGTGTGTTTCGGGGTCTGATTCTGACGGTTCTGATTACTCCATTGGATGGTTGGAGCCTCATGGACCTGGATTCCTGAGTGATGATGATTCAGATAACAGTTTCGCTGTGTTGGTTCCATGTTATGGGCACAATCAGGATAATGTGGTGGCAGATTCAAAGAACAATATTCTCGGTGCCATTGTGAACATTCCTGACAATTATTCTGCCGGTACCAACCTTTTCTCATCTGTGTTTTAATGCTAAGAATTTGTATTAACTTTCAATTCCATTGTCTTTATTGCTTAGCAAGTCAATGACTAGATTGGTTCTAAGGTTTACATTGCAAGTCTCTGATATCATAGGAAACAACCTGGATTTGAATCATGTAAACTCCATATAGGTTTATTTCCCTTTCACGAGCTTTCAAAATGTTATTTGGGATGTGTGTTTATGAAAAGGAAAAAGGCTAAGAAGCCGCTCGGCGTCTGGCAGGTCATAGACCAGCCACTTAACACTAAATTTAACACCTGAATTTGTGATATAGAGCATATTCAACACTGTGAACCTAGATGCACTTTTTTATGTTTTGAACTTGTCGGCAGATATTGTTGAAATGCTTGCTTGAATTGTTCAAATTATTGACAAATTGTTCAAAGTTGCATTAGGAAAAGTATGTGCATTAGGAAAAGTGTTTTTTGGTTAGTTGTGAGATTTATGCATTGAAATTCTTATATACATTGAACTGTGTTAATTGGGAATAGAGACCTATTAGATTTTATTTTGCAATATTGTATTGAAGATATTTTCTGGGAGCCATGTGCTTTAAGTTTTCAATCATGGTCTTCTTCGGTAAGCTATACGGAATTTTCTGAAGCATATGTAATGCTCTAAATCCTTTTCTTTGTGTTCGATTTGCAGAAAGCAAAAAGTACGTGGAACAGTGGCTTTCTTCCCTGCAGACTAACTGATATCATGCACCGTTGAAGATTGCATATGAATTCCCATCTGCTGGAAGAACTTGGTCTAGTGTTTATAAATATTGTATAAAGATGTTGTAGATAGCGTAATTTTCTTAAAAAACAAAAGATTAGAAGACGGGAGGCGGACGAATGGCTTGCTTCATTGATTTGTTGTTGCAAATAGAATTGAATCAGAACCTAAATCAACTGATGAGCAGCGGAAACAACAGTGAGGAGTCCAACATGGTGTGAATATCGGACTAAACATGTCCCTCTTTGCTGTTTCCTTTGAGTCCCAAAGAGAAAGGAGCCGACGATACGTCTTCCTTGCGTGCTGTTCAGATGAAGTAGATTAATGTTCATTTGTGTGTGGTAGATTTATTGAGAGATTTGGCTAGAAATAAATGGAGAAAGTTGTGTGTGTATTCTATTCTTTACTGTAAATATCAGTGTACATACATGTTCTCGATGTATTACTGTCAATAATATATGAATTGTTTGAGTATTGTGTATATAACAGAAATCTTTCTTTCTCGCTCGATGTTCTTTGAATCGCTTGTTCCGATGCTTGCTGTTTTTCCTTGTCGAGAATTATAGAATTTGGCAGCAAATGACCAAATGATTCATCAATGTTTCATGGAAAGGAACTGAAAGTGCCAAAATGGAAATGAACAAGGCAGTTCTGGGGCTAATGTTCAAGGAGATGAACCAGCTAATGCGAACTGTGCTGAACTCCACAATGGTCTTTTATTATATACAAACTGAAAATTGCACCATTACTCGAATATTTAGATATGGTTATTCATATGCAAGGTCTACTTAAACAAAAATAAATTACTTACCATTTTGATCGACTAACGTTACTCGAGATTTAAACCTTAATTTTCAAGAAGTTGTGACTTTTTGAACAAATAGCAGCATGTGTTTTTCAAAGTCTAAAGATAAATAGCATTCGGACATCCTATTATAGGAAACCCCAAACATAGCAAAATCAACTCCACTTTGACACACTGACATTTGGCCATGCTGTTCCTATTTTGGAGCTTTGTCAAAAGGATTCAACACATAATCCGGTCCACCCCCTACCCATCTGCAAAACTTTTCACTTTGGTTCCATTCTTTCATGGCCATCATCACCTTTGTCAATGGGATCTAAAGAGACAGACAAATTAAAAGGATGTTGCAGAAAGCTGCAAGCAATGCATATTCATGGTGGTGGGCAAGCCACATTAGGACAAAACAGTCTAAATGGCTTGAACAGAATCTTAATGGTAAGCATTTCAATGTCTGGGTGCATGCATGCATTTCCCTTTATTTTCTCAGAACAAGGAACATTGTTTATGTTGCTCATACTCTTCATTTTTCTACGATATAAGATCGAATATATTGGTTTCAAAGTGACAGTTAACATTGATACTTGAAAGTTGAAAATTACAGATATGGAGGAGAAAATCACTGATATGCTGAAAATCATTGATCACGATGGAGACACCTTTGCACAGAGGGCAGAAATGTATTACAACAAGAGAGCAGAACTTGTAAGCCTCATCGAAGAGGTTTTCCGATCGTACCGGTCGATGGCAGGAAGATTCGATCACTTGTCAAAGGACCTGCAAAGTGCCAATCGCACTATTGCTTCTATGTTCCCTGATCAGGTGCCATACGAAATGGACGACGACGATGATGATCCCTTTCGTCACAACAAACCATTTCACAAAGTTAAATCTCTGAAGGAAGAATGCAGGGGAACACCGAAGAATGCGGTCGGATTTCAAGCTTCGGGGCTGAACAAAGATGAGGCATTGAAGGAAATGGATAGGCTTCAAAAGGAGATGTTAGCACTGCAAACTGAAAGGGAGTTTATGAAGAGTTCATATGAGTATGGATACAAAAAGTTCAATGAAATCGAAAACCAGATAACTGAGAAGCAAAAGAGAGTATGCCTTTTACAGGATGAGTTCGGAATCGAGTCTGTTATCGATGACAATGAAGGCCGGACTCTAATGATGAACCAAGCTCTTAAATCATGCCAAGAGTCGTTGGATAAGTTGAAAGAAAAGCACGAGCAGTCGACAAAGGAGGCAAGAGAAGAATCCAGAAGGATTAGACTTGTAAATACCAACTTTGAAGCTCTCAGGAATAAGTTTAACTCCCTACAGATGGAGAAGGCAAAGCATGTAAGTTCGACTGCAGAGCTCGACAATGAAGATGACAAAAGAGAAGATATGGAAGCACCAGATCAGCAAGTGAGTTCAACTATGGAGCTTAATAACATGGACTACGAGATCGAATCTGAAGAAAAAGAGAGCCTAGACATCGAAGCATTGCGAAAGGAGATCGAAGAGAAGCTTCAGTTAGGCCCAAGTGAATCTCTTACAATGCAACAGCTTGTTGAGAAAATTGATATCCTTGTGAAGAGGGTCATTCGTTTGGAAACTGCGGTCTTTTCAGAAAAAGCCCAGGTTAAGAGATTGAAATCCGAAGTAGATGAGCTTCAGGAACAATTTAGGAGCCTGGAAGAAGACAAGGCAGCAGTGATAGAAGATTCGTCTGCCATGGAAAAGAGGATTAAGGAGTTGGAAGCAGAACTAAGTAGAGTAAAAGATCACGTAAAAACTGTTGTAGACCAAAATGACAGCCTCAAAGCTGATTTCACTGAAGTAATTTGTAATGTTAATCATTTATCAGAGAAGCTACAGGAGGTCAAGGGCACTGAATTCTCCCAAGATGTAACAACCGGATCCAATGCTGAAGCTGCCAAGGGAACTGAAGAACACGAACTCGAGTTAAAAGACACAGAAACTGGATTGGAAAGGAAGGACAAAGATGTTTCAGCCGAAGGAGAAAACATTGTTGATTCTGATCCAAGCTACAAGCTTGATGGTGATCCTGAAAACGGTCCAGAATCAGTGGGAGGAGACGAAGCTGATAAGAAACATTCGTCTGTTGATTCAAGCTACAAGCATGATGGTGATTCCGAAAAGGGTCCAGAACTAGTGGGAGAAGACAAAGCTGATAAGAAACATTTATCTGAGACAGCAGGCAGTGTCCCTGAAGCTGAGGTTGACAAAGCCAAGGCCAATGAAGAAGAGGAACCTAAATGGAAGCAACTATACTTGAGTGGACTGGATGATGGAGAAAAGATTTTACTAGACGAGTACTTGCATGCTCTTCAGAATTATAAGGAGGTAAGAAAGAAGCTTAACGAAGTAGATAAGAAACACCGCGACACATTCTTTCAACTGGCATCGCAGATACAGGAACTGAAGAATGTGGTCGCCTTGAAAGATCAAGTGATTTAGTCATTACGCCAGAAATTGAGTTCATTAGAAGAAAACAAGGATGTGAACTCGGTTGAACATGAAGCAATTCGACTAAGTACGAGCCAGGAATTTGACTTAACCGAAGCCATTCAGCAATCGCCAATAAACCAGGAATCTGAATCTGCAGAGAAAATGGGAGTACAAGTTATGCAGGTAGAACCTGAAAGTAGACCTCATGGCATTTTAACAGTAGAAGATGAAATAAGATCAGAAATCGATGACTTGCTGGAGGAAAACCTCGAGTTCTGGTTGAGGTTCAGCACATCAGTTCATCAGATACAGAAATATCAAACTTCAGTGAAGGACTTGAAAGTGGAGTTATCGAAAATGAGAGGAAGAAAGAATCAAGAAGTTGGAAAGCAGCAATACATGAAATCCGCAGCACGCCCCATTTATTTTCACCTGAGAGAAATAAAAACTGAACTAACATTGTGGCTGGAGAACACTGAGGTGTTGAAAGACGAAGTCCAAGATAGACATTCGACGTTGTGCAACTTCCAAGATGAGATAGCAAGGGTGACCAATGCAAGGGACCGTAGTGGAGAAACTGGGATCAGTGTATATCAGGCTGCCAAGTTCCAAGGAGAAGTTCTCATCATGAACCAGGAAATCGAGAAGGTTGGTGAACAGTTGAAATCGAGCTTCAATAGTGCCGTACAACTCAAGCAGGAAATTCATAGAATAATGGCGGATTTGGAAAAGGAGCTTTGGTCGTCACCATCCACAACTTCACAATCCCAGTCAAGATCATGGCAGCCCCGAATCCCTCTGCAATCTTTCTTATTTGGACTCAAGTTAAGGAGCAAGAAGAAAAAGAAATCATTGCGAAAACAGCTCAGTTACATAATAGAACCTACAGAACCCTCTGAATAGACTAAGTCTCTTGCAGCTCCATTTGTTAAATTTCTTGGACACCACTGTGGAAGATTTCTCATCTTATGTTCTCATTTCAGTTGTGTTTCATGTCTCATTCTGAAAAATTGACTTGTAACATATGATACAGAAGAAAAGTGAACAAATTTATTCTCATGAAAAAGGAAAATAATCAAAGGAGCTTTTCGCTTTTCCTTTCTACAAAAACTACAAAGGGATTACACCGGCGATGAATGCAATTTCCTTCTTTTTCACGAGATTCATTTTCCAGATAAATCTACAAAATATTTTTCCTAAAATAGCAGGATAAAAACCTAAAATTGACAGATATAAAAACTATAAACAAGATGCCATGTCTCACTATGTAGCTTGGCCAGTTTCTGCTGTGCTTAAAACCTCCAGATTCTTGGGGCAGCCATCATTTAAAGGGGCAGCTTTAGCCGTAGTCTCGGTCATGCTCTGATTCCTGAAACTTTCTTCAGCTTTAGGCTGACTCACGCTTTTTTTAACCAATGAACAATCAGTCTTACTATCATTGGCATTTTCACTGTCTTCAACGAGGTTTGCTTTGGCATGTACTTGATCACCTTTATCTGTTAATTCCTTATTAGGATGTCCTGTAACAGCCTCAAGATTCTTCAACTTGGATTCCAGATTTGGAACAGCTTCTTTATGATCTTTAACTCCCTCGCCTCCTTCATTCTTTGAAGCACGTGCTCTATTTTCCCACGCCTGCTCTTTAGGCAAACTGTCTGGCACAGAACCCTTGATCTCCATTGCAGCCTCCAGAGAAGGACCTTCAGTGGTTGGACCAGATCTAACAGCATTACATTTCTGAATTGGTGCATTGAATGGCGAGGATGAAAGGGATGAAGTATGCTCAACTCTCTGTGATGCAAGTTTTGCTGAACCAGGATGCAAGGTAGAAGATGTGACAGGAGAAGAGTGTGATTCAGCTGTTAGACCAGTAGAAACATACGGGGATGAGGTTCCACTTGGCATGGGAGGTTTAACAGAAGAGCTACCTGAAGTCATAATATGAATAGCATTTTTGGACTGAGCAGCCTTCAGCAGCGATGCAGCATCCTTTGGGCTCCCAATGCGGGCCCCAACAGCAACAGCAGTGGCATCTATGAATGAACCTTTGGAGGAAAAAGGTTTTGTTGGGGCTTTTTTCAAGGTAACCCGAGATTTTAAAGTAGAAGCAGATGATGATTGTGTAGTCATGGGACCATGTTGAGGCTGATTTGGGACTTGGACTGAAGCAACATGACCTTGCTGGGATGGACCTTGGGTTGGCACAGAAGTCAACGGGCCATATTGAGGTCGCTTATGGTATGAGACAGAAGTTTGAGATTGATTTTGGGCTTCAACCGAAGCAAGGTGGCCTTGTTGGAACTGATTTTCGGCTCGAGCTGAAGCTTCACCGCTTGCAATTGGAGGTGCAGAGCCGGATGCAGCCTTCAAACCTGGGTCCAAGTCAGTCTATTAGAAAGAGAACAAGAGCAAATAGCCAGCAAGAAAAAAGAAGGTTCCCATAACTTCATCACATCATAAGTTTGGCGCACTTGCTGAAAAGAAAGTTGCCACATCAAACACTTCAAAGAACTAAAAACTGGAGAAAATTACCAGGTGTATTTGAACAAGCAGCTGTTAAATTTTTATCTGGCATAGGAAGGGCCAAGGACAAAGCATTACGAGTTGCCAACTGTGCCTCAGAAATCACCGAGTTTCCTTCCACATTTAAGTTGCCAAATCGCTTCTTAATAACACTCCATCTCTGCAAATATCAGAACAAACTTTCTAAGATTAGCTTGTAGAAAAGCAGAGGAAAAACCATTCTAGTGGGTAGTATGAATCTGCATGACCAACTTATAGCCATCTTATCAAGGTTCACAGAATTGATCAATTTTTTATTTTTCTTTTAAAAAAATACAGAACTGAAATATTCCGTTGCCGGGATTTGAACCCGGGAAAAGCTGGGAAAACCCAGACATCATGACCGGAATATATTAACAACGGATTGTTATTCTAGAGCAGCAACTAGATGATATTCACTAAAGAAGAAGCTAATTGTTTGAGATATAGAAACAGAAACACCAAAAATAAATTTGTGTCGTCAGTTTTCACCAATGTATATCATTCCATTGTAAATGAATGATCTTATCATAGTGACATTGTGATAAAAATTCAAAAAGAAAACACATAATGACAAGAAAAACAAACTTCTAACACCATAGATAAATACTAGTTCCAAAATAAGCCATCAAGATCGAATACTAGAAATATAAAATATTTTGGTAAATATTAAACAGAAGAAATTTTAAGCAATTATGTTTTTACTATCACATGATCAATGCAATGCAATAAACCAAAACATAACTTGCACATCCTATGCAAATCCAATATAGCATAGAAAGATGGAAGTGTTAAATGAATCTACTACTTTCACATTTACTAGACATTTTAATTTAAGTTTAATTCCAATATCCTCAAGCAACACATACATAACTAGATTTGTTATATTAACTTTATAAACATGAAATGAATTTCGGCCATACACAAAAGGATTGATGCATTTGCATCTATATATCGCATACAAAGCAGGATTGATATGCTATAGAATGAAACAGATATATAAAATAAACAAGTCAGTTTATTTAAACCTGAGCCAACTGGTTAGTAGTCCTATCTCCCTTGAAGTCTCCTCTTAAGATATTTGCCCAATTCCCTGCACCAAATTTCTGCACAGCAGCAATAAGTTCCAAATCCTCTTCTTCTGACCAAGGTTTTCTTTTCCTGCGATTTGGCAGGTTTGCACCAGCTGGTCCATTTCCTTCCAATGTTTCAGCCGATGGCACTGCAGGCAGAATCTTCTTCTGAACAGAAACTGGAACAGTAATGTTCATCCCTGGCATTGAGCAAGTGGGCTGCAAATTTTCTGAAGACACTCTAGATGATCTTGCATTAGGTATATTAATTGTTAATGGGGCATCCACCATTGAGCTGCTTGCAACGCTTGAGTCGTTTGGCAAACCAGAAGCAATCATTACCTGACAAGAATAACCATCTGAGTTGACTCGTTGGAAAAAAAGGGGGGGCAACAAGATAAACCAGTTAGGAAACTGGAAGAGAAGGTAGTCAGACAACGGATACTATTATTGGTTTGATTTCCACAAGGTTATAGATCTGTTTCATTGAGATTGCAAGTTACCCATCAACTAGATAAGGTCAAAAACCATCTTCATTCAGTATAATTTTATGACAATCACATATAATTTACTTACCTTCACACATGCTGCAGCCTCTGCTGAAGTTTCACTACTAACAGAAGGGTGAGGTTCCAATTCATATTCTAAGTCACTGTCATCGTCCTGCAAAAAAAAAGAAGTTAAATGACAATACTAGAGCCATAATAACTACCAAGAACACTTGTCTTTCAACCCAAAAGACTTTTATAAATTAACAACCACGACTTTATCCCTTTGAAGTTTGATTCATAGACAAAACAAGATTAAAACTTCCCAATTTCAAAGTTAAACCAATACTGTAGCAGATTGGCAGGCTATAAGTCTCTGCACGCCTATACACCCTCAATTATGAATGGAACAGTATATTAATTTTAAGGATGTGTTTACTTTTAACAGCAATTCCCAAAATAAATTCCAAGGCTAAACAATTCCAGATCTTTTAAATTAAAGATTGATATATACCATACAAAAACAAAACCTAGAAAACTGACCAAGGGTTCAGCCCCATCTTCCAGTTTTTCAAAAAAGCCCTCCCGGTAGGCCAAATGGCGCCATAACATCTGGTATTCCCTCGCATTAGAAATGCCAGTAGATGTCTTCTTGACTAAAGCATTCCAATCCAACTTTACATCAGGAAATTGTGCCACTTCTTGCAACAATGTCAAAACAGTAGTTGCTGTATACCTGCCCAAACAAAAAAAATGTATATCAAGCATCAACGATTAAAAAAAAAACCCAACATAACAAATCCTAAACTTAAATAAAAACTAAGAAAAAAAAAGGAGCAACCTTTGTAAAAGAGTAGAGATATCATCCTCACTGATTGAACCCTTCTTCTGTTTCTTGGTATTGGTATTTTCAATCATGGTTATTGATCGTTCGAAAATCACATGATAAGTGTAATGAAATTGGGGGTTTTCAAATCGGAGAAAAACCCTAGGAAGGGTTTAAGATAAAACCAAGTGAGAAATGAAAATCACCTAAACCCCTTTGAATGGAAAGAGATACAGAGAGAGTGAGAGGATGAAGAAGGAAAGAAGAAGCCTGTAGAGAAAGTGCTTGAAGGAAGGGAATGGGGGACCGTTGAAGAGCGTAGATAACACGCGCCTGACAAGGTTTTTTGGGGAGAAAGAAACGAAACCTCTTCGAAATATGGATCTTTGTTTTTATTTAAATCTTTTAAATTTATTGATTTTTGAAAATATCTTTTGAGTTTAATTTATTTTTTAAATTTAAATTAAACCTTAGAAAGTTACGAATCAAAAATAGAAATCCCTAAAAGGAATAAAAATATATATTTGAATACCTAAAAATAGATATTTTGTAGACTTATTTTGATATTAATCCTTCAATTAAAAAACCAAACTTGTTTACGATATCTTTGGGGAAATTGGGCTTACGTGTTGTATTTGGGCCGGAAATAGAGGGGATGTGAGATACAGATGTAAACTATGGAATTGTTACGATCTTAACGAGTTGAATAATTTATGAATTATTTAAATTCGATTCGGTTAAAATTTAATAAATATTCGATTTGAATTTAAATTCAAATTGAAATCTTAATAAATTAAATAGTGAAAAGTCTAACTCAAAAAATTTGCGAACAATTCGTTAACTTTTTAGAATACTTTTAGTAATTATTTTAAAATTATTTCATTCAAAAAATAAATCTAAATAATAATTATTAATTTATGGATAATCACTTTAGTTGTTATATATGCTAGTTTGGTGTATTTGTGGATTGTTAGTTTAGAATTTAGACTTTGAAAGTGTTCTGTACACTCTTTGATTTTTTTTATTAAATTTGTTAATTGATGTTAATATTAAGCCTTATATAGTATAATTAAAATTTATTTTTAGTTAAAATAAGATATTTTTTAGTGAGTTTAACACGCAAGTTAAACTTAATGAGCATTAAGTTGAGTTGAACAATAATTTTTTTTAACAAGCACGAGTTAAACATAATTTTAAAAAGCAACGAATCAAATCGAATAATAAAAAATTTAACAAATACAATTTAAATACTGTCTAACTCGGGATTGACTCGTTTGATAAACATCCTTGGTGAGGACAAGGTTTTTGCAAGGTAAGAAGAACGGATTTTTGAAAGTTTGATTGTTAAAATGCAAATGTCCTACAAGTTTAGGGACCACTTATGTAGTTTAGTAATAAAATTTATTTCTCATGAAAAGTAGTAAAAAGATGCTCATCAAATTTAATTAATTCATATAATCATCAATAAATTAATATTAATCGAAATTAAAGTTTAAATCTAACATTCATAAATTAAGAAATCTATGGGAATATATTTTATTCATATAATATATATATATATACACACGCGATAAAATTCACTCACAAACGTACATAAATAAAATTAAACAAGCGTTACAACAACAAATTAACCCTTGCCTCAAATTAAATATGATTTATTTTTATAATTAAGTTGCTTAAAATTAATTGGTAATATTCCAATAATTTCCAAGTATATTCTTCAGCTTTTCAATTTGATCCTCTGGCAGGGTCATGGTCACGATCTTCCCATTGCTACCATCTTTTTCATTACTAGGAAAAATCAGAAACGTTCCTTCATCGCCAGCTCCATTAATCATGTAATTCACAAACAGTGGTTTCAGTCCCTTGAGTTCTAATCCATAAAGATTTGCTCCTTCCATGTTTACGAATGTCGAATTTGCTCCGTAAACTATAAAATCCGATTTTTCTTCATTCCCCGAAAGAAAATCTTCGATCAAATCGTTCTCGGGCATCTGTTTATCAGCAATCAGCTTTGCTAATTCGATTATTTCAACCTTCGAAACGGAAAAATCAACTTCGACCGTACTCAATATCATACCATTAACCGGAAGTGTTGTTGTTTCATTATCTCGAACCAGAGGGTTGTTCGAACAAATCGTAATGGCTCTCGGACCCGAATCGTTTCTAACTTTCGACAATGATTGCCATATTATAGCCGAGACGATTTCGAAATCGGAGATCGTATCGGCTTTGCTTGGGTCATGAACAGAACCTTTTGTCATGATATGATGAAGTTGTTTCCCGGTAATGTGAAAAGAGTGAGTTACCATTTTACGGTCATTGTCGGTAAACCAACGGTCACCAACCGGGTCAACTTTTTTCAAGGAAAATGGTTTCCTAGAAACAAGAGCTGGGAATTCAGATTTCAGTGTTGGATTGTTCAGCTTCGCCGGAATTTGTTTTCCGGCCAAGATTTGTCCCCACAAACTTAGGAACTCCGATGCCGAAAATGCATCCCCTAACACGTGAGCCCAGCTGAGTCCGACCGATATGCCACCACATTTGAACCATGTGAACTGGAAAACAAAACAAGGTTATAGTTATAAGTTGAGTTTTTAGAATTAAAACAAAATGATTTAAATTAATGATAGACATTCCAATTACAATTATTGGTTAAATTTATATATTTTAAACTATATTTTTTAAATATATTTTTTATATTTTTACCGATATAGTTTTTTAATAATAATGGGTGAAAATTAAATAAATTTGAAGAAATCAATAAAGAATAAACTAATTTTTTATGCCATTCAATAAGTAACCGAACAAATTGATGTGTCATAAAAAACGACGTATACCTAAATTTCATATTATCCCGTAAGTTAAGAAGAAATAATAAATTTTCCTCACATTATAGGGTTGAAAAAATTCGATTTAGTTTAGTTCGATTCGTAATTTTATAAATCTATTTTAAGTTAGAAAATTTTTAAATGAAGTTTAAAATATAAAATTTAAATTTAAATAATTTAAAAATTTTAGTAATTAATAAATTAGTTTTTAAATTTGAATTGTCTCGTGAAAAATATATATCGTATATAGTTATTGAAAACTGATTAAATTAAAATTAATTATTATCATAATATTATAAACAATTATAATTAAATTTGAAAAAAACTTAACTTATTTTTTTAAATAACATTTGAATTATAAAATAAAGTTTATAAACTTAATTAATTTATTTTTTAATTTAACTCGACTTAATTAAATGCTGATCCTACCCCTCGGATAATCATTACCTAATTGTGCACGTTCTCCACAGGTCTACTTTTCATGAACTAATTTGCATTATTTGTACTCAATATTTTAAATATTATCTAATTGTTTTATAGTGTTGAGTTCGATTCGGTTAATTAAGTTGTTTTTAATGAGCTTGGATAGTCTAAGCTTAATTTGGCTCGTTAAGAATTTAATTTAAGTTCGATCTTGAGTTTAGTTCAATCGAGTTGAGTATTGAATGATCCAATCTTGCTAATTTTAAGGTTTAGATTTAAAGTTTAGAGGTTTAGGTTGTTGGGTTTAGAATTTATGGTTTAGATTTTAAGGTTTAAGACTTATATTTAGGGTTTATGTTTTAGGGTTAGAAATATATATTTTAAATCTAAAAAATTAAAAATTTTAGTTTAATATATTTTTGAGTAACTCGATTAGGCTCGTTAAGAACTCAAGCACAAATACAATCGAGATAAGTATTGTCTGAGTTTTTCTCATTTTAAACTTAATTTATAATAAATATTAATGAAAATTCATTTGGTAAAAGTGATGAATAGAAAAATAATTAAATGAATATTTTTAATTTGTTGATCCGTGATTGACGTGAAGAAAATAACACATAATATAATTTCTACTTAAAAATTTATAAGTTATGGGTTTAAAATTTTGTATAAGTAAATCATAACTCGAGTCATTTATAATTTAAATCATTAAACTTACCCTCTACTTTCGTATAGGTCACAAACCTTTAATTTAATCAGATCAAATCATTAAACTTTTATTATTAACAAATTAAATCATTCATACTAACACCGTTCATTATTTTAACAAGAAAATTGACTTAATAATCCTACTAAACATATTTTTTTTATGTCAGCAAGTTAATATTAATTAAAATTAAAGAAAAATATTTAAAATATTTTTACATTAAATTATTAAAAAAATGTAATTCAATTGATATCAATTTATTAAATTTCTTTAATAATTTAATACGAAAAATAATATTTTTTTTATTAATTTTAATTAATATTAACTTGCTGATATAAAAAACATGTCTAGCAAGATTATTGAGTTAGCTTTTTCATTAAAATATTTAACGATATTAGTATGAATGATTTAATTTGTTAATAATAAAAGTTTAATGATTTAATCTGATTAAATCAAAGGTTTGTGACCTATACGAAAATTAAGGATAAGTTCAATGATTTAAATTGTAAATGGTTCTCATAACTCATATAAATAATTTTAATTTTTTTTAAGATTATTGGATAGGTTAAATAGATGGTTGAGCTTAACGCAGAAACATGAGTTCATGACTAAAGTTAGTTAAGCATCTAATCAAACATAACAGGATTGTGTCCATGGAATTGTAATAATAAAAGAGAGTATAGAAACAATTACCTGGACAAAAACCAAAGGCGAGTATCCCAAATCAGGGCCAAGAACTTGATCATAAGCAAGCATATGATCAAGGGAATGGCCATGATCCCTCGCCGTAGCCAGCCATTCATCGACGCTCTGATTGCACTGAGCCTCGACGGCCCGGACGCCTCCGTCGTTGCACTTGATAAACGGCCGTCCAGTTTCCGATCTCCGGATCCTCCCGGAGACGGTGAAGTAATGTTCCAGACACCGAAACATGGGGCCTTTCAAGTCATGAACAGACAACCCTTGAGCCGCCTCAGGTTGGAAGAAATAAACAGCTTTGATATAATGGAGTTTCATTGCCAAATCAATGGTGGTCAGCTCGAGATCCTTGTTGCCGCCGGTTACCTTGGCGGGCACCATGGATGAGAGAAGATGGCCGGAAACGGAGGTTTCGAAAGACGCCGGCGCCATTGTGATTAAAATAGAGAGTTAAGTTTGGGTTCAGAGAGTTTGAACTTGAAGTTGTCTTTATAATTAGGCAAGGCAGAACAGAAAGGAAGGACTGAGCGGAGGCAGAAGCAAAGTGGTGGCTTTTAATAACATCCGGCGGAGGGAACGTGGAGAAGTTAACAGCACAAATTAATTACATATGATGTCATGCCAACGGTTTCTTTTCAAAAGTTCAAGTACTTTTTGTACCACTTAATTTTCTAGTATAAAGTTAAAGTAATCTCAAATATTTGAATTTTTTATTTTATTTTTTCTAAAAATCAATTTTTAATATTTTATTTTTATTTAAATTAATTCACATTAAATAAAAATAATTAACGAACGATTAATATTTTTTTATTAATATGACATATATGTATGACATAAGTTGTTGAGTGGTTGATGGTTCTAAAACGTAAAAAAAAAAAAAATTGAACATACATTCATTGGGTTATAAAAACCAACACACAACCACTAAACTATTTATTATATTGTTATTTTCTTATCACTTACTTTATTTATTAATTTCTTTATTGTTTTAAAGTAAAAAAATATTTATTAAAATATTTATTAATATATTTAAATATATTTATTAAATTAATTTTATTTTATTAAAATTACCCACATCTTCTCTCTCAAAACCCATCCTTTAAACCTTAAACTATATAATTTTAAAAGATTTAAACTCTAAATTCAACTTTAAAAACATTAACCTTAAATCATAAACCTCTAAATCTTCAATAAAAATTATAAACATTAAATTTAAAACCCTAAACCCTAAAAATTTAAAATCATAGAATATGATTTCGGTCTTAACTGATTTAATTTTTTAATGATTTAATGACTTAATTGATTAAATTATTATTTTTTAATAAAAATAAAAATATGTGATATGTAACTTTTCAAAATAGAAATAAAAATAAGTATCATATAATTAAATAAAATATAACTAAAACTATTAGTATATTAATAAATAATTTATTAATAAATAAATTAAAGTTTTAAAAAATGGCATTAGAAGGATTTGGATTGGTTAAAATAATGTTAATTTTTTTTAAAAAAAATATTTTCATATATATTTTCTAAAAATCAATGAAAACATATTTTTTATATTTTTAAATTTTAACTTTTTTTATTTTCTAATTTTTCAATCGAATATTTTTTTTCCATCGGATTTTATTTTCTTAAAATGTATTTCATTATCTAAAACTAAACGGACCTTAAATATCAAAATTTAAAATCATATAAAATAAAACATTATATATATATATATCATTAATCAATTAATATATCTTAGACATGATTGTCAACTTTAAAACAAAATGTCTTTCTTCGTACTTGATTGTTTTTCTTTTGTTTCTAAAATTAGTGTAACAAGTGTGATCCTTGATAAAAGTTTTGATTTAGCATACCCATCCCTCTCATCCTTACCATCCTATATCAAGAAAATAAAGCATAAATTTTTTCTATATTAAAATTTATTTAATATTTAATTAAATATAGATTAAATTTAAAAAAAAGAATTTTTGTTTATAATTCTTTTGTCTAATAATAATTTAGATCTAATAAATTTAAATATTTAATAAATTATATATTATCCATTAAATTTTGAGTTTAAATGTTTGATAAGGTTTTATAATTTTTAAATTTTAATCCATAGTTAATATTATCTCCTAGTAATCTGTAATTTAAATAAATTTTATTCATAGTTAATATTATGCCCCAAATTATACAATTATTATATTTTTAATCAAACTAATATTTAGGGTAAACCGTCTGACCATGTTAGTCAAAGTTATATCAAAATGCTATTACTAGGATATTTAAGTTAAACTATGATTAAAATTAATTACTACCTTTAACCACTCAAAGATTAAGTTTGAATATTGTATTGAAATTAACTTTGGCTATTAATTTTTTTAATAAAATTATCATTAATGTTATAGATATTTTTTATCATCAGTAATTATAAATTAATGATTATATTGATGTGAATTTGATTAATGCCCTCAACACTAATATAAATATATATTTAACGATAAATGTACGTTGATAAATTATTTTATCACAATTTGAATTATATTTGATAATTGCGAGGGTATATCGATATAAAATAACTTGTTTGAGGGTTTAAAGCATAGATATATAGGTAAGATAACTAAGCGTCAGTTTAATATTGCTTTTGAAAAGTGCAGAGAAAAAATGTGGTGAGAAAATATAGTGAAAAAGTTCTTTTGGAATTTTTAGTTTGAAAAATATGTGTTTAGTATTGTTGTCAAAAAGTGCTTTTTGAGAAAATAAATAACTATTTTAGATATGATGTTATAAGTTAAAAATATATATTTAAATGATAATTAAATTATTTTATATTATAATATTAACTTAAATTATGATAAAATATTAAAATATTAATAAATAAATAAATTATTTTTAAAAAGTGCTTTTTAGAAGTGCTTTTGAGAAAATATATAATTTTGTATGAATATGTATAATTTTTAAATTTAAAAAATAATTTATGTTAAATATAATTATGTATTTAAAAAATTAGATTATAATAAAATATAATAAATGAAGGTTAAAATTGTAATATGACTCCTAAAAGCACTTTCAAACGCAAAAGTTAAAAATTTTAGCTTTTGCGTTTGGGTTGAAAATCACTTTTCAAACGCAATTTTTTTTCAAAAACTAACCGTTTAGCTTTGCTTCTGCGTTTGAAACCAGCTTTTGACTCAAAAGCTGGTTTGAAAAGCAATGCTAAACGAGACCTAAATAAATATCAACGGGAGATGCAACATCAAAATTAATCTAAAAAATTATACTAAAAAAGTAATGAAGTTCTGAACAGGCGCAATAGGAGTGACCGTAAAAAGAGAGTTTCAAAATTTTGATAAACTACATTCATTAAATGATATAAATCTCGAAATTCATTGTAAAAATTTAGAAAATACTCTTACAAAATATGAGTTATAATTGTTAAAATATTATATAATTTTTCTTAAATGTGACAATTGATTATAGAATCCGAAATAATGTATAATAATTTTAATTAATTCTGTTAACTGACATTTTTTATCTGAATTAATATTTGAAAAAAAATTGTTACGCGATTGCACCTAAAATGAGCCGACTTATTGATTAAAAAAATTTAGTTCGATTGATTAATTAAGTTAAAATCATAGTATAAATATCTAGGGATAAGCAAAACTCGACTCGACTTGAAAAGTCGAATAATTCGACTCGACTCAAGATAAAAATACTCGACTTATTTTGACTCAACTCGAAATTTCATAAACTCGACTCGAAAAAATTTCAAATAAAGTTTGAGTTGTAAAATGAAAATACGAATAACTCAAAAATTTTAGTAATTAAAGAATTTATTTTTAAATTCAAGACGAGTCTCTCAATTTTTTATGATATAAATATATTGATATATAAAAATATGAAGAAATATTACCACATATGAAAAATATAAAAAAGTATATTTATATATCTTATATGATTAGAGAAAATCGTTTAAATTATAATTAAATTGTACTATAATATGATAAATATGACTCGTCAACTCAAATAACTCAAAATTTTTTACCTCGATTCAACTAAACTCGATCGAATACTCACCTCTAAACCTGATAATAAAAAACAAGTGAAAATATAAAGAAAGGATCAACTACTTTTTGATTATGTTTGAATGAAAATTCATTGCAATTCACGAAAGCAGACCTATCAAATTCATGAAACTCATCAATGAAGTTCATAAATTAAACTAAAATCCTACAAGTTTTAGAGGAATAAAGAGGGACGTTGGAGGTTGTTAGTTTACATCACTTCACGCGTGGCGTAGTACGAAGGATAATCATTATTAAAATTAAAATTTATTTTTAATTATTAATAATAATAAATAAATATTAGTATTATTTTAATTAGAAATAAAGTAATCTTAATGTTCATTAGTAACATCTTTTTATCTAAATAATATATTATTTTAATTTTTTAAATATAATATATATCGATCACGTAAAAAATAAGTTACGTCAATTGTATCTCAGACAAAGAAAATGACATGAAACTGTTATACGAAAACGGTTGTATTTAATTCTCTACCTATCTTTCTTTATCCGACAAACCAACAGACAATAGACACGTATATGAAAATTGATTAATTTTCTCAAAATAAAAATTAGGTCGGACTGGATTCAGACGAAGATATTAAATTTATAGGTTGAGTACAGATTAATTAAAAATTCTACCAATGATCATCTATAACCACACATCATCATTAGAGGTATCCATAATAAGTTAACTTTATCGCTAAGCTTAAACGACATGTTAATCGTTAGTAGTTATTGAATCGTAACCTAATTGTTTAAAAATGGTTAATTGTTTTAACCACTAATGATTTAACCGTATCCTCAATGCTTATCGGGTCATTCACCAAGTTATCAAAAGTTCTAATAATTTTTCATTTATAGATATAATTTATCCACAATGAATATCGATAATCATTCTAAGTGGTATTAGTACAAATTTAATCTTGATATTCTAATAATTAAATCAATATCGATGTTAGCTTTCAAGTCTCGATATTGAACCTCAAATATTAATATCAAAATATCATTTGATATTTTACAAATTAATTTAGTATCGATATTATTATTTAAATATCATAATTTATTATATGATACCGAATAAAAAATCAATACTAAATAAATATAATATCAATTCTCATCCTATAAATAATTTTTTTTGTATATCGATACTCTAACTAAAAATTACATATTTAAGTCCAAGCCCGTCTAGAAACACCTACTTTCAAGCCCAATATCAATAAAAATTTTATTTTAATATATATTTTCATCTTAACTTTTTTTTTTTTAGTTTTATATATCTTCCAAAACAAAGTATTATAATTTCAAATATTACAAAAAAATAAAACAAAAATAGAATATTTAGGAAATGGAGGATTTGCTTTATTTTGTTAATCTTTTATTTAATCTTTTTTTAATAATCATAAAAGTTTTAAATATATATTTATAAATATATTTTTTTCAATTTCACCGAATTCAGTTAATATGTTGCATTATATTATATCTTTATTAACTACACCAAACATTATAAGAATTAACAATTATGAAACCAACCTGTTGAAAAGTCGAGCAATTTTATCTATAAAATAAAAATTTTATTAAAAATTAATAAATATAAATAAACATGATCTTATAATTACTTTTTAAATAAAAATATAATTTTTTACTAATTATTTAATGATTAAATATACTTATCTTATTATAAGATATAATATTTTTTTTTGAAACAACTAACAATAATTACAGTAATATATGTTATATAGTATACTTTTAATTATTAGATATTATCCCTCAATCACTTTACTAGTATTATTAGTGTTCTAACCCATAACCTCTAAAAATAATAATCGTTCCTTTAATCATGGTTGTTTTTAATAATTTTTTATTTAAAAGATATAATAACAGAGTATAAAGTGAAAGGGTGATTAAAAAACTCTAGATTTTTTTTTTCGAATAATGTGATGAATAAAATTTATTTAATATTTTTTTTATTTGTAAGACATGATTGTTTGTATTCTTTACTTCGTTGATTTGAATGAATATTCTAATAAAAAATATTTAGTTTATTATATAAATTTAAATCTTAATATAAAAATATAATTTATTTTTATTTTTTCAGAGAGAAGAAAATTATAATAATTAACAACTATAAAAACTAATTTATGATAATTAACAAACGCATATGATTCATCAACTCCATTACACCCTGACCCCACCCTATCCCTAATATCCGTACTCACACAATACACCCAATAAAGAGTACTGTTATTTTATTTTATATTAAATGAAAAATCAATTTTTATTTATATCATTTATTTGGTTTTAGTCCTTAAATTATATATTTTTTTCAAAATAAATATATAATAATTATTTTTTATAAATTTTAATTATTTTAAAAGTAAAATAAATATTTAAATTATATTGTTATTTTGCTTTTAATCTCTAAATTATCTATTAATTGAAAAAAAAATTTAAATAATTATTGAGTTTAAAATAATTAAAAATAATAATTTAAGTATTTATTTTTATTAAAAAATTATTTAAGAGCTAAAAATAAATAAAGATATAAATTAAGGGTTAGATTTTCATTTAAACCTTTTATTTTCATATATATACTCAAATTCAAAGGAATTTCCAAAAGTGAGTCTGTCCAAGGAAACACTGCTCGACTGTTTGGCTGTCTGCAAATCTTATTACGTAGATTTAGGCTAGTTTTTTTTTATTCTACTCCTTTTTAATTTTCACTTCATCTTTTGTTTTCCTTTATTCGATGCTTCTTGTTGTTCAATCTGAGATTATTCATGGCTAGGGTTTAGAAATTTTGAAATATTGATGAAATCATAAGAAAAATGGGGAAGTTTTCGTGTTACTAGTAACTGGACGGATCACCGATGTCATGTCTCTTCAATGAAACAGGTTAATTATAATCGCTAGCTAACTCAGGGCTTCTTCGATTTGAGTTACAGTTGGAACGGTGCGGCCTTTTGTTGTTGTTTATCTATGGCGGCTGCGAATCCACAACCGCCGCCTGCTCGTTCCTTTGAGGAGCACGCGAGAGGGACGATACAGATCGACGACGGCGATGTAGACTACGAAGATGACGACATGGATGACGTGGAGGAGGACACGAACGTCAACTCCGTGAATGTGTCGGAGCATGGAATGGGAGTAAAAGGTGGCGTTGTCGGAGGCGGCGGTGGTGCAGCTGGTGGAGGCGTAGTTATGGCGTCGAGGACTAGCGAGCTTACTCTCTCTTTTGAAGGACAAGTTTACGTGTTCCCTGCTGTTTCACCTGAAAAGGTAAATTTTACCCTCTTTCAAACAAAACAAAAAAATCTATCTTTTGGTAATATTTCTGGTAGTAAAAATATTCTTTTTCCCGCTATGCCTTTTTTTGCGAGGTAAATTTAAAATTCGGATTTAGTAATTGAATTATCCTATAGTGGGTTAAAGACTTAAAGTAATCCATTGAAGGGTTGTAGAGTGCATTATGGAAGCAAAACAAGTGTACCTTTTCTCTTCTGATAACTTTTTATATGAAATCTGGTTCCATGCTTCATGCTTGACTGTCCTGTTTTAGCTAGGAATTGTGTTTTGGTAATTCGTAGGAAAATTGGACCTTCAGTTAAAGTCTCAAACTTTGATTGGCTAATCATGTTTTTTTCTTATTCATTATGCATCCTTCATTAGTATTATGTTACTCGGACTCTAGTGTGAGTGTTGTATTTATAAAAAAAAGCGTTGTATACAAGTATGTGCTCAACACGGATATATTCAATGTTTCTAAGTTTTTCCATGTATTTGGAGGGTCTGTACAATGTCTGAATGTACATTAGACACTAGTATTTCAAGATAAATGAAGAGTCGGAAATATCGGTGAAATTGTTGACCATTTACTATTTTACAATAGTTGGTTTATTGAATTTTGTGCGTTAGAATTTTGACTGCTCTCTTTTCTTTTCGAGCAAGTATTTGTTTTTGTTGTCTATATGCTTTTCTTCTTTGGTCAAGTAATTTATTTTTCTACTCTAATGGATTTAATGGTTTGGATCCCCTCCCCAATTTTCTTGTAAATAATGATGTGTTTGTTGGATTGTATGCAAAAGGTGCAAGCTGTGCTGTTACTCCTGGGAGATCGTGATATACCCATTGGTGTTCCGACAATTGAAGTACCTTTTGATCAAAATAACATGGTATGCTGCTGCTAAAATGCTGTGTGTAATTTTATTCCACAGTTCATATTTCGTGCTTTTTAATGTTTAGCATACCATATTTGGCAGGGTGCAGTTGATGTCCCAAAGCGCTCAAATCTTTCAGGACGATTAGCATCTTTGGTTAGGTTCCGTGAGAAAAGGAAAGAGAGATGCTTTGAAAAGAAAATTAGGTATACAGTACGGAAGGAGGTTGCACAAAGGTATGTTTTTTTTAGTTATTTTGGTTAGATCTTGAATTAATGTTTTAGCATTTGAACTTGGGAAATGTGAGCATTGAAGTGGTCATTGATGTAGAGTTTAAAAGTTGAATGAAGGGAAGTGATATCAACTATCCAAAAAGTTTTGGTAGGAGTATAAAGGCTATAGTCATTTATTTGGTTGCACTGTCTGGAAGTGTGTTTAAGTTTTAACAGAGTGAGCAGTATCTTCCATTTATTCATGGTTCTCTCTTGTAAATGGGGTGAGCGTAAAGTAGGTTGGGACTTTGATGTGCACTCTTTACATTGGCTATTTATGTTGATTATTGTCTAATGATTCTAATGACTAATGACTTGAGAGCAGTCGGTGTGAGGATATATATGTACATATTAGTGTTAAATGTAATTACTGCTTTTGCGATACATATATATAAATGGTAGTCGTGCAGCTGATAATGGTGTTGTAATATTCTCCTTCTACGCTTGTAGAATGTATCGTAAAAATGGGCAGTTTGCATCTGTAAAGGAAAGTACTAGTACTTCAAGCTGGGATTCTTCACAAATTGGCTTTCAAGATGGTACTCCTCATCCGGAAACTGTGTGAGTTTCATGCTTGCATGTTTCCAAGTTATCAAGAAATATTTATAATGAGGAACTTGAAGAATTCTTTCTTCATTATGTTTTAGTGTCCGGAGATGTCAACATTGTGGTGTTAGCGAAAATAATACTCCAGCGATGTGTCGTGGCCCAGCTGGTCCTAGGAGTTTATGCAATGCTTGTGGGCTTGTGTGGGCAAATAAGGTTTGTTTTATCTAGTTCTCATTGATGCTTTCTTAAGAAGACTGCTTGCTTTCCTATCATTTCTATTGAAAACTTGATAGTGCATGCTTCTCTATTTATCATTTTCGACAACAATTTTGTTGAGTGTACAGGGAACACTTCGAGATCTTTATTTCCTTGGACCAAAGTGAGGCAGTAAGTTTGATGGGAATTTTTCAACTTTACAATTGTTTTATATTTATTACTTGTTACATTAGTCAATATTGGTTAGATGAATTCTAAAATGGTATACAGGAAACACCAATTGATATGAAGCATTCAATTATAGAAGGGGACTTCTCCGGTAACCGGGATGAAAATGTACATACGTACTCTTCTCCTGTATCATGATCAAGCCTTTTCAGGTTCCTTCTAACATGATAAGAAGTATTTGCAGGGAAATCCTTCAAAGGATATCACAGACGGATCTAATACTGCTTCTGTCAACCCAGATGAAGAAGTATGTTTTCGGATTCCAACTTTTCTGGATTTCTACATGCTTTTATTTCGAAATGACATTTTTCACCAATTTAGAAAACGTTTAGCGAACTACACGTCTTTCTTTTATTATGATGGAATGGTTCAGGATTTGCATGAAAGTGCAGAAGGTTTTACAAACTCTTTGCCTAAGGAGATTGTCCATCCCACTGCAGATGATGAACAGGTATACAGTTATTTACCGTGGTCCGTAAGATTAGTTTTCATTACCCAACAATTCTGTTTTAAGAAAAACATTCTTTTGAAAAATTAAAAAGCTTCTTTTTTTTCTTAATATAATTTCCGCAGCACTATGTTCTTGTTCAGACATGGTCCTTCCTTCCTTTGTGCCTGATCCGAAATTGTATCATCATTTTGTCTTATGGTCTACCTTTCAAAAAGAAGTTTCGGATAAAATTCGAACACACATGATCTAATCTACATCTTCTAAAACAACTCGAAAAAGGGGATTATATTAGTACATTTCAGGTTGATACGCAAAAACTCATAACATTATTTTGTGATCTACAGGAACCTCTGGTTGAGCTTACTAATCCTTCCGATACCGGAATCGGCATTCCTTCAAGTTTCGATTAAAAGGTTACATCTGGCCTTCTTGGTAATTTATGTAGTAGACACACTTGACCAAGTTAGTTTCGCTCGTGCACGTCTCTTCGAGCTTCATACAGGTAAAACGGTTATGATGTTTATATGCAGATTGTGAGTTGCCATGCTTAGGAAACCGAGTTGACAATAAAATCCCAAATACAGTAATCAACAAGTTCAGGAAAGATCCCATATACAGTAATCAACAAGTTTAGGGAAAGGCATGGCGTTTGCTTGAAAGGAATGAGAGTAAGTGAATAATTCTGATCAACCGGCCATCGACGTTTACTCATATCTGGATAAATGGAAGATTTTGAATATAATCAAAAGGATTTGATGAGATTATTTTCTAAAACTAAAGATAAATTAAATTTTTGGAAAAAAAATTTGTAAGACTTGGGTGGTGTCGAGGCCTGCTTATAAACGGCTTATATAGTAATAAGTCTATGATAAGATCAAATATAATAAAAAAAATTAGTATCAAAGATTTTCCTGTGTGTTATTCATTCATGGGATTAAACTTGAAATTGATATCGATAAGGAATTTTCAATTTTACCTTCCTCACCGTGGTAAATTAACTAATGCCTAACGATTATTGACATCACAGAAAGGGGAGTGAAAAAAAAAGTGAAACCTAAATGTTTTTTTTTTAAATTTAAGTGTTTATTTTTATTAAAAATAAATATTTAAAATTTATATCATTATAATTTTAAGTATTTAATAGCTAATTATTGTTAAAAAATGGTGGCTTGTTTTTTTTTTAAATTTTCTTTACAATAAAAAGTTTGAATCATTTACACAAAAAATTGAATTTTCAACAAATCTTAAATATTTCTAATTTGTATAAGACGGTCTTGAACTTCTTAAAATTTTTAAACATAAATCTCAAATTATCGTTGATTATTGTCTTTAAACATAATTTTTAATCGACCAACTTAATTCGATGTTTTCCTAACATGTTGTCCCCAAAAAATATAAATGTCGTGTTGAGAAAAATAACAAGGGTTTGAACTTAGGAAAATGTAAAGATTTTAGGGTTATTTTATAAAATAATATATTTTTTAGATTTTTAAAAATTTAAAATTTGTTTTTAATTAAAAAAAATTAAACTATTGTCATTTGTATTGATTAATAATATTTTTAACTGTAATAAATTATCATACATCAAAAATTATATTTTATAAATTTTAGACACCTATTTTTAACAAAAAGTATTATAGGCACTTAAAGTTTAAAAATATATATAATTTAAACATTTATTTTTATCTAAATTAAACTTTTTATAAATTTCAGCTTTAAAAATACTTTTCAAACCGAACTCAATAACACTTTAAATCAAAAAAATTATTATACTTTTTAAAAATTAATGTTAAATTATCTTCTTCGGTTCAAGTATAAGTGTCGCATTCGAATGAGAAGTTATTAAATGAATCTTGTTCACTACGCCATTTGTGGTCCAATCAATCTGGTTCATTCATCTTAAAATAACTACCTCAAAATAACTACCTAATAACTACATCCTCTCTAATTATACGTAGGAATTAATGATTCAATTTTTATCTAGAATTAAGCTTAAGTTACAAAAATAAAACCGATAAAACTCAAATCAAAGTTAAAGCTTTATAAAATCAACATTAACCAAGCTATAAGGCCAGGAATAATCCATGGGATTTTGATATTCTACATGAATAAGAGTCCACATTACAGAAATAAGGTCTAATCAATATGAAACAGGATGTACTTCCTGTCCCAAAACTTGTTCTAACATCAATTCCATGGATCTGGAAAAACAAAAATCATGGTTTCTTGTTTCCATTCAAAGATGCAGGGCCCTCTAAACGAATGTAATCATACATGATTCCTTGGAAAGGACTAGTGTTTTTAGCTTGAGTTAAGAAAATGGTGTTATCGCCTTCGAGAAGCAGATTCCCCGGAATATCGACGTTGTAAAGCCGGTAAAGTCCATGGATGCCGTGCCTGGCTATTGTGTTGTCCTTGCCAATTTCTCCAGTTGAAAATAGAGGAGAGTTTGCAGCAGCATTGACCCTTACTTGAAGCACAGCAACATTTGCAGTAGCCAATGCCAACCGCAGTGTGTACGTCTCGGTTTCGGTCACGGCACAGTCTAGTTTGAACTTGATCTGCCATGTAGTTCCACTATATGTATGATCGTCGTTCTTTCTGCAAATCGAAAGATTCGTATAGTTTACGGGATTCTAAAGCCGGAAATGTTGGTCGAAGAAGCCGGATTTTAGTAGGGAATACCTGTTGACCTGAGCAAAGAACCAGTCTTTTCTATAGTCACTGACCCCAACTGTGTAAACCAGATCTCCATCAGGATATAAATCTGCATATCTTTCCCATAACCCATACTGCCTAAATCTGCAAATAATGCTTAACTTGTTTATGCTGCAAAGGAGGCAGAATGTCGCGAACCCGACTGCAGCCTATATGAAGCTGTAAAATTGAAGGAAAAGAAGCTAACTTGTCAGGATGGTTAACGTATAATCTGTTGATAAGCATTGGACTCGGATCAGGAACATAGAATTCTGCGGCAGTGCGATCCGGGACTCCGATTTCCCACAACGTAGGACCGTCTCTCGGAGGCTCATATACTAGATCACCAAGGTAAATATCATACCCTGCGGCAGTAGGATACAAAATATATACTTCCAGACAAGATCCTAGGTTTTCAATGGACAAAACAGATGCAGAATTTAAGTAAAGGACCTGCGCTTGGGGTGATGATAGCATCATATCTATAATCTCCAATGAAACCGGGGACAAAAGCATATACATTATAGTCGCCGGTCCGAATATCGTTAATGCAGAAATAGCCATCTTCATCAGCTCTGGTCCAGAATTGATAGCCCTGATATGTGACAAAGGTGATCATGTGATGTTCAGATTCGGACTGAACAGATTTCGGGATCGGACACTATTTGAACCAAAGTCTAAACTAATCCAGATAACAAATGACCTGAATTACAGAAATTACCTTGACTTCACTTTGCCAGGACCCAACATCTCCAGGGGGTGCTAAGCCCACATAGGCACCTTTGGCAGGTATGTTCTCATTGCAAACATATCTGAAGATCATTTTGAACAAAACAACAACAAAGTGACAGCCTTCAAATTCTGATTAAACGATTCCGGTAGCAAACGGTGAATAAGAAAATGTATGCTCAATGTCTAAAGCTTTGAACAGAACAGCGAGATTAGGCGAATTACCGATCTTTCACTTGTAATCTACCACTGACATTGCCCCTTTGATCAGACTGTGGAAAATCTTCTGAAGCAGGGAAAGTATAAGGCCAGGCTTCAACTTCAGTCCTCATCTAAATTAAAAGTACATACCATGAGTTGTATGAGACGTTCATATTCGACATTGATTCGAGTTCGAGTAACATAAATTAAACTTGCAAGAAGAAATTAGTGTATTTAAACCCAAACCTGTTCTTTAGCATCTTCCCAGAGTGACAGTGGGTCATCTTCAGGATCCGACAAAGAATTAAGGTAAATAAAAATGGGACCAAAGACTTTCTTCCAAGGCTCATTAGTTCCAAATTTTAATAACAAATCTTCTCCTGAATAATGAACACTGTGCATAATCTGATCGATCGGTTGTAAGATTGTAACTAAAGTTAACATTATTGTTGTTTTAGTGGAACAATTTAAATATAAGATGTTCATCTTTTTTTACCAACCGGTCAAAAAAATAGAAAGCTTACAGCAAGGGTGATCGGTCCGACATGTGAGGTAAGGTTTTGCTTGAAAGGTCCAGCGGATCGGAACTCGTCGCTGGGTGTTATTTGCCAAAACCCCACCGGCGGGTCATTGCAAATCCAGCCATGGACCCTGTTGTCCTTGTTCTCGCATGAGTATTGGTACTTGTCATCAACCTGGACAAAGGCTGGGATTAAGCTTTTAAAGTATTCATATCCGATACATGTGTGTTCGATTCATAATTGAATCTGTATAATGTAAAGGAAACAACATGCATTTGCTGAAAACCAAGTGACAGTGTTCTGTTTTATTAAGGAAAGTTGGAACAACCTCTCCTCTAAACTCAGGTTCCACCGGATCAATAAGTAGGACAGCCTCTGGATATGCCAGGGTTTGGCTTCTGTAAGGTAAACGGTCATCAGGCAGCGGCATGTATCTTTGTCTATTGTCTGCTATGGCCATGTAATGGAACCTGTGCATTTCAAACATGTTTTAAACTTGGTTCATAAAGGAAATCTGGTAATAAAATTTATACACATGCATACTTGTCTTTTCTCAGCTTGAATGCAACCCTGAATCTGTCAAGGATGAAAGCGGGCCATTCCTTCAAGTGCTCGTAAATCGCATAGGTATAGAATCCTGAAGAATCACTAAGCATTACAAACCTGAAAAACAAAACATAAAAAACTTTCTGATTTATGTTACAACTTACAATTTCCCCTATCATGTAACATAGTTTAGAAATGGTATGTTCCGAGTCCGATGTGTACCGCTTGTCGATGTTCAAGGGAACGGCTTGCCCTTCAAGGGACGGATCCCATGTTCTAGTAAATGAAACCTCCACCTGATCCTCATTCTCCACTACAACCTCAAAACTTGTTGATTCAAGCCTGCATATGCATATAAGAAAACCTGTTACTCGAATCGTTCGTGTTCATATCCGAAGCATATCCGGATTAGTACCCGAAATAACATAGCCTTCCAACTCCAAATACCTGTCAAATTTACCCTTTGTTCCTTTGCTTCCTGCTAGATTCCAGACTAGGTCCCAATACCCTCTATTAACCTCAACGTTTTCAACAGCAAGCAAATTGTCAATGCCATTATACTGAATACCAGTGACAATGCCACCTGGGTTTGATATTGTCACCTGCAGTATACCATTATCCATCACCACCTGCAAAAAAATCACAAGCCAAAATCTGATCAAACTTGAAGATTGAACATTAAACAAAGGGTTTGTGGTAAGAAAATTCTGAAACAGATGATGAAAACAAGAGTCTATACATATTTGTCTTGGACATATAACTTCACTCCCTGAGATGACATTTTCAAGCTCAATGGGACTGTAAATCTGAGAAAAAACACACATAAATGGATAATGAAAGTGGAGGGGTTTAAATTATGTCTGAAAACGTAAAGAAAGCGTCTGTGAAACCCGTGACAATAAGTTTGGTTTTGAAAGTTTTGGACGTTTTCTTGGAGAATGTAGACATGTGAATGAGTTATGTAATATTATGACCATTTATGTATGGCTTCCGTTTACTAGGAACAGAATCAATAATCTTTACTTTGTCTTTACTGTTAAGTGGGTGCATGAATTTTTATTAAAAGCCGTGTAAAAAAAAACGACAAGCGTTGAACGTAATAACAAGGCACGTTATTCAAAGCTCAGACCTTAAAGGTAATATTGTTGGGAAGAAGAGCGATGAATTCCAAACACGAACCAAAAAATGAAGATTCGGGAAAAAAGAAGCTTGCAGAAGGTAGAAGTAGATCAATGTCGTGAAGGTTTTGTTTTTAAGTTATGGATTCCTTACAGAACATGTCAAGTGCTGCTCTGAAGCTAAGTTTTGAATGAGACCAACTATCTGGGAGTGTCCAAATGTATGGTAAGGTGTTCCTTCAAAGATCAATTACCATTCGTAATTGGGGGTTCACCCTTTTAGCATGTTGAATTCAGATAAACACATCAACTCTAAGTTATACAATTTTTTATTGAAAAGAAGGATGCAGGCAAACAAGATACAATTCTAAGTTATACAATTTCATTTAAACTTTAACAAAAATATTAAATTCAAGGAAAATAATTTTAGGAAAAGAACAATAACCAAAATTAATTGGATTTTTAAATATGAAGAATTACATTTATTAAAATATTTTGAATTAAAGACTAAATTAATTAAACATATAAATTTTGAAGACAAAAGCAGTTATTATACTATAATTGACTATCCAGTGGTAGGTTTCTACTAATATCTTAATTTAGTGACACGATTATAACTTTTAAAAAATAAATGACTCAATTATAACCCAATTAATAATTAAATGACTTAGGTTATAATTTACCCTAAATGATATTTTTCAAAGGTTAACGATATTTTCGGTTCTTGAACTACGAAAATATCATTTTAACTCTTAAACTTTTTTTACACCTCTTTAGATTCTAATCTATTTTTTTATTAAACCGAACTAAATGATGAAAAATAACACATTTGTTAAACTAAAGTTAAGCTATTTCTTTACATTTTTATATTTTTTAATTATTTACATATATTTTTCATTTTCCACGTTTTTAACATTGTATCACTTAAATATTATATGATTTTCAAATATTATTTTCATTTTTTTTCGGTGACAACTCGTATTGTTTAGCCATAAATTTATAATATATTATTAAATAATTACGAATTTTATATATCTAATTATTATATTGAAGTTGTAAATATTTTTTAATTTAACCCAAAATTTCACAAATTCATGAAAAAATTCAACATAGCTAAGAAAACATGCAAACAATTTCAACTACTTATACACTATGTTACCCGGATTGAGACTGTTAAATATGAGAAGTTTAGTATCGGCACCTTTGGTGTATTATACCTAAGTTTTGTATCCGAATATCGGACACGAATATTTTAAGAAAAAAAAAATCAGCGACATAAATAATTTAAGAAAAAAGAAGAATCCGAACAACATAAGCTACACTCGGCTTTGTAAGGTGACAATTATCTTAAAAATTGTTGAAGGATCATATTGTGGACATGAAACTTATGTTCCTTCTTTGTTGAATCGCCGGATTAATAATAACTACTTGCCTTCTCCGCCATTTGAAAGTTTCTCATCGGCAACGTCACCGGGAAGATCACGTCCGCTAGGGATTTTTCCAGGATAGTTTGTTGTTGCAGGATCTGATCCCAACATACTGCAACAAAAGAGTTCAAAAGTAGAAGTTCATAACAATTATGCAGGGATGAAGGAAATGAATTCTATTTCATGATTTTAAAATGGCATACATACATACCATCTATCAACCAACACTACGGACCGGAGCTCGCAATTCGAAAAGCTGCAACGAGTTATACCGAAATCATATTTAGTCTGAAAGTCCAAGGTATAAAAAAATCTCTACTGGAAAGCTCAGGTTCACACTACATAACAGATCAAATTTCTGCCCATAAAGCTATGTGCTTTAGTCCAGCAGAGAATTCCAATCCATTTTACAGAGGACATGGACTTCGGACACAAGATTTCGGGTTATCAGTTCTTGTTATGTGAAGATATCGAGAAAAAAAGTTGTTCATATTGGTTAATTAACAATTAAGAATTTGCAGAACTCACTGTGAACATACTTCACTCTTCACAGATGGATGACAATCATTGCCAAAAACACTTAAGGTATGGCGCAAGAAGCCACGGTGAGTAACAATGGCGATTTCCCTCTCTTCCCGTGTCCACAACCTGCCATGATTGATGAATGGATAAAAGTAAGAAAAAGAAGGTTGGAGTAACCAGCAATTGTACCTCGAAATGTAGTCTTAGCCATTTCTATCATTCAGATTCTTAGATGAGTGTCAAATATGAATATGTTTATTATACGTATGCTCAAATTTTCCCAATACCCTCTAGATACATGGAAATCTTAGAAAATTGAATATTCCGGTACTAGAAACGTACTCATATCCCAGACACTGTCACCCGAGTCGGAGTAACATATGACGTCGGCAAAAAAGGGAAATTTTTGTAGAGCAGATACAGAGAGACCACTCACCAGTTCAAGAATTTCATTCCTCTGTTTGCAACTTCTTCCTTCGTTTCTCTAGAGTTAGCTTCCCACAAATTATCCTCGTCACTGTCAATCTGAAGGACAAGAGTTCCACCAATTAACCGATATTGAATTTGCAATTATAATAAATTCCAGTGTAGGCAAAGTGAATGAGAATCATTAAGTTCGTAAGACAAGCTACTTGCCAGAGAAAAATCAATCGCAGGAAACACATGCCGATATTTGCTGATGCTTTTTCTTCTGTCACATGGAAGGACTCCCTGTTGTTCAATGGTTCGAAGAAAAGAAAATGGATGGAAAGTTCAACCAGAACAATAAAGAATATCTAGGCAATTGGTTAGCTATAAATTCAACAACAAAAATCTAACTTATAGTTATAACTTAGAAGTACCATCATTGGAGAACAAGGGCTTACCAAATATTCTCGGCAAAGCTCAACAGCTACAATTGGAGGACAATTCAGACTAGAAATTACAGGACGATTACTTTCTCCTGCATTTTCTACCATCATTGGAGGTACATCGATCCCATCCTTATACCCTTCTCCACCAAAAACTCCCACTGCAGTTTGCAGAGTCCTAGAATGACAAAGTTTCTAAAACCCATTATTCCAGCTAGATTAAGGTATAGCAAAATGTAGATAATTTTGGTGACTAATATGTTATCTATGTAACAATACATCATCGTTAAAGCAAATAACATGAACATGGGGTTGTTGGGTTATCTTTACAACAAAGAAGAAATGAGGTTCAATAATAAAAATAAAGATAGAAAACATAAAGCTAGGTGATGTTCATTGTTCATGTAGTTAGTCCCAGGGGTGACATGCAGACAGAATATGTATGGGCTTCAAATTCAGCATCTGCAACCACTTCACCGATCCCAGACTGCAGTCTCTTTTATACACAATTGTATATAACATAACCATTTTTTTTCTTTTCTAGAAGTAATACTAGTAAAATGAAAAAGAAAGGAGAGGAAAAGGAATGGGAAACAAAATCATGAGAAACAAACAAACTAGTTGAGAAGTTATATACCTGAGCATGGGGGAAACAATGACCAATTCAATTTTGTTAAGAAGCCCAGTTTCATGAACATGCTTGCGCAGATGATCAACCTGTTGTAATATTTGTACACATACAATAAATTAAGGTATAGTTTAGCATTATTTTTGAGATTTACGTGTTTAATATTACTGTTAAAAGCTGCTTTTTGAGAATTATAGACATGATGTTGCAAACATTAAAAATATACATTTAAATAATATTTAATTATTTAATATTATAATATATAAAATATATGATTTAAATTATAATAAAAATATAAAACTTAATTTATTACAACTTAATATTAATATTTTATTTATAATAAGATAAAAAAAATTATTTTTTAGTATTATTTATCATATTGTTATGTGATGATAAAAAAATTATAAATTAATCATGAGATAACAAGCAAATATTAAAATTATAATTTTGAAAAAAAAACAATTTTATTTTATTTTCCAAATATATCCCTCGACATTATTTATAACTATAAAATTAATTTTCAATTTCAAACGCAGTTAAATCATTATTCCCCCCGTTTAGATATTAATAAGGAAACAAAACAAATTCAGTTTTTTAGTAAATTCCAAATAAACTAAGTTACAAGATTTTTGCACACATTTTTGTTTGAAAAAATAGTTTGTCATTTTCTTATGCAACTATTTGTGCCTCCGCTTCAAATTAAAAGGTTTAGGGTTTAGAAGGTTAAGTGTTGTAATTAGGATTTAGGGAATTAGGATAGAGTGTTTTTTAGGGTTTAGATATAAAAAATAAGAGTTAGAATTTAGAATTTAATTTAAAAAAATATAAGAGACATGATAAAGAGGCAGATTATTATCTATAATAATGATAATCTAAGCAATGGATTTTCATTGGCATTCATACAAACCTGTTTCCAGCCAAGAGACGTGAGATGGGCATCGAAAAATTCTTCAGAATAAAAATTGGATTTATCTTTTTCCCCTGCTACATTATGAACCCCTTGAGCATGCCTCACCTGCATCAAAACAAAACAATTTCCCAATTCCCATATTTTAAAACCCAGATCGGCCTATCAATTCTAATTCAAAATCTCAGCAAAGTTCATTGACAAACCAGATGCAGAGTTTTACAACGGTGCAGAGGGTACAATCCAGGACTGCTTATTACATCCATACCTGCAATAACCCAGATAAAGATCAACTCATAAATGCAGAAATTCCACCCAAAAACAAAAGAAAAAAGTAAAGGGTATACCCGAGAGAGAAGCAGAGAGGAAATTGTATGGGGTGATCCTCGTGGATTAAATTCAAATTTCGCCTGCTTTGTAAAGGATCAGTATTGTAGAGGATATTAAATATTTCCTTCTAGATAGAGAGCCTCCATGTCGGCTTCCGTCTTCATACACTACTACCTTAATGACGCTTTCTTGGAAAATGTCTGTTTGCTTGTTTGACTCCATCGCTGGATATTGGTTTGAATCGATTTTTTATTTAATTAATCCCTTTAAGAATCTATAAGTTATATACTACTACAATTTATATTAATATCAAAATAAAACGTCTTAAATGTATGTTTTAAAATTAGAATTTAAGTTTTATAAGTTGAAGGTATAAGTTCAATAGTATAAAATTTAGATTTTAAGATTAATATTTAAAGTTTATAGGTTAGAATTAGGGTTTGAAATAATATTGTTAAAGATTTATGTTTTAACCTATATATCCTATATTCTAATTCTAACCTCTAAATTTTAAGTATAAGTATAACCCATCAATTTTTAGAGATACAACGAGATAAGGCAGGTTTTCGGTCGACCCAAACCCACCATGACATATTAACCCCTAAACCTAATCTCACCCTTCTTTGAATTAAAATATTAATTTATTCGACTCACTCCAATATACTATCCTTTAAACTTGATCTTAATCTGATACGACCAGAAAAATTAAAAAAGTTATTTTTTTTAATCAATGATAGATGTTATATTTGACCAATCCCTCACCATAAATCACAAATTATAGTTTTTAAGTGATTTTAAATCTATAAATAATTTAAATATTTTTTTTAAAATTATCCACATGTTAAATTACATATTTAAAAGAATAAACTTGAATCATCGACCGACACAATAGAATATATTAAAACTTGAACATCTGACAAAATTTTATGATAAGAACAAACCTCCAAAGGTTAAAAAAAACTTAAAACCCATAAAAATATTTATATATAGTGATATTTTTTTATAAATATAATAAAATATATATAAATAATAAATATATATCAGAGCGAGACAGAAAATTTTAAGCATATACTTGAAACTTCTCCCACTCTTACATAATGATTTTTAAGTCTCGTACCGCTCTTGTCGCGACCTCTTTTGAAAAAACGCGATATTTAGGTGGAAAATGACTTGGCTATTATTTTTTTGAAAATGTGAATTTTATCAAAAACTCAAATTTTAGAGAAAAAAAGACAATTTAATTTTGGAAAAGGTTGACTTGGAGTCGCCATCGGCCACTTAGGTAGGCCGGACACCATAAAAAATAAACCAGAGATTCGTTTGAAAAACATTGGGTTCGGGAGTCGGTTACGTGTAAGGACGACCCTTACAAACGCCCAAAAATTGGTACCTTGAAAAATATTACGTGGCATTGATATTTTGAAGAAAGATATTAATTTAATTTTCCATTGTTAAATGAACATTATTTGAATTTGGATATCCTTTTGATTTAGAAGTTATACTACATTTAAACTTGAGTTGAACGAGACGTCCTCTAGATAGGAAACCTCACCCAAATTTAAAAGAATGTAACTTCCGCCTCAAAAGGCTAAAGCAAAATGCATGACCGTTTTTTATCTGGTTCATTTTAAGTTTTAATCCTAGAAAAGGCTCCATTGCTTAGGTTTTTTTAAGACCTAAGTTATTAGTGTTACTAGTTATTTACCTATCCATTTATTTAATTCTAAACCTAAGTTTTTGTGAAAATTCTAAGTTTTTAATAACACGTAAATTCGATGCCAAGGTACACTCTCTAGGTCAGCATCATAGTGCGTCAAAACACCAACCTCTTTAGTGTATCCGAGACATAAGATTCACATGCTATGTTACTAAATTTTCTCCCTAATTAAATTAAATTAATTAATTTAAGTGACTAATCCTAAAAAGGGCTCTAAATTAATTAACTTAAGTTTATTAGGTGACCTTCATCACTTTTATTATAATTAAATAAAGTGTTACATCAAGATAAAGGAACTTCATCACTTTTATTATAATTATGGGTACAAATGTTACATCAAAAATTTCTCATAAAGAGTACAAAGGGACTTGTACAAAAAAAGATCAAAAGGGTCTCGAGAACAAACCTTGAATAAAAAGGATTAGACTTAATTAAGTGTGAAATTAATCTTTAAAGTTTTAGAAATTTTTAATTAAATTTTCCTTAACTTCAAATTTTAATTAAAATCTAATTAAAGTCTGACTTAGTGAATTTTAGGTTCAAAGGTTTAAAGTTAGGATTAAACTTAATTAAGTTGATTTTTAAATCTTAACTTAGAAATTTTAGATTAATTAAAAGTCTTTAATTAAAATAATTTCTAACCTTTTAAGAATTTAATTTTAACTTAATTAAAGTTTAATTGGTGAAATTAGGGTTAACTAGACTTAAATTAGTTTTAAATCTTATCATTTAGAAAATTAATTAAAATTATTTTCTAATTTTTTAAGAATTAAAGTAAGCCTAATTATTTTTGAGTGTTTTAAGGTTTAGGGCTAAACTAGACTTAACTTAGGTGAGTTAACTTTAAAGCTTATTTTCTAGAAATTAATTAAAATTAATTTAAAGAAATTAATTAAAATAATTTCCAAAAATTTAAGAACTAAATTACACCTAATTCAAGTCTAATTTTTAGGTTCAAAAGGGTTAAATTAATCAAATTTAACTAAGTTAAATTAATTTTAAAGTTTTCTTAAAAACTAAATTAAATTCTAATTTAGAACCTAATTAATTTTTTTTTAAAATCTTTAAAATTAATTTTAAATCCTAATTAAAGTCTAAAACAACTAATTTCAAATCTAGGAGTCTAATAAAAAAAAGCCAAAATTAAAGACGAAAAGAACTTACCGCCGGCGACCTTCTTTGCTTCCTCACCGATTGAAATCCTTCCCCTTACTCAAACTTGTAATTGCTCCTTTGAATTCTGATCTCAACTCCTCCTTCTCTTCGTTTTTTCTCTGCCCCCTTTAACCTTGAAATCCTCCTCCTTTTATAGGCTTCAAATTCAGAATTTTGATTGAAGTAAAAAACTCCAAACAAAATTCAAATCCCTAAAAACACTCCACCAACCAAAAAATCATCAACTCCATTATCTCTTATTTTTTGAATTTTATTCTATTTTTATTCATTTTTTACTATTTTTGGTTTTCTGTTATTTATTATTTTTTGATTTTTAATATTTTAATATTACATTATATTATTATTATTAATTAATATTTATTTATTTAATATATTATTTATTATATATATTTAAAAAAATCGTGTTGACAACTCTGATCCATGAAAATTAAAGAGAAAACCCGATCAGATCACATCAGGCACCTTGGGTCAAATAGGGTCGAGTACTTTTACCATCCCTATCAATTCTATGTCCCTAAATTTAAATCCTCACATTTAAACCCTAAAATTAAAGCGATTGTAGAAAGTTTTTTCTACTGCATGTGTATAAAATAATTACTCATTAATATATAATAAAAGGATTATATTTTGATGCACATCCCATATAAAAAATATGCAACCCTACTTTAGTATCTAAAACATAAAACCTTAACACCCTAAATTCTAATTTCTATCCTTAAATCTTAAATACTACACCCTTCGACCTAAATTCTTGCAATAAAATCATAAACCCTAAATTTGATAAAGCTTATAAGTTGTATATTAAAATTTTCTCTTAATAACATAAACGGTACTTGTAGAACAGTCCAACATCTATATGTTTTATATCTCAATGAAATGAAAATGACAAAAACAAAAACAACAGCTCTCAAAGTAAGTCGTAGGATGTAAGAGTTCATGTGTCCATTTATAAAGACTTGAGAAACAATACATAACTGTTTTCTTAGACTAACATGGTTAAGAAAACATGAAGATAAAAAATCTCTAATACGGGTATACTTTAATTATTTCTATAAGTTTTCCCATTCCTTTGGAGAATCATACCCGGGACTCGTATCTGAAAAATTACTTGCCTGCTCCATCATTTGAAAGCTTCTCATCAGCAACGTAGCTGGGAAGATCAAGCCCGCTAGGAATTTTTCCGGGGTAGTTAGTTGTTGCACGATCTGATCCCAACATACTGCAACAAAAATGTTCATAACAATATGCAGGATTAAGCAAATGAATTCTATTTCAAGGTTTTAAAATGTCATACAGACATACCATCTATCAACCAAAACTACGGACCGGAGCTCACAATTCGCAAAGCTGCAATGGGTCATGCCGAATTATCATATTAGTCTGTGAAAGTCTAAGGTTTTAAATCATTTCTACTGGAAAGCTCAGATTCATACAGATCAAATTTCTGCCCATAAAACTATGCCATTTAGTCTGGTAGGGTATTGTCATCCATTATAGAGAGAACATGGACTTGGGACACAAAATTTCGGGTTATCAGTAATTTCAACTTTCAAAGAAAACTACATCAGTCTATCAAGAAACAGTTTTCATCTGTTTCTGTTATGAGAAGATATCAAGAAAAAGTTATTTGTATCGGTTAATTAACAATTGAAAATTTGCTGAACTTACTGTGCGCATATATCACTCTTCACAGATGGATGACAATCATTGCCGAAAACACTTAAGGTCTGATACAAGAAGCTACTGTGAGTAACAACGGCAATTTCCCTCTCTTCTCGTGTCCACAACCTGCCGCCAATGATAAATGGATAAATTGAAAAGAAAGATTGGGGGGATAATGTCTAGCCATTGGACAGAATATTTACTTCAAAATATAATCTAGCCATTTTTGTCATTCAGATTCATAGACAAGACGAGTGTAAAAATGAGCTTGATATGTATGCTGATTTTTTCTAAAAAATTTCCATATATTTGGAGGATCATACTCCCATGCCCATCTACGAATCTGTCAGACATGATATTTTATGGGGAGCAAAGAGTTCGAGTATCATTATTTGCCATTATCAGGAGTGAATAATTGTGCTCTAAATTCACTGAATCTGTGTCATACTCACCAGTTCAAGAATTTCATTCCTCTGGTTACAATTTCTTCATTCTTTTCTCTAGAGTTAGCTTCCCACAAATTATCCTCATTGCTGTCAATCTGAAGGACAAGAATTCCACCAATTAACCGATAGTGAATTTGCAATTATAACAAATTCCAGTATAGATAAAGTGAATGAGAATCATTAAGTTTGCAAGACAAGCAACTCACCAGAGAAAAATCAATCGCAGGAAACAGAGGCCGATATTCGCTGATGCTTTTTCTTCTATCACATGGATGGACACCCTGTTATTCAATGGTTCAAGGAGAAAATGGAAATGAAAATCAGAAGAGAAATGCATGGTATGAAAAGTTTTACCAGAAAAAATGAAGTTCTAGGCAATCAATATTAGCTGTAAATTCTACCATATAAACTAACTCTTAAGTACCAACATGTGGTTAAAGGAAATCTAAATCGAGTCTAGTAACAAAAAATAATTAAATAGGTTTGAATACATCAGTTATTTGAAAGCAAATGTTTGAGGTTTGATTAAGTATGTTGATGGATATTGAAAATCAATGTTCAATATCAAAAAAAAAAAAAACTTTTTTTTGCATGGCAAACCTTTATATCAGAGAACAAGGGAGGAACCTACATACACAGTAAAGATAATGAGTTTTCATATCCATTTGGGATCTGTTTAGTCTTTAAAATTATATATTTTTTATAGTTAAATCCTTTAAAATTATTTTTTATAATTAAATTCTTAAAATTATATTTTTCTATTAATTGGATTGGGTCAGGATTTAAAATATTTATTTTCGGTAAGATTATTTTAAAAAAAAAATTTAAGAAAAATCAAAATCATAATTAGGGTATGGGTGAGAAAAAATCTAACCTGAATTATGCCCATCTCATTAGTTATTTAACAGTGGAGAGTAAAGTGAAAACTTTCCCAAACAATGACTAAATTGATAGTGTGTTAAAAATTGAATGACCACTTCGCTAGTTTACCCTAATATAAATGTATCCAAAAGTTAATAGACAATAGTTTTTTTTTTTCATGAAAGAATATATTAAATGTATCCAAAAATTGATGTGTATTAATTATGTTTTTATTTTTAAGTTTTTTTTAAGGTTATATTAGTGTAATGATTTAATCAATTAATTAAATTGTTTATTTTTATTCTCTCGTATTTTTTTAAGTTACGGGTTAATTAAGTTGTTTATCTGTATTTTTTATATAATTTCTAAAGATTCACATCACGACTTCTGTAACAACTACGATAACAACTGTTGTATTTACAATCACGATAAACACGACGCGACTGAAAACGCTTTTTGAATCCATAATCATTCGATATTTAGGAAAGTCTATTCAATATTCATAAGTTTCTAAATTTTAATAATTGCATATATGCATATTGCAGATGAGTTCTGTTCTGCATGGAGAGAATCATAAACATTCTCTTCCTGGATTGATTACAGGATATAATCTAAAAACACTAGGTTGGTGTGGTACTAAAATGTGGTTAAACCCGAAGATGTTCCATTAGTATCCAGGGAAAATTGGTGGAGGTGGCGACTTGTATTGGAAACCGATAGTAGGGGGGAGATGGACTGCTTTTGGTGGGGCAGGAGGAGGAGACTTAACCGGTGGTGGTGGAGGAGAATGCACCGGAGGAGGAGGATGGTGGACTACTGGCGGTGGTGGTGAGTGAACTGGAGGTGGTGGAGAGTGGACTGGAGGTGGGGGTGGGGGTGAATGAACTGGAGGTGGTGGAGAGTGGACTGGCGGAGGAGGGGAGTGGACGGGAGGCTTAACAACTGGTGGTGGCGATTGTCGTGGTGGAACAGGAGGCCGCTGCCTGTTAACAGGTGATTGCTCATAAGTGTCATCATCATCTGTTGGTGTAGGAGGTGGTTTCGGTTTAGGGGGTTGCGGCTTCGGCGGTGATTGACCGCCACCGCCACCACATTTTGACTTACTGCATTCGACCGGTCGGCTTACCACTTGTTGGCATTTTTGAGCTGACTTCTGTTCAGGCCTGTCTGGTATACAATTGCCAACATCGTCGAACATAATGTCCTTCCCCTTCGATGGTAGACAAGATTCAGCCTCACCATTGAAGTAGTTGTAAGAAAACCTGAAGTTCTTCAAGCTCGGCAACCGGCAGACGTCGTCCGACACGTAACCGGCCAACATGTTATATGCAACATCAAGTTCTTCAATCTTGCCTAACCCTCTAAATGTTTTCGCCAAGACACCGTTGAAACTGTTCGAAGCTATGTCCAAAACCGTTACATTTCCAAGATTCCCAATCTCCATCGGCAAACAGCCCATGAGATTGTTGTTTTGGAACACAATCTCGTTCAACGTGTTGCACATCTTGCCGATGCTGTTCGGAATACAACCCGAAAGCTTATTGTTGGCAACGACGATGACGGAGGCCGGAGAAGAGCCTAAAGTCTCGGGAATGTTCGACTCGAACCGATTGTTGTTCAAGAACAATGCATCCAAGTCCTTTTCGAACAATTCCGAAGGCAATTCGCCTTCGAAATTATTGTACCTTAAATCAAGGAACTTAAGCGAGGTCATTGATATAACAACTTTAGGGAAAGGGCCAACGAAACGATTGTTGCTAACATCCAATTCATATAGCAGAGTCAGCTTGGAGAAACTCTTGGGAATGATCCCACAAAATCGATTCGTGTTTATATGAAACAGAGCCAAATCAGTCAATAGGCCCATCTCGACAGGCAGATATCCGGCGATGTCGGCATGGTTAATATCGATGCCGGCGACGACTGTCAAGTTGGGATCTTTAAGGGAGGGTGCACAGAAAACACCTTCGTAATCACAAACCTTTGGACCTTGCCAATTCTGCGTTGTGTTAAAAGGGTCCGAGTACATTGCACTTTTCCATGCTTGAAACGCAATGTAAGCACGTTTGAGCCCGGAATTCTCAAACGTGAAATTAACCTTCACATTAGATTCAGAATCATCAGCCAAATCATCATTCTCTTCGAGATTCAAGAGCTGTCGACGAGCGATGAATGCGACCTCAGAATCGGAGAGACCATGCGTGAAAGACGACGACGGTGACGAAGAAAAAACGAGAGAGACAAGCAGGATAAACACTAGGAAGTAACCGGAGCTCTCCCTAGGAAACGTTTGTGTTTTCATGTCGGTCATTTTAGGTGCCTTGGAGTGGACCAAGGCTGCTCATAAAGAGGAATTGGTTTAGAAAATTGAAGGACGAGGTTGTTTTATTTTATTGTAAGAAAGTGAAACAATCCGTTAGTGGTTGAAGGGGCATTTGGCAAGAACACCAAACATTTCTCCTTTGGTTTTTGTTGGTCACCACAAGTTTTCCATTTTCATGTTCAAACTTTGCTGAGATCTGTCATTTTTTCTAGCATTTTTTGTGAATAGAATTGTCATATGACTTTTTTGCCTAAATTTGATTCATAATTTTATAACACATTATATATCAATCGAAAAAAATTAAATTAAATAATTATTTTTATTTAAAATATTAAATTATACTGTCACATGGGTTACAAGCCAATTAAACGTGTTCATATAAAATAATATTTTACATATAATTTAAACTCAAAATCTATTTAAATAAAATAGTAAATCTTATACCTTGCTCTAATTTCTAAGGAAAACCAGACCAGACAGCGCAGTCCCCGAAGCCTAGGAAGTGGTAACCGTGAGTTGCCAAGTGTGTTCCACATGTTTTGTTTTTCTGAAGTCTGAACCATATTTGTTGTCTTTAAGCCAAAACCAAAAAGGTTCGACCTTTAAGCCTTCTTTCTAAAGAGACTCCACTCAAGCTCAGCTACTCGGTATCTCTCTGGTACGGACATTTCAATGGTCTTTATTCACCATTTTAGTTCGTTTTTGCCTTCTTATAATCACTAATTCATACTAGAACTGTGTGTTTTTAGGGTTAATAGCTCAACATTTCTGGGTTTTTCTTTTGTTTTTTGATGGTCAAAGTATCTGAGTTTTGAATCTGCAGATCTGCGTGGTTAAAGCAAATGGAAGATTCATGTAAGGACTGTGGGAACTGGGAAGAGGAAATCTTTTGGAACCATTTTCAGTCCATTCATTTCTTACAGTTTCTACATGCTAATTTTCTTCAGCGCTTGGTATGTTCTGTCTTTGCAGCTGCCTCTTATCTTGCTCTTCCCTGTTTTGTCTTCTGATGATTGTGTATATACATGTTTTGCTTCATAATTCAGTTAGAAAAAAAAAAAACAAGTTCTTTAATTTAGGTTTTAGGGTTTAGGAGTTGCCTAGAGGATAAAATTTAGATGGTGTGGTTAAATTTAAGGTTTAAGTTTAGAATTTAGTAGTCGTATCTTAAAATTGAGTGTAAATCGTCTGCTTCTTTTTCATGCATCTATTTGGGTGTCGGACGTCGAAAATAAGTGTTAGGGTTTAAAATTTAATTTTTTAAAAATTTTAACAAGAAGCACAAAAGAATACATAGAAAGAGGCAGAAGGTTTTTGTTCCTCAAAATCTAGTTGAAAAACTTTGATACACAATTCGCGGAAAGTTCCTCAAATTTAGAGGTTAAGGGTGTAGTTTAGGGTTTAATGAAGGGTTATGTAAATTTTTTACATAGGCTGCATATCAAATTTTAGCCCTACATAATTAATCATAATGCCCTAGCTTCTAGATCCCAAATTTTAAATCTTATATTCTATCACAAATATTAAATTTTAAACTTTATACCTAAATCACTGAACTATAGAATACCTAAATTTTTGAACTTTATATAGGGCTAAGCTGACCTCCATTGTTGGACCACTAATTTTTGTATGTATGGATTTATTGTGGGGGTTGTTCTTCCAGCAATCAAGCTGCAAATTTGAAGGGAAAAAAGCTGATTTTGCTACCAGATCACTAGTCACAAGCACTCGTATTCGATTTTTGGACAGATGTTCGTATCTGGGTATATGGGTATAAGGATATGACTCTAGAGTCCTAAAGTTTGCTTGGAAAATTTAGATTTTGATGTAAAAGAGACATGGGGTTTTAGCATTCGTTTTACGGTTTCTGTCTTGTTCTTTTCTGCAGGAGATACCGGAAAAGTTTGCTAAGAATGTCCAGAGAAAGCTTCCTGAAACTGTGACCCTAAAAGGTCCCAGTGGTGTCATATGGGATGTAAGAGTGACAGCCGATGATGACACCTTGTTCTTTGATGGTGAATGGAAAACTTTTGTGAAAGACCATTCCTTGAACGAGAACGATGTTTTGATCTTCAAATACAATGGGGTGTCCCATTTCGATGTTCTAATGTTTGATGGCAAGAGCTTGTGTGAGAAAGCATCTTCTTATTTTGTGAGGAAGTGTATGCACGCAGAGCCCGACTGCGGACACCAATCGAAAGGGAAGGTGAGTGAAAATGCTGATGAAATTATGCCTATCTCTTCTGAGTGTGGCCTTGAAAGCAGTCCGGAAAAATCGACTAACAATGACACAGACACAAGGCCTTCAAGGAAATTTATCGAGTCTGCTGCTAGTAATAAGAAGAAGATCCGAAATTGGGATTCTGGTACTCGATCCATCCCGGCAAAGCGGGGATTTAGAGGCAAAGAACATTCTACTTTTCCTGGAGGAGTAAAGGTTGAAAGACTTGATACTGGTAGGAGAACTTTGAAGACTTATTCTAAACATAAAACCTGCATTCCATGTTTGAGTTTATTAACTTCTGAGTTGAACCTTTCACCTAATATTATGGTCACTCCCTATGCATTTCGAACTCGGGATGAGTGCTTTATTTTTCATTGTTGTTTTCTATGTATTTGCATCATCTTACTTTCGTAGCTCGAATTGGGTGACTGATCATTGTACTCTCTTTCTGGACAACGCATGATTCAGAGTATGAACATACAACAACAGATGGCGATGACTTTGTCTCGTTGTGGCATGCAACGGGTAAAAGGGTTCCATCCCGAGCTGAGAAAATGAATGTCCTCTTAAAGGCGCAAGAGGCATTATCCGATGAAGGTTTTATGGTAGTTATGAAGCCCACACATGTTTACCGAAAGTTTTATATGGTAGACTTCGTTCCCGAACTCGATCGTAAGTTAGATAACTATGTTAAAGCTCAGCCATGTTTATCGTCTTATATATTTCCATGTTTGTGCAGTCTATCCCCATAGCATGGATGGCTAAATATCTCTCGGGCGCAAAGACGGATGTCATTCTTCGAACGAATGATCGTACATGGACGACCCATTTTGTTTCTTACTATAAAGCAAGTAGCGAATGTGGAGGGCTTTCAGGCGGATGGAGGAAGTTTGTGCACGACAACAACATAGAAGAACATGATGTGTGTGTATTTGAGCCTGCAAACATAGGAAGGAAACCAATCATCCTGGACGTTAGCATCTTCCATGTTCTTCCTGCAGCAGTTCCTCCTAGACGAATAAATCATCCCCCAAGATCGTCACCAGACATAGTTAGCCGAGTAAACCGTCCCCTGAGCTCGCCACCAGACATAGTGAAGGTAATCGGCGCATCATCATATCGCGATAGGTATGTCTAGAACGCAGTTAATATAGTTTGCTAGTAGCCTACTAGAAAACATGACCAGTTGTAATTACATGTGCGTATCCTGTAATTAGATAGGTATAATCGGCATGTCATATGGTAACCTTGTGCTTGCGGGTTTCGTTTTGTGTCCGTGCTTCGCGCATCGTTGAACATAGCACGTAGCACGTATGCGCCTTTTCTCGGTTTTGTACTGTGATTTGAAAAATTTGAAACAAATTTTAGTATTAACTCTGTTCATTTATTTTGTCCATTATTGACTTTGAAAAGTCAAAATTTTTAAAATTGACTCTATTTATATTAAATATTTTAAATATTTATTTTTCATAAAATATATATTTAAATATTTATTGATAAAACATTTTTAAAATATATTTTTTAATATTTTTATTAATAATAAATTTTAAATAATTATGAATTAAAATTAAAAAATGCAAAATAATTAATAATAAATAATTTTTATTGGATGGAAAGAGTAATAATTATTGGGCAAAGTATAATTAACTAGTAACTATCAAATAAATTAAAAATTGAGTCTATCTAGGGCAATGTTTGAGACAATGGACGATGGCTGACAACGATGGTGAATGGTAGCTGACGGTGGAAGATTTGGTTAAAATTCAAAATTTTAAAGATTAATAAATAATTTTATCTAAAAAAATCAGATTAATATTTTATTTAAATTTTAAAATTAATCTAAACTTTTTTTAGACTGAAATGGGAAATTTTTCATTTTAACTTTTTTTTTTCTTATCTTCGTTCATTTCTCTATTTATGTTTCTGGAGGAGATTGTTCTTCGTTGCTTCTTGAATATAGAATTAAAAAATAAAAAAAAATATACGTTCACCGCATTGATTAAGTGATTATTGATAAGGAACACATTGGATGGTAGTTTTGGGCTGCTCTTTTTATAGAAAAAGGGGAAATGTCTTAATAAATTAATTTGTTATAATTCAGGCGTTAGTGTAAAGGTTAGGAGTATTTATTGTCGGATATTAAATAAGATTAAATTTAATATTTTAGATATTTAATTTTTTGATCGATTTATATTCGATTTAAAAAAGAATATTTGAATATTTGTATACCGAATAATTAAGTTAGATATTTGAATATCTGATTGTCTAAAAATATATTTAGCTTAACTATTTTTCCAAATTTAAAAGTTATATTTGTAAAAGTTTTAGAATTTTAAATAACAAAAAATAAATTGTTAAATATAACAAGACCGTATCTATATAAATTTTGAATTGTCTTAATTTTTGAATATAACAAGTATCAAATTATTAAAAATAAAAATAATATTTATAAAATTTTAAAATATTACAATACTTATTTAATTTAAAAATTTTACAATCGTATTAAATATTCGATTAAAAATATATATTTAAAATTTTATATTAAATTAATAAATAATCAAACCAAATTACAATCGAATATTATGAAATATTCCTAATAAACACATACATCATCGTTTAATCTAAAATAGTATTCGTATTTGTTGGTGTGATGAAGATCCGTTACCATTTACAAATAATCTACCGATTGATTGTCCGCCGTGCTAGGATGAGCTTTGATAAGCTACTTTCTGATCTACACGACACGAAACCATGGTCTTTTTATAGACACGTGTATGATGTAGGAATTGCCACGACAATATCATATACTACTTCTATCCCTTATAAAAGTTTTAATATTGACTCTTTAAAATTAATATTTTTAAACTTTGATCATGATTATTTTAAATATTTTAATTTATTAAATTTTATAAAATATATAACTTTAAACTATCTGGTTAGAGATTTTTAAAATATAATTTTTTTATATTTTTGTTAATAATAGATTTAAAATTATAATAAGTCAAAATTAAAAAAATAATAAAAAAATCAATATTAAACAAATAAAATGGGACAAAGATAGTATATAAAAATATATGCACCATTTTAGAATTTAATAATACTTAATATTAAAATTAATAACCGACCATCGATTAAAACATTGCATTCACATTTCTGAGTTGAAAAATTATATTATAAGACATTCCCACCACATCATTCATGGACCAATCAATAAAAAACCTTTATTTAATTATTTTTTTACCTCATCATTTTTACTAAGTGAATCTCCATTAACATTTACTATAAATCAAGTTTAAAACAATTTTTACCAAGTGAAAATTTACTTGATAAAAATGATGAGGTAAAAAAAATAATTAAATAAATTTTTTTTATTAATTGATCTTATAAATAATATGATGAGAATGTTTAATAATATAATTTCTCTCTCAAGTTGAGTAGATTTCACACTTTTTTTTTTCAAACAAGCCTTAAAAAAATCACAAATAATTTATTGAAAATCAAAGAAAATAAATTACCTTAAGAATTTTGATAGTGACGGGCTATATAAACCACATATTTTCTAAAGGGATTTAAACGAAAATGCCAAGGCATCCAAGAAAAAGTTTAATAATAATGAATCCATATAGTTATTAAAAATATTTATATTTTATAATTTAAAACTTTAAGTACTAATATGGAAAATATAAAAAAATAATGATATTTAAAGTTATATTTAAAGAAATAAAAAAATTTAAGAAATTTTTAAAAGATAAATTAAAATAAATAATATTCTTTAAATCTCATCACTTGCAGGTAGTGAGATCTATATTAACTATTGCATTAAATTAAAATTAACGGTCTACACAGTGAAGGGTTAAAAAATACTTTTCATTTTATTTTTTTAAACATTTTTTTACTTTTTCTATTTTCCCTTAATTTTATTATTCATTTAAATTGGCCTAGTAATATAGTGTATGACGCAAATTTTTATTTTCGACAAAATGAAAATTTGAGCGGTATCTAAAAGACCCTTATCTTGGAAAAATTATATCATGGGTCAGTTTCATCACCTGTTCATGAGACTAATCAATAGAAATTGCCTATTTCATCAATTTTTTTATGTCATAATTTTTTTCTAAGTGAATCTTCACTTAAAAAATTAAAAATAATAAGATAGACAATTTCTATTGGTTGATCCTATGTATGACGTGATGAGACTGATCCATAATACAATTTCTCCTTATCTTGATGTTGAAATTCTTTGGAACTACTCGGAAAAAGAAAGAAATGATTTGGTTGTTTCCTAGCCATACATTTTTTTTTATCTCATATTTTGAGTATAAATTATTAATTTTTTATTATATTTTTATTAATATTTTTATTTTAAAATAATAATTTTAAATTTTAGAGTTTAAGAGTTATAGTTAGAGTTTAAAAAATTAAGAGTAAAATATAATTTTGAGGATATATAATTTCAAGTAAAAAAATAAAAAATTAAGGTTAAGATTTAAAATTTATTTTTAATTTTTTTAATAAAAACATAGAATGAAACATGATTGAGTGACAAGATTTTACTCAAAATATAAGAGTAAAAAACTAATAATTTTATAAATTTTTTTATGTCTCACCTTAAAAAATATTTTAAATTTAAAAATCTATTCTTAATTTTTATATTCTAAAAAACTAAAAAATATATAATTTCTTAAATTATAACTGTAATCTCTAATCTTAAACTCTAACTTAAAATCATTGTTTTAAATAGATAAATCTCATGAATATCGATGTTGGAGCAAAATTTTCACAAAATATTATTTCTCCAATTTTATTTCTCGAAATATTGATGATTTTATAATAAATTTAAAGTTAAAACTTTTAAAACCCGACTTTAAATAGTGTAAGGATAAAGATAGAGCCAAAAATTTCTAACTAACATTTTTATATAAATATTATATGCAATGTTAATATTGCACATAAGATATCAAATTTGAGCCTTTTAGTTGTCTTCGTCTTTATACCCTTCAAAGTTAATAAAAGTGTCGATTTTAAATTCAGCGTAAAATTATTAATATTTTTAAAAAATAAAATAAAAAAATTATTATTTTCTAACATCGATATTCATAAAAAAAATTTGTTTGATTTTTTTTTCTCTGACGTCAATATTAGCATAAATTTCCCATATTTCACCCTTCGTTATTGAATTTTTAGACATTGTACTGTTTTTCTTCTATATTTCGCTTCCATTACTGAGTCTTTCCTCGATAGATTTCTATTTTCTGAAAAAGTACCTCACCTAGAATCAAATGGATCTTTTCCAGTCATTCTCCTCAATTTCACCCATTTTCGGTTTGATCATCCTTCTTTTCTCACTTCCATGGATACTCAAAACTACATTGAAGGTCAAGAGCAGAAAGAGAGAAGCACCTGAAGCTGGAAATTCATGGCCTCTTATCGGCCATCTCCACCTCCTAAGAGGACCCAAACCACCGTACAAAGTCCTGAGTGAAATGGCTGATAAACACGGTCCAATCTTCACCATCAAGATGGGTGTTCACAGAATTCTGATTGTCAACGACCATCAAACTGCCAAAGAGTGTTTAACCATCAACGATAAAGCCTTTGCCAGTCGTCCATCCACGCTTGCAATCGAGTTATTGAGCAACAACCACGCCATGATCGGGTTCGCCCCTTACGGAGATGCTTGGCGTCAAGTGCGTAAATTCGCCACTATCGAGCTCCTCTCTAACTACCGTCTCGAGCAACTGAGACACGTCCGCGAATCCGAGATCAAAACGTCGCTGAAAGAGTTATATCAGCTTTGGGACGAGAGGAAGAACAAAGATGGGCCTGATAACGTTTTGGTGGACATGAAGAAGTGGTTTGGGAATACAACACTGAGCGTGATTCTGCGGATGGTGGTAGGCAAACGGATTCCGAGTTCCGGTAACGACGCGGAAAGTGAGAAATGGAAGAAAGCGTTGAAGGAGTTCTTTGAACTGAGTGGGAGATTCGGGATATCCGATGCGTTTCCTTATTTACGATGGCTGGATATCGGGGGAGACGAGCGGTTGATTATGAAAGTAAGAACAGTACTAAATGAAGTTGCTCAAGGTTGGTTAGAAGAACACAAGCGAAACAGATTATCGGATTCAGCAAACAACAGCAACGGAGATTTAATGGATGTTATGCTTTCAACGGGATTTAAGACAGAGAAACATGATGCTGATACCATCAATAAATCAACCTGTTTGGTATGTGTGTCTGCAGGTGTAAGATTTTCGTAAGTTACGGTAAGAATTAGAGACCTTTTGAACTATTTATGATCAGGTTTTCGTTAATATTGCAGGCTCTGATCTTAGCAGCTTCCGATACAACGTTGGTGACACTGACATGGGCGTTGTCTTTGCTACTCAACAACAGGGATGAACTGAGAAAGTTACAACAAGAACTAGACATTCATGTTGGGAAAGACAAGCTGGTCGAAGAATCGGACATTATAAACTTAGTGTACCTTAAAGCAATCATCAAAGAAACACTGCGTTTATATCCTGCCGGACCACTTGGGGTGCCCCATGAATCCATGGAAGACTGCACGGTTAGTGGCTACCACGTTCCCGCAGGGACCCGACTATTCCTCAATTTTGCTAAAATCCAACGCAAACCACGAGTGTGGTCTGATCCCTGTGAATTTCAGCCCCAAAGGTTTCTAACAACCTACAAAGACATCAATTTTAAGGGGCAGAACTTCGAGCTGATTCCGTTTTCGAGTGGTCGAAGAATGTGCCTCGGAGTTTCGTTTGCGTCTCAAGTGCTGGAGCTCGTACTGGCTAGTGTGGTGCAAGGGTTCGAACTGAAGACGCCACTGGATGAAGCAGTGGACATGACTGAAAGCATTGGAATGACGAATTTGAAAGCCACTCCACTTCAAGTTCTCATAACTCCACGCCTTCCTTCTTCTTGCTATTAGCTTTCTATATGAGTCTGAAATTTGTGTTGAAGCTTCTTGCATTATGAATCGGCTCAATCGATCGACACTATCTGAGTTCCCTAATTTGTTGTTTCTATAGATTTTTTTTTTCGTTTAAGAAAAAAAGGTTTGATTAAGATTTAAAAAAATGATAGATTTATTAACCGACTAATCCAATTAGTATGTAATTTGTTTTGTTTAAATAAATTACTAGATATTCGATTTTCGAGTATCCAATTTATTCGAGTACTTATTTATCGATTTGTGTCCCAATCAATTTAATCTAGATACTTGACTAATCGGATAATGGATATTCAATTTATATTTATATTTTTAAACTTAAATATTTTAAAAGCTCATATAATAAACACGTAAAATTTAAAAAATTATAATACATAATTTAAACAAAAATTAATGATTTGAAGTTAATTAAAAAGTATACTTCCATATAATAACTTAAATTAAAAATCCAAGAAGTGATCTTAATAAAACAATATTTATGCTCTAAGATTGAATAGTATTTTTTTATAAAGTATACATGAATTATATCCCTACGCCCAGGGACGGAGTTGTACAGTAGTGGAAGGGGTTGTTATCCCTCCCAGAATTTTTGGTATAATTATACTTTTAGTTCCTTTTAATTTAAATGTTAATTAAATAATTTTTTTTGTCCCTTCCAATTTTAAAATCTAAAGGTTTAATAGATTTTGTCTTTCTCAATATTAAATCTTAGCTTCGTCCTTGCCTATGCCTACCCTAATTGTCTTTAATTTTTTTAATTTTTTATAAATTAGTGCTTAATTTTTTTTAATTGCTCTTTCAATTTTCAGAGTCTCACTTTGATTAATTGGGACCGACCCGTGTCGCACACCTAATTTTGGTGGGTGAGTCTCCCGGTAGAGATTTTTTGCGTACGCAATATCTCATCTTTGAGACTTGCTTAAACAAAATTAAACTACTTACCATTTTAACTAACCCCAATTGATAAATTTTTAAAATTTTGTGATTTATACTTACCCTAAAAAAATATTTTAACTGATGAGTTATGACTATTGACTACCTCATATATATATATATATTTCTGAATCGGCATTACTCTTGGGTTCCCCAATGCTGCAAGAAGTTAACTTACTGCATGTCAGATAAATATTTTGTTTATTTTTCCTGTCATCAACATGAAAGTGACAATACAGAAAATCAAAGATAATGTGGCCCCTAAAATATAGCATCAACCATATCATCGTCTTCTTCTTTCTGTACACAGGACGAAAGCCAAAAGCCCAATGAAAGAAGGAAATGATTTTAAATAAATGGGATCGTGAGGCTCAGAATAGAGAGGATGGAGGGGTTTTCATTTTATAATAAGGGTTGGTTTAAGTGGTAAGTAGCTTGGTTTCGCTTAAGCAAGTCTCAGATTAGAGACGTTGTGTACCCAAAAATCCCTACTGGGAGACTCACTCACCAAAGTAAGGTGTGCGACGCGGGTCGACCTGGATTAGTCAGGGTTAGACTGTGAAACCAGAAAAACAATAAAGAAAGAATATGTTTTTCTTTCCCTCTTCCTTTTTTCCTTTTATGTCCACTTGGTTTAGAGGAGAAATTTGATGTTTTAAACTGAAGTTTTAGCTTAAGCATTCTGGAGTAGAACAATGCTAGGTTGTTTGTTTCAATTGCTATTGTTTTTCCTGGTTTGATTTGCTTGCATTGATGACCAATAAAGCTGAACTGATGTAATTGGGATATGATCTCAGTATGTATGATACCCTGTTACTAAGCAAAAATAGCCTATTTTCCTAGCTTATACAGTTATGTTATTGTTCTTATTGTCCTGGCTGCTTCTAATCCACTTTGATTTATGATCATCTTTCGAGCTTTGTTCGTTGATGATTTTTCGCTTAAAACATGAATTTTATTGCTTCCTCTTTGGGGATGTATTTAAAGTTACTGCAGTTTGAAAACATATGTTTTGCAATATTTTTGTGTTTATCGGCTTGAATGTATGTTATGTTTGCAGGAAGAAACCTTATTGACTATGAGCGGATAGCATCCTTCGCCATGGATCGGATTAAAAGGTTTTTTAAGGCTCTGACCAAAAGAACTCAGAGGGACATTATCATGGAGATTTTGCAGAGGATCCTCAAAGTTTATGCACCATCTGGAACTATTTCTAATTTCTATATGTTCTCTCGACTTTTTTTTATGATCAACCCCATCCTAACCTGTAATGCTGCTAGTGGTACATGCTTAAGGTTCCTATCCGCTTACTGGAATTGGCTAGGTTGTGTAGTAGACATGTTGAAATCAGATTATGAAGCATTGGTTATATAAAAGGATACTTTCTTGTACAAATAGGTATTTGAGCTAGTTTCATTAACTTCTGATGTGTGGCAGGAGCATGAGAATGAATAAATAGATCGAGCTATTGCCGGCCCCTATCCCTTCTACCGTAAAGTCAGAAGGGTAGAAGCATGATAAGTGAGTAACATGTATACCCCAAAGTTGACATGAATGTTCCTTTTTGCTGTATATTATGATATCAGTGAATTAGTTGCCTGTTACCAATACAATGTTCTTTCTCTTCCCTACTTATCCATGTTATCTAACATGCCATAATTTGAATTATTAAGTTTCTCAAAGTATTGGGTAGATGATGGATCTCAACTAGAGGAAGAAGAGCAACTTGCAAGAGCCTTACAAGAAAGCTTGATCTTTGAACCTCCTCCCCAATATGAAATTGCTCATACGTATCTACCTATCCCAGTCCATTTTCCGATGGGATACAAGTATATAAAATTTTCATTAACTACAATACATGTTTCATCCCAGCTTATGGAATCGGGGTTTCTATGTATATCTTTGAGCTTTTATCCTTGGCATTAATTAGGTTCGAAGATTTGTTGCTATAACTTGGACTTCAGATCTTTTCTTTCTTCCATGAAAAAAATAATCTTTTTGTGCTGGCTGTAATACTGAGATTGGCTATGGAAGATTTCTAAATTGCCTCAATGCATTTCGGCATCCAGAATGCCTCGTTGCCATGCTTGTAATCTTCTAATTTCTGATTATGAGGTACAAGGTTACATTTATAGTGGACCTTTTGGTAGCTATCAGTGTTGCTGTCTATGATTCTTTCACAGGATGTTTCATTGATGAATAAGCTAATTCAGATATCCACCTTTTCTCCACCTCTCTAGGTCCGGGAATTATCGTTTTCATAAACTAGCTACGAGTGTTACCATCCAAAATGCGATGTTTGCAGCCACTTGTTTTCTATGTGTTTTTACCTAATAATGAAATTCTGAGTGCTAAATAAACCTGAACCTGAAGGTCATACAAGTACATATGAAAACCATGCAATAGTCTTGTGGATATATGGTGGCAGGAAGAGTGGTCCATAAGGAAAGTTGGAATTTCAAAAGGAAATTTGATATATTGGAAGCCCCTATCTGCATATCACATACAAATCTTTCATTGTATATAGTTTATTTAATTTTGAAACAGAACTTAAATTTACTGCAGATCTCTCATTGCTGGTTGGTGTTATCTTTCTGCATATACTTTTGACAGATTCCAACAAACCCTGCTGGTCTTATTGAATATAGTGCGCATCCTTTTTGGATCCAGAAGCACTGCCCCTCTCACAAACACGATGATACTCCACGACGCTGCAGCTGTGAGCGAATGGAGGTGAGTATGATGACAAGCTTTTATTTAAATTAACAAAGTAAAATACTGGCTACTATTTCTGAATGATGGTGAGAAAAAACGTTGAAAGCATGACACTTTTGAGTCATCATATGCAACCACGAGACACGGATATGTTGCCCTCGATGATGGACGGAAGCTTTGCTTGGAGTGTCTGGATTCTGCAGTTATGGATATACCAATGAATGCCAACCCCTTTATCTTGATATACAAGAGTCAAGCAGCCGTTGAGAGGGAGAAAAGAATGTAAGCTTATGATTTTAAGTCGGAATGTAAGGCTTTAAATCTCTATAACCATTTCTGGATATGAGTTAGACATGGGTAACTTAAAGAGAAAATGGAGAGTAAGAGCAATATCGCTGGTAATTTAATAGTTTGTGTTGCTGCACTTGTTTGCCAGGTTTCCAAACTCTCAGGACATTGAGGAAGGAATTTATCAGGTATTAGCGCACATGTGGTTAGTCACTCAGCTGGATTCTTCTCCGAGCAGCAATGTTGCATCGACATCATCCTCGAGCTCTAGTAGATTAAGAAAACCGAAGAGACCCGAATTCGAGAGGAAGCTCAGGGAGTTCTTCAAGCACCAAATTGTATCGGACACATCATCCTCGAACATATTCGGATGACTGGCAGTTTTCCTTACAGAGAATCCCGCTAACCCCTTATTCTTAAAAACAGGTTTTCCCTATTCTTTGTAAAGAGTTGAAAAAGCACAGCCATTTCATATTAATTCCAGTTTGATTGTTTTTTTTATACATGAAATTAGACAAGTCTGTATTTTTTTTTTCATATTAATCGCAACATAGCTGCTCTACCTCGAGCTCCGTGGTTCCTGGATGACTCCGTCACTTTCTCAGCAACCAAACAGTTACTCGGGAAAGAAGCAAAATTCTGGCATTTAATAATCCAATCCAAATGAAGCTTCCAATAGATCATAAGGTGCCCACAAAGCGTCCAAAGGGCACGGTTTTTTAGCATCAAGCCTTGCCCATGGCTTCCCTTTTCCACTCCAATGTAAAAGGCTGACCGGACCGGGATGCAAATCCCGGCACAGACCTTCAAAGTTATCACCACCAAGCCCGTGTTGATTCCACCTCTGATCGACCGGTGATATATTTCCCGCGAAAACCAATAAAAACGGCGGCAAAGAACCCAGCTCGTAAATCCTCATTCTTTTCTGGATCTTCATCCATTCCTCGATCTTTCTCGTGTAATCCCCTTCCCTCCATCGATCAAGGTCGATCACCATTACCCCAGTGTTGAAATAACAAGCTTTACGGTTCGAAAAAGTCAAAGACAACCTAGGACTCGACCAAAACGTAGTAGTGAAGTAGGAGATGAAGTTGGCATTGCAATACTCCGGTGCCGCCAGGACCGACTTATCCCCAAGTCGAGTTGCAGCGAGTAAAGCTATATCGTCGACGAGAACCAGGTCCGAGTCGAGGTACAGAACACGGCGGACACATAAAGGAAGGAGATCGGCTAAGTAGCTTCGAGCGTAGTTCAAAGGACAATCCAAAGCTGAACGGATCGATGTTGAAATGAGACGGGAAACAATAGAGTCATCGAAATGGTAGAGTTCGAAGTTAAGGTTAGGAAAGGAGGAGGATATGGTGGCGCGTAAGATTGACGCATTTCCGGTGGCAGAGACAACGAAATGGAAGGCGATGTTGTGTGGACAAGAAGAGTGTTGAAGCACCGAAAAGATAGCCGCCATGGATCCCCTGATGTAGTATTTGTCGAGTGTCATTGCCACGTGAACTGCTTTGTCCGAGCATAAAATCGAGGCTTGGCCATTTGATTCGTCTCCATGATCGTTGGTTATTATTTCAGGGCAATCCGGAGAGTTACAGAACTCGGAGGCTTCTTTGAACTGTTGATTTCTTAATGGTGGATCGGCGGCGGCACTGGCGGCCAAGGCGAAGGTGGTGAAAGCTACGAGATGGAGAAAATGAAAGATTGTTGATTTAGGCATTGTTTGAAGGCTTAGGTGAAGTGAAGGTGGATAGCCTGTTGGTTTTTAATTTAATGTGATGGTAAAGTCAAATCTCGAGTTTGGAATTTCAGTTAAAATACGCGTTGAATAGGAATGGATTAATTACATGAAATCTCACGTACAATATCTCGTGAATTTTATTCCTATTTTAGTATATAAGACTAGTTTTACTAATAAAGTAATGTTATTTATTATTCACATGATTTAATTCAATTCTACTATTTAATTTTTTTTTGTCCATGAATTGAAAGATATTAAGCAGGGATAAAGCTTTGCATAATATTGGAGGCCCCAAATTTTTAGTATAATTATATTTTATTTTTTTTAGTTTAAATGTTAATTATATAAAAGATTTTATCCTTCTCAATATTTAAACTTAAAGGTTTAATAGGTTTATCTCTCCTAATATTGAATCCTAACTCCGTTCCATATATTAAGAATATAAAATATTAAATTTATAATCTATAATTATGTAAGGTTAAAAATTGAGGTTAGAATTATAGTTTGTCAAATGATCAAAAAATTTTAATTTGAAAACTTAACTGATTGAAAAAAAAAATCCAGGTGTTGAAATAATTCTTTTACAAAATTTAGAAGCTTATTAAACCCATAGTGATTGGATTTGAATGTGTTTGTATCATGTTCCAATTCATATAATCAACTATCTTGCATTAAGAAAAATTAAAGAGTTATTGTGACCCATGATTGAGTATATTCTGATTAATAATTTCTATTATGAGAATTGATTCTTGTGTCAATTTATAAATACCAAAAAAAAGAAAAATACTTAAAATAACAATGCCCAGAATACATGATTCATACCATCACTTTTAGTAGATGATATGGATTTGGGATACAGGAGCAGAGTAGCATCCACTATGTCAAGAATGTAGGCCATAGCTTATCCATTTGAGCATGCAACCAGCAACTAGGCAGGCAAAAGTGCTCCATATTATGCAACTATAAAGACAGACCCTATAGACAGCTCGGAACGCACAACAATCGACTGACCATGTCCGTGCCATGTTCACGCCTCAACAAGCACATGATGAATGAATGAATGAGACATAAATGGCTAACCACATTTAGTCACAAAACTATTGAATGAACAAGAAACATAGTCTCAAGCAGTATTTAGCGAAATAACCATGCCGATGCAATGCCTAGAGTTGAAACAATACAAGGAAAAGAAAATTACCTGACACCATGTCGATGCCGAACTTTCAAATCTGCAAGTTCACCAGACCTCCTTAGCAGTCCATGTGCTTAAAGCTTAATCCAACAACCTAAAGAGACACAAAGATGTTGAAAGTGGTGGATCAGATAAAACTACGAGGCTGATCAGATGAAGCCATTTTAGGACCACATGTCAATAAAAAGAAACAGATAGCAACAATTCGAACCTATAAGTATACTCGATAAAAAATCACACTTGCAATAGAGTACCTGTCTTCTGAGGAAAGCCACCAATCATGTGATGGTTCTTTGAAAGTAGTTAAAAGGACAAAACAAACGCTGGACTCCACCATTATTTAGATCATATATATCCTTTTCAAGTAGCAACAAAACTAACTTAAGCTATAGCATGTGTATGCACAGGACACAACGGTAGTGATTACCTTTTTCGAAATGGTAATGTTCTACGTTCTAGCCAGCGGACCGCTGACAACAGGAAACGTCATATACCGTCATCAATTGCAGTATAACTACTAATATGAATATCCATGTTTTACAGAGAAGTAAGCATGGATCAAAGAAGCAAAAAAAGAGCTAGTAAGCTAATATGCATTGTCAGCCCAATGAACACCAGGCTTCCATAAACAGAAGATATCAGAACTCTAACCTATTCTGTGACAATATACAGATTCAATTAAAAAGTAACCTCTCTTTGCGAATAATAATTCAAAGAAATAAAAAGCTGGAATCAACAATGAGAATTAACCAGACAAAAGAGAGCAATCGATATTGTATTTAAATTATATCTCTAGTTGAAATTCATAGTCCATGGCCCATGCACAATTAGCACTATAATCAGAACCCGGGTTTGAAAATTGAAGCTGTGTCATGAGCTATTATATGAACAGCTATGCAAGCACTAAGAATTGCTCTGTCAATCAGTCCCAGAAAGGGGACCATTTAATTATCACTGCATAAGTAAAATCCTTTGTTCATAAAGTTTCAAATGAGGAGAAAGAACAGTGGAAGCCAAACTTTGAGGATGATAGAATGAGTGGAAAGGCTATGCAAATGCTTATATCAAAGCTTTAACTGCAGAGAGAAACACCACCACCTACACTATCAATATTCAACCATCCAACTAGTCCAACTCAGCTATCCCCTCTGAAATAACCAGAGACCATGAAATTTACTCACAAATAGCTAAGCACATAAAATACTACTGCATTTCATGTTTACCCAACACTTGAAAATATTAATGACTAGAAATAAGTTGAAAAATACACAATGATGCTCTTCAACCATAGAGAACAGCAAAAGATTTCCTAATGTACAAATATTAAACAAACAAACGGCATTACATATTAATGGCAACCATCAATTGAAAGTACTATATAGTAAATTCCTATATCAGCTATCACAAAACAAGAAGGAAAAAGGAAAATGCATTTATTAAATTTACACAAGATATTGGACTGACAATCCTAAAATAAATTGGCAATTCATCCTTTGATAGCAGCTTTGGTCTATTGATAAATCATTGCAAAGATAACACAAATAATTATAAACAGAAAAAGCATCTTCAAATAATGATCTTGCTGCCCTTGTGCAGTACGATGATGATGGTGGTGGTGGTGGTGATGATGATATCCATGAGCATGTCCACCATGATATGCATGTTGAAACCCATATGGAAACCCAGCAGCTGGACCAAACATCGCTGCATCGGGAAATCCATGGACCTGAAGGTTAAACAGTGATGGGAGAAGACCACCAAAAGCAGCAGATAGTGTGAAGTTCCTGAACCTCGCAGTTGCCATTGGTGCAAAGCCTCCAAAACCTCCCAAGCCTCCCATGAACCCGAACCCATTTTGGGGAAACTGATTTGGATCCGGTGGAGGAGCCGTTTCAGGTCTCTGTCCAGCTGGACGATTCGGAATATCAACACCTGGGATAGATTTCGACCTAGGATCGGTAGATGATTTCCCCCTTCCATACAAAGGTACCAATTTATCTTCCTCAACAAGGGCCTTGCAAACAGGACATTCATGAGAACGGGAATGAATATGAAGCCATTTGTAAAGGCAAGGCCAGCAGAAAAGATGGCCACACAAAGTGACAATTGGGTCTTGCGCTAAGTCAAAGCAGATATTGCACTCAAAATTACCAGCATCACCATTGGCATTGTTGGTAAAGCAAGATGGATTCTGGGGTGAATGGCTTGCTGATTGCCGAAACCCACTTGCCATTTCTCTGACTTCCACAACTCAGATTCCTATATAAAAAAAAAAATCAAATCGAAACCAGAACAAAATCCAAACATGCAATTCAATAGTATCAATTTCAGCAAAAAAAAAAAAAAATGAAACACCACAGAAATAATTGAATTTCCCAAAATCAAACCCTCTAAATACACATCTGCTTGTTGGTAAATTAAATAATCTCAAAGAAAAAAAACTCATATCTCTTATGAAAATCAGTATAACTAAATAAAAAAAAAAAACATGCCCACAATTCATAACGATTAATCCAAGAGAAACATCAGGATTCAACGATAATAAAAAATGAAAAAAAACAAAGCTAACGTTCTGACCTTCGAATGGATAGAGGAGATCAAAATACCGATCGATTACGCAATCGACCTAACCAAAGGAGTCAAAAAAAATGAAAATCGCAGAAAAAATCTCCTCGAAGAAACTTCGTACCTATTTGTGCGTTTACAGCGGAGAAATTTCCATCAATCCATCTTTTTCTACGTTTTAATGGTTAATTGTAACGTTTGGATTCTAAAATCCCACGTGGCCACAACCTGTTCGTTAATTTCTATCGACTCGTCCTTGACCCGTGTGGTTGGAATCGGCAGTTAAGTAACGGCGTGAGAATGTGAATGCCTAAACGTTGTCGCATTGACGTTATCGGGGGGGGGGGGGGGGGTCACTAATTATTTTTAGTATAAACTACCTATTTAGTATCCCATTTATTTTCATATTTTTGTTTTGGTCAGAAACTATTCTCTTTTAAGAAAATAATATTTAATATTATGTTTTTTTACACAATAATATTAAAAATCAATGATAAATTGATATGCATTTTTTTTCATTTTCTCCCTTAAGTTTGTTATTAAAAGATATTACATTATTTGTCATTAAGTTTGAAAGACAAAAAATAAAAATAGAAACAAAATAAAATAAAATGTTAAGTTAGTTAATGATCAAAACAAAAACTCTATAATAGATGGGATATTAAATATATAATTTACTCTTATTTTCTTATGGATTATATTACCTAATAACGATTTTAACTGTCACACCATCTCTTTTAATATTAATGACTAGTCAAGAATTATATTAAAGTAAAATTAAAAATTTATTTATCTTATTATATAATTATCAAAATCTAGAGAACATTTATGAATTTTATTCGAATGTTAAAAAATAATTTATCAATTACCATTTATCAAGTAGTAAAGTGATTGTGTATGTAAAATCATCACATATATTAATTATTAAACTGACGAATATTATTGATTGTGGTTGAAACTTGAAAGGTTAAAGTAATACATTGTCAAAATTTTAAAATACATAAATATCTAATTTATTGAATCATTTCAAATTATAATTAAATTTAAAAAATATAAATTTAAGAAATTAAAACTATTCTTATTTTAATTTTAATGATAAAATAATTTATTTATCATTAAATTTTAATCACGTAATATATATCTTTAAATTTATAATTAAATAATTATTTTTAAAAGAAAAGAAGTGATATATTTATTTTAAATTTATAAATAAATGATAAAAATATTTTTAAAATAATATATATATTATTAAATTTATAACAAAATAACCTTAAATATTTAGCCCTTTATTTAATTATTTATCTATCCAATATAACTGATTAACCGTAGATTATAAACTAAAAAGCCTAGAAGGCGGTCCCACTATTATTTGAATCGCAATCCAACGGTTGAAACCATCGGTGTTTCATCAAACGACTGCCGGTGGCTGCATCTTTATTTATTTATTTGATAAATTTTAATTTAAATAAAAAATTTAGAAAATTCCAATTTTCGCGCATTTGATTTTCCCAGTAATAAACCAAGGCCTTCACGAGGAAGGTGGCGGCCGAAGATTAGAAATTTGCAGCAGAATCATCCATGGCGGTTTTCCCTGATCTAACGAAACATTTCGTTTTCGATCCCAAACTTTCATTCCCTCCGCCATACATTTCCGATCAAATACAAATTCACTACCCGATCCATTAATTTATCTCGGAATATTAACAATCAAACTATCTGATTCTTATATTACAAATAATACAATATTTAGGAAAACACTAGGTTTGTAGAATCAATATGGGATCCGAACTCAATGGCATTAATTCAAAACCGGCTAAGACGGGTGAATCCGACCTCAAGGATCACGATTCCTCCGCCAAAGACGACCGCCCTCTCCTTGAATCCGCCGCATCATCCGCCGCCGAAGATATCCAGGAGCTCGAGAAGAAATTCGCTGCCTTCGTGCGCAATGACGTGTATGGTTCCATGGGATGTGGGAAACTTCCATTGAAAGAGAAACTCCTGCTCGGTGTCGCCCTCGTCACGCTTCTTCCTCTACGTCTCGTTTTGGTAATGACTATCTTGGTCGTGTATTACTTGATTTGTAGAATTTTCACGCTGTTCTCGACCCCGAATCTGGAGGATGAGCAGGAAGATTTTGCACACATGACTGGATGTAGGCGAGGCGTGATTGTCCAGTCGGGTCGGTTTCTTTCTAGGTTGCTGCTTTTTACGATAGGATTTTATTGGATTAATGAAACTCATAAGGATTCAGCAAATACCCAGGAGAATTCAAAAATCGAGGTAGGATTTTATTTATTCAGCATCTGTAGTTTTTAAGTTTGGTATCTTTAAAGAGAATTTATATGCATTTAATTATTCTAACTTGCAGGCAATAGTTGAACATAATAAGTATTTGCCTGATCAACATTCTCCTGAATTTTCTATTTCTGGGTGTTTGATTTTTATATAGAGTACCAAACAATCGGAAGATCAAGAAAGGCCTGGGGCAATCGTATCTAATCATTTGTCCTATTTAGATATCTTATATCACATGTCCTCGTCCTTTCCAAGTTTTGTTTCCAAGGTCTGTTAACTTTAGCCACTCTTCTCGTTTTGGTTGTTGATTATGACATAAAAGGTAAGCTTTTGCTGTTTTAACTGACATATCTCTTGTTTGTTTGTTTTCATTTGAAATGCTTGGATTTTATTGCTGAAGAGATCAGTGAGTAAACTTCCCTTAATTGGTCTCATCGGGTAAGAGTTAATTCTATCCTCGTAAATTCCCCCCGTGGTTTGGTGCAAAACAATATGCAGTTTGGTTTTGTTATTGATTTTTTGTATCTTATCAACTTGGTAAGTCATTTTAAAGCTTGAATGATATAGTTATGGGACTTGTGGCAATAGTTTTGTCTTATTTCCTCTAAGCTACTAATCTACAAGCTTCACATATTATGTCGTAGCAATGTCTAGCGAGCTTCAAGCGAACCGTTTAGTTGGAATAAAAATATTCAGCTTTGGAAAGAGTATCGTGTGCATCCATTTGTCTTCTATAGTTACATAAGATTTGTTTGTTTTTGTATGTTTCATACCAGTTCTATATTTTCTTTGTACGTTGCGTTCCTAATATAAATAAATTGGTTTGAGTTGGAGTTGGAGTTGATGCGATGAATGATGTTTGCCTTATTTCTTACAGAAAATGTCTTGGTTGTGTATATGTTCAGCGAGAGTCAAAATCATCAGACTTCAAAGGTGTTGCAGGTAGAAACACTTACGACATCAAACTCGTTCTTCGCCACTTTAATCAATCAAAAATACAATGCCTAACTGGTCTCTCTTTCAGGCATTGTGACTGATAGAGTTCAGAATGCACATCAAAATGAATTGGCTCCAATGATAATGCTCTTTCCAGGTTAATCATCTTATTTATTCACAATGCATTTATCACATGGTTTATTTTATGGTGCATGCTCTATTGTATGAGTATATATTTGTTTGTAGCTGGTGTTTCCTAGTATCCTAACATCTAGATTTCACATGCTTATCTGTAACTAATAAAATTTGATTTATATTCTTCTTAACAACAGAAGGAACGACAACTAATGGGGATTTCCTCCTCCCATTCAAGACTGGTGCCTTTTTAGCCGGAACACCTGTTGTGCCTGTTATATTAAGGTACCCATACCAAAGATTTAGTCCAGCCTGGGATTCAATATCTGGGGTGAGTATCTATTTAGCAAAATCAAAACGGCTTTTTGATTTCCGGTAATAAATTGTATCCCCCCCTTTAATCGACTAGCTGTTTTGTATCTGTAACTGATTACCGGACTAAACATACTAATACATACGAGAAAATTTTGTTTTCTTTCGTTAGTTATTTAGTATCTCAATACAAATCATTTGTGCACTGTAGTTAAACTGATGCTGACTTTTGTTTGTTACACTTATATTTCAATGATGTTTTGTTGTTTGCATAGTGCATTTGTATAAAATGTGTTAAAACTACTTCAACCAATGCTTGTTGCTGTAACCCCTTTGTCCTGGTATATGAAAGAAGGTTAAGAAGAAATTACTAAATCTTGATAAAGTGGATGATTATTTGGATGGAAAACGTGATTATATTCCCCCTCCTAGAAAACATTGAATAAATATATTTGTTTTAGGACCTTTTTTCCTCCTGCTGGTGTTAATGCTAGTGAGCTGGTCTGTATTGTCCTTTGTAGGTGCGACATGTGATTTTTCTCCTGTGTCAATTTGTAAATCACTTGGAGGTAACATGGTTACCTGTTTACCACCCATCGCAGCAAGAGAAGGACAATCCAAAACTATATGCTAATAACATCCGAAAATTGATGGCCGCTGAGGTATTAAAAATGACACACTATTACTTGAACCGTCTTCATTGTTACGATGCTTGAACTCGATTATTTTAGACACACGTATATGTTTGATGTGGTATTGCTCAAAAAATTTACAAATGAAGAGTTGAATCAGTATAGCTTTATTTATTTATTGTTCGTTGGTTGGTTTTTCTCGCCTGCAGGGTGGTTTGATACTTTCTGATATCGGGTTGGCTGAGAAACGAATATACCTGGCTGCTCTCAATGGTAATAATATCCTGCCTAGTGTTTTGCATCCGAAAAACGATTGATAAATTCTTCAACCTTGCTTCCACATCTTATCTGTTCTCAGTTGAGTTTTCTTGGTTTGCACTGACAACTCCATTGCAATTATATTGTGAACTTTATTCATGAAAAGCATGGCCAAGATCATCTGCTATTAGCCACCCCTAGGGCCTTTCTTTTGGGTTTTAAAGCTTATGTATCGCTCGTATTTTCTTCTAAACATGTGTCGGATATTTGTGTTGAAATATACTCGAACATATTGTCACAGGGTCATTACGATTACGCATTAACAAATAGTTGAGTACTGTAAATCTGAAATGTCTAATTTAATTTTGTTCCTGCAGGTTTATTTGGTCAAAGCTAATTTGGATTCTCCATCTGCATTAGTCATTGTTTGATTCTGATACTTATCGGATGGAAATTTAGTTGGGTAATTACTGTAATTTTCTTTCTTGTTGGATGGTATTAATGTAATTTTCACAGTTGCAAAAGTATCTTTAATTTTCTCCTCACTGAAAATTTTCATGGTTATCTTATCGAATTTATAATATTAGATTCAAATTAATCGACCAATAAATTAAATATTAATAATAAATTTTAATAGATTAAATCGTTAAATAAGTCGACATTATTAGCATAATCATGTTATTTAAATAACTTTAAAATCGAAATGAGAAAATGGTAATTTGATTAAAAAGTTAAACAATATAATTATGAATAAAAAATTACATTAATTTAGACACATTAATCAGGGCTTTTTCAGACACGAATAAATCTACGTTTCAAAATAACAAATTTTCATCACATTAGTGTTGTGTTACAAACATGACTACATGCACATACGAAAGAACCAGAACACAACACTGAAGCAAATCTTCAACCATCAAAGCCTGTTCCATGGATGCACTCAAAATGCCAAAGAGAAAAAACCATCCGGTTATTTCTCTTACCTTTGCTTTCAATGTTCTATCTTTTTGATTCCGATGATGGTAGTAGGCGGTTTCTCGAGGATGATTTAAGTAGTGAAGATTTCTGCTGCCTCGACACCGAAGCCAGGCAACTAAAGCTAGATCTCAGTCTTTTCTTCTCACTGTCGTGCGGTTCGTAATTTGGATCGTGCTTTACGACCGATGTTCTAAGGCCTTCGGGAAGAATGCAGTTGCACATTGAACCTGACACACAGACAAGTTTGAGATGGGTAACAAATGGGACATGAGAATATGCAGCTGACATCAGAAAAAAAGAGTTTTACAGTATTACAAGATGGGGGTGGTAATAGTGTACCTATTCTTGCTAGTCGATTTACCCATTTAGGAATTCGTTTCCCAGTTAGCTTCTGGCAAATATCATCACAGAAATGGTTGCAATTCTTGGCAATCAAGTGATATGTATCTCCATTGTACCTGTCAGAGTATAGCTCCATGAAATCCCTTACCTGCACAGGGTTCAGTGATGTGGTTCCAATGAATACCGATTTCTTAAACTTGAATCCCGGGCACTGTCGTGGCTCAATCTCGAAAACACCACTGGTTGAGTAGTCATGAGCTCCAAATGCATATTCCACACCATGAACTACACAGAGTATAGGTCAAGTCATCAGAAAAGCTAGACATAAAACTCAAGAACCCAACCCGCAATGACATGATTATCAAGTCCGTGTTCCGCGTATTTAATATAAGTGCATTGCAGTCGTAACTGTTTCTACCATTATATTTCCAAATCAATTAATTAGCTAAGAAACTATGTATATGGGCAAAGGAGAACTAAAATATTTTCTAGTAAAAATGTTATCAACCAACCTTCCACACCAGAATGAAAGATACCAAGGCCTGCCCAGTAAATATAACCGTTCATGGGCGTTAGGTCGTATACGTTGAGATACACAGGTGCACAGCTCGCACTAAAAGTAGCAGGCTTCACCTTTGGGAAAAAGCAACAAGAAGCTGATTTATTTTTGAAAAGGCGTGACACCACGGATTTCCATCTCTTTTTTTCAAATTCCATCTTTCTTAAATGGTAAGAACAGACTTCAAATAATGCCTACACAACCTGGGGCAGAATTAGCACACACTAGCTGTTTGTCTTAAAGGAAGTAAGCTATTTCATAATCATCCTAGACAGAAAGGAAGAGAGAAACACACACCGGAAAAGAAGATGGCAAAACAAATCCTCTAATAGAATTTACCACTCCTGTATTCAAAGATTGCACAACAAAACATCTTTAAAAGTATTTTTACCTAGGACAATCATACCATAACATAATGAGGCAGCAGTTTATACACTGTCATGAATTAACAAATCCAAAACCTCTTACAGTTTAATCTATTGACATTTGAAATTCCTCATTCAAAAACAAATATCAGAAACCATCCCGAAGCAAATGCGAAGCACAACTGTTAATGGTTATCCTCTAAAAGTCCAGAAGTATGAATTTTCTTGACAGAGAAGTAATGGGAAGTCCAGTTAGAGCAAATAACATCTTTAAGACTATGCTTGGTAGAGGGAAAAGAAAACCAGAATGACGGAAAATCGGAGTAAAAACTAGAAAGATAATATATATATATATATATATATATATATATATATATATATATATACTACTTTCCATTGTGTGCTTGGTAAGAAAGAAAATAAAACTTTTGAACTAACTTACATCTCTTTCATTTTTTCTCCTCCTAGCATTGCAATCTGCCATGATTTGCTTTCATGCATTGGGATGGAAAATTTTCAATTTCTTTTATTCTTTCACTTTTCTTTCCTTCCATACACACTCAATTTATTTTCCTTCTACTTTTCTACTCAACCAAGCACACCCTAAAAGTCCCAAAATCGAACAAGTGAAATACAAGGGTAAGCAAACTGGTTTATCATGTGACAAGAATAATCACATAAAAATTGATGTTACAATAAAAAAACCGAATCCATGAAGAACATAACAATAACAAACTAGAACATGTAAAACTCCCAGTGCTCGTTAATTGATCCAGCATTTCATACGGAACTTTCCCAGAGATATCAACGAATGATACAACATAGGAAATGGGGGGGGGGGGGGGGGGGGTAGTAACTTTTAGCAGCAAATCTAACCATCAAAACAACATTTTCCAACGGAAATATAATTAATTTGCTTGTATATATGTGGGGAAAATGAGCAATATTTGAAAGGAACAAAAACTAAATTTGAAAAGAAGAAACGAATCACTTTCAGATCTACTGAAAACAGTTCATACCCAGAAGAAAAAACAAACAGAACAACAAAAATGTGATAAACAGAGAATAAGACAAATTTAAACTCATAATTTCAACAAATGATCCTACACAAAAGCGGATTTAAAATTAAAAAAATTGGGAATCAGCGAAAAAGAGAGAGGGAGGGAGAACGTACGGTTCAGGTCGAGAGACGATCATTCAACGTGGAACAGAAAGCAAGCCGCCACTACAGAATCGAAGCAGAGTTGGCATTGAAGGGGACGCTTCGAGTTTCTGTATGGCAGCGAACGGAGAGGAAACAAGAAGAAGAAGACGCTGAATCGTTTATTTTTGTTCAAGGGATATGCAAGATAAGCTTCAGCACTCCCGCCTTGAAAAGTGTATAAAGTTCAATGCTTTTAAGGAAGAAGAGGAAAGAGAAAAGGCAAAACCATAAAAGCTTTCTTTGTTTCTCCCTCCTCTCAATCCCCACTTCCATTGTATTTTCTCTTTCTTTTCTTCTTTCACTCCGCTCGTCAATCGCTTCCACGCTTTCTTTCCCTTAATGTCAGTGTTTTTTATGGAATTATTTGTATTAATCCATTAACTTGATAAAAATTAGGTCGGATTAAATTTTAATTAAGTGATAAATATGATAACTAATTAATTATTTTATTTGTGTGAGTTTGGATTTCATGGTAAAATTTAAGATTTGATTTCAATCAAAATTTGGTTGTTTTTGTTATTAGATCACAATTTTTTGGATGGTCGATATAATTGTTAGTATTATAAATTAATATTTGTTTTTAAATATTTTAAAGACAAAACGTATAAAATATTATTAAAATTTAGAAATATATTTTTTAAAATGTTTAATTTATTTATTAAATTTTAAATTAAATATTTTTTTAGAAAAATTTTACAACTGGTGTCGAATATTGTTGAACACCCATAATGTTGAACATTATTAAATTAATTAATAAAAATTAAAAATTTTAAGGACTCAACTTACAATTAATAAAAGATTGATATACTCGATATATAATTATTAATTGTAGGTTGAGATTTTGAAATTTTTAATTTTTATTAATTAATTTAATAATATTCAATTATGTTCAACGTTAATGATATTTCGTCTTAAATTTTTAGTTTGAATTTGACCTTTATTTTATCAAAAAATACTCAGAATATGTGATAGATCTTGAAAAAAATTATTTATTCATCAATAAATAGATATAATTAAAAAATAAATAATAAAAAATATTTAATATTTAAATTTTAATGATTAAATTAAGTATTTTAAAATTTTAATAATTAAAATAAGTTTTACAATAAAATTTAATAAATATCAATAGATCATAATTCAAAAGATTTATAACATGAAACAAACAAATATTAAAGAGCACATTAATAATACAAATATGCCAGCAAATCTTATGTAAATTGTAAAGAAAGAAAACATACTATTTTCACGAGTGACAGTAAGAAGAGGAAACATAAAACGACAAGTGTGTCATAGTCAAAACGGCATGAAAACAAACCATCTTCACCAACCAGGCATTGTTGCAGGCTCTGCTCACATGAAGCCAAACTCTCATGGACCCTTTCGTTCCATCTCCGTTTTCCCTAATCAACCAGCCAAACTCCATTGCAGTACAAATAAAGCAGTTAAAACAATAAAAAAACAGAGCCCTTTTCTGTAAAACATTGTTCCATTTTCATCAATGAAAAAATGGTTTGTAAAAGATGTCTCAACATCAACTAATCACATGCATTCTCCTTATCTTCAACGTCAAATCATACATTTTTGTTTATGAATGGATGAAATGTCGCGATCGAGCAAATAGTAAATCAGATTGAACCGAGCGAGTTGAACTTAGTCCATACATCCTAAAATGGCAAGAGGTGAATCAGACATTGTATTGTCTGAACTGAAACCAAGTTTGTCTTGCAACTCATAGATGTTAAAGCATAGTTTCCCATGTATTTGAAGTGTTATCACTCATGTCGGATATGTATCGAATACCAAGCGTCGGATTCAACTACCGAAAATAATAACTCAAAGTCTGGACCAACACAGTGATAAGTTGCAGCTAGGGGTTTTGTCCTATAAGGAGAAATGTAGGTAGGTTAAACAGATTGTGGGAAAACAACCAGTCATCCCATGTGTATGAAACTTCAGCCTATGACAGTTTCCTATGGGGTTTGTCTAGGAGCGCTTGTCCAGTTGTATAAACTTGAAGATTATTTGAAGTGCAATAATTGATCACATCCAACAGATTTGGTAGGCTAACACCATCACCATGGACAAATTTCTAAGCTTTACTTCTATTATCTCAAAGAATAACCAATAGGCCATATGAAAAGACTATAGTATTATGTTTAGATATGTTTCGAGTATAGATATCGGGATTTTTACTGCTATCGATATGAGAAGAAATGCTTACAGGAATCACATAATTACCTGCAAAATATCGAATACTATTTCTGCAATGTTTTTCTTATAGGAGGCAGCTCCTTTCTGCTGTAGTTTATCTGGATGAAGACACAGTAGAGCTTTTTGGTATGGTTTTTTAACAGCTCGTCCTTCAATTATATCAGTAAGTGGGACTGGTTTCCAACCGCTATCGGCCCGAAAAACCTGTTTTTATAAAACCAATGTTACTTAGGCTTCATTGGGAGTGTCGGACATAAGTATGTGTAGATACGGTCGTATTTTTATACGTCCTTGTTTTCCGGTTGACCATTGCCGTATCTTAGCATCGATTGCCTGCATTACAATGAAGTAACTAGCTGAAAAATTGTGAAGCAACATAGGTGTTTGTAGATATGTTTTCCGATTGACCATTGCCGGATTTTAGTGTACTCTTTGTTACCTGAATTTCTTCATGATCCATGCCATACTGTGGCAAAATTTTCTCTTCTGGAACTGGTGTCAGGTCTTCTATCTGTTCATCACCAAAAGAGGAGCAAAATCCATTAGAGGGTTAGCCTAAATCACATACCTTAAAATTTCAACATATTTTAGCTTACATGTAGTCAAATACCAATAGTAAGTGGATAATAAGTACTGAAAAATTGAAAATTCGTGGTGTACTGATTGAAATGAAAGGTAAAATGATGTAAACATAGTGAAAACTGAAAACCAGATAACATACCGGTTTATTTTTCGGAGCCATTAGTATTCATTTCTGATGCACTGTTAAATGTATGATCGCCATCTCCAACATCTGGAGATTTTTTGTTCTTTTGCATGTTAGGCATGTGAATTTTCTCATCACTCTCAGGCATACTAATACTCGATCTCTGGCTTTATAGTATTATGTCTTGGCTTGCATCTAGAGAGCTATGGTTCTCGATGGCAATGTCAGCTCTGGGTTTTGGTGAACCTTCCTGGTTGAAAATTTTAATGGAATCTTTAACCTTTCCTCCACCTCTGCCTTTTTCTTTATCCCATGAGTTCCAAGGGGAGCTTCTTGCATTACTTGTACCGGCTTCTGTGCTGTTTGGAGGTTTTGGTTGAGGCTTGTATGTTTCTTTACCAACTACAGAACCGGAATAGTGAGTCTTTTTTTCTGCCTTTGAACTAGGCAAGACAGTGCCACTAGACACATTCTTATCAACACTTTTAGGCCAACTTTCTGACCAGGGCTTCGAAATGTTGCCGTCCTCGATACTTCGTACCGGTTCATTAACCCCATTCCTAAGATCAATGGGAGAGCTGTGTTTATTATTGTACTTTCATGACATTGTACCTGTAGTGCTGAAATTGTTATGCAAATTTTCTGCTTTTGGTTCCATTGCTATACTTTCACAAGCTATCCAACCATTAGCACTTGAGCATCTCTGCAGTTTGTCCTTTTCTTTGAATCTATGATTTCCCCTTGGAGGAATGGCAAATGGCACTCCTCCATTGTTTGGCCATTTGTATATTGAGAAGTGAAATCGGTTATCATTTCCCGAATTTCCGAACTGCTTGAATCTTCTTTCGAATCACCTTGAAAACCACTTATTATTTCCCGATCTTTATCTCGATTTGCTGCGCCTGAGAATCTTGACATAGGAGAATATGCATGGTAACTTGAACCATCTGAAGAACCATCCTTGCTTTTAGATTCAGGGAGGTCCATTCCTTTGTTCAATTTGGCAGGAAGGCTGGGAAGTTAAAAAAATGTACAATGTTACTCGGATTCGGGTGTGAATGTTAGATACAGACTCATGTCTAACATATGTACCTTCAATTGTTTCTAAGTTTTTCCATGAATAAACTGAAATACCCTTCTAACCTCAGAGATTTCAATGACTTCATCAATCGACAGCATATGATAAGCAAATAAAGGACATTATTTAAACCAGTTTAGGGACGATGTGAAACACTGTTACAAGACAAGCTTACTGGTTTTTTAACAGCATAGAACAAGTGTCAGAATGTGATGAAAGATCATAAATATCAAAATGAAGGTCAAAAAGTTAAATTCAGAACCTGAATTGAGAAGGAAATGAACTGCTAGAAGGTTCAGCCTTGGGTGGCAAAGGCCTACAAGGGCTCAATCAGGGGTCCTTCATCTCATACTTTCTTGGAGAAGAAGTCAATGATCGATTCCCTCTAAAAATATCTTCAAAGAAGCCGTTTTTGGATTATCTTCTTCGATTCGTTGTCCCTTCTTCACCGAACACCAGATTTTCGCTTAAACAGGACATGGATTCCGGTGTGCAACCAATGTTTCATCACTTGTTCTAAAAGCAGATGATGATGAAGAAGAAGATGAATCCATGTCTTCACCAAAACTGTACCGTGTATCTTGAACAGATGACCTCCTTGGTGGACCACCAAAGACATCTTGAAATTTATGTCTGAGTTGGACTCCATGAATGTCTTTTTGAGGAAACTGGCGGGAAGTAGGATGAAGTCCTTAAACTGTCAAAGGGGTAACCATAAATGAACTTTCAGAACATGTTTTCTGTTGATGAAGCTGAAAAATTTCATGAGAAAATAAGGGGGGAAAGATTTTTCTTGAATTTTTATAGAGAAAGTTGAAGGAAAAGAAAGAGGTTTATCGAAAGATTTAAGCCACAAAAAAAAGTTCCAGTGGTCTGTATATTTATCCATTGATAAGAGTAGAAAATTGCCAAAAAAATTTTAAAGGTTTGGATTTAAAGTCTATTTTTAATTCAAAGAAAAATTTTCGATTTTTCGATATTCTTGTTATTCTGACTGAATTTTCCCCAGAAACCCAAGTTTTATTCGAGCCAGTTATCATGATTTTCCTATTCTAGTATCCGATATGCCTGATTTTCTGTCCTTTTTCCGGGAAAATAATGCTTGGATGTTTAAGAAATTAATTACTGTTGATTTTGAAGGAAAATAATTATACCTATGTGGCAAACAATGCAATTTCGGACAACAAAAAGCCAAATCTACGAGAGAAAATCACAAACTATGTGGCAGACAATGCAACAAATCTTCATCATAGAAAAAAAAAACAGTAAGAACCTTAACAAGATCAGTTGGTAGTTGGTACATTTTGATAAATAAGAAGATGATACAGATTTAACTTTCCCATGTCAAGGGACTCGGTAACAACAGAACCGATGAGCCGATCCGCAGCAGTCCGACTATTATTCCGAACCATCCGGGAAAGCATCCAATGCGTCTCGCTTGCCATCGACGTAGAATTCGACGACTGCTTTCATTCTTTCAAGTTTATTTGGGTGGTAATTTACATGAACAATAACAGGCTTTAACTTCTTCAGTTTATCATCTTTCCTCACTGTTTTAAACAGAACCTTACTGTTCATAAACTTGTAGAAATCCATAGTTCTTTTAGCAGCATGAAGGCCATCATACCCTGGATGTGATGGAAAGAAGAGTTCCTCATTAAAAACAGCTTGGTCCCATGAGTTTTCTTGCCGAGCAAGGCGGTCCGCGACACGATCCAAAAGCTCAATTGAAGCATTAGTAGGTCTTATATAAAAGAAACCAGAGTTGAAGACCCAGATTCTCATTGTATGAGCATATCGTGCCCATCCCATCTCAGGCTCGTCGAAGACGTCGTTGTATCCGTATGCAGTCATGTTATTGTGACCATCGGTCATGGACTCGACATCGGAATCGCGGTGAAGATGGTTGAACGGATTCTGTAAGTATACTATATCAACATCCGAGAGAAGAACACTATATCCCAGTTGCAAAAACTCCCTTAAAATTCGGAACTTTAACCCGGAGACAGCGTGATTGCCTCCTGATTTCCCGACAGCATCGATACCCTTGTCGGGATCCCTCTTGTACACCGGGACATCATTCGATTTGCAGGACTCCACAATGTGATCATCTAAAGCTATAACAAGATAATTACTTATACCAACTCTCTTGATGCTAGAAAACCAAACCTCCAACGTGTCTTTCACATTCGAATTGGCAAGAGCTACGATAAGTTCTTTCTCGACAGCAACTTCCTCCAAGATCTTAGCCAACCTCGGGTTCACGGATTTATCGGGAAGGACGGTCGGGCTAGTTCGCAAAGCCTTGACGGTACCGAAAGGTCCAGCTTTGTGCTGTTCACCCAACACCAAAAACTGCTTCTCTGCATGATCTTTTCCTTGTTCAACCAGTTGCAGCTTATGTTTCAGATCCATGATCTGCTTCTTCAATTTAGAATTTTTCTCTGATAGCGAGACGAATTCGGACTTCACCGTCTTAATATGCTCCGAGGATTCGCAAGAAGAAGAATCGACCTGAAAAACAGCAGAGAAAACGATGGTGTATCCATCAAGCAACAATGAAGTAAAATGACACATTGCAACTCTGCAACATCAGATCATATCCAACAAATCCTACTTGACTCGGTAATTCTAAAGTCAACTCAAATCCAATTGACATTTCATCACATTGGCAAGAAAATATCAAGATTAAAGGGAACATTAATCAACGAAATTGTATGAAATAAAAATGAAAAACAAGTTTGGGTACTAATCAAAATAAGAATGGAACCTGGATATTGGATATGCCGATTGGCCGACTTCGAACCGAGGGATTGGAGAGGACGATGCCATGAGGGAAATAGAAAGCAATGAGACAACCAGTAACAACTCCAATAACAATGGCAATTGCAATCCGAGATCGAAGCGACTGCTGCGCTTTGTCCCGGCGACTGATCACCACCATCCGTAAATGCAATCGATTCGAAGTCTTTTAACTTTTCGTTTAACCAGCAGCAACAACAGCTTTCTAGCTTTGAAATTTACTTGTCCTCTTTGTTTCTTGGTATAGAAGACAAGATTTTGATTTGGTGCTTGGCTAGCATTTCATTGACCATGGATTTTGAGGACTGATTCAATTATGTGATGGAAGTCGTTGACTTTTCCCTATAGTATGTCCTTGGAGGGAAGAACAAGAAATGGATCCAAATTGTTTATTTTATTTTATTTTATTTTAATTTGCATTTCTTGTTTCATCTTATTAGTAATCAAGGGCTAGTTGGCATGGAAATTACAGATAAGATTCATGTTCCCCACTTCCCACCCACAAAAACAAACACAAAAAAAGTCAAATGGATCTTCATTATTAGTTGAGTTCAACCATATAATTAATTAAATTAATAATTAATAGGTTTATTAATTAAATCGTTTTACTTACAGGATATATGCATTGGTATTACTCATAAAAATATAATAATCATAATATAAATAATATTAAAAAATGTTAAAATAAAAAAATAGTGCACCCTAATATTATGAAATCAAAAACACAAATGATCAAAATTGAATCCCATAGAAAAACCCAGTACACCCTCCCTCATAAAAGCAAAACATTACAAGTTATATTTTAAAATTTTTGAAAAAAATACATTTTTTTAAAGATTTTTATTATATATATAATGTTCTAAAAATATTTTAAATACTATATTTTTCATATTTCTTCGTAGAAAATCATATATTATGATTGATTTGTTTATTTTCTAATGATTAAAGTTGATATTGTAATAAAAAGATATGATTAATTTATTTTTCACCGGTCTTAAGATCTCACTTAATTTTTCCATAAAATTCAATTAATATTTTTACGTTTGGTGATGACCTTTTAAATCTATAAATCTAATTAATATAATGCACTACACTAAACAAAGTTTCCCATCCTTATTTCAACCGATGTTCAAATTATGTTGTCTAAATAATTTTTCGTGCGATATTTTTTTAAATATATTTTTTTAAAATCTGTTTCTAATGGAATAAACACAATGATTATAACCATATTTTATTTCTATATAAAATTTTATTCAATTAGTTTTATAATAAAATTATATTATACGAAATTAGAAGTACTAAATTGCTCAAATTTACTTTTTATTGAATTAATTTGGTCTATCGAAAGATAGTGGTTTAAGGGCGTAATAAGTTCTTGAACAGATTTTGAAGAAAAAATTAAATGAACTCTTAAATCTTTTTACTCAATTAAATAATTAAATCAATTAAGCCCTTCAATTAATTTTTCATTAAATCATGATAATATTTTTCTTAAATATTATTATCATATAATACACTACAGTTCTATAATATAACATTTGAAAAATAAAAATATTTTATAAGCTTTTTTTAATAATTTTATGATTTTTTAAGATTTTTTTGAAAAAATTAAAAATTCTAAAAATATGTAATATAAATATAAACTTACATTTCATCTCTCATTTTTTTTTGTTTATGAATTCAGCATATTCATATCATTTAAATAATTACAATGGGATTGAAAGATTATATATCACATCCAAATACATGTTAAACACTAAAGTAAATAAAATAAAGGACATCATAATACAGGAGCTTCAACTTGAACTACCGTTGACACAAACATGAGGAATTATGAAGTTTGCCTTTTACTGTTGCATATTGACTTAAGAATGTCTAATATGTTCAAGAAAATGGGATCACAAAAATAAAGCATTTATGAACCTGATGATCTGCAGGTGTTGAAAATCTCACCTCGCATTATATTGATCGCCGTATGTTCCAAGGTGTATCGCTCGGGACCGAAGTAAACACCCGTCTTCTCTAAAAGACCAAGTGCTTCCTCCCGTCCATATCTTGAGGCATACAGATTCAGGTATTCATAATCCTATATCCATGTTAGAGCAGACTGAACATAAATCGGTTGTAAACTGGTAAAATACTAAAATGGGGAATCTACTATTACCTAGCGTTCACTTTTATTTTACAGAACTTAAAATAAGTCGAGAAACACGCGGCTGACATGAAATTTGCTTTACCTGCAAGCCACTGAGAATGCGCTCTAGTCTAAGTGAAGCAACAGGTTGAGTTGAAGATGAGAACACCTCGCCTGGTAGTACAAAACGCCATCCCCTGGAGGGAGGCCTCGCCTAAATCTTATCTGCACAAAGCCACAAACAAAGACATATTTTGCATTTTCAGGAATCTTTTGTTTTCTTTGAGAGAGTTCAGAAATGTCATTGTGGAGTTGAGATGCCGAGGGAATACCTCTGCACTGGGAAAGTTTGCCATCTCATAGCAATTGGCACCCCAATACAGAAAACCGGTTCCACCTTCCTTCCATGCAAACGTATGTCACCATAGTGCTCCTAACTTTGATGCCTTTTCCCTAGTCATATTTTATTACAAAATATAAAATATAATCTGCAATTTCACAGCACACTGCCGGACACTTGCAGACAGACACAATTCAACCAGTACACTAAACATTTCAAGGAAGAAGCCAGTAGAAACCCGTTCACTTCTCTAGGACGAAAGTGAGTAAATAACATTTTAATCCTAAAATCTTGATCTGAGAAAATATTCCCACCGACCGATAATCATAAGAAAATGATTAATTTCATGTCATTATAACAAAAGAAATATAGAGACCCTTGTTTAGGTTCACCTCGCTTAACAGAAAGAAATAGGCAAGATCCACCAGTAAGCATTACCTCTCCATTTTCCGGCTGCAATTCAGAAATAACATCCTTAACAAGATCCTCCCGATTACCAAATACCCATTCACTGCTCACAAAAACACAAGGTTTTACTTGTTCTTCAGGGCAAGGAAGAACTCTTTGAGCTATATATAATAAGCAAGAGAAACCTTGTACAATAGATTTGAGTGTGAGGGCGTAGGAAGTAGGAACTTTGGCACTTTTAGAAAAGCCTCAAAAGGAGTTGGTGCAAGAGGAGCATCACTTGGTCCTGCATGAAAGAAGCAAACCAGGTGAACCATTGCAATAGTTAAAAAAAGGATGCCTTGCTAATTCTACAAGGTCAAAATAGCAACATGACTCCTGAAATACATAATGTCAATAATATAACACGCCAACTAGAGCAGCAGATCAATAAGCCTTTAGAAGTCAGACTATGACCATGGCGCCTCTTTACCACATGCAGAAGTGACCAAGTACCCTGAGAAGGTGATAAACTTTATACTATCATTTTGAGTGGTTCAACTATCTGACCCCACATACAAACAGTTAATAAACCATTACTTGAGGACAAATTATGATTTATGAGAAAGGTAGCTGGCATGTTAATAGAAAACTTCAACACGTGAAGTCTTACCACAATAGTAAGTGGTTAAAACTCGAGCATCAGGAGCATAAGCATGAATCCCACTGGCAATGTTGCAAAGAGATTCGTATTGTTCCATGTTCAGTGGCTGCAGAAATAAATACATTTTCTTCAATGTATCAAGATTATCATATAATGCTAACACCCATCACTTAATTTGGCAACACCAACTAATGGATATACAACAAAAATCAAAAAAGACTTCTAGCACAGAAAAAAGAATTATAATGATATAGAAGTGTAGAGACCAAAAATAATAGAGCAAAGCAGAGACACTGTCCTTTCATGGACATTATAAGTCTCATTAATAGGGCATATAAGTTATAACAGCTAATTTTTCAGCCAATTGAAAAACAGATAATACCTCATCCCAAAGGTAAAAGTAAGCTTTCTTCCAATGACGTTTTGTCCTCAGTATCTCAACTTCTTTCTGCAAATAATCCTTTGCTGCCTGATTACTGTTTCACATCAATAAGCATGGTCATGTATCAGTTTCTGCTAGCAAAATACCCGAGAGCAGTGAGCATGCAACTAACTCTATACCAGGAGACCACCGGACTGTGTGGAACAGCATATGCTGCTAGCCGTGGGTCTGAAAACAATTCATCTGATTTTGGATGATCCGCTGCAGTAGTAGAGGTAAAATATATATCAAAGAGGGAACAAGAGGCAACCACAACAGTAAAAGTAGGTTAATGAAAATTCACTTTGTTACCTGGCCAGGGAGATGTGTAAGTCAAAACACGCATGCTATCACCCCATCTACAGAAGTATGGGCTGATTCTGTATTGAAGAAGCCGCTTGAAATGCTTCTCCAATGCATCATACCACTCACTGCTCCCATGTTCGACACCAAACCGATCCTCAATTACAGTATCAGATATCTACATACATGGTTAAGCAGACATGTTCTCTAGAGAGAAAATGAAACACCTATAACTTTCATCAGCCACTCCAAATATAATCTGAATTTAATTATTAGATGAGGGTAAAATGAAGACTAAGAACCCTTTAGTCTGTGTTCTCAGTCATAAGGTGGCAGACTACAAAAATTATAAATACAGAAAGAAATCAACTTAATAAAATACAGGATACACCAAATACAGCAGGAAGTGAGGGAGTTGTTGGAATAACGAAGTCCCAAACTGTCAAACTTAACTTCACTCGTACAGAAAGGTTTGATATGGCATCTTCATCCATCATAACAATTGACCCATTATCCGAGAAGAACTCAGAAAATGATGGAGAAAGAAGAACTCTCCTTAAAGATCTAGTTGCTGATTTCACTCTTTCCACCTACAAAGCAGCAATTAATGATATGAACAGTTTGAAAACAGAAAGGAAATGTAAATGTAATCGAAACCCCAAAGATGAAAAGATTTGGAAATTCACCACTTCATCCAATGTCTTTCCATCTATAGGTTCCACAGCATCAAGACAATTACGAAGATCGGTGAATAGTTGATGCTTCTCAGCCTTGACCAAGCATTGTGTTGAAGATCTGAATAATAGGTATAAATTCTTGAGATTACGACAAGTATGAGATAATATGGGTAACACTACTCAATTCATACAAAAGACCATACAAACTATTAAGCACACTATTTTGACAGATGCTGTTCATTGATTTTAGTGGGCAGAACAAAAACTAAGGTAAACAGTGTAATTGAGGAAGGAATGTTACTCTGTATCTGCCTTTATAGCATTAATGATGAGCTCCCCTTCATATAAGCCTGGAGGCTGTGCATTTGGCACATCTATTGAAAGCCAAACAGCACTTGTCTCCCTGCAGCAGGGGAAAAACAAACATAACCCTCTCAATGCTGATCAATAAGGTGCCACTCGGCATTTGCTCACGCCGCCAAAACACGCACTATGAGAACAGAGTCGTACCCAGGCTGTAGGCTTATTCGGCTAACCGGAAGATCAAGAGGTACAAGAGCATCAGGTACACCCAAGATAGGAACCAATCGTCGCAGTTTTAATGATTCACCAACAATCAACCTGCCAACAGCTGAATATAGTGAGAATAACATCTAACACCATCACAGATAAAGAACTGAAATTGTCTAGAAACTAACTGATCACCAGATGCTGAGCATAAATCACAGCATTGAACCTGCACAACTCCAGCAACACTAGAACCACTCCAAGAGACTTTTGGACGGATAGCTATTTGAACACTTTCCCTCTCGTTTCTAGCTGCCAGAAGGTTTATCTTCAAGATTAAAAAAACATTAGAAGTCGAGGAATTATCCATTAAAAGAACAACCGAGTCATTTCTTGTGGTAACCACTCCTTAATTTTTTTTCTTAGTAACCCATATGTACAAAAACAAAACTAAAATCAAATTAGAGAATCAAGGGAAGAAAAGAAGAGTAAAAACAATCAATTATGAAAAAAAAAAAACAAGTTTTTTTTCAGCCTACACATTACACTACCATAAGGAAATATATTGAGAAGGAAAATGATCCAGAAGTCTGCCCTATAGACTATAAAGATACAAGGATGAAAACAGAATTGAAGAACAGCGGCATAGAAAGTGAATAAATGTTATCTATTTGGATGAAAATGAATGTCAAAAGAATTTTTTTCCTATTCAAACATTAAAAGATCATTGAAAATAATCACAGTAATTATTAACTATAATTTGATATATAACATGCAAATCTAAAACAAAACAATAGGCTGTGACTAGTGTTTGCATGAATGTGGTGAACAGACTTATAAGCCTGCTTAAGAAATAAGAAGGTAAAATAAAGACCATCCTAATCTACCCCTTGGATCAGCATGAATGAATTCCTAAAATGATTTTCTTATTAGATATTAAACAAACATAAAACGGTGTGGCAATGACTTACAGGCTCTAAATTTCTAGGAACTTCTTGTGTTCCAACATTTGCTGTGCTGGGGAGGCACCAGACATGTACTAAATCAGCAGTTCGAATTTCTGTGGGGTCAATCGAGCCCTTGATTGAATTTGAGACATGTAAACGATCATCATTCCATCCATATGCTGTTCCTCCCCCTGCAACACCTTCAACCGGTGGAACACCCATATCTTGCGAATTTCCTACAAAGTTGTACAATTCCAAATAGAGTACATTAGACCAACATACTGATCCAAATTTTATGGTTGAAATGCTGTGGAAGCAGAAATTGACAAGGAAAAAAGTTAAGAATGAAAAAGAAACGGTTGTGCTTGTTATCACACTCAAACTCAATTCATCTCAATAAACAAGTTAGAGAGCCAAAATTAGCCAAATAAAGAACTTGAGATCATCCGATTTTTGGAGTAATCAATGAGCAAATAAGGTCATAAGGCGTCATAAAATAGTTATAAGTTCGTTTGGTGTTGCTTTAACAGATACCACCCGTATTTCTAACATATATGTCAAGACCGATCAAATTCCAAAGAAACCTCATATTCAATAATTAATTATACATAGAGTTAGTTCCTCTGAATCCAGCCTTAAATTACAATCTCGGAATCTATAAAGCTATAACACGCCTTTCAATTCCATAACCGCCATAAATCTCCACTACACAAAAAAGCAATTAAGCAGAAAAAAAAAAAAAACAGTCAGACTCGAAAAGCAACAGAAGAAACAAAAAGTAAAAAAGAAAACAATTTAAAAGCAATGAATAATTGAATATTATACTGATTACTGAGTAAGCTTAGCAGTAAGCTCCCGAGTTCGTTTTGTTTTCCTATTAGTTCTTTGCTTTCTCAGCTACCAAACAGAACACTAAAAATCGGAGACAAATAAATTAAACAATCGGAAGATTAATTAAACGGAGAAGGCATAGAAACTCAACGGTTGGCAAGTGAATTCGTAAAAGTAATAGAAACATTAGGAGAAGCGAAATACGGAGACTAACCGGTTGAGCAGTGCATTTTTTCCGGTGCGGTGACGGCAATTACTCCGATCTTTGAACTATTGTGTTTCCTTTTTTGACAGCTCTGTTTGTTTCGTGGGATCTAATAGACAACCAAAATTCGCCCGACGGAAATGATCGTTTTTACAGACGGAACAAAAATATATCGCTAATTATAGGAAAGCCAAATAATTATTCCACGTCCAAATTTGATTCTTTCTGGTCATTAAATTATGTCTTTTTTCAATACTAAACTTTTAGAAGTTTCAAAATAATCACAAAATTAGTTATATTTTTTGTTTAATTTAAAAATAAATATTTATATTATATATTTTTAATAAATGTTTAATATTTTTAACTAAAATAAACATTTAAAATTATATTAGGTTAATGTTTTAAAATAATAATGTTAAAAAGTTATATATATAAATTTTAATAAATTAATTCTTAAATCAATTTTGACTTTTATCATTTTTAACCTTTCATGCTATGTTACAATAAATAATAAATATCAAAATTATATGAGTTATTTTTGATATATTATTTATCAGATTAATTAACTAAATGTATTTATTTTATTATTTTATTTTTAATAAATAAATTTTTATTTGATAAAAATATTTTGAAGTTTAATTTATAATAAATATAAATAAAAATTTATTTAATAAAATAAAATTAATAAAATTAATATGATATGATAAAATAACTTATGATATAATTTTTCAACGAATATCTACTTTGTTAACGATAAAATGACGGAAACGCCATTCATCTAGAAACGTGGCAGTTTTTATTCGCTATATTCTAAATGCCAAAAATGAGTAGTTCGTAACGTAATATAAAAACCTTTGCGGGTCGGTGGCAGAAGCCAGAAAACAAAACAAAACCACCGTATACACTTCGATCTCGTTAAATCTTTTTCTCTCGGAAAAAAGGAGTAAATTTAGGGTTTAGGGTTTCAACTTTTTTTTTAGCTGAAACTGAAATACAATGGACAGTGCATTAGCAAACGCCTTGGCGATCGTAGACCAGAGGCAGAAAATCGAGCAATACAAACACATTTTATCAACTGTTTTCGCATCAAACGACATCGTTCAAGCCAAGAAATTCATTGATCATAGTAATTACCTCGCTCTCGCTTGATTTGTTCGGTTATTTAGGGGGAAGGTTCTCTTCCAAGATTTAGTGGTTTTTATTGGTGATTACTGTTTGCCTCAGTGTTATCGGACGATGTTCCACTGGTGGTATCGAGGCAGCTTTTACAAACTTTTGCACAAGAATTGGGGAGATTGGAGCCCGATGCTCAAAAGGAAATTGCCCATTATACACTTGCTCAGATTCAGCCTCGTGTCGTTTCTTTCGAAGAACAGGTTCGTACATTTGATTGCTACCACTTTACTGAAAGTTACGGGAAATTATTGAATTTGGAAGTACTATTTTTTAACCTTTTGATACCTACCACATTGTTCAATATTCTCCGCTTTCGAGAATCTTTTGGTTGAGACTCTCATCAATTCATCAATTACATTTCTCCCAAATTGTTTTATTTTCCCTTGAATTTGGTGGTCTTTTTCCCCCCTAATGCCTCATGTTTACTTTTCAAGCAAAGCCTATATATTTTGTATGAGTTGTACAGGTATTGATTATCAGAGAAAAACTTGCTGAGTTGTATGAATCCGAGCAGCAATGGTCAAAAGCAGCGCAGATGCTAAGTGGGATCGATTTAGATTCTGGAATGAGGTCTGAGAGTGAGATTCTCTTTAATTCATATATATGTCTGTATTCTTTTGCTCCTATTGATGATACTTATGTGTTTGTGATCTGTCTGTCAGGGTTATTGATGACACTTTTAGATTGTCAAAATGTGTCCAAATTGCTCGTCTATATCTTGAGGTATTGAATTTCATTTTGGTGTTGTTTTTTTATTAATGCTAGATTGCTTTAAAGAGTTTCGATGTGTTAGAATGTTGAGTAATGTGGCTATTTGTTTTTTTGTTGACACTCAAAATTCGTTTTGAACTTTGACTGAAACCATTGCTTGAATGTTTTACAGGATGATGATGCTGTTAATGCTGAAGCTTTTATTAATAAAGCTTCATTCTTGATTAGCAACAGTCAGCATGAAGTGTTGGTTTTACAGTACAAGGTTCGTTACAAATTTTAGGCAGTATTATTAGAGTTTGGAAGTGCTGTCATTTGTTTCTTTATTCTTTTTCTTATTTTTCAGGTCTGTTATGCAAGAATTTTGGATATGAAGAGGAAGTTCTTGGAAGCAGCACTGCGGTACTATGACATATCTCAAATTGAGAAGCGACAAATAGGAGATGAGTACGTAATTTATGATGTATTTGTTTATATAAAAGTTTTGGTTGTATCCTCATTTAGGAAGCAATTTTTAGCTGATATATACAGAAGCACCTAGATTCTAGACAATGGTGTTTACATTGGAAATTATCATGCTTTGCATAGCATGTAAGGTTATCAGTTAGCTTGTATCTCATTTCTTCCATTCTGATGTTGAGATATTACAGAAGTTATCAAAATTCTCTTACTACAGGATAATTGATGAGGATGCACTGGAGCAAGCTCTATCTGCTGCTGTAACATGTACAATTTTAGCTGCTGCTGGTCCTCAACGCTCTCGTGTTCTTGCCACCCTCTACAAAGTAAACACTTCTCAAGATGGAATTAATATGAGAAATTCCTTTTATTGTTTGAAACGGGGACTCTAGTCATCTTGTTGATTTGTTACATGTTTCAGGATGAACGGTGCTCCAAGTTAAAAATATATCCAATATTACAAAAGGTTCTATCTCCTTCTCTCATGCATCCTTGCATGCACTAGTCTTGCATGTTGTCTATTTGATGGGGATTTTTATGGAAATGACAGGTTTATTTGGAGAGGATTTTAAGAAAACCCGAAATTGATGCATTTGCTGAAGAACTTAAACCTCATCAGGTTATAAGCTAGACTGTCCTAGATGTTGCATTTAGGGTAGAAGTAAATGCTATTGTCTTAGAACCTTTTGTTTCCCAACAGAAAGCTGTGCTTCCTGACAATTTTACCGTGCTGGACCGTGCCATGATAGAGCACAATCTTCTTAGTGCAAGCAAACTTTACACAAATATAAGGTTATAATAAGTGGCAACACTGTCGAATTTTCCTCTTATCATAGTTCAAAGCACATAAACTTTTAACAATTTATTTACTGTCTTTGTCATAGTTTTGATGAGTTGGGTACTTTGCTGGGCATTCCTCCTCATAAGGTATGATTCCTCTGTGGCACCCTTTTCATCCAATTAAGCAATAATAGCAGCTGCTGTTACAAATATTTTAACCGGCATGTTTGGCTTGTGGCTTTTGCACTATGAGGAAATACTTCCGTTTATTGTAGTCAACAGAGAAGATGATTGCCTTATATTTCTTTACAGGCTGAAAAGATAGCATCAAGAATGATTTACGAGGATAGAATGAGGGGCTCAATTGACCAGGTTTCAATTTCTTGCCACATTACTTTGTTTACCCTCCCACTTTAATGGTTTCAATGCCATTTAGACATTTTGTTATGCAACAGGTGGAAGCGGTTATACATTTTGAAGATGACACAGAGGAGCTGCAACAATGGGATCAACAGGTAACGAATATTGAATGTCAACTAAATTATGACTGATGGGTTCCACTAATTTTCAATTTAATCATGGCATATAAATTTTGCAGATAGTTGGGGTATGTCAAGCTTTGAATGACATACTAGATAGCATGGCAAAGAAAGGCTTGGCAGTTCCTGTCTGATTTAGGCCATTTTACTAAGAACAATGAAAATTGGCAGATGATCGATTCATTGCAGTCTTCATCCATGGCACATATACCTAAAACAAAACTGTCCAGCCCCTCTGATTTTATGCCTATTTTCATTTTTGGGGTTCTCTTTTATGGCTTGGATTTTGCATGTTATGGTAGGCATGGGATTTTGGATAAATCAATTAAAGTTTCTAAACTCGTTAACTGTTATGTTTATTAGTTTTTTTTCTTCCAACTAAAAAATGTACTCTTATCCCCTCAAATTTGGTGCATGATAATTGCAGTTAATCTATAGTCATAATGGCTCTATTTTGTGTTGCAATCGTTTATCATTCTTAGCAGGGGAATTGGTTCCTATTTTTAAAACAAAAAAGTCACCCTTATAGGCCACTAGGGTTGACTGTTGAGTCAAAAATGTTTAGCTTTATTTATTTATTTTTAATTGGATTGAGTTTTTGTATAAATTTATTGTACATATATAATTTCTATGTATATATGAAGCGGTATGTTGCAAGTATATATTTTTATATGCATATAGCGATGCACATATTGATTTTTAATCTTAACGTCTTTCTATATACGTATACAAGCATATTTTTTTATATTGTAAATTTGACGCACTTGACTCAAATATAAAAATTTATCTTAACTATGTAACTGTTTTGGACCAATACTATAATTATATTATCATTGTGCCCACTTGAAAAATTTTATTTGTTTAGGGTTTAGGGATAAAAAGTATTTAACCTTCAAAGAAAGGCAAATAAAGGCAAATATGTTTTTAGTGCTCAATAATCTAGAGACGCCTTACAGATACATTCGGCCTTTTAGTTCCCATGGATTTCTTTTCCAGCTTGAATGCAGAAAATATGGATTCGGCCTGACCAACAATACATCTCTTACTACCACTGAACTCACTTGTTTGCAGTGAAGAGGACCGCCTCAATATTTCCAGTAAATGAGCTCCTGAACTTGTTTCCATCTCTTCTTTTCTTGGTTGAGCGCTTGATCTGATCTGTGAATTGCTAAACTTGGCTGATCCAGCACTTTTCTTTGGCCGATTCTCCATTTGAATCTGCATTCGGATTTCAGAAAATAAGTAAACATAACAGAATAAGAAATGAAGTGGCAGCAGAACTACAGATAGAGATCACAAAAGCTAAGCAAAGTTGCTGTAAATTAAGCAAGCCCACCACTTCAGAACATTCAGTCGTTGAGGTTGTGCTTTTGCTATTATTGTCTTCACGTTCAAATATAAATGAACGTAAGATGTCTGATCCTTGCTTGGTGGATGATGGTATACAACAATGTGACCCCCGACCTATGAAAGATGACTGCAGTGTTTACCAAGGACAAAGAACGTAGTCACCTTTAGAATTGATATGTAATGCAGCTTTATTCAAATCATATAAGAGTTTACTATAAGATGGAAAAATACCCTACCTTTGAGGACTCATTCCCCTTTTTCCCCATGAACAGCATGTTGGAAAAGGCCAAAATCAAGTGCAATGGTAATGGCCATTAGGAAGTGTTCCTCGAAAAAAAAAAAAAAAAAAAAAAAAAAAAAACAGGGTGGGGATAAGCAAATTTCTTCATTGAGAAAAAATTGTAGATAAGGATCTTACATGATGTTTTGGCTCTTCTTCTGGTTTCTGGCATGTTGTTGACCTTCTTTATATAACCAAAGAGTTCCTTCGATCTTGCATCCTTTGTTGGAGGCAAGAGCTCAGCTTTCTGATTCTGTTATGTGTTACTTAATTCAGTTCCCATCTCATGATCAAACAATGAAGGAACAAAAGATGCATATTAAGGAGCAGAAAAAGGTTATGCATGCTGAAATCTAAAGTTGCTAATAACTCACAGCTTTCTCGGACAAGCATTGTTCGACGAACTTTTTTTCTGCTTCCTCCTCATCAGATGATACGTACATGTCATCCTTATCTGTGAACATTTGTGGAATCATTTCCTTTTATCTTTTTTATATGCATGCGCATATTTACTGGACCTAAATCATCTTCATTTTCAGAAAAATCCTCTTCCTCTTCCTCTTCCTCACCTTCATCTTCCTCAAATCCTTCATCATCAAGCAAGGCTGCTTCTTTCGGCTTTGGACCCCATTTCCGCAATAATTGTGCTGTTTTAGCAGCATCCTGTTGGTCAAGCAGCTGCTGATGGAGTTCTATTCGCCTATCAATATCACTTTGCTTTTCTTCATATCCAGTTGCTATCATATCCCTAAGCTCTTCTATATCTTCAGCATCTTCATCCTCTTCATTGTCATTATCTTGGAAGCGATCTAAGTCATGGTCACTGTCATCTTCTTCTTCAGCTTCTTCATCAACAAATGCTTTAACAGGGTCTCCATTAGTTGTTGGAGACAAATCAACAGACTCATGTGGTTGTGGATCAATGTTTTCCTTGTCATTGTCCTCGTAGTCAGAGGAACTACAAGAAAGAAAGGGGTAAACGTACATATCAGATCAAACAGAATTTATTAAGGGAAATGGTAGATTTAATTTTTACAATATATAATGAAAATAATCAAAATAAGTTGCTTTCACATATCATGAATCCATTCCAATTCCTGCTAGTTCTCATGATAAGCCTAAAATAAACTTTTAAAAAAATTGCCAGGCATGCTCCACTGGTAAACCTTGAAAGATTGAGTTCTCACAAGCAGGGACAAAACTAAAGCATGCTTGGGAGGGGATCTTATCAAGCCACTCAAAGTAAATGACACCATTCTCAAAACAAAAGTCAATAGAAAGTTATAAGGCTCACATGTCATCTACAGGAGCAGAGTCGAGCTTTAAGTTCATAGCAAGAAAGGATGGTGCCAGAACTTCTTCTAAAGGGCTACTTGGGGTCTCATCTGGAAGCTCATCTTTGGAGTCACTCGTTTGAGAATCAGAAAATAGATCCTAAAATGTGCAAATAATCAAGCAATTAGATTCCAGAAGTAGTATTTCAACCAAGAAAATGAGAGGAAGAAAAGAAACCTGAGTATCATTTACAGGAGCTCGAAATGCAGGTTCAGGTTCCTCACTAGCAGCCTGTAACGTAACAAGTGCTACCATCAGAATACACAAGTCCACTGAGCATGATGCAAAAACTCATCTGATATGAAGTTATCAGACTGATAAATCACATGTAAATGAAATGTACTATCTACTTGAAATATGTTTTCAACATCAAAATCATAAAACCTACATAGTTTTCAAGCATACACTGGTTAGATTCACTGTTAAAATACAATATGAAGTACTTAACCTGTGGTGAGAGATTTCCCTGAGTTGAACTTGAAACATTCTCTGCGTTCTTTATTTCATCAGAACACAAGGTATCTGAAATCCCATGTTTTACAATCGTCTCCTCAGTCTCAACTTCCATAACCACCTTGTCATTACCCCTTTCTTCCTCGGAGACATCTTCAAACCCTGTCCCCACCATATCCTTGCTTGAATTACCATCATGATCATCAACATCAAAACATGTCCTGGAAAAATTCACCTTCTCATCATAACCATCTATAAATTGGTAAAACATGTAAAAGTTTATAGGAACTTCAAAATACCAAGCCTTACTCAACACAGAGGCAAACTACTAAAGTTAAATGCTCACTTTTTTGCAACCTCAAGCTTCCTTCGCCGTATCTTCTCAAGAATTGATGATATGGGCTTTTGAACAATCGGCGCTGGTTTAAAGGAAGCATCTCTAGTTTCTAAAAGTCATACATACTTCTAGAGTTAAATAGTTATCACTCAAATCATTTAAGAAGTTACAAACTTAAATTGACATAAACCATGATTGTTCATAATACCTCGGAGCAGTCTCTGAGATTCAGCACGAAGTTGGGCAAGATGTTCTCTTCTTTCCTGTAAAATTGTTAATAATAAACAATGGTAAGGCAGACAAAGAATTGTCAGAAATGATTTCACTAAGAGTTTTATACTATATTGTGAAGTTGTGGTCTAAAAACAAGAAAAATATTTATGTGCACCTTTGCTGTTCTTCTTTCAGGTAAGAAGGGCATCTCCCCATCGCCATCGCCATCGCCCTTCACTTCCTTTTTCTTTTTCGGTCTTTTACTCTCCATTTCTTTTCCGACTCCAGTTCGAAATCCCTAATTCCTTTCTCTTGAGTCTTACCTTCACCAAATCCGTCAACTTCTTCGGTCATCGAATCAAAATCCAAAGTCCGTTTAGCAACTGAATCCGACACATTTCTCTCGATGGCCAACTCATCAAAGCCGGAACTCAATTCGTTTTCCTTGTCAAAAGAACCCTCGGATCCATATCCGGACCCAGAACCCGATTTCGTCTCTTCAACAACTTGGGCATCTGATGTAGCGAAATCTTGGTCTTCAAATAGGTATGGAGTCTCCGAGATCGATTTCAACTTCTTCAATCGTTTAAACTTCCTTTCTAGAATAGGAGTTGTCTCGTCGGAAGGCGAAACCAGCACTAGATCCTCGTCGGTATCCATGTCGCCGGCTTTTAGTTTTCAGGAACGGTGGCGGCGAAGAGAATGTATTTGGTTTTGGTTATTGATGGTGTAAAAATGCCGATAATATTAGAGATTTGCAGATCTAGTGTAATGGAGTTACTGAAATTTTGAAAATTGGAGGTAAAATGAAGTAAGGCGCCAAGTTTTTTTTTTTTACTGTGTTTTGATTTGTCCCGTGTAAACCGAATTTGAACCGCTTAAATCTGTTGATTTTGGACCTTTTGGCGCGGGACCGTACAAAAGCCGATCCGCATTTTTTTAAAAGTATAATATCAAAAAGTAGTTAAGCTTTGACTAAATGTTAGATGTAATTTTTGGGATTATATTTTTAAATTTGATAAACTTTATAATTTTTAGATTTTTTATTTTAGTTGGATTTTAAAAAAATAATTACTTCAAGTTAATTTCCGTTAATAACACCTCTTCAATCTCCTTTTTCTATTTTTTTTCCGATTGTTTCTCTTGCAGGTGAGGGCGTGAGGCTGTGCATAACATGATTTCTGCTTGATCACGGTGATCTGTTTTCCGGCTTCCTCCCCATCGTCTTATAGACTTCTAGGACCACACTATCTAGACATGAAATTCTGTAGGCCGCATCTCACTCACCGTTCATATCTTCCGGCGACTCCCAAAATGTGTGTTCAATTGTAGGCTTGGTTGCTGACATGGTTCTTGTCTCTGTCCGACTGGTAGTGATTGGTCTTACGGCCTTTCTCTGTTTCCCCCGTTTTCTCTGTTACTTCTGTTTCTGTGTGCCTACTGTGGGCGTGGGCATCTTGTGTGTGTTTCTTCTTGTTAAATGCTACTTTTCGTTTGTTCAAAAGGTAGGCTAGGCCTCGACTAATACATGTATGAATGATTTAACCCTTTCTTTGTGATCATAAATAAATAAATCTCCCATGAAAATATATCACGTCTACAGCAATGAACTCCTCTCCAACAACAAAAAACGTTTGAGCGGATGCAATTGCTCCTTCCCTACAAGGTTAACAGTAAAGCCAAATGTATTTACAACTAAAACCAACATCTCTCAAAAAAGTCATGATTTGTCAATCTTCTACCGTCTGAATCTCGCCCATCATAATCCGGTTGCTGACTACGTTGAATCCCAAGACGGCTGAACTCATCTTCTTTCCTTTCTTTCCCTTCTTCTTCCCACCCGATTTCGAAGATCCATCTGGGCCAACTCTAACATCTTGGTCAAAATCCGCAATGTTTGTATTGCTGGAATTCACATTCCTGCTTCCCAATTCTGTCAACTTCCCATCATTTCGCCTTTCAAAAGCAATCTCCAGTACATCAGCTGGTAGCAATTCCTTATAGTTGAGGAATTTTTCAATGAACTCGTGATTCGGATCAAATGATCCAAGGTTCTCTACAAGAAATATCTCAGCCTCGGATCTAGATTGCTTCAAACAAAATTCCAAGAAACTCGTATCTAGCAAAAGAATAAAAGAGTAGTGACAAGATTAATTAATATGCAAAATGCCAACGAGCATAAAACAGTTCCTTATAAGCAAAACTAAAATTATAGCTTCAGAGAGTTGGGACAAGCTAGCAATTGATTATATGGACGTCATCTAACGATTGAAAAGAAAAGCTCAAATCAAATATATGTATGTTATCGGTGCCTTTCCATTTTCCAATAGAAACAAGATATACAGACATTTCTTCTACCTGAAATAGGCATAATTTTGAAACCATGTAGCAAAACAACATACCTTTCGTCCCAATCAGCCTAACACACTCGCTCTCGCACCAGTCTCTGAAATCCATGGCCTCTGCATGGTAGTTAAATGCATAGTCAGGTCTGATTTTTATGATATAGTCCAAAGCAAAAATTCATTTGAGGACCATTATTCATATTATCACAATGACTAACCAGAATGCTTGGTCAACATATCTCTTTTCCCTCTAAGGGAAGACTGCACAGAGGCAGGAGAGGATGATAGAGTGAGCTCAGTAGGCCTGCCACCTACCGACTTCTGTCGACTTGACGACCCACTTGCATTTCCTTTAGTAGGAGTGTTTTTGGCTCCCCAGCTACCGGCATTTGCTAAAACTGGGAAATCACCTCTGTTTACCCACAAAAAAAGAGTTCACACATCCATTTAGTGATCACTAATGAATCTTATTAAATATTAAGTCAGCAAGATAACCTTTTTTGTTTATTTCTATGGGCATGGAGGTATGATTTAATATAAAGTCTGTTTTTTGATTGATAAAAAGATGGTAAAAATAGTTCCCATACTAAGATAAATATATTAAGGTCAAATCAAAATCTCAATTTCCTTTGGCCAGAAAACAATCACCCTCCATCTGCAGTACTTAGCTGCACTAGAAAACAAGATGTTCCAGAGCAGGCTAAAACGCCAGTTGAAATAACAAGACCCAAACTTTCCCAACTCCTTCGGTCTGGCGAAGCAGAAAAATACTTCACAAGAGAAAAAGAAAACAGTGCTTGAGGGTGGGTGGGTGTATTCTTTTTATTTTCGGCAAAAAGGGGGAAGAGTGGGAAAGAGAAGAGAACATACTGCTTTGTTTCTTGCTTTGTCTGATCAATTGGACCCCAGAATAGGTCATCATCTCCTTTATGTTTTGACTGAGAAGCATGAGGATTAATCTGGATTGGAGATGCTGTCTTTGATGGTGGAGATGCAGTGATGGACCACGATGAAACACCAACAGGGGTTGACTGATTTGGTTGGGATTTATGAGTTGTTATTGGACTAGGGAGCTGGGAAGAGAAATTCCTCTTCTGCTCCTTTTGTATGTCCCTTAATGATGTGGGTTTAGGAAGTTTCTTAGAGTCAGCAGACCATGCTGGAGTGAGGGAAGGGTTTACTTGCTCCTCTTTCCAAGGGACAAAATCTCCCAAGGAAGGACCTGAGGGAATTGAAGGCAATGCATCCGTCTCCAGCTGTGCAGGACGAGAACCTTTGCCTTTCTCAACAGTACTAGCACTAAAAAGATGCACATCAGCAGTACTAAGAGGAACCAAAACTTTTGCTTTCTCGCCCTTTGCTTTGGACTTTTTACGGCTCTTTTTGGTTTCCTTAGCCTCAATAAAATCGTCATCATCAATAGGTTCCACATTTGAAGTGGTAACATTGGCAGAAGATGTAAAAATAGTGCCAGGAACATCATCTCTTTCCCTGGATTTGGCCAAAACTTCTTCTGCCAGCAGGTCATGTAATGGGCTCTTTGGGCTCTTTTTACTCATTGGATTTAAAGAACTTTCAGGTTTCACAATAGCTGAATCAGCTAAATCTGCATCTCTTTGAGTTTCTCTAGAAACTTTGGGTTCTAAACTAGACACAACCCCAGTCCATGGTGCTGACAAATTCAAAGAATTCACAGAAGAAATAACCTCTGATACAGCCATCTCCGTTTGAGCCTTCCTCTGTTCTTCCAGTTGGATTTCCAGCAATGACTTTGGCTTGAAGCCAGGAGCAGGTTTCCAAGCACGTACTGCAGGTTGTGCACTTGGGTTCTGTACTGGGAAAGAACCAGAAAGTTGGGACTCGCCTTTGTGTTCTTTGATTTCATCATCAACCATAACAATGTTTGCAGATGAAGAGCTTACAGCATAGTGAGAATCAATGGGGGCAATACTGGATTTGGTCTGTTCTTTCTTCCCAGGAGACATGACATCAATGTTATATCCAGCAGTTTTAGTATCACCAACAACCGGCACTTCAGTTTCAGATGGTTTCAATTGAACAGAAGAGGAAACCTTTGCATGTCCCTTTGCAAGGTCAGAAGCTTGTGATTTACTAGATTTTTGCTTTCTGGACTTCTTTTCAGAAGTTTTTCTTACCTCATGAGCTTCAACATTCTTAGTTTCTCTCACCACAGAAGGCTTATCACTGCTTTTCTCTCTTTGAACTTGCAGTTCACCAACAGCAGCAATAGGTTGAACATCCTCATTAGGTGTATCAGTTTTACAGGTTCCACCAGTAGCAGTATCATGGTGATCCAGGGTTCCACAACTTGCATCATTCACAAGGGGTACAAATTGTACAATTCCATCAATCTTCTGAGCAGGGTGCCGTGGCTGCTCCACGGTAAGAGCATGGCAGTCGGAAGCAGGGAGAGGCTCCTGCACAGGAGAAACCTCATGGGAGGAGGATAAGTTCACTTCCAATGAGGGTGAGTTTTCAACAATTTTTGTCACTGGCAAAGACTGTTGGATGTCATTTACCAGTTCTGATGCATTACTCCCCAAGCTCTTCTCAAAATTGATACTACTGACCATCTCATGTGGTAGAAGCACTGGTGGGGATCCAGAACTAACAGCATAACTTGTAATTGTTGTCACTGGCAAAGACTGTTGGATGTCATTTACCAGTTCTGATGCATTACTCCCCAAGCTCTTCTCAAAATTGATACTACCGGCCATCTCATGTGGTAGAAGCACTGGTGGGGATCCAGAACTAACAGCATAACTCACATCCCTGGAATCTTGTGGTGGCAGAAGCATTAAGTTAAAGGCATGTTCATCTCGGGTGCCTGGGATCTGAGAACCAATCTGAAGAATACCTTGAGATGATGGCTTAAGTCGACTGGGATCCATGGATGAATTCCCTGGTGGTACTGTAGTCTGTAGGTGTCCATAAGAAGGTTCACCAAAACGCTGCTGGAATTGATGTTCTTGAAAAACCTGTGAGAGCAACTGTTGTTGCCATAGCAACTTTTGATGTTCTTCCAATCTCTGTTGCTGCTTAAGCAACATGATTTTTTCAAGCAGCAACATCAGTTGTGTTTGTTGTACTGGCGTCTGGGGTTGTAGCTGCAGCATTAAATACTGCTGCTGCAACATATTTAGCAGTTGGGAGTCTTGAGATAAAGTTGAGGAGATAACGTTTTCAGGTTTTAAAATGCCAGATGGATTATCCACAGGTTGACCAAGCAAACTAGTCAAGGAAGGTGGGGTAGGTGTTTGCAGCCTCTGTTGCTGGATCCCAAAGGGCGCTTGGGTAGGAAAATTTTGAGCCTGATGTAACTCACTTTTATCTTGAAGAGGATCCAATGCACCTTGTGCAGGAAAATTTGACCACCCCCCAACACTATTTACGGCAGGAGCAGACCGGTCTTGTAATCCTTGAACGATGGACATCAAATCAGCAGCTTGTTGATGAGGTGGCTGAAGACTGTTGTCAGTCAATGATGAGAGGAGTTTTGCTTGAGCTGCAGGAGACTCAGAGATGATATCTGGCTTCGAAACCAACGATGCAGCATCACACGCCGACCAATAAGGGTAGGGTTTGGGTAGCGACCTCTGCCGTTCAAGAGCCATTCTCTTGCCCAAGAGATAGAGATCATTCCCATTTTCTATTCCAGAAGCTGGAATGTTGCTAGGATTATTTGGAAGATATCCTTGTAGACCTAAAGCAAAACCATACAAGACATTAGATAGGCAGTTTGAAAACACCATTAGAAAATTTGATTAATCTGCAAAGAACTTCACGAATTAGAACCCTGAATACTCTACCTTCAGAGTTCAGCAAACAAAAAATATATACTAGAAATAAATAAATAAATAAAAAGAATGTATCTGCATGTAAAATCCCAACCTTGGGATGGATTGCTCATGCCACCAGACATGAGTGACTCAAAAAAACTATTTTCAGCTTCTGTTGCAGGCCTTTGCTCATTTCTAATTACATCACTATCACTTGCACCAGTATGAACTTTCCCAAGGTTACTAAAATTTGGTCTGCTTGAAAAATCTGATAGTTCATCCTGTTTTGGCACACCAAATCCAGGTGGTGGCCGTGCTTTAGCTCGTAAGTGGGGCATTACATCACCAAGCAAGGAAAATGGTGAGTCCTTCGGTGCACTTGCCAGCCGAACTTCCAAATCTATCCCAAAATACCCGGCCTCAAACCAACCTATGATATCAATCCCCGAAAAAGGGCCTTGAATTTCACCTTGTGGATCTTTGTAATGAAGGATTAGCTCCTCCGGAGCAAGCAGCTTCCTAGGCTCAGGTTCCCTCTCCAAAACTCCAGACGGTTGCCTCCTAAGGATAGGATCCTCACTAGAACGCCAATATGTTTCATCTCTAGAAAAGGATGAACTCACCACATTACTTTCGCGTTGGTTCACATCTTTACGTTGTTGCGACCAGCTCATGTCAGGATTTCTTGACCTGATATCATTTGGGATCTCCTTCAAGTCCTGTTTGACAGCAGGTGATTGTTCCCCAAATGAAGAGTTTCTCCACATAGTGTCAGGATTAACGGAGTTAGTCAATTGTATACTTGATTCCCTATCTATGGGAACCCCTTCATCCCTTCTGTAAGAACCCCTATTCTCCACAGCTGCAATAATATAAATGGAGATCAATTATCATAGTCAAATAAATGCAAGTCAAGAAAGGAGAGATGAATTTCAAACTACAGAAAAGCTGGAATTCAATGACAACAAAATGCTGATTACAAAAAACTAGACAACAAATCCATTGGACACACAAATGTAATCCACATAGAGTAATTATCTCTTACCTCATACCAAAACACAACTAGCCCTTAACCCAAAGACAAAAGGATTCAAGTTAGACACCTGATTCCTCTTTTTTATTCCAACCCACATGGCTATAATTTTTTAATACAAGTATCCATGAAACAATCTCTCATATGTTTCAAAGTTCTCAACTGAGAATACCTTACACATCCAATGAAATAATTGCAAGATGGTTGACAGAGGTGTTACCAAATACAAGCTGAACAATTTATGTAATCATACCTTCGGATTTGAATTTAGTACCTGGGTATCCCTTCTGCTTTTCAAGCTGTGAATAACTGCTGTTTGGAATGTCAGAACTATCCTCTTTAGAATTATCAAGAGCAGTTGTTAAATCTTCTCTACTGCCTGTATACACATGTTCCAGCAGAAGTTACACACAGATAAAATATACACAAACTTCCAGTAGAACATATTTTGAATATTTTTAATACCAATCTTGTTTCGTCTTGAATGAGTAAACTCTGTAGAGTTCCTGCCCACAGGCCCATCTTTAGGCATCTGTGGAGCACCACTACTTGTTATGTCTCCTTTGTCAATTCCCTTTAGAACAAGCTATTAAAGAAGCAATAAGATCAACAGTGGACTCTAAACCAATGTTTACCATCATATACATAAAAATTAAAAATAAAAAACTTACCATTTCATCAATACTAGGAGCACAAAGAGCTAGAGGATCCAATGGTTCATTCTGTGAAAGTGAAGGAGCCGATACAAGCTCTTCAACGAGCTTTTGGTAACCTCTCATGTCAGTCGTCATATATAAGTCAAGCAACTTTTTCCTACCATATCTTAAAGGGGATGGCTGCCCATGGTCAATATCATGCTTGTCAGATATGATTCCTAGAGTTTGATGATGGGAAGTTATGTTAGCCCCCAAATTTCCACCAGAACTTCCACTTCCATGGACACCAGAATAAGTTGAAGGGTGGGAACTTTCACCACGTCCCCGGCCATAAGAAAACGTGGGAGCTTGCTTGCCTGGAGTTAGTGTCTGGTGATGATGAGGATCTCCCCTTCCTCTATTTTGAGAAGAGGTGGATCTCCATGGCCGATAGTGATCACCCTCCCTCACATCCTTTCCCTGACTAGAAAGATGAGACAACCCTTTGTCAAGAGGCATGTCACCATCTCTTCCAGAGTCAGCCCACTTATCTCGTAACCTATCGTTGTTATTATCATCTGGCCCCCAGCGTGTGTTCCATTTGCTCTCACGCTTTTGATCATAATTTGAGTCCCTGCTACCTGAATCATTCCACCGCTCGGTGGGTGCACGGCGTGATTCTCCAAATTGTTTTGAAGGCAAGTTATCAGCCCTACGATCCATTCTGCGGGTATCACTGAGCTCTTTATCACCATCCCTCCAGTGATCTTTCCGAACAGACAAATGGGTGTCTCGTTCTTCATCACGCCAGCGGTCTCGCCGACCAGTTTCCATATCAAGCAAGGATGGCCTAAAAACATCCCTCTTCGGGGTATCATGCATCCCCTCGCCATTTCCCAATGGCTTCATGACTTCAGGGCGACCTCTTTGAGCTGGATATGAGGCAGGATGAGTTTCCTGTATGGAAGGTTGTAAATCAAGGGGGAAATGGTCTGAGTCTCTGAGTCTGAGATGGCAAGATTATTAAACAGGAGATTAACTGACTCTTTAGATGAAAACTGTATGATGATAGCATGATGGAAAAGCATTTACAAACCACGAAACCCACATATAAATGAAAAGGGACACCAAGAGTTAAAAAAGAAAAACAGAATCATATAGGTAAGACAACAACAATAATAGCATACCATAGTTCCTATTCCAAGCTTACTCTCCCCTGGCTTTGAAAGAAGCCATTGTGGTGAAAGCGGAACAGGATTGTCAGATCCTTGAACATCTACATTAAACAAAAAGAACCATCAATAAGAGTCGGCCATATATTCAAGAAAGTATTTAAAATCAAAATGCTTAGTCCTGCACAAAGATGGTTCACAATAGGTACACCAGTAACGATTCAAGCCTTGAATTTGTTGGAGGGAAAGAAAAACTTTTCCGAGAAATGATCAAATTTGCCTCTTGAAACTGACACATTGATTTATCATTGACTCATTTGAGTTTCAAATGAAGCATTTCAAACTAATAATAAAGCGGATAAATTTCTCAATGAAACCTATTCATGAAGCAGCTCACAATGAAAAAAATTACACAATCAATTGTCAATACAAAGCGAATGTGCCATTTATAAATCGAATAAGTAAACCAATATATACATAATTAATCACATAAATCCTAGCATTTGAATAGATCACTTAACGAAAACATGTGTAAGAAATGAAATTGAAGAAGTATGTCCATTACTAGTTTTGAGTTGAATTGATCAGACAAAAAAATCGAGCAACTTCAGTACGTCCTCATCCCATCGCACTTTCAAATTGAAAACACACACACACACACATATATATATATATAGTATAGTAAGTCCGAAATTAAAGTGTACCGAGCTAGAAGCACATAGAAATGAAACCTGAAAGGGGGAAGCTTCATTTTCTAGATGACAAACCAAAAACCCTAACCTCGAAGCAAACAAATAAAATAAAATAAAAATAACAACCTCGTGAAAACACTGAATCACAATAAGGCTATCAAATTTCAAAACAAAATGAGCAAATCTGGAAACGGCAAGAGTTAGGGTTTTACAAAAAGACGAACAAAAGAAGCCGTTAATCCTTAACACTAGAAGGGGAGACGAAATCGTCGAGGTACACTACCCTTGGGGATCGGAAGGGGAGGGCTGACGGTGAGGTGGCGGCGGGAATCGGAGACAGATGAGTGAGCCATGGACGATCGATGAAAGAGAGGCAGAGCACAAAATGTTGCTGTTTTTGTTTTGGTTGCGTTTAGCGACGTAAGGGGAAATAGAACGCCAAGAGAGGGGGAAATATAAATTAGGTGAAAAAAAAAACATATTAACGAAAATTGGTAAATAAAAAAATTATATAAATTGTGGAAAAAATAAATATTATTTTATGGTTTACGTTTAGTGAGTAGAAGGTAATTTGCTGTCCTACTATAGTTACTGTTGAACGGTTTCTTTTGGATAATATTTACGCGCTTGTGAGGATGCGTGAAGGACACGGTCTCCGGATAAGTCTTTGCAGTGGTTTGCACGCGCGAGACTGTGAAGAGATGAGAAACTCCCCCGACCGGCAATATTAAGGCCGAAAATTTGTACGACCCAAAGGAGTGTCGGTTTTAAGGTAAAAACAGCACCCGAGTTGGGCCATTTTACTACTTTCTTAATTATTTACAGAAATATATTCTGAAAATTAATTCTTAAAATAATATTATGTCCAAATATAATAAAAAATTAATAATTAACGATTTTTTTATTTTCTTTACTTACAGTTAAAGCTTAGTAACGAAAACATAAGTACATAACTGCATGTTAGTTATATATCTAAGACGTGCCAGCTTATTTACCTATCTATTTATGAATAGAAATTATTTTTTATTTATGTCAGATAATAAATTTAGATTTAAAAATTAGTATTAAAAATTTGAAATGTAAGAAATTTAATATATATATTTTAAATAATTACCTAAAATTTAATTTTTAATATTTTTTAATATTAAAATATAAAAACTAAAAGAAACATATAATTTTTATATATCAATTTATAGTCTCTAAATGCTTTGTCACCCAAATTTATAATCCACACATAATCAAAGTTATTTTGGCATAAATGTGATTATAAGCGGTGGATTTAGAAAAATATTTAGGATGGGCACACATGAAATTTTAAAATTTTAAGGTGGGCACAACTCATAAAATTTAAAAAAAATCAAGGACTAATTTATAAAATTTTAAAAAATTAAAGACAAATGTATGAATTTTAAAAAGTCTAGGGTGGATATGAGTTCACCCTATGTTTCAAGTGGATCTGTCACGGGTTATTATAGAGTTTAGATGTGAGTTTAAGATTAAAGATTTAAATTTTAGTTTTTAAAGTAAAATTCAATACGTTTGTGGAGTAATAATTTTTTTTATTACCCATGTATGTAATCAAATGATCTAAATTTAATACAAGTAGTGAAAATAAATGGTTTTATAAGTGATTTAGTTTTGGGGTTTATGAGTAAAATTTAGATTTTAGAGGTTAAGATTTGACGTTTAGTATTTTAGAGTTAATGATTTGTGATTAAAATTTAGGGTTTATGATCTACAGTTTAGGGTAATATGATTAGTAATTTAGATTTTAATTTATAAATCCTAAGTTTTATCATAAACCTTAAATTCTAACAACAAACATCTATTCTAAGCCATTAACTTAAACATTAAAACCTAAAACTAAGCCATATATAAAAACTTTTTGTTTACACCACATATATATAATTACGGATTACTTGTAATAAAAACTCGATATTATTTAATATACAAATTGTGTAAACTTTAGTTTATAATTCATTATCTATTTTAGGTTTTAGATATCATATTTAAGTTTAAGAGGTTTATATTTTAGAGTTTTGTGTTAAAATATAGAGTTTAAAGTTTAAGTTTTAGGATATGATCGTGTAAAGTTTAATTTAGTCGACTTATATATTCAATTCTTTGTTCAAATCCCACTTCAAATTAAGTATTTAAAACTCATTTTATTATACCTAAACCCTAAATTAAGAAACATGAAGGAAATATAGACCCCCTTTTAAACTTGTATTAATAGGAATGTTGTCCATGCTAAGGTCTATTGGGTGGTTTAGTTGCATGCAAAGCAAGTTTGTTTGAACTTAAATTAATAAGTTTCCAACTCAAACAAATTACGTACCGTTATGGCTGCACGATACCTACGCGCAAGGGGAACCTCACCTTTACCCTAAACCAAAACCCGAATCTCCTAATCATGTCTTATTGTTGTTTAATCAAAATCTCCAAAACCAAAACATAGGTTCCGAATCTCTGTCTTTCCAAGGCTCTGATTTTCTCCATTTTTGTGTGTGTGCTGATTTTGGAGCCTTGGGGAGTTGGAGTTTTCTGTTTTCATTTCATTTTTCCATGCAAAAATGATGTTAAGGAAGACGTGCCCCAATCTCGACAGACAAGACGCCCTGGAAACCGTCCTGGAAGTGCCTATCCCCGAAGAAATGTACACCCAGATGGGCACCAGCGCGGCTTTGCGGTGGCGGAACCTGCGAGCTTTGATGAAGGCACAATCGGCTACTTTCGGTGATGTTTCCACCACCCATCTTCAAGCTAAATCGGACAATGAGTTCTTGGCTTTGCTTAAGATTGTTGGCGCTCCTCTAATTCCTTTCCAAGTCCATTTGCTCAACTGCACACTCTCGAATCCCCTCAAAAATTTCCCCATTGTAAGTACAAAAAGACTCCCATTTTCAAGTATCAGAAGTCTAAATAGGAAGAGTAATGACATGTCTTGTACTATGATTTTATAGGAATCTTCGACTGCAAAATATATAGTGCACCAGTATGTGGCGGCGTGTGGCGGGCATTTAGCGTTGAGTTCGACGACGAGCATGTATGCGGTGGGGCAAGTGAAAATGAGGGGTTCGGAGATGCAACCAGGTAATGATAGCGTGCAGATACGTGGGAATTATGAGGTCGGGGGGTTCGTTTTATGGCAAAAGAACCCGGATTTGTGGTATTTAGAACTTGTTGTGTCGGGTTTTAAGGTTAGTGCAGGCAGTGATGGTAAGGTGGCTTGGAATCAGTCGTCTTCTCAACCCGGTCATGCCAATCGAGGCCCCCCGAGACCCTTGCGACGATTTTTCCAGGTACTTCAATAACTCTTGCTCACATTATTCACTTCCAACTTCCAACTAGACTTGTTTAAGTATGGATTCCTCAGGGATTGGACCCAAGGTGTACGGCTAGCTTGTTCAAAGAAGCGGTTTGCATCGGAGAACGAAGAGTCGACGGCGAAGATTGTTTCATTCTCAAACTCGAAACATCCTCAAAGGTACTGAAAGCTCAGAGCTCAGATCAAACGGAGATAATCCATCACACCATCCGTGGATATTTTAGCCAAAGGACCGGTTTGCTCGTGAAGTTCGACGACGAAAAGCTGGTGATGATGAGGCCATCAACGGAGAGTGACCGTGTGTTTTGGGAGACGAGCGTGGAATCCAAGATTTGCGATTACAGACAAATTGACGGCGTTAAGGTCGCCCATAGCGGGAAGACGATGACAACCCTTTATAGATACGGTAAGTCCATCAACCACAAGAGGAAGATTGAGGAAACATGGAGGATTGATGAGGTTGATTTCAATATCAGTGGCTTGCCTAATGAAACTTTCCTGCCCCCAGCTGATCTTAAGAGACAGAAAGACCAAGGATAAAAGATAGATTCTTCTTTTTCTGTACAGATGATATAGGAGACAAATTGTGAACTATCTTCGTACGAATACAAAGACAAATAATTATAGTTACAGTCAAAGGGGAGTAGAACTTGAATCAATTAAAAAATTGAATAACTCGATTCATTTTAATTCGATTCGAAATTTTATAAGACTCAAAAAAAATCAAATAAAATTTAAGTTGTAAAATAGAATAACTTAAAAAATTTAGTAATTAAGAATTTATTTTTAAGTTCGAGATAAGTCTCTTAAAATTTTATGATATATATCGTATATAAAAATATGAAAAAATATTATCACATATAAAAAATATAAAGAAATATGCATATTTTATATGATCAGTAAAAATCATTTAAATTAAATCAAATCATACTATAACATAATAAATAATTATAATTAAATTTTTATAAAAACTTAAAAATTCGGCTTGATTCTACTCGAATCTCATCAATTCGACTAAATTAAAATAAATAAATAAAAATTAAAATAATAAAATTAAACTCGTTAACTTCAATAACTCAAATTTTTTTGACTCAACTCGATTGAAAACTTACCCCTAATTACAATACGAATACAAATAGTTATTTCCGAATAATATAAAACTAATTATTAAACCAATTTTACCCACATATTATAAAAATATTTTATACAATTTATTAAATACAATATCGACTAATTAAAGATGATTGAATACTACAAAGCCTCAATAAGTAGAAATTAATTTTGTGAATAAAGCTGCTTTTAATAAATAAACCTCTCCTATAAAAATAATTCAATTTTACCGCAATTGACAAACTCCAACAACACAAAAGCTTGAGCGGATTCAATTGCTCCTGATCTACAAGGTTAATTATATATATATATAACCCTAGCTGGACATGTATTTACAACTAACCCCACAATCTCAAAAACAGGAGTTGTGATTTCTCAATCTTCCACTGTCTGAATCTCTCCCATCATAATCCGGTTGCTGACCACATTGAATCCCAAAACAGCTGGACTCACCTTCTTTCCTTTCTTCCCCTTCTTCCCTATCCCCTTCAAAGACCCATCTGGGATGGCTCCAACATTGTGGTTGAAATCTGCAAACTTTGTATTGCTGGAATTCATATGTCTGGTTCCTAATTCTGTCAACTTTCCGTCATGTCGCCTTTGAAAAGCAATGTCAAGCACATCGGCTGATAGCAATTCCTTATAGTTGAGGAATTTTTCAATGAACTCGTGATTTGGATCACATGATCCAAGATTCTCTACAAGAAGCATCTCAGCCTCGGATCTAGATTGCTTCAAACAAAATTCCAAGACACTTGTATCTAGCAAAAGAATAGAAATGACACATGATTAAAACCAGAATCAAATACGGCAAAACTACAATTATAGTTTCAGAGAGCTGGGACAAGCAATGATTGAGAGGAATTCATGGAAGCTGAAACCAAAATTTATGTGATCGGTTCTTTACCAATAAAATATGGTACATACGAACATTGTTTCCTACACCAACATACCTTTTGTTCCAAGAAGCCTAACACACTCGCTCTCACACCAATCTCTGAAATCCATTGCCTCTGCATGAAGTTGAATGCATTGTGAAGTTTTACGAGGAAGTAAAAAAATCACTATGGAGACATTCATATTACTAGAATAACTTACCAGAATGTGTGGTCAACATATCTCTTTTCCCTTTATGGGAGGACTGTGCAGAGGCAGGAGAGGATGAAAGAGGCCTGCCACCTACGGATTTTTGCCGACTTAATGACCCACTTGCAATACCTTTAGTAGGTGTGCTTTTTGTTCCCCAGCTGCCCGAGTTTGCTAGAATTGGGAATTCACCTCTGTTTACCAAAATAAACAAACAAATTCACATATCCAATTAGTGACTACTTTTTTGCTTCCTTCCGTTTGCAGTCAACAAGGATAAATTTTTTGCTTCATCTGTTTGCATGGAGGTAATAATATAAAGTCTAGTTTTTGATAGGATCAAAAATGACAAAAAGAACTCCCATACTAACTCCTATTGTTCTGATAAATAAGTTCCCCAAATTCAAAATGTGTGGGACTTAGGGTTGCAGGTTGCTTGATTTCTCAAAAATGAACCAATTTTCAAATTTTCTCCTTGTTTTTCTGTTTGTTTCCCTAGAAAACCTAAGGGGAAAGAAGATGATAGAAGGCCACATATCACATACATTGGGCATTTTTTTACCGGTAACTCAAAAATGAGGACAGAATGAGACATTAAACGCCTACATTGACCAAAAAAAGTTTAAGCACCTAAAGCCAAAAAGGGTACAGTTTAGACACTTTATAAGTTGATGTCAAAATTCTAAATCTTTTTATCAGAAGAAACATCTTTCAGTTCTGGATAAAAGAGTAGCAGGCTAGGATGTAGTTGAAATTAAGAGAACCCAACTTTCCAACCCACACAGTATAGAAAGACAGGAAACTGTTAAAAGAGTAGAAAAAGCAGTACACGAGAGTGTGCATGCGTATTCTTTTTTCTTTCTTGGCAAAGGGGAAGGGTGGATAGGGGAAGAGAACATACCGTTTTATTTCTTGCTTTGTCTGATCAATCGGACCCCAGAATAGGTCATCATCTCCTTTATGTTTAGACTGAGATGCATGAGAATTTATCTGGATTGGAGATGCAATCTTCGATGGTGAAGATGCAGTTATGGACCATGATGAAACACCCACTGGGGTTGACAGGTTGGGTTGAGATTTCTGAGTTGTTATCGGAGTGGGCTGGACAGAGGAATTCCTCTTCTGCTCCTTTTGGATGTCCCTCAATGATGTGGGTTTAGGAAGTTTCTTAGAATCAGCAGACCATGCTGGAGCAGAAGGGCTTACTTGCTCCTCTTTCCAAGGAACAAAATCTCCCAAAGAAGGACCTGAGGGAATTGAAGGCAGTTCCTTCTCCAGCTGTGTTGGACGAGATCCTTTGCCTTTCTCAACAGTACTTGCACTAACAAGAAGGGTGTCAACAGAACTAAGGGGAACCGAAACTTTTGCTCCTGTTCCCTTCGCTTTGGCAGACTTTTTTCGGCTCTTTTTAGTTTCTTTAGCCTCAATAAAATTGTCATCGTCAATAGGTACCACATTTGTAGTGGTAGTATTGGTAGAAGATGTAAAAACAGTGGTCCTTTCCTTGGATTTTTCCAGAACTTCTTCAGCCAGCAGGTCATGTAATGGGCTCCTTTTATTCATTGGCTTTGAAGAACTTTTCGTTAACACAGTTGCTGACTCAGATAAAACAGCATCTCTTCGACTTTCTCTTGAAACTTTGGGTTCTAAACTAGACACAACACCAGCCCACGGAGTTGACAAATTCATAGAGTTCACAGAAGTGACCTCTGATACTGTCATCTCTGTTTGAGCCTTCCTCTGTTCTTCCTGTTGAATTTCCAATAAAGACTTTGGTTTGAAACCAGGAGCAGGTTTCCAAGCACATACTGAAAGCTGTGCAGTTGGCACTGGGAAAGAGCTAGAAAGTCGGGACTCATCATTTAATTCATTGGTTTCATCAATGTCATGTCTAGCACTGTTAGTGTCACCAACAATTGGTGCTTCAGTTGCAGAAGGCTTAGTTTGCACCGAAGAGGAGACCTTTGAAAGTCCCTTTGCAATGTCAGAAGCTTGTGATTTACTACCCTTTTGCTTTCTAGACTTCTTTTCAGAAGTTTTTCTTACCTCATGGGCTTCAACATTCTTAACTTCTCTCACTACAGAAGGCAGCTCATTGCTTTTCTCTCTCTGAGTTTGCAGTTCATTGACTGCAGTAGGTTGAACAACTTCATTAGGTGCATCAGTTTTACAGGTTCTAGCCCTAGAAGTTTCATTATGGTCCAATGTTCCACAACTTGTATCATTTGCAAGAGGTACAGCTGGTACAGTTTGATCGATCTTCTGAGCAGATTCTTGTGGCAGCTCGACAGTAAGAGCATGGCAGTTTGAAACAAGTAGCGGCTCATGCACAAGGAAAGTCTCATGAGAGGATAAGTTAACTTCCAATGAGGGTGAGCTTTCAATAATTGTTGTCACTGGCAAAGACTGTTGGATGCCATTAACCAGTTCTGGTGCATTAGTCCCCAAGCTCTTCTCACGATTGAGACTACTGAGCATCTCATGAGATAGAAGAACAGGCGGGGATCCAGAACTAACAGCATAACTCACATCCCTGGAAACTTGTGGAGGCATACTTACTAAGTTAAAGGAATGTTCATCTTGGGTGCTTGGTATCTGCGATACAGTCTGAAGAATATCTAGTGACGATGGCTTAAGTCGACTGGGATCCATGGATGAATTCCCTGTTGGTATTGTAGTCTGTAAGTGTCCATAAGAGGGTTCACCAAAACGCTGCTGGGATTGATGTCCTTGCAAAACCTGTGAGAGCAACTGTTGCTGCAGTAGCAACTGTTGCTGTTCCTCCAGTCTCTGTTTCTGCTTAAGCAACATGATCTTTTCAAGCAGCAACATCTGCTGTGTTTGTTGTACTGGTGTCTGGGGTTGTAGCTGCAGCATTAAATATTGCTGCTGCAACATATTTAGCAGTTGGGAGTCTTGAGGTAAAGTGGCAGTGATAAAATTTTCAGGTTTTAAGATGCCAGATGGATTATCCATAGCTTGACCAAGCAAACTATTCAAGGAAGGTGTGGTCGGTGTTTGCAGCCTTTGTTGCTGAATCCCAAAGGGTGCTTGGGTAGGAAAATTTTGAGCAAGATGTAACTCCATCTTTGCTTGAAGAGGATCCAGTGCACCTTGCGCAGGGACATTCAACCAACCACCTGCACTATTATTTAACCCAGGAGCAGACCTGTCGGGTAATCCTTGGCAGAAGGACATCAAATCAGCAGCTTGCGAATTAGGTGGCTGAAGAGTGCTATCAGTCAGTGTGAGAAGTTTTGCATGATCCACGGGTGACTCGGAGATGATATCTGGCTTTGAAACCAAAGATGCAGCATCTCTCCCAGGCCAATGAGGGTAGGGATTTGGTATTGGCCTCTGCCGCTCCAGAGTCATTCTCTGGGCCAATTGATGGAGATCAGTCCCATTTTCTATTCCAGAAGCTGGGATGCTACTAGGATTATTTGAAAGATATCCTTGCAGACATAAAGAAAAATCATACGAGACATTAGGCAGGCAGTTTGAAATTTATGAATCAGAATCCAAGAATACACCACCTTCAGAATTAGGCAAGTAAAAATTTTGTACTAGAAATAAATGAACAAACAAACATATGCATCTGTATGTAAAAAACCAACCCTGGGATGGATTGCTCATTCCTCTGGACATGAGTGACTCCAGAAACCTATTCTCAGCTTCTGTAGCAGGCCTTGACTCATTTCTGATCATATCATTATCGCTTGCACCAGTATGAACTTTCCCAAGGCTACTAGAATTTGACCTGCTTGACAAATCGGAAAATTCATCCTGTTTTGGCACACCAAATCCAGGTGGTGGTCGTGCTTTAGCTCGTAAGTGGGGCATTACATCACCAAGTAAGGAAAATGGTGAATCTTTCGGTGCACTTGCCAACCGAACTTCCAAATCTATCCCAAAATATCCTGCCTCAAACCAGCCTACAATATCAATCCCAGAAAAAGGGCCTTGAATTTCACCTTGAGGATCTTTGTAGTGAAGGATGAGGTCCTCAGGGGCAGGCAGCTTCATAGGTTCAGGTTCCCTCTCCAAAACTGCCGATGGTTGCCTCTTAAGGATGGGATCCTCACCAGACTTCCAATTTGCTTCATCTCTAGAATAGGATGAATTCATCAAATTACTTTCTCGTTGGTTAATCATATCTTTTCGTGGTTGTGACAAGCTCATGTCAGGGGTTCGTGACCTGACATCATTTGGGATCTCCTTCCAGTCCTGTTTGACAGCAGGTGATTGTTCCCCAAACGAAGAGGCTTGCCATACGGCACTAGGATGAACAGAGTTAGTCACTTGTATACTTGATTCCCTATCAATGGGCACCTTTTCATCCCTTCTGTAAGAACCCCTATTCTCCACAGCTGCAATAATATAAATGAATAGAGATCAATTCTCATAGTCAAATAAATGCAATTCAAGAAAGGAGAGTAATGAGTCAAATCTACAGAATGCAATCTAGTTTGGTGAATTTAAAACAACTGAAAAGTTGGAATTCAAGAGAGCAAAATATCGATCATGAAAACAAGACAACCAATCCAACGGACACAAAAATGTAATCCATGATAAGTAATTATATCCTTCCACAGTTCCACCTATCAAAACTCAACTAGCCCTTAACCAGTACCACAAGACAAACAGATTCAAGTTTACTACTTGAATCCTTTTTTGTTCCAACCCATGTAGGAGTAATGTTTTTTTCCTACTTAAAATGTAGCAGTAATTATTTTAAACAAGTATCCATGAAAGAATTTCTCTTATGGTTCAAAAACTTCAATTGAGAAAACCTTACACATCCAAAGAAATAATTGCAAGATGATTTCCTACTCCGCAATTGTTACAAAATACAAGCTAAACAGTTCATGTAATTATACCTTCCGATTTGATTTTAGCATCAGGGTATCCCTTATGAATGTTAGAACTTCCCACATTAGAATCATCAACAGAATGTGGTATATCTTCTCTACTGCCTGCATAAATATGTTCCTTCAACTGTTAGACAGTGCTTCAAAATATAAACAAACTTACAACAGAATATATCTTGAATTTTTTCAATACCAATCTTATTTCGTCTTGAATAAGTAAACTCAGTAGAGTTCCGTCCAACAGGCCCGTCTTTAGGCATCTGTGGAGCACCACTACTTGTTATGTCCCCTTTGGAAATTCCCTTTAAAACAAACTATCAAAGATGCAACCAAATCAACAGTGGAGTCTAAATAAAGGTTTACCATCATATATATAAAAATTAAGAAATAAAAATAGCAAATTACCACTTCATCAGGATCAGGAGCAGAAAGAGCTAGAGGTTCCAATGGTTCATTCTGTGCAAGTGAAGGTAACAATACAAGCTCTTCTATGAGTTTTTGGTGAACTCCCATGTCAGTCCTCATATACAAGTCTAGCAATTTTTTCCTACTATATCTTAAAGGGGATGACTCCCCATGGTCAATATCACCCTTGTCAGATATGATTCCTAGAGTTTGATGATGAGAAGGTATACAAGCCCCTGAGTTTCCGCCAGAATTTCCCCTTCCATGGCCAGCAGAAAAGGTTGAAGGGTGACTTTCACCACGTCCTCGGCCATAAGAAAACATGGCCTGTTTGCTTGGAGATAGTGTTTGGTGATGAGTTGGCTCCCCCCTTCCTCGACTTTGAGAATAGGTGGATCTCCATGGCCGATAGTTGTCACCCTCCCTCACATCCTTTCCATAACTGGAAAGATGAGATAACCCTTTGTCAAGTGGCATATCACCATCTCTTCCAAAGTCAGACCATTTATCTCGTGACCTTTCACTGTTTTTATCATCAGGCCCCCAGCGTGTGTTCCATTTGCTCTCACGCTTTTGATCATAGTTTGAATCCTTGCTACCTGAATCGGTCCATCGCTCGGTGGGTGCACGATGTACTTCCCCAAATTGTTTTGAAGGTATGTTATCTGCCAATCGATCCATCCTGCGGACATCACCGAGCTCTTTAACACCATCACCCCGGTGATCTTTCCTCGCAGATGAATAGGTGTCTCGTTCTTCATCACGCCAGCGGTCTCTCCGACCAGTTTCCATATCAAGTAAGGATGGCCTAAAAACATCCTTCTTTGGGGTATCATGCATCCCTTCCCCATTTCCCAGTGGCTTCACGACTTCAGAGTGACCTCCATGAGCTGGATACGGGGAAGGATGATTTTCCTGGATGGATGATTGAAAATTAAGGACAAAATCTAAGACATAATATCAAACAGAAGATTTAACTAATTCTTGAGTTGAGATCTGTATGTTGTTAGAATGCTGGAGAAAGCATACACAACATGAAACCATCTATAAATGAATAATAACACCATGAGTCTAATAACATATATCTAACACAACAACATACCATAGTTCCTATTCCAGGCTTACTCTCCCCTGGCTTTGAAAGAAGCCATTGCGGTGAAAGTGGAATAGGACTGTCTGATCCTTGAACATCTACATTAAACAAACATAACCATCAATCAGTGGCAAGCAGTCAAGCATATATTCAAGCCTGATTTCGTTGAGGAAATAACTTTTTCTGAGAAATGATAGAATCTGCCTCTTGAAACCGCCACATTGGTATATCATTGAATAAGAAAAACAACCACACAAACACAACAAAAATACGTTAAAACTAGAAATATGTCATTTAGGAAACCTGATTCGACTTCCAAATGAAGCCATTTCAAACTGATAATAAGCCAGAGGAATTTCTAAGTAAAACTTATTCACGAAGAAGCTAACAATACAAAAATTACACAATCGATTGTCAGTATAAAACAAAGGTCACATACCTACATTTATAATACAATAATAGCTATGCCATTTTATATGTAATAAATCACACAATCCTAGCATTTGAATCAACGATTGAACGAAAAAATGTGAAAAAAGAAAGAAAAGAAAAGAAATAGAAGTACTCCAATACTAGTTTTGAGTTGAATTAATCAGAAAAAGAAACTTCAGTCCGTCTCCATCACGGGGTAAGTCGGAAACTATAGAGCGCCGACTTTAATGCACAAAGTAGCACCATAATAAAATAAAAGGCAAAAAAGGGGGCAAACTTCCATTTCTAGATGATAAACCAAAAACCCTAACTTCGAATCAACCAAATAAAACAAAAACACGCAGCAATCTCGTAAAACCACTGCATCTACAACTATGCATTCAATTAACAAAACATGATGAGTAGAACAGGGAATGCTAAGAGGTAGGGTTTTACAAAGATGAAAGGAAGAAATACGTCATTAAACCACCTTTGGAGATCGAAAGAGGAGTTTTGACGGTGACGTGGCGGCGGGAATCGGAGGCAGAGGTATGAGCCATTGATTGTGGAAGAAAGAGAGACAGAGAACCAAACGGTGTTGTTTTTGTTTTTCTGTTTTTCTTTCTTTTTTTTCCCTTTGCTTTGGTTGCGCTGAGCTAGGTGAGGAGAAAGTAAAATGCGAAGAGGGGGAAATATAAATCCGACGAAAAAGAACAAAATATTGGCGAAAATGGTAATAAAGATATATAAATAAATAAAAGGTTAACGACAACTGTATTACTATTTAAATATTTAAAATCAAAATAGATATCGGATATATTACTATATTATGATTTTAATAGAATTTAAAAATTATCTAATTAAAACAAAATATATGATATTTCTATTTATTTTTTAGCATAAAGATAATTTATTATTTAATCTATATCTTTTTGACAGATATATTATTTTTTTTAAAATAACGATATATAATGATTATAATAATATATACTCTCAATCATTAAACGCTATGCTGACAATACTAGTACTCGAACCTGTAACTTTAAGAAACAACAATTATTCCTTTAACCGATAAAATTAGATGGTTTATACTAATAAAATAATTAACTTTTATAAGCCCCAAACATTTTTAAAACTCCATATTTATATACTTATTTTTTTTCTTTCAAGCATTGATAATTCAACTTCTAATATTCTTTTTTTGTCAAACCCCATGACTAATAAATAAATAAGGTCACGTGATAGGCAATAATTGAGTGAATAGATTATTCAATTTTATGAACGAATCAAGTTTAAAATAGTAACAAAATAAAATGTTAGATATTTATTTTGAGTCTTTGAACAAAAAGACTTAATAAAACTATTATATATATATATATGCTTATTTTACAATTAAATGAAACAAATAAATGATTTAAATAGGGTCCAAGTTCTAATCTTGTACATTAAAAACTTATTTTTTTTCAAAATCTATCTTTAAGAATATAATCAACTTTAAACATCCAAGTTCAACTTATTTTTGAAGGTTCCAAATTGTCAAATTCAAGGCTCCGGATGCCATGCTTAATCAAAACCAACATAAACCTCAAAAATTTATTAACAACACCCCATAATCTTACTGTATTCAGACCAAGTTTCTGAAACAGATATGGTAAACCTGAAGGTACGCAAAGCCAACGACATCGAGATAGTTTATATCCGAGGTAGAAGAGTCGGTGGATCGGCTGGGATATCGGAACTTGCCTGTCAATAATGTTAAAAGTTCAGTAACAGTGCAGTAATTGATGAAATACCATAGGTATGTAAAATTCTATGTTACTCGGATTCAATCTGTAATTTATCATTAAACACAGGATGATTCAAAGATTGATTTACCAAAACTTTCCTTGATCTCAACTAATAAGGAAAAATCTAATTTTACTCGCTTCAGGGTAATGATAAATTAGCCATACCTGTAGATATCTTGTTAACAATTTGGTAGTGCTGAAATTAAAGCCTTCAACAGGCTCGCTTTTCATACGTGATGCGTGAAGTTGTTTTCGGACTTGAGTAGCTAGTGACTGCATTATAGAAGTCAAATAGATATTATAAGTTTTGGAGTAAAAAAACAAGTTGCAACGGAACATTCGGTGAAAACCCGAATCAAGGAAGGTGGAACGGTTGATTATATGTAAGGAACATAATGATACATACCTTCCCCAGCTCAACTCCCCACTGGTCAAAAGAATTAATGCCCCAAATAAAACCTTCCACAGCAACTCTATGTTCATAGCTTGCCAAAAGCTGAGGCAACCAATAAGTCGTATTAGACCGAGGCAACCAAAGAATTAATTCATATATGCATACAAGTGTTACAGTACTTGAAAATTAAAGCTGGAAGAGTTACAATTACGAGGTAGTAATCTACTCAGTGATGCAAAGGATTATGAATAATACAAAGGTCCTCAACAGTTATAACAAGTCAAAAAAAAAGCTTCACTAATTGAAGTTTAAGAAGAAACCAATTACCTGCCCAATATTGTAAGCATTAAGAGATGAAAGCAAAAGACTGAGAGAAGGACGATTCCCGGAGAATGTCTGGAATATAGCAGAAAAAAAAATTAAAAAATGATTGCATTATGAATTGAAGTCTGGTAGAAAAGCTTAAAGTAAGTCACCTTATGGGGAATAAGATGCTGCGAAACATTCTCCTTCAGCAACTGCTCTGCTGTCTGAAATGAATTGAAGTCAGGCACTGATTCATGGAAATTTAATATAAATGCTTTAGCGCTTGAAAGTAAATGGCAATGGTTGTTACAATAATGAAAAATAATGGATACCTAAGAAAGAAAAATACTACCTTCCCATATGCCAGGGCATCTGGCTGTGCGAAAAAGTTGGACATAAGCTCATCATGGTTGCTCACCATTTCACCTATCAATAACAATAACAAGTTAAATACCATGTTCAAAAGCGCAGTAGAAACAACAAAATATGTGATCTTTGAGTTTAGGATTATACCTGTAAGGTACACAGGTTGCTGGCTCTTCACAATACCAATGAAATCACAAGGAATTACACGTCCCTGAGGTGTCAAAATGATTTGAGAATTACAAAAAATGAATCTGTATACACAATGATAAGGCTGTCGAGGTTATGCAGTAACAAAAAAGGTCCTTCCATCAAGACTAAGATGTATTATGTGAAATTAAGACTCCAATGAAATCTCAAACTCCTTCAACCAAGCCTCTATTCTGGTGAATAACAGTGAAATAGAGCTTTTATTGACCAGTTAAAGTTCTCCAAGCACATTTTAGTACGCCAATTTGTTATTTGATGGTAATTTTTTAAGATAATGCGCCAAATTTTCACCAGTCTTCCTTTTATGCAAAAACTTCCAAATTTACAGTGGCCTTTGGGAAGATTTAGCTCTCCCAGGACCAAGCTCTGGGCATATAACTATATTAGCACCTCAAATGTTTACGGTGGTCTAAGATGTTATATAAGGCAATAATCACCTAATATCCTTCTTTCTTCAAAACACAACATAAAATTCACCTGGTGAATTAGTTGATAAAAGCTGTGCTGGCCATTTGTTCCAGGTTCACCGAAATCAATTTCACCAGCCTCATAAGGAAGCGGCACACCATCAATTGACACCCCCTTGCCATTACTCTCCATGCTGACCTGAATTATAAGATTTAGCAATATATAAGAATTAAAACCACACTTTTCAAAAAAAAAAAAAGATTTGAAACCACAAGCTCAATCCCCCAACACACACGTGCACACAAAAAAGAGGCGGCCAGCAAAAAAAGTTCCAACAAACATGCCTGTTGAATATGTGGAGCAAATTTCTCCAAGGCCTGGGAGTAAGGTAAAATTGCCTATATACAAAAAAGTGTTAATTATAGATCGTAAGCATGTAAAAGGGAGAAAGAGGACCAAGAAATGGAAAGTTTAATGCTTGAAGCATAAATACTCACTCTGGCAGGATATTCAAGAAATGAAACATTCCATATACTGAGCAAACCCAAAAGTACCTAATAAACCGAAGAATGTTATACTGGATTAAATGAAATATCAACCAAACTCATATTTTCAAAAATGTCTTATGTCTGGTTAAATGAAATATAGCATACTGTATATCCACCATGGGAAATACAAAGAAGTAGCTTATATTGGATTAACCATAACCTTAATCCCATTATACATATTTTCAAGTCAAAGTCATTAACCCCATAAAAATTCTGGTAGGCGGTGGGCCCACCCTAAACATTTTAAAATTCACACATTGTCTAATTTTTTAAAATTTTATGAGTTAGTCCTTAGATTTTTTTAATATTTATGAGTTGTGCCCACCCTGAAATTTTAAAATTTCATGTGTGCCACCCTCAAATATTTTTCTGGATCCACCTTTGCTGGTAGATAAAGTTTGTGGCTGCACTGGAAGATGTTACATTAAGACACTTACAGGTATATTCTTCTCGAAAGGAGCTGAACGGAAATGATCATCAATACTTGATGCTCCCTTTAAGAACCTTCAAGTAACAAATAAGAAACTTGTTCAAGTATATAACTATCAAAAGCAAAGTAAATGAAGAATGGATTAACAGTTTGGCTGAAAACTAAAACCTACCTTTTTTTATAAATCACAATATTAATTGTCATACTTTTGCTAGTATTCGGAGATTCTCATAGGATTCAAAATAGTTTTGTCTCATGCAATATTGATTCGAGTTAAAGATCTGGCAATACCAACTGACATTTTTCATTGTCCATTAGACTACAAGTCTACAACTTGATTTACTAAGAAATTGCTTTCAGCTATAACTAAAAATCAAGAAAGGAGAAATAAACTATTTCTCAGTGCTGCATGCAAAACTGAATTTCAAGATAGAAGAACTCCATGCAGAAAAATGAAAAAAAGAAATTTCTAAGTTCTGTTTTGTTATATTTGTTGATGTAATTAGAACAGTGAAGCTGGTTTTAAAATTGCACAAATTTGTGTTACTTATCATATATGGCCTCCTAAAGGAATTTATATATAATTATTTACTGGTATCGAGAAGTGAGCGCAATATAATCAAAACAATAAGTTACCATACTTTTCTACTATTGAGAAACCATACTGCAGAGACAAAGGCAACACTCCAACAGCACTGCAAACTGAAAATGGCATTCTAAAGATTAATCAACTTCCACAATTCAACTAAAAAATGGTCTCAATCCTTAATAAAAATCCAGTGACCATAAATGATGTTTAGAGATAAGCAAGGGGAGAGGGAATAAAACTTACCACTGTATCGACCACCAACCCAGTCCCAGAATGCAAATGCATTATTAGGATCAATTCCAAACTTCTCAACAAGCTGCACAAAGAACATACAGACGCTGCATAGGATCAATACTAGCTTATATTATGTAATACAAAACCTAGTTTATTGGTACTTTGGCAAAGTAATGAGGAAGGGAATAGATATAAAGGTTTGAAGCATGGAGATCCAAAAATTAAAAAGAGCAATTCATAATTAAGAATCTATTTGTTTTGAGTAAAAAGAGAATACAAATTTTCACTTTATCAAAAACATTTCCACTTTATCAAAAATAAGTTACTGCACTCCAGCATGTTAACAATGCTTGATTTGAGACACTAAATCCAAAACAAACAACTTGAATATGTACATAGTAGTGTGGCAAATGCTTAATCACTCAAATTCTGAAGATGGAAGAAAAAATGATACCGTAAGATTAGTACTGACTGCCACCATGTGTTTTGCAACTGCAGAAGGCCTGAAATATTGAAATCACAAGTGGCTTAATGAGAGCCTGCTCGTACCCATTTATTAGTATAGAAAAATTACATTAGTTCCTTAAATATCGAGGATTCCTAACAAAGTTGAGAAGAAAAAAAAAAACTTATTAAAAGCATTCAAAGATGAGAACGTCTCTGTTTTCCTCAATGCTTTATTACTCTGAATTGTTAAAATGAGATATAGTTCTGAAATGCTCATGTAAAAATATAGTAGCAAATTTCAAACTACCACTGCATGCACATTGTTGAGGAAATAACTAGTGTTATCATAACACTAACCCAAGTGCAGATGAAATCCATTCCCTTAATGTTCGAGCATTCAACATAGTTTCTGCTGTAGTAAAAGTTTTTGAAACTACCACAACTGGACAAAATTACAAAGCAAAATAAATCAGATGAATCAAAAGTGCAAAAGGGTTATATACAACAGAATAACAACACACATTCAGATGAATAAAAATAAATTAATTACCGAGGGTGGTTTCAGGGTTTAATCCTGCAATGTTTCTAGCAACATCAATAGGATCCACATTTGCAAGACTGTGGCAATGAAAACAAGAGATTACATTGAATTTCCAGAATAGCCGAATGGAACAACAATGTATCTTGTATGCACTATGCAGGCTTTACAATTTACAACGAAAATTGCAGAGAGGTAACTAGAATAAGAGGCACTTCATGTTTAGAATCTAACAAGACCAAAGCACTTCTTTTGACTTGATCTCATTTATGCCCATTCCAGTATTAGAATCTAATGTTCCCACTAATATGACATAGTATGCTGCTACTTCTCCTTCTCCATTATAAGTTACTGTTGTTTTAAAAAGAACAGCCTACCTTTTCTAATACCCTCCTCCCCCTTCACCTCCTTAACAAAAAGGAAAGAAGCAGAATTTACAGCTTATCTTATAATAAAATGAAAGAGAGCATGTAGACACAAAAATGATATCAGCAGCAGTAATAAACAATTACTTACAAACGTAGTTGGCGTCCTTTTGCACATTCAACAGCCTCAGGGTCTATCAGTTATCAAGAGAAAATCATGAGCACTCAGCTTCCTTCTTCATATATCACAAGTAAAAGGGTTATACAGCTAATAGTAAAATGCACCAGCATAACCTGTTTGGAGAGCAGTATGCACAAATAAAGGACCTAAGAAACTGCCACCGATACCGATTGCAATAACATCCTTCAGTGGTTTCCCCGTAGCTCCAATCTGCCAAGATTTACCTACTTCTCATCAATTGAGGAGCAACATAGTCAAATGTCAGATAAGTAAATGTGTTAAGTTACCCATGAGCCACTGCGAACTTTCTCCGAAAAATCCTTGATCTTATCCAAAACATTCCAAACATCGGGAACCACATTCTTGCCATCACTGTTTATAACAGCATCCCTTGGTGCACGGAGAGCTACATGAAGCACTGACCTGTTCTCTGTGCTATTTATCTGAAATTTCCAGGAAAAAAAAACAAAGCAACATCTTAAACACTAAAAAGGAAAAATCACGAGCAAACAATTAGTACATCATCACCGATCTTTACATCAAACCCAAAACTAGCTTTATCTTTCTCTAAGGAGAGAACTAGACTTACATGCTTGCCGCTATACATTCGGTTAATTTGTTGTTTAAGAGAAGCGGCCTGCAATTCCGAAGAGTATTAAAAGAAATCCCGAACTATAATGATTTAAATCGACAATTTCAGAAGCGAGAATTAATTCAGATTCACCTCTGCTAATTTATAGAGCTTATCCATGGTCTCAAGAGTGGCGCATTGCCTTGAGTAGTCCAAAAACATCCCATCGAACTCCCTATAGAAAAATAAGCATGCATAATCAAAGATTCCATCATTCTTATTAGTGTCAAAAGTTTCGAGAGGATTCCCAACCAGAAGAATCATAATTCATAAGAATTGAACAGAGGATCTTACACCATCATCGATTCGCATCGTTCTTTGTCGTTCATCAAATCACGGAGATGAGTTTTCTTGATATCCTCAACATGAGCCTACAAAACAAAACAAAACCCAAATTGTTGTTCAACACATAGATTTCTGTTGATATTTTACTATAATCTGAGCTAGAACATGAACGGAAAAGCTACCTTCAGGTCCTTCCATGGCTGGGTGTCGCAGATTAGAGTGGTCGAAGTCATCTCAACCTATATTGAAACGTAACAAATTAGCTTCAGATCTCAAAACCGATCAGAAAAAATGGCATGCAATTTGAGAAAACAAGAGAAATTACTGATGGAATCGGAGAAAAACAGAGTTAAAGCCGACAAAAAGCTTTGCCAAGTTCACGAGGTACTAAAGCAACGTGGTGGATAGATGAGGGTCGAAAGGGCATATGTCAACTCGATACGGTTCAGGAATTTCCGGGCACTGAAAGTCCGGTTTAACGGCTTTGGAAATTTTAGAGTTTTTATTTAAGTATTTAAAATTAATGAATAAATATTAAAATTAAAATATGAATAGAATTTAAAATTTACAATTTATTAATTAAAATTTAAACATTTAATTTAAATAATATAATAATTATCTCTTAAATTCCATTAATAAACTCTAAATTTTAAAATTTATAATTTATAATTTTTTTTACTTTTGGGGGCTGAAATCCGTGGGCGACGGAGGGATTTCCGATGGGCTCGAGGAACTGTGAGCTAAATTACAAAGAAACGTTACGGTTTAAGCGACTGCGCGTGAGATTGGACTCAGCGTTATTCTCCAAAGCCCAATCCCTGAAGCCAATACTTATTAAGGGTTAAGTACATAAGTAATCACTACACTATGAAAACATTGATTCTTTTGACCATTAAACTTTTAAATATTATAAAATGGTCATTTTATTTATTAATTATTCTAAGATGATTAAAATTTATTAAATTATTTTAATAAGATATTAATATCAAATTGTTATACATTTTATAATAAAAATATCAAATTATTTATTAAATCATTATAATACGGATATTAAATTAATCAAATTGTTATATATATAACGTCCCGTAAAAGTTTTACATAATCTCCATCATTTGACATTTATCGCTCAATTACTCTAATGACATCGCTGGTGCTTGAACTTGTGAACTCTAGGAACAACAACTATTTCTTTAATCACTTGGATTAAAGGGCTCGTGCATTATAACTAAAGTGATTCATTTCAGTTTTATTGTTTAAATTTAACAAATATTCAACATCCATGTAATTATTTTTAAATATATATATGTAATTAGAAAAGGAGAACTTTAATATTAAATTAATATTCAAATATATATCAAATACAAATATTCAGTACTAATACATAGAAATGAAGATAGGAGGAACTAGGAAGTATGTTTTGGCCGGATCGTTGCGGTTCATAAGACGGAAATTTCGACAGAAGTTACAGAGAAGTTTTGCTGTACCATCCAAATTATTACCGATTTACAACAAGTACAATAGTTTTTTTTAAAACATTAAGTACTATAGCCTATGGGTTTGGATTCTTACTTTTTGAGTAGAGAGGAGACCAGAGGCCATTACATTAAGGACTACTGTCGTAGATAAGGACCATGAAGGTCTGTGCAAGAAAGTAGCTATGTGAGCCGGTGGTGCAGAAAATAAACTAGTGGAGCCATCGAGATTTGGGGTCATTCTCGAAAGAGAATATTCAGCTGCAATAGTAGCCTGACAAACGAGAGCAATCGGGCTAGAACTAAGATTATCAGAGGAAATGAGCTTGTAGGCTTTGGCACAGTCAGTTTAACATTGAACATGCTCGAATTTGTAGTCCCAAGCGATACGTAGACCATCGAGAATGCCCCAGAGTTCTGCATGAAGTGGTTGAGTAATTCCAACGTATTTGTGGAAACCAACAAGCCAGTCACCATTGGTATTGTAGATTAACCCTCCAGCTGTGACATGAAAGCCATGATTATCAACAACAGCATCGATGTTAATAGTGAGCCAACTCCAGGGAGTAGGCTGCCACTGAACATGTTCTTGAACCACAAGCACCGAAGGGTCTATATAGTTAGAAACACCTTAGTGAATGGCCCATAACTTGCAGATCTGCGTAATGATTTCGTTTGAGGGCGACACGTTAGAGAAAATTGTTGACTAGCGTCATTTTTATATCTGCCAAAGAAGGGATGAGAATATGATTTTTTAAGGGATAGCATCATAGCAATGTCTATGTAGAGGTTGTTGGAGCCAAGATTTAACAGCAGTCATTCATCAAGAGACGTTTCAAAGAACCCTAGAACTTGGTGCTGCCTGAAGATAGAGCACTAAGGCTCTTGGTAGCTGGACAGTCACGTAAATATGAATATATGTTTTTACAGTACAGTCACAGATGTTAAACCCTAAACCCCAACTTTCAATAACAATCTCGACCGACTGTGAGGGTTGGGTAGGGGATGTTAAGAATGTATTCAACAACATCCAAAATAACAAGTTGATTAAGAAGTGACCAATTTAAGATCCTTGTGAGTCAATTACATCGCATACTAAGAGATTATCATTAACCACAGTCGTCGGAGAATGGAGAGCGCCATTGGAGGAGGGGACCCCCTAAGCTGGATTCAAATATCGTACCAGAAAAGGGTAAGGATGCCATCTTCGATCAACCAAGATAATAAGATGTAAAATGAGGGTCAAGTCTTGAAGAGAGTACGCCAAAGGTAGGAGCTGTTTGCACTAGAAATAGAGGTCAGACAGGTTGCATGCATTTTATATTTCTGGCGTAAAAGGGTGATCCAGTAGCTGTCCGGAATAATTGAATAATAGAATAATAGAAGTCGCAGTTTGCAAGACTGTGCATAACTGCAGAATTCCAAGGTAGGTTCCAAGCTCAGGGACTTGTTGATACCGAGACAAGAGCTTATAGATTGAGCATGATCAACTAGTATCGGAGAAGAAGAAAATTTGGTGCCTTATTGACTTAATTTGTTCCCGGAAAAGGTACCAAATTTATGAAAAAATTTATTGATAATACAAGTTTGATCAATAGTCGCCTGAGCGAATAAAATAACATCATCTGTGAAAAAGAGATGAGATATCGAAAGGACACCACCACAAAGCTTGAAAGGCTTTCGCATGCATAGAAATGTAATTGGAAGAAATTAAAAACTAAGCCCTATGGAATTAAAAAAATAATAACTTTGAAAACTCATGTTTTCTGGTCTTTGTTAAAAGTTCTCTTTATGAAATTCGAACTTGGTGGAGGTTTTGTGCGAAAAATCCAAAGCTAAATGCCTTAGCTCCTTGGTCAGTGCCGGTGCTCCGCAGTAGAATACGCCTGCACAATTGAAGTCATCGATGGAATAAGTAAATAAATCATCGTTGAAATAATGACCAAGTCTGGTCTTTGTTGAATTTGAATGAGTAGACTGACCGATTCTCGCGTCTGGATGATGAAGAGCAACCCTTTTGTAAACTCTACGCCAATCCGGCTTCGCGAAGTGCGATTTGACTCGAGTTCCTGAGACGATGTCGATGCCGTTTTTGGCAAGGTGGAGCGACTGAAGCATGGTGATGAGAGCTGATCGAGCGTCTCCTTCTTCGTACACGCTGGTGCAATAGTTGTGGAGCTCGATCACATTCTTCTTGTCCATCTCCGCAACTTCGTTCATTATCCCTTTGAACCACTCGAACGAGCCTTGCTCCCTTGTCACCCAGTAGAAGTAGGCTTTTCTTGTCTTGAACCCTTTGTTGTTGGCCTTGTTGCTGTAATTCCCGTTCTCCATTGCGGATCCTGGAACCGAATCCTCTTCCATTTTCATGTTGTTGATGATGTCTTTTACGATGCTGATCATCGGCGTGGCACCGATTCCGAGCCCCACCAAGAGTAGCACGTCATATTTCTTATAGTCTTGTGCTGGAGCTCCGTACGGTCCATCTATCAAAATCTTGGGAAAACTGTTCATCAATCAATGCAAAGAAATCAATAAACATACCATGTCAGGGAAATTTCTTGTAAGGGATGAAACCATGAAACTTTCAATCGAAGTGGACAATACCAAGTGTCGGTTCCTTCGGTTCTGAGCAGTCCACTCTTCCTGGCAGCTGGAGGTTGAAAGACCTGTTCATCCAATTTGAAGCTAAAACCGATTAGCTAACCGATTCCCACCCTGATTTCCGGTTCAAGGATCTACTAAAAGCAAGTGAACATCAGCGAACCTGAGAGAAAACAGTTTTGAGCTGCCTAGTCCAATCACCTAGAGTCCTAATATGAACACTAAGGTAGTTGTCCCCGGGTGCTGAAGTGATGGAGAATGGATGCCTGCAATTATCAGTTGGTTTCGGTTAGAAGCAAAGCTCGATTATAAAGGCGATAGCTATCGATCGAGGACGGAAAAAATCTGTGTTACCACTCAAATGGAGAGACTGCAGAGCAGTTGACAAACATATATTGCCCACTTTTGTATTTGAATCCTTGGGGCTTTGACATGTGCAGTGACAATACATTTCCAGGATAAACAGCAACCTTCCGTACAAGAAACAAAAAAACACAGTATATTTCAAAGAAAATGAACATTTTTAGTGCAACTGAGTGGAATGTAAGATACTTGAAGTATATCAGACCTTGAGAATTTTAACATCCTTGATACTCGATCTTAAAGCTCGGATCAACCTTTCGCATGCATACAAAGTAATTGGCACTACTAGATACATCCATGTCTGCAATTAAGGGATGAAGATTGAGTTACTGTCAACGACATTGAACTAATGTTGCACATACAACGAACAGAGACGGGGATCGAAATGGGAGGTCGAAACATACTGTTTTCTGATTCAATTTGTCGGTGAGGTAGAGGCAAGTGCCATGAACTATGAGGAGAACGTAAACTATAACGAAAAGGTGATGTGAATACCAGAACGCATTGAATCCGGTGAGCTTCTTAAGGAATTTGGGAAGGTTGAGCTTGTTACGTCTGAACCATGGGGTGGCTAATGTGAAGGATATGACCATAAGAACCACCATTATAATGCCTGTTATACCTTCCACTCCCCTCACAAACCACCAGTAGTTTTCGGGTGGTTCCTCCCCGAAGAAAGGTTTCATAGGCTCGTATTCTTCTTCGGTTGCATGAAGAATCCGGGGGAAATTGCAGGCTAAATGCACACCGCCGTGTAGGATCACCCCGACAATGATCCCGACCGCAATAACCTTGTGGAAATTCAAGTTGTCATCGAAAGGAACCACAACGCCCAACTTAGTCTTGTTCCGAAGCCAAGTGATGGTATTCCGGCACACCGGTAGCAATATCAAAGCCATGTTGAACTTAAGAATCTCTGCACCACCTTTTGCTACGCAAACACAGTAGCCCAGCACATTAAACACGGCCTTATTCCGGAACCGCGCGAAATTATAAGCGAACAAACCGACAACAATGCCTAGCCACAACATCATAACCCAGACCCTTTGCCAGTTATCCATTATAAAATACTTAACCTTCTGATACAACCGCTTTAACGGATAGTTCTCTCGAGTTGGTTTAAGTTTCTGGCTCAACATTTGACTCAAAACACGACTGTCACTGACCCTGCCAGATTGATCTAGAGCTTGTAATAACAAAGTTTCGAGATTGTAAATCTGTTCAATTCCAAAAACAACAGTAATTAGGAAACAAAGAAACAACATGGTACAAAACAAAAGACAAAGATCCAGTTTACCATGATGTATCCAACATTATCAGGATCCAATTCTTCCATGATCAAAGCTGCATATTCTTCAGCCTGTTTCTGAATATTAACAAGTTTGTTTGCAGAAGCACTGATACTGATAATCTACAAAAAAAATTAAATAAAAAATCATATTATTTGGAAAAATTCTTCATTTCTGTGAATTCATTCTTAGTTCTTACCTCCTTGACTTCTTCTTCAGTGATTCTTCCATCAGCATCTTTGTCGACCCTTTCATAATTACAAATTGCAGTCAATAAACAAACTCTGAATTCTAGAATTGAAAAGAAAAAAAAAATCTTTCGTTTGATCAAATTTTGCATGAAAAAAGAATTTTACATGTCAAAGAAAGTTCGGAGCCTGGAATCAAAGCTTTCGTCAGAAATCTGATCCCAGAACCGTTTGAGCTGTATTTTGTTGATTGAGTCTCCGTTTACATTATGCCGTCGAGCCAGTGCTTGAAAAAGCTCACCGGCGAACTCTTTAGACTGGTTCATCCCTACAGAGAGGAAGAAAATTCGTAACGGAAATCGGAAAAAAACCTTCGCCGTTGTTATTTGAGTTCTGTATCATGAAAGACGTTACCGATGCATTCAGCGAATTGGGAGCGATTGAGAAGGCCGTTAGTCGAGGAAGTTAAATCGCCGAACCGTTTCTCGACGGCGGACCATCCGTTTTCGGACGCTCCTGTTTTGGCAGTGATGAACTTGAGTCCTTTCAATGCATGAACTGCTCCGTATTTCGTCCTGTTCGAAAATCGTCTCGAGACCACGCCTTTCAGTTCCTGAGAAACCTGTTTGATTCGAGCCGATGCGCTCGAAAACACTGACTTGTTCTCCATGGTTTTCTTAGCTAGCGACGCTAACTCGGGGTCTTCATTTACACCGCTGCCGGCACTGTAAACGCTGTGAACCTCCACGAAATCGTCTCGGATATCCAGGATGATTTCCACAGACTTGTCGGCGGCGGCTACAGAAGGAGTAAAAGCCATGGAATCAAGCTTGACCATGGTGATTTCAGGCGGGAGGTTGAATCTTGCACTCTTTTTAGAACCTTTTTTGTTTGAAACATAATCACCATTTACACTCAATGATCCACTAAACGCTGCCCTTTCGCTTGCTATACTTTCAGTATCCGAATTGTTCTCCGAATAAGCTCCTCTATGTTCATTGTTCCCCATTTTTTGAGTTAAAGATTCCAAGAGAGAATTAAAACGAAGCTTAAAGTGGGATTGCCAGCAAGATCTTCATAGGTTGTGATAAAACTTAGATAAGATAGAATTATATATATAAAGAATTATATATAAAAATATAAGAATTTAAAATTTTAAGTTGTGATTGTTTTTTTAATTAGAGATGAAATTATAATTTAAAATTAAAGATAAAAATAAAATTATAGAATATAAACGAGTCAAGTTGAGCTCAAGTACGTTTTTTTTAGATTTTGAGTCGAGTTTAAGTTTTAGTATTTTTTATGAAGCCTAAAAAAATTTGAGCTCGATTTAGCTCGTTAAGAACTCGAGTTTGATTCGAGTCCAATCAAGTCAATTATTGACCAATTTTTGCTCACGTTGGACTGAGGTAGCTCATTATCTGTCACGTCTCATATACAATCTTGTTACAAAAATAGTATGTGAACTGTATAAACTCAAGCTTATTAATTTTGAGACATGAAGTTAGTTTAAAGGTTTACATTGTTGGGTTCAGAATTTAAGATCTAGACGGTGAGGCTTAGACTTATATTTAAGGGTTTAATTTTAGGGGTTTTAAGTTTAGGAATTTAGATTTTAACTTATAAAAATTAAAAAATTTAATACATTATATTTTTAAATAGTTTACGAGTTTTCTGAGTCAGGTATCAAATAATTCAGTTCGATTCATTAAAAATTTAAATCAAATCTAATCGTATTAAATTTTAAACAATTTTTAATCAAATCAAACTTAAATAACTCGTGATTTATTGTTTCTCTTGCCGCCCTACTTTAGAAGCTTAGAAAGAACATTTTTAACGGTGTTTCTGGTCAAACCCCATCTTCCTTGTTAGAAACGTGAAGAAATCTACTTCCACGCGGAGTCTTCCGTTGGATTTTGTACAACTAATCAATAATTATCTTTCTAAAACGGGATTTACGTACGCAAATCTTAAGACCCAGTGAATCAACAAATAATTAACGGATGCTTTGACTTTAATACAGAATGTCTCAGCCCGTACAAATTTGACCCAACCTTAGATGTCAAACATAAATCCGTTAGATTTTAAAGAAAGGATAACGGGATGGATATGTTACTCATAAAAAAATGATTTTAATTATAATTGGTAAGAGTTTGATTCTGGATAAGTCCTTAATCTTTTGTATTAAAAAAATATAACTATAAATACTTTGAATTTAGTCCCTTAATCTACTTCTAAGAATTCAGTCTCTTTACTCTTCGCATATATAAAAGCAAGTTTAATTGTTAATTTCATTATATTTTAATAAACCAACATAAAATAATAATAATAATAATAATAATATTCAAAATTCTAAACCAATTCATTAGAGTTTATTATTAAACAAAACTTTAATATAATAATAATATAAAGTAGTATTTTAGAATTATAAAATAATTCTATTTTTTTATTAAAAATTAAATATTAATATTTTAATTTTATAATTATATTATATGTTGACATGACACGTAAATTAAACTAATACAAAAATACATATAGACGATTCTTTTAATTTTATTTAATTTAATTTTGGTTTAATTTTTATCCAAGTCTATATTGATTCAAGTTATTTTATATAAGATTGTTTATATTGGATCGATTCAATATAAATCAATTGATTTTTACGTCGGATTAATTTTTTATACTAATATATAATTTTATAAAATTATTACATTTAATTATTTTGAACAATAAGATATTTATATCTATTTTTTACTTTATAATATATATTATTTTTAGATTATTTTCGATTAAAATAAAATTAGTTCAAAACCATATAATTTGACTTAAAATTGATTAAGTTTAACTAAAATTCAAATTAATTTAAATTTAATTTAAATTTAAATTCGAATTATTATATTTGTTCTCACGTCATTTTATAAAACAAAATCCTTCAACAATTGCATAACCATGAAGTCCGACACCAATTTTGTCGGCGCCAATTTAAGGCGGGAAAAACAGTTTCTGAATCCCACCCCCCTCTAAAAATCAGCTCTCCAATGTAGCCAGCCACTCACCCGCCTGTAATGCAGGTGAGAAATAAATGGAGCTGGCAAGCAATCAAGAAAATATCACTACTTCTTCAGCTGTCTATGAAACTGAAAATCGAGAAGAAATCGTATCGTAAAAGAATTCTCATTTCAAGAGCAACAGATCACTAACGACCAACAATTGTTTAAGTAAAAAAGGGAAATTTTGGAGACTCCACTCTTAAGCGTCTTTGCTAGCCAAAATCTCTGCTATTTCCCCTTTGGGTCTCTAGAAAATCTGACACCAGACCCGGATCTTGTATTCTTCTTTTGGATTTTCCTGGTGAGCATTTATTTTTCTACGTAGAGAAAACAAAGACAGCTCTAGCCATGATGCTTATTTTCTATTTCAATTTTTTTTTCTCGATTGTAATTTTTCCTGAAATTTTGAAATGGGTTTTAAGTTTTAGGTCAAGGCATTGCAAGTATTATTATTGTTGGGTCAAAGTTATTTTCTTGGGGGAATGATTTTGGGGTTGTACTCACATCTAATTAGGTGGTTGCAATTTTTTTTTCTTTTGATGATTCGTGAGTGTTCATTGATCCTCTGGCATTTAGTAGGAGAGAAATGCTTGTGGATTTGACTAAAAATTCTAGAGTTTTTGTATTTTTTCAGTCACTATCAGTGGAGTTTTCACATTCCAGAAACATCATAGAAGGGTGATGAAGCCTTAGGTAAATTAGCAATCACCTAGTCCTCATCTGGTGTTAAAATATTCTGTTGCCAGTGTATTTATACACATTCTCATACTCGATATTTGTCACTATGCATCTGCTAGTAAGATTCTAGGGCCAAGAGTGATTGGGGATGGTTTTTGTAGTCAGCATAGTCAATGTTCTCAAGGTGTTCTTTAAGAGATCTCTATTCTCTAGTTATTTCACTCTTCTTATTTCATTTTACATCACTTCATAGTATATGTTTTGAATGTATGTGATTCATTATAGGTAAAATATTGTGACATCAAAGAGTTCTGAAAAGAATTATGGCATACCTTGAGCTTCAAAATGCCAAGATGGAGATAGCTCAGGTCAAACCTACTCCAAGAAAACCTCGGATTTTACTTGCTGCCAGTGGAAGTGTAGCTGCCATAAAGTTCGCTAATCTCTGCCATTGTTTCTCTGAATGGGCAGAAGTAAAAGCTGTTGCCACAAAAGCCTCATTGCATTTCATAGACAGAGCCTCACTTCCCAAGGGTATAATTTTTTACACTGATGACGACGAATGGTCTAGCTGGGGAAAGATAGGTGACAATGTGCTTCACATTGAGCTTCGTAGATGGGCTGATATTATGGTCATTGCCCCATTGTCAGCAAACACACTTGGCAAGGTAATATGATTTTGGTCATCTTTTGGTGCTGATTTGTTCCTATATTTTGTACCTTGTATGACCGTAAAAAGAGATGCTTCCAACCACACATGCATGTTGTTGGAATTCATAGTGATCGAATAAGAAAAGATACTATGAATATAAATTGAATTTGAAAAAGAGCCGGAAGAAATGGTAGGTCCTTTTATTTTGATTTCTCGGACAAAGAGATCCATGAATTGTTACAATGGTCTTTATGTTAGTCATATTATTGTTGAAAACTAGTTTATACTTTACAGTAAGGAGAGTACTGTTTTTCTGCTGCGGTATGACCTTGGATCTTGCAGATTGCTGGGGGATTATGTGACAATTTGTTAACTTGCATCGTACGAGCATGGGACTCCAACAAGCCACTGTTTGTTGCACCAGCGATGAACACTTACATGTGGAGCAATCCTTTCACAGAAAAACATCTCATGTCAATTGATGAGCTCGGCATTTCTCTCATCCCCCGTCTCAAAGAGACTAGCTTGTGGAGACTATGGGAATGGAGCAATGGCGGAAACTTCTCAAATCCACTCAACCATAAGGCTATTCTTGGAGTCTCGGCCTCAACCAAGTGATGGAAAAGCCAGTTGATTCGACATGAACACCAATACTACACTTGTTTTTGTTAGAATAAATTGATTATATATTGGATTGAGTTTTTGTTAGCCTACGGCATATTTAAACCTGCATTTTATATTTTTGCAAAAACTTGTATATCAGGATGCATGGTCTTGAAAACTGCAAAACAACTGAGATTAGCTGATGATAATTGACAGAGTTGAAGAATTAGCTTGATAAAAAGTTGCCTTTTCATCTTCTATTTTCCTTTTAAATTGTTGCTATCATTCTTTCCGTTGGTAGAGAGAAAGGTGCACAAATTTGTAGAAGATTGACCCTGGAATTGTAAACTAGAAAAGGCTGGGAAGAAAAAGCAAATGAGCCACTTAATTGAAATCAAAATTGTTTAAAGAGAATGTGATTACAACAAAGCTAAAGGCAGAAAACTATCATTTAAATTGGATATTCAATCCATAACATGGCCTAAAAAATCTTCAGATGCAAAAAAAAGAGAGGTTATCCATGTTTGCTAGTAAGTAGTAAGAATGGATGTATTTGCTCATACCAATGCAAATCTCCGACTTGCTCAATTCTTCGACTTATGATGTCGCTCCTTTCTGTACCGAGATTGATCAGGATCAAATCCACCTTCCTCGGATCCATAGACAGCCCATGATGGAGTGGCAGCCATGTAGTCCTCACTGTTGAAAGGTCTTCCGGAAGCCACCTGCACCATTGGCAATAAAAAAAAGGTTTCAAACAAAAGATGTATACACTCTAGAAACTTCCAATAATGAAATTGATGCTTGTCACTAACCAGATCATGAAACTTTTCATAGTCTATCCATGTATGCCATTGGCCATTGACCTTGAACTTTTCTGTTTTTGCCAACAGGACACAGCATGAATGTGCATGTTCACATGCAACCTCATACTCCCCTTCACTTTTCAGAGCCAATGCCTCCGAGAAATCCTTCACATCAGAATGCCATGGCACATTCTCCATTGTCAACTTCGATGTGGCAGAACTGTGGGAAATATCAACACAACTAAGCAAGGCCAGGTGGTGTTGCAGATAAAAGTAATACTACAAATAACAGTACAACCAATAGACTTACGATCCACAATATGTTACACCCTTGATTTCAACAAAATCAGGCTTTCCGATGCTAAAGAGTTTAAAATAAGCATCTACATCTTCTGCATTCCATCCTTTCACAAGTGTCAAGCGGTATACAGTTCGTTGGTGTTTCTCATCGAGAGCTTTCAAGGAATCCTGAATAATGGATGTCACCAATAACCAATAAGAAAATGGGAACTGCATGCCACTGAAAGAAAAGCCCTCAAAAATGCCTGGAATTATGTAAAGTGCTACATAGAAAAGCAGTTCATTCTTACAAAAGTAAAAAGCCACTAACATGTTTGGGTTTTTTAACATTGTTGTTAAGTACATAGCATTTCAGAATAATGCAAATGAAAGCTCTTTAAATTGGGATTTAAGGAATCTTGAAGCAAGAGCTTAAGTGTGTGTGTGTTTCACTTCAGTAATTTTTATTAATAGTAAGACATTATGGACAGTCGAGATATAAGATATCTGTAGGGTTTCAATCTAGAACAAGAATTATTACTTATCAGATATCACTAAGATTTAAATCTGGGTCTCAGATTCTAACTTTATTAGTGACCCTAGTACAAGCAAGCTGTAAAATATTTACAGCCACAACTTTATTATTATCAAATTATTAAAGAGAAACTATAGGTTTTATATTCCATCTTATTCATTTTTCAGTCATAACTCCGCTGTTTTACTGCTGCTTTTCTCATAAAGCATGCCAAAACTACCAATATGTTATTCATAGCATGGGTAAGGGCAGCTATATAGCTTTCGGAATTCGGATCAAGATTAGTTCCATACTCCCCATGTACCCTGCTAGTCTATAGATTCAAGAATTTTGATGCCTGCCATTTTTCTGCTTCTATTATCTCTCTTCTCCAACAATCATTTTTAGTTCAATATTTAGTTTTCAAGAATAAAACACTCACAATGAATCTTTCCCAGAAGTCCCCAAAGAGTGGTCTGTCAATTGCTTTCAAGCTATCCTTTGTTGCAGCATCCACACTCACATATAACTGTATGAGTAAAAGACAATGGCTAGGTTAATCAAGAACAGAAGATTTATTTTGACATCCATACTTCAGATACATACAGAGCCAACAGACCTGGGTTATGGGCTTCAGCATTTTAATTTTTTCAGGGAACTGTGCATTAGTAACTAGAAATGTAGATATTCGCCTTCGATGCAGCTCATCCACAAGCACATTAATTTCTGGATACATAATTGGTTCACCAACAAGAGATAAGGCACAATGCCGAGGGGATAAACCTTCTATCAATTTTTCTTGTGTAACACCTGAAACAGTAGAGTGAGTAAAACGCTCATGTTAATGCAATGAAAGATCTTTGTAGCAACCGTGTGTCTAAGAATGTAATTTGTAACACAAATAATATTCAGAGTATTCTATATGTACCGAATATTACTCATTACTGGAATAATCATGACATAAATGAGGTGCATTGACTAAATTGGTTGTGGCAGAACAAACATTTAGCCACAGGAAACAACATGGAGAAGGGAAAATATAATTAGAACAAATATGACAATTACCAGGAACTCCTTTCATTTGCTTAATCATCTTTGTATGAAGGTCTATGGCAGTATTGACAATCTCTAAGGGATTGTCCATCTTCCACTGCCAACTCTTTCCTACAGGATTTGTATGATGCCTCCAGCAGAAAACACATTTATTGGCACATGCCAAACTAGGTGTAGCCTCCATGCATCTGTCAAATTCAGAAATTGAACAAATTTCAATTCCAGATCAATGGACAATGGCTACAACCAAGAAATAAAGAAGAAAAAAAAACAAAATACAATGTACTAATTAAATTATATAATGAGGTTTCACTGCTACTAACTACATAAAATGATCAAACTCAGCATAGAGAGAAGTGCATGAGATCAACTAAAATGATTGTATATTTCCTTGTTTCCAACCTCTTATGTTAGTTGAGGATGTGAAAGGAAAAATGGTATTTCAGTAAGTATAAACAAGGCATTGGTTTATCCTCATAGCATAGTCAAGGATCACAAAAAATGGCAAGAGATTTGTGTGACAAAAAAGTAACTAAATCTAAAAGCTGAAATAAATATGCAAAATAAAGGGCGGTAAAACCATATCAGTCACACCACTGACAATACTAAATAGTATCAACTACATATTCGTCAAAGGCAAAATTGGCGCATAGGAAAGTTCCAATCACCTATGGCTCTCTATTCCATAAAATGAGTGCTTGTAGCAACCTCCTCGTCCTCTAAGTTGAGACTTGGTCCATCTACAGATTTTCACACCACTGTGTGAACCAATAATCTTATATCCCTGTAAATTCCAACCAGTTAACCAATGACAATTAGACCATAAATTGCAATGGCATACTACTAAGAATTAAGATTAAGCAATTGCCATAATGAAATGCCTTCATCAACAAAAGATTCATATACATTAAAACAAATTTACCTGTTTCTCTAAGTTGGCCCTGATAACTGGAGTCACCATCTCTCTTTTCCCATCCAATTTCCCATTAGTTTCATCCGCGTTAATAGATTTCTTTCGTGATGGCCCTTTACCTGCTATATCTTCAAGATCAACAATGTCTTCCCCTCCTCCATCATCATCATCATCATCATCGTCAGTTTCAAGGCTTTCAACATCACTCTCATAAACAATGCCATTATCATTCTCTACCACCAAGCCCCCTTTCAAAACAGTAACCACCTTTTGGCTCCACTCTTCAAAGACACTCTCCAATGCACCTCCATCTACGTCACCTTCCCCAACTGGCACCATCTCCGTCGCTCCCAACCCTCTCAACCTCTTTCCCAAATCCCTAGCCACCGCATTGAACGTGTCTCCATAAACCCGGCTACCGACTCCAAAGACGGCAAATTTACAATCGGAGAGTAACAAACTCCCGGCGCGAAAATCAGTGCTGATTTCGGCGAGCCAATTGACGAAGAATTTCGAATTCTGAGGAGGATTTCCATCTTCCCAGGTGGAAGCAATTATAATGATTAGGGACTCCTTAGGGATATCCTCGGGTTCGTAATTTTGGGGATCGACGAGCTCGAAAGGAATATTGCTGGAGGACAAGACTTTAAGCAGGCGTTGAGCTAAGGCTTTGGATGTTCCTGTTTGGGTAATGAAGAAAAGCTTACCTTTTCTAGGGTTTGGGTTTAAAGGGAGTTCTTTGAGGGGTTTCAGGCGGCGGCGGGATTTGTAGAGGAAGTAAAAGGTGGAGGCGGAGAGGAGAGCCAAAAGGGTTACGCGTGTCGAGAGTGAGGATAGGGCCATCTTTGGGGCTTATTATTTCCCTTTTTTCGTCAGGATTTTTGGCGGGTTTAGCAGAAGTAGGCGTCCGGAGGCGTTCTTCGTGGTGGTGAAATGGAGGGTGAAGAAGGCGGCGATATGGTAAGCTTTGGCACGAACATGGAGAGATTATGAGCTTTAAATCAGAGTTTACTTTGAAAAACAAATAATACTCTGGGAAAAATTACATATGGCCGCTCATATTTTAGCAAATTTACAATTTGATCACTGATGTATTGAAAAACTATGATGAGATCAACTTATTAATTTATCACATTACGGTCACTTTTATTCTCTTCAGCAAACAATAAGGGTTACCCAAGATAATATTTGTTCATCTTCTGCCATCTTCATGCAATTGCCTTCAAAAAAGGAGTAAACATTTTCTAGTTCAAAGGCCAATGCAAACGACATGAATTTGGAGAATTTGCTCATATCATTAGATTTCCAGCAAAGAAATGGTCGATAAATGCTGGAACAATGAAACAAACACATGAGAAATTTGAACAATGTAGGTCAACTCAAATAACATCCAATTTTTACAGTTTTCCTTTCTCCACTAGTTCCGAAGTACAAAAGCTTCTGCGAAATCTTCGTGCATACCATAGCAACATAAATTTACAGTTCCCAAGGGAAGACTATCAGCCGAAGCTGCCATTGTCATGCTTCGAGGCAGTCCTTCACCCCCTGCTCAAATTTGTCAAGGGAAATTAAGGTATTCTTGAGTGCATCTGCAACCCTTTGTCTGTGGGAAGAAAGAAAGAACTTATTACTTGCATATGCAAGTTGCCATCGACCGCGTTATACGGTAACGGTAAAAGTAGGCTTGATAAATTTGATTGAAACTGGATAAATAATTAAAACATGACATTGAACAAAAACTCTCTGTGCATGAAAGAGTAAAAACAAACAATACACAAATACATGGAAGTGTTAAATCTATATAATACGTATAATTGATTCAAAATTTATAAATAACATGACAAGATAACACTAATAAAAGGTGAATCCACAAATTGTAATGCTTATTAAAAATTGTCACTGAAAGTAGCTAATGTTGTTTCATATTATTAGTATTTAGAAATGAACACAATCTACATGGTTTACACAGGGTTTAAACTGTAAAAGCATACCTGTCAGAAGCAACTTGGATATCACTTTCGTTTGCCAAACTATTAAGTGAGGTAAATGAGCTGCCAAGAAAGAAAAATAGCAATAAAGATGAACAAAGTAAGCAGGCAAACAAACTACGACGCCAGTAACATTGAATAGTACTTGACAGGAAAACACATGGAGGGATAATTCCGAATCCAACAGGCGTTGGATCTTAGGGTGACCTGAGGAAAATGACCAAATATGCTTTGAAATTATCTGGACATCAATATTCTTGTAACAAACACCCAAAAGAAGAATAACGATAAGCATCCGACTTGCATTGGATCTTAGGAAAACTCTAGTAAAATGACCAAAAATGCTTTAAAATTATCTGGATATCAATGTTCTTTTAACAAATACCCAAAAGAAGAACAATAAGCATCCAACTTGCATTGGGTCTTAGGAAGACTCAAGTAAAATGACCAAACATGCTTAAAAATTATCTGGATATCAATGTTTTTCTAACAAACACCTGCAAAAGCAAATCAGGCTACAATGCATGCAGAGAAAGAAATTTCTTTGCCAAAAATATTAAGGCAACAAACTGCCAGAGAAATAACAATAAGCATAAAAAATTATGCTGGTCAATAGATTATGACGACCGTAAAATGAATTAGCCCTTGACAGGAAAATACATGAAGGGATAGTTCTGAATCCAGCAGGCATTGGATCTTAGGGAGACATAAGGAAAATGAACCCAAAATGCTTTAAAATAATCTCGATATGTTCTTCCAAAAAAATCACCCTAAAAACAAAACAGGTTGCAATGTACGCAGAGAAACTGAGAAAGAGACTTTGTCGCCCTTTCCTTCAATATTTGTAGCAAATAAACAGCCAAAACTGAAACTAAAAATCACTCAGATATTTTACATTTTCAGATTGCAAGCGTAATAGGACCATAAGGCAGATACCTTATAAGATCATCTAGCATAGCTTCAGCTTCCAGCTTAATAGGATTCTTCTTCTCAAGCAAAGAAGAAGCATTCTTCACAATCAAACGGAATGTGCAAACCTGTGAGTTATAACCAAAACTTGGGAATTCATTTTCACCTCTTTGATTTTATCTACATATTAAGTTCGATGTGATAAAATGCCTAAAAAGTACTCATTTGGAATCAATGGCTGCGTAAGAAATTTAGATGACAAGAACAAACCTCAACTCCGGTGTTGGCTTGAAATGCAACGAAGGAATTCCTCTCTTGTACAACACAATCCCTAGCAGCAGATTTCAAGAGCTTCTGAACTTCCTCTAAATCCTTACTCGGATTAGTTGATTCCTTATCTACTATTCACAAAAGCATCAAAACAACCAAAATTAATCAAAGAAACACAACAAACAGATTCACATAATTACAAGAGAAAAGGGAAGATAAATAAAAATGTAATGTACTGAGCAAAAGATAAGCAGAGCGCAGGCTTTCTCGAGAAGCATCGATTGGAGCCAATAGAAACATCGACGACTTCCTCTTTTGCTCTTTAAGCCAATCCTTTGGTCCTGCTGCGAGTAGCAAGCAACAGCCACTCAAATAGCAGTTAATAAAAGGAAAAAAAATCAATAAATTAAAGAAAGTGAGAATTGCTCACAAATTCCAATGGAGAAAGCTGAAGCATCAGATGGTTGGAGGAGAGAAGGAAAGAGAGAGATTAAGGAGATAAAAGCAACGTTTCTGCGAGAGAATTGGAGTTGATTTTGAAGATTGCGTTGCAGTTTCTGTCGAGTCTCTTGGTTGGGGTTGACGGGGAGATGATTTGAAATGGGAGGTTTAGGAAGTATTGGCAGCAGACCCGCGACGGTGGACGGGGTGGCGCTAGGACGGAGAACAGGTGGCGGCATGGCAGATGCAGTAGTACTAGCCAGTGAACGAACAATTTTAACGGCCTTTACGACCCACGAAAGGATTAAATTGAAAGACTTTGTCTTAAGGATCAAAAAGGCCCTCCAACTATTCAAAAAATTCAATTATATCCTTTTTTTATCCTATTGGATCTTTCATCCTGCGGAACCTAAATTGGTCCCAATTTAAGGTGTGAAAAAACCCTAGAAAAAGATCAAAGAATAACCTAGTCTCTCCGTTCTTCAATTGGACGATCCAATCAATCCATATTTCGATTCAGGTACAACCCTTTATATCTATTGAATGAATCCCTAATTTCTCATTGATTAATTTGTGTTTTTTATGTTCTTAAATGGCTCCGCAATTTAATTTCTCTCTACTTAACATTTGATGAAAACTAATTTATTTGATATTTCTACCAGGTGTATTGAATTGGAAATACCAGATATGTTTAACATTGCAACAACGTTCTGCAAAAGGGTAAGCTTGAAGGAACTTGTTACCAGCGTTCCTGTGTACGCCACAATCACGGGTATTCTTCATTGAAATGAATTGTTTTTTTAGTATTTATTCAAATTTTTGAGCTAATTTCATGGAATTAGTTTCCTTTGTTCTGGCTTAGATGAGTCTTCTTCTGGGTTAAGTTTGATGCTTAAGAGGTGGGCTAGTAAGAAGACCGCTGGATCAACAAAGAACGGACGAGACTCGAAACCTAAGAATCTTGGGGTGAAGAAATTTGGTGGCGACGTCAGTGGATGATCCAGATTCAAATGCTTCCATTTTAGTAATAGTGGATATGATTGTTGATGTTATTGTGGCAGAGGGTGATTCCTGGAAACATTATAGTTCGTCAACGAGGAACTCGATTCCATCCCGGAAACTATGTCGGGATTGGGAAGGATCATACTCTCTATGCCCTCAAGGAAGGTTGTGTGAAATTTGAGACGCATAAGCTTAGTGGGCGCAAATGGGTGCATATTGAACCTAAGGAAGGACATGTCCTTCACCCTCTTTATGCTACTGCTGGTTCAGGAGAGCTGAAGATGGCCACATAAGGTTTGCTCCATAGTTGATTGTTTAGGCAATCGAGTTTGTATTTCGTAGCTTGCGATTTCCATGATCTTGAATATTCGATTATCAATAGGAAGATACAAATTAAAAGAACCGTGAGTTTTCCTCCTCAATGTTTTGTTTACCAAATGTTTCTTGTTTCAGTTTCTTCATTGTTATATTCATCTCTTTTGATGGGCTGCAGTTATTGAGAAGATTCAAATGCTGTAAGGGGACCTAACCTTTTTACTACTTTACACCCTATATGTTCAGATATGTGAGAAATTGCCCATTACAATGGAAATTTTCAGCTTGCTGTGACAATTGACTGCAAACAAGCTTTTGAGTTTTGAATATATGAAAGGATCTTGCTGGATACAGTCAGGACTCTCGGTCGCTTCTTTCATGGCTGATCTCATCCACTTTCATGAAGCCTGGAGATGCATCGGATTGGATCGCCTGCTGGCTGGTACCTTCCCTTTGAAATGGCTTGAGCTCAAAGGGTACACAACTAAAAAGAACAAATGTAGGGATACAATGGTTGAGCAGGCAGTTAAAACAGCTGGGATTAACAGCAAACATTGTTTTCAGCTAGTTCTCTTATAAGGATTTGGTGTCTTGTGTTTCTGGTTCAGGGAAAACTTCATTCGAAAACCTTTTATGGGACAACGAGTGTTCAATTCCCTCACTGCCATGAGAACATACTCTACATGACTGCCAAGAACCACTAAAACTCTGTTTTGGTGACCTGAAATGGTGGCACTTTCCGACGAGCTTTGTCTCCAACTACCAAAGAAGGCAGAAGTCCACGAACGTCTAGACGATGTTGTCCGTAGCCTACCAGAGCTGAAACTCTCCTCCCTTACAACTTTGAAAGGGTTTTCCAATGCTTTAAGAATATGTTTCATCGAGGGCCGTATAGAAGGCTTCTGGTTTCGATGGTGGCCTCCATCTACGGTGGTTTGCGATGGTTGGTGTCCATTCATCATCTCTGAACTTATTTTTCTTTCACCTCGACAAGTGACGATGGCAATGATAACAGGACGACCATTGACAATAACGTCTTGGCGAGATCTTTTTAATGGTATCGGTGCTATCGCGAACTAAGGCTTGAACGACAACTAAAACAAAAACATTTGAAAAACGTTAACGGTAATAATATATATTTTAAATTTGGGTGATTAAAATATAACAAACCCTAAACAAAAGGAACAACAAGCGAAAATTACCATGTAAAATAAAATGTTGGTTTATGTACTTCTAGAATTAGTGAATTTGACTTAAATTATTCACTCAAATTTCGAATTACAATTGTAATAATAAATTTATAATTAATATTCGTCAAAATAATTTATTACAATTGAAATATCATGCGAATAAATATAAACTTAAAGGTTTCAAAAAAATTTCATACAATATATTGTCCAGGGAGAATGATAATGACCATTGGCCAGGGTGATAACGAGCGGACTCTAGTTAGGTCAGGTTCGGTTCGAGGCTCGGGCTTAGCTTGAAAATAATATTAATGAGCTCGATTCGATTTAAAATAGACAATTTTGTTATTTTTTTTATAAAAGATAGGACTTCGTTAAAATCCTTTTCATAACCAACATCAAAACGAAATTCAATATTGAGAAAGGGAAAAAGTGTCCAATTTATTTTAGTTAATTTATTTTTTTAGTATATATATAATATAATTATTCAGCTTGTTCACGAGCTTTTCAAATCGAACTTGGGTAGATTCGGCTCGGCTCATTAAGATCTTGAGTCGAACCCGAACCTGAGTTGACTCACTCAAACCGAGCTTTGATCAAGCTTTGACTGAGTCGAACCCGAATAGTTCGTGAGTCGATCAGGCTCATTATCACCCCTAGCAATGGCAAACAAAGTATCTCGACTCTTAAAACATTAAAATATTTTTAAACCCTTAAAAGTTTTAAAAACTTTAATTTTCCTCCCTTGAATTTTAAAAATAGTTTATTAAGTCCTAATTTTTAAAAAATATTTTAATATGGTCCCATACTTTTTTAAAATCTTAATAAAACTACTATTTAAAAAAGTATTAAAATATTTATTTTTAAAAAAAATTAAAAATAAAAAATTAACCCTCAGACTAACAATTCAGTATTAAAATCCATCATTATTAATCTTTTTACTATCTTTTTATTTTTAAAATTTTATCTCAATTAATTTAAATCATCCGTATTATTCTATTTTTTTATACCATCTGTACTGACTTGATCAGTGAACCTTACCCTAAAATACAGAAACGATCCAATACTTTGATTTATTCGAATACCCAAATGATTCGAGTCTGTACCGGGTTAAAAGGGCAATAATGAAGAGTAAGGGTGGGTGGGACCCGAATGTGGCAGGGCGTGGGTGAGGGAGGAACATGACGTTGTCGGTTGTTTGGTACAGAGAAACACTCATTTAATCTCATCAGAATCTCCATCTCTTTCTGGTTTTTATCACAAAATACACTCTTGTCTCTAAAGATTGACTCTTTACCCTCGGCTTCAACACAAGCAACCAAGCTGTCGCATGTTGGGAACACTGAAGCAAACCCCAAACCCTCTCCGGATCCCATCTCCTCTCTTTCTTGCTCGTCGATTGCATGATGTCTTGAAGGCTCAAAACTCAAAAAGCTTGTGGACAGTTGCAGTTTCCTGCTGTTTTTCTGCTCATCTCTTTCTCTGACTTTGGTCCCATTTCAACTTTAATGTCTTTTGTTTTGTTTTTTCTTGGAAAATATTGATTTTATTTGTTCTCTCTCAGCTTACGGATGTTGTAACGGATGAAATTAGAGGTATGGGTCGATGGATTTTGGGTGAAGAATGCTGAAAATCGGGAGAAATATGGGGAAGGAGGGAAACAACAAGTTATCTTGATAAGCTTCTTGCATCATCATCATCATCTTCATTATCTCTCTTGCAGAGACGTTTCAGAGTTTTAGGTGATTTAGTTGAATAGTGACCTTTCGTTTTTAGCTTTTTATTTTGTTTTGTGTGGAGAATTATTTTCTTAAATCATGGAAGTGAGAGGAGAAGAAGATGATATTAAGACGCCGGTTAGAGATAACGGTGCTGCTGTTCTCACTTACACTCAAACCCTGGACCATGTTCATCGTCCGGAGAAGCAACAGCAATCGGTTGACCATGCCAGAAGATCTCCATACCCGGATCGAGTCGCCAGTTCGAACACTAAGGCTTCTCCCGGCGTCGTCAGGTATCGAGAATGTCTCAAGAACCACGCTGCCAGCATCGGTGGGAACGTTTACGACGGGTGCGGGGAGTTCATGCCTAGTGGAGAAGAAGGAACGCTCGAAGCTTTGAAATGCGCCGCCTGTGACTGCCACCGTAACTTCCACCGCAAAGAGGTCGATGGCGAGACCCAACAATTTTGGGGCACTCACCATCCCAGTCGAAGAAGCTTGATGCTTAACCCTCTTCAGTTGCCTCCACCCTTGTCATCTCCAACCATGATGCACCACCACCCCTATCAAAAGTATTCGGTTCACACAAGTCCACCCACTGCAATGATTGCACCGATGAACGTAGCGTTCGGCTGCGGCAGCGGAGGGGGTGCCGAGTCTTCGAGCGAGGATCTCACCATGTACCATTCCAATCCCGAGGGAATGCCTCCGTCTCCCCCTTATGTGAAGAGATTCCGAACTAAATTCACGCAGGAACAGAAGGATAAGATGTCGGAATTAGCCGAGAAGTTGGGTTGGAGAATCAACAAACAAGATGAAGACGAAATCGAGAAGTTTTGCGCCGAGTACGGCGTGAAAAGGCAGGTTTTCAAGGTCTGGATGCACAACAACAAGAACGTGAAGAAGCCGCCCCAGGATCAGTAACATATCTTCTTCATAATGCCATATATATATAATTATGTATACAATGGGGACAGCCTAGCCCTAGAAGATTAAAACCAGACATTGTCAAAGGAGCTGGTCTTAAGGTTGAAACATCTGTATAATTCTTCATTGTAAAAGCCTTGGCTATGTCTTGGCTAATTCAGAACTTGTATTAGTAGTTGTTCTTTAAATTATAATGCTGCTTCTCTTTGCCTCCATTCCATCACCCATTGTCCGAAAACACCACCAATTTTATAATTTAATTGGATTCGAATCAAAAAAATTACCATGATTTCGAACACAACTCAAATCAATTCAAGTTCTATAAATTCGATTCAACTAAAAAAATAAATAAAATTTATAAACACAACTAATTTAATTTTTTTAATTTAATTAAACTCGATCAAATATTTTCCTCTATTAATTGTATACCTCGGTGAGTCCATTTCATGCAGGCTTTTGTCCCATGGTATGAAGTGGATTCTCTTATCCCGTACACATTACATTAGCCTCTAAGGTATTGTCTCGACCACATGACTTTGTTCACAAAATGTGTACGACATTTGTATTTGAATTTTGGAGCTATCTGCTCTTAACTTTGAGCTAAATTTGTATACAATAAAAATCATTTAATATTTTGTGCTTTATTTTATGCCTCAATACATAAAAATTAGATTTAAGATTAAAAATTAGAATCATAAATTATAATTATAATTTAACTTTTTAACTATAGAGACATAAAAAAACACCAAAGAGTTTAAGATTTTTGTTCGAATTTTATAAGTATTTTTTATAAGTATTTTTTACGCAACAAATGAAGACAACTCTACGCTTGGTGTAAAAAATATAAAAATAAAAATAATTCAAAATAAATACAGTTTATTAACAAACATTTATCTTTTAATCAAAATATTTATAATAATTTCGATATTTTAGTTTCAAAAAGAAAAATGGCACTAAAGCGAGTGTTCTTACTCCTTACGACCTTTAGCATATTCGCATGTCAATTTCAAATTTTATGTAGTAACTTTCGTAGCAGTGTCATCTCAATAAATGTGGTCCACACAGATATATCAATTTCGATTTAAAAAATAGATTTTTTTTATGAAAAATATTTTGATATATAAATTTATTAGGTAAATTATAATGAAGATCACTTGATTATGGGTATGGTTATATTTGGGTCACCTAATTATTAAAAGTTATATTTGGGTCACTAATTTATGGGTAAAGTTACATTTGGGTTACCCAATTATTAAGGGTTACATTCAAATCACTCAATTATAGGTAATATTACATTTGGGTCACTCTTCATATTTGAAAAAAATCAATTCGTATATTAGATTAATTAATGATTTCAAATAAAGTACTTTAATATTAATAAGGTTATACAAAAGATTTAGAAGAAAAATGATCAAATTGATATATTTTTTTAAATATGATGGATGACTCAAATGTAACTTTACTTATAATTGAGTGACTCAAATGTAATCCTTAATAACTGGGTGATCCAAATATAACATTACCTATAAATAAATGACTCAAATATAAATCAATAATCGTTTATATGTCTTTTAATTTTAAAGTTTGAAGATTTAAATTGTGATTTAAGATTTATAAAATTAGATTATAAGTTTATAGTAATTAGAATTTAAAGTTTAAGATTTAAATCTAAACAAACAACAAACCAATGAAAAACTCCGTCATCATTGGATGAGAATCGAACCCAACAATTACTCCTAATTTATTTCATCAATTTGTTTTATACACTGAAAAATTAAATAACATTAAAATATTTACTATAAATAGATAGTTATTACTCATTTAAATATTATTTAATTGCACGTGAGCAGCTGGTCATGGGACTACCTTAGTGTCTGTTGCACCTGTTGTCGGAGAAGATGAAGCTGTTGCCGCATCACCTGTTTCCGATGAAGATGAAACTGTTGCGGCCTCGCTTGTTGTCGGTGTAGATGGAACTGCTATGGCAGCGTTGCCGATAACAGAATGAACCGAAAGAATCATAATTATCGAAACCAGAACAATAATAAAAGCAATCTTAGTCATTTTTTAAACTTTTCTTTAGTTTTGGTAAAAAGGAGTTAAAATAAAGAACTTGTTTATTTGTTTTAGCAAATATGATTTGAAGATTAAATTATGAGTAATTTATAACTTTTTGAAGGAGGAATTTACGGTAAGTTTATGATTAAGTGTCCAATTAAAATTTTAATAATCGAACACGAATTAAATTCTAAGATAATTTTAATTTAAAAATTTTTAAAAAAATAAAATCTATTATGTATTTTATTTGTTCAATTTGATTATTTAAATCTGATTTGATTTATATGAACGAAAACAAATTTATTTTTTCATCACATTACTTTTTTTATTTCGGTCAATGACTTATTAATCATTTAGACATAGTTTGATAAGCGTGTAATTTTACATTTATGTTTTAGTTAATTATTATCTTTGTATAAAGGTAAAACAAAGGGGATGTAGCTCAGATGGTAGAGCGCTCGCTTAGCATGTGAGAGGTACGGGGATCGATACCCCGCATCTCCAAATTTTTTCCATCCGCCGATTGTCAATTTTCTCCCGCGTTTTCTATCCTTGTTTTTACCCTTTCCCAAATCCTACTTTTTTTTTTGTTAATTTCAAACTCAGATTTGATTGGGTTCTCTCTTCAGATCCAGAGTACAATTTGGGGGGCTCGTCTTCAAATAGGTCAGATTCTTTTTCATTACTGTCATTTGATTTGATAAACAACAAAAAATTGTGATATATTCTTTAAATCTCTTGCGATTTTGCTACAAAAATTGAAATCAAATTGATGCTTCAATCTACAATCCTTTCCTCTTCTTAATGGTGAAATGGAACTGAAATTGTTAGTCTGATGTTTTTGATTAATCAGCACGATCCTACGTTCCATTTTTCTCTGTTGATAATACTTTTGTGATTAATCGTTCATACTTTTGTGATTAATCGTTCATTCTTACCTTTGAAACTTTCTCCCGATTAGGTTGATTCATTTATTGATTTTCTAAGGAAACAAACAAAATAGATATATCATTGGTTCATGATATTTAGTAGTAATACTAATTTTTATTTAAAACTGAAAAACCCAGTACTGTAGTTTCAAGCTTGACAACGATGGAGTTAAACTCTTTCATTTTATTAACAAACTAATTCAATGCAACATATACTTTTAAAAGAGCAAAATTAAGTAAGGGGGAATCAAGATTTCAATTCTCAATTTCTTTACGATTATTATTTTTTAAAGTATTTACAGATCTTCTGACAGAGTAGCTTAAACCTGTGCTTGGAGCTTTAAATTCTTCATAAACCTGTGAAAGATTTAATTAAACAGAAAATATAAAAGCAATGTTAAGATTAAATAAAATATATAACCATCTGACCTTTTAGAAAATTGACTCAATATTTGAAGAAGAATATATTGTCCGCGTTCAGTTAAGTCAAAGAGTCTAGCCTCGTGACAATATGATGATTTGGTGTCCAATAGGAGTTAGAATCATGGGAAGAAGTGTAAAAGCTTGATGCCATTGATAAAGCTATTAGATGATTTGGATGTTCAGGCTAGGAAGAAAAAACGAAATTAAATTTGTGTGGGGTTAGGAGCAATAGCGGTTTGGTATATATATAAATTATAATTCATTTAGTAAATTAATATTTTAAAGATCGAATCGAGTTAAATATTACGATATTATAGATAATTAGTATACTCAAACAAAATTTTATCATTCTAACTTATTCAGTCTATTCTAAATTCTTCTATAAAATATCCTTTTAGTTAATTTATTAGATAATTTATTATTCAGATAAATTATTAAATAATTTATTATTTAGATAAATTATTAAATAAATAGAAATAATAATACTTATCATTTTAGAAGTAAACAGTAGTTTGTCATCTAAATGAAGTTCAAACTAAAATAGGTGATTTTGATTATGTTTTTAATTTAAAAAAGAAGTCACAAATTATGATGTATGGGTGGGAATTTAGTTTTTTTTTAAGTGGATTTAAAATTGATCAATTAAAATATCATAAATAGATCTAATTAAAAAAATTAAGTCAATCATTTGATTAAATCGATTAATTGATCATTTAATTTAAGTATTATATAGATTAATATTCAATACACAACAATAAAAATGCATTATTAAAATTATTTTTAAGAAAATATTATTGATAATGTGTGTAGTTTTATTTATTAGTATATAAATTATACTTATTGCATTAATAATATATTTAAAATAATTGAAAATAATAGAAGTTAGTTTGATTATAATTTTTATATAATGAGGTTAGAAGTAAAATATGAAGTATAGAGAATTTTTATATTATTATACTAAATATTATTGATTTTATATCCTAATAAATTAAGTAGTCAAATCTAATATTTTCGGATAAAAGTTGTATATTATTTTTTAAAAAAAAATACTCAAACAAATCAAGTAGGATCAATTTGACACTTAATTTTTATATTATATCCGTCCATGATAGCACTTGATATAAATGATAATATGAAGTCAATAAATGACTCTATAACAAAAAAGATGTTGTTCATCTTAAAAAATCTAGATTCGAGTATATACGTATGTTGTTAAAAATATATAAATATATACTATTATATATAATTTTTGTATAATTAGATTAATATATTAAAAAAAATCTACTTAATGAATTAATATATTAAAAATTATGTTAAAATTATTTTTTAAACCCTCAAAAAAATTATGTTAAAATCAGTAGGGGTTCACTGTGCAAAGTCTCTCTAATTGTTTCTCCACGGCTTAACATAGCAAGTCCATCGGCAACATTATTTAGCTGTTGTCGGACATGATATATCGTGATTTATCAATCACGTTTGTTCACTTGTTCTTTTGATTATTATCGGAATGGTTTAAAGATTTTAAGAGATTTGTATAATTTATTAAAACGATATTTTTACTTTATCATTTTTGTTATTTGAGTTTAAAAATATTATAATGTAAAAAAAATATTATAACATCTAGATAATAAGATATTAATAAATATATTAAAAGATTTAAATTTAATTGTTTTATTTATGAAATTATTTATTTATTTAAAAATAATTTAATAATTTTAAATTATTTACTTTAAAGTTTACTTGGTCCATAGAATTTTATTCAATGTATTTCGGTGAAGGATTCTTGGACATTTCTTCCTGTTCAATATACAACGCGAAAATACTGTCATAATTTAAATTTTGGTCTGAGCAACATGGGTTTGAAAAAGAAACTTTTTCTCTTTAAAGACTTATTATAAAAAAATAATAAATTAATTAAGCATAATTTTTAAGAACATAATTAATTACATTTTATTAGGTTTTATTAAAGAATCATAAATTATAAGAATTTATAGAATTCTTATTGATATTATGGCCGAGTAGAAAGCGTGGGGAATCCACTCCAAATTCCTCCTTATCATCTCAATCCACAGTTCCTCTCAGGCCGAGTCATGCCACCGGTTCTGTCCATTTTCCTTGTGGAAAACTTTTCCCTGTGGTCCTTATGATGGGAACTACTCAAATTTATTTATGTGGGTTTAAATCTGTATGCCCCAGAGTTCCCTTTTGGATATTGAATGCCATAGAAAAAGATCAATGACTTTGGAGCACTTGGACGAGTCAACATCCACTCAGTTGAGTATTCAGTGCCTGATGACCACTATTAGAGGGGATCTTTGGATAAAGCAAGGATATCAAAGTTTGTTTGGAAACATGATTTTAATATCATTGGATCGATTCCGAGTAAAAATGGATCGAGAGGATAATCCTGAAAAATTATATTCGTAACATAAAATTTTGTATTCGACTCGTAAAAGGCGTGTTATGTCTTGGAGCTTGAAATGATTGAAGCTGTTTGCTCATGCTGGATATTGATTCAATATTTTTTCTACCAATAAAATTAGGCCCTCCTAGGAATGAATTTTCTCTGGTTTTTATTCTGATAAACAAGATATGGGTGTTAAATCAGGCGGAAAAATGTCAGCTCATCGTACACGAGTTATCTGTTCAACATTATATCTTCGTTTGACGCTCTAATATTCGTCGAAAAAGTATTATCGAAATAAGCCTTAAACTCGTTCCGTTTGGTGACCAAGTAAACTAGCACCATAGATGGGTTCAATTGTAACGCTCCAAAAGGATCATGTCAATGAAAAAATCTGGTGGCCAAAACATCAATCTCAGAATGTCCAAATCAGGTACTTTTCTCTTCCATTTTGGTTTAAAGTTTTACATCTGATTTAAAACTTTCAATTTGTTTTAGGTTTAATTCACGATTTTCATATAAATTCCATCTTAATTTATCTTAAAATTAAAAAATATATGTATGTGACATATTATCGAACATCTAGCGGACACACTGAAAAAAAGTAGCTTGGGATACAAAATGAGAAAAAAAATGTTTACTTTAACAGAGAATCGTGACCAAATCTTGTTTGTATTCAAAGTCTACGACAGAATGGTCTTGATATCTTATGGTTTTCTGTTTATGGTGCTTTCTTTTCACACTCTCATGTCATTGTTTGGCTTTGGCCCCAAAAGAAAACACCATTGTCATTGTCTTTGATAACATTGGTCTACGACCTATAAGTCTACCTGACCATAGCCGTTTCTGAGATTTTAGTGGCCTTAGGACAAATATAAAAAAATAGGCCTTTAATAATAAATATAAGAAATCTTTTTTTAATAAAAAATATAATAAAATTAAATTAAGTATATGTTTATTAAAAAATATTAAAAAAATTAGGCCCCTAATAACAAATAATGATAAAAAAATTAATCATTAATAATAAATACGAGGAAAATAAATTTTAAGAGTAAACCTTTAATAACAAATATTGTGAAAAACTTAACTTCTAATAACAAATATTGAAAAACTATGCTTCTATTAATAATTATTGAAAAAAATAAACCTCTTATATATAAGTATTAAAAAAATTAGACTTTAATATCAAATATATTGAAAAAATAGGTTCCTTACAATAAATATCAAAAAATAAAATTTAAGATTAGACTCTTAATAACAAGTGTTAGAAAAAATTGTGACTCTAATAGCAAATAAAATAAATAAATAAATAAATATTAAAAAATATTTTTTAGAGACCCCTAATAATAAGTTTAGTAAAAGATAGACCCCTAGCAACAAGAATTGCAAAAAATTAAAATTTAAGAATCATAATAAAAAATAAATTTTAATAATAGAATTAATATAAATATTGGAAAAAAGCATAATAATAAATACTAAAAAATAAAATCGTATAATAATAAGTATTAAAAAATAATCAATCCATGATAATAAATATTAAAGTTTTAATAATAAATATTAAAAAATTAAAATTAAATATATTTAATAAAAAATTAAAATTTGAGGCCTGAATAGGGGTGGGCTCTACCGTCGCCCTTATTGCCCACCATCAAAGCCGGCTCTGTACCTGACATGGAGGTCGTTTTAACCTTTAGCTTGAGTCAGTTTATTGTTGGTCAGAGGTTGCCGGCGTAAGTTTAAATAAACTACACTAATCGCCATTGGTAACTGGTGTTGAACGGGTTTGGACTTTGAATTTTCAAGATATTAGCTGTACATAAGAAATCATTTTCTGTATCAAAAAAATATTATTTGATACACACTGATTGAAAAACAGCTCAAGACTTGTAAGTAAATACTGGTATGTGTTAGTGGTTAGTTTTGTTTTGATTTTTTTCACCATTTTGAAGTAGTCAGTCAACTTTGGAAACAAATCTGTGGGCTTCCAAACAGCCAAAAGATAAGTATACCATTCCCTCCTCCTCCTTCTCTCTCTCTCCTTCATATTTGGAGGTGTCCTGGAAATTTAGTTGTGGAAATTTGGAGACTTATGTCTTATGACAATGACTGTTTCCCAACATAGCTTTTCTGTTTTTCTCATCTCTTGTAGTATGAACTATGAAGTATAAACAGAGCACTTCCACGCCAATGGCATACCTTGAGTTTTAGTTTCTTTGTGATTATTACTCTTTCCTTTGTTACTCTGACACTGTTCATCTGTATGTTTCTATCTCGGTTCTTTAATGAAGCAGTTGTTGAGTTTTTTGCCAGTAGAGTAAACCGGGTAAGTTTACCACGCCAAGGTTTTAACTTGTAGGCAAATAGAACCATTTGAAGGTTCTAATTGTCTTGGTCTTTGTGTAGGGTGAGGATACTGTTGTAATATGGAACTTGGTGCGGCTGAGAGTGTTGATCTTCCATGTTACAGCACCATTAAGGTACATGTTTACTGCTTTAGCCAGATTTGGAACCATCTTTCTTTGTATTACAATCAAGAATTAGGGGAAATACTGAATATTTTCCATTAAAAAACATAACTGATGCATCATGAGTTTATATAGAAGTTGGAAAGTCTAACTGTATATCTAACAACAGTAACCACCTGAAACTAAGAATCTTGTCATGCTCTGGAGTTATTTCCATTTCTTCCGTTTCGATAAAGTGGTATTGTACAATAAGGTTTCATTTTGCTGTCGAGAAAATTTCATGTTTACTCCACAGTCGCGGACCGATGCAGGTACACCAGTTAATGTGCTTGGAGCTGAAGAAACTGGTTGATAGCATTTCACACATGTTTTCAGCTCTCGAGTCAGCTCGGCCCCGATGCACGCGAGGAGTGCATGCATTATGCTCATTGCAATCGGCACTGGATAAAGCCAATTTACTTATCCAGCTCTGTTCTGAATCCAGCAAACTCTACTTGGTACTTAAATTTTACTTTTCTGTTCATATAAGAAGTAAAATATGTGCATGAAAGGATTATCTGCTAAATTTAGACATTGGTATCATGGTCACAGTTTTTTTTAATATGAAATAAACTCTCATCTTAGCATATCATTTTTTTTGTATGCCTCATGAGCTCAGGTGTGAAAATCAGATAAAGGTATGTTTCTGACATGCTATGTTCAACGTTTTTTCTATATATTTGGGGAGTCCTTGGAGAGCCATATTCCCCTACTGATGTCTGAATATGCATGAAACAATATTACTTGAAGTAAAATAGAGTCGGAGTAAACATTTCATTTCAAATAGCTGGGCACTTTGAATTAACATTGCCATCTCCTGTTTTCTGACTGCCCTGTTTGGTCAGTAAGATATTCACTTAAATTATCAGGTTGATGTGGACATTATTTGTATAACAGTTGTACTTATCAAATATTTAGGCAATTACTTCAAAAGCTATACTCTTGAGGTGTGCAAAAATTCGGAAAACTTTGGAGATTTGCATGAATCAAGTTCAAGAAATGGTTCCACCGTTGTTGGCTGACAAGGTTTGTGATAGGGTTTGATATTTTTTTCTCTCCCAATTTTTCGAAATTTCCTGGCAGAAGAATCATAAAGTGCTTGGTTTACTTGTGTCATTCCATGCATTATTTGGTGTTAGTGTTACTCTAATGGAAAGATACTTTGTTATTCGAACACGGATTTGTGCTGGAAATGGGTATGTTACATACCCTTTGCCATGTTATCTGTAGCTTTTTAGCCCTTTCCTTGATCATAATTAATGATTAAATTACTGTTTACAGATAGCTGGAATTTGATAATAATTAATGATTAAATTACTGTTTACAGATAGCTGGAATTATAGATGAGCTTAGAAGTGCAAGGTTTCCATTAGAGCCTTCTGAATATGAAGCTGGAACAGTTATACTTGCACTGCTTCAACAGGAAATATCTTCACCAACATCCAAAATGCAATCTGAAATCGAGGCTCTTCGACTTGCAGCTTTGAGACTCGGTATTACCTCTCCGTTTGCTCTTTTGGTCGAGAGAAGGTCCATCAAGAAACTGCTAGGAAGAGTGCAGGATACAAATCCAAACAAAAGGAAAATCTTGAACTATCTCCTGCATCTTCTGAAGAAACATGGGAAGTTAATTTGGCAACTCCAATCTAAAAACATGGAAGAAGAGAGCCTTTTTTCATTGAAGGAAGAAGGAGATGCAACTTCAAGTAATGACTTCTTCATTCCCATACCTCCCAAGCAATTCGTATGCCAAATGTCTATGAGATTGCTGTATGATCCTGTAATTATTGATTCTGGGAAAACATTCGAACGAGTTTGGATTGAGAAGTGGTTTAACGAAGGTAATCGGACATGCCCTGTGACTAATACAAGGCTGAAGCAGTTATTCCTAACACCAAATTCAGCAATGAAAGCCCTTATTTCCAAGTGGCTTTTGAGGCACGGAATCAATGTTCCTGAACGTACAAAACCAGTTCCTTCACTGATTTCCTTACATCAATCTTCCAGCTCCATTGCTAGCCTTGGTAGTTCTGTGCTTGGTCTGCAACCCCAAATCGGGAGTGTCTCACATGACTCGGTGAGTAGTAATTCGAGCTTAGATTCATCGGATGGGAAATGCAATGATGAGATTGCGACAAGGCTACCTCAGGTTGCTGCGGATTTTCATAGTCGAACACAACAGCATCACTCTTCCAAGACTTCAAGTAGTGCAGGTATTCATGCAGCATGTCTTTCTGAGCTTGATCAACGTTCCTGGAATTCTCAATGCAAGGCTGTTCAAAATATCAAAGGACTACTAGAAGACAATGACAAGGCCCAGCATTTGACCTTTTCAAATAGTCATGTTATTCCTGTGATTAAATTTTTGAAGGACGCTCATGAAATATGTGATATAAAAATGCAAAAAGATGGAGCCGAGGTGCTTTTGGCAATTTTGAGTGGAAGCAGGTAAAACTTCTCTCTGGAATTCCTTATCTATTTAATAGCCTATATCATTCTGATTCATCATTTTGCTTGAAGTATCCGTGTTTGACACTTTTTAACGCATTGATAAAAGTATCTGTTCTTACTTCTTACCTGCAGAATCGAATTATCAACCTGTCATGAAGATGTTATCCATTTGTTTGCATCATTGGTGGATTCTGAAGCAACGGGAGAGTCCCTTGCAATACTGGAAATCTTATCTCGGCAAAGTTACTATAAGTCCATAATCGTGGCATGTGGCGTTTTGCCTTCCATCCTAAAACTTCTTGACACCACAGTCAAGGAATTCTATTTGCTTGCTCTGAAAATCCTAGTGAATTTGTCGAATGGCAGCGATGTCGGTTACCATATTACATATTTGGGTTATGTTCCAAAGTTGGTTTCTTTCCTTGAAGATCCAAATGTTGCAGGATATTGCATTGAGATTATAAACAACATACGCAACATCGAGGAGGCTAGAGTTGAAGTCGTTGAATCTGGTTTATGTACTTCAATCACCACGATTTTGGAATCCAGTAGTAAGCAAGAACAAGAGCTTGCTGTTGAATTGCTCCTGTTTCTATGCTACGAGAACACAGGGTACTGTCAAATGCTAATGACAGAAAACATACTCCAACCTCTGTCCAACATACGTGTGAATGGCAGTTGTAAAGGATCCGAGGACGCATCGATCCTGCTCGAACTATTGGATTTCATGATAAAAAGCAATGCTTCTCAATGTTCCTTGACTGTCAGCAGTTTCAGTGAAGGGAACTCGAATGTCTCCTCCAGCTCCATCAACGAGTCCAGACTCAAAAGATCATCTGAGAAGGCCTTGAGATATCTGAGGAATAAGTTATCCAGGTTTTTATTCAATGTCCTACATTGACTTCTCTTGTAGGTGGATTAGCCAAAAATTTTGTTTAGCTCAATTTTGATCTTGGTTTCATTGTCCTGTTAATATTTTCCGAGCATTGTTTTGTAAACAGACAGTAACCAGATTGCAAAGATGCTTAACTTGTTTGAACATTGTAGATGTGACATGCACTAGTAGATAACTCACAAAAGAACCTTAAGGGTGGGGAAATACACATTATCCAATGACTGCGCTTGGATCTCTAGCTAAGAAACTAGAGTTGCAGTACCAACAGACGAATAAGATCAAAACGCGTGGCCTTGCCACTGTGTGAAATCTGTGGACAGATTAGCTAAACACTAGATTATTTTACAAGAGTTGGTGAAGCCTTATCAGATATCACAATAAAAAAAACTTCATTTTTGTCGCCATTTCAATGACTTGTCCTGGCCCCCCTTTATCTCCATGTTCATAGGGATAAGAACGAGTTAAAAGGTGGACACTGCACTCATGACTCACCTATATAAAAACCCTTTACTTTTCTCAAGATATTTGTTATTCAGCATACTTCACTTCAGTTCTGGTTCAAGCAAGTGAAAGATCATCACCAAAAAAATGGGTTCTTTAATGGCAGGATGGGATTCTCCTGTATCAGATCCCACATCAGGTTCTTTGCAGAAAAATCTGATATGTTTTTCTTAAAACTTAAGCTTTGTTGTTTAATTTCTGATCATTTGAAATTCTCTTTTAGTCATACTCAAAAGAAACAAATCACTTACTAAGGAAGAGATTGAAGCTTATTGGAAGTCAAAGAAGAAAACGGAGGAAGAACATCTTAAGGCTATATATGGCTCACCAGATAGTATCAACCACCAGGTACAATTTACTTAGATTCGAATACGAGTGTCGGATATAAGTATATGTTCGGAACGAATACGTTAGCCTTTTCGTTTTCCATCTATGGCAGGAAATTCCATCAAAGGAGTATGGAAAGACGTATATGAGATCAAGCTCTATGCCCTTGCCCAATACAAACCAGGGTTTCCTAGACATGGACTCAGAGATAAACATGGAAAATATACTCAAGAAAAATGGCTGGTAAGTATCTAAAATCTTAATTCAAAAGCTAAAAACTTTGGAAATTCTTTATCCTAACATAAGATACTTCCACGGTTGTAGGTGGACAAGGAGCACTTGGGCCTTCTTGAATGAACCTCCGGTTCTCGACCGCCCTTCGAGCAGTTACCGACCACAGTTCCTTGTTGCCAACCTTGCTGCTTCTAAGCTTAACAAAGATTCTGGCATCAGTGCCAATTAGTCTTTATCTCCTAATGGTGACGTATGTGTTATGTGGCCTGTGGGTGTATTTATCTGCTTAATCTGTAACTACAGAACATGATATTACTATGGTAATGTTCTGGTTTATGTCTGCTTTGAGTGTCTCATGGTGTGAATCTGTATAAAGTACATAAAAGACTACTAAATTACTAAGAGTAATGGGGGATGGATCTTTTGCAAGGATTGGCCTAGAGAGTTATTTTGACAAGGTATTTGTTATGCTTTGTACTCGGTGAGATTTTTATGATAATATTTTCTTGACTTAAAAGGTATAAATAGTCCTTAAATTTTAGGAAAAAATAATTAAATTCCTGATTTTTTATTTTTGAACTAAAAAATTATACCATTTAAGGAGAAATTATTACATGAACCTTTTTCACCATCTAAGATATGTCCCAACTAATTAAAATAAGACACATAATATATTTTTTTCATATCATATTTATGCATCATCCAAATCATCCACTTTAATGCAATTGATTTAAAAAAAGAAAAAATATAACCAAAGATTTTTTATGTTGTCTTTCTCTTTATTTTTCAATTTTTTTACTTATTTTTTTAATCTCTAACCCTAAACTCTAACCTAAATCCTAAACATTAACCCTTAAACCCTAACCCTAACCTAAACGATAACACATAACCCTAAATCCTAAGTCTAACCCTAAACCTTAAACCTAAACCACATAAACCCTAAACCATAAACCTAAACCACATAAACCCTAAAATCACTAATCCCTAACCTTAAACCCTAAACTCTAAATCCTAAACCCCAAATCTATATAAAAAATTAATTAGAAAAATTTTAAAGAACAAAAAGAAAGATGACACAAGAAATCTTTGATAATATGTTTTTTTCTTTTTTAAATCAAAGACATTAAATTAGATGATTTGGCTAATGCTTATGTGTAATTTTGATATGGAAAAAATATATTATGTGTCTTAATTTAATTGGTTAGAATCATATCTTAGGTGGTGAAAAGGGTTCATGTAATAATTTTTTCCATTTAAGCTTTTAAAAAAACGAATTAATTAAATTTTTTATTAATTTTAATCATTAAATTTTAATAATTTTTCTTTAAATATTATTATATGATTTATTATAATTCTATAATATTATATTTATATTTTCCTTTTAAAAACATGTTTTTATAGATTTTACAATTTTTTTAAAAACTTTTATAAAAAATTAAATAAAAATGTTAAATTAAACTAATGTGATCTAACGCATCAACTACCTCCCTTTCTCTTCTCCCATTGATCCTTTGTCCTTTCAGAAGCTCCGAGTCTCAGCACTATTTACGAAGGATGGGCCCATGCTGACTCTGTAAATCACTGGGTTAGCTTTTCTACTCAGAAAATATCTGATTTGGTTGGGATATGCTCAACGCAGGGAAGTGTAGGGACAGTGCCCGTGCTTACACCAATACGAAATGGGATACAATCAAGCAGAGGTAATAAACGAGTTATTTAGTTTGATTATTTTAAGCTTGATTATATTTAATTTTAATTAGTTAAGATCAATTAATTTTTGAATTAGATTGATCAATATTAATCAAAATTTTAAATCAAATTATTTTTTAATATATTTTTTATTTTGGATGGCCTTTAATTGGATAAAATCAATTGAAGTATATTTAATTTAAACTTATTTTGAATTTTGATCAAAAATTTTTTTTATTTTAGCTACAGTGATTATAGTGTATCTGTTCTAAAGTATATACTCTTAACCATTGGACATTGATCGTTCAATCACTTTATTAACAGTATTGGTGCTTGAACCTGTGACCTTCAGAAACAACAATTGTTTCTTCAACCGATGAGATTAGATGGTTCATGCAAATCTCGATCTAATTTGATTCGTGATGTTTGGGTTGATATCTGGTTTTTAAGTCTCGACCCATTCGATGAGAACGGTACTGATTCTGTGTAGGATTCCCATTCGTTGTTGCCGAGGCCCGAGACCCCATCGTTGTAATACTGGGTCGTGGTTATGTAAGAACATCTATTTTTGGGTTGATTTCTGGACCAAACTTCCATAAAAATCTAGTCAAGTGAAAGAATTGGGGTACAAAACCAACGGATCTTGGATTAAATGTTATACAATTTAATTGAATATACTTGAAAAGTCAATTGACATTTTAATTTTTATGTATAATAATAAAATTTCTGGATTAGTCTATTATTGTGACACCCTCGCCTCGAGTTAGGAGACGGGGGCGTCAACCGGACTTACGAACTCGAATAATGTAAACAAATTCAAACGTTGTGAGTTGGTCAATTCATACAAATTACTTATTTACAAAACATTGCAAGTCAGTTCTTTAATAATATTTGTTCATTTTACGATTCGAATCTCATATTACTTACACAAGTTCGAGACCAATTTAAAACTTTTTGGATACTTAAACAATTTCCGATTCGAAACTTAGCTACTCTTCATTGATTAAACGTAACTTCAATTAAATTGATCAAACTGTTATAACAAGTCGTATTCATCTAACTATCGTCAAATGCACCTTATTAATCAAGCAAATATCCATTATTAAATTTGAACCCATGTAGTAAGGTGGTACCGATGCCCCTATTGTTGGTATCGATACAGGGGTATCGAACCAGGTATCGATACTGGTCCTTGGTGTTGACCCGTTGACCAAGTCTGGGTAGCTGGTATCGATACTGACATCGGTGCAAAAAGTTTCTGGAAGCACCAGTACCGAAACAGGTATCGGTACTGGCTTGCCTCCTTGACACGTTGACCAAAGGTCAAAGCTTGACATCGATTCAAGCTTCGGAACGAAAAGTTTCTGCCAAAGGTGGTATCGATACCCAAGCTAGAGGTATCGATACCCCTGCTCGAGATTGACAATTTCAAGCCTTCTAAACACTTAAACATTTCAAAAAGGATTATCTAAATGACCTTAACTCAAACCTAAGCCTTAAGGATCATAAGACATGCTTAGGTAACCTATTTCGATTCGCCACTTATCCATTTTAGCCATTTCATTATGCATTTTATCATTTGAAATTATCCCTACCTAGGACAAGCATTTAACCTTTTTTTTTCTATGGCTACTCATGCAAACATGATAGGTCCTAGATTCACATGACCTAGACATAATGTTAAGTTAACCATATACCAAATGCATGCTACCATGCCATCATGCCAACCATAGCCAACTCAAAACATATAAGGCTAGCCTACTATGAATGTTGTGCCTTATGGCTTACAGACCCAAAAGTTTAAATGTCCATTTGAATATACACATCAAGCTAGCTATCAAATGCAAATACTAAACTAACATGATCACTATGCCACCCTATAATAAGAGTTACAAAAACTATCAAAATACCATACGTTGGCTTGCTTCCCGTGTCTTTGCTCCGATTCAAGCTTGGTCTACTCCTTTAACTTGAGAACCTGTTGTTTGGGAAGGAGGAAACAAAGAGCGTAAGTACTAGGAAGTATTTAGTGAGGTAGCCTAAGTCTAACCAATTTAGACATGGATTATAATAAATGAAATACATCAAATGAGTAACAAGTCATTTATACATGGCATTTAGCACATCATATAATCATGCTCAAGTTCAATGACAAGTCATATACAAATATCTCATAGCAAAGTCGTAACTAATGCTCCTATTCAACTCATATCAAATGCCCTATGGCAAGTGCATATCAATTGTTCATATTCAATTCATATCAAATGCCCTATGGCAAGTACATATCAAATGTGCAAGTTCAAATCATGTCGAATGCTTATTAGCAATTACATTAATTTCAATCTTTCGAATCAATTTCAAATGTTGCCTTGGTATAGTTAGACTAGGTAACGAGTCAACAGAAGTACCCAAGGTACTAACAAAAGTGCCACTAGGACACTAACAAAAGATACCCATGGAATCTACAAATGGTGACTAACCACCAACAAAGGTACCCATAGTACCAACAAAAGTACCGAAGTACTGATCAGAAGTACCGAAGTACTAACAAATGAGCTCAGACTCTAGGCATGCCGTACAACCTATGACCAACTATAACCAAAGGCTCAATCATAATTTCTTATTCAATTTGTCTTCCATTTTACTTAGTCAAATTCTTGTCACGGGTGATGCACATAACATGGCATATTAAAGCATCGAGTCATGCTACTAACATATCAAACATATACATATTTCATGTTACCAAATATCCAAGGCATAAGTCATGCTACATATCAAAGCAAACACATTTCAGGTTATCATGGACATAACTCATGCATGACTAACATACCTGGCATCCTTAGCCGCGTGCCAATACTTACCTTGGCATTTCCGAGCTATGCAAATGCTCTAAACTAGTTATTTATCTAGTACTCAAACATGGAGCCAAACAAGTCATAACTAATTAATCCTCCTTCTCGAAATGTCAAATATTTACTTAATCCGGTTACATTACAAAGCAATTCAAATAATCAAATGGTTAGGACCTTAGGTCCTAACCCTAAGGTTTGCTACACTCACCAATATTCCGAGCTATCACGGGTTGTAGATCACAACCCCTTTGCCTCGCCTTTTTGTTGCCTCGATCCTCTCTTGATCCTCGTTAACTTCTTCTCTCGGAGTGTCTAACAATTCACACATAACAACTATGTATTAATACATTTTCCAACAACTATTTCAAGCGTTTACAAGCTTAACCAAAATAACATACACATTTGCTCATTACGAACAATTTGCTACCCCTTTGGCGAAACGAACATATCTCCTAGCTTATATGTCCGATTTTAGTCCATTATACCTCGTTGGAAAGCTAGAAGAACCCTCTACAAGGTATAATTAACCTTACATTTAATTTCCTATTCGATCAGCTCCAAATTTAATTCGAATAGTTCTGGTCAGATTTTCCCGGAACTGCTCGGGTAGCCCTACGGAACAGCTTCTATCTTCCTCTACCGGACTCGGATTTAGGTTCCGTAAATTTCCTCTTAAACTAGGTATATCCTAGTATCATACTTCAAATTTTCAGATTCTAACTCCTTATATCTCGTCCTAGAGAATTTTTCAAAGTTGACTACCCGAAATTGGTTCATCTAGGCAAACAAGGCTAACCTTTGATCCATTGTTCGATTTCTAAACCCAATCTCAACCTTACAATTTCTAGCACCTCTAAGCATAAAATTAACCTCAACTAATTCTCAATTTCACCATAATACCAAATAAATTGACCATACATTGTATTTATAAAAATCCCTAATTCAAGCTTCTTACTTCAATGTCCATGCTTTAAAGACTAAGCCCAAGCAATTGTAATTCTTAACTAAGTTTACATCATCAATTCAACTTGTAATTACTTAGAAGAGTCAAAAAACCCAAATTTAAAACCCTAAAATTTCGATTTAGGGATAAATAGGCTTACCAAGATGTTTAAACTTGCTTTTCCACCACAAACTCCTAACCATGCAAGGATTTGAACCAACCCCTCAAGCCTCCATGGAATTTTTTTCTCTTCTCCCTCTTTGTGTTTCTCACGTTAGAAATGAGGAGGAAGAAGCCAATTTTTTGGTTGATTTTGTTTGGTCTCAAATAGGGTATAATGACCACTTTGTCCCTCATTAAAACTTTCTATTAATTTGTGTCCAAGGGCAATTTAAGGAAACCGAAAATATAACATGCAACCCTTTGCTTTGCTCATTTAATTCAATTTAGTCTCTCTTGATTCTCATTTACTTTATTCACGACTCGATTCAATTCACACGTAATCCGTTTAATTTGTAATTTTATTTAAACTATTTTACTGACCTGGTTTTAGGGGTGTTACAATTATTAACAATTAACAGTAGTTAATGAAGCACCGGCTTAATTGTAGGTTTGGGGGTATATTTCAGTATTTTTTTTAATTATGATTATAATTATATAATGCGTTTATTATGGTTTTATATTTTTCACTTTTCTATTTTTTAAAAAAATTGAGTTAGAATAATTCTATTTATATGATGCGTATGTTTTATCAATGAATAAAAAAACTATAAATATTTATTACCTTGTAAACTATTTAAAGAAAAATATTAGATAATGGAGAAATTATTTCATAAACCCTTTTTACTATATCATCCGTGGTCTTAATTAGATTCATCAATCTCATTTTTAAGGTAAATTATCGCCTATTTTGTATATGTAATTAGTGAGTGGATAGTTATTAAGAGAGATTATATCACGGGCTCGACTCACCACATCATCCATGATCTCTAACCAATAAAAATCACTCATTTCACCACAAATCGTCCATATCATTAATCTAACTTTCAAAAAAGATATATTTTAAATTATATGAAAAAATGAGTGAAAGATCCATTGATTGAAAAAAAATAACTTGAAAGATAGTGACGAAGTGTGGGTGGTTATGATTAGATAAAATCATGACTGATGTAGTAAGATAGACACATAAGATAATTTTTCAGTTATTAGATAATTACTTAAAGATGAATGGATCTAATTACTTAAACTACAGATGACGTACTAGTAAATAAGATTCGTGATATAATTTTTCTTAGATAATGAGATACAAACTTTCCTTTAAAAGCTAGATGAAATTATTGTTAATTTTATAAATAAAAAACATATAAATAATTTAATAATATTTAATTTATAAATTAATCATTATCCATTATTTTTAACGGTTTATACCCACGAAAATACACGGAGATAAATTTACAAGGTTGCAATAGTGTTCACTAGTTTTTGAAATTTCTAACTGAATTTAGCTTTCGCACGGTTCTGTAATTGTAATGAACTGGACTGGACCCGAGCTCATTGGATTCGAACCAGTAATAAGTAATGATAAACAAATATTTTTAAAAAATATATATATTTGAGTTTAAATCGATTTTTAGATCGGTCAGTTTTAATCGATTCGGTTATAAATTAATTTGAGTTCATCCGATTTAACTAAAATTTGGATCAATTTTAATATTTTTTGATTTATTTAAAATTTTGAATTAAACTCAAATCATTATATTTAAATTAATATCAAATTTTAAATTAAATAAATTGATTCGAACCGATTTTTTCCCTAGCTAAACTGTCCTTCTGTCTCCATCAAGTAGATCTCACAGCCCCATACAAATTTCCTCCCATGTGTCTTATGATTTATGATTTGATTTTCATTTCCCAGCATTGCTGCCCTGGCAACATCTGCTTATGTCTTAACTAAGACATGGTGTGTTATATAGCCGCCGACTGTCCCACGATACTTTCATATTTATTACACAATGTGCATCACAATCATGGCAAAAAGAAATTTTCATGGTAGTAGGAATAGGAGAGGAGATATCATAGAGTAATCTTCATCCAAGAAAAAGAAGAAAAAAAACACAGATTACTTTCATAATTATCTGTTTTTTGTTTCAGTTAATGTTATAAATTTAGGGATGTATAAAAATATTTGATCCAACTGATTTGATTATCGGTTTATTTTCTTTAAAATTTTAAAAATCTGATTTGATTTTTAATTTTTTAGATTAAATATGGGTCGTAATATTTTAAGTTTTAATTTATTTGAATATCCGAAAATTTAAAATTTCATGAATGTCAATCTTGTTATCTTTAATCATTTTATGCTTATTAAATTTGAAAATCTAAAAAATCAATTTTTTATAGATATGAATCTTTATATTCAAAAAATTCAGAAATATTATCATCATATCCGAAAAAAAAATACTTAAATTAAATTATATATTTGAATAATTAAGTATCCAATATCTAAACTCAATATTTTTTTAAGTATCCAATATTTTTTAATCATTATCGAAAAATACACGATAAACTCAACATTTTAAACCATAATTTTAAATTTTAACATTATATCATAATCATAGACATATATTTAGATCTAGGATTGCTCCCCTCGCATTATCATGCCTGCATGAGTATGTCTTTGAAACTAACCTCGTTATGGAGTGGGGATGACTGTCCAAGCCATCTTTATAAGTGTGCCATTCTTTTCAAAAGGAACCATCATTTGATTTTAATGTGGTGTGGGGGAAAACACTCAAAGACAAGCTTGTCTTGTTTGGAGGCAGATCATCATACGACAATGTGATGTAATGGGAAGGACAATCATCACTGAGACTTGAGGGCAAAGAGACCAGGGATTTTGATGGATACAGGGTCTTTGTTGCTTGTCTTTATGCAATCTGGGATGTATATCAGCTTTATAGAACAAAAGCTAAGATTCCCCATGGCATTGTTTTCATAAATTTCAGCGTCGATGTAGGCGTTTTATTTATGTATGTCAATCATTTTTATAGATACTAAAGAGAATGATCAAAAGTGGTGGAATGGAAAAGTGTTTTTATTTGAAATTTCAGTGGATGCAGGATCACAAGTGGTGGAATGGAAAAGTGTTTTTATTTGAAATTTCAGTGGATGCAGGACCGGCTCAGGGCCTAAACGAGTCGAGTTGAGTTTGAATATTGTTAAGTTTAAGTTTAACTTAAAATATTCGAGGATAAATTTAAATTAACTCGTAAATTCGCGAACGTAAAATTATTAAACTTGGTCTCCACTCGAAAGCTCGAAAACTTAAAGTTATCATGCTCAAATGAACTTGGAAAAAATAGAGCTCAAACTTGAACTAAAATCTAATTTGCTAAACCTTATTCCCCAAAACCTATAAGACATTGTTAACTCAGCTAACCATAAATCTAAGACGAGGCTCTAAAGCTTGAATGAACCCCAAACCCCAAAATCAAACCCTAATTAAACAGGAATATAATATATTTTTTAGTAGCTCGCAAACTTTTTTAAATCAGGTATTGTGTAGTTTGTTTCGACTCATTAAGAACTTGAGTTAAATTCAATTAAATCGAGCTTTAACTTAATCAATTCTAGTAACTTATAATCTATCTCGTCTCATTTACAACCCTAACGGTGAACGAGCCACAAGCTACCCTAAGGAAACACAAAACAAAGATAATTAAAAGGAAAGGTAAATTCAATGAAAAAGGTCATATGATGAAGCTATAAACTTGATGGGTATCATTACAAATAACTATCTCATTGGTTCTTGATTCACTTTTGTTTTGTTATCCATATCTTTCATCATTAGGCATCGATGTGTCTCAATATACAGTACAAAGTTTAATAATATTTTCAAGTCTTTTTTCTTTCAAGTCATATCTGTAGCACATTTCAAGTTCTCTAATGACTTTGTTGACTAAAATACATTCACGTTTAGGTGATATTCACTTGTATCATCAAATGTTCGAACCATGGAGATGACATTGTTCGAGGAAAAATCATGAATCCCAAACATGATCCGGACCGAAAGGGAAGAAAGAACTGGTTATACGTTTTATACTCCAAACCATTGATATAACAATAGAGAAGAGAATTGAAGCAGAAAAAAATTAATAATATGATACATGTTCCAAACCAAACCAATCCAAAGTACAAGTGAAAAAAAAAAACAAATCAAAGGAAGGAAGATTAGAGGGCATGGGAAACAAAATCAAGAGACATGTCCTGGTCTAGTAATTCCATCACATTGACAGTGGTAGGTGTATGCAGATTGAAAAGGAGGTCATTGTTATTATAGCACTGCCAAAACCAACAGTCCATATCTTGGCTGCTAGTGCCGCCACTAGTTGCATCATCTCTAGACTTTGGACTTGGATGGTGTGATTGCGAAGAACTAGCGGTGGTCTTATTTTTGATCCCCAGCTTCTTGCTCAAATGAGTGTTCCAGTAGTTCTTTACTTGGTTGTCTGTTCTTCCGGGAACTCGGCCAGCTATGAGGGACCACCTGTTGCCGAGGAGATTATGGAGGCGGATGATAAGATCATCCTCTTGGTCGGAGAAACCGCCACGCTTGACACCAGGGTTAAGATAATTGAGCCACCTCAACCTACAGCTTTTGCCACATCTGTTGAGGCCTGTAAGTTTTGGTATCCGATTCCATTTGCCTTTGCCATGCTTCCTTACGTAATCCATCAGGATCCTGTCCTCCTCCTCGCTCCACAGACCTTTCTTATATTCACAACTCTTTTCTTTCATCTTCCACACCCGCTTGGATATATCCCAACTCCAATTACCACTTCCACTATATATATATATATATATATATATATAGTTATAGTTATAGTTATGATGTGAGTGAGAAAAGTGAAAGGTAAAGAATATATTTGTATTTGAGGCCTACCAACCAAAAGTAAAAAATTCACTTTTCTTGGTGGGGCACACACTACCTCCGCCTTTCAATGCCTATTCTTCAAACTGCTACACATACCATATTCTGAGTGACACTGTCACGCCCCAAATCTGGGGGTGGTAGTTTCCAACTTAATAGAGTGAATCAGGGAAGAAGGGGGCTAAATTGTTTAAACATCAAATTAAGAGACTAGTTGAGAGTTTTTGAATTTTGGGACCATTTAGAACGCATACTGAACTTGAAGTGCTTTTCTGTAAACACTAGAGGAAAGCAAGGACTCACATTGCTATTTTCCCATTCCATAGTATTACTACCCTGGACTCTGAACTTATCTTTTGTTTTATATTTGTTTTTTTCATATTAATTAACACTTTAAAAATAGATTTAGAGCCAGTTTGACATTATTTTAAAAAAATACTTTTAAAAAAATATTTTTAAATTATTTGATTTAAATAATTGATTAGTATTATTATCAAAAAAAAAAAAATACTTGTAATTAGATTCAAGTAATAGCATATAACAGAATATACTTTCCATAATTGTTGGTGGGCCATAGATCCCTCGTGTCCGTAGCAAATTTCATAAATTCAAGTTTAGCACTCAAATTTCATGTATCTTGAGTATAACTGTAAACTTAGTTTCAAGTCAGGTTAGTCTTTGTATGTTTGCAGCAATGGTAAAAACATGGTTTGCAAAAGAAAGGAAATATCCTATCCAATACACTAATAATGCCTACAGCTAACTCATTCAAATCCACAAACACGTGCTAGAAAAACTTATCTAAAGATGAGGATGTGCGCGGATGCCAAGAAACCTTAAATATCCATTGGGGCCGCACCCTCGTCGGTAGAACCACCCTGATCAGCTGCAGCCTCTTGTTCCGCAGCAGCACCGGTTTCAGCAGGTCCTTCTTGCTCTCCCACAACATCAAAGGCATTGATCATTTGTTGTACAGTTTCCTGATCCAAAATATGGAACGACTCCCCGACCCCTACCACAGCAACTGTACATATTGAACTTTTTAGAGTTTCTCCTTGCAGGGTTTCCCTTATTGCCATAAGAGCATCTTTGATCAGATCATCCCGAGAGGAATTTGCAAAGTTCTCAAACCTGCGTTCCAAGTATGTCTTTGCAGCTTGTGAGCGGGATCTAATGGCAAAAGCCTCATACTCAAAGTAATTTCCGCTTGGGCAGTTGTAATAGAGATGAGCCCCAGATTCATCCAAGCCAGTAACCAACAGGCCAACGCCATAAGGTCGTTTCCAAGACCGCTGAGTGCAGACCTGCCATCAAACACAAGCATTTCCTCCTTTTCAATTGTACAAAAAATAATAACACTATCATGTTGATAGGGTGCGTGTTCCACAAGATACTGCTGAGCAATATACAAAATTTAGCGACCAATCGAATGGCAAAGCACAGAATAGGAAGGAAACAAAGAAAAATGATAAAAATCAGAGGGCTTCCACAACTATTATATAACTATCATAGAGGCATAAGAAATCATAGATAATCTATCACAACTTACAGTCACCGACTCTAATCAAACCTCAACGACTTGACATCATTCAAAAACTCTATCATCAACAAATATACAGATCAAGTAATCAAAAAAAGTTGCAAAAATACCACACGGTCACATAACACCAGCACAGCTAAAACCAAGCACACAAAAGCACGCCAAGGCGCAAAGAAACCATCAACCCATTCAAACCTCAAATGCTTACATCCGATTATACTCTCAATCATTCAATTGGAAAAAAGCATAACAAGGTACTAAAACAGTAATTGTAATACACTCACAATCTCCAACAATCTTTCCAAATCAACCTTTGTATGCACATACCAGATTGTTATCTGAAAGAGCAACTCGGTGCAAAGTTTAGCAACTATCAAGAAAAACTAACCAACTGAATCCTCTTTTCCCTTCAGTTTGCATCATACTAATCCTCATTATCCATTTCATTTTCCTCTATGCCAGATTGAACTTTGGATATTACTTTAATCATGGCCAAAAGCAAATAGGCGGCTCAATTCACTTTAAATTCCACATTACTTGATCCATCAATGCTTCCAACACAAAAGCCTTAACTGCGAGATAATCTTCATTGAGAAGATACCCTGGTTAAATCAATTTCCATTTTATGCTTAATTTTGCAGTTCTATTAACTTTAATGCTTCAGTAGAGACTCGATAATTAGGGTTTCAAATAGCGACTTCTCAAAGAAAACCCAAAAATCAACATCACCAATCAGTTCAGCAACACTCAAAAAGAAGTTCATTTTGCATTTTTTAAGTAAAAGTTCACAGATTTATAATTTCAAGAAACGAAAAGGACCTGAGCTTTATCGGCAAGTTGGACGACAAGTCTGCCCACAGGAAGCGACGATTCATACGTGAAACTGTAGTTAATACACTCGTTCCTCATATACCGAGAGAGAACGCGGCCGTCGGCGGTGAGACCGGCGATGGCGACGCCGATGTGGTCATCCACTTTGAAGATCTTCTTCTGGTGAGAAGACAACTCGGAATTAGCCTTGTTGACGCAACCCAGAACGATATGAGTCTTAGATCGAAGCCCGATCGCCGCCGAGCCTTGCTTCACGGCTTCCATGGCGTATTCCACTTGGAACAACCTCCCCGCCGGACTCCATGTCGTCACATCGGTATCGTACTGGTTCCTGAACATTTTCCTCTACGCCACCGTCTTAATTACTAGTTTTCCTCAATAGGATTTCAGCTCTCTTTTTTCTGGGTATTTTAAGAAGGTTTTTTCTTCTTCTTCAAGACAGATTTGAGAACGGTATACAGTTAAAAACGAAAGCCCGTTTGATTGCTTTGGTTCTATGTCGATATCATTGGGCCATCGATATAGAAATGGGCCGATATAAAAATGGTCATTGTTCAGAATATGAGGTGGTCGTTTTTAATAATATTATATCTAAAATTTAAATTTATATTTTTAATTTAATATATCATATTAATGTACTTAATACTTATAGATTATTAAATTCATATTCAATTATAATTTATGTTTAAAATTTAAAATTATTTTTTAATAATATTATTTTCAAGATTTAAATTTAAATATCTTGAAATACAATATACGTTACCATTATATTTTATACCTAACGTTTGTCGATTTTTATTTCACACTCTAATACTTTTTTAATAGACATTCTAATACTTAGATTGAAATAAAAAAGGGAATTTTTTATTTTAATATAAAAATAAATTTAATATAAAAAATAAATTGATTTTATATTGTAAAATATATTAAAATTTTTATGAGATTTATAATAATTTGTATAATTTTTAGGAAATATTATTTTTTACTTTTACTAAGTCTTTAACTCATAATTAAAACAAAAAGATGTCAATTAAAAACTTTAATCATACCCTTTAAAAGATTATTGATATAAAATTATGATTTTTAAATAAAAACAATGAATCTTTTAGTTTTTTATTAATTTTCCAATGTTATAAAAAATCCACCCACCAATTGAGAAATTAATAACTTATGATATATAGAAATGTAGAGGAACTTTCATTGAAACTGAATAGAAATGAAGCCTATCATTCTCAGACAAAGAGACATTGACTTGGCAAGGTCTTCCTTTTTTGTCCCTGAGTTCTTTGTCCTTAGCTTGACTTACACACTGAAAGGGGAAACGAAAAGTCACCCCTGTCCCTGGAGTCACTTCCACCTGTCAATTTTGAATGTAAACCGGACATTTACTACCACATCCGAAATTTTTTGAGTTATTTAAGTTGACGAGTCATATTTTAAAACTTAAATTTTATTTGAATTTTTTTTATTTGAGTCAAATTTTTGAATTTTTTAAAAAATAATCATAATTACTTATCATGTTATAGTATAATTTAATTTTAACTTTTAAATAATTTTTTATAATATATAATATATATAAATAAAAAATTGACAAGGTCATCCCTATAATTTATCACACATGATACATTAACATTGTGAAAAATTAGACAAATTACAAAAATAAAAGATTTATGATTAAATTTAATATTTTTAAAATAAATTTAATTGATAAAAAATTAGGGTAAACAATATATATAACCACTTAATTATAATTATTTACATAAAACTAGAATAATTACATATTTAGTCCTCTATTATTTATATAATCTATCAAATTGATCTTAATTTTATTTAATAAAATAAATTAATTATTTAATAAACATATGTCATCACTTAATTAAATAATTAATTTATTTATTAAATTAAAATTAAGATTAAATTAATAGATTACGTAGCTAATAGAAATCAAATATACCATTATAATAATTTTATTTAACAACTATATCAGTATCTCCGGTTTTTAACAATTAGTGACTTAATTGGACCAATTAAATACTTATATAATATATTAATTAAAATTAAAATATAATAACTAAATTGACATTAACTCTATAGTTAAATGGTCATCTATGTAATTTACCCAAACAATTATAAAATCATGAGCAAAGCAACGCACCTCTATATAACGCCCAGCATCGAATCGATTCAAATCATTCCTCTTCCACAGCACCGTCTTATTAAGTACCCACCTTCTCGAAAGCAACCTTAAACCTTCTCCTCCATTTCCCCTGTAACTGTTTTCTTAAACAAATATGGATTCCTTTGGATTTGACAACGTTAAGGCAGAGAAAGAGGATGCTATGCGGAGATACAACATGGAGAAGAAGCTAAGGTCTGGTCTGCAATTGACCGGGGTTTTGTTCGTGTTGTTTTGGTCATCATGCTCTTGGTTACCCACGTTGATTCCCGACGTCGTAGAGGTTGCCGGAGATATTCACCTCCGTTTTAACAACACCCTTAACGAGCCTGTTTCGGTTTTCGTTGTTTTAAACATCCTCATCGTCTTTGTTTATGTTCTGTCTAGCCAAAAACAGACCCAGAAAAAATCTGATGTATACGACGAGTATGTTGGTTCTCGTCAGAGAATTGTACCGGCATCCGCCTTCTCCACTGGCAACGATGCGGTGGACAGACAAATCGTGGTCGCGGCGGAAAATGGGGTTTCTGTTGCGGAGGAAACAAAACGTTCCTCCGTAGCCACTGCCGTTGAGGAGACCACGGTGGACAAGCAAATCGTCCCGGTGGAAAATGCGGTTGCTGTTGCAGTGACAAAACCCAAGCCTTTAATGACACGATCGGTGCTCTCGGAATCTGGAAACCAACGTCGTCGCCGGGAGTTCAGAAGATCGGAGACGGCAATGATGGCCAGAGAGCTGGTGGTTTCCACGACTGACCCACCGAGGAAATCGCTCGATGAGATGAGCAACGACGAGTTCCGGTTAATAGTCGATAGTTTCATTGCGGAACGAAAGAAGACTTTTATCCAAGAAAACTGCATGTCGATTGTGGTTAAGAATTAGAAGATCGTAGATTGATTACTGTGTGAGATGTACAGTCAAAATTTTCCCAGATTTTCTTGGAAAGTAGAAATTTTTATGGGATCCTTCCTGGAATTTTTTTAGCTCAAATAATTGACAATTGAGATCAATGTTCTTGTTACATGTTTGGTTCTTTCAACGTCATTTCGACACCCTGTTGCCTTCGTTGTTTGTGAACATGATTAAAACAAAGATTAGCATTACCATTTTAGTCAATTATGTCATTTTCATGGACTCTCAACTTGATTCCTCTTCTAAATTCCCTAACCATATTTTTATTTCTCACACAAAAAATTATTAAAAATTTAAATTATATTTTAATCTTAATTTTTACGTTTTAATCCTTATATTTTTAAAAGTATACACTTAATTTTTAAACCCTAATTATAACCTTTTACTGAGAATATTAATAAAAACATAATTAAAAAGCAGACGGTTTAATTTCAGTTATTCAGAAGATGATTTCATGGAATTGAAATGTGAAAATACGACATATTGATCAATCTACCGATGAAGTGACTGATGTTCTTGCTACTACCTTGCATGGTCAACCACCAGAAGTCTTATTAATGAATGTTGCTTCAGTTTGGGTATAAGGAATTGTTTAACTTGAGGCTCATCAATCTTAGTTGTATTGGTTGATTTTTTTTTTATTATTATTAAAGTTTTATGTGTTTATGTTGTAAGTATGATTTCTTTGTTGTTTTTGCTTATTTGTCTTGAGTAGATCATGTTAGAGAACAATTCGTTACTCTGTTCAAATTATCATATGCACTATTTTTTCTTTATTTAGGTTTTAAGAAATTTTTTAGCGAGGCATATGATAATTTTTCTTTCATCTATTAAACAAAAAAACAAACGATTTATATTCGATTAATATTATTTTTTTATCGAAATTACTTATTAAATTCTAACAATTAATTTTCCATTGGTTTTCACTGCCTTGACAAAGGGACCCATTGGGAAAAGAGAAAAAGGTTGATATTAAGGCAGTAGTGGCTTAGTCGGTGGTTGCAGGGAAACATTGCCTTCGAAAGTGGGGTTGGAGTTCCCTTAGGGTCCGTGGGATCCCCTCAATTTTGTACCCATATAGTCTCCGGCATTTAAATTACGACCGTGGTTGTATTACTTATCAGTTTATATTTATTAAAATTAAAATTTATAAACGATCAATAGTTCGAATATCAATAAAAATTAGAAATCGTAAAAAACTGCACTATGATATTGTGGTAGCAGCTGCCATATGTTTCTTCATAACCAAGAACACAGTATTTCTGCAACCAAAGCAGGGCAAAAAGAACATGACTTTTCCCTTGTTTATTTCCCGACCGTGACACCCAACATTTAGATTCCTGTTTTGTTGTTCCTGATCTACTTGTCAACACCGGCAACTGTATAAATTAATTAGAAATCCATAATAAAGTCGGGCAATAGGATCAAATTAATTATTTTCGAAAAATTTCAAACTATATTCTTGAACTGCTAAAATATTGTTCAATCTTTATCGATTTAGATTTTTAGGTATTAAAAATTAATTTCGGGTAAATGACACAGACTTTACTTATTAATCAAAGGTCAACTTCATGATATTAATGATTTAATAAGATTTGACAGTAGAAGACTTAACCCACGTTGTGATTTAACTAAAATAAATATTGTCCCTGCTCCTGTTCTAATTGGATGCCAAACTGTCCAAGTTTCTTAATGGTATAAAGCCAAAAGAAAGGATCCATAATATGTAATTAAACAATCATTTACCTTTTATTCTCTATCTAATTTATTTTTTTAATAAACTAATAATGATTACGTAATCACTTTGCTAACATCTATGGTATTCGAACTTGTGATCTCTAGAAACTAATGACTAGGGTTAGAGCGCTCGTGCTATCTAATTTAACTTTTAATATTTTGTTTAAACTTAAAATATTTTTTACGGATAAAAATTATTGATCAATTAATGATAAATATCTTAAAATGATTTAAGGAAATCACATATCATAAGAAAAAAAAATTATATAATTTTATAAAAATATATTTTGACTGTTATGTAATACTAGTACCGCAACGTACATTGCCATATAGGTTTGATTGTTGTATCATTATGCAAATTTTTTTCGAAATTAAAGGTCTTAACCGTAAAAATTTTTAGATTTTTAAATATAACTAGCACCAAATTATTGACTATAACAAGATATATATATATAAAATTTTTAAATTTTTATATATACCAAGAAAAATTATAGAATTTAACAAGATTCATATACATATAATAAATCATAAAATTTGTACATGTTGAACTGTTATCCAGAAAGAAAACAGGTTCCGTTGGTATCTTTTTCATCTCAACCTTGGGGGGTTCAGTGAGTGGTAGATGAAGAACACCCAAGGCAATATTACAACAATACTACCAAGCTTTCAATCCTTTAGTTATAGAGTTGGATTGTTAGAGCCTAGCCCTAGAGGCATAAGTTTTATCTGCACTTTCTGTGACCATCATTTTGTAAAATAATAAGAACTTACGATCAGCCCTAGTGCTGTTATGGTGTGGAGTCATGAGCCAATGGCTCTACAACCATGGGGTTTTGGAAAACTTTGTTTCCCTGGAAGACCAGGTTCTAAACCACTGCTCACAGAACTTAAAATTCAGAAAAATGCAGACAATATGTCTGATACCTTTACTGGGATCCAAAAGGAAAGAGAACCAAGTAAGAAGGGGGGATTTCACCCTTGCCTTCGTGATGAAGGCAGTTAGTTACCTAGTGGGGTAAAAGATCTCCAAATTTGTCCGAGAATAACAACAGTTATATTATTACCCACACGCTTCAAAGAGAGCTGAACGTGGTGGAGGCTCTTTCGTATCATATCATCTGTAAGAATCACCTTTTTTATTACACTGTTGTTCCACGCATGATTAAGCTCTTTCTTATCATATCATCTGCCTTTGGCCTTTGCTTTTGGTTTCAGACATTAGAGCTGATGGTGGTGGAGGCTTCATTTCAGCTTTAATGGACGCTTTACTGAGTTTTCCTGCCTTTGATCCTTTAAAGCTGAACGTGGGGTTTTTAAGCAGTAAAAAAGATTAAGAATTTAAGACACAACACAACTTGTTTGAAATGAGATCTCTTAACCTCAACTGGTAATTATTTTTGTAGCTTTCCCAGATTCTGTCTCTGTGGATTTGGAGGATTTGCTTTGAATGTCTTTTGATTAGGATCTGCTGTCTGCTGTCAAGGGAGAAGCAGACATTGTCAACTGACATGCCAAAAGGAAATTTTGAAAGACTGAAACCCAACAAACCCTAAAATTGTTGATATTATTTAAAACCTATATCACAAAGAAAATGGGAGGAGAAAAAGAAAGAAAATTGAAAATCTATGCAGAAATCGAAATGGTGCGTTAAATTTATTGAATTATTTTAAATTAGGATCTAATTAATAGAATGTATAAATTTTAAAGATTAAAATTATTATTATACTAAATTATTATTTTAAATTTAATGATAGAATGATTTATTTATTATAAAATTTTAATTGAGTTTTGTGTTCTTAAACTTATATAATGAAGTGACTAAATTGTTACCATAGAAGAAAAACGACTTGTTTATTTTTAAACCTATACTCAAATGTTACTAAATCTAAAATTGGGGGACCTCTAATATAATTTAGATAATATATTAGACATGATACGAAAAATATATCAGTTTATATATTAATTGTATTAGTAACAAGTGTTTGATTTTAAACATTGTTTAACATATTAATTATTCTAATAATATGTTAAATGTAAAATTAGAGAATTTAATGGAAAAATCTGAGCTTATAATGATATATTATTATTGTTTTAAAGAATCAATCAATTGCACGAATTATCTAGCTTCAGTGGTTAAGGAATAATTGTTATTTCTAGAAATCACGAGTTTGAGCACCGATAATGTCAGCATAGTATTTGAGCAATCAATATCTTTAATTTAGGAGAAGTAAGAGATCTAGGTAGTGTAGTATTTATATAACGAATGTTTGAAAAAAATAAAATTATATTGCAATTAGATTCTTTAAGTAAGATTAAATGTTCAAATCCCGATATCATAAACAGAAAAATGTGGATTAAGAGGTTGACATCCCCATTGAAAACACCAGCTGGTATATACATATATAGACTTAAGCAATCAAATATGGGTGCTCGCTTAGTTACTTCAAACCCCTAAAACAAAACAACAAAACAGATCAACTTTCTGGAGCTGGCCTACTCCACTAAGCATTTGTACTATAAAAAACACAAGTGAAGAAGGTGTCCAAACCCAACCAAAGCACAAAACCAGCAAACTGCATCCTCTGTATCCATGTCTGCTCTCTTTCACAGACAACTTTCTTTGATTTCACCAAAAATATTTTTGTTAGCTATGCTTACATTGGGTGGTTTTTACTTTTAGGCATAGTGATCTTTGCACTTCTTTTATGTGTACTTGTCTCTATCTTACAGGGGCCCCACCCCTAATTGTCACCTATTTGTGATTCGATATCGACCTGAACATAATATCTAAATTAATTCAAAATCTGAAATAAACTGAATCAAACAGATCTGAATAGATCCGAACAAATTTTTAAATGAATTGAGTAGACCTGAATCAAAACCATATGAATCTAAAATAACATGAACCGAAGGTAACCTGAAATAAAGAAAATATATTTAAAAAATAATGAAAATTTAATATGAACCTTGTATAACTCACCGAAAAGTCAAATATATTAGTATCTTATAAAATCATATCTAGGTTTAAAAAATTCATCGGACCTAAAAATTCAACTGAAATATATTGATCTCATACTAAACTGATTTTGAGTCGACCCAAAATCAATTGACCAGAAAATACCCGACTTAAAATTATCCGATTCAAAAATCAATCGAACTGATATAATCCGAACTCGAAGCAACTTCTGATTGCATATGGGATTGGTTGTTGTCATTTTCATTTCCCACTCACAGAGGATGGCACAACTTAACACACACAATTGGAAAACAGGGTCAGCTTATATAGAGGTTAGAGGTTGTCAAGTGGTCTCAGTAGTAATAGAACATATGAATCTGGATAATTTATTTGTATGGCTAGTGTGCATTATTTTTAATAATCGTTTATTTTTTTAATTTTTTGATAAAATATATTTTATTAATAAAATTATTTAAACTCGAATTCTTTAAATAAATATTATCTTTTTTATTGTGATTATAACAATCAGAATTACTCGTTGAATTCGATTATTATACATTAATAAATAACGTTGTTAGAATAAACCATCTATATTAGAGGTTTTCGGGAACAACATATTAATATAAATTAAAATTTAAAATGATATTAAAAAAAATCACTCTAAAATTTTAAAATTTATATAATTTTTTTAAAAGAAAATTATTTTATAAGTTTAATCCCTCGCTCCCCGTTTTTTGTTCTATAAATTTGCTTCTCCATTCTCTCAAAATCCTCTTCCACTTTCACTCTCTTCCCCCTCGTAGAGTTGAGATTTTCTTCTGTTCTCTTCTTGAGCTGCTGGTTTTGGCTCAACTATTTCTTCTATCTCTGTTGTTCATGCTTTCTTCTTGTTTGGTGTTGTAAATCTTGATGTTTGAGATTTCATGTCTCCCGTTGTGAGTGAAATCCTCCGGTCGGGGTTTATGATAAATTCTTCACTCAGGCGCAGGACACATCTAGTTCAATCTTTCTCAATCGTCTTCCTCCACTGGTTCTATGTTTTCCATAAATAAACTTTCTGCAATCGCTTGACTTCCATTTCATATATGCATGCAACAACATAATTACTTTCTGGGGAAAAAAAAGTCATTTTCTTGGTGTAAATATATATATAGCATGGCTTCGTCTAGTGGAAACTCCAACTCTTCAGGTTCAACTCTGCTTCAGAATTCAGGGTCCTATGAGGATCAAAGAAAAAGAAAGAGAATGGAATCGAACAGGGCATCAGCAAGGAGATCCAGGATGAGGAAACAAAAGCATTTAGATGATTTAATGTCTGAACTGAGTTTACTAAGGAAAGATAATTACCAAATCCTCACCAGCATCAGCTTCATCACCCATCGGTACATGAACATGGAGGCTGACAACTCTGTTTTGAGAGCTCGGGTTATGGAACTAAGCCAAAGACTGGATTCTCTAAACCAGATCCTTAATTACCTCAATAATCCACCAATAAGCAACGGGGTTTCTGAAACTGAAGCTTTTGAAACAAGTCCTGAAAAAAGCTTCACCAATTTCATCCACCCTTTCAATTTGCCTTATCTTAACCAACCCATTGTGGTGTCTGCAGATATCTTCCAGTACTGATCCACTGATACTAAATGGCTTAAACAGAAATCAATCGAACAGGGAACTAGAAAGCAAGAGCTTCCTGATAAATATGAAATTAAGGCTCTCTTTCGGTTTTTGTTGCTGTAAAAAAAATGGGTGTTTCTGTCTGATATATATGATATGGTGTCTTCTCTTGTTTGTTGTCTTCTTCCTTCCATTCTTCATAATTTATGGTGTCTTCTCTCTGTTGTTTGACAAATGATTGCTGGAAAGTTTAACTGATGCAGAAATATAAACATTTAGGGACCAATATGGAAAAAAGTCTAATTCCATGGGGCAAAATGTGAATTACCCCTTTACTAAAAGTAAAAGGTAAAAGCATTTCTCAAGGCCACGTGGAAAAATCACAGCAATACATAACTCAAAAGCCCATAATTTTCTGGGTCGTCCGATCTAATGACATTTTTCTCCGATCTTCTCCGCCAATTAATAATTTACAATTCCAGAAATCCATGAGTATATAAATTACAGCAGACGGCACCGTCTTTTTTCCGCTCCATCCTCCCTTGAGTTCTCTCGCGCGGAAACCATGACCAGCTCCTCCGCTCATTCACGCAAGGTTTCTATTCTCTCTTTTTTATTATTATTATTTTCTTGTTTATTTGCCCTAGTTGATGTTGCGTCTTCGAATTTATTTTGATTTATTCTCTTTTTTGTTTGGATTATCTGTTTGCGTAGGCTTTAAGCAAGATCGCCTGTAATAGGCTCCAGAAAGAGTTAGTGGAGTGGCAAGTTAATCCACCCAGTGGATTCAAGCATAAAGTGAATGATAATCTCCAAAGGTTTTTATATTTTTCCTCTTTTAATTGATTTTTACGGGTTGTTCTATTAATCGAGGGATTGATTTGGGAATTTAGTCTTTAATTTGATGAATTTCTGTTTTTTTGTTGGAAAGATGGATAATCGAAGTCAACGGAGCTCCCGGAACGCTGTATTCTAATGAAACTTATCAGCTTCAGGTTGACTTTCCTGAGAATTATCCTATGGAGGCACCCCAGGTACCGCTTTTGCTTTCCATTTACTTATTGTTTGTTACTGTGTAAATAGTGAAAGTGAAGGCTTATGAATGGAGATTATGGTATTCGGTTGTTGATTGAGCAGGTGATTTTTGTTCCTCCAGCTCCTCTGCATCCTCATATTTACAGCAATGGGCATATTTGTTTAGGTATTGATGTTAGCTTTTTTGTTAATCATTGCTGGACTTGTGATTTGTTAAGGATAATTTGTTTTGTACTTGTTTCTAACAATTATTTTGAACAACTAGTGTTTTTTCTTCTTGTTGGTAGAAGAATGCATGATGTTTACAGATGAGACTGATAGAGAATGTTGGTTTGTAAATTTTACTGAACATTATATGGTTATTCGTAATCATGATTGTAATGGTTCTTTTTTGGCATGTCACTTTTGAGTTCCCGGTTTCCTCTCCTTTATGGAGAATATTTGGTCATTAGTCATGCATTATTTGTAAAATACAAGTACGATTGTTATGATAGATTTTAAGAAATGGCGTGTTGTTCAAATGGGAGGTCATATTCTAATGTGCCAATGGTTTGTGCTTTTATTGTTTTTAAGAGTAACTACGTAATTGATTAGCATCTTTTATCGTTATTCATAGTAGCCCTTGAACCTATTATTTATAATTTGAACTATTCCCTTATGCTGATATGTTGTCATTTTTCATCATTTGTTTTTCTAGTCTAGCTGTGAGAATGTGAGTACGTTAAGCTTTTCTGAAAACTGTTGAAGTATGTTACACTGTTGCAGAGTGTTGAATGTTAAATTTCCGATGTTTGTTTTTCAGAGGTGACTAGATAGAGAGACAGAATCAAACATGTTACTGTCATGTGCTTGGGGAAACTATGTTCTAGTATATTTCTGATTATGGAAAATGTTTAAGAGAAGTTGGTTGATCACCTAATGGAAATATTAATTAGTAAAAAAGATATATTGGAAGGTGTCTAAGAGAGTTAAGTCGTTGTTTGCATTTAATGTGACTAGTTTGTAAGTGAAGTATTTTTTTTATCAGTTCACTCATCACAGCGGTGAGCGACTCTTAACTCCCTATAATGTAGTATGTATCATACAAGCAAGTGAAATAAGCTTCATACTAATGTTTATCTTATGTGTTTGGGCTCTACATGATTCACGTGGTTTTGATGATTAGGTAATTTTCACTAAGAGTCAAATATGTCATTTTGGTTCCGGTTGTTCATTCTTGAGATGCTGCCTAATTGTAACATTTCTGGCCTTAAAGAAATCTATTAGGCAATGTGTTTCATGCATCAATCTGTAGTTTATCTGGCAAGATTTCTTGATAATTTTTGCTTTATGTGCATGTGAGTTTGCATTGTTGTCAGGTTTCTGTTACTCATGATTATTTGGTTGGAAGTTAGCAACACCATGGATTGCATGAACCATAACTTTGTTTTTGGCAGATGTTTGATGAAAAAAATGTCATTCTGTAATTTTTCTGGTATGCATTTTAGACCAGAATAGGTTGAGGAGGCAAATAAAAAACATTACAAGGGTTAATTAGAACAATTAGGCGCACCGAGTTCTTGGATAATGTAGAACAACAGGAAAGGCTGCTTGATCATTAATGTCCATGTACCTTTCATCGTCAAACACATGGTCAGTTTATCTAGCTAACCAACATTGAAAATCGTGTGGTGTTCATATTCTGCAGATATTCTGTATGATAGCTGGTCCCCAGCCATGACTGTGAGTTCCATCTGCATCAGCATTCTCTCCATGTTATCAAGCTCGCCCGCTAAGGTTTTTCGGAATTATTATCAATTCGACCATTTGTTTTTGTTCCCCAGATCCGCTCCTTACCTGTTCAATACTGAAATACATATTTCCCTCTGGACTTGTACAGCAAAGGCCAGCCGATAACGATCAATATGTTAAGAACTGTCGCAATGGCAGGTCTCCCAAGGAAACAAGATGGTGGTTCCATGATGATAAAGTATAATGATAAGAAACCTATTATCTTGAATCTGTGTATAAGAACCGAGGTATGGTGAACTTTTTACATTTGTCTTGCTGTGTATGAGATTAAATTCGAATCTGATTCCCTAATTCAATCAGCAGACTGAACAATCTAAAACTTCCCTTTTCTTTTGAATTAGTTACTTCTTGCTGAGGATTTTTGTTTACTGTTCACCCTTCATTTTTGTTCTTTTACTGTTCAAGTGGGCATAAATTTGAGTCTCGTAAGATTATAGTACGTTACCAATCAGATCACCTAATGTGGGATTGAACAGTTAAATGAACTGTTTTTAGTACCATAAGGAGTTTATCGGTTTAACATCCATGGTTTGGGACGGAAGTAGAATATTTGAAGGCTTAGGATCAATTTAAAATAAGAAAATTCTGTGACGTTAAATGTGAGTTGAATATTATTGAATACTATTAACTTTATTAATAAAGATAAAATTTTTAAAGATTTAATATAAAATTATAAATTATTTAAAATAAAATTTTAATTAAATTAATTATATATTAAATTCTTGAGAATTTTTATCTTTATTAATTAATTTAATGATGTTTATTGGTGTTACGCATGTGGTAGATTCATCTTTTAAAATATAATTGATAAAATGCCACTTTCTCCTACGGTTAAAACGTATGAAAAAATGTTATGTTTCTATCAAAAATTTTAGATGAGTTTGGTTTATTATGTTATTTTTAATTTTATGCAATAATATTTTTTATATATTTTTAAAATGAGTATATACAATTAAAGAATAAATAGTTACATATAATTACATCAAATAGATGAAATAGGATGGATTATAAATAATATAGTAAACTTGGATCAAGAATTTATCATTCTTAACAGGTTTACCGAGTGCTAGATAAGTAGATATATACGCGATTGAAAGTTTAAATTAATACTTGTTTGAGTAAAATTATATGTATATATATTATCACAAATTTGTATATTTATTTATTTTAAAATCAAAATATACACTTATACTAAAAGATTACAATAAGATGTCGTGTTAAAAAATTAAATGTTTATTCGTTTGTGTGACAAATATAATAACATTTTATTTATTTTTATTATTGTTTATCATTCTTCTGTAATTTTTTAATAAATATTTAATTCAACTCATTTTAAATCGTTTTTTTGCACACCTTAAACCCTTCCCTCATCTATTCCCTTTCCTTTCATATATAATTTTTAAAATTTTCGAAAGAATTTCATCTATTTATAATATTTTCACAATGAAAAAATTATATATCGTCTGGTAGTAATTCAAGAAGTAGATCATATTTCATTGAACCTGATAAATGCAGCGTACTATCCATTATTTATTTACGTGTTTAATATTGAAATTCTATAGTTTTGCACTAATTAATAGTTTGATTCATAAACTCGATTTTAAAGTTACGTTCGTACGAGAAATAATCCAATCTTCTCCTACAATGAAGCCATATTTGATGAAGAACTGACTGTGGGTGTGAAAATCTGTTGTCCTGTGGCCAAAATGTTGTTCGGGTCAAATTCCATTTTCATCTCACAGAACCTATCCCACTTACTGCCAAAGTGGTCCATCCACTCCTGCTGCGTTGTGTACTGAGGTAAATATTGCTTCACACCAATCCCAGCTTCATCGCAGTATCTGAGAATCTGACGGTTCTGATCGAGCAGATACGCCAACCTCTGAGCTTCATCCCCGTTATCAGAGGCTGATCTAAGCAATGCCACCAAGTAAAACACATCTTCATCCGGCGTCACCACGGAGCTACGATGGTCCCATCTGCAACATATCAAAGAAGCAACAAAACCATCAACCCAAAGACGGTAAAAGTATCCTTTGCACTCTGAAAAGCATGCTTACATGCATGCATATATATATGTATCATATTTTTATGCATGCATGCAAAGATGACATGTCTTCAACATCACAGATTCATGCATGGGGCCATGAGAAGATAATATCTGCATGTTTCATGCATGGCCATGGCATGGAATATTATTACTTGGTCTTTGTTCATCGGATAGATGAGAATTGGCCCACTCGTTGTATTCCCCAGAATGACCTTGAAGACTCCCTCGTCGAACTCTGCAATCTTGGATTTTGGTATAAAAAGGTTTATCCATGGGTGTGGAACCTCCCACAAACCCTTGGACCGGAGCTTCAACTCGGACTTGTGGACCCGATCCAAGAAATCCACGTACAGCAAATCAGTCGTAAACACTGACGTGGATATAAAATTTAGTCTCTTCAACAAAGATTCCACTTCCTGCAGTAAAAGAAACAGACGTTGATTGGAAGAGAAGATTAATTAAATGTGAACAAATTGGTGTTGGAATCATGGACGGCACAGATTTAGTAATATTTTATGCAATAGTATAACCATAAAGTAGTGTTCGTATAGGATTTTATGAGATAATAGATCACACCAGATCTTCTGCCATGTTTTCTAGCATATGTTTGCATTACATTTTTTATAAGTAGATTATTGGTATTATTAGGGTTAAAATATTAAGTTCAGACAGTATAAACCTAGGATCAGGGGACCAGTTATGGATCCACTGTTATAAAAACAATTGGTAAAAGTTTACGCTTGACATAAAATTATGTGTTTGTCCTTGCGTACCTGATCGATGGTTTCTGCTGTGGATTCATGGTAATTCTTGGCGATTTCCAAGCAATACACAACACGTCCAGTGGCAATCAAAGAGGAGATTTTGACAGGGTTTAGAAGAGAAAAGAAAGATGATCTCCAGTTATTGATGAGCCCTTCATCTACAATTACGAAACCTTCAACGTAATCGAATTTTGGGTGGTCCGGCCGTGCATGAAGAGATATAAGATGTTCTTGGTCACCGGAAAAAGCCGAAAACTCGGAATATAAGACTCTTATCCATCTCACCTAAGCTCATAAATGCAAAGATTATTATATAAATGCTGATCTATGAAAGAACAGAGAGTGAAAGTTATGAGTAGCCTTTGTGGAGCTGGTTCAAGGGAAATTCTAGCTCTGGTGATAATGCCAAATTGTCCTAAACCACCAAGAACAGCATGAAACAGCTCTGCGTTTTGATCTTCTGAGCATGTCAGCAGCTCACCTTTTCCTGTTCATCAAATCCACATATGTATATATATTCTTTGGAGTGTTAAAACTGACATTAAGAGCTTGAAGAACTTGACCTGTTACTACGTCAAGCTCGTGGACGTTGCTAATTTGTGGACCATGATTGAAAGTTTGGCCACTGATTCCAGCATTAGACAAAGTCCCTCCGACAGAAAGGTACAAGTAATCGGTCCATGATTTTGGTGCCAATCCATACTCTAAGCTACTGTTCAATACATCTATCCAAAGCTCCCCTCCCCACACGTCCACGTACCTATCTCGAGCACAAACTCGGGGCAGCGGTGGCTTCCTCCCTGACTCCAACTCACTATCTTCGTTCGACCTACGTATACTCATCTGAATCACCACACCGTTCCCTGTCTGAGCCTGTCCGTTTGTCGAATGCCCATGTCCCCGAGCCGACACGGTAACTCCCTGGTTTGACCCGTAGGCTGCTTTAACGAGTCGAACAACATCCTGAGCCGAAGCGGGGTACAAGACGGCGTGCGGCTGGCGTCGAGTTTGTAAACCGAAATCGAGAGAAGCCTGCTCGACGTCGCTCGGGTCGGTGCTGAGTTTCCCTTCCACACTGGGGTCGATGGGCAATCCAGGTATAACGATCATCAATCTACAAATAACCAACGTTAAAAGAAGTTTGTTTTCCATATCAAAAGTAGAAAAGAAACAATGGTTCTTCACTTCTTCTTCTTCTTCGCCGGGCAAGAAATGGTTTCTTTGAAGATACGATAAAGAAGTGAGAAAGTGCAGAAAACAATGCTTTGATAAGGATGATAGTGCAGAAATCTTTTGATGGCAGCGTCAACGTTATCCCAGAATCACACTTTAAAGATTTTGTACGTAAACATCTAAGCAGCACAGCCACAGATGCAGATTCCTCTCATTGTGGGATTTGAGATTTTGAGGAAAAAAGGTACATTTTTTTGCTGAAACGGCTCTGAGATTATATAAAGGTTGTAAATTTATATTATAGGGTAAAAAGGTGGCGTAACGGAACAAAAATATTGTCTCCCGTCTCTCTATTACTTTTATATACAAATATTAATAAATTACATTTTAGTCTTAAAATTTTAATTTTAATTTTAAAAAGGAATAAAATAAAAGTTTAAGAGTTAAAATATATATATTTTAATTAAGAGCATAGTTAATTAAGCCTCTCATTTATCATGATATATTATGTAATCATGCCTAGGGGTGTGCAAAAAAACTGGTAAACCGAAACCGATTTTAAAACCCGAAAAAACCAAATCGAAAAATGGTTAATCGAACCGAAAAATTTAATTTAGGGTCGGGTTTTTATTTTTTAATAAAAACCGGTTTGGTTACGGTTTACGGTTTTAGAAAAAACGGTTAACCGAACCGACCGGTCATATAATATATATTATTATATTACATATTATATTAATATTTTATATTAAAAATTATATTTTAATTTATTTTATAATTTTAAAAAAGTAAAATTGTAATTTTATTTTATAAAATTTAAGTGTTTAACTTGCTAAAATTAAAAATATATACTAATATCATGTGTTATTTTTTAAAATTATTTATTTTTTTTTAATTTGTAATTAAAATTTATATTGTTAATAAATAAAATAAAAAAACCGTTACCCGAACCGGTCCGAACCGAAGTTTTCGGTTAACCGGATAAATGGTTAACCGGTTGAATGGTTACGGTTTAGGGTTAAAAATTAGATGACCCAAATTTACCGGTTAACCGAAATAATTTACTAATGGTTAACTGAACCCGGTTTTACACACCCCTAATCATGCCGACGTAAAAAAATTGAGATGTGACCTTTAAAATTCTTTAAGTGTATAAAAATTTAAGAAAATAACTCTATTTTTTTTTATTAAAACTCACCTAAATTTAAAGAATAAAATTATATATATTTTTTAACACAAAATCGGTAAAAACTAGTACTCTATTTATATTTTGATATTATTTGTTGCTTTCGAAATCGTAGCCGATGATAAACGAAAGATCCTTCTAATCGAATCAGATTTTATAAATAAAAAACAAAATTTATATTAATTTTCATGGTGTTTTGATCATCATTGCTAGGTAAAGAAGTGAATATATGATACAATAGGTACAGAATGAGGTTAAAAAATGATAATTTTTAATATTTGTATAAGAATTAAAAATATTAGATTTTTTATAACGTTTTGAGTTAGTTTTTTTTGTCAAGTTTCGAAATTTAAAAAATAAGTTTTTGAATTTTTTAATAATATTTTAGGTTGATAGTTTTTTTTTGACAAGTTTTAAATTTTGTCGTGAAAATAACTTAAAATATTATTAAAAAGTCTAACATTTTTAATTATTCAGACAAATTATAAAATTTATCATTTTTTTAAAATCTTAAACAAGACTTTAATTTTTAGACTTTTCGGGGAAAATGATAAAAAGTCAAGAAAAGAAAGATACTTAACTAAAGAGAAGTATGATTATTAAAGTTTATTTTTTTATTTAATTATTTACTTGATTTATTTTTATTTCAACTATTTTATCTTGCATATATATATTTAAAAATATACAATGAAATTATAATTTTTTGCATTTATGTGAAAAAAATAGTTTCGAATTTCCTTTATTTTTTGACAATAAAAAGTTTTTTTTTTCAAACCTATAGTGGAAAGATGGAGAAGAAGTAGTAACAATTTTAAAAATATATATTTTGTACTTATTCAACTATTATAAAAATAATCTAAAATTTGAAAAAAAAATATTTTGATGTTTTAAAACCTCAAAAATACGTGCTATTAATTATTTTATATTTATAAAATATTTTTGAGTTTATTAAAATATTGTTAAAGTGTTTAAAAGTAATTTTAAAGGCTTTAAAATATAAAATCATCATTCATTTAGTGTTTGACATTGTTCATATACGGGTATTGTACATGGTTTTAAAACTCAAAATTTTCCTGTAACGACTATATTTTGATGAGGTATTAAAATCATTGTGTGCAGGGGTTAAGAAGTAACAAAAGTTCATCTTCAAACGATTGTAATTCATTCCGATAATTATAAATGATTACAAACTTATCTTTATTTTATTTACGTATGTCAATATCTTATAAAAAGACGAAGTTCTAATTTAGTCTTAAAAATATTAGAGAGGTATTCAATTACGAGAGAGTGAATGTAAGTACTAGATTCGATCACTCTAGAATTAATTGTGTCAAATTATTTTTATTCTTATTTTGATTTTTTACTTTTTTTAACTTTATAAAAATCTTTACACTTTTCATTAACGATATTCGATCAACGTGTTCTAAGCCCATCACTAACAATCCACTATGCATACAGTTGCAGGCATATTTAATTGGACATGCAGGGTATGGAGCAATGGGCAAAGCTTGTGGTTCACTCGAGGAGATTCCGGCCTCCGAAGTGTCAGAGTGGTTGCCACCATCCAACCAAGATCATGGCTAAAGCAAACCCAAAATTCATATTATGCCAGAGTAGATCCATTTCTTTGACCAAACACAGATACTATACGATAGAAAGCATGCATTAATTTAAATATAAGATGGATTTTCAAATTAAACCAATGACGAAATCATAGAGTAGCCAAATGTAAACACAACCACACATTTATTTAATATCTGTTCCTGTCCAGACAGATATCTGATAAGATCATAGTTTCTGCTGCCATGAAACACTGATTCATGCAGAAGCATGCGAGTTAACCTTATTCTTCAACTCAGTTGGGTTTGGATTCTGAACCTTTTCAACTATGTTGCCTTCTTTCAGGAAGATGATAGTCGGAATTGTCTTAATTCCCCAGTCCCGAGACACAGACTACAAAAACACAAACACCATCGAAGCGTAAGAAAAAAATTTACATAAAAATCAGATGTTTTCATTAAGCAATCGCTTAGGAGATGAGATCCTAGTCCTACCTGCAATTCATCAACATCCACCTTCAAGAATGTGACTTGGGGAAGCTTCTTAGCGAGATCATCCAGGACTGGTGTGACTAAACGGCATGGCCCGCACCATGAAGCTGTGAAATCCACCACCAACTATACAGAAAACCAACAACAGTATGAATAAAGAAGGGGAGGTCAAATCTAACAAACAAGATTCCAAGAAGTCTAAGTTTTAGTATAGATTTTCACCACTTAACCTAATTTCAAACAAACAAAAGGTACAGAACAGAATAGCAGGCAAACCCCATTTTCCCAAACAACCTAAGCAACAAAATTTGAAGCTAATATAAAGAAAGAAGAGTTTTTTACCAGTTTCTTAGAGTCTTTAGCAGACTGTAGGTGCTGGTTCCAGGACTCAACAGTGTTGCAGGCGATAACTCGTCCCTGTTCCGCCATTTTTCCCACTTTTTCGATCTCAAAGCTAATAAACCTCTGCAAAAGGGATTCCTTTTCCTTCTCTTTCGCTTGTCTGATAGCTCCTGCGATGCACACATCCTTTATATAGAAGACTTTGAAGGGTTATAACGGGAATGTCATGGGTAAAAGTTGTGGGAACACATGACGCATTATTTTATGGTCAGCAAGTGGGGGCTTTGACTTAAATCCAGAATGGGATTCCATGTGACATAGGAAATGATTTTCTTTGAATCCAAGTACAGATTCTCCATCAATGAATTTTAGTTAAAAATTATAGTGATTTTAACTTCGATATTAGATAATATTGATTAATTTTTAAATTGATTAATTTTAGATGAGTTAACATCGGATTAATAGAAGATCGATTGATTTTAGTCTTGTTTTTAGACCGAGTTATGTTTTTACGTCTTATAAAAGACTTTATACTCTGAGCATATTTGTTTTTTTAACTTGTGTGACAATTCGCACCCTATTTTATTTATTTATTTATTTATTTTAATATTTTTTATTTTGAGTTACATCCGATTCGTATTAATATCGATTCAGTTGAAAATCAGTTTATGTTCATACGATTTGGTTAAAAGTTTATTCGGACACATTTTCTATTTAATTAAAATTCAAGTTAATTTTAATTTGATTTAAATCATTTTAAATTCATATTAAATTTAATTTATCATATAATTTTAATTTGATTTAGATCCATTTTAAGTTCATTCGATTAAAAATCATTTCAAATCTAACATCCCATTCCTTACTCAACATATTATACTATTAATAAAGTTATCTTATATAATTTATATTATAAAGTTTTACATGATAACATTTAGGGAAATTAATTTATTAACTATACGATTCATAATATATTGTCAGTCTGGCATTACATAATATATATAACAATGCAAATTGCAATATTTTATTAGCATGAAATAATACACATGATTTTATTCGATCAATAATTATATGATTCATTAATTATATTATTAAAAGAACTAAAAATATCTAAAAAGATATTGTTTTTGGAAAATTATTTGTTTCTAAATTATAATTATATCTTTTTCCTTTTTGAAACTTTAAAAATTATAAAACAGTTTGATGATAAAATTTTCTTATTTTTTTATAAAATAATTTTTGGTGTAATTTTTCGAAGTATTATATTTCTAAAGATTTTTTAAAATTATTTCGTGAAATTTTAAATTATTTTAAAAAGTAATTAACAACAATTTGACTTTTCGAAATTTTAAATTCTTTAAATACCGCAGATGGGAAAAAATATTGATGCATGTGTTCTTATCGATTATTATTTAAAAAATAATAATAATATATATTATTATTATTGTCAGACGTTGCCTTCTAAATCATGGACAAGAAAATCGGTTTGTGGTGTGATTTCTAATAATTTTAATATAAAAAATATACATGTGAAATTGGCTTTTATGATTCTGATTTTTTAGCTCTGATACATAAATTATTTAGAAATTTTATTTTAAAAAATAAAATATTTATAGTTTATTTTAAAATATAAGTTAAAAATAATAGTGTAAGTAAAAGAATTTCACCTGTAAATAATAATTCGAGAAAAAAATGAAATGACGTTTTATTTATATATTTTTTAAATCTAAAAGAAAAATATCACCTACATGCGGCGTTCTTCTATTTGTGTTGTAAAATTTATCTAAAATCTAAATTATAGTTAAAAATTATCTATATTTCAAAATAAAATTTTAAGTTGAATTATTCTCAACATTTTTCTTCTAATTTTATTGTAAAAGATACTATAAACCTAAAAATAAAAGTGTACAATACTTTTAAGAAAAAAGTTTCATAACAATATTTAAAGATTATTCGATTTATTTATATTTACGAATAAATTATTTTAAAAATTAGATTACTGACTCATTTATCAGAAACCTGTTTATCATAATTTTTTTATGTTATATTTTGACTCAAATTTTAAATATATTTAATAATTAGGGTTTACTTTTAACTTGTTAATATTTATATTAGGTAAAAAAATTATCTGAGTAAATTTTTTGTGATAAAGTATTTAGGTTTATATAAAAATACAAGCTAAGGTTTAACCTTTAAAGATACGAGAGAATTATTCGAGAGAGATGTATTCACTTTAAGATCTCTACAACTATAGTGATTATATTGTAGATATGATGAGTATTGTCCGAACGTTTAAAAGAATATTTTGGATATATCGAATTTTAAAATATATGTTAAATTTTTGGATACATAATATATCATGTATTTATATTTTTTAAATTCTTTACGTTGATAGTGATTTATTCGTTTCTTTCGTATGCAATTTCAATTCTTATTTTTGATAATATATTTTTATTTTAGACCTTTAAAATTTTTATTTCAACTATAAATGGTTACAAACTCATCTAAGAAGATATTTTATTTACGCATGTCAATATCTCGTAAAAAGACGAAGTTCTAATTTAGTCTTAAAAATATTAGAGAGGTATTCACTTACGAGAGAGTGAATGTAAATACGAGATTCGATCACTCTTGAATTAATTGTGTCAAATTATTTTTATTCTTATTTCGATTTTTACTTTTTTAACTTTATAAAAATCTTTACACTTTTCATTAACAATATTCGATTAACGTATTCCAAACCCATCACTAACAATCCACTATGCATACAGTTGCAGGCATATTTAATTGGACATGCGGGGTATGGGAAAAGGGCAAAGCTTGTGGTTCACTCGAGGAGGTTCCGGCCTCCGAAGTGCCAGAGTGGTTGCCACCATCCAACCAAGATCATGGCTAAAGCAAACCCAAAATTCATATTATGCCAGAGTAGATCCATTTCTTTGACCAAACACAGATACTATACGATAGAAAGCATGCATTAATTTAAATATAAGATGGATTTTCAAATTAAACCAATGACGAAATCATAGAGTAGCCAAATGTAAACACAACCACACATTTATTTAATATCTGTTCCTGTCCAGACAGATATCTGATAAGATCATAGTTTCTGCTGCCATGAAACACTGATTCATGCAGAAGCATGCAAGTTAACCTTATTCTTCAACTCGGTTGGGTTTGCACTCTGAAGCTTGTCAATTATGTTGCCTTCTTTCATGAATATGATAGTCGGAATTGTCTTAATTTCCCAGTCCAGAGCCACAGACTACAAAAACACAAACACCATCGAAGTGTAAGAAAAAAATTTACATAAAAATCAGATGTTTTCATTAAGCAATCGCTTAGGAGATGAGATCCTACCTGCAATTCATCAATATCCACCTTCAAGAATGTGACTTGGGGAAGCTTCTTAGCGAGATCATCCAGGACTGGTGTGACTAAACGGCATGGCCCGCACCATGAAGCTGTGAAATACACCACCAACTATACGGAAAACCAACAACAGTATGAATAAAGAAGGGGAGGTCAAATCTAACAAACAAGATTCCAAGAAGTCTAAGTTTTAGTATAGATTTTCACTACTTAACCTCATTTCAAACAAACAAAAGGTACAGAACAGAATAGCAGGCAAACCCCATTTTCCCAAACAATCTAAGCAACAAAATTTGAAGCTAATATAAAGAAAGAAGCTATTTTTACCAGTTTCTTGGAGTCTTTAGCAGACTGTAGGTGCTGGTTCCAGGACTCAACAGTGTCGCAGGCGATAAGTCGTCCCTGTTCCGCCATTTTTTCCCACTTTTTCGATCTCAAAGCTAATAAACCTCTGCAAAGGGGATTCCTTTTCCTTCTCTTTCGCTTGTCTGATAGCTCCTCCGATGCACAAATCCTTTATATAGAAGGATTTGTAGGGTTATAACGGGAATGTCATGGGTAAAAGTTGTGGGAACACATGACGCAATATTTTATGGTCAGCAAGTGGGGGCTTTGACTTAAATCCAGAATGGGATTCCCTGTGACATCGGAAATGATTTTCGTTGAATCCAAGTACAGATTGTCCATCAATGAATTTTGGGTTTTGTAAACCCATGTTGATTTTAAATTTAAAAATAACCTGGAAGATGCATTTATTATTTAAAAAAAGTAAACAGATACGGTTGATTAAGAGTATAGATGATGTGATAGATAGGGTTATTTAATATTGTTTTTTATTAAACATAAAGATTACATTTTTTTTTATATTGGGATTCAAACCCATATAAGATAAGGTAAGATGTGCATCCTTTACCATTAGGTCAATCAGTGAATCTCAATATTATTTTAGTGAGTTATTAGGCGAACTATGTTCATATTATTTTAATTCGGGTTATTACGAGTTTGTTTATATTTGATATAAATTTGATTCGGGTCTAATATAATTTTAGTTTGAGGCTATGATAATTTTAACTTCGATATTAGGTTGGATCGATTGATTTTGGATGAGTTGATATCGGGTTAACAAGAGATCGATTGATTTTAGTCTGTTTTTTAGACTGAGTTATGTTTTTATACCTTATATACAACTTTATACTCTCTGCATATATGTTTTTCTGTGACTTGTGTGACAGTTCACACCCTATTTTATTTATTTGTTTTAATTTCTCTATTTTGAGTTACGTCTGTTTCGTATTGAAAATCAATTCATTTTTATTCGATTTGGTTAAAAGTTTATTTAGATACATTTTTTATTTAATTGAAATTCAAGTTAACTTCAATTCGATTCAGATTTATTTTAAATTTATATTTAATTTAATTTAATTTATCATATTTAAATCTTGAATCAAATTTATCGTATTTAATTATTTTTCTCTTTACATCAAATCTAACATCCCGTTCCTTACTCAACATATTATACTATTAATAAAGTTATCTTATATAATTTATATAATAAAGTTTTACATGATAACATTTAGGGAAATTAATTTATTAACTATACGATTCATAATATAATATAGCATAATCACTTGCAGTTTTGCACGTTAAATTATAATATATTGTCAGTCTGGCATTACATAATATATATAATAATGCAAATTGCAATATTGTATTAGCCATGAAATAATACACATGATTTTATTCAATCAATAATTATATAATTAATTGTATTAATAAAAGAATTCAGAATATCGAAAAAGATACTGTTTTTGGAAAATTATTTGTTTCTAAATTATAATTATATCTTTTTTCCTTTGTAAACTTTAAAAATTATAAAATAGTTTGATGATAAAATTTTCTTATTTTTATATAAAATAATTCTTGGTGTAATTTTTTGAAGTATTATATATCTAAAGATTTTTTAAAATTATTATGAAATTTTAAATTATTTTAAAAAGTAATTAACCACAATTTGACTTTTCAAAATTTTAAATTCTTTAAGTATTGCAGATGGGAAAAAATATTGATGCATATGTTCTTATCGACTATTATTTAAAATAATAATAATAATAATAATATATATCATTATTGTAAGAAGTTGCCTTCTAAATCATGGACAAGGAAATCGATTTGTGGTGCGATTTCTAATAATTTTAATATAAAAAATATACATGTGAAATTGGCTTTTATGATTCTGATTTTTTAGCTCTGATACATAAATTATTTAGAATTTTTATTTAAAAAAATAAAATATTTAAAATTTATTTTAAAATATAAATTAAAAATAATAGTGTAAATAAGAAAATTTCACCTGCAAATAATGATTCGGGAAAGAAATAAGGTGACGTTCTATTTATATATTTTTTAAATCTAAAAAAAAATATCACCTGCATGCGGCGTTCTCTTATTTTATGTTATAAAATTTATCTAAAATCTAAAATATAGTTAAAAATTATCTATATTTCAAAATAAAATTTTAAGTTGAATTATTCTCAACATTTCTCTTCTAATTTTATTGTAAAAGATACTATAAACCTAAAAATAAAAGTATACAATACTTTAAGAAAAAAAAATTCATAACAATATTTAAAGATTATTCGATCTATTTATATTTACGAATAAATTATTTTAAAAATTAGATTACTGACTCATTTATCAGAAACCTATTTATCATAATTTTTTATGTTATATTTTGACTCAAATTTTAAATATATTTAATAATTAGGGTTTACTTTTAACTTGTTAATATTTATATTAGGTAAAAAAATTATCGAGTAATTTTTTTGTGATAAAGTATTTAGGTTTATATAAAAATACAAGCTAAGGTTTAACCTTTAAAGATACGAGAGAATTATTCGAGAGAGATGTATTAATTCACTTTAAGATTTCTACAACTATAGTGATTATATTGTAGATATGATGAGTATTGTCGGAACATTTAGAAGAGTATTTTGGATAAATCGAATTCTAAAATATATGTTAGATTTTTGGATACATAATATATCATGTATTTATATTTTTTTAAATTCTTTACGTTGACAGTGATTTGTTCGTTTCTTTCGTATGTAATTTCAATTCCTATTTCTAATAATATATTTTTTTATTTTAGACCTTTAAAATTTTTATTTTATTTAATTTGATCCACTCATTATATCTCTTTGCAAATTATTTGTGCTCATCAATCAATGAAAGAATTACATGATCCTTTATAAGCATCATTTTTCTACAACTTACAAAACTTCTCAAATGTTATTCCAATAAAAACAGAAATGATGTATTTATAGGTTAAAATTATAATTTATGTCACTTTAATATTTTAATTTGAGTTTATTATTAATGTTCTTATTTAGCACAAATAAGTTGACACATAAAAAAATATTTGGATAAACTACATAAAAATTCACATAATTATGAGATTGATATCGGAATAATCATCATTCTTTTAAAAGAGATAAATATGTAATAACCACCCATGATCAAAAATTAACGGACAAATAATGTGATTGTTAAAAATATTTTATATAATTATATATTTAACTTTTAATTTTTATATATTTCATTAATTTAACTCTAATTTTAATTTAATAAAATAAATTTATAATGTACCGCCTCACCCGCCACGGCAACTGATACCACTATTGGAACAACAATGAACAAGAGCTCTCTCAAAGAAAATAAATCGTAACGATTAACTGTAATGGTTAACTAATATAATCATTAAATTTTATTGGTCAATTAATCTAACTTTATGTCAATTGATTTTTATTAACCAACATTTAAAAGGGTGGTTAATGATTAGCTGTTTTGAAATTATATAGACATAAATTGAAGTTTGTGATTATTATTTTTTATTTAAATATTTTTTAAAATAATATAATATTTATGAAAAAGATAATTTTATTATTACCAACAAAAATCGTTAACCATTTAAATATTGTAATAAATTATACATCAACTCGTAATTGAATCATTAAATAACAGTTAATCGCTACACCGATTAACTATTTTTTAATGATTAAGTTATAATTCAATAATCACTATAATAATTATTCAATCTTATATACTAAATAATACGATTAACTTAGCACATCAAAATACTATACGAAAAATCCACTTTTATATATAATCCTTTTAAAATTATATATTTAGAAGTACTTCCTACTCAGTCTCTGATATCTGCACAAAGCATATGATAAAATTACAGGGCAGCCTATGGGACTTGGGGAAAAGGGGGGTTCACATTTACTGGTCCGGTGCGCCTATGTGCCGGAACAAATCACATTGTACTTCTCGGCATAGCCGTCAGATTTCCGGTTAGTTCCTCTCGACCATGGATGCAAATGTCAGCGATAATATTTACGATTATGTTGATCTATTCCTTTACCCTTGGGTTCATTAAGATGAACGAAGAGCAAGTGAAATTTATGTTCATGTTGAATTGCATTAGGAGACAAGGAAAACAGGAATGGTGTTTTATTCGCTACAAAAAATTTCTATTATTATGATAAATTTAATTTTGATAAAATTATTTTTGTCACAATTTGTATTTTTATTGTGACAAAATAAATTAGCGTCACTTTAAATTAGAAATATATATAATTGTCACAAAATTTAAATCTGTCATAATATTTTGACACAATTAACAAATTTATGTAATATATAGTGACAAAAGATATTTTGTTATCATTGTTTATCATAAATGTTTCCCTCCATTTATTTGACGTCAAAAAAAAGATATATAATAACAAATTTTGTAATTATACATTATATATATAATTAAAAAATATCACAACAAATCATTAAAATAATTTTTGTGATAAATAATTTGAGATATACTAACAAAATTTATTTTCATAAAATTTTCTTCCTTTTCTGGTGTAAAAATAATATAGCAACATGATTTATAACTATAAGTTATAGTTGTTATTAAAAAAATTACTATAAATAATGAGATTCATGTTTTTTGTGATAAATTTTATTTGTAGTTATAGATTTTAATTATTATAATAAAATTTATTGTTATAAAATTTTTTTCTCGAATTTTTTGTGCAAAAAATCATATAGTGATAAATTTTGTAACTATAAGTTATACATACTTTTACAAAAAAATTATCACAACAAATAATTATATTCAAGATTTTTGTGACAAAATAATTTTGTAGTTATATATTTTACTTATAGTGATAAATTTATTCTCACATTTTTTTTGTGCTAAAAAGCTCATATAATGACAAATTTTGTAACTATATGTTATACTTATTTTTATATAAAAATATTATCACAATAAATAATAAGATTTAAATTTTTATGTTAAATTATGTTTTTAGTTATTTATTTTATCGTGACAAAATATATTGTCATAAATATTTATAATATATATTATAAGAAAAATTCTACAACGGGCGTCGAACACTGCTGAACACCACTAATGTTGAACACTATTAAATTAATTAATAAAAATTTTAAATCTCAAGGACTCAGTATGTAATTAATAAAAGAGTGATAAACTCAACATATACTTGATAATTGTATGATTAGTCCTTTAGATTTTATTTTTTTACAAATTAATTTAATAATATTCAGTGGTGTGTAACATTAACAATGTTCAGCGGTGTTCGATGTCCGTTGTAGACTCATCCATATTATAATTATAATTTATAGTTTTTAAAATTATGTTAAATTATGTTTTAGCTATTTATTTTAGGTATATTTTTTTTAAAATCAAAAAGTCAAAAACAAACTTGGTAAAGAAAAAATATATATTTAGATATTTTTTACCTTTAATGAAAAAGTGGGTTTCCATATTCGATATTAATATTTCTCATGCTTTTAGTGATTAATAATATATTGAGATATTTTTTACCTTTTTAAGATACCTAGTTAAATATTTAAATTATTATTAACAAAGCTTATTTTAATTATTAATTTTTTTAAAAAAATCCAAAAATAATTAAAAATTATTATTATTATGCTTACTTAGATATTTAAAATTTATTATTATTATTGTTATTTATTAAATTAATAATAATATTAAAATAAAATTTTATTTAAAATAAATAAAGTTTCCTTATTTTTTTAGAGTGAGAATTGTTTTTATATTAATAAAGTTTCTCTCTTAATATTATAGAAAATATTAGATTTGAGAGAAAAATTCGAAAAATTTTATTTTTTTTCTCCTATAAACATGTTTTTTTGTCAAACCCTAATTATAATTTTATTTAGCCGTCTTAAGTCAATATCTCAGCATCATCTTGGAGAGAAAAAGCAAAATTATAACTTTTTCCTTTTATATTTTATCTTATTTAGTATATTATGATCTAGAATTCGTGATTTATAATTTAATTTTTTATTTTTTTTAGGAAATCATGTATAAAAACCAAAGAATGAGAATTTCTTCATCTAACTCTTGTTAATTCTAATCGACAAAAACAATTAAAATCTAATAAACATAATGAGACGATAAACAATCAAGGTAATATTTTAATTAGTTTGAGCGTGTATTTTCAATTTATTAGAGCCAATGATTACATATATTTGATTGTGGTTTATTTTTTGTTTTAGATGTTTCTTTTCTTGTTCAATACTTTGTATTTGTTTCAATTTAATAATAAAGTTTGTTTTGTTAAAATATAAAGATATAAACACCTAAATACATATATAATCAACATTTGCTTGCATTATTTTTTATTTATTAATTTATAGTGTTTTATAATATTTATTTGATATAATTTTAATATGTTTAGAGAATGTTACGTTCGACGATCAAAATATTAACATATTGTTTCTCCAAAGTTCAATACAATTCAACTTAAAAAATATGCCAAGTGAAACAATGTCAATTGAATCATTGAATAGTCAAGGTAAGTTATTTTTTTGTCATAAAAGTATCATATATTATATATTAAAATATAAGTTAAGTGTGACAAAACGTATTTTTCGTGAGAAAATAATTATTTTTTTGTGACAAATATTTTGTGAGAATAAAATAATAGTAATAACAAAATTTGATTGTTACAATAAATGATATAAAATGGTAACAAACATAATTTTGTCACAATATATTTTACATGACGGGGTTATTTTAACAAACATAGTAACAAACAAAAATTGTTAAAATAAATATATCGTGACAAATTTAATATTTTTAATGATAAATAATTTTGTTACAATATTTTCAATTTCTTGTGGTGATTGCATGGTCTCGACCAAGGGGAAAAGGGGACTTGTCTGATGCATCATAACATTGGTTTCAAATATAACCATGACGAAATCATAGAGTAACCAAATATAAACAGAACACAAGCACATAATATTTAATATCTGTTCCTGTCCAGACAGATCTTTGATAAGATCCTAGTTTCTGCTGCAATGAAACACTGATTCATGCAGAAGCATGCAAGTTAAGCTTAGTCTGCAAGTCGACTCTGTTTGCACCCACAACCTTGTCAACTATGTTGCCTTCTTTCATGAATATGATAGTCGGCATTGCCTTAAGATCCCAATCATTAGCCACAGACTACAAAAAAACAAACACCATCAAAGTGTAAGAAAAAAATTTACATAAAAATCAGATGTTTTCATTAAGCAATTGCTTAGGAGATGAGATCCTAGTCCTACCTCCAATTCATCAACATCCACCTTCAAGAATGTGACTTGGGGAAGCTTCTTAGCGAAATCAGCCAGGACTGGTGCTATAACATGGCATGGCCCGCACCATGAAGCTGTGAAATTCACCACCAACTATACAGAAAACCAACAACACTACGAATTAAGAAGGGGAGGTCAAATCTAACAAACAAGAAGCCAAGAAGTCTAAGTTTTAGTATAGATTTTCACTACTTAACCTAATTTCAAACAAATAAAAGGTACAGAACAGAATAGCAGGCAAACCCCATTTTCCCAAGCAATCTAAGCAACAAAATTTGAAGCTAATATAAAAAAAGAAGAGTTTTTTTTTTTGTTAATACAAAGAAAAAAGATATTTTTACCAGTTTCTTGGAGTCTTTAGCAGACTGCAGGTGCTGGTTCCACGACTCAACAGTGTGGCAGGCGATAACTTGTCCCTCTTCCGCCATTGTTTCTGCCCTTTTTCGATTCGTTTCGATCTCAAAGCTAAAAAAAATCTGCGAAGGGGATTCCTTTTTCTTCTCTTTCCCTTGTCTGAGAAGAATTTTGAGGGTTATAACGGGAAAGCCATGGCTAAATTTTGGGAACACGTGACGCATTCTCTTATGTTAGTGACGCATTTTTTTGTGGTCAGAATTCCTAGTATGGCGACGGGTAGGATTAAATCCGACTCCTACCTAAAAATTAACCGTTTTTTACCGACTCAAAGCAAAAAAATATTATACGATTTCAATATGATTTTGAATATATTAATAAAAGAATTTAATTAAATTTGACCGATCCGAGAAAAATTAATAAAAATATTAAATACTATATATAAATATATAAATATATCAGATCGGGTTAAATTAAAGAATTTTTCTCTAAACCCTACCTTGATTCAACTTTATTTTTATAATAACCGACTTAATTTGAACTTAATTTTTTAAATAAAAATTCACCCTAGTTCGGGTTATTTTGAATTGGTTTATATTCAATTTAAATTTGATTTAATTTTAGTTTGAGTCTTTGCTGATTTCAGTTCAGATATTAGGTCAAATTAGATCAATTGACTTTAGTCTATTGATTTTGGGTCAAGTCAATATCGAATTAACATAAAATTGACCAATTTTTCAGACCAAATTGTGATTTTACATCTTATATATGACTTTATATTATCCATATATTTGATTGTTTGGTGATTTGTACGACAATAGTTTACAACCCATATTTTTTTCTTTATTTTGATTTATCTTCGATTCGTGTTGCCTTCAATATTTAAGGTTCATTCCGTTCTGTTAAAAATCAATTTATGCTCATTTATTTGGTTAAGAATCGATTCTAATATATTTTGATTTAACTAAAGTTTAAGCTAATTTCATCTCTCGACCATGGATGCAAATGTTAGCAATAACATTTACGATTAGGTTGGTAGGATGAACGAAGAGGAAGGGAAATGTGCTTTGTCCAGACCAGAACTCAAAAAATCGAAACAGTGTATGAAAGTTTTTCAATTACTGATTCAAATTTATGTTCGTGTTGAAGAAAGTTGAACTGCATTAAGAGACATGGAAAACATGATTCCTAGGAGTTTTATTGCATGACCTCGACCAAGGGGGGGAAAGCGACTTGTCTGGTCGGGAAGAAGTGATCATACCAGGTCTCAAAACTTGCATCTAAAGCCACAGTTTTACCTGTTCTAATGATGCTTCATAAAGGCAAGAAGCTAGTTTGGGTAATAACGAAAGTACACTCAAACAGGTTGGCTAGCTCTAGGACATGGTACAAGGTAGAAAACTGAAGACGGGAAAAGGGCAGAAACAAAGGGATTTGTGTTTTTGGTGGGAACTGAATCTTGGCTTGGATGTTGCAGTCTGCAGGCATATTTATGTACCCCAGGAGGTGATCAACCGTTGGCTTTGGACATGCAGGGTATGGGAAAAGGTCAAGTATGGAGCAATGGGCAAAGCTTGTGGTTACTCGAGGAGATTCCGGCCTCCGAAGTGCCAGAGTGGTTGCCACCATCCAACCAAGATCATGGCCAAAGCAAACCCAAAATTCATATTATGCCAGAGTAGATCCATTTTTTCGACCAAACACGAGTGCCAAACACAGCTATAAAAATAGAAAGCATGTACTAATTTAAATATAAGATGGATTTCAAATAAGACAAATGACGAAATCACAGAGTAGCCAAATATAAACACAACAGAAGCACATGATATTTAGTATCTGTTCCTGTCCAGACAGATCTTTGATAAGATCCTAGTTTCTGCTGCAATGAAACACTGATTCATGCAGAAGCATGCAAGTTAAGCTTAGTCTGCAAGTCGACTCTGTTTGCACCCACAACCTTGTCAACTATGTTGCCTTCTTTCAGGAAGATAAAAGTCGGCATTGCCTCAATAGACCAATCCCGAGCCACAGACTACAAAAACACAAACAACATCGAAGAGTAAGAAAAAAAATTACATAAAAATCACCACCGGGGTTCTGGAAACTGGACAACACAATAGAAACAACCGCACAAGACTCTTAAAAATCAAAATTTTGATAAATTATATTATTAGATGATATTAATTTAGAAATTAATTGTAGAAGTTTTAAAAGTAAGTTGTAATTTTTCAAAATCCTAGATGTGACAATTGATTATAAAATCTTATTAATTATTCTTATTATTGTTATTTTTGTAGAACAGATTCTGCCGGGAGGTGCAATAGGAACGAACATACATGGTCCTAAAACGAAAATCACATGTTTTTATTAAGCAATTGCTTAGGAGATGAGATCCTAGTCCTACCTCCAATTCATCAACATCCACCTTCAAGAACGTGACTTGGGGCAGCTTCTTAGCGAAATCAGCCAGGATTGGCGCTATAAAACGGCATGGCCCGCACCATGAAGCTGTGAAATCCACCACCAACTATACAGAAAACCAACAACACTACGAATTAAGAAGGGGAGATCAAATCTAACAAACAAGAATCCAATAAGTCTTAGTATAGATTTTCACTACTTAACCTAATTTCAAACAAACAAAAGGTACAGAAAAGCAGTCAAACCCCATTTTCCCAAACAATCTAAGCAACAAAATTTGAAGCTAATATAAAGAAATAAGAGTTTTTTTTTTGTTAATACAAAGAAAGAATATATTTTTACCAGTTTCTTGGAGTCTTTAGCAGACTGTAGCTGCTGGTTCCACGACTCAACAGTGTGGCAGGCGATAACTTGTCCCTCTTCCGCCATTATTTCCCCCTTTTTTCGATTCGTTTCGATCTCAAAGCTAATAAAACCCTGCAAAGCGGAATATTTTTTCTTCTCTTTCGCTTGTCTGATAGTGTTTCTGCGCCGCACAAATCCTTTATATAGAAGAATTTTGAGGGATATAACGGGAATGCCATGGCTAGAGTTGTGGGAACACGTGACGCATTTTTTTGTGGTCAGCAATGAGCAATGAGCAATGAGCAATGAGCAATGAGCAATGAGCAATGAGCAGAATTCCGCGTTAACGTTTGTGCGTGGAGGGGCTGGTCCGTCTGGAGTGTGAACGCTACTCTTTGAATCTGAACATGGACCGCAAATTGTTATCGGTGTTTTTATGTTAAATTAACGGGTTTAAAATTTAGTGTTTAAAATTAAAAGTTATAAATAAGATTTAAGATATTAAGATAGAGTATATTTTTAAGGGATAAAATTTAAGTTTAAAATATAAAAAATTAAAAATTAATTTTTAAATTTAAAATTTTTTTAACGGGAGATATAAATAAATACATTCTAAAAGATAGAAGATTATTTTTTTTATATAATTGTAATTTCATATATCCAAGACAAAAGAACCAAACCTCTTAAACACACTTAGACAACCATCTCAACTAGGGAATTTCCCAAGATATGCAAAGAGTTTTATTTACATAAGATAAAAGAATTTTACTCAAATACAATACATGAATTTAATCCAGAATTGGATTCCATGAGAAATTATTTTCGTTGAATCCGATTCCAGATTATCCATCGATTAATTTTGGGTTTAGTCGGTATAATATGATTTGGAAAGTTATTTTTATTTCCAATTTAAAAATAATCTAAAAAGATGCATTCACTATTTTTAGAGGGTAAATGAGTCATTTGGTTTGAATCATTTTGATTTGTCGTTTCGCATTTAATTATATTTAGTTTAAATTCGATTTAGATTTGGTATAATTTTAGTTGTTTATGGTGATTTTGGTTTGGGTATCAAGTCAGGGTTAATTGGTTTTAGGTTATTATCGATTGATTTTTAGTCTGAATTTTAAGCAATGTTAAGTTTTTAAACCCTATTTATAAATTTACATATTCTGTATTTTTGGCTTTTTGATGACTTATGCGACAGTTTACACAATATATTTCTATTTTAATATGTTTTTTTATTTCAAGTTAGTTTCCGTTCACGTTTTGATTATTATTTAGTTCGATTAAATTTATTTTAAATTCATATCAATTTTGAGTTATCATATTCAAATCTCAAGTTAAATTTATCAGATCTAATTTCTCTTTGTTTTTTGAATTAGCTAATAGTGACTCGTTTTGTTGATAATCTGGTATCACTTTTGATCGAAACCATGACCTATAGAACAACAACCGTTTCTTTAAACACTTGCGTTAGGGGCTCGTGCCTTTTATTAAACATATTATACTACTAATAAAGTTATATTATATATATAATAAAGTTTTACATGATAACATTTAGGGAAACTAATTTCATAACTATAAAGTATTGTATAAGTAATAGCCATGAAATAATACACGTGATTTTATTCGGTCAATAATTATATGATTAATTGTATTAATAAAAGAACTCAAAATATCTAAAAAGATACTGTTTTTCAAAAATTATTCCTGTCTAAATTATAATTATTTTTGTTTTTATTTTTAAATATTTATATTATCTTATTTTATATAAAATTCATTATTTCACCCCTAATTAAAAAAAAGTCACAATAATCGTTTGTATTTAAAGCAAATCGTCTTCTTTAAAAGTTAAACAAAGAGAATTACACACTGCGACGATCTCCGTCATTCTGCGGCTGATATTTTCCACGGAAACGCCCATCTGATCCATCTCTTTACTTATCTATTTATAGTCTAGCACAGAAACCCCAAAGCCACGATTCCCTTAATATTCCCGATCATGGACGTTGATCCTCGTCTATACGAACAAATTGTAAGCTTTTTGATCTTTTTCTCACATTCTGTTTTCAGTTCTAAAATTTGGTTTTTTTCGCCAGATGTTAATATTGTTTTATTCTTTCAATATGTTTTGTTAATTGCAATGTTGCATAAATTTATTTATTTTTTCTAGAATAATCCCCAGCTTGATATTTTTTTCTTTTTTTGTTATATTATAAGAAATTAGGGTATTGTGCAATTATGTTGTTTAATCAGTTTGGTGTAGTTATCTGGGTTCATATGGATTTATTGTAAACATGGATTTTTGTTAACTATGAGGGTTCGTTAGGGTTTGGAACCTTAACTCTATTTAGGTCGAAACTAATTCCGAGAACAATTTTGTATCGATGGATTCTGAATTAATTGTGGGTTATATTATATATGAATTACCTTGGTTTTGCAATAGAACCATTATGTAAGGTTCTCGGGGTTATCCTGTGATGGTTGACCTATAAATGAGCTAGCAAGTGAAACCTATACTCTGCGGATTGACCCTTTGTTTGGGAGTTTAGTGCTCCTCCTCAAGTTCATGTCTTGCATATACATTTAGAAAGATGTTTTTTGTATAGTTGTAGGTCTTGGTGCAGATTGTCTCGGGATTGTTTTGTCTAGTGTGCATCTAAGTCTTAATCTTGTTCTGTAATTTTGGGTGCGAAATGGAATTGTTTCTGGCTTCAGCTGTTTCCTGTAGAAATATCAATAATTTAATGGTCGATGTAAGGTTATGCTTTTGTTTCTTAGCCTATAATTTGTAGTGTCACAACTTGCAACTTAAAATAGCATTTTTCATCTTCAGTTATTTTTTTGATGAATCATCTAATTTGGTTTGTAAGATTTTAAAATCTATCATATAGTGCATATTCTTATGGACTCTTTTTTTCATCTTCTTTTAAGACTACACACCAGAATGCCATTATTGATTAATCCATGCTATACTTATGTCCCTCCGGTTACCAGTTGACTTAACTTCTTATATTTGGGCTTCCATTGCCATCTGCTTTTTACAGGCAGTCAATGATAATGACATCCACAACATTGTTATGTCGTATCTTGTGCACAATTGCTTTAAAGAAACCGTGGAATCTTTTATTGCTTGTACTAGGATGAAGCAACCTTCTGATCATCTTGAGGACATGGAAAAAAGAAAAAGTTGGTGAATCTTTTTCTCGCTCAAATTTTATGCATATAGATAACCTAGTATTATTATGTTGGAGCACATTTGTACAACCATGGAAGATGTTAATTTCGAAAGATGCAAGGTTTTCTAATGAAGGGTTCTATCTTATGTTTATTTACTAGAAATTTCAAATGTGAACTAGCATGCTATGTTACTCAGAATCAACTGTGTTGGATATAGCAATGTGTCCAACACAGGCATGTTCAATTATTTCTTATTTTTTCCATGTACTTGGAGTTGGAGGGTCCTAAGATTGCCATATTCTTGTACCTATTTTGTATATGTGGTGGATACTGGTACGTCAAGAAATATGATGATTTGGATCTACATTACTAGCATGCACATTGGGTATGTGTCTAGAAAAGCTAAAGGGCTTTGAAGTATTTAACATACTGAAATGTGGCTAACAGATGTTTCTGTAGCCTAGAACTAAATTCTGCAAAAACCGAGAACTCACTTCTGCAATCTTGATGCTAATACAATTTTTTAAAAATGTTTTCATGGAACTACAAAAGAAAAATAAAAGTATCAATCTTTCCTACAGAGTTGTGTACTTGGCAGTGACTACACCACAGATTGCATCTTCTGTGTAGTAGTTTTCTGTCACCGGTCTTTTATAATCTCATAATGCTGACAATTTTGTTGTTATTTTGTGCAGGAATTTATCAATTTGCTTTAGAGGGTAATGCACTTAAGGCAATTGAATTAACTGAACAGCTGGCAACAAACTTACTAGAGAAAAATAAGGACCTCCATTTTGATCTTCTAAGCCTTCATTTCGTCAAGCTTGTATGCTCTAGGAAATGGTGAGAATAGAATATCTCTTGAACTATAAATAGCAGATATACTGTAGTTGAAAAAAATATCACTTCTATTGCAGCACAGAAGCTCTGGAATTTGCACAGATGAAGTTGACCCCTTTTGGGAAGGAACAAAAATATGTTGAAAAGCTTGAAGTATGTTAACTTGGCAAATTTTGCACGCTTCTAATCTACGTGTCAGATATTGAAAGACATGCTGTTACTGCAGGATTTCATGGCTTTGCTTGCATATGAAGAACCAGAGAAATCTCCAATGTTTCACCTGCTTAGCTTGGAGTACCGGCAACATGTTGCAGATAGTTTAAATCGAGCAATTCTTGGTATGATTAGTTCTTGCAACAGATTGTTCTTATGGCTATCAGCTGATTAATGTCTCCATCTGATTATTCTTTCCTTTACATGTACAATTATTCTGCATCATGAATAATGTCAGCTCATGCAAATCATCCAACCTATGCGGCAATGGAAAGGCTGATACAACAAACTACGGTAGTTAGACAATGCTTAAATCAAGAGCATGGAAAGGTAATCATTAGAGGTTTGTGTAATGAATACATGGTCTGATTTTAACATTAAACTCGATATGGTTTTGTAGGACGGGCAGTTTTCTTTGAAGGACTTTCTGAAAAGCTGAAGATCATAAAATTTGAAGAATCTCTGCAGAAAACTGTTAAGGGTTTGTTTCCGAATGTGGTTTCGCTGTAAGATCCCGTCGTGGTTGACAGTATAGTTGTTGCCTTCGTCTCTATAAAGGTTTTGACAGTGTCCCATTAGGTACATCTAAATGTTCAAGCACTTTCTGAAGTTTGCCTGATTGCCTCTTCTCATGAGTGACCTTTTAAAGCTCTGATTTGCAATAGGGCCCTTTAAAGTTAACCGGTTTTGCACTCTTATTTTGATTTTAGTTCAATTTGTATATGAGTGAGTGTTAATATTACATATCCATCAAAGTTATATATAAAGTTTGATTTCATAATGAAGGCTAAGCAATAAAGATTTTGCTGGCTAGAGTTGACTAGGGCCGGCAAACGGGGTGGGGCAGTTTTTCGGCCGTTCTGCCCCGACTTGAAGGAACAACCTGATTTTGACTCAACTCGAAGTTTAGAGGCACTCCATCCGAACTGAAACTCGATGTATCGAGATTTTGAAACCTAAATCTTAAATTTATTTTTTTAATAATAAAGATATAAATAACCGCATTTCTTTTGCCATCTTACATATGTACAAATTGTTTATCTTTTTTTATGCTTTCTTTTATGTCTCTGTTTTAAATCAGAGGGTTTAGGGTATAGAGTTTAGGGTTTAAGGTTAGAGGTTGTGGTTAGGGTTTAGGGAATTAAAGGTATGATGTAATTTTTTAGGTTTAGGGAAGTAAAGGTATGATGTAATTTTTTAGGTTTAGGGTTTAGGATTTAAAATATAGAAAATTAGTGTTAGGGTTTAAAATTTAATTTTTCAAAAAAAATAATAGAAGACACAGATGAAAACATGATAAAGAGTCAGAAAATTTTTACTCATCCTACGTACCCAACTCCATAATATTTTTTTATCATGAAATCAAACCATCAAATCACATTACAAAAAGCATATGGAAGCATCATCATCAGACATCAATCCCCACTCCAAAAAAACACTTTTCCTTTGACCCTCTCTTCTACTAAGAGAAAAGCCATTAACTAATAAAAAACAAGAAAAATACACACAAACTTTCTGATAGGATGGCAGTGTCTGCCACATCCCATTTGTGTTTGTTTCCGAAATGGTTAAAAATAAAAGTTAAGTGGCTTTTGGAGTTAAACACTTTCCGTCGAGTGGTGGAGCAATGGGTGAGTCAGGGATGTCTTGACATGGCTCGCTGTTCTGCTGTGGTTGCCGTGCTCAGGTGTCGATTCAAGGGATCCCTTTGCTTCTGCTGCAAACTTCCTTTCCTCGCTTTTACCCCATAACACTAAGTACAGTCCGGCTATGATCAACACTGCCCCGATGATGCTGTAAAAAAAACATGTAAATATAGATAAAAACGTATAAGACTAATCATAACGGTTATAACTATCCTAGTTACTATGTTTACACATAATAATCGTTATTAATGTTGCGGACCACTATTTAACTCACGTACTAACAGTTTAAATACGTTTATAAGAACTTGCCCTCCTAAATAGAACTCTTCCCCTAAAGCAATGGAAGCCATGATAGCGACAACAAGCGTCTGAACAGGTTGGTAAACAGCAACGAAAACAGGGCCGCCTCGGTCAATGCACCATATCTGTACGGCGAATGCAACCCCTGATGCAACCACTCCCTGCATGTTTTATGCACAGATTTAATTTTATATTATTCGATCGTTTTAAGGGGACATGAAAGTACACTGACCGCGTAGAGAATGGTGAAGAGTTCTCCGCCGGAGTGGAACAACCAAGCTTGAGAGTCTCTCTCGAAAACCAAGGCGATGACAAGGAATTGGATGAGGCCGAAGAAACATGTGTAGGATGTGACTGAGAGTCGAGCCGGGTACTTCTTCAGCACCGGTGCCTGCAACACCAGCCAAGCGGACCAGGATAGGCAATGACCGATTAGGTAGAGACAACCGAGGGTCCAGTTCTTTCCATTTGCGTCCCCTAGTGAAACAAATATTGGTGTGGGTTTGTTTAGAGGTGGAACAGGGCTGTATATGGTTGGACCTTTGTATAGTGTTATAACTGATGCTCCGGCCACACATAAGATTGTTCCAATAACCTTGGATATCCCATCTTTTCTATCTAGCCTCACTTTCTCTATCCTGATATCATCATCATCAACAACAACACACATGATTACATGTCATGCCATGTCTATAACTCTCTATATATGTATGTAGATGTGTATAGGCTTACCTTAGGATGGCTGCCATGAGAAACGTAATGGCAGGGACAGAGTTTTGGATTGCTGATGCAAAGGTTGGTGATGTGTTGTCTAATCCCAACAAGTAGAAACCTTGATTGGCTGTGATTCTGCCATGTGAAAAACAGACAATTAGTTTTGCTTTTTATTACACTATGGTAAGAATATTAAGAACTTGATCTTGCATTACCCAACAAGAGCTAGGAGGAAGAACTGCAGAAGAAAATTCAGACTAATGGCTGGTCTCTCCTTCCTGGACAAACAACAAAGATTTGAAACACAAGTTAGGGTTTTGTTTATAAAGCTGTTTTAAGAAGGAACATGGGTTGAATGAATTACTTTTCAAGAAAATAAGCAAAGGGTAACAGCATAAGCAAGGCAATGATGTTCCTATAAACTGGGAACACAAGTTTGCTAACACCCATGTTAAGGGCAGCTCTTGAAACCACATGGAATCCTGCATAACCGAACTGCAAGGCCAGCATTGCCATATGAAGTTGAAGCCTTTCAGGGACTGAACACATCGCCCTCCGGGCAGGGGTTGAACCACCAGCATCAGCCATTGAAACAAAGTTTACAAATTTACAAAGGAAGAGTCTTGAGGATTGGGGTGATATGAATCAGTGAATGGAAATGGTGGGTATAAATATAGTTAAACGTGGATGGTTCTGGACCCACAGGTGGGGTCTGAAAAAGATGATATATCAAACTGTTCATAGTCCTCTGTAATATTATTGGTTGTCTCCCACATTCTTTTTCTCCTTCAAACTGACAAGACAACACCATCGCACTACTGCAACAACATGAATAGAAAGCGAGAGAAAAAGAAAAGAAGAGATGATTATATATTTCCTACACTATTATAGTATTATCCAACAGGTTCTGTTTTGGTTCCATGCCATTAATGATTATGATCGGAGGTAATGAAACGCCATGGTCTATAGCTCGCACGAGGGGTGGAAAGGTCACCCCCACAATTACTACTAAGCTTTACAAAGTTTTTTTTATCTTTAAATATACGTTTAAAATGTTTTTCGGTTTAAATAAATCATTCTTGTTTTCATTTATAATATTTCAAGTGTCTTATCGTTAATATCCGTTTAAAATTTTTGTTAATTAATAAAAATATGATACATTGTCTATTATTTCTTTAAGTCTTAAACATCAATTACAATTATTGTCACCACCGATCGGTCAACGACGTACGTACTACTTTCGTCGTTTTTTACCGTTAAACCTATATGTGTTAACCAGTTCTTGTCGGGAAGATTCCCCCACCTGATTATGAACAGTTTCATATGATTAGATCACAGATTTTGGTTTAAATGAGATGAGGGTCCACTCGGTATTAGAAAAATAGAGTGCGGAAATGGGATAATTAAAACATTCTCTTTTACTATGTCGAGGACATGGGATTTCAAAAGTGGCAGACAAGCAAGAGGAATCCCATCGTTATAAACAAGTTTTAACTTTTAACAGAAAAGATGTTTTAATGTAACGGATTTCATTAATCAAGTCCAGTAAAAGGGATTTTATCTTCTGTTGTTAATGAGCATCTCAAACTACTGTAATCTAGAATTCAATAAATAAGTGGGATTCCTACGGGGACAAAGGAAGGGAATATGTTTCAGCCTTAACCATGTCTGAATCTGACAGAAGAATGCATCTTTACGTATATTTATAACGGAGATCAGTGATGAGTCTAGGAGGTGTGAGACCAAGGATTGAAAGAAAGAAAACTGAGTCTGACTCGGCATGCATGAAGTGGTCGGAAATCGACCTGACCTGACCAGACCAGACCAGTTGTGATATTCATTGCGTTTTAAGTACATGACTGACAGCTACAATAAATTTTGTTATCACGAGAGAATCTTCAATGTCAGACTCTGGTCGACGTCTGAGTCGACTCGTTTGACTGCCACTAAAAGTATCTAAAGATTTAAATTTTAAAGGATGAATTTAAAATTTTAACCGCATAGATTGTTTTAAGTTCAATTATGAAAGTTGAAAATTAAACTTTCGACTTTGATAGACGAAAAATTATTTTAGGGATCGGTTCCACCACGTCATTCATGGTCCTTAAGAAAAAAGAAACAAATCCACATCATCATTTTTTACACATCATCTGCACATCATAATTTTAATTTCTAAATCATCTCTCTAAATAAAATATATTAAAATTAAAAAATGATAACGTTGATTTGTTTTTTAATTAGGGTTTAGGGTTTAGGATTAGGGTTAGGGTTAGGGTTAGGGTTTAGAATAAAAAACAAATCCACGTCATCATTTTTTTAATTTTAATATATTTTATTTAGAGAGATGATTTGGAAATTAAAATTATGAGTGTGCAGATGATGTGTAAAAAATGATGACGTGGATTTGTTTTTTGTTCTTAATTAAGGACCATGAATGATGTGGTGGAACCAGTCCATAAAATAATTTCTCTCGATAAACATATGAAAATTATAGTTGGAGTATGGTGTTAATTATTAGTGGATTTAGATTTTATGTATAAGGTGTACATAGATCAAATTATGGGTTTATTCCTTTATGACATTAAAACTTAAGATTTAAATTTTGATTAAATTAGATCGAATATAAATTATAAATAATTTTATACTACTTAAACTCTGGTTTCTATCCCCACATATATAATTATTCGAACCCTAATTATTGAGAAAAATGACCCATCTTAAACTCATACATATATAACAAAAATAAATATCTTTTGAATAGAAAAAAATAATCGACTATTAACCCAGAGTAAAATATAAAAAGCTTTACAATTATAATTAGGTGTTATTAAAGTCCAGAATTAAAGTTTATACAATTTATGTACCATATTCTTCTCAAGTAATTATGGTTGAAGGCAAGCATGCAGCATAACCTGAATAAATATATATAATTATCAATATTCAATAGTAATGTTTGCCAACAGACTACAGTTATGCTGTAATTAAGCTCAGTTAATTTCATGATTAATAAGTTGAAACCAGTACTTTCACAACATATTTAACATTTTGTTAAGCACTTCTCAGACAATGTAAATTGCCTTTGTTTGCTTAATTTCAAAGTGATCAGATGAAAAACAAGAGAATATCAAAAGGATTACTTCAGAGTTTGATTTAACCCTTAACTCAATAATTTAGAGGAAAGTCAATTAAGGAATAGTATTTTAGTAATTTAGATTAGATATGATAAATTTGATCCGATGTTTAAATCAGTTTATATGATTCTAAATTCGATATTTACTTAAACATGAACAAAAACCTAAAATAAACCAACTGAAAATTGACCTGAATTTTAGTTGAACGAAAATGAATATGAACCAATTTTTAACCTAACCAAATGGACCTGAATCGAAGGTACCTCAAAATTAAAAAATATTACGTGAAATAAAAAAAATGGGATGTAAATTGTCGTATAACTCACCAATCACCAAAAAAGTTAAATATTCAAGAATTTTTATATGCATAAAAAATTTACTAAAAGACTCATCCAACAAAATTATATACGTGACGTAAATCGATTCGAATTATTTAGGATAAAGCCCGAGGAAGAAGGAAAAAAAAATAGTTACCCGAGTAACCGACTGATAAACCCTTATGATAACTTTTTTTTTCATTGAGAAGTCGTATTCAGTTAACGAATCTTACTATTACATTTTGGTTACATCCACAAAACCGACGATCCATTAGGTTCTAAGTCACCCTTTTTTGCTTTAGTTTTGCTGCCTTTTTTTAGGTGAACATCGTTTGAATCCACACCTATATTCATGTGAAAAATCAAGACCGAATAGAGATAGAAAAAAGCAACAATCACCCAATGCTAATGATCTCCAGCTTACATGAAATCGACATTGGAGAGATTCTTTTTCCATTGCTTTTGGCTGAGGTTTGGCATGTAATAAAGTGATTCCACCTGCATGCACTGGGGACGACGACACAGGACATAGATATCTTGGTTGGTGTCTGGTGAAATCATGGCCGGTTTCTTCACATGATGTCGTTTAAGGTACATGATTGGATAGGTTCATCATCATGTATAAACTTTACAAATTGGGTGTGCTATAGTCTAATTATTAAAGCAACGTCTACTTGCATGTTGCTTTCCTACATCTTTTGACAATCTTTCTTGATAATCACGCATCAAGATTGACTAACGAGATACATATGCTATCTAAGAACACTTTTTTTTATTACAGTGGATTTGCTGTGTCCATCGTTATATGAATGATTAATGACAGAACATGAACCGAAGTCTAAAGATGAAATAATTAAACAGCTTTGCCGGAAAGGTGGTGTTTTGATCCCTAAGAAGATATGGTGGTCGTGCTGAAGCTTTCTGGTCAAAAACCAAACCTTTTTTGGTTCATCTTTCTTTTGTCAATGTGTCTGGCTAGCTATCTCTTTCGTGGGTTGTTTCTTGGGGTTCCCACTTCCGACCACGTTCATGGAAATAACAAATTCATGCATATATCCATTCTCATTTTCTGGTTGAGTTTGGTCTGAGTTGAAAGAAAGGGACACCTTTTAATGGGGTAGTGCCCCTGTCGATGTACCAAATAGAGCCCTTGGAGGTCGATTTAAGCAGTTACAATGCTTAATCGTTTATGTTATTTGAGAAGATGGTAATGGAATCTTTAGGTTGAAGATGGGATTGGAGGTTTTTTCGGAGGCGACAATGAAAGATTCTTTGTTGGTCGTCGGCCAGATTTCTTTGTTTAGACTCAATGGACTTGGATTAGATTGATGGCGCCGACCCAACTTCAGAAGCCCGAAGATAGGTAGGCCGACCTTCATGAAAATTAACTTGGGATCTGTATTAAGGATGGATCTAAGAGTGTTGGGGTGCGACACTTTTTAAAATTTTTAAGGTTTTTTATAATTTATATATTTTTTAATGATTTAATTCTGTATCCCTTAAATTTTTGTAACTTTGTATCTTCTACACTTCTAATATATTTTCTTTATAGTTTGCACCTCTTTATGAAATTCTAGGTTTATCTTTGATCTGTACATCAAATGAAATTCACGTACAACCACTTGGTCTAACGGGACGAAGCCTTAATCCTTTGAACAATGCAAGAAGATTTAATTCAGACGTTGTGCAATGATTAGTCCAAACGTGTTGTTGATTAAGAAGGGAATCAAACCATATGTTCCTAGTTTTGCATTTATTTCTTTTAACCAATATGAAATTCATATGCATTGCTTCATGATTACTCAAGTTTCAGTTCTTAATATCATGCTCCAAATGCAATGCTTAGTCCAACTGGTTTGTGTCGTTTGGACATCCCAACATCTGTAATCCTTCATTCATAAACATACACACTTGCAGACTCATCAAACTCATGCAAAGCAAAGGGACAAGATATTGTTACATCCTATATATTTGTATACATATATACTATCTACCGATCATGCAGTTCTCGAAGATTTAACAGCCGAATTCGAGACAGAGAGGTTTACCGATTGCCTGGTGAAGTAAATCAAGTACTAGCAAGTTTTTGGCAATAGGGAAATAGAAACACAATGAACAAAAGGTAAAATATCCGTGTAAGAAGTAAGCCATTTCAATGCTGTGATATGCAAGCAGAGTATTGAAATGCAAGTGCATATATGAATATCACAACAAAATTCCTTCTAATTGATCTTGATTTTTGTTACAGATATATTTCCCCCATTGTCCCTGATTTAGATATCATCAAGGAATGTTTGAATTGCACCGTCGGATGTTAAAGGTCCGGCTGATAAGCTCCTTTTTCCCAGACAAATGCCTATCATCCCCTTAATCCCTTTGCTTAAATGACATTCTTAAGCTTAATATTACTCTCTATACTCTTTGTGAAGGGTTTCTTCTGACTATCCCCCTTCAATTTGGGGTTAAAAATTGAGAAAAGAAAAGCAACGAAAAAAATACCGATACATGGGAGCTAGTCAGCAGATTTTTTATACTCAGGCTTAAGTTCATAAGTTCCTTGGTTGGGGCCTCTCTTATTGTATATACGCAAAGGTCATTCAGTATCTCTTTCAGGAATTGCTGCAAATAGAGTAGAGCAAAAACTTCCAAACATACGAAATATTTGATGATAAAGCACATTCAGACATAATCGTGTAAGGAAAATAGTCATTGTAAGTCGGCTGATTTTTCAGACTTAGAAAATAGCTTCAATGTCTTGTCTAAAATGACTAGTTTGACTCCTCTCATCCTTGTATCCGGAAGAGAAGACACAAAGCTAAAATTGATAGGAGGGAAGGTGAGAGGCTTACGTAGGCTGATCAGTATCTTGGACAAGTTGCTTTAATCCCCAATTTGGTTGTCTTTCAAACAGCTTGAACATTATATCTTCCAATTCCCTGCGATCCCTTCCGGTTCTTTTCAGTTCCGGTTGTTTAACGGGTGTTGTTTTCTTCTTTTCCTGCACAAGGACAATTGAAAATGGGAATCGTCAATGTATTTTTCCAAAAAAAAAAAAACTAATACCATTCTCTAAACACCATGTCTTTAAGTACCTTGGAGTTGGATGAAATCAGACCAACCATTGCAGGCATTGGCCTCATGAGCACTGCACGGTCATTATCAATAACCTTTATAATATCAAATGGACTAATCCATAAGCATCCACAATTTCTTGAAAAGCAGAAGTAAATTTGTTGGTATGGAAATAGGTAGGAAGTGATTCCTTTGTCTGGAGAACATGGAATATGGTCCCAATTTGTGAGTTGCTGTCACAGTTGCCTGCTGTAATTAAGCTAGGTGATTCAATCTGCAAAATCAAGCTAGGTGATTCATTTTTCATTTTTCAACTTGGTTACTGCAATTAAGCAGGAATGTGTGCAGCAGAGAAGAAAGGATTACAGCTTAAAAAAACAAACCTTGTTCAGATTTCCTTGAGTTTGGTTTTTGGGCAAGTTTTGTGGTTCATTCCACGACCCCTGAGGTTAAAGCCAGACACAAAAACCGACAAGCAATCATGTAGATATGAAGTTAAATATAGAAACATATGCCTCCAGAAAGAAGGAATAAAATCAATTTCAACAAACCAGATGGTTCCACTTCTCAAAGTGATAGGCAATTGTCTGTAACAAGTTGATCTGGTGCACAAGTCCAACATCAATAGTAGTTTTAAGCTCTTCAAGTCTTCCAGATATCTACAATATGAAAGAGGTTAAAAATTCAGCTCTTTATTTGACAAGAACATAATACCGGGATACAGGTATATTCAGCCCTTTATTTGACAAGAACGGAAAATTAAGAACTATTAATGAGCAAAGTCAAGTACCAGTTCCAGAGAGAGAGAGAGAGAGAAGATAGACATAAAAACAATAAAAGAAAGTAACAACAAACGGCTTGTACTATCCTTAAGCTTCAAATTCTATTTATATGTGAATCCTGATTCTTCCCAATGTCAAAAGCATATGAAGCATACCTCTGCAATGATCTGAAATTGTTTGCATAGATCTTCTGTGAATGAGTATCTGTTTGCTCCAAAAGCTTCACAAATTTTTACAATTTGTTTCTCACCCTTTCAACAGAAAAGAAGACAACAAACACATTTTCCTCAGCCTGAAATTGCAAATAAAATGGTAAAGATCTCTTATCTCTGGACATGAAAAAAAAATGCAAAACAAGGATATTAACTGGAAATGAATTTAGAAATACAGACTTACACGCACAAGTTGCAAATTGATGTCATACAAACAAATCTAATGAGTCAAGACACAACTAAAATCAAACTTAAGCGCAGATAGAACCACAAGTGAATGACTCTGGAATTCTAGATCTACATATAGAACCTTCTCCCCAGATGCAGGATCAGTCACAGGACCTTCAACTGCAGATTGCTTCAAGAAGACATTTCCTCTGGTAGCCCGAAATAGAATTCTTTCAAAAGCCAATGATTTCTCTTGGGATAATTCCACTGACAAATCCCAGCTTAACTTGCTTTGATGGATCAGTGACCATTTCCTACAAAAATAAACACCCTAATCATCAGTAAAGAGGAATAAAAGGAATCAGGTAAAACTAAGATAGAAAATGAACCAGCTGAAAATATACTTGCTCCAATAATAGTGGACTGTCAATGGATCCTTCACCTCTTTGCTGAGCTTCAACTTCTCTCTGCTTAGCTGCAGCAAGGTTCTGAACTGAGTGAAAAAAAAAACTCACTGGCCTGAAATAAGAAAACACTACCAATGCAATCAACCATTACGGAACCATAAGGCTCCTTATTTAATTTCCAAAGCAAGTTGATAATTTCAATTATATGGAACAGTGAAATAAAATTTTTCATATGTATTGCCTTAAAAAAGGTATATAAGCACTATCGTACAGGAGAGCTACAAGCCTACAACCTCAAAAAAAGGAGAAATGCAAGAAATGTCAGCATACCTTCTGAACAACAAGCTTATATTCTATTAGTTCATTATAACTTTGTTGCAACTTCTCATTATTTGCATTCATCTCTATCAACTCGACTTCAAGCTCTCCAAGTTTCACCTAGATATACCATATATGAAGTAGTGTTCTCATAAAAAAATTAAACATTAAAACCGAAGCATCCATTATTACCTCTAAGTTATCTAAATCAACATCATCACTCATTGCAGATCTTGTCATGGGCGATAAACCAGCCTTCGTCATCTGTTCCTTGACGAAAGGTAGCTTGCGTGCCATTTCCCCGCATCTCTTGATCTGCATGATACGGAAACATATTACAAAAAAATTCCTAAAATTAACTATACGTTAGCATATATCTCAAACATTTAGAAGATTTAACGAGACCACTACGAGTACGAACTGATATCTAGGTAGAGTTTCTTATCTAACATTCAACTAAATTCCCCAAATTTTTGCTTTAATTCCAAATATGTAAATTCTCTAAGAATGAAGATTTCAAATCAGGATTCAAAACGTCCATTTGAGGAAGAAACTAAGGGGGAAATAAATTAAAATTTACCTGTGTTGGCTGTAGCAAATGTTCGTTGGAACGGGCTCTTCTCTGAATTAAGCTGCAAGAACAAAGTATAAGAGAAAAATTGAACTTAAAACACATTAAATCTAAATCTAAAGATTTTTCAACGACAATTCAGAAAAGAAGAAAATCAATAAATTTGAAGAAACTAACGTTTTTTAATTGAAAGAGACCGAGATCACCGAGATAAGAAATGGAGCGATGATATGATTCAACCGGGATGATGAGTTGCACCAATTGCATTGTCTCTGACCACAGCAGATCCATCGTCAGACGCTGTGTTTCCCCTCCCATTATTATTAGAAATATCTGAAGAATTCCTTAAAAAATGTAATTAATTTTACTTGAAAAAATTGAATCTACGTAAAAATTAATGATTAATGTACAAAGAATTTCGTCACCGGAGAAAATTCGCCGGAGATCGATCCTCAGGCGACTCACGACTACCGGTGAATGGGAATGTTTTCTCTCGTTGTTCGTTGGAGTGTACGGTAAAGAAAATTGAAAATGGCAGGAAAATTGAAATTTTAAATACAGCGTCGTTTTAAACCAATCTTATTCATTATTTAAAGGATAAATTACAGAAACAGCCATTAATGTTTGTGTATGTTTCTTTCTTAACCATTGAAGTTTAAAAAATCATGCTATATTATAGTATAGCACATAACGGTCACTCCGTCATTAGTGATGAGATGGCACGTTAAAAAAAAGGCTAATATTTAATTACTTAAATAATTTTAAAATATGTAAAAAAAAAACTCAACATTATTTTTAAAAAATTCAAATATATTTACAATTTATACTATTTGAAAACTAAAATTAACAAATGCATGGATTTAAAAAAAAAATAAACATAGGATAAAATTATATATCAACAATGACGAATATAAATTTTTAAAAAATTGAAATATTTTTGAAATAAATATAAATATAAAAATTTCTATACACACTAAATAAAATATCAATTATTTATTTTGTATCTGTTTGAATTTTCACAAATAGCACGTAGTTACATACTACTTTACATGGTTAGATGTTAGTTGAGAACGGGTTTAATGATTTATTTTGTATATGTTTTTTTTTTTAATATATATGTTCGAAATATTATATTTTTATCGATATGTTCAAATTTATATCGAACATAATTATTAAAGATGGATAGTATAAAAATCGGAAGACAAACCCAAAATCTGAAAAATACATCTAATATTAATAACAAAATAAGTAAAAGGTCTATTACTTTATTAATGATGCGGGATTTAAATTGCGATTATTGTTGTATTTTCAGTCACGGCATTTTATGACGGTTGTAAACAATAATAGATGAGTTACATTTATTGTATACCGTTATTTTTAATAATAATAATTTCAAATAGTACCAAAATCTTAAAATAATGACACAGATAACGATTCAAGATTCAAATTAAATCCTTATAATGTTTTCAAGAAAAGATATTTCAAACATAAAATATTAAGATTTTAACCTAAAAATTTTCGATATAACTTCTTTAAGCGTACCGATTTTCAATGATATAAATCAAAGATCGACTGAACTTCCAATTTGTCAACTTCATCCCTAAATAGTTCCATTTCTCCAAATGATAAAAAAATAAAAACTATGGGAATCAAACGGAGTTTCTTCAGTTTAAGGTAAAGCTGCAGCAATGTTCATGATTGAAGATGATCAGAGCCCCATGTTCCAAGTCAGGAATTAATAATAGCAATAATAATGAACTTAGAGAAGTTTCATAATCTCTGTTTTCTTCACCCATGGTGATAATTCTAGAAGTCTGCAAACTGAAGAAACTCTACAGATAATCACTAGTCTCACACTATATATAACATAAATCACATGCACAGAGATGCAGAGATGCATTAAAAATCATCGGCAAATGAGCAACGGTTTCCATTTTCAGAAACCGAGTCACATCCAATCCATGCACGTCTATTCAAGCAGCTCAGTTTGATTTTAATAAGCCCTAATGAAAATGATGAATTTATGAGTTTACGTATGAAGTTTGTAAATCTGGGTACAAAATACGTACATTGTATTACAGAAAGAAAGAGAGAGACTGTGAATGGAGGGGTCTTCCATTTGCAGATTAATGCATTAAAAAATGGAAAAAATGGTTTAGGAAAAAGTGTTTTTTGTTTAGCTGAACACGAAACCAGGTTTTCTCGCCTTGTTTTGATCCGGCAGGAAAACAGATAACTGGGGAAAAGTTGGCTTCGAGTTCAACAACCAATCAGAAAGTAGATTCAAGAGCAATCAAAAGCAGAAATTATAATAAAAAAGGAATATAATTCGCACCCAAGGGGAAAGAGGGCACACATCCACATACTGAAAACAAACACTGAAAATCTGAATTGAAATTCGGAAAGAAAGAAAGAAAACACACAGTCCAAGCCAGTATCTTATGCAGCATCTGTCATTCAAATTCTATGCTTTAACAATGGAGGAGAATAGCACTGAAAGCTAGAGATCAACAGTGGATGTTTCTGTTGAAATTGGAGATAGCTAGGCCTAGGCCTGTAAATTCATGACCTTGGAGGTGGGAAGAATGGCGTACCAGCGATGAAAGCGTCAAGTGGAGGTGGAAAAAGAGAAGGGTCGAGCATACTTGTTACCGGAAGGATCGGGGATGCGGCGGCTGTTGATGTTGTTGATATCGTTCCGGCAGTTTCTGCGGTGGTAACCACGGTGTTAATGAGATTGAGTTGCTGAGAGTGAGAGGTTTCGCCGACAATATTGGTGTAATGACTTTCGGGGCCTTGATCGTAGAGGATTCCTTTGAACACATGACCAGCGATGTTCACCGTCGTTTGATAAGCTAACTCCTCACCTTCATCGTCCACGGCACTTACTTTCACACAGCGGAACACTGCCGGTGAACTCACTTCTTGAGGCAATTGACCCAGCTCCAACCCTAATTTCCATGTTCCAAAAACATAATTTTAAAAGAAATAAACAAATCAAGATCTAAAGGGAAAAAGGGGTTTCTTTGAATTTATTTTCCGAATACCATGGGACTTTTTTTGTCAGTTTCAGCAGGTAGATCAGTGAACATGAAGGTGAAACTCGCTGGCACACGCAAACGATACGATGTTGTTGGGTACAGGGTACTATAACTGGTGGAAATAATGGGAAATCCTTAAAATCTGACCAAACTAAACGTGTCTTTGTTTACCTGTCGATAAACCAGTGCAGCCAAGAGAGGGAGAGCCACGATTCTCTCTCATCCTTTTCGGATTCTCTCCTCGGAATTGTTCTTCGTTTTCTTGCTGCTGCGTTTGTTGCAAAGCCGAGAGCTGCTGTTGTCTCTCTCGTCTTTTAGCAGCGGGAACCCAGGTGCTCTTAACGTGCGTTTGGCACTGAAACCCTCTACTCTTACAACAAGTCCGACATCTCAAATGGGGACAATCTTTCTTAGCTTGATTCCCACAATCTTGGCAATTCATCCCTCCATGTTTCATAACAGTAAACCCTACTGATCTCGAAGGCGACTCATCGGACAAGTTAAACCCAATATCTCGTACCCGACTAGGCCCCGCTCCAAAAGAGATGTTGGTCACGTCCGGCTGCTGCTGCTGGTGGTAATAATACTGCTGCTGCGGCCATATCTCGAAACCCTTGTTATAGATCTGCTGATTCTGCTCGTTCTTGTACAAATACAGGCTCTCGTCTTTATCTTCTCCTTGTTTGTTTCCGGTGTCTGTTGCTTCTCGTCCACCTAGATAGAAGAAGCCAGCCATTTGTTGCACCCAAAAGCTGAAACAAACCTCAATTTGAACCAAAAATCCATAGCAGAATTTGCCCTATTTAGTACCACGCCCCCACAGCCCGAGAGCAATAGTTTGATGAGCTGGTTGCCTTGTTTTTTTATAACTTGGAGTCTTTATGGATTTCAACTGTAAAACCTTTTTCTGGTAGGTTTTTAAAGACCACTGTTAGCCTGTGAGTGTTTGTTGGGTTTTGTTTTTTGGCTGTGTTCTTGACTCTGACCGATCCCCCCTCCCTGGAAACCCGAACCCTGAATTACTACAGTTCTTCAGTTTAAGAATCTGTTCTTCTTCATCTTCTTCAATTCTCTGATCTTTGGGGTGTTCTTTCTTCTTATTTCTTGCAGCTTTTTAGGGTTAAAATGCTTAAGATTGAGATTCGGTTTTAGGACAAAACAAAACAGGTTTCGATTAACTTGTCAGCTCCCACTTCTCTCTGCCATTCAATTCCAAGCAATAATGCACGGAATTAAAGCCCCTGCAACGCCGCCATGAGAACTGCAACACTCTCGCCTCATTTATGACAGAACCAGCTCTCTCTTTCTATCTCTAGTTAAAAAAAACAAAAGTAAGTGGTTATGGTTTATGATTCCTTTCAAGAAAGAAAGAGAAAAATGGTCATGATTATATGCGAGTGTAATTGGATTAGAATCTGTAAAAATAGATTATTTTTTTTAGATTTTAGATAAAAATGTAATTTAACTTATTTAAGTTTTAATGAATATTCGAATATATAATATAATTAAATTTAAATATAAAACTAAGATTAATCTGATAAGTTGAATAATTAATTGAAATTTGATATTATTTTTATACATTTTATAAAAAATAAATATTTTAACTCGACTCTATTAAATATCCCACCCTAAATTAAATAAATAATTTATTAAAATCAACTCATCTTAATTAAATATCACTCTAAATTAATAATTATTTAATTTTTTATTAATTAAATAATTATTATATTTTGATATTAAAATTTAAATTTATATAAGATAAGGTGATAATGTATCTTAAGAGTGTAAATTATCTATTTTAATTATATTTTTATTATTATTTTTATTTTAAAATAATAAATTTAAGATTTGAGATTAAAAATTATTATTAGAATTTAAAATTTTAAAGGTATACTATATTTTTAAGATATAAGATTAAAAAATAAAATTTAAAATTATAATTTATTTTTATATATATTTTTTAATATAAAATATAAAAAAACATAATTGAGTACAGAATTTTTTTACTTGTATCTTAGTCAGTTTTCTACAGTTCTCTTACAGTTCCAATCAATCTAATCAAACAAAAAAGACTTTTAGATCTGCAGTAGCATGTCCATCCACAATCGACGTTTCATATTCTTCCACGTGGCATATCCTCAGCTTTTTCTTATTCGTTCTTACACCCGAAAACCTGCTCTGGTACTTTTTCTGACCCTTCTGTATTTTAAGATTGGATTTTCTCTCTCTTTGTTAACCTTACAACTGTCCGTTTCTTTAACTATCACAGACAGATAAATCTGTTAACATCTGTGACAATCAAAGAATCCAACGGTACTAAACTGCCTGTCGTAATATTTTAAATTATTTTGAAATCTATTCGGTGACTATTTAATATTCATCTCACCCGTTCTCGTGCGTTTTTTTTATATTTCTAAAATAAATAAATAAATAAATCTCCTGTCATTGCCTCGTATTCTTCTCGAAATTCTTCCTGCAATCATTTCATTATTTGACTCGAAAGTCGCATTTTCACATTTTTGTCTCATTTAAAAAATAAATTTATAGATTAAATTATTTTATTATTTGTAATTTTAAATCACTAAATATAATCTTTAGGTTTAGGTTCGTATAAATATCGATTATAAAATTAGGTTTAAAAAAATTAAGTTATATGATTTGAAATTTAAAATTAATTTTAAGATCTAAAGTATTAAAACTTGTTTTATAATTTAAATATAAAAATTATATAATTTTTTTAAATAATTTAAATATAAAATATAATCAAATAATTTATAATTACATTAAACTAAATTTAAATCTGATTATAATATGACTTTTCATATGCATTTAACAGATCCGCGACAAGGAAAAAAAAATTAAACTAACATATCATTATTTATATTTAAGTCATTTATAGGTGAGATTATATTTAAGTTAGATAATTATTAAAAATTATATTTAAGTCAATCAATTATGGTTAAATATATATTCAGGTGACTTAAACAATAAATATTAGATTCTGATCATTATTTATATCTAAATTTTTTTATGAAATCGTATATTAGATTAATTAATGATTTTTTTATGAAATCGTATATTTTAAATGAACTTGCTCATTGGGGTTTTTCTTTGTCAAGTCCTTTTTATTTTTCTTTTGATGTTCCTTCTTGTATTGAACACTTGGTGTTGGATGATGCCATTTTGGCTAATTAATAAATTATTTTTCTTGAAAAAACGACTAAATTGATGCACTTTTTAAATATGAATGGTGATTCAGTCGTAAAACTTATAATAGAGTAACCTAAATAAAGTCTTTAATAATTGAATAACCCAAATATAACCTTATCTATCGATAAATTATCTAAATATAATTTTTAATAATTAAATGACTTAAATATAATTATACACGGAATCGATTGACTTATATTGTAGTTTAAGAAAAACAAGAAGACAAACTTGATATAATCCCAGTAATTAATGTGGATAGTTATTAGTGGCCCGATGCACTAACCCTTTTTCTGTTTTTTTTTCTTTTTCATTATTATTGACTTTGTTCTTGTTTCATGTCGTCTTCTCTGTATTGTCTAATACTGATTTCAAGACAGTATCAGACTTTGAGCTCCTAACTTTGATGAAATATCTTATGTCTGAAAACCCATCTCTCCTACTGGTTTTAGGAACCCTAAGTTTCATTTGTTTTTCCTGGACACCAATCAAAATGACTGCTAATTCTAAGAACATATATATAGCAGTAGACGTCCAGGTTAGATGAAATAACGTTAATTTTGTTTGTATTTACAAATAATTATTGAGGAATCTAGCTAGATAGCTAGCTTTGTTCCATTCAAAATGTTAATGAATTTTCTTATAATGCATGTATCTATGTTGATATTAATCTTTAATTAATGGAACATTAACCCTAACACTAATTTAAAATTTTAAATATAAAAGATCGTATAATTTTTCTTACAATACACGGGCAATGATAATGACAGATGTAAATGTATCTTAGGGTGGACTCATGCATACTGCTAACTGATCGTCGATTAATTATATTTTAACAGTTAATTGTTAATGATAATCGTTTAGTTAAATAGTACGATTAATTGGTCATAAGTTATGTACCATGCCAGACTAGGTATATATTTCCCTAGAAACCTCGACATGATCACCATCATGAAGGGGAAGAAGGAAATACTACGTGAAACATAGGAAAGAAGATGAAATACGGAAGGGGTGGGTTTCAAATTGTGTGGTTGGACTGGGAGTGTGTCTCAATAATGGTGTACATCTCTCGAGCCTTGCGCTGGCTTCCCATGGTTTATATTTCTCAAGAATAATGATTATTGATTATTTTGTTATTTTTTAATATTATATTATTAACATGGTTCGATTCAAATGATAAATAATTTTATTTCACTTAAATATAAGTTTTGAGTTTAAGATACTATGTACGATGCAGGTCGACTGAATAATCAGGACGAAACCTTAAACACCGAAAACATAATTAATTTTTTAAAATTATTAACTAAATTTTTAATAGATATTTAACTTTTTAAGTGTGCAAAATTTTGACGGGTATTGAAAATTTCTAACACAAACCAAAGCTTTAAACTTTTAAAAAATAGTTGTAGCTTAGTTTTTGAAACTTAGATAAAGCGTCATAAATTTTTGGCTACCAGAAATTGTACTATTATTATGACTACGAAAAGTTTTTAACGGATACTAAGATTTCAAAAGTTTACAAATTAATAAAAAAATATTTTCAATATATTTTTTATTTGGTTTTATACAATAAATTAGTAGATTTAATAGAATTTATTATTTTTTATATAAAAAGATACATTTACTAAAAAAGAAAAGAGGTGAGAGCTTCAGAATGTAAAGTAGAATGAGGCCCAAAAATATCAGCAAATACAAAGCCCGTTGGCATTTTGGATTTTTCATGGTGCTATAACTTAACTATCTACTAAGGGGAAAAAAACCAATTACATGGTCTCGGTCCCAGACTCAGTTAGACTTGATAGATATTTATTCGGTATTAGTTTCGATAAAATTATGATCAGATTCAAATTTTAGAGTTTGGTCATAATCGAGACTAGGATTGGATCTAAATTTTTTAAATTCGGTATCCGGTGGGTACCCAATAGAACCAGTACTAAGTACCCAATATTAATTTTATTACTTATAATAGATAATGTTTTTTTGTTTATTTTTTTCACTAAACTTTTTTATGTATGAATATTATGAGTATGACTCGTTTTAAAGCTTTAATTTTCAAGCCTATAATATTATAATTTTATTATTTAATAATTTTATTAATGGTTAAAAAATATTCTCCTATTTTTCATATTTTCTTAATAATAAACTAATTGACCGGGTACCCGGTATTAGTACCAATTTCCACTAGTAAGGGGACTGGGTCCTAGAATTTAGAATTTAATGTGACTAGGACCGAAACTAATTCCAATTTTCAAGAACCAATAGTTACCGAGATAATGACCAATTATAATCAAATTAACATGATTCCTGGTCTTGCTCACCCCTACTATCCACTAGCCCAATCATAAGTGACATTTTTTTTGTTATTAGTTTTCTTAATAAGCTACCGTGATTAAAATAATATATGTTTTAGAATATACTCTAAACCATCGGACATTAATTGTTCAATCACTGTATTAACATTATTAGTGCTCGAACATATAACCTCTAAGAACAATACCCGTTTTTTAATCATTCAGAGAAGATGCTTTGTGGTTTTTTATTAATAGTGTTCGTGTATAAAAATTTATTCTTTATTTTATAATGAACGTTACATTTGCATTTTATTTCACAATTTACTCTGTATTTCAATTTCAAATTCTATATTTAAAAAAATAAAAATTCTCGAACATTACCTTAGTGAAATTTTCTAAAATGCAACCATCTAATAAAATTTATAAAGTTTGTCGATCATGATTTTTCGTACTAGTAACGATAATATTCGATATAAATTTTAAGATTCGAACTTATAAAATTTTTACCCTAAGTTTAATCATGATTTTAACCAATGGGTATATGGATCCATGGCGACCAGTAGTTTTATGACTTAAACAAGAAGCCATCCCTAAGCTATCATTAAGGTCCAGCTTAAATAGAGTTCGTGTAGGTTATTTTATTACAAGGCTATCTATAGGTGGACAGGCTTTTATTGTGGAACACAGTGATTACAGGGGAGAAGGCAAATGGTATAATCATACATTTAGACCCTCTAAAGCATTAATAATTCAATTTAAGCCATTTAAACCCCTTTATTAAGACGGAATTTCCGGTTTTGTCACTTCCTCAATTTAATTTGAGTCAAGCTTTACTCTGATTAATTCGGATCGACTCACGTTACATATTTAGTTTTAGTGGATGAATCTCCTAATATAGATTTTTTACATACGCCTCGAACTCGAATCATTAGACATTGATTTGAATTCTAATTAATAATTAGTTTAATTTTTTTATATGTCTATTTTATTAGAGAAAAGACGATGATTATATTTATTTTGAAAGATAAATATTTATATTAGAGAAAGAATTTTAAAGATTTTTTTATAATAAAGTAATATATTTAACAATATAAAATATCTTAACTTTAGAATTACAAATGATATATAAAAATATATAATTATAAAATATCCTTAAAAATACGAAAAAAGTATGCTATTAATTCCGAATTAGTTGTATTTTTCATCCTAAACTAACTCAATCCGATTCTAATCTTAATATAAATTCAATCAAATCTATTAAAAAAAACTTGACCCGATGGAATAGAGTCTGGTTAGAACTCATCCCTACGTGGGATGTGGGTGACATTTCCTCCAACGACATTAATTTCTTCAAAATATAAATTGCTCCATTGACTAATTATACTTTGACCTCTTAAACATTTATAAAAATTCATCTTGGACCCTTAATACAATTATACAAATCATGATTTAGGGTTTCAGATTTTTTGAGAAAAAAGAGTTAGAGGGACCATTCTATAAATTTCCCAAACTTGTGATTCTGGTAACTGAAAATAAAGCATTGGATTAGACGTGAGATGGAGCCTTGAAATGACATTACCTTTAAACAACGTTAATTTCATCAAAAATTACTGCTGTTCCACATCTTTAAACCTGCAACACAAGCAGTGAGAATATTCATACGTCACATCAATGATTTTGAAAACATATTTTATGAGGAAAGTACTCAAATGGCTATTTTGTAATAATATGACCCCCAATTATATAAGTAGTCTTAATGTCGTGATAGTTAGTAAAATTTATATAATTATGTGTTTCGTACTATCAAATTAATGTTAGTTTTAATTTAATAAAATTGCATGGCATCCATTCACGGCCGCCGTTTGATAACGTGGTCGGAGAGAGTGAGATGGACGGTGAAGGACGGAAAGTCATGGTCCCCGAAGGGTAAAACTCTGGTTTACGTTTTGCCCAATTTTACAAACCCTTGAAAGCCTTTCTGTGATTAGGGTTTGTCTTGCTATTTTTAGCTATGGATATTCCATCATCGTCTATTTCATTGTTACTGAAATGTTTTCTCCACTTCATTACTCACTCAGCATCATTACGGAAAACAAACGCAAGCGAGAGGAGAAGAAGAAAATCATTCATGGCTAGAGGAAAGATCCAGATCAAGCTCATCGAGAACACGACCAACAGGCAAGTCACCTACTCAAAGAGAAGAAACGGTCTCTTCAAGAAAGCAAATGAACTCACCGTTCTCTGCGATGCCAGGGTTTCCATCATCATGCTTTCTACCACTGGGAAACTCCACGAGTTCGTCAGCTCTTCCACTTCGTATCACTCTAAAACCCTTGATTTCTCCCTTTCTCCTTTTTTTTTCCTGAAAAAAAGTTGAATTGAAACCCTAGATTTCTTCTAAATTTTGTAGAACGAAGCAAATAATTGATGAGTACCAGAAAACCTTGGGTGTCGATCTCTGGAAAGGTCACTATGAGGTCTCTTTATCTCTCTGCCTATTTTCTTCTTCTTTAACTTTCATCTTCGGTTGCGATATTGACAGATTCTTTGTTTATTTTCTATAGAAAATGCAGGAGAAGTTAAAGCTGGTGAAAGAGGTTAACAGGACTCTGCGCAAGAAAATCAAGTAAACCGGAAGAATCTATATTTATTTTTAGTAATTCGTTTTTTCCAGATTTGATTTTTGAATATGTGATGAAATTAATGGCAGGCAAAGGATGGGTGAAGGTTTGAACGATGCAAACATAGAGGAACTTCAAGGACTGGAGCAAGAAATGGATACCGCTGTCAAGCTTATTCGTGATCGAAAGGTCCGCCATTTTTAACCTTTTTCCTCTCTAGGGTTTCTCTTCTTTTTTCTCCATTGATAATCATCATATTCTTCGTGATTTAGGTAAATACCAAGTTAGATTTCATTTTCGTGATGGGTTTAAAACAATTGCTTTGGAAATGGAGTAAAAATCTCCTGCACATAATCATGACTCCATCTAAATTTCACTTTAATTTTTTTAAAATTAAATTTTAAACCTTAACTTTAATTTATATATCTTAAATATTAAACTTTATACCTTAAAAAATATACCCTTAATTTCTTAGACTCTAACCATAACCCATAACTTTAAACTCTAAACCCTAAAATCATTATTTTAAAATTAAAATACAATAAAAAAACAAATGATTTACGTCTTTTAAAATGATAATAGCTAAACATTTTTTATAAGCGTTGTTTCCTTAAAATCTAAGAGTTTGCTGATAAATTAATCATCATTTCAGTTTAAATTAAGTTAGTCACCAAACTGTTAAAAGATTTGTTTAATTTAAGGTTTAAAGCATATATTAAAATAATCAGACCAGTTACTAACAATTAAATAGTCTAGTGAGATGAAATATTATATCTTTTAAGTAAGTTTAAGAGTTTATATATAAAAAAAATTAAATCACAACGTTGTGAATAAAAAAATGGTAACAATAAACTCTTCTAAGCCAAGAATCAGTCAAATAACTTGAAATTCAAAAAAGCTTTTGTGAATTTAAATAGTCTTTTATTTAGATACATTTTATCAGATAACATATTTTTTAATTTTTTAATTTGAGTTAGATAAGAGGATATTATATCTGTTGTCTTTTTGGTGTTGGTTCAGCTTATTGTTGCTTCTCTTCATGCTTTACTGAACAAAATAAATATATATAAATTTTGGATGAAATTCCTTTTGACAGTATCGCGTGATCGCCAATCAGATTGATACTTCAAAAAAGAAGGTAATTTCATGTAAGCCTATATGAAAAAAATATTGAATATACACTCGATATCTTTCGAATTTGGTCATAAATATTATCTCGAATTGCAGTTGAGGAATGAGGAAGGGATACACAAAAACCTGTTACATGAACTGGTAAGCATCATCAACTTAATAAGTTTTTTAACCTAAATGATATCATTTCTTAAGAGTGATTATTATTTATGCTTAGGATGCACTGAAAGAAGATCCATATGGTTTAGTTGATAATGTTGGTGATTATGATACCATTATCGGATACCAAAACGGAGGTCCTCGTATATTTGCTATACGCTTGCAGCCTAGCCATGCCAGTCTCCACAGTAGTGAATGATCGTAGATCCCAACCTTATATCTTTAGAAGAGAAACAAGTCTTATATTTATATTTCATGTATCCCATATGCTTTGTATTGCTGTAGAACCTCCTCTTGTTGAATGATAGTTTGCCATGGAAACTAATGTGGATATTGTTCGCAGAGAACCTGACTGAATTTGCATGTTTGCGTCGCCCTTGTGCTGACCTTGTTTGTTTTTGATATGTTCTTACTTGATTTCGACGCTAAAATTTATATATAGCGACGTTTTTTTGACAAACGACGCTAAATATATAAATTTTGTGACATTTTTTTAAAAACGCTATTAAAAGTGCAGCTAAAAGCTAATTTTAATGTTGCGATGATATGAGTTTTATTGGTTTCTTGGAACGTTAACCTCATTCAGTGATTTATTGTACAATAATAACATATATTTTTCTATTTAAGTTTAAAGAGATTTTTTAACGAGATTAATATTATTATTATTTTTATTCTCATTATTAAAATTTTTCTTTTTAAAAGAATTACATTTAATTCACAAACTTATTTCTATAATTATCAATAAATTTGAAAAAAATAATTTGATTTTTAAAATAAAAAATGACTTTAATGGTCAAACCAGAATAATATAAATAAATAATTTTAAATAAAAAAAATAAACCAGATTCAAGTAATTTAAAGGCATAAAGATAATTTTAACCCTTAACGTTTAAAGTTTTTGTCGTTTTGGTCCTTATTCTTTTTTTAGGATAAATTTAGCCCTTAACCTATATCTTTTTGACAAATATCTTATTTTTTAACTAGCTTGATGATTGGACCGTTAAAAATTTAACGATGATATATATATGAAATATAAATTTAAATGATATGGAATGTAACCTATCCAATATATATATATATATATATATATGCAGAATATAATTTTATTCTAATATAAAATATAAAACAATTAAAATTCAAATAAAATATTAAAAATTAATTAATTCTAAAATAAGAAAATTATTAAACATTCTTGACCATAACTACGATAAAATTAAAATCTCATCTTAAAAAATATAAACATAATTCGAATAAGATTTTGATTTTATCGTAGTCAGAGTTAAGAAAGTTTAATAATCTTATATTTTAGAATTAATTAATTTTTAATATTTTGTTTGAATTTTAATTGTTTTATATTTTATATTAGAATAAAATTACATTCTCTCTCTATATATATATGCATTTGATAGGTTACATGTCATGTCACTTAGAATTATATTCCATATATATATCATCGTTAATTTTTTAACGGTCCAATCATCAATCTAGTTAAAAAATAAGATATTTGTCAAAAAGATATAGGTTAAGGGCTAAATTTATCTCAAAAAAAAAAGGGCCAAAACGACAAAAACTATAAACGTTAAGGGTTAAAATTATCTTTATGCCTAATTTAAATATCAAACTTGAATGAATAAGCCTAAAATAATTCCAATTCAAAATAGTATATATGAAGACACAAAAATATCTTAAACATAAAGTATCATATTTTAAAAATAATTAATTGAGTCGCACATTTTTAGATTATAATCCTCATGAAGTGAAGAACAATTTAAAATAAAAAATAATTGTTTGAAAACGTATATTATAATTAATTTTTTTTAAATAATTTTATTTTTAACCTAAAGTGTAATACAATTGTTATATTAGTGTAATAGTTATCGATCTATAAATCAAAAAATATTAAACGTTTAAATATGTTTAAATTATATTTTTAAAAATATTATATAAAAAAATTATTGACGAGCTAAACTACGACGCGCCGCAACCAACAGTCAAAAAGTCAATCTACCATAAGAATTTACAAGATAGCGAGGGTCAAAAGAAGATAAAGGACTAAAATGAAATTTTCTAAAAGGTACGAGGGGCCAAACAGAGAATTATGCTTCAGATTTCATACTCTCTGGTGTTTCAGTTTTAGGTTTCCTCTGAAACCCGCCACCCCCACCTTTTTGGTTCTTTGCTTTTCGTTTTAACGTTTGAAACCCAGAGAGACCCAAAGCGACGCTTACGAGAGAAAATCCGTGGGAAGAGAAAGTAGTAAAGAATAGGAGGGCGGAGGGTTTGAAAGGCGGCTGTGGGTGGTTCTGCTCCTAAGAAAAGATGGGAGCTTTGGCTCCAATCGTTTCCACTTGGTTACCTGAAGATGACCTTTTGCTGAAGAACGCCATTGAGGTACATGGTTCTTTTTTCCTTGTTTGGTTTGAAGAAAAATTAAGAAAAAAAGACTGGGTCTTTTTTCATACTTGTTTCTGGAGTTGGTTTTCCTTGTTGTGACCTCAATTTCAATTTTTTTTTCTGTTTTTATTTGATTATCTTGGAATACTCAAACCCAAATTCAGTTTTTCTTTTCTTTTTCTAAATGTTGTTCTTTCTTTCTTTCTGTTTTTGAAATTCTGGGTTTATTGTGTTGCAATATAAGGCGGTTGTCACTAAAAGAGTTTTAAGTTTATAAAGTAAATGGTTGCAGATATTCATAAGATTACCCTGTTGTTGTTTCGTATTAACATTACTGCAAAAAGCCGAAATCTGTTAATATATGGGATTGTTTGTGGGAATGTTATGTAGAAAGTGTACTAATAAGCATAGTTTGTGCTGTGCCAAAGTGTTAATTTTGAAATACTGCTTTTTTTTTCATAGATATAGTTAGGTAGAGCTCTAATTTGCTTAGACTGGACTGTGAATCGACAGTAAAATGGATCAAATTGTACAGTTAGTAGCATGATGTTATCCCACTGCTCTAAGTCAGTTTCTGTACTGTTGTTTATGATTCTTTGGAATTGTGTTTCGTTTTATAAAATCCTTGTTTTGTTCTATTTATTTGTATCTATTTTCAGGCTGGTGCTTCTTTGGTATCTCTTGCTAAGGGTGCTGTGCAATTCTCAAGAAAATTCACCATCAGAGAACTGCAAGATCGATGGCATTCTCTCCTTTATGATCCAGTTGTTTCTGAGGAGGCGTCTTCTCGCATAGTTGAGTTTGAACGTTCTGCTCTTTCCCTGCCTTCAAAATTTGGAAGAATTGGAAATTCAAAAGATAGCAAAAATTTGTTTGGAAAGAGAAAGTCTGAGAGTGTGCATAGCTGTTACTTTGCATTGCGCAAAAGAATTCGAAATGAGCCGTTTAACTCAATGGATCTGAGTTTCCTTGTTGCGCCTAATGATGGTAACTGTGTTGGGATTGAAGACGAGTCTCTACCTGGAAACTGCATGCTTGTCAATCCAATTTCAGATCATTTTGGAGTTCAGGAAACAAATATGAATATTATGGATTGTTCTTTTCCACAAATATTAGCTGATGATGGATCTGCAGCGAGGGATGCATGCACAACAAATGACTTTCAGATTACTAATTGTAATCACGGTGATGGCGGTTTTCCTGTAGATCAAGTTAATATACAGCAGGACATTCCCCATATGCTCGGAGAGAATCAGTTTTTTCTAGAGAATGAATCTTGCATTGAGGAATTGCATGGATCCAAGGATTTGCCTGTGAATAGCTTGTTTGATGCTAATGATTTAATGGCGAAACCTTCATCTGCATTTGATCAAATTAACAATGATCCGGAGAATATCTGCTCTGAGTTCGAAGGAAGCCAAGACTTCAATTCACCAATGGATTGTGGGTTGTCAATCTGGGGAACTGATGAAGGCTTGTCTGCATCCTCTATTCCTGCGGATGGTCATGTGGAAAAAGACCTTCAGGAAGGAGATATATATGCACTTCCTAATGACATCGTTGCTAAGAGCGGTCATGCATTAGGACATGCTCTTGTTACTACAGATTCCAAGTTGGAACCTGACATGCCTAGTGAGGAAGTGGAAAATCAAGTGGCTGATACAGAAGGTTATTTAGCGGAAATAACCAATACCCTTATGAATGATGAACCCTTTTTCATGGATGTTGACGCGAAAGATGTGATTGATAAGTCTTACTTTGATGGTCTGAGCTCGTTTTTGGCTAGTTCACCTAATAACTGTGATCAAGACCAAATACTGGATGTAAATGAAGCTATGACATCAGAAACACAAGATAATCTTGCAAATGTATCTTGTTCACATCTTGGAGAATTGGATGGCATTGCAGGATCTTGCGCAGTAGATGGGTCTGTGCCCTCTGCTTCAGAGGTACCAATGCTGTCTTTCGTGTTAACATCAAATAGTCAGTTCCCTGAGCTGACTAATGGTGTCATTTGTTGCACCTTAAATACTGAAGACCCAGAAATCCCATGCAATGAAGGTGTTGTCTTCTCCAAACCGCTGTTGCCATCAGTCATCTCCTCAACACGACACATTTTCAAAGAAACTGGCAATCCATTATCTGCATGTGCAAAAGATTTTTCTGGGGATCAGAAAATTAGTTCTGGAGGTCCCCTCCTGCTTCAGAGAGCTCCAGGACAGTCTCATGGATCTTCTCAAATGAAAGGATCGCAGATGATACCAGAAATGGGTCAACTCCATCCAGTTGGCGACTGCAGAGTTAAATGTGAGGACTCCTCATGTGTAGCACCTAAGACCAATGGTTTTGTGGCCAATGATTCAGCTCAAATTAATTTTAAAAATATTAGCGAAGGCCCTCCCCATTCGACACTACTGAAGGAAAAGAGTGAAAATATTATACCAGGAAAACATTCGAGTCATTGTCTTACTGATTCTTTACAAGAGAAACCAGATCATTGTTCTGATATCCACAATAGTTATTCACCGGTGAATTCTTTTCCCCTTAAACACGAAGTGGATGCGCATGAAAAGGGTAAAGATCAGCAAGCTTCAAGTGCAGAGGTGGGGTCTATGGATATTATTTCTCCAGAGCCAGTTAATCATCCACCTCTAAATATAGAAGAGTTAGTGATTGAAAGTGATGATGATGTTCCTTATTTCTCAGATATCGAGGCAATGGTATGTCTTTAACTACGACTGGTCGTCACTCATTTTAGTCATCATTATTAACTGCATGTATTCATTTTTTGTTACACTTTATGAACAGATCCTTGATATGGACTTGGATCCAGATGACCAAGATTTGTATGATTGGGAAGGTAGTATGTCAACAATCTATTGAATGCTAAATTGCTAACTTGTATCTGTCGATGTTCATCTGCTTATAGTGTGGAAACATCTGCAGTTACTGATTTAATTTACCTCCCTCTGCAGAAATACTAAAAAACGTTTGTTATTTTTCTTTTGTCTCCACTTGTCGCGGGTGGTTTAAATTTTATTTTCATATTTGAATCTGGAATATTTTCTTCTCCAAATATGGAAGATAATTTTATTTTTTGTGCAGTTGCAAGATATCAGCACGAGGATATGAAAAGATCAATTATAAGGCTGGAGCAGGCTTCTCATTCTTACATGCAAAGGGCAATTGCATCCCATGGTGCTTTTGCCATATTATATGGCCGTCATTCCAAACATTATATTAAGAAACCTGAGGTATTATATCATTAAGAAGTATTTTTAAGCTTTTCTGCCATATGCGTGCCTTGTAACGTTTTCACTGTTTCCTTTGACTCGAATGATATTTTGCTAAAGTAAAACTAATTCCAATAAGAAAGCTTTGCTTTGTGAATTGCTTATTGGTATATGTTGAAGGCAAATGTAGGATGGATAATCCATTCATGGATATGAATCTAGATTGCCCAAGGAACCATCTGCATTGGTTTTGTATAAGCTTAACAGGAGTCATGAACTTACAAAAATTTTACACTTACACAACACCAAAATTCCGTTATTTCGTTTTTGGAGCTTACTCTCTGAAGTTAATGGCAGTTTTGTTTTTTTATCTTCCTAGGTAAGTAAATAAAATCTGATTCTGTACTTTATAATTATGATCATGTAGATTCTACTTGGTAGAACAACAGAAGATTTTGTTGTTGACATTGACTTGGGACGTGAAGGGTGTGCTAATAAAGTGTCAAGGCGGCAGGTACAATATGCCATGATATATATTGAAGCAGTATTGCCAGAAATACTTATAACCCTGAAAAGTATCGTCTAATAACCCGTCATACTAATTCTACGATTCCTCTCATGTATGTTAGGCAATTATCAACATGGAAGAAGATGGATCATTTCATCTCAAAAATCTTGGCAAGAGTTCGGTATCAATAAATAGCAAGGAAGTACTTCCAGGACAGAGCCTGGGCCTTAATTCCAGTTGTTTGATTGAGGTGTTGTTTTGATTTCTTTTTACTGAATATATGGTAAATGGTTATTAGACATCGTGACATGCATACTTACATGCCATACACATTTGTCCTCATATCCGGGTTCCGTTCAGATATGAACATTAAAAGAGAGTTTAAAGCTATAACATGGTTGGATATATACATGTACCATCTTACCTGCTGTAAATGTCGATTTTGCAGATACGGGGAATGCCATTCATCTTCGAGACAAACCAAACATGTGTGGATCAGTATTTGAATGGTAAGTCGATGAACTCGGGAGCCCCGAGTTGAAAACATCACGTTAGAGTAGCAGTTAGTGTTAGAGATGGATTGACAATGGGGGACAGACATTGGCTTCTCCTAGTGAAATCCCTACAAACCCTTGTAATTAAAACAAGTTTGAGAAGGAAAAAAAGTTGTAATCAGTAGAAATTCAATATGAGTCTCAGTTAATCTCTTTTACACTGCAATGTTGACAGATGTTTCGGCGCCCCCATGTGTAAACCTGAGTGGCTAATTTGAGGTATTAGTTTGCCTCTTCTTAGCTATTTCAAGCACAGGAATTTCTGGTTTGAAATTTTGTGCTGTATAGCAATATTTGTACATGTGTCTTGAAAATAAAATACAAAGATTCATTGGTAAGAAAAAAAAAATGAAGAGACAGCTCATCAAAAATAAATATGAATAAAATTCACACGTAGGAAATCCAAGTAAAACTATGCCAGCCAGATGCATGCCCGAGTCCAAATAACCTGTAAATATAGATAGGCCAACTAAGTAACCTGTAATCCAGCAAGTACCAGCTAATACTGGTGTCAAACAACCAGCTGTGGCACATGGTCCCAACTTTCACAACCTGGAGAGTCCCCACTATCCTTTGTCACAAAGAAGACAAAGTAAAAGAAACCAAGAGATTTGAAAATCTGATGCTGCCACTTGGAAGGAAGAAAGACAAAAGATGTAATAGTGACGATCTTATATATGTAAAAAATTCTTTCTGGAAGACTCACCTACTAAAATCATGTATACAATGAGACGATTTAAATTAATCAAGACAAAGATTTGAACCAAGAGTGCAACAAAAAAATACAACTGATGTAATTACCAACAGAGATTATGACCCAGAAAATCTTTGAGAATACTCAGGAGCACTCTGACTCTGCAATTATTGTTATTCTTCGTTTTAGTACTCACCAGCAACTTATAATACCAACAATGAGAATCTAAGGGTTGGCACAGTTGATCTATGCAGTCAGCTTCTAAAAATGACATCTAAGAAGTTCCGGAACTCGAATTTCGACATGTGCAAGTTCTTATGCATGATTGAAGTTATTAAAGTGTATGGTTCCTCTCTTTCTTAAAGGTAAAGCATTTGTTTTTAATTGCTAGGGCCGCAATCACCTGCCAAGACTCATCAAGTAGGCAATAACTATAATTAGAAAGAATAACCATTTGTTTCTTCAATCAACAGTGAATATATCTCCAAACAAATTCAACATTTCCAGAAACAAAAGCAAAAGATGATGATACAGTGAATATATACATCATCTCAAATGATCTCTACAGCAACTGTTAAGAAAACGGGATATATCGGAGTCATCACTTGAAAACGGTTTATTGTACACGAGCATGATGCTCTCACTGAACACGTTTGATGAACTATATATATATTCAACAATGCACACTAGGTCACTAAAATAACACGATGGAATGGTACATGATTAGCAGAAAAGCCATTAAACCGACTAGTTATGGAGCTTTGTGGGATTGTAAAGTAAAGCAGATGCACTTATCTTTCATCGCTTCAGCTTCGCTTCCGTACTCTTTGAATTTATATTCATCCTGTTTAAAACTGGGGGGAACTTTGCCCTCGCTGTAGCATTGATTACATAGACTGAAATGAGACTTCACTTCCTTAAACCGAGAACCGATGACTGGGTAACGGCAAACTGAGCAAACCTGGCGTCCATGACGGTTCCTATCTCCTGTTTCTAACTTCAACAGAGTGGACATGATACCAAATCCCCAATCGGGATCATCAAACATGGAAAGAAATTCACTGAAAGATACCATTGAGGAATCTGTTTCTCCGTGAACTTCCAGCATTTCACTAATTCCATGTGAAGGAACATAAATAGCCCTCAAAAGTTTGATGTACTGTACAGCATCCACCTTTCTAATCTGGGAACCACCTTCGTTTACTGGCCGCCATAAGAGCGCATCAAAGGCAATCCTTTTTCGTTTATCTGGAGGTCCATTACAGATGGGGGCAAGAACAGCATAGAACATGCCCAAGTCCACCCTACCTGATCCTGTTTCATCCAGGACAGAGAGGATTCCCTCATTTATAGCTTTGACAGCACCTTGGAAGGTTTCGGGCTTTAGAAGATGAAGTAATCTGCGTAGAATTTCTTCCAAATTAGGCTTGCGAATGGATTTCTGAGGAGCTCCACCACCAGAATAGGAAACTGGTACATCAGTTTCACTCATTTCCTTCTTCAAAAGATCTACATCGCACCGGCTCAATCTAGTAATTCTCTGGAATGCCCTAATCTGAATAGCATTTCCTAAATCCTGCCTCGACGTAGTCTTCTCACCCATCGTCTTGAATTTTGGCAGCTCCACTACAACAAAAGCCCCTTCTCTATTGGCACCACCATTACTCTTTAACTTCTTTTTCTTCTTCTTCTGCAACTGTTTCATATGGTAAATGGCATCATGCAACTCAATCCTATTCGTCAATTTCAAAGCCTCCTTTAAAGCTTTCTTTGCTTCATCCGTTTCTCCAGCCCCCAACAAAGAAACAGCCTTGTTGAGCTGTGCCCGCCAATGATTCGGCCACACCGCTAAAACCCTAGTGTACATCTCGGAAGCTCTCTGAAACCTACCCAAGTCCATATAAAGGCCACCAAGATTGTACAAAGCATCAACATGACCAGGATTCAAATCAATAGCTTTTTGGAAAACCTCAATCGCCCTCTCATCCTCACCGAGAGCATGCAAAGCCGATGCCAAATCACAATGTGCATCAGCATAATCTGGTTTCATGAAAATAGCCTCTTCTAAAGCCTTAGCAGCTGCCCTATATTCCCCAACCCCAAAAAGAGCACTACCCAAAAGTTTCAAAGCTCTAAAATGTGTAGGACAAAGAATAGCAGCCTCTCTATAGTACTCACAAGCACTTAAAACCATACCTTCTCCTTCAAGAGCAATCCCAAGGTTGACATAAATTTGAGGAAGCAAATAACCCCATCGATTCCCACCTGCCTCAGCTGATTCCAATGCCAACAAAAACTCATCTTTAGCTTCTTTACACTTCCCCAACACATGCAAACAATTCCCAGCTCTAAAATGAGGCCTCACATCAGTTGGCTGCAATTCACAAGACCTTTTGAAACTAATCAAAGCTTCTTTAAACAATTGGTGTTCATATAAAACCCTTCCGATGGCCATTTGTCCATCAAATGCTTCTTCTCTTGACCTTGCTCCATCGGCTCTACTTCTTAAAGCTCCCAATTCTTTGACAAAAATGGCGAAATCAGGCCCTGATTCTTCCCAATATACCCTTTTCTCTGAAATTTCTGCAGAGGGTCCTAATTCCCTTGACCACCCGGCATCCGAATACGCATCAAAGTTGTCATTTTTAAATTTCCCATCTTTCGCTTGCTTTGATTTCAATCTCTTCAACAGAATATCCAGCTCGTCGACGAGCTTCCATGTGTCGTCGAAAACTATATCGTTGTGCGGCGACACCGCCCATGCTGCCGTCCGTTGCTTCCTCTGCGACTCCGTTACTCTCTCGTCCGCAATCGACGACGAAGTCGCCTCAGAAACGATTGAGGCACCTTTGGTCTCGTCGGGATTGAGATCGAGACCCAGCGCGTCGAAGTCACGGTCGACGTCACCAGCACCGTCGTCGTAAGTTCTCAACAACCCCTCGTAAGTTAACCCCTTTTCACCGTCGATGAACTCCCCGTAGGTCCGGAAGACTTCGTCGAGGATAGCGTTGATTTGCTCGTCGCTGAATTTGACCCTAGGATTAACGGCGACGACCAACGCTGCCATTTCGTCCCTGTTAAGACCCCCATCGTGGTTGTTGTCGAATTGATGAAAAATCCTCTTCACCTTCTCCGATCTACTCCCTCGCGTCGCCATTTCCTCCAACCCTTAAATTTTCCCTCTCTTCTCTCTGAAAATGCAAAATGCCAACTGAAGCCAACCACCCAAAGCTAAAAATTCGAAATGAGGAACCAAAAGATAAAGGAAAGAAGGTGGGTTTTTTCCTTTCTATAAATTAGAAAAGATGGAGGAATGAATAATAGTAATAATTGTTCATTAGAGAATCTCTTTTAGTTTGGTTTAATTTTAAAGTTTCAAACTTTCATTAGATCTGGGAACTGAGGGAACTAAGTAAAGGAAAGAGCTGATGATGAAGATGATTTTTTTTTTTTCTGTTTCAGATAATGATGAGGGTGTGGGGGCAACAACAATGGAAACCCCACAAAAGCAGAGGCTTTTTTACTTTATTTTCAACTGTTTGAGATGAATAGTTTTGTTTAGTGGATTGTTTAATGTTTTTATGATGAAATTTAAGTCGTGTTTGTTTACAGAGAAAAAGAGAGAGAAAATGAGATGGGTGGTTGACAGTTGGGTCTTGCAAACCAAAGAAACTTATTTTAAGGCGAAAAAATGCTGATTAGTCCTGTCAAGTGCCTGCAATTATGCCCCCTTCCTTATATTTTTTAAGAGTTATTTAAATAATTATTTAATGTTTTTATTGTTATTAATTACTAGTGTTTAGTAGCATTTAAATTTTGGGCCAATGGAGTTCTCAAGAGGGAAAAAAGTCCGTAGAGAAAACACTCCACTCTGCTTTTGGTGTGAAGAAGATGGAAGGTAGCAGTGGGAAAGGCTACGCCTGGGCAATCTCAGCCGGTTTCAACGCTGCCTTCGCTGCCGTTTCAGCTAAACTCTTGTTCCCTCCGGTAACTTTTTAATCACTCAACTTTCTTATACTCCGATCACCGATCTTAATTTCGTTTGGTATTGCCGCTCTCGTAGTTTCGTTTGCATATCCTAAATCTTACATCTCTTTGTAAATTAGCCATTGGTTTTTCCCCCATTGATCAAATGGATTTGAAAATGACCCAATGGTTTAATTCTAATTTTGAAATGATAATTGATCTTTAGTAGAATTTTTTTCCAGATAATTAGGTACGGTCTGGTCGTAATTTTCAACGTCCTGATGTGGGGATGTTATGTTAACAGCTTGAAAGCTCTTTCATCTCTTCAAGCAACAGTTACGAATTTCGCTTCTAATTTCCTCACTTCTGGCCTTGCTGGCTTCTTCTTGTTCGATGAATTCTTGTCGATTAAGGTAACCCAATAAACCAAATTATGAATAACAATTACCAACGAGTAACAAGAAACTGGGTTTAGAACCCTTTAATTGTTGTTTCAGACTTTTAAGGATTGGTTTAATGTTTATGCCCTTTAACTGTAGGAGGATTGATTAGTTTGCCACATAAACTTGTCATCATTTGTGTTATAATTGGATTCACTTGGCGAAAACAGAAGCTTGGAAATGGGAAAGAGTTTCAATTAAGCTTTTGCTTGTCTGCTATTTTTGTTGGTATGGAAGTTTTGTGATAGATGTCGAAAATCATCCTAGAAGAATAGAAGATTTTCAAGTACATTGTTTCGAACACCTTAACTTCTATTAGTTTTCTTATGACTTGTCTGCTGTTTTTGTTGGTGTGGAAGTTGATGGATGTCGTAAATCATTCTAGAAGAATAGAAAATTTTCGAGTACATTGTTTTGATCACCTTAACTTCTTTCAGTTTTCTTATAACTTGTCTGCAGTTTTTGTTGGTATGGAAGTTTCGTGATGCATGTCACAAATCACTCTAGAAGAACAGAAGATTTTGGAGTACATCTTTTCGAATACCTTAACTTCTATTAGTTTTCTTATGACTTGTCTGCTGTTTTTGTTGGTATGGAAGTTTCGTTATGGATGCCGTAAACCATCGTAGAAGAATAGAAGGAGTACATTGTTTCGAACACCTCAAACTTCTATTTGTTTTCTTATGATTGGTCTGCTGTTTTTGCTGGTATGGAAGTTTCGTGATGGATGTAGTAAATCATTCTAGAAGAATATAAGATTCTCAACTAGATTGTTTCGAACACCTTAACTTCTATTAATTTTCTTATGACTTGTCTGTTAAGATATTATTTGTATTTTGTAGCAGTCCCTTGTACTATGGTATCTAAGAAGCCAAGAGAGGAGTTAGATTGAAGTTACTAGATATATACTTTATGGACCTTTGCTTAGGTAACTTTTTCGGATACGAAAACTAAGTGTTGATTCCATAAAATGCTTATTCTGATCACGAGAGCTTTTTCAGTGGTTTGCAGGTGCTATGTTCATTGTGATCGGTGTACTAATCCTCAGCAAGTCTAGCTCGGAGAAGATGGAAAAGACTGATTAGAGTTCTTACATTAATGGTGCTGCATTTCAACCGGTATAACTTTCTGGTTCTTTTTGGAATGGAAGAGCAGTCAAGAAAGTTGTTTTAAAGAATCTCTCTTCCAGTCATCATTTCAACCACCAAAGTGTTGGTGCTACGAGTTACCTTTCTCGGCTACATGTTTTTCGACAACTAAAGACATGTTTTCAGTTTCATCACTAATCCGAATCAGTCGGATTCCCGATTTCACCCTATTCTTCTGTATTTGCATGAATATATTATTCAGTTACTGACATATGAATGAAGTTAAACGATTTGTAATAATCCCAGATTTGGTTGCTTCTGTTTCCCTTGCAGCATGTTAGTATTTAAAGATCTTAACCATGGATCCTCAAGTCTGTGTTCCTTGAATCTTGATGAACTCACACTTCGAATAAGAAGCAATTTTATGGTACCCCACTTTGAATTATTTCAGACTAGTTTATATATATAAAATTCTATTCGAGTAGAAGCTAATATTTATATTCGATTTTAAATCTAAATAAACTCACATACAACTAAAAATTAAACCGTTTAAATTCGTGTCACTTAAATTAATTATGTCACTTTTATCCGAAAGTAATTAACTTTATTGTCATTCGCAATAAAAAAACCAAAAGAATATTATTCTTTATGAGCAGAGTGTAACATTTATGTTATTTAATCTCTGAGCTACAATTAAACATCATTTATCTTGCTTAAATTCTTACTAAAATTAAATTTCGAATTTAAAATTTAGACAACCGTATAAGTTTATTGGAATAATAAATAAATGTATTTATACATATTAAATATTTTTCCTATATATATATTGTAATTTATAGCAAAATGGATTAGCCTTAGCCGATCGACACTGTAATTCTGATTCAGAGCTTAGGTTTTTAGCCCACCCGTGGAACGAGAAGGGACAGCAGTGGAAAGTCACGGTCTTTAGGACACAAAACGTAAGGAAAAAATCCTGTCTTCCCTTCTTCAACTCTTCCTTTCCACAGATTTTCCCAACTTCCTAGATTTTCATGTCTTTGATTACCTTATATTTCCTTTGAAACTCTTCCGCTGGTGAGCTTCTTCTTCTCTTCTACTCCCACTTTTTTTCTCTTTTAGTCATCGATTTAGCTTTAAACCCATCTTAATTATGCATAGTATTAGTTGTTTCCTGCTTTTTCTCAGCTGGTTTTGGTTTATTTTTGGTGCTTGTTGCTTTGATGGAGCCAGGGGAAACAAGCTCGTAACTTTGATTTCTAGGGTTTTAAGTTTTTTCTGTGAATTGAGCTCTTTAAAATAGCTATGAGAGTGAACTTAAATGACTTTTCATATATTAGCTCTTCAACTAAGAGTTGTATGATTCTGGTTTTTTAGGACCGGAGATTATATATATTGGCTTGTGGAAGAATCAGGTCTTTTAGCTGTTTATATAGTATATTGTACATTTATTCAAGTCTTGCCTGAAAGTTTAGCTTTCATTGTCTCACTTTTAAACAATTTCAATGTAATAAACTAGCATACTTAAAGTATTGTCGAAATTCTAACTGTTAAAACCGATGTTCGTGTTGAGCTTACTTGCATTGAATTTGAAATTGGTGTTCAACTCTTAATCATTAATTAACGCCTGGAATTCTTTGTAAAAATTGATATAGAAAAGTGACCTATAGATATGGGGGGATGGTGTTTTTGACTCCCAGGCTTCTGCTTTTGAAACCTTCCGGTTGATCGGTAATGTTGATTTGTTGACAGCTATTCTGGTTTTATTCTTGTTGACTAAACTAGGACATGGTTCTAATGGAACGAATAGAATTTGTTCTACTAAGTAAAGAATAGTTGGTTATTGAACTTTGTATGCATCAGTTTTTATTCAGGTAAAATTGTCTGCTAAAGAATGTGGTTTTGTTCATCGTTCAGCATTTTCGATAGTAAGTTGTTAACGTTTCTCGTGGGATAATATAAGTTGTTTTCCTGATAGTAATGGAGTAATTGTCTGGTATTATCATTAATAACATAATCTGAATAGTTTTCATTCCACATTTTCTGCTATACAGGATTTTCTTACCACCCTACGAAGTTTTGAGATTTTATTTGTCGATCTCAACAATTTCCTGGAGTCTCCGATGGATGATGGTGGGCATCGTGAAAATGGAAGACTTAAAACGGATCAGTATAGAGCAGCTCAGGGCCAGGTATCTGAAGTCTGTTTATTTTTGCAAATTAATAGATACTTGGACTGATGTAAAATGATATAAATAAATTAACTTCCCCTCTGCGATTAATGTGTTCAATTTCAGCTTTTTCTGGAAACTTCTGTCAATGATGATAATTTTTATGAGGATTGTTGTTGCAGTGGCTGATGCATCAGCCATCGATGAAGCAGATAATGGCCCTTATGGCTGAACGAGATGCAGCCATTCAAGAGAGGAATTTAGCTCTTTCCGAGAAGAAAGCAGCTATTGCCGAGAGAGATATGGCATTCCTGCAGCGAGATGCGGCAATTGCAGAACGAAATAATGCTATACTGGAGCGTGATAGTGCCATAGCAAATCTGCAGTATCGAGAGAACTCCTTGTCATCTGGTAATATGTTGTCATCTTGTCCGCCAGGGTTCCATATGTCACGTGGGGTGAAGCACATTCAACTTCCACAACAGAACATTCACCATCTGCCCCACATTAGTGAAGTTCCTTATAATTCGAGAGAATTGCATTCATCTGACGCCCTTCCGGTGACACCAGGTACCTCCAAAGCTGCAAAGTCGAGACAGGGTAAACGCGCAAAAGAGGCCAAGGTAATAGCACCTAACAAGAAGGCTTCAAAGCCTCCTAAAAAGGTAAAGCAAGAGAATGGGGATTCAAACAAGATTATGCCTGGCAAGTCACATGAATTGAAGGGTGCACAAGATGAGGGTGGTGCTGGTGATGATCTCAACAAACAATTAGTTGCAACAAAACCCGATTGGAAAGGTAAAGATCTAGGCTTGAATCAAGTTGTATTCGACGAGTCGACCATGGTACCACCTGTTTGTTCCTGCACCGGAGTCCTAAGACAGTGCTACAAATGGGGAAACGGGGGATGGCAATCTTCATGTTGCACAACCGCCTTGTCGATGTACCCTTTGCCAGCAGTTCCAAACAAAAGACACGCTCGGATCGGTGGTAGAAAGATGAGTGGAAGTGCTTTCAACAAGCTGCTTACTCGGCTCGCAGCTGAAGGTTATGATTTGTCCAATCCTGTTGATCTTAAGCACCATTGGGCCAAGCATGGGACAAACCGCTACATCACCATCAAGTAAGTTGTTTAAACTACCAATCCAAATCGGAAGTTATGGAGAACTAGCAAACGGCCGGTTGTTCTACGCTCATGTTTCCATCCTTAGCATGCTAGCAATGTAGGAAAAATAAATGCTCCAGAAATAACCGTAGTAAGGATTACTAGGAGGCTAATGCCAGCTTAATTTCGGGTTTACTTCGAAACGTCTCTCACTCTCAATCCGTCCTCGTTCGATCCTCCTCTATCATACAACCTTTGGGAAAATGCTGGGGTTGTCAACTTGCCACTATGTTAGCCTGTGGCCTCTACTTAATTGTACAAGTATTGTACCTGAAACGTCTTGTTGTACTTTAATGGAGTTTCAGTTTATTAGCTTAAACCACCAAATTTTCTTCTATGGTAAGCATGTTCATACTTTTGCTGTGATTTATTGACGATGGAATTTGTGTTTGTAACCTCAAAATCCATACACATTAAACCTAGGTCTATCTGTCTTGTTATGGGATCTTCATACCCCGAAGCAGACAAAGGGAACAAGTCGAAGAGGGACAATTCATGCATAAAGGGGAGCAGAACAAAACGATGTCGCATGAACCAGACCATTTTAAAAGATATCTCGTAATAAATCATAATTTTTTAAAAAAAATTATAAAATAATAATTAAATTTTATATTTTTGTTATAAAATAATAAATGAATCATAATAGTATATTTAATCATTTACATTTATACATTCATTTAATCTTATTTTCATTAATTATATATTTTTTCAATTTGATCTTATTTATAATCTAATTAATAAAATAACCTAATTCAATATTCAAAATAAATACAACCAAATAATTCGGCAGTTTACCCTTCTTTCTATCCCATGTGAGAAGGGCTCCACCACGTTCCCTAAAAAGCGGACCCCGGAGAAAATAAAATGGTGTCCAGTTAATAAGCCGTTGTACCTTTTATAAATAAATATCGTACATTATTAGTAAATAAAAACATTAGCTTAAAAAAACTGAGCTCCAATAATTATCTATATAATATATCTTTTTAAAAACTCAAAAATAAATATTATAAAATTTTAATCGGACCATTTAAATGAAGCATAAAATTTTAATTTTTGAATGCGTCCTCTTCTAGAACTCATCAATCATACTATTCAAAACTTGTATCGAAAGGGAAAAAAAACATGAAAATGATCGTTTACTACTAAAAAAAATATGATTGTTATAGGGGTTGGTGTAAGAACACAATGAGAAGGATTGGGGACCTGTATACCTATGAAAAAATTACATTATTTGAAGATGGAATAGTACATCAACCGCACTAAAATTACTTAAAAAATTGATTATTAAAATTTAAAATAATTATAGATAAGGATAAGCATTTGATCGAGCCAAATTAATTTTTTTTTTGAATTTAAACTTTATTTGATCTTTTATTTAAGTCATATTATTTGAATTTCTATTAATATTTATCCGTAAAATATTTAACATGTTATGGTACTAACAAAGTATAATTTAAACGGCTATTGTATAGTCATATACAATATATATATAATAATTCTTCATATATTCGTAGTTTTTTCATATGTGATATACATATATCAAGCAGAGTTGAAAAATTTGACTCGAGCTTAAAAACTATTTCAATAATTATATAAAAAAATAAGCTACTTGAATTTTTTTAAATTAAATTTATAAAATTACGATTCAAATCATATAAAAAATATTTTTTTTTAAATTAAGTCAAGTTTTACTATTTTCATTCTTGCACCATTGAATGAGTTGTTTAATTTAGCATAATTGATACCCTTACTATTTTTAATATCGTGCCTTAATTCAAAAAAAATAATATTGTTTAAAAATCATATTAGTTTTTAAGACAATATCTTTCTTCTTTACTTATAAATCAGATGATAACATGTGTTGAAACATGTTTAAACATATATCTTCACATATATTATAACAATAATAGTATCGATTGAACTAAGGCTCGATAAAAAATATTAATTAATGGTATAATTTTGAAAAAATAAAACATATTTTTTATATACCATTTACAATTTGAAATTTTGGTTATAAAAATGTTTATTTTTTATTAATTTATATTTATTTTTTAACTCTTCCTCATGTTTTAGACTTTTCTTAATTTCCATTAGTCAAGTAACAAAAAAATAAAAGTGTAATTGATTAAATTAAAATGTAATAAAATAATAGGAGAAATACAAATTATAAATTAAAATGTTTTTAAGCAAATATCTCTAAATTCTTGGACTAAATTAAAATGATGTAATCATTAAAAATCAAATAAAAATCTAAATGATTTCGTTGTAAATAATAAAAAAATAATTTTGTAAATTAGGTCATTAGGAGCTGAAACCAATGATTTATGATTTGATTTCTGTGGGTATAAATCATGATGGGGTGTAAAGAAACATTCCATAAGAAAACAAAAGATCAAAAGGGTAATAAGGTCAAAGCAGTAAATTATTATTATATAAAAGTTTTTAATGAAAATTTTAATTTATTAAAATTAAAAAATATATAATATAAATAATTCAAATTATATCATATAGATGGAGAAAACAACACAATAATGATTAGCATAAAGGTGAAGACTGATTAGACTACTTAACAAGAGTTGATTAAGTTAATCTTAGGTGCCTAAACTAACTAAAGAAGATCATTATTGTTATCTTAATTATTAATTAAACTTTCGGTGGGGTCCCACTCTAGAGAGATATCTGTCAATGTTCGTTGTAAGTAATGGCATTCCACCTGCAGCAGCCAAACATGGCATATGCCTTGATCAGGTGCGGCAAGACCCAGTCAGACTGGATCATGTGCTCCCTCACATCACGCAACATGGTTTTGCCACCTGGCATTTAAAGACAAGAAAGTTGTCAACGGTTAGATAAACATAAAGATCATCACGATACTAATATTACACCGTAAGAGATTTAAATATCAAGTCAAGACAAATGTGATATTGTTTAATTTTATAATAATCTAATGTGAAATTAATATTTTAATTATTTTTTTATTACTAAAACTATTATGTATAAATACTAATATTCTCCGCATCATATTTTTGAGTAAAAATTCTCCTCTTTTGTTATGCCTACATTCATGTTTTCTGTTAAAATTTTTTAAAAAATTAAATTTTAAAATTTAATCTTTATTTTTTATATCTTAAACCATATACCTTACACCTTAAAAAATACATCATATACCTAATTTCCTAAACCATAACCAAAATCCCTAACGTAAAACTCTAAATTTTATACCCTAAACCTTCTAATTTAAAACAAAAACACGCATAGGGACATGAGAAAGAGATAGACGATTTATACCCCATATTTCTAACTGTATTCAACGCCTAAGACAATGACACAAAAGATCTTCATTAATGAGGATACTCATATTGTGAGGACTCTCAATTAAAACATTTTAAATCTCTGTATCAGTTCCAAATATGACTTATTATTTGAGGACTCGTAGTGCAATTAAACCATAATGAGATGAAGGGAAGTATGGAGATCTAACGGCTTTTTTTATTCGCTTCTCTCAAACGAACATATGGAACTGAACTGATAATGAGTGGCGGATTTCAACATAAAAAGTAAATAGAATTTAAGGACGGTGTTTGAAGTCCGTATTTGTTTTTTTAAACATTAATGCAATTTCCAATACTAATCTACACATCAAAATATTTAGACTGTCGTGTCCCTTACACGCTCGCTAAGAGTTGGAAAGACTTTCTAAAACAGTAAAGGATAGGGGAAGCAGCAAAAGAGAAAATCAAGGGGGGAAGATGGGAAAATCCACTTCCTGTTTCAAACTCATTGCTTGTGGCGGCGATTCTGCTGAAAAAGACGATGCAGTTGATGTTCACGAGGTATCTTGCCGATTGCATTTGCCTTTTCTTTTCACTGTTTTTGTTGAGTTAGGATTTAATGTTCTGTTTTGAAGTGCATTCTTGATCTTTTAGCTTCGAATCAGTCAGTTCTGTACGTGTGTTTGTGATGATTTGTTTAATTTGTGGAGATGACTGATGAATCGGAGTTTTGAAACTTGCTATGCTCCGCAAAGTTAAGATCTAAGGAATCCTTGCTTTGAAATTTTATCAGCAATGTCGAAGCTGCCTTTCTGAATCTGATTATTTCCAGAATGTATGAAATGCAGGTTGTTTTTTGGTATACAAGTTTCAAATCTCGGAAGGTTTTTAAATTTTTGTTTCTTTTAGCTGATTTTGTTCTTCTTTTAAAAAAGGAAAAGTTAAGATTATAATGTGTCATGATACGAGATTTATTTACTGTTTTCTTTATCTTTTGTCTCTTGGATAGATGACAGTTAAATAGTATTGACATGCCCTTGTTGAGACTCCATTGTTAGATTTCAATAAAAAAATCCATCCGTTTTGGCTATAATTTAGAGTTAAGGGCGTTTTAATTCATTTATATTCGATCAAAAAAGCAATACGATCGGTATAGAGTTTGGAGTTAAGAGCTAAGAGCATTTTAATTCATTTGGAGCTGAACAATTGTTCTTTGTTATCTCTCTTTCTTTTTTCAATCTGCTTCTGAGCGGAGTTTGGCTGTTTAAATTTCATTTTAGAGTAAAAGTTCAAGTGACAGAAAGGGATGGAGTTTTCGGAAGAGATCTGAACGGCATCGGGTGCTTAACAACACTGTTATACAAGAAGCTACCTCTGGAGGACTTAAGGAAAGTCAAGAATCTGCTGGTTTTGAGTTTCAGCATCCAGATGCTTCGGTTGCTCCTGAGAAAGCTGCCACTGTTCGGTTTACCGAAGAGAAACATCAGCTGATCACATCTAAAGAGTACATTGAAGAAAAATCTGAGTTAGCGGCACCAAAAGAGTACACTGAAGAGAAACCTCAGCTGTTAATGCCGATAGAAGTTGCTGAAGAAAAATCTCAGCTGCTGACACCAAATAAATGCTCTGAAGAAAAATCTCAGCCGTTGACACAAGAGGAACCAAAAGTAACTGAACCTGTCGCTGCCACCACATTTGAGGCTGAAGATGATTCCACCCTGGATGAATCTCTTGCTGTTATCATCCAGACAGCAATCAGAGGGTTCTTGGTATAATTTCTTTCTCAATGAGATTATGAAAATCTAAACTTATGTGTTGGTAAAGTTTCTTACTTTCTTATGCTATTTACTCATTTGCAGGCACAAAAAGAGCTAAGAAAGCTTAAGAATTTAGTGAAGTTGCAAGCTGCTGTACGCGGGCACTTGGTCCGAAGGCATGCTGTTGGGACCTTACGCTGTGTTCAAGCCATTGTCAAAATGCAACTTCTTGTTCGTGCTCGTCTATCTCAAGAAGGGTCTTATGCCGAAAAGAAGCTGGATGGCAAGAACAAAGAAGGCAATCAAAAAATGGTAATTCTTACAACTAAAGTCAATAATTAGGAGTCACAAGGCTGTTTTCCTTGTATGTTCTGGACTTCTGGCTCGTTATTGATGGTTCACATGATAGCTTCCGCTTAAGCAACCTTTCTTTGTTATTAGAATTTACCTTGTGGCGTTGCACTTTGAACATATAATGTTCACTTATCGTGTTTACTTCCATTATTTTTTGTATCTTTGGTGTAACTTGGATTTAGGCATGATTTGTTTACTTCATAAAGCGTGTAGTGTAGTGTAGTGTAGTGCAGCAGCCTAGATAAACTTACATATTTAGATTACCTTCTATGAGCATGTTTTATTTTCAAGTATGAAAGTTCAAAGTGATCCGTCGAGACCTTTAAAATTATTCACTTTATCTCACCTGGCACAATATGTTTCTCATGTTTTGGCATAATACTTTACCCATTATTCTTTAATTTTTTGAAGCAGGGTAGCTCAGCAACAAAGAACTCAACTTACAATTCTGCGGAGAAGCTGCTTAGCAATAGGTTTGCTCGTCAAGTATGTAAAATTGAATTGATATTCATTATCTACTTGTTTTTAACTATTTGTTGGCATCTGTCTCTCGAGTTATGTCCACCCCATCTATTCTCAGAATTTGCATTGATTGCAGCTAATGGATTCGACTCCCAAGACCAAACCCATCCACATCAAGTGTGATGCATCTAAATCTAATTCTGCTTGGAGCTGGTTGGAGAGGTGGATGTCTGTGTCTTCATCTGAGAAAGCATCGAAAGCAGAGTTAATCGTTGAACAACCTGAACAAACTAAAACTGATGATTGTGGCCCTCCACTTACTGTTGCGGTTCCATCTGGAGATATTTCTGTGTCACTTGAGCCTGTTGTGAGGGAGACATTGATTTCATCTGAGAGTGATGAAAATCTGTTCACCTATGATGCAGCCAACTTTAAGTTTGAGGCATGCCAGCCGGCTTCCTCTTCTGTGAAGGATGATTTGAAGCAACACCAGATTGACAATGTGAGTACATCTGACCTGAAAGAGACCTCTCACGAGGTGAACTTACAAGGGAAAACAATGCAAATTGATGTGCATTCTCCAATAGAGTCCGGTTGTCTTTCTAACAAGCCTGAGATCGAGAGTGATCAACCCAAACATTCTATGAAGAGATTTGCTTCTGAGCAACCGGAAAAAGAGGCAAAGAAATCTGTATTTGGATCAAGAAAGGCAGGTAATCCTGTGTTTATTGCTGCACAAACCAAATTTGAGCAGTTGAGTTCAACAGGCAATTCAAGTAGATCAATTGATTCATCCCACCAAGATGTTAGAGTGGAATCGAATGTGGATACTGTGTCATCTGGGACAGATATGATAAGCAGATCAAAGGAGCATAGCTTTGCAGAGAATCCAGTCCTCAGTAATTGGAGGGTTCAACATGGTGGCTCTGAATGTGGGACTGAACTTTCTATTACTTCTACTCTCGATTCACCTGATATATCTGAAGTTGGAACCTTAGAATATGAAAATGGAGCCAAAGTTTTGGAGCAAGAAAACTGCAGTTCTAACAGTCCTAAAGATTTGAATGTTACTGATGCAGTTGTGATACCAGTGCCTGATTATTCTCTGTCTGTCGATGGTCAGCCTGAGAAACTTGATGGTTCGAAAGGGGGATCAGCAAATTTAATTGTTGTAGATTCCTCGCAAGTCGAGCAGGAGCCACTCAAAAGCACAGCTTCTCCGCAGAGAGAACAGGATTCTATGAAAAATCAAGCATACAGGTCCCCTGAAACCACTCCTCGGAGCCATATGACTGTTTCGGAATCCCAAAGAACACCTTCTAGCGAGGTATCAGTGAAGACTAAAACGAAAAAAGCTGAAAAGAGCAGTCAAAAGCTCAAGTCCTTGTCTGCAGCCAAGGGTTCTCCGTCAACTCCAGCTGCAAGTAGCATAGAACAATTGCCCAAAGATCAGAAAAATGGGAAGAGACGCAATTCTTTTAGTTCGACTAGACCTGAAAACATTGATGAGGAACCAAGGGATAGTAACAGTAGCAATTCCGTTCCTCGTTTCATGCAAGCCACAGAATCTGCAAGAGCTAAGCTTAATGCGAATAACTCGCCAAGATCAAGCCCGGATGTGCAAGATGACATCTCTATCAAGAAGAGACATTCCTTACCCACAGCTAACGGGAGGCAGGGTTCTCCAAGAATCCAGCGATCGTTGTCTCAAGCCCAGCAGGCTGCAAAAGGAAATGGCACCAATCCTAATCCTGGTATGCTACAAACTGTATCATTATAATGTTATCTTAAACTGAAACTTGGCATATACTGCCTTAACGACATACTTGAACGCTATCTGTTTCAGAGAGAAGATGGCAAAGGTGAAGGTTTATTCGGGGCAACAGTAGGCCATGGTTACCACGGCATTCGACCCCTCAGATCGAGAATCGGAGTTTACTGTTCTTACCATCTACTTTCATGCCAAAGAATTTCGCCACGTCAGTCGATACAATATTATTTATAGAATGAATTTTAACAAATCCTGTATATTAGCAGTACCAAAACCATTGAAAATTTATCATTATTGTCCTGAAACTTTGAGCCCGGGATGGATTGTTTATTTTCTGTTGAACGGTGTTTGGTGTGATATTTATTCAGGTTTGCCACGACAGTTTTTAGGATGTCTATTCGGAGTTTTAAGACAGACGAGAGCTTCTAGAAAGGTCTTTTGATCACTCTTTCCTGTAATAATTCGGCCGTTTCATTGGACACCATTTCCACAACTATTTGTTTTATATTTTTCAGTTCCATGTGCTTCGACCAATCAGAAACCATCATCTGGAATGTTCCATAATAGTGAATCTGTAACACACTCCGAGTGAGACATTTGGGCATCAAGTCCAACCTGAGACTAAAATTTTTAAATCAATTCTAAGATTAAAACAAGGATTATTGACTAAATTTATTAAAAATTCGATAATAAGACATGTTTATAGTTCAAAAGTAGTTAGAAATTCTAAATTTAAAACAATACCTTTCGGTTAAAATACAACTTGGTTTATAAAGTTATACAATTTAAATAGATTTATATTATATTATATTAATGAATTAAGATTAATTTTTAGGATTTGGAGGTTAATTTTGAATTTAAAGTATTGTTTGAGGTTTATGATTAGGTTAATGATAAAAATAGGTTTGGGGTAATAAAGGTTAAAAAACTAAGATTTACGAGCCCAAACTTTAATTTTTGTTTTTGAATTGAATGAAACATAATAATTTTAGACTTACGGATCAAACTTCATAATTTTAAACTCACAAGTATTCCATCCATGTTGTTAACCTTGTAACTATTTAAACTCAAAATAAAACATTAAAAGTCAAAATAATTATTTAATTATTTTTTTACATTATGTCTAGTCTAATTATATGTTTCACCTTTTTTATTTTTGGTCTTGCATCAACTCACAATCACTTGGGGTACGCTTTCTTGGTACTTCACTCTTATTATTCTTGTTTCCTTTTTTTGGAATGTTGTAACAGTAGAAGCAGGTCCCAAAGCAGTTAAAGCTTAAGTTTTTAAAATTTATACAGCCAATGTACAATAGAACAAACTGTTTTTCTCAATAAAATTCATCTGCCAAATAGTTACAGAAACCCTACATGAATAATGACCTGCACTATATTATTAAAACAAGAATATTGTAATGTAAGATTGATGGTTTCCTTTTGAGTTCAGTTGCTCAGCGATCTTCACGCTGTACTCGGTTGGGATCACCCATCATATCCATCATCATCTTCTCAGGTGAATCTTCCCAACTGGCAAACGTTTTCAAGTCGACCTGCAGAAGGACAGAGGCATGCTTAAGCCTAGCTGGTCATTTTCCATATGGAAGGGTTTGCAATCGACTTATATCTCAAAGGGTTTCGGTTACCTTTCGTCTTTGCTCAGTGAAGAGTTCTTCTCTCTTCTTGTAAGAATTTTGGACTTCCTTGGCATGCTTACCACCAAGTCCCCAAACTTCGACTTCTGATATCGAAGCTTCCACTGGTAAGAATCCCTGCAACAGACCATCTCATGGTTCAGCATCCGCCTTTCAGGCACTCAAGGCAGTCGAAGGAAACCAAATCAGTTTTTTTCCATGTTGAAATATATATATATATATATATATATATATATATATAGCAGTTCGTAACAGAAATAATTATCCCGGGGGTTAGGACTCCATGAGACGAAAGACCTTAATGGTATGTACCTGATTCGGGATAAGGGAACCATGTTGGTAAGTTTTGTCCATTGCATGATGACGGACAATCAGCTTGGCAAAATCTTCATCCATAAATATCCTCTCATTTGCAGTAGTTCCTCCAAATGCAATTCCTACAGGCTTTGGATGTGCTTCATAAACTCTTCCTGTAGGATGCAAATGGCTATATACAAAGTTCTTCTCTTTCCCTATACAAGTAATTATATTTACCGAGTCATCAACTAAAACAATGCCTGATAGAAAATTGATTCAATTGGCCAGCTAAGAAATTGATCCTAAAATCTTTTATATGACTCTTCAACAAACCCCTCTTTCCCATACTCCACAAAGAAGGGGAATAAAAGACGGACAAAATCGTGCAATGACATATTTCCTCTTGTTTAATCACATACCTGAAGGTGAAAATACACAAAAGAGTGGACTTATAGCATATAGGTTCCCAGAGCTGCCATAGAATGTATCCTTATTCTCAAAACCCTGCTGTGTAAGTGCTCCTACGATCCATTTCCTGGTTTGGCTATTACCCTGATCGGCATCTTCACAATAAGCAGAAATCAGAATAAGTAATGGACCATGATAACCTTCGACATTTGACCAGAATCTGTTCAAGCCTTTTCCATGAGCAGAAGACCTACAAAGTCGAAAACAGCCAGCCAAATATATAAAAGGATAAAACCATAGGCCAAACAAAACACACAGAAAAGACATTACGCATCATAACATGAAAGGGGAAATGACAAACCGGTATAGAAGATTTTCATGTGTTCCATTAATATCAGCCGAGAAGAATAACTTCAAAATTTCTTCATTAACAGTGCTTCTAGATCCCAGGGAAACCGCCCATGCTCTTCCACGTGTTAAAAGTAATGGTTGAGATGCCTTTGAAGAAATATCTCCAGAAATCGATTCTGAAGATCCTGCTTCATCCTGCAATTCATCAAGAAATAGGTATCTAACTAGTGAACCATACAACCAGATCACCTGATTTTCGCATAATAATATTGCATCAAAGTTGCAAAAGAAAATATAGACCGGATGTCAAGTACATATGCAAGCAGACACTAGGACAAAATAAGGGAATTCAGTGATAGACAAATCTAAAGCCAACAATACAGCACCTCTGCAATAATTGAGATTTGAAGTCTTCTAGTAACGAATTGTGTTAAACAGTCCGAAAGTGTTGGGGCTGTGGATAACGCCCAACTAAGAAACTTTCCGATAGGAAGCTGAACATCCAAGCTAAGTATATCACAATCCCACACATCGAAACTGCTATCAACTTCACCACAAGAAACAACAGCAGACAACACCAAATGACCAATATCAGGCAACAACATTTTCCCTTTCTTTTTGGAAGATCTCAAAATCCTGACATTCCACAACATTGTCCAACACATCCAAAGAAGCATAAGCAGATCAGAGGGCATAAAAGACCCATTGATCTTGCAATCAGCATCGTCCGATTCGAACTCCAAATTCGAAGAAAGACCCGATTTTTTCACTGCCATTGCAAATACCCTCAACAAAATGTTAAGAGACATTGATGTAGACATTCTCCCACAGCACTTCACATAACCTCGTAGAAACCCTATCCAGTTTATACCACCTTTTTCAGGCATGAAAAATAAGTCTACTATTGATGATCCTAAGTGATCCAACAACCTGGGAAAAGACTCTAGCTTTTGTTTTGATTCGGAAACTGGATCCTCGTAACTTGTATGAAAACATTGCTGCAAAAAAAGGGTATCATAAAAATGAAGTAATTGAATGAAATTAAGAATGATTGGTTTTTTAAATTAACAATACCTGGAGGGTTTGTATGGATATTGTGTTTGTTTGAGGATCGGAGAGTTTTGAGAAGGATTTTTGAAGCAATTGAAGAGCTCCCGTAGAAGCGGCGAGGCTTTCCAACTCTCGTTGCTCCGCCGATACCGACTGTTCCGTCGAAGACGATGCTCCCATTATTGCAAAACAAAAGAAAATCAGTAATTCGGTTTTCGGGAATGAGATTACTTTCGTTCTTTGATTTCTGGAAATTTCAGAATACTTTGGAGTGACTTTTCGTCACTCTGAAAAGCCAGACAATCACCGCAAATAAAACGCAGCGTTTTTTTTCGATCCAACCGTTATAAAAACGCACCGTTTCCTTAAAAAGAGCTTACGCACAATTAAATAATAAATATATCTAAAAAAATATTAATTTGTGTAATTATATATATTCTTTTAATTTGATTTTTTAAATCATTGAATAATAATTTGGTCTAATATTATTAAGTGTTCAAATTATATCGCTATTAACAATAAAAAAATATATTCAAATAATTTCTTTTATTTTGATATAAATTATAAATTGTGATGGTTAATCAAAATTATCACAACTATTTTAGAGAATCTAAATATTTAATTAGGAGATGACAAGTGTCCTAAACTGATTTATAGCCGTTGATCTTGCTTACTTTAAATGTATCTGATCTTTACGGTAAGTCCAAGCCAACCGACAGACTCACCTTCCTCAGATTTCGACGGTGAGTTAAATCCATAGTTTTCTTACACTGGTAATAAAAAAATGTTGTATTTAGTTCATAAAATCTGGTCGGAAAAAGATTAAAAAAACCCGGTTTTTTAGTATTCTCCGTCTCTTGCTTCAGGCTTCACTATCTAGCTGAGAAGCACATCCAAAGAAATGGGGTCTGTTTCACTGAAAATTGGAGATGGAACAGCAAGATTCAAGAGAGCAACGGTTTGTTCTTCAGCCATCAATGTTCTCATGCTTTTCTCCGTCATCACAACCAACCTATTCGCTTTATACGCCTTCAATTCCTCCCCAAACCACCGCTTGAACAACCCATTTCACAGCTCTCACAAAAACATCTCCTTGATCTCCGAACAAGTTTCATTGATCATAAAAGAGATCGATTCTTCCCAGAGGAAGCTCGCCCAGATGGAAAAACAGCTCCTTGGTTACGACACTCTTGATCTCTCAAGACCCAATCTTGCTACCGAGCTCAAGCTGTTCCTGCAACAACACCAGCTCCCTCTGGGGAAGGATTCGAGGACCGGGATCACCGAGATGGTGGCTTCTGTCGGACATTCTTGCGAGAAATCTGCTGATTTGTTGTCCCAGTACATGAGTTACAAGGTTTCCGGTCCTTGTCCCGATGACTGGAGCCTTGCTCAGAAGCTAATCTTGAAAGGGTGCGAGCCTTTGCCGAGAAGGAGATGCTTTGCCAAGACTGTTCCCAAACCAGGTCTCACTTCTTTACCTGTTTCTCTTTGGAAGCCTGTTAATGACAAGGTTGTCACTTGGTCTGGCTTAGGTTGCAAGAATTTCAACTGTTTGAATAGTAAGAAATTGAGTAAAGATTGTGTCGGTTGCTTTGATTTGGTTAATGAATACGAGACTCAGAGATATGTTAAGGCTAGAAGCAAGATTGAGTTTCTTATGGATGATGTGTTAGATATGGGGAATGGTGGGATTCGAATTGGATTCAATATCGGTGGCGGGTCTGGGACTTTTGCTGCTAGAATGGCCGAGAGGAATGTCACTGTCATCACCAACATCTTGAATGTCGATGCACCGTATAGCGAATTCATCGCTGCAAGGGGACTTTTCCCGTTGTTTTTGAGCTTGGACCATAGGTTCCCTTTCTATGATAATGTGTTCGATTTGGTTCATGCCACTAGTGGATTAGATGTTGGAGGCAAACCGGAGAAATTGGAGTTCCTGATGTTCGATATAGACCGTGTTTTAAGGGCCGGCGGCTTGTTTTGGTTAGATAATTTCTACTGTTCTGATGATGAAAAGAAGAGAGCTTTAACTCGTTTGATAGAAAGATTCGGGTACAAGAAGCTGAAATGGGTTGTAGGACAGAAAACTGATGCAGACGGATCCGAAAAACCAGAAATTTATCTATCTGCTGTTTTACAAAAGCCGGTGAGAATCTGATGATCAAAGATTTTCCGAGAAACTGAAGGATGTTGGAAAATATTATTTCAAATTTCTATCTTTATCCACACAAAATTTGTGCAAATTCATCAAATTTCTAAGGTGGTATAGATGCTGCAAAATGCTTAAGGATGGACTCTCTTCTGCAATCTAAAACCCCTTATTTTTTTAGCTCATTTTGGTTATATATAAAGCAAAGAACTATTAGGAAATAGAAATTTCAGCGTAATTCTTGAAAGTTGCTTCAAGTCCTTAGTTTACATTTCATTGTACCTCAATGTGACATTTTGCTTGAATTTCATGATTCAGTTGATGCCTGTGAAGCATATTTAGTACAACAATGTTGTTCTTGTTATAGTAATCTTAAGGATGTAATAGATCTTAGAAATATATATAATCTCATTACTCATCAGCACAGATTATGTTTTGTTTGGTCCAACCTTTTGCTGAAAGTTCATTTTCCTGCTGAAAAATGTAAATTTAGAATTCGTACATTACATTTTCTACTACAGATATACTAGTTGAATACGCCTGGATTCAGCGATCTGAGTGGATTCATTATTGCAACGATTACTCAGCTAGGTGGAACTTTCATCATTGCATTGCAAACCTCTGAATCAGAGCCGTTGATGCCTTGCACTGTTGCAGCACTGTTGAGCAGCTTCATCCCCTCTTCGCTCATCTGTTGTACTTCTGTAGGTGATAGAATTCGGATGCAGCGAACACACCCGACAAATTCCCTGCACAGATGTCAAACCATAGACATTAAGTGGATGATGATGCTCGGACTGAGATAAACAGGTTGCTGCAGATAAACTTACTCCCAAGGATCATCCCCGACGAGAAGAACATCGTTCTCATAATCCACATATACCAATTTCCAGCCTGAACCTTTGGGATCATCCAGCAGACCTTTGAGTCCAAACATGCATTCAATTGCAGAGATTAGTTCATCATAGTTCTTAAAACTCGTGACATCGATAGACCTTCCTACAGACCCTGCCTTTTGAACCTGTCAGAAACGGACCAACAAGAGTTATAAACGGATGAAATTATGCAGCCTGCACATAACTTTGATGACTTGAGAATTTAGATATCCAGAATCTAGATTATCATACCTTTGTGTATGTTCTAACACGTGGAGCCGTTTGCTTCCATGAACTGTTTTGCAGAAGGCCACTCTCGTCGAAATCAATGTTGCTACGAGACGTGCCACCGGAGCTGTCGGGCAAGTCTTGTCGAGAGAAAGCTTGCGAATCCGCAAGGCTAGTTGAGGTAATCTGAGATTGAACATCCTGACAAGAACTGAAGTTCCCAACCAAACAATCTGAAGGGTTTTGAAATCCAGCATCCTTCAATGAGTAAAACTCATCTAGAATGGCGGTGGACACGAAAGGATCAATCACAGCACTGCCACCATTACTAACATCAACATTAAGACAGCTATATATCCCACTTTGATTATTGCTGTCATCAGACAAATCCCTCACTCCACTGGAATTAAGACTGCACAGATCGTGCTGAGTGAACGAAGACAACTGGTCTGGTTGGGATGAAAGCCTGCAATTATTCAGCTTTTGATCCCACATATCCTGACCTGCTATAGTTAATGAGGCATCGGTTTCAACAGGAAAGACAGCTGAAGAGTCCTGTAACCCAACCATTGGTGCCAGACCAGGTGATTTATATGCCCCAGCGAAAGGTTGGCAAGAAGAAAGGTTTGACGTCCACTCATCGGTGTCTGAAAAAGGAAGTAAGCTGTTTAAAGTACTAAGATCAGCTTGGGATACTAGCATTTGATGAGCTTGGAGAATCGATGAATCCAATGGTGACTGCATTTGCCATGGATTATTTTGCACTTGGACTGGAACATGGTTCTGGTTTGGGAAAGAATGTTGGTTCGACATACTCGGACTTGCAGCATTCACCACCATTTTTTCCTCATTACATTCGGAAGTCAACTCCTCGGCTGAATGCTTTGATTCTGACTTTATCTTCTCATTATTGATCCCAGTCCCAGCTTGTGTTAGGCTTTCAAATTTGTTTGCAGGATGCGGATTCACATTAGCATTGATTTTGGACACATTTGAGTTGATTGGATTGGATTGGTCAGGGACTAAGTTGGGAAGATTTTGGTCCTCCATAGACATATTTTCGGATTGGATAAGCTGGGGATTTTGGTTGTTTCTAGACTGCAAGTTGTTCATTTCTTCTAATGGAGATGGCTTAACATCAGTGAATTGTTGTAAAGTAGATGTGAAAATTCCAGGATGATGGTTACCAAGCTGAGGCTTCAACATCATCTTCATCACTTGTTCGGAACATAAATTCGATATCAAATAGGGAATATTCCCATTTCCATTTTCAGGAAACTGGAGGAGGGGCCTTTTCATCAAGTTTCCCCATTCGGATTCTGCTCCTGTGGGCATAAAATGGAAACAAACACATATCAGCATCTAAAAATGTTGTCCACCACTCAATATTACACAAACAGAAGCTAACCTGAAAATCCAGGATATAATGGTCGCTTGAGACCTGAAGTTAATGAAGGAAAAATAAAGAGGCTTTCCGGAGTTTCGACTTCCCATGCGCTCACCCTATTCTGTTTATCGTTACATCCGGGTTCGTCCCATTCAACCTGTTTTGAGAACGAATACAAGACCTTCCATGTTTAAACCAACCAGCAAGTGAAGCTCTACTGCTTAAACACAGTTGAGTTCGATAAAAGCAAACCTGAAGGTTTCGCCACTTCGAACCAGGCCATCTCAGAGGATCCACGTCACTGATACCAACTATAGTACCCATATATCTGCAGAAATTTGAGAAACATTAGAAGAAATATGTATATATTGTTGTTTTCTCAAATAGGACAATACTTACAGCTATTACATCATATGATCATTATGAACAAAATTTCATTAACACCAAGGATGGAAACAATAAGGTGAGTGGATGAAGAACTATTAACTAGCTTACCTGCGTTTCCCGGACTCTTCTGTTTCGAACATCATACCAAACCTCATACCAACAGAAACTTGAGATCCATATACCGATTTACGGTATTTAGGCAAAGGGATGACAAATTCCGAAGGGCAGGCTCTGCAAAAACACCAAGAAATAGATAAAGAGCAAGGAGAAAAAAAAGGGACAGGAAAACAAGGTTGGGTATGAATGCTATCAAACATACCTCGGATTGTAGAAAATTGTGAATGGGCTCCTATTGGCAGCTGCATGAGCAGCAGCAGCAAGAACACCAATGTGCATACTATCAGCCGATAGCACCGATGATGGCAATGTTGTTTGTTGACGATTTGCACGCCTTACACCCACCATCAACTGTGATTTCTCATCCCTGCAACAATAAGACATAATCATGAATGGAGCAGTTAAAATATCTTGCACCAAACACATGCTGGTATGTGACTACGACATACCTGATAAAGAGAACAGAATCACCGGCCCTAAGCCTTTTTGATCCAACAAACAAACTCCACCCGGTTGTAAGAAGGTGTCTCTTTGGCTGCCCTGCATTAAATAAAACATCATATATTATACTTACTATTCACTCTCAAAAGTATATCTTTTACAGATATACACACCTTGCCCAATTCTAGCTACCAAATAAGATTACTCGCTCATACAGATGATAAATAATGGGTGGGGGGGGAACTCACCGCGGTATATATGGCGAAATGTCCAGGTATTATCATGCAAATCTCTCACAACAAGCTCTTGAGTTGGGGGTTGCATGGTATAATCCTGAAAAAACAGAAAAAAGGGTGATGTGAATCCACATAATGTCCCTGCATGATCACACATGCCGGCAGCACTTAGGTTGAGAACCTCACCAATTGAGGAAAGAGCTTCTCAGCCGCTCTACGTGGCACCGAAAAACCACCATGTGTACTTGTATCACTGGCAGTTAAGGTTTTGCAGAAAAATTCATTTGGATGCTTGCTCAGCTTCAATCCGAAGTCCGGTATATGGAACACATCTTTTTCCTAATCAAAATCAAATCTTTATAAATGAGAACAGTGGACTGGGTCATACCCTTCTATCTTTCCATCAAGTCCAAATACATGGTAAATTCACAAGAGTTTGAGAAGTATAGTTATCCAACTAGAGAAGCTTACAGAGTTCACCGGTTGAAGACTCATTTGAGCATATATTTCATCGGTATCTTTGTCGGCCTATCAAAGATTACAGAAAACAAAGAAAGAAACATCAGTGTTTATTAAGCCTAACCGATATTAAAATCCCATTGTGCCTAAAAATTACATACATGTAATGTGACATTATGAACTTGGCACATTAACTGAGATGGAAGGTTTGGATAGTTGGGAATTTGAGAGGTCGCCATTCTTTTCGTGGACACAGCTACCTGCTCAAAACAAAACAAAAACATCAAAATAAGAAAAGAGAAAGTAAAGCAGGTCATGGGAGTTGAATATTTTAAGGTCAGATTAAGATGATTCTAATGTATGTTAAGAAAATAAACAAGGAAAAACAATGGAACAGAAAGAAAACAATTGATAATCAAGAGTGGAAAATAAATGCAAACCTGTTCACTATGTCCTTGAGGGAAGTAATACACAAGACTTCCCACCTGAGGCAAAGAAACAAGTGGACCAGCACAGGCATGCCATAGCTCGGAATTTATAGCCTTACGGGTCCCTGAGATCAGTCAGGAAAACAAATCCATCACACACATGCTTTCGACAGAGATTGCCTTATTAACACTTTTGGAAGACTTAAATGCGTCGCCATTAAAACCAAGTAATAAATAGCTTTAACATATTTCATTTGTAAGCTTCTATGTTGAAGACAAGAACATCAATGGTTCTTCCATATTGGATTAAAACTAAAACAGATCATGTTTGAATTGACAAAAAAAAAACATACAAGAAAACAAACCAGATTGGTCTTGCATTTCTCTCAATAGCTTCATTTCCTCGAGCAGAGACGACTGTGTCCCTCCATTAACCAAAGCTCCTGGTTTGATCTTCTCTTCAACAACAGAACCCATCTTTGCTAAAAGAATTCTCCCTTTTCTAGACTCTTTTACAATAACTAAACCCAAAGACACCCCACCTTTACATATTCACTAAAGAAAAACAAAAGACCCTGAACTTCCATAAGAGAAGAAACAAATTCCCATCCCCATTGGTCCAGGAAGGAGAAACCTTTATCCCCTCTACAACAACACAAACAAACAACAACAACAGCAGCAGCAGCAGAATCAAAGACCAAAACCAAGGAACAAAAACCTGCAATGAAAAGGGAAGAACAAAGAAAAGATCTTTTTGTGGGGCTTTTCGATATGACCAAAAAGCAAACACCTTCCCTTCTCTTCCCCTCCAGTTAGCAGGAATCAAAGCACGCCAACCATAGCATTTGAGTATATGAGCTTCTCTCTCTTAAAAAAAGATAAAGACCTTTCAAAGAAAACCCCACCATCCTCTCAATTCTCATCATTCACTTTGATTCTTCCCCCTCTCTATCTACTCCACCATCAAAATAAATAAAAACAAAACCCAAATCCAAAAAAAACTTGTAGATTTTTCGATTCTTGCCACTGGGTTTTTCTAATACCAAAACAAATGCAATGAAAGGAATGTGTAAGTTGCTTGAAACTAGGAAGAGTGTGCATGCTCTTATCCTGCGCGCACACTTTCTATATAGGTGTGATTCCGTTGCAGCTTTAAACTTCAAACCAATGCATTTTTATTAATAATATGAATTATTATAATATAATAAATGTCGAAAAACAGAGGAAAACTAACAGAACACGAAAACAGTACAGTGTAAGAGCGTAAAATTAAAAAAATGAAAAAAGTTTTTTAATTTATGTAATAAATAATTATATTTTTTTTCTATTTTGCGATATGATAATTTGACCGATCGTCGTCACGCGTGCGGTTCACGACAAAACAAAAGTGGGGGGATTTTGGAGCTGACACGTGTTGCCTTATTTTTCTAACTCTTCTGTCACGGCGCCGTTTCTTCTTTTCACGTCACACATACTATTACTCTCTAGTTTTTGCAACTTGCCATTGTATATATGGGTTCCGATTAGAACAAATGTATATATATGGTTGCCTTTTTATTTTTATTTTTTACAAATAATTTTATTTTACGTAATCGGTTAATCTCATAAATATTATTATTTGACTTTTTTATATCATTATATTTACTAAAATTATTTTTTAAAATATTATACTTTGAATAATATCAGTAAAATTGTATGTATTAAAATTTGATTATAAACAGTGATCAAATTAAAAAAATAAAAATATTATTTAAAATAAGAGTCTTCTCTCACCAATTTTGGTGTGTGTTTTTAATTTTTTCTATTCAAAGTTAGAGCCTTCTGTTCTCGATTATAATTTTTAATTAAAATAAATAAATAATTTACTATTCGAAGTCGAATTTTAATGAATTCGATTTCACTTTTACTGTAGAATCAATAATATTTTAAGAAACATTTTTTCAAGTACAATATTATGAGAAAAATAACAAAAATAAACTCAAGCAGCTTAATAAAAATAATTTACTTAAATATAAAATAAATATTTAAAGTATATTATTTTTAAATTTTGAGTATTTAAAATATTCTTTATAAAATTAAATATTTAAGTTTTAACCTCTACAATTTTAAATATTCATTAATTTTCACATTACGCATATAATTTGATGAATAAGTCTTTTAATACAATTTTTAAATATATAATACTTCGAAATCAAGATTTATTTAAACGATATAAAATTATTTACTACAAAAATTAATTTTTATTATTTATAATTATTTTCGAAATACATATTCATAATAAAAACACAAAATTGATAATAAATCAGAACATATTAAGATTTAACGACATTCACTACCACCCTGCTTAGATACCGTTCTGCACAAATATCCTACCTGCACTGTTAATTAACATCCCTAAACTATTTTTTAATATTGTTATATGTAATAATATTTCTCCTAATGCTTAGAATACATTAACATAATCATCCGTTGTGTTAGATATTAATTTACATAATATTATTATTATAAAATAACATTAATAAATAACCTTTTTAAATAGGTATATTAAATAACTTTAAATGGTATGGTTAGGACAGTGGTTGGATTTATGTAGTAAATAAAGTTTTGTCCAAACTCATACAACAACAGTTAAGATGAAATATAAATGTGGGCTGACAAATAATTCCTTTGCTTCCTTATTTATATATACAAATCCGACACATTTATGTGCCTACGAACTATGTCTTATATCATTTTTGTTTTATTCTCCGTGTGCAATATCATTTTAATGCAATTATTTTTATTTAATTATTAATATTTAATTTATTAAGCTATTAAAAATTATCAAGTTTTGTAAAAATTTAATATAAGAATATTTTTTATTTATTATCAAAAAGTTATTATCTTTTTCCCAAAAGACATGTATGCTAGAATGTGTAACGTCATTGTATATATATATCAATAATTCTCTTTTCCTTTTCGACGTGGGATTAGTGTTTTTTGTCTCTTTTGGGCGTGATTTTCACTCACTCAACCTTGTGACGAAGGCATCATGAATTTCTGCTCTCGTGATTGGCCTCTTGTCACGTTTATTCACCTTGCCTACTCCTCTCATGGGTGCTCGGTGTGAAATCGAACAATCAAAGAATCATTTTGATACCACTTGTCATAAGGTTATTATCCTTTTTTCAAAAGACATGTCTAATAAGATATTATTTGATCTTTAAAAAATTTAATATCATATCTTATTAATTTAATTTTATCATTAATGCTTCAATATCGAAATTTAACTTATTCTTATTAGGCTAACAATAACTATCCATATATTGCTATTGTACATCCAATAAATAAAACTTTACTTTTACTCCCATGGTTTGCCGTTGAGAGTTGACATTAACACAATCCAGCGTTACTGGCCGATGATCTAGTTTCTATCTTTATTCTTTTCGGCTAAAGTAATAAAACTTATTTAATTTAAATATCAAATATACATTTAAATTTTATTACTCTAATTAAAAAACAATAATTTCAATTTTTTACGCAATCCCATCACTGTCTGATGCACTGTTGCATGTGTGCACTACGCATATTACCACATCCCACGTCATAAATCTGACACCATTAAATATAAATAACAACGGTATAAATGTATGAACATATCATAAAACTTTATGATAAAATAAATGAGAACATAATTTAGAAGTGTAGCATTAAATAGTATTAAAACCATAGGTTATATTATTCAAAGTGTTGCCCCCGAAAGGGATGACCATGGGGACAACTTTTGGCACGGTGGGTCATGGTCCGTCTTGCAGGTGTGCTAAGCCGGAAAAAAAGAACAATTAATATCGAATATGTAAAGGAATACGTGTCCCTTTTTGGACGTATATTAATTTTGTTTTTCCTTTAATAATTTCATATAATAATGAAAAAGAGAACCCTAGATCATGATTTTGTTGAGAAATCTATTCGATACACTTAATTATGTGCTCAACATACGTAATTTTATTATTGAAGCTTCCTATGAGACACGTGATGATCATGTGATCACATGGAAGGTTGGGAAATCTATGCGGATGATGAATATGATCGGACGGTGTGGATGTGATGCTGGAATCACGCGTATGCTTGAAGACTTGAGGGTTTGGTTTGTCGTGTTAAGTCTTAAGCACTGTGTTCAATGGGCTTCGGAACTTAAACTCGCCGCAGTCCTAGCTCTTGTCTTGGTTCCACGTCAATCATGACACGCACCAATCAACGTCTCTCTAGGATTGATTATTTTTACTTTAATATTTTATTATTATTTACACTTTAAAAAATGTTATTTATTATTTAATTACTATTCAAATAGTTGAATAATTAGATTCAAATCAACAAAGTAAAAATAACGATGACTAATTCAAGTGATAAATATATTTTTTTAAAATAAATTTTGAGTTTAAAACTTTATATATATAAAAATTATTAAAAGATTCACCCACTAAAATTAAATTACGAAAATTAATCTAAATCAGTCAGAATAAACTTTAAAAATTAAAATAATAAAAAAATCAACAAATGAATTATTTTTTTAATCAACAAAATAACCCATAATCAGTGGTGGATTCATGCTTTGAAAAGGGTGAGTCCGTGTTCACTCTAAACTTTTCAAAAATCATATATTATCCTTAAATTTTTTAAATTTTTATAAATTAATACTTAAATTTTTATAATATTTAAGTTTGTACCCATCCTAATATTTCAAAATTTTATATGTTTTTATCCTCAAATAAATTTCTAAACCCATCACTACTTATAATCTCCGATAAAACATCGAAATCTTCTGTTACAATGAAAGGAAAAGCTTGATTAGCAACGTGAAAAGCTTTTCTCAAAAGAGAATTAATATAAAGTTGAAAGCGTTATGATTTTTAAATATTAAATATTTTTTTAAATAATCCAATAATATTTATCTATATATTTTAAATCTTTTAATAATATACGGTGAATTATAGAATGAACGCAAATCTGTACCATACTTTTTGACATTAAGGTCAACCAAATCCGATATTGATAATCCTTTTTTTGGACCCACCCACCACTAACTTTAAACCACATCAAGCTTTAAGCTTCTATTCATAAAAGTCAGGAGAGTACCTAATTTCGTTGGTAGAAAATGGTAGATACCATACGACTTACATGTCATAAGCATAATAGTAATATATGTTTTGATTTTTATTACTTTCAGTTCTTAAAGCTTTATTATAATTAATCTAAATTAATTTATATCTTATAAATTATTATATAAATAAATTATAAAATTAAGATTTATCTAAACGATATTCAACTGCTTATTATATGAATCGATCTAATATAAAAATACTATTTATAAGAAATAATATTTGATTTGATATTATGACTTGAGTAAAATTTATTTAATTGAAAAATACAAAAATGTTACAATATAATTATATAAGTATTATTAAACTCTTAAAAAATTAAATTAAAAATCTATTACATATTTAGTAGGGATCAAACTTATATGCTTTTTAACTTATGTAATAATAATAACATAAAATTAATATGTCAACATTTAAATAAGAAAATACTATATATTAACATTGCATGAAATAAGTAATTAATTTATGGAAAGTTTTGCTTTTGCTTTTATCATAAAGTGTATAATTCAGTGGGACCCTTTTCCCAACCAAAATGATTCAATTTCAAAGAGTCCTAAGCCATTACACAAAGTGCAAAGGCAGCCAAAAATAATTGAATTTCTTTAGCAATCGACAACACTTTTTTGGACCTTGCTTCTCAAAGCTACTTTATATAATTAGATCTTTGTGCATTCATTTTCGATGTGGGATAGTAGTTTTTATTTAAGGTGTATACCAAAACAAAAGGAGACGTTTTCCTTGAGACGAGGCGTATGGAGTTTTAGATAGCAAACAAATGATTGAGGATTGAGGACTGAGATTATTATTTCCAACAGCCCTGAACGAAAAAGATGATTGCAGAGGCAAAAGAGAAACATCTTGGAATTGTTTATGTATGTAGGAGTGAAAACGAGAGATGATTGAGGAAGAGGGACCCCCAGGCGTGGGAATCGAAAGGGAAGGGAAGGCGTGGTATAAAGGGAACATAGGAGCAGGGGTGTGTGTAGGGGTGTAAGGAGACATGAGGTTCAGATCTTAGAAGCCTCGTTTTGTCTCAACCCGTCGTGTCTTCTTTTTATTATTACTATTAGAATTCCCTTTGGCAGTTTGCCTGGCTGGTCCTGCACCAGGGAGGGAATCTGATCATCGATGTTTGTGAAGGGTGGGACGACACTCATGGCTACAGATTGGGCTTTTTCTTTTCCCTTTTGAAAAAAAAGACATACCCTTTTCATTTTACTTAGAGGTAAATTAATTCGATTCGGGATAATTAATATCGATGGTAAGAATGAAATCGCACTGGTGTTAGATGGTACATTTCTTTTGGTCTGTATGGAAAATTACAGACTTAATTAAATTATAATTTGAAATTATTTATAACATACATGATAAATAATTTATCTAAAAATTATTAATTTATCGATAATAATTTCAGTAATTAAAATCAAATATTAAAGTTGTTTTACATTTCATACAAATAATTGAAGGTATCCATTGACAGTGGTTACAGTGCTAGCTAGATGAAGTGGTGCTGACGTCTTTTGACATTATGGATTAAAAAGTGCCACTTTATTGGAATTTATATCTTATCGAATCATATATTATATTTAAGCTCGTTTTTTTTCTTTTTATTGTGGGCAAATTAAGATTTGTAGTAAATTAAAGTCTTATAAATTTTTTTTTTATTTAATTAAGATTTGGGATTAAAATAGTGAACAAATTAAAGTTTGAAGATTAAAATTTTAAATATTTTTAATTATTTAAAAACAAAGCCTTACCATAAAAGTAATAATGAAAAAGGTGAAGGCTTTAGATATATATTGGCCAACTGCCCAATCCATTTGGATTTCATCATTTTGCAATTTGCATGGTCAAATGATGTTTTTTTCTTAGCTAAACAATGATTTGTATTTTAAAAATTATATTAAAATCATATATTATTATATAAATTTATTTAATTATTATATAGGCAATTTCATTAACGGTAGAAATTCGGTGATTTAATTAAAATCAAACTCAATTTTTAGTACTAAAAATAAAATTAAGTCAATAATGTGATAATTAATTAAATTTAATAAAAAATAAAAATATATTTTTAAATATTTTAAAGATTATCATAATTTTTAATTTGTATAATTATGTCATTTGATATTGACCAAAATATGAACAATTCAAAACTTAAGTTATTAAATTAAAAGAAGTTAAGTGGCTAAAATAAGAGTAAGAATTAAGTTGAGTGATTTTTATTGTAATTTACTCATTTATTTATCAAAGAAGAATCAATTTTAACAGAATTTTTAACGATAGAGATTATATCGAAAACGAATTAAAAATTAGATGATCTTTTAAATATAAACTAAAATTAAATTATTTTATCGAATATTTTAAAAATTCGATAACTAAAATAAATATAACTCAAAATTATAATATATACATGCGTAGAAAATAAAAAATATAGATTATAAATTAGAAAATATTTACCACTAGGAATATTAAAATTAAACCTGTCTCTTCAATTTTAAATAGACTTAAATTCTTTATGTAATATTATTTTTAATTAATTTTTATTTAACTATCAATATTTAATTAATTAAATATCTATTATAAATACTATAAATATCTATTATTAAATATTTAATCATCGGATTTAGGCCCTTAATCCAATCTAGTTTAAAATTGATCACCAATCTTTAAAGGCTTCAAAATCTAGGTTATCCAAGAGTAATCGGGCCATTAAACTGTAACAATTCCTTATCTTTATCTTCGTTTTCTCCATTTTCATCTTTTAAGCCCAAACCCAGCCTAGGGGGTCACTAAAACCCTAGCGAGTTATAAGAATATTTTTGGTATACTGTTCACGTTCCAGTTTTGGGAATCTGTTGCAGTTAAAAATGGAGGGATTAAATGTAGTTGATGCTGAATTGGTTGTTTATTTACACCCATCGAAGAGTAGGAAGATTTCCCAGGCGATCCTTCGCGAGCTGAGCTCTTTACTCTTCAAGTTCGCTCTTTACCTCCTATTCACTTTTTAATTATATTCTTATTAATCAAAAGCTTTTGTATGTTCGACTAGATGCGATCGACATTGAATTTATTAGGTTACGGCTTAGTGCGCTTAGTTTTTGTGGTGATAATAATCAAATGGCGTGTGAATATTTGCTTCTTTTTGCTATAATTTACCTCAGGTTTTCTTGATTGCAGATTTAATGAAGCCTTTGATGGTGTTTTATTGGCTTATGATGTTAATGTTCTTGATAATGGGGCTAAAATTCTTTCCGGTGTTCAACCTTATTTCGGTTTCAATCTAAAAGCAAATCTCTTAGTTTTTTCACCGAAGCCGGATATGCTCTTAGGTAGCTTTTCCATGAAATTTTAGGTTTTTTTTTTTGTTATCCTTGTGATGGAATCCATTTTTTCAGTATATATGCATCATTATGAATGTGCACACTTCGTATATCGTATAGATATACGATGCTAATTTTCTTTATACCATGTACAGAGGGGAAAACAGTGAAAGTTTCTCAGGAATCAATTCATGTCATTGTTCTTGGTTTTTCATCTGCTATAATAACAGCTGAAAACATCCGCGCCGAGTTTAAATATAGAACTGTGAGTAATGGTTGCTACCTTGTTCTGAAGTTCAATTTTTGTGTTGTGTATGTGTCTTTGGCTAGAGACGACATTATGTATTTGATTAGTCCGTTTTAATTGCTTGTTTATCGTTGTTAAAGAAAGACAAAGAGGGAATATTTGCCAGCAGATCTCACAAGCGCCATGTCATAAAGGTTGGAACTATGATCCGTTTTTTAGTCAAGAGGTGAATGTTTCATTCTAAAAGAAAACTATCCTTTTGTTATTTTGGTTATGGTCAATGTTTTGTTTGTCAATCATTCGGTGTTAATTCAAATATAACAATCGTATGTATCCACTACAAACCAATGGATTTTATTGTCTTATGCCTTGGTTCTGCATGTTTTTTTTGCTCACTAATGTAGATCAGCAAGTCAGGTTTCGATATTTTTTTTTCTTCCAAATTTGCATCTCTGTCATTCTGAGTTTCTGTTTCATTCTACTTTTTTGCTTTGGCGTAAGTGAAAGTATGACGCAATGATCACAATTTTACATTGGTCCTTGTTTGCAGTTTTGACGACGAAATACTTCACTTCATCGGGTCATTGATGCCAATTCACACTGGAAGCATTTCTTGGTTAGACAGAAATTCGGAGGAAAATTCAGAATTTGATAGGTCTTTTAATAAACTTTAAGTTCTGAAATGGTAAACCTTATGTATGCTAACTTACTAAGGTTTTAATGTAAATGCTGCTGTCTAATTTTACAGGAGTGCTACGAAGAGTAGAGACGGAGAACGACAGGAGGATAAAACTGTTGATGAGGGTGAAACTCCCTCAGGCTACAACAGTCTCATTAATAAGTCGAAGAAACGTAGAATCACATAAGTATAATGAACATTGCTGGCATACTATTTGTTGAAGAAGATCTCTCGTTCTCAGGTAATACATTGAACCATATATCTACACACATGTGTGTTTGGTAAATGACAGGGATCATCTGTATGATGCTTTCCCGACAGAAAATCGAATGTTCTAAACGGCTCTTTTTAGTATCAACATGGAATGAGCGTAATCTGTTGTATGCATTTCCTTTTCTTGCTTTGTTTCAATAACTTTTTGGTGGTCAGTGAAACTCCTAATATCGTACCTTATTTCTACTCTAAATTCAAATGCTTGCAATTTAGAATTGAACTGTTAGTGAGGTTTCCCATTGCAGTAGTTCAAAACATCTATTTCTGAAACTTGGTTTCGATCCCGAGTTCATAATTTGTTGCTGGTGCAGGTAGCGGAGTGCTTGAAGTAGAAGGTCATATAGATGGAAATATATAACTCCGTTGTCATAGTGAACCCTCCTCTCCGGCGACTGAGGCACGGGATCTTATGCTCTATACAACCGTGAGCTTGTTCTTGTCCGTATATTTATGTCATTTCTCCACTTTGAACGCGCTTTTTTCCCCCTAGTATTTGATGATGTCAAAAGTTTAATCTTGATTGCTGAATTTAAGAGAGAAAGTTACATGCTTTTTTATTGGATTCTCTTCCCTATAGGTCATGAAAGGAGGAAAGTTGGTTGGAATGTGATCCGAGGTGTATTATTGGATTCACCCGATCCGATAATACTCATTTTGTGAAGATCCAATGCCAAAGTCATGTAACATATAGGTAGGAGGGTTCATTGATTGTGAATAGGGATGACAATTGAGCGAGTTGGTCCATGTCGTCGCCAATCTAAATTCTCACATTTACAATAATAATTTCGTTAATAAGTACATAAAACAATTAAACCACATGAGATGGCATTGTTAAAAAAAAAAACTTGATTCTCAACAATTTTGGGTCTTAATATTCTTTTTTTAAGTTTGATTAAATAATCATTTTAGTTTATTTTTTTAAGTATTTTTATTATTTTATTTTAGATTAAAATAATTTCTTTAAATCGTTAGTTAATTGACGTTAAGTTTTTATATAATAATATATAAGTAGTACAATTTCCTATATGATATTATTATGTTAAAGTATACTATCATATAAGTTTATGATCAGATTTTAAATTATTTACTGTTAATTTAATAATAAATTTTATCCCTAAAATAAAACATTAAAAAATAAAATATTTTTTTTAAAAAAAATCCCTGTCATACTTTTTATATTATACCTACTCTTGGATTGCACCACTTTAGCCTAAAGGTACATCCCAGCTTTGTGACACATGTCAACGTAGTGAGGCATGATGCACCCACCGATTTGTGTGAATCTTATCTTCCTTATTTGAATGATAAAATTTATATAATCAAATAAATCCTTACTATTTATAAAGATTCTTAATTAAATGATAAGAATTCAGGTTATAATACAAAGTTTTATATATTTTTTACCAAATGAATAAAAATATATATATAATTACACAAAATCCTATTTAGGTAATAAAAATTTCGGTTCTCATGTTTTCATCAAACCCCCATGTGATACACCCATTATCTTCACCACAAAGAATTAAACATTAAGACAAGCTTCCGCCGTATAATCCGGGTTTCTAACATGCTTCATGCTTTGTTCTAAATAAGCTAATTGTACCTTAATTATGCCTTTCACCTAGTCTACCATTATTTATTGTACTTGTAATTTATTTTCAAAAAATACGATTTAAAATCAACGATCTTTAGAACATAAATTAAAAGTTGTAAGCTGACGCTCTTCCCTTTCCATTAGGTTGTTAATTCAATATCCGCTACGAACAAATTTTTTAATACAATTTTTATTATCAAAAGGTATTTTGGAACTTCTATTATCATTCGATCTAGTAGAATTAGGTATTAAATTCTCTAAGAAAAGTTAAAATATTTTATTATGATATTATAAATAAAAAAATTAGATAAAAATGCTATTTTATATAATATTTATTTCGACTAATTAATTAATCAATAACTGTGCTTGTATTGAGCAGGTGCTAATAATTAAATTATATACTTTGGGAATCTTTGTTTGGTTTACTTCACCACTGTAGGATGCAAACATAACATATCTACGAATTGATCAGGTAAATCGTCTATCTATTAATCGTGTTTTTATTTATATTTTCACTTTAAATTAGCGAGTTTATAGGGTTTAAGGTTAATGGTTGTTATTAGAATACAGGAAATTAAGAGTATGATGCATTTTTAAAAGGTAGGTTTAGGATTTAGGGTTTAGGATGTAAAAAATTAAAGTTAGGGTCTAGAATTTAATTTTTAAAATTTTTTAAGGTAAACTACACAGATAGTTACCATACCATAGGTTTAATATCGATCTAACCACAATGCTTTAAAAAGAATCAAATACACCAGTAAACTATTGATTTGGTATTAAAATAGCCATCTGTCGTTAAGGATGTAACAGATTGATGACGTGGCAGTTAAATATAAAATGGAATAATTACATATTTAGTCCCTATTATCCATACATTTTTATAATTTAATCATAATTTTATTATAATAAAATAATATAATTATTTAATTAGGTGATAACACTGATTGGAAGAGAAAAATAAATTTTATTATAATTTAAAACTTAAATAAATTTGGGGTTATGGTTTATAAATAAAATTTTATTAATTTTAAATTTTTAATTTATTATATAATAATTCAATTATTATTTTTAATTAAATTAAAAAAATAAAAATAAAAGAACAAATGTTAGAAACAATAATATATATATATATATACCTAAAGGTAGTATTTTTTATTACGTGGGAGGCTTGGCTTGGTGATTAGCTGGATGCTCTCCATGCTTTTGTCCCAGGTACGATTTCCCTGGTTAGCATGGGGCTATAAATTTGTTTTTCTCTTTTAATCTGATAGTGACACTGGTTGAAAGAGAAAAATAAATTTTAATAAATTAAATATATATAAATATAACCCTCCAACAAGATGGTGACTAATTAAATAATTATATTATTTTATTATAATAAAATTATGATTAAATTATAAAAATGTATGAATAATAGGGATTAAATGTGTAATTATTCCATTTTATATTTAACTGTCACATTATTAATCTGTTACATCCTTTACGGCAGATGACTATTTTCATACCAAATTAATAGTTTATTGATGTATTTGATTCTTTTTAAAGCATTGTGGTCAGACCGATACTAAACTTATAGTATGGTAACTATCTGTGTAGTTTACTCAATTTTTTAAATACAAGACATAAAGAAGACACAATTAAAAGACAGTATAATTATACTATGAATTGATTGAAAAAAAAAATTTATCGTCTGCAAAAAAGTAAAATTCTTATGTCCACTTTTAGTGCTTTTGCGTTAAGAATGTGAGTTTAATATTTAAAGTATATAATTTAATTATTAACATTTAGTGTTTATGGTATAGTAGTTGTTGTTTTTAATTTTGAAATATACATATAATATTAAAAAGAGATATATAATTTTTGTTCGAACTATAATTATATAATCTTATGTCAACTAATTTGATTCTTTTAGTTTAGGGTTTTTTATTTTCTATAAAAAATAAATATATATTTATTTGAAGGAGATCAGAAGAAAAAGACAGAAAATTGTAGAGAATAACCAGAACTAGAGATGGACGGGGGACTACGGCAGGTAACAGTCAAATCTCTTAAAATTTTAATTTTTTATATTTATTTTTAATATAACTTTTTAATATTATATATATTATAAATTTTGCGTCCGATTAAATATATATATATGAATCTGTGTGAAAATGACTTTTGGGAATTTTTTTGTTTATAAGAGTATTATAAAGCTTAATATTATAATTAATCTATAGGAATCTTGAATTCAGGTGGCCATGTAATAAAGTTTTAAATTTATTTATTTAAAGAAAAAGGTATTTTGCAAACGAGGAATTGCTGTTTGGATAATGACAGGAGTCGGGGATCAAACATTGACAAGTTTTAGAATTTATAGTTATTATTATTATTATCATTATCGGTTAATTAATATTTTAATATAAAGATAAAATTAAATTACATATTTGTATATAAATAATTATTAAATTATATAAAAAATTGTTTTTATACGGAATGATCGTTAACTTAATCAAATTATTATAAAATGTTTATTAAATTAATTTAATTGTTACATTGATTTATAATATCCCATGGTTATCATTATTCTATCATTTCTCTCCATATAATTTCCAACATTTTCACTATTTATTTCTATCAAGTAACTTCTAAAAGTTCAATTTTTAACACATTAATTAATCCGACACTGAGATGTGGACTTGTTCGAAGTTGTAACCTAGGCTAGGCCAATAAGATTGTCTCTGGTCGATGGTGGAAGCCAGCAAGACATCCTCACGTTTGCATGATTAAATTATAAGCATTAAGAAAAATTAAACTAAATAATGTTCTTCAAATCATTAAGGAATCTTTTATTATTAATTAACATTTTATTTATTCATAATTTAATAAAAATAATATAATCAACATAGATTGATTCAAGTGTTAAACGATTTAGTTTTAATTAAACAGATTTAGTGGTCGAGGTAATGTCTATACAAAAAAATTTTATCAAAAGATTTACCAAAACTAGATATACGATACGAATTGATCTAAGATTAATCAAAATAAAATCATTAAAAAAAAGAAATTAAAAAAATATAGAGAGAGCTTGAGATGTAATTAGGATGAAACATTATACATTTAGATTATTAAATTTAATAATAATTAAACAAAAAATTAATACTAAAGGTAATTATGGTTAAAACAACGTCAAGGATTAAAATTATTTTTATGACTTATTAAATTCATGAGCCAGAAGCTCTCTGGCTAGCAACTACCAAGTAAGCAAGCACCAATACCATGTCAGTTTAATTAATTTATCGAAACACAAAAATTAGTGGGTCTTAATCCAGCTAATTACCCCCTAATTAAAAAATGAGACAAAATATAGATACTTATTATATGTGGATGAGATTCCATATTCCTAGATATTAATACAATTAACGAAGACAACTCGATTCAAACTCAAAATTGATTATAAATTATTTTAATTTAATTTATTAAAAAATTGATTCAAATTTAAAATTTAATTTGATTTTTAAAGAGACAAATATTTTATATTCATCTAAAAATTGAGTAACATATTAAAATTTTAGAGTGGGTTTTTCTTTTTTCAGAGTTTTTAAAGGCTCATACATTTGTATTATAATATGTTATTGTTGATCGATTAAACTTAAATCAAACTTTCAAATAATTTAAAAAAAATTAATTCAATTTTTTTCGAGCTTTAATTTTTAATTTTGATTTAAATTCAAGCTATTGGGTGTCTTAAAAATACATTTTTTTACATAAATGAGAATAAAACAGGATTAGGGTTTGTGGGATCTAGACCCTAAATAATTAAGCCTCGGACATGAGATGGTCCGCACCGTGAGCTCCGTGACACGTTTCAGTACAACTAAGCAACTAAGAACCTAGACACCATCTATTATGTTTCTTTATAAAATATATATATTAGTATATACTTATATATTCATTGGAGAAGATAATATTGGAATAAATAAATATAAATTATGAACATAAATTACAAATAAATATTTTTTGATTAAATAAATAATATAATATTCTTAAAATAAAATATCAAAAATAGATATTAAGTATATTTGAGAAGAAATTAAAATATATTAAATTACTAGATTATAATTATATATTTTTTCTTTTTATAAAGTAGCCTCCAACTCCTCAACGGTTTTCCTTGTCTCAAGTCTCACCCCTTTGCCACATAAAAAGAAATAATCGTATTGGCCCATTGTAACAAGAGAGGGTCCCACTTGACAACCACATTTATATTATATCTCAAGGTTTTAAATAAATTTCAATTCTAATATTTTTATATTTATATTATTATTAGTTATTTTAGTATGATAACATGTCGAATAATGTATTTTTTTATTAATAAATATGTTTTGGAGTGATAAAATTATTGTTTTTTTGTCATCAAAATATGTTATCCTTTTGACATTTTGCGTGGATAAACATTAAATTAGATGTTATAATGGTTATGGCTAATGAAAATTATTGAATTTATTTATTTTTTACATACATCATGTTATAATGGTTTTGGCAAATTTATTTTTATTTCGTGAAATAGAAATGATTCAAAAGTCGTTATAAAATTATGAGAATATTAGTATATTTTTAATTATTTAAATTATAAATAACGTAATAAAAAATCAACGAATATATATCCTTCTGGCTTTTTTTCATTATATAAATATAATCTATGAGGGGAATAAGATTACCACATGACCGAATTAAATGATCTGCTCCAGCAAATAGCAATGTCATCACGTTCACGTGTTGTTGTTTTTCTTTGGTTTTAACGTGCACGTACCCTGACGTGTGGGTGGATGCACCCTATCTTCAGAACATGCACGGGGACATAACTGTTTAGATATGTTCAGGTGGGTGCATACGTTAGTGATGGATCTAAAAAATATTTTAAGATAAATACGTTTAAAATTTTAAAATAGACATAACTCTTTATAATTAATTTATAAAATTTTAAAAAATTAAAAATGAATATATAAATTTTAGAAAATTCAGGTAAACCTGAACTCACTTATGTTTTAAGTGGATCCACCACTGAGTCACAGATGGTTCAGCAGCTGTAACCATATGCTAAAAGAATTAAATTATGAAATGGATGAAATTGTAATGTATATAAACTATCTTTATTAAAGTGTTTTTATATTACATATTTTTTGATACGTAAAATATCAAATAAATAAGAGATTGCTTTATTTTAATATTATAGCGGTTAAGAATGTTCATCGACAATATATTCTTATTGTTTCATCTTTCAACTCCGAAAAGGGTAAAATATCATTTTTATGCTTAAATAGATGAAATTTAATTGTCGAAGAGTTTTTTTTTTTATACGGATGAATTCGAACTTATAACGTTGGGTACATAAAATATATACTTTTAATAGTCTTAGGTTATTATAATATAATATTTGTTTATATTTTTTTTTTTAACTTTTTGATAGACACATAAATTTTACAAACAAGTTTGGGAACTTATAACCCTGTTCACCACGTCATCTATGGTCCCAAGCAATCAGGACCGTTGATCTTAATTTTTTTCCAAGTGAATCATCATCTCTTTCCTACATGGACTTAGTGGATGGGTAGTTATTAGGTGGTTATTTAAAAATCAACGATCCTGATTGCTTGGACCATGAATAACGTGGTGAACAGGGTTCACCGTATAATCTCTCCATTTTTTGGGTCCAAAATTCCAAAGGTTACTTCTAAAGTAACTTAAATTAATTAAAAATACAAATCTCAAAATTAGAATGAACCAAATTTTTATTTAACTTAAATTTAAATTAAAGCTTTCTTTATATTTATTTTTCTTAATTAGCTAATAGCGATTATAATAGAATCTGTTTTGAAATATAATCTTAGCGATTATAATAGAATCTGTTTTGAAATATAATCTTCATCGTTTAACATTAATCGTTCAATCATTTTATTAGTATCACTGATACTCAAACCCTAACCTTTAAGAACAATAATCGTTCATTTAATCATTTGAGTTAGAGAGATCGTGCATCTTTCTTTGTATTGTTATTATTATAATATTTAAAAATGATGAGTTTTAGTCAAATTAAATTGTATAAAAAATTAAAATAATTAGTCTATTTATTTATTATTTATCCATCGTAGAGGGACATTTGGTGCCAAACAGACATTTGAGGATTTTTTAATTGATTTATCATGAACGACGGAACAGATAAGCTTTGTAATTATCTCAAACTTTAGCGGTACTTTCCCACCCTTCATTTTATAAAACCTTCATCCATTCGAAAAGCTTTAATTGCTTACTCAAATCAAATCGAAACCCAAACAAATCGAAGACTCCAATTTTCTCTCTTCGATTTCTTAATTTTCCCGGAAAATGTCTGCGGGGTTAGGAAAATGCTGCAAAATCCGCAACATTGTGAGGCTTTGCCTGATGCTGCGGCGGTGGAGGAACAAGGCCCGAATGTCAGCCGGCCGCATCCCGTCCGATGTACCGGCGGGACATGTGGCTGTCTATGTGGGGACGAGCTGCCGGAGATTCGTGGTGCGCTTGACGTACCTGAACCATCCCGTCTTCAAGAAGCTCCTTATCCAAGCCGAGGAAGAGTATGGCTTCACTAACACAGGCCCATTGTCGATCCCGTGCGACGAGTCCGTTTTCGAAGAAGTGATCCGGTTTATTTCACGTTCGGATTCGGGTTACTCCGGTAAGTTCGTAAACATCGACGACTTCAAAGGGCACTGCCATTCGTGGACCGAATCTCGACCGCTACTTCATGGGTTCGCTGAAAAAGCAATCTGGTAATTCAGAAACAAAGAAAAAAAAAAGGAAAGGAAAGGGCTCTGATTCTTACCCGCCACCCGGGTTATTTTTACTCAGTTGTGAGTTATCTTGAATGAACAATTCAGCAAGCATTGTTGAAACGAGTGAGTTGGCCGAGTTGAGGAGATGGTTACTAATTCATAGCTGGGTTTTTAATTTTTTTTTTTTGATTGATGGAAGGGGGAATGTACAGACATTATTCCATCAATTATATTCATTATTGGACCCTTAATTTTTTTTTTAATTGTGAAAACCATATTATTAAATTAGTGCGACGTGATCAATTCATTTGATATCATTAAATAGTTTAAGGATCATTTTAATAATTTATTATTTTTTATTATATAAAATAATCTTTTCTACTATATTTAACGACATTTAACGTTAGAATGATCAAAATTTTACAATCAAAAAAGATAATGATCTTACTGATATTTTTCAAAACCAGTAATTAAAATATACTAAGGATAAACGAAAATCACTAATACAGTAATAACCATCGTTAATAATATCTTCTAAACAACTAGTTGAAGATGATTCACACATTTGTTTAAATTTTTTTAAGAAATAGAAACCTATCTCTTAATACTGTTTGAAAATGATCCCACCATATTGATGTTGATTCATTGTTAAAACCTTAATCTTAACCGATGGTCCGCAGAATTTTGGCGGTGCTGAGAGCATCCTCACATAAAATGTTGGTCAACATCACCGCCCACAATCTTTGTTAAAAACGCAAAAGTTGGCGAATCATGTTGAAAACACAATCGCATGTGATGATTTTGACTCCTGTGTGTTTGCCCAGGATGCGCATGGAAGAAGGAAAGTGCACGTCTTAATCAACATTTGCTCGTTAAAGATACATAGATTGATAAAAGAAGGAAGCGAAGATCGAGTGTAAATGAACCGCGCGGGTTTGAATCAAAGATTTAAAAAACATTTTTCGTCCCGTCGTATTTATTGCAGTATTGTAGACATAACAATTGCTACTGCGGGAGTGGAAGTCATGATTTTTTTAAAGAATCATACAACTTATTATGAGAATTTTTGAAATAACTGTATAATAACGGTGCAAGAATGGTATAATAACGCAAATAATGGATTGTTATTATTGTTATTGACCGTTATCCGTTAAATAATTGTTGTTATCGGTATAAATTTAAATCTCACTGTTATTTATACTAATAACAGTTTCAGACGGTAATATTATCATTAAATAATTATCGTTATAGCGGTTGCGAACTGTTTTTTGAATCTTTGGTTTAAATAAATAAGATGGTGTTTATATTCATTTGTTTATTTTTTTAAGGTGTCCATGTTCAATTTATATTAGTTTAAGTTTTTAATATTATGTTTGTATTTGTTTGTTTATTTTTTAAGGTGTTAGTGTTCGGTAGGGGTGAGTATTCGATCGAGTCGAGTAAAAAAGTTTTGAGTTATTCGAGTTGACGAGTCATATTTTACAACTCAAACTTTATTTAAATTTTTTTTGATTCGAGTCGAGTTTAAGAAATTTGAGTTGAGTCGAGTTTTCGAGTTCTTATAAATATTTTATTGTAATTATTTATCATGTTATAGTATGATTTGATTTCAATTTAAACGACTTTCTCTAATCGTATAAGATGCATATATGTATTTTTTTAATACGTAGTAATATTTCTTTATATTTTTATATATCAATGTATATATATCATAAAGAATTGAGAGATTCGTCTCAAACTTAAAAATTAATCCTTTAATTACTAAAAATTTCGAGTTATTCGAATTTCCATTTTACAACTTGAACTTTATTTAAAAAAATTTTGAGTCGTGTCGAGTCTATAAAATTTCGAATCAAGTCAAAACGAGTCGAGTATTTTCACCTCGAATCAAGTCGAATTATTCAGTTTTTTCGAGTCGAGTTTAGTTTTGCTCACCACTAGTCTTCGGTCCTTTTTTTTTCATAAATACGTTCGTTTATATATTTGTCAACATATTTATTTAATGTTCACAGACATGATAAAATTATACCATTAGTCATTAAACTATTCAAGTTTCACAACTTAAACTATAAAATTTATTATGTGATCAATTTAATCACTACTTTTACCCATATTTAAAATATAAAAATAAAAAACAAAACCTGAAAACGTTGCTTATAAACAAGTTGATAAATAAATTTGATTATGAACATATCTTTACACATGTTTATTCATTTATTAAATAAACATAAAAATTTATAAACGGATGGGCCTGGCCTTTAATTGGCCCAAACCCACTTTGAACTTGAAACTATCTCCCATTCAGCACAATACATTACGAAGTCAAAAGGGACAAAAGATATTACAAGCCATACACGGGAAGTTCAGCTGTGAAACACTCTTTATGGTAAAATTAAAATAAGATAATTTTATATATTTTTTACTTAATAAAATATTATATACTTATATTAGTTCTTATAATCCGTACAAATCTTTATTAATACGATAAGAACTTAAATTATAATATAAAAATTTGTACAATAGTTAAAAAATTTTATTTAAATTAAAATCTCTCACGACAACCAAATCTCCCTCCTTTGTATTTTTTGTTCCATTTTCATCCCTTCCAATCCTTGTTTTTGTCTTTTCTTTGGCGTCTCGGAAATCCAGAGCACAACGAGTACTTCATCACTCTTTTCTAAACATGATTACGAAGTATTAATATTGTTATTAAAGTAATAAGCTCGAAATTTAATTTAATCGATATCTACGATATTTTGAATATCTATATACGTAATTTATTCTCTAATTTAAAATAATTTATAATTTTTTTAACTTGAACATACATTAATTTATTGGGTAAAAACATAGAGTACTTTCATTAAAAGAAGTGTAGATTTCTCCAATAAAAATATTTTTTGTGGAAATCATTGTCGTTTGAGGCACACCACTAAAGAGTGATGAGGGTAAAGCCTTAAGGTACGATAATCTGTTGAGTGATTTTGGATACTCCATTTTCGTTAGTTTATTTTTTTTGAATAAACTAATAATGATTATAGTCTGTTTTAGAATATAATCTTTATTATTTGATATTAATTGCTCAATCACTCTGCTGGTATCGTTAGTGTTTGAATCCATAACCTCTAAAAATAACAATCATTCTGTTAACTATTTGGGATAGAAAACTTGTGTTTTCTTTGTTTATTTTGATAGTCAATTTAATGTTTAATTCCTTAGTATTTATTATTAGTTCAAATTGTTTTGGTACGACGAGATATACTTAGTTTAGGGAGTCATTATTCAGTACTAATCATGGTTTGGTATCAGTCGTGTCCATCGTCAAAGCCTAGTGGGATGGTTAACGAAGTTGGTTAATACCATGAAAAGAGAAAACGACTCAGGGACTAACTACGGTGGGTCTGATTAATCACAACTATGCTTTCCTTAACCTACAATTTCATCCAATCCGATTGGATTGTAAGAAGACAATTAGTTCGACTAACGAGATTCATCTAAATAATAAATAATTTAACATATTTAAGTATATATATTTTTAGATTTTATATGTAAAAAATTGTTAAAAGACTCACTTAAAAAAATAAAATATAAATAATTTAAATTAATCGAGACGAAATATTAAAATATTAAAAATAATTTAATATACTTTAACGATCGATTATTGATTGTCGGTGGTTTGATGTATCTGCTCTTGTGGTTTGATTCAATCGGCGTTAATTTCTGATTTATATTTCTGTCGGTGATCTTTCAAAAAGTTATATCCTCACTCTGGTTGATGGTTGTTTGCCGATGAAATCAGTCTCGGGTAGCGATGTTTTTTACATGACAGTTTGAATTGTCTACAACTCCTTCCTTCTTTATGCGTCTCATTTGGACAGAAACAAAGAGACTCAAGAAGCTTCTGAATTTTATTGGTATGCTTAATTTCATAAGAATTTTAATTTTTTTTTTTGGTTGTAAAATGGTTTGATTGTTTAATTCAATTTTTTCACTTCTTGTTGAAGACGATGTAATTATAATTTTTTATAGATTTAATAAAAATTCAGCAGCATTTGTCAAAAAATAATAACAAAAAATAATATTTTAAATTTAAATAAATATTAATTGAAAGGGAAAATTTTAAAAATAATTTAATCTAAAATAAATTTTAAAATATAAATAATATTATTTATATTTTAAATTTTAAATCAATTTTTATAGTGTACATATTAAAACGTTATGTATATTTTTGACGTTGTCTCTCTAAATTTAAAAAAATATATATATGCAAATGATATCACTACATGCGATGATTTTTTCTCAAATTATTATATATGTGTTATTTTTTATCTTTATTATAATTTATGATTTTTATTTTAAAATAAAATTTAAACATATTATTTTGTAAATAAAAATCTAAATAAATGTATATACACATTAATAATTGTTTATTTAACTAACATACCCCATACTAATCCATCTAAATGGAGACATGACAAGATTGATGGTGTTCTGATGTTTTGCAGACAGGACAGTTATGCGGAGGTGCCATTCTTGTCATGGGAAGACAAACAGTTGCAGATAATCACAGGATTATCTAAAAACACTCAATTTACTTTTCTAAACAATATGTCACACCCCGCCACCACATGATCGAGGAAGCCGCACACCAAGGGGCCAACATGACCGAGGAGGCCGCACCACTAGGGGCCAAGACGGACACCATAGTTTCTGCCCAACACCATGGGGAGGAAGTCAGCACCCGACGTGCACACCAAGGAGCCGAGGACAGCACCCGACGTGCACACCAAGGAGCCGAGCACAACACCCGCACCACTCGTCCACCCGTGCGGGCCGATAACAGCACTAGTCATGCGCAACCAAAGGGCGAGATCCGCGCCCACACCATCCCACCGAGGGGCGAACCCATTGCTCGCATCTTCCAGCAGCATCTGGGGTCCGAGGGCCTTGCCACCCAGACCGAGCCCGATACCTTGCGAGCTGCCCAAGTGTTTCTGTCCGAAGTCTTGGGCCTTTCTCAAGCCCATCCAGCCAATCCACTTGGAGAATGCACATTTGACCGAATTACACAAGGAAAGAAGGAGCCACCAACCAAATCCCCTGATTCAAGGAAGGTGTCTCCCAGCACTTATGGAAACAATCATCATTCATCCATGCATTGAAGGAAAGCTCACCAACCATGATTTTCCTTCCTTTATTACTTGTCTTAGATTAATCTTAGCCATCGATTTACTTCTTTTGTAACCGTTAGATCATAGCTAGCCATCCTATAAATAGTGGCTTCATTTTCATTTGTAACTCACTTCATTCTTCACTTTTCTCTTGAGTAATAGAAAGCAACACTTTCTCTCATCTTTCTTTTGCCTTGCTTTTATTTCCGCTGTGCTTATCCAAGCATTTCTCTTGGATTTTTAGGCTGACTTAGCCGCACCATCAAAGAGATTCGCGACTAAGGCCGCACGGTTCCGCTAGTAGAACCCTAGCCCCGTGACAAGTGGTATCAGAGCCAAGTTTTCCAGCAAGGATCCGATCAAAAGATGACGAACCCAGGTGAAGTTGCAACAAAAACTGTCGAGACTCGTTCGGACAAAGCCAAGAGGGCCAGTTCGAGAGATGCAATTTCTTCTTTGCAAGACAAAGTCACCCGCTTGGAGAATTCCACGAGGGAGTCAACGGAGCGACTCGATGTGGTAGATGACCGACTAAATGAGTTGGAGAACAAGGGGGACGGTCTTAAGGAAGAATTCCAAAGCCTCATCGATGATACAATGGAGAACTTGGAGTTGCAGAACGCATCACTTAAGTCCGAACTGAATGATCTCAAGAAGATCGTGGAAGTGATGAAGTCAGATTTGTTCGCGTATAAGAGTGCCATGTCGAATGGTGTGATGGCTAGCCCAACCAAGGTGTTAGCCGATGTCCCTAAGCCGAAAGTGTTTAAGGGAACGAGAGATGCTCAAGATGTAGAGAATTTCATCTGGAGCATGGATCAGTATTTTCGCCGCATGAACATTGTGGAAGAGTCCACAAAGGTAAATACTGCATCCGCTTATTTTACTGACACTGCCCTTCTATGGTGGAGACGCAGGTGTACAGAAGAGAAGAGCAAAGACGCTCCTGTTGAGACATGGGAAGAACTCCAAGCAGAAGTCAAGGAGGCCTTCTATCCCAAAAATGCACAAAGGGAGTTGCGGACAAAGCTTCGACAACTCAAGCATGATGGTACTATTCAAGAGTACGTAAAGAAGTTCACAGAGGTGAAACTTCAAATCCCGAACTTGGGAGAAGATGAAGGTTTTTCAATCTTCATGGACGGGCTCCAACGATGGGCCAATTTAGAGTTGGAAAGACGCGGTATCACTGATCTTTCCAAGGCTTTGGACGAGGCCGAAGCCATAGCCAAATTCGAGAAGAGGGGCGAGTCTTCCAAGCCAAAGCCAAAACCAAAACCAAAAGGTAATGGTTGGGATCGAGATAAGCAGCCCAAAAGTGGTTCAGACAAGCCATCGAGTGAACATTGGAGGCATTCGAACAACAGGCCAAACAGGTTTGTTCGTTCGTGGGAGAGAAACAAGGGTCCAGTTAAGTGCTTCCATTGTGATGGGCCTCACTTCATCAAGGATTGCCCAAAGAAGGCCAGTCTTTCGGCCATCAAAACGGATGAGGAGTCATCCGAGGTAAGGGTCCAACTTAGTTCCATAATTAGTTCTCTTCAAACTAAGTCTACTCGCAGGAACAAGGGCCTTATGTACGTTGAAGTAACAATTGCGGGGAAGCAATTGAGCGCACTAGTGGACACCGGAGCATCCGAGTTGTTCATGTCCGAGGGAGCTGTCAAGAAGCTTGGCCTTCAAGTGGAGAAGGCAAGTGGATGGATCAAGACAGTCAACTCCAAGGAGGAGCCCATTGCCGGAGTGGCAAAACGAGTAGAGCTTCAACTTGGGAGTTGGACGGGTAAAGAGTCCATCAAGGTAATTCCCTTAGACGATTATGATTTGGTAATTGGTTTATCTTTTTTGGATCGGATTAATGCACTTCTCTTGCCTTTTGCCGATTGTTTGTGTATCCTCGACCGCCAACATCAATGTGTTGTCCCGGTGAGTCGAGAGGCAGGTGTGCAAGCCAAGGTGTTATCCGCAATCCAATTCAACAAAGGTGTGCGCAAGGATGAGGCATCCTACCTTGCAGTGCTCAAGGAGGATGAACCCATGGAGATCCCCGATACCGTGGGACGAGTCCTTGAAGAGTTCAAGGATACCATGCCTTCCGAGTTACCGAAGGTGCTACCACCAAAGCGAGAGGTGGATCACAAGATCGAGTTGTATCCGAATGCGGAACCACCAGCAAGGGCCCCATATCGGATGGCACCACCAGAACTTGAGGAGTTACGAAGGCAACTTAAAGAGCTCTTGGATGCGGGCTATATTCGACCATCCAAGGCACCATTTGGTGCACCCGTGCTGTTTCAGAGGAAGCACGACGGTAGTCTACAAATGTGCATCGACTACCGGGCTTTAAACAAGCTCACCATCAAAAACAAGTACCCGATTCCTTTGATCGCGGACTTGTTCGACCAGCTTGGGAGCGCGAGATGGTTCACCAAGCTAGATCTTCGCTCGGGATACTACCAAGTGCGGATTGCCGAAGGAGATGAGCCCAAAACCGCTTGTGTGACAAGGTATGGGTCTTTCGAGTTCCTTGTCATGCCATTCGGCCTTACCAACGCTCCCGCCACATTTTGCACGTTAATGAACAAGGTATTACATCCTTTCCTTGATCGTTTTGTAGTTGTCTATCTCGATGACATAGTCATCTATAGCAATACTCTTGAGGAGCATATAAGGCACTTGAGAAAGGTTTTACAGGTTCTTCGCGAAAACGAGCTTTACATCAAGAAGGAGAAGTGTGCTTTTGCCCAACGGGAAATTCCTTTCTTGGGGCATATAATCGGAGAAGGAAAAATCTGAATGGACCAAAGTAAGATCCGTGCTATCAACGAGTGGGATCCTCCGACCAAGATAACCGAGCTTCGCTCATTCCTTGGCCTAGCGAACTACTACCGTAAGTTTGTCAAGGGTTACTCCAACATCGCCACTCCACTGACCGAGCTGCTCAAAAAGAACAACGAGTGGAATTGGAGTTCGAGTTGTCAAAAGGCATTCGAGGAGCTGAAACAAGCCATGGTAAGTGAACCAGTGTTGGCTCTTCCCGACCACACTAAGGCGTTCGAGATCTACACCGATGCATCAGACTTTGCGATCGGTGGGGTGCTCATGCAAGAGGGGCATCAAGTGGCTTTCGAGAGTAGAAAGCTAAACGAGACTGAGAGGCGTTACACCGTCCAAGAGAAGGAGATGACCGTCGTGATCCATTGTTTGCGTACTTGGAGACATTATGTTTTGGGTTCAAGGTTTGTTGTCTATACCGATAATAGTGCTATTAGCTTTTTCTTAACCCAAAAGAAATTGTCTCCTAAGCAGGCTAGGTGGCAAGACTTTCTAGCCGAGTTCGACTTTACCATGGAGCATAAGCCAGGTAAAGTGAATACCGTAGCCGACGCACTAAGCCGGAGGTCTACATTTGCCGCAATTAGCGAACTCGAGGGGGCCTTGATCGAGAGCATCAAGGAGGGGCTTTCCCACGATCCAAGTGCAAAGAACCTTATCGAGTATGCAAAGGAGGGTAAGTCTCGACGATTCTGGATCGAAGAGGGCTTACTTTACACAAGGGGAAACCGCCTCTATATCCCTCACTTCAACAACCTACGAAAGCAACTCTTGAAGGAGTGCCATGATTCGAGATGGGCGGGTCATCCAGGCGTGCATCGCACCTTAACCTTGCTAGCCGAGAGGTACTATTGGCCGCACATGGGAAACGATGTGGAGGCCTATGTCAAAACTTGTCTAGTGTGCCAACAAGACAAGGTGGAAGCAAAGAAGCCAATGGGCTTACTTCAGCCGCTTCCAGTTCCAGAGAAACCATGGGAGAGTATTTCTCTTGACTTTATAATTGGTTTACCTAACGTTAACGATTTTTCGAGTATTATGGTTGTGGTTGACAGGTTCTCTAAGTATGCAACCTTTATTCCAGCAACCAAGGTTTGTCCAGCCGAGGAGGCAGCCCGTTTATTCCTCAAACACGTTGTAAAGTATTGGGGAATTCCGAAGACTATCGTGAGCGATAGGGACACTCGCTTCACCGGCAGATTTTGGACCGAGTTGTTTAAGTTGATGGGATCCAACTTAAACTTTTCAACAGCCTTTCATCCGCAAACGGACGGGCAAACGGAGAGGATCAATGCGTTACTCGAGATTTATCTAAGGCACTATGTAAGTGCTACGCAAAGGGATTGGCCAAAGCTATTGGATGTGGCCCAATTTTCGTACAACTTGCAACGAAGCGAGGCAACCAATATGAGTCCATTTGAGATAGTAAATGGGCAACAACCGCACACTCCCGATGCGATTGCGACCAAGTATGAAGGTCCAAATCCCGCAGCCTTTAATTTCACAAAGGCTGGCAAGAACAACGAGACTTAGCCGAAGCTTGCTTGCACAAGGCTCAGAAGAGGAACAAGAAGTGGGCGGATCAAAAGCGCAGGGACATGGAATTTCAGGTAGGGGACTTAGTCCTTGCTAAATTGAATCTAACACTTCGCAATTCTTCTGTTCACAGGGCGCTCGTGAGAAGATACGAGGGACCATACAAGGTGGTCAAATGAGTAGGCAAGGTGGCCTACAAGTTGGAGTTACCGGCAAAGCTTCGAGCCCACCCAGTTTTCCACATCAGCATGCTAAAGCCCTTCCATGAGGATGCTGATGACCCGGAGAGAAGTATATCCAGCCGAGCACCAGTTGGAGTCAGGGTCTCCTACAAGAAGGAGGCGCAGGACATCGTGGCGGACCGAGTTATCCGACGACCCGGACATAGACCAAGGCACGAATACTTTGTGCTTTGGAAGGGACTTCCCGAAACCGAAGGTAGTTGGGAACTTGCCGAGGACTTATGGCAATTCAGCGACAAGATAGCCGAGTTCCATCAAAGCCGAGCGACGAGGGCATCGCTCAATTCAGTGCGGGAGAATGTCACACCCCGCCACCACATGATCGAGGAGGCCGCACACCAAGGGGCCAACATGACCGAGGAGGCCGCACCACTAGGGGCCAAGACGGACACCATAGTTTCTGCCCAACACCATGGGGCGGAAGTCAGCACCCGACGTGCACACCAAGGAGCCGAGGACAGCACCTGACGTGCACACCAAGGAGCCGAGCACAACACCCGCACCACTCGTCCACCCGTGCGGGCCGATAACAGCACTAGTCATGCGCAACCAAAGGGCGAGATCCGCGCCCACACCATCCCACCGAGGGGCGAACCCATTGCTCGCATCTTCCAGCAGCATCTGGGGTCCGAGGGCCTTGCCACCCAGACCGAGCCCGATACCTTGCGAGCTGCCCAAGTGTTTCTGTCCGAAGTCTTGGGCCTTTCTCAAGCCCATCCAGCCAATCCACTTGGAGAATGCACATTTGACCGAATTACACAAGGAAAGAAGGAGCCACCAACCAAATCCCCTGATTCAAGGAAGGTGTCTCCCAGCACTTATGGAAACAATCATCATTCATCCATGCATTGAAGGAAAGCTCACCAACCATGATTTTCCTTCCTTTATTACTTGTCTTAGATTAATCTTAGCCATCGATTTACTTCTTTTGTAACCGTTAGATCATAGCTAGCCATCCTATAAATAGTGGCTTCATTTTCATTTGTAACTCACTTCATTCTTCACTTTTCTCTTGAGTAATAGAAAGCAACACTTTCTCTCATCTTTCTTTTGCCTTGCTTTTATTTCCGCTGTGCTTATCCAAGTATTTCTCTTGGATTTTTAGGCTGACTTAGCCGCACCATCAAAGAGATTCGCGACTAAGGCCGCACGGTTCCGCTAGTAGAACCCTAGCCCCGTGACAAATATCTTTAATTAATAATTGAAACACATAGTTAAGTTGTTATTTTCAGTGACAGTTATGTAGAAAAAGGCAGTCTATCCAATGAAGTTGCTGTTGGGTGGCTTTATTAGCTCAAAATTAAGTATTAAAAAACATTAATAATGTTTCAAATGAATATTAAAAATGTTAGAATTAGAATTTTTTTAATAGTCTAAAAACAATTAATATATATATTATATACTTTATAAATAAAATAGGTTAATCTATATTTTTAAAGATAAATATTATTGATTTTTTTAATGGCTGAGAGTGAATATATTTCGTCGCATTCCTTTTGCCATGGACTATTAATTAATTAAAAGTACTTTACTTTATAGCTTTATATTTATATATATATAATTTATATTTGACATATTCATTGTAAATTGAGCTCATCGTGTACAAAATTTTTTGAATATTTTTTAATTTTATTTTTAATACATCAATCAAGGTAAAAAGCTTAATATCTCTTTTGTCCTCGTAATCTAATGAAATGATCAATTTAGTCCTTTAAAAAAGTTCTCGTGGCATCTACCCTATTGAATTTTTGAAAAGAAAAAAGATAAATATTTATTTTTCATGGTGATTGGTACCCCCGTGATAATTTGTCGTGATTCGGAAGATTGCGAAAGGCTTTCCGCTTCCCTTCCTCTCTGCCGACGCTGTCCGTGTCTGAGTTCACCCGGTTTACATGAAACGAGGATCATTTACATGGACACGTGGCTACAAACCTATTCCCATATTTCCATAGTAGGTCCCACAACCTTGATATATAGGTGGGATGTGGGGACCACTTGTCTTTTTCACTTCTGCTCCTATTTTAACTGTTTCTCTCACTCTCATCAGAGTTTTTAACTGTTTCCTTGCATTTAAAGAATTTTGTTATTCGATTATATTAAATATTAATTCGATTGTTATTATTAGTATTATATCAGAAAATATTTTTATTTTAAAATAATTTAATTTTATTTACCCAATAAACAAAAGAACCTGCTACAAATATAGATGACCATCTCCGAATCCAAAGTTATAGTTTTTATATAATTAATACTGTTTCCTTTTAATTTAAAGAAACAAAAATCTTACTCCTATTGACCATGTACTTCTTGGACAGTTCAAAACTACGAAACGTTGTCGTATTCCTCAGCCTCCCAATCCAATATATAAACGAGTTCTAAACAAGCTTAAGACTAATCGCACCCTTAATCTTAGTGTTTTTATTTTATTTTTCATGTTAATAAGTGACTTCAATTTTCCATTTTGTTCATGATTAAACCACAAATAAACTCATCATTCCCCTTCTTCCCATGCCAAACAGTATTATTGTTTTGGTGGGTTAAATGAGCTAGCTTTTGAGGGACAAAGACAAGTCTTATGAGGAGCATATATACATTTGAATAAATTAATTAAATTATAGGAATTGAAATAATACAGTTGATTTCATTATTATTTTTTAATAGTTTTAAAGCGAATATAATATAATATAATATATGTTTAAGATTATAAATGAACCAAATGTTAATGAATTATTCCGTGAAAAAATTATTTATATTCATTTATTTATTAAACGGATAAATATAAATAATATTTTTATGTTTATTTAATTTATATTTATTTAAACTTATTCATATACGATCATTTATATTTATTATTTTGTAACAAAAATATTTATTAAAAAATAATTTATTCACATATACTCATTTATTTATGTTTATTTAAATTTATTTATATCAATTTTTTTATGTTCGTTTATCATTATAATAAATGAGCTTGAAAGAATATGAATAAGCTATATTTACTAATAAACACATATAAATAAAAAATTGTGTTCGTTTAATTATTTGTATTCACTTATTTTTTTGTTAAAATTAAATAAATAAATCTAATATTATGTTCGTTTGGCTTGGATTTCCAAAATCAACCCCTAAACCAAATAATCTTGCCTAATAAACTTTAATACTTAATTTTAATATTTTATCAACCATCATATTATGATATTAAATATATCACTATATTTTGAGGGGCCAATGACATCTTCTAAGTCAACACGTATAATGTTTTAAATAGATTATATATCTACTATTAAATTAAGATTCTTAACCTAATATGTGTCTAAATTGTTAAGACAAGGCTAACCCAAACTTAATGTTCCATCCCGAGCCAAACAGATTGGACAGCGGCATTTACTGCCAGTGGGGTCTACGATCAGCAACATTAAATTACATGTCCTGACTGCCCAGGGACTGAAATTTCAACGGTGGAGATGCAGTGAGACTTCGGTTAAAAAAATGTCCTGATTCTTAGCTGTACTGGGTGGTGACGGTGGTCCAAAGGCGTAACTCTCACTAAACACCAAGACTTTACATAAGAGAGAGTACAGCTCATCCATTGCTTACACCACAAGGCGGTATTTACACTACAAATATAAAAAATCAATAAGGGAGAAAACGGAATAAATCTAACGAGTGATTTTAATAATAAAATTAATAATATTTATTATAAAAATATATTTAAATTATTTTTATTTATATGAATTACGGATGTATTTAAAATTTTATATAAAAAATATAAACTATTAAGATATATAATTATATCTAATTTTTTTAGATTTATCCATATTCTAAATTATATATATTATAATAGATATCATTTTTTAAATATTAAAAAATTTTAATTTAAATTAAGTCTAAGTTTTATACACTTGTATATTTTGTAAAGAATCTAGTTTTACTTGAAGGAGTTTACCTCTCTTACCATATATGTACATACATATATATAACCAACTGCAGAAAAAACTATTACTTTTTAAAGGTGATTGGTTTTGGAACATCTGCAATCTTTGCTTACCCCAACTTCACCACCACCACTTTCCCTGCTCTTCTCCGCCGCCATCGCCACCACTTTTTTTCGGTTTCTTGAAACCCGAATAACAAGAAACCACCAAAAGGAAATAAAGATTTGATCTTTAAATCTCAAACGACACTCTTTCCTTCATACTAAACTCACTCTACAAAGCTACATTTCTAAAAGGTAAGTCCGGTTTATCAAATAATGCCAGTTCTAAAACATAATCATTTGCTTGATTGTTGTAGTTTTTGTTTAACTATAAACGGTTGGTGGTCCGAGCACGGCTGAACTGTGTTTAGTGAGTAAAAATGGAAAGAGATGTTTTTTTGTTTGCATTTCGGTTTGGTTTCTTTTAATTGCAAGAGAGATGTTCGGTTTCAGGCACGGTAAATCGTTTCCTTTTGAGTTTTTTTTTTTGTTAATTTTTTGTCGGTGAGGTTTCATATGTTGGGATTTTCTTAGATCTTTTAGATTTCACCTGGAAGCCATTGATGAACTTGGTTTTGCTTGAGATTTCAATCTCATCTGATTCGATTTCATGTATGTTTATGTTTCAGTTTCTAAATTGACGGCTTGTCTTTTTCCAGCACGTTTTTTTCAGTCCCAAATCTACCAAACCGAACTCCTTTTTGTTCTTCTTCATTCTAGTAGTACAATCTGCTTTGTAGACTTTCAAGCTTGCAGCCTTTCCCCCACTCTTCACTTTCACTTTCACTTTCTGTTTGGTAGCTGAGAAAATGCGGGATGGAAGAGAAGAGAAACTTTGATTTTCTGACAGTTGTGTAATGATTTGATTTGGTCAAAGTACATTCTAGTAAAAAAATGAACTTTGTTCTTAGGATTCTTGGTGACAATCAATTAAAAACAATTAATAGTTTGGACCGTTTGGTGAATTCTAACATAAACATTATTCCAGCATGCAATGTTAAAGAAATGCTACCTAATCTGATTATTCCCAGTTTTGTTTCTTTGTTTGTTTGCTGTTATTTTCTCAGTGAATTTCTAACTTTTGCTGTGTGTTTCCCAGACCGAACATGTGAGGCAATTAGACGTCAGTGTCATCAAACATGTTTCTGTTTATAGTCTTTGAATGTGTTTTGAGGAAACTGAATTTGGTTTGAAATTGTTTCCCTTTCTATCAGGAAAAAGTATACAAATCGAATCGGGTGGCTGCAATGTGTATTCTTAGTCGTATAATTTGTTTTCGGGTTTGAAGGAGGCTAGGATGTTTAGTTTTTCCTGACAAATTATATGGTCTTCTTGACATAGGCTACACAAGTGTTTCATGTAATGGACCGCCGGTGGCTTTGGAAGAAAAAATCATCCGATAAAGCTGATAAAGTTGCTGCTGCGGCCGCTGCTGAAGCAGATGAGGCCGCTGCTACGTTGGCTTCAGCTGCAGCTCAAACCGATCAGGTAGATCTTTTATACTTAACTAAAATGCACAGAAAATATTGTTGAGCTGTTTTATCAGATACTGATTCTGTGATTTTTTGTTGAATAGGATACCTACAAAAAACCAAAGTATGTTCAAATTTCCATGGAATCGTATTCGCACCTCACTGGTTTGGAGAATCAAGTGAAAACATATGAGGAACATGTTCAGACATTGGAGGATGAGATTAAGGACATGAATGAAAAGCTGTCTGCTGCTAATGCAGAGATTACTACCAAGGAAGACCTGGTGAAACAGCACACTAAAGTTGCAGAAGAAGCAGTTTCGGGTTAGTCTTTGCTCAAATGTTCAGTGTCTAATGTAAAACGAAAGCTTTCCAGTTATGCTCGGCCTGATTTTTTTTTTCTTCTCAATCTTTGCTGTTGATTTTACTGTAGGTTGGGAAAAGGCTGAAGCAGAGGCCTTGGCATTGAAAAATCATCTCGAATCTGTTACCCTTTTGAAGCTCACTGCTGAAGATAGGGCTGCACATTTGGACGGCGCTCTTAAGGAGTGCATGCGACAAATCCGAAATCTGAAAGAAGAACATGAACAGAAGTTGCAAGATTTGGCTGTTAGCAAAAATAAGCAATGTGAAAAGATTAAGCTTGAACTTGAAGCAAAGATAGCTAATTTAGAACAAGAGCTCCTTATGTCTGAATCTGACAATGCTACAATTTCTAAGTCTTTGCAAGAACGTTCTAACATGCTGGTCAAGATTACTGAACAAAAGTCACGAGCTGAGACCGAGATTGAGCTTTTAAAGGGCAACATAGAATCATGCGAAAGGGAAATAAATTCACTGAAGTATGAGCTTCATGTTGCTTCCAAAGAGCTAGAAATTCGTAATGAAGAAAGGAATATGAGCATGAGAACTGCAGAAGCAGCTAACAAGCAGCATATGGAAGGTGTCAAAAAGATAGCAAAGCTAGAAGCAGAGTGCCAGAGACTACGTGGTCTTGTGCGGAAAAAGTTGCCCGGGCCTGCTGCACTTGCCCAAATGAGGCTAGAGGTTGAGAGTTTAGGAAGGGACTATGGAGATACTCGAATGAAGAGATCTCCCGTCCGGCCTTCTAGTCCACATTTGCCTGCTGTGACTGACATCTCCCTTGACAATGCACAGAAATTCCAGAAAGAGAATGAGTTTCTCACGGAACGATTATTAGCAATGGAAGAAGAAACAAAGATGCTGAAAGAAGCTTTGGCAAAGCGTAACAGCGAACTACTGGATTCTAGGAATCTGTGTGCTCAGACATCTAGCAAGCTTCAAACTTTAGAAGCGCAACACGCCATCAGCAACCAACAAAGCAGCCCCTCAAAAGCTATTCAGATTCCTGAAGTTTACTCAAGTCGAAATGCTAGCAATTCACCAAGTTTGACTTCTGTGTCTGACGATGGAAATGATGATCAAAAAAGTTGTGCCGACTCATGTGCAACAGGTGCGTTTTCCGAGCTCTCTCCATTCAAGAAGGAAAAGAGTATTGAAAAGTCGAATAGAACTGAAAATGCCAAGCACCTGTATCTTATGGACGATTTTCTTGAGATGGAGAAGTTGGCTTGTTCTTCAAGTGATTCAACAGCAAATGGTGCAATTAAAATTTCAGATTGTACCAGCAATAAGACCTCGGAAGCTGTTAATTGTGATGCATCGGGAGAGATTTCTGAAAAGCAGCATGATCTATCACCATCAGCAAATCTCGGGTCTACGAATATGGATTTGTCAGAAGTCTATACTGAATCTGATGCCGACAAATTGCTTGTTATGAAGCTTCGAACAAAGCTCTCCATGGTGCTTGAATTAATGTCTAAGGATGGTGATGTGCAGAAAATTTTTGGGGACGTCAAATGTGCTGTCCAGGATGCACACGACACCCTGAGCCAGCACTCTGTCAATGGTGTCTCCAAGGAGGTGCATGAGTCTAATGGCACATGCAATGGACATGATTATGATGGAAATGGTAGCTTAACCGTAGAGGACATTGTTATGCCCCAAGGTGATAAGGTGACTTCAGAAGCTGTGCAAACTATAAGTGGAGAATTAGCTGCTGCGATTTCTCAGATTCATTACTTTGTACTTTCCCTGGGAAAAGAAGCAAGGGGGGTCGACGACACCTCTTCTGATGGCAACAGATTAAGCCACAAAATCGATGAGTTCTCTGTCACCTACAATAAGGTCTTATGCAACGATATGAGTTTGGATGATTTCATTTTCAAATTTTCAACTGTTTTAGCCATAGCTAGTGAACTAAGATTCAATGTGCTTGGCTACAACAGCAGTGATGCCGAAATCAATACTTCTGATTGCATAGATAAGGTTGTTTTACCGGAGAATAAGGTAAACCAAAATGATTCATCAGAAGGAAGATATCAAAATGGCTGTGCCCACATTCCAAATCCAACTTCCAATCCTGAGGATCCTGATGATGGAAACATAGTCTCGGAATATGAATCAAAACAAACGAGCATTGTCTCTTTGGAAGAGTTCATGGAAATGAAGTTGGAGAAAGAAAACTTGGCAATGGATCTTTCTCGATGTACTGAAAATCTGGAGATGACCAAGTCTCAATTACAAGAAACTGAGCAGCTTCTAGCAGAAGCAAAATCTCATTTGGCTTCTGCTCAAAAATCGAACAGCTTGGCTGAGACACAGCTCAAGTGCATGGCAGAGTCATACAGATCACTTGAAACACGCGCAGAGGAGTTAGAGACCGAAATCAACCATCTCAGGGAGAAAATCGAAACTCTGGAAAATGAGCTTCAAGATGAAATGAGAAGTCATCATGATGCTTCTGCCCGATGTAAGGAACTAGAAGAGCAATTGCAAAGGTAAGCATTGCAGTCTTCTCATACGACTTAAACTTACTAACAACTCTTTGTCATTTGATTCGTTAAACATATTATAACATCATTGTTTTCCATCACTTATAGGAATGAGAAATGCTCAGTTTGTGCGGCAGACGAAAATGACCCCAAGAACAAGCAGGTGAGATTATATTTCTTGTTTTAGTGTCGGACTCGGATATGATCACTTTGGAATCCGTTTTATATGGAACAATCCGTATTAACAGTGTTCACCACAGGACAAAGAATTAGCTGCTGCGGCCGAGAAGCTAGCGGAATGTCAAGAAACCATCTTCCTTCTTGGCAAGCAATTGAAAGCTCTCCGTCCTCAAACCGATAAGATGGGATCACCCTACAATGAGAGGAGTCAGAAGGCTGAAGGTCTCTGGGAATATGAAACCACTACCAGCGGAGTGAACTTGCAAGACTACCAGACACAGATAGACACTGCTGCATCAGGCAACGGAATTCCAACCAGAGCAGAATCCACTATGGAGTCCTTTAACACACCATGCATCCCTTCTGATGCCGAAGCAAACCTTTTGAGATCACCAGTGAGTTCGAATCACGGGTCTACCATGTCAAGCACTCGATCTTCAGCTTCTGCCACAACGACGCCGGAGAAACATGCGAGAGGCTTTACCCGATTCTTTTCCTCCAAAGGAAAGAATGGTGTTTAAGACAGCAGTTCATGGACATAAAAACTGGATCTTTGATGAAGTTACATGAAATAATTCGAAGGACCAAAGCTTGGAATTTTGCAACTAATGACTGTATATGCTATCTTTTGGTCTGTCCGCCCTTGTAATTTGCATAAGTGACTGTGACATAGTTTTGGAATATTGAATATATTTTGGATGTGGCTGTTTGGTTCGATTGAAGCTAACCAAGAACATGATAAAAAAACAAAAATCAATATTGGGTATTTAGTATTAATCCCGATTTTATTGGATATTCACCTTAGTATTAGTCTCGGTTTTATTGGATATTCACCAAAAACAATTTCATATAAAAATTCCGAATAAAAATGTATCGGGTTTAATCGAATTCAAAACCGAGAACAAATAATTAGATTTTTTCCCTACCTTCAATATGAATGCATTATATAAATAAATTAGCCGATATATTTCCTATTTTTATCAGTATATTATTTTGTAGATTTATTGAAATAATTATATGACCAACGGAAACAAAAGTTTATTTGCTTACATGGACAATAATGGTAGCTGTTTATAATAGTAGTCAACGGTTTCACTATTTAATAAATCAGAAAAAAAAAACATTATATTAATGGTCAAATTATGATTTAGTCCTTATACCATGTTCAAATTTAATATTTTAGTCTCTACACTTTAATTTTGACAATTTGATCCTTACTATTTATTTAACATGTCCTCTTTATTTTTTTTCTTAAAGCGATTATAAGGTAATATATATTTATATATATTTTTAATTCTTTGATAAAACACATATCTCGAGAATAAAACATTTAAACTCATGTCTCCTAAGATAAACACTGAGACTATTTATTGAGTAATTAGTTAAGTCAATTGTTAGCACCCTAACTATAAAAATAGATAATCAAACTGTGTTACCTTAAATTTGAGTATAATAAAGTGGTCATTGAGTCGTTAATACTATTTTAATCGACTCGAATTAAAAATTTCGGATTATGCAAAAATAATCATGTACTGATTAAATCCAAGCTCTCAAAGGGTACATTGGCCAGAAGATCGCACTGAGGAAAACATTTTCAATCTTTTTTCCTCTCAGATTTACAAATCTAAAAACCCACATAAAAATCAAACAATTTCCATGGGATTTTTCTTTTTCCTGTCAGATCAGTTTAAACTTTAGACAGAGGAGGAAATATGATGAGAGAAGCAAATGAAGCAGCTTCATCTGGATTCAGTATTTCTCCATGAAAACCAGCCTAAGTAAGCATGGAAGTTAAAGACTGGAAAACAACTTCTTCACAAGGGATGGTGAGTCCCATGTCGTGATCGAAACCGAACTCTTCCTCGGCTTGGTGGAGCAAGCTCTGGAACTCGGGTCGGGTCAAGAACGATATGGGTACAATGTACCTGCTTCTGTTTTCGCCAACGTATACCACGAAGTGACCTCTCGGGACGTCGGAAGGGAGACGTTGCTGCTCATCTCCGCTGCCTCCTCCTTGTTGTTTCTTTCCTAAGCTCGAACATCGTTTCAGGATTTGCCTTATCACGGCCGTTTGCGCCAGTTTGTTCGGTTTCCTGCTGATCGCCATGGTAGTGTTGTAGCTGAGGAAAATGAGAGAGTCCTGAGAGGAAGAAAGAGGTGGTGGTGGGTTTTGAAGGAGGGTAAAATGGGCTTTATATGGCGAGAGATCGAGCCACGAATACATAATTTTATGAGTCGTACAAATTTAAAAATATTATACTAAAAACTAGGATGTAAAATTATACTAACAAAAAAATTAATTTAAAGTAAAATACTCATGATGAGAATATCAGCTACCGTTATCGACGATAGACCCTTCAAAAAAAAATTAAAATATTTTAAAAAATACGATCTTTTCGATACGAGAGTTTCATTTTTTTTCCCAAAGTGCATGGTAGACAAAATCATGTGTTGTTGTTGTGACAAAGTAGATATATTTTTGTTTCTTTTCCTCTGTAGGGAACTGAAAATGAAGCTCACAAGACATCCCTGAAGGATGTCGCTCCATCTCTTGCCTTCTTCAATCAAACGAATTCATTTCTCATCTTCAACAACTTTGTATTCCGTTTAAAGCGTAATCGATTCGATTTTAAATCCAGAATTAAATGTGATTACTGAACATCGAAAATATCTTACTTTTAAAAAAAAATCCTCCCTGTAATACTGCACTTTTATACTCTGGATTAAGAATTATCAAGCAATGCTTCAGTTCTACTTTTCCAATAGAAAGAGGAATGTTATGAAAATGTCCTTTTCCTTTTTTTATTTTACTTTTAATTTAAAACTGTAGGGTTAAAAAAAAAAAAAAAACCCGGATGAATTGCGATTAACATGTATCATAATACATCATATATTATATATGCCATAATAATTATAATAGACATGTACGGTGAAGAACATCAGTTGTAGCACAAAAGTCTCTACTCCCTAATAATATTTTTTTATACTTCATACAAAAAATACTTGAAAATTAAATCTTAAACTAATTTTATAATTTTTAAATTAATTTTGAATCCTAAAAATACACTATATACTTAATTTTTTAAACTCTAACTTTAAACTTTAAATTTTAAATATAAAAAATATAATTAAAAGACAGACGATTTATATATCTGATTCGTACCATCTTTATATTTGATCTTTTATGTCCCTTGGTATATGAAATATGAGTTGTTCACATCCATGTACGTGCTGCTTTTCGTACCCCTTTTAAAGCCCTGGGCGAGTCAAATCATTTCAATTTGGAAAACAAGAGTGGATTCTGACATTTAAATATAAATCAGCTTTCTATTTCGAACTTTAAAATTCGGGATAAATTTTTATATGATAATTAGATTATGATACTAAATATTTAAACATGTTTAATGTTATGTTTTTTATATATATTATATCATCAAATATACCAATAAAACTAAATTTAATCGACAAATTTAAGATAAATTGATTTCTATAATTATTTTTAAAAAATAATATTTTTTTGATAAACTCAAATTCTTGTATGATTATAAAATAGACATATCAATCGATTACTTATTTTAAAAAAACCATATTGAAAATTAGACATATCAAGGGAGGGTTAAAGTATCATAGCAATCCTTGTATATATTTCAAAGAGAAAAATGGTCCTTCCTTAAAAAAAATCATCCATTTTATTGTTAAACGTTGATAAGTTAGCAAGAGTCATCTAGTCTCAGTGGTTAAAGGAATAATTATTGTTTTTAGTGGTTACTAGTATAATAATCGAGAGATCGATGTTCAATGGTTAAAATAATACACTAAAACAAATACTACCGTGATCACCGTGTAGCTGGTAAAAAAATGTTGACAAATCAATTATGAAAGGTAAAATAACATTTTTAGTCCTCAACATATATAGTTTTATTAATTTATTCATTAATAATGAAAAATAAATAAAAAATTAAGGAGACAAATCCATTTTTTTTCAAAATTTGAATTAAACTTGAAATATAAGTGTCGAGGACTAAAAAGTTATTTTACATTTTTATATTCATTTAAAATTTAAACCCTAATTTTAAATTTCGTTATCTTATCTTAACCTTATCTTAAAACTGCTTATGAACTAAGTAAATGACGTATTAATATTTTTTTAGTAAACCATTATTTTCTGTGAAGTGTGTACATTTTATTTCCACATGCACCCATCAACTGCCCTATGAAGGTGAAGTTACTGTTTTGTTGTCTCTGCAGATATTAGAAACTGACATTTCGACACACTCTGATCTTGCTCTCATTTATTAAATAGAAATTAACACAAAAATTTCCATACTTTTTTGTCATAATATTTTAAAAAATGTTTATAATATTGAATTGGATAGTTATTTTAGTGTATATTTATAGGTATTTTAACACTCTGTTTTAGTTATAATTAAAGTATTGTTACATGAATGAAAGAAGAATGAGTTATTGCGATAAATAATTTGGTATCGTTTAAACATATTTTAAGTTTAAAGTTTTATATATATAAAAATTTCGCTGGGAGACTCGATCTCACCTATCAAAATCAGATGTGCAATATGGATCAGTCTGTTTAGTTAGAGCACATGTCTCTATTTTTTTGTCCAATAAGTATTTAGATTTATATAATTTTAAATATTAAATAAATTAAATATTATTTCATAAATTTTAAATTTAAATACTTGATATAAATCTTTATACTTTAAAATTTAATATTTTAACTCATGACTGATAAAGCTATTAGGCAACTTTTTTATATGTCGGAGGATCAACCATGATTGACCCTATTCTTTGATTATAATTTTTTTAATAATAGTTCGATGCTCTCTTTGATAAATAAAATTAAATTATCAAAAAATTATAATAAAATTGTAGAAATATAAAATCACAAGAATTTAAAGGGTATATAATTAAATTATCAATAAATATACAAAAATATATAATATAAAAAAATAATTTTTTTTGGAGGTACAATACTTTTCAAGATCCTCTAAACCTTTCTTTGATTACCCATTAAGTGACTCATAAACATGTACATTTCTTTCTTTCTCTTTTCACAATAAAACTTATTTTGCATCACACTATTTTTTTTCTTTCTATTTTCATAAATGACCTAGAATCTATGTTTATGTTTGTATAATATTTCCTAAAAAAGCTAGTATTTAAAAGTAATTGAGGTTTAGAAATTATAGACCATATTAAACACTAAATATTGTTTTTTTAAAAAAAAACTTAGTACCTATTGAATTTAGTTGTGTCTAACAAATATAATCTTTCACTTGATTGGTTTGAAACAAACAAAAATAAAAAAAAAAACACGAGCCTCTAGCCTAAGTGGTTAAAGTAACAATTGTTGTTCTTAGAGATTATGGGTTCGAACATCAGCGATGCCAACAAAGTTATTAAGCGATAAATATTAAATGGTGAAAATTATATCCTATAACAGATACTACTGTAATCACTATTAACTCTTGTTAAAAAAAATAATATTTATTATCATCATCTAACGATCTAAAAATATAAAAAATATTTAATTTTACGCAACATAAATAGATCTTAACTTGTATGTATTGTTAATGAAAATTTTGGATAAACACAAGAGCAAGCGTACAAGAGCCCAAAAGAGAAGGCCAAAAAATAAAAAATATAAATATTTTTTAAAACATTAAAAATATTTAAATTATATATATATAACAATTATCTAAATTTTAAAACATAAAAAAATATTTTTTAAAATAAAAAATCTAAAAATATTTAATTTTTAAATATTTATATTTATTTATTTTTTCTCAAGAAGATAGTCTAATAATATTTTTTATATCATGATAATTTTTAAAAAAAATTATACTACTCTATTTTATTGAGTATAAAATAAATATTTTATTTTAAGAAATTAGACCTGTTTGAATCGCATGTTGTATGGTTCATAAAAGAGCCTACTAGTCAGAGCCTGTCCTAGTTTCTACCCAAACTCCTTGTTTTACTTTTCTATCCTTTTTGCACGTCTTTCCCTCAGTCTAGAGTTCAGATACGATAACAACTTTATGACATCCATCGTTTAAATTATCGGATTTAATCATATAATTCAATTCGATTAACACTATCAATAGTACAATAATTTGAAGGAAGGACATTTTCCCTTATAAATAGATATTTTAGGTTATTTTTCATCGATAAATGTGTTGATTGATTCGGTTTAATCAGATCATATTTTTTAATACTAAAATTTGAGTCATACTAGATCAAATTAAATTATATAATTTTTAAGTTAGACCACGATTTTGAAATATATAATCAAATTAATTTAAAATAATTATTTTCAAGTTAAAAAATCTGATACGACTCATGCCCATCACGAGCCAAAATGCCATATTTGAGAGCTAAAACAAAGAGACGAAGATCGATCAATTCTAACGTGAAAGAAAAAGACTTCACATTAAAAGGGTCGTTCCACATGACGCCCATGTTACCTTTCCGTCGACCAAACTTCTCAAGAAATAACCACGCTGTTATAGCCCATATTTTCCGATTGTCGTCGAAATCAACTGCGTGCCGTGATACATCGAAAAATACAATCACATCCGTAATTTAAATCTCGAGTAAGATCGGATTACTTCACACATATATATATGAAGGGAATATTTACCAAACCAGAGACAAATAGCTCACCTATGATCTACTATAATTGAGGAACACAAGAGGATGTGGCCATTGCCTGGAGTTTAAATGCAGCAGTAACTTAATCAGAGTCACACATTTAAGTTAATTGAGGGAAAAGGGAACACTAACTTTCCGAAAATCTAATCTCTAAGCCGAATATATAGAAAGAAATGGAGACTACTTCAGAAAATGGTAGACCCCAAGGGAACAGCTTAGCCGTGGCCTGTGAACATGGAACGGCAAGGACTTTACGGACGGTACTTTCGAATTAAAACGGAGAGGTGCAGCACATGGGGTGTGTAAGGTGATAGGAAACAATAAATGGCTTGTTCCGGTTGATGGTCTGCTACACGACTCTGTATTATTACACATCTTTTTGGAGCTTTTGCAGCCTGTTTAAGGGTACAAGATTTATATAGGAAGTGGTCCAAGCCAGCTGGTTTGGATGGTTTGTTATGGGGACGTCCTAACCACGAGCCTTTTGAAGTTTCGAGGAGTTTTGGGTTAGATTTTTGCACCATGTACATAGGAAGACAATTAAAATTTATAACCACATGGCAACTTGTTGGCTACTGACATGTTGTCATAGTTTTATCATGCAGGTGTACCTCGGATGAAGGCTCGCCATCCTTTTTCGTCGGCCGTCAGTTGGAGTTATTTTGGTCCCCGACATTGAATCTCATCGACGCTGGTCCCCGACATTGAATCTCGTCGACGCGGATGACTTGAGTTGAAGCCTTATGGTAACTGACAAGATAAAAGATGGAGATTTTGTGACATGAAGAAGATAAAGCTCGAGGATTTGAGGGAAGATATGCTTTTAGATTGAACCAGAAAATGACAAAAGGAGCTTCAACACATTCAGGTTCCACTAAAAGAATGAACCGTTTTATACTATCCGAATACAATAAATAATCCGATAAAAATCTGAAAACCGATAACAGAGAGTTGAACGAAGGCAAAAAAATGGTAGACTAGGAGAGGTTGAATTCATTAATGGAACTGCTGGAATTCGACTTCAAACCGTAGGAGACTCTTCCCTATTTTTCTATAACAAACTTGCTGCAAACTGTAACTGTCAAGTTATGCATCTAAGAAGATACAACAGCCGCTTGTTTTGTCGCCTCCGCTTGCAAACTCTCATAATATTTGACGAGGACTTTCCATCCTCCGGGGCACATAAAACCATCAGGAGGGTTCTCACCAGTTCTTGCATAAGTTCGCATCTGCAGCAGCATATAGTTTAGAATCAGAGACTTCAGAAAAATATGCAACTCGATAATGCCAGCGAAAGTAGGTCCAACAATATTTCAGATCGAAAAATAACATTATGGGAAAGCTTTCCTAGTAGCTTTACATAGTTACAAGCCATGAACTATACCATAGATCCTCATAGTCATAAATTTCTGCACAGACTGCACTAATTTAATTTTATTACTGAAAATGTAATGAACAGTTTCAACCAGTTCGTTATATCCCTTTACGAGTCCTAATAAAATTTAAGTGAAGTTAAACCACTCGAGAGTTTGTATCAACCCTGTTTCCCCAATTAACATTACGCTGCATAACCTCGGAAAGTAAAACGTTGAGGTAGCTTTGAGCACCAAGTGAGAAGCAAGACTAATTGAAACACCAAGAAGCATCGGATTTAGGTTTAATATCTACTTGTGGACAAGACTTTTGATTGTCATAAAACGAAGCCTGAAACTATTGGAAATTTGTAAGCTTGACTGCGGTCAACATAGGATTAAAAGAAAATTAAACATACTAAAAAAGACACATAATCGAACACAGTTCAGCTCACTTGGCCCAAGTCCATGAATCAAAAAGGATAAAGATCACTCCACTAATAAATTTCTTGCAATTTGTATGTACAGACAAAACTACAAAACCTTTCTCACATTCAACTTTTGCTCGGACAAAATTACAAACCACCTAAAGAGACCCTAGTAGAAGTACATCACTCTCGTCTTCTTAATTGTAAAGGTTAAACCTTACAAATATAAGGGCTATCACTTGATTACGAAGACTTAACTATTAATTATATCTATTCATCAATCAACTTATCCGTCAAGCAATCTCTAGCCAATAAAATCAAGCCATGATCCAAATTAATACCGCCAATTAGAATTCGGGTCAATATCTAATAAAAACGCCATTGAAATCTAGAAATCCAACATTTACCTTTGTTCCAGAGATAAATAGGAAATCTTTGGCACGTGAAGGGTCAAAAAACGCCATCTTCTTTGCCACCGTGTCATAAGCTGCCACCTACAGATCATAATTCAAAGAAATGAGTGCAAAAGGAAATTATAAACAATACAAGGTCCTGGTTGAGTGGCAACGCAACTAATATTAAGGTGCTGCTTATTGTAATTTATTAAGATTGATTAAGCTGGAAGCTTCTAAAATGGACTACGTTGTATATTCTGCAAAATTAGAACCACCATGCGATATTACTCCCAAGGAGAGGAGTAGCTCTTACACTAAAGATCTAGCAAAAGGATCACCAAACCAATATAACAATTTGACATACCAATCAGGGATACCTTCCAAGAGTTTTATACTATTAGTGCATATAGTATCTCCAATTAAGGTTAAACCAGCATTTACACTACCTACCCGGAAAGGCAAAATGTTAAGCTTTTCCAAGCCAGGAGCCATACGTAGCACTTTTTTCCCATGGTCAGGATCATACAAATCCCTCTTCTCTGTTGGGTGACCCATACCAGCAGGATCACGGCCAACTATATAGAAATTAGCCCCAGCATTGATCCTTGCCTTGGCATGCCACTGTACCTCTGTTGGACCTGCATAGTGCATAGGTGATGGGAATATGGATACGATAGTCGTTTCAGGGTCAAGGACTCCATCTTCTAGGACCTGAACATAAACGAATACAATTTAAGTTTCAGTACCAAAATAAGTCATTTATTTGAATGAAATCCCATCACACAGGAAAAAACCATCATAGAACTCAATTGCATTAAATAGTGTACATGTATCGTTATAGCAATTAACCTAAATGCCAACAATATTAGCAGTTGTTATACAGAGGAGACAATGTGAAAAACCTTGCTGTGTTGTTCCATCCGAACATCCAAGGGCACATCGTCGGCCTTGGTGAAACCTCCCAAAGGATGAAGCAGTAGGATCGGATTCTTGAACCCCATTTCTAAAAGCCTTCTCCGAGTATCATTCATCAACAACGCATGTCCATTATGCACAGGATTCCTTAACTGAAAAGCGAAAACCGCATCAGCATTACGCCTATCGAATTCTTTCCTGAGTTGCTTGGGTGAAAGTCTGTAGTGATCAAGCCCATCATTGTATTTGATAGGTTTCAAAACTTCTAGGTCACCTCCAATGAGCCAGTTTCCAGCTGAAGCAATGACTTCCTCAACGTACGGCAATCCCGGAGCCGTCGTCCCCCATGTTCTAGCTATCCTTTCTTCTTTGTTATGCTTGTAGATTTCAATGCTACATTAAAAAATTCACCAACAGTGCCAATAATTTAAGCCATTACAAATTTATGTTGCACGATACAAATAACAATTATACAATAAAAAGCTTCATACCTTGTGAGAATGGCGATCAAGTCTCCATCGGGCCCGACCAACCCTACATTTGAAGAAGACCCAATATTCTCCTTGGTCGCATCATCAATGGCCAAAACAATGGGAAGTGACATATTGACAATAGACCCATCTTTCATTCTCAAAGAATTAAAATGCAAGCTCTGCAAATACTCATCTTCCCTCATAAACCCTTTCAAAGGACTAGCCCAACCTTCACAAATCACATGCACCCACTCCACATCGATCTTGGTCAGCCTCACCTTCGGCATTGATTCGGCCTCGACCATCTTGGTTCCCCTTTCGCTCTCTGGGACAACGAGATCGACGACGACCCCACCATCCGGCTCGATCAAAGAGCTCTTTATCACGGAAGGAGACCGAACCGGACCTTGCATTCTCCTCGGCTTGTAAGAAGTCGTTGTTAAAGGATTGGAATGGTAAATCGGTTTGGGTCGAATTCGGGAATTGTAAGCCGTGAAAAAACAAGTTGGTTTGTTGCAGAAATTAAGGTGAGTGGGGGCAAAGAACTGAACTTTGATTGTTAGAGACATGTTCGAAATGGAGAGCTTTTGTTGGAAGAACAGGAGAAATTGTTGGTGTTAACGAATCAAAGCGATGTCCGGGAAAACTGGGGAGTGTCATAAAGATGAGGCTTTAAAATTAGTGAACATCGTGTTCTATGAATGTATGTTGGTGGCGTAGAGAGGTTGGCGTAGAACCGGGAAAGAGATCCACACGTTTGCCAGTGTTGGTTCGCTCTTTTGGTATTTGTGGACGGAAGTTGGTGGCGTTGGGGCTGAGGCTGGAACTGGGACCAAGCCAATGGCTGTAATAATTTTATTTATTCCAAGCGAACCACTTGAAACGAAACTGGACCAACAGACGAATATGAAAAAGGTTGAAAGCAACTCGTAGCCCATTGTAGAACCAAGAGATCTACACAACTTGTAGACGAATATGAAAAATGATTATTTTTTTAGATTCTTTGCTTTTTCTTAATTATTCGACCCATGTCGGTACATATATTTTATAAACAAAATAATTAAAATTAAATCTTTTAAAATAAATATTATCTATTTTTCGATCGAGATAATTTTTTTACGTTCAATGACGAAGCGTTAGTTTTATAGGAACGGAGCATATGCCAGTCCATATTAACATTGATTGGGCCTATTGATTTAGTTTGGGTCAGAGGCTCCATTCATAACATCTTTTATAACCTAAAACTCATGCTGGGTTATGTTCAAGCCTATTAATCTACAGACAGTCGTACCAAAATAAGTTCCCATCATATTTTTTTTTTCTTCATTTTAGTCTTTAGTGTAATTATCGGTTTTTTCTTAAAAAATAGGTTAAAAAATTAAAATAAGATTGTATCGGAATTGTTATAAAAGTTGTAAGAATTTTAATATTAATATTTTGATATATATTAAAATTCTTTTATTTCTTACTAAAAAATTGTATATATCAAAAAATCGATATCAAAGTTCTTATAGTTTTAGTAATAATTTCGGTACAACCTCGTTTTAGTCTCTTTTTAATCCTATCTCTACTTAAAACTTTATGTAATTATTATCGTGCATAAAACTCAATCCCATTAAAAGTTTGAATTATTATTTTAATTTTAAATTAAGTTGAATTTTTATTATCTAAATATCTAAAAAATTATTAATAAATTAACATAAATACATTATACATTGACGATCTTGTGATCTTGTCAATATTGAAAATGAAAAAATAGCCCACTTTAAAAATAAGAAATACTTTTTAATATATCTAAAAAATCGATTAATAAATTAAATTAGTTCAAATCTTCTTATTTACTTTATTATAATTTTATATTAAAAAAACAAATCTTATATTATTCTTTGCCAAAAAGAGGGGAGAAGAACAGGTGTTGCTTTGCTATTGGTAAACCGCACGTGTGCACTTAACTCACAGCTTGGCCTGGTCGGCAGTTGAGTCTTTCACATAAATTGAGTATTTCTTTTTCATACCTAAACTTGTAAACTTCGTTGAATTTGCCCTTCAATCGCCTAAATTAGGGGAAAAGATTTTTTTATTCAGAAAAAATAAAAAGTATACGTTTATGATCGATTTGTCAGAGTTACTCGTGTATTTTTAAAAATATTATTTTTTTGATAAGTATTTCATTCAAATTAATCAAAAGAAACATGTAAATTAAAAATATTATTTTTTAAAATAAAAAACTAAAGATTTGATATGCTTTTTCATGTAAATTATAGAAATAATATCATTGGATGGTGTGCTTCTTCACGTTAATTATAAAAAATAATATTTGATATAATTATAAAAACAACATATAATATAATGTTTATTTGAAAATGTAATAACTTACGAATGTGAGATTTGGCCATGCAATGAAGCCTACCCCACCTTAGTTAAATATAAAATGTTTAAATATAAAATAGACTCTACCATTGGTGCCCAATCTGTATCTGTGTTATCATAGATTATTATTTAATTATTTCTTATTTTATTAGTCCTCGATAATTTTAAATTATTTTAATAAATACATTGAAAATAATCGTCCGACAGGATAAGTTGATTATTTATGTTCGTAAATATGTTTGTGCATTTATTGCATGTACACGTGTGGATGAGGTGGTTAAGTTGGAGACTTTTCAAACAACTGTCAGATAACACAACTCCTGCAACCAAACAGCAGTGAATTGTCACAGATCTACAACTCAACGGTATTAATTCAGTCAACATTATTTGAAATTTTTGGAAACAAATTATCAAAATTACACTCAGTCAGATTTTAAGTCATGTAAATTATAATTTAAGATTTAAATTTTTTTTAATGTTTAGAGTTTATGTATAAAAATTATCAAAAATAACTTAAGTTATATTTGTTAGACATACTAATTAATGAAATGTGTATAAGTAATAAATCATTATTCTTAATTAATCAAAAATGATTATTTATAATAATTCAATAGATTTAATAATTATTTTATAATAATTTAATAAATTTAATAATTATTTTATAATTTTTTAAAAGTCAGTGATTAAAATATTAATTTTTTATAGTTTAATAACTATTTGTGTATTATACCTTTATTTTAAATATTTCTTATCCTTATGTTCATGAATTATCGACTCCTTCGTTCACACTAACGAGCATAAAATAAACTAAAAAGATTATACAAAATCAAAATAAGACTTTAAATTAAAGAGATGAAATTGCGATTAGAATGAAGATTTGACACATTAATTATTGTTGAAAAGATAAGCAAACCTTAAGCTTTGTTTGTCGTTTAAAGTTGTAAACCAGAATTCAAGTGATAAATATCCGTTTATAAAAATTAAATTACTATTACAGTTAAACGAATATTTTTGATCGTAACAACAACAAAAATCACAACCTTAACGGCACTTGTTTCATGACATAAAAGTCTACTTAACGTACGGTACATCTAATCACATTTATTTCTTTAATTTTTGGTATTTCCTTGTGCGTAGTGTCATCCTCATGGTATCCAATCGCAATTATTTCCAGCTTCAATCATTTGTAGAATGTCCAAAATAATCGAACCCTTCCAGTTATGTCCGTATTTGCTGCCTGATTACAGACAAAACAGAGGTAAGTAAATGAACCAATGTTTGGTTCAAATTGGCCAGAATTTGAAACAGAGAAAGCAAGATAGAATTTGATTGACACACATGATTTACGTCATAATATCTTAAAATAAACCTTATTTTTTTACTGAAATTATTTATTTATAAAAAATATATAAAAGTAATAAAATAAATTATTTTTATTAATAATACTATAAATGGGGTGATAAAAAATAGTATTTCTCCGTGTACACAAGAATAGTTAAATTCATGCTTCAACGTTGTTTTATCCACACAAATTCAATTATGCAATCCCTAAATCCCTTAATTATTGAGAATATTTGCTTTATTCTTTATAATTTTTTGGACCTGTCCACTTGGAACAATATCACCAATGTTGATTTGATTTGTTGACATAATTTTATAAAAAAAAAACTTATTCTTGATATTGAATCAAATATTCTGGTACCATTTCATTATCACATTGAAAGATAATTGTGTCTTAATCAATAATATAATTATTATTTAATGTTTATTCTTTGATCCGTAAAAAATTTCTTACACAAAATATTATGAATATATTTAGTAATTAACGGATGGTTGATAACTAATTAGATAAGTTGATTTGATTAATAAATTATATAAAAGTGTTTGATAAAATTAAGTGATGGTTGATAGTTGTTTGATTATTTAAACAAACAAAATAACATATATAAAGATGTGATTATATTTAATACTTGTTTAAATAATTTATTAATTATCAATATTTTATATATTAAATAGATTAAATTATGAAAAATAATATTTAATATAAAATTATTAAGTATATAACCGTTCAAACTCTATTGATTTATACTTTAATAAAAATGAAATTTGAATTTAAAATATAATATAATATTAATTCTATGACCATAATGAACCCCGAGGCATGCATCCACCAACCAAAGTTGATAAGTCTTGTGGGAAAGCTGTTGATTGGATAAGAACTATCGTATTCAACTTGATTTTAATATTGTTTGGGAGAAAAGAAAAGAAAAGAAAAAAGAAATGGGGGAAATTTCTTTGCACATGGATGGGTTTGGTTGGTAGTAGGAACAGTCAAATAGCAATAATCAACTTTAAAGGAAGAAAAAAAGAAATTGAATAAGGAAATATTTACCCATTCATGTTATGACACGTGGATATAATTATAGCTTTACTTGGTTGACTAAAAATCCATTTTCATATTAGCCTTTTTCCTTTTTTTTAAAAAACCATTTTCATATTTGTTCATTAAAAAAAAATTAAAATAAAAAGGTGTTGAAAATCTATTGGATTTGGTTTTGTCTTTTGCATAAACCAGTCACTTTTACTTTTTTAATTGGCTTGGGACACAAGAAATAATGGTTTTCTAAAGGTGAAACATGTTGGGACCAATGGTAAAAATATAATAAAATAATAAAAATTTTATTAACTATAAATTAATCTTATAAAATAAAATAATAAATCATTTAAATAGGATCAAAGTTCGTTTTTTTAAAATAATTTATCTTTGGACAAATTTAGAACGAATTCTAGAACTGAAAAGTAATGCTAACTAGCTATACAATTGTTGTGCATGCTGGTTTGAAATTGTAAAGTCGATCTATAACCAAGAAGCTATTATTTTCAACAGCTGCAGTGAGAAATCTCGGTTGAAAATGTAAAAGATAAATAAATCCCCATTTATTATTCATAACGGTCTCAACATAAAGGGATTTAAGAAATATAATGAATTTGATTATCATTTATAATTTAATTTTTATGAATATATAGTTATATTTAACATGAATAATTATTTTTAATTTAAAAATTATATATATTCATTTTAAATTTTTAAAAAATACTTTTAAAAGTATTTTTCTCAAAAGCACTTTTCAAAAATAATTTATATATTTTTTATCAAAAATTTTAAACAAAATAATTCATTTATTAATATTTATATATTTTATAATAATTTAAATTAATATTATAATACGAAAGAATTTGATTATCATTTAAATGTACATATTTTAATTTATAATATAATATCTAAAATAGTTATTTTTCTTCTCAAAAATACTTTTTTTACAGCACTATTAGACATATATTATTTCAAATTAAAAATTAAAAAAATATTTAATTTTTTATAATACTTTTCTACCGTAATTTTTAAAAGTAATATTAAACTGACTTTAAATAATGGGATGAAACATGTTATAGCGGTGTTCGGATTTGAACAGGAAAAGGGAGCATGTCAAGGGCATTTCGGTGCATGGTCGGGTTTAAGTGTTGTTATCGTTTTCATGCAGTCCTAAATCAAAAGCATTAATTGACAGTAAAACTAGTCAAGGGAGCCGACAAAAGAGTGTAACGATATGTAATTGCTTGATGATCAAGAAAAAAAGATGCCATCAATATAATGTCATAATTATTATATATTAGGGTATAGTAAAAAGATAAGAACTTTTAAAACTAGTGAGAGATGAATTCAAGAATCTAAAATTTAGACTTTTTTAATAATATTTTATATTGGATTTTCCGTAATTTTTAACAAATTTTGAAATTTAAAATATAAGTTTTAAAATATAGTTTTTTTATATAATATTTTAAATTATTTAAAGTTTAAAATTTGTTTTTAGAATTTTGAAATTTATCAAAATTTTTGAAAAAACAAACTAAAATATTATGATAATCACTTTAACAACAACAATTAATATTATTATAAATTTAAATAACCATTAGTAGATTAATTGGTCAAAAATATATAAATTCTGATCTTTATATAATTATATCTATATCAATGACGTAATATCTCTTTTATTAATAAACATATTTTATACTATTAAAATTTTAAAAGCAGCAACATATTAATTAATTAATTAATATTATATGTAGTTTCAAAGTGCACTTATGAGTCCTCCCATTTTATGTGAGAATCTTCCTCACAGGGTCCCCGTGCCTTCAAGTACAGCTGCCGACTTTGTTTTATATTTATAGCACTGGTTTTATAGTTATGTAAGGTATGACGATATTCTTAATTAATTAATATAATTATCTATTAAAATGATTAATATAATTATAATAAATGGACCTATTAAAAACATATAAATCTTAATTATATTTAAACAAATAATTCATCTCAATACCAGTAAGGGTAAGGGAGAAAAAAACAACAACTAGCCATTACATAAATTAGTTAATATAATATTTATAGTATTATTATAATAAATTAAATATTGAAATAATTATATATTAATAATAACATTTACAAAGACGTTAGCGAATCAACTACTAATTGGACCAACGTGATGAGATCTTATATCCCTCAAATAAAATGTTTAAAATTTAAATTATAATATTACAAATAATACATATGTAAATAAAGAGATCGACCACTAATGAATTTTTACCATATTTAATTTAAATTAATAAATAAATTAGATAATGAATATTATATAAAAAATGTCAATTTGAGAAGAAGGTGAACTATCATTATATACATGTTCTGTTTAAATATATATTAAAAGTATAATTATTTTGATGTATTTATTTTTTATTTCTCTTTCGGTTTTTAAGGCCTTGATCTGATTAATTCAGACCGATCCGAATTGTATATCTAACTTAGGTGGATGAGTCTCCCAGCAGAAATTTTTTACCTATACAATATCTAGAATCTGAGACTTGCTTAAACAAAACCAAACTACTTACCACTTAAACTAATCCCTGTTAATTCCGATGTATTGATTTTATTTGTAATTTACACGTGGATATTCTTTTTAACGTCAATTTTTTTTTATATATTTAAAATAAATACAATTATATATTTTTATTTTAATATTTGTCTAATCCAATTGAATATGTTAACAAATGGGATAACATAGAGATGAAAATCCAGCTGAAGTGAGAAGGAGGCCCAGATGTGTCCAATCAGAGACAACAGCATAAGTTGCAACTACCAATCCAGCTGTTTCACACAGATCGAAAACGAACCAATACTGATTTGTCGTACAAAAAGGAGAAATATTTATATTTTTAAAACAAATATTAAAATTTAAATTTATATAAATTAAAATAAATATTTTAATCATTTAATTAATTAATTTTAAAATAGAATATATTTTTAAGATTTAAAATTTAAAATTTATATCGAATATATAAAGTTACTACATGTGCATGTACATATAGAACCTTCCTTGGTATATCTTTCGTCCCAAGTGGGACAGACTAGACTTCATGGCATCACGTGTCCACCCTTCAACATGTTCTTAAACAATCTTCAAAATATCAAACATTAGATCAATGGCCGTGGGCAGATCGATTAATATATATGTGGTATATATAATGTAGAGCTTGTGGGACAGTTACCATAAAAGGACAAAGTAACGTGAAAGATAATCTATAGGGACGGAGTCATAATTTTGAGTTGAAGAACAAAATATAAGTATTTAAAAGTTAGAGGACAAACTTATAAATAAATTATTTTTTTAAAATTAAATAAGAAAATAAAAGTAAAAAAAAACTCTACCCGATTTAATTTCATTACTGTATATCTAACGAGAATTATTGATTCTTTTATTGTCACATCCCATTGCATATATGAGCAAATATATATCTTGGTGTCTAAATTTGATTTTTTGAGGTTTAATTTGGTATATAAATTTTTATACTCCTATTAGATACATGGATTTAGATTGTTAGTTCAAATGGACATCTAAATTAATTAGTTTTTGTTTTAGATTATATTTGTAGCACCCCGACCCGGATGTCATATTGGGCTTTTGACCCAAAATCCGTATTTTAAAATTTTCTTTAAAAATCCAATAATAAAATCATATCGAGTCCAAAATCGATCCATAAAATCAATTTAAATTAAAACAAGCCCAAAATAGTTAAAGTAATTCGGAGCTCCAAATATTACAAAACCATTTAAACATTCAACCCAAATTAAAATAAACAGAGTTACAATTACATATAGAGTTCAACATAGTACTAAGCCCACTACATCTAATAAGTGTACTCTGACAACACGGTTGATGCTGAAGTCCGAACCTCGATGGTGCTCCACGAAATCCGCTTCACCTAACCTACGCACGACAACACGTTTAGAACGCTAAGCCACACAAGCTCAGTGGATACGCCGAACTCGACCAACATCATGCATATCAAAGCAGTAAAGCATGACATAAATCTCGTGCATGATAAAATGATCTAGCATGCTTGCCTAACACATGGCATAATGAAATGTATATTATCGCACACAACATATACAAGTCAACCAGATTACACAAGGTAGTGAGGCCCGCGTCCACACAACATCGGAATCCCATACTCAAGCATGAGGCCCACGTCCACACAACATCAAGATCCTACATCCGGGATTGAGGCCCGCGTCCATACAGCATCGGGATCCTCCAAATCCCATACTCGGAATGTCACATCGAGTATCTTTGAATGAGACCCGCGTCCACACAGCATCGAGATCCTACACTCTGGATAGTCGTCAAATCATCACCCGGAATGTTACATTAGATGGCCTTCGACGTGTTGCAACACTTATGGATATCCAGATTTCCAACACACAATGATTCAAACCACACAAACGATCCACCTAGGATCATAGGACAACAAGATATTTAAGATTATCTCAATTAGTCTTTCGGAGTTATAACATCAATCTTGATTCGATAATTCGTTTCGTAACTTTTAGATTTAAGTAACTATTTATTAGAATCACCGAGCCCCAAAACTCTACTCAACTTGGTCAAAATACACAGGGGTATCGATACCCTTATGTGAAGTATCGAAACACCCAGCATCGATGCCCACCCAAAGAGGGTATCGAAACATGGGTATCGATGCTAGTATTGATACCGTTTGACCAATACAAAAGTCAATGAAAGGGGAAGGACCGTATCGATACAAAAAGTTACTGGAAGTCTCAGTATCGAACCATGGTTCGATACCCCTGAACGACAAGCCAAAATACACTCATAGGTATCGATACCGGTAGCCCGAGTATCGATACCCCCTGCACGAAATGTAGGTCTGCACTTAGAAATTCTAGAGTTCTAGCCCCAAACTTAAACTAATCGATCCTAAAGTCTTCCTACTTATTTTTAATAGTGATTAAGATGTTTTAACATCAATTTTCAGGCCTTAAACACATTAGTACAATTTCCACCATTAAAGGTTTCAAAGCTCAAAACCAAGCATTAGGACTTCATGTATGCAACTACCATGATATGCATAATGAAAAGAAGAGTTGGGAGTACCAACCTCTTAGCAAAACAGCAGTAACCTGAGCTTCCTCTAGTCAAACTCTTTCTCTACCCAAGCTTGTTGATGGCTCACCATCTTCTTTCTCTACAAGAGAAAGATGAAGAACGAGTTAGGAAGAACTTAGGATGATTCCTCGAGGTCTAAGAACACAAAAGGAACTGAGATTAAAGCTCTAAAACTCAATCCCGAGCTCAACCCAAAACCCCACAAGAACCTTCATCTAACACCAAAACCACATATCATTACCTTGTTTTATAGATCTTTTACTGCTCTACAACATTTCTCAAGCATAAAAACGAGATTCCCACGAAGATTCTTAAAGATCAAACCTTTTACCTTACCATCTTCTTGCTTCTATGATGGGGGAGGATGGAGAGTGAAGAGAGAAAAGGAATGAGATCATTCTTCTACAGAAATTAAACCCTCAAACCCCTCTCTTCTCAACTCAATTTGGTAATTACCAAATCACCCTCAACCCAACAACTAACAAGCCCAACAACCAGACTAGCCCTAAAGCCTAAGGCCCAACAACTTAAGGCCCAAACTAAACAAACCCGAGGCTCAAAACCAATCTCAACACTTCGGGTTAACCTGACCCTCGAATACGGGAAATCCGAGTCGTTGCAATATTATTTAAATTAACGAGGTAAGAAAATTAACTAAATTAATATATTTAATTGGTTAATCCTATGAGTAACGTGGCGGGAATGATTCATGATATAATTTTTTCAAATAACTACCTACTTTTTTATATTAGGAAAGAGGTGGAGATTCATCTTAGAAATAAATGACACGAGAAAATATTATTAGATGAGATCATAAATGATATGGTATTTCAAACCCATCTAATAATTTTTTTACTAAATCAATACAAAACTATTTAATTTTACATTTATTCATGATTATTAAATTATCCGAGTTTAATGATCAAGGTTACAACATTTAAATTTAGGATAAACCATTAAAAAAACTCATCATTTTATACTGTTAATCTCAAGTATATATTTTTATCTATCCAAATTCGAATAATTCTAAAAAATTAAAACTAAAAAATAGATTGTGTCTACGATTCTATGTCTGCATAAGTTTTTCTTGCAAGGTTTAAGTTCCAAACTGGTTTCAAATCCCAAATGCTAAAACTTGAAAGTGTTTATCTAAGATAATGTTGGATTAGCATGTGGTTTTAAGCCATGATCCTCGGCTAAATATTTTATTATTATTTTTATCTTTAATTTTATGTTTCGTCTTTCTCAATAAAAAGTGTTGTCGTGTCAATATTTTCATGTAAAGGAGAATAATTTCAATTTAGACTAATATCTTCCATTAATCTTATCCAATCATTTAAATAACTTTAAAACTCATCATATAACTTTTTCTCAGTATTTTTTGAGTTTTTTTATAATCTGAAATTTAAATCAATTAAAAAATAATTCTTAATAAAATACTCTTTAAAAAATAATCATTTTTCTAATTTCAAGCAAATATCAATTTTTAAAAATAAATTTATCTAGTTCAAGTATACATATGATAATTATATCATATATATGAGTCACTAACCTTTTTTAAGAAATCTAGCGTGGTGTCTATTCTTATTTTTTAAAAACATAAACTTATTAACTTGATATATTTTTTTAAACTGAGTTTTAGTTTAATTAATATTGTTATTTTTACACTATTTTAAAGTCAATATATTTTACCTACGAGATTGATCCAAATGTTAAGTAGTTTGATATCACTTAAACATATCTCGAGTTTGAGGCGTTGTTTATGTAGAAAATTTTTGTTGGGAGACTCACCCACCAAAATTAAATGTGTGATTCATGTCAGTTCGAATTAGTTAGGAAAAAGCTCTAAAAACCGAAAGAAAAATAAATATTCAATATTGTTTGGAGGCACATTAAACCTTGATTAGAAGAGACTTAATTGGGTGCAAATTCTCTACCTCTTTTTCATGACTCTTTTTATACCTTCGTTTTAAATTAGAGGGTTTAGGGTTAAAGGTTAGGGGTTGTGGTTAGGGTTAAAGGAATTAGGGTTATGGTGTATTTTTTAGGGCATAGGGTTTAAGATATAAAAATAAGGGTTAAGATTTAAATTTATTTTTTTTAATTTTCAACGAGAAGCATGAAAGGATGTATGATAAAGAGACATATAATTTTTATCCGACTTAATTTATATATTTTAAACAAGTTTATTACTTTTGCACAAACCCACTTTATAACTAATATTTCCCACATTAAATCACAAATAATTCTAAATCTTTGTAAGAGTTGATTTGTCCTTTAAGAACATTGAATGTAAACGCCTGAAGTCGTGTACACTGATAGATTCTGTAAAGTGTGGAAGAACAAAAAGGATTTTTGGGTTTAACTCTTCCGTGTACCGGTAGGTGAAGTGGATCATCTTAGATCAGTGTGTAATAAATCTTAGAGAATGTTTCGTGAATCAAGGCGTGGTTGAATCCACAAAACAAGGAAAAAGGTAGGGATCAAATTGAAAAGAGAATAAAATGATGGAGTCTCAAAATGAATCCTACTACAGGGATGAGGAAACTGAGATGGGAGAGACGTACGTGATGTGTTGGATGGTGGGGCAGGCCATTTCAGCTTTTGATTTGATATAAAAAGGACAACAACGACACCATTCTTTTACATCCTGCCTCTACAGCCTCATCTTCCTTAACTTTTGGGTCTTTCCCGTTATGGAAAATCAGCAACTCCAACACCATAACCACCGCCACCACCACCACCACCTGCAGCAGCAGCAACGGCAGATGAGTTCGAGATTCAAACGGGTTTGTGTGTTTTGTGGTAGTAGTCCCGGCAAGAATCCTAGCTACCAGCTTGCTGCTATTCAGCTTGGCCAACAACTGGTATTTATGAACCTTTTTTATGTAAAATTCTGGGTTCTTGCCTTTTAGGCTTCTCCATATCATGAATATCTTCGTAAAACATTAGGAATTCGGGTTTTACACTCTTTGTAATAAAAATAGTGTGGGGACGGAGTACTTGCAGGAGAGAATATAATTTAAATTAGACGCGTAAAGTCTTAACATTGGATAAACTAAAACGTGCAGGTTGAAAGGAACATTGACTTGGTTTACGGAGGAGGAAGCATTGGTTTAATGGGACTCATCTCTCAAGCTGTCTTTAATGGCGGCCGACACGTGTTGGGGTAAATCATTTTTTATTATTACTAGTACTGTATTTTTTTAACAGTTTCAACTCCTCCAACTTTTCTTAACCCTTTTCTTTTCTTTTCTTTTCTTTTCTTTTCTTTTCTTACAGAGTAATTCCCAAGACTCTCATGCCAAGAGAGGTAGTTAAAACTTGGGTTTGGGGTTTCAATTTGATTATAAACCAGACAACCAGTATGTTTTGTTCTTATATTTGGGATTTGTATTACAGATTACAGGAGAGACGGTGGGAGAAGTACGAGCCGTGTCCGGCATGCACCAACGTAAAGCTGAAATGGCTCGCCAAGCTGATGCCTTTATTGCCTTGCCGGGCGGATATGGAACCCTGGAAGAACTCCTGGAAGTCATCACCTGGGCTCAGCTGGGAATCCATGACAAACCTGTAAGAACTATTCACGAATTTAATCGTGAAACTAAATTCACATGAATTAAATACCGTTATGATATTACGGTGATCTATAAAACCGTGATATTACAGTCGTAAATTAATACTATGAAATGAAACGAATTAAACGTGCATGATTGGAAACCCCAGGTGGGTCTGTTGAACGTGGATGGCTATTACAACGCTCTCTTATCATTCATAGACAAAGCTGTTGATGAAGGTTTCATAGCACCAGCTGCCCGGAACATAATTGTCTCTGCCCAAACTGCCCAAGACCTCATGTGCAAGCTCGAGGTACATCCCCTCCCTAAACCCATCACTGTTGATCAACAGTTCAAAAGATCTGAACCGTCCATTTTCCATTTTTGGGACCACAGGAATATGAACCTAACCATTCTGGGGTTGCCTCCAAGTTGCGTTGGGAAATGGAACAACAACTGGGTTTCACTGCAAAATCAGACATCGCTCGTTGATCCCCAATCAGCTTTCGTTAGATTCAACCACAGATGATCAACAGTTTTATGACCGTAGATTCTTACAAACCCCAACGGACAAAACAACAACCTTGTAGACGCAAAGATCCAAAGACAAGTTCCAGATTTCAACCTGTGAATTCTTTTTTGTTTGTTTATTGTCATGGTTTAATTTAAGTAGAGTTCTGACAAGACAGAACAGTGTCAGTGATTATATTAGCTTTCTTAAGTCTGATTGCTAATTATGTATTATAATTTTAGAATTATTATTATAATTGTTTTTCGTCTCTTGAAATTGTGGGGTTTTGTTGTTCTAAATGCTTTCAAGTTTCAGCAGGAAGAAGGTGAGAAGGTAACAGAGCAATGAAACAGGGAAGAACCAGCACAGAGCTTAACTTTCATTACCTTTTTTTTAATAAATTTAAGCTTGGAATATAATACAGCGATTACCTTCCATGTCGGCAGCAGGAGTAATTTTGGACACGTGTAGTTGTTTTAACGACATTAATATTTTGAGAAATTAATGAAATATACAAAAATAATTTTTACCGGTACATATAATGAATAATAATTCTTGGTTGTGAACTTAATAAATATGTATGGTCGTAACATTTTGATTAATACTGTTATATATGAGATTAAATGGATTTTTTTTCCAAAAGTTACAGAGATAATAAACTTTAGAATGTCAGATAAAATTAAAAAAATAGTTAATAAAATTAAAATTAATTTTATATTTTCTCAAACAAGTACGTATAAAGATAACTTGATTAAATTGATGATGAGGAAACACTGATGTCTCATGATTTTTCTGTTCAGTTTATTTATAAAAAATATATATTTATATATATTATATTTAATATTTTCATAATTTTTTAAAAATATATCGAGTTTTAAATTAAAATTTTAGAACCAGATCAGAGTTGGATTATAATTTTGTTTTATCGAGTCAGTTAATCACGTCATCATATTTTTAGATAAAAAATTTGAATAATATCAATTATATAGAATATTTTAACTTCTTATTTTATTACGATAATTACATTTATTTTGAATAATGTTTATGTAAAGTTTAAAGAAACATCCTATACTCAAATTTAGGTAATTTAAATTCAAATTTCGACATTTATTTTATCCGAGCATATTCTATCAAACCATTTTTTTGTTTTAGGTAGGATGTGTCTGGGGGATAGCTCAGAGAGGCGTGCAAAGGCAAAGACGTTAGACTAATAATTGTCGATGATGCAGAGTTTTCAAAGCACAAAATTGGTGTTGGAAATGGACAGTGGGGGTGGATTTAGGTCCCCCGGGGAGTCAAAAACAAGACCACTTTTGGGGAGGTTGATTTTGAGTGCAGAGGAAATAAAAATAAAAAAGGTAAACGATGCGACCGTACTACAATGTCACCAAAGACAATGTGCAACGTGTTGAAAAGGACCAAGAAGAAAGCAATGGTGGAGAGAGCGAGTGGACCGACCTCTTTTTCCCCCAACAATTTTGGGCGACAGTTAGCCTTTGATGCCTGTCGGTAAGAGATAATGATAGAGGTTGTGTTGTGTTGGCGATTGGTGAGTGGTAAGTGTCTTTTTACGACTTGGACTGACCTTTTTGACACAAAAGAAGGGAACCCAAAATCACCATTTCAAGTGACCTGTGTGTCTGGATTGCCTCTTTGTGTTGATACAGATAAGCATGGATTGTTATGTGGGAAGTGAATGGTTCAGTCGTGTCGCTTGGTCTGTCTGATGAATTTCGATTCACACGGCTACTTGGATCCATTTTGGTGATAGATTATGTCTTCTATTCTGTCGGAGGACTGATTGTGTTGCTGAGAAGCTGCTGAAAGGGGTTGTAAATCTGAGTGTTTAGGATGGAACTAAGATGAAATCATGAAGGCAGATGTTAAGATGAAGGTATGAGAGGAAATAACGTTTATCTTTGGGATGAGTTAGGCTCATCTGATGTTTTGCTCATGTCGATGTTCAATTTAATCGTTAATAAATTATTTTGATTAATCAATAAATTTGAATTTCTTAATTATCGATATAAACTCGGATAAAAAAGTTAGGATAATCCTAAAAGATGTGGTGACCAAATAGGTAATCATGATTACAGTCTACGGCTACTTTAAGTGAAGGATTTAACTGCAGAAGATGTGGTGAAGACTGAAGAGGAGGCCGATGATGAGCGTACTGGTATATGTGGTTGGCTCGCCTGCATCGAGTTGTTCCGGGAATCGACCAATGTTTCTTTCAGAAAAGTCCCTCCCACAAGAGCTCCAACAGATACATTAGGATTGAGTGTGGGTGAAGTTAGCCACTAGAAGCCGACACTGTAACCGGTGGTTGCATCGACCGGAACCGAAGCTCCTCTATGAGTTTCTTTGAGCCTTTTTCGTTTTGTCGGATTCAAGATTTGCATGAAAAAAAAATATGAATCCAAGTGACAAAAATATCATTATGATTCTTGAGGCATGTCTATGTCTATAGAATGAACTTGCAGGAAAACAAGAGAGGCTAGATCTTGCTTCAAATTCCTCTAAGAAAGAACCTTACCTGGGTTCCGGAAAGTTTATTATCCTAGCTAAACCAGACTGGACTTCCCCATTGAGCAAACAGTTACCCATTCCCACCGGTCACATAACCAATATATGATTGATCGCCGGTTGCATGATAGAGCCAACATGCTGCCCATAAGAGCTCATCTCCATATCCCGTTGAATTGTAGGACGTAGCAACTCCCGGGATGTTCCCACTGTAAGAACCTCTATTATTGTCTGTGAAACTAAAATGTTGCTTTGCATGTCCAAGAAGTGTGCTTGCATATGTTGAGTCAGCTGTCTTAAACACCAGAGACGCTGAAGCCATAACTGCAGCAGTTTCGGCTGGAACCTCAGTCCCCGGAACAGATTCATTCACCTGTGTGAGAGGCCTCTTCTCTTTCATGTCCTCAGGCCTTTCCCAACACTTGAGGTCTGCTTCAGGGTCACCGACCTGCCTCAGGCTCGAACATAAAAAATGTAGGATGTTAGAAATATTTCAGAGGATTTTTGTCACAGCATTGTTCAATCAGATCCGTCATCAAGTATGGTTCCCAATACAAATGCAGAATCATCACAAGGCTTCTCACTTTGTAAAATGAGACCATGAACGATATAGCAAGCTCATTACGACACATAATTCATCTCACGATTTCATGACAACCCATCACAACAACAGCAGAAACATGATAAAATCCAACAAAACTCCAAACATAAATTTACGAGGCACAATGAAGCAAACAAGAACAATTTCAATGCAATCAACCAAACACTCATGTACTGCATACTGCTATACCGATCCAAAAGAGTAAAATAGTAAAAGACTTAAACAACCGGAATATAGAGCACGTTCTCTGAAAGATGAGCATTAACAAGGAAATAGGTTATCTACTTGATAGATTCTCGAGCCGGTTCAAACTGATTCACTGCCTCCATCTGATCTCCATACTCGAGAATAGCACATGACAACACAGTAGTAGTGAATGCCATTGGAAAACCAAATTTCATGTCATCCCCAGCATCATACATCCCCTAGGAAAGATCCAACTTCGTTTTGCTTCCATCGATTAGAGACGAATTTCCTCTCCAAAATATGTTATTAATTATTATCCTCTAATCTACCAGCTGCAGCAACACACAAATCCCAACTCAAGACAAAATTTTCCACCCGCAAAAAAGTAACCAAACGTCAGCAGCAGCAGGTTACTAATAATTCCATGAAATAAACATCAAATCTGAGTTCTTAAGTTAAAGGAAGCAATTCTCAATAAAAAAGCAACAGCCTTAGCCTTATACACGCATGCATAAGAGTGAAAGAGAGTGAAGAAAGGATATACATATTTGAACATCAAAGAATTGAATGCAACTTGCGATTCTGAGCATATCAGAATACTTCTTGTCGATAGAGCCCGGTGGGCCTGGAACGGGAGCAGGCTTATTATCCTTTCTTCTTTATTGTATGAACAACAGCTCCCACAACCAGAGCCAATATTACTATCACCAGAAAACACCCAAGAATCCTCTGGACTTTGATTTCCCCCCATTCTTTTGTCACTTCAGAATCCCACCAAAACACAAATTCTTCAACTTGAGATCTAGATCAAATCAAATGCATCGGACAACAGATATGTTAAAGAGGAATGCAGGGTAAAATTAGTGGGAGGGCAATGTGGTTTAGAAACAGGGTTGATGAGTTAAAGAGGAAGTTGATTAACGAAAAAAGGGTAGCTGGATCTGGTGCTGTATCACCCACAGACCGGGTCATAAATTTGTTTATCTAGTAACTTCCTTGGAGGACATGAACGACAACTGACTGGAGTTTCAAGCGGAATAAATTACAGGTCAAATTCTTGTTTGGGCACTCTATCATATTAAAATTTATGATTTAGCTAGCATGTTCAAGGATATTTCTAAAAACATTACTTTCAAATAATTAAATTAAAATTTATGTTTGCCGAATATTTTTTTAATAATCTTAAAGTAATTATAAGATAATATATATATATATATTAAAAATCTGCGTTGGATTTATGTGAGCTGAATATTTAAGAGTATTTAAAATAAAAACAAGTAGTAATTAATTTAACCAAAATTGTTATCGGTATTAAGAATTCGGAGTAACCGATAGAAATGAAAAATTAAATGACCAAATTTAACTAGAATAACAAGAAGAAGAAAAATAGTTAACTTAAAGTATGGTGACTAAATTATAATATTTTAATATAATAAAAGGATTAGAATCAGAATTTTATCTAAATTATATCTTATGTTTTCTGTTTAGGTGTTATTTTCTGGGGAATATTTGGGGATATTGCAATCCCAATTTATAAAATTGAGGAAAGTTTTTACTGTAGATATAACAAAACCTCATGTGCACACGGCGTGTTCCTTGATCTTTAATCCTCAAGGGCAGTGTATTATTGACGAAAGTGGCAGCGGCAAAATGGACCCTAGGACCCATGGCATTAAGTTGTTTCAACAAATAAAGCAACAATTCAACCACTGAAATCGTAACTACAAGACAAGAAATTTACATCAATATTAACAAACATTATTCAAAACCATTCTATGCATATCGATTGAAACACTAATTTTGCGAGCTGAAAGAACAGGGACTGATACCATAGTTTCATTGGGCTGCAGATCGGGTTTTCCTTAATCTACCGCGTGTGAGTCGAATGCTTTCTTCCATGAGAGTCTCTTTTGGTTGAGGGTCAGTGCCTTCATTCTCTGGAGAAGGTGGCAGTGATTCTATTTGCATTGCTTCTGCTTCAGTTTCCGCAGGCTGGCTGGTCGTTTCGGATGCAGTATCTGCTTTGTGGCTATTTAAGGATACTGAACGGGTAGGTGATTTAGACAACTGTGAAGGAACTCTTGAAGGTCCCTCATCTTCAGCTACTTCCTTTTGATGTTGGCTTGAAGATGTGCTAGATGCCGGTGATGACGGTTGTTTAGCCCCAGATTGTGCTGGTTGTGCTTTACTAGATGTCTGACGGTTTGGCACACCCGACGGTTCGCAAGCCCCAGCACCCTGTGGCTGAGGAATCTGAAGTTATGGAAGAAAGAGAAATAACCTTCAAGATAAATGAGTCGATACAGAGAGAGAGTTTGTAACGACTAACCACTTTCAACTACTATAGACATTAACTAATATACATAAATTACATCTGTACGTACAGTTTAATGAAAGATAAGGAGAGGCCATTTTCACAAAACAAGCAATTCCTGGTTTCAAATAACCAAATACGATTGGTTTTAATTCGATAAATACCTTAGCATGGAGAGGTCTTGGGGTTGACTGTGAAACAACATACTGCAGGATCTCAAAAATTCTAGTCTGGCCATAGCTTGCAGCTCTTTGCCAGTAAAGAACTGCCATATCTCCAGCTCTAGTCCTTAGTTCTAACAAGTTGCGATCGATTTCATTTTCGTGTTTAGCAACATATGGTCTAAAGAAAGAGTCATACACATAGCTAGTTCCCTGATATAAATGAAAACAGAGGGCCAATTAAAACAGGCATCCACACTTAGATGGTGGAGTAAATGTTATTAGTGTTTCTTTACAAATAGCACACCTACCCTAGTTTTAGGGTACCACAGATATATATAGAATGCCAACTTAGCTTCACTGTACATTGGAACCCTTCAAAAAGCAAAGCAGGAACACGGTGAGAAAAAAAGAGAGACATGAGTACATCCTTATTGTTTTAGTATATCTTACCATGAAAGTACATCCTTATTGTTTTAGTATATCTTACCATGAAATGAAAGTATCACCAATTCGCTCACAAACTGTTAAAACAGCCACCAATATCCTGAAACCAGAAAAAAGATTAGGAAGAGACTAGAGAGTACAAACGAAAAGTTACAACATGAATAGCATTTGCACAATCTTCACAAAGAACAATAGCATGGAAGACCAACCAGTATTGGCACCAAAACCGCAGTTGATCGATCTCAGGTTTGTTCAATTCAACAGTTTTATAACATTCATATGCTGGATAAGCATAGCCAAAAACCATCCTGCCAAAATATTTAAAAGAAAAAAAAAAGATTCAATTCAAGTAAAAGAATAAATTTAAACTAAAATGAGAAAGAGAATCAGTTGTAAGATAAGACATACACGAGTCCTCTGGTAAGAAGGGATCCAATCATTTTGTTTACTTCCTGGTGAAAGAAAACACTTCTTGAAGTTAAAATTCAGTAACAAAATCAGCATTATAAATCTCAGAAAAAAACATGAACAGTCTGTGGAATATAGTCCATTAAGCAAGTATTGCACAAGTCACAACCATAACCTTACATAACACAGAACTAACAAAATGATAACTGAGAATTGCTACCTAAATTCAACTTCTTTCACTTTAGTTCTTTCCTCGTGAATTCGAAATAGGAGGGTTTAATCCATTTCTCACAACTCAAATATGCAATAAATCCTGGTCGAACAAGGCTTAATCAAAGTTGAAGCTTAAAAATTTTCTTGGCCCCCATAAATCAAAGGGGTAAAAATATACTAAAAGGATCTAAAACTTTAATCCTACGAGCTAATGGTCGAGATTCTCTAAACTGCTTGAGGAAATACTCTTAAAACTTAGTTCAGCAAGAATTTTCAGCTGCTAGAAATGAAAACAACATACTGTAATGTCCATTATCCTTAGTTTTCTGAGCAACCAAACAGATGCGTAGACTAGCGGACTGTTACAAAGTTCAAAAACTACAATGATTCAACTAATCAACTCCAGTAAATCTAGGAACAGCAAGGAACAATCAAGTGTTAAAATTTTATCCAACGTGTACTGCACGGAGAAGTACTGCAATGCAAGCGAAGAAACCGTAGGAGAAAAATGCAGCATTATTGAGCTCAGTAAATAAATTAAACAACGAAAAAGATGATTCCGTATGCAGGAAACCAGAAAATGATGATAAAAAAGGTTTCGAAGAAGCAGAAAAAACTCAATATACTTATCAACAATGTAATGCCAGATGAAACATTGATCTCTCATCTCTGTAGTTACAGAATCAATCACCACATATAGATGGAAATGGCAGTGCGATCGGTACCTTTTAAAGAGAATTTTCAATAGGAAACGAAGCCAAACAAAAGCAAAACTCTACTAAAATCTGGAAATGGGAGTTAAACCAAAGCACTGGAAGCTATAGTCGATAGAACAGAGGATTCAAGTACATCACAAATGTGGTTTCGAGTAGGTCGGCGGCGAGTTGTGAAATCACCGCCGCAAGAATCCGACGGCTAACCGTTAAGAAGTCGGCGGAAGCGGATAGAGAGAGAGAAAGAAAAGACTTTAATATAAAATGAAATAAAGAGAGGGTAATATACCTAATTGCCCATTCCCCGTCGCGGTCGTTACTTTAAAAAATTAAATAGCTTTCGAGTTGTCTATTTATAGATTTTTTAATATTTTAATATTTTAATAATACATATACTTTTATAAATAAAATAATTTAAATTTATATTTTTAAGACGAAGATTATTTATTTTTTTAAAATATTGTAAAATTTATATTTGATTTAATAAACCTTTATTTTATATTATTTTATGGTAATTTTAGAAAGAGAGATGAACGTTTGATCGGATCGAGTCAAATCAAATATTTTTGAGTTTTTTGTGTTGACGAGTTATATTTTATAACTTAAATTTTATTTAATTTTTTTTGATTTAAGTCGAGTTTAAAAAATTTGTTCAAGTCAAATCAAGTTGAGTTTTCGAGATTTTATAAATATTTAATTATAATTATTTATAAATAGTACTGTAATCACCGTTTTTTGGTCCGGGGAGTCGCCACCAATCATTTTGCCGGTGTGATTGGAACACCAAAAATTAAGGTCTGCGCAACAGAGTTGAGTCCGGGAGTCTGTTACGCGTAGGGAAGGATGAGCACCCCTACAACGCTCGAAATCGGCACCTATCGATTACAAAATATTTTATATGATCGAAAAATATAAATTCGATATTAATTTTTATGATCCCATAATTTTCAATCTGCAAAACAAATGAAAAAAAAGAGTTAAATACCAAAAGCGATAGGGTTAAGTAATAATAATAATGAAACACATAATAATGCTAATGCTAATAATAATAATAATAATTAGTAATGACGATAATAAAACTATTATAATAATAATCATTAATAAATAGTAACAATAAGAACAATAATAATGAAACATACTTTAAATAATAATAATAATAATAATAATAATTAAACACATAATAATAATAATAGTAAAACATATTATAATAATAATAATAATAATAATAATAATAATAATAATAATGATGTGAAAATAGTAATATTAAAAAAATCAGGGATTAATCTGCGATAAAAGAAATGTTAGGGGTTAGAATATAATGAGGTAGTGGTGAAATTAAAAGAAAATGAAAAAACCAAGCTTAATTTATGATAAATAAGGACCAAAATCGAAACCGGAGCAAACTGAGAAGTCGAAGCAGGAACATGCTGAAAATTCAGGGACTGTGCGCGTGATTATCCCATTTCCTCGGGTTAACACGCGGGTCGGGTCTGAATATCGGGTCAGAGCCGGGTCAGGGGATCAAAAACGACGTCGTTTTGGCCGAAAAGCCTCATTGCCAAAACGACATCGTTTGGCTATGTATATATATATATATATATATATATATATATATCTTATATTTGGCTTAATAAGTCTCCCATGCTCATTCTTCCTCTGCAGCAGTATGATGAAGACAAAAGCTCTCAACTATCGGTGGCCATGGAGGTCCGACCGCCGCGCCCAGTCGCCGGTTACCGTCGTCGCCGTACCGGCCGCCGCGCCGGCGACCGGAATCGAAAAAAGAAAATACTTTCTGAGACGTCTCACCGTGAAGAACGCGGATCTGGACTCGGTTTTTTGAAACAAAGAGCGTAGATGCGTAGATCTAAAGTCAAAGATAAGCGATTCACTTTTTTTCCTTGATTTTTATCACCCGTTTTGCTCTCTTTTTCCTCTCCGATTTCTTTTTTTTACTTCGAATTTGATGTGAGATTTTTTGGCTTCGAATATTTTTTATTTCATCCGAAAATCCTCCTTTTACATTCATTCAATCGGGGCTTATATACCCGATTTTTACACATATAATATTACAAAATATCTCTGAAATTTCAGATCTGATTACACATTTAATTAACCCTTTCTGATTTTGCTGATTTGAAGTAACAAGGGCGGTGGAATCTGACATGGGCGGTGGTCGATTTTTGGACCAATCAAATAAGCGCGTGGTCGTCACGCACCGGTGACTGGAAATGGAGAAGATCGACGGCGGCGGCGGCTAGGGTTAAGGTTGGCTAGGGTTAATTGTTTTATCAGATTAGGGTTTTAGTTGTTTGTTGGATCTGGGCTTTGTTATTGGGTATTGGTTGGGTTGCTTGTTGTGGGCTTAATGTTAATGGGCTAGGGATTTGTTTCTGCAAATGGGTTATTACAGCTGCCCCTCTTTGCTCATTGTTGTGTAACGACAATAGAGCAAAGATAAAGAATAACCCATTTCATTTGGTATGGTTTAAGGACTCATCTTTGGAATGGTAAGGGTTATTGTAGGTAAGGTTGAGGCTCTTCTGGTAAGGTTGGGGTTCTAATGGTAAGGTTGGGGTTTTTCTGGCCACCGCTTTTTCTATTGGAGCTTGACTTAATCTATTCCACTGCTTTTGTTTACAAAATCTTCATAATGAGGAGATCCTTGAAGAGGACAAAAGTTGCAGCTGAACCGTTGAAGGAGACAAAATAGGCTTGGCTTGTTATGCTGCTCATGATGCTTCCATTTTTTTGAGAAAACTTGATCTTGTTGCAACATTGGCAAGGGCCGCCAAGCTGGATTCAGCTGCATCCGATGAAGAAGCATGATCTGGCATATATTTTCTTTTTCTTTTTTTCCTTTTCTTGTAGATGTAATATCCGCAAATACAAAATTTGGTCTAATTGTACCATCAACGGTAAAACGAGACCGGTAGAATGAGAACTTGTTAGCGCTGATCAAAGAGGCAAGACTTGAAGTAAAAGGTTATATCTTATCCGCACCATCAACGGATAGGTAAGATGACATTTCAGCAACTTGGATCTTACTTCGCCATCAACGGAGAAGCAGGACTGAGTTGGATCTATCCACTCCATCAACGGAGGGGTAAGATCAAATCTGGATCATACTGCTCCATCAACGGAGAAGCATGATTAAATGGGATCTGGCCACACCATCAACGGGGACAAGATCAAGTCTGTAAGTCGAATCTTATTACGCCATCAACGGAGAAACAAGACCGGTTTGGATCTATCCACTCTATCAACGGAGGGGTAAGATCAAGTCTGGATCATACTGCTCCATCAACGGAGAAGCATGATTAAATGGGATCTGGCCACACCATCAACGGGGACGAGATCAAGTCTGTAATTCGAATCCTATCACGCCATCAACGAAGAAACAGGATCGGGTTGGGATCTATCCATTCCATCAACGGAGGGGTAAGATCAAGTCTGGATCATACTGCTCCATCAACGGAGAAGCATGAGATCTGGCCACACCATCAACGGGGACGAGATCAAGTCTGTAGTTCGAATCCTCTTACACCATCAACGGAGAAACAGGACCGGGTTGGGATCTATCCACTCCATCAATGGAGGGGTAAGATCAAGTCTGGATCATACTGCTCCATCAACGGAGAAGCATGGGATCTGGCCACACCATCAATGGGGACGAGATCAAGTCTGTAATTCGAATCCTCTTACGCCATCAACGGAGAAACAGGACCGAGTTGGGATCTATCCGCTCCATCAACGGAGGGGTAAGATCAAGTCTGGATCATACTGCTCCATCAACGGAGAAGCATGGGATCTGGCCACACCATCAACGGGGACGAGATCAAGTCTGTAGTTCGAATCCTCTTATGCCATCAACGGAGAAACAGGACCGAGTTGGGATCTATCCGCTCCATCAACGGAGGGGTAAGATCAAGTCTGGAAGATCTAAATATCTGATTCAATTGATGTCATATATCTTCTTTGCATTTTTCCCAAACGCACAGGGATCAACGGATTTGATATGCCTTTATCGGTAGTCGTTTGCTCCGGACTAGTTGTACCATTTCCCTGGGTACAATCAGTTGCACCAATCGCAAGATTAGATTTTTCCAAAGGAATGGATTTCCTTCGACCATTCGCGAAAATGGATTTTAAAGGACATTTGAATGGTCCTTATCAATGCATTTTTCCCAAATGCACAGGGATTAACGGATTTGATATGCCTTTACCGGTAGCCGTTTACTCCGGACTAGTTGTACCATTACCCTGGGTACAAGCAGTTGCACCAATCGCAAGATTGGATTTTTCCAAAGGAATGGATTTCCTTCGACCATTCGCGAAAATGGATTTTGAAGGACATTTGAATGGTCCTTATCTTGTTTCTGCATGTCATTTCAATTTTTCATTTCATTTTCTCATTTTTTTTTCATTTTTCATTTTTTCATTTTTTCATTTTTTTCATTTTTTCATTTTTTATTTTTTTCATTTTTTCATTTTTTCTTTCAAACTAATTTTAACTCACATGTACCGTCTGTACAAATATGGAAAAATGAAATCTGCAACAAAGCTGGATCCGCAACATAGTTGCCGGGAAAGCATGATTCTATCAAAATTGATTTCCCACCACTTACGGAGGTGATATTGAGAAAAAGTTGTTTCTGTTGTTCCATGATGGGTAGTCATGACCTGAAAGCAAAATAAAATATTCGTTAGTTACTGTTCAAAATTCTGGAAGCATTACTTGAGAAATCTGTGTTATTTTAGCCTTCGCGAAGCCAAAGGCTAGTTGTCATGTTGTTGTTGCCCCCATGATTGAGGTCGTTCGGTCTCTTCTCTGGACCTGTTCATATGTACAAGCAAAAAATGTGCATCATGAATGCTCAATGTATGCTAAGTCTGAATGCGTGATGTCTAAATGCAAAAATGCATAAATGATATGATTTTTCTATTTTCAAAGGATGTCCTAATTTATGCTTGATGCATGTTTAATCTAAAATGCATGGTTTGTAAATGCTTGAATACATGAATGTCATGATTTTTCTAGGGGTGCCCCGATTTCACTGATTATAACAAAGGCTGCTTGAATTCTTCTGATTTGGCCTCTTTCCTCGGAACCTTTTCTCGAAATGGATGCCCTCAAACAAGTCCGAACTTTTAGAGTGCAAAAATTCACTGGTCATGTTGCCCTGTTGAGTTGTCTCTATCTTTTGAAGTTGTTTCGCTTAACATTCTACCTCAGAGTATTGTATCAAAATATATTTCATTGCAACTTGTAGTTTTATGCCCTTACAAAAGACTCTCGCTGCCAGTGGGCTTAGGCTAACGAAGTAGTTTACAAAAACATCTCATCGGAAGAGATAAAAACTACAAGTGTGACCTGTTATGGCCAAGGTAGAGTAATATCTTAGCCTACTAGGCATAATTTACTTTTGCACCACTCAAAAACAACATTGTCATTCCTACTTGGTGTCTTCGTGATTCGGTAAAGGATCTGTAGCCGTTTCACCTGAGTCATCGAACTTTATTATCCCGAGCTTGATAAATTTTTCCACTAGCCTTTTGAAGCCTATGCAGTTTTCAATTGAATGCCCCACTTGTCCCGCATGATAATCACATTTTATATTGGCATCGTACCATTTGGGGTAAGGGGGTTGCAGCGGCTCTTGAAAGAAGGGCGACACCAAGCGCTTATCATACAACTCTTTGTGTAGCTCCCCGTAAGTCATTGGCAGTTGAGTAAATTCTTTCCTTTCAAAATTCTTTCTCTGACTAAAATCTTGGTTGGAGGAGTTATAAGCACGCGAGGTTGCAGGCTGTGTCATCGTTACAGGCTTGGAATAATTGACGCTATAGATTCCTGCGGAATTTACTTTATTATCTTTCTTTCCATGTGTTGATCTTTTCTGGGACGAACTTCCGCCGGCATTAATTCTACCACTCTTGATGGCATTCTCAATGAGCTCTCCGGATAGCACCAAATCAGCAAAATTGGTAGTTGCGTTGCCTATGAGACGGTCTAGGATCGGGCCTTCCAAAGTTTGGATGAATATAACCACCGTCTCTTTTTCACTGAGAGGAGGTTGGACTTGTGCTGCTACATCCCTCCAGCGTTGTGCATATTGTCTGAAGCTTTCGCTAGGCCTCTGCTTCATGTGTTGCAAAGTCAAACGGTCTGGTATCATATCGCTAACATGCTTATATTGCTGCAAAAAGGCCTTAGCCAAGTCTTTTCATGATTTTATCTGATGACGATTCAGTTGATTGTACCATTTAGTAGCGGATCTGGTTAAGCTATCTTGGAAGCAGTATATCAGCAACTTGTCGTCTCTGCCGTATCTTGTCATCCTTCGACAAAACATAGTAAGGTGCGCTCGAGGGCAGCTGGTTCTGTCATATCTTTCGAATTCTGGGACTTTGAATTTCGGGGGTAGCACCAGATCTGGGACAAGACTGAGTTCATTGGCATCGAATCCGATGAAGCTGTCTTCGATTTCCATAGCTTCCATCTTCTCTTCAAGCCGTTTACAACGCTCTTCAATTTCTTTTGAAGTCTCAATCTTTGGTTCAATCAACTGATCAAATTCTGAGACAAAGTTTTCTGCTTGATTGCCCCTCGGCTTGGCTTCTGATGTAGAGGGTATGTTCATGGGGCCACATGTGTCAGTCGGATGTAGCGGTAATTTCCCTTTAGAAAAGACCACCTGGGGATGAGCCTCCGATGGTATCTTTGTTTGAAGAGGAGTAAAACCTGAAGGATATATAGGATCTTCCATCATGTTAGCGGGATTTGCCCCTGAGTCAATCATAGAAGTATCTTCTTGCTTGAATTCGAGCATTTGTGCTAGTTTCCCGAGCATTTCTTGTTGAGATCTTGCAATCTGGTCTTTCATTTCTTGTCGAGCCCTGGCCAACTGATCTTCCATTTTTCGCGTTAAATCATCCTGTAAATCCTTTTGAGTCTGCTCGATCTTATCCAATCTATCCTCATTCATCTTCTTCGTCTTGAATCTGGTTCCGTAAGGATGCGGAATTATATCTTGGTCCAGTATTGCTGAGATAGGGGACCCCAAACATTAGTACTAATGTTATAAAAATGAATGCATATGGATGCATGATGCATGACTTAGATGTAAAAATATCGATTCAAAACTGATTCTCGGGTTCATCGTTTTACGTGCACGGGATTTATCACAACTTCGAATGTTGTATTAATATCTAGGATGCTAGAACCAATTGTGAATCAATAATTCATGCTCGTGAAATGTAAAAATTAAAACATGATCATGGTAATTAATGCAAAATGAATGATTATTATAATGCATTCAAAAGAAACAAGGTTAGTTCACATTAAAATAAATAAATTAATTAAATCATAAATACCAGAATAATAACATAAAAAAAACTATACATAAATAACAGATAAAGGCCTTCAAACTTAAAAGGGTTATCGCTAAACGGGCAAAGGTTCGGCTTGATGGCTCTACGGGTGGGCTCCTAGGTCTCACTACATGTGGTTCGGTTCTAGAAAGTACCCGAATAATATTTATTACCCTACTAAGGATAATAAGCATGATTCAGGGGGATACGTTTCTCTAAGTCTATGCGGAGACATAAATCTCACGAAGACAAAGGGAAAAATATCCCGAAAGCAATTCTCCATCCTACACGGAGGCATAACCTCACGAAGGAGTGGTTTCATTCTCCCACTTAAATGGACGGAGCCCGGGTTGAGAGCTCATGAAATGAGGAGACCTGAAAAAACATTTAGAAATATTAGTGAATATTTTAAAATAAATAAAATAAAGGATCACAAAAATAAATCGAATTTAAATTTTCGATCATTAAATAAAATGTAACCGATTTTAGGCTCGACTCTCGAAAATGTCCCCAGCGGAGTCGCCAGCTGTAATCACCGTTTTTGGTCCGAGGAATCGCCACCAATCATTTTGCCGGTGTGATTGGAACACCAAAAATTAAGGTCTGCGCACCAGAGTTGAGTCCGGGAGTCTGTTACGCGTAGGGAAGGATGAGCACCCCTACAACGCTCGAAATCGGCACCTATCGATTACAAAATATTTTATATGATCGAAAAATATAAATTCGATATTAATTTTTATGATCCCATGATTTTCAATCTGCAAAACAAATGAAAAAAAAAGTTAAATACCAAAAGCGATAGGGTTAAATAATAATAATAATGAAACACATAATAATGCTAATGCTAATAATAATAATAATAATTAGTAATGACGATAATAAAACTATTATAATAATAATCATTAATAAATAGTAACAATAAGAACAATAATAATGAAACATACTTTAAATAATAATAATAATAATAATTAAACACATAATAATAATAATAATAGTAAAACATATAATAATAATAATAATGTGAAAATAGTAATATTAAAAAAATCAGGGATTAATCTGCGACAAAAAAAACGTTAGGGGTTAGAATATAATGAGGTAATGGTGAAATTAAAAGAAAATGAAAAAACCAAGCTTAATTTATGATAAATAAGGACCAAAATCGAAACCGGAGCAAACTGAGAAGTCGAAGCAGGAACATGCTGAAAATTCAGGGACTGTGCGCGTGATTATCCCATTTCCTCGGGTTAACACGCGGGTCGGGTCTGGATATCGGGTCGGAGCCGGGTCAGGGGATCAAAAACGACGTCGTTTTGGCCGAAAAACCTCATTGCCAAAACAACGTCGTTTGGCTATGTATATATATATATCTTATATTTGGCTTAATAAGCCTCCCATGCTCATTCTTCCTCTGCAGCAGTATGATGGAGACAAAAGCTCTCAACTATCGGTGGCCATGGAGGTCCGACCGCCGCGCCCAGTCGCCGGTTACCGTCGCCGCCGTACCGGCCGCCGCGCCGGCGACCGGAATCGAAAAAAAAAGATACTTTCTGAGACGTCTCACCGTGAAGAACGCGGATCTGGACTCGGTTTTTTGAAACAAAGAGCGTAGATGCGTAGATCTAAAGTCAAAGATAAGCGATTCACTTTTTTTTCCTTGATTTTTATCACCCGTTTTGCTCTCTTTTTCCTCTCCGATTTCTTTCTTTTACTTCGAATTTGATGTGAGATTTTTTGGCTTCGAATATTTTTTATTTCATCCGAAAATCCTCCTTTTACATTCATTCAATCGGGGCTTATATACCCGATTTTTACACATATAATATTACAAAATATCTCTGAAATTTCAGATCTGATTACACATTTAATTAACCCTTTCTGATTTTGCAGATTTGAAGTAACAAGGGCGGTGGAATCTGACATGGGCGGTGGTCGATTTTTGGACCAATCAAATAAGCGCGTGGTCGTCACGCACCGGTGACTGGAAATGGAGAAGATCGGCGGCGGCGGCTAGGGTTAAGGTTGGCTAGGGTTAATTGTTTTATCAGATTAGGGTTTTAGTTGTTTGTTGGATCTGGGCTTTGTTATTGGGTATTGGTTGGGTTGCTTGTTGTGGGCTTAATGTTAATGGGCTAGGGATTTGTTTCTGCAAATGGGTTATTACAAGTACAATATAATTTGATTTCAATTGAAACGACTTTCTCTAATCATATAATATATATATACATATTTTTTTCATATATGTCAATATTTCTTTATATTTTTTTATATCAGTATATATATATATATATCATAAAATTTGAAGAATTCGTCTCGGACTTAAAAATAAATCCTCTAGTTACTAAAAATTTTGAGTTATTCAAAATTTTATTTTACAACTTAAACTTTATTTAAAAATTTCAAGTAAAGTCAAGACGAGTCGAGTATTTTTACCTCGAATCGAATTAATTTATTTGTTTTTTTAAGTCGGTTCGAGTTTTACTTACCCCTAAACATAATACTAAAAATATCACTATCATTGATTGAATCGAGTTTACCTTCTTTCTTTTTAAAATAATTTAGTCTTCAACGTTTTATTTTTGTGTCAGAATGGTCTCTCTATAAATAAAAAACTATTAGTAAAATTGTAAAAAATCACTTAAAATTTGATGGAAACATACTTCATAAGAAAAATAAATATTTATATTTTATATAGTTTTATAAAATTATTTTTTTATTTATGTGCTATTCTGTAAAATTCATATATTTATTTTTATAATATTATTATAACGACATATATTATCATGTATTTTTTATATTATTTTAAATAATTTATTATTAATTAACCGATAGATTTTGTTCTTAAAATAAATTATTTAAATATGAAATAAAATATTAAATTATTTAAAAATAATAATTAAAATAATATAATTCAATTTTTATTATGCATTTTAGAAATATATATGTAATAACATAACCTACAATGATGAGATTTTTTCAAGTCGTTGCGTTAATCATATTCATAATATTAATCTCCTTCACCTTTTCGCTATACTGCAAAAAGCCAAAAAAATCCCAGATTTTGGTTTTTAATTATTATTTTTATATAATTTTCAACAAAGTTTTTATTCTTTTAACCATAGTAGAAATTATCCCGGATTAAATTTAAAATTAGCCACTGAACGAACATTTTTTTTTGAAGACCAAATATACAATTTTAATTTAAATTTTATTTTTTATGGTCATAATATACACCAGTCGTAAAGCTTTTAAAGATGAAGAGGACATGGATAGAGATACATTCCTCTTAAAGTCTGCCATTTTTGAGTAAATTAGAAGCAAACCAAAAAAATGGGGGAGGGTCAGAGGAACAATTCAGTAACCGAAAAGCATAAGGCCACAAGGGTTGGACGTTGGGCAAAAGATAAGCAAATATGTTGGGAAAAGGGAAGGCATGTGAGGGAAGGATTTTCTGAAACCCTTGGATAACACGTTTCTCAACAGCTGATGCATTAACTTAATGAGATGAACCTAACCTGAAACATACCCTGCATCTTAGTAGTTGCTCATATGTTCCATGTTTATGCTCGAATTAAGGTCGAATCGTTAATAGCACCATCGGAGGTGACTGGGAACACCATTGAACCGATGTGCTTGCACTATGTAGCCAATGTGGAGTAAAGATCTTTACACTTTCAAAAGAGCCAAAAGATTCAGCTCATACCTTGGACAGAGGTCGTTGGAGGTTTCTTGCTCTTCCCTCTCAACCATGTTAACCTGATCTCCAACATTTCTTCCTCCTTTCTGCTCTGATCCAAAGGACGTGTCTCGGACTGTCTTTCTCTCTGCAACACTCTTAGTCAACTTTTCAGACAATGAATTGTTTTGGGCTAATCTTGAGGTTGGTTGATGGATCATCAGTATGTGTGGATCCTCTGTCTGGACAATGGACATGACATTAAGCCACTGATATCATTGCCAACAACTCTGTCCAACCCCTCAAAGTGGCTCGATTGGGCATATTTTTCCATCACAAGATGAGTCGGTGAATATCGTGCAAAGTTGGTCATATATGGGACAATCCTTGATTTTGACTGGCTCAGGTCTAAGATGTGCCTGTAAGTTTAAACACTATCTATCAGAAACATATATCTGAAGTGTCAAAACACAGCAAGTTGAAAGCAAAACGTACCCCGATTCCTTCCCACAAGTAAAACCCGATGCAACAGGAGTCCCCCATGGCAGCAAAGTCATTTTGATCATAAGCTGATTTGAGGTTATAGAAGCACGTCCGCAGAACATCCAGGTGCTTCCTCAACTGATTGTTATTGAACCTAAGATCCATTTGCATCAGATAAATGCATTCATCAAACATCAATGCAACCAACGAGAAGTGGGTTTCGTGTCGTTGGGATTTGAGAATGAAGCGGGATTACTTCAAGAAAAAAGAAACTGAATTTGATTTTTATCAGAACATGTGCTGGTGTGAATCATGGAATTGTAAAAGAAAGAAAAAAGCAATGCCCGTATGAAACTGTGGTATTAATAATATAGTATATTAATATTATCTTGCGTGTCGTCCGTTTTAAATTTTTATATATAATATAAAATAATATTTCGGTTTTCCCAATCTTTGACATTGCTTAGAAAGGTGAAAAAAGGTTAGAACAGTAGAAAAATGAACATGGATTTTCTTTTTATTACTATACTAAAAAGTAAAAATGGAAAGAAAATATAACATAGAATCATGTACAATGCACTGTTAAATTTAATCATTTTCATTCATCCTTCTTATTTTCTTTCAAACTTTTACTTTCTTCCAAACACATTTTTTTCCCATTGTCCCATTCTTGTTCCATCCTATTTTCCCCTCCTAGACACCCTAAAAAGTTCGACTTTTAGCGAGGTTAAGATTCAAATTCAAACACTCGCAAATTTTCCTTCACAATCTCTTCTAAACATCCACTTCTAAGGGGGGAAATTTTGTTAAAAAGAGAAACTTTAATCTATTAAATTTACACCGAAAATGCGGTAAACAATACCAGCAATTAATGTTATGCTAATGGTGGCACCAATGTTAGTGAATCAATCTCATGCATCCCACAACTGGGTGATGCTGACTTTGGGATCCGATCGGAACCAGTAATCATCGTCGATCTCCTAAAAATGGATAGAAAAAGCAGTCAGTCACTCAGTTGAATATGCTTTGGTTCTGCGGGCAACAATTAACATTTATGATTTCGAAGAAAAGAAAAAATAATTAAAAGAAAGCACCATGACGACTTTGAATGGACTTACATTACTAACTGTAGGAATTATCTTTGGTATCCCACTTTTCTCGGGGCAAAGCAAATCGACTGTTTTGGAAGAATTATTGTTTTCGGAAGACAGCTCTGGGTGTTGCATTCCACGCATACCATGACTACAAGATGTATCCATCGTTGATCCTGCCTTCTTGACAGTGATATCCTCAACTTGACCATATTTGCTACACCCATCGGGAACATATGGTTATGAAGCAATGGTGAACAGTAAAAGGAGAAAGCATAAGGAAGAAGCCAAGTGGGGCAATGGATTCAAGTATTTGCAAGCATGTGAAGTTACATGATAAACATACCTCAGGAGGTACAGATCAATCGGTCCGTTATGACTTCTGATAATCATTTTATATTGCCTTTGTGAAAAACATTTATCCTGATTACAAACATGTGCGGCTAACAAATCAGGTTCTAATGCAGTATAGAAGTTTAAAACTCGTTTCACCGGACAACTCACCTCATCGGGATCGGGAACTTCTATATAAGAATATTGAGGAGCTTTAATTGCAAAAACTGTTTGATTCTGCAGGAATAACAAATATGTCAATCGTAACTGTAGAATATTTTTATCACATCTGGTTCAGTTCCAAAGCAATGTGATTGTACAAATAACTGACCTGGAAGCATGGGAGGCTCATGATATCTTCCTCCGTTAAGAAAAGATACCTTTCAGTCCCAAAAAAACGGTTATAATCGGGAAATAAAATAAATTATATCTGAAAATCAAATCACAGTATAAAGTAGAGGGGAGTATACTTTTGATAATTTGTATCTTCGTTCAAAGAACTAAGACTCTGTTGCTTTTCTCTGTAGAGAGAACATAACAACTGTTTAAAGCACAGAATATAAAAAACATTATGGTTGGCTTGGAAAGTTGAAAAAGTGAACTATCGCAACCATAATTATCAAAACCTTATGTAATCATCAAGCCTACGTTCTTGGGCATATAAGCTTTGAATCTCAGCCTGTAACGAAAGCAATTAACAGTAGACAGTTAGAAAGGCTGGATAGAGCTGCACTTATGTAGCTCCATGTTAGCAATCGTGGGGATAAAATTATGCAGGTATGTATGTTAAACAGAAGGGCACCATAGACATGCATCAATATAAAAGAATCTAACAACAATCAGGAGATCTGAAAGAAAGCATGCACCTTCAAACTATTAACTTGATCATCCAGCTGCTTTGATCCCATATCATCAGATCTCCTGTTAACAATACCTACAGGTTATTATCAATTTATAATTTGTGCAAAAGAAAGAAAGAAAGAAAGAAAGATGATGCAATATTACTTCCATCTAATATGGTTCTTCGAAGTTTTCTCTATCAATCCAATTCCTTCGAGAACATTTGTGATATCATATATCCTTCTCTTTTGGACCTGTTGAAGCAAGAGAACACATAAGACAGAAAGACGGTACAAAGAATTGTTAGCAATCAGACAACAATAACTCAAGTTTATCACACTACAAGTGGCAGTATATGGACTGTCAGTTAATTCGGTAAAATTTGCATCGATAACAGACATGATTCAATTAATTGATCATTGTTATTACATTGGAAGTTCAAACTTTCCACAGTTGTACAATTTAAGCACTTGAAAATCTCAGAAAAGACAAACTTTTACACCTCTAAGACTTCAGCAGTACGATTCAAATCAAGGGTGCCATCCTTTGCCTCCATGATCAAGTTCACGAACTTCTTTGTCAACAAACCTTCGAGAAAAGATGAATCATCAAATCAACAATCATAAATGCCGTCATCATTATTATATGCAAAGACATTTAGGAATAAAAACAAATAAACCAACCTAACGAACTGTCATATCGACAGTTAGCACCAACACCATTCAGTGCATTGGGAGACTCTGCAAGGAAAACTCAGGCATCCCCAATAAATTAACTTATAAACAAAAGTCTGCTTTAAGTACCAGTCACGTTTATCAAATAACAATACCAGAATTGGACTTTTGAGCTCCGGAAATGGCATTCTTCTTCCTCTTTGCTTTGTGATTAAGTTTAACACCTAGTTGATGCTGGGCTTCAAGTAATGGATAGGTAAGGACTTTGTCGTGATCAAGGACATCTGCACTTCCGCTTGTCTGAGTCTCCCCATTCTCTCTTTCTGCCATGTGCTTCACCTGTCCGAAAACATTACAATGCTTCGTAAGTACCTATCAAATGATAGTAGAAACTTCAACCCCAAATGCAACAATACTGAATTTTTTACCAATAGTTAAGCTGAAAATAGAAAAATGATCATGAAATAAACATTTGATTAACTAATTTCTATATATGCTCACATTTCTCCTTCCATCGTTCCAAGCATAGGCTTAATTTCAAAATCTTCACAAATCACATTAATTATAGTTCATATGCGAAAAGTAGAACAGTAACACTTCCCTTTTCATCTAAATCTGTATGTAATCGCTCTACTTACATTCTTGTAAACTAAAAAAATAACATTATATACTCTATCCCCCCTCTTTAATCACATTTTTTTTCATTCCTCTGTTTCGCTACTTCCTATGAAGCATAGAAACAGATACATTAAAAAAATCCAGTTTCCTCAGCAATGTATACAAGGTCTACAGAAATCCAATTCAAAATACAAATTGAGCTGAAAAACACATAAGTTAAGCTTTCAAGTTTAACATATAAATTTGTTGATGAAAAACAAAAATAATTAGGACGATACTCACGGCGGGAGTGGCGGAGGCCGAATGGAAGTGATCGAGGCGGGTATTGGTGTGATCAAACGAAGAGAATAGAAGTGGCGGCCTCCCTAAATAAGTTGGGAACATTTGTTCGCCATACGACAACGGCTGCTTTTGATTTCCATTGCTTTCGTTGATGAAAGGCTGTGAATGCGAATAGGGGAGCCGAAACTGAAACTGTGATGCGCAGCTCGGATCTTCGCTCGATTTCGCCATTAACGTCAGCCTCTATTTTATCGTTCTGAAGAGAAAGGGAAAAAGAGAGGGAGCGTTTGGAAAAACTGAGGAGCGCCGATATTTTAGAGGGATTACAATTAAATTGAAACAAATATATGAATATTTATATATAAAATGCAGTTATAATAATAATAATAATAATAATAATAATAATAATAATAATAATAATAATAATCCTTAATATGTTTATATTTTTAGGTATTTTTATTTTTATTTTTTAACCTTTCAACCTTTGAAATTTAGTAATTTTTTTGAACATATTGATGTTAATATCTATTGAATGAAATATATTTTAAGGAATGAGCCTAATTGAGTTATATTTTATATATTTTGTGCATGTTTATTAAATAGGGGTATTGACCGGTTAAAAATATTTTTTAAAATATTTTTTAAATATATAAATCAACATGTTTTATTTTAAAAAAAAATAAAACTCTAGTCTTAAAAGTATATTGAATAACATTCCTAAACTGAATAGCACATATAAATATTAATAACAACTATTCAAAGTTTTAGCCGTTAAACCACATCATCCGAGCCCAACTTAACAAAATAAACGGACCATGGAACAAGACCCATCTAGTTTATTGGCTTGGGCCTACCTAATATATATCACATTAATTTAAGTCTGGTCTAATTCAATTTAGGCTCTTTTATTATGCTCAAATTTTGGATTCTCTTATTAGGCTTCAATTTGATATAATTAGATCATCAACTTTAATAATATAGTTACTTAATCTAAATAATTAACATTATTAAATAATTGATTAAAATAAATGGTAATTATACCATGTACTAACGGTAGAAATATTTAGTTTTCATAAGCATGGGTCAAGTTTATCAATTTTTCTATATGAATTATTCTAATTTTCCCAAAGGGGAGTGGAAGAGCCAGAAAACACATGGAAGATCAGGTGTTAGGTGAGCTTCTACTATATATAAAACGGTCCATAAAACATCACGACAACCGAAAAAACACTGGAACCTTTTAGGTCTAGTTATTATGTACATCCAAATGTGGCGATAAGATAGGAACATGGTCGGACAACTCATATGAGCCAAACAAGCGAGCCACAACCTCGCACATGGTTTGGTGTTTGCAGCTTCTGATATAAATTTCGATAATGAATAGGGTAATAACCTTACCAATCTCTCAAAAAAAAATCTGTTTCCGATGATGAAATTAATTGAATAAATATTTATCATCATTTTAATTAAATTTTAACATCAGTAATTAACCTTCTAAGATTCATCTTCTAAAAATAGTATTCGAACAAAAAATCCTACATCAATTTTAAACAAAATAGAATTCATGTCATCATATTAATCATAACCACTATTGATGTAATTAATTATAAATTATATGAATAAAGAAAATAAACATATTAAATTAAAATACAAAGATTAAATATCAAATTTTAACATAATCAAAGTATTAAAGCCCGTAATTAAATCGGTTATCGATTATAACAGACATTAAACTTGTCCACTATATTGTTTCAATGATTAGTTTTTTCTCCCGACATATAGTAATGCAATAAAAATATTAAGTAATAATTGCAAGGAATCATCCTTTTATTAAGTATTTCCTGCGTGAGATTGATTATGTTTTTTTTTTTAATTTCTATATATTTTTTTAATGTTTGGTTCTGTAATGGACCGGATAAGAAGCGATTTGGTTCCCATAGTGGTTCAAAATCAGGGGACAACGCTTTCTGTTTTTTTGAGCCAATGTTTTTGTCCAAGTATGTTATTATTTAACAGATACGGTTCTTGGTGCTTGTTAGCTCCTAGTGAACCTGCTCACTTGTTTCCAGCTTATACTTGTAATTTCGTTCCGCTGCCTATACGGTTCTCAGTAAATGATTTATGTTCAAGATTCAAGTTTTAATATAAAAATAATTGATAAACTTAATTATATGCTATATTAAATCTAAAAACAATTTATTTAATTTAAAAAGTTTAATTATTGATTTTTAAGTTTTTAATTGAGTTCGGATTGAGTGCGTGCACTCTCGCATTGGAATACGCACATTGGCGCTAATGGCAGCCGCGGGGGAGTCTTCCCATTTTTTCTTTTTGTGTCTTTTATGATGTATTCTTTGTCTCCTGTTTTTTTTCTTCAATTTCTGGTGTCTGAACCCTCTATTTTCCACATCATTATGCTACACTAAAGGAATAACCTAATTGTCCAATTCATTTCTTTATCCACATGGATTGACCAGAAAAAGTTGGAGAGACTTGTTTCCTAGAATTTGTTTTTTAATATATATTTTTTATTAAAAATTATTTTTACCTATAACATAAAATTTTATTTTATTAATATTTATACATATATTCAATAAATATTTAATCTTTGTGAATCTCATGTATAGAAAATAAAAAAAATGTGAATAAAAGCAAAAACAATGTTAATAATAGTGAAATTTGAACATACATTCATAATCATTGTTTATTCGAGATTAAGTTATAATAATATTATAAATGTGTCAGATGAGTTTTATGTATTTTTTAATATTATTGTTAGTGATTTTATCATCCAATCAACAATTTTTGATGTTATTCGTATATATATGTTTTATTCGAATTAATTAAAAATATATATGATACTGCGACAATTACTTACCATAACAATGATAGATTTAAAATAATTTTTAAATATACGCAAAATAAAATATTTTTAGAGATAGATATAAATTATACAAATTAAAAATTTTTAAAATCAACATAAATTATAAAATTTAACCTACGAAAATCATAGGAGAGCCGTCTATTCACTAAAACATTGGGGAACCGTTGGATTGATTTCAATGGACGATTGATGAAACGTGGCATACTGTTTTATATCAAGTGGTCCATAACCTAATCTCTTGTAGGAAGATAAGGAAAGTGTTCAAACAAATAAAAGTGAGAGAAAATATTAATGCAATAAATAAACAGCGGGACCCACTCCCAACCTCCTTATTAGTTATTACCGGCTCTTAGATCCACACCCACAAAACATATTATACGAGAAAGAAAGCTGAACCTCCTCTTCTGTTCTATTATTATGGCTCTGTTAACTTCCTTGCCGGAGCCGGCGGAGAAACAACCGACGAAGAGGCGGAGGAAACAAGTGAAGAAGCAAAAGCAACCCACCACGTCTTCTTGGGACCAAATCAAGAACTTGCTCACTTGCAAACAGATGGAAGGCTCCAAAGTTCAGGACCCGTCGAAGAAACAGGCGCCGCCGCCTCATCAACAAGGGTACTCGAAGTTTAGTTCCTCTTGTAACTCTATATGCAGCTTTCGTGACGTCGTTCACGGTAACACGAGGGTCGTTCACCGAGCCGATAACTCACCCGAGAGTAGCACGGTGGGACGAGAAAACGCGCTGGTGAGACGCAAAGCTGCGAATGGCTCGTCGTCTCGGTCGTTGTCCGGGTCGACGAGATCCAATAACAGCAGCTCGAGGTACACGACGACGTCTTCTTCTTCTTCTTCAAGAATCATACAATTCAGGAAACTTTCTGGGTGTTACGAATGTCATACGATCGTTGACCCAAGCAGGTATACTATATTTCCATCTAAATATAGATATAAATCGTTTTTTTTGTGTTTTTCTAGAATTAAATTATGAAAATGTGAAAATTTTCAGGTATCCATCGTCAAGAAGAACTATATGTGCCTGCTCACAGTGCGGCGAGGTCTTCCCAAAAATCGATAGCTTGGAACTTCATCAGGCTGTTCGCCATGCAGGTACACTAAATTTACACTACTATTATTGTTTTCCTGAAAATTATTATATTTAGTTTATCTTATATAAACAATCTATTAACATTAAATTAAATATCACAGTTTACCAATGATAAAAAATTATATCGGAGATAAAGTAATTAAGCTCATTATATAATTTTTAACGTCGATTAATATTCTTTTACATATGACGTAGCAACGCTAAATTTGGACGTTTTAGTGAGCTGGACCAGGACCCACCGACAAGTCAAATTAATATTGCTCATTAATGCAAAACTTAATTATTATTTCATTTAATTTTTGAGCTGGGTCTTTCCTTTTGTTGGTGTAGTTTCGGAGTTGGGTCCAGAAGATTCGGGCCGGAACATAGTGGAAATCATTTTCAAATCCAGTTGGCTAAAGAAGGATAATCCGATCTGCAAGATCGAACGGATACTGAAAGTTCACAACACCCAACGCACCATCCAACGGTTTGAGGACTGTCGTGACGCAGTGAAAACTCGCGCTCTTAACAGCACCAGAAAGAACCCCCGGTGCGCGGCTGACGGCAACGAACTCCTTCGGTTCCACTGCACGACCCTTTCGTGCTCCCTCGGCGCGCGTGGCTCGTCCAGCTTGTGCAGCTCCATCCCCGATTGCGGCGTTTGCACTGTAATCAGACAAGGGTTCCAAAACAAAACTGATGGGGGTGGAGGAGGGACAGCACCAGCCGCAGAATCCAAAGGGGTCCGCACTACGGCTAGTAGCGGTAGGGCCCACGACTCAATCAAGTGTACGTACGGACGTAGGGCCATGCTTGTTTGCCGTGTGATCGCGGGGAGGGTGAAGCGAATGACGGACGACACACCGTCGTTGGAGGAGGAGGATAACAGTAGCAGCGGCGGCGTATCTTCGTCGACCGGTCCGTACGATTCTATAGCGTCGTACGCCGGAGTTTACTCCAATCTGGAGGAGTTGGTTGTGTTTAATGCGAGGGCTATCCTACCTTGTTTCGTAGTCATTTACAATGTGCTGTAATCTTGACTGATCTGAAAAAGTCAAATGTCATAATTTTCATAGAATTAGTCTAATCAACGATGATCCTTAACCATGTACACAAATTTTAATCTTACGGTGTGCCACATGAGATCAAAACCCATATGCTTTTGTTTTAGGAAGTAATTTTTATTCATATGATTCTTAATTTTTCTCTATTTAATTTACATCGACATATATAATAAATTTTGTTTATATATAAACCCTTAACCTTAAAATTTACTTAAACAATATTAAAATATTTAATATATTAACAATCTTAATATCTAAAAACTAAAATCAAATTTAACTATTTTTTATTGATTCAAATTAAAAAAATAAATAACTTAAAGACACTGAATTCCATTACTCGTTTCTGATGAGACAGACTGTAATATAATGTAAGTACACCCTACACATTTAAATGTCTCCATTGACTTGTCACATTTCACTATTTTAATTCACTTACCTACCCACTGTGCATTTTGCATGTGCAAGTGTACCAAAATATCTTATAATATGTTTAATTATAACGTAAACTGCATTTATTTCTTATATTGATAAATAATAATTAAATCAATATTTAGAAACGACTGTCCAATGAGTGACTATTTTGAAATGGATTTCGAATCTGAAAAATTGAAAATATGTATGTTTGAAGTACGTTTTACAGCAGCGTCATTAAGTGGCACGTGAGATTATCTCGGAATAATTGCAAAACTGGAGTTTAGAGCATGGCAATTGGCACGTAATAAACAAGGATTAAGAAAACGAGAAGGCTGACTCGAAGGACAGTGGACGATTGACTTTATAAACTCTTACACTGACACTGGTTCCAAACCATAAATACTTAATTAATTACTGCCTGTTACTGGAAATTTTGAACGTATAAGCTATATTTTAATTCTCTTGGTCAAAATCGAATTTATTTGGAATTTAAAGATTTAATCAATTTTGTTTAAAATAATTATAAGTTTGTTGAACGGCAATCGTTTTTTTCTTCTGCACTATTCATGCGGATGTAAAACAGATTCTGAATTATAAAATTTAGAGGCTTGATAGGACGTAGGGTTTAGGATTTAAGGTTAGGAGTTGAGGTTAGGATTTAAAAATTTCGGAATAGGTACATATTTTAAGGTGTATGATTTAGGGTTTAGAATATAAAAAAAAAAGAATTAGAGTTTAAAATTTAATTTTTTAAAATTTTTCAAGCATGATTTTTACCCAATTCAGAATATATACATATATATATATATATACGCTTCTAAGGGATTCAAACTATATACCATGACAATCCAATTTTTTAGCAGATTTAAATTCTATTTTTGTTGAATTTAAATTCGGTTTAAGATTTTGAATTCAGATTTAACCGATGGTAATATTTAATTCAAATTTAAATATATATATTTATAGGGCGGTTTAAAAATTTCGGGGCCCCTGTGTAATTTATTAAAATACGACCCTTAGAAATAATTGTACATAACTTTTGCTAGTTATAAAATTGTAACCTTTAGAAGCAAATGTCCTTTCTAGGGGCCCTTGTGCGATTATTTTCTATTGTGCCTATCCAAAACTTCACTAGTTCTATAGAAGCAATAATAATAAGAATAATTAATAAGATTCTATAACCAATTATCGCATTTAAGAAATAATTATGACGTTTAAACAATTATAATGCATCTTTCTTAATTGCATTTTCAAAATCTTTCAATGAATTTCGGAATTAACATCATTTAAAGAATGTTTTATCAAAATTTTGGGCCCTCTTTTTTAGGGGACCCTGTGCGGTCGCTCCTATTGCACATGCCCAGAACCCGCACTGTATATTTATATAGTAATACTTAATAATTTTTAGATAAATATATTCGAATAGAAATCATATTTATGTCTAATACTTCTCGGATTATAGCAATCTCTTAGTTCGCAAGAATGCTACATATTAAGAATGAAAATGATCGTTAGTTGAAATGTTATTAAGTAGGAAAGCACAGTGAAGAAGTTTGTTGCTCAACTCTTCTAAGATTTTGCCTTGATTGACAGGGATTAAACTATGATTCTTTTTTATAAGAGAGACCAATTTATCTAATCTCAAAATTGAGAAGGACCTAAAAGGTAATTTTACCAAGAACAAATAAATAAACCAGGCTTGTTAAGGCTTCAATGGGCCAAGGCTAAAGAGTTTGATGAATTTCCTGAACCCAAACATTTCAATGGGCTAATTCGGATTCTTACTAACCAGCTGATGAACTCAACCCTTTGCAAGTTTTGAAATTCCATTAAAATACTCTTTAAAGAGGAACTCTACAGTAATTTTCTTGCTGAACATGACAAAAGATCACAGATTTTCTTGAAACATCTGATACCAGCAAGTTCATTATATTTCATGTCTGAATCCGGAATGGACAATTAAATAAGCCTCAACATGTTTTAATTATGCCAAGGATGGTACAATCTCTCCCTTTCTGTTGAAAGAACAAACAATGCCCATCTGTGCATCATAATAGGAAGGAACCTTCTACTTCAAACTTCAGAGGCATTGAGTCGCCAATTTCGGACTAACTGCAACGACAATGGCCTCTCAGCCGAAAATCCACCATTGCTTTCTTCATAAACAGATGAGAAATGGTGGTCTGTTCTTCTCACTCCGGTAGGGGTCAATGATGAAGTGCAGGCAAGTTTTGGCTGGTGCTGATATTGTGAAACTGAATAATACTTTGGACCGAAAACGTCTAGTGTTGGATGGGGAGAGATGGATGTTTGAGCATGAGGCATCGATGTAGATGACACCGTCTTTCCATTTTGCCGGCTCGACAATTGGGTCATGACTGCGGAAGTTCCATGAGGATGGTATTGAGCTTCCCAACGTGGCTGCTGTTGTTTTTTAATACATGAACGACTTGTGTAAGGAGGGTCCAAGAAAGGGTTACTGAGATATTGAGGTTGAGGCAGCTGCAACTGGACCTGCAGTAGTAAAGTACCAGAAACTTGAGATTTTTACTGCAAAAAATATTTTAAACATAGCCCTATGCGGCAATGAGAGGATCCGATCGAGTGCTCATTAAATAATCCATATCAACGGTCACATTAGCTTGCACCGGTACCTTAAGTTGCAGCAACATACATTGTTTTTAGTTATTAGTGGCAATTATTTGGAATACTGATCCTACAAAATTATGATTAATCTGACTAAGGGGGATGCTGCAGCCTGCAGTTCTCAAGTCGATCTTCTAACCTATTTTTGCAAGGAAGAAAAATGAAACAAGAGAGAACAAAGACTGAAACCTGCTGTGTTGCTGTAGCTGTCGAAAGGTGGTCTATGCAAGCAGAGGAGGAATTATCAACTGGGGATATTGAGAAATGCATGGACGACTGATGTTGTGGATGCAAATAAAGGTGAGGAATTTGAAGTTGTGCATTACAAAACTCGCTAGAGTTATTGTTAGCATCTATACCAAATCCCCCACCCGATAAAGACAAGAAATCAAAACTCTGCAAATAAAAGATTGATTGTTTAGGACAGTGAGAAAGAAACAACCACAACAACTTCCAACAGTGATGTTACCTGCCCTTTTGAAGTGTTCATCCCTGATGCTGAAGCATTCTGTTGCTTCTGTTGGAGCATTTTCTGCTGTGGAATAATACCACTTCTTGCTTCATAAGAATTTCTATCAGTAGCAGTACTGCCAGAATTGCAACCAGCTACATTTCCATTTATAGCATTTCTTAAAAGAACTGTTTGCTTTAATCCTTCACATGGTTTCAAACGATGAAGCTGTTGAAGAATGCCGTCCTTGTTGTCATGAATCTGTAAATTATGAATGAGACGACTGATGTAAATATGAGTGGTGGACCTCGTCATCACGTTCCTGTCCCGGGTGATTTTCCAAACCTATTCATCACCATAAATTTGATTAGATGCTTGAAATGTTCAAGTGACATGCATGTCTTTACAGATAAGAAGAATCAATACCTTTTCTGTTGAAGAACCAGATTCTGGTGAACATGTCTGCGGGACATAATTTGCAGCAGCCAACCATGTTGGAATTGTATTAGCAACCGATCTGATACACGGTACACATTATGAGGGCTCCCATAAAGATTGTCATGAAAACAGATGTTTTGAAAGAGATATACTGTGAAGAACTCAGGCTCTGAGGTGCGGGAAGCACTGTAGAAGACAAGCCTGGCCACAATGCAAGACCTACAGAACCGGAATCGTGTTGTTTTTGAGGATATGAGTATCCAAAAAAGCAAAACAAACAAGCTAAATGGAAATACGGGAACTCCTAAGCTGGTATTTACCATTTTTCCTGGCCTCTCTGGTCATATTTAGCTGTGTTACTTGGCTTTCAATATCTGTGACCTACAAAGAACCAAAGCAAATTTATAAGTTTTAGTTTGATAATGAAAACAGTATTAGAATTCCAACTTGTGTTTAGCTTACCCTAAATGCCATTTCTGGTGTTCTCTCAAAAAGATTGGTCATCTGTAGCTTGGGCTGTTTCAATCTGCATAAGCATTAAAAGTAAAAAAGAGGAACGTACTAGAAAACAAAAGGGAGTGAAAGTAAAGATAAATACAGAACGGACCCAGCTTCTAAGCTTGGTCCAGAAAGAACATGAAAATCGCCATGAATACAAGATGTGTTCTCAGCATCTGTTTCATTCTTAATGGAAGGGATGTTGGTATTAATCTGCATTTCATAAATAGTACTATCAGGTTCGAAATGCAGTTTCTTGTTCTCTGGCAAGTCCAGTTGTTCTCGAGTAGAAGGCTTATTCAAAGAATCAAGTTTACAAGCTTCATTGGACAACTCATTGACGGTGGACGAAGCAACAATCTCAGCAGCTTGAACTGAGCTCGTATCTTCTCTTTGCACTGTAGAATTAAACAATTTAGACAACAGGTAAAGAGCAAACTGAACTCTTTCAAATTGTTAGAAGTAGATGAATACAATCAAGAAATGTACCAGGACCCTCCATGGTCTCTGGCTGAGACGAGGATCTTACTCCCGTCGAGTCATCATCAGGGAACATTCCTGCCAAAGCATAAAGGGTCTCCACAACCTCCTCTTCATCTTTCGTGATTGTACTCGAAACAGTTTCCTTCCGAGACCCATCTGATCCTCCTTGTTTCTACAAAAACATAAAGTAATTTTATGATTCTTCATTTTTCTTAAGGTATTTGTGTCCAGTACTAGTGTTAAAAAAGAATGATAATTGAACTTAACACACTGGAAATCAAGGATCATTGACCCACCAAATTCAGTTTCGGTTTCTTTGAATCTGGTGAATGAGGGGATATAGCTTCCGTACCGCGTTTCTTCATGGCTGCCAATGAAATTCCAAATATACCAAAACATTAATTCCATCAAACTTCTTTTTTCTTATTCTCTTGCATCAAAAGGGGATCAAAGTTTTATATTCATTGTCAAAACAAAACTCCAGCTTTGAGTATCTCCTTCGAAAAGTATGCTTAAAAGGAATCAATACACACTATAAAAGTTCATTATATCTGGTAAAGAGAGCAAGCATCTCCCAGAACATTAAGCATCAATTTGGGTTTGTTGTATATTTAAAGGAAAATATTTTGATTTCATACTTTAAGAATTCATTTTAATATTTAAGGATTTAAAGGTTAGAACTTGGAATTTGGGATTTCAATAAATTAAAAATTGAATTAGAATATTTTAAAAATTTGATCAATTTAAAATTTGATCGATAATTTGCAGAGGTACAAGGTAATGAACTAAAAAACAAAATTTGAGAATCTTCCAAGAAGTTCACCCAATTAAATGCAAACGACAAGACAAGCAAGTACAAATCACAAGTTTACTCACTTGACCGTAGCTTCCGTGGAACAGAGGCATGATCAACACCAATACATTCATCAGAAATCTGCAGGGAAAAGAGTAATGAAAATTTCAAATTTATGAAACATTTCCTTTGTAGTTAATAGAAAAAACAGAGAGATGGGGATTGATTGGTTACCATTCTGGGAACCTTAAATCTCTTGGTGGTAGATTTAGTTCTGAGAGAAGAATGGTGTGAATGTGAAGGACATTGATTTTCTCTGTTCTTAGAAGACAAATCACAGCAACAAAAACTACCCGTTTCGGTTTTTGAATGTTGGATGCCATTAACGCTACTCAATCTTCTTATTTTCTCTTTCTTGGCTTTCTCAAAATCCACCACGCCGCCATTAAAACCTTCAAAACAAATGAACAATTATTATTTACTAACAACAAAGGGGGTGAGACTTTAAGATTGAAAGTAAATTTACCAGAGATGAGATTGGCTGAAGAATGTTGCTGTGACTTTCTCGATCCACGCCTCACGTCTCGGATCTTGTCCATTTCCGCAGATGGCGTTTTCTTTATAACAGTACTAAGATATTCGAGCTATATCCATGGCGGCTCTGTTTTTTCTTTAATTTCAGAGCCTCTTCAAATACAGAAAAAGTTGAGGGTCAGTGAAGCCTTACTTTTCTTTAATTATGAGCCTAAAGAAAACGGAAAAAAGTAGCGTTTAGGTTTTGTTTGTTTCCTAGGAAACCATTTCCTCTAATCTGAGAAAACAGAAGAAAATTTTAAAAAAAAAAGGAGAAGAAAAGAAAAGGCATAGACAAAAGGGAAACAAAGCTGAGAATTGAGAGAATTGAGAGAATCAAGTTCTTCGTGAAGTGAAAAAGCACCGAGAGAGTAAGACACAAAAAGGGTTAAGAAAATCACAAGAAAATCAAATCCTTTTGAAAAAACTAATACTCACTAATGCAACGAATCTACTTTCCAAACCAAACAAATGAAAAAAAATCAAGTCGTCAAACTTTTCACTTCCCTTTGTTATTCTCGATCAAAACGAAAACCTCCATTAAAGATTAAAACAAGCGTTCAAAACCGAAGAAGAAGAAGAAGAAAACAGGAAACTATAGCAACCTTTTAGCTGTAAAAGTGTCGTATAAATTTCTCTTTGTTTGGCTCTGATTTGTATTTTTCTCTCGGAAACTCCCAAAAGACGGAAAATCCGAAGAAGCTCATCTTCTGCACTGGCTTTTAAAAAGCTCCAAATTCTCCCATTTCTCTCACTCTCTCACGTCATTCTATTTAATCCGCGCCTTTTTTTTCCCTTGGTCGTACGATATTTTACCTTTCCCCAAACAGCCAGTATTGTCCTACGTGTCCGCCACGTCGGAATTGGTTGCCTGGTACACGTTGTTTCGTTCCCCACCTGATTCCTCCCCCTCCAAAGGAGAGGAAATCCGACAGTCAGTCACGAGACGTGGGACCAGAAAAAGAGTGGGACTCGGCGCTTTAATGGGAAAAAGACGGGAGGGAACCGGGAAAGTAGAGATTTTGGGTTTGGGTGTGCGATTGATTACCGATTTAAATACGGTTTTTTTTACTCCTCGTCATGGGCCCACGGCCCACGCCCTATCAATGTCTAATAGTCATGCATATTGCGTGACTTGAAGATTGCTTTCTAAATATCTTGAAAAATAATTCAAATATAAATAAAAGGTTTCATTAGTCTTTCAATTATATGGATTAATTATTTTATTTATATTTTATTTTAAGATGACATATTCAGAATTTTAATTAATAAAAATTTCGACTGGATTTGGATTGAAAAAACATTTGGGCCAACATTTGTACGTCATCGGCCCAAATCATTCTGCTTTATATACGCCGAAATCGACCGTTTAAAACATTTTCTTTTTTGAATTACAGAGCTTCTTACTCTAAACACTGATAAAAAAGAACCCAGAAATTTCTGCGATTAAAGAATCAACAATGGGAACGGAAACGCGGGTAAAAGTCTCATCAGAGCGTGAAAAGTGGGAGAAAATATTTCAAGGTTTGGTTAAGATTCTTAAATCTCAGCAACAGAATCTTGAAACTCTTGCTCAAGAAAGGAAGGTTCTTGAAGATCGGATAAAGTTGCAGTACGAACGGTGGGCCTCCGATGTTCGTCTCTACGAAGGCCATATCTCTCAGGTAGAAGTTTTTGAATTTAGGGTTTTGAAAATTTTATTTATTTATGTCTTTTTGTTGTTTAGATGAAGAGTGTTTTGGAATCAAAAGAGATCGCGTGTGTGCTCGAGGCTGCCAAAGCCGATTTGATGGTAGGATTGAAGCACAGAGAAGCTGATTTTTGTAAATTGAAATTAGGTATGTGTTTCCCCCCATGATATTTGCTCCCCCCCCCCCCCCCCTAAAAGTTCATTTCGAAAGTGAAATCTTTTATGTGGGTTTGATCAGAAATTGTTTTTTTTTTTTTAAATTTAGTATTAGTGATGTTTATATTTGTTTAATTGTTTTATTACAGAAGAAACAGAGGATGAATTGTGTGATTTCATAGTCTGGTTCGACATCCTCCTTAAAAACTCGAAAGTATGTTTTTGATGTTTTTTTCCTCTTTTCATAGTTTACACTGTAAAAATTTCTAAGGTATAATTCATTTCATTAAATATAGGATGTCCCCAGAGAAACCGAAAAAGAAATGGCAAGATGTAAGGATTGTGGCTCAAAGTTTATTACTTCGACGGAATTAGAAGTCAATTTACGGAAGCTAAAGCTTGAATACGAGAATCTCGCTTCAGAAAAGAGTTCTCAGATTGCCTCACTTATGGCAGAGAATAAGTTTGCATGGAATCAGTTAAACATTCTTGAAAGTCATTATATGGATAAATTAAACAGCAAGCATTCTGAACTTGAAAATGCTAATAGGAAAATCGAGGTACTTATTTCCAATATGGAGGACCTGAGCTCATCCATTGCTGAGAAGAATGAAATAAATGAGAGATTAAAATCCGAAGTGTCTCAAAAAGAGGCTGATGCAAATAGATTAAATGAAGAAGTTTCTAAATTATCAAGGGAGGTAGAGTTGTTAAGGAAGTCAAGAAATTTTTCTTGTACACCTGTGATAAGACGTTGCTCAGAAGGCGGAAGAACATCTGTTCTGAGAGGTGAGAATGGTGGCAGGGATGGATTCCACGGTATTATGAAGAAAGAACAATATGTTCACGTTCCGGATGTTATGAAGGACAACGGAATGGTACATCGTAGTCAATTTAGCTTAAATATTGATTTATTTGATTTTGACATGAAATTCTTTTAGTTCTTCTTGATAATTGGCAGATGGTTTAAGAGTTGTTTTATGCACTTTGTTGTTCCCATCTTTCTGGTATGACGATTTACTGCTCTCCCTTTCCGGCAGTAGGAGGCAGAAGTCGAAGTAGCATTTTCTCCTTTGCACCATGGAAAGCATTTTGTCCTTCTTTCAATTGATTATGTAATATGTGCTTTGTGGCCATGAAGGGACTGGTGGACTGCTACCATTATTGTTGGCTGCAAAGTATTGTTATTCTTCATTTGTGGCCTCTAGGACCTTAAATTTCCCCTGCATAAACAACATCGAGAAAGTTCTCGTGCTTGATTTCTTTATCCCCTAGTTTGATTTCTTAATACCAAAGTGAATTACTTGCTGTTTTTTCATATAAAATATCCATCAACCAACCAAAACTTAACTTCCCTTATTGTTGTTTAGGGAAGCAGAAGTTTGAAGAGAAAAAAGGATGAAGAAATACCCGTTTCGAGAACTCCAAAATTGTTCAGTTCTACATTTAAAGTTCCCAGATTGAAAGCCTCCTCTCCCAACACAAGTTGACCTCTTGTATCTTCTTGGCTTGTAACTTGTAAGTTAACTCATTCATGTACATTTTATTCCGTTGTCTCTCGTATTGTTTTGCGTCTTCCATATCCTGAAAGTGAGTATTTCTGTATCTCTTACCAATTATCATTTATATTAGGCTAATTATTGATGAATTAGTGTTCCTGGTTGTCATAGCAATCAGAATCCTTCTAATGTGCACTATAGGCTGTAAAAGAAAGTGATCGACAAGGTGACTTGTAATGATTATAAACCTAAGGACCTTCCCTTTATAAACTAACCGACAATCTCGTCTAATTCAGTTCTTATTGTCATTACCAGAAGCTATGCAACCATCACGACCGTGCTCCAAGGTGGTGAGTTTCTGGTTCTATGCTCCTTTTCCCTCTGTCATTGAACAAGGAATCACGGACTTCCGATTTCTCTACTTTCTCGCAGCTCATATGTAGTTGATGTACCAATAAAAGAAACTTATGTTTCCAAAAATGTAAAGAGGTGGAGGAGCAGGAGATATGGAGGTTATTAGTGTCTGCCTTGTCCATCCTTGCTTCTATTGAGCCTCAATCGTCGAATCCGAGTCAAGCTCGAGCTCCTTACAACTTGGACCGAGTTCAGCTTGGTTTAATTACACACCCCTTTTAGTCTATGAGAACCGAGTTTCTTCGATGAATCTTGTTTTCAGTTAATCAATGAAGGATGAATAAACACTTAGATGAATCTTGTTAACGGTGTAAAAACACTTGGAATACATGAATAAACATGTAATTAATGTATTGTTTCTTGAAAACTTTGAATGTAAGCTTGAGTTGTATGCAGGAGAAGCATGACAAGAAAGCTTCGATTAATAGGGAAGGAAGAAAAGGCCCGTACGTAATGATCAAAGTGTAAGATCTTAAATTCGTTATTAAGAATAGGTAAATTTCACCGGAGGTCTCTTATGTTTATCCTGTGTTTTCTTCACTTAAGCGGATGTAATACGTTAATAAAAATCAAACTCTTAATGCCCATTGTCCGTCGAGGAGAATGACAATTGTATATTGGAAGAGATTTCTTAGGAGAGATAATATTCGGGGAAGCTTTTTGAAGATAATTAATGCATGGGTTTTTATTTTATTTTTGGCGTACACTTGTTTGGCTTGATAAGTATTTAATATATATATAATTTAAATACTTATTTATCACTTAAGCCTTCTTTATTCGTCGAATGGAAGATGAAATACTTTTATTTCAAGCCATTAAAAAAGCAAAAATTAAACATATCTTAGGAAAGACAACACAGTAATAGAGCAGAAATTCATTCAAGCACTATTCACTACACACTATTATTTGTACTTTGTAGTAGGGAATGTATACGGGCAGGGAAGGTTGTCACTCTCAAACCTTCAATCGGGTTCGTCGCATTTTCTTTCAAAGTCTAATAGTTCTCCTCCACACCATCGTCCTCGTACTCGCCCTCCTCCTCATCCTCCACAGTCGCATCCTGGTATTGTTGGTACTCTGCAACCAAGTCATTCATGTTGCTCTCTGCTTCAGTGAACTCCATCTCATCCATCCCTTCACCAGTGTACCAATGCAAAAAGGCCTTGCGACGGAACATTGCAGTGAATTGTTCACTTACCCTCCTAAACATCTCCTGGACTGATGTCGAGTTCCCAACGAAAGTCGACGACATCTTCAGGCTCTTTGGTGGAATATCACAAACACTGGACTTCACATTATTCGGTATCCACTCCACAAAGTACGATGAATTCTTGTTCTGAACGTTCATCATCTGTTCATCAACTTCTTTGGTGCTCATCTTGCCACGGAACATAGCTGAAGCTGTTAAGTAGCGACCGTGGCGAGGGTCAGCAGCACACATCATGTTTTTGGCATCCCACATCTGCTGAGTCAACTCTGGGACCGTGAGAGAAATGTAGTGCTGGGAACCACGGGATGTGAGGGGTGCAAACCCAACCATAAAGAAGTGAAGACGTGGGAATGGTATCAGGTTCACAGCCAACTTGCGCAGGTCAGAGTTCAGTTGTCCGGGGAACCTCAGGCAGCATGTTACACCACTCATAGTTGAGGAAATCAAGTGGTTCAGATCTCCAACTGCAGGATTAAAAAGGCAGAGTTAGTTTCAAGTTTATTGCAAACCATGGTCCCATCAAGATTAATATTTCATCACTCACAGCTTGGATTAGTTAGCTTCAATGTCCGGAAGCAAATATCATAAAGTGCCTCATTGTCAAGAGCCATGCATTCATCAGCGTTCTCAACTAACTGGTGCACAGAAAGGGTCGCGTTATACGGCTCCACAACTGTATCCGAGACTTTGGGTGAAGGGAAAACAGAGAATGTCATCATCATCCTATCTGGATATTCTTCTCTGATTTTCGAAATCAAGAGAGTTCCCATTCCAGAGCCAGTGCCTCCTCCAAGTGAATGGCATACCTGGAAGCCTGGTCCAGTAATAACATAAACAAGAGAGATTCATCATCAAATTCAAAGGGAAATGACCATGTTATTTAACTCAAAAGATTTCCCCATCACTAAATGCAAATAATTAAACAATAGTGACTTTTAAAAACTAACCCTTCTCATAAAGCAACAGAATTCACCCAATAGATCAACATAGTTACTATAATTATAATAGCAACAAATCAAATATTTCACAGCAGTCATACCATTATAGGATGATGATAGTATGTGTTTGTCTTTTCCAGATAGATCTGGATCCAGAAATATGACTCTTTTTTCTTACTACTTTTAATGTTTTGCATAAAACGAGATCTGATACAGTGATACTCATGCCAATGTTACAACTTACCATTTGATTGTTATTGTTTTTAGATTGATACAAAGTCACATGGCGAATGCATATCAGCATGTTAGTCACGATTCCTCATGCTCATTTAGAGATCATTTTTTGCTTCAAGATTCAGATGTTAAAATATTGGCCAAGCCATAATAATAATGCAAAGACTGCATCCATATGATGATGAGCTGGTAAGTGTCCCCAACGTTCTACCAAATTCATTAAAAAATGTTATCAAGCTTCCATCAGTATTGTCAATAGAATAAAGAACAAAATAACTTGCTGTTGGGCAATCAAAATCATACAATGAAGAGAAAAAATAGAAAAAGGAAAACCCATATAGAAGCTTATTTAAACAAATATATTTATATATCTCAGAAAAGGTAGATAAAGACCCATGGTCACTTTAGCCTCCACACCCTGCAAAAAGAAGCTTACTAATAAACAGGGTAGTCTAAATCATTGGCCAACACAAGAAAAAGGTGGATCATGGAACAAAGTAGCAGCCATTCCATGTAATTTGCACAATGAACAATCAATTATAATTTTAAAGATCTAGATATTGTTTACAGATTGTTAGAAGGGTAAAAATGAGATGATTTCACCTTGATATGCTCATTGCTGAAAGTAAGGAAATCAAACGAGCAACAGAAAGAGCAGTTCTATATCGTTGCCAGGAAAGTGCTATTGCAACCCAAACAGAGATAAGAGTTACAAACTTCGAGGCGAAAACGAGAGAGTAAACCGCCATTAAAATAACACTCCTAGAAACAATTCTACGAAAATCAAGGGCTCAATGCAGATTTCCCGAAATCTAATTTCTAGGAGAATAAACACGAGAAACAATTCCGATTACTATGAGAATGTAAAAGCAGTGAAATAATGTTAATGCGTATACCTTGCAAGCAATCACAATTCTCAGCCTCTTTACGAACAACATCAAGAACAGAATCAATCAACTCAGCACCTTCAGTGTAATGACCTTTGGCCCAGTTGTTTCCGGCACCAGATTGTCCAAACACGAAATTATAAGGCCTAAATATCTGGCCGTAGGGACCAGATCTGATACTATCCATTGTCCCCGGGTTCGAGATCCATGAGAACCGCACGAGGGACATACCTTCCACCTGAAGCCTCATTGTAATACACATTGATCCGCTCCAGTTGGTTTTCAGATGACTCGCCATCCGCATTGAACCTACCAGAAGGATCAATGCCGTGCTCATCGCAGATAACTTCCCAAAACTTGGATCCGATTTGGTTCCCGCATTGGCCTCCTTGAACGTGAAGGATTTCTCTCATCGTTGATTGTTTTCGAAACAGAAAAAGGAGAATAGAGAGGTTTTATTAGGGTTGGGAGAGGAAATGAAACGAAATGGTGAGGAATAAGGAGATTAAATGATATTCTTGAAGGGCTGTCTGTCTGTCGATGAGTGGGGCGTTTGATATTTTGTGTGCGTGTGAGAGAGAGTACGGATATCAGCTAACCGCCCATGCAAAGGAAGGGGGCGTTGCGTTCCTTAGGGACGTGAGGCGCAATTTTCCCAATTTGATGTTTTTATTTAGATTAAATTGCATATAATGTTCTTATACTATGCACTTTGTTTTTGAATTTAATCTCTTTTATATAATTTGATTATTTCTATTTTAAAAATGTATACTTTTAATTTTGAGGATAATTTGTTTCTATTAATATATAATCAAGTATATTTTTTGGATGTCTTTGAGACAACCGTAGACCATTTTATTTATCGTTACGGAATCATTATACTCTTTCTAAAAAAGATATCTGATAAGATATACAGTTTCACCGTTTATATATTTGATACTTCTTTTTTTCTTTTTTACTATGTGATTAATGCTCCTTATTTTTTTTTTCAGGCATAACATTATACTCATATCCATGAGAGGCACAGGAAATGTGACTTCATCTGGCGACGCTAATATTCAAAGGCGTAAGACCATGAATTTAATTAAAAACGAATTATTTTTTAAGCACATACTATCAAAGGAATACCTTTCCAGTAGTTTGCATTTCAATTCCCTACAGGCTGCAGCACAGTAAAGGAGTAGGAATAGAGGAAGGAATTAAGGCTCTAATCAATTAATTCAGTTTACAAATACAAGCGTCTCATAAAGGAAATGCCTCTGAATTTGCACATTAACTCCTCATTCATTACTCTTAACCTCGATGGAAAACATATATAAAAAAGAACTAGAAATCAGGTTCAGTAAACAACACTGTGGGATCTTCCAATCTTTCTCCAACAGAAACCAAACTTAAATGCCAAGAGATTACCTCTCGTGAACAAATAGTGCTAATCTCAAATTTCAACCTATCATCATCCATTCATCCAACACGTTTCTTCGGGTAGGCTATATTGGTGCCTATTTAAGAAGAAAATAGCATGAATTTCTGGGCCTCCCCCCCCCCACACACACTAAAACCATAAACGAGGGTACAAAAGATCGAATCCGAGGATCAGCAGACGTCAAGAACAGCCTCTAGGCAGAAGCAAAGACATCAGAGTTTGGGCATCAAGTAGAAGTGCAGGGAACTCTCCTAAGAGGAGTTTTGGGAAAGAAATGGCTTTGAAGGTTTCACACATAAATATATTGGATGGTTTATCTCAAGCAAACATAAAGGGATTCAAAGAATTTACCTTAAGTCTATAGTCCATTAGGCCTTAAGATTTATTTAGTATTTTTAGATTTTCTTATATAAAACTAAACCATATTCATTTTCAGCTATGTTTTTCTGTCAGGTGGATAAAAAGGGGAGTGCCCGAGTGTCGTAACCAGGCGATGGAGCGGACACCCATCCCACATAAATAGCGAGTATTGACCACTCATCATATCCCGTTAACTGCCTGAAGGATCATGACTTAACTCGTTGTAGCACATATATTTTATAGGAGATACCAACTCTTATCTTTTCTCCGTAGGCCGTGTGGGATTATCAATCCAGAGTATTTTCTTTAAAACCAGCTTAACCAATTCTACGTAGTGAAAAACACAAGGTCTCCAGGTTGACTCTAACTGTTTGCTTTGTGGTGCTGAACTTGAGACTCGTGACCATCTGTTTGGAGACTGCGCTTTTCGACTCAGGTGTGGAACCTAATTGCTTTGGCTTGCAGAAAACAGTGGACTCAGAGGATGAACTGCAAACTTTGACTGGTATCTAAAGTTTGGAAAAGGCAAATCTATGAGTGTAGTAATTGTAAGATTGGCTTAACGAGGTTTTAAATACTATGTCTGGAATGAAAGAAACTGTAGGTTATATGGGAAACAATCACGTTCAGAAGCTGCTATTTCTGAACAAATTAAGCAGGAAGTTAGATTACGGTTTAATTTTTGCCAGCATACTTTTGATTGGTGTTTTGCCACGGACTTCCACCCGCTGTTACGGACGGTTTAAGGTCCCGAGTACGTCCATTGAAACCAAGGGAAAGGTATTGTTTTCGTTTGATCTATAATAACTTCGTTTCGTCTCTCGACTTCATCGTGTGTTTGATGTCATTTTGTAAGTAACATCTGTGTTCATTGTTTTCCCTTCTTTTGCCATATACAACAGAGCACATCAAGGCTTTGGATGGGTTGGAGAATGGGCAACTACTAGGTTAGTGAAGCTCTCTCTATTTCTTTCAATTCATGTGAATTTCAATGAGTTGGTATAACATTATACCAATGTTTTCATAGTGTTTGTTTTCCTACGACAACATCGAATTCGGAAAAAATGCAGACCCAAATGATACCCTCACTTGGCATCAAACACTTCAGCATGCAGATAAACAGAAGACGGATGAATGCATCCTCTAATTGGTGGCATGGCTTTCATCATTTGGCAGATTAATTAAACTTATAACTGTTTTAATTTGGTTTTCCTTCAAGATCGGGATCAGATGGTTAAAATGGGAGTGCCCGAGTGTCGTAACCAGGCGTTGGAGCGGACACTCATCCCACATAGATTGCGAGTACTGACCACTCATCATATCCCGTTGACTGCCTGAAGGATCATAATTGTTCTGGTAGTCGCACATCTACTTTATAGTAGATATCAACTCTTATCTTTCCTCCGTAGGCGATGTGGGATTACCAGTCCAGCGTAATTTTTTAAAACCAGCTTAACCTATTAAATAAGCAAATCAACCGTTAATGATAATTTATTCCTCTATTATTTTCTTCGGGTTAATTATTTGGTCACTGTTTATTGGGTATATATTGATTTGAACTTTGTTTATTTATTCATGGACAGTTATACTTACACAATATCGAATTGAATTATGAATTTTCAATTCTAGTGATTTTTTAGATTCAAAGTAAAGCTGAAATTATAGATATATTGTCAAAACACATCAACGTGTAAATCCAAAAGTAATTCAATATCCCCTAAAGAAAGCGTGCGGCAGAGAATCCAATCCAGGCAAACTCACGTGAATGCTCATTGTGTTCAACACCTTAGTGTCTGTGTTCAGTGTATTTGTCCATCTTCCAGAACCCACACGCCATTTCTTCCATTTTCTCAATGCGAAGTACAAAGCATGGATCAACCGTCTCTTCACTCGTATCGAAACACATGTCGCCGACACCCGACCTTCACATGGCAATGGTCAAATATTCAAACGGTTTTAAATTTAATAATAAATAGATCTTTTAAAGACTTTAATAATAAACCGACGTAATAATTAATTAATTCAATTATAAATTTAAGAATAAATATATTAATTTTCTTTTAAATTTTTTTAAATAAAAATTTAATCACTTAAGTATCACTCGATTGAACATATAAGTTTCTACAAAACTTATGTATCTTCAAAATATTCTAATTACACGATAATTAATCGCAATATAAAGGCAAAAAATAATTTCTTAGATTATGAAATGAACTTGATAATAACAAATTTTGGTACGGTCAAGCAATACTCGAAAAACTGCGATTAAAATCTCGTTGGATTAATATATAAAATATTGAAAGAGGTTACAGTGTATATAGTAAATGAAAGATTTTATTTTTTATTTTTTATTTTTTATTTTCATGAAAAAAAATAAAAAATAACATATCAGGTTAGTGTTTTTAATAAAAATAATGAGAAAAAACAAAATAAAAATAAATTAAAAATCAAATAATTTTAATAAAAATTTTAAGATTTTTTATAATTAAAATAAATATATTTTTAAAATTCGGTGATGAATGATATATTTTATCGACACTAAAGCATGTCGTGTTTGTTGTTTCAAGTAAATCCACCCATTGTTTTCCCAATTTTCTGGTTTTCTCCACAACCGCAAATATTTGTGGGCCGATGACGCCGGTCTATCCCTTTCTACAAGCAAAATTTTCGATCACAGGTAGGGTGAGGTGTGGCAACCTACAAGCATAACCGCATACCTTGCTTAATAATAACTACCCCTCCAAGACTCCAAACCATGATAAAGTCCACGCCCCACCGCCCCCACGGTTGCTGCACGGCTTAATGTCAACCTTCTCCTCCCAATTGATTTTATGTAAGGTTGGCCAACTGGTGCCAATTGGCTACATTTTTCTGTATGTTTGACTTCATACAAGTGTCATTTAACTCGCTTACATTCAATAAGATTCCGAAGAATCGGTGAGTTACTGCCAGCTTGACAACCCGGTCGTAGCACGTTGATTAAAAGATTCTGAAACGCCGACGATTCTCTGAGTCAACATTTGATATAACGGATAAGATATTACCTGTTGGCTGTTGGTAATTTTGTTAACCCTACTGGTCTAACTCGGCTTCACTCAACTGTATAAATACCCCTAGCCATCTTTCCTATGTTCCTCCAACTTAAAAATCTCGAACCGAACAAACAAACAAAAAAAAATCAACGATAATGGCTTCCTTCATCTCTTCCTCGGTTCATTTTATGGGATCCAGAGTTTCCATCAAGGAACAGAGCTCCATGCCGACACATGTCCATTTCCGGCAACTTCGCGTCTCGGCCGCCCGTTCATCGACGGCCGAGAGGCCGGTTTCACATATTGCTTGTCCGTCATCGCTGTACGAAGTATTGGGGATTCCGAAGGGTGCCACGTGTGACGAAATCAAGGCTGCTTACCGGAGACTGGCGCGGGTTCTACACCCTGATGTCTCAGCTGGTCGAAACGACGACGCCACCAACGAGTTCATCAAAGTACACGAAGCTTACTCTACGCTGTCGGATCCTGCGAAACGGGCCGATTATGACCGAACGTTGTTGTTCAGGCCAAGGCGGTCTTTTTCTCTTTCTGTCGAACCGGTTAGCGGTTCAACTTCTCAATTCTCTAGTTATACGAAGCGAACATGGGAAACTGATCAATGTTGGTGATATTTTGTATGAACTGTGAAATTCAGAGATGGGTTTTGGCTAATTATCATTCTTTGGGGATTTTTGTTTTTTAGGAATTGCTAAGTTTGCTTGTAAATATAAGTATTTTTTACAGGTGATTTTGCCATTCAAATCCACAGTTCAACTTCGCTGTTTAATCCAAATCTAACACCAAAATTTACCTTTAGATTCATGCCCAAGCCCAACTATGAACACTGTCCAGCAAAATAATACTCATTCTCAAGTTTGGGCCAACAGGGAATTATCTGTATGAAATGATAATAGGAGGCGTGTCGGAACCTTAATGCTTTTACCATACAATTGTCTTCCATCGGGCCGCTTGTCAACTGTCACCGGAGCGGAGCTCGTGCGTTGGTCGAACAGAACATGGCACGGCTTGTAAGGTCTCTAAGGCAATGGCCGCCATTGCAGCTGCAGCTGCAGTGGCAGTATCACTGCTCTTCTCGGATACTAACAGTACCAATTAACGCACCTTCCCATTGTTTGTATTTCGCCACTTCAACTTCCTCCCGCGGGAACGCTCGTCACCGCCCACGCGGAATCAGATTATCCAATGCCCCATCTACATCTAATGTCCAAGAAAGCGAAACCAGCGACGACTCGGAGTCCGATGTAAAGAAGAGCCGCAACCAGAAGAAGCGCGAGGCTCGTCGCGCCGTCCGTTGGGGTATGGACCTTGCTTCCTTCTCCAACCCGCAAATCAAACGTATCCTCAGGTACAGTTCAATCCAAAAAAAAAACATATTTATTTGAGCTTTTGAAATTGTACATACTGAAAGCTAACATCTTTATTTTTAATTTTTTTAGAGTGGCTTCTCTCGAACAAGATGTTTTCGATGCTTTAATGTTAGTTAAGGTACTTAAGAAATTACAAAAAAAATGAAACGCCTTTAGGGTAATGTTGTAAAATATGTTATTGACCACAAGGTGTTTGTATTTTGGTTGCAGAGACTAGGCCCTGATGTTAGAGAGGGAAAGCGAAGGCAATTCAGTTATATTGGCAAGAGAAGTTTATTTGATGTCAATTGATTATGTTCCTTTAGCTTATACGCAATGTAAGTCTGTGCTTCATACTTGTTTTGTGTTAGGGAAACTGCTTCGAGAAGCAGAACCCGAATTGATGGAAGCTTTGATTCAAGCTACAAAAGTAGGTGACCAGAAAACATTGCAGGCTTTAGCTGGTTCAAAGGCACAAGTAACTAAAGAAGAAGATGATGAAGATGATGATGATCCATTCGAATATACTGTAATTCAAGTTTGATTTTAAGACCTACAATAAGCATAAGATTATTACAGTCACATTACACTTATAGTGTTGTCTTACAGTTTTCTTTACGTGCTGCAGTCACAGGAATTAGTTAACATTGCAAATAGATGGTTTGATGGGTTGATCAGCAAGGACATTGAAATTACAAATGAAGTGTTTTCGATTAGCAGCATCGATTTTGATCGTCAGGTAAGCAAACTAAGTTAAAAGTTGTACATTTGTTGCCAAAGTTCTCTTAGTCAGGACTGCTTTGATCTGTATGTAGCATTGGATGCTTGGGGCTAGTTAGGCTAGCAAACCGGTCCAAATTCTTTGCCTTTAAATGCTTCAACAAGTGCCCTGCATGAACCCCTTATACTTCTCTGTTGAGCTGTTGGCTGTTGCATTGCTCAAAAGTCGAATTGGTCCTCATTTTTCGGTTTGCTTTTATGTTCATTCATAAGTTATGTCTCTTTTCTCTTTCTTTTTGATAAATAACAGATTTTATCTATCTAAGAAGGTATTAAACTGCTACCGGTACAGATTCCTCTACATACACAACTTAAAGCATCTCAACTTAAATCCCAATCATCGGAAGGATTTAATCGAATCATTTGCAATGCTCCTTAGACCTGCAAGCCATAATTATACTGCAGCCTCTATATCACCAAGTACCGCTCACTTGTCGTCAGCTCTAAACCAAACCTCATACATATTGGCAAAATTCCAAGTTTTCCTACCGTTTCCCTTGCTGCTGATTCAGATAGGAAGATATCCCTCCACTTCCCTTATTGCTGGTTATAAGCCCAAATCTGATGCATATAGGTGATTCCGAGCCATGCTACACTTGTTGCCTAATTGAACCAAGTCTGATATTTATATTGAATTCTGAGTTATATTATTGCTTGGGATAATTTAATAAGAACCTTTCTTTTGAGCCTGGCAACACCACAACAGCCGAGTGCACTTCATCACCCAAGCTGCTCCTCTGTTTGTCAGTTGCTTGATATATTGCCGGTAGGATTATTTCATCGAGTAGTGTTACTTTGGCAGGAATTGCATAAACTTGTTCGAAGAGTTCAAACGAGTCGAGAACAAAGCCGGAATTCGACTGAAGAAGACAATGCAAAAGTAGAAGCAGCGGTAAAGAGTGCCGAGAAGTCCCTCACCCGTTTTCTTCGTACCCTTGCCAAGCAGTTACTAACAGAAGAGAGTTTTGACTAATTTGTTCTGTAATATTGTTATTTGGTTCGAAATGTAACATTTTTATCTTGTACCATACTTAAACCCGTTTTCTTATGCATGCTGTATTACATACGATTAAAGTCTTAGCAAATAGCAATGTGGCATGTTCTGCTGCCCAATCTATAAAGCACGGTTAAAACATGATTAAAACCTTTTTGGTTTATTTTTTTAAAAAAATAGTTGTTTAAAATAGGTTAACGATTGACTGAAATGGTATTTAAAAAATAAAATGGATCTCGAATCTAATGAATATTTTCAGCTTTTAAAAAAATCTTATGGAAATATAAGTACCATTGTAGATAAAAAAAATCGAGCGGAAGGAAATAAAAATCTCAGCCTAACACCGCAACTTGTCTCAAAATCCGGTCGAGTAGACACCATAGAGTTTTGCCGACTTCTAGTTTGGCCCACATTGACGTTAGTTTCCGAAAAGCTGAAATTCCCTTATAAAAGCCCATGTTGTATCGCCATTGAAGAATCTCACACTTTCCCAACACCCATTTCTGAAGAAGGAGAAGAGTGTTGGATTTTGCCCATACCCCAACATCCTCTTCTTCTTTCTCATTTTTGTAATAGGATTCTCCTTGCAAAACATAAAAATCTACCTTAATGGCTCAAATTACACTTGTTGCTGCTGCTTGTGTTCTTGTTCTGTCACATTCCTTTTTACCAGGTATTTTCATTTTGGAAAAATATTGAAAAATGTTCAGTCAGTTCTATCTTTAAGTATTAGATTTTGGTTTCATTTTTTCTTTTTGATTACGTTGTGAACAGGAGTGAAAGGAACAACCTTTACCATAGTAAACAAATGCAATTATGTGGTTTGGCCTGGAATTCTCTCGAACGCCGGCGTTCCGACGCTTCCCACGACGGGTTTCATTCTCCAGAGAGGCGAAACCAAAACCATTAACGCGCCGGCATCATGGGGTGGTCGGTTTTGGGGAAGAACCCATTGTTCCCAAGATTCCTCCGGAAAATTTTCATGTCTGACTGGCGATTGTGGCTCCGGGAAGCTGGAATGTTCGGGGAACGGCGCTGCTCCACCAGCCACTTTAGCCGAATTCACTTTAGACGGAGCCGGCGGTCTTGATTTCTTCGATGTCAGTTTGGTCGACGGTTACAACGTCCCTATGTTAGTGGTTCCTCACGGCGGCACGGGGCAAAACTGTACCTACACCGGCTGCGTTGGGGATCTCAACGACTCGTGTCCTTCAGAGCTCAAGGTGATGAATACAGACGGTAGAGCTGGCGGCGTCGCATGCAAGAGCGCTTGCGAGGCCTTCCGCCAGCCCCAGTACTGTTGCAGCGGCGCGTATGGAACACCCGACACTTGCAAACCATCTTCATACTCGGAGGTGTTCAAGAGAGCTTGTCCACGCGCCTACAGCTACGCCTATGATGATAGAACCAGCACGTTCACATGCGCTAAAGCTGATTACACGATTACTTTCTGTCCTTCACCGAACACTAGGTAACGTTTCTAACCATTTTACAGGCTTACAGCTCCTAACGTTAATGTCCTAAAAGGAAAATCATCGTCACGAAAACAAGGTTCCGTAATTATAAACGTTGGCGTGAAACTTTCACGTGGCTCTGGAGAAAAATTTGCCATCATCATATGTCGGTCGGCTGTTTCCACTTTTTACACGTTTTCGTGCCGAACCAGCTTACCATCCGGTTGTCTTTACTCTTTAATTCGATATCAGAATTCGACTCTATTTAATATGTGAGTAGAATTTTGATACCGAACATATTTTGCTGTTACGTTACGTTAGAGATATTATTATTTTTTGTCGGGGCTTTTAACGGTTAGTTTTGGCACGTAAATCTGCAGCCAGAAATCATCAGAAGGGCAGGATACGGAAACAACTGCATCGACGACTTCACCTCTAGTATTCAACAGCGCAATGGTGTACGAAGGTGCGTTCGAGGAGAGTGGTGCATCGCCGCCCATCTTCGCCCACTTGTTCCGATCACACTCGATTGTTTGGCTCGTCGGAATCATAATGGTGATGCGATGGCTGTTATAAGTTGTCAGGTTTTGAGTAGCTTTATGCCGTCGGCTAAAAGTAGGCCTCATCTGAGATTGTCCCGTTGCGGATGTGGATGTCCATATCATGCATGGGCCGTGGCCTACGTTGATGTGGCTCATACGTCGATTGAGTGGAAGAAAAGAACTTAGGGATGAAATTAGAGGCTTTTAGTTATAAGAAATATTTTATAGCTTTATTTTTATAGGTTTATAAATTTTAAGTTTTTAATAAATTTATTTTTTAAAAATTTAAAATGAGTCGCATTGTAATATTATTTTTTATTAAAAAAATTGGCAACATAGCGTTTAATAGTGTTTGTTGTGATTGGTCCAGCTGTTAGTAATAGGATGATAATGAATCGAACTTTATAAATTTTAAGTTCAATTTAATTAATAATCAGACTTTCAAAAAAATCAAAGTTCAATCCAAGTTTATTTACATAAATCTAAATCCAATGAATTAAAATATCTAAAATTTAAATAGAAAATTTCAAATTTAAGTTTTTTTTTTAAGAAACAACTCAAACAAATATTTTTAAATTTATAGTATAAACAAATCTCAATAAATATTGCAACCTAATATAAAACAAATAAAAGTAACAGCTAAAATTTTTTAAATATAAAAATTTTAAATATTTTTATTATGGTTTATATATGAACTGAATTCATATCAAATATGAATTAAGATTGAATTCGAATCTAAATATGATAATATTCATATCCAATCTAACTCTTATTAGGATTCAAATCTTTTATGTATTCATTTTATTTTATTTTTTCTAATTAAATCGAACTCGAATAAAATTTAAATTATATTATCATCTCTATTAATCGAATTTCCTGGTCGACTTGATAGGACGTTCCAACGAATAAATTTTTATCAATTTCATTATTGAATATTGATAAGCCTTTTTATCGACACTCGACAACATGCTGCATGCAACAATTTTTGTGTGGTGACCATAGATTTAAAGACAAGATGAATTATTATTATTATTATTTACAAGATGGTAATCAATTGATCACACATGTGCAACTTGTGATGTTACTAGACTATGAGCTAAAGTAAATATTTTCTTCGATTTTAGGGTTATTAGAGTGGTCCAGGGTTAAGAAGTTTGATGCTTTAATTTGGATGTTTGAAAGTCCTTGATGTACAAGTGACAGTCATTCGTATAGATTTTAGATGGTTTATTTTCTTTGAAACAAAAAATTAACTATTAAATAGAATAAAAAAATATATAAATATTTAAATCAATAAAAATAAATATAAATAACGTCAATCTATAATAAAAGATAAAACCATCGATATAAATATAAAAACGTATAATAATAAAAACACAATGACAAAACAATTAATATTACAATTTAATCGTGAACATGAAATATTATTAACTGTGAAAGTTTATCCAAATCAAACAAGTTTTATCTTGATTGATCAATACGATATTAATAAAAAACAAAATAAAAAAAACAATTAATTGACCGAAATTAAAATAAAAAACCCAAAAGACATGAAAATATAAAAAGGAGTTATTCTTATTAAAACACTAAAAACAAAAATATAATATAACATACTAAAAAAGTTATAAAACGGTTGAGGACTAACATTAAAAATATTAATATCATTATCGGTCAAATAAAAAAAATATTATGGTTAAGTTAGATATAAAAACCCCTTCAGTAAATGTTTTCAGAGATAGTTGAATCCATCCCTTGTATGTTGGCACTGGGCAGGCAGCGTCTCTAGGCACATTTTTGGTTGAATGTATGACAAAAACGGTCCATATTGTCAATGTTGATAAGTTTACAATAATTGCTGATACATATACATAGATAATTTGAGAGGCTAATAGAATGAGACAGCTGGAGTTTGTCAAAACTATCATCACTTTATATTTATTACCCGGATTCATAATATCATTTTTTAAAGAAATTAATACTTTAAAACTAACAAGTGCCTTAATAAAAATCAGATAATATTTACTTAAAAGATATAAATTTAAATCGTTTATTTATTAAGTATATATTCGTTATCAAAGATTTAAAAATATATATGAACAAATATTATCTTGTAATCATTTTAAAATATTATTTTAAAAAATAAATATGCAAACTATAATAAAATTCAATAAAAAAGGCTTTTACTTGTATAAATCAAGCTGAGTTTATTTTTTTATGTAAGATATTCTTCGATTGATATGTTTTTCTTTTTCTTTAATAAAATATAATACTTTACACTAAAATTGTTAGAACTAAGTCTCTTAAGATGACCATTATTGTCTTTCATTAATATGTTTGTTGGGTTCGAATCATAATATTTTTAAATATTCATACGATTTAATAGTTTAGATACAATGGATCCCTCGATGATTTTTCCTCTAAAAAGTTGTGTCTCTTGGTTCCCTCCCTACAGAACATGACATGATCATCATCCTGCACGGCGGCCCCGTCAACCTAATCCATTACTAATTCTTTCGCCCGCCGATATACTTTACTGAGCACTTATCATGAATCTGATACGAAAGAGACCGACTCTCTCATAAACATATGATCGAACTAAAGAGGGAGAAGCAAAAGAAAAAAAAAAGAACAGAAAAAGCTAAACAAAACTCTATCCCAGTCTTGAAAAACACAGGCTTATGTCTGTCTGACGCAAATCTTTACTAAAGGTGAGACAAAGAGAGAAGAAAAGGAAGAAAATAAATATGCAGAATTATCCAAATGGAACTTTACACGAGGGATAACATGTCAAAGGACGTTCGTAGATGTTGAAACTTGAACGAACATCGCATCTTGCTCAGAGGATATTCACAGTGATTTCTTGGCAGACAAGGTCATACTCCAGTGAGTTAGAAAGTTTTAGGTGAGACAAATTAAATACAAACGGATCAGTGTATTTGGATTATAAGTTTTAGAAGGGGTAAATTAGAATTATATCATTTGAGGAGGACTAAAATGTAATTTTATCGTATAGAACTTACATTTTTTAAAAGATTTATGTGCAGTTTAATTATTTTAGGGGAATCTAGATACCTTTTCAACCCCTCTAACTTCGCATCTGGGTAGCGATGAAACAATATGAGGTGGGGAGGAGAATTCGTCACCCATCTCTGATTTTTTTTTTTTAATTTCTTTTATTAAAATTCTTTTAAAATTTGATTTTTTTTTTATGAATTTATCCCTACTTTTAGGGCTGGAAACAAATAAAACGTTCAGTGAACCGTTCGTGAAACATTCGACGAAAGTTCGTTTATGTTCGTTTATTTATTAAACGAACGAACATGAACGAAGGGCTCGTTTGTTCATTTATATTCGTGAACGTTCGGTAATCTGTTTGTTTATGTTCGTTCATTTATATCCGTTTATGTTCGTTTATTTTATGTTTGTTTAAATTTATTAGATCAAGTAAGTCGAGTCAAAAAATTTTGAGTTACTCGAGTTGATAAGTCTTATTTTATGACTCATTAAAAAACTTCTTTGTTATAGGCTAGGGGTGTTTATTGTTCTGTTAAACCGAGTAATGAATCGAACCAAAACAAAACTAGTTAATCAGTTAAATTTTAGATTTTATCTGATAATTAAGAATTTTTTTTTTAATTTTAATTATCGACTAATTCTGTTTAAAATCAGTTGATTAGCATAATTAATCAAATTAATCTAAAATATTAAATATTTAGTATATTATATATGTTATTTATGTTTGTTCGTTTATGTTCATTTATGTTCGTTCGTTTACGTTCGTTTATGTTCATTTATGTTCGTTCGTTTACGTTCGTTTATGTTCATTTATGTTCGTTCGTTTATGTTCATTTATGTTCGTTCGTTTATGTTCATTTATGTTCGTTCGTTTATGTTCGTTTGTTTACATTCGTTTATCATTTAAACGAACGAACATGAACAAGCTACAATTCTTAACGAACGGACACAAACAAAAAAATTTGTATTCGTTTATGTTCGTGTTCGTTCGTTTGTTCGGTTAAAGTTAAACGAACGAACGTAAACACAACCTCGTTTGTATTCGTTCAGTTCGTTTACGGCCCTACCTACTTTTAAACATTTATGTTTTGTCCCTTCAACCCAAATTCTAGTATCATCTTTGGGTTTGCATTATTATGAGTCCCCCACACTTGACGATGACTGAACAGAGGTTGGATAGATGTAGATGTGAATCCAAATTTGCAAGCCTATTCTAATATTTCGTTCTATTTACCATTTATAACAAAAGATCATTACACCATTTATACATAATCACCATGAATAGTAAAATAAAGTGGACTCATATATCCACTTGTAGTGCCGATGCAAAACTAGTTGACGAATTCATGGGTACACCTTTGAATGATAAGTGCGACAGCCGTTAGGTGATGATAAAGTTGGCTACTGTGCCTGTGCCTGTGCCTGTGCCCTATGGCTATGGATAATAACGTCTAAAAAAGGCCGCTAGCGCCGGCTGGAATTGCCTCACTTTCCGCTGGTAATGGACGCAGGAAAAGAAACCTAATTAACTGAAAAAAACTTTGAACACGTCACTAATTACGTCTATAAATTCTAAATTTTAAGCTTTCTCGCTCTTCAAATTTTGAGCTTATCTATTTAATAAGTCGTTATAATTTTATATTCATTAATTTGACTCCATCCAATAAAAGTAATCTAATTTTACGGGGTTTTTTTAGAATGATTGCTCCATTGGCACGAAACTTTGGGTTTTCTTTTACATGAAAAAGATAGTCTGAACTTTCCACATGCACAACGTAGACATTTTTCACTTTAGTAAAAGAGTGGCATGTGCTATGAGACATAGTCATGACCATGGCCATGCATGATGCATGATGCATATTCCTAAGCTTTTTGTTTTTAAAGTGAAAAAAAAATCTCTCTCAAAGTTTACATATTTTCGTCGACACTTTATAAAGGATATTTTTTGTTTACAATTCCCCAGACTGCATTCTTGTTTAAGCTTCTTTTAGGATTCCTAACTATAATAATGAGCTAGACAAATTTAAAGAATTAATTTAAGTTTTAAGTCTTATTAATTTATTTGTTAATTTATTATATATTATAATATTTCTGATCAATAATTTCTTATCAATAATTTATTTTTTAATATTGTTTAAAGGTTCTGGCCCTTAAAAAATATGGATTTAACATAATATTTTCGTGAATTCTATACTTATTTAATATTGAAGAGATTAAATTAATTGTTGCAATTAGCTTAATTAATGGCACAAATCTAGTAAGGAGTAAACGGCGGTGGCTTGAATTGAAGACAAAGCAACTATTACCACCGACCACCGTCGGGACGGATCAGATCCATAGGGAGTCACTTTCTCGATCCATGAAACGCTCAGTTTATAAAACAATAAATTAATCTTTAAAAAAAAATTAAAAAAGATATTAAGTAATATTTACTCCTTAAATTTGTCAATTTCTTTTAAATCGCTTTCTATTAGTTTTTGAATTTAGTTAAAAAAATAATTTGATCTAAGAGTGAGCAAAACTTAACTCGATTCAAAAATAAATAATTCAACTTGAAATAAAAATATTCGATTTATTTTAACTCGATTCGAAATTTTATAAACTTGACTCGAAACTTTTTAAATAAAGTTCAAGTTTCTAACATGTTTAAAGATCAGCGAAGATAACCAAGCTTAAAAAAAGATTATCTCTTTTTCCCTTGGTAGCCCCCAGGATTTTTAACATGTTTCTAAAAGCTAGATAAGATCCTGTGGGGAAACAAAGGATCATCCAGTCTCTGTATTACAGTTCACTCCACCTCAACCAGATGATCAAAGATTAAAGAAGACGATAAACATTAAAGTTTTGCTTCATCTGTTTCCATACTATTAAGATACCCCAAGGGAACCAGTCTTTAATTTTAATTACTTTTTATAGGATATGATATTTATACGGTGATCCTCACAACACTTATTCATAATTCGTGTTTATTGGTGATTACATATCATTACTTTTGAAAATAAATATAAAAATTAATTGTTAATTTTAAGAATTTTATCTGGCTCATGTTTTGATAATTTTTAAAAATCATTCTTTTATAAAATAAATTAAAAATAATATCTTATATAAATCAAACATGTTAAATATTTACCATGAACCAAATGGATGAATATATCCATATAGACATGTAAATTAACATTGAACCAATCATTTTAAATGTTTAAAATAATAAAATATCACTAAAATTTTTAAAATGAATCCAAATTTTATTTTATTATTATTAAAATTATACATTATTCTTGGTGGACGTAAACCGTTTACCCCTTTCTCGTACCTTCATTTATGCTTCCACTTTAAATTAAAGGGGTTTCGGGTTTAGAGTTTAGGGGTTTGGTTAGGGTATAGGGAATTAGGGGAGGTTATATTATTTTGGTATATGGTTTAAGGTTTAAGATATAAAAAATAAGGGTTAATTTAAAATTTCTGTGCAACTTTTTGACTACCATAGTAAAATTACGTCGTCTTTCTTTCGGCTTTATACAACAGCAGATCTATTTTATTCCAACGTCCACACCAGATTAAAATATTACTGTATATAAGGAGAGTATGGATAGTGTAGATCAGATAGCGTAAAATTTTCTAGGCTATCTTTGTTGATGATCTTCCGATCAACACCGTTGAAACAATCTTCTATTTTCCTTCGTAGACAAACTCCAGATGGATACTCTGATCTTCTCCATTGGTTTATTAACTTTGATCTTCGTCTTCAAAGGTAAGGTTTTTCGGAATTCTTAAAACGTTCGATGTTTAATATTTATTGTTGATGTCTCGATTCTGTGAACTCGAATATTAATGTTGATGAAACATAGCATCAACGTTGTTAATATAGATATATGTGTACAGGGATTTCAGGGGATACATTTACAATTGTGAACAATTGTGATTACACGGTTTGGCCTGGTATCCTAGGCAAAACTGAGCTAGATAGCACCGGTTTCGAGCTACCGTCTGGTGGATCTCGATCCCTACAGGCAGCTCCGGGTTGGTCCGGTCGATTTTGGGGGAGAACTGGATGCACATCAGACCAAGACACTGGTCAATTCATTTGTCAAACTGGTGACTGCGGCTCGACACAAGTTGAATGTAAAGGTAATGGCGCAACTCCACCGGCTACTTTAGCTGAGTTCACCATAGGGTCTGGCAACCAGGATTTTTATGACGTTAGCTTAGTTGATGGCTACAACATACCGATGATCATCGAGCCGAGCAGTGGGTCGGGTACGTGTTTGTCAACGGGTTGCATCAATGACTTGAACCGACAGTGCCCGACCGAGTTAAGTGTCGGCTCCGGTGTGGCCTGTAAGAGTGCATGCGAAGCATTCGGGACGCCGGAGTATTGCTGCAGCGGCGCGTATGCCACACCCGACACATGTAAACCATCGGTCTATTCGGAGATGTTCAAAGTGGCTTGCCCCAAGGCGTATAGCTATGCGTATGATGATGCCACGAGTACGTTTACATGTACAGGAGCTGATTATACGATTACATTCTGCCCTTCATCAACAAGGTATAAATTTTTTTCTTCCATAAATTTATTCTGATGTCTTTTCTGATTGAGATATGAGAATCCATGAAAAAAAAAAGGTTTTGAAACGAAACGACTTTGTCCTATCAGAATAGAATCTCCTTTTACGATCATTGCTGAAAAGCTTTCAATCTGCTGTAACTTAACTTTATTCCTACACAGTCAAAAATCTGCAAGCAATTCGGTCGTGACGACGACGACGATGGGCACAACAGCGACGACATATGGATCTGTTACAGGGACAGGACAGGTTCCAACAGACTACAATGGTTCATGGTTACCAGGTTTACTTGCAGGCAAGTCTTCCAAGACAATTTCTGAAGCTGCTTTGCACATCACATTGTTGGCTTCAGCCATTTCCTTTATATTCCTCTCTTAGATTAACAGCTGAAATGGAATATTAATTTAGGGTTTGAGATTCAGATCGTAAAAACGCAATTTTCCAGGCCGTGTACATAGAAATACAAGACTGTTGTTAATCTTATTAAAATATTTATTTTAATTAATCTGTTTTATCATTCTCATTTCTGCATCTGTAATCTTTACATGAAAGAATACATGTTTGGTAGCGAATCGAAGTTCTTAGCAACTTGGCATTAATAATGAAATCTGCTCTTTTATCGTACAAGTTCTGACGATAACAAAGAAAAAGGAATCCATTACCTTTATCTTGGACTGCTTGTAAAGTTGTCGGTAAGCATAAGCGTTCCCCGGTTCGTAATTAACCATAACCGTTAACTATATAATTATTATGTTTTACAGTAATTAAATTAAATTTTGGTTAATTAAATCATTAAAATTAATAATTACGATCATGATTATAAATTTTAACTAAAAATTAACTTATAGTTAACCTTTAATTAATTATTTATATATATTTAAAATATAAAATAACTTTTTAAAAAATCAACTCACATGTATATAAATATAAATATATTTTTTAAATCTAAACCCTATTTCTAAAGTTATCAAACTAACGAAGGTTTGATTTACTTTGCGATTATTACATGTCGATTAAAGTTTTATCTTTAAAATTTTGATCGTGATTTTATGTTTTAAACTTTGATGGTGTATTTTTACAATATTATGTGTCGCAAACTTTTTAAACTTTAAAATATTATAAAGTTTGTATGTTTAGTCTTGTGTTAAGACTTTATAATATGTAAATATTTTTTTAATTATAGCGTAAGTGATTAAAATATATTTATTTAAATATTTTAATAAGCATTTTAATATAATATTTATTGAGGATAATTACATTATTCTCTAAAAAATAAACATGTAAAAAAAATTATAATAGGTTACAAGTTAATCTATAACAAACCGTCGGTTAATCGTTTCTTAATAGTTAGATTATGGTTAACAAAATTTAATAATCGCTATAATGATTAACCAACCGTAACCGTTTAGACAAACAATACAATTAACTACCATAAATACCCTTAATTTTAACTTATTGACTAATTAATATCGAATACTACTAATAAAATTGCAAATGAATATACCCCTAATTTTAACTCATTAACTAATTTATATTAAATACTACTAATAAAATTTGCAAATAAATATAAGTATTTTTTTTTGAACAAGCTAATAGTGATTACAATAGTATCTGTTCTACAATATAATCTTCACCATTTGACATTTAACGTTAAATTACTCTGCTGATATCGCTTGTGCTCAAACTTGTGACCTCTAAGAATAACTATCGTTCTTTTAGTCACTTGGTCTAGAGGGCTCATGCCATAAATATCGTTTTTATCACTTGAATTTTTAGGTAATTTTATAATGATTTTAAAAAACTAGTGTATATTTTTGGATAAGTTTAGATAAAAAATGAATTATTAGTTTATGCACTAATAAGTGAATGAAAAAAGTGACTCTTCCTTTAGGGTTCTTTATATTAATTTCTAAAGAATGTGTATGAAAAAAAAAACATTAATTCTTTACAAGTGGAAAGAGACCCCCAAATTTTGAACGACTGACCGAAAAAAATTAAATTTTTAAGAAACATTAAGATAATTAATAAATATTAAGATTTAAACTTATATCAGATAAAATAGAAAAAAAAAATTAAATATTTAAAAAAATTATATATTTAGAAAAAGAGTAATTTATATATTTAGCCATGATTTTTTTAAGATTTTTGAAACATTACTTTAACTTTTAATTTTTAAATTTACACTTTATACTTTTAAATTTTTTAGAACGCGAAAATTTAGAAAATAGAAACTTTATTAAACTTGAAAAGACCTTACAATACTTGAAAGCTTAGATTTTGTGGGATGGTTACAAACGAGGAAGGGTGGTCTATTTATAGACTCTTACCTCTTGAATGGACGAATGAGATTAATTTGATCGGACGACTATTATATTACCTTCATAAATATCTACAAGACCTATACTATTCTAGAGACATCTACGTGTATCTATACATGTCTACAAATATCTATAATATTCTAGAGAATACTAAAAATATTCAAAGTAATCCCTATCTTTCCAGAGTCTTTCAGGGTCTTTTTCAACATTCTAGATCCTTCTAGAATGTTCTAGATGCTTCCAGTATGTTTCTTGTCTTTTTAGAATGTTCCAGAACTTTTCAGAATCATCTAGAGTCTTCTAGAATCGCCTAGAGTCTTCCAGATACGTCAAGACTTTGGTAGAACCTTTTAAAAACTTGTGGCAAGTTTCAAGATTGTTTTAGACCACTCTAGGCATTTTAGATGCTCCCTTGGTGCATGCTTGCCTTAACATGCCTAGAGATATTTAGTTTGTCTCAGCGCTAAGTGGTGGGTTGTGAAATAGTGCTTACTTAGCAGGAGCCTCCTTGGATTTGAATATAGATACTACCGTACAATGTACATAGAAGATACCTGGTAGATTACCAACTAGAACTTCATAACTTCATATGCAATGACAATTAAGGTCTGATATTTGAGAATATTCACATTCACAGCACAATTTAACCATTTCAAGCTTATCTAGTATAGAAGCAGAAACTTCCAGCACAATTACAGTTTTCCTGCTCGTTTTCCTTAATAAAAACTAGAGTCCCGTTTTTATGACAGGTCCAAAAATTATGGGGAAAAGAACCATAGCTAAATAGAATGAGCATGGATACCCATAAATGTTTGGAATTTGAAAATGATACAAAAAAAGAAGGCTAAAATATACTAAAAAAGTTCGTGAACTAAAATTAAATAATTAGCCATGTCATTTTATAGCAATGGAATTGAATACTCAAATATCTATATAGGTTAACACCACCATCAACGTTCATCTGAGGGGGCTCAATTAGCTGGAAGTGCAAATGGTTAAGGGTTTAATTGGATCAAGGCTCAAGGCAATAAAATAACAAGTATTTGGATGATTATTTAGTTTCAGTTCAATGCTTTTCATATTTAAGCAAATATATACAGAGAATATAACTATTAATTATTAAATTTGTAGAAGAAAAATCACTTAAAATCTAGGAAAAATATTGCCGGCATGTTGAACAAGCTCGTAGAGATCAACCACGGAGACACCGTGTTTGCTTTCGTCTTTGAAGAACAACTCCAATGTCTTCAAATTCAATTCATCAAAAACTAGCACATCTGAATTCCAACCATAAACACAATTTAAAAAAATCAATCACAATTTAAAATTTTCAAACAACGCCGACTCAAGCTATGAATCAAAAGAAACATGAAAAAAAAATTGAATTACAAAGTTCATAGTATTTGTAGTTTGGAGGTCCGCAGCTCCGATAGCAGATGAGCCGAGTACTTGAGAGCTTCCCTGAGATTATTAGAATCCTGATATAAGAGAGATCCAAAATCAGCACGAATGAAAGAGGATCGGCGATCTTAATCCGCTCAAATTCAAGGAAAAACGGGAAAGATTTTGGAGATACCAAAGCTCCGACTCGGCGCATAAAAAAAGCGTAGTGCTGAATACCGGCATTTCCTTCCGCCGGCCATTTCTCTTCGTCCTCTGATCCGTTCAGCATCCTTCTGTGTGTCTCGCTCTTTAAATTAGTTTAAACAATAAACGTTAAATTTGCGAAGTAAATTAAGTAATTAATTTAATTATTATTATTATTATTATTATTTGTATGGTCACGTCGCAGTGAAATTAATGGTATCAGCCTTAAATCCGTTCAGTAAATTTTGTTGTTTTCACACATTTAATTTGTTTCGACCTATTTCAGTTTGTATCGAATATAAATATTATATCATATTTTTTATAATACCGTACCTATTTTAATTATTTTTACATAATTGCATTTAAAATGTAAAATAAACCTTTAATTAAACTATGGGACTTAACTAATAAATTTTAGATTTATATTTTTCGTATAAATATATTTATATGTATGCATTTGATGTATATTTGTGTTATATAATACATACACAAACCATTTTTTTATAAAATAATATTAAACTGAAAATAATAAATTGAAACGTATCGAAACAAGTATTTTTTTATGATAAAAGTATCGAAACACATATATGTCCATATCAATGAGACAGAACATGTTTACTGGTACGACATTGACTATTTTTAGGACAAAATCAGAGTATAGGATTAAGGCGTAGAATATAAATTTTTTAAAAATAGAAGGGACAAATTCATAGTTAATCGAATTATTATTAATATTTTTTTTATTTTTATGTATACTTTAGTTTTAAGGTTTGTGATTTAAAATTTAGGGGTTTTACAAGTATGTGTTTAGATCTAAGTTATAGTTATAATTTAGGGTTTAAAAATATATTAAGGGATTAGATTTTAACCCACAAACCCTAAGTTCGAATTTAAAACCTAAATTATAACCACGTCTTTAGATTATAAACACTTACATATAAACTCTAATCTAAATCTAAGACACTGGCATATTTTTTTTTCAAATCTCACAGACTGTGAGTTTTGTTAATAAAGTAATGATATATGTCATTATTTTATTGGTCGAATAAATTTTAAAAAGTAATATAAAAAAAATTATTGAAACAAAATAAAAGTAAAATATTCATGTTCATATCATCGTTAACTTTTTATGATTAGTGATTAAAGTAATAAAAAACATATTGTTAATGGTGATTTCATAAAAAATAATTTAATAAAGAAAAATAATAATAAGATGATTACGGTATAGTTTACCCAAATATTAAACAAAGTTAAATAATAATCTATATTTTGTGTAGTGAAAATTTTAACTTTATTTATTATTATTTTTTGGGGGGTAAAGCACGTTAAGAGTCGTTATATTATTGGAAGTAACATGTCATTAAAGATTTAGGATGGTGATCGAGATCAATAATTTTATTAACGATGCCAATTAAAATTATAACTTTGTAAAAATTAAAAAATTCAATTATAATTTTTAATAATTAAATTTTAATATTGAGGATAAAATTAGGATAAATATTAGAAGAGATTAATTATTTAAGTTTAAAACAATACAGACTCATTATATACTTCATCTCAAAAACTAAAGGAAACATAATTTAACTTAAATTTAAACTAATAAAACCTAAAGAATCATTAAACCATAAATTTTTAACGGGTCCAGCGGCTTTCATTAATGAAGTGGCGTCGTTTTCTTGGGTATAAAACCAAAGAGGCGAGTATTTAAGACTAATCTCTCTTAGATACATAAATTAATATTTCAACAACTTCTAAAATAACTATCAAAATCACATATAATATGCAAATGTTATGCCAATATAATTTTACAACTAAATTTTGATTTTAATTAAATTTTATACATTTAAAAAATAAATAAATATTTTTATTTTTTATAAACGATTTATATATAACAGTATCACAACGATCATAATATAAATAAATAAAAACTATATATAATTACTTAAATTAAAATTTCTGTATTAAATTATACATCTGTTCGTGTGATTCCAGGCTGAGGTAATATCTTGCGTGGGTCAAAGTGGATGGCGGCAATTGCTTAGAACTATTTATGAGTCCACGTATGATTTTCAGTCGTCTCTCTGATTAGTCCCATCATGTTGGCGGCAATTGCTTAGCGGTAAAACTTAACACTTGGTGGGTGAAGTTAGCTGAAAGCTATTTATTAAAACATTAAAAACAAACCTTACCAGTCAAACCTGAGATCATTGAATTTGAGGAGAAAAATATGGAACACTCAATTCATTCATAGAAAATTATTCATATTTTAGAATGTATGGTATCAATGATATTAATAATATTTATAAATAAATATTGCTTTTTAGAGTCTCTTAATATTTAAAGAGAAAATATTAATGGTAAATTTTAAAATATTTTAAAGAGTAAATATATATTAAATTTTAAAATTTTAAAGTAGATATAATTTATAGAGATTAATATATAAAAAATTAAATATGTAAAATTTAAAATTTTAGGGTGGGAATTTAAAATTTTAAATTCGTCAGTATTTGTGATTTTTTTTTGTATTATAATTTTTTCTCATTAAATTATTTAAAAATAACTTATTAAGATTATTTATTCGATCACACTCAACGAATAGTAATTAAAAAGTCTTTTAAAATTAAATGTATCAAATTTAATGATCTATCAATTGAGTTTATCGACTAACAAGTAATATTATTATGTCTGATCTATCATATCTTATAAAAATTAGATTTAACGATATAATATCGTCAAATTTTTTATGTACACATTAAAAAAATTATTTTTTAAATCGAATCTCACATACAAAAATCAAATAAATCTCTTTCTTTTTTAGTACTTCCTCTTATTCAGCTCATCTAACAGAATTTACAAGTAAAATTATGTGAATTAGGCAAATCAAAAGCATCTTATAAATCGTTTAAATCGTGACAATATATATAATATTAAAAAATAAAAAATTATATCTTTGTAACTGTGTCCGAATACGTATCCGGAGCGTATTATACGAGACAAATATTGGGTCAATATTCAAATTATGATAGATACGTGTCGTGTCGATCTTAGTTTCACATTGTTTCTTCATCAGCCTATTTACCCACATTTCCAAATCCTACTTTTTTTATTTTTTATTTTTTTATGAAGAATTTTCAGCTCACATGTTAACTGTTCCTTTCTCTTCCCGATGAAAGAAGGTAAGCTCTGAGAAATTTCTTTCAGATTATATAAACCTTAATATTTGATCAACTCTTTGAATTGGAAAAGAAAAGAATCAGTCAATCAATAAGAACATTTGAAGAACAGTGAATTTTGATAACGATGGCGATTAAAAGGGAAATCAGTACAACAAACAGGCAGATTGGCGGGATTGTAAAACCATCACTTTCTCGAACTGATTTGGTTTCAATCTATGTAGTTACAGATACAGGTATTGTGTTGTTTTAATTTCTTTGATTTATCCAGAAAACTGTATAAATTTAGTCTCTTCTTCCTCTTTTTTTTTTTTCTAATTGATAATAGCTTTTTAGAGCTTCATCGTTCGCTTGGAGCCTGGATGACGAAGGAATGTAGGAAAACTCGCAGGGAATTTGATAGAATGAAAAGGGTATTTTTTTATCATTATTTTGTGCTTGTAACACTGTTTTCTTCAAAGAAGTTAATCCATTAATTGTTGTGTTAATTGAATTTCAGAATAATCTTAGCCATGCAATTTCACAAAGGCGAAAGGCTATACAGAAGATAGCTAAGCGTTTCGCAGCCATGGCTGTCTTTTTAGTAGGAAGAAATCCAGAGGAAACTCTCTGGTATGTTGACTTCTTATTGATGAAAGTTAATCCTGGAGTTCTTTCCTTTGATGTTAAAGCTCAAAAAAAATGTTTGTGTGTGTTTTAGGAGGTGGATATCATATACCGGCTATGGTGTAAATCGATTGCAGCTAATTACTGCTCCTCTGGATGTTGAAAATGGAAAGATCATCTTCGAAATGCTTCCATTTCACCATTTACAAGGTTTGAACCAAAGGGATATGTTGAATTCATTATGATTCTTAAGAGTACTTTTTCTTATTTCTATTGGTTTGCGTAGGTTTCAGGTTTAATTTGATGCCTGAGTTGTATCTCAACAAAAGCAGTGTTATATTGACACATGCAGATCAGGAATCTGGGTCTGAAGAAACTGAATCTCCTCCGTTTCGAACCATCTCCGATGTAGCAAGTGATGATAATCATAATGACAAGGCGGTTCTCTTGAATTCGATATCTATAATTCGAAGAGAACTGCCAGAACCATGCCTTGGCTGGCCTTTACTTAGAAGAAAATCTCCTGCAAACCAAGAGTTTAAGAAACCTGAAGGTAGGGATACGTCTGTTGTGGAATGGGTAATGAGACTGCCTGATCGAGTTAGCACGGTTGTTGACCAGATTGCTTTGCATTCGAACCAAATTTGCTTCAACATGGACACATATACTAATGAATCTTCTATCGACAATCACGAGACTGGATATGGTGCAGAAGATTCAGTTTCTTCGAGCACAAAAGATGCAGAACCAAATCCAAAGCCTGGTTGGCCTCTTCTCCGCATTACAGCTTCCACAACTTCAGATTCTTGTTTATCAGAATTTGAATCTACAAAAATGCCATTAGCAATGGTTGAGAGGGACATGAACACTGTTATTGAATCAAAGGAAGACGAAAAAAGTGTGCAAATAGAAAATTCCTTGCCAGCACTAAGAAAGATGCCGAGCAACTTGGCGCTTCGTTGCAAGCAGTTCACACTCAGGGAGCTTAAGCAAGCAACTTCTGGTTTCTCTCCAGGTTATCTTTCAACACAAGCGTCTTTTGGAATTAAGCATATATATATATACTTCTAATGGCTTATAGACACATAGGTTTTGTTCTTATTTTTGAAGTCTTTTCTCGGTTTGTATTCTCTTACAGAAAACTTGATCGGAGAGGGAGGATGCAGCAATGTATACAAAGGCCGCCTTCCCAGTGGCAAGCCAGTGGCTGTTAAAATTATAAAATCATACAAAGAAGCTTGGAGTGACTTCTCCTTAGAAGTTGATATTGTTTCTTCATTGAAAAATAAGCATATAACGCCCCTAATTGGAGTTTGTGTTGAAAATGACCATCTCATCTCTGTCTATGACTTCTTTCCAAGAGGGAGTTTAGACGAAATTCTCCATGGTAATTACATAACTCTCAAGGTCTATTTGTATTTTCTCTCATAAAATAAAAAATATGGAGTTACAAGTGTTTCATGGTACTTCCATATCCGAAACAGGTCAAAGCAGAAAATATATGTTGCCATGGGAGGTCAGGTATAAAATGGCCATAGCAATTGCCGAGGCTCTAAATTACCTGCATAATGAATGCTCTCCGCCTGTTATCCACAGAGATGTAAAGTCATCCAACATTCTTCTCTCTGATGATTTTCAGCCACAGGTACCCTTTTCCCTCCCCATTTCTTGCTTTGCCAATGACAATATTGGAATTCAGCAAAATGTTACGTATGAACTCAAGACATTTTGGGATCCCATCACAAGATTAATTGAATTTAGTAGCAAGGTTATTGACCTTGAATATGGTCTAGAAAGTACAGCTAAATCAGATTAGTGTTCTAACTAATGCAAAGCATCAATGATTTATGCTTGCAGTTATCTGATTTTGGGCTTGCCATATGGGGACCAATGGATTCAACCAACATGCACGATAGCAATATAGTAGGAACTTTCGGATATATAGCTCCCGAGTATTTCATGGAAGGAAGGGTTAGTGACAAGATCGATGTATACTCCTTTGGTGTTGTGCTTCTGGAATTGATATCAGGAAGGAGACCGATTAGCTCAAAAGCTGTGTACAAACAAGAGAGCTTGATTCAGTGGGTAAGAGTTCCTACATTTTTACTCATTTATCACTAGTTGAAGATATGATAAACTGCAGATCCATTAATGATTAAATATCAAAACCATGATTCAACACAGGCCAGGGTTTTACTAGAAAGAAGTAATCTCCAAGGATTTGTGGATCCAGCATTAGAGGGAGATTTTGACGTTGCTCAAATGCATAGAATGCTTATCGCAGCAACCCTCTGCCTGAAACACTCGGATATAAGCCGTCCAAAAGCGAGTCAGGTAGAAACTCTTGCCATCCGTGTCTAAGCCTTATCGATCTTGAACTATAGGAATCTCACTTAGATACTATAAGTACTTTAAATCAGTTCGTTCTGTTTAGCCTGTTTAAGAACGCTTTTACTGATTTCATCCCTGTTTCACCATTCAGATACTACAAGTACTACGAGGAGAAAAGGAACCAACAGAGGGCTATAATTTCCACGCCGCATACACGAAAGTGTCAAATAGCCAGGAAAATGGCCTTCGCAAACTACATACCTATCTTTCAGTTCCATTAAGCGGTGATGATTCAACAACAGAATGCGAAAGTGGTAAAAAATGCCGTTTAAAGCTCAAGGAGTACCTTAAAAGAGAACAATGTTGAACATGACAAGTTTACAATTCCGCTAATACAAATGAGTCATGGCTTATGGAGAATCGGTGATGTAAATGAAAATAGAGATTGAATACACGCAATTTTAAAAGCAAGAAAGGAAATGCAGAAAAATACTCTTGTTTCTATTAATAAATGCTCAGACTGTACATGGTTAGATTTGGCCGACGAATACAACTCGGGTATTGAAACTCAATCCCCAGGACCTAAGTCCAGAAGAAAATTCAGAAGACTGGTAAGGGAGCAAAAAAAATGTCCCTCCATTAAGGAGGATCAAAATGGAACAGTGTAAGGCAATGCATAAATTTCAGCCCCTGGAAGATACTGTGCCCGAGGCCATGAAGTTGAAGCAACACATGGAACATTATTGCTGTTGGAACTCTTGGCCGCGGGTTTAACAAGCCGGCTTTTAGGAAGAAGCCAGTCATCTCCACTATCATTATCATTAAGCTCTTCTTGGAGAACAGGTGGCAACCAACCCTCTATCAAGGTTTTATACTCCAATGCTGATTTAAGAATCTTTTTGTCTTTGGTTGATGTTCTAAAAGGGGAAACTTGCTCCTTCCTTACATCATTATATGATGGATTCTGTGAATGAGATGGAGCAACAGAACAGCTTGGAACAGAAGGGGGACCTTGACCATTCCTGCAATCGTCATGAAAGACTTTCTGCTCGGGAACAGAAGGAACCGATAAACTAGGAACCAAAGAACCTTTCCCCTTTCTTCCAACATCTTGAGAGAGCTTCCGTTCCGTCAGAGGAGGGACTGAACTACTCGACTTCTGATTGGAATACTCCCTTCTATTGCTAGAGCTAGATGGATCTTCAACAATATATTTATCAGATTGGAAAGGCTTTTTCAAGGAAAATTTGATCTTTATTTTGTTCCCTGTTCAAAGATCATAAACACAAATAAGTTATCAACATACAACTCCATACACATTACTCAAAGAAACAAAGTGTAGTAGCTATATTTGGCGTACAAGATAACACTGATAAACACAACTCACCATCAACCATGCATTCGGTATATGAAACCGTTTCCCTCTTCCTCTTCTGGCTATTTTGGCTGCCATCAGATATGTAGCAAACAGGTTGCTCATGTTCTTCAGTAAGGTCACTTTTCTCCAAATGTTCTTCAACTTTATATCCATTTAAAACATCATCAAGCTTCTTAAATTTCTTGGCAGGGGGAAGAGATTTATAATTATCCTTCTTAGCCTTCCTTTTCACCTTCTCCCTCTCATGTAATTTCTGTTCTGTTTTTGGAAGAACCCTTTCTCTCCCGAGCTTTATTACACAACACAATATGAAATTTAGATGGGCACGGAACGGATGATCATACAACGGTAGTTCCTACCATATAAGGCTAGGGGGTAATTTCATACTTGTAAAGGGTTTTATTAGAGATAAATCAGACAATGACAATTACCCAGATTTCAAATCAAATCTTTAGCCAACTTTAGAAAATAAAAAGGAGAATTAACAAAAATTGTATTTCATTAATGTATTCAAACTATAATATAAGATTCTTGTACAGATCTTTATTACTCAAATGACCCTAAACCCAGATCAATCTACAAGAAATCAGACAACTTTGTTATTCATGATTACAAAGCATAGTTAGAGAAAAGAATAGGTTTTCCATACATCTTCATCAAACTACACGAATTTTACAAATATACAAACACAAATCAAAATCAAGTATGAAAAACGCAAGCAGTTGAGCACCAAAAGTGAAAACCACAAATACTTTCGCTCAACGAACCTTAAACGATTCGACCGATCCCTGCTTTAAAAGCCGAGGAGGCTGGTAAGGAAAACAACGCGACATTCTCGCCTTATTTTCTTTTTGAATCCCAAAGAACTTCCTCAAGAACTACGAATCAGTAAAAGCTAAGACAGATCAGTACCCAGAAAACTTAAAGATCTTGAAGCTCTCTAAAGAACTCTCACTTCGGAAGAAAACGCGTTAAGAAGGCGGCTACAAACTAGGTTTTCCTTCCCACTCAGATCTAAAATATTTGTGAGGCAAGCTTGGCGTAATATAGAGTTAGAAAACTAGGGCTAGACCGACTTTACAAGATCTGCTCTTGGAAATTTCATTTATTTTACCGATAATGCCCTTCCCTCATAAGACATTAATCAAAATTTCACATGGTCTTTTTGTAACTTTATTCTCAAGTTGCATGTACAGCCTGTATTCCGTGTTTTTTAAGGATTCGATTTTAAGCGCAATTTGAATTTTGAACTTTTAAAAATAATTTTTTAATCGCGTTCTTTGTGGTTGAGATTTGAGGAATTCTGTTTTGATTAGGGATGGATACAGAATTCGAACCAAAGAGTTTTAACTTGATTCGATTTATTTGGGTTAAATTTTTTACTAGAGAATTTGAGTCGGGTCAGGCTTGTTATAGAGCGATATCGGGTTGGTTCGGTGTTAAGGTAGAAAATATTTATCCCAATCCAATATTAATAGTGTAACTTTTTTATATATATTTTAAGAATATTTGTAACAATGATCCCTTTTATTTATTTTTTATACAATTAAAACATTAAAACTATTTTTTTTACAATTACATTACTAATTTTTTTTATAATTAGATCTCTAAATTTTAATATTTTACAACTAAATCTCTAAAAATTATTTTTTTTAACCATTCGGGTCGGGTCAGGTCAGATTTTTTACCTTAAACTCAGATCGAATCTGGTGAAAGGTATGACTTTTCGAGTCGAATGAGGGTGAACCGAAAATCGAACCCAACCTGTATCCATCTCTAATTTTCAATTCGTGAGGTAAAAAATATCCGAAAATAATTATTATAAAATTAAATTTGACCTGATTGTATATCTAAAAAATGACTTAACCTTAAAATTATACATCTCGACTCGTCCGGCTTAATCTGAAAAAAAATTAAAAGATTAAATTATAAAAATATAAAGAAAGATTATTATTATTATTATTATAAATATTATTAAAATTATAAAGATCAATTATATTATTAATTATAAGTCAGGTTAAATATTTTTATTCTACATTCGAACATAACCCGGCCTTACCTTTAGTATAAACCCGTTCTCGTATTAGATCAGGTCAAAAACCGATTGGATCGGCTGAAATATCCATCCTATTTTGACGAGCAAAAGGGGGAAATCCTGAATGTTCTAGAAACTCGTGATCCACGGCAGCGGAGCTATACCCAAGCGGCAGCGTCGACACCGTACCCCGGTTTTCTCGAATTGCGTCGATGAGTACAGTAGATGGTCTTTTCATCGTCAGGTCAGATCGTCACATTTTCTCGCTGAAACGCAATTTGTACCGACGAATCTGCAGCAGCCACCCCGTGATCCCTCCCAATTTCAGCTTCCCAGCTTTTCGCCTCCTGGGAGACGTGGGTTATCTGAAAGAATAAAGCATGTTTCGATCCCAGTTAAAACGTTGTATGGCATTGTCCGTCGGTGATTTGCGATAAACTCAAACTCAGTCGGAGGCTTCTGTTGCTCAATAGGTCATCTCGGCAACAATCACATCAAATAAAGATTGGAATCCTCTGAAGAATGAATCGTCACGGCAGCCGATGTGGGTTCCATTGCTTGTTTAACTGAAAATACGGCTTGCAGTTGCAGCCCCGCAAGTATTAGCAATCTGAACGTGGCATCAAAAGACCGATGCCGAAATTGAAGCAGAAAGTTAACAAAAAACTATCTAATTGTAGACGTTGCCATATTTATAAAAGTGTAATTATTTTAAATGGAAATAGACTTTGTATTCGTATTAAATTACGCTTATTATTTTCAAAATTTTAAATTAATTTTTAAATTATTTTATTTAATGTACCCTCTGTACCACTTTAAGACAGATGAGGTGACGTCTTCGGCCCAGACAACTAGTTTCCACCAAACAAGCCCATTAATGCGAGCCTTAGCCCTTAAACATAGCAAAAATAATTAATTAGATAAATAATCCTCCACTAATATTAATTAGATAAAAAACCCTTCCAACGCATAAAGTCCGGTCTGTGAAGTGGCCTCAATGAAAAAAAAATATAATTGATCTAAATAATCTAGATTTTTGTCGGTTTTCCCCGCTCTATTTATTACCAATTACCATCCATGGTTGTCTGCTTATTTTCAGTTAAACCAAAAAAGAAGAGAACACAACAATGATGAATGCCTGGTGATCGTTATTATGGATGTTCAAGCACAGCTGTGTTATGAAAATATGGATTTGCCTCTGCCTGTTCTTCCTTCTTTTGAACCTGGTTTCTGTCTCCCAGAGTTTACTTTTCAACAAGACGCACAGAGCTTGACTTCCATGGCAGTTGCTCATCCTTTAGATCTTCAACTAGAGATTCAAAGGCAGGAGCTTGATTGCTTTCTTCAGTTACAGGTAAGAAATCCATCATATTATTCATGTCAATAGGGTTTTACTGAGAAATGAGAATTCCATTTTCCTGTCTTAAAACTCAGAACGAAAGATCAAGACATGAATTACGAGAGCAAAGGCAGCAACAACTGGGACTCTTGCTACAGAATATCGAAACAAAGGCCATGTATTTGATGAGGCGAAAAGAAGAAGACTTGGCACGAGCAACAAAGAAACGAATGGAGCTTGAATCATGCTTGAGAAGAATGGAAATGGTGAGCCAGTCATGGCAAAGACTTGCAGAAGCTAATGAATCAATGGCTATGGATCTAAGTAAAAGACTGGTCGTGGAAATGAGTTCAGCTGAAGACGAAGGGTCCATATTTTATGGTTCGTGCAACAAAGAACAACAAGAAAGAGACAGTAAAATGGTCTGTAAACATTGCAAGTCTAGGAGCTCGTGCGTTGTCTTTTTACCTTGCAGACACCTTTGCTCGTGCAAATCTTGTGAACCATTGCTCGTTTCTTGTCCCGTCTGTAAATCTGTAAAGGAAGGGAGCATTAAGGTTTTTGGGGTTTAACAAAAAGAAACAAAGCACGGCTAGCAAGTGTTTTCGTTTCTAGTTTATACAGTATTGGGTTATGTTACTTTTACCTTTTTTCTGGTTTAATTCCTCTTTTCCCGATTTGGATTGCTCCCTAAAAGAAAAATCTTTCTGTAAAAGCTTAGTTTTGTTTTAATGAGATTGATTCCGGTTCACGAGAAATGACTGACAGCTCTGTTTAGGTTTAGGTTTAGCAGTGTACTGTTCTTGTTCGACTGGATAGCAGAATAGTGGAAACTTTCCTACCGTCACCACTCACCATTGTTTTATCCAATGCATTATCCATTGAAATGACAGGAGCCGTAAACAGAGTAGAAATGAAAGGGTGGAGGAAGTTATTGAATCTGGAGTTATGAAGCCGAGTTGATGAAATCCATCTCTTTCTGGGGTAAATCTCTTTTATTGTTTGTTTCCTTGTGGGGGGAAAATTGAACCAAAATCTGCGCGTCGGGGGTATGCATGGACCATGGGAAACCGAGTTTCTTTTCTTTTCTTTCCGAGTCACCAAGCAAAGCGAGACCAAATCAGGGTTAAATTATCCCCTTATGTATTTGACTAATTTCCAACACTGGATAACTTACTTAAAATTAATTCGATTAATTAACTGATAATATCATATTTTTAAAAAACTGTTTAATTAAAATTACTTCAAATTAATCAAAAAATATTTGGTTTAATCAGTTAATTTCGTTACAGCTGAATCATGTACGCTCTTAATCCTCGGAGATTAAATTAAATAATTATAGAGTTAAAGCAGCTTTATTAAGGATATTTTTTAAATATTGGACTCGCTAATGAAGCTTTCATTTAATTTGATGATTAATTTACAAGGCAAAACGTTGCGTAGAGGGTTGGTTATTCAGCCTTAGATGCTTCGATCATCCTTGAACGGTCCAACACTATTGGTCATCATTATCAACCGCCAGATATATGCTTCGAATCTTAAAATCCAACGGCTGCAAAACCGGCCTTTGAATTTCGCGCTGCACACATATAAAATCGCGCCAAGCGTCCATCAATCCTATTTATCATAACATTGAATTTCTCATATATTTTTCCCATTACCCTTCTTCTTGAATCAACCGTCGACTCGACTTTGCATCTGAATTTTTATTCTAGCAAATTTTCTATCGGCAAACAGAGAATTTTTTTCGAAGATCCGCCATGAAACAAGGAGAATTTACCTCCAATTATCAATATCCTTACCTTCCAAACCCGAACCCCACGCCTACGGACTTTTACCAACCGCCTACCGCATCGGCACCGCCGTTTTCCTACGATTACTCCGTTTGCACGCCGAATTATCCTGCTTATTCTCAAAATTCCGATGTTGTTACTCCCACGGCTCCCTCTTACGCTCCGCCGTCTCCGACCCTAGATTCGCAATCGTCTTTCAATCAACAACCTATCGCGCCTCTGCTATCGACCGCGGCTCCTTCGTTCCCGCGTTACGATTCACACGTTCCTTATCAGCCACCTTATCACCAGACGCATGATCAGCATCAGACGGCTTCTGGCTATGGCCAGCCTCCGCCGAAATCTATTGACACGCATAATCCACCTTACTATTCCGCCAAATATGGCCAAGTAGGATCATCAGCACCCTCTGTTCCTCCTGCGTATGAAAATTCCTATGATAATTCGATTAAGTTCGATCATGGCGGTTGCAGTTATTTGGATGAGAAGTTCGGAGGAGGTTATAACAGCAAAAGACCTGACATGGCATACGATTTCTATGGTAAAAAATCGGATAGCTATTCACGATACGATGACGGTGCTGGATATGGTGACGGGGTTTATGCTTATGAAGGAGGAAAGGTGGAGCCTTATGGGGCACGCGGCACGGCTACTAATTCGTCGACTTATGTTCAGTTTGATGATTATGGGAGGCCTATTAATTTCCCTTCAGGGAAGGACTCATTGGGCGGGCCAGATTCAGCTTCTGCTAAGATTGTGAAGGCCGTTCCGATGGCTGAGACCCAGCAAGATGTAAAGAGTGGGGTCCAGAAGTTTCGGGTTAAGTTGTTGTCCGAAGACGGAGCACACGGCCCCATGGATGTACTTTGCCAGGTAACTTTTAAATAAAAACATTGGAATTTATTTGCTTTTTGTTGGAGTGGAGAGATGAAGTTCATGGCATATGATTTCAATTTTCTAATGTATAATCCTGCTTGCTAGTCGCTGATATTTTCATCCAGCACTTCGAACTTATAATTTAGCTTAATTGTTTGGTGTCAGATTGGTCTAGATGGTATTCGTATGCTTGATCCCAGTACCGGACGAACTTTGAGAATATATCCTCTTGAAAACGTCAGAAGATGTGAAGTGAGTTGCCTTCTTCTTCTCTTCTAAAATCTAAATGTTTTTCTGTGATTTTCCTTCCGTTAATTATGTGTGAATTGTACTAAAAACTATATATTTTTGCCAATGCAGGTCATGGACTCGTCAACCTTTGCATTCTGGTCCAAGAGCCCTGTTGACTTTGAACAAAGACGGATTAGATTGCAATCAAATAGTTACACTACAAACACCCTTCTGGATATTGTAACAGCTGCAATTGTACAGGTTGGTGTCCTAGAGTTGTAATTATCTTAATTTCTTGTGAAACTTGAACTGGTTGGTATATAAATATTCTTAATTCGTATCAAATTTTTGTTCATTTTTTTTTGGTTGAAGAAAAGTAGCTGATCTTGACTTGCATATATATATATATATATATATATTTGTTGTTGTTTTATTCTTAGTTATGATATCTAGAGTCAATGCTTCGGATGAATTACAGACGAACAAATTCAAAATAGTTACACGTTTTTTTTATTGATTCTTTTTGTTTGCAAATGACACACACATGCTTGAAATCGAATTATCTGTATTGACGAGTCAGGAGGAGGAATATAGTGAAGTACTACTACTAGTGTGCATGGTCTGTGGTAGCTTAAGAAAAATATAACCTGCTAGAATTACGATGCTTCTCTTAGAACTGCCATTAGGAATTTTAACTGCCTGTTAGATGATAAGTATGCAGTGACAAGGTATTGTAGTGAATTTGCAGCATTTAATTTTTTTTTAATTATAATGAGCTTTTATCCTTGTGAAACATATGGAAGATTTTCATGTTGCTCTTATCGGGTTCCTTTAGGCTGTAGGCATATGTGCATTTCATGTGATCAAGGCTCCATATTTTCTTCTTCGGAGACTGTTGTTGAATCATCTCAATCCTCTTTGAACTCTTTCATTTCTTGTCCTCTGGTTAGTATACTCGACATGTCCACCCCTTCACTTGTTGTCTTTATTCTTTTCATCTTTTTATTGCAGATCAAGGAAATGGTTGGGAGTAGTCGGCCTCCTGAATCTCTACAAACCACAGAACAACTTGCAGAAAAGAAGAGAGGGTTTGCTGATTGGATGAACAAGATAAAGCCTGGCATTGAAGAGAAAGATCATTGGGTAAAAATTAGAGTTGCTAGAAGATTCTATTTTTTCTTTCGCCCGCAAATTTCTTGTAAAAGAAATGCATATTTAAATTCTTCAAAATGGGCTAATCTCCGTAATCCTTTTTTCTGTTTAGGTCCCAGATGAAGCTGTTTCAAAGTGCACATCATGCGCAATTGAGTTTGGGCCTTTCTGGCGGAAGGTACACTTTTCCCTGTGTTTAGGAAAGGAGTTTCATGCTTGTCCCTATTTATTATTTAAGTTTATGCTTTTAGTTCTTTTTCCTTTCAGCACCACTGTAGGAACTGTGGGGATATTTTCTGTGACAAGTGTACCCGTGGTAGAATCGCTTTAACTGCTGATGAGGATGCTCAACCGGTTAGGGTTTGTGACCGATGCATGGTATGATACCAGTCTGTTTCTCACCATCTTCCTTATATCAATCAGGTGTTGATGTGTGTGATAGTCCAGGATGACATGAACATATTATACAGATAGTATCCACATGTGGTTGAACATGTAGAGTATCTGTATCTCTAATGTCCTTTAATTTAAAGCATTCCTTCACTGCTAGTAAATGCTTTCTCGTGGTTTAACCATGAAATATTTTTCTCTTCCCCTTATAAAGCTTTTCTTTGAAGTGGTTAATAAGAACTCTGTTAAGTGGTTGAGGCAACTGATTTGAATATGCAGTTCGAGGAAAGTTTAATGCGGGAAAGAACAATTCATACTTTTTAGCTGAACGAAGGACAGAATGTTTATATTGTCATACTTTTGTTCCTTTCTTTTCATTTTTCCTGAGAAAGATCACGCATAAACTTCCTAATGGTTTTGATCAATATTGTTAACCTTAGTTCTTATTGTTCCATTGTAGGCTGAAGTGACACAGAGGCTGAGTACTGCTCTTGAAGCCACAAGTAAACCTAGTGGATTACAGAGTCACGAGGATCTTGCTAGGAAGCTTCAAGAGGAGATGGAAAAAAACAACCGAGCATCATCAGGTGATTACTTGTATCCTGAGTATTGTATCATTACTGTAAAAGAAGCTACTTGCATATTATAAAATTAAAGTGTTGCTTGAATATGATTAACCCATTTGATCAAACTCTCATAACCGATTTGGGAAGGCGAAAATAGTCTTGGTTGGATCAGTTGCAGGATGCATTTAGTAAATAGGTGAAATCTACAATCCTGTTAACCTTCCCTCAACTGTTGTGTTTTGTTAGGATCCAAACATGATGGATCTGGTCAACGGACGAAGGAAGTTGCATGCCCTACGTGCACTGTTCATTTGCAGGTATGTAATCCATGTTCAGCATCATTATCTCGATTGCGAGTATATCATAAAATGTTATTTAGCCTGGCTGATTTGAGCATTGTTACAGGTCCAAGTTCCAAGCTCAGGTTCCGAAACCATTGAATGTGGAGTCTGCCAGCATCCTTTCCTTGTTAGTGCTCATTGATCTTGAGCTATTTTGTCATCAGGAGAGGCTCTTAATCTTCCTAATGATTTTCTTCGTGATTTAATTATGCTTATTGGGTTTTGATTATTTTAAAAACAATGATAATCATAAACTATAAGGGGTTGGTTTCGATTTATATAAATACGAGTTCTTTGTTCTAAGAAAACCTGGTTGATATCCTTAGTCTTCTCTTCAAGTCATAGAGAGAGAGGATCGTCTTACACTTACAAAACTTTGGATCTTAGAAGAAGGTTAATGGATAGATAAGATTATTATTAAAAACATAAATAAAGAAACATAAAGATAAATAAAAAAAATTCAAAATATCGATAGGGAACCATATCGAATCCGTATTATTTCCTCCCCGTTAGGTAAAGTGAAAAGTATAGTCAGTGACTCAGGGTTCTTCCCCTACTTCCCCTCCAAGCAATTTCATCTTTCCTCTCCATGTTGACAAAACAAGCCAAACATTAAAACCCCACACACAGACCGAAAAGGACAACTAGGTCAAATTTCGTAAATAGTCCTTGTACTACACAGAAATTAGGTTTGTCGCATTCTTTAATTGAATCAATTTTAATTTTATATCTTAAGAATTTTTAAAATTTCTATCATAACCTATACAATACATGAACTTTAAATGATCAAATGGAAGAATATGGACCATGGGCATAGTTATATGGAAATATTAGGGTGCAATTGTCCCTATAAAAAATATGAATATATAAAATATTATAAATATAAATCAATTACAAAAAACATTAAAATTAAACCCTACTTAATTAAAATAGACTAAATACACGACTTACACGTGATACTTTGATAACAACATAATTTAACTTGGCATATTTTACAGTGTCAGAATCAGACTACAAAAGTCAGAAAAAAATAAAATAAAATATCAAATAACAGTACAATGACTAAATCCACAGTGCAGGGACCAATAGAACAATTTTCCCTTTATACCAACCCCTTCCTTTTCAGTGCTTCACAACCACATACATATTAACAAACCAGATGTGTTGGATTTCGTGGCCATCTTCAGCCCATTCAAACACTCTTTCCAGTAATGGAAAATTTAAAACAAAGTCAACTGCTAGATAAAAGGTAAAAAAACACACACAAGGGATTGACTAAAGAAGAAAATGGCCGCCTGTTGTTGCCTTATCATTTCTCAAAATGGTGCTGTTAATGTTCTACTTAAAGTTTTCCTTTTTGGTAGTTCGTTGGGAGCTGACAAAAACTGCAAAACAACAAGAACCCAGAAATTTTAATCCTATGAATCAACCAATAATGATGAAAAAAAAAACAGTACCTTCTCTTGTTGCATTCTAAGCTCAGCATTTTCCTCTCGTAAAAGAGCAACTTTAAGCTCCAACTCCTTTGTGTAAGCCTAAGGCAGACCATATTTAAAGCAAAATTGTCGTAAGAAGCCAGTAGTTCTATTACAATCACTATTTTTGTTTCTGGAAACCATTCCTTCACCTGTTTTCTTGCTCTTGACCGAGCGGCTGATTCTCTATTCTTCATCTTGCGCTTATGCCGTTGATCCTCGGGGGGGTCATTATTCTCTTGACCCTTATCAGATCTGGAATTCAAGCTCAAAAAAATGGCGGACGACGGTGGCGGAGACCCGAAAAGGGTGTTTTTTTCAGCAAGGGGTTTCCCATTGGTTGGTGTTGTCTGAGGCAGTTCTTTGTTGTTGATGATGGGTGTGGCAAAAAAGTCTTGAAGTATGGTGGTGGGAAAAGTGGGGGTTTTGGCGGTTGCCGTTGAGTGGTCATTCAGAGGAGGTAGTAAGCTAATATCTTCCCAGACTTCTTCCATGGATCTTGTTAGGGATTTGAAGTTTGCAGGGAAAGAACATGAGGACGGTGAAGACAAGACCAGGATTTTTGCTGCTGTTTATTGTTTTTTTCTTCTGTCTGCTGAGAAAACAGAGGCAGATTAGGGGAGATTGGTTATGGGACGAGAGACGCTGATTTCAACCACTGAATAGCGACAAAAGGATAAACTTTGACTTTAGTTAACATAATAAATTTGAGATTTTGATTCGACTAATTTAGGACAATGCGCTGGTTGAAAAATATTTTTTTTTTTTTGAATTTAACCTTAATTAATTTCGATCGATCTATGTCGCACATCTAATTTTAATAGATAAATTTTTCAATAGAAATTTTTTGTATACATATTTAGAATCTGAGACATACTTAAACGGGTGATAAAAAAATATTAAAAATGATGAATGATTGATCTTTATATAAATTTTTAGATGGATGGTATAGTGAAATATTAGATATTAATTGTCGATGGTTGCAATTATATATAAAAGCTTCTATAAATTAATAATATCAAAAGCATGTAATTTTATTAATATTAATTAATTAATAAATATATTTTTAATTAATTTTATATGATTCTTTATGAATAATAGAGTGTTGATTAATCAAATCTTGTTTATGTATAATATGATTAATTAATTATAATATTTAACTCTAAAAAAATAAAATTTATAATAATTTGGAGTACTTAATGCAAATTTATATACGATAAAAAAATCACTCATATAAACAACATAAAATTTCCGTATTTTGTAAAAATATCGAAAATGGTAAAATAAAATTTGTATCTTTAAAAATAAAAAATTAAAGTCGTTACAAATTATTATGTAGATTGAACACCACAAAACAAAATTAAAATTCCGTTGGGATCAAGTTAATTATATGTAGAGCAGATTTAATAATTTATCATATCCAAAAATCAATATCAAATTATATATTATTTTTAATCGATGAAATTAATTTAAGTTTAAATCAAACTTGATTAACTATTCTTAATTAAATATAAACTTGAATCAAACAATCTTTATCAAATGGGAGGGTTTGAATTAATTAAATATTTAATTAATAACGGTGATGATATATTGGATCAAAAATTCATATAACATTAAATAAATTTGAACGTCATGTTAATTTATAATTTGAATTTCGTATATCATCTTTATGCATGATGCAAACATTTAAAAATGATGTTATGATTTATCAATTTTTAATTCAGATTAAACTATACTTTTAGTCGATTAAAAATATTTCAAATATTTGATTAACATCCATTAAATCATGATTATTACAATATAAATATTAAAATTAATAAATATATGTTTTTAAATTTTAAATTAATTAATTAATTAATGACATATTCAATTAAAATATAAAAAAATATATAAATGACAATTAAAATACATGATAATAAAAAGTTTGAAATAAAACCCTAAGCTATTAGGTTTATGGGACTGTCCCAATTAGTTTGAGGTTATGGGCTGAATGTGCTGTAGGTTATGGTGAACAAATTTGGGTCTGGTGGGGGAAAGAGGTTAAAGGATCTTTATAAAATATGAACCGTTGGATTTGATTTTGGTAGGATAATAAAATGGTTAAAATGGGTCAGACTAAATTAGGTGATTATATTTATTTATTTTTTAAATTAATTAATAGTAATTATAGTAGTATTTATTTTAAAATATATTTATTATAAAGATGGTTTTATTATTCTCAAAGAGAATAGTAAATATAATTTTTTAATAAGTAATTTGTTAACCATTATAAGAATTAAATTTAATAGTTAAAATTTTAGTTTAGAGTTTAAAATTTAAAAAATTTAATTAAATATTAATATTTAAGGTTAAGTCTATAGATATACTCTATAATCGTACATCTTAATTTTAAATCTAAACTTTTAAACTCTAAGTCACAAACTAAAATATTAACCCTTAATTTAACCTACTTACGGGCATGATTGTACACACTAACATAAAAAAGTGTTATCAAAACAAAAGTACCAGCTTGACATAACAACATGTAAATCAAAAATAATTTTCTAAAAAATATATAAAATATAAAATATTTTTTATCATTAAATTATTTTATTATGTCATTTTAAATTATTTATAATTAATTAATTATTTTTACCTATAAAAAATAATTTTAATTTAAAATAAAATATTAAAAACATAAAACTAAAATAACTAGTAAACCAAACATTTAACATTTAAACCTAAAAACTTGAGCTTAATTTTCTTAGTTTTAAACCTAAGGTAGATCTAAAATCACATAATGTAAAAAAAAAAATCAATATTTGATTTACTAGTTATTTTAATTTTTCTTAAGTAATTTATTTTTAATAATTTATTTAAGATTTTTTTTGCGTATAAAAATTATTAATTTATTGATAATAAATAACTTAAGCGATTTGACAAAATGATATATTAATAAAAAATTATATTTTATATAAATTTATAAAAATATTTTTGATTAGTATAAATATTCTTTTAAGTTAATATTTTATATTAATATATATATTATTATATATCCATTACGTTATCTTAAATCGTTTATTATTAATTAATTAATATTTTTTTCATATATAAATATTTAACTTAAATTAAAATATTCATATTTAAATTACTATAAAAATATTAATCGAAATAATTATTCAAATAAATATTAAATATATATTTTTGTTTTATGTCATTTAAAAATGATTGTTAGAATTTGTGATGTGACCCAAGTGACGGGGCCACTCTCACCCCACACGTGTCGTCGTCCCTGTTTGACAGCTGTCCAGACATAAATATCTCCCAACACAGAACACAACTCTCTCACGACTGCAATTTGAAAGGAAGGGAGAATCTGGTTGTGCTGCTTTGGATTTGAACTAAACAGGGGTAGGGACAGAGTAGTAATTTAATCGGTTCTCCAGTCATTGATTTGGTTTCCTTAGTGTTTGTATTTCAAGTCCATCCAAAATTAGTCCAAACCCCATTGAGGCGACAAATTGGTTTGGTTTGGTTTTCGGGGGTTATTAACAAATTGGCCACTCAATTATGTATTAATTCTCACTTAGGTACTTCATTTTTGTCAGAATAATATTAAAACTATTATTGTTTTCAATTTAATCAAAACAAGTAATTGATTTAAATAAAGAATTGACAATATTAACTCACGTCATAAATAACACCATTTATGCTTTTTATAGACATACAAGTGGCAAGTTGTTATAGATTAAATTAAAGACGAAATTAATAATCGATAATAAAAATTTTAATTATTTTTTAACACTAACAAAAGCCTTTTATACATTCGAATTTAAAAACTCGAAAATAACATCCGAGAAAATATTGTAATGAAAATATACAATAATCAATCTCTGTTATGAATTCATTTTAAATTCCAATTTTTTCCTAAAATTATGAATTCATTTCCTGAGTGGTTTGACAATGATTAAGCTATAACTGTTCCACCTAGATTTCTGCTAAGGAAGCAAAAACAATTAAGGTGGGGCCGAAATAAAACAGAATTAGCTTACGTGGCCAACTCCTAATCTCAGATTAGATTTAATAAAAAGATCTTAATTTTGTCCATATTCAATTAAGATGAGCAGAAGTGGACGCAAGGATTTCTAGAGATATTTACAAAGCAATGAGACAATGATTTACTTAAATTGGCCAAAGTTGGTTCAGTCTAGGCGCGTATTGTTTTATAATGCATTAATTATGAATTAAGCGTTTAAATTATTTTTTATAATAAATATTTTTTATTAAAATAATTATTTAAAATTTTATTTTTAATCTATTTTTAAAATTGAGAAAACTATTTTGACACCTATTTTAATAAAAAATATTTTAAATATCTATTGTGAAAAATATAATTTAAATATTTATTTAATAATTAAACATTTTATAATTTAAGCATTTATTTTATAAAAAAAAATTTATACTTTAAAATTTTATTTTATAAAAAAAATAAATATCTTAATATTTTAATCTAACTTCATAAATTATTAATAAATTTTTGATAAATAACTAGAAATATTTTGGTGGTTAATAATGTCATATACGAAAAAAGTACTATAAGTGTATCAAATAATTATTAATTATAATTTCTTATATTAGATATATGGATCGGTAGAATTTCTCAAAAATAATTATTTTAAAAATATTAAAAATAGTGGTTATTTTAATAGGTGTTTCATTTTCCTCAAATTAAAATTACATTTAATAAAAAGTCTTTAATTTTTTTTAAATATTGGATATTTTTATTATCCGATAATTTAATAGAAAAAGTCTTTAGGATTAACGTCCAGGAATCTTTAATTTTAAATATGTTTAAACTTTCAAGTTAATAGTTATCGTTTTTAAGTCGGGGGTTTGATATGAGCCTTATGACTCTAAAACAGTAAAAAATAAGTTTCTTCAGAAATTATAAAATTATAATTTAATTAAATAATAAAATTATCCTAAAATGTAATAATTCAATTCTAATCCTCTAAATCCGCATATCCTAATGTTATTTCAATTGAGTTGATATTATTTTATCCGTCACTCCTAACATATTTTTAACGTTAATGAAAATATATTAATACATAATAATATTTATAAATTAATATTTTAATTTTTTTTCTCAACTCTAATAATAAACATACACCGTACATATATAGTATTCAAATTCGAGTATTAAACTTAAAATTTTTAATGTATAATTAAAACACATAAAAACGTTATATATATTCAAGTGTATTTAAAAATTTATTAAGTATATTTTTAATATATTGATATGATTATATGATAGTATCTGCTAAGTTTTTTAACCTTTCAATAATAAACATTGTACACACATGACACAAATTTGGATCACTTAAATGATATATATATATTCACGAGTTTTGATAACTATCGTAATCGATAGATCTCATTAAATTAAATTTAATTAAAATAATTTAATTACACTTTTTATTTTTTAAAAAAAATTACAATTATTTTGTAGGAGATCATCAATTCATCATCCATGATACATGTACAATTAATATCACTCTCACCATATATTATATATTACCTCTTTGTAATTAAACAATAATTATTTTAAAAATTACAATTCGTTAAAATCTATATAAAAAAATCTTCAAGTTGAAGCATACATGACATAATGGTCATCATCTTCAAATGTAAGTTTAGAGAACACGTTTATCTAACTTAGAGGGTTAGACTTTAAACTTTAAAGCATGATTTACCAGAAAAAGAAAAACAATTTATTTATTTAAAAAAAACCCGATCAATATTTATTTAAAATGGAAAAATAAAAAAAATAAAAAAATAGAGAAACTAATAGCTAGCGTACGAGCAAACTTCAAAGCTCGTAACCTCCGATTTTTGCAGAACTATTTCACGATAAGAGCAAGTTTCAAACCCTTACACGTAGATAAACAACCGTGACGAGCGACACTACCGTGTGATCAAAGCTAGAAAGCTTTCCACCCTATGATGAAACTGACATTTGTTCATATTATTTAACCTCTTCAAACCCTTCAAGTCATCCAACTTTGTATATAAATGCTAGTTCAAGCAATCAAAATCATAATCTGTTTCATTCAAACTGTTTTTACGTGAGAAAGTTTGAAGAAAATACCAGAAAAGAAGAAGCTTGATGAAGATGATTCGTTTTACGAAGCTAAAATTAGGTCAGTTGATTTATAACTTGAATGGATTTCTGGGTTTTGCTTGTTTTTCAGTTTTATGGATCGGAAAGTTGATTAGATTTCTGGGTTTTTGTTTGTTTGTTTCAGGGAGATCGGAGACGAAGAATGGAAGTAGCTTGAGGGAGAAGACAAATGTTAATGAAGAATACAAGGAAGCTTTTAGAACAAAGTCTTATGTCGAAATGTGGAGTCAAGTTCATGGTTTTGATAAATTACCTTCAACGTCTTCGGTTGCTAATGTTCATATAAACTTGTCTGAATTCTTGCTTAAACCGAGGCAGGAAACGTTGGACAAGATCGAGGGCTTGAATGTTCATCACCTTCTTCTAGATTATTTCGAAGCTGGTTCGGAAGCTTGTAACTTATGTGAAGTAATCCTTAAAAGCATCCACCAGACGCGAGTTTATTATCAGAGGATTCGGAAGGTGATCAAGCTAAGCAAGAGGGTTCAGGAGTTTTCAGATGAACAATGCAGCGTTATACTGAAGGAGCTAACTGGATTTGCATTGCTTAAAAATCCGTTGTCAAAAATTACACCGGTGCAGTTCCGGAAGATTCATGAGAACAGCCTCGATTTGTTCCGAAAACTAACGTCGAAACGCGAAAAGATAAGACGGAAAGTGAAATCAAAAAGGATCTCCAAAAAGATTGGGGGTCTTTGTTTAGTAATTTCTCATACAGCTCTTGTGGTTGCATTGCTGATACTTGCATTCCACAGCATGATCGGAATTATAGCAGCACCAGGGCTTGCAGCCTGGTTCATTTGCATCAGGAAGAAGAAGAAAACCCGGTCATCATCACATCAGCAACGGCATAACACGAGCCTGCTCGAAAGACTAGGTGAGCAACTTGATATCTCAGCTAAGGGTATTTACATTTTGATCAACGATTTCGATACCATAAGTAGACTGGTATGGAGACTGCACGATGAAATCGATCACCGTAAAGCCATTGCTAATATGTGCATTAGAAATGGGAAGATTGAGGTACTGAAGGAGGGTATCAGAGAATTTCGTATGCATGATTCGAGCTTCTTGGAACAACTGAAAGAGCTCAAAGAACATACAAAGCTATGTTTTCACACAATCAACAGATCGAGAAGGAATGTTATAGAAGAAATAGTAGAGTCACTGCCATAGTATAGCTGTGCCATTCATGTAGAATTCATGCTTATAGAGTAGTGAAAGCATTGATCATGGCATAATCTGTTCGGTTTTATAGTTATGATAGTAAAAGAAATCGACTGCTATAGAGTTTAGCCATATCTAGCTCTTTTATTTCCCTGTTGGATCAAGAATTGGTTCATTGTGTGTGTGTGTGTGTATGCAGGCTCAAATTAAATTAAAATCTGAAAGACAGTTTTGCACAGAATGGTTTGCATTTTGAATTATTTAGCTTAAGAAAAGACAAACCGAAGCAGTGCTACATAATTCAACAACCGGAATCTAGGACCGGAGAAGTATAATTTGTCGCACTGACGAACTTAACCTGGCAAAAAAAACAGTGATGGAAGTACAGAGATGGCTTCTCTCGGTTTTCTAAAGTTTAAATTCAGCCAAGCGCTCTCAGTTTCTTGAATTCTTCAAGGCTCAACAAGGAAGCTTTAACCTTATGCCAATCTGCTGGCTTTGGCATTATAATTGCTATGTATCCTTCTCTATCTGCCTGCAGTCAACAACAACAAAATCTGGGCTTTTTAACAACTGCAGAAACTTTGCCGAACTAAACGAATTACAAATTAACTCAGCACAATAAGACAGAGATAAGATTCTACCCAAGAAGTTTTAAGCAATTATAATTGTGATACTCAGTAGCAAAAACTATGTGTTCTTTTATATCCTTTTATTCGACACGCTCAACCTTTGTCACGAAGAGCTCACAAGCCTTTAGGTTAGAAGCTAACTTGGCACTCCTCCCTATCCTGATTCAGAATGAATAAATCCGGACATCTCCTTATTAACATTTACACCAAAACTACATGTTATATGATTATTTCTTTCTACTCCACACAGTGCCAAATATGCAATTGACTAAATTATGCCACACTTCAAAAACTTGATCGTCTTTTTACCTTAACATGGAGTATTTGAGATGACAAAGACGTGTCACCACCGCAACTCACAAGCATTCAATTTCCACCACAAAATTCCAATATTGTGAACACATAAATTAAGAAAACAAAATAAAAAGAGTAGCTAAGTAATACCTACCGACGAATTAAGCAGTTCTGGCTGTTTGATTAATCTTTCATTCACCTCCAAAAGAGAGCCTTTAACACAGCACCTGCTCGAAAATGCTATTCACTTCAATGCGAAAAAGGGGAAATGAGGGGAGGGAGAGATGATGTGCGAAAATAATCATACCCACCTTATAATATATGAATTGTCATTGGAGCAAACTTTACACAAAGCTGTATTGGATTCGAAGTGTTGAGCATTCTACGAGAGCAGCATATTAAACCTCAATAAGACTCCATTAAAGCTAAATGCTCGGATTCCATGAAAGAAATTAAACTCTTTGATATCATAAGAACAAGTGATAGTGAATTCTCTTCGAATTTCGATTATAAAAAAGAGTTACCTTCTTTCTCTTTCCGGTGACTTTCATACCACTGCGATCGGATTTGCCAACATTGAAATCAACGGCAGACACCCCACCTTTATCCTTAAATGCCGAGTGAGTCGAAGCCAAGCCAACAACACACAATCTACAAATTCAGATTATTTAAGAGTCCATTCAATCCAAAATTCTCATTCTTTCAATAAAACCCCAAAGAAAGTTTAAAATTTTTACCCATTAGCATGGCGATAAACATATTGGTCGTTCCCTGGATTCATAAAATCTGTAAAATCTAATTTGATTAGTGTACTTACTAAGAACACTACAAAATAAATTATTATACAGTGACATCTTCAACTGATTCATAGAAATTCATGAAAAAAGCAATTAAACGATGCATTTGACACAAAACCAGTACTATGCATAAGAAAAAGCATCTAACTTTAAAGTACCTGAGCCCTAAGGTTTCATTACCAAAACCCATAAAACAATCAGACGATTCAATATGAATTTGAAAAAAAAATGTGGAAAACCTGGAGCAAAGTAAGAGGCAAAGTTGGATTCCACAGCAGATGGAGGAGTAAGAGGAAGTATGGTTATGTCGGGGACTAGAAGCTTATGTAGCTCTTCATCTTCGTTTTCTGCATTTTCTCGTACTGGTTGCTGCTGTTGGTGTTGTTCTTCGTCTTGTTTGTGGTGTTGCTGTAAGTTGTTCGGAACGGCTGTTTCTTGCGGTTGATGTGGTTGGTCGACCATGACATCCGACATTGATTGAATCAAACGTGGGGATAGAGAACCAGGGTTTGATCTCAACTGATCTATTTTCTATTGTTCTAGATTACGGAGAACGGAGTTCTTGTTTGGGCCCTAAATAACCCTAAATCTAGCCTAGTGGTTCATTTTCTGAATTCCCTACTGAATTTTGTAAGTGGCGGCCTACCTAAACAATTTAAATTTGATCTAATTTTATTATCTCGTTAAAATCAATTATTTGTATCTTTGGACGCTAAATTGTGTAGATCGAAATAATTTGCACTTACAACAAGTTTTCAATATATTGAAATTATAAAACTTTTAAATTCTATTTTAAAATAATACATTTGACGCCATTATTTAGTTGCAAAGGCTTTTATTATAAAAGCATGTAGATCACATGTCTTGTTAGGATTTCATATTGCATGTATAATCAGGACAGAGCTAGAGGAGCCTTGGTCCCTAAAATGAAAAATTTACATTATAGTCCCTAAAAGATGATATAATTATAAATTAATCACGAAAGAGCGTTCGAAGTAACACATATGGAGTACATTTACTAACCAAGAACCAAAACATCGAATGTAGGGTGTGTATTATTTGATTTTAACTAAATTAAAAGATTGAATTAAGTTTTTTATTAATTCGGTCGATTAATTTTAGATAAATTCGATTAATAATTATTTTTTAAAAAAATATTTAATAATTAGTTTAATTCAAAATAGATTAATTAACTGAATTAATCAAAATTATTATATATTATTAAATAATATATATGTTTTATATATTTATTTTTTATTATTAAACTTTTAAAAACTATAAAATAATTATTATTTTTTTATATATTATAAAATAATTATTAAACTTATATCAAATTAACATAAAATAAAAATTTGATTATTTTATCACAATTTTACCAAAATTTTATATAATAAATTTTAGTTAGTTCAAAAACCAATCAAATTAGTCAAAATAATCAGTTCAATCAGTCGAGTTAGGGCTAATTCAATTTAATCACCTATTAAAATTTTAAAAATTCCAATTAAGTCAATTATGATCAATTTAATGATCGAAAAATCAATCAGTTCTTGTTGATGCATATGGAAGCACTGTTGGGTATAATTTGATTCCTTGTGTAGGCAAGCCCAGTAGCAGAACTCTAAAAACAATTAATAGAAGGGGAAATTTTCTGTTTACAATTGTTCAAAACATATAAGCTAAGGCTACAAAAAAAGGACCTGCCTCCTATAGTGTGAGGCTGCTGATGCTGCTGTAGTAGAAACCTGAAATGCAACTCTTGTTTATCTACTCAAGAACTCAAACACGTCCTAGAGTTAAACTGCTAGAAGAAAAATGTGAAAGACTAATGCTATAAAAGAAATAAAGAAACCATAAACATAGGACTTGATAGGAATTGCGTTCAAGGACTGCCACACACCACCTTTTATGCAGCTGCGTGGATTGGACCATTAGATCTAAAACCACGGCCCCTTCCGCGATATCCCCTGCCACGGCCACGACCTTCAAACAGAAAACAAAAGAACATCACAAACTATATTCTTTACCTATTCACAGTCTTTCTTCTTAGAGAAATAGGCAAAAGGATTAATAGCTAAACCTTTATTTATTGCAATTAAAGGACTAGGAAATTTAGGGTCATGAAAAAATCATTAATTGCATCTCCTTATTAACTTCTTTCAAGTGCCATATCATTTTATTTGTATTCCAAGTACACTTTGATTCTTCATGTTCAAAAGAGTTCAAATTGCATTAGGTTAAAGGGGAAAGAGCGATATTATTGGTGACTGCAGACAAGCATACCACAGTTCATCTGGAAAACTATTAAGCACGTTAAGATTTTATTAAAACTGAAAAATAGAAAACTCACCACGACCACCTTGGGGAGGGGCTTCATAATTGTAACCATCATCTTGCTGCATGTCGAACTGAGGTTCATTGTATCCTCCACGTCCACGGCCTCGGTAACCACGTGCTCTTCCTCTACCTCTTCCCCTAGAGTAGCCACGACTGCCATCCCAGCCCCCATCATCATACTCGGCAGAGACAAAACCATTCCCTGAAGAACACACATAAATATTTGCTTAATAATCTCACATTACATTCAATAAAATTCAGAGCCATGTCAAACGACAACCCCAGCATAATAAAAAAGAACATCTAACAGGGTGCATCTAAATATGCCATTGGCATTACCTCTACTCAACCTTCCTCTACCACCGCGGCCCCTACCCCGGCCATTAGGATAGTCCTCTGCCAAACAAAAGAAATTTATAAAAACCAAATATAGGCATTAGACGTCACCAATAAAAATGGTTGCGCAGGTAATGAAATGCATCACTACCTCCTTCATTATCGATTTCTGTGGATGCCTTCACCTGATCAGCTGGTAACGGAGGCTGGTACCTGGACGAGGAAGCTATTCATGATTTATTTCAAATTAAACATCAAGCCACCATTATTAGAAGCATAAAACTTCCCATATGCTTATATTCTCTAGCTCCAATATTCATAAAAATGTAATTGAATAAGAAACACAAACAATTACAGGAACTTACCCAACAGAGGATGTATTCAGTTCTTTCTTCGAAAGGGTTATGGTGATCACCGATACGTGCCGTGTCGTCTCCAATCTGTGGTAAATAAACAAAGGTCACTAAAATTCTCTAAAGATTCATATCAAGGACATTAAGAGAACAATAAGAAATCATATGATTCTTACGGAAGGAGTCCTTCTTCCAGAGGCTCCCACATATCTGTTATATCCATGGATCCAATCCATGTAATCTGATGTAGACCAACAATTCTTCTCTGAATTAAAAGTAAATGAAGCACACTGTCAGCCACCTTAAAAAACAATCAATTAATAATTAAACAATTCCCATAAATAAAATAGTACCTTAATTAACTCCACAATAGTCACAGTCTTGTTAATGGCTCTTCCCATTGCTTTAAAAACTATCTGATTCGATCCCTTTTCCTATCAAAATCGATACCAACACTTCAGTAATAACACATTCCTTAAAACAAACAAAACCCCAAATCTAATAAATGTCTAAATATGCAGCAATTAAACACGATAAAGAAAATAAATAAACCTGGAGCAGAGTCATGGCATAAGTGATATAACTACGCATCCTGCCTTGACTGGTAATCCGAATCTCATTCTCGTCAATGGGTGTCTCTGCTTTCGGCTTCTCCACTCGCTGATAACGATCCATCTTTCAACAGCCAAAAACAGAAAGTAGAAGATGAAATCAATGTTTCAAAGCAGAGCAAAAACAAATATTGAAATTTGGGATTAGATTATTGAAGAAACAGAAGAAAACGCGAAAAGGGGAGCATGGGATTTGGGAGATTGAATCTGAAAATTTACCTGAAAAATTTTTGTTAAGGGGAATAATGTGAACCAAGCGAGAGCCCTCTTCTACGGCTTGTTTTTCTTTAGTTTTACGCCCTAAAACCGCTCTATCCAGATGTTTGTTGTTGCTTTATAGTATCTTCTAGAACTTCCCTAACAGAATCCTTCTTCTAGACGGTTCACCCGATTCTATTCTCCTTCTTTTCGCCCGGATTTTCTTTCGGGTTAATATTAACTTTAAAATTTAAATTTATTTTTCTATAAAAATTTAATATATTTTATCTTTATATTATTCAGTCAGAATATAAAATATAATATTATTATCTTAATATTATTCGGGTTCACAAAAGTTGAACAATATGTATAATTTATATATAATAACGTTTTATTTTCAGAGTTTATTGACGTCACTTATGGGTTAACATATAAGAATTTAGAATTTAAGTGTAATTGTATATAATTATATATGTATTTAATATGTTAAATGTCATGTTATTCAAAATATATTATCATATGTATATAACTTGTTATTATTATTAAATTTTTAACGATTCAGTTATCATGATAGTTAAAAAATAAATTATTTATTAAAAAAATATTGATTAAAGATTAAATCTATAAAAAAACTACAATTATAAAAATTATAAATATTAAAAATTAAAATTATTTTTATGCCTTTATTTTAAAGAGTCACTTATTAACTTTTCATGAATTATATGACCGGCTCTCTAATTATAAAAACAGGGTCAATTATTTCAAGGTTATTGATGTTTTTTTATTTGATTCTATTTTAGTTATTGAATTTAATTAAGTCGTTAAAATTTTAATTTGAGTTTAATCAAACTATTGAAGTGACGGTTGATTAGATTTTTATTATTTATATAATTTATAATGTTAATATATTTATACAAATAGACATAAAATATCCCCTATCCAGGATGTTTTGTGACTGGGCCCATTCAGAATGTAATCCATTTTTTAAATCTTGCTGATTATTTGTCTGCCCATTATGAACCCACTCAACTCGTTCTTAATATATTTTACTTCTGATATGGTTTCATCCCGCATAATAAAAATTATAACTTAATTATGATTTAATTTTGATAATTTAAGTAAAAATGATTAAGCTTGGATCGAATAAAAAGCATATTAAATGTTATATATAAAAATATAAATATATCGTGTTTGATAAAAAATTAACTTTTAACTTAATTTCGATATAACCTAATTTTTTTTTTTATATATCTTGACCGATTATACTCAAACTTAATTTTTTTAATTAAAATTTCACACTCGTCAAATCAAATTGAGACCTGATAGTTTCAAATTAAATTGTCAATCTCTATAAAAAAAATAAAATGGTTTTATTGAATTTTTCATGCCAGGATGAGTATTCGATCGAGTCGAGTTAAAAAATTTCGAGATATTAAAGTTGACGAGCCATATTTAACAACTTAAACTTTATTAAAAAAATTAATTCGAGTCAAGTTTAAAAAATTCGAGTCGAGTTTTCGAATTTCTATAAGTATTTAATTGTAGTTATTAAACATGTTATAGTATGATTTGATTCTAATTTAAACAACTTTCTTTAATTATATAAGATATGCATATATATTTCATATGTAACAATATTTTTTTATATTTTTACATATCAACATATATATATTATAAAAAAAATAAGAGATTCGTCTCCAACTTAAAAATTAATCATTTAATTACTAAAAATTTTAAATTATTCGAATTTCCATTTTATAACTCAAACTTTATTTAAAATTTTTTAAACCAAATTTATAAAGTTTTGAATTAAATTAAAATAAAATAAATATTTTTATTTTAATTTAAATTATTCAATTTTTTCAAATCGAATATAATTTTACTCACTCTTGTACATGCGAACGAAGGATCCCCAAGCTCTTCCTTAGGTACTGGAGTGTTACCAAACTTTCTTACAATTTGGCCATGTGTCCCATAAGCCACCTTGACACGAAACGCCAATCTCGCTGGCTTGCCCCCCATGAACAGAACGCAGCTCCATCAAAACCAGTAAAAAAGTGAGGTACGAAACGGCTGGATTTTGCTTTTACACAATTCCAAAACGTACCGCATTCGACACGCGGCTTTGTTTATCCTGATGTTTCAGGACTCCTTCAGTGGGACCAAACCATGACAGGAATTGAAATTTGAAAGCAATGAATCCAACCCAACAACCTCTCTTACAACAGAACGTGACACTGGTCTGGGGTTACACGTGTCATCGTTCCTACAATCACAACGTCAGTATTCTTCCGCGGGTTCACATTAAAGGACATAATTTTCGACCCACCCTATTATTAATTATATATTAATGTGATTAATCAATCAAAACTTGATAATGTATAAGAAATACTGACATTAATAATTTATTATAATGGTAATGATATAATTACACAAAAACGTATGATCAAAATAATAATTAATTGAATTAATCATACTATGAGATATTAAATTATTTAAAAATAATAATTTTATAATAAATATTTTAAAAAAATAATTTAAATAAATCGATCGATAAATTTTATAATAATAGACCAGCAGAGGGAAAGTGTTTTTCAGACACCTTTCCCCAATCCTAGACAAGCAGCTGTGTCGGAGTACCAACGATTCAACTTACTTGCTCGTAAGGTCTTCAGTTCAAACGTAGCCAGGTGTCATTTAAGTGGGCCCACATTGTTTTTAGAATTCAAAGTTTTGTTAGAGCCTGACAGACATCTCATCCTCCCCAAAGCACTAATTTGGGTAATTCCATCTTTTATCTTAAAAAGAAGACAAAGAAAAATAATGAACATATTCGAGGGAAAGGACTGAAAATCTGTCGGTAAAAGAGATTTATATTTGTTTAAAGATCTGGTTTAATTTATTTTAAATAAGATTAGTCTTAATGTGACGGTAGGGTATAAAAGGTTGGAATAGGTTAATTCTAGTATATGTTATTAAACTATAATTTTTATATAAAATTATTTGTATAGCTTAAAATATTATAAATTTATTTTGAATTATAATTTTTATTTTAAAATAATCGATAATTTAAATCTCAAATAATAATATTTATATTAATTTAATATTTAAATTATTAAATTTTTAAACTCATTTTTAAATTATTTTTTATATAACCTATGCATCAATATTATATGACAATCAATAACTTTTATAATTGTTATATCAATATGGGATAAAATTAACATACGTAAATTAAAGATAAAATTAAAATATTTAAAAATATGATAACTAAAGTTAAATGATATTTTAGAGTTTGGGAGTTGATCAAATTTTTTAAAAGTTTATTGATCAATTCAGAATAAAAATTATAATCGATCAAATTAAAAATATTAAAAAAATAAAAATTAACTTAAAATAAAAATAATAAAATAAAATAATTATACAATTAACTCTAAATATAAATAAATAAATAAATAAAATAAAAATAATAAATTAAAATATCGACTTCTTTTCGATACCCTATATATATATCTTATATTAAAAAATTTAAAAATTAAAATTTAAAAAATTAAAATAAAATATATTTTAAAGTTTTATAATTTATAATTAAATTCTTAACATCTAAAACGGAAAAAAAGATATTTTTTTTCCAAAATTAATATATGTTGAGAGAGAGAGAGAGAGGGGGGGGGGGTAGGAGAACAGGTGTCCCCTATGGTTTTATGACAACACGGGATCTTACCCCACCTTATCTTCTTCATAGCCTGGGAAAAAGCTGGAATGGATGCGAACAAAAAGGTACACGCGGGACAGGTGGCGGAATCGATCAGTTTTTCTTATCTATTTATATTTTTCTTCATTTATTTTTAATAAAATACGATGAAATTGATTAAATACGAATTTTTAATATAAATATATATTTTAATAAAACCAATCATAAAGTTCGACCGGCTCAATCAGTTAAAAGCACAAGTCAATACGACGCAATATTTTTTTAGGCGAGTGAACCGTAAGGTTTTTTTTGGCAAAAGGTGTGAACCGTAAGTTTTGTGACTTGAATTGCTGTCTTGATGATAAAGAATCTGATTCCATGCATTATAAGAATTAGAAGCGGTAAGAGAGAAGACTAGTGATGAAGTAGGTATAGGAGATGGGTTTGTACGACAGCACCGGGAATCTTGTTGAAGCTCTGACAGATGGAGATTCTATCAAGATTTCATCGTCTAAATTTCTTACTCTTTTGGGTTCAAAGGACTGTGATTATCTTCTTGCCTCAACAGACGAAGATGACCGGGTTGGTTTCCTTGTTATCTTGTTCATGTTCATAGCTTGTTTGATTTGTTTTTGCTGGACTGGACCTCTTCTTCTTCTTCTTCTCAGTATGTCTACTGTTTCTTTTAGCTGTAAACTTCAAGTTGTGAGGGTCAGACTTTTTTGTCTTCGTTTTCTTTATTCTGCTAAGCTTTTCTCTACTTTTTTGATCGTCGTCATAGATCCATCTCTTTTCCCATGTTCTTTGATAGAGCTTGTTTTAATCGAGTAGATCTTATGTTCAAGCCAGACACACCTGTTTTTCCCTCTCAGTCGGTAGATAATATTGTTCGATTGATCGGAAAAACTGTCGGAAGTATGTCGGTGATCGTACTTTAAATTTCTGACTGAGATATTCCCTGCCGCGACCAAAAACATGGCTGTCCTCGTCAAATATATGGTTACGTTCCCACACGACGGTTGTGCTGAGAACATGTGGCATTTCTGTATCATCTCTTAGCCTCAGGACAATGCTACAGCCGTAATACACATGTCGCATTATTCTTACAACACCGCATAGCCGGTGGCGCGTCGCTTTCACAAAATTTTAGTGCGTTCGAATTACCATGAGATTTCATATTAACCATTACCGGCTATAGCAGGTGGAGATTTCGGATCTTGAAGGCAAGGTGATTGGAATTTACTTCTCGGCTAACTGGTATCCACCGTGTAGAAATTTCAACAACTTGTTGGTCGGCGTGTACGAGCAGCTGAAAAGCAATGGGTGTAATTTCGAGGTTGTTTTCGTGTCATCAGACGAAGATTTGGGTGCCTTCAACGGTTACCGGGAAACCATGCCATGGCTTTCGATTCCATACTCTGACTTGGAGAGAAAGAAAGCCTTGAATCGACAATTCGATGTCGAAGGCATTCCTTGCTTGGTTGTTTTGCAGCCTGATGGTTCAACTTTACACGACGGTGTGGAACTAATTTACAAGTATGGGGTTGAAGCCTTCCCGTTTACTAAAGAAAAGCTGGAGGAATTGGAAAGGGAAGAGAGGATGAAGCATGAGAGCCAGACCTTGACTAATTTATTAACCAACCCCGGAAGAGACTATCTTTTGGATCCAACCTTAAAAAAGGTCGGTGATATGTCAGACCAATAATTTTATGTCACGTGAAATTATCGGTGTTTTATTTATAGGTATCGTATTCTTGTACTCGTACTGAATGTATCGAGTAAGCTCATGTATTTGCTTTGTAGGTTCCGGTTGATTCCTTGATAGGTAAGACAGTTGGGCTCTATTTCTCGGCGCAATGGTGCGTTCCGTGCGCCAATTTCACTCCCAAACTGATATCCATCTACCACAAAATCCAGCAAAGTTTGGAAGAAAAGGGTGGCAACGATGGTTTCGAGATCGTTTTCTTGTCTTACGATCGAGACCAAAGCTCCTTCGTATCATACTACGGTACCATGCCGTGGCTAGCGTTGCCTTTCGGAGAACCTACCATAAGAAACCTCGCGAAATATTTCGACGTGCAAGGCATTCCGTGTTTGATAATCATAGGCCCCGACGGCAAAACCGTGACCAAGCAAGGCCGGAACCTTATAAATCTGTACCAGGAAAATGCATACCCTTTCACTGATGCGAAACTGGAGTTGCTGGAGAAAGAAATGGAAGAGGAAGCCAAGAGATTACCAAGAACCGATTATCATGCTGGTCATCGCCATGAGCTTACTTTGGTATCCGAAGGGAACGGAGGAGGTCCGTTTATATGCTGCGATTGTGACGAGCAAGGATCTGGTTGGGCTTACCAGTGTCTGGGTTGTGGCTACGAGGTGCACCCTAGGTGCATGAGAGCTGTGGACCCTGAAAATACTGGCTCGGTTGAAGACAGATGAGGTTTGAGGTTGCTTTTATATATATCCCAAAATTGTTGCTGATTTAGCTTTGGTATATGCTATTGTAATCTGTAGCTAATGAACTAATGCCATGAACGTTATATTTTTACCCGTAAAGTACTCAAATTCTTCCCGGCTTTAAAAACAATTTTATTGATTAAAGTGGGATTTTGAGAAAAATGTATCTACGGATTGAATGACACTTTTCTTTCGATAATCTCAAATTCATATCATATAGGATGAATAACTTTATTCTTTATTATCGGATTATCGAATGAATTCACATGTACGATTACTTAAGATTAAAGTAAAACTCTTTAGATGTAAAAATATGGCTTTAGACTAGTAAAAGTTCATAAATTTCAACGTGAAATACGTATAGATTTGAGTTTCCAAATTCGAATGTTAATAAGTTACCCGAACCCCTTGGTATCTCAAAATCTCCCCAATCAGTTCTCCTTTCCCAGACCCAACATACCTTCCGCATATCTCACCATCTCTGATGAACAAAAACGTGGGAACCTCCACGACGTCCATGTCCTTGAGGAACTGCATGCAACTCTCGTTCTCATCACCGTTCATCCTAGCGAAAACCACCGAATCCATCTGTTTCGACAGCTTAATCACCGTCGGATACACCTTCACGCACGGTCCACAATGTTTGAGCCCCACGTCAAGAACTATCAGCTTGTGGTCGACCTTGTGGTCTTCGATCAGCTTTTGCACGTCTTCCCCACAGTGGAGCTGGACCACTGCAGAGTGACTGTCGCCGTAGTACAACACGTCGCCCATCAGCTGGTCCGGCCCGATCCCTTCCTCTTCGTGGATTTTCTCCATGCTTTTGTAGAAGCTGAAGTGTGGGACTTTCTTTATTTCTTCCCTTATGCAGAGCTCCCTTGTCTTGTCCGATTCGTCACCCATCACGAGGATGAATTCAACGTCGTTGCAGGTCCGGCTGAGCTCCACCATGAATGGGTAGATTTTGCTGCTGTGGTAACTGTGGCTGGCGGCAAATTCGACCACAACGAGCTTGTTTTTAGCCGTTTTAAGTGCTTCGTCGAACTCCTCTATGCTATGGACCTGCTTTACTCTCTCGTCGCTTGGAGCTTTCTTTGTCCCCGGTGCAGCCGTTGCCTTGGTGATGAATCGACGGGGTTTGCTTGATTCTAGTGATTTTGCTGAGACTTGTTTCGGCTTTGAAACAAAAGGTGGCAGAATGGAACCATGAGAGCTAAGACAAGTGAGTTTTGGGTTGAAATGAAGATTGTGGCATGGTGGCTTAGTTACGAAATTTGTGATTGCAGCAGCCATTGAATTCTTTCTTCTCAGGCTGTCAACTGGGGTTGTTCGGGGACAGAAGGGTTTTGGGGTTGAGGATTAGGATGTAATAGTCTAAAAATCTTGTCGACCAGAAATGGTAACCACTCGTTTTAGTTTTGTTGGGTTCATTTTATCCACATATCTGGATCTTTTGATGTTCTGCATTGTCATTGGTTATGATTTTTATCACTTTAGGATGTTAGATTTTTGGTCAAATTCTTTATCTTAAGCATAGATTTTAGATTCAATCCATGTTCTTTTATTTGGTGTAGATATTTGTCAAGCTTCGGTGGCTCAGAATAGTAGCTGCTGCTGTTGAAGTTACTGAGGCTAAGACAATTGGCTTAGATTTTCCATCCCCTGCCTTGATTTTTTCCTGTCGTATGCACAGTACCAATCATTCTGCTAAAATGTGAGAGTCTAGATATCTCAGACAGATTAATTGAACCCATTTGGGTTCCTACAGAATGAACTGTTTGGGTTTTAACTATTAAATTTCAAGGGAAATTACAGGCCTTAGGACCAAACTCATACTTTAAAGCCCAACCAAGGTTTTAGACATCACATTTTTACCCAACGTACTCACTATGCTTATCATAATATTAAAACATATCTTTTATGGGTGGGCAAAATACCCGATTACCCAGTTCTGATCCCGAATTCGGTAAGATTCGGTGGATTTTTATCTGGTATTGGGTTTAGTGAGACTGGATTGGATCTAAAATTTAAATCCCGGTCATAACCGGGATCGGGACTGGATCATGATTTTTTGGATCCGAAACCCAGTGGGTATTCAGTAATACCGGGACCAATACCAAATATCGGGTATTGGTTTTCTTTTGTTTATTTTCTTATTAAACTTTCTATTTATGTATAAATATTGTGAGTATGACTAATTTTAAAACTTTAATTTTAAGTCTACAATATTTTAATTTTATTATTTAATATTATTATTGACGGTTGAATTTTGTTTTATCCAATTACTTAAATTTTTTAAGAATAAATTAATCGATCGGGTACCCGGTATTAGAACTGGTACCCACCAGTAACGAGACCAGTTCTTAAAATTTAGGACTCGGTATGACCGGGACTGGTTCCAATTTTAAGAACCGGTGGTTACCGAAACCGGGACCACTACTATTCAAATTGGATGGGTACCCAATCTTGTCCACCCCTAATATCTTTAACGATTAATTTAATAGTTATTTTGATTTTTATTTTTTAAAATAATTTAAATTTTAATATTTTATTTTAGATCAAAATATTCTTCTGTAGATAAAAAATATTAACCAACGTATTTGTATATATGATATTATTGTGTTAATATGCACTATGATGTAGGTTTATCACGTCACTTCAGATCATTTATCGTGAGTTGACTAACAATTTGAATCTATACAGAGATTATTTTAACTCAAAATGAAACGTTAAAGATTAAATTATTTAAAATAACTAAAATAATTATTCAAACATTAGAAACATATTTTGATATTATATCGTATAAGTTATAACTATATAGTATTAGTGTAAGACTACAATTTAATTTAGTACGAATCAAATTACAATCTTTTACAAAATAAATTATGATTAAAAAAAAATTATAAATCCCCAACATATATCATAAAATAAATGTGATTCATAGCAAAAAGAAAAGATCATGATTAGAGCAGTTCAAAGACGGGTATTAAAATTTATGTTCGACTGAATTTATTTTTTATGTTTATAATTTGTGTATTTTAAATTAAATTTATAAATATGCGGTCCCATGTGTATACACTGTTCAATTCATACACACCTCTGGAACTAAAATTCACAAAGGCTAAAGTTTATTTAAAAGATATTATTTTTAATAATATTTAAAAAAAATATTTATAAAAATCTTATTTAAATATTTTTATTATATATATTTTATAAAAAAAATATTTATAAAAATTTAATATTTTAATATCATAAACCATTAACAAATAAAAAATTAATATGATAACTAAAATTATATCATCTTATAACAACTCAACTCAAATTTTAACTAAAATTAAATAAAAATATTAATTAAATAATTAATAAAAAATATATTAACAGACAAAAAATACATATTAAACTATAAAATAAAGTATCTCACGGGGATAAAATTATTGCTATTTAAAAAATTAAATAGATTATTAATAAAAAATGGTATAGCTTAAATAACGGGAAATCCAGGCGTTGATCGTAATTGAACTGTCACGTGTATCTTGAAAAATAACTTTTCCCTCGCTTTCTACTTACAACATAAATAAGAAAAAAACCATCCAACATAAACAGAAAGAAATTAAAACCGTCAACTTCATCGTTTTGTGTTCCCCCGTCAGTGCCTTCGGGTTTCGCCGTTGGCTTTAGTCGGAGAAAAAACGGAGTTGTGCTGCCTTGACATTAGCGTCTCTTCTACGGTACGCGGCAGTAAAGTTTGTTCTCCGGTTATTGCCAACGCGGGAATTGAACGCCATTTTAAAGACGAAGGGGGGAAAAAAACCTCACCTTTTTACCAGTAACCTAACTTACCTACCCAGCTACCCTTTACATTGCTATTTAGCATCACGTTGAATAAATGTTCTTATATGGGTCTGATTCGATGGAGGAAGATGTTTCGAATCCCGTTGTGTTCTTGCATGGTGACCTTGATTTGAAAATCATTGAAGCTCGATATTTGCGGAATATGGATTTGGTGTCGGAGCGTCTCCGGCAGTGTTTCATGATGTTCCGATCCTCGTGTACTGGAGGAAAGAAGAAGAAGAAGCACCGCCACCGTAAGATCATCACCAGCGACCCTTACGTGACGGTTTGCGTAGGGGGTGCCACGGTGGCGAGGACGCGCGTGATTTGGAATTCCCAGGACCCGGTTTGGAACGAGCGTTTCAAAATACCCCTTGCCCATCCGACGTCTTACATCGAGTTTTGCGTTAAGGACAATAACTTGTTCGGCGCTGAATTGATAGGGATGGCGACGGTGCCGGCGGTTAAAGTTCTCTCCGGTGAAACGATTAGCGGGTGGTTCCCTATAATCGGGTCTTACGGAAAGCCGCCAAAACCAGACTGCGCGGTTCACGTTGAAATGAGATTCGTCAAATGCGAGGAAATGCCGTCGTACAGGTATGGTATGGCGGCCAATCCGACGGAATTCGCAATCAGGAACTGTTATTTCCCCCTCCGGCACGGGGGTTCGGTTACTTTGTACCGAGACGCACACACCCATGAATCGTCGATGCCGAAGATTGAATTGGAGAACGGAACCGAGTTTAAGCACGAGTCGTGTTGGGAAGATATCTGTCATGCAATTCTAGAAGCGCATCACTTGGTTTACATCGTCGGATGGTCGATTTTTGCTCAGGTGAAGCTTGTAAGAGAGCCGACACGGCCGTTGCCAAACGGTGGGAATTTGAGTTTGGGGGATTTGCTTAAGTACAAATCAGAAGAAGGGGTCAGAGTTTTGCTGCTGGTTTGGGATGACAAAACTTCCCATAGCAAATTCTTCATTAACACGGTATAATTTTTCTTGTTCTGTTTCTTTGAGATATTCATAGCAAATTAAGAATCTTTTCTTGTCTTTGGTATTTTCTAGTGCGATTTTTGTACAAATATGCTGATGTTCTAAGGTCTTGTACTAAAGTTCAATACAGGTTTTTCCCAAAGAGGAAAACTTGTTCTATATTAACTGAGATACTTCTCTCCGGGGACCAGTCTATTGCAGAGGATTTTTCTTCTCTGGTTTAACATTTATATCTCATGCTAGATTTTCATTTTTAAACATTGAATGTGTTTTAAATTCAGGCAGGAGTGATGCAAACTCACGATGAAGAAACTCGAAAGTTTTTCAAGAACTCGTCCGTTTCGTGCGTGTTGTCGCCCCGTTATGCCAGCAGTAAGCTTAGCATTTTCAAGCAACAGGCATGCTCTATAGTCTATACTATCCAGTTATAAGACATTTCCATTGTGTCTGCTGAGTACTAGGTAGTGAAATAGTAGTAGTAATGCTGAGGGATTTAAGTGTTGCGTGTAATCCAGGTTGTTGGAACACTCTTTACACACCATCAGAAATGTGTGATTGTGGACTCACAAGCACATGGAAACAATCGAAAGATCACTTCTTTTATAGGAGGCCTGGACCTTTGTGATGGTCGCTATGATACACCTGAACATCGGCTATTTCGGGATCTCAATACTGTTTTTCAGAATGATTATCACAACCCTACATTTTGTGTGAGTATATTATTTACACGAGTCTATATATGCTTTTAATTAGCCATACAATCTTCATTTAGCTCTAACCAATTCAAACATTTCAATTGTTAGTCAGGAACCAAAGCCCCGAGGCAACCATGGCATGATTTACATTGCAAGGTTGAAGGGCCAGCTGCTTATGATATTCTCACCAACTTTGAGCAGCGATGGAGGAAAGCCACAAAATGGTCGGAGTTTGGCCTTAGATTCAAGAGGGTTTCTAGGTGGCATGATGATTCTTTAATAAAGTTAGAGCGGATTTCTTGGATACTAAGCCCTTCTGCGACAGTCCCAAAGGATGATCCTTCATTATGGGTTTCCATTGAAGAAGATCCAGAGAACTGGCATATTCAGGTAAACTACCACATGCCTCTGAAGTAAAGTACTTCAGTTTTATTTAACCTTTTGTTTGCTCGTTGAATTGGCAGGTTTTCCGCTCTATAGATTCAGGATCTGTGAAAGGGTTCCCAAAGAATGTGTTTGAAGCAGAATCTCAGGTTATAATTTTTATTTCATTTGTCTTTGCATTTTAGGACTAAACCCCCCGAAAACAATAGTAAAATTTTGACCAACTGTTATCCTACTTTGTTTTACTGCAGAATCTTGTTTGTGCAAAAAATCTGGTGATAGACAAGAGCATTCAGACGGCATACATCCAGGCAATTAGATCTGCTCAACACTTCATATATATTGAGAACCAATATTTCATTGGATCATCATATGCTTGGCCATCTTACAAAGAAGCAGGTTTAAGAAACATTCTATCTACATTTTTACAGGTTTCGATTATTGTAAACATCATGTATTTAGATGATGTCTAATTTACTACTGGTACCCTTTTGCTTTCTGTTTCTGAGAGGTGAGACTTCTTTTTCTTTCTTTGGGGTAATTTTAGGTGCTGACAATTTAATTCCTATGGAATTGGCGTTGAAGATTGCTAGTAAGATAAAAGCAAAGGAGAGATTTGCAGTATATGTTGTTATACCAATGTGGCCCGAGGGTGCCCCTACTTCAGTCTCCGTGCAAGAAATTCTCTTTTGGCAGGTAATGTGAGTATAGTTGTTTTCCATTCCCTTTCTCGATCGTGTATATCTAAAATGAAATAGTGATTGTGTCTTACATTACTAGTAACATAACCTCAAATCAGAGAGTAAGAATGTAAAATCAAACACATCGGCTGTATCTGTAATCAATGGTTCATCATTATTTCTAGTCCTTGCTAACTATTTCACTGTTTTATCAGGTAGCTTAGTTTTTTGTTTCTTGTTTTTTCAGGGACAGACCATTCAAATGATGTACAGAATCGTAGCACAAGAGTTGAAATCAATGGGTGTTGAGAATTCTCATCCACAAGACTACCTAAATTTCTACTGCCTTGGTAATAGAGAAGATATTCCCGGAGATTCTAAGCCAAGTTCACCCCTATCTAACTTTGGTGAAACGGTAATCAAACAGTAGTTCTACCATGTTATTTTTTATATCCTTAGTTGATTGGCTGTCTGAACTTGATTGTGTTGGCTCCGCTTGGATCCAAGCTAGAATTAAAACACATGTTTTCAGCTTTACATGATCAGTCAGTTGAAATGACTTTTAGAACTTTTTATTTTCAGGTTTCAGCTTCACAAAAGTTCAAACGGTTTATGGTTTATGTACATTCTAAGGGAATGATTGTAGACGATGAGTATGTGATAATGGGGTCTGCCAATATTAATCAACGATCTTTGGCTGGGTCAAGGGACACTGAGATAGCAATGGGTGCATATCAACCTTATTACACATGGGGTGAGAGGAACAGGCATCCACACGGTCAGGTTTGTACTTCCATCCTTGTCATCTCCATTTTATATTCATACAGCAAGTTCTTAAACTTCGTTACGAACTTGTTTATATGCAATTATATATATCTATTTGAGAAGTGCTGTTGATTAGATTAAAGAATGACCCTGCAGGTTTATGGATATAGAATGTCACTCTGGGCTGAACACATGGAAAAGATTGATGACTGCTTTAATGAACCTGAAAGTTTGGACTGTGTGAAGACTGTTAATGAAATCGCTGAGGAGAACTGGTTAAAGTACACAAGTGAAGCTTTCAAGCCATTACAGGGACACCTACTCAAATACCCCATTTCGGTAGATAGCAACGGAAAAGTAAGTCACTTTCCTGGACAAGAGACCTTTCCGGCTCTCGGTGGGAAGATACTTGGAACTCGAACAACGCTTCCTTGTGCTCTTACAACCTAAGTTTCACTGTTTCCCAACGATCATATCATTATGCGGGATCAGTTCAACACAAGGACGGGAAACAAAGTCGGGACAAGTATGAGTTCAATTCAAAAACAAAGAGATAGGGACAGGGTTTGAGCAAGTCTTGTTCATCCTATATACACTTGTATATTAGAGGCATCCCTGTGTTAACACGGGATGGCTTGAATTTCATTCCCATTGGTCTGTTCAATGTGAATCACTAGGCATAGCAATCACCGAAATTTATACAAATTGATTTGATTCTTTGTAATTTTTTCTACTAAATAAGATTACACTATTCTTTCGATGTTTCAATATGAGCTCTCTGGGACCGAAGCAGCATGTTTAAAACTTGATTCTTGATCTGAAGTTGAGAAATGGAAGAATTAATCAGAAAGATAAGGAAAGCCGGTTTCTCGTCTAAGACGGAGTTTGTTTTACATGATGTTGATGATGAGCTAAAGGAGAATATGATCAATGAACATAGTGAGAAGTTAGCCATGGCCTTTAAAACTTCTTGTTGTTGCATCGAGGGCTGATGATAGATTCATATATTTTGCTCGACGATAAGAGCATACTATTTCAACATTCTTCAGATTCTCACACAGACAAGGAAGTCCGACGATCTTGTCTCTACAACTCAACTAGCCTTCCCTTCTTGTTTACCTACCTTCTGCAAGCTATACCTTTCCCATTGGATCCTCCTCCACATTTAAAGCTCAATGGTTCTCCACCTGCAAGTGTCTTAGCATTCAAAGCAAAGTTTTAAACTGCACAATCTGGAAATTTTGTTTTGAGATATAAATTGTATTGTTCAAACATATTTCACTGGACTTAATTAAACTGGTTTACTTAAAATACGAGTTTGATTCCCATACCTAACGTGGGTTATCCTATCTATGTAGTTGTTTGCATTGTTGAAGCAAAATGATAAGAAAAAGTCTCATTTTTCGGATTGCAGGAATCTGTAGGTGGCTACTGGTTTTAGTGTCAGCCCATTGTTTATCACTAATCTAATGCCTAGTAAAAGAATATTTTTGGTAGAAATTATAATACTTGTCCATCTTATGATCTATTTTCGGATTTAAACACGAATTCTCTTTTGATAGAGCAATATACATTATCATAACACTCATCTTTGTTAGTTAGTAAATGTTTAGGTAAAAAATAAAAATTATTAAAAAATTATATTAAATATATAGAAATATAAAATTATAAAAATTATATTAAAAATTAAATTATCATTAAAATATAAATAAAATATAAAAAATTTAATTTTTTAAAAGATACGACGCTCTTAAATCTATTCGCCTATCTAAAAATATCTTAAATCGACCTAGTTGATAAAAAACCAATAACTTGTTAGTCAAGGGAAGAAATAAATAGCCACTGATTTATTGCAACATGTCCCCTTAACCTTAATCTAACCGCTCTTCTGATTTTGATGTGATTGGGCAACCAGATCTTATCCTTTTCTTCATATATATATATACGAATATTACGCCATAAAATTTGATAAAAAATGAGTTTAAATTACTTTTTTTAAAGTTAATTAAATTTTGTATATTTTAATTAATAAAATATGTATTGTGATAATTATTAACTCGTGTGACAGGGACAGGGTTATCCTTTCCCTTGTCTTGTTCCAGACGTTACTTTTCCAACATCAGTGGCCGGCTTTAAACGGTAATCTGATAGGATTCCGTTTCCTGATGGGCCCATTGACTTTTTAAGAGAGAAAAAGAAATAATTAAAATTAAGTTCATTTAAAATATAAGACTTAATATATAATTTCCCCTTTTTTATCTTAGTACTTAACATATATTTTTTTAATTCATCTCTCTCTCTAATTAAGGCCTAAACAACGTTAAATCCACGATTAGGGAAAGTCCAGATAACTCCATGAGATGTGGACCCCAAACGTGTCAGCAACTCAAATCATAACCACCGAGTTGAGACGGACTCACTCGCCTCCAAAACGGAAGATTCCTTAGGAATATACCCGTTCTCAAACTAATCCTCACTCGGAACTCGTAATTCCACCAACGGATAAAGCCACCCCTGTCCTATATAAACCCGTAATTCCACCAACGGATAAAGCCACCCCTGTCCTATATAAACCGATCCCTCTTCTCCCCCTATCCCCACAGTTCTAAAATCTCTTGAGAACGAGTCCCACTCAATGAGTTCCTCAATTCTCTCTGAGTCAGAGCAAGAACGTCTTTTGGAGAAACTCGATGTATTCAAGGTTAAAGGCAGAGACAAGCGCGGCCGCAATGTTCTTCTCATCATCGGCAAGCACTTTCCCGGTAAACAAACAACAACAAACATTAGTTTTCTGGGAAATTGATTCTTCGTTCTGTTAGTCTAATTGGGTGTTATTATTTTTTAATGTTGATTAGCTCGTATGGTTAGCGGGGAGGTTCTGAAGAAGTTTTTGGAAGAAAAGATTTACCACAAATTAGGGGGGAAACCGTTCTCCGTGGTTTATATACATACAGATGTTCAAAGGAGTGAGAATTTCCCCGGAATCTCAATTCTCAGATCAATCTATGATGCTATTCCGATGAACGTCAAGAACAATCTAGAGGCTGTTTATTTCTTGCATCCTGGTTTACAGGCCAGGCTCTTCCTCGCCACTTTCGGCCGTCTGTTTTTCAACGGAGGGTGAGGATCTCTTTCGATTATTACAACATTATTGAAGTTCGAATACAAAAAAAGGAAAATAAAGCAAGCCCGGACCCACTCCGGTCGCACTTTAGCCATTGATGATAATGACAAAACATGATTATGTCGATTTTGCTTCTTTTTGTTGAAGGGTCTTTCTTGAAGGTAGATTTGTACTGAATGATTGGATTTGGATTGCAGGTTATATTCAAAGCTTAAGTATGTGAGCAGGCTTGAGTTTCTATGGGATCATGTGCGTAGGCCGGAGATTAAAGTACCGGATTTTGTGCATGATCACGACGAGGAGCTTGAGTACCGTCCGATGATGGATTACGGTCTGGAAAGTGACCACCCTAGAGTTTACTCGGAGCCGCCGTCGATGGATCCGTTAACGGTCTACTCTATGAGGTGTATAGCTTAAGTGGTTGTTGACAAGTCTAAAATTGTATATTTCTTGTTGATACGCTTATGGGGGGTTGGTATTGTACAAAGTGGAAGTTTATGTAAATAGATCGAGTTCATTTGCTGAGTTAAGGACTGAGTCCGACCATAATTTCTCAGGCAAAAGTCTTGAAACCAGAGAATAGAACAGAGAAAGGCTCTGTTTTTTACAACTTATTTTAAATCCAACTTGTCCGCTTGCTTCGAAGAAGAGATGAGACAGGGTGAGATGAGTAAGATATTTGTATTTGCCATTTTTTAGATGGTTAAATTTTATTAAAATAAAGATATCGCAATCGCTTGTCATAATTTAAAAATATTTATTTAGTATAAAGTTTAGTGTAAGATAAAATATAAGTTTAATGATATTTTAAAATTTAAAAAATTTACGATATATAATATTGTGATAATACACCATCAAAGTTTAAAACATATAAATTATATCAAAATTTTAAAAATAATATTTTAATTAATATATAAATTAAAATTTAAAACATAAAAATCATTATGTAAGTTTTAAAAGTTATTTTATTTTAAATATTTATATATAAATAATTATATAATAGTTAACTTATAAATTATTTATAGTCAAAATTTATAATCGTAACTTATAAATATAACGGTTATACCGATAAACGATAGCAGCCAACGGTTATGATTAATACACCTAAGATAAAACTATTATATTTATATGGTTGATATTTTATTTAATTTGCAAACTAAATTAAATTTTTTTTAGTTAAATCATTTATTATATATCTTTTAATAAATAAGAAGTGTTATTACGTGTTTTATTAAAAAATTATTTAATTAAAAAAATACACATAATAATAATGATAGAAAAATTACTTAACCATCACTAAAGCGCAAATTGACATAAATATAAAAAAAATATTTTTAATATATTGCTTGCTTAAAATTATTATCCATTCTAACGATGTTTTTATAATAAAATAAAAATCGGATTTAAAAGAATCCGACTATGAACAATGATTTTAAAAAGAAGAAAATAAGAGTGTAGTGAGTAGAAGACACTAAAAAATATCTTTAACTGTGTAAAATTGGATTCTTATAAGTTCTTTTTTTCCTTGAAATCACTGTTCATAGTCAGATTCTTTTGAATTCGACTTTTATTTTACTGTAAAACATCACTACAATAAGAAATAATTAAAAAAATAATATATTGATTTTTTTTTTCATTTATATCTCTGTCAATTGGTCATCCCAAAAGAGAGAAGTAAAGTCCAAAAAAAATTATGAAATCAAGAGCTTAGAACAGCACCAACCAATTACTAAATATAACCAAACAACAAACGGACATCATCTAATCCACTAACCCACCATCATCAACATGGATCATATTACCCACTGCATCATCTTGCACAAGGCTAGAGAAACAACAGGCGGAGGCGATAGCACCTGGTGTACCTACCTCCAAGTCCGATGGTGCTGCAAGTTTTGCCTAGTAATCGGCTACTCGAATCCCCGACCGAGATATATGTCGACTTCGAACACACCAATCTCTCTGCCAAAGCTTCTTGATATGTAGCCACAATGTGCCGATTTAGCTTGGAACATTAGCATAATGTCCCGACAATCCACTTCCAAGATGAACTGACGTATTCTCATCTCCCTGCAATCGAGTGCTCACCACAACTCTGCATCTAAGACAGAGCATATCCCAATAAGTTTGAAAACTCTTATCCTCCAGCAGCCAGCATGATCACGCAACTACGCCTCTACAGGATGCTCCACCCTCGAACTTACGTGATCAGGAACTCGAACAGCCTATCCGACTTAACAAACGCCATTGTTGTGAATCAAGAAGTAGCTGCAAGCGAAGGAAAGTACCAAGATATATAGTAGTGCTTAGGCGTCCCTGGTTAATTATGTATATTTTTAATAGAATTTGAGTTTTTCTTCTAATCTTTCGCTTGCTGATGAAAACTAAACGTTATGAACCCAAGAAATAGCCCAAACTAGTTATGGACCAGACCCAGGTAAAACCTTTCTAGGCTCAAGCTTTTCCTTGTTTTCCATCAGATTAATGCCTGGGGAATTGCCACGAATCGTTGGGGAAATCTCGTCAAAATTTACACGATTCTTTTAAATAATCATTCTGACCGTTATATTTTAAAATAAATTTAATTTTAATATTTTATTAATAAAATTTTTAATTATTTTAGTTTTACTTTAAATGAATCATTGAACAGTTAATGACTATTCAAATATATGACAGTTTAACAAAATTAATATATAATACATTCAATACTTTAAATTTATATATTTAAACAATTTAATTAAAATTTTAAAAATAATAAATTTAATCTTTATTTATCATATTTTTAATTAAAAATAATTTAATAATTCTAAATATGAAGAGTCTCTTCTTTAAAGTCGGTGAAAGCGCAGATTCTCATCCCGAAACCATCAATCTTCCCCTTTTCTTGTTCGTTTCTGTCTTCTTATTGTTCGTCTAGAACATGCTAAAGCTAAAACCATCCCTCCATTTCAATTTCTTTACCTGCCGGTTCAAAGTGGCAGTGAATCTGTGTGAACCCCTACGCCCCCTCCATTCATCATGGAAAGCACAACAGTTTTACAAGAATTCTTTGTGAACCCCTTCCCTCCTTCTTCAACAAAACCGGCCAAACCAGTGATCGGAACCAGCTCCCAAGACTGGAATTATTAAACCCCAGCAAAAATACTGTAATACATGTCCATAGAAATGCAATGATGAATGTGCATGAGGAAGTATGATAATTGTATGAGACTTGGGAGGTGGGAGGTGGTCCGCATGCATAAAAAGTGAGCCAATAATCATGGGTGCATGGACACAGACAGATTACAGAACATAAACATCAACTAATTAAACATCCTAACCCTAATCCTGTTCCTAATCTCTTCACATTTTTCAACCTCGTTAACAGTATATCTAACTCTGCCACATTTGCTTTGTACCATAAAGAAACATTGTCCCTACAATTCCATTATAGCAGAAAAGAAAGCTTTCCAAAAGGAAAAAGAAAAAAGTATACGAGAATAAAAGTTGACACTTGAAATATCACAAGGCGCAGGGAACAAAGTGCATGAGCTTTTCTCTAGCAAAAAGGAGACTGAGAATGCTCAGTTTTCAATTCCTTTGCCCCATCCATGGTGGATATTGCCTCTGTGATGCCCCTTTTCCCCTTCACCGAGGAATCCTTTTTTATCCTACTGAAAAAGTTGAAGACAGAAAGCCTGTGTTGTAGTACTTATTGTTTATTCAAACTGTAAAGCAGTCAAAACTTCCATACATTCTCATTCGAAGCTCATGGACCTTTTCTTTCAAACTTTTTGATATGATATTAGGTTTAATAGCAGGAATTAAGACTGAGTTTGCTGGGTATATGAACTAACTCAGCATGGATTGAAATGATATTGGCATGACATTTGGTTGCAATAACAGTTAATGTAGTTATTAATTTATGACCCAGTGAGGAAAAAAACAATTATATACATAGAATAATAGGATTAGTTCATTAAAATTTTATAAAAAATTTAAAAAGTATAAAGAAAAGTAAATACTTTAATAGAGATTAACGTACCGTTAAAATTAAGAAATCTTTTTGAATTTTATTCTCTCTTTTTCTAAAAGACGAATCTCGTTATCTCTAGTCAAACGAGAAACATTACGAGGTGAAAAGGAGTGATGACATGAATGATTACTTCGACAGACAATCATCAACCGAGTGAATATACCATTAACAAAATCATAATAAAAATTATTGTCTTGAAGATCTTTGTAGAGCATCAAACGACCATCGACAAATTAATGACACGAGAGGAATCCAAAAAAATATATCATAAAAGCACAGTAAAAGAACACCATAAAGACAAATTTCTTATTAAAAATCAAACTGCTTAACAGAAATCCAGTAAGATTGCATTTGGAAGTTTTTATCAGCAGTATATACATATATATTATATACACTATCTACATTTGCCAGTTTTAGCTTTGCAAATCTTAAGAACATGACATGAAACTTATACAGGTAAATTATAACGTTAGATCATGCAAGGAGACTAGTTCAGTGTTGCTGTGATCAGTAGGTTTGCTGTACTACTGTTTTTTTAGGACAAAAGAGTAAATCAATCTTAAACGCGCCATTGTCCCAATGATCCAATCATGGCTCTGACAGAAGCTCGGTATGGTAACCGGTATGTTCCTGGGGAGAAGCTGATGGTACATTGAGGGAACAAAATCAATATATCAGTATACAGCTTCATTGATCCTGCAATTTTCAAACAGATACTGATGCTCTTTTGTCTGATTTTGAAATTTTAACATCTTTTTGACCTGTCTGATCTGTAAACAATTAATTGGGCATGGTGGATCTTGTAGGTAGATTTAAAGCAGTAAATGGTGCAGTACTGTCATTACTAATCTTACACACACATGCAATGCAAGTATATTTCTGGGAATTTGTTCTCTCTTTAAAATATGTTAATCTCTGGGAATTGAAAAAAGAAAACTTGACCATTACCATACTAATTATATGATCAGAGCAGAAATACACACACAAACATGCTCATGGAAAAACAAAAATACAAGGATTGAAGAGCATATATCAGACAGAAAACTAGAGGAAAAGCATAGAAATGTAGGAGGTCTGGTTTTCTGTCTGATTTAGAAGCTTGTGTATAAAACCTAATGTACTTATTGCTCACTCATTGGTATCGGGTCATTTTCTCATAAATGAAAAGTAGAGGAACCGGTGCAAATTCGTTTGGATTTCAATGTGCAATTGATGGTGGGAGATTTTCCAATAAAGTTCTAGGGTTGTCTGTATTGTTTAAGCAGTAATTTCCAAAGCTTTACTCTCTGTCACTTTCGTTTATGTTTTTCCACCATTGCCATTGGAATCATGATTCATGCAACTCCTGGATTTTGACGAGTTTGATCGAAAAGAAAGCATAAACAGTGAATATATATGGTTGATATTCATTAGCATAGATGATTTGAGACTATTAAGTCATCATTTGATCAACACATGTTCCCAATTTTCATATGCATGATGATGACAAGTTTCACATGGCAAGGAGCACTAACGAGCAACCATTAACTTAAATTTTGTTTAATTTTTTTAATTTGAGTTTATAAAATTTTAATCAAGTTGGGTCAAATCGATACAAATTAATTTTAATTTAAACAGTTTTTCATAACTATATATGATATTTTTATATATTTTTCATATATAATATACATATATCATAAAAAATTATATTATTCAAGATTTTATTTTTAATATCAATAAACAATAAGTGGAGGGTTTTGGTTGCACTAACTTTTGACATCATATGCCATTAAAACCACTAATCTTAATTACTTCAATTCAACCTCCTCAAAACCCTAATTTGATTCATCAGAAACGAGGATGGTAATTAGATGATGAAGGGCAAGAAAAGACTGAAGAGAACGGTGGGGTTTAGTGTTTTTTTATCACTAGTAACGAGGGGGAAAAGGAGAGAATAAGCATTATGATGATCCTTTGATCCTTCGAAATATACCCATCCAATCTGATTACACACACCCATCTCTCTCTCTTATCTACTGTTCGTTTTCCTTCATTGCCTTCTTAAATAGCCCCTCTTCTTGCCATCAACTTACAAGAGCTGGTATTTTTTTGCTATCTTGAGGGTTTAGCAAAGGGTTTCCTACAGAGTTTATTGGCATTCTGTCCACCTCTCAGTCATGGAAGAAAAAGCTTTTCTTTTTAGTTTCTGATCTGTTCATTGATGGAGGTGGGCATACTGTCAACTGAGCTCTGTTGGTTTCTCTTTGTAAAACCCTTGTGATGCATTTCTTCTACAATCTCTCTCCCTTTCATAAAGATCCAGGTAAGTACCATATTTCTACAGCGTTTTGCTCTTTCTGTATGATGTTTTTTCTGGATTAAAATATATATGGCAATATTAATTTGTGACTACTCACCCTTCTGGTTCTTACCTGGTCAGACTCTAGAGTCTAGATCTCCTTGGAGGCTTTTGAGTTTTGACTGAAAATTGAGAATCCTAGTGTTTTCTATGTTCCATCTAGGGCTTTTTGGTTATCTGGCCTTTTCTGTGTCTGGAAAGATGAATTATTAAACCAGTTTTTGTAGATTGAATAAGGATCTGGGAATTTCATTTCCAAACCAAAGTAGAACCCCATCCTATGAAACCAAAGAACAGAAACGAGAAGGGTTTGTCAGAATTTCTTGAAATAAATTTGTCTAATACCAGTATACTACTGCTCTGATATTGGATATAATCATGTTAGTATCAGATATATCAAAGAAAAGAGATATAATGTTCATGGCTTCACCTTCATGCATGATTGCCACCAAATTCTTAATACCTGATCATATAAACCACACCATATACTCTATCTGTGGTGTACTGATTGCCCTTTTAATTTAGGGCAACTATCCCTAGTACATGATCATAGAAACTACACTCTCCCAAGAGAGATGAAGAAGATACATACAGAAATGCAGAAGATTGCAGAAATTTGAGAGCACTATAGATTCATGTAACAGTTAAAAACAACAGAATGGTAGATGAACTGGGATTTTGACCTGTGATTTGAGATTACTACTGCATGTGGTCTATATATTCCATAGGTTTTTCTTGAACTTTTGAAGGTGGGGCGCGACACAGAGGAGTGCACCAGTGTGCATGTCATCAACGACTTTGAGGTTAATGGGTGGTGGAGCCATGGGACCATGAACCAGCAAGGTGCTATTATAGCTTCACTATCTCATGTAAACTAATACTCGCATATGTTTGGTAAACAGTAAAATTGTTGTGGCTAAGGCCCTTGGTAATGGTTGATATTAGTTATATTTCATTATTTTAACAAACAAATAAAAATATTTTTATTAATATTCGATAATTATTTAAATAATTTATTAATTATTAATATTGTTTATTCTAAGAGATTTAGATTTAATTATTTTTTAAAATATTTATATATTATCAAATGATTAAGAATATGTATGAACATATATTATATTATAATCACTTTTAAACTATTTAAAAAATATATATTTATTTAGAGCTAGCATCTGACATTGATGGCTCAATTACTCTGCTTGTATCATTGGTGCTCAAACCCGTGACCTCTAGGAACAACAATCATTCCTTTAACCACTTGGGCTGAACGGCTTGCACTATTAAGATATATAGGGTTTACTGATTAAAAGTATATGAATATATTTAAAGGTTATTAAGACTAATTAGGCGCATAATTATTTCAGTTCGTTTTTCTTTAAAAACTTAAGAGCGTAATTATATTAGAATTAAAAAACTTTGGGACCTGGAATTACACCTAATCAAGTGGGATCTAGACTAGTGAGTAGTGATTCACACTATACATAACACACACTTAGCAGTTAACTTATAATTATATCACTAAATTCTAAAATTTTAGGTCTGTATTAAATTTATTACAAGTTTTTGAATAATATAATATATAATACCACTAAGTTTTAAATTTGCTCCAAGATTTTTAATAATATATAATATTTAATCAATATAACATAATTTAAATTTTTATACAATTTATAATATAAATGGTAATAAAATTGTATATTTTTTTGTTCAAAAGTGAAAAAACATGACTTAGTGTTCTACATGAAGGAGATCAAATTGAGATGGAGAGGGTCGACACTTTGAGCAAGTACATCCATAAGTTAGTTGCCTTCACGTAATTAATTAAATTTTATAAAAATGTATATTTAAAATTATTTACTTGAGATTTTTTAAAGATATTTTCATATTTTTTATTAATAAAGAATCGAAATTAAAAAAGAATACCAAAAAATGTTAATAAGGGGCAAGTTTAATGAAACAAGAGAGTATTTTTCTTTCAGTATTCTATTTCAATTATAAGGTAATCTAAAATTATTTTTTATAATACTTATATCGTATTTTTTTTTTAAAGTAAAATGAAACTGACAAACAAACACAGTTAAGATACTATTTTACATTGTTTTTCAAATATTATATTAAATAATTCATAAAAAGTAATAAATTATAGTAAATATGTTTTACCAAAAAAAATAGTAAAGATTATCTTAGTTATAGATTTTGATATCGGAGGAAAATGTTAAATAAAATATAAATTTTTGATATAGACTGAATTGTTAGAAAAAATTAAAGGGTTAGAGGACTAAAAGTGTAAATATTCTTAAATGAAATAAAACTAAGATTGTGAAGAGAAATAAAGGTCAAAGGACTAAGAGAGTAATAAAACCCACATGTAATTACGGTTGTTCAAAATTATCCGACGTGATTGACTCAAACTCACGTAATAAACTGTCGTAAAAAGACAAATAAACAGATTCGATTCAAAGTTGGCAGTGGTTGCTATTTGCTACCGTAACTTAAAAGGACAGGAGTCCAAGACAATAAATAAATAAATAAAGGGTCTGTTGTTTTCGATAACATTAGTGCGTCTATTATAAAATAAATTAATTTTATAATAGATAAAATCAGTTTATTAATTATATTTTCCATAAATAAATAATAATTTTTCTTTCTAAGGAATATCAGTTACATGAAAAATTATCAGGTGAACCTTGTTCACCACGTCATCTATGGTCTCAAGCAATCAGGACCGTTGATTTTAATTTTTTTCTAAGTGAATCATCACCTCTTTCCTACATGGACTTAGTGGGTGGGTAGTTATTAGGTGGTTATTTAAAAATCAACGGTCCTGATTGCTTAGACCATAGATATCGTGATGAACAGGGTTCACCGAATAATATTTCCCGTTAAGGGGGGACAGATGAAGATTCCAAGAATATGACAACATTTTAGAGCCACAATGGCGACACTTTTAAGCCTCTAATCCCCTAAATACTGATCAGGGCTAACCTCTTTGTGCAATAAATGGCTATATGATGTCTTCATCTATTACACATCCCGCTTTAAGCGCCCTACATGTTATATAAATGTCGAGTGCAGCGGAAAACTAGTCAACCAAAAACAACTTGGTTTTCTCGGTTCAAGCTCTGCATTCATGGGTTCTCTCAGTTACTTAGACGAACCTTTCGGCACGATAAAGTATCCGGAACCTCGTAGGGACGAGTCGGTGGTCGACGATTATCATGGTGTTAAGGTAGCTGACCCTTATCGATGGTAAGCGACATTAGCATTGGATTGCCTCAAAAAATGTTTTTTTTTTTTTGTTTGTTTTGCTGGCTGAAGTTGTTTATGATTGCATTCGAAGGCTGGAAGATTCCGATGCCGGAGAAGTGAAGGAGTTCGTGAAGAAACAGGTTGATCTGACGGAATCGGTGCTAGAAAAATGCGACACCAGGGGCAAACTGCGCAGCAAAATCACGAGCCTCTTCGATCATCCGCGCTACACTGTGCCGTTTAAGCGAGGGAATAAGTATTTTTTCTTCCATAACACCGGGCTACAAGCACAAAACGTCCTCTACATGCAGGCTGGTTTAGAGGGAGAACCGGAGGTTTTGCTTGACCCCAACACCCTTAGCGACGACGGAACGGTTTCGTTGAAGGCGTTTTCCGTTAGCAAGGACGCCGAGTACTTGGCTTACGGGCTTAGTTCGAGTGGAAGTGACTGGGTGACGATTAAAGTAATGCGAGTCGAGGATAAAACAGAGGAACCCGATAGTTTATCATGGGTGAGTTACCGAGTTCTTGGTCTCTTGCGTTTGAATGGTGCAGGTCCTGTTTATGTTTAGCACGAACACTCACAGTAAATACTCATCTGTTTATGATGCAGATAAAGTTTTCTGATATCAGCTGGACACATGACAGCATGGGGTTTTTCTACAGCCGATATCCAGTTCCCAAGTACGTAAACTCACTCACTTCTCATTAATTTCTGCAAATTTTGTGCCCTGTTTTCTGGGAAATAACACATATTCAAGTAACTGCACAAATTATATTTTTATCGTGTAGAGATGGAGAGAACCTTGATTCTGGTATAGAAACCAGTGTTAACGTTAACCACGAGTTATATTATCATTTCCTTGGAACAAATCAATCTGAAGACATTTTGTGCTGGAGAGATCCTCAGAATCCTAAGCACATGTTTAGTGGAAAAGTGACAGATGATGGGAAGGTAGGTTGATGTTTATGTATGTACGTGTTAATTATGTATGTATCATGTATGTATGTAATTTGTTCTCGATTGCTATGGAGCAGTACCTTATTCTTTATATTGAAGAGGGTTGTGGTCCTGTCAATAAACTGTATCTCTGCGACATGTCTGTGCTTCCCGGAGGACTAGAAGGTTTCAGGGGAAGAAACGGCCCACTTCCGTTTGTTAAGTTAATAGACGAGTTCGATGCACAGTATAATAACGTTGCTAATGATGATTCGTTGTTTACTTTCTTGACAAACAAAGCTGCTCCGAAATATAAATTAGTTCGAGTTGATTTGAAGGAACCGAGTAAATGGACCGATGTTATACCGGAGAATGAAAAAGATGTGCTTGAGTCTGCATGTGTTGTGAATGGAAATCAGATGATTGTGAGCTATTTGAGTGATGTCAAGTATGTGCTCCAAGTAAGGGATTTGGAAACAGGTTCCATGCTGCATAATTTGCCCATTGACATAGGGACTGTATATGGGATTTCGGCTCGTCGGGAAGATTGTATCGTTTTCTTCGGTTTTATGAGCTTTCTTACTCCTGGTATTATATATCAATGTGACTTGGGAAATAAGTTTCCGGAAATGAAGATATTTCGTGACATCAGAGTACCTGGATTTGATCGCTCTGAGTTCGAAGTTATTCAGGATTTTGTGCCAAGTAAAGATGGCATCAAGATCCCAATGTTCATTGTTGGCAAGAAGGATACAAAACTGGATGGATCACACCCTTGTTTGTTGTACGGATATGGTGGATTCAATGTCAGTCTCACACCATCGTTTAGTGTTAGTCGTATTGTTCTCGCCAGGCACCTGGGTGCCTTCTTCTGCATCGCGAATATTCGCGGTGGTGGAGAATATGGTGAGGAATGGCACAGAGCCGGTGCCTTGTCCAAGAAGCAAACTTGCTTTGACGACTTCATTTCTGCAGCAGAGTATCTGATATCTTCTGGATATACTCGGCCTGAAATGCTATGTATTGAAGGAGGAAGCAATGGTGGGCTTCTAGTTGGAGCTTGCATAAATCAGGTTTACTTCTTTTGATTTATAGTTTTTCTTAGTGAATTGTTCAAAATGCTAAGTCGTTTTCCTTCGGCAGAGACCCGAGCTTTTCGGTTGTGCTTTGGCTCATGTTGGAGTGATGGACATGCTGAGGTTTCACAAGTTCACCATAGGCCATGCATGGACCTGTGATTTCGGCTGTTCCGAAAATGAAGAAGATTTCAACTGGCTTATCAAGTAAGTTAAAGTTTACATCACTATGGTGGTATCTGATGACAGAGGAGTTGAACTTCAGACAAGGTTTTCGAAATTGGACTAACTGTTGGGATTACTTGGTCTTTAAGGTACTCACCATTACAAAATGTAAGGAGACCATGGGAGAAACACCCCGGTGGACTGTCACAATATCCATCCACCATGCTATTAACCGCAGATCACGACGACCGTGTCGTTCCGTTACATTCATTGAAGATGTTGGCAGTAAGTTGCTTCCATGCATTCATGCCACTTTGCATAGGTAGCATTGACCCAGTTTCATTCTTCTCTTCCAGACAATGCAGTACGTTCTTTGTACAAGCTTGGAGAACAGTCCACAGACAAACCCGATTATCGGACGCATCGAGTGTAAGGCCGGCCACGGATGCGGACGTCCAACACAAAAACTGGTAATCAAAGTTCTTTTGTTAGCCTCATCAAGTTATAATCTTTTAGCCACCACCACACACCGTACTGTCTGATTTCATGGCGTTTTTTCTGCAGATCGACGAGGCTGCCGACCGATATAGCTTCATGGCTAAGGCGTTGGGTGCATCTTGGATCAAATAACTCGTAGATTTAAGTTTTCCTAGAGATAGAAGCTCCTTGTATGTTACAGAGATATGTGTACTTGTAAAGGAAATAAGCATCAAGTTAACAAACAAAATAATTGTCACTTTACAAATTTGTCCTAATTTTGCTAGAATTCACAGTTTAACCATCACATTTCCAGATTTTTTTTCAGGAAACTACTATTCAACTTCAAAATTTTACAATTTAGTCTTCAGAAATATAGATATATAATTATGTGTATAGATAACAATTATCTAAAACTATTTTAGGTAAAAAATTTAAAAATGTTTGATTTTTAGATGTTTAATATTTAAATTAAAATAAATATATATATATAATTATATGTACATATAATTCTTATCTAAAACTTAAAACATAAACAATATTATTTTTAGGTGAAAATTATAAATATATAATATTTAGATATTTAATATTTATTCTTTATTATTTAAAAGGATAATCTAATAATATTTTTTATTAATTTTTTTAAAAATTATATTTTACTGATTATAATATCAGGTCACATCTTAATAAATTATACAATATCCTAAAAACTTTAAACCTCCCCTATCATAATATTAATGAAAATTTTCAATTTCAATTACCATATTAAAAATATCCTAAAAAATTTGCCCACTAACATAATTTATCCTATAAACCAAAAAAAAATCCTATCTAAGTCAATTTCGGAATGTGATTATCAAAGTCAAAACAATCCTCACGTAGCATTTCTATTTTCCACGACGTGGGTCATTTTCTTTCTTTTTCACCCTCGCTGCTTATTAGTCTTACAGTCACGAGCCGCACATTGGCATTTAAAATATTGACACCACATGATCTATTTTGGTTTATTCAAATATTTTAAAAAACGGTGTTAGATTTACGAATATCATATACATTGACTGGATTTAAAGAGTGTTTTAAAAGACTTATCTATTCAAGGTATGTGAACACAATGTATGAACATAAAAGATACTTTCTATAGTTAGACGTGAATATTCTCAGAATTATACTTTGTGAATGGATAAAATTATATCATAACCGTCAATATAAATCTATATAGACCGTACAATTAGAAAATTCAAATATAAATAAGAGAATTTAAAAGTTTTTCATTGTTATCTTTTTGATTCGTTTTCGCTTAAAAAAATTTCGACGTTTGTTAAAAAAACTTACTTTGATTGTTTATTTTAAAAACTCGACTAAGACCATACAATTTAACTGGTTCAGAAGTCTAATTGTGTGACACTTACCATTTAACGTGTCGTCTAGGAATCTTCCATCCCATTCTATTGCGAGTAAAAGTCTCAGAACGGCCAAGATCCTTCATTTCCTCAACCATCCTTATTCAAAGCTCCAACAGGCTCTTTGTTTTCGACTTATGGGTTCACTTTCTGCGTTGAAACAATCTTTAGATTATCCGATTGCTCGACGAGATGACTCCGTCGTCGACGATTACCATGGCGTTAAGGTTGCTGACCCTTATCGATGGTAAAACTTCCTTCGTGTTTTCTTATTTTAAATTTTTAGATCGAATGTGTTGAAGATATCATTCGATTACCTTTCTTTCGTTTTTACAGGCTTGAAGATCCTGATGCTGAGGAAGTGAAGGACTTTGTTCAGAAACAGGTGAAACTAACTGAATCGGTGCTTGAAAAATGCGAAGCAAAGGGTAAGCTTTGCGATAAAATTACAAAGCTTTTTGATCACCCGCGTTATGGGGTCCCTTACAAGCGAGGGGGAAAGTACTTTTATGAACTTAACACTGGTCTTCAACCCCAAGATGTCCTTTACGTCCAGGTTTGTAATCTAAGAAATTTGTTCAAAGAAAGGGAATGAAGAACTAACCTGATGTTTGGTTTCTGTTTCATTTTTCTTACAGGATAGTTTGGATGGAGAAGCTGAGGTATTGCTCGACCCCAACTCCCTTAGTGAGGATGGAACAGTGTCGTTGAGCTCCTTGGCCGTGAGTGAGGATGCTAAGTTCTTGGCATTTGGACTTAGTTCCAGTGGAAGTGATTGGGTGACAATCAAAGTGATGAGAATTGAGAATAAATCAGCTGAGCCTGATAGATTATCATGGGTGAGCTAATTGAAGTTTCCTTCTTTTTGTGTGCTTTATTTGTTTCAAGAGTCTGTTGATGATTATGCGGTTTACTCTTCGATTCAATTCGGTTCGCAGGTGAAGTTTTCGGGTATAAGTTGGACCCATGACAGCAAAGGATTTTTCTATAGTCGTTATCCAGCACCCAAGTAAGTTGAAATGATGTTTTGAGTGGTGTAGAGACATTTTAGATTTTGGAAACAGGAAATAAGGTTATAGTATGCTTATCATGTAGAGAGGGAGAAAATGTAGATGCCGGAACAGAGACTGATTCTAACCTTAATCAAGAGCTATACTATCATTTTCTCGGTACGGATCAATCTGAAGATATTTTATGCTGGAAAGATCCTGAAAATCCTAAGCACTCTGTTGGAGGTAGTGTCACAGATGATGGAAAGGTAAAAGGATGTCATGTTTGCGAAATGGGAATGTATTATCTTGGAAGGCAATCTAAATTAAGCAACTTGTTTTAACTTAATTTCACTGTATTTTCATATTTTCCGAAGAGTTAAATCGCAATGCTATTAAGGAAACAACTAATTCCTTTAAAATTTTGTTGTGCAGTATCTTCTCCTAACTGTTGGGGAGAGTTGTGACCCTGTCAATAAACTATACTACTGTGATATGTCCTCGCTTGATGAAGGTCTTGAGGGTTTCAGGAAAAAGAACGGTCCTCTTCCGTTTGTTAAGTTAATAGATACATTTGATGCACAATATGTTGCTATTGCTAATGATGACACAGTTTTTACTTTCCTTACGAATAAAGATGCCCCCAAATATAAAGTGGTCCGAGTAGACCTGAAGGAACCAAGTAACTGGTTTGATGTCATCCCAGAGGCTGAAAAGGATGTGCTTGAATCAGCTTATGCCGTAAACATTAATCAAATGATTGTCAGTTACCTGAGTGCTGTGAAGTATGTGCTGCAAGTAAGGGATTTGAAAACAGGATCAGTGCTGCATCAGTTGCCAATTGACATTGGGACTGTTTATGGGATTTCGGCACGGAGGGAGGGCAATGAGGCTTTTATTGGTTTTACCAGCTTTCTTACTCCGGGTATTGTATATCAGTGCAATATAGGCACTGAAGTACCAGAGATGAAGATATTCCGTGAAATTAATGTGCCTGGATTTGACCGCTCAGAGTTTGAAGTCAATCAGGTAATTCTTTTATCAATTTGTTACATCAAACTTCCAATGGAATGCATTTAGTACGTTATCTTATTCTTCTGTTTCCATTTCAGGTATTTGTGACAAGTAGGGATGGTACCAAGATCCCAACATTCATTGTGGGTAGGAAGAACACGAATTTGGATGGATCACACCCTTGTTTACTGTATGGATATGGTGGATTTAACATTAGTCTCACACCAACATTCAGCGTGAGTCGTATTATACTTACAAGGCATCTGGGTGCCATTTACTGTGTTGCCAACATTCGGGGTGGAGGAGAATATGGAGAGGAATGGCATAAAGCTGGTGCTCTTTCCAGGAAGCAAAATTGCTTTGATGACTTTATTTCTGTTGCTGAGTTTCTTATATCTGCTGGCTATACTCGGTCTGAAAAGTTGTGTATTGAAGGTGGGAGCAATGGTGGGCTTCTTGTTGGGGCTTGCATTAACCAGGTTGACTGAAATTTGCAATTAAATTTTGCCCCTTTCGAATCCCTGTATCATTATCTTACAGCATTCATTATTGAGCTTTTTTTGGCAGAGGCCGGATCTTTTCGGTTGTGCTTTGGCTCATGTTGGTGTGATGGACATGCTGAGATTTCATAAGTTCACCATTGGTTAGTTTGCTTTGTGTCTATTAGCTCTACGCAGTACTTATTTTAGTGTTATATGTATGTTAAACAAGATTCTGTTTGAAAGGCCATGCATAGACGTCGGACTTTGGATGCTCCGAAAAGGAGGAAGAGTTTCACTGGCTAATCAAGTGAGTGAATTTCTATTGTAAACAAAGCATAAAATCCATCTGACCTGAAATCAAATCTCAAACACATGTTGATTATTTACTAACATGATTTCCTATTCATCTTATTCTTTTGCAAGGTACTCGCCGCTACATAATGTTCGAAGGCCATGGGAACAGCATCCTGATCAGTCATTGCAGTACCCACCTACTATGCTATTGACTGCTGATCACGACGATCGAGTCGTGCCATTACACACGTTGAAATTCTTGGCAGTGAGTCCTTGAATCATCACTTCTCATATATTTCTCCCATCTACATATCACAAACGTAGAAGCTCCCAAACATATCGTCCATTGAAACTATGTGTTTTCTTATTTTATCAGACACTGCAATATGTTTTGTGCACAAGCTTAGAGAAGAGCCCCCAGACCAACCCAATTATCGGCCGCATCGAATGTAAGGCCGGACATGGAGCTGGACGTCCAACACAGAAAATGGTATGCTATTAGTTTTGTTTCTTTCTCAACTAACAAGTTCTAGCACAGATTGAGGTTAAATCATCATCCTTAAAAGATATTTTCATCAATTCATGTTGTCTTCATTGGTAGAGCATGTGACATTGGCCTTTGGCTTTTTGTGCTGTACAGATTGATGAAACTGCTGACCGATATGGATTCATGGCCAAGATGTTGGGTTTATGTTGGATTGAGTAGCTTGTTTTGATGGAAAATATACCCCACTCAGAATCATCCTCAAACGCATACAAATGAGACTGACTCATAGTGTATGTATCGATGCTAAGTGACCTAGTCTCACCTAGTAGGTGTGTTTCGATACTAAGTGATTTAGACTTAGTATTTGTGTTGATGCTATGTGATTCAACCTTACTTAAAGGCTGTATGAATCAAATACATGACACTCAAATTTTTTAGTTACTCAATAATAAATAATAACACATAACCCTAAACCACGTAAACCTTAAACCATAACCCTAAACCACATAGACCCTAAACTATTAATCCTTAAACCTAAACCATAACCATAACCTAAACAATAACACATAACCCTAAACATTAAACCTAAACCATGTAAACCTTAAACCATAACCCTAAACCACATAAACCCTAAATCACTAATCATTAACCCTAAATCCTAAACTCTAAATCCTAAACCCTAAATCTATATAAAAAATTAATTAAAAAAATTTTAAAGAACAAAGAGGAAGATAACACAAGAAATCTTTGATAATATTTTTTTCTTTTTTAAATCAAATACATTAAATTAGATGATTTGGCCAATGTTTATGTGTAAATTTAATATGAAAAAAATATATTATGTATCTTAATTTAATTGGTTTAGACCATATCTTAGATGATGAAAATGATTCATGTAATAATTTTTTTAAATATAATTCTCATATATTAAATAATTATCCATAAATAGATGTTTAATATCCTTTTATTTCGTTTTTGCTTATTAAGCAAGTCATTGAAAATAGGGTAAATTACGAACGTCTCTATTATTTGTTAGTTTAGTAGTAGGCCATCATATTTAAAAAGTCAGAATAGACGGTTAATATATTAGTTATATATTAAAATTATATTAAATGATAAATAAAATAAATCATAAAAAATTAATAAAAACATACCATAAAAATAAATAAACATAGATCACAAGAATAATTTTTATTAAAATTAAAAATTAAAATATAAAATACTAACCATCGATTGTTACTTTTTAAATATGATAAAATCCTTGCGATGCAGCTTTCCATTTTTTTATTTTTCAATCAACGCTAATCAATTTTAATATTAATATTTATTTATTTATTATTATTTATTATTTTTTAAATTTTAATAAAAACTTTATTCTTATAATATATATTTTTGGTATATTTTTCGTAATTTTTTATGATTTGTTTTACCTATCGTTAATTAAATATAGTTTAATCTATTAATTAATTAAATATAAATTTTAACAAGAATATAATCGATTTAAAATTTGGTTCGATGGGTAGATTCATTTTGAGATTTAGAGTTTAATTTTTTTTAAACGAAATTATTAGAAGGATTTGGGTTATTGTATTATCTATAATCCATCAAATAATAGTTATTTATTTTTATACTTTTAAATAATCATTTATTTTATAATTACATATAAAAATTATTTTAAAAATAATATAAAAATATTATTAAAAAATAATAATAATATAATAAATTAAATTTATTTTATATTGTTAGAGTAACCGATACTCACGTTGTATCATATTTCATATATATATATATATATTTTGTTTTATAAAAAAATTCTCGGAGAGCTTTTATAAATTTAATATTAATAGTTAATTTGATAAAAATTGTTATTATTTCCAAATTATATTTAACCCAAATCATTAATATCATTGAAAAAACCACCGTTAATGAAAAAATTATTAGGTGAACCCTGCTCATCACGTTATTTATGGTTCTAAGTAATCAGGACTGTTGATTTTAATTTTTTTAAATGAATCGTCATTTTTTTTACATGAATTTAGTGAATGGATAGTTATAAGTAATTATTTAAAGATTAATAATCTTAATTATCTAAACCATAAATGACATAATAAACAAGATTCGTCTAATAATCTCTCTTTAACTGTATTATTTCTTTAAAAAGAAAAACATATAATTCTTGAGATAGTTATGAAATTATCACCATTAAAATACTAATCATTTTCACTAATTTAATCATTTTTAATAAAATGAATTTTCAACTTCTAGAAACTCTAATATTTGACCCATTTTAAAATATTTACTTATTTAATATATTTATTTAAAAAAATGAATTCAAGATATGCCATCATCAAGCTTAATCCACTCTTAACAGCTTTAATTTTAAGAGGCTGGAAAAACTGAAATCTTTATTGTGTGGGTGCCGAGTGGTGACTCGGTTCCACCGCTTTTACTGCTTATAATTCAATGACTTCTGGCGTTTTGTTAAAAAATACTCAGTTTTAGTTGTCGTTTGTTGGGTTACTCAACATCAAAAACATCTACAAAAAGGTAATAATCAAGATCACAGGATGTCTCAATCATACAAGTTGACGTTAAAATAATCACTTGGAATCGGCAAGATTTTGTCTTCTGTCGAGCTGTTCATAATCTTCTTCATTCTATATAAATAGCCAGTTCCGGTCTCTAATCCTTACTCACTCCGGTGCCAACAACTTGACTATGGCTGACGCAAAATTCTACAGCGAAACCGCCGGAAAACCAATTCGGTGCAAAGGTAAATAGTATAGCAACTTTTCCCAGTTTTTGTTATTCTTCTTGTTTGGTTTACTATGTTGGACTTGGAGTAGTATACCATTGTTTCTATGTGGTTTCAGCTGCAGTTAGTCGTGAAGCTGGGGAGCCTTTAGTGATAGAGGAAATCATGGTGGCTCCTCCGAGTCCGTTCGAGGTTCGAATTCGAATCATCTGTACATCTCTGTGTCACAGCGACATCACTTTCTGGAAATTGAAGGGACCTCCTGCTTGTTTCCCGAGAATTCTGGGGCACGAGGCGGTCGGGTGAGTTCGAGTTCTTCGTTGACCTTTCTTTTTCGTTTGTGTTCATTTTTCCTGCTACTTCTTAGCATCCATCAGAACGTTGACTTACATTTCGCCACTTTTTTATGATTTAAACCATGTGGAGCAAATTCATTTTCTTTGTTTTAGTGTGGTGGAGAGTGTGGGTGAGAATGTAAACGAGGTAGCTGCAGGGGATGTTGTGATTCCAACCTTCATGTCGGAATGTGGAGAGTGTGACGATTGCCGTTCGAAACATAGCAATTTGTGTTCAAAACTCCCGTTCAAGCTCCATCCATGGATGCCTAGATACGAGACCAGCAGATTCACTGACCTTAAGGGGGAGACTTTATATCATTTCCTATTCGTTTCGAGTTTCTCCGAGTACACGGTCGTCGATGTTTGTAACGTTGTCAAGATTGATCCTTCAATCCCTCCAAATGAGGCTTGCCTCTTTGGCTGTTGTGTAGCTACAGGTAAAAAATCTTTTGTCTGCAAAGTGCTTGATAAAAAAACTGACTAGAGAGAGTACTACATCATTAATTGTGTTCTTGGTTTTACAGGGGTTGGTGCTGCTTGCAAAACAGCAAATGTTGAGGCAGGATCAACAGTTGTCATCTTCGGGCTGGGATCAATCGGGCTAGCGGTATAATCGCGAGCGGAAGTTTCACTCACAATCCGATATCCATATATGTTTTCAAGTTTGAAATACTAAATCATAGTTTGCTTTGCTTTCTAGGTTGCAAAGGGAGCAAAATTGTGTGGTGCAAATAGAATTATAGGAGTGGATGTGAACCCAGATAAATTTGAAGTTGGTGAGTATTCATATTTCATGGAATTGGTCTTCAAATTGGGATGGTTGTATATGATAATAATGGCTTGTTTTGTGTGTGTGTTTTGTTGATGTTTCTTCTTTCTCATACATGCAGCTAAAAAATTTGGAGTCACTGAGTTTATCAATTCAAAAGAATGTGGAGACAAATCTCTAAGCCAGGTCTTCCTCTTATTGTTGCTTATGCCTTACAATTCAGTTAATCTTGAAGGCAAACCCCTGTAATCATAAATATAGGAAATGCACATAATTTTTCGGTTTGTTTCGAGCAGTTTTGATGCATCAGAAATCTTGTGTGAACCATTGTTTTGAGATAAACGTGCTACAAAGAAGCAGATTTTGAGGGACAAGTATGTTTCATGACTGACTGATTAATTCACATTCCTGTGGATTTTTTTTTCTTTCCTTTCAAAACTTGATCAGGTAGTCCTGGAGATGACCGGAGGAGGTGCGGATTACTGCTTTGAATGTGTTGGGATATCATCCTTGGTAGAAGAAGCCTTTGCTAGCTGCCGAAAGGTATTCTCTTTTCTCTTCCACAAAAACATACATTTAACCATTTTGCAAGAGGATATGTTCCCAGATTATGATCCATTTCATATCTGGCAAATTCAACTAACTGCAGGGTTGGGGAAAGACTATTGTTCTGGGAGTGGACAAGCCAGGTGCACAGTTGAACTTGAGCTCTTTCGATGTTCTCCAGTCTAAGAAAATCCTCACCGGTTGCTTGTATGGAGGTGTCAAAGCTAAATCTGACCTCCCACTTCTGATAAAAAGTTACATGGACAAGGTAAATTTGACATGCAATTTGAGCAGTGACAGAGCCCAAATTTTGATAGGTTAAGACCCTAGTAGTTTTGAAACCATTGCAATGAAGCCCTTATCCCTCCTAAAACTTCATGGTTTATTATTTTTTAAGACCTTCGTTTCAAAATGAACCAACTCGTCCCCTCGTAGTTCCATCCTAGTTCTGTTGCTGATTTTGAGTGCTATCAAGTGGCCTGCCATGCTGATATTAGTTGTTACAGGAACTGGCTGTGAAGGAATTTGTGACTCATGAGGTGAAGTTTGAAGACATCAACCAAGCCTTTGAATTGCTCCTTGGAGGACAGTGCATCCGATGTGTGATCTGGATGGACAAAGAGTGACATTCGCTACATTGGCTTTTGCTAATAATACTAGGGCTTTTACTTGTGTGCATTGTCCCTTATATTGTCGCCATGTTTATGAATTTGCAGCAGCATCTACGCTGGGGGAATAATTATATACTATTTGTGTATAAGAGGAGCTGACTCTTGGTACCTTGGTGGATAAGTTTTTACGTTTTAGTTGATGACTCTCTTTACCTCTATTCAAATAGTTTATTGGGTTATCAAAATTTCATTTAGAGATTGGATTTCGCCTTTAGAATTTGAGAAATTAGTTTTTTTTCCGCTTTAACTAAGGATTAATATAAATGTAAGTGTTTAAAGCATAATTTTTTTTAATAAAAGTAAATAATTTAAATTTAGACTATTATAATTTTAAGTATATGATAATTAATTATCGTTAAAATTTTATTAACAATTAAAATATGACATATAATATATTTTTTAAAATTAAAATAATTTATTTATTAATTTTAATTCTTAAAAAGATATTAAAATTTTTCAAATTTTATAAAGTTGTCTTTAAATTTTTAAAATTTTTAAATTTAAACCCTAAACTATTATCAATCATTTTTTAAAAGATAAAAAAGTACATTCATATATAACACACATCAGCTATACCAAAGGAGAAGTAAGAGTGCTTGAAGCTCTTAAATTTTTGGAAGAAAATAATTAATTCTTTAAACTTTTTACATACAATGGAATGCTTGATTTAAATTAAATCAATTAAATTTTGAACTAAAAAATATTTTTAAAATTTAATAATTTTAATATTATTATTCTTATATATAATTTTTTAAGTGAGAATAAAAAGTTTCTTATTATTCTGTGCATCCAACCAGGCTTGATTTAAATTAAATCAATTAATTTTAACATTGAACCACCCCTGTTTAGGATCAGATTAGCAGATGTTATCCTTATTAATATAAATCAATTGTTGGATTAGTCTGTGCATCCAACCATGCTTATTATTCTGTTGGATGTTTTGGAAACAGAATCCTCAATTGTAGCTTAACACATGCAAGCAATTATTGTTTTATACGATGCTAATCAAACTAATGAGATGATTAATTTAAACACACCTACTTAGCTTAACACGGCATTATTAGAGGGTAAAAACTACACAGTTCTTATTGAAAAGAAACAAAGAATACATCAGCTTTTGGTTATTCAATCACTACATCAGTCTATCCAGATTTAATTAGCATAACAATTAACAACTAATCAGTGAATCATTAATTTGCCAAATGAAAAGAAAATTAAAGAAAAATGTAAGTATTGTATGGTGATTAGTTGGTAAGTATGTTAAGAAGTAGAACTCTAGTCTGGATCAAACGTCGAAACATGCACTCTAGCTCGGCTTCAAGATCCTCAATCGTTATTTCTACTGCCTGCAATCGTTTATTCGCGCTTTGAACAGCCATTTCATCGCTTATATCATAAATTCTTTGGTAATTAGATCGAATGAACTTCGATCCGAAATACCCTTTACATGATTTTCTTTCCAGCCATGGAATCGAAATGAGGGAAAGAAGTGACTCCACCACGGATATGGCTGTCACTCTCACTTCTCGTAGCACATCGACAACCATCGACAGGTTATCGTCGATGGGAGTTACGATGTCGTTCGCGACAGGCTTGTTTTTCATCCCTTTTAATGCTTGCAAACACTTGAGAGTCTCTTTCTTTAGCTTCTTCGAGTACCGGTCGTAAACTGCCATCTTGGTTTCGATATCGGACTCGTCGGTGCTCACTCGACGTAGAGTGAATTGCAGGTCCTGGACGTGTTCCTTGACGAGAAGAAGAATGTCTCGGGAAATGCCGCATACATCCAGCATCCTTAGAGACGATTCGGATACTTGATGAACCCACTTCTCTTGACCCTGGTGAACAAGTGCTCGCTTGATTATCGGCGAGTGAAGGAGGTCATTAGCAGAGTTGTGTAAGTCCCTGAGAGCATTGAAATTCAGACTTGCCATTGTCGAAAACGAAGGAATTATCGAACAATCGGATAACCTATATCTTCGGATAGGGATTCAGGCTGATGATAGGGCTGTGGAAGGCTAATCAGCACTTGAACCTGGCTTTATATTGATCCTATGAAGGACAACTAATCCTAAACTAGATCTGAGATCCGTGGGAAAAGGCGTACGAAGTCTCCTTTAGAGTACGGGCGTGGGACAATTGGTAACAGCTAAGGTACCAAATTTGCCTGCAGGAACCTTCCGCATATGCCAGCGAAAATGTTTCTTTAGCTTATACGTATATTTGGATAGGTACGAATGAAGATATAATATCTTAAATATATCAATAAATAAAACTATTATACTTGCGTTAGATATATATATTCGAGTCAAAATAACGTAAGATGTTTAATTAATATTAAGGTGGTAACATGACATCCTGGTGTAGAATAAAAAAATTGCATGCACGAGGGATTATGCCAGGTTGTGTTAATTTCTCCCAAGGCAGAAGAGACGAGATGTTGGGACAAGGGATTAAACAATGATTATACTAACTTAATTGTATGTAATCATGTTTTATGTTTTCTTCTTTCTTGTCATCAAGTGTGTTGCAGTTATGTTCTGTGAGAAGGCAACATGAAATCTGATAACTGATAATATGTCAAGATTTCAACAATCCCGGCCGTGGGGGAATTTCCAAGAAAATTTCATGAAGGTTCTTTCATATATTTAGAAAAAGACAAAACCATAGTTTCCAGCAGATCTATCTAACTTATATGCACATGCTTCTGCATGCGCCATGCATTAAGACGACGACTCTCCCATTGTAAAAGATGCAAACTAGCAGCAGCGTATGCTTTTCTGGTTGTTCTCGAGGTTTAATCTAATTCTTTGTAGACTAAATCAACGAAAAAACAATTGTAACAAATCTCCTTGTTATGCTTCTATTGGTATCATCGTTTCAAATTAATGCATTTAAGGTTTAATTATTAACGGTTGTGGTTAGGGTTTAGGGGTAGGGTATATTTTTTAGAGTGTAGTATTTATATCGGAACAACGGAGGGTGAGGACCATCTCCTTGCTGTCGCGACTTGCAGGAGAAGAAAGAACGGCTTAGTATTGTGAAGAGCCATTGCAGACGCGGCCGACTGTGATTATTGAGCTATCATTGTGGCGTCGCCGTTCGTGGAGTTAGCCACCGCCAGTGAGGATTCTGGAAATTTTTATGAGTTGTGATGAAGGGATGAACCCTTGTATTGGACCATCAGTTTGGTTCAAGGCCTCAAGGGTATTTGAGACCAAGTCAGAAGTGGATTGTGTGTTGGTTAAATCATATTATAAGCTCTATTTGTTAGGGTTATGTATGAGATTTAATATTTTGATTTGATTAGTTATATAAATAGTAATTTATTTATTTTATATGTTTGTTTAGTTAAAATTTTAAAAATTATAAGTGTATATATTTACGAACATTAAACGGACATATTCGCGAACATATATAAATAATTGTGTTCATGAACATTAAAAAAATATGTTCGTAAACGTGAAACAAATTTAGCAACAATATATAGGGTTGTTAGGGATGAAGAAGGTTAGGCCGCAACATTAGACGATTGGTCACTGAGTATGTGACTAACAAGATAATTTAAGGTTTAAAGTTTATAATTTAAAATTTTAAATTAAAATTAAAAATAAAATTTAATATTATTTATTAAAATATTATTTAAAAATATTTAAATTTATAAAACACAACAATATATGTTATATATTTTTAGAGGATTAAAATATAATTTTAGCATTATCTTGTTTTGATTTTTTATAATTAGGGTACCCCTTCCCCTTAGAGTTGTAACCTTTATTTTTAATATTTTAAATTTTAAATTTAAAATTTATAATTTAAAGTCGAATATATATTTTCGATTTTTAAGTTTAGATAGGCATGCTTGTGAAAAAAAGTTTTTTAATAAAACAAATATCAACTCTTAAAATAATATGTACTTTATATGTATGACTTATTAAAAGATTAAAAATATAATCGATTACAATATTATAATCCCCCTAAAATTATCTAAAAAACAATTAAATTAAATTAAATGAGTCCATTCAAAATTATAAATTATATAAATTTTCGTATGTTTACGATAACAATAATAATAACTAAATTAAAATATAATCAATAAATGTTTAGTGTATAGTTAAGATCAAGGTGTGTTGTATGATTACAAAAATTAAATTTTTAAAGATGAAATTATTAGAATAAATAATCTTAAATTTTAACTATAAATTATAAAACAAGTATAAAAATAAATATATAAAGAGCACGCAATTAAAGGGTGGATCTTGGTCAAGTAGTATGGAAAGCGAAATTAAAATTTTTAAAAGAAAATTTAAAGTTTTAACTAAGATTTTAATAGGCTTAATTAAAATATGAAAAAATTTAACCGAATGTAAAATAATCCATAAATTTTAAAAAATATATATTAAAAACTTATTTTAAATTGAAAATTAATGAAAAATATTAAAATTTTACTAGAATAAAATGTTTAAAATATTATATTTCTTTTCAAAAATAAATTGAATGTAATTTGAAATGATAAAAAATATAAAATAATCCATAAAGTAAATAATTTTAACCGATGTAGTTTTTTTTTTTTATTATTATTATTATCAAGTTTTAACCGAAAGTAGGTTATGTAACTGTGAGGCTAAATTTTAGATTCGCTCCTATGGGAACTTGCGCACGGATACCCAAGCGTATCTTATCTTTTGCACGTGTGGCAACGTTGTACGGATCACTAATTCACTATGACGTTTGAGCCTCGAAAGTAAGCATTAACTAAACGAATAGAAATTTTATCTCTTAATCGTATTTTTTTTATTAAAAAAATTTAAAATTTTAAGTTTTAAATCTTGATGTTAATATTTTATATCCTAAAATATAAAGCTTATATATTAAAAAATATTCTCTACTCGTATTTTTTTAACCTCTAACTATAACTCCTAATTTTAAATCATAATCTTAAATCTATTATATTAAATAGATACATTAATAATACAGATTAAAAGATAAACAATATACGTCATAATTAATCTCAACCTTCAAGATAAAATAATAACCAAATAGAACTCTAATTTCACTCCTGTCGTCATTCCACTGGACTTTTTGCTGCCTCAAAATGCTTGTTTGTAACATTAATTCGATTTTTTAATTATTATTTTCAAAATGATATGCAATTTGTTATTATTTAAATATAACATAAAATCTTCACGTTTATCATATCCATAATTGACGATAAAAATGTGACTGCAATGATTGAAAATGTTTCGGAGTGTTCAACATTTTTAATTTGAAAGGAGAGTTACAATTATTTATGTTTAGAATAGATAACTAGAAAGAAAGAATATATTTTCTTTTTCTTTTATTTTTATAACAGATAGATTTTTCGTGATTATAATAGGATAAGTTTATCGAGCTTGTCAAGTTTAGATGTTGTAATAAATGATGAATGTAATAATATAACTTTGTTTACTGGTTTGTAGGTTTAATTGTTGGGTCAGACTTGTTTAATATTTATCTTACCAGAGATGTTGTTTTTTAGTAAAATCTCTTTAAAAAGATACGATGTTCCGTTAAAAATGATAGATTTTGTAGGACTCATTCGTATGGCTATAATTCATAAATACAAGGGTTCATATTTGAGTAATAAAATATTAAAATTTTTAAAAATATTAACAACAACTAATTAGTCTGATGAGATGAGACATTAAATCCTTTAAATAAGATTAATGGTTTGAATTTTAATTTTATAAATAAAAAATAAAATTTTAAAAATTACCCTTGTAACGAATTTTTGCAAAATTCAGTTAGAACTAGTGTTTGTAACTTGTAATCAAGAATCTTTGTTTAAAGTGTGTTATCGAGTTGTTCCCGATGGATGAGAACCAGGAAGAAAAAAGGAATATCCTGTCGGAGAAATTTGGTAAAGCAAGACATTCGAGACACATGGCAGGACAGGATTCCAAGCGTAAACCAAAATGATTATCGCAACCATTTCAAGCCACTGCAACTTGTGGGGAAGCAGCTATATATGGTATAGTTCCATTGTCCTTTCGGTATTGGGTCCTTCCCCAAGAATCTTTGGAACTAGCTGCTGAGCTTTCTTCAGTTAAATCAATCAAAGCAGATATGGAGGAGGAGAAGAAGAAGAAAGCAGAGAATTCCAGGACAAGCAGGTTCAAAAGGGTTTGCGTTTTCTGTGGAAGCAGCTCAGGAAAACGAAACTGCTACCGGGATGCAGCTCTCCAGCTAGGAAAAGAACTGGTAATTCTATTTCTACCCATCTCCAATGCCTTGTTAAGTTAGAAAAACTAAGCTTCCCGTACTGGGTTTTGATCTGCAGGTCTCCAGGAGATTGGACCTTGTTTATGGAGGAGGAAGTGTCGGGTTAATGGGTTTGGTTTCTCAGGAGGTTCACCGCGGTGGAGGATATGTTTTAGGGTAAAAACAAACCTGTTTTACCACATGTTTTAGTTTAAAAGGATTGATTTTTCTTTTGTTTTTTTATCAACAGAATTATCCCCAAGACTCTGATGAGCAAAGAGGTTTGTTTAGTGTCTACAATCCCTCCTGTTTCTTAATCTGAATCTCCCTTTTCAGACACGAACTGAAAGTGTTTTTGTTTCGGTTTAAGCAGATAACAGGGGAAACCATCGGAGAGGTCAAACCAGTTGCGGACATGCACCAAAGGAAAGCCGAAATGGCACGCCATTCAGACTGTTTCATCGCTTTACCAGGTAAGTTTCTGTCGTACACGATTAAATTATTAAAGCTACACATGAATCATGCCTCTTTGCCTATTCAAATGACAGATTTTTAATGGTTTGGTTTTCTGAATGAATATCAGGTGGATATGGAACACTGGAAGAGTTATTAGAAGTCATAACCTGGGCCCAGCTTGGAATCCACGACAAACCTGTAAAAAAAAACATTTTCATGTCTCATTTCATCATCTTGAATCCATTACCATTATTTTATTTTTAAGCTCATTTTATGTTTCATGCACTGACATCAGGTTGGTTTGATTAACGTGGATGGTTACTATAACTATCTGCTTACCTTCCTGGACAAAGCTGTGGATGATGGCTTCATTAAGCCATCTCAACGTCACATCGTGGTCTCCGCTCCGACCGCAACTGAACTCGTCCAGAAACTCGAAGAATACGTTCCGATGCACGATGGAGTTGTTGCTAAGGCAATGTGGGAGGCTGAACCAGAACAGTTGGATTTGAATTCATCTTTGCAAACTGAGATTGCTTGTTGAAATTAGCCAGACTAGGACAAAGTGTCCCCTCCCCTCCTCCTCTCTGCCATTGTAAGTAATTTTCAAAAGAAATTAGGCAGACTTGCTCTGTGGTTGTAACTTGTGAACTCTGTTGTGGATTGACAATGTCAATTGGAGGGAAGTGGGGTCTGTTGATTTCATTGTCAAGTGTCAACATGCTTTACTCTGTTTAAGATGTAAGGAAACCAACAGGAAAGAAAAACCAGAAGAACTGCAGCTTTTTCCATGCCTGTTAGCTGTTCCTTGTGCAGAAATTCAGATCACCTCTTGTTTAACATGACTGGTAGTGGTGGGGGATTGGCCAAGCCATAATAATGTAAAATTTCTTGATTTCTTATCTTTACTGTTGATTCTGCCATCATTGCTGACAGGGAGTGATGAAGGGTCTGAAAATTGGTCAATAAAATGATGGCGGCTTAACAATCCTCGAAAGGCCACGTTTGAGGTGTAGGACATAGAATTCACATTTTTTTTACTATTTATTTTCTGATTTTTTTTAAATTTTTATGGCCTTCATTTCAGTAGCCCATTATTCTATTTTGAATTTCCTTTTCTTTTGAAAAAAATGGTAGTCTGATTAATTATTAGGATACTGTTTACCTTAGAAAATTATTATTATTTAAACCAATAAAATTGTACGATCAATTAACATGGTATGAGATACAGGGAACTTAACTCTGTAAGTGTACTCATGCTGGCTGCTGCAACGTTCATGAACACTGATGCCCTAAGTATTTATTTAGATCTCATGATGGACCTAACTTAACATTTTTCACCCGGATAAAATAACGATTTTTTTATTTTTTTAACAGAGATTCACTAAGTTTATTAAACGAGAATATATCCGAAATTATAATAAAAGTTTACGTCCGGTAAACAAAACACTTCAAAACAGACATGTACATAGTCAACAAAATTAGCGGATATTAGATCATAAAAGGACCAAACAAGGAAAGATAAGAACCTAATCCAAAGACTCGAAATAAAAGAAGGATACAAACATCATCAAAATTCATGATAAGTAAAACCATCAACAAACAACATAAAAATGCATATAACAATGAAGGTGCGTTGACAACAAAGATATTACCACTATTCAATTGCGAAAAAGAACGATAGATGAAATCGCATATCCAAATCTTGTTCGAGAGGGTCCAAATAAGGAGATCAACAATATAAAGAAAGAAACGCCATCTTGATCAGTCGTGGCGTCGTCAGATCAAACCTAATAAAAAAACATACCAAAAGATAAAATAAAATTGTACCATAAAAGCATAATAATTTATTGAAAACAGAAAGAAAAAAGAAATAATAGATCCAACGATTGCCAACCAATATTAAAATCGGTGACGTGGTCGGTGAAAAAAGAAAACAAAGAGGAAAAATTTTGACGATGAAGAAGCGGCTATGGCTGCAGAGAAACTTAGGATATAATTTAATCAAAATTTAAGTAATAATTAACTCGATTTAAATCAAATTTAATTTGATTTGAGTTTTTAATAAATTAAATTATTTGTTATTGGACTGGAAAAACTGATAAATTACTCAAAATATAATGTTATTTTTTAATTAATATTATAAATAAGATAAAATAGATTACGAATTAATTAAGTTTAATTTATCAAAACTTAAATAATTGATTAAACTTAACCTAAATTTTAACAGTTCGACTCGAATTATTTACGACCCATGTCTTCCGCAAGCAGATATTTGAAATGTGTGGATAATACGGTGACCACGTAGCCACAACCCAGCAACACCAAAGTCCACGGCGTTGCTTAATCCAACTCTCTTACGCCTCCCCGAATGAGAAACCCAAAATTCCACTCAACCACACCATTGGATTTCTTCGATTCGGGTTTCATAACAAAAGACTATCAATACCCAAACCAGACCGGAGTACATAACTCTAGCTGTAGTAACACAACCCGATAGTTGTTCAGCTATCGATTTTGCATTCAATGGCGAACTCAGTGATCTCTTCTATGTTCTTTGGAACCCAACTTTTACTATCTCCACCAACGCCAAAAACCTCGAGAAAATTGCTAGTAACTCAATCGATCCACAACAAGAAACCCAACTCCAAACAGACTGCTAAAGCCCTTCAATCTCATGCCACTCTAGCTGCCTTACTGTTTTCTTCCGTGGCCCCACAAGCACTTGCCGTTGATAACGCGCAGCCGACACCTCCACCGGTGATAGAAGCCCAGTCGATGAAGTCGAGCCCGTCGAACCAGTCACCCTTTTCTCAAAACCTCCTCTTAACTGCTCCCAAGCCTCAATCTCAAGCTTCGGATCTTCCGGAAGGTAGCCAATGGAGGTACAGCGAATTCCTGAACGCGGTCAAGAAGGGGAAAGTGGAGAGGGTGAGGTTCAGCAAAGATGGTTCTGCCCTCCAACTCACCGCGGTTGATGGTCGTAGAGCCACCGTGATTGTCCCCAATGACCCTGACCTCATCGACATCTTAGCGATGAACGGCGTGGATATTTCGGTATCTGAGGGCGATTCCGGTAATGGGCTTTTTAATTTTATTGGGAATTTGCTCTTCCCTGTCCTCGCTTTCGCCGGATTGTTCTTCCTCTTCCGTCGGGCACAAGGTGGTCCGGGTGGCCCCGGCGGGCTTGGGGGTCCCATGGATTTTGGAAGATCCAAATCCAAGTTCCAGGAAGTGCCGGAAACTGGTGTTACCTTTGCTGATGTCGCTGGAGCTGACCAGGCAAAATTGGAACTCCAAGAGGTTGTGGATTTCTTGAAGAACCCAGACAAGTACACAGCTTTAGGAGCTAAAATCCCGAAAGGGTGTTTATTAGTTGGCCCTCCCGGTACCGGAAAGACTCTATTGGCGAGAGCTGTAGCGGGAGAAGCAGGGGTACCCTTTTTCTCATGTGCTGCTTCAGAGTTTGTTGAGTTGTTCGTCGGTGTAGGTGCCTCAAGAGTAAGGGATTTATTCGATAAGGCGAAATCCAAGGCTCCTTGCATTGTGTTCATTGATGAGATTGATGCTGTTGGGAGACAAAGAGGTGCTGGTCTTGGAGGTGGAAATGATGAGAGAGAGCAAACAATCAATCAGCTGTTGACTGAGATGGATGGGTTTTCGGGCAATTCCGGTGTCATTGTTTTGGCAGCAACTAACAGACCGGATGTTCTTGATGCGGCTTTGTTGAGGCCTGGTAGGTTTGACCGACAGGTTACAGTTGACAGGCCTGATGTCGCCGGTAGAGTGAAGATTCTGCAGGTTAGCCATTTACTAGCCCGCTGCTTTCTTTTGTTTAAATGCATTTGGCATATTGAGTAAATTGAATTCTTGCACTAGGAAGAACAATGTTAGAGTTGTAATGGCATAATGAAATTGAAATTCTTTTTCAATTAGAAAGATAGTGAAATAATTTATCATTAGTTTGCAAATTCATTGTCAGGCTTTGCTTAACCCTTTGTTCCTGTTAAGCTTTCGAGTATTTTATTGCAGCTTGGGATGGTATTAACTTCTCCTACCTTGATTTTTTTTCGATTGTGCTGTTGTCTTCAACTTCATTGTTGAGTTGCTCATATTCGATCTTTTCATTGACCGTCTCCTGATCCATTTTTTTTGTAGGTGCACTCTAGAGGAAAGGCACTTGCAAAGGATGTTGACTTTGAAAAGATAGCGAGGAGGACCCCAGGTTTCACTGGAGCTGATTTGCAGAACCTGATGAATGAAGCTGCCATTCTTGCAGCCAGACGTGAGCTTAAGGAGATAAGCAAAGATGAAATATCTGATGCTCTGGAGAGGATCATTGCTGGACCTGAGAAGAAAAATGCTGTTGTCTCGGATGAGAAGAAGAAATTGGTTGCCTATCATGGTATGTATTTCTTCCGTGGTTGTTGCTTTGCCTATATTTGATCCTGGGTATTTGACTCTCTGTATGCACTTTGATACACAGAGGCCGGTCATGCTTTAGTTGGTGCACTTATGCCTGAATATGATCCCGTAGCCAAGATTTCTATCATTCCTCGTGGTCAAGCTGGTGGACTTACCTTTTTTGCTCCAAGTGAAGAGAGGCTTGAATCTGGTCTCTACAGCCGAAGCTACCTAGAGAACCAGATGGCTGTCGCTCTTGGTGGAAGGTCAGTTTCTCAACTTTTATCTTGTTTTAAACAACTGGTGTGAGGCGAATGCCCAACCTTAATCTTAGACCCTTTTCGGTGTTGGATGAGATAGGCTGGTTTGCTAAGATTCATATATGTAACAAAATCCTATATCAAAGGAGGAATTCCAGTAGCATCATTCTATTCAGTTCGTCTCATGACCTTCTAAGAGCTTTCTCATTACTTGTGCAGGATTGCTGAAGAAGTAATTTTTGGCGAGGAAAATGTGACAACAGGAGCATCAAATGACTTTATGCAAGTCTCACGAGTGGCAAGGCAGATGGTTGAAAGATTTGGATTCAGCAAAAAGATTGGACAAGTTGCCATTGGTGGAGGTGGTGGCAATCCTTTCTTAGGCCAACAGGTGATGTCTTTGTTACCTGCTGTATCCAAGCTTCTGTGGGTTGTTTTTCTTCTTATTATATTATTACTTTATCTGAATCGTAAATTCCATTCGCAGATGTCATCGCAAAAAGACTACTCCATGGCAACCGCAGATGTGGTGGATGCAGAGGTAAGGGATCTAGTGGAGACTGCATACAGTAGGGCAAAGCAGATAATTACAACCCACATTGACATCCTGCACAAGCTTGCACAACTTCTGATAGAGAAAGAAACTGTTGATGGAGAAGAGTTCATGAGCCTCTTCATTGATGGGAAAGCTGAGCTCTATGTTTCTTAGATTGTATATTATACAGGTCATTGATCCCTTGTACTGTCAAATGTTCAAATTGATCTGTGTATGCTTTCATATGATGAAAAGAAAATATCATACCTTTTTTTCCAGTAATTATGGAAAATATACTATGTGACAATGAAAATTGGAAATGGAAGACTGACAGATTTGGTTTAAGCATGTTCAAACTTATTTCTTCTATGATGTAACAAGCCAACAATGGTGCACCGAACTAAAATTCAACACTTCGGACTGTTCTGTTTAAAAACATGAATCTAAAATCTTATTGAATAATAACAGAGAATATAGCGAAGAGATCTTACATTAGATGAACAGTACCACCCAACAATAAACTATGGAAGGCTGAATACTAATAAAGAATAACAAATGAACAATACGCTGGTTAATATACTACAGTGCAATTGATAGGGAAAACGGCTACCTTGCAAAAGCATATTGGTAAACTCCGAGACAAAATACAATCAAACTTCATCTTAATCAAAAAGGCAAATGATGGGGTAGACAGATGCTTACCGAACATGATCATGAGCGAGTTGGTTCACTTTCAGCAAGGGAAAGCGAAATAGCCAAGAATCATCTCCAGTAGTTTTCAGAGACATGCACCAGAGTAAACCAGGTCTCAAGATCCCCTGCCAAAACCACAATCGAATAACTTGTTTCAACTGATAAACTACGCAATTTAGAAGTTGGTCGTCCATATGAATGGGTGAGGACTTTAGGGGTTATCTTGAGGATCCTTGTTCCCTTGTATGCAGTTATTTAGTTCTTCATAAGCTAGCTTGGAATGGGTAGCAAGCTTCTCCATTGCCATGAAAATCTTCTTCAGACCGTATGGCAAACTACTAGCATCCATAATATCACTGCGATGTGTGGTACCTCTTGGTAGAAGGACATTGCTTTCTTCCCTAGCCCACCGCATCATCTTCTTTGCTCGAGCTTGCATTAACTTCTGCATCCTTTGCCCCTCTTTTTCCAACATCTTTACTTTCCTTTCCATATCCTTGTCAGCAATAATCCTTTGCTGCATATCTGCAGTATGCTGTTCCACCAATCGGTTTACGTTAACTACAAGTCCATGTACCGCTTCAGCCACTTCCTTCTCCAACAGTTTATCTTTATCCATGGCTTCTGACCACTTGTTAAGGATCACAAACACAAGGGGAGCTCTGCCTCTACCAGGAGATAAAGGTGATACACCATCTACTGTTTCCTCAGGTTCATATACGATACATTTTCGAAGCCAACCATTCAAACCTTTGACAAAGCCCCTCTGAGCTTCAATCCAACTAGAGAAGCTAAGACTCCAATTTTGAAGCTCAAGCTTTAGTCTCATTGCCACTTCAAGATGAGCATCGGTAAGCTTTTCGTTCAGGGCAATGAAATCAAAACATTTCGCTTCCATAACCTTCTGGCATTGACAGTTATGGCATTCTAGCATTACCTTCCACATTCCAAACAATCTAAAACAAGTAATTTGCAGTTTGCACTGTGTTATTGAGAATTGCAGAATATAATCATGTAAAACAAAGTAATGTTCACTAGACTGAAAATGTACCTTTGAATCAGTTCGTTGACCTCCGGCCATAATTCTTCATCCATCAGCTTATTTATAGTAATAGCTACCTTGTCGATAACTTGAACTGCAACACGCATCTTAGTAGCTATGGCCCTCATCGACGATCTAGTGGAGTCAACTCTTCGAGCATTAGCACCTTTCTGATTCAAGCCTTTCATCTGCCTACACGTCTTTGCATAAAGTATACGCAGCTTTTCCTCGCCCTTCAAAAATGCAATTAAACAGGCACACCATGATCATTAAAACTATTCCTTGTGTAAAACAAGGCAAAAAGATGGAAGAAATTTTCAAAAATATCAGTCTGTATGTTCATGATAATACGTTTCTTTCCAGTCTTAACTTAATGAACAATTCCAATTTCCGGACGCAAACGATTAAGTCTTAACTCAACAAGTACCGTTGCTATTACAACAACCTATACAAATAAAAGATAACGGTTTCAATTCAAATTTCAGACCATGCTATAGGAGCTGCATAAATCATTGCATAAGTTTTGAATTTTCCACAATGCACATACTGGGTTGAGTTCTAAGTTCTAACCATTCAAGTCAAATGGGCATGGCTGTTTCCAATAAATGAAATGATAACCTGAAAAACTAAGCTTTTTAAAGTGTACATATAACATTAAAAATATAAACTTTGGTCCTCGTATTTACCAATAGTTATTCACCTTTTCAGCTCACCAAGATGAACAAAAAGGAAAAGTTAAAAGGGAAAAGTGAATTTCAAAAGCAATTTGACCCATACCCGGACTTCATCATAGAGTTTCGTCTCCCACATACACAGTTTCCTCAGAATTGAAGATAGATTCTGTGAACTAATAATCTCATCATTCTCCATAGAACTTATCTTCTCTTTCGACAGTAATGACTCTGTTTCCGATGAATTAGAAGTAATCATATGGAATATCTTCGTTGAACCTGCAGCATTAATAACCATCAAAACTATGTAATTGAAAGGACGAACCCCATTGTTAATTTGAAGGGAATTTTAAAAACATCTTACCTTGATAAACAGATCTTTTGTGATGGTAACGAAATTTTCCGGTGTCGAGCATTTTTAAAACTTCGTTTCCAGATTCCGAAGCTTTCTCAAACAGAGCCTGTAATTCTTCCATTACTGAAGAAACACTTTGTTTTTGTTTTTCACTTTGATTTCTGGGTTCATTTAAATCAGTGGGTGAACGTGAATCTACTTTCTTCTTACTCTCGGGTGCCTCAGCGTTCTTTAATGAAACAGCTTTTCCGCTCTGATTTTCTTCTTCTTTTTCTTTTCCATGATTTGCTCTGGGTTTTTCATCTCCTTGAATTTGCTTTACTGGGCGTGCTTCAAGATCATGAGATTCTTCTTTGTTTTTCGTTGCTTTGCTGGAAGAATAAGGCAACTCATATCTCTCGTAAAGCTCGTCAAAAAAATTCAAATAATCCCAAGCAGCGCTCCTCGGAGCTGGAGGCGGCGGTGTTTTCCAGCCTGAACCGATGAATTCGCTGTTTTGGTACCTGTTGGGTTGATAATTATGATAGCTTGAAGTATTTATTTGGTGAAAAGAGCTACCAAAATCTTTATCCGTCTCTTCCTCTTCCAAATCAGTATCGAACTGAATATGCGAATCCGAGTTCGAACTCGACAGAGAATGGTCCGGCGAGGAAAGCGGAGAATCTTGTTTCACGGCGGAGTCATCGCTGGACTTAGATTTGAGACTCTGATCAAAGAAATGCCGGAGGATGGGACCCAAAGTCTTGAGCGACTGCATGTAAGCGACGTGTGCATCTGCAAGGGCGTAGCTTTGCTTGAGAGCGCCGTCGAGGAAGTGACAGCAGTCCCGACACAAAGAGACCGCCGGGAGCTGGTCGAGTTTTGAGGCGGCGCAGCCCATGAACGGAAACGCCCTGCACGTCAAAAAAATACCCAAATAACAGATCAAAATCACGCAAATCAAGATTTCTAATTTTCTCTCACTCAAATCAATTACTTAAATCAAGTAAAAAGTGATAGCTCTATGACTCTGAGAGCAGAATTAATAACGTAATAGGCTGAGGCGTTATGTTTCTCCAATTTTGCGGTGCGTTTAAGATGCAACGTTCGTGAATAATAAGAATCACGAAATCCCAAAATAAAAATGAAATTTAAACAAAAATGGAACCAGTTGACTGGAATTTATACAAAGTGAAAAGGTGGCGGGGATAGGGGATTAACGTCTCTTTGATATTTCTTTCTTTTTTGCACTTGTGATCCTCATACTTTTGTAAATTTACATTTTAAATGTTTTTTTTTTCTAATCAATGATTCAAAGTTATAAGCTCATCGTCCGATTCGTAATAACGCATAATACAATAATAATGATCATATTCTATATATATTATCACGAGTTATTATTTTCTATCAAAAGATATATATGATAGAATATACATGAGTTATGTTTTTGTCTTTTTTAAGTGTGATTTTCTCATTCACTTAATCTCGTAACCTCCTCATCATGAGTCAACCAAACTTGTGATAATCCTTTGTCACGATTGTTTAACTTGTCTTACTTATGGGTGTTTAATGTGAAATCAAACAATCAAATGATCGCTCTGATACCACTTGTCATAAGGTCATTACTTTTTAAAATATATATTTGATAGTATGTACGGTACCATCGTTTATATGTATAATTTTTTTAGCCTGTATATTAACAACACACTTTATAACAATGTGCGAATCTAAATTTTTTTAAAAAAATAATATTCTCTTTTACTACCGAAACTATTTGATGGCTATGATGATAATTTACATGACTCGAACCGAACCTAACCAACGCAAATAAAAAGTTACAATGAAAATGTGCAGTATATCAGTCGAGTCCTGACGTCTTAAGTACTCCCCCAACAAATCTGCATTCTCTCCCTTTCTGTGCAACGTCTTGACTCCTACATACAAATAAATCTCATTTTAATTTCATAATGATGATGTTGACAAAGCAAAAGCTAGCATTAATTTCATGTTTGAAAACAACGTATTAAGGGTTTTGTTCTTTTTAGTGTGTGCAACTGCTGTCTGCAGCAGCATGATGAGAGCAATAAAATATTTAACTTTTACTGCTTTTTAGTTTTACCATGGGTAATGGGTTGAACCAAAAGTGGGTCAGTTGGCAGAATCCTTCCAAACTCGAATGGGGTTGAACTTGTAACCCATCTGGGTAAATTCTCTTCACCTGCTCTGACAGGGGGAATGATTCTGGTGCAGAACCTGAAATTAAAGCCAACAAAGGTTTCAACGTTCGGATGCAAAAGAAAGAGAAGAAAAGGGTTAATTTCATAGTGAAGTCTTAAACTATGGTTTAGATTTTAATTTGGGTTTAAAAGTTTAGAATATTTTAATTGAACCCCTGAAATATCATTATTTTAATATTGTATCAATCATATTCTTTCGTCAGTCTAAAAATCAGTTTGACCATCAGAAGTCGATTCAAGTATGTAGATTACATTTTAAATATGTGTGCACCTGGTACATGTATAATTTTAGTATAAATCGTTTATCTTTTTATTATATCTTAATTAGTGTTGGTTTAGGGTTTAAGATAAAGAATTATGATCAGATTTAGAGATTTAGGGTTAAGACGTATGATTTAAAGTTTAAGATATAAAATCAAGATTAATATTTAAAATTTATTTTTTAAAAATTTTAATAGTACATAAAAGTGGATATGATTAGGGACATAAATTTTTATCCGTATAATTTTAAATCGACATGTCCAGAGAAAAAAAAAATACATATGCAAATTAGATACCAATTAAACTTTAAAACCATTTTTTTATTAACCCTAGCATTTAACTTGAAAACAACCTATACAATTAACCTCTTAATAAATCACATGTCCCTGATGACCATTTGAATCTGGCAACTCAAATGGATTTCCATCTCAGCAAAATCTTTGTCTCATTTGTCTCATCATTACCTCTTTCTTTTACTACAAGTTTAGGTCGGTCCAACTATACTATAGGGTCATAAAAATGGTTTAAACGGTTAGGTGGGAAATGCGTGGACATAAGGAAAAGGGATATGGTCCTTATTTTCCAGACTCAGCTTTTAACAAAACCCTAATACGTAGGAAAGGCTAGCCTTTTGCTGTTGTTGACCACGTAAACATGTATAAAATAGTGTATTTAAATATCGTTTCTTTTACCGACAGTTATTTGATCTAGTAAGATAAAGTATTAAATTTTTTAAAAAAAATTAAAAAAATAAATTTTAACTATAAAAATAAAGAAAATTAAATCAAGAGGGTCGTCTGTATAAAATCTCTATAAATTTTAATATAAATAATTGATCGATAAATCAAATACTTAAAATTAAAAAAAAAAACACTCTTTCAATCTGTCATGATTCATGCCATTACTATCTCATGATTGTAGGCGTAGGATGTCTACCCTCCACGGGGACCCTAATCCTCGGACTTCTCTTATTGTTAGTAGCCAAAAATTTCAGGTGCAATCATTCTCACATCCCAACGGCTCAAACTTTGCATAGAAAAAAAAAACGTGATTATAAAAATATTATCAGTATATAAATATTATTAATCTTTTAATATATATACATATTTTATAAATAATATAAATAAACCCGAATATTTTAAAATGAATATCATCCGTTCTTTCATTGGTATCTTAAAATGTTAAATGGATAGTTAGGCATCTTAACGACTTTTTTTCATTTTAAAAATCTCTCTCTAAATAAAGTTATCACCATAATTTGTCTACTCTTTTTTTAAAATGTATTTTGTCTGATTTGTGGAGTGATTTTTAAAATTCAAGCTTGCAATGATAAGCAACCAATGGAATCAAATGATTATGTTGTTTGATGCTAATCCACGAGATGTTTCTACTTAAAAATGGTGGCCATGGGACGGAAACTTGTTTGGAAAAGGTGTTGGTTTATAATTGGGGCCTAAACCAGGCCGACCAGATGGTGAAACTTGGTTAGTGGGTCATTGGACACAGCTTTAATGGGCAGGTTTAGTAGCATGTGCGTTCCTAAGGTTGTGACTTTGGGGGTTGAGGGATCTCATATTTTTTTATTAAATAAAGAGATAATTATATTTTTAACGTAAATATTCTTACAATAATATTTTAATTTTAGTTTCGTTAATTATTAATTCATGATTTTGCCCTCGATTAATACTTTGCAAAATGTTGAACCGAATACGTTTGTTTGTGATTAAGATATTCCTGAATCCCACATGTTGGGAAGAAATATTTAAAACAGGACGAGCTTTGTTCGTTAGGGATGCCTCCTACTCATCTCCATCGCTGCATGCACATGGTCAGACTCCATGCCAATCTTATAGACATACAAGTTAAGAATAAAAACTAGTTGTTAGCTCCTCGATTGTCTTTAAAACAGCATGTTTGTTGACATACATATCCGAAATTAATTGGGTTCGAAACTCTCAAGATTTTACGCTAAAATAAATACTATTAATTTAAACTTTTTCCGATAAAACCTACTTTTATTTCTACTTAGAGGGGAAAGAGGTGATTCTAAAGTAAAAAATACTCTTATTGAATCTCGAACCTATGACCTAAGAAAAAAAATATGAGAATAGATAAATACTGAATAGTTCTGATTAACCGACCATTGACACTTATTTTAAACTATAATGTATAGTTGAGCCGAGCAGTTAAAGGCAAGTTGTTCAGATCGTTATCTGTCAGTCTGGTTTTGTTTGCCAACCAAAAATGCGTCTAATGGAATACCACTGCTTCTATCGGTTGTATGTTTTCCTATTACCGGGACCAGAAAACGCAAATATTTGTCTAAACTTATTGTTGAAATATTATGTATTTAAACGATTTTCACTGCTGCTAGCCAGTTAATCGGTTGAAAAAAGGCTTCCCTGGCTGTCACCCCGGTATTTTCTATAAATCAATATTTATTTTTATTTTTTACTTAGTTGGAACCAATGGAACCGAGAGCAGTTCTGGCATATTCCCCATGCTTTGTCCATACCATTCTTTATGCTAATCATCAGATCGAACCATATTAATTGTTGATGCTAATATCATGTTTTGGTTTTATCAAATATTATAAGGTTAAATTCTAGTTCAAGATCGTATTAATTCAGGTTCGGTTATCACATTATCGAAATTCGACTGTTCTCAGATTGGGATTGGATTCAAAAATATCATATCTAACGTAGGTTTGAATCAAATCAAATTGAATTCGGTCAAATTTAATGATCATCACCTCAAATCATAACGGTTTAAATTCAACTCAATTTTAATCGAATTTTAAAGTTGGGTTAAAGATTTATACCCTAATAGATAATAGGCTTAATAAATAAATAGATACTCAAACTACACATATAACTCAATTTTGGTGCTTAAATTATTTTTGTTCTAAATATGTTTTTGGAACGTCATTTTAGTTATTTTAGGCATTTGACTGTTAAAATAATCATTAGCCAATTAAAATATGATATATGATATATTTTAAATTTAATTTTTAATTATTTTTTAAAAGTTTAATTTTAAAAATAACTGTTATAATTTCTCTTAAAATAGTTCTAAATTCTTAACTTAAAATCTTAAATTTTTAAATTGTCATTAATATTTTATGTCTCGCTGGAGATTACCATCATCGTTATTAAACCACTATGACTGATTATTTTAATCACTATCGTTAATAATCAGAACCCTAATGTTAATGTTATTATTGATTATCTTACCGAAAATCACCATTATCATTGTTGAATGATCACGAATTTTTTCGGACATCATTTATAACTGCAGATGATGTGTCAACCAGATTTTTTTTCGAATTTAGCTTCCTTTTATGTTAAAAAGTTATTTGACACAGCTATCTATAATAATCGATAATAAATAATTATAAAATAATAATAATGGTCCGATATCATATATAATAAATGATGACATAATCGCCCAAGAAAGTTAAGGATTTTAAATTTGAAAATTATTTTGTTAGTTTTGAGAAGCTTAGATTTTTTTGAAAAATAAATTATAAATAAAATAAATATTTAAACACTATTTAAAAAAATAATAATTAAAAATTAAAAATTTAATAATCAAAATCAAAGTTTAAACATTTATTTTAAAAAACCTTGATGGTACATACATTATAAGTTTTACTTTATTTTGTGATGTGCCAGAGTGTCGAACCCACGTGGTGTCTCCTTTCCGCAGGAAATGGAACCCATAAGCGCCTCGGTTTTCAAACCCTAAAACCACATGGCTGATTATTTTTAATGCCTCCAACACCGTATAGTTATTCGCGGATCCAGTCCCCCGTCTAATCCATCCCATCCTACTCGTGTGCTCACTTGTTCTTCCTTTATATAGACACCTGACATCTCCTTCTCAAAGCACAGAACTCTAAAACAAAGAGACTCAAAGTACAAACGAATCAATTGAAAGAGATGGTTGGCGTTTTCAGGCGGTCACTTTCTTTCCCAAACAAAGCCTTAAACCGTCCATCCAAGCCACCCATTTCTCATCATACTAGATCCATCTCTCTTCCGTGTAGATCACACCCCTTGATCTCCGAACTAGGAGATGAAATCACTGAGCTAAAAGCATGGTCCTGGAATCCCCAAAATAGAACCTCGGCTTGGCTTTGTGATGGGTTGGATCGTTTAAAGGACGTGCATTGTTCCCTGCACGATCTTCTTCAGCTCCCCCAGACGCGTGAACTGTTGAGCCATAAGCGTGAATGGGTCGAGAAGATCCTCGAGGATTTCTTGCGTTTCGTCGATGTTTATGGGATCTTCCAATCCTCGTTCCTCGCACTCAGAGAGGAACAACTCGCAGCGAGGGTGGCTCTGAGGAGGAAAGACGATTCGAGGATCGCCGTGTACTTGAAAAATCGCAAGAAGATGGCTAAAGAGATCGCTAAACTCGTGTCGACAATTCGATGCATCGGGCCGCACTCGTTCTCCGGATCAGCTTTCGTGTCTATTGCAGACACCGAGCTGACCGGTGTCATTATTGACGTAGTCGAGGTGACTGTTTTAGTTTCAACTGCGCTTTTCAATGGGATTTCGATCTCGTTTGGTTCGAGAAAATCATCTTGGACGAATATAACGTTGTCTAAAAAGTCCAAGAAAGTGAGGGTTGAGGAAAGTATTACAGAGTTCCAACAAATCGGTGAAACCAACATGCGGTGTTTGAGAAAAAAAGCAGACGATGAATTGAGGATGGTTTTGACCAGACTGCAAGAGCTGGAGCGGTGCATGTCTGATGTCGAAAGCGGCAGCGAAAAAGCTTTCCGTAGTTTGATCAAAACTAGGGTTTCACTGCTCAATACTCTCACCGAATAGTAAGAAAAAACATGGGTTACGAACAAAATACAAAACCAGAGATGTGATTTACTTGTTATGTTTATTTTCATGTAGGAAATCATTAAATTTGTGAAAAATTAGTGTCCAAAAGTGTTTGCAGAGAAAGAAGTTTTCTTATGCTGTATATACAAACATTGATTTTTGTGTAAATTAATTTTGGTCTTCTAAGTAAAGTTATTTTTTTATTTTTTTTAATCGGTTATAATATTATAGTAATTTTTCATATTTTTATATAATTTTTGTTTTTGGCAACCATTAATCCAAAATACAAATTGGAATTAGTTTAAGTTCAAATTCAATCTAAATACTTTATATTTACGTATTACTTTTTTAATATTCAATCTATTGATTAATTAATTTAAATTAAATATTACAAAAATTTATTATAAAATAATTTTTTATTTTATTTTATTTTTTTATAATATCATAATTCAATCTTTCAATATTTTATTTTAAAAAATCTAATATCCTAATTGATTGTTGATTTTACATTAAATTTTTAAATAAATATTAATTCTAATAAAAACCTACCTAAAAAAGATTGAGCTTTAAAAGAACGAATGAAAGTGTTTTTAACAGATTTAAAAAATCTATAATCTAAAAATATAATAAAATAAAAATAAATACTTTAATTAACCCATGACGAAGAGTAAAGACATCATAATTGAGAGACCAAGTTAACTTATTACCTCTTATCTTATCTTAAACTAATGAGGCAAGGGAAAAGTTTTTCTGATTTGCACGTGGCAGGCAGGTAGACATTACAACGTGGTCTCTCCAGCTCTTCCATTCTGAATTATTGGCAACAAAATCTGGAATAGGAAGGGTATAGTTTCATAATTTATAAAATGAAATAATATATTCATTTTAATATTACATCTATATGATAACTTTAAAAAGAATATTTTACTTTTGAAGATAATATATTTAAAATATACATTTAAACTATATATTTTGTATAATCACGTCAACGTATTAAAAAATATTTAATATATAAAATTAAAATATTTTTAAACAAAATCAATACTCAAAAATCAACGTTCCTTCATCTTTAGTTTTACCTAAAGATTAATGCTAAACAATATCAATGAATTATTAGGGTTAAATTTTTAGAAGGAAGGGTTAAATTTTTTAGATATTATTGTTGAGAAAACATTTCATAATTTATTTTTTATTTTATTTTGGGATTTATTGTACTTATTACTTGAAGACAAAGACAAAAATGAAATTTAAGGATAAGGTATAAATAAAAAATAGATAAATTTGAATATGCAAATACTTAAATATTCCAACTAATTTTAATAATATCTCTCTATAATTTTAATAATAAAAAGGCGCTCTCACTATATATGTAAGTTTATTTCCTTAACACGAATTATTTAGTCTCAGTGGTTAAAGGAACGATTATTATTCTTAAATATCACAGGTTTGAGTACCAATAATATCAATACAGTAAATTAAGTGATCAGTACTTAATGGTTAATAGTATACTCTAAAACATATATTACTGTACCATTGTAGCTGATTAAAAAAATAATCTATTATATATATTTAAATACTTTTTAACTAAATTTATAATTGAAAACAATCATTCCTCCATCCTTAGTTTTGCATCAAGATAATGCTGCAAATTGTAGGGTTTTCTTCAACTTGCCTTAAAATACAAAATTTGGATTCTCCGATCTCCACCGCCAGCGCCACCGTCACCGCCATTTACAGCAGATCTTAGCTCACAAACTTGTATATGTGTTTGGTCAGTCTGCAAATTATTAGAGAGATAGAGCCAAAGATATAATGAAGTTGTGGTCCCTTACTTGCTATCAATTATGTAGAAATAATTTCACCAGACATAAGAAGAATGTGGAATTAATCAGGTTCTTGAACTTAAAAAAACAAAAACCAAGTGCTTCAATCCCTGTAATAATTGGAATGGAAGTTGGGAGTTGGAATTTTGATTTGTCTGTTTATTACCTATTTTTATTATTTTCCCAGGAAATTATTTCATTAACCCTAAAATGAAAAGAGTTAACGACTGGTTCTTATCATTTAATGGCACTGACTCAGACCACGTGCATGCATGTCGCTATGGAGACGATGATTACAAGGCATCTTCATGCTTCAACAAAAGCTACCGACCGGAATTCGTCACGTTTTAAATATTCTTCCCAACATGTGGGATTTATCCGCAACTAAACTTGGATAACTCAAAATGAAAATTATTTAATTACTTGAAAACTTAGTTTTATAATGCAGGTAGTTAGAATTTCTTATGAGGTGATCAGGAATCAGATCAATATAGAAATTCTAAGAGTTTTAAATATAATTTATAATTTTAAAAAATATTAAATAGAAACTATAATTTATGAGAGTCGTAATATAGTTTATCATTATTTAAACTTAAAAGTTTTGAAATTAAAGGTAAAATAGATTTTTTACCACTTTAGGGGCAAGGGACACTATTAGGCCCTAGGTATTCTAATTTCGTCTCTCTGTTTAATATATTCAAATAATGTATTTTAGATATAATGATAAATTTAACTTTTATTGTTTATATATTTTTTTAATTTGATTTTAATATTTTAGCTTAATCTAACTCTTAATCTTTTTCTTCAATTAAATTATTATGTTTTAAAATATTTGGTACGGATGAAGTACTATTAAATTTGAATTAGAGACTGTGGTCGCCCATTTTCAAATAGAACATCCCTCGACCATAAAGTCACGACCTAAGGTTGCCCCAAAAGAGAAGAAACCCATAAAACTATTATTAGAATCAGCCATGGATCAACAACGCCTGAGGGGAAGCAAGCTTCGCCAATCCATCGGCAACCTGATTCTCTATTCTTCATGTGTATTTAAGTTGGACCTTCCAAGACCAGTAGACCACTGCTGGAGGATTCGGACGGAGTAAAAATTATTTGTTTCTTATGGTGCATATTGAACATATTTGTGAGCAAGATAGAAGAAATTTCATTCTGAATATATTGCATTACATGTGAAATGCATTGCATTAAATACAGGAAACTAGGTTAAAAATTAAGGGTTTGTTTTCAGCTGAATTTGTCATTATCTGCACGTGTCTCCTTGATTTTTGCTAAGGTGTGAGAAGTTGTCCTTGCTCCAGCTCATTGTTGAGGGCTCATTTGGCTGATTGTTGTGATTCAACATTTCCATGGTTTTCTTTTCCTTTTCAAGGTCCAGAGAACTACATATGGTCAGTTGTGCTCGAAAGGTCTGAAACAGCTGACATGGAATGGGCTTGGTGAGTATGTCAGCAGCTTGAAATTTAGCGGGAATGTAGTTGATTTGGAGTGTTCCAGCAGCTACTCTTTCTCTAACAAAATGTAAGTCAAGATCAACATGTTTTGTCTTGATATGGAGCGTTGGGTTAGCTGCCATGGTGACGGTGCTAGTGTTATCGCACCATATTTTTGAGATATCTGTGAGCTGAACATGCATTTCTGTGAGGATAGATTGGATCCAGAGAACTTCAGCTGATGCATCGGCTAAACTCCTATATTCTGCCTCTGCTGTGGAGCGAGACACTGCTCGTTGTTTTTTAGAGCTCCAAGAAATTGTGTGACTGCCAAGCTGCACATAATAACCTGAAGTGGAACGTCGGTCGTCGATATCACTACCCCAATCAGCATCTGAGTATGCTGTAAGTTGAAGATTGTTGGCAGTTTGTCCTTGAAACCAAAGACCAAAATCAATCGTAGTGTGAAGATATTTCAGAATGCGAACTACTGCTTGCCAGTGTGTGTTACTCGGATTTTGCATGTACTGTGCCATTTTGTTGACAGCATATGCAATGTCTGGTCTTGTGTGACAGACATATTGAAGGCCTCCAATTATGCTGCGATAGTGCTGAACATCTAAGAGTGGATCACCGTCATGTTTGCTGATTTTTGGATAAGGAGGCATAGGAGTTGATGTTGAAGAAATTTGTATGCCTGCTCTGTGTATTAGCTCTTGTATATATTGTTTCTGGCTCAAGAAAAGCCCAGATTGTAATGGTTGTATGTCAATTCCAAGGAAGTAATGGAGAGTGCCCAGATCCTTAAGAGAGAATTTATCATGTAGTTGCTGTATTGTGGAAGAAATATGACTATTCGAACTGCCTGTAAGAAGAATATCGTCAACATATATAACAATGTAAGTTATCACAGAATCATCGGAGTATATAAAAAGTGAGGAATCAGCCATTGAGGGAGTAAAACCCATTTGACATAGATAATCTTTGAGTTTCAGGAACCAGTTTCTTGGAGCCTGTCGAAGGCCATAGATTGCTTTTTTTAATCTGCAAACCAGAGGTGATCCATTTGCTGAATAAGTGATGAATCCAGCAGGTTGTTGCATATATATTGTCTCCTGAAGATCGCCTTTAAGGAAGGCGTTGTTAACATCAACCTAATGAACTTTCCATTGATGGGTAACAGCAACTGAGAGAACAATATTCACCGTAAAGAAACGAATTACTGGACTGAAGGTGTGAAGATAATCAAGACCTGGTACTTGTGAGAACCCTTTAGCCACTAATCTGGCTTTATATCTGCTGATGGCACCATCAGAATTATATTTGACTCGAAAAAGCCATTTACAGCCGATGGCCTTCTTTCCAACAGGTAGTTCAGTGAGATCCCAGGTATTATTGTTTTGAAGTGCACTAAATTCATCTATGACAGCTTTGTGCCATGCAGGGTGTTGAAACGCTTCATGGACTGAAGCAGGAATGAACTCAGTTTCTGTAAGATAAAGCTTAGGCTTGAATATTCCCATCTTGCTCTGAGTTATCATAGGGTGAACATTTCTTGTAGGTGGAGGAGAATTTGGTGGATGATCATCCGCAGATGAAGGATCAGTACCTGTTGGTGATTGAGTTACTGGTGAGGTGGTAGAGAAGCCAGAATGAGCTGGTGATGGAGGAGCCTCAGCAGTAGGCAGTGACCCTGATGTCGCAGTGGATTCATGTCCCTGTGATCCAACAGAATGAAGGTCTGGACCTGGTGAAGTATGATCTACAGGAGCTTGTGACATAGGTGGTGAAGTAGCATGTTGAGGTGCTGATTTTGAAGTTTCTGTAGATGTTGGTGTAGGTGTAGCATTAGAGGGTGAGGTAGTGGATTCCCCGGATGGCATAGCTGGAAATGTAGCTGAAGTGTACGGTCGTCGTGGTTCAACTCCAGCCATTGCAGTAGTAGAATAGGGAAAAACTTGTTCATTAAATATAACATTTCTCGAGATATATACACGTCCAGTATGATCAACGCATTGGTATCCTTGATGCTTGGGTGAATATCCAAGGAAAAGACATGGCTTTGACCGAAATTCTAGTTTATGCGTATTGAATGGTCGAGTGTAAGGATAGCATTCACACCCAAATGTTCGAAGATATGAATAGTCTGGTTGGTGTCCATAAAGTCATTGATAGGGGGACATGTTGTTTAGCCTCTTAGAGGGTAACCTGTTGATGAGGAAGACAACACTCATGACTGCATAAGACCAGTATTGGAGAGGCATGGAAGCCTGTGCCAACAAGAAAAGAGCCATTTCAACAATGTGGCGGTGTTTACGCTCAACCACTCCATTTTGTTGAGAGAAATAGGGACAGGTGACACGATGCTGAAAGCCGAGTTCAGTTGAGAGAGCATGAAAGAAAAAGAACTCACTTCCACCATCTGTCTGGATAACTCGTAATTTTGAGTTATGATGAGTGGCAACGAGGGCATTAAACATATGAAAAGCAGAAGCAGCCTTGGATTTACTTTTAAGAAGAAAAAGCCAGCAATATCGTGTTGCCATATCAACAAAAGAAATGTAGTATATATATCCAGAAGATCTGATAGCAGCAGGACCCCAAAGGTCGATTTCAACAAGCTCAAACGGAGTACTATAAGTTGTAACAGACTGTTTATAGGGTAAGGCATGCCCTTTGCCCAATTGACAAGCTCTACAGACAAGATTCTTATCCACTACTACAGTTTTATTTACTAGAGTAACGATATCTGGTGAAGCATGCCCAAGCCTCTGGTGCCAAAGCCAAAAGGATGAATGGGAACTATGAGAGGTAGTATATGCCACAGCTGAAGTAGGTGCTAGCGTGCCAGTGATGGTATATAATCCATTGTGCTGTGTTCCTTGTAGAAGAACAGCCTGAGTTTGTTTATCCTTCACACAACAGAAGTCATCATGAAATTCAAAGTAAACACCATTATCTTTCGTGAATTTGGAGACAGATAACAAATTTCTGGTTATCTGAGGAACATGTAACAACTGACTGATATGTAATGCTCGATTAGAGGATAATAATGTAGTTTGTCCTACTTGAGATATGGGGAGAGAAGACCCATCACCTATATTCACATGACCCTTACCATAATAGGGAGAACCTGAGAACATAGTGGATGAGCTGCTGGTGACGTGGTGAGTAGCGCCTGAATCTGGGGTCCATGTGACAGAAGAGGAAGGTGGAATAGTGGCGACAAGATTGTTGAGATGCACATCCTCAGGGTTTGGGACTGTTGGACCAGAAGCAATGGTAATAGAAGGCACTGCAATACATGGATCATAGGCTACTTCCACAGAATCTGTAAAGGTGGTTGTGTTGGCTTGCGTAGTGATGGGATCAGGACCAAAAACACCTTTGAATGCTTTATCGAACCTATGCCAGCAGCGATCAACAAGGTGGCTTGCGTAGGGTAACTTGTTCCTTTCGTATTTTTTTAAAATTTTTAAAAAATTAAATTTTTAACCATAACCCTTATTTTTTACGTCTTAAACCATAAACCCCACACTTTAAAAAATATATCCTACTTTTAATTTCCTAAACCCTAATCATAACCTCTAACCCTAATCTCTAATTTAAAATAAAAACATAAAAGAAATCATGAAAAAGAGATAAATGATTTTCGTTTATTCTGATACGGCTAAGCAAGGTCAGGCATCATGTCGAGATGAGGATTTTTTAAGAAGTTGGAACGCATGCAAGCTGTCAATCTCCCCTCGAACTCGTCGACATCCAGCGTACCAAATCACCACTAGACCTGCATAAACTCCCCACAATTTGACTTCTAATGTCGAGCAAATTTCGATAAACTTCGAAAAATCTCTAATCCATCGACCCATATGATTGCGGATAACTTCCCTGCATGATGCATAGCCTCGAGAGGAGGAGACCATGAAGCATTCCTTGGTACAATCACATTTCGGGAATGTATCGGCATCACCGGTTTAGCTAGCGTCTCCCTCATCGATGGAAATAACCGGCGACTTCGCTCTAGCATAGAAGCCTCTCCTTCAACTAATGAACCGAAAACAATACCATTCCGGCTGAGACAAATATTCCAAATAACCAAACCAAACATACGATCTCAGTCACCTTGGCTAATGACCACATGGCACAAGGATGATAAATTGCTGTATGTGGAAACATCTGTTTACTTTAGTGACTTGTTTGTAATTTTCAGAAGAAAAGTGACCTAATTGTTATAGAACATATAATACAATGACTTTGGGTATAGTTTAACCTTTCGTTTTCAGACCAAGCAACAAACCCTCATCTTTCGGAACTGCCGTGCCAAAAAGCTCACCGCTTTCGCTTCATCGTCGTGTTTAATGTCCACACCATAAACAAACACAGAACAAATTCTACTTCATCTTCTTTGATTTGTACGAGCTAAGATGAATTCCATGACAGTAAAAAACTCTTCTTTTGTATTGCAATCTTCTGTCACTCTGTTCTCATCGTATAACAACACGAAACAATCCCTTCCCTCGATTCAATTCCCACGGAAGATTGAAAGCAATACGAGATTGGGTTTGAGAATTAAAGCTTATGATTCTTCCAAGAGCGGTGATGGGTCTAAGCCAAACGGTGATTCCAAGCTTCCTAATGGCAGTCTGGTACCTTTCTCTTCTTCTACCTTTCATGGGTTTTCTTCTAATGTGGGGTTTTAAGTGTTCCCTTGTTTTTTTATATAAAGAGAAACCAGCAGCCGAAGACCAGGCGAGAGATTCTACTGGAGTATGTGAAAAATGTGCAGCCGGAGTTCATGGAATTGTTCGTGAAACGAGCACCTCAACAGGTTTCCGGGTTTTTATTTCTGCCAAGGATTAGAATTTGTTAGGCTCTGGAAATGAAATGGAACTAAGAATTGGAAGAAATTTTTCCCCAGGTTGTTGAGGCAATGCGGCAAACTGTGACGAACATGATTGGAACACTTCCCCCGCAATTCTTTGCTGTGACGGTCACCACTGTAAGCATATCATGATAATAAATGTTCCTTGTTTCGGATTTTGACTATATTTTCTTAGTGTTACTGAACTATAGGATTGTTGATCTAGACAACCATTGGGATTGGGAGCTCTTTAATTTCACTTTAGAGTGTTATGAATTATGATTACTGGATATATGTTTTTGAATGCATGATATATGTTCTTCGTTTTTCATTCTATTTTATTATTTTGTTTTTAGGATTAGTTTTTTTTGTTATCAAATCATGTTTTGCGTTCTTTTAAACAGTTATGTTATTAGCATAGAACCCTTTTTATCCCTAATTCAATTAAGTTCATCCTCTTTTCAGACTTTCCTCTCCATCAGTCATTTGGTTCTTTGCTTTTCCTTTAGGTTGCTGAAAATCTTGCACAGCTCATGTATAGTGTTATGATGACTGGATATATGTTTAAGAATGCACAATCCCGATTGGAATTGCAACAAAGTTTAGAGCAGGCTGCCCTCCCTGAGGTGCAAGAGAAAAAGGTATGTGTTTTTCTCCTATTGCATCTTGAAAGAAACCCAGATCGTAGATGTTTTCACGAGAGGCACTGCTATTGATTTGCCACTGGATCCATTACTAAAAAGTAATTGCTCTCACATTGCATCATATCCAATTCTCGCACGGAGAAATCTCATACTGATAGGTGCAAGAAACATAGTATAGTTGGATGGCATAGCATGGTGTACTTCGTTTCAGTGATATAACTGCTTGCGTCATTTGTGTCTATACAGAACATACATGTGATTTATTTCAATTCTTTAAGTCATCTAATCATATCAAGTTATCTTTGCTGTCTCTTACTCCAGAGAGATATTTTGCTCAGTTTGATGTTAATGTAAGTTAACCCGAGGGTTGTTACATAGTATAGCTTAGTTTGGAGGGATCAACAACTCGAGACTCGGTTTTTTGTATTGCTTGTTAAAATGTTTGGTGTCTATTTAGTTTTCGCCATGTTGACCGAACTGTTTAATGGCAATGCCATCTATATTAATAAACTCGTAATGGTCCAAGTATTTCTCAATGGTGCTAACTGCTAAAGGGCTTCATCTTCACAGGATGTTCCTGATTATGCACCTGGTACTCAAAAGAATGTGTACGGTGAAGTTATCAGGTGGAATAATGTTTCTGGCCCGGAGAAAATAGATGCTAAAAAGTACATTGAGTTACTAGAAGCAGAGATTGAGGAACTAAATCGTCAAGTCGGCAGAAATTCTGCAAATGGTCCAAATGAACTGTTAGAATATCTCAAGTCTCTTGAGCCACAAAATTTGAAGGTAAAATAAAGCTATTTATAATTTGATTGCTTTGGTTCTTGTTGGCAGTTGATTCGATAGTTTTGTTTGCATTATAATCATGAAGAACTTACTGAATAAGCATTACATATCCATGAACTGTATTAACTCAAATTCCCTGCTTTGCAGGAGTTGACAAGTAGTGCCGGGGAGGATGTTGTGTTTGCAATGAATGCATTCATTAAGCGTCTTTTAGCGGTTTCAGATCCCGATCAAATGAAGGTTACAGTTACATTACTTTGATGATTTTGGCGTCATGGCTTAAATTTTCATTCGTATGAAGAAACCAGTTGGAATTCTTCCTCCTCTAACTTACCCATGTTTTGTGTTACAGACAAGTGTAACTGAGACGAGTGCACCGGAACTCGCCAAGCTTCTTTATTGGCTCATGGTGGTTGGATACAGCATTCGGAACATTGAAGTCCGATTTGATATGGAAAGAGTCCTCGGCACTCCTCCAAAGCTTGCAGAGTTGCCTCCAGGAGAAGATATTTAGATGCTGGTAATCGACTGCTGATATACTCGATACCAATTTTGGAGCACATTAACATGGCTTCAATATTATTCAAAACTTATGATAATACTGGTACATTGTTGCAAATGGTTCTTCCAAAAGTTTAAATATTCAACTGTTGCAGGTAAAAAAATATCAAATTCAATCCATTACCTCGCTGTGTATTCTTGTGAATACAATGATTGCAGGAAATTGAAGCATTACAGTCTTCCCCAAAATCATGGCTGCACAAGGAGTGAAGCATCGTGTCGTATCATCTCATATTCGTTGCCGGCATATTCGAAAACTGATCAGATATTCAGTGTGCCGTTGTCGCTACGGCTGTTAACATGTTCTACCGAGTTGGGGCACCATTTTCTAGTCTGCATAACTGTAACTATTCAAGGAAATCTGCAGAAGCTCATTCCATATTTTTGTTGACAATGCTTATAACACAGTTCTAGTTGAATCATATTTAGTTGTCAATCGTGTAGCCTATCGACTTCGATTCGGTGACCAAGAAATTGGAAACCCAAGTATAGCACACCATCGTAAGGCCGCCGCTAGATACTCATCATAATCCTTGAAGAATTGGAGTATCCTTGACTCGGCTTGAAAGTCATCAGCCAGCACATTTTTTTTCATATTCTATCTTCTTTTATTCCAGTGTGATTTCTTCGTAAGAGATCATCCACATACTCAAAACCTGCAAGGCTTCTATGGCAGTGCTGTGAAAACCACCATCGACATATGCAGAGAAAACCTAAGCGCACGTTGACGGGTCAGGCTGGACTTTGTCTTGGTGCATCCACTCAATGATAAGTTCAATTATGTCGATCCTAACCTGACATTCATCAGTGAAAATCCAGAACCGTTGTCAAGAACTTATACAGCAACAAAAACACATCACCAAGACTAATAATGTTAAAAGAGTAATTATATTTCTCTGCACGTGATATTATCACTGAATAATTCATTAAATCTTAATTAAAACCCTAACCTTAAATCTTAAACTTTAAATTTATTATTTTAAAATAAAATATTATTAATATATAATAAAAAAATAAACGATTTATATTCACGCGATGTGGTCAGTATTCGAATCTAGACTTGTGCACTTGTCTCTCTAACAGTATGATCCACCTCTTGGACCCAAAATCAACTGAGCCTAGGCCTAATACTACCAATGGGCAATGGCCTATGTCCTTGTATCAGTAAAACCAATCATATACTATGCTCGTGCTGGATTGGGCTACCATCTAGGTTTTAAAGGCCCTTTGATATACATGAAGTGGTGAAGTCGTAGTTGACAATCCATGATCCTTATGCCTAAAGCAATTTATGACAGAACAAATGTGCCATCACAGAAGCAAAACCAAGTTTTCCTTGCAGTTTTGGCTCAAAAGTTCCCCAACTAAAAGAAACATTGTACAGAATCTTTTTGATTTGCAAAGCGAATTGTGCTATATCCAGGAAACTTTAGGATGTGACTCGCCGGAGTGATTGAACCCTACAGGCTGTGTTCCGAAGCTTGGAACAAAGAACATTTGCCATATGATAGGACTAGTATACATAAACATGATGAAGTCGGCCATTCCTTCCTTTTTCACCATTCTGAAATAGAAACAATATGGGTTGCTTGTATCTTGTGTATCATACATCAAAAAAAAAAATCTATAGAAAACAACATTCAAATTGTACTTAATTCTCTACTTATAGAAAACAACATTCAAATTACACTTAATTCTCTACTTCGCGTTCTATGGAAGAAATAATGTCTTTTGTCATGCCAAAATTTGCACTACTTCAATTGCAGAAAATATGCAAGAGTTAGCTTTGATACACCAGAAATGGCAAAAACAATAGCTAACATTACCTAAGAAGAATGTAATCAACATAAAAAAAGAGGCCTCTAATCATCGTGTACAAAATCACAACATACTTCTTTATCAAAAGAAGGAATGTAGCACACCGTTATCCCTGAGTTCCTATTTTATGTAAAAGTTCAAAGAGGAATGGCCGAAACAATTTGTCTGCCGGTTTTTGAAATTCGAGAGCAGAACATGAACAATAACAATACCGAGGACAGCAAGAAAAGTCTGAAATACGTTCTTATTTCCTGCATTCCAACCTCGAGAACCTCCATCTTCTTCCCGTATCTGTTTTTCCTCCCCATTAAGTAACCATCGAAATAGTCGTCAATGGATACCCATTTGTCCAACTTAGGTACAGAAGCCTTGGATTGGACTTCGATCTGACGTCCCAGCTTAAATATTGTGAAAAAAGCACCAGCCCAGTCATTGAGAACTCTCTGGAAACCCAAACAAAATCTTTGTTTAGTTGTAACTGATAAACAAACTAGTTAGATCATCAATTAACTACCGTTTCCTCTTTTAGAAGCAAGTTAACATACCGTGAAGGTGGTATGGTCAACTGGATTGAACATTTTAAAACAGTCTTTTGTTGTAGCCGTACTATCTCCATAGATCTGCCACCCAACGTGCAAGTATTGCCATTAATGAAAAACTCGCTTTATTTATTTTTTCTGTGGAAAGAGGGTTTGCAATTCAAATACCTCAAAGGTGAATGACATGGGCACTCTTACAACATCATACATGTAATCTGTTGCTGTTCCATGGGCCAGATACCTGAAATCAGTAGCGTTCATAACTTCATATATTAGGGGTGAGAGAGTGAATGAAAAACAAGTATGTAATCACTAATTTTATCCGGGTCTAAACCCGTGTTTTAATTTCTTTCATATAGTGGGCTTGTAACTATTAAATAAAAATAAAATTTTACTATCTTCGAAAAATCAAAAATATTATATATACTTATTCATTTGCCATTAACTTTTTATATATATTACATATATGTTATTACTTTAATAAAAAATTATGAGTCTTTCACTCTCTTTTTTTTTTCTTTCGTGTTAATTATTATTGAAAATCCAAAAAGTAATATTAAATATTATTTTTCTTTGGTTTCGGTTATTATTATCATTGTTATATAACAAAGATAAAAATAAAGTCTAAATAACAACCCAAACAAATATTTATTTATTAACCCAAGTAAATATTACAGTCCATTATACATAGTTATATAATTCAATAATTATAAAACCCAACTAAATAATATAACAAGCCCACATCTCTTTTAACTCAAGACCCAATGAAAATAATACATAGCCCATGAGAAGCCCAAAACCGGTTTAATCAGGTAAACTCTCCCATGTTCATCCTTGCGCAGCTGCATCTGAGCCGTTGGATCAAATTCATGATCCAACGGCCGAGATTAAAGAAGGGAAGCTTCCAGATCGTCACGCTCTCCCACGCGTCGGCCGTTTGACTCCCCACGCGCGCGTGGAGATGTTCCAGGAGACCTATCCAGTCGCCCCCTCAGCTTCCGTTCGTCGTCCGACGTGCCGCCGGTGGTCCCCTTTCCTCCTCCGATGGCCGTTTCACATGCGAACAAAAGTACAATGTCAGAATTGTACAAGCATGAGCTAAAATACACAAAAAACAGAGGCATTTTCAGACAATCCCCAGAGCAAATACAACAAATTCGTCCATCAAATTTCAGAGCCGAAATATTCAGAAATTTCAGACGATACAAGACAATTTCAGAAGCAGTCGATTAGAATTTTAGGGTTTTATTTTTCTCAAAAATGACATGTAATCTGGGCTATAAAGACCGAATCGAAACAATGTAAAAGGGGGTTCTTTTTCCCTCACTATCAATACCACGAAAATTTCAGAGGTAAAAAAGCTTCTTCAGTTTTCGCATAAACAAAAAATAATTAGGGATTAAAACTTTAACCTTTGAGTCGAGTCTTCGTCTTCCTCGATTCGTCTTCTCTTCCTCGGCAACAAACCGTTCGATCTTCCTTGAGGGTCGGTTATGGTGAGCCGATTATAAGGAAAGGGAGGAGGAGTCTAAAAAGGGGTTTAGATCTCGGAAAAAAAGTTTTCTTGAGTGGTTTTTGCCTCGCCGGCCGCCACTGGCGGCGGCCGAGGCGGTTGTTCTCGCGGTCGGAATCTGGGAAACGAGACTTTTTCTGGGTTTCATCTATGAACATCAAGAACAAACAGAGGATTTAGGGGTTTTTTGGTATTAATCGGTTTGAAACAATGAAAAGGGGGTTTATTTTTGTTTTAAAGTTATCTTTTATACTTCCCTAAAATTTTAAAATTGATTTAATCGCAGAATAAAGGCCTCCGTGTTTTAAATCTAACAATCCCAGTCCTTCTTCTTTTATTTTGTTTTGCAATTTCGTCACCTTTTCAGCTTCAATCGTCCGTTTTAATTGGTTTATTTAAAAACAGGTCCCTCCGTGTTGTGTGATTCTTGTTTTGAACCCTTCCCCTAGGTTAAATTACGTCCCGGGTCTTTATTGATTTATTTTACTTTATACATCGGTCACTTTTCAAACTTTTTTTTTTCTTTTTGTTTTGTTTATTTACTTCGTTTTTTTATTTTATGTATGGGATTCTTTTATTATATTGTATTTATGTCTTGTTAGATTTGTTCATATTATATTATGCTTTTTTTATTTATGGATGTTTTTTTTGTGATGTGCATATATTTATGTTAGGTCATTTTTAGATCTATGCATGTTTATTTTGCTTGTACTTGTTTTGCTCTCCATGCATTTGTCTTTTTGTTAAATTTTCATTATACCATGTATTTGTGTCTTTTTATTTAGCATATCTCATTATTGCATGTTATTTTAAATTTCACTTATCTTATATTATTCCATGTTTTATTTTTTGGGCTTTTTATTATGTTAATCACATGTGGTGCATTATTTATTTTTGTATTTTGTTACATATCTTGTACACATGTGTCATGCATCATTCATATGTTATTTCCCATTCCTTTATTCATGTGCACATTTATTTTGTTGCAAGTTTCGTCTTTTATTTTTGTAATCTACATCACATTTCGCACTTATTAATTAAATTAACTTCAACGTCTTATTTTGATCGTAACGGGCCCGTGTTCCAATACAATGGTCACGGTGTATACGTTGCCTTCGAATGAAGACACGGTAAAAAAAATAAAATCTAATTCGAATATTAAGCAAATTTTAATTTAAACGCCACTTTAATTTTTAAATTTCAAAATTTATTTAAGCGGTTATTTTGATAAAGGTACCAATTTTGGGCGGTTTTTAAAATCCTAAACCCGTTTTTGAACCGTAACCGACTCTCGGACCCGTCTTCTTCGAATCTCTGGTTTTTACGGTGTCCGGCCTACCAAAGTGGCCGGTGGCGACTCCAACTCGTTTGTAACCTCTTTAAATCCCTAAATCCATTCCAAATCCCTAACTTTTTAGACCCTAAAATTTCTTGTTTTTAACCCTAATTTTCAAAATACCCAACTTTAAACCTAAATTCCTAAATTCCCAAATTTTAGGTCTAAATTCCCTTTTCTAATTTCAAATTCTAAGACCTAATTTTTAAAAACCAAACCCTAATTTTCCAATTGTGGGGAGAATTTTAATTCCTAATTCTTAAACTTCCACTAGTGACCTTTCTCCCAAACTCGTAATTTTTAGATTTTTAAAGGGTCGCTACAAAGTAAAACATAAACACCGACATTTTTTTTACTTTTAACAATGCTTTGAAACTAGATAGGAGGTTGGATCGGTGGCCACTCTGTGGTTCCATTGGTATGACGGGTTCAACCGACTGGTAACCCTAACCACCACCACCACCCACCACCCCCAAAAGAGTGAAAAATAAACAAAATACTACATTCTACTTTTAGAGGACAGATAAGAGAGAAATAATGAAGTTGTAAAATGATTAATTGCCAATGCCAAAAGTTATATTGTAGACTGATTCTATCTCACATTCTTGGAGTATTATGCGCTTAGTATAACTATCATCATTGCTTCAAGTATAAGAATACAAACCCGACAGAACCTCCACCAGAATCAATCATGCATCGGTTGTGGCAATGAACATTATTCAGCTCTTCAAGCAACAATCTCATTTGTTGTGAAGGCAACCTGTCTGGGGTTCTGTTTTTGTGGTCATATGGCATAAATAGTGCCTACACGAATTAAATGAAAAACAGAAGTGGGTCATATGTGCCTGTCCTACTTCTAAGAGAAAAGCCAAGTACAAAAAGCATAAAGCAATATTTTATACAGGATTAGACATTAGTTTTCAGTTTTATCATATATGGATGCATGCTGAACAGACAGGAATGATTCCTCTTCACAATAGGGGAAAAAATATTCCTTTTAGTGAATTTAAATATTTTCTAGAGGTTTCAATATCTAAAAAGAGGTACTTTATGCTGCAAGCATAGATAATAATAGCTTAAGGTTGCACAATAGTTGAGGAAAAATCAATACTTGAAGTAAAAACGAAGAACTGTTAACATGCGCTTCATGATCACTCACCTCCATTCCAGAGTGTACATTAATCCATAGGTGGGGATCAAATGATATGGCAAGTTTCCGCAAGATTTGGGTCTCAGGTTCACTAAAAGGAGCAGTTCCAGGATTCTCTTCATATGGATCATAATCCTGTATACGAACAAAATATTTGAATGAAAACCTCATCATGTAAATGGAGATACAACTTAAACATGAAACAATAGTAAGAACTATATCAAAGAGGATTTGAATGAAGAAAAAGGTGACATGATGAACCTTCTCCTTCTTTCCCCAGTCTACACTCCAATTCCTATTAAGATCAACTCCTCTCCCTGCCAAAGAAATCCAATTTAAAATTTTCAACGTCTTATCACAAGATCATAGATATTTTATATTGTTGAGATAAAATTGAATTACCATTCCTCCTTTCACAAAGATTTCCTGCTTCAACAAGCTTCCGACCATTCAGATTCTCCATTGGCACTATCTGCAATATCATTGGATGTTAGCACTCAGGTTATAAATTGTCTGTATATTGTATCTCTCAAGAAATCTAGCATCACATGCTCGTTTTAAGTAAAAACATCTCATTCATACTTCCTATTGTAGCAAGCTCGTAGTTGAAGTTTAAGTAAACCAAAATTTTCAAAAACAAGTCATCTCACTATACAGAAGCCCCAAAAAAGCCAAGAATGTACTTGCAAGTAAATAAAAGTTACCTTTATGACAACATTCTCAAGGGAACCATTTAAGGAAGCTTGGTCCATTTTCGATAGAACCTGTTCTTCACTTAAGATTGACAAGATCCGCAATGCCAATTCAGAAGTGATAAGCTCCCGTCCATGCTGCCCAAAACTCTGGGAGACAACGAATAATCTGTCAAGAACACCAGCAATTACTAATCTGAGATCATATGTTAATTACATGCCAGATAAAAAAATGGTTAGCATATACATTGATTGTATACAAAAATTTAAGCAGTGGATTCAATCTGTTACAATCTTTAATAACTATAAAAACATCAATTGTTCTCGCCATACAAAATACTACCAAAATATGATTATGCAGGAACTTACAAGAAGGATCCGGAACTTGGATCTGTCATCATTGTCTGTCCTACTATGGCAATAAGTAACAACAGTTATCTCTGACTTGTACCCTTTGTTTCCAGCCCTAATTGTTTCCACCTGTTTATGGTATGAATAATATAAAACCAAATTCTCACACAAAAATTGTTTCCTTTGGAAAACAGAGTAAAATAGTCTCTGTTACTTATTTTATTACTAAGCCGAATGGCTTCTTATATAGACTCTTGTTACAAGAGTTTTACAATAACTAAAAATAATAGGACTCTAATCTCTTAATGAGATAAGAGTTTCAACATACTAATAACTCCTAAAATATAGGAGTTAGTCCTAATTACTTAGTCCTATTAAATAGAACTTTATCCTAATAATAATATTATTATTTTATCTAACACTTATAACTAACATTTCCAAATATATAAAGATGTAGTTCACCTACAGTGAGTTTGTCAGGGTGTCGATGCACCAAAGACTTTATTTGTTCAATCAAAGCATCACTGCAGAACAGTATAAAATTAAATTAAAACAAGAAATAAGATAACAAAACTCTGAACTACAAAGTTCAACGGCACTCTTTAAACAAGGATTGAAAAGAATAACTAAACATATGTTTGGTTTCTGAGCTAGATTCTTCAAATCATTTCAACAATCTAAACTAGAATAATAACTACTTTGTTCTCATGTCGCTAGATCTAAAAACCCAATCAACTTTAAAAAGTATGGAAGAAAGGTCAAAATCCGACAATCAATTGTATAATTGCAGATTCCACCAAGCCAAATTAATCTCAAAACGGCGAGGGTATCATGTAATTCCCTAAACATAGCCTGGGCAAACCTATTTACCTTAGCTGGAGGTTTAAGTCTTCGAATCGCTGCTTAAAAAGAAGATCAGACAGTCAATTCACTACAACAAGCTAAGTAAGCATCAAGAAGAATACATTTTGTTAAAGAAATCTCCCTACTTGAATCATCACGAACACATTTTCATAGAGATCACTCTACTCGAATCGACTAAGATTTCGCATTGTTAGCTGCATTTTCAAGCTTATCCATTCCATGCTCAAATTTGCAGAGATCTCCCTACTTCACGCTCGAATACTAAGATTGATCATCCAACGGGCAAAAATTCGACAATGCAATATTTTTCATGATAAATCGAACGACGTAACAAAATTTACAAATCTTTTTATCGAAAAAAAAAGAATTAAAAATGTAATACTAATGAAGAAAGAGAGAAAATCATGCCTGGAATGGTAAAGATCCCGGTTGATGGGAGTAGAAGAAGGTTGACTGAGACCAGCATCTGCGTCAGCGATAGCAATAGAAGGAGTTGGCAAAGAAGCAGAAACGGAGAGGAGATAAGAGAGGAGAAGAAACAAACCACCCATCGCCGATAATATCAGGAGAATAACGCTGACTCGGCGGGTGGTGGAACTGGACGGAACAGGCTTCTCTGTTATTTTTCGTTTGTATCAAAAATACACCTTCCACATTTGCGATATTCTGCGAAATAATCATTTTTAGTCCCTATATTTTTAATAATTTAATTTTTAATATTTTATTTTAAATTAAAATGATTATTCTATAAATAAAAATTATTAAAAATTGACGTAAATAATTAAATAATTTAATAGCACGATAAAGAAAAATATTTTATATAAAATTATAAAATAAATTTTAATTAATATATTTAATTATGCGATAATATTATATCATTGTACTATTATATAAGTTTATTATATTATTTTAAATTATTTATTATTAATTAATTGATAGTTTTTAGAAGGCACATCAAGCAGGACAAAGTCAATTGGGCTTATAGACCGTCCAGTTTTGGGCCGGAATCCAAAACCGGGGTTGGGAGTAGAAATGGGAAGTAATCGAGTCTCGTCACTAGGGTTTTGCGATTTTCACCGAAGCAAATCAGGCTAGCGATAAACAATGAGTCGGAGTTTGGGCATACCGGTGAAGCTACTACACGAGTCGTCGGGTCATATCGTGACGGTGGAGCTAAAAAGTGGAGAGCTTTACAGAGGAAGCATGATCGAGTGCGAGGATAACTGGAATTGCCAGCTCGAGAACATTACCTTCACTGCTAAAGTACCTCACTTTCTCTTTCCCTATTTTTAGCTTCTTTATAATGGGTTTGATTCGTTTATGTTTATTCCGATCTGATGAATTCTGGGTTTAGGGTTTTGCTCTGTTAGTGATAAACCTTAAAAAGCTATGAACATTTGATGATAGATGTAGGCATTGAAATCTAAACTTGAGATTAATGCTCGAATTTGATGATATAACACGGCAATCACGAGCCGCTGTATCGAACTGTCTTTTGATTTCAGTAGTGGTGGTTGTGTCATTCTAGTCTGTTTTTGTGTTGTTCTATCCGTTTCAATCAAATTTGGAACTGAAATCATATCCTACAAATGTCAGTTTTGAGAGAAATGAATAAGTGCATGTTTTTCTCATTCCCATTTTCAGAAGTGCATAAACCTATTTAAAAACATGTTCTCATTCCCTTTGGCTCAAGCCTCTTTTCGCCTTCCCTCTCGGTTTTGCAACTGATTTGGATGATTGCTTTGGCTTGGTTTCAGGATGGAAAGGTTTCACAGCTTGAGCATGTTTTCATTCGAGGCAGTAAAGTCAGGTATTCTGTCTGTCTGTCTCTTTCTCTCCCCTTTCGCCTTGTACCTTTGTTTTAAATGGGTTTCATAGTTGGTATTTGAGGGTTGTAGTGTGTGTTTATGACTGTTAAAAGGAAAACATACTGTGACAGGTTCATGGTCATACCGGACATGTTGAAGAATGCTCCTATGTTCAAACGTCTGGATGCTAAAATCAAGGTATATCTACTTGCAAGTTTACTGTTTTCCAACACTATACACTTGATATAATATTTCTTACTTCATTTGGTAACTTCATGAAGGGTAAGAGCTCATCGCTTGGAGTTGGCAGAGGTAGAGCTGTTGCAATGCAAGCTAAAGTAAGTTCATCCTGCGATAAGGATGTAACACATGCTTTTGTTTAGATACCCTTAACTTCTGTCTGTATCATTTCTCGATCTTTAACTTCAATCTTCTTTGTTTTGCAGGCTCAAGCTGCTGGCCGTGGCACAACAGCTGGCAGAGGTGCGCCATCTATTCGAAGGTAACTTTATCTCATGAAGAGCTTTGCAATCTCATCCATAGGCCACTTGAGAATTGCCTTTTAGTAACCAAACTTGTACTATTCATATTTGATGTAAAAGGATCCGCTTGAGAAGAGTTCGAATTGAAATACCAAAATTCTATTATTGACATTTTATGTTCCCAAGGCATTCTGAACAAGATCACTTATGTTTTCACTTCTGATTTCTATTCCTGCATTATTGCATGGACTCCGATACTTGTATTAGGAAACCCAACACTAAAAATTGTTCATAAACCAGGGGGTAAACTATAGTGTTGCTCGGTTGCACCCCATCCCCGCCAGGTCCTGCTGGTCGGATTTGATCGATTAAGCAAATACTTCTATGATGTGCAAGGGCTTAGACTCCAAGAGAAAAGTTGCAGGCTCAGTTTGGCAGCACAACCATACCTAGATGTACAGTACTTTGCGGCGCATGCCTGTAAGTTCCCCTGTCCCTGCCTTCTGATGGAAAATAACCATCATTCTTGAGCAATCCCTACACCAACAAAACAAGTAATTAAAGAGTAGACGTTTAACTTGGGAAGAACAAAACTTTCATGGTGATTTCAGAAGAATATAAGAGGCAAAGGACTTTACATAAGTTGCCAGAAAGAGGACAGATACACAAGATATAGAGCTTGCAGTAGATCTAATGGCGGTATCCTCAGAAACTGATGATCAAAGGAATGCTAATATAGCCATAGTAGTCAGGCTAACCAAAAAGCTAGATCTACACACCTTTGAGGACTTGAAGATAGAAACCATAGCTGTAAGGAAAGTTGCTAAAGAAGGAGACATGAATTCAACACAGCAAATCAAACCACTTCTCAACAAATTCAAGCAGTTTTTAGGCATGGAAATCAACAATATTCCTGATCATCCTTCCACTCCTCAAATGTAGAGGAAATCCCAATCTTTGGCAATCCCTCATAGTCATGAACTTGCGGTAATTTAACGTTTATGTAACAACATCACGAAACAATTATCTGATAAGAGAAGGTTAACATTACAGACTCGTATAATTAAACATTTATATATGATAGCTCGCTAATATTTTTATTGTTCGTCTTTCTTGTATCACTACTTAAACATCTTATTACAAAACTGAATTTGTAGAGTTGAAGTTATAATTAAAAAAGAATTTTTTTTCACATAAAGTTTTTATATTTTATTCATAATCATCAATACCCCATGTTTTGAAACGTGCTTTTGTTATACTATAAAAGAAATTCTATAAAATGACAGTCTAATTTAAAGTTAAAAAACGACAGATAAATTATAATTGAAAATATTATCAAAATATATAATATTTTAGATTAATATAGATATCATTTTAAAATAATGCAATTGATATTTTAAATCAAAATAAAGAATATTATCAAAATATATAATATTTTAAATTACGATCTAAAATTTAAATATCGTTTATGAAAGTTATAATTGTAATGTGTAAAAATATAGAGGACACGAGAGATTATTAGGTGAACCCTGTTTATCACGTCATTTATGGTCCAAGTAATCAAGACCGTTGATTTTTAAATAACCACCTAATAACTACTCACTCACTAAGTCCATGTAGGAAAGAGGTGATGATTCACTTGAAAAATAAATTAAGATCAATAATCCTGATTAATTGGGATCATAGATGACATGATGAATAAGATTCACCTAATAATTTTTTTAGAGGGCACACGTTTCAATGAGTATAATTGAGACGTGTCGTCATATGATTGGTCCAATTCACCTCCTGCTTCATGTTACGAATTGGGTGTATCAAAAATCCAAATCTCTTGGATAAGGGTTGCTGATACGAACAAAACAAAGGAAATTTGCTGAAATGGTAAAAAAACATAATTTGCTGTCCTTGTCATATATTATTATTTTTATTAAAAAAATACATTTTATCGCATGTCCCGACATGAAAAACTGACTAATATCACCGTGGGAGATATTACTTTACGATATTATTTATAAGACCAATCAATTAAATATAGTTATTTAATTATTTATTTAATTTATTACTTTTATTTTCTCATTTATGAAATCTTAATTAATTTATTATAAATTAAAATTAGATTTTATCAAATGAAAATTTATTTGATAAAAAATAAGTTAAAAAAATAATTAAATAATTATATATGATTGATTGATCTCATGAATGATGTGACGAAAATGATCCATGATATAATTTATCCACCGTAGGTCCTCACCCTCTCTTTCATTCATACCATCTATAACGAGTGAGTTTTCGATTTCTTTTATTTTTCACGATATTTTTCTGCCTCTTCAAACGAGATATTGTATTATGGTACGTTATCACAACGTCATCTATGAGACCAACTAATAAAAAATATTAATTTAATTATTTTTTTACCTCATTATTTTTACCGAGTGAATCTTCACTTGTAAAAAAATATAAATTAAAAATTAAATTTATCCTAAAAAAGAAAAGAACCAAAATGATAAAAATTATAAACGATAAAAATTAAAAATATCTTTATAACTTAATTTTTTACGTTATTAATTTATTTATAATATATTTTATAATCATCTATTCTCTACTTATTTGGTAAAAAATAAAAATTTATTCCTAAAAATAATATAAAAATTAAATAATTTTTCCATAATTGGTAATCATTGCATGTTAGGATAAAACTGAGGCAGATACGGTAATAGAAACGCGAGCCACGTTCCCCTATAAATATTCACTAAACAGCAACGCTTTGTTGACGTTATCGACACACTGCCTTCCCTTTCGTCTTCGTCGCCCCTTCCTTCTGTCAGTCATGGATCCCTACAAGGTTTTCCCCCATTTTATTATGATTATGAATCAATTGCTCTTTTTTCTTATTTTTGATTGTATTGATTTTTTTAAATCAAATCGAATGGGATGTTGTGCTCCATCTTTGATTGTATTGATTTCCTCCATTATAATTAATCTAGTTGTTTTTATCTTTTTGCATCTTTCGCAGTATTCGTTTTTCTACGCAATTGTATGTACTTTGTGAATAATCGTTCGTTTTTTATTTTGGTATTCTAAATTGGATGATGCAGCACCGTCCTTCAAGTGCTTTTAACTCCCCATTCTGGACAACCAATTCTGGGGCTCCTGTTTGGAATAACAATTCATCACTCACTGTTGGACCCAGAGGTATATGATCTTTTAACCCCGTATTACTATGATGGAATTCAAGAGCTATTGACTGTCAGTTTATCAGGCACAATCATTTTGGGGGTTAAATTGTCATATTTAGCTTCCTTGTTGTTTTGGTGTGCTTATGTTCGTATTTGATCATATGGTTACCATAACAATAAACCTTTTTTTATTTTGGTGGTGGCTGTGTGGGGACCTGGGGTTTGCAATTGGTGTCTTGTGTCAACTGTCAATCAAATTGTGTAACTTGAAGTCTGTTGAAACTTTTTTTTGAAGATTGTTTTGTCTTTTAAACACAAGTTGACAAATTGGATCCCACCGTTCTATTGGACAGGTCCGATCCTCGTTGAGGACTATCATCTGGTGGAAAAGCTTGCCAACTTTGACAGGGAGAGAATTCCAGAACGGGTTGTTCATGCCAGGGGAGCCAGTGCAAAGGGTTTCTTTGAGGCCACCCATGACATTTCTCACCTTACCTGTGCAGATTTTCTACGAGCTCCTGGAGTTCAAACCCCTGTTATTGTACGTTTCTCAACTGTCATTCATGAGCGTGGAAGCCCTGAAACCCTGAGGGATCCGCGTGGTTTTGCAGTGAAGTTTTACACCCGGGAGGTAAGAATTCACCTGCTACCTCATTTTTGTCACTGATCTCGCTTGGTGCATTGTAATTTTTGAAGGAAGTAGAATTTTAGAGGGTTGTAATTTTGGTTAGTAGTCAAAACATGCCTTGGATGTTTATGTGTGTGCAAAGAACTTTAGAGTTTGTAATTTTGGTTATTAGCTAAAACACTCTTTGAATGTGTAAATTTGTGTGTGGGCGCGCGCGCTTGTGAGTGCGAGGGATTGTAACTTTGGTTATTAGCTAAACATGCTTTTCATGTGTGTGTTTGTCTGTGTGTGTCCTCGCTCGAACGCATGAGTGAGGGCTTGTACCTTTGGTCATTAGATAAAACATGCTTTGTAGATATGTATGTGTGTGTGGGAGTTCCTGTGTCTATTATGTGTTACGTTTTTCAAATGTTATTTATTTGCCAATGTATTGGTCTGTTCTTGTTCCAGGGTAATTTTGATCTTGTGGGAAACAATTTTCCAGTCTTCTTTATTCGTGATGGAATGAAATTCCCTGATATGGTCCATGCTCTTAAGCCCAACCCTAAGTCTCACATTCAGGAGAACTGGAGGATTGTCGATTTCTTCTCGCACCATCCTGAAAGCTTGCATATGTTTACTTTCCTCTTTGATGATCTGGGTGTTCCGCAAGATTACAGACACATGGAAGGTTCTGGTGTAAACACATACAGTCTGATTAACAAGGCTGGGAAAGCACACTATGTGAAATTCCACTGGAAGCCAACTTGTGGGGTCAAATGCCTGCTGGAAGAAGAGGCCATCAAGGTTGGAGGAGCTAATCACAGCCATGCCACCCAGAATCTCTATGACTCAATTGCTGCTGGCAACTATCCGGAGTGGAAGCTCTTCATCCAGACAATAGATCCTGACCATGAAGACAAATTTGACTTTGACCCTCTTGATGTGACCAAGACATGGCCTGAGGACATAATACCCCTACAGCCTGTTGGTCGCTTGGTTTTGAACAAAAACATTGACAACTTCTTTGCTGAAAATGAACAGCTTGCATTTTGCCCTGGCATTGTGGTTCCTGGAATCTACTACTCGGATGATAAGTTGCTCCAGACTCGCATCTTCTCCTACTCTGACACCCAGAGGCACAGGCTTGGACCAAACTATCTGCAGCTCCCAGCCAATGCTCCCAAGTGTCTTCATCACAACAATCACCATGAAGGTTTTATGAATTTCATGCACAGGGATGAGGAGGTACTATGCTCTTTTCCATTAATTTCTCCTAGCACAATAATGAACTGCTATATGTCTAAATGTGTTGAATTATATATGTATATGCTTGTTTTAAATAGCAGCATAAATTTTAATGCACACTATTTAAGTCATGCCATAATTCTGATCAGCTGTGGGGCTGTTTTTCAGATAAATTACTTCCCTTCAAGGTACGATCCTGTTCGTCATGCTGAGAAGTTCCCTGTCCCTCCTCCTGTTCTCACTGGAAGGCGTGAGAAGGTCAATTCCTGAACTTCCTTGTGTCTTATTTTCAAAATAATGTTTGTAATTTCAACTAAGTTTAGCAATGTAGTTCATGTTTGTTCAAGTGTGTTGGCCTGTACCATTCAACATAATCATTGTCTTGATTCTGACTGTTAAATTTTGATATGAAAATTGCAAAAGTAGCTTTGAAAAGATTTATTAATTCCCCAGTCCCCACCTTCCTGTAAGCAAGCAGCGTAAAAAACATCATTGCTATATCTTTCGTTTATGAGAGTAATGTACTAACAAAGCCTTTGTGGTCACAGTGCATCATTGCCAAGGAGAACAACTTCAAACAACCTGGAGAGAGATACCGCTCCTGGGCACCAGACAGGTATAATTGAGTTCTCTGTAATTAATAAACTAAAAATAACCATATACGACCTCCGATCTCAATCTCTCTTATTTTCCCCTGCTTTGTCTTGCTGCAACCAGGCAAGAACGTTTCATCCGCCGCTGGGTTGATACCTTGTCTGATCCACGCGTAACTCATGAAATCCGCACCATATGGATCTCATACTGGTCTCAGGTAAAACACTCATTCCAGTCTATGCTTCTCAAGTTACATGTCTCCATGCAAAGCATTACTGGTCTAACTATTTCAAATTAGCTTGCTGATCCATGACTAGCATTATCTCTGTCTGATACAGGCTGATAATTCACTGGGTCAGAAGTTAGCCTCTCGCCTCAATGTGAGACCAAACATATAAAAAACATGGTTACTTTGAAGTTGCTGAAAACAAGTAAGGGGTATATGGAAAAGCATAATACTTCTTGTGGATCCTTTAGATCTGTATGCCATAACCATACTTGTAGTACTGAAATAAAGTTTTTTGCTCAAGGTCCTGATTAACTTAATAAATGCATCAGCTTTATATGTGTACTAGTCTGTATTTGCACCATTGCTGCATTTCATAGCTACCATGAAACCTGGATGGATTCATACAGGAATTGGATAGGAATAGGATCATAACATCTGACATATACTGCTAATGGGGTGGATTTTTTTTAGTTACTGAATTTTTAAAAACAAAAGGGAAACAACCGAGGTAAGATCTGTGTGGGTAGTGGACCTTTAAAATATAACTGACCGAGGATGGTTAGTTCGTTAAGTTGCCCTAACCAAAGTAGGGTTATAGCCTATATGCTACTTTAGAGTTTAGACAATAGAAAAGACAGCCTAGCCTGGCCTAGCCTAGCCTAGGCCTAGGTTACTGGGTTAGATATATACAATTATCATTAAAAAATGATTAATTTTTAAACTTTAACTAAAAAATTATCGTTAAACATTTGATGCTAAATCTGATAAATAAAATAAGATGAAATAACATAAAATTAAGATATTGGATAAAAAAAATTTGTTCCATAATTAAAAACTATGTCGAATAAACCCTAAATGTCTAAAGGTTAAGACTGTCATTAGCTGAGGTGATCATCCATATTAATAAATAAATGATTATAATCTCTTTACTTTTTCTAAATAAATCATCCCCAGAGTCCCAAGGTCTGCACTAAGTTCAAAAATCAGATTATTTTGACATAAAACCATTCTTAATTCCAAAGTCATACACTAATTAAAGATTGCGTGGATTGGATTCACAACCTCACAAAAATAATTTTAATACCAAAAAAAAATATCTTAGGGGTGAGGTAAAGGGTAAGGACAGAAAGAGGGTTGATTTAATTAAATATTATGAATCTTTAGTTAATTATGTATGTACAGGTTAGGTAATTTTTAATGATTATATTTTTATGTATAAATTGTATAATTTTTTATACTTAAATTATAAAATTTAAAATTCAAATCTTATGTTTTAATACTTTAAATCTTAAGCACTAAATCTTTAACTTTAAAATTTAATTTTTTATATTTAATTATAAAATTTAATATTTGAATTTAATTAATTTCGTATTTGTTTAAACAAGAAGGTAAAAGAGTTATTGAACGAAACAAAAGCTCGACGAAGGTAGTCGGAGAAGAGAGATAATACTAGATTGAAGGGTTAAATAAAAAAAGTTAAATCGATAAAATGAGTAAATAAAAAATTAAATTAATCGAACACATAAATATAAAAAATTAAATATATTATTACATCAATTTTTATTAATTATCACTTCATTAAAAATAAATTTTAATAACATCAGATAAATTTATTATTTTTTAATTAAAAAATTATTTTATAACTTTTTAATTGAAGACTCGACAAAAACATTATATAACTAAATGATTATTTATATAATTTATCTAATATTTTTTAAATAATAATAAATAATAGATCACCAACTATTCGTTAGTTGAATAAATGAGACTTAAATTTCCAAACAAAATAAGGAATTGAATATTAGTTTTATAAATGAAAAAGATTAAACTATAGATGATTACTTTATAATAATTTTCTGTTTATATTATTCAGATTACATAAAAAAATATTATAGAATAAGATTTAATTTTTTTTAAAAGGTTAATATTTAAAGGGTAAAGTTAAATTTTTTAAAAAACAACTCTTATTTAAAGGGAAGAAAAAAAAATTGTTATTAATAAGTTTTAAATCTGTAATTCAGAAAGAAAATGTATCAACTAAGAACTTTAACATCGTATTTTAGAAATTATTGTCTATAATTTAATTTTTAAAACATAAAAATCAAGATTAATATTTTTAAGATAAAATGTAAGATTTAATTTTTAATGTTAAACATATATTATAACAGTTAAAATTATTTTTTTATCCCTTATATGTTTCAATAAAAAAATAAATTTTTAATTCTAACTCCTTAAAATTATATCATACTTAAAATTTTTAAATCATAATTTTAAAACCTCAATCATAAATTTTAAAATTAAACTTTAAATTTATTTTTTTAATATAAAATATAAAAACACCCCCAAAAGTTAAAGGTTTTTATTCCATAATAACACAAAAAGACAGAATTTTTATTAGTAATTATTCTAAAATAAGTAATAATAGACCCTAAACAGTTTTCAGGAGAAAAAAACAAAGCAATGAAAACGATAATGGAAAAAAGAAAAAGGGTGAGATAATAACGTTTCGTGTTTGTCAAGTTGATGGGAAAGGGTCTTAGCCCCGCCTCCACCAGTGTATGTGTGGATGCCATAACTCCTATTCCTATATATGTAATGAAAATGAAAAGAAGGGTAGATAAGATTTGGTCAAAAACAAAATCAAAATGGTCCAAAAGCCTTAAAAACCATTCAATTCAATCACCCTTTTAAGAGAAAGATGAACACAGTGTTAAAACTGAGATTTTTAACCCTTTTTTTAACTTCTCCGAGTCTGACTCACCGGGTTGGAGTAGCCTCGGCCACCCATCGTGCACCAGTTGTTTTGTGAATATTACTATTTTATATTATAAATGGAAATGGAAATTAAGAAGAAAAGGAAAGAGAATTGTTTATGTTTGTGGAAATAAATTAATGCAGAGAAGGAAGCTGGTGACGATGAGAGCATCTCAAAGGACTTTCTCTCTCAAGTGGTAGTGTGGTACACACTAGAAAGCAACTTTTTTTTTTCAATTTTTTTTTACCACTTGAAGGAAAAAGAAAACAAATTTGATTCCACTACTCATTTATTTAATCAAAGTATGATAACATCAGCAAAGCAGATTAGTCATTAGTTGTTGTTGGTGGTGGTGCTGTTCTTCTTCACCGGTGGGCTTCAAAAAAGTTGACTTTACATCGAGAATCTTAAGGCCCAAAGGACAGAATTTTGTTCAGTCAATGGTAGTGGCAGAATCCTCAATTCTTCTCTCTCAATAAACCCAGAATCATTTCACCCTTAAAGTTCCTTTTTTTTTTGTTTTCCTACAGCTCTTATGCTGGGGAGTTTTGAACGGAGACAGCCTGTTTATGAGATCTTTCTTCTACCCTTTGTTTGCTGATCCACGTTTCTTGTTCCTGCTTCTTCAGACAGGTCCTCCATTTTGAGCTACTATTTCAACTTTCAAGACAAATAAATAAATATAAAGATTTGTATGATATGGAGGTGTGAGTATCCGTTTGAGATTTGCGGTATCTTCAAGAATCTCCACATACTACCTACACAACATCGTGAGTTGCTTTCTGTAGTCCTTTTTTTTTCTTTTATTTTAAGAAAAAAAAACTGTAAATCCCTTGCTTTTAATGGTTAATGTTCTGGGTTATATTAGTCCACAAGCTTGACTCAAAAGTGCTGAGGATATATCAGCTGACCAGCTGGGAATAATATGTGGAAAAGGGGGTTCTTTTGTTCTCTTTTTTCTGAAGTTGTGTCATGAAATATGGTGCTCCTCAAGTTGGGATTTATCCTTTTGGTTGATTCTCAGTCCTTTTTTGGCTGCTGATTTGTTTTTTTGAGTTGACCACATTGCTTATTCCTGATCTTTTGTCTTAATGTTCTGCTGTTTCAAGTTTTAGGACATTTCTTTGTTCTTATTATTTTTTCCCTAAGTTGGTATTCCTCCAAGTTCTTGATCTGTCTCATATTTGATCTATCTATTTATCAACAGATTATCTGGTGAAGACTTGGAATTGCTCTTACAAGATTTTATTGTTGAATTTATAGTTGAACATTAGGCCATCCCAGGGGAGGATCTTTGTGCAATGGAGGATGCCATTTTCTCTCCGGTCACCATGTTGGGTGGACCACCGGATTCGGCAATGGACTTTGACTACATGGATGAATTGTTGTTAGATGGATGTTGGTTGGAGGCAGCTCCGGGATCTGATTTTGTTAATCCTAGTTTTTCCTTTTCGAATCATTTCTTTGATCCTTTGTTTACATGGCCGAGTTCGGAGTTTAATGGTGGCGATTCAGGTGCTGGCCTCTCTCAAATACATAACCAAGGAGAGAGTCATAGATTGTTGTTGACTGGAAATTTACATATGAATGACGCTCAAGGTGAAAGTTTGATCAGTCCTCAGTTTAACCAAAGTCACAGTCTGCATGGTGATGGTATAACGGACGGTTCTGAGTCGAGCCGAAGATTGTGGATTGGTCCGAGAACTAATCCTGGTTCGGTCACCTCTGTTATGCAGAGGTTAATTCAAGCACTTGATTATATTAATGCTTCTGCAAAAGAAAATGATGTCCTGGTACAACTATGGTTGCCTGTAAATAAAGGTGGTAGACGCTTTCTAACTACTAGTGAGCAACCCTTTTCGCTTGGTACGAACAGCCAAAAGCTTGCCAGTTATAGGAACATCTCTGCCAAATATCATTTTCCGGCGGATGAGGATTCCAAGGACAAGGCAGGATTGCCAGGTCGAGTTTTCTTGACTAAGGTTCCTGAGTGGACTCCTGATGTTCGATTCTTTAAAAGCGACGAATATCCAAGAGTGGGTGATGCTCAACAACACGACGTTCGTGGAACCTTTGCCCTGCCTGTTTTCGAACAAGGTAGTGGAACTTGCTTGGGCGTTATTGAAGTTGTGATGACAACAGAGAAAATCAAGATTCGGCCTGAGCTCGAAAGTGTTTGCAAAGCATTAGAGGTCCTTTTCCCTTTACCTTTTATTTATATATTCTGTTATGTATTGTTATTGTTCAACAAATTTTATGTTTATACCAGGAAATTGTTAATGAATATTAGTTTAGCTTTGCTACAAGTGATGGTGAATAATTACTGCAACGATCAATCTTATTCATGTGATTAACGATGAAATTCTTAAACGAACTCTTCCTTCTGCTTGAAAACTTGTCGAGTTTTTAGTGCTTGTCTCGTATCAAACTGTTTATTGCCTCTTTGGTTATCACACAAGTAATGTTATCCATGTCGCGGTGCTGCATCGGATCCTGTTAGAATCCGTCACAAATGCACTTCCCATCTTTACGGAAGAAAGAAAGAAACGAAAGCTTCTATTTGTTTATCACTCTTTTCATTAATCCGTCATTCATAATTGCCGGAAAATGTCATGAAAGAAAGCCCTGAAAGTGCTCCTTCTCTTGTTTTTCTTTGCACACAGGCCGTCAACCTTAGGAGTTCTATTGCTTCCAGCACTCAAAACATTAAGGTAAGCTGTCACGGTTACGGATTTAGGTTAACTGCTAAGTGTTCTAAACTTGTTCTAGTTCTTACGGATTAGACTTGTGTTTTATCAGGCTTATAATAATTGCTACCAAGCTGCTTTGCCCGAGATCAAAGAGCTTTTAAGGTGTGCTTGTGAGACACATAGGTTACCCTTAGCTCAGGCTTGGGTTTCTTGCATCCAGCAAGGTAAAGAGGGTTGCCGGCATTCTACTGAGAACTATGTTCATTGCGTGTCTACAGTAGATGATGCTTGTTGCGTTGCTGATCCTAATATCCGGGGTTTTCACGAGGCTTGCTCTGAACATCACTTGTTAAAAGGTCAGGGTGTCGTTGGGAGAGCATTTGTGACTAACCAGCCGTGCTTCTGGCCCGATATAACTTCCTTTAAGAAGACTGAATATCCTCTTGCTCACCATGCAATGATGTTTAAGTTGCATGCTGCTGTGGCGATACGTTTCAGATGCATTCACACCGGTAAAGCAGACTTTGTCTTGGAGTTCTTCTTACCTGCGGACTGCAGAGACACCGAGGGACAAAGGAAGATGCTTAATTCACTATCCATCATTATACAGCAAGTATGCCGTACCCTACGAGTCGTAACAGATAAGGAGCTAGAGGAAGAAACTGATTTGGCAGTTAGCGAAGTTGTAGCCCCTTCGGGTGGCATGCCTGTTAGAGAAGAGTTATCGAAAGAGCAGTACACATTTCGTTCACAGAAATTTTCTCAAGAAAGTCCGTCTTGCCTGACTAAGATCCAGCAGAGTTGTGACACTGCCTTGGTACTTGAAAACGAAAAGCCAAGGGTGATGACGGATGAGAAATTATCCGATGTAAAACCGCATCAAGAACATATCAGCCTAAGAGAAAGTGTCGAATACGGAGATTCCACTTTTAATGAGATTAGCTTTCTGAGTGTGGCCATGGGAAAAACAGGAGAGAAGAGGCGTAGCAAAACAGAAAAATCAATCACTTTACAAGTTCTCCGCCAATATTTTGCCGGAAGCCTTAAAGATGCAGCAAAAAGCCTTGGTGGTAAGTGTTATTCCGTGAAGCTAAAGTTTATTCGATTCATTGGCCTAGTATGTTTCAGAAAGTATCATTATAATTTGACATTCCTGTTTTCCTTCAAATTTCAGTGTGTCCCACAACCTTGAAAAGAATCTGTAGGCAACACGGGATAAAACGCTGGCCATCTCGAAAAATCAAGAAAGTTGGACACTCCTTGCAGAAACTCCAACATGTCATCGACTCGGTACAAGGTGCCTCTGGTGCTTTTCATATCAGTAACTTCTATGCAAATTTTCCGGAGTTGGCATCTCCAAAATTGTTAGGAAACGGTGCATTATCGACCTCTCCGCTGAATGATAAGCCAAAGCAAATAAACATACAGTCTGAGGGTGGTAATTTCCTGTCCCAAGCTGCTACTTCAAATTCACCTTCCTCCTCGTGTAGTCAGAGTTCCAGTTCAAGTCAATGCTTTTCGAGTGGAACACATCAGCCTTCAAAATTTAACACGGCCAGCAACGAAGAGCTTATAATAGGAGATAGTTCTGAGAATGGTGAGCTGAAACGGGTGAAAAGTGATGTAGAGTTGCATGCCTTAAATCAAGAAGAACCAAAGCCGTTCACAAGATCCCAGAGCCTTGTATCCCTTAAGGAACAAGTTAACCATGACTGTCTTCAACCCATATCAAGGACTGCCGACGAAGTTGCTCGAGATTTAGACGCTCAAAGGGTAAAGGTCTCCTATGGAGACGAGAAGATTCGATTCCGCATGCCAAGCAAATGGCGGTTTAAAGATTTATTGCATGAAATTTCGAGACGGTTTAATATACACGATATAACTAGATTTGATCTAAAGTACATGGATGATGATTCCGAGTGGGTGTTATTAACGTGTGACGAAGATTTGATAGAGTGCATCGATGTATGTGGATCGTCACAGGGCAACACAATTAAACTCTGCTTGCAAGTTTCTCATCATCATTTGGACCAGTTTTCGGGTGCTGGTCCTTAATGAAGATCTAGTGGTGTTATTATCATCTAGTACTATACGAGTGCATTCTCTATGGTTCAGAGTTGGCTTTTGTCTCGCCGTATCTGTAGCAGTACTTCGTAGCAGTACTTCGACGATTCGGAGAGCAGAGACCTTAATGCTCCTCGGTGGCGGCAACGCTTTCGGAACTGCTGTTGGAGTTCATTAAAATGGGAGGAACGCTTTGTGACAACATTTGGTGAAGAAGTGAAGTTGATATGCACAGCCAAAGGTGTTTTTTTAGTTTGAAAGTTCAGTACCATGAAAGTCACCTTAAAGCAATATATCTGTTTTGTTTCTCTGTTCCCTTCTTTCTCAGAATGAGATTTGCTGTGTATATTTTAGTCATGACCAGAGCAGCAGAAGCTGCCGTGTCAAAAAGAATACTAGTAATGGTAGTAAAGAGGATATTTTTTCTATTTTTTGTTCTTTAAAATTTTACTTTAATTAATTTAAATTGATAAAAATAACACAATTTTGATGAGAAATTTTTGTATTTTTTAATACCTTTAATTATATTATAAAATATATGAATGTATATATTGTGTGCAGTCTGTCAATAAAATATTACTCGGTTTTAATGATTAAAGTTCACTTTGTTTTTCATGATAAACAACTTGCTTCATTCTAGATCATGATGTGCCGTGGTGATGACCATTTCCATATCTAGAGGACACGTGTTAGTTGTTCAAGAGATGACTCGAAAGTCTAAATTATTCAAATTATACTTTAAAAATAACAAAATATATTTTCATATTAATATTTATGTAGTTATATTATTTAGTTTCAATAAAAATAGATCTTAAAGTATCTTTGTTCATATTTAAACTGAACGGAACTGATCCCTAACAACTCTAATTATAGTTTTGATTGGTTTTGCTGGACAAATATTTTAGGTGTTAGCTGTCACGGTCCAACTCTGCTCAGGAAAGAGAATATTAACTAATATAAATGATATACATTATTTTCTTTATCTTTGCATAACAGAAATACACAGGATGTGTGTGGATAAGGGCAAACTCGAATAGACATCCATTCATCTACTAAAATAAGAATCTCTCCCAAGTATTTCAGCTCTTTAGATTAGAGGATTCAGATACCTTAAAATATTGACAACGACAACAGCCAAATATGGTTTTACTATTACTTTCTTCCTCTTTCTCTAAACAAAACTTTACATGTTGGGAGGGGAGGGGGGCTTATGGAGCTTGTATATCAGACAGAAATTGAATCGCGTCAAGGCTGCGATGAAACCGAAGGCCGCTCGTCTCGCTTCCCAACTTGTATACATCTCGATGGTGGACCAAACATGCTCAACACCACCTGGAAAAAAGAAAGAAACATTTGGTCAACGGTTTCACTTTGCCAACTATATGGCCTTTCTACATTATTTCATTTATACTTCCCATAAATAAAACGGACTTACCGGTAAAAATACAAGCCCGTGTAAGAAACCCAGAAGGACTAACGCTAGGTACATCTGGAAGTAATAGACCTACAATCCACAAGAGGAGAGGGTAAAGGATTAAAAATGACAGGGAAATGGGTGGTCCCATGAGTCAGAAGTCAATCAAGGAATAGGTACCACAAAAACTTCCGTCTTTGAGAAGCAAAGAACCAGCACCCCTACTAGCTTTGTCAAAGTGATTCCACTGAAATAATTAAGAAAGAATAAATGGCTCAAGGTGTTGCTTTCTTCATTTATCATTCCCCCACGACATAAAAGACGGAACGGAATGGGGGTGAACCGTGAATGGTGCTTATAAGAGAAGGAAACGTACCTGAAGACAGAAGCTCCCATTGTACCCAGAGCTTCCTTGACTCTTTCATCTCTATTCCCGCTACTTACCTACATGAAGAACTTGTAATTTCATATCAGCAAAATAGAGGGGGTGGGGACTGAGAGTAAACGAAAAGTTGGATGATACGAACCGAAAATGCTTGTGTTATATGCACGCAGAACTCAACAGCAATGCCAACTGACATAACAAGATTAACAACGGAGACCGCATTGAGTTGAATTCCGAGAATGGCCATCACACCCTGAAGAGTTTAACTTCATTAGAGGGTATAACAGGTGCAAATAGAAAACCAAAGTAAAATCAGTTCCAGATAAAAAGAAATATTATGGTGATGGCAGAGAATAGATTACCATAAGATCAACAAGAATCATTGCCAAAACCAGCATTATGATCGCGGAGGTCCACAAACTATATTTGGTGGGAAAATGTCAAGAAACTAATAAGTATAATAAAGAAAAATTATAATTCTATCTCTCCAAAGGTTAACTATGACATTATACTGATTTTAAATGGTTGAATCCATCAGTCAGTTCTATTCTGCTTTTACAAAACCAGACCGATAAAGACTTCACTCTAAATCAAGGGACAGAATTAGGAAGCTAACCTGCATGTAATAACTAAACAAACAATAAATACCGCACCTGAAAGCAATCAAACAGAAGAAAAAACAATCAACTGTTAGAAATAACTACAAAACGACAAGCAATTGTAATAATGCTGCTAAATATTCAAATACAAATATAAAATTTAGGTAACACAAAAGTTGCAGAACAAGATTAAATAACATCAGCAGATATCGTTCATTCTACTCTTAGGTTTTCGTAATTACTTTTGAATCAATAATGTGTGCCAGAAACGCCTTAAAAATAAATAATTTCAGGGAAACAGAGTATTAACTTATGACACTTTGAGTAGGTTTGTGCAAATTACTAACCAATCGCAATTGCAAGGTTGATGAGGGCCATCTTCCATATATCAAGGTATTGCTCAAAGAACATATAAAACACAGAATAGGGGAAGATTTCCATCTGCACCAGAACAGATCAGTTGAACAGATATTATCACATAACTAGCTTGCGTATAAATTTGCAAATATATTCAAAACAAGAGATCGCTTGCATGAGAAACCAATAAGTTCCCATGCAATGATGGTGTAGGAGAATGAATGAGGACCATAAAGTAGCATGATAAGGACCAACAATACCCAATTATGTAGAAAATAAATGAACTAAATAATTTAAGGCAGGCAGTTACGATTGATATCTTACCTTTAATGAATCAGAAACCCTTGAAGCAAATTGTCGAGCAGCCCTCAATGAGTTGACATAATCAATCTAAAACAATTGAAAACCAGTTAATGGTGCTGCTGCAATATGAAAATAAGAAAGAGAACAAAAAAATAACAATAATTGTCGCACTGAGTACTATTTTTACCTGCTTATTGAGAGGTGTATGGTAGGTACGGAATGATGATGCCTTAATGATGCCATTTTCATATCCTGAAATGGTATGAAACTAGTCATTATCAAATTCAAATACGAATACACATTATTTACAGATTCTATCTCAAAGTAAAATAGGCTAGCGAATAAAAGACTTATTCTAACAAACCTTGGAGTTCCACACTGCTAGTGTAAGCACCATGTCCACCTTTCGAACAATCAGCAGAAGGCAAAGCCTCAAGGAACCATGGGAGTTTCTCTCTAAACTGGGCTGTAGAGGGCCGATCATTACGTAAATCGGAGTGACGGAAGCACTGAACATCAAATAATTGTTAGTCACAAGAATTGCTTAATTTCATGTTGACAAAATACTCGTGTAATACCAGTGAAATATAAGGGTGTCGATTACCGTGGTGCAATCTTTGCACACTTCACTCAACCCACAAGTAGCGTCATTGGCAGAGCAACAAGGAGGCTGGAAGAAAGAATATTTAATTTCAGTGAACTCAAATTTATACAATTATACCATAAATCAAGCTTTCAAAAACATAATTACAGCATAATATTAGATACAGGATAGTGAACCCATTGATATCTTCTTAGAAATGACAACTATAAGCATAGCTAAGTTCGAAGATGGAAAATAGAGACATCTGGTTATTTCACTCAAATATGGAGGCACCATTACCAAAAAAAAATGCTTAGTTGTAAAGCTATTAAACTCCGGCCTTGAAATTAGATACAAAATTTTAGAACCAAATTTCCTTTAACCTATTATAGCAGTATATTGTTTTAAAGAAACATGTAATTTGAGGTTCAAGTGAATTTCTTTTCACTTGCAAAATACAAATGAGGCCCAGCAGATGAAGTCAGTCCAAGTTATTTGATAACATATTTTGGGACACCTTATTATTGGAAAATGAAAAACTTCCGGCATATCACAGGAGCTATATTAAATCTAACAAATAGCAAGAATAATAGGATCATAACCTGATCGTCAGGAGGACAATAACTCCCATTAGAAAATTTCCGACAGCAACCAAATGCTTCCGGAGATAACCATACAAGAAAATCATCAAGCCAAGAAGCAGCTGGCTTAGCAATATAGCTTGATTCTGGTGTCAAGGATGCTCTAGCTATCTAGAAAGGAAACAAGAGAAGGCTGTCATATAGAATGAAATATGACAACAACACGAGGCAAAGGTGTGTTGATAAGCAATCTTAAAAACATAAACATGCTCAAAACTAAATAGAAGAGAGTGGTTTCCTAAAGATAAATCTAATACCATGAACGAACACCCATGAGAAAGAATCTACAAAACAATTTTACCTCGTTTAAAAGAGAGTCTGAGTTACATTGGCTGATGGAGCACAACTTATTCGTATCTATTGATTCTGAACTGAGGATAGAAAAACATCAGTACAAAAAGCATATTTATCAACAAAACCAATTAAATGAAAATTTGGATAACTCCCATCTTTTTTTTTCTTGATGAGCATAGAAGCTTCACATACTTCTTGGAAAGCAAGCACTTCGTAAATGATAGTATCTTCTGTTTATGGAAAATGCATAGAAGAATATTCACATGGAGGTCTAATAGAATCGACCTAGAATGGCAGTTTTCCGCCATTAGTTGTTTCCTTTTTCATATCAGAAGAAAGTAACTTGCATCATGTTCGTGTTCAGAATTATTCCCAATATATTTGAGACAAGAAAAATATAAGGTTTTAGAAGGAGCCAATACTAAGATTCATCATTTGTGGTATTGAAAATTTTATATGCTAGATTCATCATGTTCATAGGAGATGATGCAAGAATAAAATACGACCAATATGTCTCTTCAAGCTTTGGACCAAGTAAACTGTAAACATCATTTATAAAGCACATAGAAGTCGATACCATGTAGCAAACTGAAAACAGAGAAATTAGAAATAACATGGAAATACCTATAATTATAGTTCTTCACGACAAAATAGAGAGGCGGTCCAATTCTAAGATATTCGGAAACATTATTGAAATAGCCCTGCGGAATAGAATGCAGCAATGACTCAAGGATAAAAAATGAATATCATGTGATTAGTTTCTCCATTCAGGAGAAAGGAAACCAAACACTGAACCTGAAGGTATGAGTCTTGGGGAAGAACAATCTTTTGTTCCAAACCAGGCTCGATTCTGGTGGACAATGCCTGTCATATTTGCAAGCATAAGATGTTTACTTCAAGTCATAGGCAAAAGGAATAGAATAGATCAACTTCGCAAAGGTAAAGCAACTTACAATGCTAGCCAAAGAAAAAGCAACAAAAGCAGAAACGACTATAATTTTCACTCCCCAAAGACTGAGAATGGGAGCATGCACCTCCTGAAAGTGGACATAGAAACAAACTGATAAGAAAAACAAATGAAGCTTGTTTCAAGAAAAAGTATATTCACCTTGTTAATTAAGTTCTAAAGTAGAAATAATTACCTTCATATATCGAGCCAGTAGCCCTTGTTTTCTCCCACCAATCCCTAAAGTTCATAAAAAAAACTCTAGTAAAACTTCATGACAGCTTCACAATGAAAGATAAAGGGTTCGAAGTATTAAATAACTTGAAAACTAGTTCTATTCTAATGTTCGTTCAAAGAATCAAAATATCAAAACAATTTTTACACGATTCATTAATCATACAACTCCACCAAGTATACCTTTCTCAGATTCAGCATCTGTCGATGATGCTTTTATACATGGAAAACAATCAACCCTTCTACCCTCGGCTCGCAAAAAGTCAAAAACTATCAGAGAAACAAAAGCAGTGACCTGCAGGAGAAAATCCAACAATACAGCCAGTGCTGCAATAGAAAGCATGTATGTGAGGAGGATGACATAACTGACGTAAAAAGAAAAAAAAAATCAACGTATATTACTATGAAATGCACAAATATATAGACCTGCAAACATGGAGAACACTCGGCATGCTGGCATTGGAATGAAACTTCCAACTGCAAACACAAAAACCTCAGATAGACTAGCAAGGGTTATGGATGGCCCCACTTCCATGAGTGCATTGCTTATCCTTCCTTCTAGAGTTAAATCCAAAGGTTGCCTCTTAACAGCATGCACCAGTATGCACATGTTGTCAACCCCAACCTGTTGCAAGATAAGGAGTTTAGAAGGCGAGCCACGACAGAACTAGGCAATGGAGAGATGGAACTTCACAGACAAAATGCTTGATGTGATTTTAATATACATCCTCCATGTCAAGCACATGATAGTTGCAAACTTAGCAACAACATCATATGAATTTGAAATATACCAAAGGAGGAGGGCACTTACTGCAAGAACAAGAAAAGGAATAACTTCCATTATGATTAGGGTAGCTTTTACTCCAATAGCACTGAAAAATCCTACTGATCCAAGAACTGAGAGCATGACAAGCACAACACCAGAAAGGCCAAGCAATACCTGGAATTCAATCAATCATACAGTACACATCATAGAAGATAAAAGAAAATGTTTCAGGCACATCCCTAACAGGTAACCATTTTTTATCTTGTTAAACTAACAATGACAGTCCTAGAATTGAGGGGACATATATTTATTGCTCCATCCAAGCATAACCTTAACTCAACCAATAAAGAATGAGTTGGAAATTTACAAATCCAAGAGGAGCTCATTTATTAGATATAGATTCCTGAAAGCATGAATAACCACACTTTGTTTAGGAACAGAGGTCATTTAAAACAATTTTTGTAAATTATAAATAGCATATAAAAGGGATCTAGGAAAATTCATTCAAATGGTTGGATTTCTAATAATATAACAAAATTGTCACGTTTGCTTGGTTCTTTCTTTCTGAGATATATCAAAATGTTAGTCCACGCGATAAAAAGCCCATATTGTTGCTAAAAGCAATACTAGTTAAGGATGACCTTCAAAAGCTGTTGAAAGTGCATTTATGAGTATTAACTTTGTTAAGTTAAACATGTCAGGGTTTGTATCCTGGAGCACTTATTCATATAAATTTCAATATAAGTGCTACAGAACATATCCACAGAAAAGCTTAAGCTACTAGGTGAGAATCCGGGAAAACACGCCCAAAAAGAGAACAGATACTTCAAAACACAGTATTATTTTCCAGAAAGAAGAATCACAAAATCGATACCTTAGATGAAATGTAAAAGGAAGATAATCGAGGTGTATCACCCAAGGTCAGAGATATGTATGCAAACATCACGAGATAGCTTATCTGCAATAAAATTAGGTGGCAGGCAGAAGAAAGCAGTCTGAGAAAATTACAGTAAGAAAATCACATTTACAAAACTAAAGATTTTATTTTAAGAGAAGGTTGATGGAAGGCCTCTTAAAACTTCCATAAGTTACAAAGGATAGGTTTCTATATCTAGAACTCGAGTATCATGTTCTCAAGCCATAACAAAGAAACACTTACCAATATGGTTATGACATCTGCAGTGCTTTCTCTTTTCAACTCCTCCTCGATGGAGCTTTCCGAAGAAAATGAAAATGTCAAATTTTTAGATTGAACCATAGGCAACAACTCATCCTGTTCCATAACATGGCATTGTATGTGAAACTCACTTATCCGGAAAATGCCATGACAAGGAAATTGGAAGACAATAAATAATAATGATACGATGCAAGTACAAGTTCCACACCTGTGCTAACTGAACAAAGGCCTTCTCCCAAGCCACTGCCTTTTGAGTTTCATTCCCTTCTTTGTCCACAGCATTATTTACCGGATAAGTTACTAGAAATGCGGAAGCCTGTATGATAAAGATGATTTTAGGTTACGGCATCCATTTTATATGTTAAAGATCATACATTAAATGATCTGACTGCATTGGCAGCTCAGAAAAGTAAAACTAATACCTCAGAATAGTTGCTCCCAGAGAAACCTCCCAATACAGTGCTAGGGTCTACTGGTGCTTTAAAAGCACTCATACATGATTCTGCAGAGGTATAATGCTGAAAGAATAAATAACGAGAAAACATTAAAGGTCAATTCAGGTGCCAAAAAGATAATGAAAGAAGTGTGAGAGAAAACAAGAAAAGAATAGTCAAAATATATAACTTGAACATCCCTTAGAGTAGAGGCTGGTCAATAAGTAGAAATGCGAAGAAGGCAATTACCTTTAAACCAAACAAACAAGGACGTATTAGGATATACCTGAAAACAATAGTTCATGTGCTCCAGTCGATCATCAGCATCGTAACTTGGATCCATATTGAAATACTATCAGGAAAAACATGTAAAATAAAAAATATAAAGAAAGAGGATTAGAAAGGAGAACTTGTAAGGTGATCTAGAAATTTAATAATTAGTCAGTGGTGAAATATTAAATACAGAAGAACTGACAGACAATGACCTATTTCAGAGATGTCAAAAATGTAGCAAGAGTGTCACAACACATGCAGATGGTGGAAAAGCAGAAAACCAGGCTAAGAAGCATAGATTATCATAACTAACAAACTATTAAGATATTACATAAAAAACTAATACTAAAACATGCTTACAAAAGAGCAACTAATTTGTCCTTTTGGAGAAAAATGAAGAATGTTGCTTTTCTGCCGAAATTGAACAGTTTATGATGATAAGCAATTCATCAGTTCCACTTGCACACATTTACATTTCAGTTTATGCTGAGATTCTAGATGCTTCACTCATATGCAGGCGCAAGACAAGCATGCTACCTGTATAACACTTTGTGTGGCACAATCCTGCCCCATCGGCTTCATGCAAATATCCGTCAAAGATATCATTGAGCCAGAATAATTTCCCCGGATTCCATCAATCTGTTAAGTAAATAAAAGTGTTTAAGACCTTTCTAGGAGAAAGTAAATGTACAAAAGATAAAAAAATCAAATTACACTGGGTATGTGATAATCCAAATTCCAACCTGATAAATTGAAGTAAAACCTATACCTTCTTTTGAATTTCAAATAATAACTTAATGTTTTCCTCAGTCACAATGCTGGGAGATTTACCATCCAAGGGATCTGGAATTGTAGCTAATATTAACTGAAAAACAAAGGTAACATTAGTTATTCCGAAGTAATATGGTAAGACATGTGCACTATTTACACACACACAAAAAAAAAAAAAACAATGTTCAATCCAATAAAAAGATTTAAACCACCGGTTCTCATATAATATCTCATTAAAAAGAAAAGAATGTGAGAAAATATTCCTACAAGGAAGAGAATTATATAATCAAAGTTGATTAAAATAAATAAGAAGAGGAAAAGATTAAAAAATTGGAAATGAGGACTATTAAATATGGAAACTGTATTGTACGTTGCTAAATCCAATGAAGAGGAGAACTTAAACTAATAGTTCTTATATTATCTATCATTAAAGAACACAAGGTCATGAATAAACGTCACTATAAGTAAGAGAATTATATAAATAGCATTGATTTAAATAAATATGAAAATGAGAGAGGAAAAGATTAAGAGGAATTATATAAATATGGAAATTATACTGCAGACAGATGGTAGAACCCTCAAGGACATATACATACACCCGAAAAAAGAATTTGCAGGAATATTTTTACTCCCAAAACAATATAATAATTTGAAAATTGTTAAGGTATGTAATATAACAAGAAAAAATTACTTAGCAGGTATTGACCTCAGAATAATTCTATAATATTCACCCTCTTACCAGAAATCAACAATAAGGAAACCAGATAAAGTGGCAAATAAGAGAAAAAAACAGAATGAAATAGGGAAAAACCTGCTCAATTCTATAAAAAGGAGCTAAGTTGCTGTCAAAAAAACGTTTCTCTTCTGCAGCTTTACTCCCAGGTCCTACCCATAGCTGACATTGTATTGGTAACAGATCTTCAGATAAAGAAAATGTAATGAAAGAAGCATGTAACAGGAAGCTTATCAAAGTCAATTCTCTGATCTAAAAATGTTTGAAATGAGTACATTCAAAACAACATAGAAGACGCTATATTTGAGCATAGAACAGAACAATAGCAAATGCCTCGTCAGGGGAATCAATATAGAGAATGGGTTGCAAAAGAATGAAAATAATAGTTGCACTAGTATCTCTGGAGCTATGTTCTATAGATTAGCAGGAGATTGGGAGAATGCATCCGAACATTATGAAGCATATCATTTAACTTATATATCATGCAAGAAAACAGAAGACTGGGATGATTGTAGATGGATCAACTATGAATTTTGGATGTTTATAATATCTGAAATTACAAAACATTGTAAACCACGAGGATGCACTTTATACCAAAATAATCATAATTACTAACATCTTTGTACGGAAACAAAAAAATGAATGACCATAGATAGTTATTTATAGTCTATAATTCTTAGCAATGAAGCACAACTCTAGAGAGATTCAGTTTATATAAAGATACATCAAGCTCTCCATCAATCAAGTATTACCTTCTCTGGTCGTGTTTCCACCTTGAAACGGACTAGGCCCAAGCAAAGTAGAAGAATCATTCCCACTGACAAACTCAAAACAAGGATTGGACGTCTAGCAACCCATAGTCCATATTTCCTGAAGATACGTAGGTTAGAACAAAATCAAAGACTTGACCATTGCTCAAGTGATGTAAAACTTGTACACAGAGAAAGTTCACCTGTAAAAGTTTGCCATGTATCCTTGCACAAAAGAAAGACGAACTGCAGTGATACTTTGATTAGCATCTTCTAGACTCTGATATCAAACATGAAGCACAAGAAAAGCATGTGACAAATCATTTAGTAGGAAAAGCATAACTACACTTGTATGAAGAAGAAGAAAGTTCAAAATAGAAAGGTTGTCAAATAAGAATTACAATTTCATAAAGTTTTAAATTTTAAGCCACGCATAAATGCAACTAAACTAGAATATCAAGTGTGATATAGAACGAGATAGAAGAAAACCAGCACAAAGGAAGGGGGAAAAAGAGGACCTGCATGGGGCGGTTCTCAGCTTTTTGCCTATGAATAGAATGAGATTCACCACCATTTGCTGTACCCAAAAATGGTTTCATTCGAAAAGACTGGCTTCTTTTTGTTTTCCGATGGAACAAGCCCCATCCGAAAAACATAGAAACAAATACAACATAGAGAACTGCTAAAGCTAAATCAACACATTTGGCCTGTAGATTTTGAACATTTATGCCAAATTAGAAGAAGAAAATAACTGGATTTAAGCTCAGATTAGGAAACCAACTGTACTTTCATATTAATTTGGGAATTCTCATTTGTAAAAATTGATTTTTTTTTAAATAAAGAAACAAAAATCTCTCACCTTAAGAGATCCAATTCGAACTGAACATTTATCACCATTATTGGAAGTAGATATCGTTGTATTAGAACAGACTGGAGAGGATGGGCAGTCACCACAAGAACAGCCCAGTGAAACATCTCTACATGAATAAGTGGATACATTCATAGGTTTCATCCCAGATGATTCAGGAACAGATGGAAGGAATTGAATGGCATATGGTGAACCTGGCAAGTTATTTGGTGCTCGCCTACCAATGAAAGCAAACCACTCTGCCAGAACCAATCAGGCAGGTAAAGAGATTGAGACACGATTCACAAGTCTAAAAATACAAACTTATAACTAACAACACACCTTTAAAATTTTTTGCACCAGCACCAATAAATTCCATAGCACGAGTATTCATGGTACCAAACTTGACATCCTTGCAAGATTCATACAATCCCTCACCAAAATCATCAGTTATGTAAAAGTCAATTCCATCCACAGTCGAGTTATTTTTGATCTGCAAAGTAAGGGACATATCAAGTAATCATCTTTGATATAATATTTGTGGCCACTAAAGAAGTGCACAACCATCTGTTTATATCAGCATACATAGGATATTGTTTACGTTAGCGTTTGAAAAAGAAAATGTGATTGAAGATATCATTCACAAGTTCATATTGGTCAATAACATTGCCAAGTTTTTAGAAGGCAGACACAAATCCACAATTAAATGACAAGATATTTAGTTGTCTTAGAACGTGATCATAGTGGGATAGTCGGGATTCCGGACCTGGGATACAGAAGTAACATTGATGAACAAACTTTGATTCGGAGAGCATGAGAGCTCACAGAACAGATTCAAAAAGTTTCTCAAGCATGCTGGACAGCCTACAAGGAAAGGAATTGCCTGCAATAATATAAAATGGAAATAAATCATGTTATAAAAAGACGACGACCTCCAATTGAACCAAGCTGATATAAAAATCATGATGTTCGAATGAAATTCATTCTTAAAATAGTTATAGGGCATCCAGGTAAGAAACAAATATTCTTCTGATAAAACTGGAAAGGCACCGGCAGAAATAAATGGAACTGTAAGTAGAAAACTTCCTTGTGCCAAATAACAATCTAATAACATCAAAACGCACATAAGCAAATCAGTAATTATCCATGCTCTCCGGTAATGCAACTCAGCAAAGCGGCAACAGTAAAGTTGAATTGACCAATAACTCTTACTTGCTGGACTTGACTCCGTAGTGTATCAAATTGAGCTTCTGTACAACAAACATTTCCAGTGATTGTTGGGCACAAACTTTGAATCTTTGATGAAAGTAGCTCATCAGGCTGAGAAACAAAATATGATACAAACATCAAATAATTAGAGTTATATTTTGTAACTGAGTTTCTCCAAAGTTCATCGGAATAAAAAAATAAAAAGGAATTTGTGCTAATTGGCTTGTGGAATACAGTTCATATAATATGAGACTGTAAGGACCTGCTGATATAATTACTATTGACCATGGTTAGTACAAAATTTATGTGAGACAGTTATAAGTAGCTTACCTTTACTGCTGGAGAACCGGAAGCACAGTTCACTACTTTTCCATCACTTCGCGCTCCGCAAATGCCATACATTGCACAATATCCTTCAGCATGTCTCTGCCTAGACATTACAAACGTAAAAACAGAGAGGGGTAAACAATTAGTAATTAATAGTAATTTACCAAATAAAATTTTCAATCAAACTAAAGTAAATTAGCGTCTCATTATTAGATAGTGTATAGATTTTCAGAAGGCACAATTCAACCACTAATTGTCAGGGCTATTATTTACAGGAGGGGGAAAAGGCACTAGAAACGTGCATACCTAACTCGCATAGAAATGATAACTCGGAACAATAAATTTGAGCTGTATTGGATTTTTTCTGCTTTAGCAGAGTTAGCTGAGAGACAAGCACGAATAAGTCTTACCTTAGTTCATTATCGCTCGTTTGTGCAACGACTACTTGTATAATTAAAAAAATCTGCACACCAAAACAAAACTGCAAATTCAGCTGAAATTAACAAGGACAATCCATTTGTATTTTTTTTTCGTTTTTAGCAAAAACTTCCGTTAAATGAAATGCCAGAATTAAGCAAATGGATCTGCACATGACTCCTTTGGCTAAGAATTAAATGCGGTTTTGAATTTTTTGTCCACTATTTATGAAAGTTTGACCAAAACAAAACACTTTTAAGATTCAGTTTCTAAAATACAATTTGAATTCTACATTTCAATCCTCAATTTCATTTTTGAAAATGAAGATAAAAAAGAACTTGATCAAGTAAAGCATTTGACGAACTTTGACCGAAAATAAGAACAGAATCAGAAATCGTAGATCTCATAGAGTTCAAGCCACGAATAAAGATAGGAAAAAAAAAACGACACATGTCTATCCTTCAAAACAAAAAAGAAAGAGTAAACGCCTAGAGAAGTCATAATCAAACAAAAATGGAAGCAAAAAAAAAAAAGAAGAGTAAAATTGGAATTCGGACAAGTAGAAGCAGAGGATGAAAGCGACGGAAACGCTAACCTGAAACAAGGAAACGAATGGAAGGAATCCACGAGGAAGATCCATTCTCCGGCGAGAGGAGTCCATTCCGTTTTATTACAGAAAGCCTTCTGTTGAACTTTGCTGGTTTAACAAGAGAGAGAAAGAGCTGAAGCCGTTTCGCCGAGTGACTGAAGGGGACTGTACAAGGAAAAAACGGTATTTATAGTTACTTTGGAGCCAAAGATACAGCTGCCAGTTTTTACGCTTTCCCAGAGGAATTTAATTTAAATCCTTAAAAAGAAAAACTAAATTCCTGGCACGACTGAGATGTGTACGCTGTATTTACGATACCACCCTTGCTTTCGGTTAGCTGAGTCCTGGGATTTGTGGGGTTTAGTTTGGCCCCCTCGTCTGTGAAAGCGACTAAAATCTTCCGATTATGGCTTAAATAAAAAACTAAGTGTCGAAGAATTTTTTGAATTTTAAAGATTTAATTTTTTTAAATATATATTTAAATTTATGTTATTATAATTGTTATAATTTCAGGTGTATAATCGTTGAAGACTTAAAAATATTTGATTAATATTTAACACGTGGTATATTTATTTTATTTTAAAATTAAATAATTTTTAAAAAATTCTCAATTTTTGTAAAACAATCTCTAAATTTCTAAAAAAAATAATTCTTTAATTGTGTTTGAGAAATTTTAGGGATTTGAGAATCTTAAAATTGAAATTTATAAATCAGAAAATAATATACTAAATGCGGGGATTATTATTATCTTAACGTAAATATATTTAGCATTATCTAAATTTTTTTTTTTATAATTATCGTACTTATAAATAGGAAGATATAGAATGCGGGTTTAAGTTCTCTTTGTATACTATACTAATGATAGGTCAATTAAACTAAATTAAAATAATATCAGATAAAACAAATATCATTTTTTGAGATTTTTTTTTATACTCTAATATTAAAAAATAAAATTTAAAATATAATTTTAAACTTTAATTTTTTAAACTATAAATTTTAAACCCTAAATACGTATACATTCAATTTTTAAATTCTAAACTTTTAAAATTAACCTTAAACATTAAAATTTTTTTTAATATGGACATAAATAACAATACTAAAAAAGATAAATAATTTATATTCATCGATAATAACACTAAAAACTAAATATATTCATTAAAAATACTTCGTTACCACATTTTTCGAAAACAAGATTAACTTAACCTATATCATTCTCACTGATTTTATAATACTATTTTTATCATTGATATAATAAAATGATGTATTGGATTTTTAAAATAATATTAAAAATTTTAAATTATATTATAAATAAATTAAACTAAAAAATATTTTTATAATAAAATTCGATAATATTCAATTTAAATTAAATAAAAACGCAATTAAGATTTTTTGTGTGTGCGAACATATTGAGATTTTTTAAATCAATTTCAGTATTTATAATAATATCTATTCTAAAATATACTCTCAAATATTAAATGTTAATCATTCAATCATTGTATTATAAGATTTGTATTATAAGATTAATATTTAAAATTGTAATTTTTAAAATAAAAATTATTCTCTTAACTATTAAGGTTTGCGTTTGGAATGCTTTCTAAACCAGTTTTTGGGTCAAAAGCCGGTTTAAAACGCAGAAAAAATGTTAAACAGTTAACTTTTAGAAGAAAAAAAAAACGCGTTTCAAAAATGTTTTTCAACTCAAACGCAAAAGTTAAAATTTTTAGCTTTTGCGTTTGAGAAAATACTTTTAAGAGTGAGATTGCAATTTTAACCTGTTGGAAAATGGTATGGTACATGAACATTTGAGCTTAAATTTGAGAGGGTTCCATTACTTAAATTAGTTGGGACTAAGTATATTATTACTCTACAACAAGAATAGATTAAATTTGTATATTTACATGCTCAAAATGTTCAATAGGTGAATGAGAAATTGTTGCTCAATGTAACACCATGATGTTTGAAAAATAAGATAAAAAGTAGAATATCTCAAACTTGTTGGGAACATACATTCGGAAAGCTTTATATGTAAAAGCTCATCATGTTATTATTAGAAATAAGTCAAAGGTTTGGGCTAAACACCTTTGGGTTAGCATTGGTTTACTTTTATAAAAGTTAAAGATGGGTCTTTGGGCTTCTAAAGTGACAGATTTTTTCCTACTTTTTATGGAGTTGCAGATCCTTCAGCTGGTTTCACCCTTGTTTCTATCTCAATACACTGAAAACAAAACATCCTCTAGCCAAATTCTTGATAGTGTTCTGCTTCTGTGAAGTTCGTCGTTGCAGTTAAAATTGCGTTGCTCTCTTTGCTGCAGTCTATCGTTGTATCCTGGGAGACAGACGTTCCATAGAAACTCCAGCTCCGGGAGGAAACGAATCTGTTTTAAGGACACTGTGATAGCACAGGCCTCGGTTTAAGTTTTTCAGAAACGTTTTATTGATTTTTTTTTTGTTTCTGTAATCTTTTTATTTCCATTTTATATGGTTTATTTTTATTACAGAATTGTGTGCTTAACATCTTATTAACTTGTTTTTGTTTGTTTTGTATTACATAACCTTCATTTACTATATTTTAATATAATTTAATTTTTATAAATATAATTATATTTAATATAAATTATTTTTCATTTTAAAAATTATATATATTCATATATTTTTCAAAAACACTTTTCAAAAAAATTATGTATTGTTTATTAATATTTTTATATTTTATCATGATTTAAGTTAATATTATAATACGAAATAATTTAATTATTATTTAAATATATAATTTTTAATTTATAACATCATATCTAAAATAATCAATTATTTTTTCAAAAACACTTTTTGACAGTAATACTAATACATATATTTTAAATTAAAAATTCTAAAAAAAAATATTATACTTTTTTACGTATTTTTTAAAAACAATACTAAATTAACTCTAAATGTTTCGTGCAACATTGATGAATTATTAGTAATGATGAAATTGATTTATTTTATAAATTGTAATTGGACCCCCTTGTGGGAACTGTCTGACCCTAAGTATGTGTGTAATGCCCTACGAGGCTCCACTGACACTTCGCATTTTCACACACCTTCGAATCCAAGTGGAAACTGGAAAGGAATGGATGCTTCGGATTTAGTGCAGAGGTAGGTGGATGAAAACGACACAAATTGGATTGAAAAGAGAACTCATATGATTTTGTATCTGTAGTAATTAGTCTTAATAAAATAAATTATTAATATATATGATATAAAATTGTTAATAAAATATATGAAGGGATGGAAAATAAATAAACAAATTATATTCTAAGGATTTAAGTGATTGGGGTGAAGTTTCTTCAAAATCTGGATTTCAAGAGATTCGGGGTATAGGAACGATGGACTAAGAACAGATCAATCAATTATGAGTATTGGGTACATTATTAATTAAAATAATAATTTCAAAAACAGTGTTAAGATAATGGCAAGTATTATATGTATTTATTTTAATTTTTTTTAATATAATTATTTTTATTTTCAGAGAAATTATTTTAATAAGTAATATATTAGATACAAAAGAAAAAAAAATAATTTAACTCTCTAATAATATTTTTTAATATTATTTTGAAATAATAATATGATTTATTAATAAGGTATTCTAGATAATAATAATGACAGTGTATAGAGTTCATATGTTAAATCTTAATATATATACTTGTTCTAGAATGTAACAGTTTTTTGAAACTTGTGACCGTTTGTCCAACTCATCTACTCCACCCACATTTTGGCCAGCCACAATCCAAGTGACTTTCACACGATAAAAAATTATTAATAATATATTTTTTAAATTAACTAATAGTGATTATAATAATATTTATTTTATTATTTAATATTAATCGTTTAACCATTCTACTAATATCACTAGTGTTTAAATCTATAACCTTTAAAGACAACAATCATTCTTTTAACTACTTAAGTTATAAGGTTCGTGCTATTAATAATATATTAATACGGAGGTACAGGGACAAAAGTTTTAAGGGATTAGTAGTTTCTCGAGTTAAAGATATTGTTTTTTTAAGAATTAAGGCGAGTTAAAAGAAATTATTCTATTAAAAATAATAATTATATCTAATAAAAATAGATTTAAACGATTGTTATTATTTAAGTAAAGTTTTAAGTTTAATCTATTATATAAGTAAATTTATTTATTAAAATTATTTGTGTGACGTAAATCAATTCGAATTAGTTAAGATATATTCTTAAAAGTTTAAATAACAAAAGAAAGTATACTAAAATTTATACACTTGATAATTATTTTAAATTCATATAAAATAATATAATATTTATATTTTTAATTATTTAATAATATAGATAAATAAAATATAATCCCAGTATAACCATTTTAAATCAAGTAATCTTGAGTTTTTTTTTTTATTGTATAGATTGATACTCGAATATATTTTTATTTTAAAATATCACATACTCTTGATATGACATTCAATAATTAATTAGTGACATAATATTTAATAGTTTCCGATATTTTAACAAGATAATTTTGCATTAATAATTTAATTAGTTGCTGACGCTATGCATCAAAATTAATATCATTTTAATATATATTTTTTTAGTTTAGATGCTAATTTAAACAAAAACTTACCAATTTCAAGTACCAATCAAACTTATTTAAAACTATTTTTTTAAGATTTTTTTTATAAATAAAAGTAAGATAATTAAATAAATGTACCATATTCTAATAAAAATGTAAATATTGGACCAAAATGTGGGTTGATTTTGGTTGTGTTCTCTAATCCTGTCTTCCTCATTAATTCATCCCCTTCGTCTCGTATTTATTTCAGACTAACTTGGCAGTGGAGTAGGTTGGGTGGAGACAGAGAAATCAGCAAGCATATGTCAAAATCTCATTCAATGTATGCAACTTAAAGACTGAGGGGGCAGTCCACAGGAAGTATTGACTATTGACTCAAAGTAGTCACAAGACATCATTCAACATTGGTAGTTAAACTGGACCAAATTTTTTTTTTATAATAATTAATATTGACCTTATACCTCAACATATTCAATTGGTCCATTCTAATATTTCCTATATAAATTTCCAAAAATTTGTATTAATTCCTTGAAAAGTAAGTATCTCAAAAAATCAATTAACATCTTAATTTTTATTATAAATTTTCTAAATTAATCTTAAAACATAAACCTTAAAAAATTTTCACCCTACCCATAGATCTAATTTTTAAGAGACTTGTTACTGTGTGAGTAATTAAGGTGTTGGGGAGACGGGGGAGTGGGAGTAATGATAGTTACAACCACGGGAAAGGGAGATTCGAGACGTGGGACCGCATGGTTAGTAGCATCTCTGGTTTAGACGAAATAAAAATTATTCATCCATTTTCGGTATTTTTATATCTTAAGATTAATAAATTTTAATTTTAAATTTTAAATTTAAATTTAAGTCTCAGCGTAAAACATAAATAAAAGTATAAAAAATAATAAAAGTTCTATCTATCTGCACCTTATAATTCACAATGTAAATTGTGAATTATAAAGATTAAAAGATAATTTTATTAATCGATAATTCGATTGATAATATTATTGTAGTACTAAAAAATTTATTCATGATAATGTGTTTGGACAAATTATAATTGGTAGATCATGGTGAATTGAATGTAGTTATACCACTTCCCCCTATTCTCAGTTCTCACCCTCAACAAATGTAAATGACTAAATGGATACCTTCAAGTACAGTTTTAATTATTAAAAGAGAGTAATTACATTTTCAAAGTTTATAATTAATATTATTTAAAAATTAAATTTATCCAGTTAGCGGTTTAAACGGTTAATTTGGTCGGTGATCGAATTGAATTATCAAAAACTGAATTAATCGGACTTTTTGAATCTTTAACCATTAACCGAACCGATTTTTTTAAAATATATTAACTGAACCGAACAAATTTTGGTTAATTCGTTTAATCGAAATTTGTTATAAAATTTGAGTAAATTATACAAATGATCACTCAACTATGTTAAAATAATTTTTTAGCCATCGAACTTTCAAAGATATAAAACAACCATTGAACTTATCAAATTATTATAAATTAATCATTAATTTATTGTATATTATAAATTATTGATAAATATTAAAAATTTTAATATTTATTTTTTATTAATTTAATAAATTTAATTATCATTTTTACTAATTTGATAAAATTCAATGACAATTTTATAATTTTTAAAAGTTTAATGACTAAAATATATATAATATAAAAGTTCAGTTAAGTAACTAATTTTGAATAATCGAATTTTTAAAAAAATTTAATCACTCAACGACCAAATAATTTTCTGTGATCGATAATTTAATTAAATTAATTCGATTTAACCGATGAATTCAGTTTAACCGGACATTTGAACATCCGAATATACAACCATATAATTTCAATTCTTACTATATAAAATAACATAAAATTTATAATGTAGTTATCTTATGCTAGTCAAATATGTCTAGTTTCGAAGCAAGGCCCCATTCGTAGTTATGATGGCTAGTCATCTGACTTAAATCATGACCCTCGGCGCCACGCCTCGATCATGCAGGATTTTAGCCACACCACATGCCACATGGACACCGGGAGGCAAGTCAGGCAACTCTTCCTTGCCTGCCTCACAACTCTAACCTAAAAGCAGATTCCCTCACAAATTAAATACAGAAGATTATGTCCTTCCTCACAGGGGAAAGTAAAATTAAAGTTGGAGCTGCCAGGGGGATTCGTGTACGAAATTATCTTCTTTATTTTGGACCTTTCCTAAGTTCCCCACTCGGGACGTCAATTGCGTTGCGTTATCTGTGCGTGACGGTTGCTGTGCTGGTTATCCGGGGCAAGTGATCTGTGTTTGAGATACGGCCATAGACGTATTTTGTTTCATTCCCGGTTTATATGTGAACACATATATCAAGAGTTTTTGCATTCTTTAGAAGTCTTAATTCAGATTGTCTTCTAATATATTCAAAGTTCAATATGACTAATGAATACCAAGAAATTTCAAAGACCCAAATGAGTCATCAATCTTCAATGTTGGTAAATATGGACAAACGCATGTGAACTATTATAAAATTATGTTAAAATTATAATTAACAATAAAAATATATAAAATTAGAGAATTTAAAACTTTTAAGGGTGTGATTGTCCTCACTCAAGGACGACTCAAAATTATATAAAGGGTACAAACTATCAAAAAGTTATGTTAAAATGTAGTGGTGTAAATTACAAGAGTTTAGAGGGTATAAAATTAATTTATAGGTAAAAAATATAAAAAAATATATATAAATACATGAAACTTAAAATTTTTAGGGATATAGTTACCTCTCAAATCAGTGACATAACCATGTATTCCTGAAGGTAGGTAATATTCATTCTGAATTTTTTAAACTTGACACGTTTGATTTTAATTTTTCTTAATTTTTAAGTTTTATAAATTAAACTCACTCTATTTTATATATTTTTAGATCCGTTATTGTTATCTGTCCAATCCTGTTGACGAAAAAATTATATCATGGGTCAATCTCACTACGTGTCTGTGAGACCGACCAATGATAACTACCTATTTCATTAACTTTTTCATGTCATATTTTTTTTCTAAGTTAATCTTCACTTTAAAAACTAAAAAATAATAAGATGGATGATTATCATTGGTCGATCCCATGGATGACGTGGTGGAACTGACTCATGATATAATTTTTCCCGTTGACGGGACCATGAAAGCTACACCCCCCTACTTGCAACAGCCATCTCGGTTGCATGTTATGACTGAGTAGGAAACAGGCTCTCAAGAGTACTAGGCGCAGTCTTTCTTCTCTTTCAAGCGTTCATCTCCTTTGCTGCAGCACACTTGATAATCACTTAATCAATGCCAATCTATGCCTTTTGTGTTACTTTGAAAGTTGAACCATGCCTAGAAAATGGACCCCTTCTGATTTTAACACTTCACTTCTTCTGATTTTTATCCCATGAAATGAGCAGAACATATATATATATATATTATAGAATGATTAGAAAGCCAAAGCCAATTAGCTTTGAATTGATTCCAATTGAACCCAAAATATTTCTTGAATTTTCCCCCTTATATAAAATATGTCTCAGAAGTCATAATATTAAAGTCAATTAATAATAATATTACTAAAATTGCCATTGTATGATCCTGGATTTCAAAGGCTAATCATTTCTTGGTTTGTTTAAACTTTAGATACCTATGTATGGTGCAGACCAGTAGTGTTGTGGTGGTCCTTGTAGAGTTCAAATAGATTGTTGACCGCTGAAAAGTCTAATGCAGTTTCTAGAGATCCAAGTACTGGGATCTAATTTTTGGCTCATCATTTCGAAGTTTTAAACTTAAAAGAAACAAGTGTAGTTATTTGAATAAGAAACGTTTCGATGAATACCAATGATGCATTTGACCTCATATGGTCTGATAAAAGATGCTCCATGTTTCATGAAATATCATGACACTTCCAAAAGCAAACTTAGAAGGATCTAGCATTCGCCTTTAAATATATATAAGCAATTATCTGTCATTTAAATAAATTTTATTCTTAATATTATGAAAAAAGGAATCATATTCATTTTCATATAATATGAATTAATATATAATCATTTGTTTCTATGGCAACTTCAGTTCTTGTCTTCTATGTGGAAAACTCTGTACTGTAAACACAGTTTTCAAGTTTTCCGGCAAAGGCGTGAAAACTACATGTAAAAAGAAATCATGGAAAAAATATAATAATAATAATAATAATATAAGGGCTTAGGGCATCGATGTTTTGATCATCATGTCATGAATGAGTGTGGAATGCGCCGCCCGGTGGTTCCAGGGTATGTAGCCAACAACGGGTCCACATCAGAAAAAAAAAAAAAATCTACTTTCATTAACGAAATTATTACCATCTTTCTAAAAGATATATTTAATAGGACGTATAATACTATTGTATATATCTTAAAAAAAATCTTTTCGATGTGAGATTAATGTTTTTTGCCTTTTTCAAGTGTGACATTTTCTCCCACTTAACCTCATGACACCCTCATCACCAGCTTCCGCTCTCGTGATTAACCTCTTGTCATGGTTATTCATCTACCTACGCCTCTCATGAGCATTCGGCGTAAAATTGGACAACAAAAAAATCGTTCTGATACCACTTATCACAAGATCATTTATCATCTTCTTAAAGACATGTCTATAGGATATGCGAATATATATCCTATGACCTTTATTTTTATTTCTGATATAAAATTAATTTTTCTTGTCTTTTTTTATTATGTGTGACACATACATCTGGTTACATACATATATCCATAGTCATCCGAGCACATCTCATACATTTATATTGTCAAGAGAAAGTAAAAGTTTGTCGGCCCTGGTGAGCGTGCATCATGTGGAATCATATTCCGTAATCCCCCATCAACCTCTTTTGATCATACTTTGGTTTGAAATCAACTGGGTATTAATCTAATCGACAACTTTCAGCTGTTCTTTTGCATGCATCATCATGGACACTTCACGGCAGGTAATTTTTAGTATGAATCTAAGGAAATGAGCAGGACTTGCTGCTGTTGCTTTTGGGGTTTGGAGTTTGTTATACTAGTCGTTAAGGATTTGGACCATCAACAGATTCAACCGACAAACCATCCAAAGACACTACAATGGTCCAAATCCTAAACAGTAATCGAATTAGATTAGATTGATTTTGGGGTTTTCTACTATGAACCCAACAAAAATATAGCTCTTGTTTCCTTTTTCATTTACCCAATCAATGTATGCAGACAGAAATGCATGGGTCATGGGGAATGGCTGATAATTAGGATATGGCTATATAAACAAAATGTTGCTAAATTCACTAGCCTGGGGGACGTATAATTTTTGTTCTACATTGGAATTGCCAATTTTTGGGGTCCAACTTTGCCATGGAGGGAAATACTCAATGCTCATATCACGTATATAGAGGTGGTTCACATCAAGTTCGGGTCAATTCATTTCGATTTTAATTATAATCAATTTAATTTTGGTTTTAATCTAATTTAAATTTTTGGTTTTAATTTAGATTTACGTTAATTTCAGTTCAAGTATCGGATCTAGTCAGTCAATTTTTCGGTTAGATTTCGGTTTTGGGTCTGTAAGAATACGGCAAACACTGTACATGTCTCATTGACAGAAACTTCACATATATATATCTCTGTCTATGCTCCCACAATATGTACTATATAATTTTTCCATTTACAAATATAAAAAAATGAAAGGGAAGTCAAAAGAAAGCAGAAAACAGAGCTCATGCCCGTACATATAACATCTTTTGTGCATTCAATGAGAGTGTTCTAAACAAAGCTGACAACCTTAGATGTTGCTTCCCACACAATGCAATCGCTATAACTTACAGGTTCGGCACTTCCTAGTACCATATTTTCATCAAAGAAATGCCGAACCCTTTCATAACCAAATACAGATATACACTCGCATATGTACTCACTCGTCGATGTCTATCGAGTTCTCGACCACGCACAGCTTGAAGAGGTGACAGACCTATATCGGTTTATATGGAAAGGAATACGAAGAGATCATTAATGAGTTGCAGCTTACTTGATCAACGTTTCTTGATAGTTCTTATTGAATACTTCACATGGCTGTTGAACCTCTCCTAGAATTAGATCGGCGAGGGGTTCCTTTCTCTGTTTGTATCGGTGAGGGCTGTGAGCTATTGCGGACCTCGGCATTCTGTAATTCCAGGGTCCAATTTTGACTCTGAGAAGCCAAGTATTCAAGTGCGACTACGATATCACCGATAAATGGACGGAAGTTGGCTTCCTCGTTGAGACACATGGCAGTAATTGCAATTGCATAGTTCAAGCAACGTCGAGGATAACATCCTCGGATTAGAGGATCAACCAAAAGGCTAAACGTCTTCTGGTCTTTTAAATACGGTTGGGACTGCCACATGAAAAGAATAAATCAATAGTGAGGAAACAAAGAAAAAGAAAGGGCAACAATTAGCAGAGCAAAGCCGAGGTCACAATGGCCGGCGTGGGAGAAAGAACATAGATAAATAAATAAACCGAAGGCTAATTTACCCATGAAACTAAGTTCTGCTCTCCATGCTTCTTAGTAGTGTCTATTGCCTTCCGTCCGGTTATCAACTCCAATAGCACCACACCGAAACAATATATGTCGGATTTAAGAGTTAATTTCCCACTCATGGCATACTCTGGAGCACAATATCCGTAAGTTCCCATCACCCTGGTTGAAACATGAGTTTTGTCACCCACGGGTCCCAATTTTGCTAAGCCGAAATCCGAGAGTTTTGGGTTGAAATCATTATCAAGCAAAATATTTGCAGACTTCAAGTCACGATAAATGACAGGTGGATTGGCCTTGCAATGTAGATATTCGATTCCTCGAGCAGCACCTACTGCTATCTTTATACGATTATTCCAACTCAGAGGCTCTCGTCCTGGTTCTAAATCTGTGGAAATAAATTTAATAAAGGGCATGAGGAAACAACAACAACAACAATCGGAAGAATGATTATTGCTTCCACACGCATCTACAACAGTCTCTTTACTCATTAAAACGGTCTGACTCAAGCTACACGAAATCATACGAATACAGGTAGTTAAAAGACAAAGCATCCAGGTGAGAAGAAAACGTAAAATAGCCGAACTTCGTAAACATTTGCATTGTCAAGTGATAGGCATATTCACTAGTGAATATGAACACATCAAGCAAAAAGACACTGTTCATCGGCTCAATGGATGATGAACATGTGATGCAAAGCCATGCAAAGCCACGCAAAGCACAAATTCTAAGACTATTCTACAAGATTTGGATGTTATGCACTCTTGCTTCGAGATGAATATAGACATTAGTTGTCATTAATTCATGTAATAAGAGGAAAATTCATGGAACAAAAGGATAAAATGCCTGAACAAATTATGGGACCTCACATGAGAGCTAGAGTTCTGCACTATTGAAGCAGAGCAGACCCTAGCGAAGGCCAACAAACACAAGGAGTGACACTAAGAAAAGTCTGGATGAACAGTAGATGATGTCGAACTGTAAGAATGTCCTATTCAATCGAATTCTACAATTAATATAAATTACCAAAAAGATGATCTTGCAAACTGCCCATCGGCATGTACTCGTAAACCAAGAGCCTCTGATCCCCAGCCGTACAATAGCCAATCAAGGTGACCAGATTAACATGGTGTAACAGGCTTAGCATAAGAACCTCAACAATGAATTCCTGATAGCCCTGAAGACCATCGTGATTAAGTTGTTTCACCGCAACAATCTGTTCGGATACGAAAACATAAATGATCCAACTAAACAACACGTTCTGGAAATACGCCAAACAGGATCATAAATTTGAAAAGAAAAACAGCAACTTTACCTCTCCTGTTTCCAATCGACCTTTGAAAACCCTTCCAAATCCTCCTTCCCCAAGCAAATTGGTTTCTCTGAAATTCTTTGTAGCTATTGCTAACTCTCGGAATGTGAAACTACGCGCTGCATTGCCTTTGGAACCATTTCCCTGATCAGTTGCTTTCTTATGCTCTGGTACAGAATTTCAAAACAAACTAATAATCAAATCCACTGAGAAAAAAAAAACTTTCCGAGAAATTTGGTGTTAGAATTCTTAGCATTACCGTCTAGAATTGCCTTTCTTCTCGTGGCGCAGGAAACTGGACACAAAAACGAAGAACAAGATAAAAGGTTAGCAAACTTGTACCGGGAAAAAAGAATGAGAAAAAAGGGAAATGGAAAAAGGAACCTGAAGAATCAGCGGAATGGCGAGAAGTCGTTCGACTTCCATTGTCAATGTCGATCCTTGAATCTTTAGAACGAGGATTAAAGCAAGGGAAACAACTCATCGTCTTTCTGCTTATCTCCACACTCAGTGTAATTACACAGCAAAAGATTCGAACATTGAACAATCACAAACAAAGCTACTTACAAATTTCATTAACCAAAATTTCCAATCGGTTCTTTCCTTGAACCAAATCCATCTTTCTGCTAGTAAAAGAACACCCAAAAAGGAGATAAGCTCAGCTTTAAGTTTTTCGGATTCTAAACAGCAAAAGGCAGAAAGCAGCGCAATGAGCTGGGAATCTGTGAATGAAACTGACCGAGAAGACAGTAACCACGAAAATTGAAGCAATAATTATAAAAAAATGGAGCAGAAATCCAGGAAATGACGAAAAATGATAAACGAACAAAAATGGTAATAATGGAAGTGGATTGGAACAAGAAAATTACAACTAGAAGATAGAAGAGAAGACTGGGGTAAGGGTAAAGGAGAGAAAAAGAGCTGAAAAATAAGAACTTTGAGGAGTCATGTTTAGTGATAATGGGGCCAAAATTTAGAGTGCGAGTCTAGAGCGAGAAATTAAGGGCCAGATTTAGCGGCAAACAATAATGAGATTGCCCTCTTGTTTCCTACATTTATTTATTTTTTATTTCTTTGGAAAATTATAAGGGACAAATTTCGAAAAAGGTCCCTGTACTGTACAGTTCTTAATATTTAAATTTTTTAGGCATAAAGATAGTTTTCACCCTTAACTTTTGTAATTTTTTTTTATTTTGGCCCTTATTCTTATTGGGGAAAAATTTAGCCCTTAACCTATGTATTTTTAACAAATAACTCATTTTTTAATTATCATGATAATTGAACCGTTAAAAATTTAATAATAATAACTTGTCATATATATATATGATACTAATATATGTTAAATGACATAGAATCTAATCTATTAAACATATACATATATATAATATATAATATATAATTTTATTTCAGTATAAAATATAAAATAATTAAAATTTAAATAAAATATTAAAAATTAATTAAATCCAAAACAAAAATTTAATAAATATTCTCAACCCTAACTAGACTAAAATATCTTTATAAACCCCTAAAAATCCGATTTAGATTAAAACTAAAATACTTAAATTCTAAACTAAAATAATAATAATCCAATTGTTATTATCATAATCATTTATCTTTGATCCATCGGTAACAAACTATACAAAACCCTTTCTTTTCAGATTATGTTCATACTTTTTTAGATAAAATTTTGATTACTATAGTTAAGGTTGAAAATATTTAGTAGCCTTTTATTTTAGATTTAATTAATTTTTAATGAATAAAAAATTAATTTTTAATATTTCATTTGAATTTAAATTTTAATTATTTTATATTCTTAGATTAGAATAAAATTATATTTTATATATATGTATATGTTTAATAGATTAGATTCTATGTCATTTAAAATATATTATCACATATATATGACAAGTTACCATTATTAAATTTTTTAACGGTTCAGTTATAATGGTAGTTAAAAAATGAGTTATTTGTTAAAAAGACGTAGGTCAAGGGCTAAATTTATCTTAAAAAAAAATAAGGACAAAAATGACAAAAATTATAAACGTTAAGAGTGAAAATTATTTTTATGCCAATTTTTTATTACAATTATTTTTTTTATATATAAACGGTCCATGTTACAAAGTTTAGGGTTTAAATTTAACCTCTACAATTTAAAGACTAAGGTTATAATTGAGAAGGTAAAATTAATTTTAAGAACCACCAACGCTAATTAAGAATCATATGAAATGCATGGTTTTTATAGGTCGCTATCCATTCTTCTGTTCCCACATTTAAACGTTACCGCTCTGAGCTCTCCCCTCTCGTCTCGACTCGCCTCCCGTCCCGCGGGTGGCCCCTCCGTCGGCTTGCCTGCCTGGCCTGGCATGCCCACTTTCATTCTCCGTTTTGCCCTCCATCCCCTCCCTTTTATTACGGCATTTGACACTGACCACGCTTTCATATATTTTTTTTCTTTTTATTTCCTGTGATGGAGATGGGACCGACGTTAGATGGGGGATACGCGCTTTCGCAATGAATAACGGTCCTGATTCATTCCTTCAACCACCCTTGGATCCCGCAGGGTGACCCCAGTTTTTTTAAAAAATAATAATATTCACTTTTAATATACATTAAAATAAATTTAAAAATAATACACACATTATAAGATTTTTTAAAATTTTATATATTTAATTTATTAATCAATTAATTTTAATCGAATTCTATAAAATTTATAATTTAGGGGTGAAGTTCTCTGTTTTCTCCTCCGACCGTCTGTTTTTTTTTCATAGAATGAAAATCGAACTAGAATATGGCAGGGGCCACATATAATTAGAGATTTAATTAATTAATCACTGTTTATGATTTGTTTTAGTGCTCCTGCCTCGTTAAACGACAAATCAAACGTGGTAGTGGGGACTGGGGAAGAAGCAAGAAGATTCAATGTCTTGGTCTTTACAATACAACAACTGTTAGTTCAGGGGCTTAAATGTCCGAAATTACACAAAGAAAGGGAACCTTTTTGGTTGGGATTAGATAAGGGTGCTTTCTCAAGTTTAGGAACTTCAGACAAAAAATAAATAAATAAATAAAATAAATTTAGTGTTAGAAAAATAACATAATATCAAGTACATGTGATGTTTTTAATAGGACAAAATGTTTCCCATTATGTTAGATCAGGTCCAAATCTCTTAAATTAATAAATTATTTATCGATTAGATTAACCTTTAAAAATAAACATTTTTAATATAAGGAAACACAAAATAACCAAATATTTTTTAAAAGAATAGGTAAATACAAAATTTAGGGGAAAAAATAAAATAGCATTATGTTTTTTATTAAAAAAATTGAAATTTTTTACTTTTAAATTAATTTTAACTTTTTAGATAAATAATTTTTAAAACAATTATAATATAACAACTGGCACAACCAAAACCCTTTAAATCTAATGTAAGTATTATTTTTTAAGCACAAACTATCTAGCTTTATCGGTTGAAAGAACAGTTATTGTTTTTTGAGATTACGGGTTTGAGCATCAGTACTGTTAGTATAGTGATTAAACGATCAATGTCCAATGGTTGAAAGTATATACTCTAAAACAGATACTACCGTAGTCAATATAGCTAAAATAAAAAAAAATATTATTTTTCAAAATCAATAAACTCCCATTTTCCTTTTTTTAAAAAAAATTAAAGTGTAGGCATTTATGAGAAGATTCTTTAATTAGCGTTGGTTGTTTTTAAGATAAACGCGTGAAGATTTAATTACCAACATGGGAAGATATTTTTATCAGCAATGATATTGAATTTAGACTTTACAATCGTATCTAATTCAATATTACATATTTATTTAAGTTTTTCAATAATAATTTATACTTTAAGATTTAATGTTTATAATTAAATAATTGTAAAGTCTAAATGTTATATAATCGATCCAATTTTAATGTATGCTCCACCAAAACGTATAAATTTTAATTGAATTTATTTCTAAAATCAAAATAATCGATCAAATTTTTTATTAATTAAACAAAACATTGAATTAATACGTTTATATTTTTAAGTTTTATTTAAAAAATAAAATTTATTGTTTTTAAATTAAACTCGAATATATACAATTATGAAATAATTAGATCGAATTCTTTCATGGTATTAAAATTAAATTTGCTAAATACATACGATTTTATTCTATTTAAATTTCTACAAAATATTTTAATTATTATCTCATATTCGACTAGTCCGAACAAAAAAAATGATGTTATTCTTAAAAAATAGAATAATTAAAAATAATAAAATCAATCAATTTAGATTATATAAGTATCGGACAATAAAGATGTTAAAATTCAAAATAAAGACCAAAACAATTTATACATACAAATGTATCAATTACATCGATATACGAACCACAAAATAAATTAAACAACTGAAAGAACATTTAAAATCAAAATGGATAATCGAGCGTTGTGAGAAAATTCACAATGAAAATCTTGTGTCAAAATTCAATTTGAAAGTTCAAAAAATAATTATATGATAATATTTAATTTAACTTTAAAAATAATATATATATCAAAAAATATAAAAGAATATGTTAGAAAGACAACGAAAAGTGTGTCACAAAGGAAAATTAAATTATAATTTTTTAAAAATATATATTAAAATTAAATCTTTTAATTATTAAAATTTTTGAGTTATTCGAATTTTTATTTTATAATTTAATTTTTATTTAAATTTTTTTAATCGAGTTAATTTATAAAATTTCGAGTCATGTAAAGATGAATTAATTTTTTTGCTTTGAATTGAGTTATTTTATTTTTTTGAGTCGAATCGAGTTTTATTTACCCAATTACGATAGCCGAAAACAAAGTGTCTGTCCGGGTCATTTTTACCCAATTACAATCTCTTGGGCCTCCGTTTAATTTTATCTTTCGTGTTTCTGGGCTAAGTTGAACCATCCATCAAAAATAAAGGAGTTGGGGACATGGCCCATGGGTTGAACTCGATCCAATGGGATAAACTGATGAGATGAAATTAAATATTTTAAAAATTATTACGAATCGTTCAAAAATAAAAAATATCAACGATTAATTGATTTAATACGATAAGATGTTAATTTAATGTTATAATATATAAAATATAATTATTTATCATATTTTTATAATATTTGTTTCTTTTGAATACCAGAGTCGTCAAATAAAATAAAAATAATTAAAAATAAAACGAAAAACTAAAAATTTAAATAGAAAATCCGAAAAAGCAAAAATTGAATTAACTTTTCAAGCGATTAAGGGATTTATAGTGTAAAGTTTTGAGAATGTATAGAGAAAAGATTAATATTATTTAAAGACGTAATTAATTATATTTTATTTAAAATTAAATACACATTAATAATAATATTATTTAAAGTTATTATTCACAATATTAAAGGCTGTCTATATCATATCCATTTCATTAATGCATAAATAAATTTATCTCGGTTTATTCATACAACCATTTCCAATAGTAACATTCATTCCATTTTAAATTTAAATATAAACTTATTTAGTAAAATCAAAATTAAATAAGTCTAAAAAACTTTAACCTATTTTTCTCTACACTATTTTTAGGGTCACGATTTTTTTCCCTTAATTAATTAATGATCATTAATTATTAATTATTGCGTCTATTATTTTTTATTTTATATTTTTAATAAGTATTTTTGTCATTATGACATGTTTTTTAATATTGTTTAATCTATTATTCTGGAATCATTTTAGTATATTTTAGTCGTCATTTGATGTTTGTAGGTATAAATCGTTTATCTCTTTTTCATGCATCCATTTATGCCTTCGCTTTAAATTAGAGGACTTAGGGTTTAGGATTTAAGTTTAGGAGTTATGGTTAGGGTTTAGAAAATTAGGGATAGGGTATATTTTTAAGGAGTATGGTTTAGGGTTTAGGATATAGAAAATCAGGGTTAGGGTTTAAATTTCACTTTTTAGAAAATTCTAACAGGAGACACAAAAAGATACATAGAAAAGAGGTAGAGGATTTTTGCTCGATGTTTGTATAAAGATCTTTACAGTATTAATTTTATATTATAATTCTGTCGATAATTATAAAAATATAGATTCACACTTAATTAATGGTTGTTTACTGATATAATTAGTTATATGAATAACGAAATAATTTGTCTGACAAAAATAAAAAATTAAAAAAATCTTGTGAACTTTAATGATATGTTAATTTCTATAAAAATATTTAATTATTTTGGTATGTTTAGATTTTTATATAAAATTTTGAACCTTTTAATATTTTTAGGTGTTTTACAAATAAAATTGTCCCTTAGATATATTTTCACTTAAATATATTTTTTCCAGAAATAGTATCAGAATCATGAATTTTCTATTTTTATCAAAAATACCAACACATGATACGATACATCTTCATTAATCGGTGTGAAAATAGTGATATTCTTTATGCGAAAATGATGAAAATCTTAAATATTCTACCAATCATACCCTTATTAGTTCATTATTTAATCATTTTTCTATGTAATTAACCAAGACAAGCAATACATAAATACACATTTTTTTTTGAATTAATACATAAATACACATTGCATATGCACGAGTCTTTTAATTTAAGTGACTAAAAGAACGATTATTGTCTTAGAGATCACGAGTTCGAGCACCAATGATGTTAATAAAATGATTGAATGATCAATGTCAAATGATTGAGATTATATTCTAAAACCTATACTGTTGTAATCACTATTGGCTGATTTAAGAAAAAATACACATTGCATATGCACAAATATTAATATACCTTAAATTCAGAGACGAAATTAAATAGGGGTAAAAAGAATAATAGTTTTTAATCTTAAATATCTTTTTATTTTTATTTTTTAAATAATTTATTTATGAATATATTCACTTCTTTTAAATATTTATATTTTATATCTAATTCTAAATCATGACTTAGTCCTTACCTAAATCTAAACGTTTATATCTTCAAATGATTAAATACAGTGACGGACCCAGAATTTCATGTAAAGGGATAAAGAGTACAAAAAAATTATATTAAACATGCTGGAGGTGCAAGATAACAAAAGTTTAGGGCTGTAGAATTAAATTATCAATAAAAATTAAAAAATATATATAAAATATAAAAATTTAAAATTTATAGATAGTGCGACTGTACCCCTTAGATTTATCCCTGTATGTGCACGTGATTTTCGGAAAGTTAAATATACCTATCAAATGTATAACTGCACCCTTCAATACCCTTAGGTCTATTTATGATATAATATTGTTATTTATTGTACATACAATACTCGTAATAAACGATGTATTAAATAAATGGTTAACCGTTTACATATTACTAATCGTGATTTGATTAAAAATGGATGGCTCAATAATTTAAGGGATAATCAGTGCACAGGGTTATATATAATGGAGTAATTAATTAGTAATTACAAATCAACAAGGCGGAATATAAAATGATGCAGTTGCTTTTAGTGAGTTTCAAGACACTAATGAACTTACTTGTAAAGTAATATTCATATTTTATTTTTAAGATACATTACGTATATAGTCACTAAACTTTTAAAATAGATTTATTTTAGTTATTATATTTTTAAAATTTTTGATTAATTCACCTAAATTTTACTTATTTTTAATACGATCTCCTGTTTATTTCGTTAATTAATATTGACGTTATTCGTTAAAAAATAATTAATTTTATTAAAAATTTTAAGAATGAGATGATTAAAATAAATTTATTTTAAATTTATATTATTATTTTTTATAATTTAAATCAAATCTTTTAGATTTTTTTATTAATTCTTTTAAAAATTTAATTAAACTCTGAAACTATTTTAATTTGACCACCCTAAACTATTTGACCAATATCCACCCTGGATTTACTTGAGCTATAAAAAATCCTAACAACATGCAACCCACTAGTTTTAGAACTCTGTTTAAAATTTGAAGTCCATTCGTATAAGAACGAGCTGTTTATCTTCAAATCAAATCTTTGAAATAGCAAACTTTAACGAAAGTTATTCAATTATAAATAATAATATATTTAGGTCATTTAATTATTAAAAAATTATATTTAAATTATTAATTATGACAAGATTATAGTGGAATCATAGAATTTCTCTGTTTATGGTATGTGCATGTGCTACAATGGTTTCCCCTTGTTCCAAATTCCAAATCCAAAAATCTTGCCATAAATCATAAATTCACAGCTCAAACAATTCCATGTAAATGAAATCCCCAGCCCTGTGTTTTTCTAATCCCGGTTGCTCATAGTTTCAAACAAAAAATGCCTCGGAAATCCCCTACTGCCATGGCCGTCTTCCTGTTTCTACTCTGCTTTTTTCTCATCGCTTTCTATTCTCTCATCCTCTCTCGCTCAGACATAACTTCGTCTCTGGGTGAGCTCCGGTTTCGTCCCCAGAACCTCACCGCTCGGTACAAGGACTTGGATGCTTTCACTTTCAACCATGTCATTAGGGAAGATATAAATGAGCTGACTCACCGGGCTCGACTCGTTACGTCGATTCCACGCCCCATCGATTCGTTTTCCGTTCTTTTTCCCAACTGGGAAGTACTTGTTCTCGTCTCTAATGAAAACCCACTGACGTCGAAGCCCGGGGATGGTGGTTTGTATTGTATTTTCCCAAGAAACGAGACTTCTCCGGCGAGTTTTTCCGGGGTGTTGCCTTTCAGCGGCGCATTGACGTTCAAGTGCATTCTACCGAACCGGAATCGTAGACACCAGCCGTTTCGTCAACCTGTGCTTGCGAGATTTACGGAGATGGAACCGAATGGTTCCTTCTCTTCTCCGGTGATGCCGAGGTGGGACTTCTTGGCGTACGAGTGTTTCTCTACTGAGACCGACGTGGTTGTTTTCGTTAAAGGCCTTAACAACCGTCAAGGTATCAACAAATCCCCAGAGGAATTCAGTTGCGTTTTCGGTTACGACATCAAGAACGCCGTCAGAACCGCCGTCACCAGCTCTAAGCAGGAGGTATTCAGGTGTCACCATCCAATAACATCCGACTCCGCCGCAGCCGAAAGAATCAAAGTCTCAATCGAAATCAAAAGCGAAAAGCTGGTCGTCCCTTCGGTTGCATACTACACTCCTCCTCCTCCTCCCAGGCGCACGCCACCGAACTCGAAGCCCAAATCGCTATTGTGCGCCACCACCATGGTTTACAACGTGGCCAAGTTCTTAAGAGAATGGGTCACATACTACTCGGAGATCGGCGTCGACAAGTTCATCTTATACGATAATGGCAGCGACGACGATCTCGAGAGCGTCATAAAAGAGCTCAGCGAAGAAGGAGATTACAACATCGAAAGGATTTTCTGGGTTTGGCCTAAAACCCAAGAAGCTGGATTTTCTCACAGTGCAGTTTATTTCAAAGATTCATGCACATGGATGATGTATGTCGATGTCGACGAGTTCATATTCTCACCATCATGGCTTAAGAATGCATCTCGACCGTCGAAAACAATGCTTAAATCGTTGTTATCAACATCATCCGATCAATCAACCGGTCAAGTTTCGATCAAGTGCAACGATTTCGGGCCGTCGGGTCTGAAAATCCACCCGGAAACAGGAGTAACACAGGGATACAACTGTAGAAGACAAGCCGAGCAACGCCACAAATCGATGATTCTATTGGATGCGGTTGACCATTCATTGCTTAACGTGATCCATCACTTTGATTTGAACGACAGTTATTATAGTTGGAAGGAGTTGCCGTTGGAGGCGGCGGTGATCAACCATTATAAGTACCAAGCGTGGCCGGAGTTCGTGACCAAATTCCGAAGGAGGGTATCGGCTTTCGTTGCAGATTGGAGGACGAGAGTTAACCCGATGTCGAAGGACCGGACCCCCGGGTTAGGATTCCAACCAATCAAGCCGAACCGTTGGGAGAAAATGTTTTGTGACGTGAAAGATGAAAGATTGAAACTGTTGACTCGGAGGTGGTTCGGTTCACACACACCCGATGGGTTCAAAATGGCGTGGCAACGATGAATAATGCGAAAGGCACAGTTATAAAGGTCGGCGGTCTGCCAATATAGCCACAGTTGTAGATTTTGACGATTTTTTTTCTAAACCGGAGTCTTATCCCGAGTCGCATTGTACCCTTAAACGGGATAAAACTTGGAAATTGTTCTAATACATTTTTTTTTCATCAAATTCAATAGCATAAATAGAGAATTAGTTTAAAAAATTATTTTACGATATTTATTATATTTATTTTAGATTAATTGATTTATAAATGGTTATTATTCTCATAAATATAAATTATTTCAAGAAAATCTACCTATTCTAATAAATATATTATACATTTAGCATAATTTATTAGAAGTAATATTGAAATATACTAATAATAATTGATATTATTATATATAATATACTATTATTTTGTAAAATGTGTATATGGTAAAAAAAACATTAATTTAAACGCGTTTAAAAAATGGTAGACTATATATATTTTAATAGGAGATACTCTATATAATTGTAAAAAAATATTATTTATATAATTAAAACGTGTATTAAGGTGCTATAATAAGTTATATATAAATGCATTACCATATCTATATATTTAAAAATAATAAATATATTTACTACCATATATTTTGTTATAATATATAATACAAATCTATAAATTTAGAGAAACATATAAAATATATATTTTATAAATATTTTTTACATAAAGTATAAAATAAACGATTTAGATTGATTTTTATTTTTTTTAAGTTATCTTATCATTTTGTTAAATATATAATATAAACGCGTGATTTTTTTTATTCAGTTATACAATAATTACAATAGTATTTATTTTAGTATACACTCTTAATCATTGGACATTGACGATTGATGATGTAGTAATTAATGGTTTAGGGTTTTCCCGAGTGGACCTATGTTTAACTCCACCTTCGCTCATTGTTCACGTGTTATACTTGATGGAAAGAAATTAAATATTAGACCGTAAATATTTAGAATTAAATTTGTTAATCAGATGATGATTTATTAAAATCCGAAAAAATAATTATATAAATAAATACAAAAATTTAAATATATAATTATTTAAATAATAATTTGTCAATCATTAATTTTTCTGTTTTTAAAATACTTGGTAATTAGAATAATTATTATTTTATTAAGCATAAAAATAAATTATAAAACTAATTTTATGAACTTTGTGAACAAAGATTATGCTTATTAAACATAAATTACTATTTTAGTTTTCCTTTAATTATTTACATTTGTTTTTTATTCCTTTTTATGCCAGTAGAGAAAGGAATTCCTTTGTCCTTTCATTCTTAAGATCAACTTTCCTTTCTTACTTTTGATGGAAGTTTCGAACATACACAAACGCAATTTGTTTTTGGTTTTTTAGAATATTGCTTTACCGTTTGATTCAAATATTAATAAATTTAAAAATATATATATCGAATGAAAAATTTTAAAAAACGATATATTTTTAATGAAAAAAAATATAAATTATAATTTAAAAAAATATTATTAAAAAATTTCATAAACCTTAATATATAATTTAGTGTAAATTTTCCATCACCGATGTGCTTCATCGTACACATCAGCAAAGGTTGAAATATGTTAGGATTCCTACTGAATAAGAAACCTCATTAAGGAAACTAAGTATGAATAAGATTATATTAATATTTATAAAAATATTTTAATTCAAAAATAAATTTTAATTTTATCAATAAAATTTATTAAACCCATAGAAAAATTTATATTAAGATTTTTCTATTTTTTAATCGGTTATAGTAATTATAAATAATACATGTTTTAAAATATATTTTTAATTATTAAATATTAATTTTTTAAATATTATATTAATAATATTAATATTCGAACTCGTAACCTCAAAAAATAACAATATTTTTTTATTCATAATAAAATACGTTTGATTCTATCGAAGAAACTCCTGATGACCTGAAATATGTTTAATTATTTTTATTCAAATCAGACATAGATATTTAATGTGACATGATACACTTTCCATGTGTTAGAATTGTGGTGGCCCAGACCATAAGAATGTCTAACTGGGTTGCCTGACCCAGATTAAGAGTCTAATATTGTAAAACTTGGACTAATTAGGTAAGTGTTGATGTGTGACAAGGGTGGTCGTAAATATTTCGGATGGTGTAATTTTTTTTTTTTTAATTTGGATGAAAATTATAAATAATTGTGGTCGTAGAGAGTACGAGGGAAAAAGTTATTTTGATTTATTCTTTTTATTTTATTTATATACTTAAATTAAATTATTTAATTTTTATTTTAAATTTATTTTTTTAATGTGATATATAAATAAAACACTAATATATGATTTATATTTGATCCACATCAACTTATGATTTCACGTTGGTCGTAGGGATGGGCACGGGTCAGGTCAGGTCAGATTTTTGATCCACCCGCACCCGACCTGAAAAATTATACCCTTCATCCGTCACTCGATCCGACCTGAGTTTAAGGTGAAAAAAATCCAACCCGACCCAAATTATTTAAAAAAAATAAATTTTTAGGGTCTAAACTGTAAAAAATAAAATTTAGGGATTTAATTGTAAAAATATTTAATTTTAGAGACCTAATTGTAAAAAATAATTTTAGTGATGTAATTGTATAAAAAATATATAAAGAGGGGTCATTATTATAAATATCCCTAAAATATATATGAGAAAATTACATTATTAGTCCCGGATCGGGTCGGGTCGGATTTTTTCACCCTAAACCTGAACCTGACCCGAGATTACCCTTAAACAAAACTTGATCCGACTTGACCCAAACTCGATTTTTCACCATAAAATTCGACCCGATCGAACCGAATTAGGTCGAAACCCGTCAGGTTTGAGTTCTGTGCCCATCCCTAGTTGGTCGAAGGAGTTGGCTCCTTAGAAAATGTAAAATAAAGAGCTTCTTCCGTAAGATAAACTGAATTAGTTTATCCAAAATATTTAATGTGGTACATGAATTATTGTTCTCTGTATTATTAAGAGATTTGAGTTACTATTGTTAATAATAGTCATTCTCACATTATTATTTCTTAAATTATTATAGTATTCGAGTTTGTGATGAATCTTAAAAAACATTTAAGAGTAGACTCACATGAAATTTTAATATTTTAAGGTAAACACAAATCATAAGTATTAAAAAAATAAAAAATTAATTCATAAAATTTAAAAATATAAAAACGAATATGTGAATTTTAAAAAAAATTAATATAAATATAAACTTACCCTACATTATACATACATCCGTCACAGTTAGTATTATAATAAATACCAAATCGATCGATAAAAATTCATCGGTACTATAAGAAATAAAAAAAATGATAGTTAAAGGTACAAAATATTTTATCGTTGTACATGTCTCACTTTAAAATTTTAACAAATACAAATACTACATTGAAAATTTTATCAAAATGCATACACTAAATGCGACAGTATCCCTTGGTATAATTGTACATATGCTCGTTTATTTATTTAAGTGTAATATTGAAATTATCGAGCGGTCCCAATAATAAAAAAATATAATATTTAAATAATCTACGTAATTTAGTATTGTTTAAGTAAGATCTGGGGTTTAATATGTCATGTATGTAAAAATTTTATATTAAAAAGTTCAATCATCAAAATCAAATATGCGACACAGATCGATTTATATTAAATCCCTCGAATAATTTTTAAACTTTTTATAAAATGTTTTTTTAATTATTAAAAATATTAAATTAACTCAATAAATTCAACCCAAATTTCATCACTAAATATTTACAAGAATCATAATGGCGCGTGTAGAAGTATAGCGGCGGTGACATGTAGTAGGAGTAGCTCTTACGCCGCCGTGGGAGGGGAAGCCATTTACAAAACCACACTTTTAATTACAAAAGCCTCTAAATTGGTTGTGCCTAATTGTGAGCTGTGACCAATTAATTGGCCGAAAAATAATGCCTTCATAGTTCAATAAAAAATTAAAATAAATAATAATACTAAATTAAATTTACCAAAAAAAATAATTAAAAATGTTATTTTCTGGTGAATAAAGCCTATAATTTGTCAATAAATGTGGATTGCTTAATACATAAGTTCGGCATTTAAAATATAAATTTAATTAATGACTGTTATGGAAATGTTAAACGCGTCGAGGAGACGCAATCAAAGCCAAACTCTTCACATGGAATGAGCTTAAAACAGCAATTTTATTCGATATGGGATGTTCCAAAAATTCTATTAAGTTTACTATTATTACAAAGCATTATCTTTTCATGGGTTGAAACTTAGTATTTTATATAAATAAACATATTTAGGGGATAATTAGTTCTTAAAATATGGATTATAATTTAAATTAGTTTTAAATTTAATGTTTTTAAATTAATTTCTTAAAAAATAAAGGAAAATAATGATAAAAAAAGCTCGGATACTTGATTGCATAATATATAGTCGGTCGGACCCTGACCAATATGCCAGCAGAGTGCATGCAACAGCAAGAAATTGCAGCTTCTTCTTCTTCTTCTTGTGTGGTGAGGATTGAACCATGTGTATTGCTGCTTTTATATGGCAAGCTCATCCACTCTATCCTCTCCTTCTGTTACAAAAACAGAGATGAATACCACAACAGGTATGCTCTCTCTCTCTCTTCTTCTTCTTCTTCTCCTTCTTTAATCAATGGGATTTGTTCACATGTGGCATTGAAGGCCTACCAAGGCATTGGCATGGTGGGATGTTGATGGTTGTGAGATATTGGGAGGACGAGACGAAGTTGCAGGAGGGACATGGCTGGCATGTTCACGACAAGGCCGAGTAGCTTTCCTCACCAATGTGCTAGAGCTTCACCCGCATCCCGACGCCAAGACCCGCGGCGATCTTCCATTACTTTTCTTGGAGGTAAAGTAAAAAATCTAAAATGATTTGTCTTTGATTCTTTTAAACTAACGATGAGCCCCATGGAATTCGCGGAGCAACTTGTCGTTGATGCGCATCGATACAACGGATTTAACCTCATAGTAGCTGATGTTCCAACCAAATCAATGGTTTATATCTCCAATAGGCCATTGGGGGAACCCGTCACCATCCAACAGGTTTCCCCAGGCCTCCATGTACTATCAAATGCCAAACTCGACTCGCCCTGGCACAAGGCTCAGCGGCTAGGCAAAGGCTTCAAACAAATGCTGAACAAATATGGCAAAAACGAAGTAATGGTGAAAGAAATGGTGGAGAAACTGATGAAGGACAAAGTGACAGCTGATACTAGCAAGTTACCCGGCATTTGTGCACTCGGCTGGGAATTCAACCTCAGCTCCATCTTTGTCGAAGTAGACACTCCGATGGTAAAATTCCGAGTTCGATATACTAAATTTTATGCACAACAATGTTGAAGCTGAGAAATAAAATCTGGGGTTGCTTTCACTGTTACAGGGGCTTTATGGCACCAGGAGCACTGCTGCATTGGCCATACGTGCTGGTGGGGAAGTTAGCTTCTATGAGAAATATCTTGACAAGGGCTTGTGGCTTGAGAGAACAATCAACTATCATATCCAGAAGGTGAAGTAGAGAGAAATCAAAGGTTTTTACTGCTCGAGATATTTACATATTTGGTTATTTTAAAAGTATTTTAAGCTTATAGCGTGAAGTGATGTCTTCTTGGAAGAAGAATGAACAAGATGTTAATTTCAGGCTAGAAAGTCATTCAACTATTGTTTCCTTCTGTTTTGTTCACCGGACTATTTATAAAATTTTGATCACTAACTATTATTATATTATATATTTTTTATTTTGATCACTAACTATTAAAAATTAAAATAATACTAATATAATTTTTTTTTTCTTTTACTTATGAAAAGTGGGGTAACATGTTCGATTCTTAAATTAGCCTTTAAGTGTTTTAAATTATATATTTTTCTAGATACGTGTCTGAATTATCCTTTGGGCCAAATAGGTACCTAACGTTTCATTCCTTGACACATTTAAAGTTTTTTCGTGACAAATGTTATTTTTTAGTTATCCAATAAAATTTAAACACATAGCATGATTTACTAATTTTTAAAATAAAAATTCAAAAATAAATAAATAAAATGATAAAAAAAATTAACCTAACGATCTTTTAAGTTTTTTTAAAAAATAACCTAATCCTAAATCTATAATTTTTTTTTCGAACAATCAATTCTATTATCACTGGTCACCCTTTTCTTCATCGGATCCTCTCTATTAAAATTTTTATTATCTCATCATTAAAAATCATTAATTATACCCTCACCCCAATAAACTTGCCCTTTCTTTCTTCTCTTTTAATTTTGCTAACCTTATCTCATTTCATATTCTTCTATAGTTGTCGAGTCAACCAACTCACTATGACCAAAACAACTGAATTGAACCACCAACCTCTAAGGATTTTATTTATATGTTTAAGTATAAGCATGTAAACATTATAATGATCATATAAATGGTGTATTGAATGTTATTATGGTTAAACAAGCATCAAAGCTTATTGTTAATCAAGAGTATTTATTGTGCAAAAATCAAATCAAATTAAAAATTTTCATATATTTATTTTTAGATCTACAAATTAATGATTCATATATAATTCAAAAAAAATAAATATATATGAATTCAAATATCTGATTTTCAAAAATTCAATTTAATTTAGATATTTTTATGAAATTTTCATAAATATAGATACAATAACCAATAAAATATAAGAAAAATTAAACTTATAAAAAATTTATATTTTAAAATTTTCATATATAAAAAACAAATTATTAAATATAATAAAAAATATTCATAAAATTTTTAATTTTAGAATTTTAAATAACCTGAAACTTGAAATATTATTGTCTATATTAAATTCAAACAACTGAAAAATAAATCAAGTATTCCATCCAAAAATAAAAATCAGATGAAATATTAAAATATTCAAATCAAATTAAATATTTTTGAACACATATATCCATCTGAACTCCAAACCCATTGTATTATACAGGTAGAGTTCAAAAAAATTTCTAGGGACGAAATGGCATATCCCATCAGTTGTTTGAATTTATTTTATACTATATAAATGACGGCGTCCCATAATAGCTAATTGACTTTCTACATTCCCGCACTAATAACGACAACAATTGACAGTAATAGATAGCATAAAATAACATTAGCTTTACATACCCTATCAATCGAGTAAAAATCATCTGTATCTATATCTTTCTCATTCCTCCGGTAACTCTTGAAAAATTAATAAAAAATTATTTTTTAACTCTAACATTTTTTTAATAATATCATAAACCCTAAAAAAACAACATACTTTTAATTCATTAAACTTTAACCATAACCTCTAACATTGAACACTAAACCTTTAATTTAAAAATAAAACCCTTATTTTCTATATCCTAAACCCTAAAAATACAATATACTTTAATTTCCTTAAACCCTTAATATAATCTCTAACCTGAACCCTAATCCTTTTAAATCCTATACCTTTAATTTAAAAGTGAGATTGATGATTTCAGCGCTGTCAATCATTTGTTCCACACAAAAATGCCAGACCCATAAATAAAAGTAAAAACAGATAATAACCAAATAGTTTGGCAGAAGAAAGCAGGCATAAAAATCGTATAAAAGCTAATTGCCTGTCAATTCCAGAAAAAATATCCAAGCAAGAAGATAGACAAGATAACATAGGAAAACTAATAAGAACATAAGCATTCGAATGGGAAATTAACAGAGTAAAATTCTCTACAAAAGGATGTATCTAAGCAATTAATATTTAAATAAAAAAGCATATATAGGAGCAGAAATCCAATCTACAACTATTTAATTTTCTGAAGGTCAAAAGAAAGCAACAGGATTCAGAGATAGAGTCTCCCTTTAGATGGTGTGTGCCATCTAACATGGAAAACATCAAAGCATTAACATAAGATTTTGATTAAACACTATCACAGCCTACATTGATTATGCTATCCTCCAAAGGATTCTTTCCTACTCATCATCGTCTTCCTGCATTTGGTGAAAACAAAATCAGTAAATCAATCAATGGCAAACCAACGATTAAATGAAAACAAAATATTGAAATATTGAAAACCCACATCGCCACTGCCTTCCTCATCATCATCTTCATCATTCACCTCAGACACAGACTTCTCAGATTCCGCCTCTTCATCTTTGGAACCCTCAGCCTGGAAAGTCATCAATCATTAGCTGCCCAAACAGACATTCTGAGAATTGAATAAACTTAAAAAGAAATTTGATTTAGTTACCTGTTTCTTGTTGTAGGCTTTCATGTTCTTCTCATACTCAACCTTCCGCTTCTCAGCCTTGGCTACATAAGGAGCCTTTTCCTGGATATAATGAATTGGATTCAATAAGAAAACACGAATTCGTGTACGGCTTTTGAATCTTGAAAGTTTCAAACGAGGAAATCAAATACTTACAGCTTCGGACAAGCTCTTCCACTTTTCACCTCCAGCTTTACCAACCTGAAAAATAAGCAAATTTATCCAAGTTAAACTAATAACATAAGATGAAGCCAAAAGCCAAAAGCATACAGTGTGTTGATGACACTTACAGCAGCGACGGATTTATTTTTAGGGTGATCCTTCTTGTACTGCTCACGGAATTCCTCCCTAAAAAATTCAAAACGAAACACTAATTATATGAGAAAACGAGAATAAGTCAACACAATCATTTTTGCTTTGAAAATAAGAAGAATAGCTTTAATTGACTTCTTCCGTTGTGATTTTTACAAAGAAAAGAGACGAAAGAATTTCAAACTTCGCAAAGTTTAAAAAAAAAATCATAAAAAGAAATAAAAACGACAAAATCAGCGGATAATCATTATCGATAGCGAAAAAAAAGTGGAAGGAGAAGAGAAAAAGGTAAAATTACATGAACACAAAGAAGGCGCTAGCAGGCCTCTTAGGTTTGTTTGGATCCTTAGCGGCCTTCCCCGATTTCTTCCCGGCTTTCGGTTTCACGCTGAGCCTATCAAAAATTCAAAAAAAAAAAAACTTAGTCAACCGATAAAAAAATTCAGAACTCTCATCTAGATCTCAGAAAACGCGATCTGAAACTCACTTGGCGCTCTTCGTATCTGACTTAGATTTTCCTCCCTTCATGTTGAATCCTACAAATTAAAACCTCATATCAGTGAAAACGGCGAGAAAATTGGTGTATAAAAACGAGGAAAATCATCAAAAATCAGCAGGAAAATACCTGTACGGTGAGAGTTAGGGTTAGGGTTAAAGGAAAAAGAAACGTGGGGGAAACAAAGAGAGAGAAGGAATGGATAGGGGAACGAGTTGGGATTTGGAGGGGGAAAGGCGGAGATAATAAGTTAGGGTACAAATTGAAATTCAATTGCGCACGAAATGAAAAATGGGGGTTTGGGCGGGATTTGGGAATTTCATGCCACGTCATCGATCCTTGTGCTTTTACATGATTCGCTGCGTGGCTCCTCAGCATATGGCTTTTCCAGATTCACCTCTAGTCCTTCTGTGTTTCCATTGTGCTTCTTCGCTCTCACTTGGCTTTCGGTTTCTCATTTCTCCTTTCTTTTTGTTGACTCGCGTACTTCGTTGGGGAATTGGGGTAACTTGGTAAATTCGTGCGTTTACTGCATAAATATTAGGGGAAACTATATCGGTAATCACTCAATTATTATTTTTTTTTATTTTGGTCATTTAATTAATTTTTAGTCAAAATATTACTCATGTTATATTTTTTATTTTAACCACCGGTAGTTAAAAAATTAATTATGATGTTATTTTTCTGTTTTAATCATTCATCGTTAAAAAATTAATTGTGATATTAATGTAGATTTTTTAAAAATATTTATCATTTTTAAAAATTTTAATTTAAATCAATATAATAATAATACATGTCACTAGTTCAAAAAAATGATTTCGAGGGAAATAAAAAATTAAACTTATGTCCCTAAGGGGATAAAAAAGTGAGCCATATATCGTTCTTACTTAATTCAAATTTAAAAATTAATTAATTAAATATTAAAAATTTAAATCATTTAAATCTTATTTTATAACTTATTTTATTTATAAAAATTCAGCTCGGTTTATAATTTACTCACCCCTAGTCTCGCCCATATGTGCAATTAAATTAAACTTATCATTTTTGTCAAACAATTTATTTGATTGAAAAAATATTTTATTATTTTTTAAATAATTAATTAAGGTTTTAATATTTGTATAATTTATATTTTAAGCTCACTTTTTTATTCATTTGTGAGTTGGAAGTTGGAACTTGAGGGCCGTTTTTTATTCAAACGTGATATTGAAAAACAATTAACCGATAAATACATAGCCCAAGTAACGCAGCCTCCCTCTAGACAAAATATAATGGGATTTAGCTTTATTTTTTTATGTTATTGCTAAATAATAATTTTAATTATTTATTTAAAATTATATAAAAAAGTAATATCATTAAAATAATGTTTATTACTTACTAATTTTTTTAAACTAATATAATACTTATTAATTCATGTTATTAGTTTAATTAAAGATTTAAATAAAAATAATATTATTATTTATATTACTTCTATAAATAGTTTTAATTTTATAATAATATAATTTATTTATGAAGAATGTTGGTTAAGAAGACACAACGATGATGGTCATTGTCGATATATCAAATAAAAACATAAAATTGTGTTAAAATTAAAAGAACGATAAAAATATATATATTATGAGTTATGTTCGATTATCGTAATTTTTTTATTTTATTAAAAAATAAAAAAAAAACATTTTTAAACTTGAAATTCTTCATTTAAAATGAAAAAATAACCTCAAAAAGTCAAAACATGAAGAGACTTGCATGATTATTTTTTAAAAAAGTATTTAATTAAAAGATTGATAAACAAAAAGAAAATTGAATATTAAAAAAAATACATAGTTAAATTTTATATCTTAAACCCGAATTTTCATATATTTTTTAATTAGTTATTATAGGTATAAGTAATATATGTTTTAGAATATAATTTTAATTATTGAATAATAATTTTTTAATCATTGTATTGTAAATATTGATATTCGAATTTATAACTTTCAAAAACAATAATCGTTTTCTCAACTATCAAGACAAAATAATTCATACAAATAAAATGACAATTTTATTATATTAAATACCTAATTAACTTAAAATTATTTTAAACATATATCTAAAAATACAATTTAAAAATAATAAGCACCGATTCGAAATCTTCCTAATTATACGGATATTCAGATGTTTTAATTTTGGTATTTTTTTATGTTTTTACTTGGAAATTAAAGATCGAATATTCAAACGTAGTTGACGGCTCCACGATTGCCACTGGTCCAAGCTGCCAAAAAAGTTGCCATAGTCAGACATAAAGTTTACCCGCGCAACCCGGCAGTGCAAATCTGCTAATTTATGCAGTTTTTCGCTCCCTTAATTGCTCACTTCTCTAATCAAGTGTTGATACTAATTACCATCTTTGATGCCGCTTCTTCCTCAATAAATTGAATCCGGGATTTCAACGGGAAATTGTATTTATTTTCTCGAGAAAATGGAGTGGGAAAATCAAGAAATCCAACAAGCAGAAGACTATTTACGGTACCAAATCCAGAACGGTGTTTGCGGGAAAGTGATGACCGATGAACAGGTAGAGGAATTGAGGAGACAGATCGTTGCCTACTCTTCTATTTCTGAGCAGCTCGCTGAGTTGCACAAATCCATGTCTGCCCATCACGATTTTACCGGTTTTTTCTTTTCCTTCACTGTTTCCCCTTATTTTACAGTCTTCTTTAACTTTTTCTCTTCGTTTAGTATTCATTTTTCTGTTTTCTGGTTCAGGAATTAGATTGGGGAATCTCTACTGTGATCCGATTTCAGCTTCTGTCGGCCACAAGATCACGTCGAGACAACGATGGACTCCAACCGCATTGCAGCTTCAGATTCTGGAGAATATATACGAGCAAGGTACGGGGACTCCGAGCAAGCAGAAAATCAAGGAGATAGCATCTGAATTAGTGCAACACGGTCAGATTTCTGAAACGAATGTGTATAATTGGTTTCAGAATCGACGTGCTCGTTCGAAAAGAAAGCCACTGGCCTCTACCGGTTCCGTCAATGGAGAAACAGGATCACGTTCGGAATGTGCTGGGGCCAAAGATAAGATGACGAAACCAGTAATTTCAGACTTCGGTGATGACGTTGGAAACGAGGTTAAATGTTTCTATTTCCAGAATTCCGATACAGGTACTAAAATCTTTATTCTTTTAAATAATCACTCTCTCGTTGTGAAGTAGATAATTATGTTTCAAATTTAAAATCATCTATTCTAAAAAAATTTAATCAAATCAGTGATCTCTGGTGATCTCGAATTGAATCGAGCTCGAATTCAGCTAGATTTGGTTTAAAAACAATTATATTAAGTTTGGTTTGAATTTAAGTCTATGTGAACTCAAAATGTTAGGTTCAAGATTGTTTTGAATACAATACCATCTAATTTGACTAATACTTAAAGTTCGTCGGGTTTAGCTTATCCTCGTCTGACTCATATTGACTTGAAATGAACAATTCTATAATACAAATACACCGTGCCTAATTCATTTTTTTTTTTACTAAAAAAATATTTTTAGTACTATCTATATATACATATAATTATTTTGATTATGTTTAAAGTTTTTTGAGTCGAACCTTGTTCAGCTTGACTTATTTAAATTTTGAGTGGAGTTTGAACTTAAATCAAACTCATTTAAATCGAGCTTTTACTGAATGCAGCTTAAATACCTCTTGAATCAACTAAATTTATTATCAACTATAAATATAATCGCTCTTAACTAAAAACTCTGATTAATTTAATGTTTCATTTAATATCTAGTCTTTCAGTCTATTAAATTAATTTAGTGCCAAAAACTTGATTAATTTTCTTTGTGATCAGGTGTTGATGAGTTGATAGGGAAGGTAGAATCGTCAAGAGGATATGATTCCTACTCTCATCTAGTCGAACAATTTGGCCTACTCGAATGAGGTCCTGGCGTACTCATATTCTGTCCGTTGGATTCGAGTTTTACAAAGGACAATATAGACAATCTTAAGTTGAAATTTATATTTAGTTAAGTTAGGTTTAGTCGTGATTCATGTACAAGTTCCATGTTAATTTCAGCTAATGATATTGTTGATAATATGTCGTAATATGCTTGGTTTATGAGTAACAAGACAAGGTTTCAGGATCTTCCTAGTTTGTAATGAACTTTGGATTTGGATATCTGTTTAGGGCTTTAAACGAATAGTGTTCAATAAATTATTCGTAAGCCAGTTATATAATGTTTATTTGTTTATATTTATTAAGTTAAATAAAAATATATAAACAAAAAGTTTATCTTCATTTAAAAAATGAGCAAACATGAAGTGGCTGATCTAAAAAAATATTTGAGGGTGGACATATAAAATTTTAAAATTTCAGTGGGCATAACTTGTAAATATTTAAAAAATTTAATGATTATCTCATAAAATTTTAGAAAATTAAAGGTGAATATAAGAATTTTAAAAAGTTCAGGGTGGGCACAGACCCACTCTACCAATTAAATGCATCCACCATTGAACATGAATGAAAATATGTTTGATTTGATTATGTTTACGAACATGTTTGTTCATGAATTCGATTATAAACTCATTTATATGATGAAAATGTTTGTGGATATATCAAAATACTTTTTTTTGGTTAGAGGTGTTATATAAGTTCACGTTAAAAGGTAAGTTTTATTTTGTTTCTTTTTGTTTTATTTATTTATCATTAATTTAAGAGTAAACTACACGGATAGTCACCATACTATGGAGTTACTATCGATCTGAGCATAATGCTTTAAAAATAATCAAATACATTGTTAAACTATTAATTTGGTATTAAAATAGCCATCGATCGTTAGAAATTAACGGAGCAGCTGACGTGACTGTTAAAAATAATTGGAATAATTACACATTTACTCCTATTATTCATATATTTTTATAATTTATTCATAATTTTATTATAATAAAATAATATAATTATTTAATTAGATGATGACACGTGTCACCACCTAATTGGATTACATTTACTCTTCGTTTTTGTCACTTTACTAGAAGGAAAGAGACTTTGATGTTCGGTAACAATTGTAACTATTATATTCGTTTGTGTATGGAACTATCCTTCAGTTTTTGGTTTTCTGTTATTTTTTTAAAAATAAAGACGATTCCATTTACTAGTTGGAGATCGTTTTGGCCTTTTCATATTGTCACGGACCGTGAGTCGTGACTACGCGGGACCGAGCGAGATGCTTTCTGGTGGTGCGTAAAGCTTGGGAGCGGGATAGCATTAAGAGTGTAGTACGTGCCGAGCAGCCGTCCCATCTGGGATGGACGCGCTGATCGTGCACCACATTGGTCGGGAGCTGTCTCCGCTTCCCTGATGAGCCCATGGGAGGGCGAAACCAGTAAGCATCGGAGATCGTTCAGGCTGATCCTCGAGCATGCGAGTGTCCCGAGGTGTCGCACGGGTAGAAGTCCCTGCGCGAAAACTCTGACCCAGTGACAAGTGGTATCAGAGCGAGGCTGTGTGCTAGCTGTTGGGCTGACCAAGCGCCCCATGTGCTGCGGAGCGAGTCATGAGGACGAGCGTGTTAGCTCGCACCCCAAGAGAGGAGGATGTTCGCGAGTGGGTGTGGGTTCTCTAGAGACGAGGACGGGTAGGCAGAAAGCCACAGCGAAAGTTCTCCGGAAGGTCGAGCTGCAATGGGAACACCTGGTATAGTGGCGAGGCCCATGAGGTGGTTGCGATCTTCAATGGGAACACCTGGTATAGTGGCGAGGGCCATAAGGTAGTTCAATGAGAACACCTGGTTATAGTGGCGAGGGCCATGAGGTGGTTGCGATCTTCAATGGGAACACCTGGTATAGTGGCGAGGGCCATGAGGTGGTTGCGATCTTCAATGGGAACACCTGGTTAAAAGTGGCGAGCGGCCATGAGGTGGTTGAGATCGGCAATGGGACACCTTGTTGAGGTGGCGAGTGCCATGAGGTGGTTGCAAGTAGACCTGTACCCGACATTGGAGGGTGGCCCCAGTTAGTGGGCGAGTTTGGGAGAATTGCACACTAGTTCCTGGCACGTTTCAAGAGAAGGTCAAGAGTTTTCTCCCATGCACGAGGGCGTGCATAAATTGGGTGGAGGAGAATGTCACGGACCGTGAGTCGTGACTACGCGGGACCGAGCGAGATGCTTTCTGGTGGTGCGTAAAGCTTGGGAGCGGGATAGCATTAAGAGTGTAGTACATGCCGAGCAGCCGTCCCATCTGGGATGGGCGCGCTGATCGTGCACCACACTGGTCGGGAGCTGTCCCTGCTTCCCTGATGAGCCCATGGGAGAGCGAAACCAGTAAGCATCGGAGATCGTTCAGGTTGATCCTCGGACATGTAAGTGTCCCGAGGTGCCACACGGGTAAAAGTCCCTGCGCGAAAACTCTGACCCGTGACAATATGTATTGTCTTTTCAAGGTTGGCAACCTGGAGTACCAGAGGAGCAGCACTCTGGGATGAAGAGTGGGACAAGTTTGAAGATGAAGATACTTCCATTACTGTTTTAGGATTCTGCAAATGAATTTTTTCTTAACTTGACAGTGTTCTGCAACAATTTTGTGTGGCTTTTTCACTTAAATTTCAGGATTTGGCAATGAACTCGCCGTAGATGTGAAAAATGTGTCCGACTCTCAGAGAGGAAAATCATCTCCAGATGATAGTTTGACCCCTGATTCCTCTTATGTGGATGGAAAAACTGGGAATCTCTTCAGTGCTGAACATGCCGTTCTGCCTACACACACAGTGAAGATGAATCTGCCAGAAGTCCTCATGGTAGTCCTGCGGAAAGAAACTCTGTAGGAAGTCCATCTTGACGATTTTCTGATGACCATTTTGAAAAGAGTACCGAAGCAGAGTCAGAAAGAAACCGGTATGGATGTATATATTTTTTAAGTTTGTTCGCCGACTGTTGTTCTCTTTTTTTCTTACTAAGTTCCTTTATTTTTTTGCTGGACAGAAGTTTTGATGAATCAGGATGGGGGACCTTTGATAATGATGATACAGACTCTGTGGGGATTCAATTCTGTTAATACCAAGGTGACCCTGCACTTCTTAAAGCACACTTATATTTTTGGGTTTGATGGATATGGTAGATTTGTCATTTATGTACAATGCTGAAACCTCGTGTTTACAGCTCTCGGTAGCAAGGCAGAAACCCTCAGCAAACTCTGTTCCTTGCGTGTTTAACATATTTTTATGCGTGTATCCATGATCCAGTCTGACGTATTGAAATATATTTACTCTCGATCGGGCGGTTCAAAGATTTTGGGAGCTCTGTGCAATTCATTAAAATATGATCTTTAAAAGTAATTGTCCATGACTTCCACTAGTTATAGAATTGTATCCCTTAGAAGCAAATGTCCTTTCTAGGGGCTCTTGTGCGATCGTTTCTATTGCGTCTGTCTAAAACCTTACTAGTTCTACTGAAACAATAGTAATAGTAATAATCAATAAGATTCTATAATCAATTATCGCATTTAAAAAATAATTATAGCATTTTAACAATTATAACTAATCTTTCTTAATAACGTTTTCAAAAAATTTCAATAAATTTCGAGATTAACATCATATAATGAATGTAGTTTATCAAAATTTGGGGCCCTCTTTTTCGGGGCCCTGTGCGGTCGCTCCTATTACGCCTGTCCAAAACCCCCACTGCTCTCGATCTTTAATGTTACATGGCAGAGCTCGGACTTGGACAAGCACAGAGATTTTTTCGGATCAAGCGATTTTGGTGTACACACAAGAACAGAATCCCCACGAGCGGATACCTTTTATGATAAGAAGAGTTCGTTTACATTCGATGATTCGGTTCCCAGCACTCCGGCCTCCAAGTTTGGGAACTCCACATCAATGGATTTTGACAGTTTCTCAAGGTATGATTCTTTCAGCATGCATGACAGTGGATTTTCAACACAACCCGATAAGCTCACGAGATTCGACTCCATAAACAGTAGCAAAAACTTTGGCAGCGGGTTTTCACCACAACCCGAGACGCTCACTAGGTTCGATTCCATAAATGGCAGCAAGGACTTCAGCCATGGATTCTCATTTGATGACTTCGACCCGTTCGGCTCCAGTGGCCCATTTAAAGTCTCGTCGGACCATCATAGTCCGAAGAATGATTCTGATAATTGGCATGCTTTCTAGTTGGTAAACCAAAAGAGATAAAAAAGAGATGCGATTTTTCCGCGGGTTCTATTCATTTTCGTGATTTTGTTGAGTTTTGCGGTGTTGTGTCTAATGTTTCCCACCATTTAAACTCTTATCATCACATAATCAGGTTCGTTCATCTTTAAGTAACTATTTGATAACTTCGCACTCATTAATTATAAGTAAGTAAGAAAGAGGTAATGATTTACCTTAAAAAATATGAAATAGATGAATTTGATTGAGGATGACATAATGGAAAGAGTTCACGATATTATTTCATGCGGAATTGCCATCGGAAAATAATGAAATTGGATTTTTGGGTGTCTAATATTTGTGCAACAGAAAAAATGTTTGGTAAAAATAAATAAAAATTTGTTCTTAATAATGAAAATACTTCGCTTTTAGAATTATATTCTGCTATGAATTATGAAAGCTCACGCCCCCAACGGCTAACACTATGTCTACAATTCTTCCTTTTTCGAAAAATCAACATGCATATCCGAGCGAAGGGGAGTAGTATGCATTGTGCAGAGTTACCAGAATGAAACAACTATTTTTCATCCCTTACCGCCTCCCAGTTTCTTGTCGACCTTATCAAAAGCGTAGAGTATTTCCGAGCGCGCGTTTGCCATCTCTACAAGTGTCTCCAGTGCTGCAATATAGTATAATCATGTAAAGAAAGTTTCATCTTGTACCGGATATGTTCAAGAGCATCGAGTTAAGTGCGCACCTGTCTCAAATGATAGCTGGGCAGACCGAAGCTTCGGAGAGACTAGAGTTCCAAACACCGAAAGCGATTTAGATCTCTCCTTTTGAACCTAAACCGAGACAAAAAGTTTTCAAAAATGATTCCGTGTATTTGTTCCTATACCCAAATTTACTACTAAACAATCAAATTCGACAGGAAAACCATTTATAGCTAAGGTTCTTTAACAAATAAATGATAGAGAAAGGTTTCTAGTTCACCCTCGAAATTACTAAAAGAGAGACATCGCCAGCCACTTTAATGACAAAGATTAGCATGCCCAAAAATTTCAAAACTTAAATCGAATGCAAAACAACAAAATTGTGCAACAGCGAGAAATAAAAACACACCACAATCCAAAGGTATGTCCTAGTTTTAAGTAAAAACAAAACATAACCATAAACTAGCTCTACAAGAGTGGTAGGATATTTACTTGGTCATCAATTTCACACGACGCTTTATTCTCAGACGATGTCTTCTCCTCTTAACACAAACAGAAGAAAAGAGAAGGTAAGAAACCATACCAAACCATTACAAAGCAAAATCTTTAACAACTATTATTCCAAAATCATTTTTGGCAAATAGTTTCAGACTTTCAATTTATTGTAGGTCTATGTGGTATGCTTGTTAACAGCCGAAATGAGTGTCAAACTTCTATATAGATGATGAAAAACATACCAGAAAGCTGTGCACCGCCCCGATGTCGTAGCTGTGGATGCAACTGGTCCTGGCTAGATTGTTTCTCTCCCAAAAATTGCTTCTCATTACTAGATGATCCCCACTTGCATAATGTAAAGTGCGGTTCTACGCAGTCGACTATTACAAATCACAAATCAAATAAGTTTCGTATAGAAAAAAAAGATAGAAAACAAATAAACCATATGACCAATTTCAATATGAATGAGAATTGAATGCCACAACAATATAACCTTCTCCACTCTGGTTTGCAAATCACTATTTCGAAACAACAAATTAAATCCAATTCCAGTTGCTATTGCAGCTAAAGCTGATAAATACCTTTCCCCTTATCTTGGGTGACAAGCAATGTTGTAGCAGCTGAGTGAGATGTATGGTCCAACAAGACGGTATTCACACGATAAGCACCCATGGAGTGTCGTGCACTTGCAAGTTCCAGCCATCCCTGTATTTGGTACTTCATTTGTTAAAATTAACAAAATAAACAAAGGCCTATATCCCAAATGAGTACCTCAAGTATATCAACTTTGTCATTTAGGTACCTATAGTGTTTTTTGGTCAGAATAGGTAACTAAAGTTTTTTTTTCTTCAAATAGGTACCTGGAATATTTTTTGGTCAAAATAGGTACCTAATAATAATACATACCTAGAATTGGAAAACAATATATACTTTAGTTACCTAAATGAAAAAATGATATAATTTCTATACTTCTTTGTAATATAATCCCTAAACAACAAAATCACAAGATGAATTCTAGGTGACATGAACAAGAACTACAAGTAGACAAGAACAATCATGATTCAGGGGTGAAACTTTGATCGTGTTTCCGTTCACTTGGTATCGGTAATGAACCTAACTAAGATTCAATTCTATACCCAAATCAAGTTAAAATCTCATCATTTGATCAGTTCAATCGAATATCATAAAACAAAATTCAGAAACGATGTTTAAGGGTTTTATTTTACCTGGCGAAGTGTGGAAGATAAAGAATGAATGAGAGTCAAATAAGCATCCATGGAATCCATAAATTGTAAAACATCAGCATTCTCATCTCCTGCTTGTTCAGCAGCTTGCCCATTCTCCAAGGTTGGTGCTTTATGATCTGCTACTTCCATCTTCAAAAACCCACAACACCTTGCACAGTTGCAGTTGCCAATTCCCAGAGATTCCCAGAGATTGAATCTAACACATTGGGGGAAGATGGATTACAGAAAGTAAGTGGATTTTGTGCTACTATAGAATAGATTAAGGAAAAAGGCCCAAACTCATCACATACCTAAGCCCAATATCCTTGTGACTATGTGCCAATGGGGATTTTTTTCTTAATTTTTGTATAATCACCTGTATATATAATTTATTGATCGATAAATTCGAATTTAGTTTTATAAAATATATTATATGTAATTCTTTTAATTAATTTATTTTGTTTATTATATTAAATTTTAAATATTTTATTAAAAACATAATAACTTGTCCTATTAGATCAACTTGTAATTACGTAATTAAAATAAAGTTTTAAAATTACTGATACTAGTCTATGATAAAAGAAGGATCGTTCAGGTGAATTAAGATTTTTATAAAATTTGAAAAATAGTTAATTTTTAATAAACCAGAGTTTAAGGACTAAATTGATAATATGCAAATCAAGATTTTAAAATTAAATTTTAATATTTTTGTTATTTTTAACTCTTTAATATAAAATTAATTTAATCTTTTAACACGCAAAAAAAAACGTATAAAAATAACCAAAATAATCTCTTAATTAGTGCCATCATTATGTAGAACAATACATAATTAAGGGAATCTAGAAGATGAAAGTGGTCCCCAATCGCATAATTGTGTTTATGAATTTGATTATTAATTACACCGAAATGATCTCAACAGACAGTTGTCGGTCCAAAATTCAGAAAATTAAAAGATCCGAAAATATTCAATCTCTAATATAAGATAACATGAACTGTTACATAAGTTTACGTTAGTCCCATAAATGTTCGTATTAATGACACATCATATTATTAGATTCTTAAATTATAATTTTTATTTTAAATTAATTTTTATTTTTAATATTGAAGTTTTATACTTAAATTGATATCTTCTTTTAAAAATTGATTTTTTAAATTTTTAAATATTTTAATTTTATCTTTAAATTATTATTTATAATTCAAAATTATCCGACTCGATGACCCGAAACAAAAATAGCGGATAATTCTCGAAAAAATACTCGACCGGGTCGGGTACCCGACTCGAGAATTAGTGGGTCAGGCTTGGATCAAAAGTTTTTAATTTTCGGGTACCCGACCCAACTAGTTTTATTATATATTTTTTAATTTTAAATTATATTTTTTATTTTAGATTTCTTTAACATTTATATATAAAATTAAATTTAAATTTTTAAATTAGTTTTATGTTTGTGTTATATATTTTTAAGTTTTAAAATTTTCAAATATATTTTTATTAATTTACTAATATCGAAAGAAAAACAAGATTAATACTTTTAACGTTATTTTAGTGATAAAATTTAATAAATATAGATGTTTATATACATTTAAATATTTTAAAATTAACTTTAAATCACTCATTTTTATATTTGGTTATGTATTATAAATTTTTAAAATTTATATGTTTAATATATTTTTTAATTTTAAAATAAAAAATAATTGTGAACCGGGTAAACGTTACCCGAATAGTCGGGTATCCGATTTTTACGGGTACTCGATAACAAATACTCGATTTAAATGGATTGAGACACAAATCGAATTTTTATGACCCGAAAAAATCGAGTACCAAGTAATGAACACCCCTAATATTATTATATAATAGATATAGATATTTACCAATTCCCTTTTTAAAACGACTTTATTATTATGAGACCTGGTTAGTATATACTAATAATTTTAAAATCTTTAAGAATAGAATTAGAATACTCAAAATTTTGTGTGACCAATTTGAAATGAGTGGTATAATTTGAGGATAAAACTAAAATATATAAAAGTTTTAGAATTAATCTAAAATAAAAAACATAATTCAAAAATAAAATTAAATACTTAAAAATTTAAAAATTAATTTAAAATAAAAATCATAATTTTAAGACATATGCAATTAACTCACTTCAAAATAAAAATAAAAATAATCTTTATTAAATAAAATTATCTATAAAAATATGTTTGTTTTTCCCAATAATTAAACAAGATTGATTAAAATAACAATGTATAACTAAAAGTAAAGAAAACATGCATGTTATATTTATAAATTATTATTAAAAACTAAAAATAATATAGATAAGAACTAAATATAGAATATATTTTTCATTGTTGTATATTTTTCATTCATTTGAATCAGAAATATGACTGATCTTTACTCTTTTGGGACAAATTTTCTGATTTTCCATATCTCAGATATTTTATTTTTAATTTAAGGGCAAACTATATAAGGTAGTCACCAAGTTTTTAGAACATTCATTTTAGTCATTAAAATATAAAATATCATTATAATCACCAAATTTAAATTTATTTTCATCTCAGTTACTAAGTTTTTAATTCATTTTAGGGTAAACTAACCCAGTGACCATCGAACTAATTAGAGATACCTATTTTGGCCACCCAACTAACGAACTCGTCAATCAGGCCATATAACTTTAAAAACCTACCTATTTGAGTCACCGCCGTCAAAATTCTAACAGAAAAAGTCACGGCGGTGACATAGCAGTTAAATAAAATTTTGTATAATTACACATTTAATCCTTGTATTCTATTTATTAACCTGATTGGAGAGAGATAAGAGAAAGAAATAAAATATACAAATTTGAGAAAGCTAAGATTAGAACCTAGAAAGTTAGTTTCTAACACCCAAACCACCAGGCTAAAGCTAATCTTACAACATGTTTCACAACACACTTTATTTGAGGATTACTTTACTGGGAATCACATTAAAGAGTATAAAATGAAATTAACGAGATTTAAAGTCGATTGATATTCGAATTAAAATATATAAATATTAAATATCTAATAAATTTGATTCGAATGTTAAATTAACGAATATTTAAAATATTAAAATATTAAATCATAATATACAAATATTTAATATTCGAATTAAAATATTCAATTATTTAAATATTTGAATCAAAATATCTAAGAATTGAATATTTTAAATACTCAAATCAAATTTAACATTAAATAATAGTTAAAATATTAGATATTTAATATATAAATTTTAAATTTAATGTTTTAAATATTCAAAATAAATTTGAATATTTAAAACATTAAATTTAAAATTTATATATTAAATATCTAATAAATTTGATTTGAATTTTAAATTAACGAATATTTAAAACAATAAAATATTAAATCATAATATACGAATATTTAGTATTTGAATTAAAATATTTAAATATTTGAATAAAAATATTTAATAAATTTGATTTGAATGTTAAATACATAATTATTTTATTTTAAATATTAAATATTTTAATTCGAATATCAATCGACTTTAAATCTCGTTAATTTTATTTTATACTCTTTAATATGATTCTCAGTAAAGTAATGGTTAAATTAATGTGTTGTGAAACATTTTATTGGATTAGGTTTAGCTTGTAGGTTTAAGCATTGAAACCAAATCTTAAAAGTTGTGGGTTCAAATCCTTACCTTTTCAAATCTGTATATTTTACTTCTTCCACTTATCTCTTACCAAACTGTCTTTTATTGACTGAGGGAGTATTAATTTTCTAATAATTTTTTTCAAGTTATTATATTTAACGAGATAAAAAACTAAAAATTTAATGATTTTAATGAGATTTTTAATTTAGTGACCAAATTAAAAATATCTTAAAATTATGTGACTACCAATGCAGTTTACCCTTTCTTTAATTTAATTTTCTCCGCTGCTTCTTTCGTTTTCCATTCATTTGTTTTCTTCTCAACTCCAAAAGGAAAAGACCCCATCAATCATCACCACTTTCTCAAGACATCGAAGGAACCAAACCCTAATTCAAATTCCTCTGAAAATCCCCAATTTCAATCATTTCATGCAGCTCAAACAACTTATGGGAACAATCCACTTCGTCCCTTTAATCCAACTTCAGTTTCTCTTTGATTCTTCGAGCTACAACTAGATTTTATTTTTTTTTAATCCAAAACATCCTTCATATTCCTTTTTCTATTGTCTATCTTCAACATCAACAGGGTATGATTCAATTTTCCCCTTTCTTTTGTCAGCTTTGAATTGCAGCAAATTGCTACCTTTTCTAATCTAGAGTCCCTACTTTTACTTGGTTGAGGTGAAGTTATTGTTAAGTCTTCGATTTGCTAGATGCTTAACAGCTTGCAGTTAGATTATAATCTAAATTCATTGCTTACTTGAGTTAATTAGGATTTATAAGTTGAGCTTTTGGGTTCTGAGAAGAGATTCTCTTTTTCTGTATGCTTTGTTTTCCATGTCAAAATTCTGCTGCAACCATTTATGGACGAGCACTTAGTTCTTACTTGTTAGTTTCAAATTGGAATCATGTCTAACTTTTTTCATATCAATGCTTAGCGTTGTTAATTGTCACATAGTAGCTCCTTGATTTCTGGTTGGTCCCTTGAACTTTGATTTTACTGTTTTTATTTTTTTCCTGCCTTCCTCCTAATGATTTCTGGAAAAAAACGATTAATGATTAGTTTTAAATTTCCCCTAGTCTTATGCATCACCTTGGCAAGCTAATGGAGGGTTAAATTGGAATCGTGTCTAACTTTTTCGTACCAATGTTTACGTTGTTAAATGTCACACAATAGTTTCTTGAATTTTAGCTGAACCCTTGAACTTTGATTTTGGTGTTTTTAGTTGTTTCTTGCCTTCCTTCTAATGATTACTAGACAAGCTTTCTCGTTAGTCTTTGGCATCACCTTGGCAAGCTAATGTAAGGTTACATTGGAATCATAACCTAACTTTTTCATACCAATGCTTAGTGTTGTTGAAGGTCATATTGTAGTTCCTTGATTTTTAGCTGAATCCTTGAACTTTGATTTTTGCTGTTTTTAATTGTTTCCTGCCTTCTAAGTTCTAATGATTTCTGGAAAAACAACTAGTGGTTTTAGATTTCCCCTCGTCTTCTGCACCGCCTTGGCAAGCTAATGGAGGGTTAAGTTGGAATATTTTCTCTCTTTTTCATATCAAAATAGTAGCTCCTTGATTTTAGGGAGCTGTGATAAAACTAAAAATTTTGGAGGGACAAAGCTAATTTTTTTAAAAGGGCTTAATTAAATAAATAATTTTTAGGAGTGGTGTCAAAAGTTCAATTTTAACACTTAACTAAGTTTTAAAAGTCATAAATTAAAATTTTGATATTTGGGAGGGACAGAAAACGAAAATTTTCCATTAACCAAATGGGGGCAAGGCTCCTCCCCCTTCCTCCGCTTTGTCTCTGTTGGAAAGCTAATGTATAGTTAAACTGGAATCATGTCAGTCATACTGTTTTTTTCTCCTGCCAAAACATAGCATAATTTATGGTCATGTAGTAGCTCCTTGATTTTTGTAACCCTTAAACCCGACCTAAAATAAATAGATCGAATCTAAAAAGTTACGTTTGAAAACTTTACCCTCAAGAAATCAATTTTAAAAAAATATATACTTTAATTTAAAATAAAATTATAATGATAATATAAATATCTCAAATGTCTTAAAATTTTCAAAATAATAAATAATAACCTGAATAACTAAAAATAGTTTCGTATTTTATAATACAAAACTGAATAAAATTTGAGATCCTCCAAGTACCGCATCGCCTAAAGTTTAAAGATCTGTAAGAGAAAACCTAAGAGAGTGTGTCTCTAAAGTGCAGATAAAAACAAAACACTGTTTACAAAATTATTTATCAAAAGTAATATTTCAAAAAAATAAAAATAAAATACAATTCACATAAATAATTTTGTCAAGAATAAAGTTATGGAAAAATGCAAATCATGATGTATGAATGATATCATACGCACAACACAAATCCTAACTACAACGTCACCAATCTGAGTGGAGGAGTCCCCCAGAACCTCACCTACAACGTCACCAAAATCTTAAGGTGATCTTAGGCTTCAAGAAAGCTGTCACGACTTCCTCCGTACACAATCTCATCCCATGCACACAATATAATGTAACATGATTTGAAAATTCGAAAACAATTACAATTCAATCCAAAATCACAATTTATCTGAAATCTCAATTTATCCGAAAACACAATTCACAAGATATAAAAATCATATTTACTGTTAAAAATGTGAAATTTCAAATTTGAAAATTTTAATATTTCTCAAATCGTAATGACATGTATGCATGGTAACACAAATGCATAATCAAAATCACAATACAAAAATTAGATATGCTAACAAAATAGGAGTATTTTTCTAAAATAAAATATTAAGCATGTCACAGAAAAATATATTTTTTGGAAAAAAAACATATAGTACCAGTAAGAGAACACAACTTAGCCAAAGCAATTCAAATTACTGTATAATAAGGTCTTGAACTCGAACAAAAATAAACAAGGAATATATAGGCTTTAGAGAATCTTGATGAAAAAAATAATTGAAGGTTTTCTCTCAAACGAAAATATGTATATATAGAGAAAAAAATAACTAATTTCAATTAGAATTAGAATTCTAACCATAAAAATTTAATAAAATAATAATTAAAAAAAGATTACAAAATTTTAAAGGGATTTTCTTTCTTTATCTAAAACTTTATATAATATATTATAAATAAAGAGTTTTGATAAAACAATAATTAAAATAAAACAATATTTTTAATAAAGAATTTTATCCAAAAAATTCTCTTAAATATAGAAAATCAATTTAAAACCCTCAAGAAAAATTAAGAACCCCGCCTTCTAACGTTTGTTCTCTCATTGGTTATTCAAATTGCTATTGTTAGTTAATAGTGCAAGTTTCTAGTAAGCCGATTATTTGTTAAGCAATATTTTTTTTCATTTTTGCAGTGACTATATATAAGTCAGATGGCTGCGAGCTGGGATGGAAGTTATGACCCTGGCAGTCAGTCAGATGATAGCCATCATTTCGAGAGGCTGCACATTGAGCCCCTTTATGATGCATTTGTTTGCCCTTTGACGAAGCAAGTTATGCGTGATCCTGTGACATTAGAAAATGGCCCAACGTTTGAACGTGAAGCCATTGAGAAATGGTTCAAGGAATGCAGGGAAAGTGGAAGAAGGCTGGTTTGCCCATTGACCCTGAAAGAACTGAAAAGCACTGATCTAAATCCGAGTATTGCTTTGCGGAACACCATTGAAGAGTGGACAACTAGGAATGAAGCAGCCCAGCTTGATATGGCTCGTAGATCTCTTAACATGAGCAGTTCAGAAAATGATGTACTGCTGTCTCTGAAGTTTATCCAGCATATCTGCCAAAAAAGTCGATCCAACAAGCATGTTGTACGCAATGCTGATCTAATACCTATGATTGTGGACATGCTAAAGAGCAGCAGCCGTAAAGTTCGGTGCAGAGCTTTGGAGACACTCCTCGTAGTGGTCGAGGAAGATGAAGATAATAAGGTTGTTCGAAGTTAGATGTTCTCCTGTTGAGTGACAGTGACATCATTGTCGTGTATGCATCCAGGACTGGATTATTAACTACTTATGCATTATTTTTTCAGGCAATATTGGCTGAGGGGGATACTGTGCGTACAATAGTTAAATTCTTGTCCCATGAACAGTCCAAGGAGAGGGAGGAGGCAGTCTCTTTGCTGTATGAACTTTCAAAATCCGAAGCCATGTGTGAGAAGATTGGTTCTATTAATGGAGCAATTCTTATATTAGTTGGAATGACCAGCAGTAAATCTGAGAACATTTTAACTGTTGAGAAAGCTGATAAAACACTAGAAAATTTGGAAAAGTTTGAGAACAATGTCCGACAGATGGCTGAAAATGGTAGACTGCAGCCTCTTTTGACCCAGATTCTTGAAGGTGATTCTCTTTTTGCTTGATAATTTATGCTTTTCCTAACTTGCTGCCACCACAAATGTCCTCTGTTTTTGGGTGGAGTCGTGTACAGCTTTGTCAGTTGAATGCAGATCCTTTCACATAACAATAGTTGCCTCTAGCTATGTTGCTCGGACTCTTCTTTTTTCATGAAGTACCTGTGGCTGACACTCGTGTCCAACACTTGGATTCTGGGACATGACTTTTGATGATCCTCCAAAGAAAAGCTTAGAAAGATCTAGCCGTACCTGTGTTGGGTACATACCTGTGTCCGAGTAACATAGGCCTCTAGTGTCCATACATAGTCCTTAGTCCATTTGTCCTAACCCTGAAACTTGCTAGTTATTTCTTTGCTGCTTGATCTGGGACGAAATACTTGCTTGCTTTGATGATTTTTTGTTGTAATCCTGAGCTGATAATCTTTCATCTCTGAAATTTTCATTCTACTCATGTACATTTCTACTCTATAATTTATGTAAAATAACATTGTTGCAGGTACGCCTGAAACAAAGCAGTCCATGGCCGCATATCTTGGTGAGTTGGTTCTGAATAATGATGTGAAAGTCTATGTTGCAAAAACTGTTGGTGAATCTTTAATCAATCTTATGAGAAGTGGTAACATGCAATCAAGAGAAGCTGCTCTGAAGGCACTTAACCAGATTTCATCTTATGAGGCAAGCTCCAAGGTGTTGATCGAGGCAGGAATACTTCCCCCTCTTGTCAAAGACCTCTTTACCGTTGGGGCCAATCAGCTTCCCATGCGACTTAAAGAAGTCTCTGCCACAATTCTGTCCAATGTAGTAAACTCGGGATATGATGTTGACTCCATTCCTATTGGGCCAGACCATCAGACTCTTCTTTCTGAAGACAATGTCCATAACTTGCTTCATCTAATCAGCAACACCGGCCCACCAATCGAGTGCAAACTTCTTCAAGTTCTTGTGGGGCTCACTAGTTCTCCGACAACAGCTCTGAATGTTGTTGCTGCAATTAAAAGCTCTGGAGCTACTATCAGTTTGGTTCAATTTATAGAGGTTCCGCAGCAGGATTTGCGAATGGCATGCATAAAACTTCTCCAGAATCTCTCATCTTACATGGGCCAGGAATTAGCAGATGCACTACGTGGCACAGTTGGTCAGCTCAGCAGCCTAATTAGAGTCATATCAGAAAACACGGGAATTTCTGAAGAACAGGCAGCAGCTGCCGGCCTCTTAGCTGAACTCCCAGAGAGGGATTTGGGCCTCACAAGGCAAATGCTAGACGAAGGTGCTTTTCAGTTTATCATCTCTAGAGTTGTCAAGATCAGGCAAGGAGAGACTAGGGGCACCCGCTTTGTAACACCATTCCTCGAAGGACTTGTTCGTGTGCTTGCAAGGGTTACTTTTGTCTTGTCAGAGGAACCTGATGCTGTTGCTCTTTGCCGTGAGTACAATCTTGCAGCGTTATTCATTGAATTGCTTCAGGCAAATGGTCTTGACAACGTCCAGATGGTCTCTGCCACAGCTTTAGAGAACTTATCTCAAGAATCCAAAAATTTAACAAGACTTCCGGAGGTTCCACCACCCGGAGTTTGTGCTTCTATCTTTCCATGTTTCAGCAAACAGGCTGTCATAACAGGATTATGTCGAGTCCACCAGGGAACATGTTCACTTAAAGAGAGCTTTTGCCTTTTGGAAGGACAGGCTGTACATAAGTTGGTTGCACTCTTGGACCACACCAACGCAAAGGTGGTCGAAGCAGCTCTTGCTGCACTTTCCACCTTGTTGGATGACGGGGTTGCTATTGAGCAAGGAGTGTCCGTCTTATGTGAGGCAGAAGCAATTAAACCCATACTCGACGTGTTACTCGAGAAACAAACAGAGAACTTGAGGAGAAGAGCCGTTTGGGTTGTAGAGAGACTTTTAAGAACCGACGATATAGCGAATGTAGTTTCTGGAGATCAAAATGTAAGCACTGCACTCGTTGATGCCTTCCACCATGCTGACTACAGAACCCGACAGATTGCTGAGCGTGCCCTGAAGCACGTCGACAAAATCCCAAACTTCTCCGGAATTTTTCCAAACATGTGATGAATTTGTTGTATTGCTCCTTATGCATTATCGGGTGAGTAGCAATGTATATGTATTTTTCCAAACATGGATAATTTTGCCAGTAGATATTACTGTATATTGATGGATTTCCCACTTGTAGAGGGTTTCAAGAAATTGTTCATTTGTTTCTAATTATGCTATTTTCATTGACCTTCATCTCTTTGTACCAACTAATATTGTTTTGCATTTGAATGCTATATTGCCATTTCACGTTCGACGATCATCCTCAATTCTCTGCTTCAAACGAAACCTCGTGCCATGGTGGATGTTACCGGGTAACCGGTAATCGAGTGCAACATCTACAACCATTTTTCATTTTCGTCAACACCAGGAGGTGTATATAATGAGCTCTTCAAGTTGTTCATGTTTGGTTCTAGAAAAATTCGAATTTATTTTCGAACCTTAAGTTTGCAATCAAGCTTGAACTCCTAGTGCATTGTTTGGTTCTGCTGTTTGAGGCTGAGGTTAAGTAGAACCTACTATTAGTTGCAGAATGAATGAATTTTTATGCTATTCCATGACCTTTTTAACTTATGAATCATACAGCATCCAAACATTACGATTCAAATCGATTTTAAACATTGTGTTTCGAATCAATTTTCTGTGTTTTCTTTGCTCAGCCCTATTAGAAATTAGATGTTCAAGCTCAAGACAAAAAAAGTAATGAATAAACATGGCAGAAATTTATTGAAGATGCAGCAGAAGCAAGATGAAAAATACATAATCTGTTTATGAACAATGGTGTGAAGAAATTACTGGGAACACTACATTGACTGTGACTGTGCTAACACTGCACAAGCACTGGAGACCAGATGCTGTCGCCATTTTACAAATTTGTGGAAATTCGATGAAATAAATATGAAAAATTCACAGGTCGAAAGAAATATAAGTGCAAAATACCCGAACGAACAACTGTGATGTCATGTGATTTTCCGATTGAATTAAAGTGTGTTGCAGAAGAAATTATAGATGTAGCACCGCCATTGTCTTAGTCATGCAAGAAGAAGAATCTAATTCATGAGCCATGTGATTCCTAGAAATATGGCTCCAACTCATATCTGTATTAGACACATCACACACAGTGAAGAAATCCAACACCTGACCAAATATTTTAAACATTTCAACCCCGAATATTAAGTTCCTATCGGAAACGAAAACAGGGTTCCAGTCCATGGGAGCATCAGGGTGTACCGAGGCCTCAGTCCATGTAAGATACATCATATCTAGCTCCCACAATTTTCTCACCGCCTTGTTTCTCCGACCAATTTGCCCATCTCCTTCACACCAAGAGACAGAAAGCAGAAACAAGCGACCATTACAAGAAACAAGTTTTGGATAGTACTCGTGAACGTGGGGCGGAAACGTGGAGGTCTGGATTCCAATCCAGAAGCCTCTTTCTATGTCATAACCTGCTAACTTGTCATTCTCGGAGCAAACATAAAACAGCCCTTTACAAACAACCCCAGCACAAACGACACCAAAGTCTACAGGCAGCTTCTGGATATCAGTCCATTTATTTGATACAGAATCATAGATTTCACCAGAATTCAGTGGCTCATCCCAAGATCCCAGACCTCCAACAGCAATCAACACGAATCTTTTACAACCCTTCGTATTTACTCGTTCACTTCTTTGTCTGATAAACTTGTATGATTTTCTATTTGGTAATGCTGAAGGTTCATTTATATCAAAAGCATTTCTGTACTGACGTCTGAGTGAAAGCCTGTGAGGATCCTCATAAACATCTGACACCCCACCAACTCGTGAGCCAGGAAATTGCCTATCGTGTCGTTTCTGATGGCTTTGAATGATCGAGAAATCTGAACAGACCTCGGATACCCCTAAAATAGGCATTGATCTAGCGTACCTCATAGATGAAGCTTTGCGCCAAGATTTGGTGAGAGGGCTAAAGACCAATACACCCTTGTGCGTCTTGAATGAGCTCCTATCCACCCTCCCAAAATTGGTTAGGCTTGAACAACCTCCGACAATATAAACATCATCCTGCATACTGGCAACCGAGAACATGAACCTTCCTCTGAGGATATCAGCACCAATCCTATGCCATTGATCTTGAGACACATCCAGTGCAAGCATCTCCCCAGAGCAATAGCCATCTTTAACAGCCCCAAAGAGAAACAACCACGGCCTCTGACATGAACCTTCTCTTCTCATCTGCAAAAACCTTGGAGTTGTAGTCAGGTGTTTCCATTTCTTGCAAACAAGGCGGGTATTCATAAGGCTGATCAATGGTAGTCTCACTAAGCACATCTCAAGAATGTCATCTGGAAGAAAGATATGCATCCTGCTGTTTCGTACTGATTCTTCTAGATCTAAATCCTTCCTATTGCTTTTCTTCCAAAACTTCTCCTTCATTCCATATGAGAAGCAATCAAAATTATTGTCATCAATACCACAAATTGATTTGTACGCCTTTCCTTCTTCACTGGAACTTGACCTTCTCCTACAACTTGGATCACCAAACTCCTCACTAGTGTCAGCACCGACTTTGCAACCACCACCTCTACCATATAGAGGAAGACATTTCAAAGAAACCCCTATGACCTTATCCTCTTCGTCCCCTTCAGCTCTTCGGTTCTTTTTCCTCAACTTCTGGCTAACACTCCTCACAAGCCGTTTAGACACAGTCAGAGTCTCAAAATCCCGGCAAACGGATTCCTCATTTGCACTCTCAGCAAACATTATGGTCTCCAACTCTGGGCATGAAAAGGTGCACACTCATTTCTATATTGCTAGCTGCATTTTGGTTAAGTAAAGTCGTAAACCCTTGGATCTACAGAAAAAAAAAAGAACAGGCTGATGAGATTGCAGCCAGACAGGCACACATACAAAGGGGAAAGCAAATATTAGCATGGAGCATTCGAGCTATGAAAAGCAATACTAAAAGTAAGAGCCAAACAAGACAATACAGGGAGTGTGATTACCTAAAGCTTCTAAAGAAAATCAGAAAAGAAGGCAATGGAAGACGAAAGCAAATCGAAATTAATGACGTAAGAGCCAAACAAGAACAACAAATAATACTATTACTCCTACATTTTATTAGTTCCAGAAAATACATGGCGACAACAATAAACTAAGGTATAATTCAGCTAAAATCAACGTTTTCTCAGGAATAAACTCTCGTTTACAGATACATGTACTCCATTTTAAAAATTAGAGAGATTCACAGCACTTGTTTGAATCAGATCCTACTGAGATCGCCAGATTTCCTTTCCCATTTCGTTTCAAAGTAAATTAATGGCACTAATTTAGCTCAACAAATTATTCAAAATAAAAAAATTAATTTCTCGTAAACCTAAATTCTTAAAATAAAACAAAACACACACGAGAAACTTACATTGCAGCAACGAGGAATCAATGCTTGCGATCAACAAAGGAAGCAAGAAGACAGATGAAAAATAATCAAGCAGAAAGGGATCGATCATTAGAATCCATTGAAAAAAAAATAACAAAAATGAGTGTTTAGTTGGTAAAGCAACTCGGCACTGATTGAAAAAAAGCGACTCGTCAACTCAACTCAACCAAAACTCGACTCATCTCTTTCCTTTACCTTTTGTAAGCATTCTCTACTTCCTATGAAGTTTCCATCTCTATATTATACGCCACGCCTTTCACAATTTCTATTATCGTGCAAGCCAATATCACAGCCGTCGATCAATTGGACACCATCTTCGAAGATCCGCTTTAGTGGGATCGGCTCTCGATGATCTAACGGCTGAGATGTTTCTCAACGTAACAGGCAGTGATGTTTTCGTTTTTCTTAAATTATCTTAAAAAGTTGGTCAAATTTGACTTTAATCCCTCTACTATGCTGAAAATTTGAATTTAATTTCTTACTTTAATTTGAAATAATATGGGGTTTTACTTTTATAAGTTATTAAAGGTCTAAACTAATAAAGTTATTAATTACTTTTATTAAAATGATAACATTAATTATTTTATTGTTATTCGATCACATCATTAAAATAAAATAAAAAAATTAATTATCTTTATTTAACCAATAACGATTTTTTTTACAATACGTGTAGAATGTTCTAAGTCAATTTATGTTATTAGTCCTAGAGTTATGTGCAAATTTTAGATTTAATTTATGTTCTCGAATTTGATTTTTTTCAATTTATGTCCTTTAATTTAGGGTTGAAATTTTAAATTTTGAAAAGTATAAGAACTAAATTTGACATTTATCTCTTCTCAAGTCAAAATTCCCGGATCTGAAATTATTTGTTTCCTAATCCCACCCGCGACCCGATCCGGTCCAATTGCAACATAACTACGCAAGGCACCAAGGCCTGCTTTGTTCTTGCTTGTGAAGGCCCGGACCCGGATCTAGCTCCTCAAATTAAATAGCTCAACAATCGCAAATTAGCGTGCGAAAGGAAAAATTGAAGAACATTGATCGAGACTGGAGATGGCAACTTCTGTGTTATGTCTCCTTTCCATCTTCTCCATTTTGTCCATCGCGGCTTGCATCGACGAAAAATGTGCTGCTTGCAATGCCGTCGCGGTAATAATAGAGGAAATCGTTGTTTCCATATTCTTTTTTCATATTTCTCAAAATATCAGCTGATTTTTGTTTCGTTGGGTGATTTGCAGGCGGAGCTAGAGATTCAACTATCTAAGGTAAGGATTAAGGGATAAGGACTACGGACTTTTCTATTCTATATACATTTGCTTTTAAATAAATGCTACTTTCGGCAAATTGACCTGCAATTTTGTAATTAATTCGAGAATTTATGTATACGTAGGAAAAACCTAGGAATCATTTGGATATGAGACATCGACTGGACTCGAAAGGTCAACGCCAAGGAAAGGTTATTGATTACAGGTATAACAAATTTCCTGAAAAAAAAAAAACTAACATTGTTGATGTTCATGCGGCTCGTTAGTCTTGATCAAATTTCTCATCTTAGGAATTGAATTAGAATAGCTTCCCGTCTTTTTGTTATGCCGGGCGCAGTGTTGGAAGATCAATTAGGAACAGTATGAAAAGTAGGGAAAAATGAGTGAAAGAGCAATCATGGTAGGAAAGGAAGCAATAGAATAAGTGAGACATTGATCAATGAGCATAAAATTATTAACAGGGAATCACACGTCACAAAATTTGGCTGGAAATTGGGAAGAAAGTTGATAATCAACATCTTAACAAGGACAAATGGTTTGACATTTGAGATTTGTACTTTCTACTGCCACTAGGGTTTTGCTAACAGGTGTCATAACTCATAAGGTCACATTTTAGGGTGAACATATTAGGTAAATTATTTTTTCCAGTGCATAGACATTCTTTAGCAAACTCCAACACAAGTTTCATAATGCCTTTTTGCTATAATATAAACAATGAATTTCAAAAGGGAAATTTTGACCGAAGCATGTTTAATTGATAGGCAGTATATATTTACTGCTACTTATCCCCATGTGATGGATGGAGATTGCATGGTTACAACAGGCAAAGATGTTTACTTTTCATCTATGGTTTATTCCCCTGTATACTTGACACCTATGCTAAAATTTTGTCCCTTTTTTTTAAAATTAGGATGAGTGAGCTTAGAGCTGTTGAACTATGGGATGGGCTTTGCGAAAATATGCAAGATTACACTCTTGAGAAGGTAGCTCTTACTTGGACTTGCCATCTACCTTATGTTTATTCATAGGAGAATGCATCTTCAAACATGATCTTATGTTTTCCTTGAAATTATCTGAATATTTATTTGAATATCTTGTAGCAACTATGCCGTCAATATAATTATTATCAGGGCTTGTGGCAGCATTGACAAAATATGCAAATGTATAGGAATCACAACTATGTTCATATTCTCTTATATCTGTTTTTATTGTTGAGTATGGTTTACGACATAGCTTACCTAGGCATGCAAGAGCATGTTATTTCATATTTGTTTTTCACTTTGCAGATGGATTCATCTCGACGTGAGTGGATCAAAGTGGATAACTGGGGAAGTCTCACTATTGGTATGGATCATTTTACTATTATTGTTATCATTTTTTGTGGGGGTTTGGGGGGGGGGGGGGGGGGAAGTGGCAAGTATAAATAATCTAATTATGGTTGTTGCATCGCAAAAACTGGCCGGTGAAGGCCTTGATCAATCATGATCATTATCAGAGACTGAAATCATATGTTTCATTGCAAACGTGGTTAGTCCCTTGATATGATTTTGGGCTAAAAAATTGAAGGACTTATCTATGATTCATACATTTGTATGTATTGTTAATATTATAGGAGGCATAAGTTGCATGTGCGTATGCCATCCCTGATGGTTTTGCTTGATATCTCTAGGCTTTCTGTATTTCTTCCTAACCATTCACTGCGCCATTGTTTTCTACACTTTCATGTTATTGGCTACCTCTATGTTTCCCATGTTCTTAGAGATGCTGTTATTTTCTATTTCCTTCTGTCGATTGTCCATTGTTTCTTAAGTTCTAAAGTATTTCCCTATTTTTTCATTTTAATCTTTTGATAGATAAGCAAGAAGCTAGGGCATACTCGAAAGATATATCCTCTTATTGTGGACGGTGAGACTGCATGGAGTTTACAGCATTCCCCTTATCACACATTCTTATTAGAGATGTTTTTTCTTTTTTAATTCTTAGGCTGTAGTTTCATTTTGGATATAATATAATTTGAATGCCATAACCAAGTTTATATTTGTTATGGTATAGGTTACTGGAGGAAACTGAAGATGAGGTGAATTTTGAATCCTGATTGTAAGCTTAATGCATATCCAAAATATAGTAATTCTTACCTCACTATCAAATTCATGCAGTTAACAGAATTGATAAAGAAAGGATCTGTTAAGCAAGGAGATGTAAGCAAGATTCTATGCGAAGAATTGAGCGAGCACTGCAGCGGGTCAAGGTATCCATGAATTTTATTTGTTCTGTTTCCTCTCTTTTCAAGAAACCAGTTCTGGCTCCATCCTAAAGTTCCATTTCATTCTGATTTTATATAGTTTACAGTTTACTTTTGTTGCAGTTTCACCAACACTCATTGTATGGATTTCTGACATTGACACTCATTTGTATGCAGTGATAGCGATAATGATTCTGATTCCGATAGTAATGATGAACTATAGTTCACCAAAATTATCATGGTTCGTCGGGAGAAGAGATTTTAAGGAAAAAAGTTTCCTTGTGTTCAAGCAAACTGAATTGCGATTATTTAATTGAGATTCTTTCTGTAACTTGAAACAAAATTTTGCTCCTTTGGACCATATTGAGATTTCTTTCTGCAACTTAAAACAAAATCTCACTCTCTGGACCATGTATTCACTGCTTCCAGCTTCAAATAATGTGTTTTTTTTTATGCTTGATATATACATATATGTATGTATTTCATCTTCTTGCATAGTTTGGCGTGAAGGCTTAAACTGTTATCAAACATGTCCTGCAGTCGATTGAAGAGGCTTAGCACCAAGGCACCCATGGTCCATTTTTAACTATGAAGTAAGCTGAACTACTATTGCCTACAATCGCATCATCCATTTTACACAGAGAACTCCAATCATTAATGGTCAGTGATATCAATTATTTACACAGGAGGAAGCAGATGAAAGGAAAGAAAAAGAAAGAACAATGAATCCTGCAAATTGGAGGTACAACGTGAGCTATCTTAAGCGTACAGGATTTCAGAACTCCAAAAGAATCATATTCTACATGATAAGGATGTGGCCCTGGGTGAAGGATGAATGTCAGCCATGGAGAAAGAGGGCAGCTGCAGCTACTCGTAGAAAAATGCCTTGACCATTTCGCCCACCGATGTGTTCGGGTGCAATTATCTTTTTCAATCACCCCCTGTTTCATCAGTTACAGTCCAGCACACCCTTAAGTAAATTCAGCCCTTCTGATGATATGCTCCTCCGAAGACGTGTCTGTGGTAGTATTTCTATCCGAGGGGGAGGATCAGCTGAGAAACAAACCACGATCACTGTTAAATTATCACAAGTGTTGCGCTTCAACGCCTCTCTCACCAGCTCTCTCGAGCATCTTTCGGGATCGTTATGAAGCATCAGCTCTTTCCTCGCCATCGTCACAGCACACTGGCTGCTCATAACATCCCACAACCCATCACAGCCCATTATCAAGAATTCATCCTCCTCACTCAGGTCCGTCTCCTGCAGCTCCGGCTCTGCACTTAAAGGACAGGCAGATCCTTTTGGCCCCTTCATGTGCCAGTCTCCAAGTGCACGTGCCACAGATAATTGCCCATTCAGGTAGCCATCATAAATTACTCCGCCAAGTTTCTCGATTCTTATTCTTTCATATATGCAATTAGGTTTGTGGTCCTTGGACATCTCGATTGCTCTACCTCGCCTTCCCAACACAGCTCGACAATCCCCAGCATTTGCAATAACCAAGGTCCTGTAAACAGATCCTAATGTCAGAAGAAGATTCATAGAATTAACATCCAACAATGTTGCAGATCAGTGGCTCACTTACCTTCCGGAAATAAGAGCAGTTAATGCAGTGGTGCCGGAGGATACATCGAGAGAACTAGCATCTGCAAAGGCATAATCGGCTTTCAGAAAAGCACTCTTAATCGCCTTCTCCACACAAATTGGAAAATGAGAGTCTTCAACTATGAATTTAAGGATATTCTCCCTAATAAATACTGCAGCATCCGTTCCTCCATGACCGTCAAAAACCTGTCGACATGTATTCAAAAGGTTCAATTCGCAAGGGAAAAAGGATTGTGCAACATTTATAACTTTTCTGATCGCCACTCTAAACCAGGCTGCAGATTACAATATCACAGACAACCGATCTTTTCTTTTCGACCTGGATAAAACCTTCATCAACACTAACCACACAAGGCAAACAATATGATATCCATAGAAGCCATAGAAGGACATGAGTTTTTCACTACAGAATCACAGACTTGCAACCATGAAAGATAGAAAGAAGTGTGCATAAATCAGACATCACATAAATTATGATGGTTCAACTCAAAAATACATATCAGCCACATGGGGAAGGTCATATATGGTAGATTCTAACAAGCATACCCCATAGAAAGCTCCTGGCGAAGGGAACTTTGCAGTCGTTTCCAGATGTCCGAAAAGATCATCTATGCAAATATGCTCATCCTCCATATACTGTTTGGGTCCTATTTCAGCGCAGCTTCCTGATCGCAGGACAGGCAAAAACTCGGTTTTTTCATCAGAAGATGACTTGTGAACTACGATACCAACATCGAATTCCTAAAGAAGAGAAAAGCAGTAAGTCAAAGCAGTATCCTTATGCAATGTAGCACAATTTTAAGTGAATTTTCAGTTTAAACTAACTAAGCTGCATTCAAATGTAGAAAGTACTTAAAGCTAAGGCTCCTACTACAATTCATAATGATCAAAAGGAGAGATCAGATTCGGGAAAATATTAAACATACCAAATTAGCCTCAGCAATCATCCTCCCCGAACTCACACAATGCTGCCTAACCGAGAGGTGGCGCGGAGGTTTCCCGAGAGCAACTTGTTTTTCAATACCCAAATTCTCATTTTCCGTGTCTGATACATTACCCTTAGTGTAGCCACCTTCTATGATTGTCAATGTAGGTACAATATCCATACGTGCAGCTATATTCCTTTCTCAATCATAAATCAAACACCTCGGAAGAACACTTTCAAGCTAAAGCAATATAAGCCAAACCCTTTATATGAATACAACCGACTGACCGAGTTCTATATAGCAAATTCTCAGAAATGTTCCCAATAAAAGCTTGAATATTCAAAATCTATTCAACTTATAATTCTTCAGACAAAATTAAAGGTCCACGGATAAACATAATAGTAGCAAGTAAGAATAAATCACCCAAGCATTTAAAAAAACTAGAAAACCAGATGGTTGCGGAATCGAAGTCAACTCCCAGATCGAACTACCCTTAAGCAGATGGCATCAAAAAAATCCAATCTTTATACGAAACTAAGCCCTTAAATTACCCTTGATGAAGGTATCCAGCAAACCATGTAAAAATTGGAAGGGGGTTATAATAACTCGAAGCAGTTGGGAAAATTAAGAGAACCCCAGATCATAACTCCAGAAATTACTATTCAATCGATGAAAACAACATCAAAACATTCATTTCAAGAAGAAGAAAAAACCAGATGGTTGGAGCAATAACCAACAAGGTCGAAAGATTCGAGTACAGCAGAAAGGAAAAGATCAAAAAGGGGTGCAGAAATGAGGGATTTCTTGGTGCTTAGATTTTGTTGTTTGGTGAAATTGTAAGATTGATCCAAAAAAGAAAGAGGGAGCAGAGGGAAAAGGCGTCCAAAAGTGAGAATTGGATGATGAAAAAGAAAGAGAAAATAAAATGAAATGGAAGTCGTTTCCTTGTTGCTATGTGGTAGGCCACCGGCGATTCCAGGTAATCGGCTGGATCTTCTACGCTGTCGCGGGCCGAGGATGGCGCTTAGCAACGTGGCTTTCAATTATTGGTGAAAACTCAAGGTTGACCGGATGGGCTTTGTTTTTAGTTAGTTGCCCGCCAGAGCTTCCCAGCCGTTGGATCTCTGTCGTTGCTCCCTTAACGCCTTTCCAGAGCGTAGAGGTTAGGTTCGTTAACGTCCGTTAACGGAGACCTCGGATTCCCGGGATGACGTGGCCGCCTCTTATTGGATGGAAGTTGTAATTTCGGCTAAGATACTCTATACAATACAACCAAGACATCTTTCTTCTTTCTTTTCTTTTGGGTTTGATTGTGATGAACTGATGATGAGTTAAAATTGTTCCATATTATGACGTATTGTTATTATTTTTAGTTAATTAATGATTAATTCAGATAAATTATTATAAAGACTAATTTTAGTATATTAAAATTAAAATTAAAATTTTATTTAAAAAATTAAATATATCGTCGTACTAAACCATCAAATTATTAATATTAAAAAATCTCTACAAACACATCTAATTTTGCATTAAAATTTAAATAACAACCTCAGTTGAATCCTGCAATGAAATACAGTGCAGGTGATATGCATGTTGGCTGCAGCCTGCCATTTTGATCGTCTTCCCCCATAGCCATAACTTACAAAGCTTTAGCTGCTGGGTTGGTGAAAGCAGAAGCAGTCCATTCCCAGTCTTTCTTTTGGCTTTTCGGCTGCTGAGGAGGATTGTACTTTATTAGAGGCTTAGAGCTGCCTGATTTTATTATTCTGCCACTTGCAGAGTATGATTATTTTCTTTATAACTCCATTTTAAACATGCTTAATTAGTTCGATCGAAATTATTATTATTGTAACAACTTTAAGAATGTAGATTCGAACATGTTTGTTCTAGATTTTTAAACATATGCGTACAATACATACATACATACATACATACATACATACATACATACATACATACATACATACATACATACATACATACATACATACATACATACATACATACATCATGTAAGCAAGGAAGGAAGGATGGAATTCATAGCAACAAGAAACTAAATTCAAAGATGATTGCATCTGCATACATTGGGATGTTGTCCATGTCACTCTGTTGTCATTACAAAATGAGCCTGTTTTTGTTGTTGTTGTTGTTTACATGAACATTGGAAAACATCTCTGACCAGTAACTATACCATTTAGGCCTCGTAAACTTTGCATTCTTTATCTGCTGGGTTTGTTTTGCAGTAATCCTCCAAGGAGTCACCGGTTCCGGCTGCAGCCATGCCGGGCCACTTGGCTGCCACCAAGTGTGCCAAATCAACAACCCTTTGGCTGCACAGCACAGAGTAAAGGTTATTAATATACAGATTCAAATATAAAAGATTATTTATTGTTTTGCTTAATGCTCACCTGTAACCCCATTCGTTGTCATACCAGGCCACCACCTTGACCATGTCATCTCCCATGACCATAGTCAAGGAAGAGTCGATGGTGGAGGAAACATCGGAGCACCTAAAGTCCACTGACACGAGAGGAGCATCACACACTTCCAATACGCCCTTCAATGGTCCATCAGCAGCCTTTCTGAAAGCAGCGTTCACATCTTCAGCCGAAATTCCCTTCTTCGCAACGTTCACGACAAGATCAACAACTGATACATTCGGTGTTGGAACACGGAGTGCGATACCGTTGAGCTTGCCCTTGAGTTGGGGAAGCACGAGAGAGACAGCCTTGGCTGCACCTGTGCTCGTTGGTACAATGTTCAATGCTGCAGCCCTGGCTCTTCTCAAGTCACGGTGAGAAGCATCTAAGAGCCTCTGGACCATCAACATATTATTTTAGATTTCTGCTTTGCTCAAGCAATTCATTGGATACATGATTATAAATGGTAACATAATCGTTGCAAATATGCAACTTCTGAGTCCATCAATGGAGTGTTCGTGTTCAGTTAATTAGTACGATTACCTGGTCTCCGGTGTAAGAGTGGGTGGTTGTCATTGTACCCTTCACAATGCCTGCAAAGAGGTTTTGCAAAGTGAGAAAAAGGTCCATCCCCAAAGTTTAAGCTGTGAAATGATATATGATTTACCAAATTCTTCATCCATGACTTTCACAAAAGGAGCCAAGCAATTTGTGGTGCATGAAGCATTGCTGCAGAGCAAGCACAAAATGGCAATCAAATTCTAAACCACTTGAACATAAGGAAAACGAGAGCGACCTTCGTTACCGCCTTATAAGCAGGCAAACCTTAATCTAAACCGACAGACCTGATGATGTTCGCGACCTCGTGATCGTAATCCCCTTCATTGACTCCAACCACATAGGTTGGAATATCAGCACCTTTAGCCGGAGCTGTTATGATAACCTTCTTGGCACCAGCTTGTATGTGCTTTCCAGCTCCAGGGCCATCTACAAAGACTCCGGTTCCCTGTAAAGATGTGTGTCGAATGATTCGGTTATCATTAAGAGAGTACCATGTAGGCCGAATTCTCTGAGCACTAAGGGCAGAGGCCAACCTCGATAACAATGTCGATGCCAAGTTCAGCCCAAGGAAGCTTGAGAGGGTCCCTGCTAGAGACGACTTTGATGAGCTTACCATCAACACTGATGGTTTCATTGTCAACTATCTTAACATCAGCTTTGAATGTTCCGAGCATCGAATCGTATTTCAGCAAGTGTGAAGCCTGTGTTTATATCGTATACCGTGGTTAATCAACTGAACTAATCGAACCAAACCTCATAGGTTAACTCTTTAGAAGTATGATGATTGAAACTGAGTTACTTACATTCTTAACACCACCACTGTCATTTACGACGACAACCTCGAGGGGTGAGTTCTTCCTACCATGCCAGCATCGGAGGAAGTTCCTGCCGATGCGTCCGAATCCATTGATTGCAACCTTCAGTTTGGCAACGGTTTCTCCCCTAACAGGAGCTGATGATGCACCTACAGCCTAAATTTCGAACAGTTCCAATCCATCAGTGCCATATAGCTAACAAATATGAATTAACTTGATAAATCACTTGGCAATATCAATTATCAAGCATAAGCACGGTAAGACCGGAGAATGAACCTTTGGGGTAAGTTGGGCAGCCAGCACATCAAAGAAGGATGCATCTCTAACATTCATGGAGAAGGGGACGCACGAGCTTGATCGAAGACCGGAGAACTCAGCCACATCCAGTCTCTGCACAACAAAACCGAATTGAAAAATCCAAAAACCGAATCAAAGAGCAACACAGAAAACAGCAGAAGAAAGGATAGAGAGACCTTGGAGGAGCATTGAGTGGGGAAAGAGTGAGTAGTCTTAGATGTAAGCCTAGTGCCGGCAGGGATTCTTGAAGGAGCTAGAGCAGCGTGAGTTGCCATGGCTGATGAGCTGCAATTAAAACTAAAATATAAACTTCTCCTCCCTGGATTATTTATACACTTGAATTCAGTGTTTCAGTTCATACATCTAAATTATGGTTGAAAGTGAACTAAAAGAACGTGCGGTGAATATGGTTTGTGCTGCGAGATATATGTGATAAGATTGTGTGGGAGAAGAAGGCTCATAATCTGAGCCACAGCTCCTTCATCCGTTGTTACATTTTCTCGACTGCACATGCAGCCTTGCAATGCTTCGGAGATGACAAGTGTTTAATCACGACAAAAGAATTGATATAAAAATATCTTATTATAATTTTATGGTGGTGGGATCATTTTGAATTGTGAATAATATTCAAATGATTATATCAATCAATTAGTTGGTTTAAACCAACTTTAACTTTGAGTTTGAATCATTAGAAATTTAGAGTAATTTAACCTTTTAATAGAACACATATATTACAGATAAAATTATTCGAACATATGTCTCCTAAGATAAAAATTAACCTTTTTCGGGACTTCTTGTTGAGTTCAAGCTTAAGTCATTTCAAAATGTTTCAAGTTCACATCAACTCGGATCAAATCAAGTTCAGGTTTTGTTATTTAAAGAGAGGGAAAAGGATGCAAAATATTAATTTGAAGTAATATTGTTCCAAGTAGTAGCAAATTCAGCTATTTATAAAACCAACAATACAAATAAGAAACACTTCAAATGCTGCTGTTACAACTGGTTGCAAACCTTGAGCATCGTACTAATAAACCATTTAAACCATGATAAGGCAATTCATAAGGCTGCTTCAATTTCATCAGAGTTTACAGCAACTCCATTTGGGGCATCTTCGGATCGAAGATGGCCAGAAACATCGTCAATAGCAGCGTTCAGCTGAGCAATCTTCTCGGTCAGTACCTTCCGTGTTTTCTACAGAACAAAAGGCCACTTATTATTCTGCTTTAAAGCTATACAGCTTAGACAATCGATGGATGCTGGTGTTTCAACTTCAAAGCATATAGTACTCGAATCATTCCAATATTTAGCAGATTGATTCTGAACAGAGTAAGTGCTCACCTCCAAAGCCTTTTCTTCATCATATATGAATTTAGGCAGTCTCTTCATTAGGTCCTTCCTATCGGCTACAGTTAGCGCCTTGCTGATCTATAGAAGGCAAACAGCAGAATAATTTAAATAGTCGACAATGACCATATCATATAAGCCATGAATAGTAACTTCCCTAAGAAATAGTCAAATAAATAATGGTTCCAAGAGGTCCGGCTGTAGATTTTAGTAATAAAAAAGGGTAAAATCAGAATGATAAACCTAGTCTGAAACTATAGCTGAAGAGTGTAATCCATGGACAAAGTATACGAGGACATTTTAATCGGTCAAATAAAAAATATACATAATGGAGTATAATAGGGCTATTTGTTAAGGTAAAGATTCACCTGAGGGGCAAATACACAACCAAGTGCACCAACCACAAGCCCTCCTAAAACAAAACCCCCAACAAAGGCACTTGAACTGCCTGACCTTCCACTATCACTGTAGGAACATACAAAGCGACAACATAAAAGAGGGAGCGGAATACATGTGCAGACACACACAAACTTAAGCATTCAATTGCTACTACTTCTTTCATTAGCTCCTAGTTACGAAAATCTGAACTATTAGTCAAGTACCATCAAGCATTCGTTGGCTTTAAAGTGTCCCAAAGACAATACCTGTTCGAAGCTTTAACAGTTAGTGGCCTGCTAGAGGTGGAAAGATGCAGTTGCCTTAAATTGTTGGAATCAAATGCCAAGTTGGCGCAGCTGGCACTCCCAAAGCTTTGACATGCAGGCCTTAGATGAGAACCTAGCAAAACGAATTGTGCAGGTTAAATAACAAACAGACTTTAAAAATCTTTTAAAAAACAAATGGATGGTACACTAGCAAATGTACAAAATAAAGCTCACATGGAACATAAATCAGAGTTAATATCAGCTTATTTCATCGTTCATGTACCAGAAAGAGCAAAGGTAAACAATCTTATGATATCAAAGGATGAAAATAACAAGACCATGATGCTATGATCCGATAAAGTCCGAAATCAGAAATGTCAATTAATGTTAAACCCGTATTTTTGCGGCAAAAGACGTTAAGTTCTGAACTACAATGAACCCCAAGTCTAATAATCAATTTCCCCCAAAGTACTTTTAACAATTCCTAGCACTTGCAGCCAATACTACCTCAAGTTTAATGAGGTGCCAAACAAATTTTTCAAAAAAACATGCAAAGAAATAATAATTAAGTAAAGCACAAACCATTTTTGTAGAATCAAGTGAGTGGGGATCTAACGTTTGCAATCAGTGAAAACAATTTGAAATAAATCTACATTAACTATAGTATTAAACTGCGGTTGTCGTCGCCGCAGATGCGGCATTGTGGCTTGATTTTTCTAAAAAAACAACAACTATGCTTTTAAATGTGATTGGGGTTTGCCTATAATCTACTTTAGAATCAATAAATCAACAAAAGGACACTGTTCTAATACCCATCAACAGATTCAACACCGAGAAATGAATCTAAGTACATGGAAACAACAAGCATGGATTCATATATTCCTATGAATTTTCTTTTCTAAATCATACTCTATAGTCTCCATTAAACAGAAAAGAAGTTAAAAAGATCGCAGCAATTACAATGAATCAACAACAATAGAATTAAAAAACTATATATAAATAGAAAGAAAAAGAGAAATTGTAAAGGGATTATTACCAGAAAATAGTTGGGTCGGAGGATTTGTCGATGAAACCAAAGAATTTGAAAGGATAGACATTTTGAAAGAGATGAAACGGGGACAGTTGATCGTTTGAGGGAAACAAAATAAATAATAAATCCAACACAGCAGCTGCTCCCACTGAGTTGTGAGCGAGCGAGCGAGCGAGCGAGTTCGATGATATCTATGCTGCACTTGATCTCCACCCTCGAGCTTGCCGACCAAATTTCACCGTGGATTCGCTCCTCTCCTCTTGGCCCAAGGTCTTAACTCTTTAGATTGGACTGGTTCCTGCTTAATATTGGATCGGACTAGAATAAGAAGTTTCGTACTTTTTTAAGAATTAATAAATAAAAAATAAAAATTGAATAATATAGACAAAAGTGGATGATCGATCAAGTTGATTAAAAAAATTAAATTATTTAAATTGATATATAATATTTTATAATTTAAATTGTATTTAATTTTTTTATTCAGGTTTATAAAATTTGAGTTAAAATTTTATTTTTTTTATAAATTTAATTAATTATTTATTATATTATAATATAATTTGATTTTAATTTAAATTTTTTTTCTAATTATATATAATGTAAATATATATTTCCTCATTTTTTTTAATATATTTTTTATATTTTTATATCAATATATATACACATATCAAGTAAAATTAAAATATTCAACTTGAACTTAAAATTAATTCATTAATTATTAAAAATAATGAAACAAAAGGTTCACCGAACCAGAACTCTATATAATTTCATCCCTACCAACGCAAGTAAAAGTTAAAACTAACTAATTTATTACCGTTGGACAAACATAGAACAAAGAGAAAGTAAAAAAAATGTTTTGTCTTTCTGAAGATTTAAAATTAATATATATTTTTTAATATAAACTTTTATTAAACCATTACATTTTTTTTATAAATCTGTCGTAACATAAATTATATATCCGACTAAATCAACTAATAACTTACTCATTCTTGTTGTAACAAGATTTCCAATGCAATTATTACTAATTTCTTTGTTCCATGTAGGGATGAGTATTCGATTGAGTCGAGTCGAGTCGAGTCAAAAAATTTTGAGTTATTCGAGTTGACGAGTCATATTTTATAACTTGTAATCACTCATTTTTAATCGGATTTTAGTACTTGTAGTATTATTGTAGTAGTAATATTATTAATAAAAATAGAAGGAAAAAAAAAGGGAAAAAAATGAAATGAGAAAGGAGAAAGGAGAAGAAGAAGAAAGAAAAGGAAAAGTGGTGTAGGATTAGAATCCCACATTGGTGGGAAACACCACTTTTTCCTCTCTCATTGCCTATAAAAGGAGGGGATGAAGAGCCTTTTGGGAAAGGAAAATCAATTGGGTAAGGGTAGTACCCTATGATCCTAATTTGAGAGTTTAGCTCTCCCCAAATTTTGGGTGGTTCGATCGAGTCCTATTTTTAGGATTCGATCTAGTTAAAATTTTTAAGGGGGTCGTGGTAGATCTCGGTGGAAAGTTTATCGGGGTTAACCGTTCGTATTTTTAGGTATAATTTCTATCTTTGTATTTTGAATATTTTTAATGAAATGTAGTTGTTTATTATTGGATTTTAATTTATGTTTTAGATTAATATTTATAGTTGTTTTAATTTTTGTAGATTAATATTAATTTATGTTTATGTTTTAGATTAATATTTATGTATGTTTTAATTTATATTTTAGATTAGTATTAATTTTGTTAGATTAATATTTATATTTTATGTAATTATTTTTATGTGATGTATTTAATTTATTTTTATGTTTAAGTTGCATGAATGAAATATTAATTTGTTAATGCGGGCCCCTAAATTCGGTCGTAAGCGAGGCCAGTACCAATAAGGTGGTAGTGGTTCGGACACTTACCTTCGGGTTTAGGTGCTTTAAAATAAATGTGCACATTTACTTAAAAATTATTTCGATCGTCAAATTAGCCCGAAAAGTTTAATATTATTAAAGCGGTAATTATTAAAATACCAATTTTGGGCGGTGTGTGGGTGCTAATCCTTCCCCATCCGTAACCAACTCTCGAACCCTAACTTTTCAAATCTCTGGTTTTATGGTGTTCGGTCTACCTAAACGGCCGGTGGCGACTCCAATTTTTCAAAAATCAATTTTTAAACGAAACTCCCACGTGGAAGACATTAATTTTCAAAACAACACATCAAAAATGTTTTCCAACTCGAAAAAGAACATTTTAGCGAAACTCGTTTTTTAAGATCGCTACAGATGGCGACTCCGCTGGGGATGATTTTTTTCAAAATAAAAAGAGAGTCGAGCTTTTAAAATGATTATCGCTTTATTAATATTAAATATTTCGGGCTGAAATGACGATCAAATTAATTTTTAATTGAATTTGCGCTTTTATTTTTCCGTATTTAAAACTTACATCTAAACCCGTCATTTTAAGTGGGGGAAAAGGCTAATGCTTTCGTGGAGATATTGTTCTCCCGTATGGGCCCTAGCCGAAGTACCTTCGGGGCTCCACTACCTTATGCTTTCGTGAGGATATCGTTCCTTCGTATAGGCATAAGTGAACGGGTCCCCCTGAATTGAACTCGGTCAAGATGAGCCTATAATGGGTGATGATCGGGGGCCTTGCTACTCTTAGTAGAGGACAGCTCGGACAATTCGGGTCCCCCTTTAGCACCAACACTGCATATAGAGAACTAGATCACCCACCCCACTAGAGTCATGCGGATACCCTAAGTGAACTAGACGAGATATCTAGGGTTGTCTTTCTCTGTTTATTGTTACGTAAATTTAATTTTCTGAAACTTATTTTTGCGTTTATTGTTTTTACTCGGTATTAACTCGGTTTCTTCATGTTTTTATTTTTCTTTTTGCATGCATCACCGCATTTTGCATTGCATTAGGAGGTATTGATTCGAGTGGTTCATCCTACATAGGAAGCTTTCACCATGGAAAAGAGGTATTTGAAATCCTCAACCTTAATGTTAGAAACCGATCAGAGACATCGATTAAGGGATAAGATTCGGTCAACATCCACCAGACTCCTTTTATCAGACCCCGATTATAGGACGATCGAAGAGCTTGAGACAATAGTCTACCGAGAGTAGACACCAGGTAACGATCATGCATTTATCTGGTCTACATCAGAATATTCAGCCTGAGATTCTAAGAGAGCATGCAGATGTAACAGAAACCAAGGTTTAATCAAAGGGTTATTAGGGGTGTAGAATTGGTACCATTTTGCCATCCACAGTCCAAGTCAGAATCAGATATCGTACATCGAGAGTAGGTAATAATGTTTTATTTTACTCGGGTCAGCGAGGAAATAACCATCGAGAATTCCAAAGTAATGTGAAGTATGTAACAGAAAACTACCGAAGATCCAATAACAAAAGGGTTTATTGAAGATCAGAATCAATACTATCTCTCCATCTTGAGGACGAGTCAAAGTCAGATATAGATAGCCGATCAGAAAAAGCAATTGACAAATTTCTCAAGTACATCAATGAAGAAGTATTTTTTAGACAGCAAAAATGAAGAACAAAAGATCGGTACCTTACCGACCCACTTCACGAGGATCAAGGTCATCGTTCGAGATTATCAGAGATGATCAGCAACACTGACACTACAAGGTCGCTCAGGCAATATTTGACACAGACCAATGCCATACGATTCTCGAGGATCAAAGTTCAGAAGGATAATTAGAAACGTGACCAGGTCAATCGAGGAGACCGAAACACATGATGCAACAGAGATTCTTATGTCAAGCAAGCAACTTAGGGCCGTAGGGAATAGGAATTAGGGCTAGTACTTGTGTATAGGATTAGTTTCCCCTAATTTTGTAATGGACCCTCTATTTCCCGTGAAAGTAATCCAGTATGGTGATTACCAATAGGGGTTAATACCTTTAACCCGCATACATTTTGCATCATTGGCATCCGCATATGCATCATACATGCATTTAACCATTTTGACATCATCTAACTATATGCATATTATGACAGTGCATTTTAAAACACTGGCCACACCACATTATAATTTCACATACTATCGAAAGAAAAGAATGGAAGATCGTGTGACCAATCTAGAAAGAGGTCAGAAACACTTAGAGGATCGTCTTGGGGATATTGAACAGAGTATCAGTGCACAGATTGCTCAGTCTCAAGAGTCCATTTTATCCGAGCTTACGGCACTACTAGGCAAGAATCACGGGAAAGAAAAAGTGAGAAATGAAGAAACCTCTGAGCCAAATGAAGATACCTCTCATCATATGGTTCAATTCGTCGCACCAAATGATGCAAACCCTGCCAGAGTATCTGCTAAACAACCAGTTCAAGTTCTCGGGAGCCAGCCTATAGATGTTGAAAGACTTTGTGAGGAAGAGATCCCTAACCTAAATTTGATCGAGAAGATCAGACATGATGTTGAAGAGAAGTGAGAATTGAAGTTCCGCTTGATGGAAGAAAGGTTCAAGACCATTCAGACTCAAAAAGGGACAGGGAGCGATACTAGTGAACTAAGTCTGGTACCCGATTTGATCCTACCCCCGAAATTCAAAAGTCCAGAATTTAATAAGTATGATGGAAGATCGGGCCCTTTCGAACACCTCACAATGTACTGTCGTAAGATGGCTGCTTTCATCAAAGATGAGAATTTTAATACATTGCTTTCAAGACAGTCTGATCGGATCCACAATCCGAAGGTACGCTCGGCTTAGTTGCGAGAACATCAGGTCGTGGAAAGACTTATCCAAAGCTTTTTTACAACAGTACAAACATGTAACAGACATGATACCCAACCGCATCATGCTTGAAGGTTTGGGGCAAAGGTCCAACGAGAGCCTGCGTCAATACGCTCAACGATGGAGGGAGATGGTTGCTCAGATTCAACCACCTATCCCCGAAAATGAGATCACACCGATGTTCATTAATTAGCTAAAAGGAGCTTTGTATGATCGTCTCATCCATCATACTATCCAAAATTTTGTCAATCTCATCAAAATCGGTGAATCTCTAGAGATAGCCCTCAAGAGTGGGGGGATCAACAATGGTGACAAGCCACAAGGGTACGATAAAAAGAATGAAGGTGAAGTGAATGCTATTGGGACCTTCAATTACCCTACAACCGGGAGAATGCAAAAAGGAGAAGAAAGCTCTAGAAAGGGGCAGGACAAAGCAACCTTCACTCCTCTTCCAGTTTCATACAGCGAGCTCTATTCTCAACTATACGAGACAGGTCTTGTACGACCTTATATCCTTACACCCCTCGAGCCTCCATTCCCTGCATGGTACAACGCTGTTGCACATTGTGAGTATCATGGAGACATTCCAGGTCATTCTATTGAGAATTGTCATTACTTCAAGAAGCTCGTGCAGAATTTAATCGATACCGGTGTTTTGAAGTTTGAAGACTAGAGACTTATGATCTGGGGATTAAAGACCAACCGAGATGAATTTTGGTGGTGGGAGGTTCTGACTCTCCAATTTTAATATTTAATCATTTTGTGAAATGAAGTCCAATTTACTACTTTGAGCCCGGAAGGTAGTAGGGACAATTTGTAAGGGCATGCATTTAAGAATTAAGTTTTTACCAATTAAACGGTTTTACATTCTTTAATTCTTTAAAAATTAATTTTTAGGAGTTGCTTTTGCTCTTCTATGTACACAAAATCAAACATTTTTGAACATATATGTACATATCATTATACATCAGATCTTGAATTTTAGATGCGGTAACATCTTTGCTTCAATTTCAAAGACCGACTATAAAGTTTTGCATATTTAGAAGAGACTGAATGTCACGGGAATATTGCAAATGAGAGTCTCTACTAGCCTACTTGGGCCAACAGAATAACAATATGAGTGAATAGCAATGGGTAGTTCCCATTTTTAGGAAAACTCCTTCTCAAGCACTTGTTGTTCAAGATCCTTGAATCGGGAGTCGACCTTGAATCCTCTATCCTCTGAAGACCTTCTCAGGACTTCCTTGAATGAGATGACGAATGACATTCTTTAAAAGAGATAAGGTCAAACATATTAAGTGTAAAGATCAAGAAACCATTAAAAGAGACAACTAAAAGTAATGACATGGTAAAAAAAAAAAGAGAGAGAGAGAGAGAGAGAGGAGACAAAGACTGAAATAAAATGAAACGAGATGAGAAAATTTTCTTTTAAAAAGCACTCCAATGTTCAGATCCTGGTAATAGGCACATCCGAAAAAGAGTGCGGTAATCCTGGGGCACTCCGCTGAAGCTTTAACTTTATGAGTGATGGTAATATTTTCAAATCATGACTATGCCGAGTAATTCGGGGTATTGTTGTTTGCTCCATCATTATCCTCGAAACAAAGGACTGTGATGAATTGATTTCCCTAGAAAAGGTAATGAAAACATTTATACATCGATCATGGAACTAAAATTGGTAAGATCATTCTGATCATTCAGGGACATCCAAACTAAATGAGATTGTCTTCAAACCACACTTCCGCCCAAAGGTTAACCTTGCTTCAAGGAACGTCGAACTCCGTAGTGCCTGATCGACACCCGAATGAGGGAAGGATTGGGCAGGTGGAGAAGGTGAGATAATGAGTGCCACATGAAAAAAGGTAGCCACTAGGGAAAGGATTATTCCTTTTGAAATCCTGATAAGTCTAGAAGAGACTACATATTTTCCTATATCCCCGTAATAGTCGAGGATCCTCTAAATATGCTCTTCATTAGAGTTGAGCTTTGCCAGATTGGGGTAAATATGTCATTGCATTTAATATTCAGGAAGGCAAATATGTTTTAAATGCTTTTTGCAATAAACTTCCAAATTTTATATATTTTTCAAAAATTTTATTGCATCAGAAATACATACAAATAAAATCATTTTTTAAGAAAAATGAGAGTCAGCCTCCATTGAGGTACCCCGACAAGTATAGAAAAGAAGTCATGATACAAAGACGTCCGATCAACCATTATACTAATCCAGAAGAGAATATAAAGAATACAAGCGGGGCGTCATTGTCCACGAAATGAAAGAATCAAAGCTCGAATCTGATGTGACCAGAGGTGTCATGATTACTGACAAAGTTTAGCTAATGAAGCTTACCTGGTAAACGAAATGAGGACTGGGGCACCAAATTTTTGAAATAGGGTTAATAGAAACTTCATGCGTCAATGCATACCCATAGATTGCACATGCGTATCTCGAACATACATCACGAACACATGCATAGTGAAAATGCTCATTCATCATCATTTTTTATAAATTGTCTTACAATAAACGACAGATAATGGTCAAGAAGATGGTCGTAACAAAGATTCCGTGCACGTTTGCACCTTTCAGCAAAAAAGAAGAAAAAAGAAAAAAAGAGATCAAGCCAGAGAGATCAACATTTCAAATTTGTAGAACAAGACCGGTAGAACCGGGACATCATGAAAGAAGAAGAAGAAGAAAAGAAAAGAAAAGAAGAAGAAAAGAAAAAATATTCTCGAGACAAAACTTGGCAGACAGTGAATGTATCACCAAAACGAATGAGAAACCAAGTATAAAGATCAAGACATTGGGGCAATCCAGAAACTCCAGATGTTTTTAGAAAGAAGATTGGCAGCTGCTTGGCGTGAGTCCCGATTCGAAGAAGATTGACAACCTTCCTGGCGTGAGTCACGAAGAAAAAGATTTTTGGCAGCCACTTTGGCATGAGTCCCGAAGTAATAGATTTTTTTAGCAGTCTCTATAGATGTGAGTCCCGATTCAGAGAAAACATTGGCAGCCTTCATGACGTAAGTCCCGAAGAAACAGATTTTTTGGCAGTCTCTATAAACGTGAGTCCCGATTCAGAAAAAATATTGGCAGTCTTCTCGGCATGAGTCCCGATTCAGAGAAAACATTGGCAGCCTTCCCGGCATGAGTCCCAAAAGACTTGGAGATGAAGGTTCCATACAGAGGGTACCAACATAATTCGATGTCCCACAAAAAAAGAATCTTCAGTAGTTCTATACAGAAAGAACTTGTACACACCGAACACAAAGACTCGAAGCTCTATACAGAAGGAGCTACCAGTGGAAAAGTTCATCCACGATGTGACGGTTTTCTATAGGAGAAATCGACAGCACCGAAGTGAGGAGTTCTATACAGGAAGGACCTTCATTTTCGTTTCAGTCTCTGAGATTGAAGCTTCATATAGGAGAGGCAAATAACTCGAGACTTTAGAGTGAAAAGTTTCATATAGAAGAAACCCTAACTCCGGATCTAGAAGTAAAAGTTCTATACAGGAGGGACCTTATTCTACAAGATCCGTCATGACGCGAAAGGTTTTATATAGGAGAGACCGACAACATGAAAGATCTGGAGTTTCATATAGGAGGAATCTCTATCTTCGTCATAGTCTGAGTGAAAAGCTCTATACAGGAGGGGCACAAAACTCGAGACTTTAGGGTGAAGGTTTTATACAGGAGAAACCAGAACTCATGATCTGGAAATGAAAGCTCTATATAGGAAGTGCTTTTATTTTACAAGATCTGCTCGAAAGGCGAATGTTCACATACATGAGTGACCTACAGACATCAGAAGGCGAACAAGTTCAATACAGAAGGAACTTACGAGCCTGAAGACTCGGTCAAGGAAGGTGGAGAGTTTCAGAAAAACACATCATTCCAAGACCACTGACAGAGAAGTCGGTTAAAAATGAGTGTTTTTTTATCTTTGCTTTGTTCTCGTTTCACAAAAAAAAGCAAAGATGGGCAATTGTAATCACTCATTTTTAATCGGATTTTAGTACTTGTAGTATTATTGTAGTAGTAATATTATTAATAAAAATAGAAGAAAAAAAGGGAAAAAAAATGAAATGAGAAAGGAGAAAGGAGAAGAAGAAGAAGAAGAAGAAAGAAAAGGAAAAGTGGTGTAGGATTAGAATCCCACATTGGTGGGAAACACCACTTTTTCCTCTCTCATTGCCTATAAAAGGAGGGGATGAAGAGCCTTTTGGGAAAGGAAAACCAATTGGGTAAGGGTAGTACCCTATGATCCTAATTTGAGAGTTTAGCTCTCCCCAAATTTTGGGTGGTTCTATCGAGTCCTATTTTTAGGATTTGATCTAGTTAAAATTTTTAAGAGGGTCGTGGTAGATCTCGGTGGAAAGTTTATTGGGGTTAACCGTTCGTATTTTTAGGTATAATTTCTATCTTTGTATTTTGAATATTTTTAATGAAATGTAGTTGTTTATTATTGGATTTTAATTTATGTTTTAGATTAATATTTATAGTTGTTTTAATTTTTGTAGATTAATATTAATTTATGTTTATGTTTTAGATTAATATTTATGTATGTTTTAATTTATAGTTTAGATTAGTATTAATTTTGTTAGATTAATATTTATATTTTATGTAATTATTTTTATGTGATGTATTTAATTTATTTTTATGTTTAAGTTGCATGAATGAAATATTAATTTGTTAATGCGGGTCCCTAAATTCGGTCGTAAGCGAGGTCAGTACCAATAAGGTGGGAGTGGTTCGGACGCTTACCTTCGGGTGTAGGTGCTTTAAAATAAATGTGCACATTTACTTAAAAATTATTTCGATCGTCAAATTAGCCCGAAAAGTTTAATATTATTAAAGCGGTAATTATTAAAATACCAATTTTGGGCGGTGTGGGGGTGCTAATCCTTCCCCATCCGTAACCGACTCCCGAACCCCAACTTTTCAAATCTCTGGTTTTATGGTGTCCGGTCTACCTAAACGGCCGGTGGCGTCTCCAATTTTTCAAAAATCAATTTTTAAACGAAACTCCCACGTGGAAGACATTAATTTTCAAAACAACACATCAAAAATGTTTTCCAACTCGAAAAAGAACATTTTAGCGAAACTCGTTTTTTAAGATCGCTACACAACTCAAACTTTATTTAAAATGTTTTCGGTTCAAATCGAGATGAGTTTTCAAGTTTCTATAAATATTTAATTGTAACTATTTATCATATTATAGTACGATTTGATTTTAATTTAAACGACTTTTTCTAATCATATAAGATATATATATTTCATATACAGTAATATTTCTTTATATTTTTATATATCAATGTATATCATAAAAATTGAGAAACTCATCTCAAACTTAAAAATAAATCCTTTAATTACTAAAAATTCTGAGTTATTCGAATTTTCATTTCACAACTCGAACTTTATTCAAATTTTTTTCGAATCAAGTCGAGTCTATAAAATTTCAAGTCGAGTCAAAACGACTCGAATATTTCCATCTCAAGACGAGTTATTTAATTTTTTCGAGTCGAGTTTTAATCGCCCGTGGTTACATGTGCTCTAAACTCCCCCGAGGGTGATGAAGCAAACTAAAGATACAGAAACATAAATCCATATATATTATTGTGTATCAACCGACGAATGTTTCAAGACCAATGGAATTCAGCCGAATCGATTAAGATATTCATCTGCAGAATCGTTGAACTTGTCTACGTACCAACACTCACTACTCAGCTTTCACGCTTTGATACAGACACAGAACTTCCACCAGATATAATATATATGTTTAGTTACATTGATTAATACCAAGTCAGCATTAAAATACAATAGCAAAACTTAATTAAGTTATATGTTATATAATATTATATAAAATCGTTCAAAAAATTCTTATTAATCCCAAAATCGAGTGTCAAGTTCGGACACTGAGTACAAGAACTAAGACATGATTTAACGTTGAATATATAATCTTTCGGTTGATCCTAGGAACAGGATGTGTTTCTTTGTATCACATTCTCCCCCTTGGATTTTTGTCAGCAGTGGCCGGCATTAATTCTATATTGTCCTAAGCTACGAGACTCATTGGTGTTTACTGAAACAACCGAACGCATTGACCGACACCCACCAACGTTTCCCTTTCGGAAAAAACCATGCAGATTAGGACAAAACTTTTTGTTTATACCCACAAACCGTGTCTGATCAGATGAAAATGAAACAGCTACCCACTGCCATTTCTTCTCTGCATTTATAGGGTTTTGCCTTGTTATTTTTTCACCAACCCAAAGTGTTTTTTTGGTTCTTTTTTTGTGAAAATGGCAGGAAGTTACAGCAAGGAAAGGTCGCTGGAGGAAACCCCGACATGGGCTGTTGCGGTCGTGTGTGCAATATTTGTGATCATTTCAATACTCATAGAACATGGGATTCATTCTTTGGGAAAGGTAAGAAAAGATTATATTGACTTGATTACGGTCTCTAAACACGTGTTTATGCTGATAATTATGACTATAAACCTTGTAGTGGTTTCAAAGACGACACAAGAAAGCCATGATGGAAGCTTTGGAGAAGATAAAGGCTGGTTAGTTTATTTAATTATATATAGTTTTACTACTGAATTACGAGTGGAGTGACAAACATGTAATTATATATAATTACGATCGATTTAGTACCCCTGGATCCGTCCCTGTATATATGATATTTGTTGTTAATGAGTTTTATTTGAATTTCCAGAGCTGATGCTGTTGGGATTCATATCGTTGCTGCTTACAATCGGAACGTATTCCATTCCGGAGATATGTATACCGGAGAAGATAGGGCATTCGATGCTTCCATGCAAGCGGAAGTCTGATTACGGAGGAGAGGATGATAAAGGTGGCGACAAAGGGGACGACGGCAAGAGGAAGTTACTTTCTTATGATGAAGATATGGTTTGGCGTCGAGTCTTGGCCGGATCCGCATCAAAAGATTCTTGCAGTGAAGTATACATGCTGACCCTCTATTATTTTTCTTTTCTTCACAAGGCCGGCGGCCGGCCGGCCCGTTGTCTTTCTTCAACGTTAGTAATTAGGGGTGTGGTTAAGATTGGTAGGGTTGGTTGAGTTTTTTTAGATATTTTTTTAATATTTTAATTTAAAAGTACTAGTAATATGACTTATGTTGTCTAGCTAGGTCAAATTAAGTTTTTAATATTTAATTTAGGGTTATAAATAAATCGAGATGTTCTGATTATAAATATTAAAAAAAATTTACAAATAAAATAAAAAATATTTCTTTTTATGAATATAAAAAATAAAGTAATTAATCTCTTTAACTTTGTGTTTGTAATTATAGGGTAAAGTTGCCCTGATTTCACAAAGCGGCATGCACGACCTGCACATATTCATATTTGCGCTTGCAGTTTTCCATGTCCTGTACAGTGTAGCCACCATTTTTCTAGCTATGGCCAAGGTAAGGTTTATTTTTCATTTTATAATATCGGAAATTAACTGAAATCGAATAATTTTCCGGTAACAAAACTTCCGTCGATTGATTTCGATTCAGATGAAGAAATGGGAGGCCTGGGAATCAGAAACTAAAACACTCGAGTATCAGTACACAAATGGTAATCATCTTTGTTAGAGCGTTTAAACTTTTGGTTAAATACGATGATCGATGTTCGATCGAATCACGAACAAGCTAATAAAATACTTATTATTAAATCTTCGGTTGATATCAGTTTTAAATTTCGGTTTTTGGATAATCCGTATACTACCGTGACAGATCCATCGAGGTTCAGATTAACACACCAAACTTCCTTCGTGAAACGCCATTCGGGTTTTTCTGCCATTCCGGGCATCAAATGGATAGTAAGATCCGATTCATTTTAATTTCTAGCTATTTTTTAATCAAAGCTAAATTAAATCATTAATTTATATTAATGTAATTTACAGGTGGCCTTCTTCAGACAATTCTTTGGTTCTGTGAGCAAGGTGGATTATTTGACCATGCGCAATGGATTTATCAACGTAAGTAATTAAATTAGTATAACGATTTAAAAGTTAATTCAGTTGATAAAAAAACTAAAAATTCTTTTTTATATAAATGGTTTAAATTTTATTCATCCAAAAGAAACCTCAAAATCAAACCTTATTCCGGACAAAAACTAAATTAATTATTCTTACAATAATTATTATTATATAGTATTTTTTGTATAATTTTAAAATTATTAATTTTAAATATCCAATGGCCAGGTACTAATAGATGCTTAAATGGACGGTTCGTTTAATCAATCAAATTAAAGTCTTAAAAATGCATTAACCGAATATTTTTTATTAATCACTAACTGAATCGATATTTAAAAAAATTAAACCGAAAAATGTTTGGTTAATTCGGTTAACCATAATTTGAGTAAGTTATGTTAATGTTTACTAAATTATGTTAAAATGATTTTTTACCAACAAAATTTTTAAAAGTTATAAAACAACCTTAAACTTATCAAATTCATACAAAATAATCATTTATTCATTGCATATTATCAATTATTGATAAATATTAAAAATTTTAATGTTTATTTTTTAATAATTTAATAAATTTAATAACTATTTTGTGTTAATTTACTAAAATTTAATGACTATTTTATAATATATAAAAAATTAAAAATTATTTATAATTTTTAAAAAATTAATTTTATGATTAATTGGATTAAATGATAACTAAAATTTGAAAATTTATTAACCGTTAACTAATCAAACTTAAAAAATTAATCAATTGAGTAATCAAAAACATTTAATTTAATCGATTAATTTAATTAACCGAAAATTTGAGTATTCTTATATCTAAGATAAAATATTAATAAAATTCATTGAACTGCAGGCACATTTTGCGGCCAACGCAAGATTCGACTTCCATAAATACATCAAAAGATCCATGGAAGACGATTTCAAAGTCGTCGTAGGAATCAGGTTAGATATAAAACCTTTAAATTAATAATTTGATGTCAAATATTATTATTTTTATAATTATCAATATTTAATTTATTAAAATATTAATAAATAAATAGGATATGATAATTTTTTAAAAATGTTTATCGAGTTAAACTATATATTTTATTATTTATAAAAATAATTTCACTTATAATTGTTGATTTTTTTTGTTTGGTTTTTGCAGCACCCCTCTCTGGGGTTTGGCCATCGTCTTCTTACTTCTGAACGTTTACAGTTAATAATTTTCTATCTTTCTTTTTCTCTCTGATTACGATATTATAATTTATACATTACTTAATAAAGTAATTAAAATATTATTTTCGGTTAGGATGATAATTTATTTATAATACCATATATTATATACATGTTGCAGAATGGCAAACTCTCACCTGGCTGTCATTAGTCCCCTTGATGGTAAGTCACAAACTTAATTAATTGTATAGATTTAATTATTTTTAACCTTAAAAAATAGAGTTTATATCTTGTACACAGTCAATGCATACGGTACATTATCAATAAATTATAGATTAAATTATATCCGATATCATTAAATTTAAAATTTAATATTAATAATATTGTTAAATTAAAAATCGTTTTTAAAATAGATACTACCGTAAATAATATAGTTGTTTCAAAATAATAATTTTTTAATATTAAAATTTAAATTAAATTAAAATTATATTACTAAATTATTAAAACTAAAATACAGTGCTAAAGTTATGTTTTATTTCAGTGATATAATTGTTATTAAACTTAAAATTTAGTGATATTTGGTATATTTTTTTTAAATATACATATATATAAAATAATAATATTCGAGATGAAACAAATTATAGCGTCAATTAACGATGTATGTTTTCATATAACTCTCTCTATAAAGACATATGAAAGCATACATCGTTAATATATTAAATATAAATCTTGAAAAAGAAATATAAATCTGTTTGCTACTGGTTTTGTTTTGTTTAGATCCTGTTGGTGGTCGGAACCAAGCTCGAACTGATCATCATGGAGATGGCTGAAGAAATCCAAAACCGTAGTGCGGTGGTGAGAGGTGCACCGGTGGTGGAGCCTAACAACAAGTTCTTCTGGTTTAATAGACCCGAGTGGACTCTCTTCTTGATACATTATACACTCTTCCAGGTAAAGTACTATGAGTCGTAGTATTCCAATTAAGTATTGGTTTAAATTAAATATCAATTAAAATATATAATGATTTTTAATTTCGTTAGTAAATTATATAAGTATTGTTTTATTAATTATTAATTACGTTACATAATTTTATGCAGAATGCGTTCCAAATGGCATATTTCCTTTGGGTTTGGGTAAGTGATTCAGGTTCAATATATAAAAGCTTAGTTTTGATTTTATTTATTTTTAAATATAAAATTAAGAGTTTAAATTTTGATATTATAAATATAATAAATAAATTAATTAGAAGGGTTAATTTTATAATAAATTATTATAATACTTGCTTCATATGTTTCTGTTTCAGTTTAAGTACAGCCTAGGGTCTTGTATCAATGACAAAATATACTTCGTAATTGGAAGGGTTCTTCTAGGGGTGGGACTTCAAATTCTATGCAGCTACATTACCTTCCCTCTATATGCTTTGGTTACCCAAGTAAGTTACCACTGCTTACTAGTTACTAGTATTCGTACTGTCAAATTATTCGAATATAAATTATTTAAAAAATAATATTTTTAACTACTCGATAAGTTCATAATTAAATAAAAATTTAAAAATACAAAATCAGGTTTAATTAGTCCATAATCAAATTTGTAGCTGAAAATATGTGTTTTTTTTTTTTAATGCAGATGGGATCTCACATGAAGAAATCAATATTCGAGGAGCAAACAGCCAAAGCCCTTAAGAATTGGCACAAGGCTGCCAAGAAGCGGAACAAGAACAAAGCAAAAGGAGATGGATCCGTCGGGATCAACAGCCATGTCTCGCCGTCAATGAGCTGCGACACCACACCAAGCCGAGGAACATCGCCATTGCACTTGCTACACAATCACAAACATCGGTCCACCACCGGCGATCAAACGAACAACGTTTTCAATTCACCTACACATTCCATTTACTCTTATCCTTCTGATACGGAAATTTCCGATATCGAGGCTTCTCCTTCTTCCCGACATGTAGCACCATCAGTCGATCATCACCGTCAACAACAACAACAACATAATATCGATTTCTCATTTGACAAGCCTTGATTTAATTACGGGTTCATTATAATCCAAAAATAATTAATTTATGTACTAATTATCAATTTGAAAAATTTTAATTTTATTTAGGATTATGCAGAGAAGTTCATTATTTAGGAGTTTTTTTTTTTTGAAAAATGATTAATATGATAAATTATTTAGAGAAGTAGTCTTTTTCTACGTTACTAAGGGGAGTTGCTGCTGGCTGCCGGCGATTTAGGATTTTCTTTTGCATTTTTGGGACTAAAATAAAAAAATAAAAATTAGAGAGACTTAAATGAGATTTTATAGAATTATCAAAACCAAAATGTGAATTTTCTCCCTTTTTATTAAACGACTTGTTTCTCTTGATCATTGAAATATTTTTTTATTTGCATTTTAAGGGTCTAACATGGAAGAAAATAAAATGACAGGACTAAAACATAAATTTGTAGAAAATTATTTTAAAGTACATTGGTATTATTAGTACGAAACTTTGAATTCGTTATGTGTATAATTGTTACTATGTTTAAAATTTTTTCTGTAATTTTAATTTATTTTCAATTTGATCCATATAAATTTAATGCCCGACCAAAATAAAATATTTCATAATGCAATATAATAATATTACACAGTTTCATAATTAATTTCTTTAAATTTCTATAATTTTGATAAAATTCATTGGGAAAGGGTATAAAGGTAATTGGCTGGCGAAAAATGGTTTGGATAGAGGTTCGTTTCCAAGTTCTAACGACCTTAGGCTTTGAACACAGAGATAAGTAGTCATGGCGTCGCTAAGAATTCTACAGAAATGGAACCTGGATTCACAAAAAGTAATCTGCTACAAATGCAAACAAAATCGAACCCAGAGCGCAAAGCACCTCGTATTATCACTACCCATTTCCAGAAGGTGCGCAATATTGCTATCTTCGGTGCCCGCTTCCACTCTCATTTCGCTTCCACAAGTTTCCGACGCCATCGCCAGGGAGAGACGCAACAGGAAGAAAATCCCAATAGAAGACTATAACACTACTCGTTAGTTTCTCTTTTGCTTTTATTTTAATGATTAAACTCCGTTTTGATTATAATCTTGTTGAAAACCACCAGCTGAGGGGTTGAAATACTATGATCTTGAGGAAGGGAAGGGTCCAGTAGCAGAAAAGGGGGCAACTGTACAGGTCGGTCTCTTAATTTGTAATTATTTCCCTTATTTCGATAATATGCTTGGTTTAGTTGTTTGTGATTGATTATTTGTTTGATTAGTTCGATTCATTTATGGGTCAAATTTCCTTACGTATTTAATGGATTCGTGTTTTTGTTCACGCTTTTTGGTTTGGTTTTACAGGTGCACTTCGACTGCATATATCGTGGGATTACTGCTGTTTCAAGTCGGGAGTCTAAACTTCTAGCTGGGAATCGCATCATTGCTCAGGTTATATAGCTTTTGTGTGCTGTTTCTGTGCCTGGATCAAGTTTTCTTGATGCATGTTGAGGGAACTTCGACTCATTTAGTAGGAGTCTATTAAGTTTCGTCCAAACAGGACCATACTCTGCTGAAAGCCATGGGAAGCTCACCATGGATAAAGGTCGTGCACAAATGTGAGCATTTGCGGATGGAGCTTGGACCCCGCCCTACAAGTGGTACCCGTGACCTATATAGATAGATCGGTGGTTCAAGCCTCCGTGTGTAAATGCTCATGCTTGTGTATAGGCCTCTATCCGAGGTGCTTCCGGTAGAGTATGGAAGGCATAACTCCAACACAGAAATAATACCAATTGCTGGAATTCGAACCGCTGCCTAATTGACAACACCACTGATTTCTCCCAAAGGAGTTGAAAGTTCCTTCAACAAAGCAAAACATGGTGTTCCAATACTGATGTTAATTATCATTTACTCAGCCGTATGAATTCAAGGTTGGGGCTACTCCGGGGAAAGAAAGGAAACGAGATTTTGTAGACAACCCAAATGGTCTGTTTTCAGCACAAGCAGCACCAAAGCCTCCACCGGCTATGTATTCTATTACAGAAGGAATGAAAGTGGGGGGCAAGGTCTGGTTATCTTAAACCATCCTCTTTTGTTTTTGCTTTAGTTATTTTACTCTCTTTATCATCATCTCACGGTTTTACCTTATTTTTTCAGAGGACTGTCATTGTCCCTCCAGAGGCCGGCTATGGGAAGAAAGGAATGAATGAGATCCCGGTAAAGTGCTAATAATCTTATAAATTCTGTTATATTGGTGAGGCTTGTGAATTAGTCCAGGTAAAGCTATTTCTGTGTCCCCATATTGGATAGTTTCTTTGTTGCTAGGAATCTTGAAGAAGATACACTTGTGCCGATACGTGGATACAGAGATTTGACCTCCAAGGATCCTTCAAATATATGAAAATCATTTTAAAAATCTAACCATATCCATGTGGGATACATACTCGTATCCATCATTCAAACTCGAATCTCATGTTAATAATATATAGTTAATAGAAGTTAACAGGCAGATTTGGCTGTAGTGAATCAACTCTGCTTTTCCTTTGCTTAGAAAACAAAGCCCGAGTCCTCATCCGTGTTATAAAAGCATCAAACTGAAATCATTCATGTTTTCCTGTGTGCAGCCGGGAGCCGAATTCGAACTAAATATCGAGCTTTTGCAAGTGATGCCTCCCCAAGAAAATTAAATCCCACTATGCTGCTAGGCATTTACCATTGATCAATATATTAGCCTTTGCATACCAGTTGCCCAATTCATTAGTGACGGCTAAGTTATTTCAGCAAATTCTACCAAGTGGATTCATCTGTCATGTTTGTTCTAATATCGTAATAAGTATTTTTTGTAAATTTTGAGAAATTCATATATTCATTTGAAGTTCATATTATATTTTTGTATTCTAATCTAATTTTGCATTATCTTTTTGTCCTTTGCAGTGTAATAATAATATAACTGCAGTGCAGTTTCTTGCATTTTGATCAAGAAGCAACGTTCAAAAAAGAAGTAAAAGATGGACCAAAATTCTATCCCCACCTTATATTCCATCGATGAACGATGAACTCGAGAAGATCATCAACTTCCTGCTTCAATGCAGTGATTTTCTGCTGCAGTGAGCCAGTGATGCCACCCGGTTATCGATATCCTGGGTGCCTGGTTTCTTCTCGCACCCCTCCACCACCGTAGTGTGCTTCAGCATCACCTTCTCTGCATTCTTCTCTCAGCCACCAGCTCCTCCAACTATACAGGCATCCACAACAAACGTATTATTTCTGAAACGCCGAGTCGATTCGCAATGAACATGTTTCCGCCTGGGGTGGAACTAGAAACTTTTATAGGGTATTAAAATATATATTCAAAAAAAATTATTGACGGGATAAAAAAGGAAAATGATTGTTTTTAAAATAAAATTAACTCTATTTAATATATAAAAACAATAATGATTGGACTCAAAAACTCCCCCTGGTTTCCGCAACAAATTGATCTGGAAAAGATGAATAGAAGCAGCAATACGTAAAAGAAAGGTGAAGGGTGAACCTTGGGTAACATGTTTCTGCAAGGATTTCATTTCTTTTGACAGCTCTTTCAAATAAAACATCGGCATGTTTCCGAGCAGCTTTACAAGCTTGAACGTCCCCGTCCTAAAAAGATCACGAAGCGATTGTCATGTGTTGCCAAGCACCGGCCTATGATATTCTGAACCAGGATATTGCAGTCTGCAGACAGTAAAGACTTGACCAATGTTCTGATTACATACGAAGATAAATTTATTTATTTGGTTGAGTCGAATTTTATTCGTCCAGAAATGGGATGGGTCCCACCAAGCAGCGGAAATCCCAAAGAAAGTGAGGTTAGGTTTAGTATTGGTGGTATGACCTTATGGTTCTTACCCACTTACAGTCTGCCGTAGTCGTGTTGAGAGAGGTGGGAACAAGAAGGAAACAAACGAGACAAGAGCCCCTCGGCTTCCATTTCACTTTCTCCCCCAAAAGCACAAAAAAGAAGAAAAGAAAATGCTGTCCATTCGATCCCTTACTACCAGAGTGCTGCTGAGAAGTTGTAGCTACTACTATTCTTCCTCAACTCTGTCGGCTGCCGCTATAGAAGCCGAGAGAACGATCCGGGAAGGTCCTAGAAACGAATGGACTCGCCAACAGATCAACTCCATCTACCATTCTCCTCTTCTAGATCTCCTTTTCCATGGGGTCTCTCTCTTTCACTCTCTTCTTTATTCCTATACCAACCACCTCTGAAATCTTATCTACTATTTGATTTCAGGCTCAAGTTCACAGGCATGCTCATAACTTTAGAGAGGTGCAGCAGTGTACCCTCCTCTCCATCAAGACGGGCGGATGCAGCGAGGATTGTTCCTATTGTCCGCAATCCTCGAGTTACCATACTGGCCTTAAGCCACACAAGCTCATGTCCAAGGATGCCGTGTTGCAGGCTGCTAAACAGGTTATCTCCTTTTGCTTCAATTGCTACTGCAATGCTGAAACTCATAATGCATTTACTTTTACTTCAATTGCTACTGCAAGTCATCTGCTTGAATTTAGATGCTTATAATGTGCACCCAAACTGCCAAACTATCTTCTCCTCTGGTTAATTACAGACAAAATTTGAGTTAATCAGGATGTTTCTTCTTCCCTTTTTTTGTGGCTCATTGCTATTAAGTCGAGCTATGAACTGATGTAATAGAAAACTTATTATATGGAGAACATAATAGATTTCTTATACCTGAATCGAATTAGTTAGGTACTGTCTTCTGCTATTATTGATAGAATAATGTATGTATAAATCGTTATTAGTTATTGTCTTCTTCTCCTCTGGTTTGTATGTTCTACTTTATGTAGCATGATTTGTGTTTTTTTGATGCTTTTAGCAGGCAAAAGAGGCTGGAAGTACACGGTTTTGCATGGGTGCAGCATGGAGAGACACAGTAGGAAGGAAAACTAACTTCAACCAAATTCTTGAATATGTAAAAGAAATTAGGTAGTAAAGCATCATTAATATCAGATTATTTATGTGTGAGCTTGAGTAATTGTTTTTTATAATATGATTTCTGTCACCTGGCTTATATTATAGTTTTCAAGTGATTTTGATTCTGAAAAGGTATTAAACCAATTGGTAAGATGCTTGTCTTCCCCACTAAAGTTGTGGTCTTTAATTTTCTGCTACTGATTTTATTTTCTTTCCATGTTTTGTTTTAAACTAATTATTTCTTGTTCCTTCCGTTTGTGCCACATGATTCATTATTCCTGGCCTCTGATTAATAATGTGAAATCTGTATGACAGAAATCATATGGCAATGTGAATCTTCCTTGTGTCTTGTAAATCTTCCTCGGAAACACACACAATCTTCACTGGAAAACATATGTTACCTTTATTTCCTTTTCTGATATAGTATGCATGTATTCATAGAATGCTAAGGTTATCATGTCGTGAACAGCATTCTTTCAAGATTTTCTTCCTTTTTTTCCCTCACAATGTAAAAAAGTCATTGCTCTAATTAGTACTTGTCTCTAAAGTTTTCTCATTTTTCCATCAAAAGTCTAACAACATTTTCAAGTGTCAATTGCTTACCAGGGATATGGGAATGGAGGTGTGTTGCACTTTGGGCATGCTGGAGAAGCAGCAAGCACTTGAACTTAAGAAGGCAGGTCTTACAGCTTACAACCATAATCTTGATACATCAAAAGAATATTACCCCAACATTATTACAACAAGAACTTATGACGAGAGGCTGGAAACCCTTCAACATGTCCGTGAAGCGGGAATTAATGTCTGTTCAGGTGATTAGTTAAACATTACTATAATATACTACTAACTGAAAGCAATTTGTTGCTATATGATTTGTTTACATAAGTTAATACTATACGAACTTCTCTATCTTCTTTGTTATCTTCCTGTTGAGAAAATTGATGTAGAAAGGAGAACTGTTTTAGTTTGTTATTTATGTGGAGTTGGCAAGAAATTTGCATCTGGATTTCTGGTTTGGTTGCACTTGTTGTCCTTTCACCATTTAAATGATAAAGTTCATTCTTGCTGGAAAACTTCTGCTTGTTGAAAATATTCTTTTTGAAGCCTTCATGTACCTACGTGTGTAGGGATGATGGTCAATTGCGAAAGATATTTTGAATAATTTAACAATGTTATATTTACCTCTGGATAATTTCTTCTAACTGAAATAATGCTAATTTACTTTTCTATTAACAGGGGGGATTATAGGGCTCGGAGAAGCGGAAGAGGACAGGGTTGGTTTAGTGCACACTTTGGCAACACTCCCCACTCACCCGGAGAGTGTTCCCATTAATGCCTTGGTTGCAGTGAAAGGCACGCCTCTCGAAGATCAAAAGGTAATTCTAACTCTGACAAGTAAAGCGTAATCATTGGCAGTTGTTTCATTATTATTCTTTTCTCCTTGTTTTCCTCTTTATTGCTGTAATGGTTTTGCTAGTTCAGATACAATGATGCGTGCATCCGAATGACTTTTGTGCTGTCTTGTGATAAAGATAGACAGCTTGCAGTTAATAAAACTTTTTATTTAGTAAAATAGAACAGCTTGCTAGTTCTGGTCATACGCTTGGTCTTGTTAATCCTTATTTTTCTCCATCTACTTTCTTCAACATTTTTGTTCTTGTTTTGAGTGGAACTACATATTTGATGCAAAACATTTCTTCCATAAGAGAGAAAAATAGAACTAGGACATTTATATATTGCATCGCTAACCATCGTCTCACTTACTCTTAAGTTTTTGGCCCTTTTTATTAACAATGAATGCTACAACTGCTGCTCTATCACTCAGTTGTTTCTTCCCTTTTCTCGGTTTACATTCACCACTACAACTTGAAGTGTTTTCTTTTTAATGAAGAATATTGGATACATATAGTTTTAGCCTTTAGGCACTATCACCAGTTTAAAGGCATCATTTGCTCATGGTTTTGGATATGCTATTGCTAGCACTTCTGTTAGTTGAAACTTTAGGGTGAATGTCAGATTAGGGTATGTGTTCGACCCATTTATATTTGAGTTTTAAATTACTATTCATATATTTGGACATGAGTGTGGGACAACTTGATAGACTGTGAAGAGCTGGACCAGCGTGAAACAGTCTGGTTTAAAGACAAATGCAAGTCTATATGCAAACATCATATGTTATTCGATATTGGTGTGTATTGTAAATATGCTGATACACCTTTTTTTTTGCTTAAATATTGTTGTTCTGTTTTCTTCACTTGTTCAGCCAGTGGAAATATGGGAGATGATTCGAATGATTGCGACTGTTCGTATAGTGATGCCAAAATCAATGGTTAGGTTATCAGCTGGCAGAGTCCGGTTCTCTATGCCTGAGCAGGCATTATGTTTTCTTGCTGGAGCCAATTCTATCTTCACGGGTGAGAAGCTATTGACAACTCCCAACAATGATTATGATGCTGATCAAGACATGTTCAGAATCCTCGGACTGATTCCGAAAGCTCCCACTTTTGCCGAGGAAGAAGAATGCAGTTGTGGTGAAGCTGTTTCAACCTCAGGTTGATTCAAAGATGTAGTTGTAGTTGTAGCCTTGTTAGTCAGTGGAAAACCCCAATTTATGTTAGCTGCAAGGAATTGGTGCACCAGAATAAATGACAATTAGCTGCCTCTTGTTGAGTAGGAAGAACTTTTGTGAAATTGATTTATTTGGTAAGTAGCTATCTTAAGACTGAAGTTTCACAAGTAGGATTAGATGATTAAACATAAATTATAAAACCAAGTTAAACGTAAGTCAAGTTCATTACTCCAAAACAATTAAAAGATAAATTATATAACTTGAACACTAAGCCTTAACAATATTAAACCTTGTATTAGCAATTTATCAACCATTCAATAATTTATATATAACAAATTAATAAAAGAAAACAGTAAAATAAGTTTATGTTTTTATCAATAATTGAACTAATTTAAATAAATTGAGACAAAAAACTTTTTTTTAAAAATCATATAATATGGGGATGACATTCATAATTATCCCATAACTAAATAAAGTCTTTTCCAAAACCATTTGCCTTGGTATCTGGCAGCTGTGATTGGCACGTTGTTTCCCCCAATGCTTGAGGTTTTCTTGTTTGATTTGGCTGAGTGCTCTTTCAATTTGTCTCCACTAGACCCCACCGGCCACCTACTTACTGTTCTAGTTTCAGAGTAGTCTCCAAAAATAAGTTTTTATAAAATAAAAGTATATTATTTAAATAATTAATTTAATATATTATTAATAAATTATAAATTTTTAAATCATTTTAAATACAATTAAAATAATTATTAAAATTATCATTAAAAGTATTTATAAAATTATGAAAATAAAAAAATATGAGCTTAGACAAAAACTCATGCTGCTTCTCATGGTAGACGAGACCGTTTGGACTAGACTACATGATTCAACTCATTGTTTCTTTCGTTCCAGCTTTGAACCATCCATTTTCCTATTTAAGTTTTAAGGTAAACCCCACGATTATAGGTACGATTATATTTTGATCATTTAATTATTAGATGTTAGATTTAAATTACTTATTTATAGGTAAATTATATTTGGGTTGCTCAATTATGAGTAAATTTACGATTGAGTCATCTGTTATATTTAAAAAATACATCAATTTAATCGTTTTTTTCTTATAAATCACTTGTATACTCTCGATAATATTATAATATTTTATTTAAAATCATTAATTAAACTAATATATGATTTAATATTTTTTAAATACAAAGAGTGACCAAATATAATATTACTTATAATTTGATAATTTACGTTGTATTTTATCCTGATTTTTATCTCACTTTCTATACTCCTCCGAATTTAAAATTTATTTCTCGTACTTCTGATTCATATCACTTTTATTTTTTGTAAAAAAAAATATTCTCCTATGCCTTATTAAAATAACTCGTCAATTTTAAATAAAAAATATATTATAATTAAGAGATTTTAAACTTAAATTATCATATATTCTAAAATTTTTTTATAAATATTACGAAAGATATTGAATAATAAACTGTATCAAAACTATTAAAAAGCTTTATTAACAAAACCATCAGCAATCTTATTATCCTCGTACTCGATAACAGTTAAATATATAAAATAAATTATTAAAATATAAATATTTATAACATTTTAATTAAATATATATTTATAATATTGTAATTACTCCCTGAAATTACACAAATTCAGTCCCAAAAATAACCTAAACATAACACGTATATTCAAAGTTTAGAAATTCAACCAAATAATTATTAAGATTATTAAATAAATCTGTATAACTTCCTAAGCAACCAACACGCTTTGGGGACAACTTGTACTCGGTGCCGATGTTGTACAGAGAGAGAGAGGATTTGTTTCAACTTAAAACCCAAGGGAAGGATTTTAAAAAGTCTTTTTGATTAGACGGTCGGATGGAAGACAGATCATGGGAAAATACAAGGCTTCAATGATGGAATGTTAGATTAAAATAGAAAAAATATATATTTCATAAAAATTGATTAAATTAAGAAAAATGTATTTTATATAAAAAAAGTTGAGAATGATGTAACTCAAACTTTTATAAATTTTAAAAATTAAAATATTTATGGGAATTTTTATTTTTAAGATATGCGTATAGAATGATTATTTTTATAATAATATGAGTAAAAATATTATAAATTAATTAATTTTTTAGGGATATAAGGTATTTTATTTTAAAATTAAAGATTTATAATAAAAATTAAAATAAATTTAAAACGTCATTTGCAGGTGATGTTTTTTTTGAATTTTATTTATAAAATATTAATTTTAATGAAGATGACATCTTAATTCAAATTATAAAATTTGAGATAAATCAACGATAATTATATGCATATTTTATCTTATATTATAATTTAATAGTTCAAATTTCGTAATTTAACTCAAAACGTCACATGTAAGTCGCGTTTTTATTAAAATTCAAATTTTATTAACAAAAAATTAAAAAAAAAATCACCTACAAATAACATATTTAAATTATTATAATTTTTGTTATAATTCTATAATTACAGAGCAATTTATCTTATATCTTAAAATTTAAATTAAAAAATAATATTTACCTAAAAAACTAAAAATATCTTTAATAAATACCAACATTATGTACCTGAAATAAATACTACTATTTGTCGGTCCATGTTCTTCCTCACTGTTGTTGGTGACCGGCGCCTGCGGTGGTTCTGGTCAATAAAGTTGTACCTACGTCTTTCAATTGACTGACCGGAAGAGCATCAAACCTTAATAATTATTTAATTTCATTTTCTTCACAACTAAATATTCCTGCAAATCACATTCTTATTCTTTTAAATAAAGTAATTAACGGATATTAGTAAACTTAAGCTCGTTTAAAAATAACCATTCATAGTGCCACGCAAGTCCACCCCACTTACAGAGATATGCTTGCGTGAAAAATTCTTCGACCAACACATCTATATTAAAATAAGCAAAAAAGTTTAAAAATAATAATAAAATTTTAAGATGCATAAAATTATAAAATAAATTAAATTAAAAATTAATTTTTAAAAGATAAAATTAAACAGGTAAAACTTTAAAAGGTTTTAAGTGGATCTAAGATTACTCGTACATCCATCGCTGAATGGAGTCATGATAATTTTTTTTAAAACAAATATAAAAATAAAATGAGAGTTGAAGTTTAATTACTAGTAGGATAAACGAGGGGTTCGAATAGTCGATTACTGAAAAATAAAAGTTAATTGATGATTTAAATTTTTTATGTATTATTTATTAAAAAATATTTTTATTATCTAAAATTTTGGACTTTAAAATTCTATAAGTTCGATTCTTACCATAAAATCATGCATTTTAAGATTATAAATTTTTTAATAGATGCTCGTGTATGATTTTTTATAATTTTAATAAAATTATATTATTTTAATAAAATTATATTATTTTAATAAAAATATATTAAATCCTGCATTCGTCTCTTATTGATAAATAAAATAATTTTTTAAGTATAAAATCTAGGGTCATAATAATTTGCTTGTTTTTGAATTTGAAGGGATTTAAGAAGTGTTCAAACTGAAAAAAAAAATGGCCGATCATGACTTAATCCCTCTATTTTCAAAACTAAGAGAACCTAAAAAGTAATTTGACCAAAAATTAGAGTCACGGTTTAATTTACACATTTTCAAAACCAGGAGGGCTTAATACAAAATAAACCTAAAAAGTGGGAACATCACCGATCCTGCCTTACATTCTCATAAGCATTCATTATCAATTTGAATAGAAAAAAAAAGTTCGGACACTTAATCACAATAAATAAAAACTTCAGGTACCAAAATGTATATTTACCCTTCTATTTTTCCTCGTAAAATGTTGTTGAATTGATTCTACTAGAATATTTGGTACGTAAGTTTGAATTTGTTCTTGTAAGAATTGTTGAAATTTTATTGTTCATCCAAAAAGAATTGGGAAAAAATATAAAATCAATCAAATTATAGAATAAATTCGGTTTTGGTTATTATGAATTTATGATTAGAAGAATTGATTTAAAAATAAAAAATAATCCAACCAATAATTAAAGTTATAATGATTATAAAATTTATAAATGTAGGTTTTGAATGTTGGCTTAATTATATAATAATATGAAATTTCAATGTTAACGAATCAAAGGCTTGTTTTAAAACTACTTAATTGATATTTTAATAATTATTTACATAATGATATACTAGTTTTACTCTTGATCATATATCATAAAATATAAGGGTGAATAAAATTTAATTCGATTAAAAATATATTTTATTTTATTTGTCTAAATTCAAGATTTATAAAATTCAGTTGAATAAATTTAAATAAAGTTTGAATGATTTTTTTATATTTTATTCGATCTAATAATCTGAATACAATACTTATAAATTCTTTCTTTATATATTTTTTTTAATATCCTAAACTCGAACGTTGTATTTGAGCCGTAACCCCAAATCATTCCCTTAAATTTTTTTTATCAACCAAATAAATCAAGTTTTATAAATTTCAGTTGAATAAATTTAAATTAACACCGATTTCCATTTGGTTAACTTTGATTTTTTTATTTTTTATATTAATGTTAGTATTTAAAGTTTTATATTTTATTTTATGACTTTAAAACATTAAAAAGATAATTTTTAAGACGTTTTTCATAAATATTTATTAAAATATTATTTTTTTAAAGTAAAATAATAATAATAATTAAAAATATATAATATTTTAAATATAAAATATATTTTTTTATTTATAAAAATAATTATAAATTAATTAAAAAATAAATTTAGTTTACTTTAATTAAGCACGAATAATACAATTCATAAACTTATACATCATAATACCTTAATTTAGTTAAATTTTAAATTTTAGGGTTAATCATCTCAACTTGGCTACATCAAATACTAATCCACTGACAAATAACTATTAATGTCTATAATTAATTAAAACATGAAAAAGAAAGAAAAGGAGAGATCCGAGATTGATTTTTTTATTTAGATTAATTTATCTATAAAATCATTACATTCACGGGAAAGAGGTTAGAACCAACACAAGACAAACGCAGTCTTTCATTTACATTTTACACACTTTGAACGAAACTCTCGCTCGCTCTTCACATGACTCGTCCTTTCAGGCTCCTCGGCGACGCCAATTCCTCCGCCACTTCCGTGCCGCCTCCCGAACAAGAGGCACCCGTCGACTCCGACTTCGTCGTCATCCTCGCTGCTCTCCTATGTGCACTTATTTGTGTCCTCGGTCTCATTGCCGTCGCCCGTTGCGCCTGGCTTCGTCGACTCTCCGGAGGCGGCGGTTCTGCCTCCAGTCCCCAAGCTTCGGCCCGTTCGGCGCCTCCAGCGACGAAAGGCCTCAAGAAGAAGATCCTCAAGTCTCTTCCTAAAGACACCTTCACAGCTGATTTCTCCGCCAAATTCTCCGATTGTGCGATTTGCCTGACGGAGTTCGTCGCCGGTGACGAAATCCGAATTCTTCCACAGTGCGGCCACGTCTTCCACGTCTCCTGCATCGACACGTGGCTGGGTTCCCATTCTTCGTGTCCTTCATGCCGCCAGCTTCTCGTAGTCGCCAGGTGCCACAAGTGCGGCGGTTTGCCCGTACCGAGCGCTTCGACTTCCGGAACCGACTCGGAGGCTAGATTGAAAGAGCGTGAGGATGATGCCAACAGGTTCCTACCCTAGCCAAAACCAGTCACTGTGTCTAAGGATTCCTCGATTTTTTCCCTTTCTTTTCTAAGTTAGGTTTGGCTAGATCAGATATTTCATCAGCTAATTTACCTCCGCAGATTATTACTACTATTACCACTAGTAGCATTTAGGCTTTGATTTATTTGAATTGTATATCTAATAGTATTTTATATGATGTATGTATGTATGTATGTAAAGTTGAATATGTACATATATGTGAAATATAAATATATTCAGAAGCCATAGCCGTGCTTTATGTTTCACCCATACATAAAAGAATGGTTGAATTTAGCATCTTTCCATTTGTCAAGTTCAGTAGGTTCCTGGAACTGACCATGATCAAAACATTGCAATTTAGTAATTCATAGATATTGACTAGGCTGATCATGATATTTTCTTTGTTCTGATTTATTCCGTATCCGTTTTATGGTAATTTTCGGGACTGGACAATGTTATCTTCAAGATTCGAATTTGGTTTCTTTTCTCGAAACATATCATGTCTTGCCATTGCATTCGACACTAGGTGATGAATTTCTCAACTTATAAAGCATGCCTTGTTGTTGATATGCACTACTTCGCCTTTTTGTTCCTGTTGGGGCTTTTGTTCTGTTCCTTTCACTTTAATTTTCTTTTACTGTATTCTGGTTTATCAGTTGATGATTTTCTTGCAATGTTGTCCTTCCAGATCAGATAGTTTGATCTTTGCAGCAGGTTCTTAATTTCCTTTGGGTAGTTTAGCATCTTTGTTGCAGGTGCTTTACATGGCAAAGAAGCCCTTTTGCCATACAAAGTGCTTCAAAACTAAATGCTCAAAACGGTTTCAAAAGCATTTTTCAAAAGTAATGCTAAACACATCCGTAGTCAGGTCCGCCGAAACCGGAACCGAGGCTGGTATTCCTTTCCGGTTCAAAGAAAAGATAGAAATGAAGGGCTAAAGTGAGAATTTTTTCTGGTGATAAGAGTGAGGAACTCTTTTGTTTTTGTTCATCCCTTTTCCACCCTCTGATTATCAAAGTTATAAAGTGTGGCTGCTGAATGTTAAACAAGTGGTTTATGCTTTTTAGTGCCTTTTGTGAGGGTCTTTCCTTCTTTATCTTTCCTCCCTTGTTTGGTGGCTGTGGGGCTGTGGGGCTAAGGGCCATGGCATCAAGATTCTTGCTCCACCACCACTTTCTCTCTCCACCTTCACTCACTAAAGGTTAAAAAAAAGTAGCCAAAATCATTCTCCTGTTTAACAATTTGTGTTGGATATGTTATTTTATTCAGCCTTTGAGATCACTTTCTGCTGGGTTAAACATCGGTGCAAACTAATCAAACCTAACTTCCTCATCCCCAGTGAGTGCAAGCCAAGAAATGAGGAAAGCACGCCTTATTCAAGTAAGTCAGGGTTTAATTATGAACTCAATCCTTGTATTTTCACCACCATACATAAATATTTTCTAGTGTGCTGATTTGCTATACACAAATTGCAGAACAACGGATGTTTAGGTCAATAAGGTTTAACAATATCACCCGATGAGATGGACTTTTGGGTTATCATAAGATACAAGGACCAAATTTTTGAAAAATAAAGAGAAGGGACCAGCTTCTCAGTTTTATTAAAGTAGAGGGATTAAATTCAAAATCATACCATTAATTTTGTTGGTTCCAGGATTTCGGAAGGTGGAAGGAAAGTGGGGTTTTGTTTATATTAGGAGTAAATGCAACTACCTGGTTTTGGCAACATGTGAAAGTTGGGTGGTAATAAACAAAATTAAATGAGAATAGGGTCCGTTGAATTGAATGCATCACTAACGATAAAACTTGTTTTTTAATTAAACTACACTGCATAAATACAACGGGTGGTTTAAGTGATAAATAACTTAATACTTGTTTAAGTAAATATCGAGTTCAAAATTGTATATGTAAAAAAAAAATCAAAAAAATTTTGTTTGATCCGTTTTAATTAAAATAAAACCTGAAAGAACCAAAAGTATGGGTGTCCAAAACCGACCTAATGAATATCCAATGATCCAATAAATTTATAAAACAAGTTAAAGAAACGAAAAGATGTCGAAACATAATAATAATATAGTATTGATATTAGATTTATTGGACCGTTAGATACTAATTGAGTCAATTTTAAACACCCCTAACGATAAAAATAACTAAAATGCATAATCCACTTATTGGGATTTCTTAAAACTTATTGAAGAATTAGCTTACTAAACAATTGTTCTTGTCTTGACCTAACAAAATTAGTATATTCGAGTCCACTCCTTTTATGCCGTTACTATGAAAATTTCTTCATTAATAAAACCATATACCATACAATAATAAATATAATATGTGCCTTTGATTTCAAACCGTCCGTTGAAATTGGGTGGATGGTCCACTAATGTTGGCAGAATAAACCATCACTCGGGATGTAGGGGTTTAAAATAAAACGAACTTGAATGAATATATTTTTATTTATGTGTATTGATTTAATAATTAAATATAAATTATTTAATTATTAAATAATATTAAGTTTTGTCACTATTTATATACTTTCCTGCTTGACCACCTTTTATTTTATTACTAATATAAGACAACCCTACTCCTCAAGGCGGCAGAGGCAACATGTGCCGTAGTGGAGCTATATATTTAGCTCGGGAGTCGGGGCCAGTTACCCCCTAACTTTATAATATAGATATAGCTATAGATATAGATTTTCTCCAATTTTATAATTATTTAAGTTTATTTTTAAAATTTAATTTCTAATTTTATCTATTAATATAAAAATTCATTTATTTATGGGTTAAAATTTATTTACATCATGTAAAAATTTATACATATATTTTGGAGATAAATTAGAGATTTGAATAAAACATTTCTAATATATAAATGAACGAGAATTAATTAAATAATAAATAATATTACATCGTTTAAGTACATTCAAATTTAAGATTTTATGTATGTAAAATTTTTTAATAGAAAACTTTATTTTTCAAGATTAGGTATTCGATATATGTCAATCTGAATGAGTTAGAATAAAATTATTAAGAATTTAGAGGACAATAAAAAATCTCAAAAACATCGACAAAAAACAAAATAGATATTTAATTTTTTAAAAATATATATATATATATGAACCTTTGTTTTATTTATAAAAAAATAATTTGAACTTTGAACAACTTAAAAATTTTAATTAACTTCTCAAACTTTTTCATCAAATTTCATCGCTCTCCGAATAGGGAGAAGTCCAGATTTAAGGTTGAGGGGGCAAAACATAAATATTTAAAAGTAGGAGATAAATTCATTAAAAAAAAAAAACTAAGAAACTAACACACTAGCATCTGAATGTTTGAATCAATAGAGATTCCTCATTTCCAATGGAAAAAAAAAAAAAAAGAAGATGAAAGCTTAACATCAGCCTGATATTACTCAGTCTTTGTAGCCTGCCTTGCACCAATAGCAAAGAACTCTGTGATGACTTCGAGCGGCATTCCTTTGGTCTCCGGGACTTTCAAGAACACAAACGTCCAAGATATCATACACATGACGGCGTATATCCCGAAGATGCCGGCAAGGCCTATAGAACTCAGCATCACAGGCATGGTGTAGGAAATAAGGATGTCTCCGATCCAGCCAATCAAGACACAGATTGCGATACAAAGGCCGCGGACCCTTGTTGGAAAGATCTCGGAGCAGAGGATATTTGGTATTGGTCCGTATCCCATCACAAAGAAGCAGAGGTAGACCATTACACATGCAGTTGAGATGGCAGCATTCACTACTGTGCCTATTTTCACAATCACACTGAACACTAGAATGATTAGCGACATGATAACGACGGGGATCGTGGCGAGTAGCAGACGCCTGCAAACGGTGCACGGATTAGTTTGTTTCCATTTTCTTAATGATAATATTATGAGTCCTAAAGAATATTTGAGAAACTGAAATTACCTTCTGCCTGATATATCCATGAGTTTCATGGCTACACCTATGCAGGGCAGCATCAGCAAGGTTGCAATTGCACTAATCAGAAACGATGCAGAGTTCGAATTAAGCCCCAAGTTCGCAAGAAGCACTTCGACACCAACCTCTCCGAGAATTTGAGGAGTGTAGTTGAGAACTCCACTTATTCCAGACAGCTACACATAAACTTCGAATATTAGTTTAATTTACCATGGGAATCGAGCTTGTATATTTAAACTACAGATAACGAATTTAACGTGTAAAAAGTTCTAAAAGAACTATAACTATGTAATCCTCCAGAGTTAATGCAACTGCAACTGCAACTTAAAGCAGGATCATAGTTGTATTTCGAAGCACATTCCGGTGTATAAACTAATGTAGTGACAATGACAGTGTCTATAAAAAGGCCAAGGACCAACAAATTTACAAAAAATAGCTTACCTGCTGAAGTATCTGAATCCCGACCCCAACCAATAGAGCGTGTTTCACTCCCGGGTCAAGGAGAGAAGCCCATACAGGTCCTTTTGAGGCAGTTTCAACTGGATGAACCATTGCTGGTCCAACAGAACACTGATCCTTAAGCTCCTTGGAATAAAGAGCAGGTTGGCTCACTAAGGCAGCAGCATGGATAAGCTCACCTTCTGCAGGCATATCATTACCTGGAATTGATACACGGGACTCACGTCGAGATATCACAATTCCTTCCTCATGTAAATAAATCCTTTTAAACCCTCCTTCCTTCTTTCCATCCTCACCTTCTGTCTCGGACCATTTCCATGCCAACTGCCAACCACCTCCAATTCCTGTACCACCAACCGATTCTACATCTTGCACAAGAGTGTTATGATGTCTCGTGCTTGGAGTACTACCAGGGCTAGCTGTTTGATGTGAGACTAATGGGCTACGCAAATTGTCATCAGAGTCGCTCCCTGCAGCATAATCCTCACCTTCCCACTGCGAGCTCTCCTCGTCCCAATGTTCGTTTCTAACATGAGGCTCCGCTGTACTAAACATGCTTCCAAAATTTAGAAAATGCGTACTACGGTTGCTTCCCGTCTCAGGAAGCTTTTCGTGCACACTGTCAAATAATGTCACAACAGGGTCCATAAGGGGTACAGTTTGGTTCACCGTGCTTTCCTGGCGGGAGGCAACACCAAGAATGCTTTGTCCAGTGACAGGTTTGGCAATCCAAGACAGGCCCTCTTGAGTTCCATATATTTTGATTTCGTCTTTATCGACATTAGGTTCCTGGCCTTCACCGAGTTCATCAGCCGGAGCTATTATGTATTCTTCTATTGAAGTCTCACCTCCAGTGCCAAGGCCCTCAACCAGCAAAGCCATCTCACCTGCATATTCAAAGACGTATCACTGTATCAGCAAGATCATCTCCTTTAATTAGTTTAAAACTGTTCAAATAAATATAAATAACAAATGGGAACTCCCATCATAAAAATTGATTAGATTTTAGCTCTTATGCTCATTCATAATTAAGTAATGCCTCTTGGTGTATCTTGTAGAGCAAGCAACAAATTATGTTATTTTCTTTTAAAAGTGTATCTAACCATTCAACATCCAAGTCCCCTGCATTTTTAACATGTGCTCACAGAAAGTGTATCTAAAGGAATCGGAAAATGAACCTGAAACATCTTCAATGCCTCGTAACCTCTGAAGAACATGTTTAGCCTCGAGCATCTTCCCTTTACTGACGAGCCACCGAGGAGATTCAGGCAAATAAAAGACCATCAGGGCAAAATACAGGAGAGAAGGGATTGATAGAATCCCAAGCATCAACCTCCAACTCGGTGAGTCCATCAACGACACCCCGAAAACCATACAATACGATAAAAACATTCCCCCGGAACCAGTGAGCTGCGGTAATGTGTTTAACAATCCCCTTATATCCGATGGGGCTGTCTCGGATATATAAAGTGGGACAAGAGTGACTACTATACCGATTCCAAACCCATCCAATAGCCTGGCTATGCACAAAACATAGACATTAGGTGACCACAACATCACCAAACCACTAACAAAGTATAGCATGGAAGAAATGATCAGCATCGGACGTCGACCGAGCCAATCCGATAAAGGTCCAGAGCATGTTGTTATCGCTGTGGCTCCTACTAATGACATAGCCACCACAAGACCTTCAAGGCTAGTTCCCAGATTAAGGTCCTTCTTAATGTACAAGATGGCACCTAAAAACATTAAAAAAAAATAAGAAAGAGGATTACCGAAGTGAATAAATCCCCACCAGTATTATCAAGAAGCATAGAACTCCCATTAGTCCATTACGTATACCAGGAAAAGAAGAACAAGAATGTGCAGATAAAGAAAGAAGTACCGGAAATCGTAGCACTATCCCATCCCTGCAAAAAGTTACCAATTGTAGCAGCAATGGCTACAAGCGCAGCACCCCTCATCTTTTCACCTATGATTTATGAATCAAACAGCTTGTCTGCAAGTTATCTGAAAGCTGAGAAAAAAACACAGATCACAAATCAACCAGTCCACCTTCATAACATCAAAAGATTGAATCCCATAATACTAAAAGAAACATATAATTAAAAACAACAACGACAGTCACCATCGACGACAACAATATATTACACCTAAAAGTTTAGAACTTTCAGTAGCTGACCTTTATATGAACCAAGAAGTAGAAGGTGAACCTTTAGAGACAAAGAAAGTGAATTCAAAGAACAGGAGAGGGAATTGAAATCAAAACATAAAAAGGAAGCTTCTTTCTACTCAAAGAATGAATCTTGGACTCCCAAACTCAAAGGATTAACGGCCAAACCGAAACATACCATTATACGAACGTAACGTTGAAAAAAGATTGAGAAAGTAATGAGAGTTTCAAACACTCCCACCAGGAATACCATAACCTTAATCCTTTAATCCACGGCTATTAGCTTACCGGAGCTAAAAGGCTGGATGAACGGAGGCGGAGAAAGGAAGGATAAAATCACATGTTTCCACGTTTTGGTTTGCACCGGATTACGTGGCGAATGGAACGTGGCAGATCGTATTTTGTTTGAGCGATCGCTTTCACGATTCCAAAGGTTGGTCAATCCGCCATTGCTAAGACTCCACGTCTAGAGATGCTCCAAGTCAAAACCTTCTCTTGCCGATATCTCTATCTGTCTGCATTTAATATATATATATCCTGACAGTATTTGTATGGACACCTGTTGAAAATTTCTAAATGGATATCTATTTCCTTTAAAGTTTCGACAAAAAGATAAGTTTTGGAACTTTAGTTTGATATTTATATACAAACATGGTATAAATTTAATTTTAATTTTAATTATTTATAGCATAAGTTACGTAATTTTAAATATATTTTTCTAATTATATAAGATATCATATATATATATATTCTTTTTATATGTATGAATAAAAATTATAATATTATTTAACAAAAAAATATGTTATCTAAGACCATAAATACGTTTATAATATTATTTTTTAAAAAATATAATCTTATTTTTTTGATATATTCTAATTATTTCTATGACGGATGCGGTGTTTACGATAGTAAATAATTTAAGTTTTTTAAAAAGAATTCGGGGTTTAACAATTTAATTTTAAATTTTTTTAATTTTAAAAATTAAAAATTTATTCGCGTGTGAATCAATAATTGAATTATTTTTTCTAATAAAATAATTTTAAAATATTAATAGAATAAAATATTAGACACTTCAAAAGTCAAAATATAACAAAAAGAGACATTATATACCAATTTTGACAAAAACTAAAATAAATATCAGATTTTTTTTTTTTAATTTTGAACGGATTAAAAGCCCAATAGAATAACCCAATCTAAAATTAGATTGAAGGTTAAAGAAAGCCCTACCCATGGAGGTGGTTTTGGTTATTTGGATTAGGTAAACCCGACCCGACCCGACCCGAAATCAAGCAGTACAAGTAGAGTGATGGAGACAGTGTCGAGGAATCATTATCATTAGAAAACAATCTCAAGATCAGCCGTCGGAAAACTTTTCTCAGAATTCAAAGAAAATGTCGTTGCTAAAGGGGGAACCTTTGGTCGCAAAGCTAGCTGCTTTGGCCAAGTACGTCGTGCTTCCCGGAGCTATGATCGCCGCTGTTGTTTACTCTCCTCCCAACTATGATTCTTCCAAGAAGGATAAATCCCCCAAATAAAAACCCTCTTTTCCTTTTCCCCCGGTTTGTATTTTTCCCTTTCTTATAAATTCGATTATGGTTAGAGTTAGGGTTTTGTTTTTGTATTTATGGTTTCTTAATCATTCCATGGCTTCGAAAAATTGTCGGGAATTGGATCTGATTGTGATTTGATAGCAGTTGTATCACTCCGCTTGGTCTGATTGCAATTCCCTCCGCCCCTTTCATAATCTGATTGATTTTCGCCTATATTTTCTCCTATTGGTTGATTATAACTGTAACTCATCTCGTTCAAAGACTCTGGCATGCTCTATACACATTAACAAATGTACCCTGAGAACATATCTTGATTTATTCTTTATGTTTCGTGCATTTTTTAACTGGGATTTTCAATATCACGCTGCGTTCTAATGGTTCCCTCCACCTATAGTTGGGTTGTTAGCAGGCCATTGCTTTTATTTTCTCTGATTGTTGTTGGTTTTAGCCGAATTCGTTGTCTTCCGAATAACAACTGTAAAGTTATTTCAGTGGGTTTTGATTTGCATTAAGGCTAATTGTTTTAATTCCAAGCATTATGAATAGATGAAGTTTGATGTTCCTTTGGGGGGAAACATTGTTGCTAAATGAATATACTCTTGGATGCTCACTGACTATTACATGATTTTCTTGATGCAGGTGCCTTTATACCAAAGGTTTTCAAGCTCTGTTTCTCTTACAATAATGGAGCTTCTCCAAGATTTCTACATATTGTTTCTAGGTATGTAGAGAGTGCTGAATGTATTTGTTTGGCTTAGAATAACTTTTCTGTTTCCAATCTTATCTTCTTCTTGGACATTTTCAGAAGAATAAGTTGTTATGTAATGAATGCAAGAGTGCCCCTTTGACTGCACTTTTGAGTAGGTTGGATTATTATGTTGTTAATTGATCATCAATCCTCACTATCTTATCTGTTGAAGCTTGCCTCAAAATTCATGTGGTTGAGTGGTCTTGAACTTGAAATTTGTTTATAGTTACATTCGGTCAGAAATTGTGAATTACTGCATTGCGATGTTGGTCTTTATTGAGTGAAGGGCGAAATAGCAATCATCTGTTTCAATGCCATCGTCTGATAAAAATTGAGATTTGTTCGTGTTAGAATTGTTGAGACAAAGAACATGTATAGTTTAGTTTTAAGATGAAAAGCCATGAATAATTTACCTGGTTCAGCTTCTCGATAGTTCCCTTAAGAGTTAAGATGATGAGTACTAGTAGAGTTAAGATGATTGTGTGTGGGTGTGTGGGGATTACACAGGCTAAGCAAAATGTTGCTCGGCTTCAAATCACGGTGAGCACGCCTTGCAGTGGTTATAGAGCCGAGGTAGTCAAGAGTTGAGTCCACATCAATTGCAATGTTTATTCTTTTGTAGAGAAGTTTAAGTAAGATATTTGGTTCTCCATGTTGAATGACCTCATACAGCCGTTGATGCAAGCTCCCAATTGTCAAGATTTCTATGCTTGACATTTCTCAAGGGAAAACCACCAGAAAAACCCCTTTAGGAAACAACTCAAGGAAACCCCGACTGCCTTACACGGTGGCTCTCCGTCCGGTTCAACCAGAATGAACCACCTTTCATCATCTTATCCCTTTTTTCCCTCAACAAAAATAAAGTTGCTTCAATTAACACTATTAATTTCCCTTTTTTGTATATATCTAACTCACACCCAGGCCTTCCATGGGAAGTGACTGCCCATAGTCAACGGGGCAACTAGAGTCCACTAAACATGCATTTGGAGTTTTATGTATTTCTATCTTGTTTGTTCTCATGGTACTTAATATACTTCCCTCCCTCTCCCAAAGTTGTTAGTAAAGATCTTTTTATAATTTTACACTAAATTAAGTGGTGATCGAGGTGAAGTTGTCTATTAATCATGGACTTGTTACTTTTAAATGTCTGCCCTTTGGCTGAAATGAAATGAACCTTATGTTTCTTATCTCACACTCCATCCCAATATTCAACACATCGAAACAGTCAAACTGTATGTTTAAGAAGACGCAGGCTTTTATTTTTAGCATGATCTTGACTTGGCTTTAAACGAGAACAGCACTAAAATTTGAACATCTATAAGATAATACCTGGAAATTCCCAGGATTCATATCGGTTAAGATCAACCTCGGCAATCTCCACTCCACTCCACAGAAGCTTCCATTGAAGACCTTGGAAGCCAAATAAAATGTGATGAGCTCTTCATCCGTAGGGTGAAACCTAAACCCGGGCGGAAATCGCTGTTCATTCAATTCTTCCCCACTGAGTTCACTCAAAACTTCTTCTACTCTTAACATCATCTTCTCTTGTGAATCTGCAACAAAAAGGGTGCCTGGAAATGAAAATATATGGTGAAGATAAGCTACTTGGGGAGAGTTGAACCGAGGTCTTAAAAGGCTAGAAAAGAGCTACAAAAGGGTACCTGATGAGCTGACAGGCTTGGATAACTAATTTTCTAGGAGGTGGAAATGGGGAGTGACCGGGTGAAGGGTAGTTATCGATGCAAAGTTGGTTGCAGAGGGCAGAGATTTATACGTCCGTATGCGAGCATATTGAAAAAGAGAGGACAGAACAGAACAGTGAGATCATCGTCACCATCATCACTTAATTCTTCTTTTGTGTGAGTTTTTGAACAAAGATTAGTTTAGTTGTACGATAATGTTTAATTAAAAGGGTTCCTAGAAATGTCGGCGTTGCACGTGTAAATTGTCCAGGTAATTAAAAGGGTTCCTAGGCTGCTACTGTTGCTGTCTCCCTCTGTATAGGCTATACACACACGCATTTACACATGAATACATACATACATCATGCATAGAAACCCTTATTTACATGTTTGTAGTCCTGTAGGTGGGTCGGGCTGGCTTGTTGAAAGAGTTATCTTTTCCTTACGTACATGCGTATACCAGGTAAAGCCATAGCTCTGATTACTTTTTTCTTTCATAACGTCTCCCACACGACCTCACCTCCCTCTCCCTATTCCACCCCCTCGTGTGGGAAAACAGAAACATGTAGACCCCCATAGTTACCAATCAAAACCAGTGTCCCTATTCACCTCTGCCTCCGCCTGGCCACACATTTAATACTTCAAAAAGACTCCATATCCTTACACAATTTACATTTATATCTACGAACATGTTTTTATTTTGTTCTGAACCGAGCGTTACATCCGATTATAAAATTATTCATCTTCAGGCTCCCTATTATTATCTTTATTGTCTTCGAAACAACTTTTCATTTTTTGACCCATTATCGTTATCGTTATATCCGTCTCAAAGTTTAAAGTTTAAAAAATATCGATTATCAATGTTTGATACTCTCAAGTCTCAAAATCAATTTCCTTGGCACATTTCTAATCACGTACCAAAAATTCGACCATAGGCATTGAACCAGTGGTAGTTCCAACAGTGAAAAGATTGTTATTAAACTTTTCCTGGATAAAATTCATTGTTGGAACTAAATAGTAAATAATTCAATAATATATATTTGGATAAAATTCAATATTTAAGTAATATATAAAAAAATAATTCAATAATATATACTTGGGTAAAACAGATTTTCCAATCGTTCGGCTAATTAAGTAGCAAAGAGCCTTAAACTAAAATTAGTGGGGTGCGCCAGGCCCGAGCAATAGTGCAACGCTTGGGCGACGCGCAAGAGCCCCAGTAGCAAGCTACTGTAGTGGACCCTTCCCCTCAAAAAATAAATTTAATATCATGTGGACCATTGGCCCACGTATCAGATATTAAACTGATAAGAACAGATACTACACTTGATCTTAGCCAAAAGGCCGAGAAAGGTATGCTTGATTCAGGTATAGCCCATTCCTTTTATAACCAACCTCCAGCGCTCTTGCCGTCTTCGTATACCGATGTGGGATAAAATACAAAGAGGTTTTGGAGTCCCGACTCCTGAAGGGACTCGGTTTCTGCAAGAAAGAAAGGCATACTTTAGGTTGTAGCTATGAAGATTTGTCCATGTACTCTCCTATTTTTTGATCTTCTAAATTTAGTTTGTGTTAGTTTCGTCCATGTTGTTAGCTATGAGGAATTTACTTAAATGGCAAAACGAATTGACTAGCAATAGCCAAGTTCAGTAACAATGTTGGTGGCAGGTCGGTGTTACGCATCACTTCTCATTCCTTAAAGCGCAGCAGGAGCTTGATATGTTCCAATGATGAGTCCTCGTGAAGGCATGGCAGCAACTATTTCATACTGGCAGGATCGGAAAAAACAAAAGTTTGGACGGACCAACGATATATCCATGGATATTGATGGTGACCGGATTGATTCTACACTTTGCTACTGCCTGGCTCCCAACAATAGGACCACTGTCACTCCTCAGATCTATCGGACTTTTCTTATTCCGATCAATGTTTGGAATACGACTAACGTTTTTCTTAGCAGTTGCAGCACAATCGGAGAAGCCATGTATGTGCAGCGGCTGGCTAAAAGGGTGGATCCTGTTAATGCAAGAGGATGGTTCTGGCAGACTTCTGTGCTCGGGTTTCCCTCATTGCGGTTAATGTTTAAAAGAGCAAAAAAGGTGTAGAAACTTTACTTTCAGGTGAGTTAAAAAATTTCAAGTTAATTGAGTTGACGAGTCCCAACTGTTAATAGAAACTAATAAATTAACTTTAAACCAAACTATTCTCAACTAAAGCAACGTCATAATCATCAGTATCTCTTCCACTAACTTCGACTGTGATTGGCAACAAAAGCAGCAAACTCTAACTCATCGTCTCAAATCTCAAACATACCGCCTAAAAGGCTAAACACGTGCCTTTTTTCTCTGTTTTCTTGTCTAAAATCACCTTTAACCTTACAACTTACAAATGCATAATACTAACAACATTCCTCAGCCGTTTCCAGCAGCGACCGAGTCCGACATAAGAAGGCATATCCTACTCCTCATTCTACTTCAGTTACGCGATGCTTAAATTACAAAATGGTTCCCCTACAACATTAGCCGACACGCTACAGACTGTCGAGTTAAAAGCATGGTTTACTTCCATGGCAAGTTTGACATGCCTTGTGGGTTGTTGTTATTGTTATTATTGCCGGCTCCCATGATCTGGTTAACCGGGCTACCAGGTCCACCTGAGGATTCGCTTAGAGGAGTACCATGTGAAGGTGAGCTGGGAACCCCTGGAGCAAGCTTTGGTGGGGCAGATAGAGCTTCCATCTGGCATGCTGGTTTTGCTTCCTTTTTATTGTCGGTAATAAAACTACCCACAACCACCTGCAATGAAAGTAATATGTAGGTCACTATCATTACCATATATATGTGAAATATACTACTAATGAGATGGCCAACTATTGTATATAACCAAAAGCCAATGCAGGAACTATCACTTGTGTTAGTTTTACATAATTATTTTAAAACATTCACAAATCTAAACATGTGCAAAATGGAGAGGAGAGACATAGAGACAGAGCTCAGATGACTACTAGGGGAAGCAAAGGCCATTGTTCTACCATCTTAAATGCTCTAATGTTAAAATCATACGGAAAAAATGATAGTAAATATCATCCGCCTTAAACGTCTAAACCCGCATGGAGTATTAACATTTTACATTTTATAATATTTTAAATGGAGTATTAACATTAGAATCAATCACAAAATGTCTTCCATTTCTGCTACGCGGTAGAAATTATAACATCATTTTCAATAAGTTCAATTTAGAGAAACTTTAGCTGTGTTTTTGATTCATCGCGTATATCACACGATTCTGAAAAGAGCAAAAACATTTGTGATATGAAAGATAGTTGCACAAAAGAATGATGCAGTAATTAAAAATGTAACATGAGAAAGGAAAAAGAACCTGAACAGGGGATGCAGCCGTTAGAAGGCCAGCTACACCACCACCTAAAACACGACCATCTGAGCCAGACAAAGACACACTTAACCCACCAGTTCTGCTCCGCTGACCACCATTTTCTGACAGAAGAAACGAACCAGAAAGTGACAGAATTTCAAATCTCCCCTGCACCATTAATGGGAAACGACATAATGCCATTAGTATTAGATATTCTTAGTAAAGCGGTGCTTTTCTCTTTATAAGGCTGTGATACTAGAACATTTGATATATTCAATTTTCATTATAAAGCTTCACTTCAGGAACATCTTTAGTAGTATAACAATGCTTCCAGAAGCAGAATATCATTGCCCTAGGATAAATACTAAGGTCTGCCATATGCCAACAATAAATCCACTTTTGCACATTGATTCCCATGGAAGCATCAGTTCCAGCTTTATTACAAAATTATGTTTCATCCTGAAACTTAAGTAGCCATTGTCCGCGTAGAGTACGTCATATAAATAGCAGCTCGCATTAACCAATATTATATAGAATGTTTTCTTATTTCAAAATTTTAAATAGGATATGACCATCCATCTATAAGTTGATGCTGACAATATCAGACACCACGGAAAGATAACTAAAATATGATACAACATTAGATACAAAAAAATAACAGGAATATGAAATGAATATATGAATGTTTTGACATCTATATAATACAAATTATCAACATATCAGTTTTATATAAATATAAAATATCTTTAGTACGATTATGACACGATAGAATACATGAACATGACATAGGTAAACTGCATGATCAAAATGATGCTCTAGATGCCAGTACTTACCTCCTTCCGACAGACAATAAAAGTTACTAGTAAAGAAAAAAAGCTTTTTTTTGCCTTGATACTAAACGTTTAGCATATCACAAACCTCATAAGTTACAGTTCCACCAGATGTTGCCGGTTGGCAAAGAGTAACATTCGATATGGTTCCATTTGCTGAGAGAATGCAAATAGCTCTGGGACCATGCTGAGAAAATGACATTATCTTTGATGATACATCCTAGAACCAAGTAGATACATAAAATTTTAGCTTCAGATCAGATCAGATCAGCCAATTAACTACAAGTATTATATCAATGAAAGAACAAATCCATTGCATTATGTAAAGAAGCACGGTAAAATTTAGAGCAATGAACAGGCTCCCAGTGAAGCAAAGGATTAATACGGCACTTTGAGGAAGAAAAAAAAAATAATAAATGAAAACGTATCTCCCTTTACTATACTTTAAGGAATGACAATTTAAAAAGTCATCATCAAGATCATGTGAATTATTCCAACTTAGCGTAACTAGATTTATTTATTTATTCATTTGACAAACAAGAATGCACCAGAACTAAATTACCAGAATAAATCTGGTGAAGTTGATTATAAATTGTGAAGTTGCATAACTCACGAGCATTATCTGAATTTTAGTTTACTCCAGTATTTCTTTGTCGTTCTCATTGATTTCAGTTGTCAGAGAGGAATTTTGGGAAGTTATCCATTTCTCCAATTTGATGATTAATTTTATCACATGAAAAATGAAACGAATTAATGACATAACTCTTGTCTCCAGAGTCAATAAAGTTCTGAAGACTTCAATTGGAAGAGAAAAGCTATACAAAAGCAAACTAAATAAAAGCAAACGAATTAATGACATAACTCATGACACACAATTCCATCTTGCAACAAGATGAACATGCCATTATCAATAAATGGAATAAAAATGAAATTTTTGAATAGTTTACCACTAGCAAGTAAGAACTAAGAACAATAAGACAGTTTTACAAATAACCAGGGGAAAGCGGGAATGGAAATTAAAAGGAGAAAGAGAAGAAAAAAAAACCTCTCCCACTTTAACAGTGATAACATGGGGAGTAAAGCCAACCCTGCCTGATCCTGCAAAAAAAAAAACTCTTTTAGTGAAATATGTCAACTTAGTAACAAACCAAGTACTAAGATAACTAAGGCTTAGAAACATAGAATGACAACACATGTGAATTTCATATAAAAGAAGTGATTGAAGGAGAAAAAGGAAAAGAAATGAACAGAAATCTTGTAATAAAAAGAAAGCAGCAATCCTTCGGTATTATTCAAGAATGTGCGTGTACATTTTAATATCTAAGCACCCTTGGTAAATGTTACTTGCTAGCTAGTTGCTGTTAAAATGAGAGTGAAGATATAGAAAAAATGGAAACACAAAAATAAAGAAAGGGCGGGCACTAGTTATGTGTTTGCAGTCTAAAGTCAGATAGAACGATCCCAAGGGACCATATTTAGTTATCTAAGTTACAATACAAACGGCAGATGTAGATGTGATTCCACAGCATCACAGATACTTACGTGTGATTATCATTATGCTACTTGGCGGTAAATACTAGTAAGTACAGTAGTACTAATTATTATTATCATTGCTCAGCACTACAGCTATGACTTCATCCTCTGTCAGAAATCAGAACCCAAAATAAATAGTACTAAAAACATAAACAAAACCAAAACAATCACTCCTTTATTATTTTTCCACAATATCCATTTGTTCTCCTCGGCTGTCATCCACATCCCACGTGTGTTGTCTGTATATATGTCTATATATACCGCAACACAAAGAGCGTAGAAAATAAAAGGTACGAAATCACATCCTTCCTCCTATATGCTATTTCCCAAGTATGAAGCATTTCAAGACAATGTCGTGGCTAAAAGACTCGTTAAATTAAAAGATTAAAATGCTTTATTTGCATATCAACTTTAAAGAGAAAGAGTACCCAGAGAATCAAGTTTAGGCTTGTTGACGGAACCAGGAGGTCTCCCCCTAGCTTTCTTTGTTGAAGTTGGTGAAGAAGCTGATCCTCCTGAAGGCGGCGGAGGAGCTGGGGAGGGGAACTCTCCTCCACAATTAGATTGGGATACGCTGGCAGAGAGTGGAGCTACAAAAGCCAACGGCATAGTACTCTCGGGCCCATACTTCCTGGGCCTCCCTCTCTTCCTCTTCAAAGGTTCGCTCCCCATGTTCAGAGCTTGCCCTTGTCCTTGAGTCATCGCCGGCCCACCGGCGGACCCATCTGTCCCATCACCGCCGGAAGCCGGCTGATATGTGGGTGAGGCGGAAGCAAGGGGCTTGTACACAGCTGTTCCGTCAGTGCTAAAGGCTAAACGCATGTTCTGTATCACCGGCTGTGACGCCAGCGGACTCTTCTGTTGCATGCTCAAGCTGTACGGCTCTCTACTCGCCATCATTCCAGTCTCGGATCCCGACATCTTCCCCCCTTTCACGCTCGGTGTTCTAAAATCGAATTATATATTGCTTTTTAGCTCTTTCCTTTCCTGTTATCCAAGTAATTCACTAGATCATGAAGCAACAGCAGCAGCGGCAGAACCTAAAATTTTCAAATAGCAAAATATAAAATAATCTCAAATATGAAAAATTATACTGATGCTGACTGCTAATGATAATACTGTTGAAAATTAACTCACTCATTAGTCACTATTTGGCGCACTGACTCAACTTGAACTCGAAATCAAACTCTATAAGTGAAGAATTTTGAAAATGCTTGTATAAATCAAAATGAACTTTGAATTTTCAACTTGAGCGAGAAACTTTCAGTAGATCAAGCTTTCAAAATTCACTGACGTCTGACGAAACCAGGAGTCTAACAAGCTAGCTTGCACGTAAATCCCAGGCTGAAAAATCTGTATACTGAAAAAAATACTAAAAGCTAAATTAAAACCCTAATAACTGCTGCAATCCTTCCGGTTTAAATCCCGAATCTACTGAATTTCGTGTTTCTGAACAGAGACGGAGTTGCAATTTTTTAAAATAATGACTCAAAAATCACGAAATTTCTAAACAATTTTACAGGATTTTCAAAAATTTACAGTACAACAAAAATACTAATAATCAATTATCCCAGAAATACAGAAAATATGAGGGAAAAACTCAAAAAAATGCAAATAACTTACCAATAAATAGGAAAATTTCAGAGATTAAGAGAAGGATGAGAAACAAAAACTTAGAGATTCTGAAGAAAAAGGAGCAAAGGCGCTGCAAACAAATTTTTCCAAAGAAATGTTGAGAAATCTGAAAATTTAGGCGTTTATGTATATATTTTATTTAAGATATTTTATTTTAGTATTTTTTGTTTTTCTCTTTTTGTTGTATTTTTCCTTTTTTTTTCTTACCTCTACGTAAGGGCTTTTATTTAGAAATATATAATTACTAAATAAGATTTTTTATTCAATAAAATAATTTAAAAAGTATTAATTAATGAATTTATTAGCGAAATATTAAATATTTAGATTAAAATAAATTTTTTTATTGAATAAAACTGGACGGACTTAATATTTATTAGCGATATATTAAATATTTAAATTAAAATAAATATTTAATTGAATTAATTGAAATTTAATGATTTATATTTATAATTTAAATTTTATTTATTTTTGAATCTAAAGTAAGGGAAAGAATTTTATGTCCAATTTTATTGTTTAAATAAAATATATAGATGTTTAAATTATATTTTTAATATAAAATATTTAAATATTTTAAAAAAGTATCTAAAATTTTAATTGTCATTAAATCTTTTATTAATTCCTTATAAATAAATCGTTGTTTTATTAATTTTTATATTCACGAGGTAGGGTTTAACATTGTCGGGGATCAATTTTTTTAATTTTTATAATTTAAATCTTAAAAAATAATACCATGAATTTAGCTCTTCACATCAGACATAAATAATAAAATCATTTATTTTATTATTTGTTACCTGTCATTTAAAATTTTATATTTTTAAAAAGTTATTGTATTATTAAGTTAATGACATAAAATAGTGATGAATTAAATAATTTTTAAAAAGATTGTTACATATTTATTATTTATATATTTTTGTGTTATTGTTTTAATATATATTTTAAAAAGCATTTAATATTATATTTTATTTTTATGTAATAATAGGCTAACACATTTTCTTTCTCATAATCATAATGTCACGCTAATTAATGTGATCGTATAATTTTTTTTAGTCAATATATCATTAATCTTTTTAATAATGAGGTACTAAAAATAAAATATAACATTAAATACCATTTTACTAAAATATTAACTCAAACTAAAAAATAAATAAAAATAAAGTACTAAATATGTAAATATCTTTTAATTTTTGTTACATAAAACCATGACTATATAATAAACCTATTATATAATTTTTTGTATTTCACGTAATGGATGAAATTTATGATTATACGATATTTTATTGAGTTTATTTTTTATGAGTTATTCTAGATTAAATTATATATATTATTTTATACACTTTTTTTATTTAAAATTAAAAAATATCTTAACAAGATATAAAATAATATTTTTCTCAAACAATCTCAAATGACGGTTTTGGTTTGGTTCTGAGTCGTTGGTTCATAAATATTAATTATTACAGAATTGAATTTGAAACCTAATTTAAAAAAGGGACAAGGTAATAAATAAATAACCGTTGTTAGTTTTCGTTCATCCATTGGCCGCTTTGCATCATAAACTTTTCCACACCAGGAGTCACTCCGTTGGATTGATGAGGTCTTGGAATCCGAGGTACTTGGGGACATACACAATAGGATAAATCTCTAAAAATAATAATAAAATGATTTAAGTTAAATATTTGGGAACAAAATTTAAAAGAATATTTGTATATTAATAATAAAGTGTAAGAGAAAAATATAATATGATGTATTACTCAAGCTTGAGTTTTATTAATTTTTTTTATTCAAAAATTAACTTAACAAAAAAATTATTTATTTTTAAAATAAGAATTTTATTTTAATAAATTATATAAAATCCTTAAATATTTGAACAATTCTATTGTAATTCAACTATTATTTTAAATCTAAATTTAATCGTTATTTTTAAAATAATAAAAGGTCCTTCAATATTTCAAAAAGTTAGGATAACATAAATGATTTATTATCGTTATTTATGATATAATATCGTAACATATATTTATTATCGATTTTTTTTTTAAATGTTGAAGGAATAAATAGAGGAAAAAGAAGAATACCTTTGTACACAAATCTCTTTTTTTTTTTGTCATTTCTGTTGCAGGAAAATGCAGCAGAGAGCTTCATCCATGTTTAGAAATCAAGCTCTCATAACCATTCATAAAATGCATGCCTACTACTACTACTATGCACAACCCCTGAAACCAACCGATCGGGTTCGATCGACAATTCCTGCATACAAACCATATGTATGCAGGAATCCACCAGACAGATGACACCAGAGAGATCTATCTATACACCCAAATGCTGGGACGACTACTACTACTACTAACACTATGGAAAGAATCATATGTTGCTAGAAACTCTTTCCAGCATCCATCAATCCCATCACTGCTGGACTCCCAACCAGCAGTATCAACACAAGGTTAAAGATAACACCACCACCATTGAGGAAGACTTTCCGGCTTCCTCCATATTCGCTTCTCCACAATCTGGAGAGACTCAGACGACAACGACTTCTCTGGTGAGCATGACTACGTACGACCTGCACAAAGATAAAACACCGTTAAGTCCCCTTTGCATTGATCCCCCAGAAGATACCCTAACAATATTAAGATAAAACACTATTCACCATATGCATTCAACCTCGAGAAAAGTTATAGTACCTGTAGAATGCAAAATAAATAATTTGCAAGGCTAGATCCGAAGCCCGCCACTCTTGTAGCAGTTCCGCTGCTCTTAGTCCTGCTGCAATCTAAGGATACCTGAATTGATTAAAAAAGAAAGCAGCCACAGTTAATATTCCACGGCAAGAGGACCAGACAACCTAAGAACTTCATTTCCCAAGGTGTGACTACTTACCTTGATCAACTCCTCACCCAGTTGTTTGGTCGGAACCACTACCTTGCCCAAACTGAGGAGTAGTAACAATAAATTGTTGCTGTGCTGGAACAGACGCGGCTATACCTAATAAATAAGCACACTTGGCTGATAAGGCATTTAAAAACTTAAAATAACTGGGGCCAGCTATGAAGTTCTCAGAGACACCTTTCAATATTGATCATCAGATATTTTTTTAGAACACCAAGCAAAAATAAATTTGATCAAAGAAATAAAAAGACAAAGATATAGCGGGCTCAAGTATGAAGAGGAAATAACCGTTGGCAGACAGAGTTGGGGAAAAAAAGCAAAGACAAAATAAAAAAAAAAACATATTGACAATAACCTCCGGGATATGGTGTTTGGATTGTGGCCAGTGGAGAAGTCGTGATTGCATTAGCAACAGCTCCACCAAACTGCACTATTTGATGGCTTGGCATTGCATATCCCTGTACAGCTGAATAACCATGCCCGCTAGGAACAGTTTGACCCACTTGCCCATATGGATAAATAGCTGGGTTAACTGCTCCAGGTACTCCATATATCTGAAGGTACTGCTGAGCCATATAAGGGTTGTAAGCACCCTGTCCAGAGAAACAAGAACAAATCAGGCATCGAAGCACAAACAATACTTGCTCCATTTTTTTTCCACAATATTGCACTCTGTAAAGTCATTAACCTGTGGATAGACATATTCAGGTCCATATGTTGCGTACCTGCACAGATAAACATATGTCAAAGATCTCAAACAGTTCAGCATTAATTAAGAGCTACACAATTAATTTTATACTGTAAATGAAATTATAGAAAGGATAAAAACACTACTATTCATCACATCAGAACAATCTAGTCTTCCGAATGAATAACCAGAGCACGCTACTACCAATGAGTCATACCAAGGCCTAAAAATTTCCTACGTACAATTGTAAAGCCTAACCCCTCAGCCCATGATAATAATCACATCCCCCTTCTCCCAACATTTCCTTTCCTTTTGATTCCTTATCAAATCACAATCATGATCTTGCCTGTTCAGTAAACATTGAGCTCGGGCACATATCCTCTGCAACTACCAATTTTGCATTCCTGCAATTACCAATCACACCATGTCATATGACTGTACTTTGGACTAATTAATCCTGAATTCTAAGGTAAAGACTAAAAACTCCTTAGCCATTTTGCATGGTGTGATTGGTTTGAACTGCCATGAGATAAGGAGAACAATTAAAAGAGGAGAAAGTAGCTGCAAAAGGAGATGTACCCAATTGAACCCTGGTTAGTGACCTTTCCATAATGACCTGACTACATTGCAGGTTGAGAAGGCACAAACAGCACAAACAACCATTTTTATGCCAAGGATACAGCTTATTCCCCGTTAATAATTAAAGATACATTTCTGCACCAACTGTTTATGCTTGTGCGGAAACTTTTCGATCCACACATGACAAAATTTCTAATGATGAAAAAGCTTTACTCAAAGTAGCTAGAGACCGTCAATAAAATTTACCAAGACAGCAAAGAAAAGAATACTTAATGTGCTCATCCTTTCAATTACAAGCGGAAAATCCCAGTAAATTATCACATAAGAGATACATAAAAAGTGTCTGTCACGCACTTGTATCAAAGTCAATTGTAGGCAAAATCCCCCCAAAGAAACCTAAATAAAATCTCTTAGGCACTTAATAGAACAAAATCTTCTAAATTATAAGCATAAATCATAAAAATTAGAATGCTGCACAATCAAGCCAAGCTCGATTGAATCACGATTAAAGCAATCAAAATAGTTAGAAACCTAGAACCAGAAAGCATAACTCACCCGTAAGAAGGGTACATTAATCCTTGCTGGTAGTTGTAAGCAAGTGGTGTCTGATAGCCAAAACTTCCAACATAAGCCCCTCGTGTAGCTTGCAAACCTCCAACATATGGAGAAGCTGGTCTTAAACGTCCTATTTCGAAGATAACAATGGAAAAATAATTAGCCCAATAGTGTGCAAATGGAAAACTAACTGAAAGTCTGAAATAAATTCAATATTAGTTAAACTATAAGTATGTTTGATGCCATCAGCTTAAGAGTTGAATGGAAACCAAATGAACCCACCCTGCAAATTTGGGCAGGATAAACAATGAGACACTTTTGTCATGGGAAGAAAGTTTTTAAATGGAAGGGCACTTTCAACAACTGTGGTAAGAAGGTAAACAGAAACCAAATTCAAAAGAGATGGAGAAACTGGAAAGCAAAAAGAAATGAATAGCAAATATCGGTACAATTGAGATTTGAGAATCAAGCACTCATGCTCATCGAGTGGTATAAAAAATGAATAATGAAGGGCAAGACCACTCGGTCTTAATGTTCACACAATATATATACAAGAGGAAGTACACGGCATGTAAACCAGGCAGGGAAGAAAAGTAGCTTGGCCTAGATTGTAATGATCTTCCTTCTGATAACCATAACCTTGTACTTGAAATGCTATTAATGTGCTGCATCAGCTTAAAGATCAGACTAACCGGGAAAATTAGAGATGATACCATAAGGAACTGGAGGTCGAGGACGGCCAAGGGAAGCCAAATTACAATTAGCTCGCCTGCCATCGATAATTGGGGTCGGATCGGCACAGGCTCTCCTAGCAGCCTCTGGATCCCGGAAAGTCACCTATACACTCCATGCAAACCAAGAAGAAACCAATTCACTTTAAAGCCAATTCTTCACTTAAAACAAATTGCTTTAGCATCAAAGGGCATGCAGACACCATTGAATCAATTGTGGTTCGCCATTACTTACATAACTATGTCCATAACAACCATGGCCAAATGCAAAATAGCAATTTTTTCTTTGAAGATAAAAATAAAAGAAAAAAATTAACACTCACAAAACCGTATCCTTTTGAACGGCCGGTGTTCTTGTCAGTGATGACGACGGCCTCAAAAATTTCACCGAACTGCTCGAAATAGCGGCGCATCGTTTCGCTCTGGGTTTCCCAAGCGAGTCCCCCAACAAAGACCTTGGTGTACGTAGTATCACCAAATGGGGAATTCAAGTAATGAAACCCAGAACTCGAACTCGACCCCGAACCCGAACCCGGAATTTGCTGATACGCCATAACCACAAATGATCCGATTCAAATCCAGGGACAACAAATCAATTGATAATGAGGTTAACCCCAGAATAGAGCGAGAATAAAACCACAATTTCCCTTTAAGAAGAACTATAAAACCCTAGAAAAAAAACTAGAATTGGAAACAAAGATACCCAGAATCGTTCGGGATTTAAGGGAATCAAACAACAGTGGTGAAGAACGATGATTGGATTTTGACAGGAAAGAAATGACTACAAAGCGGAGAGGCAGACATAACAACAATCCTAAAAAATCATATGATCATAATACAACTAGAGACAGAAAAAAGGGGGTGAAGAAATAAAAGAGAAGGAAAGGGAAACCCTAATTGGGCCAATATGAGGGCTGAAGTGGATAGTTTGGGGGTAGGGTTTGGGGGTCTATACACAGGGTTAGGGAAGATTGATGGGTAGGAAACAAAGTGAAGAAACAAGCAATAATAATACCAGAACACGAAGATCAAAGGCAAAAATCTAGTAATTAAGATAAATGGAAATTAGTAAGAACTTAACTCAGCATATTGTTGATGAGAGATGAGGGCAGATGGAATATGGGAAGAATTAGAAGATGGGTAATCATGATGGGGATGAAGGAAGAAGAAGAGAGAAAAAAGAATAGTCTTTTAGTGCTGGAGAGTTTTGAGACGAAGTAATGGCAATTAGCAAAGACAGCTTGGTAGGGTTGGGGACTTTGGGGTCTTGGGACTTACAACCCTTCTCTCTCTTATTCTCTCTATCTATTTATCTATCTAATATAATAAAATATAATTAAACAATAAAATTTATCAATAATCAATTCCTTTAATAAGATATAAAATTTTATAAAATTTTAAATTTTAATATTATAAATAAAAAAATAAATTAAAAAAATGTTCCTTTATTCTTCTTCTTTCACAAGCAGTATTTTTTTTAAGTGAAGTAGGATTTCAATTATCTTCGAAGTCGGTTTTGATCGAATCCAATTTTAATTTCCGGGATAAATGTTATTTTTGTTATTTTTTCATTCAAAAAAATAAAATTAAATATCAGAATTTTTATCACTCGAACAAATATTTATCGATCAAAGCTAAATGCAACTCATAAGCATAAGTTGTAACTGGTGCATGGTGGTGAAAAGCTTTAGTTTTTTTTGGTAGTTAACCCTAAATTAGTGTTGGGCTGATTTGGTTTATAAAAATTTATGTTTAATTCTTACGCAATGCGACATATTATTTAAGAGTTTGGGGGAATGGATAAAGCTGAAGGAGCTGTCCAAGTAAAAGTCAGGAAACTGAAAGGGACCCTCAAAAAACAAAAGGATGCTGCTGCTTGCGACAATCATGCATTATTGTCGTTCTTTCATGAACCGGTCGGTATATCATATTTAGTAAAGAAACTAATTTTTTTATTGATAATCTAATTTTATACTTCTAAATTAATGTAATTTCGTGTCTTATTTATTTTTAATATATTTTCTTAATAACTTGTACCTTTTATAGAAAACTCTAGATCTGTACCGGACTCCGGTCTGTACCTACCCACACAAGACATACCAGAAAGGAGACTTTAGAACTTTCAGACCAATCTTCACCATCTTCTTCAAAAAAAAATTCTCTTTCTGCTTAAATCATTAAATTTTTTTTTTCGTTCAAATAAAAAATGGTGAATCGCCAAACATCCTAACATCCCCATCAACGCATAGAAATTTGGTATAATAATCCTACAGAATTAGAAGAGTGCCAACCAACACTGAACAAAATCTCCTGCATGAAAAAGAGAACATAGTACTGATGTGTGTTGGTGGGGACGCAGAGGCCATTAACATGTGCATCCAGGCATAATAAACCTCGGCAACAAGATCATCAGATCTGTCAGCTGATATTCTTTCTTAAACAGGAAACCCTATACTTTTGGGGGTTGTAATGGTTGATATGGAGAATGGCCTACTTGCTGCTGCTCTAAATGCTGCAGTTTTGTCCAGGATAAACTCATTTGTCGACATCTTTCAACTGGTGCAGACACATGATAACGATGATGCATGTTCCAAGGCTTAATTCACAAAGTAGCACTTAAAATTTTTTTACCTTTTTTTTCTCCATTTTGCACACTGGAGTAATTTGTACCACCTAACATCTAGGTTGTCTTGGTTATGGTCACTTTCAATGGTTTCATTAGTCCAAATTGTTCCAAGGTTAAGAAAACAAACACTTTTAAGGACCAAAATGAGAAAACCAGGTATAATTGAAGGGCCAAACCATAAATTAAGCCCATTTGCAAATGACTGCCCGATGAGTAAAAATCTTCTACCTCTTTAACATGTTTCCATCCATGTCTCTTATTATTTTTTTTAATTGAATTTTAAACCTTAAACCTTATTTTTTATATTATAAACCCTAAAAAATAACCTTACTCCTAATTCCCTAAACCCTAGTTACAACCCCTAACCTAAAACCCTAAATCCTAAATCTTAAAACCTCTAATTTAAAATAGAAGCACGATTAGAGACATATGAGAGAGTCAAACGATTTACACTGCCAATTTAAGAGCTGTGAACCAGGGTTTTTTATATTTAATACGCAAGCACTGAATTTTAACATTAAACCCTAATTCAAACACTAAAAATTAAATCCTTAAATCCTAAACTAATCATCTAACCCCTAAAATATATGTGTAAACCAAAGTTTACAATAAGAAGCATCGACGGTAGATTTTTCTTTTTCTTTCTAATCTACTGCTTCAATTCAGTGTTAAATCTAATCTAATTTAATGTAGGTGATTAATATTAAATAAATGGAGACTATCAGACAATAGTTGTCCAAAACACTAATCTAATGCTTGCAAAAGGTCTGATAATCACATTAATTTACCAAATCTCCACCATTGATTTTTGATGAGATTTCTTGCTTTTACTTCACAAAGTTCTCGTCAACCAGTTCCAGCATTCTTAAACATAGATAAACCACAGGGAAAGTTACAACTAATTCAACAGTACCAAGTTTACTTCTAGTTACATTTCTCCTAAAATGAGTTGTGCCGAACATGATGAGCTTCAAACTGATCCCTGCTCAAAAGGGACACGCACGAAGAGTCGACCGTGCAAGCTAACGACAGCAGATGTCTGAAGCGGATCAATTCTCGACGGTAAGGTCACTACCTGTACAAACCACACCAAATTAAGATCAACTGAACGTATCTTCCCTAACATTTTCATCTCAGATACAATTGATAAAACTTGAAAGAAACTAAACCAAAACAAGATTTTCAATGCCACCGAAAGATGGGACTAATTCCTCCTATTTTGTATATTCTCACTATATGTTCACAAGAATAGAATTGTGGATTTGAGGACATAGTCTATAGATGATGTACCTTCTTAAAGGGGGTGATACCCCAAGGATTGTCAACTTGCTCCGGGTGACCTGTTATAACCAAACGTCCAGCAGGATCCGATTGAACTCGTACCTAGATCCACCGAAAAGCAAGTCCGGTCTTACATCCAGGGAAAATTCATAGAGACTAAAGAAATATGTATTATGAAACACCAAACATATTTTCTAATCACAAGAATATGTAAATCATAGTAACAGAATCTAAAAGGATCAAAGACTTTCCACGAATTTGAAAGCAGAAGAGCAGCTAAAAATTTGTTGAGAAGGGAATAAATCCCCCAGTTATAACTATTAAATTCTTGCCGCTCACCATAGCTTAGAAAGAACATGGAAATCCAAAATATTTCGAGATATCATTTAACCAATCAAACAAATCTTGGGAACTAATAAGACAAAGTAGTAGACCATTTATTGATACAGGTATCAGTAAATTACTGAAATAAACAACAGACACGTGAGCCTTCTGCATTCTTATCTATGTAATCATCCGCAAATACTAAAGTTTAGGTTCCAGCGCCAACTGTCAAAGATCATACCAAATGTTCACTAAGGATTTCAGGACAAATGCATACCTCCTCACGCAGGAGACCAGGGACCAGAGCATATACCTCAAAGCAATCCTTCTGTTCATTTCAGGCCAGTGAAACAACTCAGAACTCAAAATCCCAACACAAGTTAAACCAAAACCGATTGTAACTGAAACAAGTTTTGTAATAGTTTTTTATTTGTGTATGCTGGAACGTAAAAAGGGTTACTTACAGTTTCACGCACATTGATCTTCACCCAATCAGCAGGGGTTCCAGCATCAACAATCTCGGTGATCAGTCTACATCAAGAAAACTTGCATTGATTAGAAAGTAGAATAGAACAAACAACAATCAGATTAATTCCTGACTTCTTCATGCACCCGACATCCCTCCACTTTCCCTTTTCTAACAGAGGCATCAAGGACTATTGACATCCAAAACCATGATGGACTAGGGTTAATGTTAACTGTGGCCTTCTTAAAGGATATATGAAACAGCTATAACAAATTAAATTATCCCACAATAAAAGGGTTCTGAAACCTTCCACAGTTTAGTAAGAAACAGATTGGTGCTTAAAGTTCCTTAGGATGCAATAAGGATACATCAAAGATATGAATCTTTGAATTAAACCAATTATGCAGCCGTAAATTATTCATATATTTTTTTATGGAAGAACCATTCATAAATTCATTGAACGAAAGCTCATCTGCATTTTCAACTTAAGCTTGTGATTATGTAGAATGTAAATAGAGACAGACAAAATAAAACCCTAAATAAACATAACATATAGCTAAGCCATTAGCAAATATTAACTGCTTATCTGGTTCATGTCCAGATTCCATGTTTATTGGTGTCTTCTGCTTCTGCAAACCTGGAAAAGAAACCAAACACAATACAAAAATTCATGGCAATAAAGGTACAATTAAGTGTATTTTTGTAACATTATTATTAATGATATTCTTTAATTTTTTTTCTTTTAAATTATAATAGAAAGATCTGGACATATAGCAGCATACCAATGTTTTTGAGGTGTCTTTCGCGTTTCGGAGTAGAACTCGAGATCTTATCCTGTATAGAGGAATTCTTGTACCACTTAGACTTTTGCATTAAAAGAAATGGTCCAAAAACAGGAATACAACAACATAGAAAATTAGAGATGATAAACAGGTTTAAATATTCAATAGACCTTAATAATAGGTTCAGAAGCCTCGCCATATCCAACAGAACGTTGAGCATGCCAACCTTGCATGGCACGAGCTGCAGCATCCCTGCGTGCCCTACCCGACCCAGGAAGGAAGCCACTTGACTGCATGGGAAACTTGGAAAACATTAGAAAAAGAATGGTGAGAGGAAACAGGTAATTAGTATAAGCGTTCAAACGTCATTAGTTTACTTGTATGACTCACGACAGCATATTTAATGGAAGGTGGATAACTCAAAAAGATATCACCAAACTGTTGTCTAATATGAAGAAATAAAATCCTACCTCCTTTTCACCACTTGCATGAGGGAGTGAAGAAGCAGGAAGTTGAATCTCACCGTTCTCCTTCTTATACTTCTCATATTCTAAAAGTGCCTGCTCAACCATAAAATAATCAGACAATAGGAAATTTAACCTCAAATATAACTATTGTTACAAAAAAAAGTGTAAATCAATGGACTTTCCTTTTTGTTTATTTACTTGTTTACGTGCAGGCCGGAAATGACTTGTTATCCTATCCAGCAGTCAAACAGACTACGAGAAATATTGGCACTTATCATTTTGCCACGTTTATTATTTAATTTGATTTGGATAAGCATGTCTTCGAAAAATTTCACTATGATTCTGATTATACCAAGAAAAAACTACACCAGTTTCATTTAATGGTTCAAAGATAAGCTGGGAAGGAGGCCGGCAAAACATCTACTCTGCACGACTTAAATACAAGTAGAGTCTGTCTCATATACACATTATTCTAGAAAGTACAAGGTGAAAATATAACTTTCACAAAGGAAGTGCTCAAAATACTCATCAAATTCATTCCCAGCACAGAAAGAATGTTATTTGTGCCATGTATCATTTATGTTTTATGCAAGCCAAAGGAAAGTGTGTAGGCATTGCTATTTGTTTTCTTTTCTGTTCTTTCTTCCTTTTCACTTGATGGTTTAAATTTAATTAAGTGTGCCAATTAAGGAATATCTTGGTAGAACAACATGGCTGGTCCATTATGATCTAGAGGTCACAATTCGAAAGCATGGAAACCGCCTCTTCCACAGCAAGGGTAAAGTTACATGCATTGTACCCACACTCCATACAATAAGGCAGCTAGTTAATTGTCCCAGACAAAAAGGCATACCTTCTCATAGAAAATGCGGAATGTCCAAGAGACAGTTGTGCAGGTCCTGAGAGAAAGAACGAAAGAATTAGTCACTGGTCAATCAAGAGAACAAAATATACTTCCACAAAGAGCATGTCATATAAAGTCCTTTGTGTTAAGGTCAAATGCAACCCGAAAACCATCGAGATTGAAACATAATTTTGCATAAAAATGCAATGTAAAAAGAAAGGAAGAAAAAAAATCATCTATATTTCTCCTTACTTTGGGGGGTTGAAAGACTCTCCCACTTGCCGCCATAACTTCGATGCAGTCACCTATAAGTATCCATCATGAAAAAATAAATTTATATATATATATATATCAAAGATGTAAAAGCATGTGAATTCTGATTTGACACATGAGAAAACTCCCAACAATAACATGTGACTCCAACAATCGGCCAACTTTTAAATATCACAAACTATGCCCAACAGGTCATGGCCAGAGTTCAGAGCAAAACACATAATAACCAGGTTATATTGTAAATAATCAGCACATAAATAATTTTTGCCAAAAGGTAATCCTAAAGGACAGAAAACTCTTATTCAAGGAAACAAGGATTTAGAGAGTAAATAATGTACTCAGTTTATCATCAAAATGTGAGGATTTAGAGAGTAAATATACATGACCAATCCCTAAAAATTGAATTATCTATATTTCACATGGCATGTAGATCAAGAAAAAATTTAGAACTTTAATACTTTCTATATCATAGGATTAAAGATCTTCAGTCATGTTGCTAAATAACCATTAGGAAGCTTTAAGAAAATACAAAATATTACTATGGAAAGTGAAGAAAAGTAAAAGCTTAGGTGTGACAAGAAAGAAAGGATTGCACGGAAAACAGGTCGGTTGATCATGTACCTATTATTTTATACAATACTTCCTTAATCAACCTTTTGTATACTATGATTACACGCAAATCCGTTTAAAGACACAAAGTTAAAGATCCAACACTTGATATGACTTGTTTTTTTATAAATAGCCACAAAAGCTTTCTAAATATGTTTGCATATAATTCACTCTGTAATCCAACTCTCAACAGAATAACCCAAAACTATGATATCCCGCAAGCACACCCAAACTTAGCCACCTTCAAATGTGTGTGTCTTGTGTTATATTTATAGGCCTGATTATACATCAATTTATTAATACCTCTCCAGAAAACAATCTATGTGTATCATTAAAAATTTGCCCATGAGTCGCACAAACACTTTCTAGAAAATCACAATTAAAGGAGTTATCCTGCTCTAATTTGTTTTAAACACTAAACTTGAGTTGTATCACTTTATACATCAAGTAAGAAGCAAAACAACCTAAAACTCTTGGCCAAGTGTCAAAATACTTGTGTTGTATCTAATCAGAGCTTGGGTTCAATCCCTAGCATCCCTAGTTCCTACCCCCTTCCCCCATTTATCGAGTGTATTCAAAAAGAAAAAAGAAACAGTAAAACCCTAAAATTCTAGCAGTAAAACTAAGGTAAGGTATAGACTTTAGAAGTGGATCAGTAACACTCATGTGATATGACATTTTTAAGATAAAACTTAAACTCTTGGCCAAGTGTCAAAATACTTGTGTTGTATGGCATCAGAGCTTGGGTTCAATCCCTAGCATCCCTAGTTCCTACCCCCTTCCCCCACTTATCGAGTGTATTCAAAAAGAAAAAAGAAACAGTAAAACCCTAATATTCTAGCAGTAAAACTAAGGTAAGGTATAGACTTTAGAAGTGGATCAGTAACACTCATGTGATATGACATTTTTAAGATAAAACTTACATATCAGAACATGGATATGACAATAGGATACATCACTTTTGAAAAATGAGGACATGGCTATAAGAAAACATATATGTACTATTTTCCCCAATAACTATTTCCTTTTTTTCTTCCCTTATTACCAAATACAATTACAATAAGCCAAAACAATATAACTCTCAGATTTCACTTCACAAATAAATTAAAACAGAAACAGTTGCTTCATATACCCTAGCCCTAGTCTTGGATTCATGTCATACCTTTCAAACCATGACTGCTAGCATATTTCATAGACACAAAAGAAAATCTCATTTGTTAAACAGTAAGATTTATATTCTACAAGGGTATCGTTCTAATTGGAGCCTTTCCGATTAGTGCATGTTTATTAACTAAAACAGACCTAGCAAAATTTTAATCTTATTCACCTTCCTAAACAAGAAACAGATCCAAACCAGTTTACACGTAAATGAAATTGGACAGTTTGTAACCATTTACTTGTTAAATCCTAAAGCTGTTAGCAAGGAGGATAATGCATTAACAAGCACATTAATAAACCAAATTGAGTGTCACCTCTGGCTTGTCAATGCTTGTTGTGTCTTGCTTGAAGTAAATAGGTATAGCAAAGGATGATTTTAGGGTTCAGAGAAAAAGTAAAAACATCAATTAATGCTTTCAGAATATGCATGCATACCACTTCATAGCCGCCCAGTTTAATAACTGCTCTCCACAACCTACATCAAATGCAAACATACAGAAAAGCACCAATTATACTGTGAGAAAGAGTAGACCTATGAGCTGGAAATTCAAATCAAAGATCACTACAAACTCACTTAAGGCAGTTCAGTGGTTCTCCATAAAATTTAGGGGGCTTGAATTCCAATGACTTATCCTTATAGAAACTTTCCAGCTCTTTCATGAATGCTGCTCGCTCCTCTAGCGTTCCAGCTTCATCAGCCTCCCCCATCTATATACCAAACAACAAAGTGAGTAAAAGTAGGATAAATAGAATGATCAACAATTTCTGTTACTGTCAAATCTTAGTGGACATTTCTTTCATATACCTCAGGATCCAGCAACCAACTCTTTGATTTCTCCACAATCTCGAGTCCAGATTTAGGTGTAGAAGGAAGGGGAGCAGCATCTCCATTGTTTTCCTTCTCCAGTGGTTCAGGTTCAGCAGGTGGAGGAGCATCAGCAGAAGATTTGTTATCAGGGTCATCGGGCAAAGGTGGTTTATCAGTCATGTCAACATCAGTAGGCATGGTTAGGGTCTCATCAGCAATTGTTTCATTGGCATTTTGATCCTCAGAGGGGTTTGAGGGTTGTTGCTGTTGGGCATCATCATCAACAAGGTTAACTTGGGAAGTGTTAGGTAGTTGCTGCTCCGACATTTTGGTATCTTCCATCTTGCTTATATAGATTCCCCTGTCTACATCAAAAGTTGAATTGATTATTCTTTGTACCAAAAAAATTTAAAAAAAAAAAAGCAAAAAGAAATACAAGAGACAATGGTGATCTCCGAAAAGCTCAATTGTCAAATACGCTGTACAATATTTGCATACACCATGGTGAAAACCCAAACCCTAAATCCTAATTATTTTGTCAAAACCATATATATCTTTACAAAAAAAAAAGGCCGAAGCACTGACAAGAAAGAAACAATTGGGTTGTTTCCTAGTCCAAAGAGAAAGAAACAGAGCCACAAAAAAAAAAAAAACGTTAAATCAAAAGGAGAGAGCAAATTCAGTGTGCCCTAAAATCCCAATACAGTAAACGTAGTAGAAATACGAGTAAACCTGTAGTTTGAAGAAGAAACTTGGCTGTAGCAGGGAAAGTAAAGGAGAGGAAAATAATTAGGGGTTTTGAGAGAGAAAGAGACAACCAAAAGACAATGCGAATGCCAGATCAATAGCAATAAATAGAGAAAGGAGCGGCGGTGGCCGCTTGTTACCGGAGTAACAATGACACTTACAGAATTCAACGGTTACAGTTTTCAGCTGGTTCTTGGATTCTGACTGGGATTTGCTCGCCACTGCCAACTTAGCTATCGAATACAGATTTCTGTTTCCTTTTATGACTCCCGACCCGCGGCTTTGGCTTGGCTTGATTGCTCAGCTCGTCTTCCTTATTAGCGAAATAATAATAGTAATAATAAATGAATACAAACAAACAAAAACCAGTAACGGGTGCGTTAGCTCTTTTTTGCCCGAGTGGCGTGAAAACCAAAATTTTGATTAATGATTTTAAAAAAAAGTTAGTTTGATTTATAAATTAATTAATCAAATTAAATATAAATATTATATATTGAGAATTTTGATTAATCGAATTAAACAAATATTCAAATGTTTCATAATTATTTGACTTAGTTTAAAAATTAATTGAATCAATCGAATAAAGTTTAGTTTGAATTATTTTTTAAGTTTGGTTCAATTAATAGTTAAAAGAAAAAATTAATTAATAATATTAATTCATTTATTTTGTCAATTAATTGAATTAACCAATTAAAGATTAAAAACGGTATCAGCGTTTACGTTATTGGTTGTTATAATTTTCGTATAAAATTCAATTTTAAAGAAACTATTTTTTAACACGACATAAAAATATTTGATTTGATTAAATTTTTTTAAATAAAGGTAGAATTATAAATAAATTTTTCACAACTCATAATTTTTTTATTAGTAAATATATTTTTAAGTTCGAGTTAAATCTTTTCATAAAAAATGATAAAATTACTCGAATTTGATTTGATCCGATGCGCCACTTATCCTGCATGGGTTTTTCCCTTCTCGAATTTCAAGTTTGAGACATGTTTTGGAAAATTGACTCGGGATAGTCAAGTTCAAGTTTAGGATAAAAAAATTTTAGGGTTAGATTAAATTTAGTCGAGTTTTTTTATTAAAATTTGAAGATCAATTTTTGCTTTTATTAAGCTGAATTGGAGCGACAAAAATTTTATCCGTCTCATCATCATACATACTCTTAATTCAACCTGATATATTATTATATATGAAATATATATCGTGTATAATTATAAAAAATTATTTAAATTAAAAAATAATAAATATCGTAATATTATAAATATTTTATAATTAAATTTAAATATAAGCTTCAACAACTTGATTCGACTCAAATTTTATAAACTTATCTTGAAAAATGTGAAATAATTTAAACTATATGGTGACTTTTTAACTCGGTTAACTCAAGTCTTTTTAATTCGATCAAATACCATAGTTTCAATTCCCTTTCTCTTGGTTCTCCCGCTAACCGAAAAAATATATATTAAATAATTTTAATTCATTATGGCATTTATGATTATATTCGATAAAACTTTTTTATACCATTTTTATCAAAATAAATCTCTATATACTTCTAAAATAACTAATTAATTAAAATTAAATAAATAAATAAATTTTATTAACTAAAATTACGAATACATAATATAACGAATATATCTAATAATTTCTCTTGCACTCATCTTCCTTTTTCAATATTAATAACAAAACCGTTACCGTTTTCTACTATAAGCCCAATTAAACCCGATATCTGTATCTCCCAGTTAAGCCCAATTAAACGAACCATTATGCCTGTGAAAAATGAACCAATGTTGTTCAGTTTGAACTTAGTAGGGGATGGAGAAAGATCAGCAACACTCAAACATTATGCCTAAACATAATAAATCCTTCCATGAGAGAAGCAGACAAACCCAACATTGTTTCAATTGTTCTTAATTTGTTCATCAACCAAATTAAATTTTAGCAAGCAAATCACGAAAGACACTAGTAGTAGTCCTAATAATACTAATATGCTTGAGAGAAGCAGAGCTAGGTTGCTACTATGAAACTCCCCTGTTATCCCCTTTGCTGTTTCAAAGATGATCCTTGTTCAGATCAGCAAAGTAAGGATGTTCCAAAGCTTTCTTGGCCGAGATACGCTTTGAAGGATCATATTGCAGCATCTGCGATAATAGGTCTAGCCCATCGCTATCCAAGTTAGGGACAGCCGATGCCAGACTCTGAGGGGTCCACTGGGGATACTCATGCCAGTTTGGTAGTGAGCTCAACCCAGGCCACACTTCCTCATTCGGAGTACCCAACAACCTGCAACGATTTAGAAACAATAAAAACAGGAAACACAACACAGAAATGGGTGATGTAGGGACTAGAGAGGAGCATCACAATGGACCTGAAAATATGAAGGAGCTGCTGCAGTTCAGAATCTCCAGGGAATAGGGCAGTCTTGGTGACCAGTTCAGCTAGAACAAATAGTGATAATGTTTAGCGAATCAAGTAGTAGGAATCAATGTTTACTCAGGTACGAGTGCCAACTGTTGAATATATCTATTTATGTGACACGGTATGGATATAATAACAGATCAATGAATAATGATAATAATAGATGCAGAGAGATGGGTTGTAGTACCAAATATGCAGGCCACAGACCACATATCCACAGCAGTTGAGTAATGGGTAGCCCCCAAAAGGACTTCAGGTGCTCTATACCACAGTGTCAATATCTGTAAATCATTTACTACCAAAATTAAGAGATGGATGCTAATAGAAGTATGAAAAGTATTGAGTGTACTACAGCAGTAACAGTACACGAGTAACACCTCATGAGTGTACTTCTTGATGGGAAGAGTAAAAGCTCGAGCTAGACCAAGATCGGCAATCTTAAGCGACATGGTTTTTCTATCCATGAGAAGATTGTGAGGCTTAAGGTCCCTGAGTTAATTAAAGGATAAACAACAGAGGATTATGAATCTCCTAAAAGATTAGTGTAGAGAATTGATATAAAAGGTCAAGGGTTAGAAATAACAACCTATGTAAGACTCCATGACCATGGCAGAAAGCAACACCTTTGCACAGTTGGTACATCAAGCTCTGCAAAACAAAGATCACAAGCTTCAATGGAATTATTCACATACAATAGCCTATAACAGAGTGAAAAGAGAGAAGGATTAACCTTCACAATGTTAACGGGAATATTCTCCCCGGTTTGGCGAAAGGAGCGGATGTATTTCTTGAGATCGGTATCCATGTACTCGAATACCAAGTAGAGAACCGTCTTTCCTTCTTTGTTTTGCGCTTGTTTAACATCCATCAACCTGAGAAACGAATATGAAATATCTAGATCAAATCAAGTCAAAATGAAATTGGTGAGCAGAATCATCACAAGAAGGAGAAGCGGAAGAAAGACCTGACGACATGAGGATCTCGGGAGAGCATGCGCAAGATGGATACCTCGCGGAGAGTGGTGGGAGGGACGCCTTCATCGTCCTCGTGGAGACGAGTCTTTTTCAAGGCGACGATCTTCCCCGTCGCTCGCTCTCTTGCTCGGTAAACCTTGCCGTATGTTCCCTCGCCCACTTTCTCCAACTTCTCAAACGCCTCCATCGCTGACATTTGCCTTTGTTTCTCCATTTCTTTCTTCACTTGTCTCTCTCAAAACCTAAATCCCCAAATCTTTCTTCCTTCTTTGTATTTTAATCAGATCGTATTGATGTGTTTCTTGGTGTGTATATATAACCGTTCCCTTCAAAAAAATCAATTACGATATAAAGGTCAAAAGTGGGATCTCAACGGGAATTTTTTGAATTTCAAATTCTCGGATCCAAACTCCACCTTACCGCCCATTTTCCATTTTCCCTTAGTTTCGCAAATAGCCCAACCCAAATATACAAACGGGTCGGAGTCAAAGAGATGGCCTAAGTCTATTTCTCAGTCCAGCACAGCCCACATTTAGGCAAAATCTTTTTTAAATTTATTTTCGTGAATCATAATGTTTGTTGAAAATATGATATATTTTTTTAAATTTGTTTCAATGATAGGCTAATAATAAATATGCAGAAGTGGTAATTGATCGTTTGGTTCGGATTATTTCGGTTTGGACTATATTTGTTTTAGATTCGAATTTGGTTCAAGTTTAATTCAAGTTTATATTGAGTCGGTATGAGTTATAGAGTTAGATATTAAATCATTATCGATCCGGGTTAATTTCGGGTCTGTCAATACTAAATTGATTGACTTTCAAATCAATTTAATATTGGATCAATCGACTTTTGGGTCGAACCATACTGTATCGGTTGCCTTTCAAGTCGAATCAACCTTTGGATCTTTGGGTCATTCAAGTTGAGTTAAATACGAGTCCGATCAAACATATAAAAAATTATAGATATATTCTAGTAAAAAATGAGCAGTATTATTTAGAATTAAGATCTTCTGCAACCAAACATTCAGCAGAAACTACAAAGCCTGTCAGCCAGCATAATTCTCTATTCAGACTCTGAGATTCTCTACTGCACATTGCAAATTGTAGATTACCAGCTAAGGTTAATATACATATACACACACACATATTATATATATATATATATATATATATATATACATACAGCATAATGCAATACCTAATCCATACTTTTTGTCAGTTTACACTTCACATGCAAAAATCATCATCCCCTCCCCTCATAATGATAGTAGTTCAGTTTTAATCTTTCAGAATAAGCCTCACATTCTGAACCTTCACTGACAACTTCAACTTCTGTTCCTCCATATCTTTCAGAACAGACATCAGTTTAGCTCGATACCCTTCGCACCGTTGACTCGCATATTCCACCTCCGCATTCAATTCCTCGATTTTCTTCTCCGGGTCCTGCAATCAAGCAACTCGAATGAACTTAAACCAAAACTAAAAACGCTACGATGGTTTTGTAATCATAGCATTTCAGTGCATCTCAAACCAAACGTTTGCTATAAAATTATAATGCTGACGATTTCATTCAAGGCAATAAACGTTTAGCATGATACCTACAGCAGAATGTATTCATCGATGATATTATACGCAAGTCGACTTGTAAGAATTTAATATGATTTCATACAGAACTGACCTTGGAGCCAGATTGGTTTTGCTGCCCTGAATTTGAAGGAAACTTTTTTATGATCGAACAAGCAACCTTGTTTGCAGCCTCATGAAGTGCATCCATTGCAATGTTAAAAGCATGCACTGATTCTGTCCCCTCTTCCACAAATTTGATGGCTTCGTGACACAAATTGTCGTAACGAGCAGCATATGACTCTAAACTGTTACCTGTTATTTCTACATTGCAACCATCCACCGTAACCCTGTTTTTCGCGTTTCTTGTCCACCGTTTTAGTATATAATGAGATGGCAAGGTCAGTACATTGGTTACCCTAAAAACTGCTAATACATGCTTACAAATAATACCTGAAAATTCAAACATCTGGCAGCTACAACTAGCTTTCTTTCTAAAAACATCGAACTTCACAAATTGAGCTTTCTGGTCTTCTCCGAATTTCACTACCCGATATGTTACTCCTAATCCGGTGTCGTCGATTGCAGTTGCAGGATAAGCAAGAGTCTCAACCAATTCCTCTTGGAATTTCATAAATATCTTCTTTGTGTAAAGATTGGCTGCTTGTTTTTCCATGGGAGATGGAGTTTTTAAAGTTGGAGATGCATTTAATGTATTGTAATCAGCCTTTACTTCTTTTTCGTATCCACTAGCAATAGCTTTTTCATATTGTTTAATAAGACCCTGTGCATTGGTTGATGCGTTTATATAACCATCAAAATATGAATTTGTACCATCACTTCCTTGGGTTAGAGACATCTCCCCAAAGAACGTTCCTCGAAGATAAACAGGGACCCAATGTTTTCGAGTGTTGTACATAGACTGCAGCCATTCATTATTTTCAAGACCATATTGCAGAAGAAGGAACTCCCAACATGATTCGAATTCATCCACCGTCTCTGTCAAGTTGATGCATCTTTGGAACTCGGCTTCAAAAGTGGGATGTGAGTGATATACATCAGAAAGCTTCTCCTGAGCTTCTCTAAACACTTCCCATCTACAAAACCGGTGGCAGGTCTCTGGGAAAACTTGTGCAACAGCTGCTCCTATGATCCTATCCTGGTCTGTCGTGATTGAAATAGGGTGTCGGCCTGACATTGCAGCCAGCCATGTCTGAAATAACCAAACAAAAGAAGACTCTGACTCATTCAGAAGCAAAGCACATCCAAACAAAACAGGCTGTCCATGATGATTCCAGCCGGTGAAAGGGGCAAAAGGAACACGGAATCGGTTAGTTCTATATGCCGTGTCGAATGTAACAGTATCACCAAAGTGATTGTAGTTCACCCTGCAATGAGCATCAGCCCAGAAGATGTTTCCTGTGGGGTTATCAAAATCACCTTGAACAGCACAAAAGAAAGCAGGATCCTCACTTTGCATTCGTTTCAAGTAGTCGAAAACAACCTGACCTCCACTCCCAAGCGTCCTCTGCCGACTACTATTCATATAATTTTGGCAATCAACTTTAGTAAATCCCACATTATTGATTCCACCAGATTCCTTAATCAACACAGACATCACTCCACTCGGGCCCATCCCGGCAGCTTGAAGTGTATCAATGAGGCTGCGAGCAGGACCGGAGACATGCCTGTGTGAACGAAGACAATGCACTCTATCCGGTGGCACAAGCTCATGGTTATGGTCTTTAACAAATTTCGAGACAACCCATTTCCCAGAAGACCGCTTCTTGACCGTAATTTGCGCCCTACATCCAACCCGAGTAACGGTACGCTGGCGCTTGGACCTATTCTGACCGCCAGCTCGACGAAAGCCCTCACGGGAGCAGACAATTTGGCGGCAGATTATTGAGCCATCACGGCGTGACCGCTGGTAAACACTAACCCGAGTGCTAAAACCAACGCAGCGAGCATACGAATTATAGAAAACGCGAGCAGACTGCTCTGAATCAAATTCCATACCCTCAAATGGCTCTGGATTAGGGTCCCCAGGGGCGGAAACAGGTTGGTCTACATGACCATAATTATCAAAAGGAAGTGGGTTTTCCAAGTCAAGAGCAGTGACACCGTCATCAAACTCATCAACATTTACAGGATGAAAATCCATTTGAGTATTACTCAGAAGCTCGGGTCCGTTCTGTACTATACAAAGTAATCTATACTACATATATATTTCAAGAAATAAGTATTTTCCCAATGATTATGGAGTTGCAAGAATTGGGTAATTGGCGTCAGGTTTCAAATATGATCCATTACAATTGAAAGTTTAAAAAAGCATAAGAATTCATGGGAAGATATAAACTGACCGGAGGACGGTGCTGGCGGCGGCGGTCGTGGTGAATAAGAGTTATTTACTTTTGTTTTGTCGGAATTCTTAGGGGTGGAGCATTTATTCACTTTTTAAGGCGTGATGTGCAGCAGCAAGAGCTAATCGACATCCGGTGCCGGCTTGTCTGTCCAGCCATTTTACTTCGATCCATTGCTCTGCAGAATATCCGAGCCGATGGATTTTTTTGAGAAGCGTTTAAATTATCTTATTTTTTAGTTGTTTAAATATATTTTTCTTTATTTTTGAAAATTATAAAAAATTAAGGTTCCATATTTTTATGCTACGATTAAAATGCAGTTAATATAAAAAATTATATAAGATTAAAAATAATATAAATAAAGCCAATTTTTTATTAATTAAGTAAAATATATAAAAAAAATTATATAAATTTTATTTTTGATAAAAATTTGTATAATTTATAATTTTATTATTTAAATAAAAATTCGCGTAGATTTTTTTGGGATAAGTAAATTTATTATTCAAGAAGCAGAAAAAACTGTTACAATAAACTAAGAAGCTTCATGGGGTACATCTCCTTAAAAAATTCCCCAAACAGTTAATATATTGTTCTGTACATTTCTTGGCTTAAAGTCTTTATGCTTTAAACGGAAATAAATAATAGATTTTATATATTCAAATAGAGCAAAACAATCTCTATGTGCATCACGAAAAATCCTTCGATTCTTTTCCTCCCATATAGAATAAATGAAAGTCTGCCATGCCACTTTTAATATAAGTACTGCAGAGGATCTTCCTTTTAGACTAGTCATTATCCAATAGATCTCTGCATTCCAATCCAGAGCCTCCCTATGAACATCACTGCATAGAAAGAATCATCCTCCACATATCCCTTGAATAACAACAATCAAAAAAAAAATATGATCCCTTGTCTCCTCCGAACTACGACAAAGCAAACAGATGCCATCATTTTCAAGTCCCATACGCATCAACCTTTCTTTGGTAGGAAGCCTATCAAGTAAGGCCATCCACGTGATCACTACATGTTTAGGTATGTGCATAGGAAACCATATAATTTTATGCCATGGAACTCTCTCCCTTGTTACCCTTATGTTATTCCAAATTTCTCTCACACCAAATAACTTATCAGCAATCAACACAGATGAAGCTAGTTCCCTCATTTTTAAAAGTTTTCTAAATGCACAACGATAATGGTTCTTAATATCCATTCGCCAAAAATCTGCACCCTCAATAACATATGTCTTGATCCAAACAATCCAAAGAGACTCTTTCCTAGACAGAAGCTTTTGAATCAAGCGAATCATACAAGCCTGATTTCACTCCTACAAATCCTTCAAGTTAAGACCTCCTTCATTTTTTGATAGACATATTTGCTTTCAACTCACTCTTGCATCAGTAACTACAATATTCTTCCTCTTCTATAATAACCTACAACACAAGGATTCAATAGAATCCTTAGATAAATATTTTAAACTTTTTAAAAATACTCATTTTACATTATGGTGTTCACTCTTAAGAGAGCCTCTATATAAATATTTTATAATATAAGTTACATCTAATGACACGTCATATTATATTTTCAATATAAAGATTATATTTAAACTTTTAAAATAATATATTCGAAAATATACTAACTAATTCTAACCGTATAACACGAAAGATACCCAATAGAATCCCTAGATAATAAATGGAAAAGGGCTGTATACATGAAGTAGGCAGATTAGGTCGGTCAGTTTTGTGTCTGAACCTATGAACTGTTTCGGAGGAGAATTGCGTGACCCCGACGACATCGACTACGCGTTTCACATCGGAAAAGTTTGGCAATAAATAAAACACACGCTGTTGACCAACGGAACTTTACACCCACCACCCGTTGTGGGCGTAAACGAGTCGAGTTAATTTTGAGTAATATTAAATTTGGTTTGATTCGTTAAAATTTTGAATTAAGTTTACATTTGAGTAATTTTAAACAAGTTTGAAAAATTTAAGTTCGGCTCGACTCGAGTCAAGGTTGAGTCTTTTTTGGACCTAATTGAGTTAAGTGCTGATCGATTTTTGATCGTGTTAGATTCAAGTAACTTTTATCTGTCACATCTCATTTAATACCTAATGAAGAAAAAAACTTTGATACATAATTTATGTAAACTCGAACTTGTTAATTCAGTGTTTAGTGTGTTAATTTAGGGTTTATTTTAGGGTTCTAAATTTAGAAATTTAGACTTTAAATTATAAAAAATTAAATAATAGTATATTTATATTTTCAAGTATCTCATGAGCTTTTCGAATCGGATATCATGTAGCTCGATTCGTCAAAAACTCGAGTCAAGTCTAATCAAATCGAGTTTTGACCGAATTTTGATTAAGTCGAGTTCAAATAACTCACAACTATCTCGTCTTATTTACAATCCTACCCACCACCATCAACGATTCATGTATGATATAGGGTCATAGGATAATATTTTCTATTAAATATGTACGAGTAAATATATATTTTGCATATAAAATAAAAATAATTAATAACGAAATTATGATTTAAGGTTTAAAAAAACACAAATATGTAAAAAACAACTCACAACAAATAACGTACCCCTTACACTAATGACTAAGCTGATAAGCTAGTACAAAAATAAGTGAAAAAATTAAATAAATATATATAATTATTTAATCTTATAAATATCGTAACGAGAATGATATCATATAATTTCTCGAAACTTTGGTCCATTATCTTGTAATCCCTTATTTGTTGATGAGTTTCTGGCCTTCGCTAAAAAAAGATTGAAAAGGAAGTTTAAGGACTGAACTAAAAAATTTTGAGCAAGTGAAGGATTAAATTTTGGGTTATCCCAAAAGTAAAATTAGAAATACAGTACAAGCGTACTAACCAGTCTACTACCAAAATTTACATTTTTATTTTTGTTATTCTTATAGGGAGACAACAAAAGGTAAGCCAAAGTGTGGAGCCAAACCCAAGTTCCCAGTTGTTTCAGCTTTCAATCAGCTTCATCTTCTTGGATCTGACACCATTTCCTTGCTGGTTACCCCTGGATTCCTATCTTTTCCCTCTTTTTTTCACAAATAGAGACGCTAGCCCTGATCAGATGGTTGATACCAGGGAAAGAAAGGAGAATTTTCAGATCTGTGTTTACCATGGAGTAAAAGGTTGAAGGCGGTGGTTGCTTTTACTTTTTTTCCTTTGTTGCTTCTTTTTTTGGTCTGAGATGATGAAGCGTTAAGCTGAGGTTTCGTCAAAGGTATCTTATCTTATCTATTTATTTATGCTTCTGTATTTGCTTTTTTGCTTGTATGGTATGATAATGATTCGTCTGTGTGTTTCTAATTTTAATTTGAATCTTTCTTACATGTCTCCAGTTCTTCCCAATCTTTGTATATTCTGATAATCAGCCGTGAAACTCTCAAGCTGAGATTTTTGTGAAAGGTATGCTGTTGTTTTGATTTTCTTTGTTTTCTTATCCACTTGTATTTGCTGTTTACTTGTATAATTGTTTCATTAACCTAGCTTTTTGTTTGGTTTTAATTTTGTTTTTACATGTCTCGGTAGTTGAATATGGTATTATCTTGGTCCCAATCTTTGTCTGATCTGATAATCTATGGTGAAAATTATGATCCAAAAGATTTAATCTCAACACTTATCACTCCCTTTTAGGATTTGACCGTTCATCTTTCATCTTTTGACTTTTTTGGATGAGATGAACCACATACTTGTATGCGGTGTCGATACAGATTTGAAGACGAGTATATATAAATTTTTGAAATATCAGGATGAGCACAAATCTTAAGATTAATTCATAAAAATTAAGAAAATTATAGGTAAAAATGTAAATTTTAAAAAGTTCAGGGTGTACCTATGTCCACCCTACAACAAAACAAGGGTGTATCCGCCACTGGTTATAGTTATGCATGTAATTCCGAAATTACTTGTTAAAATAGTCATTTCTTTTGTCCAGAGATCAGTTGGTGTCTGAAAAAACAAGTTAGTTTCATACCCATGGAGGAGGTAGGTGCTCAAGTAGCTCCTCCCATGTTTATGCACCAGGCCCTTGGCAGCCGCTTCTGCGAACCACCTTCCTTGTCTAGGAAACGTGACCTTCCATATCCAGCCCCTGATTTTCAGTACCAAAGGGATAACTGGAATCCCAAGCTATGGGAGTGGGATGCAGTAAGATTTATTGCCAAGCCCTTGAACACTGAGATTCTGCAGGCAGGTACTGCGACTGCAGAGCAGCGAAACAAAGGCCTCGCTAATGGCAATGAAACCTCTACAACATCCAATAAGGTCACTGAAGTAAATGATGATGATGAGAGGCTGCAACTGAATCTAGGTGGGGGTTTGAATTCTATGGAAGAGCATGTGTCCAGGCCTAACAAGAAGGTCCGTGTTGGATCCCCTGGGAGTACCAACTACCCCATATGTCAGGTTGATAATTGTAAGGAGGATCTTTCTAATGCAAAGGACTATCACCGTCGGCATAAAGTGTGTGAGATTCATAGTAAAGCAACTAAAGCTCTCGTTGAGAAGCAGATGCAGAGGTTCTGCCAGCAGTGTAGCAGGTTGCCACTTTATGTTATTGTTCTTAAAGTTTCCACCCTTGGCTTCAGCCTTCAAGTTTTAGCTATTAGTTGAAACCTTATCACCTTTGTATTTCTTTTTCTGCAGGTTTCACCCCCTTTCCGAGTTTGATGAGGGGAAAAGAAGTTGTAGGCGTAGACTTGCTGGGCATAATCGCCGCAGAAGGAAGACACAACCTGAAGATGTGACCTCACGGCTTTTACTCCCTGTAAACAGGGATAATGCTGGGAATGGAAATTTAGATATCGTCAATTTGCTCACACTTTTGGCTCGGACACAAGGCAAGGAATTTATTCCAAAAATGAGTTAAATTTTCAAATTATCATTTTAAGTTGAAGCTGATATTTGTGTGCTTAAAATATAGGGAAAAACGACGACAAAAGCATTAATTCCTCACCTGTGCCAAATAGAGATCAGCTCGTTCAGATTCTTAGTAAGATAAATTCATTACCTTTGCCCATGAACCTGGCTACTAAGTTGGCCAATGTTGGAACTTTGAACAGGAATAGTCGGGAGCAGCCTTCGGTAGGTGATCAACACCAATTGAATGGGAAGAACACATCTTCTCCATCTACTGTGGATTTGCTTGCTGCCCTTTCGGCTACATTGTCATCCTCTTCTTCTGATGCCCCTGCAAATTTATCTCAAAGAAGCAGCCAGAGCAGTGATAGCCACAAGACCAAGTCGACCTGTCCTGATAATGTAGCTGCTCCCAGTTCACGAAACAGAGCTCCTCTGGAGTTTACTTCAGTTGGGGGAGAAAGAAGTAGCACCAGTTATCCATCTCCTATTGAAGATTCTGAATGCCAGATTCAAGAAACTAGAGCTAATTTACCATTACAGCTATTTAGCTCCTCTCCTGAGGATGACAGCCCACCAAAACTAGCATCTTCTAGGAAGTATTTCTCTTCCGACAGTAGCAATCCAATGGAGGAAAGATCTCCATCTTCATCTCCGGTTGTGCAGAAATTGTTCCCAATGCATAGCACAACTGAAGCTGTCAGATATGAGAAACCGCCTATTGGCAGAGATACCAATACATATGCCGAAGCAAGCAGGGCTCATGGTTCTACTCTTCCTCTCGGGCTCTTTAGCGAGTCAAAAAGAGGAACAGGACATGGTTCATTTCAACATTTCCCCTCTCAAACTGGTTATACATCTTCTGGGTCAGATCATTCCCCCCCTAGCCTGAACTCTGATTCTCAGGTATCATAGAAGCAGTACCTACTCTAGTTTTTCAATCTTTTACCATGCATGTGCTTGGGTGTGTGTTAATAACATTTCTAATGGCCGAATGGTTTCTGAGCAGGATCGTACTGGGCGAATCATTTTCAAGTTGTTTGACAAGGACCCTAGCCACTTCCCCGGTACATTGAGGACCCAGGTGAGGAATTAGTTGCCAATTTTGGCTTTTTTGTCACATATATTGGAAGTGGAGGTTACATAGTGGTCTTTCTTTTAGTAAATTACTCATGATTCTGATCACTCGTTTCACAGATCTATAATTGGCTTTCAAATAGTCCATCGGAAATGGAGAGCTATATAAGGCCTGGTTGTGTGATTCTGTCAATCTATTTGTCAATGCCATCTGCTGCCTGGGAGCATGTGAGTGTGCTACTACATTCTGCATTTGTCACTTTCACTTTGTCCAACAGTGAGCTGACCATTTGTAGGGTGCGTGTATTTTTTTCAGCTTGAAGGAAACCTGCTTCAGTATGTCAATTGTTTGTTGCAAGACTCAGGTTCAGATTTTTGGAGGAAGGTGAGGTTTTTAGTACATGCGGGGAACCGGCAGTTAGCATCTCAGAAAGATGGTAAGCACGATGGAAATTTATGTTTTTATTGCGCAACTTCAAACTGTTTGCTTGATACAAGACATTATTTTATTAGATACTCCTTGGGGATGTCTTTATTATTACTCACTAGGTTTAAGATTGACTTAAAAATTATTACCGTTTTAGTTGATTGATGAGGGCTATGCAGTTGGATTATACTGCTTTATTTGTTAAGTGTTTTGAAAATTTCCTTTATTTTCTGAACTTTTTCAGGAAAGGTTCGTTTATGCAAAACCTGGAGATCATGGAGTTTACCTGAGTTGATCTCTGTGTCTCCTCTGGCCATTGTGGGTGGACAGGAAACCTCTCTTTTAGTGAGGGGTAGAAATCTCACTAATCCTGGCACCGAGTAAGCAAAATGAGCATTTTATACGAGAACTTCGAATTTCTTCCTTTTGTCATTGTATTTCTGATGTCAATTTGAAAAATGTGCAGGATTCATTGTGCGTACATGGGAGGATACTCATCAATGCATATTAGTGGGTTAACATACAAGGGAACCACATATGATGAGGTAAACATGGGCAGTTTTAAGATTCAGGTTCCATCACCGAAAGCACTAGGTCGTTGTTTCATTGAGGTAAGACTTTATGTCGAACAATTACCATGTTTAACTTTCTGGATCATCCTCAGAATTCTGGAGGATTGCGAAGCTGTATTAACTTTTCCCCAATCTTCGATCAGGTGGAGAATGGATTCAAGGGCAACAGTTTTCCTATTATAATAGCTGATGCTGCCATTTGTGAAGAACTGAGACTTCTGGAATCTGAACTTGACATACAAGCTAAATCTTCTGATATTATTTCTGAAGAGCATGCTTATGATTGTCACCGTCCAAGGTCAAGGGAGGAAGTCCTGCACTTTCTGAATGAGCTCGGATGGCTATTCCAGAGAAGCACTGATCCCTTGCCCAAAAGTTCTGCTCATTCCCTTTACCGGTTCAAATTTTTGCTCATATTCTCTGTTGAGAGAGACTATTGTGCTTTGGTGAAGGTACTTCTTGACATGCTAGTGGAAAGCAACTTGGATATGGATGGGTTATCCAAGGAGTCGCTAGCCATGCTTTCTGAGATTCATCTCTTAAGCCGAGCAGTGAAAAGAAGGTGCAGGAGTATGGCTGAATTGCTTGTACATTATTCTATTAATAGTAGTGATGAAAGCTCAAAAAAATATATCTTCCCACCAAATCTTGAAGGTGCTGGTGGAATCACACCTTTACATTTAGCTGCATGTACATCTGGTTCGGATGGTTTGGTAGATGTGCTGACGGATGATCCACAGGAGGTATGAGTTATTACAGCATTTCTTTTAGATGAAATATAAGGAATTGAAACTCCTCCGAGATTAACCTGTTCGACAATATTAGTTCAATAGTACCATTTCTTGCATCCTAGATAGATGTACTTTTCCTCACTAATACTGTACTGGTCTTCACCTGAACATAAATGACGAAAACCGTATTTAGACCTCCCTCTTGATTTGTGAAAAGAGATGGGAGGTTGGTTGGCACAATGTTTGTTTATATACTTTCGTCAAGCGTCTCGATTTCATTTATTTGTATAAAAGTTACTAAAATTTTCAACTCTTTTGTAGATTGGTTTGAGCTGCTGGAATTCCCTTCTGGATACAAATGGGCTGTCTCCATATGCCTATGCCATGATGAGAAACAACCATTCTTACAATAAATTGGTGGCTGGCAAATATGCTGATAGAAAGAATGGTCAAGTTTCTTTGACAATTGGTGACGAGTACTCGGGCCTCGCTGCAGCGCAGTTGAGCAAGATAACTTCGCAGCTCAAACAAAATCGCCGTTCTTGTGCCAAGTGTGCAGTTGTGGCAGCAAAGTATAACCATAGGTTCCCAGCTTCTCAAGGTTTGCTCCAACGTCCTTATGTTCATTCAATGCTCGCCATTGCTGCTGTCTGTGTTTGCGTCTGCTTATTCCTGCGAGGCTCGCCTGACATCGGCCAAGTTTCTCCCTTCAAGTGGGAAACTTTGGATTATGGCACAATTTAATCGGCATGGAACAAATCATTTCGAAGCAAGTAACAAACCATGGACAGATTATGCACGGTTCTCCTGACAATTGAGTCCAAGGGGAAGTTATGGATAGAACTGGCTGGTACATGAGAAGGCTCGATACGCCGCGGCTTGCTTGTGAGCAAACCTGAGATATGGGGTATCCCCTTCAGGCTCTGCCCTTGTTTTGGCCTATGTAATATTGGACTGTGGTAATCTGGCAGATCCTAAGACCGACCATACATAGGCCGAGATTCTATTTGTAGGTATGAGGCACAAGGATGAAGGAATGTTTCCATTGGTAAAATTTTGAGAGAAGATGTAAGCAGTCCAATGAGGGAAATAAATAGAAATGAAGTTCCATTCTATTACTGTGTTTGTAATTGTATTTACACGTGTCACTTTGAGAGTCTTTTTAGTGTTTGTAAAGTTGTTGAACAACGTGTAGGATTGATTATAGTTATACAATGTTGTATTTTGAGTGAATGTACGAATACCAAGTACATACCACCAAATGTAATCTCTTTTATACGCGTGTGCTCAATGTGAACAAACGGTCTCTGGCTTGCACAACTATACCATTGAAAATTATTTAATAAAATTATTAATACTTAAATTGTTTCTATGTTATAATTATTTTTAATAAATTATTTTACAAAATAAAATGTTTTATTAAAAATAAGTATTGTTTATCCACATACACGTGTCTTCAAAAGTATTATGCATTAAATGAATAATTTTAAAAATTCTTAACATGAACTCATGGTAGTATATGTTCAATTTTTAATTCTTAATTCTTAAATTGATAAATATATTTTATTAGTTGATTAAATTGTTCATATTTATTTTTATGAATAAAGACATTCGAATCGTATTAAAAAATAACTCACTCGTCTATAACGTTTTAAAAATAAAAAACAAGTATATAGGATTCAAGACAAAACGTGTGAATGTATTTACAAAAGGGTCGATTGCAACCGCAGTTTGTGCTTGTTTTACGGCCGAAGTTTGATTTTGTCTAATAAATCATCCCCGCGGTGCGAAAACTGTATAATATGAAAGCAGGATGTGTATTGCCTATTGATTGGGTGACACGTACGTACGTGGGTTTGGTCAAGTACTTGCCTGCGTGGACGCCTGTCAGCATTTGATAAATTCTAAACAGAAGATATTATTTATTTATTATTATTATTATGTAGAGTTAAAAATAACAGAAATAATGGAGCGTTGAAGGTTGATGATAAGGTTGGCATGCACGAGTCTTAGAAAAACAAGTGAAATCTATACTTATTCGTACTAAGAAAATATACTTAAACTTTTAATTAATAAATGATTTTTAAACTTTTTATAATAATGTGATTTGACGTGAGAATACCCGATAATCAAGTGATTAACTGGGTCGTTTATTTATTTCAAAAGCATAATAAATGGTCGTAATCTAATCTAAGCAGGTATATAATTAAAGTGAAAATCCAAATTAAAATTGACTTCGCTTTAATTACATGACAACAAAGAACGGCTGCGCTTCGAATGTGTTTGTGCCCAAAGTATGTGACTTCACACACAACACAACACAACGCGTCATTGCTGAGTTCAGTATAGCCCAGGCTCAGCTCAGGGGCTCTTTCTTTTATTTCCTTCGATAATCATGTGAATAAAACCATCGTTTGTGCGTAAGAATTTTAGATAAATATAATAAAAACGATCGTATAAAATCTTAAAAATAAAAAATTTAAAATAAAATAATTGAATTAAATATTAATAAATATATATATATAATTATATGTATATATAATAATTATTTTAAACTTAAAACAAGAAAAAAGAATATCAACCGGAAGGATCTACAAAAGTCAAAAAAGACAGTTGAAAAAACCAGACCTAAAAATATTCAAAATCCCAAAGCTAGTAACTCGTGAGTCATCATCCATCAGCTGTACCGCCTGTACGTAACTCCTCTGTGCCCCCTGTTTCGAGATTATTAGGTGAATCTTGTTTACCACGTCATCTATGATCCAAATAATTAGGACCTTTGATTTTTAAATAATCACCTAATAACTACTTACCCACTAAATCCATGTAGAAAAGAAATGATGATTCACTTTTAAAAAAATTAAGATCAACAGTCCTGATTAATTAAGACCATAGATGACGTGATAAACAAGTTTCATCTAATAATTTTTCCCAGTTTTGGTTGCCTCTTTCGTTGAAAAACACAAACCGTTGACTTTTATGAACTGAGTTTAACGGTATGATCATGTTCCACGCGTGACGGCGTCGATGACGTCAACCCTTCGTGTTAAAAGCACCTTCACAACATCTTCGTTCCCATTCATTCCTTGTCTCCTACCTCCTTATTTATTCAGTCATTCAACAACAACAGCAAGCCATATTCCCCTCCCCAGCCAATATATCTGCTTTCCGATCATTCAATTCGTTGAAAATCTCGTTCTCTGGTCGGTTCTTTTAATGCAAAATGGGTGCCTGCTACTCTTCCGACGGCCAGGATTTGATCTCCGAATCAACGCATCGTCCGACTGCTAATGTTGTTTCCGTCAATGGCGATCTTCACAAGTATAGTCTCCCTGTATTCGTCTCTCAGATTCTCCACACCGAAGCCGCTCTGTCTTCTTCTTCTTCCTCCTCTTCTTCTATGATCTTTCTTTGCAACTCCGACAGTTTGTCTTACGACGAATACATTCCGGCTTTGGACGCCGACGACCAGCTGCAAGATAATCAGATTTACTTCGTGCTACCTATTTCGAAGCTCCAGCATCGATTGGCTTCCAAGGACATGGCGGCTTTGGCCGTCAAAGCCAGCCTTGCACTGGGGAATGATTCCAAAAACGAATCCAATCGCCGCAAGAAGGCTCGGATATCACCCGTGATGGTAGTCGCCGCCACCGAATTACCTTCCGGTTCTGTCGGTCCTCCCAGCACAACCACCAAGTCCTTTGCCAAGCCGCAACCTCGGCAGCCTGGGATCTTGAGATCGGGTTCCATTAGAAAAATCCAGAGATACACCTCCAGACGAGCTAAATTGGCCGTTCGATCTTTTAAACTGAGATTGTCCACCATTGACGAAAGCTCCGTTCTGTAATCTCTCTACAAAATACATACGTACATACGTACGTATACGGATCAATCAACCTTTTCATGTTAATTTTTTCAAGAGTTCCAAGTATCAAACATTTTCTGTATAAAAACCTGAAATATTGTTGAAAAAAACTGCTACATTGATTTATTTTTCTGGGTTTTACTTAAATTTCTATTTTTCCCTATCTGTTGATTTGATTGGATCATACATTTATTATGTAACCCACTATTTAAGTATATATTTGGATTTTTTAGTCAAAAATTTTATTATTTTATGCATTTCCTTAACATGTATCGATAAAATATATTACGTTTTTTTAAATTATACTCAAATATTAAGATGATATTATTAATTAAAAATAACTACGAAATTAAACATGCTTCATAAAATCGATACGAATAATTCCATTAAAAGAATATTTCCACTTGGTTTTCTTAATACGGTACTAGAGTTCAGAGTCTAAAATTAAACTAATTATTCCTCAATTAAGCCAATATTAACTTCATGGTTTGCTTCACTTTTGATGTTATACAAAATTGCATTACATGGGATCGTTAAAGTAGTTCAAATGATAAAAGATGATATAATTCATTTAAATGATTTGAGTTCAATTTTGAACATCAATACATACATAATATATTATATATTAAAAACTAAATAAATAAATAGATATTTTTTTCATAATCGTACTAACGTATTAAAAAAAATTACTATACGAAAAAGTTACTATAAAGAACTTATAGGTGATTGCTAGATAACATATTAAAAATTACTACATGTTATCTACGTTAAAATTATTTCTAAATATCGTTTTTTCTATGTTACAATAATAAATTTATATTACATATATTATTAATAAAATAAAAAGTGTCTTTGTCGAGAGCAAAAATTTTTTGTCTCTTTTTTGTGCATTCTTTTATGCCTCCTTCGAAAATTTACTAAAAAAATAAATTTTAAACAGTAATCCTTATTTTTTATATCCTAAACCCTAAACCCTATACCCAAAAAATACACTATATCCCTAATTCCCTAGATCCTAACCAAAACGCCTAAACTAAAACCCTAAATCCTAAACCCTCTATTTTGAAGTGGAGACATAAATAAGACATGGGGAAGGGGCAGACGATTTGCATCATCGACCAAATATGTTTTATTTTGTGTATTAGATTAATTGGTGATTTCAAATTGATATACTAAGGGATAAAACCGGTCAAATTTATGGTAATAGTCTTGATCCACATGTAATTTTATAAATTAAATCTTAAATTTTAATTATCATTATTATGAGTTATATTTTAATGGGTAAACTATAATAAAGACCACTTAATTATGGGTATAGTTATATTTGGGTCATCTAATTGTTGAAAGTTACATTTGGGTCACTCATTTATGGGTAAGATACATTTGGGTCACCAAATTATTAAAAGTTACATTTAGGTCACTCAATTATAAGTAAGGTTACATTTGGGTCACCCTTCATATTTGAAAAAGTATATCAATTTGGTCGTTTTTTCTTCTAAATCACTTGTATACATTTGTTAACATTAGAGTACTTCATTTGAAATCATTGATTAATCTAATACACGAATTGATAAGCTTTTTTCAAATATGAAGAGTGATTCAAATGTAATCTTAGATATAATTGAGTGATCTAAAATGTAACCCTACACATGATTAAGTGATTTATATTGCAGTTTACCCTATTTTAATTATGGTCTCTATACTTTTTTACATAATATATTTAAAATTTAAAAAAAATTAAAATCTTAATTTCTAAATTTTAAATTTTGGACAGAGACAGAGATTCAGGAAGCCTTTAAATTTTATTGATATGCTTATCTCCATATAAATCTTTTTTATTATTATTTTTGGGTTGTACATTTTTTATGGATTATTTAATCTAATTATTTTATTTTTTAGATACAATCTAATGATGATTTTTCTACAAATTTAATAAAAATTCAATGATATTTATAAAAAAAATTATCTTAAAATTACAATTTATTAATTATATTAAAAATATGATCGATTTTGAGTTTTCTTTCCAGAAAAAAGTAAGTTACATTTGCATGAATTTTGACTTTTAATTGATGGATATCATTAAATCTTAAGTCAAACACTTTTTCTTTAAATTATTAAATTCAAATCTTAAATTAAAGTTTTAATGGTTTTATTTCCTATTTTTAGAATAAACTAAAACGAGATTATTACCAACAAATTTATTTATTTTTTACGAAAAAATCAACGAATCATATTCTTTTCAAATAAAATGACAATTATTACGGCATTATATTTGATTAGTGGCCTAAATATAGTACTTTTAAATATCTATTTAATATCTATTATTTTCAAACTTCTTTGTTGAGCATCATAAGCCGATATGAATTCGTGTTTAACCAATTGGTTGTTTTTATTGTCTTTCATGTCATATTTCGTTGTGAGTGTGACTGCTTTAAACTGGCACCCTAAAACATATGTAACAATAAATAATAATATTCGACCTGGAACGTCTCTTACAGTCCATTGCAGATCGAAGAACAACGACCTCGGCGTCCGTGTTCTTGCCTACCGACAAAACTTTCAGATCGTGTTTCGAAAACATTTCTTCCATAAAACTTTGTTTTTCTGCAGCATGCAATGGGATGGAAAGGTGTATCGGTTCGACATTTACGATCAAGGTAGGGATTTTGATCTTTGTGGGACTCGTTGCCAGTGGGACATAAACCCTACGGGTCCATGTCTTTTGAGCCGACAAACTACTTGTTACAACTGGAAAACTTAAATATATATATATATATATATATACTTTTTTAGTAGACCAGTGGCATGAAGTGTCTTCTAAAAGGAGGTGATAAAGTTAATATCATCTATGTTAAAATTATTTCTAATATAGTTTTTTATATGTTCTAATAATAAATTTATATTAATATATATTATTAATAAAATAAGAAGTGTTTTTGTCGATCAAATATTTTTTATTTCCGTGTAATTGAATTTGGAAATGAAAGAAATTAAGTATTTAAAAAGGATTATTTTTAGACCCTTTGTTACTGTTGTTGTTGTTATGAGTCTATTTTTCGTATTTTGCGAGATTGCGGACAACTATGAAATAGTAGAAGGTGATTGCACCACCATCCGAACATGTTTTTTTTTCTTTGGCTCCGACCTGAAAAATTAGCTCTTGAAGAACATTAAAAATTTATGGTTGATTGGTCCAAACTTTATCCCATGGTATTGTTTCTTTTTATCTCTCTTTTAGCATCTATAGAAATGTCGTAATGATTTATCTTTAATAGTCTTTAACTGATATTTATAAGTTTGGCCTTATTCGGGATACCTACTTTGTAGAATATATTTTCGTTACATCGACTCGTGCTCATTCATATATTGACTTAATAAAATGGAATGTTACTCAGGACATTTGATTTTGTCTTAACAGTGATGTTGTTGTGTCTCTTGATGATAGTGTAATACAATAGAGGGAGTGATTCATAGTTCTTCAGGTATATAGATCAAGGATTATTGTAAGTTTGGATTGGTATTGTTTCACTGCTACATGCTGAGCTATGAAGTATTCTTATAGGTACTTCAGGTGACATGGTTTCTGAGTGTGATTTATTTACAGGTTTCAATCTAATAGGGATGTTGTTATTCGTTTGATTATTGATCTTAATAGTATTTTGAATCTGGTTAAAGCTATTGTTTGGTTGTGTAAACGTAATTGGTCACTTCATTTTAAGTGGGTGTCGCGTGAACAGAATATGGTCGTAGATTGTTTGTCGAAGCTTACTTATTGAGATTTTCGACTAGTGTTTGAATGATATATCAAATCAAGTCATCTCGATCCTCCATCGTGATCGTATTAGTCCGATGTATCATCAACACAGTTGTACGAATCAATGCGTTATTTGATAGTTTATTTGTATCATTTGTATGTCAAGTTAACTTTATGATTCTTTTAATGATACTATATGTATTTTTCTCTTTATTCAAATTAAATTTTTTTTTTACAAGGTATATGATATCATTTCTCAATTCAAAGAGAAAAGAACAAAAAGCTAATTACTGGGGATAAAACAGGTCCATTTATGGTAATAGTCTCGACCCACGTTTAATTTTATAAATCAAATCTTACATTTTAATTATTATTATTATGAGATATATTTTAATATAATTCCTATAATTTTTTACATAATTTATTTTAAAATTAAAATTTTAATATTAATCTATTAAATTATAATTTATTGATTATATTAAAAAATATGATCGATTTTGAGTTCTTTCCAAAAAAAAGTAAGTCACATTTGCATGAATTTTGGCTTTTAATTGATGGAATTGAAGTTTTAATGGTTTTATTTCCTAATTCTAGAATAAACTAAAACGAGATTATTACCAACAAATTTAATTTTTTTCAAGGAAAAAACTCAACAAATCATATTATTTTCAAATTAAATGACAATTATTACAGTATTATATTCGATTAATGGCTTAAATATACCATTTTTAATTTATTTCATATCTATGGTTACCAAATAAGAGCATTTTCGTTCACTATAAATCCCTTGTCAACTTCTCTGTTGAGCATCCCAAGCCAATATGAATTCGTGTTTCACCCTTTGGTTGTTATTATCGTCTTTACTGTCATATTCTATTGTGAGTGTGACAGGTCTTATATACATCAAAACACATGTGGTAATACATAATAATTTTTCACCTGGGACGGATCTCACAGTCCACTGCAAATCGAAGGACGACGATCTCGGCGATCGTGTTCTTGCTTACCAACAACACTTCGAGTTCGTTTTCCGACCGCATATGTTCGGGAGAACTTTGTTTTTCTGTGGCTTCCAGTGGAACGGAACGGTGTATCGATTCGACATTTACGATCAAAATAGGGATCAAGATCGTTGTAACAAACGTTGCGAGTGGTACGTTGACCCCAAGGGTCTATGTCTTCGGCTTAAAAAAATTGCTTGTTACGATTGGTATACTTAAGCTCTATATATCTCTTCAAATAATCTAAATCTAAGTATTTCCTTAGTTTTGAATCTAAAATAAAATATGAAATATATAAGATATTTATCTTTGCACTATCTGTTATCATCTCTAATTTTATATTATTTGTCTTTAAATATTGCTTTAATGTTATGCATTTTACTTATATACATCGTGTGTATTTTTAAATTTTTATCATTGTCATCTATGTTTTATTATTTATGTTCGAAGTACGAGGTTGTTTTATTTGATAAAATTAATAAGCTATCACGCGTTTGTTGATGTCATCTTTTAAAAACTACTGATCGAATGTCATGTCAGATTTGCATATCCAAAGTCGTGTCCACTAATCCAAACTCGATCCAGAATAATAAAAAAAACTTCAGAATTCGATCATTTAAGTGTTTTTTCTAGATTTAGAGTTCCGCATAAAAAACACAATGAAAATACCAAGATCTACAACATATTCATCAAACCAAAGAGTAATACAACACAAAATATTAACTATTCTGACTTTGAAGTTTAAATTTGATTTCTCTCTTTACTGGTTTACTAAACCTTATCGATATAATTTGTTTGTAGTATTTTGAGACTTTTAAGAATATAATATTAATTTTAGCTAAAATAATTAGTGGTGATATAATATTGTATATAAAATTAAAGTATCATTTAAAAAAATTATGTTCACACCAAAATTATATCGTTTCAGAGTTACAATCTAAATCCATAACCTTTTATCCTAAACACAATTCCTTAATCCTATAATACGAACACTAAATTTTAACTGAAATTATAATTTTTAAATCATTAAATTAAAAATTATTATTACGATGCACCAAATAATTATCTTTAAATTAAATATTTAACGCTTGAATTTAAGTTACTTGTAGTATTATTTTTCACCGAATAATTTTCTTTAATAAAAAGGACTGAAATTGTTTATGAAAGCACACCTAGATGACGTTAGGAACTTTTTGTGTAAATTTATTGATATTTGTATTTATTTTATTTTTAGAAATAGGCAAGACAAAAATAAATGTTTTTTTAATTTTTGATAAGTACAACGCTCGTATTCGATGTGTCACACATGATTTTAAATAGGTATTTTTAATTCGGTGGTTGAACTAGTAGAGTTAATACAAGTTTTTCCTTTGGTTCATTAAAAACATTTATGTATTTTTTTATCAAAATTAAACGTTTGAGCTTTTTGCAATAAATTATAAAATTTAAAAATTTAATTATCATTATTATGAGTTATATTTTAATTACAGTCCCTATAATTTTTTACATAATTTTTTACATAATATATTTTAAAATTTAAAATCTTTATATTAATCTATTAAATTATAATTTATTGATTAAATTATAAAATATTATCATTTTTTTGATCGTTGAACTAAAAATTTTAACAAAATTATAATTAATGTTTTATTTCGTTATCATTTTAGTCACCGACCATTAAATATTTAACGAATATTATGACACAATGTAATTTAGCCCTAAAATTATTATATTATATCAATTTAATTCTAATAAAAAATAATTATTCAAATAGTTAGATTAAACTTAAATTCCTTAAATTCTCCATCCCTTTTCTTCTTCTTTTGCAACAGTATTACTCTGAAAATTATTTTTTTAGAACAACGTATCTTAGGGATAGTGTTGATTTATTTAGGGAGAAAGAGTATTAGGTTAAGAAGTTTTATTTGTTTGTACGAATGTAAACTGATACTCATCGAATGGATGGAAAATTTTCATATTTAATTTAAATATTTGATGAGTTATTTTTTAATTTTTATTAAAATTAAATTAATATAATATTATAATTTTAGGGATTAAAATCAATTATTAAACAATGTCATAACACAATCTTCGTTAAATATTTAACGACCGGTGATTAAAATGACAACAAAATAAAATATTAGTGATGGTTATAATAAAAAACTTAATTGTGTGACGCAAACAAAAAAAATGATGATTGGGTGATTACTTATATAGTTTTTCATATGAGAAATAATTTTATTTAAAAAAGTGATCAGTTATACGTTGAGTCATTAAAATTTTTATTTTTTATTAATCAATTTAATAACGTTTAACGATGTTTAATGTTAATAGTGTTCGGTGATACTGGACGTACGTGTTTCACCACTTGGTTGTTATTATTGGCTTTACTGTCATGTTCTGTTGCGAGTGTGACAGGTTTCATATTCAGCAAAACACGTGTAATAATAAATAATAATATCGGACGGGGGACGGATCTCACAGTCCACTGCAAATCGAAGGACGACGACCTCGGCGTCCGTGTAATATTAATAATATTTTCTGTATTTTTGAATCTAAAATAAAATATTAGAAATATAAGATATTTATGTTCACATTATCCGTTATCGTTCTCTAATTTTGTTTTTCTTTAAATGTTGCTTTAACGGTATGCATTTTACTTATATTCATCATGTGCATTTTCAATTCTTTATCGTTGTCATCTATATTTTACGGTTTATATTTAAAGTACGAGGTTATTTTATCTAATAAAATTACCTATAATGTTTGAATTTGATTTTTCTCTTTACGAGTTTATTAAATCTTATCGATGCACCTTATATTTATTGGTAATATTTTGAGATTTTTGAGAATATAATATTTAATTATTGCTAAAATAATTAACGGTGCTATAATATCGTATATAAAATTAAATTATCATTTTAGAAAATCACTTTCACACCAAAAGGATGCGTTTTTGAGAATATATATGATAAATTTTGAAATTAGACTAATTTTAATGAGTGTTTATGTTCGTTCGTTTAATTTTAATAGAACAAATGAACGGATCCCGAACATAAACAAACATAATTTTTTTTGTTCGTGTTTTGTTAAGGAATATAGTTTGTAGTGTTCATTTATGTTCGTCCATTTAAATGATAAACAAAAGTAAATCTTAAATCATGTTTGCAAGAATTTTACCTTTTAATTGATGGATATCGGTAAATCTTAAGTCAAATCCTTTTTCTTTAAATTATTAAAATCAAATCTTGAATTGGAGTTTTAATGGATTTATTTCCTAATTCGAGAACAAACTAAAATAGGATTATTATCAATAAATTTTATTTTATTTAAAAAAAGTTAAATAATAGTATTATTTTCGAATTAAATGACAATTATTATGATAATTTATTTGGTTAAGTGCCTAAATATAGTATTTTTAATTTATTGCACTTGAACTGGCTATTATTCTTGTCCTTAATGTCATATTCCTTTGTAAGTGTGACATGTTTATGGCACTCCAAAACAAATATATTTATCTATAATAATATTCAACCTAGGACGATTCTCACCGTCTAATGTTAATCGAAGAACGACGACCTCGGTCCATGTCTTATGCTTCGCGATGGTAAAGATCGTTACCGATGGAAAACTTAGTCATTAGTTATCTCTTTAAATAATCGAAATCTAAATATTTTTTCGAACCATAAAATCTAAAATAAAATATTAAATATAAAAAATATTCAAGTCTACCCTATCCATTATTATTTATTATCTCTAATTTTATATATTTTTTAAAAATATTGTTTTGATGTTATGCTTTTTACTTATATACATCATGTGCGTTTTGATTTTTTTTGGTTAATGTCTTCTATGTTTTACGGTCCATATTTTTTTTTTTTATTTTTTTTGGTTAATGTCTTTAAAGTTTGAATTTATGTTTTTTTATGAATTTACTAAACTTTATCAATCACTCAATACTTGTTGGTATAAAATATACTATTAAATAGTGCTAATTATTAATATTTAGTAAAAATCTATAATGGATGTCGAACATTAATAAATTGATTAATAAAAATAAAATTTTTAAGGGGTTAATATATAATTAATAATTATTTAAAATAAATTTTTAATTAAATTATTATTATTATATATGTTTTATTTTTAAATAATTAGATCAAATATCAACTCTATATATTCAACAAAACTGTCACAAAAATTCCAAAACGCTCAATTTACTCAATAAACTTTATACATCGAATATTTTTTATCACTCAATTATTAAATAATTAACAATGCTATAATATCGTATACAAATTTAAAATAATATCATTTAAAAAAATAATCACACCAAAACGATATCATTTTTAAATTTATATATCCGGTAGTTTTACTATTAAATGTTTACTCCTAATTGCAAAATCTCTAGGGATTTCCATGGATATGTATCATTGGGATAAACAACTTATTTATGTTATTCTTGGACCAATAAACTAAAATTATCATCGTCGGTGTATTAAATAATTATCTTTAAATAAGTTTTAATTTATGATATCCATTAAGAATATTTTATTTTCTTGTTCTGTTGGGAATGTTTTTTACTTTTAGGCGTGTCTTTGTGTTTTATTGTTAGATTTTATATTTTGATATTTTTTTTAATTTCCGATTATATTGTATTTTTTCCCTTTATTTTAAGTTATGGAGGGATTTTTTTGTTTAATTTTATTGATATTTACATGTTTTTTTCTTATAAATAGGCAAGAAAAAAATAAATCGGATTTGTTAATTTAATTACATAATCCCCTTTATTGTCATCTTTTTGAAATAAAATTGTTTTAAAATTATAATTTATTGATTATATTAAAAAATACGATCGATTTTATTCATGCACCCTTTTAGATCTCTTGTGGATATTGTTGATCATGAAACAAGAAACTTAAATGTAGATTCTGAACCGTCTATCAACGACTTGGATAGAAATGCTAGTATTAGGGTTTGATTAGTATTTTGTGCTTATTTTGCTCTTTTACTGTTGTAATTAGTATTGGTTTGAAGCTTTTGATGCTTTCTGTTTAAGATTGATTCTGTAAATACGATCATATAATACTCTTTCTTTTTATTTAGGGGTATAGAAGTTTTTAACGAGGCTTGTGATAATATTCTATTTTTATCAAAAAAAAAACGATCGATTTTGAAATTTCTTTTAAAAAAAGTGAGTCACATTGCAAGAATTTTCTCTTTTAATTGATGAATATCATTGTATCTTAAGTCAAATCATTTTTCTTTAAATTATTAAAATCATATCTTGAATCGGACTTTTAATGGATTTATTTTTTAATTCGAGAATAAATTAAAATAAGATTATTATCAACAAATTTTGTTTCATTTAAAAAGATCAAATAATCATATTATTTCCTAATTAAATGACAATTATTACGGTAACTTATTAAGTTAAGGGCCTAAATATAGTATTTTAATTTACTGCACTTCTCTGATTATCAAATGGGAGCATCCTCATTCACTTTAAAATCTCTCATAAGCTTTTATATTAAAAATAAAAAATTAACATGAATTCTTATTCGATCAACTGATTGTTATTATTATTTTCAATGTCATAATCGGCTGTAAGTGTGACAGGTTTTATAATCACCAAAATAAACGTATTTATCTATAATAATATAAACCCCAACTGTCCATGCCTTATGCTTCGTAAAGTTAAATATTGTTACCAATGGAAAACTTAGTCAATATTTATCTCTTTAAATAACTTAAATATATATATATATATTTTCGAATCATAGTATCTAAAATAAAATATTGAATATCTAAGATATTAAAGTAGTCTACCCTATCTATTATCATTTCTAGCTTTATATAAATTTTCTTTAAATGTTGTTTTGATGTTATGCTTTTTACTTATATACATCATATGTATTTTGATTTTTTTTTATTAACGTCGTTTATGTATTACGGTTTATGTTTGAAGTGCGAGACTGTTATTTCTAATAAAATCATTTTAAAAAATTCTACAACAGGCGTTGAATATTGTTAAACACCACTAACGATAAACATTGTTGAACACCATTAAACTAATTAATAAAGATTAAAATTTCAAGGACTCAATATATAATTAATAAATATTTAAAATAAAATTTCAATTAAAATATTTTGGTGTTCAGCGATATTCGACGTACGTTGTCATCTATATTTTACGGGGTTTGATTAGTATTTTGTGATTATTTTACTCTTTTATTGTTGTAATTAGTATTGATTTAAAGCTTTTGATGCTTTCTGTTTAAGATTGGTTCCGTAAATACTATCACATTATACTCTTTTCTTTCATTTAGGGGTATGAAGGTTTTTAACGAGACTTGTGATAGTATTTCACTTTTATCCAAAAAAATACGATTGATTTTGAAATTTCTTTTCAAAAAAGTGAGTCACATTTGCAAGAATTTTACCTTCTAATTGATGAATATCATTGTATCTTAAGTCAAATCCTTTTTCTGTAAATTATTAAAATCAAATCTTCAATCGGAGTTTTAATGGATTTATTTTTTAATTCGAGAATAAACTAAAATAGAATTATCAACAAATTTTGTTTCATTTAGAAAAAAAAAATCAAATAATCATATTATTTTCGAATTCAATGATAATTATTACGGTAACTTATTTAGTTAAGGCCTAAATATAGTATTTTCCTTTAATTTATTGCACTTCTCTGATTATCCAATGGGAGCATCCTCATTCACTTTAAAATATCTCGTAAGATTTTATATTAAAAATAAAAAACTAACATGAATTCCTATTCGATCAACTGGTTATTATTATTATCTTTAATGTCATAATCGATCGTAAGTGTGACAGGTTTTATAATCACCAAAATAAATGTATTTATCTATAATAATATCAATCCTAGGATACTTTTCGTTATCCATTCTAAATCGAAAAATGACGATCTCGGTGGTCGTGTTAAAATCTATTTTTAAATAAATTAAATCTATTTTTTATTTTGAATCATAATATCTAAAATAAAATATTGAATATCTAAGATATTAAAGTCTACTCTATCTATTATCATCTCTAATTTTATATAATTTTTTAAAACATTGTTTTGATGTTATGCTTTTTACTTATATACATCGTATGTATTTTGATTTTTTTTAATGTCATTTATGTTTTAGGGTTCATGTTTGAAGTGCGAGACTGTTATTTCTAATGGTGTTCAGCAATGAACGATGCACATTGTAGACTTATCACTACACCAAATATGACATATAACGGCATTTTTAGTGGCGTTTTTAAGAAAAACGCCGCAAATATTGTACTTCTTGCGGCGTTTATGGTATGAGCGTTGCAAAATGGTAAACTTTGCGGCGTTTGTAACACAAACGCCGCAATAGATCTACTTTTAGCGGCGTTTGATATTACAAACGCCACAATAATTTAGTTTTAGCGACGTTTAATTTTAAAATCGCCACTATATGAAAATGAAAAAAATAAAAAATATTGTATTAAATGGAAAAGTAAACAAAAGCAAGTTAAATCACGAGATTGAAACCTATTCAAATGTCAAACCCTTATTTCTCTCAAACCATAGCGTCACCGTCAATCTCCACGTTGTTGTCTTCATTCTGGTGATCACTCCGGCAAGCCAGAGCCACCAAGACGAAGCCCTCGTCCCCTTCTCCGTTTCTAACGATTTGATTTGTAAAGAAGAGGCTTAAAGTGACACATAAAAGAGCAAAATAACTCAGATATTGTAGGGTTCGATCTGCGTTTTCCACCATTGGATTGTCTTAGTTCGGAGGTATGTTACTCCCTGACGTACTTAAAACATTTTGACCGTTTGGATCATCGGTCAGAGGCTCCGGCCACCGGGAGTCTCCATGGCCGAATAGATAAGCCCTTCTTCTATTTTCCTTCCTTTCTATTATTTTATTATTTTCGTTTTTGATTATTTTTTCGCACTGGTAAAATAGTTAACTTAGGTTTATTTAAAATATTTGACAAGAATCATTGATTATCTTGAAATCTTACCGGTTTTTGTATTTTTTTTTACAGTTTACTCAGTTCCAATGTTATCTGTTAAGATTTGGATATATTTAGTTGTTTTTAGATGTTTTCTGTTATGATCTTATGACGATTTCGATCGGATCTGAACCTGTTTACTTTTTCATCTACATAAGGTCATATATGTAGATATAGATATGGATATAGAAATTTACATGTTGGATCTGATATAAGTATATGTTCGAGACGAATATGTTCGATTTTCAATGGAATTTAACCCAATGACTTGCTTTTCATTGTTTATATTTGCATGTTGGTGCGGCTGTTGTTTTTGAGAATTGAAAATGTGGGGAATGAGCAGGTAACATGGATCCTTATATGCTTCTGACTTGCCAAACAAGAGCAGAAAAACAGTGTTGTTTATCGCAGTCCTGGTTGCTGAAGCAGTCCTGGGTTGCTGAAAATGTGCGGCTGTTGTCTTTGGGTTGCAGTCCTGGGCCAAACGGCTAAATAGGTGATCTGATATAAGTTTATGGTTGCTGAAGCAGGTAGACGGCTGTTTATCGCAGCCAACACAACCACAAACGCAGCCTTAGTCTATAAATAAATATGTATGTATATAGATATATGAAGAGAGATCTAATAGAGTTTTGTAACAATGATTTTCTCAGGAAAAGGGTTAGAACCGGTAAGATAATGGTTCGAGATTGATATGTACGAGGTGATTATGTGTAAGTATGTGTGCATCATTGTACTTGCATTCCATCATTTTTTATGTTGATTTACATGGATTTTGGTGCTAAAATTGTGGTGCAGAAAAAGCTGGTTGAGCTTTTGTCTGATAATTTGTTTCGGACTTGAAAAGGTTCCTCCCCATTTGAAGACTCATTCCATCGAGTTAAAAGGTGCACAGGTTAAGGTGTGTGTTTCTTCATCTCATGCTTTCCAATCCCCATTGTTTTAATTATTGTTTTGCTACATCGTAAATGATTTGTATCATATAACTAGTTCTAGGTAATGGCTTCGAAGATTATGATTGGGTTGCTTGAATCTTTGCATGCTTAAGAGTGTGCATGATCTGTTTTAGAACATCTTAATTTAATTATGCCGTGTAGAGAGGTGCTCTTTTTTTTAGTTTTTCCTTGAGTATTATCGGTTCTATGAAAATAATTGAATTGAAAACTGAATTTTTCATGAGTTTTTCCTCATGGATGTAAAAGGATTAAAGGATGCAGCTTTTTAGATTCCTTTAAAGGATCGAGCCTTGGAACTCTCTGTGCCAGAAATATGTTCAAATACTTTTTGTGCATATCCTACCAAATATTTATTTTTGTTTGTGTATTTAAATCCTTTCAGTTGAGAGAAATGTAAACTATGTAATTTTAGTTACTTTTAATTTATCTCTGTATCTGCTCTATTTGTTTGCTTATTTTCTTTCTCCTTTATTGCAGACGCTTTTCCTTTTAACATACCTTTTGAAGAGCTTTGTTGAATATATAAGACCACATAAAGAAAATATATGTAAAAGCATTGTGAATTTACTTGTCACATGTTCTAACATAGTATCCATTAGAAAGGTGAGTCATGCCTGAGATTTTGTTTTTGACTTTGGTTCTTCTGGTTTCAAGAAACTCTTGGATGGTTTGACTTGTTTTACTAACACATTATAGTTTTTAGTAGTTATCAACTATCACTATTTATTTTTACAAGAGCTTGAAGGCTTAAAGAAGGATATATCTTTCTCGGACCTTTTATTTATTTGAAGGATAATTCATTCCAGTAACATATGTTTTCTTTTAGTTTTAAAATTCTGAAAAGACCTGTACATTATAGTATTCATTATCTGTGACCCTGAAATTTTAGTTTGTCAGTGATTAGTTGTATCTTTTAATAATTTGAATCTTTGTGATTTACGAACTTGGCTGATTAGTTTGGTTGTTCGACTTTAACGTTGTATGAATTTATAAATTTGCACAAGTTGCTTAGCTGTTAAAATAAGTTTTATGCTTTGACCTGGATATCTAGTTCAAATTATTTCCAATCCTGAAAAATTCCATTCTTTTTGTCTTACTCTTTCATTCTTTTTGTTATAGATTTAATAATTGTGATGGGTCAAGTTGACTTCTTATCCTAATGCTGATAAACTTTTTTTGTTGCTGCAGTTGTCAAAAAAATTCAAGTGCTGGTGAACCTTAGAATTCCCTGAACATTCAAAGATTGGGGCAGGGATAATTATATTTCCAATTAATTTTTGTTGAGAATTTATGAAGTCCTAGCAGCATGCAACATGTATATGTTAACATGTGGATCATAATGTTCTTGAAATTATATTTTGGTTAATCAATTATTATATAATATTATTTATATATTTTTTTTGAATCATAATGTTATTAGCGCCGTTTGTAAATCAAAACGCTACTAAAGAATATGTTATTAGCAGCGTTTATAGACAAAAACGCCACTAAAGAATCTGATATAATGTCGTTTGTAAATACAGACGTCACTAAAAAGCCTGTTATTAGTGGCGTTTCTAAAAGCAAATGCCACTAAAGTGCTTGTTATTAGCGGCGTTTTTATCTACAAACGCCACTAAATAGCCTGTTAATAGCGGCGTTTTTATTTACAAACGCCACTATAGATCTTGACCTATTGCGGCGTTTTTCTAAAAAAACGCTACAAATTATTGCGACGCTGGTTTTCGGCTTTTTCTAAGCGCCACAAAAGTTTTTAGCAACGCTAAAAAACGCCGCTATAAGACTAGAAAAACGCCGCAAAAAACTTATTTTGCTGTAGTGTATCCAATCATTTTTAAGGTTTGAATTTATGTTCTAAGTTTACTAAATCTTATCAATGCACCCGACACTTGTTGATTGTATTTTGAAACTTTAAAGAATGTATTATTAATTAGTGCTAATTATTAATTTTTAGAAAAATTCTACAATAATCGTTGAACATTGTTAAACATCACTAACATTGAACATTATTGAACATCAATAAATTAACTAATAAAAATTAAAAATTTTAAAGAATTAATATATAATTAATAATTATTTAAAATGAAATTTTAATTAAATTATTATCATTATATATATTTTATTTTTAAACAATTAGATCAAATATCAACTCTTAAATTTAAAAACTAGTATTTTTAAACAACTTAAAATCGATTTTATTCATGTACCCTCCTAGGTCTAAGTTACTTTCAGACTCTTTTTTCTTCACAAGGACCTGGCGACTCATCCCTTCCATTGGCCGGTATTAATCCTTGTATATCACAAGACATGAATGCTGCACTAATTGCTGATTTTACACAAGAGGAAGTGCTGACTGCAGTAAGATCAATGGGACCTCTTAAAGCTTCTGGTGAGGATGGTCTAGGTGCTATTTTTTACCAACGCTTTTGGCATATTATTGGTTGTGAAGTTTCAGATTATTGTATTAGAACTTTGAAAGGAGAATTTCCACTTTGAGAGATAAATTCAACCAGAATCGTCTTAATTTCAAAATCTGAAAATCTGAAGATTTCTCTGTCATTAACCCCATCATAGCCGATATTAAATACCTTTCAAGATCCTTCTTAAACTGCAGTTTCAAGTTCATAGGAAGAAATGGAAATAAAGTGACGCATGCAATGGCTTCATCTGGAAAATCAGATAATGAGAATAAATTCTGGGTAGAGGATGCTCCGACTTCTGTTCTTTTATTTGCAGCTGAAGATAAACGAATTCTGGAGCCATCTTAGAGTGCTTCACATGTCATGGCTTATTTAAGAGCTTTGGTTTGGCTCGATCATCTTGGTGTTTACTCAATTTGCTGGATATAAATCTTCACCAACATGAGTTTGGATTATCTGAGTTTTTCTTTTGTTGTTTCAGTTTCTCTTGTTTTATTTTTCATTGTTATGCTTTTGGTTGTTTTGGATTTTAAACTATAAAATAAATAAATCTCAGATGGTACTTATTTTTCAAAAAAAAAATGCAAATTATAAATGGTATATCAACGACTAAGATAAAAATATTAGTATTGAGATTTGATTAGTATTTTATGGTTATTTTGCTCTTTCACTGTTGTAATTAGCGTTGGTTTGAAGTTTTTGATGTTTTCTGCTCAAGTTGGTTCTGTAAATAATATCACATGGTATTCTTTTTTTTCATTTAGTGGTAAAAAAAATTTTAACGAGACTTGTAATAATATTTCACTTTTATTCAAAAAATACAATCAATTTTGAAATTTTTTTTAGAAAAGTGTGTCACTTTTGTAAGAATTTTACCTTTTAATTGATGAATATCATTAAATCTTATGTCAAAATTTTTTCTTTAAATCATTAAAATCAAATCTTGAATTAAAGTTTTAATGAATTTATTTTCTAATTCGAGAATAAACTAAAATAGGATTATTATCAACAAAATTTGTTTTATTTAGAAAAAGAAAAGTCAACTAATCATATTATTTTCGAATTAAATGACAATTATTACGGTAACTTATTTGATTAAGGGCCTAAATATAGTATTTTTAATTTGTTGTACTTATCTGATTATCAAATGGGAGCATCCTCATTCACTTTAAAAACACTTGTAAGCTTTTACGTTAAAAAATAGAAACTAACATGAATTCTTCTTCGATCAACTGGTTGTTATTATTGCTTTTAATATTATATTCCGTTGTAAGTGTGACAGGTACTTTTTGGAAAAAAAAGACACATGTAGTAATAAATAATACTATTGGAATTGGGAAGCCTCTCACTGTCCATTGTAAATCGAGAAACGACGACCTCGGTGTCCGTGTTCTTAAATACGGCCAAAGCTTTGAGATCGTTTTTCGACCAGCTTTCTTCAAGACGAGTTTCTTTTACTGCACCATGCAGTTTAATGGGACGGTGTTTCTATTCACTGTTTACGATCAATGGAGGCATGCTCATACATGTGCGAGACGTTGCGTGTGGGACATAAAAACTTGGGGTCCATGTCTTATGTTCCCACGTAAGGAACCTGAATGTTATGAATGGAAAGTAAAATAATCACTATTTATCTCTTCAAATAACTTAAATCTAAATATTTTTTTTTTGTATAATAGAATTTAAAATAAATTATTGAATATCTAAGATAGTTAAGTTCGCATTTTCTATTATCATCTCTAATTTTATATAATTTTTTTAAAATATTATTTTGATGTTATGCTTTTTATTTATATACATCAAGTGCATTTTGATTTTTTTTGTTAATGTGTTTTATGGTCCATGTTTAAAGTACGAGGTAGTTATTTCAAATAAAATCATCTTTACGGTTTAAATTTATGTTCTCTATATGAGTTTACTAAATCTTATCAATGCACCCGATACTTGTTGATTGTATTTTGAAACTTTTGAGAATATATTATTAATTAGTGCTAACTATTAATATTTAAAAAAATTACAGTGATTGATGAACATTGTTAAACACTACTGACGTTGAATATCATTGAACATTAATAAATCGATTAATAAAAATTAAAAAATTAAAAATTTAAAAAATTAATATATAATTATTAATTATTTAAAATAATATTTTAATTAAATTATTATCATTATATATTTTTTATTTTTAAACAATTGGATCAAATATCAACCCTTAAATTTAAAAACTAGTCTTTTTTCTACATTTTCATTCCTCCCCGCTACCATCAAACTATTATTTACCTGTAGCTTTTGTCCTAGATTTCAAAATAAACTTCAAATACTTTATTTTTTAAATTTTTATAAATAATCGATATATCCAACGAAACTGTCACAAAAGTTTTAAAACGCTCAATTTACTCATAAACTTTATACATCGAATGTTTTTTTATTATTTAACCATTAAATAATTAACAGGGCTATAATATCGCATACAAAATTAAATTAATATCATTTAAAAAAATCACATTAAAACGATGTCATTTTTGAGTTTATATATCTTATAATTTTTCGATTAAATGCCTGCTCCTAATTACAAAATCTCTAGGGATTTCCATGGATATGTATCATTGGGATAAACAATTTATTTATATTATTCTTACACCAATAAACTAAAGATTATCACCGCGGTGTATTAAATAATTATATTTAAACAAGTTATGATCCATTAGGAATATTAAATGTGAGAAACGTTGCGAGTGGAATATAAACCCCAACTGTCCATGCCTTATGCTTCGTAAAGTTAAATATTGTTACCAATGGAAAACTTAGTCAATATTTATCTCTTTAAATAACTTAAATATTTTTTTTTGAATCATAGTATCTAAAATAAAATATTGATTATCTAAGATATTAAAGTAGTCTACCCTATCTATTATCATTTCTAACAATTTATATAAATTTTCTCTAAATGTTATTTTGATGTTATGCTTTTTACTTATATACATCATATGTATTTTGATTTTTTTTTATTAACGTCGTTTATGTTTACGGTTCATGTTTGAAGTGCGAGACTGTTATTTTTAATAAAATCATTTTTAAAAATTCTACAACGGGCGCTGAACGTTGTTGAACACCACTAACGATGAACATTGTTGAACACCATTAAACTAATTAATAAAGATTAAAATCTCAAGGACTCAATATATAATTAATAAATATTTAAAACAAAATTTCAATTAAATTATTTTCTATAAGGAAAACTACACAAATGGTCATCCAACTATCACTCATTTTTGGGGTTGGTCACCAAACTATTTTTTTTATCAAAATCATCGTTAACATTTTATTTCATTATTATTTTGATCATCGACTGTTAAATATTTAATAAAAATTGTGACATAACATCGTTTAATAATATGGATGGTCATCCAACTATCGTTCTTTTCTTCTATTGGTCACCCAACTAATTTTTTCATCAAAATCATCATTAAAATTTAATTTTGTTATATTTTGGTCATCAACTGTTAAATATTTAACGAGACTATGATATGATATGATTTAATAGTAAATTTAGTCCTTCAAATTATTACATTATATCAAATTAATCCAAATAAAAAATAATTAGTCAAATATTTTAACTAAACTCTAAATTTTTTATCCCTTTTCTTCTTCCTCTTGCAACGCTACTTTAAAAATTAATTTGTCGACACTTTATTTATTTTTCTTGTGTCTTTGAATAACTTATTAAATTTCAGATTATAAAAAATCATTTTAATTTTATAATTTATTCTTTTAAAATCTAAGTTAAAAAATAGATTCTTTTTCTTCAAATCGGGATTACATTTTCGTCGAATAGTTTCTTTTTCAGTCCAAGGAAGGGGGTGTTCCGATATCTGAAAAGTCATTGAAGTCAAATTTATGTGAAGTTGTAGGAGTATCTATATGAAGAACGAAAAGTTTGGTTGCTCAATGAAAATTTAAGTGAAATGAAATTTTATTTAATCCCACGAAAATTTTTACGACATGCGTTGAATTGATCTTTATTTACACGTTAAAGATTTTATAACTATTGATCTATATAAACTTTTTATGTGAATTGATAAATCAAATTTTTTTATAGATCCGATAAACATAAAAAGTAATAGAAAATATATATACTAATAGTTTAGAAAAAGTTAAAGAAACTAAATTAAATTTAAAAGAATAAATCATACAATTAAAGTGATTTTATATAATCTAAAATTTAATAAATTGTTCAAAGATACAAGAGAAATAAAGAGAGTTGAAAAAATAATTTTTAAAGTAATATTGCAAGAGAAAAAAGTAAAAAGAATTGAGGTTTAGTTCAAATATATGATGAATTATATTATATTAGAATTAATCTGATATAATATAATAATTTTAGGACTAAAATTATTATTAAATCATGTCATGTCATAATTTTTGTTAAATATTTAACAGTCGATGATCAAAATAATAATGAAATAAAATGTTAACAATGATTTTGATGAAAAAATTAGTTTGGTGATCAATCCAAAAAAAGGAGTGATAGTTGAATGACCATTTGTGTAGTTTTCTTTATAGAAAATAATATAATTGAAAATTTATTTTAAATATTTATTAATTATATTTTGAGTCCTTAAAAATTTTAATATTTATTAATTAGTTTAATGGTGTTTAACAATGTTCATCATTAGTGGTATTCAGTAATGTTCGATGCACATTGTAGACTTATCCAATCATTTTTAAGGTTTGGATTTATGTTCTAAGTTTACTAAATCTTATCAATGCACCCGACACTTGTTGATTGTATTTTGAAACTTTAAAGAATATATTATTAATTAGTACTAATTATTAATATTTAGAAAAATTCTATAATAATCGTTAAATATTGTTAAACACCACTAACGTTGAACATCGTTGAACATCAATAAATAGATTAATAAAAATTAAAAATTTTAAAGAATTAATATATAATTAATAATTATTTAAAATAAAACTTTAATTAAATTATTATCATTATATATTTTATTTTTAAACAATTAGATCAAATACCAACCCTTATATTTAAAAACTAGTATTTTTTTTTCAACATTCTCATTCCGGCCCGCTGCCATCAAACTATTATCTTACCTGTAACTTTTGTCTTAGTTTTAAAAATAAACTTCAAACACCTTATTTTCTCAAATAAAAACTATAAATGCTCTATATATCCAATAAAACTATCACAGAAGTTTTAAAACGCTCAATTTATTCATTGAACTTTATACATCAAATATTTTTTTATCATTTAACCATTAAATAATTAATAGAGTTATAATATCGTATACAAAATTAAAACAATATCGTTTAAAAAAATCACACCAAAACGATGTCATTTTTGAATTCATATATCCGATAGTTTTACTATTAAATGTTTACTCCCAATTGCAAAATCTCTACGGATTTCCATGGATATGTATCATTTGGGATAAAAAATTTATTTATATTATTCATAGACTAATAAATGAAAAATTATCACCGCGGTGTATCAAATAATTATTTTTAAATAAATTTTAATTTTTGATGATTCATCAGGAATATTTTGTTTTCTTATTCTGTTGAGAATGCTTTTTGTACTTCTAAGCATGTATTTGTGTTTTGTTGTCTAATTTTATATTTTGATGATCTTTTTTTTTTATTGTATTATATTTTTTTTTCATTTATTTTAAGTTAAGGATGTTTTTAGTGAGGTACGCAACCGGTAGGTGCTCGTCTTTACTAATAAAAATTATATTGTTGAGCAAAAAAATATATCTTTAAACTAAAACTCTTGAATTTAATTTACTTGTAGTATTATTTTTCACTGAATAATATCTTTTAATAAAAAGGACTGGAATTATTTAAGGAAGCATAACTAGACGACAATAGAAACTTTTTGTTTAAACTTATTAATATTTACATGTTTTTTGTTCATATAAATAGGCAAGAAAAAAATAAATCGGAATTGTTAATTTAATTACATAATTTCCTTCTTTGTCATCTTTAGAAATAAAATTGTCTTAAAATTGTAATTTATTGATTACATTAAAAATACAATCGATTTTATTCATGTACCCTCCTAGGTCTCTGGCAAATATCGTTGATCATGAAGCAAGAGGCTTAAATGCAAATTCTAAAATCGTATATTTGAATTTGATTAGTATTTTGTGGTTATTTTGCTCTTTCACTGTTGTAATTAGTCTTGGTTTAAAGCTTTTTGATGTTTTCTGTTCAAGTTGGTTTTATAAATAATATCACATGATATTTTTTTTTATTTAGGGGTAGAAAGATTTTTAACGAGGCTTGTGATGATATTCCATTTTTATCTGAAAAATACAATCGATTTTGAAATTTCTTTTTTAAAAATTGAGTCACGTTTGCAAGAATTTTATACTTTAATCGACGAATATCATCAAATCTTATGTCAAAATTTTTTTCTTTAATTTATTAAAACCAAATCTTGAATTGGAGTTTTAATGAATTTATTTTTTAATTTGAGAATAAACTAAAATAGGATTATTATCAACAAAATTTGTTTTATTTAGAAAAAAAAAAGTCAACTAATCATATTCTTTCTAAATTAAATGACAATAGTTACGGTAACTTATTTGGTTAAGGGCCTAAATATAGTATTTTTAATTTGTTGTACTTATCTGATTATCAAATAGGAACATCCTCATTCACTTTAAAAACACTGTAAGCTTTTACATTAAAAATCAGAAACCAACATGAATTCCTCTTCGATCAACTGGTTGTTATTATTGCTTTTAATGTCATATTCAGTTGTATGACAGGTACTTTTTGACAAAAAAAAACACGTGTAATAATAAATAATACTATTAAAATTGCGAAGTCTCTCACTGTTCATTGCAAATCGAAGAACAACGACATCGGTGTCCGTGTTCTTGGATACGGCCAGAGCTTTGAGATCGCTTTCCGACAAGCTTTATTCAAGACGACTTTGTTTTTTTGCTCCATGCAGTATAATGGGACGGTGTATCGATTTGATATTTACGATCAATGGAGGGATTCTCATGTATGCGATAAACGTTGCGTGTGGGACATAAAACCTGGGGGTGCATGTCTTATGCTCCCGCGTAAGGAACCTACTTGTTACAGATGGAAATTTTAAATCTATTTTTTTTTGTATAGTAGAATCTAAAATAAAATATTAAAATATCTAAGATATTTAAGTCTGCACTTTCCATTATCATCTCTAATTTTATATAAATTTTCTTTAAATATTGTTTGATGTTATGCTTTTTATTTATATACATCAAGTGTATTTTAATTTTTTTTTTGTTAATATCATTTATGTTTTATGGTCCATGTTTGAAGTACGAGGTTGTTATATCTAATAAAATCATCTTTACAGTTTGAATATATGTTCTCTATATGAGTTTACTAAATCTTATCAATGCACTCGATACTTGTTGATTGTATTTTGAAACTTTTAAGAATATATTATTAATTAGTGCTAACTATTAATATTTAAAAAAATTCTACAATGATTGTTGAAAATTGCTAAATACTATTGACATTGAATATCATTGAACATTGATAAATCGATTAATAAAAATTAAAATTTTAAAGAATTAATATATAATTATTAATTATTTAAAATAATATTTTAATTAAATTATTATCATTATATATTATTTTTAAACAATTGGATCAAATATCAACCCTTAAATTTAAAAACTAGTCTTTTCCCTACATTTTCATTCCGCCCCGCTGCCATCAAACCATTATTTACCTGTAACTTTTGTCCTAAATTTTAAAATAAACTTCAAACACTTCATTTCTTCAATAAAAATTATAAATGGTCCATATATCCAATAAAACTATCACAAAATTAAATTAATATCATTTAAAAAAATCATACCAAAACGATGTCATTTTTGAGTTTATATATCTTATAATTTTTCGATTAAATGCATACTCCTAATTGTAAAATCTCTACGGATTTCCATGGATATGTATCATTAGGATAAACAATTTATTTATATTATTCTTAGACCAATAAACTAAAGATTATCACCGCGGTGGATTCAATAATTATATTTAAACAAGTTTTAACTTATGATGATCCATTAGGAATATTTTGTTTTCTTGTTCTGTTGAGAATGTTTCATGTATTTTTAGGTGTGTCTTTGTATTTTATTGTCTGATTTTATATTTTAATATTTTTTAATTCCCGATTGTATTATACTCTTTTCTTTTTTATTTTAAGTTAAAAATTTTTTTAATGAGACACGTAATTGATAGAAGCTCTCTTTACTAAAAAAAAAATCATTATCGAAAAAAAAATATTATCTTTAAACTAAAACTCTTGAATTTAAGTTAATTGTAGTATTATTTTTCTCTGAATAATTTTCTTTAATAAAAAAGGACTGAAATTATTTATGGAAGCATAACTAGACGACAATAGGAACTTTTTGTTTAAATTTATTCTCTTTTCTTTCATTCAGGGTGGAGAGATTTTTAACGAGGTTTGTGATAATATTTCACTTTTATTCAAAAAAATACGATCGATTTTGAAATTTCTTTCCAAAAAAGTGAATCATATTTGCAAGAATTTTACCTTTTTAATTGATAAATATCATTAAATTTTAAGTCAAATCCTTTTTCTTTAAATTATTAAAATCAAATCTTGAATTGGAGTTTTAATGGATTTATTTCCTAATTTGAGAATAAACTAAAATGGATTATTATCAATAATTATTTTTTTAATAGTCAACTAATTATATTCTTTCCGAATTAAATGACAATCGTTATGATAACTTATTTGGTTAAGGGCCTAAATATAGTATTTTTAATTTGTTGTACTTATCTGATTATCAAATGGGAGCATCCTCATTCACTTTAAAAACACTCGTAAGCTTTTATGTTAAAAATCAGAAACCAACATGAATTCCTCTTCGACCAATTGGTTGTTATTGTTGTTTTTAATGTCATATTTCGTTGTAAGTGTGACAGGTTTTTGGAACAGAAAAACACATGTAATAATAAAAAATACTATTAAAATTGCGAAGTCTCTCACTGTTCATTGCAAATCGAAGAACAACGACATCGGTGTCCGTGTTATTGGATACGGACAGAGCTTTGAGATCGTTTTTCGACCAGCTTTCTTCAAGACGACTTTGTTTCACTGCACCATGCAGTATAATGGGACAGTGTATCGATTCGACATTTACGATCAATGGAGGGATTTTCATAAATGTCTGAAACGTTGCTATTGGGAAATGAAACCTGGGGGTGGATGTCTTATGCTACCGCGTCAGGAACCTGATTGTTACAAATGGAAATTTTAAATCTAATTTTTTTTTGTATAATAGAATCTAAAATAAAATATTGAATATCTAAAATATTCAAGTCCGCACTTTCTATTATCATCTCTAATTTTATATAAATTTTCTTTAAATATTGTTTTGATGTTATGCTTTTTACTTGTATACATCAAGTGCATTTTGATTTTTTTTTTGTTAATGTCATTTATGTTTTATGGTTCATGTTTGAAGTATGAGGTTGTTATATCTTATAAAATCATCTTTACGATTTAAATTTATGTTCTCTATATGAGTTTACTAAATTTTATCAATGCACCCGATACTTGTTGATTGTATTTTGAAACTTTTGAGAATATATTATTAATTAGTGCTAACTATTAATATTTTAAAAAATCTACAATGATTGTTGAACATTACTAAATACTACTGATGTTGAATATCATTGAACATTAATAAATTGATTAACAAAAATTAAAATTTTAAAGAATTAATATATAATTATTAATTATTTAAAATAATATTTTAATTAAATTATTATCATTATATATATTATTTTTAAACAATTGGATCAAATATCAACCCTTAAATTTAAAAACTAGTCTTTTCTCTACATTTTCATTCCGCCCCGCTGCCATCAACCGTTATTTACCTGCAGCTTTTGTCCTATATTTCAAAATAAACTTCAGACACTTTATTTCTTCAATAAAAATTATAAATGGTTGATATATCCAATGAAACTATCACAAAAGTTTTAAAACGCTCAATTTACTCGTAAACTTTATAAATAGAATGTTTTTTTTATCATTTAACCATTAAATAATTAACAGAGCTATAATATCGTATACAAAATTAAATTAATATCATTTAAAAAAATCATACCAAAACGATGTCATTTTTGAGTTTATATATCTTATAATTTTTCTATTAAATGCATACTCCTAATTGTAAAATCTCTACGGATTTCCATGGATATGTATCATTGGGATAAACAATAAACTAAAGATTATCACCGCGGTGTATTAAATAATTATAGTTAAACAAGTTTTAATTTATGATGATCCATTAGGAATATTTTGTTTTCTTGTTCTATTGAGAATGTTTTATGTATTTCTAGGCGTGTCTTTGTGTTTTATTGTCTGATTTTATATTTTAATGTTTTTATTTCCGATTGTATTATACTCTTTTCTTTTATTTCTAAGTTAAGAAGATTTTCAATGAGACACGCAATCGATAAAAGCTCGTCTTTACTAACAAAAGATTATATTATCAAGAAAAAAATATTATCTTTAAACTAAAACACTTAAATTTAAGTTAATTGTAGTATTATTTTTCTCTGAATAATTTTCTTTAATAAAAAAGGGCTGGAATTATTTATGGAAGCATAACTAGACGACAATAGAAACTTTTTGTTTAAATTTATTCTCTTTTCGTTCATTTAGGGGTGGGGAGATTTTTAACGAGATTTATGATAGTATTCACTTTTATTCAAAAAATATAATCGATTTTGAAATTTCTTTCCAAAAAGGTGAGTCGCATTGCAAGAATTTTACCTTTTAATTGATAAATATCATTAAATTTTAAGTTAAATCTTTTTTCTTTAAATTATTAAAATCAAATCTTGAATTGGAGTTTTAATGAATTTATTTCCTAATTCGAGAATAAACTAAAATGGATTATTATCAATAGTTTTTTTTAAAAAAAGTCAACTAATCATATTATTTCCGAATTAAATGATAATTATTACGATAACTTATTTGGTTAAGGGCCTAAATATAGTATTTTAATTTGTTGTACTTATCTGATTATCAAATGGGAGCATCCTCATTCACTTTAAAAACGCTTGTAAGTTTTTATGTTAAAAATCAGAAACCAACATGAATTCCTCTTCGATCAATTGGTTGTTATTGTTGTTTTTAATGTCATATTCCGTTGTAAGTGTGACAGGTTTTTGGAACAAAAAAACACATGTAACAATAAATAATACTATTAAAACTGCGAAGTCTCTCACTGTTCATTGCAAATCGAAGAACGACGACATCGTTGTCCGTGTTCTTAGATACGGACAGAGCTTTGAGATCGTTTTCCGACCAGCTTTCTTCAAGACGACTTTGTTTCACTGCACCATGCAGTATAATGGGACAGTGTATCGATTCGACATTTACGATCAATGGAGGGATTTTCATAAATGTATGAAACGTTGCGAGTGGGAGATGAAACCTGGGGGTGGACGTCTTATGCTCCCGCGTCAGGAACCTGATTGTTACAAATGGAAATTTTAAATCTAATTGTTTTTTCGTATAATAGAATCTAAAATAAAATATTGAATATCTAAGATATTCAAGTCGGCACTTTCTATTATCATCTCTAATTTTATATAAATTTTCTTTAAATATTGTTTTGATGTTATGCTTTTTACTTGTATACATCAAGTGCATTTTGAATTTTTTTTTGTTAATGTCATTTATGTTTTATGGTCCTTGTTTGAAGTACGAGGTTGTTCTTTCTAATAAAATCATCTTTAAGGTTTAAATTTATCGTCTTTCTGTCGAATTTTCTCTAAATTTTTTATCGATAAGTGAGATTTGTTAATCTAACATTACTGGAAAACCTTCTTGTCTCTCATTCTAATTTTTTTTTTTGAGATTTCAGATTTGTTGCCTTCGTCTTCTCCGGCCGCTCCTCCATTCCTGGTAAATGTTGTAATTCCTCTTATATTTTTTTCTTTGATCAAACGGTCTACATGATTCATTTGTCCTAAGAGAAAATTTCTAACTCTGTTCTCATAATTGGAGAATTAGTTTGCATGAAAACGAAAATCATATAAATCATAGTTTTATCGTTATTTGTTAATGATCTGATTGGTATTATCGAAATACTTAAGACTTTAATTTTGATTTTATGTAGCTTCTTTTTTATTATTTAGATTTAATGCTTTAATGTTATGATTTATTTATATATTTTATTTTCTAATTTTTTATGAAGTATAAATTTTTAGTTATATTTTTATATATATATTTATATTTTATATGTTGTATTCTTGTCGTCTTCTATCTTGTAGTTCTACAAATCGAACGGTTCAATATAGGGGCTATAAACGAACCGAACGTTCTGTTAATCGTTCATGAGTTGTTCAGCGAGAAGTACGTTTATATTCGTTTATTTATTAAACGAACAAACATGAACAAGATCTTTTTGATCGTTTAATTAAATGAACGAACCCGAATAAAAAAATTGTTTATTCATTTATGTTCGTGAACGTCAGATAATTCATTTATGGTCATTTATGTTCATGCTCAACTGTTAAACCTACTAACGGCTTTGCTTCTACCAGCTTCCACTCATCTTCTACCAGCTTCTATTGTTACATTCTTAGCCATTCAACTATAAATAGAACTGTTTACTCTCAATGTATTCAGGCTTTTGTTCAATAAAATTTCTCATTTCTTCCATCTATTTTCTATGCTTTCTAACATGGTATCAGTCGCTGTGTGAAGATCCTGGTGATTCTCGTCGTCTTCTTTCTTCCTCCAGTCATGGAAACCACCGAAGTACCACTTCCTGTAGTCGATCAAGATTTGCTTCTTGAGCCTTCGACCTTCTCCAATAAAAAGGTCAATGTATGTCTCATAGAAACCAACTATCTGCTTTGGAAACAGCAGGTTATTCTCACTATTAGAGGTTTGGGATTTGAAGGTTACCTGGATGGATCCATCGTCACACCACCACGTGTTGCTAGGAATCGTGCCGGTGAAGAAATTATTAATCCTCGCTACTTGCAGTTTGTGAAACAAGACAGTCCATTAGCCTCATTTCTTCTTTCCACGGTTAGCCCACATATTCTTCCTCATCTTGTAGGGGCAGACACCACTTATGGTGTATGGACAGCAATCACCACCAAATACTCTAGCCTATCTACAACGAAAGTTATGAACCTACATTGCAGGCTTCGATCGTTGAAAAAAGGTACTCAAATCATCACGGAATACACTATGGCAATAAAGCAAACGTGTGATCTTCTAGCCTCTTGTGGGAGTCCGATTTCTGAGGTTGAGCATATCGCAACAATTCTCAATGGCTTGCCGATTGAATATGAGCCCTCCATTGCTGCTGTTACGGCGAGTAAAGCGTCATACACAGTAGACAATATTGTGTCTATTCTTGTGGATGTCGAAACTAGGATGGATGATTCTATGAGAGCTCCTATTAGCATCAACTACACTCATGCCGCCTTACATAGTCAAGGTCAAGATCAAGCATTTCATGTGAGGTCCTCCAACAATATCTCCAACAATGGGGGAAGGTACAAGGGAAGATCTAAACCACAATGTCAGTTATGTGGTAAAATAGGTCATTTGGTCGATCGTTGTTGGCACAGGTTCGACCAAAATTTTAAAGGTATTGCACAGCAGTCCAGGTAATCTCCCGGCACTCAACCTGCTCAGGTAAATACCTATTCTTGCTGTTCACCTAATCCACCCGAGACGAGTTATGTGCCTATTGATATTCAAGATTCACAAGACACATTTCAAGAAGAAGACATACAGGTTAATGCCTTAACCATGGAAGGTCCCCTCGCATATGCCAAATGGTTCCCAGATTCAGGAGCCACACATCACGTGACTAATGATGCAACTGTCATGCAAAACAAAACTCCTTACACTGGTAAGAACAAAGTACACTTAGGTGATGATTCCTCTTTGCAAATAACTCTTGTTGGTAGCACCGTTCTAAAACCTTCAGGAAATGATGCTCTTCACTTAGATCAAATTTTTTGTGTTCCGAAAATCAACAAAAATCTTATGTCTGTAGCTAAGTGTGCTCATGATAACAATGTTTTCTTTGAGTTTCATGCTAATTGTTGCTACATTAAGGATTCTGGCACTAAGGAGATTCTGCATCAAGGAGAGCTTGATAGAGGCTTATACAGCTTTGTGCTTCCTTCTCTAAAGTCTGTTGTAGTTCACCATACTACAATGAAGAATGATGATGCCTATTGGCTCTGGCACAGAAGACTTGAACATCCTGCTACTACAACAGTTAAAACAATAAAAGAGTTAGTTCTTGTTGATAAAACAATTTTGTGCGAGGTATGTCAACTTGGCAAAAGTCATGTTTTACCTTTTGTTGCTTCTCAAACTGTGTACACCAAACCTTTTGAGTTGGTAAAAATCGATGTATGGGGCCCTGCTCTAAACCTTTCTAATGGATTTCGATATTTTGTCATCTTTGTGGATATGTACTCTAGAAGTACTTGGCTGTATTTGCTCAAGCACAAACATGTAGTAAGCTTTGTCTTTCAAACATTTGAAGCTATGGTGAAAACTCAATTTCAGACTTCCATAATGGTCGTTCAAACTGACAATGGAGGAGAGTTTAATTTTTTTAACCATGGTAGCAGCTAAATCTGGCATTAAGGTGAGAAAATCGTGTCCTCACACCTCGCAGCAGAACGGCGTAGTTGAAAGGAAACATAGGCACATTGTGAAAACAGCCTTGACACTCTTAGCTCAAGCCTCCTTGCCTCTGAAATACTGGTCATATGCGGTTCTGTGCTCCACATTTCTCATTAACAGGATGCCCTCAAAAGGCTTGGACAACCTATCACCTCTTCATAAGCTTCATGGCACGCCACCAGATTACACATTTCTTAAAGTCTTTGGCTGTCAATGTTTCCCTCATACAAGGCCCTACAACAATCACAAGCTGGAGTTCAGGTCCAAAGCTTGCACCTTCATGGGATATTCGACCTCTCATCAGGGGTATTTGTGTATGGATCAAAGTGGTAGAATTTTTATTTCTCGCAATGTTACTTTTAATGAAACCATATTTCCTTTTGCACAAGTGCATTCAGGTACACAAGAGGGTGCTCACGAGTTTCGATCAGCATCAGTTCTTGTCCAGCAAAGTCATACATCTCAGCAATCGCCACCTATTTCAATAACTGATGATATTCCAGCAGCTTCTGAAACTACTAAGGCAACACATATACCAGAAGATCCCACTTATGCTATGCCAGAACAAAATGACATCAAGACCGATGGAGATTCTCCACAACACAGTCTTTCTGTTGATCATGAGCACAGTGCAAGCATGCATGATGAGCACACGCAAGAAAACTTAGTGGATATTGAAAATTCACAGCAGAATACGCAACAAGCTCCTCAGCATTCGGCCAACATGCAAAATAATGAGCAGCAGCAGGTTCTTCCTCAAATGTCAGTTATTCCGCACTCTTCTACAGACGCTACTCATGTTCCATCTCGAAGGAATAAATCATGCATTAATACACATCCCATGATTACGAGACGCAAAGATGGTATTGTGAAGCCTAAGGTCTACAATGTACAACTGAAAAAGACCCCTGATACAATTCAAGAAGCCTTGGAAGATGAAGATTGGAAACTAGCAGTAATGGCTGAATATGAGGCTCTCTTAAGTAATGAGACTTGGGAATTGGTCGAACTTCCAAAGGAAAGGAAAGCAGTAGGTTGTAAGTGGTTATTTCGAATTAAAAGGCATGCAGATGGTTCGATTGAGATGCTCAAAGCAAGGCTCGTGGCCAAAGGGTATGCACAAATACCTGGATATGATTTTCTTGATACATATAATCCAGTAGTAAGGTTTGCAACAGTTAATATTCTTCTTTCTGTTGCTGTGTCTAACAAATGGCAAGTTAGACAAGTTGATGTCAATAATGCCTTCTTGAAAGGTGAGTTGGAGGAGGACGTGTACATGCAGCAAGTACCTGGTTTCGAACAAGGAGGGGCTAATACAATGTGCAAGCTCAAAAAAGCTCTATATGGACTCAGACAGGCGCCTAGAAATTGGTTTCTTAAGCTTAAAGATTTTTTATGTCAGCTTGGATTTGTATCTTCAAAAGCTGATTCCTCCTTGTTTGTATTAAAAGATGACAAGCATGTTGTATATCTTGTTGTGTACGTGGATGACATTCTCATCACTGGGAGTTCTACATGCTTGGTCGATCAAGTCATACAAAAGTTACACATCAAATTCTCTCTTAAAGACCTTGGGGATATTAAATTTTTCTTGGGCATTGAGGCTGTTCGATCTGAAACTGGACTATTCCTCTCACAAAAGAAGTTCATTTCTGAACTTCTGCTGAAGGTGCAGTTGCTTGATTCAAATGGAGCCAGCACACCCATGGCTTCCAACTGCAAGCTCAGTAAAGTGGATTGTGGTCCAGCTGATAGTATTCAACTATACAAGAGTGTCGTGGGAGCTTTGCAATACATCTCCCACACTCGACCTGACATTTCCTTTGCTGTAAATAAGACTGCTCAATTTCTTCAAGATCCGAAACAAAGTCACTGGCTTGCTATTAAACACATACTAAGATATCTTCGAGGAACCTTAGACTATGGTCTTTGGTTCCCTGATCAACTTCCAGGCTCTATGAGCATCATTGCGTTCACAGATGCTGATTGGGGAGGGGACAGTGATGATCGTCGATCCATCTTTGGGTTTTATGTCTTTAATGGGAGTCATTTACTCACATGGAGCTCTAAGAAGCAAAGAGCTGTGTCCAGATCCACGGCCGAGGCAGAATATCGTGCCATGGCAGACACAACAGCTGAAGTCACATGGATTAAAGCAGTATTGTCTGAAATGGGAGTCCCTTTAAAAGATGTTCCACGAATCTGGTGTGATAACACTAGTACGGTGGCTATGGCAGCCAACCTCATACTCCATGCCAAGACCAAGCATATTGAACTAGACTTATACTTTGTCAGAGAAAAAGTGGCAGCACAAGAATTACAAGTTAACCATGTTCCAGCAGATAGCCAGATTGTAGACACACTTACAAAGCCTCTACCAGTGACTAAGTTTGATGATTGTAGACGAAAACTCATGGTGATCGACAAACTTGAAGCATTCCCCAAGAACTAACAAGCTGGGAAAATGTTAAACCTACTAACAGAAAGTGCAACCACCCTAGTTGCAGTGAGATCAGTTTGGCGCCAGAACTAACGGCTTTGCTTCTACCGGCTTTCACTCATCTTCTACCAGCTTCCATTGTTACATTCTTAGCCATTCAACTATAAATAGAACTGTTTACTCTCAATGTATTCAGGCTTTTGTTCAATAAAATTTCTCATTTCTTCCATCTATTTTCTATGCTTTCTAACACTCACTTCTCTTTTTCCTTATCGTATTTTTTTCTCAAATTAGAAGGAAAAACAACTTAAAACCACTGCTATTATACTTTTACTATCAATAGTTGATGCAGTAAACGTGATACGAGAAAATCAATCACCATAAATCCTAGAACACTATCAAGATAATAGTTTACCGAGTGAATTAAGAAGTTTGAATATACATTTCCAAATCTTTCATTAAATAATAGATTAATTTATATTCGATTTTAAATATTATAAATTGATCGAATCGAAATCAAAATGATATACGTCAATATCGTTGCTTAAAACCAACACGACACTAATTGTGAACCGAAGAGGACCACACCGGTTGTGACCTTTGCTTCCGAGTTTCCTTATGGCCAAACTACGTGTGTGGCATTGGCAGACTATGCTGCCAAGATTTTTCAAGGATGGATGATGTTTATCACATTGTTTATAATTTATTTAGAATTTATCTGTTTTAACGTAATTTTTAAATAATTATTTAATATTTATTAATATAAAAATGATTAAATTTATTTTAAAAATAAAATAAAAAAACCTTATTAAATGAAATCATAAATAATATGATAATCATGGTTTATCTAGTAATTTTTTCTTCTATCAGTCGATAATATTCCAAAGGTAATGAGACATCTGGATGCAAATAGTGTATCGGTCTGAATTTATTAATTACTTAAATAATTAAAAATATATATTATTTTATATAAATTTAAAATTTAAATTTAACTTAAAATATATAATTATTTTTTAATTAATAAATGATTATAATCATTTTAATATTATTAACAAATGTAATGATTCGATTTGAAGAGCCGGAATCATGGCCCAATCATCAATAGCACAACTGCACAAGCAAGGGAAATTTATAAATTCAAGTAGCTTTCTACGTTAAATTATAGGTAAAATTATATTTAGTTCACTCAATTAATAAAAATTATATTTGGATTACTTAATTATAAGTAATGTTCTATTTAGATTATTTTTTATATTTTAAAAAATTATTAATTTATGTATTAGATTAATTAATGATTTTAAATAAAGTTTTCTAATGTTATCGTGGTTATGTAAGCGATTTGGAAGAAATACGATCAAATTAATATGCTTTTAAATATAAATGGTGATCAAATTATAAACTTACTCATATTTTAATAATTAGGTGACCCAAATATAACTTTACCTATAAATAAATAACCTAAATATAACTTTTGATAATTAAGTGACCCAAATATAATCATACTCATAATTAAATTACTCTATTTCAATAAAAAAATCATAATTAAATTACTCAAATATAATTATATTCATAATTAAGTGACCTTAATTAGGGGTGAATATTCGATCGAGTCAAGTCGAGCTGAGTCAAAAAAATTTGAGTTATTCGAGTTGACGAGTTATATTTTATAACTCAAATTTTATTTAAAATTTTTCTAATTTGATTCGAATTTAAAAAATTTGAGTCGATTCGAGTTTTTAAGTTCTTATAAATATCTAATTATAATTATTTATCATGTTATAGTATGATTTGATTCTAATCTAAATAATTTTTTTTAATTATATATGATATGTATATATATTTGTTTATATTTTTTTGTAGTAATATTTTTTTAATATTTTTATATATTAATATATATCATAAAAAGAAAGATGAGACTTATGAACTTAAAAATAAATATTTTTATTATAGTTTTCGAGGAAAGAAAAGCAAAATCTTTCATAAATAATTATTGTTCTATCATCTTCTACTACTAGATAATACAAATAAAAGCTCGTAAACGGTTCCGTTTAGTAGCCGCAGCTGAGTAGCCATGTTGACGTCGTCAAGCTCATCGGTGATGTCCGGAATCCAAGTCCCTCAAAGCCGATGGGACTCTTCCGTTTCCAAAGGGCGAAGAAGCATGGTTAGGGTTAACATTCATGTTCCCGCCGCTTCTTTTCCTTTGACCCGTTTCCAGCTCCCCTCGGTTCCATCCCCTGCAGCTGCCCGGTAAACTCTATTCTTTTTTTCTGTTTTGTCTTTTGTATTAGGTGTAATTGGGGTTCATGTATTGATTCTCGTTGTAAAGTATTCAGATTTATTGAATTCATTGCGTTTCAATTTTTAAGAGAGTTACCCCTTATTTAAATGGAGATTTTATGGTGCATGAAGGTGGCTGGGTAACGTTAGAGATAGGAATTCTATTGAATTATACAGGAATGGAAATAATAATACGGTTATGAAGTTGAAAATGATGATGAAGAAGAAGAAGATGAGTGATGCTCCCAAAGCATGGAAACGGAGTGCCTCTGTGTCACCCTCACAACAGTTGAAAACTTGGGTTCCCTGCTGTTCCTCCCTTAGCCGCAATTGCTGTGGCAAGACGACACCCTTTCCTACCTCAACATTTGTGCCACCGTTCTTTCGCCAGAAATCTTGCTTTCCTCTCTCTGCCCACACATTCAAAACTCATGTAAGAATTTGTTTCTTAAGCTTCTTTCAACTGCTCCAGTGTATTGCAGAAGAATGATAAATCCTTGGGTGTTAGTTTTACTCAATTCATTACTCTTGTTAAGAAATTGTTTCAGGGTAATCACATCCGTCCTCTGTGTGCTACTGTTGGACCAGATGAACCACATGCAGCAAGTACTGCCTTGCCTGATGGTCTTCTTGAAAAGCAAGATTTTGATTCATTATATCCTCAATTACAAACAGCTGAACTAGAGGGTTTTTTGTCTACTGAGCTTCCTTCCCACCCAAAGTTACATCGAGGACAATTAAAAAATGGCCTTCGCTACCTTATTTTGCCAAATAAAGTTCCAGCTAACAGGTAGAATCCCCTCCCAACATCAGCAGCTCCTTGCTTTTAAGGATGTAAAAGGTTTCTGAGATAAGAAGTCATTCTCCATCTTGATTAACATTAGAAGTGCATGCTTGAATGTTTATTTTCCCTTTCTTATTTGGTGTTAAAATTATTGAATACCATGAGCATAATTTTCTGGTTTTCTTCTCTTTTTAGGCATGGGCAGATTGTAATCACAATTAATAACTATCTTGAATTTCATAATCAGCTTCTTTTTCAGAGTAACAGTTTTTATGATGTTGAAAGCACAGTAATTGTGATGTGTTACCATCCAGAAACTTCAAATTTGAATCTTGAATAACGACATTATCTGAAATAGGAGAAATTCATCAACAGACCTGCTTCATGCAGATGAGGCAATATTCACTCTTTCTTGCATTTACATAGTAATATTTTCAAACAACTTTAGGTTGGAAGCACATGTGGAGGTTCATGTGGGATCGATTGATGAAGAAGATGACGAGCAAGGAATTGCACATATGATCGAACATGTCGCATTCCTTGGAAGCAAGAAACGGGAAAAACTTCTTGGGACTGGGGCTCGCTCAAATGCTTACACTGATTTCCACCATACAGTTTTTCACATCCATTCACCAACTTCTACCAAGGTTTATTTTAAATACATGTACTGTTCAACATTAGCTTTTGGCTCAAATGTATCATCTTTGCTTGCTTCAGGGATTAAAGTTCTTGTATATTGCCACTTTTTATATGTGAGAATGTGTGCATGCACGTGTAGCATTTTAATCCTTATAATGTGCTCACTGCTCAATTATTGGTATATATATTTCTATTGAGTATTGACTGCAGAGCTTGGTTTATACCTACAATATGTATCTTGCATATTTGATAGTGAATAGCTTGTTTACCAGGAAGCTGATGAAGATTTACTTCCACTTGTTTTGGAAGCATTGAATGAGGTATGAAACTGAATTACATCAAAGTCTTTTTTTAAGATAATTTGTCTCATTTCATTGACAAGGGCTTGGTGATGATGCGATTGCAGCTGGACTTCTTATCCTTTCCCATTTCTCACCCCTTCTCACCTATCCCTAAAATAAAGTCTATCAAGCTCAGTAAAGAAGTTTCAGCTTATCATTCATGTTTCATGAATACAGATAGCTTTCCATCCAAAATTCCTTTCTTCTCGGGTTGAAAAAGAGAGGCGTGCTATACTTTCAGAATTACAGATGATGAATACAATAGAGTACCGCGTTGACTGTCAGGTGCTAATGAGAGATACTTTGGTTTGACTGCTCATTATTCTAAGTTTGCTCAAATTCCAATCTGTCATTATTGCTTTTTTTGCATGCAGTTATTGCAATATTTGCATTCTGAGAACAAGCTAAGCAAACGATTTCCAATTGGATTAGAAGAGCAAATCAAGAAGTGGGATGCAGATAAAATAAGAAAATTCCATGAACGGTGGTATTTCCCGGCTAATGCAACTTTGTACATTGTGGGGGACATCAATAATATCTCAAAGACAATAAACCAGATTGAAGTATGGCTCAAGTTGATTTGTTATTATCTATTGCATCTGTTGCTGTAATAAGAAGCATCAACGTTCTTGATTGCAACATTTTGATTCTATGCAGGCTGTTTTTGAACAAACTGACCTTGAAAATGAGACGACCTCACCATCTAATTCTTCTAGCGCATTTGGTGCCATGGCTAATTTTCTAGTTCCTAAGATCTCAGCTGGGTTTGCTGGAAGTTCATCTCATGAAAGATCATCTAATGCTGCAGATCAATCTAAAGTTCTTAAAAAGGAAAGGCATGCTGTTCGTCCTCCTATAAAGCACAACTGGTCTCTTCCTGGACATAGAACTGACTTGAAGCCTCCACAAATATTTCAGCATGAGTTGCTTCAGAACTTTGCAATTAACATGTTCTGCAAGGTTGGGGAAATGATGCTTGTCTAGTGTTTTGGTTTTGGTTTTCTACAGTTAAATTTTTTTCGCAGTTTCCTTGTTTTATTTTCATAGGAATACTGTCTATGTTGTATTAAGACTTTGGGATAAAAATTCGCTGCTGTTTTGCTCTAATTAGGAATGTGCTTTATAAGAGGTTATCATACTGGTTTGGCCTGTAAATATGTTCATAATTATCAAGCATTATAGATAATCAGTGAATAGGCAGTTTATCATTTATCAATCAGATTATTGTCTAATCAAGTTTTTAGATGCTTTTATACTCTGTTCATGTAGAATTTAATTGTACCAACCATCCATGCTCCACTATCTCATACTATCCCACCCTTCCCAACACACCAAAAACAACAGTTTTCCTAATTCAGTAGTAGTTGTAGAGTCTTTCTCCTGGTGCATTGTTCATTCCTTCATTTATGCATGGTAGTTTGTCTTATTAAATTGTTTTCTTACTCATTTCCATTGAAACTTTAACAACTAGACCTGGGTGTGCCATTTGTCTCAGATATTGTGTTGTAAATCTTCCTGCAGATTCCTGTGACCAAGGTTCGAACTTTTAGAGACTTGAGAAATGTTCTGATGAAAAGGATATTTCTGTCTGCATTGCACTTTCGTATTAATTCAAGATACAAGGTGTGCTAATTCTCCAATTCCTTTTCACCCTTCCAGCCTTTAGTACCCAGAGAACTTGCCTTTTTTGTGAATGTCTTGATATATGATTAATTTTGAAATTGCACTTTATCATATTTTCTTCACGCAGATAACATAAAAGTTAAATTTCCCATTTTGTTTATTGCCACACTGCTTACATCCCCTCTTCCAAGTTATAAAATAACATAAACATTTCTTTTGAAAATTTGGGCTAATTTATGAAATTTCCAGAGGTCAAATCCACCGTTTACCTCAGTTGAGTTGGACCATAGTGATTCAGGAAGGGAAGGATGCACTGTCACAACTCTTACAGTCACAGCAGAGCCCCAAAATTGGAAGAATGCAATTAAGGTTGCTGTTCAAGAGGTTCGTGTTACCTTATCATTTACAGTCCTCTATTTCCTTCTGTTGATTTTACCTTCTTCCTTTGTTGGTTAGTGGTCCTGAACTGCTTATGAGTAATTATTCTCTGGAATATTAATTGAAAGTGGTGAATAATTCTTAGATAATTCTCTTATTACATTGTTGAATCCTTTATACACTATACAAAGGTTCTAAACTAGGAAAGAATGACTAAATTATAGGAAACACAATCACTAATCACTAATTTACATAATTGACAACTAAATAAGATTGATAATTAATACTCCTAAAATACACTCCTTGATTTTTGTGATATGTCCAACAATATTGTTTTGATTGATTCACATCAAATGGATTTAAATCCTAATATATTGCGTTGGTCACAGGTTCGAAGGCTCAAGGAATTTGGTGTTACTAAGGGAGAATTGACTCGCTATATGGATGCACTGTTAAAAGATAGTGAACATCTGGCAGCAATGATTGACAATGTATCGTCAGTTGACAATTTGGATTTCATTATGGAAAGCGATGCACTGGGCCATATAGTTATGGATCAGACACAAGGACATGAGTGTTTGATGGCTGTTGCTGGAACGGTTACACTTGAAGAAGTAAGTTAATGATTCTAAGCCTCTGCAAGGGCAGTGAAACTAATGTTGGTAGGATGTTTTAGGAATAATCCTACACACAATTTTTCTTTCCTGAATACCACGACGAAGCTGTTTGCTATGATTTAATGGAACATAGTTCTTAAATTCCTTCATTCTTGGCATTTGCCCAAACATGATTTGGGTGGTAGGTTTAATCATTCTTGGGAAAGAAGTCAAGTTGATTTATAGATTTGGGCTTTTAATGTGGTACTAGTGCACAAGGCTGGTGTAACTTTAAGCAATTGTTTGAAATATGTGATTTTGCTCTTAAATTGACACTTATTATCACAATTTTAAATTAAAACAAATTCCTTACGAACATTTTTTAACTGTTTTGTCATGTAGGTCAACTCTATTGGTGCACAGGTATTAGAATTTATCTCTGATTTTGGAAAACCTACTTCACCCCTTCCAGCAGCAGTTGTTGCATGCATTCCAAATAAAGTCCATGTTGATGGCATTGGTGAAACTGAATTCAAGATAACCTCAACTGAGATTGTATCTGCTATAAACTCAGGATTGATAGAACCTATTGAAGCCGAACCTGAGGTCTTTTTCTGTATCTATATAAGTGCCACTTTGTATTATGCTTGCTTTTGTTATCTTTGCAGAAGTACATTCAAGGAAGGCCACTGCTGAACCTCCTTTTTCTTTTCTGTAGCTTGAAGTGCCAAAAGAATTAATATCTCCGCAGCAGTTGCAAAAGTTAAGGATGCAACAGGGGCCTTCTTTTATTCCTCTTAGTCCTGAAATAAGTGTCACGAAATTGCAAGACAAGGAAACAGGGATTACTCAACTCCGTCTTTCTAATGGAATTCCTGTAAATTATAAGGTACCGTTGCATTTGTTGCTTTTAGTTACTTTTTGACTAAATTTGTGCCATAGTACTATCTGATATGAGTGAATTTGAGTATTTTGTTTTTCCATGTAGTAGTTTTCTGACGATCAAACCCTGGTCTACCAAATAATTCTTAAGTTTTTGCTTAATGTTTGTATGTGTTTTTGAATTTACTTTGAGATGTCTTATCCTCAGCTATTCCTTGAGTTTCCTTTTTCCCTTGACTGTAATTTATTGTCAAGGCAGGTAAACCTTTTTAACTACTAAATGTAGGCTATATTTATTTACTACTTCAGTATGTATGTAGCTTTGCATGACCTTAACTTGGTACACTTTTATTGGCTGGTGAAATTTGAAATCTGGTTACATTGATTATGGATGTATTAAATGTATCTGGAAACATGTCTGGTCGGTTCGACAAGTTTATCCCTCACATAGAATTGTTTATGAACTTATCCATATGAAACTTTTATCTTTGCTCAGATCACAAAAAATGAAGCCAGGGGAGGTGTAATGCGGCTCGTAGTTGGTGGGGGAAGAGCTGCTGAATCTTCAGATTCGAAAGGAGCTGTAGTTGTAGGTGTCCGAACTCTCAGTGAGAGCGGTCGAGTTGGCAACTTCTCAAGGGAACAGGTCGTTTTTCTTTTTGATGTTCTTATCACTTCTTAAATAGAAGATATTTTGATTATTTTCCAGGCTTAGTACCTTTCTTTGGGTTATCTATTTTAAATAGTGGCTCAATGGGGAAAACAGTTTGAAAATGCATGATGATTGATGATAAACTATTTGGTCTTTTTACTAAAATGAAAAATTGAGGATAACTTCCTATTGCCCTCTTCGGCTCTTCCTTTTGGGATGATATTATGTTCTATTCTTTCAATTGTAACTAACTTGATACCCATTGCTACTGTTGTAAGCTGTTATAATCTCACTAAAAATTCTTAGCCTTCTTTTCCCCACCTATTATTTATCTTATGTGTGTTTTGATGTGATTTCCAGGTAGAACTTTTTTGTGTGAATCACCTGATAAATTGCTCCTTGGAGTCCACTGAGGAATTTATTGCAATGGAGTTCCGTTTTACTTTGAGAGACAACGGAATGCGTGCTGCTTTCCAGTTACTTCATATGGTGCTCGAGGTATCACATGTTGATAACTATATCTATATTTGTTGATCTTTCTTTTTTGTTTACTAGTTATCTAGTGTTAAGAAAAACATGGTAATTCCGGGAAAGAGATGTTCTTATGGAACACTTGATTTTCACCAAAAATTTATGATATAATGATATTTTGTGCTGTAAGAAAGATGGCTTCTGATTTGCAGCATAGTGTCTGGGTCGAGGATGCATTTGATAGAGCTAGACAATTGTATTTGTCTTACTATCGGTCTATTCCAAAGAGTTTGGAACGCTCAACTGCTCACAAACTCATGTTAGCAATGATGAATGATGATGAGCGCTTTGTTGAACCTACTCCCAAATCATTACAAAACTTAACGCTCAAATCTGTGAAAGATGCCGTCATGAATCAGTTTGTAGGTGATAATATGGAGGTAAATATTCATTCTCAAATATTCTCACGGAAGCTGACATTCCAAACAAACCCTTTTTAAATCTAAATCTGTTTGTCTTCATTGTTCAGGTAAGTATTGTAGGGGACTTCTCAGAGGAGGAGATTGAGTCTTGTATTCTCGATTACCTGGGAACAGTTACAGCATCAAGAAACTCTGAAATTGAGCATGAATTTAGTCCAATCTTGTTTCGAACTTCTCCATCTGACTTGCAGTCTCAACAAGTAAGACCTTTGCTCAACTTATAGTCTCATCACATACATGCAATATTTGGGAAACTTATCTGAAATTAATCTGCACATTTATCATGCACCCTGTTGGTTTCTTCCTAGATCTTTACATATTTTTTTCTTCAAACGGCTGTGTTTATTTTCTTTCAAATAGGTATTCTTGAAGGACACCGATGAAAGGGCTTGTGCATATATTGCAGGCCCTGCACCTAACCGATGGGGTTTTACAATGGATGGGAAAGACCTACTGGAGTCGGTTGCTGATGTTGCAGTTGCCGATGGTTAGTTCTCTAATTATGCATAGAATTGGGTATTATTTTTCCATCTCAATTCTTTGGCTCTTTGGACTGCTAGGGAGTGCAAGCTTGCATAGTATCCAATCTTAAATACTAATATAAGAGCAATCAGAAGGTGTGAAGACTGAAGAGTTTAACTTAAAAGCCATGGCATCAAGCTTGCTTTTCAGTGGATTAAAATGTAGGTGTATGAACTGTGGTAACCAACTTACATTGGGTATGAATGTGAACTATGATACCCTTGTGAAAGATCTACTCAATCATTCATAATAACTTGAGCTTAGTCTTTGGACTTTGGAGGGTAACATGGTTTAGGGTTTTTTAACTTATCTGGTCAGTGGTGGTTGAACTTGGGTTGTTAAGTCGGTGTAAGAACTTGCCTGCCAGTCTGGGCTCTAACATCATGCTGGTAAGATCTTATTTTGCAGCTTGGAGCTTAATTGTGATTAAAATGTGAGGGCTTAGTGAGGACGTCGAGGATTTGAGTTGATGGGACTGTGATATCCCATCTCTTATTGAATGTGAAAGTGGGTATTGAGACTTGTATGAGTGTCATAGTCAATTAGTTGTAAGTTGCAACAAGTTGAGTTCTAGGCTTGGAGAGACACATAAGCCTGAAAAAGTTGTTACTTAGAGCCAGATCATTACAGTTGATATCAATGTATCTGACCAATGTGGGCTCTAACACTGCACTTTTAGAACTTGGTTCTTGGTTTCCATAGTGTGGTCCTGATATTGTGATTTGTGAGATTCCATCCCACAATGGGTATGAATGTGAATGATCAGATCTATGCAACAGTTCTAGTTGATCAGTAATAACACTTGGGCTTAAGCTGTTGTGAATAATTTGGCTGTTGTTTTTCTGACCCTGGTCTTTAACAATTTGCACAGTTTTCTAACAGAGCAATTCCATTTTATAGCAGCTTGAGCATAGTGATTTAGTCTATCTTTCAATTTGCCTTTGCTTTGTCAATCCCTTCAGCATTCCACTGGTTCCTTAGAGTGGAGAAGTAAATTGAACTGAAGTGTCATGGCTGACTATAGATATACTGTTATAGGCCATGTTTTTGGTTTACTTGTTAGTCAATGGAGTGCTCATATGTTGCCTGAGCCGATGGATTTGTCAGTCTAACTGATTACAAATTAAATAAATCCGAATGATCTTTGAATGAAAAATGATATAAAACATATATTCTCAAATACTTGTGTGATATTCATGTGAAATGAGGTGTGTTTTCCTTTTTAAACAAATATAATTTTCACCACTTATGGCTGTTCGTTTACTTTGCAGAAGCACAACTCCATTATGATGAAGGAAACGATATTCAGAAGGATCTGCAAAGAAAGCTTCGTGGTCATCCACTTTTCTATGGCATAACATTGGGGCTATTAGCGGAGGTTATAAATTCTAGGTAATTCTTCTTAGCTAACTGCATATAATGAGCAAGTGCTGAATTGACAGAAAATGCATTTAGTGGTGTGCAAAGTGCTCAATTATTGGTTGCTGCAGTAACTTGCACCGCATTTAACTATTAGATGAGACAAATCCCAAACTGTGAAATTGCAGTCAGGAGTGTTAGGTTAATCACCTGCAATTGTTAGTTAAAATATGATTTTTTGTTTATGTTTTAAGGTTTTACCCTTACAAACCCATACGTGCCTTTTCAAATTATCTAAAGCAAAATCTACCCAACTTGACACAGGCTTTTTACAACAGTTCGGGATTCCCTTGGGTTAACATATGATGTCTCATTTGAGTTGAACTTGTTTGATCGACTTAAGCTTGGATGGTATGTGATATCCGTAACATCCACTCCAGGCAAGGTGAGCAATTAATCTAGATACATCTGCTTTCTTTTTTCTGTTTTGTGGGTATTATTATTGTCTTTTTGGCCTCATCACTAATTTTTGGGATTACCTTCCAGGTATATAAAGCTGTTGATGCTTGCAAAAATGTTCTTAGAGGTTTACATACCAACAAGATTTCTCCACGGGAACTGGAGAGGGTTAGTTCTTATACAAGTACATTATGACTTAATGTGTTATTTTACATTACGATGTAATTTGAAATTGTTGTGAAAAAAATTTGGTTAATATAAAAAAATGAATTTGGTTAAGTTTGTAATGCAATGCTTAAATCTGCAGGCAAAACGGACTCTTTTAATGAAACATGAAGCAGAAATAAAGTCAAATGCGTATTGGCTTGGATTGTTGGCTCACCTACAAGCTTCTTCTGTTCCCAGAAAGGTAAAATGAAGTGGGATAGTTCAGTGTTTGTGTTATGTTGTCATGTTCATATTTTTAAATACTTCATACCTTTATATGTTTGAAACTTATTTTAATGTGAAAATGATGTACCGATACTTCTAGTCTCATGGTCATGGTAATAAATTCCAAATTTACTTTCTTTGGGATTCAGGACATATCATGCATTAAAGAGCTTACATTTCTGTACGAGGCAGCTACTATTGAAGACATCTACCTTGCTTATGACCAGCTGAAAGTCGACGAAGATTCTTTATACTCGTGTATTGGAATTGCAGGGGCTAATGCTGGTGACGATACTACAGGTGAGGAAACGCCTGGATTTAAATGCCTTGAAACTAATAAATCTGACAGCAGTGGTAAATTTTTAAAATAACGAGCTAGTTTCTCCAAACTTGGTTATTAGCAAATTTCGACCCTAGAATGACCCTAGCAGGCATAGATATATATGGACATGGGAAACGGGTATGAGATCCTAGGGACAATTTTTGAGTAGGTAAGACATGGAATGAGGACTAAAATCAAATAAAAATATATTATAAATATATAATAATTTGATCGGTCTTTGTTCGATAACAGTATAGACGATGTGACCTACATTTTGTCTCTCTTTTTCTTAATATCATTATTATGATGATGGTTCTATTCATTTTACTTATTATGTTATAAAATTGTGCAGATTCTTTAGAGGAAGAATCAAGTGAAGGCATTCAAGGAGTCATTCCTGTAGGGCGTGGTTTATCTACCATGACTAGGCCAACAACATGAACCTAGTTGATGCTATCCGCCAAGCTGGAAAGGTGTCTTGAAGTACATTGGGGGGAGTCTCTCCCAATCCCTTCTTCATTAGCTCGCGGTGGCAGTGCTGAGGAGGGGATAAGCACAACAAATGGGTATTAAATCAAGCAATCATGAAGATGATTTATATGTCAAATGTCACACTAAATACAGTCCCTTGAAAAAAGAGAGGCAGATTTATGTATTCTTTGGAGATTCAGTGTAGGGCAGTGGGATTTTTGGCTGAATAAACCCCCTAATAAATAGGTGTCGTCTGAAGGGAAAATACACAGATTTCAGAGCTCATTTTTTTCTTCTGTTCGTTGCTGTTTTCTGGAAGTAATAAAATTTAGATGTTGTGGGGGTTTATTCCTCTTGCTCGCAACACCGTCCACTACATACTATATATGTTATGGACTTACGAGAGAGAGAAGATAGATCAAAAGAGATTAGTACAATCTTTAAGATATTTAAAAAATAAAAATATTTAAATGTCATTATTAACTCTCTTCATCGACTGGTCATATGTGGACTAACTAAAAGGAATTGCTATGATCAATTATTTAAGTAATTCATTAAAAAACATATATTTTTGTCATTTCCCTATCTTTCCTATTTTATTCTCTCCTGTTTCTCCCTCTTCCATTTCTCTCCTTTTTTGTATGCTTTTAATGTTGTTTTGTTGTGGCAACTTTGGTCCGTTAGAAACGAGGTCGTGACCTCACATGGCCCTTGAGCGTGCGAAAAGTTAGCAGGTTGGATTTAGCCACACGGATCCAAGGTGAAAATCAACGGCGAAGACATGCTGGTGCCGAGATCTGGACAAAACAGGGCGTTGGTGTTGTGCAAGATTGTGATGGACTGGTGTTCACAGGTTGACAATGCGCAATGACTAGAGGACTGGTTGACCCCAAGTATGGTTGGAAGCTTGCTATGAAAAGGGAATACAACCACATCTAGAGGTAATCAAACAGTTTAATCGAATATCACTCGAATCGTTATGGCCATAACTGATTTAACTGAACCGGCTTAATAACGGTTAATTAACGGAATCGTTATGGTCGTGATAGTGTGACGTAAGATTAGCCCATTTGGACTAAGTTCATAATGATGTGATAGACTATGTTATTGTTATGTCTGCAACACTCCACACACACAAATACATGCACCACAGAAAATGTGAACTCAGCTGTAAATTGCATTTAAGAGAGAGTATAATATAAATATAATTACATGCATTGCAAAAACATGTAAATCATAGTGAAGCAGGAAGCTCTAGGGTCAATATAACAGAATTACACTCGTAATCAGAGATGACAATCAGTCGACGAAACAAAAGAAAAGAAAGAACCATTAACACAAGTTATACCCAAGTTTTACTACATCTGGAAGTAGCTGACAACTTGTTTCTCCAGTCGGTTGGGTCTTAGTCATGGAATTTCAAATCTCCTCTACGTTCTCGTAAGCTTCTTCCTCTCCTATAGTCGATCTCTGCATCAGAGCATGACAGGCCCCGTTGATATTTCCTGCTCCTTGACGAACTCTTCTTCAAAAGTACATCCTCTTCATCGGTCAAGGGATGGCTGATAGGCATACTCGATCCAAATACATCAGCCACCTGCCTCCTTGACTTGTGATCTGCACCATATTAGGGGAGAATGTTATTGATTTTCATGTAACAGGGCAATATATCTTGAATGTGTGAGATTCTTATTACAGTCGGTAAAGCAGTCGAGATGCTCAGGATAAAGTAGGAACACCAATGCCACAAATTATCACTCAGAAATTTAGAATATATCTATGCTCTATTTTACTATTTAGAAACTATGTAACAGATGATATCCAAAATGCTTACAAGGTTACGCGTGAAGATGCCAAGGATTTTTGGTAAAATTGTGGCACCACCATTTCTTGATAACCAACAACAGCTAAAGTAATAAATGAACTTTAGATCAACTAAAGGACACTTTACCTTCATATCCATTGCATGACACTTGCACATCACGGTGTCCAGCCCAACCGACAAGATCAGGTTTTGATTTTAGTTTCATATCGCCTGGAGAGTTTTCCTGTAATCTCTCTGCCTTCGGTCCTTTGGCAATCGATGCAAGTTCCGTACTTTCTTCAAAAGCAGATTTATCCATGGGAAAAGGTGTCATTGTAAACGAATCATCTGTAACATCAGTAATCTCCACATATTGAGGAGTAGTGATTATTTCATCTGCGCTAAATCCAAAGGAAGCTCTATAAGCTTCCAATTCTTCTACATCTTGCTTAGGACTTTTACTCTGCTTGTTTTGATGTACAGTGCTACTGGTAGGGTAAACATCCGAATCCTTCGAAACACTTAATCTCCCACCAGGATGTGGAAGTGGATTCTGATCCAGATAGAATCTTGCAAATGTATCGGGACAAAAGAAATTAGTATCTTGAGATCCTGTGGAGGAACCAGATAGATCATGCCCAAATAGCCTGCCAGAACCACTCCTAGAATGTTTGCCATTCTGGGGAGAAATTGAAGGATCCCATTGTGGAGGAAACTCCCGTTCAGGAAAGGATGACGACAAACAGTCAGCTGAAGGCCTAGAGATTGGTGATCTGAGGCCACTGGCAGGACTGCCTGGATAAAGTGAATATGTAGAATGAAGATCATTTGCAGCAATATAATTATCTTTATTGGCACTTTCAATATCCGCAGAAGTGGTCAAGAATCGAGCAAAAGGGACATCAGGTGAAGAGGGGGTAGTCAGGTGGGCCAACTCAGGCGGAGGAGTGAGAGGGGCAGTAGAAGGCTCGGTTGTAAAGGTTGAGAAAACAGGAGGAGAAACTAGTTGTGTCTCATGGGCATATGGTCCAGTGGCAAACATAGTGGACGACGGGCCTCCAGGTGAGTTAGCTGATAACGACAAGAAGCAACTAGGCGATTGAGCGGTTGAAGGGAGGGTGGAATTCGAAAATGACGCTGGGGAAGAAGGCGGTGCTAGAAGCGATGGAGCTAATGTAGTAGCTTGATTGGTCAACCCAGCAACAGCTTGAGAACCATTGGGCTGGGCAGCTGATGCATTGCCCTCAGGCATACGAGATGCAGGTACAATACGCTTTCCACCTTTCTGTGAACTGAAACAGGAAAATGCCCCCCAACATCCTCCCCATCTCTTCTGCTAGCAACAAGATTATACATCGCAGGATTATGTCAGATAATAGAAAAGAAAAAAAAAATGAAATTAAACAAGTTACAACCATTAACCCTCATAATTTTCTCAAAAACCAGACATTCCGAAACATATAAACTAGCACTACAAATATCTGTACATCTACTGCAACATTAAAAGGACAATGAATATAACAAATGCCCAGATTTTTCAGAATCCATGTACAAGAAATCAAGAACTGAAAATATGCTCGGGAAACAATATTTTGTTTCTAAAATTGCACAGAAGAACACTATCCAACTCCACTCATAACAATTCATGTTATACTTAAACACAAAAAAGTACAACTTTTTTTTTCTAAAAATACACAAGAGAGCACTATTCAATCATAATAATCCAAACCCAGGTGTTTCTACTAATAACCCAGAACAAAAAAAACTCGCAGTCCCTGAATGAACAAGAAAATGAGAACATGACTACAAGAATGCAACCTTAAAGCCAACCTTAGGCATGGTTAAGTAAATTTGCCTAGTTTGAGCTTTTGTTAGAGTTTCACAATCAGAGCTAAAATGCTGCTCAATGTTGGGATTTTAGGTTTTCGTTCGCGGGATACGAAAAAGGCAGATATGGTAAATCACGTGTAGACTCAAGAGAAGGGATCTATGTATCTTAAACAGTTCACTATCACTAACAAAAATCATTTGGTACACGGATTTTGAACTGAGAAAGTGGTGAAGTAGCTGGATCTATAGATGAACAGATATGTACGATTAAAGAAAAAAACAATTAAAAATCTGATGATTTTCAACAATTCAACCAAAGAAAAAGCACAAATCCAAAATTAATCACACCAAGGAATCCAGCATTTCATCTATGTAGGTCTCAATCAAATGGGCCCAGCTCAGACAAACTTTTCTTCTCCCTCTTCAATTGAATCACTATTTTTTAAAAGAAAGAAACAATAACAGCGTATTACAAGTAGCAAGCAAATCCGAGCAAGATAGAGTAACAAGTAGTGGCATGAAATTCAGATCTGAGACGGAATTGGAAGCAAAATGAACAGATCTAAACAAGGTACGGGAAAATAACACGTACCCGTTCTAGCTGGGGGAACCTGTTCTGCTCGGAACCCATTGTTAACGGTTTTTGTTTTTGTTGTTGTTGCTCTGAATTAAGATTTTGTTTATTTGTTTGTTTGTTTGTTTGTTTATGTACTGGTTGTAGTACTGTTAGAGGAATGGATACATGTAAAATGATTGGGAGAAAGTTAAATTCAGAGGATGAACCCAGAAAAGTTCATCATTCATTAACATTTCTTCTTTATTTGTTTCACAACATTTGGAAAAAGATGGAGGAGGAAGATGAGGGAAGACAATCACTCCTTTACTCTTTACTCTTTACTCCTTTACACTGCTCTAGGCCTGGCCTGGCCTGCCCTGCCCTGCTACTTGCTTACCTTTTTCCACTTTTTTTTCTTTTCTTTTAATTTATTATTAGATTGTTATTTGATAGTAAAGAAAAAGAATATATGTCTAGATTTTTGTTATATTCATTGCATAGACAAATAGAAGGATTTCTAATAAAAAATAAATAAAAGTATTCAATATAAAAATATATAATCTTTTTATTTTATTAGATTGTCCCTTGTTAATTTTTTATTATTTTTTAATTTTAAGTCATAATTATTTAAAATTTATTATTAATAAAAATATAAAATAATATATTTTAAAAATTTAATAAAATAAATTTTGAGTCAAAATTCGATCGGATCGGATAAAATATCCACCTCTGTTAAACTTAAATTTCCATATGGTCTGAAACTTCATGAAACACTCATGGCTTCAGCACTATAGTTATCAAGCTCCTTGTCAAGATCATCTTCTGACTTCTCTACTGGCTTCCTGTTTCCACGGCCACCCCTCATGGTCATATATTATTCCCCCACGATGGCTGCAACAAGATCCATCTACTGGATTAACACCTTATTTATCATACGTTGGATTAACTCAAATTTTATGACAATTGTCATATACACAAGCATGTCAAAAGATGGAAATCAATATCATACAGCTTTCAAGATTAACTGTAACTTAGGACCACGACTAAGGCTCCGTTCAGTGTCGATGCAGAGAAGCAAGCTCCAAACACAGCTCGTTCGCCACCGGTTATTCAAAAGCCGGTTGAGAAGCTCTGCCGAACGAAGCCTAATTCGACATATTCTGAAAGAGGGTTCAAAATTATCTGTATCCTGGCATATTGCATTAATACTGGTATGTAACATTCAATGATGAATCCAAGAAATAGAGCTAAAAGATGAATGGATGCTTAGAAACATATTCTGAAAGAGGGTTCAGAGCTCATTTCAACAAAGATCATGGCTTAGAAAGTGTAACAAATATTAGATAGAATCACATACACCATGACAACAATCTTCTTCTTCCTTTCCTTCGTTCAATTATCCAACAAGTTCAATTATCATGGGTTTTCCATCCAACAGTACATTGTTGTATACAGCTCCAGAGCAGCAAATGCATCACCCCTTCTAAGATAAACAATTTCAGCTGAACCCTGAAATCATAAATCAAGCTGAAGTTGCCAGTTTTTACAACAAGTAGTTGCCATAAGCATTAAGTTAAGAATTAAGCCAACTCTATCTTCATTGAAGTGCATAATTATTACAGTAGAAATATCCTTATGCTTTTCAAAGATTTCTGTCACTGATTTAAGGGAAAAGAAACTTTTATGTCCTTTCAAAACTCCAACATGTCAAAACCTTTGAAGTCAGATTTAATGGCAAAAGAACAATCGTTGGCAATGCAATGGAATATCAGAAGATGAAACTTACACTTGACCGACCATTCTTATCATAATGTACCAAGTATCTTTTCATCTCTCCAATCTCAGAGAAAAGTTCCTGTGGTGTAGATGAAGTTTCAGGGTATTTCTCCAAAAAGTGTTATAGCCTTAAAGTTGTAATGAAGGTACTTTACCTTGATATCCTCATTTGTGACTCCAGGGTCCAAGTTGGAAACATATAACTTAGTGCCAACTTCTACTTCAGATATCACTGCAGCTGTAAGGCTGTCTTCAAACAAATCATGCTGCCATGGCAAGCTCCTGGTATTGTGGGAAGACTAGTGAAAGAAAACATAATGTGTCGGCTTGTTACTTGAAAGCAAGGTCACTATCTTCAATACGGGTAGTGCTGAAAGGGATGAAGAGGACAAAGTCATAGGGGTTTCTTTGAAATGTCTTCCTCTATATGGTAGAGGTGGTGGTTGCAAAGTCGGTGCTGAAATTGGTGAGGAGTTTGGTGATTCAAGTTGTAGGAGAAGGTCAAGTTCCAGTGAAGAAGGAAAGGCGTACAAATCAATTTGTGGTATTAAGGATAACAATTTCGATTGTTTTTTATATGACATGAAGGAGAAGTTCTGAAAGAAAAGCAATAGAAAAGATTTAGATCTTGAGGAATCGGTACGAACCAGCAGGATGCATATCTTTCTTCCAGATGTGCTTGGTGAGACTACCATTGACCAGCCTTATGAATACCCGCCTTGTTTGCAAGAAATGGAGACACTTGACTACAACTCCAAGGTTTTTGCACATGAGACGAGAAGTTTCATACCAGAGGCGTGGTTTTTCTCTTTGGAGCCGTTAAAGATGGCTATTGCTCTGGAGAGATGCATGCACTGGATGTTTCTCGAGATCAATGGCATAGGATTGGTGCTGATATCCTCAGAGGAAGGTTCATGTTCTCGGTTGCCAGTAGGCAGGATGATGTTTATATTGTTGGAGTTTGTTCCAGCCTAACCAACTTTGGGATGGTTGATAGGAGCTCATTCAAGACGCATAAAGTTGTATTGGTCTTTAGCCCTCTCACCAAATCTTGGCACACAGATTCATAGGCAATTTCCTGGATCACGAGTTGGTGGGTTGTCGCTTATTGGGTTTCTGATATGTTAGACCTCATTGGGCTGATTATGTAGTACTATGTAATTGGGTTGTGTTTTAATTTACATGGGCTTATTTAAATACTTATTGGACTATTATAATTGAGTATATTTATATTTTAAGATTTTTTAGATTAATAGTAATAACAATAAATCAAACAAAATAAATTATTGCATGTATTAAATAATTAATAATAAATAATTATTTTATACATTAGCGGTGAAAATTAAAAATTTTATAAACATTTTAGTTTTAAGATTTAAGGATCCAATTTAGGCGTATAATGGTTAGAATTTAAAGTTTGTAGGTAAAAATTTAAATTCTCACAAAATTACTCAAAAACTAAATCTCTAACATAGAAACCATAAAACTTAAATTTTAACTATCATTCTTAACTTCCTAAGTCGTACACCCTAAATTAAAATTTTAAACTTTATATTCTAAACTAAATTTTTAAACCTATACTTTAAACATTTGTAAAAAAAAATAATTTTATCATCAATAAATTAAATACAAAACTATTAATAATATTAATTTCTTTATCTTTCGAGTTTATAAACGGTAATGTATGATAAAGCCGAATTTAAAATTTTATAATAAGATGCAAACTATTAAAAATATATGGGATGTCAAGTACGACTATACCCTTAATATTCCTAGGTCCACCCATGTGTATAAATTTTTTGTTTATACTTTATTCTCACTTATGATAAAAAAAATCTAAAAAAATTGTGTGCTAATTATTCAACAGGACATGGACTAATCATTGACTTGGAAAATAATGTAGATTGTAATTATTGACATCCCACCACGACATGTAAGTGAGAGGCTGGAAAAGGACAGCAGGCACATGGCATGGGAAACATATACTTATCTTGTCAACTTAACCAATATTTTTTAAAAACTGTATTTTCTAAGCAAACGCTTTAAAATCCACGTGGAAATATGTATCAAACAAACATCACTCGAAAAATATATAAAAAATCCACACCAAGACCCATTCGAGGTATTAATATTCCCCCCAAAGCCAAATTCCACACAACAAATTAGGCAAAAAAACACACCAAAAGAAGAGCTTAATTACAACTCAAACCCCTAAATGAAAATGAAAAAGGGAGAGGTGGTCCATCTGATGCCGGTTGGAAGCAGTAGTCCACCACAGGGTGTGCTGTTTAGAAAGCAAAATACATATAATTATGCCAATCTCACATGGATGCCCAAAAGCAACTGACATCCCACACATGCTCCTGCCCCCATTTGTGTTCTGCATTTAAGCTTTGAACTTGAAACTTGCACATGCTGTCTGACCCACAACCTATCTTATCTATAATCGTTTTTTTTCTTGAGTCACAAGTCATAGATGATGATAATCACACAAAAAAGTTAGAAACTGGGTTTTAAGTACTTTTTAGTTGTGTTTGCACATGGGGGAGGATGAGTTTGATATCGTCCCCCTAAACTGCATTATTCTTGCTTGGATATGTATAAATGTCAATTTGTGGGTGTTTATAGATCATCGTCGGGGAGTGAGTGGGGTGCCGGCGGCTTCTGGATGGCTAACAAGGTGCAAGGGAGGTGCCTGTGGCATGTGATGAGGTGGTCGTTGGTTAAACCGGCGGCTTGCATGAAGGAATGGATGACAGTTGGTCCGACGTATCTGAACCCCCTTCTAACCATGTCCTTGCTTATGCTTTCCGACTTCGATGTCTTAACCGGGATCTTGTGATCGAATTTGTATTGAGTTGACAACGGTTTGTGGTTCATGAATCCCCAAATGTATTTATTGAATGAACCGAACTCCTTCTTGACCTGCATTCGTAGGACAATCACAAAACCACGTGAGTTGTTGTACTGACTTGAGAACAACTTCATCTAAATTAGGCTATTTTTCAACTGCCGAAGTGAATTTACCTCAACAATGCGGTTGGAGTTGTCAAAGACCCCTCGAACTCGGCTTATGTCGATGCCGTATTGGGTGCTGATTGTGGTCATTTGTTTCTCAGTGAAGTTGGCTACGGTTTCTGCATCAAACCCTGAAAATGCGTCCCTGTTGAAACACAAATTATGTCAGCCTTAAAACTATGATCGCAACGATGACAACAACGGTGATGACTGAAAGAATGGTGACCTGAAATGTTGACGTTTCTTCAAGATCGAAGTCCAATCGGAGCCGACTTGAGCACCACTTAGAACCAACAACTCGAACAGCATGTTGTCATCATGAATTGGAACTCCCCATTCTTCGTCATGGTAGGCCACATAGATAGGATCTAAGCATTGAAGAACAAATCATTTAAATTTCCATGAAATTGCCGAAGTTTGCAAGTGAAGAATTACAAGAACAAGTACCTGAGTTAGGGGTGATAAAACTGCATCTCTTCTTTTCCTCGGCAGGCTTGGTGTTGTCGAGAGGAACGGCCTGGGATTCGAATTTCGCCGACTTCGATCTTCCGTAGTGCGCAATTCTCAACTTTCTTTGTGCTTGTTGAAGAGCCACTTGTTCCCTCCTGACCTCAGCAATACTCCCGGGAGCCTCGACCAGCAAAGAAGACGAATAGCTCAACGAAGCCGGATCGACACAAGAAGACAATCCATTCCCCATACCCTCTTTGAAACTCTTCGATTTCTTCCTCTCCAAGGTTCTGTTACTACTTCTGGGAACGACAACCTTGTCTGAACTCGTGTTCAATCCATTCGGATCACCCCCTCGCTTAACGGGGGCAGGGAACTTCGAGCTCGGGGACAAAGGTGGCGTCAACGTCGCCTTAGCCCTGCTACCATTGGCAGGCGGAGCCGATGTTAACAGTTGAGGTGGTGGAGGAGAGATAGGCGGTATTTTCTTGAACGAATTACGACGGTCGAGGCTAGGAACACGGTTACAAGTAGGCTGAAGAACCGGCCGGCCATTGATCCTAGCCACAGAAGGCGGTGTTATCTCAACAGTAGCAATAGCAGTCCCAGTATCACCTGTGGTCACCTTAGCCTTCGATGAACACATATTTCTTTCCTTTCTTTTTGTTCTTTTCTGTAGGGGTGCACTTCAACAGCAAGGAGAAATGATGGGTGAGAAATGGAACACACAAGGAATGAAGGGGAAGAACAGCTTGATGTAGAGAAAGGGTGAAGGATGGGGTTATATAAAAGGGATGAAAGTGGGGACGAAGGAGGGTGGAAGGGAACATGGGGAGGTTGGGGTCTGCCATACAACCTCTTGTGAAGGGCATTACTTTTTGGTAACTACACCACGAGGGGTGACCTTGACAACCCCATTTTTTCTTTTTGTTCTTAGCCACTTGGCATTGGTTTAACCCTTAATTAATTATTAAGAATAAGTTGATACAACTTAGAATACGGGGGAGAGAATCATGGAAAGATAGATGGAGAATGTGATACAGTAGGCAAGGGCGGAGATTCGTTGGGTGGTGGTGGCCTCTTGTGTTCTGTTCTTGTTTTGTTGGTGCTGGCTGGCTTGCTGGGTTAACCGTGGGAAACTTCCTTTCTTTATTATATAAATATAATATAATAATACAAGATATAGCCAACGAAGCTTGGGTTTAGTAGTTCAAATCATATCATGTATTTATAAATAATATAGAGATTAATAGTAAAATTTAGTTTTTAGAAAATTCTACTAGCATAGAATTAAATCATGGTTAAAATTTTAAATTTTTAAAAATAAACGATTGAAAATAACAAAATTAGAGTTATTTATACTTAAAATTAAATTTAAATATCTAAATTAATCTTATGTTTGTATTATATAATTTTAAATTTTAAAATTTTTAAATATATTTTTATTAATTCGTTAATATAAAAAAATGAGATTAATATTTTTAATATCTTTTTATGATAAACTTTAATATATATCAAAAATATTTTAAACTAACTTTAAATTATTAATTTTTATATTTAGTTGTGTATTATAAAATTATAAATTATGTGTTAATATGTATAAATAATTTTAAAATTTTAAAAAATTATTATTTAATTAATTAGATACACAAATTTTATAAATACCTGATAAATAATATCGGATTTAAATAGGGTAAAACATGAGGCTAAAAATATATACCTCCCTTACTGTCTGGATACATGATGCGAGATGAGATTAGGGGCTATAATGGTAATTGTGAACCCCGGCCCATGCAGGGAATTCAGGTGGAGTGTTAGAAAAGGAATGTTAGCATGAAAGGAAAAGACTACTCATTGTGTGTATTCTTTATAGCTGGAGCTGAAGTTGCAGAGCAAGGGAATCTCCATCTCCCTTCTCACTCCGTGAGAACCTTTTGAGGGAATTTTCCATGAACTTTTCAGAGGAATAATATGGTTGGAATTCTTCATTTATTAAAAACTCTATCAAAGCATTAGATTAAAAATTCGAGCAAAAATTATCAACCTTCTTATCATTTCTTTTTATATACCTTCGGTTAAATTTTTTTTTTTAAAAAAATAAATTTTAAACCTTAATCTTTATTTTCTATATCCTAAACCTTACATCTTAAAAAATATACTCTACCCTTAATTCCCTAAACCCTAACCACAACCTTTAACTTTTAACTTTTAACCTTAAACCCTCTAATTTAAAACGGATGCATGAAAAGAGACACAAAAAAGTGATATACGATCTGCACCCTCCAAATTCATACACACATGACCACCATCTTTGTTCAAAGTATTACAAGCTTTTTCCTTGTGTGTGTATGCTGCAGTCTGCAGACACATATTTGTTAGCCTACTTGCTGTAATGAACCAACAATGTCTATTCAGATTATGGGTTGTTTCAGTCTCTTCAAACATGCAGTGTCTGCTAAGATTTCTGGGTTTTTTTCTTGGGGAATAGTGCTGTTGAATGGGAAGGCATGGCCTCGTATGTTTCTATGTATTGTGATCTATGTTTCTCATCTGTTTTTGGTATGTCTTGTTTTTTTAGCTTTTGGTTTGTTTTGAAATCAATATCTTTGTTTCTCATGTATGTTTTGTTTGTGTATGAAGATAGGTTTTTTAGTTTTAACATCTAAATTTAAGTTTATAATTAAAATTTAAGGTTTATAGTTAAAAATTTAGGTTTTAATTTTTAAAAACAATTATATAAGTTTGTGTTTTTTACATATGTATTAAAAAATTATTTATATATTTAAGGAGAAATTATATCATAGGCTCGGCCTACCACGTCAACCGTGGTCCCTAGCCAATGAAAACCACTCAATCTGCCACTAATATCCAACTCATTTTTTTTCCAACCAATGAATCTTCATTCATAATTTACATGTCATTTTAAAAATATAATTTCTGAAAAATATTTTAATTACATGGCTGATTAGTGGCGGATTGAGTGGTTTTCATTGGCTAGGGACCACTGCTGACGTTGTAGGCCGGGTCTATATAAAAAGTTAATTAGAAAATTTTAAAGAACAAAGAGAAAGATGACACAATAAAGCTTTAGTAATATTTTTTTCCTTTTTTAAGTCAAATACATTAAATTGGATGATTTGGAAATGCTTATGTGTAAATATGATATGGAAAAAAATATTATGTGTCTTAATTTAATTGGTTGGGGACCATATCTTATGTGATGGAACGGGTTCATGTAATAATTTCTCGCTAATTAAGTATCCATAAAATCCGAATACTCATAGAATTAGGTATTGAGTAACTAATTTATATTTATTATTTTTAAATTTAAAAGCTTTAGAAAAAACACATAGTAATAGTAATTGGTGGACGATTTTGTTTGCAACAACTTGTTGGATCCTTTGGAAGAGACGATGTGTTTTTGTGTTTGATAGTGGAAGAGAATTAGTTGGTAACGTTGTGGATTACTGTGTGGCGTATGCAAAGGAAATTGTGGCTGCTATGGAAATACGCAAACTACAACAGCGAAGAGGGTTGTGTAAACAATGGTGCCCGACCGAATGAAGGATGGATTAAAGTTAATACGGATGGAGCGGTGGGAGGAAATCCTTTGGTTGCAACCGCTGGAGGAATCATCCGGGACGCCGACGGTGAGTGGATTCGTGGTGTTGGGCGGCGCATTGGCCGTTGCTCGGTGATCTGCGCGGATTGGTGGGTTGCTTTTGACAGTTTAACATTAGCCTGGGAATTAGGGTACCGTAAGGTGGTGCTTGAACTTGACATCACTACAGTCGTGGCTTTGATACAAGGGTTGTTGGTTGACATCGCCCATCACAATCTTGTTCTTTTGATTAGTGAGCTGATTGTACGTGCATGGGACGTTAGGATTGTACATGCAGGAATAGAGGCTAATGGAGTAGCAGATCTGTTGGATAAGATCATGCGAAATACTGAGGATTTAGTGCGAGTGTTCTTGGAACCACCTAATGCAGTTAGGATTTTACTTGATCGTGATAAGTCCATAGGTTTGGCTTGATGTTTTAGGGGTTTAAGTTTTTGCTTAAATTTGTTTAATGTCGGCGCTAGGGTTGAGCGTTCGAGCGAGTCGAGTCAAAAAATTTCGAGTTATTCGAGTTGAGTCAACATATTTTTCAACTTGAACTTTTTTTGAATTTTTTTTGATTCGAGTCGGTTTTATCGAGTTCGAGTCGAGTTCGAGTCGAGTCGAATTTTCGAGTTTTTGTATAAATTTAATTATACTATTTATAATACTATAATACATTTTGATTTTAATTTAAAACTCTCTTTATATCTACATACATATTTTTTCATATTATTTTTTACATATATAAATAAGATTTTGAATTATTATTATTATTATTATTATTATTATTATCATTAAATACCTTAGGTATGAATATTTTATTTTATTAAATTACGAGCTTCTTTAAAAAAATTATTTTTATCTAGAAAAGACCAAAACGAGATAAAAATAATAATAAATTAAATACAATAATATAAATATATAAATTAAAAATATAAAATAATTAACATAATTTAAATAATATAAAAAATATAAATTAAAATTATATTTAAAAAATAAAAAATAAATATGAAAAGTGACCATATTGTAAGGAAAAGAAAACTAAAATGTAAAAATAATAAGAAAGAGAAGATATGACTGAAAATAAAACTACATGGACTAAGTGTGTAATTAGACCTGGAAATTTTCGAGTTATTCGATTTTTCGAGTAACTCGAATTTTGGAAATTGAACTCGACTCGAAATTGAAATTTTTTCGAGTTATTCGATTCGACTCGAATAACTCGAATAACTCAACTCGAATAACTCGAAATTGAAAAAAAATCGATTTTTTCGAGTCGAGTCGAGTTTTGCTCACCCCTAAATGCCGCTACGAGTACTCTTTTCCTCCAATTAGGTTTAGGGAGGTTTTTAACGAGGCTCGTAGTTGTATTCCTTTTTACATAAAAAAAAAATTGATAATACATTATCTAAACATAAAATTAATGATTTGAAGTTAGTTTTAAAATAAAAAATATATAGATATATTAAATTTAATTACTAAAAAGATATTAAAAATATTAATCTTATTTTTATCTTTCAAATCTTGTATTATCAAATTAATAAAAATATATTTAAAAATTTTAAAACTTAAAAATACCTAATATAAATATTGAAATAATTTAGAGATTTAAATTTAATTTTAGATAAAATATAAAGTAATATAAAATAAAATATAATTTAAAAATAAAAATAAATATGTTAAAATTATCATAGAAGGTTAGATCGGGTACCTGGTTACCAAAAAATGTAACTTAAACCCAACTCAATTATCTGAAAAAATCTCGAATCAAATATCTTTTAAAGAATTACATGGTTTTTTAAGGTTCAGGTCAGAAAGTCGGATCAAATAGATCTAATATTTTTAAACACCTCTAAATTTATTAATTCAAAATAATATATTTAGGGTAAATTATACTAAAAGTAATTAAATTATTGGTTTTATTTTATTTTGACTAATAAATCAAAAGTTTAACAATTAAATCATTTTAACTATCAAATTGGCTTCAATCAAGTCACCTCTGTCGTTAACAATATTTTAGAGTTAACGACCCTTCGAATGTTGGCAACGAGCCTTAGCCTAAATAAGTAGTAGTCTTTTTTTTTGTTTATTTGGATAGAAAGGTGGGTATTAATTTTAGGGGTATTTTTGTTGGATTTTGAATATTAACTCGACATGTTTGGGTTTGTGTCGAAAAAGAAAAAGATATTTCGATATAAGTAATTGATTGTTAAAAGATTTGAAGTTAAGTTGTTGTTTCAATGATATTAAAATGGATTGATTAGATAAAAATGATTTTAATTGTGTAACGGATGAAAAGAGGGCTAGAGAAGATAAATTTTGCGAGGATAAAGTTGATTTTATGTTTTTTTATTTAAAGACGATGGTAATTATTGACTGCTCGATTTTACTCGAGTGCCTATAGAAAAGGATAAGTAGGATAAACAACCGTAATAAGATTTCATTATAAGCGTAGTTGATTCATGATGAGAATATCATAAGATTAAATGAAGAAGAATATCAGACTTAAAAAGAGATAAATATATTAATTTTATATTAAAAATAAAAAATATTAAGGATGATCAGAATAACACTTAAATAACAAAAATTTTATAACTCAAAAATATAAATGAAATAATGTTACTTTTTCAAATTTTATGACCAAATGAAATAGACGAAAACAAAAGGATCACCCGTGTAGTTACCTAAATTGAAAAACAAAGTATTAAATTCATAGCTTAAATAGTATAAGGACTAATATAATAATTTCACCATATTTATTTAGCCTACTTTGATCGCATGGCGAGAGACGTATAGGGTTCCCCTAAATTCACAATAAAACTCCCAATTTCTTCTTTCCATAAGCATTAGAACCGAATTTCTCTCGTCACCCATTCCCATTACCTCAACAATCTCGCCGTGATATGCCCCTCTTCATTTCCGAAGATGAACTATCGCTGCTCTCCGACGATGGCGCCGCGGTGGCGGAGAGGGCCGACGCCTTCATAATGGAGTTAAAACGAGAGCTGGAGATGGCGAAGGCCAAGGCCGATGCCGCCGTCATCACTGCCGAGCAAAACTGCTCTCTTCTCGAGCAGAAGTTCCTCTCCATCTCCGGTGAGTTGTCGGACCTCCAGTCTCAGAACGCACAGCTTCAATCATCTCTGGATGGCAAACTCGCGGAGCTCGCCCAGGTTCAGGCTGAGAAGCATCAGCTCCACCTCCAAACCGTAAGAATTTTACTGCTAGTTACGAGTGTTATATTATTTGTATTAGGTTATATATGTTTTTCCCTCTTTTTTTTTCTTTTCTGGAAATATATTAAATGAAGAAGATAAATTGTAATTTTTATTAGATTGGAAAAGATGGAGAGATTGAGAGGTTAACAACGGAGGTGTCGGAGCTACATAAGTCGAAGAGACAGTTGCTGGGGATGATTGAGCAGAAAGATTCGGAGATTACTGACAAGAACGCTACTATTAAGGCCTATCTCGATAAGATTGTAATTTTCTATTTCTATTTGTAACTTTTGCATCTGAATCAATTAACTTTTTCTAGAAAACTAATGGCTGGCTTTTATGATTTCAATAACAACATCAAAGATTAACTTGACCGACAATGCTGCCCAAAAGGAGTCTCGATTAAGTGAAACTGAGGCTGAGTTGGTTCGAGTACAGGCTACATGCACACGTCTTTCTCAGGTCATTTCAAGAAAATTTTCAATAGGCTTTTCCTTTGCAAGTTTATATAGATTCAAGGGTGTCTTTTCCCTTTCCATTTTTCCTGTTTTGAGGGGAAAAGAAAACTAAAATTTGGATTGAACACTGAACAGGAAAAGGAGCTTGTTGAGAGGCACAATACATGGCTTAACGAGGAGTTGACTGCCAAAGTTGACAATCTTATTGACATTCGTAGAACACATTCTGAACTTGAAGCTGATATGTCTTCTAAGCTTGCTGATGTAATTGTTTCTAAAATGTCATTCACAATATATTTTCGTTCTTCATCTTCTTACTTGTTCTTCTTTTAATTCTTTCAGGTTGAAAAGCAGTACAATGAATGCTCCAGCTCTCTAAATTGGCACAAGGAAAGAACAAAGGAACTAGAAGCTAAGCTGACATCTCTACAAGAGGTCTTTTAGACTATGTTTTACTTCCCTTCTGATTTGTTATTCCCATCACATCTCTAAAGTTTTTTTTTTTTTTTTAAACTGTGAAGGAATTGTGCTCATCAAAAGAGGTTGCTACCTCTAACGAAGAAAGGTTATCGGCTGAACTATCAATTGTGAGTACCGCAAGATTTATAATTTTATACTTGAACCTCCTGGATCATATGAGTGTTGAAAATCTAACTTGATATTTAATCATGATATGAAGAACTTTGTTTTTGCAGAGGGTACTTGATTAGTTTATTCTCTAACGTGATGTTTAATTATGATATGAATAAGTTATCTTTGCTAACGCAGTTATGATTATGATTTTGGTAAGATAATTATTGACTAGTGCATAAATGCTTTATAGTTTACTTCTGTTTAGACTGTGACTGTGGAGCCAAGGTACCAGTAGCTTTTACTGAATTCCCATATTATTGAAAATCTGCTAATATGTAATTGGTTTAGAAGAGAAGTTGAAGTTGTTTAGGCCTTTAGGGAACATCAGCTATTACCAATTCATCTGGATGACTCACGTAGAAGATGGTGCTTACTTATCCTTTCAATTGCTTAATTATTAATTTTAAATTCTTAATCTTTGGTGAAATTCACATTATTATGTGGCTTGAAATTCTATTTTAAACATATTCAAGAAAATTAAATGAATTTATCTGGTAAAGCTTTCTTTAAGGTTTACTTTCTTTCTTTTTATTCTCTCTAGTTCTTTGATTATCGTAAAGGACATGATGATTGCTTTGTATTTTACAGTATAAATATCTTGAGGATATATCTATAATGTCTTATCTTTTGTTTTGTTGGTACTAATTTGCTTATTATAATATACAATGCTCTGTAGGCAAATAAGCTAGTTGACTTATATAAAGAAAGTTCAGAGGAATGGTCCAAAAAGGCTGGGGAGCTTGAGGGAGCTATAAAAGCTTTAGAAGTAAGATTCCAGTAAATTTAGCATATTAATTTTCAGATATAGGATTTTGTTGCTCCTTTTTAAGTTTATTGTTATCACAAAACAGATGCAACTTGGTCAAGTTCAAGATGATTACAAAGATAGACTTGAGAAGGAAGTATCTGCCAAGAAACAGGTTGAAAAGGTATGATACTTTTATGTCATATTCTGGTGATTTATATATCTGTGTGTTTAGCGACAACCATTTTTTGACCTATAAAAGCATCTCATGAACAATGTATCATATTTATGGCTTTTTCCACATAAATTAATATTGAGCCATCTACTTTTCCTTTCGGCTGAGATGTTATATTAGGTTCCTTTTGGAATCAATCTTCTACTTTTCGGTTCTAATTTTTAAATATTTTTTTCTTTCTATTGACACCTATAGGAGATGACAGATCTGAAAGAGGAACTTGAGAAGTGCAAAGTCGAAATTGAAGCTGGTAGGAAAGAGAACGAGTTGAATCTACTTCAACTTGGCAATTTTACAACACAAACGTATGTTATTATTATTATTATTCAGTGAAAAGAAGACTTAAACTACAAGAGCATGTGTAGCAATGCATGTGTACTTGATTGAATCAGTTTCCTAACTACTGCATGAGTATGGAAACCTAGGTCATAGATGATTGGAATTTTTTTTGAGAACGAGGTGGGAATTTACATCAACTGACAAATATTGGGCAAATTATGGTTCTCAGTGCAATTTTGTATAGAAATATATTTAATTAAATAGAATGAATATGATCTATTTACCAGGGTTTTAGGATTGAACTAACGAAGACTGCTGTGATGTTTGTTAACTAAATGGCAATTTGGTTTGCACTACGGACCATACCAACCGTTGCTGGACTTGAATTTACAGTTGCTTTTTTTCTTAAATTCTTGATTCTTATTCTGATTTCATTTGACATCAATTGTTTACTTGATTAAAGAACACTCTCAAAATGCAGATGGATTAATTCAAATGATGATAATGACATGGTTAAGGATAATCATGCGCTTGTCCCAAAGATACCTGTTGGGGTTTCTGGAACAGCATTAGCTGCTTCTCTTCTCCGCGATGGCTGGAGTGTGAGTTTTCTTGTACTTTTAACATTTCACTCTTTCATTTCTTCTGCTTCAGTTTTTGTTTATCATGTGTTCCTTTGAGTCTTTAGCTGGCCAAAATGTATGCAAAATATCAAGAGGCTGTTGATTCTCTTCGACACGAGCAATTGGGAAGAAAGGAATCTGAATCAATATTGCAACGGGTATTGTTACCTTACCTTTTATGTTTTTTTTTCTGAAGATACTCCTGTTGTTTCCCTGTATCTTTTTTGCATGGTTATGCTTTGGCACAGTTTGCTATTCCTTAAAAAGGGTTTTACCATCTCTACTAATTGTAATAAGTTTTTTTTTTAACTCATCAACCATCCAATGCTTGCTGCTATAGCCAACCACTTGACCTAAAAATCTCCTGCATGCTCTAATCTTCACTTCCTTTTTGAATAGATTTCATAGGCATCTTGCTGTATGATTGGATTCGTTGAACTTGTTTAGAAACAGAGCTCTTTGATTCTTTGATGGCTAGAAAGAATACAAGGCATGTAGGCAGCTTTTGAGTTCATTGTGTTTTTTTGAATGATATTTTATTCTGCCACTATTATAACTTGGTCATGCACATTGCTGTGGCAATGAACATGAGTTCTTAAAGAGCCATGATCTCCAATCTTCCTGTTCTATACATTTCAATACTCTTTGATCAAACTTTTGAATCTTTGTGTGAGCTTATAAACATCACGTTCCTCATTATTTTAGGGATAAGTCTCAAAACTACACGCGAACTTTTGCCCAATGTGCATTTGACACATAAACTTTGACTTTTCTTCAATTGTATCAATGAAATTTTGATTTGTTTAATTTTCACAGACCTCTATTGCCGATATTAATGTAGCGCCATTCTATGTTTACATAAAATATATGCAAACAATTATATTTAATCAACATGAAAATAAGTTGATATATTTATCTTTTTCAAAACAATTGAACCCAGTCAATTTTTCTTGTGTATACTTGCATCAAATCAAAGTTCTCGTCTGGCATTGTATATCAGATCATGGTATGTCTAAATATGAGATTCATCCCCATTATCATAATCACAATAAAATTTTGTTACGTATGATTTCTCCAAATCAGGAAAGTTCACCTTGTTTTTACAGTCAGGCATGTGAATCGTACTGTATTCCACCATATCTAAACCACTGAGTTTGTCTTGCTAGTTGCTACTATCTTGGAATAATACTTGAACCAGAACTTGTTGTGCTGGATAAGTTGTTGCATTCTTCCCCTTGTCACCCCTCTACTTGCCTTGCCATATCTAGTGGCTCCTTGACTATATATCCCAACTTTTAGGTCATTCTTAGTGTTAATCATCTTACGGGTCAATGTTTAGTTCACTCCCATTGATCTCTAATCAAGTGACTCAAACCTGCAAGATAGCATGAAGTTGACTATTTATGTATCTTTTTAAGCCAACACTAGTATGGAGGTTAAATTAGATTGGTACTACTAAATGATGTGTTATTTTGCTTTTAGTGAATGGGATTTTTTGTTCTTTTCCCTTGTTCTGCCAGCCAACATAAATTACTTCCTCATCTTTTCAAATGCGAACTTTTGGGTCACTTGATTTACATAATATTGCAGTCACCTTCCTCGTGAACTTGAGAGACAGTAATTTATTGCTTTATTTGTCAGACCATTTCTTTCGGTTCTGCACTTGCATCCTAGTCCGCAACAATTGTTTGTCCTATCTACTGCAGATAGCAAATTTCTTAGTTCTGCATTAGGAAAAGGAGTTCCATTTTCTTCTTATTTAGTTTCATTCTTAAGTCTAGCCATTAGTAAATCAAAAAGGTCATGCCAGATTCCTAATTGAGTCTAATGGGGTTGTTGCTGTGGCTATCCTGTAATAAATCTTCAATAAGATGCCTCATCTTAGTCAGTTATATTAACTAGGCTTGATATATCCTCCCACACGTTGCCTTCTGTTTTTTAAGGATGTAAGATGTTTGTTTATTTGTTTGGAAAATTGTTTGCGATGGATAAGCTTTACTTTTGGATGTTTTCTTTTACATTTTGCTTCAATTTTCTTTGAACAGAAATGTAATACCGATTTTCACAATGCTTTTACAGGTGCTACGTGAAATAGAAGAGAAAGCATTAGTCATTATGGATGAAAGAGGTACATACTAATTCTTAGTTGATTATTATTTTATAATTTGGTGATGAGCAGTTCTATAGCATTATGGAATTTGTTCCAACAGTTAGTTTTTCGTTTGGCAATGTGCTGGATTATCTTGATTAGTTATGAAGATGGAGATGGTAACTTGTAAATATAAAATTCTGCTTTCTAGATTTGAAAGTCTCCTTCCACGTAGGTCGTAGCTAATGCTGTTTCTGGACCACATGTTACTTACAATACATGCAGTATATGAATGAGTCATGATTAATATTTTTGTTCAAACAAAGTCATGACAATAAGTGCTGTCTGTGGATGAGTCATGGCAAATCCTGCGTTCTTTTCGTAGCAAAGGAGTTGATTTGCCTTGATTTTTGTGCAGCGGAACATGAAAGAATGCTTGAGGCATATTCTGTAATCAACCAGAAATTGCAGAATTTTATGTCAGAACGCGCAAATCTTGAGAAAACAATACAGGAATTAAAGGTATGTGATTTTTTTCCCATCAAAGGACAGATATGCCTTCATTTGTTCCTGGTTTTGTGTTTATTATAGATGGTATGTGAGTTTTTTCAGGCTGATTTGAGGAGGCATGAAAGGGACAATTCCCTGGCTCAAAAGGAGATTGTTGATCTTCAAAAGCAGGTAAAGGAAAAAATGCCCTTATTGTGATGCTTAAGCCATAGTTAATTTTCTCTTCAGCATTTAAGATGGAAATTATTTATAAGGAGGGTTTATTCTCTTTTCCAAAAAAAAAAAAATGTTTCCCCCTCTCCTCTTCAAGGGGAAAGTGTCCTTTTTTATGCTTAACTGCCAATTAATCTTCTTTGCAACAGTTAAGGTGAAATTTCTATATGATAAGGGAATTTCTTCTTTCTTTTCTTTTTATTTTAAATCCTCTCCTTTTATTTCCCCCTATTTAATATGGGCCTTTGGAGCATCATACTACAAATCTCCATTAGGGTGGGTGAGCCTAGGTTTGTATAAACCCCACAACAAAATCTCATACATCACCTCTTCCACTCCTATTTTCCCTCTGTTTTCTTTTCTTTTTCTTCATCTTATTCCCAATCTTTGCTTCAATTGGTCTATAAAACTATATTTTAGTGGTGGTATCCAGTCTTGATGTGTTATAACTTTTTACACATTCTTGATGCGTGTATCCAGTCTTGGCTATATGTGATGTACACCATTTTTTTGTGTCTAAAATTCAGTGCTACTTTGTGATCTAATCAAAACACTAAGTCACTTTGAGATTATATCTATGACGAAAGATGCAATCTTTGTTTGTGTATGTGACATGTAGTTGTATCAAGAAAGGTCTAGGGATGTCAATATGGATCTTATGACCTACTAATCCCGTTTTAACTGGATGATAATACTCTAGGTGACGGTTCTTCTTAAGGAATGTCGCGACATACAACTGCGCTGTGGACCTGTTGGGAATGGTTTTCCTGGTGATGATGCAACTGTTGCTCCTGCTGATATGAGGCTGGAGCCCAATGCTGACAAAGTTATATCAGAAGTGAATATCAAATTGAAACTTTAGCTAGAATTTCTCTCCTTTTTAAGAATATCTTCCTCTCTTCAACCCCCCCCCCCCCCCCCCCCCCAACCAAAAAAATGTGCTATCTCATATGTATTTGTTTGTTTGATAGTTGACATTCAAGGATATAAATGGGTTAGTCGAGCAGAATGTCCAACTTAGGAGCCTTGTGCGAGATCTTTCTGACCAGATAGAAAGTAAAGAGATGGAGTTCAAGGTAACTAAAAATTTCTTATCATTCTATAGAGATATCGGGTTGTTTAGTTGACATACACAAGTGGGGTAAAGAGATATATAATATGTAGAAAAAGAATAAGAGAAGGCTTAGGAGAGAAATAAGAAAGAAGTAGTAGATATAGAAAAAGAATTATACTTCAATGTTTCTTGGTCAAATATCCACCATCCATAAGGTAACCAAATCCTTGAATATCATTGTACTGGTAAGCTGTATTTAGGACCTAAAAGTAAAATGAATTCCAAAATAACCGTAGAAAAGATAATAAGTTATTCTCCATCTTTGGTTCACATAAATAAGAACTTTTTTGACAAGTAGCTGTGGTTGAATATGTGACTGCAGGAAAAACTGGAATTGGAGCTCAAAAAACAAGCTGATGAAGCTGCATCAAAAGTTGCAGCAGTGTTACAGAGAGCTGAAGAGCAGGGGCGCATGATTGAATCACTGCATACCTCTGTGAGTCTCTTTATGTCCTTTTATTCTCTGATCCTTTTCTTCTTGACCGTGCTTCTAGTTTTTCTTTAGTTAATGCTTGTTTTTCAATCATTTTTCTAATGCTTAGGTTGCAATGTACAAGAAGTTATATGAGGAGGAACATAAGCTTCAACAGTCTTATTCCCCTGCAGCAGAAGCAGCTCCAGGTTCTGTTTCTATCCTTGTAATATCTTTTATACGTTTGGGCTATTGTTTGATGGAGCTTTCTGTTTTAGTTGTATGTACCTGTGCACAATGGTACATTTCAATTTTTTATACAGTTGGGCTATTGTTTGATGGAGCTTTCGGTTTTAATTGTATGTAGTGCCTGAGTGAATAATAAAAGGAGTTTTGTAGTCTCAGAGTGATGACTATATATCTAGTAGTTGGTGTTTTAGTTATTCTGTTTTAGTAGTTGCTAGTTGTACCTGTTCCGTAATCTGAAATTGGTGTTAACTGGTTGAACTTCTCTTTTGCTGTTAATGTTCATTTTTCTTCATTGGAAATAAAAAACCCTCAGTGGTGCATTTTCTTGTAGAAGGGGCTTGTGGCATGTCCATAGAATTGGATTTTGTATTTAGTAACTTCTGTAGGTATAACTTGCTGTGGTGGTTAATAACATGAGAAATCTTCTGTACAATTTTCATATTCTGCTATTGAGGGTTATATTACAGTACTGTGTTTACAATGGTACATTTCAATTTATTTAAATCTAGAATAACTTTCAATAATTACAGGTCATCAGTGGTTTCTTTTATGTTTCTATTGCACATATTAAACATGCAACTATCATAAATTGATTGCTAGGCTTCTATCAAGAGGTGAAATAATAAAATTGAAGGGTGCACATGGTTTTACTGTGGGCAAACTTGATTGCTTTTACAATTATTTAACAGTCAGATTGACTTGGTTGAATTATTGTTTTACTGTTTTGCTTTCATTTTTTTGCCTCGCTATTTTTCTATGGTTAAGTGCTCAGCTGTTTTTTTTAAATTGTTTATTTATACAACTAACATTTTTAAATAAATACATTATTGCAGATACTGGGAGGAGGGATCTCTTGCTTCTTCTTGAAGGTTCTCAGGTATCAGTCTGGGCTCTATTTTCTGCCTTGCTTCAACATTCAAAGCCCTTTACCTGGTTCTTTCTGTTTTCCAATATTATCATATAAGAGAGGGAGGGTGGTTGTGTGTGTGTGTGTGTGATTCCATTATGAAATTTGAACCTTTTGAAGACAATGTTCATAAAGTAGATGAAATTTGGTTGTAACATGGGTTAGGTGAGATGGGTTTTGTATCGGATGGTTTTTCCATTTATTAGGTAATAATGTGTGAGTTTATAAGATTATTGGTTGGATTAATTCATAATATCCAAAACAACTATGAAATTTCCTTGAAATTTTAATAACAAAATATTGTTAAAATTAAATTATATGATTTAAATTTATATTGATAAATTTTATTTAAAAAAATTAAATTTCAATTATATAAATACATATTTATATATTTTATTTTTTTATCTGCTTCATGTTTAGGCCCTTTTTAAAAAAAAATTAACATGTCATATTTATTGTGTCATACCCATGTCCTGCGTCTTAAATCGTTGACATTTTGTATCATGTTTCACAAAACAGGAAGCTAGTAAGAAAGCTCAAGAGAAAGCTACTGAACGTTTAAGATGCCTTGAAGAGGATCTAGCGAAGGCCAGGTACGTTATTATTATATTTCTCTGGACTTATATGAGCTTTAAGATAGGATTTTTTGGGATTTTATGTGTAAAGTAGGTTCATATGTCATACATTCAAACTAGTGTTGGTAGGAGACTGGGCTCCTTTTAGGATTAGGGGTCCTAGGAGACTTCCTTATTGAGATATAGTTTACTACAGCAGAGAATTTCCAGCATATTTTTTTGTGATTGTATAATGCAATTAACCTTAGATATGACTCCTAGAGAAACCTAAGTTGAAGCTTAGAATTTATTTCTTTCCCCCTTTTTCTGTATCTTAATTCCTACTTGCATATCCGGATTAGAATAGCCGCAAATCCTAGCATTGTAACTATCATATGTCAATTGGCCTCTTAATTTGTTTGATATTTGTTACTCTCTTGAAGTGGGGGAACAGTATGTATGTAATCTATGCCATAATTGCACTTGCATGATGTAAACTTTGTGTTAGTTCAAAGAAGTATTCAATTCATTTTCTTTTAATTAATATTGCTGTTGATTCTCATTCATTTCCTTATTGTCGTTCAGTGTTTGTTTGCTACTTTATCAGAGTAGTGATATGCTTGGCTGTAGTACATCAATAGACTGTGCTCTGTAAATGAGCACCCGAAGTCTCCTTTACAAGCCATTTGAAATACAAAGAAGCTACTTAAAATTTAATTTTGAAAATCCTTGTAGTCACTGAACTGACTGAAGATTATTTGTTGTACAGTGACCAGTTTAAAGCTACTTATCTTTTTCTAGATGTAGCTAAATACATTATTTTGATTTACTTAGTTTTGAGAAGTTATTCTCTTGAAGTTTGTATTAAATGTATAAGCTAAACACATTCTTCTGATTTACTTAGTTTTGAAAGGTTCTCTCTAGAAGTTCCTATCCATGCTTTGCTATGGTATTAATGGGATCACATTGGGCCATGCTCTTTCTTTTGCAGTTATTAAGCTTTATAGCTTCTTGTCTATGACAACTTCTGCACCTTTGCGTTGTTGTAGTGTTGTGAAATTGCTGCAACAGTCACCTTTTCTAATTCCTTTTTTCCTTGTTGAAACAGCTGATCGTTAACTTCTGTGTTATCTTTGATTGACAGGGGTGAGATTATATGTTTACGGTCAGAGCGTGACAAGTTGGCTCTTGAAGCAAATTTTGCAAAAGAAAAACTCGAAAGCGTCATGAAAGAAGCTGAGCACGAGGTGATTGGTTCCATCAAACCCTTTATTTCCCCATTTAATGAAACATTCTCTCTACTATTCGTTATTCTTTTTTAGTATTTCTTTAGTTTATGTCTGTTGAAATGTGATGTTCTAATTCTTTATTGCATTTGGAACATCATAGAGGAATAAAATCAACGGTGTTCTGGCAAGAAATGTGGAGTTCTCACAATTGATTATTGACTACCAAAAGAAGCTACGTGAAAGTTCTGAATCTTTAAATGTTGCTGAGGAGTGCTCCCGGAAATTGACAATGGAGGTAATTGTTTTGTTTGAGAACCTTTGTCATTATGAATTGCTGATTTATATTTTGTGTTTGGCAAGCTTTGTTGTTCTGACTGTTGCGAATGTTGCTGTTTATATATTTTGGTTCTTAATAGGCATCTATATTGAAACAAGAAAAAGAGATGTTAGCAAATGCTGAAAGGAGAGCATGTGATGAAGTTCGCAGCTTGTCAGAGAGAGTTTATCGTCTGCAGGTACATAGTGTGATTGATTTGGGCTTTATTTCCTTGTTGCTTTTAAACTGGATTTCACTAATGTAAAAATTGCTATAAAAGCTAAAGCAAATGATAGCAAAAAACATAATTGACTAAGAATGAACAAATGACTAAAATGAAATACTAAGTTTTACATAATTGTTCTACAGAGAAGTTGATTCCCCCCCCCCCCCCCTGGAATCATATATTGTTTGTGCCTTTTCTATCCGAACGCCATTTTTGTTTTTGTTTCCAAAATGAAGACCCGAACATCCTTTTCTTTCACATTTTGTTGGTACCAACATATGTTCTAATGTAATTTATATGCAGGCTAGTTTGGATACTATACAGAGTGCAGAGGAAGTTCGTGAGGTAACAAGGTTTAATCATTTGTTGTGATAATATGTTTGTTCCCTCATCGGCACGTACTTGACACATATATTGGTTTTATCTTCTTATCTAAATGCTTTCTAGGAAACAAGAGCTTTGGAGAGAAGAAAGCAAGAGGAGCATGTTAAACAAATAGAGGTGTGTCTGGATTAGTTTGCATTATTAAAGATATCTTGTGGAAAATTGAGTTGCAGATGTTTGGTCAAATATCTTTTTTGTGAAATCTTTTCTACATTAAACGAAATACTGACGTGTGTCTTTTCATGACCAACTTTTTGTCCCATCCAAATTTTGTAGAAAGAATGGGCTGAAGCTAAGAAACAGGTGCAAGAAGAGAGAGATAATGTTCGTACTCTCATATCTGATCGTGAGCAGACTCTGAAAAACGCCATGAAACAAGTTGAAGATATGGGAAAAGAATTGGCTAATGCTTTGCATGCTTGTTCCTCTGCCGAGGCAAGGGCTGCTATTTCTGAGGTAATATCATCTGTTTAACTCTATTTGAATTATTGCACTATTTTGTTTGTATTTAGAGTAGGTGTTTTATGTGCTTCCCTTTTGCAGTCATTGAAGATCTCCCCCCCCCCCTAGTGGAGTTTTTATTCTAATGTTTTTATTATATATTTTTATCAGGCCAAACTTGCTGATCTGGAGAAAAAGCTTAAATCTTCTGAGGTAATGTTGGGGAAAACTCTCTTTCTATTCATATCATTAATCATTATGACCTAATCTAGATTTCAATTTTATATCTGAGATCAAACTTGAGCCTCAATGCCCTTTTTTTTATTATAAAACATTTGTTGACCGCTACTTCACCATTTTCTATGCCAATATGTCTTTTTAAACAATTGAAAGAGAAAAGAATCATTAATTGAATTATATTCAAATGGATGTACATTAAAAAATTTCCATATCTCCATGGGATTAAGTTCTGCAGGGCTTTGATTAATGAGGAAAATGCTTTTCTTTTATGAATGTAGCAGTATCAGGTAATTAATTTGGGGAAAGCTGTTATTTATAGCTTGTCACTTGTCAGTGTTATTATATTCCCATGCTTCAATGATTAAATTTTCTTGTTGCTAGAGCATGAATTCAAATGATGCTCATGGAAATTAATCCTATTTAGTTTTAACTTTTTTTTTTCAATATAATCTTGATCTCTCATTGTTAATATTACAGTATTTAGATATTGGTATAAAGGGTTTCTTCTTTATTCATTCCCTTACTGTTCTTTACTGCTTTCGATTCATCCTTCTTCCTGTTTGCCCTCCCCCTCCCCTCCCTTCTACAATATTTTTGCATTACTTAATATTTTTCCTTCATATCTGATTTGGATTTCTTGTCCTATTTTCTGGTACTCTGATGCAGAGTTTTGCAATAGATGGTGGTACACCCTTCAGTGTTTCAACAAAAGAGGTTAGTATTTCTCAGTCATCTGTTTGATTGCCTCTAATGATACTCTTACTTAAGTGTGTATTACCCGTCTCTAGTGCTTCGTGCTTGCCAAATTTTGTATGGCCACTCTGGCATTTGATCTTTTTACAGACAAAACAGTCGTTGCAGTAATTTGTGAAATGTTAGAGCAACCAATTTTTTGTTGTCAAGGAAAAAATTGAGAGTACATATGGAAAGCAAGTCCATCTGTTTTAGACTAACCCATGAAACTAAGTTAATATTAATATTTTTACAAAGGCAATGTTTCCTCCAGAAAGAAATGATAGTGGAGAAAATTGGGAGTACATATGGACTGAAGTCCAGCTGTTTTAGACTAACCCATGAAATTAATATCCAGTGTACCATTCAATGGACAGAATGGTTAATATTAACATTTTTGCAAAGGCAATGTTTCCTCCAGAAAAAAAAAATGATATTCTTGACTCGCTTTGTACATGATACTTTCGACTTGTTGCATAATTCTCCTAGGAACCAAACCGAATGCAGATCCTTTTTCTCGGTTAAGTGAGGCTCTAGATTCTGGTGTTACATAGTTTGTTATCAAGTTTGTCTTAAATCAAAACAATATGGGAGAACTTTTCATTCTTCATGAATAGTCTTGTGTGGCTGTGCCTTCTCATGTCCAATTTAACTTTTGAAATATGTATTACAAGTAGCATTGTCATTTTGGATTAAAAATCTGACTCATTTAGTTTACAGCTTCCATATTGTAGAGCCTATGTTCTTTATATGGATTGTATATTTATGTGTTGCCATATTACAACCAAGTATGTTACACAGAACTTGAGATGGAAAAAGCTGAAGGCTGATTCATGCCTGATGCAGTCTGAATCTTGAAGAACTAATACCAAACAAGGGTTAATCAAAAAATTTGTGTGAATTTCTTCGTGGAATCTGGACTTCATGGATAAAATCTGGAACAGTGCATGCTTATTCACTTGACTATGTTAACTATTGTTTCACATTTCCGTAAGCATCTTGAATTTATCTGAATTCTTTGTTAAAATTCTGTTTCTTCGTTTGAATTCTGACTTCATTTGATGAAATATTTTGTGATTTGCTATTCTGTTCAATTTTCTCCAAGTTCTTACACTGATGAATTGAATATTTTCTTCTAATGTTGGTTTCCCTGGTTTGGATAAATACCTGCAGGCGGCAGACTTGCCAATGACAAAGGAAGAGATGGAGAAACTAAAGGAGGAGGCAAAAGTTGACAGGGATCACATGCTACAGGTTGTCTAAGTTTTTAGTATTTTCAGGTTTTAATATGCAATAGAATTTATGTTCATATTATGACATGTTGCTTTGCAGTATAAGAACATAGCACAAGCCAATGAAGATGCATTGAAGCAGATTGAACTGGCACATGAAAATTTTAAGATTCAGGTATTTGCTGTATTTTATCTTTTGGTAGATGAACGTTTTGTGACTTCTTAGCTAATATGCTATATATAATATGTGTGTGAATATATAATATAAAATATTTGTTTTAATTAATTTGCAGGCTGAAAAGTTGAAAAAATCTTTAGAAGCAGAGCTTGTTTCACTTAGGGAGAGGGTTTCTGAACTTGAGAATGAATCTTCTTTGAAATCAGAGGAAGTAGCCTCTGCAACTGCAGTAAAGGAAGAAGCTCTTTCGTCTGCATTAGCAGAAATTACAAGTTTAAAGGAGGAAACAGCAGTTAGAAGGTCAATTTTTTTGCTGTATGTTACATGGTTACATATTTTAGTTATATATGAATTGATTTCTGATATACTGAGCTTTGCTTCTAGTTCTCATATTATGGTACTGGAGACTCAAATTTCTTCTATGAAAGAAAACCTGGATAATGAGCACGAGAAGTGGCGTTCAGCTCAAGCCAATTATGAAAGACAGGTTTGCTTAATGCACACAAAGTTGTCTAGATAATATCTACTTTGTCAGATTGTCAACCAATGAACTGATGTTTTAGGGGTGTAAAAGAACCGAGTCTAGCTTAGTTTTCCTTTGCTCGAGCTCTGCCACAGCTAAAATAATTGATAACATTAGGAGACAGCCCAAAAAGTATTTATGAAAACTTTTTTCCTTGTTGTCTTGTTAACAATATGGTGTTTCAATACAAAACTGAAACTGGAAAATTTCTTCTCCAACTATAATTCAGTTCATGTTCGGCTAGTTTATTTACTGAGCCTTGAAATCTTGTTTGACATACCAAACAAATAAAAAAACATAAACCATAGTTGTTCTGATAGTGTAGGGCATTGTTCTTAATTAAAGATGAAATATCTATCTTTTAAAATTGCACTATCGAAACAATTGTGGTTTATGTTTGATTGACCTGACAAACAAACCTAAAAATAGTGCCAGGGCATTGTTCTTAATTAAATATGATGTGTCTCTCTTTTAAAATTGCCGATATGGTTTGTGTCAAGGTGCTTATATTTTCATATTAAGATATACAGTACCTTTTATTTTTGATACTGTAAGGTGATTTTCTGCAGTATTGGAGTCAACTTTTTTGTTACATGTTTTTGAGTATATTATATACAAATATATGTTCTTTTGTGTATGTTTGTTTGCTCTTGGTATTAGTAGCTTGAGTACATTTTTGGCACTTTACTTATGGGTTAGTACAAGAGTTCCTAGTTTTTGATGGTACCTTTCATCTTTGACCACACTGGTAATATGTTTGCGTGTACTTGCTCTAGATTCCTTACTGTAAGCTTATATTGCCTTGCTTAGTTGCTTTGTCCTCTTCCATGTATTACTTTCCCTGAATCAGAGATTACATGGTTAAATTCTCAAGATATCCCTATTAAGCAATGCAAAATGCTTGTGTTTGTTAGGCATTTATTTGAAGGGAATGTTCAAATCATGTGCCTGAAAAGAAAGCTCTTTGTCTGTTTAGCTATGTCTATATGGGGGCTTTTGAATTTTTTCAGCTTTTACATGTTCTCTTTGATGACAACTATTCAGGATCATGTAATGCTATTGATTCTTTGATTGTATCCTTTTTGTATAGGTTATTCTACAAGCGGAGACCATTCAGGAATTGACTAAAACTTCGCAAGAATTGGCTTTACTGAAAGAGGAAGCATCTGAGTTGCGTAAAGTGGCTGATGCCCGCAGAAGTGAAAATGTACGTTATGTGTCTTTTCTTTTTTCCTTTTTTTGCATATCCAATTTTTTTGCCTTGTGTGTGCGTGTGTGTGTGTGTGTGTGTGTGTGTGTGTGTGTGTGGAAATGAGCGCACCTTTGTCAAGCCTGGCTAGGATGACTGGCTGAGGCTCATGTTATGTTATCCTAGTAGTTAGAGCTTGAACTTGTATGGGTTTAAGTGGTTTGAATGTTTAGCTCAAGCTCAGCGGAAACAGAAAACCCATGAGTTAAATGCAAAAAAAATGACTGATATAATAAACCTACGTTTTACGTGTAAGCTTTTTGCACATCATAAATGCTGAATATAAATACCTGTCAACATGTATTTCTGATTTTTATGATTTAATATAGGCTATTAAGTTGGGGGATTTGAGATTACATTCCTTTAGTAGATATTTTCGTGTTACATTGTACAATCTGCAGCCATACAGATTTTAAGTTTCATCACGTGGTTTTATGATTTAGATCTTTCTGTTTGTTGGTTGAAATTTGTATTATGACTTGATTGCCTGAATATGCTCTTTCCAGGCTGAACTTAAGGCTAAGTGGGAGATGGAGAAATCAATTCTTGAGGTATCCAGGAAAGAAACTGAGAAGAAATATAATGAACTTAATGAGCAGGTCATTGTTCTGACAACTTTTTTATTACTTTTTGTTCTACTCCTTACTCTTTTCTCTGCTCTTATTCTCACTGGTGCAGTAATTTCAATACTCTAATTGTAGATGCAGGTACCAGGTTGTAGAATTAAACTCATGAAACATGGTTCTTTTCCTAATGAATCTTTATTCCCAACATTATATGTTAAGACTTGAGAGTAAAATGCGTTTAGGGTAATATAGTTTCCGTGTTAATTTAAACATATGGTAATACAGTCACAGGAATTGCGTGTTACACTGCTCAGATGTTAATTGAGACTCTGATACTCAGTTTCTAATCTTGTTGTGTTCTACCTTGAATTATCTGTTCTATTGTTGACATCGGTGTGTGACAGTGTTTGGCGCTTGGAATTTATTTTCCCCTGAGCATGGGTCATTATAGTGAAAATTTCAACCATGAAATGTACATTTTAGTTTTACAGTATTATTTTGCTCAAAATGAAATTATGTGTTTGAGTATATCCTCTCTTTTTTTCCTACTCTAGAATATATTTCTAATTTTATTTTAATGCAAAAGGCTAGAAAATGCAGTTTTGTACGAACGTTAGTATGATCCTCTATCTTGTGTTGTTCAGAACAAGATATTGCACAGTCGGATTGAAGCTATGCATATCCAGTTGGCTGAGAAAGATCATGGTTCTTTTCCAGATTCGCATGGGGATTCTGGTTTGCAGAATGTAATTAATTATCTCCGACGTACGAAAGAAATAGTAAGTTATCTTCTTTTTCTAGATTCTCTCTTTCTGTCTTTCCCTTGCTGCCTTTTATTCGCTGGTGATCTGTGATTTTTAATAGGCAGAAACAGAGATATCTTTATTGAAGCAGGAGAAGTTACGGTTGCAATCACAAGTTAGTAATTCCTTTCCATAATATTAACTGAATTTCAGATTTGATGTTTAGTGGCATATTATGTTGTAGTCAGTTCTAGTTTCCTATCTACCTGTTGTGTTTTTGTCTTTAGTTCAGAAAAGAACTTTTCAGGTTATTATCCAAATTTTCTTTTAAAGATATTTCCCCCCACTCGACGACTTAACAAATTTGTTTTATTTTTCTTAGTTGAAAACTCTGCCATAATGGCCTTTGATCACAACTACAATGTAGATATGATTGGTTTCACATTTTTTGTTTGTCAGAAGAGGCTTGTGCGATGACATTGTATATAATATAGTGTTGGATTCATAACTGAGTAGAAGTTCTGTTTTTGTTAAATGAACCAAGTTCCCTTGCATTTATTTTGTAGCTTGAGAATGCTCTTAAGGCAGAAGAAAATGTCAAAGCCACACTTAATGCTGAGCGTTCCAATTCAAGAGCAGTTTTGATGACCGAGGATGAGATCAAGTCTTTACAACACCAGGTTAAATCTTGTTGCCAAAATAGTTACCTTAGGGACATTCAACTCCCCCCCCCCCCCTCCCTTTATATAGTTTTCTTTTCCTTAATATCATGACAATTTCAGTACCCTTTCAGAGACCTAGCATTTATTATGTTATCATGATGTAATAATGTTCCCTATTTCTTTTAATATTGCCCTTGTGTAATAATTTTGTTCCTAAAGACCTGATAGTTAAATTATGTAATCTTTTCAGATTAGGGAAATGAATTTACTCCGGGAAAGCAACATGCAGCTTAGAGAGGAGAACAAGCACAATTTTGAGGAATGCCAAGTATGTCTTTGGAGGAAACCTGGCATGTTAGGCCTAGGATTGTTTTGGGGGAAGCACAATTTGGCTGTTTTTTGGGGATTACTTGTATTTATTTATTTATTATATTTGTCATTTTACAAGCTTACCTTTTTTGCTTATAGAAATTACGTGAGGTGGCTCATAAAAGTAAGATTGAATCTGAAGCACTAGAGAGTCAGCTGATGGAGAAGCAATTTGAGCTTGAAGCTTCTAAAAGGGAAATTGAAAAACATCAGGCAGAGAGAGATATCTTGGAAAAGAGGGTCTCTGAGGTAAGAACACAGGTTAAAGTGTAGACTGCTATTTTTGTCTTTCTTGCGCCATTTTAACATTTACTTCTTCTGTGAAGTTACTTGAGAGATGTAGAAACATTGATGTGGAAGAGTATGATCGTCTGAAAAATGATGTTCAGCAGAAGGAGGTAAGATGAACTTTTATTAACAAATATCACTTCCAACAAGTATTTGAAATGCAATTTGTGAATGTAAACTTTAGGATCACATTGATATGGTCTTTGTAAGAGATCTAGTTATGGAACGATGCAAGAACAAATCTGACTTAGTGTGGGGAAGATTAGGAGTTTAGGAGGAGATTTTCTTTTGCACACCTACGTAGGTTCTTAAGTGAGAACCTGCAGTCTTTTCAATTGAAGTGTCCAAAATCTGGAATAATTTTCTGCTTAACTTTTATTGAAATCAAATAACCTTAAATACTACTTGGTGGATAACCACCCTTAAAACAAGGAAAGACATGAAAAAGTTGAAGCATGTCATAATGCTGCTGGAATGGGAAAGCGCAGGCATGTCCTCCTAAGTGGCAAACATGGAAACAGGAAAACATGGAAACACATCGAAATTGTGCCTTCACTTAGGCAACATAAATGATTTTAGCACCTAGAAAACATCTTGTTCCTTTGACAGCACTGAAAATCTATGCTGAAAACAACATGCTTTAAGAATTCACTTCTATGCTAAACAGTGAGAACGATGTCGGAACTGGTATGCTGATTTTAAGGTTTCTTTAGTAAACTGATCTGCTAATCTATTGATCTGTAAATAGACAGTGGTTGTAAGTTTCTAGTTGCTCATGTCGTTGCTTTTTTATTTGGTTTCTGACGTGTATTTTATTTTCCTCCAGGAAAAGTTGAAAGAGAAGGATGCTCAGATAGAAGAGATGACAAACCTTCTGGCTAAGAAGCAGGATATAATATCAAAATTGGAACAAGATCTTGCAAACAGCAAGTCAGAGCTCAATGAGAAGGATAAAAAGTTGAATGATATTTTGCAATTAGAGGTACAAGTGTTCTCTTTTCTGTAATTTAAGCCATCAAATTTTAGGCTTCATTTTAGGTGTAAACAATATTTCACTGTATTATGTCTTGTGTAGGCTAATCTGAAGTCGGATATGGAGAAGCAGAAGAAGCTTTTCGTTCAATTTAAGGTTGTGATAAAGTGGAAAGTATTACTTATATACATCTTCTTGGTATTTTCACATAACATTTTTTAATTCTCTCAGAGGAGAGCTGAGAATTTTGCAAAAGAAAAGGATCAAATAAGCAAAGAAAACCAAGCACTTTCAAAACTGGTGGAGGAATTAAAACAAGGTAGGAGTTCTCTTGGAATTGTTTGATATTATCAAGGCATCTTGTTAACTTTGAATTCTTCAAAGAAGGTAGAAGGTCGGGTAGCGATATTACTGGTGATCAAGTCATGAAGGAAAAAGAGGAGAAAGACACTAGAATACAGGTGCTTAAGCTGATTTTTCTGCTGTTATCTTTTTCTTGTTTTCCTTGTTTGTCTATAAATTTTTCTTCCAAAATATTTACACAGATTCTGGAGAAAACTGTTGAGAGACAAAGAGAAGAGTTGAAGAAAGAAAAGGATGAACATCAGAATGAGAAAGCAAAACGTATCAAGTGTGAACGGACTATTATGGAAGCAGTCAGGAAATCTGAAAAGGTTTGTGGATTTGTTTTTAGAGCATATTTTTCCTCATGTAATGCAATGGTTGTCAGTGGTTAATATACTTGTTAGATACTTGAACTCAATTTGGTCATTGTCACTCAAAGCTTGAGCTTGAGTTACCAAGTGATTTGAGTTCAATATTCGTAATCCCTGGTCCAAGTTTTATTATTATATAATTATGATATGATATGATATGATATGCACCGGCGGTGAAATTTTTAACTCCACAAGAGTTAAAAAAGCTAAATCAGGTGCTTAGATGATATTTAAAATTAAATAAATGGTAAGTGGCAGATTTTTAGTCTGCTTTTGGAGTTAAATTTTCTCCACTGCCTTTGTGCCAAATAATAATCATATATTATATATGAAGAAGATGATGAAGGCTATAAAAATGTGATTAATCATGTTTTAATCATGCTCCACTTGCACATGATTTTATAGCTTGTCAATTCGGGCACAAAGAATGAAGTTTGAACTTAATCAAATTTAGTTTTACGTATTTATGGACCTAATTGAATGAGATCAGAGAACATGGTTTCTTTCTCAAGTTGAACACAAACTAGAAAAATATTACTCTATTGAGTTTGAGCTATGTACACCTAAGCAGAACACAGTATTCTGGTGTGAATTTCAAAAATTAAGATTAATGACATGCTTTTCCCTTAATTTTGCTCTTGTTTTATGTTGGTTTTTGTGTGGTTTCCTTTTGATGTTTGACAGGGAAAAGCAACCGTTTTAAGTGAGTTTGAGAAGTATCAACTGGCTTTGAAGCGTATCTCTGAAGAACTAGAAAAACTCAAACATGCTGAGGGCAATCTTCCTCAGGTAATAGAAGTTGCCAGGTTTATCGATTATTAGTTTTCTCAATTTGGTTTGGTTAGTAAAAGGGCCTGGTTCCTTCTGTTAATCATTTGACTTGTCAATTTTACTCCATGTACTTTTATTTCATTTCACTGAAAAATAAAATGGAAGAAAAAGTGAAAGAAGAACTTTCTTTTGCAAGAGGAAAGATGACGCACGTACACCAAAAAAAAAGAGATTTACGGTGCTTTTTGTTTTCTTCCCCATTTCCCCTAATTTATTAACGGAAAATTAGAGTTTCATCTGTTTATTTTTCTTTTCTCCTGTGTCAATTTGTTAATTGCCTTTCAAAAAGTGGTTCTTGAACGGAAACACTAATTAATTGTCGAGAGGGACATGGGGCTACAATCTTACTTTGAGAGTAAAGGCAAAAAACCAATCTTTCCTTGGTCCTATGGTTTTTCACATTTGTATGACCTGTATTTTCATACCTTGAATTTGGTTTAGAAAAAAGGACACATACCCCCTTTTTCATGCCTACTTGTTTTAAATACTTCCCAACGAAATATCTTGTGAATTGTATAAGTCATGTTTCTTACTGGATTTAACTTTTACAGGGTACCTCAGTGGTTCAGCTTCTTTCTGGCACCATCTCTGATGATCATGCATCTCCGTATCTGTCTGCTGCAGAGGATTTTGAGAGAGTAGCACGTTCTATTCTAAATGAACTTGGAGGTGGCTCCAGTTCAGGAGATTTTCCTTCTGTTGACAGTTCTGCAGCCATGTTAACAGGTGTCTCTTCCGAAAATCATGGCTTCGTTTCTTCTTTCTCTGCCCTTTGTGTGATAAGCTCATTTCTTTTTCAGGCACAGCAGTTCCGGATCAGGGTCCTGTTACTACATCGTCAACTGTTCCTGTTACTACAACGTCAACTGTTCCTGTTACTACATCCTCAACTGTTCCTGTTACAAGTCAGCATCAACCAGCTAAAGCATCCGAAGAGAGGAAATCTTTTGTACCTAAAACCAATACTGAAACTCGTAAAACAGGGAGGAAGCTTGTCCGCCCACGTTTTGTCAAAGCTGAAGAGCGACAAGGTGATGTTGAGATGTCAGAAGCATCACATGATGCTGATGCTCAAGTAACTCAACAATCAGCTCGCAAACGTCAGGCTTCTGCCACAACCGAGTTGAGTGAGGATTTTCCGGTTCCTGGGGAGATGAGCGCTGATGTGGTTACACCTGCTCTTAAAAAATCTAAGGGTCCAGATTCTGGACAAGAGGCTGCCGAAGGTCAAGCTGCTGCACTCTTGGAAAATCTTGGAGCTCCACAAGTAACTGAAGAAGCTGATGAGACTGCTGATGATACAACTCTAGGTTCAACTGAGGAGATTGTTGATGTGGAGAAGGAAGAGGCTGACGCAATGGAGGAAAACTTAGAAGAGTCACCTCAGGTAGATGGGACGAGTGAAGTTGGATTGCAGGAAAATAAAAACAATGTGTCAGACGAGCTCTTGGATAAGCCAAGTGGAAACGAGATGATAACTGATGAAGAACCAAGGAATCCAGCTGTGCAAGAAAGCCAACAGCCTCTGCTAGAAACTGAAAGTGAGAAGGAAGAAGGCGAACTGGACTCAGAGGTAGCAGCAGATACTGAAGGAGGTACTGATGTGCATAATGTTGCGGGATCCTCTGAGGTTGGTGGAACAGAGCTAGTTTCATCTCCTCTGTCTTCACCTTCAAGGGTTGACGATGAAGCTCTAGTTACTGCTGCAGAAGGCGATAACTCTCCTGACACTGTAATCGATGATAAGAATGATGAAGGTGACATAGGTGAAGAGACTGTCGGTGAAGGATTTGAAAAATCCAACGATGGTAACGAGCAGAATGCAATAGAGACAGATCCAACACCCGAAGCTGCCACTGCAGCTGTTGTTTCCTCTGTCACTAATGAGAGTGGTGCAACGAGCGGTCCACCAGAGGGTGAGGTCTCAAAAAACACAGGTAGTTCAAGCGGTACAACTGCAACCGACACAGAGGGTGAGGTGAAACAGACGTCTCCCATAAGTGGGACCGGAAGCGGAAACAGTGCAACCCCAACATTGGTAAATCTTCAAGAGAGAGCCAGAGAAAGAGCCATGTTAAGACAGGCAGGAGTAATTGGTCCTTCTACCACTTCAAGTAGAGGTCGCGGAAGAGTTGCAATTCGTGGTCGAGGTGCCAGGGGTCGCGGTGTGCGTGGTGGAAGAGCAGGCGGAGCAGGACCACAAAATCCTGATCAACAGTGAGGAGACTGGAGACGTGAGATACAGAGATGGTGAGATTAGAGGATGCACTCTACGCTCTTGTTTTTTCCTTTTAAAAATATATTTTTGGTGTGGAAAACGTGGATTTTGACACATTCTAACTCTATGCTCTTGTTTTTTTTCTCTTTTTTCACCTTACTGTTGATTTTGACACCCTAATCATACCCATGCCTAGGATACGAACAAATTCCTAAACAAACACGCAGATTATGAAGCATTAGGATAAAAACATAGTTTTTATTAGAAATAATCTATACAATTTTATTCAATTATAAGTTTACATAATTAACGTTGGGGTAATTGTTAAAATACGTTTCGATACATCTTGAAATTGTTTTACTTTTAAGAAAATGTATTTTTTGTACACGGGCATAAGTTGATTTTTTATATATAGGCTCGATCTACTTGGAACAAAATTAATTATATTTTTAAGAACATATCCTGCATTCTATCCATTAGATGAAAACTTAAGATTGATTTATTTTTAAATTTTGTATTCAAAACTTTACTTACAGTCATAATTAAAATTTAGATTGATCGTATAATTTTTTATTGACTAAAAATCAGTTGATTTGACATCCAAACCATATAGGTTTAATGAAAAAGTTAAATAATTAAAATAAACTTAATTAGTTGATAAATAGATTAGATAATGATGATTATATTAAAAGAAAATCAAGTTGATCCAAACCATATAGGTTTAATGAAAAGTTAAATAATTAAAACCATATAAGTTTAATGAAAAAGTTAAATAATTAAATTAAATTAAATTGATAAATAGATTAAACAATGATGACTATATTACTAGAAAATCAAGTTGATAGAAATTGAGAACAAAAAATAATTGTTTTTATAAAACTAATTTTTAATTATTATAATAGAAAAGTTATAATTTGATAGATAAACATATAAATTCATTATAATTTTATAAAAATCAAAGGAAGGTTAAAGGTGTGTCTGTATAATTTTACCATCTTGGGAGGGGTTGGACGGACTTCACCTGTGGAATGTACCAATGAACCGTGACGAAAGTATGTTTATAGTGGGAGAAGTTGGTTGTCTCTTTCACCATATTTTTTTATCTTTCGTTTATTTTTTAACCTTAATTTTTAATTACAATTTTATCATTGTCGATGAGATATTGATCCAATAACAAGATTAATTATGATTTTAAACATTTTAAGATACTTTAAGTTTTATCTTTTAAGAGTTTAAAGTTAAAGTTTGAGGTTTAAGGCCAGATTCTGTAATAATTGATTCCTAATTATAATGATTCTAATCTATTTTATATAGTTAAATTAGACTAACTAAACCGCAAGTAACCGACTTCCCAGCTACCAAAAGGCAAAGGTACAAAGAATCATGCCTGTAGACTGACACCACCAGTCCACCCGGTAAGATGGGAAGGTAAGGGATAATGTATTATATGGTCATGACATACTTTGGATTAATTAAAATAAAACCCTAAAACTCTAAAGATAACGTAGATGATGACGTCTTCTCTTTATCCCTTTGTACTTGTCATTAGTGATGAGGCAGTGTTTGGCCATGGCAGACATATTTTTAGGAGAGATTATATTATAGATTCGATTTATTATGTTCCTAACTAATAAAAATTATTCATTGCACTACTCATCAGTGAAAATTTATTAGTTAAAAAAATAAGTTAAAAATTAATGATAAAATGTATAGTTATAATTGGATGAGATCATAACTGACGTGATGAGTCGATCTATAATATAATTTCTCTATTTTCAAGAAGGTGTCTGTCTGTCTCTTCATCCTCTTGATTCATCCCTGATATTATGTTTTTGTTAGATTTGTTGTTTTTGGAATGTGTCTGATTCATTCCCTTGCCTTCTTAAACTTTGTATCTTAGATTCGTTAAAGACTCCAGCGCTTTATGCTTTTGCCTTGCCTTCGGATCTTCTTTGTCAATCCCTTATCAACGGATGTAAAAAACTATACATCGTACATTTTTTAACCCGGGTCTCTTAAGATAAATGATAAACATTATTATTTTTTTCACTAAAATCACTTGTTGGGTTCAAAAAATAAAACGTTTAAAATTAGACGAACATCATTTTTAGAATACTTTTATACTTATTTTCTTGGTTGTCCTATCGATTTTCCAAGTTTTTGTCTTGATTAATCTAAATTGACTTTCATCGTACACTTATTTTTTATGGGTGAATATCTCAGTAAGATTTTTTACGTATACAAATCTCAAACACGAAACATACTTAAATGATCTCAAATTACTTACTATTAAGACAAATCCCATTGATTATTTCTTTACACTTAATTAAATATCAAATAATATTTTTTTATAAAATAATAATAATTTTACACCATTTCGCTTTATAAAATTTATTTTTAAGTATACTGCTTCATTTTTAAATATATTACCTCCTCTCGTATCATGTGATTTGAATCTCTATATAAAAATATAATACCTCTATTTAATAAAAAAATTAAAAAAAAACGACCGTCCTCTTTTATCAGAAACTTGGCGACGTATACACTTGCACTCAATTACGCTTTTATTACACGCATCAGAAGACTTTGAGGATAACTTTTCATAACAATCTTCCCATTTTGTATCATTCTTGACCCTATCAGCAATTTCATCGAGGTCAGGCACCTCATAATTTTAATTCTCTTCATAATTAATTATTTGTTGTTTTTGGACGCTAGTTGAATATTTTAGCCTTGATAACCCATTTATACCTTCTATAGTTTTTCCCTTATCTAGATCCCTAAACCCAAGCATGGCTACTATCTGGCTGAACGTGTTCTTCTACACCAATACAATGTCTTCTTTGAAATCCTTCTCTATCTTTCCAGTCTATCCTATGTAATCTTATGATCGGTTTCAAGCATGGTCACTCTATCTTCTATGGCTTTTATTTTAAAACAAGTATAATACTTGTGTGAAGTTTTATCTATTTTAAAATTTCTATTATATGATTTTTTGGTTAATCTCTTATTATATGTATGCATGTAATGATGCAAAAATAAACAAATGTAAATAAACAAAATATAAATGCATGAATAAAAATGAAGGGCCATCAATTCCATAAATAGTTGCTCATAAAAGAAGCTTTTATTGGATGCTAAAGATCCTTATTACAAAAAGAAAATTTAATAAGTCTACGAATACATCTAAATTGGGGACCTAGTTCTTTTATCTCTTATATCAACCATATGAGTCTTGGTCCCACTCCCTCTACTGGCGTGATGTACTTGCGAAGAGATGTAGCTTTATTGGCTAACATCATCACATATTTGGCTACATCATGAACCTGGGTCATAACACATCTATTGAATTCAACCTTTTTTAGAAACTCATAGCATTGTCCCCGAGTTGATTAAATTAATAATCATTGCCTCATTCATTAATATCTTCAAGAACTAGAATCTTCGTTCTTTATTTCTGAATAATATTTTTCATAGCCTCTACTTGCTTCTTCAGCATCTTATTTTATTTTGAGTAGCCTAAAGCCCAGTGTAAGTGCGACGAATTCAAAGCGTATGAAGAGGTTGATTTAGGTATGCTACCTTGGCTTGCAAGTCAACCACGCCAGTTTGGCTTTGCTTTAGCTTTTTATTGGTTGTATCAAACAAAGACTGCAACTCTCTCACGCGGATTTTATTGTCATTGGTCTTTCTCTTCCATGTAGCTACACTCTTATTCTCTATTTCATGGACTCGTTTGTTACTACTGCCGACTTGTTTTCCATTATTCTTCTTCTCATTTATCATCATTGTTTATAATTTTCAATTTCCTTCCTGTCACACTCTCTTTCATTTCCTACAGCTTGCTCAATCTCTTGCTTTCACTGCTCAAGAGTATTCCTTAAATCTGTATTTCAAACTTTTGTTTGGAACTTGAGGAAATCAATTTTCTAGATCTCAAATTTCTCTTCAAAGTCCTTCTATAACTTTACAATTCGATTTGTCTCTCCTTTATGCTTTCCAAATCCAAACTTATCTCACATAAGTCTCTTGTGAGCTGATCTTGTAGAAATTCTATCTTATCCTTATTGAAAGGTTTAGGGTTTAGGGTTCATGATTTAGGGTTTATGGTTTAGGATTTAGATTTTAGGGTTCAAGGTTTAAGGTTCAAGGTTTAGAATTTAGGGTTAGGGTTTAGGTTTAGGGTTTAAGATTTAGGGTTAAGGTTTAGGGTTTAGGGTTAAGGCTTAGTGTTAGTGTTTAGGCTTTAGGGTTAAGGGTTTAGAATTTAGGGTTTAGGATTTGAGGTTTAGGGTTTTAGGTTTAGGGTTTTGGGCTTAGGGGTTTAGGTTTAGAGTTTAAGGTTTAAACTTTATGGTTTATGGTTTAGGATTTAGGGTTTAGGATTTAGAGTTTAAGGTTTAGGGTTTAAGGTTAGGGTTAAGATTAAGGTTTAGGGTTTAAGGTTTAGTGTTCAGGGTTTAGGATTTAGTGTTTAAAATTTAGGATTTAGTGTTTAGGGTTTAGAGTTTAGTGTTTAAGGTTTATTTGATGAATTTTTATTATTATTTAAAATTTTAAATAAATTTAGGGTTTGTAAATAAACTTTAATTAAACTTATAATTTTAATTTATTATATAATAATTTAGTTATTATTTTTAATTAAATTAAAGAAATAAATATAAAATTATATATGTGAATGTAAAGGAATAAATATCATAAACAACAATCCATAAAATTATTCTATTTTATTTTTAATTACCACATTATCAATCCATTAAATTTTAATGGTCGGTGGCTATGTTGATATCATTTTAATATTTGACTAATAGATTTGATGTTTTTTAAAGTATTATGGTCATTTTGATACTAACCCCATAGTATGGTGACTATCTATGTAATTTACTCTTAAATAAATATTAAAATTCTTAAGGATTTTACTTCTCGAACTCTAGGACCTTGAATTTTGGAGGAATTACCAAGTCGGTCACCAAACTCAGGTCTTTAACATCCATACCACTTTGGAAGCTCCCTTCTTGGAAGGCTTTGAGGATCCTTAAAACTTTTCATAACGATCTTCCCATTTTTAATCATTCTTGACCCTATCAGCAATTTCATCGAGGTCAGGCGCCACATAATTTTAATTATCTTCATAATTAATTATTTATTAGTTTTGGGCGCTAGTTGAAGATTTTAGCTTTGGTAACGCATTTATACCTTCAATAGTTATTCCCTTATCTGGATCCCTAAAACCAAGCATGGTTGCTATCTGGCTGAACGTATTCTTCTACACCAATACAATGTCTTCTTTGAAATCCTTCTCTATCTTTCCAGTCGATCTTGTGCAATCTTATGATCGATTTTAAGAATGGCTACTCTTTCTTCCATTGTTTTTGTTTTAGAACAAGTATGATACTTGTGTGAAGTTTTATCTATTTTGAAATTTTTATTATATGATTTTTTTGGTTAATCTCTTGTTATATGTATGCATGTAATGATGCCAAAACAAACAAATGTAAAAAACCAAAATGGAAATGCATGAATAAAAACGAAGGGCCATCAATTCCATAAATAGTTACTCATAAAAGAAGCTTTTATTGGATGTCAAAGATCCTTATTACAGAAAGAAAATTTAATAAGTCTACGAATACATCTAAGCTGGGGCACGTAGTCATTTTATCTCTTCTATCAACCATATCAACCATATGAGTCTTGGTCCCACTCCCTCTGTTGGCTTGATGTATTGGCGAAGAGATGTAGCTTCCTTGACTAACATCATCACATGTTTGGTTACATCATGAACCTGGGTCATAATACATCTATTGAATTCAGCCCTTTCTTGGAAACTCTTAGCATTGTCCCTGAGTCAAGTAAATCAATAATCATTGCCTTATTCATTATTTTCTTCAAGAACTAGAATCTTTGTTTTGTATTTCTGAAAAATATTTTCCATAGCTTTTACTTGCTTCTTCAGCATCTCATTTCATTTTGAGTAGCCTGAATCTCAGTGTAAGTGTGATGAATTCGAAGGTTTAGGGTTTAGGATTTAGGGATAAGATTTAGGGTTTAGGGCTTAGCGTTTAGGGTTAGGGTGTAGGGTTTAGGATTTAGGGTTTAGGGTTTATGATTTATATTTTAGGGTTTAGGGTTTGTGGTTTAAGGTTTATGGATTATGGATTAAGGATTATGGTTTAGGTTTTGGGGTTTACAGTTTAGGGTTTAGGGTTCAGGGTTAGGGTTTAAGTTTAGGGTTTTGTATTTAGGGTTAGGGTTAAGGGTTAAGGTTTAGGGTTAGGGTTTAGGTTTAGGGTTGGGTTTAAGGTTAAGGGTTTAAGATTTAGGGTTTAGGGTTAATGGTTTAGGGTTTAATGTTTAATGTTTAATGTTTATGGGTTAGGGTTTAGGGTTTAGGTTTTAGACTTTAGGGTTTATGGTTTATGGTTTAGGGTTTATGGTTTATGGTTTAGGGTTTATGGTTTAGAGTTTAGGGTTTAATGTTTATGTTTTATGATTTATGATTTAGTGTTTAGGGATTAGGGATTAGGGTTTAGTGTTTAGGGTTTACAATTTAGGGTTTAAGGTTTAAGGCTAAGGGTTAGGGTTTAGGGTTTATAGTTTAGGGTTTAGGGTTTAATGTTTAATGTTTATGTGTTAGGGTTTAGGGTTTAAGATTTAGGGTTTAGACATTATGGTTTAAGGTTTAGGGCTAAGGGTTAGGGTTTAGGGTTTAGGGTTTAGAATTCTAAACCCTAAAAACTAAACCTTAAACCCCAAACCCCAAACCCTCACCCTAAACCCTAACAATAAACCCTTAACCCTAACCCTAACCCTAACCCAAAACCCTAAACCTAAACCCTAACCCTAAACCCTAAACCCCAACACCAAAGCCCAAACCCTAAACCATAATCCATAAACCCAAAACCCAAAACCCAAAACCCTAAACCCTAAACAGTAATCCCTAATCCCTAATCCCTAAACCCTAAACTCTAAACCCTAAACCTTAAACCCAAACCCAAACCTAAACCCTAAACTCTAAACCATAAACCCTAAACCTCAAACCCTACACCCTAAATTCTAAACCCTAAAGCCTAAACCTTAAATCCTAAACCCCAAACCCCAACTCTGAACCCTAACCATAAACCTTAAACCGTAAACCATAAACCATAAACCCTAACACTAAACATTGAACCCTAACCCTAAACCCTAAACCCTAAACAATAAACACTGAAGCCTAATCTATAACCTCTAAACCTTAAACTATAAACACTAAACCCTAAACCCTAATACGTAACATTTAAACCCTAAACCCTAAACCCTAAACCCTAAATTTTAAACCGTAAACCCTAACCCAAAACCTTAACTCTAAACCCTAAACCCAAAACCCAAACCCTAACCATGAACACTAAACCTTAAACCATAAATCCAAAATAGTAAACCCTAAACCCTAAACCCTAAACGCTAAACCATAATCTCTAATTCTTAAACCCTAAACCGTAAAATTTAAACCATAATCCCTAATTCTTAAACCTTAACCCTAAACCTTAAACCATAACCCTAAACCCTAACTCTAAACCCTAAACCCTAAACCTAAACACTAAACCTTAAACCATAACCCCTAAACCCTAAACTCTAAACCCTAACCTTAACCATAAACCCTAAACCTCAAACCTTAAACACTAAATCCTAAACCCTAACCCTAACCCTAAACCTAAACATTAAACCCTAACCATAAACCCTAAACCCTAAATCCTGTACACTGAACCATAAACCTTAAACCCTAAACTATAAACCCTAAACCCTAAGCCATAAACCCTAAACCCTAACCTAAACACTAAACCTTAAACCCTAACCCATAACCCATAACCCATAACCCTAACCCCTAAACCTAAACACTAAAACTTAAACATTAACCCTCAACCCTTAAACCCTAAACCCTAAACCTTAAACCCATAACCCTAAACCCTAAAGTCTAAAGTCTAAACCCTAAACCTCAAACCTTAAACCCTAAATTCTAAACCCTAAACCCTAATCCTAAACCCTAACCCTGTACACTAAACTATAAACCTTAAACCCTAAACCCTAAGCCCTAAACCCTAAACCTTAAGCCATATACCTTAAACCCTAAACCCTAAGCCATAAGCCTTAAACCTTAAGCACTAACCCCTAACCCCTATACCCTAAATCCTACACCATAAGCCCTAAGCCCTAAATTCTAACCATAAATCCTAAACCTTAAACCTTCGAATTCGTCACACTTACACTGATCTTTAGGCTACTCAAAATGAAATGAGATGCTGAAGAAGCAAGTAGAAGCTATGAAAAATATTTTTCAGAAATACAGAACGAAGATCTAGTTCTTGGAGATAATAATGAATGAGACAATGATTATTGATTTACTTGACTCAGGGACAATGTTAGGAGTTTCCAAGAAATGACTGAATTCAATAGATGTGTTATGACCCAGGTTCATGATGTAGCCAAACATGTGATGATGTTAGCCAAGGAATCTACATCTCTTCGCCAGTACATCAAGCCAATAAATGTAGAACAAGTATGATACTTGTTTTAGAACAAGTATGATACTTGTGTGAAGTTTTATCTATTTTGAAATTTCCATTATATGATTTTTTGGTTAATCTCTTGTTATATATATGCATGTAATGATTTTTTGGTTAATCTATTTTAAAATTTCTACTCTGAAGTTTTGAGTTTAGGGTTTAGGGTTTAAGGTGTATGGTGTATGGTTTAGGATTTAGGGTTTAAGGTTTAAGGTTAGGGTTTAGAGTTTAATATTTAGGATTTAAGGTTTATGGTTTATGGTTTAGTGTTTAGGGATTATGGATTAGGGTTTATGGTTTAGATTTTAGGGTTTAAGGTTTAGTGTTCAGGGTTAGGGTATATGGTTTAGGTTTAGGGTTTAAGGTTTAGGGTTAATGTTTAGGGTTTAAGGTTAAGGGTTTAGGGTTAAGGGTTAAGGGTTAAGGGTTTAGACTTTAGGGTTTAGTGTTTATGGTTAAGGGTTTAAGGTCTAAACCCTTAACTATAAACCCTAAACCCTAAAGTTTAAACCTTAAACCCTAACCCTAAACACTAAACCTAAACATTAAAACCTAAACCTTAAACATTAAACACTAAACCCAAAACCTTAACCCTATACCCTAACCCTAAACCATAAACCTTAAACCCTAAAATTTAAACCCTAAACCTTAATCCTTAATCCCTAAATCCTAAACTCTAAACCCTAAACCATAAACCTTAAATCCTAAACATTAAACCCTAAACCATACACCATACACCTTAAACCCTAAACCCTACACCATACACCTTAAACCCTAAACCCTAAACTCAAAACTTTAGAGTAGAAATTTCAAAATAGATTAACCAAAAAATCATTACATGCATACATATAACAAGAGATTAACCAAAAAATTATATAATAGAAATTTCAAAATAGATAAAACTTCACACAAGTATCATACTTGTTCTAAAATAAGTATCATACTTGTTCTACATCTGTTGGCTTGATGTACTGGCGAAGAGATGTAGATTCCTTGGCTAACATCATCACATGTTTAGCTACATCATGAACCTGGATCATAACATATCTATTGAATTCAGTCCTTTCTTGGAAACTCCTAACATTGTCCCTGAGTCAAGTAAATCAGTAATCATTGCCTCATTCATTATTATCTTCAAGAACTAGATCTTCGTTCTGTATTTCTGAAAAATATTTTTCATAGCTTCTACTTGCTTCTTCAGCATCTCATTTCATTTTGAGTAGCCTAAAGCTCAGTGTAAGTGTGATGAATTTGAAGGTTTAGGGTTTAGGGTTTAGGATTTATGGTTAGGGTTTAGGGCTTAGGGCTTATGGTTTAGGATTTAGGCTATAGAGTTTAGGGGTTAATGCTTAGTGCTTAGGGTTTAGGGTTTAGGGTATAGGGCTTAAGGCTTAAGGTTTAGAGTTTAGAGTTTAGGGTTTAAGGTTTAGGGTACAAGGCATAGGCTGCTGAAAGAACCCATCGACATTTTGGTAACAACAGCCTATGCCCTGTGTAGCCGGGCGAGGCAGGTTTGGGCTAAGCTGGTGCCGCAAAACCTATGGCGTAGCTTCTTTAACGGAAGTAATCGCGATTGGTTACAAGCTAACTTAAAGAGTAATAGTAATTGGTGGACGATTTTGTTTGCAACAGCTTGTTAGATCCTTTGGAAGAGACGATGTGTTTTTATGTTTGATAGTGGAAGAGAATTAGTTGGTAACGTTGTGGATTACTGTGTGGCGTATGCAAAGGAAATTGTGGCTGATATGGAAATACACAAACAACAGCAACGAAGAGGGTTGTGTAAACAATGGTGCCGACCGGATGAAGGATGGGTTAAAGTTAATACGGATGGAGCGGTGGGAGGAAATCCTTTGGTTGCAATCGCTGGAAGAATCATCCGGGACACCAACGGTGAGTGGATTCATGGTGCTGGGCGGCGCATTGGCCGTTGCTCGGTGATCTGCGCAGAATTGTGGGCTGCTTTTGACGGTTTAACATTAGCCTGGGAATTAGGGTACCGTAAGGTGGTGCTTGAACTTGACAGCACTACAGCCGTGGCTTTGATACAAGGGTTGTTGGTTGACATCGCCCATCGCAATCTTGTTCTTCTGATTAGTGAGCTGATTGTACGTGCATGGAACGTTAGGATTGTGCATGCGGGAAGAGAGGCTAATGGAGTAACAGATCTGTTGGCTAAGATCATGCGGAATACTGAGGATTTAGTGCGAGTGTTCTTGGAACCACCTAATGCAGTTCGGATTTTACTTGATCGGGACAAGTCCATAGGTTTGGCTTGATGTTTTAGGGGTTTAAGTTTTTGTTTAAATTTGTTTAATGCCGCTACGAGTACTCTTTTCCTCCAATTAGGTTTAGGGAGGTTTTTAACGAGGCTCGTAGTTGCATTCCTTTTTACATCAAAAAAACGACCGTCCTCTTTAATTATATTAATGGGTCTTAAATTACACGTATATAAATATCGAATATTAATATCGTAAAATGTTTGTATTAAAACTAATTTCCCATTTAATTATTTTACACATGTATAAATATCATATATTAATCTTATAATATTTTTTATGATTTTTTATCTCAATAAAATTAAAATTAATGTAAATGTGAAAAAGAATGTGACTCAACTAGCTTGTAATAGAATATAGATAAAAGAAAAGATAACCCTAGTATGCTAAAGCTTGTAATTAAAAAAATTAATATAATTAGGTAAACATTAACATCTATATTTTCTTTTAATTAAATAAAGTTAAAATATAACTTTAGGAAGAAAAAAAACTTCAAAAGTTATTAATATGTAGTTATATAAAATAAAATTACCAACTCCATTCTTTTTTTAATATTTTTATATAATATTTAAATGAAATAATTAAATTTCAATTAATTTATAATATTTGTCTAAAAATCCCCTGTTCTGGTGCATTTTATTTATTTGCTGTTTTATTGTAGAAAATAGCAATAAAAAGGGTAGGGGAGCTGTGGGTTTTGGGTATTGTTTTCTTTGCTTCCCTTTCATTCACTCGCCGCCTTCAACTTGAAAAGTATTTGGGCGAAAGAGAAGGAAGGAAAGGGTATATTACCATTGATTTTGTTTCTGGGTTTTTAGTTTCAATTTCAGATATTCCCGCCTTTCACATTCTCATTCCGTTTCTGATTGCAAAGCTCGCGCTTTTTTACTTTCATTTGTGAAGACCGTTGGAGAGGAGAATTTCGTTTTCTTTAATCTTCTGCCGAATGCTCCAATGGGTTTTCAAAGAACAAACGAGAAAAATCTCCCGGCTGTTTGGCTGGCTGGTTATTGTATATCATCCTTTTTGATCTTCCTCTGTTTTCATTTTAATCGTTTCCTTTTGTTTTTGCTGCAGTTGCTTAAAGAAGAAGGAAATGAAGTACGTGCTGGTTACAGGAGGTGTGGTGAGTGGTCTGGGGAAAGGGGTGACTGCGAGTAGCATTGGTCTTGTACTGAAATCATGCGGCCTTCGTGTTACTTCCATTAAGATTGGTATTTTTTTTCTTCTTATGCAAATTCCAATGGTTTTTCTATTAGCTCATTTGTTTGTTTTACGCCATTTTTGTTCTGATATCATCGTGTGCAGACCCTTATCTCAACACCGATGCTGGTACAATGTCTCCTTTTGAGCATGGTGAAGTGTTTGTCCTTGATGATGGAGGCGAGGTTATTCTCTTTTTTCTTTTTTTACACTCGTGTTCGATGAAACGATTATGATGGTGATGATGATGTGCATTTGATTGAAGGTTGACCTTGACCTTGGAAACTATGAGCGTTTCCTAGACATCAAATTAACGCGTGACAATAATATAACAACGGGAAAGATTTATCAGGTCTTTTTGCATTCCTTTCTTCTTTTCATTCCATCGATTATTCCTCATTCGATTGAAAAACCTTGTGTGTGTGTGTGTGTGTGTGTGTTTCAGTCTGTTCTTGAGAAGGAGAGAAAGGGAGAATATCTTGGCAAGACTGTCCAGGTCTGTTTTTAAGCTTTCCCACAGTTTCCACGACAAAATCTACCATGCATGGCTAATTTTCTACCTATGGTTTCCTAATTTTAAGCCCCTTGTTTGCTTTTAGGTCGTTCCTCACATTACAGATGCCATCCAAGAGTGGATTGAACGTGCTGCGATGATTCCGGTTGATGGAAATGAAGGTCCTGCTGATGTTTGTGTCATTGAATTGGGTGGAACTATCGGTATATTCAGTTCATCCATGAGTGTTTGATGCATTGCTTTTTCCTTTTTTTTTCTTACAACTTTTCTTGATTCAGGGGACATTGAATCTATGCCATTTATTGAGGCACTTGGTCAGTTCTCATATCGTGTGGGTAAGAATATTATGTTCTTCTTGCTTATCTGATTTGTGTATGTGAATTTTCTCTTTGATGTTCTACTGGTCATATCATAATTTCATTTCATGTTTCATTTTTTAGGCCCTGGAAATTTCTGTTTGGTTCACGTCAGCCTTGTGCCTGTTCTCAATGTTGTTGGTGAGCAGGTATGCCTAAAGACTGTATATCTGTTTATGTATAAAATATTTTTAATTGTATAGATCATGTTCTGAAAGTGGGAGAGTTATTTATAAATATCATTCTCACTAATTGAAAATAATAGAAAACAAAGCCCACCCAGCATAGTGTTCGGGGACTTAGAGGACTTGGCCTGACACCAAATATTCTTGCCTGCCGTAGTACAAAGGTTTAAATGTTTCTTTTTTTATTCAACTGTATGTGCTGATGCTGGCTTGTCATTTCTTCTTAATGTTCACTCACCTTTTTTAATTTTGCATAGGCACTTGATGACAATGTCAAGGAAAAACTCTCTCAGTTTTGCCATGTGCCGGTAATGCAATATGAATTCTATTTGTCTTTTGCTTTTTTATGATCAATAATTACTTTTATTAAGCAAAATGACCTATTTCCAGGCAGAAAATATTTTCACTCTTTATGATGTTCCAAATATCTGGCACATTCCTTTGGTACTTAGAGTAAGTAGTTGATTTATTTATTATTTTGTTTTAAGTTTAGCATTCTGTAACTTCTCAGACAAAAGTAGACTGTATAAGTCATTTTTTCTCCCGATACTGAATAGGATCAAAAGGCACATGAAGCAATCTTGAAAGGACTGAACCTTCTAGGGTTTGCATCCCTTCCCTTCCCATTCTTTCTGCTTTTTTTTTTTTTTTTGTATATTGTCTGTTATGGGAGTACTTTCTTATGCTGCAACATCGGCCTGTCGTTTTCCGGGTATTCATATTTGCATTTCTATGAATTGCAGCACGGCAACGAAACCTGACTTAACAGAGTGGACTGCTAGGACCAAAATATATGACATGCTCCAGGATCCTGTGGGTATCAAGCATCGTTAAATATGAGTTGTATTTATTTGAACATGGTGAAATCATAATGTTATTTGCCATCATCTACATTGCACAGGTTAAAATTGCCATGGTTGGAAAATACGTTGGGCTTAAAGATTCTTACCTCTCTGTTTTAAAGGTGAAACCTTTTTTAGTTTTAAAAATATGAAAAGCATGGCATCTATTATTATTATCGTCATCTACTCCCTTCACTAAGCCATTTCAATAAGTTAATGCTCTGTTTGCATTAGGTACTTGTACACTGGTTAATCCCAGCCTTGATCCCCCCTAAATACACTTGTCTGTTTTATGATTCCTTCAATGTGATATAAGTGGTTGTCTGGCTCTATTTCTGGAAGAGTTTTTCTACCACAAAAATTTGAAACTTTTGTGGGCTAGCCTGTTATTTTCTATATCCTACAATATTTCTTCATTAAGTTTTCCATGTTCTAGTTTAGCTTCTTTGTAAATAGCTTTTATTCCTACACTTAAGGGGTGGAAGGTAATAGGCATATGATACAAATGTTTTCTAATAACTTGGGTTTATTGCTATAGGCACTTTTGCATGCATCTGTTCACCATCGCAAGAAGCTTGTTGTAGAGTGGGTTGAAGCAAGTCATCTTGAAGATAATACTGCGGAAGAGGTGAGTTTGTTGTAAGCTTTCGCTGCACTGGTTTTGGTGGGGACTTGTAATTATTTGCCACTAAATAAGATATCATCCTACCACTTCTACTTCATGCAGTACGTGTATACTTACAATTTCTGCAATTTACTCTATGCACAGGATCCTGAGACTTATAAAGCAGCATGGAACCTATTGAAGGTTTTTCTTTTCCTCCATGATGATTTATTTTCTTTTCGAGTTCATATTTTTCGTTCTCTCTTGTTTCATAGATATTTCCTTGAGAAGATCATCTAAAAGGTCTCCAATTACAGGGTGCTGATGGTATCTTAGTTCCCGGAGGTTTTGGTGATAGGGGAGTGCAAGGGAAGATTCTTGCTGCCAAGTATGCTCGTGAAAGCAATGTTCCTTTTCTGGGCATCTGCCTAGGAATGCAGATAGCAGTCATTGAATATGCACGTTCTGTTCTAGGTTTGCAGAATGCAAACAGTGCTGAATTTGATCCGAAAACACCAAATCCCTGTGTCATATTTATGCCAGAGGTATATAAGCTTCTATATTGTTTAAAAGAAAACAAACGCTAAAATACTAAAACTGCCCTCAGGAATTTTACTTTGCTTGTAAGCCCTTACATTCTTATTGTATCAAGATAACTCTTTATCCTTTGATTTCCTCCAAACTAAGCTTGTATTTCAAATGAGATGTTAATGCAATGTGAAAGGATTTTTAGGTATATATTTTAGGTATTTATTTGGGTACAAATTATTGTTTTAGCCAAAATGAAAATTGCCTTGCCTAGTCCCATTTTGTGAAGAAATGTATTTTTGGTTTATATCATAGGGTTCAAAAACTCATATGGGGGGAACCATGCGTCTGGGATCAAGGAGGACTTATTTAAAGGTTCCTGACTGCAAATCTGCCAAGTTGTGAGAACACGACTCTCTTATTCTTACATGCTTGTATAAGATGTAACACAATTCTTGATTCCTTTAGGGGTTTATATTTTCTAGGCTTTACTACTTTCCCATTAATGGTTGTTTCCGTTCTAGGTATGGTGATGCAACCTTTGTTGATGAACGGCATCGACATAGATACGAGGTAGTTTACTGATGCATGGGATTCTATCTATTAAGGAAGATGGTTTGTTTTCAAGTTCTTAAGATTGATAAGTCATCCTGTGTAGGTCAATCCCGATATGATAGCAGAACTTGAAGCAGCTGATATGTCATTTGTTGGCAGAGATGAAAGTGGTAGGCGGATGGAGGTAAGTTAAATGCCAAAAAGCATCACAACTATTTCTAGAAAGCCTAGAGTTTAGTTGCTCAACATTTTGACCAATTTTTACTTTTATATATAACATTTAGTTCCTGATTGTTATGAGCATTTTATGTTGGCTGCATAGATTGTTGAACTACCAAGCCATCCATTTTTTATTGGTGTTCAGTTCCATCCTGAGTTCAAGTCGAGGCCAGGAAAACCGTCTGCACTTTTCTCAGGTACTTGGCCATAATCTTGTTCATATCTGACACGATATGTTGTATTGGTTACAATTTTGTCTGTATCTTATGACAATTCCTTTATTTTGTGAAGTTGCACCTAAAATTATCGGTTGAACTTTGACGATCAAGTTTGGTATTATCTTTTCTCAATCTACAGGACTTATTGCAGCATCATGTGGGCAGTTGGATTCACTTCTAAACAAGTCTAGCCTTGTCAGCAAAACAGTGGGAAATGGGACGAGTAACGGAAAAACAACTTACAAGGCTCTTCAAAATGGTAACTATTCCAATGGTTTGAACGGATCATTAAATGGTACGTGCATGAATGGTAACGGCATGCACCATTGAGGAAGCTGCGTGATAGAACAATTTCCGGTTATGCATCGAAGTTGGTGGAATGGATTTTGATAGCTAACTGCTTTACATTATCGATTTAAGTGTGTCCGAGAGTTTTTCATAGAGAACTTGAGTCTGTACAGTTTGAGTTAAAGGGTAGGAGTTTAGGAGTTGAAGGGACTTTATTTTCAAGAAGTAGCTGGTTTGGGGGTGTTATATGACAGTATATGCAGGCACGGTGCCGGCACGGCACGGCGCAAAACATTAGATAAACCGGACCTGAGAAGAACAGGGTTCAGAATTGAAGTTATTGTCCATCCAACATCCTCGTAATGAGAATTGTCTTGCTGTTTCTGTCCTATTAACAGTTGAAAGACCTGAACAATACAAAAGCCATTATGCTTGCAGTTCAAGGAATAAAGTTTTTGTTACATGATGCATTTAACCTTGATATCCTTTAATTTTAATTTTTTTCATTTTGATCCCTATAATTCTGACAATTTAGTCCTCATGATGTAAAATAGTTGCAACCGAACTAAAGAAGTTGAAAGCTGTCACCCTACTCTGGCAATGTCAACTACTACATAAATACTAAAATATTCTAAATTCATAGATTTTTGAAAATTTTCATTCTGGTCCTTACACTTTTAATTTCTTTAACATTTTAGGTTATACTTGTAGTTCAAAAAGCAATATTAATAAATGTCTTCTACGCACTGTTTCGTTTAAATACCCCAAATTCTGAAAATTAATTTATTGTTTATTATTTTAATTAATAGTACCAAGTTGAAAGAAAAATTCAGTACCAAGTTGGATGGAACATGTTCAGCTACCAAACTTAGAATTAAACAATTTCTTGTTATTCCCATTTGAATGGTTCTCTTTGTTTGGTGTATGGTATTAAGATCCGAAAAACAATAAAAAAATATTTTTATGTCCAAATATTAAAAAATAATCTTTAAAAATATTAACTTTAAACTTTAATATTAGTAACTTTATACTTTAATCTTAAATATTAATATAATTTTTATTTTTGAAAAAATAAATAATTTTTTGTATCCTTTGTGATTGTTCCACTAACAAATCTAGAATTTGATTTGACTCCCACCCATATCAAATAAAGGTTGTCCTTGTTTAGTTTTTTCATTAATATATTAGGATTGAATCGAAGTCAAGTTATGAGTTTTATTATTTCGGGTTAGAAGAAAATATACATTAAAGTCGGATTAGATTAAAATCAAGAGTATTTTAGTTTTCGTATCGAGATCGGAATGATAAAAACCCCATTCTGATCAGCTCCGTAAACAAGGACTTGAAAAGCATATTGACAGAGTTTAGTGAATAATGTCGACATTCCGATGAATTGGTATCTTTACTTTGGTCCTTTGCATGTCAGCATCTCGTCTTCATCTTTATGCTGCTATTTGATACTGTCGTTCTCTTTTTTACTGCGTCCAACTTACAAACCCTACACTAATTCTAATTATTACAAAAAACAAAACACTAAAGACAATAATTTGACCAGGTAATGAACAAGACATCTTGTGGAAGGATTGGATTAACCTATAAACAAACCCTAACAAGAGTACGGTGAGCACGAGAAAAAGCTAATAGGGACAATTAATAAGACTAAACATTATTCTATTTTTTTCATGGGTCCCCACACCTCCATACTCGATCAAAAATTCATCGTCAACTAGATTATATATAAAGTAATCTTAATCGTTTATTTTTCGTCTAATAATTTAATAATGTATAAAAATAATTGAATTTTATATAATATAATTGAAGTCTATTAGGTCATATAAAATTTAAAAGTTTTGGATAAAGGTAGTAGGTAGATAGATAGTTGCAACTAATGAGTATAAGACATTGGATCCTAAATTATTTATATGGATAAAATCTAATTATATAAAATATAAAGCTCATAGTTTTGTATGTTTTTTAAATGATTCGACGAGTGAAATGAATAGATAAGGCTAATTCTTTATTTTTTTCTCCAAGTGATAATCTACGTATATTTTAACCATCTATTCTACACATCTAATGGTATAAAAACGTATAAAAATTAAAATCTATTATATTATGTAACTCAATCGTGTCCCATAATATATATTATTAAGTGGTTTTCCATTGCAGCTTTATATTCTCATGTAATAGCCATCAATTGCAAGTTTGGTGCTATGCAAATTCCTTAGCTTTCCATATAAAATTATTAGACAATTAATGGTTAGCAATTAGTTAAATTGTTAATTAGTTGTATTTTAGTTATTGAATTTGTTAAACAGTTTGGTTAATTAAGTTGTATTTTGGTTAGGCTTTTAAGTTTATAAAAGCCAAGAAAATTGTACATGTTGTGCAAATAATATCTTTTCACTTTCTTCCTCGCCATCGCCTTTCTTACAAAAATCATCTCAGTTCTCTATGCTGTCGCCCCTTTTGTCATATAAGCTAGCCTGGCCTAGACCATAATCCAATGGCTCTTCGTCAGCTTTGTTCATTAAAATTCCTGCAGATTTTTGCTCTTCTTCTGCTCCTCCTTTACCCTGCAACAGTCTCTTGCGATTGTACTTGTGATGATGATGGTGTTCCACAAGACAAAGCCGAAGCACTCCGATATAAACTCGGTGCCATTGCTTCCATTCTCGTTGCTGGTGCCATCGGAGTTAGCCTCCCGTTGTTGGGGTCTCGAATCCGGGCGTTAAGCCCTGAAAACGACCTCTTCTTCATGATCAAGGCGTTTGCTGCGGGTGTGATCCTCGCGACCGGGTTCGTTCACATCCTACCCGACGCATTCGAAAGCCTAACTTCTCCGTGCATTAAAAGCAGTCCATGGGGGAAATTCCCTTTCTCGGGTTTCATCGCCATGGTGTCGTCCATAGGGACGTTAATGATCGACTCGATCGCGACAGGATATTATAAGAGACAACATTTAAAAATCCATAAGCAAGTTGATCCAGGCGATGAAGAACATGCAGGTCACGTACATGTTCATACACATGCCACCCACGGTCATGCTCACGGCTCTGCAGATTCCCCGTCGGATCAGGACTTGCGTTTATCTCAGCTGATCCGTCAGCGTATCATATCCCAAGTAATTAACTTAACTATACATATAGATACATAAACACATATATGTTTCCTTTATAACTTAACTAATTTTCAGGTACTAGAAGTTGGAATTGTGGTTCATTCGGTGGTTATTGGAATATCTTTGGGTGCTTCTCAAAGTCCAGACACTATAAAGCCACTGGTTGCAGCTTTGTCTTTCCATCAGTTCTTTGAAGGAATGGGACTAGGTGGATGCATATCTCAGGTATTAATTCCAACCCGAAGTCGAACAATTTGATCCTTTCCGATATTTGATTCTGACTCTGTCTCGTTCGAAATTCGATATGAAGGCAGAATTCAAGTCCTTGTCTGTGGCAATCATGGGGGCCTTTTTCTCCTTAACCACCCCATTGGGGATCGGAATAGGGATTGGTATTTCAAGTTTTTACAAGGACAACACACAGACAACTTTGATTGTTGAGGGTGTTTTCAATTCTGCTTCAGCTGGTATTTTGGTGTACATGGCGCTGGTTGATCTGCTGGCTGCAGATTTCATGAACCCCAGGCTGCAATCCATTGTCAGGCTGCAACTTGGGGTTTATGTTTCACTTCTTCTTGGCACTGCTTGCATGTCTGTTTTGGCTAGATGGGCTTAAAACTCTTGGCTGGACTTGAAACTGTTAATTACATACAAAGTCCCTTTTGCTTTCGCTTCTCAATTGCTAATCAAAATTATACCTAGTATATGACGAGTTATTATACAAGAGGTGACTAACGAATTTTATCCAAGTTTAATCAACATGATATCGTTTAGACAGGTTTTAAGTACTAAAATCGAATGCGTTAAAACTTTGAATTACTTTAAAAGCCGTAATTATTCGAATAAAGTTCCGTTTCATTTATTATCAACGTGAAGAACACGAAAAATGTAAATACATGATACCATACGTAACCTATTATTCGGTATATATCCTAAAACTTAACGTAACATCATTACAGTGTTAAACTCAAATATTTTTGTCTCAGTCCTATCCATTGTTCATCCAAAAAGACAGCAAACACCTGTTGATATTTTCTCCATTGAAACGGAACATTGATTTGTATCCATTGTTGTTGTTGTTGAACCTAATTGGGTTCTGTCAGAATCTCTCTTTCTGTAACATGTGATCCAACAATAAAATGGCAGATATTCCTGTTTTATCAACATCCAGTTCATGGTTGAATGCAGCATATTGCCATATGGATATTCACTTTATTCACAAATAAGCTCGGAAAAAGAAAATCATTACTTTTCACATTCATTTTTGCCACTCTTAAACAAAGTTTAGAGTTCTAAATTTTAAAAGTTTGTAAATATATGATGCAAGAATTTTGCTGTTATTTTGTTTTATCTAACGTTACTAAATTATTTTTCGAATAATTTACATTAAAACATAATGTCATGAATAGGGTTTATCTTCGAAACATTTTCTGAATGTGATTATTAATAAATTTGTTTATAAAATATTTACTAATATATTCGATGTACGTTTATGAATGGGTTTTTAAATATATTTATTTAACGTTTATGAATATAATTATTTAATATTTTAATTTTAAACATATATATAATTTTAAATAAATTTTTAAATCATTTGTGTCCCCAAACCCTCAGTGACCTTCCATGGTGCTCTATCATAAATTCCAAAGTTGTGACACGACAAGTGCAGAATCAACATTCTAAGGACATCAAACTTTTGAAATAAAGCGGATGTCTTTTCGAATTTTGTTTGTAGAGACAAAGGTACGATTTCATTCCGACGGGAGGGAGAACTAAAATAAAATTCTGAGGGGTTAAAGACGTAAATTTTCCATTAAAAGGACACAGAATTAAAGTATAAAATATTCATAAGGACTGTAATGATAATTTGACCATTTGAGCTCAGACAGAGTATAGACACAAAACACAATGAAAGGAAACTTTTAAGTATTTTCCTTGATAATTATATCTGACGATAGAAAAATTTTATTTTTATAAATGTATCAATTTTAAGATAAATTATATCATAGTCCTGATCTATCATATCAGTCGTGGTCCATCCAATAATAACTACCTATTTCACCATTAATCTTTAATTCATTTTTTCAACCAATGAATCTTCACTCATAATTTACATGTCATTTTAAAAATATAATTTCTGAAAATTATATTAATTACATGGTTGATTAGTGGCGAAATGAGTGATTTTCATTGGTTATGGACCACAACTGACGTGGTAGGCCGGGCCTATGATATAATCTCTCTAATTTTAGTGTATAAGAGATTTATTTTTAGGGTATAAAAGATTTAATTTAAGACACGATTGAAGTTTATGTTTAAAATTTAAAAATTATAGTTTGAATTTAGGGTAAAATTTTATGATTTATAGATTAAAATCTAAATCTTAAATTTTAATATTAAATTCAAAATTCTAACCACGATTTAGACATGTTAAACCCAAACTATACACAAAGTTTCAACCGTCGAAGCATGAAATATTTTATTTTTTGGATAATTATTTGATACACTAACAATGAAAACTAAAATGTTTTAGTTTTAGGGTCTGGAAACTTAATTCGGGGTATAGGATTTTGGCTAGCCTCTAACCCTCTAAATCTTAACCATTATCTCTAAATTTTGAACCCTTATTCTTAAACTTTTAAAACTTACACCCTAAATCTAATCTCTAAACCCTAAAACTAAGCTAATTACGTAAACTACAATTTTCCCCTATCATTGCGTTTTGGGTATAAATCTTTTTTTAGGTTAAATATACATTTTGATGCTTAAACTAGACTTCTAAACTTTTCTCTTTATCCAATTCGGTACTGATCTTGGTCTCAAAGTTCAATTTGGTACCTAAAGTTATTTTTAATTCAATTAGGTATCTGAACTTGACTTTTTGTTTTAAGTTGATACTTGAACTTGACTTCGTAGTTCGAATTGGTTCGAATAAGTCATTCATCATAAGTATCAATTCGATACGTTCGTAACTCTGATCAAAATATTTCAAGACATTCTGTATATTTATTGCTTTAGCTTATGACATCAACATTTGAATCCAGAGTCTGGCCTTAGGCTTAAAAGATGTGCTATAAAATTCAATAAAACTATAGCTTCCCTGACCTCAGGCTCAGCTCAGTAAGTGTTCATCCACTAATACAGGCTCATTGATCACTGCATTCACAACACTCCCCATATCATGTGAGGTGAAACCGTCATCTTTCGCGTAAAACATATGCAATACTTTGCTCATTTTCCAGAAGAACTCCTTGCATTCTCTCGGAACGGTGCTACCGTTTCGCTGCAACACTAATCTATGAAGTTCTCTCCTCCTTTCCTCGATTAAATGCTTCATTTCTCGATGTACATGATCTTTGGTTACTGAACCGGTACCGTGAATCATGTGCAAAGATACTGCATTCAGTTTTCCCTCCATTGATTCCCTCTGCAGCCATATCAGGATTTGGTTACTAAATATTTCCAAACTTCCATTCGAATGAGACTAGTCGTGTTAAGAGAAGTCGTACCTTAAAGCCTTGGATATCATTGAGAAGACGACCACACGTGCTTACATGCTTATATAGAAGATTATATTCATGGCTTTTAATGACATCCTCTGAAATTCTAGGCCCGATGAAATAGAGAGCCGGGAGGATGATTGGTCCCAAGGCAAACGAAACATAGCCATTTGTCATGTATTCATTCACGGTTGGGACCGCCTTCTGCTTTAACCACTGAGCTTCCTGCAACATAGACCGAAGCAAAGCCAGCCACTGCAACATAAACATTGTCCATATAAATTACGGTCTGATACGAGTTTTCTTCGATACTTAAATAACATCCTAAAATTCCAGATTTATTTCACATAAATTACTCTTTAGTATTCTAGTATTCCCTTTTAATATGAAGAGTAAAATAAAGATTTCATCTTACAATCTCGGTAATATGAGACTTCACATTACGTCCTTGCCATGCGATTGCTTTCTCCCCGGTCTCAGAAATTGAACTCTGAAGTGCTGAAAATATGATTTCAACTTCCTCAGAACAACAATGGATGTTGGTGTCCATATCATGCCTGTGTTTCATTTTCTTATAAGCAAAGTTATACACTGTAGTGATTAGATAAAAATGATAAAAAGGGGGGAGGGGGGCATACTTTTCAACCAATTGGATTAGGTTTAACAGTTCATCTTCAGAACCTCCAACATCGAAAAAGTCATCGACCACAGTAGTAAGCACGCCATTTTTAGCCCAAGAAATGCGAGCATCAGATAATTCAGGAGAGCATATGGTTGCAGCTGCAGAGAAGTAACAGTAAGCCAGTTTCTGCCTAGCAAACTTCAGCTTGTCCAATCGCTTTTCTCGAACCCAACTGTTTCATATGAGGGGTATCATGCAATAATTTAAAAAGCACTTCGCAATGATGTCTATCAGTTATGGACAATGTAACTCCCATGACCCGGGAACATGTACCACGTGTAAGGAAATTTTGTGTTTGACCACGATCTTATGATATCCATCAGATTTCTTGTCAGTGCACATCATGGTTTATGTCATTGTAAACAAATTTACCTATCAAGTTGTTTGAGTTCTTCGTGATATATGGATTGAAGGACATTGAAGTTCTCCACTGCTAGTCTTAGGAAATCTTTGTTTCCAGTACTGGAAGAACTAGCATGCAAAGAATATAAAATAAGATGCAAATCAGGTATACATTATTATTTATTTAAAGGAAATAAATATGAAAGTACCGATACGAAGATTTAAGCATCCGTATATCATCTACAGCATAATTCACTATGTTTCTCCTGTGTACTACGCGCTCCAAACTTGCATAATGGGGAAACTCAAGAGAGTCATTCACCTGAAAATTATAGAGGGTGTCCATTCTCAAGCAAGTACAGTAAATCAAAAACAGAAAAGAACAGAACTTGACGGTTTCCTTCAAAACTATTTGATTACCAATTCATACACAAGAAGAAGAATACCTTTTGTATGATATTTTGTTTATGCTTATCTGCAAATGTAGAACTGTTGGATAGTTCTTGTTTCAAGAAACGACTTGTCCATGAGATCTGTTTCTCCAGGAATTGTTCATTTGGATGTATGATCATCTGTGAAGCCTTAAATAGCTCGGTGACAGCATCCAAGTCTTTCAAATATCCTCCGAGCGAATTGAAGAAATTTTCTTCATTGAATGCAGTTAAGGGTTCTACACCACCAGACAGACCGGAAAAAAAAATAACAATTAAGATTCTAACCTTAATGTTCTGAACATGAAAAAGAAGCTACGTACCGGAGGAAACATCATAACCATTTACACGTAGTAGTCGAAAAGCCATTGCACATGTGACTGGATCCAAGAATATCTCCTCCTCCCCCTGCAGCCAGCATCTGTTTGAGATGTGATCAATGAAGTTAAAGAGAAGTTTTTTTTTTCAAATGAAACAAGCTTCCAAGCACATTACATGCTATGTTACCCGGACATAAGATCAATGTTGGACACAAGTATGTGTCGAACATGACTATATTCAATTTTTCAAATGCCTAAGTATGTAGCAGACACAATATTATATAAAAAATAGAGTTTGGGTAACACAGATTATATGCATTACATATGTTTGTAAAATACATTACCTATATGTTTCATCCAATGCACTTGTAATTTCTTCCCTAAAATGCTGATCAGTTCCCAAACTTTCAAGAGTCTCCACCACACAAAGTCGGTGGTAAATATGGGAAGGGTGAACTGTGGGAACTGAAATGAACATGATAGTTAGTAGTTTAAAAGTAGATAATGTCATAAAATACATTAGAAACTGTGAAGTTTGGCATACTAACCTCCATTCTCAAACTTCTCCAAAAGTTCAGTGAGATAACCAAGACAACCGGCATTTGGAAGGTGTGAAAGAGCGGCTGCTGTTGTGGATGGGGAATTGAACAATGATCCGTTCTTCCGCTGATACTTCATGACCATTTCCCAGTCTTGACATTTGCCGATTCCTTCCGAAACATATGCTAAGTAGGCTTCCCTCCCCTTAGAGTTTTCTCTGTGACAAATCAAGACACCTTGTCAAACCAACTTTTTCTGCTTCTTCACAGTGCTTCCGCAATAGTAAGCCAACCAAACCAGGTTCGACAAAGACAAAGGTCGGCTTAACTAATCAGCCCAACACTCTGGTTTGGCCAATTCTATGCTTGTTACTTGCCTAGTTTTTGATATCACATTAACACTAAATATGAAGAAACAGAAATGATTAAGAGTATACCTTCTGAACTCTAAATCTCTTTTATGAAATAAAGCATCTATATCCGTTGATCTCAAAGGGAGGTTCAAATTCAATTCCTTAGCATATTCAACCATACCAGAAAATATGATATCAAATCCAATAGGTGTAAGTTGGTTTTCATCAGAAATCGAACCGAAATGTGACTCAATAAACCGGAGTCCTGCGAAAGAAAACAATGTTGTCCCATGGAAACACTATTAGGGGGAAATGGGGTTATAGAATTTATGAAAACAAACCCTTTGACATCTGTTCTTCGCCAACACCCCATCGTCTCAGCGCAAGGACGCATGCCAGTGTGGAGGAAAGAGCGTCTTTGGTTAACATCGGATCGGGATGACGCCGACAAGTACCCCAAGAACCATCAGGGAGTTGATTATCCAGCAGCCAGTTTAAGCAAGCAGGGAAACATGGGTTATGTGGGGAAGTGGGAGATGGGACCATTGCAACCCAAGCAGTGTCATAGGAAGAAACAGAAAGTTCAATCTGATCAAACATTTTCCTAATCCTTGCTTTTGTATCCTTAAAACACTGCATAATCAAGAGGATCATAAGCTCTTCTGCAATGTCAAAAAGCAAAAGCAAAAACAATAGATATAAGCAGATAGATTGTTATTACCAAACCATTAGTACTGTTGGTGTCTGCTGTTAACTTCGCTCCACTGTCCATGGAAACTGTTCAGATATTCCAGATTAATCAAGACGAAGATTAAGACATGAAAATAAATGTTACAAGAAATATACACATAAATATATTCACAGACACAGTATATGAAGCTGAGACAAGAAGGACCTGAAATGAAAGAATTTGAGCAGCCATGAGAGTGGATGAGAGACATGGCGACGGAGACGGCTGATGGGGAAAGGTTGCCTGAACGACAGTCTGCATATACAAACGCAGCAGAACACAGAAAACACTGTTGAAATGGGTAAAGGTAAGCTTTGAAATTTTATATATATGGCAGTAATGATTGCTTACCTTATTAAATAATAGCATTTATAGTAATATTTTAAGAATAATATTTAATAATATACTAATATTCTACTTATTTATTACATTTCATTTAGTGTCTTATTTAAAATAATTGGATTAAGATTGCATCTGAAGTTTAAAAAATTATGATTAAGATTTAAAATTTAATTTTTAAAGATAAAATATAAAAAGATATTTAATAAAAGGTAAAGAATTTTTTTTTCAGTTAGGTCTTGGCATATTTGGTAAAGATAGTTTTCTTTACAGGGATGATTATTTTATCTAATTAAATTCGGATTTTGATCCAACTCGAATAAGTTAGATTTTTTTTTTATAAAACTGAATTTAGGTCGTGTCATTTTTATTAAGGGTAAATTTGGATCAAGGTCAAGTCGGGTTTATAATAAAAAATATCCGATCTGATTTGATTCTAGATTAATTATATAATTAAAAAATATTTTAAGAATACTTATAAAAATACCTCATTTATATATATATTTTTATAATTATGTCTTTAAATTTTATTTTTATTTATAATTTAGTTTCTAAAATTATTATTTTTACGATTAAGTTCTTTAAAATTATTTTTTTATAATTAGATCTTTAAAATTATTTTTATAAATTAGGTAGGGATTAAGATTTTAAAGAATGTATTCGAGTTAAATTTAGATTAAGATATTTATTTTTAAGTTAATTCGGGTGAGCAAAAACCTGATCTGATCTATGCCCATCTCTAGTTCTCCATCCTTAAGGTTTTATATTACATATTTATGTGACTTCAATTTTTATTTTTCAACTTGACTCTATTGAGTGATCTTACTGGTAAAAAATTAGATCATTTGAATTTAAATAACGTAATTTATAAATATATATAAATTTATTTAAAATTAAAATATTATCTTATAATTGAATTAAAACGTAAAAATATATGTTTTTAAAGTTATTAAAATATATTTAGATATATTTTTTGATCTAGTTTAAGTTGAATCCAATAAATAATCTAAGTAAAAAATAATAATACTTATCCTAAAAGACCTAAAATTATTCATTTTATATACGAGATATAATTGTATTGATGACATATTCTTTTCCTTTAATAAAAATATTTTATTTTTAAATTATTTTATTTTATTTATTTGTGATTGCAACCCTAAAATTTATATAAATATTTTGTAATTAATTAATGTTGTCTATCTTGGAAAATCTCTTTCCATTACGTCGTATAAAAATATATAATTAGTATATATTATTACAGTCAAACTTTATTTAAAAATTCAGTCAATCTTTGCAATATTTTAATTAACAATATTTAAAACAAGACAATAAGATAGTTTAGTGGAATCTCAAATAAATTGATTTGATGCTGATATTTTTGTTCTGGAAAAAATAAAATCAATACATGTCGTCAATTCATTCATTTAAGAAAAAAATAAGAAAACTAATTTATTTTATTAATTGTTTTAAAATTTAATTAATATATTTAAATTTTAAATTATTTTTTTAATTTACATGTTAATTCACGGTTATTTTCAGATTTATGTTGAATATTTTATAGTATTTTATTATTTTATTTTTAAAGTAATTTAAAATAGTTGACTTATGATAAATGATTTTTATAAAAAATAATGTTTATCTTTTTGATATTCATGTTCAATCAATTTTATCTGTAAATTATGTGTTTTAACAAATGACTAAAAAATATAAATAAATATTATATTATAATCGTTAATTATTTTAAATAAATATTATGATTTTAAAATTACAATATTATAAATAAAATAAAATAAATTAAAAAATTATTTTATAACAAATCTATACAATATATGATATAAATTAATCGTATTATAAAAATAAAAAAATTGACAAAATATTTAATTAATTGATTCATTTCATCTCACGAATGTAAAAAAAAAAACAGTTTTTTTTTATAAATAAAACATATTGACATATTTTATTTAAATTATCTTATTTACACAAGATTTTATTAAATCTATGCTATAGGTTAAAGATAATATTTTATACTAAAAAATATTTTTATTTTTTTCAATTATATTTATAGATTGAGGGGTCAAGAAATTATAAATAAATATTAATAGGCGAGTTTCATTGTAGTAATTCTAGTTATTGTTAATGATATGTTATTTAAGTATTTTTTTTACTTTAAATAGAGTTAGCGCCGATTAAAAGATTACACCAGCTTAGTCAGAAATTAAATAATAATATAAAAATATCATTATAAAAAAATATTTAAATATTTTTACAATGAGTTTGCACTCGATTAATCAGTGATATTACTTAATAAAAAAAATAGTACAAATTTGAAAAAATTATGAGTTAATTGTATTATGTGTTTTAAATTATTGATTTCGTTTTAAATTAATATTTAAATTTTTAAATATTTTAATTGTATTTTTAAGTTATATATATTAGACAGAATTGTCTAACTCAATTCAAATTTAAAAATTGATGAATTAATTATTAAAAAAGTTATAAATTTTAACCCAACAAGGGAATGAAGACAGTGGGATTCAGCAAACTCACCGGGAATTCCTGCCACAACTGCGGATCATGCTCCCAGGACATAACTCATACAGTCACCCTCGACACACAGCCTTGACAAAGACGGATCATATTTTTTTTTATAAAGGTACAAACTATTAAACAAAATTATTAAAAATATACTAGATACAAAATTATAAGAATTTAGATTTATAGAATTAAACTATTAATAAAAATAAATATATATATAGTATAAAAAAAACTTAAAATTTTTATAAGATAAAAAATTCATTCATAATTTTTGGTATAGTTTAATGATTGATAAAAAACTACAAATCCCAAATTTTATTCGACCAAATCTCTTAAGATATTGCTTATGTTTCCTTCTCACAATCAATAACGCAATAGATGGGAGCAAATAATAATAATAATAATTAAAAAATAGCACTAATATCTAATAATAACAAACTCAAAATTCACTCGAACACTAAAAAATACATCAAGTTAATAATAAATTTACTAAAAATTACCATTATATATATAACGTTAAACATATTATAAAAATTACATCTGAGTAAATAAATTTAGTAGGTTGATTAAATTATTTTTTTTATTTTTTTAGATTTTCTTAAATCATAAGTTTAATATCTATTAGGAATGTGATTTTTCTTACCGGTAGAGTCAAGAAATAGTGTTAAGCATGGGAGTCCAAATCACATGTCCTTTTCTCATGTCTCATTTGTGGTCCCATTTTAGGTTAGGGTGTAGAGAATTAGAGGTAGATGTATTTTTTTTAGGTATAGGGTTTAAGGTTTATGATATAAAAATATGGGTTAAGATTTAAAATTTAATTTTTTAGTAAAATAATAAAGGAGACACAAATGGAGCATAAAAAAAGACAAAAATTTTTGCTCGAAGTGGGAGAGATAATTATCCCCAACTTCATTGGTTTAATTAGATTTTGGTTTTAAAACTACTTCAATTAAATTTTTGTCCTTCTTAAATTATATAGTATAATTTAATATTTGGATCTTATCAATTTTAAAATTATTTAAATTAATCAATGACCTCAAAATTTTATAGTTTAATTGTTTTTAAAATTTTTTAATTTTAAAATTATTAAAATTAAATAATTTTTATTTTTTAAGGTTTATTTACTTTTAAAGATCCGATGATTTCAAAGTTAAAAATCTTGCTCCTTATAAATTATAATTCAATTTTTGTCTTGTTTCTGCTTAGATTCTCTATTTTCTTTTTTTTAGGTAAGATTATAATTAAAATTTATTAAAAAGTTATAAAATTTAAAATTAATTAATTAAAAAAAGGAATTAGTATTAAAAAAACATACAAAAACGTTGTTGTTCGCCCTCACTCCATCTGAGACATAAGAAGATGCGCGCCAACCAACTCTTCTGATTCCCACCAACATAAACTACTACTACTTCCCAACAGGCTCAGTATAAATTCCCACCCGGTATTGCTCGCCAGTTATGAAAACTCAGAAGCTCCACAGAGGAGAGATCTGCAGAATCCAGTCGGAGATGGAAAGCGAGAAGCAGATCAACGGAGTGACCTTCTTCCAAATGCCGCTTCATTATCCAAGGTACACCGTCAAGGATTACCTGGTCATGCCGGAGTGGAAGCTCGACCGCCTTTTGGCCGAATATGGGTTGTTTGCTAATGGAGATTTGGATTACAAGAGAGAGTTCGCCATGGGGGCTTTCCTTTGGCATGATGATTTGCACGGCAACCCAAAGCAATCGACTTACTATGGTTATTAAGCCATCTTTATAAATATATCCGAACCGAACATACTTTATATTAAAATCTATTCATTTAATTAAATAAATATATAATCTTATTTATACTCTTTTATTTAGTTTAATAAACTTCATTTGATTGCAGAAAAACTTGTGTGGCAGAACTCACAATTACAACGAAGTGGATAAAAACAGGGTTCCATAAGGCCTTTATTACATATCATATAGTTTATATATTTATCTAAAACAAAAGCATCATGCCATTTCCACTTGACCAGCAGCTTTGGATTTTGGCAATGCATATTTAGGATCAAGCCTCTCTTCTTCATCACCCCAAAGGGCATATGCTTCTTCACCATGAGCAGCTTCATCACCAATCTCCATGTCCTCTTCAGACATCCTTAAAGGAACAATTACTTGCACCAAACCACAGATTATGCTTGTACTAACAACATTAATAACCACCACAAACAATATCCCAAGAAGCTGAACTCCTACCTGTCGCAATCCTTCGGATGCTCTGCCGTCCGCTAGTCCGTAAAATAGGCCGATGTATCTGCCGGAGGTACCATAGAACAGGCGGTTAAGTTTAGGTACGGCAAAGATGCCGGAAAGTAAGCCTCCGAGGCTGCCGGCGATGGCGTGAGTGTGAAGCACTGCCATGGTGTCGTCCACCTTTTGAAGCACTTCGGATCTTTTGTGAATAACCATCATGGTGAACCATGGGATTGAGCCGGAACAAAGCCCCATTATTATTGCTGCCCATCCTTGTACAACCCCTACATCATCCAATTTAATTTGCATGTTACATGTATATGTATATATGTGTATGTACATGTAGAATTGTGCAGTACTTACCTGCAGCAGGTGTGATGCAGACCAAACCGGTGATCATGCCTTGCACCGCACCGATAATGGAAGGCTTTCGAAAGAAGACGATGTCGAGTACTAGCCATGTAAGCAAGCTGACGGCAGTGCAGATGTGGGTGTTCAAGACGGCCAAGGAAGCATCAACGCTGACTACATAAGGGTCTCCTCCGTTGAACCCGGTCCAACCCATCCACAGCAACCCTGCTCCGAACAACATCAGCAGGATGTTGTTCGGAGGAAATCTTTGTCTGTCTTGGGTTAGACGTGGACCAACCTGTTCCAATATTAAAGAAAACGATTTATTTAAAATAACTAATAAAGCTATAGTCAAAATTTTAAAAAATGACTTATAAAAAGCTAACGATATACATTTAATTAGGACAAGGGAGTAATAGGTATAAGTGATTCATACCCAGTAAGCCGCCGTGAATCCTGCAACTCCGGACGACAAATGGATGACGTATCCACCGGAATAATCAATGATCCCCATCTTCGCCAGAAACCCGGTGGGGCTCCATATACTAAACGCCGTGAACGTATAAGAAAAGGTCATCCACAGCGGCACGAACATCATCCAAGCAAAGAAATTCATTCGCCCCAACAACGCTCCGGCAATCAGAATCAAAGTTATAGCAGCGAAAACGCCCTGGAAATACACCATCGTCGCGTTCGGAAACTTCCCAAGAAACGTTCGCGCAATCAGAAACTCCCCGTCCAACGCCACATTCGGTTTCCCCCAGAACGGAACCAGCTTATCACCGAACGACAACCGGTAACCCCAAGCCGCCCAACAGAAAATAACGCAGGCAAAAGCATAGAGCACCATGAAAGCCGAGTTCACCGCCCATTTCTTCTTCACCGAGCCTCCATAAAGGATAAGTAGCCCCGGAATGCTTTGGAGGCCAACGAGTGTGGCTGCCGTGAGCTGCCATCCGTTGTCACCTTTGTTCATCCATGGCGGGCTGGCTTCATCAGGGACTAGATTAGACGGAAACGAAAGCAAAGTTCTCATCGTCTTGCCTGTAAAAGTATCCAGCGGTTACAGAGGAAGGAGTAATGTTTTGTTTTCTGGGATTTATATAACAAGAGCATGAATCGTTTCGATGATGACGATGTCCATCAGCTGTCAATGCCATTACCAGAGTATCTTCATTGTCTTTTTTCAAAAAAAAAAAAAAACTATTACCCTTAGCAGCAGTCGGAAATTCTATGGTTTTTATCGATTTGTCCCAACATCTGTAACGATGATCTCAAAGTGAATTTGGCGTTGGATCGAATTTTGCATTTTAGTATAAAATTTTTGTTGTCTGAAACTGTATCACAAAGAAGCTTAGTGTCCTTCGATGATGAGATCAAAAGGTCAACACAGTTCATTTTGTTTATATGTTGTTTCCATGAAAGCTTAGTGGATCGGCTTTGGATCTAAAGCTGTATATATTCCACTAAAATTTTAATATTAAACTTTATCCACTAAACCTTAAAAAATAAATCTTTATAAAAAAATAAAATTTTTATCGTTAATACATTCAATATTTTCTTCGAGTGTATTTGAATTCTTGTATTTTTGATTTCGGTAATTGTTCAATATACAAGCGATAGAAACAAAATTTTATGTCTTAATTTTAGAGTTTAGGTTAGATTTTAAGGTTTAAAGGTAAGTGATTTAGATTTAGTGATTTAGACAAAATTTTAAACACTAAATTCTAACCACAATACTTAAATTCTAAACTTATATATTTTATCAATTTGATCTTAATTAAAAATAATATAATAATTTTAGTACGACATATTTAAAAAAATTCATTAGCGATGTGATTGTGTTTATTAGCAAGCGACGTCAAGGATGTGATAAGTTTATTCTATTAATTTATCAATTATTTAATTGTCAAACTAATACTAAATGATAAAAAGTACGACAAATGATCGAAAGATGTGTCAAGAGAGTATAATATTTAAATTTTAAAATATAAAATATTAATTTATTAAATTATTTTGAATAAAAACATAATTTAATAAAAGTTATAATTAAAGACTAAAATTATTATTATTATATTAAATAATATTTTAATTTTAAGGATAGCGTGAGTTGTTTGTAACAAAAATTTAATTGATTAAATTACAATTTTTAGAGAAAAATGATACATTTATAAATTTAACACAAATGAAGTACCTATATTGTATTTTACCCAATAAATTTCTATGGCACATATAAAATCAACGCATAATTTTTTTTTTCCTTTTAACGTTTATAATTTTTTATCATTTTAGGGCTATTTTTCTTTAGATAAATTTATCTTTTAATCTATATTTTTTTGACAAATATCTTATTTTTTAACTACCACATAACTGAATCGTTAAAAATTTAATAATGATAATATATCATATATATGTGATAATATATTTTAAATGACTTAACATCTAGTATATCAAATATATACGCACGAAATATAGTTTTATTTCAACATAAAATATAAAATATAAAATAAAATATTAAAAATTAATTAAATCTAAAACGAAAGGATACTAAAAATTCTCAACCCTAATTATGGTAGAATCAAAATTTTATTTAAAAAATAAACATAATCTGAAAATGAAGGACTTTGTAGAGTTTGTTATCGGTGAATCAAAGATAAAGAATTTTGATACTAATCAATTGTGTTTTTATTATTTTAGTTTAGAATTTAGTTATTTTAGTGTTTAATCTAAATTGGAGGTTTAGGGTTTTTATAAAGATCTTTTACTTTAGTTAGGGTTGAGAATATTTAATAGCATTTTGTTTTGGATTTAATTAATTTTTAATATTTTATTTAAATTTTAATTGTTTCATATTTTATATTAAAAATATTATATTATATTATATTACATATATGTATATATTTAAACAGGTTAGATTTTATATCATTTAAAATATATTATTATATGTATATGACATGTTATTATCGATAAATGTTTAACGGTTTAATTATCATACTAGTTAAAAAATAAGATATTTATTAAAAAAATATAGATTAAGGGTTAAATTAATTCCAAAAACAGAATAGAGACCAAAATGATAAAAATTATAAACGTTAAGGGTGAAATATCCGTTGATTTAATCGATTCGAACCTATAAGTTCATGGTTTGAAATTTCTTTATGCCTAAAATCAAGGCAAATTTCATGGTTTGAAATTAATTATCCGTTGATTTAATCAATTCGAACCTATAAGTTCGCATCAACACTGAACTTCCGCTCACATTCAAGAACCTCACAAGTCACATCAACAAAAAAATCATTGCTAGAAATCCTGAAATTCCAATAAGTTGGAATTCTCAAACCCTAATCCACCGTTTTTGTAGCCACAATGGCAACGGACAGTGTCCAGCAGAAGAAAGTCATCCTCCTAGCCGACGACGAGCAGGAATTCGAAGTGGAAGAAGCCGTCGCGATGGAGATCGGAATCGTCAAGATGTACTTCGAAGACAATCCGGACTCCTGCGATGAGCCCATTCCACTCCCGACCGTCGAATCCAAATACCTCTTGAAGGTAATCGAATACTGCAAGTGGCATGTGGATCGTAAAGCTCGCAAACCCCAGAAACCGGTAAAATACAAATTATTTCAGTTCGAAGAAGAAGACGAGGAAGCCAAGGCGTTCGATCGAGAATTTTTCAATACGCTAGACAACGAGGGAATGCGGCGGATGCTTTTGGCGGCTAATTATCTGGACGTGAAAGATCTGTTCGAAATGTTGACACAAGCGGTGGCGGATAAGATCGCGAACAAGAGCGTGGAGTATGTTCGGAGATTTTTCGAAATCGAGAACGATTATACGCCGGAGGAAGAGGCTGAGCTCCGGAAACAGAATGAATGGGCCTTCGAAGATGTGGAACCTGACGATGATATTTGATGGATTTGAATGACCGCCATTAAAAAGGTACTCTTCGATCCTGCTATATAGAATTTCATGTCGTTTAGTTTTAGGAAGAATGACTATGATCGATTGATTTGAATAGAGCATCATAGATTTTTATTTTTTATTAAATAAATTATTATTTTTAAGTAATATCTATATATTTTATTAGTCCATCAATAAATTAGTTGTATAATTTTAAAATATATTGTATGTTTATAAATTAAATTGTCGATTGATTATAACAATAAGAAAAAATATTTAAAGTTACGACGTGAGTTTATAACCATAATAGTAAATTAAATATATAGTTTTAATTTTTTAATGTATAAATATTATCATTGGAGAGATCATATCAAAAATAATAAAAATCTAATCAAAAAATTAAAATAAAATATAAATAAGAAAAAATATTTATTATATTATTTATAATAATATTTTTATATATTTTTATAATTAGGTTCTTAAGATTGAATCTTTATATATAATTTAGTCTATAAAAATATTATTTTTACAATTAAACGGCTAGAATTATTTTTTAATAATTAAATCTCTAACTTTAGTTTTCTTAATCTTTAGTTTTTTTTAATAATTAAATCTCTAACTTTAGTTTTCTTAATCTTTAGTTTTATATACAGATCGGATCAAATCAAGAACAAAACTTAATCTTTAGTTTTATATACAGATCGGATCAAATCAAGAACAAATTTAAAATATTTATTTTTAAATCAAGTTTAATTGAGTTTTTAAAGAATAAGGTTGAATTATATCTATTTTTTTAATATTATTTTTTTAATCAGGTGAACCAAAAATCCTGACACATACCCATATTCATCTCTAGTCGACTGTGGTCAAACGGAGCCAAGATTAAAAAATGTAAACTCAAATCTAATTTCGGCTCAAGCTATAATCTAAACTACTTATTTTTATTTGAAATAATAAAATATAATTTTATATTTAAATGTTTTATAATATAATTTAAATGGAATGTATATTTCAAATTATGTATTTTTTATCCAAGCTGGGCCAAACCGTCCAACTGACAAAACCCAGCCCAAGTCAAGCTAGGCCAACAAACACTAATGGAAGCACAAAAAAAATCGATTTCCTTTAGGAAGTCCCAAGCCTAACCAATTACAACAAATGTCTTGTAATAGAACTCGTTTAAACAACACCCACTCCAACAAAGATAATATAATTTCATGGCCAGCAACATGATTCTTTCAAGCAAACATCATAACACCAAACAGCAAATGATATGTTAAAGTTGCTGCCATTGATCGAAACCGGCATCATCCCGGCATCATCGACTCTCAGTGTTACAGCTTGTGCCTAACCTACCACTAAAACAACCCAACTACAGGATAAGGCAGTGCTTGTTTTGGTTTCCAACTGTCGGAAATGTCACTGCAATGGACCAATTACCGTGTGTTGGCAATCACGGATCCCTTTGCTGATGTTCGGATTGCTGCTGCTGTGGTTGACCCTGAGGCCATGGCATGAAAGCCATGGGAGGTCGAGGCTGCTGGCCTGGATACAATAAAGAGGCTTGATCGATTGGCTTTCCCATGATCATCCCTGGTGATCCCACAGGATGCTGTGGAACATAATAATATGGAATATCAGCAGGGGAACCAACGAAAGGAATAGTAGCCTTGGTGACCCCAAGTCCTTCCTCTTTCAGCTCATCTCTCGGAATGATATCGACTAAGAAATCAAAGACGTCGGTCCTCGAAATTGCAGCTGCTATATCATTCTTTTGTAGTGTCCTCCTTTTATTCTCTTCTGTATGGATCCAAGAGCGTAAAGTCAGTTCCAAGATGAACATTTCGCATGCTTTTGCAAAAATTACAGGAGCCTCTGCTGATATCATCCGCACATCCTCATCTGCTTTCATTATCTTTTTTATCCGAGCAAGTGGGAGACTGTGATTCTTGAAGTCTACCGTTTGCTCGATTTCTTGCATCTGGTTGGTCCAGAACACTTGAAGCTGCTGCTGTTGTTGCTGCTGCTGTTGGTGGTGAAAGTGCTGAGCTTGTTGGTAAGCAAGTTGATGTGGAGAACTAGAGAGAGTAGCTGGAGGCTGAGTTTGTGAAGGGACAGCTACTGCCAGAGTGCCAGATGCAACCATCGGAGCAGTTTGGTTAGGAGCATTAGAATAACCCATCTGCCCTGCACCAGGTACAACTCCCACCGCCGGCAGTTGCTGCTGCTGCTGTTGTGTTTTGTCCGATTGATCCATGGTGATTTTACAGAAGATCACTTCGGTCTTCTATCTTCTCATTACCCTGTGCTGTTACAAATCAAGATAGAAAAGTACATATTCAGCAGATAAAAGGGTAATGTTTACTAATTACTACCATAGATTCTTCAAACCTTCATTTTCAAGATCATATAGACGTGAATGGACATCTGTCATAAAATAGACATACTGCAAAAACATTACCCTGAAAGATTGAAAAGAAAATAAAGCTGCAGATATGATTGGTGTTTAAATTGCTTTAATAAAACCCTGAAATACAAGTCCATCTAATCTTAAAGCTGAATGCTTTTAAATTCCAAACCCTAAACTTGAAAACCCACCCCATGCAATTGACATGCATGAGGAAGCCTTATTATACTATCGAGCAATGGCATTTTAAATTCATAGCAGACTAAAATACAAATAAAAAATTTAAAAAAACTTTTTCATGCCTAAATATCTGGATTTTTCCAGGAAGAAAATCATACATGCAATGGAAATTAATAAACTTTTGAGTCATTTCATCCTAATAATAACAGTTACAGCTCTGCTTGGTTCCTGAGATTCACTAAGAACTGATAGCAAGCTTATTTTCCAATAGAAAAGAAAAAAAAAGATTTTTAACAATAATTTCCAAGTTTGGGTTCTCTTTTATTATTTTCTTAGGTTGAGATTAGTGGTCTGAAACCCAAAATAAAAATTTTCTTTATGGTCCTTTCCCACCAACCAAACAAGAAAAGTAAAAACCAAAGAAAACCCAGAAAAACAAAATCTTACCTGTGATCTATCTCCCTTTCTGCAGTGAAATCTTATCTGGAAATCCAAAGGAAAGGAAGAGAGAGACAACGGGAGATTATAAACTGAGGAACTGAATGAGCTTTCAATTTGAATGTTCAGCATAAATAAATAACTTTAATTTTAAAGAGAAAGAGATTTCTAGAGGTATCTGACGGAGGGACACGTGTTGATCAGTGAGGATATCTCCCCAGGGACACAGTTTCAGTTCATTCCACGTGTCAGACAACAAGTGGTCGGAAAGGTTAGAGGAAGAGGCTAACGGCCTCAGTATTCCACCGCTGACGTAGCGGGGAAATGGCTGCGAATGTAAGCGGGAGGGTGGTTTGCTCAGAAAACTTGTTAAGTCAAGGGTAGTTTAAAAAATGACAAGTTATATCTTATATTTGTGTTATTTAATTATATTTAAATTATTTGTTTTAAATAAAATTATATTTTAATTTTTTATATTTAAAAAATATTAATTTACCGATAAATTAATTAATGATTTGAACTGAAATATTTAGTATTAACGAAAATATATAAATAATTAATATTTTTAATATAAAGGCGGTTTAATTATAAATTTATCTATAATTAAATAATTTGAATATATTTTTAATAATTAAATAATTTAAATATTTTTTTTTATAATTGAGTAACCTAAATATAACTTTATCTATAATTTAGTAATTTTTATTATAATCTTATCCTATAAAAAAATTAGTTAAAATATATTTAACACGTGAAAATCGTGTGGTCCTTTAAAAAAAATTAAAAATGTGATGTTACTGGCAAAGTTTACTTCACGAAGGAAAGCAACAATATATTCGATATTTGTTTCACGAAATATAAAATATTTTAATTTTTTAAATAAATTTATATAATTATAAGATGATATATATTTATATATTTTTTAAAATATACGTTTTCTATACAAATATATTAAAATTTAGATTTTTAAAACGAATATTATCTTTTTTTGCACTCATTAAGTTAAATAATATTTTTATTAATAGGTTGTTTATGTGTAACATTTATTAACACGTTAATAGATAAACTATGTTACAATGTTCGATTTGTTTCACTAACATATAAAATTTTAGTATTTGATTGTCAAAATATAAAATTACTTAAAATATTATTAATTTAAAAATAGTTATAAGGGTGAACACATGTATATTCTAATTCAACCAGATATCTATTTAGTATATTTAAACTCGATTCTTTTAATTTTCACAAATATATTTATTTAACATTTACGAATGTATTTATTTATATACTCGCAAACATAAATGATTTAGTATAAATAAATTAATAATGATTATTTATAACGGTATAAATAAGTTATTTAATAATTATTAAATAATATCTTCCGTTACAATTTACATATATAGTATTGGTTTAATATAGTAATTATCTTAATAATGTGAAATATTTTTTAAAAAAATAGATAGTGTAACATAAATTGTTTTATAAATTTTCATACAAATAGTTTCAATTTAAAAAGTCGATATATAATAAAAATTATTTTTAAATAATCTTATATTTATTTAATTAAACATTATTGTCCGTAAATGTGTTATTTTTTGTTGGCCGTCCAAATGGAAAAGGTCAAATCTGCAAAGACAAGAACGTGAAGTCAAAGTCGGGCAAGGCAGATGTTTGTCCGTACCTTTGTTGAGTTTACCGTCCCAAATTGCTTGTCTTTAATCACAGTAATTTACTGTAAACCCTCTTTTATATCTTAATTAATTGCTGGATTAATTAATTAATTAACTAACTTATTGCAAACAACAAACTTGAATGCTTGTTATTATCCCCACCCATGTCCCTTTCATTCATCCTCTACCCAAGTCCATACGATTCCTTAATTTATTATATTTAGGGTATATTCTTGTATAAAATACAACATAAATGAAATATATTTCCTACATATATTAACAATTATTATATTATTATTGACATGAATTATTTTGTCTTAATAATTAAAGGAATGATTGTTGTTTTTAAAGGTCACAGGTTCGAACACCAATAATACAGCACATTGATAGAACGATTAATGTTTAATGATCGAAAGTATACTCTAAACAGATACTATTGTAACCATTGTAGCTGATTCAAAAAAAATTATTTATTGATATTTTTATCTCCTCTTAAGTCGTAGGTTCCAGATCAATTAAGAGTAAATTTTCACTTCCCCTTCCTTATCGTGGCGGGTGCAAAGTTATATCTAGGTGACGTCTACCTTTAATATTTTAAAATCTATATATTTAATTTTTTTTAATTTTTGTAAATTAATCCTTTAATTATTTTAATCTTAATGTATTATGCATAACCTATAATTTTAGGATGTTATTTGTGTTTACCCTAAAAAATATTTATGAATCTGTTAATATATTAAATTATTATATTTTTTTTCAATAAAAAAGTTTTCGTTTGATTCATACATTTTTACCTTTTTATACTATCTGTTTATAAAAACACTAAAATATTAGATATTCGAAATAAAATTTGATTTTTTTTATTAAAAAAAGCTAAGAGGGGTTGGGACTTAACTTTTTGGTTCAAATAGTTACTTATAATTTTGGAACAATTCAAACAAAAAATCATTTTCATGTACCTATTTGAATAAAAAAAAAAGGCAATTTTATATACCAATTTGAAAAAAAAAAAGTCATGTTTAAGTACATAATTGGATTAAAAAAGATTTTAAATATTAAATTAAACTTTAAAGTTAAATTCAAATACCTAATTAGACTAAAAGTATTAGATATCAAATTAACCCTTAAAACCAAATTGAAATGCACAAATGTATATTAATCCTTGATATACAGTAGATATTATAAAGTAACATTTAGATATTATTTTGTATTTAATTATTATAATTATTTACTTTTTGCATAATTAATATTTAGATGCACACAACAATTTTCTCATTTCCCAATTTTTTTAAGTTTTATATTTCCTTGTCAAGGCCTCTAAATGGTAAAATTATATATTAGTCCTTCTAGAAATTACATAAATATATATTAATATGGCAAAATTACATTTTGACCACTGAAATGATTTTTTATTCTCTTAAAACTATAAAATTGTAAATTAATTTAATGAAAAATTATATTTTAACCCTCATAAATTTATAATTTAAATTCAACCCGAGCTATAGATATATTTAATCTATATCTAAATGTATATAAAAAGCGACTAGGCCTGATTTAGATTAGGACTTACTATTCAACAAATCCCATTTCTGTTTCCTCCTTCATACTCTTAATACCTTCGAGTGTAGTAATGGAAGGCTTCAACGGTTGGTTGTATGAAAGTCTCAACCGTGATTTCGCAATCCGAAGGTTTTGCTCGGCACGAGTTGAGCTCGAGCAAGTTGAGTTGGAAGAGTCGATGAATTATGATATCGAATCATTTTGTCCCGATGATGAAACTAGCAGCATCCCACACTTGGATGCTTCTGAGGTCGATGATTTTGTTGATAGTTTCATTAACATGGATAATGATGTCGATGTTGGTGATGATGGGGATGTGGATTATAAAGATGTTCATCGTAGCTCTAAGAAGCAGGAAAATTTACATCATCTTCGGGACGAAATCGAGGTGTTTTCGATAGCGAATGATGATTTGGGAGATGCTTCGTTGATGATTGAAGGAGATGAAATGGAGATGAGTGGCTCATGTGATGAATTGGGAACACGTGAAATGGTGCCAAGTTTAGAGGAGGCGAGCCATGGGGTGGACCAAGGGCTGCACCTGGTGCATTCGTTGCTGGCATGTGCTGAGGCAATTGGCTGCCGTGACTTGCACCTTGCAGCCTGTATGCTCAGCCAAATATGGGCTTCTGCTACTCCTTTGGGTGATTCACTGCAAAGGGTTTCCTATTGCTTTGCCACAGGGTTGAAATCTAGACTATACCTTCTTCGAAACATCAATGGAAACGGCACGATAGCGAATTGCACAGTCGATGTGGCATCAATAGCTAGGGAGGAGAAAATGGAGGCTTTTCAACTACTTTACCAGACAACTCCTTATATTGCATTTGGTTTCATGGCTGCAAATGAGGCAATATGTCAAGCAGCACAAGGGAAAGGCTCCTTGCACATAATTGATCTAGGAATGAAACATACACTTCAATGGCCTTCCCTGATAAGAACACTAGCATTAAGGCCCGAAGGTCCCCCAACTCTTCGAATCACGGCATTAACGAGCAATGAACATCTCATAGAGCTCGAAACCAGCATGAAGTCCCTTGTCGAGGATGCTAGCTCACTTGGTATAGCAATGGAGTTCTGCATGATATCAGAGCCAGTTACACCATGCCTTTTGACACCAGAGAATCTCAACCTAAGAGAAGGGGAATCATTGTACATCAACAGTGTTATGCACTTGCACAAATATGTCAAAGAAAGCAGAGGATCACTCAAAGCAATTCTCCAAGCAATCAAGAAACTAGCCCCGAATTTGCTGACTGTGGTGGAACAAGATGCTAACCACAACGGACCATTTTTTCTTGGGCGATTCCTCGAGTCCCTTCACTACTATTCAGCCATTTTCGATTCACTAGAAGCAAGTCTACCCAGACATAGTCCTCAAAGGATGAAGATAGAAAGGCATCACTTCGCCGAAGAGATACAGAACGTCATAGCTTACGAAGGGTCAGACAGGATTGAAAGGCACGAAAGAGCGGATCAATGGCGGAGACAATTAGGCAGAGCCGGTTTTCAAGTGATGGGGTTGAAGTGTTTGAGTCAAGCGAAGATGCTGCTTTCGGTTTACAGCAGCGACGGGTACACGTTGGGCAGTGAGAAAGGGTGCCTCCTCCTTGGGTGGAAAGGCAGGCCTTTGATGCTGGCATCTGCTTGGCAACTGCACAATGCTTCATCCTAGTAACACCGGACCACATGGTCTCGATCAAAGCCATTATATTATTTATTTGGCGTTGACATTTATTGAACTAGAGAATTCAGACAATAAGACATGTTCTTAGGGGACAAATCACAATATGAGGTCCAATGGGACTAGTAATTTCATTTGTCGAGGATATTGCAGTTTTAGCCTTCTAGGACTCCTGATTTGATTACCTGACCAGCGAAATTCCTTGCCTGGCTATTTCTTATACATTCTCAAATGCATGTTTGAAATATATAATCATACTAAATTTCAAATAATTCCTTATAGGGGCACGAACCTATAAAATATTAAGGAACATAAATAGATTTTTAATAAAAATATATAAAAAAATTAAATCAAATACAAATTTCAAGAGACCGCTCCCGGCCCCAGTCCATCCTAGTTCCTTCAATCACACACAGTTTTCTGCCATCAATGATCCCATCTAGTATTGGTCTTGGTAAGCTATGAATTTAGCCTCCTTGTATAATCTTAAAAGTGTAATTTTTTGATGAATCATTTGACATAGAAAATAAGAGCAGGATAAACTTCTAGAGAAAGCCAAACTCCATCACCATATTAAATCAAAATCGAATAAAAAGGTAGCAATTCTTTGAAAAGATGCACGACCGTCGGCCAGTGTCACCGGCTCACCGCAGCTTTAAAAGGTAAAAGATGAAGTTTTTTCAAGTACAATGGTACACTAAATCACAATATTTGTTCAATAACATTATTATTCCTCCTTTGTAAGAGAAGCCTTCCATTCCAAAAACAATTAGGAAGCCCCGATTCTCCATTTCCAAGTGATTCTATAATTAAATACTCTTACTCAAATGTGTGAACAATTGAATGAATACCTATTGTGGAAATGACCATGCATCCCTTTCAGATACCATTTTCATTTTGATGCCTTGTGTCCCTTGCTTTGTTGGCTCGCAGTGGCTGACATTGTACGCAATCTACTAGCGATTTCTGTGAACGATGGCCTGGCTGCAGGATTGGGGGACCAACACTGTTCCATCAATTTTCTCCATTCAGAATCACAAAAGCTTGGAATTGTCGGTCTCAGCGTGTTACTTACGATGCCTCCTGTATGTGGAAACAATTTTAGATCACAACGAGAAAGTATGAGTAGAACCGAGGAATATAAACGTAAACAAAACAAACAGGGGACTCATAAAATGCAAAGTCAGGAAAATGCATATAACCAGCATGAACAGATACTTTCCACACTGTCACATAACAGGTATCAATGCCTCATGGCAATAAAACAGACTACCCTTAAAGGATTGTGTAAGTTCATCAGTCAAAAATATAAAAATACTTCTGTATTATATTTTAGCTCCAGAGAAAGTTTCCAGCCCAATGGATGTAAAACACAGGCTGTTGCATTGAAAATATCATGGTCATGTTATTTTTAGATTCTCATTTGCCTCTATAATTGGTGAGAATATTCTGACACAAGCGGAAATTTAACAGCTACAAGAAGTACTCGAGTCACACCTATAATTGCACCATAGTGCATATTGGCATAAGGCTCTTCACCAGTGAGAATCTCCCAGAGAACAATACCAAAAGAGAATACATCAACCTGCAGATCAATAAATAAAAGTGAAAAAGAGTGCTCAAAATGACATTATGTCACTAGCTATATATATACCACTCCTGTGATATCATGAAATCAAGTACAGGAAGTATACAGAAAATTAATAGTTTTCCGAGGAATCATCTCAACATCAAAAGATAACTTTCTTTCACATCTCCCACCCACTGGCCCATCTCTTCTCTTTTTATTATTTCTCAAATGGATAATAAGAATAATCAGTTACTTATTTACATTGGGTTTTATCATTAAGGACTATGTTTTGGATTGCAATAATCAGATAAAAGACGTAAAACCTTCCAGAGATCCGTGGGAAGAATCAGGAAAAGCAAATAGCTTATTGTTCCAGTTCAAGTTAATTTCATGAATGACATCTTACCTTTTCCGAAACCTTATTGCTGCCTCCATTTAGGAGCTCTGGAGCCATCCACGGTAGTGTCCCCCGAACACCACCAGAAACCAAGGTGTTACGTTTGATTTTAGACAGTCCAAAATCACCAACCTGAGAAGGAAATATTCTTAGAGATGTAATAATTAACACCAAATTTCAACCATACTAATTCAGCCAGGACAGCAAGGTAACCTTGCAAATAGGTCGGGAAGGATCTTTCAAGTTAACAAGCAAATTGTCACATTTCAGATCAAAATGCACAATATTTTTTGAATGTAGATATTCCATCCCAAATGCTGCATCCATAGCAATTATGAGCTTCTTTCGACGATCAAGCACCCTGGAAATTTAGATTAGTCGAACAGTAAGCTGGAGATATTTGTGAACAAGCAATATGAGAATATCACCACCACCGCTACCCCTCCAAAGAAACGGAGAAGAAGAAACAGTAAAACAAACTATTTACTCAATAACAAAGTGAAAAAAGAATTCACCTATCCTTGCGAACTAAAACATGCCTAAGGGACCCATCAACCATAAACTCTGTAACAGTAGCCATTGTTCCTCCAGGACCATCTTTCACCACACCATAAAATGCCACCACATTTGGATGGTGAAGCTTTGAAAGAATGTCAGCTTCCCGCCAAAATTCAATGGTCTGGGGATGTAAGCATAAATCTTTTAGTAAAGCATTAATTATGAAGAGTATACCAGAGAGAATGGCACTAGCAAACATGCAATACCTAGGTTAAATAATGGTGATTATGATAATAGCTAAAATAAAGAAAAGAAATCATTGCCAACATCCATGTGGTGTAGTGATCATATATCAAACACCCCGAGTATGAAAAATAAGCTCTATTTGGATCCCCCCCAGGAGAAAAAGTAATATATATTATTTTTAGTTCGTTAAACTTCTAAGATCAACAGACTTTCAAACAACGCTGTCATGAAAGAATATGCAGAAAATGTATTATATTCATAAAAAATATTAATTTGGCAAATTACCAATCTTTCTTGCTCAGATGATCGACCTGTGAAGCAGCTCTTTTTGATTCTCTTGATGGCAACATCTGATCCCCTCCACTTTCCATGATATACAGTCCCAAATGTACCAGAACCCAGCTCCCTCAACTCTTCAAGATCTTCATTCATTATGAGCTATAACATAAATCCAGGAAAAACAAGTAAGCATCTAATACACATTACATAAAATATTTCAGGAAGTATGTGGGACATTGTTAAAATATGTTGAGGCCCAAAATATAACAAACAAGCAAGAAGAGATGCATTTTTTTGTTTCAGTTTGCATGTGCACGGAAGTTTCCAAAAGCAAAACAGATGTCAAAAACACATCAGTGTAGCTTCAAAGCATTTTATGGCCAGTAGATACTCCAAAAAGCTTATTCCCATTGCATTTGAGTCAACAACATTAAGTTTATAACGAGAAACAAAGATTGAATCTGAACATAAGAACAAAATTTCTAAAATATACTTCAAATGCCTTTGTCAATTTAAGAAACCATTCAACAGCTAGTGTTAACTATTGTTCTTCTAGAACTTCTATCATGCAAAATTAGAGTCGTCAGAATCAAATTTTGTGCTTTCTTATATAGAGGAATGACAAAAATTAATAGCTTCAACAAGGATCAGAATACACATCAAGAATATATTTTGTGAGGCACACATAATGAGTAAAAAGAAAGGTAATTTCTCCAATTAGAAGCCTCTGCAAAGATGAGCAAGCACTTGGTAAAACTGTTCCGCTACCCAGTGGGTTGTGCACCAAGGCACATCAAGATGTTGCACCTTATCATTAGATAAAAAAAAACTTCATACCTTTCCAGGTGAGGCCCATTTGATCAGGCACATGTTTGATGTGCCTAAGCATGCCTTTTTTTCAAGGCAATGAGCACAAAAAAGGTCTGTTTGATTGAAGTCCTTTCTAATTTCTTTATTTTTTTTTTCATTCAATGCACCTTTATTAGTAAGAATAGGGATAATATCAAACTACTTTTCAAACTTTTGAGTATTCGACAAGCACAAGATCAAAGGAAATAGTACACATTGGCCAACAAAAGAAAATTTTGCATGTTTTGTAGGATAAATTGTACCAGTCTTTAAAGCTCACTATCAAAATATATATATCTTAAGGTTATTTTATCATGTAAATAAACAAACACACAAACAAAAACATGCGCACACGTCTTTATTTGCAAAGGCAAGGGCCTATTGTGCTCCTCTCCCCTTTGAAAACACACTCACGGATCAGCCTCTTATCTCTACAAAATTACTCAGACCTTACTTAATTTGTAGTTAAGCCTCCATGTTTCAGTTTCACATACATAAATATGTTGGGAAGTAGTGATAAAGATGAAAATTTTGCACATGCCAAAAGGCAGAAGGCAAAGCAACATAAATTCCAGGACAAAATTTGAAGTTACCATAAATAATTGTTTACTGCAAGCAACCGAACAGTGGTCCAGTTCATTTCATATGCACCAAAAGTATAACAAGAAAAACAGGAGAAACAGTGACAAAGGTAGCACACCTGCAACGTGTTGATATCAAATTCTCCTAGAGAAGGATCCAAAGGAGGTAGACCTACATTCCTCTTCTCCGATTTTGGCTTCTAGAAGAACCCGTGCAGTCATTCTGTTAGCAGATGTCTTTCAAGGAAACAAAAGAGTACAAAATCAATCAATCATTGAAATTAATTACCTCATATTCTGACTCTGGTGTTCTTAGGTTTTCTATCATGGCATTGAACTGCATACTTTCACTGATTTGCACTTGGGGTTGACCATCCTTCAGGTTGTTTTCACCAAAATTTTGATCAGAATCAGCTTGGCTCAATGGAACTACACCCCGTGAGGTAAACTGATCTGATATATGATCTCGATTCATGAGGGAACCATCTTTTTCTTCAAAATCTTGCGCCAGCTTCTGAAAATATGACCAGCGCTTTGGCTCATGACCTTCCATGTTCAAGCTCAAGCCAGCTCCATCTGTTTGCAGTGGGCTAACACCAGAGGACTCTTCAGAAAGCATTGCTTTGGAAAATATATCATAAAGGAAGTCACGAGGAAATCGATCATTGATATCAATAAGAATGTCCCCATGATCTGCCCTGCTAATATCACTATGGGGGTTCTCTTTAGAATCATCTTTTGTTGAAATCTCTGTCCTCAAATCAACCTGAAAATGCCCTGGAGGGTGTTGGCAAGTCAAGTTGGCATCATGTGGAGAAGAAAATGCTGATTCACCCGCTACAGGAAGCCCCGGTCCAGTTTCTGCTGATTGATTATCTGGAAGGTTATCTTTCAGACAACCAACCTGGACCCCATCCTTGTTGGGAGCTTGCCTATGGTCCACAAGATTTGAAACTGCTTGCTTCAAACCTGTGTCCAACACTTCTTCAGAAAGCTTCGAGTTTATCCGAGAAACAACACCAGGATGGGGAGCAGCATTAGAAGGTTTAGCAGCTGAGCTTTCAGCATGGGGAGAGATATTACCATCGCATAAATTTTCAACAGTTTCTGTGTTTGGACCCTGCTGTGCCACATTAGATTGTGGGTGAGCTAATAGCAAATGGGAACCTAATGAATCATCAGACTTTGACAATCGAAGTAGCAAATCTAACTGCTCCCGAGGTATTCTTTCCGAATAATAAACCTTGTGTGGAGGTGCAGTGGGCTCAAGGTAACTTAGATCAGCGGGATTAGAATCAGAATCAGCATCATTACCCGGTTTATGAACTGGCACTTGATTCACAACATCAGAAGAGGGCACAATTTTTTCATTTTCCTGGTTTTTAGCTTCATTTTTAACACTAAAAAGAGACGTGTCTTGTGAAGCAACTGCAATTGGCACTTCTTCACGCGGGAAATGAGTTATCACTTTTCCGTCATGTGGCTGGGAAGAAACTGCACGATCTGTTTCCAAGGGATGATGTTTTTCAAGGTCATTGCCCTGGTGACCTGAACCATCAGGTTTGAGTTTCAACTCATTCGCCAGAATCTGCAGATTCTGTTGTTGTAGGCCATTGTATGGGTGCACTTCAGTCAAATGTTCATGTTGATTCATAAACCCATTAGGAGGAACTGAATTAGAAAGTGCTGCAATATTGGAATAATTAGAAGAATTATGACCGTACTGCAATGGATACCCCATCCTCTGGCCATGATAAAACCGTGAATGGGTTTCATAGGTGTCTGAGGAACTTGGAAGAACAGGTTGAGAAGACTGAAAAGTTGATGATGACCCCATCATGCCAGGAATGTTTGAAGAGCTAATGGCTATTGAGTCTCTTGCAACTCCGCCTGATACCCTGTCTAAATTCTTTCCCTCTGGTTCTGTTAGATTGTTACCGGAAAAGCTTGTCAACCCCTGCAGAGTAGAGCTTGTCCTTGTTCCGAAGTCCATTCCATTGACAGCTACCACGTATTGAATCTCAGAATCACCATCCATGTTGCCTAGACCAAACTGAGTATCCTCCAAATCACTCAGTGTGAACAGAAACATCCTAAGCTTCTGTGAGGCCTCTTTGTCTAGAAGTTCGCTACATTCCTCCATCATATTATGCAGATCTTCATCTGAGGATACAGACACTAAAGCATCAAAGTCCTCTCCTGGAAGTTGATATTTGATCACTTCTGTTTGGTCATAAATTGATAATATCTTCTGCTTAAGTTCCTGCCATGAAATATCCTTTCTGATGCGAATTATGCGTGTTTCACCTCCAACATACCTTAGCTTTCTGTCACTTGGTCGAGGTATGATTTTTCCACCAAAGCTGCAGAGAACCTTCAATTTTGCTGATGTGCCATCAGAGGTACCAAGTGACATGTATAAAATGCCCCTATCATTTTCATAGCCCGAGGTAGTCTGTCTCACTGATTGAAGTGACCCATAACAACTTTGGTTTTCATGTATAGAGCCTTTTCTTTCAAACCCCTTCGGACCTTTCTCTACTGCATTAAGCATGGAAATATCAGACCCAATTTCAGACTCTGTACGACTAATGCCTAGAATACCTTTTAGATCCATATATCCTGTTGCATAACTGGATTCACCGAGAGAACTTGGGATGAAAGGCTTCATAGGATTTAACCGATCCCGTAAAAATTCAAAATTAAACTCCTCACCAGTCTGTATGGAAAAATTAAGTACTGGCTTGACATCAGATCCTTTTGGCTCAGGATGTCTTAGACTCATGTTTAAGCTGGTCATAGGATCAGGCATAAATGCTTGAGTTGCATGAGGGAATTCCCCATGTCCATGCTCCACAGAGTTGTATTGTTTACTAGATCTAGAATGTTCCATGAAATTATTGTTTGGATTCCTCTCCATTCATTTAGTCTCAATTGAGTTCCTGTGCCCACATGCCATCATTCATATATAAAAATAAGCTAACAAATACATATTGAAACGGTATATTAACAAACAAAAAAATACAGTACAGAAAAGACAAACTTGCCAAGCAACTGAAACTCGCTAGCAAATTCTATTTAGTTTCCAGTTCCTACTTTCAGAACCAAAAGTATAAGAGAACAGCAGTTAGGAACCTTTATGAGAAGTAATGACTCTTGGACCTGAAATAAGGAGACTTTAAATCAGATTTTGCAGCAAGTAACAGAATTCAGGATTATGTTTGAGTAATGAGAAAGTCAAACAAAGATGAAAGAAACTAGGAATTAATATGCAAAGTTAACCAAAAAACAGCTTTGTAATATTAACAAGAAAATGTGCTGCCAAGTACTCTTAACGCCTAATCATTTTTTACCTTCTAATACCTTAATATTAGCTTAAATTGATCAGAAGCAACATAGTAATCAAAACCTGAAATCCTCACTTTTCAGGAATTAGAAAATTGGTATTAAGAAATTGAATGCGGTGATAAAGAAAATCCTAAAGGGACAAAGGGGCTGAGAGGAGGACGGCAATCTTGATCCAATGTTTATTGTTCACCAAAATTCAGACTTGTATTCAGAAACTTAAAGACTACAGGAATAGCAGAAGCCTAAATACATTGATGTGATTGTTGATACCTGTAATTTGATGCTTATTATTATTAACCATCTTAGATATTAAACCACAACAACCAGATATTAATGACTAAAATCAAATTATCTTTCTTAACGTTCAATGATTTCAAAGCCCAAGGATATAATTCACGCAAAAGACATAAGCAAAAGCAATAGAGCTCAAACAATAAAAATGTTACAAACCTCAAAGATAGAAGTTTAACGCTCTATTGTTTTACCCTTTAATGATTGCCTAAGTTACTGAAAACCTTGCATTTCACATGCTCTCTCTTTTTAAAGATACAGTGAATGAAAGCATCCCAACATTTGACTCAATGGCAGGTGCATATACTCGTTCGCTCAAAGAACTTGATTCAGATCCCAATTTCCTCTTAAATTTAAACAAAAACTAGTCCAAAAAACTTGCTAGATGCGAAAAACGGTGAACTTTTGAAACAACGTTGTACTAAACTAAGAGATCAGATATCATCGCCAAAACTCTCAAACACATGTAAGATCATCCAACCAAAGATCTTCAACTACAAAAGCACCACAGCTATTGAGAAATCATGTTGCCTCCCTATCAATTATCCTGAACTCTCAACTCCTGTCCATATTAAGGCAGTAGTAGGCTGGCTTCTCAGCTGATTATTTGAACTTCAAAACTTTACAGTGCAAACTTAATTATGATTATCAAATGTCATTAACGAATTATCAGTCTTCCAATCCACCAACATGCAACAGTAATTGAAAAATAGAAGAACAAAATGAGATCTAAGCTATTTTTCGTGGTTTAAACTTCAAACTACTTTCTCTTTCAGGTAAACACGCAAACAAGTAAAACAACAACTAAAAATTAACCAATCATGATATATACCAAAAGTTCTCCCATCAACACAATACAGTCTAGTTAAAAACGAAATCCATCAGAAATGAAATAACAAGATTTAGAGAGAAAAAGAAGGCAAAAAAAAACAAATGAAAAAAGCATCTGAGTTGCAAAAAAGAATTACCTGAAAGCTGAAAGAGATTTAAGTGAAGCAGCAGCAACCACAGTTTCTCTGATAATCCTGAGAACGCTCAATCTTTCTTCAAACTATGACTTCTCTTCTGTAAATCTATTGTTTCATTCAACTAAATATTCAAATTAATGAAGAAGGAGATACTAATTAATGAAACCCGGAGAAAAAATATACTATTGATTACATCCCGGTTTTACCCTTCAGTTTTAGAGGGATTTACATCGTCTTTGTCCTAACTCCTAACTTACGTTTTCTATCCGGTGACTAAATTACCCCTGACTTGTCAAGATCACGTGTTTCTCATGCTAAGTTCGCTTCTTTGTTTTCTTCTTATAATTACCGTTGATCGATTTTCCGGTGAGTAATCAACGGTGCAGACTGCAGTTCTCTTTTATGTGGCGGAAACAAAGATGAATTAACGGCTTTAACGCTGATCTGTCGTCCTGGTGAAAAGTGTGAGGATTTGATCATCAGTTTATACAGCGAAGGCCTGAGAGTGCAAATTTAATATGGTACATACAAATGTATAATAGCAAAACGTTGCGGTAGTTGACTTGAAACCCCGTTTTTTGAGTTACGACAGAATTGTTTTAAAAGCAATAACTAAATGAAAAAAAAGGACTGACATATATAATAAATGTAATATATATTTTTAATAAACCATTTTTTAAATTATAAATGTAACAAAATTAATATATTTTTTACTAAATAATTATTAAGGTTATAAATACAATATAATTCATATATTTTTCTCCGACAATTTTTTTAAAACTATAACTATAATATAATTAATATATTTTTGTAAAATATATAATTAATATTTTACTTTTGATATAATAAAGGGACTAAATTATTTCATATAAATATTTTGACTTGTACTATGTTGATATAATTTCTTGCACAGTTATATCGATATGTATAAACTAATAATGAATTTTTATAATATTTATTTTAAATTAATTATTTTTTTATCGACCTGTGTAAACTAAACTAAACTTTACGTATATTATATTTTAAAATATATTTTTTAAAATAAATATTTAAAAAATAAAGAAAATGTCACTCGTATTTTTTTGAAATGATGCTGTAGCATTAGAGGCGTTTTGTATATTTGATGTGATAAAATAATTAATTAATATTATTCTAATAAACTAAAACAAAATTCCACGTTTTTTTAAAATTTCCACCATCATAATCAAAGTTTGAAACATTTGCATTAATTTGCAGCGACTCATATTTGCTTTCATACTCTTTTTTCTATAAAGTCTCCTTCACAGCTAAGCGATACAACAATAAATATATGCATAGAAAAAAGGGATTATCTTTTGACGTTTGACCTTACAAAACAGTATTTTAGGATTAGCACATACAGTTATTTGTTAACTATTAATTTAATCACAATTAGGGAATCTTCACTGCAATTGATTTTGCTAATCTGATTTGTTATTAATTATTATCTGCATTTGTTATTAATTTATTCACAATTTATGCTATTATCTCATAAATAAATGATTGAACTCCTTTTTATTTAGAAACATTATTTTATTCATTTTAATCATCAATCTCAAGAAAGAATTCCTTAAAGCTTTAGGTCGGTTGCCGTTACTCGCTTTTTTATATAAAATGAGGCGGCAGGTGATGCGCGGGTATACGTGCTTTAATTGGGAGCCACAATTTTTTTTTAAAACTAGATTATATTTAAAGTAAAAAATTATAAAGAAATTATATTATAAATATTAAAATTTTAATGCCCTACCAACTTATGTCATTAAAATGAATGATTACTTTCAACTCTCTTACTCGTTCTGTTTGCCCATTTAAAGAACGTGTTTTATATTGTTTTATTTATATGGTTGCATTCACATTTCGATTTGATAATATCAACAAGTAGTTGGATTAATGGAGTGAAGGTAAAGAATTTATCATTTTATTGTTCTGGTTAATGTCATAGAATTAAGATTTATGTAGTCTATCACATGAATAAACTAAGAATACCCAGAACTTATATTTCTGGCATATGTCATAGTCCGCAGGTATTCGGTTAAAACGGGCCAAAACACAGGCAGAAGAATTTAATACTCGAAGTTTTGGGTATCCGAAAAACGCGTAATGAACACGTCTATTTATAAGCTAAATAGTGAGGGTAAAACCGTTGTTTTCATAACGACCAAGTAATATTACTCGACAGGCTTTTGGTAGCTTCCTGGGATGTTTACTAGCTTTGCGCGATGAGTGTTTTGATCAACCTCCACTCTGAGACCGAGTCTGGTGAGTTCAGGCGTGTCAACAGTCCCTTGTAGCTGTAAATCAGCCACAGCCTGTTGGTTTTCTGCATTACCTTCTAATAAGTTTCTCACAGACCAAATCCCCCATTCCCTCAAATACGGGTTGTCATCATCGGTAACACACTGCTGTAACAACAGTAGAATTCCATTCTTCTGCCTTATTTCATCCTGCGCGTGCTTTCTTCTATAGGCGCAATTCCCGATTGTCGCGACCAAATCTCTCCGGAATCCTTTGTAAGGGCAGAATTTAGATGAACACGAAATCAGTTCTTGGTTTTCACTATCTTTCAGTGTTTTTCTTATGGTTGAAGGTAGCTCAAGATCACGAAGCAAAGATAGTAAAACGTCTAAAAGTTCATTGGAGAGTAGCATATCGACGACATCTACAGAATCTTGATTCAAGTCTCCTACACTGTCTCCAGCACAGATATCCCTCAAAATAATGAGAGAATATCCCATAACATCAACAGATGTAGACCGAGTTGGAATACCGGACTTGCCTCTAGTGGCAAAATCAACAATCCTTAATGATCTCTTAAATATTTCAAGAACGCACGATGCAAAGTCATTGGGAACTCTTACTTCATCGATTCGTTCATTTAGGATCTCAGATATGATTCTCAGAAGAAAAGCCTGCTCCAATGAGAAATGATTATCGCCTAAAGCAGTGCTTCCCCTATTTTCAGAGGCATTGCCTTCACTTAGTTTAAAGAAGAGTGCTGGGAAGTGAATGTCTTCCAAACATAACCTCGAGAGAAGTAACTTAAACCAATCTTCTCTGAAACCAACTGATACGAAAAAAGAGGATTTCAAGTTAGCTAAATCTATTCGAAACAAAGTAGGGAACACAATGATAAAAAATTCAACACCGAAGACTCATCATTAGTACCTGAAGCAACAGTACGAATTAATCTCACCGCAATAGGCAACCCCGGATCTCTACATAGTTCAGCTTCCAGTCCAGGTCTTCCATCACAACAGGTGTATAAAATCATACACAAAGGATCACTAGTCTCCTGACTAAGGTTGCCTGCTAGCATGAAAAACTCATTTGGGAACAACTTAAGCCAAATAGCCTGTTGATGCTCAGGTCCAGCCAATGAAACATTTGCCAAAACCTGCAAACTGAAACGGATAATCCCAAAATCGGGATCAGACCTCAAAACAGTCAAAACGGTGTCTATTCCATTTTCCTCCAAAAAAGAATTCTGATTGGCAACTTCTCCAGCACATAGATTCCTAAGAAGCTTCAAAAACTGGATGAGATATTCTCGACTCGATGGGAGATGGAGAGATTCTACAAGTTTCAAAACAGCAGGAAGGATATTCCTTAATGCAAGTTCTGCACGGCCAACAGCATCCCTAGAAGCTTGTATAAGAAATTCAAGAGCTTCATGTAGCGAAGATGAATTTGATGCGCTAAGTAAAGGCTGTAAAACATCTTCCAGATCGGTTAACTCTGGCAATGATTCTCCACCCATTGTAGGACAAATTGAAGAAGACAATTATCTGCAATGAAAGGGAAAGAAAACCAATTTACATTCTTCAAAAATTAATGACTAAAATACAAATTATCTTTTTTAAGGTTCAACATCCAAAGGATATAATTCACACAGAAGACATAAGAAATGGAGATCAAACAATAAAAAAGTTACAAACATCAAAGATAGAAGTTTAACGCTCTGCTGTTTTCTCCTTTAATGCCTAAGTTACTGAAAACCTTGCATTTCATATCCTCTCTCTTTTTAAAGACACAGTGACTGAATGGCAGGCAGGTGCATATACTAGTCCGCTCAAAGAACTGGATTCAGATCCCATTTTCCGCCAAAATTTAAACAAAAACAGGTCCAAAAATCTCGCTAGAAGCAAAAACAGCGAGCCTTTGAAACAACATTATACTCCCAAACACTTTTACGATCATCCAACCAAAGACCTTCCCCTAGGACAGCGAATGAGAAACCATGCTCCCTTCCAACTCCTGTCTCTATCATGACATGTAGGTTGGCTTATCAGCTGATTATTGGATTTTCAAAACTTTACAGTGCAAACTTAATTATGACAATCAAATTACCAGGCCCAATCCGCCAACATGCAACAGTAATTGAAAAAGAAGAAGAATAAAATGAAATCTAAGCTATTTTTGTGGTTTAAACCTAAAACTGCTTTCTCTGTTAGGTAAACGTATCCGATTAATACAACTAAAAGTTAACCACGCAGAATATATACAAAAGTTCGTTCAGCTACACAATACAGTCTAGTCTAAAACGAAATCTATCAGAAATAAAATAAAAATATTCAGAGAAAAAAGAGGCGAAAAAACAACAAAAGAAAATTCTTTCTGAGTTGCAAAAAGAAGAATTACCTGAAAGCTGAAAGAGATTTCGAAAGAGATTTAAGTGAACCAGCAGCAACCACAGTAATGCCAAAATTACAATTCCTCTGATAATCAACAGAATGCTCAATCTTTCTTCAAACTATTGACAGAGAGCAATACCTTAAGATTCAGAAAACATAAAGGTGATGTATCTGCAATTAGCAATTTGCTGGAGGAATGGTGGAAGAATGAGAGGATAAAAACAAAAGCTAGTGAAGGTGGTGGAGAAAGAGAAGGACGACGGAGAGGCGATTGGAGGGAAATAGGAATTAGGTATTGTAATTTGCTTTGGGGATTGGATTGGTGGGACTAGGGATAACAATTTGACGCAAGTTTTTTATTAAAAAATCAATTTCGTATTGGGTTGTTAATAAATTTTATCGTTTATATATTTTATTTTTATATATAATATTTATTTTTTATTAAAATAGTAGGATTAAATTATTTTTATTATGTATAATTAAATTAAATTAAATTGAAGAAAAATATTTTTAAATTAAGTTACGATTGAGATGAATATTTTAATTTTTGAATTGATAGTACAAAGAATCATAAAAAAATATAAGATTTAAAATAGTATTTTGAAATTGGTTAGTTTAAATATAAATATTTAATAATTTAAAAAATATTTAAAATAAATATTTTTTAAAATATAAAAAATAATAATATAAATGAAATAAATGAATTATTTCATTTAAAAATATTTTGTAAAAATTATAAGCAGAAAAAACAAATATATGAAGTTTTTTAATCAGTGTTTTTTAGTCAGAGTTGTAAGGTCGTTGGGCCGTTTGTAAGTTGGTTTATGCTTGGGCTTGCAAAAAGATGGGCTAATCAAGTAAATAATTTTTTATTGAAAGAACTAATCAAGTAAATAAAGTTAATCCGATAGGGGTATTATTTCCAGACTGTTCTAATTACTTTCCATTCTTCTTTTCTTGACTGAAACCTAGAACCGACGGCAACTTCATTTCTTGATTTTTCACCGTTTCGCACAGATTTCGGTCATCGTCTCGTCTTCTTCCCACCATAGAAGAGAAAATCAAAGAGAGGAACTTTAATCACAACGGTAGATTTTTTCTTGTCACGGTGGCGGTGATGATGTGAAAGTACGGTAGGTCACTTGACCTAAGAGGCACTGAACTAGATTCGCCTCTGCAGTTTCATTGATCGTTTATCCCTCTGTTTTAGAGTTTTCAGTTTCAATTTTATACATTCCCGCCTTTCACATACAGTCGGAGAGGAGAGGTTCGTTTTATGTATGTATTTCTGGGGCGCGTGCCTCTCAAACGCTTAGCAGTATAAAGTTCTTAATTGACGCTTTTAGCCTCCAATTGATCATTTTGTAAAACCCTAAACCCTTGTTTTCTCTGTGGCTTTTCTCTATGAACATGACGGTACGCGAAATAGAAATCATACGAGGATATGAACTACGACTCATTCGCTGCACCATCCGTCCACCTCCGTCGGATTCTTCTTCTTCTTCTCGCTTCGAACATTCAGATGATTTTGCTGCTTCCCTTTCTCCTCTCCACGCTCTAATCTCCAACTTCCTCACTTCCATTGAGTCCGGTGACTACATCGGAGCCCTTTCCTCCGACGCCGCACGGTTTGTCCTTGCCTCGCCCGACTCCGATCTCTCTTCTCACTCTCCTGATCAAGCTTACTCCGTGTTACTAGACCGAGTCGAAACGTTCATCAATGAACCTTCCATTGACGATGCGGAGAAAGGTTGTAGGGTTGTGCTTGTTGTATGCGTTGCTGTGGCAGCTTTATTCTGGTTCACTCAGTGCAATTTGACTGGGTAAGTCCATCGATTTCTATGTAAATGAAATATCATCTATTTGCAACTCTTTTATTTGCCTCTTACTTTCTGAATATATTTACGTTTTACAAAGTAAGAAAATGTGTGATTATATTTTCTGCCAATACTTCTATCTAAGACTAATTTTCTCCTCCTTTTATATAAAATATTATTGAATTTAAAAATTAGGCCCCTGGATGGGTTACCGAAGCGGCCACTACCGATGAAGACCTGGTGGGAAGGAAGTGAGATGGTGGAATGGGAGAATTGGGCGAGAAATCAACTCATGGACGCTGGCTCAGACTTGCTTGGCAAGTTCTCTTATCTTCAGGTATGTATATGATTAGTTCATAAGGCCGTCCTTCAACTGTTTCTCTTGTTTCTCTTTTACTATTTGCTTTTCCGTTGTGAAGTAATGATCAAGAACTTTTAGATTTGGGTCTACAAGTGAAAGAAAAATGACTTTGAAGAAGTAAAACATAGATGAACATTTTTCGTTAAATAATTAGTATACTTTAGTAGTCACTTACATTAGTTATTTAACCGGATTTTTAGCCTCATGGTAGAAACAAGGAGGAGAGTGATAGTCTGTTACTCTTGAGAAGATATTGGAGTTAGAGGATGGAAAAGCGGTGGGTGATTTTTTCTATTCAATCTTAGTTAAGCTAGAAGGTGACAGGAAAGAATATACAAGTATTTTATTTCTTCATCCATGCTGATAAAAAGTGATCATCTCCAATTTGAAAGATTATTGAAGAGTACATGAGAGACATGTCAGTTTAGTGTTGCTAGTTTACAGTTTTGTTTGCTGTCTGAAAAAGTAATCTGCTTTTGCTGTTGTCTTTTTTTACTTGTCTGCAATTTATTTTTGCCTTTCTTAAAACAAAAGCAGATGGTGAAATGCTCTGGTCATGTATTATCTAAGTTGCAACAAACTCATAGTTAATTATCTGTTATAGAAAGGATTTGCTTTCTGTCCGGCCTTATTATAAGTTAAAAAATGCACATGCACATATCTAGGTGATTTCAACTCTTTATTTTGGCATACAATAATATTAACTTCTCTGTATAGAATCTGAAATTTGAAATCTGTTCCTCGAATACTTTGATAATCTAGTTTGTCGTTTTGAAAATGTTATCGATTTCATATTTACAGTTTGATTTCTATAAATTTACTTAAATTTGTCTCCTTTTTGCTTTGTAGTACATAGTTTTTGCCAAAATGTTACTCCTGAAGATAAGAGATCTTCTATTTGAAGCAAGTGGCACATCCATATTTAAAATCAGGAGCATTTCATGGTGGCTGTTTAGAGCTTTACTTATCCATCAACGGATTTTGGATGAGCGTTCCTCTTCACTTTTTGACCTTTTGCAAGTATTTAAGGGCGAAAATTCAGATAATTTTGGAAGTTTGGAAAAAGTGACAAGTTACTGGTGTGATCAATTGCAAGATGGGGAAGCATCTACGGTTGTTTCAATGGTTCATTTAGAAGCAGGGGTGCTTGAATATATTTATGGCAAACTTGATCCCTGTAGGTGAGTTTCAAGGAAATACAGTATATCGGATAGGCTTATTACCGGTATTCTTATTTCAAAGGATATTCATTTAACCAATTGATAGGAATATTTATGCGTAGCTTGATATGGTCTTAATGGAATTGTACATACATTTGCGGAGATACTTATTTATAATGGAGAAGTTTACCCCCTTGTTCTCATCTAGTTTGAAAAATTGACCTAACATCAATTAACTGCTCATTATAAGGCATGGTAGTTTGTTAAATATTTTTTTTCGAGTGTCAACTTTTCTTGCTATTTCTGAAATCTGAAGAGAGAAATGTGTTTATTCAATACTAGGGAAATATTGAAAGCCTTATATTCTCACACTGAGAGGCATGCTATGTTTTGCAGTTTTCCTCTACAGCATAAACTTTTTTTTAACTTCTAACCATGATTATTTGATAGGTTGCCTGAGGTTCCTAATGGTACAAGGTTCTTCTCTTTTGAAGCTTATTTTTGTTCATTGATCCTTTTCCTTGTTGCAGGTTAGATTTTGAGTCAGCTGAATTGGCAGCTGGTCTTCAGCTCTCTGTTACTGGCATTCTTGGCTTACGGACTGTACATCAGGTATATGTTGAGAAGCTCTTAATAATGAGTTTGTTGTGAATTTTTTTCAGTTATTAATATTAGGAATTATCTTTCCTTAGGTAGAACCAAAGGCGCAAATGATATTGGTTGCAAATACAAGCTCAAAATCAGAAAATGGTGATATATACACTTCCATAACTCCTGACATACAGTTGACTGGTCAAAATGTCAGTGAAGCGTCTGACATATTTATGACTCCAAAGCTGGTAGAGAATGGCAATGATTTTGGGAAGAGTGAGTGCAGTGGTGTTGCTTCCACTTTAACAGCAGTCCAGCAGGCTGTGGTATTAGCACAATGCCTGCTAATTGAAAAGGGTAGTCCGCATGGCGAAATGCAAGGTAAGAGGATCAATTTTTTGATTGGATTCTTTTGCTGGTATAAACTTTGCTTTGGATTTTGTAAGTTGTAACATGGTATTACAATTATTTTGCTAAGGCATGGAGTCTTCAGAAAAATAAAATCTTCCTGTAATTAGTAGTTATGAGTTTGAATTCATTGTGGGTGCCTTCTTTCTGTAAAGCAAGGCCAATAGGCTTAAAAGTGTTATCTAAGCTAGGAAAATGTTGTGACAGCATGAATATTGTGTTTGTCTAGAGTCTCATCTTGTATATTTCACACCTATTCGCCTTTGATTCTTCATATTCTTCTGCGAGCATCAGATTTATAGCCTCCAAAAGTAAAACCGTAGCTCGTTGTCGCATGCACTTTTTTCTTGTTCATTCGTAGTCAACCTTCAATTGGTCCCTGTCCTTGTTTTACATTAATGAATTGATTCTTTATCTTCTGCTGTTCTTTTCTTCTCAAATTTGAGCTTGTTTGGATCTGGTCAATGAACAGTAAAAACACATTTAAATTATTTGAAATAATTAAGATCAAACAATTTATTTGCTTATATTTTTTTGATTTGTCTGTCTCACTCATTGATTCTTTCAATGAAAGTTTCATCCTATAGCCTTCATAAACTTATTTTTAAACTTTCAAAGAAGATTTTGATGTCCAATTTTGCTCACCTTCATCTTCAGTCTAGAGAAGTTTCGGGAAAAGGGAAACAGTCACATTAGCGTTACTCCTCATTGATGTACCGTTTGTGTAACTTTGAAGCCTTATATTGATAATGATTTTGTATCTCTCTTCTATATCAAACCGTTGCATTTGTTATTATAGCTCTCCGATATTAAATGAGTTTAGAAAAATAAACTGAATTCTTCGTTTGCTAATATAAAGTACTTAAATATATAAGTATGGGAACAAATATATCAATGAGTTCCTTAATCCTAACAACATAATAAGATCCGAGATTAATATTCACTACATAATAAGGGAGATTATGGATATCTCCTTATTTAAAAAGAGTGAAAAAATGTTGGCAAACCCAGAAACTATCCTTATAAAATAGGAATTAATTTAATTACCCATCTTTCCTATCAGAAGTTACTTTAAATGTCTAGACTATTATTCTTTATTTAAAACTTTCTGCTCTATGTCGTTTTCAGGTTGGGATATGGCTCCGTATATAGAGGCAATTGATTCTCAAAAATCTTCGCACTTCATTGTAAGCTGATTATTGCAAAATTATCCTGTTATCTGAGTTAAACAAATTTGTGCACGAGTTTGTTTGGGGGTTTAAACAGTTAATATCTAACTGTATTAAATGTGAATCATATTCCCAGTTTTTTTTTTTTTTTTTTGCTTTACAGATGGAGTTTTCTCTAAACTAAGTTTGCTGGAATAGAATATGCAATCTTAATGTTGTCGAGATAGTGAAATAATAATTGTTGATCAGAAGAAGGATGATTTAACCACCACAAGAATTATCTGTTCGGTGAACATGATTAATATGGATTGCTGCTTGCTTTGTACTTTTTTCAGTTGAAGTGTTTCTGTAATGTATTGCGAATTCGATGGGAGTCAACTCGCAATCGCACAAAGGTTCGTGCACTACAGATGATGGATAACTTGGTAAGACCAGTGTTCATGCACTGAATACTTATTCTGACCTCTTTTAAAAATATGGTGTGGCCTTGCCATTTTATATTCGTTCTTATACTTTGCTTATGTTCTGTTTGTTTTTGTAATTACAATGTCCAATTAATATTGTCATAAATTACTATTGAACATATTATTTTGATTTGCAGCATACGGTAATAAAGTCTAAATTTTAATTTATACCCTATTCTAGAAATATCATGATGAATGCCAAAGTTTGATGCCCTTTTCTACCTTTTTGTTGAGTAAGTTGTCATGCATCCTGTCTTCATTAATTGCCCTTTATGACATTGAACAAGAGTTTTCTAAGAAGTTGACTTTTGGTGTTTATAAGATGCCCTGCTTCTTTTATCTTGGTTTCTTTTCTTAAGTTTACTCTCCGTGGCATCAATTTTATCAATTATAGTATTTTTGGAGTTCATTTTGTTTTTTTAACAGAATTATTTTGCACTATTTCAGGTTGAGAGTATTCATAAACCTTCCCCTGGGGTTCCACTGAGGCTTCCTTTTTGTTATGCTGTTTATATCCCAACAATTCCTGCTCTTCGGAAGTAAATATATATATATATTTTTTTTTTGCATTAAATGCAACATATTTATAATCTTGTTTTCTGTAGTTTGTATATATATCCTCTTCAATAGAGCCAATTGTTTTAACAATTTCTTGCAGTGTTCCTTTATTCGCTTTTTCTCATTTTCCTCACGATTTTAGGCAATATGGTGAGATTTTGGTTAGCTGTGGTTTGATTGGAGAGGCGCTTAAAGTTTTTGAGGATTTAGAGTTGTGGGATAATGTAATATACTGCTACAGGTATGATGAATTATAGCGTCCCTTTTCCTAGTTAGATTTCCTTTGTGTATCTGCACTTTTTGTTTCGTTTTGGAATTTTATGTGTCCTATTTCAATCTCATGTGAGATTTGACATGCTTAAACAGCAAATTAGAGAAGAAAGCAGCTGCAGTTGAACTCATTAAAAAGCAGCTGTCCATAGCACCAAATGACCCAAAGTTATGGTATGTGGATTCACCTATTTTCTTGATCTTCACTTATTGTATTTTTATTCCTTCGTTTCAAATTAAATATGTTTGTTTCATAACTGTTCCCTACGCTAACAATGCCAGTCTCATTAACTTGGCTTGTAATTTTATTGCGCGCTAACTTGCTCTTTCTACCTGCTTTTACTTTCTAATTTAGCTAAAAAGAGATCATATTTAATTGAACTTTCACAAATAACTAAAATTTAGTACTTATTATAACATAAAAATTAATGTCATATTAAAATGTTATTTTATTTTGTAGGTGTTCATTGGGTGATATTACACATAGTGATACCTGTTATGAGAAAGCCTTGGAAGTTTCAAACGATAGGTCCGCGCGAGCTAAGGTGACTGACTTAGGTTTCTTATAGTTAAGTTGGTTTTAGTATGTTTTGTTTTCTAATTTTCATTACAATGGTCTTGACTTAATTTTTTTTATTTCCTTTCTCTTTTTACTTTTTTTGTGTGTGCCAGCGATCTCTTGCTTATAATGCATATGGAAGAGGAGAATATGAGAAGTCTAAGATCCTATGGTATATTTACTTTATTGCTTCTCTACTTTTCTGTTTCAATAGGGCTCATAGTTTTTTTAGCCTATAGTTTATTTGGCTCAACATAAAACAAAAAGTATTATTTGGCTGAATAGATTACGCTTGAATCAGGGAGTCTGCCCTAACCTTGAATTCATTGTACCCAAATGGATGGTTTGCACTTGGTGCTGCTGCATTGAAGGTATGCAGCTTGATATTTTTGTTTTGCTTCTTGTGCTAGGCAATTTGTCTATATATTTATCAGGTTGTGCACCAATTTTTCATGCAAATAGTGTATTAATATAAACAATATGGAATATGGATTTTCCACTAAAAATGGATTACTTTGAAAAACGATCATGCAGGTTTGTTTCTTTGTTATGAACCTTTTAAACTTATGATTAATGTTACCATGTACAGGCTAGGGATATTGAAAAGGCGCTTGATGGTTTTACTCGTGCAGTGCAGCTTGATCCTGAAAATGGGGAAGCTTGGAACAATATTGCTTGTTTGTATGCTCTGTTCTCTTTCATTGTTTATCATGTGTTTTCATTTTCTTCTCCAAGATATTTGTACTTTTCTCCGCTTTTGGCAATGTCAATCACTGCCTTTATCCCTTGGATATTTCTGTGTTTGGAATTTCTCCAATAGCATGGGGTTGGTTTTTATTTTTTGCAGCTTTGACTTTTTCCGTAGGCTCTCAATTATTATTTTTCTTATCTCTTAACTTTGGAATATTAACATTTTCTAGTTGAATGAAGAGCTCTCTACCCATGTCCTTTAAATGAATGTTGGACATGGATGCTTCATGAAAAATGAAGGGCAGGAGCAACATAACATTCTACATCTGTGCTACACGTGTAATCAAAAAGTAAAATTACCCTGTAAAAGTGTCATCTCTGAAGTGGAAATAAAGACTTACAATTGGGATTTTATCTGAAGGTTTTTGTTTGGTTTTAGCTACTGTTGAAGAAAGTTGGCGTCATACTAAGGAACAATTGTTTATTTTGGAACTAACAGAAACATGTTGAAGTTTCATTTAGGCTCATTTGGGAGTTTGGAGATGACTTTTGAGATCTTTGAAGATTGGTTCCATGACTTCTTGAGATATATCTTTGTTGAACCGCCTTTTATCATATCTTCTGATCTGAATCAAATATCACTATCAGTTCTCTGCTTCCTTCTATGTGGGAATTTACTCTGTCAAGTTCTTATTCATTTTGATTGACATCGTGTCACTATTTTATTATATAGACATTGGCTTCATGGTATGTTTAATCAATTAGAAGATATCTGTTGATGATGCAGGCATATGATTAAGAAGAAGAACAAAGAGTCCTTTATTGCCTTCAAGGAGGCCCTGAAATATAAGTACTGCTTTTGAACTTTGATTAAACCACACGTTATGCACACACCAGGCCTGTATTTTCAAACACACTGTTTGTTGCTATGTGGCACTTACAAACTCAACCTGTATTGGTGACAGACGAGACAGCTGGCAGATGTGGGAGAACTACGGCAATGTTGCTTTTGATGTTGGCAATACTGGTCAGGTAATAATCCTGCCTAAGCTGTTGGTTTTGAGGTGTTACCTATCTGGGAAGAATTAGCAATGTTACTAAACCCTATCTGGGTATAATATTGCACAACCTTATTTGAGAGCTCTGCTTGATTCAAATGAAGATTGTATTATTAGAATTTCTTCTGGCATTTTTTATGCAGATAATGGTTAAAATTTTATAGCATTTAACTATTATTCAAGTTCAGGTTCTTAGATCTTTAAAGTCAACTGAAGTTGAGTTTGAGTTCAGGTTCTTAGATCTTTAAATTTTGGTTGATTTAAAATATGCCTGATTTTTGTTTAATGTTATCATTTGACTTCTGCTGGGAGTCAGTTTTTGGTTGATCCAGGTCTGGATTACCTCAGGTTTTTGTTTACTCAGAATCTGTTCAATTTTCTCTGTTTATTCAGTTTTGGGTTATTTGAGATTAGGTTAAGGTGTTAAGATTTAGATTGTTTGAGTTGGTTATTCTCGTCAGGTCTGCCTTTTCCTGGTACTTTTTGAATCCAGAAGAAAAAGCTTATTCCTAATAGCTTCTAATATGTTACAAGATAGTTCACTGTACTGAAGTCTTCTCCGTGCTGCTGGTATGAACTATATGAATCTGTCCCATTGTTTGAGATACTAAATAATGAATTAGAACGGGTTAAAGTGTATAAATGGAAATGACTTTGAATGAGACCATTTGATAAGCTAAATTTAGACTTTTTTGGGTACATATGGAAGTGCTTATATTATGACTATTAATATTTTGCTTTTTATGAGACCTTGCGACTATTCTTTCTAGTTCTTAGTCTCAAGAGTCAAGATTCTTTGCAAGTGAGCTTTTTCTCAAATAGCTTTTAGTTGATTAACTATTAATTTTTCATTTTGAATTCTGAATATACTTCTATTTTTTTAATCTTTGTAGGCTCTGGAAGCTATTAAGATGATTTTAAATATGACCAATAATAAGAGAATTGATGTTGAATTACTCAAAAAAATCATGCAATATTTGGAGGAAAGGACATCAGTTAGACTGCCTGCTGTAAACAATGTTGATGATCTTTCCATTCAGCCCAGTTCTGATTTGCTTGTAGATTCTGTTAACCCATCTGGAAATGCTGAGCAGACTGCTGGGCAATTACGAGAAAATGAGCATTTGGTGGAATTTCTTGGAAAAATTCTACAACAGGTTTCAAATTCTTTCATGGTTCTTATGTTCTAGTATCGTTTCTCCTTGTTACAAGTGGTGGTGAACTCTCTTATTTTGGGTAAATCATGCCTATGTTGATAATATACTTGTGTTTCTAATTCAAGTGAGGCTACTCTCTTTGTAGATTTAGCTAAGTTATACACAAAAGGTAAATAAGTTATGCAGTTGGAAAACAGTAATTACTATCACCACAATATCTAATGTATGTGACTTTAATGACACAGATAGTTCGAAGTGAAAGTCAGCCAGAATTGTGGGGCTTATATGCAAGATGGCATAGAATGAAAGGTGACCTCACAATGTGCTGTGAAGCACTCTTGAAGCAAGTTAGATCATATCAGGTATCTCCATTTACATTTACATTGCCTTATATGTTCTGCTATGGTTAATTCGATCATTTTACTTTTTAAAAGCATTACGATCCACCAAGTGCATGAATTTGAGTCTCTCTCTCTCTCTCTCTCTCAGGGATCTGATTTGTGGAAAGATAGAGACCGGTTTAAAAGTTTTGCACAGGCCTCATTGGATCTTTGTATGGTCTACATGGATATATCTTCCTCTACCAATAGTCGTCGAGAACTACTTACGGCGGAGATGCACTTGAAGAACACACTAAAACAGGCAAGTTGTTTGGTTTTACCATTTGTAGATCGCATTTTTACTCGTTCAGCTGTCTCATCCTTCATTTTACGTTTGAAGTTGAAGATCTTGTAGGCCCCAAATAGATCCAATAATTTACTTAGATCAAGCATTAAGTCCAACGGTTCGATCAACTAAAACAAGTCAAAATGAAATGACTCGTCAATAAATAATTGTTACTCGAATGTAGTTGACCTTGACTGATTTTTAGTCACTAGTCAGTTATGTTTATCCTCAGTCATGTTGCAAGTAACTACTTGCTAGAACTATGAACTATACTTGAATTTATCTCTAATCATGTTGTTCCATTTTAGGCTGGGACATTTTCAGACACCGAAGAATTCAGGAACCTTGAAACTTGCCTTGATGAAGTAAAAATAAAGCTCCAGGCAGAGATTCCACCTACTTAAAAAGTCACAAGTCAGAAAGTTTTGCAGGATTTACTCTCCACCTCTGAAAGGTAGGCTTTTGCAGCCTTCTTTTGTTACTATGTGAATCCATGTTGTTTTCTTTAGGCTAAATTTTTACTAGCTATATTCCCAAACAATACCATAAGGAAGTCATGTATATTGGTACTTCCTTATAATATTAGAAAAATGTAGATAAACTAAACAGCTCTTAGAGTTTATTACCACATTTTATATCTCAAGCTTTTTTATATAAATTTAAATACATAGATTATGCATATATATACACAAGCAGACACACACAATCATGCCCTAGTGCTTGGATTGCACGTTGATTCCTCAACAACACTACTATAATCTTAATGACCAAGCGTTACACCTCTCTTTGCTTCTTTTTTTTTTTCATATAGTGAAAGAATGGCTGATAGGACAAAATGGCGATGCAAGTTCCGGCCAACTTGTGGTCGGCAGTAGCCAAGAAAAGAATTCCCTTACAGAGGTTTTTTTTCCTTCTTTCTATGCTCTCGAGTTTAGTGGGAAAATTTTCTTATTTTTTGGAAAAGAAAGAAATATAATTTGAAGATGTTATACGTTTGCAAAGGTTTATTTTATTGTGATAATAGTAGTTAAATTATTTTTATATTCGATAATGATATTTATTCAGGTCATAATATTGAAATTGGTTTCTTAGCTAGATTGAAGTTTGAGATATAATCTTGTAGAATTTTAATGAGGTTAAGTTGAGCATTACTTTCAATTGAATTATTAATTTCCTAGAGGTTCAAAAATAATTTTATAATATTCGTTTGGATTGTTAGATGGAAATGATAGATTGTAAATGTTCAATTGATAGGTGCTTAGTTGCTAATTGGGGTATCTGCTCACAGGTTTGGTTAAGTGTATATGTGTTATTTTTTTTACAAAAAAATTGATAATGCTTTCATTGGTGTTATTTGGGGTTTGAAACACTAATAGCGACTTTTTACTTGAAATATGATTTTATCATTTTAACCCAAATTTTAATTAGGGTAATCTATCATATGTAATCTCAACTATTGGGTTCGTCTTATATTAATTAACTAATTAAAAAATTAATTATTTAATTGATCTTACTTTGATCATTGAAATCTGAGGTGATATAATTATTAATAAAAATTTATATAATTATATATTTAATTTTAATTAAATAAATAAATCAACTAAGTTTGGGATATTTTTATTCTCTTTCAAGATAATACATTCCAAAAGCTGAATACAAGTAGGACAACCCCAATAGTTATTCTAACTATGAATCCTAATGATTGAAATACATAATTCATTGAAGGACAAATGAAGACAAATCTGTAGTGATGAATGCATCTCCAATAAAAAAGATTTCAAAGTCAAAATTTTACAACTCTGTACTAATTGTCCTATTGATCCTACTAACCTCACATTTATTTTATCAAGAAAAACAGTAGATAGGTTCACAAAAACTCTTATCAAAGGCTTCCTAGGCCTAATTCCCCCCACTTTGGCCTTGAAAACATTTAAAATGGAATCTTGCTAATCAATTTAAATTTGTTAATTCACACCATTATTAAACTTTAAACTCTTCAAATTATCATCTTTATTCTTTCTTCAAACCTCCACAGGACCGAAAGTAACGAATTTTAGAGAGTTTAGATCCACACCTACACAATTTATCATCAATGTCGAATTCTGTTGTCAAAAACATTGAATTCAACACCAAAAATGTTGCTGTTGGTGAAGTTAGTTGGAAGTAGTGAAAATAGATAGGCATTGCTAACACTATTGTTTGTTTTCATGTCTACTACTATTTACTAGGAGTCATTTACTTGGGACCATAATACATACTAGTAAATGTACATTTAAAAAATCAAATATTATGGAAAGGATTGCCAACAAAATCAAACAAGAGATGAAACTTTCATGCCCGTGTGTGAAAACGAAAATTAAAAATGACTAATTGGTTATTTAAAAATTACAAACCAGATAAGATGCAAATGTTTTTCAAGAGACTGGTGTGGAGTTGTTTCCCCCAAAGGAAGGAGCTCACCCTGACAACAACACAATGACGCTTTGGACATGCAAATATAAACCCACCATGGCAATGACCATTGAAAACGATTCCCTTAACAAGTCACTCTATAATGTGTGATTCTTATTTCATCTTCAGGTGTGGTAGGAGGATGCGTCTTGTTCCTCATCCTCAACTGCTGGTACTCGCTGTATCGGAAACCTCTATAAATGGGTGGTTTCCCAATGTTTCCGGTGAAGTGTGTCCATGGTTCAACCCATTTATCTCCGTGCAGGTTATGGAAGAAGGCAAAAGAGTATCGACTTCTACCTTGAGGACTCACCACTCTATGAGTTGCGCTCTTGAAGGTATTGTTGCTCAAAACCTGTTTAAAAACATTGACAACACAAAAAAACTTAATTAAATTGAATGAATTAATGATGACACAATTTTACATTAATCTATATACTAAATTGAAATAGAGATAAATTTTATTTATTTTATGATATAACTTAATAAATATTATTTATAATTTTTTTTATAAAACTAAAACGTTATTTATTAAATACTCCACTATTATGAACAAAATATTTATGAAGTATTTGTAATAATATATTTATAATAATCATTCCATCATTCTTTCCATGTCTCAGTTGTCTCCTTCCTTGTTTGTATCCACAGGGAATCAAAGAACAGCTGTGGGCATTTATGCTAATCCCAGTTGACTTACCCTGAGCTTGAGTTTCCAGAGTTTCAACGTCCATGCGAAGGAAACATGAGAGAAGGAATTGAATCTGTACCTGAATAACATCGCCTAAGTTGACGACTATTGTGCCTTCGGTAGGGATCACCGGAATCCATTCACCATCCCTTAGAACTTGTAGGCCACCTGTGTCGTCCTGGAACACCAAGCTCAAGCAGTTGCCATCTTCATGTTGTGTTAAACCAGTGGTATCAGATTCAGTGGCTGGGAAGTAGCGGAGAGACACCATGAAATCCCAGCTCCTGTCGTCGTTGTATTCTTCGAGCAACTTTGGGGGGAGACCCAAGCACTGATTCACAATCGTCTCCAAAACTGCAGCCGTTTTTGTCAAGCTGAAGAAAACATCTTCCACCACTTGTCTAACAAACACAATGGATCAAATCAGAGGAGAGGAGAGGAGAGACGGGAAACTTACCAAGTTCAGAAAATATTTTGTTTTTCAGGCATAGAAAGATAGGAAAAAAAACATACTTGAATTGAGGTGGATCTTGAGGGAAAACATTGAAGCTAGATCCCGGTGGAAACATCAAAAGATACTCGTTCTTGTCGGGCGACTGTTCGGGTTGGGTGTTGTATCCTGCAGGGAGTGGCGCATCCGGCGGTGCACTGCTTTTCAGTTTCTCTTCTATCGGAAACTCGAAGAAAACCCTGGACAGTTCCAGGGCACGTTGCAGCAATTCTACCGGCACACCATGGTTCACGATCTGGAAGAAGCCATACTCGGAACATGCTTTTTTAATGATTTCCATGGCCTTGTTCTTGCCGTCCTCGTCATCTTCGGTGAAAAATGGCGCGAGGTCGACGGTGGGAATCTTGAGGTCAGCCATAACCAAATGTTATTCCGGCTTTGTATGCAGGAACTGTCGGGATGTTTTGTATATAAACTATTAACCTTCAAGTCATTATTCTGGAAAAAGCCCCTTAAAAGGGCCTAAAAAAAACCTGATTTGTTTACCGGTTATTTTGTGTACATAAATGGTTATAAATCATATATACAATTTTTTATAAAAATCGTAAGAAAAACGGTACATACATAAATTATTACAAATGTAAGGACTTGTGTACATACATAAATCCTTACAAAAATTGTAAGAAAAATGGTACATACATAAATTGTTACAAACGTAAGGATTTGTGTACATACATAAATCACTACAAGAATACACAATATGGTACCAAAATAGTAAGGATTTGTGTTTGTATATAATTTCTTACAAGAATACACAATATGACACCAAAATGGTAAGGATTTGTTTTGCACACAATTCCTTACAAAGTATACGCAACGGCTTACTAAAATCGTAAGAAAAAAAGTATGTACACAAATCCTTACGGTTTCAAAACCATGAGCTAAAGGAGACATTCAAGGGTAAGGATTTGTGTACATGCACAATTTCTTACAAGAATACACAATATGGCACCAAAATGGTAAGGATTTGTGTTTGTACACAATTCCTTACAAAATATACACAGCGATTTACTAAAACCGTAAAAAAGGTATGTACACAAATCCTTACAACTTCAAAATCATGGGCTAAAGGAGACATCCAAGGGTAAAGATTTGTGTACATACACAATTTCCTACAAGAATACACAATATGACACAAAAATGGTAAGGATTTGTGTATGTACACAATTCCTTACAAAGTATACACAATGGCTTAAAAAGCCGTAAGAAAAAAGTATGTACACAAATCGTTACAACTTCTCACCATGAGCTAAAGGAGGCCATCCAAGGGTAAGGATAAGGATTTGTATACATATATTTTCCTTACAGTTTTCGTAAGCATTTGTGTATACTTTGTTGAGATTTGTGTACATATATAAATCTTTATATTTCTTGTACCAATTTATGTATTTTTGTAGTAAATTGTGTATGCACACAAATCCTTACCCTTGTATAGGCACCTTTAGCTCATGGTGATAAGTTGTAAGGATTTGTGTACATACCGTTTTCCTTACGGTTTTCATAACCATTTGTGTATATGTTATAGGGATTTGTGTACAATATTTTTATTCTAATATTCATTACACGAATATTTTTATTCGTATATATTTTATTCGAATATTTTTATTTGAATATTTAATATATGAATATTTTTATTCAAATATTTATTATACGAATATTTTTATTCGTATATATTTTATTCGAATATTTTATTCAAAAAATTTTATTTGAATATTTATTATATGAACATTTCTATTCGAATATTTATTTTATGAACATTTTTATTCGTATATATTTTATTCGAATATTTATTATATGAATATTTTTATTTGAAATATTTGTTATACGAATATTTGTGTTCGTATATATGTAATTTGAATATTTTATTCAAATATTTTTATTCGAATATTTATTATATGAATATTTTTATTCGAATATTTATTATATGAATATTTTTATTTGAATATTTATTATACAAATATTTTTATTCGTATATATTTTATTTGAAGATTTTTATTCAAATATTTATTATATTAATATTTTTATTCGAATATATATTATACAAATATTTTTATTCGTATATATTTTATTTGAATATTTATTAATGAATATTTTTTTCAATATTTATTATACAAATATTTTTTCATATATTATTATTCGAATATTTTTATTCTAATATTTATTTTACGAATATTTTATTCTTATATATTTATTATTCTAATATTTATTATATAAATATTTATTATACGAATATTTTTATTCGTATATTTTTTATTTGAATATTTTTATTCGAATATTTTTATTCAAATATTTATTATATGAATATTTTTATTCGATTATTTATCATACAAATATTTTTATTCGTATATTTATTATACAAATATTTTTATTCGTATATTTTTTATTCTAATATTTTTTATTTGAATATTTATCATATGAATATTTTTATTCGAATATTTACTATACAAATATTTTTATTCGTATATATTTTATTTAAATATTTTTATTTGAATATTTTTATTCGAATATTTATTATACGAATATTTTTTATAATTTTTTATTTGAATATTTATTATATAATATTTTTATTCCAATTATTATTATGATATTTTTATTTGTATATTTTTTGTTCTAATATTTATTATACGGATATTTTTATTCAAGTTTTTATTATATTAATTTAAAATTGGGTAACCTAATTGACGATTTTTTTATTTGGTGACCAAAATAAATATTCTTGATTAGTTGGATGATCACTAGTGTAATTTATTATTTTTTATTTAGAAAACAATCGGATAACCTGTCAAAAAACATTAAAACCGATTGCTCACCTAATTTTCAAACCAATCGGACGGCTGAAATGAAACCCTTGTTAATCTAGCGTCTTATTATTAGGGGCTCTTTTTAGGTTTTTAGGTTTTTTAAGTTGAGGTTTTTTCTAGACTTTCCCCAAATCTGGAAAGAGAATGGTAGTGGCCGAAACGGAAAAGGACAATGATGATGAGTTGTCTCAATTATGTTAGATTAATTTAATTTAATGCTTAGCAGCTGTCAACAAATCAGAGTGGCGCATTGGAAGGATGGTGAGCCATAACCCATGGCCATAGGTCCCAATATGAAACCTGGCTCTGATATTTTCAGTGAAAAATTTTCTTTACGAAGTAATTCTTTTTCATATCCTGAAAAAACATCGGCTCGTAACGTTGTCTTTTTTATGATTCACCTTAAAATAATGAGTTTATAATTAAAATTTAAGATTTAAATTTTTGTTCGTGTTTACGAGGGCCTCTATCAATGACAAATTCAAAGTGTTTGCCTGCCATTAACAGCAAAGTTTGCAAGTAAAATACAAATCTTTTTTTTTAAATGAACCAGGCTCTATTAGTTATTTGCTCTGTTAGTACATGACACAGGGAATACACATACAGGTAAAAACAAACAAAACTCCTCTTTTCCTTTGAAATATCTTATAGTATTAACATAAAAAATGGTTACTCATGGATGAAAATAATCCGTCTTTTTCCGCAACAGCATCGGATGATTTCTATCAGGTTAAATGATGTTGCAGCTGCCTTGACGGCTGAAGAAGGGAGACCGGTGGTTAGTTGAGGGAACATATGGCTGCATCTTGTGAAATATGCATACACTATATGGCACGTACCTTATTGTTTGTTCGTAACGGGACAAAATTTGCTCGAATTTAAGCCACTTCGGACATGTTTCTTCGAGATGTACACTTTTGGGGCCATAAATGTAAGCCTGAAAGATGAAGTGCAGACTCCTCTCCCTGCTTTGCCATAATCAGAGAAGCCACAGGTTAGGTTAGGCTAGGCTGTGGAAACAAAGCAACCTTAATAAGTGATATTAGAGCTTAACCTACCTCCCTTCATACTCCGATAACCAAGCCAAATACGCCGCTCCGAAATACATAGACACAAATGGATTCATCAGGTTTTCTGCATAATCAACTCGATAAGCCCTGTAGCGCATCTCTCTTCACAGACAAATTAGGAGTTTCAGAAATAGTTGGTCATTGTTCAAAATTAAAATGTGCTAAACAAAAAGGAAACAAGCTAAGTTCTATGTTAAGAAGCCAACGATCATGTGATAAACCATGGTTTTAGATGGTAAACATATACTAAGTTTTGGTATCAGCCTCAGAATGCGTCCAGGTTGCACGGAATAACTGTCATTCGAACCCAAGGTAGAACGGAGGCATACTATGAATTCAAGTTCTTTTGCACACATTTCTTTATAGCAAAGACACTCAGTTTGCCATATTTTCACTCACGTGTAAAGCCAGAAAGCAGTAGAGTAGTCAATTCCCATTAGTCCAGTTGATGATTCATTCCCGTCTATGAAGCGCAAGCTAACAATATCAGCCAGAGCACAAAGTACTGCCTGTACAAAATGTGCCGGATAAAAGTTAGACGAAAGGGAAAATAATCAAATATATTTGGCTGAAACTGAGTGAATAAAGAAAGTTCAGTTGCTATATATGTATTTTCAAATAAATACCAATCCGAAATTAGTTATCAGCAACAGGAGGAACAACTATTCATTGGAAGAAGATATTACTACATATTAGCAAAATCTTATTACAAAATATAATCTGTAGACACAAAAGTCAGTAAAAATATTCCCAGGAGCATGTCCATACATACTAATCACAAATTATAGTCCTAAAGTGTGTATACTTTAACTAGATTCATGATGAAAGCAAAAAAAATTTACATGAAACGGTCATTTGCGAAAGAAAAAAACATATATAATGAACTGCCTGGTAAAATTTCAAGTCCAAAATTTAGTTATGTACTTACAGGATTTATTCCCCTTGTACTGAAGTACTTGGAAACAATTATTTCCGCAATCGCCTACAATAGAAGCTCCATGTCAAGAATTTCAAAAACAACACTTTATCTTGGTAATTAGAAAGATGAAATGCAACATTTCTTTTATTTTATTTCATTCCACATTAATATATTGTCAAAGTCCTTTTCATGATTGCACTTTTGACCCTTAAGATCCTGCATTATATGCACTTTGGCACAAAAACAATTACTTATCTTACACAGGTAATGACATTTATCTGCACTCTTCACATGTTGGAAAGAGAAAGAGAAATAGAAAATATTGATTTCAAATTGTTAGGATATTAATTTTATGTGGATTCATACCCTCAGTTCTACTCGAGAAAGATAAGGTCTCTTCTCTCTATCACAAGAAAAGCGCACATTTCCCCTTATTTCCTTAGATTTAGTCCATTCCTTGCAGACATCAGGATGATTCCACATCTGTTCCATGTCTTCAGGGGAAACTCTAGTGTCCCAATATAGGTCATCACCTGTATATCCACCGTTAAGGATAACAGGCATATCAGCAAAGTTAGCAATATAGAGATTAACTACACATAAGTATAGAATAATATTCAAATAGGGAAAGACCAATTGAAGAGATTTTACGTGCTCCGTTTTTTCACGAAGTCAAAGATTAGATTTAGTAGATTATCCATACATGTTATTTTACTCAATTTAAAAGAGATTGTATAGTTACTATTTCACTACTCGAGTTGTTTAAATTAAACCTACATTCCATGCTACACAGCATAAAATCTAACACTTGATTTGTAAAACAGAAAGAGGTGGCTTCACTTTGCCTTGCTTTATTTCAGGGGGGGAAAGGTTTTTGTTTGATATTCTTCAGCTTTCTTCACAAATCGGCATGATTAGATATGATGAAATAAAATTTGATTAGAGATAAGACTGATAATAACGACTTAAAATACAATCAAATAACTAAAAGTAAATGAGCAAAGAATAACCCTTAATCGGTGAAGATGGTGAAGCTGGCGAAGTTGGTGCTTCGATAGGTGAAGGTCCATCAAAATGTTTTCTGCACAATAATGACATACAAAATCATTTGTACCGCGGATAGCTAGTGCTATTAACATAGCATTTCAGTTTCGCTCCTGGAAATATGTTTCACAAGCTAGCATAGCTTCAAACGGGGTAACATTTATGTGCTCTTTACAAGCTAAACAAAATATGCTTGGAAGTCAATGCAAATAGTTTCAGTTTCATGAGAAGAAAAGATTAGACCAGACTAGCACGGAACATAAAGAAAATCCCTATGAACTAAACTGATCTCTAACAGTTCAAATCCTGCTTGTAAAATGATTCTCAGCCATGTTATTCTAAGTACAAATTTCAGAACCACAAATAAAAAAGGATTTTCCTGGATGACAAGGAAATTATAATAAAACAAATACATGAGCAACCTGCATGCATCCCTTGGAAAATTTTCATAATTAAACGGAGAACTTATAACAGGGAGTATAAAAACCTTGAATGAAAACATTCTTTCACTTGAAGATAACCCTTCCAATAAGGCAGGGTTGATTTATGATTTCCTTTTCTTGCACCACCACCTCTATATGCTCTGACGACAAACTCTTCAGACCTACTTCTGCAAATTCAACATTCATGAGAGGAAAAATGCAACATTATTCTATGATCTGATAAAAATGAGATAAACATTCAAGATGGATCCAAACCAATTACTGTTAACTCACTTGCCCTCAAAGTTTGATAACCATTTTAGGTAAGATGCTCCAAAATATACATTTACAAAAGGCCTGTACAGAATATCTGGATCATCTTCGACTGGAAATAATAAATAATTTTGTTCCCTACCAGAATAAACTACAACTTCATTAGTGTCAGCTTAGTTAGAATGCACCCATATGATGAACAAATCATAGAATTCTACCTGACAATCCACTCTGCTACTTTAGGTGCTACTTGCATGAGTCCTATTGTAAGCAGCTTGGTTTTCTTATCATACCGCTTTGCAAGAGGATGTCTGTCACTTTCTAGTTCTGCAATAGCACAAATCATCTCCTGCACAACAATGAAAGAGGCCAAAGTTAAGAGCTATTTTTCCGCACCTAATGAGGAGGCAAGAGAATATTAAACATAACCTCATCACCAGAACTAAGATCTGACAAGAAATATTTCACCATTCATTATATCTGAATTAGTAAGAAGAGTCTTTGTAAGGGATTATACTTCCGCACCGGTTTAAATTTTCATGAAATGTACGAAAAATTGTTAACAAACTTCTATAAAGATATAGAAGGAAAAATAGTTCTAATTAGAATTATAGGTGACATACCGGATCTATCTTCGAATCAAATTGTTTACTTGTAACGATTTCAGCCACGGCCTGAAAGAGCAACAGGCAGAAATCTACTAATAAACAACCAAAATGAGATTAAATATACTAAAAAGAATTTATAACTTCTCAACCATGCAAACTTTAGGGAAAATACTGCCAATACTAAATGTCATAAAGAGGAGCTTTATCGAGTCTTATTGTCTATCCGAAAAAGACAAACAACTTATTGAGATTAAACTTCTCAATCTTTCGATAACAGCTTACTATTGACACAACCTAAACGAAATGTCATTCAAGTAAGTTACCCTCATCTCTGTTTGTGTCAAATAAGGCTTTCCATCAGGATCCCTTGATAAGTGAACTCTCGATCCTTTAGTCTCTCCAGCATCTTCCCACTCTAGTCTCACATCAGGGTGGTTCCACATTGCTTCCAAGTCCTCGGCATCAACACAGTCATTCCAATATTTGAAACTGACACTCATCCTCACAGGAATACTCAATTCTTTCTTATGACATCTATCAAAGAGAACAGAAACGGGTTTGATTAATCCAATATTTATACAAAATACCAGAAGGTAAACAACGAAAGGAACAACAGAAAATGCATTTCCTTTCAAACAATGGCACTCTTTGTTGAGAAACAATTAAGCAAATAACATAGCTAAAGAAGCCATTTTTTCCTCTTTCAGTTTCCTTCTTCCCTAAAGGGAAGAAAGTTGAACCATGAAGCTATTCCAATGAAACATATTCAATTGAAAATCTTAGTTAAAATGCAGAAACACCCAGGATGAAGGAAACCCATAAATGAAATTAGATACCTGAATGAATTGTATTGAAGATAAGGGAAAAGGAGCCTAATACGAGGAACTTATAAAATGATATCATAAAACAGAGGGTGGAGAAACGAAGGAAGCTAGTTCCTGGAAGGGCTGAGAAAATGTAAAGATGGAAACCAAGAAAAGAAGGGTAAAATGGAGGGAAATGGGTAAAGTGGGGAATTGCAAAAACAAATGGAAGATGGAGGGTATGCCATTTTTACCGGCAGTGGTTTAAAAATTTTGGCTTTCCATTTTTCACGGGTGAAACTGAAGCAATAGAAAGAGGTGGGTGGCGTTGGCCAGATGGAATGGAACTCCATGGCATCACAGAGTGACACTTGTCATTCTTCACGCTGTCTCCGTCGATTTGCATAAACGGTGACACGATGAATATAGGCGTTGTGAGAGCATTCCGTTGAGGTTGAGTGCCTCAATGTCAGCTTCCAAGTTCCAACCATGTTTTTCTGTCATCTGCCTTCTCAATATTCAGAAGTAAATCATTCGGAAATTAAAATTTTCATTTGATAATTTGTAATCCTATAGCATTCCAACTATAGAATCAAATCAAGTAAAAAATCAATTAATTAAGTTGACGAATCATATTTTATAACTCAAAATTTATTTTAAAAGATTTGTATAGAGTTACATTAAATCTGAGTCGAGTTATTTGAGTTTCTCTTCAAATTTAATTGTAAACATTTATAATAGTATAATACTAATTAATTTTATTTTAAATATTTTTCTATAACTATATACAATACATATATATACGAGTTAAAATGAGAGATTTTTCTCAAACTTAAAAATTGATTCATTAATTACTAAAAATTTTAAATTATTCAAAATTTTATTTTATAATTCAAACTTTATTTAAAAATTATTCGAGTTAATTTTATAAAATTACAAGTCAGGTTAAGACGAGTATTTTTACATTGAGTCGAATCAAATAATTTATTTTTTTAATTAATTTTTCTCAACTCTACACATATATAATTTGGTAATATATATCAATTCTTTATTTTTAATGAATGCTTAAAAACAAAATTTTTAAGTAATTTATAGTGTATAAGTAGGAAAATAATTTAATATATAAAATTGTGTAAATTTATTTAAATCTTTTAATTTTAAAATTTAAAGATTTAAAGTATAATTTATGATTTAAAATTTTAAATTCTAAGTTATTTAATTTTTTCGGATGTCATCACTAAAATTTTAAATTTTATAATTTAAATATGAAAGGTTGTGTTAATTTTTTACATAATTTATGTATAAAAATCATAAAATATATCATAATTCATCATTATATCCTTTAGTGGATCATCAAAACGTTAATCATAGTGAATTAAATTATCATAAACCACACTCGATTAAATTATTTTCAACTTACATATCTAATTCAAACTTAAAAAATTATTTCAACAGATGATATATATATATATATATACATATACATATATATCACAAATATATCAATTACCATCAAATTATTTATTAAATAACAAATCTTTGCATTGTTTTTTTTTCTATGTAAATTTTAATATTGAATATAATATCTCGTGCATGTCACAATGATCATCAAAATGTTTAATTCAATAACCTTACCCTGCAACCAAATTTAAATATTTATAAATAAAATTAAAGTCTTAAACCATTTATGTTACATATTTCAAGTGCAAAAAAGTAATTCAATAATATAAAATATATTAAACTATAAAAATCGATTAGACAAAACTACTCAAATCTAGATATTCGAGTTTTGGTTGCTCGATAACTTAAAAGCTGCTCAAGCTGAATAGTTACCGAAACAAATTCAAACTTAATTTTTTTTTTCGAGTCAAACTTGAGTAACTTGTGAGCACAAGTGACTCATTCACACCCTATTTAGAATAATGCAAGGGATTAAGGCTATGCATGGGGTTAACCATTGCTTTCATTTAAAAGAATCCAAAAGACTAAGCTTGCTTAGCTTAATTCATTAAAATGGAATCAAATCGTCCTTTGTTGGTGTCAGAAGTAGAATACATAATCAAGTTTAAGGCAATGAACAGCAAGTTTTTTACTTTAACATAGGTTTAGGGATCTGTGACCGATAAACTTACACAGCTACGAAGCTCGCTTGGGGACAGACATGTTAGCAATGAGATGAAGTGTGTAGCCAGTGATAAATACATGAAACACTAGTCCTATACAAAAGAAAATGCAAAGATAGCCATTGATTAGAATCATAGACTTCTGAAAAATATATAATGAAAGAATCTAAACTTACCAACAGCGGCAAGGGCGATCTCAGGAAGCTCCAAAACTGTTTCCCAGTAACTTGAGCTTTTGGCAGCCTTGGCAAAACAAGTAAATAAAAAACAGAAGATCATAATGAGATGATCAATGCTAACAAAACAAATTTACTTTTCTGTTAAAAGAAAGAATATGAAAAAAGAAAGATTAACCCCAAAAGAAGGAACTAAACTCCTTACCATGAATCCTGAATATTTCTGAAAGGCACAATACATCAAGAAGGAGACAACAATAGATGATGTGACCATAGAAAATCTCAACAAATTCACTCGACTGCGCTTCCGACCTTAAACAAACAACAAAGATCTAGCATTAAGCTAAAGAAATGCCAACCTAAAAAAAAATGGGAGTTAGCAAGTAACCTAATTCTCCTATCATCAATGAAATGAGACCACAAGAAGTAGTTGCAATTTCAATGCCCCGGGAAGCCAAATCCTCTGATACTGATTGAAATAGTAGCAAACATAGTCCTAACAAAAGTGTGATAGCCTGCAATGAAAGAATGCTATTAAGGTAAATAATAGCATAGGCAAGTTGATACATCTAAAATATAAGAAAATTATGGTTTCTATAACACTAGAGTCAACTCCAAAGTAAGAAAAAACTATAATATTTTATATGAAATGTGAGAGTAGCATACCTGAACTAAGAAAAATGAACTCAGAATAGACTTTGCACGAGCTACTTTCTGATATCCTACAGGTTAACATCAAATAAGGTAAAAAGTTGCTAATGGGAGAAATAAAGATGTTGATCAAGTTGTTGCAAAATTAGCAGGAAGAAGAAACAAAGATATTGGTTGATAAGATGACAGACTAAATATTTTTTATCTAAAACAACAGAAAAATGAGAGGTAGAACATACGGGAATCAACAACCATCCGATACGAGAAATCCGAGCCATCTGTACCAGAAGGCCTCCCCGATGCCGACACTCTCCGCTGCATCTTTGCTAATTTTCGTTCTTCAACTCCTGTTTTAACAACCAAGTCATTTAAACTGCCAGATCATTTGTGTTTAAGAAGTTAAACTAGAAGCATTCACAATCACAAATAGATTAAGAATTCATTATATAAAAAAGAAACATAATAAAAGAAGCACAGACCCTCCACAGGTGGCTGCACCACTGCAGTCATTAGCTGCATACAACGATGGGAGAAACCCAAGAACCAAAATATGTTTACCTAGTTGTTTCTTTTATTAATGAAACACCATCAAGAGCTTTTCTGCTAGTACAGTGTAATATTATTAGAAGGAAAGCTACATTTCAATCCAAATAATGCATTAAGAAAAATCTGTTTTCCATGCCATTTCCTTCATAGAGGAGAACCCTAATTTTCACTAAAAATTCTCTGTACACTACTCCAGGTTCCATTTTCAACAAATTTTTAGATTACCATCCATTTATTGTTCAAAAGAAGGGCGGAGGACAAATATTCAATAACACGAATAACAGAAAACGACATTTCTGAATTCTTATTCTAGTCAAAGCCGCAGTATAACAATTACTGGATCAAACAACAAATAACAAATTAGGGCATGCGTAGTTAGATCTAAATTAGTAATATGAACTAAACCCATTCAAAAGAATTCGGAATCAGGAATCGTTCGGAATCCTAAACAGAGAAAAACATTAACCAATAAAAAAACCAATAAAAATCTAAAAGAGAAAACAGAAAATTCTCTGGAAAGAGAGGACATTGAACAGAAAATGAAGAAGAAAAAATGAAATTGGAGCACAAAAAGCAGTACCGTTGAATGGAAGAACTATGTGCTGCTAGCGCTGCACCAAGTAAAAGGAAATGGGAGAGAAATAAACCTAAGCTAAGAGGTGAAGATAGTTAATTTTAAAATTAATAAGATCTTAAAAATAATTAAATAAGAAAAATTAAAAATAATATTATTCTTTCGTTTAATCTCAATGGTTACAAAATTGTAAGGGGTAAATTGGGACCTACATCCCGGGCCGGACAGCCCAAGCCTTTGATAGCCGGTCCAGGAGGAAACGAAGCATAAAACCCTAGTTCCCTTCAAATCTTATATACTGCCTTCTCTCCTCTCAGGCCGCAGCGAGCATATTTGGCTAACACAAAAGGAGAGATCTCCGGCGAAGAAAACAGACAATGGAGGCAGCCAGAACAGTTAAGGACGTTTCCCCTCATGACTTCGTCAAGGCCTACGCCGCCCATCTCAAGCGTTCCGGCAAGGTATTTTCTTTCATTCCATTTGATTTCTTAGAGATGTAATTAGGTTCGCTTCTTAGTCTTTGGTTTTAGGTTTGTAATGGATCTATGTTTCTTCTTCCTTACTATTGAAGGCTTTATTTCTAATCTTACTTTGTTTTTTAAAATGAAAAGATCGAGCTTCCTCCATGGACTGATATTGTCAAGACTGGTAAGCTCAAGGAGCTTCCTCCCTACGATCCTGATTGGTACTATATCAGAGCTGGTATGTGTACTTAAATTAGCTTTATCAGTCAATACTGATTTGGTTTCGTATGCATATTTATGCTCTTATCGATGTTATGTGTTTTTACTCTGTAGCTTCCATGGCAAGGAAGATATACTTGAGGGGCGGTCTCGGTGTCGGTGCCTTTAGGAGGATTTATGGAGGGGCTAAGAGAAACGGAAGTCGCCCACGCCATTTCTGCAAGAGCAGTGGATCCGTTGCCCGTCACATTCTTCAGCAATTGCAGAATGTTAACATCATTGATATCGACACTAAAGGGTTAGTAACAAAATTTCTAATCTGTTTAAGAAACTTTATAAACAGAATGGTTGTTTGTTTGCTGCTTTAGTTAACTGTTAAGATTAGACTAAACTTCGTTTTGTGCACCAGAGGAAGGAGAATCACCTCAAATGGACAGCGTGATCTGGACCAAGTAGCTGGAAGGATTGCAGTTGCCATCTGAGAGATTTTAAAGGTTTTGGTTATCAATTTTTGTGTTGGTATATCGGGTGTGTCTTCGAATCTTTTAAGTTTAATCTTGAAAAACAATGCAGGCTGTGTTAACTTTGATCATGATGAACTTTTGAATTCCATTGAAAATGTGTTGTGGCAGTTGCCCATCTGCATTTTTTATCTTCATCCTCATTTGATTGTCCAGCATTGAAATCTTAGGTGTGATTTTTTTAGATTAATCTATGCTGGTTAATAATTAGTAAGGAATTCACCTTCTGGTCGTTTTTGGTTTCAACCAGTCATCGACTGACTATTTGAGATGATGCGCATTGTCTGGTTTAAGAACAATCTCAAAAAGGAAAGAGACTTAAGCTCATAATGGATTAGCAACAAAAGAATCCAACTATTTCTTCCTCTCAAACGTAGGTGGTGCCAGCAATTCCTCCTGATCCTAGACAACCAAAGGAATAAAGTACTCTTTTCTTTTCTTCTTCCCTGGCTACTTCAGAAGGTTAAATGCACCCTAGTGTCACTATATACATTTTTAGCATTAACCCCGTACTGCTGATTTCGAATACAGACAAGCTGGCCTCTTAGATCCTTACATGCGACACATGGTGAATTCAATCTCGAGTAACAGAGCCATGCATGACACGGTGGAGTTGGGCAACATAATCTGGCAGTAGTGTTAAGTTTCCTAATGATTTACGGTTGACAGACAGAATAAAGCTGATTCAAATGTATATGCAAGTAGGACTCTCTAAGAAACAGGGACATTGAAGCTTTTAAAACTTACCCTAGTCCCTACCAAACTCCAAAATTTGAGACCATGTGTCCCTATGTCGAGCCTGGTTTGTAATTACAGGAATTGGCCTTTGTAATTATGAATTATCACATTTTGCAGCAGAAACATGACAGCATATCTGTTCAGAATTTAATTTAAATCTAAACAACGAAAGAGCACAATATGTTTCTAAGGTACCTGTAAGAGCTGGCACCACTGGCACTGATCCACCAATGGCCACTGCTTCTCAGCAAACAACAATTGCTACATACCAAGTGCAGTATCCAATGCCAAAGACTTCTGACCCTGAGACAGACCATAAAATATTAGTACAGGCAGACAGCTTAAGTACCCATAACTATCAGGACAATGCATCTTTTCAGCACAATGATATTCTCTGGGCTTCTTTATTTCACCCATCCTCCTGGTATTGTGTCATTTGGGCTTATATTTTCGAAATAAAAAAATATACTAAAACATACATTTATAAAATATCTTATATCAATTTATAATTTTGTTTTTCAATTCATTCTTTAAAAAGTAATTTTTATAGTGTAAGAGAGAGTTATTTTTTAGGAAAAATGAATTAAAGTATTTTTTTGCTTACACCAAGTACTTAATTATAATTCAAAAGTATAGCATGTATTAATATTTTTAATATTAGAAAAAGATTGAGATATGTTAAGATGTTTCAACACCTACAACGTTATATAGATTAGTCAACATAATTGTACATAAATTAATTATTAAATTTTACGAAATGATATATCAATTTATTTAATATAATTCATACTAATTGTATTTTATGATTAAATAAATTTATATTTTTCCAAAAATATTATATATTAAGAATACAAAAAACACATTCTTAGTGGTCTTTGACGGTTTCTTTCTTTTCTTTTCTTTTCTTTTTCCTTTCTCCCTGCTTTTGTAGCTTTTGCTCACACTTGAACTTTATTTGGTTGAACTAAAAAGATAAGAAAAATGAACTAAAAATAAAATAAAAGATACACTTAATATCTTATACTTTAACACTAAAAAAATATTTTTTAAACTTTACTCTTAAATTTTAAATCTAAAATCTTAAACCTTAAAAATATACTTCACATCTAATATCTTAAATATTAACCTTAAAATCTATATTTTTAAACTTTAAATTTAATTTCTAATGATAAAATATAAATAAAGACACCAAAAATAATTTGATGATTTAATTCATATAAAAAAATTATGTAAAATTTCTAAAGCTATAGCTCCATGACATGACCGACCACATACGGAAAAGATAGAGAAAAATATATGTTATCCCTTCATTTTAACCTATTATAGATCACTTTATATAATTAAAAGCGTTGCTTTTTTTAAGATAAAGGGAGCATTATTTCAACTTTAATTAGGTTGTATTTTTGTGTGAGAGATACAAATAATCATCCATAATAATAATTTTAAATAATTTACGTTTAATTCTAAACATACGTTTATCAATTGATTTTATCTTTTTAAATAATCGTTTTAAAATAATCAAAAAATTTAAAACTTATAATCGAATATTTACCTCCGAAACTAAATTTAAGACTTAAATGATACACAAATGTTTTTTAGCTGTCCCTTGCTATCTTGATGACGTTCCACTAATACCATTTCATGGACAGCCACAGGCTTGTGTAAAAAAATCTTTAAAACCGAAATCGAAATTCGAATATTTAAACCTAAAATTTTAGGATTTGTGGACTATTTCGAGTATTTTTATTCTTAGTGGCACTGTTTTTGGCATACACGAATATTTAATACTTTCACAAGTATCATACTTTCACGTACTATTAATCTTATAGTAAATTTAGTATTGTTGACAAATACAATCGTTAATCTTAAAATATGATCTTTATAAATCATAAAAGGATACAAAATATCTATAAATTATGAAAAAGAAATTACAGAAAACTTATAAAAACGATTGAAATGTAAACATCTTTTAATTCAAATGATTGGAAATCAAATATTTTAGAGTTACAATGTAAAAATAATAATAATAATAATAATAATAATAATAATAATAATAAACTAAATAATTATTTTGGTTAATTTTTAAAATATTTTAATATCTAATGTGTTATTTTAGGATAAAAATGAATCATCCGAATATAAAAATCATTAGTCAACTGACAATCAATGGCTTAAAATGAAACAAGAAACATATATAGCATCGTACATTGACATGATAATGTCGATGATAGCTTAAAAAATTATCGTATCAATTATTTTTTATAAAATTATATAAAATATAAATTTATTTATTTTATTGATGTGTCGTTTTATCAAGTTATGACTAATAATTTATATCCTCAATAAAATATTTTAGTCAAAAATAAAATATTAAAAATTAAAATACTTTAAAAAAATATATAAAAACTAAACTAACTAATCAGTCTAAGACTTATTTTAACATTATTATTATTTTAAAATCCAAGCATATTTATTATAGGGACTATATGTCCAATAATATAAAACTGAAGGGAAAAAAGGACAAGAGTTGTAATATTTAAGGTACAATAGGAAATTTCCTAAGGAGCCATCTTCCATTGCCAATATTTTTTACTAAATAAAAGAAAAAATTGTTCAAAAATCAAAATTAATGTCAATAAAAAATTAAACAATATATTTTACTATTATAAAATATGCTTAATTAACTATAATTTTAAAATATTGTGAAAATTAGTACCATAAAATATGTTTTAATATATGTGCATTTATTTTTTTGAATAAATGTTATTTATTCATTCAAGAATCACAGAAAAATAAAAGTAAAATAAGAAACATAAAAACTCTCAATTTTTAACAACAATAAAGGTCCAGAAAAACCTATAAATTTGACATTAATATCTTTTTTGATACTCAAAATAAAACTTCGATCGCGCGAAAGGTATGCCCATGTAGACGTAAGTTCTTTTCCTACCAATCAAAACAATTAACACAACATCAAGAAAAACCTCAAGACAACAACCAATAATAAATTGAGAGATGAGTACGATTATACCAACATTAATATATCGAGTCATATTAAAATTTTATAATTATTTATATATATTTGAGTAGGAATAGTATTAAAATCAGCAACCTTCTGAGAAAGTACTCGTATTATACTCTTTTTATAAAGAAAAATAAAATAATTGATAAGGGAACCCTCTCGGGTATGGACCCCCCGGTAAAGGAGAGGGTATGAATAGTTTGAAATCTCATACCACACATTTATAAAACGGTCCCTATGAATTTTACACACTTATTTAATTTAAAATTATTTAAAATATTTATTGGAAATATAATTTAAATATTTATTTACTTATTAAACTAATAAATTGTAAAAGGATTCAACTGACAACAACGGTTGATTGACTTGATTATGCACGAAAAAGAAAAGAAATAGGAAGAGCAACACATTTACTATAATAAGAGGTAAAGGGAGTTTTACATTAATAGTCCCTAAATATGTTCTTTATTCTTGAAAAGATCGAAGAAAAATAGTTCACTACTTGTCGGAAAATATTCCTTTTTAAATATTATTTTCTTTTCACTAAGTAATGATAATAATAGTATATTACTTGATATTAACGAGCATCCCTAGAAAAACTTTATTTGTATTCAGAATAATTTACACCGATTATCCTTTTATTTTTCTATTTTTTCATTTGCAAACCCACATAATCAAATATTTATGTATCACTCATTTTTTTCAAATATTATAAAATAATTACTTATTTTTATTAAACTTTTATAAATTATTTTTTAAATGTATTAAAATATATAATTATTAAGGATCATTTTATAATCGAATTAAATTTTTAATAATATAATTATTAAGGACTATTTTAGCATTTTAACCATAATCTTGGGTAAAGAAAAAACCAAATAATCCACGAAGAGAACGCCACGTGTAGAGTAAAACTAAAAGTAAGAGTAGGAGGTCTTTGCGTGTCAATATATAACAATGGAGCGGTTTTATTATGAGTTCTTGCTGGTAATGCAAGTAAGGCAACAAAACAATGGAGCACAATGAGAGTGGCACCGGCAACATCAACGTCGACGATTACAGCACGGAACTTCTCCCTCATCAACAAGGAGCATCGCCGTCGTCTTCTTGGCGTCTCAACCTCGACAAGTTCCGTCTTCCACAGCAACGATTAAACTCCGATGACGATTCTCTTTCTCGACTACTTTGTACACCGAGTAAGTTTTGTTTTCACTTCAGTTTCTACTTTCCTTTTGCAGATTTCTATTTTCTCAGGTAGGATACGTTAATGTGAATATATTTGGTGAAATGACACAGCAAGAATACTTAAAAAAATGAAGAATCTGAATGCTTTTTCACTGAAATTTCAGTTGAATCCAGCTCTTAGCTATGTACTTTATTGCCTTTCCTTTTTAATCTGGATCTTTTAAGAGAAAAAAAACAAGAACATTGTTTGGATAAAAAATGAGTTACGAATACGTGAGATTTTACGGAGTTTTCAGTATTTTTTTTCTTTCTAGATCGCTTCAACTGGTTCAGTGAGGAGGGGGAAATATTTTGAGAATTTTTTTGAGTAATTTCTAATTGTTGGCGATGCCGGTTCTTGTCTGAGTGACTGAGTCGAGACTCGAGACTCAAGAGTCACATGTGCAAAATGATATTTGAATTCGTTTACTGGAAAGCACTCTACCATAGAGGAGAATCACTAATAGGAACGTTTTACTATGATAGAAAAGTAAAATATTCCTTCTCCTGTACAGCTTCGATTGCTAATGTGACCTTTGCCCAAATTTCTGAGAACTAATGTTTTGATTTCCGGTAATCATTTATGTTTAATTCCTTGGGTAATTCTTGCTATTGGAAATCCCATAATTGGAAGGAAACCTTTTAAGTTGGTAATGGATATTTGATTCATTTTCCTTTGATTAATTAGTGGAAATGTGGAATCCTACTAGATTGTCTCTAAAAGTTTTAGGCCATGTTTGGCGAAAGTAGGTTTGGCATTTGATAGGGAGCTTACTTATTCCCCGTCATGTTCATTATCTATTCATAAAGTATCTAATATTTAAAAGGTCATTGTCTAAAGTCGATGGATTTCATTGTCCTTTGCCTTCTTCTGCTGAGTGGCCATTGTTGTTTTTATTAAACTTAACAATATTATCTGGTAAAAAGCTGGAAGTGTTTCTCCATTGTCCTACAAATATATAGAAAAGATCATTATTGGGTGCACTTTTCTTGTTAATTCAGCCCTTAAAGAAGAACACTCCAAGTTTAATTTCTTGTATCTGTTGAGAATTTCTAAGGCTTAAATTGGTTTTCTTAAATATGGGATTAATTATAAACAAAGTTCTAAGCAGAAACTAGCTATGGGACTTTCTATGATGCTACAAAACAAAAAATGTCACATGATTCTCTGTGGTGTTATAAAACCGAAATGGTTTTCTACTGTTAGTATTTCGTTTTATCTTAAAAGCGATGCATATTGACATTTATGGTCAATACCAGTACCATGCTTTTAACTCTGATTTCATTGTTCCCTTATGTTGTTTTCCATGCATAGTATCTATGTATTTATAACAAATTATATTTTCAGCAAAATAATGTCTAGTATAATCTCTTATGATGTTATGGTTGTTTTTTATTCTCTTTCTTTCACTCTTGACTTCAGAGAAGCAGCGCAAGGTTTCAGAGTACTACAAACAGCAAGAAAGGCTCCTTGCAGGATTTAATGAAATGGAAACCATGACTGAGATGGGTTTTTTGCCTGGAAGCCTAACCGAGGTTGTTTCTTCGCTGTTTTTGTTGAGGAATTTTCTGACTCTAGCGAATTTTGCTAAGTGTTGTCTGCTGAACAGTTAGTCAAACACCCAACAATCTATCGGTATTTGGTGCGGACAACACTTCACAGACTTCTCACGAATGAATCGGAATATCTTCAACAATTTTTTTCCTCCACAATGTTTTCACCTCAGCTATGGATAGAAGATTGTGGCCTTAGATGCAATAGTTTACTCAAAATTCTAGTCTATGATCTGCTTCTCATTTTGATCAAATAGAACTAAGCAAATCAAAGTAAATTGAAGTACTGTAAATGTTGTATTAATACCATTCTGTATTCAGGATGAAATGGAGCAACTAGCAAGGAATGAAAGGATGGCAATTCATGCGTCCAACATTGCAAACATGGTGCTTTTTGCTGCCAAAGTTTACGCCTCCACTGCAAGCAGGTCTTTGGCAGTTATTGCATCGACTCTGGATTCTCTCTTGGATCTTCTCTCAGGATTTATTCTTTGGTTCACAGCGCATGCAATGAAAACCCCCAATCAGTTCCATTATCCAATCGGAAAGAAACGAATGCAGCCCGTCGTAAGCTAATTATTTCTGTGCTCTGCATCCAGTATAAACTTATGTTATATCTTAAGCATGATCTTAGCTTCACATTAAATGGACATTGTGTACTAACAAAACTTTATAATCCAGGGTATCATTGTTTTTGCTTCAGTAATGGCAACTCTAGGCTTACAGATATTGTTGGAGTCTGTCAGGGAACTTGTTGCCAAGGTATGCCACTTTAATTCAATTAAACTTAGCTAGGATCAAGTCATTCTGTTGGCCACAACGCTTTTACTTATTTTGTTTCTTTTGTGCCTCTTAACATACATAAAGTCTCACCCCAAGATCAATCACAATCAAGAGGAATGGATGATCGGAATTATGATTTTCGTGACAGTAGTGAAGTTTGTCCTAATGGTTTATTGCCGACAGTTCAAAAACGAAATCATTAGAGCCTATGCACAAGATCATTTCTTTGATGTTGTTACTAATTCGGTTGGTTTAGCTACAGCTGTTCTTGCTATCCATTTCAAATGGTGGATTGATCCATCCGGAGCTATAATTGTGAGTTCAAGTTCCTTCTCAAACCTCAATCATATTTGTACAATTAATATGTTTTTAAACTAATCATTTATCTCTGAATTCCATAAATGCAGATAGCATTGTACACGATGAGTACTTGGGCAAGAACAGTGATTGAAAATGTATGGTCACTGATAGGAAGAACCGCTCCACCCGATTTTTTAGCAAAACTGACATATCTAATATGGAACCACCATGAAGACATACAACACATTGACACGGTTAGAGCATATACTTTTGGTTCCCATTACTTTGTAGAGGTTGACATTGTGTTGCCCGAAGACATGCTGCTAAACAAAGCCCACAACATTGGTGAGACACTGCAAGAGAAGCTCGAGCAGCTACCGGAAGTCGAGCGAGCCTTTGTGCATATCGATTTCGAGTTTACACACAGGCCTGAACATAAAACCATGATCTGAGTATTAAACTTAGCTAGGATGCATGCATTGCTGGTCTGATTTCCCACGTCCATATGCGTTCATCCATTGGAGCCTGTTCTCTTTGTTGTCTCGAATGATAACTATTTTACTTATCTTTAGTTTATGCCATTAACTAGGCATGGACTTCTCTCTCTTTTACTTTGGTGGGTATATTAATTTACTAGTTTTATTATTATTTAATTATTAAATTATTACCATAAACCTTTTTTTACTTACCGTTAGTTTATGCCACCGCACGGCGATTTGTCGATCACGGCGCTCGTATGATTGTCATCGCCGATATCCAAGGCCAACTCGGTCAACAAGTAGCCACATCAATCGGTTCTCTCACATCTGTACGGACACGCATTGCGACATTACCGACGACGATCAAGTGAAAGCATTGATTCAATCAAGCATCGAAAAATACGTCAGCTTGATATTATGTTTAACAATGCTGGGCTTATAAGTAAATCCGATCAGATCATTCTTGACCTTGATTTCCCACAGTTTGATAAGCTGATCGCGGTCAACCTCCGCGGCACGGTCTCATGTGTAAAGCACGCGGTGCGTGCGATGGTGGGGAACCGGGTGAGAGGAAGCATAGTCTGCACGGCGAGTGTGGCGGCTAGCTGTGGAGCTAGGCGGCGAACGGATTACGCCATGTCGAAGCACGCGGTGTTGGGATTGGTTCGATCTCCGAGTAAGCAGCTGAGGGTTCACGGTATAAGGGTGAACTGCGTGAGTGCGTGTTGCCGAATGGGTTGGCGACGCGGATGACATGCCAGGCGCATGAGAAAAGTGTGGAGGAAGTTGAGGAAATCTACGAGGCGGGAAAGGTTTTGAAAGGATCTACGTTGAGAGCAGGGAATATGGCCGACGCCGTGCTGTTTCTCGCAAGTGATGACTCGGAGTTGATCACCGGCCATGACCTTGCCGTGGACGGTGGTTTCCAGGATTGGTAAATGGTAATTCGGATTTGCTTAAACTATTTTATCTATTTTAAGCAACTGGTAGATTCTTCTACCCACGATGGGCAAACTCGTAATTTTCTTCCTAAAAGTAATTAGGGTTTCTCATCCCTTCCCTATTTATAATTTGCCTCCCTTCAATTTTCCTCCGCCTCTCCCCTCGTTTCCGTCTGGTTTATTCTCTTCTCCCATACATTTGTTAATAAATTATATTCTGGTTTTAAGTTTCTTTCTCTGATATCATCCTTCCAAACTTCAGTTTTCCTTATTCCTTCTCTTTAATATTCCTCTTTCAGTTTTTGTTGATATGATTTCTTGAGGCTATGATGACTGCAAATTATACCATCAAACTATGAGGGCCTTTGGTCTCGTTGATGTAATCATACTCTGTTAAGACTCTGAGCCTGTTTCTTCTTCAGATCTTTCTAATCTATATTTGTTAGATTTAAAATATAATTATTTAAATTTGGGTTGAAAGAAGCTGGAATTGATGATTATTTCCCCAGATGATCGAAGCTGAACATACTGTGCGATTTTGTTGTTTCTCTACTTCGTTAGGGATTCCAAGCCAGTAATCTGATCCATCTTCTTCTCAACTCAATTTTTTCTTTAGAATTTCAATTCTGGATCTGTTTCCAATGAACGTACCTGGTATTTTCAGATCGACTCTGTCTCATTTTTTGTTAACGCTTGTTGATGTATTTTTTGAGGTAATGTGTTTAAATATCAATATTATAATATAATAAATATTTAATAATTAAGATTATATTTTAAAATAGATATTATTTTAATGATAGAAGTTATTAATAAAATAAGCAAATATATGGGCAAGAAAAAGGGAATTCACCTTAGAGGAGGCTAATTGTTTTCGACGGCGGTTTTTTTTCCTTTGTTTTTTTAAATATTACATATTTTGTTGTTACATCTAATATTGTTATGTTTTTTTTTACTTTTTATTTTGTTTATATTTAATACTATTGACTACTGTTGCTTATTTTACACAGCTTGGTACTAACTCAAGAATTAGTATCATAATTTTATATTTTTTGAACATATAATTTAATTATATTTTAACATATAAATTATCAAATTTGTGAAACTAACTCAAGATTTCATGACTACCTTTAAAATCACTTGTTTTGCTCCCAACTTCACAAAACAAGGCAAAACACAGTCGCACAAAACCATCTCTTCTACATCTTGTTCTTCTTCGCTTTCTTCGTCTCCATGGTTATTGGTTAGCTTTTCTTCCCTTCATCAGGACAAGCTTGAGCAATCCCTACAACAAAGGGACGAATATTATGTCAACCTAGGACTTGCTGTTCGGACTCTTTCTGAGGATTTGCCTTTGATTTTCACCAGCGATCTCAATTATGATTTTTACGGGTAATTACTACACAAAGCAAGGCCAAAGTTCCATGAGCCTAAGGCCATGGGAGTCCAAAGGCAGTTTCAGTGCACTTGGAGATACAAATTAGATCGAAATGGGAAAATCTATGAGCATAAGGTTGATAATGTAGCATTTAATTTCCCACAGCAAGTTAAGCCTGCTGCCTCTTTGGCTGTGTGTTGGATTTTGTTTTTGCCTTCCCGGCTAGTCCTAATCCAACGTATCTATGGGGTCGTATGGATACGTCTCCATCTTCTTGGGTGTCGTCTCCGGCTAGGGGTGGACAAGACCGAGTATCTGGTCAATTTAAATAGAATCAATTGATTCTTAAAATTGAAATTCTAAAAATCTGAGAAAAATAATTTAACTATCAATAATAATATTAAATAAAAATAGAATATTTTAGACTAGAAAATTAAAATTTTAAAACTAATCATACTCATAATTTTTGTACATAAAGAGAAAGTTTGATAAGAAAAATAAAGAAGAAAAAGAATACCGGATATTTTGTATTGGTTACAATTTTACACCGGGTATCGGATCTAAAAAATTAAGATTCAATCTTGGTCTCGGTTATGACTGAGATCTAAATTTTAGATCCAGTTTTAATCTTACCGAAACTAATATCATATAAAAATCTATCAAGTCTTATCGGATCTGGGTAATCTGAATTACAACACACTTAATATGTATTTGTTTGAATTTTATACTCTGTATAATTGTATCAGAAATCAGCACATTACATTTTGTATACTGACTATGGAAATAGCCTGTATAATGTTTGGTTGAAGGATAAGGTGTCTGTACATAAGCAGGAGCATGCAGAGCTCCATCCGGAGGCAGGCTCCTTCACCCTTCCCGAGCAATTTCCAACGCATTATCTTGTAAGGAACATACAAGTCGTGTGACATATTTGTCTCCAACCTTCATGACAAAGTTAAGAACAACCGATATGAAAGACCTACATACTTTCTAACTAAGTAATCATTATTTTTTTAATAATTTTTATTTAAAACTGAAGAAAAAAATTATTTTTTTCAGAGTTTAAAACTTATAATTTTAAAAATAGTGTTAATTAAGGATGAATTTGGTCTTGTATTTAAAAATTACTTTTAAAAGTGTTTATCAAAAAATAATTTTTAGTATATTTAATGTTATTTTAATACATTAATATTACTATTAGTGTTAATAATTAAGGGTAAGAAATAATTTCACACCCAAAATAGATATTTTACTTCCATAATTAGAAAACTTAGCTTTTAAGATTGGACGGAAAATCACATTTTTAAGTGATTTTTTACTTTAATTTAAAAATATTTGGCACTGCTTATGAGTGAAACATAATATGTTTTAGCAGAAGCTCTTTTAAACAAAACTCATGCTCCTAACTCGAAAAAAACGATATTTTTCGTATGTTATTTAGGGTCGGACGAGATATTAAATTTTATCATAAAGTATAAAATCAAATAATTTTATACTATATAAACCAATCATATCTCTATAAATTATATAATTTATAATCGAAAAGCATTCGGATTAGACGTCAATGTGTGCAAGTTGAACTTTTTTCGAACACTTTGTAAAGAAAAAACAAAATACATTTCTTAAAGAGTAATCCATGGGAACACTACATAATAAGGCATAACGCTTTGCCCATTACAACCATTTAGCTTGGCAATTACAAGAGGAAACCCTAGCATATAGCAATATACTCTTGGTCATGCCTTCTCTTAATATCGAATCCATCGGAACAACGAAACCTCGACGCTTAAACCGAAAGGTAATATATCGTTTCCGACCTTATGTGTAGTATAATAACCATGATTGTCTCTTCTAATTACGTACTTGTACTATTGGAAGATGAAGATTGCAAAGAAAAGTATGAGAAGAAAGTTGATGAGGTTGAGAAAAGAGAAGGAAAGTATTGAAGAAGGACGGAGTCGGAGAAAGAATGGAAGCCGTGGAAGAAGAATGCGAACAAATCATCGAAGAAACTAAGGAAATAATCCGACAAACTGCGACGACTCGAATCCGGTTGGGTCTGATGTTTGACATCCTCAAGGCACGAGAAGGTGGCGATGTTGCTGAGGCTTTCCGCTTAACTCGATTGCTTCGGTCGGTTTAATTGCATTCGATCATGCATTTGCTCGTCGCTATATTGTTCGATATATGTAAAATAATTAATTAATTTAACGTTCATGTGTCTGTATTTAGTATTTGCAGCTTCAGTGGGCATTTTCATGAATTTATTGAGATATTTTTAAAGCTTTAAGATTTGTGTTATACATGTAAGATTTTAATAACGAGAATTAATGTATTTAAGAAAAATATTTTAGTTTTTCATCATATATTTTAGTTTAAAAGAAAGATTTAATTATGTAATATGCGTCTAAATTATATTTATTTTTATAATAAACATTTAAACACTTATTCAACTGAAATAAAACTTTAAGTATTATTTATAATTAAAAGTGAAATTTTAAATACCTATCGCTATAAAAATATAATTTAAATATTTATTTTATAGATAAAATAAATTATAACTACTTACGCTTGTAATTGTTATATGTTCTTGGACTGAGACGGTCATAGAAGACTCAGACCAACGATTGGAGCGATTGCTGAGCCTGACCGAAAGAAATCGGGCCTACCAAAATAAATGCATACCATTTAATTTAGAATCCAAACCCAAAAAATATAATTATTAAATTTATAAAGTTAAGTAAATTCTAAAAATTTAAAACATTTTAAAATTTTACGAGGAGAAACTTAATAAATTTTAAAGGTATAAAAATAAATTTTAATAGAAAAATATATTTTTATATTATATATGAATCTTAAAATTTTAAGAGGACGGCGACTACTTTAATTCGGTGAAAACCATCTGCCTCTTTTTTATATCTCCTTTTATGCCTTCATTTTAAATTAAAAGTTTAGAGTTCAAGGTTAGGGATTGTGGTTAGAGTTTAGGAAATTATGGGTAACTTGTATTTTTAGGGTGTGGGGTTTAGAATTTATGATATAGAAAATGAGGGTTAGGGTTAAAATTCAATTTTTTAAAATAATTTCAAAGGAGGTATTAGATGATGCACCATAAAGAGACAGATGATTTTTACATACTAATTTGTGTGTAAATCGTCTATCTCTTTTTCATACCTCCATTCCTAACTTCGCTTTAAATCAGAAGGTTTAGCATTCAATGTTAGGGATTGTAGTTAAGGTTTAGGAAATTATGGGTAGAGTGTATTTTTTAAGGTGTAAGATTTAGGGTTTATGATAAAAAATAAAGGTTAAAATTAAAAGTTTAATTTTTAAATTTTTTTAATATAAGACATAAATAAAATCACGACAAAGAAGCATAAGTTTTTTACCCACTAATTCATCCTTTGTATAATAGGATTCTTAAGCATGTTTAATACTTTCTCCTATTAAATTTCATGGACATTAAATTGTTTAGTATGGACTGATGGATTTGTTATGGTGAGTGAGTAGGTGGGGAAATTTTTACAATAATTTAATATAAAATTAAATTTTTAGAATACATGTGATTTTTAGTTATATTCTGGATTCTAGGTCTATTTCTACGATGTATATGACGTTGTCTTTAAAAAATTTAAAAAAATTTAAAAAATATTAAAATATAAAAAATATTAATATCTCCAAGTGACGTCTTTCTTTAAATCATTATTTGTAAGTGATATATTTTTTTATGTACACTATAACTTTTGATATAGAATCTAAAATAAATTTTAAAAAATTTATTTATTTTTAAATAAAAACTTTAAACGCTTTATATATAAAAACCGAGTGGGGAGCATAAACTTTTATTCAACAAAGTTACAATCTAAAGTAAAGATACTGATAATACTGAAAGTTGGATAACAATGTTGAAACACACATATAGAAAACAAATAGCAAATAGCAAATAGCAGCTGAGTTCTGCTTCATCTTCCTCAACCATCCATTTCCTTCCCTTCTCTCGCTATCATTCCACTGCAAATAACAGAAGAAACATTCTTGACTGAGAAAGAAAACATAAATAAAACAGCATTGGATGAAGAAGAGAAAATACCGTAGAGCTGCAGTGAGCATGGCTGCCTTGTCAAACTCCATGTTTTCCCTTGCTTTCAAGATCTGGAACATGAGGGCTAGACGGATTTGGGTTCTGCTACTCTGCTGTATTATCAACTTAGTCTCCTTCTGAAGTTGTTCATATTGAAAGTCAATGGATTCAAATTTGTCTCGTAAGGCTCTCTGCCTCAATTTCAGATCTCTTTGTTCTGCACTGATTTCTTTAATATCATAGCTTATCTTTTTCATCCGACTGTTAGGTCTTTTCAGCCTTTGCTTCTTCTGCTCAAGAAAACAAGAAAAAAAATATTAGATAAAAGAGACAATTATATATATTAAATATAAATAAAAAATTTAGCCCGAGTTATATTAAAATCAACATTCTTATCCCTACGTAAATCAAACCTGATAACATTTCCATGCAGTTGTACGTAGTAGTTTTGGTTTCGGGCATGGCAGGGTATGGTTTCTCTTTCGCCGGAGTTTCATGTTTCTTGGAGCTTGCGTGTTCCATTTTTCGTCCGAACCCTCTTATAAGCTCCTGGAGCCGCGAGTCTACCAACCGTGTCGACCGAGGTTTTTGAACTGACGCCAGCTCAAAACACAGAATCGACCGTTTACATTGAGATTCACGTTACAATGACGTACTCTCTCTTTTTCTAATTTAATTTCAAAATTTTCTTTATTGATATTCTCGAAATTGTTTATTTTTTAAAATTAAAATATTATAATACTAAAATTTTGAAATTGTTCATTTGTTAATTTCAAATAATAAGCAGCTTAGTTCTGTTTAAGCAAATCTCAGATTCGGAATATTATATATATGTAAAAAATTCTTATCGAAAAACCCACCTACCAAAGAAGTGTTGCAGGTCATTATTCAAATGGGTCATTATCAAAATAAAACTCTAAACCCCGAAAAACAATAAAAAATAAAAATATTTAGTATTTGTATGCAAATATGTCTATTTTAGTTTTAACATAAAAATTTTAAATATTTGTCTAAAATAATTTCACTTATAAAATAAACTCTCTTTTGATCCAAGATAGTTTTCTTTCATAATTGAGTAGACCTGTAGACAAGAAGAACATGTCTATTACAATTATTAAAGTCCATCGCTATTATTTCCAAGAAATTGGACCAGTCTTCTCGCCAGGAGTCGAGCGATTTCGACCGACTTTACCATGTGCTCGATCGATGCTGGCACGAATCTAAACCAGTTGAGGAAATCAAAATTGTCAACAGAAGGACAAACCAACGATGGACTAAAAGAAAAAACATGTTGTTTTTGAAGAAACTTTCTGTAAAATAATAAGCTTTGTCTTGGGTAATTTTTAAAGGCGAAAATTATTTTTTTTCATGTTTTTTTTTCTATATTTTAAATAAGGTTTAAGGTTAGAGATTATGATCGATGTTTAAGAAATTAGAGTATGGTGTATTTTTAGGGCGTAAGATATAAAAATAAGAATTAAAATTAAAATTATTTTTTATATATATTTTTAAGAAAACATGAAAGGATAGTCAGACCCAGATTTAAATACCTGATACCACTCTTCAAAGTTCAAACTTATATATTGGGTTTTATGGGTATTATCCAAGGTATTTGATTGTGGTTTTTTTTATAAGGTTGATTTTTTACTTTGTATTTAGAAAGTGTGGTAAAAAAAATTTAAAAATGATTTTGAAAAATATTTTTAGATTTTTTGATTTAAAATAATAATATTTGATATTATTATTAAAAAATATTTTTTTATTGTATAACTTTTTGTTTTAAATATAAAATGATTGATAATATAAATGAGGTTATATAAGTAATTTTATTTAAAAATATTTTTGAAAAAACTAAAAACTAAAATTTTGAAAAGTACTTTTCAAACTAAATTAAATAGAACTTTTGAGTTGAAAAACTATTTATTTACACTATTTCTTTATCTTAAAAATGATTTTGATTAAAGACATATCTGAAATTTTATATAAAGAGGTATAAATTATCAAAAAAATATATTAAAAAAATAAAATATATAAAATTATAAAAATATAGGGATGTAAAAATTAAATTATCAGTAAAATATATAAAAATATTTTAAAATTTTAAAGAATATAATATCTCTTAAATTCATCCCTGATTTTAACAGAAAAACGAGTTTAAAAGACACCAAAGAACGTGTTAATTTTCGCTTTCTTTCTCCAAGTGAGAACTGATTAACTTAGTGAGGAATCAATTGAAAGTGCCAAAAATCAAATTTGTCTCTTGAGTTTGCATGCGCCGAAAATCGTGGAAAAGAGAAAGGTCAATATTTAAATACAATATTGTCTAAAAATTATTATTATAGAAAATTATAATCCGTATGGATCATAACAATATCTGTTATGTTTATATATATAATAAATATTGCGATAAAAATTATGATCGTTTAAGATTCATTAATTAACCTAATAGTCAAAGATGTAAATTAATATATATCTGTTTTTATGAGTTCAAATTTTAGTATAAAAAAATATTGTAATATCTTACTTAATCAAAAATTATGACCGTAAACGCAATAATTATCTTAATAATAAATAATATAAATTTTAAAAATATATTCGCTTTGGTACTCATTAGCTTTGATTTGTTATGGTTCATAATATTTATATTGGTCATCGGATTTTACTTCTTAATGCATAATATCTGTCTAAACCAGTTTGAGAATGTTAACCCCGCACGAATAATTTGAGAAAGATGCGATATTTTGCTGCTTGGTTTCCTGGCTTGCTTGCTGACAGTAGATTTAGCTGCCGAGGGGAACAATACATGTCCCGCTTGACTACGTGAGCAGTTATCGTTTGAATAAAATTCTTTATTTAATAAAAATATTATATTTCATTTCCGTCCATAGAAAGAAAAAGAAAATCTTTATTTCCACGTCATACCTCTCGTATGTAAGAAAATTAAAAACATTATCCCATGTTTCATGGGCGGCAGTACACGTATAAAATATGTAGAAATAATTATATTATCAAAATTCATTAATTAGTTTAATAATTAAATATATTTATACTATTTTATTTTATATAAATTTAAATATTATCAAAGGAATGTAATTTTTTTAATTTTAGTAAAAAATAATTATATTTATCAGGTAATAACTGCTACTTATTTATAAAAAAACTACTATTTGTGCATTGGAATGTGATAAGATTTGATATCATGATATCATCATCTAATTTTAAATTTTATTCCTAAAACAACACAAAGAACACAACTAGTACAAAAAGAACAATTAACTTAATAATGTATCATTTACACTCAAAATAATAATACTTGATCCTATGTAAGCAATGCCGTAAGTTCTGAAATCCACGTTGTAAACCAGTCAGCATACCCGACATTTCCCCGGCAAAGTTTGACAAAGATACCGGTTGTCTCATTTTGGGAGTCAAAAAAACCTTATAAATAGAGCTACGAACACTGTTAATGATCAATCATAAGAATTTATGCAGCTCATCTTTGTCTGTTGAAGGTATGTTTCCTCTGAATGTATATAGATTACTTCTTCATTATATTATGTTTCAGCGCCATGGAAAAACATGGGGTGGATTTGTCCAAGTTAATAGGCTTGGGATCTGCTTTGTATCTTTATTGTCTTTGTTTTTTATGTGCTGAGAAACCCGAGGTTGAAGACACAAGAAGACTGCATCTACAATGGCTCCCAAAGGTGCGAAGAAGAAGCCTAGGGTTAAGAAAATAAAGCTTGACCTGGTAAGCAACTCGCCAACTCGGCTTTAGATACTTTGATTTGTTTAATTATTATATCTCAGTTTGCTTTGTCCGATGATAATAGAAGGATGAAATGGAGAAAATAAAAGGGTGGTCGGTGGTGTTAGCCGAGATGACCGCAGTGCAATCGGAGCTGGTGGAGGGACTCGATCTGGATCCGGATTCGAACATTGAAGAGCAACATGTGATAAGTCAACAACTCCGGGCAATGAACAATCAGTGTGAACAGCTGGGTTCTATGATCGAAAACTACATCCATGCAATGATTGGTGCGTTTCGTGGCTGACACCTGACCGGCGTTCTAATATTCAAGCTCGGGTTTTAGTGTTAGATACGAATATATATTAAGTTTTTCTTGTTTTTCGCATGCAATATGGTCTTGTGTGAATATGTTTTTAGATACATGTACAGATGTAATATATGAGACTGGTCAAGCAAAGGCCATTCATAAGAGGAAGTACTCAAGTATTAAAGGGGTGCTTGTCTCATGGGTTGTGTCCAGTTAATATCTTAGTAACATATTTTCTTCTTTTGTTTTAAAAAAAAAATTATTAATCGATTAATAGTTAATTTGACAGAATAATATTATTTAAAAAATTTATAAATTTATAAATTGATTTTACATTCTTTCAATCAATACTTTTGTCTATATAATATTATCACGTCAACGTGTATTATATAAATTTATCATGTCATTTTAAGTCGTGTATCGTTAGTTGAGTAACGATTTTTATATACAAATGACTCATTTTTGAGCTTTTATTATTTTTATTTAGTATTTAGATTTTTATTTTCATCAAATTAATTCATATACGACAACAATAATATTATTTTATTTTTTTACTACATCATTAAAAAATTTAAAAATATAAAAAAGAAATTGATGATGCATTTGAATTGACTTAGTAGATATCAACACAAATGTATTGTGTATTGCGAGCGAGTAAATATTCTCTTTTTTATATTTTCATCTATATTTTTGTTAAAAAATTTTAAAAATTAAATTTTAAATCATAATTCTTATTTTTTTAAAATCCTAAATATATATCTTCAAAATATACTCTATCCCTAATCTTTTAAATCTTAAGCACAACCCTAAACCTTAAACTCTAAACCTAAATAAAGGTATAGGAAATAAACATACGATTCAACACGTAATAATGAAGGGTCGAAAATTTCTCACTGATCGATTTTCAGCCTTCAGCTCGGTCGCCCGATCCACGACAAATCTTACGGAAAGCGCACGGTGCTCGCAAGTTCGCCGAACAATAATTGGAACAATATTAATTAAAAACACAAATATTATTAGGTTAAATTATAGTGTTAGATATTCATTATGAGGCGGAATAATTGAATTTGAATCGAGATAATAATTAAGATAATATCATGTATTTAGAGGTTTGAATTTTACTGTTACGAGTGAAACGATTTAGTTATAGTCATATAACAAGTTTTTCCGATAACTTATTTTAGTTAATAAATAAATAAATTAAATGTTGATAATTTTTAAAAAATAACTAGAATAATATTTTAAAGTTGCAGGAGCCAAATAACTCAAACTTTAAAAAAATTATTAAGTGAACCATATTCACCATGTTATCTGTGGTCTCTATCAATCATAACCGTTCATTTTAATTTTTTTAAAGTGAATCATCACTTTTTTCCTACATATAATTAGTGGATAATAGTTATTAGATAATTATTTAAAAATAAATAATTCTAATTACTTAGATTATAAATACGTATAAAACATGGTTCACCTAACAATTTCTCCGGACTTTGAGAGTACCTCAATAAAAATGTATAGTTTAAAGGACAAGACATGCTATAAACTTTTTAACTAACTATAAAGTTATGTTAATAAAAAAAGGGTTAAATTAATGAATATGGACTAAATCTCAATTTCGGCAAGTGAATGGATCCAAATCAGAATTTCCCTATATAAATATTACTAATGCTAGGTGTGTAGAGTTAGTGTTCCATACTCTGTTTTAAGTTGCAGAGTCGAAGCTGGTAAAAGGTGCTGGAAATGAAGATGAGTACGGAACATTGGGAAAATTGCTAAATTAGGGAAGCGAATGGTTTTGCAGGTCGAGTTTTGATGGTGAAACAAAATCTCGATCATCTCTCCAGACCATTCGCTTCTCTAATTTGGGCGATTTTACCAGCGTTCATTATTCACCCTGCTCTGTTCCAAATGCTTCGGAATTCCTTCTTATTCTCAGATATGCTTCGAGTTGAACCCGGTGGAGAGAAAATAATCACAGGTAAGAGAAGCCATACTCTTCCAATCCTTCGATTCCTATGTTTCTTTCACGCTTTTTTAACCATTGGTTTCGATATAACTCGATAACATGTTCATCTACAAGGATGTTTGATGTGTCTCCATTAGCAATCTGATCAATATAAGTCTTAATATCGGCATAAGTAACAAGGGGAAACAGTCTTGTTTGAAGTGTTTCTTCTGAGCTTTGCCATCCAGGTATCAACTCAGAGACTTTGTTCCTACATTTTCTGCACTTTTTAAATTGAAATCCGTTATTTTTATTGAACAATGAATCTGAGTCAAAGCTTTTGCTTCTGTCACTCCTTTAAGAGGTCTGACTCGTTTGTTTTATTTGTATCGATATAATCCTAAAAAGAAGAAGAATATTATAGATCACCGATAGATTATTACTACATGGAACTAAAGGGAGGAAAATGAATGGTACCTGCATCAGATGTGACCAGTAGTTCATAATATTGACCGAGCTTTACATGTATAAGATCAACAGGTTCCGTTTTGATATCGTCTTGCACGAAAAAAGTTCGAAGTAAGCCATATTGGGGATAAAGGTGTAAGAGACATGGAAAGGTTCGATTAAAAGTTCCAAATTGATCTCACAAAAATCTTTAGAGCAAGCATAATACATTGATATTAAAGGTAGGCCGCCTCCGTAAAACTCGAGTGTGTCAACTTATTGACTTATCACACTTGTAGTAATAGCACTGGTAAACTTTGTTTTAGGCCAAAGCTTTTAGAGAGGATTAGGCTTCACCATCGATGATAATGCAGTTTTGCATCCGGGGTTTGTGATCCAATCGCTGATTTCACCAGATCTAATGTTGGAGCACAACTCTTTTCAGTGATCTTCTAAGAACTTGATAGCTCTTAGCACTACTGTTGCAAAAACTGAAGCAACTATGACAACCTCATCTCATCGTATTAAACAAATAAGTAATTGATAATAAATGTTTTGGTTGGTATATGGACAAAAGATGACCTCGATCGAGCTTATACTTAGAAATAATTTTTTATTTACTCTGATACCATAAAAACAATCAATAAAAAATAAAATAAGCTTTTTTTTACTCTAATACCATAATAAACTATAGAGATAATAATAAGTATAACATGAAAAAAATGAAAAAAAAAAACTATGGAACTGATGTAAACAGAAGAAATAAAGAAGAAGATAAGAAACTGATAATTTTGTTATAGAAGCGAGAAATACATCTGACTAAAAAATAAAAATAATATTTCTAAAGCAATCTTTTTTATAAAAGCTTGTTGAGTTAGATCTCGCTTTGAGACTAAAAGGAGTTTTAGAATTTTTTTGGTAAATTAGAATTTTAATCTTTTACCTGTTTGGTCCAAGTTATTAAAGTGCCTATAGATGAAGTATCTTCATGTTAGCCCGACCAATACAAGTACACACAATATAAACTTAGATTCTTACTTTCTTATCACAGATGTTGACAGGTTATAATATTATGCCTTCAGATTAAACATTTCAACCCTGATAGGTACAAACTTTGGTTACCCTCTTGAGGTGTCGTTGCTGCTATGTCAATAAACAGAGGCAAGAAATGTACACCTTCAATGGAACTCGATGATAGGTTCAGCTACGATTATATTCAACATCTTCCCATTTGAAATCCGATCGATGTAAGGCTTAATATCTTCATAAGTATCAATAGGAACATTCATTTTAAACAATTTAATGTCAGTTTTGCCATTGAGGTGTCGACTGAGATATTCAGTTCATGCATTTTTTACACTATTCGGCCTAATGTCTGCTCTTGTATCCACTCGGCATTACCGGTTGCTTCCTCGATCATCTTCAAACAATGTTCGACCTCTTTTTCGGTTGCCATTAAACCAAACTTTATAATAATTTCCACAGTTTGCTTCTTAAGCAAGTCTCAAGATGTGTATACATATGTAATTCAAATAATTTAAATGGTTTGGATATACGGTTTAATGTTATGGTAAATCACGCAACTCGTCTTTTTCTAATACATAGATAAGAAAAAACGTTGTGTTTATTATAATTATATTTGTCAATAGTTCACCTGTAAATTAATCAACTCGATTAAACAATTAATTATTAAATCTAAATTACCTCTATTTATTTATATCTTACAATCCCTGAGTTGGTGTTAGTCAGCTGGAGGCGGTTAATATATTTAAAGAAAGGTAGGCTAATATATATTAGAGTAAATTATATGGTGAAGCATATTAAAAAGAAATTAAAATGTCATGTAACTGAAATTATTATAAAAATTTAAGAATATCTGTATCAATTTCATAATATATACTATTTTTTTTAAAAAAAATAAGATTTTCAAAAGTATAAGAATTTTGATACATAACGAATTTCTTATAAAAATATAAGAATTCCGATATATACTGAAATTCTTATAACTTTTATAACAATTTTGGTTTCGCCTCATTTTAGTTCAAAATCATTAAAGCATTTATTTTTGAACTCCGCAAAAATCAATCAACGAAAAATAAAATAATTTTCACGTGACTTTTTTTTATAACTTTTTTTGCTCTGATAACATAATGAAATATAAAAATAGTAGTAACTATAACATGGACAGAAAATAAAAAAAGCTATAAAACTGATGTAAACAAAAAAAATGAAAAAGAAAATAAGGAACTGATGAATTCTATTATAAAAACGAAAAATACATATGATTAAGAAATAAAATATTGAAAACATATTTCTTAATGAAGCCTAATTATCTTATTTATTTATAGTTTAATGTCCAACTGACTCAATCACCTTAATATCAGATTCTGATTAAAATTCAGTATATATGACACATCAATACTTATGCTATACTCTAATAAGGTAGCTTCGCCTTTGGTAAGGTGTTTTGAAGTTTCATGAAAATGCAGAAACAAGCAAATAAAATTTTAGTAACACAAATTCTTAGCAATTAAACAATGGATAATGTTGCAGTTTAAATTAAAATGACAGGGTATTCATGGATATTTATAATTAAATTAATCGGTTAAATTAAGAGTATAAATATAATGTTAGATTGTAGGTTTATGAGTGTGAACAAGAGAAAATGAGAGAGAAAGCTTTGTAAAGTTACTTTTATAAATGAGAGAATACGATCACGTGTTTCGTTAGAAACTTCCCTAAACCTAAATAGAGAAAAAGAATACACACGAATATTAACGAGTACAATATAAACTGAGCATAAGTTATCAAAAAATTTTAGGTTACATTCAAGATTACATCTTGTTGAATTAATGAAACAATATCGTTATGAGTGAACTAATAATTAATATTAAAAAAATATGTGTATTTATTTTGTTCTTGTAATAATATTGTATGAATTATTAAGCGTTTTTACAATAATTTATATATAAAATCAAGGGTAAATTATAAATGATCACTAAATTTTTAAAATGTTTTTATGTTGATCGTTGAATTTTTAGGATACTTTTAGTATGATAGATGATGTGAGACGTTATATTTTTTTCCTAAATAAAATATTAGATAAATTATATCATTTATTATTTAATTTTTTTAACTCCTACTTTGACCATTAGAGTTTCAAAATTTTCAATTTAATAACTTAACTTACGAATAATTTCTATTTCGATTAATTACTTAAAATTGTGAACAAAAATCAAATCAAAATAGTTTAATTATGGTGCTGATGACTGCACTGTTCCTAAGGTAGAAATAGAATAGTTAGTTGCTCAACTTTCTGAAAGTGATGTTATTCTTGAAAATATTAGATTTTACAAGGATGAGGAAAAGAATAAAGTTGATTTTTTCAAGAAGCTTTCTTTTTAGTTGATCTCTTTGTCAACGATGCATTTGGGACTGCACACAGAGCCCACACATCAATAGAGGGTGTTACAAAGATCTTGAAGCCATCCATTGCTGGTCTCTAGAGGTCTCTTCCAAAAATAGAGCCTTTGAATCATCCTTGAAAAACGTGATATTTTCTTACTTGGTGGTGGTATGATTTTTACATTCTACCAGGCACAAGGCCTATCAGTTGGTTCATCCTGGTGAAAGAAGAGAGAAGCTCAATCTTGCAACATCACTCCTTGCCAATGCCAAGGCAAAAAAAGTGTCTCTCTTGTTAGCCACTGATGTGGTTATTGCAGACAAGTTCTCCCCTGATGCAAACAAGGTTGTTACTACTTTTTAGTTTTTACCCCCTGCTAAGTGCCAAGTATGCAGGGCAATATGTGCTATGGAAAGCCTGATGATCTAGAGCTATAATTGAAGATTAACTACACTTATATTACCTTTATTATCTTGTCTTAGCTAGATGAAAACTATTTCTGTTTTTTCAATGCAAATCCTAAAAATAAAAATTAGATCCAAATTGAAAATATGGTACAGAAAGTACAAACCCCTTGGTTGAGGAAAAATTACAAAGTGAATTTTTTGAGATGATGAACAATTACAACTAAAAATGGCCAAGTGTCTTTAAGGAGAAATTATATCATGGATCAGTCCCATTACGTCATCCATGGGACCGACTAATGATAATCATCCACCTCATTATTTTTTAATTTTTAAAATGAAGATTCACCTGAAAAAAAAATATGACATGGAAAAGTTGATGAAGTGGGTAGTTATCATTGGTCGGTCCCATGAACACGTGGTGGGACTGACACGTGGTGAGACTCACCCATGATATAATTTTTCCTTAAAAAGGGTAGACATATACATCAATATCTTAGCTAATAGCGGGGAATATAAGAAGAGGTAAAAATATATATTATAGATAGAGGGATATAGTTAGAATTAAAGATATATATTTATTATTTTTAATTAAATACAATAATTAATATAATATTTATTTTAGAATATAAAATTAATGAATATCGATCGTTTACTTACTATACTGATATTATTGATATTTGAATTCGTAATCTATAAAAATAATAACCATTTCTTTAATCATTGGGACAATTATAAATTTAATGATAAAATTAGATAAGCATAAAGATAGTTTTCACCCTTAACGTTTATAATTTTTGTCATTTTGGCCCTTATTCTTTTTTTGGATAAATTTAACCCTTAACCTATGTCTTTTTAACAAATAACTCATTTTTTAACTACCATGATAACTGAAACGTTAAAAATTTAATAATGATAACTTGTCATATATATGTGATACTAATATATGTTAAATGACATAGAATCTAACCTATTAAACATATATTAATAATATAATCTTATTTCGGTATAAAATATAAAATAATTAAAATTTAAATAAAATATTAAAAATTAATTAAATCCAAAACAAAAATTTAATAAATATTCTCAACCCTAACTAACCTAAAAATATCTTTATAAAACCCTAAAAATCCGATTTAGATTAAAACTAAAATACCTAAATTCTAAACTAAAATAATAATAATTCAATTGATTATTATCAAAATTATTTATCTTTGATCCACCGGTAACAAACTCTATAAAACTCTTTCTTTTCAGATTATGTTCATACTTTTTAGATAAAATTTTGATTACTATAATTAAGGTTGAAAATATTTAGCAGTCTTTTATTTTAGATTTAATTAATTTTTGATGAATAAAAAATTAATTTTTATTTTTTAATATTTTATTTGAATTTTAATTATTTTATATTTTTAAATTAGAATAAAATTATATTTTATATATATGTATATGTTTAATATGTTAGATTCTATATCATTTAAAATATATTATCACATATATATGACAAGTTACCATTTTTAATTTTTTTAAAGGTTCAGTTATAATGGTATTTAAAAAATAAGTTATTTATTAAAAAGACATAGGTTAAGAGTTAAATTTATTTAAAAAAATAAAGGAAAAAAATAACAAAAATTATAAACGTCAAGGATGAAAATTATCTTTATGCCAATCAGATAATTTAGACTAAAATTAGTTACCCTCCCATCCACGCAAAAATAATAATAAACCCGAAATTTGCTCGTCTCCTTTGGCTTGTACTAAAACCCTTCTAGACCTTTCTCTCGATTCAACGTCTCGATCTATCCGCCTCTCCACTCATCGTAAGCTCTCTCTCGCTTTGAATACTTGCATTCCATTACCCATTTTTTTGATTTGATTATTCATCTATTCACATTTTCTGCGTGTAGCGTTGTTTTTACGTTCGATTGTTGTCGAAGAACAAGTGCTGATTCCATGGCTACAAAGAAGAGCGTTGGGGATCTGAAGGAAGCTGATTTGAAGGGAAAGAAAGTGTTCGTTAGAGTTGATCTGAACGTTCCTTTGGATGATAACTTCAACATAACGGATGACACTAGAATCCGTGCTGCTGTTCCTACCATTAAGTATTTGATGGGTCATGGCTCCAAAGTCATCCTTTCCAGCCATTTGGTACCGTTGTTTTCCTTTTGGTTTTGGTTTAATTGATTTACCTATCTGGGTTTTTGTTTTTGTTTCATTTGCTTGTTTGGATCTGGTGTATATTGAGCTCTGCTTACTACTTTTGATCGGTATTTGCGATTTTTTTTGTTACTTTTAAATTTATGTGCTTGGAATAAGCTCGATCTGTCTGATACGACGTGAGCATCATCTTCTGATTTTTTGTTTAATATTTTGTCTTTAGTTCAATCTGGTTTTGTTTTTATTTGTTCTTTAATTCCTTAAACACTGCACTTAGCTAGAATTTATTGATTGTTGATAGATCTAACAAGCATGTTCTCCTGACTGATATTTTCGTAGCTTCAATTTGTTTTTTACTCAAACTGGTTCACCTTTGTTTGATTTCCCGTCTTTGAGCTTGGCTTATTATTTGCACCATTTTAGCAATAATAGCCTCATCTAAAACTATATAATTGCATTGTCGAAGGTTAAGGTAGAATGCCTCCGTTCATCTTAACAAAGATCTCGGGAACAAATTCATTGCCTTTGTGTGGGGGGGTATGCTGTTCAATATTGAAAAGTGATGATTAATGTGATTTGTTTAAGAAATTGGGTGAAATATTTGTTTTCTATGCCGACCTTTTCATTTGTTGAAGATTACATAATATGTTTCAAATTACCTTTGTCCTTTTCAGGGACGCCCAAAGGGTGTCACTCCCAAGTACAGTTTGAAGCCTCTGGTGCCAAGGCTATCTGAACTCCTTGGGGTTGAGGTTTGTCTTTAAAAACTAACTCTTTTGGCACTTCAGTTCAGTGTTTCATACTTTCATTTGCTTGATTTGTTTTTCTATTAGACATTTGGTATCTGTCTTGTGAAAGGTTAAAATGGCAAATGACTGTATTGGTGAAGAAGTTGAGAAATTGGTGGCTGGTCTACCGGATGGAGGTGTATTGCTTCTTGAGAATGTGAGATTCTACAAGGAGGAAGAGAAGAACGATCCTGAATTTGCTAAGAAGCTAGCTTCTCTTGCAGATATCTATGTTAATGATGCATTTGGCACTGCTCACAGAGCCCATGCTTCTACAGAGGGAGTGGCTAAGTTCTTAAAGCCTTCTGTTGCCGGTTTTCTTATGCAGAAGGTATTATGAATGTTATGATTTTGAATACTAAGTGATGCATGATCCAGCATATTGGTTTAAGAATCATATTTGTGACTGTTTTGTTTTTATTAGTTTAGGTGTTTCAAATAATTTTGGGATCTGATACAAATGCTATTTAACTGATCTAACTATTCTGTGCTGAAGCATATCCTCCATAAAATATCAAATAACATGGTTTCCAAGCAATTAGATAAGAACCTGCAATGGTTGTGTTTCAAATTCTCTGTTGACCATCTATGGCAATGCTTATGTTCTATTTTCCATTTTTAGGAGCTTGATTATCTTGTTGGAGCTGTGGCAAATCCCAAGAAGCCATTTGCTGCAATAGTCGGTGGTTCCAAGGTATCAACCAAGATTGGAGTGATCGAATCCCTCTTGGCCAAGGTTGATATTCTTGTACTGGGTGGAGGAATGATCTTTACCTTCTACAAGGCCCAAGGATACAAAGTTGGATCTTCTCTTGTAGAAGAAGACAAACTTGATCTAGCAACATCACTCATGGCAAAGGCCAAAGAAAAAGGGGTCTCTCTGTTGCTTCCCACTGATGTTGTTATTGCAGACAAGTTTGCTGCTGATGCTGACAGCAAGGTTTGTGCTACTTCTCATTTGAAATATGTTTGTGCTAAGAGATATGACTGTACTGTATTGCAATTCAACTAAAACCAATTCCTCTAGTATATGCCTGGTGATGAGCCGTATTTGAATTCTTGCAGGTGGTTCCTGCTGCGGAGATCCCAGATGGTTGGATGGGCTTGGATATAGGACCCGACTCCATCAAAACCTTTAACGAGTCTTTGGACAAGACCCAGACCATTATTTGGAATGGACCGATGGGAGTGTTTGAGTTTGATAAGTTTGCCGCAGGCACTGTGGTAAAGTTTTATTTGCTTTCAGGAATTAAGTTTTCATCTGGTTATGATGCTCCCAAACGTTTTTTTTAATACCATTTACAATGCAGGCGATTGCCAAGAAGCTTGCCGAGCTCAGTGGCAAGGGAGTGACAACAATCATTGGAGGTGGCGACTCTGTTGCAGCTGTGGAGAAGGTTGGTCTTGCTGAGAAGATGAGCCACATCTCCACCGGTGGTGGAGCCAGCTTAGAGCTTCTTGAGGGCAAACAACTTCCTGGAGTCCTTGCTCTTAACGATGCATAAGCATAAATTTTGCAGCTTTTTGCTTCTTTTTTTGTGCAATTGTTCACTGCTCTAATGGCGGCTGGCATCTCAGCCAAGAGTTGATTTTCTTAGAGCTGATCATGTAGAGGCTGATAAATAAAATGGATTCTCGTCTTCATCCATGAGAGATGATACATTTGAATTGGATGTCTTTTTTGTGATCTTTTCTGTTAATAATAAAATTGCACAACTGCTGTGCTTGTTATATATACATAGGGGTGGATTGATTTAAATAAAATTTTAGATAATTTAACTATACATTTTTTAAAATAAAATATTATATTATATTAAATTATTAAATATATAATATTTGAGTTTCTTAAAATATGTTATATTTAAGTTTTTTAAAGTTATAATTTGATATAATTATAGAATATATAAGTTGAAGAATAAGTTTTCACATGGACTTAAACTTCTCCGTATTGGCTGAAGGATAGTAGCGAAAATTATAACCAAAAAATATCGACTAACAGAAAAATACCAACATAAATCATTAATATAATCAAGGATAAAATTAGTAAAAAGATTATGCTAAAAACATGTTGGATTCCAAAAATATTATAAAAATGTAATTAACAAAATATTAATTAATTATTAAATTAGATACAAGTGGTTGCAAGAAAAAAAGCGATTTTGAAAAATTAACACGTTATAACTGAAGTTATTAAAATTTTATTTCATGATATTGAAAATTTTACGATATTATAAAATCTCTGATTTAAATGTTAGACCAAAATATTTTATAAAAATAAAGAGTTTAGATAAGAAAAACGAAATAATAATTTTGCAGATGAGAGGTTAATTTCTGTCCGCATCTCAATCGTGTATAGGGGTGAGTAAAATTAGACTTGATTCGAAAAAATTGAATAATTTAATTTGACTCGAGGTAAAAATATTCGACTCGTTTTGATTCGATTAGAAATTTCATACAATCGACTCGATTTGAAAAAAAATTCAAATAAAGTTTGAGTTGTAAAATGAAAATTCGAATAACTCAAAATTTTTAATAATTAAATGATTAATTTTTAAGTTTGAGACGAATATTTAAATTTTTTATAATATATATACATTGATATATAAAAAATATTGTTATATATAAAAAAATATATGTATATTTTATATGATTAGAGAAAATACTATAATACAATTAAATATTTATAAAAACTCGAAAATTCAACTCGATTCGAATCGACTCGAATTTTTAAACTTGACTCAAACCGAAATTTTTTAAATATAATTTAAATTATAAAATATAACTCGTTAACTCAAAATTTTTTGACTCGACTCAATAGTCACCCAGGTAAGAGAGATGCTACACCCACTGTGAGACAAGTCGATTCAAACTTTAGCTTCGTGGAATTCCTTTTGTCAGCAAAAAGAGAAATACTAACGATCGCGATGGGACTCGAACCCACAATCTCCCGCTCCGGAGGCGAGCGCCTTATCCATTAGGCCACGCAATCAGTTGATGTTCAGTGTAATTCAAAGTATTTACTTACTGTATTACCTATTTGTATAAGTTGATTAGTTGGCCTTGGCTATTTGTATCCTGATAGAACTGCATATTAATTGATTAAATCTCTATATAAGTTGATTATACGAGGAGTATATCATTTAATTAAACACATGAGACAATATATAAGACTGGATTCTGGATAGAACAGATAATTTGAAAGTTTGGAACTGGAATATATGGATTTAGAGAAGAATCGTTAATTTTATTAAAAACAATTAATTTAATCTTAATAATTATGTTTTTGTCTTATTGTAGAGGATTTTAAATTAAATCATAAACGTTAAAGAAAGTCTTCTAATAAATATCTATAAAGATCATCAAAACACCTTAAATTTTAAAATAAAAGTTTATAAAAAACGATCGACCAAAAACAATAACTAATCGTTACAAATAAAATTTAGAATTTAAAAAATTTAAAAAATAAGTATTTTTAGGGTTTACAACCTTGTACGCTATTTCTTATAACAATAGATATTTTCATGTTAGTTTTCATTTCAAAATATTTATATTAATAGATTTTATAGTAAAATTTCAGTAAATAAAAAATATGATAATTAAATTTTAAATGTATAAAAAATACAAGAGACTTAGAGTACATTTTAACTATTTTAATATTAATTAATTAATTTATTTCCCAAATAGTGCCTGGTGGATGTAGGATCCATTCCAACATTCATCAGATTTTATTTCTTTATATATCATATTTAAAACTGAAATAGAAAAAGAAAACACATCATCTTCGACTTCAATACCTAGCTTTTCAACAAGTAACTCTCCATTCACTTTCAGTATTCAAAGGTAATCCCTTTGCCTCTTCCTCACATTTTATCTGTTTTCTTCGTCTTATTATTTGATACCATAATTTTCTTAATTTAACTTCTGTTGCTGCTGAAACATGGCACTAGGTTTTAAGTTATGCTCCCCTTTTTTTTCTTAGAACGTTGTTTTCTCATTTTGTTATGATTTGTGCTATTTGCTTTGAAAAATGAAATTTGGGTCTGGGTTAATTTGTTTTCTTATGCAGGATAAGGGAGGGAAAATCGTTGCTTTATTTCATCTGGGTATTAAGTGGTTTTCTTTTTAGAGATTTTTTTAGTGAAATTTGAAAAGATGAGTGGTGCTCCAAAGAGATCTCATGAAGAAGGTGGTGGTCAGCCTTCTTCTGCTTCTAAATACCCTCACGAGGAAAGTGCTGCTTATCCTAAAATGCCTCTGTCTTCGGTTCCCGCCGATGGCCATCATCCTGCCACTTATGACATGGGGCAAGATGCTAGAATGCCTAGGATTCCTAGAACTGAGCTTCGAGATTCAGGTAGAAGGTCTCCTCTACAACACTCCATTTACAGAATGCCTTCTTCTATCGCTTTGAATGATTCACACATGGATTCAGACAGTAGGATGGAGTTGCGGGATGCCAAGGAAAACCGTGAGGTTAGGGTTGAGAGTCGAGAACAAAGGGTGGAACCGAGGGAGTTTTTTGGTGATTCTGCAAAGAGGGAGTATCCATCTGGGAAAGGGGAAAAAGATGTTAGGTTTGAGAGCAGGGGGGATGAGAGTAAAAAGTTGAAACATGATAGAGATAATTATAGTGTCCCGAAGGGTGATTTGAAGGTGGAAAAGGATCTTTATGGTGGGGCTAGTATTCATTCGAGTTGGAAGGATTCGAGGGATTACATTCGATGAAAAAGATATTCAGAACCCCCAGGTGGAAACATAGATCCATGGCACACCCAACGTGCTAACTCACAAGGAAATGTTGAAATTGTAAAGGAAGGTTCTGCTACTGAAGAAAGAGATTATGCAGAAGGTCATGAGGCTGTTGGTGAGAACAAGTTTGATTCAAAAGGTGACGATAGATTTAAGGACAAGGATAGAAAAAGAAAAGATGGAAAAAATAGGGATTGGGGAGATCGAGATAAAGAAAGAAGTGATCGTAGGAACAGCATGCATGTAGGTAATAGCAGTGGCGAGGTCAAAGAATCTGCAAGGGAGGATAGAGAAGCGGAGAGATGGGAAAGAGAAAGGAAGGAAATGAAGGAAAAGGAAAGACCAAAAGAGAGGGAAAAAGATCATATAAAGAGAGAATTACTGAATGGAGCAGATAAAGAAGGATCAAACAATGAAAAGGATTTGGGAGATGGATCTGTTAGAACACAAGAGCAGGAAATTCAGGCATCTGAGCAGAAAAGACAAAAAGAATTGGAGAACTGGAAGAATGTTGATAGAGAATCTAGAGATAGGAGAAGAGAAAGGGATGGTGATACAGAAGGAGACAGACCTGAGAAGCGCAGCAGGTGCTCTGACAAAGAATCTGATGATGGGTGTGCAGATGGTGAAGGGGCTACTGAAAGGGAAAAAGAAGGTTTCAGTTCTGGAGTCCAGCAGCGTAAACGGATGCTTCGTCCAAGAGGAAGCCCGCAGGTGGCAAACCGCGAGCCTGGTTTTAGGCTCCGCCCTCAAGACAATGAAGGGTGTGTCTTCCTATTCTTCTTAGTGTCTATTTTAATTTCTAGCATATCTGCCTTAACATGGCATTGTTCCATATGTTATTTGGAATCATACTCTTTAAAGTAATTAAGACTCGACATATAAACTCCTAATTGGATTCCTTGATAGTTCAACTTTAACACGTTCTTTAATCTGGCAGCTTTTTATTTATAATTTAAGTGAATTGAAAGGAAAGATATTATTTTTAAGAAAATTATTTCACAAAGACTTGCAATTTTCTTCTTACTGGGCAATTCTGGTTTTAGAATGCTTTTTATTGTCAAAGACTATTATCAATAAATTTAAGAAATCTGGAATTAATTTGAGGATAATGTCCTTACAGTTAAGTAGAGTTTGGATTGTATTATATGTTTGATGTAAATGTATTCTTAGTCGATACTTATGATGTATCTTTCATGGAAGTGACAAAAGAATACTTATGTGAAGGATTCTTGACTAATTCCAAGTTCCAATGGACATTAGTGCAGTTAAATTAATAATTTGAGAAGATTAATACTTTTAGCAATATGGTTCAAGAGGTCACTCTTACTTTTTTTAAGATATTGAACCTCTGATATACTTCTGAAATGGTACTTGGATGATAGTTACTCTTATCTATGTGCTTTTGAGGTTGCTGAATTCTTTGAATAATTTATTTCTCGTTGCTAATGTAACAAATTACTTTAAATTTGAGAAGGAACATTCTAGGGTTTAAATGGAAGCTAAAATTATGCTTTCTGAAGTTATTATTGGATTAAAGAATTTGTATGATGAGAATTTACTGAAACTTGAAGTGATTGGAATCTGTACATAATGGATGGAAAGATGGCTGCGGGATGGATAGCAAAATATACAGCCGTCAAGCCCTAGAAGTTTTCCAGCATTCTGATTGTCATTGGTTGTACTATTGCTTGCAAATTAATTGGGGTTGTCTATTTGCATTGGGTATTTTCAATGATGTTTTGGAAGTCTTTAGAAGTATTACTGATGCTATTGATCTCATTGCTAAAAACAATGCTGCTGATATTAATTATAAGTCATTTTAGTTTTTTTACTCTGGTGTTGCCCTTGTCATTTTTTCTTTCTAATGATAGTTTTTATCTTTTTTACTCTGCAGATCTCAGGGTAAGATGTTGTCTAGTGCATTCTGGATTTCAAAGTTTTAGATGCAATTTGTCTTCATATTTGATTGAAGGGGACACTATGATCTGGTGAAGTGAAGACTAATCTGAAAGAAATAATCCTGATTGCAGAGCTTCTCTTGGCCTGTGCTTAATATTTTGGACATTTACATTTTTTATGTTCGAAGTGTCATTTATAGGGTAGTTTAGGCTTGATCTTGCATATTGATTTGGTATATCAATTCTGAAACTTATGTCTTATTGCAGATTTTCTCTATATTTGATTTGAAGGCTGCATTAGGATGTATATTAGGCTATTCTAAATTAATTCAGTCAATCCTCAAGGAGTAGGCTAGGGAATAACCAAATCGGCGACATCAATATAAATGATTATTGCTAGTCTTCAAGTTCTAAATACTGCAGTTTATTACTATTTTTAGGAGTAAGGATGCTTAGAAGGAACAATGGGTAAGTTAGAGGAGACAAAAACTCCAATGTATTAGAGCATCATGAGTGGAGGGAACAGTATTACACTGTTTATAAGTGTTGTCTTGTTTATAACATGCTTATCTAAGTAGGTCTTGTTAGTGATGAATAATTTCTGTTGATTGTTGATTCTTCCTTATCATATCTATTATATGACTTGTTCAATGCATCCTTGAAGTGGTTTGTTTGTGGCCATTGATTGAACAGAGAGGTTTTAGACATTTCAGTGTTTGTTAAATTCTTTATTTGAAATCTACTAATGTTTTTGTGATTCAGGTAAACCTGAAGTGTCTTCTGTCGTTTATAAAGTTGGTGAATGCATGCAAGAGCTCATTAAGTTGTGGAAAGAATATAAAGCCTCTCAAGCTGATAAAAATGGAGAAAGCTCTCAAAATGTCCCTACCCTTGAAGTTCGAATACCTGCTGAACATGTTACTGCCACAAATCGTCAGGTAGGACCCGAAAGATGCATTCTCTTTCTTTTGAGGCTTTTGTTCTCTTGTGCAATTTGCAAAAGCTAAAACGTTTTTTCTTATTCATGATTTTTCCCTTTGTTTTGGTTGCATTCTTTTACATTTTATTTGCTTTTAATTTTTTTTCTTCATATTGAAGGTCTATATAATTACGAGATCTAGATGGTTTTATGTCTTGAATTGGTTAAAGTTGTCCAAGTCCTTATCCTTATCTCTTTCTCTCCCTCTCTCTAAGTTCTATGAGTGCATTATGTGCAGGTCAGAGGTGGCCAGCTTTGGGGGACTGATATATACACAGATGACTCTGATCTTGTTGCTGGTATGTTGTAATGACCATATGAATTCTGTAGGATTAGCCCTTCATTGGCCTTATAAATCATAGAACTGTTAGCCCTATTGCAGAATTTTGCATTGATATATTATTGGGATGTTTTGTCATAGTTCTTATGCATACTGGTTACTGCCGTCCAACTGCTTCTCCACCTCCACCGGCTATCCAAGAGTTACGTGCTACTATCCGTGTGCTGCCCCCACAAGATTGTAAGTTCTAATTCGGCTGTATCTTATTTGTGTACTAATGCCAGTGACATATGCTTCAGCAGCCTATTTCCATTAACAATAAACATGTTCACTAAAATTAAAGCACTATATGAGCTCTACTTTGTGCATGGACTTAGTTTGGGCCTTAATATAGAAACATTTTAAGATAAGTACACATTTAGAATTGATAAAAAATAATAAAGTTATTTATAGAATATTTGAGTTTTCTAGTTGCTCAACCCAGATTCCTTAGGTAGACCTAAGTTGACTTGAGCTAATTTGGTGTCATAGTTTGATTTTTTTTGTTACATCAGTGACTTTGTGTGCTTAGATCTACTGGAAAAGGCATGATTATGATATTATCTGTGTTACTCTATTTATTTCTATTATCCATCGGGAATATGTTCTATGCATCATTCTGACATCACAACACCAATAATTTATTAGCCTACACCTCTAAACTAAGGAACAATGTTCGTTCCCGTGCTTGGGGAGATGGAATCAGTTGTAGTTACCGTGTTGAGAGATGCTGCATTGTTAAGGTTACAAATTTCTGATTTTTTCACCTTTATTCCATTAGTTTTAATGTATGAAAAGCTTATATCCAAATTCAATAAATGATTATAATGTCTTTTGTTTCTTACATATTGTGTCATCTTGCCATTTTTTTATTTCAGAAAGGAGGTGGAACCATTGATTTGGAGCCATGCCTCACACATTCATCAACAGTGGAGCCCACCCTTGCTCCAGTTGCTGTAGAGAGGACAATTACTACTAGGGCAGCAGCTTCTGTATTTCCTGCCTCCTTTTTTCATCTAATTTCATGACGTGAAACTTTTAGTTTTCTTGTGTTTTCTAAAGGAGCTGTTGTTTTAATTTATAGCTTGTATTGCCTTGTGTGACATGTCAATGCTTTTGCTTGTCTGTATCTGATATCTTTTGGCATCAGTAACTTGTAACCATGGTCACAACTCACAATTGGGAAATAAGTTTACAACTATTTGGAAACCTGACCATTTAGTATATCATATAATTTGAACTACATGCACGTGTATGTGTGCATTCTTTTTCTAGTCAGGAGTAAATTATCCTGTGAAATGCATGGTGTACAAGCATAAGTCCATGGAAGAAGCATTTGCTGCATAAGTTGGCAACAAGTTTCTGGTATTGGTTTACATTGTATCTGCTTATTTTTCTGGCAGTTCATTAAGAGTATTTATTAAATAGTTTTGGAATGTGGAACTTCATACTTCATGTTCCTGAAATCTTCTCTTTTATTACCACTGTTGTCAGTTAATGTGTTGTATTTCTGTTTATATTAGTAGAACTAAGCTCATGTGATTCTTTTCATTTCTCAGAATGCTTTACGTCAGCAAAGATTTGTACGAGAAGTTACTATACAGTACAATCTCTGCAATGAGCCTTGGTACCTTCAAGACCTATTTTTGATTTCTTGTCTTTACTTTTTGAAAGTTGCTTTTGGTTATAGATACATGGAAATGTTTAATACAGATTTTCCTTCCATATTTTACAATTTAAATTCAGGAATCTTAATTTTCTGTAGTTGTATAAGTGACTGATTCTTCTGGAACCCTTTTATAGGATTTGAACATGATGTATATTTTGGTTTGTTTGGTAATGAGTTGACTAATTAATTAGATAAGATAATCTGCAGATTCAGCTATGATCTGTTAAGACGGAGTAAATTGAGAACTGAACAACGAAATGAAGACAATAGCAAGAGAGCAGAAATATAATCTTGATTCTATTGTTCTCTCTCTCTCTCTCTATATATATATATATATATATATATATATATTTTACTATTCAAGTCTGGTACTGGTTCAGCAATTGAAGCCTTGATAAAGAAATTCTAATGCTGCAAAATAATGGATCCCCTATGATCTGTTGGATTCAGTATCTTATGCAGAATCTGGAGTTTTATTGTGTATTGAGTATGAAATTGTCATGATTGTCTTCTGTGTAATTGCGTATCATGTTGAACCTGAACTTTCTCTCTTTCACAATGGTTGTCATTTCCAAAGGATTAAGTATAGTATCAGTATAGTTGCCGACAAAGGTCTGAAGAAACCCCTTTATACATCTGCCCGTTTGAAGAAAGGTGAAGTTCTGTACTTGGAGACCCATTCTTGCAGGTATTGTTATTTATAATATTGCATTAATTGTTTATGCAACGAAGCTCGATGGCTGCATTACTTATTTTGACCCTTCTTCATCTTTTCTTTTTAATTAATTAATTACTTTGTCTAATTACTGTTAGCTTAATTTCTTGATCCAATGTAATTTAACTTGTATATAACATTAACAAGAAGCATGATAAGAATCTAATATCATATCAAGTACCTGTTGTGGTCTTAAAATATCTCATAGTCCGCTTACAAGCTCGGATTCTATTAGACAGTTGGAAGAATAACAAAGTTGAGAGCAAGATGTTCTCCGGCCCTTTGTCTTTCCTCCTGGCCCTGGCTTTACCTCCGCTTGGCATGACCATAAGTTTTGCCTACTAACATATGGAAATCCGAGTGACTAATTCTTTTCTATGAAAAGTCTAAGTACTGATTTTGCCGAAGTTACTAAATTCAATTAAAATGCTCTATCAATTTGATATTTTGATTTATCCTTAAAAGAACTCAGTTATTTCAGGAAAATGTTTCACTTGTTATGAAAATCTCGTAACCCCCGACTGAATTTACTTGAGTAGATACAAACTAAAATAAAATACAAATAATGAAGCCTAAGAGTTTATATTTATCCAACTCATGTTTTTGATTGCCTAATAATCGAGTGAACTGATGGATTATTGCATCAATTGGGGCTTTCAGCTATTTTATCATTATGCGTAATAGTCGACATGCAAACTATTGTCATTTTCTTTACTTTTTTTCTATTCATAAATATTTCAAATTACTTTATGAAGGTATGAGCTATGTTTTACCGGGGAGAAAATGGTGAAAGCTGCAACGGTTTCTCCAGCACATGAAGCAGATACAGAGAAACCTCAAAATCACCACTCACATTCCTCAAATGGTGAAAAGAATGATTCTGATAATGTCCTGATCGATGTTTTCAGATGGTCTCGTTGTAAGAAGCCCCTTCCCCAGAAAGTCATGCGTTCGATTGGAATTCCGCTGCCGCTCGAGCACATTGAGGTACTACATTTCACAATTTACTTTCTGTTGCTGCATGTTGCTTTTACTTGTTACGCATCATTTTTAGTGCAAACCATCCTTTTGAACTGTTCCTATAAAGCCAATAGGGGAATGCACTGCAAGTTTGATGAGTCAAATCCTCATAGGGGACATATGTGATGATGAAACAGGTCTTGGTGGAGAATATTGACTGGGAAGATGTGCAGTGGTCACAAACAGGTGTTTGGATAGCTGGACAAGAGTACACACTTGCTCGGATCCATTTTCTATCTTCCAATTAGATGTCAAGGTCAAGTTTGGGTATGTTCACATGCAGAATAGTTTGTCATGTTTATTGTTGTCTGATTGAAAACCACTGCTCTGAAATAGTTTGTTTGACCTTCAGAAGGAATAATAATAATAATATATTCTAATTTTCTGTTACTAGTCTTCAGTGTTTGCTACATGCAGATTGAATCAAAACGGAGGAGACCGCCGGCTTTGTTTCTTTGATTACAAGTTAGGGTTTACTACCATTACCATTACTAAAAATGTGTTTGGTTAGTATCCTGTTTGGATTACATGTCAAGCTATGGTTGCAAATCTTATATTATTCATTCCTGCTCTCACCTCATGGCTCATAGGCAGCTTTAATGGATAGAATCAGAGGAGGAACGTATAAGGCTTAATACTCAATTAGATGTTCAAACTATATTTGATTTTTCAGATATATATTTAAAGTATTTTTTGATCGAAGTAGGTGTCTTATATTTTATGTTGCAACATTTTTTAAGGTTTTAAATTATTTATGTTATTTCCTTTAATTTTTATTTAAAAAATAAGAAAACTTTATTTTTCTAAAATCTTTTTTAAATCATTGGTTTCTTAAAAAATTTCAATCCTTAACCCTGAATCGTTGGACCTATAAATTTCTCTCAATTCAACTGTCGCCGTTCAATCCTTTTGACCTTCTTTGACCCTCCATAGCCAATAACCTTAACCTTTATCATTAAAAATAAAAATGAAAAACAATAAAAATTTGGGATTCTTTAAAAAAATAATAAATATTTTCTTTTTAAATAAAAATTAATAAATAATTCATGTTGTCAAAATTTTTAATTGTTTATGGATGGAAAACCCTTTCAAAAAATTTTAGAATGAAATATTAAATGCTTATTTAAGTTAAAAAATACTTTAAATATGTATCTAAAAATCAAATATAATTTGAACACAATTTTAAATCATCGAGTCACCGAAATGTATGCAAGCATAGAAATCAAGTCTCTTGTGAGACCAATTCTCCACAAATTCAGACAAACATTGATCTATGGAGTGACCTGCAACTCCAAAAACGTCACAAACCAGGAATCTAAGTTTCCCAATGGATAGAACTGCGTTTCCTAGATATTCTTCTGCACTTGGTTTGTCTCCATTGTGCAACCATCTTGCTTCCTGTAAGTATCCTCCAATATAGTAACGCCACTACAAAGAAAAGAGAGCCCCTGTACCTTTATGTGGGGTAGAATATAAGCATCTTGGACCATTTCACTAACATGGTTTGTAGCTGGCTTGGTAGAGAGGTTTCGTATGTACTCTGGAAGTTCCTCCATTGCCTCGAGATTCCATCTGCAGTTTGGGGTAAATTTTATTTCATCATAACAAGATTTATATATATATATATATATATTACCGATTTACTGCATCTGTGTATTTCTCAACCTCATCCAGTGTTCCATATGTGCCACATATGTCATCTGTTACAGCTTCCTAGGATGCAAATTTTGCATCCATAACATTCAACTCCTCCCACCACCTGTCAAGTAAAACGTTTCTTTTTCCCAATCACTTGAACCTGATCTTACCCGACAAGCTCCTGCTGTTCCTTGAGATAAATGGATTGGAAGATGTTGAAACTCAGCTTAGCCAACTCTAGCAGAACCGACTCTGACTTCGCTCCATCGTCTATTTGGTTCTTCTGGGAGATATCAATGAAGTCTCGTGCTTCGGTTATTAAATAAAAATTTTAAAAATTGAGTGACCAAAATAACAGTGAAAAGAATATTGAGCGATGAAATTATACAACGAAATTGACCTACGTTTTAGAACATCATCACTGTTTTGTTGCACCCCTTTGTTAAGTCAGGTTTAAATTTTGTTCCAGAGGCGTCAAGGCTAGTTCCCCCCCCCCCCCCCTAAACCTATATCATTAATAAGTTCCAAAGCATACTTGTGTTGGTTGAATAAAATTCCTTTCTTTGATCTTAACGCTTCAATTCCAACAATATACTTTATAGAAATCCATAGGTGAGCTTAATGAATTTTATGATAGGATTGTATTTAAGTGTCGATTTAGAATCATTTTCCAAGCTCTATATTTAAAGTAACATGGAGTTGTGACCAATTTTTTTAAGGTGTGATAATCACATGAGAAAGAGTGAGCGTTTTGATAATACATCACCTTTTAATTATACGTACGAAAGGGTGAATTTATTATAATCACCACCAACACTTCTGACATTAACATGTTGGGATACCACGTTACAATTTATCTTCCCCGTATAAATAAAAACGACATAAAGACAGATTTGTTTGATTCATACAGTAAACGACTCTTAGGCATCAAAGTGGAGCGTCTAGCAACCTTCTTATTCCAACGGAAACATACAAACTGCAACTTAACAAGCCAGCTTTCAAGGTGAAATTTCAGAATTAATCCATCGGAATGGGCTCAAGGATTGACTTCACACATTCTTGATTTTTCTGGGTTTGAATGCCAAAGAAATCCCCATATTTGTAAATCCGATAAACGCAACGCATAAAATAGACACCGACCTTGACAATGGCAGGTGCTCGAACACAATCTTCAAGTATTGCTTTGTTCATTTGTTTCCATAAATCACTTATCAAACCTTTGACATGATCACACGCTTCCTCTTCTGATGCTCCTGTTTCAATCATGTAAAAACGTACGAAATTCATTGACTCTCCCCTTTCCATTTCCTCCTGCAGGGAAAACGTAGCCTTATAAATTGTTGATACGGATTTATCACATGTTCTGGTAATGGAAAAAGAATATCCACAAACCTTTGAAGTTTTTAAATCATCAATGAACCGGGAAAAATAGGCAGGCATAGAAACCAAGTGAGAGTGAGACCAATCCTCCACAAATTCCGACAAATATTGATGTATAGAGCGTCCTGCTACTCCAAAAAGGCCATAGACCAAGGGAGTTACTATACCAATGGATACCCAAGCGTTCTCCAGATATTCTGCTGCACTTGGAGTGTATCCATTGTGCAACCATTGTGCTTCTTTATGATATGCTCCAACATAATCCTGCCACTGCAAAGAAAGAAGAGTCAAGTGTAGAGTATTAATTGATGCATATATATATAGTCCTCTATAAGGGAACCGCACCAGTTCCTTAAGGTAGGGTAGAATATCGATGCCATTATCTATCAGAGCGTCTCCGGCCGTTTCATTAACATGCTTGTAGATGGCTTCATACAATAACTTCATGTACTCCGGTAGTTCCTCCATTGCCTTAATATCCCATCTGCAATTTCACAGAAATTTTTCTCATGACTAAACAACCCATCATTGGAGTAGTAATTAGTATTACCGTTTTATTGCCTCTGTGTACTTGTCAAGCTCATCCAGTGTTCCATAGGTGTCGTATATATCATCTAGCGGGGTAACTAAGGATCCAAATTTTGCCAGACTCCTCCTGCACTTGGCATATTGGGGACCCGGAGGGGCACTGCCCATCGCCCAAAAGTAAACCTCAACAAGCCTATCACGAGCAAAAGGAAGCCTTTCTTTCATATTCAAGTCCTTGTACCGCCTGCCCACAAATGAAATCTTTTAGGAATAAGTTATAGTATTTTGTTAGTAAAAACATTTGTACTTTGACAGGAACTTGATCTTACTCGACTAGCTCCTGGAGCTCCCTCAGATAAATGGATTGCAAAATGTTGTAATTCAACTTAGCCAGCTCTAGCATTAATGCAGACTTCATCTCATCATCATCCGTCTGCTTCTGGTAGATATCAATGAAGTCTCGTGCTTCGGTCCATTCCATTCTCCAGTGTAATGGGTATTCCATGGACTGTCGTACGTGCTCCCCGATTCTTGTCTCCATCGTTTCCCTTAGCACCAACAGATGTTTAGCACTAAAGTTTCGGGCCTCATCTAAAACACGTTCATCCGGCATCCCAAGGAACGATGCTTCGTATAAACTTAAAAGACCCTTAACATCTTCTCCTAAGCTGTCCATGAATTCACCATCTCCATCCATGAACTTGTTGAACACATCTGTTTCATAAGAGTATCACATTTCAGTCATCAAAATTGATATAAGCATATATAGTACACTGATTAACCTGTAGTAACAAAGAAGCCATTCTGACGCAAAATCCTGAAGTGCAAGGCTACAGTATAAAGATCATTGTGAATATTGTGATGGATAAGTTTGGCAAGAATATCATGGATTTCCTTCTCGAAAAGGTAAGCCACTCCTAATCGTTGCATGGTGTGGATGAGATCCAACTGGTGACCTGAATCTTTCATGCTTGCTAGTAATAACCTTGCACCTTGCTTAAGTTCCTCCAGACGAGACCCATGACTCTCAAGCTAAAAACAGGAACCAAAAATCAATAAGTAAACAAGGGACTTAAACACAAAATCATTACTTTGGTTTATTATAATACAAGAATGGTTGATAGTAGACCAAAGGAAGCTAACCGAGTAGGGTGTGGTAAAGGAATTGAGGCGTTCAAAATCCCAAACGGTTGGAAGGAAACCTGTTGATCTCCGTTCTGTATATATGGCTCTAGTAGTAGTAGCTGCCATGATAAAGTTGATATGTATATAGATGCATCAGAACTCCAAAGGATAGAGGGTTTTATAGGGATACAGATGTAGGGATAGGATCATACTTTTTTAATTTTAATCTTATATGTATGGGTACATTTTTTAAAACTTATTATGTTATTTTATAATAAAATAAGTACAAAATTTTATTTAAATATTACTTTTGTTAATAAAATAAAATTTCTTTATCTTGATTCGATGGTTAATTTTATTTAAATAAAATTTTTTATAATACATATATTTTTTATCTAAAATGACGTCATTTTGAATATCAGTATATCAACGTCAAAATGGCGTTATTTTTCTTTTGTGATTTTTACAATAATAACATTGAAGCCTAACCTAAAATTAATTATTAAAGTATTGTTGAATTTTAGTTTAAGCGTATAATACATATATAAAAATTTGATGGTATTTACTGTAGTTTAATATTGAATTTAGGGTGAGCAAAACCTAACTCGACTCGAAAAAATTGAATAATTCGATTTGACTCGAGGCGAAAATACTCGACTCGTTTTTGACTCGACTCGTAGTTTCATAGACTCAAATCGAAAAATTTCAAATAAAGTTGAAGTTATAAAATAGAAATTCGAATAACTCAAAATTTTTAGTTGTTAAAGGATTAATTTTTAAGTTTGAGACAAATCTTTCAATTTTTATGATATATATACATTGATATATAAAAATATAAAGAAATATTTCTACATATGAAAAAAATGCATATATGTAATACAAAACAAACAAAACAAGTTAATAAGATGTTAAGCACACAATTCTATAACAAAAATAAACCATATAAAATAGAAATAAAAAGATTATAAAAACAAAGAAAAAACAATAAAACGTTTCTGAAAAACTTAAATCGAGGCATGTGCTATCGCAGTGTCCTTAAAACAGATTTGTTCCCTCCCGGAGCTGGAGTTTCTATGGAACGTCTGTCTCCCAGGATACAACGGTAGACTGCAGCAAAGAGAGCAACGCAACTTTAACTGCAACGGCGAACTTCACAGAGACATAACACTATCAAAAATTTTGGCTAGAGGATGTTTTGTTTTCAGTGTGTTGAGATAGAAGTAAGGGTCTTCTTTTATAGTGTTCAGGCAGGAGACATGTTTAATTACAGAATTAATCTATAATTAACAATTTCTGAAGAGTTATAACTCCCAGAATTCAAAATGGTATTTAACAGAGAATTAATCCAAATAAATTGGAGGTTACAACCAGCTGAAGGGTCTGTAACTCTATAAAATGTGGTTTAATTCTGTAATATCTGCTGAAAAAACTAAGTCAAAAAGTAAAAAAAAAAATCTGTCACTTTAAAAACCCAAAGGCCCCCAAGACCCATCTTTAACTTTTATAAAAATTCTGTAATATTTAAAATTGATCTGAACTGAAATTGATCTAAATTTTAATCGAACCGAAAATGAATTCAAACCATTTATAACCGAGCCGAATAGACCCAAACCGATATTCAACCGAACTGAATGGATTCGAACTGAAGAGAATCCTAAATAAAAAATATATTAAAATAAATAAAAAATAGAATATGAACTATTGTACAATTCACCAAAAAAATCAAATATACATATTATACAAATTGATATATAGTGTGTGTAAAAATCTAGTTCGGTCTAAAAACTCGACAAGAATCGATCGATATCTTGCTAATCTGATATTAACTTGATCCAAAATCAATCAACTCGAAATAACCGAACCGATAATAACTGAACTAAAACTCAACCAAACTGAAAAATCAACCGACTCGTTTCAATGGATGTTTCTCGTCATTTCACAAAACATGCAATTAATGTTACACGTTTAATGTCTTTCTTTTGACAACTCTTGTTTCCAATTCAATGTAATGACGTTAAAAAACGAAGACTCGTTTCAGAAGGTGTCGCATTAAAACTGTGAACAACTCAATCAAGTCAGTGTCTTTATTCGGAACATGTTAGAGGAAATTCAATGTTCTAGATTCGTTGTCAGGATTAAAATCTTGTACTAGGAAGTTCAATTTTAAGATTTCAATTTAATATAAAAAATATATAGACTTCACAGAGTTGAGTTGAGACTTATAAATAGAATTGATTTATTCGAACTGAAAATTCAAAATTAACTCAAATATAATAATATGAATTTGACCCAAAATAAAAATATTTAAAATTGATCTGAACTGAAACCAATCTAAATTTTAAAAGAACCAAAAACGGACTCAAACCATTTATAACCGAGCCGAATAGACCCAAACCGATATTCAACCGAACTGAATGGATTCGAACTGAAGAGAATCCTAAATAAAAAATATATTAAAATAAATAAAAAATAGAATATGAACTATTGTACAATTCACCAAAAAAATCAAATATACATATTATACAAATTGATATATAGTGTGTGTAAAAATCTAGTTCGGTCTAAAAACTCGACAAGAATCGATCGATATCTTGCTAACCTGATATTAACTTGATCCAAAATCAATCAACTCGAAATAACCGAACCGATAATAACTGAACTAAAACTCAACCAAACTGAAAAATCAACCGACTCGATCCGATATCCGAACCGAAATTAATATAGATCCAAACTAAAATAAAAAAAATTAAGCCAGATCCGAATGAAATTTAAGTCGATTATAATTAAAATCAAAATGACCCGAATTGAACTGAATCCAAACTGATTGACCCGTTTATCACCTCTAAAAATATATCAACAATCAATTATTTAACAAATGAAATATTGGGATTTATAAATAATATTAAATATATCAACCATTAATTTTATGAGTTTTAAAAGTTATCGATTTATAATTAATGTTTATTTTATTTTTTAAAGGAATATAGTAGAACATAATTAATCATATTTTTAAAAAATATATATACTTAATTTAGGTTGTTTAATATAATTAATATTTACTTAAAATAATTTTTGATTTAGAGTTTATGTTTAGAGGGTTTGGATTTAAGTTTAAAATTTAATAATTAAAGTTTACGCTTATGTTTAGAGTTTAAGTTTTGGGTTTATAGTTTAAATTTATGATTTAATAGTTAAGAATTATGTTTAAGACTTAAGGTTAGGGTTTATGTTTATGATTTAAGATTTATGTTTAGATTTAAGGTTTAATATTTAGGGATTAATGATTTATATATATAGATAAATAGATATTAAAATTTTAATTTATAGTTTAAAATTTAAGAGTTATACGATATATTTTAGAATTTAAAGGTAACGTTTAGAATTTACGATTAAGAGTTTAGTTTTTAAAGATTAAGGTTAAGAATTTAACTTTTTAAATTGTATAGTATAAATATATATTTATCTAAAATAAATTTTACGTGTTATATGTATACAAATTTTACTGTTTTATACTTTTATATAATTTTGATAAAATTATTTAAAAATGAAACATGAAACTAATAAACTTATAGATAAATCATGTACCACTTCACTTATTTCTTTTTAACCAAAATAAAATTGTATTACTACGCAGTCATTTAGTGTGAGAAAAGTTTAATTTGATTTAAAAAAGTTAAAATACTTTATTTAATTTGAGGTGAAAATTTTAATTAGTCTTAATTCGATTTAAAATTTTATAAATTAGATTCAACTCAAAAATTTTTAAATAAAATTTAAATTATAAAATAGAAATTAGAATAATTCGAATAATCTGAAATTTTTAATAATTAGTAGATTAATTTTTAAATTCGAGTTAAGTTTTTCAAAATTTCTTGATATATATTAATATAAAAATATGAAAAATATATATCACATATAAAAAATACGATTATATATATATGCATATCTTATATGATTTAAAAAATCATTTAAATTTGAATGAAACTATACTATAATATAATAAATGTTTAATTTTTTATTACTCAATAAGATAATCTGATAATATCTTTTAGTTAGGTAATTTTAAAAAAAATATACATCTTTCAATACATCACTCAAAACATCTAAAATCTTTAAAAACAATAATACTTTTGATAAAACTAAAACCCCATTTTAATTAATTGTACAAAACCTTAATTTTTAAACTATTTCCAATAAAATAAGAATTTCATTTTAATAAACTTTTGATAAAATTACTTTACTAAGGTATGAGCTGTGTTTTACCAAATGGTGAAAGCTTCCTTCAACGGCTTCTCCATCACATGAAGCGGATAGAGAGAAACCTCAAAATCACCACTCACATTCCTCAAATGGTGAAAGAATGATTCTGATAATGTCCTGATCGATGTTTTCAGATGGTCTCGCTGTAAGAAGCCCCTTCCCCGGAAAGTCATGCGAGTGGAATTCCGCTGCCACTCGAGCACGTCGTGGTACTACTGCAAGTTTCATGAGTCAAATCCTCATAGGGGACATGCGTGATGATGAAACAGGCGTTTGGATAGCTGGACAAGAGTACACTTGTTCAGATTCATTTTCTATCTTCCAATTAGATGTCAAGTTCAAGTTTGGGTATGTTCACATGCAGAATAGTTTATCGTGTTTATTGTTGTCTGAATGAAAACCACTGCTCTGAAATTGTATATTTGAACTTCTGAAGGAAATAATAATATATTCTAATTTTCTGATATTAGTCTTTAGTGTTTACTACAAACAAATTGAATCGAAGTAAAAAAATCGTTGTCTTTGTTTCTTCGATTATAAGTTAGGGTTTACTACCATTACTTGAAATGTGTTTGGTTATTATCCTTTTTTGATTACATGTCAAGTTATGGTTGCAAATCTTTGATATTATTCATTCCTACTATCACCTCATAGGCAGCTTTAATTTTTAATGGATAATATCATAGGAGGAACATATAAGGCTTGTTATTCGATTTAAGTATTTAAACTATGTTTATTGTTTTATATATGTGTCTAAAGTAATTCTAGATTTAATATGGTGTCTTAACATTTCATGTTAGAACTTTTGCAAGGGCTTAAGTTTTTTTGGGAATAGACGTTAATTTTTTTATTATCCAATAAAAATACGACATGTAATTTATTTATATAAATTTCTTTAATTTTTATATAAAAAAATAAGAAAAACTTTATTTAAAAAAACTTTTAGAGAGTTGCATAATAAAATACTAGATACTTACTGTGTTGAAAAATACTTATGATAGGTAAAGAATTGGAGGGCCAAGTCAATGTATGAAAATTAAGTGCAATAGATAATATCATAAGAGAAATATATAGCAAACTTAATTAATAGCAATTAATAGTAAAATTCACTTTATTTGATTATAAAAAAAGTTATTAAAGAAGTGAGATGAGTTTTTGTATATATTTGTTGGGGTTTATAATTGAGAAACAATAATGACCTTTTAGATTTAGGAACATATTCGAGAGGTTAAGAATAAAGTATAATAGTAAAGGTTGATCTGGTACTATTCTCATGTGCGAAAGTATTCAAACATAGCATGAATGGTCATTTTCGATAGACTTTCTACACATACTCGTCTCTTGCATCTAGGTCTTATATAAACTAGTGATTGTTTGTTTTACCAAGATAAATTCGAAATTCAAGGGCGTTTATTTTTTGAATGACAATTTTTCAGGAGGATTTGGAAGGGAGTATTGAGTATGTGTTTGTTAAAAAGGAAGATAGGAGATTAGGATGAAGAGATCCGTTAGGCATCAAATCAACTCAAAAGGAAGTTTTTGGTTGTTTTCATCTTAAAAATAGCATGAACTTATCATATCTATCTTATATGGCGTGAGAGGAACCTTCCTCTTTTCACAGGGATATGTCAAAGTGAAGATGATATAATTAACTCTATTAAATCTATTGTTTTATCAAATTACAGATTATGTACATAGATAAAAACGACAGATTTTATATTAAACTTTGTATAGAATAAGTACACGGTAATGTACAAGGTTCTATTGTTCCATGGTTGATTGCAGTAAATTTTTACCTCTTAAACAAATAAAACACACATTATGTATATATATATATAAAATCAAGAACATCCCACACAAGTGACAAGCAAGACGGTTGATTCAAACAGTGAACAACTCGTTTCTTGCTCAGCAATAAGAAAACCAGTCCTACTAGCAAAGCTTGCATATATTTCAACAGAGCGTCTAGCAACCTTCTTATTTGAACGAAAACATACAAACTGCAGCTTAATAATCCGATTTTAAGGTGAAATTTCGGAATTAATCCATTGGAATGGGCTCAAGGATTGACTTCACACATTCTTGATTTTTCTGGGTTTGAATGCCAAAGAAATCCCCATATTTGTATATCCGATAAACGCAACGCATGAAATAGACACCGACCTTGACAATGGCAGGTGCTCGAACACAATCTTCAAGTATTGCTTTGTTCATTTGTTTCCATAAATCACTTATCAAACCTTTGACATGATCACATGCTTCTTCTTCTGATGCTCCTGTTTCAATCATGTAAAAATGTACGAAATTCATTGACTCTCCCCTTTCCATTTCCTCCTGCAGGGAAAACGTAGCCTTATAAATTGTTGATACGGATTTATGTATAGAGAACAAGATTATGATATTTATAATTAATGATTATCACATGTTCTGGTAATGGAAAAAGAATCTCCACAAACCTTTGAAGTTTTTAAATCATCAATTAACCGGGAAAAGTAGGCAGGCATAGAAACCAAGTGAGAGTGAGACCAATCCTCCACAATTTCCGATAAATATTGATGTATAGAGCGTCCTGCTACTCCAAAAAGGCCATAGACCAAGGCAATTGCTATACCAATGGATACCCAAGCGTTCTCCAGATATTCTGCTGCACTTGGAGTGTATCCATTGTGCAACCATTGTGCTTCTTTATGATATGCTCCAATATAATCCTGCCACTGAAGAAAAGAGAGTCAAGTGTAGAGTATTAATTGATGCATATATATATATATAGTCCTCTATAAGGGAACCGCACCAGTTCCTTAAGGTAGGGTAGAATATCGATGCCATTATCTATCAAAGAGTCTCTGGCCGTTTCATTAACATGGTTGTAGATGGTTTCATACAATAACTTCATGTACTCCGGAAGTTCCTCCATTGCCTTAATATCCCATCTGCAATTTCACAGATACTTTTCTTATGACTAAACAAGTCATCATTGGAGTAGTACTTAGTATTACCGTTTTATTGCCTCTGTGAACTTGTCAAGCTCATCCAGTGTTCCATAGGTGTCGTATAGATCATCTAGGAGAGTAGCTAAGTATCCAAATTTTGCCAGATTCCTCCTGCACTTGGCATATTGGGGACCCGGAGGGGCACTGCTCATCGCCCAAAAGTAAACCTCAACAAGCCTATCACGAGCAAAAGGAAGCCTTTCTTTCATATTCAAGTCCTTATACCACCTGCCCACAAATGAAATCTTCTAGGAATAAGTTATAGTATTTTGTTAGTAAAACCCTTTTGTACTTTGACTAAAACAGTAGAACATGATCTTACTCGACTAGCTCCTGGAGCTCCCTCAGATAAATGGATTGCAAAATGTTGTAATTCAACTTAGCCAGCTCTAGCATTAATGCAGACTTCATCTCATCATCATCCGTCTGCTTCTGGTAGATATCAATGATATCAATGAAGTCTCGTGCTTCGGTCCATTCCATTCTCCAGTGTAATGGGTATTCCATGGACTGTCGTACGTGCTCCCCGATTCTTGTCTCCATCGTTTCCCTTAGCACCAACAGATGTTTAGCACTAAAGTTTCGGGCCTCATCTAAAACACGTTCATCCGGCATCCCAAGGAACGATGCTTCGTATAAACTTAAAAGACCCTTAACATCTTCTCCTAAGCTGTCCATGAATTCACCATCTCCATCCATGAACTTGTTGAACACATCTGTTTCATAAGAGTATCACATTTCAGTCATCAAAATTGATATAAGCATATATAGTACACTGATTAACCTGTAGTAACAAAGAAGCCATTCTGACGCAAAATCCTGAAGTGCAAGGCTACAGTATAAAGATCATTGTGAATATTGTGATGGATAAGTTTGGCAAGAATATCATGGATTTCCTTGTCAAAAAGGTAAGCCACTCCTAATCGTTGCATGGTGTGGATGAGATCCAACTGGTGACCTGCATCTTTCAAGCTTGCTAGTAATAACCTTGCACCTTGCTTAAGTTCCTCCAGACGAGACCCATGACTCTCAAGCTAAAAACAGGTACCGAAATCAATAAATAAACAAGGGACTTAAACACAAAATCATTACTTTGGTTTATTATATACGAGAATGATTGATAATAAACGAAAAGAAGCTAACTGAGTAGGGTGTGGTAAAGGAACTGAGGCGTTCAAAATCCCAAACGGTAGGAAGGAAACCTGTTGATCGCCGTTCTGTATATATGGCTCTAGTAGTAGTAGCTGCCATGATAAACCTGTTATGTATATGGATGCATCAGAACTCCAAAGGATAGAGGTTTTTATAGGGATAATAGAGGTGTAAGGATTGGATCGTACTTTTTTTTTAATTTTAATTTTATATGTATGGATACTTTTTAAAATTTATTATGTTATTTTATAATAAAATAGGTACAAAATTTTATTTAAAATTTTATTTTTGTTAATAAAATAAGTCTTTTTTGCTTGATTCAATGCTTAAAATATAGACTTAACTTTTATTTCAAATAATCAATTTAAATTCTTTAAAGATATATATATATATCATCTAAAACAACGTTACTTTGAATATCAGTATATAACCACGTCAAAACCACGTTATTTTTTGAGATTTTAACAATGGTAATATTAAAGGCTAACCTAAAATTAATTATTAAAATGTTATCTAATTTTACTTTAAGAGTATCTATACATATATGTAGAACTAATGTTTTGATATAATAATTGAAAAATAGTTTTGGACTAATTTGGAAAGATTTCAAAAATGATTTTTATGTCTAAACAACTTGAAAATATATTTAACATGCTTTTAAGAGATTTTAAATATGTTTTAAATGATTTAAAGAAACTAAAGAAGTGTTTTTAGCTCAAGCGTTCGATACAACCATGCTTTTCAAAGGCAAAATTGCACAGGCGTTTTGATACGATCTTGGACCGTTCCGATACGTTTTGTCCATTGTGAGTCTAGGTTTCGATACCGAAAATAAATGTTTCGATACACCCCCAACGGTCTTTAACGAAATTATAAAATCTCCCGACGGCTAGGAGTAGTATTGAAACGTCTAAGGCTTGTTTCGATACCATAAGCTAAGGGTTCCGATATCGGTTCTTAAATGCAGGTTCAACGGCTATTTCCTAAAGCAGTTGTATCGAAACAGCTTTCACGTGTTTCGATACCGATCATACCAAAAACAGAAATAAGCCTTAAGATCAAGTCCAAACGACTCTAAATCAATCCCAACGGTCACCAACGGCTAAAAGCTCATTTGGGATGATAAAAGGAAGCATCAAGAGTAATGCTTACATTGTAACAATAATATAATCAAGAAATTGTCTTAGAGCTTAATTCTCATCTTTTGGATAGACAACACTTGTGAGCTTAATGTTTATGTATGTTCAAATGTATTGAGTGAGGGCTTTAGATTGCAAATATTAACCTTGCTAGAAGAATTACAAGTTTGCCTAATTTTTTTTCTTGTTTGAGAGGATTCTCAAAGTTCGTGTTGTCAACTTTGGATGCTTGATTCGGTTTTGAATCAAGGTTTGTAAGGTTAGCCTTTTAGCCTCAAAAGAATAAAATTCTTAGTGAATTTGAGAAATCCTTAGCGGAAAGCTAAGGTAGTGAATGTAAGTGTTTGTTCGAAGGTCGAACCACTCTAAAAATCTTGTGTCCAATTCTTATCTTTTTGCTTCCACAACTAACACCCAAATTAGCATTCCTCCATCACTTGACAAGGTTAAATCGGTTGAGAATCGAGCCCTATTAACCTAACAATATATAAAAATTTAGTGTTATTTATTGTAGTTTACCATTGAATCAACATTTGTTAGCCCATAGTCCATAGTTGAGAAATTATTACATGAACACTTTCCACCACCTAGGATATGGTCTCAATCAATTAAAATAAGACACATAATATATTTTTTTTCATATCATATTTACACATAAGCATCATACAAATCATCTACTTTAATGCATTTTGATTTAAAAATGGAAAAAAAATATTACCAAAGATTTTTTATGTTGTCTTCCTCTTTATTGTTCAATTTTTTAATTACTTTTTTTCTAATCTCAAACCCTAAACCCTAACCCTAAACCCTAACCCTAACCATAACCCTAAAAACTAACTCTAAACCCTAATCCTGAACCCTAACCCTAACCTTAAACCCTAAGCCTAACCCTAAACCCTAAACCCCAAACCCCAATACTAAACCTTAAACCTAAACCCTAACCCTAACCTTAAACCTAAACCTAACCCTAAACCTAATCTAAATAATAACACATAACCCTAAACCCTAACTTTAATCCTAAACCTTAAACTTAAACCACATAAACCCTAAACCCTAAACCTAAGTCACATAAACCTTAAACCTAAGCCACATAAACCCTAAATCCAATAAATCCTAAACCACTAACCACTAACCTTAAACTCTAAATTCTAAACCCCAAATTTATATAAAAAATTAATTAGAAAAATTTTAAAGAACAAAGAGAAAGATGACACAAGAAATCTTTAATAATATTTTTTTTAAATCAAAGACATTAAATTAGATGATTTGATCAATGCTTATGTATAAATTTGATATAAAAAATATATTATGTGTCTTAATTTAATTAATTGGAATCATATTGTAGATGGTGGAAAGGGTTGATGTAATATTTTTTGCCATAGTTGATTTAAACGTGCTTGAGTAAAGCGTTGTTGTGTCGTGGCTTACTGCAGGTACGTAACTACTAATTTTGAACCATCATAAAATATAAAATATTTGTTTTGGCTTTTATTGAAAATGTGGGGTTTAGGGGTAAAAGTAAAATTTTGGTTGAAAAAAGAAAATTTTGAAAATAAGATTGATTCTCGAAGCTAAAATTAAATTTTAAAAAGATATGGCTCACAATCAGTTATTTTGATAAATTTTTGAATTCAAAAATAAATCATTTACGAAAAAAAATTAATACCTCACAACATTCAAAATTAATATCTAACAGAGTTTGTATTCAATTTTATAGACAAACAACATTAACTTTTTAAATTTAACCGCGATAACATTGAATTTTAGCCTAAAATTAATTATTGAAGTACTATTGGTAGCTGGAAAAAGTACACACTTTCCCGAAAAATTATACAGTGAACCCTGTTTACCACGTCATCTATGGTCCCAAGCAATCAGGACCGTTGATCTTAAATTTTTTTCAAGTGAATCATCACCTCTTTCCTACATGGACTTAGTGAATAGGTAATTATTAGGTGATTATTTAAAGATCAACGATCCTGATTATTTAGACCATAGATGACGTGGACGTGGTGAACAGGGTTCACCGTATAATCTCTCCACTTTCCCGTAGTCATTTTCTGTCTTCCAATTAGATGTCGATGTCAAGGTCAAGTTTTGGTATGTTCACTTCACATGCAGAATAGTTTGTCACATTTATTATTGTCTTAATTAAAATCACTGCTCTAAAATAGTATATTTGACCTTTTCGAAGGAAAAATAATAATATATTTTATTTTTCTGTTATTAGTCTTCGATGTTTAGTACAAACAGATTGAATCGAAATGAAGGAGACAGCATGTTTTGTTTCTTTGACTCCATGTTAGGATTTACCACAATTACTTAAAATGTGTTTGGTTATTATCCTTTTTGATTGGGTCGAGGTTTGACTTTAGATTATTCTTGAGTCTGGTTAATTAGTTAATCATTGGTATATATTTTAGATTATAGAAAAAATTTTAACAAGGTATACAACTTTGATTATTTATCATAATTTTTTAATAAATATATACATAGATGAAGCTATGTTAAGCATATTAAACGAGGTCGGGTTGAATAAATTTTTTGATATGATTGTATTTGAGGTCCATTTTAGTTTAAATAATTGTAAAATAAGATTTTTATCCTCCCAATTTTTAGATTTAAAAATTTAATAGACTTTTATCCCTCTCAGTGTTTGATCCTAGCTTGTCACTGAATATATATAAAAGTTAATGCATGTTTTAAAATTCAGAATTTTATAGTCTAATTCGATTGGTTAGTATCATATATTTTTTCTAAAACCCGACCTCGTTTACAAATTTTATGTTGTATGAAAGATTGGAACTCCCCAATTTTAGGTCATCATATGTAAAATCTTTCTGGGTTCGAAACCCCACAACCCCACTTCTCATCTTTTGTACTAACTATCTAGTCTCATCGGTTGAAGGAACAGTTGTTGTTCCTGGAGATCACGGGTTCGAGCACCAGTATTGTTAACACAGCGATTGGGCGATTAATGTCCAGTGGTTGAGAGTATATACTCTAAAACAGATACTACTGTAATCATTGTAGCTAAAATAAAAAAAAAATGTGAAATCTTCCCGGCTAATGGCTTGGTGGCTTTAGCAATTGAAAGTAAAATTAATTACTTTGTTAATTATCAAAGTGGAACAAAATTAGGGATGAGAAAACAAATAAATAAAAATAATTAAAAAATGTTATACTCTACGCAATCTCCAAGTTTATTGGCATTACCTTTTACAAAAGTAAAAGGTAGGGAATTTTATTTGAAAATGTGGATTTTATGTCTGAGAATAAAACATTTTTATATACACAGTTAAATGGTAAGGAAAAAAAACAATTATGTTTTTAGTGATATTTTGTTATTTTTATTTAGAATAAAATGGGTATTCAAATAATTTTAATTTATATATTTTTAGTTATTAGAGTTTTAATTTATGGTTTAAAATTTAGGGTAAAGTACACAGATAGTCATTATATTATAGGGTTAGTATCGATCTGACCACAATATTTTAAAAAGAATCAAATATACCGGTAAACTATTAATTTAGTATTAAAATAGCCACTGACCGTTAAAACCAAGCGGACTAATGACGTGGGCGTTAAAATTAAAATAGAATAATTACATATTTACTACATGTTATTCATACATTTATTTAATATTTAATTAGGTGATTACATTTGTCATCATCTAATTAGAAAGAAAAAAAATCCCACAACATGCTTTCAATGAGTGTTCAAGTATGAATAGGCAACACACAAACCAATAAACCAAGGTGATTACTATGATATAAGTTTCCATAACCTATATATATCGAATACAGTTTTCTATATGTATTATATTAATTCTATATATAAATATTATATTTATTTTTTAATTTATTTAAAATATTAATTAAAAATATTTTCTATATATTTGGATTTAAAAATATTCAAATAAAATATTTAAATTTTAAATATTCGAATAAAAAATTTGTATATTCAAATAAAAATATTCAAATAATAAATATATGAATAAAATATTTGTATAATAAATACTCGAATAAAATTATAAAAATTCAAATATTTGGATTTAAAAATATTCAAATAAAAATATTCAAAAACTTATTATTTTTATTCATATTTTTAAATAAAAATTATTCGAATAAAAAACATAAGTATTAGAATATACGACTAAAAATCATAAGTATTAGAATATACGAATAAAAATCATAAGTATTAAAATATTTTTATTCGAATATTTATTATATGAATATTTTTATTTGTATATTTATTATTTGAATATTTATAATTAAATATATAAATTTTTTATTCGAATATTTTTAAATTCAAGTATTCGAATATTTATGATTTTTATTGGAATATTTATTATACGAATATTTTTATTCGTATATTTATTATTTGAATAAAAAATAGTATATTCAAATAAAATATGCGAATAAGAATATTCTAATACTAATTTTTATTCGTATATTCTAATACTTATGATTTTTATTCGAATAATTTTTATTTAAAAATACGAATAAAAATCATAAATTTTCGAATACTTTTATTCAAATATTTTTAAATCTAAATATTCGAATTTTTATAATTTTATTCGAATATTTATTATATGAATATTTTATTCATATATTTATTATTTGAATATTTTTATTTGAATATTTAAAATTTAAATATTTTATTCGAATATTTTTAAATCCAAATATATAGAAAATATTTTTAATTAATATTTTAATTAAATTAAAAAATAAAATAATATTATATGTGGAATTAATATAATACATATAGAAAACTGTATTCAATATATATAAGTTATGGAAACTTAAATCATGACAATCACTTAGTTCATTGGTTTGGGTGTTGCCTATTTATACCAAGGGTCATGGATTCAACATCCATTGAAAGCATGTTGTGGGATTTTCTTTTCTTTCTTTAATGTGGTGGTAACACGTATAATTTTATTTTATTACAATAAATAGGATTAAATTAAAAAATGTATGAATAATAAGGAGTAAATATGTAATTATTCTAATTTAATTTTAACGGTCACGTCATCAGTCTGTTTGGTTTTAACAGTCGGTGGTTATTTTAATACTAAATTAATAGTTTATCGGTGTATTTGATTCTTTTTAAAGCATTGTGGTCAGATCAATACTAACCCTATAATATGATGACTATTTGTGTAGTTTACCCTAAAATTTAAGGGTTTAGATGATAGATTTTAAAATTTAAGGTTGATGTTTAGAATTTACAATTATAAGAATTTAGTTTTTAGGGATTAGGATTAAGAATTTAAGTTTTGAATTTTATAGCGTAAATATATATATTTGTTTAAAATAAATTTTATACGTTATATGTATAAAAATGATAGATTTTTATCTTTTTTATATAATTTTGATAAATTGAAAATTATTCTCAAATTCTTTGCCATTAATTTCAAGTTTTCCGTGGTGAATTTAAGGGCTTCCTCTAATATACCCTCCCCATGAGCTCTCAGATGTGCAGCTTCAAACAAACTTAGCCTTCCCCTAACATCATCCATCGGGGTTTCCTTGAGCTTGCCATCAGTGTCCTTGAATTTGTTGAAAGCACCTGATTCACGTGTTGAACTTGTTAAACAACATATTGACATGTAACTAGTAACATTATTAGCCTTACAGCCATGGACAGAGCCAGAATTTGAGGTTGAGGGGGTAAACATAAATGTTTAAAAGTAGGAGGACAAATTCATAAAAAATAATTTAAAAAAATTAAATTAGAGAACAAAAGTGGAAAAAAATAAGGAGTAGGGGACGATTATCCCTCTGGCCCTCCCTACGTCCACACAGCTTTGTCCCTACTTACGGCAAGACATTTTAAAACCATGTTGTCTGAAACTCGAAAGGCAACTGAAATAGAGCTTAAGTCAAGTTCATCTCCACTGAAAAGATCAATTATATGAAAGACCAAGGCGAAGCAAAGTGTTTATGAGTTTAATATTTTCAATGGTTCAGCGGTAGAAGCGTATGGAAATTAAATTATTAATGAAAAATATAAATAAGATATCTAAATTATAAAGAAATCAAAAAATTTTAGAGATAGTACTGTAACGACCGTTCCCGATAACTTTCGGTCCATCACTGTAGTAGATGGAATGGGAGATTACCAAGTCGGCAGTAGGATGAAATTGATGTTCCCATATGTTTTTGGAGAAAGTTGCCACCGGGCGGAAAACTTGTCTCTCCTCTTTGCACGACATATTTCTAGGAATACAATTGATAAGTGGACTAGTCTTTTATCTTTGTTATGATATTCATTATTCAGCATCCAAATCCCGAGTAATATTTATAGACTGATAGCCAATCTACAATAATCTTTTTCTACTTTCATTTCAAATTTATAAAAACATGTTAAAGACGGTTGGAGTCGTTAAACTCACGTGATTATTATTTATTTTATTCTTTAATTATGAGATTATGAGTTCGATTTTTATCAGTGAAAATATAATATATTTTATAACTAATTGTTTACCTCTTAGTGAGAGAAACTGTGATGCTGACATTAATCACTGTTACGACGCGAGATACTTTTGTCCTCGGTTGGAACAGAGAAGCAGTTGGAGTTGTCGGTCTACTCGGCTTATTAGATTGATTTCAGTTAGGCCATTAGTGTTTGTTGGGCCGTTATTTATATTCTTTTGGAAGGGGACTGACTCTCCTACTAAGGGAGGTCTAGGGCTAGAGAGCATCAAAGGTGGTAACAGTAGAAAATTCGACTTGTTAAATAGAAAATATATTACAATGATAATATTAAATTATTTGTATAGAAATTTTATAAAAGGAAAGTGTATAAATTAAAAATAAGAGAAAAATATATTTTTTATGAATTTTCATGTAAATATTTTTAGTTTAATATAGAAAGTTTGACTCATTAAATGGAATATATATTATAATGATAATTTTATAAAGGAAAATTTTATGACGGACGTCAAACAGAGCTAAAGACCGCTAATGATGAATATCGCTAAACATTATTAAACTAATTAATAAAAATTTAAAAACTCAACATGTAATTATAAATTATTTAAAATAATTTTTTTATTAAATTATTTTATATATATATAATTTTATTTTTTAAAATAATTAATAAAATACTAATTTAAATTATTTTTAAAAAATAAAAAATCTTAAACTCTAAACCTTAAAACCAAAATTAAAAACTTAAATCACTAAACATTAAACTATAAACCCTAAAATATAAATTCTCAAAACCCTAAATCAAAAACTTAAAATCAAAAACCATAAAATACTAAACCATAAACACTAAATCTAAACCCTAAAATAACCAAAACCCCTATATCTAAATCTTAAATTAATTTTGGGTTTCAAGTTTAGGGTTTATACTTTTTAGAGTTTCAATTTTTCTATTTTAGGGTTTAGGTTAGGGTTTAGAGTTTATGATTTAGTGTTTTAGATTTTAGGATTTAATGTTTAGTATTTTTACCTTGAGTTTAGGGTTTTAGGTTTTGGATTTAATATTTTTTATTTTTAAATTAAAAATAATTTAAATAAATTATTTTAAAATTTTAAAATATAATATATATAATTTTTTTAAAATTTTATTTTAAATAATTTATAATTATATATTTAGTCCTTGAAATTTTTAATTTTTATTAATTAATTTAATAGTGTTCAACGGTGTTTATCGTTAGTAGTGTTCAATAATGTTCGACGCACGTGGTAGACTCATCCTTTATAAAATATACATTCTAGCAATTTTATAATCTATTAACTAAACAATATAATTTTACATTATATAAATAAATCACGTAAAGTAATGTAATATTCTCAATAATGTGTCAGATAATAAATTATTTCGAAAATCTTATTACCAAAAATAATATTACACTTCGTAAATCAAACATCGTATAATGAACAAAAATTTTATGTTCCCTAATCATGTCTCATTCTATGACTCACACTAAAAAACACTTAAAAATTAAATTTTAATTTCTATATTTTAAACCTCAATCCTTAAAAATATACTATATACATAATTTTCTAAACCTCCCTGTATGCCTTGACCCTAAATCTTAAACTTATCATTTTAAAATGAACATCACATGATTAAGTGATAGACGATTTTCATCCCTTCCGCAGCAAGTCGATTGCAGCAAGTCTTTTGACCTCTCGATTAGTATTTTAACATTCTAAAATAAAATTATATCCAATCTAACAAAGTCAACTGATATTTTTTTGGAAGATGAAGCAACGAGGTAGTTGATAATCATCTGCTAGCTGCTAATCTGTGGAGCTCTTGGTCAGAAATGAACCACAACTTAAATGACACTGTCTGAATTTTCCACATGTAGCAGTTTGGGGTTCAATTAATAACCGAGGGGAACTTAAATTCGGCATTTTCTTTCTGGTCCAGACATTGAAAAGATATTTGTTTGTCCTGAAAGGGATGGTTTGAAGTTTGAACAGTAGCTGAGAGCCATGAGTTCGTGAGGATCAAGTCATCTGTGGCTAGGACATGGCCCTCTGGGTGGTTTGACTTAATATTTCGGGTCCCCCAGCAGGGACTGAGTCATCAATGTCGGACACCAAAGTCTTATGTTTTGTTTCTTTCATTTCAGCAGCCATTCTTTACAAATATGGGTGTAACTGGATAGAATCAATCTTCCCTGTCCTGCATGATTTGGCTTGTGCACCGTTTCACATTTTGGTTGTTCCTCAACTTTAAGAATGATAGTAAATTGGATATTTGAGACTTCTTGTAGGATTTCAATATGAAATCACTAATTTATTTTAAATTTTGAGTTTCTGATACGACATTAATTGAATTATATAATAGATATATCAAAATTATTTAAAATTGTGTCGTTTTTAATCATTAATATCTAATTAATTGATTGAATAATCCAAACTAAATTTTATAGAGATTTAATTATAAGAATAATCTTCTCCATCCAAATTTTTTCATTCACAATTTTAGAATTTAAACTACCAAATGATAGTTATTTTAAAAGTAATATACAAATCTGAAGAAAAAAAAATATACAATATCTATTAATATATGAATATGCATTTCAGAAAAATTAAAATTGAAATCTATGAATATTCATTCAATTTTTATAGACCACGTTAAAAATATTTTAAAAATCTAGTTGTGTTTTTTTAAAATTTTATCGTCCTTAACTTTAATTTTTAATTGGTGGTCGACAATTAATTTTATATTGATTATTGATTATCGAGTCGATTTTTTTATATTTTTTATTTTAATAAGAATCTTTATTTTTGTAGCACATGTTTTCTTTGTTTTTTTGTGTTTCGTTTCATTTGTTCTCATGGTGTAATTTTGTCATACTCTAACGTTCGTTTGTTGTTCGTACTATAGCACAAAGATTTTAACGACGGTAGCGTCTGATTATGATTTTATCAATAGTCTTGAAAAGTTAAATCCCCGCTCAATTAATAATTGTTTATCGATTTAATCAGTCATACATAACGAAATATTTTGTCTAATAATTTAAATTGCTCAACAGTACTCTTTTTCACCTATTATACATTATAATTATATTATAATTATAATAATTTAATAACTATTATATATATTGTCATGTGGCTAGACTTTGAAACAAGTTCAACGTGTGGCCTTCGGCCCGTGACAATATCCATTTTGATTCAAATTATAAAAGTAATATTCAAAATCCCCGGTAGACCATGAAAGCCGATAATAACTATCGATGATTCCTCTTATTATCATAAATTTTAACCCCTTTCTTAAATAATTGTTTGAGTGTGCCAATTTTCATTTTTTTAAAATGACATTTTTTTTTCCTCTAATTTAACCTCCCTCCGTCCAATTTAAGCCATTTAAGAAATCACACCCAACACATATATTTTCAAAGTCTTGGTCATTCTATAAATGTGAGCCAGAAAATCAATCTTTGTGTAGTAAAATTCAGCACAACCTGAATAATTTGAAATTCTGATACAGTTTTCAAACTTGTATAGGGAGAAAGCCAATTCATATAAAATCCAACACAAAATGAAAATATATTTCGATAAAATTATATTTTGCAAATCATACGTCAAACGTCATCGTTTTTATAACATTTTGATAAAACATACTTTACAGGAAAAAAAAGTTATTTGAATTTGTGTCTCCTAAGATAAACAATATCCTCTTTTTTATTAGGATCTCTCATTGAGTTCAATTTTCTGCTATATGTATACGAATAAATAAGACGTGAATCGAGAGCAAAATTGACAAAGAACTAACATGACTGGCAGACGAAGTGGATACCCTCACCTACCCATTAATGTTCATTTGCTTGGGAATTGAGCAACTTTGGATAGGGTATGATTGAATCAATTCAATGGACTGAGTGGGAAAAGGAAATGATCAGATGGACATTTTATTTGATCAACCATACATCTTAAAGGACTCAGTTGAGTTAGGAAAACCTAGCAAAGTTATAACCAAAGTCTAGTCAAAACTACTAGGAAAGTCCCTCAGGAACTACTACTGTTCTGTGTTTGATTCAGACAGCAGAACTCTGATATGATGTGATAACGACATGTGCTCCATTTCAGGTTATGGTTTCGGTAGAATGTCATACATCTCAGGAACCACTGGATCAGCAGCATTGTTTGACAAATTGGTATGGTTTTCTTTTCTGGTTACGTCCAGGCCAAGCTCAGTTTCCATGTACAGCCACCACTTGTCGTTTGTTAGAGCCTCATCAGGCTGGAATGATCCCAAGCTATCCAACGTCTCCCAGAAGTCAAAATCGGACTCCAACGGGATGTCGAAGATGGTATCCGAGATCTCCGGCTTGTTCACCTCCTCTGATGCGTTGTTGGCACCGTAAACACCTACTACGTCGAGCGGTGAACCCCTGGGATCTTCTGGATTCGAAGCATTGACTTGGCTGGTATTGGTGATGTTGGAGTTACTGGAAGAGATTGAAGAACTGGACAAAGCTTTATGCTCCTTGAATGCCTCCATGTTTCGTTCGCCACTCGACGACGACACAAATGTAACAGAAGAGCTTGATGATGAGGCCATAGATTCACCATTTTGAGAAATGTTTCCATCCATTGAAGCCACTCTCTTTTTCAGATGAGTGTGCCAGACATTCTTAATCTCATTGTCTGTTCTTCCTACTAAATGTGATGCAATTTTGGACCACCTGTGACATAAGATAAGCAACTATGATATCAATAAGACAAAGACCAAGTAACATTAAAGCCTATTCCTAGTCTGAAACTCACTTGTTTCCCAAACTCTGATGTAATCTGATTATAGTTTCTTCTTCCTCTTTGCTGAAGTTCCCCCTTTTGACATCAGGTCTCAGGTAATTAATCCATCTCAAACGGCAGCTCTTTCCACATCTCAGTAGCCCTACAGCATAATCCAAAACAAACAAAATGTGAAATTCCTGAAACCTGTCTTGTTTATCGGCCGAGACGACAGAAACAATGACGACAATTCAATGTTTTCGCCTTCGGATTTCAACTTCCGGCGTGTCGGGATGCTTATATCAGAAAGGGAAATCAAAACAAGAACTTCACCATGGTGTTAAGATGTTAAGCTGCCACAACATTTTAGGTAGAAACGTTACAAAACAAAGGAACAGCACAAGATTCTTGCAATGACCATGTCATTTCAACAAAACTGGTCAAACACCAACAACACTAGCAGGAATTTTAGAATCAGTAAATACAATTTTTCAAACCAAATTTCATAGTTCTTACCAAACACAAACCAGGAGGAAGAGTTCAAACATTTCGATCAACTAATCACAAAAATGAAAAAATTGAATACTTCATTGCAGAAAATTCAGATTCTCCAGGTAAAAACTAATCATTTTCTAGTTCTACAACCAAAACACATGAAGCAGTGACCAGCCAGTGTCCCCACACCCTTTTCCAGACAGCAAAATCTTTGCAGATTAGTCCAGAAATTGAGAGAACTGAACAAAACGGAACACAACAATTCGAAACCAGTACAAATTCCATTGGAGAATCCAATGATCATAAGAAATGCTTTTTGATTCCATGAAAGAAATAGAAGAAATAGACTAACCAGCTTGCTTAGGTAGAGCTCTCCAGTTTTCATGGCCATGTTTCTGAATAAAAGTGATAAGCCTGAAGTCCTCTTGCGGACTCCATGGACCTCTCTTCACTTTGTCCTTATCACAACATGGAGCTCTTCCTTTCCCCATATTCCACCACTCACATATCAGATTCCTCAATCACAACTAAGACTCTCTTTATATGTACACACAAACAACAAGAAAGATTGTAAAAGTACTTTAATTCGCGTATTTCGAGGTTGACGTAATAAAAATATTGAATCGCTACCAAGTTAACATAAACCGACACGAGTACTGAAGATCTAGAATTTCAAAACAACAATAATAAGTTCCAGCATCTGTGCATTTATCAAAGTAATTTCAACATTTTTTGAATTTTTTTCTTATTTTTTTAATCAGCTAATAAGGATTACAGTGGTATCTATTTTAAAGTATACTATCAATTATTGAATACTGATTATTCAATCACTTTGTTGTTAGTATCGCTGGCGCTCGAATCTGTGACCTCTAAAAATATTAATCATTTTTTTAATCATTAAGACCAGATGACTTGTAGTTTTGATTTTTTTTTCTTTCAGATTAGTGTCCTCCTTTTTGACATCTTTCCAAAACTCTGATCTCATTTGTTACAGATATAAAGATTCAATGGTTCTAGGATTTGCACTGTCCAATTATGGTATGTCAAGTTTTGTGTGGAGCCCACACTCTAATTACTCTCTTTGGGTGGAATTTTTATTTAAATATTGTATTAAAAAATTTTAATATACAATACAAAAGATTTTAATTCTCGATGTATGATATTTGTTATAGTGCATGTAGAGTTAGATTCAATTGAATTTGATTTTAAATAATAATTTTTTAAAAAAATTTTAAAGACGAGTATAATAGGATCCAACTTTAAATCATTCTTGAAATTATAATGAGGACAAATTCAAAAAATAATATTTAAAGTCAAATTCAGTTGAATTCGATTTTATATATACTATAATAAATATCATATTGCGAATTAAAATTACTGTGTCATATGTTGTGAAAAAAATTTTGGGTACAATATTTAAGTAAAATTCCTGTTTTGGTATGTGAATATAATAGGATTTAATTATCATAAAATATAATAGGATTTCTTACCAATTCAAGCTACTTTTGAGGAGATTGGATTGGAAATTTTTTTAAATTAAATGGTCCAAAAACATGTCCAATACACAATAATTAATTAATAAGTAGTAGGCTGAATTATAAAATTAATATCAAAGCTTAATTGGGATAGAATTTTGACCTGTCATGACTGATGTCCAATACAATAGGTCGCATTTTAACATGTTTTAAAAAATAAAAAAACTTTATTAAATATTAAAATAATAAAATATAGATATAAAACGAATTATTTTGACTCAGTGGTTAAAAGAATCATTGTTATTCATGTAGATCACAGGCTAGAACATTAATAATTACAACACAATGATTGAACGATCACTGTAATTGATTAAAAAAAACATTTAGATACAGATATAACGCATGTGTCGAATAAAACTAATACAACTAAAAGAGATTCAAGCTCGATCTCTGGATAGGAGAGAATCGAATTCGGATTGAACATGATAATTTTTAATTAAAATTAATCATTAAAAGGTATTTTTATCTATCGTGATTTTTTTCGGATTAATTAAAATATAGTCTTAAAAATCGAAAGAGAGAAAAAAAAATTAAACATGTTCATAAATTGGGTTTAAAAAACTATTTTAAACCGAATATTGGTTGGACTAATGATTTAAACATGAAGAAAGAAAAATGATATTGTACTTTATAAATTTTGAGTAATATTAAACTCATTTTTTATTTAAAAGTCTCTACTAAGTTATATAATAAAATATATATATCAAGTTAATAATTATTTAATTTTTTTAATATTAAATATTCTTAAATTATTAACCAAATCAAAATCAAGTCAACCAATTTTTAAATTAACTGAAATTTTAATATTTTTTAGATTTAATTATATTTTATGTATAAATAAATTATTTTTTCAATATTCTTAAAATTTTAATTTTTTAAAATTTGTTATCAGGGGATTGGATTTTTTAATTTTTAGTTTTAATTAGTCCTGTTCTTAAATTAGGCCCAAACAAGATGTTACTGTGTATTTTCTATGCACAAGCCCAATCTTATAAAGTATTTACGCACTCACTATTCTGTTTCAAAACTGATCTAAAGAAAATTCGGTCTGACCCAAATTAATATGCAAATAAAGGTTGCTCTTTTATGACAGGAACAAAAAGAAAAAAAATGTTTTGATAGTCTTATTAAAAAGATAAAATATTTAAATTATAATAAAGGGTTTTTTTATTTTTATTAGAAGTTAAATGTAAAATTTAGATATTTTTTTAATAAAATTTATATCATAAATTGATATTTTTGATCATCAAGGATCATGGAAAAATTAAAAATTCAATCAAAAGATTTAAATAAAAAAATATACAAATAAATCTGACTGAAATAATAAATGAATTAGAAAAGAGGATTAAACTATTGAAAGACCGCTTAGAATTACAAATCAGAGCTAAGCGTCATGAGAAATTATCCAATGAACAAAAATCGCGTATTCAAATTCAATTTGAGGGTTCAAAGTAAGGGAAAACAACAAGATTACAAATAAACGTTATCTTGATCAGTTGTGACAACGTTAAATCCAACTATGAGAAAACGAAAATAAAAATGACTAAACGATAAAAAAGAGACAAAACGTACCTAGAGACAGAAACAAACATATTAATTAGAAAATGAATATGTTTTTTATATTTAAATTCGAATAACTTATCTATAATATGTACGCAAATCTTTATCGATGATTAAAAACCGAACAAAAAATCACATGTACCCCGTTAAGAATTCTCAACAAATATATTAACTACATGACCAATTTACAGCAAAAAAAAATAACTATCAAACATGCTTGGGGATTTACTTCTGTAATAATCATGTTAACTTAACCAATAGAGTTGTCTCCAAATATCTCCTGATTTCCATTTATATATGAATCTATATTTCCATTAATTCCAGAATTGGAGTTTCCTTGTGGAAGTCATTCTGTAATAAAAGTTTTCAGTGACTGAGATTCAGAATTTCTGGTGAAACATTAGATGCTTGTACCTGAGATTCAACAGAAAACGGCAGCAGACAATTAAGAAGAGTGTTTCCAGGGCAGTGGAAATTTAAAGAGGGACATGGGAATGGGACTGATCAATATATATTCGAACGCGTATTTCATACTGTGATTATATTGTAGTATCTGTTTATATTTCTTTCTTAACCTTTTATCGAAACTTTATACATTTTACGCAAATACATAAACTTGAACCTTCTAAGCTGAACATCATCATCTTTCTTAATGGAACCGCTCTTTAGATTCACCATCTTTAAAGCATTCTTACTTGGTTTCACCATTTTTGTTTACAGAAGTAGAAGAAGAAAACGCATTGAAGTTGAGCATTCAATGACCTACCAAAGCAATTACACAAGCATTGAAGTTCGTATTAACTCACCGAAATATTAAAATGAAATGGAAGATGCATTAATGACGAAAATAGACTAAGCGAAATTTAAATTTAAATCTTAAAGATAATATTATTAAAAGAGAGAAATATAAATTTTAAATATACATAAATCATAAAATAAATATGTATTTTATTTAAACACGTATAAATTAATATACTTTGCCTAAGTTAGAATCGAATGAAATGATATAAAGACAAATTCAAGTATATTCTTAAGATATGGATATAATAAGGTTTCATGTTAAATGATGGATTTATTATATATAGACTATTCGAGTTTAAGTTGTATGTATATATAAATATTTATATTCCTTCAATCGAATACAATAATTCTATAGTTACAAAATATCTAAATATTTAATAAAGTCAAATAGAGAACCCTCAACCAAAACCTACTTCATTTAAGACTTGATGACATCCATTTAGTACATATATATATATATATATATAATAAACAAATTATGTTATATGCTCCAAGTGAATACAACATAGAATAGAATATATATTTTATATACAAGCGTTGAAAAAAAATTAAATAAGTTTATTTTAAGGGTTTTAGATGTAATTTTATATATAAAATTTAAAAATTTAAGTGTAAAAGTATATAATTTAAGGTTTAAGTATAATTTAGTTTCGTAATAATTTTAATATATAATTAAAAATTCTCAGTTGGTTTATTATATATGATTAATTAAAAAAATCTTCGACTAACATTTTTTAAATTGTGACTTTAATATTAATTTGTTTATTATTTAGACTAATTCGATTAATAAACTATATTTCTCATTTAAAGAAACAAATAATTCAGAATTTAATCTGAATTTTAAAATTTATATTCAATATCCTACTACTAGAACTGAACCGGCTCACACGTGTACAAGTCTACTTGTATTTGGAAGCAATTAATGTGGATATTTATTTGCATGCCTTCCCACTTTTACATTTCTTAATCCTCCTCCCACCATAAATAAATATGCAAAAAATTAAATGAAACAATTAAATATACCAAATGGAATAAAAGGGTTAAATTCAAATTAAAATAATTTAACATTAATAACACCAATAATGAGATCTAAAATTTAAAATATATATTTATAAAGTATAAGATTTTATTTAAACACTTATAAATGACTCACCCGGGGATAAATGTAAGAGTAATTTTTAGCGATTTTTTAAAATTTATATATTTGATTTTAATTTTAAAAATATCATGAATTAGTCTTTATTTTCTAAAAAAATATATCTTGTGTTTTTCTTAAAATTTTAAAATTTTTATAGTTTATGTCTACCTTAAATAATATTTCTGGATCCGTCGTTGTTTATAGTATTTATATTGATTCTTAGATAAGAAAAGGAAGCAGGAGGAAAAAAAAACTATTAGCCACTCACTTCCTCATTGTCAACAAACCCTCTTAGTCCATGGCTACCGATGTTCGCTCTTTACATAGAGTTTTAAGTGGGTACAAGGATGATCGAATGGAGAGGAAAGAATCCGGTGGAACAAAATCAACAGCTTTGATCACCAAGGATTTGCTCGGAATCAGAGACGGAGGTGGTGGTGCCGGTGGTGATTCCGACCTGATCGACATGAAAAGTGATCAATCAGAGGAACTTAACCTTGACTTTCAAGTCCCTAAAGGATGGGAAAAGCGCCTAGACTTGAAGGTGTGTTGAGTTTTTTTTCTTATAACATTTCTTTGATTCATTTCTGCTATACGAAGTCCATTAATTTATCGTCAATGGTTGCAGTCTGGCAAGATGTACTTGCAAAGATGCAATTCATCAATTTCTTCGCAATCATCTGATGAAATCAAACACCAAACCAATCAAACAGTGCCAAAGCTTCAAGATTTGAACTTCCCACCATCGCCCTCGAAATCTTTGCTAAACCTTTTCGGCGAGACCAATTTAGAGTTGAAACTCGTCTCCTCGTCGTCTACTGATTATCAAAGCGTGTGCACACTCGATAAAGTAAAATTTGCACTAAAAAGAGCAGAGATAGAGCCGATCAAGAAGCGATCGCCATCATCTTCATCTTCGTTGAGGAACAACTCCTTATCATCACATTCGTATTCATCTTCGATCAAAAGTCTAAATTACAGTGAGGAAGATCAAGAGAAATTATTTTCGTCGCCGGTTGCAACCGGCTGCCCCGGCTGCTTATCATATGTATTGGTAATGAAACATAACCCTAGATGTCCTAGGTGCAATACCATTGTTTCAATGCCAGCTTCTAAGAAGCCTCGTATTGATCTCAATATATCAATTTAAGGTCAATTTTAAGTTATTATTGTTATTCTCAGTCATCTATTTACCTCTTCAATAATCTACGAATTCCGAAACTAATTATAAAATTATAATCCATTAACCTCAAATATCATAACCTTGGGTGCTCATCAATTGAATATAGACAGTGATGTAGCAAGAAAACAAAACAAAATATGGTTGTGTCATATAAATGTCTGAAAACTGCATTCAACCTGAACTTTGTCAAATAATGGACTTTATTATGGTTGCTGCACGAAAGCTAATTAAAGGCCATTTACTAGTAAAATTCATTATTTTTGTTTTGAAGATAGTTCGATTCATTAATATTACCTAACCCTAATAAATGACATTAATTTTATCATGGGACTTTAATGTCTTTCCACCTAACTTCCGTTTCGTGTTTTTAATGTTTAGTTCCCAGTACCAATCCATATGTTTCCTTGCAGTTAAACCACACTCAACTTGGCATAGTTAATTAGTTAAGTAATTATATTTTTTCTAGAAATACTTTTTGATATAATTATCGAGTATATTAGTGTTTATCAAGTAAGTCAATCATGAGTTGAATAATATTTGATTTGTGCTCGTTAAAAATTTTATTGTTTGATTCAATTCGTTGCATGTTAAGTTCTATTGTAGGAGTAGAATAATATTCTCTCTTTTACAATAAATTACTGTTTTGATTTATCTGTTTTAAACGATGAACGTAAAATTTTATGTAAAAAAACGAACATAATTGGAACGTGCAATGATTTTAGATTTCATCTTTATCAAGCGATCATACAGAGACGACTGAAATCGACATTGTTGTTGGTTTTGTAAAGAATTATATTACAATCTTCTGGAAAGTACTTGTATTTCGATTCTGTTTCATGTTTCTGACAGAGCATTCAACAGGTAATTGTAAACCATGTAATTCTTGTGCACCTATTTCAGCACTTTCTGTCTGGAAGAATCCAGCTCCGGCGAAAACCGTGCACCGTTAGACGACGAATTGGAAGGACAGGAGGAGACTCCATTAGACCAGACATAAGCATTCGCACTGAAGTTCCTGAAAGAAGCCATGAAAGGTGTCTGGCTGGGTGGCTCCTAGGTTCAGTCTTCACCCGGCCTCCTGGTTAAAGTTGCCTGCAGAAGCAACCATTATTTACATGGGTGTAGGTGATCTACGAGAGCGCCGGAACCCTCTTTTGTTTAATCTCGGCGGCGGATGATCGATTATCAATTTTATTATTAATTATCGATTATTAAATTTAATATATTTTATAATTTTTAATATTTTTAATAAAAAATCATCTTTAGGATATATTTTTTATTCTGCGTGTTTTGTTTTATATATCATTTGGACATGATTTTAATATACCTTATAAATAGTCATTTGATGCTCTTATAGAGATTTTAACGATGATAAATTTTATTATGATTATGTTAATGATCACAGAAATTTATGTCGCTCATCACTTATTATTTTCTATTATGTATTTCAATTAGATAGAAATAAAAAAAAAATTAAAAAACTTAAAAATTTTGATGATATGTTATTCTCTATAAAAATATTCATTTTTATATTTTTGAATTTATAAGAGATTTTATGAATTGGTTTCATTATTTTCTCTTCTGAATACGTTACATTTTTGATATATTTTTATATTTTTTAATAAAAAATTAGTGGTTATTATTAAAAAAATTTAAACATTAATATTATAAATGAATAATTAAATTAGAATTTTATTTTTATAATAATCCTAAAAAATATTATTTCGAATTAGTTAAAATTTGATACCGGGTCCAACAAACATCGTTAGTGTTGATTCAAGGCCCAACTACATAAAATTAAGCCTTTAGGCTCTCAATTCATATAAATTGATGGCGGATAAGATTCACCTGCGCATCATCAACCACCTAAGCCCATGTAGGCTTCATAGGCAAGGAGAGAGTTAAAATTTTGGTTTTGGGGTAAAATGTATATATTTAAAAGTGGAGTATAAATTTATAAAAAAATCAAAATTTAAAAAACTTAAGTAGGGAATAAAAAAAAATCGCCCTTACCCCTACGTGCCTTCGTTTTTGTTTATAGGTTCAGTGAAGGTGACTGAGTTAGTAATAAGATAAGATAGATCGTAAGTCACTCAAGTTTAATTCGATTGAACATGATTGAAATTGATTTGAATTCTTAATACAAGCTAAACTACTTAGTATTCGACCCAAAAAATTTGCGAGCTACTTAAAAATATAATATAGTAAATTTTTAAAATTATAATCAACTAAAATATGTGTTGTTGGATAATAATAATAATAATAATAATAATAATAGATGAGTGAATTTATTATTATTAGAACTGTAAATAAGACGAGATAAATTATTCGAGTCTAATTTAATTAAAACTTTATAATATTCGATTCGATTAAACATGTATTGTTTTAGCCCCTGTGCTTCTTATCTTGTCTTCCCACATTTCCTTTCATTAACTCCTACGCCATATCTCCAAGATCTTCCATGATTTCATCTAAAATAAAGTATTTCTAAAAATATGCAGACCAACTCTGATGAACAGAAAAAATTTCCTTGTTTATAAACTATAATATAGTTCTATAAGATTTAATTATTTGATAATCCCATCATTAAGTTATTTAATTATCAATTTCAAGAAAATAAATAGAAACCCTATATTCTAAGATACATGGGAGCTTGATACAACCGTAAATTAAGTCCATGCATGTGCTCAATAGTCAATACACCTGGTACAATTATTTCTACATCAAAAGATTAGATATCTAATACAAAATCAGTATACAAATTTAATTAAATTCTTATTTTTTAATAAAATTTGAGAACTAAGTAGAGAAACTAATTTACAAATTTTTATAAAGGATTAGGATGAAATTCAGACTTAGACAAAAAGAAGTCTACATGAGTCGGCTAACAGATTTTTTTATCGTGTTAATAATATGAATAAAAACATTATTAATAATAATAGATTGAATAAGCCATGTCAAATTAAAATATGAAAATAAAATAATTTTTTGTGGTGTTTTAATATAAAAGTTATTTCAATTTTAGTTGATATTAGATTATAAGTTTGATTTTGAATGAAGGTGTAATAAGAAATTTAAGAACAAAGCATGACCATGACCTAAGACCAAAGTAACAAATAATATAATGATTATTTTAATTTTTAAAGTTTTATTTTAATTAATTTATATTAATTTACGTTATATATCTGATTTTGATAGATAAAATTTTTAATAAAAAATATTTATATAAACGATATATAATATTTGTTTTTTTACGTTATCTTTGAAAATTCTTTTAAAACGTATCAAAAATTTAGAATACAAACAACGACTTTATAATATAAGAACATTTTTTATGTGAATCACTTCAAGTATTGGTCTGGTCAATAATTTTGTAAAGTTCGGTCGAAACTACTCATCTTTCATTATCTTTGAAACTTGACTAAGTAACAACTATTCAAACTAATTCATACTAAAATTGTATTTAACATTTTTTATATACTTTTTAGTCAAATCTACTAAATTATAATATACGTCATATTTAGGTCACATAATTATTAAAAGTTACGTTTTGACCTTGGTTAAGATTATATTTTGATTATTCAATTATTAAAGATTTTATTTGAGTCACTCGATTATGGTAAGATTATATTTGGGTCACCCTTTATATTTAAAAGAATATATCAATTTGTGTATTAGATTAATTAACGATTTCAAACGAAATATTCTAATGTTAATGAAAGTGTACGAATGATTTAGATATGAAAGATGACCCAAACATAATCTTATCGGTAATTGTGTGACTCAAATATAACTTCTAATAATTTATTAATCCAAATATAACATTATCAATAATTAAGTGACCAAATATAATTTTTAATAATTTGATAACCCAAATATAACCGAAAGATATCAACTAAAAGATCTAATCCTTGTAGTGTACCACAAGATATCTTCTGGTCAGCCTTCTCTAAATTTGATTACAATAGTTTAATAACATGATTATTTAATTGCTAATGACTTGATTTGGATCAACACATTGCACGTGAAAACTATACTTTTCATCACTTGGGCAAGGTAGAACTTATTGGCCTGATTAAGGAATAAGGAACACCAAATATACTTAATATATGATATTCTTAATGTTTAAGAAGAAGGCATTGTGAACTAAAAAATATCTTAGTTAAAAAGAAATGTAATTATCCTCGAAAGATTCGGGTTTATGTAATTTTGTATGTATGATACGTAAAAATTTATGTTTTTAAATATTATTCATCAAGGGATGGAGATTTTATTTGATCTTATCGGGTTGGATTTTTTATAAAAAAATTGGGTTGAGTTTAAATTTATGATGAAATTTTTTTTAAACTGAACTAATTGTATTTTTTTATTTTTTTGGATATTTATAATAATACTCCTTCGTATATTTTTTATAATTAAATCTCTTAAAATTATTTTTTTATAATTACATCCCTAAAACTAATTTTGTTAGTACTATAAAGACAGAATGAGATCGAGTTAAAATCAAATTTAAAAAATTTATTTTGAATAAGTTTAAATAAATAAACTTCATTCTACCCGTATTTATCTCTATATCGTTCTCTTCGAGCCAATAAAAGGTACCGACAAAGATTTATACACGAGGACGATGCTTTGATAACAAAGACGTGCATCGAATATCTTGCAATATTACCAAAAAAACACAAAAAGTAAAGATTATGATTTAATTTAAATCTATAAAAACTTTAAATATAACTAAATTAAAAATTTGACAGTTAATATAATTAAAATAAAATACGTATAAATTATCTTATCTTAATAGTTAAAAGTAATATTGTTTTTAGAAATTATAAATTTAAATAATAACATTTACAATACAATAATTAAAAATTAATTTTAATAATTAATAATATATTTTAAAATAAATATTATTTATACTCAAGATAATTAATAAAAAATCAATACGACTCAATTTTATCCCTAAACATACTCGCATGGTAACTGACATACTCATCCGAACATTATTAAAGTTACCAAAAACTTCGTCTGAAAAACACTTATCCGACAAACTCATCTGCTTGAGCGGCGTTGGAAGACGTAATTGACGGCAGAAAGGAATCCAAGACGAGAAGAAACGGAAATCACACCCATTTCCCAGATTTAGCCTTCCAGACTACAGAATGTTCGGAAAAATTAATACAGATTTGTCCAAAAACACACTCCCCGTTCCACTCAATCTTTAACTCACTACCTGGTTCAGGTGCCAAGAATAAGAAAAACACTCAATTTGCGGCAAATTTGGATTTTCCAGAGATTCCAAGAAGAAGAAAAAAAAACAAATCTTGATGGTTTTTGCGAGCTTCGGTTTTCTCGGAAACCAAACAGAGTAGCTTCAGCGTTTAAAAGCCGCTTCATACTTGAATGACAGCTCTGAGAATCCAAAACTTCACCTTGTCCGACTTCGGTTCCACCGTGATGAATTCAAATTATATTAATAATTAGGAAAACGAAAATTGAATCTGAGAAAAAAAACAGAGGGTAAAGAAAAGAACAACTGCAATCCTCCATTTGTATTCAAGTTCAATCATCTTTACACGGTACTAAGAACTACGAGAAAAAACCCAGATTTTGCTTTTCTTTCCCTCTAGTTTCTATATTTACACAAAAGGAAAAGAAAACCCAAAAAAATGATGTCGTTCTGCTTGCTACTCTCCTCCTACAAATCCAAGAAACAGTCGTCGGAGAATGAACGGAGGAGATCCTGGAGGTCACGTGACTCGTCCCCGAGTCTCAACGCTTCCATAACCCGTTCGAAAACCAGGACGTGACACGGAATATGAAGCACCCCTTTCTGGTCATACCCATACTCTTGGGCAGACTTGTTGAGCAGGGTAACGAAAACCGGGTGGTTCAGCAACTCCGCGTTCACCTCGAACCGCTCCATATCCTCCCCGACGTAGACCGGCACGTGTCCCTCGGGTACCGACCGTCGCGAATGCTTTTTCAACGAAGAGACCGCCATGCGGAAAGATTCTGCCCTGCGGGTGACCCCTGTGCGATTGCGCGTTGAGATGGTGTCGGAACGGAGAAGGCTGTACTGTGAGGAAGTGTCGGCGACGCGGGTGAGACGGCGGATGAGTTGCTTCATTGGGAAAACAAAAGAAAGGAAATCTTTGTGTGTTAAGCACTTGCGGTGTTGGTCTGAATCTGTGACTCTGGCATGAGTCTGTTTGTTTGGAGAGAAAAAGGTAGAAGAAACTTGGGAATATATAAAGCAGAGGGAAAGAGGGAAATAAAGAAAGGATTTACGCATGGGAAGTGATGGAGAGAGAAAGAGGAGGAGGAGGTACGGGTAAGAGTACTTCGAAGGTACAAACAAAAAAGTTAATTTGATATAATTTTTTATTGAATTATCCATATTTAACTTATTAATTATTTTATATAAAATTATAAAAAAATTTAAAAAAATTATTTATAATATTTAATCTTATATTATTTAAAAAAATTAATGTTCAATCTAGTTAAATTAATCGGTTATTATTATTATATTTTTAAATTATATTATCCTTTAATTAGGACGTACTTTGGTAATTTTTAGATATATTTAATATATTACTTAGATCATAAATAAGGTAGAATAATAATTATTTTTATAGTTAATTTAAGATTTTAAAAATAAATATTCGTCAATTATATCATTTTATCGAAAAAAATAGGTATTCGTCACAATTTTAATTTTATTATTCAGTTAACCCTTGTATAATTTTTATTTTGGGGAATTGTTAGTTTCTTAAAAAAAACATTTTTTAATATTTTTTTATGTTTCAATACTAAAAAATTATAAATTATAAATTTTAAAAATTATATTTTTATAACTTTTAAATTTATTTCGAATTCACAAAATAAAAAAAAAACATAAAGTGACTGAAAAAGATAAAGTACAAGAAAACGTTGTGGCAGCGCAATTAGTGGAAGAATGCTCACTTTCTTCCCTAGTCCGTTGCAGTACAGTTCCGTGACTTTTATTGTCTTTTATTAATTATTTAAATATTTTATAAATAAGTGATTTTAATAAAAAATATTAATGTTTAATTTAAAATATTAAATTCGAATATATATAATATTTATATTTTGTCAAAAATTTAAAAAATTAATGTAATCATACTATCATCTTATTAGATCTAACAAAATTATTAATTTTTTTATAATATTTATGTATTTAATTCATGAAATAATAAATTATTTTTTTGATAAAATCTACATTAAAATAACTCATAAATAATGAGATTTAAAATTCAACATTTTCAGACAGACCACGATTTCAAGATATACGATGCTTGAAATGGATTATAATGCTAAAAATCTGATATCCATATATGGGTAAACTACACTATTAGTCATTTAAATATTTATGTATTTATGTTCTGGTCACTATATTATTATTATTTTCTTCTTCTAACGGGCAATGGGATACCTTCCACAATATCATGGATTATAATCGTAAGTTATACTTACACCCATACTTATAATATATATTTTTTAATCAGTTACAGTAGTATCTGTTTTAGAGTATATTCTCAACCATTAGATATTAATCACTCAAACATTATGCTAGCATTACTGGTACTTGAACTCATAACCTCTAACAACAATAATCGATCTCTTAACCACTAAAGCTAGATGGTTCGTACATTTATAATATAATTTAAAAAACTTATAAGACATTTTGCCCTCTATCAAACAAGCTTCTAGAACTATTTTTCCCCATCAATAATCCTCTAAATGATAACATTATTTCATTAAATTTTTACATTAAAAACCAGAGAAATTAAATTAAAAAAACGTAGTCAAGTCAACAATTCTCAAATCTCAATCACACACCAACTAAAATTAATAAAAAAATCAAATACCCTATGGTCCAAGCTACCCCAATAAATTAATAAAACAAAAAAAATGTATAAATAGATCCAAGTTTTAGTCCAAGCCTTGACATTTAATTGATTAGAAATTGGAACAAATAATTGAATGAGTCCAACCGTACATGTCCCATGCTACGGACCAAAGAATTAATAATTATGTGAGAAAATTGAAAATTATAGTCAATATGTGTGCAAAATTTTCTTTATTCAATTTGGCCCACAGATTTGCAAATGTTGACCGACTCACCTTAGCTCAGTTTGAGACTAGGGCAAGTGGGGATAAATTAATGGACCATTGGTTTCTAGAATTTTATAATTAAATGTTGGTGGTAACGAAGGTTCGGTGTAATGGTAAGTCATATATTTGATACTTTTATAGCTGTGGATTTAATTAAGATCGTATTTTACTCTCTTAGATAAAAAATATTTTTAAAAATAAATGTGTTTGAAGTCGTGAATGTGTTCACTCGTTTTGTTTTTATTTTATTAAATATTTTGACCGTCAATAATATTTAGAACATATGATTAAAATTTGTCAGCCAACACTCCTTTTTCTGTTCGATACTTGTTTATCGATGCCACAAGCACCAAAATAGAAACGTTTGAACCTTACGAAATTATAGATTTGTGTTTTATTTGGACTTTTTAGTATTTTAAAATTTATTTTATGATTTATATTCGTGATTATAATCAGTATTTTGAATAATAATATTTTTTTAAAGTTTAAACATAAATTCTTTTGTTAGATTGCAATATACTTTATTATATAATGTTTAAGTTTAACCCGACCTTGAACAAGTGTATTTTTTCTAGGAAAATACGGTTTGATGTGATTGAAATTATGTATGAACAATATATCCTTGAATTTTTCTAATGAATTTGAAATTACAAGGCAAGTATTTTTTTGTGATATGGACTATATGATCTCACCTAACATATGAATAGTTGTATTGAAATTTCTAATATTTGATTGTGTGAAAAGATGAAAAAGTCCAAGAGTCGTTGGAATGACAAATAGGGTTTGTAGTTGGTGATGGAGTAAATAACACACGAAGAATCGAACGAAAATAAATATAAAAATTCGAATTCACATAAAATAAAATAATATAAATATTTAAGTATCACTTAATCGATTAATAGATTTTTTTATCTAAAATTTTATATATTGTTTGTGGGTTAAATTAGATTAATAAATGGAAATGCAATGTATACACTACACCAAAATAGATTAATAGAAAACGTTTCTATTGTGGCGTTTGTAATACAAACGCAACTAAATTATGAGTTATTGTAGCGTTTGTTCCTAAACGCCGTCATATATCATTTTATAGCATCGTTTATTCTTAAAACGTGGCAAAAAACGCCACTATAAATCAAATTTGGTATAGTGATAGGACCCATCATTTCTGAATGTGTGCATATCATCAACACATACGTGTATATATACCATTTATTATTATCATTTAACGGTCTAAAATTAGTGTAAAATTAGATGAGTTTTATAATATGTAAGTTATCCTAACCTTAAATGTTTAGGATCAACTTATATATATTAATTTTGGATCGTTAAACGATGATAATAAATAATAAAAATTATTTTCTTATTTTTAAAAAACAATCTTCATATTTTTTATTTAAGTTATACATAATTTAACTTAATCCATCTAAATATATTCTTAAATAAATGTTCGTGAACAGTTGTACTTACAACGACCCAAACCTTCCAATAAGAAATAGTGTTCTAGGGCATGTGAAGTTTGAAATTCGGTTTACGTTGCCACATTTGGTAGGAAATTTAGGACGACACGAGAAATTTTAGGCAGGGAATTGAGGAAGAAACTTGAGAAATAATTTTTTATAACTAGGGAGAGTTTTAGGGTTCGAATCCGAGATTTAAGCGTATATTTTTATAATAACTTAATTTTTTAAAAGAAATTAGACATTTAAACAAAAGAAATTTAAAAATTTTAACGAATAAATTAAAATTTCGAGAAAAGATTTAAATAAAAATATTTAACTTAGGTGAACCGCCTAAATTTGTCGCAACCACTTTGGTCTGTCTTTACCTCTCTTATACGACATATCATTTTTAACATCAATCATATTAATTTTATTATTTATTATAATAAATAATTTATATGGCATTTTAATAATTAAATAATTCCTTTTATATTTTGTGTCATGTGACTCAACAAGATGTAGAAGGTTTTTCCCGTCGTGTGGTTTGGTTTAGAGTAAGTGTCACGGAGACTTGTTCCCTGCTAGCAAAGGAACAACCACTAGGGTTTGCATGAAAGCAACTTAACAACAACACGAACAAGTAACAAACAAAAGACAGTGTGTTGGGTCATTTCTCCTAATCAACCGAAACAAGGGTCTTTTCCATAAACTACCATGCAAGGTTTAACAACTCGATTAAAATTTCGTTAAAACTCATCTTTCTAATTTTATCGGTTGAATTAATTTTAAAAAAACGGGTTTTATTGAATATGTTAGATGGAGTTAATCTTAATTTTGAATTAAATCGACATGATCTGATCCGATCCGTTGATCTGATTTGTTTATGAATGATCTCATGTGATATGGTCGGCTGCCATGTTAGCTTTTGTTTTCAGCAATGAAGCATCGTATTGTGTCTCTGTCTCTCTTTCTGTCCATTTAGGACCACACATGGATTCATCTCATGTTTTGTTAGTATTGAAGAAGGGAAGGGAGGGGTGGGACCAAATGTTTGATACCCAAACGATACAAATGGACGCCAGTTTAAGACTTTTAATTATCCTAAAACTCAGTTCATAAATGTTTCTCATGTGAAAAAAATAGTATTCTCCACTTCCTTTGTAACTTCAACATTTCCCTTTTTCTTTCGATTTTCCCGTGGTCAACGTAGGTATTAATTTTAATATTGATTGTCGATCGTTAATAATTTTTATTTATTTTATTTTTATCTTATGATATATTTTTTTTATATTTTATTTTTTGGTATGTTTTTTTTCTTAATCGATCAATTAATCATTTTTTTATCATAGTTGGATTTTATGTCGGTGCGACTGGTCACTATGATATTCTTTTTATTATCCTGTAGATCTTTATATTATGAACCCTCAAACTAGATTCGGATACAAGTTTATAATCACCGTTTTTATTGCGGTTTAATTGCAATAATGACCGTCTTAATAACATGCCTTATTATTATAATATAGATTTTTAATATTATTTGTTCTTAGTTTATTCCCTTTATTGTCAAGCTTTGGTGATGTTTGTATATATTTTATTTCAAATTTTCGAGTTAGAGTTGTTATCTTTCCTTTCGATAATCATGTTTATTATCTAAATATAATAATTTATGTATTTTCTCGATATAAACTCTTATAATATTTTAAAAATTTTTATCTTTTAATAAAACTAATGTACTTATATTCGAGAAAAACTATAACATATTCATGATAAAAAAAAATTAAATCACCGACCACCAATTAAGATAAGAGTAATACATCTCACCTAAATCTCACTTTACAAACATGAATTTAACGTTGCCAATAATCATGTCATGTTGCCAATTAAAGGTATAAATACCAAATTATACATGAATATCAATGTGATGTGTTATAATACATGAATTTTGATTTGACACAATAAGATACATGTAATTTTATTTTTTTTTCAATAAATTACATAATAATTTGTTTTATTCAATTATACATATTTTAATAAATAAAACCACACATTTATTTTTTTAATTAATGTATTTTTATTGAATAATTAATGGTAACCAACCTATTGTAGTCAAAAGACCCATTTGTACTCCGGGCTTGTATGTTCACAAGTCCATTATCTTCTTCACCAAGTTTGATACAAATTGAAATTAAATGGGCTTTGTGTATATTTTGATAAAATATATGCGAAGTGTTCGAAATCAAAAATTTTAAGATAAATATTATTATTTTTGTACTGAAATTATTTGTTAAGTCAAACACCAGACCAGACTAGTTTCTGCCATGACCGCCCATCAGAGGTTGAATGAAGAGATTGGTTGGTAAGAAAATAGAATCCATCGTTCTAGTTGTGGGATTTAGTTAAAATAATGAAAATAAACAAATATTAACTGGTCGGCCATGGTTTAGTCATAGAATATTAGTATCCAACTGCCCTGCTCAGCTCTACAGGCACCGCCATGCCTCGAAATTACCATTATAAAAAAGTGATTAAAAAACAATGGAAAGAGGAGAGAAGGTTCCTCATAATGCATATAAGTGTAGCACAAGGAAGGATCGATGATCTGCAGAATTTCAGGATTTGTAATTGTCTTTCATTTTTCGATAGCAAAATATTTGCAGAAACCAGTGTCTTATCCAAGTATGGAGTGGCATTCAGGAAAAGCGTCGGACGACGTCGAGTATATGGCCCCGGAAGTTGACGATGCACGTGGGATTCAAGGAAAGTCCGTCACTGCTCCACCGCTTCAGGGAAGTTCCGTCACTGCACCTGCGGTTCAGGGAAGTTCCACCACTGCACCTGCTGTCCAGGGAAGTTCCAGCACGGCACCTGGGGTCCAGGGAAGTTCCAGCACGGCACCCGGGGGGTTAGAGGGGCGTTCTCTCACCGCAACATGGGAATTTATGTCCCCAGAAGTTGAAGCCATATTTAGGGCTCGTGGACTTAGACCGCCATGGGAGAAGTGATGTCTGTCGGAGTTTTAATATATTTCCTTTGTTCTATCATATTTCCGACAATTGTGATGTTCTGCGTCTGCTGCTCGTGTTTTACGTCTTCTTTGATTTACAAGTGGATATTGTATTGCATGTTTTCTCTGTAGTTTTAATTCAATAAAATTGAAAAATTATAAAAACTAAACATTTTTCATATCTTTTTATTAAATTAATCTCTGAAATATACAAGTTTTTTTTTAATTTAATATTTTTTATTGCAAATCAATATAAATTTACGAAATTGTGTCGAATAATTAAATACATACTAACTAGTGTGCTCTATATGGAATTATATATTAATAAACATAGTTTCGTTGGATCTATACGATATTTAGAGTATTTATTTATAAAAAATAAGGTGATTAAAGTTCATTTTAGAATCTAAGTCAAGCTATAACACACGTAAAAAAAAATTATCTATAAATAACGATTTGAGAGAAAAATGTCACTTACAAATAGTATTTTTTATTTTTAAATATTTTTTTAAAAGTTGACCTAGAATCTAAAATATAGATTTTTTTATATTTTAAAATTATATTTTAAGTTAAATTATTTCTAAAAATTTTCTATTGCTATTATAAAATAGTCGTTGTCAAAAACTATAATGTACGTAGAAAAATATTAACAGTAAATAGCGATTTGAGTGGAAAACACCACCTATAAATAATATTTTTTAATTTTAAATATTCTTTTAAATTTGAAGAGATAATATCATATGCATGAGACGTTTTAAGATATCCACCGTAAAATTTAACTTAAATTTAAAATATAAATAATTTTTTTCATATTCTAAAACTAAATTTTAAATTGGATTATTTAAAAAAAAAAATTCCTATAACCGTGTTACCCAAATGTGAACAAAAACTCTATTGAGCGAAGAAAATATCGACATGGATGAATAAAAAACTGATAAAGAAATTTGCAGCAGCAGACAGCACTGTAACACCAACTTCCAAAACTTTACTATATGAAAAGAGGATTGAAGATTCCTCGTTAATTCATCAGAATATATAAATATGTAGAAGAAGGAAGCATCTGGGTAATGAGGATCAATTCCGAAGAGTCGTACAATTTTTAGCCTTTAATTTTTAAAAAAACAAATTTAAATAAAATCATTTATATATATATTTTTTATATCATTATTTTTTATATGTTTCTTTAAAATATCTAAAATAGATATGTTATTGATTTAAAAGTATTTTTTTATAATAATACCTAACATTTTTAAGTTTAAAACGTTAAAAAATAAATTTAAAATTATGATGAGGAGCATAAGAGGATTTTTTTTTTTTAGTTTAAAAATTATAATATAAGGTTTAGAAACACTAAATAAAAACATAATTTTTTACTCTCTTATAAAAAATAGGTTTATAGTAGATCATAATTCAGGATTTGTTTTTTTTTTTTAATTTTTCTATAATTAAATATTTTCAGAAATTAATGTCTATAAGATTGAAGTCTTTTTAAATTATTTATCTTGTGCTCTGTCTAACATTTTGTTTCATACAGAATATACATTTATAAACCTGTTTACTCAAATGTGAACAAAATCTGTAGTGGTTGAAGAAAAGATAGAAATTAATGAATAAAGAAAACGAGAAGAAATTTGAAGGTGTGGAAGTTTAATATATTGAAAGAGAAGAGAAGGTTCCTGATCCTGAGTATACATGCAAATGTAGGAGAAGGAAGCATCTGGGTATGGGGTGTAGACTTTCAGGATTTGTATTCTTTTTCTTTCATTTTTATATAACAAAATGTTTGCATCATCTGATTCTGGGGTTCAGGGAAAGTCCCTCTTTGCATCATCTGGGGTTCAGGAAAAGTCCCTCTTCGCATCATTTGTGGTTCAGGAGAAGTCCCTTTTTGCATCATCTGCGGTTCAAGAGAAGTCCCTCTTTGCATCATCTGTGGTTCAGGAGAAGTCCCTCTTTGCATCATCTGATGTTCAGGAGAAGTCCCTCTTTGCATCATCTGCCATCTGCGGTACAGGAAAAGTCCCTCTTTGCACCTGCGGGACGAGAAAAGTCCTTCAACTCACGTAGGATTCAAGGAAGTCTGTCCCAACACCAGGTTTAGATGGGCGAACGCAATGGCGGAGGAATAAAAAAACTAGAAGCGTCTGGGTCAAATCTAAAATTACATAGAATTTCGGTATTTATTTTTCGATAACAAAATATTTGCAGAAATTAATGTCTACAAGATTAAAAGAAAAAACCAATCCACAACGTAGTCTTCTCCTATACTCCCACGACTGCTTAACAGGAAAAATACTTTATTATCCAAATGTGTATCACTAACCATAACAAAAATTATCATATGATATCGTTTAAAACCATAATATTTACAATAACATATATTATTAAAAAAGAAATCGTAATTATAATATTCACGTTAGTCACATAAATATTCGTTATATTTGTAATTTGGTCACGATTTAATTTTTATTTTCACCTTAAAATTATTAAAATCTTTTAAAACAAGCATACTAATAATCTGACCCTTAAACAACAACATCTTGTTGGCTGAATTGAAATTGGCATTTAATTCACAAGGTATAAATCATTTTTAAACATTTACCTAGTCAGATCATTTGAAAGGGTTATGACCATATATTAAAATTAATAAAGTCAGGAAAGGAGACATTTATATAAGAATTCAGAGAATGTGATTTTACATATGCATCTGATAAATTAAGAAGATGGATACTTTTTATTATAATTCAAACTAAGTAGAATTAAAGGTTTTGAATTACACTCTGATTGGTCGGATTATCTAGTTAGGTGGTTAAATTTATTAAAAGAAAAGAAGAAAAAATTCGGATATGTGTTATCATCGGATTAATATATTAAATTTACTAATATAAATTAAAATTAGAATGAAATTGATAAAATATATAAATAAAGAGGACATAACATATAGTTGTATAAATTTACTTATTTGTCATGTTATCGAGAAATTATTCTATGGACCGGTTTTACCATGTCATCCATGGTCCCTAACTATTAAAAATTATCCAACTCATTTTATATTTTCTATATCATTTTCTTTCTTAATTAATCTCTATGTAATCACTCATTACCTATTTATATGGTAATAAAAAATTAAAGATTCACTCTTAGATAGAAAATATAAAATTAATTAGCTAATTTTTAGTGATTAGGGACCATTAATGACATATGAAACCGGTCCATAAAATAATTTCTCTACGTTATCATTTCCATCAAAAGTTAACGTAAGTGGTTTGATTGAAACCATTTTATTAATTAGTGGTTTAATTGATAAAATTTATAATTTAATAGTCAAAATAGGATTATACTTATAATTAGGTGGTCATAGATATAATTTACCCAAAAAATATTATGTTTAACGGAACGCGGTCATGACGCATGGGCGGGAGCCTGGTCGACGTTCGTATTTGTACAATGAAACCAGCCATCATGGCTTACCCTAAAACACTATCAAATTAATTAATAAGAAAATTAAAGAAAAACGGCTAATCTACTTGTATAAATCTGTAGTCAAACTTCTTGCAAGTGTTATAAAATTTAATTACTATATATTAATTATAATTATATTTTAAAATAACAATTTATTAATTTTTTTATAATATACATATCCGTTTTACGGTTCATGTTTCATGTTTAGGTTCGTTTTATAAATAATAATTTTATTTCATAAAAACTAAATTATCAAATAATTATAAGTGGATTGGTTGAAGTCTTGTGTAAAAAAAAATTAGTATCCTTTATGTAATAATTTGTAAGAGTATGAAATGAAAATAAAAATAAAAATACATATTTAATTGCAAACGTGGCAAATTACAAATTTGCAATACATTAGCATCCATAATCCATACATATATATTACATTTTATTAAATTCAACTTTAAAATACTAAAAAAATTGTAGAAACCAAAGTCAAACAAAAATCCTTCTCTATATTCATAGTTTTCTGATAAATAAATAAAGTTTTAGTCAAACTTGTATGATCCAAGTTGTCTTAAAAGACAAACATAACTCTCTAAAATGTTCTCATCCAACATTCAATCAGAGAACGAACATATATATATATACATATGTCTGTATAGAACAACAAATAATATTTGAAGCTTTGCTTGAAGAAGATGTTGATATCAGCTAGATCAAAACAAATTCTGGGTTTGAGTTTATATGTTCTTTGTGTTTTAGTTTTACCTTTCGCGGTTGAAGCTCAGAATCAATCTCAACCAACTACCGATCCTGCTGAAGGTAATATATATATATATATGTTCGTTGTTGATTTGGAGTTTAGATTTAAACGTAGAATTTGATAAAAGCATGCATGATATTCAGTCATGCATACTTTTATCACTTCATTATTTATCGTTTCCGGCTTTAATTAGTTGGATACATTTCTTTTTACGGGGTTTATATATATATATATATATATTGCTCAGACATGGTTATAGTAGTATTAGTATCCATGTTAATATACCATGAAATGAAATCCTATGTTTGAAATTGCGTAACCTTGAAATTGATTTGTTTATATGTTTTAGAATTCGATAAAATTATTAATATTCAATCTATTTATGAGTTAAGCTTGTTTCTAATAGATTTCTGTAATCGATATAAGTTTGATTTAAATTATGTATAAGTGATAAGTATTATTTTATTTTTATTATTTTTAAATTAATATGATTATTGGATATGGAAAGTTTTGGATTATTTTTATATTAAGAAGATATGTACAAAATTGTCATCCTTGAACTTGAGTGCAGTGAGAGCATTGAACTCAATATTTCAACAATGGGGAATATCAGCACGACAGGACCAATGGAACACAACAGGTGATCCTTGCAGTGGAGCGGCCCTCGACTCGACCGACATTGATAACCCGAATTACAACCCTTTCATCAAATGTGACTGTTCTTCCGACAATGGCTCTACATGCCACATCACCCGTCTGTATGTACCTGGACTATCTCTCCCATAGAAATGTTGTCTTTTCATGCAAGCTATTTGATGGTTGCACAGCATCTGTTTGACTTTATGTCTGAATGGTCTTGAAACTGCTTATGTTGATGCTAAAACCGTCTCCACCCGCATGCATATGGGTGTTTCTTCATGGAAAATGTCTCTGGTCCTTCCAGAAATGTTGTTTTAATTTTGCATAAATTGTTTTCAACTATTTCTTTAATTATTCGTATTTCATTAAATCAAATTTAATAACCATACTATTTGAGTATATGAAAAATATTATAACTTTTTTTTATCTTCTGAACTTATCATGTAGGAATACTTAATTTTTAAATTCCGTCAAACTTCGGATGAATGATTGATGTTATGACTTATGTTTAGAACTTAGCATCTGAATTTCATACTAGCATACATGAAAATGTTTCATTTTATACTTTCTTATTCGAGATAACCTTTTATTTACAGGAAAGTTTATGCACTGAATGTTGTGGGAGTGATCCCGGATGAGCTTTGGACTTTGACTTCTCTTACCAATCTGTATGGATTCTACTTACAATTCTACATTTTTATGGATCATATCCTTCAATATCTCTGCCAAGATCAATCTCAGGGTCTGTGCCTAATACGGACCGGAGGGCAACATTGAACCGGACCCTCTAAAATTTTATAATCACTGACCCCACCATTGTTAACCCATTTCTTTCAGGAGGCTGGGACAGAATTACTTGACAGGTCCCCTTTCTGCTTCCATTGGAAATCTAACTCGAATGCAGTGGCTGTAAGGAATTCCTACTTTTATAATTTGTAAATTCTCAATTATGACTTTATTATTATTATATAAATCTTCCTAGTTCAGATGTTAATTTTTGTGTTGAATAGGGACCTTGGCATCAATGCATTATCAGGGGAGGTTCCACAGGAAATAGGATTGCTTACTGATTTAAGATCATTGTAAGCTAATCTCTTAATTTTCTCTCTAGTTAATTTTGCAACTTGCCAACTTGTCTGTCCCACTTTTCTGTGATTGTACGATGAACTTCACCTCCAAATGCGTACATTATACAACATTCCGACAATGGGATTTATTTACAATCTTTTCTCCATATCTTTCTTTTTCTGTTCCTTGATGACATTTTAGGGTTTATCTTTTCATATTCACTGTATTGTACCAATGTAAACAAAACCAATAAAGTACTTGAGTTGTACAATCTATTTATTGATGTACTTTTCTATATTGCAGTGCCTTCGGCACTAATAACTTCTCCGGTTCTCTGCCATCAGAGCTTGGCAACTGTTTGCTGCTGCAGCAACTGTAAGTTCTTGTACATTGCTTAATGTTCCATTTTCAATGCAGATTCTGTAAGCTGTCTTAGGGAGCAGTTGCTAGCAGGGAAAATAAACATATAACATAGAAAGAACTAAATGAGGATTAACATCTATGAGACTCATATGACCAAAATATGTAACAACTTGTATGAGGGTTTGCGCTCATAACTTTTTCAGTTCTTCAAGAAATTGTCTCTCTGAGATGCAGAAATTGTATTCACGATTTGTTTTTTCATCATATGTTCTTAATGTCCTAAAAGTAAGAGCAGTTACTGCAGCTCACGATTAAAAGGTTAAGCATAGTAATGGATTCAAGCTAACATCTTATCATGCAAGGTTGTGATTTTTTAAATGCAGCAAAGTCTAATACTCATTTTTGTTTTAACTTCTTTTACGATGTATCAGATGATATATTTCTATATAATATGTATTTGACAATGAAGCCTTTGGGCTACGTACGCTGTTGTATGCTTGAAATCTTATGTGTGAAATCCTGCAGTTATTATGATAGGTTTCTGTTTTTATGCAACTCACTTCTTTTATGGTGTTTGTGTACCTCTTTGATGGTTTGATACTTAAAAATTATGATCTATTCATTTCCATTTTCCTCTTGATGAAAAACCATATGTTGGCAGCTATTTTGATAGTTCTGGTATAAGTGGCGAGATCCCCGAAACATTCGCTAATCTGCAGAACTTACAGACGATGTAAGAATTTTTAACCTGTTGTTATCTATAAACAAAATGTCATGTTCATAAAACAAAAGGAAACAAGTTTGTTCATGAAATTTTTTAAGCAATAATTCTATTTCAGGTGGGCATCCGATACTCAACTTACTGGGAGGATACCTGACTTCATAGGAAATTGGTCAAGGCTTACTTCCTTGTATGGTTTACTTTTTTCGTGGTTTATATGTCTTCCCTGATTTGCAGTGGAGAATAATGGGATAAATATTCGTCTTAGTGTTATCTCTGCACAATTTATGATGTTTTGATCTATTGTTTGATTGTAGGAGATTTCAAGGGAACTCTTTTGAAGGTCCAATACCTTCAACATTTTCCAATCTTACTTCTCTGACAGAGTTGTGAGTGCCTACGTATTTTTTTAGCATTTTTTCTGTAACTTGGACTGTAACAGCAACATTCTAATGTGATGCACTTATAGGAGAATAAGTGGTTTATCTAATGGAAATTCTCTAGCATTTATGAGGGATATGAGGTCCTTGAGTATCTTGTAAGCCAGCTTACGCCCATCTTCTCCTACATTATGCTCGTCTTCTCTCTTTTTGTCCAATAAATTAGTAGCATTATCTCAAGAAAGGATATTGCATGCAGGGATCTGAGGAACAATAATATTTCGGATACAATTCCATCCAGCATAGGAGGATACGGGAATTTGACACTGCTGTAAGTTGCTCTCTTGAATGGTTGTTTCTTTGTAAGTCAAGCGTCTTTCAAGACAGATTTAAAGTGTTGAACCAGAAAGAAGTCAATTGACCATTAGTCCTTTTAAATTGATGATCAGATATTTTACAAGAGTCCTTTGTAAAGAGTTTTTTAAACCCAGAACCATTTTAGTTAAAACTGGGCCGGGGACCATTTTACTTAAAGCTTTATTGCTTTCATGTGTTTGAGCATGTACATACACATACACATATACACAGACAAACACCAGTTATGTGTGTGTTTATGTATGTTTCAGTGGAGGGGAGGCAGTTACCATTTGATGGGTTTGGGTTAAACTTTCTAAGCTTCATAATTGGCTTGAATATAATTAATATATATCTCTTATTACTTGTTGCTTTCTTCGAACTTTATAATAACTTTTCAAATACTTTTCTTTCTAGGGATTTGAGCTTCAATAATATAACTGGACAGATCCCAGGGTCACTTTTTAATTTGAGTTCACTCACTCATTTGTAAGACTCCAACTTATTCAAAAATATTATCTTCATACGCCTCTTGATTTTTTTTTAATTGAACCTGTTGATTTATATATATATCATTTTGATGTTTTTATCTGAAGGTTTCTTGGGAATAATAAGTTGAATGGTACACTTCCAGCAGAAAAGAGTCCATCTCTTCACAATATGTAAGTACAACTCGTTTAACTCAATGTGAAGATACACAGATAAAAATTTATTTGGATAATAGGTCATTTCTGTCAATCTTTTCACTTATCAAAATCTTAGGAACATCTCAAGTTGTAATCTCTTGTTTACATTATTCTGGTGCCATAGCCGTATCTTCCCCCCACCCCCACCCACAAAACCACCAATGACCAGATGCTAAAAATCTACAAATATGAACCTTAGGAACCACTTTTGGGAAAAGGGGTAATAAAATGTTGCATACATGTATTAAAGAATTTAGATGCACTGCTGAGTGTGGCTATTTCTATTTAATGACAGAGTCTCTCTTAGTGTTTCTTTATGCGAAAGGAAGTATTATTCTTATGAAAAAAAACATGCTATATTCTGGCAATGTTTTCTTGGAAAATCTTAAGTATTTCTAGGTTGGATATCAGAAGATAGAGACAACGGCACATTCATTGTGTCAAAGATGTCGCTGCTGATTTTGCCTTGGAAACTAGGGACCATATGCATAGTGAGCTTTCAATGCCATCTAAGATTGATTGATGGTGAACATAGATTTATAGGAGATTTGGATGGTGTTTAAAGTGTGCATGAATCATTGTGATTTACTTCATTCTTACTTCTCTTTAACATATGCCATTCTCAACATGCAAACTTTGCCAGAGATGTGTCGTACAACAATTTAGATGGAAGCTTTCCCTCTTGGATCTCCGAGCCGAATTTATCAATGTAAGTTTCTTATAGGTTTATATTTGTACATACGCATATAGTTAAGAACAAATACAGATTCCAGTGTAATTTATAAGTTGTTACCACATGTTATGATAATTTATGCTCTTCTCATTTTTTTACACTGTCTTCATTTTATATACACTGAATAATCCAGAAATTGACTATTTTTTATGGTGTGCATTATACAGTAACTTAGTTGTCAACAACTTCACAATTGAACAGTCAAACAACAGGTGATACTCGTGGTGCTATCCTCTCTTTTACATATTTGAAGATATGAAGTTGATTTAAAAAGTATACTCTCTAGTTAGAACTTAGAACACTATGGATGTTAATTGTATTTGTTTAGTCGCTTGTCCTTGTTAAGTTGCTGTTTTTGAGCCAGAAGGGTGCTATAAGTTATAATCAAATATTCTCATTGGTATTTGGATTTTCATGTCATCTAACATTATTTAGTATGTGCTCCTCATATTTACTCAATTTCATTGTTATTTTATTTTCAGCGTATTACCATCCGGACTCAACTGCCTTCAACGTAATTTTCCTTGCAACCGAGGACGTGGAATCTGTGAGTATAATTAAAACTTTCACTCTTCATGCTTCTTAAGGAGAAACAAATAGGTTTATACATGGTCTAGAATAGGATGGAAAGACCTTCCTGAGTTCGGTAGAGGTATTACAGGCACAATATTGGATTATTATAGTCCATAATCAAGAAAATGACATGCAAGAATTTCTAATTTTTATGGTGCCAATAGTGTACTTGAATTCAAATGGTCTTTCCTTCTTCAAAGAAAACAAACTCCAGAAAACAAAATAGAAGAAAATCAAATATTTTCATGGATTTAAGAATTCATATATCATCTTTTAGTTGAATACTTAATTTTGTAATCATCTTGAATTGAGGGAATATCAATGGTGAGCTTTAGAAGTTTCAAATCCTCTATGCTTCCTTTATAAAAAGTACAAACTAGATGGCCTTATTTTTGGGTGAACTATTTTCTTTCATGGTTAATTTATTTGAGGTCGGATGTTCAATACTATATTGGTGTAGGTTGTTTGTTGACCTTTCCTTTGTGTTGTTGTCTCCCATATTTGTTGCTCACTCAGTTAACTTGTCTGTTTCCATTGACATTGAATCAGTGGGGTAAGAGTGTTTAATGGTATTACCAAACATAGGCTAACTTTGAGGTTTATTGAGAGTTGCAATTACAACCTTTTCTACTAAAGTACCCTTTTCAGTGTGGTTGATGAGTATATCTTTTGTGTTCATACGCAGATTTTAACTTTGGAATTAAGTGTGGTGGTCCGCAGATTACATCATCAGATGGGACTTTGTATGAGGGAAACATCCAGACACTTGGTCCAGCATCATATTATGTTACAGACACAAATAGGTGGGCAGTCAGTAATGTTGGATATTTTACAGGGTCCAATAATCCTCAGTACACAGTTACTTCAGGATCTCAGTTCACAAACACCCTAGACTCAGAACTATTCCAGACAGCACGGATCTCTGCTTCATCGCTAAGGTACTATGGTTTGGGGCTTGAGAATGGCAACTATACTGTGAGGCTCCAATTTGCAGAAATACAAATCCTAGATACCAATAGATGGGAAAGTCTTGGGAGGCGTGTTTTCGATATTTATATCTAGGTCCATACCTCATTATCAAGTTCTTCCTTAGCTTCCCCTTTAACTGTTACCCTGAAAATTGATATTTTCTGGATTGTATTAAAGTTTTCAATACTAAAAGTCTTAAACAAGTAGCATGCTCATATATCAAATGTTATGTGTGTTGGGGTGATTCATTTCCTACTCTTTTATAAGAAAAACATCGGCATGTAATTTGATTATTGCAGGGAAGTCGTGTTGTAGAGGATTTTGACATAAAGAGGGAAGCAGGTGGCGTTTCCAGACGAGCAGTTACAAGGCAGTTTACAGCTGTGGTATCAGAAAACTACCTTGAAATTCATCTGTTTTGGGCTGGGAAAGGGACTTGCTGTGTTCCAGCTCAAGGTACATATGGACCATTGATTTCAGCAATCAGTGCTACCCCAGGTCAGCAATCAACAAAATTTTCTTGGTTTATGGCACAGTGTTACAGTAATACTGATTGCTGTGATTTATTCAGATTTCATACCTACTGTCAGTAACAATGCTCCAACCAGCGAGGACAGTCAGACAGGTTTGATTGTGGGGATTGTTGTTGGTGTTGGAGTTTTATGCCTGCTGTTGGTTGCAGCTTTCTTATATTTTACGAGACGAAGGCCCCATGCACAAGATGAAGAAGGTAAACTTCATAGTTTTGGTGTATCCAATATACACCAACCAATCCAATTGATATTTAGATTAGCATTTTTACAATGGTTATTTTTTTCTTGAATTTGCAGAGCTCCTAGGGATTGACGCTAGACCATACACTTTCAGTTATGCCGAACTAAAAGCTGCTACAGAGGATTTCAGTCCTGCAAATAAGCTTGGAGAGGGAGGGTTTGGGCCGGTCTATAAGGTAACTGTCAGTTCTCTCATGGCATAAAGGTGGAGTTGGGAAAATATACCTGGATATAGGATTTTAGTCTTAAATGCCAACAACACCTTTGGGTCATTACTAATCATTGTTAAAATATGCAATCGAGGAAAGGGACTAGACACGAGAAGGAATAAGACATGAGCCTTTGACATGATAATGAATTGAAAGTGACTGACTTAAAAAGACTGAATAGAAGGAACTCAAGGATGATAAAATGACTAAATCACCATATTTGTAAAAAAATTTTGTGTGTGTTTGTGTTTGTTATATCTCGTTGTTTATCCTTATATTTTCTTGTTTAATTGTGCTATAGGGAAGACTTGATGATGGAAGAGCGATTGCTGTCAAGCAATTGTCTGCAGTATCCCGGCAAGGCAAGAGCCAGTTCATTACAGAAATTGCCACTATATCAGCTGTGCAACACCGAAACCTTGTCAAACTATATGGTTGCTGCATCGAAGCAGAACAACGTCTCCTTGTTTATGAGTATCTGGAAAACAAGAGTCTAGACCAAATATTATTTGGTATGAAGATAGAATCAATTATTATATGTTTTTCTTTCCAAGACAAAGTTGGAAACATATTGGATATATGGTTTACCAGACCTTCCATGATGCAGGCAAAAAATTGAATCTCAACTGGTCGGTGCGGTATGATATATGTTTGGGAGTAGCACGAGGTTTAGCTTATCTTCATGAAGAATCAAGGATTCGCGTTGTGCACAGAGATGTCAAGTCCAGTAATATTTTGCTTGATTCTGATCTCACCCCGAAAATATCTGATTTCGGTTTAGCCAAACTATACGATGATAAGCAGACACACATTAGTACCCGTGTAGCAGGGACAATGTAAGAATCTTAAGACTAGCAAACCTAATTTCTTGTACCAAATTTATTGTTTTTCGACATGGTTTATGCATTCAGGTGATAAATAGTAACTGGTTCCTGTCATTACCAATGTAGTGGATATCTTGCACCGGAGTATGCCATGCGTGGACACCTTACAGAGAAGACTGATGTGTTTGCCTTCGGTGTCGTGTGTCTAGAGATCGTTAGCGGAAGGCCTAATTCCGACTCAGGGTTGGAGGAAAATCAGATGTACCTTCTTGAATGGGTATGATTTTTTTAAATGGATATACATGTATTTTTTTAGTATTTTAAACAGAACAAACATGATTATGCTCTAGTGATTGGTGTGAATGTTTCTTGTCATCTTTCAATTCTATTAGGCCTGGCACCTGCATGAAATGGACCAGGAAGTTGAACTAGCAGACAGTAGCTTATCTGAAATCGACGAGGAAGAAATGAAGCGTGTGATCGGAATCGCTCTTTTGTGCACTCAGACCTCACCAATGCAAAGGCCAGCCATGTCCCGTGTCGTTGCCATGCTTTCCGGAGACACCGAAGTGAGCAGGGTGGCCTCAAAGCCCGGGTACTTGACCGAATGGAAATTCGACGAGGACGAAAGCAGCTTCTTGAGTAATGAGGCAACTAGAGCCAGTGGAACCAGCTATGGTAGTACAAGCACAGCAGGTGGTGCAGGAACTTCACCAGTAAGTACAAAACCAATGCTGGGAAGTTTCATTGGAGAGGGAAGATGAAACTTTTAACCCCTTTTTTCATTGTTATTGTGGTGTAAATCTAAAAAATTCATATATTCTTGATTACAAATCGTGTATAAAAGGGATAAATATAATATGGATTCAATAGAATGTTTATTCATTTTTAAAAAGTGTGAATTAAAAAAATTGTAATATTTTTTTTATTTAGCTACGGTGGTTACAATGGTTACAATAGTATATGTTTTAGAGTATATTATCAACTATTAGACATTGATCATTCAATTACTGTAATGTGTTCAAATCAGATATTTGAATGTTTATTTCTTTGGATTAAATTTATTTTATTTGAATTAAATAATATATCTTATTAGATATTTGAATATCCTTTTTTAAATTAAATCGGAGAAAATAATTTTGTTTTGATATAATAATTAAAAATTATTTTTAAATTATTTAAAATATAATAAAAATTATTCAAAATCTAAACTAATGATATTAAATTTTTTTTTGCATGCTTTAAAAAAAATTAATTATCTATTACTTTTACTACCAACCGGGATTTAAAAAGTATTTTCGGTCGTATCACGTTGGTTACGAACATAACGATTGTTATCGCAGTCGTTACGAGAGTCGCGATCGTGAAATTTTTAAAAAATTCGCACAACAGTTTTACAAATAACGATAATAACATACCGTTATTGTCGTTATTGACCGTTATCCGTTAAATAACGATCATTATTGACTGTTATTGACATAAATTTAAATCTTACCATTATTTTTACGAATAATAATTTTGAATAACACCATTACTATTAAACAACGACCGTTATAACAACAATTTGTCTTTTTAATCTCTGATAATGCTTTAAATTTATAACTTCTCCGCCGCTTAATAAATCCAGTTTAGTGATCTTTGATTATACTGGCTAACTGTTTTCTTGGTACAGTAATCAAGGCAACATAAATGCTGTACAAATTTTCAAATAAAAATACAGACACCACTCAAAGTCCAGACAATTACATCGTACGAATTTATTAAATGTTGGGAAATATAATTATATTTATAGTTTGAAGTTTTGTGTACGTAAAAAAAATATTAAAAAATTCACGTACAAAATTAATATACAATATGAATCAATTTAAATTAATTAAGATAAACTTTAAATAAAAAAAATCTTCAGATAGAGATGATGCATCGAAGGTGGATAAATGTCTTAATTGTTTCATTCAATATTTTCTAGAGAGACAGCTAGGAGTGGTGGCCGAACTAATAGTGGGGCGTGTCTGCTTAAAACCTGAGAAATTAAATTTTATTTAGTTCCTTCAAAATATTTGAAAACTTGGTTTTATTCTCTTCTAATTATTAAAATTTTACATCAATATGTATTAAAAATAAATTAAATTTATACTCAAATTATATTAAAATTAAATGAAAGCGGGGATTATTACCAAATGTCTAATGAAGAAAAATAATATACTTGGTAACAAATAAAATAAATCTAAATATTCAATAAATAAAACTCAATAACATAATTTATGAAGGACCAAAAAAATAAGAAAACAAAAAATTAAACACTAATAAAAAATCGACGAATATTCATCTACCTACAACAGAGAAATGATCAAATATGAAGAGACGTGATATTAAATACTATTCATACTCACTAATTGAATTAATCGGACAAATTTATCGACCATTTTATTATTATCACATAAAATATATCGAAAAACAACCTCTCCATTTCAATTACATACATCATAAATGTGTAAAAATAAATTAAATTTTAGTTTATTAATGGGTTTAAAATTTTAGTTTAGGTATTAATGGGTTTTAATCTCTTGAAGCCATCATTCCATCAATACAAAATTGAATAGCAATAATCATAAAATACGTCCAAATTAATAATTCGTATTTCTTTATTTTTTTATAATATTTGTCTATGGTTGATTTTTTTTAGTCTTAAGAGGAAAGAATATAAAATTTTAAAGATCAATTAATAAATAAATTTTATTAAGTGGTCCAAGTGATAAGCAATTTGGTTTTCTTAAAGCAAGTTTCATGTTCGAGATATGTATGTAGAAAATTTCAACCGGGAAACTCAGTCATCAAAGTTAGGTGTACAACCAAATCAGTCCAGATTGATCAAGTTAAAGCCTTAAAAATCTAAAAAACAATAAAATTTTTTTATAAATAATCACATATTTTTACAAAAAAATAAAATTAAAGTTTTTCTGTTTAAATTTTAAACGTATCGTAGTTTTTATCATGAAAAACATCATATTTATTTCAGAATATGAGACAGAACTTAACTTTCCCAACATACAAAAGCAGAACAGAATGTTCTGCAAATTACTTCCACTCAAAAACCCAATTTCCCACCATTTCCATGGCACGATACAGTATCAACCTTCAAAGAAGATAAAAAGTAAAGAATGAATACTTTTCCGATGTGCCAAACACCCTTTTAACCGCACAAAATCACCCTCGTCAACCCAAGAACCAGACAAGAAACAGTGAAGAAAAACAGAGTAACAAAGTCCCTACTAGACCATTTCCTCACAGCTTTACCTTCCACCCTCAAACTCTTAGCCCTTCTAAGAGCATCAACCTCCTTCAACAAATCAAACTCCAGCCCTTTCTTCTTCAACTCCTCCACACATTTCCCCAACAGTTTCCCATCCTCTTTCTCCCTACTCAGCAGCTTCTCCAAGTGAAGTTCGACATCGGTTTTATACCGAACAGCCCATATAATCCCCATCGAACACAGCAAAGAACAGAGAGAGGGAATCCAAGACCTACGGCAGGCATCCGAAGGAGCGTCATTGGAAGAAGAGTTGAAGAGGAGTAAGAGAGAAATGGAGTGGAAAAGGAAGAAGAAGATGTAAAGCTGCGTGATCTCGTTACGGACAGAATCGATCTGAGTCTCCTTGAAGGATACTCTGTTGAGGATGAGTTCTTCCTCTTTCAGCCATTGTTTCAGAAGCAACCTGTGGGTGGGAGTTTCTGCAATTTGGTGAAGTGGGTGTGGTTGTTTCGGCAACATAATTTGTGGGTTTGAACTTTGATCCGCCATGGCACTGTACAGGAGAGAAAGATTATGTGGAAATGAAGTGAAATTTGGAAGAAAATGAGTATTTTTTTTAAGGGGGAAATAGTGGATATCTGGGTTTTCTCTAACGGTAAGGAGATTTTTTCTAATTCAAATATTGGTAACGGTCGATTTGGGAATTTAAAATTCTATATTTCCCCTGGAATATTATCATTGGGCTGTGATCGGAACGTTTGGGAGCGTGACACCGTCTAGTTGTAATCGTTTAGATTCAAACTGTCGGATAAAATTATAATTGTATTCGACATAATAAAAATAATAAATTATTTAGATAATTTTAAATTATTATTTTATTTTATTTTATATTTATTATTAATTTTAAATTAATTATCAAAATTTAATCCAAACCTTAACCCTCCCTCTATCCCCAGCCATCCTTTAAGCTTGACTAGTCGTGTTTTAAAACGGTAGGATCAGCCATCAGTCTTGAATTGGGCAGAGGAAACCTAGCCTGTTGAAAAGTAATTGAAAGGGGGTAGAAACTTAGGATAAAACAAAAATATTATTAACGTTAAATATTATTTAATTAAATAATAAAAATTTAAAATATTAAAGATTTAATATATAATTATAAATTATTTAAAATAAAATTTTAATTAAATCAATTATATATTAAATTATTAAGATATTTATTTTTTATTAATTAATTTAATAATATTCAATGTGATATTTAGTGATGTTCGACGTAAGTCATTTGACTGAATAGAAACGTTGAATATTACAGTATCATGGGATAATTTACATTTTAAATCATTAAACTTAACATTTACTTTTATCTATATTTTAAATCTTTAATATAATTAAATTACATCATTCAACTTGGTTTATTTAAAATTAAATTATTTATATTGAAACCATTAAATAATTTTAATAAAAAAACACTAAAATCAACACTTTTATTTAACATATTTTTTACATATCAATAATAAACAATATTTAATTGATAATTTAAATATTTTCTGTTATGATTTATAAAAAAATAAATATTTTTCCTTTGATTTATTCAAGTGAAGTGATTAAAAAAAAATACAAAATTTATTAAAATTATTGATTAACCATTATTTGATGATATGTAAAAAATATAAAAGTATTAATTTCAGTTATTTCATTAAAATTATTTATTATTTTAATATAAGTGATTTAATTTATAAATACTAAAAATTGAATGATAAAATTCCATTAAAATTAAAACTTTGAGATATAAATAAGAATAAATATTATATTTAATGGTCTAAAATATAAATTACCCAATCATCATATGTGCATTATACTTTTCTCCTTGTTTTGTAATATATAATATAATATTAGGGTAAGACATGGAGACCGTAATTGTAAAAAATAACTACCGTCTGTAAAAAGTAACATATGGACATTAATCAAGGATTAGATTAATTTGTTGCTAAAATGTTTTTTAAAAATCGATAATTTATTTCTTATATATTTTAAAAAATTAGTTGGATGATAAAATAGTACTACATAAAATATATAAGAAATAAATTATCGATTTTTAAAATATACAATAATTTTTTAAAATAAGGTGTATTTTTTTCTTTGAAATCAAATTTTTTATGAATAAAAAAGTGATAAACATATATCTTGTTAAAAAATATTTTTAACTTTAAATGAAGAAAAATATATTTGAAAAGAATAATAATAACTCATTTAATTCATATTATTATTAATATTTGTATGTAAAATATCAGCAATGACGGATCCATATTTTGAATAGTATGAGACCGTGTTTACTCTAAACTTTTTAAAGTTTACATATTTATCTTTAATTTTTTAATTTTTATGAATTAATCTTTAAATTTTTATAATATTTAAATTTTGTGTCTACTTTAAGATTCTAAAATTTTATATATAATATTTAATTAAATTTTTAAATCCATCACTAAAAATTAACAATAAATATAATATAAAAAATATATCGTAATAAAATTTATTGATGGAGACGTTACATGAAAGGAATATAAATTTTATTTTCCTTTTTTATTCAATAAAGTAAAAAGAATATTTAAGACGGAATTTATGACTGTGGAGTGTATATGATTTCAAGGTCATTCCTGGTATTAATTAATTTAGTACCCGCCAGATGTGATTTTTGGTCTAGAATTTCACTTATTCATTTGACTCGGTTATTAATTATATTTTTTAGTACTATATATTATATATTAAAAATTTAATTATTTTTTTATACGTGAATGTATTGGTGGAATAATAATAATTATGAGAATATACTCTATTCTTAAATAATAATTATGAGAATATAATTATCTCTCTATTTAATAAAAAATAATAATGTACTGGTTATATTACTTAACATCAATTTTCAAATTTAATATTCACATATTTAGCTTTCTTAAATATTTTTATTACTTACTGTATTCGTTTTTATAATTTTTTTATATATTAATCAAATACATTAATATTAAATTATCGTATTTGGGGGGAATATTCAAAACAAATCTACAAGATTTCAAAGTCTACGGTCAAGCTTTAGTGATGGAAGGAAATAGTGTCACATACTATATACGTGCACCGTACCCCACATCATTTTTTGTCATATAATTTTATACGGATAATGAGTATAAATTTGAGTGCAAATCGTCTGTTTTTTATTTATTTATTCGTACATTCGTTTTAAATTAGATGATTTAGGACGTAAGATTTAGGGTTTAAGGTTGGGGATCGTGGTTAGGGTTTAGGGAATTTGGGGCATGATGTATTTTTTAGGGGTTTAGAATTTTAGATATAAAAAATAAAGATTAGGGTTTAAAATTTAATTTTTTAAAAATTTTAACAAGAAACATAAAAATATATATTATAAAGAGGCAGATAATTTTTCTCTAAAAATTTAGTCATGAATCAACGTTATAAAAACATTAATAATAAAAAAAATGAATTTTAACATTAGTAATCTCCTTGATTTCAAGATTGTTGTCTCTTTGGTTAAAATAAAAAAGGTTTTTATTTAAATATTTAAAATATTTTTTTTACCGTGATAGATATTTAAAATATTTTTTTTTACCGTGATAGATATTTAAAGTATATTTTTTTAATTAAAATAGATACTTAAAGTATTTTTTTCATCAAAGTAGATACTTAAATAATATAATTTTTAAAAATTACACATGTTATTGATTAAAAATATTTAAGATACTTATTTTAACCAAAAATATATTTTAGATTCATGCTTTGGCGAAAAAAAATACTTTAAATAACTAAATGAAAAAGATAATATATTTTAAATACCTATATTAAATAAAAAAGTTATTCTATGTATCTAAATTAAAAAAAATAGTATATTTAAAATATTTATTTGTGATACAATAATAATATCAAATAATAATAATAAAACAAGTTTTTAGTCATCTTACATGCGGTTTGACCATTATGCTTAGGAAAACCTAACGTATATTAACATAAATAATATTATTATTTTTAGAGTGATCTGTTAATATTAAAACTCATATTATTAATTCCAAGTAACAATGGATTTCGGGTGTTTCGTTACAAAATAATGAAGAAAAATAAATATATTTTATTTAATTATTAATATTTAATTTATTAATCAAATAATTTAAGTTGAGTTTAATAAAATTCTAATATCGTGAATTAAATAATTTTTCAATTCAATTTTATTAATAATATTAGATTTTAAACCTATGACTCTACTTAAAATATTTAGTGCTTTATCTCGATCAATTGAGTATTATTGATAAATAAATAAAATATTATTGATTATAAAGTTTCAAATAAAATAAAGCCGTCAAATTTAGGAAACCACGTCACATGGCAGAGCCACATATGTCTTCGAGCAAGTATATTTTCACCTTAAAATATTCAAAATTTATATATTTTATTTTAATTTTTTTAAATTTTATGAATTAATCTTCTAATTTTATAAATTGTGTTCACCCTAAAACTTTAACTTTTATAACTTGTATTCATCCTAAAAATTTTTTAATTTATATTTATTTTTAAAAAATATTTTAAATCCGTCATCTGAATCAAAAAATTCTTTAAATCAAATAACGACTATAACGGATATTAGCTCAGTCCGAAAGAAATTATACAAAGGTCTTACAGAATTATTATAAAGTTATACAATTAAAAATTAATCCTTATAATCGAAGTTATATACTCTATAGCATATATCTTATCCACGCAATTAACGAAAAACATACAAAAACATTAAAATATTATTTTCGAACACAACAATGAAACTTATTCTTATTCCAAGCTTTTAATAATATGGTTGTGATCTGTCATTATGTGCGATTATCTCCGCTATATATATATATATATATATAAAAGCAAATACACTAGTAAATATATAAGCTTAGAGGCTGAAAAGGTTGAGAAAAGCAATTTGCCCTCTCTATGTATCAATCTGCAATTAAATAAGGAATAAGTTTACACAACTTTCTTTACTCTTGACCTGACTCACGATCCTTTTTCCGGTGCCGTCATTAGGACCGTAAATGAGACGAGATAAATCACGAGTTATTTGAGTTCGATTCGGTCAAAATTCAGTCAAAACTCGATTCGATTGAATGTGATTCAAGCTCGAACTCGGCTCAAGTTCTTGACGAGCCGAGCCGAGCTACATGATACTCGACTCGAAAAGCTCACGAGCTACTTGAAAATATAAATATACTTTAAAACCCTAAAATCTAAACTTTAAACATAAGTCTTACACTCTAAATTAACATACTCAAACCTAAAATTAACAAGCTTGAGTTTACACAACTTGTGTATCAAAGTTTTTTCTCCGTTAGGCTTTAAATGAGACGTAAGAGATAAGAGTTACTCAAGTCTAACATGATCAAAGATCGGTTAATAGTTAGCTCGATTAGGCTCGGAAAAAAGCTCGAACTCGACTCGAATTCTAAATGAGTCGAGCCGAGCTCAAGTTTTTTAGGCTCGTTTAAAATTATTTAAACTCGAACTCGACTCGAAATCTTAACGAGTCGAGCTGAGCTTAGCACTACTCAAGCTCGACTCGACTCATTTACACTCCTAACTACCACCTCATGAACAAACTCAAAATTTATCTGATTAATATATTATTAAATATTTATAAACATAAATAAATAAAAAATATCTATATTCATTCATTTAATTAAATGTTAACTCAGCCGTAACAATTTTCCCACTTGTAATATTTTCCGTTACCATGAAGCGTGTGTAATTAGTCTTGCAGAGCCAATCTGTTTTGGCGGTTGGAATTTAATCTTTTTTGTCTCTACGTCAGCTGGTCTTTGTCTGGAATTTACTGTCTGCATCGTTAATCCATGTTGTTAATTGTTTAATAAACAGACTTTATATACCAAGAATGGGTAGGTTAATCGATAAGTATTAATTTATAGAATAATAATGTATAGATTAAAGGGTCTTCATTTTTGTTGGACATTTGTAATTATAATCTTCAAGATTAGAGTGCTATAATCTTGTATAGATTTGAGTTTGATAATTATATATAAATTTGATTTTTTTATACATGCAATTTATTTTATGGATATTTTAAACGGTGTTTGATTTTTTTATTAAAAGAAATATTTGGTTTTTATTATATTTAACAGTGTTTATCACGTGTTTTTAATTTTTCGTACTTTTACGATAATAAAATAAAATTTTAACATATTTTTTAACATTGTTAAAATCTTTATGATGTTTAGAAAACATCACAAAAATTATGACCGAAATCAGCATCACAACAGCTCGCAGTATTTAAAAAAAATACAAAAAGCTAAAACCTATAACAGTATTTTTAATTAAACAACATTCTTTTTTAAAGAAAATAAAAGAAACAGCGTGGAAACTTTCATCCTTCACTAGCTAGTGGCTAATAAAAGTTTGGATTGGTATTTCCTGGACTTCAAATCCAGCAGGATTGACTCACGTACTGAAGACTTTTCTTGTACAAAACAGATCTGTTTAACACAAAATTTAACTATAAAATAAATATTTAGAATATATATTTTTATAATAGATATTTAAAATAAATATTCAAAATTTTATTTTTATTTATTCTAAAATAAGATAATTATTTTAACATTTATTTTAATTAAAAATTAAAATTTAAATACCCATTTTAACTAAAAAATAATATTTATATATTTATTTTATAAGTAAACCTTAATACAACTATAAACCGTTCTCTTTACTTCAAACATTTATAATAGCCGTAATTTCGATTATGGATCTAATTTTAATTATTTTGAATTTGTTATAAATACAGAGATAATAAATATTATTATGATAATTCGTAAATATAAACAATAAAAAAGGCTGTCTAAATTTATTTAAAATCTATCTCAGCCACCATGTTTCCCTGTGGCTTGAATCGTCGAAAGAACAATATTTAAAGAGAATAACTTCCATGCCGGAAACCATTTGCCGAGGAGTTAATGAGCTGCGACAAATCGGGCATGTCGAACGCCGGTATCCGACCCATCTGTCCAAGCAAACTTTATGGAAAAGATGGTCGCATCTCAACTCTCGAATCTCATCGTCTTCATCGATCTTGCATAGACAAATAGCACATTCAACATCGTCATCACTCGACTCATGCTTGCAGCTGTGGTTGCGGATCCCGAGCTTGAAATCATCGCCGGCAACGGTTGAAGGTATTTGATAAGGGAACAAAGAGAAACGGAGCAAGAAATTCCACGCCCATGCAAGAGTCGAGACGACAGAAATCAGCGAAACGAAGTGCTTCCCTAGCTTATCGGTCGTCGTGGTCGAACGCTTGAAAGCAAACGTCGAAACAAACATTTTTTTATATAACCACCGATATTTAACTCACTAACGATTTATCAACTCTTGATCGTAAATCCCGAAAGATAGTACACAGATCACTTACCCTACAACAAGACCGACAAGAGAGATAGAGAGAGCGGGTGAGACATTATGTTCCAATATTGTGTTATTTATAGAGTATGAATTATCCCGTTCAAAGGTGAAGACTTTTAATAAAAATTAGCAGACAAAGAAGACATTATTATTTTATATTGTCTTAAATCTTATTTCCATGTGAGGGTTTTTTAAAGTAAATTTTATTGACAGTCCAAAGTTTGATTCTTTGTTAAAAAAAAATGTGGGAGATGAAGTTAAATGGGTTTACGTCACCAACGGAGAATTCAAACTTCAGGTCTCATTTGGATTACGACACTTAATTTACTTAGTGTTTGAAGATTAGAATTTGCATTTTTTTAATCATTAATTTTTAAAATTTTAAGTGAATTATTTATTTATTTATTTAAACATTATGGCTATAAATTATACTGTTGCATCCATGTGATTTCTAATGAAACTTACGTATCGATAAGGATGGGCACGAAACCCGAACTCGATGGTTTTCGATCTGATCGGGTCTGATTTTTTGGTGAAAATTCGGGTCCGGGTTCGGGTCGGGTTTTTTTCAAGGGTAATCTCGGGTTTGATCGAGTTCAGTTTTAGGGTGAAAAAATCCGACCCGACCCGAGACTAATAATGTAATTTTTTCATATATATTTTAGGAATACTTGTAATAATGATCCCTCTTTATATATATTTTATACAATTAGATCACTAAAATTAATTTTTTTATAATTAGGTCACTAAAAATAAATATTTTTATAATTAGATCCCTAAATTTTATTTTTTTTTACATTTTTATCCCTAAAGTTTTAATTTTTTTAATGATTCGGGTTGGGTCAGGTCGGATTTTTTTCACCCTAAACTCGGGTCGGATCGGATGATGGATGGAGGGTATGATTTTTCAGGTTGGGTGCGGTGGGCCGAAAATCCGACCCGACCCGACCCGTGCCCATCCCTACGTATTGATATTCAAAGTCTTTGAAATTGAAGTGGTATTTTATAGAGTAATCTAATACCATATTTTCAGTATTTTTTTGTATCTGATAATTTACGTTCCAGGTTAATTTGTTTCGGATATTTTATAGGTTTAATCAAGGAAAATTTTTGGGAACAATTCAATATAAAGTTTTATTTTGAAATATGGTGATCCTTAACTATATTTTGGATTTTAAGTCGGTTTATACGGTGCAGGTAAAAAAACATCATGTATACCTAATGTTTTTCTTTTAAATTTTATAAAAAAATATATAAAAAATAGAATGACATCTTCTTCCCAAATCATCATTCGTAAGTGAAGTACTCCTAATTGTACTATAGCTTCTAATTTAAATTTTAAAATAAACTTTAAACACCTTATTTTCCTAAAAAAAATCTAAATGGCTTATATAAACGAACCTTAACTCAAATCTAATATGTCTATAGTTTATCTGTTTATTTATATCGGGTAATTTATATTCTAAATCAACAAACTTAACGTCTACTTTCATTTATAAATATTAAATTAACCTAAATCATTTGATTTTTATTATTTATAAATTAAATTATTTATATTAAACTATTAACTAATTATGAAAAAATAATTGTAGTTGCATTCCTTTTCACATAAAAAAAAATTATGAAAAAAATAAAACTAATATTTTTATTTAATATATTTTCATGTATCATCAACAAATAATGTTTAATGAAAAAAAAATTATAAGAAATTTAGTTATTTTCTTTATTGCACAGAAAAAAATAATACTCCATTTGTCTCATAAATATTGTCTTTTATTGACTTTTTTGGGTCAAACTTTTTAAACTTTGACTCTTGATTATTTAAATTTTATTAATAATAAAAATATGAAAAAATATTTTTTAAAAACTTCTAATCAAGTAGACTTTAGATATATAATTTATAAAATTTAATCATTTAAAATATTTAAAATAATTATAGTCAAAGTTTAAAAATTTTAACTTTCAAAATGTCAATAAAAGACATTATTTTTGGGACGGAAAAAGTAATAATAAATTCAGATCCCTTGTCTTGGAACTCAACTCAACTCAAAATTTTAATGATGCACAAATTCTATAGGCCTAAACCTAAGTTCATAATTTTTATAGCCCAAGTCTATAAAGCCCAAAATTAATTTTAATTTGGAAAATAAACGATCTATAGAATTTATCCCCAAGATACTGTACAATATACAATGATGCGGTATAAAATATATATGAAAAATAATGACATAATATGGTAATGAAATACAATTATAACATAATACAACAATAAATTATATTATTTTATAACAGACAATTTAAAAATATATAGAATGAGCAAAGGAAAAAAATAGCTGCTTGTTTTATTCTCTTTAATAGTTTCTTTTTACTTAATCGATGTTGAAATTTATTTTAGTGATGATTGTCGATTATTGATAATTTATAATTTTTTATTTAAATTTATTTATTTTATTTTAACATATTTTAATATATTTTGATAATTCTCAGTAATATTAAAATATCTTATTTAAATAGAGATAAAAATAAAAAAAATACATTTTTGACAATATATACTAATTCTTGATAATATTTTTATAAATCTCGATAATATTAAAATCACGTTTTGATTGATTAAAAAAATCAAAACCTTTTTGAATCTGAACTGACTGATCCCACTTCAATCAATAAAAGAACAAAATCGTAAAAATGGTTGTCTAAGCTTCACGAATCTCAATCATTTTCGATTAAAAAAGAGATTCACAATCACTATTATCATTTCTGGAAACAGGATCTCACGCGTTTTTTTGTCTTTCAGATTGTTCTGTCACATCCAAAACACATAATAGAGGAACCAGATCGCCGGAACTGAGTGACAGAGAAGGAGCGGATAGTTTGAACATGGCGACGGCGTCGTTTCACAACATCGAAAGGGCACACAAGATGTATCGAGAAGGCAGGTACGACGAAGCTATGAATTTCTACACGGAGGCGCTGGCGGTTGCCAAAACAAAGCTGCAAAAGATCGCTTTGCATAGTAACAGAGCCGCTTGTTACTTGAAACTACATCATTTCAAAAAGGTCTCTTCTTTTCCCTTTTTATCATCACACTGAATCGCCTTTGATTTTTTGCTTATTAGGGTTTAATTTTTAGTAATAATTTTGCTTCAGATTGGACTTTATGGATTCTGGGAATTCCGGAAAAGGTTGATTTTTACTGTTTTATTTCCACAATTTTTGGGGTTTAATATAATGGCTTTTGTGGGGTTTTATTTCTCCGTTTTTTAATGGATTAAAATGAAATTAGTGAAGCAAAAATTTAATGGACAAAAGTTTTTTTACTTGATTAGGAATGATGTTGAAACTGTTATTAATTCACAAATCCAAGTTTGTAATTTGTGGCAAAAAGTTCATATTTAGATAGTTTTGCTTTCAATCTAGATCCTTGTAAACTAGTCATAGTTTATTAATTATGGGGTTGTATTATGGAACTTTAATGGTGTTTTGGTGTTTGATGATGGTTATGAGCTTCCAAATACATGGAAAAACATAGATGATGTGGATGCATGACTTGCACACATATGACATGGATGATGTGGATATACCGGTGTCGGACACATACCCGTATTCAATATTCACACTCGACTACGAGTGCCATGTTTGACGTGGATGCATGACTTGCACACATATGACATACACATCACATTTCTCACAAGCTTACACATGCAGACGTGGAATTACATGTTTAGCAGAACCAGCCACAACTTATCAACATGTGAAATTAGCTCTGAGGATTAAGTTTTTCCGTTATCCACTATTTATATGTTATCCACTATTTATATATACGATTTTCTTTATATGTGTGGCATCTTAATGTGCTTTCTCTATTCATGGAATGAATGCACGGAGACTGTTATCTGCAAACTTATGTATTGAATTCAACCTTAGGCAGCAGAAGAATGTACCTCAGTTCTTGAGCTTGACAATAAGCACACTGGAGCTCTGATGCTACGAGCACAAATGCTAGTCACGCTTAAGGAGTACAATTCAGCCCTCTTCGATGTCAATCAGCTCATAGAGTTGGACCCCTCTTCGGAAGTTTATCATAACCTTCAAGCCCGTTTGAGGACACAAGTGGTATATCCCCTTATCTCTATTTTCTTGTTGATGTTTCTGTACTATATTCTTAATCGTTTGCTAGCTCAGTCTTTGGGAAAGCTATTACCGAAGTTGGTCCAATACTTCTGTCTTGAGCCGACTTATATTTGATGTGCTGGATAGTGGATGACTGGATTCCAGTCGAAAACTGAATTTTGTTTTGTTTTCTTTTCTTAAAGAGAGCCAATTGCTTGAATATCTTTCAGCTTGTACTTAATCGATTGCTTTCTCATTGTCATTGGGAAAGCTATTGCCAAATTTGTTCCACCAGTTCTGTTTTAAGCTGACTTGTATTAGGTATTCCGGATGTCAGTGTCTCAGTAGGAAAGTTTATTTTGTTTTCTTTGCTCAAGGAAAGGCACTTGCTCCGATACCTGAATCCGAATCCGAGTTGGAAGAAGATGAAGAACATGAGCAATCTTATACAATGGAGAAAGAAGTGAGTAAAAATGACAGAAAGGAACCCATGGTAGTATCAGCTGTTGGGACAGATCTCAATGCTGCGGAGCTTAACGAATATCCAGTTAAAGCAAAACTGATTGCCTCTGAGAAACTGGAGATCAAAGCATACGCTAAGCCGGAGACCGCTCTTCAGGAACCAAATGATAAGGATTCCAAAGGATGTCAAGTGGCTCCTAAATCCCAGGAATATTCAGGTCAGACTAATGTACCCCAAGGAGTTGCAGTTGCTGCTTCAGGAGAACAGGGCATAAAAAATTCCGAGGGATGGCAGGCAATCCCTAAACCAAAGGGACACTCAACTCTTGACTATGCCCGGTGGGACAGAGTTGAAAATGACTCCAGTGACGACGATGACGACGACGAAGACTCTCAGCCTCAGTATCGATTCAGGGTAAGAACTGTTGGCATACGATCAGTGAAGTGAAATGATGTCCAATTCCTAAAATCTTCACCATGAGTCTCCCATGTTGAGGAAAGTGTAGCTTCATCTACCATGCTTAAACATCCAAAGGCAGGGGCATCACATAGTACAGTTGCATCCCTGGTTTTGAGGTCTGCTATCATAGTGCCGTTCAAAAATTTCAGACAACCTCCGATAATTTGGAATTGTTCTGCACATATTAAGAGACGATCGTCATTGATTTCCGAGTCAGGTAACCATCATTTCCGATGCTGTAATTATTTACAAATCTCTATTCTGGTTTGCATTAGATGAACAACCATACACATCAATAGTTGTATAATTTTCTGGATGTCAATACATTAGTTATTTGTATATTTTATACGAATTTTCATTTATTTTATACATTAGTTATCCCAAGCTAAGAAATTAAACTCGTCGAACTTGGTTTGACTCAAAATTAATAATTTTATAATAATTTTTTTTAGAATATGAGGCATCGTTAAAATTCTCTTTTATAATCGACACTGAAACAAAATTCAATGTTGGGAAAAGAAAAAGAGTGACCAAAAATAGAATCCAAATAACCAAAAAGTTATTCTTACGGTATAAATACATAATATCCAATTTATTTTAGTTAATTTTAATAATTTTTTTTAATTTTTTTTATTATTATTTTATGTTAAAGAGATATTTTTTAGTGTATATATAATTTATAAACGTTAATAAATTATTATCGTATTTACTATCTAAGTTATACAAAATTCAAAATATTTTATTTTTATAATAATTTTATATTTATTTTATGTTACGCTGGTTGTTTAATTCATTTTATATTTTAATTATAATTTTTAATTTAATAAGTCAATTATTAAATATATTGCGATATAAATATTATATCAAAATTTTAATTCACTCATCAATTAAGATTAGTAATTTTAAACCGTCCTTCTCTTAATTATCAACAGTAAACAATAATTATCTCGAATTTTAAACCTTATACAATCTTATCCCTTAAACTTACAACTATAATTATTAAAAAACTAAGTATTTTTTTAAGTATTTTTTTTTTCTTTTTTAATTTTTATATAATTAATCCTAGATTTTAAATAAACATTGGACAGCAGCAGCTTGAGAATTATTTGAGATCGACCCGCAAATTAACGTAAACCGCCAAACACATTTTCCCGAGAAAGAAAATTATAAAGAACTGCGGGAAAATTCCCAAACTTAACTTTCTATTCGAGAGTCAAAATCAAGGTAAGATTTTTTTCAACTTTTTATTAAGAAAAATTGAGAAAACAATGTGGGTTATTAGCCTTATCACACACCCCCCCAAAAAAAAAATCCGAAGAGAAATAAATCTACAGGCGGAGAATCAGCCACACAATGACATTACCCACAAGTACAACATGTCGATACTCGGAGACCCCAGTTTTTAGCTTCGCTTGTCGTCCATAACCTCCACCTCACAATTTTATCATTTTGCCCAATTCCCAGATAAAAAAGATAAAGGTAATCCTTTTCGCATTTCTTTAGTTTTTCTGGGTTTCTTTTTTCTGTTCATTTTTCGTTCCTAATTCAGATGAACAGACTCTGTTTACAATGGTGATAGTTGTAGGAACAATGCCTTCCTTTTCTCTAGCTTCGTTTGTTAATTCGGGAACCCTTAATTCTACTTCTTTCATTAATTGTTTTCCTGAACCGGTTTCATCGTCTTACTATTCTTGTGTTAGAAGAGTTTCGTTGTCTAAGAGGAGTTTTAGTAGGAAATGTTTGTGTAAATACTCTGTGGCATCCACGGATTTTGTTGCTGAGGCAAACGATGCTTCTTCCTCTTCTTATAAAGATAGTGATGCTGGAATTGTTCTTAAACCTGCCCCCAAGCCGGTTTTGAAGTCTGAAGGGGCGAAAAGTGATAAAGATTTGTCTTGGAATGGTGAATTGAGCGAGGGTGAGGATGGGGGTAAAGAAGAGAATGAGAGGAGTAGAGTGATTGAGTCTTTAGGTGAAGTATTGGAGAAAGCGGAAAAGTTGGGAACTTCAAATGTAAATGTTAGTGCCCAAGTGAATAAAGGCAAAGTGAGTAGTAATGGTGGTGGTTCGAGCGGTGTAAAAAGGACTAAGACCTTGAAAAGTGTGTGGAGGAAAGGGGATAGTGTTGGGAGTGTGCAAAAGGTTGTTAAAGACTCTAAGGTTATTATTAATGATAATAAAGGAGGGGAGGAGAAGGTGGAGTCTCAAGGTGGAAGTGGTGCTGTGTCTTTGAGTTCTCCACAACCACCTTTAAGAGCTCAACCTAAGTTACAATCTAAGCCATCTGTAGCGCCTCCACCCGTGGTGAAGCGGCCGGTTATCTTGAAAGATGTAGGTGCAGGTCGAAAGCCAGAGTCTGATTCAGATGGGAAGAATAAAGAAAGAAAGCCCATTTTGATTGATAAATTTGCATCAAAGAAGCCGGTGGTTGACCCTGTTATTGCTCAAGCTGTCTTAGCTCCTACAAAGCCAGCGAAAGGTCCTGCCCCTGGAAAGTTCAAGGATGATTATAGGAAGAAAAATATTTCTCCTGGAGCTCCTAGGAGGCGCATTATTAGTGATGATGATCTTGAAATTCCCGATGAGGAGACATCAGAGTTGAATGTGTCAATACCTGGTGCTGCCACTGCAAGGAAAGGGCGGAAATGGAGTAAGGCTAGAAGGAAGGCAGCCAGGATCCAGGCTGCCAAAGAGGCAGCACCTGTTAAAGTGGAAATTTTGGAAGTTGGAGAAAAAGGCATGTCGGTAGAGGAGTTAGCATACAATTTGGCTATTGGTGAGGGGGAAATTCTTGGATCTCTGTACTCCAAGGGGATTAAACCAGATGGAGTGCAAACTTTGGACAAAGACATTGTTAAGATGGTGTGTAAGGAGTATGAGGTTGAAGTCATAGAGGCTGACCCTGTTAAGGTAGAAGAAATGGCAAAAAAGAAGGAAATTTTTGATGAAGATGACCTAGACAAGCTACAAGACAGACCTCCTGTTCTCACCATAATGGGTCATGTTGACCATGGGAAGGTTAGATGTAACCTTTTGCAAATAGAATTTCTCCCGTTCCTTTATGTCAATTTGAATTTAAGTAGGAAACTTATCTTAAACACTTGAGCTCCCTAATTTGTATTTTTGTTATTTATGCTTGGCAGACGACTCTTCTGGATTTTATTCGAAAAAGCAAGGTGCGCGGAAGCTTGATTAGTCTAATGCTCCTTGTGTATATTTTCATTTGAAATTAACAGGAACTTTCAGGTCATAGGACTTACTTGCTCTAGTTGTATTTCTCTCTCTCTCTCTCTCTCTCATTTCACTGCGGTGAGCAAGTGGTAGAATGATTCTCTGCATTGAATAATTAATAATTTGGTCAACTACTCAACTGATACTCAAAGCTTCACGCAATTACTAACTAGCAAAACACATTCATTATTAAACTGAAACCAGATTGCTGGCTATCTGTAGGTGGCTGCCGGAGAAGCAGGTGGTATAACACAAGGAATCGGAGCATACAAAGTTTCAGTACCAGTAGATGGCAAGTTACAAACATGTGTTTTTCTTGATACTCCTGGACATGAGGTAAAACGATACTAGGATCTTTCAGCTTTAAAGTTCTTTGTCAACTAGGAATGGCTTTTCATTCCTCTTCAGTTTGTTCTTAGTTGCTTGAGCAGCTAATAACCTTCACAATGATGCTATATGCTATAGTAAATTTTAAATGCAACCTGCTTGCATTATTGGATGATACCTATTACATGTTTCTGTAGGCTTTTGGAGCAATGAGAGCTCGTGGGGCCCGTGTAACTGACATTGTGGTCATTGTGGTGGCTGCTGATGACGGAATTCGTCCTCAAACAAAGGAGGCCATAGCTCATGCCAAAGCAGCTGGAGTACCAATTGTTATTGCTATAAATAAGGTGTGTTAATACTTGATTGTAAGGTCACTTTCTGTTCTGACAATCCTCTACGGGAATGTTTGGTGCTCTTAGGGTTGGCATTCAGATATAGCTAATATTATTCATTTTTCTGTAACAGATAGATAAAGATGGAGCTAACCCAGAAAGAGTAATGCAAGAGCTTTCATCAATTGGTCTAATGCCAGAAGATTGGGGTGGTGACATCCCTATGGTTCAGGTTTTATTCTTTATTGATATATCTTATATGCATCTTTTTTTATATATGTATTTTGTAGATGCTTATATTTTTGCACTTGCTATTACAGATCAGTGCTCTTAAAGGGCAGAATATAGATGATCTGTTGGAGACAGTAATGCTAGTTGCTGAGGTGTGTTTTATTGGTTATCCCGTATCTTGTCCATTTTGCTTTGAAATTCTTCCTCTCGCCTGTTACCAGTGTGTCTGTCAAAGTATGCAGCACATCCTTAGTTCCTTTTTCTTCTCTTTCTGTGTTTTTAAAGCATTTTGATTTTTCTCTTTACTTCATTTTTCTTTAGAGATAAGGATCAAAATTACACATGAACTTTGATCATATGTGCTTGAACTTTGGTTTGGTACAATTCTACACATGAAACTTTGATTTTAATTCAATTATACACATTTTAAAAATAAACACAACCATTTATTTTCATATTGGATAAATATAAATATTTGTATATGCAATATGTAAACGTAAAGTGATGTTTCGATGACAATGGTATTAGTGATTTGTGAAAGTTGAATCAAATCAAAACTTCACACATATACAATTGCACAGAATCAAAGTTCATGTATCATTTGCGCATTTTACCAAAGTTCATGTATGGCATTGATATCTATCCAATTTCTTTACAAACTAGCAACACAAGGAATGTCTCTCTCAAGGAATAAACGCTTTCGGAATTCTACTAATGGTTAATAAAATCACTTTCGAAATTTTGAGAAACAATAACTTCATTAATGCATAACAATTCAATATGATTTTAGGTCGAATTGGTGATCATTAAATAATACATCAGTTTTGGGGGGTCTAACTATAAGTGCACAAGTCTCTTGCTAATTGTTACTTCTCTTCACCTCACTTTTTTCAGTTACAAGAGTTAAAGGCTAATCCTGATCGAAATGCAAAAGGTACCGTAATTGAGGCAGGTCTTCATAAATCCAAAGGACCTGTAGCTAGTTTTATTGTGCAGAATGGAACCCTTAAAAGAGGTGATGTAGTTGTTTGTGGAGAAGCCTTTGGAAAGGTTGGTAAACTAAAGCAAAACACTTGTTTGTTCTAATATGAAAATTGTCTGCTTACTATATGGTATGTCAATGGTCAGGTGCGTGCTTTATTTGATGATAGTGGAAATCGTGTTGATGAGGCTGGAGCTGGACCCTCCATACCTGTACAGGTTAGAAAATCATCATGTTCAACACTTCAGCTTTTTATTTACCAGGCCTATCTTGACATATTGGAATGTAATTTCAACTACGTTTGAAACATGCTAATAAACCTGTTGCTCTAAGTAGAGTGCGTATATGGAAATTTTGTTGGATTAATTGCAGAATAGTTGTCATTTCGATATGCAACTTGATTCCATTTTGGACCCTTGTAGTTGGAATTCAGTGACACATATAGTGTGTGTGTGAGATAGTTAAAATTCCTCTGTATTTGAGGCTGCCAATATAACAGAAATGGAAGCAACAATTTTCTTCCCTCTTTTTAGTAATGCCTACCACCTTTATCTTTATCTTTAATATGAATCGCCTTAGCAAATTAGTTGCTTTCCTTGATTAAGGACTCATCAATCATGAGGCTGTAGCCTTTAGGGTATGCAATCATGCTATTTTTTTCACCATAGAACCGCCTGTCAATTCACAATGTAAATATAGTTGACGCTAATGCTGGGACTTGAACTTTGAAATGTCATCATAGCCTCAATTTTTCTATGGTTGCTTTAGCGGTACTACGTGCATTTTCTGTGAAGCATAATATTGTAGCTTAGTTGAAGTTGATGGATAAAATAGCAGAATAACCTCAGCTTCAATGAACTGGTGTTGGACTAAGGTGGGGAATCCTATGGTACTAGGACACAACTGTGAGTGGCAGGCAGAATAACCGCATATACCAATGTGTCGGACATGGTTACTTCAAGAAAAATGAAGAGTTGGAGCAACATAGGGGAAATCTCCTATCCTCTTCCCTCATCTCTACACTGGCTCTCACAGGCCTTTGATAATGTCATAAACTTAGGGCTAATGATTATGGGCCATCTATCTTGAAAGGTGCAATACATTGAAGAAGCTTGTTAAAGAAACTAGTTAAAATAGAATCATTTATGCATCCCTTGATTAAGATTAACTATTGTTGTTTAGGAAGAAAGACAATATTTCTAGTCGATCTAGGTAAATGTACTTTCTCTATGAATGTATTTTGTATGAGCAAAATATGAAATAGATTTATATTGCCAACATATTTTGAACTTAACCAGGAGTAAGTTGAAGCATTCTGTTGCATTCCTGTGCCATAGTTTCCATGAATTGGCTTTGTTTATCTAATTTTTACAGCAACACTAGGACTAGAGTTTCCCTAAGAGATGTGTGTATTTCTACAGGTCATTGGTTTGAATAATGTTCCAGTTGCTGGTGATGAATTTGAGGTTGTTGATTCCCTCGATGTTGCACGTGAAAAGGCAGAGGCATGTGCAGAGTTGTTGCGAAATGAACGTATGTCAGCCAAGGCTGGGGATGGAAAGGTCACTCTTTCTTCTTTAGCTTCTGCGGTGTCATCTGGAAAGCTTTCTGGGTTAGACTTGCACCAGCTAAATATTATTTTGAAGGTTGATTTACAGGTATGTACATAAGATTTACATGAAGGAAACAACATGCAAGGTTATATCACTCATAATGTTGTTAGTTTGAGTATGAGGAAATTTGAAAATGCATATGGACATGGCCCTATAGAGTACATGATTATGCTGATGCTAACAGGTTATTGGCCAGTTCTCCTCCTTTGTTCAGGTGAAAAGGGATAAGAGAATGAAACAAAAAGTGCTTTTGCTATACATAATATTCATATCAATTTTTGTGGGAGGAAATAAATATGGTTATAAGCCATCTGTTGAACTGCATAATTTTTATGCAACTGTTAACCCGTTATAAAGGGCTATGGTTGCATGATACTGATATGGTGCCAAAATAGAGTTTCTTCCTCCATGATGTTACCTAAAAGCTGAGGATAGCAAGCATAGGGAGTAGGGACACATATTATAGGAAAACTGAATTATACGAGCCAAACATTGGAATTCAAATAATGAACATGTATTCTTCATTTTACCTGAAAAAGGGACTTCTATATTTTTTTCATATAAAAAAAAACTTGTCATGGTGGATCATTTCTTAGATGGTATTCACTTATTCTAGTCCTTGATGCTTTTGCTGAGTGTTGATTTCATAAAAATAAATGAACATCCACAAACATTCTTGTTGACCTTTTCTATCTGCTTTCGTTGACCATTATAATTTGCCGAACTGTATTTGTTTTCCACAACTAGGGATCCATAGAGGCTGTCAGACAAGCATTACAGGTGCTCCCCCAAGACAATGTCACTTTGAAGTTTCTCTTGGAAGCAACAGGAGATGTAAGCACCAGTGATGTCGATCTTGCAGTAGCTAGCAAAGCCATTATTTTCGGATTTAATGTAAAGACACCAGGTTCGGTCAAAAGCTATGCAGAAAATAAAGGAGTTGAGATTCGGCTCTATAGGATTATCTATGAACTCGTTGACGATGTGAGGAATGCAATGGAAGGACTTCTTGAGCCTGTTGAGGTTAGTCTAATGTTTTAAGTGTTCATATTTATTTTATTTTATTTTATTCTTTTTTTTTTGGTGCGGGGAGAGGTGAGGTGTGGCTAAATGAAGCTCTTTAGCATTCCATTTGGCTCCCGGTTCAAAATGTACATTGATATATCTTATTGATCAAGCCTGGCCCTTGCTTGGAAGAGTAGAAAATGAAAAGGGGAATGGAGGGAAACCCAAATCTTATTGATTAAACCTTCAATCCTAATTACCCATATAAGCTATTTGCACGCTTTTGCTATACTTCTTTCTATGGCCATATCTCTTCAAATCTCTTGTGGTCATATTTTTTCTCATTACCTTGATCATATTCTTCTACCTGTATTGGTTGAATGTGTATAGAAGAATGCTGAGGCATTGGTCCTTCCCTCTTACACTTTAAAGCGTTGATGTTTTTGGTTCTTTTATGTTGTTCTTGTTTAGTCTCTAGTTCACTACACTAAACTGTGAATTTAGTTTGATCTGTTTTAAACTGAGAACTTAGAGGCTTTAAATTCTTTGAGTCTAGTACTTGCTTTTAAAGATTTGGAGTTGACATGTACTGCTTCTCTTTTGATAGGAACAAGTACCACTTGGTTCTGTAGAGGTTCGAGCTTATTTCAGCAGTGGCAGTGGTCGTGTTGCTGGATGTATGGTAACAGAGGGAAAGGTGGTGAATGGTTGCGGCATCCGTGTCATTCGAAATGGTCGCACAGTCCATGTTGGTGTTCTTGATTCATTGCGAAGGGTTAAGGAAATTGTTAAAGAGGTATGGTGTTGATTCCTAGTGCTGATTCTTTCTTTGTTTGCATTCTCCATCCTAAGCTCTCTTTAATGTGAAATCTAAATGCATGCTCTTCCGGTAAACTTTTCCTAGAAATTTTCATATATTAGATATTAGAGATCTGTAAATTATCTTATAATTATGCTTGGGAGGAGTTGATGGGTTTATATTCCGCCTAGTCATGTGACATAAAGATGGGAAAAAGAGAGTCAAAATAACATATCAAATTGCATTGACATAAAGATGAAAAAAAAGAGTCAAAATAACATGTCAAAGTTTAGATAAGCAGTGGGATAGACAAAATACTGAATTTTATGGTTGGGCTTGTTTCTATCCTTGACAATTCAAATTTTGTAAAGATAGGAACCTGCATTGACAATTTTCTTAGAAGCTGGTTGTTCTCAAAACTCAAAAGAATTTTGAATTATAGAAGGAACTTCGCTCGCAAGTTCATATTAATTATTTATTGCCTTGTAGTTTAAAGTGTTTTGCCTTCAAAACCTGAATGTTTAATGTTTGGGAAAGTTGGATTGTAGTCTTATCCTTCTAGATCATATTCGGAGATGTTTCTCCCAGAGATGCTGGGCTAATTATCATGCAAAATGGCGATATCAACATTAATATTTTATGTGTTCATACTAAATTTATCTGGTTGATAAATGATTCAAGTATTGATCTTGAAACTATTCAGGGGATGTGGAAATTTTCTTGGCTTTATATTAGTTTGACATGATCATTTGCTAATTTCTTCTCTCACAGGTAAATGCTGGTTTGGAGTGCGGTATCGGAATGGATGATTTTGATGAATGGCAGGAAGGAGATATCATTGAAGCCTTCAACACGGTCCAAAAGAAGCGAACACTTGAAGAGGCATCTGCTTCAATGGCAGCTGCCCTTGAAGGGGTAGGAGTTGAGTTGTAGAACGAAACAGGGTGCAAAACCAGATTATTTGGTTTTCATGACGGAGTCAGATTCCATGAAAGAGGCAAACCAACTTGTAGTTACTCTACTGCTGCTTTGGCCATTGCTTAGCTTGCATGATGTAAGAGTTCTCTCCACGAAATTTATTTCCAAATGCAGCGTCCCGACGTTATTGAGTTGCAGATTTTGCCATTGTTACTTACTTTCTTTGTATGTTATGCTGTATATATTAAGATCTCATTCCAGCTTTGCATTTGAAAAGACTGGTCGGTTAGGTTACATATTCCACAGGATTCAATGTAGAAAATACCTTGTATCATTTACCCAAAATGTGGGGAAAAGCAATATAGCTGATAAGTGTGGGATAGTGTTTTGAAACGTACTGGGGGAATCTGCTGCATTTCACTTCTGGTTAATAACTATGTATTAACAGGGCTAAGAAAACTGGATCGATTGGTTGAAATGAGTGAATTGTAAACTAGTGTTGAAAATGAAGGTTTGTCAAGATGAGATTCAGATAAAAAAATAAATTAATTCATTATGAAAAGATTACGTGTTTTGTTGCTACGTTTTCATTTTGTTAATATATTTTCTATTTTATTTTTATAATAAATTTAGCAAGGAAAAATATGGTAAGCACAACACACAATTTACAAATATTGCCTTCTATGTACCTCCACAAATTCTGTAAGGTTTCTTCCCTGCGTCTTCTTATATTCTAACCCCTACATAAATGAGCTAAGCCAGGACAAGAGTGAATGCAACTCTCTAACAACAGGGACAGTGAAGTATTATGTGTTAGACATGTTAATGAGAAGATAACAAGGCAAGTGATTAGGTGGGCAGGAGAAGTGTAAAGCCAAGGACTTTGGTTTTCTTCGTTATTATGTTCTGTTGATGCTGGTATGGTATGATTTGCACCGAGTTGAACCGTTTTAATGAATTGTTGACGAACCAAATAGTTGGTGTTTCGAGGAAAATGTCAATGCATATAATTTAGTTAGTTGCAAGAAACCCAAACTCAACAATGGAACTGATAAAAGAAGGGCCAAAAACGTGGCGGATTCACCATAAACCATGCCTTTTCAAATGAGATCAAAATGGAGAAAATCAACCACATCCCCACTCTTCACCATTCTATCATTAATTTGTCTTTCTTCCTCCTCTTTTCTCTCTTCACAATATTGGTTTTCCTGTTTACCTCTTGGAAGCTCAAAGCTGGTTCAATTCCAGCATTTTCCATTTGTTTTTAGTTATCAGAAGACAACAAGGATCCGGATTTGCTTTTGAACTCCATCCCCCTCTCCCTCTCTCTTGTCCCTGGTGACTGCTCCTGCTTTCCTTCCTTTTAACCTCTTGTATAGGTAATGTCTAGGCATAATGTCAACGAATGTTTCTAATGTTTGATTGGATTTTCATTCTGATCTTATTCTAAAGTATTTTAACCTTTAACATTCCGTTTAGAGTCAAAATGATTCATTCTATGGAATCAATACAATGTTATATCGATTTGTCATGTCATTTTAAGTTATTTACGATTAATTATATAACGGTTTTTATACTATTTTTGATAAAAAAAAATGAAACGTGAAAGAATATGAACCAAATTACTGTCTCGCATTTTCTGACATTATGTATAATTTCTAATATTTTCTACTTTTATGGCAGGCAAACACTTGGCCTGTCTTCTGCATCCCACTAGAAGTTGGAAATGGGAAGCAAAAAGGAAAATGACAGATTGTCTGAAACAAAACTAGAAGCTAAAATGATTGAAGCTATGAAGCAAAGGGCATCTGCAGGAACTCAAATGAAATCCTTCAACACTGTAATCTTAAAATTTCCGAAAATCGATGAGAGCTTAAGGAAGTGCAAAGCTGTTTTCCAGCAGTTTGGTATAGCCTTTCCTTCTCCTGCTAACTAAATGTTCTACAATTAGCAGATAAGTATTTCTAATGATCATGAGCCTAAACATGAAATTTTGTGTTACTATAAGTCCCCCCCTCCCCCCTGCAGAAACACACAATCCATTTTCCATCTGTCTGAACATAGACATGTCTTGTTGGTTACATGTTCCATTGTGTCTCTTTGTAGATGAGGATTCAAATGGTGCAATTGACCAGGAAGAGCTGAAAAACTGTTTCCAACAGCTTCAAGTTTCTTTCACAGACGAGGAGATAACCGATCTCTTCAACGCCTGCGATATCAATCAGAACATGGGAATAAAATTCAATGAGTTCATTGTACTTCTGTGCCTTGTCTATCTTTTAAAGGACAATGCTAATGGACATGAATCAAGAATGGGAATGCCGAATTTGGAGGCCACATTCGAAACTTTCGTCGATGCATTTGTGTTCCTAGACAAGAACAAGGACGGTTTTGTCAGCAAGAATGAGATGGCTCAAGCGATCAATGAATCCGGGGACCGTTCGTCCGGGAAAATAGCCATGAGAAGATTTGGTCAGCTCTGTTACGCTATGACAAAGACTACATACATAACATAACATACACAAACTCAAAATTCACATGTCCATACCATATGTGCATTTAGGTACATACGAAAGTTAAGGCTGATTAACTGTACTTGTGTGGTTGCAGAGGAAATGGACTGGGATAACAACGGATCGGTGAGTTTCAAAGAGTTTCTTTTCGCATTCACAAACTGGGTCGGAATCGATGACGAGGACGAAGATTAGACAAAGATGAACAAGGAACTGTCTGAAATCTGAATCAACATAAAACATACACTAAACTATGATAAGATTGGTAGCTAGCAGCCAAGTCTCCGTTGTTTCTTTATCTATTTGTTTCTTTTTTCTTCCAATAATGGTAATATGAATGAATGCTCAAGTTGAAATACAGACATATAGGATAAGAATTTACCTTCTTATACAGACATACAGACATATGAAGAGATTTTAAGAGATGCAAGGACCTCCGATACCCCTCGATCCATCCCTCCTTGAAAAATCTATCGTGCTCAGATCCTCCGTCTTTTCCGGTATCTCTATTTATAGGCCACACTAATGAAATTTTAAATTAATAATTCAAATAAAAGTAATATAGTTTTATTTTATAGTGATCTATTTTTGAGTACGCGTTTCGTACTTAACCGCATCAACGTATAAACCAAGATTTAGGTGCTTCATTTTGTATAAACTTTTTTTTTCTTTTTTTGTAAGGTGTCGATTGTCTGTATTAGTTGAATCTTATCTTGAACAAGAAATGCATGATGCAAGTTGCAGGAAGATAGTTATAGTGTTCTCATTCCTATAAACCATATTTCATTAGAATTTTAATATGTGAAAGTACCAAACTCTACATAAGAATATCTGATGTATGTGAAGTTACTACCATCCAACATGTGCTATAATATCGAAACTTTAATTCGGTTCGATTGTACATATCGAATTTCGAGTCTGATTTAATCATACACATAAAAACTAAAAGATAAGAAAGTCTGTTTAGTAATTAACAAGAACTAGCTATTAGCTAAGTAAGCTGTGATGAAATGATTGTGGCAGCAGATGTAGTTGCAGAAGATGTATCTGCAAAACGTGATTAGTCAGTTCAAGCATGTATGCATCATGAAATGGCATGGCCATGGCTCATATGTTCAATTCTAATATGTATGTAAAAACTAACCAGGAGGAAGGGTCTCCATGTACAAAGTAGCTTGCAGCCACTAGGAGATAGCAGAAAAGTAGCATTACACCTTTGAAGTAATTAGAAGTTCCTTCCTGTGCAAATTGCAAATGCAAACATGTATGTTAAAAACAGTCATGAACATACATACTTGCATACCTACATACATACCTGCGTCATGAAAGCTACAAAAAGAACAGTCATGAACAGAGTTGCTGTCTCGAAAAGTTGAAAGTTCAGGTCCACGGGACGCCCGAATATCCATCCGGTTACCACACAAAAGGGAATCTATGGTATATCAATAAAAGAAATAACAAAACTGTTGAAATACCTTTGTATATGTACACAAATATGAAGTGTATTCAAATGAAAAAACACCTACTATAAACATAGAAATCTGGGTTGATGACCCTATTGCCACTCCCAAAGACACATCCTGCAGAAAAGAAATACTATATGTAAATATATTGCAAATGTTAAGCTATACAAATTAAGTTTTTGCAAATGAGAAAATAAGTCTCTTACAAGTTTGTTTTTCATGGCAAACATGACTGAAGTGGTAACTGCAGCTGTGTTTCCACCTATTGGGAGCAATATAACACTAATGAAAGAAACGGGTACACCCCAAGCAAGAGATGTTCCCTGCAGAAACATATACATATAGTCAAAAAGAGAAACCAAGGCCATATCACAAGATAACACTTATACTACCTCAATGGCATCAACCCATATTCCGAAAGGATCGAAATTGCAGCTGCTGTGATTCCAAGCCAGATCACCGATTCCCATTTAGCGATCTCGGGAGCTGCTTCTTCGTGTTCATCACCATCTATGATCTCTGCAGTCCTACTTCCTCCCTGATTTTATGTCGTCTAATTAAAACATCAAAAGAATGGGAAGTGAAAAGAGAAAAGTAAATATTGTCGGCTATGATGGATAATCACCAGGTCATTTAGATTCTTTAACTGGAAAATGATGGAGACAAGATAGGCTAGAATCAGGACACAGCTACTAACTCTTGAAAGAGCCAACTCCGATATCCTGAAATGCACTTCGGTGCCGGTGCTGTGGAGGGATGCTGGGAAAAGTAGTCCCATCATTGCCATCAACAGCAGTCCTGAATTCACAGCAGCCATTTCCTTGTCGAAAAACTGCACCTTTCTAACAATCCCACCGGAGAAAAACGCCATCCCGAGAACGAATAACAAGTTCGACAAAAGTGAACCAAGCAATGACAGCTGAACTACACGAATCCTTCCGGTTCGTAGTGCATAAATCGATATGATAAGTTCTGTTGCATTTCCGAATGTAGCATTTAGAAGACCCCCAACTGCAAATTTCATCCTAAAATTTAAGTGCACATAAATATACATATATAGTATTATATACACATATATAACAGTATACATACCTGTAGGGCCACTGTAAAACGCCAACTGCCTGTAATAAGAGGAGAACAATGAAAACGTTAGCTGCTGAAGCGGAGGCTGAACTATATTTACAGGGAAAAAATATTATAATCGAGTCCTTACTCTGTAGTATAACCCAACCGCTCTGCCAATGGCATTATCCCCAGTAAACCAAGAATAAAGACCCAACCCTGTAAATGAATGCGAATCAACTGATCAGCGAGCAAGAACATTGATTTATATAACAGCAGTTATGTGTAATAAAATAAACAAATGAAACTCACGTCTCGATTAGTCTTCTTCTGGACAAGGATTGCTAGAGGTCCGAAGGGAATCAGCACGTTGAATTTCTTTGATAAAATTACAGTGTATACACTCTTATATATGACAGATCCTATATGTTTCTTATCGCCTTCTTCCTCCAATCCTACAGAGAATGCTTGAACTCTTCTCCGTTCAGCTTCGGCTTCCGTTGCTTCTGGATCATCAATGTCTTCATCAACCACATGAACGTACCTTTCGTCTCCCGATTCCATCTCCTTCGTTAATCAATTAATCGGTTAGTTAGAAATCAAATCAACTCGGCACTAAAAAGGACTGAATTCAATGCAATGCAACATGCAATTATTAATGCAAGGACATGATGAACTGATTAATCAACTTACTTTAAAATGGGACATAAACTCTAATATTTGCAGCTTGTAATCCATCACCTTTTACTTTAAAAAAATAGTTCTCAACCCCCAAGAACATATAGATTCAGTTCATTGGTTTCATAGGTAGTTTTCATCAATGAATGTCTATATGTCTATTTTTCGGATTTTCGAACACGACTCCATGTGTTCTCAGACCACCACACCCACTTGCAGCACACCAACAAAAACCAAGCTTCAAACCACCTAATCAATCTTAAAAGAACAAGATTTACCACACAACAAAAAGCAAAAAGCTAACATGCTTAACTGAAAAAGAGAACAGTTTTACATAAACAAAGAGATTTTTACTAAAAATTTTACAGCTTTAGGTTCACAGAATACAAGCCACGCGTTTCCTTACATAACTCCCACTCCTACTTAAACTCGAGCTCAAATCAGTCCCTAAAATAAGCACCCTTTACCGTTAGCTTGCTGAATTAGTCAACAAAATCAAAAGGGCAAAACGAACAACTGAACGACAGAAGTATGTAGTTATTTGAAACAACTTCATGGATGTTCATGCAGGACGTGCATGCAACACATCAATCCACTATATACACACATATATTACATATGTTTTATATATAATATTCATGCATATGAAAGATGGAATGGTTAAGGAGAATGTTTTTACAGATATCTGCCACAGCAAAGGAATGATGAATCTCCCTCAACCACGTTCACACTTGTGCTGCAACAAAAACACCTTGGAGGATCTACCTATCTATATATATATACACACACATATACAAAGGACTATGTATGTATGTATGTATGCCCAATTTTTATTTAATTACTAAACTCCTTTCTATTACTATATCTCCCATTCAGATTCAATTATTTCACATTCAATCTTTCACAACAGATACAAAAACCAATCTACAGAATCTTAGACAGACATTATTTTTACCATTAATCTAAAAATAAAGACAAAGACCTCTACTGTCCATCCCCACCACCAACACATTAATTTAGTTACTTCTCAATTATGATCAGCCAGCTAAGTTGAGACCCCATTCTTTTGCATAAACAAGAAACAGTAGCATCTCAGTTAAACATCAGGGTTCCAGTGAGCTGAAAATGATTGCATACATAATGCAAATACAAAACATTCATCTGAGACTATTGTTGAAACATCTTTGTTTTCTTACAATTTAGTTGTCCTCTTCCCTCCTCAATCGGTACCCACAGGGCCATACTGTGTTATTAATGCTGAAAGAAACTTAACAGTAAACCAGAAGAATATTAGAAAAAAATTCTTACAAGTTTCTTCTTTGCCCATCATGTCATGATCCATTTTGCTATCACTCCAGCTTCTAGTACTAAATAAGAAGAATTAAAACGAAGAAGAAGATAGAAAAAACAGATAGGAGAAGAAAAAAAAGTCAGAGGGAAAGAAACATAAAGAAAGAGAGACAAAGAAACCAGATTTCATTCCATATTTTCGATATTTTCAAGAATTGGAGAAATTCTGCCGCGGTTAAAATAAAAGTCATATAAAATTTTAGTCCGTCATAAAAATTTGTACACAAACTTCTATCTAAATGATAAATAATTGAATTATAATATAAAAATTTATGTAACTATAAAATTTTTATTTAATTACGTAGTTATACTAATTCTTATAAATTAATAAGTGTCTCGTTTACATTTTTAATATTGTGTTTATTTGTTATTTTTACATATGTTCATGTTTTTTTAATGATTGTGAAGATTTTCATTTAACATTCGCGAACATTTTTGTTTATATATCTATTATCATGTTCACATATATCTTCGTTAAGATGGTAAAATTACACCACTAATTCTTAAGTATCTTAAATTTTGTAGTTTCAATTTTTTTTGATAAATGAATGTCGCGACCTCTTTTGAAAAACGCGGTTTTTAAGGTGAAAAAGTTCGACGATAAGTTTTAAAAAAATGAATAATCAAACTTAATTTTGAAAATCCCAAATTTTAGAAGAATCTTAATTAAATTTGAAAAATTTTGACTTGGAGTCGCCACCGGCCACTTAGGTAGGCCAGACACCATAAAAATAAACCAGAGATGCATTTTTAAAAAAACGGTTGGGTTCGGGAGTCGGTTACGTGTAAGGACGGCCCTTACAAACGCCCAAAAAATTGGTACCTTTTAAAAACATTACGTGGCATTTGACATTTCGGAGAAAGATATTAATTTAATTTTCCATTGTTAAACGAACATTATTTAAATTTGGATATCCTTTTGATTTAGAAGTTATACTACATTTAAACTTGAGTTAATCGAGACGTCCTCTATATAGGAAACCTCACCCAAATTTAAAAGAATATAACTTCCGCCTCAAAAGGCTAAAGTAAAATGCATGATTATTCTTTATCTTGTTCATTTTAAGTTCTAGTCCTAAAATAGGCTCCATTACTTAAGTTTAAAACCTAAATTACTAGTGTTACTAGTTATTTACCTATTCATTTTTAATTCTAAACTTAAGTTTTTATCAAAATTCTAGGTTTTTAATAACACATGAATTCGATGCCAAGGTACACTCTCTAGGTCAGCATCTTAGTGCGTCAAAACACTAGCCTCTTTAGTGTATCCGAGACATATGATTCACATGTTATGTTACTAGATTTTCTCCCTAATTAAATCAAATTAATTAATTTAAGTGACTGACCCTAAAAAAGCACTAGATTAATTAACCTAAGTCATTTAGGTGACCTCCCTAAAGCATGCTATGCAAGACAACATAAAATAAAGTAACACGTGATAAAGGAACTTCAAATTTTATTAGAAACATGGTACATCATATTACATCCAAAATTTCTCTTTCACATGAATACAAAGGGACTTGAATGAAAAAGATTACAAGGGATTCGGAGACAAACCTTGAACAAAGGATAAGACTTAAATTAAATGTGATTAAACTTTAAAGCCTTTAGAAAATTTTAATTAAGTTAATTAATTAAATCTTTCTTAACTTCAAATTTTAAATCTTAATTAAAGTCTTAGTGAACTTTCGGTTCAAAGGTTTAATGAGGATGGATTGAATTTAATTAAGTTGATTTTTAAATCTTAACTTAGAAACTTTAAATTAATTAAAAGTTCTTAATTAAAGTAATTTCTAACTTTTAAGAATTTAACTTAATTAAAGTTTGATGAAATTAAGGTATATTAGACTAAATAAATTTTAAATCTTAATATCTTAGAAAATTAATTAAAATTAATTAAATTAATTAATTAAAATTATCTTCCAATTTTTAAAGAATTAAAGCCTATTTAAAGTCTAAGTTGGGTGAGTATTTTGAGGCTTAAGGGCAAAAACTAGGCCTAATTTAGTTTAATTTTAACACTTAAATTTTTTAGGAATTAATTAAAATTAATTAGGATAATTAATTAAAATTATTTCCTAAGTTAAAGAATTAAATTAAACCTATTAGAGTCTAATTTTTAAGGCTTAAGGATTAAATTAATTTATACTAGATTTTAAGTAGGTTAAATTAATTTTTAAGTCTTCCTAAAAAATTAACTAAGTTCTAATTTAGGACTTAATTATTTTTTAAAGTCTTAAAATTAATCTTTACTCTAATTAAATCTAAAATTAACTTAACCTAAAATTTAAGGGTTTAGGGGCTTGAGGTCCTAATTGAGTGATTTCTAGAGGTTCGGGGACTAATTAGGGTATCTAAGGACTTAATTGGATTAATCTAGAAGGTTTAGGACCTAATTGAGGTTATAGAGGACCTAATTGAATTAATCTAAAAGGTTTAGGGACCTAATTGAGGTTCTAGAGGACCTAATTGAATAAATCTAAAAGGTTTAGGGACCTAATTGAGGTTTTAGGGGACCTAATTGAATTAATCTAAAGGTTTAGGGACCTAATTGAGGTTCTAAGGGACCTAATTGAATTAATCTAAAGGTTTAGGGACCTAATTGAATTAATCTAAAGGTTTAGGGACCTAATTGAGGTTCTAAGGGACCTAATTGAATTAATCTAAAGGTTTAGGGACCTAATTGAGGTTCTAAGGGACCTAATTGAATTAATCTAAAGGTTTAGGGACCTAATTGAATTAATCTAAAGGTTTAGGGACCTAATTGAACTGATCTTAAAGTTTTAGGGACTAATTAAGGCTTTCTAGGACTAAATTGAGTGATTTCTAAAACCTTGGGGCTAGAAAGGGAAACGGCTCAAAGTTTAAGGACCTGAAGTGTAATTAGCCCATATTCATTTAGAAACGCGCGGATCCGGGTTGAACCCGGATCCGACCCGCGTGTTTAAGCTGTCCAAAATGGCAGCGTTTAGCCACCTAATAAAAGCCCTAAACCGAGTTGGCTCGGTCATTTGAACCAAGGCCAACTCGGTGCAACTCAGAATCCTCTGAGAGAAACACCCTAAACCTAGAAACTTAAGCCTAGATAGATCAAAACCAAGCATTTTAGGGGGGTGTTCTTCATGTTCTTGGAAGAACATGAAGAACACCATGGATGTTCATCACAACCGCCGCGAGGTCAGCCGTATGATCCGAAGCGCCGCCGTGGGGCGTCGCTCCGGCGAGTTCTCCGGCCACCGAGTCGAGACCTCCGACCGATCTCCCGTCGTCGTTTCCGACACCGGAGAGGGTTTCCGACGCCGGTGAGCCGTCCGGTGAACCTAAAACCCCCTAAAAACAGCCAAAAACCTCAGATTCAAGCCCTAAAACCGATCCTAACACCCCTAAAACATCGGCCACCTGAAAACTTCCCAGAAACCAAAGATCAAAACACTTTAACATCAAAGTCTAACGGCCACCAGATTCAAGTCACTAAACAATCTGAAACAAAGCGAAATCAAGGCTAAAAGCTTACCTCAGACGTTAACTGCTGGTCACTTCCCTTCTCCGATCGAAATCCACCGATTCTAGCTCCTCAATTTCCAAATCCGATTGCCTCCTCCTTAGCTTCACTGCCGATTAAACTCTAAAATCCTCCCCAATTCAAGTGACGGTTCAATCCTTAAAAAGGATTGAATCAGAGTCCTAATCCTAGTTGAATCCAACACTCACCTGAATCTAATCCCCAATCAAACTCAACAACTAATCTACTCCCGCAAGAATCGGCCGATCAAGCCCCTGTTTCTCACGTTTCTGTTTCGCAATTTTTCAGTTTTTTTTAATATATTATAATATTATATTATTATATATTATTTATTTAATATTTATTATTTATTATTATTATATTCAAAATCTTCGTGTTGACAGCTGCCCCTCTTTGCTCAATGCTGCGGAGCAGGAGATGGGCAAAGACTGAGAAACACGAATACTACACCTGAAGCTTGAAGATAACTCTTCAAACTTAACATCATGCCTGGAGGACTTACTGATGACCCGGAGGATTTAGTAGTAGAGTATGGAGCTGTTGTAGTGCGAAATTCTCTATACGTAGGCGGTGAAACTTGACGAAGTTCCTCTGGACTCACGCCAAAAGGCTGCCGGTAATGGACTCACGTCGAAAGACTGCCGGTAATGGACTCACGTCGAAAGACTGCCGGTAATGGACTCACATCGAAAGACTGCCGGTAATGGACTCACGTCGAAAGACTGCCGGTAATGGACTCACGTCGAAAGACTGCCGGTAATGGACTCACGTCGAAAGACTGCCGGTAATGGACTCACGCCGAAAGGCTACCGGTAATGGACTCACGCCGAAAGGCTGCCGGTAATGGACTCACGTCGAAAGACTACCGGTAATGGACTCACATCGAAAGACTGCCTGTAATGGACTCACGCTGAAAGGCTGCCGGTAATGGACTCACATCGAAAGACTGCCGGTAATGGACTCACGTCGAAAGACTGCCGGTAATGGACTCACGTCGAAAGACTGGCAGTAATGGACTCACGCCGAAAGGCTGCCGGTAATAGACTCACGCCGAAAGGCTGCCGGTAATGGACTCACGTCGAAAGACTACCGGTAATGGACTCACGCCGAAAGGCTGCCGGAAATGGACTCACGCCGAAAGGCTGCGGGTAATGGACTCACGTCGAAAGACTGCCGGTAATCTGAAATGTCTTTTCTCGAAATCTTTTCTCGTCCTGATTTGGATTGCTTTGTCAACCTGTAAATTAACAACAAAGATAACTTGAATGCATGAGTTAGAATGTTTTACCATGTGGATGCCTAACCCCTATAATGCATGAGTACGACCTTGAAAGGCAAGTATTATCAGTCAGTTTGCCACTCTAAAGGGGCTGATCGACTCTTCTCCTCCTTTCTGCGTTCGGGGTTTTTCATTTAACACGGCGAGGGTGAAGCTTTCTCTTTAAAAGCCATTCCGAGGCGTTCTTTCAAGACAAATTTCGTCTAAAAATCGGAACATGTTTGTACTCCGTCCGGAGAAACAAATCTTACCTGTAATCTTGAAACATAATAATGCCAAAAGACCTTCTGTACTTATTCATTCATGTTAAATTATTAGTGTGATGCTTTGGACAAAATTGAGGGCTCAAAATGAAGGGAATGAGTCTTTTATTAAAGTCTGTTCATAGATCCAATATAACAAACAAGGCAAAAACAATTCAAAGGGAAAAGAAAGGAACAAAATGCAAATTCCCGAACGCTCATCACATTCGTTCATCCAGGCCTTTTTCCGAGATATAGATTCAAAAATGAGCTACTCGTCTAGCCATCTTTCAAATGAGGATCTAACTTTACACACGTGAAGATCCTTCCATATTGCTTTGGTAACTGAGAAACACGAATCATTGGATGCCTACTTTATTCATCTGGGCCGCCATTCCTGGTTTTCGACCCAGACCCTCCGTTGGTATCGAGACGCCCTTTACGGGTTTTCATCTCGACCCCTTCTTTCTTTTAGTCATCTTTTTTCATGAAGCGCCCTTTCGGGTTTTCGCTTCATTTTTCTTTTCTCTATTTCTTTTTTTTTCCAAATCTTTTTCTTTTCCTTCAAGCGTAGTATCTCTTAACTGAATCAGAATTTACAGGTTTGCCTAACTCTTTTCCATCCATTTCAGTCAAGATCAGTGCGCCTCCAGAGAAAGCCTTTTTGACAACGTAAGGCCCTTCCCAATTCGGCATCCATTTTCCCCGAAAATCTCGATGTATGGGCAAGATCTTTTTCAGTACCAGATTCCCTTCTCGGAATACCCGTGGTCGAACTTTCTTGTCGTAAGCCCGGATCATCCGTTTCTGATACATTTGGCTGTGGCAGATAGCTTTCAACCGCTTTTCTTCGATTAGATTTAACTGATCCAAACGAATCTGTATCCACTCTGCATCACTTAATTTTACCTCTGATAATACCCGAAGAGATGGGATTTCAACTTCAAGAGGTAGTACGGCCTCAGTACCGTATACTCCCGTATGGTGTTGCCCCGGTGGATGTTCTGATCGAAGTCCGATATGCAAATAAGGCAAAAGGAAGCCTTTCATGCCAATCTTTGTAAGTTTCAGTCATCTTGGATATGATCCTTTTAATGTTCTTGTTTGCTGCCTCAACAGCTCCATTCATCTTTGGCCGGTATGCTACTGAGTTGTGATGAATTATTTTGAACTGCTCACAGGTTTCTGCTATCAATCTATTGTTGAAATTGGTAGCATTATCCGTGATGATCCGCTCTGGTAGCCCATACCGACAAATAATCTCTTTCTTCAAGAACTTGCAAACTGTTGTTCTTGTAATGTTAGCATAGGAGACATCTTCTATCCATTTAGTGAAGTAATCGATGGCTACTAGGATGAAACGATGCCCATTTGAAGCCTTGGGGTGAATCTGCCCGATTACATCTAATCCCCAAACAGCAAAAGGCCAAGGCGAATTCATCGTATGTAGCGGTACTGGCGGAGAGTTAATTTTATCTGCATAGATCTGACATTTGTGACACTTTTTGGCATACTCTATGCAATCCTCTTCCATTGTAGTCCAGTAATATCCGTATCTCATTATCTTACGTGCCATCGAGAGACCATTAGCATGCGTTCCGCAGATTCCGTCATGCACCTCTTCCAAGATACTTTTTGCCTCATTGGCATCGACACATCTTAGCAACACTTGATCTCTGCTTTTTCTGTACAAGACGTCACCATCCAGTACGTATGCAACAGCCATTCTTCTGATCGTTCTCTTTTCAACATCGTTAGCTCCAAACGGGTAAGCTTGAAACTTGACGTATTGCAGAATGTCAAAATACCAAGGATTGCCATCTTCTTCTTTCAAGTTGCAGCAATGAGCATATGTTTCATAGCTCTGCATCCGGATTAACATCATGTCTTCAGGTCTATTTGCTTGGAAGACTGAGGCCAGTGTAGCTAAAGTATCTGCCATCTGGTTGTCTTCTCTAGGAAGGTATACGAATGTCACTTCTTCAAATTCTTCAATTAATTCTAGAATCAACTTTCGATATTCTACCAACTTCGCGTCTTTGGTTTCCCATTCTCCACGTAGTTGATAAATAACTAAAGCTGAATCCCCGTATACTTCCAAGGCTTTTATTTTTCGATCTATGGCAGCCTTCAATCCCATGACACATGCTTCATATTCGGCCATATTATTAGTGCACAAGAATTCCAACTTGCTCGTGAGAGGGTAATGTACGCCATCCGGAGATATTAGCACGGCTCCGATTCCCCTTCCGAGGGCGTTGACTGCCCCATCGAAATATAATTTCCATTTTTTTGTTTCTTTGTTTTCTTCGACGGAGATAGTCATCATATCCTCATCGGGAAAATCGAAGTTTAGAGACTCATAATCATCAGAGGCTCTACTCGCGAGAAAGTCCGCTATGGTACTTCCCTTGATTGCCTTTTGGCTGACATATACTATGTCTAATTCGGATAGCAGCATTTGCCATCGAGCTAACCTTCCAGTTAACGCGGGTGCTTCCATTAAAAACTTCAAGGGGTCGAGTTTCGAGATCAACCACGTGGTGTGGTATAGCAAATATTGCCTGAGCCGACGAGTAACCCAAACGAGTGCACAACACATCTTTTGGATAAATGGGTATCGTGCCTCGCATTCGGTGAATTTCTTACTCAGGTAATAAATTGCCCTTTCCTTCTTCCCACTATCATCATGTTGCCCCAATACACATCCCATAGAATTCTCGAACACTGCCAGGTAAAGAATTAATGGTCTCCCAGGAACTGGTGCTACCAATATTGGCGCGTTGGATAAATATTGTTTGATTTTATCCAATGCTTCCTGACATTCATCATTCCATTCGCCCGGGTTGTTTTTCCGAAGCAATTTAAAAACGAGATCGCACCTATCGGTCAACTGAGAGATAAACCGAGACACATAGTTTAATCTCCCAAGGAAACCTCGAACCTCTTTCTGTGTCTTTGGAGGTGGCAAATTCTGAATTGCCTTGACCTTATCAGGATCGATTTCGATGCCCCTTTGACTGACAACGAAACCAAGTAGCTTGCCAGATGTAACCCCGAACGTACATTTATTAGGGTTAAGCTTCAGCTGATACTTCCGTAGCCTTTGGAACAACTTTTTCAAATCCTGCACATGTCCATCTTCTGTTTGGGACTTAGCTATCATATCGTCCACATAAACTTCGATTTCTTTGTGCATCATGTCGTGAAAGAGTGTCACCATAGCTCTCTGATATGTGGCCCCGGCATTCTTCAACCCAAAAGGCATAACTTTATAGCAGAACGTGCCCCAGAGTGTGGTAAAAGTCGTCTTCTCCATGTCTTCCGGATTCATCTTGATCTGGTTGTAACCCGAGAACCCATCCATGAAGGAGAACCATGAATGCCCCGAGGTATTATCCACTAGGACATCAATATGAGGTAGAGGGAAATTGTCTTTCGGGCTCGCCCTGTTCAAATCCCTATAATCCACACACATTCGTACTTTCCCGTCTTTCTTAGGCACGGGGACTATGTTCGCTACCCATTCTGGGTAGGCTGCCACTTGTAGGAAGCCTACGTCAATCTGCTTCTGAACCTCTTCCTTAATTTTCAGTAACATCTCAGGTCTCAACCGTCTGAGTTTTTGTTGTATAGGCTTGCAATCTGGTCTGATGGGCAATTTATGGATCACGATGTCAGTATTTAAGCCCGGCATATCTTGATAAGACCATGCGAAGACATCTTTGAACTCTCGCAATAAGTCTATCAACTTTTGTTTTGCCCCTGGTGGGAAAGCTGCACCGATCATAACTTCCTTTTTCTCTTCTTCTGTACCCAGATTCAGAGTTTCTATTTCTTCTTTGAGGGGCATGATTTTCTTGTCCTCCTGCTCCACCAACCTTAACAATTCTTCAGGAATCTCGTAGTCTGCATTGTCTTCACACTCATTGACTTTGGTTAGACAAGAGATCCTTTTCGAATCTATTTCGGGCTTAGGCTCGGAATCATGCATGTGATCATTGTTCAGAGGCCTGCAAAGAAGAATTTGTATAGTTGGATGGGAATAGAGAAATGAATACGGATGAAATGAATGAAGCGAAATGAAAGAAAAAAGAGAAAGAAAAAAAGTTTGCCATTGTTGAAAGGGAAAAAGCATCTTTATTTGTTGGATGAAAAACATGAAAAGCCCTTTACAGAAAATTCCCTACACTCGCGGGCAAAAGTATAGGGAGGTTTATGGCATTACTCTGTTTTATAAACTACAGGTAAATCCTCTATAGTCCAGTTGTTCAGAGTTTCGCCTAGGAGGCATGGACGAATCCTATCCAGCATATTCATCTTTGGGCCCTCGGAGATCCCTCCTACCATTAATCCTTCGAAGGCTTCCCCAAAGATTTCCTCTTCTTGCAATCTGATGGCTTCCAAGCGATTCTTCTCCGCCTGTTCTGTGACATTCATATACCCGTGGGAGATGAAGTCGATTTTTATGCTCAAAGATGTCGACTTCTTGGCTGCAATTCTTCCATGTTTATTCCAATATGCCTCGATCGAGAAGCCTAGCCCAGCTCGCCCTTTCTTCATGACTACAGGCCTCGGGCATAAGCTCCCTTGTAGTCTTCTTCCTAGCCCTTTTCCCGCTTTGGCTCCCTTGCCGAGGGTCTGTTTGACGGTCATCTCGGTACAATTCGAAAGCTTTGGACAAGGGAATGTCGCACCTTCGGCGACAAATGCAACATTGATAAATTCTAAGGCCCGGAAAGAACACTCTAAAGCTTGTTCATTTGCTTGCACATACGGTGTATCTGTAGAGACAGATGCGATAATGTCTTCCTCTGCCCCAACACATACGAGCTTGCCATCTACTACAAATTTTAGCTTCTGGTGTAGTGATGAAGGCACTGCCCCGGCAGAATGAATCCAAGGTCGGCCGAGCAAACAATTGTAAGTGGGCTTAATGTCCATTACAACAAAATCTATGTTGTATACGGATGGCCCAATCAGCAACGGGACTTCAATCCGTCCCAACACGTCTCTTGTGGTCCCATCGAAGGCTCTGACCATATTCTGATAATTCTTCATATGTGTGACATCAATGGGCAACCTTTGTAGAGTTGCTATGGGTAACACATTCAAAGCGGAACCGTTATCAACTAAAACTCCCGACACCACATGACCCTTGCAGTGGGTCGTGATATTTAAGGCTTTGATAGACCCCATTCCTCCATCAGGGATCTCATCATCAGTGAACGTTATGTAGTTGTCTGAGGTGATGTGATTAACGATTCGGTCTAATTTGTTCACTGATATGTCCTTCGGGACAAAAGTTTAATTTAATACTTTCAGGAGGGCGTCACGATGCCCCTCCGAGCTTAATAGTAAGTCGAGGATGGAGATTCTAGCGGGCTGTTTCTTCAACTGCTCCACTATACTATACTTGCTGTGCTTTAAGAATCGCAAAAATTCATGTGCCTGCTCTTCGGTAACTGGCTCATTTTCCTTTGGAGTTGGATCTGTGAAGATCTTCTTCTTCTCCGCAGGCTTTGTTTGATCCTCTTCCTGGGGCGGTGAGTAACATCTCCCACTCCTCGTGAAATGACCCACTTCATTCACTGGTTCTACTTCCTCAATATTTTGCGGTTTCTCTGACTGTACCTCCTCAACGGGCTTTGAACCACTTGGCCCGGCCACACTTGCGGCGTAATTCCACGGGACCCTTCGCGTATCTTTAAACGGGAAGGGCGCCGGAGGGGTAATTACTATGCGAGGAGCACTTACTGATCCGGCTGGGTTATTGCCCCTTGGTCGGGCTGAGATGACTAGCGGCCTGCTCGCGTTGTATCTTGGCCCAGTATCCTCTGACGTACACACGTCTATCATCTTCCGTCCACTTTCCTTGGCAAAGAATTCGATCTCTCTATTATCCATCATTCTTTGTAACAAGGCCTTGAAATCATCACACTGCTGGATTGTATGCCCGCATTCTTGATGGTATTCGCAATGTGGGCCTTCTTCGGTAAATTCCTTCATTTGCATCCCATGACAGATGAGCCCATTATCAAACAGCTGTTGAAAAACCTACTTTAAGGGTGATCGGATTTCTGACACCTTCATTTTAACTTGTCTCGCTTGATTCTCCTCGATCGCATTCACACCACGACCGCCATGATTCGGGAGTGGGTTTGTCGAGACACTAGGTTCGTCGAATTTCAGGACCCCGGTATTTATCATATTTTGAACGATCCTCTTGAAGGCCGTGCAGTTCTCGATGCTATGCCCCTGAATGTTGGAATGATATACACACTGAGCCTTCGTGTCATACCAGTGTGGGTAGGGGGTTTGAGCGGAACGATAGCGTATGGGCGAATCAGATCAGCATCGTGTAGCTGAGTGTACAACTCAGCATACGTGACTGGGATTGGTGAGAAATTAGGCTTTTCCCACCTTGAGTTCTTCTTGCTTGAACCTTGTGAGCCGCCTGTCCCTGACCTGGGTTTGGAGATCGTTACATTCTTTGGAGGTTCATATACCACTGTGTTGTTTACTTCATTGTCTTTCTTCTTAGAATTATCAGATCCTTCGATCCTCCCACTTTTGATAGCTGCCTCCACCAACTCTCCGGTGGCAACTATTTGGGAGAAACTTTGCATCGAGGTGCTCGTGAAGAGACGTTCATACATCGGACCCTTCAATGTTTCTACAAACATGTGAGTCATTTCTCGTTCAATTAACGGAGGCTGCACCTGAGAGGCAAGATCCCTCCATCTATGGGCGTATTGTCTGAATGTTTCATTGGACCTTTGCCCCATTTGCTGCAACATGACTCTGGTGGGCCCCATCTCTATCACATGCTTGTAGTTCTCCATAAATGCGTGATAAAGGTCCTTCTAAGATTTTATACTATCCCGGGTGAGTTGTGTGTACCATCGGATAGCAGACCCCGTCAAACTATCTTGAAAGCAATGGATAAGCAGCTTCTCATCCTTGCTGAAAGCGACCATCTTTCGGTAGTACATGGTCATATGGGCGCTCGGACAAGACGTCCCATCGTACTTCTCAAAGTCGGGCATTTTGAATTTTGGCAGCAGAATCAAATCAGAAACCAGGCCGAGTTCGAACGCATCGGTGCTTTTATCCATCGGACCCTGGACTTGAATTTGCTGGATCCTGGCTTCGAGAGCCTTGAAGTGATCAGCATATTTCTTCTCCATTTCTTGTCTCATTTTCTCCACTTCGTTCACAAAGTTGAGATCTGGGACTTCATCGGTATTCGAAGAAAACTCTTCAACTTCCACGGGGTGACTTGTGGATGCCCCTACTGTATTGAATTGTACTCTCCCCGGAACTGAATGTGCTTCCGGTTGCCCCCTAGTTGCCGTTTCTACCTGTCCGTCAGCCTCATCTCCCCCTTCCAAGGACGCTTTACCCCTTTCATCTTGCTTCGTACCCAAAAGAGCGGTTAACTGACTGATAAGATCCGTTTGGATTTTAGCGAAGCCTTCTTTCATGCTCGCTTCTATCGTATCTAAACGATTTGCAAATGCGGCATGGTTATCCTCTAGTTTTTGTAGTCTTTCTTCCATTGCTACTCTCTTGGTACGCGAGCGCGTTGAATACGTGTATAGTATGTTTGCTATTTTTAAAGTTCTCTGCCATAAAATCTTTGTTATTAAACTTTATTTTTAATTAAAAATAATGCACGTGATGTATGAATGCATGAATGCAGGCGGGTATTAAATTCAAAAAACAATCTCTTAAAAACATCCGTCTGTGCAAAAAGGATTCACTACAACTTTAAAGATAACTACAAAAGACTGTTGGCCCTACTCCCTAAGTTGGGACTCTCCCTTGAAGTCAGCTAACTTTTCTCGCAACTCCTGTACTTGGCCTTCGAGTGAGCTAATCTTTCGCTGAAGTTCCTCCTTCTCTTCTTCTAGTTTGACTTTATCTTCGTTATGATACTTAGCCACCAGTTCTTCTAACTGCGTTATTTGGGCTGTCAACTCGTAGATTGTCGCTCGGTCCTCGTCTGATGTCTTCTTGGCTTTGGAGCTTACCTCTTTCGCTTCACGGTATTTCTTTTCGTAGAGCTTCTTGTACGCCTCCTTTTCCTTTAAAGCCTTGTTCAAACGGTCAGAACTGTCCTCGACGCCTTCTCTTTTCCTTTTATGCCCCCCGGACATTGGTATTGCTTGTGCTTCTCTTAACTCTTGACGCAGCTTCTCGATCTGGGTGGCCATATCTCTTTCTCTCCTTTCATGGGTTTGTACCTGGTACTTTGCAAGATTCGGCTCCTGTGTGAGCTCGAGGATCTGCTTATCTCGCCTCTGAGAATCCAAGTCCCGGTCCTCCTTAAGTTTTTCCAAAGCCGACGGCGCCTCTAGGGTTACCTTGCTTGAAGATGCTCCCTTATCCTTCGGTACTCCACGGAAGACTCCATCATTTGCCCTTCGTTCTCTCCACTCATCATATCGGGCCATGATCTCAAACTCTCTATAGGGCTGAACCCTTCTCGGTGAGTCCCAAGTCTTCACAATCCGGGCTAACTTAGCTCTGTATCCCTCACTCTGGTGTGAAAAACCAAAATTGGCCATTCCCGCTGTGGCTGGAATAATCTGTCTCGAACCGAACTGCCTTGAGACTAGTAAAGGGCAGTAGGCCGTTCCACCCTATATACCTGCTATCGGGATCCAATCGCAGTCCCCGCAACGATACCGGTAAGTTGACCCTCTATTCAACCAACAAGCCTTCTAGACGATATCCGAATCCGACAGATTTTGGAAAAGCTCATTCCACTGGGCTTCAGTCTTCTTCTCCACAATGCAACTCTTTAGATGCTCCTCGATAGGTGAGTAAGTAGTCCTGAACCTTAAGGCACTGTACGGAGAGTTCCAACGGTGGCCTCTGAACCAAACCTCTAAAAGCTGAGCACATCCCAAGAATCTACCTTCACTGGCCTTCTTACACGCGGTGAGTGATCGATAAGTCTCGGCTAGTATGGCTGGCACTGGATTTATTCCCTTGGATAACTTCTTGAACAAACCGACTATGGACGGGTCTATGTGCTCGGGAGTTCTAGGAAACAGCACTAACCCGTATATGCAAAGAGCGTATAACCTTCTTACCTTAGTGGGTTCCTCGTCGCACGAAGCTATCAAATCCTTAAAGACCCTCCAGCTCACTCTCTGACTCTCTTCGCTTGGATCCTCGTGACCCGTCACCTTCCAATCCCAAAATTCCTTTTTCTTCCTGGTGATTTGCGTCAGCTTCTTCTTAAAGCCCGAAGTGCTGTTGGGCTTGACATAAATCCTATCAGACTTAATCACTGGGCAATTGATCAGAACCTCATACTCTTCTAGTGTGAGTGTCATGTCTACCTTCCCAAAGGTGAAACAATTGTAGGCTGGATTCCAGAATTGCACCATCGCCCTCATTAAGTGTCTATCAACGGGTACCTTCACTAACAAGGCGATATCCCCAAACTCTTTCTTGAACTGACTCTTCATGTCGTCACTCCATTGTTCCCATACCTCTTGGACCTTGGAGATACAAGAATTTTGATTCGTGCTCATTCTGACATACTTGTTTAATGTGGAGACACTTCCTATCGGCAGACTGTCACCTTTCTCGTGATGAACTGATTCAGACCAAGTCCAGACTTCTGTGTTATCTTCGCCTATAATGATCCCTTCTGACATTATGGGACACTTCTAACTTTATTGTTTTCCAAATTAATACACATGCAAATATGCCAAGCATAAATAAATGCATAAAGGAAAAAAACAAAAAGTAAAGTGTTAGTATAATGAAGGCAAAAATAAAGCAATAAGAAAATGCTGGTAAAAACATAACGCAAATAAAGTAAACCAAAAAACAGGATAAGATGCGTAAAATAACCATAGAACATGCTAAGTTGCATAAAAATAACCAGAGAGCATGCTAAAGTACGCAAAATAACCAGAGAGCATGTTAACAGAGAAATCCTAAGTTTGGCGGTATTTCGGCAGCATACCGCTTTATCTTACGGTCCTTGTCTGGCTCTAGAAGGGGTTGGTTTCTACTCTATATGCGGGTTTTTGGTCTAGACACTGGGTTCCCGAACTGTCGTTACCGTCTACTACGACGATAAGACATCGATTCGGTGGTATAGGTCCCTTACAACGGAGGTGAAAACCACACGATGCGTAAGGTTAGTATACCGGAAGCAGATAATAATCCAAAACTCGGAGCTGGAGAGCATCACGTCGGATAATATCTAACTCCCACTTAAGGGTAAAAGCTCGGGTCGAGAGCTTATGCATGAATGACAAGATATAAAAGTAAAAGTTATCCTTATTCAAATAATGTTCACTTAACAATAGAAAATTAAATTAATATCTAACTCCAAAAATACCAAAATGCCACGTAAAGTTTGAAAACAATAGGCCTGACTCACTAAAAAATAATTTTTAAGTCCCCAGCGGAGTCGCCAAGCTGTCGCGACCTCTTTTGAAAAATGCGGTTTTTAAGGTGAAAAAGTTCGACGATAAGTTTTAAAAAAATGAATAATCAAACTTAATTTTGAAAATCCCAAATTTTAGAAGAATCTTAATTAAATTTGAAAAATTTTGACTTGGAGTCGCCACCGGCCACTTAGGTAGGCCAGACACCATAAAAATAAACCAGAGATGCATTTTTAAAAAAACGGTTGGGTTCGGGAGTCGGTTACGTGTAAGGACGGCCCTTACAAACGCCCAAAAAATTGGTACCTTTTAAAAATATTACGTGACATTTGACATTTCGGAGAAAGATATTAATTTAATTTTCCATTGTTAAACGAACATTATTTAAATTTGGATATCCTTTTGATTTAGAAGTTATACTACATTTAAACTTGAGTTAATCGAGACGTCCTCTATATAGGAAACCTCACCCAAATTTAAAAGAATATAACTTCCGCCTCAAAAGGCTAAAGTAAAATGCATGATTATTCTTTATCTTGTTCATTTTAAGTTTTAGTCCTAAAATAGGCTCCATTACTTAAGTTTAAAACCTAAATTACTAGTGTTACTAGTTATTTACCTATTCATTTTTAATTCTAAACTTAAGTTTTTATCAAAATTCTAGGTTTTTAATAACACATGAATTCGATGCCAAGGTACACTCTCTAGGTCAGCATCTTAGTGCGTCAAAACACCAACCTCTTTAGTGTATCCGAGACATATGATTCACATGTTATGTTACTAGATTTTCTCCCTAATTAAATCAAATTAATTAATTTAAGTGACTGACCCTAAAAAGGCACTAGATTAATTAACCTAAGTCATTTAGGTGACCTCCCTAAAGTATGCTATGCAAGACAACATAAAATAAAGTAACACGTGATAAAGGAACTTCAAATTTTATTAGAAACATGGTACATCATATTACATCCAAAATTTCTCTTTCATATGAATACAAAGGGACTTGAATGAAAAAGATTACAAGGGATTCGGAGACAAACCTTGAACAAAGGATAAGACTTAAATTAAATGTGATTAAACTTTAAAGCCTTTAGAAAATTTTAATTAAGTTAATTAATTAAATCTTTCTTAACTTCAAATTTTAAATCTTAATTAAAGTCTTAGTGAATTTTCGGTTCAAAGGTTTAATGAGGATGGATTGAATTTAATTAAGTTGATTTTTAAATCTTAACTTAGAAACTTTAAATTAATTAAAAGTTCTTAATTAAAGTAATTTCTAACTTTTAAGAATTTAACTTAATTAAAGTTTGGTGAAATTAAGGTATATTAGACTAAATAAATTTTAAATCTTAATATCTTAGAAAATTAATTAAAATTAATTAAATTAATTAATTAAAATTATCTTCCAATTTTTAAAGAATTAAAGCCTATTTAAAGTCTAAGTTGGGTGAGTATTTTGAGTCTTAAGGGCAAAAACTAGGCCTAATTTAGTTTAATTTTAACACTTAAATTTTTTAAGAATTAATTAAAATTAATTAGGATAATTAATTAAAATTATTTCCTAAGTTAAAGAATTAAATTAAACCTATTAGAGTCTAATTTTTAAGGCTTAAGGGTTAAATTAATTTATACTAGATTTTAAGTAGGTTAAATTAATTTTTAAGTCTTCCTAAAAAATTAACTAAGTTCTAATTTAGGACTTAATTATTTTTTAAAGTCTTAAAATTAATCTTTACTCTAATTAAATCTAAAATTAACTTAACCTAAAATTTAAGGGTTTAGGGGCTTGAGGTCCTAATTGAGTGATTTCTAGAGGTTTGGGGACTAATTAGGGTATCTAAGGACTTAATTGGATTAATCTAAAAGGTTTAGGACCTAATTGAGGTTATAGAGGACCTAATTGAATTAATCTAAAAGGTTTAGGGACCTAATTGAGGTTATAGAGGACCTAATTGAATTAATCTAAAAGGTTTAGGGACCTAATTGAGGTTCTAGGGGACCTAATTGAATTAATCTAAAGGTCTAGGGACCTAATTGAGGTTCTAAGGGACCTAATTGAATTAATCTAAAGGTTTAAGGACCTAATTGAGGTTCTAAGGGACCTAATTGAATTAATCTAAAGGTTTAAGGACCTAATTGAGGTTCTAAGGGACCTAATTGAATTAATCTAAAGGTTTAGGGACCTAATTGAGGTTTTAAGGGACCTAATTGAATTAATCTAAAGGTTTAGGGACCTAATTGAGGTTCTAAGGGACCTAATTGAATTAATCTAAAGGTTTAGGGACCTAATTGAGGTTCTAAGGGACCTAATTGAATTAATCTAAAGGTTTAGGGACCTAATTGAGGTTCTAAGGGACCTAATTGAACTGATCTTAAAGTTTTAGGGACTAATTAAGGCTTTCTATGACTAAATTGAGTGATTTCTAAAACCTTAGGGCTAGAAAGGGAAACGGCTCAAAGTTTAAGGACCTGAAGTGTAATTAGCCCATATCCATTTAGAAACGCGCGGATCCGGGTTGAACCCGGATCCGACCCGCGTGTTTAAGCTGTCCAAAACGGCAGCGTTTAGCCACCTAATAAAAGCCCTAAACCGAGTTGGCTCGGTCATTTGAACCAAGGCCAACTCGGTGCAACTCAGAATCCTCTGAGAGAAACACCCTAAACCCAGAAACTTAAGCCTAGATAGATCAAAATCAAGCATTTTAGGGGGGTGTTCTTCATGTTCTTGGAAGAACATGAAGAACACCATGGATGTTCATCACAACCGCCGCGAGGTCAGCCGTATGATCCGAAGCGCCGCCGTGGGGCGTCGCTCCGGCGAGTTCTCCGGCCACCGAGTCGAGACCTCCGACCGATCTCCCGTCGTCGTTTCCGACGCCGGAGAGGGTTTCTGACGCCGGTGAGCCGTCCGGTGAACCTAAAACCCCCTAAAAACAGCCAAAAACCTCAGATTCAAGCCCTAAAACCGATCCTAACACCCCTAAAACATCGGCCACCTGAAAACTTCCCAGAAACCAAAGATCAAAACACTTTAACATCAAAGTCTAACGGCCACCAGATTCAAGTCACTAAACAATCTGAAACAAAGCGAAATCAAGGCTAAAAGCTTACCTTAGACGTCAACTGCTGGTCACTTCCCTTCTCCGATCGAAATCCATCGATTCTAGCTCCTCAATTTCCAAATCCGATTGCCTCCTCCTTAGCTTCACTGCCGATTAAACTCTAAAATCCTCCCCAATTCAAGTGCCGATTCAATCCTTAAAAAGGATTGAATCAGAGTCCTAATCCTAGTTGAATCCAACACTCACCTGAATCTAATCCCCAATCAAACTCAACAACTAATCTACTCCCGCAAGAATCGGCCGATCAAGCCCCTGTCTCTCACGTTTCTGTTTCGCAATTTTTCAGTTTTTTTTTAATATATTATAATATTATATTATTATATATTATTTATTTAATATTTATTATTTATTATTATTATATTCAAAATCTTCGTGTTGACAACTGCCCCTCTTTGCTCAATGCTGCAGAGCAGGAGATGGGCAAAGACTGAGAAACACGAATACTATACCTGAAGCTTGAAGACAACTCTTCAAACTTAACATCATGCCTGGAGGACTTACTGATGACCCGGAGGATTTAGTAGTAGAGTATGGAGCTGTTGTAGTGCGAAATTCTCCATACGTAGGCGGTGAAACTTGACGAAGTTCCTCTGGACTCACGCCAAAAGGCTGCCGGTAATGGACTCACGTCGAAAGACTGTCGGTAATGGACTCACGTCGAAAGACTGCCGGTAATGGACTCACGCCGAAAGGCTGCCGGTAATGGACTCACGCCGAAAGGCTGCCGGTAATGGACTCACGTCGAAAGACTGCCGGTTCTGGACTCACGCCAAAAGGCTGCCGGTAATGGACTCACGTCGAAAGACTGCCTGTAATGGACTCACATCGAAAGACTGCCGGTAATGGACTCACATCGAAAGACTGCCGGTAATGGCTTCTACCTTTGTTAATATTTAAAATATAAATAAAAAATCAAGTAAACTAGCTTATAAACAAATCAATAAATGATCTTATAAACAAATTTATTCAAAAAAATAAAAAAATCAAACACATATTTATTTATATCCCTTCATTAACTATATTCGTTATACCCAAAGTAGATGACAGAGGGGTGGGGTTAGGTGGATGATGGAGAAAGGGGAGCAAAACGATGAGTTTTGTTTTATTTAATTTATTTTCATTTTGTTCTTGTGCAGATGTTATGAATTATTGATGTGAATAAAAAAAATGTGTGGCTATAATGATGACGGGCGATGTTATTAGTATAGTTAAAATTAAATTAAAATTTTAATTAATAATTTATTTGAAGTTAGATCAATTAATAATTATTTTTTAAAATTTAATTATAAATTAATTTATTTTAAAATTAGTTAATTATTCAAATTAATTAAATTAACTGAATTAAATATAATATATATTAAAAAATTTAGTTAAATGATTTAAATGAAAACTAACCGGATATATATATACCGAAAATTTAAATATTTTATAGTTATTTTAGTTAATTTGAAAATTAACTGAATAAATTTTAATTTAGTTGTTTTTTTAGAACTTCAATCAAAAGATTAAAAATTTTAGTTAATGATAATTTACTATTCAATTCGATTAATTAACTAAACTAACGGGTTAAACACCCCTACTATGAATGATGAGGTCATGAGACGATGAATGTTTGTTTGATATTAAATCAATAAAAAATTCTTAATATAAAAAAATAAATTTATTAAATTATTTAAAATTAAAATTAAATTAACATACTTTTATAAAAGCCCAAGTAGCAAGAGAATGGGTTGCTTGATTACCGGCCCTGTGTACAAAATTAACAATAAGCTTTCTATTGTTCTCTATGACAGTGCGAGCTGGCCCAAGAAGGTGATTGAAGGTCGAGATATCTGCATGAGAAGGCAGCTTTAACTTATTGACCAACATGGCGGGAGTCTGACTCGAGGATGACGTGCTGCCAACCTTGATTATTGGCCAGACGAAGACCAGCGATCTCAGTCGAGCCAGCTTCCAGACATCCAGGAGCGTGCGTCGTGCTGTGTAAGCCCACCAAACACCCGACCACGCCTCATCACGAACGATCGAAACGACAGCAGAGTTTGGAGGATCAAAAGCTCTATCGACATTTATATTAATGTAGCTATCAGAGTTTGGCAGACCAAAAACTGTTTTAGCATCAGCCGGACCAAACCGGATGTCCATGTTCGCAGTGGCAGTGAGAAAATCCGAGTGGAGAACCAGGACATTGTGGACTGTTATGCCAATTGGCTGGAGGTTATTCTCGTGGACATACAAATTTTTACAGTATCATAGACTGGATAAGACCAACAGGAAGCGGGCAAAAGCTTCCTGGTCAAGAGAAGATGTACTTCTGCCAACCAAAGGGTGAACCTGCATTACTATTGATAATGGAAGCAGAGAGTTGGCCTGCATTAGTGCTTCCTGCGCAGTCTCTGAAAGCATGTAGGGCAGTTTTGATGTCGAGGCCACACATGGGGCATATCCCGAAACCAAGCCCCGCAACTAGGGGTGATAACGAGTCAGTTTAGCTTAAAATTGATAATTTTTTATATTTTTTATATTATTTATTTATTATTTATAGTTTTGTAAATATGTTTTAGTTGATAATATTTAATATATTTTATTTAATTTATTTTTAATAGATTTACTCTTAATTATTTTATTATTTTTCTTTGTTAAATAAATTATTTTTAATGTATATATAAATATATATGTATGTTTATATATAATTATTTTAAGCATGTTCACGAGCTTTTCGAGTCGAGCTTAGATAAACTCGACTCGATTTATTTAAATCTCGAGCTGTACCCGAACCCGAGTCGAACTTACTCGAGCTGAACTTTAACCTAACCGAACCCGAGTAGCTCGCGAGTTGGCTAGACTCATTATCACCCATACCCGCAAACTAATCTTGTTCCCTTTAGCAAGAGCTTCATGACCAATTAAATTATGATATAGGATAATGACGTTAATATTTTAATTATATGTCTTTTGTATTTTTTTTTAGTTTTCAATAAAATAAAATTTATTTTTTAAGAATAAAATTATAATTTAATTATTTTATATCATATTTTTTATATAATTTTATTTAAATTGTGTGAAAAATCAACGACACTAAATAGAACGGATATAGCATATCAAATCTAACGGCTATGAAAGAATTGATCAACTGATTCCTAACTTAGTGGATAATTATCTTCCTCTACCTCCACCTCTAGGGTTTCAAGTTAAACACTTAAACATCCCAATACCCAAACCAAAAACCCTTCCATTTCCCCATTCCTTTTATCCCGCTCATAATCTCTCAATCCAATCCTTCCCTTTCCTTTCCTCGCAAATCACACTATTCCATTTCAATTACCCGATCCTACAAGCACCAAAGTTCACTGCTTTGTTAAGTATTTTCTGTAAGTACCATTTCTCTCTGTGTCTCTGTTTATATCTTAATTTTAATCTCTGGGTTACTCAAGCTATAGTTTTAAAGGTTTCTGTTTTGTATTTTTATTGTTTAAGAATAAGAATATCATTCGAAGGAGAGAGGGACTTAACATACAGAGAAAGATAGTTTTTCGTTACATGGGGAAATCAGGTGGTAGAAAAAAGAAGGGTGGTTCGAACCAGGTTTCCGTTGATAATCATTCTAGTAAAACTACTGCACATGCTAATGGTGGTGTTGATTTAGACTCTTCTATATTTTTGAAAAGAGCCCATGAGCTCAAAGAAGAAGGCAATAAGAAGTTTCAGAATAAGGATTACGTGGCTGCCCTTCAACACTATGATGATGCTCTCAAGCTTATCCCGAAAACCCACCCTGACCGAGCTGTCTTTCACAGCAACAGAGCCGCTTGCTTGATGCAAATGAAACCCATTGATTATGATACTGTGATTGCTGAGTGTAATATGGCTCTTCAGGTCCAACCTCGCTTTGTTCGAGCTCTTCTTAGGAGGGCGAGGGCTTTCGAGGCTGTTAGGAAGTATGAAATGGCGATGCAGGATGTGCAGCTTTTGTTGGGGGATGACCCCAATCACAAGGATGCTTTGGAGATTGCGAGGAGATTAAGGACAGCGTTGGGGCCTCGCCAGGAGGCTCAGCAAGACCTCCAGAGCCGTCCCTCCCCTGCTGCACTTGGGGCTTCTGCTGTTCGTGGTGCCCCAATCGCTGGCCTTGGACCTTGCTTACCGGCTCGCCCAGTACCTAAGAAAGCATCCTCACCTCCAGGAGGATCAGTTGGATCACCAAATAATAAGCTAGAGAAGATCCAAATGAATGCAGCAGCTGAAAATGGTACTGATAACAAGGCCCAGTTTCCAAGACTTGTGCTGAAGCCCTCAACTGGTTCTTTGAAAGCAACTGATAATCTGATTAAGGGTGGCTCGAGAGAACAATCTATTTCATCTCTTGTTCATGGGCAGGTTCAGCAGGCTGCAATTCAATGCAGGCCTTTGAAACTTATTTATGATCATGATATAAGGCTTTCCCAAATGCCAGTTAATTGCAGCTTCAAAGTGTTGAGAGAGATCGTGAGCAAACGATTTCCTTCATCCAAGTCGGTGTTGATCAAATATAAGGATAATGATGGAGATTTGGTCACTATTACGTGCACGACAGAACTCAGGTTGGCAGAGTCTTCTGTAGATGCTCTTATTCCTTCAGAGCCAGAAGCAGATAAAACCAGTGGATTCGGGTTGTTGAGATTACACATTGTTGAGGTGAGTCCGGAGCAGGAGCCACCATTACCAGAAGAAGAGGAAGAGAAGCCTTTGGAGGATGAGGGAACCAAGGCTGATGAAAGTGGGTCTCACTCGTCTCTTGGTGATAGCGTGTTGGAAGTTGTTGAGACTGAGATTGAAAAAACAGAGAAAGAAGCTTTGAAGGAGAAGGTAGGGGCTTCAGAAGATCCAGACTGCAAGGAAGTGGAGATGGATGACTGGCTTTTCGAGTTTGCTCAGCTTTTCCGAACCCATGTAGGTATTGACCCTGATGCTCATGTCGACTTGCATGAGCTTGGAATGGAGCACTGTTCGGAGGCTCTTGAGGAGACAGTTACTAGTGAGGAAGCTCAAAACCTCTTTGACAAAGCTGCTGCCAAATTCCAAGAGGTGGCTGCCTTAGCCTTCTTTAATTGGGGAAATGTTCATATGTGTGCTGCAAGGAAACGGATTCCCCTCGACGAGTCTGCTGGCAAGGAGGTAATGTCAACACAGCTTCAAGTAGCTTATGATTGGGTTAGGGAAAAGTATTCTTTGGCCAGGGAGAAGTATGCCGAAGCACTCTTAATCAAGCCAGACTTTTATGAAGGGCTGCTGGCACTGGGACAACAGCAATTTGAAATGGCCAAACTTAACTGGTCTTTTGCACTTGCAAAGAAAATAGATCTCTCAAGCTGGGATCCTGCTGAGACATTTCAACTTTTTGAGAGTGCTGAAGAGAAGATGAAAGCTGCTACAGAAATGTGGGAGAAGTTGGAAGAGCTGAGAGCAAATGAGTTGAAAGATCCAAATTCGATCAAGAAGGAGGATGTGTCTAAGAGGAGGAAGAAACCCGGAACTGCTGCAGAAGGTGAGCTTTCAGGAAGTCAGGGTGAGCTTTCACCTGAGGAAGCAGCTGAACAAGCAGCTGTGATGAGATCACAGATACATCTTTTCTGGGGCAACATGCTCTTTGAACGATCTCAAGTTGAATGCAAATTAGGAATGGATGGTTGGAAAAGAAATTTGGATACTGCCGTTGAACGCTTCAAGCTTGCTGGAGCTTCTGAAGCTGACATTTCTACAGTTTTGAAGAACCATTTCTCAAATGGAGATGCCATCAAAGGAGACGAAAAGAAAGGTGTTGGTGAAGCAGAGAGCAGTGAGGTCAATGAAACATCAGAAGAGTGATGCAATAGAATTGATGTTTTCCATCTCTTTGATGCTTTAGTTAATAGGATTGCATTTGAGATTTTTCCTCTCAAAAGGGATATTTGAGTCCAATATTGAATGACTGGTGTACCTGAAAGATTTTGGGTTAAGGTTTCTGTTTTAACATTTAATGTAACCCCTTTTGGGGGTTAGAACTATTTGAAATCCAATGAGTTTTACGCCTATGCAACTTCATGTGATGAGTTCGTGAAATTGGCATATGAATGAACTACCAAATTTTTAAAACTTATCATATTGATTTTATGCCACAGACCGAGTCAAGGGTCAGCCTGTTGCAATTTTTAATTATCAATAACATAAAAAGAGCAGAAGATGAAAAAAGATCCTAATAATATTCCCTCCACATTCTCTTCCCAGTTCCACCAACTGAACTTATTCCCTCCACGTCTCCCTTCTCTTTCTCTCCGTCTTCATTTTCAGAGTTTCCAAGTAATGCTATGGAGAATATTCAATTTTCATCGCCTGCCAAGTGAGTAGTTATACACATACTGTTAAAGCTCCACTTTCTGCTGTTTACGTGATGAGTAATGACTGTGCTGAGATTTTAGCTCTTGTTCTCTTCATACACACAATATGGCTTGATTTAATGGATTATAGAGTTCTTACTTCTTTTTACTTGTCAAAGCTGGTTTTGTAAACTATTTTGCTTTGCGTTTTAATGTGGCTTGGCATTCATTGGTCTGCTTAATTAATTTTTTAGCTCAAACCAATGATGTATGCATCAATGAATGTGGTCGAACATGTTTAAATGTTTAATATCCTTCGATTTATAAATGCAAAGGAGTCCAGATAGTATAAGCATTGCATCAAATTATATGTTAAAAGAAAACAATAGACCTATTATTGTTGTAACCATCATCCTATAGAAATCACTTGTGCCTGCAACTCCTTTAATATCACAATAATGATAATTCAAAGATGGGAACTCTAGGTCTGATCAAGTCAAAATTGTTTCTAAGCTCATTATGACACTTGCTGGCTATCATTGTCATCATCCGTCCCGAAGTATCGGTCTCCAAACTCACCCATACCAGGGACAACACGGAAATCTTCATTTAAACCGATATCAATTTCAGATGTCACAATCTTTACTCTTGGGAAGCTTTTGCACACTACATGTACACCCTGAGGTGCCTGAAGATTAACAGAAAATATTTTTAAGAGAAGAAAACCGAGAGTGAGATAGTAATCTACTCAAAATGGCTTGTACCAACGATAACGTACAGATATGAGATTCAGAAATATGATGTTGGACTCTGGTACACCCTTTTTTATAAGTAACGAAATAGCTTGAACAGCTGAATTGCCTGTTGAAAAGTTATCAGGATGTTAAACCACAAGATCATGATAGAGTTAAATAAAAATGTCTGAAATAAATTACTAGCTTGTAGACTCTGGGATGCAACTCATCAACCAAGTGAACCAAATCATACTCGAAAATGAAACCAGAAAACATGCATGCATAAAAGAAGATGATTATCAGCCATGAACAGAAACGAACCTGTGCCTAGGATAGGATCCAGTAGCAATACATGCCTCTCTGAGATGTCTTGTGGTAATTTTTCATAAATAAGCTATTCAATTATCGACGCATGAATCGTGTGAGAAAAGAGGGGGAAGCACAACATTTGGCATCTGGAAGGTAAAAGTTTACAAACCTGCTGACCATTGTCACCTTCCCTGTGAATAAGAATCTTGCCAATCTTGATACCTTTGCAGCATGCTCGCAATGCATTCTCCATACTCTCGCCACTGGTATCAGTTTAGTAGTTTCGTGAGATCAGCAGCTAATGTTTTAAAATAATGTTCATGTATAGAGTGTGTGATTGTATATCAATAATTAACAACAATGATAGATACAAATTTGATTGGAAAACCAATCGCAACCACTCTACCGCACCCAATTAGCCATGATTTAGCTCTTTAGAGTTTAGATACATACGACATCCTTCAAACATCCCCAAGAAAGTTCTAAATCATGAAAGTCATGCAATTATTGATCCAGTGCCGTAAAATTTGAGGCCAGAGTTGTACCTCCTAATAACAGAAACACCACATAACCTTTTACAGAAATCCACACCTGTATATACAGATCCTGCATCCACAATCATACCAACATTAAAAATTATGACAAAGTATTACTGTGTAATCAAATGAATATAAGCACCATGACAACTTAGAACATTACAGAAGCAACTTGAAATCATATTCATAAATTCTATTAGGAAGTAGAAAATTCAATTCCAGAGAACATTAGAAGCAGATGGTGTCGGATGACAAATCTATAAACATAATAAAGTGTAATAATAATCTGATAACCAAATTAATAATTCGTATAATGCCCAGAACTAGAAGTCGCATCAGCTTACCGGTTGGAGTGATCACTTGCTTTTCAGTGAATGGAAGATGTCCCAGCCCATGTTCAACAACCTAGAAAAGATTATCTTAAATGTCTGAGAAACCAAAAAGACCTTTTTGTTGGGCATTACATTAACATAGATAAAATTGCACCTAAAATGAAATATACCCACCAGCCGAATCAGTCGATCAGCGTAAAAAACAAAGTCATGTTTTGTTGTTTGAGAATCACGAATAAGGGTATGCATGCCTCGTATCTGCATAAATAAAAAACATGTTCTTTACACAAATGTATATTTATCTTTTTCAAGTAGCTACTAGGGATCAGTACATACAGAAAAAAGTATTACACTCTTCGTTAATTGAAGAAACCAAGAATGTTATACCTGAAAAGTTGATTGGATGACATATAAGTTTGGGTAGATTTTACATAGTTCATGCTGACCAAGTTTTGTCCTGATATGTTGAAGAATCAAATCAATTGCCACATGATTATCTCCTCCACGGGGAATAATAATATCTGCATACTTTTTTGTTGGAAGTATAAAGTCATCGAAGGCGGGCTTCACAAATTTCGAATACTGCATAGAAGATTAAATGCATATAAATATCAGCCGGGAAGAAGAACCTCCAAAAGACGAGAAAGCTGAAACATTAGTGAGAATATAAAAGATCATAAATTATTGTGCCCAATATTCCTTGCACCTAGGAAACAAATTTATCATGTCTGTGTAGGTGGTGAAGAATAGTCATGCTAATACCTGATCAAGGACTGCACCGATATCTCTGCCCCTCTCAACAGTATCACGCCTTATTCTTCTTGCCAGACGTACATCAGCATCTGCACTGAAAATTTTACAGTGTGAAGTAACTGCTCAACTGTAACACCAATTAGGCAACATAAACGATGTCTTCCCTAATAATATGATAGTTATTCACTTAAAGCTTTCAGCAATAAACAACTCATCACTGGTTTTCCCCCCTTAGCTGTAAGCCGCATTAACAATAGCACCTCAACCAAACAGTCTAAAAAATTAAGTGATGTATACTGATAAAATGCAGTAATCCCACCTAAAATGCTCCTAGCAATAGGTAACTGCAGATCTTTCAAAAGAATAAAGAAGATTTCATGCAAGATATATGCATCTGGAAAACAAAAGTGATCAGCCAAAGAACTGATAATAAAAGTTTAATTATTTAACCTGTATCAACAAATATTTTCATGTTCATCAACTCTCTGACACGAGGATCGTGAAAAATGAGAATCCCTTCCAAGATTATAACATCTGAAGGATTAACCTGCAGAAACATTATGAACATGAGAATTTCTACATGTCCAAAAACAACAAACATGAGCTGAAATTATAATTGACTTCTAGGTACTTAACTAAGGGCAGCGGAGAGACATATCTACCATTATAAGTTTGGGTAGATCCTATAGGTCTACCATTTATTAGAAGAAGTTAAGAGCTGGGACATTGTAATAAAAACAATTATAATTGAATTCTAGGAACTTAAGAAGGTAAAAGATGATTTAAAAATTGGAGTCAGTGTACCATGTTGAAGATAATATTTTGAGGAATCCTTCAACCTATTTTGCCCAAATCCTAGATATAATAACCACGGTTCCATGTCTCATTAACATGAATTTGAACATTGTGAGACCTTACCCTTCTTGAAGCAAAAACATTGCTTTTATAACTCCTGAAATCATAGTTTGGAATATCTACTGCTCGATCATGCCTCAAGTTCTCCATAGAATCTAATAATTTCTGTGTGTCAAATGCATCTGCAAAAAGGAAAAATATTGCATCAATAAAATTCAAAGCAAACATAAAGTAGAATCAAATGTCAGCATAAAATGCTCATTAATAATACTCGAATTTTCTCGGAACATATTAAATATTTCAGAATTTAGCAGATGTGCATAATATCAGATGCCTCACAAATTCAGAATATAGAAAACATAGAAAACACTTGTAGAACAATTAAGCAGAGATGAAAGAGAAAAAGTATGAGTTTGTCTCAAATAAAAAGCATAGTAAATCAGCATGTCATGGCTTGCTTAGTATTTTCTCTGTTATAGAAATATTCTCACCAGGATGGTCAAAGTTGTATTCATGAACCCTAGCAAGTTCCTCTTCAGTGAGATTGTGATAAAAGGAATCCTGGCACGTTGTTCATGTTAAAACTCTAACCAATACGAGACCAATTGTTTTTAGCAGTGCATAAAAGAGAGCTTAAGAAGATGTCAGAACAAAATGTTGAACAATTTCCTTCCCAAATGATGTTCAATTGACAAGAACCAACCCTCTCTCTGTTTTCCATGTATGAATATCAAACAACAAATCCATAATCCCGCTAACAAAATCCAGATTTGAAACTCAAAAAATAAAAATAAAAAAATACCTGATTAACTAATACTACACGCTGATCATGAAGTTGCTGAATAATCATATCGCAGACAGTAGTCTTACCAGATGCTGCTCCCCCAGCAACTCCTGACCCACAAAATAACAGGCCAAGTTAGAAAAAAACTGAAATTCTGAAATATAAGAAAAAGAACTCATAATAACCAAACTATTACCAAATAAGTACCAATTCAGTGAGCATTTGTAGTTTCCGAAGAAAAGTACATTTTACAAACAAGGCTACTGTCTCAAACACGGTTAAACGAAAAGATCCATTATTGAAGGAAAACAATGAGTTCAGGTGGCCATCATGTTTTTCTCAGCATTCTCATCCAAATATTTTCACTAACTACTTTCGATTAATATTTCATCTAAAACAAAGAGTAACAGGTTAACAACCGATGTTCAAACTTACCAATAACAAAAGGTTGTTTATGCGCACTGTCACCACCCCGTGAGGTTGTAAGCTTCTCAATATTTCTCGGAACCAATCCTTCCATACGGAACCCAGAAAAGTGAACCCCAGACGAGGCCTCTATCATATCCTCAACTGATTTAGAGCCCATATGCTAAGACCTATGCATAAAACTCAAAGGTGAACAAACAAATATATGACCATATGAGATCATAAAAATCATATATGAAGCAAACCCCTTAGTTTCACAGGGAAGCAAATTCTCTTCTTATTAAAAAATCAAAACTTGTCCCTTTTTTATTTTACACATTAGAAGTCAACTTCAGTCAAGTTAAAAAACAAATGATTAAAAAAACCATGCACATTTCAATCCCATTACAGAACATTCATTTAAAATCAGAATCATGGTCGAGTAAAGTTCCTTTCTTTCTTCACCATTTTTCCACACTATCAATCACACTCAACTGAACTGATTACTACAAACAAACAAGCACCGCTTTTCTTGGTACAAACAAACAAGCAGCCAACTACAGCATAATCCACCAACAATGTGAAGCTAAAATTTGTCTACTCCCTTGAAAATCACCGATGAAAACTAAATCTAACACCTTTGGAAAGAACTAAAAAAATTGAAATAAAACCAATAATAACATAAATCAATTTAACATTGAATTGAAATCAGTTAATGCAAAAAAGAGAAAATTGGGATTATTGAATTAAAGTACCTGATTTAATGGATTACTGAGAGAGAGAACCCAAAAAAATCCTTTCTTTTCTGGGGGTGAGAGAAAAAAAAGGTATGTGTTACGGACAGTGTATCAATATCGAGCTATTTAGACAGCTTAAGAGGAAATAGATGAGGCCGAGGTTAGTGGTAAAGTGGGTGGTTATTATTGGATAGACTACAGTTGATGTGGTAGGTCAGGTCCATGATATAATTTTTCGTTTAGGAGTGAAAGATCTAAAATTACCGCAAATTAAATAAGATATAGAGCTAATTTTTTTTAATATTTAATTAAATAATTATTTTAATTTTAAGTTAATTTGATATTAATATTTTATTTTAAATTAAAATAGTTTTTTATAAATAAAAATTATTAGTTAAGTAAACGAAATTTTTTTATATAATTTTATAAAAATATTTTAATTGACGCGTTATTATGTAAAGTTATCATATTTATTTATATGACATTGTTATCATGACATGCATTTATCATATAATTTTATTATTATATTATAAATTGTTTATTATTAATTGATTAATAATTTTTATCTGCAAAGAGATTATTTTAACTTAAATTAAAATATGAGAATTAAATTAATTAGAAATTAAAATTAAAATAATAATTCAATCAAATATCAAGATATTTTTTTGGTATTATGCTACTAAATAAATTATATATACATATTAAAAATTACTATTTGAATACTAAAAAAATACTACTTTGAGGGTTGTTTATTAAGGTATAATGTCAAAAAATATCCTGAATATTTAATTAAATAGGTATTTTAATTTTTTTTAACTAATTTAGTTTTAAGTATTTTATTATGGTTAAAATAATTCATTTATGTACGAACCATCTAGCTTTAGTGGTTAAGGGAATGGTTATTGTTCTTAGAGGTCACGAGTTCGAGTACCACTAATGCTAGCATAGTGTTTGAGCGATCGATATCGAATGGTTGAGAGTATAATACTCTAGAACAGATACTACTGTAACACTGTAGCTGATTCAAAAATATGTACTTTAAAGAATATCACATCAAATAAAAATAAAATATTAAATTTTCATTGATATATCATATTTTAAATTGTTTATCGTTGATTAACAATTTCTCTTTACATTAAAGTTATTTTAATTTAAAATAAAATATTAAAAATTAAATTATTTTAAAAAAATATAAATCAAAATAACAATTTCTTCGCACGTCAAAAATATTTTTCAATATTATATCTTTACTCAATAATATCATTCTACTCTATTGGATCTTTTAGAATATGTTAGATATTTTATATTCAAATATATCTAAAAATATTACTTTAAAATATATTTTAGATATAAAGATAATTTTAACCCTTAACGTTTATATTTTCTATCGTTTTGGCCTTTAATTTTTTTAGGATAATTTTAGCCCTTAACTTATATCTTTTTGACAAATAGCTTATTTTTTGACTAACATGATAACTGGACCGTTAAAAATCCAACAATGATGACATGCCATATGCATATGATAATATATTTTAAATAACATGACATCTAACCTATCAAATACATATACATGTATATTAAATATAATTTTATTCTGATATAAAATATAAAATAAAAAAATTGAAATAAAATATTAAAAATTAATTAATTCTAAAATAAAATGCTACTAAATATCATCAACCATAATTACGATAAAATTAAAATTCTATCTTAAAAAACTAATGAATTTTGAATTGTGTTTATATTTTTTTAAGATATGACTTTGATTCTATCGTAGTTAGGGTTGAGAATGTTTAGTAGCATTTTATTTTAGAATTAATTAATTTTTTAATATTTTATTTGAATTTTAATTGTTTTATATTTTATATTAGAATAAAATTATATTATATATATATATTTGATATTTTAGATGTCATGCTATTTAAATTATATTATCATATGAATATGACATGTCATCATTGTTAGATTTTTAACGGTCAAGTTATCATGATAGTTAAAAAATAAAAAATAGGTCAAGGGCTAAATTTATCTAAAAAATAAGAGACAAAATGATAAAACTTATAAATGTTAAGGGTTAAAATTATCTTTATACCTATATTTTATTACTATTAAGTATTGTGTGTAATCACAGGATATATTATTTTCTTAAAAAGAGTGTTTAAATTTAAATTTTAAAAGAGACATTATTAAAATAAACATGAATTCATGCTTGAATAAACGTGAGTTTAATAATAATTTTTTAATTAAAAAATAAAAGAAAATGTTTAATTTTTATATAAAAAAACTCATTTTTAGAGAAATGAATCCCTCAACCACCCCTTTTCCACCACATCACCTCAACTTATTCTCTATTCTTGGCAATAAATAAAAGAATGGGACAGAATGATAATCGAAGATCCCAAGGCACCCAACACCATAAATAAATTTTTTTATAAAATAAATTAACATATCGATTTAAATATCGTAAAAATTTGTCTGGAAATTAAATCACTATATTTTTTCTGTAATTGATATTTAATATTTTTTAATAATTTTAAAGTGATTATAAGTTAGTACATATTTTTAAATAAACAAAAAATTACCCTCAAGACGAGTGAAGAAAGGAGAGTTAATAGCAAAGTGTTCGAGTCCAACTGAAGCCAGCTGAAGGCGAGAGGTACGATGAACCTGAACATAGTTGAGGTCGTGATCGTGGTCGTGGCCGCGGCGGTAGAGGTTGATACGGAGGCAATACAACTAGCAATGTGTCAGCTCCCTGAATCGAAGACCCCGGGCATTTCCCCACAATTGTGTTTTCCGTTGCTTGGGAATTCATGGTCATCTACTCAATACTCAGGAACTACACAACTTTTACTGTTTTCCGAGTGTAAGTGTAGATGATTTGCCTATTTCCTGACATGCATGCATACTTTGTTTTGTTTCACTATTTTTGGTTAAAACTAGAACACAAGGTTCACCATTAAGACAGAGTAGTAGCGACATCAATTTTAGTTGGATTTTAGGGTAAGATGGTGTAGTTGGTCCTGTACAAGTTTGAGACATGGCATTCATGTTATTTTTTAAAAAGCTCTATTTACTGATCCAGTGGCGAATCTAAAAAATTATTATCAATTGGGCTAATTTTAGTTAATCCAGCCGATTTAATTAGTAATAGAATATTTTAATATAATTTATATATGATTTTAAGATTTAAATTTTGTTGATCAGTAAACTTAATTTTTTTTTATTATCATATCCAAAAAATATCTTTTATTATCTATCTATTTATTTAATTAAATTAGTGTATTTCATTAAAAAAATTATGTATAAATTAATTGATATTTTTTAAAAGATGAATTTAAATCTATTTATTTAAAATTAATTAATTTCAACAAAAGTAACATGAAAATCTATTATATTTTTAATTTTTAAACTTATTTTTCTAAAAATATTAGATATAAGTTATAGTCTTTTATTAAAAATATATATTTTAAAATATAACTTTGGTCTTAATTTTAATTATGTTTTGTTGTTTGTATTTTATGATATTATATAATAGGATAAAACCTTAATTATGCTCGAAAAATCATTTTTTAAATATATTTAATTAATTAATAACTAAACTATATTTAAATTATTTTTAAAAAATAATTATATAATGTTTATAAAATGTAATAAAAATATAAATAATCTTATTTTTTTTATTTTTAACTTTTATTTTAATTAAATTTTATTCTTAAATTATTTCAAGATTTAAAAATAAATTATTTTTTTATATTGGGTTATTTTTTATTCTTATATATTTAAAACCTAATTTACATTAATATTAAAATATAAAATAAATAACTTTTATTTTGACATAGGATGGGCCTAGTCCTAGGCAGGTCTATGCCTAGATTCGCCACTGTACTGACCATTTTAATTTTTTTCCTGATTTAAAAAAATCACTTCAATCATAAAAAACCATATAAATAAAAGTTTAAAAATAAACAAAAGGGGATTTACACTAAATAGTACTCCCTCGTTCCTAAATTTAATGTCAATTATTAATTTTTTTAGTCAATTTTTTTAATTTGGACTCACAATTATTTAAAATTTATTATTAAAAAATATAAAAAAATATTTTAAAAATTTTTTATCAAATTTTTTTTAAATATATATCTTATAAAAATTAATTATTTAAATATTTAATATAAATAGAGTTAAACTTTAAAACATTAACTTTTAAAAATTAATAATAAACATCTTAAATGGGAAAAAATAGTATTATTAGTTGATTACGTAGTACTTATCTTATTGTTGGACATCTACGTGTGAAGTTTAAAGTGAGTTAAGCCCAATAGGCAGAAGTGACGAATAGGGATTAGCCCAGAAGGGGGAACCAGTTCATCAAGTTATGAATATTTTTATTAATATATTTAATATATTTTTATTCATAAGGTATTTTCAATATAATCATCGAAATCAAAATATTTTTATTAAGTTTTTAGTTTGATAATTAAAGTATTAAACAGCTAACGAAAATTGACGTAGTACACCTTTAAACTGGTGTAAATAACACGAGCAAAAAATCTTCTTGTCCCTTTCTCATGTCCTCATTTGTGTCTTCTTTGTTATTTTACTAAAAAATTAAATTTTAAACCCTAACTCATATTTTTTATATCTTAAACCCTAAACCCTATACCTAAAAAATACACCTACCTCTAATTCCCTATACCCTAACCTAAACCCTTAACCTAAAACCCTAAACCCTATACCCTAAACTCTCTAATTTAAAGTGGGGCACAAATGAGAGTATGGGAAAGGGGCAGATGATTTGGACTCAAATGACACATATCGAACCACTTAACTTTCTAAAAAAAATTAAAAATCTAAAACAGTAAGGAATAATACTAAAAACTACTTTTTTACAGTTTTGACGTAAAATAAAATGTTGAGTATTAAATTATTTTTTAAAATATAGAAGCTAAAATATTCAATCAAACGTTAGGGGTATTTTTTTAAATATGTTGGTGTGATCACAAGTATTATTTTGTTTAGTTTTCTCAGTTTTTTAATGGGTGCAAATCATTTGTCTTTTCCCCATGCTTTCATTTATGCTTTCACTTCATATTAGAAGGTTTAGTGTTTAGGGGTTTGGGTTATGATTTAGGGAATTAGGGGTAGAATGTATTTTTAGGGTATAGAGTTTAGGGTTTAGGATATAGAAAATAAAAGTTATAGTTTAAAATTCAAATTTTCAATGAATTTTCAAAAGAGACATAAAAAGAGACACAGAAAAAAGACAGAATCTGGATCCCCGAATGAAATACATAATCTTCGATCCCTTGTCCTCATGCACATTGTACTAACAACAATATTATCTTAACATCTCGCATTATGCGCTACAGGTCAATGATTTTTAATACAAATTTCCATTAATAATTGGTTCTCTCTCTATGTTACAACTTTATACATTCATGTATCATGGAATTTATCTATGCTAATGCTACCATACACAAGTGTATACATATATATATCGTTATATATTTAGTAAAGACTATGTGACCTTAACACCAAAAGGTAAAGGGAACAGGAAGCATGACTCCATGCGTGAATGATGGATTAAGGGTCCCCAACAACAATCATAGGGGTTATTTATCGTGCAGAAATGAAATCTTTAAGTAAGTCAAAAAAACAAAAGGAAAAAAGAAAAAGAAAAAGAGAAAGAATTATGATATGTTATTTACAACACACTCAAACCAAAGCAAAGAGTTGCTGGCTGGATGGCTACTATGTTCCTGCCCTTTCTGCGTGCTTCATGCTATTAGTAGATATCGGTTCCTGAAAAGATATAACTGTTATGATTGCCGATATTTGATTTATTTATCGATTAATATTCGAAACAAGAATAATTCAGGGCATGTGCAAATATCCTACATATGTTTGTGAGAAAGAAAGAGTGGGGAGTGGGAACCTTCTCTGTAATCTAAAGGCCAATGGGGTACCAAAAAGATTACCTCTGCAATCATTTATATTTAAGAATCCAAAGCTTCCAAAATGGACTCGTCACTTTTGCCTTTTCTTCTTTTAAAAAACATAATGTATACGTATATGTATACTGTATACGTACACATATACATGCTTAATGCCTTAATCACCGCAGCTTAATCAATCAAAGAAGAAGATTAAAGACAAAGTCATAATTAAATATTAAACAGCATCATGTTCCAAGGCTTTTAAAAGCAAAAGCTGTCCATTCCCATCATTTTGGCCAGATCCTGCTCTCCGGTTTAACCTTCCAATGGTCCCATGACAGACAACGAAACAAAAGAAACAAAGAAATTGTTCAGGGCTGGGCTACCTTCTCTCGCTAATTCTTATACATATTTACGTAATATCAAGTTGATTGCACCAAATACCTTCAGGTTATGCTTCATGTTTTAAATTAGTTACTAAGTTTTAAAGTATTCAAATCGAGTCCTTAAAGTATCAACATGGTATCAAATAGGTTTTTCAACTATCTTAGATGTCAATTTAGGTGTTAAATGTTGGTTTCAGATTTGACATCAAACATATTTAAATTATGTAGGTTAAAATGCAAACAAATGTGCTTCTTTCATATGAAAAAACTCAATCGCATGTGTTAAGAGTGTTGATAAAATTTAGAATGATTATTTTTTATGTGGTATAACCTAGGGTTTCTATATATACACTCTATCCTACGAAACTTTACCAGGTAAAAACAACATGAATGATTTGGTTTTGTTTCTTTCACAAATATATTGTTTTTTATATGATTTATAGGTGATTACAAGATAGTATATATTCATATTTTTTCTTAATTTTTTGATATTGTACGTACCTTGTAAAAAAAGTTACCCTGTAGACAAAACTGATCTAATTTGTGCCTCTTATGATAAACATTATCCTTTTTTTTATTGAAACCGCTCGTTAAATTCTTTCACAAGTACGGATACTGATACATAGTATCAATTGTATAGCATTGCATTATATAAGACCTTGGCTCTTTAGTTTTTATATTTTATTAATGAATGTTCATTTCACATCACACAGGGAACCTGCTTCACCTTGTTAGTCGTTTCTTTCTTTGTCAGATATATATATACAGTCAGAAATTGAACTCATCAGCTTCACCCTATTTTGTTTCCAAGGTTTCTGGGTTTCTGCCATACCCTTCAAAGGTTAGTGTTCTTTGCTTAACTTCTGCATATCTATCTTGTTTCAAGAAAAGGACTGGTTCTTTCTTATTGTTTTTTGATTCCATTGTATTTTCTGTTTTACTTCACCTTTCTTTCACTGATTAATAGGAGAAAGACACAGAAATATGCCACAGGAAACAAACCCTGATCAGACTTTCACTTCTCCTTCCAAGAATCTGAAGAATTCACCCACTCATGAAGATATCTTCAATGATTATGATTTGGCTCAAAGAAAAGCTGAAGAAGCAGGTATTTTCTATACATATTCCAATATCTTGTCAACTATCCTTCAACCAATGCCTTAAGTTTGTGCAGTTCTTTTGTTCTCTCAAGTTCCATCAGAAAGCTGGTAATTCTTGTGTTATTATTACTTTTAGTATTATTTAACTCTGTTGATTTCATATATAATAATTTCAATTTCAAAGGGTAGAAATTTAAAATAAAAAGATTATATGGGACATGCATGATATTGGTTTGGAAAACGAGTTAGTGCGGTCACCACTTCCGGTGCCGTCGTATAGGTCTGGTAAGGGGTCCTTATGTTTAGTTGTTGTTTTTTAAATCTTCGGCCGGTTCATATTTGAAGTTCGTGATTATAATTCTTTTAATTTTCGAAGTTTAAGTATGAATTCTCTCTTACATTTATCAAAATCTTAAATTTTATTCTTGATTATGAAGATTTTGAGTTAACATAAACCCACCTTACAATCACTTTATTTTTGGTGTAGGGTACTCAGACATTCCAACTAATTAAAGAATCTTGCCTCTCTTGCTTTAATTTTCTTTTCCTTGTTTTTGGGGCTAAATATAACAGTTGTATTAACTTAACTTTCAATAGGTATTTAATAAAAAATAAAAATTAAGATGATACAGAAAAAAAAGGATCATGTGGTTTATTTGATGGCATATGAATAAAGTTCTGAGACTAAAGATTGATTTACATGTGAATCAGCTGCAAGGAGGTACCAAGCAGCACAATGGCTACGAGAGATGGGTCAAGGTGCATCAGAATCCTTGCCCAAAGAGCCAACTGAAGAGGAGTTTTGCCTTGCACTTCGCAATGGCCTCATTCTTTGCAATGTCCTGAACAAAGTCAATCCTGGAGCTGTTCTTAAGGTTCTCTAAATGGACTGCTGTTGCTACACTTAATTTACTGTTTCTTAACCAACTTCAAACATGTTCTAGCCTTCATTTTTTTGAGAAATATGGAAACTTGCTTTGTGTAAAACAGATAGTGGAAAATCCAATTATCCTGGAGCACTCGACCGAAGGGGCAGCGCAGTCTGCAATCCAGTATTTCGAAAACATGAGGAATTTCCTTGTAGCTGTCAAAGATATGCAACTCTTGACATTTGAAGCATCTGATGTTGAAAAGGTATATACTTTTCTTAAAATGTAAATTTCTATAGTATTTTAGTATGCTATGTTAGTTGTTTTATTAATATGAAAGACTTGAATTGGCAGGGTGGCTCTATGAATAAAGTTGTAGATTGCATTCTCTGTCTGAAAGGATATTATGAATGGAAGCAAGCAGGAGGCATCGGAGTTTGGAGGTATGGAGGAACTGTGAAGATCATGGCTCTCCCGAAAGGGTCACCGTCGTCTTTGATTGGAAGTGAGAGTGCCGATGATACTTTCGATGGGTCGGAGTCATCCCAATATGAACAATTATTGGAGTTTCTCCATCTCTCCAATGAGGTTGCAGTTGAGGAGTCCAAAACTGCCAATGCTCTGGCTTTCCTTTTTGATCACTTCGGCCTTTGGCTTATACAAGCTTACGTTAGTGAGAGCAACGAGATCGAAGAACTTCCCTTGAATGCAATGGTAGGTAAGACCCATGCCGATTTGTTGTTCAATGTTGTCTAAACTGAAAACAAGCAATGTAGTCCAGTGTGATTGATTAAACCAACTTTGCAGGTAATAGATACACTAATCAGCAAGATAGTTAAGGACTTCTCAGCATTGCTTGTTACTCAAGGTACTCAGGTAATAGCAAGTTCCGATTTCCATTCTTGTTATTGTTGCGGACAAAGACAAACATCTTAATGTCATTCTCATAATCTTCTTTGTTGCAGCTTGGGCTGTTTCTGAAGAAAATCTTGAAAGCTTCCCTTAATTCACTATCAAAATCTGATTTCATAGAAACCATCTCACTGTATCTCGGTCAACGGACTAGAGTCGCATCGAACGATTTCTCCAAGTTCTGCATCTGTGGTGGGAAACGTGAGGTTATTCACCAAACAGTTAGTCACTCGAATGCTTACACACAACTTATTCATCTTCATCAGAGAGAGCTTAAGGTCTGAGCATTTTACCTTAAACCCCAAATACAACCATTTGCTAGTTTGTGAATTTTCTAAGCCCATTGCTTATATCATGTTAGGACATTAAATTAGATTTTCAAGAAACGAAACTTGGAGTCCAACAAACTCACCAGAATTGGGCGAGACAACTCGAGAGACTCGGTAAGAATCTATAACATTGTTCTACCAAAGATTTTCGAAAGGTCGTTTAACGAAAATATTCTTTGCTTTTAGCTCATCATATCAAGGGTCTTGAGGTGACATCCTCTTCCTATCAGAAGGTATTAGAAGAGAACCGTCTGCTTTACAATCAAGTTCAAGACCTCAAAGGTTTGCATTTCTTTTTCATCATTATTCCGAATTTTCGCATAGGACATTTATATAATATTGATTTATACATGTCTCTTTTATGGTATTCGAACAGGAACAATAAGAGTGTACTGCAGAGTGAGACCCTTTCTTCAAGGCCAATCAAACAGACAATCAACCATAGATCATATCGGAGAAAATGGAAATATCATGATTGTCAATCCTTTAAAACAGGGAAAGGATGCAAGAAAAGTATTCTCTTTTAACAAGGTGTTCGGACCAAATGTCTCGCAAGGTATTTCCTATTCCGACCGATACACATATACCTTTGTTATCCTTCACTTCTTCGTACTTCACGTTTCACATCATCGACTTTATAACGTGCAGAACAAATATATATCGACACTCAACCACTGATCAGATCTGTCCTAGATGGCTTTAATGTTTGCATCTTTGCATATGGACAAACTGGCTCGGGAAAGACATACACCATGGTATATTCATCCACTCTATTTGAGTATGCAAATGCAAAAAGTCTTCTTTTCTTTCAATTCTGTACCACATTTTGCTTTAATATTCTTGATTTCTTGTTGTTTGTTCTTCGCAGAGTGGCCCGGATTTGACGACCGAGCAAACATGGGGTGTAAATTACCGTGCTTTACGTGATCTGTTTCAAATATCCAAGGAGAGAGCGGATGTTGTTAAATACGAAGTTGGGGTGCAGATGATTGAAATATACAATGAACAAGTGAGAGATTTGTTAGTCATGGATGGCTCTAATAGAAGATATCCTTTTACATTTACTTTCTTGGTTTCTTTACATAGTTCAACTGTTTAAGTTAGTGTTTAATTTCTATCTTGGGGTTTGGTTCACCTTAACAACCTGTACATTGGATATTCGTAACAATTCTCAGTTGAACGGCCTAAATGTGCCGGATGCAAGTTGGGTTCCAGTTTCGAGTACTCGAGACGTTCTTGAAATGATGAGAATCGGTCAAAAGAACCGTGCCGTTGGTGCCACTGCTTTAAACGAGCGAAGTAGCCGTTCTCACAGGTAGACTATCATGGTAAAACTTTTGTTTAATTGTGTGCTAGCTAGCTACCAAATGATCACAAATGATCTTTTTGACACATTTGTGTTCCTCAGTGTTTTGACCATTCATGTATATGGAAAAGAGTTGGTTTCGGGATCTATTCTCAAAGGCTGCCTGCATTTGGTCGATTTGGCCGGGAGCGAGAGAGTGGATAAATCCGAGGCCGTAGGAGAAAGATTGAAGGAAGCACAACACATCAATAGATCACTTTCAGCACTAGGAGATGTCATCTCTGCTCTTGCACAGAAGAGTGCACATATTCCTTACAGAAACAGCAAGCTCATTCAAGTATTACAGGATTCTTTAGGTATATGTGGATATATATATATATATATGCTTATTTTTAGTCTTTTTTTTTTTGCTCAGCAAATATGATTTATTATTAAGGAGAATCATTCAAGTCTAAACCTAAGTTGTGTTCAAATCACTCTTGCTTTTATGTGGTAGGTGGGCAAGCTAAAACATTAATGTTTGTACATATAAGTCCTGAAGTTAATGCCATTGGAGAGACAATCAGCACTCTGAAGTTTGCCGAGAGGGTCGCTTCCATAGAACTCGGGGCAGCTCGATCCAACAAGGAAACCGGTGAAATTCGAGAACTTAAAGAAGAGGTGAAAGCATAAATGTTCAAGTACATATACTTTGGATAGGATGCAAATTTTCTTTTAACTTTGATTTGCTTTCAAGAAGGCCTCGTTCAATTATTACTGTCATTATCTGTCAAAATCTGTTTTAGATATCAAATCTTAAACTTGCATTGGAGAAGAAGGAAGCAGAACTAGAACAATTAAAAGCTGGAAATGTTCGAAGCACGACTGAACCGCAAAGAGGAAGAACAGTTTCGCCTTTCCAGATTCCAAGAAATGGAATCCCTGAGGTGACTTTAAAACCTGATGGTCATTCAACAAAACTTTGCTGAATAATGCATGTTTTTCATCTATGTTATGTATTGGATTTTCAGGCCACAAGCAGAAGTGCATCTTCAGGTAAGCAGAGGAGGTCGAGATTTCCATCTGCACTTGCAGACAAGGAGTCCTTGCCAAAGATGGCTATTCCGGCCGAGGACAGATTAACAAGTGCCTTAAAAGCAAGGTCACCGTCCCCTCCAGTTAGGAGATCCTTATCCACCGATAGAGGAGCCTCCAATAGAAGCAGGATCAAGGCGGATATGGTTGATAATCAACCAGTCTCTAAAGTACCATTTCCGGCTAGAGTACCCGTTAATAAATCCTTTGCCACAACTAATGTGACCACATCCTCAGATACCAACTCCTGCGGGGGTCATTCAATTTCCCAAGAAACTGCAAAGCAAGAGAATATCTCAGATGCATTATACAACCTCCGGAAACTGAGCATTAACAAAGTCCGCCCAGAACATGAAGATGAGCAGTTTAGGCAAGCACTTAATGTTAGACAAGGCGGAATTAGGAAAAGCAAGGCTGAGAGCAAGGCTAAAATGAAGCACCAACTGCCTGCAATGAAATTGCTTTCTGAAATGGATGTTGGTGAGAAAATAGAGGAGTCTTCGAAAAGCGACTTCTCCGAGCCGGAATATGAGCAATCACTTGTAGGCTCTCCTATGCATGCTGCCTTGAAGATGAAGAAACTCGGACACTTTTTCTCAAGGAATTCACACAATGTTGAAAAAAGGTATATCATATCCTTCATCAAGGGTAATAAATAACAACCTGATATAATCTTAAAGAGTTCCATTTTACCAAGTTAAGATTTGCATCATGATTTCTAGTTTATAATGAATAATAATGCATTGCCATCATGTATAGGGGATTCATGCAACCACAACCGCAAGCCGTAGTACCATCACAGGGAAGGAAAACTGAGAGGACTCCAACAGAGGGAAATAACATTAATCCGATGATGCCTGAATTTCGAAGGAGCCGATCTTCTCCTTGCGGAAAATTTTTGGTTTTGCCTTGAGAATTCTACAGTATATAGGAATTAATATCCTACCTTTTGAAACATTCCTTTAAAATTTTGTACAGGGGTTGCATTTTGGTGCTGATTATGCGTATACTCTAAAAGCTTATATGATTTGTTGCATTCTTGCCTGAGAAAATGCCTTTTTTTTACAGAATATCCAATGAGGAACAAAAAGAATAAAAGAGAAAAGGATTGATGGAGGGAATGAAAATGAAAAAAAAAAACAGAAAAATTCATCAAAATTGGCTATTGGTTGCATGGAGACCATGAGAATTTATCTATAAATGGATAAATGACAACTACATTTGAACCCCAGGATACCTTCAAACCTAAATAATATATCTATACAGAAATTATTCAAGTCTGTCATGTATATCAAATAACAAAATCCAAGTCATGATCAAAAGGTTTCCACTGACAGAATAGTGATTTTAATAGTTAAGGACTTAATGTTGATACCTGTAAACCATTTTTTCTTCTCAAACTGTCAGTTTCTGGTTGTTCTAGATTGCCAGTGTTATTACAGGAAACGTTATGGTTTGAGAATTATGGAGCTACCAATTTTATAATTGTCCTTGTTGGTGTAATGCAATGGACAGTGCAACTAATGGTGGATGGTCTCTCTGTACCATCCACCATCTCCTCCTCCTCCTACCATAATTTCTCTCAAAATATTCATCCGTGATCACACTCTTCTTCATTTTTTGTTGCTATCAGAAAATAGAGTGAATTCATTTCCTTTGATTAACACATGGAAACAGCCTGGATAGAAGGAAAAGTTCTGACCCTTGATGAAAGTGAGGCAGGAGAGTTAGATGGAAGAAGGTTGGCTTTAGTGGGTAAGATCATAGCAGACAAGCCACTGAGCAAAGGAGGAGTCCAGGGCGTTTTCAGAAGAGTATGGGGGGAATGGAGAGATTTCACCATTACTGAACTATCTGAGAACACCTACTTGTTCACCTTCAAAGAAGCAAGAGCAGCCGAGCAAATATTGGAGGAAGGGCCATGGCCAGTGATGGGCTACTGCATATATTTGCACCGGTGGCAACCAGGGCTTACTCTTGAAGAGCTTGATTTTTTACAAGTGGCTTACTGGGTACAGGTCCATGGCCTCTCATTAGACCAGATGAGCCCCAAAAATGCAAAAAAAGTTGGTGACCAGATTGGCAGGGTGTTGGAGATTGAGGATCCCATTTCTTCACATGGAATAAGAAGGGGGTTCTTCAGGATTCGGGTGCTGATAGATGTTAGTAAACCACTCCCTTCAGGGTTTTGGGCTTCCAGAGCTGGGAAATCTAATATATGGGTCTCTTTCAAGTATGAACATTTAGCAGATTTCTACTACAAATGCGGCTGCATTGGCCATGTAGAAGCACACTGTGTCAAGGACACTGTGATATCCATTCCAGATCCTTCCTTGCCAAAATATGGTCCATGGATGCGTGCCAATCCCAGTGTCAGTTCCATGAAGGCCTTAGCTGAAATGGAAAAAGCTCCTCATAAAGCCAAGCAAGTCATGGGTAGGGTCACCTTTGTTTTTTTCATTAAACTGAGATTTTCTTTTGACATATTCGAACACATGAGATGAAATAGTATGAGCATACTTGACCGAGAGGTCAATTAATGGAGCTCTCGGGAGTCACCTTTGTTTTTATTGGCTCTAAAATAGTACTACTTCTGTTTCTCTAGGAACCGTACTAATTGCTTGATTTTGCAGTGTCCTTGTCTCGTAAGAGTGAGAACACAAGTTTGAACTACTGTTATTATTACGAGGGTTTTCTTCATAAATGGATTCAACTTAAACGAATAAGGCTTGTTCGTATTCATTCATTTATTTTTAAAAGTGTTTATACTTGGTTCATGTTAGTTTAAGTTTTAATATTATATTCGTATGCGTTTGTTTAGGGTTCGCGAACATATTCATGTGACGTTCACGAATACAAATATATTCGTTTATATGTTCACTAAAATGGTGAAATTACATAATTAGTACTTAAGCTCTTTAGGTTTACCGTTTGAACTCTAAAATTACCTTGTATTCCATTTAGTCCTTATCTTAACTAATATTTAAAATATAAAAAATATGAGAAGTGAGTAAATGAACTTATAAATGAATCGATAAACGAACATTATTTCATTTAGTTCATTCGTTTATTAAATAAACATAAAATTTTTGTTCATAAACGAACGTTTAATAAATAAACATAAATGAATGCTATACGAACAATTCACGAAAACACTACGATCATTTACACCCCAAGTAAAAGTGCTCGCAGACCAACTTGGACCGGTCATTGAAACATATACTTTCAACCCAACTTTTTTTTTTTAATGTAGCTAAAGTTGTTGCTCTGTGTTGATCAGCTTCAAGGAGGTACCAAACAGCTGAGTGGCTACGGCAGATGGATCAAGTTGCATTAGAATTCCTGCCCAAAGATCCCGCCGAAGAAGAATTTCGCCGTGCACTTTACAACGGATTCGTTCTTTGCCATGTTCTCAACAAAGTCAGTGCTGGTGCTGTTCCTAAGGTTCTCTACGAAACACTATAACATGAACTAGTACGATTATTCTCCCTTCAACATGGCTGCATGCAATATACCAGAACCTGATTAGTCTTTCTTTGCTCTTGTTGATAATATGATAAATGTAGGTGGTGAAAACTTCTATCAATTCTGCTCAAGTAACAGAAGAGGAAAGGAATCAGGTTTCCGAGAACATGAGGAACTTTCTAGCAGGATAAAAGAGCATTTATCGAGACAAGTAAGGTGAAGGAGAAGATATTGGAAGAAGAAAGCAGGAGATTCCTTGGAGTTGAAGGCATTGCTGTGAGGAGAGAACAGTGGATCTGTTTCGGGATTGTAGAAGATTGAACCCCACGTTTTTGTTTAATAGAACGAAAGCACACAACAAGATCTGGATCCAACTGCACTTTCTTTCTTTTTTTCTAACATTATTCTAATAGTCCTAGTTCTTAATTAACAGATGCTGATGCATCCTCTTTTACAGACAGTTAAAATTTTCCAGTTTGTCAATAAAACATCTCTAGAACCAGACGGACATTGATAACACATCAATCAAAACCAGGCAAGCATTATAACCATGGAATGTTTTAGCTTCAAACCCAACATCATCATGTCTTGTTGGATGAACCAATCCAAACAAAGTGGTCCATGAAAAGTTCATGTGACCAACCATGTGTTGGTTTCCTGTACAATTTATACCTTTTGCCCCTCAATTTCTTGGAGAAAACCAACTACTCTAATAGCACATTAAAAAATTAACATTGAATTTAATTAATTACAATTAATTCAGCTAATTACATTCTAACCATAACACTCTTCAGGAACAGAGGGAAAATCTTGGTCCATGTCTGCACATACACATACGAATTCACTTCCCAGTTCCTACAATCAACGATTCAAAGTGTTAACGAAATGAAACAAACTTAATCAACATTGACCAGATACATGCAAATCAACACTCCACTATTCAAATTCGACATCGAAGGCTCAAGATTGACGTCGTGCGAAAATACAGTCGAAAACTCCGGTGTGTAGCATCGTCTGCAGAATTAGGCCAATGGAAAGCATTATTGAACTCAAAGTCTTCCATGAACAATCACTGGCAGAACAAAACTTGACATAAATCTTGTAGCCACTCATCTGTAGAAGAAAGATGACACACTGGAGGGAACTATATCATTATCAATGGCAGGAATATGAGCATTAAGGAATGACCAAGCCGGGAAAACAGAAAACAGAAAACAGTAACATTCATGGTAATCTTTGCTGCCATGTTTGAACAAAGAATCTTAAGAACTGGCTTCTTTTTTCCATCTAGAACAAAGCTCAAACCAGAAAACAGTAACAGGTATATGTATACGTATATGTATATGTATACGTATTTTGGGGATTTCTAACTAGAAAGAGAAAAAAAAAAACATACATACAAGGCAATTGCCACAAATAAATTTAAGCAGAAAAAAAAAAGACAAATGGGAAATTACCTAGCTTTGAAGTTAAAGAACAATGCCTATTGGACCACTGAAGTTTCAGAGAATTATAAAATAATCATTAAATATATCAAACTATATAAAAGATCATTAATTTTGTCAAATTAATATAAAATGATTATTAAACTTATTCAATTGTTATAAAATAATCTTTATACTTTTTAATAAATATAAAATAATCATTTCATATCAGTTCAATAAGTTTAATGATTCAATCAAATAATTACAAGCTTAATGACTATGTGTTTACTTTACTCTCTTTTTTAATCCTTTTAATGTCAATTCTCTGATGCCAAATGTACAATTTTACTCTTAGGATTGTTGCATGGTCTACTTATAGTAGTTATAGTCTCTTTATTATAAGAAATTATATTAAGGTCATTCCCACCACATCATCTATAGATCAATTAATTAAAAGTATTCATTTAATTATTTTTTCACTTTATTGTTTTTATCAAATGAATATTTATTTGGTAAAAACTATTACGATAAATATTAATAAAGATTTACTTGATAAAAATGATATAAGATGCAAAAAATAATTAAATAAATACTTTTAATTGATTGATCTTATAAATAACGTGGTTAGAATGAACTATAATATATTTTTTCACGGTCTGACCCAATAAAAGTGCAGATTTTTTTGTTTCACTTGATTTGTTTGTCAATTCTCTACATGAAAAAAAAACAATTTCTATTTTATTAACAATTTTACTGTCCATAAAAATAAGATTTTTTTACACTTTGACCGTTAATATTTTAGTAAGAATACTTACGATAAAAAGTTAATCACTATTATTAACGATAAATACCTTAATTTAAATAAAAAGATATTATAAAATAACGAGACAAATAATATTATATTAAAGAAAAAAATTAAATTATAAATTTCAATATAATATAGGGACTAAAACCATAATTAGACCATATGTATAAAACAAAGGCAAACCAAATTGCCGAGAAAGGTATAAAGAAAAGGGAAATCAGACCCAGTCGGCGTCCCTCCAAATATTTCGATAAAATTAGAAAAAAAGAAGGATCTAGAACAAACTACTCGCCCTATAAAGTCTCTCTACGAGCAACGCTAAAATCAAGAACCAAACTTTAAACCTACCCATCTGCTTCTGAGTTCGTCGTTGTTTTCGCGGTTGTGTTCGGGATTGGAGTTTGTAGAGCTATCCATCAATGGCGGAGACCGAGACGTTTGCTTTCCAGGCTGAGATTAATCAGCTTCTCAGTTTGATTATCAACACTTTCTACAGCAATAAGGAGATCTTTCTTCGTGAGCTCATCAGTAACTCCTCCGATGTAAGTTTAAGTTTTTCTCTGAATTTTGTTTGTTTGTATTTACTGATCTGATCTTTCTGTGCTTGTTTGTTTAAATGAAAGGGATTTGGGATTTTTCTTGTTCTTGTTCTAATATATGTTTTTGTGATATATATGCCCCTTTTTATTAGTAAAATTATACCAGATCCTGTAAGAGAGTGAATAAGAATGTAGAGGAAAACCTGAATTGATGTTCTCAAAATGTTTTATAGGCTTTGGACAAGATTAGATTTGAGAGCTTGACAGACAAGAGCAAGCTTGATGCGCAGCCAGAGCTGTTCATTCACATTGTCCCGGACAAAACTAACAACACGCTGTCGATTATTGACAGTGGTATCGGGATGACCAAAGCTGGTACGTATTTTCCTAATGATTTAACTAAAATTCTTGTGTTCTAGTAATTGATGTTGTTTTAACTGAGCATTTCAATGTGGATGCAGATTTGGTGAACAATTTAGGTACCATTGCAAGGTCTGGGACCAAGGAATTCATGGAGGCATTGGCTGCCGGTGCTGATGTTAGTATGATCGGACAATTCGGTGTCGGTTTCTACTCGGCTTACTTGGTTGCTGAGAAAGTTGTGGTTACCACGAAGCACAATGATGATGAGCAGTATGTGTGGGAGTCCCAAGCTGGTGGGTCGTTCACGGTCACCAGGGATACCTCTGGGGAGAGACTTGGTAGGGGTACCAAGATGACCCTTTTCTTGAAGGAGGACCAGCTTGAGTATCTCGAGGAGCGCCGTCTCAAGGACTTGATTAAAAAGCACTCAGAATTCATTAGCTACCCCATTTCCCTCTGGATTGAGAAGACTGTTGAGAAAGAGGTTTCGGACGATGAGGATGAGGAGGATAAGAAGGATGAAGAAGGTAAAGTTGAGGATGTAGATGAGGATAAGGAGAAGGAAGAGAAGAAAAAGAAGAAGATTAAGGAGGTCTCGCATGAGTGGTCTTTGGTGAACAAGCAGAAGCCGATTTGGATGAGGAAGCCAGAGGAGATCACCAAGGAGGAATATGCTGCATTCTACAAGAGCCTCACGAACGACTGGGAAGAGCATTTGGCTGTCAAGCACTTTTCGGTCGAGGGTCAGCTCGAGTTCAAGGCTATCCTCTTTGTTCCCAAGAGAGCACCATTCGACCTTTTCGACACGAGGAAAAAGCCCAACAACATCAAGCTATATGTCAGGCGTGTGTTTATCATGGACAACTGTGAAGAACTTATCCCTGAATTCCTTGGATTTGTGAAGGGCATTGTCGATTCCGAGGACCTTCCTCTCAACATCTCTCGAGAAATGTTACAACAGAATAAGATCTTGAAGGTTATTCGCAAGAACTTGGTGAAGAAGTGCATTGAACTCTTCTTTGAAATTGCTGAGAACAAAGAGGATTACAACAAGTTCTACGAGGCCTTCTCCAAGAACCTCAAGCTAGGTATCCATGAGGACTCTCAAAACAGGAACAAGATTGCCGAATTGCTCCGCTACCACTCCACCAAGAGTGGCGATGAGTTGACCAGCTTGAAGGACTATGTGACCAGAATGAAGGAGGGTCAGAATGACATCTATTACATCACCGGTGAAAGTAAAAAGGCCGTTGAGAACTCTCCATTCCTTGAGAAGTTGAAGAAGAAAGGCTACGAGGTTCTCTTTATGGTTGATGCTATTGATGAGTATGCCGTTGGTCAGCTCAAGGAATTTGAGGGCAAAAAGCTCGTCTCTGCAACCAAAGAAGGTCTGAAACTTGATGAGAGTGAAGATGAAAAGAAAAAGAAGGAAGCTTTGAAGGAAAAATTCGATGGTCTCTGCAAGGTTATCAAGGATGTACTTGGTGACAAGGTAGAGAAGGTTGTGGTATCCGACCGAGTGGTCGATTCTCCGTGTTGTTTGGTCACGGGTGAGTATGGTTGGACTGCCAACATGGAAAGAATCATGAAGGCTCAGGCTTTGAGGGATAACAGCATGGCTGGATACATGTCAAGCAAGAAAACGATGGAGATCAATCCCGAGAATCCAATCATGGAAGAGCTAAGGAAGAGAGCTGATGCCGGCAAAAACGACAAGTCAGTGAAGGACCTTGTTCTGTTGCTGTTCGAAACCGCCCTCCTCACCTCTGGCTTCAGCCTCGATGACCCCAACACCTTCGGCAACAGAATCCACAGGATGCTGAAACTTGGTTTGAGCATCGATGAAGATGCCGGTGATGCTGATGTAGATGCCGATATGCCACCGTTGGAGGATGCAGACGCTGAAGGCAGCAAGATGGAGGAAGTTGACTAAATTGTTACCATTTGGTAGTATGATTTGTTTTTGCAAGTTCTACATTTCTTTGGTGCCTGTTTTGACAGATTTGGTAAATCTTGTCAAAATTCTTCAATGCATTTTGTTTTCGGAATATTAGTTATATGGTTTCTTCAGTGCCTCACCCAAAGTATCTTGGTTGCCTATTCGAATAACAGAATTTTTAATCGATCATCAATAAATCAGATATTAATAATTAAATAAAATAAATATTTTTAATAAAATGGGTTTTTCCACTAAATAACAATATTTTTAAATTTCGGAGCACATATCGTCTAAAAAATTTTTCAGTGTACGTGTTATTCTGATCATTAATGTTATTTTGTTGGTTGAATATATTTTTAATCTATTTGTTTGGGTTTATTAGGATAAACAATTTTCTTACTTAATATCATTATCATAAAATATTGTCAGACATATACGAAAATATGAAATATAATCTAGTCAGAAGTATATTTTAGTAAATAAGAGGCCTTAGTGCTCAACTTTCGATAAAAATTAAGTTAAATTATATAAAAATCACTTAATTGTAAGGTTGATATTAATTTAATTACTATAATTTTAATTTTAATAATTTTATTATGTAAATATTTAAGTGATTTTAATCAAACAATCAATTATTAAACCATAAAAAATTAATATGGTGAATATAGAAACGTAATATAATTATATATTTGGTTCTCATTATTTATATAATTTACTCTAAAATTAATATATACTTATTTTAAATTAATAGCTGCTCTATTTATGTACACACTAAAATAATTGTACAAATTTTAATTAACAACTATTTTATTCATTAATATAATAAAAACAATTAAATACATTTTTGCATATTAAAAACAGTAAATAAAAAATAATCCATATATTCACATACGAATATATATTTTGATATTCACATTTTAATGTGTTTATAAATAAAGTTTAGAAACAGAAAATAACATCTTAAACATTGGATCTCTTATTTATGAAAATAATAATAATTTTTAACCAATTAGACTTAATAAGATAAAGTAAAAATGTATTCATATTTTTTAATAAAATAACATATTATTATAATATTTTGAAACCATATGAACTTAATGGGATAACATGAATCTGTGTACATCTTTTATAATAAAAAATACTTAATTAGATTAAGTTTGAAGAAAAAGAAAAAAATAATAAATTAAAAATAATATTCAACCAATAAAATCCCCACCAGAACAACCATTTCTGCAATTAAACACAAGGTGGATTCCCCTGAAACTGCTACTGATTTATTTATTTATTTGTCAAGTTCAAGCTTTACGGTAGAAAAAAATTTCAAACGGAGCAATACCATAGAGAAAATACAAGCAAAATATTTCAGCAGAAACACATATCTGAAAATACCAAAATCATGAAGAATGTTCGATGTATCGATGGTCCGGAAAGTTTGAATCCAATTCTGATTTCAGGTATCGTCGACTTGCGAGTGAAAAACAAAGCTTGGGAAGGTTGTGGTGATGTCCCTGATCAAAGGAAACAGACAAGAACAGTCTAAGGGGAGCACATATGACCAACATCAATATTTTAAAAGTTCCATTATAAAGAGAAAATGTGAAACTCACTTAAGGTATTGCAGGGTCATGTTTTTCAGAAGAGACGGATGTCGCAAAACAAGGCTTCTCCATTCTTCCTTGTCGATCCTCCCATCGTGTTTTGTATCAGCTTCCTCGAACGTCTGTTGCAAAGCTCCAAGACTTAACATGTCAAAACGAGAAACAAAATGATAAAAAATACAAGAGATGGACTTCAAGCAAATCGGATTGAGTCATCACCTTGTCAATTATACTTTCTATAACATCGTCCGAGAGATTCATGCCAGATTCAGCAAGGGTTGCCACAACCATTTGCTTCACCTGTATATAATATCAAGTATGAACTTACGGAAGGACGGAAGAAAAGAAAAATACATAAGAACAATAATGAAAAAAGAGTAATATATACCTCCTGCCTCTCAATAAAACCTTGTTGTTTGAGATCGTATAATTGAAAGGAGACTGCAAAATGACATAAATAGAGTTACGATACACAACGTATTTATGCCTAAGTTCATAATTCCATATCCTTACCAGTCAATTACATCCAACCACTATGTTAAAGCAATTACGACTTAAACAAGAGGTAAATAAAGATCTTGATACAGACAAATGTTTTAACACATACAGTCAATCTTATCGTCAATGGGTGCATTTGGATGGAAGACAGAGAGAGCACGGGCAAACTCTTCAAAACCTAGAATCCCATTATGCTTTGTATCAAACAAGTCAAATACCTACAAACAAAGAACTGGCATGATAAGACTAACAAGCATAATTTTATAAAAACATGAAGCCAATATTAATCAACATTAGATAAAATACCCGATCGGCAAACAAACTCTCCTTTTTGTTTGTTTTGAATAGCGCCAATTGAAACTCTTCCTGCCAAATAATAATATAAAATAAAACATAAATATCATAAGGATGAGGAGTGACCATCAAGCCCCAAAACTTGACAAACATAACGAAAGGTATCAATTGATAACAAAACATAAACTAAGAAATAGTTTAAAAAATGGACCTTGTTAATCAGTCCATCATCTATAACAGCACTGCTTATCTTCTTGAAAAGCTCGTAAAGTGCTTCTATTTCACTTACACTAACTGCATCGAGATGAGAAAAATAACAAATTTCAGTAGAATCACTCGATAACTAAAAATACCAAGGGAAAAGTCTCAAGAAAAATAAACCATGCAAAAGCATTACGCTATCACATGAACAATATAAAAAGCAATATAATTTAAAAAAAGGAACAGAAAACCGAAAACATACAAACTGTCTCTCTTGCAAGAAGTTCAGGATCAACGAGACCCCTTGATTGCTTGTTCAAATCAATATCACAGCATTGCAGCACAGAAGCACATAAATGCTTCAAACCGTCGATACACTGAAACATGATATTCTCCTCGCATCAAAACACTCCATACCTAGACAACAACGAAAGAGGCCAGAAAACGCATTCATGCCATTCTTTCAATACAAGCAACAAATCTAAAGGCAAACAACATGATATACCCTTTAACCATTTCCAGATTCTGCAGAATGAACACCAAAATTCCAAGTCCGAATCGGAAAAAGCCACCAAACTCAAAGTCAAATCAGTACCTGTCTTACAAAAATCAAACCAATATTCACCAAACACAATCCGGCAAAACATACAGCAATATCAATGAATCATGAAACACAAAGCAGAGGACAAAATGAGTGATCCCAGCAACAAAGAATTATTAGCCCTTTCATTCATTCTACAAAATTACAGAGTGGCCATAATTCACCAATTTTTGTCTACACTCTCAAAACTCTTTAATTATTTCTTACATTGAATTATATAGAACAGATATTCTAATAAACAGGATTAATTCAAAATCAAATACCCATCAATCAAAAACATCAAAAATCCCCAATTCAAACACAAAAGATCACAAATTGAACCTCATCAGGATCCAACCGATTCAATCACCCACCCCCAAAAAATCACCAAACAAATCGAATTGCCAACATAATGGATCTATCGAAGCTTTATAGTTTATTAAAGCTGCCTACTTTAAGCTCACAGAGATTTAGAAAATCTATTTTCAATTTCATCGTGAAACAAACGGAGGAAAAAACGAAAAGATGAAAACAAAATACTGTTACCTTGTATACGAGGAAAGTAGGGTAGTATAGAAAACCTGTGAAATCGGCGGTTAGTTTAAGCGAAGGTGGTGATACTGATAGGGTGGAACCGAAAGGGAAATGGAGATTTCAATAATTTGCAGGCATGAAAAATAGGAATTTTTGGAATTAGTTAAAATCATTATAAATAAATTAATGGATTAAATATAAAATAAATACCCGAAGTATCTATTTTTTTTCATTTAGAGGTGTCTATATTATTTTTTTATAAAATAGGTTATTTTAATATAAATAAATATTTAATATTTTAATTTTATGGGTTCAAGTATTTTGGTCCCATATTAACTAATGAATTGGTATTTATTTTTTTAAGTTAAGCACCTATTTTGACAAAAATTAATATATATATATATACACATTTTACTATAAAATAATTTAAATATTTAAATAAAAAAATTAAGCTATTTAATTTTATATGTAAGCCTAAATTAATCGATTAAAAGTTGATTTAACAGATGTTCTCAAATTATAAATAAAATTTTAAATTAGTCTAAATATTTTTAATTTTTAATTAAAAATTTTAAATTTTACCTTTAAAATAAAAATTATTTAATTATGAATAGGGCTATATTCGATTATTTTTTAAAATTTTGTGAAAATTATAATTTTAAATTTATCATTTAAAAATTTTATTTTATGAATCAATACAACCTTGAAATAGTAGTTGGCTATTACATTAACAAAATGACCCGATTAGAATTATACTTTATTTGATAGACTTTCATACAACATTGATAGACAATTATACATAGAACGAAGTCGTTTTAGATTTATATATTTATTTTAGGAATTAAACAAATAAATTTTTTATTGAACGATTTACAAATAGTTCATTAATCGTTTGATTCGTTATGACATATAAAGATATTTATATTTATTTGTTTATTTTTAAGTATTTTCTTTGTTCAGGATTTTAAGCTTATGTTTATATTATTTATTTAAAAATATAGTATTTATGTCCGTTTATTTAATTTTTATGAACATGTTATATATTATTTTACGAATATGTTAGAGGAACTTTTTATTATCATTATATATTTTATATAATTTTTAAGTTTAAAATTTATAATTTTGAAATTTTATTAATTTTGTATATTTATTCTACGGATATTATAATTCAACATCGATTTAATAGTTTTTGTCAAACAGAACTTAAGATATATAAGATTAAATATAACGATTAACGAGTAATGTAAAGAGAAATATAAATATACAAGTTTAGTGTAAAATGTAACAAAATTTAATGCATTTGAGGAGTAGATCACATGTACAAAATACAAATTTAAATACAAACTAAATAAAAAATACAAATTTAAATGCATTGAAAAAAATAAAAAATTTAATTAATTACATAATATTTTGCTGTACACTTGCGTGTGTATATTGTTAAAAGCTGGTCTGAGAGTGGAGATTTCCGGTCATGGGTGCAGTTGATTTGCCGTGATGGTGGATCAAAGAAAGGTTAGATCCAATGGAGGCGCTCCTCGGCATGCCGGAGACACGATGGTATCGGCACCTGAAGGAACCGGCATGCGTAGTGGGGGAGCAGAGGCAATTGGACCTCCCGGATGGTGTCGATGCCTTGTTTGTCTTGGCCGCCCTCGGCGACACATGCACCGTGGAATGCTTCTTGGTTTCGTCCGAGCTCAGTTTCGTGACGGATAACTTGTTGTCCTTCAGCTCCGTCGTCGTCGTCGTCGTCGGAGGCTTCGTCTCTTCATTTGTTCCGCCCATGCCGCCTTCTTCATTTGGTCTTTGTGTGATCTGATTCCGATGGAGAAATACTAGTCGGAGGAACCAAAAATAGTCGATTGTTTTTGCTCTAAAAATCTGTATTGGTTTTCCGTGGCCACATGCATAAAATTCGCCATTTGAATCTCAGTCATGCATTCCCCACTAACGAATTCAATAGAAGTTTAACAATGTTTGCAAATTCTAATCGAATTTTTTACCGATTAATCGATTTAGTAAGATAAGATATTAAGTCTTTTAAATAAGGTCTGAGTAAAATAATGGGTTTAAGAGTCGATTACAGATAAGGAAGATTTTAACATCCCACACCGCTTAAAATTGATACTTCAAAATATTATCGCTCTTCTAATACTAAACTTTGTGAATTAAGATGACATTTAAATAAAAAATTTAGTTATACATATAAGTGAATTTTCAGGGTCTCGATATCCGAGAATAAACTGAAAAACTACCGTCATTATGTTTAGTGTTATTATTTATATCAAATAAAAAGACATTGCATTAAACAAGAAATACACATGCAATATGCTTCATATTATGTATATACCCTTAAATATTAAATATCAACCTACTAGGCAAATGAACTAATAACCAAATAATTATGTACATAACACGAATAACATGTCAGCATAAAATAACTATACATATATATAATAAATGTCAAAATATAAACAAATAAATATAACATGAACCGGAATATAAACAAAATAAAATTAAGAGAGAATAAAGGACACATGAATTAGGCCAAATTAAAACAAAATAGAATTTTAAGGGTTCAAAAAGGAGATTCTATCACTTAAAAATAAGGTAATAATAATAATATATATAATATTTTGGTTTTTTTAAAACATATATTAAATAATAAGTGACATAATAATACAATTCGCGTTTGATAAATAACGACTAAAACGAATTTACACCCCGAATAAAATTTATAATTACACTGTCGAATTCGAATACCTGTATAAAAGTTTGGGGTCTTAACCAAATTAATAAATTCACATTATTTGCTGATATACATATTCTCTGAAACAGTATAAGAATTTCCAGCCATGAGCATTCCTTGTAGAAAACAATAAATCACAGCATAGTTAATGAAGTAAAAGAAAAATAGTATGAAAAGAGAGGATTTGATTCTATCTCTCCAGTTCTTGTTTGCAAAGTGGACAGCAAGAGATGATTCTCAGCCATTGATCGACACACTTGAGGTGAAACATGTGTGAACATGGCAACTGTCTCACTTCTTCTTTGTCTTTGTACTTAGCTAGGCAAATACAGCATTCCTGTCAACAGGACAATATAAACTCCATTAGACTCCAAGACTGTGTATATGCGAGTTTTCGATGAAGGGAATCGATGTGACGTACCGGATCTTCTTTCGTGTTTCTCGGGTTGCAGTCCTGATTGTGATCGAGCTCCACGTTGGTGTTGATTGCTTTGTATTTCCAGCTAGGTAGGTTGGAGATCTGATCATCGGATGCCCCTCGATCAATGGATCCCATGTTCATGTTGTAACCTAGGGAGCTGCTAACGAGTGGCACACAACAGCATACGAGTAGGAACAACAGGAATGGGAAAGAGTAGCATAGAGCATTCCAAGCTAGCAATGAGATGCAGAGCACGTGAAGGTTCGGGGCGCGGTGGAAGTATCCGAATCGAGAATCGAACACCCATACGTTTCCCATTACGAACCATATCGCGAAGAACAGCTCTAGCGATGTCCGGCACTTGTTCATCAAATGTGACCACCTAAACATACTACATCTCAATTTGTGGTTTGGAGCATATAATGTTTCATGTTCCAGCATTAACATGATATGGCCTAACGAGACATAAACAACAGCAAGATTGAATCGAATGATAAGAAGTTTACCTCGATTCTTCATTCGTCCTCTGTTGCTCGGCATCGGAAAGGTCGAAACCATCTCCTTGCGTGATGTGAAGGTAACGGTAGCGACCGTAAAGAAGCAACAAACTAAGGGCACAACCGATATCGTAGGCTGCAATCCATATCCTCATAGGCCAAACAGGCTTCTCCGTCTTCGAAATGGCCAAACTGAATGTGGTGATAGTAATTTGAATCACCAAAGCCAAGGACTCCATCATCATCCAAGAACAAGAATTGAAAGGATTGGAGCCGAGGTCGGGCCTCGAGCCATTCTGATAATGGAACACCCTTCTCAAGAAGGTAAACCACCTCGCTCTAGACATCCTTATCAAGAGCGAAGACGACGAAGCACGAGAAGACCTGTTCCGAGAACCCGCAGCAGCTGTTCTATCTTCTCCTCCTCCAGGTGAATTCGACGGAATCGAAACCGCAGAGCTCGAACCAAACAACGAATCCATTTGAAACAAGGAACGGGTATTCATCATCCTGAAACAAACTACTCCTCAGCCACTCTAAACGATGAATCACAAATATTCCAGTGGGAAAAACGATATCAGCAAGATTTCCATGATCAAACAACACTCATATGAAGTAAACCAATAAAGAACCACGCAAATACAAAGACTTCAACCCAGAAAAAGTTGTAACCCAAGGTGCAAACATGGTTTTTAAATGAAGAAAAACCTGAATAACAAAGAAAATAGATATAGGAAAGGATTGAGGAGCAGATAGGAAGGTGAAGTTGGGTTACAGATGGTGACCAAGAATCAAACTGAAAAAAAAAAAAACCTTTGCTTCGATTCAAAGTGAAAAGAAAAAGAATGGAAACTTGGAGAAAGGCTAACCTTTTAACTTCCCTCAGGTTTGTGTCTCTGGTAAGCAAAGCTGATACAACATCAACAACTGCTTCTTCAACTGCAAATCTTCTCCGTTATTCCATTTTTCATAAACAATATATGGAATTGAGATAGAAAAAGCAAAGGTTTATATAATCGCAAAGGAGAAATTTTGTTCATAATTAATTGATAAGTACATATATGATGGTTTTTTAATTCGATTATGAACGTAAAAAATATCATTTGAATTATGGCGGGTAAGTGGTGTTGGGCAGTTACCACCAAATACAGCCGAGCGGTTCCATTTCCATAATCTATATCATAATTAATGGACGTAAATCTTATATTTTTTTATTGTATTTTTACTGATGTCACATTTAAAAATAATGAATTTACCGTTTAAAATTTAAATTTAAGAATAGTGATTAAGGTTTAAAAAACTAGGGATATCATGTATTTTTTATGGTTTAGGATTTAGGATGTGAAAATTATGGTTATAATTTAGAATTTAAATTTTTAATAATTTTAGTATGATAAATAAGGAGAAACTATATCATGAGTAAGACCTACCACGCCGATCAACCACTAAAAATCATCTATATCATCATTTTTTCCATGTCATATATTTTCTAAAGTGAATCTTTATTTTGAAAAACTATTTTTAAAATATGAGTGAAGATTCACTTTAAAAAAAATATATGACATAGAAAATTGATGATATGAGTGGTTTTTAGTGGTTAATCTCATGAACACGTGATAGGACTTACCCATAATATAATTTCTCGATAAATAAGAGGTAGGATTAAAGGGCAAAGGATTTTTGTCTACAAATTAATAATATTATTGTTATTTTAAAGAGACATGGCGTAAATCGTCTATCCCTTTATTGTGACTCCTTTAGTATATATTTTAAATTAGTGGGTTTGAGGTTCAATAATAGAGATTATGAATTGTGATTAGAGTTTAATAAATTAAGGGTATGATGCATTTAGTTTAAGGTGTAAGACATAAAAATTAAGGTTATAATTTAAAATTTAATTCTTTATTAACTTTTAATATAAGAGATACTTAAGAGAAAAAAATACACATAAATATTATTATCATGTTAAAGAGACAATACAATTTATCGATTAAATTTAAATAAATTAACAAATCATTAATACAATAAATAAAAAATATAAAATTAAATATATTTAATTATTTAATATCTTTCCCTTCACGAATGAGAAAATCTAAATAACATACATATTATATTAAAGTGTATATCAAAAATTGACGTAACTTCACAAAACCTTAAATTTTCATTTAATTGATTATAACTAATTATTTTGCAATATAAAATTCATTTAATATATTTTTCCTAATTTGGTACGTGATAAATGAAAATCATTTTCACACATGAAATACATGAATTATTAGATAATCATCACAATTGTATTTCCCTTTAGACTTTATTTATAAATTGGCCCTAAATTATACCCTTTCATCAGGTGTCTAAACCAATTTGGGGACCAATTTGGAGAAAACCAATTTAAATCGATATTTAATATATTGATGGTAGATTTCTTTTCTTGATATAATTATTGATAATTAATTTGTTAATTGACTAATTTATATCAAATACTAAAATTTAGTTGTGAAAGGAATCAACAATTTATAACTTTATATTGTATTTTTTTTCTCTTTAAAAATATCAAATAATTATATATAATTAAAAAAAGAATTCAACCTAATCTCTTTTTCTAAATAATTTCCATTCATATTAAATTTATGTATTTAATTTTTTTTCTTAACTATAAAATAAGTGTTTAGGTTATATTTGTTTAATAGATCACTAAAATATTTTTTAATTAAAATAAATATTTAGATTTTTATTTTTAATTTACTTTAAAATAATAATTAAAAATAATTTCTTTGAAGTGGGTCCCACTTCTGAGGCAATGGCCGAAATAGACAAAGGACTTGGACCACTCATAAGAACAATTAAGATTATTAATTTAAGATTGGAACCTGAAATTAAACTTGTTGCACCTTCCAACGACCAAATCTGGGTAGGTACGTGTCTCCCATTCATATGTTTTCTTGTTTGTTTTAATATAATGGATAATTCATAATTATTTGATGTATTAGTTGTCGGATTTGAAGATGTGGGGTTTATAGATTTAATTTACGGATTTAAAATTTAGAGGTTATGGTTAAAATTTAGAGATTAAGGTTTATAAGTTAAAATTTAAATTGTTAATATAGTGCCCTGAATTTAAACCTTAATTTTTTGAATAAGCTATAGTGATTACAGTAGTATCCGTTCTAGAATATAATCTCCACCATTTAACATTGATCGCTCAATCACTCTGCTGACATCGCTGGTACTCGAACCTGTGACCTCTAGAAATAATACCTGTAACCCTAAATTTTAATTACAAATCTTAAACTATAAACTCTAAATTAAATCTCTAAACTCTACAAATAAGACATTTATGAAAAAAAAATGTTATCGTTGTTGATGCATTAAATAATTGACCCATTAATATTATGTGTTATATTTAAGCACTTTTCAAATACAATTTTTTTCTTAAAAAGTTAATTATTTAGCATTGTTCCTGCGTTCTAAACCAATTTTTGGCCCAAAAATACTAAACGCAACCTAAATCCCAAATCTTAATACCCTAAAATCGTAAAACATAAACTATAAATTTTAACTATAAATCTTAAATTCTACGCATTGCACACTGAATTTATAAATCCTGAACTAAATTACTAAACTTTAACATTTATCGGTAGATATGACTCGTCGATTAAATTTTAAATCGATTGACAGATCGTTAATATAATAGATAAAAAATATAAAATCTGATATATTTAATTATTTAATATCTTTTATTTAATGAATGAAAAATATGGGACGCCTATTCTTTTCTCCATTATATTTTAATTGTATTTATAGCTAAGTGTCAGCATTTTCATGCCATGCATGACCTTTAAAATTTTATAGACATAAAAATAAAAATTGACAATTTTATACCAAATTTTATTAATTTTTATGAAATAATATTGTTCACCATATAATGACATTTTAAGCAATAGTGATAGACAATAAATGAGATTTATTATTTTATTTATTTATTGAATAGTAATAAATGGAAATTTAGAACCTCGATAAAAGAGTTACGATTGTTGCATCTAATTCTATTAAATTCAATAAAAAATAATTTAATGTTTGACATGTGTATATTAATTTATTTTTTTAAAATACGAAATAGTTAAATTATAACGTGGCACGACTAGAAAGCATATGTAATGTTCCCACATAGTACAACGTAACAATTTTTTAAGAAATTAATATTTTTTTTAATTTAAGGAAATATTATATCTTTCGTAACATTCTATTTTCTTAGAATAAAACATCTGTGAATTAAATATTTTTTAAGAAATTTATTTATGAATGTTTTATTTTTATATTATTTATTATTTTTTATCATAGGAAATGGAGATTATAAATATAATTCAAATTTTATTATTATTGCGATCTCGTTGTTATATATATTAAGTTATAAATTTAAAAATATATTATAAATTTTTCTTATCATATCAGTTATGATCTTAATCGATATAAATTATTTTATTTTATGTACATTAATTGTTTCTACAATGGTAGCAAACCTGCTGAAATCGATGTGCTTCACATGTTTCTTCATCCTCTAGTCCTTTTCCTTCGTTTCTTCAAGAACAAATTCGAAGTACAGATCTTTCAAAGCAATCACAACCGTCGTGATTATGGGACCATGATCGCTCCCTGTCCACGGAAGGAGACAGACCATTTCAAAGTTCAGACAATATATGCATGCATTGCAGGCTATTTTCAGACAATGAATTGTTCAGAAGTTACCTCCATTGCAGAAGGGAACAATGTCATTCCGCCGATGATGCTAAGCCCTGTAAGATAAGCGCTGTAGCCAGGTATACTCTCTTGGATTTCAGTACTCAGTAGCTCCTGCTGGAATCGTTGCGAACCACGGCGGAGAGATCGGCAATAGGGGGATGATGAAAGCGAGCACTGTCGACATGTACACGAAATGGATTTTGCAGAGTCTAAATAGAAGCCATGGGAGACATCCTTGAAACAATGCAAATGCAATCTCAGCTGTGGCCAAAAGAACACCGGAGACAGCATCATCGAGAACCTCGACACATCTGATTCTAGCCGATTTTGATATCAGAATCAACTTGATATGTTACTCCACCGGATTCTGATGTGATAAGGTAATATAGAAACCTAAAGAACACCATCAACTGAGATACAAAGTTGAAGACCTCGCGGCACCATATATGATAGAATTGCCGATGGTGAACACGATTTTCGCACCTACGCCTAAAACCGACACACTGCTCGCTAGCACCTGTTGTGAAACATCCGCCCCTTTAACCACAAACCCTTTAGCCTTCTCCACCAAATCTTCCCGAGTAATAATCAGTTAGTCCCTATTCATGGTCCCTAACCCTCTTCTTCAAACTCAAAAGCTTCTCCATATAAGGAGACGGGGTCATCAAAGCCGTCGACTGTAGATGAACTAGAGGTCGAAAAGTTATGACGAAATGCTTAAACCCGGTGTCGAATTCCGTCAAATTATACCGCATTGCCAAACTATCCATCTGTTCGGAAACTGTTTCATAGAACTGTGTAGTTACTTATCCACCATTCCAGGGACATCATTCTCTTCCATCCATTTCTTAACACCCATGCATCCTCTCAGCATAGTTACTCTCTTCCACATGAGCTTTGACCGAAATCACGGCGTCTTTCCCCTCGATGCCGATCTTATACGAGAAAAATGTCGGTCAGGATCATACCGATTATAAGTAACTAATTGCTCTTCTCCTGAAACTGATACTCCTAAATGATGAAACAGCAGACATTGTGTAATCTATGTTCTTAGTACTAATCCAAACCCCCAACGAACTAACACCGCCGATTCTCTCATAGGAATTCAGAAACACAGCAAAAGCAACTAACCACCAAACAATCATTGGAAATCCACTTCTGGTACGCCTAAAAGATTAGATTTTGGTCTATTAAGAAACATTCTCAGACAAACATCCTTAATATCAACGAGTGTGCAAAGTAACAGGGACAGCAAGAACAGTTTCAGTTAGGCCAAGTCTCAACGGTTCACTCCAAAATCCGACAAGGGTTTCTTGTATGCCTCTCAAAGGGATCGAACACAAGATTTCCCACCGGATTGGCCTGAGATACTCTTGCAAGAGCTTGCAAATCGCATACAAGATGAATATGGTGAAGGCCAGGCCGGCATGAGCCATGGCTATGTAAAGAGCCAACCGCCGCTGGGAGTCACCGGAGAGACCGTTCCTGTGATCTTGGTCGGTGGGATTTTGCACCAGGTGTGGAGCGTGGGGTTTGTTTGGAGGCGCGTCATAGGTGTCTGGTGCAGGAAAAATCATTCCTAGTCCAATAACTCGATTCATCCATTTCAAGTTTTATTTAAATTATAAAGATTCATTTAAGATGATTTTGTCGTTAGTCTTGACCTGATAAAACTTATTCATAATATACTTTTTTCGCCGTAGAGGAAGACTTCTTTATCGACGCAGATCGGAACATGTCCTGCTCATCGGAATTTCTACACTTTGTTTGACTTCTATCCATATTTTTTTAATAATATTAATTATATTTGAAATTTAAATTTAAAGAACCACTCATAACTAACTTAACTTCCAATAAGCATGAATGTATCAGTTAATTCAATTTGATATCAATTATCTATTAATATAAATTATTCTAATTATTAATTAATCGTAAAACATGACAATGTTTTAACAATATAAACACTATCCTGTCTCTATAGCCGCTCCTTTAACTTTGATCTTGCTTATTAAACATGGCATAAAAACCAACAGAATTGCCTCATTATCATCATTCCCCGAGAGTACTTAACGATCGCACATTAAAACAAATTCAAACCATCCATATTAGACCATCAAAAAACAACCAAAAAAACATGTACATACTAAAACAAAAGCATCCCTATATTTTGTCAGTTGTCTACCACCATTGTGGCCTTTTTCATGTAAGAAATTCAACATGTGGCATCATGTTTCATTGCTCCATCCGTTTTTCTTGACAGTTATTTATTTACCGGTTTTGGATGCATGCATGCTCATACCAATCCAATATCTGATCATAATTTTAAATTTCAATCTTTTCTGTAACTAACTTCAATAGGACACTTGTTTCATGTCAATCTAAAACCATTTTCTCTGTAAAGTCCAAATCTTCAACACCCATTTTCAAAATTTTCATCTTCTTCTCAAAGTTTCCATCTTTCCCATACTGTGGCTTATATATAGGTATATATATTTTGATGGTTTCATTGTGATAATGAGTGATTCAATCTATGCGTTGAAATGGGGTGGTTTGATTTCGTATTATTAGGTGCAGATGGGAGAAAGATTGTCAAAAGGAAGGACATTGATGCAGGCGAAGCAGGTTTGTCTGAAATCCTTACATAAAAACCTCCATTGTCATATCCATGTCTTTCATTCTTCATACATATGTTTTCTTTATGGTTTTCTCTGCCCGTAAAATTGTTCTTGTTTCAATATCAAATGTCAATGTTTGTCTGATATTTCTGTCATTGAAAATGGGGTTATAGGGTAATTTTTTGGGTTATGCTCATTGCACAACCCTACTGTTGATTGTTGTTTTTCACTTTTCAGTGTTTTGGAATAAGGAATTTCTGGTGGTCGTGAGGATTTAACTTTTGTGATTCAAGAAAACAATGAATGTTTTGCTTCCCCTAAATGGTCTTAAAGGTAGCTTATCTGTTTCTGCAACTAGTAATTTGCCTTGTCTGGCCTTCATTAGCTCTTTTGAATCCTCAATTAGATATTTATTACATCTGCTAATGACTTGGTGATGAGATTCTTGTTGGGATTAGTCTAGCTCTAAATGGTTCTTTTTTTTTCCAGGTAGAGCATTTGAAGAGCTCAAGAGTTCCCTCTACAATGAGCTTCGAACTTCGGAAGGAGCCAAGCGGCAACAGCAACGGTTATGTGGACCTGTGGTGGCCATGTCCTTCAATTTCTTTGTTTCTGTTGGGATTATACTGACAAACAAATTAGTTAGTTCCTTTAATCTTGTTTAGTGTGGATGGTTTGCAATAATGATGTTCGATTAGTGTCTTATAATTGAGTCATTATGTTCCATTGCAGGTGATGGGGAGAATTGGATTCAATTTCCCAATTTTCCTAACTTTGATACATTACTGCATGGCATGGTTCTTACTAGCAGTTTGCAAGACAATGTCGTTGCTTCCGGTTTCGCCTCCCTCGAAAACCACTCCTTTCTCTTCCCTCCTCTCTTTGGGAGCTATAATGGCCTTTGCCTCTGGCCTTGCCAATACCAGCCTAAAGTTTAACAGGTCTGCTTTTGCCTTACGAAATAATAATCTCTGTTAGCTCCCGTTTCCTCACAATTTAGCTCATGTTGCAGTGTTGGTTTCTACCAAATGGCTAAAATCGCTGTCACTCCGACCATTGTTCTCGCCGAGCTTTTTCTCGTCGGGAAAACCATTTCGTTCAAAAAGGTTTAGGCTAGCTCTTGGAGAACACTCCCTTCAAATTCTTTCCTTTTATATGGCTTTCTCAGCTAGTAATCATGAAATCCATGGTGTTGCAGGTTTTGGCTCTAGCAGTTGTCTCAGCAGGTGTAGCAGTAGCCACTATAACAGATTTAGAGTTCAATGCTTTCGGTGCATGTATTGCCATCGCATGGATAATCCCAAGTGCTGTAAAAAAAATCCTCTGGTCTAATTTACAACAACAAGCTAACTGGACAGCCCTCGCGTAAGTCGTCTTTTAATCGTGTCGTATAGGGTTGTATTGAAAAATACCAACTTCCCAAACTGCAGGCTAATGTGGAAAACAACCCCAATCACAGTACTCTTTTTACTAGCATTGATGCCATGGTTGGATCCACCAGGAGTATGGTTATTCAAATGGGACGTAAACAACTCGACAGCGGTTCTCATATCGGCTCTACTCGGTTTTCTCTTGCAATGGTCTGGTGCTCTCGCTCTAGGGTGAGTATATCCCATGACTTTTCAGGCAACAATGATTTCGTCTTTGTTATTGCCAGACTCGTTAATGTTTTTTTCATTGCAGAGCAACATCTGCTACCTCTCATGTGGTGTTGGGGCAGTTCAAAACCTGTGTGATAGTTGTCGGAGGATATCTACTTTTCGAGTCGGACCCTGGATTTGTTAGCCTGTGCGGAGCTGTTGCTGCTTTGGGAGGGATGTCAGCTTATACAACACTTAACTTGAAAGAATCAAATCAAAGTCCAAGTAAGCAGCTGTCACTGCAAACTCCTCTACCAAAGTCCAAAAGCAGTGAAAATGCCATGGAAGGCTCAGCTGTAACAAATATTACTACTGCTGTGTAAAAATTGTAGGAAAAAACCATTGTTGTTTTGTCTTGATACAATGTAGGATTGTATGAACATGGAAACAGTGTCTGAAAACAAGTTTAGATTCTTCTTTTTATCAAAAATCTATTTATTTTTACTGTTAATATATTAAATATAAATCCATTACTATATAAAGATACAATATTAAAGTCTAAATTTAAACATTCGAAGTATAATTTTATACATGATCAGCAAACTAGATGGTGTTTATTAATATTTTCTTAAAAAAATTATTTCGTTTTAAGTAGTGTTTGATAAAACTGAAATATTAAGTATTTAATTATTAAATGTTAGAAAAAAAATAGGCATACTTTGATGAAATTATGAAAGTGAAAAATTTTCAACGTTAAATTCTTAAATGTGTTTGATAATTATATTATTCTTTTTACTAAATAATATAATTTTTTAATTTTTTTGTATAAAGTATATAATATTAAAAAATATGATAAATACTAATCACACTAATATACTTAAAATAATAATAATTTTAGTGATTAATAATTTTTAAAACTTATGGGTATGTTTTTATCATTTTTTAAAACCCAAACCATAAAATTTCGCTGACCCAAATTCAGCCCAGAAAAGGGATGTTTGTTCACATTTCAGTATTATCACTAAACCCTAGAGAGGCTTCAAAGCTGTAAAAACCCTAATTTTCAATCAAAACTTCAGTATTGCCTATTGCTATTTAGAAAAAGAGCTTAAGCTCCTCCGCGTTTGTGCGTTTTTTCCAGCTTCCAATGGCAGCTACTAAGAACAAAGGAGCAAAAGCGAAGAACCCACCTCCAAAAAAGAAGCAAAGAAGCCATCTTTTCGCTGAAAAAAAACGACCCACCAAAAAAGATGAGGTCTTTGATGATGTTTCTGATGAACAGAGTGAAGAACAATTAGAAGCAGCAGATGACTTATTGGATGGGGATGAAGAAGTATCTGATTTTGGTGATGCTTCTGATATTTCAGATGATGACGACGATGCTCCCTTGGCTGATGATTTCCTACAAGGAAGTGATGATGATGAAGGTATCCTTTTTTCATTAATTGTAAATTCTTTGTTTACGCTGCTTAGATTAAATTCAATGTCTTATAGTAAATAAAGTTTTGAGCTTCAGCTTTCTTGTAGCTACAACTTGGTTTGCATCTGAAATACTGATTAGTAATGGCCCTTGATGAGTTTATGTATTACGAGCTGGAAAATATTGTTGGCATTTATCTTGCTTTCTGACTTCTGAGTGCCCATATCATGCATCGTTCATGGAAGTTGGCGTTAGAGCTTTGAGCAAATGGAAACATATAGTTCCCTTGTGTTAGGATTGCTGAAGTATTGGCATGTTTCATTAGTTTTACCAAATTTCCGCCCTATCTGATTGCCCGTAGTTGTGGTTCTGTCATATTGTTGCAGAAAGAGATTCAGGTTCTACATCAGGTTCGGGTTCAGATTCTGATGAATCTGATATCGAGGAGAAGTCAAGGGCTATTGATGAACAAAGGGCGAGGGAAGAAGAAGATGCACAAGCAGAAATGCAAATGAACATTAAAGAAGAGTCTGATGAGTTCAGATTGCCAACAAAAGAGGTCTTATTTTGAATTCGATTTGTTTTCTGTTATTATCAGCTTAATTCTGTGAGGGTACTTAAATTTCATTCCCTTCTTGTTACCATTCAGGAACTCGAAGAAGAGCAACAACGTCCACCTGATCTTGCAAATCTTCAGATGAGAATAAAAGATGGTCAGTGGTTTTTGCACTAATTCTCTGTTTCATGCTTTGCATTTATCATCTATTTGCTAAGTTTTTGCTTGTTTATTGTAGTTGTTCGAGTTCTTTCAAATTTTAAGGATTTGAGGCAAGAGGGAGCCACAAGGAAGGAGTATATTGACCAACTTAAAATGGATTTGGGTTCATACTATGGCTACAATGAGTTCCTGATAGGGGTTTTGGTGGATGTAATGATCATCTTGTTTTATTTTTTTTCGTCTGCATTACTCTTTTCGTTTTCCACTACATGTCTCTTCATTTTTTCCATTTTTAAAGGAAGAGGGAGGGAGCGACAGATTCTTGTGGGATCAAAGATTGATAATCAATTATTGTATTAATACACACCATCTATTTTCAGATGTTTCCAGTTGTTGAACTCATGGAGCTTATTGAAGCTTTTGAAAAGCCTCGACCTACGTGTATTAGAACAAACACACTACGGGTGAATATTCATTTTTCTGTTGCTGTCTTCATTTTTTACTTGTTCATTCTCTAGTCAATTATAGCCATAATCTCCTTCTCTATGCAGACTCGCAGGAGGGATCTGGCTGATACTCTCTCCAAAAGAGGAGTAGAACTTGACCAATTAAGCAAGTGGTCAAAAGTAAGAACTACCTTGTTAATTTTTGTTTTTCAAATTCTATTTTCTAATGGAGTTCATAAGGAACGCCGATTTTCAATTTTTTAGGTCGGATTGGTGGTGTACAATTCACATGTTCCCATTGGTGCCACTCCGGAGTATTTGGCTGGGTTTTACTATGTATGTGTAATTTCATTATACTTTTTTCATCTCTGCTATAATTATTTTGTACAAAATAAAATGTTATGGCACTCTCAGTAATGATTCTTTTTCACCAACAGATACAAGGTGCAAGCTCTTTTTTGCCAGTTATGGCTCTTGCTCCTCAGGAAAAGGAACGAGTAGTTGATATGGCGTGAGTTACTCCATTCTGTACACTATTATTCCCTTTTGCTTGTTGTTTTGCAATATCTATACTGCATGTTTATGCTAGAAGATTCATGTTTCTTCTCCTACACCTCTCTCCCCCATTCTTTAAAGTTGACATGCTTTTAAGATTTGTAGGCATTTCCTCTTGAACAACTAGATTTTTTTGTTTCTCTTGCTAGCCATGGTACCCATTGTGCTCCACATTTATTTAAATAAGGATAATTTGCTTCTATTGTGTCTTCCAGATATAAACATCCCATTAATAATAAAATTGATCTTTCTCACTTTTGATTAAAATTGTGCCTGTTGCAGAGCTGCACCTGGTGGTAAAACAACATATGTTGCTGCTCTCATGAAAAATAGCGGTATGTTAGTCTATGTTTCTTTCAATTTTTTTAATTTTGTTTTTGACTTTACTAATTTGCTTGGCCATGTTGAATATTTAGTATCGATTTAGCAAAAATAATTACTATCCTTTTGTAATTGTGTTATGCTCTTTGTTTAATATGTCTTTTACAGTTATTTCCAGTTTCCTTCTCTAACATTTTGTTGGTATTGTGGGCAGGACTAATTTTTGCAAATGAAATAAGGGAAGCAAGGCTGAGGTCACTTACCGCAAATTTGCATCGGATGGGGGTGACAAACACAATAGTTTGTAACTATGATGGGAGGGAGGTTAGCATCTTTCTGTTGCCCCATAAGAATACAATATTAAGTTTGATGATTCAATGAGTGCAATGTTTCAAGTTCAAGAGCTTTGAAAGCATAACATGTTGAATCCTTTTCTGTTTCCTTTTATTTAAGTGCTTCTTTTGCGGTGTCCCAGATTAGTTGTAGGCCAAAAACATATTGCATGAATGAAAATACGTTTTCTAACCCTTCATCTTTGTGTTAATGTTCAGCTTCCCAAGGTTTTGGGTCAGAACGCAGTTGATAGAGTATTGTTGGATGCCCCTTGCAGCGGTACTGGAGTAAGCATCTGTTGTGAACTTATTCCTTATTTGGTGACTGCTTGCTGTTTGCTACTCAACTGAATGATATCTACTTTGTGGTACAGGTTATAACTAAAGATCCTTCTGTTAAAACCTCTAAAAGTTTAGATGACATACAAAAATGTGCGCATTTGCAGAAGGTATTTTCTACGAGCTTTTTGCCATTTTAATTGTATTTTGGAACTACAATAATGCTTCTAAGTTCAGAATCAGTACCGAAAGGGCTGAGTTGGTCATTTTCATATATCTTGCCTATGCTAAGGAATTAATCCATGCAATCTCAAATCTTTTTCTTTGTAGCAATTGATACTAGCTGCTATCGATATGGTCGATGCAAATTCCAAAACTGGGGGATACATTGTTTACTCAACATGCTCCATGATGGTTCCAGAGGTTTGTTGAAGGAATTCTCTTCTACTTTTCCTATCACTCGGATTTTATCCACTCATCTTTCTGATTTTTACATGTATATGTATAGAATGAAGCGGTTATTGACTATGCACTCAAGAGGAGAGATGTTAAAGTAGTACCGTGTGGACTTGACTTTGGGTGTCCAGGGTAATAATCATATACATATTATATGCATATCCATTCAACTTTCTAGTTGACTTTACTGGTTTCTTCATCTAATGTTGATTCCTTTAATCAGATATATCCGGTTTAGGGAGCATCGGTTCCATACATCCTTGGAAAACACAAGGCGATTTTATCCTCATGTTCACAATATGGATGGATTTTTTGTGGCCAAGGTATATTTTAACAAACTTCATCTCATTCACCCTAGGGATCTCTGTCCCCACACATTTTTGCGCACAGTTTATTTATTTTTCTTTCTTCGACATTCTGTAGTTGAAGAAAATGAGCAATGCAAAGAAGAATCCTGTAGGTTTTGATAGTTCAGAAACCGTAGAGCAAACTCAGAGGCCAGAGGAGATCCATAGTGACGACGACAACGTGAAAGAGCTTGAACAACCATTAAAGAAACAAAGCATGAAAGGGGAAAAGAAGAGCTTGAAGAAGAATGGCTTACCTGCAAATGGAAAGGTTGGATCACCACCGGCATCGAAAAACAAGGAAAGAAGCGAAAATGGAACGGTAGAATCGCCTGCAACATCTAAAAAGAGGAAAAGAAAATTTCCTTCTAAAGAGGAAATATCGAAAATGAGGTAGATGGCTCGTCATGACACAATTCAATCCTTTGTTACAAGTTGGTTCCTTGAAACCTTGTTAAATGATTTGTTTATGGTCCAAAATTCTTGCAGGGAAGAGAAGAGAAAGGCAATGAGGGAAAACAAGAAGCCATCAAGGGAAGATAAGAAGACTGGAAAATGATTTTTTCTTTTGAAAATTTATACTTTGCATGCAATGATATGATAACTGGATGATAGCATTTATCTTTGTTGACTATTTAACTTAACTTATTTGTCCCTTAATCATCCTTGTTTCTATAGGTTCTATATTATCAGTGGAAAAAAAATTCCAGTCAATCTTAGAACAGGGACAAGGATTTTTATTGTGAATTTAAGAATTAAAAGAGCATGGGACATTTGTCATCATTTGATTCTGCTTGTGGAAAAAACTTTCCACTAAATTTTAATTATGGATTATTATTAGCACACTAATGCTTTCTTTGGTATGAACTATTAAATAAAAAAGAATTTCTTTTATTAAATCTCTTATTTTTATATTTAAAAAGCTTTTAAAATAAAATATAATAATCTATTTTTTTTACTAAATTTAGCTATTAACTCTAATTAAAAACAATATATTTTAGTATGATAATATCACTCATTGTTTCTAAAAATTTTAAATTTTAATTTTTAAAAAATATATAAAAACAGGAAAAAAAATCTTAAAAACTTACAAAATTTAGGAAATATATAAAATTATTATTTTTAATTTTTTAAATACTAAAATATTATAAAATAAAAAGATTAAAATATGTGATATATAATAATATCATTTTAATTAAAAGCTTTATACTGTTTTTATTTAAAGATATAATAATACATATCATTTTACAATTTTTAAATAAGTTAAATTAAAAGTCATTATACAAAATCATTTATCATTTTATTTGAAATTATTTGTTGAATAAAATTTTGATATTTTTTTATATAAAATATTCCTAAAACCGATTAATATAAATAGAATAATCTCAATTTTTTTATAAAATAGTAGGATTTGGAGTTTATAATATTTTTCAATAAATAAATGAATTATAAAGGGTTTGTTACTTTGTTCTATGACCAAACCTCACCTAGTGTGACGAATACCTAAAACCCTAATAAACGTTCTGCTCTCTGCCTTGTTTATAGAGATAACTGTACTGGAAACTCGAACAGCAAAATCCAAGCAACAATGGCAGAGCAAGGAGAGGGAAGAGGAGAAGAAAATAAATTTTCAATATGGGATTTGCCAGATGTGCCGATGGGTCAATTGCCACCGCACCTTGAACTCCAACGAACTCGTGTCTTTTGCAACAAGGATGCTCCAATTCATGTATTTCTCCCTTACCCTTTCTTCTGTTACTTTTTATTTAAAGCACCCATTGTATCTTTTCCTATCAAGTTCATAGCTTTAGTCTATAAATACCAGTTATTCATACATGGAGGGTTAAGGAAAAAAGTTATTTGTTTGGATTTTTTGATTGGGGAACCAAAAAAGTGGAGCTTTTTCTTATTTGGGACCATCTCCATTGAGTTTAGTGAAGTTGGATGCCTTGTTCTTTTGTTAAGGTTCTTAAAGGTGTGGGTTTCTTTTTTTTTCATGGGGGCTTCTGTTGTTTGCAGACAGAGAGTATTCAATATTCTGGTGCATATTCATCAATTGGAGTTGATAATAGTGTACGGCTTGATAATTTCTGCGACAACTTTAGAGTTGAAGTGATTCGACTCAATGAAGATGACATTGAGTTTGATATGATTGGTATCGATGCAGCTATTGCCAATTCATTCCGGAGGATCCTTATAGCTGAGGTCTGTGACTTTTTAATCTACCTATTTTTTGTGCTGAAGTATGCTGATTGCTGTGTTAGCTAGCTCTTGCTGCATATCGTCTCAGCTGGTACTAATGGAACTGATTATGCTTGCAGGTTCCGACAATGGCCATTGAAAAAGTTCTCTTTGCAAATAACACATCTGTAGTCCAAGATGAAGTTCTAGCCCATAGGTTGGGCCTTGTTCCAATCAGCGTTGACCCGAGACTCTTTGATTATATGTCAGGTTTGATGCATATATATATATATATATATATACATACATATTGATTGATTGATAGTTTATCTTTTAGAGTAGAAAAGGAAGGGAATTTATGGAGTTTGCCTTGGGGCTTGGGGCACTTTGTAATTCTTTGTTTCCGCCATTTTTTCATTGTAGAAAATGACCAACCAAATGAAAAGAACACCATTGTTTTCAAACTCCATGTCAAATGCAAAAGGGGTTCTCCACGTATTACAGGTACGCTTTGGTGCTTTATGTGTGAAACATAAAGCCTTTCTACTTAAAAGAAACTAATCAGTCTTCCGTTTTTAGCTTTGTTTTGTTCCTGATGATTGTTGATGCAGTTAAATCGGATGAATTGAAGTGGTTGCCTAATGGGAGTGAACTGATTAAGGAATCAACTGCAAATTCAGATTCATCATCAAAACCTGAAACTTACACTTACTTCAGTTCCAGCCAAGAGAGCGTTCCAGAATTTGTCAAGAACCCTATAGCCCCCAAGTATCCAGATATTATTCTTGCTAAACTTGGTCCTGGGCAGGTATGTTTTGCATGCTTTTGTTTGTTTCAATAATTGCTCATAAGTCGTAAAACATGTCTAGCTCACAGATCATAAGCCTTGGGCTTAGATAAAATCTCTTTGTGAGCGCAATGTGGTGCTTGTTGTAGATTAATAAGGTTTTAATAACTGTTCTCATTAAGTCCTCAGATAGGATCTGTTTTGAAATTGTTAGAAGTTAATCTAATTCTCGTGAATTTTTCTAGTGTACTAAAAGTTCCAATGTTTGCTTCTAGGAAATTGAATTGGAAGCACATGCTGTTAAAGGCATCGGAAAAACACATGCAAAGTGGTCCCCTGTGGCCACTGCTTGGTATCGGATGCTTCCAGAGGTAAGGGTAGACAGTAACCATAGTTTTCCTTCTCTAAACCTTCTTCATTTTGACTCTATATTTGTACATTTATTTATGTTTGTCTGTGTATATACAAATATGCATTTAGGTTATATTATTGGAGGATGTTGAAGATGACCTCGCTGAAGAACTCAAAAGCAAATGCCCAGTTAATGTTTTTGACATAGAAGATATTGGAAAAGGTGAGGTATATCTGTCGTGAATTATGGTAATAAACTTTTCCTCTATAAGAGGGGTTTCGAGGATTCCTTTACAGAATGTGGATTATACGCCTATAATAGCTGGGTTACTAGCTATTGATAGTGCTGACTGGTTCTGCTTTGATTTGCAAGTTAGAACACTTTGTTTTAGATATACTTCCTAATGAATAACTTGGCTGCCAAGCAGGTAAGAAAAGGGCAACCGTAGCGAGGCCACGATCTTGCACGCTTTGCAGGGAATGTATCAGAGGTGATGATTGGGAGAAACGAGTGGCACTACGCCGTGTTAAAAATCATTTCATATGTAAGTAAAATGGGGCTACTCCCCATCTTTTGCATGTGTTCTTATCAAATTATCTCTAGATCTCTTCAATACCTATGATTGATTAATATATTTTTATAAGCTTAAGCATGTCTTAAGATTAATATATTCTTTCCCTGTTTCTAGTTACCATTGAATCGACTGGAGCATTACCTCCCGAAGTTCTATTTACTGAAGCTGTGAAGATTCTAGAAGACAAGTGCGAACGTGTGATAACGGAACTTTCATGATGTTTATTTATATATAAGACCCCTTCTCCATTAGAGTCCAAGCAGATTGTGGAATGAGAGGGAAGGATTTTTGGTGATGAACATTTCCCCCCTTTTTTTTATTGAATTATATATATGTAGTTTGTAATACAAGGATCAACTGGTTTGACCTTATGAAGTAGTCCATTCATCAATTTTGCTTTTATTGGCATCAACACTGTTAAATTACATCTTTTTTCTATGATGAATGATTGATTGGTTCTTGGCACAGTGATTAGATTAGTGAACCTTTTAGGATAGGAACAAAGAAACAAGTAGATATTTTTTTTATTGAAAATACAATCAAGTGGTGAAAAAGACTTTGATTTCTGGATTTCTCTTACTTTTCTATGATTCACATTCAATGTTTTACAAGATACAAATGTCATACATACATACATACAGTCTGTGTAGTTAGGATTGGACCAGTCATTTGAATGTTTGGTTACCTGTTCATTTTCTTACAACACTTTGTGTAGTTGGATCAGACCAGTGCTCTACTTTCTCATACACTTTAATGATATGATTCTGTGGTGTTGGATTCAAGAAGAAGCCTATGCAATAATGTAAGAATACAAAGGCAATCTCATTGTCATCTCCAGACAATATCAATGTCCATAGGACCACAGAGGGAAAAGAAAGAGACTTTGAATGGACTCCTATCTTCTGTTCATAGAATGAAAATCTTAATGTCTCAAAATAATCACTAAAATAAGCCCTTGAACTGTTTCTTTATTTGAATAAGCCCTTAAATTTTAATTGCTATTAATTAAAGGTTTATATTACAAATAAGTACTAAAAGTATACCAATTTTTTTATTTAGATAGTTAAATATTTTTTTATCAAAGTATGTTTTTAAAATATATAAAATATTTTTTTATTTATAAATAAGTATTGATAAGTGTCGAAAATAGTTAATATTTATGTTTAATTACTCCTTGATTCGATGAATTGTATTACTGATTTGGTGTTTTCGTATGTTTTTTGTACAGAACTTTGAATTTGAAAAGTGCGCTTAAATCGCTGATTTTCTGAAGTTTTTCTCCTTGGTACCAAACAAAACCTTACCTCATACAATTAACCAACTAAAAACATAGATAATAAAACATGATAAGGACAATCAAACAGATAAATTATAGGTTAAGAATGAAATGATAAATCTGGTTCTTGTGGGTTAGTGGTAGGGGTGGGTAAAATTTAAATTATAGGTTAAGAATGAAATGACAAATCTGGTTCTGGTGGGTTACTGGTAGAGGTGGGTAAAATTCGACTTGAAAAAATTAAATTGTTCGACTCGATTCAAAGTAAAAAAACTGACTTATTTTGATTTGACTCGAGTTTTTATAAATTTATAAATTTAAATAATTTAAAATTTTTAACTTAGATTCGAGCGAACATCCAATTATAATCGGTGAAAACATAATTAATTAGGTATTTAGGCAAATCCGAAAATCCGATTTATCAAATTCCATAGAAAAATATTTTGTTCACATTCAACAATAATTCAATAACCTTAAGCTCAAAAAACAAAATTATATGTAAAAAAAGAGAGAATATAGTATCTAGACCTAGTATAATTGGTCGGTCCAAAATTATAACGTTTAACTTTAAAATTAAAACACTCATAAATAAAATTATTTTCGTTGGTTATATACAAAATAATTATCTATACTTAATTGAAAATGAAAGTATATATACAAGAGAAAATAAAGTATCTAGACCTAATATAATTTGTTGGTTCAAAATTATATCATTTAATTTTAAAATTAAGATACTTATAAAAAATTTATTTTTATTGTTATATAAAATAATTATTTATATAATTAAAAATGAGAATAACTGTAAAATAAGAGAAAATAAGTCTCTAGACCTAATATACTTGGTCGGTCCAAGACCAATTGGAGAAACACAAGTCCTTTCTACTCCCTGCTCATTATTACTAGAAATATCAAATTCAACCAAACAAATGAGATCCACTTAAACATCTTTGGAACAAACAACCTAAAACATTTATTGATGTAAAAATAATGTCACATTTATTGTGTTGGGGGTTGAGAAAATAAATTAAATAAAAATATTTATTTGGAAAGATACTTTGATTAGTGAAAATTTTGGATATTTATTATTATTATTATATTTTTAAATAAATTTATTGATTTAATAGATGTTCGATTAATTTATTAAATCAATTTTAATTATATTGAGAATAAATTTATATTGAATACCGTGACTATAAAAATTTTAAAAATAAAAGTAGTTTAATTTTAAAGTTTAAAGATTTAATTTAAGGTTAAAGTCTAAATTTAAGATTAATATTTAAATTGAAGGTAATATAAAAAAAGATAGTTTTAGGTTGTGTTTTATTTTTGTCAGTGTCCTCGATGACGATTTGATTTTCTTTTCTTCGCCAAACGATTCTCGATTTAGTTATTAACGACGTTTATCCATCTCTTTGAGCCTTCAAACGAATATTTCATGGAATAAATTTTTTAACTTTTTATAACGATCGTTTGACCCTTGACACTGGTTTTTAAACTTAATAACATACAAAATTATAATTTATCAAACTTAAATTCTAATCTTAAATTATAATCACAATTTCTAAATTTAAACATTTAAATGTAAATTATTAATCTCTAATCTTAAATTAAATAACTAAACCCCAAATTAAAAGTTATAAAAACTTGTAAATATATGTTTTCAACCCTAATAGCATGAAATCTATATGTTTTTTTTTTTAACTCCCCCACCAAACTTTAGTAGATAACTGTCCACTCATTGATTTTTTTTTCCCAATAGTTGCAGGATATGTCCCCACCTCATCTTCATCCTAGCCGTCTGATCATATTCATTATCAGCTCATACTTTTTCTCATCATCAACAAAAAACTACAACTCATAACAAGCTAAAAGCAAGGGTGGTGGTGTTTCATGGAATGGACCACACAGTTTTAAAGTACTCACACACAAAGGGACACACTACCCTACCCATAGCCTTTGGTACTAAAATTAGAAGAATAAAAAAAAACATTTTTAACTAAAATAAGTGAAAAAAATCAAAGCTTTTGTTTGAAGATTTTTTATAGGTTTGATTTTAAATTTAATTAAAATTTAATATGATTCTAAGTTAAAAAAAAATTTAGTTTTTAACACTAAAATTTGAATTTAAGATTTATTTTTTTTATCGTCTATACATAAAATAATTACTCAAATAAAAAAACATAAATTAAATACACTTAAACCATTGATGTTTAAACTAAATAATATAAAAATTATATCTAATAATTAACATTAGCACAAGATTGCAGATGAGAGATGACAGGTTGGAGTTGAAGAGCCTTTTAAAGTTTTAATTTTTTTAAAGAGATTTGTTGTTCTTTTAAGAACAAACAAAATACATGCATTTGAAATAATTGAATCAAACCCCCCACCCCACTCTCTAAAACAATGAAAAAACCCCAAAGCATTACTTTAGCTTTGACCCTCTTCTCTCTCTATCTCCTTTAATGGTAGACCCACATGCTATCTCTAAAGACCCTTTTTTTCCCTTGTATATCATAAAGTCTTTCTCTTTCTGTCTTCCTTTCTTTCTCTCCACATATTTTCTGGGAAGCCAATCTGTTTTTAATTCATTTTCTTTTAATCTCTCTATCAATAGTTGTTAGTGAGTTAATAAGAGAAAGAAAGTTGGCTTATTTTTGCTCCACTGCTGAAGCAAAGACCTTTCTGTTGTAGCTGGTTTTGTGATTTCCTTGCTGGGATTTTTTTATCCAAAGATGGTCTTTTGTTTGTTTGAGAGATCTGTAAGAACTCCTTCAGTTTGTTCTTATATTTTTTTGCTATGAATTAATGCATTTTTTTTCTCTGATTTTATTGATTTATTGCACCCTTTACTTTGCTACCCTTTTTACCACATTTTTTTCAATTTCTTTTCCTTGTTCCTTTTTGGAGATGATCTGGTTCTGTATGCAATTCTCTCTGTTGTTATGTGGTTTTATGTTCATCTTTGAATTCATATGGACTTGAGTGGTATGGTAGGTACTTTGTTTAATCTTGAAAAGGCTGTTGTAATGATTTGGGTTTGATATTTTATTCATGGATCGTCTAAATTTTGATGTAATAAATCAAGCTACTGGTTGTGGTTTGTAGACTTTCATTTGGGTATACTATATGTATATGTATGTATATAGCTGACTATCTCATGACTGTGAAAACTTTGATGCAGGTGGTAATTTTCTGTTCTTTTCTGTTGTAAAATCAGTTTGTAGATGATGGATTGAAGGGGAAAGTAAGTAGGATCGCTTATGGAGGTAACCGGGCGTCGGTAATTGGGGGTAACTAATGAATTTGTATAGTCTAACCTGTGTAACAAGTTCGAGTTCTTTCGATGACGTCGATATCCAGTGACAGACCTTCCCTGGAAAAGCCAAAGAAGCCATTTGGTCGCCAAACTGCCAAAGGGAACTCTAGTCGGCCTCCTCCTATACAGATCACAAAAATGAGCAATTTGGAGCCAGTTACTCCAAGGATAGTAGAGTCTGTTGATTCCGTGACGAAGAAAGTAGATTCGAGCCTATCATTGAGTGACCCGAAAGAAGTTTCGAATCATGTTAGTTCTGAAGTGAGTCAGAATGATGGATTACCGGAAGGTTCCGGTGAACAAGAAAAGAAAGCATTGGAACATGAAATTAATCCTGCTTCAGCTAAATCCAGTGATGGGGCCATCAGCCTTGCTAAGACTAGTGGAAGTGCCAAAGCCAGTGATCATCCTGATCGTATTGAGAGCGGTAAGAGCAGTATTTGCAGAGGTAGCACGAGCAGCGATGTTAGCGATGAAAGCACGTGTAGTAGCTTTAGTAGTAGTATCAACAAACCTCATAAGGCAAATGATATAAGGTGGGAAGCCATACAGGCTGTCCGATCAAAAGACGGTTTGTTGGGTTTGAACCATTTCAGATTACTGAAGAGATTAGGCTGTGGGGATATCGGAAGTGTCTATCTTTCAGAATTAAGTGGAACAAAGTGTTATTTTGCAATGAAGGTAATGGACAAAGCATCTTTAGCAAGTCGAAAGAAACTTCTTCGAGCTCAAACAGAGAGAGAAATACTACAATCTCTGGACCATCCCTTCCTTCCGACATTGTATACCCATTTTGAGACCGATAAATTTTCATGTTTAGTGATGGAGTTCTGCCCTGGGGGTGATTTGCATACTCTAAGACAGAGACAACCAGGGAAGCATTTTACCGAGCTAGCAGTGAAGTATGGGAATTCCTCCTACTTATATAACATCTATTGCTTTAGATTTTGATCGAGTTTTTACTATTACCATGTTCTCGTTTCGCATCATATACTAATGAAAATAGGATTGAATCAGCATTCAGCATGTGCCATTAGGTTGGCTGACCATACTAACGTAGAATTCATTCTGTTCCTTTTTAAGCATGGATATGTTTCTTAGAAAAATCGATTCGAAGTTAAAGGTCGAGTTGAATATAACGACAACTTTACGTTTCTGATTTACTTAAAATGATTAGTTCTTTATAAGTTGTTTATACAATAGGTTGAACCCAAATTCCGATATTCATTGCTATGCTTTCCTTCAAACATACAGGTTCTATGTAGCAGAGGTTCTCCTTGCTTTGGAATACCTCCACATGCTAGGTATTGTTTATCGTGATCTCAAGCCGGAAAATGTTCTTGTTCGAGAAGATGGACACATAATGCTTTCAGACTTTGATCTTTCACTCCGTTGCGCTGTCAGTCCAACACTGGTCAAGTCTTCCACACCTGAGTCTGAATCCTTGCGAAAGAATCCGGTTTATTGTGTACAACCTGCTTGCATCCAGCCAGCATGTGTGGTTCCTACGACATGTTTTTCACCTCGCTTCTTTTCATCAAAGTCCAAATCCAAAAAAGACTGCAAGCCAAAGAATGAAATGGGGAACCAAGTCAGTCCATTGCCGGAGCTTATTGCAGAGCCGACGAATGCTCGTTCCATGTCATTCGTGGGAACCCATGAGTACTTGGCTCCTGAAATTATCAAAGGTGAGGGGCATGGAAGTGCAGTCGATTGGTGGACTTTTGGGATCTTCTTGTATGAGCTATTGTTCGGTAAAACTCCTTTCAAAGGATCCGGGAACCGAGCAACTCTCTTCAATGTTGTAGGGCAACCCTTGAGATTTCCGGAATCACCAGTAGTAAGTTTTGCAGCAAGAGATTTGATAAGGGGTCTGCTGGTCAAAGAGCCACAGCATAGGTTGGCATATAAGCGAGGTGCAACCGAGATCAAACAACACCCCTTCTTTGAAGGCATAAATTGGGCTTTAATCCGTTGTGCAAGCCCCCCAGAGATTCCAAGACCGACCGAGATTGAACGGATTCCAGTCCCCACATCATCAGCTGGTGATAAACCTGCTGTTCCTGCTGCCAAGGATCAGAAAAACTATCTGGAATTCGATTTCTTTTAATTATTCTCAGAACCATTTTCCTGTTTGTTTCCTTTTTTTCTTTTTCAATTCGAGAGAAATGTAGAGTTTATCAAATGTTGATGATGTGCAAACTAAGATTTCTAGAATGATAAATGATCATATGCTTTGTGTCTTATATTTCAAATCTGGATTTGCATAATGAAAAACATCATGTTTGTTCTGCAATTTTTTCTTTTCTTTTTCCATGAGAAGTGCAGTATTGCTTAAAAGGTTAGTCTTGATTGACATTTTCAGACATGAACTTGCCATAAAAACAATGATACGAATAAGATACGAATATACTCATATAACTACAAGCATCATAAATATAATCATGCACAAAGCAAGCTCTGGTCACTACACTGCTCCATTTTTGTTTTTGGGGTCATGCTACTGATAGCACAACTGCTTAACCAGCCCATTTTGAGACAGCTTGAATTATCTCAAGGTCTGTAACTTTTAGAACTTGTTGCAACGATAAGATGTATCGTACTTTTAAAGATAGAAGGCATGTTTAAATCTTGAAAACGATATTTTAAGAAAAGATAATTCGAAATTTTAAAAAATAAAAAACTAAAATAAACATGGAGAATACCAAATGAAACGGTATCGAACTCATTTAATGTTCGTGTTCTACCAAGAAACTGAATTGTCTCGACGAATACCAAGACTGATTGGACTAACTTGCACTGCAAGCAAAGCAATATCTTGTTCTCATTTTCTTAAACCAATTATTTAGGAAAATGGTTTTTTAGTCACCTTCCTAATTCCATAAGCTTTTGTCCTAACTAATTTAATATGAACAATGCAAAATACCATCTTACATTTCTAACTTAGCTGTTTATAGCAGCTATAAGCAACAGCGATGGATGCAGCAGCACAAACAACAGCAAGAGCAGCGTATGTATCTTCATGCTCCCAGCTTTCAAACCAAGTTGGCTTGGCACAAACTTTCCGAACACCGACACCTTTTCCGCCATTGATGATAGAAATAAGTTTCTTTCCACCTTTTTTCTTTTCGGGTGTCAACTTCATGGTCCCCTCCTTGGTGTCTACAGTATTCAACTTAAGAGGTAGTGCAGGGTTGTGGCAACAAGCACTGTCATTTCCTTGGCAACAGCTTACAAACTCATCTTGAGATCGACAGGAAATTGTGTTCATCTCAGCCATTTGTCTTTGTGTTTCCTCTTTAGTGCTTCCTTCTATAGTAGTCTCACCATTAGATAGGCGTCTTAGCTCTAGAAATTTCTTCTGTTCTTCTTCGGATAAGCCCATTTGACCCCTAAAATGAACATTTACATGCCTTGTTAATACGTAGTGTGTCAAATTCCGTCAACACGCAGACTGTTTTTTGTTCGGAAAGAATATAGTCGGGATCGGGGGTACTACTACCATTCACTACACATTTGAGCATCATCAAGACCCCATTTTACATGCATATATCCTGTTTCGAGTCAAATTACCCTCTGCAACTTCTATTTCATGTTTGCCCCACCTTAAAGACTAAAGTTTTTGCATATTGCATTTATGATACTCTTTATATTGTATTCTATACATGAAACCAACACCAAAGAAGGATCAGAGATAGAAATAAAACATGCTGATGCCGAAAAAGTTACCTCCATAAGGCGTCTATAATTTCTCCCTTCCCAATATGCCATTCTAGCAGTGTAGGTACATCATCAGGAGTAACATACCCATACCTGCAAAAAATATATATGTAGTTTTTAAATGCTCAGAAAGTATATAAAGAAAAAGGAACTAGGCTAGATTAGTTAACAAATTAAGGAAGATTCAACAAAACAGACACCGGAAAAGAGACCATTCCTACCAGTGTCCCGTAACTTCTCCAGTGGTATTTGATCCAAATATGATAACATTTCCTGCATACTTATGTCCCCCAATGTGTGAGCATGGGCCAACAGAGACTCTACCTTGAAGACCATGCAAAACTATCTCTTCTTTGAATCTGCTAACCAGTGGTGGTCCACAAACTCCACAACGGCGATCTCGGGATCCATGAGAACAAACGAAAACAAATGACCCTTGTAGTTTTTCAGGATTTCCAGGTAGCCGCTCACCGTTCTTGACGAGCACTTCTTCAACAAATGTGTCAACATCGAAATGGGTCAATCTCCTGCATCCATAGCTAAAAGAGTGGTCAGTATTAAGCTTGAAAATTAAGGAAATAAAAGAAAACCTCAAGGAAGAAGCGATAGACCTGTATTTAATCATGTCTGGAAATATTAAGACATCTCCATTTGATGTCTCAGTTCCATCGTGGCCCTCACATATTGTCAAGCGAGTCTAAAACAAGAGAAGCAGAAAAAGATAATGTAAGCATGCTGGAAAAGAAAAAAAAAATGGGAAATTTAGGTGATGCTTGTTAACAAATTCTCACTACAATCATTCAAACTTCAGGACTAATCGAAGTCCTACAAGACCAGATAAACCAACAGCCAACCATCATATGATTTATTTTTCGTATAGCGTATGTCATTTTAAGGCCAATCTTTATATCTGTTCCTGCTGATAAAGATTAACAGTGTAACCAAAAGGGAACACCTTTGTGACACAATGTGCTGTCCAAAAACGATATGAAATGAAAGTAGTTTTAAATGACCTAGAACCGGAATTGCATGCCAGTATGGTATTCTTTTATAGATGTATCATGAACATCAAACATAAAAAGTCGCAAACACATATTGAAAGATGGGAATCTAAGTTAAACAGCTAAAGCCAATCATGTACAAACAGAAAAAGGAAACAAAACAATTTATCTAGTTCCTTCATGATTCATAGGATTATGTTGATTAAGAACATTGAATCCAAACTTAAGATAACTAGATAAGCATGGTTTTTAAACAAATCAAACCGGAATATTCTGATTCATAAACCATCAGTAAGAAATGCCAAATCTACATCAAACGACAAAAGGTTTGATTTGTGAGTTGTGACAACAAAATGTCAAAATTGCATCTAAAATGGTAAGCAAATTGCGTTCTTCCAAAGCTCCAAAATCTAAAGCCAATATATTCATACAGGCAGACTAAAAAGAACCGGTTAAAACCCAAATTAGGTGTTAAAAATGTGATTTAAATCATAAAATAACCACAGGTTCCTGCATTTTGAGATCACTAAAAAGATTAAACCAATTAAGAAAAAAAACAGAAATCCACTCATATTCACCTAAAAGCGTATAAAGTTAACAAATTTGAAGCTAAAAGAACTAACCAGAGCTTGATATCTCTCGAATAACAAACCAATCCAAATACAGAAAATCAAGAAAAGAATACCAACCTCTTTAACCATATCAGTCTTCCTGGCCAAAACAGCAGCAGACAACAACCTAGGCAAACGATCAAACTCAGCAGCCTCAATCCTCGGAAGCCAAACTGACGGGCTTTTGTAGCAAAGGAAGATATGCCGTTCATAAAACTGCACAGTGCCTGATATTGGACTTTGCTGTCTGAAGTCAGGCCTCGAGAAACCAAACTCTACATCACTGTTACTGGGACTAGCTGTTTCAGCAGCTAGAAGACCCTCGTTTGAGTAACTCCCTGCAGCACTTCCGATATATGAATCTTGCAGGTAACTGTCAAGGTGGTCTGAAACTGTGATTGGAGAAGAGGATGATGATGGGTTTGTTGCAAAAGTTGATAAATCTTCTCTTTCTCTGCTACTTGACATCATTTCAAAGCTCAAAAGAGAGGTAGAAAGGAAGTTTTTTAGGGATGGGAAAAAAAATAAGGAAGAGTCTTGCTTCAATAAAATGATTCTTTTTTGTTGGAGAAAGGGATGGCTGGCTTTTGAGAGTTATGAAAGGTTCTTTTTTTTAGATTTAAGTTCCAGAGTTTCCAGTGGCATGGGAAAGATGATTTTTTAACGATTTATTTTGAAATTTGTGATTATCTTATATTTTCTCCCAAATTAATGCTTTTTTCTTTTGTAATTTTCTTGTTTCTGACAGTCTTCATATTTCTCTGCTAACTCTCACATTTCTAAGTTTTCCATTGACTCAAGACTTTAGGGTATTATCCTTTTTCAGGTTGGATTGGTCACAGTGAGCAGCTTTCATTTGTCAAAATCAAGTCTTAAGAGTAAAGAATCCAAAGTCTCTTGCTTTGCTTTGCTTGTCAATTGTCATGCAATCAATTTTAATCCTAAAAAAGACTCACATGTTGATATCAATAATTGAGATTGAACAACTATCTATGCTACTCTCGTGATACTGTCAGATTTTCCAGCCAAACAATCCCCCACTTTACTCATATTTTTATGGTACTCTGTGATGATCGAATTATTTAAACGTATTGTTTTAATTATTGAATTAAATAATTTATAAATCAATTTATAAAATTTTAAATTAATTTTATTTTGACTGTTAGAAAAAATAATTTATAAGTAACTTGATGATTAATTGAAATTTATAAAAGTATATATTTGTTTAATGTTATTTATTTAATATATTAGTTTGATTTTAATTTTAATTATAGATTAAATATATAATTTTATAAATTTAAATTAACTATCGCGTTATATCTCCGTTAATTTTTAATGATGGTAGATAAAATAGAACTACTTTAAAAATTTAGTGATTACATCCACTTGCTTTTCATTGCTTCTAATTGAAATGTTTATCTTGTGAATGATGGTGATTTGTTTATACAATATTGGACACTTCATTAGTATTTTAGGGCATCATTAGCTTATTTTAAGGGAAATGTTTAGCATGTTCCACTAAAATAAGGATAAGACTTCAATTCTTAAAGTGGCTCACCAACTTAATATGTAATAAATGTAGGTTGGCATTGCCTGAATGCATTCAGTTGGAGGGACCAAAAGCATTTAAAGCATAAACTTGTTTATTGCCAAAGACTCATCAACATCATTGCTGCCACATAGCTGTCCAAAGGGCATTAGGCACCTAAAATGCTGGTGGCATAACACAAGCATTCATTTCCATGGCTAACTGGCTAAGTCATCAATGAAACTAATAGTAGTCATGTACACAGAATACAGATGTCATTTGCTTCAATGTAAGTTTGCAGACTGATCCTTGGATATTTCCAATTTAAATTCCTCACACCAGACAAGAATAACAAGGGATTCGATTTCCCAGTTCTCAGATGGATACAACCAAATATATGTTTCTCTGAACCATTGATAAAATGTACAAAGATCAGGCAAATGCCATGTTACAGAGGCTTCTTTAACAGGATATTAGGTAAAAGAACCTTTTCCACCCTCGATTTGGTTCTTTCTTCGATTGAAGATGCCACTGATATTAGGTAAAAGAACCTTTCTCGAGACGGAAGACTTTTCCTTTTCTAACTTGCTGACCTGAACAATTTTCTCTGGTGGGATGGGAGGCTTTTGAATTCTGTAGTGCTGCGGGGATGACTCTGTTGACATCTGTGCTTCTGCCAGAATCCGAGATGCAGCTTCGGCTGCTTTCTTCTGTTCCCTTTCACGCCACCTTCGGAGCTCTCCCTCCACAGCTCTCTTTGCAGCTTCAGCCATCTCAGCCCTCTTCAAAGCATCTGCAGTTGCAACCTTCATGTCTTCAATCTCTTTCTGAGTTGCCTCTAACCTCTTAAGAGCCTCATTTTCACTAGCCTTCACAGCTTCTACCTGAGCTATAGCAGCTGCCACTTTCATTTCAGCTAAATCATCAGACTCTTCAACTTTATGGCTCAATGACTCGAATTCTTCCCCGGAGATAGTTATATTGGCTCCAGATTCAGAGGTTGAAGCACGTGCAGCATTTGTTTTCTCAGAAAGCATCTTTATTTGATCAAGCGCCCTAATCTCGGCATCTTTTGCAGCTTCAGCTTCTTCAAGAGCATCTGCCAGCTGCTTCTCTGCTTCCTCAAGTGCAACTCTCGAGGTTTCAGCCTCCAACTTCAGCTTCTCAGCTTCCTTTTTCATCTCTTCCATTTCTCGCTGAGCATTTTCTGTTTCCACTGATAGCTGTTGGAGGGTTGAAATCATTTCTCCACAGTCACCTCGTGTTTTGGATTCCTCTGCAAGGAAAGTTTCAAGCTCAGCTTTACTTTTCCGAAGCTTAACATGCAGATTCCCGGCAATGGACTCTGTTTCTGCTTCCTTCTCCTTCAGTTCAGAATGCTCTTTCTTCACATTCTCTAATTCCACCCTAAGAGACTCCATCAAACTTCTCAAGGACTTCTCCTCATCAGCTACTTTTTGCAGTGATTCTTTAGCTCCATCTAGCTCTGAAGTAACAGTTTGCACATACTCCAGATCCGAAGCCTTTGCATTTTCCATCTGCTTCTGCAAAGCCCCAATCTGATTATCTGTTTCAACCAGTTGTGCTTCGAGATTTCGCATAAGCTCGGGGTCAAATTTATTCTTCAAAGCAAACAACTTCTCTGTCGACTCTCCAAGGGTAGCTTTATATGATTGCCTCTGAGTATCCTTTTCAGTGAACATTTTGGCATGTTCTTGCTGTGCTTCAAGAGATGCAAGCTTCACTTGTCCGATTGACTCCTGCACATATGAAATTTCCTTAGACAGCTCTCCAACCTTCTCCATGTTAACCTTGGCTGCGTGTTCAGCTTTTTCTGTTTGTTTGAAGGCAGCAAATTTTGCTTCTAAGGATGCATCACAGTCCTGACAAACCTTCCTCAATTCTTGTTTAGCAGCATCAAGCTCGGTAATTACAGTCATGTATTGTTCTCTTGAAGTTTCCAAGTCCTGGATCCTAGCGCCGTCAGGTCCGGGAAGAATAGCAGAATTGGCTTCTACGATCTGCTTTGCCTGATTCTTTGCAGCTTCTGTAGCCTTGATTGCAGATTCTTTTGACTCGTTAACAGTTTTGAGTTTATGAGACAGTTCCTCAAGGGTGTTTTTAGCCCTTTCTAGCTCTACAAGTGCTTGAGCCTTCGTTGTCTCGGCATTTTCTAGTTGGTCCTTTAACTTTTTCAACTCCTTTCGAGTGAGATGAAGCTGAGTCTCCTTGGCTAGAACTCTCTGCAACTCGAAAACAAATAACAGTCAAATATTACTGGTCATGCAATCCCTCATATAACTCTATTTCCCAGCAATCCATCCCTGAAGCTCTAATTGTATACATAGTTATAAGAATACTAATAAATGCGTCTAGGGAAGACGGCAAAACACTCCATAACAAGGTCTAGTCGCGACATAGGCTTCTCCGCCTTCATATAAAAGTAGATGCTGTATTCATGATCCTCAACGGTACGGTTCTTAGACATATGATTAAAAAAGAGAAAAGGAAGAAAAAAAACTAGAACATGCCACAGGTATCATACCCAAGTCTCGAAAACACATACTACTATGAATTGACACACCATTTCAGGTGAAAGAGGAAGAAAACTTCCTCAAGTTGGTAGTACCTCTGCAGATTGAGCTTTTGCCTTTTTGATGGCTGTTTTTTCCCCGGAGAAAGCGCCTTCACCAAAAAGGGTGACGGCATCTTTAACAGATTGGAAAGGTGCACTAGTGTCTATCTCCCCCACCTCCACTTTCGGAGAGTTGGTAGCAATCTGACGTCCCTTCGCAACCATAATGTTTTGTGTGCTTATTGTTTGTCTGAAGTTCACAAGTTCAATAAAGGGGGAGGGGGGGATCAGCACGAATCAGACAAATGAGAGAAACCTAATACCATGTGCAATATAATCTCCAAAACCAACATGTTTCAGCAGAAAGAATTTGAAACATAATCTCAAAGAACCTTTCCAGACCGCTCTAAAACCAAATGATTCTTTTGCATTATTACATATCTCGACATCTTAAGTTGATTGCTCGATCACAACATAGACATCAGGCTGGCAAAAATACACTAATCAGAAGACACAAACATAGATTACCCAAAAGTTCATACTAAAACCTCACTACAACATACATCAATGAAAATAGATTCCAGTACAAAAACAGTTAAAATCATCAAGAAAGATTTCAACACCATGAAGCTGATCATACCTTAAATATCCTTCACAAGTCTTCAACTAAATTGACTATCTAATGACCTTCTCTTAGAGCAGGAAGCTTTAGATTTGCCTCAGAAATTCAAGCAACAGAACCCTAGCTCAACATCAAAGAAGGACAAATATTTAAGAAAATTTTATAGAATTCAAGAACATGGGCATAGAAGTGAAACAAACTGTAAACGATGATTTAACAAAACAAAACAAAACAAAAATCCTGTAAGAAAATCAGCAAAAACTTCACCTACGACAGCTAAACCAAAAAGGAAAAAAGAACAATCAAAACCCAGTTAACAAAAAGTATTCAAATGAAAAATAAAAAGGAAAATTGAAGAACTACCTAGCCTAAAACTAAAACCCTTCACAGCTTGATGAACATCTTCTTTGATCTCCATACTATTCCTTCTTTCTACATAAACCCCTTTTAATCTTTCAACTTAAAGACCAAAACCCACCAAGAAAGACCCAAACTTGGGACAAGAATCTCCCAAGGATAAAATTTTCTCTGCAAACAAACAGGTAGGCTTCTAGGGGAAAAAGAGGAAACAAAAACTTTGGTGAGTTTTAGTCAAACGGGGCTAAGCTCTCTTCTCTTTTAGTGTTTCTGAAGGATTCAAATAGTAAATATTGAAACTTTAGAGAGCGAAAGAGTTTGAACATTCCAAAGTAGCTTGAGACAAAAATTTATATAAGCAAGGATAGTGAAGAGAGAGAAAACAAGGAAGACGTGTTTTTTGATTGAGAAAGAGAGAGTTGGGTTGGGTATTCGAAGATTGTACCTCTTGGAACTTATGTAGAATGTCTCCAAAGACAAGGGTATTCTTGTCTGAAACGTACTACTTCTGCACGCTAAACGACCCGAGTGATGAGCTGAGTAGTAACAAAATGACAAGAACCCAAAGGGAAACGAACTCTATAACTCTGAATCTCGATATTTATTTTAAAATATTATTATAATATTATTTAATGAGGAGTACAGTGTTAAAACATAAAAAATATGAATAAATATTATCATATAATTATATTAATATATAAAAAATAATTTTTATAAAAGCATGACCCTTTAAAACCGTCTTTTAAATGGTTCATTGAAATTCATGAATACAGATTCAATATTTCCAGCTCTCTCTCTCTCTGAATCTCAACTCAAAGCATTTTTTTTGGAATTTAGCAACCTGACCTCCTCACCTCTGCTTCAGGTGGTTGTGGGACAGTAATGATAGCCTTAAACATCCACAAATGACTCATTAAAAGTCACCAATAATATCTCATGGTACTGGTACAAATTGTTTGAATGGCCTGTAAATGGACCCAAGCTTATGTATGATGATGATTAGATTGGATGCATTGGCATGCATGCATGATGTAATGTATGATTTCCATATCCGATGACTTCAAAATCCAACTTTTCTATGTACAAGAAAACTGTTGTATCCAATTTCAAAGAAAAGTGAATATCATTTAATCATGAGGTCTTGAGTTCGATATCTACTAATGATAATGAAATATATTTTCTTATCAATCGTTTTTATCTTAATAAAAATATTTACGACGAAGTAATTAATCACTGATATTAACAATGGATACCTTAGCTCATTAAAAAAAAACTGGGAATATCAGTTTCCTGGAGAGAAAGGGAAACTCAAAATTCTTTGAACTTCTGGTGTATATCTAGCTTTCAGTACTCTGTTTTCATACCAGAATGGGCAATTTCAGCATTGCTTTCATCTACCAGCACAATAAGTTGTCCTGGCTTGATTGAGCAATTTGGCATCACCAAAATCGACAGGTTCTGTAGCCTGCTTACGTGATTTCAGTGGCTTATCATTGTAGCTATCTTCTTCCTCCAAAAAGAGTTGGGTTTCTTACCAGTTCTTTATCTTCGAACTTGTAACCTCTGGTCCCTGAGAAATGAGTCTGGAAGCAGTTTCTTGATGAAACATGTTACCTTCAGTGGATAACCACATCAAGCATAAAGTGTTAGATCCACTTTACATACATGAATTGATGACTTAGTTTATGAGCCGACAAGTGTATGGAAAGATTCATCCAGAAGATTCTTGCCACATGCTCATCATTCAGTATGCTTCGTTTCCGGAAGATCCTGTAGGCGTACTTTCTTGAAGACATGCTACCAAGTTAGCACTGAAATAAAATCTATTTATTAGCACATACCAACAAATATTATGTAACATATTATCTGTCTTCGGTTTTAAATCTGAATAAACTCGTATAGATAGATAGATAGATTATACTGTTCGAATACGGATAAGATGATAGTATACGGCACCTTTTACCACCGCACCTTGGATTCAACGAGAAGTATTTGTTATTATCGTATGAGTCCAATGTTTCCCTAATTTGTTTATTCTGTATACACACTAATATATATACGTATACATATACATATACATGTGCCGAAGATTAGTGAAAAACGGCAAATAAAGATGGATGGAACGGTGCAAGTGGCGGGGAAAGAGAAAGCAAACGGCTCGACTCTTTTTGAGACGAAAGAGGCGAAGGGAAAACTTGCTTTCCGGGTGTTTTCGTCGTCGATATTCATCGGTATATGTTCGATATGGGCGTATCGATTAGTAAACATCCCGAAAACCGACGAGAGAGGACGATGGCTGTGGATCGGGATGTTGTTGTCGGAGCTCGGGTTCGGGTTTTATTGGATCCTTACTCAAGCTGTTCGTTGGAACGTTGTTCATTATTATCCTCTCAAACACAATCTTTTTCAAAGGTAATTCTCAAATTTTTTTTTTCACATTCATTTGATTTTTGGTTAAAGCTTTCATGAGAAATATTAAATTTTTTATTAATCGACTAATTCTTATCGATTACGGTAAATATCGTGTACGGAAAAAATTTTATTTTCTATTTCTTTTTATATAAAGAGGATGAGATATAATTTTTTTTATTAATTAATTAATTCTGATCGAATATTATAAATATTATTATTTTTAATTTATATTTGGGAGAACTCTCTGAAGAAGACTAAAAAATATGATAGTGAATATATTTTAAATTATTATAATATTATAACATTTTATTGATTTCGTATACATATAATAAAATTTTAAATATTCTAATAATAATATAAGTAAACTGTTTTTTATTTATTTAATTTTTATTATCATTTTTACTTGAGATTGAATCCATACAACACAGATTGAAGTGTATGTGTACATTCATTTCTGCATGTGAACGGGCCTTTGATAATTGATCACACAGCTCTGACGACAAGTTTCCGGGGGTGGATATATTTGTATGCACGGCGGATCCCGTGGTGGAGCCACCAACTCTGGTGGTCAACACTGTCTTGTCGGCGATGTCCTTGAATTACCCCACGGAGAAGTTAAGTGTCTATCTGTCGGACGATGGTGGATCACAACTCATGTTTTATGCCCTCGTGGAGGCCGCCCGATTTGCCAAGATTTGGATTCCGTTTTGCAAGAAATTCAACGTTGAACCGAGGTCCCCCGAGGCTTACTTTACTCACGGATTTGATGCGCCCCAAGAAACTGCAAATCTTCAACAACGGCTGTTCATCAAGGTAATTTTTAATTATTTTTTCAATTTTTTTTTTAAATTTCGAGAGATTAAATGACAGTATTTTTGGGTTTTTGATTTTGAAGGAACGATATGAAGATATGGTGAAACGAATTGAATCAGTGATTAACAAAGGTAGTGTTCCAGAAGAACTACAGAGTCAACACAAAGGATTTTCCGAGTGGAATCGTAATGTAACCAAGCAGAATCATCAGCCCATTGTGCAGGTAAAACATGTCCAATTTTCACCTCGGAAAGATTTTAGATAATCGATGATTCTTTTGCTGGAAATTGCTATTTTTCTCCAGATTCTCGTTGATGGAAGAGACACAGACGCCGTGGACAGTGACGGATGTCGGCTGCCGACGCTGGTTTACATGGCACGAGAGAAGAGACCCGATTGCCCTCATCATTTCAAAGCAGGGGCGGTGAATGCACTGGTAAATCCACTCTTTCGGTTTTTCCTGTTATTTTAGAGTGTAAATAAAGTAGCTTGAGAATAATGTTATATTTACGTTTATTTAGTATTTACAAACATATTTATTTAATATAACAAACATGTTTTTTTATATATTTTGTAAATGTATTTGTTAAAATTTACGAACATATTCGTTTATATGTTCATCAACGTATTCTTTTAAGATTCTTTTTACCCTTTATTTGCAAGCCAACGAAATGATGAACTTATGCCGTGGGTTCTTTAAGTTTTGCGGGTTTAATAGGTTGTACTCCAAAGTTTTTTGTGTGTTAAATTTAGTTATATATTTATAAAAAATAAAAGAAAAACTAAGTAAATGAATTTATGATTACGTTTGTTTGTGAATGTATACGAGTTGAACATATATTTATTTGTGTTAATGAATGTTATACAAATAATTTATTGAAAGCTTTGTTCATTTATAGCTTTGTTGTTTGTTGATAAATAATGATAAAGAAATGGGGTAATGGCGCCAAGAATCACCTAAACTTTGAGTAGGGTCTTAAACTGATCAGAATTTTGAGTAATTTGAATGATGCAGATAAGGGTGTCATCGGAGATAAGCAATGGAGCAATCATCCTAGGTTTGGACTGCGACATGTATGCGAACAACGCGGACTCGATCAAAGAGGCTCTTTGCTTCTTCATGGATGGAGAAAGGGGACATCAGATTGCTTATGTGCAGCATCCACAGCATTTCAATAATATCACCAAGAATGATCTTTATGGGAACTCCTCCCCAGTGGTTAACAAGGTTGGTGTAATGTGTTAAGATATTGAAAATGTACTTTGGACTGTGTTCTTGACTCATTGCTTTGGTTTGATGATTTTGAAGGTTGAGCTTCACGGAATGGGTGGTTATGGTGCGGCCTTATACTGTGGCACCGGCTGCTTTCACCGGCGAATGAGTCTTTGCGGAAGCAAGTACTCCAAGGAATATAAAGGATCATGGGATTGGGAAATGAAAAGGGAAGATAAGAGGCCAGTTCATGAATTGGAAGAAGCGTCAAAAGTTCTTGCTAGTTGTGGCTATGAGAAGGGAACTCAATGGGGAAAAGAGGTATGGATGTACTAACAGGAATTTGCAAGCGAAAAATGTAAGCGACACGAGATTAGTACAAAAGAAATCAGAATCTAACTCAAATATTATGGAAGATTACATATTTTCTACTCCAATGTTTACTTCATTAGTTTTACTGAATTGGATCCTTAGTGTTCCCTAGTTCGGAACCATCATACTAATTCGAAATTTGCTAGGGAGATACTGATACTTATTATGGATTGTTGTTTGTTTGTGCAGATGGGATTAGTATATGGGTGTCCAGTTGAAGATGTGGTTACAGGCTTGACCATCCAATGCAGGGGATGGAAATCAGTTTATTACAATCCAGACAATATTGCTTTCCTGGGAGTTGCTCCACCAACTTTGGACATAGCTCTTGTTCAGTTCACCAGATGGTCTGATGGACTGTTCCAGATCTTCTTGTCCAAATACTGTCCTTTCATCTACGGACACAAAAAGATCAAATTGGGTGCTCAAATGGGGTACTGTGTTTATCTGTTATGGGCGCCATCTTCCCTCCCTCACCTCTATTATGCCATTGGTCTTCCCTTTTCTTTGCTCCAAGGCATTCCCTTATTCCCACAGGTATATAAGCAATTCAATTTCATAAGGTCAAGTTATGGTTTTCCCCATTTTTTCAGATTGTGAAGTGTTGTAATTTCCCCCCTTGTTGTCTCAGGTTTCAAGCATATGGTTTATACCCTTTGCATATGTATTCATATCCAAGAACCTTTTCAGCATAGTCGAGGCTTTAATCCATGGAAGCACATTCAAAGCTTGGTGGAACCTGCAAAGAATATGGGTCCTAAGAAGAACAACCTCCTGCTTCTTTGCCTTCATCGATTGCGTAGTGAGACAACTTGGACTATCTCAGACAACGTTTACCATCACGGCCAAGGTTGTCACCGATGATGTCTCGAAGATGTACCAGAGTGAGATCATGGATTTCGGGAGCACATCCATCATGTTCACTGTTATCTCAACAATTGCAATGTTGAACCTTTTGAGTTTATTTGGGATTGTACTTAAGACGTTCTTGTGGGGTTCAGACATGGGAAAGTTGATGTCTCAGGTTGTTCTTTGTGGACTTATGGTTAGTGTCAATGCACCAGTCTATGAAGCACTGTTCTTGCGTGAGGATAAAGGCAGGATACCGGCTTCTGTCATGTTCAAGGCTATAGCTTTAGCTTCATTGGCTCTGTTTTGTGCCTTTGAAGTGGATCCATCCATGTAGAATGGTCGATAATTTTTTGGGAAATTTATGGTTTTAGTCCTTGTACTATACCTAATAGAATAAACTCGGAAAAAGACTTGCCTGGAGTTGATGTTTTTGTGTGCATGCGGTATCCTGTAATAGATACTGTAGTTCTGAGGCTCCTCCCACTGAGGGTAATTTTATGTTGTTGTAATAACCCATAATCCATTTATTATTATACCAAAATAAACCCAATATAAACCCATAATCCATATCCAATATACAAATAAGCTCATATCTAAGCCCAACACCATTGCACCCCAAACCCAATTAGATAATCTAAACTCTAATTGTTAACCAAACTAAACCTAACCAGCAGTTGAGGAAACCGGCCGTCGCCCCTTCACTCGCCTCGGTCAGCTGTCGCGCGTGGTCGTCACGCGCGACTCTTCGATGCGCGCGTGGTGGTCACGCACCTTATGATTCGTCGGATCGAGCGGCCACCGCCTATGTTTGTCACGTCGGACTGCTCCACCGCCTTAGTCTTATCTCACCTGCAAAAGAAATGAAGGAGATTAGATTTAAATCTAATCAATACTTTTCATGTATTTTTTATACATATAATCTGGGTATAAAACCCAGATTTGAGAACTTGTAAACTCCCTTCAGTTTTTCGAAGAGAAAAAAAAATAAAAGAGTGCATTCAAAACAAAAAGAACTAGCCACCACAACAACACATATTCGAATATTAATCGGAAAAGGAGAGAAGAGAGATCGGAGAAAAGAACCGAAAAAAAAGGTAAAAGAAAAAAGAAATATCAAGTTTCGAAATTTATCTCTTTTTTTAGATCTAGCCTCGTGTAGTTGTTATCTCGAAAATCCGAGCCCAGCATTGTGTTTCCCTTGTCAAGATCTTCAAGAAAAGCTATTCCTTTACGGTTTTCGACGACCTCCGCGGCGGCCGGCGGTCGGACACGGCGACACTCTTCTCCAGCGTCCATGGAGTTTCAGAGAATAAAGAACTCTTACCAAGTACATTTCTCTGGTTTAAGGGAAATGAAATTGGAGAAGCTAAACAACAAACAAAGAAGCATATATAAAGGGGGCAAAACGACACCGTTTTGGTGCCGGATTTAATGGCCCAAAACGGCGTCGTTTAGCCCCTGGATACCCGAGACCGACCCGGCCACCCGATCCGGACCCGCGCTCTATCCGGAAAAGGGGGATAATCACGCTAGAAGCCCCTACGCTTTGTATCCTTACTGTTTCGGCACTCTACTTTATTATTTATTTAATTTCAGTCACTATTTATGCCATTTAACCATTTAATTTCATATTTTCATTCAATTAGGTCCCTGTTTTATTTATTTAAACCCCTCTAATTTCTGTTTTCTAAAGATTTAGTCCATGTTTTTTTTTATTATTATTATTATTATATTATTATGTTATGTATATATTACTTTTCTTTATGTGTACATCACATTTAAAACTATTTCTTTATTTATGATATCTTAATTTTTATTATTATTACTTTTTTAATTTAAATGTTTCTATCTAAAGTTTTAAATATCTTATTATATATGAATCTGGAAACCAAAAAATCTAAAGTTACTTATTTTATCTTTTTTTCTTTTTTTGACTTGTGTATATATGTTATTATATTATTACCTTATTATCTTATTATTTACTTTCTATATAAATATGTTTGTATATGTTAACCATATGTATATTCGTATATTATAAATATTATGTTAAAATATATGTATATATTTTATTTAATATTTCATTACCATGTTATATAACGTATTTGAACCTATATATGAAATTTAGGTATTTTGCATTATGTTATTTTAGATTTGTATATATATTTATGGTAATTTAGTTTTGATTCATATATTTGTGTGCTGATGTCTTGATTTTTTTTATTAGAATTTATTATCCCGAAGTATTCTATTGGGAGTAACATCCCGTTCTTCGGGTGTTATCTCTCTTGAATCATCGTGGATATTAGGATTTGCATTTTAAATTAAAAATTAATTTAATTTAAATTTTTTATTCTTAAAAATTATGATGCGAACCTTTAGGTACCAATTTTTTGGCGTTACGAGGGTGTTAATCCTTCACCAAACGTAACAAACTCCCGAACCCATCTCTGGTTTTGTTTTCTTGGTGTTCGATCTACCTTTTTGAATGATCGATGGCGACTCCAACCGATTAACCGATTTTTAAATTAAAACGGTATTCCAAATAGGAGTGACATCCTGTTCTTCAGGTGTCATCTCCCGGAATACCGAATTTTCAAATATTCCCGCGAATTTTTAAATTCAAATAACATTCCAATGGGAGTGATATCCTGTTCTTCGGGTGTTATCTCTTGGGATACCGAATTTTTAAAATCTCACCGAACTTTTAAATCTTTAAACCGTTTTTTAAATATTTTCAAAAAAGGGGTCGCTACAGTTGTATGACAATGATATTACATATTCTTGTTTACAGGCTTTCTGTTCTCATCAACTAGTCTTTTCTTGAGGACAAGATCCCAAGCTATTTAGCAATCAACTGTTGTTCGAATTTGATTTAAAATTTGAAATAAATTAAAATCGAATTAAAAGTGGATCTGTATCATTTTTTTTATCTCGAATGGATCTGAATCAATTTCATATAGATCGAAGGTAACAAAAATCACACTACTCGCTAGACACTAAAGAACCAAATATACACATGTTATAGAAAAATCATATATAAAATGATAAAATTAACTCGAATTAAAAATCCGACTAAAATCGACTGATCTCCTATTAACTAATATCGAATCATCCAGGTGAACTCCACTGCTGGCAAGATCTCTTCTCGAAACCAGCTTTACATGTGTGGGGTTAACAATTTGATTACTTTTTTTTCACCTTTTTATTCTTTATATGAGTAAAAATTTAGAGTCAATGATTTAAATTAAAAAGATTATGCAATTCTTTGACCAAAAAAAATTCACACTATTTTACGACGTCCGATGAATAAATACTTTGTAACATTTCCATATATTTAATAACTATTTTGTAAATTTTAAAAAGTTGAAGACCAAAATGATTATTTTTTATAGTTTAGTGACTAATAGTGTAATTTATTCAGAAGTTTATAGACATGCCGAAATTGGTTCTAGCAGAAGCCGTAGGGTATGCTAAACCATTATAATTATAAAACTAAATAGATAGATTTTCCTTTATTTTTTAGACCTAAAAAAATTCTAAAACCAAATATAATTAAAAAAATAGGGCCACGTTGGATAAAAAATTGTTATTCTGTACCTGAGGTGCAGCTGATTGAAACCACGTCGAAGACAACTTCTTTGGTCTTTAAAACTCCTTCCCCATGTACCGTCTGTCTTCAGAACGCTTCAAAAGATCTAATCTAATCCTTCACGTTCTTGTAAATTTATTCAAAAACAGGAACAAAATGAGGGAAAAGGTAAATATTTTAATTAAAGTTCATATTTTTATTTATAAAAATTCATAGCTTTGATATAGTTTTGAATTGTTTTCATACTTTTCTTGCATTTTTTTCATGCACCGATTAGATCATTGAATTGTAAGCCTAATTCACCTTGTTTGTATGTTTTCTTCTTTGTTTTTGTTTCAATATTTGTGGGGTTTGCTTGAAAATTTCTGGTTTGAACAGGTTTTATTTTATTTTTTATTTTTTAATGTTTTGGTGGGAATTTTTCTACTGGTTTTAATCAATTATCATGAACTAGAAGGGGAAAATGAATGATTTGTGGGTATCTCTGGGTTTTGGATTTCATTATTTGTTTTGGGTAGAATTTTAGAAAATCTCTTTAGTCGTTGCTGTTTATATGTGATTATTATGTTAGATTTTGTGAAGTATTAATATGTTGGTATTTGATTTTATATAATAATGCAATGTATTCATGCTTTATATAATCTTTTTTTATAACTGGGATCCTTTGGCTTTGTAATTTGCAGATGAAAATCGGATCCCTTGAATTTGTTGCTGTTATATTTCTAGTATTCTTGTGTAACCCGAATGCTGTGTTTGGAATAAGATTTGTAATTGACAGAGAAGAATGCTTCTCTCACGATGTTTAAGTATAAAGGCGATACGGTTCATGTATCTTTCGTTGTCATTAAGGCCGATTCAACTTGGCATAATAGTCATGAGGGTCTTGATCTGGTGGTAAGCTTCCTCATCTCTTTCTTGCTTCATGTACTTACTTGTGTTTCAATTGCTAGCATGTAGTTCGGTTTTTGCACTAATGAGATTTCTTACTTGAGGGCTGAGGCATTGTTAATCGTGTGAACTGCAAGTTAATCGTGTTTGAGAATGTGTAATATACTGATCTTATGAATCTAAATCAGATCTCATTCCTTTATGAATTGATTACGAGTTTGGTAGTCAGATTTTGACACCACCTTTACCTCCAGACCATTTTCTCGAAGTCAACAAATCAAATTCGAAACTGTAGTTATTGTTATGCTGAAAACATAGGATTCTAGTACTAATGTATTTTTCTCCAAACTTTGGTGATTTTTAGGTGGTACTATGTTGTTTTGATCTGAATATGTTGGATTATGAAAATGGTGTCAGACAAGTTTTTACTTGTAGCACTTTCAAGTTAAAGAATGAGATGTATATAAAGTTTTTTTTCCCCATTTTCCTTTGATTGCCTATTTGCAAAACTGTTTGGGAACTCAAAGTCTCAGTCTTATCGAACTTGCTACTTGTTGCAATTGTTAGGTGAAAGGACCTTCCGGTGATCAGATTCAAGATTATCGGGACAAGATAAGTGAGAAGTTTGAGTTTGTTGCTCGTCAAAAAGGAGTACACCGTTTCTGCTTCACTAATAAATCTCCTTATTACGAAACGGTTGACTTTGATGTCCATGAAAGCCATTTTTCGTACTTTCATCAGCATGCTAAGGATGGTAATCATGTTTCATCTGCTTTAATGTTTCTCTTCCCCTGTTGAACCTTTAATACAAAGCATACTGACTGCTGCACTCTTGCTTATCTGCAGAGCATTTCGATCCTTTGTTAGAACAAATATCTAAGTTAGAGGATGCTCTTTATAACATCCAGTTCGAACAGCACTGGTTAGAGGCTCAGACAGAACGTCAGGCAATAGGTATATTCGACCAAACCTTTTCTATTTTTGATTAAGACAGTTCTAGATGATGTTCTGACCTTGATACCTTTGGAACTTAATATATCTGCTGCTATACCTTCAAACGCATAGGTACCGAGAATCTTTACCTTGGAGCAATTTGCTGCGATTGCTAGATTCAATTGTGAATTACAATAATGTGTATCTTTATCATGTATTAAAACTTATATGAATCCGAATACTAGGAATGGATTTTCGCAATACTTTTACTCGATAGCCGAAGAGTTGTTTTGATATATGTATATATGCATGGTTTTATCAAAGAACTAATGTATAAGTTTTGTTGAGTTTTGTGAGGTTGAAAAAGAACCCTTTTCCAGTTTGCTTTTTCCTCTAATCATGTTCTTACTGTAAATGCAGTAAATGAAGCTATGAGTAGAAGAGCTGTTCACAAGGCCCTCTATGAATCTGCAGCACTAATTGGAGCCAGTGTTCTGCAAGTTTACCTACTCCGACGCCTTTTTGAACGAAAGCTTGGAATGTCCCGGGTTTAATTTTAGCACAGCACTGCAATGTTTTCTTATTTTCAGGATCCTGCAGACTATTGCCTTCTCAGGCACTTGATATACACATTAATTCATGAAATCAATGACATTTACTGTTATGGTTATCTTTATATTTAACATTTTTGAGAAACATAGAAATTCTACCAAACTTTTTTATGGTTCCATGGGTGAATGATGTTAAGCCATAATCCAAGAACATGTTCTTCTGCATGTTTCACAGAAAAAGCTCTATAGCTTTGAAACACTAAGGGTCAAAGACAATGAAGTAGCAGTGTCTAATAACAACCCACCAAATTAATATATATAGATACAATATGTTTACTTCTTCCTCCGCCCAGAATTAAATTTTACACAAAAAAATGGAAATCTCGAAGGGCTTATCAAGCCCTATAGAACCTATCTTGTTTAGGAATATGCGGTGGGGCTTTAACATACTTGTGGAAGCTCATAGTCTTGTATGAGTCATGATTCTGCAGCTGGAGCTTGAACGCAGCAAAACCATTTTTTCTGAAATTGAAATGGTACAACATTCAAGCAAACTGTTATTAGATGGCAAGAACGAGTTACTGAGTTAGATACCACTTACAGGTTGGGGTTTTGTCAGAAATTGAAATGGTACAACATTCAAGCAAACGGTTATTAGATGGCAATAACAAGTTAGATATCACTTACAGGTTGGGTTTTGCCAGGTTCCGCTCCAGGCTTAGCACGAGGATCAACCTTTGCAGGTGACTCAGGTTTGCCACCTGTTTTCTTCTCGTCCCTTGCCTTGTTAAAGATCACAGTAAACCCCTCGGCTGATGCAGGATCGTTGACATCCCATTCACCGAATTTTGGCAATGGCTGACCCTTCTCCTATGGGGAAAATTAAACTGCATTATCAAACTCCTAGCTTGAATGATTAACCAGAAACTACATTTTCCACACAAAATTAATGATACATTAATGGAACCATCCTGAATCCTGTTCATACAGATTCTACAAACATAGTCTAAACAATTCACCCCTTCGCTAATACATTCCATCTTCAATCAATATGAATCTATCTTCCAAAAAAATTCCAAACCATAAATCATGTCATTACAGAAGTAAATGGCTCAACTGCTACATAATTCATCGGTTAAACAACACAAAAAGAAGAAAATCCATTTTTCCAGAAAGAGCTGCAAAACACATCAAACAAGGCAGTTACCGAAAAGATGAAAATGATAAATTTAAAACTCTGATCATCAGCAACAAAATCATTGTTTTTTACTTTAAACTCAGAATCAAACCCCCCAAAACTATATGAATCAAAACAACCCAAAGTTCATAAATATACAAAAACAGAAAAAATTAAATCAAGATTAGACCTTTCTATTACGAATTTAAACATAAATGAAAAAGGCAATAAAAACCCGAAAAAGATTACACACCGACATGAATTCTCGAGAGAGAAATTTTACTCGTGAAGAGGGGGAAAGAGATAGATGAGGGGATATATAGAGGGATCTAGAGAGAGAATTGGGAGTTTTTAGAGAGAGAAGAAGATTTTTTGGAGGAGGAAAATGTGAAGAAAGAGAAAAAAATGGAATGAGGGAAACGGCGTTAGTTTGGACTGTTAATGGAAAAGGAAGTGGGAAACTGAGTCGTTAGACTCGTTACTGAACTGATGACGTGGAGGCGGGCACGGATAACGGAAACAGCAAGATGAGCTGGTAAATGTTAGATTTTTTTATATATATTTTTTTACGGTCATTTAAAAAAAAACGATTAATAAACATACGTTTAAAATTAAATACGAATTACTTGTATATGTTGTTATTAATGAACGAACGTTTCTCACCGCCAAAATGACCAAAAATACAAAGAAAACATTAATAATAGAAGGAATATGTAAGGGAAAAAAGATAAGACCTTTAGTTTATGCCTTTCGGGACCAAACATGGATGGTTTAGAAATGTCTAAACGACAGCAAGGAGCTCAAAACATTCAATCCCAACAAATAATAGATATAAAACCAAGAATTTTTAATATCATTTTAGTTTTTTTTTATTAAGTTTAAGAAAAAAATACATGTATTTCATTTATATATGGTGTTCATTCGTGTCATATTAACAATTTCTGGAGGAGATTGTGTTTTTTCTTGTGCTTCAAGGAAGAAGAAAAAAAGTTGCAGACATTCATAGAATTGGGAGCTGTTTCTAGCACTTGACTCCTTTCTGGCAGTTCAACGTCCCTGCAAAACGAGTTATTCTTCTAACGAATGTTGAAGGCTTGGCTTTGATTATTTGCTTCTTTTTAAATTTCGAATGAGAAGGCGGAGGTGGCCCCGAAGTTCGGAAGAAGGCTCCGTTCAGGAACAAGTCTCCTTCTGATGTCCATAACCAGTGCTTCCACTCTGATTCTGGTGCATAGTTCCTGTTGGTTATCTGCAGAGATACAGTCCAGTGGTATAATTAAAGCTTAAACTAAAATTCGGTGCCATGATAATATGGATATTTAGTTCAATCGTAATATCGATAATTTCATTACCTCTTTAGCCCGGGGGTCATCTGGAGCAATGAACCTGTTGCCTTGGCTCATAATGGTAGGATGTGTGCTACCACCAATGGCATACATTTTCCAATGCGTGTAGTCGTTGTTGACGACATGGAAGAATCCCCATCGGCATCGAGGCATTCTCTGTACCAATTCCTTACCAAAATGGTTGAATGCAATTGTGACTTGCATGTATTGATCTTTAGAATATGAGTCGCTTCCGCCCAACAAGATCACCTGAAAGAGAAATACGAGAAAACTTGGTCGAAATTCGGGTGATGAAAAGTGTAGCATGATGTGTGCTTAAGGTAAAACTTACATGATCATGGTGAGTGAAATGGCAGTTTGAGATCGTGATAGCAGTGGAACCTTGTATTGCATCGATGAGTCCATCCTGACACTCGGACATTGAAATATGATCAAGCCAGATCTTCGATGATCCAAAGATGGAAATCCCATCTCCGTCAGCAACCGTTCGAATACCGAAATGATCTTCAGAGTCCCTGATTAGGCCGCCTTCACATGTAATGATGTGATGAATATGGATATTGTGAATGATAACGTTCTCCACAAACTGAAGTGTAATACCACACCCGTATGCTATATGAACATCTGCTCCACGGCCATCAATCGTCATATTGCTCTGAACCATTAGCTCTTTAGACAACTTAATGTGCATATCATTAGCAAAAATGATCCACAAAGGTCTGTTCTGGATCACAGCATGACGTAAAGTTCCCGGTTTAGGATTTAGAATATCATCATCGGAACTATCCGTCACCAAATAGTATTTTCCCTTTTTTCCACCGCGAGTTTTGTAACCAAAACCGAGCACACACGACGCCAATCTTTTCCGATTCTTAGCCCAACTCTTCTTGCACCGCCAACATCTATCGATCGGATTGGTCGCCATGCATGGACCACTCTTCTTTTTGTGCTTACCCCTTAAGAATCTTTTGGTGTTGTTGGCTATAACACCTTTAAATTCAATGGTTTGGTTGGCTCTAGTTTTAGCAAGAACCCTGCAACATGATGTTCGAGACAATATATGTAAGAACATAGAGATAAAACATGTTACAAACTTACAATAAGACTTACTTGTTAACATTATAATTCAGGTGGTTGGTGACATTTTCCGGGTTCGGTTCATATGCAGCCAATGCAATCTTCCATGCTTCTTCCTCTCTTTGCTTCCAGAAATCATCAAATTCACCAATGTTTGCCCATATCTTTGGAATTAGTGTGAAAACAGAAAAGAGGAAAACAAGCCTCAGCTTACTTTCCTCCATTATTGTTTTCTTATGATCTTTTCTCGATCCGATTACTCGAGTGATACGCTGGTCCTAAGTTTTAAAACTCGAAAAACACTAAAAAAAGGGTGAACCCCAAATATCTATGCTCTAAATTTGCCAACTTTTGTTGGCTAAAACTTAAACATTTGGTTATTTTGATGGAACATGCAATTTTGGGTTACCTATAAATAAACATTCCATGAAATTGTTTAGTTCTTAAATCAAAGTACAGAAATAGCCAACTGTTATCATTACAAGATTATAAACCAAACATTTTTTCCTGTAAAACCGGAAATTGCTTAACAAGATAATATGTGTAGTAATTGAAAGTACATGAGCATGATGTTTGTGTTCCAAACCAGATTGTTTGATAAAAAAAGTTCAGAAATTTATATCTAAAAGAATCTAACTTGTAATCCACGTGTCTCAATTTTTTGAAATTGAGGTGGAGTGTCTGTGGAGTTACTGGCGTTTTAGTGGTGGAAGAACTTAGAGTTGAAGACCTTAGTTTTGAACTCTGCAACTCAGTGTCTCAGACTGAGTTGTGTTGTGTTTCGTGTCGCATATGTGTGTCTTCAACTGTTCTGAGCTGTGCCTGTGCCTGATGTGTTATGGTGGTGTTGGTTTAGACTGTTAAGTTTCTTTGAAACATTGGACCTGAGGTATGTTTTATGGCTACTGCTGGGTCGTTTGTTTAGGGACAAATTGGATTTTGTTTTTAATAAAAAGTTTAGGCTTCGTTCGATAATATTTTTTTTTCTAATTACTATTAGAAAAATAATATCGAGATGCATCGAACAAATTTTTTTATTTAACATTTAAACGAATGTTTCGTCACAATTAATTTTTTCAATTTCTCAGAAAAAGATCGTATGATAGTAAAGTTGCTTTAAAAAATTCTTGTTGAACAGACTCTTATATATATAATTTTGTATCTGAATTTTTTGTTTATTTTAAATGTGGTACGTGTGTTTAATAAATTACTTTATTAATTCAATAAATAATTTCAGTAAAAAAAAGACATGATATTAATTCTAAAAAATTTTGTTTGAATAATTTTATCCATAAAGTATATATTATCTTAGGGTTAAAATATATTCTAAAAAATTATAATTTTAGATATATTTTTTTTATTAATAAAATTAATGATCTATGTTAAAAAATATTAAAGAAAAACCTTGACCCAGCCCTACGGCCATTTCAGCTTCCAAGCTCCCCCCCAAATCCTTGTTATTTCCCTAAACCGTGTCGATTCCGTGTTCTTCCTTGTTAATTTCCTCCCCTGTCAATCCCATTATAAATTAGGGGTAAATTTATTAGCTTTGAAATAAATAAAATTTTAATAAATAAATAAATTAAAAAAAATAAAGGTTTAATTTCAACAATTTTAAAAAATAAAAATCTTATAAAATGATTAAACTATAAAATATAATGAGTTAAGGCTTAATTTCACTAATTTTAATTTAAAGGGTCTTTAAAATATAATAAGGGCCAGTTTAGCATTGTTTTTGAAAAGTACGGTGGAAAAATGTGGTGGAAAAGTGTAGTGGAAAAGTTCTTTTGAAATTTTTAGTTTGAAAAATATGCGTTTAGTATTACTGTCAAAAAGTGCTTTTGAGAAAATAAATGATTATTTTAAACATGATGTTATAAGTTAAAAATATATATTTAAATGATAATAAAATTATTTTATATTTTAATATTAACTTAAATTATGATAAAATATAAAAATATAAATAAATAAATAAATTATTTTTGAAAAGTGCTTTTTAAAAGTGCTTTTGATAAAATATATAATTTTGTATGAATATATATAATTTTTAAATTAAAAAATAATTTATGTTAAATATAATTATGTATTTGTAAAAATTAGATTATAATAAAATATAATAAATGAAGGTTAAAATTGTAATATGACTCCTAAAAGTATTTTCCAAACGCAAAAACTAAAAATTTTAACTTTTGTGTTTGGATTGAAAATCACTTTTCAAACGCAGTTTCTTTTTCAAAAGCTAACTGTTTAGCATTGCTTCTGCGTTTCAAATCAGCTTTTGACCCAAAAACTGGTTTGAAAAGCAATGCTAAACATTCCTAAATGTAAAAATTTTGAGAAGACAAGAGATTAATTGCAAAAGTTTTAAAACAATCAATTGCCTAAAAATAATTAAACCATTTAAAGTTAAGGGCAATTATCCCTCACACCCTCCGGTTGGTTCCTTCTCTATACATAAACGATGTAATATTAATATTAAAAAAATCAGATATTTATTTTATTGATCGATTAATCTAGATCATGTATTACAAAATTTTATTACGAAATAATTTTGAAATATTTTTTTCAAAGTCCGTTTACTTCCCTCATAATCTTAGAATTTAAACATTTGATTTTATTTTAATTATTTAACCACCCATTATAGTAGATTAATCTGTACAAGTTTTTTTTTTTATAATTTTTGCAGTTCATGGTGCCACTTTCTATTATTAAATGACCATTACTCTTGTTGAAACCTAAATCTGTACCAATGACGGATTCAAAAATTCATTTGAGGGTGGGTACATATAAAATTTTAAAATTTTAGGTAGACACAAAACTTAAATATTATAAAAATTTAAAAATTAATTCATAAAAATTAAAAAAATTAAAAATAAATATACGAATTTTAAAAAATTTAGGATTGACACAGCTCACCCTATTTACCAGTGACTTGTACTATATTCTAAAAAACACTCCAAGTCTACCCTATATGTTGCCATGCAAGAACAAGTCAATTCAATGGACTTGAATACTTTTCTCGGTGGAAAAATAATACGTTTTCACACATAATTTATTAAAAAAAAAGGAAATTGGGTTTCTGGACACATACCAAAAACCTTTTAGAACATTAATTCCATTTATGATTATAGAGATACGAAAGAGTTACGATCGATTTATATGGTGTAAAATTTATTTAGTTTTATATTAATTTTATTTTTAATAATGATTAAGGGTGAGCGTTTGATTGTGTCGAGTTAAAAGTTTTTGAGTTATTCGAGTTGACGAGTCATATTTTATAACTCAGAATTTATTTGAATTTTTTAGATTTGATTCGAGTTTAAGAAATTCGAGCCGAGTTTTTGAGTTCCTATAAAATTTAATTATAATTATTTATCATGTTATAGTACGATTTGATTCAATTTAAACGCCTTTCTGTAATCATAATATATATTCATATTTTTTTTCATATTTTTATATATATATCATAAAAAATTGAAGGTCTTGTCTCAAACTTAAAAATAAATCCTCTAATTACTAAAAATTTTGAATTATTCGAGTTATTCGAATTTTTATTCTATAACTTAAACTTTATTTGAAAATTTTTCGAGTAGAGACGAATTTATAAAATTTTGAGTCGAGTCAAGACGAGTTGAGTATTTTTACCTCAAGTCAAATTATTCGATTTTTTTCGTGTCGAGTCAAGTTTTGCTCACCACGTAATAAATGGCTAAGATTATTTTCTTTTTTAAGCGATAATCTTTATATTTTTCTACTGTTAATCTCATCTATCTCTTTCATTCATCTACGGTCATAAATCAATATAAAACTTTTTAAATTTTATATAGTATAACTTAATCTTATCTTAATATATATACGTAATTACGTCAAAGCAATAAACTCTGAAATTATAATGTCCCTTTCATATATTTTATTTTTGATATAATATATATTTATTTTATAATCTATATTCAACTATAATATATTATCTTTATAACTTGAACAAACATTACAACCCTCAAAATAAACACAAACATTACTTCACATACTATGCTTTATACATGATACCCTAATTAGGGTATGCATTTTTCTAACAAAAATATTACAGAATCTTAAAAAATAATTAAACCTTGGTAGAACAGACGATAAAGATACAGTGTACAGTTGGAATAAATTTTGTGGGACCGATCATCTTCAAGTTGAGGAAGGAAGAAGGAAAAAATTAAAAATAAAATACAAGGAAAGACCCATTCAACATTTATAGTTTACTTACAATCATTGACCCTGTGATTAGTGTGTATCTTCACAGAATATTTAATACAAGTTAATTATATTATCTTTGTGGCATTCAGAAAAATATAGCATTGAAATATACATTTTTGTTTAAATATTCGAGTTTAAGTGAGGTTGGATTAATAATTTGTTGTTACTGGGATTCTGGGTAAGTACAATAAAAACGATCATATAAGATCCCAAAAGAAAGAATTCAAAATAAAAAAATTGAATTAAATTAAATATTTATAAAAAATATGTAAATATATAATTATATATATAATAATTATATAAGACTTAAAATATGAACAAAATCATACTTTAGGTAAAAAGCTAAAATTAATTGATTTTTGGATATTTAATATTCTTTATCGCACTTAATATGTTCAGTATTGACTTTTTAAAAGTCAAAATTTTTAAATTTTGATTATAGTTATTGTAAATATTTTAATTTATTAAATTTTATAAAATGTGTATTTTTAAACTACTTGATTAAAGGTTTCTAAAACATATTTTTATCAATAATAGATTTAAAGTTATAATGAGCCGAAGTTAAAAAAATTCGACTAAAAAAATCAATATTGAACAAATTAGATGGGACGAAGGAATATTAAATTTTTGTTACTCAAAAGGATAATCTACTATCTATTAAAATATATTTTTTAAAAGAATTATATATCTTAACGATTATAAAGTAAAAATATCATCTTAATAAATTATACAGACTCCCAAACTCTTTAAACCGACTAGCTTGTAATAGATAGTAAGTTGTAACAGGTGAAGTTTCATCACTGTTTCCCACGGGTTTCTTATGGAATTTCTTTATCAATTTTTTAAAAAAATTAAAAATATTTTTTCCTTCCTGGAAACTATAGGGTAATTTTCCTTTGGTTTGTGTTGGAGTCACATATTACTATAAATATATGAAGACAGTTTTTGCCTAATATAGAACATCCACTGATATGTATACAATAATTCAGCAGAAGGGTTTGAGAGGAAGGCAATGACAAGTTAAGACAAAGGTTGATTAGGGAAGACAACCTTTGTTTTTCCCTTAACTTGTCTTTGTCCTTCCTCTGAAATACTTTCTCAATTCGTTTTCTTGTCGGTCTGATTAGGTTTGTTGCAGCCTGCAGGAGGTTGATATATAGTTGCAGGGAAAGGATAGGGCAAGTTAAAGAACGAGCTGTTTGTATTTGAGTTCAAAACATGCTTTTTCTTTAACTTGTCTTGCCATTCTCTCAGGTATATGCAGATGGGTTTCTTCCTTTTTATAATAGAAGGTTTCAGAGAAAGGGCAACGGCAATGTTAAAGCAAAAGTTGAAGCTTTATCCTCTCTGGAACTTTTATGCTTTAACTTGCCTTTGCCCTTCCTCTGAAATACTTCCTCGAGTGCTTGGAGGGGAAAGCTATGGCAACACTGCATCAGGTAAAACAGATAATTCTCCATACATGTCATCTACGTACGCGTTGTATGCAGGCTTGTCCTAAAATCTTGTGTCCGACTGTCCGTACGTGTTGTATGTATATGTGATTTAAGATTTCATCAAGGATTGCATCAGGCTTCTGGTTTTGAGATCAGATGGAGATAAGGAGGAGGAGGAAGAGGTAACTGATTCTTATTCATTTTATTATATTTGATATAATTAAGGTTGTAAGTTTCTGTGCATGCTGGTAACAAACCATGCTGCAGCCTGCGGATGAAATGACAAGCGTGTTACACTTATGAATGCAGCCATGCTTGGAGTTTAGTAGGTGGGGTGGCCGTGGCTATGGCGACCGGATACAGCTGCTGCCTGCAAGAGCGTAATAAAACATGGAATAATAAAAGTTCCCCCTCGAGTTCTGTGCTGGTGCCTACCATTGGCTTTTTCCGGACCCATAGTCAGAAGGGGCACGTGTGGTGTGTCATTGTTCAGACACTAGATCCCCTAGGGCAAGACCGCAAGATCCTCGACCGGAGTCTTGTGCCATTGTCTTTCTTTCGGATCCATTGCTTCTGCTGCCTCTTTTGTCAGTTTCTCTCCAACAACAGCGCTAACAGAGAATCTCTACCCTCTTCTACCGAGTCATCGGTCATCGGAACCTGGTCGGAGTTGGACATCGTTTTCATTTTTCCGACTTAAGTCCACAGTCCACTGCATGTTAATACTAATTCGGACAAAAGTCACTGTCTGATTTTGCAACTGCCTGCACTTAATAACATCATCGTCTTCCTCATACAGATTATGGAAATCTAAAAGACTAAATCTATGAAATCGTTGCCTGAGTGAAACGCTGATAATTAAAAATATCTTCTTTTGTTGAACTGCAGCAAAGGAAAACCATTTGTTTCCAATACAATAAAAATCTGATACTAAACCATTTCTTTTCAAACAATGAGAAATCATTTCTGGGTGACAATTAAAGAGAGAAATTATGTCTAAGAGGTAGGGAAAATTAATCTAGAAGATAATTTTTAGTTAAAAAATTTGCAAAACTTAATTTTATTTAACATTCATGTTATTTTCTTATTAAATTTATCGATAAATGATTTGATCAATTTCACTTAAATAGTTAAGTGATCATAACGACACAATTAAAAATATAGTGATCATTTTAATACAATCCTATAATCATTTAAGTAGTTTACCTATAATTTAAATTTGCTAATTTTATTAAACGAGAGTATATTTAAAATTACAATAAAAATTTACAATTTTAAAAATAAAAACACTTAATTCGTATGTATTCCTATAACTATTAAAACAAAAAAAATTAACATCTCGATATCATAACAAAATTATAAAAAAAAAGCTAAAAATTCACCTAAAATATGACGTAGGATCATTTCATATTTGGTCTTGAATATTATTCTCACTTTTAAGTAGGTTAATAATAATAATAATAATAATAAAACAATCCTTTATTTGTCACATACAAATATTCTTCAAAAATGTGATTACATAATATCATATGAATAGAGGTTTGCTTATAATTACTTCACTTATTAATTACTAATTAAATTCTAAAAACATGATTTGCACGCAAATCATTGATAATGACATAACCAATTATACAATTTGTTAGGTACGTTGATTCCAGCATTGAGTAGGGAAATTTCAGCCTTCAATTCTTGTAGTACAACCGTGGAATGGGACTATGATCTAACCTAGTGGAATTTGTCATAAATTATTCAACACGAAATTAGGTCAAAATATATGTTTGGTCCCTCTAATACAAAGATAATATTTTTAAATATAGGCAATATCGAGATTTGAGATTACAGGTTAAACATAAATATTTAAAAATAAAGGATAAGTTTATAAATAAATAAATTTTAAAAAAATATATGTACAAAAAGTAAAAGTAAAAGGTTTTGGGTGGGGAGAAATTATCCTTTCCCACGCCGTATATATTTTTTTAAATAAAAATTGATGATTTTATTAAACGAAAAAATACCTAATATTACAATAATAATTTACAATTATCATTGTAGAAAGAGTCAAGTCAATGTGGCAAGAAGGCGAAGGAAAAAGGAAGTGACGTTTTTTAAGGAAAAGTGGAAGAAGAGGGGAAAAGTTGAAAAATAAGAAGTTGATACTTCTAGACAAAAATAGTTTCAAATATTTTTAGGGTTTTGAGCGAAAAATAGAATTATATAAAATTAAAAATACTTTATTATTTTAAATAATTAATTTAATATTTAATTAATATTTTTATTTTTATTATTTTATTTAAAAATACTTTAAATATAATTAAAACAATAAAGATTAAGAAGATCATTATTTACAAATTATTGAAACTTTGACTATTAAAATGTGAACACAACCATTCTTATTTCTGTCCATGTGAGCTGGTCCTACCATTGACGCAGTATTTTTTGGTACATATTTTTAATTATTTCACTTCCAATTATATCTTTTGTGTGGCGAAAAATGGACTTTTCAGTACAGGTAATCATAGGTTTAAATTAATAAAACAAAAAGGATGGACACCTAAGAGACACTAGGATATAGAGTTTAGATTTTTATTTTTATATTTAGTTTTAATTTATAATATATTATAAGTTAAGATTTATTTGTACAGAATGTAAAATTTATAATTTTATACTTTTTCCGTCTCAAAAATAATATCTTTTATTGATTTTTTAAAAGTTAAAATTTTTAAACTTTGACTATAATTATATTAAATATTTTAAATAATTAAATTTTATAAATTATATATTTAAAATCTACTCGATTAGAAGTTTTTAAAATATATTTTTTCGTATTTTTATCAATAATAAATTTTAAATAATCATGAGTCAAAATTAAAAAAGTTTGACCTCAAAAAAAATCAATAAGAGACAATATTTATGGGATAAAGAGTATATTTTTAAGTGATAATTTTTATAAAATTATTATATATCTCAATTAATATATTTGGGTTGTTAATTCAATGATAAAGTATTTTGTTTTTATCCATTCAATGATTAAAAAATACATAAAATTTAAAAAATATTACACTATATAATTAAAGTTTTTTCACACATATATATAAATATATTTTAAAGAAAACATTAATATACAAAGATTGTATAATCTAAGTTTACACGTCTTTTAATTTTAAGTTTAAAAGTTTAAATTAATATTTAAGATATAGAATAAAGATTTAAATTTTAAATTTCGTATATTAAAAATATAATCGTATTTTAATTAGAACATTTTTTTATCAAATTAAGATAGATACATGCACTAAAAATTAAAAACAAATCAAAATTGGGTAAAAACATTTGTTCTGAAGGTTGAAGGAAATTTCAGTTAAGGAGAACATAAATTTCTATGATTTAATCTTATAATCACCCACTAATTACTATTATGATGATTATATTATATGTACTCAAAGACATAGGGGGACTGACCCAAAAAGATAAACAGGCAAAGCCATGGGAGCAGTTGGTCAAGAATTAGATAAAGAATAAATATATTAACAATACAAGGAGGAGGAGGAGGAGGAGGAGGAGGAGGAGGAGGAGGAGGAGGAGGAAGAGGAAGAGGAAGAAGAAGAAGAAGTCGGCATCCAATCATTAACAATACAAAAAAAGGATTTATGTTTTTTCCTCTTCAGAATAGAAGCTCTCCCCTAATCAAATTTAAAGCCACAATCACCATTACCCTCCAATTCCATGCATGCATCGTTTTCGGCACCCGGAAATCTATTTTCCGGTGGAGAAATCCATATCAGAAGAGGCTTCTGCACATGGAAAATACAAACAGATATCAGAGTAGTGAATTCATATGATACAATGTGAAAAAGTGAAATTTGACAGAATCTTCTACTGACGTATCCAATGTAGATTGTTAAACGGATTGGCGACGATGCTGGGGCATTGATATCATTCTTTAATACAAACTTTGCTCAACCAAAGCCAAACCCTTCGCTAGCTTCGTGGATAGCAAGCAACAAACGATCCTGAAGCTGTTCCTTCGAGGGATACTCGGGAAGATCTAGCTGATTAAAGCTGGAGATGAGAGTCAAAATGAAAATAGAGGTTAAGAACAAATTGGTTATAAATAGGGAAGGGATTCGGTATGGCAGTAAAGAATGTATTCATCACCATGTATGTGCAGAAGGCAGGCGCTCAGGAGCTCCAAATGCCTTGTGAATCTGAAATTTTTGTGGACCAGAGATGCCCTGCAATGCCTTAAAACCCTCCAATGGCACCTGTACACAACCAAAACAATCGATATGGATGCCAACCAAAACAGAACCCAAACAGTTGAATAAAGTCACCTTTGATGTCCCGGTGACAAACTGAAGCAACCTTGCCATGTCTTCTTTGCTAAATGCTTTAACAACTTCCCAAAACCATTGAATAACAGGAGATGCAGCTGTGTAGCCAGTATAGTCTGTGTTCGCCTTTAGATCATCCACTGCAAAGTGACGACATTGTTAGACTTAGATGCTAAAACAACCCCATGCAAACTCAATGACAAGTATAAAAGCATAGGCCTGTAAGCTTACAATCAATTTCAGGAAGTCCACTGATTAGTAACTCAAGCTCTTTATCATTAAAAATTGAAATAAGTTCACGTGGCACCAGTTCATTAAATCCCTCAAGGAAGGAATTAATTTGAGGACGGATAGCATTTGTCAAGATATGATCAGCAACAAGGTCTACATACTCATGTTTCGTTTCTTCAGAAACTCTGATGTTTCTTCCTCCCGGTTTAAGCTCATAATCAGTAACCTTTTTCAAGCAAAACATGACAATTTAGAAGACAATTGAGTGAAAAATCTGGGGAAAACAACCTTCCATTCAATCTTTGCATACCTCAGTTTTTTCATAAAGTATGTGCTTTTCCTCATCAGCATCCATGCTAAAAGTCAGGTCTGGGATGTCGCTCACGTCATTCTGAATAAATTTATAAAAGAAAGCCATTAAGAAACAAAGAGAAATTAGTACTTCAAAAGTACTCGTTGGCTCTAATTACATGAGAAGTCGACCAAAATAACCAAGAATGAAATTGATTAATTAAAACCAACCTCCAGCATCCACTTCAGATTCTTGTAATAATCAGGATCAACTGCCTCTATATCATGGTAAGTCACCTTAACACCAAGAATGTGCTTATAGAAGGATCGGGTAAAATAAACATCCAAAAGTTGACCATCAAATAATGCCTTTGCAACCTGCATATATCACAGAAGAAAAATAAGTGAAAAAAACAATGCAGATCATGTTAAACACTCATATCTGAACCAAATAACACAGTGACTTACCACGCGGCCAATGAATTTGAAGTAAGAAAGATGCTCAGTCTGGTAAACAGAATTAGGGTTCGGCTGGAAAGTTGCATTGCTGCCCACAGTAGTAAAAAGTAATGCTCCTTTGTCAAATATGACCCTTGACAGTAACTGATACCATTCTCTTGTCAGCCCACCGGCATCAATACCCTCTTCCCCTTGAAACTGCACATTCAAACGACCCTTCAGATCCTGAGTAGGTCGCATTCGTAACTGATTGTAGGAATCCTCCAAAACATACGCCCGGCGCACACTTACCCGCAGTGGACCGGCAAGGTGCTGTTCATGCTGTTGTCTTATTCTTGAACGGAAATATGCTCTCTTGTTATCGAAGTCAATCAACCTCGGAGCTTTCAGCAGCATAGATAGTGGTTTTTCTAACAAGCCAGGATTTTGCCTAACAAAAGCATTCAAAAGTCTGCGATGCTTTTCAGCAAACCTTGCAAATGTGTCAGAACCATCAAACTTCGGAGAATCCTCACTGCCTTTGGAGGGCAAGGACTCTGAACATTCGGCAGACTCTTTTACTTCTTGTGCAATCACATTTGCATTATCTTGCTGCATGATAGAATGATTCGCATATAGCTTTTCACACAAAACAAAGAAAGCTTCGATGAAAGGAAGGAGTCTTTGAGTCCCAGGGGGAAGTGGTGACGATGAGGGTGTTCCCTGAACATGCTCCGCAACAGTCAAATTAGATGCAGTTGGACAGAGTGAGTTCTGAGCCAGCTGTGCCTCAGTCATGCCAATGCAGTTGCTCAATTCTTCCCATAATGGCTCCAATGATGCATTTAATTTCCACATGGTAGCTTGCTCTTCCTTTTCATCATCACCACCCTCTGGTGTACGGTCACCAACACTAGTTGAATTGAGCGAGCTAAGAACTTGTAACACACGTAGAATAGCAGCTCCTGCCATGGAACCAGCACTCAGACCCAGCATCTGTGTATTCCTCAGTGTCACAAGCTCATTGACTGCCGAACTACTCAAACCATGGGCTAATTGTGAAAGCTCGGTGGAAAAGAACTTGCGATGTGTCACAGCAACTAATGCCAATTTCTTCAGCACCTCACCGGCTAACATATAAACTTTATCTGACAGCCTGAACAAAAAATGACAAAGCAGAGGAAATGAGAAAAAAAATATTTGTCAGGAAAAAATGGGATTTTAAAAAAGCCTGAAATAATATCCCAAGTAGAATAAATAACTTTCAACATATCCTGAGATAAGAATCAGGAATAATACCCCTCACGACCAAGAAGACGGGACAAATTGCACAAATCAGATTCTGGTAACTTCAAGAAAACATTATAAAATCCCACATTTTTATTGCCATTGGATCCAGAGGACTCAGCATTGACCCGCTTCTCTTGATTAGACTCTGGTTCTGTCAAAGGAAGGTCTTTATCAACATCACCAGAAGCTTCATTGCTAAGCAGGTTCTGGGAACTTGAATTATCAACAACCACATGAGAGAGTGACCAGCTTTCCAATTTTGATGCTGCTGTATAGACAATTACTTGAAGCAAGCCCACAACCTACACCATAACAAATCATATTAAAACAAATAGAAAATATAGGGTTATATCAGTATCCAGTAGGAGTAAGAAAACCAAGGTAATCTGGACTAAAATGTTTATTAGGGCAATAAATTAAAAGAGTGCTACCTGCTCGAGATGGGCAGTGCTGAGCAAAAACAGAGGCCGGTTCAAGAGCTTAAGAAATAATATTAGAGGAATATCCCCCTGAGTGTTTTTCAATGGTTTTGATGCATCTCCATCCATAACTTTCTCTTTGCCTTTATCTTTCTTGGTTTCCAAGTTTTTCGGGCTCAAAGGCATAGAAAGAATTGAAGGATCATAGTGGAACAACATATTAGAAACGGCAGAATGATTTGTAGCCAAATAAGTCAAAATCTCAAGAACACGACGAAGTACAAGAGGTGGAAGACCTATTGCAACATCCAAAATCAAAGGTAAGATGAGGGAAACAACTGCAGAAAGGGATAGTTATATAAGCTGAAACCATTACCATCGAACAACTGTGACCGGCCATAAACAACATTTGAATGGCAACCATAAAGCCTTTCGGAATTAATTGTTGACAAACCATTACTTGTACCTTCAACTTCGGATCTAATCATATCGAGCAACAGCTTTACCAAAGTGGCCCTTGTAACACTATGTGCACAGAGATTTAACAGAAGCCTCTGCAGAAGGCCTTTCCCAAGGGGCTACAAACAGATAAAAATGAAAACAAGTTTGTTAGAAAATACAAGTTTTGAAATTTTCACCAATTGTTTGGAGAAAATACAATCTACATTAGAACAATAGCATGGCCACCCACGACTAAAACTAAATAAAGCATTTTCCATAGTTACATTGATGTTAAAATGGTCAATCTCCAACCACCTTGGCAGATGGGTCAGATTCAGTAAAGCTAGGTTGAACACTGAACCATGAAATACAACAAATAACAATACCTGTGCAAGCCGTAGAAGTCGAATTAATGCTTTCAGAGAATTGGAGTTGAGAAGAGGCTCTCCTTCAATTTCCTTCACTTTTAAGCTATCAGAAATGGTAGAGCCGGGCCTTCTGCCTAAAGTAATTCCAACACCCCTGTCCATCACTGTTTGTCTATCTAAACCCAAACCATTCCGCCGATTACTTAACCTATGGCTACCTCCAAACAAACTACGTGCCTGGTAGTGACTCATTGCTCTATCCCTAAGCATTTGGGCTTCAGCAAGTAGAGGAGAAGGTAATGCTGACAAAACAGCATCCGAAGAAGTCAAAAGCACCTGAAACAAAGGCTAAAATATAATTATTGTTCAGTTATTAACGAGAGGAAAGTTTACATTACAAACCTCTTCACGAAGATCGGCAGGGAAGGTGGCAATGATAGAAGCATTATCCATGTCCACAGGTTGACCCTCAGCTTGCTGTGCAACTCTCTGTGCTCTTTGCTGAGCTAATACTTCTGCCTGAATGTCTGGTGGAAGAGCAGCTAAGAACTCCGGGTCAATATTATCTGCTGCTGAAGGAGGAACATAAATTGGAGGTTGAACAGATTGGGCTTGTTGTGAAGCCAAAACCTCTGCACGTAGGTCTTCAGGCAATGCCTCCAAGAAGGTAGGATCAATGGCATTAGAACCAGGACCCTCAATATTAACACTTGCTTGATCAGCCTGATTAGCATCCTGAGACTCCAGTGTGTCTGGCTCCTCTGCACCAATTTCATGAGGTATTGATCGTTCAGTTTGGTTCCCTTCAGCATCAGTAGTATTCATGTCAACATCAATACGCTCGTGAGCTGAAGATCCATTAGAATTACCAGGGTTAGGCATCTCCAAACTAGAATCTGTCAAACTATGATTGCCTGCTGGACCATCTCCTCCAGACAATCCATCATCACCCATGGCCTGCAGTGAAAGGTTTCCAGGCACATCAGAATCCCCCTCAGGCAAGTTAACCATTTCAGATATTTGCTCTACTTGATCAGCTGCTGTTGCACCATTCCCATCTCCAACTTCCATGTTATCCCGCTCATTTGGTGTATTGTTCAAAGAATACGTTTGAGTTAATATCCCTTCATGTCTTTGAATAGATTCGGACATATCACCGGTAACGGACAGATAATTTGTCTGCTGCCCATGGTACGCAACACTTTCACCAGTAGGATTAAGTTCACGTGAAATTCCATTGTTATCTTCTTGCTGCTGATCTTCACTCTGTTCACAACGGGCATCATCTCCCTCTATCACAGCCTTGCCATCATTTGGAGTATGTGAAGGTTGCGACTCCTGGATTCCAGAATTTTGCGACTGCCTTTCTACTAAATTGTTGGCAGGAGCTGCACTGCAAAAATGAGAGATAAACTGTTCCTCTACAGCCTGTGCAATTGCTGCAGCTTGAGCACTTGCTTGTGGCTGACCATCATCCGTCCACCGTCCATCTCCAGGCCCTCTCCTCCCTCGCAGATGCAATGAATCCATGCCTACAGGATAGTCAGTCAAAGGTGGGGGTGCTGCACTACCCAACCGATCACCAAACAGACTATTTGGTGCATGATCAAATGGCAGAACAGGAGCATCAAACATGTAGAACTGAGTAACATCAAAACTCCCAGATGAGAGAGCTTCCAAATCCCTGGATGAATTCCCACCAGATGACCACATTGCGCTTAAGTCCCCCGACTGGGATGGTCTTAACAGAAGAGGATGTTGAAAGCCGTTTACTTCTGTAACAGAACGATCAAAGGACAATCTACCATTAGATCTCCTGCGTTCAAAACCTACAGGCCTACGGAGACCAAAGAGATCATCCACATTCACACCTTCAAAAGGCTCAGTAGTCACATCAATCAAACCATTTGCAGCTCCAGGTTGACCAAGCACCTGCAGATGATCTAACCCATCAAGGGCTGCCGTCCACCTTCCCTCTATAAGGTGGTGATCATCAAAGTCATCATCTTCCTCATCAATCATGTCATCATTATACTCATCTCCCAAACCAGTATCATCATGGTCCTCCACATCAGTATCAGCAAGAGACATCATTCCAGCACCATCTTCGGTTATATCCTCATCCTCATCCTCCTCGTCATCATCCCCATCATCTGCCATGTCATCATCCTCATCACCCATATCGTCATCTGCCCTGTTCTCCACTCTGAATGTCAGCTCAATTTGGTCAGTATTGTGCAACACACCACCTTCCATTTCTTCACACATGAAATCCACCCCAAGTTCCACAGGTGTGTTGCCAGCTACAGGCTCCACTTCAACTCTCATATCTTGGTCAATAGCATCACTGGGGTTACCATTGTGATTTTCAATCTGTGATGTTGCTTGATGCTGCTGGTGTTCAGTCACCTCCTCATCTACAACTGCTCGTTCACCACTCTCATTCAGATTGTGCTCTATCTCGTCAGAAGCAGATATAGTTACCCGATCAGTATGTCTTTCATCTGATGACTTCTTGTTGGATCCGTCTAACTTGAAAACCTGTTCATTTGCATTAGCAGCCCTTGTCAGGCTCTCCAAAGCCTTGAGCATCAGATTTACAGTTTTTGGTGCATCAGAATGATCCAAGTCGATCACTTCAAGAATATTGGTTAGACACGGAACCACTCCACCTTCGATCATGCTTTTTGCTATATCTGGTGAGCAACCAGTGCCAGGTAGGTTGCTTGATGATGAGTTCTTTGACAAAATTGAATATGCCAAATCAGCAAAAGCAAAAATTCTTTTGTCAGGCACCAATGAGCTATTCATTGAATTGCTCTCCACATTTGAGAGAGAAGATAAGGCTTTCACAAGTTCATTAATCACTCTTTTACGACCTTCACTGGAACGACCACACAGAACCACCAGAAACCAAGAAGCTTTTTCAGACAACTTGTCCCTCCATTCATCAAGTCCAGATGATTTATCAACATATAATGGAAGCAACCTATGCAAAATATGATGAACAACGCCAAGGCTACCAGATGCATCTGATTGATTAGAAACACAGAGTTGACCCATTTTTGAATCCCTTTTCAATACGACTCCTACCGCATGTACATACATTAAAAGAATATCACTCAATAACTTAAGGACTAAAGTCACCTTAGCGATTCCAGCAGATTTTTCAGTTTCAGATTCCATTTTCCTAGTTTCTTCAACCTTTGACTTACCCTTCACCTTGCTTGCAGGTTCATCAATCTCCATTGAAGATAAGCCAGTTGCACTATCCTCCTGAAGTTTTGCAGAAGGATATTTCAGAACTATTTCAAGAAGCTGATCAATCACTTGAGCAATATTGGCAGGAATCTTTTTGTGGCCTTTGGAACACTTACCTGTTCCATCATTTACCTTACTCTCAGGAATTCGCACAGATTCATTTGAAGCTAACCCAACTTCAGCACCAAAAGCTTTCAATTTGTCTTTGTCTCTCTCCTTTTCCTTCATTAGAACAACAAAGGGCCTACCCCCTGATGACTCCAATTGACAAACTGCAGTAGCAGCTTTCATAAAAACTACAGGATCTCTGCAGATAACAGGTGCCATTGATGTTAAAAATGTTCGAGGCGAAACACGGCCAGCATACCTGCTTCCACTCAAAGTCTGTTTAATCTCCAATTCCATGGCAATTTGCAGGGTCTGAGGATCTTCAAGTAGATGTCTAATAATCACAGATGCAACAGTATCATAACCAGGGAAAAAACAAGTTCTTCGAAGACTAAAAAGAGCAGCTAGGCCTCCATTTTCAAGAAATTGCAAAGCTAGAGCATGTGTTTTTGTTAAGCGAGCACATAACTGAAGAACAGCCTGCATGACCACAGCTGGAACGTGCTGTTTGATTAGGTCACATGCTAGAAGAAGCAACTTCTCACTCTCTTCCAAGGACAAGTAACCAGTAGATTTACCCAATATTTTATCAAATGAATTGATTGATTCTTTCTCATTAGCATCTGAAGCTAATTTTTTCTCTGTAATTAATTCTGGAATTGTTAAACAAGCATGTTCCCCGGATGAGTCAGGCTGAGATACTGTCTGAGTACCCTCTACAGTATCAGAAAATATTCTCGGACGTGACTGCAACATGTTATCCAAGATCAAAAGTAAAGCACTGATACATTTTGGTGCCGTAATGTCGTTCCCCAAGTCATTTCTAGCCTTGAAGTCCATCAATACATTAATAACAGCAGGTACTATATTATTCTGGCCAGCAATTTCACATGTATTTCCATCCTCAGAAAGAAGCAGTGCTACAATATGAGATATCATACATAATGCAGTGGAATCCTTAGAAAAATCCAATGGACAGAGCTTCAGCTGCTGAATAAGAAATGATAGAACTTTAGGACGGTCTTCTCCTTTGTTACGATTGCAGAGTGTTACAAGCAAGTCTGTCAATGAAAATGCCATGTTATCACTACTCTGGAACAACTTCACAGATGCATTGAGGATATCATCAATTGGAGGTGCTGCAGGTCGCCCTTCTTCTGTCATGACATCTATTGGCTTAGCAACACTGTCAACTTTGGATGCCTCAGATGAATTTCCAAGTGATAAAGCAAGCGCTCGAGCTAATTCATCATACTCTTGCACAGGATCGTCAGCATGACTAATCAACCATTCCATGGCAAGTTCAACACTATTTGTTTCAAGTCTTCGCAGGGCTTCCTCTGCTCTAGCCCTTGAAAATCCCATCTCGACAATGGTAGCAATAGTTCCTTCATCAGGTGGTGGGGGCATGAAACGTTGGTTTGTACTTCCCGCAATACTGCTGCGATTTCGTTTCACATCGCCAACACCCGAGTAAACATGCATGACAATCGAAACAACAGAAGTAACAAAACCAGGGCTACAATTAGGAAACAAGGAATGGTTCCAGATAGGTAGAATCACATCCAGCACTTGACACTGCAGCATTCGCACAAAGGTTTCTGGGTCCCTAGGAACCACAAAGAGACCGATTGACAAACCAGCAGCAACAGGTTGAACAAGCAGTTGAGTGTGGGATGCAGAATTCCCATACAATAATAATGAAGAGTTAACAAAATACTCTAGCACACGGCAGTAGCATTGTAATGTATCAAGTAGCCATGTACCATGGGACAATTTACTTGTTTCACCTGCTTTTTCCTGCTCAATTACAGGTGTAGGGATAGAGTAGGGTAACGTCCACAATAACTGACTAGTAGCTTCAAAAGTGGTAAGTAGCTCCTTGAAGGTTCCATGGACATAAAAATTATTAACCATTCCTGTATAACATGTGCGTCGCCTGCTGTCAAATGTCAATGCTCCCATGTCATCAACAACTTTCCCAAGGTATCGACACTTGACCGACAATGATGTATCAAGTCCCGACAAAGAAGAGTACCCAGAGAAACCCAATGCCTCAAGAAATATTTTAGCCAGCGCCATACCAATAGTCTTTGAAGCTGAATTTAGTGATCCAACATCGGCTCTACGACGGTAAGGTGATGTAAACCCTTTAACAAGAGCTGTGAAAAAGGACCGTAATGTGAAAGCAAGCTTGTTGAGAATTTCTATCACAAGAAGACCAGGACTTTTTGTTTTCAAATCCTGGACAGGTGATGTTTCTGACAAACCGTGAGAGGTCTCAGAATCAATATTAAGAGCATTCAGGTGTCGCCCATTCCTTCCACCCCTTAAACGTGACAAACCATGTCGACTACGACGGTGCAAACTTTCATTAGAACGAACATGAGAAAGATAATCTCGTTCTGCAATACCCAGAAACTGAGAACCACTCCTAATAGAAACTGGGTTCATGTATCTCATGGCTGGGATACTTGTATCATCATCACTTTCTCTTCCAGTAGCAGCATTTGATGGACCTGTATCAGTACTTACACTTTCTAGATCAGGTTTCCGCTTTTCACCAGCCATGGTATCATTTGACAAAGAAATTTGCCATATTATTTCCCTGTATGCCCTCCCAAGATCTTTCAATACATCAGCATCTACAGTGCTTAACTCGGAGATAAAACTAGCAGTGCCCTTCAAAAGAAAATTGGAAAGAGACAATATACCCTCAAGACTAGAAAGAGATCTCAAAACCTTGGCCCGAGTTTCAGTTTCAACAGTGAGTAGCTGAGTTCCTCTCATAGAAGTTAGCAGTTCATTTGTTGACTTCAGTTGTTCTCTAAGGAATGAACAAACTGCTCGAGTCAGAGATGAAGAATGCTGAGGTGAAAAGTTCTTGAAGGCAACAGAAATGCTCTGTCCAACCGATACTGAAAGAGGCAGTAAAGGCAATGTAAACAACTGTAGGACAACATCAATCCCTTTCTTTTCAATAAACAAACGGCATGTATCAGCATTCTGAAGAATGGTTTCAAGAAGACGGCCCACATTGCTTATACAATCAGGAAGAAACAATTCAATGTTCATTGGAGAAGCATCTGAAGATGGATCCGACATCTGCTCTGAACTCTCAATCTTTGAAGATTCCCTATCATCTGGCTGAACCAAATTCTTCTCCTCAGCATCAGTTTCCATGGGAACAGGGGCGGAACATTCGGCAGCAAAAGAAGTGTCAGCCCCATATCCTATTCTCACTATGACATTCAAGATCTCAATCACCATATCAACTCCAGGTGCACGTAATGAAGAAGCATGACGCATAAGTTCATCCAAGCCACTTGACAAAGAAGCAGGAGTATCTCCAGTAAGAGATCGCAAATATGTTCTAGAAGTAAAAATCTTGACAAAACACCTCAAAGCATTGCGATCTTTCACAGCCACAAGACCATTAGTATTAAGACAGAAGGCATCCAAACACTGAGGTATGCACGTTATGGCTTCTGCAGAGCAGAGCACGCCATCCATTATGGCATCTAGGAAGGCAGATGGAAGACCAGCAGCATCTAAGACAGGAAAGCAGGTAGGATCCTTGTGAATGAGATCACTCATTACAGTTGCTGCAAGTGAAAAAACTCCCCCACCAAAATCTTTTGCTTGTCTAAATACGGCACACAAGCATTGTGGCAACAAGCTCTCCTCAGATCCATAAACACGTGCAGTGTTTCCAGGGGCATAAGTTCCAAGAGATATAGCACGTAATAAAGCTTTCATGAGTAGGCGTCGATGATGGGAAACTAATGCTTCAGAATACAAAGGCTGCATATTGTCAAGCTCAGTTGACGCTGCTGCAACTACTTGTGAACTCCTCCCACCACAATCAGGATCTTCAACTGGTTGCTTAGGAGTGTTTTCAACATATGAAACTTCATGCTTTAAGCGATAGATTGTATCATCTAAACCACCCAAGTCTCTGAACAATGCAGCTGCCGGATTGCTGTAATCCATAAAGGCTTCCAGAATATTGACAGCTGTAGTAACCAAATGCAGATGCTGAGGATCAGTATCTTTAAGCAGAGGTAGAAGAGTAGGGATAAACCCAGCTTCACGCATGGCCGAACAACCTGATGATGATGAAACCAATGCAGTGACAAGAGAGAGCAGGGCCTCAGCAAACACAACAGACCATTTTGATGAATTGCTAATGACAGAATCAATGGCTTTCTGCATGAGGCTGGACAGAATGCCACGGTGTCCACCAGATGTTACAGCTGTTAATATTGTTGGTTGACGAGATCGGTCTTGACAAAGAGCAACCAAAGAAAGCAGACATAAAATTCGAATTTTATCAGAAACTGCATCTTCATAACTCAGTAAAGTAACCAACTCATTGACAAACTCAGGCTCATTATTGAAGAAAGATGCAAGGTCATCAGTATCACTGCTTGCCTGAACAAGAACAATGAAGGCATACAAGCGAATGCGAGTATACTGCTGCCGAGATGTTAGAAAGCCAAAAGCCCTCGCAAATCGCAATCTTGACGATAAAGAAAATCTTAAATCGGTCGGTACCTTATATTCACCAACTAATTTATTCAAGAGTTCCAAATCAGTCTCTGGAAAACTGTTGATGTTAGGTAAATGGATAATTTGTAAACCTCGGGTAGACTCTTCTGAGGAAGAGACCTCATTTGATGCATAGAACTCAAAATGGAGAGTACAACCAAGATCATAAGCAACTGTATCACATCCATTCTGTACAGCACATCCAATCAATCCTAGACCCTCCTCTTTTCCCCCCCAGCCTTGTGCAAGAGTAAATAACTTGGAACTCAGAGAAGCATCTCTGACAGAGTACTTTCCAATTGTTTTCTTCAAGAAAGCAGCTAAAGTTTGCAAGCAAGCCTCGACAACATCAGCATCAGTAGATGCAAGCAAGGATGAAAGATGCTGCCGCAAACAGCAAGGTACCACAAAACAAGAAATTTAAGGTCAAATGAGAGGAAAAATGAAAATAATAGCCATATTAATAGCTTCAAAGTAGTTAATGTCTGATCCCAGACTTGGAAAGAAACGTATAAAAGATACAGAGATTGCAAAGCATGCAGATTTACTAATACTTTTAAAGGATAAGATACTGTAAAATGCAAGAGAATAGGACTTCTTAAGACCAAAAAGATACCTCATAAGAGCTAAAAAAATGCTTATTTGTGCAGTTTTCCAAAACTACTCTTATAACACGAAGAATTTGAAGAACAGCTTCCCTGGGGAAAGGAGGATCAGATCCTAAAAAATTATCCTCAACCTGCAAATCTTTTCTTGGTTTTATATGTTTCTCAAAAAATGTATCAAAATGGTTAAAAAGCTCAACCCAATGATGAAAATCTCCCTGCACCATTAATAACAAAGTTACATAACTGCATTACAGATACTGCAACATTTTATCAAATAAAGGTTGAACAGGCACCTTATCGAACTCCCAAACAAAATCTTTCAGGGGTTCCTCTATATTCTCCAGCGGCACACATGTGACGCCATTGATGCATGATCTGATTTTGGGAGGCTGACACAAATAAAACCAGAAACGGTTAATTTAGCTATAGGCAATATTTCTGGATTTCCATACCCTACCAATATTAGAAGGCAGAATTATAAAATCAGAAGATGCTGAAAAGAGAGAAAAAAAAAAGTAACATAGCCAATACTGAACAGCCTGAAAGCCATTAACTGCTTTCTAAAAGGGAAGAATTGAGCATTAAGCTAAAGGAAGAAAATTTTGTTTCCATAGCTCTCTATACATGTAATCTCAAGCCTCCTCATAGAATCATTTCCCCGTAAAAATATTTTGATCACCTTTCAACAATCAACCTCTAAGCCAAATATCTATTACTTACACAATCAAACTGTCCATAAAAACATTGCCAAATCATTCTATTTGGTAATTGGCTAAATTTAGCAATCTCCAACATAGCCTACGCTTAACCCAAGACTTACAGGTATCTCCTGGTTTTTTGAATACAACAGACAGAAATATGTTGCAAGTTGCAACAACTGCAATAAACTTATACCCTTTTCACATCAATAAAATGACACCAAATACAGAATTCAAGAAATAATGCCCAAACATGTCACCAATAATGGTAAAAAAAAGAAAGGTCAATTTTATGCCGACTAAGTTATTTAATAGACACCATAATTCTATTTGGGTTTTTTTAAACTGAAAATTTACTTCAAATACCTAGTAATGGTAAAGACTATCATTCAGAATTCAAAGTAAATACCTAAGTTGATCTCACTTCCTATTATTTCTTGGCCAATCAATCACATAAATTATTATTTATCAATGCCTAAATTACAACGTATGAAACTAAGTTATAAAACGCTCAAAGCATTCTAATATATAATTAAAATAAACATAAATCAGCAATATATATTAACAATTCCACCACCATCCCCACTCAACTATTATTATGGAGAGTACGAAGAAAAATCAAATATAGAACTTTTCCATTAGCAACTAACTTCAACCAATCAATGGCTTGGAATATATATATATATATATATATATATATATATAATTAAAATATCTAATCCTGGTCAATTAAAAAAAGATAAAATTACAAACTTCGCATGATTTTAACAGTTCAAATAAAACCAAAACCTCGAAAACATATAATCTATACTAAAATCACAGAACACAATAAAAATGGATTGTAAAAAGAAAAAAGAATAATTTTGCACATACCACCTCTATATACCTCCTTCGCTTGAGCTTCATGTTGAGCAAAAAAAGAGCATTTCAGGAAATAAAGGTTCTGGGAATGGATCAATTTCAAAGCAACAGAGAATTGATCGAAAAGGTTCTAAAACGTTATAAATTAACTGAAAAAAGTTTAGGGCTTTTTATCTAATTATCACTGTTAAAATATTAGATCAAATAAGGATCATAAATTTGCAAGGAAAAATGGGATTGATAATTCGAAGTGAATTTAGGGAAAAGTAGTGATTTTTCGATCTCAAGTTAGGGTTTTGTTGAGATCAAAGAGAGAGAAAAGGAGAGAAGTGGAGAAGAATTGTATGAACTAGAGAAACTATGGTGAGTGTATTCCATATATTTATAGTCAATAACTGAAAATAATTAAATAAATAATATGGAAAATTAAAGATATTATTGAAAGGCATAAAGTTAAAAGTATCCTTAGTTTGATTTTTTTTTATTTTAATCATATTATTTTGGTGTAAACAATCATCTGATATATAATTTTTATTTAAAATTTAGTCTTAAATAAAAATCGTTAGTTAATTAACAATTGATACTTAAAGAGTTAAAATTAGTGACGTGATGATATGTTGTTGTTATTTTAATGATGTGATATTTAAAATATTTTTGTTTATTTATTAATATTTTTAAATATTTTAATAAATCAGATAATATCGTGTGTTATTTTACTAATATATCACTAGTTAAAATTACTTTTAAAATTATTAGTATTATATTAAAAAAATATTCCAAAATTTTAAATATTTTAAAAATAATCCCAAAATTTTAAATCTTAAATTTAATTGTTTTAGTCGACATTTATCGTATTATAGACGACGAAATAAAGTATTATCCCAACATAAGACGACTCTTATATCGTTCGTTATTTCTTTTGTTTTCATTCGTTGTGAATCATTCGATGATTTTATCTTTATTTGACGTTTTGTACGACATTAGTCAATTTCTAATTACAAGATGGTGAGATAAATAATCGTGATGATTTGACAATTAATATGATAAAAAAATGACATGACAATCGGTTTAAATTAAGGTGTAAGTTAAGGGAGTTAGAGGCTTTGAAGGTTTTTTCATAAAATTTAAAAAAAAAATTGAGAGTATTTAAAAAATAATTAATCGGATGATATCACATCAATAAAGTATGGCATAATATAATCCATTTAATTAAAATAAAATAATAAATAAAAATACGATACCACACCAATAAATATCACATGATATTATCACGTTATCTTTAACCCTATTAATTAAATTAGTAAAAAAATAATGTGAGCTGAGTGTCACAGAAGCCTGTCCCCAAGTAACCCTTTCTCTGTGCTCCCTAAGCTCATTTCATATTACACAGGGGTGAACTTAGGGTGTTGTACGTAGTCGCACCAAAAAAATTTAAATTTTTTTATATTAATTTATATATTTTATTGATAATCTAATTTTATACTTCTAAATTTTTAATATATATTTTTAATAATTTACATTTTTTATATAAAATTTTAAGTCCGTTTTTGATATTGCACAAACCAAAGAGAAAGAATCCCGTAGAGAGTAGAGACCATGAATTATTTCGGAGCCTAAGCAAACATCTCCATCTGTAAGACTGCAACTATTATTCTGAGAGAAGGAAAGTTTCCAGAAATAATCATTGATTGGTAATATAGAACAGAAAACACACTATAAATACTAAAGTGAAAAAAAAAAAAAAAGAGTATGAATCAAGGATCAAATCATGAATTAAAGCATCAATATGATAGTACTGTGCAATTTCTTGTTACTTTGGGGAATAATATTCTTTAAATATTAAAAATAGTTTCCCCCTTCAATAAACCACAGTGAAAAATGTAAAGGGAAAAAGGAAAGGGAAGAACAGCAAATAAAGAAAAGATTATTCCTTTCTTCAGGTTTAGTTGAGACTTGAATCTTGATTCAACATATAATAATGATAATATCTCATAGGCCATGCATTCATGTACCTTTTTTTTAATAAGGAAAGAAGTTTAAGGATATAAATGTTTGCCATTTGTGCAGAATTTAGTGAATCATCTGGAGTTGATGCAACTTTTCACGGCTGCAGCTGACTTTTAGAACTTCAAAGACAATCTGATAATGGACACTTAAAAGGATCAAAAGTAGAACAAATGGCCATCAGCATGAAAGTTCTAAGTTGACAGAGAATGAGTCAAAAAACTTGGCAAAATTAAAAAAAATAAACCCTTGTAAGATAAAGGATATTATAATTTAACATTTTATTAACAAACTAGTATTATTTAGAGGCCATGTAGGAGCTTGTAGTTCAATTAGGCCCAATGTTGATGGACAGGTCGAGTATTGACAAAGAAACCAGAGACATCCTAAATGAGCCCAATTCAGACCGTAGAGTATCAAAGAGCAGTGCTGGATGGTCAGTACTTTCTCTTTCTTTTGTCTCCGACTCCAGTTATGTTATCCGCAAAACAACCGAAGTGAGCGCTTTGGGTCACCCTGGTTGCGTTTTCATACGAGAATTCAAAGCATCAATGGCACACCTGCTGTCTCTCCATGTATTTCTTTCTCCACATGCACAGGGGACTTCCTCCAAGCCGTTGAAACTTTCCCAGAGATTTAGCAAGTTAAACACATCCATTTCAACTTCTAAAAAAGGTAGTTTTTAGCTGCTGCTTCACAGAACTGTAAGAAACTGAAAGTTTTTCAAGACCCAACTTTTAATTTAGGATAGCTAGCTATGTCTGGAATTCAAGTTTCAGTCTTTTGTAGAATGTTTAGTTGGAACTCTAGCTGATGTAGCGGGACAGTGTGTTTTACATCTATATCAATGTGAAGTTTGCTTCTTTTTGTTTTGGTTTCGTTTAGTCTTATTTTGCGTTTTGATTATATGACATTTCAGGTGTTCTCAATCCCTCACACAAAACCCAGAAGCTGAATTTGGAGGTTTCTCCCCATAGAGCTGGTAATTTCACCTTTTTCTTTCCTTTCTCATGTGATTCATTTTCTTTTTGTCAAATATTAAGGTGGAATAACTAATGGTTGAATTTTTTGTTACAATGTATGCATTCCTCACTTTATGTCCTTTTAACATTTGATTCTAAAAGTACAGATGTGTTGTTTTCCCATCAAAATATATCATCTCTTGCTTTTTTTTTTCTTTTGAGATTGAATATAAAGTCAAGGCTGCACCAGATTCAGAGTTAGGAATTAAAAGGATGATATTGTTATGAATGGTTGAAATGTATTGTTGATTTTCTGATGTGGATTTCACATGATCTATGCTATGCAGTATCTGCTGTGAGGTTGATGAGAATTCAGTTTGGTGGTGCATTTGCTGACCTTTTAAATGAGAAAGGAAAGGGTTCTGGTGATAATGAAATGGGATATGTGGAAAGAACTCTTGGATTTCGTCCCCGTGATTTAGATGATCGAGATCTTAGATTGGTCACCCTTCTTTTGCCTCTCCTTCCTTTCATGTGTTTATGATGATCTATTATTTCATCTCAATGTTAATCTAGGCACTCATCAATAGATTTTTAGGAGTGTTTACATGTTACCCTAAAGTTTTAAAGTATTATAACCATACTGCATATTTTGTTTTCCCATTTGTAATAAAGCTTAGAGATGCTTCTTTTAAGTACTTATTAGCTTAATTTTAATAACTCATAATGGCATTACCTTTGGAATGTGGTAGGTTACAGATATCGTTGGCGGTACAATTCGCTGGAGGAGATATCTTGATCATTTAATTGGATCACTATGCCATGATGAAAGTTTGTTTAGAAGCATGGAACCACTTCTGTTGCAGGTAGTTTTTATTCAGATACCCTGTATGGGATTGTTCATACTACTGGCTTGTAAAATATGCAGATATTCTATTAGCGTCATTCTTAAGTATACAAATGGAGTACGCAGTGTGGAAGCATCGATATGTTTATCTCTTTCCCATCTGAATGACTTGCTTCTATCACATGAAACAAAGGCGAATCATGTTGGAATGTTATTACATGAACTTTTTATTTTTCTTGTCTATGCTTTTAGATTCTCCGAATTGGTTTCTACGAGATTGTCAAGCTTAATATGCCACCATATGCTGTTGTAGATGAGGTATAATCTGTTCATCAATTTTTTATAACATTTGTCAACTTAGATTTGGCCTGAGATAAGTTCTGGCCTAAAAGCATTATTTTTCCTTGTCAACTTTGTTCTGTATAAATGCAGAATGTAAAGCTTGCAAAGGTTGCTCTTCGACCTGGTGCTGGTAACATGGTCAATGGGATTCTCCGAAAGTTAGTTTTGGTTAAGGTTTGCAACTTTCTGTTTATGTTACTAAAACCATAGCAATCCTTGCGTTCTTATGCTTTTTCACTTCGGCTTTGCAGGAAGCTAACGCCCTTCCTCTACCCAAAGTGGAAGGTGATGATCGTGCACAAGCACGTGCTCTTGCTACTCTTTATTCTCATCCTGTTGTAAGTCTGCGAGTCTGTGATTGTAAAGCTCTACATGTAATTCTTTTAGAATATATATAAGGACGTGGGATGACAGTTCTATAATCCTGATTGGAAACTTAATCTTACTAGATATCCTTCAACTTGCTCAATGAATCTCATTAGGATGTATGTGCTCCACCAAACTGCCTGCTGTTTCGTTCTCTCCGGATCAGAAAAATATATGCATTCCAAGCTGGTGTTCTAATCCCATTCTCTGATCTTTTGGATTCTAAACTTTTGCCTGTAAAAATCTTCCTCTCCTTCCAGCAACACCCTATGCTGATCACACAGCACCCTTTCCTTTTCTACCAGGTAACTTCAGGGAATGCCTTAAGTGTGTTCAGATGCACCGCCTCTAGCTCCTTTCTCTTATCCTGCACCCTCCTAGTTGTGTCACCATAACCGGAGAGATTGAATTGTCTAAGATTCTTCTTCAATCTCCTAGTTCAACCCTCTCACATTCCATACTTAGCCCCTCATTAAGTGGATCGAAAAGGGGTTACCTCCAAAGGTTAATCGTCTAAGATGCTTTACTCCTGGATCATTCGTTCGCCTCCCAGTTCAGCAACCTCCATTCTCACCAATTGAAGGACTTCCACCATTTCCTCGTGTCAAAGAATTTCCTGAAAAGTGCTCCCCTCCCCACTCGTAAACCGCAGAATAGATAATCAAAATAATTCAATTGTAACTCAATTCTGTCTAACTATTATGTGTCGAGAGCAATTTCTTAACATGTGCCCACATGATGCATTCCAAATTCAATTGGGATACTGTTTTTTTTATGTTCACTTTGTCCATTTCCTTAGTGCTAGCTTAAATCCTGCCTTTTATCTGTTATTCTAGTGGATGGTACGACGATGGACAAAGTATCTTGGACAAGAAGCAGCAATTAAGCTAATGATGTGGAACAATAGTGATCCCAGTTACAGCTTAAGGTTTTTGGCCGCATTTTCGTTTCTATCAAAATACCATATTCACGTCTAGGAGTAACTCTTTTGGATATGATATCAGAGCAAACTCTGCGAGGGGAATTACTAGAGATGATCTGGTGATGCAGCTTAATTCCTTGAAGGTACTTGATTACCGTTTTCTTTGCTTTGTTAGTCACATTTAAATTATTTGTGGTTATGGCACATACAGAAGTGAAATAATAGTCATAGTATTCGTTTAGATAATAATATTGTGTTAAGGGTTTTCTTCCCCAAAACTACTTCACTTTTATTATCAGAATCTTCCTCCATCTGTAACTTCTTTTTAACCGCTATTACTCTTATTCTGTGCTCCTTACAACTATTAATTTTCCATGCTTATAGATATGATTTCTTTCTCATGCTTGTATATGCACAGTATTTTAACTGTTACAACTGTCTGATACTGTGTTCTTACTATTACTTTTCCATTCATGACAACAGGTCCCACATGAGGTTTCTTTGCATTTGGATGATTTTGTCCGCGTAAAAATTGGTTTGCAGGTGAGAGTTCAATTTAGATTTTGACCAACACGAGCTCTCTACTCTCACATCCTATATGACTACCACTTTGCAGCCTATGCTTTGTGGTTACTAAATGTGTTATAAGTTGAAATCTGCTGTATTGGCATTCACATTGAAGCATCAGATGCAATTTGTCTTTCTTTTTGAGAGCAATTGACACTTTTCCCTATCAGAAAGGCAATTAGTGTTACATCTATAGGCTACCACCAATGATCATTATTATCCAGAAACTAAAATTACCGCTCAGGGTATAATTCCTTGATTACCTAGTTGTCCATTTCAGAGTGTCATACGAGCAGGGTTGCTGAAAGGTCTCTGTTCTGTCCAGGATGAAAGTGCAGGTATAGCTTCAATGCCTTATTTGGGCAGAAAAATTTAAGATATCTAATCAAATTATAATATGTTATATCTCACTGCCAAACTGAATGTTGTTAAAGTGCTTTCCCAATTATTCTAGACTTGATTTGGGTTTTATGAACATTTCCTTTGAATTATACGACAATTTCGTTGCAGGTCTTGTAGTTTCTGTTGTAGATCCTCAACCAGGTGAGGACATTATCGATTGTTGTGCTGCGCCTGGAGGAAAGACTCTTTACATGGCATCTCGTTTGAGGGGAAAAGGTAAATCAGCCAACTTCTTGTGATTGCAGGTTTTCTTTTAAAGGGGGTATAAGAACCTTTTAAGCTTAAGCTAACGTAGTAGTCATTTTCAGGCATCAAAATATTTTGATTTTTTAAAATTAATTCCTGTTTTGTGTTTGTGTATGTGTACGACATAAGAATGGGGTCTTCCACATTGAATTTGCTGTCGGGTTCGGCTGAATCTTTAACTTAATGACAAGTAGCATGATCTGCATTTTAATGGCCTAGAACTTCTCTGTCCATATTTGATTTCATAAAAGCTTATTTGTGTTGTTGGTATTGGCATGCTGAGCAAATAAATTGTTTTAAAACAATGTTGTGACATTATTAGGCAGAGTGCACGCTATTGACATAAACAAAGGCCGTTTGAGAATTCTTGGAGAGGCAGCCAAGATGCAAAAAGTCGATGACGTTGTCACCACAATCCATGCCGACCTTCGTATTTTTGCTGTAATTTCTCGAACTTTCAAAATCTTGAAATTTCAAGGAATAAGAAATATCTTATGCATATCCCTATTCTAAATTTTGTAGGACAATAGTGCATTGAAAGCTGATAAGGTTTTGCTGGATGCTCCTTGTTCTGGACTAGGTGTTCTCTCCAAGGTAACTTGAAATGACCATGTATCGGTTTAAGTGTAAATTTGTGAAAATTGCATAAAATTAGGGAATAAAGAAGGTTAATCTGAAACTACGAAAAGAAGAAATGGGCAGTCATGTCAACAAAGAGCAGTATCCAAGACTTGTGGGAAAGCTGATATATTTGTCACTCACTCAACCAGATATAACTTTCTAAGTATAGTTATCCAACACGTGAGTGATCCAAGGGGAGGAACACCTCGAAGTTGTGTATAGAGTCTTAAGGTATTTGAAGATGACCCCGAGATACCGTTTAATCTTCAAGAAGAATGAAGACGATCAGTAAAAATATTTACAGATTTAAGTTGAGCAGGTGAGCTAACCGACATGAAATCTACTAGTGGTTTTTGTTCTTTTGTGGGAAAATTTAGTCACATGGAGGAGTAAGAAACAACTGGTGATGGTTAGGAGTGGTGCTGAAGCTGAGTATAGGGCTATGGCTTTAGGAATACGTGAAGGAATGTGACTGCAAAGATTGTTGGCAGAACTAGGACTCCAGCACTTTGAAAAGTACGAATTGCAAAGAGATAACCAATCAGCTATCAGCATGCCAAAAATCTGGTTCATCATGATAGAACCAAATTTGTGGAAATTGATCGATGTTTTATAGCTGAAAAAGTCAATGAAGGAACAGTTAAACTACACTTCATTCCACAAAGGACTAACTAGCTGATGTTCTTACCAAACCACTACCAAGAGACGATTTTGATAAGTTTACATCAAGCTGAGACTTATACAATGTATACTCCCCAGCTCGAGGGGAGTGTAAATTGTTGAAATTACATAAAATTAGGGAATTATATTCCCAAATACCCATTATCTACATTAAGCTATATGTAACCACTTTTTCTTTTACCATTTCCAAGAGAGCAGATTTGCGTTGGAATAGAAGACTAGAAGATTTGGAACAACTTAAGAATCTGCAGGATGAACTCCTTGATGCAGCTTCAACGTGAGATTCGTGTTATACCTACAATCTTCATTCCAACATTTTACACTAGCATCATTTGTTTGGCATTTGCAGATTGGTGAACCCGGGAGGAGTATTAATCTACAGTACTTGCTCCATTGACCCCGAAGAGAACGAGGACAGGGTGGACGCGTTTCTTGTCAGGCATCCTGTAAGAAAGCAGTTACCTTTTCCATAACCTCTGTGCTGATAGAGAGTGCCTTACAATTCTCACTTTTTTATACATGAAATTTGCTCCGACTTGATTGTTGTCTTTAAGAAAAGCATGTTTAGTAATTAATCTGCAAACATTCCTTTTCAGGAATTCAGAATAGATCCTGTGGATGGATATGTACCGTCTGATTTTGTTACAAAACAAGGCTTCTATTTCTCCAATCCTGTACAGCATTCTCTAGACGGCGCCTTTGCATCTCGTCTTGTTCGTACTTCATGAAGAATAGCCGTTCACAGTCCACACAAGGAGCTCAGCTCGTTGCACGGCAAATTTCTCTCCTCAACACAGAGTCACTGCAGTGAAAGAGCTCATGCTTAGAGAGTGCACTTACCGATAAGACTTTACCGATGCTCCAGCACGATTTCCGGGAAGCCCTTAAGAAGGGGATAGTAGCTATGCGTTAACTTTGATATATTGCTTCAACATACAGGTTAAAAACCAGACAATCTAATGGTTGCTGTCTGGTGGTGATGACAATGAGAGCTGCTTGAAGAACATATTCATGAAATGTTAAAGCTTAATTTAATTTGGTTGAGTATGAACATATTCTGGTATCAGTATTGGAGAATATGATATACACATATAATATTCAAATGATTAACATGTACTTAACATGTCACATCATCAATACAACGATAACGAAATGATTAACAAGTTCATATATAATATTAATGTTTAAATGATTATTTTGTGATAAATCGATAACGAAATTATTATCATGTACATCGAATAATCAAAATAAGACAACTTATCAAAAAGTGACGTTTTGTATAATTTGATGGTCTGAGTAATAAGTTGCTTAGACCAAAATAGGTATTCCCAGATAGTACGGTGGTCACTTGTGTAATTAACCTAAAGAAAAGAAGGCAAAAACGGCATCGTTTAAGTAGTTGCATTACTTTTTGTAAGCCGATCCGATAACTTAAAAGTTTACCCCCCCAGGCCCCCAATGGCCCAAAAACTCGAAACCGTATCTCATCTGTCCCCTGGCCTTGTAAAACCTCCAGCAGCAGCAGAATCACCACCCGCCGTCGTCGCTGTTGCCGCCGCCGCAGTCATCGCCATGCTCTCATGAACGCCACAAAACACTGGCCCAAGAGGGCCTTAATCCTCTCACGTGCTTTGTCACGTGCGTTTTCCGACACCCCTTCGCCGACGTTCCCTCTAAAGCATGTGACTCGATCCAACTTCGACGCGGCCCTCACTGAACTCCGTTCGCATGTTCGAGCAGCTGATTTCGTGGCCATCGACATGGAAATGACGGGGGTAACTAGCGCGCCATGGCGGGAATCCTTTGAATTTGACCGGTTCGATATTCGGTATCTTAAAGTAAAAGATTCAGCTGAGAAGTTCGCTGTTCTTCAGTTCGGCGTTTGCCCTTTTCGCTGGGATTCTCTTAATCAATCGTTTATTGCCCACCCGTTAGTTTTATCTTCCCCTTCGTTTGAATAAACATTTAACATTAACGCAAACCACTCACATGCTTTTTTTTCCTTGGAAAGTTTTTTGTTATGCTGTTCATGGTGAAATAGACTGATTACTTTGTTCATTTGAGAGGGAAGATAATGTTTTTTGTGGTTGAATTTAGCTTAGTTTGAGCTGTTTTAGTGTTTGATTGATGATAAATTAAGAGAAGAGAAAAATGAAATTTTAGCCATTTGTTGAGAAAGGACTGTTGTTTAAAAACACTGTAATTGCTATGAGTAGAGGAAGTAGGATCATTGTTTTGTTTCCACTTAATCTGAAAATTTTTGATCTTTTGAATGATGTTTTTTGCTAATGCATTTGACGGTGTAACATCCTTGGCAGGCACAATTTCTTTGTATTTCCTCGTCAAGAAATTCCACTCGATAGGACCTCTTATGAATTCCTTTGCCAGACAACATCTATGGATTTTTTGGCTAAATATCAGTTTGATTTCAACGCTTGCATATATGAAGGTGCTTTATTTTATATCCCAATTCTTCACTGTTGCTTTTAGTGATTGAATTACTGTTTCTGAAACTTGTTGTGGCCCTTAATTTGAGAATTTGCATCTCAGGTATATCGTACCTATCCAGAGGACAAGAATATGAGGCTCGAAAAAGATTAAATTCACTTGATAAAGATCAGTTAACAAATCTGTCACGTGATTTGAGAGAAACTACAGACTTACCGCTGGTCCGAGTGGCAGATGTTCTCTTCACCGAAAGAATGAAGAAAAGACTGAGTGAATGGCGTGATGAGTTGTTACAGAATAGGGTAGGGGGGCATCAATATCAAGGGACCCCAAGTGGCTTAAATCAACAATTTCGAACAGTTTTCTTCAAGATGCGTCCTGCTCTGAGTTTGAATGGATTCACTTCTCATCAACTTAGTCTGATACGAATGGTATATGGTGTTGCATATCTCTTGAATTTTATTTGATCTTCTACATTTAGCTTCATCATTATGACTTTCATTTGGAAAGGTTTATCAAGACCATTTTATTCTTGTATCATCAGTATACTGTTAGTAAGAATTGTCTTTTTTTGTCATCACTGAGGACATAAGATTTCACCTTGGACTCTGAATCCCTGCAGGTCACAAGGAATCATTTCAAAGATCTTGCTTATGTTCATTGTAATGGTGAAAGTACTTCAGAAGAGTTTGTGGTTTATACAGACACAGAGAGTGACAAGGACAGACTTGTGGTAAGACGCAACACATCTGGGAGGAAGATCTGTCAATTTGTTTCATATGTGGATGATGAGCGTCCAACTACTTTTAATAGAAAACACTGTTTCATATGTTCATAGTAGAAATTTCTTGAAAGTAGAACTGTAGGTTGTGATCCATTTGTTTTCTTCCAGAGGTAGAATGCTTCCATATTTAGTTGGCGGATGCTTTCTGAATTCTGAATAGTATTTAGCATCATGAATGGAGTAAATGGAAAAAATAAAATAATACCATCAAACTAGAACTAAAACTAAAACATAGGTTTTCAAGGCACTGACCTGGTGGTGCTGGAATTAAATACTGAGGCTATGTAATTGGAAGTATGAATCTGACAGCTGCATTTGGTGTGGCTTCTTTTGCATTTTGTGACACTCTTCTCCTTTGCTGTGGTTTATGTAGGAGGAGGTGAAGAATGACTACCAAAGAAGGGCAGAAATGAAGATCAATGATGCAGTAGGGTTTCGTCATGTGATTGATCTCCTTTCCTCAGAAAATAAGTTGATTGTCGGTCACAATTGCATCCTGGGTATGCATACTAATCTAAAGTTAGGGTAACTGGGAAGATATCATATCAGTCAAATAGATTACTGAGGTGTTTTTACTTTGCTGATACAGATATTGCTCACATACACAGCAAATTCCTAGGTCCTCTTCCTTTGACAGCTGAAGAATTTGTTTCATGTGTTAACAAGTACTTCCCAAGAATCATTGACACCAAAATACTATTGAATGCTGACTACACATTACAACGAAAGATGAAGAAATCTAGCACGTCATTATCCTCAGCTTTTTCGTCATTATGCCCTGAGATTGCTCACGGGTTTAAACGAAGTGTTCTGTCTCATGAGCCATGTGTTAAGGTTGAGGTCCATGTGGGTGAAATGAGGTTTGCCTTCCCTTTTTCCTACTCTCTTAAAAATGGTTTGGTTAAAAGCCCTTTGATTTATTTTATCATAATAGCTTAAACCCCCTTTCTATCTTTCCCTTTTCTCAACCCCTCAAATTCTGTCATGTTTTGCAATCTGAGTTATATAGCTTAGTATTAGCTCACCTTTTCATATTTACATGACCTAATTCCCTGAATCGTCCCCTAAGACCTGGTATCATTATTAGTGAATCAATTCTGCCTTGAGAAGCTCCCTGGATGTACTTATACACTAAAAACCAATCTTTAACTGGCAGGTCTTCTAATTGGAACTCTGGAGCTAAGCATGAAGCTGGCTATGATGCCTTTATGACAGGCTGTGTGTTTGCCCAGGCTTGCAGTCATCTAGGCATCGACTTTCAACTTCATTCGGGTTCTGAAACTCTAAATCTATCTCAGAATGAAAAGCTGCAGAAGCACATGAACCTTCTTTATCTGAGTTGGATTAATGGAGACATTATTGATCTGAGGACTGGTAACCGGACTGAGGAGTTGTTGGGCTCTAATATCCTCAGAAAGCGATTTCGACCAATTTTATTTAAGAACATTGTTTTGCTCTGGGGGTTCCCTTCACAACTGAAACCAAGCATGATAAGAGATTGCATCTGCAAAACCCTTGGCCCTACCTCGGTAATTTCCATATACCGTATAGATCAAACTGCAGTGTTTGTTCAGTTCAGCAAGGCAGAATTGGTCTCGGACTTCCTGAATTTGAAGGAAACTCTAGAGCAAAGTAACGATGCAATTTCCGTTTTGCATCCGCTTTCACAACTTCTGGAAGGTGGAAATACCCACGCTGCTAGTTATGAAACTTATAAAGAGATCTGCGCATCACCTATATCGAAAGTGTTGTTCGCAGATCAAGCAGAGGCTGTTGGTATCAAATGGAAGACCGAACCTCTACCATCCAGTGAAGAGGAGAGCCAAGAGAATAATAGTTTCCATCTAGAAAACAGTGGAGTAGATACACCAGAGGCTTTTGAAAAATCTAAGACAAGAAAAAAAGAGGATTCATCAAAACAAAAGTTATGTGATGATATCATTGATTCATTTATTAAAGCCGAGAAGATTAGAAGAAACACTAATTTGTAACTCAGGCTTTAAGGCAGTTTTGAGCTTTTTTCAACCTCATATTTTTGCATTATCTGTGACATTGAAAGTTTTATACAATATTAGGATTATTGAGTTTGCAATGAGGATCACATTTTGATGGCAGTTTTTAGGCCATCTTCTGTATATGAACAATTTGTCTTTGAAATAGAATTTTATATTATCAGACCAGAGAAAGTAAAATCTCAAAACTTTGGAAAGATATTTTCATATTATAGCAGAGACCACCGTTCAATACAGTACTTTTGAACTCAGACTAATGAACTTCTAGTCTCAAAATTAGCAAACTAAACTGAAATAGTACTATAATGCTGGTCTTAAAGAATCAAACATGTTAGAAAAAATGACAATAAGTCTAAATCAAGGTTTGGATCCTTCCCCAGTCTTCAAGCAGTTGTTTTACTTTCTTCCTCATCTGAGACGATGTCTTCAACTGTTAAGCTACAAGAGAAAACGAGACTCGGTTTCATCTTCGGCACAGCTATCGGATTGGCCTCATTGTTAAGGATCTGAAGGACTCTCCTAATCGAAGGCCTCTCAGCACTGTCAGGGTGTGCACAGCTTAAACCTACAAGCAGCAGCTTCCTCATTTCTTCCTCCTCGAGAGCCCCATTCAACTTTGTATCGGCTGCTTCAACGATCCGTCCCTCACCGTGCAATCCCCAAACCCAGTCAACCAAATTCACCATTTTCTGACTGTTTACTTCCCTCTCAATTGGCCTCCTACCACAAGCCACTTCAAGAATAACGACACCATAGCTGAAAACATCGGTTTTCTCTGTTGCTTTCCCGTACTGAAGGTACTCAGGAGCAAGGTAACCCATAGTTCCAGCAGTAAGTGTCGAAACCGGGCTCTTGTCATGATCCATCAACCTTGCCAAACCGAAATCACCGAGCCTCGGATTAAAGTTGCCATCAAGCATTATATTACTTGTCTTAATGTCTCTGTGAATGACTTGTTGTTCACATTCTTGGTGCAGGTATGCTAAGACAGAAGCCAATCCAATAGCAATATTGTGCCTATGGGACCATGTCAACAATACGCTAATCTCGGGTTCCGGATGAAGGACCTTGTCAAGGCTTCCATTAGGCATAAACTCATAAACAAGCAGCAATTCTCCCTTATCAGCACACCAACCTTGTAGTGGAACCAGATTCTTGTGCCTCAAACCAGCTATAATGGACAGTTCAGCAAGAAATTCAGTTTTCCCTTCATGGGAATGTTTCGATCGTTTCACCGCTCCGACATCACCTGAAGAAACGAAAACGGCCTTGTAAACATTTCCGAACGCACCATGTCCAATGATTCTACTCGAGTGAAACCCTCTTGTGGCTGCATATAGTTCTCTGTAACTAAACTCTCTTGGCCCTGTTAAAATTTCTGCTTTCAGACCCTTTTCAACTCTCATACCCTTCCATTTCATCACAGAAACATAACCGGAAACAGCAAGAACCACGAAGAAGAACGCCGGACCTGCAATGCCGATACCTAAACCAAGCCTGTTATGGTGTTTTTTGGTCGAATTCGATACCGGAAGGTCCGATATTTCTGTTACCAAACTGTCGGATACATTATGAGGATGTGATTTCGGTCTCACAGGAATGAAACCGAAAGTCTTGAAACGCCAACTATGAATCAAATGAACTTCAGTACTCCCTTCTGTTGAAGCCGAAAAACCAACAAACATATCATCTTTAAGATAGTGAGACAAGTCAATATCCACAGATAAAAATGGCGTTGGAGGCTTTACAGTGGAATAACTCAAGAAAACATTCAAAACCCCCAGATCATTCTTGTAATCAATCCAAGCTGTGATCAAATTCCCACTCTTCAAATCAATGTTCTGCAACCCCGCGTCTACCGTCATGATCGAATCGAGCTCGTCGATATCCAAACCAACATGGTTCCCACTGGGATCATTGAATTCAGTATCGAGCTTGGTATCGAATTCAATTGCTAAAAACTTGTTCTTGTTCGGCTCTGAAGAGTTGACAAGGCCAAGATACCTTCCGGGACTGCCGAGTGTTTGGTTATCCGGTGAAATGAAAAACGTCAAGCCGTCGCCGAAAGAGCCCGAGTTGAGACTGTTGATGGAAAAAGAGAAACTTGTTGTAAAAGAAGCCGTGATATTGGATTCTTGATCGAAGAAACGGATTGGGTTTTCGTAGACGAGACTGCCCGAGCTCGAAGACGGAACACCGATCTCCCTGGTGAGGCCGATCACGCCGTTTTTGAGATGGGAATCACCGAGAAGGGTGATATTCCTGACGGTGAAGGAAGGGAAATCAAAGGAGGTGTTTTCGGACAAGGTTAAAGATGGGGAACCGAAGAGAAGAAGCAAGAAAACAAGAAGGATGGTTGGCGCCATTGTTTTCTTGGTCTCCAAGATTAATTGATACTCCAAAGGTCTTGACTTGTTTGTTTACAAAGACAATGGCATGAGGAAGAAGAAGAGAGGGAAACTGGAAATGTGGTTCAAACGGTTGGAAAATAGGCGGCGGCGGAGTTTAAATTTTTAAAGCAACACTATTATATAACGGTTAGAAAGATTAAAGGCAGCCCCTTTGGTGAACAACTCTATTCCAAAAATTAAATTTTTTACCTAAATAATAATTTTATAAATCTGATTTAAATAAACTTAAATTATATTTTATAAACTCAATTTGATTTAATAAATTTTAAAATTATAAAATAAATCACAGATATTAAGTTAAGTTTAAGTCAGATCTTTCAACTTTATATGTTTATATAGTATATTAATATATAAATCCTTTTAAATTAAAATCAACACTATAATATTATAAATATTTATAATTATATTTGTATAAAAAATTAAATAACTCGATTGATTCAATCAAATTCATAAGCTTAACTCAAGAAAATTTAAGATAAAATTTAAATTATAAATATAACTTAACTCGAAATTTTATTCGATTTGATCAAATACTAGTAAACTCGTTTCGGTCATGTCTTCAACGGTGTAGTTTTTGGATTGATTGAGTTGGGAACTGAAAAAGAGACGATAGATCCGATGTATTATTTTTAACCTCAAAGTGACCGTTTTAACTTGTGGGCTTTTACGTAGGACTGTGTGTACGATTCTGACAGCCATGTGGAATGGTCCACATTTGACCCAATAATCATCATTGATGTACATATAGAAATTAGAAATACTCTTTTAGAAAAGTTTATGTTAGAAATGTAATATAAAATGATTAAAATAATAATTTTATTTTTGAAAAACTAAAAAACTGGTATAAAAATATTGGTTTTTTAATGTAACATTTTAAATGGAATAATTTCAAAACACAAAAAAATAAATTTAATGGGACCTTGGGAGTAATTTGACATTTGGAATCTAACTCAAACGGCTACATAGAAAGTGGGTAAGAGCTGGTGTCGGCAATGCCAACCAAGCCGACAAACAAAGCAAAGAAATCTGATATACCTGAAACTAATATTATTAGAATGGACAAACATGTGAGGTGAACATGGGGTACAATTCAAGAAAATCCAAAACCATACCAGTCCACGTCATTCAGCCGTTACATACAGGAATCCAAAATTTTAAGGTTGAAAGGGTCCAACCAGCATCATCACATCACATGTGCACTCTGCTGAGTGCATCAAAAATCAAAACAATTTCAGTTCTACACATCATTTGCTAGTTGTCTCAAGATGTGATTTAGGCTTAAAAGGTACCAATGACTAGAAGAATTGAAGATGATGATAGTGAAACTGGAGAGATGGTGTACCTTTCCATTCATAGAAGAGATGTCATTGAGTTGGCTGAAGATACTTTGGTTTTCGAAACTGTACCGTTCGATCTAACTCCCGCTACTTTTTTGGAGTTTTCTTGGTAAGAGAACTATGAAAGATAATGACTGTTAGTTCCATTTATCAGAGCACAGTATACAAGATTTTATAGTTTGTATGATAATCACCTTCAGAAATGCTACAAAAGCTTCCTGGGGGAAATATTACTTCTGGGTCGAATTGTTGTTGGGAAGCCACAACAAGAGCCACACGCTTTTTACTGCAAAAAAAATAGTCAAAACAGTTGAAAACATCTTATTAATTGCAAAAATCTAACAGTATATATCTTATACATGTGCCTTTTTAGGGGAAAAATGGAATGGTACATGCACCCCTAAGCTGGAATCTCATACTAAATTTTAGGATGCCTAAATTGAGTTACATACCTGGCCCATGAAGGAATAAATTTATTGTTCGGTATATCATCATCATCTTCATCTTCATCATCAGAACCTTTGTATGGAGTAATATCATATGATTGTTCTTGGCTGATATCTGCAATTGGGTTATTGCTCCCTGTTGCTCCCTCCATGGTGCTCATTACCTGAGAAAGATTCAGTCTCACTTGATGCTAGAAAAAATATATTAACAAACCATTCAAATAGTAAAGGACACATCCAAGAGATGGTTTCAGCTAAACTGGTGTTCATATAGCTCCTAAGCGATGCAAAAACAATCCAATTGAAGGTTCCATTACTAAGCCTGAATTTACACTCCATCACTTTACTGCAGCATAGCTTAATTCAAACATAAATCTTGTGTTTGTACATGGTGGTGAAAAACGCATGTTATATACCCTCTCAATACAAGCTGAGAGAATACTTCAGCATTTTCTCCATCTAAGACAACATTGTCTGATCCAGATGGTTTAGCTATAAAGAGACACAACATTTAGTTAGGAGTAATACTGAGGGGATTCTTAGAACTCCTTTCATATAAGCCAAAGAAGCAATAATATTTTGAGAGTAAATGGCTTCATTAAAATGAAAATCAGAGAAGTATACAGCTACAAGAACTTTACCTTCACATTATTATCTTCAATAGCTGTGCTTGGTTTTACAGAAGTTAAAGCAACAGCTGTTCTCAATTCCATCTCCGACACTTTCCCCCCATTTCCACCTGCTATTTCCTTGTGCACTTTCTTATGCTTTGCTGCTTCATCACTAGGAACCTTCATTGTTTGTCCTCTCTCATCCTAAAACAGACACCCAAAGTTAATGCCATTCCACAGAAAGGAAGACTTAAAAATGAAACTTTCTTTAAGCCACAAGGGAGTTTACTGTGGCTTGGGACTTTTTTTCATTTTCATCATTCTTTGAAAGTACCTTCTCTTCAAGAGCACGCTGCTGCTTCCGTGCTTCCTCCATACGTTTTCTCTTTCTTTCTTTCTCCAACTTTTCTTCTTCTTCCCTCTGTCTTTTCTTGGCAGCCATATCAGCCTCTTTTCTCTTTCGTTCTTCTTCTTTCCTTTTTCTCTCAAGCTCGAACTGCCTCAAGTTTTCTTGCTCTAATCTCGCTCGTTCAAGTTTTAATGCCTCTTTCTTCATCTTTCGATCATTCTCTTTCTTTTCAGCAAGTTTTTTTGCAGCTTCAGCAGCCTCTAGAGCCTTCACTTTAACATCCCTCTTCCCTAAAAAGAATAAAAAAAGAAACATCGGCATGATCTATGTGTAATAGAGTTTTCATAAAATACTTGGTAGAAAAGAAACAGCTGTTGAAGACATAAGAGATGATTACCAGTGATAATGGAAGCTGCTTGTTTCTGCTGAACAATTGGAATAAATGAAGTGATATTCGAAACTATATTGTTAACCTTGGGTTCTTTCTGTGAGAAACTTGGCCCGCCTTTTCTCACACCGGTTTTCTCTGATAACTGTAGTTTACTGGACCTATTACGAAGTGATGCACTTGCCTTTTTGGTTTCATTTGCCCCTGGTAGTATATTTCGGTTCTGTTTCAACTTACCAGTGTCTCTCCTCTTGCTGGCATTGTGTTTTCCAGCCTTTGACTTGATCCCATTCTCGGTTCCGGTGAAGCTGTAGGCTGTGTTCACAGAGTCTAGACTATCTCTAACAGTATATTGTTCAGCTCCAGAACCTACTGCAGCAACATTTGGACATTCCTTAATATCAGCAAGTGGTTCCCTTTTGACAGAGCTAGCCACAACTTCAAAAGCAGCATCTTCCTGAAATCTATCCACCACCTCATCTGTGTTCTCATTTTCTTCATTAATGCAGGGAAGGTCAGGATTTAAGGTACATCGCTTCTCTGAACTTCCAGAGTATGATGCGATTTTATCCCAAAACTTAGCAATAGGAGAAAGATACAGGTTCTTTCCATCTCCAGTTACTTGAGAACTAGAAAACGGCAAGCAATCCGAAAAAGATCTTCCAAGGAAGGCATTGTTGGTATCATCACCAAAGCAACTAGTGCTAACTTTAAATTGACTTCTTAAAACATCATTGTTGGGAAGGGTGCTCCTCTGGCCCATGCATTCTAGAAGTCCATTAGGAACAGACTGGTAAAGATCAGTTGTTCGGTGCAATCTATACGTGGTTGGAAATTGAGATAATGGGGTATGGCTGCAAGCGGACTTGCAAAGTTGCTCCAGGAGGCCAGCACGTTCTATTGTAGTCATTGGAAGGTCCAAGTTGGGAAAGCTTATTCCATCGCCACCAGTGAAGACTTGTTCACTGTCTGTCGGAATAATGAACCCCTCAACTTCTGGTCTACTTTGATCAGCACTTAACACACCTGCATGTAGTTGACATGGAGAATTAATGCGAGCAGATGCAAACTCACCATCTTCTCCAAGTTGACATTTCCTTTCTTGCTTGCTCCTCCCATCACAAGTAAAATGTTCAATATTCCTGTCTCCACTAAACAAAATGCTGGATGGATATACTTCTCTTGTTCCCTCTAGTAAGTGATCTTCAATATTTTCAAGGGTATGTTGGGGAAAACTTGAGATAGAAGCCACATCAAATCGTTTATGCATAAAAGTCGAAGGGGTGTTTTCATTTCCAACCTTCTCTTGCCAATCACATTTCCCCTGGAAAACACAACAATAAGACATTAGCTCAGCTAAAAAGTTTAATTTGCAAGTATGAAAGCAATCTGTGCAATTTATGAATAACCTTTAGTAATTATGAAATCAAGCAGTAAACAAATGCACAAATTCTAACGGTAACAGAGTCCATAATAATTTCTGCCACATATACTTTTAGTTCCTGCAATTTTAATCATTGTTTCTTGTGTTTCCTGCTTTTGCTGGGCTATATAGGCTTAATGCTTGAACATCTCTCAGGGTTTGATGTCCTATTTCTTGTTTATCATTGGGACTTTTTTCCCTGGGTTTATTGTTCAGGTATTGTAACCCTTAGGAGTTGGGAGACACAGAGTTCAAAATAATATGTAAGCAAAAAACAAGATAAAGAATTGAGAAATTCAGATCAATTAGAGGAGATACAGAGAGGAAAGCTAGCAACCAGTGACAACCATCTAATACAATTAACACAGCAATTCAAAGCATAATTGCTATCCATTACTCAGAAGCGTTTGGGGACCTTTTCACTAAGGTTTGATAGGCGTGGCAATTCAAGGGTAACCTCTCAAAGGTAGTATTGTCATTGAAAAAAAATAATTAAGTTTAACCTAATCAATATTTTTCATGAAATAGATAAAATTTAGCAATAGTGTAAATATTCTATAGTAGGAAAAGATTATAAGACATCCTATCAAATTAATGGTCCTGGATGTTAAAATATTACGAATTAAAACTAAGTAGATTCATATCCATTGATGATGTAGCATACCGCATTCTGAAATTCTTCATCAGCAAGAGACTTATCTGCATTTAATAGCATAATATATTTCCCGTGTATAGAAAAAGTTATGAGATAAAGTATACAAACAAGTGTATCTTATACAAGTCATATTCCTCATGATAAAAACCAGTGACTAAGCTCAAGTGCCTATACCTTCAAGCTTAATGACAAAGACGGGGAATTACTTAGTTGATCTTCAATCTTCTGCCGCTTATGAGGCCATGAACCTTCCACATGGGTGCTGGAATGTCTACCTGGCTGTATGGACTGAACCATGACCTTGTTTTCACTTGATTTTGCGTGTATGTGATCTAGAACAGAATCAATGTCATCAGCAATATATCTTCCCAATGAATCTGCATCTTGATTTTGAGAAGGGCTTGGCTCCACATTTTGCTTCAGAGGATGACCCTTATTTTCTTCAAATGGTGCAGCACAAGGATGCTCACTAGCAACAATGGAAGTTACATCTGCTTTCATTAGCAGGGCAGAGTTAAAAACTCCAGAGAAATCAATATCTGACAGATTTGAAGGACAACTGCATACATCAGTATTGATGTTACTTGCTTTTGGAGCAGACATTACAGATTTTACTTCTTCAAGCTCCCCATAGTCCTTAAACAGATAATCCATCTCCATGTCAGCATTTAAATCAGATGGTGCCACATCATTTAGTGAGTTTCTAAGCAAACTTTCATTAGAAACTTTAAAGTTAGTTGAAAGATCTTCCATGAAAGTTTTCTGTCCAGAGATTTCATTGCTTTCAGGCAGAATACTTGTTATAGCATCTGTAGAAGTCTTGGATCTTTCTTTTACTGAGGACACAACATTTAAATTAGAAGTTCTACCAGGTCCCGATACCTTGTTCAAATCTGTTTCAGACCCCCTCTCTCTTTTTTGGTAAAGAACAGAAGTTGCTTCATCCAGCTTATCTGCACAAGGTAGTGGTGTAACAGACCTTTTCTCCGACAAGCTGCTCACTTTTCCATGCTCTAATATAAGACTAGAAGGCTCATTCAAAGTGCACTCTCCCAAATCATCAAAATTAAGCTGTTTGGGTAACACCGTCATAGAAGATTCAGAGTGCTGGCTTGTTCTTACTGCTTGTAAGTCGACTCTATTATACATATTCAATGATTTTGCAAGAAGAGGATTGTTAGCACCATCGTTTGACGCAGAACTAGCTAAATGAGCCTCAACTAATTCATCAGAATCTGCGTTAGTGTCAGCAACAATTGCATCACATTGTTTCAGTCCAGTAAGAGCACTGTCATCGACACAAGGCAGGGAATTTACTTCAGTACCAGAAACTTCCTTAGATTCATTTCTTTTGGACCTGTCTGGTGACTTTGCATATGGGGGCTTGTTGGAATCTTTTGATTTTGGCCTTTTAACTTCAGACTCCAGACCTTTAGAAGAATCAACTTTAAACATATTTTCACCACAATTAGCTCTTGATTTGGTACTATCGTAATTATATTGGTTTACAACAGTACCCAGCTTTCTTTGGTTGTCACTTGTTCTGGCCTCTCTCCCACAATTTTCATTTGTGATATCACAAGGCTTAATCAACTCCTTAAGATCACAAACATGGCAGGCCACTTGCATTGATTCGCAAATCCCATCATCGGTGCTCCTCTCAGGACAGCTATCCAACTTCAAATGTTTATTTTCATAATTTTGCTGTTGGCTGTAACTTCTGGATCTTTGTAATCTTCCTTGACAAACATTGTTTTCCTTTTCCTTACCTTCAGGGTCTTTGGCTTTCTTGGAACCAAAACTTCCAGCAGAGATAGCAGGAGGCTTTATCAATTCCAATAACTTATCAACATTATTCTGTTCTTTGGATTCGCAGAAGGGTTCTACACTTGTATTTCCGTAACACTTTGCAAAATCAGATGTTTTTCCAGCACATGAAATCCCATTCACAGACTTGGGAAATTCAACAGAATGTCCAGCTCTTGTGACACTATCAGAGTGAATACTTTCATCCCTTTCCGTGCTCTGAAATTGTCCTCTTTCTTCCTTTTCTACCATACAAGTTACAACATCATCAACTGGTTTGGCAAATTGCAATAACTCAACAGCAACAGCATGATCTAGTCCTGATTTTCTAATGAATTCTGAAAGCACAGTACCATCCTGCTTTGCACCAGTAAAACTCTTGCCTACAACTGGTGGGCTATTCTCGGATTTTGCAGGATGGATAGAACTTCTTGACCTTGTGATTCTTCCAGAGTGAACATCTTCACCCCTTGCCTTGCTCCGGCATTGACCTCTTTCTTCAGCAGCAGCATGCACTAATCCCGATTCGTTAATGAATTCTGTAAGCACAATATCATCCTGCTTTGGAACCGAAAAACTTTTTCCTGCAGCTGTCAAACTATTCTCATATTTTGGAGATTGAACAGAACTTCTTGACCTTGTGATTCTGCCAGAGTAAACATCTTCACCACTTGCAGTGCTACAACATTGTCCTCTTTCTTCAGTTTTCTTGTCACAACTTAAAGTATTACGAACAGGTTCAACAAATTCTGACTCCAATAACTCGTGAACATTAAGCTGTTGTCTTGATTTGAAGATGGATTCTGTAAGTACCAGAACATCCTGTTTAGCAGAAGAAGTGTTGCCTTTGCCTGAAAGCCCACTCATAGACTTCGAAGATTGAGCAGAACTTCTTGATCTTGTGACTCGACCAGAGCAAATCTTTTCATTCCTTTCCTTGCTCCTGCATTCCACACTTTTTCCCTTTTCCACCTCATAACTCACAACATTATTCTTCTTTGCAACAAAAGAATTGTTGCCTGTACCCAACGGCACACTTTCAGACTTGGTGGGATGGATAGAACTTCTTGTTCTTGTGACTCTACCAGAGGAAACATTCTCTATCTTTCCCTTGCTACTGCAGTGCCCTCTTTCTTCCTTTTCCAACTCAAAAGTTGCAGCAGTATCACCAGATCTGGTCAATTCCAACTTATTCACAATATCTGACTGTAAAGAAGCAACCTTGGATGCTTTGTTTTGACCGTTGAAAGAATTACCATTCTTCTCACAGCTTTCATTGTTTTTACATGCTTTTGCACTGTTTCGGTGCTCTAAAGCCCGTTGTCTAGACTTAGATCTCTGGATTCTTGCCAGTGAAGAACAAAGATCGGGACACATATCTGAAGTCATTCCATCTCTACAATCTTGAGGAGGAGATGTAACACTAGGATCCGGCTCATCAGCTTGACCAGAAAGGCAATGGTCCAAGCCATCATTTGAAACATCAACTTGGGAACATAAAATATGGGGTAACAGCACGTTATCAGCTGTAACAACTGGTTGTTGATACAGAGAACAGTAAGGAAATGAAGTCTGTGGATGTGGAAGGAGTCCTGAGATAAGATCTTCTTTATTCAACTCTGCAATTTAAAATTAGTCACTCCTTGTTTAAAATTTTCATACAATTACTGTAAACGGACAATACACACAGTTTGGAACGCTTGCAATAATAAATTACAAAATTGAAATGCAATCAAGAGTTCAAATGGAAAAGGGACTTTTAAACAGAAACATTAGAACACAGCAAAAAAATTTAGAAAGGGAAGGGCTTTCCTAGCTTTCGAAGGGCAAATTTTCAATCGTTAACTCCAGTTTATGTACTTGAATTTTTTAGTAAAAAAAGCCCTCAATACAATGAGACATTTCATCAAACATTTTCTTTTAAAATAAATAAAAACTAAACACTAAGAAGAAACAAAGACGCCATTGCTAAAGAGCACTTCATATCGATTATGCGTTATAATACATTCAAATAAAAAATTGAAAGAACCGAGAGAATAAATTCGGCAATTTCAATGAAGAAAAATCAATTCTAAGAATCAATTAGGTAAATGAAACCACATTATCTCAAATATACTTCAAAAATAACCTAGAAATGCACTTCACTTAACATTCAACAAAAAGGGGAGAATTGAGAAAGATTCAGCTGAAGAACAGAAAGGGAAGAAAATTACGAGAAGGAGCAGAGGAGATAATCCAAGGAGGTGGAACAAAGCCATCAATGAGACATTTGGAAGCGAGTTGGTGATCGAAGAGAAGGATTTGTTGCTTGACGTTATCGATTATTCGGTTCTTCCTCTCGAAGATCTGAATCAAAGCTTTCTCAATAATCGACATCTCTCTTCTTCTTCTTCTTCCTCAATAACAACGAGTTCCCATCTACTGTCAAAGGAAAACAAAGAAAAAAAATGGAGTTTTTGGATCGACAAGTAGTGAAGGAAGCCGCGGTCCCAGAATTTCAAATTCTGGGGATCTGATTATTTCTAGGGTGTTAAGTGGGAAAATTGTTGCTATAACAGAACGATGTCGTTTTTATTGTGCCTTGCATGGCTTTATTTGTAGATTGGTCCCTCAACTTATCAATTTGTCCCTAGTAGATCCAAATAAAAAGTGTAAACTACTTATTTAGTCTTTAATTTCATTTTGATTCTAATTTTAATTAAAAATAAATTAATAATTTTTAAATTATCTTGTTGGTGTAAAATAAGAAAAATATGGAGGAGATTGTACTTTGGAAATAAATAAGAAAATTATATTTATGTTGAAATACAATTGAAGAAAGATTTTTATTAGGAAAATATGAAAGGTATTTGTTTGAAAATTGGCCTCTTAATTATCATTTTGTTCCAAATTTATCCAAAGAGACAGTAAATTATCTATTTACCCTTCATTCTTTATATATTTTATTAATTTAGTTTTAATTTTAATTTTTTTTAACCTAATAAATGTAATTGGTGTAAGTTTTTAAGAAAATTTGGTTGACAAAAAATATATTAAGTTAATATACGATTTGTGTAATGGATATAGTACGAAAGTATAGATGTAAAAAATAACAATCAATTGTTAATTAATCTAGTAGATGTTAAGTCTTTTAAGATCAAGATTTTGAATTACGATATTGCGAATGAAAAAGCAGAATTTAGAAGATCATCTTATATTAAACCTCTGTAAAATCCGATCTTGATTAATCGATTACGTATCGAATATTTGTGGATAAATTACATGTTGCAGTGGAAGCAACAGATTTAACAAGACATTCTTGGAGACATCGAATTTATTCTTCTTTGCATGTTGGGTCAACTATTGTTTGGAATTCAGAAGCAAAAGCTGGAAACTGAGCATGCAGGCTGCAGGCTGCAGGCTGCAGCTCACGTACAACCTGTATCTAAGAAAATGTAGTATTAAATTGTTGAAATAGAACACCCTTTGAACATTGATCAATTGAATCAAATCCAGCTTCAAGTACAGATTGATCGGGTTAAAACAGAAATGACTGGTTTGTATCTTCCAGAAAATCGATAGGTGGTGTGCCAGGCGGCAACAGACCCGTAATGGAAGAGAAAAAAAGATGAAACATCCGAGCAAAACCTGTAGGTAGAGTCGTAGAGATAGAGCCTCGTTTTATAAGTGTCAGAGTCTTTTCCACTTGACTAAAACAATCGCTTTCTGCTTCTTTTTTTCCCTGAAAGTTATCAAAATTTTCTCTCCGGTCAAGCCAGAAAACAATGTGTCCAGCATTTTTCATCATTGTAACACTTTTGGTATCTGTCTCAGGGGAGGATCAGGATCCTGATCCTGGTGCAGTGTAGCCATTGTCACCGACTGATATTTGCTTGAATTGTACCCCTCCTCCAGTTGCTGCTGGTTATTCTTCATACACACCACCATCTTTTTCAGGCTATCCTTCTTATGGAGCTCCTCCACTGCCGTCACATCGAGTTCAAGCCTGTCCACCGGCTCCGGTACAGTGTTGCCAGTACCCCATTGATGACAACCATTCACCTAGTACTCCTCATTCACCCCTAATTTCCAGCTTCTCCATTGTGATTATTATACTGTTATTGTCATCTGCCGGTTTGTTCTAGCATTGCTCTAATCACCTTATTTATCTTGTTTTGCTGTGTCATCAAACACAGGCAGGTTTGTAGTTTGCAGTTTGTTTGTAATAAAAGTCTTTTACATGCATGCATGAAATGAATTATTATTTGATATTAAATATTAATACTTGATCATACATACATTCACGCTAAAAACATAAAAAATAAAAATATATATATTATTTGGTATATTGTCGATGTAAATTTTCACACATTTATCGTGTAATGGGATTGTTTTTGTAACAACAGTACATCAAATAATTATTCGAACAAATAAAATAACCACACTGAAGATAAGTTATCCCATAGAGGCATCACGCCATCACCTGGTAACTAGAGAATTTACAGCAAGAAAAACACCAACAGCAAGCTCAACATGACTACTGCAGTGGACCTGTGAACCCCTAAAAACATAGCAGCATTCTCATTATCAGCATCCTGATCAGCCGGCTCATCGTCGGGTGAGTCGGCTGGTGAGTCTGCATCTGCTGCTGTCGCCTTAGACTTGGTCTTAGATTTGGATTTGGATCCCTTTGGTGCATCTGCTGCCTCCGTCCAGGGGCCGGAGCTGGAACTAGGCTAATAGTTGATGCATTGAACAACTCGTTCGGCAACAAGACTTTATTGATAGTATAAATTGCTACCGGCACCTCATCGACCAGTGTCCCGGTTATTTTGACGGTGTTGATCCTGGTCTTTAGAGTCACCCCTTCACTCTCGTTTTGCACGGTGAAATCGAACTTGCTGCCTCCATTGGTAGCTAATGTGTTCCTGAGTCCGTTGTTGGATTTCAACATGGACATAAATTGGTACATGGGCACACCAAAGAATTCGAGGAATGATTCTTTCATAGAAGCTGTCAAGTTCTTGTACTTTGGTAAAAAGGCTTTGAAGGGATCATCCAGAGGGCAGAACACAGTCAATCCTCCATTAACATTATCCTAGAGACGAGCATCGAAACAACAGATTCATTACAAAATCATTCGGAGAATATGAACAAACAAGAAAAATCTAGAACAATAATGTGCATACAGAGGAATAAATAACAAAGCAGAACATGACAGTTCCTTAGCTACCAGATCATGCTATTACTACAAGCTTCAAACCAAGCCGAATAATGTCACAAACAACATCCAAGTTGCAATCAATGGCTATACACCTTATCTGCTGTTTGCTTATAGGATAGTGTTAAATACAGTAACGTGCATGCTCTAGGATCGAACACTAATGGACATTCACAATTTGGCATTCAATTGAGGTGAAAAGGAAAACCCAGATCTGGCATTTCTAGTTTCTAGTTTCTACCCTTTGCCCCCACTACCCCATTTCTTTTTTTGACTAGATTGATTTATGAAAAGAATCAAAGAACAAAATTTTCAGTTTACCTCATATGTTCCCATGGCATCAGGATTTTCCAAAAGAGTATCAGCAAACACTTTACATCCATGTGCAGACATAATGTCAATAATATTCAGGTTACTTGGCCCTGGAGTAGGAGCCTCAGCATCATCATCAGAAGGCAAAGCCTTGCTGATCTGAATCACAGATATATTATAAGGAATTTCCTCAACAGATTTAACAAAAAACGAATCCAGAATTCCACCACTGTCTGCAGGTCCAAAACCAACTTTCCCACCTTTAAAATCAGTTATATTAACAAACCCAGAAGCCCCAGGAGCCACCCCAGTAGCTTGGAACATAGTGGCAGCCAGTGCAGTGCCATTCTCTATTTGGTGAAGCTTATTAGCACCAAAGTAGTCGAGTAGGACATGGAGTGAAAGTATGTTCTTCACGGTGAGAACAGAGGGGCTTTTGGCTAAGACGGAAGACATGGCGGTGTTGTCCAAGGCAAGGACGGTGATGGTGGTGCGGCGGTTGATATCCGGAACCAAGTGTGTGAGTGTGAGGTAATGGTTGAACGTTGATAAAGATGGATACTTTGCTAGCAGGAGTGTAATGTTGTGACCATATGAGGCTTGGAAGAGAAGAACGACTGAGAAAATGAGAAGAACAAGATGGATAATTTGGTTTAGAGGGAGACTTTGGTGGTGGTGGAACTGGAACCTAGTTACAGAGGAGAGTAGGGAGAGGGAGTAACAAGTAACAACTAACAATAGAAGAAACATAATATAACACAAATAACATCATGTATTCAAATTAAATTTATTAAAATTCCATTAATATTAATTCAGTTCATGATTTTAACGAGTGAAGTTGAATAAGATTTAATTCAATTTAATAAGTTTATGAGTAATTTATTAATTTATTTTAATTTTTTTATGAATTGTTAGTTATTTTAAAAATTATATTATGAAATGTTAAAATGTCAATTAATAACTTCAAAATATTTAATACTTTATAAAGTAGTTTACACAAAATCATTAAGGTTTTATTTTTTAAGATATTATTATTATATAGCTTAATAAATAATGAGATAAGTTGAATATTTTTTTAACGAATATGAATTAATTTCGATTACGATAGCTTCAAACTCTTACGACTCGTTGATCATGTATGGTGTATGTTAGGTTTTAACATCCAAGGAAGATCAAATTTTTAATGTTGAGCTAGCTAAGTTAGCCGCGAAAAACAGATTGCCCGAAAAGAAAGACTTTGGGAATGGAAAATTAAATTGACGATCTCTGGCTTTTTCTCTTTCTTTCCCGAGAAAATTAAGGAGAAAAGGAAAGGCAAAAAGAGACGGAAATTTTAAGAAAAGCTTCCTATAGAAAGTTTCTCCATTGCTTTTTGGTACAATAAATTTATAAAGGTAAATTACATTTATGACCGCTTAATTATAAGTTTAATCTTATTTTAATCATTATATTAAATTTATTAATATAAATTAAAACTAAAATTAAATTTATAAGGGTAAAATATATAATTATATAAGTAAGACATTTAATATGTAATTATAAAAATAATTATTAAATAATTTTGATTTATCGTATTATATACGTTGTCTACTAAAATTCAACTACATAATTTTTATATTTTTAAAATAAATCTTTATTATTTTAAATGAACCCTTTTCTGAAAAAAGGAAGCTTAATTAAATAAAACGAAATAAAATTTTAATTTATTATAAAAACTACACACAAATGGAATATAATATGAATATTAAAACACGTTAAATCTAAACATAAAAATATGAAATCTAAAGAAACAAGACGGACCCAATAACCAAACCAACTGTTAAACCCAACCCGACTCCATAACGTGATCTAGAACCCGACTCATCATTAACAGCAGGACCCTCCGCACTCTCCGGCGAAGAACCCACCGAAGTAGCAATCGGCGGGGCACTGCTCGACGGGAAAATCGCAGGACTTGCAGCTGGCGTAGACGAACTAGAAGGAATATCGGCAGAAGACTCGGGAGTTCCAACAGGTGGAGCCCCGGATGGAGTCATCGTCGGAGGAGAACTTGTTGGTGACAATGATGGAACACTCACCGGAGTAGCCATTGGAGAAGGAGTCGCCGGTGATTGAACCGGGGGACTTGAAGCAGCAGGGGGAGTAGCAGTGGGAGTTTGAACAGACGGTGGAACAGCAGTGGGAGTTGCAGCCGGCGACACCGACGGAGAACTCACAGGAGTTGCCGAAGGAGGCGACGAGGAAGGAGATTTAGACGGCGATATCATAGGAGGAGAAGAAGAAGCAGTGGGTGGTTTGGCCGGAGATAAAGGGGTTGCCTTAGGCGACGGAGAAGGTGCATCGGCGGCTTGTGAAACCGAAACCGATACCGAAAGAACCAGAATCGAAATGAGAATGATTTTGCTCATATTTTTTGCTGTTACTAATCCTTCTTCTTCTTCGGGAAATGGTTTGGTTTTTTGAGTTTGAAAAGTGGAGAAGACAGAGATATATAAAGGGACAGTGTCTTTGATGGAGTAAATTTGACCGTTGGCGTCATAGATTTGTGAAGCCGTCGTTTCTTGGAGCGGTTCTAAAAAGGAACTATAGCCGTTATATGTCCTGGTAGGGTTTGAGATAAGTATACTTAACAAAATTAATAATAATTATATATTTATATATATACATCACACATTTATAAAATAATGATAATAATAATAATAATAATTACATATATAATAAAAGAAAATGATGAAATTACGTCGATTATCTTCCATTTCATCACCTATTCCAATCATACATCTTCACATAGCTTTCATCGTCACAGCTCCGGTAAAAACCATCATCCTCAACCTTCCAATAAACCATTCTATGCCTATGCTGACGGCAAGAATACTTTTCATGTTTATAATCGCCGCTTTTATAAACATCGAACGTCTTAACTTTATTGTCGTGTTTGAAAATACAATAGAAAAGTGTGTTCCCAAACAAACTAGGCTGGAATTGGAAATAGAACTCATTGTCTTTCCGAATGGTACGTTCTCGGAGATCGTCGTTTTTCGACTTTACGTGAATGGTCAGCGGCGGAGAATCGGTTGTCATCCTGTTGAGTATATGAACGTGGTATACCACTTCCCAGCTTAAAAAACCACCTAATCCTTGTTGAGCCAATATGAGTAACAATGTCAGAATTATAACTACCTTAGACATGATGGGTTAATTACTTGGAAAATATGTTGTTAGTGGTGTTTTTATAAAGTTTTATAATTTATGATGTGATTTTGTAATTTATATGGTTTTGAGATGGAAAAGGTTAATTTATTGGTTTAGAATGTGTGGAATGGATCAAGTTCACTAGAACCACATGATTTTCCTCTATCCATGCCTGACCATGAAGTGATTTTGTAATCTATTGGTTTGAGGGGGAAAGTTTGTTTGTCTGAAAACTGCTATTTTATGAAGATGTTATTTGAATGGTAAAAAATAAAATATATAAAATTTGGTGATTATTTATGTAATTTAATCAATAAAAAATATGAGAATGATTAAGGATGACAACCGAGCAGCAGGTCAGACGGTTTTTTTAACGCTCCAATCACGATCCAAAAACTAGAATATTTTCTTCGACTTTTATCCAACCTTATATATTTTCTCACTTAATCTGATCCGACATAATAAAAACTTGACTAGACCCACCATAAGAAAAAATATAACTCGATTTTGATCTAATCTTGATATTTTAATAAAAAAATTTAACTAAACTGATCCGATTTGAGAATAAAATAATAAAAATATCAAATATAAAAATATAATAAAAATATATAAATATATCAATTTAGAGAATTTTTACTTTAAACTCGAATTCAATCCGATCCGATTTATCTTATCAAAAAAATCAACCAAACTCAAACTTAAACACGATTTTTTTCACCCGTATCAAGTTAGATCCAATCAAAACCCACCGATTACGGGTGAAATTATTGAAATCGAGTCCAGCCCAATTTTTATTTTTTAAATTAAAAAGAAATCACTATATTTCCCCCTAGAGAATCTATTTCTTCAGTCTTATTCGCTTCCTTCTCTCACCTAAAAAAACACAGAAAAAATAAAACCATGGAGATCCCCGAAAAACTGGTAAAGCTGAAGTACCCCATAGCTTTAGCACTCACTCTTTCACTTACCCTTTCAGCTCTCATCTTTTACGCACCTTCTTTCCTCACCATTTTAACATACTTTTGGCCTCTTTTGCTCTCCACCGCTCTCTTCCTCCTCGCCGTCATCTTCTTTGGGAAAACCTCCTCTCATCCCGCCACCTCCGATCCGGCGGATAAGGCCGGTGAAGGCCTACTTGATTACGTTGCCGGCCATCCATCCCAACTCACCGTCGACACTTACAAGCCTGAATAGTGCAAGTTCCGACGCTTCACTGTGTAATCTCTAACTCTCTCTGCTTTGTAACTTCTGTTTCTTTTCTGCTAACTGTTAATTTTGGGAGGACAGTGATAATTAATTAATCAAATAATGGAGTATTTATTAGTTTTTTTTATCAACAATCAATTTTCGGACGAAACACTAAATCATTAAAATAAAATTAAAATTTTTAATAAAATAATATTAAAAACACAAAAAATAAAATTTATAGAACAAAGAATACTGAATAGCAAGGTACTCCCTAGCTGTACTCTAATATTCCATCACTTTTAATCTGGGACGTTGATGCCTTCAAGTGGGACCAGGACACCTAGTTGTTGATGGCTAACGGCTACCAGAAAATTCAAAGTGTTGGGACCCACTTGTAACGCAATTATCCATCCTTTGATGGTTTGTCATGATCATAGGTCCCCGGCTCTCAAAGATATTTTATTCCGAATTTTTCGTATTCTGTTGATTTATATATAAAAATTTAATAATAATAATAATAAATATTATTGTTTTATATTTAAAATGAGAATTGAATTATAATGATTTATTGCAGAATAAATCCATTATTATTTATTCCACTACAATTACTTCAAAACATCATCCCAAATGGCAAGCTGTTTTTACAAGAAGGTTGGAAATTATGATTAAATTGATGATCTAAATTCTTAGACTCTTACAATACGGTACAATGTTAACATTTTTATGGTTTTTGGTGCAATTTTGATCACTTTTCTTGAGTTGATTTTGCTGGATCATTCACATCATCATCAACCTCCTTAATCACATCATCGAGATCTTTCATGGCGTCCGAAATATCATCTTGCTTGATCTTTCCTAATTCTTGTAGCTTATATAAGATCATATCAGCAGCACTGTTGAAACGAGTTAAACAAGGTTTAGTCGTGTTATCGAAGAGATTTTACGAATTATGGAAATCTTACCTGTATGCATTGTCGTCCTCGATATGATCGGCCGCCTCTAGGTCTTTCTTGGCTGTAATGTTGCTACCAATGACCTGTTTCGCCAATTTTCGTGTTTCAACATCGGTGTATACCTCTGCAATGTAGAGAAATAGCTGGCCTACGCAGGTGGTTCCGGTCGATATCCAAAATACAGCAAACATGCGACCGAATATGGTTTGGAAGCTCTCGTCTCCGAAGCCTGTGGTTGACATGGTAGTAACTGCACAGTAGATGCTATCGGAGAAGTCCATTCCTTCGACGATGAGCAAAACAAAGATCCCGATGACAAAATGTCCCCCCATAGCCATCAACGATTTCTTGACCTTGTTGTAGTCTATTTTGTGAAAGTCAATCTCCTTAAGGGCTTGCACTGGACCGGTTTTTCGAGCCGTGCACAGGAAGTTAACCATAGCCATTTGTTGCTTCACCACCAAGTACTTTGCAGCTATCTTCACTGCTACTCCGAACAGAAGCATCCCTATGGTTACGAAAACGATGGATATTATTCGTGAATCGAAAGTGCGAGGGACGAGGTCTCCATAACCAACCGTGGTCATTGTGGTGACACAATAGTAAAGAGAATCAACGAAACCATTTGTTTTATGTCCTCTGAGGTCGTCCTCCAATGCATAAAAGCATATAGTTCCAACAGTCAAGTAGACACCAAAGTACATGCCGAGCCGCTTCAGATTAGGGATCTCGGACCGAAGAGTATCTGAAGGAGCACATTTCGTAGCCACCAAAGTAGTTTTGGAATCCAGAAAGCTTCTTTTCTTGGGAGCATGTTCATCGTTTGTTAACATGGCCTGCTCTGCATTGTCGGAAGCCATTGAATCGATCGAGTAGAAGTGACCCAGCATTAAGATTACCTGCAAGAAGCATTACAACATACAATATTCATGGTCATAAACTTCTTGAAATCACATATAAAATTATCAGTAAATTTAAAATACAGTTCCAGAAGACGACCTCAGAACGTTCAACGGAGACGGAAGCGACTTACCGGAGAAAATAAGATTGCAATCCAATCTAAAACGCTTATAACTAGAGGGAACTTCGGTTCCAAATGCATTGGAAAGTTCCTGGAAGATCCATGCTGATGTCGTTTTCTATATAAATTTGCACCGTGAATGAAAGGGACAGTCCATTCTTTTTACTTCCTCACTTTGGTATGTTCTTAGGATTATGGGAAATTTCGTATGCACATCCAAGATGAGAAATTTCAACAGGTGATTCATGGAAATATCAATTCTCAATGCAGTAAATGTTGAACATTTGATATCTCCCTAGTGCATTCATGTTTTATCTAAATTATATGAGATTATAGAAATTAATCTGCAAATTTATGTTTCTGCAGAAGATATTAGCCATAAATGGACTGTTCTTCCGTAATGCCCCAGTTGTGTTTTAGAAGCCTGAATCTGAAAATCGGCATCGAACAGCTTGCTATTCAAGTCCGAAAAGTTGTGTATATCGGTCGCTCTTTTGCTTGCATAACAAGCTTTCCATTTGTACCATAAGCAGATGACTGGTAAAAAGGCAAACAGTTCATACTTAAGACTTTATCAGAAGTTGCTAAGAATAGCCGTTGCGGTATACATTCATCCGTGTGATCAAACACACGGACATCGCAGACCGGAAGTGTCTGATAAAAAGTATCTTCTGGTTCCTAGCAGCTCAGTAATTCATATATTACCATGGAAAAAGAGAAGTTTGATTCAATTTGAGGAAGACCAAGTGCTCGATAACTCGAGACCGTGATGTATAAATGATTAAAAAGTTTGTATTACAGGTTTAGAGAATAGCTGTAAGATCATTCACCTCATTCCTCCAAATCCAATAGATACTAGGCCAATACTAAGTACTAACCTTTCATTACATGTAATGGTTCTAGGGGTTCCTAGTTTCACCGGATTGAGCTTCAGTTATATCAGATACCGACAAGGTTCCGGACTGGTCGACGTCTAGAGCCTCGAATTCCTCCAAGATAAGTGAAATATCATTTTGGCAAATCTTTCCCATTTCTTTAAGTTTGAATAGAACAAACTCAGCAGCTCTACAAAAAATAAGCAAAAAAAAAAGGGAAGATGTCAATTCAGCTGCTAAAAAGAAAGCATCTAAGTTAATAATCTGCAAATCTTTACCCAACGACTCCATCGTCATCGATATCGGCAGCTTCCAAATCTATGTTAGTTGTTTTCCGAGTAAGAACCCATTTCACCAGTGCTCTTTGTCTGTTCTCTGTACTTACCTCGGCAGCGTAGAGGAAAAATTGAGCCACGCAGATAGTGCTAGCTAATATCCAAAACACAGCAAAAACACGCCCCCCTTCGGTCGAAAAGCTTTTATCTCCATACCCCAAGGTTGTAACTGTAGAACAAACACAGTAAAACGCATCGACTAGGTCTAAATTCTCAACTTCATACAGGAAGATCGTCCCGGTTAATATAAGCACAACAAGAAGGATCAATGTTGTATAAAACTTGTATTTCACCCTTTTAGTCTCAATCTCCTTTAGAACCTCACATTCGCCAACTTTGTTATACATATTCAAGGCTTTAACCAGCATTATTTCTTGCTTCTCCGCCAAGTAATCCGCAGCTTTGCTAAGCAAAAGCCCGATTAGAGCCATTCCGGTAAAGACAAAAGCACAGGCTAGCAGTTTCACAAGGTCGCTGTTGGGAACAAGGTCTCCATATCCAACAGAGGTCATTGTAACAATACAGAAATAAACAGCATCAAGAATTTCATTAGTTTTATCTCCTTTGATTTGGTTCCTGGTTGCATAAAAGCAAAGGGTGCCTAAACCCACGTATAATGTCAAAATTAGGACTACCTTAATAGGACTCGGGTTAAGTCTCCCGAAAATGGACTCGAAACGTGGTAGTGCTTCTTCTCCATTGGTTACAACAGGAACGAAATCTGGTAAAGGAGCGCTTTGAACACGTCGAAGCCGTCTTCTCTTCTTTGGTCCATCCCCATTACTCTTTCGAGTTTCCGGAGTCGCTAATCCTGATAGCAAAGGCTGGTTTGCATCATTACAGGCCATTAAGAAGATTCAGCAGACAAAATCACTCCAAGGAACCCTGCAATTGTCAGAACATTAGACTTTAAAGTAACCAAACTGGAACAGAACTACAGATAACATTCTTCTGATATTAAGAAGTGCCTAGTGTCGACCAAACCGATCATGTGTTCGATCCCGAACAACCCCTTCTATCTTGATCTGCCGATTATCCGGTGCTAAATCTACTCAACCTCCAAAATCTAAAGTTTCTTTCAATTACAAACAAATTCATCCCTGTTCAATGGATGTTCTTGAACCAAATCTGAAACTTAACACTTTTTTAACCACCAATTTTCGACCCTAAAGTCGACTAATCCAGATCGAGTTTTACAGAAGACTCGTTATCAAGCTTCACACTTCAAACCCCTTTAACACAGATCAATAAAGCATCCCAAGAACAAAGATGAAATCCAAATTAAGTAACTACCATAACCAAAATCTAACCCTGAGAGACTTATCAGCATTGACATCATCAATGTTTGGTCCAGGAAGACACTGGACAGACCAAGATCTTTACAAAATGACCCAAAGTTCATATTTTTCATACAAAACTGGTTCTGCCATGAGAGTTTATGACCAGCTCGGAACCAAAAGCTGAACACAAAATACAAACAAAGATCCACAGGAAAAAGTGATGTTTCTAGAGACTTACCTTGGAAAACTGGGTGTTTTTGGAGTGAATCGGTGGAGGAGAATTAGAGGATAGCAAGTTTTTGGAACTTTTAAGAAGATCCAAAGTAGATATAGTTGACTGTTGATTGCTTTGTCTTTTTTTTCTTCACATTTTCAGCTAATAACTCTGCATATGGCATGGATTGAGATCGACAGGAAAAGATATAATAATATTACAAAATTTGGAAGCATGTCGGCATGAAATATCCCTTGTGAACATAAATTAAAATAAAGGAAGCATTAATCTAACTTTAGACATTGATAATGATGTATGGTAATATAATTATATTACTAGTTTTATATCAAATAAATGGTTAGTTATGATTTATGTTCACATATATTAAACTAATTCTATAAAATCAGGTGTGTTTGACTATTACAGGGTAACTATAAATAATTTTAACTTTTTAGGTACAACTATTTTTTATATATATAAAATTGATAATATTTTGAGCCAAAATATTAGTATAATTTTATGATAATTTAGTATATTTTTTAATCAAAATTTTAGGTAAGTTTTTTTTTACCAAAATAATTTTTTAAAATAATATTTTAAGTATATGTCGGGTTTTAGATAAATGTTTTTTTAATTTAAACTTAGGGACATAAGAAATATTATTCTATAATTGTAAATCTACTAAAAAACTATAATAATTTAAAAATATCACTTCAGGTAATGTTTTTAGTTAAATTATAAAATTTGAATCGATTAAATTATAATATAAGATAAAACGTGTGTATGGTCTAACAGTTGATTCGCGATTCTTTTATAATTTGACTCAAAACACTACCTATAAGTGATGTCTTTATTAAAATTTAAATTTTATTAATATTTTTTTTAAAAAAATATGTATTCGAACTATTATAATTTTTATCGTAAATCCTCAATTATAAGGCAACATGTCGTTTGTTTCTAAAATCTAAATTAAAAGATAATATTTATCTAAAAACCGTATATATGTCAAGCGAATGCTAACAAATATAACCCGAAACCGGCACTTCGGGTTCGACCCGAATAGAATGTGTGTATTGCTACTATAAATACTCACCATTTTTAAACTTCTCAGAAGAAAAATGAAAAATAAAAAAATGGAGGGAATTCGCTCTGGCACTTGCTCTAAAGATCTGTTAAGGAAAATCAAAGGTTTCGTTAATGTCTTCAATGAAATTATCCATTTTTAAACTGCTTTAATTCTTCTTCTTTCTTCTGGTTAACTTTCTATGAAAAATCAAAATCTTCTTTCCGTGTTTGCAGAGTTTATGCTATCGATCTTGGAGGATTTGAGCGAAGGTCGATCTCCATTGATCTGCATCCAACGCTTCAGAAACTACTGCACCAATTTCGATCCAAATTGGTTTGAAATAAATTTTGCGCCCTCCTTGAATTTTTGCTTTCTTTTATTCTCTTTTATGCTGGTTTATCTAATTTTAATCTGAGATTTAATGATAACATTTTTCAATTGTAATGTTCCTTTAATTTTGAAAATTTTCTTCTTGGGAGAAAGACGAGCAAGGAATGTTGAATACATTGTTGTTACTGTGCTGAATACAGCAGTTGCAACTCTAATAAGCCCAACGGGCATGAAATTCTTACATTTCTAAAGGAAAGCCATGTCCATAGAATTGGTAATTAAACTAAACACACACACACACACTTAAATTACGATTACATGATTTTTGTTTATATTTGAAATTCCAAGTGGAAGAACTTGATCGGTTGATTTTAATGTTTTTCGGATGTCTTATTGAGGGTGTTACGGATAGTTCAGCAACTTCTTCAAGAAAACAAGCATGCTTCGAAAAGAGATATATATTACATGCATCCATTGGTCTTTTCAGGTCAAATTTCATTACTGTGTTCAAAGATTTGCTTGTTAGAATCAGAGGACAGTGATTTGTTTACACACTTTTATGTTGTTTTTGCATATGCTCCATTCTATTGATTTGCAGTGATGGTATTGATGAAGCTTGAAATTTTGTTTAGACCAAATTGTGTAATTTAATGATTTTCATACACTTATTTATTTATTTATTTATTTTTTTGGGGGGTGTATTGTGATGCAGATCAGACTATTGTAGACAGAGCAATTAATGACATATGCATCCTTCTACAATGCAGTCGGCACAATCTGAACGTGGTTGGTAACCTATTCTGTTAACAAGGAATGGTGGTGTGGGTAGAACATAAAATAGAAGTTTAAAAGAGATTAAAATTTTAATCCCATGTATCGCATTCCAGAATTGACTTTCTTCTGTTTGTTTTTGTTTACAAATTAAGGGGAGTTGATACTAAAGAGATATCAAAAGTTGCGAGTAGAGATCTACTCAATTCAAGACATTTGACACGTATTCTTTTGGCAGGTTTCTGTTGGAACTGGGTGAGGGAGACTCTGAAGAAACTAAACCATATTTCTGGCAAATTTATCTTCAAATAATGCATTTCATGTTCTTTAGTAATTCGTTTTCTGTATGTTATTGACTAGTAAATGCTATACATATACATTCATTAGAGGCTTAGAGCTATGGGCATGTCAAACATGAGTTGTTTAAACCTTAGGGTTTAACAATTTAATGAAGTTGTCTTCAACTGAATGGACCATTTTTGTGCACTTGTTTGTAAGAATTTGGGGTAAACTTGTGACAGTGAGTTGAGATCTAATGGATATGTAACACTGGTTATATGGGTTACCAAAAAATGGTAGTTGCCTGTTTTGACCTATGATCAGCTGGCAACCTTTTCTTCATTCATTTCATTGCAGAGTCAGCTTGTAACACCATGGTCCTAAGTCTCATATTTTCCTTTCTCAAAGATAAATTATTTTGATATTTATTTATATGTTTATATCTGCTATAGGTTGGTGATGGGATGGTTAAGGTTCTTTGAAGCAGGACGGAAATTTGATTGCATAAATAGCCCCAACACTGTGAGAATGGGAGAACTGTCTCTAAGCTTTTGGCATCATTGTCTAAACATGGCAATATATAGATGTCTAATTCATGTTTTATATCCAAATGCAGGCCCACACAATTCCTGTTCTTGTTGAGGATGTTAAAGGTGAGTTAAGCAATATATAATAATCAATAAATATATAAACAATAAAATGATATCATCAGATATAAGCCTCCCTTGGTTATTACGTGCAGATCTAGTAAGCGTTGCCCACTACGTTCTTATTGTAGAGAAAGAAGCAGGTAAACTCTTTCTTTCAATAATCATGTTGTACTGAAGATGAATGGTCAAAATATTTGTAGATTAAATTTTCATTGTTGAATGATTGGCATAAATGAAGTTTTCCAGCGTTTAGCAAATGATAAGTTTTGCAGCAAAAACCGTTGCATTGTCATCACAGTAAGCGCAAACTTGGCTCACAGCACCTTTATTTAAATTGTTTAATATCTGTCTTAATTCTTATTAAAAATATCTCTTGTTCAGGGAAGAGGCTATCCAGATGTTTCCACAAGAAGGTGAAGGAAAAACTAAAACTAAAAATAGTGATAACAATAATACTAATAATAGTCCAACTGTCCTAGTATATAGAAGGAAATATTAAGAGTCCTTTGTATGGCAATATATGCCAGTTTGATGCTACAGGATCAGTCCATCTTTCTGCCTCTGTTAATTACTGGACATGTTACTCTTCAGGTTTTTGCGACTACTTGTTTACAAGTTATGTCTTCCTGCCTATTGCTTGGTTGATTGTGACCCATATGGCTTTGACATCCTGGCTACTTACAGGTTTGGTTCTATGGTATGGTTTTTACCTGTAGGTGTCCTAAAGTTTTCCACTCAGTAGACACACAAGTAGATTAACTTTCATTCATATCATCATTATGACATGAATCCTTTCCTGTGGAATCTGCTTCTTAGCAAATGGCCTATGATGCGAAATTTCTACGAGTACCACAGATCCAATGGCTTGGAGCTTTTCCTTCAGATTCTGAGAACTACAATCTTCCTCAGCAATGTCTCTTGCCTTTGACAATGGAAGGTGATACACTAATGATCGGTGGCTGACACCGGCACCCTCATAATTCCCGTAACACCCCAATCTCATATTGAGATATTTTGAGTATGATATAAAACAAGAGAAAATAGCAAGCCTTTCAAGTCAAAACAGTCAATACCTTCAGGTTAGGTGTGTTTCAACTTGCAAGGTATTGTGGGATTGGGGTGTTACAATGACATGTTTCGAGTTACATGTTCTTTTAATTTCCCCCTAGTTTGTTTTGAGATTCCAGTATTTCCTGTCTGCTAGATAAGAGGAGAACTGAAGTCATGTTACAGAGATGCTACCTTCACCAAGAAGTACCAGATTGGAGGTAGAATTTCCTAACATTTTCTCTTAAAACATGTATGCATAGTTTCTAATTCAACTATTAAATAAAGAAGAACGTTCTTGTTGCATGTTGAAGATTGGAACTAGAGTTGATGCTGCAAAAAGGAACCAAATTCGAGATCGAAGCCTTGTCAGTCCACTCACTTTCCTTCTTGTCTGAGGTCTACATTCCCTGTAAGATTCAAGAAATAACTTCTTTTTGTCACATTTGATACTTTGCAACTTCATTTAACTATGTGAGCTTATCACATAACTTTGAATTGAAGGGTATGTATTAAGTAGTTTCATTATCATTAGAAGAATTTGCCGTAAAACCAGGCCCTAATCATGCAAAGTCTGCAAAGGCCTTCTCAAAATATTATAAAGTTTGTACAATTAACCTTTTAAAAAACTTGTCGATTGAGCCTTAGTTCATTTGCAAAAGACTTTCATTGAAATGAAGTCTTACTTGATCTAGGTAAAAATCGTCTGCCTTTTTATCATGTCTTCTTTAGTGCCTTATTTTAAAATAACGGGTCTAAGATTCAAGGTTAGAAAACTAGGGTATGATGTACTTTAAGGTATATAATTTAGGGTTTAGATTGTGAAAATTAAGATTAGAGTTTAGAATTAAATTTTTAAATATTTTTAAGGTAGACCATAAAATAAAACATGATAATATTTTTTTTAGAATAGACTATAATTAAAGACATAATTAAATACATAAATTTTTTTTCATTAGATCTGGAGTTTCATTTTGGACACTCCTTAGGAGTAGTTAATTAACATTTATGGTGGTGGGTACATGTATAATAAATTTAATGGAGAATTTTGTTAGAAGAAACCCATTCAGTTTTGTTAGCATTTTCTCTTGAACATGTAGGGAATTGAAAATTTGCTATAAAATATAAATGATTCCATTAATGGGTTATTTTAATATTTGGGTTAGGCTTAAAACTTTTCCATGGGAGGAATGGTGGGTAGGTGTTCTGCCGACCTAACTTAACATAATTTTTAATCGACTCAAATTTAATTGAGAACCTGATCTCATTTCTACTCGAGTTAACATAATTTTTAAAATTTGCACGAAATATTTAATCTCATTGATTGAAAGAATAATTATTGTTCTTAGAGCTCATGGGTTCGAACACCAGTACTGTCAGTGATTGAGCGGTTAATGTCCAATGGTTAAGAGTATATACTCTAGAATAGATACTACTGTAATCACTGTAGCTAAATAAAAAAAATAAATTTAAAAATTTTATAAGTATTACTTTAAGTAAAGTATAAATTTATTAGAGATAGTGAGTAGAATGAAAATTAGATTAGATTTAATCTCATAACTCTAACATTTTATATATTAATTAAATACATGAATTCGATTCGATTAATTTTAAAATTTTATCTAAATCAATTTGACATAAACTTTTTTTAATATGATCCTTTTAGATCGAATCAAAACCTATTAAATACTATTTGTTTTTATGATCCCTAATTTAAGTTCCATTAAAAAATGGTCACGGGAAATTCTCAAAACTTTCATGTGATAATCATCCCTTTGCAACTGTGTGCCAACATTTCCCCATTCAATACCCCATGCTGGCATTAATATTGTTGATTCAACGACAAAATAATTATACATAAATTATAAATTTAATTTATGTAATCTAATTGAATCATTTTAATATTAAATTTGAGTTTTAAAAATAAAAATTTACAAAATACTAGATTAAAAACAACCAAGTTAACGAGGCATAAGCGTTTTGTGCAATTTTTTAATCATTCCTTATTAATGTCTTATTTTTTTTAGCCGTTTGTGACGTTGATCTTGTAAGTACTCGCTTGTGCACTCTTCTTCTTCCATTTAAGTTTAGGGAGGTTTTTTAACGAGGTATAAACGTGTATACTTCTTTACCCATAGAAAAAACAACCAAGTTAAAATAGTAGCTTTCATGGCATTAGAATAAAAAAAAAGTCAATTATGTAATTCATTGCAAGTGGACTGGGAAACATTTAAAAGATTCATTCCAATGGTGTTTTTAAATAAATGCATACATATCATTTTGATTTTGACTTTGTTGTATAACAAACAAAGGGGGAATTGGGAACAAATTATCTTTTCACACCCATAGAGGATTTTATTTTGAGTTTTGTTATTTACTCTATATTTGATTTAGGGTTAATGTGTGAAATTATGGGTATAATTAAATTGTGTTATTATTAATTTTTAATTACGATAAATTTGAGTTTGATTTTATAATTAATTATTTACTATCTGATTTGAGTTTAAACAAAAATCACCTTTTAAGTTTAAACTCGAGTTTAGATGTAATTAAACTATTTTAAATTTGTTTAAACTTATTAATAATTTTTTTATTAAAATTTAAACTCAAATTTGATTAAACTCATTTATATGAAATAATATGTATAGTAAGAATTGTAATGTAACTTAATAATGTAAAATGTAATTATTTTTTTTTTAATTAGGTTTATGAACCGAGTTCTTTAATTAGGCTTGATCGATAACTTGATCTATTTGAGTTCAACTCGAAAAGTCTTACCTTATCCAAAGTGTAGTAATAGAAGAAAAAAATCAACAATTTTTTTAAATATAATATTTATTTTAAAAAAATAAATTTAAATATTTATATAATATATATTATTAAAAGATTTTAAAAATATTAAAATGGGCCTATGGCAGCAAAAACATGTTATCCAGAGAGCCCATGGACGTAAAAGTCCTATCAAAACGAGTGATGGACTCAGCTCAGCTGCCTCAATTTCCAAAGCTACAAAAATATTGTCTCTTTAATTTTCCATTTTTAATTAATTTAGCTTCTCTTCTCCGACCATTTTTCTTCTGTTTTTTCATCTATCACCAGCAGCTGCATGCCAAAACTTTGCAACTTCCGAACTACTTATCAGAATGTCCATTGTTGGCTCTCTCTTTTCACTGTTTTCCCCTTCATCTTTTCTCACTTCTCTTAGCCTCCACTTTCTCTTGTTCCTCTCATCTAAGCAGAGGCAAAGTCTTCAGCTTTCTCCTCTTTCTTGAACCCTTTGAAAAAGCCTGAATTTCCCCAAAGGATCCTTTGTTTTGATGCTGAATACTGCATGTTTGGGTGTAAAGGAAAGTGCCCATTTCCCTTTTTTCATTGATGATTCTCTTGGTTCAGTCAGTCAAAGCCATACGTTGGCCCCTTTTGGTTCTTTCAAGCTTGGGCTTTAGTTTTCTCGAGTTTGTCTCTGATCTACTTGCAGATCTTCGAGGCTTTGCACTTTCTGGGTTCTGGCCAGTTTTTCCTAATTCCCCTCTCTCGTTTGGTACAATTCTTTGAGAATTCAGCTGGGGATTCATGGTGGCATCTTTTGGGGCGGGTTAATGTATGTTAGCTGTAGCTTTAATTGAATACAAAAAAAGTTTCCCTGTTGTTCATTTTGATGGTGACCAAGTCAGCTGGATGTTTTCTGTGAATCTATTGCTGGGTAGTTGTAGTTTCTGATCTTAAGATTATAGGACAGTCAAACTTTTAGCTTCTGTGAATTTTAGTCTGTTTTTTGTGAGATATCTAGCCCTTGTTCTTCTTCCCCCTAATCATTCCACTTTTTGACAGTTTTAGAGGGATCGTTTAAGCTTGTTTCCATTTTTCAAGCCTTTTCTGTATGATGGTATGGTGATTGTGTTATTGGCATCTTTAGCTATGTGAATAGATAAAGTATACTCCGTATTGTAAATCTCCTCTTGGTGCTTTATGCAAAAATGTCTGGAAATAGCCATTGTTTTGTCGAGTGGAAGGAGGAGTTTATTTCACAGGAGCGCGGTAATCGCGTGGTTCACTATTTCTTGAAGGATTCCTCTGGGGAATCCATCCGTTCTGTTATTGGCACTGAGAGGAGTGTTAGGCACATGTTTTATATTGTTGCTGAGGAGTTTGTGAGGGCCTATGGGGATGAGCATTCAATTCATGCTGGTTTCAAATGGAGGTCAAGAAGAGAGGTTGTGGATTGGCTTACTTCTATGCTCTCGAAGCAGCAGGGAGATCGATCTAGTATGTGTTGGACCCTTTTTGGACTTTGAGTTCTGTTATTTTCTTGGCATCACAAGATGATATAATTAACAATGTACTTATTAATTATACCTTGGAAAAATATTTAGGATTCAGAACAAAACTAAACTTTGTTTTCAGGCATAAGAAAAGTTTAACGATTAGGCTTTTCCTGAATATTGGAAGTTTAATGATGGATTTGAGGTCTTGTATGATTGCTTTTGCCACCATCACATACTTTTTAAACATGATCATCGTTCTTCCATTTTAACCTAAAATTATAATCTGTTGAGCTGCTTAGTTTTTGATGGTCTCGTTGTTCCTACCATTTATGGTTTAAGCAATAAATCATGCCGAGTCATTAATCTTTAGATTCCATGTCTCCTTGGAAAGAAAACAATATGCTGAACGTCGCTGACAATTACAGTTTTATATCTTCAATGATAGAGTCTCCAAAACATGATGAACTGCTGGCTTTGCGGTCTCCTGATTGTGCAATGATTGAGATTAGTGCTCAGAAGGTCCTAGGACAGAGTGATATGGTATATCCTCTTGATTTTCTATCAGTTCAGTTCCTTATTCTTTCTTTGATTTTCTCTGACGTTGATTTGTGTATTACAGAGCCATTTTTCGAGAAATTTGAATGGACACAATTCAGATATTGTATGGTCAGGCTCTGCATGGACTTGTGGCAAACATCTCAAACATTTCCCAGCATTTTGCCGCAGTGGAACTACTATAGCGGTAAGTATCAATATACAAAGAAACAGAAAGGTGGCTAGGATTTGGGATGCTGGATTCGTATAAATGTAATTAAAGACATAGATCTACTTGGCTAAACTCTAATCACATGGCAACACATGATCATATTTCATAACATCAATTTGTGGACACAGAAAAAAACCTGGTGCAACTGAAACAAATGTCTACAGTTGGTGAAGTGCTTTGATATAATTAGTTGCATATGACCGCAATTATGTAATTAGTAATATGATGCCGGCTCATCCTTATTCATATGCAAGGAAGCATAACTTTTGGGCCCTGATGTGTTTTAGCAATATCATTGATTCATTGACTCTTATATCTGCTGACATATTTCCTTTCAATCTGATGCTCAGGTTCAATCTTTTGTCTTTGTCATGGCTAAAGGAGAGAATCACTATCTTGCTTACTTGGAAGACATGTACGAGGACAAGCGTGGGCAGAAGAAGGTTAAAGTGAGGTGGTTTCACCACACTAAGGAAGTTAAGGGTGTCATTCCTGTAAGGAATCCTCACCCAAAAGAAGTTTTCATCACTCCTTATTCACAAGTCATTAGTGCAGAGTGTGTTGATGGTCTTGCAAGTGTCTTAACCCGTGGACACTATGAGAAATGTGCAGCTGTTTTCCCTGATGCTTTATTAGCTAGAGCTCATGTATGCTCTAGGCAGTTCAGAAGTAATAAAGTGAAGCCGTTCGATTTGAGTAAATTGCGTGGTTATTTTGATCAACCGATTCTCTCATGTTTAAGTTCCAGTTTGTCCTCAGAACCTGACTCCACAAGCCATGGCCTAAATGAAGAAGATGATGAAGAACTAAATGCTGGTGTAAATGTAAAGCTGGGAAATAAGAGGTCCAGAACCAATAGAAGCAGTCAGAGGTTTGTGACAGATAATTCAGGAAACAGGATTTCTAGTAATCACTTGGTGTCTTATGAAACTTCAAGCAAGAAAATAAAATATGCTTTGTCTGGAAAGAGATTGCTCTCCCTCAAGCATGCTGCGAGTCAATATAGGCATGGGTCACTTTTCAAGGTTGATGAAAAGATAGAGTTGTTGTGCCAAGATAGTGGAATCCGAGGCTGTTGGTTCAGATGTACAGTTTTACAAGTATCAAAAAAACAGATGAAGGTCCAATATGATGACGTGGAGGATGAAGATGAATATGGTAATCTTGAGGTATGTTTTAGTCATTTTAAAACCTTGTATTGGTTTTATCCCTTTGCCTATCTGTAAAACTGAACCTCTAGTTTAGTTATGCTAGGCTTTACATTGGATTCAATTTTATTTCTTTCCTCATAAATAATTTTGTAGGAATGGATCCCAATTTGCAAGCCTGCTATGCCTGACAAACTTGGCATGAGGTACTCAAGCCGGCAAACAGTAAGGCCTACTCCTCCTAACTCTCGCAAAGAACTTGCTTTGGAGGTTGGGGTTGCTGTTGATGCATGGTGGAGCGATGGCTGGTGGGAAGGGGTTGTAACTGGGTTTAACAGCAGTGGTGATGACAATGTGCAAATTTACTTTCCTGGTCTGTTTACTTTGAACTATAAATGTTGCATTTCTTTCTTGGTTATTGTGATCCTATTGGTGCGTGGTTTTTTCCCATTTCAAATAATTATTCTTATGGTTTTAGGTGAGAATTTGTTCCTGAACATGCACAAAAAGGATATAAGAATTTCCAGAGATTGGGATGGGGACCGCTGGATTGATATTGAGGCCAGACCAAATATACACTCTTTGATATCTGATGCTATTAGCCCAGATATGGACACAAAAATTTTCATGTCAACTTCTATCATGGATGCAAAGGTTGGTGTCGGCACAATTCCAGTTGAAGCTGTTGCTGCCAAAACTATTGCTGAAGCGGAAAAGCCGGAATTAGCTTCTCAGGACCGTTCTGACAACCTCATAGAAGAAACTGGTAGTAAGGAGCTTGCATCATGGAACGGTGAAAAGGATGGGGATGCCAGTCATGGCAAGAAGTCTCCACCATCAGAAAATGGGAAAATTGCTACTGCCAATGATAAATTAAATTGCGTGGATAATGAAAACAACATCATCAACAACAACAACAGTAATGATGATAAGGAAGACAAATTAGAGGTGGAAAAAGACATGGAGCAGAACTGTAAAAGTAAGGAACTCATGGAAGTGAGAATCTAGAATGTTTCTGATGGGATAGATTCTTTTTTTAATGGGGATGTTGGTACTAATGTCAACTAACATGATTTCAGTTTTAAGTTCAGACCTACTGTAAATAGTGATGCAGGCATAGCACGAAAGCCGCTGCCATTTGTCATGTTTGACTTGGTGGCCTTGGTCAGTGTACAGAAACAAGGTTAGCATTCTGTGGTTTTTGTTGTAGTAATTGTATCTGAAATAGGATTTGAATTTAAAGATCTTTGGTTAGGTGATCGTCTAAAACTGAGTTTTAGTTTTTCTCAAGTTTCTTAGTCATGGACTCTGCTTGTCTCTTGTAACCCCAGATCTCTGTCCTCATGTAATGAGAATTATCATATTTTCGTGAGTTTTTTCTTGCTTGTAAAGCCTAAAAAACTATTGCTTTACAATGCAATGTTGTAGTAAAATATAACCATTTAAGGAGCATATAGTGAAGAAATAAAAACAGTTTGGTTTTACTATTACCGTCTTCCATTCTAGTGTGCTATACATACATTTCAAAGAATATATTGCTGATATTGTTTAATTTAACCCTGTTTAAATCAGAAGCTGTAAAAGTTTAGCAAAGTTATGGGAGGGATGGCTTGGTGAAGATTGAGGGAAGAATTATAGTCTCAGCCATTGTGTTCCATCTATAAATTTCTTGTCCAGAAATGGTTTTGCTTCCTCAAAGTTTAATTTCTTTGACCATGGCACCCGCCCGGTTGTATTTGCTCCTCCTCCCCGGCACTGGTATTCCCCGAATAATGTGGTCCTTCATATGCAGAAAATGAAGTATATGTATATGCATCAGATTTCTGCATTTAAGTTTGATTAGCAAATTATCAAAACCATTTTAGGAATGAGGATTTTACTTTTGCCTTGAAGGGTCGTTCCAGTCGTTCCATCCAGCAGGATTTATGATATTGTCAAAGTAACAGTTAGAATAGATGGCTCTTGAATAATTTCCCCAAGCTCTTCCCAAGTAAATTCTGCCAGTTCCATTGATTTTGCAGTTTACAAATGAAAACCCCGTCTCATCAGTCGGTGAATCCCTGCGGTGAGCCGCAATTGCACCGGACCTTACAGCAGTGGACTCGATTACACAATCCTGTTTCAAAGAATCTAGCCTTGAGTATCATAGTTATCAACTGAATCTGCTGACCTCGAAAGGAAAGTAAATATTTTACCTGATACAGTGATCTCGATTTACCGAAGATGAAGTCGACACTGCCTCGAATATGGGACTGGTAAAAGTAATGAGATCCACTTTCATCCAAGAGCGTGTCCTGTGTCCCAACAACCTTGACCTTGTAGAACATTGCCTTGTCACCTGAAATCCTCAGGGCAACAGCTTGCATTCCAGGCTCTCCAGGAGTCTGTATTACAGTATTCTGCAGCAAAGCATCGGTTCGGGTTACCACAGTTCTAACATGCTGAAACGAGCTTTTTCCCTGGTTTTTGAGAATCAAAAGAGATTGGTCATCACCTCAAATGTGATATCAGTTGCACAAAAGTAATCAGATAAAATTGTGACAGAGGCTGATCTGTAAGTTCCCAGACTAGTTCCATTGCTATCTTTATCGGAAGCTTTGTCGCCCCAAGAAATTATGGTGTTCGACATTTGGCCGGCATTCCCAACAAATGATATATATGCCTTGCTCTTTGGGACAGTTACTTTCTCCCTGCAAAAATGATCAACATTAGCCAAACAAGTGACAGAAAAGAGAAGAAGAAGCACTCCCATGATCATGAATATTAACTGTCGAGTTTCATCCATCGAAATCGAAGTGCAGGCCTTACAGTTACACATACAAACCTGTAAGTTCCAGGAAGGATAAAAATCTTAACTCTCCGAGTATTATTTTCCGGAACCATATCGATCGCTCCTTGAACAGTGACAGAATCTGCTTCACCATTCTTGCTAACCACGATAACTCTGGTTCGATTACGATTAGCCCTCGAATCACTCAACTTTATTTGATGTTCATCCACTTTTATGTCATCCCAACTGATGAAGTTCTTCACATGCACATCATTAGTCATCGAAAAAACAACTCGAAAACCACATAGGACAGCACACGCAACCATAACCAAGGAGCAACAGCACCCGTAGTCCATAACTCAAGATTCTATCAAAGCTCTGACAAACCAAAACCCAGAAACCGAGACAATCCCATGTTTTTTTCAGTAACCAGACTTTATACTAGTGTCTGAAGTTGAAAGAGTGTGAAAGAGGTGAGAATAATAAATAAAAGGAGCGTCAAGGAGTGTGCAAGAGTCATCTGCAATTGCAGAACTCAAAAACTACAGCAGCAAGAGAATTAAAGCTAGCAAGAATCATTTAAGAACTGAAATTAAACTTAAGTATGATCATAAAAGAACAAAGTACCAAGAGAGGGGATAAGTTTAAAGCTGTAAATAATGGAGACAATCCTATTCATAATCAAGAAGGAAGTCCATGAGAGTTTTGTGCATGACCAAAATGAAAGAAGAAAAAAGAAGTTAAAAATGGAGTCTTTAAAGTGCGTTAATTGGGAGCTTGTTTATTGAACATGGAGAAGGTGGTTTCTTTGATAAGTAGTTAAAAGAACCAGCAGTTTTATGCATCTTGTAGCTGAAAACTGAAATGGGAAACACTAATGAGATTTTCATAAAATTTATGTACTAACATTAAAAAAAATAAATTTAAAATTTATGATTACGATTCAGTATGAAAAGTTTAGGATACAAATTTTAGTTTTTAGGGTTTAATAGTTAGAGTTCAAGGTTAGAGAGAATAATAAGGTTCAGAGAAAAAAATAAGAATTAATGTTTATAGTTTAATTTTTAAGGTTTTGAGTTTAAGATTTAAAGTTTAAAACTTAGAGTTATAATTTAAAATTTATTTTTTTAATATTAATATAGATAAAAGCACTAAAAAGATCAGATAATTTTTATTCAATAAGTTTAAAAAGTTAAGTGTAAAACACTTATTTTTACATTATAAAATAATTATTAATTAAATTTAAAAATTATTATTAAATATAAATAATTTAAACATTACTATTTAAATCGATTTTATTATTAAAAAAACGATTTTAAATATTTGGGCTTTCCATTAGGCCCAGAAAAATCTTATCAAAAGCAGAAGAAAGGAGAGAGCGAATGGCTCCTTTGGTTTTGGATAACGCTGGGACTTCTGCAATGGCGATAGCATCAATCTCTTCAACTCTAATTCCTTCTTTAACAATCCAAAACGCTTCTTCTCCAAACCCAAAGCTCACTTTTCTTTCTCCTTCTTCACCATTTTCTTTTAACCATTTGAAGCTTCGCAAGAACGCCCTTCAACTTTCACAATCTCCCACCAAGCTTTTTGCCGCCCCCGAATCTTTGGAAGAGACACCCGAGGTTTGGAAAATATGCTTCCTTTTTCATGTTTTCTTTTCTTTTAAGAAACGTTAAGAACTTTGGACTTTAGATTTAAGCTTTTGTGTTGCATTTTGAGCTTGTTCTGTAACTGCTATAATCAAATTTGAAGCCCCCAGAAACCAAAAAATTGAGCTTGGTTTGAAATTCAATTCCTTTTTTGTGTGCGCGTGCGTTTGAATTTAGTTTTTTTTTTTTTTTTAATTTTTGGGTTTTGTAGGTAGGGAATTCTGAGATTCCCAGTTCTTCATTTGGTGCAGAAGCTGACAAGGTACATTTCGAGCTGTGTTTAAGTTTGTGAAACTTGTTTAAAACTTTAATATTATGTTTAGCACCGAAGTTCATATTAGTTATGGAGTTAACCTTGTTGTTTAGCTTTTCCGTGACACCAAAATTGAGTTGTGTATGTTTTCAAAACTCAACAGAACAGAAGATACAATAATATCAGATGTATGGATATGATTCCATGGATGCTACTAGGAAGATTAAGTGACAAATTTTAACCCCTTTTTTCCCTTTGTTCTATTTCTATAGTAATCTCTGGCTCGATGAGGGATAATTGGTGCATTCTCTTCATCATTGCCAACATGTTTTTACATGTGTCAAATGGTTTCTTTTGTTACTCTGAACAAAACCGCAGCCGGCACCGGAAACTTGTAAAACTTCAAATAATATGTTTTTAGTGCTGTCCTCCCTTTGTAGAATGGTGATGGTCAAGTATACTGTTGATTAGACATGAGTTCATCGTTGCCAGATGGGCATCTACCTGCTCCTCGTGATGTATGGTTAGATATGTTTTCATTATCAAACAGTACGAGGGGGAACAAATCTTTGAGTGGTCTGCGGTTTGGTATTCTACCTTGAAGTTTATTGCCTGTTTCATGTTAAGAACCTGAAATGCTTCTTTGGAGGAAAATGGCATGTGGTTTATTTAAGGGATTCCCAATGGCTGATAACAAATCTGAATTACTTGATACCGGTATCTTGTTTTCTGTTGGTTCTGTAGGAATATGGAGACTGACATTCTCATTTGTTGTCACAGGCAGCACCTAAGCAGAAGATTAGAATTAAACTTCGGTCATACTGGGTTCCCTTAATCGAGGACTCTTGCAAGCAGATAATCGATGCTGCTAGGAATACCAATGCCAAGACCATGGGTCCGGTGCCGTTACCGACCAAGAAGAGGATCTATTGTGTCCTTAAATCCCCTCATGTGCATAAGGATGCAAGGTTCCACTTTGAGACCCGGACACACCAACGCCTTATCGACATTCTCTACCCTACGGCACAAACAATTGATTCTTTGATGCAGCTTGACCTTCCTGCTGGGGTGGATGTGGAAGTCAAGCTCTGAAGAAGTCAGTGTTAACTTAAGCTAAATTTTGTACAAGTTGCAAAAGATGTCACTTTATTAGGATCCAATTCATTTCTTTCCCTGTTTTATCATTGTTGGTAAAAAATTTAAACAGATTTCTGCAACTTTTTCCTTTTCATGAATGGAGTAAATTGGATTGAGCCTTGTAGCATCCAAATATCAGTTTGTTTCAGCTGTATGAGATTTCATGTCCTTAAGTAATGCTAGATGTTCTAATCTTGGTATTGTAAATATAATAAGTTAAATTAGGAAGGTTGTTCTTATAACAGAGTTTTAAGGTATCCAATATGATTAATCGAGTAATAAATCAAATATCGATGATTAAACCTTAAAAACATTTCATATTTTATAAATGGGTGGACAATATACCTTCATTTTTTGTATTTTTAAGTAATTAATTGATTCTTTTTGTTGATGAGTGTTCGAATTTATATATTTTTTTATTAATAATTATTTCCCATTGTCGATTTGATATTACTAATTTGGTTCTATTTTGATCATTTTCAGTGTAGGAACTTATGTTTCAGAACCAACAGAAAATAGTGAATTCTGCATTTTTTTTTTATGACTGAAGTCGCACGACGCTTTTCGATCTGGCAGATTTGGATTATCCAGTCAGCAAAAGTTTCTAGAAGATAGTCCAGTCATATATTCTAGAAGGATGAATGGATTATTTGAGAATTATCTTGAAGATTTATCTTAGGAATTTAAATTTTAAATTTTAGAACATTTATCTTTATCTTTATCTTTTTTATTTTTTTTAAATTTTGAATTGTTACATTTTTAGGGTTTTAGAATAGTATAAATACCCATAGAGGTAAAGCTTGAGATGTACTTCAATTTTCACTTTCTCTCTTGAGTAATAAAAGTTCTCTCTGGTTCTTTTAATCTTCTTTGAGTTTTTTTATTTCTTTTCTTCTAGAAAATGCTAAGTATGACCTCATTCATGCTTGGCTAAACTTTTATTTAGCCGAAAGCTAGTGACGACTCAATCCATATTGTGAGAATCGTGAAGCGCTTAATTCCTTCGGATAACATTCTTGATTTTCTAAAATCAAGGATAGACAATCGGCTTTTCCTTTAATGATCTCGACGCCTTCATTTCAAAAAGTGCACGTTGACTTGAAGATTGTTTAGATCTATCGTTGGGAAGAAAAATCGGCTGGTAGCAAATTTGGCTTCCTGTGAACAAACTTGGTGGCGGTCCACTAAGGGAAATCAAGATCGGGTTCGATTCTCTGTGAGACGCTATAACTCGAGTCAGGCTTTTCCAGTGCTTAAAGTTGTATTGGCGCTAACGGCGATAGGCGTGGTTAGTCCAGCAAAGACCGAATTCCGGAGATAGACTTGGGAATATTGGTTTACCGAAGAGAGAAGCAAGTTATAAGGGTTGAGCCTTGTAGACTGTAACTGGCATGGATCTTGAAGTAAAATCTATTTCGATGATCAATTTGGAATTGAGGCGAAACAAAGCTTGAGGCTATATCCTTTAAATTTATTACTTCAAATATTTATTTTCATTTAATTTTAGCTATTATTAGATTAATATTATTTTTGGTTTTATAATATCAAACCCTCATTTTCTAATTTTTTTTTTTTGAAACAGGATCAATTCAATTCAACGTTGGAAATTTCTTAGTCCCTGTGGATCGACCCTACTTTCTTTATACTATTCTTTTATTTAATTTGAGAAATAAGAATTATTTATTTGACAATTCGACGCTTGTCAAATTGGCGCCGTTGCCGGGGACTTCGGTAAAATTACTAATATTGTTTTGTTTTGATCTATGACCAGGTCACTTCCGGGAAAACTAGTAGATTACGAACCCGAGATCGAAGCTCTTGCCTGGAGGCTGCGTGGAGAGACCCTTAGACGCAGAAGGTTGAATCGAGACCTTCAACCAAATCCTGATTTTGAGGAAATTTCTTACACCGAGGAGTTACTTACTTCTGACGACGAAGGATCAGAACAAATGGCTGAACAAACAATTCGAGAGTTAGCTGCAGCACCTGATGAACAACAACCACTGTGTATCACGTTTCCAAATGGCGAAACACCATTTGAACTTAAAACTGGTTTGATACATTTACTTCCAACTTTTCGCGGCTTGCAGAATGAAAATCCACACAAGCATTTAAAAGAGTTTCATATGGTTTGTCTGAGTATGAAACCGCAGGGAGTATCCGAAGATCAAATAAAACTTCGTGCATTTCCTTTTTCTTTAGCCGACGCGGCAAAAGATTGGTTATTTTATTTACCTCCTGGTTCAATAAATACCTGGACTGACATGGCACGAATATTTCTTGACAGGTTCTTTCCTGCAGCGAAAGCAAGTGAATTAAGGAGAAGCATTTTGGGGATCCGACAGAAAGATGGAGAATCTTTATATGACTACTGGGAGCGATTTAAAAAACTTTGTGCCAGTTGTCCACAACATGGACTAACCGAGCAGACTCTCCTCCAATACTTCTACGAAGGATTGCTTCCAATGGAGATGAAAATGATCGACGCAGCTAGTGGGGGGGCTTTCGTGAATATGACTCCCACTACAGCTAGGAATCTCATTTCAACCATGGCTGCCAATGCACAACAATTTCGCTCAAATGAACCTGTTAGACGGGTTCATGAGATAAGTACTCCTTCAATTGAAGAAAAAATTGATAAACTTACTAATATAGTTCAAACTTTGTTCGCAGGAAAAATAACCCAAGCTCGCCTATGCGAAATTTGTACCATGTCAGACCATCCTACGGATTGTTGTCCTATGCTTCAAGAAGATACTACTGCCCAAGTAAATGTTGTTGGAAACTTTCCAGGACCTCCCCAGAGACGATATGATCCTAATGCCAACACCTATAATCCGGGATGGAAAGATCATCCAAACCTCAACTATGGAACTAATATGAGACCAAACCAAGTATACCAACCGAAACCCCCAATACATCAACAATATCAACCGTCGAAACCTTCTTTAGAATCTATCGTTGAACGGTTGGCATTATCCCAAGAGAAATTCCAAAACCGTACCGAAGCTCATTTGCAAGAACTAGACAAGCAAATGAGTCAACTTGCTCAAACTATGGGACGTTTGGAATCACAAGGAAAATTGCCTTCATAGACCGAGCCAAATCCACGACAAAATGTAAGTGCAATCACCTTGAGAAGCGGTACTGTTATCGAACCTAAGGAAAATGTCACGTTACCTCAGAAAGAGAAGGAAGATAAATCACAAGCCACCCTTACACCATCTCCTTATGCTGTTCCGCCTCCTTTTCCATCAAGGCTAGTAAAACGCGACAAACAAGCCGAAGAGAAAGAGATCTTTGACGTCTTCTCAAAGGTAGAAATAAACATACCCCTTCTTGATGTAATTCGAAAAGTACCGAAATATGCTAAGTTTTTAAAAGATCTCTGCACAAATAAAAGGAGACTTACCGGTAATGAGAAAGTTAATTTGGGTGAAAATGTTTCGGCTGTTATTCAACGTAAAATCCTGCCTAAATACAAAGATCAAGGTATGTTTGCCATTCCCTGTAAAATTGGTAAAATAGGTATTAAGCGAGCTATGTGCGATCTTGGTGCTTCTATAAATGTCATGCCACTATCTGTTTATAACTTACTTAGTGCTGAGCCTTTGAAGGAAACAGGTGTAACAATTCAGCTCGCCGACAGGTCCGTTGTTTACCCTGAAGGAGTTCTTGAAAACGTTTTCGTAAAGGTAAATGATTTAATTTTTCCAGCAGACTTCTATGTTATCGATATGGAAGATGACCGAACCAACATGTCATCCGAAATTTTACTTGGAAGACCCTTTCTAAGTACAGCGCATGCAAAAATTGATGTGAGGAGTGGAATCCTTACAATGGAGTTCGATGGTGAGGTTGTCAAATTTGATGTTTATAAAGCAATGAAGTATCCAGAGACTGTGGCTAATATTAGTTTTATTGATGTTATTGAGCCTACTATTGAAGAATTTTTTGAATTTAATTTTATAGATGATATGTGCAGGGAGTTGGAAGACTTTGAGGAAGATATCAGAGAGTTTGATGAATTTTTTTCAATTAGTTCTGATAAATGCCTTACCTCAAATAAAACTAAAATTTTGCCTTCTATTTTACAGGCACCTAAGGTCGAATTAAAACAGTTACCGGAACACCTTAAATACGCATTTTTGGGAGATAACGCCACGTTACCGGTCATCATATCGAACAAGCTTTCAATGGAGGAAGAAGAAAATTTAGTCACAGTTTTGAAAGCTTACAAAGAGGCAATTGGGTGGACTATAGCCGACATTAAAGGGCTTAGTCCATCGACTTGTATGCACAAAATAAAGGTGGAAGAAGGAGTCAAACCAACCCGAGAATGTCAGAGACGCCTAAATCCTCCAATGATGGAAGTGGTAAAAAAAGAAATTCAGAAACTTTTAGATACCGATATGATCTATCCAATATCTGACAGTAGTTGGGTAAGTCCTATCCATGTGGTTCCAAAGAAAACTGGAGTCACGGTAATTGAGAATCCTGAAGGTGAACTTGTTCCTACACGAGTCCAAAACGGGTGGAGAGTTTATATCGATTATAGAAAATTAAACGCTTTAACAAAAAAAGATCATTTTCCACTTCCATTTATTGATCAAATGATAGAAAGGTTAGCCGGAAAATCTCATTATTGCTGTCTTGATGGATTTTCAGGTTTTTTCCAAATTCCTGTGGTGCCCGAAGATCAAGAGAAAACCACCTTTACGTGTCCATTTGGTACGTTTGCATATCGACGTATGCCGTTTGGGCTTTGCAATGCACCAGCCACATTTCAAAGATGTATGGTAAGTATATTTTCTGATTACATCGAAAAAGGGATCGAAGTGTTCATGGATGACTTCACGGTTTACGGTAATTCCTTTGGTGAGTGTTTAGTAAATTTAACAAAAATACTTAAGCGATGTCTAGAATTTAATCTTGTATTAAATTATGAAAAGTGTCATTTTATGGTTGAGAAAGGTTTGATTTTAGGCCATATTGTTTCATCTAATGGTATTACTGTTGATAAAGCTAAGGTTGATGTTATTCGCTCACTTCCATACCCCACAAATGTGAGGGAAGTTCGCTCATTTGTTGGACATGCAGGTTTTTATCGTAGATTTATTAAAGATTTTTTCAAGGTGGCGCAACCACTTTGCAACTTGTTACAAAAAGATAAAACCTTCGATTTCAATTCTGAATGTAAACGTGCCTTCGACATCCTTAAAGAAAAGTTAGTTTCGGCACCCATAGTCCAACCACCAAATTGGGAGTACCCTTTTGAGGTTATGTGCGACGCAAGCGATTGGAGTGTAGGAGCGGTTCTTGGACAAAAGATAGGGAAAGAATCACACGTCATATCATATGCATCCAAAACTTTGGATACAGCGCAACGAAATTATTCTACAACAGAAAAAGAATTGTTTGCAATTGTTTTTGCTTTAGAGAAATTTCGTTCATATCTTTTGGGAACTAAAATAATTGTTTATTCTGATCATGCAGCTTTGAAATATTTGTTAAGCAAGAAAGAAGCAAAACCGCGACTAATCCGTTGGATTTTACTCTTACAAGAGTTTAATCTGGAAATCAAAGTGGCTTGGACCTTTCACTATAACTAAAGTGTTTCCTCATGGTGCAGTCGAAATTCAAGATGATAAGGGGGTTTGTTTTAAAGTTAATGGTCAAAGGTTAAAGACGTATTATGAGAATAATCAAGCTTGCTTGATCGAAGAGATAATTTTAGAAGAACCTGTGGTCTAAATCAGGTCGTCGAGCTAAACGACGTTAAACAAAGCGCTCAATGGGAGGCAACCCATTTTTTATTTTTTTTCTTCTTTTATTTATTTTTATTATTATTATTATTTTTTTCTCATCTAATTTATTTTCAAATAAATTTACACAGAATTTTCTCCAGATTTGAATGGCTTTGTCGTGCATGAAATTTGGAAAATTGCAAATGGCCTCCAAAGTTGTCGACAACTAAATTTACTTTAGACACGGGGAGTATCTCTATTCTTTCTCTTGTACTTTAATTTTCATATTGAGATAATATGCTTAAAGTGAGGGGGAGTGGTTATATTTCTCCTTACTTGTTCATGTTAGTTTGAAGGTATATTTTAAGTTCTTACGATTGTTGTTTATCTGGGTTGACTTGTTAGTTTTTATCATAATCCCTTGTTTACAAGCTTGAATTAATTTTGTTATGCATGGATAATTAACTTGAAGATGATTAGATGTTTTGGTAAAAGTTTTTAACCTTATGGTATAATTGTTAGTGTTGCTTAAATATGAGTTTGTGCTTGTTTTGTTAATAATGATGTTATCTTCAGGTGCATGATTATTTTTTTTGAGACGATTGTGAGTGGTAGATCGTTTGAATGTGATCGGATTAGAGAATCGGGGCGAGGTACTTGGGTTGTCATCTCGTTTCCAGTTCAAAGATTCGGTGACGAGTCGAGACTACAGAGTTAGAGTTAATGAGAGTAGCGCTAAAAAAAGAAAAGGAAAAAATGTCCTTTGAAAAAAGAAAATAATAAAGCGCTTGAAAAAAATAAAAAAAGAGAAAAATAATCTCTTTCAAAAAAAAGAAAAAAAGAGAGTGATATAAAAGGGGAGGAAAATAAAACTCACACTCCGCCAATCGTTATTCATGAAGGATCTAAACTTGATTTGATTTCGTCTCACAAGCAAATAGCAAAAGCTCTGCATATCTACCTTTTATTCATTTGGTTAATTATTGTTTATTGAAATATCATGTCACCTTTATTTGGTTGTCTTGTCTAACTTCTTTAATTCATGCATGTACATGGGATTTGACATAAACTTTTTGAGTGAATTTTGATAAGTGACGAAAATGAGAATTTGAGTATGCTTGAGGACAAGCATTGAATAAGTGAGGGGGAATTTGATGAGTGTTCGAATTTATATATTTTTTTATTAATAATTATTTCCCATTGTCGATTTGATATTACTAATTTGGTTCTATTTTGATCATTTTCAGTGTAGGAACTTATTTTTCAGAACCAACAGAAAATAGTGAATTCTGTATTTTTTTTTATGACTGAAGTCGCACGACGCTTTTCGATCTGGCAAATTTGGATTATCCAGTCAGCAAAAGTTTCTAGAAGATAGTCCAGTCATATATTCTAGAAGGATGAATGGATTATTTGAGAATTATCTTGAAGATTTATCTTAGGAATTTAAATTTTAAATTTTAGAACATTTATCTTTATCTTTATCTTTATCTTTTTTATTTTTTTTAAATTTTGAATTGTTACATTTTTAAGGTTTTAGAATAGTATAAATACCCATAGAGGTAAAGCTTGAGATGTACTTCAATTTTCACTTTCTCTCTTGAGTAATAAAAGTTCTCTCTGGTTCTTTTAATCTTCTTTGAGTTTTTTTATTTCTTTTCTTCTAGAAAATGCTAAGTATGACCTCATTCATGCTTGGCTAAACTTTTATTTAGCCGAAAGCTAGTGACGACTCAATCCATATTGTGAGAATCGTGAAGCGCTTAATTCCTTCGGATAACATTCTTGATTTTCTAAAATCAAGGATTGGCAATCGGCTTTTCCTTTAATGATCTCGACGTCTTCATTTCAAAAAGTGCACGTTGACTTGAAGATTGTTTAGATCTATCGTTGGGAAGAAAAATCGGCTGGTAGCAAATTTGGCTTCCTGTGAACAAACTTGGTGGCGGTCCACTAAGGGAAATCAAGATCGGGTTCGATTCTCTGTGAGACGCTATAACTCGAGTCAGGCTTTTCCAGTGCTTAAAGTTGTATTGGCGCTAACGGCGATAGGCGTGGTTAGTCCAGCAAAGACCGAATTCCGGAGATAGACTTGGGAATATTGGTTTACCGAAGAGAGAAGCAAGTTATAAGGGTTGGGCCTTGTAGACTGTAACTGGCATGGATCTTGAAGTAAAATCTATTTCGATGATCAATTTGGAATTGAGGCGAAACAAAGCTTGAGGCTATATCCTTTAAATTTATTACTTCAAATATTTATTTTCATTTAATTTTAGCTATTATTAGATTAATATTATTTTTGGTTTTATAATATCAAACCCTCATTTTCTAATTTTTTTTTTTGAAACAGGATCAATTCAATTCAACGTTGGAAATTTCTTAGTCCCTGTGGATCGACCCTACTTTCTCTATACTATTCTTTTATTTAATTTGAGAAATAGGAATTATTTATTTGACAATTCGACGCTCGTCATTTGTCCTTGTGGTGGCCATCATCATCGCCCTCCATTGTATTGGAATAAAAATGGATGGATACAATCTCCATGATCTTCTCCATAGATAACTTTAGATTACACTCTAACTCTGAGTTCATTCCATTTGGTTCTGGAAGGAGGATGTGTCCTGGCATCTCATATAGTATGGTTGTTATTGAGTTTTTCCTAGCAAATTTCTGTACCATTTTAATTGGAAACTCCCTCGTGGAATGATAACTGAGGATCAGGACATGACAGAGGTCTTAGGTGTTCATGTTAGAAGAAAAAGAGACCTGTGTCTGGTTCCCATTCCTTACTATGGATCACCATGTGTTCAGTAATTAGAATATATACCAGGGATGAAGAAGATTATCAAATCATACTTCACTTGGCTGTTCTTGCTTCTATTCCTAATTTGTCTAAATAATGTCCCCTTCGAATTCTGCCATGTAGTTGGAACACGCTGATTTAAAGATTTAACAGACTCTTGTCTATTCTATACCCGATCTTAACCGTATCCACAGTCGATGATAATGGTTAGTGAAGCAGGTGAGTTTTGGATATATTTTAGCAAATAGATGACATAATTAGATTTAGGTATCCTGGAGAAATTATATTATGGGTAAGTCTCATCACGTATTCATGGATTAACCACTAAAAATCATTCATCTCATCAATTTTTTTTCATGTCATATATTTTGGGGAATTGATAAGATGGATGATTTTTAATGGTTGGTCCCATGAATGAAGTGATAAAACTTACTCATGATATAATTCATATCTGATTGTGATTTAGAGCATAATGAAAATATTTAAGAAAAACTTGGTTTGTCATATTGTGTGTATGTTTTTTTTTATAATTATCTTGGCATGCTTTTTCTATTATTTTATTAGAGTGGGAAATATCATAAATACTAAAATATTGAAAGCATGTGAAATTGGTGCTAAAATTACTCTCCTTATCTTGGGAGAGTGGTCACTGTACTCAGCTGGATACATGCTTAATTTTTGGAACGTAAATAAAATTTTATGATTTTACGCAGAGGTTTAAAGATTTTAAGATCTTGTATAATTTATTAAAATATGTTAGAAGTAATTGTCCATAATTACACTAGTTTTAAAAATGTGGCTCTTAGAAGCAATTATCCGTTTTAGGAGTCCTTGTGTGATTGTTTTTATTATGTTTTTTTCAAAATCTCATTAATTTTACGAAATCAATAGTAATAGAAATAATTAATAAGATTCTATAATCAATTATCTCATTTAGGACATAATTATAACGTTTTAAAAATTATAATTTATCTTTCTTAAGAGCATTTTTAAAACTTTTACAATGATTTTCCAGATTAACATCATTAAAGAATGTAATTCATAGAAATTTTAGGGTCCTCTTTTTTAAGCGGCCCTGTGCGATCACTCTTATTGCGTTTGTCTAAAACCCCAGTGATTTTACATTAAGAGTGAAATTTTTATATATTATAAATTTAAAATGTAAATTTAAATAATTAATAAAAATATAAAAATACATAATACTCTCTAGTATCTTGGTTCATCCTACTCTATTCCGCTCTAATTATTTGCAGCTGAAGATGAAACTTTTTTTTTAAAAAAAAATCCTATAAAATAAGTTGATTGTGATTCAAAGAATCAAGCAAATATTTATGACAAAGATGGTTATGTTTCTTTGTGATTATTTTAATTCCTTTATGCATACTTTTTTTATTATTTTTTTGAGCTGTTGTTATTCATGTTTTATCAGAATCTTATGTTAGAATTAAAAAATATTCGATACGAATATAAATCTAAGATTTATACATGTCAAATCATCAAGAACAATAAAATAAATAAACTGAATGCGGAAGCGTACCTGAATTAATCGATAGAGTTTTTCTCGAGGGTTTGATCTTCCAAGAAGTTAGGTTTTCTCTTGCGGCACAACTCTCAGACGGGAAAAGATATATACAAGTTGACCTAATTCTTGGGACCATAACCCCTTTATATAGTTGATTTAATAACCAACTCTGAAGTATTTATAACTCTGTCCCTCATCAAATTATAAATACACCTTATGGTATCTACACTTTTAATTCCATGATAATTTAATACCTATAACATGTGTAACATAATTGGTCACTTAATTACGTGTTAAATTTTATAATAGCAATATACATTATACATATGTGTCCACTATTATTGAATTTTAATCCAACAATCTCCCACTTGAGCAACATATGTTTCTTGACAAATGTATAACCTTATGAGCTCAAAAATTTGCTATCATATAATAGGTATTCTAAAACAATCTTGTCCATCAATTATATTCATATAGGATCAAAGTGGTCTTCATCACATCAGTCATGACTGGACCCATCAATGGTCACGTATAAAAACATAATCAAATGACATAGATCAATCATAGATGCGTAGCATGAAAATTACATGTAAATGTGAATCGAACATACCTATTTCTAACTGGTGCTCCTAAACTTTAGTAAGATCAAACTTTACTGAATTCAGAGTGTGTATAAACCAAAATAACTTTATTTCTGCAGAAATTAACCTTAAACTAAAGTAACCGAAATTGTGTCTAAAACGAATGAGCATTTATCAAAATTATAAACTCCTACTAAAACTGAATATACTTAAATAATATTACACCTATATGAGTAGTGTGCTCAAGAAAGACCTAGGGTGATAGTTTCTCAATAAACGCGCAATTATGAAGTTTGTACCAACATGCTCTATAGACACACAAACACTCTGAATTTTCTTTAACAACTAGGAACTAAAATTTTAAAGTGTTCCTATTGTTTATAGAATAAATGATGCATATTTATTGTCACAAAATAACTGAAGTGGTCTTTCTATTTAATCTATAATTAGCAGCTCATGTGACAGAGTCTTTTACATCAAAACTCCTTGGAATTGATCTCTCAAAATCCTATTTATGGATGCTTACCGCCGTGAGAGGTGCAAGTTGTTCTTCACTTAGTGAAAGTTTTATGTTCATACAACCAAATACTATATATAAGTGACTTTTCTATTCCTTGAAATTAATTTCAGTAAACATAAGTATAAAATATATTCAATAGATATTATGATAGTAAAGATAAATCATCTAAAGATAGAACAAAAATTATTAAATAAACGAGCTCACATAAATATCCATCAGTAAACAATAAATTCAAAATAATGGTTAGTTCCCCTCAAGATACCAAGCACAACATTAATATCAAGTTTTTGGACAGTAATATTAACTGTAAACGGTACTCTTGTTGTACCAATCAAACATTGACAATAAACTATGTCAAACAATAGATTAATCTTTGGACTAACGTATTGTTCACATAAAATACCATATAATTATCACACATTTATCGCCACAGTTGTCATTGTAATTCGGCCAAATATTAATTTTCCTTTGAGCCAATTAATAAACGCATGAATTACAAAGACCTATAATTATCTTAATATTTTAAATAAACTAATCTACACAAAAGCGGCCACTTTGGTGACATTATGTTTCAATTAATCTATTAAAATATTAGATATCCGAAGCCAAAATATGAATTTAATTGTTTAAAAATATTTTTCTTAATTTTATCTTTTACTCAAGATAAAAGATAACCAAAATAATAATAAATTTGAATAAAGGTAACATCATCACAAGATATTGAACACTCCAATAATATTTTAAAAAAATATTAATTTGTAAGTGATATCTTGATATAGTAATCAAACATTGATAATAAGAATATGTTAAACAAAAATCTTCCTTTGGGCCGATTTATTGTTCACATATAAAACTGAATAATTATCACATGTTTATTACCATAGATGCACATGTAACATTACTAATTATTAATCTTCCTTTGGGCCGATTAACATTAGCATAAACTGAATTACATGCACAAAACCTTCTATATTTTAAAATAATTTTCACAATAAAGATCACTTTGGTGACTTAATGCTTCAATTAATTTATCTTAAAATATATAACATAAATATACCAATATTCAAACTAAATATTTATAATAATCAAAGTTGAAATTTCTGATAACATTTGAGTTTTTAAAATACACCAAATTAAGGTTGTCTTGATGGGGCTATCAGAATCTAAATAACCGAAATCTTTGATTGTTCTTCAAAAATTCCTTAAATATGTTTATACCAAAACTAAATTCGATCAAAACATTTAATCTTTAACTAAAAACAAAATACAAAAATATCATACAAGTGAGTAATTCGTATGATAATTACTTGAAACTTTAATATAATCATAATAATATAATAATCAAAAATAAATTTTTGATCAAACCGAATTGAATATATCAATACCAAATATATATTCTATAATCCAAAATAACATATGATCAAAACTAAATACTGAATATGTTAACCAAATAAATTACATAAAGTAACAATATACTTTAAAAGTAACATGTCAAAAGATCATTCAATCATAACTTAATAGACATAAACCGAATATAAAGCTTTAATAGCTAACCTGAATATAATTTTTTTTGAATCATGAAAAATTTATCAGGACAAAGCCGAAATTAATTATATTTTTCTTTATTATTAACGACCAAAACTAAAATTTTGATCTAACCGAATTTAACTTAATATCAATGATCAAAACTAAAATTTTGATCTAACCGAATTTAACTTAATACCAATGATCAAACTAAAATTTTGATCTAACCGAATTTAGCTTAATACCAATGATCAAAACTAAAATTTTGATCTAACCGAATTTAACTTAATATCCAATGATCAAAACTAGAATTTTGATTCAACCAAATTAAACATATAATTTAAATAAAATATATTTAAAAATATATATTTCATAAAAATAAAATAAATATGTTACTATCGGAGTAATTGGTATCCAAACTTAAATTTAATTTTTAATTAATAGCAACCATAAAAAATTAAATAAATTTTCATGCAGACAAAACTTAATCTTCTTATAAATTTAGATTGATTTCTATGATTTCTCAATTAATCAATTCAAACACATAGACATAAAACCAAACTGAATCCATAAAAATATATATTTGTCGTAAAACAATGAATATTAATCCATTGAAAAAGGCCGGATTGGCGAAAAACCAAAATAAAATCATAGAAAATAAATCAAATTAATTTATTCTTAAAATACGACAGATATATATAATTTAGTCTCATACGATTAATTATAAAACCACATCGAAGTAAATAATCCATAAAATTATATTTAATTTTAGATCATATCAATAAATTAAAACCAAAAACTTATGATCTCAATGAATCGACATAATTCTGACATTGATGCCACTTGTTAGAATTAAAAAATATTCGATACGAATATAAACCCAATATTTATACATGTCAAATCATCAAGAACAATAAAATAAATAAACTGAATGCGGAAGCGTACCTGAATTAATCGATAGAGTTTTTCCAGAGGGTTTAATCTTCCAAGAAGTTAGGTTTTCTCTTGCGGCACAACTCTCAGACGGAGAAAAGATATATGCAAGTTGACCTAATTCTTGGGGACCATAACCCATTTATATAGTTGATTTAATAACCAACTGGTAGTTGATTTAATAACCAACTCTAAAGTATTTATAACTTTGTCCCTCATCAAATTATAAATACACCTTATGGTATCTACACTTTTAATTCCATGATAATTTAATATCTATAACACGTGTAACATAATTGGTCACTTAATTACGTGTTAAATTTTATAATAGCAATATACATTATATATATGTGCCCACTATTATTGAATTTTAATCCAACATCTTAGTATACTTTTTTTACTTTTACTTTTTATCTATTTACTTTTTATTTTTGCATTTTTTAATATTGTGTCATTTTCTAATAAAGATGATAGATTTCTATGCTCTTATAATATATTTTTTCAATTTTTATGAAACCTTTTTTTTGATTATATCAAGCACATTTTCCACTGGTATTGTATAGCATTACTATGGATAACCAATTCAAGTTTCTCCCATTGTCCTTCACCTTCTTTGTCTTCATTTTCATGGTGTTTAAGCTACTAATGAGATCCAAAACAAAGTATTCTACCAAAACTTTACCTCCTGCACCATGGAAACTACCTTTTATTGGTCACTTGCACCATTTACTTTTCTATCTCCCTCATCATCGCCTGGCGGAATTAGCCAAAGTGCATGGTCCGTTGATGCACCTTCAACTTGGTGAATTGTCACACGTCGTTGTTTCTTCGCCGGAGGTTGCGAAAGAAGTTGTTTCTTCGCCGGAGGTTGCGAAAGAAGTGATGAAAACACATGATATCAATTTTGCTAACAGGCCATATCTCCTTGTTGCAGATATCATATGGTATAATTTTGCAGATATTGGTTTTGCACCATATGGAGACTACTGGAGGCAGATCCGGAAAATTTGCATATTGGAGTTGTTAAGTACGAGACGTGTACAGTCATTCCGATCAATAAGAGAAGAGCAACTATCGAGTTTGGTTCGATCGATCGATCTTTTCGAATACAGGATCGGAAATCAACATCGGAGAAATGTTACGCAACACATCATACAATATCACTTTAATGTCTGTTTTCGGCACAAGGTGCAAGCAACATGAAACTTTCATTTCAACTGTGAAGAAGGTTTTGGCTGCAGTGCATGGTTTTAGCATGGCTGATTTGTTTCCTTCTGTCAAATTGCTCCCCCTGATCAGTGGGATGAGAGCTAAACTTGAGAGGTTACACCATGACCTAGATGGGATGCTCGAAAGCATCATCGAAAAACATAGATCTAGCAATGCAAATTCGAAGAACGGGGACGATATAACAGATGATCTAGTTGATGTTCTTTTGAAGCTTCAGAATCATGGTGGCCTTGAAATTCCCTTAACAACTAACAATATCAAAGCTGTTATCCTGGTTAGTAGTTTGATGATTCATATGAAAGACAATGCTAATTTCTTTAGTTGCTTGAAAGTTGTAACCAAGTAGAATTGCTTTTCAGGATATGCTCATTGGTGGTACTGAAACAACTTCAACTACAGTAGAATGGGCAATGTCCGAAATGATAAAAAATCCTAACATCCTGAAAAAGGCGCAAATCGAAGCGAGGCGAGTCTACGATAGAACAAGGGACGTCAATGAATCAGAGCTTCATGAATTGAAGTACTTGAAGTTAGTCATCAAGAAAACTTTAAGATTACACCCTCCTGCACCTTTGCTACAACCAAGAGAAAATAGTGAGACATGTGAGATTAATGGATATGAGATTCCAGCCAAGACAAAAGTGATTGTTAATGCATGGGCAATCGGAAGGGACTCCAACTATTGGAACGAAGCCGAAAGATTCAATCCAGAGAGATTCATTGATAGCTCAGTCGATTATAGAGGTGCTAACTTTGAGTTGATTCCATTTGGTGCTGGAAGGAGGATCTGTCCTGGCATGTCCTATGCTATGGCAGTTGTTGAGCTTGCCCTTGCACAATTGTTGTACCATTTTGATTGGAAACTCCCTGGTGGAATGAAAAATGAGGATCTGGACATGTCTGAGGCCTTTGGTGCTACAGTTGGAAGAACAGGAGATTTGCATCTGGTTCCCACTCCTTACCACCCACCAACATGTGTTCTGTAGTTAGTTACAGTCTTAATATAAACAGTATGTTGTACTATGTAGGCCGGAAAGGATTATGTATGTAATTATAAATAAAATCTGGTTTAAATATTAAAAATCAATTTCTATCATTTAAGGCATGGCTATGTCATTTTAAGTCAAATTCACCTTTTATAATCGCTTTGAGATATTCAGATTCGATTTTTTATTCGTAATATATGTACGTTGTTAAAAGATTAATAATATGTATGAACAAATAGTTTTATAATCACTAAGACAATTAAAAAATTACGTTCAATAACCAATATATACATAATGATAAAAGATTTGTACATAAATTATCAGTTATCTTACGTTTGATCCTTAAATATTTTATTTTAAGTAATGTTTTTAAGTTGTTTCAATTAATAATTATATAAAAAAATGAAAATAATAAAAAAATAATTTTCAAGCTTTTTTCAACATGGAGTAAGCACTAACCTGAACCTGAAAGGTATATTATTTCTGTAATGTATGGGCCATGGCTATTAGCTAGTGAAGCAGGTGAGGTTTGGATATATTTAAACAAACAGATGGCATAATAAAGCTAACCCACTGTGATTCAGAGTATCATGCAAATATTTTCTGAAAAAGATGTTCGGCTTATTCTAATTATTTGATTCTTTTATTATAGTGGAAAATACCGTAAATGTTAAAATATTCAATTCGGATTAATTCGTATTGTATATTTAATTTTAATAGATAAATCATTCGATAAAGGATTTTTTTAGGTATACAACACGTCCATACAAATAATGCCTGCATAAATTCAGAAGAAATTCAATTGCATTAACAACTATTCCATTAGTCCTGCATAGTTCTATCATGGATAACAACTTCAAGTTGCTCTCATTGTCCTTCACCTTTCTTGTTTTCATTTTCATGGTGTTTAAGCTACGGAAGAGATCCCAAATCAGGGGCTCTCCCAAAAATCTACCTCCTGCACCATGGAAACTACCTATTATAGGTCACCTGCACCATTTACTTTTCTCTCTTCCCCATCACTGCTTGGCGAACTTAGCCAAAAGACATGGTCCAGTGATGCGCCTTCAACTTGGTGAATTATCACTAGTCGTCGTTTCTTCTCCGGAGGCTGCTAAAGAAATGTTGAAAACACATGATATCAATTTTGCCAACAGGTCTTCTCTTCTCTTTGCAGAAATTATATGGTATAATTACTCAGATATTGTTTTTGCACCCTATGGGGACTACTGGAGGCAGCTCCGGAAAGTTTGCACATTAGAGCTATTTAGTATGAAACGTGTACAATCATTTAGATCAATTAGAGAAGAGCAAGTATCTAGTTTAGTTCGATTAATCTTTTCGAATACAGGATCGAAAATCACATCGGAGAGATGTTATGCAACTTATCATACACCGTCACTTTAAGGTCAGCTTTCGACACAAAATGCAAGCAACATGGGACTTTCCTTTCCATTTTGAGGAAAGTTCTAGCAGCAGTACATGGTTCTAGCAGCAGTACATAAAATTAGCAATGTAAATTCGAAAAATGCTGACGATGTAACAGAGGATCTGGTTGATGTTCTTTTGAAGCTTCAAAATCATGGAGGCCTTGAATTTTCCTTAACAACTGACAACATCAAAGCTGTTATCCTGGTTAGTAGTTTGATCTTTTATGTGAAACAATGTTTTCTTTAGTTGCTTGAAAGTTGTAATTAAGTAGCACTGTATTTTAGGATTTGCTCATGGCTGGAACTGAGACATCTTCAACAATTGCAGAATGGGCAATGTCCGAAATGATGAGAAGTCCTAAAATCATGGAAAAGGCACAAGCTGAGGTGAGGAGAGTATATGACAAAATAGGGGATGTCAATGAATTATACCTGCATGAATTGAAGTACTTGAAATTAGTCATCAAAGAAACTCTAAGATTACATCCACCTGTATCGTTGCTACTTCCAAGAGAAAATATTGAGAAATGCGAGATTAATGGGTATGAGATACCACCTAAGACTAAAGTGATTGTTAATATCTGAGCAATCGGAAGAGATTCCCACTACTGGAATAAAGCCGAAAGATTCAACCCCGAACGATTCAGCGATAGTTCAGTCGACTATAAAGGAATCAATTTCGAGTTCATTCCATTTAATGCTGGAAGGAGAATGTGTCCTGGTATCTCATATGGAATGGCTGTTGTTGAGCTTACCCTAGCACAATTATTGTACCATTTTGATTGGAAAGTCCCTAATGGAATGAGAAATGAGGATTTGGACATGACCGAGGCCTTTGGTCTTACGGTTGGAAGAAAAAGACATCTGCACCTGATTCCCACTCCTTACTACCCTGCACCACGTGTTCAATAGTTTGTCAAATCATGTTTCACATGATAGCTATTGCTTCCTATATATATATATGTGCAACTTTATTCCCTGTAAGGATTGCACTTTAAAACGTGTATGGAAATGAAACTAGGGAAGTGATTCAAAACCAACAACTTTGCCCATGAATTTAAATCGTGATTGTAGCTGTATTTTCGATCACAATATTTTATTTTAATTAAAGATATAATAAATATAATTATAAATCATTATTTTTCATAATAACGATTTTAAATAATACACTTATTAGTACCGCAATAATAGATCACTATTTGAATCTTTACGAGTCCAGCTCTCTGGTTCATTATTCATATCCCCTGCCTATTTCATTTAAAGAAAACTGTACCTTCCCATGAATTATTGCATGTACAAAGAAACTGTTAACAACGACCAGACATCACCCATGTTAATCTTGTTATTTGAAGTTCCGTGTTCCAATATTCTAGCCATAAGGAAAACATTTATGTCGAGTAGCAGAAAAGGATGATGTGATGTAGTGCACTCATGCATGCATGTTCTCTGTGCTCTCGTAAGTTGTAGCACGTCTAGACTCTTCAACTCTAGTTTTAGTCTTAGTTACAGGTGGGACGGAATGAGGATCGAACATTAAAAAGAATAAAGATTTATTAAATTTTTAAAACTAAAATTTAGAAGAAAAAAAAATTATTTTATTATTATTTAAATTAAAAAATATCTTAAATAAAAATATACAAAATTTTTTGAGAGGAGTAAGAATCTCTTTTACCATTAATATAACTCCGTCTCTATGTGCAGGGGCATAAGTGTATTTTTATCAATATAAAAATTTAAAATTAATCTTAATTTCAAAATTTTTATATCGGTGAAAATAAGATTTGACACTCTAACTAAGCATATATTTAGTTAATGTTAATATTTTTTTTTTATAAATCATAGTTAAATATCAAAATTGGTTCTGTAAAATGGGTTTTAATAATTTTTTTTAATAATTTTTTTTTTTTAAATTTAATTAAAACTCGATGTGTTTGGGATTTCGAATTAAGACATGTTATTCATCTTTTAACTTAATTAAATTTAAAAAATTATTTGAACTCACCGTGTTTTTATAGTGAGTTTAAATAAGTTAAAAAATATTTAATTTAAACTCGTGGCACGATAAGTTCTGTGATATAATATTATTGATTTAAAAAAATTTTGTGACACCCTCGTCCCGGGTTAAGAGACGAGGACGTCGATCGGACTTACAAACTCGAACATTGTATTCAAAATCAAACAATTTATTTGTTTATATAATATTGTAAGTCAATTCTTAATAATACTTACTTATTTTACGGACCAAGTTCTTGTATCACTTACACGAATTCGAGGATAATTTAAAACTTTTCGATACTTAAACAATTTTTCATTTCGAATCTCAGATACCATTCATTATTCAACTATAGCCTCAATTGACTTGATCTAAACTTCTATATCAATTTGTATTCATTTAACCATCATTAATTATATCTTATTAATTAAGCAAACTCCCTTAATAAATTTGAACCCAAGTAGTAAGGAGGTATCGATACCCCTATAATGTTGGTATCGATACAAGAGTATCGAACCGGGTATCGATACCGGCCCTAGGTGTTGACTCGTTGACCAAGGCTGGGTAGCCTGTTTCGATACTGGTATCGATACTAAAAGTTACTGGAAGCTCCAGTATCAAAACAGGTATCGATACTCAAGCTAGTGGTATCGATACCCATGCTCGAAATTGGTAAATTTCAAGCTTTTCAAACACTTAGACATTTCCAAAGGGCTATCTAGATGATCTCAACCCATTCCTAAGCCTTAAGGATTATTAGACATGCTTAGGCATCATATAACAATTCACTAGATCTAACCATTTTTGCCAATTCATTATACATTTAAATATTCGAACCATTCCTTACTTAGGTCGATCTTCTTGCCTTATCTTGCTATGGCTACTTAAGCAATCATGTTAGTGTCCTAAGTTCACATATCCTAGACACCGAGATAAATTAACCATATACCAAATGCATGCTTCCAAAGTCAACATACCAACCATAGCCAAGAACTCAAAACGTACAAGACTAGCCTACCATGAACGTTATACCTTATGGCTTGCAACCCAAAAGCTCGAATGATCATATAAATATATTCACAAATCATGAGCTAGCTATCAAAATGCATATACTAGTTTAGCATGATCACTAAGCCACCATACGTTAGGAGTTACAAAAATTGTCAAAATACCATACTTTGGCTTGCTTTGCGTGTCCTTGCTCCGATTCAAGCTTGATCTATCTCTTTAACTCATGAACCTATTATTTGGAAAGGAGGGAACAAAGAGTGTAAGTGCTAAGAAGTACTTAGTGAGGTAGCCTAAGTCTAACCAGTTTAGACATTAAGTGAAACAATTAATATACTTCAAATAAGCAACAAATCAATTACACATAGCAATTCGTACATCACACATCATGCTTAAATGTACAATGACAAGTCATATTCAAGTATCCTATGGCAAAATCATATTCAATGCTCAATTCAAATCATATCGAATGCCCTATGACAAGTACATATCAAATGCTCCATAGCAAATATATTTTAAATGCTCTATGGCAAGTTTATAACAAATGCTCCATGGCAAATACATGTCAAATGCTCTATGACAAGTTTATAACAAATGCTCCATGACAAATACATGTCAAATATCTTAATTTTAGTCTTTCGAATTAGTTTCAAACGTTGCCTTGGTATAGTTAGACTAGGTAAGCGAGTCAACAGAAGTACCATAAGGTACTGACAAAAGAGCCACGAGGACACTAACAAAAGATATCCATGGTATCTACAAATGGTGACTAACCACCAACAAAGGTACCCATAGTACCAACAGAAGTACCGAAGTACTGATCAGAAGTACCAAAGTACTAACAAATGAGCTCAGACCCTAGGCATGTCGTACTACCTATTACCAACTATAGACCAAGTCTCAATCGGAGTTTCACATTTAAATGATCTTCCATTTTACTTATTCAAATTCCTTATCACAAATGGTGTACAAATCATGGCATTAACAAGAACAAGTACTAAGCTATCATTTTCAAAACATATGTCATACCATCATATCAAGACATATAACATGTTATCATACCAAAACAAATGTCATGTTATCATATCGAAACATATATATCATGTCACATACTAAGCATCTATCATGCTGCCATATGGTCTTACCCATCATATCACCAATCAATGCTCAAATCGCGAAGACATGCTTCATGCATGAATCACATACTTGGCATCCGTAGCCGCGTGTCGTTACTTACCCCGACATTTTCGAGCTATGCAAAACATATTAAGCTAGTCTAACACCTAACATACAATCATGGCAATCAAACATGTTCTTAACAATTAATCTTCCTTCCCCTATTACCAAATAGTTTATTAGTCCAATTACAATTCAAATCAATTCAAATAACAAAGTTGGTTAGGACCTAGGGCCCTAACCCTAAGGTTTGCCACACTCACAATTGTTTCCGAGCTATTCACGGATTGTAGATGGTAATCCCCTTGCCTTTCTTCCTTGCCAAATCGAGTTTTTCTTCCTTGTTGTCTTCTTCTCTCGGATTCTCTAATAATTCACATACAATAGCTACGTATCAAGACATTTTCAATCATCTATTTCAAGTGTTCTTAAGCCTAACAAATACAAATATGTACATTTGTTCTTTACAAACAGTTTTGCTCCCCTTTAGCAAAACGATCGTATCTCCTAGCTCTGATGTCCGATTTTAGTCCATTTTACCTCGTTGAAAAGCTAGAAGAATCCTCTACAAGGTACAATTAATCTTACATTTTAATTCCTAATCGATCAGCTCCAAATTTCATTCGAAACAGATCTGGTCGGATTCCCGAGACTGCTCGGGTAGCCCTACGGAACAGCTTATATCTTCCTCTACCGGGCTCGGATTTAGGTTCCGTAAATTTTCACTTAAACTAGGTATACATGAGTACCATGGTTTAAAATTTCAGATCATAATTCCAACAAACCCGACCTTTAGAAATTCTCAAAGATAGCTACCCGAAATTGATATTTCTAGGTGATTTCGGCTAACTTGTACTTTATGGCCTTAATTCTCAACCCAAACTTATTCTTAACATTTTCCAGCACCTACAAATTAATCTTAACATCAACAAATCCCCAATTTAATCATCTAACCAAATCAAACATCATAACTAACATATTTACAAATACCCAAATTTTTAAGGTTCTTAATTTGTTGTTCATGCTTCATTAACTAAGCCCAACAAGTACTAGTTCTAGATTAGGCTTTATACCACCTTAATCTACCATAAAACATCTTATAGCATTCAAAATCTAAAAATTCAAAACCTTCAAATTTCTCGGTGATAGAGAAAACTTACCTAGCTAATGATATTTGGTCTCCTAAGCAAATTGCCTAACCATGCAAGGCTTGAAGATCTTCCTCCTTTCAACTATGGAGATGGAGCAAGAAGATGACAAAGTTTTCTCTCCCCTTTTCTTATGCTTGTCTTGTGAGAATGAGAGAAGCAAGAAGAAATTTTTGGCCATTTTGTTTGATCAATAAAATGGTGCGAAATGACCCATTTGCCTTTAATGACATATCTAAAGTTGGTTTATCACAAGGGTTAGTCTATGAAATTCTTTATTTATCATGCAATGCTCATATTCCTTTTCTCATTTAATTTGATCATTTTCTTAACTCAATTAACATATGATTCGGTTTTATTTACGGTTTAATCGAATCACTTTAATATCCCGATTTTTGGGATGTTACAAATTTAAAATTATATTAAGAGGCAGGTGGTATTATTTTAGTATTTAAACTCAATTAAAATAAATTGATACAAATCGTTTAATCTTTTATTATAATTTTATAGGTATCCCACTTTAAGATAATAAGTTTAGAATTAAAGCACGAACCATCTAGCCGCATCGATTGAAGGAACAATGGTTGTTTTCAAAGGTTACGGGTTCAAGCACCAGTACAACGCAGTGATTGAGCGATCAATGTCTGATGGTTGAGATTATATAACTTTAGAACAGATACTACTGTAATCATTATAGCTAAAATAATAAAAAAAAATAGAATTAAAGTTAAAGATTGTGATTAGCGGAGACAAAAGCACGTGAGGCAGGGTGGGATAATTGCTCTTCCATCCTCGAAGATTTTTTTACTTTTATTCTTTTAAATAAGTTTTAATTTATTTATAAATTTGCCCCTTCTACTTTCAATATTTATATTTTAATAATTTTGATGTATTAGAAAGATTTAAAAATGTTTTTGAGGATATATACATAAAATCTTAATTTTAAGATGATCAAAAATTATAAATATTAAAAAATAGTAATTAATTTGTAAAAAATAAAAAAATGTAAATTTTAAAAAATTCACAATGAGTATGTACAACTCTATTTTTGTTTATCAGTTCGCTATTGTTTCATCACATGGGTTAATTTGACTGAATTAACGATTAGAAACAACAGAAGTTTGAGGACTGAAGTGATTAAATTGATAAAGTTAGAGTGTCAAAAAGATTAATCTCCCAAGATTTTATTGTAAGGATGCTCAAATTCGGCGCCCTATCTTTGTAGCTCATGTTGATGGATTACTCGTAAAACTGCGCAATTAGGTAGCAAACGTATATATTTATTAATTAAATATAAAAATACTTTATTAATTAATATAAAAATATGTATTAATTAGTTTAATAGATAAATATGTATTTATTATATATAAAATTATAAAAACAGTTTAAGATATTTTATTAATTAATAGAAAGAATGTATTTATAAATATAAAAAATATTATAATTTTAAATAGATTCAGATAATAAGTATTTAGAATTTAAAATTTTATAATTTAGATCCGATTTAAAAAAATATTTAATTAGTATTTAACTGGAAAGATAAAAAATTATAAAATTATTTAAATATTTTTTATTAACTCAACTGGTTAAATGATTCGGATTAGATATTTTTTAAAAACTTATAGTTAACTGACACGTGGAGTACAATAATTTTATCCTGTTTGTTTTTAAATAGCCTTAAATTCTTTGATAGGCAGGGCGAACCTGGAAACCAGTCCGATTTCTGCTGCTTTCATGGAGTTTCCGTTTATCACCATCCTCTTTATCACTTTAGCTTTCTTGTTCATGGTTACCAGAATCCTAAGCAAAACAAAACCCAGAAACTCCATAGCTAGAAACCTCCCTCCTGGACCATGGAAGCTACCTTTGATAGGCAACCTGCACCAGCTGGTCACCTCTTTGCCCCACCGAACCCTCAGAGATTTAGCCAACAAATATGGAGATCTAATGCAGCTTCAGCTCGGACAAGTTCCGACCATCGTGGTTTCATCGCCAGAAATGGCGAAGGAGATCATGAAAACCCACGATCTCATCTTCTCTCAAAGGCCAAACGTCCTTGTAGCGCAAGTAAGGTCTTACAATTCCACAGCCATTGTTTTCACACCGTATGGGAAGTATTGGCGACAGATGAGGAAAATCTGCATGATGGAGCTTTTAAGTGCAAACCGGGTCCAATCATTCCGATCAATCAGAGAAGAAGAGGTGTCTGATCTCGTCGGATCTCTGTATACCGGTGGAGGTTCTCCGGTGAACCTTAGCCAGAAAATTTATTCATTGAGTTATGGTATAACGTCAAGGTCAGCCTTTGGGAAGAAAAGCAAAGAGCAAGAGGAGTTCATAGGGATCATGGAGGAGTCTTTGAAGCTAGCCAGTGGGTTTTGTTTGTCCGATATGTTTCCTTCTAGTGAACTCCTTAAACTCATAAGTGGAGTGAGGATTAAGCTCAACAAGCTACACCGGGCTTCGGACAAGATCCTTGAAAACATTGTTAATGAGCACAGAGACAAAAGAAACCAGACAGGAGGAGGAGGAGGGTCCAGTCATCAACAAGAAGATCTTGTCGATGTCCTTCTCAGAATACAACAGCAAGGTGACCTTGAGTTTCCTCTCACAAACGACAACATAAAAGCAGTCATACAGGTTAGTATCAACTATCAACCTACAACAATTAATTGCATTGTTAACTTCAGCTTTAGCTCGTCACCGGTGAAGCGGATTAAAATTATCTGACTCGAATGATTAAAAAATATTAAAAAAATAAAATTAATATTTTTAATGTCTTTTTGAGATAGATTTTAACATATATATATATTTATCCGAACATTCTAAAACAAACAAATATGAATGATTATTATACATGTGTTTCAGGATATATTGGGGGCAGGTAGTGAGACATCAGCAACCGTCATAGACTGGGCAATGTCCGAACTGGTGAAAACCCCAGAAGTGTTGATGAAAGCCCAAAGTGAAATCAGAGAGGTTTATGGTGACCAAAATGGTGTTGCTGTTGCATTGAACGAATCCAGGCTTCATGAACTCAGATTCTTAAAATCAGTCATCAAAGAAACATTGAGACTACACCCTCCTGCACCACTTTTGATTCCCAGGGAATGCAGCGAGGATTGTCTGATTAAAGGGTACGAAATCCCAGCTAAAACCAAAGTAATCATCAATGGTTGGGCCATCGGAAGAGATCCGAGCTACTGGAACGAAGCCGATAAATTCGATCCTGATAGATTTCTGGACAGTGGCATTGATTTCAGAGGGAGTCAATTTGAGTACCTTCCGTTTGGTGGTGGGCGGAGGATTTGCCCTGGTATTACCTATGCGTTGCCAAATATTGAGTTGCCACTTGCAAATTTGTTGTACCATTTTAATTGGGAGCTGCCCAATGGAGCCAAGGGGGAAGAGTTAGACATGACCGAGTCATTTGCCTTGACTGTGAGAAGGAAGAAGGATTTGTACTTGATTCCAACACCTTATCATGGTTAGGCTTATTCTCGGGTATGGACCTATAGTTTTATATAAGGGATATAAATTATTAAAATGTTATATTAAATGTAAGAGAATAAGAGTTTAAAAATATTATGAATAAAATATACTCCCTCCACCTGTTGTTGTAAAAGGATAACGAATACCGATATTTGCATTAAAATGATGATAATATAAGGATGGTTGGAACAGGAGTGGAGAAGTAAAATGGGTGGAACTGAGGGGTATGGCCATTGCAACTAGATTAATAGGGGGATTGTACTGGGGTGTTCTGCATATAGTAGCTCTGCAGTTTCTTGCTGCGGTCTTCTTTACGTGTACTGCTACATATAGAAACTTCCCCTCCCTAAGCAATTTAAACATTTTGATTATCAACTATAAACTGTTACTTGAAAGTCTACAAATGAAATCAAAGCTGAATTCATTGGGACCTTGTCTCACCTGCCAAATCCTTTACTCGTTCCATTCGCAAGGCGCATCACCCTAGCTGAGGTTATTCATCCAAAGCGACCGAAAAGTTCTTGTAATCTTTTGTCGTCGATGGATACAGTGAGGTTCTTCACATAGAGATTCAAAAGCCTTGGATTTCTTAAAACGTCAGCCGAACACATCCTTGTACTTGCGTTTCAATAACTCAGTCCATTAAGCATTATTTTGAGCCCTTCCCACAAACGTTTTAAGCATTCAATAACTCTGTTCTTTGAAACCAATCCACAAATCAATCTCATACATGTAAATGATAACTATTTTAGATGAACTACTGAGTTTTAAAAGGAAAAACATAAAAGATAACCAATTTTACCAAATTGTACACCATTCATCACCTCCGGAGCCTTCTTAGCATCATCCGGATTGAATGTTGACAAACCCAAAACCTCTTGAGACCCCTTATCATCCTTCTTGATTACCGCATATCTTCCTATATCCAAAAAAAACATTTTTTTCATACGATCCTCTGTCTCGTCATCCAACAGATTTTTCACATAGAGATTAGTACACTTCTCTTCTTCAACAGTCGTCCTCTCGAGCTTCCGGACGTATTTGGACACATATCTGTCATGGAAATGCAACAACCAAATACAACAAAATAACTAGGATAGTCACAAAGGTATAGTCATTCGCCTAATGAGTATAAATTAGACAAAGAAAGAATATACATACTTTCCTTTAAGCATAGTATCATGGAGAACAGTCATGGCAGCCATAGCTGATGCCTTGGATTTTATTGAAGTTTAGTTCCTTCAGATTTTGAAGAAAATAAAACCCCAATACTAAATATTTCTCACTTAGATTGTTCATGAAATAATTTACTAGGACAAGCCTGCTACAACAACTAAGGCTAAAATCAGTGCGACCTAAAATTTTAAAAAACACACAATTTAGGAAAATTATTACATGAACCCTTTCTACCACCTAAGATATGATCCCAACCAATTAAATTAAGACACATAATATATTTTTTTCATATCAAATTTACACATAAGCATTAGTCAAATCATCTAATTTAATATCTTTGATTTAAAAAAAAATATATATTATCAAAGATTTTTGTCTCATCTTTCTCTTTGTTTTCTAAAATTTTCTTAATTATTTTTTATATAGTTTGGAGTTTATGATTTAGAGTTTAGGATTTAGGGTTAGAGATTAGTGGTTTAGGGTTTATGTGGTTTAAGTATAGGTTTAGGGTTTATGTGGTTTAGGTTTAAAGTTTAAGGTTACAAGTAGGGTTTAGGGTTATGTGTTATTGTTTAAGTTAGGGTTAAGGTTTAAAGTTAATGGTTAAGGTAAGTTTAAGGTTTAGGGTTAAGGGTTAGAGTAAGTTTAGGGTTAGTGTTTAAGGTTAAGATTAGAGTTAAGGTTGAAGTTAGGGTTTATGGTTAAGGGTTAGGGTTAATAGTTAAGGTAAGTTTAAAGTTTAGGGTTAAGGGTTAGGGTAAGTTTAAGGTTAGACATTTAAGGTTAAGATTAGAGTTAAGGTTGGAGTTAGTGTTTAGGGTTTATGGTTAGGGATTTAAAAATAATAATTAAACAATAATTAAACAATAAAGAGGAAGACAACATAAAAAATCTTTGATAATATCTTTTTTCTTTTTAAATCAAATGCATTAAAGTGGATGATTTAGATGGTGCCTATGTGTAAATATGATATGTAAGAAATATATTATGTGTCTTATTTTAATTAGTTGAGACCATATACTAGATGGTAGAAAATGCTCATGTAATAATTTCTCCACAATTTAAAATGCTATCATAAAATTTAAAATATTATACATTTTGATAACATTATTAGGTTAGCGAGTTTTTGGCAAGTTTCAAAACTTAGTTTGTCGTTGTGTATATAGTAACATGTGAAGATTAAAGCAGAAATCTTTTATCCCTTAATCGTGTCTCCTTCAATGTCCTCTACTAAAAATCTTAAACCATAACTCTAAATTTCTATATTCTAAATCCTACACTTTAAAAATACCTTTAATCCCTAAAACATAACCCTAAATCTTAACTCTAAACCACTCATTTAAACCCATTAATTTAAAGTGAGAACACTAATAGAGACATAATTAAGGAACAAACGATTTGTATACTAGATATCAAACACCTTCCCAATGTTCAACTTCAAACCTAATAGACCTTATTGCTATGTGTTCTCTTCGTTTGTTTTTCTTTTTCTAATATTTAGAAATAGTTTACAAAAGAGGAAATAAAAGATCATTTTGACACATTATCAGTAAAGTTAATGAGAACCACGGAGGAGCATTGGACCTGCAATGATTGAACAGATGGGTCAATTAATAAAAAACCATCACTTCTAATGATATGATATGACATATGGATGATCTGGACCAAATGTATTTAACATAAAGAATAATAGTTTGTAAAAAGTAGGGTATGAGCACACTGCATTTTGATGGTGTACCATAGCTGTAAAACAAGTGTTGAGTGTCTAATTGGCAATTTCCTTTTCTCCCGACAAAGATGGCTAACAACTGCAGAGTCAATCATATTGGCAAATGTTGATGTAAAAATTGAGAGGTACTAAAGTGAAACCAAAACATTACCAAAACCAAAAGTTCAGTGGGAATTTAGGTTGCAAACCTTAATATTCTCTACAAATGAGTGACTTTGTTTGAATTTCGAAGGGATGTTGGTGCACTAACAAATTCGAGAGCTTTGTTCTCCCTATTTCTGAAACCTACTTTCAGATTCCCAGAAATGACAAGATCCAGGTCTCGAATCTGAACATTAGAGTTATATTATATCCTGAACAGAGAATAAGTAGTCACAGAGAATCAATGCTTAATCTTGAAAAAGCAAAATCTAATCAGCCACACAAGTAAGCAAAAAAACAAAAGACAATTTTAAACAAAAAGTTGCTATAAGATTATATTAGCCTATATCTAGTGTACAACAATCTATCCATTTAACGGAAAGAGGTAGCTCATACATGCTGCCTGTACATGCAATCTCTTTTGACCACGGCAATGCTCGGGTGAACGTGTCCCATTTGATCCTATTAAATCACGAGAAATACACAAGTAATAATCAGAATGGGGCTGCAGAACAGAACTATATGGAGTTTCCATGAAAAACCAAACATGCTTAGGTAAGAGAATTTTTGTCCTTCACCTGTTTTTGTAAAAGGATAACGAATACCGATATTTGCATCAAAATGATATATAAGGATGGTTGGAACAGGAGTGGAGAAGTAAAATGGGTGGAACTGAGGGGTATGGCCATTGCAACTAGATTAATAGGGGGATTGTACTGGGGTGTTTTGCATATAGTAGCTCTGCAGTTTCTTGCTGCGGTCTTCTTTACGTTGAGCTACTGCTACATATAGAAACTTCCCCTCAACAAGGCCCCTAAGCAATTTAAACATTTGGATTATCACTATAAACTGTTACTTGAAAGTCTACAAATGAAATCAAAGCTGAATTCATTGGGACCTTGTCTCACCTGCCAAATCCTTTACTCGTTCCATTCGCAAGGCGCATCACCCTAGCTGAGGTTATTCATCCAAAGCGACCGAAAAGTTCTTGTAATCTTTTGTCGTCAATGGATACAGTGAGGTTCTTCACATAGAGATTCAAAAGCCTTGGATTTCTTAAAACGGCAGTCGAACACATCCATGTACTTGCATTTCAATAACTCTGTCCTTTAAGCATTTTTTTGAGCCCTTCCCACAAACGTTTTAAGCATTCAATAACTCTGTTCTTTGAAACCAATCCACAAATCAATCTCATACATGTAAGTGATAACTATTTTAGATGAACTACTAAGTTTTAAAAGAAAAAAACATAAAAGATAAAACAATTTTACCAAATTGTACACCATTCATCACCTCCGGAGCCTTCTTAGCATCGTCCGGGCATTGAATGTTGACATACTCAAAACCTCTCGAGACCCCTTATCATCCTTCTTGATTACTGTATATCTTCCCATATCCAAAAAACATTTCTTTCGGATATAGTCTACAAAAGAGGAAAGAATGATCATTTTGACACATTATCAGTAAAGATAATGAGAATCGGGGAGGAGCAATGGACCTGCAATGATTGAATTGACGGTTCAATTAATAAAAAAAAAATCTCAGCTCTAATGATATGACAGGACATATGGATGATCTGGACCAAATGTATTTAACATAAAGAATAATAGTTTGTAAGAAGTAGAGTATGAGCACACTACAATTTGATGGTATATCATGGATGTAAAACAATTAGTGCAATGTCTAATTGGCAATTTGCTTTTCTCCCTACAAAGATGGCCAACAACTGCAGAGTAAATCACATAGGCAGACTAAAATGAAACCAAAACATAATCCTAAAATAGAAGTTCGGTGGGAATTTAGGTTGCAAACCTTAAGATTCTCTACAAATGAGTGACTCTGCAGTAACAAATTGGGTAGCTTTGTTCTCCCTCTTTCTGAAACCTACTTTCTTATTCCTAGAATTAAAATGATTCAGTTCTCAAATCTTAACATTAGAGTTATATGTGTAATAGAAGAGAATAAGTAGTCAAGTAGAATCCATGCTTAATCTTAAAAAAGTAGAATCTAATAAGTCACACAAGCAAAAAACCAAAGAGAATGTTAAACAAAACGTTGCTATTAGTTTTCGTTAGAATATATCTAGAGTACAACAATCTATCCGGCTGATACATGCTGCCTGTACATGTAATTTCTTCTGACCACGACAATGCTCGGGTGAACGTGTCCCATTTGATCCTATTAAATCACGAGAAATACACAAATAATAATCAGAATGGAGCTGCCGAACAGAATTATATAGAGTTTCCAAGAAAAAACAGACACGCTTACGTATGAGTTCAACAAAATGATTAGTGAACTTCTCTTCTTCAGCAGAAGTCATCTCGCTCTTCCGGACAAATTTGGACACATATCTGCCATAGAAATGCAAACCAAATCAAACAAAACAACTAGGATAATCACATATGTACATAGTCATGTAAATGATTAGAGGAACTACTAAGTTTTAAAAACATAAAAAATGACCAATTTTATCAAATTGTACACCATTCATCACCTCTAGAGCCTTCTTAGCATCATCCGGGGATTGAAAAGTTGACAAACCCAAAACCTCTTGAGACCCCTTATCATCCTTCTTGATTACTGCATTGCATACCTTCCCAAATCCAAAAAACATTTCTTTCGGACGATCCTTTGTCTTGTCATCCAAGAGATTTTTCACATAGAGATTAGTGCACTTCTCTTCTTCAAGAGTCGTCCTCTCGTGCTTCCGGACGTATTTGGACACATATGTCATGGTGATGTAAAATTAGTGCACCTCTAGATCCTCTGTCGTTTTGGGACTATTCTTCCATGGAAAGTCGCCAATCCTCTTAAGACCCCCTTATCATCCTTCTTGATTACTACACTGCGTATCTTCCTATATTCAGAAAACATTTCTTTTAATAGTTTGTAAGAAGTAAAATATGAGCACACTGCAATTTGATGGTGTATCAGGTCTGTGAAGCAAGCGTTGCAGTGTCTAATTGGCATTTTGCTTTTCTTCCGACAAAGATGACCAACAATTGCAGAGTAAATCATATAGACAAATGTTGATGTAAAAATTGGGAGGTACTGAATAAAGGAGAAGGGGAGAAAGATTAAGGTGGTCGATGACGTACACTTTCTTTCCTTTAAGAATAGTATCATGGAGAGCAGTAGTGGTAGCCATAGCTGATTCCTCTGAAGCAAACTGCACAAATCCAAAACCTTTACTCGTGCCATTTTCTTCCGCAACTTTACACGAAAGAATAGTCCCAAAACGATAGAAGGTTCCCTCCGAGTAAGTGGTGGTTATAGAAGGGTCCAGGTTCTTCAAAAAAAGATTGGCGAGATCAACCTTCTTGAAAAAGAATCTCTGTGAGACCACATTATCCTCACCGATTTTTCCTTCAGGTCAGTGTGTTTTAACCGGCAGAAAGCTGTAGACGCTGATAAAAGAAAAAACAGAAGATAAACATTAAGAACTACTCAAGTTCTCAGCTGACACACAACACAAGATTCAGCAAATACCCATCCACTTAAAAGAGAAAAAATCACTGAAAAGTTAAAGATTGCAAAAGAATACATAAATGATAGATAAGAAATCTGGGAAGCATAAAACCAGCCCAGAAAATAAATCGTATATGAAAAAAAAAACAATCAAACTCATACGTGTAAATCGTAGATGAAAAAAAAAGAAGGGGAGGGAAAACATGCAAGGCAAGAAGCCAAGATTGCAAGAACTAACAAGAATCACAGATGATGATATGAACAGAACAAGAAATTTACGGGAAATCGATTCTTGAAGTTTGTTGCAGAGGATTCCGCGTCCCTCCTATAGAAACGGTCGAAGCCAATTGTGGCGGAAGAAGAGGCCGGAATGAACACGACGGCGGTCGTGATGAAGCCAATTTTCTTGAACCGTTTGCTTAAACCCCGAGGAAAAGAAAGAAAGAAAGAGAGAGAGAGAGAGAGACGAAGGGGACGAAGGGTTTTCGTTACAACGGAGAAGTGTGGTTTCTGTAGTACGGCTAATGTTAATATAGTAGTATTTGTTGACACGTGTCAAACGTTTGACGTGCTGAGTTGGCAAGATTTGCCTTTACGAATCTAGATTTTTTGTGCCGTTTGATTTTTGGATTTCTTCTCTGGTTTCTATATGAGGCGGGTTACTTTCTACGATGAGTATAACTCAACTCCAAAAAAATTAAATAATTTGATTTGATTTAAAATAAAAAAAATATTTGATTTGTTTTAATTCAATTTAAAATCTTATAAACTCGATTCAAAAAGAATCTTAAAGTTCGAGTTCAAGATGAAAATTCGAATAACTTAAAATTTTTAATAATTAAAGAATTTATTTTTAAGTTTGAGATGAGTTTCACAATCTTTTATTATATATATTAATATATGAAAATAGGAAGAAGTATTGTTATATATGAAGAAATATATATATTGTATGATAAGAGAAAGTCGTTTAAATAAGAATTAAATTATACTATAACATAATAAATAATTAAAATTAAATTTTATAAGAACTTAAATTTCAAAAATTCAACTCGAATTTTGAAAACTTGACTCAAATTGAAAGATTTTCAGATAAGTTTAAGTGATAAAATATGACTTGTAAACTCGAAAACTAAAAAAAAATCTTGACTCAATCAAATATTCATCCCTAATTGATTCACCTAAATACTTAGTATTGTTATTTTTAAGGGTAAATTATCATAAAGATTAATTTTGTTTTGATTTTGTTCAATTTTGATCACCAAAAATTAAAAATATATATTACCAGTTTATTATAATAAAAAATCGACATAAAAAATCGATATGCATTATATAATAATATAATAAAGTATAAACTAAGATTTAAGGATAAACCTAAAATATTTAAAATATTTTAGATCAGTTATAATAAGAATTATAATTTAAAGATAAAATCAAATATTTAAAAATTTAAAAATTAATTTAAAATAAATATATAATTTAAAATTAGAATCAAAATATTTAAAAATCAAAAATTAATTTAAAATAAATATAATAATTTGAGAACATATAATATAATTTATTCTAAATTATATATATGCATGCAAATATGTATTGAAATTCGGGCCTCATGCTTTATACATAGTATATGGACTAACATGTTATTCATGTCATGATGAACTTTTCAATTGAACTTCATAAATATATCAATAATGAGGATTAAATTATAATTAAAAAATCGATTAAATATATTGATATAAATAATTAAATGTGTTACAATTTAAATGTATAAACATAGATAATTTTTTTTATGTATTTTATCTATTTTTAAAGGTAAATTTATTTTAATATTGAACATGGAAAAAGATTTCTCAAATTATTGAACATGGATTTTTATTTCCAAAAATATTAAAAAAGGAACAATAAAATTGAAGTCTGATATTTAGATGTCGACTTCTAACAGTGCAATAAGAGAAAACGCTAGCATACCGTCTTTGATTAAAAAATTCTAACAATACTTATTTAGTTTTGTATTGTTCAAAAATGACACTTCCGGCTGTCGTTTTTTTTATTACACTATTAAAAGTCGATATCTAAAGAATCTGACTTCAATTTCACTGTTCTTTCTTTAATATTTCTGAAAATAAAATTCCATATTCAATAGTTTAGGATTTTATTTTTTTTTTTTGCATGTTCAATATTGCCGTATAAGTATTTTTTTATCATGACAAAATATTAAACAGCACCAAATCATTACTAATTTTCCCTTGCAAATCCACTTGTTAAACAGCACCTCAAACCATAGCTTTCAAGCTTCACAACCCATCTTCTACCTGCAATCTCAAGGGTTACCAGCTTAGTTTCCCCTTTACAATATCTCTTGGCAAGTGCAGTTGGGAATTTCTGCATAAACAATAACAGCTTCAACTAGTACCAAACATGTAGATGTACTCTCGTGTTCGAGTCCTAAAAAATATACTATACGCATGAATAGGTTATAAAGCATACCAAACTGCCATGGGTCAAGTAGCATGATCTCATAACAAGTTTGAAATCTGAATCTTTTGGAAGAGAATTACTGGAAACTTCAAACACACCATCATGAGAAGAAGCCTCTTGAGTATACTGTGAAGTGTGAACCACCAGAATTTTGATGTCTCACTTGGTTAAAATTGTCTGAACTCTGCACAGAGTTCATACATAAAAAGAGGTACAATAATCTCAAGGATAAGAGGGAACCTGTACTCTCATTTTACCTCCAGGGAGTGGAGAAGATTCTAGGACTGCTACTTTGTCATCATCAATGCTGGATATTGAACCTTTAGTTTTTCTAGCATAGTATACACTTAATTAATGAGAGGTGTCGGATTTTGTTAACTCCATGGTTTCGAGTTAAATGTTGAACAATGGTTCAGAGACTTAATTGAGAGAAATTATTAGATGAATTTGACTCATCAGATCATTTATAATTCATCTAATTTTAGTATAACTTTCTAATAAATACCCACTTCGTAGAAAAGGAGAGGGATAATGCATTTGGAGGGAAAATAAAAATGAGTTCCCTCCCTTTTCCTCCTGGATAGCCTTTTTAATCCAATTTGGCCTTGTTTTTCAAACATATGAACCATGTACTGCCTGGAAAAGCTTGGTAATGATTAGTTGAAAAACATGTGAAGCAGCTCAGCAAAAAGAAAAAGAAAGAGACCTTGCTCATTAGCATGCAAAAAGCCAGCTCCTAGGCATGTTGAAGTTTGACTAGCTAGCAACCATTGGGTTTCAAAATGATTGTACAGTTTGAAATTTTCCCAAATGTTTTGTATATGATCCTGGCATGGGTTGTTTTCTATTTCTATTCATCCAATGGTTATAAATTAATGTAAAACTAACTGAATTTTACGTCTTGATAAGACACACCTTACACACAACTACTCGAACCCGAGTCTTGTAGGATAAATGTTATCTTTTTTTCTACTGATGCTACTCATTGAGTTTTTTAAATACAATGTTTAAATATAATCCATTTTGTTATTATCTTAAAAACATGTTACAAGTAAGAATAATCTGCTCATCTTGATTATGTAATAGTCAAAACTGTTAAAATCAAAATCGAAAATCAAGCAGACTATATTGCCTTAATTCTCTGTAAGTTATTTATGAAATCTATCTGTGGAAGATTCAACATTCTTTTTTAAGCTTCTTTACTAAAAATTATAGATAATCTCAACAAAAAAAAGAAAAAAAATACATTTAATGGGACTTTTTTTCCTTTATATAAGCAATCAAGTTGTGTTTAGTTAGGAATGAAGTTCATAGACATTAGTACATTACAGGAAGCCAAACCATGTTTTCTCAGGAAACAAACAGAGCTTAGTATGTTTTGTTTTCAGCTATCAGTCAGCAGCTTTGCAGTTTAAAACTCTACACTCAGAAACAGTATACTCTTGGTCGGTAAGTTTAATGATTCTTTTTTTTTTCTGAGAAGATTTCTGGGGTTTGAGTAATTTTTGTGTTTTTCCTGCTAGTTAAGTGGATCTGCAGATTTTCTTTTTCTGAAAACATAGATTCTCTGTTTTAGCCTAAGAGTTTGGTTAGATATGATGGGTGTGATTCTGAGTATTTTTCTTTAATTTCCAGAGATTAAGCAGATGGAATTTTCGGACTATACACAGATGTTATTCAACAGAATCAACAAAATTGATCCAGAAAATGTTTCAAAGATCATAGGCTATCTTCTTGTGCAAGGCTATGGTGATCAAGAGTATTTTCAATTGGCTACTTGCTCTGATGTAGTCATGCAGGAATTCCTTTACAAATCAAAACTCGAACTGCAGCACCTACTTTTCAAAACCGTGTCGCCTCCGGTATCGCCTTCGATGAACCCGGTCCCTGCTCTAGAATTGCCCTCACAGTTCACTTCCTTTTCACCGCCTGTTTCTCCATCAGATTCCTCCAAAATTTTATGGTCTCCTACAAGTGTCCAGGTGACATCTCCATACTGGGAACAGCAACTTGCTACTAAGCATAGCCCGGATTTCACGATGTCGGGGTACTTGGATTCGGTGTCTGATTTGCAGGCTCAAACTCAGTCACTGTATTTGGAAGATCCAATGGAGTTTGTGGGAAATGGCGGATTTTCAATCCCTCACGATGTTAAAGTAGGACGCCAGTGTCAAAATCAACACAACTTCCCTGTTAAGACTTGTCATTATTTCAACAAAGGGTACTGTAAGCATGGAAATTACTGTAGGTACTTTCATGGTCAAGTTTCGGATAGCTTCCCTCAAATGTTTATCCATAATTCGATGGATGCGGTTAGTGACGACCATGTTATGTCACTTGAGAAGTTAGAGATCGAATTAGTTGAGCTTCTGAAAACAAAGAGAGGCAATCCAGTTTCGATTGCGTCACTCCCTTTGTTGTACTACGAGAAATATGGAAAAGTTCTGCAGGCAGATGGTTATCTCACTGAGAGTCAGAGACATGGCAAGTCAGGTTACAGTTTGACAAAGCTTCTCGCACGGCTGAAGAATGCGATTCGAGTCATCGACAAGTACATTTTATGAATTATGTTCTAAATTCATAGCAATATAAAATATTTTATTTTGAGGATTCATTTGATCTGATCTTTTGTGCTTGAGTTGCAGGCCTCATGGACAGCATTCTGTCATTTTGGCTGAAGATGCACCGAAGTACATGGAAAATCGAAACGGTAGAAATGATCCAGGTCCAATTGTAAGCGGATCGCGACAGATATATCTCACATTCCCGGCTGAGAGCACTTTTAGTGAAAATGATGTCTCCAACTATTTCAGGTAACATGATAACCAAATCATTTCTGCAGTAATATCTGGTGTCCTGAAGTTTTCTTACTTTTCCAAGTTTCCAATTGCAGCAATTATGGACAAGTTGAAGATGTTCGGATCCCCTGTCAGCAGAAACGGATGTTCGGGTTTGTAACCTTTGTCAATGCAGACACTGTGAAGATGATGTTAGCGAAAGGAAATCCGCATTATGTCTGCGGGGCTCGTGTTCTGGTGAAGCCTTACAGGGAAAAACCAAAGCTGGTTGACAGGTAACAAGAAATGTTTCTGTTCTTCATTCCTTCATTCGAAACTGCGAATAATGGTGATCTATATAGAGGTTTTATTTTCATGCAGGAAGTACCAGGAAAGAATGGAGTCTCCTATGTTTTATTCTCCACATTATACTGACACTGAATTCGAACTTCACTCGAGTAATTATCTTCTTTTATAACTTTCTTTATATCCAAGTAAGTCCGACTTCCAAGTGAAGTAACTAGCACTCATCTGATATTGTGATTTCTCAGTTCCAAGAGAATATGCAACGTCCAGGTTGTACAAGAAGCAGTTTGTAGAACAACCAGGGCAGTTCTTTCAACCTCCAAGGAGGTGTCTTTCGGAGATGCATTTGTCACCGAAGCCTCTGGCTAATCAGTCTTTCTTCGCCCACTCCATCGACGAGTTAAAAGTCTCGGAAGGTATCAAACTTTCCTAGGTTAGCATGCTTGTTAACTCGACCTCGTCTTCAATTCTATCCCTGAAATGTTTTATTTACCTCCGAGCAGAACAGCTCGATATCCCATCAACCAAATTCAATTTTCTGTTCGAGTCTCTCGACATCGACACTGCATCCGATGAAAAAATAAAGCATGTAGAGACCAACAACAATGACCAAGAGAGGTACAACATTTTGAACCTAAAACTACACATATTCTTCATCTTATCTGTCTTGGCTCTAATGATTGTTTCGAACGTTTAAGCATCTGCAGCGACGGACTCAATCTGCCGGATAGCCCTTTTGCTCCCACAGTACCTAGCGGCATTTCCTCTGTCATCTAGGCCCCAGCAAGACACATAACAGAAGAGTTAGTCAGGTTACCAGTTTCAAAGGTGACAATCTACTAATATATACATAAACAAAGCCCTTTTACGTCTCCTGCAAGTACATAATCTCCGAAAGAAGGATCTTCCCCCCCTCTGTTACATGATTTTGAAGCGGCGGAACGAGAAAGATACGATACATAGAAGTACTATATCTAAAGAAGGTTCTACACTTTTTATGTTAAAATCACAGGAATAAGGCAAGAGAGAGGTATGGATCTTTAGAAGAGGATGTAATACAGGTCTTTTTGTAGGTGAACACAAGAAATAGAGCAGCATTACAGAGAGTTTCAAATGTGTTTGAAAATCACTGTAACAATGGCAATAGAATTGAATCAACTTCAACCATCTGTAGGCAACTTTAATTTACACCAAGTTTATTATCCTTAATTGCCTCCGGTTCTTTCTGTTATATCAACTGTTACAATCTGTGTATATCCGAATAATCATTACAAATAGTATCGAGCCGTATAACGAACTAATAACTAATTCAACTCGAGCTATAACTAGAAAACTCACATACAAGTTACACAGGATGGAACTTGAATCTGTGACCCTAAGGGTTCAGTTTCATTTTGGTATGCGATATCGATAAGATCGAAAACCCGGATTCTGAAACTACGAATTCAACACTCTTGTAAAGTCTTATGTTTTATTGCCATACATGAAGGTTTCAAAAGAGTTTTAACGTTAAATCAATGCAAACGAATCCATTTGAGGTTTGTCTCATTCATTAGCTTTTTCTGTTTTTAGCTGTGATAAATTTCTGAAGTTGACATCACAACCACATGGTGGGGGACCTAATAATAATGATATTTTCAACTCCAAATTGGACCTACATACATATAATTAATAATCTGCTATTGGCAGGTCCAGAATTCACAATATAACTCCACCATTCACGCAAAAGTAACTGGCTGGTCCTTCAGACAAAGCTGGAAAGTCATGTTACTTTGCTTCTTTAGTTTTTTTTTTAAAATTATCTGCAACACATTCTATATGAATACAAAGATTTTATGCTAGGTGGGTTACAGCAACGTAATCAGAATATACACTCTTAAGCTTACTTTAATGATTTTAAAATCCCATTCGGTTCGAACGATAAAGAATTCAATATCCTCTTAAACAACATCGTAGGTTTTAGATGTAACAGATAACTCTAGGAAATCTTTGCTCCTGTTTAGGAATCCAACCTGATTCGACTTCAGATATATTCGAGTTTCTTCGTGCATATAATATATCATATAAAACTGGTTAACAACTTAGCCAAAAACTTGTATAGGTAACAACTAGACTAGTAGAATAAGGCCTTGAGCTTGAAGCAACTAATGTATGGCGTGATTGGCGCAAATGCAACTGGAGGTATATATGTAGACCCAAGTCATCAATTATGAATGCCAGTGCAAGGGAAAAACAGCTAGAGGTGTACTGGACTTCACTGCAAATGACCATGCATGCCACCAGTACTGAACTTTTCGATGTCGATGTTGATGTCAAAATGGAGGAAACAACCTGAAAGGTCCACAATGACAGTTGTGTTTATGAATTTGCATAAAAAAATGATAGTAACAACCAAGTTGGAAGTAGAAAATGTTACTTTTTAAATGCAAGGTTCCACGATAATACATGTTGGAATGAAGTAAGAAAAGAAAATGGAACTTACAAGAGTTGGAACCATAAGCAAAAGATGAGGATGTAGCTTAATTGTTGTAGTTGTTTCTGGAACTAGAGATGGACTGGGGATGAAGAAGTTGGGCTCAAAGGTTGGGCTTTATCAGTAAACACAATGTAAAAAGGAAGTGAGTAATGAAACGTCAGCGTTTAAGTTACAAAATCCTCTCATACTTGATTTAAGTAGTAACAAAGTATATTCCTTTTGTATCGTACATAATCATTTTATGATTTATATTCTAGATTTGAGATTTTTCTTTTAATAATATAATAATTACAGTAGTATTTGTTTTAAAATATATTTATTGTGCTATAATATTGATGTTTGAACCCGTAAATAGGGGTGAGCGTTCGGGCGAGTCGAGTCGGTTCAAAAAATTTCGAGTTATTCGAGTTGAGTCAACATATTTTACAATTTGAACTCTTTTTGAAATTTTTTCGATTCGAATCGGTTTTTGCAAGTTCGAGTCGAGTTTGATTCGATTCGATTTTTCGAGTTTATGTATAAATTTTAATTGCACTATTTATAATATTATTGTACATTTTGATTCTAATTTAAATGACCCTATCTTTATATCTACATACATATTTTTTTATATTATTTTTTACATGTATAAATAAGATTTTAAATTATTATTATTATTAGCAGTAGTATCATAATCATATACCTCAAGTATGAATATGTCGTTTCATTAAATTACAAGTCTCGTCAAAAACTTTTTTCTTATTTATAAAAGGCCAAAACGAGATAAAAATAATACTAAATTAAATAAAATAATATAAATACATAAATTAAAAAATATAAAATAATTTAAATAATATAAATAAAAATCATATTAAATAAAATAAAAAATAAATATGGAAAGTGATCATATTGTGAACAAATGAAAATTAAAAGGTAAAAATAATAAAAAAGAGAAGCTAGGACTGAAATAAAACTAAAAATAAAACTACAGGGACTAAATGTGGAATTAGACCCTGGAATTTTTCAATTTTTCAATTTTTCGAGTAACTCAAACTTTGAAAATTTGAACTCGACTCAAAATCGAAATTTTTTCAAGTTATTCAATTCGACTCGAATAACTCGAAATTAAAAAAAAATCAATTTTTTCGATTCGAGTCAAGTTTTACTCACTCCTACCCGTAAACTCAAAAAACTATAAACATTCTCTTAATCACCAAAACACAATAGTTGACGTTGAAATTAATAATTTACTCTTATAATATTTGTCTCAAAAAATTGAGTACCAAAAGAGAAGTAAACTACACTTGTCCATTCTTGAGAAGAAAAAGAAGTGCACCCTTTGAAAAATTGAGAAAAAGTCATCTCTATCTTACACGTGTACGGCCATTAATCACCAATGAATCAGCAAGCCTTAAAATCGCCACAAATACCTCATCCTAGACCCTTTAAATTCCATACCATTGTCATCCTTAATCATCATCACATTGGACTAGCTCTGAACATTACAGACAAGAAGGGATGATAAGGATTGGTTTTGTCGTGTTCTCATTGGCCCTACTTCTGTCATTGCTATCTGCGGTGGTAACATCCAAACACACGCTCAAAGGTGACATGGAAGACATTAACGAGAAGGAGGACGAGAAGGTGATTTCCCAGGAAGTGAAGAACGACATTAAATCGGGACTCAGAGATGCCATGAACAAAGGGCTTGTGAAGGACACGGATGTGTATTATGATGAATCGTTTTCGCCTCAGCAGGAGGAAGAGTTTCTGATGAAACTCTTCTTTAAGGTGATGATGAAGATGGCGGACGAAGGGAAGATGGACACTAAAGTTCTGAGGGAGAAGCTTTTTCCAGGAGGAGAAGACACCAAGGAGCCAAAGATTCAACCGGAGGTCATTCAGGCTTTACGGGATGCGATGAGGGAGACAGAAAATGTGCAGGATGGTAATGTGGCTAAAAGCATAAAACGAACACTCTGATTGCTTTGTGACATGCATGTGCAGTATATGTGTATGTATGTAATGTTTCATGCATCTAAAGGGATTGAATTTTCTCAGAATAATAGTAAAATTGTTTGTTGACCTTCTCTATTCAACTCGACTAGATTCAATCGAACATTCACTTACAAATTAATATATTTTTAGCTTTTTTATGACAAGGAGTAAGATCGTAAAATCGTATCCACAAAGACTGACGAAGATTTATTTCTCCGATAAACCAAAGCTTTCAAAAGTAATAATTAAAAATAAAGGGTTAAGTTAAAAAGTTTCTGCTCATGCCTCATTGGTAGCTGCAGGCAGCACTCTTATGTGTTTCTTATAGAACAATGCAAGGTGGGAGCTGTTACAGTGTTTCACCACCTTCCTGTTGTGTGCTGCTGTTTCTGGTCTGTAATAAACGAATGCTGGATTGATATTTCCCTTTTGTCGGGCAGTGATTTAAATTATGGTTGTGGTCGCATTTTAAGTCGTGGTGTTTTATGCAATTACGAACGTAACATATATTATCATGATCATTGAGCATATCAAATTATACTACGTTCATCATGTTGCAGAAACATACATGCATGCATGCATAATACATGACTTCCTCTCCGGCATTGATGACCCTACATCATCTTTTGCCAAAGGAGGACTTGAAATAGTGGGGCAGCGACTACACAAGCCACCGAACAGCACTGTCTGGCCCGGGAGATCGTCAACATTATAGCATGTGAAGGGCCAGAAAGAGTGGAACGTCATGAACTTCTAGGCAAATGGAGAGCAAGCTTTATTATGGCTGGTTTTACACCCTCTCCGTTAAGCTCATTCGTCAATACCACCATCAAAACTCTGATGCAAACCTATTGTGATAAGTATACACTTGAAGAGAGAGATGGTGTTCTATATCTCGGTTGGATGAATCGAGCTTTTATCTCTACCTGTGCATGGAAAGGTTAACACTTAACAGGCCGATAGAGTTATGACCATGTTGATGTCACCTTCATTCGAGGAAAAAAAACAAGGCAAAAACACAAGATCAGTACTTATTCGGTAACAATGCCATTTCCAGGATGCAATGTAAACAAGGGTATTTCTAGAATTAAATGTTAGTGATAAATTTTTAGTGGTTAACTGTTGCAGCTTGTCTTGCTAACACGTTTTTCCACCCTGTAATGTTCACATTTCATAATTATGATATGCTTTTTTCATGGAAATGATGCTACCTGGACCATTCCATTCCATTTGCCTGAAAATGTTCACATTTCAATTGGAATCTATGACAAATCAAGGAAAGAATACAGGCATACGCTGTACTAACCAACATTATCTGATTCCACATGCACAGAATGGAAACCTGCAACCTGTGCTGTTATCAACCCCAATCTAACAGCAACGGCTTCTGTCACTGTAGCTGAGGGAGCAGAAAAGGATTGAACATCGTCACCGACTGCAAAACTCTGCTCGTCTTGAATAATAGATGTTGCACCAGCTTTATCGGAGGATGAGACGAAGGCAGCATCACAGTTTATCTTCACAAGACCGGAAAGAGGAGGATACTAAATCATGTCACTGTGTGATTCCCAATCATGTACAAACTCCCAAGTCGATACAAATAGTGACTGGCAACATAACAAGATAAGCTGAAATGATAATACATACATGTATGTTACAATCTGATATATAGCTCACGAAATTTAGAGAAGAATAGTGAAAGAGAGGCAACACTCTCGTATTATTTTATTGATTCAAAACCGTAATATTTTCAATCTGAGAACCGGTTATTTATACAAGATAGGACCTGTGAAGAAAGGAGTAGTAACAGCACTAACAGACTTTCTAACTCCCTAACCGTTACTTACCAAACTTTGCACAGATGATAAAGAATGGTGTAGCACAGGAGCCTAATGTTACGACCCGCCAACAACAATGAGGTTAATAAATCATCTTTGGGCATTCTTAAAGAATCCATGCACCAAGGGAGCTTCTAGAATGACCTACATCCATCTCAAAGATTCAATCACGTTCTAGAATGTTCCAGGAGATTCCTCTAAGATCTAGACACATCTAGAAGGCCTGAGAAGATTCTAAAAGACTCTAGATAATTCTCGAAGGTTCTAGAACATTCTAGAAGGACGAAGAAGATGTTGGAAGCATCTAGAACATTCTAGAAGGATCTAGAATGTTGAAGAAGACCCTAGAAGACTCTAAAAAGATAGGGACTACTCTGGATATCTCTAGAATTCTATAGAATATTATAGATAGTTGTAGACATATATAGATACAAGTAGATGTCTCTAGAATAGTATATATCATTGTAGATATTTATGGAGGCAAAATATAAGCCGTCGGATCAAAATGATCTTAACCGTCCATTAGGGACTTGGGGGCCTATAAATAAAACCAGCCACCTCAATTGTAACCATCAAACAATAGTGTAAGCATTAAGCCTTGTAAAGCTTAATAAAGTGTTCACTTCTTGCCCTCTGAATTCTCTTAGCTTTCTAGCCCTTGACTTGTCCAAATTAAGGCTTATTAGCATAAATCGGGAGTGCTAACGCCGCACGGATAGTTCGAGAAAGATTAAGTCCGTGACAGTTGGTATAGGAGCAAGGTTCGATCACACACGGGATATGGCCAAGATGGGGAAAAACCAAGTTGTTAGCTCGACCGAGGTAGAAGTCACTCAAGAGCAACGAGTGCGTGAGGAGGTAGTTGATCCTGTTGCAGCTAGGACACGAGCCAAGTCCAAGGATCAACTCTCTAGCTTGGAGTCACGCTTAACTCATGTGGAGGAAAGCGTTGGGGGCGTGAGAGCCCAAGTGGACGATCTTAATCAGAGAGTGGAAGGCCTTGAGGCGAAGGATACCGAGATCCACACGGCCATGAGGGCCATGATGCTCAAGCTAGAAGGGACGCTGCTCGGGGAGATAAGCAAGGTTCAAGACCACCTCACGGACGAGCTCTCGAAGGTAAGTGCTTCTCTCGACCAAGAGCTAGATAATATTCGTGCTAAGGTCGAAGCCCTACAAGGTGATGTAGCCTTATGCAAACGTGCTATGGTTACCGGGCCAAGCACATCATATGAAGTTAGGAAGGTCGAGGTACCCAAGCTAAAGACCTTCTCCGAAACACGCAATGCTAAGGAAGTAGACAACTTCCTTTATGGCTTGGAAGAATACCTAGGAGCTGTTGGCATCGTGGATGAGGCATCCAAAATTCAAACTGCAGCTTTATACCTCACTGACACTTCCATGCTTTGGTGGAGGAGAAGGCGCTTAGACATTGAGAGAGGTACGTGCAATATCTCTATTTTTGATGATTTCAAAAGGGAGTTAAAATGACAATTCTATCCTGAGAACGCCGAAGATGAGGCACGGGCTTGTTTACGAAGGCTCAAGCAATTAGGGAGCATCCATGATTATGTTAGAGACTTTACCAACTTGGTGCTCGAGATCCCTGATCTCTCAGAAAAGGACTCACTCTTTAATTTCATAGATGGGCTTCAACCATGGGCGAAAACTGAGCTTAAACGTCGGGGAGTGCAAAATCTTGCCGATACCATAACCGTGGCCGAAAGCTTGATTGATTATTCTAAACACAAAGAGTTCAACACCAAGTCCAAGGATAAGAAGAGTGGGGAAGCTGTAGGTTGGAGAGATAAGAGCCCTCGTAAAGATAACTACAATGAGGATCATTCGTACAAGTCCAAAGACTCATCCTCATGGAAAGATAAAGTCAAGGATAAGTCTCAAGAAGCTCGAGGAACCAGAAGATCACCACCCAGTAAGTGTTTCATTTGTGATGGTGATCATTGGGTTCGAGAGTGTCCACAGAGACAAGCACTTAGCTCTCTCCTAGCCAAGCATCAAGAAGATAGTGATACCGAGAAACATGAAATTGATGCATAAATGGGATCCATGCAAATGCTTGGTGTGATGCAATCCACCCCAAAGACTGAAGCCAAGGGGTTACTTTATGTGGATGTCATGATCAACGGGGAAGCATCAAGGGCAATGCTTGACACATGTGCGTCTCATAACTTTGTTTCTCTTGATGAAGCAAAAAGATTAGGTCTTAAAGTAACAAAAGATGGAGGATCCATCAAGGCAGTTAACTCCATTGCCCTACCCATCCAAGGTATTACACACGGGGTCAAAACCAATATACGGACATGGTCTGGCCATCTAGACTTTACAGTAGCCTCGATGGACGACTACAAGCTCGTCCTAGGTATTGATTTCTTTGACAGGGTCAAAGCCATTCTGATGCCATATGCCAACACTCTATGCATCACGGAGGGTCACCAAGCTTGTGTGGTGCCAACCATTAGGGCCACAAAGTCAAATTCTAAAGTGATCTTATCACTTAGAATGGAGGAGTATACAGAGTTCAAGAATGTCGCACCTTCAAATCCGTCAAAGAGGCTACCACCAAAAGAAAAGATGGATCATATGATCACGTCTAAACCAAAACGAAAACAAGTTGGGAGTAAAAGGAAGAATAACAACAATTCCATGAAGATGCGACGAGGGCGTCGCGAGCTTAGGTGGAGGAGAATGTCACGACTCGCCAGCAACAATGAGGTTAATAAATCATCTTTAGGCATTCTTAAAGAATCCATGCACCAAGGGAGCTTCCAGAATGACCTAGAATGGCCTACATCCATCTCAAAGATTCAATCACGTTTTAGAATGTTCCAGGAGATTCCTCTAAGATCTAGACACATCTAGAAGGCCTGAGAAGATTCTAAAAGACTCTAGATATTTCCACGGTTTTGTTTTGAAAAATAAGATAAAAGTGGTTTTATCGGTTTTTGCAAGTGATGCGTAAAAAGTGGAATACATGTGATTTGAATTCTATTTTGAATTAAGTTTTAAACATTGATTTTTGATTATATATTGGCTAGTTAAACGATGAACCTTATGAGATAAGTTGATCGATCAATAGAGTCTAGAGTGCACTATAAACATTCAAAAGTCGTACGTGTATAAATTCCTTGTGTGTTTCATTTTAGCCTATATTCTAATACTATGTGATAGGAGTAGTACTGTCACATACGGGTTGATCGGAATAGTACTGTCACCGGACACCAAGGTGAGATAATTCATGTTGAGAGTGGTATCAATATGTGCATGCTCTAGGAGTGGTACTAACATGCGGTTGCCCGTTTATCCTAACGATTTGGAGTGGTACAAATCGGATCACTAGCACCAATATATGTTTTTACTTTTCTAAGGTAAGTGTCATGGTTTTCACTTGATTGCATATGGTATTATGCATGCAAGGTTTTATGCATTGGTATGCATGTGATTTGTGTATTGCTATGTTGTTAGCATATAAGACTTGAGCTTTGTGCATTGAGGTGCACATATAAGCATTGATATGTGAATAACATGTAAGACTTGCGTTTTAACTTTTAAAGCATGTGATTACAAAATGGTTTTTACTAAATTCTAATGATGACGTTATTAGCCTTGGTTTGATGACACTTACTGAGTTTTAAAAGTGACATTGTTAGCCATGTGTGTTTTGTTTTATAAAGAGCATGACATGTTTTTAAATTGATGAAATTGGTTTAATATGGGCTGCATTGCAAGGTGTTTTTATACTTGTTTTATTCACTCACTAAGCTTATGTTTACCCTCTCATTTACCTTACAATGCAAAATATTTGATGTGGAAGCGGCACAGAGAAGCAAGGACCCAGGTAACCGTCAAGTGAAAGCTTAAGTGTGTCTTTATAACATTAGTAGTAGTGAGAGAGAAATGTGGATGGGTTATTTGTGAATAATGTCTATGTTTTTGAGACTTAAAATAGTTATATGCTTATACTTATTTGATAAATATCAAAGTTGATGTTAGCTCGTGACTTTGACTTGAATTTCGCATTGATATTCTTTTAATTATAATATAGTTATTTTAAAGTTTGATTCTTGATATCTCTATGTTTGAATTTAAGTGTTGTTTATAATAAAGCATGACTACTTAGGAGTTGAATATATTGTTGTTAACTAGGTTGAAGTGCATCTAGATAATATATCATGATATGTGCTTAAAGTGGTTTTAGATGAATTTGTATATAGAGAATGTCATGAAACCTTTGGAGGCTGGAAATAGTCTTAAACTTTGAGCATGCAATAAAATGATTTGTAGATATTATCTTAGACTGAAAATTTACGTGCAAGCATGAAAAATACTTAATTAAATATTGATAACCTTAATTTCACAATCAGGGTATAAAATTCTGGAAATTATAATTAGGTCTCTAAAACTTGTTCGATTAAATTAGGACTCGTTTCTCTTTAGTCTCTGCTGCAATTAAACTCAATCTTTGCATGAACATGTAGGATATAATCAAAGCATTTAGAAAAGATAAAAGATAAATTTTTTTAGGGTTGTTTATCGGGGTGAGTTTTTGAATTAGCCTCGGTATTCCCCGTATAACTTATTCGAGTCGGGTGGCGTTTAGACTGGGTCGAGGAGGTTACAACCTGCACTATTTGCTTCTCTTTTCCCTATCACTGCTTTCCAGACCTAGCCAAAAGGCATGGTTCAGAGATGCGCATTCAACTTGGTGAATTATCACTAGTCGTTTTTTCTTCGAAGGCTGCTAAAGAAGTGTTGAAAACACATGATATCAATTTTGCCAATAGGTTTTCTCTCCTCTTTGCAAAATTATATGGTATAATTACTCGGATGTTTTTGCATCATATGGAGATTACTGAAGGCAACTCTGGAAAGTTTCCACATTGGAGCTATTTAGTATGAAACGTGTACAATCATTCAGATCAATCAGAGAAGAGCAAATATCTAGTTTGGTTTGATAAATCTTCTTGAATATATGATCGAAAATCAACATCAGAGAGATTATACAATTTATCATACACCACTTTAAGATCAGCTTTTGGCATAAAGTGCAAGCAACATGAGACTTTTCTTTCAATTTTGAGGAAAGTGCAACAGTAGTGCATGGTTTTAGTAGTGTTGATTTGGTTCCTTCTATCAAATTGTTTTCCCTGATCAGTGGGATGAGAGCAAAACTTGAGAGGATTCACCATGAATTAGACGAAATGTTTGAAAGCATCATAGAAAAACATAAAATTAGCAATATAAATTCAAAAAATGGTGACGATGTAACAGAGGATCTGGTTGATGTTCTTTTAAAGCTTCAAAATCATGAAGGCCTTGAATTTTTCTTAACAACTGACAACATCAAAGTTGTTATCCTGGTTAGTAGTTCGATCTTTTATGTGAAACAATGTTTTCTTTAGTTGCTTGAAAGTTATAATGTAACGACCCGAACTCTCGGTTTAGTGTGTCGGGTTAACTCGTTATGTTGGGCCTCGGGTTTAGGATCGGGTTTGTGTGTTTTGGGCCTTGTTGGGCCATAGGCTTGTTGGGCTTGAGTGGTGTGGGCTTTAAGAGTTTTAAGATGGGGGCATTTTTGTAAATGCCTAAATGGATGAAAAGAGGGGAAGGGGGTTTTTATTTCTCCTGCAGAGATGATATCATCTCCTTCTTCCTTTTCTTCCCATCTTTAAACTCCTTGGTTGCAAGAAGGCTTGGTTAAAGGTAAGATTTTTATGAGCTATGTTTGGAATCTCGTTTTTATGGTAGAGGAGATGTTATAGAGCAGTAAAGGATCTATAAAACAAGGTAAGAACATGTTGTTTTGGTGAGGATGAAGGTTTTGGTGGGGGTTTTAGGTTGAGCTCGGGATTGAGTTTTGGGGCTTTAATCTCAGTCTCTTTTGTGTCCTTAGATCTTGAGGAATCATCCTAAGTTCTTCCTAATCCGTTCTTCATCTTTCTCTTGTAGAGAAAGAAGGTGGTGAGCCATCAACAAGCTTGGGTAAAGGAGGAGTTTGACTTGAGTGGAGAGCTCGTTTTGCTGTTGCTTTGGCTTGAGGTTGGTACTCCCAACTTCTTCTATATCATCCATTCATGGTAGATTGCATGACATGTAGAGATAATCATGCTTGTATATTGTGTTGCTTGGTTGCTTGAAAATGGGTCTTTAATGGTGAAATTCGGATTAATGTGGTTAAGGGCTAGAAATTGGTGTTAAAATACTTTAAACATCTTTAATATTGAGTAGGAACACTAAGCGCAGAACCGTCCTTAGTGCATGGGGTATCGACACTCGGGCTACCGGTATCGATACCAGTGAGTGGATTTTGGCTTGTTGTTCAGGGGTATCGATATTTGTTTTGATACCGTAGATTCCAGAAAGTTTTTGTATCGATACCTGTACCGAAACGGGTCCTCCCCTTTCTGTTGACTTTTGGGGTTGGTCAATGGTATCGATACCTGTTTCGATACCTGTTGTTCGATACCCTCTTTGGGTGGGTATCGATAAAGGGTGTTTCGATACCCTACTTAAGGGTATCGATACCCCTGTGTAATTTGGTTAAATTTGAATAGAGTTTGGGGGCTCGATGATCCTAATGAATAAATACTTAAATCTAAAAGCTATGAAATGAATTGTCGAACTAAATTAGGGTTATAACTCCGAAGGACTAAGTGAGATAAGACTTTAATATATCTTGTTGTGATGAGATCCTAGGTGGATCGTTTGTATGGTCGAGTCTTGTGTGTTGGAATCCGGATATCCATAAGTGTTGCAACACGTTGAAGGCCATCCGATGTAACATGCCGGGTGATGATTGAAGACCTTTATTCCGAGTGTTGGGCGGCCTCACTCGAAGATGTTCGATGTAACATTACGAGCATAGGGTTGGTTGGGCGTCCTCCACCCTTTTCCGAACGTTGGGCGACCTCGTTCGAAGATGTCCGATGTAACATTCCGGGCATAGGATTTGAGGGCGGCCTCAATCCTGAGTGTAGGATCCCGATGCTGTATGGACGCGGGCCTCGCTCTTGTGTGTTGACTTATATGTTTGTATATGCTGTGTGCGATAGTATACATTCATTTATGCCATGTGTAGGCAAGCATGCTAGACCTTCATACCATGCATGTGATTTATATGCCATGCTTTACTGCTTTGATATGCATGATGTTGGCCGAGTTTGGCGTATCCACTGAGCTTGTGTGGCTCAGCGTTCGAAATCTGTTTTCGTGCGTAGGTTAGGTGAAGCGGGATTTTGAGGAGCACCATCAAGGTTTGGACTTTCAACATCGACCGTGTTGTCAGAGTACAGTTATTAGATGTAGTGGGCTTAGTACTATGTTAAACTCTATATGTATTTGTAACTCTGTTAATTTATTTGGGTCGAATATTTTAAAACAGTCTGTAATATATTTTAGAGCTCCGATTTACTTTGAATTATTCTGGACTTGTTTTTATTTAATTGGATTACGAACTTGGTTTTGGACTTACATGATTTTTATTGTTGGGCTTTTAAAACAAAATTTTGGAATATGGGTTTTGGGCCGGAAGCCCATTGTGACATCCGGGTCGGGTGTTACATATAATTAAGTATTACTGCATTTTAGGATTTTCTCATGGCTGAAACTGAGACATTTTCAACAATAGCATAATGGCCAATGTCCGAAATGATGAGAAGTCCTAGAACCATGGAAAAGGCACAAGCTGAGGAGAGTATATGAAAAAATAAGGGATGTCAATGAATGATACCTGCATGTATTGAAGTACTTGAAATTAGTAATCAAGGAAACTCTAAGATTACACCCACCTGTATCATTGCTAATTCCAAGAGAATATATTGAGAGATATAAGATTAATGGGTATGAGATACTAGACAAGACTAAAGTGGTTGTTAACATCTGGGCAATCAGAAGAGATTCCAACTACTGGAATGAAGCTGAAAGGTTCAACCTTGAGCGATTCAATGATAGTTTAGTTGACTATAAAAGAGTTAACTTCGAGTTCATTTCATTTAATGCCGAAAGGAGGATGTATCCTAGCATCTCATATGGAATGATTGTTGTTGATCTTACCCTAGCACAATTACAATACCAAATGTCTCGGTCATGTCCAAATCCTCATCTGTCATTCTATTAGGGATTTTTCAAACAAAATGGTACAGTAATTATGCTAGGGTAAGCTCAACAACAGTCATTACATATGAGATGTCAGAACACATCCTCCTTCAAGCACTAAATGAAAAGAACTCGAGGTTAGCTCTTTTATAGTTAACTGAAATACCGTTGAATCGTTCAGGGTTGAACCTCTTGGATTCATTCTAGTAGTTGAATTCTCTTCCGATTGACCATATGTTAACAATCACTTTGTACTTGGCTGGTATATAATACACATTAATCTCACATCTCTGAATATTTTCACTTGCAATTAACAATGATATATGAGGATGTAATCTTAGAGCTTCCTTGATAACTAACTTCAAGTACTTCAATTAATGTAGGTCTGATTTATTAACATCCCTTGTTCTGTCATACACTTTCCTCACCTCAGTTTGTGTCTTTTTCACGATTCTAGAACTTCTTATCATTTCGGACATTGCCAATCTTGCTATTGTTGAAGATGTCTTGATTTCAGTCATAAGCAAATCCTGAAATGCAACGCTACTTGGCTACAATTTTCAAGCAACTAAAGAAAGCATCGTCTTGGATATGAAAGAACATCAATTAGATTCTTTGTTACCTCATCAACGTTCTTCGGATTTGCATTGTTAACTCTATGTTCTTCTATGATGTTTTCAAGCATTTTGTCTAATTCATGGTGAATCCTCTCAAGTTTTACTCTCATTCCACTGATCAGGGGAAGCGATTTGATAAAAGGAAACAAATCAACAATACTAAAACCATTCATTGCTGCTAGAACTTTCCTCAAAATTGAAATGAAAATCTCATGTTGATTGCACGTTGTGTCAAAAGCTGACCTTAAAGTGATGGTGTACGATAAGTTACATAATATCTATGATGTTGATTTTCAATCATATATTCAAAAAGATTAATTAAACCAAACTAGATATATGTTTTCTCTAATTGATCTGAAAGGTTGTACACATTTTATGCTAAACAACTCCAATATGTAACTTTCTGTAGTTGCATCTAGTAGTCCCCATATGATGAAAAACAATATCTAGATAATTATACCATATGATTTCTACAAAGAGGAGAGAGGACCTATTGACAAAATTGATATCATGTGTTTTTAACACTATTTTAGCAGCCTTTGAAGAAGAAAGAACGACGTGTGATAATTTACCAAGTTAAATGCGTCTCACCGGACCATGCGTTTTAGCTAAGTCTATCAAGCAGTGACGGGGAAGAGAGAAAACACGAAAGGAAAGTTTGGGTGTGGTTGTTGAGGGTGGTTTCCAAGGCTTCAATTTCTTTGGTGGTGAGAGGATAAAGAGAAGAAAACACAAAAAAGAAAAAAGAAAATGGTGGTGATGAAGAAGTAGAGTTTGGACAAGAAAGAGAACACGAATATCATAATTGTAGTAGAATTGAAGGATCTTTGATAATAGTTAGACACTGTTTAAAAAATAATATTAAAATATTTAAAATTAAATTGATATAATATATCGATATTAATTATTTTTTTTAGATTGTTTTTTATTTTTATTGAGATTTTTATGGTGAAATATTATAAATTTGAAGCATTAATTAATATATATTTTAAATAAATATATCAATTAATTTAAATATTTACTATATTTTTATATTTATTTATACATTTTAATGAATATTAATATTTTTATATTTATTTAAAATTTTAAAATATATTTCATTTGTCATATTTTTGTTGTATTCGTATCGTTTCTGTATCGGTACAACATAGGTTTTCAACATTTCTTTAGCAGCCTCCATAGAAAAACAAGGACGTGTGATAATTCACCAAGTTAAATCCGCATCACTGGACCATGTCTTTTGGCTAAGTCCGCCAAGCAGTGATGGGGAAGAGTGAAAAGTAAATGGTGCAGGTAACCTATAAATCCATCTTCCTGCTCGTAGTTTGCTAGTATCATTATTAAGCAGACGTTTACAAAATGAAAACAGAAAAGCTTCTACCAATAACAAATAACAATACCTCCGTTTCAAAAAGGGATTATCATCTTCAACCTCATCTATAGTATCATCGTTAGCTGTGACAGGAGATAGATCTGCAGTACTATTTGGCTCAATACTATGAGCTGTCTGGCCATAAATCCAGGATGGCTTCTCTAAAATGGAGAAAATAAAAACAGATTAATCCATAAGCTAAAAAAGACTCAACAGATAAAACTGAATGTATAGTTTTTTCCCCTTACCATCTGTACCATTCAAAGATGAGACCTAGTCAGATTTTTCTTCTTGGCCAGACATGATATTACCAGAAGATGCAGAATGTGTTACAAGCAACAGAGGCTTAAAGAGATAACCGGTAGTTGGTGAAGGCTCCGCCTTGAAGAACAAGAAGCAAAAACAAGTTACTCGGCAACAGCTACTATCAGCATGAAACTTATATAATAACCTTCGAACTTCGATCGGTCAGGGAGTAAATTTTGGTCATTTTTAAAGTTTGATTCTAAAAATAAAATTTAAAAAAAACAACTCTCTGACGTTCATGTATTTCCCAGAAAAGAAGAATACAAATCCCAGAAGCTCCAAGATATTACCTAGAAATACAAATGAAACCAGAAGAGACTTCGGCCACCAACGCTCGCTCTTAGCCTCGGTGGAGTTATAGCCGTTAGCTACTCTCACCTTCATCGGCCACCCGTTTCAGATGATGGAGAAGCACGGAAGATTCCGGTGAATCCAGAAACCAGTCTCTCCCCGAAGCAAGATTTAAAACGAAACAAACGTCCCCTCCTTTTGGTTTCTCTTTGGTGTCAAGACTCACCCTTTGAAGGGTTCATCGTCGGCCACCGAATCCGAGAACCGATCAGGGAGTATTCTCAAACTCTCTATATTTTTGTGGTTTTATGCGAATATGATACGGAGAAAGGAAAGGTTTTTACCAGAAACGAGTCTGGAAGCTTTTTTTTCCATTGATTGATGAAAATAAGTTTACAATCTGTTTTTTGGTTTCTTTTTGGTTTATCAGTCTGATCTCTGTTTTAGATTGAGATCATTTGTTACAAGGATGATTGCTCTCTACCTTCCCCTCTCAAGCTGATTGAATGGCTCCCTTTAATGCTTAATCGTTGCTGACCCTATTTCTCTCTCTTCACTTCATTTTTTCCTTTCACAACATGTTTGCTTTATTTGGTCGAATTTCATTACTTTTCTGATGGAGTTCGTGTAGTCTCTTAAGATTTCCCAAAATGATCCTATGATTCTGATCCGACTGAGTATTGGCCCTTTCTTCTATTTAGTCTAATCTCCACTAAAAGCTACTGTCAGTAAATAAATAAATGAACTTTGAATTTCAGACTGCTGAATTCTTCGGTCAACTAAAAAATCTTAGTGGAGGGGGATGGTTCAAAGAAAGAATTCAATTTCACCAGTGAATTTCAAAAAGCATCCAACTTTTTTACTTTACTCTATTTTCTCGGGAAACAAACATAACCATAAAACAATACAAACCCAGAGAAGGAAAAAAAACACATCAAAAAGCAGCTCTAACCTTAACATCTGAAAGAAGAACAGGAGGCTCCAAGAAGGAAGGACTAAGCCCGGGAGGGATTGTTATACAAGTCGACCTTGAGATCGGTAGCTTAGCTGGAGCCACCAGCTTGTACCGAGCTCCACACGGACCCGATAGATCCTGCTGAGTAGTAGCCGCAGCAACAGAAGAAGAAGCTAATATTTGCTCCTCCATTTTACAATATACCAAAGGAAACCAAAAACAAAATGATTGAAACTTTTTGGAATGAGTAAGAGTGTTACTGTTTTAGTGTGTTGGAGAAGGCAATCAAAGGAGATTGACAGTGTTTGACTTGTTACACTGGATCTGGGTCTGAGCATTAAACAATGTGTTGGAGATGAATGGCAAAGGGAAAGAGGGAAGGCACCAGTGTAGCAAGTGTTCCTCATCATTGAACTCTTATGTGCAAAGCAAGTTTCATAAATGAACAATCATGCAACTGTGTATCTGCATCTTAGAGATTGTCAAGGGATAGAAATATACAAGGATAACATGGTAAGGGACATTCACAGCTTTAATTAACCAAACCCTTCCATCCTTCGCTCGGACTCCGGTTGGCATCGACATTAATCACTAAGAACTACATGGCCTGTTATCTTTAACCCCATGATGAGCAAACAACCAGTTATTAGACGTACAAAATATTAAGGTCCAACTCCATGGACAAAGCAGAGAAATGATTTTCTAATCAGTGTCTTGTTCTCCAGTACTAGATATATCCCGAGCAGAAAATGGAACACGTGTATTTATCGCCTAAAAATATAGTGATAAAGAATCAAGAACACAGGAGCAACAGCTCTGTTTCCGCAGTTAATAAGTTCTAATGTAGATGTTTTGCGAATATAACAAAATCCGGATAAAATTAGAGGTTACATCTGCCTATACTTTCTAAATGTTCAATGTATCCTTTGTACTTAGCTTTTGTTTTCAAAAATGCCCCCCCACCCCCCCACCCCCCCCCCCACATTAACACCATTAAACCGATGCATGACTAAATCATGTAGAGGGTGCCTTGATATTCATCTAACACAAATGTTGAAGACTAACCAAAAATGATATTGATATAAACATTTTAGAACTTATTTATCCTGACATCTCTTGGGGGAGTATTTTGAAAGACGAAAGCAAAGTACAGAAAATACATTGAACATTTAGAAAGTATGAACATTACATTGAAAGATTTTCCAAAATACCAGGGGCATTGGTGTCAGTATCACAATTAACAATGACTAAAATACTATACCAAATCTAGTCCGACATAAAAACAACGTTGAGCTACTGCGGAGAGCATTGTGGAGGACCTGGAGGTAAACCATATGCACCATTAAAAGGCTGATGGCCAGAAGGATGGAAATGGGATGCAGCAGGATTTGAAGAAACAGAGAAACCTGAAAGGGTTGATGCCAAATCCAATAGAGCAATAACTGATGAGCCTAAATATGGATTAACAGCAGGACTAGGACCTATAAAGCCATAAGGACCGGTTAGCGAACTTGAATATGCAGCAGACTGATTTGGAAATAAACCTGCTGGCTGGAGATGAGATTGCTGGCTTAAATATGGATTAACAATAGGAGTAGGACCTGCCAAGCCATAAGGACTAGGTTGCGAGCTTGAATATGCAGCAGACTGATCTGACAATAAACCTGCTGGCTGAAAATGAGATTGCTGGCTTAAATATGGATTAACAGTAGGAGTAGGACCTGCCGATCCATAAGGACTGGTTAGCAAACTTGAATATGCAGCAGACTGATCTGGCAATAAACCTGCTGGCTGAAAACAAAATTGCTGGCTTAAATATGGATTAACAGCAGGAGTAGGAACTGCCAATCTAGAAGGACCAGTTAACGTGCTTGAATATGCGGCAGATTGGTCTGCCAATAAACCTGCTGGCTGAAGATGAGATTGCTGGAAAGGCGGAACCACTGAACTTGAACCAGCCACACCAAATGAGGTTGCTGTAGGGAAAACAGTTTCAGTTGTTTTAGGACGTTTGTTGCCACTCTGCTGCTTCTCTCCCTGCACCTGCTGACTGGTTGACTCAATATCGTGCTGATGCTCTCTCCGCACCTGCTGATTGGCTGACTCAATATCGTGCTGCTGTTTTCCCTGCGCCTGCTGACTGGCTGACTCAATATCCTTCTTCTTCTTCTTCTTTTTCTTCTTCTTTCCCTGCTGACTGGTTAACTCGATAGCCTGATGCTGCTGAGACCCAGGAGCAGTAAGCATTGCAATGCTTTTCCTGTCGGCCAGCTGCTTCTCAAGCTGCTCAAGACGCTTCTGAAGGCACTCCGGTGGGTATTCAGTTTCTAGCTTTGAAATTTTAATTACTTTGATTACAGATTTCAAGGCCAAGATTTCTCTTTTTGTTGCATCATTCTGCACGAGAAACATATTTTAAAAAAAATCAAGACTAGAATATCATACCCTGAAAAGTTTGCAGGAAACAAAAGATTACCAGTAAACTATAAGAGTTATTTCCATCAATGCAAACTTGCTCAGCAAGCCTCCTTTTCTCCTTCACATAGTTGTCCAAAAGAGGCACTGGTGGGAATTTTTCGGCAAGCCCAAACTCAAGTATAAATCTCACAGCATGATGTTGCTTACCATTATCTACCAGCTTTTGAATCAGATCTGCAACAAATAAAAAAGACAAGGTTGTTTTATCAGAGCTACTTCTAAAACAAGAAGATAGATTAGTATATGCATCAGGGAGAAAACTCTAAATCTAAAAAAGGACAGAAATTTATGTAAATTCTGTGCTCTAAGTATATGATTAATGACCCAGAATGAAAAAATAATATGCTACACCATTTTGTTTCACTCATTTAAATTAGAAGTTCTTTGTCTTTTGGAAATAACATTACTTATGTGTGTCAGCTGCTTCTTACGGGTTACGGGTGCGCAAAAAACCTAATTACCCGGTCTCGGTTAGACCCGGTAGATTTTCACTAGAAATTGATTTCAATGGGACCGGAACTAGATCCAAAATTTAAGTCCCGGTCATAACCAAGACCGGGACTGAATCTTGATTTTTTTAACCTGGTACCCGGTAGGTACCTAATAGGACCGGGACCAATACTAAGTACCTAATACTGATTTTCTTACTTGTAATAGATAATGTTATTTCGTTTATTTTTCCTATTAAACTTTTTCTTTATGTACGAATATTATGAGTATGACTCGATTTAAAACTTTAATTTTTAAGTCTATTATATTCTAATTTTATTTTAAATATTGTTATTGGTGGTTTGAATTTTTTACTCTTATTACTCAGATTTTCTTAATAATAAATCAATTGACCAAGTACCCGATATTGATATCGGTTCCTACTAATAACGGGACTACTTCTTAGAATTTAGGACACTGTGTAACCGGGATTAGTTTCAATTTTCGGGAACCGACGATTACCGGACCGAAACCAATTCTAGTTAAATTAACCGGGTATCCTATCTTACACACCCCTATCACCGATAACAATCAAGCGGGTATATATACACCCAATACAATGCAGAATTTAGATGATCGAAGCTCATCAGTCATCTGACCATTCACTCATATGCAGCAAACTATGCCATAACTTTGAAAGAACATAAATAGTTGGAAAAAAGAAGTATAAACTATAAACACCAACCATAAAATCAAATAAACCTTGATGCACATAACAAGAATTACATTCTACTAAGATAGCATCACTATGAATCAGATACCTTAAACAGCTACACCTATCGACATATAAATCAATACATGAATTCTTAAAAGCCCGGTCACTCATAGTAACTTAAATCAAGATGAAACAAATTTAAATGGGAGCATAACATAGTTAGACATTGTAAGAACTGCATTTAATCTAGGAAACTTGAATCTCACCATGAACTTTCTCCCCTAAGCCGATTGACCTACACAGCCTTGGAGCTTGCCGGGCTGCAGCAACGGCGAAAAAGTATTCCACAAGCTCCTCTTTATCAACTACAGCTCCCAAGCTGTAAGCTGCCACTAAAAGCAAAAACGCTAATGGCTCTATGGTTTTAGCTTTGTTCAAACTGACCATGCCTTTCCACTCTAAAGCTAACTTCTTTGCTCTTTCCCTCACTTCTTCACTAAAACTTAAACCAGTTTCCATCAATCGCTCCAACAAATACACGCAAATCCTCCTCAATTCAAACCAGTCTATATCTTTATCGCCTTTGTTCGGATCATTCTCTGCATAAAACCCTTCCATTGCATCCAAAACCATTGCCCCAGGATCCGGAGCACTCTTTAGAGCACCTGGAAGCTCTTTCTGGATAGCAACCCGCTCTTCTTGGCCATTTATGTACTTCCTCAACCCCTTCCAATCCATTCTCTCGCAAAATTCCTTCAACTCTGGCCGAGGCACCACCGCCGGAACTGAACCATCCGTCCGCAGCCCCACTGAACTAGACGACGAGGTCTGGTCACAATTTAATGGTACATTCTGATTTAACGGACGATTCACATCCGAGTCAGTGACGGAATCAACTCTTCCCAGTGTCGTTAACGGCTTCGAAGCTAATGGGTCTCCCTGGTTTGACAAAGACGAGAGAGTTGAGCACCGAGTGTGCTCCGAAAGGGGGACTGGTCGGCGAGAGGATTCGCGGGACTCGAGGAGGCGGAATCGTTGAACGACCGAGTTTTGGACTGCCGTGAAGTGAGAATCGAGGTCGGACCATGATATAGAGAAAGAAAAGGGGTGCGGAGAGATGGCTTGGATATCATCGAAGGCTTTCTTCAGCTCACCCTTCTTGGCGTCTATGAGTTCGATCGCCGATTCTATAGTTTTCAGCGATGGCGTCGCCGGAAGATTTCCCGATGACATGGTTTTAGAGTTTAGGGCAGGAATATTTCCCGATTCTACGTTGCACCCCTCCCATATCTGTAAACGTTAAAATTAAGGTTAAACTACATCCATGACCACTAAGCTATATTCATGATTCTATTTTGAACATTAATCTCTAAATTTTATTGAATATAATCACTAAATTATTTAAATAGTATCAATTAAGTTATTATCATTAAAACTTAATGGAACAATGACGTGATAGTTAATTAAATTTTATTATATTAATTTAATTAAATAAAATTAATTACCTAACTGTATAATTACACATAATATCAACTAATCTTTTGTCGTATAATTAGTCATTTATTAGTTTTTTAATTGAATTGAGGGTGATTGATTTAACAGTAAATTAAGATTTTAATTGTTAACGCAGATAAAAATTACTTAAAATACATTTACTTTAGAAGTTAAAATTTATTTTTTAATCACATGAATATAATTTATTAGTCGACTAAATTTAAATTAAATAATATAAAAAATTATTATGAGCGTGGATTTTTTTATTTAATTTATTCTATTTATAATATTAATTTTCAAACCTTTAGATTGACTTAAATGACCTAATTAATATCTCATTCCAATAAACAAATTGATCATTCATATTTTCAAACTTCTTTTAGGTACATGAAACATACAATGTTTTAAGATTGGTTAAAATATGTGCTAATTATTTTTATTTTTCACAAAATTGAAATTTAATCATTAATTTTTTATTTCAAAGAATTTAATTTTACTTTTTCAAATTTAAGAATTAAGTTCAATTATTAACACCATTTAAGTTTTTTTAATTAAATCTGTTTAAACTCTTAATGCTATCCCGCTCCCAAGCTTTAAGCACAATCAGAGGTATCTCGCTCGGTCCTGCGATGTCACGACCGTGTCGAAAAGATAGGGTCGTGACAAACTCGACATAAATTTTTAAAATTTATGCACATTGCACACACATTTTGCAATTAAATCTAGATTTCTTAAAATAAATATTATCTATTTTTTATTAATATCACTTGTGGTTTAATAAAAACTTAACCATATTAATTAAATTTAGATTTTTAAAATAAAAAAATATAATTAAAATTTTTAAAAATATAAATTAAACAACTAAACACCAAATGTCTAAATGGATTTATATTCATTATAGTTGCATTAAAAATTAAAAGTTTTTATAAGTGTCTTAATTTTACGATTTATATATTTAATTTAAAATGTATGGTTTAGGTTTAAGGTTTAGAATAAGAGATTTTGACTATAATTTAGGTTTTAGGATAACATGACGAAAGGTTTAGATTTTAACCTATAGAGTTTAGGATTTAGTTATAAAGGTTTAGTTTTTATGATAATTTAATAAGAGATTTGTATTTTAATTTATAGGATTTAGGATTTTAGAAATTAGGTTTAGATTTTATCACATATTCTAAATCACATGAAAATGGCTACATTTTTTTCTTAATGAAGCATGGACTTGATGGGGGTCACAAGTGGGCAAAAAAAGCTGGATATAAAATCACATGTTCCTCAATGTGGTCACAAGAAAATACCAACCTATAAAATTGAATGAAAATTAATTAGAAGGATCGTTCTCGTAATAAATATCTATAATATATAATTTAGATAAATAAATAAAATATGGTTTTAAAAATAATATTTTTATTAATAAAACTTAAATACTATATGCTGAATTTAATTCAATTGCACATAAAATCCAATCCTAAGAATGACAATTATATCATGAATCTGAAGAAAAAAAGAGAGTTTTACCAAATTTGATTTTCTTTTTCACCACTTTCTTGGAAGCCAAACACCCACCAGATTATGGCAAAAGCAGAAGCCCAAATAAGAAAAATTCAAAGTCATAGACTTTACATTGGAATTAGACTACTTCTTCCCCTCAGTCAATGCACATCCTAAACTTCTCTAGTTTTGATCGAGACCCTCCAAATCATAAAAAGGAACACGTGGACGTTCACGATTCAAGATCAAAAATTGTGCCAAAGTTGACTTCTTTTTAATATTCCAACATACAGGGAAACAACACAACCTTAAAAACGGCAATAAAATCCCCTGTAACACGCTGCAACGTGGTAAAATCCAAACAACAGCTGCGAAAATAATAATAAAAATCATATTTTTTATATTGAAAATAATCCCTTTTTTTATTCACAAGATTCCATCGTTAATAGCTTCTGCTTTTTGTTTAAAACAAAACTTAATGAAAATCAAATATAAATTAAACATAGTTAAGTTAACCTAATAGAAAACCTTCCTTATAAATACCATTCTTAGAAGCTGTCCTTTGGTTTTTCTCTGCTCCGGTATACGCTTGATTTGCAGATTAAGTTTCTGCATCTGAGATATATATTTTCATGGTGAGTTCTTCATAAATCTCATATTTTTTTAGTTTTTTCGGCTTAAAAATCATATTTTTATCTGTTGTTTTTAAGAATTTTGATTCTATACTGAGATCTTCTGCATTCTGCAAGTGTTTTTTCCACATTTTTATGGTGTTTTTTTGGTCTGGATTTTTCTTTTTTGTTCAAGTTTCCTCACTATTTGTTATTGTTTTAGTTCTTAAACTTTGATCCGACACGAAACAAAAGTTAATTTTTGATCACTTACGTTTAATGTGTGATTGTTATCGTGAGCAGATGCCTAGCGTTAATCCAGACCAATCCGACAAGGATTCGGAGCCCTTTGTCGAGGTTGACCCGACCAGTCGATACGGACGTTACACGGAGCTTCTAGGCAGCGGGGCAGTTAAAAAGGTTTACCGTGCATTTGATCAAGAAGAAGGCATTGAAGTTGCATGGAACCAAGTCAAGCTAAGAAATTTCTCCGACGATCCATCGATGATCGACCGGCTTTATTCGGAGGTCCGATTGTTAAGATCATTATCCAACAACAACATAATCTCATTGTACAATGTTTGGCGCGACGAGGAGCATAACACACTCAATTTCATAACCGAAGTGTGTACTTCTGGGAATTTGAGGGAATACAGGAAGAAACACAGACAAGTTTCAATGAAGGCGTTGAAGAAGTGGTCGAAACAGATTTTGAAAGGCTTGAATTATTTGCATTCACATGAGCCTTGTATCATTCACAGAGATCTTAATTGCAGCAATGTTTTTGTTAATGGAAACACTGGTCAGGTATGTTTTTTTTTGGTCACATAAAGTTGTTCTTTTTATGTTTGGTCCCTAGGAAAAAGCAAAGAAAAAGTCGGAAAATATTGTCACTTTGGATTTTGATGAACAGCATATTGATTATTAAACCCTCAACAGGTTAAGATTGGTGATCTGGGGTTGGCTGCCATCGTGGGGAAGAATCATTCGGCTCATTCGGTTCTTGGGACGCCGGAATTCATGGCACCGGAGTTATACGACGAACACTACACGGAACTCGTCGACATATACTCGTTTGGCATGTGTGTTCTAGAGATGGTGACTTTGGAAATCCCCTATAGCGAGTGTGATAATGTGGCCAAAATTTACAAGAAAGTGTCAAGTGGGATTAGGCCTCAAGCCCTGAACAAGGTTAGAGATGAGAATGTGAAGGCATTCATTGAGAGATGTATTGCTCAGCACAGGGCAAGACCGTCTGCCGCCGAGCTGCTCAAGGATCCGTTTTTCGACGAAGTTGACGATGACGACGAAAATGATCAATAGTACTTAGGTATAGACTCTTGTTTTTGTATTTTTTTAAATCTGATTTCATGTTTATGATTGATGTATTAAGCAAATCCAAACTCATGGTTGTTTCAAGTAGGTTAATTTGATTAAACTAGTTTAATTTGTACAAATCCTTTCACCAACATGCATTAAGTTTGAATAGGAGAAGATTGAGTGTGAACTTAATTTGGGTTTCTTGAGCATGAATTCCTCAATATTTTATGTATTTTTTTTTCAATAATAGATAAAGCTTAGAAATGATGTTTGGTTTGTATTGGAAGCAAAGTCAACTCAATATATAACTGAAAAGAAAGATCCATTCAAAGGGTTGGATTAATGGGTTGTTGTCATGAGAACATGCTATGTTTTTTGAAGATTGACAGACCTAAGTGGCTTCTGGCAATGGACATGTGGAGATTGGAACATGTTCTATAGTATATGATGTTTGGTCATAAAGAGACCTTTTGTTATGTATTTGCTGTCACACACAATTTGGTCGGAAATTATTGCTATAGCCTGGCACTTATCTGGCTGGGCTTCACTGGTTTTCCATTTCAGAAATTTTCTTTTACTTAAATCAATCTGGCTGGCATTTGAATACGAAAGTTTAATGATCATTTTATAATATTTAGGATAATTATTGATTATTTGTGAATATTACCTTAAAATATAAGTTTTTCTGAATTAATTTGTAAATCCATGCTTTCTTAAGGGGCTAGAGAATGATTAAGTTCACAGACAGCTAACTTTGAATGGTCTGTTTATAAGATTCTATCTGTTTATATGTATTCTTCGACCCTTTGACATTACATACATCTTATAAATAAAGCGGTTGAATCCGATTTATAAATATCATTCGTTTTTTTACGAGACTATTTGTCGGGTTTCATTCACATGTAACTAGTATATTGTTATCTAACAGAATTTTATGTATATAATATGCTTTAACTTAATTAAAATGTAAGTTGCTTGCTTTTTCAACTGAAATAACCCGAGTCATGTAGAAGAATGGAGAAAGCCTCAGATTTTGTAGCAATTTGCCTTTGATTCCCGGGAAAAACACAGTTGCAAATCCATTAGTCAAAGGGACAATGTCCTTTCTGGATGTCTGAAAGCAGGTTGATATGCCCAGAAATAAAGAATTTGTATTTTGACATCCCCAAAGACAAAACAATTATAATATAAATTTTGTTTATGGTATATTCAGTTCAATTTAAGACAAAGAAATGGTAAAACAATGCATGTTTTCTTCCTGTTGGAAAAGACAACAGATTAGTCTGTCTGGTTTTAGTTCTTAGTATGTTCCATAAAACAAGCATTGTTCTTGTCCCCAGGTATATCTCATCAGTTCCTTGAATATGATATTGTTTATCGTTACTAATCTAAATTCTAATCTGGTGACATTGATAGCTTAAACTGTGTGGTCAGCGATATTCGGACTCCGAGCACAATATCGAAGGCGTCTCGATGGAAGTTGTCGAAAAAATACAGAGGAGAGACGGTTTCAACATGTTTCTGAAGGGGCTAATATGCATTGCAGTTGTTACTCTACTAACTGCAGTGTGTTTGGGATGTGAGTTGCACAAATCCGAATCTTGTCGTAGCAACCGGAAATTCGAACATGTTTATAAGTATTCCGAGGAAGTAGGAACCGATTGCGTTACAACGAGCGGTCTATTAAACGTAACAGGACATGATGAAACTGCTGCAGGACCCCCAGGAGAGCCTATTGAAGATGATTCAAACAAACTATTGGTGACTTCGGTCTCTTCTGCATGTTCTTATACTGTATGAGCAAACTTGCTCCGGTCGATGCCGTACGAGAAGTGAGTTCGGAGGGTCGACACCAACAGATCGTGTTCTTCGTCGAAGACAATGGAACATTTAAACTAGATGATCTCTTAGATGCCTCGGCTGATGTACAAATCCAAAGCTCCTGCACCCGCTTTTACAAGGTAGAACTTGAGAACAAGTCCATTTATGCTGTCAAAAGATTAAAGAAATTGCAGGTTAGTTCTGAAGAGTTAGGCCTAACAATGTTATAATTTCAATTCTAACCTAAATAATTTTTTAAGTCAAATATTAATTATTTATTACATGTAAGTTGTAAATTCAACTTTATATTATTCAATTCAATCATTTTAAAATGTTATAGTTTATTCATATCATCTTATACCATGTGAGCCGTAATTAAAAAATAAATATATATATATATATAATCAGGTTAAAACAAAATATCTAAATTTATAGTGCAATGAATTATCCTATTGTAATCACTCATTTTTAATCAAAAAATTTAAATCTTCAATTTTTCGTATTTTGAATAAGGGCCTATTATCAATATATATTATATGTTGTTATTTCATGTGATTTTGTCGTAATATGATTTTTTACGTGTGTATATATTATATATAACATATCGTATTGCATGTGTACTACTTATGTCATGTGTGTTGAATATACACGTGCATAGTTAGATTGGTTTTATTAGATGTGTGTTGTTAATGTATTAAATATTATATGTGTGTTATAGTATATGTTATATTATTTATATTTATTAATATCTTGGCCCATAAATATTAATTAAAAAAACCATAAAAATATAAAAACCTAAAAAATATTAAATAACAATTAAAAGTCCATCAACAGAGAATTTGTTTAAATATTACAAGGCTCATTTCGAGCTAAATATTTGAGCCCAAATCTAAACCTTAAACAAGAGCTAACCCTAGTGTATTTTGAATCTGCAGCCGCCCACGATTCGTAACCATTTGATCAGATGACCATCAACGATCTAAATTCATTCGAACGGATCACCACTCGAGCGTGTGTTTCACTGCGACCTTCCAATGAAAGAGTCTGACTCTTCGACTGCAACACGCCGGATTCTGGCGCCTATTTGCCTGCACGCCATCACCTTGTTTGACCAGAAAATCTGCAAAAACAACCAAATAAAGAAGCATTAAACCAACAAATTTTGAACATCAGAAGGGGAGAGCCATTTCTGGCAAGTGGAAAAGACCAAGCAAATGTCTAAAAGCCAGAAATCAAGGAAAGATGCAGAAAAATCCCAGAAGAATTGGTACTAACAGAGGATTTAAACCAAGACAAAGATTTATAATGGGATATAAAAAAGGGGGGGTCTTGTAACAAAAGTTTTTTACAGAGGAAATCAAAAAAGAAGTGAGAACCAGACTTCACTGGTAACCAAACTCTCCATCTTCTTCGTTATTTTGCATATATCAAAATCATCACTAAATTTTCTAAAAAAATAAAGCAGAGAACTTCCCTTTTGGCGCATGATCCATTGTCAGCGATGACCTCTGAGAAGAGAGCTGTTGAAAGCCAAAGTTTAAAGGGGTTGTTCATCTTTTTATCTTTTAAAAACATAGAGAGCATTTAGTAGAAAAAGAGAGCAGAGAGACTAAAATCCCTGCAGGTAACGAAATATAAAAATAAATAAGAAAAAGTAGAGAAACTCCCTTAGAATGGTCAAGGATCTTCCGCCATGTGAGAAATTCAGAGAAGCGTCGTGCGTGAGTGTGAGACTGAGAGGGATTTCTCATTTGAGTATGGGGAATCTCCCATTTCTTTTTTGTTTTCACCTCCCGGCGAGCAAGACCGATGATGGTCAAGGTGGCTTTTTAGCCGAATCCTGACCGAGGTCAGAGCCTCTACGGCGGCTCGAAGACGGAGGATGGTGGTGGTTGTCGGTTGCCCTTGGTTCATAGTTTTGAAGATCCAGGAAATTTGTTTGAGAGGGTTCTGTGAAGGAAATTGAACATTTGATTATTATTTTTTATTATTATTCCTTTTATTTTTATTACATGTCGTCTATTCTCTTTTTACTTTCTTTCTTTATTTTATATTTATTATTCAATTATATACTCATTACATATGGTATCTTCGTGTCTATTTTTATATACTGTGCCTATATGCTATATATATATATTATTCTGTTTTGATGTTGTCATTCATATTAATTTTACTTTCTTTCCCATTTCATTCAAGATTAATGTCATATTTTAATATATTATATTAATTTTACTTTGTTTCCCATTTTATTTATAATTTTACTATGTTTCCACATATGTATCCATATACACGTCATGATTATATAGCATAATTTATATATTTATAAGTTTTGACTTCTGTTCATAATTCATGCTTTGTTTATTATGCACTGTAATTTGGTATGCTAATGAGAGTTTTGCATAATCACGCTTTTATTTTATTAACGCGGGCCCTTAAATTCGATCGTAAGCGAGGCCAGTATCAATAAGGTGGTAGTGGTTTGAACGCTTATCTTCGGGTTTAGGTGCTTTAAAATAAATGCGCACATTTAACTAAAAATTAATTCGATCGTCAAATTAGCCCGAAAGGTTTAATATTATTAAAACGGTAATTATTAAAGTACCAATTTTGGGCGGTGTGGGGATGCTAATCCTTCCCCATCCGTAACCGACTCCCGAACCCCAACTTTTCAAATCTCTAGTTTTATGGTGTCCGGTCTACCAAAACGGCCGGTGGCGACTCCAATTTTACAAAAACGATTTTTAAAAGAAAACCCCACGTGGAAGACATTTATTTCAAAATGACAAATCGAAAGATGTTTTACCTAGCAAAATTGAACTTTTTAGCGATTTTAATTAATAGTGGATTTTTCACATCGCTACACCTATATTTTATTTCTAATAAACCAATTCAATTTTCCAAGATCTATTGGGATCTTCAATAAAAACATTGTTTATTTTTGCATAGTTTCTTACATTGCTTGTTCACTTGTACCAAATCATTAAATAATGCCCCAAAGTATCTTAACCATAAACCAATCTCTTTTAATCCTAAATCAGACACAATTTACACCAATCTCAACTGCAAAAAAGGTTGTTAAACCAATATTAGGAAAAATATAATCTTTTCATCCCATAACACATATTAGTCTTAAAAATTCGATATAAATATTTTTAAAAAAATCAAATAACATAATCTAATCATTCTTAACTGTTAGATTTTGGTATTTGGCTGCTCAATATATACCATAAGGTAAGTTTGGACAACAACAGCATGCCAAATATTTATCAGACATTTCTGTAAATAAATTCTGTAAAAATACAAATTTATTAAAAGAATACACAAGTTGAAGCTTGATTTTGTTCTAGCATTACATCCAAGCAAAGAATAGTTATGCTAAATGGATATTGAGCTGTAATAAGACTTGTTTATATTGAAATGTTCTTACAGAAGGGGGAAATATTAATAAAACATCAACATCTCCTGTCACCACTCTTTAAGCTACTCCAAATATTCTTACATCAGAGGATTTGCTCTTTCTAGATATATATTCTCTCTTTTTCCCTCTACCTCTCTCCTCAAATTCCATTTCTTTTGATTTAATTAAGAGGAGTGGAATAACCAAGACAAATAGAGAAAAGAAACAGAGGAGAGAAGGAAGAAAAAAAAGTTTTTTTTTTAATAAACAAATAAGATAAATTATATAAATAGTCATTAAATTTTTAATATAAATTAATTCTAGTCTTTTGAGGGGAGGTTCTTGATTGTTCAATTTCTTAAGCTAGTTTGTGACTCCTTTATGTACTTTGTTTGGGAGGAACGTAATAGAAGAATATTTCAACACAAGAGTAGGTCTGAAAATTGTATACTTAGATGTATTATAGAGGTGGTTCGTATTCGTTTACGGGACAAAAGTATATATCTAGATGATGTAAATAAAACTCTTTGTACATCTTGGAGAATTCTTTAATCGAGATGACTGTTTAAAATATACTTTAAAATATTTATTTTCTTGTCTTGAATAATAAAATACACACTTATCCAAAAAAAAATTCTAACCTAAAAATTTAATAACTATTTATATATAGTTACCCAAATAAATAAATAAAATTGAAGAGGAGGTTCTCCTCTTCTGTTTCCATTGTCATCATTTATAATCTCAGATCTTAAACTTCTTCCATTTCTCTCATCTGGGTCATTTCCAAGATGGTAAATTTTCTCTCATTTCTGTTCTTTGTTTCCTGGTCTTTCTCTGGACTTTTCTTTTGTCTTGATCCACATGTCTCAATTTTCAACTTTTTTCTTTTGATCGTCAGGATTCTTGGGTTGCTGTCTGATTGATGCATGAAGTTTCCAGATGATCCCAGATTGGATTTTACAGTTATCAACTCTGTCTTTGATCAGATTCTGTCTGTAATTCATCAGAAGGTATGTTTTTTTCCCTTTTAATGTTCCTGTTTGATTGTTGTTGTTTTTGTATGCATTTTGATCTGTCTTGCTTCTTTTTTCGAAAGGATGGATCCTTTTTAGCTGCTGATGGTAATTGGATAATTTGGTATTGGCGTTTTAACTTGTAGAAGAGAGTTCCATTCATTGAATTTGTGTTGGTATTCTGATTGAATTTTAAAATTTGATCTTTGAATCCAACTGTTGTCCTCTTTTTTTAGAAAAAGTTTGGATTTTTTTTCCTCTTTGGATTGAAATCTGTGGTTTGATGGTAGTGATTGCAGATAAGATGGAATCAGATCTTGGTAAACTCTTCATTGGTGGGATATCTTGGGACACCGATGAGGAACGTCTCAAGGAGTATTTTAGGAAATACGGAGAAGTGGTGGAGGCAATGATCATGAAAGACCGAGTTACCGGTCGTGCCCGTGGCTTCGGTTTCATTGTCTTTGCTGATCCTGCTGTTGCTGAGAGGGTAATTACGGATAAGCATATGATCGATGGTCGCACAGTAAGAGCCTTGATTATGATTATCACTTATGCATTGTAGATTCAATTGTAATTTTACATGTTTTCCCCTTCGAAAATACTACTAGAAAATCTAGAGTGTTAGACTTTTCATAATCACGGTGAGTTAAAATCGGCCATATGTGATGTAGACAGAAAATCTAGACAGAATAGAATTTTGTTTAAGTGAATTTGTATTCAATGGTTGGGTTGGGATAGAAAATTTAATGTAATTGTTTGATCAATTTTCAGGTTGAGGCAAAGAAGGCTGTTCCTAGGGATGATCAGAACATTATAAACCGGAACATGAGTGGCATCACTGGTTCTCCTGTTCCTGGACGCACGAAAAAGATTTTCGTCGGAGGTTTAGCCTCATCTGTCACCGAGAATGAATTTAAGAACTACTTTGATCAGTTTGGTACGATTACTGATGTTGTGGTGATGTATGATCATAACACACAAAGGCCGAGAGGGTTTGGTTTCATCACTTATGATTCAGAGGAAGCGGTAGATATAGTTCTGCATAAAACATTTCATGAACTCAAAGGGAAATTGGTTGAGGTCAAGAGGGCAGTTCCGAAAGAACTATCTCCAGTCCCCACCCGCAATCCTGTGATTGGATATAATTATGGTTTGAGTAGGGCTGCCAATTTCCTCAATAGTTATGGTCAGGGATATAACCTTAGCCCACTTGCTGACTTTGGAGTTAGGATGGATGGTAGGTTTAATACCCTTCCTACTGGTCGAAGCGGATTTCCTCCGTTTAGTACCACTGGCTACGGATTAGGTATGGATATGGAACCGGGAATGAGCACAGCCTATGGTGGAAGTTCCAACTTTGGCAACAGTCTAGGATATGGGAGGATAATTAGCCCGAGCAATGGTGGGATTTCAAATAGGTATAACACTCCTATTGGATATGGTGTTGGAAGCGGAAGAAATTATTCTAATTTGAGCTCTACTACTCGGGATATCTGGGGAAACGGTGGCTTTAGCAATGCCACAAATGCTTCCAGCCCTGGTGGTTTCTTGGGGACTGGAAGGGGGAGTTTTGGTCCTTTAGGAAATACTGGGGCTTATTGGACTGCTCCTCCTCATGTGCAAAGTGGAAGCAATGCTTCTGGCTATACTGGTGGGACTGCTGGTTATGGGAGTGCAGATGACAACTATGGTTTAGGAGGGGGAGGATACGGAAGAGACGGTGGCAATATGGCCGCTCTGACATCATCTTTTGCTGGTCCAACTGGTAATTTTAAGGGGTCCTATGGGGATCTTTACCATAGTGGTTCGGTTTATGGTGATTCTACTTGGCAGTCCGCAACTCCTGACTTGGATGGTCCTAGCTCATTCAGTTACGGGCTTGGCAATGCATCCTCAGATGTTACTGCAAGATCCACTGAGGATTATGTTGAAAGTTACAGTGTTGCAAGTAGACAGTCCAATAGAGGTAATGTTCTGTTTACACAGTCATGAAATTCAATAATCAGAGTATCATTAATGTCATGGGACTGAATCACTGGATGACAGTACTTTACATCCAGTTATTTGAGTTTGGTTCTGAATATTTTATTTACGCTGATATGTCGAGGCTCGAGAAGTGAATGCCAGCTTGCTCCATCTGTTAATTCGTCTCTTTGTTTCTTATCCAGGAATTGCTGCCTAGGCGATATGTTATTTGGCTATAAGAAGTTATGATGTAGGGTGAATAAATTTGCAAAAACAAGCCAAGGATTTGCGATTTCGACATGACTGTCCTTTTACTATGTCAGCTTGCAAGGAAATAGATCTTATGACACTAATGATGGTTATTGATTTGAAATATACACATTCAGAGTGCAGTTACAAGGGGTTGCCGTAAGGTTTGAGATTCGATTCGTTTTTCTTCTCTTATATTGTAATAGAGAATATTTATGTTTGATTCTTGATATTCGAGTGAGGTGTACAATCAGATTGCGATATATATACTCCGGAAGATTGGTTCCAACTAATGCACCAGTCATTTTCAGCAAGGCACGCCGGTAGCGGTACATCAAACCATAGGGTATTAACTTTTTTCCCCATTTTCCTTTTTAAGTTTGTAATGCCCTGGCAGAGTTGTTGTTCTTGTCATATTATCTGGGACTGTTTATCTCTCAGATTGTAAGGAATTTTCTGTTCAAAACATTAGAGGATATCGAGTTATCGTTATAAAATAAGTAATACAACATTCTGATTCAATACATAAACACAACTTTACTCACACTATATTGAATTAACACTTTGCTTTTGCTGTTATTCTCTCCGTCAGTTACATTCGACATCGTTTCCTCGAATCTTCTGCATGCTTGATTACAGTAGCTGTAAATGTGTCTTATATTTGAAAACTTTGGACTATTAACTGTCTTGAATGTTACAATGCTGCATTAACAGCCATTTTAGTTGTATTTTTCAGAGGTTTCAACCTGCTTTATACTTCCTATATCAAGCATTAATTATGTTTGTAGACACGGAGCCATGAGTTTAAATAATGTTTTTGTCCCTCCCACTGTTTATCGTAATCGTAAACATAACAAATATTGTCGTGGTCGGTTACACAGGAGACTACTCCGAAATCACAAAATAAAAACAATTCAAGTTCCTGCTACTATTATGTGGTCTTCTGATAACGACCCTGGACTTGTTGGTAAGCTTTTTGTCATGAGGATTTTCCATTAAAGTTTTGGCAGAAAAGAAGAGAGAAAAATGATAGCATCAGCTTTGAAAAATCATCTCTGGAATAAGGCCTAAAGTGATATGTGACTGAGAGAAAAGAAGAGCTCTTTTGATGATGAAAAAGTGCAAATTATGTACCCATTTTTGTCTTCTTTTTCTTGGACCATCAACTTTTATTCACAAGTGAATCTTTGTCAAAAAGAAAAGATCAGGTCCCCATGAATGATCCTCGAATGTTGATTCGAATATGGCGCCGTTAGTTGAATACCGATGATTATATTTTAAAAAAAATGTATTAAAATGTCATTTTACGATAATATAACTATAAGAAACTCCTCAGGTATCGTAATTGTGGGTGTCATGGTTCAAATCTTAGTGGTTCATGGGAAATACTGGGAATAATATGCTTCAGTTTTTCTTCCATGTGAAAATGACATTTACTGGGTCCTAAATCAGCAGGAAAATCCCACGGCCCTGATTGCACCGAAAATTTCACATGTTCATGTTGGCCAATTTGCACATCTCTCGAGGCAATGTACAGTATTTACCTATGAATTTTTCAAGATAAGATTTTCAAACCCAGAAAGAGCATGATTCACCAGGCAAACTGAGGTAAGTTTGGAGAGTGGATAAAACTATAGTTAATCTCTACAGATTTAGACCCATTTCTAGAGAATGTCCAAACATGTCTTTTCTTAAAAAATAAAAAATACTAACAGACATTAAACATTAAATAAGATTGTCTTTACTTTCCTTGAAAGGAGGTTAATTTGTCCAACACTCAACTGCCCTTTATAGGATTCTTCACCATCTTCAATGAGAAACAAAAGAGAATGAAAAAGTCAAAAAGGTGTAGGCCTCCATTTTCACAGGTCAGAAACACCACCTTTTAATCTTATTTAACCAAAGTAAATTACTTGAGAAATGAACCAGAATGAAGTGGAGACATGGATTAGAATTTAGGAAGAAAAAAAGTGCAAAGCTATCCCTTTTGTAATAAAATATCTTATATCTTTACCTTTCAATTGTATTGAGCAACAGTGCAAGGAATAACTTTGGACTGAAGGAGAGAATATGGAAAAAAATTGCATCAAAATTCAAAATGTACTGTAACATATTGCCATATGAAACCAGCTTCATTATTTATAAAGATTTTTCCTGCAGATAAACAAGTTTTGCTGTCTTTTGTTGTTGCTGAAGTTTTTACATTTGTAATGGCATCAAACCAGAGGTTCAGAGATCTTCAATGTGTTCTTCGAGCATTCGAAACCGAAAGCCTTAACCTGCACAGCATTTCCTTCTACCTTTCGCAACCTGTTTCGGGTTGTTATCAAGAAACCGAAAACTCCATGAACATAAACATTTCCACTGATGACCTTGAATACTTTTCCCTCATTCTCATAATGTTAGGACCAGCCAAAAGCACCTTGTTGTCCCTCAGGAACTTGGAGTTTCACTGTGTTGACTGGGAATTGCAACAAGTGCAAAACCTTGGAGAGTTGTTGGATAGTAACTTGAACATCAGGCAACTTGTGTTCCGGAGGAACAGGTTTGGTGAAGATTGTTTGTCGGAGTTTTCCGATATTTTGAAGAGAAATGGAGCTATCAAAGAGGTAATGTTTGCTGAATCACATATTGGGACTGTTGGTGCTACATTACTTGCTTTTGCTCTTAAAGTGAATGATAGCTTGGAAGAGTTACAGATATGGGAAGACTCGATTGGATCGAAAGGTGCTGAGGAGCTTTCGAAGATGATTGAATCCAACTCGATGCTGAAGCTTTTGACGATTTTCGACTCGAGCTTGATCACAGCAACACCCCTTATATCTGCTGTTTTAGCAAGGAATAGAGCCATGGAAGTTCATGTATGGTGTGGAGAAAGAGATAAAAGTTCTAAGGTGGTTGAGTTTGTACCTCAAAACAGCACTCTTAGGATTTACAAGATCGATGTTTCGGGTGCCTGCAGGGTTGCTTTGGCTCTTGGTATGAATTCGACAGTTACATCATTCGATATGACTGGAGTACGCCTAAAATCACGGTGGGCGAAGGAATTTCGATGGGTTTTGGAGCAGAATCAAACCCTGAAAGAGGTAACATTGTCGAAAACCTGCCTTAAAAACAAGGGAATTGTGTATATAGCAGCTGGATTATTCAAGAACAGGCATTTGGAGCGTTTGCATCTCGATGGAAACTGGTTCAGTGGTGTAGGCATCGAACATCTAATGTGTCCTCTGAGTAGGTTCTCTGTTTTGCAATGCCAAGCCAACATTACACTAAGGTCAGTGACATTTGGAGGCAGTAGAACAAAGATAGGGAGATCTGGTTTTGCAGCCATTTTGCAGATGTTAACTACCAATGAAACTTTGACTCGGCTAGATATTGTCGACGATCAAAGCATGAGACCAGACGATTTTTTCAGAATCTTCAAGAGCTTAGAGAAGAATGCCAGTTTGAGGTGCTTGTCTTTGCAAGGTTGCAAAGGTGTTAGAGGAGAGAGGGTGTTGCAGGCAATAATGGAGACACTGCAAATCAATCCTTGGATTGAAGATATCGATCTCGCTAGAACGCCGCTGCATAATACTGGGAAGGCAGATGCAATTTATCAAAGATTGGGTCAGAATGGGAAGACTGAACCTGAACCTGAAAATGATTTGCTCAAAGATATGCCACTTACTGAGCCCAAGAGCTGTAGGGTATTCTTCTGTGGCCAAGAGTATGCTGGTAAATTTAACAACACTCAATATTTCTACTTTAAGAACTTATTAATGCCGAGATCAAAGCTAATCATTCCCTTTAATTGTTCTTTGCAGGAAAGGCCACACTTTGCAATTCAATATCACAGAATTTTTCTTCTTCTAAACTTCCCTACATCGAACAAGTGAAGACTCTGGTAAATCCGGTCGAACAAGCTGTTAGAACAGTAGGCATGAAAATAAAGACTTTCAAAGATGAAGACATGAAGATATCTATTTGGAATCTTGCCGGTCAGCATGAGTTCTATTCACTTCATGATCTCATGTTTCCAGGACATGGGAGCGCCTCATTTTTCCTCATCATATCCAGTTTATTCCGTAAGCCAAGCAACCGAGAACCAAAGACTCCAATGGAGATTGAAGAGGACCTTCAATACTGGCTCAGGTTCATCGTTTCAAATTCGAAAAGGGCAGTCCAGCAGTGCATGCTACCGAATGTAGCAGTAGTCCTCACACACTATGACAAAGTCAATCAAACACCTCAGAACTTGCAGGACACGGTGAGTTCAATACAAAAGCTCAGGGACAAGTTCAATGGCTATGTTGATTTCTATCCTACTGTGTTTACCGTTGATGCAAGATCATCCCCATCGGTCGGTAAACTCACCCATCACATTCGAAAAACAAGCAAAACTATTCTCCAAAGAGTTCCTCGAGTTTATCAGCTTTGCAATGATCTTATACAAATTTTATCAGACTGGAGATCAGAGAATTATAACAAGCCAGCTATGAAGTGGAAAGAGTTTGCTGAGCTATGCCAAGTTAAAGTTCCACCTCTGAGGATTCGATCTCGACATGACAATAAGGAGAAAATCGAAATGCGGAGGAAGGCTGTTGCTACTTGTCTCCATCATATTGGTGAGGTGATATATTTCGATGAATTAGGCTTCCTAATATTGGATTGTGAGTGGTTTTGTGGTGAAGTGCTGAGTCAACTGATAAAACTAGATGTTAGAAGGCAAAGCTCGGCCGAGAATGGATTCATCAGCCGAAAAGAATTGGAGAAGATTCTTAGAGGAAGTTTGCATAGTCAGATTCCAGGAATGGGTTCAAAGGTGTTCGAAAACTTAGAGGCCAATGACCTTATTAAAATGATGATGAAACTCGAACTGTGCTATGAACAAGACCCATCTGATCCGAATTCTTTACTATTGATTCCCTCAATTCTCGAAGAAGGCAGAAGTAAACCGCAGAAGTGGCAATTAGGTGGTGTTGATTGCCTTTATGCAGGGAGACATCTTCAGTGTGATGATTCAAGCCATATGTTCCTTACACCGGGTTTCTTTCCACGCTTACAGGCAAGAGTTTTTCGTACCTTTCGCAAATTGCTTCGCCATGTGAAGAGTTTAGCTAGGAGAGTTTTTCAAATGATCATGTCCTATTCTTAATTTCTCACTCAGTTTCATTGTTTGCAAAAACAGGTGCACCTTCAGAATAGAATCATGGCATTGAAGAACCGGCATGGAGCTACTTATAGCCTTGAGAAATATCTCATTGCTATAAACATCAACGGCATCCATATCCGAGTAGAGCTCGGAGGACAGTTGGGTTACTACATTGACATTCTCGCTTGCTCCACCAAGAACCTAACTGAAACACTCAGGCTTATTAACCAGCTCATAGTTCCTGCAATCCAAAGTCTATGCCATGGTGTAACTTTGATCGAAAATATCATGAGGCCAGAATGCGTGCAAAATCTGGTCCCCCCTAGGTACCGAAAATCCCAATTTATACCTCTTCAACAACTTAAACAAGCACTACTCTCAGTCCCTGCTGAAAGCATGTATGATTATCAGCACACTTGGGATTCAGTGTCAGATTCAGGCAAATTAGTTCTTAAAGAAGGGTTTGATTTAGCTCGAGACCTCTTATCGGATGATGATTTCCGGGAAGTATTGCACCGAAGATATCACGACCTGTACAACCTTGCCATGGAACTACAAGTTCCACCGGAAAACAGTCCAGATGAAGAGAACTCTTTATCCAATGTTGTTGATAGCGACAAAGTTGATCCTTCTTTCGGTGGAATAGCCAAGGGAGTGGAAACAGTATTGCAGAGATTAAAGATCATTGAACAAGAAATAAGAGATTTGAAACAAGAGATTCAGGGAATGAGATATTATGAGCACAGGCTGCTAATCGAGCTTCATCGCAAAGTGAACTACCTTGTGAACTTCAATGTTCAAGTCGAAGGACGGAAGGTACCCAATATGTTCTACTTCGTGCGAACCGAAAACTACTCAAGGAGATTGGTAACCACAATTATTTCTGGCATAACCGCTCTTCGGCTGCACATGTTATGTGAATACAGGAGAGAGATGCATGTTGTTGAAGATCAGGTTGGTTGTGAAGTGATGCACATTGACAACACTGCTGTAAAATGCTTAGCTCCATACATGACCAAGTTCATGACACTGGTAACATTCGCTCTCAAAATCGGAGCGCATTTAGCAGTCGGTATGGGAAACCTGATACCGGATTTGAGCAAGGAAGTTGCCCATCTCGCCAACTCTTCTGTAATGTATGGAGCAGTAGGAGCAGTAGCTGCTGGAGCCGCTGGAACTGCAGCGATGGGACGAATAAACGGGATCCGAAACCGAAATAAGACCGGAGATATTCAGCAAGACTTAAGATCAGCCCAACAATGGGTGGTGGACTTTTTAAGGGACAGGAGATGTTCCACCGGAAAGGATATCGCAGATAAATTTGGGTTATGGAGAGTGAGATACAGGGATGATGGGCACATTGCATGGATCTGCAGAAGGCATATGACCATTAGAGCAAATGAAATCATTGAAGTACCTATTTAGATTATGTTCATGCACATGCAATAGAATGATATCTTATTTTCTATCTTGTATTGGTAAAACAAAACTTGTTAGCTGCCTTGAATTTCAAATATATTAGCCAATTGCCTTTTTTATGATGGAAATGTTAAGTAAATATGAATGTAACAAGTTCAATAATATCTTGAATCTTATCATTACAAAAGAGCATAAAGCAAAAATTGTTGAAAATCAGCAGAAGACAATGTTATAAAAAGAAAAGGTTCATACATATATCTATGTTCTAACAGAAGTTGAAATGGAACAAAGCTAAACAAACAGTACAAAGTCATGATCTCTCCCCCCAAAACCATGTTGACATACAAAGGAAAGACCACATAACATGGTACATTAGTATTAGTCTCCGGTCTTCACCCTAAATTTCTAAAGTCACCTGCGAGTCTTCCCTTGAACAGAGGATCAGGAAGCTTAGAAAAAAGCCCTACTTCCGTAGAACACCCGAGAGCTGGTGTTTTTCAATGCTTGGATTTTCTTGTCGGTGGTACTTGAGTTCTCGGATTTGGTTGGTTCGCTATCGAAGTCCAAAGGCAGTTTCATCTTAGCCAATGACTCGGTAAATTGCTGCATACTTTTCATGTACATGTCCACTATGTCTTGTTGCACCAACTTCTGCTCTGGCTCGATATTGACAAAAACAATGGGTTTCTCAGTGGAATCGTTTTGTGCTGCGGAGGAATGACTGGCAGCATCTCCGACATCCACAGTCTTCTCTTTGGGGGCTGAAATGTGTTCCTGAGTAGAAGTTTTCAAAGCGGCCGGACCATCTGCGGACTCGGAGCTGGCAGTGGCTGATGGAGAAGAAACACCAATATTGGTTGAGACACTGCTTGGAGGAGAATCAAGCTTAGGGGCTTGGATAGAGTTGGCAGTAGCAGTTGAGAAGCTCTCCACTACATGAACGCCCATGTCTGAACTAATTTGATTCTCAGCATCAGCAGTGACGAAAGTTTCTGAACTTTCAGAGTCCAAATTAGAACACGGGATCCCGAAATACTCGGAAACCATCATCTGGTTCTCATCCACAATTTTCAGATCCGGAAACTCAATCTTTTCCAACTCACACTCACTTGTTTCCAAATCCTTCACAGTTTCATCAGCAGTACTCACATCTTTAGGCATTGCAGGAATGGCCATTACTTCAGGAGATAATCCAGCATATGCAAGAGACAATTGGACGAAACCGGCAGGCGAATGGAACAAATCGGTTGAAGAAAGAGAGAATTCTTTCTCCAACTTCCCATTCTTGAGAACTACTTCGGAAAGTGGCACCATTGCAAATCCCAGCAACTGGTCTTCAAGATAATTCCTCACTCTACTCATCATGAAAATCTCGATTTTGAGAGAGGAATCAATGGTTCGGACACTGAGACGTAGATTATCATTGAACACCGGATTCCTCCCGCCACCATTGATGATCTTGGTAGAAACTGTGCTTTCAGGATCAGAGGTGAGACAAAGCTTTGCATACACATCCTGCTTGTGGTAAATGCAGATGTTATGGATGTCTCTTGCCTGATGGACATAAACCTCAAGAACACCAATGGAATTCTGTTCCTTTCTGTTAACCTCAGACCCATTTGAGGATAAACCACCGACGTTCCCTCCGAAAAACTCGGTTCTCTGATTCTCAGACTCGGCTACAACAGAGTTCTTGAATGGTGAAACGACTGACTGTGGGGAATCCATGAACAACAGCAGAAAATGAACCTGACAAAGCAAAAGAAAGCAACTTCATGGAATATCAGGTCATCCAAAAAATCAACAAGTAGAAACCAAAACAATTCCAAGAACAGAAAGCTTAAAACCCCAAGTCTTCAAGCCCTAACGTATGACCTCTATGTTACTAAGAACCCTAAGCCACAAAGCCTAAATCACTAAACTAAGCTGAAACAAGCATGATTTCGCAAAACTCGGTAAAATAAATTAATTTTTACACGGACCACTAAAGCTAAAACCTAACGCAGGCTATAATTGAGAAACCAAAGCTTCAAAATCCTGTAGCAAAGAACAAAAATGTCGGTTTCTTAAGCTGAAAGATAATCCCTTACTTTTAACACACAAAAAACTCTTCAATATAAACCAACAAGCACCAAAAGTTGAAACCTTTAGTTGAATTTGGCTTCAAAACCCAGAGAGTTCTCTTCTTAATACCCAGAAACTAAAACCCCTGAAAATCTGGGAATTTTAAGTGAGCTAGTTTCAATGCCAAAACACTTAATATTAACCAAAGTCTCATCAACAGTTTAAGCTCAGATTCCTATAAAGCAACGGACTTTTTTTTTTCTTGAGAAAACGCCGGAATCCAAGGAAGAGTAAAAACAGGAAACAAAGAAAATCCCAATGAAAATTCCCAACTTTGCTCTTTATGGGTTAACTTAAACAATTCAAAGGTAATAAAAACAAGAGAATTATATACTCTATTCACCTTCGGCTCTGGCTTTATGACTCCAAAGTCGAGGAAAAAAAACTGATATTTTCCTTGGAATGTGTAGCTCTAACACAAGATCCTGATACAACCCAGTTCTTAGATAAAGTTTTTTTGTTTTTTTTTTGCTAAGAACAGATATTCTTTTGTCCAACAAGAACAGATGAACTGGGTGTAATGAAGGCCAGAAGTAAAGAGAGAGAGAAAACACAGGATTCTCGGGGGCTCAAACTTGTCGGAAAAGGGAGTTTGTGCGTGTGTGTTAACTGTACGGGCTGTTGAATGTTATGGAATTTTTATTGGGACGATATAATTTGTTGAATATTATTAATGATAAATATCACTAAATTAAATTATATGTTAAATTCTTAAAATTTTTAATTTTTATTAATTAGTTTAATAATATTCAACAATGTTCATCGTTAACGGTGTTCGACGTCTATAATAAAATTTTTATTTTTATTATTAAATTATTAATGTGAATTAATTTCTTTTCAAGAAAAACATTTTCGATAAATGATTTTTTGTCGACTAACTAAACTAAATTAAATTTTTAACTATTAAAAATATAATTCTTAAAAATATAAAAAAACTAAAAATCTATTTTACTATATTTTAATATAAAAAAATTGATATATAATTCATAAAAAATGAGGATTTAAATATGTCAATACGTTCGAGCAAATATATTTGATTATCGGACAGTATTATTATCGGTGAATGAGATCTTATCATCTATATTTATCCTCGAAAGACAAGAGACAAGCATAGCTTTTTGTTCTAGTCTTTCATTCTTTTCAATGCATCCAAATATTGTCAAACTTTGAGGCTTTTGATACCATAAATGTTGTATATATTAGCCATTGCTTAAAGGTTGGTTTGCTTACTATTCATGTCAAAAAGGGGGAACTGGTAATATTCATTGTTACTCGAACGAAACGTTAAAAGTAAAGTCGATAATTTGAATTATGATATTATGAATGTTACTCGTAGTTGTCGCTACAATTGATGGCTACAATTGATGGCTACTTTTAACACGCTGGGAATCCTACGTTTGTTTGGGTCATATGGTGCGGAGGATTGAGTCGAGCTCAAGTAATGTTGGATTCGACTTGGCTTGTTAAATTTATTGACAAGGAAAAAGGAATCTTTTATTATAACTTTAAGACAAATATTTTCTCCATGAATTCAGTGTAAGATACATTAGCTGTTAATATGGAGTTGCAGCACACAATAATCTAAAAGAACCCCAACTCTTTCTTATGATAATCTAAAACAAACAATGTTTCCAGTAATTGTTTCAAACTATAAAAAGTTGAAATCAAACCTGTAAGCTTGCATCTAAAGATGGCATATCCGATTCAGAATTTTTCATCTTCGAACGAATCAACGATGACGTATTTGACCTGAATGATTTCAGGTCTCCTTTTCGTCGGTCTTTCTATCGAATTCATTTTCGGTCAGCTATGAATTCAACCCCTGCCAAGACTAAACAATCTCTTCTATGTTTTGTTCAGTAAGTGCCGGAATCGAAATCTGGAAAAACGAGGAGAAAAATGTGGTGGAGAGAATTTTCTTAGCACCCAAGATTCCTCATTATCTTGTTAAGCTGATCAATAACGACTCCTGGATTGGCATACGATCCGTCAAGGTTAATGGCCTGATATTCCAATCCTTTCCATTGTGCAATCAATTGAAAGTGAGGCCGTCTATAAAATCTGCTAATAATTTCGAGAATCACGGTGTTTGGTGTTGCAGAAACTATGTGTGTTAGGCCAGCACCATGTGCACCGATGATAACCGAAGCATCTTGAATAGCTCGGACCTGTTCCTTCATGGACATGTGTGCGAACAACCCGTTGACGAGGTTTACTTTACATTCCTGACGATTAGATGCCCAACTTTGTAATGCATCGAATAGTTCTTGTTCATTGCTAAGTCTTGATTCAACTTTACCTTTATGGCGAGGATGGGCTAAATAATCTTCTCGGCGGACAAAGAGAACATTGTAATCACCTGAAACTGCCTTATCAGAATGATGTCTGTTTACAGGAAATCCAAAAGCATCTCTAATCATTTCTCCAAACTCGGATAATCGAGCCGTTTTTCTGTCATCGGGGCTTTGCCATAGTTTATGTGCAGAAGCTCCTTGACATTCTATGTCTTCACTAAGCCCTTTAAATAATGCAGTCTCATATCCCAATGGTGATAAAATAGCATGGCGGAAACAGACCGGACCACTAAAGTTTTTCGCGTATCTAAAGCTTGAAAACAATGCTCTCCATGTTTCTTCTAGTTGTGTCTGGAAATATTCAGCCAACAAGAGGGGAAAATATCTCAGCTGTTGTAGGATAATAAGCAATAAATAGACAAACAATTACACAACAGGTGTTCAAATTATCTGCAAAAGCGACTTGTTGCAGGCAAAGCGAAAACGGGGATCGCTGATGACACGTTACACCTACTTAAAAGGAAGATCTCTACAAGGACTATCGAAGCAGGGGAACGGCTATTATGCAACAGGAATTATTCAATCATAGCAAACAGAAGATTCATCGAAGTTGAGAGCTGAGAAATTAAACACAGATGTAGGATAGATTTAAATAGGTAATGAAATTCGATTCGTGATTCGTTATTCGCTAACCGAGCATGAAGACATTGATACTTTCCTCATTAATTCTTGTACATAATGGATAGATCACATACATGGTAACGAAAGAATGATAATACTCTGGACTGAAGAAAGGTGACATAAATAGAAACAGAATATGGAATACTGCACATGTATACCTCGCAATGGCCATCCACGAAGACCAAATGCGGCCGATTCGGCAACCCGGTAACCCTAGAAGAAACATACGCACTGTACCAATCTGTCACGGTGTGGAACAGGTTTGCATACTCGAATCTTGTTATCAGAAGTGTAGGCTCCTCTACCCACTGCAATCAAATCTTACCATATCATATTCCAGAAAAATGGCATTAAACCAGAATACACAATCACAAACTAAATGAACCGGAAGGGAAGAAAACCAGCAAATTAACTAATCGACATACCACACTAAAATCCATTCCAAATTATATCGACATCCTACTTTCAAACCGGAATCTGTATGACTGGCCGCAACGAAATGCTGCCGCAGCTGCTGCCTATCTACAAATCAAGCTAAAACAAGCTAGTTCCCCCCTGGACTAGACACAAACAGAAAGCCTAAACATATGTTTTGACATACAGACATGCATTAAATTATAACCCAAATCTGCATAAGCATTAATCTACTTTCAAAACTTATATTAATAGCCAGAAATAGCAATTTTCATCAAGCATTTAGATCGAACAATCGAAAAAATCGAAGAATCGAATCTAACCTCTTGGCAAGTGAAATCAGTTTCCCCCACAACAACAATAGACTTCACCAATTCCCTCATAGTATGTTTCGGAATATTTCCATCAGGCAAGAACTGATCCAAAAACTCATCCCCAACAAACTTCTTTCTCTTTAAGTTTAACCCGAATCCTCCTCCTCCAACTTCAACCTGGAAAGCTCCATCTTCAAACACAGGCAATTCTTCTTCTTCAGTTCTCCCAATAACATCCTCCAGCTTTTCACCTCCTCTCGACATCTTAATCTTCTCGGGGTCCATCCTTATCTTCCCACCTTCACAAACCGAGCTCCTCAAGGTCTCAGAGTAATGGCACCTGAACCAGCTCGACCCGGATCTCACGGCGGCTTTGGGGGACACAACATCGGATACCTTTGTAAACCCATTCCCGAAATAAGCTTCACATGACTCCGGAGCTACGTTTGAGGTCAAAGACCAAGGGAGATACGATGGGATGATCGGCCAGGGCTTTGACAATTGAGGTCCATGGTGTTGGATTATTCCCGGGAAACCCCCGACCGTCGTGTCACCGCGGTGATCGTCCAGGTGGCGGTGGCTGGAGGAGAAGTAGAAGTAAAGAGAGATGGAGTTTAAACCGAAGAGACCTAAGAGGATCTTGAGAAGAGTCCATTGTTTCTTCCTCATGTCTTCAGCGTTTCTGAAATATCTTTTCTTTATGACTTTGTTTTTCACTACAAAAAAGGAGATTTTCTTCAGGACAAAGAACAGTTTGAGTTTGTCTTTTTAATCCGACAGTACGTTTTTCAGTTTTTTTTATAGTTTAAAATATATTTAAAAATTCACCTAAAAAATAAAATCAGTCCATTTTTATATCTATAAATGGAAAAACAAAGATTTAACTAAAAAATAAATGAAGCGAGGAAAATCCTTAATTAGCAAATATTTGCCCTAAGCCTGGCTACTGTTTCTAGAGTCGTTTAAATATACATTTTAATTTTAATACATTAAAAATTATTTAACAGATTTATTTAATAATATTTTGGATCCAACTAATTTCAATAACCCCTTATTGCTTTTGTGATTATTGGGCCACGTTTTAAATTAAAAATTAATTAACGGATATATTTGTTATTAAGGATAGATATGAAACCTGGATCGAATGGATTTTAAACAACTCTGATTATACAAGGTTGTGTTAACCATTTTGACAATGTTATGACGTAATATAAAAATTATAAAAATTGGGGGGTGAAATTAAGATTAAGATATTTATGACTCTTTTTATTTAATTCTGTTACTCTTTTGTTAAATTCATGCCCAGTTTCAATTTTTTATATGTTTTTATCTGGACGAATCATTTAGCCTCATCGGTTGAAGGAACAGTTGTTGTGTTTGGAGGTCACGAGTTTGAGCACCAGTATTGTCGGCACAGTGATTGAGTGATCAATGTCCAATAATTGAGATTATATACTCTAGAATAGATACAACTGTAATTACTGTAGCTAAATCAAAAAAACATTATGTGTTTTTATCTTAATTTATTATATTATAATGGTTTAAGTTTAAATTTATTTAATTATAATTATATTATGATCTAATACACATGTTATATTAAAAAAATTAATGTAGTTATTCGAAGCATTGCAAAATGTAATATTATGTAATATTGGAGCATTGGCTGAGCAAGAATTTGTTATTAAGATCCATAAATTACGGGGGAAATGTATTTGAACACGAACAAAAATCCTCTGTTCTTTCCTCATGTCTTTTTTGGTGTTTCTTTATTTTTTTTAAAAAATCTAATTTTAAACCCTAAACTCTTATTTTTTATATTTTAGACCCTAAAAAATACACCTTACTCTTAATTTCTTAAACCCTAACAAAAAACCCTAATCTAAAACTCTAAACCTCTAAATAGAAGTGGGGGCATAAATAGAGGTATGGGGAAGGGGCAAATGATTTGCACTCTTTGAATAGAGGTAAAATTCTAGCCGCTTCAAGCAGGGAGGTAAATCGGCTACATACGAATTAAAACTCATCTGACTCAAATCGAACTTAAATAATTTTGAATTTAATTCGATTTAATTTTAATTAAATTAAACTCAAATAATTTTAATTAAATTAAACTCAGATAACTTAATTTCAAAGGGTTCTTAATTTCAAAGGGTTTGACGTTTAGAAAATTGTGATGCATACTATAAAACACCGTTAAATATGCAAAGGTTAAATGTTGGTGACTTGGTAAAGTTTGACTCGAGAAAAAAGTGAATTTTTCTAGCCACAATTTTAATTTAGTTTGAATCGTAAATTTATAAACTAGACTTGATTTAAGATTTTTAAATAATTTATTTTTTTTAATAATTAGTGGATCAATTTAAGTTTAATTCGAATCCTTGAATTGAATCCCTCAACTATGCTCGATATATGTATAAAACATATGAAGAAATATGTGTTACATAAAGAAATGTGAATATATATATATATGCATAACATTATTAATATTGAAAAGCCCGTGATCAATGGCAAATAAGAGAAGCAAAGGTAAAACCAGATTCTAGGGACCAATGTGGAAGAAATAGAGGTTAAAAGGGAAGACTGATAAATCCACAAAATAATTCACAGAAATGAATTATGACAAACATATCTTACACAAATCAAATACGGAATGCGTCCATTAAAGATATGTAGCTCTCAACAATTATGTGCTCATAAAACAATAATGACGAGCAAGAAGAAGGAACATACCTACAAAATCATAAGGGAAAGAATTAACATTGCCGTTCGGAGGGGAGACAACTAAGAAACGGATGTCTTTGCCGTGGCTAGCTACTCGATATCCAAGCAATAAGATTTTTAAGGAAAAGGGGAGAGGGGCTAAAAATGGTTTAAGAGTAGGACTGACTCGAATAAGATTGTTCAAAACAGTAAATATAAGGCGAGAAGCACGGCCATAAGTGGTATAATGACGGATGCAGCAACTTTAGGTTGTCCGTTTGGTGATCTTGGGGCTGATGCGTTACCAGATGGAATGGAAGTTGTGTTTTTTGCAGCAACGGGCGGCAAAGGTGGCTCGACAACATCTGCCTCAGTCAGATAGGGGTTTGGAGCTTCAGCTGGTGGCAAGTAATCAGATGTGACTAGTTGTAAAAGGCTGCCTGGCTGCACGGGAGTCATGTAACCGGGTGTTTTGTTGCCTCTGTTCAAGCATCGGTTCCCTACGAAAAAGATTATCACATCAATCTGGCAATCTCATGCCAAAAGGATTTGATAGTTTCAGAATGTAACGGTTGCAAAACTCAACCGGTAAGCACTTACTCCGGTATCTATCAGACGTCTTTGGGAAATCTGTAATAACGCCATTAATACCGGCTCCCCCATAGAAGGAATTGATCTCAACGGTTGCATCAGAGAAGAAGTCCCATGCTTGAGCTGTAAACTCATTACTGAAGGTTTGAACAAATACAGAGAGATTAGCAGCTTGTAGCCTTTGTACAACATCTGTTGTACCAGCAAGGAATGCTGAATTCTCAGGAAACACGGAGTCTTTGCTAATGACAACCGCATTGGCAAATCTCCTAATGTCATCAATGGTTGAACTTTGAGCACCACCAATATCTTCATCAATCTTGTACACAAGCTGATAGTTGGGTTCACCCTTGAACTTCATTAAAACAGAGCTATTACTGGACTGTATCATAACTTTCTGAGCTGTTTGCTTATCATAGCCAGCTTTGCTCAAGGCATTGAGCACTGCATCAGTTACACCAAATCCCTGCTCTGTGAGATAAGGAGCATTCTGAAAGGAATGAACAAGTCGGAAGTGTCAGAAATCTTCAGAAGAAAATGTTTGTTCCATGGTATCAAACAGGAAAGTAATTGAAATACAAATATACAGAATTCATAGCTAGCAGAGACAATCACCATTAACAAAGATTTTAAGCGGCTAAGGGTTTCAGGAGATGGAAAATTTTGAATCATCAGAAAGAGAAAAGGCAATGGGAGATTTAGTTACACAATGTCAAACAATATGTTTAGAAAGTTCATGAAGAATACTCTCTTCAGTATCTATGACGTTGGAAGTTGGCCTTCTGTCAATATTATTTTGCCAAGTAACTTAATTATGAGATTTTAGAATTTCTTTGATCATTCAGCTCAGTACATTCCACATGACATAACCAGCAGCTTCCGTATAAGAATAGGATCCAACCTGATATGTTTCCCACAATAATTAAGATACCATGCTAACAGTTCCACCATGGCACAACAGAAAACAATAGCCGGAAACCTCTTAACATCCATCATAAAGCAATAAGCAATAAACATGAGGAAAATATAGAATGGCAAGAACTGACCTCTATGCTGATTAAGACACCATTAAGAGAGCTGGCATTTTTTGCCATGCTTAAAAAGTCAGATAACGTTAAGAACTTCCCAGCATTTTTGAACTTTGGATTTCGAAACAATTTGTACTGTGATTGTGGACTTGATATTACAGCTGCAGGTGAAGTAATGATAGGTTAAAATAAGTTTGACAAAAAGCTGCTTGGATAAAAACACAGATTTAAATGATAGGGCAAATTGGATAAAACTGACATAAGTAGTGTATGAAAGGACACATTATCTTCCAAAGCAGGGCATTATTCATGCTCAATCAAGATGGCTAACCATGTTTCAAGCACAGAAAGACCATATATCTTACAAACCTATTCAACGTGATGTACAAACTTCAATCTATACTGAGCTACACAACTTTTATTTCAACATGTTAGGTTTCTATTTTATAAAAAGACCATAGACCCTAGAATCTTGAAGGCATCCCACCCACTACAAAAAGAAAATGAAAACAATCAGTATAGTAAAAGAAAAAAGCAAATTATAATTAAACTAAACATACGTTTCAAGGTTTGAATATCACTCCATGACAGATTGAAGGTAAAGATTCCACTGCCTTGCATAATCTCTGGAATAGTTGTCGTAAGATTGCTAAAACCTGATTGAGTAACTGTTGTGCTATCTATGAGGTTTATGGTGCCAAAGCAAATAGGTGTTCCATCCTTTGTCATTTGAACAGGACAGTCAAGAACATCTACACCATCTTCAATTGCTTTTGCATATGCCATGTCAGTACAACCAGGATAGTCTCCACTTGCTCCATTATTTGAAATGACCAAAAGGTCCACTGTAGCATGCAAAAAAGAAAGAAAACACTTTATGACGAACCTTAAAACACATATTCGTATGACCATGACCACTAACTCTCTGTTCATGTTTGTATAAGGTCTTTTGATCAGAAGAATTCTATAATTACATACCTTGTTTTGTAGCATTTGTTCCTTGGTGAGCAAAACAATCTGCGATGCAAAACAAAAGTTAGCATCTAAAAAGAGGTTCATATTGGTAGCAGCAAAAGATAGGCATCTGTTAAAATAAGGCAACCTTTCTGTCAATAATCAGAGTAAGTTATTGTATAAACTGTAGAGAATGTCAAGCCAATAGAGTAAAGATAGAAAAAGAAGACATCTCACTTCACCCTCTTATTTATATGATGAAACTATGGTAGGAGGCAAACATGGAGAAAAGATATCAACAAGTGCAAGACTCTTAGGTGAGGTGAGATATACTCCCTACTTGGCACAAAAAAAATAAAAAATCAAAGAAAACTTGAAAAAGGCAAAGTCATTGGGATGAGTAGCAATCCTTATGAAGATAATGAAATTTGACCATAATTTAAGTTTAAAAGTAGAAATCAGCCTAAGATGCCAAAAACTTTTCCCCATTCACATTGCATACACCTGTATACAACTTACCTATAGCAGCTGATGGAGTAATTGGGAAGTCGGATATCACCCCATCAACAGAGAATACGCCGTTGTCAACAAACTGAAGGTACTCTGCCACTGGATCATATGAGTAATTGAAGCTAAACGGAACATCATTATAAAAATCCGATGCAAAAACTTCTAGCCCTTCCTTGTGAGCATCCAAGACAATTGTGGTAGAAGGTTGCAAGTAAAGACTTCCATCTACGGGCCATATATAAGACTTGGGTACAATGATTCCAGAGGCAAACGTCTTGATAAATGTGAGGTTTTTCGAGAGAGAATCATAAGTCTGATTGGTTGAAGGCTCCACATCATCCGGTCCTAGAAATCGGAAGACAAACTTTGTTGCACTTCTTCGGAAAATTGGAGCAATATTTTGCAAGAAAGCCACTTCTGGTGACGAAATATAGTCAATAGTTACAGCCGCATTTCTAGTTACAGAAAGTAGAAAGCTTCGCATGCTCAAGTTGTGTTGCGCATAGAACGCATCATGCTGCAAAATAGAGATAAATCCAAAAACAGGAAGGTGAAATTACACTCGTTCTGCAAAAGGGTATGGAAAAGACAAATGGGAAAAGGTAAGAAGATATTATTAAGCACTAAAAAATTCTTTACCTGAACATTCAACCAAAAACCAAGTGGTTTCAATTGAGTATAGGTATCCTGAACAGTCATAATTGGGTAATTCTGACCATCAAACTTATTAGTTCGAGAATAGACACCTTGGCTTACTGTCCAGATAACAAGTAGCACATTAGAATATAACACATAAAACACGTAGCAGAAAGCAATGAAGAATTTACTAATGGTACATTTCAGAGCAAGTCAAACCAAGAATCAAGAGAACCTATCAAAACAGATACTGAACATCTACGGGTAATAATGTTGACGTGAAAGCAAGCAGTATCATATCAAATTTTAGAATTTATACCTGATTGGTTGTAAAATTTCCAGAACAGTTTTAGTGGTTAGGAAATGAGTTGGTCTTTTATGATTCGTAACTAAAAACTAATGTTGACACCAGTAAGATGAACCTGAAACTCACAAGTTCATAAACTATCTATCTAGCAAAGTTTTTGAGGATGATGGTAATAAAGAGAATGAAACAACCACAACAGGAATGAATGAAAGGTAGAGAGTATTGATGGTGACCAAATAAAGGGAATAAACTGTGACCGCAACTTACAAAAGACATTATTCTTTCCAAGATCCTTGAGAGTGTAATCAATAGAAAATAATCCCTTGGTAGAGACCCCATTAACAAGGTAAGTTGTTGGCTTATCATTGAAAACAGATGCAATGTTAGAATTATTATCTAGCTTAAGATCAGGAAAGCAAATCCCAGCTCCATCTTTTGTTAATTGCACATCACACCACAAGATCACATCAGAAGGACCCGTTAATAAAGCCAAACTATAAGCTCCAAAACTGGAGTCTGCAAATATTCCAGAAAATCCACCACGTGCAACAACAAAGGGCTGGTCCCCTGAAAAAAGAAACAAAACAGTTTAAATTAAACTGCTCATGAAGATGGTTTATATGATAGAAGGAGGAGACAGCTCAAGCTCTTAGGTAGAGCAAAAAATGCCAACCTTCCAATGAAGAAGTCTAATCTAATATAAGAAAGAAGAGTCAAAGTAGAAAGCAAAACTATTCACATTAATAAATCAGGAAAAACTAGAAACTGCATTTCCTATTAATTTGTTCCATTTTACAGTGAACAGAAATTGAAAAAATATACTAGCAAATAAATTGAAATGCTCAAAAACATGCTTACATTTCAAGGAGACCTGATATAATAAACGTTAAAATGACCTCAAAAAAATACTTGCAATTGAATTTGATATAGAAAATTTATCCCTTTTTTTTCAGTTCATGCAGATCCTCTGAAACCCAATTAAAAATAACTAAATTCCAAATGATCAAAAATCAATAAAGAGAAACCGTTTTTTAATAAGAAAAAAAGGTAAAATACTTCCATTTTGAGAAGCTTGGAAGTTGGAAATAACTCACGCATGCATGCATTTTCTTTCATTTGAGAAACTCTTTTTTTTTTTTTTTGGGAAAAAAAATGGAAGTTCCTCTTCATTCATTCCATTCTCTTTGCAGATAAACAAAGACTATTAAATAAAAATAACTACAAGCTCAAACTAGCTAAACTTCATGCATAACACAACGAATCTGAAAAAGCTCAAGCAGCTCAAACTAAGCTTAGTATGAGCAATTTTCCCCTCATATACTTCACTTTCGAGTAAATCAAACAAAAATTAACTAGAAATTAAGCGAAACGCTAGAAAAATCGAAAAATGCATCCGGCTCAACAAACTGTTTTCCTGGCATTTCCTCGTCTTTCTCGGCAATCAAGCACAAATCTAGCTAAAAATGTCATCACATTTAACTGATTTAGGGAAAAATGAATCCTAAATAGAGAAACGCACCGCTTAAAGTCTGCCAACGAGGACGAGCAGTAGTAGATCCTTGAGCTGAAACCAAAACTACTGAAGCTAACAGAGCTTGAACTACAAAAATGGCAACCGCAATGCCACGGAAGCTTCCCATTGCCGTAAAATATCTCCTCCACGAACAACTCAGCTCAGCTCCAACACCGATCTCCACCGCCGGTTTTTCCTTCCCGTCGCTAACCGTACAAGATTTAGATAGAGAAAATGGGATTATTTAAGAGAGAAAAAATACTGAACTTTTAGGCTGGCTTTAGCCTTTATGCTGTTTTTTCAATATTTATATTATTTTTCACTTTTAATTAATTAAATTAGTTAATGATAGTTTATAGTTAATTAAACGATTTTCTCCCGAACCGAATTACGTGTTGTCCCAACTCGGTTGGATCCGGTCTAAGGAAAGTTCTTGGCTCTACGGAGGCTTTTGTCCGAAGCTGTGGGATAATGATTGAGTGTGATCGCTTCCACATGATTATCATGGGCTCTAAAATTTTAGAGTAATTTGCTCCCTTTTTAATACTTTTTTCTTATATTTAGAATTTATTTTCAGGGAAAGTCTTAATTATAAATTTCATCCTTAAAATGTTAGTATTTTCTTAGTTTAATTTGTTAAAATTTAATTTTTCATATTTTATAAAAATTATAAAATTAATTTAATTGAATGATATTATTATTTAATTGTTGAATTATTGTCATAAAAATTAATGGTTCAACTATTTATATGTGAAGAACTAACAATTTTTTATATGAAATTAGTAAAATCCAATCATTTATAAACACAAAATTAATAAAAATCATTCTATAATAATTTTTTACAATATTTAATTCAAAATTAATTAATTAAAATCTTTAAAATTGATTTTTTTTCTTATTTTTATTTTACAGTAGAAGGTAGTTGGAAGTAATAAAAGTAGTAGTTGAAAACCTTTTTGATAAAAGAAATAATTTTAGCAGTTATATATTCATCTTTTACAATATTTATTGCTTTAGTTAAAGGGTATATTATTGATTTAGTCCATTTATTTTAACTTTGTTCAAGATTTGGTCTTTCTAACCAAATATCTTTATGTTTTTTCCCTTGAGACAATTTCCAAATTATATCTTTTTATTTAAAATGTATAAAAGATATAAACAATAATTAAATGTGAAGTTTTTATGTTATAGAATAGAATAAAATTGAATTAAATGATCAAAATAAAAATATCGTAAAACTTAAATGACTAAATGTGTAGTTTTCATGTCTTATACTTTTTCCAATTTTATGTCAATAAATATTTTCCTCATCGGTCAATTTCATGATGACCCGAAATTTCACGGAAATCAAAATCCGAGGACAATAATTGTAAAATGTCCTCAACAGACCGGAACCAACGAGCGGGTCAAACCGACCGTATCACCCAATGAAGGAAAGAGGAACCATGGGCTCGACTCGACCCCCTCAAATCCGAACAATGAGTAATGATCTTAATTTTTTATTTTATTTTATGGAATAGAAATGATTAAAAAATATTTTTTAAAATAAAAATATTTGAACAATATTTTATAAATTGTTAGAAAATTTTACGATATCAGATATATATGGAAAGGGAAGTCATCTAAAAATTTAAAGGATTTTAGATTAAAAACATAAATAAATTGAATAAATCTCGAGCGATAATAAATATAACTTAAATTAAGTTATATTTGAATAGTTTTATGATCTTCTTGTTATATTTACGACATTATTTATATTATTCTTATTTTTATCCTTATCCTTATCCTTCAACAACATTCTAATTTAGTACGAATTCTCTAACCAAATGATTAAAAGAACGGTTGTTATTCTTAGAGGTCGCGATTTCGAGCACCAATGATGTCAGCAAAGTGATTGAACGATCAATGTCAAATGATAGAGATTATATTTTAGAATAGATACTATTATAATCATTATTAACTAAATTCACGCTAATTTAAAAATATCAACAAAATTTAATATATTATATTCCAGTAATCTGTCATCGTTTTATATTAAGTATCAAATAACTCAACTTAATTTATTCAAAATTTAAATTAAGTTTAAGTTTGAATTGAACTATTTAAGTTAAATATTATCGATTTTAATTATAATCGAAACAATTTTAAATAACTCACGATTTATTTTATTTTATTTTGATCCTACTTCAAACAATCATTTTAAATTATTTTTCCCTTTAACACCAATTATACTTCCGACATCTTTCACTATCACAATTTAACCCTACGTAAAATACAAATAATATTCATCGTAAAATAAAAAAAATCTCAATCTTACAAGAAATTATATCATGTGCCATTATCATTACATCATTTATAAAATTAATCAATCAAAATTATTTATTTAATTATTTTTTTTATTTTATCATTTTTATTAAATAAATATTTAATAATATTTATTATAAATTATATTTAAAAACAATTACCCTAGAGTCCAGAGATATTTCCGGTTCCCTGAGTTTTTGTATTCTGAGGCCAGCTATATCAAGACATGGGTTGTTGCCAACCTGGCTACTTTCCACGTGTGAAGATCTCAGTGGTTTCCCACAAACACCGAACCTTGCAAAATGGTCACGTTCCTATGTGGGATCCCACCACATGGGAAAATGAAATCAAATAGCTTCAGATTTATAAGTTTGTATACAAGCTGGGTGCAACTGTTGAGGGAGGTTTGAAAAATTATATGTATTCAAATTTATTAATTTTCTGTACAATTCTAAAATAATAAATTCAAATTTATTTTATTTAAATAATATATAATAAAAATTATTTAGATCTATCCCTATTTTTAATCTGAAAATGTTAATGTCGTGAATATATATATGCACCAATAATTTAGAAAATCTTCGAAACTATTTGATAAATATTTTTTAATATAAACTATAGTTTTAGTTTTATATGGATTTTATTATATTAGTTAATTATATTTTGACAACTTGCAGAATTAAATTAAACAAGTAAACGACATCTGTCAAAGGAATTATTCGCAAAAACTAAAGGCAATGATCTAATCTGTAATATAAGATTAATTAAATTTAAAATATATAGTTAATTAATATATCTCGTATTCTCATTTATAAGATTATGTAAAAAAAAAACTTCTTAACTTGACAAAATAATAATTTTATTTTTATATTATATATTATTTCGTCAAATCCTTTTAAATTGTTTATTATTAATTGATTAATATTTTTTATTAAAAAATATTTAATTTAAAATAAAATATTAAAAATATAAACTAAAATAATCATTTCATTGAACATCAATAATTTTGTTGACATTCTATAAAAAATTATTTGAAATTGCCGTTGCGAAGGAAGTGGACCAACAGGACATGAGCAGCACTCCATGAGAGTAGGGGTCTTAAATCTTAATTGCTGAAGATATGTCTAGAGATATGAAAACACCCCTCTTTTTTCTATTTGTTTTGAATTATTCAAATGAATCTATACTAATTTGGTTGATATTTCACATAATACATATCGGATCAAGCCATATCGTGAAGACCACTTATTGTATTGAATAAATTGGATTGGTATGATATATATATATATATATTGATCAAAATATAATTTTATTATTATTTAATAAATTTCGTTTAATTCTAGTTTTATTAAAAAAAAGAAAAAAAATCTAAAAAATAATACTTTTAATAGATATAAAACCCATAATCCAGGATAAACATAACCGCGTAAGTTTATTATTATAACCCGACATTTAAAAAAATTTTACTCCCTCGGTCCCATATATGGTGTTCATTATTGACTTTTTAAAAATTAAATTTTTTCAACTTTGACCATAATTATTTTAAATATTTTAATTTATTAAATTTTACAAAAAATATATTTTCAAACTACTTGATTAAAGATTTTTAAAAATATTTTTTATATTTTTATCAATAATATATTTAAAATTATAACGAGTCAAAGTTGAAAAAGTTTGACTAAAGAAAGTGAATAATGGACAAAAATAGTGGGACGGAGGGAGTAAATTTTTAGGCCATTTAGATTTTTTGTTTGTAAAAATAAAATATTTAAAATTTATTTTAAAATTTAAGTAAAAAATTACCGTATAGATAAGAGAACATCATCTACATAGGGTGATTTGGGAAAGATCTTCTATATTCCAAAATAAAAATTAAACTAGATTATTTTCATAACTTTAACTCATTTTAATAGAAGAAATAACATATTCTTATTTTTACTATCCCTTTTTCATTTCTATTTTTAAAATTTTTACTTTTATTTTTTATTAAACTCATAAAATGATCTTATTGGTAAAAGATATATAATTTATTCGGATGATCTGAATTCGAATATCATATATATATATAGTATATGCATATTTAAGAGAATTAAAAATATAAATAAATATTAATTTATAACCGTACCAACATATTAAAAAAATATATTTTATCCCTTCCGAGTTAGCTCTTTTTTAAAGAATATCTAGTTGAAGGCTATACTTTTAGTATTAGTAATGTTAATGGCAATACACTTAGGAAGAAATCAAAACCACATGGTAGGCCACGTGTTAGTGTACCACTATATGTTGATAATGTGTTATCGGTTGTTTTTGGTACATGCCGGCATAATTTTTATTTAAATAAATAGGATAAATCATATAAAACCATTTACACATCATAAAAATAAAAAATCACAAATAAATGAGAAACGAATATTAATAACAGGAAAAATTATATTATGCGATATTTTCACTACGTCATTCATGAGACCAATCAATAAAAATATTCGTTTAATTATTTTTTTTATCTTATCATTTTTACTAAGTGAATCTATAAAAACTATTTTACACTTAAATTATAATAAAGATTAATAAAGATTCATTTGTTAAAAATGATAAGATAAAAAAAATAATTAAATAAATACTTTTTATTGACTGGTCTCATGAATGACATGACGAAAATACCATTATATAATTTCTCCGATAACAACGAGTATATAGGTAAATAAATGTAAAATTTTTGTATAATTCTTAAATCTATCTACAATTAATTAATAACCTTTAAAATATCTGGTTAAAACTTGAATTGTTATATATATATATTTTAATTACTCCTATAACTTTAAAGTTTAATAAAAATATATATTTTTTATTTTTTATAGGTAAAAAATATAAAAAAATCAAACTATAATTACATTTACGACTTACTGTTACTCCTTTAAGTGATCATTAAAATCAAAAATAGAACCTTTATATAAATCCATAATACATTTCACTAACATGAATCATCTAGTCTCATCGATTAAAAGAATGATTGTTATTCTTAAAGGTAATAAGTTATAGTATCAGTATTGTCAGCACAGTAATTGAACGATTAATGTTGAAAGGTTGAGAGTATACTCTAGAAAGATACTACTAACCACTGTAGCCGAATAAAAAAAATAATATATTTCACTAAATTATTTTTTTTATTACGGGTATTCAATTTATTTATTTATTAATTTGGATTGAGTTTTATAAAAAATTATTATTAAATAACTTTTTAAATTTATTTATTTTATTTATAATATCAAAATTTTAATATCTAATTTTATTTAAATAAAATTAATATTTTATCTCATTAAATCAATTAATTAATTATTAATAATATTTAATCTTGTTTAAAAAATTAATATCTTATTGCGTTAGCAATAGTAGGTAAATCATTTACTTTCTTTAATATTATATTCAATACTATTATAGATAGAAAGAAATACGATCAAAGAGACGGTCCAATCAAAGAATCCCTCACGCTGTAAATATGAATCGGCGAATCCTTCCAACAGAAACCTCCCAAACCTTAAGAACAAAACAAAAGATAGCACTAAAACTTGATCCATTTTTTGATCACACTTCGCCAACAAGAGGTTATATATAGCTCATGCTCATACTGCCATACTGGCACCTGGCACTCTGTATGCAAATTCAAGACCTACGTGGCTTAGCCAAGCAGCCAACACTCATTTTCCGGGAAAATTCATCACCCCTTGTCCATCCAATCCCTTTAATCCGCATTTTCCAGACAGGGAATACCAGAAGTAACACACAAAGAATGCGAAGTTAAGTAAAAGAAGGAACGATAATTAGTGCAGATGCTTGAGCTTGTGAGAAACTTAGTTCATCAGCATGAGCAGGTGGTGCCTGTTTCAGTGTTTGTGGCACTTCTCTGCCTGTGCTTAGTCATTGGACATCTGCTTGAAGAGAACCGATGGGTCAATGAATCAATCACTGCAATCATAATTGTAAACTTCTCTCATTTCTCTGCAACTTTTTCCTTACTACATAGATATATAAAGTTGCTTGAATGTCTATGAATTATGTGCTTCATCTGAAGTTTACTAGGTTAGTTGTTATACTTATATGGTTAGGGACTTAGCATCTGTTCCGAAAATAGAAATTTCGATGTCAAACTTCGAATTGATACATGTTTACTGTCTCAACATATGGAAGTGTTACTAATTTGAAGTCTAAATGGCATCTTGCTGGTCTCAGGGAAGCATAGCTGGGACAGTTATCTTGTTATTGAGCAAAGGAAAAAGTTCACACATCCTAAGATTCGATGAAGAACTGTTCTTCATTTATCTCCTTCCACCTATCATATTCAATGCAGGGTAAAATCGGCTTCAAATGTCGTTCAACATTTTTGTTTTTGGTCTGTTGAATTTACTAGGATTTTTTAACTGTCTGAACTTCATTGTTTGCTGATCTTCTTGCAGATTTCAGGTGAAGAAGAAACAATTCTTTCAGAACTTTATAACCATCATGCTATTTGGAGTGATCGGTGTTTTTATCTCTTCCGCAATTGTTACTGCCGGTACTTTCGATTCCATCTAGGCTTTGGTTTTCTTTTATTTGTATATTTGTTTTGGTGTCAGTTTGATTGAAGTTTATTCTAAGTTCAAGGATGGTACTCTTGTCCTAGGCAGTTGGTGTCTGTTCCCCAAATTAGGATTCGGTGGTTTGACTCCACGAGAATACCTCGGTGAGATTATTAATGATGTTATGTTGCCAACTGATATCCGTTTTCCGGTTAATTTCTTACCAGAATTGTCTGAATTTCATGCTATTCTGTTTCAGCTGTGGGAACTATTTTCTCATCAACAGATACAGTTTGTACATTACAGGTTAGCCGGTTTGCAATTTCTGTCATGTTTTTGATTATTATTTCACCAGAGGAGGTTTTTAGATTCAATGACTTCCTTATAGGTGCTTCATCAAGATGAAAATCCTTTATTATACAGCCTAGTATTCGGAGAAGGAGTAGTGAATGATGCAACATCAGTTGTTCTCTTCAACGCGATTCAAAAGATCGATGTTTCGAGAATTAACAGTAAAACATTTCTCAAGTTGCTTGGTGATTTCATTTACTTGTTCTCAACGAGTACTGCTCTTGGAGTTGGCGCGAGTTAATGGCTCTTGAAGCATTTTCTGACTGTAAATGTCATTTAGGATTATGTTAGGCATGGATCCAGTCTCGGTACTTATTAATCTCGGTACGTTGTTTCTTGTTCTCTTGCAGTTCGGACTTGTAACGGCATATTTGCTCAAAACCTTATATTTTGGGAGGTTAGGACTTGAATAAAAAACAATGGAAATGCGGTAATGGTCGAAACTTTATTTTCTTTCTAGTGGAGACATCCTAGTAAAACTTGTTTCCTTGTATGTTTGCAGACATTCAACCGTTCGAGAACTTGCTATTATGGTTTTAATGGCATATCTGTCTTACATGTTAGCCGAGGTAACATCTGATAAAAGGCTTGAAGTTTAATGTTCTATAAATAGAGTGTGTGATTTCTAGTTCTTCGTTTGAACGGCGATTTCTTTGTGCAGCTGTTAGTCCTTAGTGGGATCCTCACTGTTTTCTTCTGTGGAATTCTGATGTCACACTATGCATGGTACAATGTGACCGAAAGTTCACGAGTCACGACAAGGCACGTGACGTATGTTTCTTGGTCCATTGATCTCGACAAGGCTTAACATCCCACTATTTTCATTTTTTGTTTGCAGGCATATATTTGCAATGATGTCATTTGTTGCAGAAACCTTCATCTTTCTCTATGTAGGAATGGATGCACTTGATATGGAGAAATGGAAGATGGCTCGACTAAGGTGTCTACTCATGCATACCTTCTTCCTTCACCGGTTTACATCCGTTTACCATATAGCTTCTGATCTCGGTTTTGAGTTGTTTCTTCCAGTCTTGGGACTTTAATGTGCAGCTTCGGCACCTTAGTTTTCCTGATATTACTCGGACGTGCCGCATTTGTGTTCCCTCTCTCAGTTGTTTCCAACTATATGAACAGGCGTCGCGACAGACCACATCCATTAACTTTTAAACATCAGGTTACCATTTCAATTTTCAGGTCCATTCAAACCTTCTTGTAAGATGTTTCCTATGTGATTGGTTGAAAACAAGTTTAACATTTTATTTATACAGGTGGTTATCTGGTGGGCAGGGTTAATGCGAGGCGCAATATCGATTGCATTGTCTTTTAAACAGGTATTTTCGTGTATCGGTTGTGTCAGCCGTTCGGTCTGGTTAATATAATGTCTGAATTACATGTAGAACCAAACTTATGCTCGTACAAAGTCCATTTTCCTACTAATTTCCTTGCTTCATTAGTACAGTTCACATTTTCTGGTGTTACATGGGATCCGGTCAATGCTGCAATGATAACCAACACCATAATCGTCGTCCTGTTCACCACGCTGGTACGTCGTGATACTGTTTTAATCATTTAATCGATTTTGAATCCGAGAAGAAACTACAATACTCATGCTAATGGAAATGTTAATTGACATTCAAGTAAATCATTTTGTTCCAGGTGTTTGGTTTCTTAACAAAACCGCTTATACTCTGTCTGCTTCCTCATCGTGTGACTGACACGAGTGATGGCGGTCAAGGATCGAAGTCCCGAAAGGAAGACTTGACCCTACCTTTGCTCTCGTTCGAAGAATCGGCCCCAACCAATATCCTACGTGCAAAGGATAGTTTGAGTATGTTGATCGGAAGGCCGGTGTACACCGTACATTCCTACTGGAGAACGTTCGATGACAGGTATATGAGGCCAATATTCGGAGGCCCTTGTAGCAGTTTACCAGAATGTTAGTAAGCTAGCTCATCTTTGCTAATTCCATGAAAGTCGTTATCCGTATTCGGTAGAGCCGAGTTTCCGAGACCGAAACTCGGCACAACATACCACTCCTGTCCCAAACCCCTAGTTTCTGTACGTGGTTTAGACCTTAAGACTGAATATTTGTGTCTGAAATCGTCATGCATATATGTTCCTAGACAGACATTGCAGTGGAAATGACATGTATTTGTGTCGGATCTTCTGCAACAACAGAGTTGCTTTCGATTTCTGGATACTGCAACCATTTATGTTAACTGATTCATCATTGACATCAGTGAAAAACAAGAAGAAACTTGAAGGAATTGCAACAAGAAGTGAAATTTAACAACAGTTTCAATCTAAATAACATAATCTGTAGCAGTGCCTGCAACTTGAAGTGATTCATGCTGCCAAATAACAAAACACATCAATTAGAAAGCAATTTTAATGAATTCCTTTGTTATAATCTATGATCAGAAGTCAAGTTGGCATGTCAAGAGCAGACTTGAACTTGCAGAGACATGTTAAGTTGGTGGTATGTTTTTTTATTGCATGCTAGTATTTGTTTATTTTTTTTTAATTATTTAATAAGACACATATATTATACATACATTGATATTTAAACCCAAATTATCTGAATGAATTATATCATCATTCAAATAAAAAATAATTTAATGCATTGGTCATAAAATACGAAAATATACGCGTGAGTTTAAAATTTTATGATTTATATTTAATATTTTTGAGTTTAAAATTAAAATTTATTTAAGATTCAAAATTTAAGAATATATAATATTCTTAATATAATAAATAATATTGTTTAAAGCTATTTTTTTAAAAAATAACTGACAATACATTAAATATTAATTTTTAAATAATTAGTATAATTAATACCTTAAATAGTTTTAAAGATTACGGTTTGACTCGTTAAATCCAATTATGGGCTACGGGTTTGTATATTTTTTTGTAAATAATTTAATTGGTTTTAATTTATTTATACGTAATGTTGATTTATTTGGATGAATAAAATTTTTATTTATATATATAAAAAAAACTTTAGACGGTTAGATATTCTGATTAATAAATTAAAAAAATTTGGAACACCCCATTCCCATTTATATATAAATTCCTTTTTCTTTTTAAAATTTTAAATTCCAATAAAAAATATCGACCTCTCTTCCTCTTCTCCCGCCCATTTTCCCCGTCTCCTCTGATCGAAGCCCTCTCTTGCCTTCCAAGATTCCGAGGAAATTGAACAAGGTAATTCTTGAAAACTTCAAGATTTATACTTGAAGATTTCTGCATGTCGCTCTCCGTCTCTTTGAACTTTTTAAGTGTAAAGGTTTTGTGGGAATAACAGGCGGCCGTTAACGCCTTCATTTCCCCATTAGACTGCTTTTTGCGGCCTCGTTCCGCTGCTATTGACGGGAAATTTTGTTCACAACCACTACGGCGAAATAAAGGCGGTGACACTGCTGCTTTTTACTGTTAATAGCGTTATTTCTATTAAAACCTAGTTAGTTATTTCCTTCATTGCTTTTAATGCCATCAGAGTGGTAATGGCATCTTCTGGTGATGGCGAAGACGAGGCTTTACTCCATTCCGTCTCGAACTACTATTTTTATGATGAAGAAGATGAGCCTGTTTGCTTTTCTCTGTTGCCACTACAATTTGGGGGGAAAGAATGCTTACGTGGTGGATATAAAACGAAGATATTTTTGAGAGGAACAGCTGATGACGGACTCTTAAAGATTTGCAAGCATGTCACTGCCTGGAGATTTGATCTGTCAAATATGGGAATGCCGGAGATTTCTGTTTTAAGTAAAGAAAATGGGTGGCTTAAACTACAGAAGCCAAGGAAGAGCTTTGAGCCTGAGATTAGGAGTGTTTTAATAACGGTTCATTGCTTGCATCTTCTTCGTAGGAATCCTGATTTGTCCCGGGAATCGTTGTGGGGACAGTTAGCTAAATTTTTTAGGTAGTTTCTCTTTCTTATGGGAGCATGTTTCCTACTTCCAAGAATAAACTTGTCTCATTTTCTTTTTAATTTTCTTTCTATTCTTTGCACAGCTTGTATGAGGTAAAACCTTCACTGAATGATTTGGTGGATCACATGGATTTGATTGCTGAGGCTGTTAAAAGTGATGAATCACTAGCAAAATCCAAGGTTTGTATGTAATTTGGTAAACTCATTTTGGTGCATTTAATTGTTATTTTTCATTGGATGATGTGGGAGTTAGACTCGGATTTAGCATATCTTGGTCTGATGATATTTATGATTTTTGGTTTATAAAACATGAGACTCGTGTTAAGGATTGTAGCTATTTAATGAAGCTGTTATCTTTCTGGTTCTTTGTGCCATTGAAGTCAATGGAATGTTTATGTTTTGAACAGTTTTTGCACTCATTTTTGGAGAAGAAGCCCCCAAAGAGGAAACTTGTTAATGAGGTTAGATAGTGTTTCTTGGTTTATTTCTTCTCCAAAACCAATTATTCACTCTCTCTTTTTTTCCCTCAAAATTTGATTTTTTTTTGATAACTCTACTTATTGATTATCAGAATGTTTGGGCAACATCAATCTCTGGATTTATAGATGATTCTGATCAAGACGATGATGCCCCTAAGCTAGATGATTCAGACTATGATGACGGCGAAGATGATTTGTATGATTCAGTTTGTGCTTTCTGCGATGATGGGGGTCATATTATATGTTGTGAAGGAAAGTGCTTTAGATCATTTCATACTACTGCTGATGAGGAGTCTGCCTGTGAATCTCTTGGCCTTACCCTGAAGCAAGTTAAAGTACGGAAGTGACACTTCTTTACTTTATTGTCTTTTAGTTTGTTGTTGTCTTATTTCTAGTTACTAATCCCTTCTAAATTGCAGGAACTGGGAACTTTCTTATGCAAGAATTGTGAATATAATCAACATCAGTGCTTTGCTTGTGGGAAGCTCGGCTCTTCTGATAAATCCTCTGGTGCTGAGGTATAATACCTACCAATTTCATTGATCATTCTTGCAACAAACTATTTAGATAATTGAGTCACAGTGAAATCAATTCCAAACAACAGACATCAATGGGAGTTTTATTTTGTTATGGCTTTGGTCTACTTTTTTTAATGGCATTTTATCTATCATACTGTTTTGGTAAAATTGATTTCTTTTTGATTTTTTTGGATAGTCTTATTTTTTGACTTATGTTGGTCTCTTAGTTATCCTCGATAGATTTTGAATTCTTCTAGTTTTACTGTAACTTTCTGCTGAATGGCTCCAATTTCAATTCTTTTTGCCAGGTCTTTCGCTGCGGTAATGCAACCTGTGGCCGTTTTTATCATCCACATTGTGTGGTAAAACTGCTCCATAAGGGGGATAAAGTTGCTGCTGCAGGGCATGGGAAAAGAATTTTCGGAGGGGAGTCTTTTACTTGCCCCACTCATAAATGCCATGTTTGTCAACAAGCAGAAAACAAGAAAGTCAAGGAGCTGCAGTTTGCTTTGTGCAGACGTTGTCCCACGTCATACCACAGGAAGTGCTTACCAAGGTACAACAAGATTTCTCATTTATATATTAAACATATTTTATCAGAATATGTCCCATGCTTAACATTCTAGTTGGTTTATTTTTTCTCCAATCAGAGAGATTGCATTTGATAATATAAAAGAGGAAGGTATTATAACAAGGGCTTGGGATGGTCTACTTGACAATCGTGTACTGATATATTGCTTGTAAGTGTTTTAAATGTGTTGCTTTCATACTTTTATTTGCTTTAATTATTTTTTTTAAGTTGATCATCTTGTTGGTTTGGGTAGAAAACATGAGCTCGACGATGTGCTTGGAACTCCGAAACGAGACCATATAAAATTTCCCTTTGATGAAAGGAAGAAAAGAAAGGCATCAGATGAGCTCACAAGTCATGAAAAGGTTGGCTTGAAGAAGAAAACTTTTGCATTCAAAGACGCTTCACAGGAAAGAACTGCCATGAAGGCAGCAAAGCAGTCGTCTACTGTTGTTAATGCCTATCAAATTAGCAAAAAGAGTGAAGAAGTTACTCCTGGGGAAAAAACCCTAAAGAAAGTTGAAGCCACTGGTCCATCCAAAAAGCCTTTGAGGATGAACTTAAAGTCTGTGTCAATGGATGTGGGCAAATCCTCTGCAGCTGGTGGAAACAAGATCTCATTGGGGGACAGATTATTCGCTTTGATGACTCAGGAGAGTGAGCAGGTTAAGCCTGGGACACAAGATACTCCTAAAGGTGATCTTAATAAGGCTGCAGTGGACAATTCTACAGCAAAAAGTAAAAGCCCAGGAATGCCTTCATTAGATGCTGGTTCTGAGAGAAGGTGGACTTTTTTTTAAAACTTTATTTCTGCATTATTTGTATTTTTCTTGTTTCATAACAGTTAATCAGGTAACGGCTACTGATCTGAGTTGATATTTTAGATTATGCATCAAATGTGATTTGTTCTTGGGCTTTTTCTGTGCAATGTAGATTACTCGAGTTAATGAAGGAGGCTGAAGCATCAGTAACTTTAGAAGATATAATAGCAAAGCAAAACCTCCCATCTACACATAAATATTCTTCAAAATGTGTCATAGAAAAAATTACACTTGGAAAGATAGAGGGTTCAGTTGAGGTATTTCATCATGCCAGATAAGTTTGCATTATAGCTTTTAGCAAAAGTATGATTTAGCTGTATGTTTGTTTTCTTCTTTTTCTTTGAGTCTTTATTCAACTGTTTGCAGGCTGTTCAGATGGCTTTAACAAAACTAGAGGATGGCTGTAGTATTGAAGATGCTCTAGCAGTTTGTGAACCAGAGGTTTTAAAGCAGATATCTAACTGGCAGGTTACTTTAATAAAGATTTTTAGTCAGTATCTATGATTTCGTTTTCAAAGGAATACAGAATTTATTTTTGTTTTATTGCAAAACTAAGGGTTTGTTAGGGATACACATAAAATCTTATTTGTCTTGTTTCTTAAAATAAGTTGATATGAAATTTTTGTAAGTGGCCTAAATCCTTCAAAGTTCCCCAGATATTTTATATGCTCTTCTAGTTTGTTGCATGAACATGTTTTTACAAGTTGGCGTTTAGTGCTTTTTCTCATCCTTGCATTCTCTAAAATTATTATTTGTAGAACAAACTCAAAGTATATCTTGCTCCCTTTCTAAATGGCAACCGCTACTCGTCTTTTGGTCGCCATTTTACCAAAGTGGATAGACTTAAAGAGGTAAATTCTGCTTTTCCATATCCTATAGACCTGTATCTACTAATTCAATTGTTAATGTCTGTTCTTTTATTATTATAAGTTCCTTGATGCTTTAAACCACTAATGCCTGGTTTTTATATGCAGATCGTTGATAGACTTCATTGGTATGTGCAAGATGGTGATACAGTAAGGGTTTCTGTGTTTTGCCCACTCTTTCTTACCTCTCTTCCCTCCCATGATTTATTCATTTGCTTTTATGTTTTCCTATTCTAGTCTATGTTATTGTACTTTGATATTTTCTTCATAATTAAATGTTTTGTGCACTTCTTTTACTGAAGTAGATGATGAAATAAAAGGGAAAGAAATATTTTTGTTATTAAGGTCTTTCTAGGCTTGGATATACAGAATAAAATAACTCCTAGAAACACTGAAGTAGATGATGGAATAAAAGGGAAAGAAATATTTTTGTTATTAATGTCTTTCTAGGCTTGGATATACAGAATAAAATAACTCCTAGAAACTATGGACGGTAATTTCCTAATCCTGATAAACCCTACATGGCTGGCCATGTTTAGATTCCTGTTATGTATGGAAAAACAACAAAGCTGCTATTTGTTGACAGTTCTTTCTTCATCTTATAAATACAGCTCTATAACAGAAGATGGGATGGAAGTATGAAACTTGAGCGAGTTGTCTGATTGTTAACTATTTCTGTGCACAGATTGTCGACTTTTGTTGTGGTGCTAATGATTTTAGTTTAATATTGAAAAAAAAGCTTGAAGAGACCGGGAAGAAGTGCTCATTCAAAAACTATGATATTTTCCAAGCAAAGGTATGCTTTAGTTTCCTGGATTGGATTACAAGGGGACACTAGCTGTTTGCATATGTATGTAGAAGATTTGTAATTCTTGATTTTACTTGTTTGATAGAATGATTTTAATTTTGAGAGGAAGGATTGGATGAGCGTGAAACCGAAGGAGTTGCCAAAAGGGTCACAATTGGTAAGTTTTTCCCCTCATGTATGAATTAAACACATGCTGGTATTCCTGTTGTCATGTTTCACTTAATTTTTTTGTTCAATTTTGTGTAGATAATCGGTCTAAATCCTCCTTTTGGAGTTAAAGCTGCTTTGGCAAACAAGTTTATTGATAAGGCCCTTGAATTTAAACCTAAACTTTTGATCCTTATTGTTCCCCCAGAAACACAAAGGTAGTGTTTTCCTCTCTTTGCTCCTTCCTCTCTCTCTCTATCCAACACTCCCATTTTTTGGCTTTCATCAGGTTGGATGAAAAGAGATCTTGGGAACCTCCTTATGTACTAGTTTGGGAGGATACTAACTTTTTATCTGGAAAGGTACCTGATAAACCTTGTGCATTTTCCTTGTAGATGAATTTCTGTGATGTTCTTGGTACGATCTTATGGTATTGAGTAACTTTGTCATCTCGTGTTGCAGTCATTTTACCTGCCTGGTTCTGTTGATGTAAATGACAAACAAATGGATCAGTGGAATATGACGGCTCCACCTCTCTACCTTTGGAGTCGTTCTGATTTTTCAGCCAAGCACAAGATCATAGCTGAAAAACAAGGTCATCTACCCAAGGAACCATTGCAGGATGCTGCTCTTCGTAACCATGCTTCTAAATTGAAAGATCATTTGCAGAATCATGAAGTTGAGGAACGTAAACAAGAGAAATCTGTGTTCGTGACTCCGAAAGTGTGCTCCGTTCAAACCTTGAGTAAGACTCATCAGCAAAATGATGAGAAGAACCAATCCAGGGAAACCTCGAGTAAGAATAGATGGAAGCATGACGATGAAAGTCATGGAAGGGGAACTGATAAAAGGAGTGGAGGAAGGACTCATAGAAGCGAGACACATGGTGGAATTCCCAACTCTTCTCCATTCAAAGGTAGCAGGTCCTTGGTGGAAGGTGCCTCCTTCAAATCGCCTAACCAACATCAAAACCCCAACATGTATGGTTCACATATCCCGCATGGAACTTCATATAGCGACACCAGGACTGGTGTTGATGATGAAAACCATGGAAAGGGAACTGATAAAAGGAGTGGAGGAAGGATTCCTAGAAGCGAGACGCACAGTGGAATTCCCAACTCTTCTCCATTCAAAGGTGGCAGATCCTCAGTGGAAGGTTCTTCCTTCAAATCGCCTAACCAACATCAAAACCCCGACATGTATGGTTCACATATCCCGCATGGAACTTCATATAGCGACACCAGGACCGGTGTTAGTGATGAAAACCATGGAAAGGGAACTGATAAAAGGAGTGGAGGAAGGATTCCTAGAAGTGAGACGCACGGTGGAATTCCCAACTCTTCTCCATTCAAAGGTAGCAGATCCTCAGTGGAAGGTGCCTCCAAATCGCCTAACCAACATCAAAACCCCAACTTGCATGGTTCACATATCCCGCATGGAACTTTATATAGTGACACCAGGACCGGTGTTAGTGATGAAAACCATGGAAAGGGAACTGATAAAAGGAGTGGAGGAAGGATTCCTAGAAGCGAGACACACGGTGGAATCCCCAACTCTTCTCCATTCAAAGGTAGCAGATCCTCAGTGGAAGGTGCCTCCATCAAATCGCCTAACCAACATCAAAACCCCAACTTGCACGGTTCACATATCCCCCATGGAACTTCATATAGCGACACCAGGACCGGTGTTGGTGATGAAAACCATGGAAAGGGAACTGATAAAAGGAGTGGAGGAAGGATTCCTAGAAGCGAGACGCATGGTGGAATTCCCAACTCTTCTCCATTCAAAGGTGGCAGATCCTCAGTGGAAGGTGCCTCCTTTAAATCGCCTAACAAACATCAAAACCCCAACTTGCATGGTTCACATATCCCGCATGGAACTTCATATAACGACACCAGGACCGGTGTTAGTGATGGTAAGGGAAGAAGGTACAACCTGACTAACGACCCCTATTCAACCAGTTCCCGCAGTCATGGTTATGGACATGACACCAATGAAATGAACAGAGAATATCACAAGCACTCGCAAGCTCATTTCCATGGTCATACTCCTGATCTGTCTGCTCAGAGAAACAATCTGCCTGGGTTTAACTCTGGTTATGGTCCAACACCACCCTCCAATAGACCACACCTCGGTGCTACAACGAATCCGTCCTACGGGATGCATACGTCTGCAACGCAGCGATATGCTCCTCGTTTAGATGAACTGAACTACTCTAGGATGCGTCCAGCAGGGTCCAAGCCACCGACGGGGAACAAGAATGCTTTTTATGATCCTAGACCACCTTCCACAACTGATGCTCGGCCACCCCGACCTCCAAAACCCAAAAGTTTCACTTCCGGTCCATTCAATCCTTAGTCACGTACGAATTCAACAGCTTGGCTCAATGAGCAAGTAGTTGCTCATCATCCATCAACTCTAGAGATGATTTTCAGAATTTTGGTGGTTTGGAATTCGGACACTCTCGACTGATCCTTAAGAATAGATTGTGCTGTATACTGTTGTTATTTAAATGATCTTACTGGTTAGGATTAATGAAGAAATATTATCTTACAGTTACCCTCAGACATTTAAAAATGATCTTACCAATTTTTACTTTTGTTTCATGTCATGCCATGGTATACGTCTAGTCTTAAATTAGAAATTGTGCTAATCTCACTCTATGGATAATATCACATTTGGTACTTGTAATTTAACAAAATAACCAATAATGTACATGTAGTTTATTTAAATGTCTAATGTGGTATTTGTCCTATGACAAATGTGTTATATGTACTATTTAATATGTTTAATGTGATATCTATATTTTAATATATAATTTGAATCAGAAACTTATTTAATATTTTTAGATACTTATTTTATAATCGTTAAAAAATTCTATAAATATCTTAATTTAAAGGTTCAATAATTTGAAATTTAGGGTTTAAATTTATAAGTTTAAAATTTAAATTTATGATTAAAATTTAATATTTATTAAATTAAATCCATAACTATATTAACCTAACATCTAACCCTATCCCTAAATTTTAATTACATCTTAAATTCTAAATCTTTAAACTATAAACTTTAAATTAAACGAATAAACCCTAGAATTAAAGTATATAACTAATGTTTGCGGAAAATCTAGTCCAAATATTACTTACTTATCAAAAATAGATTATTTTCTCTCTCTAAAATTTCCATTAAAATTTATCGACCCTTCTCCTCTTCCTCGTAAATATATCATCTCCGATCGAATCCCTATCTTCTCCTTCCAAGTTGCTGACAGACCAGGAAATCAAATAAGGTATTTTTGAAACCCTAAATTTCAAGATTTCTTCTTGAACTTCTCTGCTTGTTACTCTGCCTCGTCGAATATGTTTAAAGGTATCGATTTAGCGGGAATAACGTCCCGTTAACGCCTTTTTTTTTCCCATCACGCTGCTTTTTGCGGCCGTGATTCTGCTATTGAAGTTGAATTTTGTTCACACCGCTGCTCCACCGCTGTTTGAAAAATCTGACTTTGATCAGTATATTGCATTCAATTTTCAATTGCAGTTATTGTTGACGCTGTTTATTTTAGGGTTAAATTGCATTGTTCTTAATAGACTTCAGTTAATTGTTTTCGTTTTTTTAATATGATGGGTATGGTACTTGAGTTATATAATGATGAAAAAGAGGAGGCTTTGTTAATGTTTATGTTGGTGCAATTTCTTTCACTGTGAATTGTTTTATTTTTAATAGAATCTTGACATCTTGTTAATTATTTCCGTTTTTTCTTCGTACCATCAGTGTGTGGTAATGGCTTTTTCTGACGATGACGAAGAAGAGGCTTTGCTCCATTCTGTCTCAAACTACTATTTTCATAATGAAAAAGATGAGGCGGTTTGCTTTTCTCAGTTGCCACTACAACTTGTGGGAGAAGAATGCTTAAGTGATGGATCTAAAGCGGAGATATTTTTGAGAGGGGTAGCTGATGATGGGCTCTTACCTATATGCAAGCAGGTCACAGCCTGGAGATTTGATCTGTCTAATGTTGGGATGCCGGTGATTTCTGTTTTAAGTAAAGAAAACGGATGGCTCAAGCTACAGAAGCCAAGGAAGAGCTTTGAGCCTGAGATTAGGAGTGTTTTAATAACGGTCCATTTCTTGCATCTTCTTAGTAGGAAGCCTGATTTGTCAGAGAAATCATTGTGGGAACAGTTGGCTAAAGCTTTTAGGTAGTTTATCACTCTTATGGGAGCATGTTTCCTATTCGCAAGTATGGAATTGTTGGAGGCTTTTTTTTAAAGAAATTTCTTCTATTATTTGCAGCTTTTATGAGGTAAAACCTGCACAGAATGATTTGGTGGATCACATGGATTTGATTGCTGAGGCTGTTAAAAGTGACGACTCATTAGCAAAATCCAAGGTTTGTATATAATATGGTAAAACAATTTTGATGCATTTAACTGTTATTTTTCATTGGATAATATGGGAGTCGGTAGCATGTCGTAGTCTGTGGTGATATTTATATCATGATTTTTGGTTTATAGAACAAGAGAGACTCGTCTTAAGGATTGTAGCTATTTATCATGACATTGCTATCTTTCTGGTTCTTTGTGGCCTTGAAGTCGATGGAAAGTTTATTTTGTGAACAGTTTTTGCTCTCATTTTTGGAGGAGAAGCCCCAAAAGAGGAAACTTGCTGCTAATGAGGTTGGATATTCACATTTGATGTTTCTTGGTTTATTTCCTTTTCAAATCTGATTATTCAGTTTTTATATATAATCTCAAAATTTTACATTATCATGAGCAAGTCGACTTATTGGTTAATCAGAATGCTCGAGCTGCATCAATTTCTGGATTTATAGTTGATGACCCTGAGCTAGACGATTCCAATCATGATGACGACCTTGAGCTGGATGGTTCCAATCTTGATGATGTCAAAGATGACTTGTATGATTCAGTTTGTTCTATTTGCGACAATGGTGGTGCTCTTCTATGTTGTGATGGAAGGTGCATGAGATCATTTCATCCAACTGCTGATGAAGAGTCTGCGTGTGAATCTGCATGTGAATCTCTTGGCCTTACTCCAATGGAAGCTAAGCAAGCTAAAGTAAGCTAGTGACCCATTTTTACTAAATTGATTTTTAGTTTGTTGCTGTCTTGTTTCTAATTATTAATCCCTACTAAATGGCAGGCATTGGAAACTTTCTTATGCAAGAATTGTGAACATAATCAACATCAGTGCTTTGCTTGTGGGAAGTTAGGCTCTTCTGATAAGTCCTCTGGTGCCGAGGTATAATACCTACCGATGTCATTGATCATTCTTGCAACAAAATATTTAGGCAATCAATACATACTGAAATCAATTCCAAGCAATAAGCATTGATAGGGGTATTATATTGCTGTGGCATTGGTTTGTTTGTTTTTAGGTTGGCATGTTTGCTTTAATGGCAATTTATCTATCAGACTGTTTAGGTACAATTGATTACTTTGAAAATTTTCTGCATAAATCTTCTTTTATGACTTCTGTTGGTCTTTTAGTTATCCTTGATAGATTTTTATTTATTCTAGTTTTATTTTAACTTCTTGCTGAATTCCCCCAAATTTCAATTCCTTTTGCTAGGTCTTTCGTTGCAGTAATGCAACCTGTGGTCGCTTTTATCATCCACATTGTGTGGCAGAACTGCTCCATAAGGGAGATAAGGCTTCTGCTGAAGAGCATGGGGAAAAAATTTCAACAGGGGAACTTTTCACATGCCCTGCTCATAAATGCTGTGTTTGTCAACAAGGAGAAAACAAGAAAGTTGAGGAGCTACAGTTTGCTTTGTGTAGACGTTGTCCCACATCATACCACAGGAAATGCCTACCAAGGTACATGAGGTTTCTCATCTATATTAAACAAATTTCATCAGAATATGTCCTATATTTCACATTCTAGGTTGTTTCTTTTTTGCTCCTATCAGAGAGATTGCATTTGATGATATAGAAGAGGAAGGTGTTATACAAAGGGCTTGGGATGGTCTACTTGACAATCGTATACTGATATATTGCTTGTAAGTGTTTTAAGTGTTGCTCTTATACTTTTATTTATTTTAATTGTTTCCTAAATTGTTTATCCTTTTGGTTTGGGTAGAAAACATGAGATTGACGAGGAACTTGGGACTCCAAAAAGGGATCATATAAAATTCCCTTTTGATGAAATGAAGAAAAGAAAGACATCAGATGTGTTCAGAAGCCATGAAAAGGCTGGATTGAAGAAGAAAAGCCTTGCGTCAGAAAGCATTTTACAAGAAAGAACTGCCATGAAGGCAGCAAAGCAATCATCTAATGTTGTTGGTCAAGCTAGAAAAAAGAGCGAAGAAGTTACTCCTGGGAAAATCCCCCTAAAGAAAGTCAAAGCGACTGGTTCATCAAAAAAGCCTTTGAGGCAGATCTCAAAGCCTTTTCCAATGGATGTGGGCTCTGCTGCTGGTGGAAACAAGACCTCGTTGGGGGACAGATTATACGCCTTTATGACTCGGGAGAGTGGACAGGTTACGCCTGGGAGACAATATACTCTTAAAGGTGATCTTAGTAAGGCTGCAGTGGACATTTCTACTGCAAAAAGCAAAAGCTTGGGAATGCCTTCGTTAGATGCTGATTCTGAGAAACGGTGGAGTTCTTTTAATTTTATTTATTCATTAATTGTATATTTCTTACTTCCTGACACTTCATTGAATATGGTTAAACTGATCTGAGTTGGTATTTTAGATTATGCATAATATGTGATTTGTTCTTAGGCTTCTTCCGTGCAATGTAGATTACTCCAGTTAATGAAGGAGGCAGAATCATCAGTAACTTTAGAAGATATAATAGCGAAGCAAAATCTCCCATCTACACACAAACATTCTTCCAGAAGTGCCATGGAAAGAATTACACTTGGAAAGATAGAGGGTTCAGTTGAGGTATTTCATCATTCCAGATAAATTTTCTTTATAGCTTGTAGCAAAGGTGTGAGTTTGCTGTGTGTTTTCTTCTTTTTCTTCGAGTCTTTATTCACCTGTTTGCAGGCTGCTCGGATGGCTTTAGCAAAACTAGAGAGTGGCTGTAGTATTGATGATGCTCAAGCCGTTTGTGAGCCAGAGGTTTTAAACCAGATTATAAATTGGCAGGTTATTACCACAAATTATTTGTAATTATCCCTCCTAGTTTAATTAAGAGTTGATATGAAATATTTATAAGTGGCATATTTCCTTCTTCAAAGTTCCCCTGGACATAACATATAATCTGCAAGTTTGCTGCACATGCATGTTTTTTCAAGGTGCAGTTGAGTGCTTTATCTCATTCTCTTTTTCTTGCTCTTCAATTTGTTAAAATTATTTGCAGAATAAACTTAAAGTATATCTTGCTCCTTTCCTATATGGCATGCGCTACACGTCTTTTGGTCGCCATTTTACCAAAGTGGATAGACTTAAGGAGGTAAGTTCCGTTGTTTTCCATATCCTATAGTTCTGTATCTGCTAATTCAGTAGTTCTCTTATTATTATAAGTTCCTTGATGCTTTAAAACACTAATGCCTGGTTTAAATGTGCAGATTGCTGATAGACTTCATTGGTATGTGCAAGATGGTGATACCGTAAGGGTTTCTGTACCTTGCCAATCTCCCCCTCCCCCTCTTTCTTACTTCTCTTCCCTCTACTGTTTATTCATTTGCTTTTATGTTTTGCAAATTGCAATTCAAGTCTGTGATTATGCTTTGATATTTGCTTCATAATGAAATGTTTCCTTCTCATATTTTGCTTTAAAAAGATGATGGAATAAAAGGGAAAAATATTTTGGTTATTAGTTCATTTTATGCTTGGGTATAAAGGAATAATAGAACAACTAGAAAGTATGTATAGTAATTTCCTAATCCTGATAAACCCTACATCGCTGGCCATGTTTATATTCTTGCTATGTATGGAAAAGCAACAATGCTGCTATTTGTTGACTATTCTTTCCTTCAATTTTTAAGTGCATCCCTATTAAATTAAAGATGGGATGGAAGTATGAAACTTGAGCGAGTTGTCTGATTGTTAACTATTTCTGTGCACAGATTGTCGACTTTTGTTGCGGTGCTAATGATTTTAGTCTAATAATGAAATTAAAGCTTGAAGAGACAGGAAAGAAGTGCTCATTCAAAAACTATGATATTTTCCAAGCAAGGGTATGCTTTAGTTTCCTGGATTACAAGGGGACACTGTCTTTTTGCATACATATGTAGATGATTCATAATTCTTGTTTTTACTTGTTTCTTAGAACGATTTTAATTTTGAGAGGAAGGATTGGATGAGTGTGAAACCAAAGGAGTTGCCCAAAGGGTCACAATTGGTAAGGATTTTTTTCTCATGCATGAATTAAAGCACATGCTGGTATTCCTGTTGTCATGTTTCACTTTTTTTTTTTTTTTTTTTTTTTTTCTGTTCTTTATTTGTGTAGATAATGGGTCTGAATCCTCCTTTTGGAGTTAAAGCTGCTTTGGCAAACAAGTTTATTGATAAGGCCCTTGAATTTAAACCTAAACTTTTGATCCTTATTGTTCCCCCAGAAACACAAAGGTAGTGTTTTCCTCTCTCTCTCTCTCTCTCTCTCTCTCTCTCACAAACACTCCCATTTCTTGGCTCACCAGGTTGGATGAAAAGAAATATTTGGAAACTCCGTATGAACTAGTTTGGGAGGATACTAACTTTTTATCTGGAAAGGTACCTGATAAACCTAGTGCATTTTCCTTGTAGATGAATTTCTGTGATGTTCTTGGTAGATCTTATGGTATTGAGTAACTTTGTCATCTCGTGTTGCAGTCATTTTACCTGCCTGGTTCTGTTGATACAAATGACAAACAAATGGATCAATGGAATATGACGGCTCCACCTCTCTATCTTTGGAGTCGTTCTGATTTTTCAGCAAAGCACAAAAGCATAGCTGAAAAACAAGGTCATCTACCCAAGGAGCCTGAGATTTTAAATCATGAAATGTATATTGATGAAACACCCATGTCTGAACTGCCATTGGAGGATGCTGCTCTTCGTAATGATGCTTCTGAGTTGAAAGATCATTTGCAAAATCATGAAGTTGAGGAATGTAAACAAGAGATATCTGGGTCCGTGACTCCGAAAGTGTGCTCCCCTCATCAGCAAAGTGACGAGAAGAGCCAATCCTGGGAAGCCTCGAGTCATCAGCAAAGTGACGAGAAGAGCCAATCCAGGGAAACCTCGAGTAAGACTTATCAGCAAAACGAAGAGAAGAACCAATCCAGGGAGACCTCGAATAAGAGTCATCAGCAAGGTGATGAGAGGAACCAATCCAAGAAAACTTCGGGTAAGAATAAAAGAAAGCATAGTGAAAAAAATCATGGAAGGGGTACTGATAGGAAGAGTGGAGGAAGGACTCCAAGAAGCGAGACACACAGTGGAATTCTTAACTCTTCTCCATCCAATGTGATGGGTAGCAGATCCTCAGTGGAAGGTGTGTCCTTCAAATCGCCTAACCAACATCAAAACCCCAACATACGTGGTTCACATATTCCGCATGGAACTTCATATGGTGACATCAGGACCAACAGTGAAAATATTGTAAGAAAGTACACCATGACAGATGACCCCTATTCGATTGGTTCCCGTACTCATGGTTATGGACATTACACCAATGAAATGGATAGAGAATTTGACATGCGCTCACTAGTTCATTTGTATGGTCAAAATCCCAATCTATCTGCACAGAGAAACGATCTGGCTGGGTTGAACTCTGGTTATGGTCCAACACCAGCCTCCTATGGACAACACCTTAGTGCTGCAACGAATCCGTCCTCCCGGATGCATACGTCTGCTACGCAGCGATATGCTCCTCGTCTTGATGAATTGAACTACGCTAGGATGGGTCCAGCAGGGCCCGAGCCACCGATTGGGAATAGAAATGCATTTTATGATCCTAGACCACCTTTCATGGCTGATCCTCGTGCACCTCGACCTCCATTTCCAAGGGGTTTTGCTCCTGGTCCATACCACCCGTACCCACATCAGAATTCAGCAGGTTGGCTCAATGAATAGATAGTTGTTCATCATCTATCAACGCTAGGGGGATAATTTTCAGAATTTTGTTTGTTCGATCCCCTTTTAAGTCATCCTCTAATGTAGATTATGCTGCACAATGTTACATTTAAATGATCTTGCTGTTCAGAGTGGGTTTCTGCCAACTTTTACTTTTGTTTCATGTCATGCCTAATTCTATCTAGGGTCCTCCCAAGGTAAGGAACGTAAATAAGATTGCAGTACCGAATAGCAACATTAAAGTTACAGTAGTTTATGTAATTTGATGATGTTTTATGAATCAAAGGTGGCAACTTTGTAGTAGATTGTAGCCATTTATCTTGCAGAACAAGGAAGCATGACATCTTTTGAAAAATTGATACATAAGAATGAAAAGGGAAAAGGAATAAATGAAAATTGCAGCAACTTGTAGAGCTTTTTCCAAGCAAGAAAAAATAACAAAATTATATATATTATGAAGCATTGACCAAAATCTTTCCTACTTAAATTCGGGGATCCAATCACTCAAATCTCATTTGAAAAATGAAAAATCAAGGGGAAACCCTAAATTTCATGCAAATCATAGCTACTATTCCCAATACTCACTAAATTCAGTTCATTCTACTATATACCTGCAGGGGAGCAAACAGACATCTGCATTTAAAGCCTTTTGGTGGCTTCTGATTTACCCAAAATTTTAAGCTACAATAGGCATAAATTCATAGGGTTTGATTGCACAAAACAAGTTTTTAAACATTAATAAATGTTTATTTTAATCACTAACAAACCATGTGAATTGTAACTCAATTCAAATATGACAGAAAATTAATACATGTGTAGTGTTTGATTATATATAAATTAAAGGGTAGAATCTATTAACCTAGTAAATGTTTTGTTGTAGGGTATTTTGACTCTTGACTTGCTTTGTCCATTTAGATCCCAACCTCATGTTGGGAATTTGCCTGATAAATCCAAAACCATCAACAATTCCCAATACTTCATGAACCGCAAGGCTCATGCTTTGGATAACAAATACTCAACTTTTCAGCCTGTAAGACCTGTAAGAAGCTAAAGGGTTTTGGTGTACAAAATACTCAAAGTCGTGATGATTAGATATTCCAGTGATCTCACCATTTATTTCATCTCTACCAATTATAAAATATTTTTATTGCTTCTATTAAAATTTTTATTAGATGTTTAAAGTTTACATCTCGACTCAAAACACATAAAACACTTTATAGACTTTTACAAATAGAGTCGAAAGATAAAATCTAAACCAGATTTAAAACTCGTAACATAACCGAATTACATTACCTATAATCATTTGAAATGCTCATAATCAAACTAATGTCAATTATTAATGGTAAACCCTTTAAAAGTAAATGAAAACCTATCATGTAAAAGACTAATAAAAGTACCTAAATTCCAAGCTCATTTGACCAGGTATCCATCTAGGTGATGCAGGGACCATTTTCTTGTTTCAAAGCCTTTATCTTTTATGTTAAAACTACCCTCTTTTTTGACCATTCCAACTTCACTTTTAACCAAACTCAAAACCCATTTTTTTCTCTTAAAAAACCAAGTTAAAAGTTTAGTCAAGTAATCAACTGATCCATCAATCTTAGGGTATATTTTCTTTTTAAAAAAAGAGATAATCTTTTGGAAAGGCAAACAGAAATTCAAAGCTAGGGTAGGGGCTAAATGTGAAGGCTTAAAATAATCGGAAATTGCATGTTCTTAACAGTTCAAAATTTTCAACTTTTTTGCATGGGAATTGGATTTTGTAATACAAGCAAAGACCTAAGCCGATGTAGGTAAACATGGTCCGACCTTGTTTCACGTGAACTCCCCGGCGATTACGCCCATCGTTTAGACTTTAGAGAAGCAAATTGCTATGAAACAACAATGGGAATATCAAAAGCGGCCAACATGGAGAAAATTAGAGCAAGATTCCTTGACCCTTTTCTATAATTTAATTCGATTTTTATTTAAATTGTCAAAAGATGAAGCTTTTGATTTTAATTTTGTTGATGAGAAAAATGAAATGACGATGATCGTCGGTGTTTTGAATGAAAAGTCATAGTCAATGGTAATTGTGGAGAATGTATGATATTCTATTTTATCTTATCTTAAATCTCATTTAGAGAAGATATCTTCTCTCATGATTATATTAGGAAGGTTTGACGAGTGTGTCAAGTTTATATCTTCTAAGATATAATGGTGCAATATAGTAGTCATATTTATCCGTAGATAGACGTAATTGTTTGATTAGACGATTTTAATAGTTATCTTATCGAGACACAATTACTTCCTCGATAATGATGCAGTTCAAAAGTTTTAAAAACTCTTGGAATCCTATGTCTAGCAAGATGAGAGCATATAAGTGACATGTGTAGAAGACATTACGAAAAAATTATTATGTAAAGACATGTTATATAAAAACATCACGACGAAGAATATAACAGATATAACGAGTTTCATTCTATGTTACGTAAGGATACATATTTGAGTTCTTACTAATTATGTGTCTAGTATATGCACTTATAGTCTAATTTTGGATTTGCACAAGTCCTCCAAGGGGGATGGACATAGTTGGCACACACTAGCTAGCAAGAAAGCAAAGTCTTAGAGATGCAAAGTAAATGTCATGACAACTATTCAAGCACACATTCCTTGCATGCTTATACACACCATGATGGAAAGGATTTAGGTTGTGACATTTCATATCAACCTTATTATTAGTCATGTGTGCCTATCCATAACATTTATTACATCACATGTTTTTACTATATATCATATTTTTTTACCATCATAAATCTATTTTTTATTTAATTTTATATAACATATTAAAAAAATTGATACACAAATTGTGTAAATTAAAATAATTTACATAAATTTATCAAATTATTTTACACATATTGTATATCAAAATATAACCTTTAAAAATTTGTCCCAAGTAAAAATAAAGGTGTGCATATTGGTCATACATTCATAATTATTTTATCATTACAAATCCATTGAACAATACAACCTTGTAGGTCTTGATGATATTTTCTACTCTATATATATCGAGATATAATTTACTAAATTCATCGTATATAGTTTCGTTAAGTTATTAAACTTGACGATTAATGTATAATTGTCGATTAAATCATAATTTAATTGACAATTTCAAGAAATTGTTGGGTAAATATATTTAAACATTTTTTTTTTTAATTTAGAGGTTTAGAAGATTATGTGCAATTTAGATAATAAGACTAGTAGTCTAATTAGTAGTTAAAACAGGTTTAGGTATATAAGCCACTAAATAATTCACCATCATTTGGCTTTTATGTGATTTCTCAAAAGAAAAAAACAAATTAATTAATAAAAAATAAAAAAGAAAAGCTGAAGTTTGCACTAATCACTCTGTGTTTAAATTAACTGTTGTAACAGAAACCACCTAATCATTCACCTAAACATGAACACACTCATAAAAAGACAAGATTATTAAAAAATTACAATGGGATTAACAAACATAATTGTATGTTTGGTTTTATTATTTGTCACTTTGCATGGGGTTGATAAACATAAACTGATGCTAATTCAGATTATTAGTCAATAATTCCTTCATACTTTATATTTTTATATTAAGATTCGACCGAAATATTTAGTTTAATCTAATTTCGGTTTAGATATACAATATCACTCATCGTCTATATATTAGAAGATGTTGAATATTTAAATATGTTCGATCTCATATCTTTATGTATATTATATCGATAATGCTTTTGACTGAACCTTTTGAATTTTATTGTTCGAATCGAATATAATCTTTTTATACCATTAATCTATACAGCAGGCTCAGCTAAGTAGTGTTGTCTACCCGTAAGATGCTTTTTTCATGTATATGTCGTTCTTTTTCCTTAAAGGGTAAAGGACTGTAATGAAAACCATGTTAAAAATGTCACTACAATTCATAGTGGAAGGAGCTGAATTACTGTTACTGTTATTATTATTTACCCAATTAATGGCTTTAAGGTTTTAAACTTATCCATATATTATAACAAGATGAGTAAAAAATGGAAAATAAAATAAAACCCTAGCCTAAAGAAGAAAGGTGGAATAGGAAAAATCAATTAGTAATTTTGGTATTTTACTCGTACATTAAATAAACCGACACTTAGAATTATAATGATTAAAACTGTAGGTATATATTTTTATAAAAAAAATACTTTAAACACTTAAAGTTTAAAGAGTTATACTTTGAGCACTTATTCTTTAATAAAACTTTAAATAATTTATAAAAAATATTTTTATTAATTCATAGTTTGAGTTAATTTCTTATTAACTTGTAAATAAAAATATAGCATAGATATTATTTTTTTTCAAATATAAAATTGTATTACACTATTTTTTTACAATACGACAATAAACAGTCTCGTAAAACTTCATAGTAATTACGGCTAAATCCGTCGCTTAGTCCTACATCTTGTTTTAAACCATCATTGAGTTGAATTCGCCGGCATCGTAGACCGGAAACAAGAAAATCCGGCGTCAATCCTGGGGCTGCCGGCCTATTTATATCTTTACTGTTGCTTGCATGTGAGTCCTGTTAGCGTGGATACATTTGTATACAAATGTCTGGTGTTTATTTATTTATTTGAAAACTAGCTTTTTCCCTTCTGTATTCTAACTAGAGTACAAGCACAAAAGCTTCCCTTCAGCTTTGGTTATGAGGAGAAAGAACGACTTTTGTCAGTACAGTGTTGGATGCATACATTGACCCATCACAGTACATGTTGGACACAATTAAAATTCAATACGAATATAGTTATTCGATTCACTGATCAATTAATTTAGATCGAATATCGCAAGCTCCGTTTATAATACCGAGACTTGAACTTTTAACATTGTTTAAAGAATATAATGTCTCATTGCATGACCTGATATTTTTCCCTCTAAACCCATTTTCGACGTCGTCTTTTATGTCTCTAACACTAAAAAATAAATTATAAACCATAACCTTAAATTCTAACCACTAAAAAATATGCCCTGCTCTACGTACAATAACAAATACCCCAAATCTTAATCTTGAACACTAAAAGGGTAAAAAATTTATATTCGAATGATGGTGTCCCTATTATAAGTTACCATAATATTGTTAGTCCAATTTTGTCCTTCCAACCAGTTTGGTTTTCCTCTATATATACTCAGCTTCACTCAAAACTCTCCACACACAAGGCAAACAGAAATGACACCCATGGGAGACAATGTTGTTGTTCCTAACATAAACCTGGAGAAACTTCTCAGCATGAAAGGAGGCAAAGGAGAAGGCAGCTATGCCAATAATTCCCAAGCTCAGGTCCTTGTTTTTTTCCCATGTTTTATTTTGTATGATTATAACAACATATGAAATTTATTTTATTTTATTTTAATTTGATCCATGCAGGCTTTACATGCTCGTTCTATGCTTCACCTTCTTGAAGAAGCCCTAGACAGTGTCCATCTCAGCTCCCCCGAGGTACCCTTTGTCGTCGTCGACTTGGGGTGTTCCTGCGGCAGCAACACCATCTACATCGTCGATGTCATCATCAAGCACATGGTGAAGCGCTACGAGTCTTCAGGTTACGAGCCGCCGGAGTTCTCCGCGTTTTTCTCCGATCTTCCCAGCAATGATTTCAACACACTCTTTCAACTCCTGCCTCCGTTGGCGAATAACGGAGGCAGTAGCATGGAAGAGTGTTTGGCGTCCAATGGACACCGATCCTATTTCGCTGCCGGTGTGCCTGGATCGTTTTACCGACGCCTTTTTCCGGCTAGATCCATCGACGTCTTCCATTCAGCTTTTTCGTTGCACTGGCTGTCACAGGTTAGTTACTAGTACTATTCTCTCATTCCTTCCTTTTAGTGTACAAATCTTTGGTCATGCGGCTGTATAATACCAAATCTCTAAGCTATTAAACACACATTTTTACAATATATACATATATATACATAGATATCTAGCGAAAGTTTGTTCCCGAGGATGATTTCCAAGGTGAAAATAACAGGAGAAAACACATAATATTCAAGTTGATGTCATTTCATTTCATGGTCAAAAAAATACAAAAGTTTATTTGATTTTTAATGTGCTTTAACCATCCCATTTTTGCCGGCATTTAGTAGGTCAAAAGTGAGTGCTGATAATACTAGGTCATTTCCCCTTCTTTTTGAAACTTGAAAAGAATTGGAACCCTAATTTCTTCAACATGTTTTGACTATATGGTATTTCTCTAATTTAAAAAAGGGTATAATTAATGTCTTGAATATGATGAAATAATGTATTAATTAAAATGTAAAATATTTTTCAAAAATAATGTTACCATTGTTAGTCAATCCCTATAGGCATACTTAATTGTAAACATGTAAAAAAAGATAATTAATGGATTTTTTATTTAGGAAAAAACATACAAAATAATTAGAAAGGGGGGGGGGGGGGGGGGCTTATGAGACATATCATAGATTCATCGGTTCGTGTCTTTTTATTACATGAATATATGTTTGTATGTGCAAATATTTGTTGTTAGAGTATCTAACGTGGGACCCCATGCACCCAGATGCCTGAATCTGTGTTGGACAGAAGATCAACGGCTTACAACAAAGGGAGGGTGTTCATCCATGGTGCAGGCGAGAGCACTGCCAATGCATACAGGAAGCAGTTCCAGACAGACCTGGCGGAGTTCCTAAGGGCAAGATCCATAGAGATGAAGAGGGGTGGGTCCATGTTCCTTGTCTGCTTGGGCCGAACTTCTATGGACCCCACCGACCAGGGTGGGGCCGGCCTCCTCTTCGGGACCCACTTTCAGGATGCCTGGGATGATCTTGTCCAAGAGGTATGCATGCATGCATACATACATACATACATACTCACACTTTAATTAATGATAATCACTAATCACCCCATGTTTACTTAAAGCTCTTCATATTTGCATGTGGCTTATGTGTCAACAGTGCTCTCTAATTTTACCCATATCATAACTCACATCATTAGATTCTTTTACATCACATCCATTTCATAATTTGGGGTTAAGAATGATGTTAGAATTTTAATCTTTACTTAAATATATAATTAAAATAAATTCAATAAACTAATAAGTTAGTCTATTATGATGAAGTGTTAAATTTTTTAAACAATATCAGTAATTTAAATTTTGATATTATGAATAAAAAACTGAGTTAAAGAATGTTTTTATTTTAAAACTTTATAAAATTTAATATAATTAATCAAATAAGTGATAGAAAAAATTGGGATAAAAATAGGGTTTGTCATTGTTAGATATGGCTACATAAGAATACTAAGGAGGTCTAGGACAGAAAAAGAATAATAATTTCTCCCTAGGGTCTTTTTCTGCAATTTGGCAGACCAAAAAGCAAAGGGAAACACCATGCAAAAGAGGGAATGATTAGGTGTGTTGGGGTTTATGATGGATTGTCACCGGTCATGATGAACTCTCTCCAATGCCAGCCGTTGGATAGGTTTGGTCAATAGAATCAGTTCTATCCCTCAACTTGTCTCACTTTGCCATGTCGGCAGCAATATGATAAGTGCAGGCGATGGTCGTGGGGACCCCATATAAGCCGTGACCACCACCGTTGGATCAAATTGTAAGAAAAAACATAATCATGGCATGTAACAAAACGACAATAACAGACATTTGGGTCCATTGGATCATATTGTTGATCAAAACAATCATAAAAACTTTGTGGGACACCAAACATTCTCTTGCAGCAAATTCATGTAGTAGATAGTACATTTACGTATCACCCTCTCATTTAATCAACTGTTCTATTCAAGTTGTCACATAAATTTATCATCATAATTTAATAATAATTTTATATTCGAACAGTTTAAGATTTAAAGTTTAAGATTTATGTGACTCTAACTACATGTATGTGTTGAAATAGGGTCTTATAAGTGTCGAAAAGCGCGACAATTTCAACATCCCGGTGTATGCTCCAAGCCTGCAAGACTTCAAGGAGGTGGTTGAAGCTGATGGTTCATTCACCATAAACAAGCTTGAGGTATTCAAAGGAGGCAGCCCTCTGGTCGTTAGCCGTCCGGATGATGCATCGGAGGTAGGCCGGGCACTAGCCAACAGCTGCCGAAGCGTTTCGGGGGTACTAGTCGATGCTCATATCGGCGACAAGCTCAGCGAGGAGCTGTTTTTACGTGTGGCAAGCCGAGCCACAAGTCATGCTAAGGAGCTACTAGAGCAGTTGCAGTTCTTTCACATAGTTGCATCACTTTCTTTTGCTTAAAGTAAAAAAAGACTGGTGAAGAGACTAATCAAAAAGAAGAATTAAAAGTCTTTTGTGTGTTAATTCTCAATATTAATTAATTAACACACAAAAGCGAGAGGGAAAAGGGAAAAGGGTTTCTTTTGCTGTCCTTAATTAACTTTCTTTTGTGTGTTTTGGGTGCGATTATAATTAATGAAATAGTAATACTTTGTGTTCCTCTTAACTTACCACGTACCCTCTAATTTTAGGGGTAAAGTTTTAGTTAGAGATTTAAATTTATGTGTAAAACTCAAATATTGTGATTTGAATTTAAAGTGGGTTAGAATTTAAGGGTAATAATAAAAATCTTAAACCCTAACATATATGGATAAACTTTTGATATATAGGTATTTATACTATAAAATTCAAATCCTAAATTTCTAGCACTGAACTTAAAAATTAAACCCTAAATTCTAAACCCCAATTAAGTTATAAACATTAATTTTGAATTTTAAACCCTAAAACCTAAACTTATAAACTTTAAACTCTAAACTAAACCTCTATCTCTTAAAGTTAAAAGACTTATATAAATTCGTATACCAAATGAATTAAACATTGGTTCATAATTATTAAAGATATTCGCAACTTTGTATATTTCTTGAAAACATAGATTTTATATAGAAAAGAGTTTTCTTTTTTTTTTTATATCTAAATACAAATGAGAATCATGATCTCTTTGATTATATTTTTTTATACTTTACTTTTAAAAATAAATTTAAAGTCTAAAGTTGAATGTATAGATAAGATTTAAAGAATTAGAAGTAGGGTATAATTTTAAGGTATATAATTTAAAGTGTAAAATTTAAAAATTAAAGTTTAAAATTTAAATTTTTAATTTTTTTAATATGCCACGTAAAGATATTTGGGCAGAAGATTTTTGTCTCTAAAGACTTTTGAATTTGGTTAAATTGCCTTCACACTTCTCACCTTTTTATCCCTTTCTTTTGTAATATTAAATCTGGGGGTATGGTTGAATGGTAGTTATTTCGGTTGTAATCTTATTACAAAGTTTGTTTCCAATGTATGATTCAATTTATTCTGTTTCAAAAAAGTACTTTAAGACCATATAGCTCCTGCATACTACCTGTTTCCCTCTGTTCATTCTTTGACTAGCGAAAGATGATTCGTTTTTCGTTTTATCAGTTCCGTCGATTCGAACACGACGAGACACATTCGATTATATGAACTTGTTACAACCCTGACAAAGTAAGGAGATGAAAACCTTGATTATAATCAATGTCTGATATTGATGTTTCCACTTTGTGACCCTGTCTAGAGGAATTTCAGGAGAGACAATGACATCGACAATCATACATTGATTGCTTATTCAAAACATAAGATGAGACATTAACAAGCTGATATCTTACATTTTCCATTGATGCTTGATTAGAGCTCAAGCAATCACTGGATCCAGTCTCTCCAAACTGCACAACTGAAAGAAAGTTAACAGAATATATATATTTTTTCTGGTTTATGTATGATTCTTAAAAAAATGCATATCACACACTAATTTAAGCTCTCTCCTATTCAGATTATTCTTCTGGTGGAGATGACTGAAATAGGAAAATATCAGCTTCTTCTGGTAGCCTAAAGCTCACCCTTTTCTTCGACTTTCCACTTCGACTCATGCTCAAAGAAACCTCGATAATGTCTTCATTCCCGGTATCTTCGTCGTCGTTGTTGTCTTTCAAAAGCCGCTCCTTAGAGAAACTCCCCCTTGCTTTTGATGAGCTGCTGCTGCTATTCGGATTCTTATTTCCCTTGATAATAGTCGGGAAAACTCTCTTGGATGAATGGTGTTTGAAAACATGGTATTCACCACCCGATGAGGTCCCGTTTATATTTTGCAACCCTGGTGAAGCAATGAGCCAATCCTCCAGGGTAGGGGTGAGCTGTTTTCCCTTGTTTAGCTGCTGCTTTCTTTGTTGCTGCTTCTCTTTTTCCTGCAACAATTCCCCTTCTTTTGCTTCGTTTTTCCACATGCAAACCAACATCAGTAAAGACAGGACCGAACAAGAACTTCGGGTATGATCGTTGTCATGTTCTGTTTTCTGTTGATCAGACAATCTCTGGGGTCTTGATTGTCCGGAACGAGAGAATCTACAACCCATGTTTCTAAAGATCAAAAATCATAAACTGAAGAACTTTGTTTGTTCTTCGTAGTACAATAAGGTTAGATATATAGGATTCCTAGATGGATTCTCCAAGGGAATGGGATAAGATTCATCCGGAAATAGCTTGGTTATTATCGATATTCAGTCATTGGTTAATGTTAAGCTATACTTGTTTGTTCCGGAACAACACTTATAGGACTACAGAATCTGTATATCATTTCATTATCAAATTGACTAAAACCCCCTCGCTAATACCTTTTGATCCCATATTTCCATTGACAGAACAGACATTTTCAATACAGATTAAGTTTATCTTAAATGCCATCAATGAACAGACAGGTTTGGACACTCTGTCTCGACTTATTCACCTACATATATATGCAGACAAACTTGGTGAATTTGGTGAAGAAGCCAAGAAAAACAACCTAAGCAGCTAAAAAGTTGTCAATAAAAACAAATGAGGAAAACCATTGCCTTCCCCATACATTATGTTTGATAAGGATACATTTGAATCATAAGTGTAATACACTTATGATCAGCTCCTCAGAATGTATTCTTATACTCTTCAAAATTATGAAGATACATACATACATACATACATACACACGTACATATATATCGAACATCATACATATACGTGTGTGTACATGTATATACGCCAAAGTTGTAGCTAGCAAGCATGCACCTAGCTTCTGTTTGTTGCAATGTTTCTTGCTTCCGGTTAATCAAGTAATTTTAGTTTTTTCCTATGTTTTCAAGTTATATCCAAAGTTTTCAGGAATTACCTTATTGATGTCTTGAGTGAAAAAACAAAATCCTGCTGAATCTTTACTGGAAAACCACATGGAATTTTTTTATTCACTAATGAAAATTACATGGCAAGTAGCAATGTTCATAATCTCCATACTCTTACTAAAACCGTCGCAAATCAAGTCATATAATGTGGTAAATGCAGTTGCGGTTCTTGTGGATAGGGTTGAATGATGGTGGTATGAATGAGGATATGAAGGATCTTCGGACTTGTTTGCGGAAGGTGCTGAAGGAAAGTGCCTTTGGGGCTCTTGTGGATAGATTTGATCCTGAGAAGGATAACTGCCAGGAGGAAATGAAGGAGGTGGCGGTAACATATCCAAAGAATGCTGTCGGTCGATCTTATCACAGGAATGAGATGGATGTGGAATACTATCATAATGGTGGTTATTCATTTCATCACGAAACTGCGGTGGTGGATTAGAATCTTGTCTGGGACTGGTAACTGGGACTTCGCTGGATCAAGATCCTGTGAGGATAAACGTAGATGAAGATTATCCACAATTTCAGTTATACATCAGCAACATTTTGATTAGAAACATACATATGCACCATTATGTGTACTCGATGGAATTGACAAATCTTCGTCACCATTAGCAGGACCAGGATTAGGCTTTCTTCTTTCAAAGCTTTCCTAACATCGGCACCTTTCCATGCTGCCTACTTCTGTTTCTGTTCAAGCTATAGAATAAAACCATGGGAAGTTCAAACCAAAAATAACAAGTAAAACACCACCACTACAGAAGAAGAAATTACTAAGTACAGAATTTTAGTACGACTATAACAACTTCTAGCTCACATCAGGTTGAAGAGGACCAAACTGGTTTATGATCTCAAAGAAAATGCTGGCAGCATAAAATGCCTTCGCTGTGTTCCTGTACAATATAAGAATTAAAATTTACTTACAAATCGGCTCGGCCAGCACGATCTTGTTTATCAGCTTTTGCAAAGACGTTCAAGGCAAATCCTTCTAGATGCAAATTATCTTCAGGTCCCAGCTTCACTTACCTCTTATCCTGCAAAGCACCAATATCATTGAACACAAATGAAAAGAGATTTATAGTTTATCTGTAAGCTCCATACATATTATACAACATTACAACAAACAATCCCATGGTGAAGATCAATATAAAGCCATATGACTCTGGTTAAGCATTGATCAGTATATATTCTTTCTTCTGAAAGTTAACAAAAATTACATAGGAAGAAACAACAATGAAATGGCATCACAAGCAGCAGAAAAAAATAAAAATTAGGCTCAGTTGATTATACAGTTCAATGAGAAATACCAATGTTTTAAATTTGAATATTTTTCATGAAAAATTACATCAATCAGTTACTAACACCATCAGATTCAACATTATCCATTTTTCTGGGAAGGTAAATTAGACCAAATTGATTACACAGCTAAATAACAAAACCCACAATTCAAAATCAGTTAACCGTTCAAAAAGGACAGACCTTTTCGAGCTGATTCATGAGAGAAACAAGAAGAGCATTGGTGGTTTGGTTCTCTCGCCGTTGGGTATCTTCAATCCTTTCTCCATTGCATTTAATCGACCTTTAGACAAAGAAAAATTATAATTAACTTCCACAAAAAAGGATTAAAAAAGATTTAAGATTTATCTTTTACAGTAATAAGCGAGTAGAGGATCGTGTTTTTGAAGTTCATCGGCTCGTTGAAGGTACGGTAAAATCAGCTTTGCTGGCTCGTTCTCGCTTGCCATGGCTTTTTCCCGAGAAATATTCGATTTTCAATGGGGACAAGTAAAGGAAAATAGACCATACACATTACACAGTTGAAGTTTTTGAAAATTAGATGACAACTTTGAAAGTTGTTGGAATAATTTCTGGTTTACCTCTTCAGATTGAGGAATTTAACAAAAACACCCCTTAACCTGGGGTCAAATTTGCGTACGACCCCTCTACTTTATCAAAGTTTGAGTTCTAACCCATTTACTAAATGAGTTAAATTTTTCTGTTAAAATTTGATGTTGGTATGATTACATGAGCCATTCAACTTGTTTTTTTCTTAGAGAAAATGAAATTGTAAATCTAACTAATGCAAAGAACACAACATGAATCAAAAACCAGCTTCCAGATGCTAAATATCACACATATTACACATCTAATAACAGTATACTACTCTCCGGTCACTGACTATTTCCCTACTCCGACAGCTCTTCAAATCGGACCAATTAACTAATGACATTTGGGAATAACACTAAAGCCACTCGTGTAAAATCTGTCATTTTTATTAGGGTGATACTGGAACTGTATCAGTTCCGGAAACATGGGAGACTGCATCCTCTTTTGATGTCGCAACGTAATTGGAAGGCAATGCCAGCTTCGTGCTGTCCCTCCGTCCGTCTTTAGTACCAGACCTGCTTCCATTTTGGTTAGCATTAGACAACCATCTGCTAGGTGGAGTTCCATTGCTTCCTCCATTTGCTCGAGGACCCACCACCTTCTTCGTACCAGATGCTCGAGCAGAGCTTGACCTTGAACTGAAGATGGCCTCTTGTTCAGTGTTTTGCTGCTCACTGCACTTCTTCTGGTCCTGTAAGTCCATAAGTTGACTATATTTACCTGAAGCCTCTTTTGAGTTCATTTTCTTCCTTATAACTGATAATGAATAGTGAATAGAAACCTCACCTTATGCCTTCGCTTTTCTTCTTCCCTTTCTTGCCTGAGCATGGCATATTCATCTAGCATGGCAAGGAGGGGAACACCGTCATACATAAACGTTGTGCCACGAGCTTCTTCCCAAGCTCGAGTTTTGGCAACCAAAGTGTCAACCATACCTACAAAAGGCCAATAAAACCAATTGAAAAAAAGAACTCCGGCGACATTCAAGCTATGCAGATCTAAAGTGGTAGCATTTTAACAATTCTCCCTTATCACATGTACGTTAACAATGGATGAAAAGAGGAATTATAGGCTTCAAGGAGTAATCCAGGCAATTGTTATGGTTTAGGGTTTAGATTTTTGGTTTATGGTTTAGGGTTTAGGTTTTATGGTTAGTTAGGGTTTAGGGTTATCATTTAGGTTTTAGGGTTTGAGTTTTATGGTTAAGATTTAGGGTTTAGGATTATGGTTTAGGGTTTATGATTAGGGTTAAGGTTTATGGATTGGGTTTTATGGTTAGGGTTTATGGTTTTGGGTTAGGGTTAGGGTTAGGGTTTAGGGTTCTGTGTTATGGTTAAGGTTTAGGGTTATTTAGGGTTTTAGGGTTTAGGGTTTTGTGTTATAGTTAAGGTTTAAGGTTAGTAAGGGTTTTAGGGTTTAGGTTTAAGGTTTAGGGTTGGTGGTTTAGGTATTAGGTTGAGTGTTTAGGGTTTGGGTTTTATGGTTAGGGTTTGGAATTTGGATTTGAGTTTAGGGTTAGGGTTAGGGTTAAGGTTTAGGGTTAGATTTTTATTTTAGGTTTTTGGGTTTTGGGTTAGGGTTAGCATTTAAGGTTTATAGTTTTAGGTTAGGGTTAAGGTTTAGGGTTTAAGCTTAGGGTTTAGGGTTTAGAGTTAGTGTTAGGGTTTAGGGTTAGAGTTATTATTTAAGGTTAATGTTTAGGGTTAGGGTTTTAAGATTAAGGTTTAGGGTTAGAGTTTAAGGCTTATTGTTTAGGGTTAGGATTTGGGGTTAAGGTTTAGTGTAAGGGTTTAGGGTTGGTGGTTTAGGGTTTAGATTTTAGGTTTAGGGTTTAGGGTTTTATGGCTAGAGTTTAGGGTTTATGTTTAGGGTTTATGGTTTTGGATTTTGGGTTTAGGTTTTAGGGTTAGAGTTTAATGTTTTAAGGGTTTTTGGGTTAAGGTTAGGGTTTAGGGTTAATATTTAGTGTAATGGTTTAGGGTTTGGGGTTGGTGGTTTATGTTTTAGGGTTTAGGTTTAGGGTTTAGAGTTATTGTTTATGGTTTAGAGTTTTGGTTAGTGTTTAAGGTTTGAGGTTTATGATTTAGAGTTAAGGTTTAGGGTTTAGAGTTAGGATTAAATTAATGGTTTAGGATTTAGGGTTAAGCTTATGGTTTATGGTTATAGTTATGGTTATGTTTTAGGTTTTAGGGTTGATATTCCTTTTTAGGGGTTTGTGTTTAGTGTTTAGGGTTAAGTTTAGGGTTTATGGTTAGGGTTAAGTTTATGTTTTAGGGTTTTGGGTAGATATTTTGGTTTAGAGGTTTGTGTTAAGGGTTTAGGGTTATAGGTAATTTTATGGTTTGGGGTTTAGGGTTAGGGTTAAGTTTAGGGTTTAGGGTTTATTGTCTTGGGTTTAGGGTTAAGTTTATGATTTAGTGTTTAGGGTTAGATTAAGTTTATGGTTTAAGGTTTATGATTTAGCTTTAGGATTGAGAATTTGTTTAGGGTTTATATTTTAGGGCTTAGGGTTTATATCTTAGTGTTTAGGGATTAAGGTTTAGGGTTAGGTTTAGATTTTATATTAGGGTATAAGGTTTAGGGTTTGGGTTAGGGGTTAGGGGTTTTGCAGGGACTTTTGCTTTACGGCGTTGCTTTGTATACGTTCAAGACTTGAACTTTGTTGTGTATTTATTTTGATTATTATTTTCAATGGTGCGAACGGGGCGTTTCATTAACCATCTTTTGCACACTAATCCTAATTAAAAAAAATTAAAACTTTAAAGCCATTGTATGCTTGTAACACTTTATTAATTAGTATTAATTATTATCTCCTAACCGACGCCTTTCTCGTACAAAGTTTGATTATTTGTCTTAAATCTCTTTGTCTTGTCTTTTTTTTATTATTTAATTACAGATACCGAACCCAGCATCTACAACCGTACAAAACGAACTTAACACTTTCGCTTTCACTCTCAAAAAAATCTCTGCTTTTCTTCTCCTCTGTGGGTTACAGCAGGTTGATAAATTATCTCGAGATTCGGAACATCGAAATGGAAGGTGTGGGATCCACCAGGCTTGGCCGAGCTTCAGCTCGTTACAGTGGTTCGGCGGCGGTGTTCAATGGTCCGGTGAGGAAGTGGAAGAAGAAGTGGGTTCACGTGTCGCCCCCATCCACCGCTAAACACTCTCAGTCCACTGGGAACGGTTCAGCCGCTTCCAGCATCCTACTCTGCAGGTGGACCCCACTTTCCTTTGCTGATTCCGGGTCCTCCGCCGTCGACGGCGAGGACGAGGAGCAGCCCCCAAAGCGCAAGTTCCGCTATACTCCTGTAAGTCCCTAAATATACGTATGTACAAATATGCGTATGCGTCCCCTTTCTGATGGTTTGATGCCTTTTTTAGCTTAGGGACTAGGGTTTTTACTCACTGTTCTTTTCATTCTCATAGTTTTGATTAATCTGGAACTAAAAATAATAACCTGTTTCCCCAGATTGTCATGGATTCAAGAAATCAAGCATAAGACTGAATTTCCAATACAATTTATATAGTTAAAAAATGGGTTTTTCCTTCATTAATTTGTTTATTTAGCTTGAATATATTTACTTCTATTTCACACACAAAAAAAAAGTGTTTTAGTGATGATGAAAATGGGTTTTTGGTTGTCATTTTTGCAGGTTGCAGTGTTAGAGGAAGAGCAAAAAAAGGCCGCCGCGAAACAGGTTGAAAACGAAGCTAAGACAGATGAGACTAAGACCAAGCAATCCCCAGACTGGATGTCATCTAAGACTGATAACAAGCTGAACATGAATGATCCTTTAAAGAAAGAAATTCAGGTAACATGACATTGTTAAATGCTTGGAACTTCAGGGTTATTCGACGATGGATGCACCGTAGTTAGTCGATTCATATGTTTACAGAAACGGTCGAGTTTGTTGAAATTATGTACATCATCTTGCTCAAAGTTGATGACTGGATGAAAATAAGATTTCTCTGGGTTTTGTTTTTTTTAGGATTCGAGCATGAGTAATTTGGACTTAGGTTTGTGTTTGAAAGGCCATGATGGCAGCCGCGCTTCCGTAAGCGAGGGCATTGGTCAGGAGAAGGCAGCAAGCTCGACTGGATTTTGGGCAATCAGTTGATGTGTAATTAGTTAAAGGGAACATGGTTCATGTCCTGAAAAGGATCCATGAATTTGGTCACTCCATTGTAATAATGGATCATATGTTGTAGTAGTAGTAGTAATAGTTTTAGTAATAATGGATCATATATTTTAGTAGTAATATTAGTAGCTAGGTATATACTCGACTTCGCTGGATCGAATAATAGTGTGATGTATATTCGAGTTTGCACCTTATCAATCCGTCGGACTGTCATTGCAGTTATCATACATAGAATAGAACCCATGTGGATTATGCTTTAAGATAGCAATGTAACTCCAACCTCGGCTGGTCGGATAACTCGATAATACAGCATGTATCCTGCCTGTAATAAAGATAGGAGACAATTCCATTTAGGATGTTCGAACAAAAGAAAATTCGAGCTGGCAAATGATGATTGTGCTTGTATAATCTTCTTGGTCATCTATAACATCGCTTCACCCGAATTTGAATCTACCGTAACAGACGATTCGCAAATTAAACCGTTTCAATAGAAATGGGATTAGAAAACAATACCTTCTACTTCTACTTTTACCTACAGGGGAAAGAAAAAGACTCTAGGAAAAGGGATGTTCCTTTTTAAGTCTTGAGCTCGAGACCTAAGAAAGAATGATAGGAGCTAGGAAAAGGGATGTTCCTTTTTAAGTCTTGAGCTCGAGACCTAAGAAAGAATGATAGGAGCAAGCGAGTAGCTCTGACCAACCGATAGCGTTTAACCAATTAAAATATCAATTTGAATCTAAAAGTTCAAGTACTTAACTTGAACCAAAAAAAATAGGTACTATATATCTAGAAACTAAATTTATGTACCATAATATATTTAGAATAAAAATCCCCAAAACCATAACAATTATAACAATAAGGAACATTGTTGTTTACCATGTTTATGAAAAGTCGAAATGCTAAGCATAAAACTCACCAACTAAACAAGAACAGCTCTAGGAGCTAATACAGACACAATCTTACAACAGATTTGGCTCAAGATTGGTAATGTAGAATCAAGATTTTTCTTGAGCAAATCCAATCTTGACCGCCATGGTCTGTATGCCAACAAATTTGTATCAGTTGTTAATCGTAGGGATTCCTGAATGTCTTCAAAAGTTCAGGGATGTCGTAACCCAACATGTCATCAACGGCTTGAATCATTTTTGGTTTTAGTTTCTCAAATTTGTCAAAGTTGTAACCACTCAAAACCTCCCTAAAATGTTCCACATTTGGAAAATCCCCAGGTGGTAGGTGATGATCCTTTTGAACCTGTATAACAAATAGATTTCCACATAAGCAACTGATGCATGATAAAAGATTTTAGTGTTCGATGAAAGTTGCAAGGTACATGCATGCGCGTGCTCACTACGAGAAGAGAAGAGAAGAAAGAGAGCATACTTTTCCAAATTCGGCTTCTAAATTATCGATTAGTTTCTGTTGAGTTTTCGCTTTCCCTATCATAGAAGGCATTTCCTTCTTAAGATGACCTATGATATGAGCATGTATCTTGGCAGCTCTAGCACGTTTCACAAACTCATTTATCTGCAGGTAAACAATGTACGGAAACTTGTCTTCAACATGCATCTTGTTAGAAAAAGTTCATCTTTTTACAAGGATAGTAAAAAAGCTTACTCGACGATCACAGGCCTTCTTCGGAATATCTTTCAGATCAGAAAGAAGGTCCTCTTGTTCTTTTTCGAACAATTCTTTCCCGATTGGACCCGTTGCCGCTTCATTTACAGGCTTGTCATTGAATGAACTTCCAAGGAAGAGATATTAACATCAATACATGAGACCAAGATGCATCTTAGTTGTGTCAAGAAACATTGGGATGCATTCATTTCGTCTTTAAGAAAAAGATTTAACAAACAGAAAAGGCTTACCCAATATATACGCGCACAACCTCAGGGGTATTAAGGACTTTCCCGAGTGACCACATTAAGGCTCCATATACCCTCATCAACTACAGTAGAAGGAAAATATATAAGCTCATGAAGATCCAAACATCAAAAGAAAGACTAGTAACCAGAACAAGGATGGCATAATGCTTACTTGTTGAGTATCAACTTGATCTGCCTTGTTCAAAACCACACGAATCTTGTCTTCGTGACCACGCAAAGAATATATTACACGCTTGAATTCGTCACTTACATCTAACTTGTGAGGATCAAACAGAAGAAGAATAAGATCACATTTTGCAGCAAACCATGATGTTACACCTGTAAAATCATATGATCGTTGTGTTCGTTGTTTTTCTCCTGATAACACTCCAGGAGTATCTACAAATGTTATGTGCTCCAACAGCTTCAGACATGAAAAAATATATATATTTAAATTCAATATGAGCAGAAAATTAATTACCACAGCAAACTAGAATAGAACAATTAACTCACAGGGTGTGGCATTTGAGAACACTCAAACTTCGACAAAAATGCAGATCCAAAATGAGTGAGACCACTGAATGGCATGTCTGCCTGGACAGCAATAGTGTTCCCTGGAACACTTCTTTCATCGGTTCCCGACTGCATGAAGGGAAAGAAAGTACATATATAACACATGAGATCAAAACAAAATTCCACAATTACAAATAAAATCGAACAGTCAATAACAAGCAAAGCACTATAGAGAGATTATACAGAAAATTATAATTCAATTTCCACAATTGATTCTAAAATCATCAAGTAATTGAAACTTATTCATGCTAGATGAAAGACAATATCACAGAACAGAGGTTCTGAATTACCGTAACAACAACAAATCTGTCAGTTGTTGGTTCAGGTCCAATGTGAGCTCCTGAAAATGATAAAAAAATATATGAGTGAAAAGGAGGGGTGGCTTCAAAATTAACGATTTTTTCGAGTGTGAGCGAGGGGATCACATGCCTGGATAACTAGTCTTAAGCAAATGTTTAATGAAGGTTGTTTTCCCAGTGGAATATTGACCCAAAAGCATAACCATTGGTTTGGCATCAAAATCACTATTTGTCTTCAGTAAACAGAAAACCCATCAGCAGATTAGGTTTAGAGAGCGGTTAAATAAAACTTTAGCACATATTCGAAGGTAGTTAAAACTGAATCAGATCTACAAGACTACAACTCACTGTCTCACTCACCAAGAATGGGGATACAAAATCATTAAATTGATATGCAACTTCTAAAGGCTTCAGCTTCTGAATGTACAATCTCTTTAAACCATCTATGACTGAAGTCACAGAGGACAAAGTTATCTGTTATACACAAAGGATTAGTTCCCCATAATAAGGATGCACATAAATAATAAAAACACACTAAAAGTAGGATCAATTAAAGGAACCAGACACATATTAACAGCATTAACGCCAAAAATATCAAACTTAAAATTTTTAAGTGTTCTGGAAGTAAAATAAAGAGTCCAATATGCATTTGATACAAATAAATAAATTATTTTTACCTACTATACCTAGATAACAATATTTAAAAAAAATAATAAACAAGAGCATCAGGAGTAAAGAAATATCAGTTATAAAATGATGAAAGAAACCTTCTTTGATGATTTTGAAGAAAACCATTGAGATGCAGGTGATGTTTCCATTGAGGAACTACCTGCACTGCCCCCAACTAATAACATTAATATATGAAAGAAATCAGAGTAAAATATCATCAAATGTTACAATGAGAAAGTCATACCATTGCTTTCAGGGATACTTGACTTTGAAGATTGTTTCTTTCTCTAAATAAATCAAGCAAAAATGTAAGAAACTATTGATGCAAAGCATAAGGAACAAAGACTTTAAGAAGGAAAAAGAAAGAAGATATTGTACCATGATTAATGTATCTAAGCCTTCCATTACAGGAGGTTTGATATTCTCAAAGTCAACTGCAACATATCAGCATATCTTAACATTAGATTTACCTTTTAATTCACCATACAAGATTATAGATGTGCCAACAAAACAACCACTAAACAGTTTTTTTTTCAAATAAAATAATGTACCGTAAAGGTTTCCAACCTAACATAAAGATTCAAAGCATGCAATTCATAAAAGGGACAAGCTAATCATACCATCACCATTCATGAGATCATATGATATTTGACGACCTTCTTGTGCCAGAGAAACCAGCTAAGCATTAAAAGTAACAGCAAGTCAGATTTGATGAAATCAATCAGCAGTTGCCAAGCATTATAATCCAAAGATAAAAATAGTAAATTACAACTCCTAACCTGCATAGCAAAGACAAATTCTTTGAAACCAAGATATCCCTGTCTCTTGGAATCCGCAGTTGCCCATACCTTTAAGCAATCAAAACAAAAAGCACAAATATATTCAACATACTGCCCATTACGAAACTGAACCATTTAGAAAAAGAAAAAAAACATAAATGAAGCAAGAACAGTAACCAAACTCCAAGTCCCCTAATATAGATTTTGTTAAATTTACTGAATAATCGAACGTCTATGAATCAAGTAAAGATTACTTTTATAGTTTAACTTTAAAACCCCCTTACGATTTTATTCACGTATACCTTAAGCTTAAGCAGAACTTAAATAAAAACAAATAAAATACAATTAGCAAAATCAAACTGAAGATTTACCTGCTTGAGATCTGGTCGCGATAAATTTGACATACCGAAAAATTTGATTGCATCACTTCCAGTAATGCGTCCATCGTTATCTACCAAAATAAAATAAAATAATTACAAAAACTAAACAGAAGCGATTCAAATTTTCGAGTAAAACGTAAAACGGTACCTGAATCAGCGATATTAAACCACTCCTGATAAATTTTCTGGTCTTCTTTAGAGCACGAACCGATCCGATCGGTCCCGATCTACATTGCTGAAGAGAACTGTATATTTGGTTTCGTCCCTTGTGTACTTCAATAGAAGAGAAGCTGGCTTCCACTTTCCAAGCAGTACAGAAAGAGCGAGAGAGAAAAATAGTCCAAGAAAAATGAAAAATAGGAAAGAAAATAAAAACACAGCCGTACGCGCACCGCCTGTGTTTAACACCCCGAAAAGGAAAAGCTGATACGTCGTCGTATACAACTTCGAGTTTTTAACGGCTTTTTGGAGTTATAAAACGACAGCGTTTTGTAGTTTGTAATTGCTGCTTCGTATGAAGACTCGCGCCAATGGTGGTTATTATTAAAAGAAGAAAATAGGGATCGGCTCGTTGTTGGTTTGTCCAAGTCATTTTCTTTGTCGCCGCCATTATTACCGTCGGATTCACCATCTGTACCCACATGAGGAAGCACTTTCCAGCCATGGACGGCCGGAGGCCTTGGGGTCTCACGGCCAGTCGCATCGAAGGAAAGGAGTCTAGTGTGGCACAAACATGTCACTTAGAAGCAAAGCAGGTAACACTAACAGCATGTGCTTTGAGTGCAATCTGTAACAGAAAAGGAATACATTAGCATGGAGATCATCTATGCTAATCAAACTCGGGTATTACTAACAAACACTTACGAAGTTATAATCTATAATCTGATGATCAAGTCGATTCTATGATTATAAGTTCGGTGATCACTCCAGCTCGGCAGCTCCAAAAATATTCAGTTTGGAAGTAGGCTCTGTAGTGATGATCAATGAAGTGAACTGGATGCCAGTGATCAAGTTGAGGAAACATAATATAAATGTGCAATAGGCAGATACTGATGACTAATGATCCTCAAGTGCCGCCTGATCCTAAGGTATTCAGCCAAGACCGAACCGACATCGGAATCAGCATGAAAAACTTTAGCAAAATTGTGGAGCCGGAGAATCTGAAGGTTGCAAATGAGTTGGAAGAAAACCGTGGTGCGATAGAGCCATGAGCATAACTCCATGGAACATGCTACTGTGTCACAATGCCTAACAAAGGGGTGTGGGATGCAGCAGAGGCTTACCACCATACTTTATATGCTGTATGCTGTCTCCCCTATGGAACATGGGTGGACAAAAATTGACACCATCTTCAGTGATCTCAACATCTAATAAAGAGTGAACTTTCATATGTTTATCATCCAAATTTAAAACTAACCCGAAATCATCAACAGAATCCGAAACTGACCCAAACCTGAAACTAGAGTGGAGAATGTAAACCCCTTCAGCCCTTTCATTGGAACTCTGTTAAGAAATTTTAAGCAATAAATCTACTATTAGTTTAGATGGGTTAGGCTTTTGTGCTTTGCATGATAAGAACTTTCCTCAATATCAAAATTGATTTTAGCAATCACCCATTTTGGAATTGGTGATCATTATTGTCCTGTTTTCTTCACCTATTCTTAAGTGAATTTGTTCTTTCTGTGTGTTGTTTGCATTATTAGCCAAGAAATGTATACCATTTATCCAACTTCACCAAGGCTTCTTCAATTGGAAGCATATTTGTATACTACAATAATTTAAGACCCAAATTTGGATTTGGACTTCAATGGGAACAGATTCAAACTTTGGACGGATAAGTTTTTTCTTTTAATAGACCTAAAGGTTGTATAAATGTAATATCTTTTTATTTATATAAAAAATTAATTTATCTAATTCATGTATTACATATAGGACGAGATCTATTTATATGGTGTAAAACTCATTTAATTTTACATGTAAGTAGATCTCATCCTATTATATATACAGAATTATTATCTTATACATAGGTGGTGAAAACAAAAAAAAATTATAAACCCATAGTTTTAGTATTTAAGATTTTAGTTTAGAGTGTAAGGTTTAAATTTAAGGATAATGGTTAAAATTTTAAGATTTATAGGTTATAGTTTAGTTTGTAGAGTAATATAATGAAAAATTAGATTTAAATTTATAAACCCTAGATTATAATCTTAAATTATAAATTTTAACTAATATCTCTAAATTTAAAACTCGAATTAAATCCCTAAACCCATAGCCATTCCATCGTCTCAGTGGATGACTGGATGGTGCAGCTGCATCAGTAGATTCAAAGATATGATTGGTTCCCAATCTCCAATATCAACTTCATCTCTTGCTTCAAGATTTCTTCAAGCTTGTTAGTTTTAATTTACCAATCTTTAGGGTTTTGTTTAATTCTACCATGCTTATAATATGAATCAAAATCAATAAATTAAATACAGAAGGAATATGCTCATCTAAGGAAGTATCCTTGAAACATCTCAATCCAGAAAATGGGTCATTATCAGTCAAAACACAGCAGAAAAAAACAGATGAAACACATGCTTTCAAAGATTAAAATCAATGAACAACAAACACCAAACAGTACCAAAAGGAAAATTCCATGAAATTATGGATCAGAGATCAAGGTGCCTTCCAATGAACAACCAAAGGTGATTTAACAAACAAGAATGATGTGCAAATGCAATGATCTTCTTCTTCTTTTCTCTGTTTTGAATTCCTTTTATTGGAAGCAAAAAAGGGTATGATGAAAGTTTTGAAAGTGGTACATTAAATTGATTCACAGCTAAGGCATGAAAAATTCTCTCCTGTGAAAGAATTTAATGCAGGAATTATATGTATCTACCATATTTATTAGCAACCATTATCAGGCATGCAACAAGTTGGAAAAATACCTAATGGAAACTTGATTACAGTCAAAATCGAACCAAACCAGACTCGCCCGTCAAACTGTTTACCACTCGATTTAATCGAATATAAGAAAAAGAGAGGAAATTGAAGATCAAAAACTGATCCTTTTGTCACAAGATAAAGGGATCAAACTCATGAAAGGGAAAACAAGAAACCTAAATGCAGATCTGATCTTAACAAGTCTAAACCTTTCTTCTTCCTGGAGCAAATGAAAGCAAAAAAAATGCAGGAAATGGTGGATTTAATACATTTGTGAGGGATTTTATACAAGGAAAGATCTATCACAAAAGGTTAAATAATCCCAGAAATGAGACTTGATAATATAACAAACCCTAAGTCATCTTCATCATCATAATCATATTTCTAGCAACAAAGATTTCATTTCATAAAATTCAAAGGGATCGAATTCCATGCTCATAGAGATTAAGAACATTTCATCTTAACCATGTCTCGTGTTTTTTCCCTTCTTTTTTCCGCTCAAAAAAAGCTAAAAACTTTAAGAGAAGATTTAATAATTGACCATTATCGTAGTCGTGGATTCATCGGTATCATCGTGTTCAGAGACAGAGAGCGGTACACTGGAGATCGTCATCTTCATCCAACGGCGGAAAATTGAGATCGAAAGGCAGAGTTTTCTTGCAGGGAGATGACGCGATATCTCCGTCGTCGACAACCGAAGAGGATGAATCACAGTCACTGTGACAATCCTCTGGCAAAACCGGTGGCGTCCTTGGATGGTACTTCCTAGTCGAAACCACCACAAAATCCGTCGATTTCTGCTGCGGTGGTTGAGCCGGTCTTGGTCCACTAAACGACTCAACTGTGCTACTCATGCTGCTCCTCGTCGGTCTCTGTGGATTCACTTCGTGCTCATGAAAATCACCCATCGGGTACAACCGCTGTTGGTCGATGAACCCACCGTTGTTACGATGATGGTTCGTTTCAAACGGAAAAGCCGGGAGATTTGAAGGATTCAAGGGAAAATTCGTTTTCGCTTTAGGTCCACGGAGTGACCTCGCCGCCGCGTCGTAAGCCCGAGCAGCATCCTCCGCTGAATCAAAGGTTCCTAACCACACTCTGGTCTTCTTCCAAGGATCTCGAATCTCGGCCGCAAATCTCCCCCAGGGTCTCTTTCTAACACCTCTGTATCTCTGTTCTTTAATAGATCCGCTCGGTTGTAGAGCCGGGGTCCTAGCCACAAAGTTTTCTCCGGCGGCGGCGGAACCTCTCTCTTTTCTCATCGGAAAAATATTTTTTTGAAAAAAAAGTTTAGATTCACCCAAATCCTTCAAAAGGGTACTCCGAAATCAGATTGAAAACTTAAAAAGATTAAAAGAATAGAAAAATTATTTATAACAATCAAAAGAGGTCGATGGAAAGATTACAGATTAACCAGAGGAAATTAAAAAAAAAAAAGTAATCTGACCAAATCAACCCACCCAAAACCAACCTATTTATGAGTCTAAAAACAGAAACTAAGAGAGATTGAAGATAAAAAGTGAGAGAAACCAAAGGAAAAGGGAAGAAGAGAAGAAGGGAGATGGAAACGGGAAGGAAAGGGAAAGCTAAACGGAGGAAGAAGATTGGTGGGCTAAGAACTGGATGGCACCAGAAGAGAGGCCGGCTCTTTCTCTTCTACACAAAATTAAAATATAGAAAAGATGGTGTTTTGATTTTTTTTATTTTGCAGAATTAAGTTTTTTTTTTTCCTTTTTTTTATGGCTTCAATGGGTTTCCTTCTTTCTCTCGATTTCTTCTACCTTCTCTTTCCCCCACATGCCGACTCTCTTCTTTTACTTTTTCTGGTTTATTTCTAGTTTAGTCCTTCTTCTTTTCTGAACCTTTAGATTTAATCCTTTAATATGGTTTGACTTTTTATTTCGGTAGAATTTAAGGTCATAAAAAACTATTTAATTTTAGAAAGAAAAAAATCAATTTCTTTTTTTAAATCCATTAAATTGAACCAAGAATTAAAAATAATAATTATTTTAGAGTGTATAAAGATCATCTAATAAAAAAGTTAAAATCTAAAATAAAAGTTTGAACAAAATATATAAAAATATATTTAATTATATCAATAAACGAACTAAAAAAAATCAAAGTACTAAAACAACCGATAAACGTGAATCATAGTCAAGTATCTTGAGAAAATCTATAACAGAAATCGCATATTAAAATCTTATTTGAGGATCTAAAATTTAAAAAATCGTCAAGATAATTAAATAGACAAACAAAATAGACAACCAAATATAAAAATATATATCATTTTTTTAAAAAATGTATCATAAAAATAAATTATTTTTAATAAAAAATCGATAACAAAATTATAAATAAAAATATTATAATAGTAATCAATAATTTTACGACTAATATTAAAATTAATGACAAACGCGGCTAAACAAGATGAAAAGGTAAAGGGGTTGTTTGAGAAAATATCCTCAAGAATAAAAACTAGACTAATTTTAACATACCCAAGGACTAGAACTATAATTACACCTTTATTTTCAAGTTACGTTAAGTAAAAGGATTAAATCTCAAATTTTAACATGGTAGAATGACTAAAACTATAATTATATCTTTTATTACTTTTAGTATTTTACATTTAAATTTATATATTTTTGAAGGAACTATATCTTTAAGATTTAACCAGTGATTTAAAAAGTATTCGATCGCCTTTTATGTTTCGTCGCGTATATTACGATTGCGAATATAAAAATAATTATCGTGGTTGTTGTGGGAATCGGGATCATAACTAAAATAACAAATCATTATTGATATGAATTAAAATTATACTTTTATTTTTATTAATAACAATTTTAAATAACGATATTATCATTAAATAACGACGGGTATAACGATATCAGATCGTTTTTAATATCTAGATTTATCTTATTATTAAATAATCTTGTAAGGAAATGACAGAGAAGTCCTTCCTCTTTTTTACAGATTGGTCACCATCATTCTTTTTGCGTTGGGCAGCTTTTCTGTTTCTGTTATGTATAAATAATAAATAATATTATTGCATTATTGCCTTTTATATATTTTTAGCTTATATAATACTTTATTTGCAGACCACGTATATTATTATGAATGAAAAATATTTTATTATATTTAAAATATTTTTAAAATAAATTAATATAAAATGCATAATAAGTTTTCAAATTATATTTTATTAGTAGGTATAATTATAATGTTATATTCGTAATAAATATTATTAACTTTTTGCAGTAAACATATTAATTAAATAAGATGTATTAAATATAGTTTTTTTTAAAAATAATCTCGCTTTTATATATTACTTGACTTATGGCGCTCTAAATTTTAACAAAAGTTTTTGGTTTTTGTGTATTTTGACCAATTAGTTCCCTTCATATTTGTAAGGTAAATTATATTTGAGGTCATTAAACTATGTAAAATGATCTTCTTGGTCACTCAAGTTTTGAAAGTTACAAAAAAATCAGTAATTTTTTTATTCGGTTACAAAATTGTCATTGTTTTTTTAGTATTATAAGATAATCATTCAGACTGTTATAAAATGATCCTTAACTTTATCACTAATAAGGACCATTTTGTAACAAAATATAAAATTTAATGAGAACTTCAATGACCAACAAAATTATTTTTATATATTTTAGTGGTCTCTAGTGTAGTTCGCCCATATTTGTATTAAAGAGAGTGCCATTTTTTGTTGCTTATTTCTTTATAAAAAGTGAGGCAAGACATCTTGGTTTTAGGGAAGGATTTGATTTGATCTTATCTTTGCAAATTTGGACAATAAATAATAAAGTAAAATTGGAGAATTTTCCCGCCAAATTCTCTGTATTTTTCCAACTTTGCTTATATGTTACTCAAAATCTGCATACATGGTATCATGTTTTGTATTCTAGGAATATTTAAAAATATATTTAAACCCTTTATAATATCTTTAAATTGAAAATAATTATAATTGAACGTGTAATTATATCATGAATCATTTTCACTACGTCATTCGTGGTTTCAATCAATTAAATTTATCTATTTTGTATATTTTTAAGTTAAATCATCACGTCTTTCCTACACGTAATTAATGAGTGAATAAATATCAGGTAATTACTTAAAGATGAACAAACCTAATTATATAGATCACGAATGACGTAGTGAACAAATTTCATGATATAATCTCTTCGGTTAAAAGAATTAGCAATTTTTAAGATATATCAATTAAGTTAAACACAATTCACATTTAAAAAATTAAAAATAATTATATATTTAATATTTTATTTTTTTATTTTTATTTAGTAAAATAGTATATAACGTTATATTTTGACATTTCGTCCTTAATAGATCAACATGTTTATTATGAGACAGAAATACGTGCCATGCTGATTATGAGAGAAAAAAAAAGTACGTATCGTAGATTAACACGTTATTTCTCTCTCTCTCTTAGTCAACATATCACGTGTATTATTGCTATAATTTTAATCAACATGCTATGTTGACTACGAGAAAAATGATATGATATTTTTTATTTTGATTTTTTTAGTTAATCTATCGTTAATTTTTTAATTATAAAATATTAAAATAAAAATAAAATATAACGTTAGATATCATTTTATCAAAAATATGTAAGGTATTCAAACAAAAAATAAGTAAAAGTGAGATATAAGTATGTAGTTATCTCAAAAATTAAAATATATTTTCATTATAATACATTAGTCATTATTTATATATATGGGATCCAAAAATAGCTTCTATAATATGTTTTAAGGGGACCTGCCTCAGATTATAAAAGAATGAAGTTCTAAATAAATTTTTTTATAAACTTTAAGGATTAAATATTGACTTTTAAAATTCTAGAGGATAAAGCCGCTTTGACCCATAAGGGTCCGTTCTTAATAGGACTCTGGATTTGTTTAGCAATGCTTTTCAAACAAGATTTTAGATCAAAAGCTGCTGAAACGCAGAAGCAATACTAAACAGATAACTTTTAGAAAAAAAATTTGTGTTTTAAGAGTGATTTTCAACCCCAAACGCAAAAGTTAAAATTTCTAGCTTTTGCGGTTAGAAAAGTGCTTTTAAGAGTCAAATTACAATTTTAACCTTTATTTACTATGTTTTATTATAATTTAATTTCTACAAATACATAATTATATTTAATATAAATTATTTTTTTAATTTAAAAATTATATATTTTTTCAAAAGCACTTCTAAAAAGTACTTTTCAAAAATAATTTATGTATTCATTTATTAATATTTTTTATATTTTATCATAATTTAAATTAATATTATAATATGAAATAATTTAATTATTATTTAAATATATATTTTTTAACTTATAAAGTCATATCTAAAATAGTCATTTACTTTTTCAAAAGCACTTTTTGATAGCAATATTAAACACATATATTTCAAACTAAAAATTCTAAAAGAGCTTTTATACTACACTTTTTCACCGTACTTTTCAAAATCAATGCTAAACTGGCCCTCCATGTTAGAATGAATTACGATTAAATTTATAATAAATACTAATAATAGTTTCTTTTAACGAAATGGTAATAATTAATAGTTAATTTTTAACCTATATTAATAAGTTCTATTAATGATTATTTATTTAAATATCGTAAAAAGTAATAAGGTTAATCTAAATATTAAGGATTGTTATAAATTTTTAGTCTTCTGTATAGTTTATTAAAATAATTTTTTTTAATTTATAATAGTAAAATATATATTTTAAAAAATATTACTTTAATATAAAAGTATTATTAGATATTTTTCGAGTAACAAAAATTGACTTATAATATCTACAAGTATTTCGCTTAAAAATATTATGTTAATTACTATATATTAATCGTATCTTATATTTTAACTTTATTTTAATCGGTTTAATTTTATTCTCAAGTTACCAATTGCATCTATTTTTTAATTTATTTTTTTAAAAAAATTCAAAATATTTTCCTAAATTAATCTCCTAGCTCATCATTTCAATTAACCCCTCCAAACTCCAAAATTTGTACAAGTGTTCTAATATGTCACTTCTTTTAAACACCCTGTCACTATAATTATATTATATTTTTTCACTGCCAACGTAGCTTGATTCTTATCCTCAAATTGAATGTCATTCGATAATTCATCTGAGCCAGTATAAGTTAATCGAGAAACATCCAAGAATTCAGCAGCTCTCATAGCATCAAAATCTAATGACACCATGTGAGTAGGAGGCTCATAAAATGTAATATCTCCTGCGGGTGGCACAAATTCTCCCACACCATAATTAGAGGCATTACCAACATCATCCGGAAATAAATCATCATCATCAATATCTTCATCCTCGCTAGAATCGTTAAGAGCTTCTCCCCATCGACCGCGTAAGTTGTTCACATTATCTGTTGAAGTGTCAACTAGATTAAATTCATTAGTTGTACCGCCAGACAACATTGCGAGGAAACTGCCTCCAGGTAGTTCAATCTCAGTAACATAATTCATTTGAGAAGATTCTCCAATAAAAGTTCTAGAAGGGTTCGGAATATCAAAAATCTCCGTAAATAACTCGATATACCGAGTCTCTACAGATTCATGTTCAGCAATCATCATTACAACATCATCATCATCTTCAAGATTGATTGCACAATATGTTATCGGATTTTCACATGTAAGCTACCGGTAACGCAAACCATGAATATCTCTTTCAATCTTTTGAGATATTTTCCCATTCAACTGTCGAAGCGTGATTTTCTTTTTAAATCATATTTTGTAGTGTTTTCAGCTTCAAATACAATCCCGACATCCGTTCTCACAATTTTTCCATTATAATGGATAATTCTCAGAAATTTATTCTGATTCATTTTCTGTTTCAAATCAAATTAATATAAAAAAAATGAAAAAGATAAAAGATAAAACAAAATAAAATAAAATACACTTAACATGTAAATAAATAAAACTAAAAATTAAGTTTCGTATATAAATACCTTCAATTTCACTAGCTTCATAAAATATATCAACTTAAAATTATTCATAAAATTTTAACATAATTAACTCTATGAACTATAAATTTAAAATTATATCTATAATAAAAAAACTAACACTAAAAATATAACACATACCTGAAACAAAGCTTCAAATTTCTTCTGCTTACTCTCTCTCAATTTTTTTCATACACATTATCTATTATCAACAACTATCTTTTACACCAGAAAAATTTTACACTGACCATTGGTATTATATATACCAAATAAATTCATATTTTTTAATCCTATTTACACCTAAAATAACCCGTGACTATCCCTCGGAAATGCTATACCCCTACCCCTGCACCCCTATGACCCGCTTGCCACCTCCACCCACCCCACATGCATGCTTGCACCCCCTGCCACCTGCAGCACCTGCACCGAAGGGAATAAGGGCTCAGCTGAGCTCGACTTCCAACAGTGATCGACACTGTTCAAAGACGGGCTCTCTTGAGCCATACTTTGCTTTTTTTTTTTAAATTGCAGGATAAACACTGCTCAAAGTCGGGCTCTCCTAAACGCGACTTCCTGTTCACTGCAGATTCATCCATAGTTCTAGAAATAATTAAAAGGAATCAATATTTGTGGAAATATTTTTTTTCTTCAATATTTTTGAGATTTTGCCTAATTTCTAACCTATATTAATAAGATCGATTAATGTTTTTTTTTAAATATCGTAAAAAGTAATAAGGTTAATCTAAATATTAAGGATTGTTTATAGATTATCATTCTTTTGCATAGTTTATTAAAATGATTTTTTTAATTTATAATAGTAAAATATATATTTTTAAAAATATCATTTTAATATAAAAGTATTATTAGATTATTTTTTGAGTAATAAAAATTAACTTATAATATCCATAAATATTTCACTTAAAAATACTATATTAATCATTATATGTTAATCATATCTCATATTTTAATTCTATTTTAACTGATTTAATTTTATTCTCAAATTATTAATATATATATATCAATCGCATCTATTTTTTAACTTATTTTTATCAAAATTTCAAAATATTTTCCTAAATTAATCTCCTAGCTAATCATTACAATTAACCCCTCCAAACTCCAAAGTTTGTACAAGTGTTCTAATATGTAACACCCGACCCGGATGTCACAGTGGGCCTCCGGCCCAAAACCCATATTTCAAAATTTCTTTTAAAAGTCTAATAATAAAAATCACGTAAGGTCTAAAACCAATTTCATAACCCACTTAAATTAAACAAACCCAAAATAATTCAAAGTAACTCGAAGCTCCAGAATATATTACAGACCATTTAAAAACATTCGACCCAATAAAAATAACAAAGTTACAAAATATATAGAGTTCAACATAGTACTAAGCCCATTACATCTAATAACTGTACTCTGTCAACACGGTCGATGCTGAAAGACCAAACCTTGATGGTGCTCCACGAAACCCGCTTCACCTAACCTACGCACGAAAACAGATTTCGAACGCCGAGCCACACAAGCTCAGTGGATACGCCAAACTCGGCCAATATCATACATATCAAAGCAGTAAAGCATGGCATATAAATCACATGCATGGTATGATGATCTAGCATGTTTGCCTATCACATGGCATAAATGAGATGTATATTATCACACACAGCATATACAAATCAATCAAAACACACAAGGTAGTGAGGCTCGCGTCCACACAGCATCGGGATCCTACACTACGAGTAGGGCCCGCGTCTACACAGCATCGGTATCTCATACTCAAAGATGAGGCCCGCGTCCATACAGTATCGGGATTCTATATCCGAGATTGAGGCCCGCATCCACATAGCATCGGGATCCTCCAAATCCCATACTCGGAATGTCACATCGAGTATCTTCGAATGAGGCCCGCGTGCACACAGTATCGGAATCCTACACTCGGGATAGTCGTCAAATCCTTATCTGGAATGTTACATCGGATGACCTTCGACGTGTTGCAACACTTATGAATATCCGAATTTCCAGCACAAAGGACTCAAACCATACAAACGATCCGCCTAAGATCTATCACAACAAGACATATTAATCCTTATCATACTTAAGTCTTTCGGGGTTATGATTATCAATTTTAGTTCGATGATTCATTCTATAGCTTTCAGATTAAAGTATTTATCTATTAAGATCATCGAAACCCTAAATTCTACCCAACTTAGCCAAAATACACAGGGGTATCGATACCCTTAAGTAGGGTATCGGAACACCCTGTATCGATACCCTATTTGGGTGGGTATCGAAACACACATGTATCGATACCCACCTAAAGAGGGTATCGAAACACACATGTATCGATACCAATATCGATACCTCTTGACCAAAGTCAAAGTCAACAAAAAGGAAGAACCCGTTTTCGATACAGTTATCGATACAAAAAGTTTCTAGAATCCTAGGTATCGAAACAAGGTTCGATACCCCTGAACAACAAACCAAAATGCTCTAATGGGTATCGATACCGGTAGCCCGAGTATCGATACCCCCTACACTAAGGACGAGTCTGCACTTAGAAATTCTAGAGTTTCACCCCCAAACCTCACCTAAACGACTCCAAAGTTTTCCTACTCATTTCTAAGTGTGTTTAGGATGTTTTAACATCAATTTCCAACCATTAAACATATAAACTCGGATTTCATCATTAATGACCCATTTCAAGTAAACCAAGCAAGACAACACACATACATGTTTTCTCTATATGCTATGCACTCTACCATGGATGGATGGTGAAGAAAGAGTTGGGAGTACCAACCTTGGCAAGCAACAACAACAAACTCGAGCTCCTCTTCCACACAAGCTTTCATCTTCCCAAGCTTGAAGATGGCACACAAGCCTCTTTCTCTACAAGAGAAAGATAAAGAACGAATTAGACTCACCTTGGGATGATTCTAGAGCTTTAAAATACAAAAAGACTCAGATTTTAAGCTCTTAAAACCCAATCCCGAGCTCTCCCTAAAACTCTCACTTAAACCCTTCTCTCCACCAAACTAACACTTCTTTAGCTTAAAAGGTAGATCCTCAACAGCCCTAAAACTTCTTCTCCATCAAGAAAACGAGATTCTAACCCAAACTTAACAAGATTTTACCTTTACTCCTCCTTGGGCTCTAGATGAAAAAGATGAAAGAAAAGGAAAAAAGCCCCCTGCTCTATGACTTCATCTCTGCAGAACAACACCCTTAAAACCCCCTCTAAACAACTTATTTTGGCATTTACCAAAATGCCCTCAGCCCACATCTTAAACTCACACACAACCACTCCAAACCCAACAACTAGACCCAACTGGGCCCAAAACCAAAGCCCAAACTCTCGGGTCAACCCGACACATAAAACCGAGAATCCGGATCGTTACATAATATGTCACTTTCTTTTAAGCACCCTGCCACAATTAATCTTTACAGTTAGGTCCCAATATTATGCAAAAGTTTTAAATGTGAACACTTAAAATAATAAATTGTATTTGCTTGTTTTATGCTTAAATGAGTGGAGCATTAAAATGTGGCAGTGCCTACCACCATACTCTACACCACCTAAAGGGGAAAAATCAACACCTAATAATAATGATGGCATTATTATTGAGCCAATTCTCCACCTCTTACAAAAAAAGTCAACCCTCCTAATTCGGTTGAAATATTTAAAAATATTAAATTCGGAGAAAAAAAACTATCTTTTTAAAATTTTCTAAAAGTATGTTTAATATTTATTTATTTATTTTTATTTTTCTCCTGCTTTGTGGTTCTGGTCTCATTATTTGTTAGCCCAACGCTAATGTTATTGGTATAACTACCATGCATCATGGCTCATGATTATTGATTAATGGCACTGTCCACCTGTCCCAATATCCATCATATGATTCAGTAAACATATTACGTAAAGTTTATGATTTCCTTTTATTTTTTTTTTCATTACGATAATTGGGGATTAAGGACAAAGAAAATCTGATTTTGATTTTTTTGGAAAAAATAATCATAAAATTATAATTATGGGTTTAAATGAGAAAATAATAATCTTTTATATTTCAATTAGTGATCGAGAGTGTAATTTTCATCTTAAATATAAAACAATTTTTAAAATTTGTGATTAACATTTATCCCTTAGTCATAGAATGATTATAATCATAGATTATGACAATTAATTAGTGTCCTTAGCTTGTATGTATTCCTATTTATGCCCTTATCTATAAAGGATCCAATGAAGAGATCTATATGAATAGATTTAAAATTAAGATGGGGCAAAATTGGGAATTTCAGTTCCTAAAAGAATATTGTGGTATCTATTTTGATGACCAGCAGCCATCATTTTGATCTTTAGATTGGATGTAAAAAGATAAATAAATAAATAAAAAATCAAAATTAACGTTGAAGAAACTATTTTCTCACAGTACATTTTATTTATAAAATAATGGATGCTTAATTTAATTTTTAATTAATTCAAATGTAATATTATGCATATTTATTAGCAGAAAATTTTTTAGTTTAATTTAATTTAATTTATTTTAATCATAATATTCAAATTTAAACTAAAATTCTTATTAAATATATACCAACTGCTATATATATATATATATATATTGTTTAGGAGAGTTGTTCATCAACTCTCATATGTTGTTTACTTGTTGAGTAATGTTTTTTATAGTTTGTTTTTACTCCACTTGAACGAGTAATACCAGTTGTGAGTGAGAATTTCTATAGGAAAAAAATCTAATTATTTAGGATATAATTAAATTTGAGGGTAAATTATATTAGATGTTATTTAATTATAAGTAAGGTTATATTTTAATTATCTAATCATTAAAAGTTATATTTAAATAATATAAATATAAGTATAGTTATATTTGGATCACCCAATTGCTAAAGATTTTATTTTGATCATTTAATTATTAAAAGTTATATTTAGATCACTCAATTATAAATAAAGTTAAATTTCAAGAACTAAATATGCTTTAATAATTTCGTTACTAAAATTAGGATATATAATTTTGTAAGATTATAATTTGACGTACTGATATATTAAAATTATCCTACTTAAAATATCATTTCAAAACATAAATATTTTTTTTTATTTTTTTATTCTTTTAAAAAAACTAAATTTTATTTATTAAGAATGAAATTCTTATTTTATTTTTAACATTTTTTTCTTAAAATTACAGACAAAATGGAGAACGGAACAAAAATTATGATATGGATAAAATAATATAACAATAATAATAATAACATAAAATAATGGTTGTGGAGCCCACTTGCTCAACCACGTCAACTGACTGTATTGTTCCCATACTAAAACTAAAAGCCGTGTACTCTGAAGAAAAACCGTGACCAAAAAGAAAGAAAATTCCTTTTCATTTTCAATTTAACCCCTCAATTTATGATTTTTATAATTGCACCCCATTAGTTCTAGTTAATACACCTTTGTTTTTTAGGAAAATCTTGAATTAGCTAGTTTAAACACACATAATTGTACCTTAAGGTGGGCATTTTCTTGGTGTGTAGAGCAATAGAACCACACTAATTAGAAAACCATGAGGTATAGTATTTTTTTTCAATATTTTTTTTAGGTTAACCGACAGCAACCGGTTACCTAGTGAGATGTAGCCGGTTGATTGGATCGACAAGAGTGCAGGATCTGTGGGCCGTTCTTCTGACCCGTCTCGTGACTCGAGAGCACGTAACCGACAGCTGTATTTTCCTTTTAGACGGCGTCAAACCATGGCAAGATGACACGTGTACTCACATAAATTTTTTTATATATATTCTGATTGGACAGCTTTTCCCCTTCCGTCTCTCCCCTCTTCCCTAAGATAAATATTAAACCCCGGTTTTACCCTTGGTAGTTTTTATTTTAAGTAAATAAAGTAAATGAACAAATTTTATTTATATTATTTTAAAAAATAAAAAATATATTTTCTTGGAATTGTTGAAAGCAAAGGCAAGGTCGTGTTGGTGGGTGATGGAAGTGGGGCCTAAATTTATGGATGTGGTATGGGTAGTGTCGGGACAAGCTCACCACTTGACCAGTAATGTTGTGCCATGTCATAGTCATTTACCTCTATTTTAGTTATGGGTAAACTACTTAAAGAGTCATTGAGATATTAATAATTTTAGGTTTATTCGGCAAAGCTTTTGTAATAGACGTTTGATTGTCGAACGAAAAAATGTATCTAACAATTTTTTAAATGTTTTCTCCCCCGATTCGATTTTAAATAAATATTCTATTTTTTAAATATTATCTTCATTTAAAATAACGTTAAAAATTATATCGAACGGAACATTAATGATTCATTTAATAGATGGTTGACGTTTTAATCTCTTTTTAAATATAATTTATTGGACAAATAAATTTCGATTTATTATTTTTTTAATGTATCTTGATAATTAGGACAAGGAAATTGAAGACCACCTGCTGTGTAAAGCAGAGACACCATGTTTTGATGCCACACCGCAGTAATTATTTCTTTTGGGGATGAAGTTATGTATGTATTCAATAAAGTGTGCTAGGCAGGGAAATAGATATATGGGCCGTAGTGACTTTGGTGGGCCTTTATAAACGACCCAAATGCAGACGTGGACATCACATAAAACCGAGGTTCATTTTCCAACAAAACTAGGGATCCAAGTTCCAATGTTCGGAAAAATTATTAGATGAATTTGTTTCACAACGTTACTTACGATCATATTTAATAATATTCACTCATATCATTCGTCTCTAATTTACTTGTAATTATAGAGTATGTGATTATTTATCCAATATTTTAACAAGTTTTACCTCAATTATTTTATAAAAAATTATATTTAATAAACTAACCGTTAATTTTTAGAAAAAAATTTAAATTTTGTTACAAATTATTGCTTGTATTTAATTTTTAGTATATCATACAATATATGTCTTATAATGATAATATCGATTTCAAAATTTAAAACTTTCATTAAATCAGAGAAATCATAGTTTCTTTCGTAATAATCCATATCACTAAATACAAATTATATAAATAAGAAAATATTACACCCAATGATAACAATTCACCTTGTATATATAATAATAGGAAAATAAAATCTCTTCCCCAGAGAAATATATTGCTGAAATGTATCAAATTTCTGTTTTTCTTTCCAAACTTCAATACCCAGTGGGATATTTACAGTTCCCAAATGCTGCAATAAAAAGTAAAAAAATGAATAAGTTTAGGACAAAAATAACTCTTCATAAGTCAAAAGTGGGTAGTTTATATTTATGTATAAATTTCGATGTTAGAAATTAATTTAATGGTTTAATTACCGAAAACCCCCTTTAATCCTATGATGTATAAATTTCATCACCAGCAGTCATTTTAGTTTCTTTTATTAGAATTCCAATGTGATTAAAATCACTTAATTTACGTTTAAATAAGAATTAGATGAAAAATTATATCATGGGTCAGTCCCACCACGTGTCCATGGGACCGACCAATAATAACTACCCACTTCATCAATTTTTCCATGTCATATTTTTTTCCCAAGTGAATCTTCATTTTAAAAATTAAAAAATAATGAGGTGGATGATTATCATTGGTCGGTCCCATAGATGACGTGGTGGGACTAACCCATGATATAATTTCTCGAATTAGGTATTTTAATTTTTACGTACGTGGAGGTTGTCTGGACACGTAAGCCGCACCGGCGAAATCACACGAGCCACTCACACGTGCCTTCTTTTGGTAGTAACTATTGAAAGCGTACGAGGCATGTGCCACGAGAGAGTTGGGATGAAAACATGCACCATTGGATTGAATCGGTCCACAATCAGCACCTCCCTCGCCACAAGCATAATCCAATCCAGCCTGCAACTTACGCTGCTCGGATTTAGGGTTGGCCAAGCACCATGTACGACTCACCGTCTTCTTAGACACTCCACCGGTGCCGTTGTTTGCCGATGGGGACTTTTTACCGCTTCGTCCGATGTTTGTTGCCGTGGCTAAATTATTATTTAACCCCTGTTGTGATATTGGTATGTTATATACCCTTTGCATGTCAGGGTAAAATAACCCGTAGTTTCTTTCCGATGTGGGACCTGGCTTTTGGTTCTCATTAAACAAGGCAAATAGGTAGACATTAAGTGGGTCATTGGGTCTCAAAGGGGTACCATTTCCGGTCAATACTCGTCGTACTAAGTTACCATTATACGCTGCCGCATTCGCTAGGCTTGCACCGGTTTCAGACTCATCCCCAGCCGAAGGCCACCCCGTCTCCGTCACCACCACCTTCATGTCATCGTGTTTAAGAGCTGACAAGGCGGAGAAAACGGCGTCGAGTTGAGCTTCGAAAAGGCTGTTGTATTTAACCCCGTTATCTGAATCAATTACCCCGGGATTTTCTTTAAACAAAGCGTAATCGAGTGAGATTTGGTTCGAGTTGTATGTGTATGCGTAGAAAGGGTAAACGTTAACCATGAGGTAAGACCCGGTTTGATTCAAGAAATCCAACATTGGTCCGATCGCAGCATCCACCAGTGCCGGTTGGAATGAACCGGCCGATGCAGGATAAGAGGTCCCCAAGCAACTGAGAGCTATGGGAGACGAGACTTTGATGTTTGAATCCAGCTTGGATGTAACCAGTGAAGCCTGGATTGCTTTCATGGCGGGTACGAGGACGTTCGTCTCATCGGTGACGCTGGCGGCGATGATTTCGTTTCCGATAGCTATGGCTTCAATCTTTGTCGCAGGGTAGTATTTGGCGATGTTTGCTTGAACCCAACTGTCCGCAAAGGACTGATCGCCGGCGGCCGAGGCAAGCTGCTCGTTGGGAAGACAGACAACTACGCTGATCCCCGAGTTTGCCAACGCGGACAGGACCGCAGGGTCAGTATCGAAAATCTTCACTTTCGTGACTCCCTGAGACTTCAACAGTTGCACGACTTTGTCCGGAGATGGCAAGTTGTTCGCCACTCGACCGTAGTTAATTCCGACCGAACCAGCTGCTTCTGCAACGACAAAACAAAAGCAAAAAACAAAACCTCGCGTTTTCATGTTCTGATTTCAGACATGGATAAAGAACAACGTAGGTTTTAAGTAACATATATACACATAGTAATAATATATATACATATACGTATATATGCATATACGTATTTACCTGAAGCAGCCATGGCTGAAAGGAGAATAATGAGAAAGGAGAAAGCTTTGGAATCCATGAGCAAATTTAATTTGATAGAAAAAAGGGATAATCTCGGAGTTATTTATATGGGTTTGGTGGCACAAATACAACATTTTTGGTCTGAAATTCCATCCAACTAAAAATTCGTTTTCTTTTCCTCGTAATTCTTTTTATGTTAATTTTAGACACTGTTTCTTTGTTAGTTTTTACAGTAACCATACACGTGTGAAATGAAGAGGATGATTAACCCTTTGAAAGGTTAATTAGGAGATGTTTAATTGCCGTGATGATGATGACGAACGGAAAATAATGGACAATTTTGGTTAGAAGCTGTGCTTCTGTTTCCTTAAATTCGTACGTTGAGTTGACAACTAATTGCTGTTTGGTTTTATTATTCCATCCAATTGGTTTTATTATTTTGGTTAGAAGCTGTGTTTCTTTTCCCTTAAATTCTTACGTTAATTTGACAACTAATTGCTGTTTGGTTTTATTATTCGATCAATATATCGATATTGGTGTTCGAGAGAAGCTTTTGTTCCTTAATAAAATTTTTAAATGTACTAGTATTAGCAAATGTCTTAAATATATAATTATTAATTTTTTTAAAAGTTATTATTATCGTAAACGAAAACATTAATTTAGTGATAAGAAGCGCAGTTTTTTATGCTACTAATAATTGTACAAGTGATAAAAAATGCTTAAATTGTGTATTTTTAATGTTTAAAATATTTTTTGAACTAAATAATTATATTATATTTTTAATATTACTCAAATATGTGTCCACTATAATTGTCTATTAATTTTTACTATTAATTTTTTATTATTTGACCGTGTCGATTTCTTAAATTTATGAAACTATATTTAAAAAGAAATAAAAATAATAATTTAATAAAATAATCTTAAATTTACAAAATAAATCTAAAATTTGAATCCTTTAACACTTAAAATCTCGATTTGATTTGATTTGATTTTGTCGTTGATTGTCATGCCACCACCTACTACATCTGTGATAGGACCATCACAACAATTTACCCCACTATATCATCGCAGAAAATTGACCGATATTGTGTAAAATGTTAAAATTCTTGAATTGTTTATTCGGACAATTCATAACGAATGATAAACGATGTGTGGGTCGATCGGCGAGGGAATGATATTTTATTTCGTCACCAAATATGCGATCAATATTAGTAGGAGTTGTCAAATTTGGATGTTTATGAATTTGAGGATTATTTTGAGACTATTTAAAATTTTATTTTTTAAAAAATAAAATTCAAAAAATATTTAATATTAACCACGTGTTATATTTTTATTATATGATTTTTAACAAAAAAATCACTATAAAAACTTATTAATATAATACCAAAAATGTTATAATTATATTTAATTCGCAATAATATCTTAAATATGTGTATAAAAATATAATTTAATAGCTCATTTATCATTTAACCCTAAATGGAATAAACATTAATAATTTATTCCGTAAATGTCATGTTTTGCTATCTAAAGTTAACTCTATTTGCCTATTAATTACATTCTCTCCAAAAATTGTCATTTTAATAAGGTAAAATATGCATGAATTATCTAGCCTCATCGGTTGAAGGAACAATTATTATTCTTAGAGATTATAAATTCGAGTACTAATACCGTCAATACAGTGATTGAGCGATCATGTCCAATGATTGAGAGTATATACTCTAGAACAGATATTACTATAATCATTATAGCTAAATCAAAAAATATAATAAAATATATTTTATTTTAATATTTCGATTATATTACGAAAGTACTTAGAATAAAATAAAATCTTAGCCACAAAGAATTCACTTTCACATAATAAAAAAAACATATTTTTTTATCCGTGGTTGGGTTCATTCCATTATTAACACAGTACTTAGTGTATAATTCATTATAGATTTTAAAAAAAATTATATATATATATTTAAAGATTATTATTTAAAATATTAATCGTAAAAATTTTAAATTTTCAAGATTTTAATTTAAGTTGTTTGTATATACAAGTATGATTATACAATAATATTTGCTTATATTTTTCTTAATCATTTGAAAACATGCGCTTCATACATGTAGATACTCAAACTCAAATCTTTTAAAATAAATATATATTTTTTTATTAAAATTACTCATTATATCTATATTCTAATTGTTTAACTAATAAGCTACCCAAATACTTCGTTGAGAAATCTCCCTGGTCCCCCAACTAGAAGTGTAGTTGACAATCAATTTCCTTTGGCATCAAATTAAGGACATTATTTTCATATTTGTTGCTGTATAATTTTTGAATACTTCTATAAGTGGAGTCTTCAGGCGTAAGGAAAATGATTATGACGGGAAGTACTTACGAGAACAATTGGGTACGAAATTGTAAAATTATATTTTTAAATCAGTCACAGTAATAATTTTTGTTATAAAATAAAATAAAACGTAAAACTTTGTATTCTAGATGAATTTATAATATATTAAAAAATAAAATTATATAATTTCTAAATTATATATAAATTTTAACATTTTTACTAAACTTGGAAGGAAAATTCCTCTGTTTTGTTGGTCTTGTCACTTGTCACCTCTTCATGTAACCTATAGGAGGAAAATGGAAGGTATTGGAACTGATTTTTTTTATTTATAATATGAGTGAAATATTTTGGCAAAATTTATGAAATGTTGTAAATGAATTTTTTTATTTAAAAAATTATTGATGTTCGATTTTTATTTTAAGATCTATTGTTATTTGAACAGTGATCATTTGAGGTCGGATAGAACACAATCCGATATTAATTTTTTTTTTAATAATAATAAAATTTTTGAGGGCGTGTGATTTACAATCCGATCTCATGAAAATTAAAAAAAATGGTGAAGGCCACTTATTTTCTACCCGACTTCATAAAAATTTTAAAAAAATTGACGAGGGCAACTTGAATACAACCCGCCCTCATGAATAACTGAAAAAAAAAAAAAAAACACTTTGAAAAGAAACTTCACCTTATGAGTAAAACAATAAAAAAATTAAAAAAATTGAATCAATGGCATGAGGTCGGAAGCTTTTCTTTCAGATTTTAATTTTTATTATTTTTTTATATTATTTATATGAGGTTGGAATGAAATTTCATGGATTTTAATTTTTTTTATTAATTTTTATGAAGTCGGGTAAAAAACCTTCGGCCCTCATCAATTTTTTATATTTGTTATGAAGTCGGAGTGTGTTTCATTCGACCTTAAAATCGGTACTGTTCAAAGTGTCATAGTTTTTGAAATAAAAACCCACCTTCGGTAGTTTTGTAAATAAAAAAAAATGATACAATATCTAACCAATTTTGTCAAAATATTTTTTATTTATTTATTAATAAAATTTGTGGTGGAATTAAAAAACTATGAATAAATCTTATGGAAAACGGTTTCGATTGTTTGAGGTTTGATTTTTTTAAATGAATTAAATGAATGGTTTTTCATTTTTTATTTTTAAAATTATATTAATAAATTATGTGGAGACAAAATCATGATAATAGTGATATTAATTATTATTAACGATCAATTAATTTAATAAGACGATATATAATTTTTTTAATTAAGGTTAAAAATTTAAATTTTGACATTGTGAATGAATAATATTAAATTAAGAGGATCATGCCATAATAAATCTTTATAATACTTAATCTGAATTATTTAACCAATAAATTAAATATAAATGGTTAAACAAAAAATATATTCATATAATTGTTTTTTTGAATATTTCTTATCTAGATTAAAAAAAGAGAAAAGAGTCGATAAAATAACATATGACAAGTTAAAATAATATTAAAATTAAATTATCAATTATATTTATATCTTTTATAACCATTAACCAATTCATTAGATTTTAAATAATTACATAAACTTTTTCATAACCAACATTAATCCCTATGCAAATGCTAATAAATATGTGATATAAGTAAAAAATTATGTAAATTTAGATTATAACATAAAATTATACAAAAATAACATCTGCTACATTTTTTCCCTATCGCAGGCGACTTATAGGATTTATCTGCATTTTTTCAGTTCCTGGTATCATTGGCTGTCTTCAAGCGCCAGTTCTGGTATCATTGCTGTCTTCAAGCGATAGAAGCCCGTCATCGGCGAACCACTTTCGGAGCAGTTGCTTCTGTGTTGATGCTTTGTCATCCCGAACGCGTATTTTATTAAAAACATCACATTCAACCAATCTCCATTTTCAACAATATTTCTGCTTTCAACTCTTGTTCTTAAATGCATCACATGACTTGAGGCATGGCATTCCATGCTACTTCAATTTAGTAACTTCGAAGATCACATACCGCATGCAGTCTTCGACGAAGCTGAACCTGCCAGAAGCAGGAATTTAGAATCGTTGGAAAAATGGTATGGTACATGAACATTTGAGCTTAAACTTGAGAGAGTTTCATTACTCAAATTAATTAGGACTAAGTATATTATTACTCTACAACAAGAATAGATTAACTTTGTATATTTACGTGCTCAAAATGTTTAATGAGTGAATGAGAAATTGTTACTTAATGTAACATCCATGATGTTGGAAAAATAAGATAAAAGGTAAAATATCCCAAATTTATTACGAACATACATTTGAAAAGCTTTATATGTAAAAGCTCCTTATATCATCATTGGAAGTAAGTTAAAGGCTTGGGCTAGACACCTTGGGTATGTTTTGCTTATGGTTGACATTTATAAAAGTTAAAGAATGCCTTGGGCCTTATTTTTTTTTCTTAGTTTTTTCAGCAGATATTACATAATTAAACCACCTTTTATGGAGTTGCAGACCCTTCAACTGGTTGTAACCTCCAATTTATTTGGATTAATTCTCTGTTAAATACCATTTTGAATTCTGGAGTTATAACTCTTCAGAAATTGCTAATTACAGATTAATTCTGTAATTAAACATGTCCTCTGCCTGAACACTACAAAAGGAGGGAGGGAACGAATATGTTTTAAGGACACTGTGATAGCACAAGCCTCGATTTAAGTTTTTTCAGAAACATTTTATTGGTTTTTTCTTTGTTTCTGTAATCTTTTTATTTTCATTTTATATGGTTTATTTTTATTACAGAATTGTGTGCTTAACATCTTATTAACTTGTTTTGTTTATTTTTGAATTACAAGAATAACCTGCAACAAGTAACAAAGATATTAGTGGTGGTCCTCATGTTCGATGTGCAACCGGAACCCCGGTAGAGGATTGTTCCAATCTGCAAGTCGTCGAACATTCCACTCACATGCTTGGTGGCTAGGATGCCTGAAATTTCTTCTGCACCAAAAGAAGAGCAAAGCAATGACAATAATCACATGAAGAACGAAAAATAATTAGGTAAAGTTAGTTCAACCATATTTTCTGTTAACAAAACCAGTTATCTACGTATCCAAGAACCCAGCAAACAGAAATATAACAGCACACAATAATCACATCCACTTATTTATTTGCTCGTAATACACAGCATTAATGGTATTTTACATGGTTCAATCAAAGTACATCACCACACCAACAAGCAGATAGGAGTTTTCACAATATCGAATAATAACCTTACACATTACGGCAAACGAAGTTTGCTTATTTAGGCTACCTGTGCCATACAATACACGTACACAATCATAGACACCAAACGGACATAGTAGAAACCGAAAATAGAAGGGACAGGGTTCTGTTCTTGGAATGCCGGTTCTCACTGCTGAACGAGGCATTCTTGCGTCCCAACCACCATGGTGCGGTGGGAGCTTTTAGTGATGGTGTTCTTTTCTTCAACGGGCTCTTTAAGCATAGTATCAGCAGTGTTTCTGATGCTATCTTTGCCATTGGCAATGGCTTCAAAGACGAGTTCATTCACTTCACGGAACCTCTCTTCAGAGAGAGAAACCTCAGCAAGGAGCCTCCAAGCATTGTCATCAGATGCCTCATCATAGTCCTTCCTCCTTTTTAAAACCATATGACCGCTAATTTCCCACACAGCTGGGTTCACCTGGGTGTCCAGAAGCTCTGGACTCACTTCCCCAAGAGCTTGTTTCTCAGCATAGCACTGTCGGGACAATTGATGAATTACAAAGTCAATTGTAAGAACTAGTAGAGCATCATGCAAGTAATAAAAGTGTCAATTAGACTTAGTTTATAACCTGTGGAAGGAGAAAGATCCGCTTTCCACAATCAGAGATGAGGACATTATATGGTATGTTGTTCTCTTGAAGGCAAATGCAGGCATCAGAGACAGCGTCGGACAAGTCCTGAAGAGTGTAACCACCCTCAAAGACAAGACCCTTGACCGGATAGTTTGAAAGCTCTGAGATGATCACTTCGTCCTTCAAAGTGGTTATCTTCTTAGTGGGAGCTTTCTCAATTGGAAAGGGCACAGCCAAGTAGTAAGCCTGCGACGATCAGAATAGTTAAGTCACCTAAACCATAACTACATCTAACAGATAGATATTATGCACAAAACTGGGCTGTGAGTACCTGGAAGTGAAGGTGATTGATTGTAGCAAATGCACCCAAACTGTTATAACCCAATCTGAAATAAGGATTCCCAGCTTCAACTGCCATATACAGCGCAAGTAAGAAGCTCTCACGGTCAATCCTCTGGGGCAAGCACTCAAGGATTCGAGGGATCAACAGAACATGCCCGTATTCAATAGGACTGACCTGTTATATTGTATGCCAACAATGTTAATTCTTACGAGCCTAACACTCTTGCTCTGTTAGTTATTCTGTACTTTGAATAAGTAGAACTAACATACATTTATGGCAACAACACTTGGAGCATTCTCAACATCAATGGGAGCATTCGGGTAGAACTGAACTTCACCATCTTCACTTGCTTCAAACTGAAAGAGAACCTCTTCTTGCCCAACCTTGGTGAAGTTGAACTTGTTCCCATCAAAGGGCTGGAGAACCTTATCAACACGGAATTCAGTTGGCCTCTTCTTGAGGTGGCGGCCTTCATTCAGTTGAGCGATGAAGCCATATTCACCAGGAATCACCTAAACAACGATAAACGTAGAATATTTTCATGGTCCTAACAACCCAAATACCCAATTAACCATAAAATTCCAGCTTATGTGCAGGCAAACAATTTAAGCAAGGAAATAAGAAAGAAGTCGAAATTAGACCTTAGTTTCGCAAGCAGTAACATCATAGCGAAAGAGCCCTCTTTGCATACGATCTTCCCACTACCATAAAACCATAAAGCACCTTTTAACCTCACTATTTGTATAAACCAAAACCCAGTTCCTAACCATCGCAATGATCTTAATCTTATTTGTAAACTGTAATAGCAAAATTTACCTCCCCAAGAATGAGTGAGTCGAGAAAAGCAACAGCGGGTTCGTTGTCCTCAATTGCAAGCACATCTTTTGCACCATCAATCTTATCCAGCTTCTTGAAAGCATATAAAGGAAGCTTTGCTCCTATAAACCAAAACCCAGTTCCAGTTAAACCTCATTCTTCAAACAAACAAGGTCACAGAGTAAATTTAACGAATACCTGGAATGCAGCAGCTTCTAAGGCAGTTCTTTCCACATCCATCCTTACGGCGAGCAGTCTCTTCCGTCTCATCCTTCTGGTGATTCGAAACAACAGTGGGAACCCTCTTAATCCTGAGCATCATCTTGCTACTACTTCTTTCTTACCAGCAATTTATTCTTACGAGCGATTTAAATAAGCTTTTTTTGGATAATTTTTCGTTTTTTTCTTAATAGACTAAAAGCTAGCTAATACTAATTACTGAAACTCTAAAAGACAAGACCACCACCAGCAAGGAAGAGGAGATCGGAAGGACTACCGCCTTCAGAAGGCAAAGCTCCACGCCCACCGTGCGGCGAAGGGTTGCTCTCGGTCACACAACTCTTACGTCGTACAGTTCGGGCATGAATAAGAAGCGGGTAAACTCTGTGTATAGCCGTGATGTCCACAATTTGTCTAACCAGGGTATTACCCCCAAGGAAACGAAAAACCCACAATTCAAAAACACCTGTAAACTAATTTAACCAAACACCCAACCTCTTTAGCTTCAAATTTAGTGATGAAACACAGAAGGGAAAACCCAAAGTTAAAAACTTTTTTTTCTCTGATTTTCTTGGTGAGAGAAGGAAGGAAAATAAGAGGAGATATATAGATAAGAGGGGAGTGAAGGAGAAGGCAAATTGGGGGTAGTTTTTTGGAAGGATTGAAGGTATACCGTTTGTGAGAAGCAGGCGCTATACCATAAAGTAAGGAAAGCCGGTGGCCCCTGTGATATCTTCAGTGTTAGCTTTTTTTGGTGGGCTCAAAGACAATTACTTGACACGAACACGAAAAGGAAAGGAAAGAGAAATAGAAAGAGACTGAATATGTTTCACGTTGTTGTTGTTTTCTTTCTTCTTCTTCTTTTCCTACTTTATCCGTACGACACACGGCTCAAAGGGAGGATTAGCGGTTGCCGGGAGTTGGAACCCACTCCGACCGTATGGATCGGAAGGGAAGGATACTAGGATAGAGGCCCCGGTGGCCGTCCGGATGCAACTATTGAAACATTACCGAGAATGTAAACAAAAGTTAAATATCGTAAGAAAGTATTCACAACGTAAATGAGATATTTAAATTTAATTCGTGGATTAAAAACATAAAAGTCAATAAAATTATAGATTAGGTTTATTTTATTTATCAACGTAATGTTGTCAAATTTAATTTAAAAAATAAAAAATACTCAAAGGCAAAGATAAACTTATTTAAAAAAAATAAAAGATAACGTATTATAAAATTATTTTTATTAAAATTATCTTTTAAAAGAATAACGATGTATTTTAATATTATTATATTATTATCAATTAAATAAAATCTTAGAAATTGTGTTCCGACAAAATACATACCTTTTAACGTGTGATCTCCTACCCCCAACTGATGGTGGGATTAAAATTGTGCGCTGGTGATGTAATGAGCATGACGTTGTGGATCCTATGACCGTGTTGTTTATCCTTTTCTGCGCAATTTCTCCCTCCTGGCTCCTTTTCTTTTTTGTCCAACAGGGTCTGCCTCTCAATTAGTATTTCAACTATTTACGGTAGATGGCAAAATAAATAATATAAAAAAATATATTTCCTACATTTTGTAAAGAAGTCCCCACGCCACACATTGAGTGGATAGCTTTTTCTTTAAGAATTAAGAGTAAAAAACTGATCCTCTTGACTCAGATATTTGTGTACTGCTCACGAATGCACAGGATTTCACACCATCACACGGACAGTGGAAATTTCCTCACATTTACGTGTACCAAACAATATAGAATTACTTGAAAAAATGACTAGAGTTTTTATTTTAGATTAGTAAAGTATATAATTATTTAGATAAATATTGATTTAATCCGAAAATTATCTAATATGAAGATAATTGAGTTGGAATTAATCGAATCAAAAGTCAATCAAATTAAAATTTAATCAATCAGACATCGCAATCCAATATCCGTATCAAAATTGTAACGACCCGAACTCTCGGTTTAGTGTGTCGGGTTAACCCGTTACGTTGGGCCTCGGGTTTAGGCTCGGGTTTGCGTGGTTTGGGCCTTGTTGGGCCATAGACTTATTGGGCTTGAGTGGTTTAGGCCTTAAGAGTTTAAGATGGGGGCATTCCGGTAAATGCTAAATGGGATGAAAGTGAGGGGAAGGGGGGTTTTATTTCTCTACAGAGGGTGATCTCACCTTTCCTTCTCTCCTATTCCCTTCACCATCTTCTTTGAGCTAGGAAAAAGGAAGAGGAAAAGGTGCAATCTTTGTTGGATTGCTGTGGATTCTCGTTTTGTGTTAGAAGGATAAGTTGCAGAGGGGTTTGGGATCTTTAAAAAGAGGTAAGGAAGTGTTGTTTTGGTGGAGGTAAGGTTTTGAGGAAGGTTTAAGGTCCAACCCGAGTTTTGGGTTTTGAGGAGTTCTTTCTTCGTTTTGAGCAAGTTTTCAGTTTTAGAACCTTTCTAAGCTTAGTTTAATGGATGGTTTAAACTCTTCTTGTAGAGAAGGAGGTTGGAGCTTCTTCCCATAGGAGTGGCAAGGAGAAAGCTTCAAGAGTGGTTTGAGAACGTTTTGCTGCTGTTTTGCTAAGAGGTTGGTACTCCCAACTCTTCTAACTATCTTGCATATCATGGTAGAAGCATCCATATAGGTTTGATGCATGTGTGTGCTTGGTTTGAGCTTGGTATGTGTTAATGGTGAAATCCGTATTGATATGATTAAGAGTTGGAAATTGGTGTTAAAACACTTTAAACATCATTAATATTGAGTAGGAACACTTTAGGGTTGATTAGGTTGAGTTTGGGGTTGAAAATCTAGTAATTTTAAGTGTAAAACCGTCCTTAATGCAGGGGGTATCGATACATCGATACTCGGGCTACCGATATCGATACCGGTGAGTGTATTTTGGCTTGTTGCCCAGGGGTATCGAACCATGCTTCGATACCGGGGGTCTCCAAAAACTTTTGGTATCGATACATGTTTCGATACAGTCTTCTTTCTTTTGTTGACTTTGACTTTGGTCAAGGGGTATCGATACTGGTATCGATACCTCTGTGTTTCGATACCCTCTTTGGGTGGGTTTCGATACAAGGTGTTTCGATACCCTACTTAAGGGTATTGATACCCCTGTGTGTTTTGGCTAAGTTGGGTAGAATTTAAGGCTTCGGTGACCTTAATAAATAATTACTCTATTCTAAAGGCTATAGAATGAATTATCGAACTAAAATTGATAATCATAACCCCGAAAGACTTAAGTATGATATGAATTTATATGTTTTGTTGTGATAGATCCTAGGTGGATCGTTTGTGTGATTGAGTCTTTTGTGTTGGAAATCTGTATATCCATAAGTGTGTCAACACGTTAAAGGCCATTCGATGTAACATGTCGGGTGATGATTGAAGACTTTTATTCTGAGTGTTGGGCGGCCTCACTCGAAGATGTTCGATGTAACATTCCGAGCATAGGGTTGGTTGGGCGGCCTCCACCCTTTTCCGAACGTTGGGCGGCCTCGTTCGAAGATGTCCGATGTAACATTTCGGGCATAGGATTTGAGGGCGGCCTCAATCCTGAGTGTAGGATCCCGATGCTGTGTGGACGCAGGCCTCGCTCTTGTGTGTTGACTTATATGTTTGTATATGTTGTGTGCGATAGTATACATTCATTTATGCCATGTGTAGGCAAGCATGCTAGACCTTTATACCATGCATGTGATTTATATGCCATGCTTTACTGCTTTGATATGCATGATGTTGGCCGAGTTTGACGTATCCACTGAGCTTGTGTGGCTCAGCGTTCGAAATCTGTTTTCGTGCGTAGGTTAGGTGGAGCGGGATTTATGAAGCACCATCAAGGTTTGGACTTTCAGCATCGACCGTGTTGTCAGAGTACAGTTATTAGATGTAGTGGACTTAGTACTATGTCGAACCCTATATGTATTGTAACTCTGTTATTTTATTTGGGTCGAATGTTTTAAAACAGTCTGTAATTTATTTTGGAGCTCCGTTATACTTGAATTATTTTGGGCTTGTTTTAAATTTAAGTGGACTATGTAATTGGTTTTGGACTTACATGATTTTGTTATTGGGCTTTTAAAACGAAATTTTGAAATATGGGTTTTGGTCCGGAGGCCCATTGTGACATCCGGGTCGGGTGTTACAAAAATTATCATAAACATAAACTTAAATCAAGTCAAAATCGAATAAAACCTAAACTAAATATAATCAGACCCAAAAAACTCAAACCGAAATAACTTGAACTATATGATCCGTTTGCTACCTAATTTAGTTTGCACAAATATGTTCCATTTATAGTTAACAATTACCTTTAGTTATAGTTAATGATTTACTATTTTTTTTCTTTTACAAGATTATATTTTTTTTTATGGACTCAAATTGAAAATCGACCAATCTAATATGGACTCAAATAGAAAACTAGATAATGTGATCTTGACCTAAATAAAAAATCAATTGATTCAATATTGATTCGATTTGATACCTAACTTAACCTGAAAAAACATAAATTTAAATTAAATTTAAATCAAATTTGATTCAACATAAATCGAATATAAACTAAAAGCAACCCAAATCAAAAAATTAATCCAATCTAAAATAATTTAATTGATCTCGATCAGAACGACCTGATGAGAGAGTGCTTTTGATGGACTGGATTTGGGCCATACTCATAACCTCGTATTAGATGTTTAAAGGCCCAAAAGAAATATTGGGAGTTGGGACAAAGTTGCCTCGGCTCATATGGTTAATGGGTATTCAATAAAATCTAATATAATTCATTTAGAAAAATTTGTGGATTTCCCCTATTTTTATCCATTTTAAAATGTATCTTTATATATTAATGAAAAACATCAATTTTCAAGCAATTTTTTTAGAAAGGAAAAATTATAATATACATGAAGACATTAAATTATATGAGACAAATAATATTTATATATAATTTAACTCAAAATTAATACATATCTTAAGGTCCACTCATAATAAAAAAAATTAAATTTAAATTTAATATTTTTTTAAAAATAAAAAAATATTTACATGTGATAAGATATGGTATTTTACCTTTGCATCTATCCCTATAACTGATATTTTATCTCTACTATATTATAGTTTAAAAAATTGTATGTCTCTTAATATGTTTTTCATTATGTTTTTATCTTAAAAATTAAGTTTAGAGTTTAACAGTTAAATATGTCAGAGAAGAGTTTTGGAAAAAATTCATGGATTTTATCAAAAATTATTTTAATTTGTCTCGCTCTTCCAAATCTTTTATATCATATCATGTTATGTTATTACAATTATCTTCGGTTTATGACATATACCCTGCATTTTTTTCTCTCATTTTCCTGCTTGCCAAGCATGTTTTGATGATCCTCTACTGTTTTCTTCACTTGTTTCATCCTGTTGTCTTAAAATATTTTTATCATTTCAGATGTTTGCTCAAAATGTTGGTATCCCCTTTGGTTTACTTTAGATTTATCGTTGCTGGGCAGGCAGGTTTAAGAATTAATGAGCCCAACATGGGACTTATTGAGGAGGAAAGTGGTGGTGTCCAGTGTCGCAGATGATTAGGATTTGGGTGGGTGGGTTATTTTTAATATTTTGGTCGGGTTGGACTGTCTCAGTGCATGGAAAGTATATGGTTAGATGAAATCGACTCATCAATTATTTATAGTCTTATTAAATAATTATTTTATTTTTAAATTAATTTTTATATGTAAGTAAAGTTGAAAATATTGATAGGCCTGGCGAGGTTGCATGGGCGATAGCTCGATTGAGGGGTAAGTCGTCTGGAGTCCTTATTCAAAGACTTGTATGACAAGTTTTTTATATTTGATCTGGGAGGAACGTAATAGGATATCTTTCGAGGGTCTTAAAGAACCGTCTTTAAGATTTTTGATTGTATAAAGAGTATTATAAGAATTCGATTACAGCATAGAAATGTTAGGTCGCAAAGCTTATAAAAAAGATTGAAATAACATTAGAATAGGTAAATGTTCTTGTATGAATCATGAATGATATAGTAAGTCAGATTTATCTAATAATTTTTTTGTGTAGACCAGTTTCACTGGTATGAGCTTGTTTGTCTTGATTGGTTCTTATATGTTTCGAGTGTCATCAAGTTTGGGTCATAGTTCCTTTTCAAAACTATTAACTTTAAACCATAAACTCTAAAGTTAACCTCAAATTATAAATTCTAAACCTTAAAAATCCTAATTTATAAATAAAAATTCTAAACTCAAAATCATAAATAACAAATCAACCTTAAAACTTAAATTCTAAACTTTTAATCTTAAATTATGAATCATAAACCCTAAATCTTGAGAGATTATACGGTGAACCCTGTTCACCACGTCATTCATGGTCCAAGCAATCAGGACCGTTGATCTTTAAATAACCACTTAATAACTACCCACTCACTAAGTCCATGTAGGAAAGAGGTGATGATTCACGTGGAAAAAAATTAAGATCAACAGTCCTGATTGCTTGGGACCATAGATGACGTAATGAACAAGGTTCACTATATAATTTTTCCTAAATCTTAAATAAATGCACGAAGTTAACACAAATAAGATACCAAAACTAATATACAAAATTATGGGAAAATTAATCATCAACAATTATTCATAGCATATATATCCCCTCCATGATACTTTAAATTAAAAAAAAACACGTAAAGTATAATATTTTAGTAAATATTAAAAATGCATAACGTGCATATTATTTTTCTTCCAAATCCAAAGTTAGTTAGGGTTAAAAAAAAATCATAATATGCTTAAAAATCACAATCAAAGAATCAAGAAGTTCAAAGAAAATGAAGAACCAACGACCAGATAATAATAAAAAAATGAACATAGTTGTACTACGAATTGTTCTTACACAACATAATTCAGCAATGCAGCTGAGGTTTCCCTGTCAGTCGTTAAGAAATAAGCACGTACCGGAAAAACCCAAAACCCAAAATATAATAATGATGATTGGAGATTAAACAAAACAAAAAATACCCATTTTTCTCAATATTTAGTTTAGTTTTTTTGTCTAAGAAAGTCATTACTATTTTTCTTTGCAGGTTGAAAGAAGATGAAGGAAGCAATAAGGATTAGGCTGGCGAATTGGGCAGCTTTAGCTATCTGTTCAATGCTGATTTTTCTGGTTTATGCTGCGCTTTTTCAACCTAATGACAACGTTTTTGATTCTTGTAACAATCTTTCTTAGAAATCTAACCATTTTTCTTCTCATATATATAAAGTTGATTGACTTGAAACTCTATGGAAATGAAGGGGGATACAGTTTATCAAATTCAAGCTGTAATCTCAGCAGTGAAAGGATTGAAACTGATGCTGTTGATCCTCAAGAATTTCTATTAAGGAGGCTTGTTAGAGGTTCATCTCTTCACCTGTTTCAACTTTTACCATACATTACATGCAAAATTCACTATATACGTAGAAGGATCCGTTTAGGGTAAAAGTTTTTAAGATTTAATATAAATTTATATGAATGGTGATTAATATGAAACAGGAGACGATCGAGTTGAGTTGGACTCTGTTGGATTTTCATGTCACACAGATGTTCATTCAGAAGTATGCGTTGAAAACAAACCAGCAAGGATTTTCAACAAAGGGCTGACAGTTTATGTGCCATACGATCATCAATCTCAACTTCAAGTCAAGAGAATTGTTAAGCCATACGCAAGGCAGCAAGATGAAACTGCCATGAGAGTGGTCTCACCAGTTCAGATTCTTCACGGGGACAACACCATTAATCCACCACCAGCCTGCAATTTCACCCACAATGTCACAGCTGTTGTTTTCTCTTCGAGAGGCTTCGCCGGCAACGTTTTTCATGAGTTCAATGAGATTATCATCCCCTTGTTCATCACCACCCGCCATTTTAGATCAAGGGTTAAGTTTGTAATCACGGATTACCAGCATTGGTGGGTCCAGAAGTACAACAGGGTTCTGTCCCACTTGTCTGAATATGATGTTATAAATCCTGATGATGGGAGTGTTCATTGCTTTCCAGGGGCGGTTGTAGGGCTTAAATATCATGACCATCTAGGCCTCAACATTACTGACATTCCAGGGGGTTATTCCATGTTTGATTTCAGGCAGTTCTTGAAAGAATCATATAGCCTGAAAACAATCCATGTGTCCAAGATTCGGAAGCCGGTGTTGATGCTTATATCTCGCCGCAACACGAGGCGGTTTTTGAACGAAGATGAAATAGTTGAGATGATGGAGAGAGTAGGCTTTCATGTCATACGGGTGGAACCTGGGAGGATGTCGAACTTGGACGAGTTTGCCGAGGTGGTGAACTCTTGTAGTGTCATGGTTGGAGCCCATGGTGCAGGGCTAACAAATGAGATATTCTTGCCCAATGGTGCAGTGATGGTCCAAGTGGTGCCATTGGCATGTGATTGGGTGGCAACCTACCTCTATGGTGAACCAGGAAAGGCAATGGGGGTCCGGTACTTGGAGTACAAGATTGAACCAGAGGAAAGTTCGTTGTTCGACAAATACGGAAAAGATCACCCTGTGATTACTGATCCAAATTCTGTGACCTCTAAGGGATATGCTGCATACAGGACGGTGTATGTTGAAGGCCAAGATCTAAAGATCAATGTAGAGAGATTTAAGAAGACCCTTATTGAAGCTAAGCAAATTATTGAAACCTCGATTCCCTTTAATCGATGAATGTCCATTTGATCATCTTCGAGATACAGCAACAGATACGGCTTGTACAATTCATTTCATTTCAAGATTAAAGTTCTTAATTACCGATTTCAAGCTTTGGTTATGGTTTAAAAGTAGGCCCTGTTTAGTTATGATTCTACAAAAATACAACAGGGTTCTTGTTTGGTTATGCAATATTGCAGATATATTGTGGATAATAGTGATCATACACCATGTTTTTTGAAATCTTCATTTAGTATTATGAAGTAACATGAAAATGCTTGAATAAAACTTAATCCAACTCTTAAACCCGAGTCCGAATAATAATATCAAGTTCGGAAATCCTTTGTTCATCTATGTAGGGACGTTAAAGGTTGCAAAACTCTATGATTTCAGTTGTTATTAATCACCAAATAGGGTCTCCCCACAAGCAGATTGAAAGATGGATAAACAACCGAGAAGGCTTGTGAATTGTGCAGCTTTAGCTACCTGTTTCGTGTCAATTGTTCTGGTTTATGCTACATTTTTCAATCTAATGACACCACATTTGAATCATGTAATCATCTTTCTTAACAATTCAATCATTTTTACTAGTTTTGTTCATATGAAATTTCGGGAGATGAAGAGGGATACAGGTTATCATATTCAAGAAGCAATATCAGAAGTGAAAATTTCAATACTGATGTTCATTCCCAAGAGCTTCTTTTCATTTCTTCCATTTTTTTCTATTGCATTGAATATAAATTCTGTATATATTTCATTGAATGGAACAGGAGATGATCATGTTCGGTTCGATTCGTTGGATTTTCGTGCCACATCGATGATCTATGCGTTGTGAATAAACCTGTAAGGATTTACGACAAAGGGTTAACAGTTTATGTGCTGTATGATCATCAACTTCTAGTGAAGAGAATTGTTAAGCCATATGCAAGGAGGGTAGACGAAACTGCCATGGTAAGAGTCTGGCAGTTTCAGATTCTACATAGGAACAGCACATTAATCCACGACCGGCCTGCGATCTTAGACACAATGTCACAGTTGTTGTCTTTGCGAACAAAGGCTTCACAGGCAATGTTTTTCAAGAGTTCAATAAGATTAGTATTCCTTTGTTCATCACTACCCGACATTTTCGGTGGAGATTGAAGTTCGTGGTCACTGATTTTGAAAAGTACAGCAGGGTTATCTCTCAAGTATCTGCTTATAATGTTATAAATCCTGATGACAGGAGTGTTCATTGTTTTCCAGGGGCTGTTATAGGACTTGAATATCATGACAATCTAGCCCTAAAGAATGCTGAGAGTCCAGGGCCAGGGGGTGATTTCATGTTGAATTTCAGGAAGTTCTTGAGAGAATTGAAAGCAAACCACGTGTACGACCTTCGAAAGCAAACGTTGTTGCTTATATATTATATATTTTATGTTTTAATAATTAATTTAAATTATTTTTAATTTAAAAATAAAAAATATTATATCAAAAACCTTAAACCCTAAACTCAAAGGCCTAAATATACTAAACCTTAAATCTTAAAACTCAAATCACTAAATCATAAACTCTAAACCGTAAAACAATAAAACCCTAGACCCTTAAAATCTTGAAATATAATCATAACCTTTAAACACTAAAATAGAAAAATTGAAACTCTAAAAAGTATAAACCTTAAACTTAAAACTCAAAATTAATTTAGGACGTATAATTCTAGGGTTTTAGGGTTTAGGGTTTATTATTTTAGGTTTAGGATTTTAGGGTTTAGATTTAGGGTTTATGGCTTAATATTTTTAGGGTTTAGAGATTGAATTTAGGGTTTTAAGATTTTATATTTTAGGATTTGGACTTTAATGTTTAGTGATTTAGGTTTTAGATTTTGGTTTTAGGGATTAGAGTTTAGGATTTTTTAATTTTTAAAATTAATTTAAATTAATATTTTATTCAATTATTTAAAAAATAAAATAAAATACATATAAAAAGTAATTTAATAAAAAAATTATTTTAAATAATTTATAATTATTTGTTTAATCCTTAATTTTTTTAATCAGTTTAATAGTGTTCAGCTGTATTTATCATTAACGATGTTCAACAGTATTTAACTTCCGTTATAGAATTTTTCTAATACAAAATATTTAAAATTAAAATATATATATAAAACTATAATAAAATTTAAATATAAAAGAATAAAAAATTAAATATTAATATCAAATTATACTATAGTATTATAAATAGTACAAATAAAATTTACATATAAATTCAAAAGATCTAATTAATTTGAACTCGTTAAAATAAGCTCGACTCAAAAAATTAAAAAAAATTAAATTATAAATATGATGACTTAAATCGAATATTTTTTTCTATTCGACTTGCTGAACGATCAAACCCTAAATAGAAGTTCTTCTTAAAAGGTTATATATTTTTTGGAACTTTCCAGTGAAGTTTTATTTCACAACGAATATAATTTTTTATTAAAAATTAAATAAAATCTCATAAAGAAATTAATCCTTGCAAAGAGATTCACAATGCTAAAAGACATTCCTAATAAAAACCAATACACCATATAAAACCAATGGATATAGAACCCAAAAAACCCAAAAGCACACAGTCTCGTAATAACGTGCATTATTTTATTTTAATCGAATAAATCAATTAAACTGAATTATTTTGATTAGTTTAATCGATTAATTTTAGGTAAATTTAGTTATTAATTATTTTTTAATAAATTTGATTATCAATTAATTTAGTTCAAAATCAGTTAATTAACCGAATTAACCAAAATTATTATATATTAAATATTATATATTGCATATATTTTTTTGATCATTTAACTTTTAAAAATTATAAAATGATCAGTAAATTTTTTATATATTATAAAATAGTCATTAATATTTTATTAAATTAACATTAAATGAAAGTTTAGTGATTAAAAAATTATTTTAGCATAATTTAGTGATCTATTATGTAATTTGTCCAATTTTATAACAAATTCTGGTTAGTTAAGAAATGACAGAATTAACTAAAATAATTTTAGTTCGGTTTATTTGGTTATAAATAATTCGGTTTAATTTACGGTTAAAATTTTTAATTAATTCGGTCATGGCTAATTTGGTTCGACCACCAACCGAATTAACCTAATGCACACCCTAGAATCTCGGAAACTTTACACAAATATAGTCTTTATTCCCCCTTGAAATATTGTACAATCTATTTTATTTTCCAAAATATTATATTTTAAATAATAATTTTAAAGATAATATTATTAGATATCGATTTTGAATAATAATTGAATTATATAAACAAACCCAAACATAATATCACACTATCCGTAAACAAGTTATTCGAATATGGTCATATAAAGATAATAATATCTTCTTTTTTATCGAGACCATAAATATGTTATTGGAATTATATTTATATAATTATTTTGTGCATGTTTATTTTTAATATATAAGATCATACGTCTTAAAAGAATAATATGTCTTGTTATTGGACTCATTATTGATATTTTATATTTATTTTCAGGTACTTTAAATTATTTAATTTCGTGTTTATTTATAATATAATGTTAATCTATTGAGGCCCATGTTTGAAGTAAATGGATTTATATTTCATATAAGAATATTAGGGTTCGTAGTTACGTGATATTCGTCCAATTTAATCTTACCTAATCCTATATGAAAAAGGATTTCCGACTTCCATCCAAAGTGGATTTCTTTTTATTTCTTTATATATAGGGTTTTGCCACACCACAAGTACTCTATCTCAGTTTTTGCTTTGTTTTCTCTATTTGATTCCGATCTTATAAATCCATGGAAGCTAACCTAGTTGAACAAGGACCGTACCCTTGGTTGTTATTCAGGGAGGGTAAAGATGGTAGAAACCAGATTTTCACCAAAAAACAGATGATCAGGCGAGGTGAGGATGGTACATATCAGGTTGTCTTCAGGAAGAAGATGCTCGCTGCAGGACAAGGCATAAACACGTTTCTGTCGTGTCGTATTCAGGGTTGGTTTTTTATATGGGAACATCAAGGTCGATGTTGTTTGTGGAATCCTGGTACTCGGGAATCGATAGGGTTACCATCACTTGTTTTCAAGTCTAAGAAAAACATAAATTCCTGCATTTTGTCATCGATTCCCAGTGATCCTGAAACTACGATCATAATATTTTTTATTATAGAGCCTTTGGTTATGTTCTGTAGAGTCGGAGATCAAACGTGGACTGAGCAGATTGTAACTGAGGGTGGTATACGTTGCCTTCGCAGTCCCATTTTCTGTAATAAAAAATTGTACGCCATAGCTTCGACCAGTAGCGGACAGAAACTGGTAGAGATTGAACAAAATTTTGGAGACCGCCGCCTTGCCTTCCACTTATACGGACCCCTTCCAACGCTTCAGTATTATACATGCTGTATCCGTTTTTATTTGGTGGAATCATGTGGCGAAATCTTCCTAATATGTTTAGTACACGGAGGAAAAGAGTTTCTGGAGGTAATTCACATTCAGGTTTTCAAATTCCATTTCTCGTTAATGGAATGGAGCGAAGTAGAAAGCGCTGGGGATAGAGTGTTTTTTGTGGACGGAAGATCTGCTTATTCTTTCCCAGCATTGAAGCCTGAAACGCAAGGGAATCACATATATTTCACTTTGAATGATAGAAGCATCTATTCATTCGACATGGAAGACAACACTGTGTCGGTTTCTTTACCTTTTCCAGATTTAAAATCACCATGGACCTCACCTCTTTGGGTAATGCCGGATTGTAGGTAAGATCATGTTAATAACCCCTTTTCTTTATTTCATATAGTATCTTCCAAGATGCAGCCTTTTAATATATATATTCTGAATATGTGTAGGTTAAGTCCTGTACTCGGAGAAACCAAACGAGAGTTAGATGAAGTGAAGGTGGAGATAAATCCTGAACAGATCAAAGATATGATGCCATACGTCGAATGCCCTGATGAAGAAGCACAAGAAACTGGCCGTTTATGCGAGCTTCCTTCGCATATGATTTACTCCATAGCATGCCGCCTTATGTTTCACGATTATATGAACTTTCGACTTCTTAATAGGACCTGCAGGTTCGCAGCCCCTGCAGATCATATAAAAGAGTTGGCAAGAAAGTCTCTATCTCCATGGCTTATATTTTGTAAGAAGGGAGAAGATAAATGCAAACTTATCGATCCACTGCGACAAGAAAGTTATCTATTGAGTAATCCTAATAAATCAGATGAAGTCAGAATATGTTACTCAAAACAAGGGTGGTGTTGTCAGCCACGTAAAAGAATTAGCCGTTGGGGTTAAATTTAAGTTGATTTTAATCATTTTAAATTCTGTTTATAGCCGTTATTATTGAAACGATGCGTTTAAGGGATTGAGGGTGAACTCCAGAACATTATCGTTTTGGTGAGAGGGGTTTTAATAGTCTGTTAGGGTTTCCTGAGCAATTATGCTGAGAAATGAATTAAGTTTTTCTTCTCTATTCTTCTCTCTCTTTTCCTCTTTTCTGCTCGAACTCTTCTCTACTGCCTCCATTTCCTTTCTGCTTTCAGGTGTTCGGAGTGATAGTGTGACAAAGGTATCAGAGCTTCATCGATCCAGATCAATGGTTGACAGGGTGTTGACGAGGAGTCAGGCGGCGCTGCTGGAAGCTCAGGGAGCTCAATCGCTTTCAACAGAGTCAGTCGAAGTTCCTCAGTGGCAGCAGGAAACCAATCGATTGCAGCAAGACATGAATCGAGAGTTTGCCCAAATGAGGACGGAGTTGGTGCAGATGAATGAAAACATCTCCAGTTTGAAGGTATCCATCCTGGCGGATCTTCAGACAATGATATCGGTGGCTATTTCGACGGCATTAGGGAAACAACCCATGACGGAACAGGCTGGGCAATCCAATGGGATAAACATTGCGGGGACAAGTGCGGCGGGAGCAAGTCAGCCACCTCCAGTAGTAGTGCAACCGCACCCGATTGGGGTTCAACCGAGTGGGGCTCCAGGGATTATGGGGGCTGGCCCAGGCATGCGGACAACTGGAGTGATCGAGGTGGATAACACCATGGTGAACAACGGAACTAACACTCAGGCCAGTAACTTTGCCTACAAGCTTATGTGCCCTCGGTTCGATGGGAATGATTTCAGAGGAAGGGTGGCCAAACTGGAGCAATACATGGAGGCCGAGTCAGTACCAGAGGAGATGAGAATCCATCTGGTGATGCTGCATCTCGAAGGGAAGGCCCTTCAGTGGCACCAGTTAATCACGAAGAACCATGGCGATTTGGGACAACTGCGTTGGGAGCAATACCTCAAGTTGCTCAGAGACAGATTCGCACCAGAAGGGTTTGATGATCCATTTGCGGATCTGGTGGCGCTCCGACAAGTGGAGTCGGTGGACAGATACTACGAGGAGTTTGTGATGTTGCTGAACCAGGTAAGCTTGCCTGACGAGTATGTTTTGAGTATATTCAAAAACCACCTGAGACTAGAAATTAGCCAGTTTTTGAAATTACTGCAACCTAAGTCCCTATCCGAGGCTTTCAATATGGCAAAACACTTAGAACAAATCTTCTGTCCTACCCCAGCTTATTCTAGAGGGTTAGGAACAGGGTCGAGATTTACTGCTCCTACGCCTTTGAGTATACCTGGGAGAGCACTTCCTAATTCGGTTAGAAGTATTGTGAGTGGCCCCAGCACTCCAGGGACCTCGTATGCTCCAAAACCACAGCCAGTGAATTCCAATGTGAATTCGAATGCCCCTGGATTTGTCAGGGGGGAACCTCGCCTGGAGGGAAGGGAGTTGGGAAGAAAATCTCCCCTGCTGAAATTGAAGATCGAAGGAAGAGGGGCCTGTGTTTTTGGTGCGCGGCCAAGTATACCCCTGGCCACAAGTGTGCCAAATCTCAGGTCTTTCAGATAGCTGTCGAAGGGGAGGAAGAAGGGGAGCAGGAGGTATTCTTAGATTGTGAGGAAACAGTGGAAGGAGTGGAGGGAAATGGACAAGAAAATAGTTCAGTCTTGTCCCTGCAGGCAATGTGGGGGGCAGCCCAGTGGGAAACTATGAGATTGCTGATATCATTGGGAGGGACCAAGTTAATAGCCTTGGTGGACTCTGGAAGCACTCATAACTTTGTAAGTTATGGGGTTACAAAGAGGCTGAATTTGGGAATTGAGAAGAGATGCAGTCTCAAAGTGACAGTGGCGGATGGAGGATGTTTGGAAACAATCGGGTGGTGTAAAGGATTAAGTTGGGAGACTCAAGGGTACACCTTTCAGACAGACTTTTTAGTATTACCCTTGAAAGGAAGTGATGTGGTGTTGGGTGTGCAGTGGTTATCCTCCTTGGGGTCCATCACCTGGGACTTTACCAATCTGTCCATGGACTTCCAATGGTAGGGACAACACGTGAGGATAGTGGGTGCTAAACCAAAACCAGTGACCTGTATAGGACCCACGAACTTGAGGAAGACACTGAAGAAAGGAGCAGGCCCGCACAACACTTGTTTCTTGTCACTAAAGGCTCAAGTGGAGGTGAAGTTGAATCAGGAAAAGGTCCCCACAGCTATGCAAGAATTGCTGACCAGGTACCAAGACATATTTGAGGAACCAGTGGGCTTGCCTCCAATTAGGGGCAAGGAGCATAGGATTCCTTTAAGGGAGGAGGGAACAATGGTCAAATTGAAACCATACCGATACCCTAGCCACCAGAAGGATGAGATCGAAAGGTTGGTGAAAGAGATGTTGAAGAATGGGGTAATTAGAGACAGTAATAGCTCATTTGCTTCTCCAGTAGTCATGGTAAAAAAGAAGGATGGCTCCTGGAGGATGTGTGTGGATTACCGCAAGCTGAATCAACTAACTGTCAAGGACAAATTTCCCATGCCTGTGATCGAAGAACTCTTGGATGAGTTAGGAAATGCTCAGGTGTTTTCAAAGCTGGATTTGAGATCCGGGTACCACCAGATCCGGATGTGGGAACCAGATATCCACAAAACAGCTTTTAGGACCCATGAGGGTCACTATGAGTATTTGGTGATGCCCTTTGGGCTCACCAATGCTCCAGCTTCCTTCCAAAACCTGATGAATCAGGTATTTAAGGGGATGTTGAGGAGGTTTGTATTAGTATTTTTGGATGATATACTAGTATATTCACCTTCCTGGGAAAGTCACTTAGCACATATGGAAGAGGTGTTCCAAATTTTGAGGAAAAACAGTTTATATGCTAAGTACAGTAAATGCAGTTCTGGGGCCAAAGAAGTAGAGTACTTGGGATATGTTATATCCCAAGGTAGTATGGCCATGGAAAGCTCAAAGGTACAATGTGTGAAGGATTGGCCAGTACCTACCTCTGTGAAGGAGCTCAAAGGCTTTCTTGGACTGTCGGGCTACTACAGGAGGTTTATTAGGGGATATGGTATCCTGGCTCGACCTCTAACAGATAGATTAAAAAAAAGGGCTTGGGGTTGGTCTGAACGAAAGCAGGATGCTTTTGAAACCTTGAAGGAGGCCATTAGTACAGCTCCTGTGTTGGCACTTCCAAACTTTCAGGAGGAATTCACAGTGGAAACTGATGCCTCGGCAGTGGGGGTGGGTGCAGTGCTGAGTCAAAACAAGAAGCCTTTGGCTTTCTTCAGCAAGGGACTGGGACTGAAGCACCAAAGTCTCTCCATTTATGATAAGGAGATGCTTGCCGTGCTCATGGCAGTAAAGAAATGGTTCACTTACCTGTTGGGAAGAAGGTTCAAAATTAAAACAGACCATGAGAGTCTGAAGTTTCTGAAGGATCAGCAAGCCATTACACCCTTTCAGCAAAGATGGGTAGTAAAAATGATGGGCTACGATTATGAAGTATGTTATAGACAGGGGATCCACAATAGAGTAGCGGACACCCTATCCAGAAACCCTCAATTTGGGGAATGTGCCACCATACAGGCCAGTAATGTGACCACTAATCTGCTGGACAGAATTAGGGAGACTTGGGGGAAGGATAAAAGGCTCCAAAAGATAATACAAGAGCTGGAGGCAGGGAGTACTAAATACTCCAAATACTCTTGGGACAACCAAATTCTGAGGAGGAAAGGGAAGTTGGTGGTGGGAGAAGATGGAGATTTGAGGAGAGAATTATGTGACTATTTTCATGGAAGTCCAACAGGAGGGCATTCTGGAGCCCATGCTACCACAAAAAGGGCAACTGCAGTGATGTATTAGAAAGGAATGAGACGTGATATTAAAAATTTGGTAAGGGAGTGTGGAACCTGTCAGAAGAATAAAGGGGACTTGCATCATCCGAGAGGGTTACTCCAGCCCCTACCAATACCAGAACAGATATGGACTGCCATTAGCATGGACTTTGTGGAAGGACTTCCCATGTCTAAGGGTAAGAATGTGGTGATGGTGGTGGTAGATCGGCTCAGCAAGTATGCTCATTTTGTGGCAATGTATCATCCATTTTCAGCTAGTGAGGTGGCTCAACATTTTATGGAGAACATATTTAAATTACATGGAATGCCAGAATCTATAGTTTCTGATCGGGATCGAGTTTTTATGAGTACATTTTGGTAGGAGTTATTCAAAAAGATGGGGGTGAACTTGACTCCTTCTTCAGCATATCATCCTCAGACAGACGGACAAACGGAGCGTGTGAATCAATGTCTTGAGACATATCTGCGTTGCATGTCAGGGGAGAGGCCTCGAGAATGGAGTAGCTGAGTGGTGGTACAACACTTCCTACCACTCAGCTATACACACCACTTCATATTCCGCAGTATATGGGCAGGAACCACCCATACACCTATCATATGTGCCTGGGGATTCCAAAGTGTTGGCAGTGGACAGGGGGTTGCAACAGAGAGAGGCAACAATCAAAATGTTGAAGTTTCATCTGCAGAGGGCTCAGGTCAGGATGAAGCAACAGGCTGATAGGGGCAGAACTGAGTGTGAACTCAAGGTAGGGGACTTGGTCTATCTTAAACTTCAACCGTATAGGCAGCAGACGGTGCAAGTAAGAAACTGTCAGAAGTTAGCCCCTAAATGGTTCGGACCATACCCAATAATCGAAAGGATCGGGCAGGTGGCTTACAAATTGCAACTTCCAGTAGGTTCCAAGGTTCATCCAGTGTTTCACGTGTCTCAGCTGAAGCCACACATTGGAGCAGCACCTTATCAAAGTGAACTACCAGTGATTGGGGAAGATGGAGCCATAGCGAAAGAACCTGCTAAGGTTTTGGACAGAAGAATTGTGAAGAGAGGAAACAGGGCGATCACAGAAGTTCTGGTAGAATGGGCGAACTCCTTTCCAGAAGATGCTACTTGGGAGAGTTTGTATCAATTACAACAGAGGTTTCCAAGCTTTAATCCTTGAGGTCAAGGATGGATACAAGAGGGGAGTATTGTCAGCCACGTAAAAGAATTAGCCGTTGGGGTTAAATTTAAGTTGATTTTAATTATTTTAAATTCTGTTTATAGCCGTTATTATTGAAACGATGCGTTTAAGGGATTGAGGGTGAACTCCAGAACGTTGTCGTTTTGGTGAGAGGGGTTTTAATAGCCTGTTAGGGTTTCCTGAGCAGTTATGCTGAGAAATGAATTAAGTTTTTCTTCTCTATTCTTCTCTCTCTCTTTTTCCTTTTTCTGCTCGAACTCTTTTCTATTGTCTCCATTTCCTTTTTGCTTTCAGGTGTTCGGAGTGATAGTGTGACGGGTGTTTAATGATACAAGGAGATGATACCATTTATCTTTGGAATCCTCTTACAAAGAAAATCATTCCACTTCCGGAGTCACCTCATGGACCCCAATGCGCTTACGGAATTATAGGCTGCGAGTTCTTATCCTCGCCGGATTCTTCTAATTGTGTTCTTATTTTGGTTTGTGATCTCCAGGCCTATATATCCTTCGATCACATAAATATTGAGCTCCAGACTTGGGAACAAGATTCTGCATTTGATTATATGGAACTAAAAGTGACCGAACGCTCTAATCCAGTTTTGTGTAACGGATATGTATCCTTTCTTGATTTAAAAGGAACCTTATCCGTGTTTAATCCAGATGATTCTGTCTTGGGAATTGAAAGTCCTTGCAGTTCATTTCATCAGAGCTTTCTTTTGGAAGCAAATAACAAGCTTTTGGCTGTGTTTTTGGGTTTCATGGGAAAATGGCTCAAGGTGTTTGAGTTTGATTTCTCCAATTCAGTCTGGATCGAAGTTGATACCGTGGGCAACAAGACGCTCTATGTTAGTCGTATCTCGTCTTTCGCTACAGCAGCAACAAGAGAAGAGATGAAGAACGTAGTTTGTGTCCCCAGATTCTACGATAATAGCTTGGTATATTATTCTCTTACCTCACGAAAGTGGCATTGCTATGGTTCAAATGAAGTTCTTGAAGATTTGTACAACACGAAAGAATATTTATACAGTGGTTGTATTAACTACAGCTAAAGCTGGTAGTAGTGACATTAGGCTACAACTATGTTATTGTACAAGATTTCTTATTTTTGTTTTTAGTTCTATTCACATGTTTAAAAACAAAATGATATAAACAGTTAATTTTTAAATGATTGATCATGAATGAACACTGCATCTGAATTGTATCATTACTAAAAAGGCTACTAATTTTGAATATGTAATCAATACTTTAAATTCACCTAAAAAATTTGGATTTCAGGAACTTTTATTACACAATGAACCTAATAGGTGCATTTCAGAAACTTTTAATTGATTTGTTTAAATTATGATAATATGTTAAAAAAGTCACACACATATAATTCAATTAATATATATATATTTAAATACATTTTTAATTAATTTGATTTTAATTTTATTTTTATAAACTATAATTTTCCAAATATGCTTTGATTAATTTACTTTTACTTTTTTTTAAAACACCTTTAATTATTTTGGTTTTATTTTTATATTTTACTTAATTTATATTAAAATTTATATTTTATTCGTCCTATGTGAACATAAAAGATTCTTATCATAATCGGAATATTCATAGAATTATGCTTTATAATAGGATAATGTTGTAATTAGGCAATTGATATAAATCATAGTGATCGTAGGATGTAATAAGACTCAACTATAAATATAGATCTTTTCATCTCACTTTGCATTTAATTGAGTAATATAAAACATTCACTCTAAATCATTTGAATTTTTTTTTCGTTCTTTTAGAGTTTTTTTTTATAAATTTCTAAAATTAGATTTTATACTTATTTAATTGTTGTCTTTAAAACTCAATTAAAATCGTACGAATTAACTAATTAAAAAATTATAATTTTTTAATATTTCTTAATTGTGTATTTAAGATTTATTTGTAATCAGGTATTTAATTTTAAATAATTACATAATATCGCATCAACAATATTAATTATGATAATTTAATAATTATTAAAAAATAATAAAAATAACTTAAATCAATAAAATAAATTATATTATTTTAAAATAACTAACTAAAATTAAATGATAATAAAATAAATTTATATAAAAACTGTTAACTATTAACACCCATATCTATATATTTAATTTAATAGTTAATTACTTATAAAATAATCTGTTTAGAGACATTCGTTCGGAAGCAAAACAGCCTTGACCGTAGCTATTCATTACTATCAAAACTCTGGTTGTTGCCATGTAAAGGAATTCCGGCCATCGTTTCCGCTGTCACCGTTATTCGGTTGACGGAGTTATAATGCCGTGCTCCAATATTTAGTGCATTTTAACTCATCTGATACAGAGTAACCATTTATATCGTATATCTCTCGCGACAACATTAATAAAATGGAGAAAATTCAAACAAGAGCACGTAAAATATAAAATCTCAAAATAGGTTGTTCATGAAACTTTGTATTAAGGCAAAACCAAAGATTCATGTCTTTTCTGAACTGTAAAACTTGAACTCAAACCCCCCATATGGTTCAAAATTGGCCTCCGGCAATTCCGGAACCCATTAAAGGGTGAATCGATAAATTAAACCCTACAAAACTCCAGGCATTTATTTTTCTTGTTTATGATGCCACGAGGTATTCCATCGATCGTTTATGAGTGCAAGAAAACCATGAGATATCCGAGCAGTTGCAATTAGGCTTAGGGCTTTCATACATCCAGTAGCAGCCTACGAGGATGTTCCACGACATCTTTGATACGACGCAAAAAGAAGACAGCCTCTCTTCCATCAATCAACCTATGGTCATAGGTGAGTGCAATGTACATCATTGGTCTTGGGACTACATTACCTCCAACAATCATTGGTCGGGACACGATTGAGTGCATACCAAAATAGCCGACTGCCAAAAAAAATATTTAATCATGTAAGGATCTCCTGGTTCAAAGCAATACGAGTAAGTCACAACCATATGGAACTCTTACAAGCATGTGTAAGTGTATGCATATTCTGTTTATAACCACTGACCTGAGGAGGGTTGATAATAGGGGTACTCAACAGACTTCCATAAACACCACCGTTAGATATTGTAAATGAGCCTCCGGCCATTTCATCAATTGATATGGTCCCATCAGTTGCCTTCTTTGCAAGGCTATTGATCGTCTTCTCTATCTCGGCAAAATTCATCTTTTCAGCATTACGAACAACCGGAACAACAAGCCCCTGGCAGAAAAACAAAAGAACAAAAAGTTCAACATAGAAACATGAAACACATTTTTTTTTACTTTCAGTGTCTATGCCGTGATGAGGTTCATCCATTCATTTATGAACACTAGGCTATACGATTGGCAACCTTTTTCTTGACTAAAAGCTATACGATTGGCAACTTTCAAGTTAGAAAAAAGAATTGTATAATCTTCTAGATTTCTCATTTTTCATGAAATAAATAAAGCAACTTCAGCTCTAAGTTCACACGAAATTCAGTTCAAATACATTTAAATAAACAGTTTACATGTTTACATTTAAATAATATAAACAAAATGATATAAACAGTTTACATTTAAATAATTGATTATGAATGAACACTGCATCTGAATTTTATCATTACTAAAAAGGCTATCAATTTTGAATATGTAGTCATCACTTCAAATTCATCTAGAAAATTTGGATTTCAAGAACTTTTATTACCTAATGAACCTAACAGGTGCATTTCAGGAACTTTTAGTTGATTTGTTTAAATTATGATAATATGTTAAAAAAGCCACACACATATATAAATCAATTAATATATATTTTTAAATACATTTTTAATTAATTTGATTTTAATTTTATTTTTATAAACTATAATTTTCCAAATATGCCTTTGATTAATTTACTTTTACTTTTTTTTAAAACACCTTTAATTATTTTCGTTTTATTTTTATATTTTACTTAATTATATTAAAATTTATATTTTATTTGTCCTATGTGAACATAAAAGATTCTTGTCATAGTTAACCGGAATATTCATAGAATTATGCTTTATAATAGGATAATGTTATAATTAGGCAATTGATTCATAGTGATCGTAAGATATAATAAGACTCAACTATAAATAAAGACCTTTCCATCTCACTTTGTAATTAATTGAGTAGTATAAAACATTCACCATAAATTATCAATATTCTTGTTTTATTATTTTTTGTGTTCTTTTAGAGTTTTTTTATAAATTTTTAAAATGAGATTTTAGACTTATTTAATTATTGTTTTTAAAATCGTATGAACTAATTAATTTAAAAAATATAATTTTTTAATATTTCTTAATTGTGTATTTAAGTTTTATTTGTAATCAGGTATTTAATTTTAAATAATTACATAATATCGCACCAATAATATGAATTATGATAATTTAATAACTATTAAAAAATATTATAAAAAAAACTTGATTAATAAAATATATTATATTATCTTAAAATTTATATAAATAAATTTATTATACAAAATTTTTATTTTTGTTTTTATGTTTTAAAATAAAATGATATACACAGTTTGCTTTTAAATAATTAATCGGATGGACAATAGATGTTTAGCATTCTCTATGTATTGTTCTTCCTAACAATTATCGATTGTGTCCGAATATCTTTTAAAATTTGGACAAGGTGCATGCTATCACAAGACAGGAGAAGATAAGGTTAATTGGGTAGTTAGGAATGCTAATTATATAACGTTGTCGATAGAAAAATGTTTAGGCATATACAAAATATTAAATATTCGAGTGTTAAATTCTTTAAATTTTATCTCGATCTGTTTTAATTAAATATTTATAAAACTCAATTATCTTAAAATTTAATTAACACATACCCGTAATTTTTTTTAATCATTTTATTTTATTAATAAAAAATTATATTATATAATTTAAGATGAAAATAGCATTTATATCAAGAAGGATTGAATTACATTATAAAAATAAGTGTTACAAAATCTAATTAAACTCAAGAACAAACCTTGTTTCTTGATTTATTTTTTAATTAAGGAGTATCACTTATGCAACTAATTAGTCACAATATTAATAGTATAATTATAATATTCTTTTATTGTTTTGTATAACAATGATGCAAGTATACAATTGAATATCCTCCCCCATTCTCCCTAACTCCAAAAATTATACAAGACTAGAGAAATATGAAGTATTGATATTTATATTTTTTTTCTTAATTTTTTGTACCATTACATTATAATTATTAATGATTTTATAAATATAACCTTTAAGAAGCACTTCAAATGTACTTCTTTTTATTGTGTATGAATAAATCCCAACCCTCGTAAGAACTCTTAAATTTTATGCGTAGTTGCACATTCCATAAACGCAATATTCACCGGGATTGCACCGATGGTTGCAAGCTCCGCAGTGCCTTTTATCGAAAGCAATCTCGATGCATTCTCCGCGGCAGCATTCTTGGGTGAACTTGCACTTCCTCTTGCATGCACCGCAGTTGTGGTTGTCCGTGGCCAAAAAGACACATTTGTTGTTGCAGCAAGTGGAGGTGGCGCCGTCTTGGATGTAGCAAACATCCTCATCTTTGTGGCAATGGTCCGCGGCTCTAGGGTTTCTAACTCCTTGCTGGAGGAAACGACTTACCCTCTTGAAACCACTTGGTTTTGGCAGTAAGGGTGGTCCATCCTTTGGGAGCAAAGTAGGGCTCCTTTTCGTGTCGGCGCCGATGGTTCCCGTTGCTAAAGCGATCATTATCGCTATCGTGACGATGATTTTGGTAAGTGACATCTTGATATTTTGTGTGATTTCGGTCTCGAATCTTGGATTGTGTTCTTTCTTCTTCTTCTTTTTGTGTGTAGGAAATAGAGAGAAGTTTGAGATATTTGGTGATGGAAAAGGTAGGTATTTGGGGCTTTATAAAAGAAACAAGGGGTGTTGACCAAAGAATAAAGCAATGTGTATGGTCGAATTCTTAAGCTTTGTTAACAAATTAGATTCTAAGAAATGAAGTAAATTAGAAAATAAATATAGGTTTTAGTAGTTCTTAAGCTATTCGGTATTATTGTTGCATTCATCTCAAGTTTTCATTAATTCATGACGACTCTTATTTGTTAAAATTAATTAAAATAGTTTTAATTAGATACAATAATAAATGACTTGTATTGTTTTATTTCTTTATCAATTTGTCAATTTTAATGTTTTAATTTTTTCCGATAAATATGATTATTATTAAGATAATCTTATAAGGTTAGACCTGAATTGTGTATCTCATTAAATTTTTTTAAAATTCTAATTATAAAAATATATAACATAACATCGTCTTGATGCATTTATATTTATCAATATTATTTTCTCCTATCTATACTTAATCAAACGATATCATATATACGGAAAACTTATTATGATAAGTCATGTGTGCACATCAATTAAGCTCACTAGCTTGTTAAATCCAATCACGTCAAATTTTGGTAACATAATACATATATTCTGATTTAAATATTTATATTTACTTGGAATTTTGACCATTTTAGTTAATAAAATTACTTACAAATCAAGATAAAATTACTTACAAAGAACCTTAATTTATGATATCTCAACATCGTCTCGATACATTTATATTTATATTTATGTTTTTACATAACTAAGTATGAACATTATGTTTTGAATCTTATATTATTTAATTAATTGTTTTGTTGTAACATGAAGTTTTAGGCATGTGCTAGTGCAACAATCACATGGTGTCCTAGAAAGTCAAAAGTGGCCATTAATGAATCAAATGGGAAAATTAATTAAAAAGGTGATATTAATATAGGCTGGCCTGAGGAAATTGAGCCTTGCCTTTGGCTAAGCAAAGGTAGGGTTTTCCCATTTTTGAGAATTTTAATTGAAAAATAAATTTTAAAAAATACGTGTTCATTAGAAAAATGAACGCTTGAACACAAAGATTATATAAAATATAAATGTATGTTGGCTAGCAATAAAAAAATAATATTTGGTGTTACTGGCTGTTTATTGTGCACAAAGTAATTAAAATTTATATTATAATAAGCAATGTCGACTAGGAGAATACTAAACGAGATAGGAGGTAATTTTATTGGTATATTTATTTTTATAGATTTTTTTATTTTGAGTTATAAAAATCTTTAGATTGATTAATTTAATTATTTTATTTTTTGATTGTGATATAATTATAATTATAATTCTTTTATAGATTTAATAAAAATTTAGTGATATTTGTAAAAAAAAATATAATCCTCATTTGCTATAAACCATTCATGTCCGGCAAACATTTGGTTTTGGATATAAACACGTAGGTATGATCATCTAAATACACAGAAAATAGATTAGAGAAAAAATAATTATACTTGTATCGAACATTCATTATTAAATCTAAGTAACATTATTCAAAATCCGTAAATTTGTTTAAAATTTATTAGTTGATCGAGTGATAAGAATTCTAATATAAGAATATAATATTTATATTAATAAAAAATGAATATCAAATACTAAATAAAAAAATATTTTTTATAAATAAGATTTAATTATTTTCTTAACACTGAACAAACTTTATTAAACAAGTCATAATCCCCCAATTGTTTGGGAAATGGGATTTGACTTAATAAACCCTTATTTTTCATTTATCTTCCTTTTCCATATTATAATGTATTATCATTAAAAATAAATTAACAATGAAGAAAATATTGATTTGAACCAACAAATTTTCCAATCAACTTATGATAATCAATAATTATTTTTTGTTTTTATCCTAAATGCTTCAAATTGAATGAAATCTTTGAGAAAAGTGGAACAATTGTTTGGGTGTCAAATGGTCTAGCTGTCGAGCCAAGAAGGGATGAACCAGTAGACTATGTGGAGGGTCAAATTTTTTAGTATAATCGTATTTTTAATCTTTTTAATTTAAATGTTAATTAAATAAAATTTTTATTTTTTTTAATTTTTAAATTTAAAGATTTAATAAATTTTATTTTTCTCAACATTAAATCCTAACTCCATCCTTGAAATCAAACATATATTATCGTATTATCACATATTTTTCACAAATATTCCAAGGAATTTGGCAAAGCTATGGTCTTAGTAACGTAAATTACAATCTTAGGCTTATGTTTGATAGTTGAATTTTGTTTATTTAATTCTGCCACAATAACGTCTTTTCCTTTTTCTTGTTCACAAATAGCTTGAGAAATTTGGCAAACCTAGATCTTTGGAATGAATTACCATGTAGGTTTAGGTTCTTAATTGAATTGGGTAATTTAATTGGGATTGGGAGAGGAATTGCACTTTTGTACAATTTTTTTTTTCATATTAGATTGTCAAAAATTTGGTGTAAGTCAACTTAATTAATATTTTTTTATTTGATCGATTTGGTTAAATTGATTATTATGACCAAAGTAGACGGTGTTTGTCTATAAATTCTAACTATTATCTCTAAATCTAAATTCTTAAATCTAAGATGTTTATTCCAGTTGTTACCGTCAGTATATAAAATATTCTCTTATAATAATCTCATAAGATTAAAAAATTTAAATTTCTATGATATAATTTTTTCTAATGTTTTTAATAGCCAAAAGACAAAAAAATATCTTAAACGTTTAACTGAGGCTTTTTTTGATCTCTATTCTTTTTAAATAATTCAACTATCAACGTTCTGTTCAGGGTCAAAATATTTCTTATTCGAAGAAAATATATTAATCAATTGACAATATATAGCTTAAAACGACATGACAAACTTATATAACAACGCATGTTAACATGTATATATAAACAAATGTGTTGACTTATAAAACATTATATCAGTCAAAAAATAATTTTATAAAATCATATAAAATATTTTTTTATATTAGCTTATCATTTTAGTAAATCATTTAAAATTATTTATATCAATTTTATAATAATTTTTATTCGTAAAAAATATTTTTTTATCCAAATACATTTTTTCGTTGGTTTTAATCTCTTTAATTTTTCTAAAAAAATAATTTGGGAGTCAAAGAAAACATTGTACTATATATCCAACTTCATTGGAATCCATTTTTTTCAACCAATTTGATTCAGATTAGTATTTTTTTTCTTTTTCTTTCTCTTAAGCAAGCGTTTATCTTAATTACCCAAAATTCCAACCTAGTATTTTCTCCTAATAATAATAGTAATAATTTATTTTCTCAAAGTCAGATATCTTTCTTCTTTAATTAAACATCTAATTCAATAACCAGAAGTTTTCAACATTATCAATTGGTCGGCACAAAGATTGCCCCACGGATTTCGATTGATTTTAATCGAAACAACTTAAATAATTAAATCGAGTTTAAGTCAATTTTTTATAATAAAATATTCGACCTAACTCGATAAGTTTTAATATATTTTTTAATTTTAAAATATATTTTTATCTTATGTTATTTAATATTTGTTATTAAAGTTAAACTTAAAATTTTAAATTTCTTTTACGTCTATTATATATTTTTAGGTTTTAAATTTTTTAAAATATATTTTTATTAATTTTTTAAATTTTTATTGTGTTTCACACGTCATTTGAAATTGGCCTTTGTCTACAATTTCCCCTTGTTTTTTCAACTCCTTTATCATTATTTACTCCACATTATTCACTTTCGTGTACCAATTACCCAGCACATATCTCAGTTTCATTTTCAATTTTGTTTTCTTCTTTCTCTTTTCATACGCATCTATGACAGATTTATAGTATATACAAAAAAAAAAAAAAAAACTTTAAACTAGATGTGTTTATGTCGTGTTCTAAATTATATACATTTTTATATTGTATAGTTTTTGAATTATTTGTACATTACATGTTACATGATATGCAATAACCCGAGTTATCAAATCTATAAAATAATTATTTTATTTGTCGGGTGTAATGATAATACACATTATTCTCCTATTAAAAGAATCAGGATTCAAACTTTGAAGATAGTATTATTGGAAAGAAGAGACGTATTATAAAATAGACTTATATTACGCCAAAAATCTATGAAATAATTCTTTCTGCTCAAATGATTTATATAATGCTATAAATATAATATTGATTAAAAAGATTATGGTAATGCTATTTTGTTTTTGTTCTGATTAGTCAAAAGATTGAGTCCATTTTTCTACGTGCATTGAATCAATCTACTTGATGTTCAAAATGATAATAATAACAAACGATGAGGACTAGGGTTGGTGAGGTTAAACATTTGGGGACTTAATTGTGGATTTTTCTTCTAAGAATTATAAATATGTTACTCAATTAAAATATTATTATAAATATATCAATCTATTATTAAAATAAAATTAGACATTTAATTAGAGTGAAACTAGAATTTAGGGTTGAGGGTGAAACGCAAATAATATATATTTTGCTTAGATGACAAAATCGATTAGGTATGAATATAAATAGTACATTAAGGGGAAGATAAGCTACATAGTGAAGGACAAAAGAGATTAGGTATGACTAAATTATGGTCAATTTAGGGCATGGACATGGGATGACTTTTGGGCATGGGAATTAGGTTTAATCCCAATGCATTGATTTTCTTTTAATTAGTCTTTACAAGTTGAACTAGTTGTTAATAATCACTTAAGTTCAATTAAGTTCATTTAAACAGCTAATGGCTAAGAAGTACATAGTTAATGGGACAAGAGTAGTGGTATAGATTTTTTTTTTTTATAAATGGGTATTTTATTATTTAAATATTAATTAAAATTTTATCATCATTATTTGATATAATAATAATTTTAGTTTCTAAAATTTATATACAATTTTTTATCGATAATTAAGTATGATTTATAAATGAATAATTATATAAACAATTCGATAAATTTGATCATTTAAACCTAAAGATCTGACACTATATCCTCTTAACACACGTATTTAAATACATAAAATCATATTTTTAAATATTTTAATAAGATACCAAAGAAAACATAATTAAAGATAGATAATTTTTACTTAGTCGAACTCGTATAGACCCTAAACCATGTAATTAACTCAATACCTATGTTAACTCGAGCTAAAAGTAAACAAAAAAATTCTCACATAATTTACGTGTAGTATCGGCCTTTATCAACCGTGCCAACACCATATTTGTTACGTTAATATAGGATAAACTATAATAGAGATCACTCAATTTTAAGTATAGTTATGTTTAAGTTATTTAATTATTAAAAATTATGTTCAGATCATTCATTTATGAGTAAAATTATATTTAGATCACTCAATTATTAAAAGTTATATTTGAGTCACTCAATTATGAGTAAGTTTATGATTGGGTCATCCTTCATATTTAAAAAAATATACATCAATTTAATTATTTTTCTTTTAAATCCCTAGCATACCATCGTTATCAATAAAGTACTTTATTTAAAATCATTAATTAATCTAATACATGAATTGATAAACTTTTTTAAATAAAAATTACTCAAATATAATCTTACCTATAATTAAATAATTCAAATATAACCTTTATTAATTGAGTAACTCAAATATAATCTTATTAATAATTAAATTGACTTAAATATAATTAAACACATAATTAAGTGAGCTATATTATAATTTATTTTTAATATAAATAAATTATTGTTTATATATGTACCTGTCACATCAGTGGTAATAAAACATTATTATTTACTAATTTTCGGCTTTGCCCTACGTATGCAAATGTCCGGAAACATGCACCGAAACAAAAATTACATCTCAAAAAGTCTCTTTTCCAGATAAAGTCGAAACGGAGTTTCAACGTAATCATTTCATGTCAGTAAATGAAAACGTTAAAACCGTGACTCAGATTCAGTTTCCGATACTCTAAACTTGCACGCACATTATTATTTTTTTTATTTTAAAAAATATTTAATTTTTTATACTAAACACTTAAATCTATTAATATATTCATTACTAAAAGACGTGAGAAAATATCATTTTAATAAGTTTATTGCAAGTTGATAATTGGGAGGAAAGTAAAACAAAATTAGGTAAGAAAAAACAACAAAGATGAACCCTAATGCTTTGATGAAATTATGAGGGGAATTATGGTTTAAATTAGTATAAAATTAAATTATTAATAAAAAATATATAAAATATAATAAAATTTAAAAATTTTAGAGAGTGTGATAATATATTCCAATAATCCTTTAAGTCTACCCCCTGTATACTGTTAACTTTTTCGAAAAAAATATTTTCTTAATTTATCATATATACGAGATAATATTTATTTACATAATATAATTTTTTTAAAATTTTATATATTTTTTAAATCGTTAAATAAATAAACTGAAATTAATTATATATAGTTACCATGTTGGAATTTTTATGTTTGATTAATTTAGCTATATTGTGGACCTAAGTTTATAGAAGATAGATAAATAATGAATAAATGGAAGCCAGGGAATTTTAGTTTCGTGTAGGACTAGAATTTTATAAATATTTAATACTCTCATTTTCAACAAAATAAAATAAAAATAATCTATCAAAATTCGTGAAAATTTATTTATGACTTTAATGTGATCAATTCCAACATTCAATTGTCCGGTAAAAAAATAATATTTATTTTAAATAATTTTAATTTAATCAATTTTATACATACAATATATAAATATATATTATTTTATGATTATATTATACGATATTATTCGTTACTATATCGAATATAAATCCGTAAAATAACAATGAGGGGAAAGTTATGGATAAAAAGATGAGAAAGCGGCCGTCTTAGAAACAGATGCAGGCACGATTTGTTTAACGTTGATTGGTCAAACAAAAGGCGGGGATCACGTCTCATCTAAAGAATCCTGTCCGTCGATATCGTTGACTTTCTTTTTTCCTTTTACCCTCACGTGGAATCAAATGCGGCCAATCACAGCGGTGCCTTTTTAGAACCAGTCAAAGCCAAAACCACTTAGGAAAGGAAACTGTAATAATAAGTGATATTTAAATGTATAAAATTATTTTTTTAATACAAATAAAATCATATATTAATATATTACTTTAGACAAATAATAAAATTATTTTTTTAATACAAATAAAATCATATATTAATATATTACTTTAGACAAATAATAATTACTATGCATAAAGGCACCAAATACTTTAATGTGGCAAATTATTTCAATATTTTGTTTTAAAGTTTATTGGTAAATCATTTTTGTTATTAATAGCTAATTTAAATGATCATTTTTTTCTTTGATTTTTAAGAAAAAAATTATAAAATAATTGTTTTAATCTTTTTAGTTTCTACTGATTCACATTGTTGGGTCACATCATTATAATAATAAGATGTTAATTTATTCACATTAATTTTCTCTCAAACATTTTTAAAGATTTTGACTATCTATTTGATATAAATTTTAAAATTTGTTTCAATAAAAAATCGGAATTTAGGTTAAAGGATAAAATATAAATATTTAAAAGTGAAAAAATAAATTCGTAAATAAATTATTTTTTAAAAAAATTTAAATAAAATAATACAGATAAAAAAATTTAGAAATAAAAACGTTATCTCTTTATATATCTCTACATAGTTTCGTCTTCACTTATGATAGAATCGTAAATAATTAAAAAAATCAAAAAACTTCGTACCCAAATACTTGACAATGTTATGATAATGTTCCTATACATTATGAATATGAATGTGAAGTATGACTACTAAGTCTTTAAATTCATACATACATACATATTCAAAGGTTTGGTAGCACATCATTAGAAAGTATTCATTCTTGATTATACAGTAAGGGAGTATATGTTAATTTTATAAGATTATCAGTAGAAGTCATAAAAGAAATAGGAACAATAGATATGTACATAAAAATTGAATTAAGTAATTTGTGAATAATTTAAGGAATTATAAAGCATATTGAAGGACATACTGTACAGCCAGATGATAAGACAATATCATTAATAAACGATTAAAAATAATTTATTTTATGAAATTAATCCGTATCGTATATCTAATAATAGTGATTAAATTTTTTAATAAAATTTTTTATTATTTAAAATTTATTTAAACGATACTAATATGCTGATCAATAAGATCAGTCCATTAATCTATTATTTATTTTTAAATGCTAAATATATTTTTTTTCATTTTCAAAACTTTTTGAAGACCCTTTCTCATAAATTTCTGTACGAAATAAACAAGGTAGCTAGGGTTGTACATGAAGTTGAGCCAAGTGTCCACTTGACGCACCATCTTACCTCACTCTCTTTCTCTCCCATTGAAAATCCATTTTCATGCTTTGAGAAAATAATAATAATACGACCCCTACACAACCTCATCACTTCTTTCACATTTGGTCTGAGTTCAAACCCCATTTTTAATGCCCTACTCCTTCACCATCTGTCACACCTCTCTTCTCATTCACAACTTAATTAATCCTATTTACTCCCTTCATCCCATTTTCTGAACCCCTTGGATACACACTTTTAATTCTTTCGTTTATCCCAAGCTTTCCCTTTCTGGTATAACTTTTTGAAGAAAAAATCTTGTGAACGTGAAACCCTTTTTCCCGGAGAGAAACAAGCTGTGATAATGGAGCCAGTTGATCAGAAACGAGTAGTCAACGAGATGGACTTCTTCGCCGGAGATCGATCTTCGCGACAACATGTGAAGATAGAAACTGAACATCCTGGGTTGCTGCAACATCAAGCTGAGGATTTAAACGTAAGGGAATTGCCAATTTCCCATGTATGTATGTGTGTGTGTATGTAACAAGTTATTTACTTTGAACTTCTCTTTGTTTTGTTTTAGACTGGTTTGAATCTCTTGACAACTAATAGTACTGCAGCATGTGGGAAATCATCACAGAATCTGAAAGAGATAAAAAGGGTAAATCAGGTTGGTGTTTGTAGGGAGTATTTTTCAATCAAAAAGAGATTTTGGAAGATAATATTAGACGAGTATTTTGGTGGGTGCAGTTAGCAGATGCTCGAGCTGAGTTAGAACGAGTAAACGAAGAGAATCAACGATTGAAACTCACTCTTAACCAGGTGAATAATAACTACTGTGCTTTACAGATGCATCTTGTTTCAGTGATGCAACGAAAAAGAAATCGAATAGCTGAGAGCTCTGAAGTTAACAACACTGAGGTAGAACTGCAGCAGATATATGTATTTGCACCATAAAGCAATCGTTAGTGTTACTGAAACATTGTATGTGTTCTTTGATCATGTTTGTATTAGATTGATAGGCCAAGGGAAGATAAAACACATGGCGAAGGCATTGTGGCAAGGCAATTCATGGATCTGGGTCAATCAGCAAAGACTGGAAATGATGATATTTCGGAATATTCGTCCGAGGATCGGTCGGCCGAGTTATCAGGTTCGCCGGGGAACACCATTGTTGAGTCTATGGAGAGAAGAGAAAACAACAATACTACTCCTGAAGGCCTCCCTCATCCTCCGGGATGGTTACCCAACAAAGCTCCCAAGTTCAATAGTACCTCAAAGGATGCTGAACAAGCACAACAGACCAAGGCCATGATTCGAAAAGCTCGCGTCTCGGTTCGAGCTCGATCCGAAGCATCAATGGTAAGCTTTTCAGATTGGATTATTCAAGATTTTTGTTTGAATTTATCAAAGCAATCTTGCATCTATTTCTTTTTCGAATATTAGAAGGAAAATCCAGTTGGTAATTACTTGTAACAGTTGATAACATAGCAAAAAGAATTAAACTCCTCACGTGCAAGAAAATATGGCGGTGAACACACAATTTTAGGTTGTCACCCGCCTACCTTTGTTGAAGTAGATTTTGAGAAAGTCATTAGCAATAGTTGTAAAGTTACATCCAAATTTTCAATAACATTTTTAGTTCTGTGTTTACGAATATTCTGTATACAGACAGTACTGAATCACATGTAATGATATCGACATCGAATCGAAAGTTGTCACTTAGTTAATAAGACACGACTGATTCAAAGCTGATATGTACTTATTTCAATGGATGCAGATTTCTGATGGTTGCCAATGGAGAAAATATGGGCAGAAGATGGCAAAAGGAAACCCTTGCCCTCGAGCTTACTACCGTTGCACCATGGCTACCGGTTGTCCGGTTCGAAAACAAGTATTTATATATTTTTCATTCATTGTTCGATTTTTTTAGTTTTAGTGATTAGGGTTTAGGGTATATTGGAAATTAATCTATGCATTAAACAGGTGCAAAGGTGTGCGGAGGATAGAACTATCCTTGTCACAACTTATGAAGGAAACCATAACCATCCACTACCTCAGGCTGCAATGGCAATGGCGTCGACAACTTCAGCAGCGGCATCGACGCTACTATCTGGTTCGATGCCTAGTGCAGATGGGAATATGAACTCGAATCTTGTCTCCAAAGGGATGATGCTTCCAGGTTCATCTAGTTTGATCACCCTTTCGGCTTCGGCTCCGTTTCCGACTGTCACATTGGACCTCACTCACAACCCTAATCAAAGACCATTGAACCAACTTCACCCCATTTCTCCACATTGGCCTCACAATTTATCAAATTTGCCGCCTCACCTGCTTGGCCACCCGGTTTACAACCAATCAAACCTTTTGGGTTCTTTTCTTAGCTCTCAAGGTAACATTAATGAACATCCCGGCCATTTAGCTCAAAACCAAATGCAGGGACATCCCGTGGCTGATACGGCGGCCGCCATTGCAGCTGATCCCAACTTCACCGCGGCACTGGTCACGGCCATTGCTTCCATTATTGGCAATTCTCATCGAGACAATGGTGGTGGTAATAACAATAGCACAACGTCAGGAAACATAGGAGACAACAATACTTGAATTTTATTATTAAAGAAAAAAAACATTTTGTTTGAAAATTAATGTATTTAATTTTATGTCTGTAACATTTATTTTTCCTTAGAAAGTTGGATTACACTTTAATTATCTTTTTTTTTTCTAATTTTGGAACAATTTTATCTTCTACGGTTTTATTTTTAAGGGTAAACTACTGTGTTAGTCACTTTTGTTTACTCTCAGTACACTTTTAGTCACCGATTTTAAAAAATAACCAATAAAGTTACTATCGTTTTTAGGGTATAAAATTTTAGTCACTCCGAATGTGGTAAACTATTTCACCCAGGCGTTTAAAAAGTTCCCGCTGAACTTCAATGTTGGAACATTTCTTAACAATGTTCCTCAACCAAGATCTACGAACACGCCAATTGGAAAATAGGATAGGACAACAAAAAACATCCCTGATAAAACAGACAAAACAGGAATAAGAAACTGAAATACTCACTTCAAAGCAAAATTTTAAGAAAAAAAAATCCTGCCTGATGGGATCAATCTCCATAGCTGCATCGTCAATTTAGCCATGTCTGGCTTTGCAACACCATGCAACAGGTGCTGCATGTTGTCTTGAATCAAAGTCAAGAAGAGTACATAAAAGTACTGCATTCAGAAACACAATAAAGTAATACCAACTGAAATAGCTTTTTTAAAGCTGCGAACACACACACACACAAAACAGTTCATTACCTTGAGTCTTTTAATATCAAATGTTGAATCAGATGCTATGAGACTGTGATGGCCAAATCGAACCATCTGTTGTAACTGTCATTCTGTTTGAATCCCAAGAATTAACTCTCTAACCTCCTAATCTCCTCTCAAAATTAACTCTCCAGACTAGCACACATCCTTTGACGAAAAAGATCTGAAATTGTTTGTCGTCGATGAAGGTTGAAAACCGACGAAAGAGTTGGATGTCTGAATCAATATTTGATCGTGTGGGGTCGACCCTCAAAGCTTTTGAGCCGTTTCAATGCCGTGGCCGAATATATAGATCTTATCGAGTTAGAACATTATCAAGGATCCACCGGTTATGGCTATCACCGAGTAGAGAATGCTGATTATAAAGAATATTGACAAACCCACTAAATTTGTGTTTTGGGGTTACGACAAGGTTAGAATTAGAGTTTTTGGAAGATGATAAAATATAAAATTTTAAATTTTTAAGAGTCAAATTAAGATGGAACAAAAATATAATAATAGTTTAAGGATTATATAAGTAATTTATCATTTTTATTATGTCAGTTCATCTTTTTGTTAATATTTAAGGAAACTTAACGTTTGAGTGACAAAAATTTTACACCCAAAAAATGATAGTAACCTTACTGTTCGTTTTTCAAAATCGTTAACTAAAAGTGCACCGGAGGTAAATGAAAGTGACTAACCTAATAATTTACCCTATTTTTAATTACATACATCTACATGCACGTGTATCCTGGTTCATGCAAGGCTAACAAAATCTAATGTTCTCCGTTATGTGTGATATTATATACATCCGATTTGATTGATTTACGAGTTTAGTTGTGTTAAATTATAAATTAAATAAATGTTTTTTTAATATACAAGTTTTATTTATAACCATCAGATATCTTATATATTAATGGTAGGATAGAAATTTTTGACTCGACAAGTTTTGATCCGGTTCATTTAGAATCTTTTTAAATCATCGATTGGATGAATTTATTGTTAAAATTTTTAGAGTTAGAGTCAAATTTAAGTGAAACTCGTTCCACAATATATTTATTAAAAATATCATTTTTATTTTATAATTATTTTAATATAACATATTTAATAATTTTATTAAAATTTTCGAGGTGAGTTTTTTTTTGTTGTACACTTTTTTAGGGGATTTGGTTAGCAAGGAAGAAAAAGTCTTCAATAGTAAAAGCACAAAATTTAAGGTTTTAGAAACATAATCCGATACTAATCTATCCCCAATATTATAATATATTATTTTATATCTGATTTTATTATAAATTAACTCAAATCGACATAATAACAAAATAATCCGATCTTAATTTATCCCTAATATTTTAACAAAAAATTGATTGACCCCTGAACCGAAATATATTAATAATATTAAATATATTATATAAAAAGTATAAAATAAAAAATTAATTAAAATATTTATCATATATATGATACGTTTACAAATAAATATTAGAAATTTGTATTTAAGTTTAAAAATGGACCAATTGATGAAAATTCAATAATTTGGTAAAAACAATAAAAGTGAGAGTCATGGAATGTAATACAATTCAATCCGTAACTTAGATTACATTAGTGGTGATAATGAGTCTGGCCGGCTTGCGAGCTACTCGGGCTCGATTCGGTCAAAAATCGATCAAAGCTTTGTTCGAGTGAGTTTGGCTCGAGCTCAAGTTCGGCTCGGGATTTAAACAAGTTGTGCCGAGCTTGGGTAAGCTCGGCTCGAGAAACTCGTGAAGAGGCTCGAAATAATTAAACATATACACTAAAAATAATTTATTTAGCATAGAAAAATAATAAAATAATTGAGAGTAAATCCACTAAAAATAAATTAAATAAAATAAATTGAATATTATAACCTAAAACAAATTTACAAAACCACAAATAATAAATAAAAAATAAACTATAAATAAATAAATAATAAAACACAATAATAAAATAGAAAATTATCCATTTTGAATCAAACCGAACTGAGTCCGAGCCTGAACTAAAATATTTTAATTTGTGCCTGCACTAAAATATTTTAATTTGTACACACATATTTTTGGATATGACATACTCATATAAAATCCATAAATAACATCTTTATTTATACGTAAAGAAAATATCCACAAATACTACAAAAACTAGTTTGAAGCACTTAACAAGTCCCATATGAATGCAAGAGTTAGACAATTTTGTGTAGTCTAAAACAGTTAAGGTCTGTGTTTTTTATGTCTCAAAATAACGAGAAATTATGTTATGAGTAAGTCTCACCACGTCATCCATGGGACCGATCAATAATAATCATCCACCTCATTATTTTTAAAATTTTAAAGTGAAGATTCACTTGAAAAAAAAATGACATGAAAAAGTTGATGAAGTGAGTAGTTATCATTGGTCGGTCTCATGGACACGTGGTGGGACTGACCCATAATATAATTTTTCCAAAATAACACCTTTAACGATGAATCCAGTTTTCCAATTTTCGTTACAATGTTCACAGAGATCAAACCCAACTTCTCTTGTTTCTCCTGCTTCTGTATAGAAACTGCCGACACTGATCTTTATCCATTCCTTTCTAGGTTTCTGAAACAGGCTGACATGCCTTTCTTTGACTGTGCCATTAGGAAGGGTTAGTTTGAGATTGATAGGGACTTCCCAACCAATTGCACTTTCTGTCAACTTTATTACAAACACAACCTCGTACCAAGTTGCAGGGGAAAGATTCGATACATCAAACTTCCCACTCACATCCAACCAGCATTCGGCTAATAATTCTGCCACTTCGATGTTTTCATCACTGCGAAATGGAATCTTAACTAGCTACAAAATCTGTTCAGAATCTTAATGATTACAACAATGAAAAGAAAAGGAAAAACTTACCTGCTGTGTTTAAAATTGTTCCACCTCCATATATATGGATTCCTACCCCAAATCACGTTGAGTGACCGTGCGTATAGCATGAAACATTTGTGACCAGTCTCTGCATCTTCCCAAGTTTTCTGTAAGAAATAAAATAATGCTGTGAATTATTAGTTTCCCAGAGCAATTAATGTTAAACATATATACCTTTCTCTTGTGATCGAGGAAGACCTCCGTATTGTGGTTCTCCCTCCGGTTGGCCACTGGTGGACAACAACGAGAGAGAAACTTTAAGAACTTCATTGCATAAGTTTCAAACCAAGCTAATGGCGAAAGGGGAGATAAAGGACAGTTAAAAAAGGTGAATGCCTTCCAGAAATAATGAAAGCCATCCAAATTTGACAGAAAAGCTAAAGGACTAACTATTTCCTGTAGGTTTCTTCTTTTTTCCAACGAGAACGTGTTGAACCAATAAATTATGAGCCACAGAAGTCTATATCTGCAACAAGGAGGAGATTAATTCCAAAGAACTAGAAGATCAGACTTGACTTGTTAATGTTTCTTGACTTCTTCCACTTGATGGATCTATTTTTTCTTCTCCCTAAACAGTGAAAAACGCAAAGTTGAAGACCAGATCCAAGTCTTCCTTTCTAAATTAACAAGTTTCGGAGGTATCTCCACTGTCTGAACTTGATTTATATATATAGGCTGATTCAGAAGCAGGAATCAAAGGAAAATCAAAGCAATCCATTCATCTTGTTTCAAGCTCCTTGTTTAGGTTTTTCTGTTCTTTGTGTCATTTAACGGAGCTCCTACTTTACTTCTCTAGCCGGTGAGTTGTTGTTTGATTCTTCCATACATGCAGAACAACATTTTATATGAATGAAACGAAACTAATACTATACTTTTTCCTTTGTTGCAGCCTGTAGGAGTCGTGATCAATTTCAACTAGTCATGGAAATAGCTTCTATTTTTGTGAGCCCTATAGTTTCCAAGCTCGTTGATGTTGTTGCAACCTGGATCAACCAAAAATATGTTGCAATCAAGGGTGTTGGGGAGGAATTGCAAAAGCTGTCAGACGATTTAAGAGCCATTAACTATGTGCTTGAAGATGCGGAGCAGAGGGCAGCTTCTGATCGACATTTGAGACTGAGAGTCTGGCTCTCGGACCTCAAAGACGCTGCTTTCGATGCGGAGGACTTACTAGAAGGTTTTGCAGCTGAAGCTCGTCTTGGGAAACTACATAAAAACCTAGCTAAAAAACACGTGGCATCTGAGATTAAAAAAAGAATTGCTTCGATTGTTAAACACAAAGACTTTCAACCTCGTTGCAAGTGGTGCTGCTGGACGTTCTCGTTCTCAAAGTCGAGCCACCGGTTCCTTTGAAGACAAAGCCACGGTGTTAGGTAGGGATTCTGATAAAACAGAATTAATACGTCGGTTGAAAGCTGATAGTAAAGAATGTGTCATTCCCATCGTCGGGCTAGGAGGTATAGGTAAAACAACTCTTGCTCGACTCATCTATAATGATGAAGAAGTCAAAAAACACTTTAAGCCTAGGAAGTGGGTCAGTTTCACTGCTAATTTCAATATTGAAAGTATTCTCAAGGATATGATGGAGTCACCTGAAAGTGGCAACTTATCCCTCGAAAGCCTAGAGTCAGGGTTTCGAAAGAAGTTCGGAGGGAAAAGGTTTCTGATTGTGTTAGATGATGTTTGGCACGAAAATTTCATCGGGTGGGGGAGACTTAGAAAACTTTTGGGACAAGGAGGCGAGGGTAGTCACTTCTCGGTCCGAATATGTGGTGTCAGCAATTATGAAAGATAAAACTCAGGATTGCTATAGTTTACGATGTCTGCCCGACCAAGAATCTTGGTCATTGTTCAAAAACATTGCTTTCGCAGGGTGCAGTACTGACACTGACATATCAGAACTGGAACGCATTGGTAGGGAAATCGTAGGCAAGTGTAAAGGCTTGCCTTTGGCGGTGGAGGCAATGGGAGGTCTCCTGAGTATTGATCTCAATGTAGCCAGATGGAAATACATCTCAAGACATAGCATATGGGAGCTAGAAGAAAAGGGTAGCGCCTCGAATAAGCCACTTATTTTGCCTGCCTTGAAACTGAGTTATGACGAGCTGGAATCCTCTTTAAAACAGTGTTTTTCATATTGCTCTATATTTCCCAAGGGCCGTGTTTTTTACAGGGAGGAGCTGGTCAAGACTTGGGTGGTCGAAGGGTTCATTACACCACCTACAGGGCAGAGCAGTGCAGGCGAGACAGGACGTCAGTACTTTGATGAGCTGAGCAGGAGGTCTTTCTTCCGAAAGGTAGAACGTGATGAGAATGGCAAAGAGAGAGAGACAGGAGAACGTGATGAGCATGAGAGAGAGAGAGAGAGGAGAACGTGATGAGCATGAGAGAGAGAGGGAGACAGGGGGAGAGAGATACATAATGCATGACGTTATCCATGAGTTGGCAGTAATGGTTTCAAATCCGTACTGCTGCCAAGTTAAGGATAACAAATCGGTTCTCTCTGAAAAAAACCGTTATGTCTCATTGCTTTGTCGGGATTTAGAGTGTTCCAACTGCAAGGAGGTTTTTCAGAAATGCAATAAGATGCGCACGCTCCGACTGCCTACCTACCACTTGAAAAGCATAGGAGTGCAGGCTCTGGACCAGATGTTTCGTTCTATGAAATACATTCGTGTTTTGGATCTAAGTTCAACCTCTCTCTCGGAATTGCCGACCTCCATTGAAGAGTTGAAGCTATTGCGCTCCCTGGATCTCTCCGGGACCGATATCGAAAAGCTTCCCAATTCTGTATGTAAGCTTTGGAATTTACAGAGACTTAAGCTTCTAGGCTGCGTTTGGCTTTCTGATTTGCCCGAGGACCTCGGTAAATTGGTTAACCTCGTTTATCTTGAGCTAGATAAGATGTTTTGGTTCAAATGTCGGAAGCTGCCACCAAGACTGGGAAACTTGACCAAACTACAGAATTTGCATGTGTTTCCGGTGCTCGGGGATAAAGATGGATACGGCATTGGAGAGCTGAAGGACATGGCCAATCTTACGGGAAAACTGCATATCTCCAACCTGGAGAATGCAGTGAACGCAGCGGAGGCAAAGCTAAACCAGAAGGAGAGCCTTGAGCAGCTGGTATTACAATGGAGTGACAAAGACTTCAGCCAAGAAGATGAAGTCAAAGCAGGGAGGGTCCTGAAAGACCTCCAGCCTCATTCAGATCTCAAGGAGTTGGACGTTCGTCACTTTGGGGGCTCTAGTTTTCCTTCATGGATGACAAACGATCTTCGAAAATTGGTAATACTTAGGTTAAATCATTGCACTAAATGCACTACGATCTCTGTTGGTCTGTTACCTTGCCTTAGGAGGCTCTACATCAAAGGGATGTTGCAACTGGAAGATTGGCCAGAATCTGAATGCCATTCATTGATTGGACTACATATCAGTAACTGCCCCAAGCTAAAGAAGGTACCGGACGTTATGGCAAACTTAAAAACTCTAAAAGATAAAAAAGTGTGATTCGCTCAAGACCCTTCCGGTTGCTCGTCTGCAGTTTGTAACTCTTATCGACAATCTTGTTCTGGAGGATTGGGCAGAAAAGATCTTTCGCGTCTACGATCAAAGGAACCGACTATACAGACATTTTCCATCTTTGAGTTCTGTTTTGGAATTGAAAATGGAAAAGTGCCCCAACATACAAGCACTTCCTCGGAGATGTTCTCCACGGAGACTGGAAATAAGAGAATGTGCACCCCAACGCATTCAGCCTTTAGCTCTTCAAATGTGTTCTAAGGTTACACTATTGAAGGATATATCAAGTCCCCGCTTTCTAAACTCCCTGGACATCTCAAACCTTACCCCGTTTCCGAAATTGCCACATCTTCCGGGGCTTAAGCGTTTGTATATAAGTGAATGTGAAGATTTATCTTCATTGTCCGAAGAAGAAGGGTCACTGAAAAGCTTGCCATCTCTCCAACTGCTCTCCTTTCAAGGATGTCCAAAGCTCGAATCACTTCCCAATGAAGGGTTGCCGACAGCACTCCTATGTCTAATGATCGGCAAATGTCCCATCCTGAAATCTCTCGGTTCCAAACAGACCTTGAGGAGCCTTGAGTTACTCAAGGACTTGTATTTGGAGGATTGCCCCTTGATTCAGTCCTTTCCCGAGGACGGACTACCTTCCTCTCTCCAACATTTGGAGATTCATGGATGTCCCCTGCTTATCCAACAATGTCAAAGGGGCGGTACGGAATGGTCGAAGATCGAACATGTTACAGACATGGAAATCGGCTCTGTCTAACTATCTTCAGCATCACCAACGGTATCCTCTGGCTCTGATTGTTATTGCTAATATTTGTGTGTAAACTTTATATTTAAGAGTCTGTTGAATAAGGTGTGAGACAATGGTTTGAAACATTTACATATATGTTTCAGTTCCTGTTGTTTCATGTTCACCCTGCTTTTATTTCCTGTATTGTAATTTGTATGTGTGATGATAACTTAGTAAATTAATTAGAATCAAATTTAAATCTAAATAAATTATTCAAAGATTGTATCTAAAAATTTCGAGAAAATTCAATTTATTAATTTTTTTTAATTATTTAATAAGGGTATACGTACCTTAAAATAAATTAAACTAAATCGATTTTTGAATGTCGAAATATTAATAAAAACAAGAATTGTCTCGACATAGAAAATAGATTGGATCGAAAACAATGATTAGCAACAACAAATGATGTATTAGATTTAGGATTAAGATTATGCCAAAATACAACTGTTGCTGGAAATGGACTTTATACAGACAACGAATCTGACACAGAAGAAGAATAAGTGTGAATAAACACAACAATTTATTAGTATTAATTTTCATAGCTGTTCTGATTATTATTAATTTTTATAGTCTTTTGAATCTTGAGCTTTTGCTTCAGTTTATGTGTTTGTACAGCTAATAGGACTAACAATAGGTAATGATGACCAATGTTCAATGTACATGCCATTTCCCTAATCATTAAACAAACTAAGTAAAATCTTTTTTTATTGGCTATAATCTCGAGATGTTTATTGAATGAGTTGACTGTGAGTTAGATAATATTCGATTTATGCTTGCTAAAAAGTTTTATTATTAGTTAAATTCGTTAAAAGTATGTTCAATTTATGCTCGTTAAAGTATTTTATTGTTCAACTCGACTTGTTGCTCGTTAAGCTCGTTAAACTCACTAAAAATTTACCTTATTTTTTAAAGCTAAAAGTAAAATTTAATAATACTATATGAGGCGTAATATTAACATAAATTAATAAATCTAACAAAAAAGTATATAACACTTTCAAATTCTAAATTCCAAACCAACAATCCATAAATACATCAAACTAACATATTAAAATTAGAGTAACAATCCACAAACTAATAATTATTACTTAGATTTATTTTTTAAATGAAATAATTTTAAAATAATTACTAAAAACTAATTTAAAAAATTAGCAAACTGCTCGTAAACTTATTAGTTAAGTTAACCTTTATTCAATTCAATTTATTAAAGTCTCGAATCAAGTTTAAATTGATTCAATTTAAATTTAAGTACTTATCAAATTTTGATCGAGTCGAGTTTTTACAGTTACGAACTAGTTAATCTTTTTCGTAGCTTAAAGCTCACTCAAAACATCTCATTTAACATTTTAATTATTTTTTTCTGCACACCCTGTCACAAGGCATCTCACAGATTTTGATTTATGTATTTTGGTTGCAACCTCTTTTGGTGTCTTATTTACTTTAGCTTTGATTCCTCCCATCAATTGGCCAACTCCCAAGTTTTGATAGCCAATATCCCAAGTTTTGATAGCCAATGGAAAAACACATGGTTTAGAGGCTACGAAGGAAGATAATTGATTTTAATTATTGATATTTAATTTATTAATCAATTAAATTAAATTACGTATTTTATAAATTCATTATAAAGATAATTATATTAACTATTTTATTTACGGTATCAAATTTTAAACTATTAATTTTATATCAAATAATTAATATCTCGTCTTACTAATAGTTTATTTTATTCTTTACCACCAATGGTAAAAAAAAAGGTATATTCTTACAGCTTAGAAGTTAAGCTAAACAATAAAATAATTAATAGTCCCTAATTGTGTTCACACCGTTAAAAGTGCATACTAATTTATCTTTCCGCCGCAATAGTTCACAACACTAAATTAAAAGATTAAAATCAACCCATAATATTGTAATGGTAGAAGTGGTTTTATCCCCTCTATTATGCACAAATTTAGGATTTAGCCCCTACATATTAATTTAACATGATTTAATCTTCTATTTTTATAATATCATTAGTTAGTTTAAATACTTAATTCTGTTTTTTTTTTTATTAAAAACACTCATTCTCCCTTGTAATGTTATCACTTATTTTATTGTGTCAGTGTCGGCATTTTAATAATAATAATTAACATGTTAATTATTTGGACTAACAAATGTTATTATATAAGTGAGGACCAATATTTTTCTAAATTCAAGTATAAGGACTAAATGTCAAATTTTAGCATTGTAAAAGGCTCAAAATCAGAATTTGACCTATTAAAATTAACCACCCACAATCTCGGCACGTGCTCATATGTCTTCTTGTGAATGGCTTTATTACAAGGTAAAGCAACCGCCATGACGCCGTCCATAGGCGGTCAGCATGCACTCATATCACGCCACGTGGTACATTCTTGCTCTATGAACTCAATAAACCACGTCTAACAAAGTCATAAAAATGATTTTTGTCATTAAGAATCTTTCCAAAGTTGTTGCATATGCTTTGGTGTTTGGATTAAGTCACCATAACCAAAGCTTTACATATATATATATATATATGTATATATGTGTATATATACATTTTCTTGCATAGCATAGCATAAGTGAAAAGACCCATACTTTTTCTTCTTTGTTTCTTGGTGTTTTTTCTCTCTAATGGAGTGGATTAGAGGACCAGCCATAGGCCGAGGCGCCACCGCCACCGTGTGTCTAGCCACTGTGATTCCTTCCGGTGAGATTTTCGCCGTTAAGTCGGCGGAATTATGTCACTCTATGTTCTTACAACGAGAGAATTATGTCTTGTCCAAATTAAGCTGTCCTCACATAGTTAAGTACATGGGGTATGATGTTACGAATGAAGCAAACGTCAAGGCTACGTACAATCTCTGCATGGAGTATGTCGCCGGCGGCACGCTTTCCGATGAAATTAGAAGGGGTGGAGGGAGATTGGGTGAAAAGAAAGTTAGATTGTATACTCAGCAGATTCTACAGGGTTTGAGTTACCTTCATGTTAATGGAGTGGCACATTGTGACATCAAGAGCCAAAACATTTTGATCGGCAAAGAAGGTGCAAAGATTGCTGATTTGGGGTGTGCTAAATTGATGGGAAAAGACAGAGAAAACGGAGGTTTTGACATGCCGATGATCTCCGGTACACCTGCTTTCATGGCGCCGGAGGTGGCACGAGGGGAGGAGCAGGGTTATGAAGCTGATATATGGGCACTTGGATGTACAATTATAGAGATGAGCACCGGGAAATCACCGTGGCTGGAGCTGAACGATCCGGTGTCAGCTCTTTATAAGATCGGATTCTCCGGCGACGTACCGGAGATTCCGAGATGGTTATCCGAGGAGGGAAAGGATTTTGTAGGAAAGTGTTTGAAGAGGGAAATGAAAGAGAGATGGACAGCTGAAGAATTGCTTCAACATCCATTTTTGGAAGAAATAGATACCCTTTTGAAGGAAGTAAAGGAATCCGCCATGGATTCTCCGAGTTCTGTGTTGGATCAAGGTTTCTGGGATTCACTCAACATGATGGAAAGTCCAAAGAATTCGATTCCTGGAGAGGTCTCCATTAATTCTGCAGCTGATAGGATCAAGAAATTGCTTCAATCAACTCTGCCACCACCTTCCAATGGGACATTGTGTGAAGAAAATTGGATCACAGTTAGAAGCAGTGGCATTGAACAACACACTGAATCTCAATTTGCTACTCTGTCCTCCATGGATTCATTTGAAGAACTCCAAACCGGAAGCTTGATCTTAGATGAAGATTTCGTCTTAGACGATTCTGCAGAAAACACCATTGATTTCACCACTATTTTGGTATTTGACAGTGTAACAGACGATATTTTTGTATCAAATGATCTCAATTTTGAGAAAATTAATGAAATTTCTTGTTCTATTCCAATGCTAATTTTCCATAGTTTTAGAGATCCAGCAGAGACCACCGGCCGGTATCATGCCGCAGCCGCCGGTAACTAACTTGTGTGAACAGAGGAGACTTAAAGGTTAGGTAGATGATAGATCAAATAAGAAAAAATGAAGTCAACTTTGGCTTCTCTGAAAGTTTAGGTTAGGTAAAGACTAATGACTAATTAATTAACCTTAGCGTATTGTACAATAGACAATTACGCATATGGCTAGCTAAGTTCATACGGCGCCTATGTTACTCGAATTCGAGACTAGTATCGAACTGCAATAAGGGTAATTTTCCATTTATTTGAAGATTTCGACTTCGGTAAGTATCTCAGTTGAGACACGAATACTTGAAAAAATATAAAGGATCGAATCAACATAGATAGTAAAAAAAAAAACTTGCATTACAACCTAATATTCCATAATTCCATTGATCTTTGATTAGTTGCATCAGTTTCTTCTAGAAAAGGTGTATGATAGTGGAGGAGAGTGGGTGCTTGAAGGAGACTAGAAGATGGGGTTGACTTTCCATAACAAAGTCAAGTAATGTGAAACAGAAAGGGTGTTTTTAGGTAGCAACAACGGAGAAACCAACATGTTGCAGCAGTTTATCAACTTTTTTGTATGAGTCAACTGATATAAAAACCAGACTCAGTAGTTTCCTTTTACGTCTTCATTTTTTTAATTACATGTTATGACCAAGTACTAGTAACGTTTTCGAGCATTGTTCGCGTGTGTCAAAGACGAGTATATTCAATTCTCTAAAGATTTTTCATGTATTTGGAGGATCGAGCCCCGTATCAGACATGGATGCAACAATACAGTTTTATATCAAACAGTAAAGACAGATTCCAGTTTCACTGTAAATACACTATGAAGTCACAAAAAATCTACACATTGCTACAAATAAGAACTTGTAAGTATGTTTCTTTTATGTCAAGAAACAAAATGAGAGAAAAAGATGATAGAATACTTCGGTCTTAGACGTCCTGTGTATTCGAAGTAGGCTAAATTCGGACTATCGATCGTTAACCAATAAACGGAACTATTTCGGTGTGAAGTATACTCGATCTCCTGTTGTGAAATATTGAAATGTTATAAACTCCATGCAGCAATACTCTATGACCAAATCTTCAGGACTGGTGCAGATGGAGAAAAGACATTTAATCGAATCTTCATCGCAAAACACGACTTCAGATGAGTCTTTAGATTCAGAAAACAAACACACTCGGGAAGATAACAAACATAATAAAATGAATATCTAGTTTCAAAGTTCCAATTAAACTGAGATATGGTTGTGACCCTGATTTTCTGCAGTATTTTGGCATTTTACTCTGTAACAGAAGATACTTTTGTATAGACAAAACTTAATTTATAAGGCAATGAAGATTGCAGAAGTTAACATTCTTCTTATTTTTTTTAATCTTATTGTACAACATATGATCTTGTTTCATGCATGTTTGTATGTACATTCTTCTTATTTTTTAAATTCTAACATTAACAGTTCATGTTGAAGATATTGCCTTCTTTGGGTCAGGCTTTGGTTTCATTTCTTCAGCAGCATCCTTTCTCCTTCTTGATTCAAGCTCTTTCATATAGTAACTCAGTCTATATGTAACCAGTGCAAGGAATATGCCAAACCCTGAAATATATATATACATATAATAGTTTTGTATCAAAACTGAAGTTTTCAGACATTTTTATGGAGTTATGAACCTAGTTGATGAATGTAAAATTACCCAGTAAAGATGCTTCCAAGACTCGATTCGCCATTAGAACCTCATCGGTCGGGTTAAGAACTCCGCTTTCGAGGGATCGTTTCTGGATCCCTATCACATTGTAAGTGACTGAGATGAAAACAACAAACAATGTTCCTAGAACAGTCTTTGAAACCACAGGGCCTTTGCCTTCTTTCATCGTGTCTAATATCTTGATCACCAGTTTCCTTAGAGGAGAAGTGAAGAGAAGCAGCAAAACAAGTGCCATTTCGGCTGAAACAAGCATGAACAAGACATGAATCATCTCGACCGAGAAGCATTTGACAGATTACTGGAATGGTTTCCGGGGGAACTCACGTACAATTTATGGGGGTGAGAAAACAGAATCGAAAACCGAAAGTCTACAATTGAAAATGTAAAAGAACACAAAAATTTTGGTATCTGCTTCAAAACTTCAGTTGCCGGTTCAATTAAAGAATTATACTTTCCATTGGTCATGGAAGGCTTAAAAAGGAGAATCAGAATAACTTGCAGCCTCAGTTAATCTGAATTCGAAAGCAAGAAACTTAAAGGAATTCCGGCCATTGTTTAGAGACATTTGTTTAGAAGAAAATTCGGGCTATCCCAACTAAATCTGAATTCGGCTCCGTCTTAAACAGCCTTGACCGTAGTTGCCATGCAAAGCAATTCAGGCCATCGTTGCCACTATCACCGTCATTCGATTGACGGAGTTATAATGCTGTGCCCCAATATTTACTGCATTTTAACTCATCTGATACAGGGTAACCATTTTTATTGTACATCTATCGCGACAACATTAATGAAATGGAGAAGATGATTCAAACAAGGGCAGGTAAAATATAAAATCTCAAAATAGGTTGTCCATGAAACTTTGTATCAAGGCAAAAACAAAAGAATTTCATGTCTTTTCTGAACTGTAAAACTTGAACTCAAATCCCCATATGGTTCAAAATTGGCCTCCGGCAATTCCGGTACCCATTAAAGGGTGAACCGATAAATGAAACCCTACAAAACTTCAGGCATTTATTTTTCTTGTTTATGATGTCACGAGGTATACATCGATCATTTATGAGTGCAAGAAAACCATGAGATATCCGAGCAGTTGCTATTAGGGTTGCAGCTTTCATACATCCAGTAGCAGCCTACGAGGATCTTCCACGACATCTTTGATACGACGCAAAAAGAAGACAGCCTCTCTTCCATCAATCAACCTATGGTCATAGGTGAGTGCAATGTACATCATTGGTCTTGGGACTACATTACCTCCAACAATCATTGGTCGGGACACGATTGAGTGCATACCCAAGATAGCCGACTGCCAAAAAAAATATTTAATCATGTAAGGATCTCCTGGTTCAAAGCAATACGAGTAAGTCACAACCATATGGAACTCTTACAAGCATGTGTAAGTGTATGCATATTCTGTTTATAACCACTGACCTGAGGAGGGTTGATGATAGGGGTACTCAACAGACTTCCATAAACACCACCGTTAGATATTGTAAATGAGCCTCCAGCCATTTCATCAATTGATATGGTCCCATCAGTTGCCTTCTTTGCAAGGCTATTGATCGTCTTCTCTATCTCGGCAAAATTCATCTTTTCAGCATTACGAACAACCGGAACAACAAGCCCCTGGCAGAAAAACAAAAGAACAAAAAGTTCAACATAGAAACATGAAACACATTTTTTTTTACTTTCAGTGTCTATGCCGTGATGAGGTTCATCCATTCATTTATGAACACTAGGCTATACGATTGGCAACCTTTTTCTTGACTAAAAGCTATACGATTGGCAACTTTCAAGTTAGAAAAAAGAATTGTATAATCTTCTAGATTTCTCAATTTCTCATTTTTCATGAAATAAATAAAGCAACTTCAGCTCTAAGTTCACACGAAATTCAGTTCAAATACATTTTTACATGCATAAACATACAGATCTATAACTTTCTTTGGGAACTAGAGAGAAAAAGTAACAATTAAAGCTTCAACATCCCACCAACTAAATCTTAGCTTTGTTGGCACCATTGTTGGAACAACAACATTCTGGAGGCTATGGGTTTGAATGCGATTTAGCACGCATCAACCACCAATTTAAGGGTTTGGGGAGTAGGCATTGTATCAAAAAAACTTCAGCAAACCATTAAATGGCTAAATTGTGATTTAGCAAATTAGACAACATTAAAGAAAAGCACAAAATGGATGGATTACCTTCGGAGTACCAACAGCAATGCTGATATCTATGTAATCCCTATAAATAATATCATCCCCATCAATCACAGCATTTACAATGGGCTGATGTTGAAGTGCACTAACAGCTGCCTGAAACAATAAAATAGAAGAAATGGTAAGGGAAAAAAGAAAAAGCAAACAGTGAAGGCAGTCTATGAATGCATATGTGAGCATTTCAAGAACAAATATTGCATACTTTAACAAATCCCGACATAAATCCCAACTTAACACCATGTTTCTCAACAAAAGCATCCTTGTAATCAGAGCGGAGCTTCATCAGATTAGTCCTGCAATGAGAAGCCAATGAATTATTAAGTACAACAGAATCAGTTTTATCAGAAGCACACCATAGCCTTTATAAATTATGCTGATTTAATTAATTTCACAGAAAATTTGTAGAAGAGTTAAGCAAATAGTTCCATACAGACCAAATTAAAATGTTCAATTGAAATGTTCAGAAAGAGGAGAACAGATAGTCAGCAGTATGCATGACACAAATTAAAATGAGGGAAAAGATAACCCACATGTCAACTTCATTGAATGTTGTCAACATTGCAAAAGTATTTTGAGAATCTTTCAACCGAGTAGCAACCCGTTTACGAAGTCTTGTCATAGGAACCTGTAATCATGAAGCCATACAGTCGACTTATTTTCAACGATGCCCGACATCATTTTTCACCAAAGCTACCATTTCAATGTAAAAAGAGAACGAGAAAACTTACTCTTCTTTCTCTTTCCTTGGGGGGGAGTACAGGTTCAGTAGCAGTTCGTTTTGGAGGTGGTGGAGCAGGGGATTTAGGCTTCTCCACAGCAGAAGCTTCAGCTTTAGCTTTTGGCTTATCCTCCTTTACTGCTTCAGGGGGAGGAGAAGGCTTCGAAGCAGCTTTTTCTGATTTCTTTTCGGTGGGAGCAGCAGGTTCTGCACCCTCAGCGGACTTTGAAATGACAGCAATTTTGACACCTGGTTCCACAGTATCTCCTTCCTTGGCTACATACTGGAAAGAATTGTAACATTTATATTCAGGATCCATTGTACTCCCCTAGCTCCCAAACATGAGAAGATAGGATCCTAGAATTAACCAACAAACTAGACAACTGCATGTCGTTTGATCCAAAGGTACAGATTTATTGATATATTATAATTACCTCTTGTATCACGCCATCTTGGGGGCTGACAACATCAATTGTTACCTGATGATTATAAATGCTACAGGTATTAGATGTATAAACACATACCTTTTTAAGAAGAATGAATGAAGAAATATTACCTTATCTGTCTCTATTTGAGCAATTGGTTCATCTGCTGCAACTCTATCACCAGGTTCTGCTCTCGAAAATTCAGATATATCCACAATCAAGCACTTACAAGTACAACCATGAAAAAGAACATATCTAGTGAGTAGTGAAGGATGGAAATGACAATAAACTAAAAACATACTTTTCAAAAATGTTGCCAAAGTGCCATCAGTAATCGATTCTCCCATAAAAGGGACAACAGCATCAACCAGGTCACCTTCACCAAAAGTAAATTGCGGAAGTTATAAAATTCTTAAATTAACATAAAATGAATATAGGGTCGTATCAAGCAGAAACAAAATTTTGGAAGCCAAGGAGCTGCAATTCTAGTACCACAATAGTGATACTCCAAATCATTATACAACTAAACTACAGCCAAAATCTCCATACTACTGCAATTCACACTTTTGCAGAGAAAGAATTTAAAATAAATTGAGTGAAGATTATTTTCTTATTTTGACATATTGCCTGACCTAGTACCTCTTGGTCAGCCATATTGCTAACTGATAAATGAGTTTGATGGTAATTAGTTGCCAATGGTCTATTCCAGATAAACTGGTCATCAAATGAACAATTAGAATACACAGGAACTAAATTCTAAAAAATCCCAAATGACACACCCATGTATTAATAATAATAACCTTTTTTCAAAAAAGGAAAAATGCCAACAGGCATTTGATGAAATTAATATCATGGAGGACATTGATCAATATCATACCATCTCCAGAAGAGAAAGCCCTGTGTGACTTTTGCATGATAGACTCCAACTGACTGCTAGAGATGACATCCCTGCACATAAGAAAAGGTGTGAGGAGAAAGAAGTGCCAAGGAGCGGCAAACTGATTTAAAGAACCAAAAAGATCATGGGCATTGAAATTCCCTTTCTAATTTCCCTGACTAATATAATTTCTGGATAAACAAAAATGAGGTGGACTACTTAGCATTGAAATAGACCTTAAAATGATAGATATATTATTTACACTACATGCATCAGATCACTCCAGTAGTTCACTCATACACTCTCCGTGTCAAGAAATGACAAAACAGAGACAGTATAATTCCTAAAATTGATGTGGGTTACAAAAGTTCAGAACCAACTAACCTTGTCTTTGTCAAGCCAGCAGAACAACCTGCAATAAGAAAGAAATAATTTCAGTTAATAACAAATACAATCAACAGAAACTTACCAAAATGAAATGAAAACAAAGCAAAATATTTACCTGGCAGAACAAGATGAGAGAAGTTGCGGACATGGACAATTCCACTTGGCTGAAGTAACAAAATCTATTCAAACACTTGAAATTAAGTCTCCTGAGAATACTTACCATTGTATGATAAAAATCCAAACATCTTCGACATGAATTAAATATTTAATAGCATCAAATATCAACATCAATCGAAATTCAAGAGAAATTGAACCACAAGAATGAATATCGAAAAATATTCATTTTCAGCTGAACTATTTACCTCTTTACCAGCATTTGAAGAAACTCTAGATGCTGAAACACTAGACCGAATCACCTGCAAGGACCTCCCTAATACCTATAAAAGAATTGAGAAAAGAATTAATAAAATCCAAGTGCTTTACTCGAATAAACCACAATGTTAAAAAACACAAGTCCTAACCGAAGCTGATGAGCCTCCGGCCGCAACTTTTCTCCTTAAAGCGCCCAACATCACCGATACTCAGAAGCTAAAAGCAAAACTCAATAATCTACATAAGAAATCAATAATCTATAACATAATTACCAGATTTCAGCGTAAAACTAGAGCTGTACTTGCACAAATATATCTATATTAGACTAGAAAGTAACAAAACAAATTCCGAAAAAAACAGTAGCTTTTGATAATAGCGTAGATCTGACTCTAAACATCGAATAACATGAACAAGGCAATGCTGAGATGTTAAGAAAAAATTATAAATCTAACAGAGGTTTAAGTTTAACCTGATTTTTGCAGAGAAATGTGAGAGCCGTCAAATACAGTGTAATCTTCTAAAAGGAAAATCTAAGAATTTGCTTCTTTTTCCCCTTTTTGTTTCTTTCTTTGAGAGAGACAGAGAGAGGGAGAGAAACTGTTAATATAACATATTCTAAACATGGTATAAATAAAATAAGGCTTAAATAATAAATAAACATTTAAATTATATTATTTTAAATTTTTTAAAAATAAAATTTTGAAATTTAGGAAAAATTCTTGAAAATCCTAAAAAGATTTTAAATTAATCTTTAAAATTAATAAAATCTCGAATCCTTATTATTATCGTTGTAAGTCTCTCAACATTGATTTTCTGTATACATATTGTCTCGAACTTAAGACTTGCTTAAACATAATTAAATTGCTTATGACTTGGACCAACCCCGGTTAGTTAAATGAAATTATATTGTTCTCATAAATTTTAATCTTAAATATGTTCGTGTGTAAATAAAATAAAATAAATTAAAAGGATTGATATAGTAATAAATCTATACGATTCTTAAAAAAGCATTTATAATTATTAAAAAAATCTTAAAGAATTCAAATTTTAATGTCTGTCCTTCACTATAGATGTGAGTATTTGGTTCAGTCGAGTTGAGTCAAAAAATTTTAAATTATTCGAGTTAATGAATTATATTTAACAACTCATATTGTATTTAAAAAAAATTCGAGTCGAGTTTAAAAAATTCGAGTGAGTTTCTATAAATATTTAATTATAATTATTTATTATGTTATAGTACGGTTTGATTTCAATTTAAACGACTTTCTTTGATCTAATATATATATTCATATTTTTTATATATGACTAATTTTTCATATTTTTATATATCATAAAAATTAAGAGACTTGTTTGGAACTTAAAAATAAATCTATTAATTATTAAAAATTTTGAGTTATTTAAATTTTTTGAGTTGAATAGAATTTATAATATTTTGAATTGATTAAAATGAATCAAATATTTTTATTTTTAATCAAATAAAATTATTAATTTTTTCAAATTAAATCGAATTTTGTTTACCTCACTTTGCTATGCACGGATCTGGAAGAATGTTCCAAGGGATTATGTTATCCTATTTTAAAGTCAAGTAATCCATTATTTTTTAAGAAAGTAATTCATAAAATTTACTTAAGATGAAGCGAGGTTTTAAAGTTTTTAAATTCATGAAGATTTTATTTCCTTCTTTGACCCTTTGGAATAAATAACATAAGATTATGACTTGAACAAGTAACACATACAACAAAATACAGTTCGATTCATATACGTAGGCAGTATATCTGCTGCATGACTTCAGGGCGATGCTCCACCTCCGAACCCACCCCCTGCACCAGCTCCACCGCCAAACCCACCACCGACTCCACCTCCGCCACCGAACCCACCACCTCCACCAGCTCCACCACCACCACCTAATCCACCTCCAGCACCTGCACCACCTCCGAACCCACCTCCAAATCCAGAACCCCCACCTACTCCACCGCCACCCCCTCCTCCGAACCCTCCACCACCACCTCCCCCAAGTCCACCACCTCCACCAAGCCCACCACCAGCACCCCCACCAAAACCAGCTCCACCACCCAATCCTCCTCCAGCACCACCTCCACCACCAAACCCTCCACCTCCTTCTCCGCCTAATCCACCTCCAAATCCCGGCCGACGAGGGAACAAGTTTTTCTCATCCTCAAACCCACCTTTGAGCTTCCTAGCACTAGTGGAAGCACAAACAAGTGCACCAACAAACAAAACAAACAAAACCCTAGAAACCATGTTTTCCAACACTTATGAGAAGTGGTGGCTCCAACAAGGGCTTATATAGTGGGAAGAAACCGAAACTCCATGAAAGCCGAGAAGTAGAAGACAGTTGAGGTCTTAAATTGTGGTCATCTTCTTCATCTAAAAGCCGTGTTGGAAGATTTAATGCGCAGTACCCAACTGTCACTTTTGACGAAACAATAAACTGTAACTGTAACCGTAACCGTAACCATAACCCATGACCCACAGCTACTGGTTTAAAAATAATTACAAAAGGAATGGATGTCTTTAGTTCTTCACCTTGAAAACCACTGCTTTTATGATTTTAGAACCCAAACTGCATTTGCATGAGCTTTTTTCACGCATGTTGTCGCAATTTGCATGGATTTTTGGTGCTGTCTGCATCTCTGGCATTAGGGTTTTTTTATTATAAAGTTTTCTTTCCATATCCATGCATTGTTTTGACTTTTTGAACGTAACCATCAACGCCATTGGTTTGCTAGTAGTTGTGGGTTTTATTCAAATCATTCAAAGTTAATAAATGAAAATAACCGGAATGAGTTATAGGCGTAAATCGTCTACCCCTACCTTCATTTGTGTTTCCGTTTTAAATTAAAGGGTGTAGGGTGGGCAGAGTTTTTTATTCGCTAGATTGACATAAACAAGTCAAGCGGATTTGATGAAATGTTCGATGATCAGTAAAAACACGTAAAAGATCATTATAGTCTTTGCATGGTTATTAGGTAAAATTTTAAAGCAGATTATTTAATTTATTCTTAAATCTTAATGATATGTTATGATCTTATTCATTAACGATATACAATTATACACCATCAGTATATTAAATACAAATATTTTTATATGTTTATTTATCGTACCGACAACGATATTAATTAAATTAAATTTGAGTAAGGTTGTTCCTATATGTATGTTTATATTATTCCTACAAGACCCAAAACTCATAGCCCGTTGAGTAAGTCAAACTCAGCTGCTGTCCTCATGAATCTGTGGCGGTGCATATGCTTTATGGCTGCCGAAAGTCTACGCATAGATGTTCTATAATCACTATTCACTAGTCATATTCTCTTTCAATAATTATTCAGTTGGTTTACGCAGAGATGGATCTCTTAGATTGGTGGCGGGACAAATATAGGCTGGTTCGCCGATTCATCGATTAGATAGACGTGGTCCAAATCAAGTTTAAATAATAATTTAGGAATTTGAGTTATTGATAGGAAGGTTTTGAGTTAGAGGTTTATATTTTAAATTATATAATTTAAATATAAATTATTGTATATTAGATACGGCTCATAAATATTCGTTTTATGTTTTAATTCGTGATATATTTTGTATAATTATTATAAAATTTAATTTTAAAATTTGTAATCTAAACATTGTTCATGTATTGTATTATTCATGTTAATTTATATATTTTAATTAATTGATAGTATTTGTTTTAAAATATACTCTCAATCATTGGACATTGATCGTTCAATCATTGTACTAACAGTAGTGTTACTCGAATTCATAACCTCTAAGAACAACAACCGTTCCTTTAATTGTTCCTCTTTAATTGTTCCTCTCTCTAACTCTCTCCTTTTTTATATTCGTTTTTATCTAATTAACAATATAATTATTTTTAATAATCGTAAATAGTAGATGATTCATATATATATATATGTTTAATTTTATTTTATTTGTTTATTATATATTTTGTATTTTAGTGCGTGTTTTTATTTTTTATGATACATTTTTTTTTTATTTTATGACTTGTTTCTATCTTATGGTATGTTCTACTTTTACAAGTGTTTGGTATTTATATGATGATTTTTATGTTTTTTTCTATTGTGTTTGTCGATGATCAAAACAGGTTAATCTCATTTTTAATTGTTTATCGATATAATTTATAACCGATCATCGTACTTTTGGGGAACAGATGTAAAAGTGATTACCAATTTTAAATTTTTTATTTAATTTGCATTTCGATAACACCCCAAAAAACTCATCCTACAATAGACCGTAAAATTATCTTTGCCGCAAAAAGAAAGTGCGATCTAAACGATGCATCCTTTTTTTTTTGCGTTTTTAGATGTTATAAAACCAGAAGAATGGATATGATAGCTAAGGAAGATCAATGAGAATGAAAATTACAGAAAATCAAGCTCAAATGGAAGGGAAAGGTTTTCTTGAAGAAAGGACAATTTATGTTTCCCTTCCTATGTCCTGGTCAATTGTCACATATCGTTGAAGCAATGCACATTTTAGTACAGGAAAAAGAATCGAAACTCTAATGCCATTAGGTTAATTTCACATTAGTTTACAATTACCTGCAAAACTATGTTCGGAGAAGACGGAGGGACGTGAAGGCGATGAATGGTACGATCAAACCAATGTCCAGTCAGTTTCATCCAACGGTGGAGGCGGGAAATTTTTAGGGGATATCTTTGAAAATAAAGACGATTTGCTATCGAAAAAACTAGCAAATGATCGAGAAGGATTGTTGTCTGAGACCTGTTCTATCGGAGGAGATTTTCTCCGCTGTTGTTTGTCCTTGCCGCCGAAGTTGAGACTGAGTTTCTTAAACCGGTGTTTTAGTTCCCTAGAAGCATTTCTGTTTTCAGTTGCCTGCGTCTCCTCTGCCAGCTTTATCGTCTTTATGACTTCTTCCGGAGTTGCCACCATCTTTTCCACTGTTTCATACACCTATTGACATTGAACACCATCAGATCGCAGAAAAACATAATCTTATAAACCAGCTTTATTTCCCTCATTGGGAAACTTCGAATGTGCCGGTAAACAAAGGCACTTTGTTGTTTTACTTGGCATTTAGTTTATCATAAGCATTTGATATCAGCCCTCATGCGTTTTAAAGATGCTTGTTGACATTGGTAAAAGAAATATTCAAGTTGCTTTGTACAATAGAAACTACCTGGCAAAGATCATCCAGTTTGTCATTCCAAACACTTTTCTGGCAAGTCGCAACAACGTAGTCTTTGCAGTCGTAGAACAGTTTTGACAAGTTTTCATTGGTCGAAAGCTTTTCCTCGGCTAATGTAAATCCCAAAGAATGCTGAAAATTAGAGAAAGGAGACATTAGCAATTTAGCATTATGAAGAATGACTAGTTGACTAATCTTGTTTGACCTAAAATTATGAGACATAAATAAAGGAATTATCGTCAAAACTCAGATCAAAACACTTACTAAAGAAACAAAGAGTTGTTGAAAGAGCTCAGAAGTGGGGATGTCCTCTAAGAAATTCAGAATTCCTTCCCTGCAGGAACCATAACCCATGCAATTATTGTAAGAACAATGCTCCACTGATAGGGAAATTTATGGGTTGTAACAGAAAGTGCTTTATGTCCAACTTACACTACTAAATCCTCATCGAAGAGAGGTGTTTGTTTAATGGCTGGTATCGGTTTGGCTGTATCCCATAGTTCACGCCATAGATTACCTTAAATGTACATATTCAAATATCAGAATCAACAATAGAAATGTCCTAGCAAGTGACACGAGCTGTAGGTTAAGAATGTCAAACAAATACATCAAGTAGACTTAAATGTACATATTCAAATATCAGAATCAACAATAGAAATGTCCTAGCAAGTGACACAACCTGTAGGTTAAGAATGTCAAACAAATACATCAAGTAGATACCCTCCACCTAGAAGTTATTTATAATTCATTCTCCTACTACGAGTCGCACAAGAACATAAAAAAAAAGTTTCTACAACTATACAAACATTGTGAATTAAATGAATCAATGTTCACATCTCAAAAGTAAAACCTGACCAAGAAGAAACTGAATTGCAGCAAACTTGATTAAGTGGCAGAAAGCGGAATAAAAGAGAAAAAACCTTCTTTTTGCATTCGGCAACTTAGTTGACCTCTTTTAACCAAAGAGTTAACCTCGTCTCTTGGCTCAGCTTCAGTCCAATCAGGAGGGGAGATCCATCTAACAAAATCTTCTAAAATACAACCAGGATTTGCAGCCTAAAAATAATTGTCAAGGAAACTTAGATAGGTAACAAATTGATAGAAACAACATTCTACATTCATATGTATCTACAACAATAATAAGATAGAGCTGATTTCTTTGTGCTAAAATATACCTTGAAAGCTTGCATGTCAGAGAGAAGTTGAGAACACCCAGCGCCAACACTGATCATCAAAACATAAGGCAATGAGTAAAAAACAACAAGAATAATGTAAACAGCCCATAAAGTAAATTGACAGCAGAGGGGAAATTTTGCAATTTTCACTCCAAAACTTTGATGTATACATCAGAATATGGAAAAGACTTGAAATTAATAAACAAACACAACACGCATAACAGCATTAGATAGGTTGATCATTACTCTTTTAAATCAAACAGGAGAACCTTAATAATGTTATTAGTCATAAACAATATTATGCAGTAAACAGATTAAAACAATGACAAGTAGAAGAAGATGGTACAAATTCTATAGTTTGAAAGCCATATAAAATGTAACAAGGTTTATGGGTGTTTGGTCTATATACTGACCTCCCTGTACGAAGCACTAACTCCTCTGTTTCTTTGATAAGGTCCTCAGTAAGCAACGGTCCTTCCTACAGTCATATACAACACAGTGAACCACAGGAATGGGTTCAAATGGTAAGCAATATGTTAGTAAAATCAGCAACCAAACCTGAGTAATAGGTGAGTAGATAGGTTCACCAGTTTCTAACATTGTCATATTTTCAGCCAGTTGATCAGCTCCCTGTCGAAGAACAAGTTCTCCAGTGCTAATTCGTACAGATAATGCAGAGCTGGCAGCCACTTTGCTTATAGCAACATCTGATTCTTCAACATTTGAACTAGCTTCCTCCATTTCAGAATCAAATGATTCAGTGGCAATACTACGCCGTCTTTTTCTTGATATACAACAATTAATAACTTGTAAGTGTTGATATAAAAGACAAGAGTTTAGATCAGGAGTCTCATCCACAGGAATGCCTGGCAGATGTCTACCTTCAAACCAAAATCTTCTCAACTGCATGATTTAAGGATTCCACAACACTTTTCATCAGATGAAGATTAACAAATTTTGTAGTGCAAACAGACTTTACAAACATCAAAATGTGTCAATGAAGGATTTTAGTTTCATTTCTATGTTGACCATTCATGTTAGTATAGATTCTGCATAACCGACTCACTTCTATAACAACTCTGCACCAAAAGAGAGCCATTTTACGAAGGGTCCTAAAGCTCCCAATGACTTCAGAAAGCTTAACAACGAAGCTCTTTGGAGGAGCACCATGAATCTCTTTTGGCAAATACAGCATTGTTGTGGATGTGCTTGAATCAGAAACAAGATCTCTTTGGAGGAAGTCCCCATCTGTAATTATCTTGTGGATGTTACAACAAAATTGAAAGACCATCATAAAAAAGGTGAAGGTTTAAAGAGAAATATATCTCCTAATAAAAGCAAATGTCCTATCAGTCACATATAGAACCTGCCTGTATCAAACAGGGAATGAATCAAAGCAAGCACTCTTGCATCATCACCAAAGGCAGATGCAAGTTTATCCTCTTTGTCTCGAAGAACTAATGACTTCACTGCAGAGAAGGTCAGGCCTGTCCTTTCCCTTAGGGGTGAAGAATTTCCAGAAGATGTCAAAAGATCTTTCATAGACTTAAAATGACTTCCAGACCTGGCACCAAAAGGAAAGCACAAAAAGATAAGAACATACACAAGCTAAAATATGACAATTAAATAGATCAAACATTTGACCACTGAACATGAGCTCAGAAGCAAGAAATATTTTGTATCAAAGGTAGCTACCAGTATGGAAAATCAGTGTTAATGGTCCAGAAAGTAAATTCCAATAAAGGTAACAATTTATAAATCAGCATATTTCACAAGGCATCAAATGAATTTCAATGACCGCAATAGCAGAGAACAAACAACTGAAACCAAGAATCAAAGACTTACTCAACGGCTATAGCTAATTGCTTGATAACAGATGTTGGAGGAATGTTATTGGTGTTGATGGTATTTAAAATGTCTACAGAGGGAATAGCTTCTAAAGCCTGTAGGACGACAATCTCATTAAGAAATCCCTTCATTTGAATTTTATAAGGACATGAAATAGACATTTTAATTCTCATAACAGACACCCTCACTAGCTGCTGAGCGAAATACTGTCATAATGTACCTTTGATTCTGTATCGTTCTTTACTTTAAGCAAGTATAAGTTTTCATCACAGAATTCGACAGCCATTGTCGAATTTTCAACTTTCTCTGAATCTTCAAATCCCTTTCTCCCTAGTCTTATATTCTTAAATCTTTCCTGCCATTCTTTCTTGGTCCCCAGATTTGCAGGCATCCACTTTGAATGCTTTACCTCATCAACACTCTGCTTCATGCCACACAGATGTTAATACTAAAACAAGTAAATATGTATTGAAGAAGAATTTATTATTTTACATGAATTATCAGGGAAACTAAATAGCATACAAATTGCAAATCCTCCAATTCAACTCCAAGCAAACTAATCTAAAATCTTTGAGTTTATTACTCGAATAAGTCGAACATAACTCTAAACTTTATTTCATTTTCTGAGCAGCCAAACAAGGTTCCAAAGTACATTTTAAAAGAATCAGCTAAAGATAGTAATAACAATAACGAAACTAAAGCAGCCTAATGACTAATACTACATTTCAGCTTAATAGAAAGTCACATTTCAGTTCCGAAGTTCAACAAAAATTTACCTTAGACTCTCCTTCTCTCGTCGGAGATTCATTTTTTAATTCTTTCGGAGATGATAATTCACATTCTTCACCAAACGAACAACAACAGCAACAAAAAAAAAAAAACCGTCAGTAATATCTATTAACAACATCATAAAAACCGGAAATCGATAAGAGGAAACTAAAAATAGCAAAGCGGACATTAATAACAAATAAAACTTTGCAATAGATATTTACAACCAAAAATATAGAGATTTTCCAATTCACCTAGATCGGATTTCAAATCAGTGAGAACTCTCTCGGGTTTGGCAGCTGCTGAGTGGAAAGCGATTCTTGCTCTGGAAACAAACGACGGAGCTTCCATATCGTCCGCCAGCGGTGCGCACGTTAAGATTCGTAGCAGTAAGAGTAAGAATAACGAAAGATAAGAGATAACTAGTTAATATGGAAATGGATCAAAACGAGATTCTCTTGTATGTATAAAGCGGGGATTTCCTTTGAGTGAAGAAGAAAGCCGAGTGGAAAATGTATTTAAACTTTGTTTCAAAAAATAAAACTGAAAAACTATTTAACAAATACTATATTTATAATTTTTATTTTGTTTTTTTGTGCTTGTAGTTGGTGATTTTTTCGTTTAAAAAACAGAAAATGAATTAAATAAATGGAACTTAATAATATTTGAATATAAAAAATAACAATAAAAACTCGTTACTTATTTATAATTTATTTATAATTATATAGACTTAATAATATTAATTACCGAATATATAATAATAGTAATTTAGGACAGGAAAAAAAACAAATGAAGCAACTAATTGCGGTGATTTGAATTAATCAATAGCAGTTATCAAAAAGCATGCAGTTAAAAGGGTAAATTATATAAATGGTCACTAAATTTTAAGATATATATTTAATTATTAGACTTTTAAACTAGTAATATAATTACTGAATTTTTTATTCGTTTTCATTTAAGAATATTACGTGACATGTTAGATTATATTTTTTATCAAAAAAATTTAATTTTTTAAAACTATTTGCAATCTTTAATTACTTGTTCTTTGTTTGATTGTGTCGTCTTTATTCGATGTTATGAAAATACAACGTTTATTATATTCGAGAGTTTTATTATTATTTTATGAGAGATTAAATCGAGTACTTTGAAAAACTATAGAAACATTATTTTGATCAAACTTTTATAACAATAATTTTCAAACCACCATAGAATGCAAATGCAAATGTCCAGTATTAAGTATCTAATGACGATACAAACCATCTAGCCTCATCGGTTAAAGAAACGATTGTTGTTTCTAAAGGTTACGAGTTCGAGCATCAGTGCGATCAACACTGTGATTGAGCGATCAATGTTGAAAGGTTGAGAGTATACTCTGGAAGGAACACTTAAAGTCTAGAACAATAACAATTCAAGAATTTAGTGATCAAATTAAAAGTTTTTAAAACATCAATGGTAAAATATGTATTTTACCCAAAATCATAAACCCTATCTACAATTTACATGTCATATTAAAAGAATCCAAACATCACATTTCCAGCTTGATTTTATAACGAAACCTTCATTGTACTCATAAAGACTTTGTCGTGCTTTAAATGGTCAGCACGTCTTGATGTCATGTAATATACCTAACACTTGTAAGTTAACAAGAGATAGTGTTTCAAATCGATTTCTTTCTTTCCTTTTTTATAAATAAAATAGTAATAATTAAAAATTATTTTTATACTATAATTATTTAATACATTAACAATAACATTTTAGTTTTAAAGATTAAAATTTCATTTGAAGAGTAAGACGTAAAGATTTAGAATTTAAGGTTTATAAGTAAAAATTTAAATTTTATTATATTATTTTAAATTTTAATAATTATTCCTAAATTCTTGACTCTTACACCTAAACTTATGAATCCTACGTCCTAAACTAAATCCCTAAACCGTGTATTGAATATAAATTATTTTTATATTGAGAATCAATAATCGACCTACTAACTAATGATACTTATATTCTCCTATATTATATGGTGTGTGGGAATATAATATCCCTAATAAATCAGAATATTATTTTTATATTTACGGCATATTCAAGTAATTTGTAAGTTTTTTTTAATATCATAACAAATATGAACAAATCTTAAAGCTTTTTATTACAATATTTAAAAATATTCATGTTTTTAAAGTTAAAAACCGAAACCAAATGGGGATTCTTATAAATTGAACCGAACCGGAGATACCAAAAACTAAAGATAAACACTACGGTGTAAGAACAAATGGAATCTAAACTCTCTGTATATGTTGCTGGTTCAATGTTTATTCAAGCAGAGCTTTGGTCACTGTATAGATAGCATGAACAATTACTATGGTGTCTGAAAGTAGAAATTTAATCCGCACCTGATACGCATTTATACTTCGAGTAGCTCCTTCAATATCGACTCGAAGCTATCCACGTTGCATCTCTTATGAGGTATAATCTGCATTTCGGAACAGAGTACAAGAACTTGAAAAGGGTGCAAATGTTTTAGAATCTCGGGGTCTCGATCGTAGTCCTGGTAAAATCAAGTTCAGTGTGATTAAAGGATTCTTTTTAGGAAAATCTTCTGCATGAACAGAAACCAGTTTTCTTGGTTACTCGCCTTTTCTGTAACTATAACAATTGGCTTATAACCAGACTTGTCCTCAAGTTGTCTAAGCCGCTTTCTTATCATGTGAATATCCTAGGTTTCATCAACATCGGGAAATAAGACCATGATTGCTTGGAAAATAAATCTAAGATGTAAAGGAGGAGCAATTTACCTCAATTTCAAATGAGTGATGGTCACTGAAGTCGATTCGATCAGCAAATAACGGTCCAATCTGCAACAAGTTATTCACCACTGTGAAAATCTATTGTCATGGCATGTTAATTAAACCAGAAAAGAAATGACATAAAATAAATAGTAAAACCTTTTCCACAGCCTGCACAAAAGCATCCGGAGAACCGATTGCAGAAACACATAATACGACTGCATCATGCAATGCTTCCAAATGCATCTTTGTGCTTATATTTCTTGGTTCAAAGAAATACGAGGGAGCCATTCTAGTATAAAAAATAGGAAGAGACTCCTTGATTTCTTGAACCACTAACTCGATATCTTTGATCTTTTGTTCTGATACCTGTCAAGGTTTTGAAGCACGAGCTTTTAGACAACTTCTTCACATAGTTCGGTACAAGCGAAATATACACAACTTATTGAAGAATTAGAAGTATCTTTTAAAGTTCAACCTTAACTCTTCATACCAGGTCAGCATGATGGACTACAGCGATATCAGCTCGTTTGATTGCCGATAAGGGTTCTCTTAAGGGTCCAAGAGGAAGTAGTTTGCAGTTTCCCCATGGCATCAATCCGTTAATCATTACAATCTCTAGGTCACGACATAAGCTCCAATGCTGCCTTCCATCCATAGACATGATTAATAACTTAACAGCATAAACCCTAAATGCACAAAATATTTTTCTATCCCTTCAAAACTTCCCTGATAAAGGAAAAAGCAGAAACTAAATATACCATAATATCAATTCCGAGGAACATGAACTGCTAGAATCTAAATGTATTCATCAGCTTAGAAAGAAATGGGAACCAAAAAGAAAAATTATTTGGCCATCTAATACAGAACTAACTGACTCATTCGAATATGCAACAAGACATGCAACAGAACAATGTGAGGAACACAGAAGAAACCGGTATACCTGCATTCCATCATCCAGAATCACAGCACCAATTTTCGGAGAATTGACACGACTTCCCATTTTCGGGTCTACGTATCCATATTTTTCAAATGCCAAATTGGCTGTAGCCGCCCGATTTGCACCAACACCGACCTTAACCGGTCCCCCAAGTAGATGTCTTTTTAGCATTTTTGCTTCATCTCCACCAGCATAACCCTTCAAGAGAACCAAAATTGAGCTCTATTGAAAATAGCAGCAACTGAGATGCCTAATTTAGCTCTGTAATTTGCCACTAAACATTGAAATTCAAAAGAATAAAACAACTCAAATCCACTCAAACTTACAGAAATCAAATGGTCAATCTTCCAATTCCAAATCAAAAACACCAGTACAAAATTACAGCTACCATATTAAAAATCAAATGCAATAATTAAAGTAGTACTGAATACTGATAAGAAAGAATACCCTTGTCAAAATGAGAGATGAAATTCCATAATCAGCTAAGCTCTTAGCCATGAACTCAACCATTGGAGTCTTTCCATTTCCTCCCCATGTCAAATTTCCAACACTAATTACCGGCACAGGCAACCTTCAAAAATTAAAAACCCACTAAATAAATTGAACAACATGAACAAAAATTTGAACTTTTTTTAGTATCCTTCAAACTGAGCTTCAATATATTATCGGACCTGTTCTTAGAGAAGAAGCCAGAGCGGTAAAAAGAATGACGAATATAGAGAACGGCGCCGTAGAGATACGAAGCGAAGGAGAGGACAGGAATAATAGAGCGATGAAGACTGGAGAACTTAGCTTGGTTTTGGCCGTAGGCGATCTCTGTCACTGCTCGCTTCAGTTTCTCCATTATTGGAAACGAAAAGACTGAGCATTGAAAACGGCGGAAAATTGGAAGGGGGAAATTATGGAGGGAATACAGGGTGGTTTTATCAATTACAAATACTGTTACGTAATACAATTATTTTTTCATAATTATTATATTTAAATTATTAACTAGTAAATTTAATCAAATAATATATTAATTTATTATAAGTAGGGACTGACATTTTATTTGACATGATAAAATCAAGTTTTAGAGAGAAATAAAATTAGGTTAGGTAAGATTTTTATTAAAGACAAGATTAGGTCGTGTTTGATTTAAGAAAAGGTTTGACCAACTTAACACTTGACATAGTATATTTTTTTTATATATTTTAAGGATAATTAATTCTTAAAAATATTTTAAGGATAATTATATTTTTAAAATTATATTTTTTAAAATTGATTTTTCAAGGATGAGTTGGATCATGTTCAAGATAATTATTTTTGAATCAATTTAGAGCTTGAATTGTGTTCATCCTTAATTATACATAACAAATTACATCCTAATTTACTCTGATTCGAATCTTAAATTCTGTTTAAAAAATTAACTTTTATCTTACTAAATCAATCAAAAATTAATAAAATATAATTATTTTTTATAATAATCAATATTTAATTTATTGATTGATTAATTTAAATCGAGTTTTATAAAAAAAATACAGAACGTTTTTTCTAACCTAATTTTTTGTATAAACATTATATTTTTTTTGATTAAATATAAATTATAATTTTTTCTTATATCAAGATTCGAACCATACAAAATGGGACATAATAAACATCGTTAATAAATAAAAATATCATATTCTAAATCTTAATATTATTTTAAAATCGATAAATATAATTAATTAATTTATAGTGTATAAAATATATCCTCTGGTTATTACTATAAGCATTTTGCTATTATGTGTTGATATTTGATTTTTTTAATTGCTTTTATGTACCTATGAATACGATGTCGTTGAAAACACTCGCAGTTCACACGAATAAAACCAAAATTCAAAATAAGTGGCAGACGGCAGACGGCAGCCGACCTGTCTAGGTTGCAATCGCAGTCTCCCTTGTATGGTCTAATTAGGGCAGTTTTACATTACTTATAAAAAGTACAGTTAAAAAATTAATTTTAAAACTATGATTAAAAAAATAATTTTAAAAAATTAAAAAATATTTGTGATTGATGTAAAATAGTGATTTTAAAAAGATAAAATATCTATTTTAGACATGATGTATTAATGAATTTAAATTATATTTAAAAATTTTAATTTTTTTAATGTTATGATTATTAAAAAATAAATTTAAATTATAATAAAAAATATTTTTTAAAAAATTTAATTTAAAAATATATACATATTTTAAATTATATACGAACATAACAATTATAAATTAATAATAAATTTAAAATAAAATAATTTTATTCTTAATATAAAATATTATAAAATATATATTATTTTATAATTATATATGTATAAATATTATTTTAACAAATATATTATAAGGGTAAATAAATAATTTTATTTTTAAACTAGTTTATCCAATTCAAAAATCAAAAATTTTAACTTTTGAGTTTTGGTAAAAAAAATTAGTTTAAAAAACAACTAAAAAACAACAAAAATAATATATATATATATATATATATATATATATATATATATATCAGAAGCACTTTTTTAAGTGCTTTGGGTTGCTCAGTCCAAGAACACAGGCGAGGCAAATGCAGAAGATACTTCCGCCGGACTTGATTATCGGATTCCGGATTCCGGCGTATCCACTTAGACAAACCTCAGCCCGGAGTACCGGTTGGTTCCAAGAAACCAGATCGAGTTTACAGTCTAGAGTCCGTACGTAGATGTATTTGCAACGCATTAAACCATTAACAAATACTGTACAATATTTTCAACGTACTGAATAAATTACATGGTAATCTAAAACTATAAAAAAAAAAAACATCAAGACAAGAATATTGAATATATATATATATATTATATGTATGATTTTTTCTAACAAATGAAAATCAGAACAAATAAGCCATGCACGCCATGGCTAAGCATTGCTATTAGGTTGTTGAAGCTCTTCGGGAGGAAAGAATGGTGAAGAAACTCCGGTTGTTTTGCTTCGGTTTATTCCGCGGCGTCTTCCTCCCGGATTTCTTCTGATTCCGAAGGACGCAGACATCACCATGGCAGATATATTTGGATTCTGAGGATTCTGTGAAACAACCGAAGATGTTTTGCAGCAAGGCCATGGGAGCTCAAAGTTTATACTCTGAGGAAGAAGAAGATATTGTTATTATTCATGGCTGTTTGCTGTCTATAGATTTATAAAGGGCGATGGGTCAAAGTTGGTGGGCAGAAATTACTATACTTTAATTTTCAGCTTCATATTAGTACACGTTCATATAGTTTAAACCATATATTATTTATATTCAAATTTAGACGAATATTTTAATATTTTTTATATTTAAATCAAAATATTTATAATCGATAATAATATTAATCTTTTCGTCGTAAATGTTTTTATTTAAATATGAATTTAAGAGTATTTTTATTTCTTCTTTTTCTAATATTCTTCTTTAATTCTTTTAGGAAGTTTATGGTTTTGGTTGTTGATCTTATTAGACTTTTGGTATAGGCTTTAGACTTGATTAGGTATTTTCTTTCAATTTATAAATAGGTCAATTCCTAACAAGAAATTTAAAATATTGTATTTATAATGTTTTTATTTTTTAAATTTATATGATTTTTTTTGTATAACACTGGTATAGAAAATAATAATTTAATTTTATAATTTTATATATTTTAAAATTTATTTTAGATGACAAAATAGGGGAAATGTATACAAGGATTAGTCATGTATGTACATATGTATACATGTCAAATATTATAAATAGAATGATTTAAAAGTTAAAGGACCATATCAATATATGACAAATTTTAATGGTCATTGTGATATTATCCCAATTTATAAATTCTTTAAAAATAAAGTAAACTTCATGTATAAATTACGTTAGGTAAATTTATGTTACAACCCAATTTATTTTATTAAATATTTGTAGTAAATTTAGAATAATGTTATTCTTGAAATAAATTGAAATACGATCAAAAAATATTTTAAGATTTATCATTGATTATATAATACTAGAAGGAGGAGTCGTGTTTTACCAAGGGTTAGGAAAGTCGTCGTGATACGTTCTCGACGACTTTCATAACTCTTGTTAATAAGTTAAAAACCTATTATTGTCTTTTAGTTTAAACTATGATTAGAATTACCAAAATACAAAAAATAATCTCAAAATTTAGAAATAAATTACTATATACATTTAAATCCCTTAATAGATGACACCTAAAATGACAATCCATATTTAATTATTTATTTTGATATTATTATATATTATATTTTTTAAGAAAAGACAATCCATGTGTTGACTGTAAAAATAAACAAGGCAAAAACCAGAACAAATAAGTTGTAAACTTCCATTGTAATGAAGAATAGAGCCGCCAATTAGGGTCTACCTTTGAAAAAAAATCTTTAAAACCCTTAACTAAGGCACTAATCCCTCCTTTAACATCTTGTCTTTGCTAAAACAACCTTAAAACAAACAAAAAAACAAAACCCAGACTTATGTCATTGAGTTTTTTCAATGGTAATAAGGACAAAGACTTGATTTCTTTGTCCTTTTTCTCTCCATTTTTCTTCTTATTTAATCAGTCGGTATCGTTTATTGCTATATATAACGTGGGAGGGAGGAGAAGAGGGGAGGGGAGATGATGATGATGATGGGTGGAAATAACCACGTTGGTGCACAAAACGAGGGAGGAGGAGAAGGTGGTTTGATCTTGAAAAAGGGACCGTGGACGGCGGCGGAGGATGCTATTTTGGCCGAGTACGTGAGGACTCACGGTGAAGGGAACTGGAATGCGGTGCAAAAGAACACGGGGTTGGCACGTTGCGGGAAGAGTTGTAGGCTACGATGGGCCAACCATTTAAGGCCGAACTTGAAAAAAGGAGCGTTTTCTCCTGAGGAAGAAAGACTCATTGTTGAGCTGCATGCTAAAATGGGGAACAAGTGGGCTCGCATGGCTACGCAGGTAAATATGTCGAAAAAGGGTCATCGTTTTCTCTTCATTTTTACGTTTAATTTTGATCTTGTTCTTGCTTTAAAAGTTTTCATTTTCATTTTCTCAGCATGAACTTCAATGTCTGCATTTTGTTCATAATCTGCGTTTTTTAGAATTTCTAAAGCAAATGTCTAGCTGTTTATTTTACTTCCTATAGCATGATATGATCTGTTTGTTCCTCCAGTTTCTATGTTTTCTACCTATTTTCTCAGCCATTCCAAGAAAATCCCAGAATTTTCTATTAATAGCTTTGAATCTGGGTTTGCTATTATAGATTATCTAATTATCTGTTACTAATTTCTTGCTTTCGTTTGCTTTGCTTATTTATATGTAGCTTCCGGGAAGAACAGACAATGAAATCAAGAATTATTGGAACACAAGAGTCAAGAGAAGGCAGCGCCAAGGCCTACCACTATACCCTCCTGATATCCAACCCTTACATTCCCAACACCAACAAAACCAACACCGTTTGCTGCCGGCGATGTCGATGGCATCTCCGACGGGCACGTCGACCTCTTCCTTTTCATTCCAAACACTAATGCCATCGTCATCGTCGCCGAATCTCCAATGTTCTATGCCAATGCAATCACACCCTCTTCATATCCAACGCTCGGCGTCGTCTCACATGCTTTCTAACCCTCATTCGACTCCGCCGCCTCTCCATAGTCCGGGCACGGCTTCGACACCATCCTCACTTCCTAGCCCTTCACCTTCAACACATGTGTCCCCATTGCAATCTCCCCATGGGGCTGCATTTTCGACTCTCCCTCTCTTTGATAGTTCAACATCAAACACTTGTAATTACAACATCAATGGTAATAACAATAACAATAATACTATGTCATCGGATTTCTTCTTCCCTAGAGCAACCCCTCCGCTTCAGGTACCGATGCGGTACAAGCGGTTCAGACACGATGTTAGTGAAATCAACAACAATGGCGGCAATGGCGGCAATGACAACGGCAGTACCGGTTCGAGTTTTATGTCACATTATTCAACTTTGCAGAAGAATTCATTTTTCAATCACCATAATGTTGCAGTTGCAGCAACAGTTGGTGGTACTAGTACTCCATTGACATCCACACACTACTCTTCCCCTTCATATTCATTGGAACCGATCACATTTGATCTCTCTTCGTCTTCAAAGATTCTCACCGATCAACACCATTTTGATACCGGACAGTTCATGTCGACTCCGGAATTTTTTTATCAGTCAAAAATGAACGACGAGCTCCCTTCGAACCAATTTTTGTCCCTAGATGGGAATTCAGAGTCAGAAGTTAGATTTGATACTAAGGGGAATAGTAGCTATACCAGCAATGATCATAATAACAACCATGCTTTGAGTATCCCTTTCGGTGACGGCGGTTTGTTAGATGATATGCTGGAGGAGGCTCAATTTTTGGCTGCCAGCAACGACGAGATCATGCCGCGGCAGAGCTGTATGGCCGGATTCAGCACCAGCTCGGAGGGTTTAGCTTCAGGTCAGACCATGATACAGATTTTTAATGCAAGATAGAGATCAATAATTGAAGTCCAAATATGGTAATAATATGTATAATTGTCTAAGATAAGAAAGATTATTGATGAACCGGATTCGTCTAATAATTTTTCCTAAGGTAGGGAAAAAGAGGCTAAAGTGGGAGTATCATTGTTTAAAGTGAATTTTGAACCTTCTAAGTATCACCATTTCTACTTTGATTATAACTATTTCTGATGCTTCTTTTTTCCCTTTTAACCGATGTGGGATTCATAGCAAAAGAAGAAACGGCAACAGATCAAGAGATCAACGGTACACAACTAGATGATTACTCACGGCTACTCAGTATCCCATCGTCGACGGCAATGCCCGATTGGTACAACAGTTGTGGGAAGTCTCCAACAGGCCTTTGGAATGAGAGCATATAGATTCACTATTGATTTCGGGTGACAAATTCTGACGTTGTGAAGGGAAGAAATCTATTCGAGATGAATAATTTTTATATTATTCAATGTCCGATACATGATAAAATGTTCATAATAAAATAAAACACGATATGTATATTTGAATGCGTACAAACCCGTATAAAAAGCTTAATAAAATTTGAAAAAAAAAATCAACATTTTACTCTTCAAAACATGCGTTTTTTTTACCAACGTACGACATTTATCATATTATGATCTAAGGTAAATACGGAGGTTTTCTAAGCCCTTAATATATTGTAGGGATGGGCAAGGGTCGGGTCAGGTTGGATTTTCGGTCCACTCGCACCCGATTCGAAAAATCATACCTCCACCAGTCACTCGACCCGGGTTTAGGGTAAAAAAAATCCGACCCGACCCGATTTTTAAGCTCTAAAATCCGACCCTACTTGACCCGACCTGAATCATTAAAAAAATTAAAATTTTAGGGATTAAACTATAAAAAATAAAATTTAGGGATATAATTATAAAAATATTTAATTTTAGTGACCTAATTGTAAAAGAAAATTAATTTTAGTGATCTAATTGTATAAAATATATATCAAGAGGGGTCATTATTGCAAATATCTCTAAAATATATATAAGAAAATTACACTATTAGTCCCAGGTCGGGTCAGATTTTTTCCACCCTAAATCTGAATCCGACCCGAGATCACCCTTGAAAAAACCCGACCTAAACCCGATTTTTTCACCAAAAAACTTGACCCGATCGGATTGGATCAGAACCCGTCGGATTCAGATTCCGTGTCCATCCCTAATATATAGTTTGATTAGTGTTCTTATTAATTTAAGTACCCACTTAGACCCAACAAGTAGTTCACGCGGGAAAAAAGAGGGTGTTCATCTTAAAAGATTCGATTCAAATTAATTAATTAATTAACTATTTCGTAAGGTATATATATTGTCAAAGAAGTAAAAATATATATGAACAAATACTATATTATAATCACCTTAAGACTATTCCAAAAAACACCTATTTGAAATACAAAGAAATCAGGTATCAATTTGAGAAAAATGAAATGAGAAGGGACTAAACAAGTACAAATTTCTGAATAATTTTATATACATACACGTGAAAAATAGAAGCAACACGTACGATACGTACGCCAACTACTCGTAACCCGTTGATTGTCAAACGATGGAGTCGACAGTACCAGCCGTGGCAGATGCCTTATCGTCGTTGATCTCTTCTTTCTCAACTTCACGACGCAATATCCTAATCCGAATCAGATACGACATGTATGGAGCTGCATTGCAGACCAGTTCGAATAGCACTAGTTTAACGAAGAAACCGCACCACATGACCATTAAGAACAACCCGAGGAACGGGAAAAGTATGGTTACGAGTGAAATGGAGGCCAAGGGTGCAAATAAGCGAGCGATAGCGGTGACGATGTTGGGGCAATCGATGCCGTCGATTAGGAGCTTGAATTCGGTCGCCATGGCCGCAACATATGTTAATGTGACGACGAAGAAGGCCGATATGGCGATGGTGTTATCGTCAAATGGAGAAGCATTTTTTTGTTGTAATATTTGATGAGTGTTCGAATTTATATATTTTTTATTAATAATTATTTCTCATTGTCGATTTGATATTACTAATTTGGTTCTATTTTGATCATTTTCAGTGTAGAAACTTATTTTTCAGAACCAACAGAAAATAGTGAATTCTGCATTTTTTTTATGGTTGGAGTCATGGGCACGACGCTTTTCGATCTAACAGATTTGGATTATCCAGTCAGCAAAAGTTTCTAGAAGATAGTCCAGTCATATATTTTAGAAGGATGAATGGATTATTTGGGAATTATCTTAAAGATTTATCTTAGTAATTTAAATTTTAGAATATTTATCTTTATCTTTATCTTTTTTATTTTTTAAATTTTGAATTGTTACATTTTTAGGGTTTTAGAATAGTATAAATACCCATAGAGGTAAAGCTTGAGATGTACTTCAATTTTCACTTTCTCTCTTGAGTAATAAAAGTTCTCTCTAGTTCTTTTATTTTTCTTTTATTTTTCTTATTTCTTTTCTTCTAGAAAATGCTAAGTATGATCTCATTCATGCTTAGCTAAACTTTCATCTAGCCGAAAGCTAAGTGACGACTCAATCCATATTGTGAGAATCGTGAAGCACTTAATTCCTTCGGATAACATTCTTGATTTTCTGAAATCAAGGATTGACAATCGACTTTTCCTTTAATGATCTCGACGCCTTCATTTCAAAAAGTGCACGTTGACTTGAAGATTGTTTAGATCTATCGTTGGGAAGAAAAATCGACTGGTAGCAAATTTGACTTCCTGTGAACAAACTTGGTGGCGGTCCACTAAGGGAAATCAAGATCGGGTTTGATTCTCTGTGAGACGCTATAACTCGAGTCAGGCTTTTCCAGTGCTTAAAGTTGTATTGGCGCTAACGGCGATAGGCGTGGTTAGTCCAGCAAAGATTGAATTCCGGAGATAGACTTGGGAATATTGGTTTACCGAAGAGAGAAGCAAGTTACAAGGGTTGGGCCTTGTAGACTGTAACTGGCATGGATCTTGAAGTAAAATCTATTTCGATGATCAATTGAGATTTGAGGCGAAGCGAAGCTTGAGGCTATATCCTTTAAATTTATTACTTCAAATATTTATTTTCATTTAATTTCAGTAATTATTAGATTAAGATTATTTTTAGTTTTATAATATCAAACCCCTATTTTCTAATTTATTGTTTTTTTTTTTGATCAGGATCAATTCAATTCAACGTTGGAAATTTCTTAGTCCCTGTGGATCGACCCTACTTTCTCTATACTATTCTTTTATTTAATTTGAGAAATAGGAATTATTTATTTGACAATTCGACGCTTGTCAATATTTGAGTAGCAGAAAGGGTAGGAAGGCACCTATAGGGAAGGTTAAAATTGCATGAATTGTTCCCAAGTCACCTGCGCTGTAAATTTGAACATAAGATTAGAAAATTTTTATGACATCCACCGACTTTTTATATCGATCTTTTTACATACATAAAACCTCAAATTCGAAAAATGTTTTAGGATACTAAGATATTTACTACTTAAATTAATAAATTCGAACTTAAAACCTCAATTACGAAGAAGAATACTTTACAGAACTGCAACAAAGAAATTATTGTAATTAACGTACCTGCAAGTCATCTTGTAATCCTTAGATTTCTGGGTATGGTACTAAGATTTGAATGATCGATTGATTATTTATTATTTATTTATATACGTGTTAGAGAGCCGACAATGAAAGTGAGAGATTGGTCTGTAAGCGTGGTTTGATCAATATTTATCTCTCTAAAGCATAAGAAACGTTTGAAACCAAAGTATACAACCCATCTAGAAGCTGACTATCTTCAAAGAGTATCACCATCACTGGGATGGATCGAGAGGTAAACGAAAATTAAAAATTCATATATAATTTTTAAAATTATTTAGTTTTTATAAAAAATAATTTTTTTGAAATTTTATAAATTTATTGTATTAAAATTTATAGGTTTGGGGTTTAATTTTAAATTTTATAATTTAAATATAAAAATATGTATATTTTAACGTTGTTTATGTATCGAAAATTGTTATACATATGTGACAAATTTTGTTATAGATCTTTGTACCTTGTTTGAGTTATCAATTTATTTTTTTAAAATTGAGTCTTATTTGCACGAGTGCTCTACCCAAGCGGTTAACGAAACGGTTGTTGTTTCTAGAGGTCATAGGTTTGAGCACCAGCGATGTCTGCAGAGTGATTGAGTGATCAATGTCAAATGATGGAGAGATTATACTCTAGAACAGATACTACTGTAATCACTATTAGCTTGTTCAAAAAAAAGTTGAAGAATCTATGAACAATTTAGGATGATCTTTATTTAGCTTGATAAAATAATTTTGAATTTGTACATATATAATCAGACTCGACAAGTACTATTAAAGTTATAAAGGCTCTTGACGTAAGTCATAGCTTCATTCTTTATGCTCGAGTCATCTCAATTTTATACAATCGAAGTTGTATAATAGATTTCACATGGATTTCATACAAAGTAAACAAGGTGTTGATAATTTGGCCAAAATTGTTATTTTGACTCACTTTGACTTCACTTTCTATGAAACTTTAGATTTTATTAAGGTTTACTCATTAGAGATATTAAAGATCCCTACTACAAATTACCGTTATGTAATTTAGTATATTAACTTTATTGTAATTAAAAAAGAAAAAAGAAAAGTTAGAGACTAAAAATGTTATTAGACCATTAAGTTAACCACAAAAAGTTTAGTTATTTATATATTAATTTTAAGAGAATATATATCGACATTAAAAAATTTATTTTTTCGTAAATGAGTTTAATTTATGATTTATCGGTTTAATTTAGAGCTTAATGTTTTTAGGTTTATGTTATAGAGTTTATAATTAAAATATAGGGTTTAAGGATTATGGGTTAAAATTTAAAATTTTATTAAGCGTAAAGATAATTATATTTTTAAAACTAATGTTAAAATTTGAATCCATACAAAATATAATAATATAAATATGGTTGACTACTCAATTAATTAATAAATCTTAAAATTTAAGCTTTTAATATTATAATTTTCAGAATAAATTAAGTTATACTTGTACAAAAAATATTATAAATATATAGAATAATCACGCTATTCATGAAGCAGAACTCGAAAGGCATCAATGGCGGAAACCTTAATATTGTTATACTTATTATGGAGTTTTCCACTTGCTTTAAAAAGCAAATGAAAGAATGGTTAATTACAAGCTCCCCCCCCCCCCCTATATGTATAAAACTGCTCTTTGTTGCGTCTTTCTCCCAATATAAAATGGAGCAGACACTCTCAGCAACCTTCAACCCTTCCTTGCCCCACAATCCATTCATGTTTTCTACACTCACATTTTTTAACAGATGATCGATTCGTCCGAAAAACAAGCTCTTTTTTCTGTTTCACTTGCTGTCGGAGGAGCTGGACATTGTTAGAAAGTTGCAGTTTGTAACACATTCTTGCCTTCTCCGCACCGCCGGTGAACATCCTTCATCCTCTCTACCGACCTGCAAATCCCGCTGCAGGTCCAGTCGAATGAAGCAGCACAGATGTTGCCTGCTTGAGCCTTCCACTCACAATCTGCAACGATGTTTCAATTGGCATCTCATAACATATTCAAGACATTCAGGGTTCCAACCAATGGCCATTTCGAGATGCTATAGTAAGAAAATAACAAGAAATAGTTTATAACATTACCTGTGGTACCACAGCACAGTCTGCGGTCATCTATATGATCGACATCCAACCCAATAAACCATGCTCCCAACGAAACATCTTCGTTGGCATATTTGTGCAGCACATGCCTGGAAAATTATGTTCTGTAAGAAAGAGGTACATAGAACACAAAGATCATGGGATATTGTCCTACCGAAGTTGCAGGGACTTACTGGTTAATGGATATGTAAGAAGCTAAGTCTCTAGAGATGGCATATAGCTGTCCGGTAGCATGGCGGAAATACTTGTTTCCCTCCTCACCGAATTTCCAATATTCAGGTTCATGGTATCTTACTCCCCTGTTCTCGGACGAGGGAAAAAGTGAGAAATTTAAAATAGAGGTTTACTTTATAACTCAAAAGTTGTCTTACTTTCGAGCAAGAACTGGACCAGATTTCATGCAACCGATATAAACCCTTGGCTTCAACCGATGGCTAGCCAAAGTTGCTCCAAGTGTTGCTGCAAAAGCACATGGATAGACCATTTACATTGTAATTTACAAATCTAGGAGTCAAAAAGCACTTGGCGACCGGCGTTAGTTTCAAGTGCAACATACATTTTGGCTGCTACATGAGAAAGATATATTCAAGAACATTGAGCTTAATGTTCACCGATCCCAATTTCGAAACGATGGTTCTCCAAAATTGCAAAATCAGGAAAGAAAATGTTGCTTCCATTACCTATATTTACATGCACATCATCATCAACTTTTACATAGAAATCAGCATCCCACAAAGCAGCGGCAGTGGCAAAGTATGTCTTTGTCTTTGCTGATAATTCGAGGTAACCCTCAACATGTTCCTGCACAAACGTTTATTTTTAAATCAAAGCAAAACAAAATGGTTGTAGAAAAGCTTTGTAACCATGCTCTAGCTTCTAGATATCGAATTAAAACGATAATAATACTGCAGAAAAGAGCTCCTTTCTGCAGGCTCATATCGAACAGAAGATTGAGGGTAGTACCAGCCTCAGAAAGTCGCCATGCTTTTGATCTTCTGCTTCAATAGCCCTATCGAGGATACCGCCTGAGGTAGCACTGTCGATGTATGGAAAAGGACTCAACTATTAGTTGAAGTTCATGTTGGCAGGATATAGAAAATGAACTTACAACTAAACTAGATTTTAGCTCGAATAAAGTACACACCTGTGACCAATTACAAATCGCATTACAATACCCTTCTCTTCTTCAAGCTTCTTTCTTTCTTCCCCTGGTTTTCATACCGATGAAGGAACGGTAATGATTCGACTAAGAAATTATTTTAGAAACATATTTTTATACTGAACAAAAGAGATCAATCTATGAACCTTGAAGCATCCAAGTAGCACGAACCGAATCTCTTCGTTTTCTGCTGCTAAAAGCAGTATTGATGCCTACAACCATCAAATATTTTCGTTTCACAACTGTCTCGGGAATTTCCAGGTCATCTGAGATGGGAGATCCATTAATTATGGATTCCTGCATGGCCCTAGCAGCTGCTAACTCCGTCTCCAAATTCGATATCGTTTTATCCAGTGTTCTGCATTATACATTCAGTAAAACATGTCTTCCACTAAATTTAACAGAAAAACGGAACGGAGCACCTATATAAACTTACTGTATAGCATTATGAAACTTTGAAACTTCCCCGAGTATACTCTTCGGCTCGTGCTGCACATCTTTCTGTTAACATAAGAGATCATATAAGCTAACCAAACCTAGCAATAGGCGACATAACTTTCAAGTATATAAATAAACACTCACTCGAATCGGATTGCAGCCCTCTGAAACTAACTTCAGCCTTTCATCTTTGAACCCCAGTTCTCGTGATACAACTTTATCTTCAGCCTCTGGCCATATTCTAAATGTCGAAACAATCTAATTAATTCGAAATTGACACCGATGATCGAAACAGAGACCTTGAGTAACCAATGTCAGATAAAGAACAGCAAACAAAGTATTTGAACACAGAAAATGCCATGTCAAATGAAATTTGGTGGCATCTTTCTGGTTTCTTATGAATTATCATGGGGCCTGAAACCAGTCAAAGTCTTGAGTTCCATCAGATTTCAAACTTTATGTAAAAAACTAGTAAAGAACTGGCTTAAACTAGACCATCCAGAATCAGGAAACTTACAAAAGCAAAAGCAATTTATGGAAATATAAAACAAAACTCATAAAATTGATAACTTTACATGCACCACTCTATTAAACTGCAAATACAAGCTAGAACCAGATCAGGACATGGAATTTAACTAAGTTAAAAATGAAAATGAGATAAATTTACCTATCACAAAACAGCATCCCAGCACAAAAACAGCCAATGCAAAGCAAAAGAGTCCATTTTTTAGTCACAAAAGACTTTGAATTTGCCTCCAATCCTTTACTCTTCCAACCCATTTTTTTCTTGAGATTCTTCCTATGCTTTCTCCCTCTAGAACTAATTATAATCTAAATCAAAACAAAACCCATTTCTTACCTAAAACCAGAGTCAAAAAACAAAACTTTCAGATCCAAAAAGTCCCAACTTTCCTTCAAACCAAACACTCAAAACACAGAAAAACAAATAAACCAGCAATAATTTATCCCAAAACTAAGTGGAGTACTTAAAGTTTGATACTTAAATTGGGTTTTGAGAATTCTTTCCGGTGGAAAATTTGCAAAGAAAAACTGATGCTGGTTTTGGAAAGCTCTTGGTGATGACCCCAACAACTTCAACTGCAGAAGTTTTTCTAATAAAAACATATAGGAAAAAAGGGATACAATTATATGTAAAAATTATACAACCGACATTCAGAAATGTAAAATTTTTTGGAGGGTAAGGTCTAAATAAGGTTGGGTCCTAGTTGTACATTTATTGACATTTTAACGACCCCTATATGGTATTGTTTGTTCTATATTTTTTTTATCATATAGTTGTTTGTTCTATATGATTAACAGTACTACCACAAGCAAAAACTTGTTTTCACCATGGAAATAACTTGGATTCTTCTACTTTTAGCCTAGGAAGAAAATGGGTTTAAAGTGTTTCTCAGTCAAAAACATATATATATTCGATTTTCATGCTCAAATTCGAATAAATAACTGTCTAGATTCAAACACAAGTACATGTGTAATGTTGTGTTGTAATCATTTGCCCCCAAAACAAAAATTCCAAGAAGAAAAAGAGCAGAAACAGTTGTAGACTAAAGCATGGCAAATCACATGTCCTAAGAATGTAGCATAGTGGAGAATATTTAGGCTGTCGATAAACCTGACATATATTTGTTTCAAAGAACCTTTGAAAGATATGATTAGCTGAGTTTAATTTACTTAAGCTTAGCTTCTTTTTTTTTCTGTTTAGATTTTTCTTTCTGTCCTTACAAAGCAGCAGGGAACCATATTCCAACTGTTCTGATATCCCATCACTAGAAAACATTCATTGAAAGTATGCTAAGGACACATGGGGCACATGCAAAGAACATGAAGTATAATAATGGATTTTTGCACAGGTTCTCTAGATTTAAGGGTTCGTTTAAATTTTTTGATGGTTTTTAGACTGAGAAACAGAGAGATTCAGATCAGAACACAGGCTAGTTTGGTCCCAGTTCCAGCACAAATATTTTGGATTTATACTTGTACATATATATCTAGGAGAGTATGTATGCTTATATACATACATACATTATACATACATATCCGAAGCCCAAGTATTCCAAGTATTTTGTGTGTGTGTTGTTAAAAATTACTAAGGAGAATTCATGTATGTTAAGTTGAATGGTAAAAAGTTCGATGTCTCTTAAATAAAATTATATCCCCCGTTTAAAATTTTAACGTTCAACTTGACTTTAAATATATTCAAAACCTAATATGAAACACCTGAGATGTCAAACTAAAAAATGTTGTCTAGTTTTTACTTTGAGGAGAAGCCTCCCTATATTGTCTCTTATACAATACATATATTTGAAGACAGATGAGATGTCATCCTAATATCAGCTTGGAAAGTGAATTAGGACCAACCTTTAAGTGTTTTTTATTTGCTAGATGAACCATATCTTTCATTAAAGATGTCAAAGTTTGATTATATGCCAAATTACTTGTCCATTAAGATGTATTCTTAGTATTTCTTTATATTAGGGAATACTAACTTCATGTCTGCATGTAAAAGATAATGTTGATGGTTTTGTCCTTTTAAAGCATAACACTTATGTTATTTTAGTGGCGGATGCACATATATGATAGGGTGGGTCTTAAACTTTTTAAAGTTTACATATTTTTTTTAAAATTTTATGAGTTAATCTTTAATTTATTTTAATATTATGAATTGCGTCCACTTTAAATTTTAAAATTCCACGTATCCACCTTCAAATATTTTTTTAGATCCGTTACCGTGTACTTTCCTCCGCTTCAAACATCTCTACTTTAATAACCCAAAGCTGGAAAATGCACTAATGGGGTTCATTGGGATCTCTTTAGGGTTTCCATGAGGCGTCATTTTCTGGTAGAATTACTAAAATAACACCGTTTTAAAGTTTATTTCCTAATCCGACATTCATTCAAAATTATTTTATTACACAACACTCTTTTAGTGAACTCGCCAAACATGAATGATGTGAGATCAAACAAATCTAAACACATAATTATTAATTAAATGGAAATTAGGGTATAATAAAACTGACTTACATATAATTAGGAGTGAGTATTCGATCGAGTCGAGTCGAGTTAAAAAAATTTGAGTTATTCGAGTTAACGAGTCATATTTTACAGCTCAAACTTTATTTGAAATTTTTCGGTTCGAGTCGAACCGAACCGAGTCGAGCTTTTGAGTTTCTATAAATATTTATTTGTAATTATTTATCATGTTATAATATGATTTGATTTCAATTTAAACAACTTTCTTTAATCATATAAGATATGTATATATATATTTTTTCATATATAACGATATTTCTTTATATTTTTATATATTAATGTATATATATCATAGAAAATTAAGAGACTCGTCTTAAACTTAAAAATTAATCATTTAATTATTAAAAATTTTGAGTTATTCGAGTTATTCGAATTTTCATTTTACAACTCGAACTTTATTTAAAAATTTTTCGAGTCGAGTCGAGTCTATGAAATTTCAAGTCGAGTCAAAACGAGTCAAATATTTTCGTCTAAAGTCGAGTTGGATTATTCAGTTTTTTCGAATCGAGCCGAGTTTTACTCACCCCTACATATAATAGCTAAATATAGTTGATAAAGTAATTAACCCCATTTCAATAGTTCAAAAGAGGCTTGGGGGTGATGGCCTAATTGCTTATCATGAACCACATGGTGTCACCTAACATTGTGACCAAATTGCATGTTCGTGTCACATGTTCACTTAACATACTACTCATGGACCATTGACATTGTTTCAATAAAATAGATGAAAAATGTCCTAACAACGATGATCAAAATAAGATTAATCTAAAAATTTATGATTTAATTATTAAATTAATTAATTTAATGATTAAAATAAATATGCTCGTATAATTTATCGGTCACTCGAATATTTTACCCTAAGAAAACACCATTGGCAAGGCGCACACTTACCAACAGAAAGTTAATCAAAGTTTATTATATAAATTTTTATTTTTTTAACACAAAAACTAACGTTGATAATGGTAATAAATAAAATAACTGATACTTAACAAATGCGATATTTTTTTACACTTTATTTAAAATTTAAATTAAAAAAACAAAAATAATTTAAAAAATATTTTTGTAAATGTGAGTTAAACCATTTTATAAACATACCGCACCATCAATAATCTAATAATTTTATATTTGTACGAACTATTTAATTTTAATAATTAAAAAATAATTGTTATAGCTTGGAGGTTGAAACGTGTACGTTTCCCCAGAAGTCGAGTCTACTCGCACCAATGTTGAAATTTATAAACACTAAGTAAAAATTATTTAAATATTTAAAAATATATATCAGTATTATTATTTTGAAATTTTATCATTTATTTTTATACCTACCAAAATTGTTTGTTATTGATTTTTTTTTAATTTAACTCATAAGTATTCAAAATTTATTATTTAAATATATATCTTATAATTAAATAAGCTTTAAATATATCTTTTATAAAACTTCATTATTTAAAATATTTAGTATAATTATAATCAAATTTTATAAAAATTCATTATTTAAAATATTTTTAAAAATTCATTAAAGGATAATTTTCGTAAAATGGAAGGAGTATATTATTTTATAACTTTCATGATTATTGTAATAAATGTAGTTTAAGTCATTTTTTAATAATATTTATTTAAAATTTTCAAATATAAATTATATATATTACTAAATATCGATTAATATTTTTTTTTAGTAATTTTTAGTCAAGGTCAACCTCGTGGAGCACTAAGCGGTGGAAGACCGTCGTCGCCTTGAAATTTGTGGTGCAAAATTCCACCGGTCGTTTGTATTAAGGTGAATTACACCAATAATCATTAAAATTTTAAGATAATTTTAATATTGTTATTGAATTTTTAAAATTTTTATTACAGTCATTTAATTTTTAATTCACTTTCACTACAATCACATGTTGAGTGTCAGTGTGTCACGTTATCTTCTTTTCCTTTTCCCCCCATTTTCTGTGCCCATACAAATTTGGAATCTTAATTCTCATTATATTTGCAAACAAAATATACTTGAAATCCAACAAAAAAAAATCATTTAAGTGGTCCATCCGTAAAAAGAAAGCAATTATTTACAGGTCACTTAAGTGATTATAATAAAAATTTTAAAAATTTAATGACTCTAATGAAAAGTTCCAAAAATATCTGAGTTGGAAATAGGGGCCTCTCATGTCATATAATTGTCCTACTCTCTGCTCATTTCTTCCACACTTTCCGACCCAAAATATCATTTCTTGAACCTTTTGAGACTCATCCATGGCGAGAGCTCTCTCTGACATCAATGGCGATTCAGTGTTTCGTCTTCCTTGTAGACCAAATACTAACCGTCGACTTCCCTTACAATTTCCTTGTAAAGTTTTCAAGGTTACCATGTCATGCAACCAGTCTTATTGGTCTTCCATAAACTCCGACATTGAAACACATCTCAAGCGGGCCATTCCGATCCGAGAACCTCACAATGTTTTTGAGGCCATGAACGGTTTGACGTTCGCCGCCCCACGAAGCACTGCGCCGGCGTTATGCGTGGCCGCCTGCGAGCTCGTAGGAGGTCACCGGGACGTTGCTTTGCCAGCGGCATCAGCACTTTGGCTCATGTTTTCGGCTTCCTTCACTCACGAACACCTCCCGTTGACGCAGAGTTGTATGCCCAGCTCCGATGTTCGACATCTCTACGGCCCAAACATGGAGTTGCTCATAGGGGACGCAATGATACCATTTGGGTTCGAGCTATTGGCTAAATCGGATGATGCGGCTCGAAACGATTCGAGCCGAATCCTACGCGTGATGGTCGAGATTTCACGTGCAGTAGGCTCACAAGGGATGATACACGGACAGTACCATGAAGTAGAACGTCATCAATCAGACAACACCAAATCCAACCACATTGAAAAAATCGAAAAATACGAAGGTACATTGCATGCTTCGCAGCCGCATGTGGGGCGATACTCGGTGGCGGAAGCGAGGAAGAAATAGAGAAGATGAGGAGGTATGGTCTATGTATCGGAAAGATACAAGGCATCGTAACCGGAGTCGGAGAAAATGACAAAGAACTGAACATATTGGTGGAGGAGATGAGAGCATCGGCTACCAAAGAATTGAGAGGTTTCAATGAGGCAAAGGTTGAAGCAATATCCAATTATTTTGAGTCCAATTTAATGTGTGCTCAGGTATAAGTCAAATGTCTGTTAAAAACAGAATATTATTATTCCTAAAATATTCGAATTTAAGCAGTTTATCCGTAGACGATGTACTATTAAATAACAATGTACGTTCAATTCCATGGCTCTAAAGTATTTCACCCACTGAAGTAGAAAATGTTCCAACTACTGGATACAAACACTACACTAACAAAATACGAACCCTGAAAACAGAATTATAACAACAATGTGGAGAGAACTAAACATATACTTCAAAACATTATTCAAGGAAACCAGTTCTTGTCAAAACTGCATTCCTCACCTTCCTCAGATCCCTCCCTTTGAGTTTCCTACCAACACCTTTTCGAACACCGAGAAAGATGATACCCGAAATCACAATCATCAATATCGACATCGTCATGCCATGATGAGCCCTTCTTTGGTTTGTTCTTCCTAGAGAACTTAGACCAATCAGGGATGTTGACAGGAGCTGATTGCTTGGCACCATCATTAGCTTAATGACTGGAACATGAACTAGAACTGCCTGTATTGTTTCTGCTGCTGCTGGCATTCACTGCAGAGAAAGTTCTTGGGATCATTCTTGCAGCACTCGTGAGGTGTCTTCTAACAGTAACAACAGATGATGATCCTTCAATGGATTGGCCAAGTTTGATGGTATTAGAATCTTTTCTTTCTTTAAGAACAGCCCAAACATCTTCTTCCTCAGAATCCCCATCTCTCAATGCAATTTCTACAAACACGTCATGTGCTTTCCAACTTTCAGGATTTTACCCCCAAATTTATACAAAGATCAACAAAGGGTACTTGAGAAAAGCATCTACCTTTACCTGGGATTAAGAACCTTCAAAAAGGCCACAACTTTACCAAGATTCTAAACTGGTCTGCATCATGAGAAAGAAATTTATACAAAGAAATTTTGTCGTGTTTTATTGGTTGAGAAGTAAAATTACAATAGCACCTCTAACAAAAATAGAAGAAGCTTAAGTAGTTAATCGAAAAGATTGAATAGTTTAAGGGTCAGTTTTTATATTAAGCCTTTTTTTTTCCAATTGATACCCCACCTACGTGCATCAAATTGGCCGCCGTCGTTCAACGAATCTGGCAAAACTTGGAAGGAGTGAGTGAATTGCAGACAAGATTTAATTTAGGTCAAAAATGTAAAGGAACCAATCAAAAACATGTTTCATTTTCTTAAAGCCCAAGATTGTTATTGTTACGATTTAAATGTATTTAAGAATAGTAAAATTTTATAACCGACGTTAAACATCATTAAATATCATTAAACATCATTAAATATCATTAACAGTAAATTTTATTAAATTAATTAATAATTTTAAAAATTCAATATGCAATTAATAAAAAAATAATAGACTTAATATATAATTAATAATTATATGTTGAATCCTTAAAATTTTTAATTTTTATTAATTAATTTAATAATATTTAACGATGTTCAACGTTAATAATGTTCGACACTAATTATAGACTCATCTCTAAAAATAAAGTCAAAATCAAAAGTAAAACTTAAAAGTTTTTAAAATAAGTTACAATGATTATATTAATATTTATTCTAAAATATATTTTAAATTATTAAACCTTAATCGTTTAATCATTGTACTGAGATTATTAGTGCTTAAACCGTGATAAAGTTTGGGATCATTCCAGTATAATCAGCAGCAAAATTAACACGAAATTTCCATAGAAAACCAATATCACAGAAAAAAGGGAAAATTTTACAAGAAAAAAAAATTATTCCCAATTCGATTCAGTGAGCAGCAACAACATCATTGTTTATCACGTTAATCAACAAATTTTCACCATTTCTATTACTTCTACTCTCCCTAACATTATCATTATCATTATTCTGTCTAGATTCTAAACTATGACCAGAAGCCTGAAAATTGACGAGCAAACCAGATTTTGGAGCCAAAAGCTTCTTCCTTTGAAGACGATGTGAACCTCCATAGATCCTGCTGAGGAATATTGGGATCTGATCAAAATCTGAAATTTGGATCTGGGTTTGGCTAGGAATCATACTTGGGATCGAGTCAAGTCCAAATAGTTTGAGCTTATTGGATCTGGCGTTGATTTTGGAGTCTCTTAACTGGGCTAAAGCTCCTGGCTTTAGATACTTGTGGAATGATGCTTCGGTCTTGAAGGATCTTGCGATGGGTTTCATCTGAGAAATTTTTTGATGAATGAGGAACGGCGGAGGGGAAGTGTTTTTTTCTTTTCGAATTTCGTGGAGAGAACGAAATTGAGGTTTTAATGAGAAAAGAGTAAAGATGTGTTTGGGAGGCGGGAAAAGAAGAGTGGGAAAATTAGAGGAGATAGGGCGGAGAAAGAAACATACAGCTTTTAGGTCTTTGAAAACTGTAAGGCGGGAAATCCATGTATTGTTCGACCGAAGAATCACTTAAATTCAAAACAAATTATAAATTAAAGAATCACTTAAATTCATGTATAGTTAAAATTTAGGGTTTAGAGTTATAATTTAAGATTTATAAATTAAAATTTAAATTCTTATTATATTACTATAAACATCCAAGCTATGAAAAATTCTACGACTTACGTCGAACATTGCTAAACACCGTTAATATTAAACATTATTGAACGTCATTAAATTAATTAATAAAAATTTAAAATCTCAAGGACTCAGTATGTAATTAATAAAAGAATGATAGACTCAACATATAATTAATAATTATATATTTAGTCTTTAAGATTTTTATTCTTTTTAAACTAATTTAATAATGTTCAACATTAACTATGTTCAGCGGTGTTCGACGCCCGTTGTAGACTCATAAAAAAACTATACACTAACTTCTAAACTCTAAATTATAACTCTAAACACTTTAATTCTAACCATTACCTTTAAATCCTTACACATATAAGTCTTAAATTCATTTTTTATGTTTTAAATAATAAAACTTCATTTGAAAAATATATTTTTTAGACCCTCAAAAAATTAATTTAACTTGAAATTTTATAAATTTGACTTTATTTTTTTAATAAAGAATATGTTATAAACTAATATTTAAATAATTCAAAATTTTTAATAATTAATTGATTATAACCATATATAAAAAATAGTTATAATTAAATTTAAATAAAAACTTGAATAACTTAACGTAAAATATTAACTCAAACATACTTTAAAAATTTATAAATAAATTCTAAATTATAAAATAAGACTTTTCAACTGATTAGTTCAAAATTTATTGATTCAACTCAACGAAATAATATCTTCACCTAAATATAATTATAATTATATAGAATATTTAATTCAAAATTTTCATGGATCTAAATATTTGATAGATAAAATTCGATTATATTTGAATATATCTGAAAGTTAAACTTCAAATTGAATCAAGTAAATTTATTTTTTAAAAATAAAAAAAAGTTTAAATATAGTTTTATTAATGATTAAATAATTAAAATATAATAAATTTTAAAATTAATTTATATATTTTAATATAAATGTTTGAATTTTGATATTACGACTATAAATAAAATCGAGAGAATCGCCTGTGATATCATTAATATATTGAATGCCATAATAAAAAACAATAAAAACATGCTGAAAATTCAGAATTCAGACACCCAAAATATTAAAAATTCTTTATTGACTAGCGCAGCTGTACGATCCAACAAGGTGCTTGTGATTTTGCCTGACTGAGGTGCCACCGACATTGCGAAAAAGGCGACAGCATCGATTCCCTATCATGTATCCCTCGATGTTTGATTCTCTTCAGAGTCAAACTCAGCTTTCCTAGAGCTGAAAAAAGATATCTGGTGGCGGCTCAGGACATTGCCTGATTGACAGTTGAAACCTCCCCCTCTAAAGACAAGTTTGATTTCCCTTTCATCCTTCAGCTACAAAACATGGGACTGTGTTTTGTACAATCGTTTAACACCATTTAGAAAGCGACACCCTTTTCATTTTCCCCACAAAGTGGCAACTTTTTGACATTGAGATTAAACAAAAGGTTTGATTTTTATGGATGGAAACCGGTTTTGAAACGCCACTTTCTTTGTCTCAACCACCATTGCCAACGTTAGTGTCTAAATTCTAATGTTTATCCATGGAGATGGTTAGAACTTAGAATATAAAAAAGACAATACCCTTAACCAACTGAAGAAGATGCCTTCTTGTACTGATCTTGTTGACAAAAGGCTTATGGCACCCCAAGGACAATATGGTGAGGAAATGGTCCAATGGTTCATCATTTGTTGTGTTTTAGTTTTTGATTTCTGAGAAATTTTGAATGCATGGTTCTGTTTTGATGTTAGTCTATTATATGTTTTTTTTCTTCTGATATATGATTGATTCCTTGTTTTGCTTATAATCTATTCAGATTCTGAACATGCTTTCAAAGCAATCCTAACAAGTCTTCCTAACCCTGTTGGTGGAGAGTTTGGCAAATTCTTTAGCTTATCTGCTCTTAATGATCCCAGAATCGGTATGTTGCCACAATTTTCAATCAACTTATTTCCCTGTATTATTATTATTATGTATATATTGGCTATATTAGAATCTTTCACTATACATATCAGGAAAAGCAAAGGAATATTTTTGAATTGAAATAACATGTTGACTGTATCACTGCATAGAACTCAACTTATCATTTTCTTGTTTTATCTTTGTATGCTTTAATATCAGACCGTCTGCCGTACTCAATACGGATCCTTGTGGAATCTGCAATACGTAATTGTGATAATTTTCAAGTTACCAAGGATGATGTTGAAAAGATCATTGATTGGGAGAATACATCACCGGAGCAAGTCGAAATCCCGTTCAAGCCGGCTCGTGTTCTCTTACATGTAATTTGTAGGATAGACTGACTATTGATCCTATTGTCCTGGGAGTTTTTTTGAGTGAACTGTGGACTTTTCTCTTTACCAGGATTATACAGGAGTGCCCGCGGTGGTTGACCTGGCAAGCATGCGAGATGCTATGAAGAATCTTGGCGATGATCCTAATAAGATTAATCCACTGGTTTGGAATTTGGCCTTTATGTGCACCTTTTTCTTTTCCCCTATAGTTTGCCATCGAGTATGTAACTGTTCTTTCATTTTTTTCATCCAGGTCCCGGTGGATTTTGTTGTGGATCATTCAGTCCAGGTTAATGTGACAAGATCTGAAAATGCTGTACAAGCAAACACGGAACTCGAATTTCAGAGGTACAAAGAGAGATTTGCTTTCATTAAATGGGGTTCATCTGCTTTCAAGAACATGCTTGTTGTTCCTCCTGGTTCTGGAATTCTTCACCAGGTAAACATACATACATGCAGACACAGTTATCTGTTCAAATTAATGAGACACGGGCACTGAGTTTGTTTAACAATAAATTGGAAGGTTAACCTGGAGTATCTCGCCCGTGTCGTCTTTGAAAAAGATGGACTATTGTTTCCTGATAGTGTGGTTGGAACTGATTCACATACAACAATGATAGATGGATTAGGAATTGCTGGCTGGGGAGTTGGAGGAATTGAAGCAGAGGCAGCAATGCTAGGACAGGTATTCTCAGCCCTCTATTTTCTTTATTCTCCGGGAATTGTTATCTAATTGAAAAGCTTATTTACTTTTGTTTCTAATGCTTTGTTTTGCAAATTTTGCAGCCTCTGAGCATGGTATTGCCTGGAGTTGTTGGATTCAGATTGTTGGGGAAATTGCAAGATGGTGTAACAGCCACCGATTTGGTTTTGACTCTGACACAGGTGTTGAGAAAGCATGGTGTTGTTGGCAAATTTGTTGAGTTTTACGGTTAGCTCTATGATCATAAATCTCGGAAATGGAATAGTTTACCATCTACGATACCCGGGTTATAGGGTTTTATCATCATCATAATGATATTCAATGTGCTTGTAGGAGAGGGAGTGGCTGAATTATCATTGGCTGACCGAGCCACAATTGCAAATATGGCTCCTGAATATGGTGCAACCATGGGCTTCTTCCCTGTGGATCATATAACAATGCAGTACCTTAAGTTAACCGGCCGAAGTGATGAGACGGTGAGTGTTTTTTTCCTTCCCCTTTGTTATAGTCTCAAATTAGTATGCTTATGAGAAGTTATATTATTGGTGGCTTGACTTATGTTTCTTATTCTATCAGGTGTCGATGACAGAAGCTTATTTGCGAGAGAATAAGATGTTTGTTGACTACAATCAGCCTCAACAAGAAAGAGCATACACTGCTTATCTACAGTTGGACCTTGCTGATGTTGAACCCTGCATTTCAGGTCCAAAAAGGTACTTATCCAATTATTTTTACTTCAATGATCTTCATTGTTGTCCTTCTGATTCACAGTTCTCTTTGATGCTTTCCAACAGGCCTCATGACCGAGTCCCTTTGAAAGAAATGAAGTCCGACTGGCAAGCATGTCTCGATAATAAACTTGGATTCAAGGTTAGTCTACTTGAAACACGAAGGCATTCTCAGTGTAGCTTCTGGCTCAATCGGACTTAATTTGCACCAAAAGTTACCGATATTTCTATTTCCTATGTCATCTGCATGACTAAGCAAATTGAAGACATGCTTACCGTGTTCATCATGTGTCGGTCTTATGTAGCATGATTTACGATCCTTGTTTTCCTGCAGGGATTTGCAGTACCAAAGAAAGAGCAGAATAAAGTTGCAAAGTTCACATTTCAAGGACAACCTGCTGAACTTAAGCATGGTAGTGTCGTTATTGCAGCTATTACAAGCTGTACAAACACATCAAATCCTAGTGTTGTGCTTGGAGCTGCACTTGTTGCTAAGAAGGCTTCTGAGCTAGGTTTGGAGGTTAGAGTTCATCTCATCAGCTTCTTAAACTTCATCTTTCTTTAGCTAGCAAATATCAGATCAGTCTTCTGTTAATTTTCTTGCAAAATATTTCATATCGTTATATATATATATATCATCAGGTTAAGTCTTGGGTTAAAACCAGTCTTGCTCCTGGTTCTGGAGTTGTGACAAAATATTTGCTCAAAAGGTATTTATTGCCAATTGCTTACTATAATTTGATTCTGTAAAACAAAACATGTAAGAAGAGTTACATTCAATTCTTTTTTTGTTGTCTGCAGTGGGTTGCAGAAATACCTGAATCGGCAAGGCTTTAATATCGTTGGTTATGGCTGTACAACATGTATAGGCAATTCAGGAGAACTCGATGACTCGGTTGCTTCTGCAATTTCTGAAAATGGTAAATTTCCAGGAGAGTTAACTGCCACTTATATTCTTAATTACCTCAAACTCTTAGTCCTTGTAAATATCAATTATCATTATAATTTCTTTCCACTGATTACTTCTTTGATAACTGTTACAGATATTGTCGCTGCAGCTGTTCTTTCTGGGAACCGAAATTTCGAAGGTCGAGTTCATCCTTTGACAAGAGCTAACTACCTTGCTTCACCTCCATTAGTTGTTGCCTATGCCCTTGCTGGCACGGTATGTAAAACCATTTCTTGTTTGCGAGCATGGCAAGGGGCAACTTTGATGAATCATATACCATTTGCTGTCATATATTTCCAGGTTGATATTGATTTTGAGAAAGAGCCTATAGGAACAGGTAAGGATGGTAAAAGCGTTTATCTCAGGGAAATATGGCCTAGCAACGAAGAGATAGCCGAGGTAAACTTCAATATCTTTCGAGAATCTATTTGGAAGAAAGGACCGATCACAAACGATGCTGATTTCCATGTTCTAACAGGTGGTTCAGTCTAGTGTGTTGCCTGATATGTTCAAGAGTGCATATCTAGCTATCAGAGATGGCAATCCTATGTGGAATCAGCTCGATGTCCCTGCGTCCACTCTCTACTCCTGGGATCCGAACTCGACGTATATTCATGAGCCTCCGTACTTTAAAGACATGAGTGCAGAACCACCAGGGCCATATGAAGTGAAAGATGCCTATTGCTTACTAAATTTTGGTGATAGTATTACAACCGACCATATCTCCCCAGCTGGTAGTATCCACAAGGATAGCCCTGCAGCGAAGTTTCTTCTTGAGCGCGGACTGGAGCGGAAAGACTTCAATACCTACGGCAGTCGTCGAGGAAACGATGAGGTGATGGAAAGGGGCGCATTTGCCAATATCCGCCTTGTTAACAAGCTCTTGAAAGGGGAAGTTGGCCCTAAGACAATTCATATTCCAACGGGAGATAAACTCAATGTATATGATGCTGCAATGGTGAGTGCTGACATTAGGGTTTAGAAATGCATGATTTAAGCTTAGACCATATTCACTAACTGCATAATATCATCTACTCGCAGAGGTACAAGGCTGCCAAGCTGGACACTATTATCTTAGCAGGATCAGATTATGGAAGCGGTAGCTCACGAGATTGGGCCGCCAAGGGACCAATGTTACTTGTACAAACACATTCAAATATCATGTTATTTTGCTTCTAACTCTTCTTATCCATCAACCCTGATTCACCCTTTCTTCCCCTTTTGTGTAGGGAGTGAAGGCAGTGATTGCTAAGAGCTTCGAGCGAATCCATCGTAGTAATCTGGTCGGTATGGGGATCATCCCACTTTGTTTCAACCCCGGGGAGGATGCCGATACACTAGGCTTAACAGGTCTCGAGCGCTATACAATTCACCTTCCAAGTAAAATACGTGAAATAAGACCCGGCCAAGACGCTACCATCACAACTGACACCGGAAAATCCTTCACATGCACAGCCCGGTTCGATACAAAGGTATGCCAAGACCCAAACATTCAGGATTAAACCATCAACTTTGCATATAAATGTTGCTAACTTGCATGAGAATTTATGTGCAGGTGGAATTGGCTTACTTCAATCATGGTGGCATACTTCCATTTGTCATTCGAAACCTTAACAAGAAGTAGACAATTTAGCTTCAAATCAGTAACCTCTCCATTTCGAAATCAAATGACCTCTTTACAGGTTATTGAGGAAACTTCAGCATATAATCACTAGCAGAGCAGAGACTTCTCAAGATTCTAAATAAGAGCACAAAATCTGCTGCTTATTACATAGAACAGAGATGAAGTTGTGCATAGATATTCACTAGAGTAAATAATTTCTATGATCTAATAACAATATAAACCAGCAGACTGAATTTGCATGTACTCCAATATCTATATAACCATATTATTACAATACATTGATGTTAAAATTTGTAAATCACTACTTCATTATCTCTAGTCTGCATCTAATTTGTACCATCAATTCGAACGAATGCGTAAGACCATATAACCTTGAAGCATATATAATAATTCAAATTGCAAGAACTAGCACCATGATGAATGGTGAGACATAGAAAAAGGGAAAATGAAGCAAAAGATACAATCATTGGACAAATTCATCTTTATTGCAATCATAATCCTAAGACTGTGCACTTCATAAGGATCTCCAGATTCTCACCGGCGATTTTGCCCACCGTTCCTGATTATAAACAATGGAAAGATTCTTCCTCAATCGCATTATCAGTATCAGTATTCATTGCATTCATCTTATCTGCAAGCTCACTCACCAACAATTCCTGCATTGCTCTCAAGATCTGACTATTCGAATAAAGAGGTATCATGGCATCACCGGATCTTGCTCGAAGTGCATAAGAGGAGAAATTCCCCCTCCTTTCACCTCACTTTATTGCTCTCCACAACCAGCTTCCCTCCCTTGGCCATCGACATAAACAACTAATCTTCCACAGCATCAACACAATTCCCGTTCTCATAAAAAAAAAAAAAAAACTCTCCTTTAACAAACAACGAGAAAACATTATCAGCAACCGTCTGAGCTTCTTTCACAGTATGAAACTCACCTCCAACGAATCTATCAACCAAAACTCGACTTGCCGCCTAAAACAAGAACCACCCTTTCTTCCTACACTAATGACAGTGTAATCCAATCCAAGACCTTTCAATTCCAAAAATCCGGGAATCGGCCTTTTTAATCACTGCATTGTTGAAACTACAGCAAAGACCTCTATCACCAGGTATACCAACTAAAGCTACTTTCTTTACAGGCCTAATAACAGTTAAAGAACAACCAACATCTTCACATTGTAAACTAAAATTAATGGTGTAAAAGGAACTCAATTAAAGCTTCAGTGAAAGGCCTACCATTGATGACAGCTTCTTGAGCCGCTCCTGACCTTTGCAACAGTCACCAGCTTAATTGCCTCAGTGATTTTTTTAGTGTTTTTCACTGTTTCAATTCGTTTTCGGAGCTCACGGAGGCGGCAATGGATCTGAGTAAAAGGGTGAAGGAGATTTTAAGAGGCCTGTTGGGGGGTAATCTTTGAGCAAATTGGAGAAATGGTTTTCGGTTAAGTTGATTAAAAAAACGATCTTTATTGGAATTTGAAGGTTTTAATGAGACCCAAGTCGGTTAAATTGGAGAAATAGATTTGAAAAACACATTGATTTTGAGAAAAGGTTTATATAAAAGTCAGATTTTAGTTTTGGGTCCCTATAAGAAGCTCATATTTAAAATTTAACCACTATGTTTTAATTGACATGATTTGATCTTCTATAATTATACATGTCATTACTTTACTCAAAATATCCAACAATGTTAACTATTTAAATTAACTAGTAAATATTATGAGAATTGAAAGATTTAATTATGTAAAATTAAAGTATAAGGACTAAATCTCTATGTTGACTATATTAAAGTGACTAAACCCATAATTTAACCTTTAGATTTAGTGATTTTAGAACATTGAACGCGAAACTTCATGTCGTTTGTGTTACTGTGTTGCCTTAGCTTCCACCTCCAATACCAAAAAGCCGAAAAAAATCGCAGCTTTAGGAGCAGAGATGTCAAAGCTGTTCTCTAGAATTGCTGGGTTTTTCAGCAACAGAACATTCGTAGGTTTAGATAAAGCTGGGAACCGTTACTTCACTAGAAAAGAAGAGATTGATGGTATTTGTAAGTGGTCTCATTTCCCTTCTCTTTTAATTTTTTTTTTCATTTTTATTGATATGGGTTTTTCATTTTTTTCCTTCTAGATTAGAAAATAATTACATTGTGATAATGTGATGTGATAGGATACTAATTGGAGAAATAGACACTTTAAATAATATTTTATTTTCGAAAAAATTTAAATATTGGTTGTAATTTGTATAAATAAATTGGAAATTATATATTTTATTGTAAAAAAATACTCTAAATGAATCTGTTTACACGTATTTATTAATTAATAAATTAATTTATGAATTTATTTTTTTATAATTTAATGATAAACTGATTTTGATCTATCGGATGGAAAATACAAATAGTATTTTTAGTAAAATAAAATAATAAAACCTTTTTAAATCATTGATGAAACAAGGATGAGCTTATGCGTAAAGCAAGATGAAGGTGTTTTAATTTTGATTTATTAGCAAATAAAAGTGGGATGGCGACCCAAGGCTAATCAATAGATATCATATGACGAGAAATAATATGATATATTTTAATTTTGATTTGAATTTAATATTTAAATTAATAATTTTCATAATTTAATAAAATAATGATTTTTGAAAGACATTTATATAAATTTATGATCTTTTGATACCATTATTATAAATACAATTAGGATAATTTAATAAAATAAAATTCTATTGTTGTTTATTTCTTAAAATTTAAATCTAAATGTATTTTATCTTTAATTTAACAATTAATAGTATACTTTAAAATAAATACTATAATTTGTATTAAGCTTTAATTAATACAATGTACTATAATAAATTTTATTTTTTAAAGATATGCATTATATTTAATTAGTTTTATTGCACATGAACATCATTTAATTAGTCATATAATATATATACGATGAATAAAAAACTCTTTAAATTAATAATTAATTAATTAATATTTTAAAAATTAATAAAATTACGTAATTATCATATTATTAATTTATAAAAATTTTACTATATGTATACTTATTCTATGGTCCATTTTGATTCATGAAATGTCCTAATCAACACACTTCAGAAAGTTGGGGGGGCATGCCCTAGAGGTTGGTCCATTTTGTTCATCACGCCAACTTATAGATAAGCCTCAACAATATTAAAATATTTAACACGATTTAGAAAATTAGTCAAATTTTATAATGTTGATTTTTTCTTAAAAATGTCGAATTTCAGGTCTCATCATTTTGTTTCTGTGATTTTTTTAAAAATTTAGATATATTTTAATTATTGACTCAATTATTTTATTTAAAGATGTTTATAGATGAGTCAGATTATATTAAAAATCAATTTCAGAAAATACTCCCGATGTACCCATTTTTATTTGTCATTAAAATCAAGTATTTTGAATTTAATGGAATAATAAAATTTGTTTTATTTTAATTAGATTTAAATAAAATATATATTTTAAATTATATTTTAATCAAGTCAATTAAAAGAACGTTTGTTGTTTTTAGAGTTTACGGGTTCAAATATTAATAATATCAGTACAATTATTAAAAACGATTATTTTTTAATAATTAATAGTATACTTTAAAATAAATACTACTGTAAATATTATAATTGATTAAAAAAATAATCAAAATATCAAAACATTACGTGAATAAAATTAAAGTATTAAATATGTAATTTTCCTTTATAATATCTAAAATGTTGACTTTTAATTTTCTGATTTTAATTTGTGCCAAACTAATTTATAATTTTTAATATATTATTTAAAATGATGACTATAACTAATAGTTAATTAATTTTGTACCTTTTTAAAATATTATTTGACTTTTACCCAAGCTGTAATTAGTTGACAATTAAAATTAAACACGGTATCAATAACCAAAATCCACTTAATTAAAGTAAAAAAAAAATACTATTAAAATAAAAGGACAAAAAAATGTACAGTGGAATGACCCTTCATTTATCCTATGGCTGCTGCCGACAAAGCCTTGAAATTTAAAATTATATATAATAAAAAATAAACTGTGCTAATATTCTCCTATTTCATATTTATTTGTTTTATTTGTTTTAAAAATTTTAAAAATAATTTATATTTATTTAAAATTTAAATTCAATCATTAACACGATAAGGTATATTTGTTAATTTCGTAAATCGTAATGATTTGTTTACAAAATTAGTATGAATATTTGGAGTGTTAGTGACAAATCGTTACGAAACATTTAATCAGTCAGATAATTAAAAATATTTATATTATTTTATTTTATATAAATTCGAATCTTGAAATATAATTATCGATAAGATTAGTTTAATTAATCAATAGTTTAGTATCGTTTAATACGTATATAAAAAATTCTCGTCGAAAGATTCAATTACTAAAACCAGTTATACGACATAGATCAGTTCAAATCAGTCAAAGTGATATTTTAAAAACCGAAAACAACTAAAAAGATAATTGAATTCGAATTTTAAATTTTTCACTCGAATAATTGAATTCGAATATTTGATGAGAAAATTCCGGCATGAACTTATGCTTATATGTGAAAGCTTAGGATTCCTTTATGAATAAAAAACGGATCGATCCTTGAATTGTTGCATTGAAAGTGGGGAAATCATAACTGCGGATGGATCCAGATTAAAAATATACACTTTTGCCTATCACGAGCTTCTCCTGCACTTAAAAATGAAAAAGACCCTATCAACGACAACTTGTTCTATTGGTATAAAATACTATTTTTTAAATATAATTTAAATTTTAAAATTATTAATAAAATAATTGAATTAAGATGATCGTTTTATAATAATGTTTTTATATATAATTCTAATTAATTAATTAAAAAATAATGTCGATAATTATTTTAAATAACTAATATTTCAGACCTTTGAAAATAGAAGTCTTTCAAGTTTTTCTTTTTATGCTACTTTTAAGCGAGGTTTCACATAATCAAAACAACTGGTCTGAAAAATTATTAAACAGATTTAATTTATTGTATTATCCGTAATTTTAATTAATAAGTTTTATTAAATCTTAAGTCGAAATTAGAAACTTAACCAATTAATCTATTAATTTAAATGTTTAGTGAAAAGTATAATGAAATCTATTTTAATTCTTTACATTCTCATATTTACATTATATATTTGTAAGTTAATATTTTTTTTGTTTTCTTTTATTTTTTACATTTACATTTAAATTTATAATTAATTTTATTATAAATTAATATATAAATCCTATAAATATACTCAATAACGTTAAAATAAGTATAGAATATAATTATATCTTTATAAAAAGATTTATTTATTTAAATAATTAAATATCTACTGATTATCAATTAATTTTATCAAAATACTTTTATTCAATCAAATATATAATTTATTAATCAAATCAATTAATATAAACAGCTATTAGCTAATGGGTTATTTGCTAACTTCCAAACAAAATATATATAAAGTTTAACTACTTTTTATAATTTTTAATTATTGGACGAGAATAAATAAACGGCTAAAATTATTTTTTTGATATTTTTTTTTTATTTATACAATTAATTTTATTTGTATATATTCATTCATCAAACGCTTAAAATAAATATAAATTTTATATTCTATAAAGATCTTATTTTTTTAATAAATGAATAATTCATGTTATATAAATTTCGATTTATTATTATAATCCGATAAATATATATTTTTATTTATAGTGAGATTAAATTTTAAATATTTTGGGTAATAACAAAAAGGAAGAATGAAGAAGCTAGAGATATTTGTATAGGACTTATAGCTTAAAGTAGATGTGACGAAGGAAAACAAATTAAAAATGTTATCCGCTTTCCGAAGAGAAATACATAATGGATGATCTCATTGCTGACATCATCATTACCATCTGATCCACAAGATTAAATTTTATCTAATATAGTCCTATAAAATATAGGGTAAACTATTTTTTTCGTCCCTCAACTCTTTTCTCATTATTAATTTAATCACTAAGATTTAAAACTTTTAATTTAATCATTAAATTTTAGAATTACTCATGTTTTAGTCACTTCATCGTTTTTTCTCCTAAATATATCAATGCTATGAGGACATCTCTACGGTTTTGAAGTTTTAATTTGAAGGTCTAAAAAAGAAAATGCACTAAATTATTTTTTGGATAAATGTTGTATATATTAAGATCAAAAAGTAGCTGAGCTACTACAAGTCAGAGGAAATTCAAATTACTATTGGATTTTCCAGATATTATAAAGCTGAATATTAATAATATCCTTACGATCAATTCTCCTACCTCTTAATCTAACATTCACATCAAATTTAACAACAACTACAATCTCATCGGGAGCTAGCTTTATATGTTTGAAGATTATATTGTTCCTTTCTACCCAGATATGATATAAAAAATTACACCATGCTAACTTGAGGATCATGACAAGTAAGGACTTTCCCTTGAGAGCATTTATTGCCCTTGAAATCTCTTCTTCTCAATTTTCAATGTCTCTCCTGAGTAAGCACATGTTGAGTATGGATTTTCATATTGTTGTAGAGTAAACATACTCAAAGAAAAGATGATCTCTTGTCTCTTATCTAGACTCGCATAACACACATTTTTCTTCAATCATACACCCTATTCTCAACGGTCCATCTTTTGTGGGAAGCCTATTAAAGATGGCCATCCAAGCAATTATAGATTGCCTAGGGATGTAAAAAGAAAAACAAAGTATCTTTTACCAAGGAATTTTCATGTTTTAGTCGAACTTCATTCCATAGCCAATTTGATTTGATCTCTTTCAAATCAGGAGTATTTATGAAAATGGTAGCTACTTCGACTCTCAATTTTAGCAGCTTTTTAACTTGTCAACTAAAAAAAGACTTACATTTTATGTTCCAAAAGGTTTTTCCTTTCGATACATAAGCTTTTAACCAGGCAACCCAAAGAGATCCATTATCTCTCAAGATAGATTTGATGAGCATATGAACAAGCACATTCTATTCCATCAAGCCAAGCTTTTAAGACCCAATCCTCCAGATTTTAGAAGACAAATCTGACTTCAATCAACTCTTACCCCTTTATCTATTGTATCCTCTACTTTCAAAAAAATCTCATGCATAATTGTTCTATCTTTTGTATGACTATTTTTGGGAGCACCAACTGACTGCTGCTATACTAAAAATTATTGTACGTATCAATTGTAATCTACCACCATAACTAAGTTTCATGTTCGACCACAAACTTAATTTGTCTTTAATCTTTTTTATTAAAGCATGACAATCTTTAATCCCTAGTTCTAGAGTAACAAAAAACACTTCAAGATATCTCACAGGTAACTGACTATATCGTAAGCCAGTAATAGTCTCTATATTAAGGAGACTAAAATTTCCTACGCGAAAGACTTTGTTCATTTAAAAAAACGTGATTAAAGTGTACAGTGAGATACAGTAAAGGGACTAATTCAGAATTTCTACCATTAAGTGGTAAAAACAAAATTTCTGGATTAAACGATAATTGCATAATAATTAAAGAAAGTGACGTGTTAGTAATCTTTAAAATAAGAAAAAAAAGGAAAAAAAGGAAAAAAAGGAAATTTACTGAGAGAAATGTTTTTATACAGTCACAGTAGAAGACTCCTTCCTCTCTCTCTCTCTCTCTCTCTCTCTCTCTCGCGTTTGTCTTATATAATTATATATATATGTATATTTTCGTTTTCTTCGTAACTTTTCGCAGCTGATTTTCCATTCAATTTTCGCTTCTTCTCTCTGGATTCAATTGATCGCTGCATTTTTCGGCATTGGAGTCGGCGAACTCGCTCAGTCTACTGCTATTGACCGGGTTTTGGAGTAAGTTTTGACCTTTTTTCCTTCTAAATTTTCTTTTAAGTTTGTTTAAGATCTACAAATTTGAAAGAAATGACTGTTTTTTGTTATGAATCGTTTAAGTGTAATTTCAGATCTAAATGTTTGTTTATTTATTCTTTTTAGTTGATTGAGAGCGAATATGACTGCGGATGAAGTGACTGCCGTGCATGTGGCGGAGGAGGAGGTGGCATCGTCTTCGTCCAAGGTTGAGATTGCGGTGGAGGAAGATCAGGTGAAGAAGAACGGAAAGGGAGATCTTTCAAATGGCGGCAATGGGCGGACTGTCAGGGAAGACACCGATGGTGACGGTGATTATGTTTTCGTTAACGGAAACGACGGCGAGAATGGAGATCCAGTGGAGTCGGATCTTGAGAAAAACAGTAATGGCATTGGTGGAGGAGATCAGGGGGTTGAGAGTATGGAGACTGAAGGTGAAGTGAAATCTAAAACTAATTTGGTTAAGGTTTTGAGAGAAGAGGATGAATCTTGCATTGAAATTGTGGATCAGGACAAGGAATCGTTGGAGTTGTGCCACGTGGAGGCTCCTGTTGATGAACAGAAATCACTGGATCTTGTTCAGGATGGCCCTGTTTCTGCTATGAATGCTGAAAATGGTGTTTCAGAAACTGCCGTGGCTGATCAGAATGAAGTTTCTGAACCAGCTGAGGATGCTTCTGATGCTAAGAAGATAGTTGAACACGCTGTTTCAGAAGCTTCTGCTGTTGACTCCAGTGATAAACAGATTGATGAGGTTTCTTCTGTCTCTGGCCCTGATGTCAATGGCTCGGCTAATGAAAGCAATGAAGTGAATGTTCTCGATTTCAGGTCAAAAGGTAATGAGGAATCTGAAATGTCTGTAGCTGATGCTAGTGATTGCAATGGAGATGGTTTGGTGAATGATAGTTCTAAGGCCACCGTATCTGAAGCCAATGATATTGATTCCAGTTCAAAAAATAATGAGGGCTCTGAAATGGCTGAAACTTCTGACGGTGATTGCATTGGAGATGGTTTAGCTAATTATGAATCTAAGGACAATGTGTCTGAGGCTAATGTTCTTGATATCAGGTCAAAAGAGACTGAGGGTTCTGAATTGGCCCTAGCTGATGATGGTGATTGTAATGATAGTGTTAAGGCCACTGTCTCTGAAGCCACTGCTATCGATTCCGGGTCAAAAGATAATGGAGACCCTGAAATTGCTGTAGCTGATGGTGGTGATTGCAATGGAAATGCTTTAGCTGATGATAGTGCTGATGCCACTGTCTCTGAAGTCAATGTTATTGATTCCAGGTCAAAAGAGACTGAGGGCTCTGAAATGGTTGCAGATTGCATCGGAGATGGTTTATCTACTGTTAGTTCTAAGACCACTGTCTCTGAAGCCAATATTTTTTATTCCGAAACGAAAGAGAACGAGGGCTCTGAAATGGCTGCATATGATGATGGCGATTGCAATGAAGATGATTTAGCTAATGATATTGCTAAGGCCATTGTCTCTGAAACCAATGTTATTGATTCCAAGTCAAAAGGGGACGAGGGCTCTCAAACGGCTGTAGTTGATGATGACAGTTGCAACGGAGATGGTTTAGCTAATGATAGTGCTGCCACTGTTTCTGAATCCAATGTTCTTGACTTCAGGTCAAAAGGGAATGAGAGTTCTGAAATGGTTGTAGCTGATGATTGCAATGGAGATGGTTTAGCTTATGATAGTGCTACTGTCTCTGAAGCTGCTGTTGATACCCGGAATGAACAGAACGGGGTTTTTGAATTGCCTGTAACTGATGATGGGTTTTTTGAATTGCCTGTAACTGATGATGGGGTTCCTACCATCTCTGTCTCTGACTGTGATGGAGATTGTTTATCTGATGTTAGGGAAAAGGACACAGTTTCAGAAGCTGTTCTTGTTGATTCCGGGGCTGAACAGAACGAGTCTTCCAACAGTGAAATGGAAGTTGAAGTTGATTCTCCATGTCCTGTCTCCAATAGTGATGGAGACAGGCATGAACAAAATGGGATCTCTGAAATTCCTGAGATGGTGCTCCAAGATGTATCTGGAAATGGATCAGTTAAAGTTGGGGAAAGTTTAACATCAGCTGATGAGTTTCCTGTGGAAAATGATTTGGGCTTAGAACATGATACTGAACAAGATTTGGGCTCAGTAGCTGAGACTAATTTAGAAAAAGAAGCTGTGAGTGGTTCTTTCTCTGATGAATGTGGAGAGGCCTTGCAGGAGGCTCACACTCAGGATGGTATTTCAGAGACGGTTCAGATTAACGATTCTGCTGATTCAGGTCACACTTCTGAACTTGTGGAAAGCTCTGTATCCCCTATTACAGATAAGAATGTGCATGTAACTGTTGAAGGGGTTCTTAATGTTACAGTAGCTGATGTTGTGGAAGGCACATCCTCCGCAGTTACACTCCACAATGATGCATGTGTTGAAAGTGGCGTTAGTGATATTACAACTGAAACTTTACTGATGTCTTCTGTTGATGATGAGAAACTTGAAAATGAAGTCATTGAGTCAGATTGGAATGGCAGAGTTGGTTTTGAGACTTCGGACAATGGTGATGATTCCATCTTATCTGAAGAGGTTGAGGTTTCAAAAGTGATTGTTGAAGGCCATGGCACTGAAACTGATGAAAAATTGGTGGATGTGGTTGATGTTCTACATGATAGGAACTCGGTTGCTCCTGTGAGTAATGATGAGAAAGCACCTGCTGCAACTGAAAATTTGTCTGACGCAGATATTTCTAACAACGATGAACTTGTACATGAATCTATAGAATCAGGTTGTGATGCTAACAATAATGAACAAACTCGTGCTGTCATAAAGGGAGAAATTCAATTTGGTACTGTTACATACCAGCAGCCAGAAGAACCAGAAGTCCTTGATGAGGTTGAAAGGAAAAGTCCATTTTACTTCTTGATTAGAGTCCCAAGATATGATGATGAAAATTTAAAAGAAAAAATCAGGCTTGCTCAAATTAGAGTTGATGAGAAAACTCAAAGTCGGGATGCCATTCGAACTGAAATACAAAAGATGAGGGTAAGAATGTTAATGATATTCATTCTGAAAAGAATTTGTATATTTGTTTCTTTTCTAATGGTTGATGAAATGCTTGGCTTATAGGCAATTTGCAAGAAATATGGTGATAATGTTGAGGCTGCCATATCCCAAGAAAAAGCAATACGAGATCTGCAGAGGTCCAAGCGACAAGAAATAGACTCTATTCAATCTATGATGAGCATTGAAGATATTGATGCCAAGGTAAGTTCATATTTTATTCTATTTTGTATTTATTTTGGTCTAACTGTGCTTTTTTATTATATGGTTGATTGTTCTAACTATATCTCCCGTAAGCAGATACGAAACATGGAACACATGATTCAACATGAAACCATGCCTCTTAAGGATGAGAAACAATATATTCATCAGATCAAGCAATATAAACAAACCCGTGAACGGATCTCTTCTAATATGGGTAGGCAAGATGAAGTTCAGCAGGGCGCGGACCATAAAGACCAAATTAAAGAGCGCATGAAGGTATTGAATTCAATATGCTCTTCTCATTCCTGGCTTTACACATTCTATGATTATAGACCTACTTAGTATTGTACATCAATTTTGTTAGTTGCTGACCATTCATCTTCATCTTTTAGTGTTATCACTGTGTTTTGATTGCTTATTTAATTTCATTCTTCTGTATCTACAGTCTTTAAAGAAGGAAGTAGACCAATTGAAGGTCAATCTCCTGAAGGCTGAAGCAGCCACTAAGGCTGCTAAGAAAGAGTATCATGATGAAGCTGAAAAGATAAACAAATTGCAGTCCCAGTTCAGAGCTGCTGATGACATCCGCCAAGAAGCATATTCACAGTTGCTGAGCTTGAAGAAACAGTCATACGAGAAGGTACTTTCAAACCCTGTAAGCCTTTACTATTTTGTGTACAGGACTCCTGCATGCATGCTAACATCCATTCACTCATGCCTTCACCCTGAGAGATAATTTTAATCTGAAAGAGGCAATTAGGCACAGACATCGGCATTGAAATTTATTTAAATAACGGAAACACATATTAAAGTAAATGAGGTGTGGAAGTTATTGTAGACTTGTTTTTACAATGTATTGGTTCCGTCAATTTAACTGTATAGTGCATACTAGGATTGCTTAAAGGATGTTTTTCCATTATTTTCTTGCTGTATCTGGGGTTTTGTGAAAGCGAACCCCTTGGAACTATATTGTTGGTTTCTATCTTCTAGACTTTCCTCTAGTTTCGGACTTTGAGTCTCTTCAATATGTCCTAGTATATTAGTGTAATAAAACTGCATTACATTTTTTTCCGGTTGAATATTGCTTTTTTTCACAAAGAAAGTAAACAATATCGACCTACTCTTGCTTGAATTTTGCAGAACAAGTGTTTTTGGCAGTACAGGGATGATGCAAAGGTAGCGAATGATTTGGCCTTGAAAGGGGACAAAGAGGCACTCCAAAATCTGTGTGTTAACCAGGTGAGCCCATGCATTGATCTCATTTCTTTGATATTAAAAATTTCACGTACTCTTTTATCTAATCAGTTGATGGTTCAGGTTGAGAAAGTTATGGACTTGTGGAACAACAATGATGAATTCCGTAAAGAATACATCCGATGCAATGTCAGAAGTACATTGAGGAGACTCAGGACATTCGACGGTCGTGCACTCGGTCCTGATGAAGAGCCACCTGTAATTCCTCAAGTAGTAAACAAAAGAGTTGCCAAGGATCACACTGTGTCCAACTCAACTTTGGAAGAACAAACTCGAGAGAAAACAGCTCCTGTTACCGCTGAAACAACTCCTGCTGAAGCTAAAACAGCAAAGGATAAACCTGCAGCAAAGCCTGTGGAGCAAAAGAAACAGACAAGTAAACCAGAAAAGTCCACTAAACCTGTTCCTCCAGCAAGCGGTTCAGCAACTGATTCAAACAGGGATGCAACTGAACCAGAAGAAGAAAAACCAAAGATAACGAAGGAGGAAGAGGAAAGGCTTAGGAAGGCAGAGGAATTGAGAAAGGAAGAGGAAGCAGCTAAATTGAGGGAGCAACATCGGCTGGAGGAGATAGCTAAAGCTAAGGAGGCACAAGAAAGGAAGAGGCGAAATGCGGAGAAGGCCCAAGCTCGGGCTGCACTAAGAGCACAGAAAGAAGCAGAACAGAAAGAGAAGGTAAACTCTTCATTATCATTCACACTATAATACTTGACACATTTTGCTTCGTCACTATACGGTTTCAGCGGAATTATCCTCACTGCAGGAAAGAGAAAAGAGGGCAAAGAAGAAGGAAAGAAGAAAGGAAGTTGCAGCAGCAGCAGCAGGGGATTCAAGTGTTACAGATGAAACCGAATCCGCTCCTACTTTCGAAACTCCACAAGATTCTCAAACTAAAGAGAAACCAGTAACAGTGGCAAAGAGGTCTCAAAAGCCATCCCAGTTCACAAAGCAGACAAAGTCGAAATCCATTCCCCCGCCACTCCGAAACCGCAGTAGGAGAAAGATGCAGCCATGGATGTGGGTTCTCCTTACATGCGTGGTAATTTTCACTTTGTTTTTGATCGGAAACCATAACTTCTCATTCAACTTTAGGCTTCTGCAGAAGTTTTAACTTCAAAACATATACATATATATTGGTTTGGCTTAATAAGTAGGCAAGTATAAGTAAGCAATATAGACTTGGTGGATATCCCCATATTTGATATAGGCAATTCTTTTGTGTTCTCTCAGGGAGGGGTTTATTTTATTTTATTTCCTAAATTATTATTTTCATAGTTTTTTTAATTTTAATTACTATAGTTTGCCATTGATTAGATTGTTTTATGTTGTTGAGTTTGGTATGGTGACGATGATATTTTATTATTTATTAATAATTAATAACAAGGTACTCTATTGGTTTCTTTATACACTTCTCCCTGCTTGTCGAATTTTCACTCATCATGCTTAAAGAATTTTAAACTTTTCTTTGATAATTTAGATAATCGCTCGATAATATTCATTCTTACAAAATACATAAGATCTTAACTTATTATATAAATTCTTACGAAACTTAAATTTTAATAATAAAAATTGTTAGAAAAATATTATAGCACGAATTTTAAATAAAGATCACCTAATCTAAAATCTTTTTAATTTAATTTTTTATTTGTAACTTCAAAAATTAAGTATTTATCTTTATTTACGAAAGCGCCACTCGACTAATGGATTGTTGGTGACATTTGATTATTCTGCTTAATACGAAACACACTAATACAGTCTCCACCACCCATTCGTCCAGATTCTTAATTCCGTAAGTATGCTTTTCCGAGCGAGAACAGCCTCTGAGCTTTGCCTATAGAAACAGCCCCCTCCAATAGCCATGTCTCCATTTTCTCTCATCTTATCGATATCAAACAAGTTTCTTGATTTCCAAACAAGGCTCGGTTTTCTTATCCAAAACACACTTTTCGTTTCTTAGCTCGATTCTCTTGTTTGTTGTGTTTGTTTTAACCATCGAATCATAAAATGTTTTTTTTTTCTTTAGTTTCTTTCTTGATGATCATACGAAATATTATAGGAAGAAGTTGAATCGAGTACAAACTTAAATTGAGTTCTATCAAATCAAATATTAATGAAATCGGATTTAAATAACTCACGATTGTCTCATTTACGGCTCTATGAAATATATGTGGCTAAATCGTAGCATCTTGATAATACCAAGATGTTAAAAATCTTTTCGGGACAAGATTTCAAGTTGCTTATATTTGGATGAAAAGTAGGAGCTAATAATTCAAGGTTTTGTGTGTTTATTGCACCGATTTTAGTGCTCGAGAAACATAACAAGCATCTTCAAATCGTTTTCAAGTTCCAACATAGCCAAGTACATGGTTGATTTGGACATCCAGATCCATACTACATTCGATCCATTCGCAGAAGCAGGAGAATTCGATGGTACCAGGACCAAAGAGTATGTTCATATCCGAATCCAGCAACGGAACGGCAAGAAAAGCTTGACGACAGTTCAAGGCATGATCTGAGCTACGAGAAGATCCTCAAGAGTCTTAATGACTTTGCTGCAACGGCAACATTGTCAAAGACAAAGAGCTCGGCAAGATCATTCAACTCCAAGGTGACCAATGCAAGAACATGTATGAATCAAGCTATGGGAAAACCCAGAATCGAAGCGAAGATTCCACATTAAACAATTTCTCTTCTCAAAATCCGTCATATATCATGCACAAGATATCACTGAAACAAAAACAAGTACACTAGAAACCGTATGTGACATGGTACACTCGAAATGAAAAACGAAAACCAGAGAAAGTCGTGTAATGAAGTCCTAGAAGATCTCTTAAGGGAAACTTTTCGCTGATTTCTGCAACTCTAATCGTGTATAAAATCTAAAAGAGTGGAGTGTGCTGGGTTCCGCTTCTCATCATGTCGCGGAACTCTTCGAAGTTGATTTTACCGTCCTGTAAACAAGGCATATGTGTGAACTAATGCACCATGTTACAAGGAAATGTGTTTCAAAAGAGAGGAACGGAGGGCTTACATTGTCGGTGTCAACTTCGGATATTATTTCCTTGATGGTGTCGTCATCACCCATTCCATATTCTTTCATGGCTGCTTCTAGCTCATCTCTTGTGATAAACCTGCAAAAAAGTTTCAAACAAGTTACTCACTCCTTCCATATAATGATTTAATGATTAACTCGGAATTTACGGGACTGGTTGCTGCAATTACTAGTATGTTTATAACCAAACTAAAGCAGAACTCAATGTACAAACATAAGACCAATAACAGGACCGGCATTCTAAAACTGTCTGGTCAGCTCTGAGCCTATGGAGAACGGCATGGAGAATTGCTGTTACGAAAAAAATACTCACCCGCTGTTGTCCTTATCAAAATGTTGAAAAGCTTTGTAAAGATGTTCATCTCTTTCAAGCCTATGTCTATGCATTGTAGCAGTGATAAATTCAATATAGTCAATAGAACCATTTCCATCCACATCAGCCTGCAACAAGTAAAACAGATGGTTAGTAGATATCATATGCATGGGAAAAGATCAGTGCATTATAGACCTAATTAGTAACTTACAGCTTCCATTAGCTGTTGAACCTCAGTCTCCGTAAGCTTTGATCCAAGTCGAGCTAATCCAGTCTTAAGCTCTTCATACGTGATCGTGCCACTGTTGTCAGTGTCGATGTTTGCAAACATTTGCTTCAGACCCTGGATTTCTTCGCTGGAAAGATTTTCAGCAATGACCTATAATCCACCAGGCATGTTTTCAGATGGCAAGTAAAGTTGCATTACCGAGGAAAAACTGGAGACTGTTAAATGACTACCTGGTTTGCTACCGTATCTCAAATATCAAGCATCTCAAGGCTACAAATTTCGGAATACGGTTATACCATTTAAATAACATTGAACTTACCTTTAAGGCAAGTTGCTTTAGTTTGTTCATTCTTCTGAACTGCTTCATTCTTGAAAGGACTGCATTGTCTAGTGGCTTGTCTGGTGCATTTCCACCCTCTCTTATCCATGGATGCTCTGCATAAACCACATAATTTCAATCTTTGGCTCAGCTTGACATGAATTACGCAAAACCATAAGCCAAGCAAAGCGTACAGGAATAAAGTGCAGGCACGCACATATCAGATGTAACTAAGCATCTTAAAACCAGTTCTCCTAATGACATATATACATGACGGAATTCCACGATGCATAGCAGATAAAGACAGAATGAACAGTTAAAATACGAATCTCTGAACCTATTTCCAGAGATGAAATACTTATACAAATTCCCGGACATTAAAAAGAATAAGTGCTATAAGTAATTACCTAGGACTTGAGTAGAAGTAATCCTCTTTTTCGGATCCTGCGTTAACATCCTACGGACTAGGTCCTTGGCACTGTCTGAAATAGATGGCCATGGTTCACTTTGGAAATCAATTTCTCCTTCCAAAATAGCATCAAATATCCCCTTCTCCGTTTCTGTGATGAAAATCATTCATTTAAGTTATTTATTAACATTGAAGTACAGAAGTAGAAGTTCTGAAGGCAATATAGTAAGTGCCAGCTATTAGTTTCGAGAATTGGTAACATTATTTCCTTGATCAAGCTTTGAACTTTTACCTGCCCAAAATGGAGGGACACCACTGAGTAAGATATACAATATGATTCCTGCACTCCAAATATCGATCTCCTTTCCGTATCTACGCTTTAATACTTCAGGAGCAACATAGTATGCACTCCCGACTATATCACGATACACCTTTCCTGCAAAAGGTACCCGGAACAATCAGAAAAAAGAACAACAACGGTTATATTACACATGGGCATACAATTATTGCCATGCTTAGTACATAATTACATATTATGTGGATGGGTAACTGAACACATGTATCCATATACAACATCCACACAGTTACGGAACAAAGTCCCATCATGTAACTGAAGTTTTTTTCATCAGAATCGGTTTAAACGAAGTCGAGATAATAGAAAGCTGTAAGTCGTCCTTCCTTTATGACATAGTTGAAACTTATTCACTGCTGAACATAGCATGAACATTAGACTGCTGAGTCTGATCTGTTCAACTTCTAAACACAAAGTGATGGCACTTCGGACTTATTCGGCCAAGGACTCTGAACATGGACAATAAAACAGACACGAAAGATACACCAGAAAAAATATAGACACTCACAAAAAACAGGACCTGGTCTAAACAGTTGGGGAAGGTAGCAAACAACGAGCAGACCAATAATATTTCACAATTCAACTGGACTTAATTGACTCATTCTTATTTCAACATTCACCATATCACTTAAACAATTCAAGAGCAAGTGGTTAAAGTCAATTAAACAATTCAAATGTACAACATACTAAAACAACGAGAATCTGCATCCATTTACCTTCTTCGATGAACACAGACAACCCGAAATCGGTGGCCTTCAAAAGGGCATTCTCACCCTTGCTAGACAACAAGAAATTCTCAGGCTTAAGGTCCCTATGCATCACTCCCATGAAATGACAAGCATGGACAACATTCACAATCGATCTACATATAGAAGCTGCTGCTCTTTCAGTATAATGACCCTTGGCAATAATCCTATCAAACAACTCACCACCGGCACACAATTCCATCACAAGGTGAACAGACAACTTATCCTCGTATGCACCTTTGAACTCCACAATGTTTGGTTGTCCACTCAAATGCTGCATAATCTGAATCTCCCTTCTCATGTCATCCTTATCATTTTTTGTTACTAATTTCCTCTTCGATATCGTCTTGCAAGCGTATTGCTTCCCGGTGGAGTTCTCGGTGCAAAGATAAGTCACACCGAACTGGCCTTTCCCCAATTCTTTACCAAGCGAATAATGATTCCTTATCTCCTCAAATTCCTTGCCGAGAATCGTGTCGACTCTCGGCACAGGCTTGGGGGTCGGGGCTTGAACCACTGGCTTCCATGGTGCTTGAGTTCCTGGCTTTTCCGGGACGTGGTAGACTTGCGGCTGAGCCTGCGTAGGCCTAACTGGCTCCTGATATCTTTGTTGATGCACGGCGGCAGTAGTTGCAGTGGCAACGCCTGATCCGTACCCATTCCGCGTTGGTTTTGAGTGTTTGTTTTTCGTCAGGCAAGAACCCATCTGATTGATTTAGAGAAACAAACAGGACCCAGATTCAGAAAGTGGATCAGAATTCAGTGATTTGTTAGAATTAAGGTAGAAAGAAAAAGACCCAGATTTCAGGATGGGTAAGTTGATAGGGACTGGCGAATTTGAGCTTGGGGTTGTAAAAATCAAGGATTTAAAAGGGAAAAAACAGAAATTAAATGAAAATGGAGATGAAAGCTTCAAGCTTTGATGAATCTAGGACAAAGGAGGAGGCTTGGATTGGTTTTGGTCAACTGTGTTATGTCTGAAACATTGAATTTTTATGAGACCGGGTAAGGAGGAGAATCTTCCTGGCAAGAGAGGACAGCAAAGCCAATGCAATCAACTCTGTCAATCAAAATATTCAACAAAATTTTAAGGATAAACAACGTTTTAGTCCCTCAATTTAAAAAATCTTTCAACTTAATCTATAAACTTTAAAAAATTAATTTTTGAATACATAATAAAGATGAGTAAGACTCAACTTTAAAAAAACAATTTTTTAACTTAATATGAAAAAATTACCTCAATTTAATTTTATATTATGATTTCATAAATTTGATATAATAACTAAACTTTATCTTGTCTTTTTATATATTATTTTTAAATATAAAATACTAAATATAGAAAAACAATAATTAAAGGTATATAAAAATTTAAACATCTAATTCTTTCAAATAAAATTTAAATATATTATCTATCTAACGAAATTAAAGTTTTTTACACTCAATTAAATTTATGAGCTAATAAATTAAATCAATAAATTATTTAATTATTTTTTAATCAGTTATAATGATTATAATAGTATTTATTTTAGAATATAGTCTTAACCATTAGACATTGATAGTTCGATCATTATTTTATAATAGTATTTGAATCCGTAATCTCTAAGAATAACAATCGTTCTTTTTAACCATTAAGACAAGATGGTTCGTGCATTATTTAATCAATTTTGGCTATCACTTTTTCGGGTTTTAGATATTATCGCCATGTGAGACACTACAATTTTATCATATGATATCTACAATTTTTTACAAAATTATATTTTTATAAGTTTTAAAAGTTTTTTAAAAATTTTAAAATATTTAAAAGATTGTTAAATAAAACCAAAAAATCAAATAACAATACTATAATACGATATGTTGCATCAACTAATAAAAAATTATTAAATTTAATATTAGTAAAAATTAAATTAATAAAAATTTAATAAGATAAAAATTAAAAAATATAATTATTTTTAAAAAATTCAAATACTTCTTCTATCCTTAAGTTTATAATATTTCAATATTTGTCACTGAAACACATGCCATAAACACCGGGAGATGACGAGAACAATCAGACAGCTGAGATTGAATCGATCAATAAAAAATGTGAAATCACGAACCAACAAGTGGGTCCCAACATGACAAATCATTTCAGAAAAGTGGAGCCCACAAAGTGAGGATAGTGGAAGAAAACGTGGAAATTAGTTGAGTCTGATTTTGTTTTTTAAGGCTTAATATGGAAAAATTATTAGGTGAATCATGTTTATCATGCTATTTATGGTCTCAATCGATCAGGATCGTTGATTTTAATTTCTTTTTAAGTAAATTATTATTTCTTTTCTATATATATTTAGTGAGTAAATAATTATTAGGTGGTTATTTAAATATCAACGATTCTGATCGTTTAGACCATAAATAACGTAATAAACAGGGTTTACCTAATAATCTCTCCGAATTTAATATTTTATTATTTATTGTTTTAAGTTGATTCGTTATTGTTTAATAGGATTAATATTATATTAATTACGATTATTGAAAATTTAATTAAATGTCCCCCTATCAAATAAAATGTTATTTTTCAATTTATATTTTGTGATATTTGTTGGCAAAACTTTTATATATTTAGTCTACTTTAAAATCAAATTCATTTGGATACGTAACTTTAAGAAAATCTAAAAGATTGCGTAACATACCCAAGTTGCTTAACCAGGGAGGAAAAATTCCAAAAGCTTAAAAGTTTGTGCCTTCTAATAAAAAAAAACTTTTGGGGGGTATTCAAATTAATTATTTTATTTTGTGTTACAATATTTGTTTTTTTTACAATATTTTATTTAATAATTCATTTTTTAATTTAGAAAATCTTGTAGTGAAGTTTATGGGCCAAGCTCAAGGTGGTCTCAACAGAGTAGATTTTTATTTATTTCATTTTTATGGGATCTTAGACCCACTAAATGATGGATCATGGTTTTGTCAACAATGAAAAATTGGGTTTTTATAAAAGTAATTATTTAATATATAAATTGTATGAAATAAATTTTATATAATATTATTTTAATTTTAAATAAATTATTAGTCCTCCTATATAAGTCTTAAAATTAAAAAATAAATCTTAAATATTAATTTTAAATTTAAATTTTAAACCTTAAATTTTGAACTCTAAACTCTAAATTATATTCTTAAACCACAAATATTTTTTAAACTTTTTAGCATTCATAAGGAGTTAGGGACACAAAAAGATGTATATAATTTTATTTTTTAGTTGAATAAGGCTATATATTAGCCAAACAAACTCCTAATTAATGAACAAAATATTAAACATTTATTTGACCCTAAAATAATTTAAACACATAACTTAGAAAATATAATTTAAATATTTATTTAACAATTAAACCTAAAACAATTAACTAAACCATCGAAAAACATAATATTGAGATGTTGATTTTGATATAATAATTAAAAAATATTTTGGACTAATTTGAAAAATTTTCAAAAATGATTCTTATGTTCAAACAACTTGAAAATAAGTTTGAAAAGTTTTTGAGAGATTTTAGAAGTGTTTAAAACGTTTTTAAAATAGTCAAAATTGTGTTTGTAAATGAAAGTTTCGAAACCTCCTATAAGGTTTCGAAACCTCTCAGGCAAAATGGCCTTTTTCTTGAAACCTTAGCAAAGTTTTTGAAACCTATGTTAAAGGTTTCAAAACAGTTTTGCAAAGGTTTCGAAATCTTTGTGCCGGTAAAATTTAATGCTCAACTTTTTAACTTTCCAACGGCTTCAAAACATCCCAATGATCATAAACGACTAGATTATGATTAAACATTATAAAAGCATGCTTGGGACACTTGAAGATGGTTAGAGAACATATTCAAGCTTCATGACCGAGAGAAATTAGCTTTCAAGTCTTATTTCTTTATTTCTCTTGTATATAGTCTTAAGAGAGTGATTTTATTGTAAATCTTGTATTCTCTTGTGAGCTTAATTGTGTAAACACACACCTTTGTGAGTTACTTAGTTTATCAAATAAATCCCTTTGTAAAAGGAGAGGTTCTAGTTTAGCCTTAGACAAAAACTAGAGTTGGTTCTATCTTAGCCAAGTTCAAAAGATAGGGTTGTGACGGTTATCCCTTGAACCGATAAAAAGGTGTCAATTCATAGTGAATTGGTTGAAATCCTTAGTTGTGTGCTAAAGGTTGTGGATGTAGGCGTGGCCGAACCACTCTAAAATCGTTGTGTTCTTTGTCTCAATCTTTCGATTTTAGCAAATCCAACCAAGAACCAAAAACAACCCTCTTGGCAGTTTTTCGATGATCGATTCAAGCTTACGTATCAAGCCTTTTTAATTGGTATCAGAGCCTCGTCTCCATCGATTAGTACTAATATCCGGGAGTAAAGATCCGTCACTCGAAGTCTACCGTTCAAGAAAATGGCTTGCTTTTAAGAAAGTTGCTCTATCTCGTGTCCTCCTCTATTCAATGGAGAAACCTACTTCCAATGAATCTATATCATAAAATACTTCATCCTTGCATTTGATGTTGATGTTTGGATGATTATCGTAGAAGGATATTTGGAAGCTCTAAAGAAGAAGAAGAAAAAGAGTGTCAATGACGCAAAGACAAAACTAAACATCAAGGCAATGTACATCCTTGCATTTATTCATTGATTTTCTGAAATTAGAATAGAAGAAAGAGAGCTTAGAATCTTAAAATTAGATGTCTTAAATTTACATTCAACACATGATAAATTGACAAAATTTCCTCTAGTTTTTAGTGTTTTTTTTTTTAATTTAATCTCTTTTAATAATTCTTTATTACATAAATTATATAATTTCTTTACCTATTTGAATAATAAACCTTAAATATGAAGGATAATTTATCTTATACAATATGTTTCAAATAATTATTTGTTTTTATTAATTTCAGACATTCTTAATTTTGGTTTGTGAGTTAGCATACTTTTTGAATGTTGTCCACAAATTAAAAATATTATTCTACTTAAAATACAACTTTATTATATATTAAAGGCCCAAATAACCAAAATCATGAAAAATGTAACCACTCACTAATAACTATAAGTCTATTATGATTTTAGGTACTATTACCTAATGTTGTCACGGTCTAATCAATTGTTTTTATGGGTTTTAATTAAGTTTCTAAAGTTTTGTCTGTGTGTCTTGGAGTATAAAAAACCTAATTGACAACAAATTTATGATTAGATAATTATTTTAGTTTATAAAATTTTTAATATTTTATTTTTGAGATGAAATAAAATTTTTACGAATAAAGAGTATTAGACAATTAAAGATAAGTGATTTAAAATGATATGAAAAATCTATATGATAGTATATGCTAATATGATAGTGTCATGTAAACAAAAGTGTTGACCTGAAAGAATATCATGATAAATAAAAAAATAATTTTATAAAATAATATAAAATATACTTATTTTTTATTGATATGTCATTATGTCAAATCATTTCAGGTTGTTTATCTTCAGTTGATTAACAATTTTTATGCATAGATAAGTCATTTTAATTGATACACATGAAACATTGAAAATTAAATTATCTCAAAATAAACGAGTAAAAATAATTATTCAATCAAACATTAGATATATAATTTAACATTATACCTTGATATTTCTTTCTATCTTTGTATAAAAAGATTCGATCATTTTTAAAAAAAATAAGATACTCGAACCCGAATTTAGACTCGAATTATACCTATCACATTCATATGCTACTTGCGTCACGGTGAGAATCTAAAATACGTTTCCCCTTGATGATTATCTTTGATCGTACATTAGGGCTGTTCATAACCGAGTACCCGAGATTTCGGGTATCAAAACCTCGGCGCATGATCTGATTCATAAGAATCGGGTACCCATAAAATTCGGATACACGTAAAATCGGGTACCTGCTACCCGATTTATTTATTTTTATATTTTTTAAACTTTATATTTTTTAAAATATATAAAAAATACTTAAAATTTTATGGTATATATTTTAAACATAAAATTATTAATTTGAGATAGATTTTAAATATAAATATTTGCATATATTAAAGTTTATCGATAAAAAATATATTATTCTCGATCATAATTTTTTTCAAATCTCATATTGACAAATTAATATAAATATTTATGAAAAATTTAAAACTTAAAAGTATATAATACAAGTATAAGAAAAAGTTAAGGATTTAAAATTAATTTTAGAGAAAAATAATAAAAAATATACAATAAAAATATAATTTAAAATTTTAAAATATATTTATTAAAATTGTCGGGTCGAGTATCCAGTTCTTAAAAGATTTCGACCTTGACCCAGCTCAACTACCGGAAAAAAATATGGGTCGGATACTCGATCCGAAAAATTTAGGTATGTCATTATAAAATACTCGATAATTTTTAATCGGGTAGGCAGAACGGGTTGGATATTTTTAACACCCCTACCATGCATGCACTACTTTAGTTTAGCTTTGGGGCTTAGCCCTCTCATAAATGCCGCGCTGCATTCTTGACACTATAAATGCTTCCTAATCACATCATAAACTTCCCCAACTCAAGATAAACTTCCTCTTTCATATACTCAACAATCAAGAACTTCACAACATTTCTTTCTAACCCTTTTCCCAGATCTAAATCCCAGTGTTAATGGAGTGGTTTTCATGCATAAACAAGATAGCATTTCGGTGTGGTGAAGTCTACTCTTTTCGGGTTTTCGCAGCCATGAAAGATCTCAGAATCGAGCCCTTCATTCGAATGTTGAGGAGAACTTTCTTTGCAGCTTTCACCTGCATTTTTGCATTAGGTATGTACGTACATACATAGGTATACAAACGGTAAACTGTAAAAGAAATTTGTAACATATATTTTTTTTAAGTTTACCGTTTGTAATGCTTAGTTACATTGAAATGTCTAAGCAGTAAGCACTAGCAGAGAAGTACGTATTTTTGTTTTGCTATACAACAGAAAGTTCACTGTAGTTTTATTACATCTAAATTTGTTTGGTTTTATTTTTGCAGGAGGATCCATGGTGGGAACTGTGGTCGGAGCAATGAAAGGGCAGACAACAGAAACAGGGTTCTTGAGGGGAGCTGGAATTGGTGCTGTTGCAGGTGCAATCACAGCCGTTCAATTGCTGGAATCATTGGTTGATGGGGAGTCATTATCAAAGGTACATGGAGGAGGGTGGAATTTTCCTATTCAAGATTCTGAGAAAATAATTTCCAGGTTACTATATTTGTAGGCATTACTGCATTTAATTATTTCACTTCTTCTTTAATCTTCTGTTTTATAGTTTGCTTTATTAGTTAGCTTAGTAAATGGGAAGGTGTTCATTGAGTGGGTTAGTCCAGCAGTGCTGAAAGCTTACCAATGGCAAGTAAGTAACTTTCTCAGTAACCAAACAAAACTTTTCTCTCCTTTTCCTTTCTCTGCAAGTCAATGGAGATCAATTTTGGTTTTGTTTTTCAGATGAACTCAGTTGAATCAACGTATAGAGACATCTCAGACATTTATGATGTAAATGGGGCCAAGGGTTTGTCCATGAATTCCATTCAAAAGCTTCCTGTGCATGAATTTCGTTCTCGAGAGATGATCAAATCCATGGAGGAATCTTGTTGTTCAATTTGCATACAGGTAAAGAACCAATGATCACATGTCTGTCTGTATATAATGAGAAAGTTTGTATGGATTTTTACAGGGTCTAAAGGATGGAGAAATGGGGAGAAATCTTCCAAGATGTGGGCATGTTTTCCACTTGAACTGCATAGATGAATGGCTAAGTCGACAAGGCACTTGTCCCATGTGTAGAGAACATGTTTTTAATGATGTTAATGAGGAATTATAAATTACATCAAAATTTTGATTCACCAAGAACAACAAATATGTTAGTTTGGGTTCAATGTTCCAATGTACAATCTGGAAATGAGAATGAACGCAGTCTTTATATATCGTATTAACGATCGAAATATGGTCGAAAGAAAAAATCTTTATTCGATAAGGCTTCTTCGTATATGTAGGAATTCCATTAGACCCAGATCCTTGATTTAAGATTCTTCCAAAGCCCAATCCTTTAACAATTATTTGTCCGAAACCATCAGTTTGGGCTTCACCAGCCGAAGGGTCAATCTAGTAAACATCGATAACCAAACATGGAATCTCTCTGTTCTTAAACTACAACACTTGTCTAGCTTTTCAGTACAGTTTTCACCTGGCTATGCATGCATAAAACACAAACAAAACACCATTAAAAAGAAAACAAAGACAGAAATTTGGGAGAGGTAACAGCGTGAAAATGGCTTGGTTTAGTTTATGGTCTGCCGATTTCCCTACCATCGATGTTGGCTTGCTAAGCTCCGGTTCTCTGTTGGCGGCGGCTGGTGGATTCATAGCTGGCTCTTACTTTTTGTTATCTTCTTCGAGGAAAGGCTCCCCTTTTGCTTGTTTAAGCCTATCCACTTCTACGGGTAAAATGAAAACGATTATTCATTGTAAAAATGGTGGTTCTATTACAATTTTTTCGTTGTTAATCGTTTCATTTTCTAGTTTTCTTTGATGGGTTGTTCTTGAAAATCTGCGAAATTATGTTGGATGTTAGTTTGAATTTTGAACTGAATCATACAAGTTGAGTTTATGTTAGAATTTCTGGGAATTTATATCAATTTATGCCTATTTTAGGAAATTTATTCTGCATGCAAGCGTAATATATGTTAGAACCAAAAATATGTTATTGTCATGACCGGTAAGGTACTAATCCTTTAAGCCGTGACAATGCCGGCGTGACGTGTTCCTTTAGACCGGTCTCCGATGTACGAGACTGTGGAATGATTAACGACATTATGATAGTTAGGGGCTAAGTAGATGAATGCAATGGCAAATTGATCACAGATTATACTTTGGAACCAAACTTTGTTTCATTACCAGTCACATTGCTGTTCTGTTCTACTTTATTGTGGTCTTTAGCGAAAAAGGAGGCGGTTGCAACTGTCAAAGCTCCGGCGGCATTGGGACCGTATTCGCAGGCCATCAAGGCTAATGATCTTCTCTTTGTGTGTGGTGTTCTCGGTCTTATTCCGGAGGTTTGTGATGTATTTGTTGAAAATTCTTGATATCTTAAGGTTGTTGGTGTAGAGTTCCAGAATATAAACAAGGTTCTGATTGTATCTATGTGTTTTTTTATCAGACCGGAAAGCTCGTCTCAGACAAAGTAGAGGATCAAACGGAGCAGGTAACCTAGGAACATATGAACTAATGGCACTGTAAATTTGCTATTTTAGCTTTCCGGTCGTGAAACCGAATACATGATGGTAATTGATTCGACACTGGTATGAAAATCTATAGGTACTCAAAAACATGGGAGAAATACTGAAAGCTGGTGGTGCTGACTATTCCTCTGTGGTTAATACAACAATTATGTATAATTCTTCGTCGATTTTCTCCGCTGCTTTGCTCTTCATATCGATGATGATGATCGATAATCCGAAATAGATGAGATTTTTATTGTGTCTCTGGTTTCCTTCTTGCAGGCTAACTGACTTGAAAGACTTCAAGAAAGTGAATGAGATCTATGGTAAATGTAAGTACAATTATAAACCACTTTAGATATCGGTTTCAGTTTCGTTTTAAACCTCTTATTCGTTGACAAAATGAAGATTCATTCTCCCCAAAATGATTTCTTTTGCAGACTTTCGTTCGCCGGCACCAGCACGTGCAACATGTCAGGTAGCAGCATTGCCATTGGATGCCAAGATTGAAATCGACTGCATTGCTACACTCAAGGCATGACAAAACTAAGCTTTTAGAGTCTCAGTTCTTTTAGATTTTGAGTTCAGACTTCAGCTGTCGTTTTCGGGTTAGTGCTGCAGGTAGTGATTCCACTTAGACATCTTAGAAACCAGCAAGTCTTGTGTGATTTTGAACTTTAACAATGTTTTGAGTTACAACTAACTGTATTGTTCTTTAGCATATGATTCTTGTTCATCAGAGCAATCAATCTCCGTTCTTCGATTTCGGACATCAGACATGGAGTACCATGTACATTCCGTTCTCTGGTTTCCGAGATCGGAGATCGATATATTAACGAATAACTAATGACATACTCCTAGAATCAACAAAAATAAAAGTTAAAATGACATAGATTATAAATATTAAAAGTTAAAATTATCTTGTACCAAAATAAAATAATAACAAAATATATGATAAGTTATGAAGAAAAATAATATTTAATCCAACCATAAAAGAAAAAAATATCTTTACTCCAACTCTTTGAGATCTATTTTTGCTTCAAATTTCTATAATTTTAATTTAAAATTAAAACCCATAATTAAAATAATATTCGGACAAGTCATTTTATAAAATCATGGATATTTTAAATTCAAGGTTAGATTTTCCCAGAAAAGTGGGACCAAGGGGCCAGTGAAGATAAAGCTTGGAAGAAAAAAAACGTCTGCACCACAGAGCAAATTTAAATGGAATATTACGAAATTAAAATAAAAAATAAAAAATAAAAATCCACACTTTTCCCATGATATGATGACAATAATTACCAAATAAAGAAAAAATAATAATAAAAATCCTTTCTTTTGTCATAAACCGAAACCCTGGCAGGAAAACAAGGGAAGCTGTAAGATTTTCTTTGTTCAAAATTTGTTAATCTTTTTATAAATTTTATTCATTCGAATCCACGTGGGGTCCATTTGATTATCTTTTGAAGTCCTTTATTTTAAAGTTATATATTATTGTTGCTGTCGCTGTCAATTCTAGATCTGGGGGCGTTTGTTCTTTCATGATAAAATTCGATTCTTCTGTATTTCTTTTGAATTGCATTTTAGGTAATTTAATTTCTTTAAATTTTGATCATTTCATGTTTTTTTGTTAGGTTTTTGCTTCTGGGTTGATTTTAGATTTTGCTGATAGCATCACTTTTCTTTGATCGAATTATTCCTTGTTAAAGGTTCAAAGTTTTGATTTTTCTTTTAAATTTTTCTTTGCTGCTTATTTTGATTTCCCCCCATTGTTTCATTCATCTCTTTTGTTTAATTTGTTCATTGGTATCATATATATTTGCTAATTTTTTGGATATATATATATATATATATTCTAATTGCTTGAGAAAATTCAATTTAGCTTATATTAGTGAAAATCAACTGGGATCTCATGCTCTGGTCAATATACTGTTCCTTGTTTCATTTTCGCAAGTTCTGCTTCCTTTTGTGTATATGTGTATATATATGTGTGTATGTGTGTGTATATATATATTCATAGAATGTAAAGAACCAGTTTCTTAGCTATTGTGTATGTGTGTGTGTATGTGTGTATATATATTATATATTCCTGGAATGTAAAGAACCAGTTTCTTAGCTATTTCCATTACCAATTATTTAATCATATAATGATGCAAGTTAATTTGTGTTTTGTTTTTTAGGTGCATAATAATTTGGAAAATGGAAGGTGTTATTGTTAGAAGGGTCATTCCCTCAGACAACAGCTGCCTTTTCAATGCTGTTGGGTTAGCTCATTAAACTACTTAATCGTTTAACTTTCCGTTTTTGCTAGTTTATTATTTCGATTTGTATGATTATTGTTCACTTAAGATTGTCTTTTTTTTCGTTTCCTCGTGTTTAGGTACGTTATGGACCATAACAAGACCAAAGCTCCGGAATTGAGACAGGTTCTTATCTGCATAATCTTGTGATTTTTTTTTTTTTGTGGTTGAAGTGCTTCGTGGAGGTCATTATGTTATTTTATGCTTGTATGGTGATGGAAGACATATATCAAAACTTTGTATGCAGTTCATGTTAGCTAGTCATTTCTGGTATTTTGGACATCGATCTGTAGATAGAGTGGTTACGAAGTAGGAACCTCTATATGTTGGTATGCAAATCCATATGGCTGGGGCTTTAATGGTAAAGTTCAAGATTACCATATTACAAACATTGCCGTATTTAGCCCGTTTGGTATCTTAAATGAAGTTCGTGCTTTGCTTTGTTCGCCTATTGTATTACTACTGTACACGACATGCATGCATCTGGAAAGCCAGAGTAGATAGAACGATCAATGTGTTTTAGTTTGAAGGTGGATATCTATGAGCATACATACAGCATCAATATAAGTCCATTTATCCTTACCATTTTACATGAGATTTTGTTTACGTAACCTAGTGTGATCGATGACTGTTTGAAGGTTATAGCGGCAACAGTGGCAAGTGATCCAACGAAATATTCTGAGGCGTTTCTTGGGAAACCAAATGCAGAGTATTGTTCATGGATTCTTGATTCGGAAAAGTGGGGAGGTTAGTTACCCCCTTTCCATGTCCATTCTAATAATAATTCATTTTATTGAAATCTACTTTTTACAAAGACAATCTTCATGTTATTTCATTAATTGGCTACTGATCTCGATATATTATTTCCTGTTTTGAAGGTGCTATTGAGCTTTCCATATTAGCAGATTATTATGGACGGGAAATCGCAGCATATGATATTCAGACAACGCGTTGTGATTTGTATGGGCAGGTTAGAACTGCTGATGTTGTCACTCTTTTTTGTCTCTAGTTGTCAATTTGTTGCTATTGATGCTTAACCTCTCTTTTTTAATTCGGCCTTCATGACAGGAAAAGAACTACTCTGAAAGAGTCATGCTGATCTACGATGGTCTCCACTATGATGCATTGGCTGTATGTTGTTTCAAGACCAATTTATTATTTTCCGAGACTGTCCTTATTGTCACCTTTAAAACCGGACGAATATCACAACTAAGGCATTAGTGGATAATAAATTGCTATAAAGGAAACTTTGATACATGAAATTATGATTATTAATTAGGGCATCACAGATGCTGATCATGTTCTATTTCTTTTGTGATGTTTCATCTTTATTTCTTGTTGCAGCCATTCTCCTTTGAATGCTTATGTCTTTCCGGTTTGTGGTTTTGTATCTACAGATGTCTCCATTTGAGGGTGCTCCCGAGGAGTTTGACCAGACTATATTTGCCGTACAGAAGGATAGAACCATCGGTCTAGTTGAAGGTCTTGCATTGAATCTGGTTAAGGATCAACAAAGGTGTCATTTTAAGTTTTTGATTATATTATATTTGTTTATCGGGACAGTGTTAGAGTAATCTCCATTTTATCCTTCAACCGACTTTTTCGAGCGATGAGTGTTAGACCTTAACTGATTTTGGATGAATTTCATGTCCTTGCCGTTTAGGAAGAGAAGCTACACTGACACTGCCAACTTCACTTTGCGTTGTGGTGTATGCCAAATTGGCGTGGTCGGCCAAAAGGTCATTCTTTTCTTCTCATTTCTGAAACTCACTATTTTGCATCTGGTTTGACTTTATTTTCTATTAAATACAACGTTTCTTACGTAATTCCGTTCGAATGTTTAGGAGGCTGTGGAGCATGCACAAGCAACAGGCCATGTGAACTTTCAAGAATATAGATGATAGAAAAACTGGAGAGGTTAGTGTCGTTTTATCGACTCTTTCTTATACCTACCTAGTCTTTTGAACTTGTATCATTTGGTTGATAAAAATCCAATCGGATTCTCGGAAAGCAAAAACGGAGGTTGTTGTTCCACTTGTTTTGGGAACTGTTGTTGTAGGATCGATGGTGTTCGAGAAGAAAAATATTTACTGGTTTATTGTTACATTTTCACAGCAATGCAAAACATATAGTGACATGTTTCTGTTATTTTCATGCTTAATAACTTCCGTATTATTTCTGAAAGTTTCAATCTGGATCCATGGTTGATGAATGATTTCAACATGAAAACTCGATCTCGATTCCGAATCAAACAGAAATGTCAAAAAGGACAATTTGCTTAGTAAATGGTATTTGCAGGCAATAGGAACCAAGCATTCTTGAGAGGCAAAGATCTGAGCCTTGTAAGAAAGGAAGTTGTTTATTAGATACTTATCGTCATGTTTTGTGCTAACTTCTTTTGGTCTTCCTCGAAGAAGAGGAGCCATGGAAGAACAGACCAATATGAGGCGATGGAGCCATGGAAGAACAGACCAATATGAGGCGATGAAGCGACATCGGCAGATACATTCTCTGTGATAAACGAAATGAGACCTTATGATTTCGGCAGCACCATCTAATTTTTTCTTTTCTCCAAGACCACATTGCCTTTCGGCCTATTATTAAGTTTTCAGGAATAATAATGAACTTGAATAAAGGATTCTTCTTTGAAATTCTTAGAACACCATTTTTTTATAATTAAAGATTAAAACAACTTTATTTTATCTTAAAACCTTAATATTACAGAACTTAAAAGAGAATATACATAAGATAAATATTACAGAGAAAAATGATATCATGACAGTCTGCCATGAACTTGTTTTCCTTGATAACCTCGAGCGATACAATGCCAATGCCATGCATTGTTTTCTCTATAACATAGAGAATGACAATGTTCCCATGTAGAATTATAACCAACCTGTTTCATGAAGCAATAACTCGATAACCGGAAAATCGGATAAATCTATGGGATCAACTGGGTGCTTTGTATTATATGCTCCTTCAACCTTAAACCATTTCCGAACTAGCAGCAGAAGTTGCCAAGTATCCGAAGATATATTACTTATTTTAGGTGGGGACTTGTCTGTTGATATCACCATCAACTTCTAAATCTTGTTTTTAAGAACTTGTCGTAGTTGGACCTTCTGGCTTTCCATCCTTGCTTCCAAAAGTTTTGCCTTCAGACTGTTCTTCTGCGTGCCATGAGTCCAGTCGATGCATCCTTTCATCCCTTTCGTTATGTGTGGATGACTAGAGTCGGGTGAGCTCCACTGTCCCGAGGGACTGAGACCACCGTTACCCGATCCTCGATCTGGGGATACAATACTGCCATTATACATTTTTCCATTTGAAAGCCGGCCATTTGCACCTACCGAGGTTATCTTGTAATTTTCTCCGTTATTTGGGCATGACATCCAAAGCCTTGCTATGGACGACACCTTCTTCGACTGCCTAGCAGGCAACGAACAAACTTCACTAATCTCTGTGTTTGGGGTATCTCCATATGCATTTCCTTCCCATTCAGTTCCACTGCCTGAAAAATTACTGTCCTGGCGATTCTTGCTCACAGATGCAGCACTTTCTTCAGGTGAAGAACTTGAGCCTTGATCCTCGAAATGGCTGACAGTTTCCCACCCACTCTCATCTTCCTCTATCTCATCACTCTGATTATATCGTGCATTTGAATGCCTCGCCATGCTGTCTTTCTTCATCAAGTTCACCTCAGGACTCACCATAAGAACTTTTGAGGCATGGCTGGCAGGACTGTATGCAGTACATTGTTTGATTTCCCTTTCGTTCACTTCCGCAGCAAAAAAGTCATCTGGGGGCGTGGGCTCATATGTAAATTCCTTGATTTCTTCGACGTTAAGTGACTGAGCAGCCAGTCTTAGTGATTCTGCTTCTCGCAAGTCTTTTACTTCCAGATTTCCAGTTCTTGCCCTTAGAAAACTCTCCAAATCTGCGATAAGCTTGTTCATTTGTGAATACCTCTCTTCAAGTGCAACCTTTGCATCAATGAGCTTCATCTGAACACGTTCTTCACGCCAGACCTCAGCCATCTGCAACATTTTTCTTTCCTCATCTACTTCATCCCGAAGCTTCATGGAATCTCTCTTAATCTCCTCCGCTTCAGCCTTGTCTTCTCCAATTTCCTTAGCAAGCTCGTCACATACTTCTTCAATTAGTTCTCTGGCCTTTCTTTCCTTTTCATAATCCTGCATATATTGCTTTGCTGATAACTTGGCAGCAGCCAACTCATTCACCAATTTGGAATTAACAATTTCAATCCTCTGACGTTTTTTCTTTTCTCGATTCAAGTCAGCTTTGATGTCATCAACAAAGGCACGTATTTTCTCATGTTCTCTACTCCGCCATGCAGCCCTCTCCTCGCTAACTTTCCTCAAGAAGTGCTCAAGTTTCTTCTTTGAGGACCGGCGCTCAGTCTCAAGCTCCTCAATGTGAGCTCGAGCCTGCACTAGCTTAGCTTCAAGAGCGGAAACAATTGATACAGCACTTCCTTGTTGGTCAATACGCTTCATGAAAATTTTCTGTACCTCATCCGTTGTTTTTAAGCAGACAGGGTCCCACTTTGTTGCTCCCTCCATTGCAGAGTTTGAAAATTGAATTGAAGGCTCAATCTTAAGAAGGAAAAAAGCATTATAAAATCAGAAGAGTAAAGAAATCAATCTGCAGAACATGCCCTTTTTGAGTGATTTCCCTAGTTTATACTAGATTTGAACCGGCAACGAACATAAAATGTTTTAATAGATAGGTTAATATCAGTCGAGCACACAACTTCGGTAACATTCAAACTGCCGAATGTGGGTCCCACACATAGCACAACATATGTGCCATACTACAAATGAGATGACGAAAGGTTTGGTTTCCTATGCAAGTTCGTTTCGTTGTTTCCTTATTGATCAGGTCATCAAAAGTAGATTCAGTTAAGTAGATCAATGATGCAAGCATACCTTACGCAGGAGGCCACTCTTTACACCGGAGACTGAACTAGGACTATGTAATGGATCCTCTGAACCATGACTTTTGTCCTGTGATGATAATGAAATGGAACACCCATAAAATCTTTACCAGACTGCAGTAAATCACAAAGTAATGACCTTGAAATGTCCAAAATCATGATTCAAATCCCATACCACTTAAAACACGATTGTTCGTTCAAGACGGAAAAGAGTGAAAACTGTTAATAAAGGCTAATTGAGCAGCAAAACTTTCAGAAGCAATATAACCAGATAATCGAATCCATTCATTGCGACTAAAGCGGAATCGTAAATACCAGTGAATGCATAACCCTTTATCGAGACAATCCATAGAAAACCTACTAAACCATGTTCACAAAAGCTTCTCATGATTAGAAAAACAAAACTATACCAAAGCATACAATGATGACAAACTGCAAACATGATAAATGCATTCGAAAAGGAAACTTTCCGGTACGAAATCATTCGAATGAAGTACATTTATCAAGTTTTGAAAGGTTCCCTTTTTGTTAGACATGCAAGGAAAATCTAAAGCATCATAAACATAAAAATTCAGAGAATGATACAATGATGGCAGTATAAAGATCAGATTCTTTTCAGCATCAATTGTTAAACATAAGCAAGAAATTAATAGTGTTTGAACTTGATCACCTTAGTCTCATTATAACAAATAGTCTATAAACAAATGGGAAATACAAGCATAAAAGCACGGATCATGGAACCTAAAAAAGGATGAAATTTCCAACCTTAAATCCTAACCGGTCACCCCTGTCTGCGACGACGGGAGCCACCGTCTCTGTCAGCTGCAACCGCCATAATCCAGCTGCAAGCTTCCTCGCGGACACTTTCGAAGCGCCTTTCCTCTGACGTCCACGACCACCAACTCTCCGACCACCATCCTTCTCTTCCTCCTCCGCGTGCTCCTCTTCAGCTCCACGACTTTTCTCTCTATCTTTTTCTTTCTCCTCCACTTTCCATTTCAAGAAAGGCGTCTCCGGCCTGCTTCGCCTCCCCACAACAGGCGTACTACCGACCCGTTTCCACCTCCTATTCCGTGTCTTCCGCTTCGTCACCGACTTGAGATCCGCGTTCGTTGGAACTCTACCCGAGAATGTCGCGCGTAAACTACCTTTCCCCGCCACTTTCATCACTCTCACAAACTCAAACCACCCCATCAACATCCCCAAAACCAACAAAAAGAAAAGCACAAAAATCCCACTTCATACAGGATAAAAAACACCATAATAATAATAATAATAATAAACTTCGCAGATTAATTGGCGAAAAATCTTATCTTTTTGTGAAATCTGTGAAATTGATTCGGGAAAAAAAAAACACTAAAACAAAAGATAGAGCAAAAGTAGAGCTGTTCAAACTTAGCGACCCGGACTAACTATTCAGCTATCCGATATAAAATAAATAGATATTTTTAATATTTTTCGAATTGAATATTCGATCAGATAATTTTTCTGAATATTTAGGTAAGATTAAGATACAAATTTAATTTTATTCGGATACTTGATTATATGTATTAATCTATTTTATTTTATAATTAATTAAAACTATTTTATACAATGATTTTTGTAATCAATATATTTTTTTATTTAATTTAATTTTAATTCATATTAATAAATCTTATATTGAACACATCACATGTGTGTAATATTTTTTACCAAATTATATCACATAAATATAAATTAATTCATGTATTTATATATTAAATTGATATGATTTTATATAACTGTCATTCCATAGAATTATATATTCCCACATCAACTCTATTACTATATAATCTTAAATTTTATATTAAGATTATATAACTCAAACTTTTATTAGATATATATTTTATACATTAAATTATATAATTTTATAAAAGTAGATGCTTGATACTCAATTATTTAAATATTCAAATTAATTGATTAAAATATGAATTAATAAAAAATATTCGAAAATAAATAGCCCTAAAATTAAAAGAGGATTGAGGGAGAGAAAGAGTCGTGTGTTCTTATGTTCTTATAACCTTTGCTTGTATATTGGTATCTGGGATTTGGGAATGGAGAAAGGGACGTATCTCAAATATGTATACGTATCACCGTATTTTTGTACAGTCAACGTATGGTTTGGAAACGAAACGACTTCGTTTAGGCTAAGATATTGGAAACTGTATTAAAGGATTCATATATTTAATCGGTTGGTTTAATCAGAAAAAATATTAATTCTTTCAAATAAAGTTACATTTAAATCATAATATTATAAATAATTAATTAAAATTAATAAAACAATCTCATAAATAAAAGAAATTATGCCATTATTTATCAGATAATTATTACAGTTTTCATATATGATCTCTCTGTTTACATTTAATCAAAACGTCCAAAAAGGCTATAAATTAATTAATTAAATATGTACAAATATCACATAGATTTCAACGACTAATCAATACTTAGGTGTTGGAGAGGGTAGGCAAAGAACATTTAAAGTATATATAATTATTTCCAATTATTTTGAAATTCATTTTTAAAACTGATCAAACTATTTGTTTTTTTCTCTCATATTATTTTAGACCGGTTCTCGAAGGTATCCTATGAAAATCCAACGTGTCATTACATTTAAATTACACGTGAAAGACGAACCAAACCGAATAATTTAAGAGTTTACTCTGATCTTACTTTGATTTTCTTAGTCCAATTCGATTTATTTATTTTGGCTCCAAATATAACATATTTATACACATGTTCGCATATACTAAATAGATATGTGGGTGAATATGTTCATAAATATGTAAGAAAAAAGCTTTCATCCGTTTGTTTTACAAGGACCAAGGACCAAGTTTCATGTGAGAAATCACATGTGACACTGGTATAACAACGGTCACAAAGTCTAATTTTCAACCATATGTTAGGACTTTCATAATTAGACCGACCTGGGATGACTTTACGATATTTTATTTTACTTTTTCATCGTTATTTTTAATTTTATATTGATTATTGATTTTTTAATAATATTTTTTTTATTTTTTCTTTTCATAATATTTATTTTATATTAATAATTAATCTTTGATGATAAATTTATTTACTTTTACATAGTAGTTTAGCCATTGTGCTGCGATTGTCGTAGATTTTTGTTTTTTTATTTATTAGTATTTAATTTATTGATTGTCTAATCCAATTCGATATTATAAAGACATTTTAAATTTAAAAATTTATTTAATTATTTTAAATTAAATAATAATATAAAATAATTGCACGTTTAAACATATTCGAATATATTTCAAACCCGTATAAATCTCTTCAACCATACAAATAGGCAATAGCCCCCTGATAAATGGAAATCCGAACCCTTTTCCTTCTACAACTATTTCGATAAGAACCGAAAATCTTTCCCTGTTGTTTCCCATCTCTTTCATTTCCTGGTTTCAGTTATATCTTGAAGTTCGTACCAAACAAGCTATTAGGACCAATACATTGACTATGATTTTCTTAATAAAAATAAAAATTCTTAAAAAATAACCAATTAATGTGAAAATGATTTTTAGTATTCGAAAAAGACCATAAATTATTTTTAACAGTAAATAAAATAAACAGATAAATAAATTCCAATAATGACTAGTTGCCCCATTGATATGTGTGGCTTGTAATTCACTATCCCAATATCATAAAGGCAGTGCAACATCTCTTGAGTAATGTTTGCATGGATTTTGAGTTGTAGCATTCTTTGAAGCCATGGCTAAAGTTTGGTTGGAGAGGGGATAAACAGGTGCGGATGAGTTTTGTTGAAGTTCTATTACTAGCCCAATCAAAGGATATCGTATTAAAGGGAAATGACCTATTTGACACTTACATAGATTCTTGTGTTTTTATTGTAGTCATTCAATTAATTATTTTAATCAACTGATGTCTAATATTACCACAAGACTCTACCTTTCTGACACTGCTGATCAGTGACAGGCTTCTTACTAGCAGCTGGTCCAATCCGCATCGCCCTGGGGGAACAAGACATCCCATTCGTTTCTGTCATTGGCACGAATCGGCTCACTTTCATCACCAAACTTCACAAAGCCGTAAGCTTTAGACTGGCCCCAACAAAGATTGTGTATGCAGGACCCTCTTCTCCATATCCGAGTGCAGCCCAATTCAACCTAAAATTCTGTTCAACACTTGGCATTGGCAACCCATTATATGACTGCAAAACCCTCTCAACTGCTGCATGAGATATAAACTCGATAAACCTGGCAGATTCGTTTACTTATTCCTAATCACTTTAGCTAAAATAACCAACAACAACTCGAAAGATTAAGCTTTGTTTAATTATGACATTAATTATTTTTAACTATCGAACAATGAACATATACAATCTAACAATATTATTGTAATAGATTTTGAACTTTTATCGTATTTTATGTTAATGTTGATCTTTTTTATACATTTGAACAAAAAGATTAATAACATTAACGGCACCAACTATATACAAAAATAGTAGTAACTTGTTTATCTACGGAAAGAAATAATACTTTTTAATTATTAAAAAAAGAACGATATCATTATATCAACTATGTAGGTAATATTATTAGACTACAACATAATTTGATTTTCCCTTTTAATCATGATTATCAACATAAAACAATAGCTTTTATTCTAATCTAAGTACCTCTCCTGTTTGAGAGAAGATGCTGATGAGGTAATTTCTCATCCATCCATGGTTGAAGATCACCGATCCGGAGAGACAAATTTCGCCAGAGCCGGGGAGTCGGTGTACTGCTGCATCTGAGAGGGCGGAGGGACGAGTTGCGGATTCCAACTCCCAGGTGAAGGAACCGGTTGACCGGCCTGCTGTTGTTGAGGCATCATCATCCACGACTGCAACAGCAGTTGTTTAGATCTAATTCGATTATTTCTGAGATAATTTTTTTTTTAAAAAAATATTATTTTTTAAATTATTGAGTCTGACCATTTGAATTGAATAATTTTAAACGCTCTTAATTAACAAAGATTATGTTGTAAAAAAATTACATAAAATTATACAAATTCAGTCTAGGTTCAAACAAAGCTTCAAAAGCTAAGAATCTGGTTTACAAGAAAAATAGAATCAATCATTCTATTACAGCTGAAAAAGTAAGACAAAGACATTGAAAAAAAACAATACATATCTTATCTTGTTGAACATAGCAGTGGAATATTAAGGTTACTGTAATGATAAGATTCTACTGCAAAAACCAACAAAACAAAGATCAATATCTTGCTCTCCATGGATCTGGATCTGTTCCTCTCATGCACAACAATGAACACCATCATCACGATTCTCCTGTTTCTGATCCCGGTTTTCATTCTACTAACATGGAGAAAAAGATCGCCGGAAAGGGTTCCTCCGGGTTCACTTGGACTACCACTAATAGGTCAGAGCCTCGGTCTTCTCAGGGCCATGAGGACCAACACGGCAGAAGAGTGGCTTCAGAAGAGGATAAGGAAGTACGGTCCGATATCGAAGATGAGTCTGTTCGGGAAACCTGCGGTTTTCATCTATGGTCAGGCTGCAAACAAGTTTGTATTCACCAGTGACAGCAGCAGCATCGTTAACCAGCAAGTGAAGTCGGTTAGTGCAATTCTGGGCGACCGGTGTATCTTGGAATTGGTCGGGGAAGATCATAAGCGTGTTCGTGATGCTCTCGTGTCGTTCCTGAAACCCGAATCGTTGAAGCAGTATATTGGAAAGATGGATGAAGAAGTCAGGAATCACCTAGAGATGCACTGGCATGGCAAGGAACACATCACGGTATGCTAGTATAAAACATTAAAACTTGGTTTCAAATGACGTGTAACTTGGGAATATCATATGTGATGTCTTTTTTATCCTGTCCTGATAGGTGTTACCACTGATGAAGACCCTTACATTCAACATAATCTGTTCTCTTCTATTTGGAATCGAAAGAGGGCTGAGAAGAGAGAAACTTGCAGATGATTTCCGGTACATGATAGAAGGAATGTGGTCAATACCGGTTAATCTGCCTTTCACACGCTACAGCCGAAGCCTTAAATCAAGTGCAAGGGCCCAGAAATTGTTGAAACATCTCATTGATGAGAAGAAAGTCGATCTACAGAATGGTGCTTCACCTCGCCAAGACCTCATTACTTGTCTGCTTAGCATTCGAGACGAGAAGAACGAACAAGTGATATCCGAGAAAGAGATTATTCACAATGTTATGCTCATCATGGTTGCTGGATATGACACCTCGTCTGTTCTTCTCACCTTCTTGATGCGCCTTTTCGCTAATGATCCTGCCATTTATGCAGCTGTTCTTCAAGGTTTACATAGATATGACCTTAACTCTACAAGATTATAATCAGTTTATGATTCCAAACTCGAAATGATGTTGCAGAACAAGAAGAGATAGCAAAGAACAAGCCTAATGGGGAGCTTCTGACGTGGGAAGACCTTGTCAAGATGAAATACACATGGAAAGTTGCCATGGAAACTCTTAGACTGTTCCCGCCAATCTTCGGTGGCTTCCGGAAAGCTGTAAAAGATATCGAGTATGGCGGATATCTCATTCCGAAGGACTGGCTGGTAAGTAGAATCATACATCCCATTCCATTTTCTTTCAACATTTCAGGTTCATCCAATTATCTGGTATGGCATCTCACTGATATAAGTTACTGATCTGTATCAAGATTTTCTGGGTTACGGGCATAACACAGATGGATGATACCATATTTCCAGAACCATCAAAGTTCGATCCAAATAGATTCGAGAATCCAGCTTCAGTTCCACCTTACTGCTTCATTCCATTCGGAGGGGGACCTCGGATATGTCCAGGATACGAGTTTGCAAGGATTGAAACCCTTGTTTCGATTCATTATCTGATTACTCGGTTCACATGGAAGTTACTATGTTCAGACAACAGTTTCAGCAGGGATCCAATGCCTGTCCCAGCTAAAGGATTACCAGTTCAAATCAGTCCTAGGAAACTGCCCTGATATTTTAGTCTCCTGGTCACATTCTTCAAAGAAACTTGTAAGATGTCTGTTGCAGATCAAATGAACTTTATTTTACTTCGTTACTGAAACTGATTCTGGATTATATATCCGACCAGTTTTCCACAAATGCTCTTACCAAACATGTCACCAAATAAGCAAACATTACAGCTCCATATATAATACTTTATTTGACTAAAAGAATGATTTCCATAGTTCTATCAGCATCAGTGTTCCATTTTCTATCATCTATAAAACTATAACAATTGAATATCTGAAATCTCAACTCCTATTCCAATTACCATATTTACAACCGATACAGATACACCGTACACGATTTCTTGGATGAGCTAGAAGTAGCGGTTGATCACTGGCATAACGATAAAAGATGGAAGTGAGGCTGTCTAGCAGTTTTGTGGCCTGATGTACTTTGGTGGCTTAGAAGGACATCGTTCATTCATATGGGGGTATCTGTCCAAGGAATTAAATCCGGGTAGTTCCATCTGATACTTCCCCAGAATCTGACAATGGGGAAGCTTTACATCAGTGCACCACTTTGGCATCCGGCTTGAATCATTCTCGAAAAACTTTAGAGTATAAGTATCTTTGATCTGTGTTTTTGATTTTAATTCAAACAAGAGTCGGCAATAGGATTGGATCATGAATACACAAAAAATCTGTATTTTGGAAGAGAAATCCTATGATCTTGGACAAAGATTTTACTCAAAATAAGCTCATCTTGTCAAAGAATTTTAGTTCTATGAACAGAAAATTTTACAAAATATGTGGGGAAGAGTCATATGCATCATAACAAAGAATGCAAGAAAATAGTGGAAGACCAAGACCAGGAAAATATCCACTACAACATAGTATCAAAAATGTATTTGGAGATAAACCAAGAAAGGGGAAAGGAGAAGAGTCATAAACTTAGCAGAATACACTATAAGCTTAACATAAGGTAAATATCTAAATACCAGGTGAGCATCCAACGGGGGAGGATAATTTCCATCTATGGTGTCTATCCAGCTGAATAGCATGTTATGAATTATGATGGCCATATGGTTTGCCTTCCATGCTTAGTGCATACTCCCAGGCAGCAGTCTCATTAAACTTGGCTGGAACATCAGGATGCAGGAAGCAATGCAATGTGCGGATTACATTCATCCTTGTTTAGCTCAAAATTCCACCATTTTTCCCAGGGAATAATGGAAGTGATATCTTCTCCCTACATCCCAGGACAGATATGTTATTACACTGTCACAATACCGAAAGAAAGAAAGATTTTACTGCAATATGAAACTTATTACAAGTGCAGAAAAACCAATGAGAATCTACTTACAAGACCATAAAGCATAGCTTGATAAAACAATGTGTCTATACAACTTTACTTGATTTATAAGCTAAAAGGTTTAAGATTACATTCTCATTTTCATGTCCTGATTCACCAACCCATAGCTTCCCCTCAGAATCCTTTAAGAAAACAGCACTATGACCAGCATAAGATCCAGTAACCCACTTCTCAAGAGTCTCGATGGGTGTCGCCCCCGATTTTTCGATAGTACCATGAAATCTCCCGAGTGTATATCATCAACACTAATGTTTGTGTTCCAGGGCTGAGGTCGTGGTTCGAAAGTAGCCCCCATGTGTTTCTCAAGAAAACCGAGGTTGGCATTCTCACCCCATTCAGTGTTAGTAAATAAACGGAAGACCTCCCCTAGTCCTAGAGCTTGAAGTGTTAGTAAAAAACCCTGATGAAACACGATGGCTGCATCTGGAGTAGAAACACGCATTATCAGGCTAGAAAGACCGGCTGCTGAGATCAATAAAAGCAGCTAGGAAAACTCAAGTCATTCATTTGGATTAGTCATTAGTTTTGGTAATATCCGAGTAACTTGTCCGAAAGACATTGAAATTCTGTTCTGTCGAACACGAGCATGGTACAAAAAGAATAGGATATAAGAAAATATCGGATCGGGTCATAATAGAACAGCTTGACCATAATAGAAAACCACCTTGACTTTCAAGAAACGATCTTTCGTCTCCTAAGTTTAGCCAAACCCAATCTATTTTCGGCAATATGGGGTCGATGGGATTCAGAAACAACAGAGGCCAAAACAAACGACACGACAAAACAACTCTGTTTGATCTCCCGAGGGGCCTGGGAATATTAAGAATGTTAAGAAAACAAACAATACGAGAAGCCAACTCCGTTTGTCTGATGTGAGTTTTCTTCATACTAACATCATTTTTAAATATTTTTGATTAGAAGTATTTTTATTTTTAGTTTCAAGAAATTTTGTTTTGTTAATTTTATATCCTGACAACGAAGAACAAGGGGGAGAAGACCGAACAATGAACTGTTTTTCGTGTTGTATGTCGGAAGAGAAAATAAGCAGCAGAAGGGCGAATTCGGACGTTAATGACTGGTCCAGAGCACCAAAATCTTTTCTCTCGTTTGCCAATATTTCATTCAAGAGTGGTACAAATTTCTCTAATTTCTCTTTAGTTTTTGTCTTCCTCAATCCACATGTAATGGAAGGAACATGTTTTTGCACATGCTTTTCCTGACACAATTCATGGATACAATCTGTTTGATGAAAAGGGTATTTGGAATAGATGTTAAATTGTTTCCCATTGCCACGCCATGTTCATCTTTGTTTAGGTGACTATGAATTCGATTCGTTTACGTTTATGGATATGAAAATATAAGTCTTCAATACTCATGTTGAATATATATTCGTGTTTGATATTCGTATCTGAGAAGTCAGGTGGTTGAAAACTAGAGCCTTGTTGGTTGATTGATGTTTTGAACTCTCATCTTTTTTTGGCAGATGCAAGCCGAAAGAGATACATTAATGAGGAAGTCATAAAAAAGGGCAAAGGCAATACAACTGCAAAGACTTTTGATTACAGTGATCTATGCACTGCTACTAACAACTTCAACCCTGACAATCAGCTTGGTGAAGGGGGTTTCGGGAGGGTCTACAAAGGTCAGGTTGATAACCCGTATCAGGTTGGTCACATATACATATAGTTGTTCTGTTATACATATACATATAGTTGTTCTGTTATATCAGGTTGTTGCTGTCAAGCAACTTGACAGAAATGGATGCCAAGGGAACAGAGAGTTCCTTGTTGAGGTCTTGATGTTGAGTTTACTTAACCATCCGAACCTTGTGAACTTGGTTGGATATTGTGCCGATGGGGATCAAAGGATTTTGGTCTATGAATACATGACCAATGGCTGCTTGGAGAGTCACCTTCTAGGTATGTGTTAACATTTAAGTTTGTCTTTAGACTCGGATACGGAAAATGCGACTCGGAACTTCAAAGGCCTTCTTTCCATCAGTTATTCTTTGGATGATTACGATGTTTGAAGATGTTTTATGATTCAATTGTTTGTGATTATACCCTTCAGATTTACCCCCACACAAGAAGCCATTGGACTGGGATACCAGGATAAAAGTTTCGATTGGTGCGGCTAAAGGCCTTGAATACTTGCACGAAACGGCTGATCCTCCGGTGATTTATCGTGACTTTAAGACATCAAACATATTGTTGGACCAGGATTTCAATTCGAAACTATCGGATTTCGGACTTGCAAAGATTGGTCCAACAGGAGAGAAGGTGCATGTTTCCACCAGGGTTATGGGAACCTATGGCTACTGTGCACCTGAGTATGCACTGGCAGGTCAATTGACTGTGAAATCCGACGTGTACAGCTTCGGGGTCGTGTTTCTGGAGATAATCACAGGAAGAAGAGTAATCGACACTTCGAGACCAACAGATGAACAGAATCTTGTCACTTGGGTAAGCATGCAATGTTCCATTTTTTGTAAACAATCATGGAACTGTCTCACCTGTAAACTCTAACTAGTAACTTCCAAACATATACCTTGTTCTGCAGGCAACACCCTTACTAAAAGATAAGAGAAATTTCTCACAAATGGCTGATCCATTGTTGCAAGGGGATTATCCCAATAGGGCTCTCCACCAAGCACTCGCGGTCGCAGCAATGTGTCTGCAGGACGATGCAGCCGCACGGCCCGTGATGAGCGACGTGGTATCCGCTCTTGAACTAATTTCGGGCAAAGGATCGAAAGAAAAAGAAGAGGGCGACGACGAAGAATAACAACAACAACAAAAGGAAGACAACAAAAAAGAACAACAACAAGAGAAGAAAAAAGAAGACGGCGAAGAAGAAAAAAAAGAGTAGTAAATGACAACAAGAGTAGGCAGGGTAACCAAGATGATCGAAAACCTCCAAACAAGTGACATAGGGGACAAGAAAAGGGTTAATGGAGCTTATCGAAACATATTTCATGGACTCGAACTCGAAATCTTACTTCCTTTCCCGGTCTGCTTTTCTAAGAATGTACCTGGAATACTGTAGTTTTGATGACAAAATAGCTCATGGTCATGGCATCTTTTAATTCCATGGAGCTTTTACCATGCCAAGGTCTGCAATGTACAAATCCATCAACCCAATTTTGCTCTCTGTTCCTTCTGGTTTACTAGGGTCTGTAACAGTGACGAAGCAAGATTAAACCCGTGGCCAAAATTAATCATAAATTCACTAGGGTTTAAAAAAGAATTTTACCAATTGTTAATCTAAAATATTATGAAAGCCAAAGGGACTAAAACAAAAATTACCATTTGTTCCTGGCTTATACGCTACAATATTAATATTATTACGTATATCACTTAATAATTTTTTAATTTTTATTTTGGTCATTTATTTTTTAAATTTTTTATTCAATAATTAAATTTTATATATTAAATATTTTTATTTCTCATAAATATTTTGTTATTATTCTTATTTTTAATATTAACAAAAAATAAAAATAGTATAAAATAAATAACAAAATAATATTTTATCACTCAACAATTTTTTTAGTCTTATTTTACTCACTCAATTTTTAAAAATTTTAATTTAATAGTCGTCATTGTTTGATCATAAATTACATTGAATGATTTATTTTGGTATATTGAATTTAAATTTAACGGTTATTTTATCGAAAAATGACATAAAACTCGTAAATTTTAACATAAACTTCTTGTTTTCTCACTTTCGATCATTTTCATGGTTCTCAAAATATTTTCAGTAAAATAAAAATCGGATTCAAACTTACACGTTAAGATAAAGCGATCAATAAATTATAAGATCGAACGATCACTTTTTATGATCGTCTATGATAACATTTAATTTTGACAAATAATAATTGACAAACACTACAATTTTATTTTTTAAATTTATGTTTACATTAATTAAGAATAAATATCATATCATAATAAAATAATAATAAAATATTAATAAATGATAAAAAATGTAACATATAAAATTAGTTATTAAATTAAAAAAATTAAAAATTAAATAATCAAAATAAAAGTAAAAAGATTATTAAATGGAGAACGATGAATTTACCCAATATTGTTTTGTAGTTTTAGTTTGGGTGTTTGAGAGTGGAGGGTTTTATTTACCCTCATAAAACCAAAGGAAAATACGGGGGTTTAGGCTTTTCATCATCTCTATTTTCCCTCTGCTTTTCTCCCTCTTCTTCTTCATGGCCTCAGCTCTGCAACTCCAACAGTCACAGTCCAACTTGTAAGAACCTTCCAAAAGCTAACCCAATATTGACCCTCAAATACCCAAAAAAATTCCATCTTTGCCACTCCAAGACACCCAACAAAAAGCAAACAAAACGGCTCCCTGTATAGTAAACAACACTAGCGGCAAGCAAGCTAGACTTGCGGATATCATGGCTGCTATGCGGAGTTTTTGTTCCAGTCCCCAAACTTCTGCTTCCCCTTTTGGTAATAGACCTTTTGGCCCTTCTTCTTCTTTTCGGTTATGCCGGTCTCGTTCCAGGCGCTTCTTCTTGGATTCTTCCAGAGCCCTGCAGAGGTTCACTTGTCTACTTCTTTTCTGCCTTATTTTTGTTTTGTTTTTCTGAGCTAGTTTCTTAGACTATCTGATACCCATTTTTATCCTTTTGGTGAAGTCTTTTTCAATATCGGGTTTAATTGGTTTTCGTTTCATTAGCTGCCGCTTCATGTTTTAGAGGGGGTTTAGGGTTTATGTAATGGAAAAAGTGCCATTTTTATTGTTTTCTGCTTCTCTGTTTGCTGTTTTTCTTCCCCTCATTGTCTGGGTTGTTTTAGATTATGTGCTGCTGTTGCCTACTCTAGAAGGTTTTGGGGTTAATGATTGAACGTTGTAGTAAAATATTACATAAAAATATGCTCATAAGCTATTGGAATGGGAATGTAGCAGTGCTTAAGTTTCTAGAATATTTTTTTTCCTATGGAAATGGGGAATAAATGGAGCCAATGAATTTGTTGTTAATGTGATGCTCTGGTTGGAGTGTAATTGGGATCATATGCAAGAAATCTGGAATTTTCTCCTTTTATTGTTTAATTTCTGATAGATGACATGCTAGAATAATGTTTCATTCAAATTAATATGTAGTTTATTTGTCTTTTTTTTACATTGCAGGCGAGAAATGTGCACAATGCAGAGTGTTCCCTATGCTTTCCTTGGTTCAACCATCTCAAGTAGTTCTCGTCATTACCAGCAACCCAAAGATATGAAACTTAAGGTATCCGCTTCTGATTATGCCAGGACGGTCCACCCTGAACCAGATTGGCATGTTTCTGATAATAAGTGCAAAGGAGTGAATGCTGATAATAGAGAGAATGGGAGCCCAGAAAGTTATGGAAAGTCTAGAATGGAGCCATTTCGAGTGAGTGATTTTACTTTTACTCCGAAAATTCATAGCATGCTCAATGCTGAGCACTCATGGGAAGTAGAAGCTCGCAGGATAAAGCGGGATAAGGAGAGCTTTAAAGGTTGTAGTTCTTCCATTTACCAACAAAACTTAAAGGTGAAGCTTACTGGATCTCCAATTAAGGCAACTAATAAAGAAGGATCTGTCTCCAGAAACAGTGGGGAAAGTATTACTATTTTTGGGAGCAATTGCTCACCCCTACCTACCAGTAATGATCAGATTTCCGTAGAAAACAGTGTAGTTACTGATGAAATAAATGGTTTTAAGCAGCTGAAAGGTTCTGGTAGGACTGTAGTTTCAAGTAATGGATCGTTTCCAGGGCTGGTCTTGGAAAAAGCCAATGAAAATGGGGTTGCTAGCATTGAAGAAAGTGACCTAGTTTCTCGAGATGATATTCACAAGCAGCTTGCTGGGATTTATGACCAGGTTCTTGTTGTGGATAGTATTTCTGTTGCAAAGGAAGTTGTTCTGATGCTTACAACTAAATACAGGCATCTTGTTCATGCATGTGATACCGAGGTATTAGTTCCGCTTGTTCCAATCTCCTTTACCATTTTGTTGCACATGTAATACATGCTGTATCAGCATGGAATAAGAATATGCTCCAAGCACCATCCAGTCTAAACGTAAATGTGCTATTGTCTATTTGCTGATGTAGAAAATTTGCAGGTATCTAATATTGATGTCAAGCAAGAGACGCCTGTTGATCATGGTGAGATAACATGTTTCAGTATTTATTCTGGAGAAGATGTAGATTTTGGAAATGGGAAATCCTGTATCTGGGTCGATGTCCTAGATGGTGGTGGCAAGGATCTTCTAAAGGAATTTGGTCCGTTTTTTGAAGATCAATCCATCAAAAAGGTTAGTGTGCCATGCCTTCTCTCACTTCCTTGTTTTTCTCCTGATATGCTGTACCTTTTTTTCTCTGCCTGTATATTACACAGTCCATTGGAGCACTATACCATACTAAGTCCTGAAACAAACTTGATGCTGATGTATAGGTGTGGCACAATTATAGCTTTGACAGTCATGTTATTAATAACTATGGGCTTGATCTCTCTGGATTTCATGCTGACACAATGCATATGGCACGGTTGTGGGACTCATCGAGACGTACAACGGGTGGTTATTCTCTTGAAGCACTTTCTGGTGATCAAAATGTGATGCAAAGTACTAAAATGCTCAAAGAAGAAAAGGAACTGATTGGTAAAACATCAATGAAAACCATTTTTGGCAAGAAAAAGGTGAAACAAGATGGAACGGAGGGCAAAATGATCACCATTGCCCCTGTTGAAGAGTTACAACGGGAAGAACGAAAATTATGGATTTGTTATTCTGCCTTAGATTCAATAAGCACTCTGAGACTTTACGAGAGCTTGAAAAACAAACTATCTAGCATGTCTTGGGTATTTGATGGTAAAATTGTTTCGGGTAAGTCCATGTATCACTTTTATGAAGAGTATTGGCGACCATTTGGTGAGCTTCTTGTTAAAATGGAACGTGAGGGTATGTTGGTTGATCGGACGTATCTTGCTCAGATAGAGAAGGTTGCTAAAGTTGAGCAAGAGATTGCTGTTAACAGGTTTCGCACCTGGGCATCCAGATATTGTGATGATGCTAAGTATATGAATGTCGGAAGTGATACTCAGCTCCGCCAACTTCTTTATGGTGGCATTCTTAACAGGTACTAACTGCATATTTTGTGTTCAAGAACATCAATATTAATCAACACATTGCATTGAAATGTAGGCATTATGTTGAATAAGTGAGCAGGATGCATTTTATCATTCCCTAAATCAAAAAGACTGTTAGCATCCTGGTTACATGGTGGATTCAAATTTCTTGCCGTTGAGTCGGACTTGGTTGTTAGTGTTGGATATGGGTATGTATCCGACAGGCGTGGTTAGATTTTTCCAAGCTTTCTCATGTATTTGGAGGATGCTTGAAGGTCATATGCCCATATCGTGTATCGGACATGAGTACAATAAAATGATGAAGAGTCTGAGCAACATAGGTGCAAGAAATTCAGAAACTTATGTTGCTTCTGAACATTCATTTTCTATAATATATGGAATTATTCATACCATCAACCAATCAACTATCATTTTTCATTATCCAAAAAGATGTGCGTGTGTGTGTTAAGGATCCAAATTTGAGTCTTTCTGTTTAGGAAACTTTGAGGGCGCAGTCAGAGGGAGAGGGTGTTGAAAATTTGAAAGTAAAGTTCCCAACCATTAACTTGATTATTTCTTATTACAGTAAGGATCCAAATGTGAGTCTTCCTGATGAGCAGATTTTCAAAGTTCCAAATGTAGATAAAGTGATTGAAGAAGGCAAAAAGGCTCCTACTAAGTTTCGCAATATTAAGCTACATAGCATTGGTGTTAAGCTCCCTGCTGAGACTTACACTGCCACTGGTTGGCCCTCAGTTAGTAGCGTTGCCTTGAAGAGCTTAGCTGGCAAGGTTTCTGCTGCATATGATTTTGCAGAGGACACCGTTGATGGTGATATTGATGATCTTCCTGAAACAATGACTGATGCTGATACATCTGTATATGGAACTGCTTTTGCTGCATTTGAGGATGAGGAAAAGGGGAGGGCGGCATGCCATGCTATTGCTTCATTATGTGAAGTTTGCTGTATTGACACGTTAATATCCAATTTCATTCTCCCCTTGCAGGTGATATTGATGCCTCATTTGCTTGTTCATGCATGTTGATCAGCTTTTACAGTTTTTTTACTATGCCTGTTTTCCCTCTCTACTAGTGTCTTTTTATTTGTTTATATTTGAGGGCTTATGCTATTGCTTATTGGTTGAAATTTCTACTCAGTACGAGAGCTGTGTATATGTCTTCAATGTGCTTCATTATGTGTGGTGATATTATTATGATCATGTACTATTGCTTAAATTATATGCTAAATGGTCATGTACTTGGAGTATATTATTGTGAATGGTTGTTTGGCTAAGAAGAAAACTTTGAAAAACAACTTCTCTCTCTGTCTGAATAGTCATGAAAATTAAGAAGGCAATGTTTTAAATTCCTCCTTACCCACAGCTGTTATTTCCTTTCTCTTAACTATCTTTCTACCTTAAATTCCTGGATGGTTTATAATGAGAATGCTCTCCTTTTACTGCAGGGGAGTAATGTGTCAGGCAAGACTGGCCGTGTTCACTGTTCACTGAATATCAATACAGAAACTGGACGCTTATCTGCAAGGAGACCAAATTTGCAGGTTCATTTTTCTTTCACTGTGTTCTCTTCCATTGTTTTAGCTAGCACTTGAATTGTTAGAACCTTAAGGTTGTATATGTCTATAACCACTGCCACTTGAATAGCGTTAGACCAAAATTTTATTGTGATGAACAGTGCACTGGTATAGCCTAAATATTCTTATCACAGGATAGTTAGTTTTCTACTATATAATCTCGGTCATTTCCTCCACAAAGATTGTCATAAAAAGGCATGAAGAAAAAAAGATAACTCTTATTACTCCTCTGCCAATCTTTCTCTTGGCTGCTGGATTGTTATGGGAACATATAATATTAATATCTTTCTTGTACTCTTCTTTTTCAAGTCAGAATCAACCTGCTTTAGAGAAGGATCGATATAAGATACGTCAGGCCTTTATAGCTGCCCCTGGAAATTCCCTTGTTGTGGCGGATTATGGGCAGGTAAATTCATTGAGCCAGCCTTTTTTTTTCATGTAATTTCATGTATTGATTAGAATAGAAATTCATATTACAGCTGGAACTTAGGATTCTTGCACATCTGGCTGACTGTAAAAGCATGTTGGATGCCTTCAAAGCTGGTGGAGATTTCCATTCAAGGACTGCAATGAACATGTATTCTCATATCCTTGAAGCTGTCGAAAAGGGACAAGTTCTTCTTGAGTGGCATCCTCAACCAGGTGAAGAGAAACCGCCCGTTCCACTTTTAAAGGTAAAGTAAAAAAAAAAACACTTTGCCTGAGTTTTATGTACAGAATGTTAGTTAGATATCTGGTGACAAGGATTAGACTAGAAATTATCCAAGAACTATCTTAATATATTGAACTTGTAACCTTTATCCTGGTCCCTGGATACTCGTATTACATGTCTTACCATATTTCAATGACTGGTTCAAGTATGAGCTAAATTGCTATTTCAATTTGAAAGTTATTAAGTATTTGATGTTTTATGTTGAAATCATTTTGGCATGCTCATTGGTTTGCTCAACATAATTTATTTATAAATGGAGACAGGACATTGGTGTATAAAAGTCCTCATGTCATGAGATCTTGCTACCTGATAATTAGGGTTGGTTTTGATTGTTGAATAAAAGTGTTTTTTTTTTCTTTTCTTTTCAGGATGCCTTTGGTTCTGAAAGAAGAAAAGCTAAAATGCTCAACTTTTCCATTGCATATGGCAAAACTCCTGTAGGACTTGCCAAGGATTGGAAGGTATCTTCGGAACCTATAGGTTGAAATTTAAGCCTCCACGTTGATGATTGTTGCACCTCTCTCAGGTTTCTGTTGAAGAAGCAAAGAACACTGTTGATCTATGGTACAAAGAAAGACAAGAAGTGCTTGAATGGCAGAAACTGCGAAAATTTGAAGCTCAGAAATTTGGGTGGGTTAAGACATTGCTTGGAAGGGCTCGCAGCTTCCCATCATTTGCTCGTTGTACACGCGCTCAAAGAGGTCATATTGAACGGGCTGCTATCAATACTCCAGTGCAGGTTCCATTCTGTTCTTCCTCATGCACCTCTCTCTCTCTCTCTCTCTCTCTCATCTAGTTGATTGTTACAGGGGAGTGCTGCTGATGTTGCAATGTGCGCAATGTTACAAATATCGATGAATACACGTTTAAAAGAGCTTGGTTGGAGACTTCTTTTACAGGTTATGCCTTTTGTATTTTCATCTAGCTCTTTATCAAATCATTGTTAGACAAATTCTCTGGAAATAACATTCTTCAGAAAACAGGTTCATGATGAAGTAATCTTAGAAGGACCAAGTGAATCAGCTGAGATTGCAAAAGCAATTGTCGTTGAGTGCATGTCAAAACCCTTTGGCGGAAAGAACATTCTTAAAGTTGACCTTGCTGTTGACGCCAAGTGTGCCCAAAACTGGTATGCTGCCAAATAGACAGAAATTTGGGTTCCAAACACGTAAATTTTGGTTTCAAACACTTTTTTGCAAGATGCTTTTCCCCCTTGAAGAGGAATATCGGATCTAGCGTTGTCCTTGGCTGCTGCAGTAATTTAACGCCTAAGGCTGTTCCTTAGGCATTTCATCTTCTGTTCAGTGATGTAGCTATCGAGGTTCTTTTTGGATCCGGGGCATGCTGTGGGGCTTTTATTTGCATTTTAATGGAACGTGGATTGCAGCACCATATGTACAGAGATTATTGTTGCATAGTTAGTTCCTTGTAACATTCTGGTAACACTGATTCTTTTATGTAATTCTTACTATTCTATAGTTTTATATATGTATGGCCCGAGGTGAAAAATAGGTAAAACCTGCTAAAAACTGGTTGCTTTAGCCTGCCAGCCACCTTGGGGCTTGGATATTACTCTGAACAGTAGTTTGCATTTTTGAAATCCTTTTTTTCCCTTTTCATTTGCCATATAATTTAAAATAAATGTACAGAACCACTATCCTAATCAAGAAGTTTGCAAGCACAACACAGAATGCCAAAACCAGCAGAAATTACTTCAGACTGTTGCACCTCAGTTCCCCAGGCTGATGCTAGCTGCAATAGAAGTTGATCAGGGCCACACATTCCCAGTCCTCAGATAGATCCATTGAGGAAGCTGCCTCTCGTAAATTCGACAAAAGTTCCTTCTTCAACTCCGTGGGAATACCTAATACATCAGGTCCATTTTCTAACACCACTTCGACCAGCTGAAAAGGTTGTAGGAGAATGTGACTAATTAAGAACTTGAGAAATAATGCAGTTTGAACTAAAATGATCAAAGATTTAAGAACCCATACCTGTTCATTCCAGGGTAGGCAGATATCAAAGAAGTCCCGATCTAGAAGAAACTGCACAATCAGCATAAGCAGTATCTGTATCGCCTACTTGAAGGGCATGCATTGCGTTGCTCCAAGAAGTCCAGACGGGATCTCATTCAGTTCCAACATTGTTGTCTCCAACAGCTTCAGCAGTTAATTCAGGAACACGTCCTGTTCGAGATGCTACACTGTCCTCATCAGCTACACGGATTGCTTCCAAGGTAGCTTCGTCTTTTGATGCTTGCCAGACACTTCTACCAGAAGGCCCTTCATCGATTTGGGTGATCTACCATCCAGACTGCTGCCAGCAGGATCTCTTCTGGATGCAATTTGCCCGTTCCTTGAAGCACCAAATGCAGGGAAATCCCAATCATCTGATATTTGAGATCTCCCAGGCTCCCTTCCCCTCCCGCCTGGACCAGTTCCATCAGATTGTGCAAACCTCTCCAGATGGGATTCGCTCACCGAATTTGGAACTATGATCAGAGAAGCAATTGTACTTCCTTAAAGGTCTATTCGATGCTTCAAACCCAAAAATAAAATTATCACCTCTCCTGCTTGATGATATTGATAAATCCTTAGTCATATATTCGATAATTCTCCCAAGACCCCTAATAATAACATGAAATCATTCAGTCCAAAACAATAACATGCATTACCCCTAAAAACTTCAGGCACACAATTAACCTTTTGAATTCTAATTATTCTATCCCATAAAAAATTAAATCTATGCTTACATGAAAAGGGAAGTAAATGATCTTGGAGGTGATGACCACGAAGTATTGAAAGTTAATAGCCACAGATTATGCATATGGTACTAAGAGTAAACATACAAACAACATATGAAAGTGAAATGGCTCTAAAAATTTACTCCATCAAATCGGCAACACTCCAGTAAATAGTAATGTTATCGTTGAAGATGCTCTATCTGCAACCAAGTTGCTTGAATGTAGTGCCAAGGCACTTAAAGCATCAGCAGCTGCCTTCCGAGTCGCCTAGTCTGTGCTCCCAACGCATTCATGGATGCTTTGCAGTAAAGCTTCCAAACTCTGAGGGGAAATTGCTCCCACCTGCAACAAGGTCACCATAATTTTCACAGAACTTAAATTTGTTATTTTTTTCGTGTGAAATTCTTCAAAGATATTAAAATGTATCCCCTCTAGCTACCTAATTTGCCCTATCAAAACATAACAAGATCTACATTACCAGACAGATAACAAGTACGCATACTAAACCAATTAAGAAAACAAACAACATAGACCATCAATATTCTATGAACAATGTACATGATCAAAATCAGGCTAAAACAACTACATTCTCAAACCTGGGACAAGCTCACCACAACCGACAAAAAGGAAGACTTAGCCATAAAATTTTAAAAATTTGATTAGGCCCCCACAAATTATCATACCAAGACCTGACCCTGCAAAAAAGTGGCATCTATTTGTTGTTGGCAATTTATCCAACACATCAGTTAGCTAATTAGTTTTTTGTTTTCAAATCCCAGTTATGCTGTGGGTGGTTGCCAGAACTGTTATGTGCTTTCCGTTGTCTTACAACCTTGATCTCATATCTATTCATCTTTGGTGATTCATGACATTTCTGGTTTTAACCTTCATAAAGGAAATTCATCTAACACAGTTTGGATTAGGTTTATGTCCTCTAATTTAGTCATAGTATCTCTGTATTATTTGAATTAACAAATTAATATACATACACTAAACCCACAGTTTTTATATAGTGCAAGGACTAATTAGAGAATTTGACCTTCATTAAAATCAATATTGTTGTAACCAGAAGTTTACAATTCTAACCTACCCAATCATTTTCCTGAGTATCAAGCCAAATTTAACTCACTGGCTAAAGAGCCTTCATTTTTCTCCTGCAATGGCAGCAAGAATGAATCTAGGCTTTGCACACAAAGTAAACTTTTATTTATTCATAAATAAACGGCAAAGTTTCATTGGTTATTGCCTTATTGGAACAGGGTTGGTAACTGGCAAGTCATGTTTCTTGCTGCAACATGATTGGTGTTGGTATAAGGGTCTGACAATAGACCAATAAGACACAACACTATTGCACAGACTTAGATTTCAAATGCAAAGAAAATTGGATATGGTTCTTCTGAGGATGACACAATAAAAAACACCAATAACATAGTTTTTCATTTACAAAAAATTTCAAAGATCTTAGTCCCAAAGTCTTGAAATTTTGGTGGGTTTTGTTTCTTCTTTTAAAGTTATAGTTTCACATTTTTAGTTGTGTTTTCAATTCAATCTGTCATCTTCAGAGCTGATGATAGTTCACACTTTAAAGCACTTGGTATTATGTAAAGTGGTAAGCTTTTTCTTTTATGTGAACCTTTTATGATCTGCTTAAAGTGTTTTAACTTGTTTGGGTCAAATTGTGATTGTAGAATGATTACTGGTAGTTGGGATCTTTTGAAAGTTTTCTTTTTCTCTTGTGGATTCCATGATTAGTTAGTTGCCTGAAATTTGGTGGAATTCCTACTTTTTTCTCAAGTATTTGGTGCTGTTTCTGCTTGATACTTGGTGGGATTTTGATGCAAAATCTGGAAAATTTAGTTTGAAGATTAACTGTTTGAGCTATTGATTCATTATCTCCATCTGCAGTTTCATATTCATATTGCAAGAATTGACCTGAAATTTTTGATGAAAACTGGGGATTTTCTTCATACATTTATGGATTTGCTGTCTTTCGTGCTAAACAGGCTCTGGAAGGCTAACAATATCTTTAAAATAAAAATGGAAACTTGGCTAAAAAACTAGAAGCTATCAAGGGTGGTGGAGGATCAATCAAGGTGGGGACTAAGGGAACAATCAGTTCCCTGATTACAAGGGAACTGGACTTGGTTAAACCGACTCCGCAAACACCGGTTTCGGCATCAGTTGTCTCTGGTTCTCCGACTCTTAAAGGATTGAAGCTGAGGAAATCTTTGGATGGAGCAAGTAACAGTGGCAATGGCAACAACAAGAGTTATAAAAGCCCCCAAACTTCCCAGAAGACAAAAACCTTGTCCAAAAATCCCCATCAGATTCCAATGCTTGGTTTTGATAACATTGTTTTAGATAGAACTCCTAGCAGACAGAAAATTAGTGACAAAAAAGTGTCTAACATTGTTGACGTTGTCGACATAAAGTGTGGGAAACATCCCGATAGAGCACGGTCGAGCCCCATAACGAATCGACTCAAGAAGCTCGGGTTCTCTAATCTCTCCCAGAGCTTTATCTAGACCTGCAACTTCTTAACATCAGATTTCAGGTTCTGATAACCGAAACCGGAAACCCCAACTGGCCTGCTGTCTGAAATTTCCACCATGGAACACATGCTCGGTATTAGCTTGCTACTTCCTCTCTTTTTCTTCTTCCGAGTTGCTGCAACTGGTCCAGCACTGGAATGAGGCTTCTTTGAGCCATCCTTGCAGCCTGATTCAAACCGGCTGGAGTACTCAATCTCTTGCAGTATCAAGGATCCGACAGTGCCTCTGGTGCCAATTTCGACAGGAGGATTTACCATTTCAACTGGAACACTTCTGGTACTGGTTTTTAATCTTTGCATGCTCTGTATGATGGGATTAGTGGAGGAGGGTTGTTAATGAAAAGAGGTTGTTCTATTTGTTGACGATGTTGTCTTGATAATGAAATTTGTCTTAGACTAGGCCATTGGGGTCTGTTTGGACATATACATGGTATCTCCAAATGAGTTTTTTGCCTCATGTTCTTTATCTAAAAGTGAAGAGCATTTAGAGATTTTTGCTTGCTGGGAAAATTAAATGTCTGGCCTTCATCATTGTATTCATGTGCTGGCGGTTAAAACATTTAAGCTTCTAACTACAGTGCCTCTTTTATTCTAACCACTTTGGCATTCATCTTAATGATGTCTGGAGGGTCAAAATTTATCATACTTTTGATTAGGATTTTATGGATTTTATAGATACGGATATGTGTTCGACATAGATAAACATATTACTTCATTACCTTTTATTGATTCTAAAATTCCAAAATGGTTGAAGAATCATTATTCATTTCTATACACCATTTAGTACTAAGAAACTTTAATTGCTTCATTTCGGTATCTATAATCTTTAATCATCATCTTTTAAACGAAATATATATGTTCGAATAACGTTAACAAACCGTGTGCAATGGAAAGGGTCATATGTTATCTCCTATTTTCATAGCTGAATCATTCAAGGAAACCATATAAATTTTTAAAATTGTTCCCAAACCATAAAGGATGATTTGGAAGCTCATTTCACTATCTTAAAGAGGATTCATATTATAACATTTTATTTATTATGCCATCGAATACCGATAATGGGTTTATCACATCATGCTGGTTATTTTATGAGATAAAATTCACTTTTAACAGAACAAACCATTATTGCTAATAGCTTAAATCTTAAAACACCAAAGCTGGAATTATTGGTAATAGCTTAGAAACCCCATCTCAGGCCTTAGGTGGAAACCCTGCTTTGATCTTCTGAATGGTTTGAACATCAGTTTTGAAAGACTTGGCCAAGATGTCATCATCGATGTTTGTCCCAAACACCGTAGAAGGGACCGAGACAGTGCCAGCAGCTGCACTACCGAAGGCCGAAATCGCCATTGCATAATCGTTCTCAGCACAGTTGAACTGGTAATGGACTAATCCCTTGGGAAACACAAACATGTCACCGGCTTGAAGTCTTTGAGTAAACAACTTGCCAGTGGTATCAACAAACCCAACTTCAAGTATGCCATAGGTGAGAAACAAAAGCTCAGTGGCACGAGGATGAGTATGCGGAGGGTTAACAGAACCAGCAGGGTACTCTAAAACAGCATAGGAAACACTTTGGCCATTAAGGGCAGGGAATTCAGCCATGGTTGCTTTCGTGACTGTGAAATTTGTTGGTGGAGGAGAGTTCATGAGCGGCCTCATGCCAGTGTAGGTGAAAAAATTTCCATCCAATAGAGTATTATTGGTTCCAAGAGGAACCACAAAATCAGAGAGAATATCAGGATCTCCACTTATTGCCGAGAAAGGGAACGCAATAACTAGAATTGCCAGGAAGAATTGTTGCTTGACAGTCAATGCCATGGCTGAAAAACCTTGGGAAAATGCTGCTATGCCTTCAGCCATGATCAAGCTTTCCATATATAGATGGTAGAGTTTCTTGGTAGTGTCGATTATATATTTGTTTATTGTTAATCCTTAAGGTTGTTGAGTTAGAAACCTGGCAGCTATAGGCTCTAATTTTCTTGTCTATGTTCATTGTTTACTCTGGAATCTCAGGATGTTCTTTAAGCAGATCCATATGATCTAAAAACAGCTAAGTAATGCTCACAATTCATGTCTTTTCTTGTTTGGAACTACGATGGAAGTAATTATTTGGTAGATTTAATATATTATTTTTTATAATTTCTCCATAAAAATTAATAGGTTTATCTTGCTTGATCAATATAAATAACTTGAATCGATTAAACAAAAAAATTAAAGCTTGGATAGAGCTTCAATGGGGGATGCTTATTCAATAAGAGAGGTTGAAGATGGAGAAGTATAGGATTGATTTTACTAGGTAAGCTTTCTTTCCTCTCTTTTCAAATTTTTTTCAATTAAATTTTTAATAAAAAAACATTATAATATTTTTTATAAAAATAAAATAATTAATTTAAGTAATAAAACCTATAAATTTAACAAGTTTGTTGACGGAAATATCAAACACCACGTCATTCTTAAGAAGGCAACGTACGACAAGATTACGCCACGTCATTACCTTCCGAATAGGAAACAACACTACGATAAACTATTCTTTTTCAAGCTCTTGGTTGTTTCCTTTACTTCATTTCCCCCCTCTCTACCCTAACTCCGCCGACATACATCGGAAAACCCGAGCCGACCAGTGTTTGGGGTTCCTTACTGACCCCTTAAGCTGCTCTGTATTAGGTTTGGGCTCCCCTCTGCTAAAATTTTATGTTTACGTTATCTCTTCGGTAATGATTTCTTATTTGTTATCAGTTGTTAATATAAATTTTATAGCTTTTGAGTTGTTAATCTGATCAAATATGGGACTCTGAGATTTGATTTTGTTGAAATGCATGATTTTGTAATCTGGGTTGATGTTGAAAGAACTTGATTCCCTCTGTTTTGTTTGTAATTTGTTTGTGTATGGCAATGGGTCTTTTCTTGTTATCTTCCGGATTGGACTCAAAATTTGGACTTCTAATCAACGGAAGAACTTTTGTTGAATCTTAATCAGGTTAAAGCTGCAAATTTTGTCTGATAAAAATGATCCTAAAGTTTCGTTAAGCATTGCTGCTGGGTTCTTCATTTAATTTGTGGAACTTTAAATAGAAAGAAAAGGGTATACTGGACAGTTCATAGCTCACCAGTTTCAATTTTCTTCCAACTAATTGGACAACTGATACAATGTTGAATTCGAATTTGTATGGGGTTCAAGTTAAGATCCTGTCTTTATAATACTAAAAGGAGTTTTCGAAGAAGTATTGTGAGAATTTGTTAAGATTGAGATTGAAAAATATTCTTCTACTTTTCATCATAGAATTAACTTACAAGTTACAATCGATCTGTTTATATTCAAGGTTACTTAGCTAATTAGCTTAGGAACTAATTAACTAATTCTATACCTATCTAACCAACTATCAACAAATCTCAGCAACTATGCTAACTAATCTTTAATTGCTTGTGATGTATCTTGTCTGCTTGTTTTTGTGAATGAATTTGTTGTACTCAAGAACTTATATCTTCTCTTTCCTTGTGCAGAAAATTGTGGTCCTGTCTTGGTAATCAGACTGCTTTTTCAGAGCTTCAAAATGGCAACCGGACCTGGACTTGAGTCTCTTGTAGATCGTAAGCAAACTGCAGTAACCCCTTTGTTTCTTGATATGTTTTAGCATAGCATCTAAAGGCAAATGAACAGTGATGCTGAATCCACATCAATGTTCTAACTGTTTTCCTATTCCGTATATTCTTTATTGGCATTTTTTTATCAAAGTTATTTAGGTGTTTTCCGTCTCTCTCTCTCTCTCTTTGAATCATTTTCTTTCTGTGCAGAGACAATCTCGGTCATTACCAATGATGGACGCAACATTGTGGTATGTTAAGACATCCTTGCTACACATTTCTTAATCTTTTGAAATAGGATCATTTTATTTGTGTATTTGTAAACTATTTTTAGTTTCAATGAGATCTTTAATTGCTACATTACTCCTTTGTTTTTCTTCTCTCAAATAAAAAGGGAGTTTTAAAAGGCTTTGACCAGGCTACAAATATCATTCTTGACGAATCTCATGAACGTGTGTACTCCACCAAGGTTTGTGCCCTTATTCCACAAGCTATCTACTCATTATATTATTATTATTATTATTTAATCTTTGGCACCTAGTTTATTGATGAAGCAAGAAGTTTTTCTTTATCTTAATACTTATGAACAGCTTTATTCCCTTTATCTGATTGTTCTCCCTCTTCTTTTTGTTCTTCATCCTAGATAATTTGAACCCTTAGGTACTTTCCTTTGTTGTTATAATTGATGTGTTGAAATTTGCAGGAAGGTGTGCAGCAACTTGTGTTGGGTTTATACATAATACGAGGTGACAACATGTATGTCACTTTTTTCTGCTTCGTTTTCTATTCATTATTCAGGTTTTCAGTTAGTTTGGTTGCCTACTCTCTGTTTGCTCACTATAACAACATTCTATCCTTCAATTATTGCAGAAGTGTCGTCGGTGAACTAGACGAAGAACTTGATTCTGCTCTCGACTTGTCAAACCTTAGAGCACATCCTTTAAAACCTGTTATCCATTGATTTTACTATGAAAGTGTGTAGAGTTGTGAAAGACGGCACATTGGGTTATGTTCCTAAGAAAACATGTTAAAGAACATAATATGACGATGAGAAACCGAATGTGTATTAATTTTTTGATGCATTTTATTGGTAGCTGTTTAACTGCATTCATATTGATCATAAGTTACTACCAAGAATGGTTGAATCGATTGATCATCCGAAGAAACTATCGTCGAGGTTTCCACAGGTGAGCTAGTTATAGAATGCATCTGTCTTATTACCTCCATTACTTCTGGTTTTAATTCGTTCCTTGTTAAATAAAACCTCACAGCTTTCCCGGCAGCCAAACAGGTAGTTTCTCAAACTGAAAATATACAAACCAAAACTCCTATAAATTTCATCCTCTTATTTCGTTTTCTCAGCTGTTTCATCATCCAACAAAACCCAGAAAACTGAAACCCGAAAGATTAAAAATTACATAAGAAATTAGAATTGGGTTTGAAACAATGAATCCAATTAAAATGGCCTAAAACTAAAACTTAAAACTTTTTCTTGCATAATAAATCAATATTGGAACAAGAAAATATTATTTGATATATTGATGGTATTTTTTTCTCCAGAAATAGTTTTATTGTATCGTAATTAGTTTTAATATATATGAAATTTTGTTTATACATTGATTATTTAAATTGTATCGATTTTAAAATATTTGTAATTGTACAATATTTTGTTTCATATTTTAATAATTTTATTTTTTACAAAAATATTTTTAACTTTTAATCTCATTTTTAATTTACATTCATCTAATAATTTAAAATTAACGTAAATTTTTTAAATTTTTATATCATGTAACCGACTATATTAACCTATATTTTTATGTTATATTTAATTTAAACTATTATTATTAACTTAATTTCATCTATATTTTTTTGCCTAACTTTCGAGTGAACAAGGTTAATTAAAACCAAGCACTTGTGTGTAGGAATGTAAAAAGCTGATTCAGACTGAAAACCCGCCTGAAATCTGTTCGATTCAGAACTTGGTTTGACCCAAGGATGTAATGACCTGAACCTGATTTGTATCTGATTGTTGTTGACCTAAACCTGATTTCAACTTGTTATAGTAGGCCTGAAACCCGACCTGTATCCGACTAAAACGAAACTGAACCTGAGTCTGACCTGGCAAATAACCAATATTACCCGACTGAATCGACCCGAGACTTGATTTTATCCAACCTGATAAATGACCCGACTTGTTTTATACCCGACCTGTTATTGACCTGAACTAATATTAACAAAACTTAATATTTACATGATATATAATTAAATACATTATAATTTGTTGAATTTAAAATATTGGTAAATATAATTAGATTTAAAAATAGAATTAGACATGAGAATTAATTTAGGATTAATATTTAAATATAGTATTACATATTTAATTAAATTAATTTATTTACTATTTTATTTAGTTTTAATGTATTTAATTTTAATTATAATTTTAAATTAAATACATACATTATATTAGTAATATATATTAATATACATTTAAGTATATATAATATTTATTATATATTAAAATATACTATATATTATAAATATATTTTATATTACATTTAATACATATATAATATATATACGTATATCATATATATTAAAGTATATTATATATGTATTAAATTATATTATATACATAGTATATATTAATGTATATAAAATAATAAATAAAATTAATCATCCAATCCGGTGGTGACACGTGTCATCAATTGATTGGATGATTAATTTTATTTATTAATTTAAAATTAAGATTAAATTAAAAAAATAAATAAATTAGAGGGATTAAATGTGTAATTTTACCGATTTTAATTAACAGCCACGTCACTGCTGTTAACTGCTGTTGACTTTTCCGTCAAAATTTTAACGGCGGTGACCAAAATAGGTATCCCCAAATAGTTGGATGGTCACTGGTGTAGTTTACCCTATAATATATTAGATATATACATATAATATACATATATATAATACATTTACATATAGATTATAGCATACATGATACATATATTAATATATATATGTACTATATACTAATTACTATATACAATTATACATATACATATATTATATATACATAGTATATAACATATATTTACTAATTATTATATATACATATACATATATGATATATTGAATTATTGATACGCATATATATATTAATATATTAATGTACTATATATAATACTATTATTATTACTAAATACTAATCTATTATCACTATGTATATATATAACATACATTGATATATATATTATATATATAAATGTTAGAATGTACTTATGTAGTTATGTATTATGTATAATTAATAATTGTATACATTATATATATATTATACATATAACATATCTAATTACCAAACATCTAATTATCAATATATATTATATAAATATTTATATTAGTTATTAAATTATTAATGTATCATATATATATAGTGTAATGTATCCATATTTTAATATATATTATAATTTTATTTTTCACATATATATATAGTATTAATTCATTTATAGTATTATTCCATTTGCAAAAATAGTATTATTCTATAAATGGTATTATATCATAAAATAATATTATTTCTTATTCTAGTATTATTTTTCTTCCAAAATAGTATTATTTCATATATATTATTAATCCACATATAGTATTATTTTATTTCTAAAAGTAATATTAGTCAATTTATAGTATTACTTCATATATAATATATATTTTTACATATAGTATAAATTCCTTATATAGTATTAATTTTATATATACTATTATTCAATATAAATTCTATATATTGTCTAAAATTTATTTTTAATTTTAAAATATATTAAACTATAGTATAATTATAAATTTATAACGTATTAAAAATAAAATTTTAATACTTTTAATAATTATTAAGTTAAAATTTTTATAATTTAGTCCTTATAACTTACAAGTTATTTTTTTAATTGATTATTACTGTTTTTTCCAATTTACTTTAATGTTTCTAATTTTTAATTTTTGTAATTGAGTCCTTATAAATTAATGTTGATTTTTTTAAATTTCAAAATTTAATCTTTATAACTTTATGGTCTAATATTTATTCGATTTTTTTACGTATTTATATAAAATCAAAATTAATAATTTAAACTATTATGAATATAAAATTAAAATTAATTCGACCTGAAATAAAACTGACTTGAAATGAACCCGACCTGAAATAAAACTATCAATTATCTGATTTGGACCTGAACCGTTTGAACCCGACCTGAAATGGACCAACACCCGACCCGAATCGAGTCAAAAATATCAAATCAACCTGAAATGATATATATCTGATTTTAATCGACCTGTCAATATCCGACCTAAAAACCATCCGAATAACTATTTTTACGTCCCTACGTGTGTCGTTCCCAAGTCACGTCAGTCGGTTCCTCTGCACTCTGTTTTGTCACCCATCTGGTTTGTCCTTGTCAACCACTAACCAAACCTTTGAGATCTGGTTGGCATGGATCTTCTATAGATTGCTTGGGTGTCTATCCAATTTAGACTATTTTACGAGACAATATCACTAATCAGTTATTTATGATTTTATATAATAATAATTTTGTATTGTTACTTTTAAAATAAATTTTTATTATTTTATAAAATAAATTTTTATATTTTTATATATTATTAAGTGAATAAATTTTATTAGATAAGATTATAAATCACGTGATAAATTAAGATTATATAATAATTTTCTCATCTCTGAGAGTTTTGATAGTTTTCTTCAAGTTCTTTTTAGACTAGATCGATCTTGTTGTTTATAAAAATATTGATTTTATAATCAAATGTTTTTATTATAAAATTAATTTTATCTGCGGACTCCTCACTATGGATAAATGGCTTGGATTGCTATCAAATCTTGAGTTCCACTCGTCAAATCTTTATTGATTATCTTGTACTAATCATCATTAAAATGCTGAATTTTATTATTTACAATCTTTGTACGCGTGAATTTAGAAAAAAAAAACATATTATATATTTATGACTTACCATATTATATGTGGTTTTATTCATTAAAAATTAATTATTATATGTATTATTTAATAATAATTTTTTTTATTTTTTTATATAAATAAACAGTGAATGGTTATGTAAAAATTAATTATGAATAAAAATAATAAAAGAATTAACTTATTTTAATAAATAAAAATTATAAATAACATAATGAACTAAATCTATATAATTTAGATATTATATTTAAAAATATATACATTAAGAAAATTTGTTCGAACATGATTAAAAACCCAATATATCCCGGTAGGATTTAAGTTACCATTATTTTTAATTTTTTTTAATAGTTGTGGTTTGGTAGTAGCTTTTCATGTCTTACCCAACTCCATAACTCTATCCATAGAAAACAAATTAGTTTATTTTAGTTAGTTAGGTGGTTCTGGTCTGAATGACATGCTATGGTCCATCCATTTCTGTACCAAACGGATGATATTAATTAATTAACTAATTAATTGATAATTATTTCATATATAAGTGTTCGTAGAATTTTGTTTAGTTTTAGAATTTATGATTTAGTGGTTTAAATATATTAATTGTAGAGTTAAGCGTTAATAGTAAAACTTTAGTTTTAGGATTGAAATTTAAAGGTTTAGAGGTTAAATCTTAAAACCTAATATAATACTATAAAACATAAATTTTAACTTTAAATGTTTAGTTCTAACTCTAAATCTTAAATGATAATCATGAATCTTAAACTATAAATTTATAAACTCTAAACTCTCTAAAATTGAAGTACATTTTTATTATCTGTGTACGAATAATAATTGTTAATTAATTAAATTTTAATGTTTTTTCTTTAACTTCAATTATTTGATTAGCAATTTTTTAATATTTTGGAACATCAATGTTTAGATAATTGTTCTTAGTAGTCATTAATTATATAGTATTAAATTTTTAAATATTTTAATTTTATTTTTAAAATTTTAATTCTCATTCTATATTAATTCTTAACTTTTTGAATGTTTTGGTTTTATTTTAAAACTATGATTATTCTAAATTGATCTTTAAATATTTGAACGTTTTAATTTTATACTAGAGATGAGCACGGGTCGAGTCGGGTCAGATTTTCGACCCACCCGCACCCAACCCGAAAAATCATATCCTCCACCCGACCCGATCCGAGTTTAGGGTGAAAAATCTGACCCGACCTGACCCAATTTTTAAGTTTTAAAATCTGACCCGACCCGAATCATTAAAAAAATTAAAATTTTAGGGATTAAACTGTAAAAAATTAAAATTTAGAGATCTAATTATAAAAATATTTAATTTAGTGACCTAATTGTAAAATAATATTTTTAATGATCTAATTGTATAAAATATATATAAAGAGGGGGTCATTATTGCAAATATCTCTAAAATATATATGAGAAAATTACACTATTGGTCCAGGGGCGGGTTGGGTCAGATTTTTTCCACCCTAAATCCGAACCCGACCCGACCCGAATCCGAATTTTTCACCAAAAAATCTGACCCGATCAAACCGGGTCGGGTCAGAACCCATCGGGTTCGAGTTCCGTGCCCATTCCTATTTTATACTCAATTTATCATTTATACTACAACATAGAATTATATAATATAAATCAATACTTACATGATAGCTAATAATTTTTATAACGAATTTATTAGTATAAATTATCATTAACAAATATTTATGATTTGAAGATAAAATTTAAACGTTTAAAAATTTAAAGATCAATTTAGAATGAAAATTATAGTTTGTGGATGAAATTAAAATATTCTAACGTTTAAAAATTAATTTAGAATAAGAGTCATAATTTAAAATAAGATTAAAACTTTTAAAAATTTAAAAACAAATTTAAAATACGGCTCATAATTAGAGACATGTAGTGTAATTAGCCCATATTATCTCTATAAAGTAATTAAAACAATATTCTTGCTTTTATTATCTTAAAAAACACACATCACAAGATTCTTGTGCTTGGTGTATGTAGACAAAGGTTTATCCCTTCAAAAAAATAAAAAATAAAAAATTATTATCTTTCCAAAATTACCCTTTTAAATAAAATAACCAAATTACCCTTCTCGTCTTTATATATTAGTCCCTTTGTTGCTTACACAAATTGACTCAAATACCCACCGTACGTAAACCCCAAGAAGCCGGCATTTTGGACTATTTGGGTATAAAAATAAAAATACCGGTCAACCGATATCCCCTATTACATTACAAATATACTAAAGCTCTTTCAAAGCATAAAGCTGAAAAATACTATGTCGAAACAACGAGCTATCTTCCATTTCCATGTCCGAAATCATTCATGAAGGAAAAAAATGGCACAACTTTGCCGGAAAATTGTTCATGTGAACATTAAATGGAGTATACTAGGAAGGGTTTCGATTTTTCAAAGGTTTTTTAGGTTCATTTGGGATAGGATTCTTGTTTGTTCTGTAGGAAGACGACCCGTTCACTATAGGAAGCTGACTTGCCGGGATTCTTCTCCGGTGGATGGGGTGGTGGTTATTGGAGACGAAGACGATGAAGATGAGGCCTTGGCGGACGATGGGTACGAGACGGATTCGGATTTGGTTAGTTTGAAGATCAGTTTGTTAGGTGACTGTCAGATTGGGAAAACGAGTTTTCTGGTAAGAAAGCATGATTTTTTTTTGTTTCTTTCGTGTTTGATGAAAATCCGCTTAGAATAATTAGTAGTTTTTTAATGGAATTAACCCTTTTGTTTTTTCTTTTTGGAAGATCAAATATGTAGGGGGTGAACAAGAACGGAGCTTAGAAATGTCCGGATTAAATCTAGTAAACAAAACATTATTTGTTCAAGTTGCTAGGATTGCTTTCAGCATATGGGATGTAGGAGGTAAAACTTTGTTCTTTACCTGCAAAATCAATTTTTTTAATATACCGGTGCTGTTATACGATAATATTTGTTCATACATTTTCTTAACCTTTTACAAGGTACACATAGTTAAATCTGGATCTGGATCTCTTAGTATGAACATCATCTTCTTTTCCACTAGAGTCATTCTGGGTTCAAATTCCTATCTTTTTTCTCATTGTTTTCTTTGTGATTTTTTTCATTGCAGGTGACAGTGACTCTCTTGATCATCTTCCAATTGCTTGTAAAGATTCAGTAGCAATTTTGTTTATGTTTGATCTAACTAGCCGATGCACCCTTAACAGGTTAGCTTAAAAACCTGTTTTTTCATCTGGAAATAAGCCCTGCAAACGCAACTTGATGATATAGTTTTCTGATATTTGCAAGTTTTTTTGTTGGATTCTGCAGTGTTGTTGGATGGTATAGTCAAGCAAGGAGATGGAATCAGGTACTAAAATCAGCTTAATCTATCTGTTTTCGAATTTCAATATCTATAATTCTACAAATAAAGTATTTAGATTTTTGAAACTGCAATAAAGTTGTTGATGTATGATTAATTGCAGCTTTAATACAATTATTGACTGCTAATACATCAATAATTTATTCATTTAAGAAAGAAACTGTTGTCTTGTGATGTGAAAATGGATGAAATTAATGAGGATAACATTAGATTGGTGTCAAATTTTCAAGCTAACATGCAAATAATAAAGAGTATTGATGAGAAGTTTTCAGTACTAGGCCCATAAAATTAGTTCTCCAATTAATAGGTTGTCTTTGTGTTCAGTAAAGAATTTTATGGAGTGGAGCCATTAAGATTCCTGATGTTTATGTCTTTGTTCTTACATCAGTTTACCAAGCTCTCAAGTGTTCTTATTTTAACATGTTTTTTTTTTCAGAGAGCAATTCCAATATTAATAGGGACAAAATTTGATGACTTTGTTAAGCTTCCCCCAGATTTGCAATGGACTATTGTGACTCAGGTACACAACTTGCTTTCGTATACATGTCATTCTCGTATTCGGCAGGATCGACAATAAATATATTATATAATAGTATATGTTCATACTGTTTCTTAATTATTTGATAGCGCACACACAGATACTTAAACTTAAATTTCTTAAAATAAATATTATTCTTTTTTCGAGTTGAGACACTCGCAAGAAATATATAACCCGAAAATACACAGATCATCAATGTGTCATTTGTCTTTAAAGTGACGCATTTGAATCAGTGGAGTTGTTGTCATGGTGGAGTCTTTCTTAGTCAATTCAGTCAGCCATTTTGACAATTGTGACAAACATTTCCCCATCTTTCTCAAACCGTGTTTAAAGATCAAAACACAAGGGGGCCACTAGTTGATTTAAAAGTAGAGAATTTGGAATTTAATTACTTTAGACAAAGAAACTTCCCTTTAGGTAATAAACCAATTTGATAATAATTTTTAAAGAAGCTTTATTTATTTATATTATTTTTGGGTAATTTTTAAAGCAATATGATTAACCAAAGTTGAAATTGGAACAGGCAAGAGCATATGCAAAGGCGATGAAGGCAACCCTTTTCTTCTCAAGTGCTAAACATAACATCAACGTGAACAAGATCTTCAAGTTCATCATGGCTAAACTCTTTAACTTGCCATGGACGGTTGAGAGAAACTTGACCATTGGAGAACCCATTATCGACTTTTAATATCCGTCTTTTTTAAGGGTAAAACGACTTTTAGTTTTTTGAATTTTTTATCCATATTAGTACATGAACTCGACGTCTCGTATTCTTAATCCTTTTGATGATGTGACACTCTTAGATAATGTCGCATTGTATATTCCCAGAGTGTCGTATTATCAAAATGATTAAAAATTTGAACTCATGACTAATATGGATATATGAAATTCAAGGATCAAATTGGAAAAGTTGCTAAGTACAGGGATCGAAAGTTGTTTTATCCCTTTTTCTGTTTTTTACAGATTTTATGTACATAGTTGATATGGAAAGTAAAAGAGGGAAATAAAATAAAACAAGGTTTCTCCAATTCTTAGCACCAAATTGGCCCCACTACCACCAAACTTTGGTCTTTTCATTGTTTGGTCCCTATCTTCTTATTGCCTTTACTTTTCCTTGTATCATATTCAAATTTCAAATGTTAGCTTCTGTTTTTCTTCATTCAATTTCACAAGTCAAATTATAATTATAGTACATTTACTATGCTCGAATTTGGTATCTATCTATTATTTTTATAATATCATAAATTAGTTATAATAATATCGCTAACGGTTAAAATATTTAAACGGATTTTTGTATTTGCATGTTGGATCGAGCTATATCAACCATAATAAACAATGATGCTATTTTTTTTACTTCTCCTTCCGATTTCTTAGGGACTTGTCCTGATTAATTTGGAATGAATCACGTCTCACTTCTAGTTTTGGTGGGTGAGTCTCTCTGTGAAAATTTCTAATTAGTAACATTATAAAGATAGATAATCAAATTATGTTGAACTAAATCAGAACCACTTAAGCATAGTGAGGGACCAAAATCAGATTTAACCAATCTTATATATTCCATCCAGCCCCTTTTTCCATCCCACCCTTCCACACAAAATGAAAAAGGAAAATGAGAATCTACTTTGCTTTCCTGAAAGTGTTCCTTATTGCTATTTATATATCTGGGGAAATGATGGTGATGAGTGGAGATGGAATAATTCCATATGGATTTCAAGAAACTTAAAGAATATTGGAATGTTTGGTAAAGGGGAAAAAAGAATGTGAAATTGGGATTAAATTATAGGTTTCATGAAGGGGAATGGGTCCAAATTTATTCTGTTATAGATATAGAATATTTGAAACAAATAAGCACCAAAGCCACTCTGAAAAAAAGTTGAATAGCCAAGAATTAGCTCTGAAGCAGGCCTATTCAAAACACTTTTTTAAGGTTAAATTATATAAGATGATGAAATTTGATTCGACTCGAAAAAATATCGTAAGAGGCACTAAGTTGGTGTTTAAAGATGTTCTACAAGCAGATAAAAGACACCAAACATGACAGTGTTCTTAGAACATAAAGTTGTTGCCTAGTTCTTAGTTATATGCTCAGTTGCTCACTCACCTGAGAATACAAGAAGGTTCCGAGGATAGCAATGGCGGCTCCAAGAGCATTGACAGGCTGTACAAGCGTGTGGAAGATGATGATGGAAGAGACTATAACTGATATACGTTTCATGGTGTTGTCAATGCTAAATGTCAAGGGAGAGATCTCGTCAGCATCAAATAATGGAACATTTACCATCTATAAAGTATAAACACACAATTAGAGTAGTTTGTCTGGCAAAACTACTATAAAAGTAACAGAGATTATGATGCTTTACCACTACCAGTCATATTGAAGTTGAGTTCGGTTAAAGCGGAGAGTACGCAACCGCCAATGATCGGAATAAGGGACAGGTAAACCGAGATAGGGAAGGTCTCTCCAAGCAAGAACCTTGAAACCATGACACTGAAAGCAGGTTCACCACTTTTGATAATTTGAGTGAATGAAACAGAAACTTTAGACATACTTACAGTTGCTGCTACATGTCCAATTGTATGAGCCAAAGCAACCTACCAAATTCATTAATATTGTAAGTATAAGATAAGTAGCATAATACCAAATTTCAGTTTCCATTTCCTTCATTTTCTCAGCAATCAGACAAATCTCAATTTCTGCAATTCTAACTTTTTCCTCCAATACAGTCCAAAACAACATAAAAGAACATGATCCTACAACAATAACATCAAAACCTTAAAAAACACTCTTTCTCTCAGTTTCTCAGCAAGCAAACAAAACAGGGGAAAGAAACTCACCGGAAACAAAACAGTAGCCTCATCTCTATGATTCTACATATTTCCATTGCTATCATTGGGGAAGTTTCCAAGCCTTTTTTTATAATGGTGTCACCTTCTGTTACAACGACTGTAGATAGAGATATTGGGAAGCAGAAAAGATGATAAACAAAGAAAAACCATTACATTGAAGATGACAAACACTTGTGAAAGCGATTGCTGACAGAATGCATCAGGGGACATTTTTCCATTTTAGGCCATAGGGTCGTCGTCTCTGTGTGGCTTAAACTCATTGTCAAAATAGCCTGAACTGGAAGGTCCGAGTCAAATGCTCTTGTTGAAAATGGGTTCAAGGCTTCAACCAAGAATCTTGAAATGTGAAAGCTTGTTAGCAAACCAGATGAAGCATGAAGCTTCTTTTGCTCCTCCAAGAACAGTTTGCATGTTTTAAATTAAGTCTAGCTTACTTTAATATTGTGCACTCTTTCAATGTTATCGGAATTTCCAGTTTTGAGATTCATCTTGTAAGTTTCTATTGACTATGATGCATCAACTGTACCATTGTAATGAGTAAAAGTTCAACCACTTTATGAAATTAAAGTTCCATCCTTAAACCACTGTCTGAAAATCCCAACAACATTTCAAGTTCCAATTCCAATTCATAATCTTACTGCAAAAACAACATAAAATGAAACATATAGGCAAAAAGGGACAGTTCATTAGGATTTCCTCGTCCCTATCTCCCTTGAAGCAGACATTTATGGTAATCTCAGACCAGAAAACCTGCAACTCTCAAACTAATAATCCATCAAACATTTGCAGGATGTAAAAAAGCAAAACAAAAAGGTAGCTCAACACCTATTATTATAAGCTGTGTATCAAGTTTTAAAACTCCCCATCATCTAAGAGAGCATCACTGATCATAGCAACGGTTGCATCCAAGATATCATTGATGATATCAACTGTTGATGGAGGTACAAATTGTTCGGACGATAAGGAGTCGAATTGAAATACTACCGTTAAGATACTTCCCACATGTTCATCTCCTTGCCCTGGTGGCTTAGCGGGCAGAATTGCGAAGCCTGATGGTAAAAGATTTGGATAATTTGGGTTCCCACCGTTCAAGATGAAGGACATGGTGTACTTATCGATCGGTGCGTATACTATATACGCACCAGTTTCATCGTAATAGTTTTCTTGCAGCTGAATTGTGTTGCTTCTGATCGGAGATGGCTGAGAATTCCGTGGTACATATACTTATCAGTTCATACGGAGGAAATGGTAACGAGAAGAAATTGAAATGGTAAGCAAACTTACACTGATCAGCTGCATAATTGAAACTCGATTCTCAGGATATTCACCCGTTCTCACATAGACAATTTCTCGGATAAGTCGTCCATTTAAATGCAAATCCCACTGCATACAAATATTTAACCATATCAAAGTTTATACACATGCATGTATGTATGTGTATAATAGTTTTTTTTACGTATATCAATATCCGACATTCATATATTCATGTTTGACACGTATCGATCTTTTACGTACCTTGAATCTGTTGGATACGTCTTGCAGAAAATCGAACAGGGTCTTCACTGGAACTGGGAATCGAACAGAAGTAGTGAAGACCAAAGTGTTACTAGGACCCCTCCCGGGAACATTTAACATGTCTCCGATTCTGAACCTAGCATCAGGATTAAAGTAATTTGAAGGCAATTCCATCCATAAATTCTCAGTACATGAACTGATATTCAAGAAGAAGTTCCTAGTCATCCTTTGAGCCAACTTTAGCAGACTCTCCCTCCCCGGTTGCCGAACCAAAACTGAACAAAACAAATCGAGGCAATCGATAATTTGTAACACGCTCCGATGTTAAGTCCCGGAATATCAAATCGGAAAGAAAGAGGATACTTACTTCCAGCTTCTGTACGAGTGATTCCAGCAATTGAAGCTGAGAGCCATTTGCAATACCTTTTGATCCCTGCAATCCATCGTTTGGCACCGAATGCAAAACCCGACGTGACGATGGAACGGAAGAGAGGGTGAAGGGATGCATGATTGGCTTCAACATGTTCGACCCACGTAACCTTGGAGCATTCATGTTGGGGTATGTGTTGGATCAAACAGCCAGATGGCCTTCTTCGGAACTGGTGTTCTATGTCTGGGAATAAATTCTCCAGGGAAACATCAACGACTACCCATGTTCCATTAGCCAGCATTTTGCAATACCTTGCGAAATAGCATTGTCGAGTTGGAATCAGTGGTGTAGACGGATGAAAGTCAGCTGTCAGCTGCAGGAAAATGGATATCGGAAGTGAACCATTAGTTTGCGGCACATAAATAGGTAATTATCTTGAATATATTAATTAAAAATAAACAAATGAATCAAATATTCAGCTATGAAACAACTTTTTTCATTAAAAATGAAATAAACGAATATTAGATCTTCTTAAACCGAAATTTTCCAAAAAAATAGAAGTCTTAAACCGAAATCAAAAGGAACTTACAAGCCTTTGCTTGTAATTAACAAAGAAATATTCAATTGTCACAATTCTTTCCTTAAAATCAATTACAGGAAATAAAAGAATGAAATGTAAATAATTTTCAAAGAAATTGGGATTGAAATTAATGGTTCTCCTAAACCCTAACTCAAAATAAATGAAGTTGGAGGATTTGTAGTTTAACAAAGAGATAATCAACCAAGAAACAAATCTTTCCTTAAAAATCTCGAAACTATTGTACGGTAACGGAATTTTAAAAATCTATAATTTAAAAATCATTAGACTAAATAAACGAATCGATAGTAACGAATTTTTAAGAATCTATGATTAAATTTAAGTATTCCTCTAACCCTAAGTCAGAAATCAAAACGAACTCACACAACTTTAGTTAACAATCTTGAACCAAAATAAACTAAGAACTTTTAGTTAACAAAGAAATATTCAACTACGATACGAAACTCATATAGAATTTTTGAGAAATAATAATCGAGTTTAATAATTCCCTTAAAACCCTGAATGCCCGAACAAAATCAAAATATTTAAAGGACTTGAGGTTAACAAAGAAAGAACTATGAAGCAACTCTTTCCTTATGTGATTCTTTCTTTACATAAGTGAATTAAATTTTCTATAAACCAATCAGGTTATTAAAAGAAAATTTCCATAAGCAAAACTCAAACTTGAAGAATTCCATGCATGCAATATTGCGAGATTTCAAATCGTATAAATTTAAAGATTTTTAATGCGACACGTAATACAGGTTTAGCGCATGTATGATTTATTTTTAATAAAATCATTGTTTTGAAAAAAATAAATAAATTTAGAGATAAAAGAATGGATTTTGAGGTTTACCACTTGTAGAACTCCATTAAAGCTCCCATCAACACTATTTAAAATAATTCCCAGCAGTGATGTTTTGGAGACAATGGGGGAAAACACCATTGACCATTGGTTCTAATCATAAGAAAAAAAACATTAGTTCGTAGATAACTATAAAATGAAAGGGAAAAAAGGGTAAAAGAACAAACCGGATCCATGATCAATCCGACAATGTTCGTAGGGGTCATGTTAATGTATTCGGTATGTCTTGAAACTTCCATGCGCAACGTCTCGGTTCCGTGTGTCACTGGTGGCGGGATATTCAGATCGAAGCTCGGAAACACTTGGGATTGGCCGACTTCAACCATTCTTATTATACCTTGAATCGTTGCATCAATGGAACCGAATTCCCTCAAGTATTGAACATCATTTAAGGTCTCGATTCCACCATTGCGTTGCCACAGTGGTTCGCCCGTTGTCGCAAGTTTCACCAGCTCCTCCATGGCTTTGGTAGCTTTCTCGATGGTCTTGTTCCTGTTCGGATCAGTTACTATCGAGAACGCCATGAGAAGATCGCTCAATCGGTTCATGTTAATGGGGGGAACGTTCATCCGTGGTACCGGACCTAATAGGTGTTGCATAGGAAAAGAATAATACATTGGAGGGAAGCTTAAGTTTCCATGACCATGTAAAATATAATTTTCCTGTGAAAGAAAAAAAAAATAAAATCAACAAATCAAGTTAAATGATAAGAAAATTCTACAAAAAATCTTAGTTTCCCCCCTTGAATCTTGTTCATTACTATGAAATATGCCTTAAAATATCAATCAAAATTAAAAAAAAAAAAAGAGAGAGAGAGAGAGAAGAAAAAATAAAGAAAAATAAAAATTTACCTGTGGAGTCATTTGAGGAGGAGGAGGATTAAACCCTAACGGGTTAGCAGCAACACTAAATCCAACCCCAGAAGCAGCTTGAAAGCCCCCCATTGGACTAATTTACAAAAAAAAAAAGAAAAATTAAATTAAACTCGACTTTCCATTTTTTTAAATAATTAACTTCATATGAAAAAGAAAACATTTTTTATTTTTTATTTTTTCTCACTTTTCTTCCGACGGTTGAACTATATTCTGTATATAGTGAAAACCACCATTGTTGAACTGTTCCGGTTGGATATTACCATTCCTATTTGCTCCATTTCCGCCCAAGTTATCCATCTGCAAAAAGAGAAAAAAAAAAAAGATTTACTTAGTTTAATTTACATAATAATCTATCAAAAAATCCTATCTTTTTCCTTAACATAAAAAAGATTAAAAATCGGAAGAAATTAGAAAAAAAAAAGCATGTATAAATGTTACATGCATAATCAACATAAACTCTAAAAAAAACTGAAAATCAAAATTTTCAAAAATGAAAGAAAACTATACTTCAAATCAAGTCTGATGAACAAATCTGGTTTTTTTTTCTCTAGAGAGTATAGCTCACTAAAAGCTTTATCTTTGCACAAATAAAATTTACCCAACAAAACTAATTTATATTGTATTTTTGGGGAAAATAAGGTAAGAAATGAGTCAGTTGGGGTGCAGGGTTTGGTGGAAACCTAGGAAACGACTGCATTGCCAGGTCGGAAAACACACATTATTCACGTTATTTGTTGACGTGGTAATCCTGATAAGTTCATGAGAGTGTGGAGTCATTTTTGCTTTCACACTTAGAATGAAGTCAAATGGTTTTCTTTTTTTCTTTTCGGTGAAAACGAAACTAATTTAATTTTAAAATTATGTAAGAATTATTAGGGATAATTTATTTACGAGTTATGTCGGATTATAATAAAATATTTACACGTGTTTGTAAAAATCGAATCTAAACTATAAATTAAGTAGTTGATTAGATTTAATTCAGTTAGCGTGTTAATGATATATTTTAATTATTACTTAATTAAATTTATTCACAAGTTGTAATATGTTTACTTCGGATTGTGATAAAATATTTACAATTAATTGTCAAAATATAATTAAATTATAAATTAAGTAGTTGATTAAATTTAGTTCAGTTAACATCTCGTTGATGTAATTATTACTTAATTAAATTTATTCATGAGCCGTAATATGCTTACGTCAGATTGTAAGAAATATTTACACGTGCTTGTAAAAATCGAATCCAAACTATAAATTAAGTAGTTGATTAGATTTAGTTTGGTTAGCATATTGTTTATGTTTATGTCTTTTATCTTTCAATTTAAACATGTTTTTCGATATTTTTTTTTCTCTAGTAGACATTTCTCTTTTTTTTTCTCGAATAATCTATCTCTTCTCATATTTAAAAAATAATTAAAAGAACTAAATAAATGATTTCGAATAAAATATATTATTAACAATAATAAATTTAAATTCGGATAATTTTATTCGTAAATCAAGTGTAATTTAAATGTCAAACTCGAAATATAATTCAAGGCCTAAATTGAATATTAATCCTTTATATTACTACTAATAATGAAATCAACAGCCAAAAGCAAAAGTCATACATATAATATAACAAGAAGCCATGTATGTGTGTGTGTGTGTGTTTGGTTATTGCATAAGTCAATGTTGTCCAAATAATTCCTCAAAGACATTGACAGATTCCCTTCCAATGATGGGAACATGTATGGATGTATTCCAACCAACAAAAAGTCTTTCCTTAACTTCATCAAAATTTCTTTTTAATTAAAATTTATAACTAATAGACTGGTTTAAGTGATAAATAATTTAATATTATTTAAATAGATTTTGAGTTTGCGATTTTATGTATATAATTTTTTAATATTTGAATTAATTCAGAAAAAAATCTTAAAAACTAAAAGAAAATAAATTGGCATGCATTAATTACCCAACAAATCATAATTTGGGTTTAATTTTGGTCATTATTTTGATTATTTAGCCATAATTAGTCAAAACATCATTATTAGATTGCCAAGTTTAGTACATGCATTTATGAAATACACCCCACTTGGAAAAATTATATCATGTGTCAGTCCCATCACGTGTCTATGAGACCAACCAATGGTAACTACACACTTCATCAATTTTTCCATGTCATATTTTTTTTCCCAAGTGAATTTTCACTTTAAAAAATAAAAAATAATGAGGTGGATAATTATCATTGGTTGGTCTCATAGATGACGTGGTGGGACTAACCCATGATATAATTTCTCCCAAACTTGTTATCTGGTATTTAAAATCAGTTGGTAAGTTACCAAATAATCAAAATTAAATATAATAAATAATTGTAGAACATTAATTATTTTTAGTGATTTCACATTCACCTACCGCTTACCGTTTAATTTTATCCACCAACCCATTTTTTCAATATATTATTGATATTTAATTTATTATTTAATTAAATTTAAATTTATAATTATTTTTTACAATAACAATTTCATACGATATCATCCTTAAAATTTTCTAATATCAAATCTCAGTTTGCATACATTCTTCCCCCCAACTCTACTTTCAATTTGTTCCACACATCCCCATAGATTCTAAATTATTCTCAACTTGTCTGCTGTTTTTTTTATATATACATATATATATATATGTTATATGTATATATGTAGTCGTGCAGCAAGGGTTTTTTCCAGGAATCAACTTGTCTTTCTTTTGTTATCACATAGTTGAAGAATTCCCAGTTTTTCCCATGGATTCCATGAGCAGATCGACGCCTGTTCCTCCCTGTTATGATGATGAAACGCCTGAGGAAAGTAGCTGGACTATGTACTTTCAAGATTTCTCAAATGATCATAACAATGGGAAAATCAGGTGTTGTTCTTCGGACATCAATTACCAGACATCATCTCTTGTTTCTGGAAGACATGATGTTGTTGGAGATTCATTGGATCATAGAAGCATTAAGAAAAACAGGCTGAGTTTCAAGAAAAGAAAGACCAACGGATCAGCCGCTGGTTTGGTCGATGATGATTTGGAAGATACAGCTAGCTCTCCGGTCAATAGCCCCAAGGTCAGATTATCTGTTTTCTTTAACTTAAACATTATAATATATACATAAGCCTCATGGTACTTTCTTTTGTCTTTATAGATGTGTACCATGGAGAACCAGTTTGGTAAGAACTTGAAGATGAAGGATGTTATGGAGATGTCTGAGGTAAGTGACCTGGTGTTCAATTTTGGACAACTTTTTCGATCTTCTTCCTTGGTTTTGCCGGATTCATACCTTTGTTTTGTTCTTTCAGAAGGAGAAAGCTAGTGTTTCATCGGGAGTGATGGCAGATGGAAACAATTGTGTAGAAAATGAAGAACCTCAACTAAAGAAAATGGGTCTTTGTTTAATTCCTTTGTCTAGGGTACTGCAATATCTAGGTTGAGTCCAAAGTTTATTACATATGTCCTATAGAGCTCTAGTTCTTTGCATCAAGGCAACCAAGAATGTTGCCATCACACACGTGTATATAGATGGCTTATTTTAATTTTTTAAATCTTATTATATATGACCGGAGATGATAATATCATGATTTAGATCTTGGTAGATGTCAACATAAAACATGTTCTTAAACAGTGTTGTAAATGAACATACATTTGTTCATACTATTAAGCTTATTTAAAAATTGTATTCATGTTCATTTGTTTAATATTCGAGAATAATTAAAAGTCTATTCTTCGTTGATTAAAAGACCATTAATAAATATAATTCTATTTTTTATTTATATAAAAAACAAAATTTAAATAAATAAACCAATAAATAAACTTATCAACAAATAACTAATTAACCCTGAACAGAACACACCTTTATTTTTGGACAGAGATTTTAGGGTTGAGGTAAATTCATAAATAAATCATGTTTTAATAAAATTAAATAAGATAATAAAAGTGTAAAAAATTTTCTTTGAGGCGAGAAACAATTATTTTTCTCCACCTTCGTATATTTTTATCTTTCTCTCTTTTTAAACTCGGTTATTTATTAAAAGGGTAAAAAAAATTCTCTCATACTCATTTATTTAATTTAAAAGCTGAATCAAGAATAACTTATTTGCATCTAAGAATTTTGATTTTGTGAACCAACAAATTAAGACTTTTTGAATATGTGAAAGAATTCTAAATATGATGAGAAATGGATTAGAAAAATTCAACGACATATTGGTTCCAACTACCTAGAAGTCAACAAGGAACCGTAAGATCCTTACAACGGCTGCTATTGTGTTTCAACAGATCATATAAAATTAATTTATATCTATCGTTGATAATTAGTTTTTACTGACTTTAACATCAGTTATTACTGACTTCGAACCTATTTAACCATATGGCGAAACTTAAACAAATACTTGAAACAGGACCTGATCATCACCTGCAACAGACCAGATGAGAGATGTTGAAGCAATCATGTTTCACTCTTCTGTCGTTTCTGGTCCGTTTCCAAATGATTGAACTACTTTTACTATGGTTTGGAAATACCAGTCCATAGGTTTGAAAACTTTTGTAATGCTGGGACTGTAAAGACCAGTCCAGATTCCAGAAAGATGTGGTTTCCAACACTACACATTCTACTACTCACCCAACCCAAAGACATGCATTAAACGGGGGGGAAACCCTTTTAATAGGCAAACCCTGAGTGAGAAGTACATGGTAAAAGTAGAAAAGAGCAGCATGTAAAACTAGGAAAAAAACAGAAAATGTAGTGTTCTTAGTAGATCAGTTTCGACGGTAAAAAAATTAGGTGGAATGCGCATCCGGGGAATCGAACCCCGGTCAGTACCGTGGGAGGGTACTATGATACCACTACACTAGATGCGCCTAGGTGAAATGTTAAATTTAAAGATATTAATTATTTATTTCTTTTACTTGTTTTGCTCATCCATATTTTACCAATACTTGAAGTTGAAAATCACACAGCAAGAGAGCAATGATCCTTTATATAATTTTGAGTGCTTCACAAATGATGAGAGTTCTTTAATGTGATAAAATACCACATTTATACTCAGTTTTATTGCTATTCAATTGGAATTTTTTATTTAAACAACATTCAACAATTTTTGAAACTTTGTGAGGTATATGGTCTTATTTTTTCTCAGGAAGCTTCTCTAACAACTCTGGTATCACTTCGAAAAGATCTCCCACGAGTCCATAATCAGCTACCTGCACCGGATAAGAATAGAGAATGGCAGTGAGAAACAATCAGTTTCGGACATATGTGAAGCAAGGTCATATATGCACCCAATGGCATGCATCTCTGGATAGGAAAGGAGAGTCACCTGGAAAATGGGTGCATTGGCATCTTTGTTGACGGAAACTATAACCTTGGAATCCTTCATGCCAGCTAAGTGTTGAATGGCTCCTGAAACACCGAATGCCAAGTATAGTTCTGGGGCTACAATTTTGCCGGTTTGGCCAACCTGACAAAGAAAAGTAATACAGAAGAAATGAGGAAGAAGAACATATGTAAGATGTCCAGCAACAAAATGTGCTAAGGGTAGCATTAGATACAAGCTCCTTATGGCATGCTAGTAACTTGAAAGCAGGAAAGAACCATATGTATCTTACCTGAAGCTCATTGGGAACAAATCCAGCATCAACAGCAGCACGTGTAGCACCAACTATAGCAAAAGGTAAGAACCGGTAAGCATGATATTATAAAAAATTAAAGACCAATAGATCAGATTGACAAATCTGACATATACATATTCATTGAAGAAGCGATGTGACAAGGACAAACAATGAAATCGAAGATATTATAAATTCGACATAGTAGAGTTCCTGAAGATACCAGCTGCACCAAGTTTCTCTGCAAGCTTCTCTATCATTTTGAAGTTCTCGGCACTTTTTAAAGCTCTTCCACCAGTAACCACAACTCTTGCACTTCCCAAATCAGGGCGATCTGTCTCCTCGGATGATATCTTTATGAATCTAGATTTACCAATAGAATCTGCAACCGATGTAAGAATGAGGGTCAAGGCACAACAAAGACCTGTTGCAAACTCAATACCCAAATAAATCTAACGAGTTATAGAGTACCGAACAATATTTTAAGATAGAATTTCTCAACATTATAATTCCGATCACAGAAGAAACATCCATCAGAAACCATGAGAACTTAGAAGCCTTCTTTGGTCTCTTTCTTCTATGAAGCAGGAACACAAAATATCTTACAAGGCAGAGAAATGTTGATGTGAACATCTGAGCATCAGTAAAAGGAAAACAGACCTTCATCTAAGGTTGACAGATCAACCTCAGAAATGGAAGCCCTGTCAGATTTTGAATCACCCGAAGCAGATGGCACTGGAAAAGAGGTGGATCTAACTGACAACATACAAGGGTTTGCACCACTGTATCGAACTGTACAAAGGGCATTTCCTGCGTAAATAGGCCTGTGACAAAGAAAGGAGTACATCTAGAGTCAAAATCAGTTTAACAAGAGGCAATACAATGATTCATTATTCACATGTAGGATCATGCATAATACAAGATAAGCATTGACATAATAGTGATTCATTATTCACATGTTATGCATAGTACAAGATAAGCATTGAGTTACTTTTTTGATGGTTCTAATCCTGTAATCGACTCGGTTTCTTAATGGCAAGAACAAAGCAACAGCTCACAAGAAGCTATGTTTGTGGACATGGTTGATTTGTTCTTGTCCATTAAGAAACTGGAAGTTACTTGTTGATCATAAACACATGTGGGAACCAAGTCAACCATAATATAACTATGACCAAAACTCACAAGAAGCTACAAGTATTAGACAACCTATGGCCCTAGACCAGCAACCAACTAGCTGACATGGAACAGACCTCAAGATACCTATATTGCATAGACACATCATTTTCCTGGTACGGTGGTACCAGTATCTAATACTTGTATATGGCACATTTAAGCATAGATACGGCGGATATGAAACTCTATATATATGGACCTAGAAATAATTAAGCATAACGGTGACAAACATATACCATGCCAAACACTAACTCCAGATAACGTTAGCAAAATGTAACTCCTCAGGTTTAATCAACCAGTCATTCTTTACAGAAGTCCACTTTTTTGAGAGCTCAAGTGCACCGAGACAACTCGATAAACATAACTTGCACGACAAGCACCAACTATTCACATACAAATAGCATCCACCACAGTGCATACATACTGTTGCATCGAACAAATAATATGACAACATAAGGTTACCTGATAAATTGATGAGTGCCATTAATTCCAACAACATCAGTAATCGGAGAAACATCCAAAAGGGCAGCAGCACGAGGTAATATGTTCTTCCCAAATGAACTTGAAGTAGCAATTACATGAGAGTAGCCTCCTTTTAGCTGAACCAATTGGATTAACTTAGCCCATGGCTCAGCCAAAGGGTATGCAAACTTATCTGAATCAGCTACAAGCACCTACAAAGAAAACATATTTACTCATGAAAGAATTACCATTCTTTACAAAAATTACTAATATTAAAGTAATTAAAAAATGATGTAACGTAAAAATTATAATAAAATTACCTGGGAAATAGAAGGGTGACACGTGGCAGCCTTCTCGGCTGCTTGTTGAAGGGAAGAGCCGGAGCCAGCCAAAAGCAAGGAAACGGGACTGTCTGCGCTGATGGAGCTGGCAGCCACCACCGCACTCAGTGATTGAGCCTTGATCGAGCCGCCTTCATGCTCGGCTAAGACCAAAGTACTTGCCTTTTCATTAAAAGAATAAAAAAAACAAATAAATTAGAGGGAAATTTTAATCTCTTAAATCGATATTAGAATAGAAAAAAGGGAAAAGAAGAAAATTTACGGATCTTGAAGCGAAGGTGGAGTGAAGAAGATGTCGTTTTGAGAGATTTTGAAGAATGAAACGACACGCCATTTCCCTTTTTCTTCCTTCCAAAGCTCTGCACAACATCTGATTCTTGGGATTGTTTTGAAAAATTATTTGATTTTAGTGACGATGGAATCCAAATAGAGACGTCTTCCCTCCGCCCACCCACCAAAGAAACGGCTGCGTTTTGGATTCCTAGGATTGGTCCAATCAATTTTAGTGGCCCAATAAAACTAAGATGGCCTAAAAAATGTGATTTAAGTGACATGTTTTTTAAAATAAATATAATCAGATACCTTTTTCACTAAGTATTAAAAATATAATTAAATTTAAAAAAAAATGGGATAAACTAGGATGAATTTAAATTTTTAAAAAATGTGTTTAATAAATAACGGACAATGTGAATATACAGATCAAGCAATTCAAATCAAATAATTTTAAACATTCCTAATTAGTCTCTTTTCGATTCTATAATGGTAGTAGGAATGTCCATGACGGAGACATGGGATTACATAGCGCTTCAGGGGCGTTTTAACATGGTATATTCTTCTCCCAGCAATCTGGACATGGTTCATCTTCAAATTAATTAATGTGTCGTTCACGACTTAAACATCGATAGCACATTGTCTGCCGGTGCATGGTCTTATACTCGTGCAGCCGTCGATGCCAAAACGGGCTAGGTCAGACTCGGCCACCATGATTGCCGAGGCCAAGAGAAGGAACATCAGCCAAAATTTGAAACCCATTATTGCCGGATTAAACTTCCTAGTGTTGGATAAAGGGTGGCAAATTTAGGAAGTTGGCGAGATTTGTTTTTCAGTGTTAATTGCTATTATCCGAGTAAATCGTGTAGTTGTTGCGGTCGACATGATTGTTTATAAATGAAATGATGAACTCAACACGGTTAATAAATCAATCTACTGATTAACTGATATATTTTTAATATAAATTATAATTTAAATATAATTTTATCTATAATCAAATAATTCGAATATAAAATTTAATAATTAAATAATAAATATAATTCTACTTATAATTTGATGATATAAATATAACTTTTAATAGTTAAATAATTTAAATATATCTCGTTATAATTGAACCATTAAAATTGAAATTGAAAAAATTATGTACTATGATTTATGGGCTAAGTTATGAATTAAGACTTCCAAGGTAAGGAGGGCGGTCCAATAGAAGAGTCTATAATTATCTGGAAGGACCGAAACCACGTTTGCTGGTTACCCACAAAATATCTTACCAGCTTATTTCAAAAGCTGAAAGAACATCTCGACGGAATGTTCCAGCCATTTCCAGATCCCTCCATTTTCCTCGTATATATGTCCGTTATGCCTCTCAGCGTTTTCATCCCAGCAAAGTCAAAGTTACTTCAATCCCAGAGAGAGAAACAAGAAAGTATATCCAGAAATTTTCTGTTAATTTCATAAAAAGCCAATTATGGACTTCCTATTTCACCCTAGATACGGGAGAAGCTATAGAGGGATCCCGGTTCAGGTCATGCAGGAATCCTCGACGCCTCATTCTTTGAAGCCTAGGACGGTGTCGATCCCTGTCCGCTTCGTAGGTTCGGAGCGGGGAAGATCCGAGTCGGCGATTAAGATCCAGAAGGTGTTTAGGGGATTCCTGGTGAGAAAGAATGTGAAGAAGATCATGGAAATAAGGGAGCAAGTGAATGAAATGGAGCGTAGCGTTTACAAGACGGAGACGATGGATCTGATTCGGAACGATTCCAAGGAGAGGTTGAAAGTGACCGAGATTCTGATGACCTTTCTTTTTAAGTTGGATTCCGTTAGAGCAGTGGATTCGTCTGTTAGGGATTTAAGGAAATCTGTTATTAAAAGGGTGATTGCGTTGCAAGAGACAGTCGATGCCATTGTTTCCGGTGACCAATCCGTGAATTCCAACAATTCCGAGGTAGTTGAGCAAGAGCAAGATATCATCGATTCTTCTGATGATTGCAATCAAACACTGGAGTCAGAAAATCTCGAGGAAACACCCAAATCCAATGATGCCGAATGTGTTCCTAATTTGAATGAACATGAAAGAACCGACTACGTCACAGATCAAGAGAAAGAAGAGAAGACGCCGGAAACAAGTCGAAATGGGAGCCAAACCGATTCCTTTCCCAATCAAGAGGAAGCAGTTGAAGAAGAGAAAGCAGGGCAGGTTGATAATGTTAATGAAGAAAGCGGGAGAAAGGATATGTTAGAGAGGATACTTGAAGAGAACGAGAAGCTGAAGCAGTTGATAGAGGCGTTAACGGCGAGGACGGAGACTCAGAGTCTGTTGTTGCTGTCGTTGGGTCAGAGGGTTGAGCAGCTGGAGAAAGCATTGAGGTGTGAGAAATTGAGGAGAAAGAAACGTAGAAGCGATGTGAAATCTGTGTGCGGAGGGAAGAGATAGAGAGAGATATTCGAATTGGATCTTTCATTTTTAATTTCTTCGTATGGTGTGGCGTTCTTATATACAGATCTATATGTATGACACAGAAAAAGGGATTTTAAAAAAATGAAAAATTATTAATAAATATTTCTCGTAAGAGCGAGATATATTATTCTCTTAAAAAATATATTTAAATTTAAAAATACTATTATTAAAAAAATATAAATTTCAAAGTCATTTTTATATAATTTATAAGCACAAATTAATTAGTTTTAATGGTCAAGGGGACGTTTGTTAATAAAATTATAACACTATAGTATATTAAAATAGTGTATTGTGTAACACCCTAAAAACGGGTTAGAAGAATGTTCGAATCGAAATAAATTAAAATCAAATTATATGTTAAATATATGAGGACTAAGGGACTTAATTGAATTAAAGGAGAAATATTGAGATTGCATGATAGATTTGGGAGTTCCATAAACTACCCCTAGTAATAAAATAAGTTTAGGCAAGTCATTAAGGGTAATATGATCCTTTCACCCTTATTATTAAACAAACAAAAAGAAGCCAATTTTTACCTCCTTCTCCCTCATTTTCACGGTAACAAGGAGAAAGTATAGAGAGAGGGTCCTTGAGAGAAAATCCATGGGAAGTTGAAAAGGGTAGCTTGAAATCTATGCATGAGTAAGAAATTGAATTAGGAAAACAAGCTTAAATGCATTGGTAAGTTTATTTTTTTTCTAAACAGAAAATTCTAGGATTTTGAACTTTGGGTTTTGATTATTCTAACATGATTTTTAAGTTAAATGGGTAGATAGAAACTCAATTGAAGGATTATGTTGCTTGGAGTGTAATTATTGAAGCATAAACTTTTAAGTGAGGAAAACTTGAAATTTGGGGAAATTATAAATATCAAATGTGTGCCATTAAATCTTGTAAGTTGCTGTAAATTGAATTTGAGAATGTTGATTCCATGTTTTAAATACAGGAAAGTTGATAAGAGTAGTTGGATTAAGTTCGGACACTTAGAATAGAAGTTAGCCGAAAATAGCCTAGAAATGTTATTCCGAGTATCCAACTTTGAGAATTTCCCTAGGTCGGAATTTAAGGAATTTGGAGCTGAAATTTTAAACCATGATACTCATGTATACCTAGTTTAAGTGAAAATTTACGGAATCTTAATCCGAGTCCGATAGAGAAAGATATAAACTGTTCTATAGGGTTACCCGAGCAGTTCAGAAAATCCGGGCGGGTCTATTTCGAATAAAATCTGGAGCTAATCGAATAGAAATTAAAATGTAAGGTTAAATGTACCTTGTATAGGATTCTTCTAGCTTTCCAACGAGGTATAGTGGACTAAAATCGGACATCGAAGCTAAGAGATATGATTGTTTCGTCAAAGGGTAGCGAAACTGTCCGTAACGAACGAATGTATATATTTATATTTGTTAAGCTTAAGAACACTTGAAATAGATGATTGAAAATGTATTGATACATAGCTATTGTATATGGATTATTAGATAACCCAAGAGAAAAAGTTGAAGATCAAGAGAGGCTTGAAGCAACGATGAAACGAGGTAAAGGGGTTACGATCTACAACCCTTGATAGCTCGGAGAATTGGTGAGTGTGGTAAACCTTAGGGTTAGGACCCTAGGTCCTAACCATATTTTGATAATTGAAATTGATATGCCATGTAAATTGATTAATCCATATTCGGTAAAAAGGGATAGAAGACTAATGTAAAATGACTTGTTTGATTGAATAACTAGCTTGCTAGAGTATTAGAACTAGTTTAGCACATATACATTGCTTGTAAATGCCGAGGTAAGTAACGGCACGCGGCTACGAATGTCAGGTACGCAAACCATGCATAAAGTATGAATATAATGATATGCACATTGGTTGATAGCATGAAATATATGATGTTGTTGTCATGGTATACATGAATTGATAACATGTTATGAATACTTGACATTGAACATATAAATTGGATTGCTATAAATGAAAGGATACAAGCATGATAATCGTCTTGTATTAGCATGTATTGGATACTTGCTCTTGATAATATGAACTTGATTATATGAATCGAATAATGTTCAAATGGATATTGAATTGTTATTGAGCCTTGGTCTATAGTGGTCATAGGTAGTACGGCATGCCTAGGGTCTTGAGCTCATTGTTTAGTGCTTAGCACTCTTATTTAGTACTTCGGTACTCTTGTTTGGTACTATGGGTACCGTGATTTAGTGGTTAGTCACCAATTGTTAGATACCTCGGGTATCTCTTATTAGTATCTTTATGATACTCTTGTTAGTGCCTTTGTGGTACTCTTGTTTAGTGTCTTCGTGATACTCTTGTTGACCCGATTACCTAGTTCTACTATACCAAGGCAATACACGAAACTAAAATAAGAAATTAAAGATTAAATGTAAATTATATGTACATACATTGGCTTGAAAAACGTTGACACTTGATAATTGATATTGAGTATTGGAATGTGATTATTGCTATGAGTAGCACTTGATTGAGAAATGATTATTGTTATTGGAAAATGAATATATGGCTAAGTGTAGCCCTTGTTGTGAATGGTTATTGAACTTGAAAAATGAAAATGAGTAATGAGATAGGTGCATTGATTTTATGCTAGCTTGAGCCTATTGAACATGACATTGATAGGAATGATAGAAATGTAAGCATGAGAGCATGTTGCCTATGAAATTGGTTATTGTTGAACTTGTAGATTGTAAGAATTAATGCCATGAATTGATACATTTGCTTAATTGAAGCATGTCATCCTTAATGTTATGACCTTGATATGATGATTGAATTAAGTATGTTAAATTGCTATATGTTCCATGTTTAATATGGTTAGACTAGGACTGCCTCACTAAGTACTTCTTAGTACTTACACTATCTTATTTCCTCCTTCCCAAAACAACAGGACCCCGAATTGAGAAGCTAGATCGGGATTGAATTCGTTTGCAAGCAAGGACAACAAAGCAAGCTAGAGTATGATATTTTGAACTCTCGTCAACTCCTAGTATGGTGGCATTAGTGATCTTATTTTGCTAGTTCATGCATTTGAGGGCTTGACCCATGGTTTGTATGTATTTGTGCATGTGGCTTGTTCATTGACTTGGTTTATAAGCCATAAGGCAACACCATGCATTGGTTAGCTTTTGATATGGTTGAGGATTGCTCATGGAACCTTAGCTAGGGCATTGTGTATTAATATGCGAATGATGAGTCCTATGGCATAACATGTAGGTCATAAGGCTAAGACATGATTGATTAATGGACATGGACATGGTAAAGTAAAAATTGAACTAGATAATGGTGTGAGCATTGAATTGGACAATAGAGGCAATGGTTAGGTTATAGTTGGAGCCCAAACATGTTAAAAGGGTCCCTTAAGGTTAGAGATGGCATAAGGTTGCACCTAGAGTGGCCCTTGACACATGCATATGGTAGGTGTGCATGTATTTAAGTTAAAGAGAAATTAGTTTGATTGCCATGGAGAAAAATGAAATAGGATATGTGTTAGCTTGATCATTAGCTAGAACTAAGAAATCTAGACTTGGTAATTGGTCTAGGTAAGTTGTCATGGAATTTGCCAATTTCGAGCAGGGGTATCGATAGCTAGAACTAAGAAATCTAGACTTGGTAATTGGTCCTCTTAAGGTCTAGGCGTGAAATGAGACTAAATGAAGGTCTTTAGAAATGTGTCTAAGTGTTTAAAGGCTTGGAATTTGCCAATTTCGAGCAGGGGTATCGATACCACTAACTTGGGTATCGATACCACCCTTGGCAGTAACATTTGGTATCGATGCTTGTTTCGATACCAAGCCTTCATGCTTCCCAACCTTAAGCCTTGAATTCATGAAGAAGGTCAGTATCGATACATGGTTCGATACTGGAGCTTCTAGTAACATTTGGTATCGATACCAGTATCGAAATATGCTACCCAGCCTTGGTCAACGAGTCAACGTAGGCAACCTATATTGAAACCAGGTTCGATACCCCTGTTCCGATACCTTCCTATAGGGGTATCGATACCTATAGCTAATGTAGTTAAATTTAAAAATAAAAATTAACTTGTTCGATAAGATAATATTAGGGGATGATTAAACTAATTGAAATAAGATCTATATGGAAACTTAAATGGATAGTATGTAAATATTGAATGGTAAGATCGAATAGAAATGATGGTTAAATTAGAGTGGACGAGCCTAATTGTAATTGAAAAAGTTTTAAATTGAACCTAAAATTGATAATCATTACATTCATTTGACTTGAATTAACTTATAAAATTATGGAACGTTTTATAATTAAACCCGAGATTAGCCTAAATTACAAGTACAAATGTCCGGTTGACACCTCCGTCTCTTAACCCGGGGCGAGGGTGTCACATATTGTCTGTTCGAACTTATAACCTCTACAAATAATATTTATTCCGTTCACTTAAATTAAAAGATTCGTGTAAAAAAATTGTGTATTGTCAAATATTAACAAATAAGATCCAATGTCACAGTTTTTGGAATATAAAGTATAAATGCATATTTCTCAGATTGAGTATCCAGTGAATGCTGATATAAATTTTCATGTATTGACATTGTACCTATGGTTAATTGGGTATCGATATTTGATCAATCGTACTAATACCGAAACCTTAACTATTAGTGTTCACCCGCGTACTAATACTAAAATAACGTACAAAAACTTTATACAACCTTAATATATAAGTTGATCTAAATTGATACTTCTTTAAATACCCCTTCAGATTGAACATCGTACTAATACCTTTCTCTCAATTCATCCGATTTTTATTTACTAGTAAAAATTTTGATAAAAATTAGTATATTTATTCCCGCTAAAATTATTATATTTTAGTATAAAAATTTATATTAACTGTAATTTAATCCCATTTTTTTAGACTTTCCCGTAAATACTCTCCTTTTGAGCCTGCCAATCATCGTAGTTCCAAACAAGAAAAGACGTGAATTGTGAGCAATACTTAGCTGTTCTTAGATCATATGGATCTGCTAAAAGAACATCCTGAGATTCCAGACTAAACAAACCCTGTGAACATAGACAAGAAAATTAGAGCCTATAGCTGCCAGGTTTCGAACTCAACAACCTTAAGGATTAACAATCAAACAAATATATAATCGACAGTACCAAGAAACTCTACCATCTATATATGGAAAGCTTGATCATGTCTGAAGGCATAGCAGCATTTTCCCAAGGTTTTTCAGCCATGGCATTGACTGTCAAGCAACAATTCTTCCTAGCAATTCTAGTTATTGCCTTCCCTTTCTCGGCAATAAGTGGAGATCCTGATATTCTCTCTGATTTTGTGGTTCCTCCGGGAACCAATAATACTCTATTGGATGGAAACTTTTTCACCTACACCGGCATGAGGCCGCTCGTGAACTCTCCTCCACCAACAAATTTCACAGTCACGAAAGCAACCATGGCTGAATTCCCTGCCCTTAATGGCCAAAGTGTTTCCTATGCTGTTTTAGAGTACCCTGCTGGTTCTGTTAACCCTCCTCATACTCATCCTCGTGCCACTGAGCTTTTGTTTCTCACCTATGGCATACTTGAAGTTGGATTTGTTGACACCACTGGCAAGCTGTTTACTCAAAGACTTCAAGCCGGTGACATGTTTGTGTTTCCCAAGGGATTAGTCCATTATCAGTTCAATTGTGCCGAGAATGATTTCGCGGTGGCGATTTCGGCCTTTGGTAGTGCAGCTGCTGGAACTGTCTCAGTTCCTTCTACGGTGTTTGGGACAAACATTGATGATGACATCTTGGCCAAGTCTTTCAAAACCGATGTTCAAACCATTCAGAAGATCAAAGCAGGGTTTCCACCTAAGGCCTGAGATGGGGATCGGAAGCTATTAGTAATAAAACCGATGTTCAACCGGTGTTTGGGGTTTTAAGATTTGGTCATTTATGTGTGTCTGGTCTTCTTCTGCTGCAAAATGAGGATTGGTCATTGTGTTTTGTTCTGTTACATGTACCTCGTAAAATAACCATCAAGATGTAATAAAATCAATCTTGGTCTTTGCTGCAAGATGCCATCTATATCTTCAATTCCTTTGCAGCAAAATGGAATAATTTTAAAATTTTCTATGGCTTCCTTGAATGATTCAGCTATGTAGGAGATAACCTATGGTTTGGTTTTCATTCACAAGGATTATTAAGATGATTTAAATAGGAGATAAACCATAAATATCAAAAGGAAGCAATTATTGAAACTCAAATATAGTGCCATTAAATGATAACTACTTCTGGTTTTTCTGCATTTCATTTTTTCCCTAGAGAAATCCATGGAGACTGAATCAAATAAAGATGAGGACTATTAGCATGGTATCAGGATGGCTTATTTTTACTTGAACAACGAGAGGAGGGTTTAAATTTTTGGCCTAGGCTCCAAGACCCTTCTTGATCTTCTCAATAGTATGAACATCAGTTTTAAAGGCTTTGGCAAGGATGTTGTGGTCGATGCCAGTGGCAAAAACGGTGGACGGAACTGAAATGATCCTGTTATTTGCACTACAGATGCCGAGGCTGCCATGGCCGGTGTATTAGAGCTTGGATTATACTGGTAATGCACAAGTCCTTTCGGTCGACAAAACCGACTTTGAGGCTTCCATCGACAACAATGAGTAGTTCGGCGGCAAGAGGATGGATGTAAGGCAGATTGAGGGTGCCTGCAGTGTACTGCAAAGTGGCAAAGGAGACACTCTTGCCATTAAAGGCCGAAAACTCTGCCATGCTAGCTTTCGTAACCTTGAAAACTCAATAGTATGGATATTGTAATTTCCGTTGGCTTATCTTGTTAAGTTGGCCAAAGTTAAAAGTATCATTTTCAACGCATAGGCAAGCTGCTAATTTGTAGGACACCAGCTATGATACTCGCACATGTTATATCAATAACCGTATGTTTGGGTGTATCATATTGTGTTCATTATTTTTAAGTAATTTTCATATATATATATATATATATATACACTCAATTCTATGTTTTGGCGTATCATTCTTCCATGAATTTAGGGTCTGCAACATTATAAATCATTGTTAGCTTAAATGTTGCTCTCTAGTTCAGAAACAAGGACCCCTCCTGCTTAAATGAATTTAATTTCTAAAAGGGTCTGAAAAGCAAATTTTCCATTTAACAAACAAGGACCCCCTGCTGCTTTCCATGTCTGATTGATGAATTTGCTTGTTATACATATGTTTCCTAATTTTCAATTCCGAGTGTTCATTCTTTAATTTTGACTGTTCATTGCATTGTTGCAGCAATGGTGTGGCTTAACCAGAGAGATTCAGCAATGGTTTGTAAACATATAGAAGACAGAAGAGAAAGCATACGGTACTTAATTAGAAGGCATGCAAGAACAACAACAAGAAGGAACTACATGCTAAGTGCTAAGCTTTTTTGCCATCAATTTATAGGGGATTATTCCAAATCCAACCAACTACTCTGCCCATTATTCAATCCATCATCTCCATAGCAATCTCACTATGCATCGGCGGTCTCTGCCGAATCGGCAGCGGCCAAGATCAGCTCCGGGTGAATGCTTCCCACATATGTTCCATCAAGTGCATTAGGCAATCCTAATGCTTTCAGAGCAAGATGAGCTGCCTTTTGCCCTGATATCATCATTGCTCCAAATGTTGGCCCCTGAATTTGTGAAAAATCAACACAAGTTACTAATGGGTCAAATATCAACAACAATAACAATGATTAGGAAAAAACTTCACCATTCTTGGAGATCCATCAATCTCTGCAACTTCCATCCCGGTAACAATCATCCCGGGCACGATTTCCCTAGTCAGCCTCACGATGGCATCCTCCGCCGTGTTCATGTCGAGTGCCTTCATCCCCGGCACGCTGTCGATCATCCCGATGCTCTTTAACCTCTTAACCCCGGTGGCACCGAACGGACCATCGTGTCCACAGGAGCTGACCACAACCTTGGCCTCCATCACATTAGGGTCCATGCAGGACTGTGTGTCGTGGTTCATAGACACCAGGGCCCAGTTCGTCACAACGCCGCCGACTCTCCCTTCCTTCACTATCAAATCCTCCACCGCCACCGCGTTGAAAAGCTTCACGTTGGGACGGGCCAAGAGCTTGCTCATGATTGTGGATGTGAAAAGGGCTGCATGTTTGATCACGACGTAGTCGTCTTGTTCGTCGTATTCGATCTCGAGTTCATCGAGGAACCGATGAGCCGGTTTCCTCACGACCTGAATAAACATAGAATTTTAGACAATTTCAAGGCCTTAAAAAGTTAAAAATCGAAACTTTGATTCAAGTATTGCAAATTTAAGTTCAAAACGAAAGAATTTTTCATAAAAATGAAAATCTTTTTTGTTTGTTTCAGATTTACCATAGCAGAGAAAAGCTGTCCACCAAGCCATGCGCCGCCACCGGGGCTAACAGATTGCTCGATGATAGCGATCTGTACGGAGGGGTTCTTACTGAGCTCGTAGGCGCAAGAAAGCCCGGCGGATCCGGCACCGACGATCACCACGTCGGTATCGGCGTAGGTGATCATGTCCATCATGTACCTACGTGTCATCTCGCGAGAGACGATGGACTCCTTGATGGGGTCGAACCTGAAACTGTTCAGATCGTACGGCGGCGGAGATGTTGCCGCCATGGAAACCGTTGCGTTGCAAGGGGAAAGTTTTGGTTTTGGGTGGAAAGAAACCGGCTTTACTGGAACTCCATAGAAGGAAGAGTCGAAGATAGAGTTGTTCCTGGAGAGTTTAGACGATGGAAGAGAGGAAGTGAGAGTTGTAGCTATGGAGGACGCCATTGTTAGAGAAATATGAGTGTTTCTTTAACTCGAGAGAGCTCAAATTGCAGTGAAGAAGTGGCGAGAGTGGCCAAATATACATGAGAGTGGGAGTGGCAACAGAATCGTGAAGAAATATCTGATAGCCTATAGGACCCATGGGAAAAGGATAGGATTTGGAGGGTCTAGAATCGTTATGATACTTTTTCATATATGAAATATAAGGAGAGATTATATCATGAAATTTTTTATTATATTATTTGTATTTATATAATTAAATATGTAATTATTTATTTATTAATTATACGTAAAAAAGTGATAAATCACCTTAAAAAATATGATATTGATAAATTTAATTGATTGAGACTACGAATGACATGATGAAAATGGTTCATGATATAATTTTTCTGTAAGTAGGGATGATTGAGACTTGAATCAGGAGACTAAATAAAATTTACGGTAGATATTCAACTTAAATTTTAAAAATTAATTTATTAATTATTATAATTTAAAATAATTTAAATTTTATTTTATAATTTAAATTTAAATTTTTTTAAATTAAATTAAATTTTCCAAATAATACTTTAAATTAAGTTCAATTTTATTCGTCCAATTAGTGTTAGGCTTTGGATATTTCAACCCAATTGCTGTGTACTGTCCGTCTCAAGTGTCACCCCACTTCCTGTTTTCTCTCCTTGTCACAGGACTCAGGTGAAGTGGCTTACTGGCTTTGGGAGATATTTGTATCACCCAACTTTTGTGTGAAAAATCTAGCTGAGGAGAAGTATATAAACTTTGATTAAAAGGATAAAATTTATATAGAAATGGATAATAACTTAGGTTGAATAAAAAAATTTATTAATTAAAAATTTATATAAATCAATTAAGTAAGATTTAAGAATTTATACAATTACATAAATTATTATTATATAAATCCACCTCATTTTACTTCTCACCTTCTCCTTATTATAACATAAATATCTTGGATTTTTAATTGGAAATTGTACTTTTTCTTATTAAAACATTATTGATTTCAAATTACCGAAATGCCCTGACAAGTGGCAGCTGCCTATAGCTGGTATATCCGTATATGAGGTCTTGGATGAGATTCCTTTGATTAAGCAATCCATTCATCGTTGAGCGACAGACCAGCACAGGGAAGATAAGGCAAAGTTTCTATTTAATAAAAAATAACAGAAAAGATTATTAAATTTGACCTTTCCAAGCTGAATAATGAGTTGGTATGAGTATGACTAGAAGATCAGTTGGGTTAACTCGGAATCATACAGAAACAAACTTCCATAGAGTTCATAATCATTCAATAGTACAGAGTCCGGTGAACCGGAAAGAACACGAAATACGATATGCATATATGATGTTATAAAACAAACATATAACACTATTAGATATTATCACAAATCAGGTAGTATTGACTTCGACACGACACGAGACGAGTGAACTTAGCTGGAAAACTTAAGCATCTGCAACTTAGAAACCATGGATTTTGATGTTTTCCTTCTTCACAATGCCGGCCTGGTAAGAAAACGAAGACGGGGAGGTTTAGGAACTTAAGACTCCACACTGCATCACTTAACAAGTCTAAATATTCCATGAAGCAGATAACAATTACCTGAATGAGGAAGGTGGAGACGTTCTTACGCTGGTCACCTTGAAGTTGAATAACCTGACCATAAATAGAAAATGTAACGAAATCGATCATCGGGAAACAACGACGGATATTGACGTTAATAATCACTTAAGAGGGTGATAGTTATACACACCTGGCCTAATTCAGGGTCCTGGACCACAGTGCCATTGCAGCAAAACTCCTTCTTGAGGTCTTTGAGTATCTTGTTGTAGCTGAATTCTTTCTTCAATCCCTGGACAGTTGTCAGGCTTTTCCGACCATTCCGCTGCTGAATACGAATGTGCACGTAGTCCTTTGTGACGGCACCCGAGTCCTCAGCATTTGCATCAGCAAAGGGATCTACCACAACAAACATAAAACACAAGTTCAACCCAGATTATCAACGAGGATGAAAAATATAGTTTATTCAACGAAGTTATGATCCAAACATACCAAAGGCACTAGGAATCTGGACGTCGGGTTCAGACATGAAACTTGGTTGATCAAAGAGGCCTAACAACCACAAGCTCAAACCTATAGAAGCAAAGCAATCCGCGCATCAAAATTCGACTTTCTATCACATACCACCAAACAACAGCAAGCAACATTCAGTCATAACAACATCCAAACATGTTGACATAAACAATTAACCCAGTTTTGTCCTAAAATGTGTTCCTCCCTGCATCAAAGCAATATGAAAATACAAAATTTTGCCGATTCGGAGACTACTGTGATTAAACACATTCGAACTAAGGCTCAGTCCTCTAATGGGAAACAAATATTGAATAATTAGCTACAACTTCATTCTAAAAAAGCCATTATAATTAATTCCAAGCAGCACATTATGAAACCAATACAAATGATTAACAAAATAAACCAAACAAGGAAAGAATAAGAATTTTAGATTAATATTTTCAAACTAACCTAATTAAAAATCAAGAATGAGCAACAAAATCCCTAGCAAAAAAAGAAGGCAACGTACAATCATAAATCTCCTTCCTTTCTTCAGGCAAAACAGTTTCTTCTCTATTTAAAAGCAAACATTAAGAATCGACATAACAATTAAAGAACTAAAAATTAAGTATTGACGATTAAAAGATTGATCTTTAGTCCACAAAAAAGAAACATTTAGAGGAAAAATTGAAGAAGCTTTACCTGATCCAAGGATTTTTTTCTGTAGAATCGAATTTTGGGTTGTTACAAAGGAATAAAAAGAAAAGAATCTAACGCTCTGCGATGTCGGAGGTGGACTTCAATTTCTTCATTTTGGTTGCAGGGGAAATTGAATTGGAAATAATTTACTAATTTTTATTTCTTGGGATTCGGAGGTTGTACGGTGATGAGATGATCTATAGTCGTCGTGAGAGTATGTTAGGAAAATGTACTCGCCTAGAAAAAGGTTGCGATGGTGAGAAAGGACACGTGTAGGTAGATAATGGTGAACCTGAGAGGTGTGGTGTTAAACAGGAGAGGGAGGGAGTTGAACTGAAAGAGGGGAAGGCATGACCGGTTGTTGTCCTTTTTGTTGTCGGATTTGGACACAGAATTGGGGAAGTTACGGGGTTAAAAAAATTAAAATAAAGTTTATAAAATTAGGAAAATTCTACGACACGCGTCGAACATTGTTAAACACCACTAACGATAAATATTGCTGAACACTATTAAACTAATTAATAAAGATTAAAAATTTCAAGGACTCAATATATAATTAATAAATATTTAAATTAAAATTTCAATTAAATTATTTTTTATAAGGAAAACTATACAAATGGTCATCCAACTATCACTCATTTTTAGGTTGATCACCAAACTAATTTTTTTCATCAAAATCATTGTTAACATTTTATTTCATTATTATTTTGGTCACCGACTTTAAATATTTAACAAAAATTGTGTCATAACATGGTTTAATAATATGGATGGTCATCCAAATATCATTCTTTTCTTGTGTTGGTCACCCAACTAATTTTTTCATCAAAATCATCATTAAAAATTTATTTTATTATATTTTGGTCATCAACTGTTAAATATTTAACGAAAACTATGATATGGTATGGTTTAATAATATTTTTAGTCCTTCAAATTATTATATTATATCAAATTAATCCAAATAAAAAATAACTCATCAAATATTTTAACTAAACCCCAAAATTTTCATCCATTTTCTTCTTCCTCTTGCAACGCTACTTTAAAAATTAATTTGTCAATCTTCTCTTTATTTTTCTTGTGTCTTTGAACAACTTATTAAGTTTCAGATTATAAAAAATCATTTTAATTTTATAATTTATTCTTTTAAAATCTAAGTTAAAAGAATATTTTTTTTCTTCGAATCGGAATAACATTTTCGTAGAATAGTTTCTTTTTCAGTCCAAGGAAGGTTGTGTTCCGACATATGAAAAGTCATTGATTCCAAATTTGTGTGAAATTGTAGGAGTATCCAAATAAAGATCGAAATTTTGGGTTGTTCAATGAAATTTAAGTGAAACCAAAATTTATTTAATCCAAAGAAAAATTTTACGACACGCGTCGAATTGATCTATATTTACATGTTAAAGATTTTATGTCTATTGATCTATATAAACTTTTATGTGAATTGATAAATCAAATTTTTTTATAGATCTATAAACATAAAAAATGATAGAATATATATATGAATAGTTTGTGAAAAGTTAAAGAAACTATATTAAACTTTTAAAAAATAAATCATAAAATTAAAGTAATTTTATATAATTTAAAATTTAATAAATTATTCAAAGACTCAAGAGAAATAAAGAGAGTTGACAAATTAATTTTTTAAAATAATATTGCAAGAGAAAAAAAGGAAAAAAGAATTGAGGTTTAGTTCAAATATTTGATGAATTACATTCTATTAAAATTAATTTGATATAATATAATAATTTTAGGGAATAAAATTATTATTAAACCATGTCATGTCATAATTTTTGTTAAATATTTAGCAGTCGATGATCAAAATAATAATGAAGTAAAATGTTAACAATGATTTTGATAAAAAAAATTAATTTGGTGACCAAGCCAAAAAAAGAATGATAGTTAGATGATCATTTGTGTAGTTTTCCTTATAGAAAAAAATTCAATTAAAATTTTATTTTAAATATTTATTAATTATATATGGAGTCCTTGAAATTTTTTATATTTATTAATTAGTTTAATGGTGTTCAGCAATGTTCATCATTAATGGTGTTCAGCAATGTTCGACGCACATTGTAGACTTATCCATAAAATTATTATAAAAATTATAAGAATTTTATATAATTTTTTATATTTTAAAATTTTTATAAATTATAAAAATTTTGATACATTAAATTTTTATAAAAGAATAAAGATTTTGAAACATATCAGATTTTCTCATAAATAAAAAACTGAGACCGAAATTTTTATAATATATATAAGATTTTCAATACAATCTTATTTTAGTTTTTTTTATAAAAATATTTATGTTAATTTTTTAATATAAAAAAATTGATAATACAAACAGGACTAATATAATCTCTTAGCCAAATAACCTAATTATCAACTTATATAATCCTTTGAATTACATCTCCACAAGTTCATGCATTTTACAGTTTTAAGTGAACGAATTAGATTTCTAAAAGAAACCCAAGACTTTAGGTCTTAAACATGTAAAGGAAGGTATAAACAAAAATACTTCAATTTAGCACCTTTCATGATGACATTGCAATATTTTTCCACTCAACTTGTCCTACATACTAGTGAGAAGGGAAGAGTACACAATTGATCAAGCAACCGTGATTTCCTCTGCTGCGCCGATCTCCTCCGCAAACTGAACTTTTGGCTCTAAATCGATGAACTGGTTAGACTTGCTCGCTAAATGCGAGATGCTAACCCTTCCTTGACGCTTGATATAGTCAGCTACAGCCTGCATCTCGTCCATTGAGATGTATATATATTTCCCTCTATCATCCATGACACCGGAAAGTCGCCCTGTACACACAGCAAGTATAGGATCGATGCATAAATCATTAAGCACTAAATGAAAGGCACTTGGAGTTGGAATTTTCATTTCCGAAAATAAGTTCCCCGATAGATAATAGTTACATACCCATGCTTTCGAGGGAGGTGATCCTATTGATACATTCCTGCAACAAAGAAATGTTGTACTTTAAAGTTAGAACCAAAACAGGGATAGGATCGAAAAAGAGGCAATATTCTTATAGTTGATGGGTTCCTTTACTATGGCATGTAAAGAACTTACTTGATTCATTCTTTACCAGCAAACGAATACGTATAAAGTGAAATTAAAACATGTTTCATTGCCATATAGGAGGCCAAAAGTACACACGTACCTGGGTTCTCAATTTGAATTCTGCAGCAAGATCTTCCAAAGGAATACATTTATGATTCTGCAAGATCATATACAAACACACAAACACATATAGAAACAAAAGACAAAACAATAATATACATTCCGAAGCCTTAAGCAAATTGATGCTTATTTGGTCATTATGGAGCTCATGTACAACGGGAAAAAGCTTATGTTTCCATTTACTTGTTGATGAAAAATACCAGAAGGAAGAGGTTTAGGAGACTGAAAAGAACAGTATAAGAAAAATTGTGTAACTATCGTGAATAAATACAGGGCTCGAAAGTACCTTGATGTATTCCACAAAATTAGAAAGCAAGTCCTGACTTCCATCTTGCAACTCGTTCTCTGTGGTTCCTTCAGCATCAACAGAGAACGCTCCTTTCCACTTTTCAAACTCCAAGGCAGCTTCTTCTTCCTCCTTGGCCTTTCGGGCTTTAGCTTCTTCTTCCTGCATAAACCATAGCAGATGTCTTGAACCAGGAAATGATCTATAAGTGGTTATGTGCTTGGATTCTGTATGTATAATTAATTTTCAAAACAATGAAGCAAACAACAGACCAGCCTAAGTTCCTCTGCCTCGCGCTCCTCGTCCTTCTTCCTCCGCATTTCAGAATACCAATCCTGCTTAGTCTGCTTTGACTCACGAGCAGCCTCTTCAGCCTTCATAAAAAAATCATTTGAACTTAGTGAACAGAAGCCACAATAGAAAATAGATAAGTAAACAATTAAGATGATAATGATGTACCCTTCGTTGTGCGTCCCTTTCTTGCCTTTTCTTTTCCTTTTTCTTTGATGCTCTAGCCTCATAATTCCCATCATCTTCTTCTCCCTCACTTCCATCAGCAGTTTCTGCATGGACATTTCAATACACAAATGCTTAAAAATCAGTGCCACTAATCCAAGAAGTGTCATTCGGTTGCATCCTTAGGCGCCTTCCAGAAAACACTATGCTCATTAAGAAGGGCTTACATAATCTCAACGACTCATCGACCAAATAAAGCTTTATACATATTCGCAAAAAAAAAAAAAAAACAAAACAACCCCACGCCTTATCTAATTCCTCACAAGAACACACCAAAACATCAAAGATAATCATTCTCGATATGTTGTTATCCACAAGAAAGAGTCCCTATATTCACTCACATAACCTTAAGCCTTCTCAATTTCAAAGTTATTGATCAGAGAAAACATATCATCCTTTCACCTCACGATCCACTTCCCTAATTCGAAAATATCCCACTAATTGGCAGAGATAAAAACATTCAGAAACATCATTTTCGCATAGTCATATATTCTCCTATACTTATTTCACACTGAATTCACAACTATGGCAGGAAAATCCCATTTTGTAGTTAATCAATAAATTTGTTAAATTCTCAACAATAATTCAAACTTCAGAATTCTATCCAATCCACAAACCTTCAGCAGTTGCAGCAGCCGAAGTGCTAGCTCCTCCTGCAGCTGGTCTCCTCCGCATCCGAGTACGACCGCCAGTAGCCCCACCACGTACTACATTTTCCCTTCTTGGAGCCTATAATCCATACCAACCAATAAAAACCACGATTTCCTTTTAAAAAAGATTAAAACTTTAAAAATAACTTTAAACATACCTGCCGTTCTTCAACATGTACATCGGCTGATCGAGCATCCTGACGGCGTTTCCATATGTACAAAGGAATTAACGCTAGAAGGAGAAACAATGAAATAGCCACAGCCAATATTTCCTCCATTTTCTTTAAAAAGCTGTCAATAGAATTGAACTGATATTCAAAATAAATAGCATGGATTCAAATGATAAGGAATGTAAAACCCTAACAAATAGAAGAAATAGGTCAAAATATCAGTCATAATTTAAATTGAAAAGAACAGAAAAACCCAGATCGATTATAGGTACCAACTCCCTGTTTAGATGCTTAGAAAGGCAGGAAGAGTGAATTTTCGGGAAGATTTAGATTTCGATACCTCGGGTTTCAGGCGATCTTTAGGAATTCAAGGAGAGACCTGGGATATATGTAGGATTTTGAACTGTTGCTGTAAAGGAAGAGGGATATAAAGGGTTGCGCAACGGCGTCGTTCGGGAGTTGACCAAATTATGTAGAGGTCGGAGCAAATAGCATGTTAAACTGAGGCTTAAAAGACAAAAATACTACCCTACATCCTAATATTATTAAATTAGCACTTCAAATTTTATATTTTTGATTAAGTATGACAAGTTCGAATATAATATTATTTTTTCTAATTGTTTAAAATTCGTCATAGAAGCATAATTTCTAAAAAATTTAACAAGATATTTTGTGTTTTAACCTAATTAATCACATTAACAGATTAGCAAACTCTACTTGAAACTCGCTATACATGCTAGATGAGTTTCACTTAATTTTTTTTACAAACTATTAGAAATTCAATTCGTATTTTATATATTAAATACAATAATAAATAAATTAGTTTTGATATTTAACTTCATATATCAAACGTTGGAACCTTGACTCGTGTTGTCGGCAACTAGAGATGTTGGATACAAATGCCGATGCCCTGGTCTATGACAGGCGATGATGAAACAGATGGATAAGGGACAAATGGAGACAGAAGACATGCAAGAGATGTACGAGGCTGCCGAGAGAACCGTGTCTAAATGTGATATGCAGCCCAGGAGGTGCGATTTCCCATCTCGCCACAGGGTCTAGAGAACCATAACAACAAAGCTAAATGCTGAAGAATAACTATGAATGTCTCCCCAACTATGGGGTGACTACCTTTCTTAATAATAAAGCACATCACCGTGTGCGTTTTTGTTGAATGCTATAGAAAGTTTCGGATCTGATTTAGTATTCTCGTTGCAACATTACATTCGGTTAAGAACAGCAACTTGCCTAGGATTATATAGTGAATTACAAACATGATAGCATCAGGAATCGATACAAGATAAGACAATGAATTTATTAGTAATATCAAACTTTATTTAATATGGTAACCCAGATGTGGTTTTCATCAAACCACTTCAAACAACACAAGCCATCGTTATCTTTAAACGAAAACACAATCTTGAAATATTTATCAAAAGCGAATTATATGAAGTAGACACCAAAGGCAGTATTAGTAATAGAACCCAAATCAGTAACCCCCACGCAGGCGAAGGACAAGATGCAGAGTGGACTCCTTCTGGATGTTGTAATCGGCTAGAGTTCGACCATCCTCCAACTGCTTCCCAGCAAAGATCAACCTCTGCTGATCAGGAGGGATCCCCTCCTTGTCCTGAATCTTTGCTTTTACATTGTCGATCGTATCAGAGCTCTCAACCTCCAGGGTGATGGTCTTGCCTGTAAGGGTCTTGACAAATATCTGCATCCCTCCTCGTAGGCGCAAAACCAAATGCAGGGTTGACTCCTTTTGAATGTTATAGTCTGCAAGTGTCCTCCCATCCTCGAGCTGCTTTCCAGCAAAAATCAACCTCTGCTGATCAGGTGGGATACCCTCCTTGTCTTGGATCTTGGCCTTCACATTATCAATCGTGTCCGAGCTCTCCACCTCCAAGGTAATGGTCTTACCTGTCAAAGTTTTCACAAAAATCTGCATCCCACCACGCAGACGAAGGACCAAGTGAAGGGTTGATTCTTTCTGAATATTATAATCAGCAAGTGTCCGCCCATCCTCCAGCTGCTTGCCAGCGAATATCAGCCTCTGTTGATCAGGTGGAATCCCTTCCTTGTCCTGGATCTTAGCTTTCACATTGTCAATTGTGTCGGAACTCTCAACTTCCAAGGTAATAGTCTTCCCTGTGAGAGTCTTCACAAATATTTGCATACCACCACGGAGACGCAACACCAAGTGGAGGGTAGACTCCTTTTGAATGTTAAAGTCTGCAAGAGTCCTTCCATCTTCAAGCTGTTTCCCAGCAAAAATTAACCTCTGCTGATCTGGTGGGATGCCCTCCTTGTCCTGAATCTTGGCCTTCACATTATCAATTGTATCAGAACTCTCCACCTCCAAAGTGATGGTTTTTCCAGTGAGTGTTTTCACAAAGATCTGCATGCCACCCCTAAGACGAAGGACAAGGTGGAGGGTAGATTCTTTCTGGATGTTGTAGTCAGCAAGGGTTCTCCCATCCTCGAGTTGTTTACCCGCAAAGATAAGCCTCTGTTGGTCCGGTGGGATGCCCTCCTTGTCCTGAATCTTGGCCTTGACATTATCAATTGTATCAGAGCTCTCAACCTCTAAAGTGATGGTTTTTCCAGTGAGGGTTTTTACAAATATCTGCATGCCTCCCCTGAGACGAAGGACAAGATGCAGGGTAGACTCTTTCTGGATGTTGTAGTCAGCAAGAGTACGGCCATCCTCAAGTTGCTTGCCTGCAAAGATAAGTCTCTGCTGGTCTGGTGGGATGCCCTCCTTGTCTTGGATCTTGGCCTTGACATTATCAATTGTATCGGAGCTTTCCACCTCAAGGGTGATTGTCTTGCCAGTAAGGGTTTTTACAAAGATCTGCATGCCACCCCGGAGCCGAAGGACAAGATGGAGGGTGGACTCCTTTTGGATATTGTAATCAGCAAGTGTACGACCATCCTCAAGCTGTTTTCCAGCAAAGATAAGCCTCTGTTGGTCAGGAGGGATCCCTTCCTTATCCTGGATCTTAGACTTAACATTATCAATTGTGTCCGAGCTTTCCACCTCAAGGGTGATCGTCTTACCAGTAAGAGTTTTCACAAAGATCTGCATCTGTTACTCAACAAGAAATTCAGAGTTACTTTATAACTTGCAACATCCTTTGCTTGAACAAAATTATAACCTTTTCAGCATATAAAAACAAACATCTAAAAGCAAAGCAAAAGTTCCCGAGATTAATGAAATAACTAACAAATCAGTCAAAAAAAATCAAAATCAACAATATTGTTTCATTCAATCTATAATCAAAGAACAGGAACAACAACCTTCAAATTGGGCCAATCACCAAACTACGATCCCACCGATCATAATAAGATCGATAAATCAACAATATATAAAACTAACAATCAAAAGAAAGATCAGATTCAGTTATAATTAGAGCCTGAAGATCGATCAGCAATAAACGATGAAAACACAAAATTCAGTCAATTATGGCACCAAAACAAAGGGAAATCATGATACGTAATTCGAAAAAAGAATATTTTTACAAACAGATGCTAAAGCTTTATTTCGGAATATATGGAATCGAACAAATCAACGATATCAAAACCCTAAATAATCCGGACAACAATTTATCAAAATTCAACAACATAAAGAAATCAAGAACCGGAAAAGAGACAACGATAAAAAAGAATTACCTTTCGATCGAGAAAAAGAGAATTGGAATCGAGAGTTTTGACAAAATATACTAGGAGAGAAGAGATTTGGGGATTTTGATTTTGATTTTGATTTTGGTGTGAAATTGGTAGGAAAAATATGATTTATTTATAGGGGGCGATTGCCGACTTAATGGATAAAAGTAGGGGGAACGAACGAAGGAAATGAAGCCACGTCTGACGTAGAATGTTGGATGGCCTGGATTGCACGCTAAGATTAGTATTTCTTCAATAAATATTTAATCCACCATTCCAATTTTTATAAAAAATTGTTTGAACGGTACCCCTAAGAAATGGGAGTGCTGATATCGGCTAATTTATTCAAATATTCTCTTTTTAAATTTTTATTCAAATATTTAACCAACTCTCATTTTAGATACGTAAGAAAATTAATTTTTAAAAATTTAAAATGAGAGAATTTGTTGTTTATATCTCTAAGAGATTAAAGTTTAAGTAATTCATTTGTACGATATATACGTCTTTAAAGAATAAAAAGTAAAATATATAATTTCATGTGAACTAAATAAGTAAATAAAAAAATAATATTTATCTTAGTTGATCCGTATACAATCAATCTTATTTGTTTATGCTTTATTTAAAGATTAAGAAAAACAATATATGAATCATCTTAGTTGATTCGTATTCATCTTACTTTGATAAGTAATAATTTGATATGAGACAAAAATTCATTTATATTTTTATTAAATATAAAAATGTTTTGTTTTTATTAAATAAAATGGTATTATATTTTTATATTAAAATTTAAACATAATGTAAATATCTTAACCGTAATCATTAAGTTATTAGTAGATCTCATTTATATGAGATTTTTAGATTTTAAAAAAAAAATATTTTAAGTTATTATAAGTATTTTCAGAACTTTCAAACAATGTTTTAAATAAAAGGTTTAACTTACAAATAAGTGTTTAAATTATACATTTTTTTAAAAATATGTGCCTAATGTCTTTTGGGGCTAAAATAAATGTCTGAATTATATTTTTTTTTTTGAAATAGGTGCCTAATTTTTTTTTTCTGAAATATGTGCCTAAAGTTTTATTTTGTTAATTTTTAAGGTAACACGACTATTTTTTTTAATTTTTATTAAAAAGATATATTTAAATAATATATTTTATCTTATTAAAATTATCACACGTTAATATGTTTTCTGTGAATTTTTTTTTAATTTTGATATCATATTATTTAAAATAAATCAAATAGATTTTAAATATAAATTTTATAATTTTTTATTTATTAAATTATTTAAAAAATTAAAGTTAAAAATTTTATTTCACTTCTAAAATTTTAATATATATATATATATATAACTTAATTCTATTTTGATTTTTTATAAAAAAAATATTGTAATTTCATCTCATATGATTTCATCTAATCCTTTGAGAAAAAAGAACTCAAGTGAGATTGTCGAAGATGTCGAATATATAGAACTCAAGACGATGCCTATAAATTTTATTTACGAGCAACATAAAGATGACGAGAAGAAAAAGATAATTGACAAAATAGAAGTAAATTATATATAAGTAAATTATATATATATTAAAATTTTACAAGTCAAATAATTTTTTTAATTTTAAAAATAATTTTTTACATGATTTAATAAATAAAAAATTATAAAATTAGTATTTAAAATTTATTTAATTTATTTTAAATAAGATATCAAAATTAAAATTAAAAAAAAAATATTGACCGTGTGATAATTTTTATAAAACAAAAAAATACATTTAAATATTTTTAATAAAAATTTTAAAAAAATTTAACGGTGTTATCTTAAAATATTAAGGAAATAAAACTTTAAACAACTATTTTAGTTAAAAAAATATTAAACACTTATTTTAAAAATATATATAATCCAAACATCTATTTTAGTTAAAATAAGTAATTTAAATAGTTATTTCTGAATTAAAGCTAAATAAAATAAAAAATTATAAATATTAATAGAACAATTAATTTATAAGAGAATATTATTCAAGTACTGGAATATATCATACCTTAAAACATAAGCAAACCAACTAAAAAAGGGCTTTCACAATTTATTTTAGTCTTAGCTGCTGTGCAGCAGCACAAGCTCACACAAACCATAAACATAATGGATTCTAGACCCCAATCAGCGACCACACTTCTTCAAATGACCAATCGCTTAGAAACCACCACGAAGGCGGAGGACAAGGTGGAGAGTGGATTCCTTCTGGATGTTGTAGTCTGCCAAGGTCCTTCCATCCTCAAGTTGCTTCCCTGCAAAGATCAACCTCTGCTGGTCAGGGGGGATACCTTCCTTATCCTGGATCTTTGCCTTAACATTATCAATGGTGTCCGAGCTTTCAACCTCCAGAGTGATGGTCTTCCCTGTCAATGTCTTCACGAAAATTTGCATCCCACCACGGAGGCGGAGAACCAAGTGGAGGGTAGACTCTTTCTGAATGTTGTAGTCAGCAAGAGTCCTGCCATCTTCAAGCTGCTTACCTGCAAAAATCAACCTCTGCTGGTCTGGGGGAATGCCTTCCTTATCTTGGATTTTGGCCTTGACATTGTCGATGGTGTCCGAGCTCTCAACCTCCAAGGTGATGGTCTTTCCTGTGAGTGTCTTAACAAAAATCTGCATACCACCACGGAGACGGAGCACCAAGTGAAGGGTGGATTCCTTCTGGATGTTGTAGTCAGCCAAGGTGCGGCCATCCTCGAGTTGTTTACCGGCAAAGATCAACCTTTGCTGATCTGGGGGAATACCCTCCTTATCTTGGATCTTAGCCTTGACATTGTCGATGGTATCCGAACTTTCAACCTCAAGTGTAATAGTCTTTCCCGTCAAGGTCTTGACAAAGATTTGCATTCCTCCTCGAAGGCGGAGCACCAAATGAAGGGTGGATTCCTTTTGGATGTTGTAATCAGCCAGGGTACGACCATCCTCCAACTGTTTACCGGCAAAGATCAGCCTCTGCTGATCTGGTGGGATTCCTTCCTTATCCTGGATCTTGGCCTTGACATTATCGATGGTGTCGGAGCTTTCCACCTCAAGGGTGATGGTCTTGCCAGTAAGGGTCTTAACGAAGATTTGCATCTATTGGAATCAAAATACAAATCAAATCAGATTACTGCAAACAAAAGCAAAATTACAAAATATCCATACAATCAAGACCACAGCTTTCACAGCAAAATCAGATTGTTTTACATTAAAAGGGGGAAATTCCTAAGTTCGTAAGAATTCACGGAACAATTATAAAATTAAAAAAAGGTGGAAATTCATATGTAAATCTAATAGTTCATCAATTTTGAATGAAACCGAAGGATAAAAAGAAAACGGAATCAAGTTTGGAATTAAAAGAGAAACGTAAAGAAGAGGAAAATAAAGCCCTAACCATAGCTCGTCGATTATTGAAATCCATGAAACCAATAAAAAAATTAACCTACAACACAGGAATCAAAAACCAAAACCAATGAAGGAGAAAGGTGAAGATTAGATTACCTTGGAAATTTGAAGAAGGCTTTGAATTTCAGATCGATTTCGATATTGGGATGGGGATTATTATCTCCATCGCCCTTGATTTATAGCCCTAATTGACAAAGGAAATGACGAAAAAGGGCTTGAGCGAACCAATGGGATAAGCTTACGTGCTCTAGCCGCGGAAGGCCAGCTGATATTTTTAGCTAATCGGTGCTTTCACAAGGTCACGCTCCTTTAAGAATGTGTTTAATACGCGCTACTATTATTGGACCTCTAGAATCTAGATGATATATAGGATAGATAATTCAATTATTTCAAATTTGAACTAAAAGAATTCTTTTCCTTCATGTCTTATTTTATAATGATGAAAAAAGACAGTTTTATAAATATTTATAATCCTTGGCCTGCTTTCTGAAATATTCTCTATAATGGATTTAAGTTCTGAATAAATACAAAATAAGGAGTTTTATTTGAATGTTACATATTTTAAGATTATTTTATGCAATACATTAAAAAATAACATACATAATAAGTATACAATTTTATTAATATAATTATATTTTTATTATCAGTGTATAAAATAAAAAAATTAAAAGAAATTCACATATTATAATATTTTATAAAACTAAATTTGAATTTTAAGATTTAAAATTTAAAATTAAAAAAAACAAATACAAAATAAAATCTTATATAACAAACTTCACTATCAATTATAACCATATATTACCTAACATAAAATTTAAAATTTAAGATTTATTGTTAAAATTTAAAGTTATAAGTTAAAACCTAAATCATTTAATGTACACCAATATATTAAATATTAATTCATATTCATATTCAAATTCAAATTCTTATATATCCCACGCTAATCTCAATATCTTAAGTCATATTTTAATCAATAATACTTAGAAAGGTAATTAAACCATGAATTGGGAGGGAGAAAAAGTTTTCATAAACCCTTTAGATTTAGGGTGGTTTAGGGTATTTATAAGTTAAACTTAAATTTTTATTTATATTTTCATAAAGCCTATATCTTAATCATAAAATTAAATCGTTTGTAAAAAAAATACTCGATGTTAGCATGGGATATTTTTTTTCTAGTTAAAAACACATATTTCGATAAATACTAAAACAGCAAAAATATTTAAATAAAAACCGAAAAAAATAAAATAGATAAAAGCTAAATTTGGAGAAAAAAATCAATGAAAAAGAAGTAGAATAAGCCCAAATTATCGAATTTTAAGCCCCCAAAGCCCATAATATTCACACAATTTTTAATTTCCCCTCTTCCGAAATAAAAATAATAAGAGTAAACTATACAAATAGTTATCATACTATGGTTTTAGTATCGATCTGACTATAATACTTTAAAAAGAATCAAATACATCGATAAATTATTAATTTAGTATTAAAATAGTTATCTACCGTTAAGGAAGTAACGGATTGATGACATGGCAGTTAAATATAAATGGAATAATTACACATTTAATTCCTATCGTTCAAACATTTTTTTAATTTAATCCTAATTTAATTATAATAAATAATATAATTATTAATTTAAGTAATGACACATGTCACTATTTTATTGAATGAATGACATTATTTAAATATTTTTAAGGAAAAATAAATATTTTACCCTTGCTCAAGCATGAGAGTTGAATCTAGGCACCAAGGCATGGAAGCCAATTCGTATAACCACTATGCTAAGCATAGTTTAATGATTCAAAACACTAAACATTTACTATACATTATTTTCTAAAATAAGTGTTTCTTTAATTTAAATATTATAATAAAAATCATAAATATTTAAATATTTAAAACACTAAAGAAATTTTTTAAGATTTGAATATTTTATTCAAATATACGAATATTTTTATTTAAATATTGAAAATTCAAATATTTTAACGAATATTTTTAAATTTAAATATTTTAATATTTATGATTTTTATTATAATATTTAAAATAAAAAAACACTTATTTCAGAAAGAATGTATAAGAAATGTTTAGTGTTTTGAAATAATATGTTGTGCTTAGCACATTGGTTATATAGACAGACTTCCATGCCTTGGTGCCCAGGTTCAACTTCCACGGCGAGCAAAGGTGAAATTATTTGATTTTCTTAAAAATATGTAAATAATGTCATCTAATAAGATAATGACATGTGTCATCACCTAAATTTATAATTATATTATTTTATTATAATTAAATTAGGATTAAATTAAAAAAAATATATGAATGATAGGGACTAAATGTGTAATTATTCTATTTATATTTAACTGTCACGTTATCAGTTCGTTATTCTTTTAAGGACAGATGGCCATTTTAATACCAAATTAATAGTTCAAAGTTAATTACTTTATGTCCTAATTAGTAATTACCTCAGATACTTAACCATAAACACAGTTGTTGAGTGGAGCCTGTCCGGGTGTGATTTATATATTAAATACCAAAAGCAGAAGTCATGTCAAAGATAGACCCCATGCATGCAACATGCTATCCAATCCGACGTCCAATTCTCCGACCATGGCTTCACGTCCGACAGATGCCAAAACAAAACTCAACAGCAGTCAGCAGCTGCTGTGTTGCCTCATGCCCGGTCCCTCCACCCCCATGCCTTATGCTAACACCGGTGTCTGTGTGGGAGCACGTGAAGTTCATGGAAAGCGGGCAGTGTGACACGTGAATTTTGGACAAAAAGGCAAAAACCCATTGGAACAAAAGGGTGAAGTATGAGTTTTTCCTTTCCACATGACAGGTTTCGAAATTATATGTCTTTTTTACGGTCGATTTGTTCTTATTTGGATAAAGACTGTTTATATGGAAATTACGGATAAAAATTATTAGTCAAGTGACAAAAAATATTTAAAGTGGTTTAATAAGATATTATGTTTAAAAAATATTTTATAATTATCTCATTTTACCCATAAACGAAATCAAGATTAAAAAAAACATATAAATTTTAAAAGATGATAGGACAAATTTATAATCATCTCCATCCACCATTCTCTTAATTCATATAAATAAGGAAGCATAGAGAAGTAAAACTTGGATTTATTGATACATGCAATAATTCATATATAAATAATATTAACATAAATTTTAAAATGTTTGACTGAATAGTTATTTTAATTTTAAATTAATTTAGTCTCGATATCTCATTTTAAGTTAGAATGAATCATCTTCGCATGAAAATTATTATTAACTTAAAGTAAATAACTTAAAACGAGTGATAAACTTATATGATAGTACGTGTTGACATGACAACGTCATATAAACAAAAATCTTGACTTTAATGTCACATATATCAAAAAATAAATTTATAAAATTATATAAAATTTTAAAATTAATTTTTGTTGTTGTGTCATTTTGTCAAGTATTTCAAAATGTTTACCGTTAGTTCACTAACAATTTTTATCCATAAAAAAACTATTTTGATCCGAAATGAAACATCAAAAAAAATATTATTCAAAAAATATGAATCATAATAAATATTTAAGCAAATGTTAGAGTATTTTATGATATCGTACGTGACAATAATGTATGGGCTTGTGATTATCATTTCTAATAATACCATATTTAGTATTTGAATTTGTCTGCTATTTAAAGTTATTGGATCTTAAAATATTATTAGACCAAAACATTTAATAACACAACTCATCATTCTTAGTTTATTCTCTACTTAAGTATATATTAATAACTCAATAACCTAATCCAATTTAATCGGTCTATTAAAATTTAGGCATAAAGATAATTTTCACCTTTAACGTTTATAGTTTTTGTTATTTTGACCCTTATTCTTTTTTGGGATAAATTTAGCCCTTAACTTATGTCTTTTTAACAAATAATTTATTTTTTAACTACCATGATAACTGAACCGTTAAAAATTTAATAATGATGACATGTCATATATATGTAATAATATATTTTAAATGACTTAACATCTAATATATCAAATACATACACGCGGAATATAATTTTATTTCAACCTAAAAATATAAAACAATTAAAATTCAAATAAAATATTAAAAATATTATTTTTATTTATTAAAAATTAATTAAATCCAAAACAAAAGGCTACTAAACATTCTCAACCTTAGTTATAGTAAAATCAAAATTTTATCTAAAAAGTATGAACATAATCCGAAAAGAAAGGGTTTTGTATAGTTTGTTACCGGTGAGTCAAAGATAAAAGATTTTGATAATAATCAATTAGATTTTTATTATTTTAGTTTAGAATTTAAGTATTTTAGTTTTAATCTAAATTGGAGTTTTAGGGTTTTATAAAGATATTTTAGTTAGGTTGAGAATATTTAGTAAATTTTTGTTTTTGATTTAATTAATTTTTAATATTTTATTTAAATTTTAATTGTTTTATATTTTATACTGGAATAAAATTATATTCTCTATATATGTATATATTTAATAGGTTAGACTATATGTCATTTAAAACATATTATCACATATATATATGACATGTTATTATTATTATTATTATTAAATTTTTAACGATTCAGTTTTCATGATAGTTAAAAAATGAGTTATTTGTTAAAAAATATAGATCAAGGGCTAAATTTATCTAAAAAAAAAATAGGGACCAAAATGACAAAAATTATAAACATTAAGGGTAAAAATTATCTTTACACCTAAAATTTATAATAAAATTTTCCAACCCTTTAAACATGGGTGGAACATAGAACTATAGAAGGGTTAAGGAGGTTAGGTTCTCGCCAATTATTTTTTATATGTTAAATAAAATTAAAAAAAGTAAAATATACATTTTTTTAAATAATTATTTTTATCCCATTAGTAAATTTTTTTTAAAACATATATTTTAATCTCTTTATAATAAATTTATTAACACTAATTATTATTATTTTCAATAGGTGTACCTACCAATTATTGATATATAGTGACTTCATTATTTTTTTTTTGTATTAACACATTCCTTCAATTTAATTTTTTATATATCAGATTATTATTTTTCTAATAATTAACATCATTATATAAAACCATATTCAGAAATAATTATTTTTACAAATTGGAGGCCTGGCTACTCAGCCCATCCAAGAAAAGAGCGGGCTTCATTTAAGTAATTGGGTCCTTTAATTTTATACTTAATTATTTTATCTACTAATTAATGATACGAGAATACTATTCTTTGAAATATAAATTTTAAAATATTCGATACATATATAAAATGTTAGAATCAAATCACTGCACCGAGTTATACAAAATACTCTAATAATAAATATACGAAACAAAAACAACACAAAACCATTTTAATTCTCATATTAAATTTATAATTATATAAATTAATTTTATTTTGATAATCAAAAATAACATTAAATTAATAATTTAAAGATTATTTAGATAATTTATTATTTTTTTATTGAGTCATATTAACTTTCTGTTAATATTGAATGATAATAAATGATCAAGTTAAGAAAAAATTATCCTCTAAGAACGTAAATAACTTTACTGATCGTTTTTTAAATCAATAACTAATTCTGTATTAAAAAATATATAATTAATCATCCAAATACTTAACTCTTAGATTAAAATGTCTAAATTTTAAGTCCGAGTTGAATGACACAAATTCACCCTCTTCACCCTGTTATTGTCCCTAGTCGCATCCTCAAAACGATTCAAAGATTTTAAAAGACTTATAAAATTATTTTATTGTGTTTATCTCAAACCTCACCGTTCATCCTTTTCAGTGACGAAGTCACATGGGGTGGAGTGGGACAATCGTCTCCCACCCCGAATTGTTTTTATACTTTCGTTCTCTTATTTAAATTTTAAAAATTAATTTTTTTATGAATTTATTCTTTACTTTTAAATATCTATGTTTTACTTCAAACCTTAAATCTTTTGATTTTCTTACAAATTTTTTTTACTGCATGTTCTAAAACCAAGGTTAAATATCCCATGTAGAAATCAAATCAAAGCTGGATGTTTTTATACACCGACCCCATGCACGATGAATCCTATCCAATTCCAACGTCCCCTTCTCCCAGCACGTCTTGATGTCCGACTGACACCAAAACAAAAGCTCCACAGCAGCTGCCTCGTGCCCGGTCCCTCCCTCCAACCCCCTTGCGTCATGCAGATATGTGTCTGAGACCAAAAACCCTTTGGTCACCACACCATGTTCATCAAAAAGCAGGCTGTGTGCCACGTGAATTCTTGACCAAAAAACCATTGAAATGATATGTTCTTTTTATGTGTCCTATTTCGATAAAATGATGTTTATAGTGGATGCGGCAACCAATGCCAATGACCCATTTCTTATCCCCACCACAAATATAATGAAATTACGTTTAGTTAGTGTCTGATAAGATGTGTAACACTATCGTATCTATATTTTAAGATATTCTTTTAATATAAAATTAATGTCTTAACTTTTCTCAGATATATTATTAATCGGTCATCTGTTACAATATATACATATATATTTTTTATATAAATAATACAACATATACAAGTAAAATATGAAACTTTTGATATCTACAATAGTTATTAAACTATATTTAGAGATAAATATTTTCACAAAATTGGAGGCCTAGCTACTCAGCCCATTCAAAACAATGCATGGCCTTCATTTAAGTCATTGGGTTTCTCTAATTATGTGGCTAATGATATTTCTTATTAGGCCAATAACCTACCGCTCTCCCATCACCACCAAGCCTTGAAGCACTCAAGTTTTATTCCATTTCGTGTACACATGGACATGATCTTCTTTAATTGGATGACTTGGAGATTTATATCAATAACACTAACTCCACTTGAAAATTCATCTGTCAATAAAATATATTTTTTTAAATCGAAGAAAAAGTCTATTAGCTATAGTTCAAACACAAGTTACGTAAGAAAAAAATATCCTTTTCGATATGGTCGCAGATAAAAGAGGAGACTCATCAAGAGTAATCAAATTGTGGCTTGAGTCGTCCTTTTTCTTTATTAACCTATTTGTCGAGAATTTTCTTCGTGAGAAATTTAAAAAATTATGTGATTCAACCCAATCTAGTAATAGTTGAACAAGCAAGTGAAAGCTCAAACGACATAAAAAGGGACATAAACAAATATATATATATATATATATTTCTTTATGTGTGTTTGGTCCACTTTTATTCTTCTTAACCACTTTTTATAAACAACTATATATATTCTCTTTTTATCAAAAATTGATCTTTGAATCTTTATACAGACTCGATTAAAACTGAAATGATATAAAGATTTAATAATATTTTTTAAACTAATGTCACATCCAAAATTTATAAAGTCAATACCACGTGAAAGGGGATTTAGATAAGGTTGTAGGACTAAGAAAATGTTGGATATCTTACACGCACACATCTTCTTCATCCGGTAGGTAGTCGCACTTTGTACATGTTTATATATATATAAAAAATGAAAGAAAATATCTTTACATTATTGTTGATGATCGAGAAAAGCACAATTATAGGAGCACTAAGCTCACTAATCCTTGCAGTTGCTCAATCCATGATGAATAAAATGTTCCAAACTTATTGGATGTAAAGTCTTACAATTACTAATCCTAGGTTGCTCAAGCCTACATATAAAATTCGATTGATATTTTGTGATACACGAAATAATATTTAAAACTTATTTATTTATCTTTTATCAGTTACAGTGGTATCTGTTTTAGAGTATATTCCCAATCATTGGACATTGATTGTTTAATTACTATATTGTGATACTGGTGTTTGAACTCGTAACCTTCAAGAACAATAAACCGTTCCCTTAAGCACTGAAACAAGATGTTTCGTGCAATCTATTTGATTTTTAGAAAGAAAAAAAAAACTTATTACTCCTCCTTACTTTCTTAAATGTCATGATTTTGTACTAAGCTTCGAAGACTCACTTTCCATTAAAAAATATTTTATAGATAGTTGCATGAACCAATATTAGTAGACTCTCAAATTTGTTTTATTGATAATTTTAGTTTTGCTTTATGAAAAAAATGTATGTACAACAAGCAAAATATAATGAAAAAAAGTTGGTAGGGTAATGCACGGCATATTGTATATTATTTAGTAAATCAAATATTTCCACTATCTTTTAATTTTAAGATTATAGAAATAGGTTGTAGTTTAGGATTCATGAGTTTAGATCGTAAAATTTACGGTTAGAATTTACAGGTTAGGGTATTATAGGGGCGGAATTAAAATTTTTTATAGAGGGATCAAAATATATATTTTAAAAATTTTATTGATTGGCAAAGACTAAGAAACGGTTTCTTTAAAATAAATTATATATTTTTTATTTTTATTTTATTTTATGTAGCATATAAAAACAACAATTGGCGGGATCGGACTCCAAACCACCTATGTTCCGTCCCTGGGGTATTATTGATAGGGATTTAGATTTTATAGCTTAAATATAATGGGTTGTATAATTTTTTTACACCGCTTGTGTAGCAAAATATAACCTTATTAAAATTCAAAATTTAAATTTATTGAATATGATCTTTAAAATTTTTCAAGGATCTAAGACCAAAATATTTACTAACTAAAGAAAACGCAGAAAAAAATCTTATGTCCCTAATCATCTCTTAATGCTTCACCTTTAAAAATCCTTAAAAATCAAATTTTAAATCATAACCCTAATTTTTATATCTTTAATCTTAAACTCTACACCTTAAAAAATATAGTTTACCCCTAGTTCTCTAAACCCTAACCACAACTCTTAATTTCCTAAACCCTAAACCCACTTTTTAAAAGTGGAGCGCCAATGAAGGCACAATAAAAGGACAAATGATTTGCACTCATAAATATATATATTGAACTAAAATCTTATACCTCTAATTATGCCTCTTTCTATACCCTATACTAAAAATAGTTAAAAATTAAAATTTAAACTCTAAACCTTAATTCTACTTCCTGAACTCTATATTGTACACCCTAAAAATACACTATACCTCAATTTCTTAAATTCTAATCATAAATCCTAATTTTAAACTGTATACCGTAAATCCACTTTTTAAAATGAAATATTAAAAGCGACATAACTAAAAACAGATAATTTTCATCCCTATTTTAATAATGAAAGCTTAAAATATCACAGATATGATGTTATAACGACCTTCTACTTGTGTAACACTATTACATTTCCAAATAATTAACTAGGGCAACATGTCAGTTGGATACACTTAGTGGAAGTGACATAAATATCGATTGATCTACACCTGAAACCACAATTAATAGCAGAAAAATCATGTTTAAGACAATTATTAAAAAGCATCTGTCTCGTGTCAAAAACTAGAACACAACTTGTTTGATGGTGTAGGAATCACATTGCACAAAATCCATGGAAGCAATATTTTTACTAAATATCACCTTTCTTGTCATCATTAATTGCTCATCATTGATTGTAGATGCTGAGGGCAAAACCCTTGGCTGAAAGATTGTTTGAAAGACAAGCACATAGTTGCAGATAAGATGTGTGACTGAACAGTTTCATTGGAAATGCCTGCAGAAGTGAAAGATGAGGGGTTTTATAAGCCTTTTAGCCAGTGAAAGGGTGAGGGCCAAACCTATAGTGTCGACTTTTCCGTGGCCATGAAACCATATGTAGCTAAAAATCTCTTTCTTTCTTCTCTGATAACTTCTTTAGACGCGTGTTCTATGCTTTAGCCATTAGTTTTCTTAGCCAATAGTACATATTTTCTGTCATGTATATATAAACCTGTTTGTTTCTCTGGATTTATTACTTTATCAGTCTTTCTTTTGAAGTTCCAAACAAAAACCCTAGAAAAATATAATTTTCTATTCAAAACCATCTTGTTTAGTACTTTCTTTCCCTACATGTCTGGTTAAAATCCTTCTTCTTGTGTTTTATTCGATTCAAGGTAAGTACTATTGACCGTAGTATGTGTGTTTTCTGAGTTTTTTCATATATTTCGATAGTCTGATATCTGTATCTGCTACAATAATCAAATGAATATATATTTTTGAACAATTACTACCTAGGAGGAGGGGAATGAAAATTTGTTCCTAATGTGTAATGAACTCCAACTTAAGGAGAGCGGAAGGTATTAACCGAGAGCTTTTAATCACCTGCTCTAGAGATTATTGATGGAATAAATGTATGTTACATTTCAAGAAAGTTTCCACATTCATTATTATTTTCCTTTTCTAGCTAGTGGATTACTAGTTTCTCTAGTGCTTATCTTCCAAGTGAGTTTTCATGATATATAATGATTGATTAGCAATTCAGCCAATGAAACAAATCTTAGGAACCAACTCAAAGACATAGAAGGCAACAACATAGACAATCCAAGAAAACATCTTAAAATTGTCTGATCAAAACTACAATATCACCACACGACAGTTTTCTTCCTCTAAAGATACAATTGAAAAAAAAAAATCAATGAAGAAAACTCCAATTCTACATAGAACAGATCTTCCATTTTACATACATACACACATACATACATATATATCACCAAGATTGTTCCTACAGTAACAAAGGAATAGTGTTCTAAGATGCTTAGAATTTATCTCATAATATACTACTTTTACCTTTAGTCATTAGTTTCCTCAAACTCCAATTCTATGAATTTGCAGAGTTGATTTGTGTGTGTTTTCTTCTTCTTGTAATTGCTCATGAGCTTGTCAATTATCTGCAAGGGAGATTAGGTGAATACACATAAATTCAAAGCTGATCTCTATCAGGTAATTAAAGGCTAATTCATAATCCCAATTAATGGAATCTGTATATGTAGGGCAGTAAAAGGTTAACTGACAGTTGTGGATGACTTTGAACCCTTACAACCATACAGGATAAGTAATGTAGCTCTGGAAATTAGTTGAAAAAAGGGGATGCATTTTTTTGTAAATTTCACTATTTTCATGAAACAATGAAAACAACTATGTAAGCTAACTGCAGACATAACCAAAACATACAAGAGGCAGCAAGGACAACCTACATTGATATGTACTACAAATATGCATGTAAGATTTGACAAATGTAGAGTAACATAAATAAGATTTGAAAGATTCAATTTCTTTTTGGTCTAAGATTATTGAACTATACGTAAATTCATTGTATGTATCAGTATCTGTTCATATCCATAAATAAGATTTCAAAAGCTTTTCATGAACATGTCTATAATTCATATAAATAGTAGTTCTTTAATTTGATTGAGTATGAATTATACTTACTCCTTATTGATTTGTCTGAGCAGGATTGAGAAGATACAGTGACTGCAATGGCTATTGAACCTCCATTTCTTGAGAAATACAAGGCAATCTTCCAGAGCTCTGCTAATGAAAAGGAGAAATCTAACATTGTTGATGTCTCGGAAGTACTCGAACTCCCTCTGATCGATCTTGATCATCTGAATCTCGGGCCATTCGAGAGGAAAAAATGCATTGAAAAGATGACTCGAGCTGCTACCGAATGGGGTTTCTTTCAAATTGTGAATCATGGGATTCCTGAGGAGCTCCTAACCAGGTTGAAGCAGGAACAAATCAAGGTATTTCAGCAGCCTTTTGACAAGAAATCTGAGGACAAGTTTTTGAATTTATCAACTCAAAGCTATCGTTGGGGGAACCCTCTTGCCACTAGCTTGAGCAACCTTTCATGGTCAGAAGCTTTGCATATAACTCTCAAAGATATTTCAAAAATGGATGAATACAATAAGCTCAGGTACCCTCTCTTTTTTAAATATATATTGCTATTACTTTATCTTATACTTTATTTATCCACCATAGCTGGACTTCATTGTCTTGACATGAAACATAACAAGGAACAACTTTTAGGCCATTGAACCAAAACGAAAACGACCAAAAAGTAGCACAGTTCAAAGATTGATTGTTACACACATCTAGAACTAGTCATTCAACTTTGAGTTTCCCCCAAAAAATTTCTTTCAATTGTACATTAATTCATGTAAGAACAAGCAATGGAATTCACTAATTTTGGCTTGTTTCTGCTGAGATATCATTTGAGGAACAATTACTGTTTTATAATTACAATCTTGTATCAGTTTAGTCTTTCTTTTTGCTGAAAGTTAGTATTCAAGAAAAATAATAACCCTGAACATGGAAGATAAAAAAGGGTACATTTGTTTCTAATTTAAAAAACATATGGAAACCCTAAAACTGCTATCATCATAGAGAAGTAGAGCACTTAATCTCAATTTAGACCTATTAACATATAGTTAGTTCTTGATTGCAGTTAGCTTATCACCATAGTACAGTAGGTTTAAGTAGATGAATAGAATCATATAGTTTAGATGGTAAGAGACAGAAAGATACCTAAAATATCATCTCCATTCCCCATCTAATCAATGCTGCACATTACACTCTCAAAACCTTATCTTAGTCCTACACGTATGTTGTACCTAGTCTGCTTCGTATGCCTGGCCTTACGCCACCCCTACCCCCCAAACATGTCGACGGCCCTACCGTGAAGGTATACTTATCACACTAGAGATCAAATGCCACCCGCCCATGGCCCCCTCACAGTCGGCAGCTATGTCTGGCCACCATCCTCATATACTTAATTTTGTCCTATCAGATTAATGGTACGATTATTCAAGACCCCGTTTTTTTGGCCAGGTCCACCATTGAAGAGTTTGTAGAAAAAGCTAATGTTTTGGCACAGAGATTAGCTGAACATTTAGCAGAAAGTTTAGGTATCAAAGTGAGTTATTTCAGAGACAACTGCTCGGCAAGCTCAAGCTCTCTTCGAATGAACCGATACCCTCCGTGTCCGTATTCCTCCACGATGTTCGGAATCATCCCTCACACAGATACTGATCTCCTAACCATTGTGTCACAAGATCATGTGGGGGGATTGCAGTTGGAGAGAAATGGAAGATGGGTTAGTGTGAAACCAAATCCTAAAGCCCTAGTTGTCAACATCGGTGACTTTTATCAGGTAATTAACATGTACTGTACCTTTTTTGATGTGATATATCAATGGAAGTGGTGTTGAAATTGTGGAGATTTTTAATAGGCATTGAGCAATGGGGTGTACAAGAGCATAAGACACCGAGTTATTGCCAACCAAGAGCGTGAAAGGTACTCAGCGGCATACTTCTACTGCCCCACATACGAAACAGTGATAGAAAGCTGCAGCAAGCCAAGTTTGTACAGGAAATTTAGTTTCAAGGAGTACAGAGAGCAAATCCAGAAGGATGTAAAAGCTACTGGGGACAAAGTAGGGCTCTCTCGATTTCTTTTGTGAATTAGGAACTTTAAAATAAAATCAAATAGAGAATATAGTTATTATTATCGTTCATGAACTTGCTTTTGTAAGGTGCTGCCATGACAGCTTAGCTATGCCATGGCAGACTGCAGTGATGAGTCTTAAGGCTAGGGTTCAAGTTTGTACTGTACCTCTTGACTCTGTGAGTGACGCTTTCTAAAATAATTGTACTTCTTAAGTGTATTCTAGACTTCAAGTACTGTCGATTTGGCTGTTGTTGCTTTAACATTTTCTGCAACAAGAATATATAAAAAAGCATATGCTTTTTTATGGATGGTGAAATAAATTGTTTTTTTAGTGTTTTTTACTTATTACCATGAATCCCATTTTTATGGTCGATTGAGTTGAATTATAAACTTTTGAAAGATGAAAATATAATAATATTATTATTGTTCTAATTTAAAATTATATAATTTTTAGAAAAATATTTGATACATACGGTAGAAATTAAAAGTTTAGACAAGTATATTAATTTTAGAGTTCAAGGGAAATTTTAAGATTCAGATGTATGATTTAGATTTTAATATTTAAAATTTAGGGTTTTAAGGATTTAGAGTTTAAAATTATGATATTTTGATATACAATCTTTTATATTCAAACTAAAAAAATCTAAATCTGAACCCTAAATTTTTATATTCTAAACTTAGTTTGATATACAAGTTGTGTAAAAAAATTTACACAGCCTTTTACGGTAAACTATAAAATCTGAAATCTAATCTCTAGGCCTAATCTTTCATATTAAAATATTTATCATAATATAGGTTTTAATATGTATGATTTAGCTTTTAGGATTTAAAATTTAAGATTTAAAATTTATGGTAAGATTGTAGGGTTTAATTTTTTAGAGTTGAAAATAAAAATAACACAAAAAGACATGATTTTTGTTCACATCCAAATACCTCGTACTTTGTGCAAAAAATCATTACAAGATTGAATTTAGAAATTACACTTATTCGTATCAATTAAACGTTTTAAATAGTTAATTATTCGATTTAATATGATATAAAAACTCTCGAATTCAAATATCGAAAACATTCGAGGATTATTCGATCTTAGAGTAAGATCACTCCACAAGGTCCCTTTGAAGTTGGTTGGATATGGACAAAAGCTCTCTCCAAGGAGTTTGGCCAATTTGCCAGCATGCCCCATCAACACGGTGCTTGTGCTCTGTGGCTATGTTTATGTTGGGAAACATCCTAATTCTGAGTCACATGCCAGACCCTAACCAAACCAACAATAATGTTGGAGGCCATGCCCTTGCCTACTCTCGCAGCGCATGCTCCCCCTTCACCCCCTTGGGGTCGGTGTTCTTGCCTGGTGTTATTCGGACACAACCCTACACTTATGACTTATCCTAAACCAGATTTACTCTTTAGAATCTAAAATCTAAATTCTTAACCTTAAATTTTAAATTTTTATCTTACAATCTAAACTGATAAATATTAAACCTAAATTAAATCTATGACTCTTAAAACAGAAAAAATCGAATAGTTTTAAAACTACACTGTGAATCTCATAACTTTTCATTTTGGTTTGTATCGTACATAGGATAAATTATATCATGGGTCAATCCCACCATGTTAACCATGAGACTAACCAATAAAAATTGTCCACCTTATTATTTTTTTAATTTTCCAAGTGAAGATTCACTTGAGAAAAAATTATGACATAAAAAAATTGATAAAGTTGACAGTTTTTATTGGTTGGTCCCATGGATAGGTAGTGGGACTGACCCATGGACAGTTGGTGAGACTGATCCATGATATAATTTTTCTGTACATAGAGATGCTTAACGAGTCAAACACAAATTTAATGAGATTAACGAGCAATAACTCGAATCAAATAATCTTTAATAAATATAAATCGAACAATGCTTAACTCGCTCGATAAACAATCTTAATCGTACGCGGTTGTTACTATAAAGCTTCCCTGTGGTACGTACAACTCGTATCCTGTTGATGCCGACGAAGAGTCCACAACCCAACGCGAGAGCAGTCTGTAGTGGTTGAAGGCTTTTTATATAGTAATTCTTGTCCATTAGTTGCCGACTAAGAAGTTGTAAAAAGTTGTCGACAAGCCCCATTCGTTGTCACGTGGGACACAAACAAACAAAATTAAAAAGAAAAAGAAAAATTCCGATCTTATCAAAGTTTCTGGGAGGAACACAGAAAAACACGTGCTATTTGAATTTTTCAAATTTTATTCGGTTTAGTTTTGATTTTTTTAACTTTTTGTGATGATCTTATGATAATTATAGAATAATATTTCTATAATATTTTAATTTTTAATAATATATACACTATATTCTTTTGGTGGTTTTATTGGATTTTATTTTCTACTTTGTTAGAAACTTCACATCGCTAATTTGGTTATATACATACATAATAATCATGAACAATTTAATAGTTACTAAAATCATGGAAATTTAAAATTTTCTGACACTCAAAAAATAAAAGTTATATCATAGTCTTGATTTATTACGTCATTCATGGTTTTATCCAATTATAATCATCCACTTTATTTTATTTTTAAATCATTTTTTTCAATCAACAAATCTTTATTCATTTTTTATGTCATTTAAAAATATATAATTTTTAAAAATTAGATTAATGACATGGATGATTAGTGATAAAATGAATAATTTTTATTGATTAGGGATCATAATTAATATTGTGAGTCGGACCCATGATATAATCTCTCAAATGAGTAAAATAAAATCGTATATTTATTTTAAAATTTTAATTTAATAAATAACAATATGTGGAGCAACCATGTGTCCAATCCTTAGACTTGAGGGTTTTAATTTTGTTCACCCAAGAAATTTTACTCTTAAAAAGGATAGAGTTAGAATTTATAGATAAATTTTATGATTTTTGGTTTATAATTTTATTTTAAGACACAGAATTTAGAAATTTAGGTTTAATAATTTAAAATTTAGTTTTAGTTTTTTTTTATTGTGGTTATAACGGTTTAAAAATTAGGGTTGAACGTATTTTTTATTTTAGGATTTGAAAGATTTATTTATAGATAGTTTAGATATTATATATATAAATATTTATTATTTATATAAATTATAATAAATTATTACTTGTAAGGAATACAAAATTTAATATACTAAATTATGATGTGATAAAAAATTAAACAAAAAATATATGATAAAAATACGCGAATATAAATATCTTTACTTTTATAGAAAATTGATTTGAGGCACGAATTATCAAAAATGGATTTCTTATCTTCTGGAAGGGCCCAGCCCATTAATAAATTCAAAGAATTCTTTATTTATTGCTTAATTCGTTGAGCCCATCAAAATATTCAGAATAGCCCAATTAGCTGTCCATTCAAAGTAGAATTATATATATATATAATAATAATAATAATTAAAATTTTAAATCATTTTATATTTTTAAATGCGTAAATTGTTTTGAATTTATTTAAATTTTATGCATGACCTAGTAATTTTATTTAAATTTTAAGAAATAGTACAACATTTTCCAAGTACTTGCGCAAGATTATATAAATTATCTATTATTTTCATTCAATTTATTAAGTATTAATAAAATACAAATAAAAGCAACAACAATTAAGTATTATCCATTTTTTCCTAATATTTGACTTCGAAAATAAGAAAGATTTATAACTCGTTTACATTTTCTAATTCCTCATTTTATAAAATAAAATATTCATACCTTAAAATAAAATAAAATTATTAATTAATTGTTGGAATTAAATCAACCGGATAATAGTTTTTTATAGAGAAAATTGATTGTATAAGTAAAATAAGTTGCTATTAAATTTTAAAGTTTAAGAGTAGATTTATTTATGAGTTTATATTAAATAATTAGTTTAGTGTATACGAAAAATACAATTAATTTGGTTTTAAAATTCGTGAATTATATTAATTTAATAATTTGATTATATTAATCGTTAACATGTTAATATGATAGTTGATGTTAACATGGCAGTCAATGCTTGAATGATGATATGATAAAAAAAAATAATATCTGATAATTTATACTTTATAATTAATATTTATAGATTTTTTTTTAATTTAAATTTTCACTTATTTGTTTTCAAATTTTTAATATTTGTATCTTTTAAATATGAAAACGATCTTTTTTATTTTATTTTCTCATTCATAAAGAGTTATTATAGTTGGTATTATTTAATACATGGTACTTAAAACTTCCTTTATTATTTTATAAGAAAAAGCTAGGAAAAAGCAAAGAAATATTTCTTTATGACTTTATGGTAGCCAACATCTCCTTTATCCCTTAAATTCCCACCATTTCCTTCCTCTAAACTGATAAACACCCTCTGCAACAAAAACCACTCATCAGTCACCGGAAAAACATGCCGGATTCCGGCGGAGGATGTTGTCGGTGTTGTTGTAGTTTCATTTTCACTTTGGGTCTAACAGCACTGTTCATGTGGTTAAGTCTACGTACTTCAAACCCCAAATGTTCCATTGAAAAATTCTACTTGCCTTCACTCAACAAAACCCTAAACCAGACAACCGATGCTACCTTAAACCTCACGTTAAATCTAGACAACCCAAACAAAGACAAAGGGATCAAGTATGATGCCGTGAATGTCACGGTTTTCGATTCTCCGAACAGAACCCATGTCATAGGCAACGTTTTGGTGCCGGCGTTTTACCAGGGTCACAAAAAGAAGGCTAAAAAGTATGGTACCGGGACGGCTAACTCGACGGTGGCTTTGCGGGCAGTTTCCGACAACGGAACAGGGTTTTTCCGGGTGGATATGTCGACGGCGGTGAAGTTTAAGATCATGTTTTGGTATACAAAGAAGCATAGGATTAGTGTAGGAGCGGATGTCATGGTCAACGCTAGTGGTAGTATTACGGTTACTAAAAAAGGGATCAGGCTCAAGTCTATGGCACCAAGGATGGGCGGGTTTTGTTTAGTGATAGGAGCTTTGGTGAATCTTTTGGTGTTCAGTTTGCTTAATTTTTGGTAAGTTCTGTCGTTTTTTTTTAGTTCGATTCATGTCCGTTTTACGATCTATTTGTTCCTGTTTTATCGGAATGTTTTTTAGCATCTTGTCTATGGCAACAAGTAGTGATTCTTTAATTTTCTTGGCAATGGAAATTGGAAGCTATTGATTTTCTGTTTCTGATAACAAGAGATTTGCTGAGTCTTGTTCTGCAATGAGTGGTTCATATTCATATTTGCTGCAATTTTTCCCACTAGACCCACTTGAAATGGTGTTTTCTATTTATTTGTTTTGAGGTTGCCTAATTTCCAGGATATTTCCTAGGTTTTTGCTTAGAAAATGAGAGATTTTATGTGAAGTTTCCTTGTAACTTTGCTTGGTTGGATGGCTTTGTTAGGTGTGTTTTTTTCCTGCTATAAAAAAGACTTTAATTTACCTGACCAAAGTTCAGGACATGTTGACCAAGACTGTAAAAATGGAATCCAATATTTCTGGTCTTTAAATATAGTAAACTTAATTTGACTTAAAAGTAGTAGTATTAAATTTAACTTGCTGGGTTAAACTTCAAACTCTAACTCGAAGTAGATTATTTGAGTTTAGTTGGTCTTGTAATTTAATTCAGCTTAAAGTGAACAATTTTATTATAGTTTAATTTCTTTTATAAAAGATAAAACTTTCTTAGAATCCTTTTTATAACTAACACTACAATGAAATTTAATATAAAAAAAATTAAAATTAAATTAATTCAAATAACTCAAAAATATTCTTATTATACAAACACAAAAATATTCCGAGCTTATTCTTGAACTTTTTGAGCCAAGGAATCAACTCGACTTTTTAAGTTCTCGAGTCGAGTCCAACTTACTCAAACTGAGGTTTAATCGAATTTTGACCAAATCAAACTCAAGTAACTTAAAAGCTGACCAGGCTCATCATCACTTGTTCCACAACTTCTTTTCCATTCACGATAGTAGCAACCGCGTCGGATTTCAATATAGATTGATCATCGGGGCAAAAGCTAAGCTCTTTGCCTATCTACTATGTGTAAGTAATAAACGAGCATAAACGCAGCGAAAAAGGATCAGAATAAATACCTACAACCATTGTCAAAATCTTATGCAAATGAGACGTGGTTGCACCACCGTCGAGCTCGTCGGACCACCACGGTAACACCTCGAACCACCATAAAAATAAAGAACTCGGCCACAAAAATAATTAGAACCGCCAAGATCTTCTAAGCACTCAAAAGCTCACTAGATGGAATATGTGATTTTTGTGTTTTTGATGCTTAGGGACCTTAGGCTCAATTGGTATTTATAAGGATTCATCCATCATGAACCACCAACCAAATAGACAAAAATACCCCTGAAACTATCCGTCACTGTCCCTTAACCGGCCACAACCACCCACACGTTCTCCTCCTCAACCATGCAAATGGATTGTGGATTGAAGAAACGTGAATTGTGGATATGGAAATGTGGGACAACTATAATGGAACCGAATCAGTTCCTACACTATGTGCATTGGTAGGCCCATGAAACACAAATTTGTATATTTCAGAAGCCGAGTTGCAGATGCATGAAGCTCAGATGCCAATGTGAGCAAAAGTGGAGGTATCACTCTTGATTAGGAATTAACCCCTGTAATGGAAAGTCCAGATATGGCATTTTTTAAAGATTTTATCTTTATGTTCATGTATATGAATATCTCTCCATATAAACTTTCAATCAATGGTGAAGAATAGCATTAAATATTTGATATTTTTGGTTCATAGTATCATTTTGAAAGAATGCTAAACCGAATTCATTAACTCTTATCCTCTGGTTACAGGATTCCAACTGTATATGGCAATAGCAATGGATTCCATCTGCATCAGAAGTACAGGCTGCCTGAAAATGCCCGGCTTTCATGTAGAACCAGCTCTGGCTCTCTTGCCACCATGACCGAAACCGGTGCTGCACTTGCTGCACTTCACTCCAACGTCGAAGAAACTAGTTCGAATTGTCCTAATATGCCTCTATAGAGATGGGAGAATGTAATCAGAGGCATACCTGAATTTGTGGATATCTATGTTAGGTTTCTCATATGTTAGAACTTTGTAAATAACAGACCAATACTTAGTTGTGATCTGTACTGTGTTGTGTTTTTATAAAAGAATGAGATGATAGCAACATATAAGTAACAGGTTTCTTTCACCTTTTCACCCTATTCTTTTGACAGCAGTAAACAGTAATTCCTGGAATAAGTATTCTTGTTTCAGCAACTTGATTTTACCTTTTAGCTTAGCAAAAGAAGTGTATTCTAAGCAATGCCATGTTTGCACCAAAATGGGGGTTTTCATGCATTAACCAACGACTGCAGAAACAAGAAACCGGGTGCCTCTGAATATGGTATGCTACTGACTCCATAGATGTTGAAAAACCAGACAAAAACTTGAAATTTCTATGACAAAGGCAGCCAACTTCCATGTACCAAAGTTGCAGAAGCACTGTAATATGACATCTTGACACATAAGTAATAATGTTTATATATATATATTAACATGTTTATGTATTAAATTGTATGGTATGTTATAATGTGTATGGTCAAATTGTCATGATTTCATATGATTGTTTTGCAAGGTAAATAGGTGTTCTAATGAAAGTGTTGTATACAGTACAAAAAAATGGAGTAGATGTTGCTGAGTTTTCATTACAACAACCAAAGCCCCTTTGATTCAAACCCCCAGTTGCAAGAGACTGTCATTTTCCATTGAGAAATTCTGTATTGTCAAACTCCGATTTTTTAGGGATAAAGCAACTTTTAGTCCCTGAAGTTTGAAATTTTCCCAATTTAGTCCATGAACCTTTTTTCCTCCTCATTAATCCTTGTACTTGGATTTTTGTCATCTTGATGATGTGATGAGAGTGTGTAGCGTCATCAAGAGGAATAAAAATGGGAAAAGTTATTAAGTTCAGGGACTTCTGTACCAAAAAAGTTCATGGACCAAGATTGAAAAAATTATTGAATTCAGGGGCTAAAAGTTGTTTTTATCTCTTTTTTTCAATTTGATTTATCTACGAACGTGATAAACATAAACCTTCATGTGGAGGCAAAGCTAAGTAGCACCAAACAAAGATTTTCAAATTTTTTATGAAGTTTCCATTTCTGATGATCTCTCAAGTCTCAACTTCCCTACTTGTAAACCAAGCCAAACCTCCAAGCCTCAACAAGAACAAAGTCCCATGTCTTTTTCTCCTTAACAACCAATCCTTCTTCTCAATCTATATATATTTATGTATGTATGTATGTATATAGCCTCTATGCTAAGCAAGGTTAGGTGAATGACAGCTACAATTTAAATCCCTTCCCTTTTTTTACTCCATTCCCTTACTTTGCCTTTTCATCCTCTTCTTCTTCTTCTGCAACTCCATCTCCATACCATTACTCAGATGAACAGTTAGAGGATCATCCCACTGGGGTTTTTGTTTTGTTTTGTTGGTGTTTTGGTCTCCTTTTTAAGACAAAACAAGAGAGTAAACATGCAGCTTTATATCTCCCCTAGTTTGAGACATGTAACAGTGCTTCCTGGGAAAGGTGTTAGAGAGTTCATCAAAGTGAAAGTTGGTTCCAGGAGGGTTTCGTATCGGATGCTTTTCTATTCGCTTCTCTTCGTCACGTTCCTTCTTCGGTTTGTCTTCGTTTTGTCGACTATTGACAGCATTGATGGAGATCATTCCAAGTGTTCCACCATTGGTAAGAGTTCATGGAGAATGTAATAACATGTTTTTACAAGATTTTGAGAAGTTTTGCATAATGCATCAACAAAGCAATTCAAATTCCAATGTTGCAGATATCAGATAAAAAACTGGAAAAAACATAGAGGATAATGTTAGATTTGATGATTATCCATAGTCATAGAGAGGAAAAATATTCAGATGGAGAATCTTAGTTGATAATAAACGAAGTTATCTATATGTATGTGTATGTAACTATGTATGCATGTATGTTCATTTCCCAATGATCACTATTAGCATGTGAAAATGCTTAAAAAATATTTTTTCCTGTATATGGTCGGTTGATTAACAGTCTTGATTTTGGCACCAATTGCATAAAAAGACAACTTCAGATAGAAAAAGAGAATGATAAAAAGCTGTAATAATGATAATTTTTATCTGGTTTTTCTTTAATTAATTACTATTTTCTTGTGTTTATGGTAGGTTGCTTGGGGAAAAGGCTAGGACCAAGGATCTTGGGAAGAAGGATTGAATCAAATGTAAATTCCTAAACTCATTCTAATATTTAACAAATTATTTCATTGAATATTTGCTTCTTATTTTCTTAAAATAGTTATTTAATTTTTTAAGTAATGAAAATTGAAATAGGTCCCTGAGGTGATGTACCAAATCCTAGATGAACCTGTAAGCAAAGATGAAGTACAAGGAAAAACTGATGTTCCTCAGACATTACAAGAGTTCATGTCTGAAATGAAACAAAGCAGATTAGATGCAAAAACATTTGCTCTAAGGCTCAGGGAGATGGTATTCACTTCAATTGTTCTGTTTTTCTCCCCTTCACATTTTTCATATAAGAGATCATTGGAGCTAATGGACATTGGTTGTTTCCAGATAGTTCTACTTGAACAAAGAACCAGAACAGCCAAAATCCAAGAATATTTGTACCGTCACGTAGCATCGAGCAGCATTCCAAAACAGCTTCATTGCTTAGCACTAAAGCTAGCCGACGAACACTCGAACAATGCAGCCGCTCGCCTCCAACTCCCTTCAGCCGAACTAGTCCCAGCCCTTGTTGATAACTCTTACTTCCACTTTGTCCTTGCCTCGGATAATGTGCTTGCAGCCTCAGTTGTGGCAAAATCGCTTGTTAAAAATGCGTTACGCCCCGAAAAATTCGTGCTACACATTATAACCGATAGGAAAACTTACTCTCCCATGCAGGCCTGGTTTTCATTGCATCCTTTAGATCCTGCTATAATTGAGGTTAAGGCTTTGCATCAATTCGATTGGCTCTCAAAAGGGAAGATACCTGTTTTGGAAGCAATGGAAAAAGATCAAAGAGTAAGGTCACAGTTCAGAGGGGGGTCGTCTGCAATTGTAGCGAATAATACCGAGAAGCCTCAAGTTATCGCGGCAAAACTACAGGCTTTGAGTCCTAAGTACAACTCCTTGATGAATCACATTCGGATACATTTACCGGAGGTAATATATAACTACATTTTGTTAGTTTAAGTAGATGAAAAGGGAAGATATAGTCCAAACAGTAATGGCCTTTCCCGATTCTTTTTTGCAGTTGTTTCCGAGCCTTAACAAGGTAGTGTTCCTAGACGACGACATCGTGATTCAAACTGATCTTTCGCCTCTATGGGATATCGATATGGATGGAAAAGTTAATGGAGCAGTGGAGACATGTAGGGGCGAAGATTCGTTCGTCATGTCGAAGCGGTTCAAGAGCTATCTCAACTTCTCCCACCCTTTGATTGCACAGAATTTCAATGCTAATGAATGTGCATGGGCATATGGCATGAACATATTCGACCTCGAGGCTTGGAGGAAAACAAATATTAGCCTCACATACTACCACTGGCTTGAAGAGGTAACACACACACACACACACACACATATATATATATATGCTTCGATTTTAGTATGCTGATTAATTCGAATTTTTCATGCAGAACTTCAAATCAGACCTCAGTTTGTGGCAACTAGGAACATTACCCCCTGGTCTAATTGCATTCTATGGGCACGTCCATGTGATAGATCCATTTTGGCACATGTTAGGATTGGGGTACCAAGATAATACAAGTTTAGCCGATGCCGAATCAGCCGGTGTCATCCATTTCAACGGCAGAGCGAAGCCTTGGCTCGATATAGCCTTCCCTCACCTTCGACCGTTGTGGGCTAAATACATCGATTTCTCGGATAAATTCATCAAGGGGTGTCACATTAGAGCTTCTTAACAAAGGACTTTTTGAGAGTATAGTGAGTTTACCATAATGATGATAAAACATATATACAATGTATGTATATGAGAAACATATAAGTGGAGAGAGTTCTTTGCAAATCCAAGGCCTTCAATTACAGATTCCGAAAATCATAAACAACAGGCTTCTGGTTTTTTCCGCTCAGCTGCTCTTCCCTTATGATGATTTCTCCTTTTTCTCTTTGTATTTATTTGTTTTTCAAAATCATAAAAAGATGCAAAAATCTGACTCTTGATTCTTAATGAAGAGCCCCAGATTGAAATCTTGCAAATATACTGATGTAAGTAACGATTTCGGATTCGAAAAGTCATGGTTAAAGAACCGGTTGGTAAGCTATAAACATCAAGTTCAGGGATTCAACCATCAAACGCCAACTAGTATAATAGCTTGCTGCCTTTCTGAGCTACAAGGCAACTTCAACTACTTGATATGTCCATTTGACAATATTATATATATTATATATCAATTCATAAAATAACAAAAAGGAAAAATGACATATCAGCAGTGGAAATGTTCAACAGATTGGAAAATTTTCAAGTAAACTTACTTTTTTTCCAGTAACATTAGAGACCAAATCTCTCAAGAACTTTACCGATTTGGTAATAGGTGAATTGATAGCCATCAAGTTATACAACACATCCTCGACTTCCTCGATCCCTGGTCGCAATTTGAACCTCGAAACCACCTTCAATTCACCATCTTCTTCAACAAGAACTGCCCATTGCTCCCCACTCAAAACCCCATCACTAACGCACTTGAAAACCATTCCTTTCCTTCTACTCAAAACACCTCTAACTTCTAGTCCCATAAATGAATAAATCACTTCCAAAGATCCCACAAATCCTTTCAGATCACCAAAGCCACTCTCTTGTTCAGAACCCCATTTAGGATTAAAAATCACCACTGGCTTTGGATAAAAGCTGTCAGATATTGCTTTTATAAGAGCAAGCTCAGATGGCTCAGGAGCCAAAAAGACTGCAACATCAGCAGGAGTCGAAATTCTGTTACTTTTGTTAATTAAAGGTAAGTCAATGTGTTCGATATGGCTCAATGAACATGATTCAAAACCTCTTATTCCGGCTTCTTTTAAACGAGCATCAGGCCAGAGAATTAAAATCTCGGCTAACGAGCCTTTCCTTTTGAGTAACATGTCTTTGAAGATGTCGAGAGAATTGAGGTAGAGACGATGGAGAGTCATCAGGAGTGGGATTTTGACTTGAAACCGGGGTTGTTTTAACTTCTTGAGCTTGCCTACTAGCTTGGGATTATTGAGAGGCTTCTCTTAGCAGGTAGAAAGACTTGTTTTGGCTTGGAGGATTGCAACTTCTCTAGAAGAGGGTGGTGTTGGAGAGGAAACAAGGGATGATTGTATTGATAGAGAGAGGGGAATTTGTGTTTCTAGGAGACATTTGGGTTGATGAAAAAGAGACGGCAATGGTGATTTTGGTTCTTGGGGAAGAATCGTGTCTGGTTTTGAGAGGTTTGAAGATGTAGTTTGAGAAAATTGGAAGCCATGTAAAGATGCTTTGGCCAAGTATTGAACTGATGATTTTTGAAAAGAAAAAGTAGAAAGATGTCTTAAAGGATAAGGTGACTTGGCATTTTGCAGCCTTACAATAAAGAAAAAAAGAGAACCAAAAGTTATCGATAAGTGAAATTTCAGAACAGATGATAATAACACCCCACAATTGGATCAACTGGCAAAAATCGTTCCAGCTTAACCAATAAATAAGAATGAAACTGTTTAACCAAACTGTTTATCTTAACCTAGAACAGAAAGAGAAACAAAGGTTGCCAGATGAAATTATTATAAATTTACATGTAATTACCAGCACCAAATCATAGTTGTACATTTGCAGACAGTCTCCCAACAAAACCAGTTAGAATTTCAGTGAAAACTAAAACAACCCAGAACAATGACATAACTATTATACCCTTGTTTGCATCAAAATGCAAACCCTAATCATTGTTGGTTGCCAGCTTAGGCAACAGGGGGGCGGAGGACATGGTCCTGTGAGGTATCAACTGCTGCAGGTGGCATGAATTGCCACATTGCGACTCCAGGATAACTAATGAATGGAACCAACTTGTTCCCAGGAGCTTGACCTGGGGCTGCCGTAAATGCAGTAGCGATTGCCGGTGGAATGAAGCTAGGTTGTGCATTCATTGCTTTGAGTTGCTGCTCCAACCTTTCCTTCTCCGCCTTCAGCCTCTGCTTCTCGTCACGAAGCTCATTCTTTTCAGTCTAAAAATAAGAAATGCAGTTTAATATGATGTGATGATTATATTTAGATGCTTGTTTAATTATTTTTGAGACACCGACTATTTCACCCAAAAATAGACCCTCAAACCAGCCTCACCTTCAACTCTTTAATCCTCTCCTGGAGACTTGAATTTGAATCCTTCAATTTCTGGGCTTCACCTCGTAACTGGGTCACCATTCGGACAGCATCAATCAAAATAGCAGACTTATCAGTTTTGGGAGGCCTTCCAGGTTCCAGAATAGAACCCAGCTCCATAAACCTGTTATGTACACAATGTTGAACATTCATGCTTGGAAGAGAGAGCAAAGGAAAAGGAAGAGAAGAGAGTTCCAAGTACTTGTCATTTAGCCTATCTCTACGCAACTTTTCCCTACATGCTTTGGAGCTAGATGCATTGCATGATTCAGATCTAACCCTGCAACATAAGCGGAATAGGAGATAAGATCATAAGATTTCTCTGATGTCACACTTAAGTCAGTTCTGTTCTATAATTGAAAGAATTGTAGATTAGAGACAATTATGTAAAAAATAAAGCAAAACGGAATATTCACGAAGATTCTCCATCTAAGTCATCTTGATCTTATTGAAGGACATGAGTTGCTGCATACTTGAGAAACTATATTATGTTGCAGCTAAGGGTGCTCAACGAGTTGAGCAGCTCGTGAGTTGCTCGAACTCGATTCAGTCAAAACTCGATAAATACTCGACTCGGATTAGCTCGCTCGAACTCAAACTCGATACCTTAACGAGTTGAATCGAGCAAAGTCTAACTTGACTCAATAAGTTCGCGAGAAGCTCGTTAATTTTTTAAAATATTTTTTAGTAATTACTTTAAAATAATTTTATTCAAAAAATAACTTTAAATAATAATTATTAATGTGTGAATTGTTATTTTAATTTTAATATGCTAGTTTAGTGTATTTATGGAATGTTACTTTTGAATTTAGACTTTAAAAATATTTTATACAATCTTTTTGATATTTTTTGTTATATTTGTTAATTTAAATTAATATTAAGCATCATATGGTATTATTAAATTTTACTTTTAATAAAAATAAGGTAAATTTTTAAATGAGCTTAACGAGCAACGAGTTGAATTGAGCAATAAAATATTTTAGCGAACTGAGTCAAGCACAATTTTAACGAGCTTAACGAGCAACGAGTCGAGCAATAAAATTTTTTAACGAGAACGAGTCGAGCAATGTCCAACTTGTGATCGACTCGCTCGATAAGCACCCCTAGTTGCAGCAATTAAACGCTAAGACAAATAAAAATGCTTTACATGCTCAAAAGTAAACTCCCCTAGATATAATTCTTTTTGTTTATTCAATATCTCATGGCCTGAAGTTAGAATATTTCTGCAATCTTCACTATTCCTCCAATAAAAACATTCTAAGCCCCACAACACAGAAGTGTCCACCTATTAAACCAGTTCTAAAAGGTTCTCTAAACGCACATATGAAGGTATAAGTGGGAAAGTGGAACAGGCAATATATATAATCTTTTTTCATATACCATATCATATAGAGCATGAAAAGACAGAGCATTACCTCTTCTTCGAACCAGATTCCTTTAGACCATCTGAATCTCCAAATGAGCCATCAATTTCCACACTATGAACAGATCAAAATGTATGATAAGAAAAATTTAAAAAGGAAAAGGAAACCAACAAAATATCAAAGTGAGAAGGAACAAGACAGTATTAGAACCCCCCACCACACACACAAAAAAAGAAAACAAGAGGATCTACCTTGCCAAGAAAATACAACAGGAGTGCCAAGGTTAAACGAAAACAAACAAAGAATTGGAAGATCTACACAGGAATGAAAGTTATAAATGTGCCACAATCAAAATCCCCAAAACACATAAAGACCACGAAGGATACATCTGCTTATGAAAAAATTGATTCCAGAACAGAGGTTTCTCTTTCATTCAAAAGTTCAACGTTGGAGGATAAAGCACCAAACACAGGGGCACACAGGAGTGTGGACCATTGACCAAGGACCTTAATCAGGCTCCTGCTAAGTGCTAACCTTCTCCAAAAACAATTAATCAAGACATGCTCCTACACCCCAATGGATCAGAATTCTAATTCCACAGAGATATCAGAGAATCAAGAAGCACAGAATAAAAACCTCATGTTCAGTAAAAAAGGGGAGCCTAATCAAGTGCATGTAAACACTGTTATTAAACAGTAACACATTGCAAAGGGACAAGCCTTCAGGCTACAGCATTCTAAGTCCTCACTAGCCCCAGTTGGCAACAAATTTTGTTTCCAAAAAAGGAAAAAAAGAGGTTAATATAACATGATTCCACAATCACTTTGTTCCAAATCTAATTCTACTTCCAAATTCCAACAGCAACGTTGCTTTGATTTCAAATAAGTCATCAAGAAGTTGAGCACAAAACCAGGTTCATGAAAATTGTATTTCAGGTTTAAAACAGAAAATGTTTTCAATTTTAAAATCAAACAGGTGGTAGAATGTATGACACCTGAGAACATGAACGGAAATTAAAAACAAAAACCCATCTTCATCATATGAGCACTAAAAAACTATGTTTTCAAGCATCATAACATACAACTAAACACCAAATGCAATATTTAACAGGTTAGTTGATACATAGTGCCTCCGTGTCTAAGTACAGAGATCTCAACCATTAGCTAAGATGAAGATTATATTAACTTTGTCAATTCTCAGCACTAAATTTTCCATAAAAATAAATTAATAACCTCTTAAAATACAATATACACTAAAAGAAAACTTAATCTGTTCACGAATTTAAGATAAAGACCAACCGTTTTACATAATTTACAAGTACTAAGAGAAATCTACTCCCTATATATACACACACACACACAAGCATCTCATAACATTTCCATGAAAAACAAGAGCAAAATCGAAACTTTATTAAAAATTCCATGAAACGTAATCATATTAAAACAAAATTAAATCCCCGGATGATTTAAATAATCTGACAAAGCCAATCAGTCAAATAACAATTCTTCCAACCCAAATTGAAAACTAGAAAAGCAGGAGGTACCCGACAACATTAGAAGGGGCGTCGATTGGCTGCGTAGACCAAGAAAACCCGGGATAGGGTCCGTCAGGGACAGGGATATCGTCGATCAAAGTTGTATAATCGAAGTGAGACCAATAATTGGAGTTTTCAGGGGACACCATTCTTCACCGACTTCGATTTCCGCCGGAAAGATTGAAGTGCTTGGTTAGACTTTTCCGGCTTTGAAGAAGGCGGGTGTTGTTTGGGAAGAGAGAAAATTATTAAAAAGGTTTTTCTTCTCTATATATTTTTGGACAAGAAAAAGGGGTGAATGGGTGGAAAATGTTAGGGCTTGGTGGTAGGTGGCGAGCCTGTTCAATTGGAATCTGTTCCATGCACTATCAATTTATTTATAATAATATTAAATTGAAGTTGCACATTTAAAAAAAAACTCCTTTTTATGAAATATTTACCTAGTTTTAGTTAGCGGTATAGATTCAGTTAATTGGTGAATAGTCAAACCAAATTAATTAAAATCAAATTAATCAAAAATTTTAAATTAATCATTAATTAAATTAAATTATCTATAACTAAATTAACTGAATTAAAATTATTTTAATTAATTAATCAAATTATATAATAGATTACTAAACTAAATATTTTTAATCGGTATATTTTTATTTTATGATAAAATATTTTTATGTTCACGTATATATTCACTAAAATAATAAAATTACATCACTAATCCTTAAACTCCTTGAAACTGGACAATTTAAACTCTAAATTTCACACATTGTTTAAAGATTAAATCTTTACTTTCACCAAATAAACAAGCTTATAAACAATTACACAACAATAATGTTGAATACCAATAACAAAATGATCAGAACAAATCAACATACAACTAATATTGGAATACTGCAATTCATGTTATTAATGAGACAAGAGAAGAGAAACCAGTCATGAACTCTTCTATTAAGTGGAACAAGAAGATCAATGGATGATTATATTCACATTTTAAACTAAATCCCTCCTAAGCTACCTACTAAGCTAAAACACAGTCAACAAGCTAAGTTCCCATTAAAAAGAAGACATCAAAACACCTAAACATTACTAATAGAACGACAATCAAAAACTACAATCCAAGAATGTTCAATCTCGGAATGGCATTAAGACAGAACAGAGAGAGGATATCATGTGTGTCCAGCTTTGAGAAGATAATCTAATCGTCATCACCACCGGATGCCTTGGAAGTTCCAGCCTTTTTTGGGAGGAGAAGGTTATGAATGTTGGGCATTACGCCACCGTTGGCGATGGTCACATCTCCAAGCAGTTTGCTCAGCTCTTCATCATTCCTTACAGCAAGCTGAATATGACGAGGCACAATTCGGGTTTTCTTGTTGTCTCTGGCAGCATTTCCAGCAAGCTCAAGAACCTACAGAAAAGGCCACAAAAATTAATATTTTAATAATTGGCGGAATTTTCAAACATAGTTCAGTATTTTATCCCCATACAATAAAGAGACAAAATTTCTTGTAAAGTTAGGAACTAATGTATCAAAATTGCCAACAGGAGGGGAATTGAATAAATAATGTTAAACTTATTGGGGAAATAAAACCTAATTTGACAACCCCAAGAACATAAAAAGATTATATTGATAAAAAAAATAAAATATAGAAGAGCATAAATCATTAGAGCGAATCCCAAATCTAAAAAACCCTAGATTAAGTTACAAACGAATCCAAATTTTCAAAAGAAAAAAGTAGATTGCAGAAGAATATTGTTGAAAATACCCATGCGCCATGACGTAAAAGCGAAATTGAAATTATAAATATATTTTTTTTCAAAAATAAAGGAAAACATCAAAACCCTAGTTCTGATTACAAACAGAAAAACAATTTCCTTTGAAAATTAACAGATTATCATCAATAATTCAAAACAAAGCAAACATAAATCAAAAGGAAAAAGAAATTATTGTACCTCAGCGGCAAGATATTCAAGGACAGCTGCGAGGTAGACCGGAGCTCCAGCTCCGACCCGTTCAGCATATTTCCCAGCTTTAAGAAACCGAGCAATACGACCCACCGGAAACTGAAGCCCAGCCTTACTACTCCTCGATGTTGCCTTCTTCGACGCTCCAGATCCGAGAGTTTTGCCCCGACCCGCCATTTTTAGACTTGTAACAAAAAATAATGTAAATAAGCTCCTGCAGTAACGTGGGAGGAAGGAAGCGAGGTAACAGTATAAAAATCTCATATTGCTTTAGGTATATATATAGGAGAGATCGTAAAGTAATTAGCCAATGGGAAGAGAGCACACGGATCGATAATATAAACCGTTGGATGGCGATCAAATTGGCAGATTAGATTTGAACTGCACAGCGCTTTCACCTGTTTTTGAATTTGCTGATTACTTTACATAAAATAAACAAATGGTCACTAAAGTTTTAAAATATTTGTATTATGATCACATAATTTTACAAATTTACAACACGGTCATTATTTTTTAATTATTTTTAAAGATAATTACATATTTAATGCCCCACCTCTTTCTGCAACCAAGCTTTTCAGTGCAACAAATACACATACAGCCACCAAGCAGGCAGGTTTGCAGAAACATGAGACAAAGCTAGTAGAACAGCTACAACCAACCCAAGCTTGAATGCTTTGTTTTCAGGCTGTTGACACTTAAATCTCTTTGCATTCATGTGTCTCATCTGCTAAAACATGTAGTTTAAAAAACCCTTGATTTGTGTCGGATCAAACATCAAAGATTAAAGAAAATGCAGATGCATGTACCTTGTCTTTGGTAATATGTGCTTGGATGTTGAGAAAACCAGCAGTAAAATCTAGGACAACAATCACGAGACAAACAAAAACACCAGCTTTTGCCATTTTTCACCCACGAGAGAGAATCAGAAGCCTTCAAAGTTTCAAACCATAACTTTTTCTTCTTTGCTGACATGATTTCATTTTTGCAGCATGTACTTGCGTCAGTATTAACTTGCACTAGCTCTTTGCCAGCTATTTTTCTTTTCATTTTTCTTTTTTTCGAACTGTTTGGAAACTGAGAAAATTTCTTTCCTGCTGGTATGTCTGATGCTTTAGACATGTAAACTGGGACCTCGCGGAGAAGTCTGCTTTTGAATCCTGTGACTGTCCATGTCGCACATGTGAGTTCTGAGTTTACTCTCTTTTCAAAATGCCCACTTAGTTTTTTCATGGTTGGGAGATTCAGTATTGGTTCTCTTTATACCACAATTTTAAGGGTGGAAAGTAAAATAATAATTTTACAAGCCATTGGAAAGTCCAAGAAATGAATAAATAAGCTTGTCATATGAACATATGAGTACGAGACACAACACGAACATGATACGGACACATTATCATATGAAGCATAAACATGGAAGATTACGGATAGGAATGTCTAGAATTTCGGAAACCACATTGGTTTTCGGTTTTCAAAATTACGATATCTTAGGTTCTAAGAGGCATCAGTAGTATCAGCAGCAGGAGCAGCAGCTGCAGCCACTTCGGTTTTCTCTTTTGCGGCTTCCTTCAGTTGCTTCCAATTTTTGTCACTGTCGATGATTTCTCCGGTCTTTATGAGGTAACGGACTTTCTTCCCATCATTTAACACTTTATGACACACCCGACTGGTCACTTCTTTCTCTTTCGAATATAGCATCACATTTGAGCTGTGAATCGGTGCTTCGATCTGAAAGCATCAGAAAGGCAAATGAGATGAACATGCATACTTACAAATATTAGCGGTTTCTCGTAATCATAACCGTAGTCTAAATAAACCCATAATTAGTAATGCAGAGAACGTATTCCGATCAGAAAGGCAAATGAGATGAACATGACCTTGATTATCTGTCCTGGTTGACCCTCTTCTTTGCTCTTCATATGCTTAGTCTTCAGGTTGATATCTTTCACTACAATGGTGCTGTTATGCTTAAAGATCTTGGATATCTCTCCAATCTTTCCCTTATCGCGGCCTGAAATTACTTTAATGGTATCTCCAACCTTAACATGCATTTTATGCAAAAGCGGAAGGCTATTCGGTTTACATTCCTTCCGTTCCCATCGTTTAAGCTGCAAGATAAAAGGGGAAGAAAACAAGAAACAGTAAATACAATGGAAACTAAACATGTTAGACATGGCAAAACTAGGAGTTCCTACATAATATTCTTCACGATAAAACCTTAATTTATAAGGCCGAAACATATTAACGCGGAGCTCATCTGTTGAGCTAAAAATGCATTTACTAGCATGAACAGACTTGTAATTTGAATTAGGAAATCAAAAATTAATTTGAAACAATATTCCATTCTATGAATGAAAGACAAAATATCATCCCTCTGAAAATTCCCCCATGAAAAAAGTTTAATATGCATGTGCTATTGCCACAAAAACTCTTAAGGCACTTAATCAAAGGAAGCAGCGAGGTTTCTGCTAAACTGTTTCTGTGGTTCATGCTTTTCTCTCCTACCACGGAAATTTCGGTTCAAATATGAAAACAATTGCACGAAAAAACCGAAGGCCGAATACCAACCTTCACTACAATGAGACATGGATTCTCTCTTGGCTTGATCTGCATGGAATAAAAACAGTGAATTAGTCCCAAAAAAATCCCAGTAATCTCATTATCCACTATATGCAGTCAAACTCTAGTTCAACAATGAACGACAAGGCCAAAGAGCTCGAAATCTCAGAAGGCAAAGAAGTCAAACTTACTAGCTATAACATATCACTTACTAGTATCTTGACTATAAATTTTCAAGTACAGTGAAAACCAATGGCGAACTAACAAATCAAAACAACATGTCTAAACAGAAGAACATTCATCAATCTTACAAGGCACAATGTTTAGAACATGAACAGTTAAACCACAATTTATCCTAAGCTACAAAAAGATTAAAATGATTTGTCTAATTTCTCTTTGTTACAATTTACATATGGAGAAATTCAATACAATGTGAACTTGCATCAACAGAACACAAATTAACTAAAAGAACTTCACACAAGTTTGTCACTAATTTCAAAAGAGAAAAAAGAAAATGCTTTAAGCAACAATATATCCTTCAGCTGAAATCTACCAAAACACTAAACAAATAATCAATCAAAACAGAGAAAATGGAATAATTTCGTAAATTATATAGCTTTTATCTGTCAAAAGTTTGGTACTTTTTAACACTAAAAGAATAAAGCAGGCTGCTTTAGACTTGGTCAACAGAATTATACGATAAAAACTACAAAGGACTGAAATTTATGAAACACCCATTTCCATATGATCTCCAAAGAACTGAAAATGTGGAAATTAGAGCAAAACAACAGGTTTGGAAGGGAAAAGAAGAGAAGAGAACTTACATGAAGAGGGGAGAGAGAAGGAATAATTGAGAGACGTTGGCCCAAAGAGGAGTTTGAGGACAGAGAAAGACCAGTCATTGAGCTTTGCAACGCAGCCATGGCTGCCATTTCGCCTTCTTCAACGGTTCTGTGAATTGATTGTCGAGAGAGCTACTGTGTTGATGATGACGATAAATATGGCGTGCGTGAATATTGTGGATGATAAAGCATAGATAATGTTGGAAACGACATAGTTTTGGACCAACTTTTGAGGTAAAACTTATGGACTTAATAATTCAGTAAAATTCATCATTAGAAACAATTTCTCAAATTTATAAAATCCAAAATTTTACATTTCTTTCAAATAATTGGTATATAATATACAGAACTTAGATCAGCAAATGGAAGAGGAAAATCTATGTTACAACAAATTACAAACAATCCTTTTGCCTAGAAAACTCACTCAAAAGAGAATTCAAATACTCGAAACATACCCTCCTTCATGTCTGAACATACATCACACAAAACAAAGACCAAATCCAAGATTTTTTTTTTTAACAAATTAACAAATGGAAGAATCACCGGGTTACATTTCGAAGGTGTCAGCTGTGCTGTCCATGGACTCGTCTCTCTGGTGTTCGGTTATCTGATTCCTAGTTTCTCCTTGCTCTAAGTCGACTGAAAACTCATCTGCAGTTGTGCATTGGGACTTCTGGTGTTTCTTGCTGCGTCTTGTTTTAAGAATTCTTGTTAGCACTTGCACGATGTCCCTCATGGAAGGTCGTTTTTTCGGAACACGGTTCACGCATTTATATGCGAGAGATGCTATTTCGTTGAGCTCTTCCACGTCGAATTTCCCGTCCAATCGTGAATCCACAATTTCCTCCCACCCGACTTTCCCTTCGGTGCTCATAGCAGCCTGTTTGTCACACCACTATTGCATTCAGAACCACATGGACATAAACTCAACTTTTAAGAGAGAATGTGAAAGAGAGATCTTACTAGCTCAACATATTCCATGAGACCCTGTAAAGGATTTCTGCCAGCTATGAGTTCAAACAGCAATACACCGTAGCTGTAAACATCGCTTTTCTTAGTAAAGGTCCTTGTAGATATATACTCCGGATCAAGATAGCCAAATGTTCCTCGTATGTTAGCTGCATGTTTGTCTACCATCTCTTCTCTTGAAAGCCCGAAATCGGCTACCTGCTCGAGATGATCATATACGCATATATTCAATAATGTAACCGTACCAATCCTTTAAAAGGTTCATCCAACCTTAGAGCAAGATCTAATTTTAATAGAATTCTATGCTTGTGTTATGGCAATGTATAACTAACAATCTGCTAGAACATACCCTGGCTCTCATGGACTGATCCAACAGAATATTTGAAGACTTAATGTCCCGGTGTATTACAGGAGGAGATGCCTGAAGACGTACAAATAAATTTATAAATTCATGCACGAGAATCTGAAGATATGTGTCCGCAAACACAGATGGGTTCAAGTATGGTCCAAATAAGTGGAAATATTACCCCATCATGAAGATATTCCAATCCCCTCGCTACATACAAAGCGATATAAACCCTCAAATTCCAGCTCAGAGGTTCATGATTTTCACCTGCACAAAGAGAAAATTCTGTTTTCAACAGAAGCAAGTGTACGTGAACCCCAATTTCTTGATGGTTTATAATACTCCACAGCTAACTGCAATCTAATGCATACTTATATAGACTTATTTTCACCATAACAGTTCATTTTCACAATTGAAGTATCTTAACTGTTGTGTTGATGTTGTTCCACATGTAGTAAGTACCGGATTTCCTGTGCTCTAATATTCATGTGGACGTCTCCACTATTAATGGTCGGTTTTATGTTAGATGCCTAACATGTACTAAGAAAATATTGAACACCAAACATTCAGAAAAACTTTGTTTCGCAAGAAATGTTAACGTAGAGAAGAGCAAGAGCAGATAATATACAAGTCCATAGTACAGAAATTTCAGTTTTGGCCTTTCAAAATTATACTCATCTTTCTATGGAGAGAGTTGACAGCATACTTACTGTACAAATGAGAAGCCAAGCTGCCTTTACTCATGTACACATAGACAAGCATATGCTGACCCTTTTCTGCACAATATCCAACCAAATTTACAAGGTTTCTGTGATGCAGTCTTCCCAACAACATAACCTGAAATGTTACGAATATAAAACATTAAACAAGCAGGAGAGTGTAGGATGGAACAGTAAAAAGAAAACATCAAACATGCACCATCACCAGTCATTTTAAAAAGGGAAAACAAGTCTGGTGAAAGATTGCACGACTTACATTGGCTAATCAAGTTTTCCCCTGAATTTTGTGTAGTCAAATGATTTTTACTAAAAAAAATTCTAGTCAATGACGGTTCAAGAAATCATTATTTTTGTTGCTTCATTCCCTCCCTACCTCAGTCTGAAACATTAAACTAAGAATAATGTTTGAATGTGAATATTAACTATTAAACATCCCTCCCTACCTCAGTCTGAAACTCTTTCTCCCCTTGCTTAGAATCAGTTGCAAGCACTTTCACAGCGACAGTCTCACCGGTTAACATGTGAGCTTTATAAACCGGACCAAAGGCTCCTTGTCCTATTAGTGTTGTAAAATTATAAGTTGCTTTTTGTAAATCCCTGCATCAATAACGACAAATTAACAAATTAGGAAAAAAATCTCATGAAACATAAACCTATTCATGCCTCAAACCACCCAACTATATTATTAGTTTGCTAAAGCATGAAATGAAAACATCGCGGGCTCAAACACATTCTTAAGTTCATGACATTAACTCAAATTTAGGGATAGCAGTTGTCTGAATTGCAAGAAATCGAGTTAGTTCCTCATCAAGAATGCTCACTTTTACCGAAAACAAACAACTTGACAGATTCCAAAACTGGAATATTTCGAAAATCCCCATCAAGCTAGCTATCTTGTGTCATAACATGGAAAATCTAAGCAAAGTTTATCTAAGAATGAACCACAAAAACAATGTTCCACAGGCCACAGCCGTTATATCATTTATCATATAAAATGGGTAGCAAAGCAAGCCAATTACTAACACATTTTCTTGACACATGATCACATATACATAAAATTACAAAACAATGTTTTGTTAAAATCAATGCACTCAAAACCAACTACTATGGCGCATATGTACAGTAACTTTCGAAATAAACGTACTTGTATGAATACTCAGGTATTCCAGACATAGAGATAACATTGCTATTTCGAAGCCCATCAAGCCACACAGACGTCCCGTTTCTTCCAGATTTCACAGGTGACTCGGGACCAATTGTTGAATCGGATAACATTGTACAAGAATCGGCTCCATTAACCCTGATAGGGATAGTTGATGCTCTCCGGGAACTACTGTTTCCAATTTGGGATCTCTTTCTATGATACCTGATACAAAACAGTGCAAAAATAGCTAAAAGCACACCAATCACCACTCCTATAGAAACCCCAATGATCAATCCAGATGACTCCCCTCCCATTTCTACTTTTTTGTTATTTGCTATCCAAGCCTCCAGTCCATTGAAACAACTGCAAATACAATTCTGGGGTCAAATCAAGACAATTCTAGACTATCAAAACATTGACAATAAGAAAAGGAGAATTAAAAATGTCCAATACAATTCAGGGTCAAATAACGCTAATGTAAATAAAACTAGAATGTCAAGTTTATAAATTTCGTGACATTTTTTTCACAGCATAGTCAAAACTGATATAAATGACAGAGGGACCAATTTCTGAATGGTCTTATACCAAAACTGTTCGAATTCACATGACTGACAAGGAAAAGAACTCAGTAAAAAAGGAAATTAATATTTTTCCCCAAAGCTCGTGATTTGAAAAATATACTTGATGCGAAGAGCATTGGTCAAAACTATTAATTATCATGAATCAAAAACTAAAACTTTGTGATGGTTATAGATTAAGAAACAAGAATAACATATACTGATCTCTATGCTTAGTAAGAAAAAAAATAGTTAACGAACTCCAAAATGGTTCAGGAAAGCAAAGAGCTTTTAAGTGAACCTATAAGTTTCTTTTACTTTCGTTTTCCAAATTCTCTTTCCTAAGCTTTCTCACCAACCAAACAGAGTACAAAGCAAGAAAGGAAACAAAAAACACCCAGAAGCACAAAACTTTTAACCCATGAAAGCATGACAACAAGGCCAGAAATAAATATAAAAAAAAAAACAGATTCCCCCCCCCCCCCCTATAAACTAAATGCATTGCTGAAGAAATAAACCAAAGAAAAGATAAACCTTTGAAGGGTACCTACCTCTTTTAAAATACATTTCCAGTTACATATTCTCTTTGGATCAAGGGGAAACAAAAGAGAAAACAGCAGTGGGAAATGATGATATAGAAAATTCTCTGAGTGGGATATCAAAAGAAGAACGAATCTGAGAGCTGAGAACCGGAAAGGAGATATTTTTTGTGAAAGTATGAAAAGAAAATCTGGAATTTTGGTTTCAGTTTCTTTACAGAGAAATGCTTTGTGTAATAAATATATTAAAAATAGAATACGTGACTCGCCGTTTGTATAATAAACGCGCGACCGATGTCTGATGTGAAACAGAATTATTTTCTATATACATGACGACCACTCAGTCAAATAATAATAATTCTTAATTAAATAATAATTTATTTTAAATAAAAAATAGTTAAAACAATAAAATAATTTATTTTATTATCGACAATTTCTAAAACATATAATCAAAACTCTTAATTGTTATATTTTTCTCTTTATTTAAATTGCAAATTTAAGATTCAGTAAAAATTAAATCTATTAGTTATGTATAGAATAAATTAAATTAAAATATTATTTTTGTAATTAATTATAAATATTTGATTTATATTAATCAATTAACAAATTAAATATTATAAATAATTAATTGTTATTTATTTATAATATATAATGAGGATTTTGACATTTCTCTAAATGAAAAAAAAAATCATTTTAATTTCTATATCGACCGGCCAAATGTGTATGAGGAGATGTAATATAAAGGTGTGGGTAGAGGGAGACTACTTTAATCATTTTAAAAATGTAAATATCTTAAATGAGACATATGACATGATGGATTATTTTAGAATAATATTTTAAGATAATTTTTAGAATTTAAAGTTATAGTTTATTATTTAGGGTTTTTACAGTAAGTGTTTAATTTAAAAATTAAAGTTTAAAAATAAATTTTAAGATTAAAATTTAAAATTATATTTAAATTTTAATTTATGAATTTTAAGTTAAATAAAGTTTCTATAAGTGATTATATATCGATTAATTATCCGATTCTAATATAATATATTGTGAAATCTTATTTAAATCTTAAAATCTTTGTATTATATCCTCTAGTCTTACCAAGCCTCCCACATAGATTAAAGCACATTTGATGCTATAAAGCAACGGCCTAATGACCCATCAAATCTTTTCAAAACCTGCTTTAGCTTTTGGAAACGTCTCCTCAGGCAAACGGATAAGTCCCCTCAAAACACAATCTTATTAAACTTTGCTTTATATATCAATTGTATTTTTTCACGATCCCTTTAGCTCAAACGATTAACGGAACGGTTGTTGTTCTTAGAGATCACGGGTTCGAGTACCAGCGATGTTAGCAGAGTGATTGAGCGATCAATGTTAAATAATGAAAATTATATTCTAAAATAGATACTACTGTAATCACAGTTAACTTGTTCAAAAAATATATATCAATTGTATTTTTATTTTTTATTCATTTTTTAATTCAATTTCATTCTTTATTGATTGTCTCAGGTTACCTTGGAGGGAAAGGTAACCCACCACTTCCCTATTCCTTGTTGGTGGATGTAATTTTGGTCACATGAGAGTGAGGCAAAGTTGGGTCCAAAGGGGAGCATGTGATTTTGGCACATGTGGGTACATCATACATGTGCCCTAGTTATTTAAGAAAACAAATGGAGGAGTAATCATCTTCATTTGGAAGCTTTTGGAATAAGGATCATGATGAATGGAGGTATTGCTGGGGGAAAGGGTAATTTACTTAAAGAATTAGAGTAGATATTTGATTAAATTCGATGTTGGTGTCAACTAAATCCGATAAAATTTAATTTTTTCATTCATGAATTAATTGATAAGGACACGTTCTTTTGTCATTTATTTTGGTATTTTAACTATATCTAAATTATCTAAACTCATCTTTATCTTCAAACATGAAGATACTGAACAATTAAACATATGAAATCTTATTTCTTAATATTACATCGATAAAATTATCAATTGAATTAAACTTAATACACCATTTATTTTTGGCATAAAGATAATTTTAACCCTTAATGTTTATAGTTTTGATCATTTTGGCCTTTATTCCTTTTTAGGGATAAATTTAGCCCTTAATCTATATCTTTTTCATAAATATCTTATTTTTTAACTAACTTGATAAGTGGACCGTTAAAAATTTAACGATGATACATATATATAGAATATAATTTTAAATGATATGACATGTAACCTATCAAATACATATATATATAAATACAATATAATTTTATTCTAATATAAAATATAAAATAATTAAAATTTAAATAAAATATTAAAAAAAATAATTCTAAAATAAAAAAACTACTAAAATTAATTAATTAATTAGTTAATTAATTTAGAATAAAATAAAATAAAAGAATATTAACTCTATTCTAAAACATAAAATAAAATATTATCCTAAAATAAAATATTAACAAAATATTAATTAATTAATTTATTATTACTTAATTAATTCTAAAATAAAATATTATCCTAACCCTAACTATAATAGTAGTCTTTTATTTTAGAATTAATTAATTTTTAATATTTTATTTGACTTTTAATTATTTTATATTAGAATAAAATTATATTCCATATATATATATATATATTTGGTAGGTTACATGTCATGTCATTTAAAATTATATTTTATATATATGTATCATTGTTAAGTTTTTAACGGTCCAGTTATCAAACTAGTTAAAAATAAGATATTTATCAAAAAATATAAATTAATAACTAAATTTATCAAAAAAATAAAAACCAAAATAATAAAAATTATAAACATTAAGGGTTAAAATTATCTTTATGCCTTTAATTTTTTTCTATTGTCCATTAGAAATCCACAAAGAGTTTTGTATAATTTTTATTTCAAATGGATTACATCTCATAGATGATATATGTTTATACATGGGCTTGGGCTATGTTAAACATGGCAACTCATATGCCCTAATTGACTATGTTTCTGAGAAAATTTATTGCACAATTTACTTGATATGCAATTTAAAATAAGTCATAATTTAAATATAAATTTAAATTACTAAAAAAATTAAATATCAATTTTAAACAATAATTATAATTTAAAAACACGTATTATCCAATTAACTCGTATTTAATTAGTACCCGGAATTAAATCAATATTTTTAAAGGATAGGAAGTGGTCCTAGAGGACAACAAAATTCAATATTTTCCTTTTTAGGTCATTCAACAATCATTCATTTATCTTATATTGTCAGAAAATATTTTCATTATTTTTATAATTTATATTCGAGATTTATAACATTTATAAGTTTAAATTTAGAAATATTAAGAGCATAACATTGTATTAATATGTATTGATAATTTATTACTAATGTATTCTTATTATTTTTGTAATTTTAAAACTGCATGTTAGATATCATTGCCAATTCTTGTTCAAACATTCTATGCAAACAAGAGAAGCAACCATTAGCAAATCTTGAGGACACTGTCCTTACCAAACGATGGTCAAAGGACATCAACATCAAATAGTTCCAATGCATGATCAAAGAAACTGACTTTTTTGTCATGATTCACAAGCAGAGCACCATGTTTGACTTTGTAAAGACACAAAATGTCAACACTTGAAAGAATTGGGTTGGTTAGTAAGTTCTTTGTAGATTGATTTTTATTGGTTTTTCGTTTTTCAGGATCTCACTTCAATTAGAGTCACAATACATATTTAATTTTGGTGAATAAATTTCTTGATAATTTTTTTTTTTTATATACAATATCTCGAATTTAAAATTTATTTAAACAAGATTAAACCATTTACTACTTAAACTATTGATGATTTAAATTACTTTTCACAACTCTTAAAATCTTATATTAAAAATATACTATTTTTCTTATATATTTTTAAAAATAAAACCGATCTTTTTAATTTTATAAAACATTCAATTCATGTCTTTTTGGAGAAATTATTATATGAACCCGTTCCATCACCTAAGATATAGTCTCTAACTAATTAAATTAAGACACATCATTTATTTTTTCCATATAATATTTATGCATAAGTATTATACAAATCATCCAATTTAATGTTTAATTTAAAAAGAAAAAAATATTACCAAAAATTTTTTGTGTCATCTTTCTCTTTATTCTTTATAATTTTTCTCAATTATTTTTTTTATAGATTTGGGGTTTAGGATTTAGAGTTTAGAGTTTAGAGTTTAGGGTTAGTGTTTAGGGTTTAGGATTTAGGGTTAGTGTTAGAGTTTAGAGTTTAGTATTAGTGTTAGGGTTTAGGGTTTAGAATTAGGGTTAGTGTTAGGGTTTATGGTTAGGGTTAGGGTTTAGTGTTAGGGTTTAGGGTTTAGAATTAGGGTTAGTGTTAGGGTTTAGGGTTTAGAATTAGGGTTAGTGTTAGGGTTTAGGGTTAGGGTTTAAGATTTAGGGTTTAGGGTTAGAGTTAGGGTTTAGGGGTTATGTTTTAGGGTTTAAGGTTTAGAGTTAGGTGTTAGGAAAAAATAATTAAAATAAAAATGAGGATAACATAAAAAATCTTTGGTAATATTTTTTTTAAAAATCAAAGGCATTAAAGTGAATGATTTGGATGATGTTTATGTGTGAAGATGATATAAAAAAATAAATAATGTATCTTAATTTAATTGGTTGGAGATCGTAAATGATGAAACGGGTTCATATAATAATCTCTCGTTTTTTTAATTGGATTAAAGATTAACATCTACTCTTAGATATGAAATGCCACGTCCCCCATTTTATCTATTGCTGACCTGGCATAGAAAATGATCCATATTTTTCTCACAAATGATTAATTTTTTTTAAAAAAATATGTGCACTGGTTTTATAGGTGATAAATGAGAACACAATCTTCGTCTTCCCAATTCCGGCTTTGCACCTCACATGTGACAGTTGAGAAATGTCATTTTCCTTTCCTTTGGGTTGACCAAAGAATTTTATTCCTAGATTTAATACATATATAATTTAAAATTATATTAATTAAAAATTTGATCGGTTATCAAATTAAATTATTTTTTAATATGATGTATTTATATTATACATATATAATTAAATGGCTGTCTTTTTCCAATAAAAGAATTGCTTTATAAAATGGATCATGTTCCCTAATCCCTAGTATGTGTTTCTCATACAATTTACGTTTTAGATTATGTCATAAATAAAAATATGTTTTATGCATTGAGTTATTTAATAAGTCAATGGTATAAATTAGGAATGTTTAAAAATACTCGACTCAAACCACACAACCCGTTAATTTATCTATTCGACTAAAAATTATCGAGTATTTATGATAAAATATTCGATTTTTTTGGGCCGGGCATTTGACCCGTATTTTTTTCGGATAGTTGGATCGGGTCAGGGTTAAAATTTTCTAAGAACCGGGTACCCGACCCGATAATTTTAATAAATATATATTTTTAAATTTTAAATTATATTTTTATTATATATTTTTTATTATTTTTTCTAAAATTAATTTTAAATCCTTAACTTCTTTTTATACTTGTATTATATACTTTTAAGTTTTGAATTTTATAAATATTTATATGAATTTGTCAATATTAGATTTTTTAAAAAAATTATAATCGAGAATAATACATTCTTTTATCGATAAACTTTAATATATGCATATATATTCAAATATTTATCTTTAAAACCTATCTCAAATCAATAATTTTGTGTTAGAAATATATATAATGAAATATTTTTTATATATTTTTTTAAAAAATATATAAAAAATTAAACCGGATACCGAATTTTACGGGGTACCCGAATTACAGGTACCCGAGTTTTATAGGCAGGATCATTGACCGATATATTGGTACCCAAAAATTACGGGTACCCGATTATAAACACCTCAAATATAAACTTGTATGCAAATTTATCGACCCGATCTTTAAGTAATAATTTAACTATTTAATTTAAATATCAAATATATATTACAATTAATAATATTAATTAATAAATGAGTTGTGTCTATAAAAATGAAAAATAATTTTAATATATATTTTAAATTATTTAAATTAGAATCATTAACCGACCAAATTTTTTAACTAAAATATGATTATCGGAAACTGTTAAGAACGATAAATTATATTATGAACAAGTCTCATCACGTGTTTATGGATTAACCACTAAAATTCATTCATTTCATCATTTTTTTATATCATATACTCCTTTGTCCCACAAATAATGTTTCTTATTGACTTTTTGAAAGTAATTTTTTCTAAACTTTAACTATAATTATATTAAATATTTTAAATAGTTAAAATTTATAAAATATATATTTGAAAGCTACTCTATTAGAGGTTTCTGAAATATATTTTCTCATATTTTTATCAATAATAAATTTTAAATAATATTAGTCAAAATTCAAAAAATTTTGACCAAAAAAAATTAATAAAGGATACTTTTTTTGGGACAGAAATTTAAATGAATCTTCACTTAAAAAATATTTTTAAAATAAATTAATAATAAATATAAATAAATATTTACCTAAAAATATGACATAAAAATAATAAAACAAATATTTTTTAATAATTAATCTTATAAATTACGTGATAAAATTTGTTCATGATATAATTTCTTTCGAACGAAGTAATGCAGTAGTCTTACTTTTTAAGGATTGAACCACAGTTCGCCACGTAAGCTAAATGAGTGACACATAACATCCGTACTTCATCCACGTGTCAAACTTGCCCGACGAGGTACTGCCAGGTGTCGTTCAGCCGCGGGTGACTGTAGTTTCGCTGCTGCTGCTACTGCTTTCAGTTCTACACGGCGGGGCTCGGTTATCATAACGCGCATATCACGTGATCGTCATCCGTCAAACACGCCCGCCAGCCTTCGTCAAGTTCCACGCTCCTTTCTTATCGTGCAAGTTCACTCTATTTTTAGGATCTTCAAAAATTATGTTAGGGAAATTAAATTGTTTAATTGAGTATTAATCTATAATTAATATTATACCCCTTATAGTTAACCACCATTAGTCAAAGGGCAACGATCACCCATTCCATGGACAAGTATTAAAGTATCATGAATTCATGACCAAGTATTATTTGAAAAGTCATGGACAATTTCTAGGGAAAAATCATCTTTGTCAAATAAAAAATAGTCAATATAATAGAATCAGGAACGGAGTCAAAATCGAACAGTAAAAAGAATAAAAGTTTATTAAATTTTTAAATTTAAAAATTAAAAGAGATAAAAATTTTATTTTATTATTATCTAAATTATAAAAGACCTTAAATATAATTATACCAAAAAATAGGAGGGACAAACGTATAACATGACTCCGTCCCTGAATGTAATGCAAATATATATATATATGCTTAATGAATGAATATTGATTTTAGATGACAAATATGTTGATTACATTTTCTTAAAATAGGGTCAATCATAAAATTTATCGGTCAATTTTATTTATTTTGTTTTAATTACTTACATATTAAATCAGACATAAAAACTATGTCACAGTTATGTATGTCAACGTAGATTAATTTTATTAACGTGATAGTACGTGTATTTTATGTCTTTTTAAAAATATTTTATCACCTTTTTCTTTAAAAATAAAAGTGTTACAGTTTTATCTTTTGTTACATTAATATTAAATTTACCGTTTTTTGATTACTCAAAATATTAGTAAATTTGTCTCAACGTTTTCTTTCGCTCTATAACCGATTTAATTTCAATAAAAATGACATTTTTTTAAATAAAAGAATGAAAATGACTTTGACAAATTTTACGTACGTATTGTAACAGTCATAAGAAAATACATACTTGTTTAGTTTCATTTGCTAAGTAGTCCCTGTCAATTAGGTTAAAGTTGATATAAACCATATAATCTGTAAACAAAATAATTAAATCCACAATTTAGATTATAACTGAGGACGCAAAAAGTTAATTCGATCTGAAAATTTGATGAAATTTATTCAAGTCAGGCAGTTTGATTCAAACTAGTTTTAGTTAACTTGAAACTGATTCGTATTCTGATTTGACTCGAATTAAAACATAAAATCAACTTAAAATGATCTGTTATTTTAACTTAAAAATTTGACTGAAATCTATTCGAGTCATAATTAGTTTGACTCGAACAAATTTTAATTAATCTGAAATTGACCTGCACATAACCTGATTAAATATCAAATCGATTTAAAATAACCTTTATCTGATTTAATCGATTTAATATAACTGAACCTAAAACCCATCGGATTACCTATTTTTACATGCCAAATACAAGAAGTATGTCAGGAATGAGAGGATTTTAACATGACAGAGATTGTTTCAAACAGTGTGGGGAGGCGCGTGGAATCAGCGATTGTCGTACGCCACGCATTTCAAAAAAATAAAAAAGGAAATATCAAAGAATGTTGTCCGAACGTGTGAACATGGTTGGCGGGACCGTTAGTTACCTTTTAACGCCGTTAACTCACGCAGTACAATAAACCCAACATTTTGAAAAACGGTTACCGTTACAGTTTTCGCCTAAACGAAAAATTTTCCGTCAAATCATCGTCCCCTGCTCCCCCTCTTATAAATAGATGACTAACTCGCCTGCTTCATTCTTTGTTTCTTCAAATTCAAAACTTCGAAAAAAAGATAAAAAAAAAGTCCAAGTCTTACTGAAAGAACAATATTTTTTGTTTAATTTTAGATTTGGAGCTTTGGTATTTCATTTTTGCTTCCTCGGAAAAAAAAGAATTTCAAGGTAAACTTTTCAAATTCTGTATTAAAATTATTTTTTTTGTGATGTTTTACTTTATTTGGATTAGATTCTTCATGTTTGTTTCTGGGTTTTCATTTTTGTTTGTGTTAGTTCGCTGGGAAATGAAAAAGAAGCTGACTTTGAGTGCTTGGTATATGGATTGAAGAAACTATGGTATTTTAATTTTGAAGTGCTTACATTTTAGTTTTCATAAAGTAAAACAAAAGTTTCTTTTATTAGCATTTTATGTCCTTTTTATGGGGAACTTTTTAATTTTTCATTTGAAAAGAGAATCAAATATTCTATCTTTCTGGGTTATTTACATAAAAAATTTAGCTCTTTTCTTTTAGCAACCCATTACAAGTTAGTCTGTTTCAGTTTTGAGGTTTGTTTTGGTTTACCATCTGTTTGTGGAATGTTCCTGTAGGTTGGATATGTTCTTATACAATGTTAGACGACCTAGTCTTAATCTCCATAGGATTAGTATGTCTTTGTTGTTCGTTTTGTTGAATGTTAATCTAGCTACTTTTATTGTGTAATTTTTAGTATCTAGATTCTTGCTATGACATGGAATATATGTATGAACATGGCTTTAGTTCTTCAATCTTGATTTCTCTCTTTTTTTAGTTTGGTTTGTCGTATGCAGAACTCAGAACACGCAGAAGTTAACCGTTCTTTGCATTGTTTTTGCTGGTCAATTTTTTTTTCATGAAAGCATAATTTGTATTGCAGGTCAATTTTGTTTTCCTGAGATCTCATCATCGCCTTGGAAAGCTGATGTCAAACTCATAGTATGGACTTGCACAGTCTTTTCAGATACGGTATGACCGGTGCTGGCCTATCGAACTCGACTTCTTATTCAACTTTTCCTTCGATACCTAACAAGCAGTTTAGTTCTTTGAAATCTGACATAGGAAACTCACCCAATTCACCTTTTTCGACTCCATTTGATTGTGATACCAACACCACATTGAGTGACAGCCAAGACCAGCATAGCTCTACGGAGAACCTCTCCGGACTTAGCCCTTCTTGCAACTCTTCACTTGAATCCTATACTTATTTCCATCGTTTGAGTCCCTCTCTGGACTGCAGGGGCGAGAGCTTGCAATTCAAATCTGGTAGTGGTGGAACTTCTTATACACAAGATGCAAATTCTGGCCACAGAGTAACATACACTTTGCAGGAATTGGAGACTGCACTTATGGCACCTGATGAAGTCGAAGAGATAACCACCCCTAGTGTTTCGCGTGGAGAAAGTAGTAGACCGCAGACAACCGGTCGGCGATCTAGGGCATGGAGTCAGGAGTGCCAAGGATCTTTGGTGCCTCAGCCTCGGACATCCTTTGTCTCTAGCTATAGGCAGTCAACTGAAGTTTCTCACATTCAAAAACGTCAGAAATCAATTGAGGGTTTGTTTCTACAGGGTGTTCCATCCGGCAATCTGAAGCAGTTACTGATTGCTTGTGCTAAAGTCCTCTCTGTAAACAATATGGTTGAATTTGATAAGTTGATTACAAAGGCCAGGGATGCCGTGTCTATCAGTGGGGAACCGATCCAGCGTCTTGGTGCTTACATGGTGGAAGGTTTGGTGGCAAGGAAGGAAGCATCGGGGTCTAGCATATATCGAGCCCTTCGTTGCAGAGAGCCTGAAGGCAAGGACTTGCTCTCCTACATGCAAATCCTGTATGAAATCTGCCCGTACTTAAAGTTCGGCTACATGGCAGCCAATGGGGCCATTGCTGAAGCATGCCGAACAGAAGATCGCATTCACATTGTTGATTTCCAGATTGCTCAGGGAACACAATGGATGACTCTCTTACAGGCACTTGCAGCCAGACCAGGTGGAGCTCCATTTGTCCGGATTACAGGAATTGATGATCCTCTTTCTAAATATGCTCGTGGTGGTGGATTGGAAGCTGTCGAAAGACGTTTTGCAGCTCTATCTGAGAAGTTTAATATTCCAGTTGAGTTTCAAGGGATGCCGGTTTTTGCAGCAGATATCACAAGGGACATGCTTGATGTCAGGCCAGGAGAGGCTCTGGCTGTCAACTTCCCTCTGCAGCTCCATCACACCCCTGACGAGAGCGTTGATGTGAACAATCCTAGGGACGGGCTTCTACGAATGGTGAAGTTACTTTCTCCCAAGGTCACCACATTGGTAGAGCAAGAATCTAACACAAACACAGCCCCCTTCCTCCCTAGATTCATCGAGACTCTGGAGTACTACTTGGCAATATTCGAGTCCATAGACGAGACACTACCAAGGGACAGAAAGGAACGAGTCAATGTGGAGCAACATTGCCTGGCCAGGGATATTGTGAACGTCATTGCTTGCGAGGGAGAAGAGAGAGTCGAACGCCATGAGCTCTTTGGTAAGTGGAAGTCTAGGCTAACAATGGCCGGATTTCGACAATACCCTTTAAGCTCTTACATCAATTCGGTGATAAAAAGCCTTCTGAAGTGTTACTCTAAACATTATACACTGGTGGAGAAGGATGGTGCCATGTTATTGGGATGGAAAGATAGGAACCTCATATCAGCTTCTGCTTGGCACTGTGACAGCAGCTGAGATTCATACAAAGGTAGACAACGAAATAATCAGTTCATTTCTTTTACAGGTAACATCCTCATAAACAGGAAAGGCCGACATTTTCGCATACCATTAGGCAAATCACCACTGTTTCCTTTTGTTAATCTTATTCTCTTCCATAGGATTCGATGTATGTGCAAGAATATTGAGGGATATGTTCTAATCTGGTTTATGATTCAATATATGTATCCCCTGGAATCTGACAATATGTTTATAGTTTCATGCTAAATCTGCTTATCTTCTGTGTTTCACTGTCCCTATCCATTTGGTAAGAAAATCTATCAATATATCAAACAAGATCAGCATGGAATCTGACATTTTCCTGTAAATTTTTTCTACTAGGATACTAGTCGGTGGCAGGGCATGAGAAACGTGCGTAGATTGTTGGAGAAATCATGGCCAACCATATATGGTTCCATACTATCCACATACCGACTTTGGAGGAGTACATACCAGTGGTTATCCGATGCCTGTGGCCACAAAAGGGAGATGTTGCAACTTGCAACCGAAGATGCTTTCTCACGTGTTTCTAGTGACCCCAACATACTAGCACAATAGTTTTATGTAGACTCATGACTGACAATGTACCTACCCCATGAGGTAAATACAAACTTCTTTTGTTTCCTTCTCGTTGTTTTTGAATGATCAACTGCCTTATCGTAAACCTAAGTCTGAGCATTTCCGGTCCGAGCGAAACAGAGGGCATGTGGCATCGCAGAGGGTTACATCAACCAGGTGCAAATCGTCTACTTCCTAATCATGTTTTTATTGGTGATTCTATTTTAAATTAGTAAGTTTAGAGTTTAAAGTTAAGATTAATAGTTGTGGTTAGAATTTAAAGAATTACGGATAGAGTGTATTTTTTAAAATATAAGATTTAGAATTAAAGATATAAAAATACAATTAAGATTTAGAATTTGTTTTTTTAAAATTATCTAACCGATGTGGCAGGAAAAGCGGCACGGTTAACAAGCATAAAATTTCTACTCATGCATGGAAAGATATAAACGAGGAATGTAAACAGTCCCGACTTAGTAATCTTAAGGCGATTGTAAGCTGTGCGACGAATATCGTTGAACACTATTAAATTAATTAATAAAGATTATAAATTTTAACCACTTAATATATAATTAATAATTATTTAATAAATCAATTAAATTATATTTCATATATATTCAATTTTTAAATTTTTTAATAAGAATAAACTGTATATTTAATATCTTATCTATTTACGTATTTATATTTTAATATTTAAATTAATTATTTTGGTAGAATGATACCTAACATTAAGTATTGTTTTTATTTTTACACCTTATTTGTTAAAAATAAACAAAAATAATGATATTGTTGGGTCAAATAACATTTCTAATCCCGAAAACTTATATAACCGTCCAAAATATTATTAATTTAAACAATATTTTTAATTTTTAGATTAAAAAATTATATTTATTCTTTATTTTTTCATTTGAAGTATGAAAATCTAACATTAAATATTTTTTTTATTGTCACTACAATTTTCTATAAATTTTCATTGATTATTTTTAATACCCTAAAAAATAATATCGATTTTAATAACAATAACAAAAAATCAAAGTACGAACAAATGAAAATCAATTAAATCCTATACGAACAAGAAGAAGCAAAAATAACATCCACGTTGCTGTCATAAACCGATTCTCTAATAATATTGGATTTCTTCAAAATTAATTTAATTTTATTAGTTGAATATCATTTTACTATAATTAGATTTCGATAATCGTCATTAATTTTTAATAAATTGTAACCAAACTTTATTAAATCTTCTATTAAAACATCAATCTCAATCCCAAAAATAATTTAAGTCCACACAACCGCTTTTTTCATATTTAATTTCTAAATTATCATTAGTTTAAATGGAGTTTTAATTATTATTTTAATTCATATTTAATGATTAAATACTATATAAATGTAATTAAAATTTTCACACCGAACATTTGTATACAAATATATTTATCAAAATTTAATTAATAAATTATCATTGGTTAGTGATACAGAGTTTGTATATAGACTAGTAGATAAACGTGTTCAAAATCAAACCTTATCTAATGGTTCTCAGTTTTTTTTTTTATTTAAGAGTACATAAAAGTATAAAAACTAAAAATGTAATTATAAAATTATTAAAATTAGGCACGAGCCCTCTAGCTCAAGTGGTTAAAGAATAGTTGTTTTTCCTAGAGTCTAGAGGTCACAGGTTTGAACACCAGCAATACTAATAGAGATGAAAATTATATTCTATAACATATACTACTGTAATTACTATTAGTTTTTTTTTTAAATATTAGAATTAGACGAAGAATCTAATACTTTTTTTTATTTTAATTAATAAAGTTTTTAAAGATATTTGATATCTAGATATTAGTGTATAAGCAATGTAATTAAATACTTAATCAGTAAAATACAGTAAGGTTAGTCTTGCACCACTGGTTGACAGTTGTGTTAAGTGAGGAGTCTGTTAGGAGGTTGTTAGATAGACTCTTAACTAACTCACTGTCCTTAACTTTATTGTACTTTACTGATTAAGTATCTAATTATATTGCTTATACACTAATACTACATATTTTTTACAGTACCAAAGAAACGCTGTCACCTACTTTTGATATTTTTGCACACAATGCTATTTACACACGACATTGTACAAGAAATATACTAAAATAAAGACGATACAAATTCAGTTCAGTCTGTTATATTTTTCACACAATGCTATATGCAAGTGGTATTGTTTATAAAACGCCGAGAGCAGGCCACATCCTCTTCTTTATACTATAAAAATAACCTAGATCTCTAATTAATTTTTATAAAATTTTGTTAACCAAAATATAAATAAAGATTAAATTATTCATCTAATTTTACTTACAAAATTATAAACTATAAAATTAATTCTTTAGTTTAGATTTTTTTAAAATAAATGAAAATTAGAAAATCGATTAGCCGGTGATAACATTTTTCACTAGATCACGCCATTCATGTTATAATCTAGATGTTAAGGCTTCAAGCAATTATTGCAGAGCTATATTTTAAGCCATGTGTTATTATGTGGTCCATAATTTTTTGAAATTCTTTTTTTTTTATAAATTAATAATGATTATAATAATATCTGTTTTAAAATATAATCTTTATCATTTGATATTGATCGCTCAATTATTTTGATAACATCACTGTTGATTGAAACCATGATCTCTAAGAACAATAACTGTTTCATTAACCGTTTGGGTTAGAGAATTCGTGCAAAATTTTTTTTTTTAAACATATGATTGAAAAGTTATGTTTTTTAGTTAAGATATCAACATCGATAATAATTTATTGTCACAAATATTTTATTAAGAGACAAATAATTGAAAACTTCAGCTGTCTGTCAACAGAGAAATGTAATTATAACTACAGCAACAGAGAAGAACTCAGTCTCAGACCATTTCCCGATTCTTAACAGACACGGTTGTTTCTGAGAAAATGTCTTCCCTCATGTCTTCATCACTTCCTGCTTCAGCTCATCATTCCATGTCCGACGAGAATCGTCGCTCTGTCTACTTTCATCCCAGCATCTGGGGGGATATTTTCCTTTCTTGTACCTCTGAAATGGTAAGAGTTTACGTTTATTTCATTATATTTTTATGTTTGAATTTTGAGTTTGAATGAGTGAAATGAATGCTTAAAATTGTGCAGAACATCGATGCTGAAACTCGGAAAGAATACGAAGAACTGAAACAAGAAATAACAAGGATGATTATGGTCCCTACAGACGACATATCCCACAAAGTGCAGTTAATAGATACAATAAAACGCTTAGGTGTGAGTTACCATTTCGAGAAAGAGATTGAAGATTGTTTACAAAATATTTATGATCATCACCATGAGAACAACGCTGACCGAACTCTAGAGGCTACGGCTCTGAGATTTCGATTGCTTAGAGAGAATGGCTTCAATGTTCAATCCGGTAACTCTCCGATCACTTTAAGCACTCTTACGATATAAATCTAACATTTTTTCAGAGTACAAGACCTAGCATTTCTTTGATCAACCAGGAATATTCAACAAGTTCAAAGATGACAGAGGACAGTTCAAGGTGTCCCTAACAAGAGATGTCAAAGGCTTGGTAGAATTATATGAAGCGTCTCATTTGAACGTTCATGGAGAGCATATACTAGAAGAAGCACTTGCTTTCACCACCACACATCTAGATTTTGCACAAGGGGATGGCATTGGGTATCCCCTTTCAGCACGAGTCGCCCGTGCCCTGAACCGACCGATCCGAAAGAGCTTGCCGAGGTCGGAGGCACGACACTTCATTTCCCTATATCAAGACGATGACTCACATGACAGAGCTTTATTGAAGTTTGCAAAGTTGGATTTCAACTTGTTGCAAAATCTGCACCAGGAAGAGCTAAGCAAGATCTCTAGGTGATTGATTATACCACTTGCTAATTCTCATACATGCAAGGTTTCGAAATTTTTTCGAATATTATTAAACTTTGGGGTAATGGTTTATATAATTTCAGGTGGTGGAAAGATTTAGATTTTGCAGAAAAATTACCCTTTGCACGAGATAGATTGGTTGAAGGTTATTTTTGGATATTAGGAGTGTACTTTGAGCCACAATACTCTTATGCCAGAGAGATATTGACAAAAGCAATAGCCATGGCATCGGTTATGGATGACATATATGATGTTCATGGCACATTCGAAGAACTCCAACTCCTTACGAATACGATCGCGACGTGGGATACCGATTGTTTCGACCGACTTCCGACGTACATGCAACATTTCTACAAAGCACTCTTAGATCTTTATGATGAAATGGAGGAATTGATGACAAAACAGGGGAAATTGTATAGAGTTTATTATGCGAAAGAAGCAGTAAATTTTAACTAACAAAACCCTTTTTTAATCTCATTTATTGTTATTTATTTTGCATCACTAAACATTTTTTTTTTATTTCAGATGAAACAATTGTCCCAAGCTTATTTCGTTGAGGCCAAATGGTACACTGAAAACTACGTACCAACAGTAGAAGAGTACATGAAAAATGCATTGGTATCATCCGGTTACATTATGGTTACAATCACATCTTTTGTTGGAATGGGAGATGTTGTCACAGAAAACGTTTTCAATTGGGCATCTAATAACCCCAAGATCGTTAAAGCTTCGACGATCATCGCTCGTCTCATGAATGATATTGTGTCACACAAGGTACCACAACCACATGATTCTTATTTTTTATCATTTTCTTCATTTCATATGTTTACATGGTGTTTGATTTTATCATTTTTAAACACAGTTTGAGCAAGAGAGAGGACATGTTGCTTCTGCGGTCGAATGCTACATGAAACAACACGGAGTTTCAGAAGACAAAGCATGCGAAGAGTTACAGAAACAGGTTGAGGATGCTTGGAAGGATATAAACCAGGATTTGTCGGTTAAATCAACTGCGACGGCTCCATTGCCGGCCCTGACTCGCATTCTGAACCTCGCAAGGGTTATGGATTTCCTTTACAAGGAAGGAGATGGATATACACATGTAGGAAATGCTGTGAAGACTGGGATTGCTTCATTGTTGATCCATCGAGTGCCGATATGATTAAAAGATTAAAAAATCGATATCTGTTTATATCTTTAATTGAAAAATAAGACTATCATGTAGTCATATAAATGCAAATAAGACTATTTATATGTGTACAGTATGAAAGATTCTTCAAAACATGAACGGTGTCGGAGAGAACGTCGGCAGGAACACCGGAACAGAACCACGCCTGAAAAGTTTACAAACAACAACGTTTTAGTTTAACTTAATTCGTGGTTCGAGCCTTCACTTTACTTAAAATGGTTTGTATTACAAGAATAAGATATCGAGTTTTAGTGTTCAGAAAAAAATATTAATCTGACCTAAAATAAAGTGTAAATATTTTCATTGGGGGAGACCTATCATGGGATTGAGCTGGAGATAGATTATTACTTTTATATAATAAAAAATAATTTGAACTTTTAAATAATTTAACGTGTTTTGAATAGTAAAATAATTTTTCGTCTTGAGAGATTATTAGGTGAACCCTGTTCACCACGTCATCCATGGTTCAAACAATCAGGATTGTTGATCTTTAAATAACCTCCTAATAAGTAATAACTATCTACTCACTAAGTTCATGTAGGAAAGAGGTGATGATTCACTTGAGAAAAATTAAGATCAACGGTCCTGATTAATTAAGATCATGGATAACGTGGTGAACATGGTTCACCTAATAATTTTTCGTGTTTAAGGTTGAATATCGATTTTAGGTCTAGGGTGATAAAATTCAATCGATCTAACCTGACATGAGATTAATAGTATAATTTTTTTATATTTTAAAAGATATTTACAATATTTTTTTATTTTTATAGTTTTTACGATAAAAAACTTAAAATTATTTTTTTACGAATAGCTCTTAAAATTAAATATTTTTACAATTAAATTTTTAAAATTGTTTTTTAATAAATAAATGAGATCGGTTCAAATTGAGGTGTGTATTTTTTAGGTTAGGTCGAATCAAATTAATTTTTTAAAAATATAGTCGTCGAGATTAAATTTAAAATAATTATTTTATAATTTAGATAAAAAAGCTGACTCCATTCGTATTTATCCCTAATTTTATCTTGACTTCCTAGTCCTCCAACTTCCTTTTCTTAATTTTCACTATCGCTATCATCATTTATTAACATAAATGAGCAAAATCAATTTCTCACCCAAAACATCTCCCCGACGTTGACATAACAACTAAAAGACGTTGACATAACAACTAAAAACTGAACAACTCAGTCATTTGGATATTTTATTTTTACTCTTGTTTTACCACAAGTTAAATTAAAAATAAAATATTTAAATTATTAGAAAGAAAAATTACCCCGTAACGTTGCTATGAACAGGGCGTTAGCTTTGATTTTATCTGATTTGTTTTTTAAAGATATAATCCATTTAAAACTCGGAATTATCTGTTATTAAATCTGTTCAGTTAACAGATAAAATCTCTGTTATCCAATAAAATTTTGGATTAATTTAACTTCATATTTAAGACACATGTTACCACGACCCAAGCCGGACAGCGGTGCGCAAGGGACTCCCTTGTTCTCTATCACTCAATATGGAAGTGGAGAAAGCCTTAATAAATATCCATTCTCAAAGGTATTTGTTATTCATGTGGAATTCTAACATTACTATATTACAACAGTTGTCGGCCCTACCCTCACTCTTACCCTAATTGTCTTTCTCATCGTTGCCGATTCGGTAGCCATAGGCATCAAAGACTTTGTCTCCTCCTCCCTCATGGGTGTCGCTGCCACCGTCAAGACCTCTTCCGTTATCAACAATTCATGTGTCGTTGTGCTCCAACATGACACACACTCCAACAGAGATCTCATGGCGAAAGAACTATATATAATTCTGCACGTAAAAAGTATATACTGGACAGAAAAGAAAAAGGTACCGGAGGAAAGAAAGAGAAGAATAAGATTAAAGGAAAAGGGTTCAAGTGTGGGGGATTTTAATTTATAGCGTCTAATTTATGAATAAATTGGACAAAGTCATATAATTAGAACATATTATCTTTAGATATTATCATTTAATTAACTATAAATACCCTTAATTACAAATATCTTTATCTAAACCTCATATTTTGATTTTGTCCATGCTCGAAATCTTAATCTTGCTAACACTTTTATTTCTTTAACAAAAATATTTATTAGCCATTGAAATATACACAAATAAGTAAACTCAATCGTGTGAGACGCAAATGCATGCATTTAATCTTCAGTCATTGAACTGTAGCAACTTCATGCCACATGTACAGTTGTGTTTTTCTCTGTACTTATTGTTGCAGTTGCAGACAGTTTTGTGCACAGACATCCACGTGCAGTCGCTGTATTCAGCTTCATCTAGACGAGCCATGCGTGTGCAACGGGACAAAACAGTGAAAGTGTGAAGTCGGGTGTGGTGTGTTTTGAAAACAGGCAAGCTATGTATGTATGTATGTATGTATGTGTTTTCTATTCTGTTAGAAAAGATATGAACACTTTCTGGTCCCTCTACCTAGAATGTGAATCGGATGGATACTAATCAATCCCCTTGAAAGTTTCAACTATAGTTGTATTGTTGCTGTCAAAGTTTCTGAATCGGACGGAACCTTTATACACAATTAATTTGTACTTTTGGGACTGAAATTTTGTAGTAAAGATAAACGGAGAATGACCGGAGAACCTCACCGGTTGATTGATAACATTGGTTATGAAGCCGATTGGCCTTTTCTGACATGTACCATTGTTAAATGCTTGACGATGGTATCAATTATCAAGAGACTGAGATTTTAGAAGCAGAAGAGTAACAGTGGATGACTTGAAGAAGAGAAGTCAACTAAACATGCAACATGAGAACTTCTGAAAAACGATCTCAGTTGAAAGTCAATTCCACTAAACCCCATAAACAAAAATAAACATCACGTTTTCCAAAAGGAACAATTTAAGATTGATTTTCAGTTCATATTCCAACAACCGAGAACGTGTTGTTAGGGCATCAGCAAATCTATTGTCACTGTTGCATTTCCTTCAACTCATCAACCAATGTCTGTAATGAGAAAAACATTTTAGTCGCCTCTCGTCAACCTTTTTCTTCTTGTTTACACCATGAGAAACCCAGGATTTCATTGGACTGGCGTTGGTCTTAGTTTACAATCATTTGTAAAGGATGGTGGATGGAGCAATTTCAAGGAAGGGAAAACTTTTTCCTTTTCTTTTTCTTACCATATAAGACCTTTGAATGACAAGTTCCTTCTCTTACAACATCAACTATACAACCTTCAGTTGATTCAACAAACTCTTTTTTTTTTCCAGGATTTGAAGTTCATTGGTGTTGGATACAATTATTATATCTCCAAACAACATAGGAGTAAGTTCTTGAATTCTTCTTCATGTTGATGTCGTTTCCAATCTTTAGCAAACACCAGATCTTTACAGCTGAGAAATTTTCAGGTTCATAACATAACCAAAAGATGGCGGATGCAATCATACAAGTTGTAGCAGGGAAGTTGATTGAAGCCCTGAAAGAGCACAGTGGTCGAGTACTTGAATTCAGGAGTCAATTCATGGAGCTCAAAACACAGCTTGACCTCATGAAATCCTTCCTTGCTGATGCTAACAAGCTGAAGAGAAAGGAGGAAACCGTGAAGACAACTCTAAGCATGATCAGAGAATTGACTTACGACGCCGAGGACATTCTTACTGATTGCTTACTACGAGCCGAGCAGCGAGAACATGTCTTTCAATGCCACAACTTCCTTCCCCGGGAGATGATGTTTCAGCATCGAACAGGAAAGAAGCTGAAGGAAATTAATGGACGGATAGTGAAGATGCAGAAGGTGTTGAACACCTATTTCAAGACAATAGGACAGCAAGGTGTCCATGATGATGGCGGTAGTGTCGGTTTTCGACGATGGACATCCCCGGTTTTTGATGAGTCAAGTATTGTAGGTTTGGCTGAAGATACAAAGAAGATCATAGGGTGGATTCTTCCGATGGAAACACAGTTTCACCGAGTTGGGATTGTGGGGATGGGTGGACTGGGGAAAACTACTTTGACACAGAAGATCTTTAACAACGACGCGATCCTCGAACGATTCGAGGAGAGGATTTGGGTGTCGATATCTCAAACTGTGAACGAGGAAGACACAATGAAGACTATGTTGAAGCAATTGGGAGAGGATTCGTATGGATTGGACATGGGACAAATGCTGCCGAAGATTAAACAAGCACTAGAGGGTAAGGATTATTTGTTAGTGATGGATGATGTGTGGAGTGTTCATGGCTGGTGGGAAAGGTTGCTCGCCGGATTACCGAAGAGGAAGGGGCAGAGCAGTGCTGTAATAATCACTACGAGGAAAGAAAATGTTGCAGTTGAAATGGGGGTCGAGAAAGCTCGAATTCATCAACCTCGGATACTCGACGAAGACGAAACCTGGGCGTTGTTTTGTAGGATTGCTTTTGCTTCAGAACAGGAAGCAAAACAGCACTATGAGTTGGAGGAATTAGGGAAAGATATAGTAAAGAAATGCTGTGGACTTCCACTAGCTATCAAGACTGTAGGAGGCTTGTTGAAATCGAAAACTCTGTCCACCGATGTTTGGAGACGGATTCACCACAATTTCCACAATGAATTGGCTACCAGAGAATGCGAAAGCTCGGTAATGGCTTCCTTACAATTGAGCTATGATGAGCTGCCAACACGACTTAAGCAATGCTTGTTATGTTTCTCCATTTATCCAGAGGACTCTGTGATAAGTGCTGAGCAGTTGGTTCATTGGTGGGTCGGAGAGGGTTTCGTGCAGGCGAAACACACCCAAACTACCGTCGAAGTAGCATTCGATTACCTCTCGGAGCTCATCAGTAGATGTCTAGTTGAAGTCGTGAAGCAGAGAGGCTTCGATGGAAGAGTCTATACTTGCAAGATGCATGATCTTGTAAGAGACTTGACCATTAAAATTGCTAGAGAAGAGTCCTTTTCCACCTTTGATGAACACGGCAGACAAAGACCCGGCATACAATCTCGGCGTCTCGGTTTCACCGGTGAGGAAGATGTGAGATCACTGAATAGAAAATCGAAGCTTCGAGCATTCCTGATGACTAACACCTCTCAGGTTAACCTCGAGAAAACAGTCCCAGTGTTCCGAGTAAAGTCCCTCAGGGTGTTGGATTTCTCTCAGAATAAGCTAGAAAACATCCCCATTCAAACACTACTTAATTGGATCATATCTCTTCAACGCCTATCTTATCTGAACCTGAGAGGAATAGCTTCCCTGAAGGAACTTCCGCGCTTAATCGGCGAGCTTCGGAACCTTGAGCTTTTGGTTTTGAATGGATGCAACAATCTGCAGAAACTCCCCTCATCCATCACAAATTTGCAGAAGCTAAATGTATTGGATATAGGACACTGTCCTATGATCCAATATCTTCCGCAGGGGCTTGGGAGGCTTTCGAATCTTCAAGAGCTCTCAGGATTCACGGTACCAAGTGGAACCGAAAGGAATGGCTGTCGTCTAGGTGAGCTTCAATGGCTGATAAAGCTCAAAGTACTTCGAGTAAATATAAATGAAGATAGTCACATTGCAGAAGAGGAGCTCATTGTGCTTTCAAATCTGCAACAATTAAAGGTGTTATCAATCAACACCGAAGGATGCGAGAAAGAAGAGACTTTTCGGAAACTAGACCGCTTGTCTCCTCCACCACATCTTGAAGAACTGTACCTTAGATACTACCGTGGAGTGACGACACCAATGTGGATGAATCCCAAATCGCTTCGTGACTTAAATTATCTTTGTATCGAAAACGGGGATTTGCAATTCGTGCATCCAAGCTTCGACGGCGGTGAAACCATCGCATGGAAGGTTGAAGGCCTTTGTCTGAAGTTCCTGGCTAGGCTACAAGTGGAGTGGGCATTGGTTCAGAGTGTGATGCCAAGAATAAGGTATGTGGAAGTTAGCCATTGTTACATGCTGAAATCATTCCCCTGCAACATTGAAAAACTCGGGGTTTGGAGGAAATGAAGAAGAAACAGAACTAAGGTTTTCGATCCGATGGAATGGGGACATGGTCGACATGATTAAAGATCGGAATTCCATGAAAGCAGCTTTTACATCATCAAATTATATGCAGAAATTAGCTTCATATGAAAGCTTACATACATATATGTAACACTAAACTTCATATGTATTTGATTCCAAAGTTTCAACATCCATGTTCAACACATATTCAGACATGAATATTCTAGTCCATGAAACATAATATATGCATGTTCAAAACTTATGAAATCTGGGCTTCAACTGAACCAAAGAAGATTCTGGTTTCTGTTCTATAACCCAAGTAGAAGAGCCCCAATATCTAGGACTCTTAAAGGGGAACCAAAATGAATAATGGCAAGGCAAAAAACCCAAACACAAGTACTACCCAAATCTGGACATGCCATGAATTATTACAATCTATTGGAATATCTTACATATCACTTGGCGCCAGCCAGACACACGTCACTTTTAAAACTAACATATTTGAAAATCAACATCTTTCTCAACCACTCTGGCAGTTAGTCAAAGCATGCAGCAAGCTTGCCGGTAGTGTCAAAATCATCTTGTTTAAGTAAACCATAGCAGTTAGTAGGAAGAAATACCAGATAAGAAGATAATCATATTTATGTGTGGTTAAGTTGACTAATGATTACTATAAACCAGTGTTCGTTTGTTGAAACTCAACAGTATGAAGATTCAGACATCAGAGACTGCTTGTAAATATCTATGTTCAAAAGGAGAAAAGAACATTATCCATTCCCTGTCTGAAACCAGGTTGAATGTTAACCGATCCACCATTGATTACTGCAATTTTTTAATCTATCTGCTTGTTAAACAATATTTCAATCAGCAATCAATGATGCAAAATTCAAGTTTTTTTTTTCTTCAAGTTTTGTTTTTGCATGAATACCGTGTGTCAGATATTCCTACAAAATGGTGGTCCAATTCGGATTAGAGACCAACCAGAGTATTTCCCGGCTTTTGCATGAATAATGTGGCTTAGGCTCAGAGACATGAGATAAGTATAGTTAATTTATTTCATGTTGTCCCAACTGTCAGTTTCATTACCTATCTTCCCTCTCATTCAACCTCACCAATCAACATCAAAACAATTCTTTTATTTTAAATAATTTTTCATGCTTTTATGTAGTCGTTGTGGTTATCCATCTTTGGATTAAACAACGGTAGAAAAAAAATTCTGACAAACTCGATTCGAGACCTAAATCGATTCATCCGACTTGATTCAATCCGAATATGATGGTCTAAACTTATGCGAAACCTAAAATAAATTGAACTAAATCGAAAACAGACCATTATTTAGTTGAACTGAGATAGATCAGAGTTTATTTTCAACTGAAACAAAGACAACCTTAAACTAATTTCACCCGAACTTAAATAAGCTCAAAATCAATCATCTAAACTTAAATTAAATGAATTCCGACCCAATCCAAATATATCTAACTCAAAATCAATCAATCCAAACTTTAATTAAATGAATTCCGACTCAAAGAATCCGATATAAGCTCGACCCTAGTAACTCATTTATCGCCTCTACAAAACCCTCTCACTCTCACCGGAAAAAGAGAAACCTCCTCCTCCTCCTCCTGGTATAACTGCTGAAAAACTGCATCCTTGTCTCTCCAACATTGTGTACATCCGACAATTAATACTATATTTGTAAGCCATTGCTTCCTCTTTGACTACAATATTTATCTTAATTCAACAGCCAAACCTGATCCTCTAGACATATACATACATATATCTCAGAAACCCTGGATCAAACACATGAGCAAGACAAATTATGAGGAACTGTTAGGCAGATATTGTTGCAGGATTTTGCGGAGAAAGGCAGGAATCAATATGCCTACCAAGTGTAGGTGAGGAAGGGATGGGGACACGAGAGGGAAACAAAGGCAGACATACATCACGTGCGGGTGGGGACAGGTTCAAAGTCCATGGAACTATGGGGACACACGTGTTGGTGTCGGATGACGTCACCAACAAATAGGCCACGTGTGTGATGACAGCAAAATAGGTGCCTCCACAAACTTAAAAAATGAACAGGCTTGATATTTCACGTGAATTTTGGGACAACTTACGTGGTGAGGATAAAAGATAAAAAAAGTTAAATTTATTTTAAATTAAAATATTATTTTTTTTATAATATTATTATCGATTGTTTTTTAAATTTATTTTAGATAAAAAAAAGTCAAGATTGATGTTTTAAAGCAATATAACAAAAATAATAAAATTTTATAAATCTAATATTTTCGGTTCGAAAATAAATTTTAAAATTTATCGATTTTTCGTTACATTCCAGACTTACCCCAGCTTACATCTTTTTTATTTTTTTCTTTTGTTTGCATATTTCTGTCTTTATTCTCAACTTTTCGCGAGTCAATGAATGAATATAAAATCAATTTTGTTTTTTCTTATTTAATTTCTAAATTCCTCGTTGAAATTGTGTAGAATAAATTTATAGATAAAGAATGGATTCTATTATTTTTTTTTTCTTACCATGCATGCATCCGACAATAATTTTAACAAGAAAGAGACTGGACAATTTGGCACCATAAAAGAACGCTGAAAATTAAGAAATTTAAATATTTGCATTGTTATTTTAATTATCATTTTATGACATCCAATCATAATTATAAAATAATATCCTTAGGATTGTAATCCAGTATTGAAAATATTACTTAATTTTAAACTAAATTACGATAGCTTGAAGGGGTACCCTCTATCTCATTATTATCGTCATGTTTGATGACTCTATCCGACATGCATCTTTTTTATGACAAAATGGTTATAAAATTTTATATTTTCCCATCAATCAGCTTTTAATTCATAATAATCAAACTGTATTTGATTGTTATATTGGTCTTTCCTGGATAAATTGTCCCTAAAAAGCAAATCATCTACTTTTCCATGCTCTACTTTAATTAAATAATATTTATTTATATTCGTAATCTTTTTAACCATTAATGACTAACTATTATTAAGAGCGAAACCATTACTAACAGTTCGGTCGTAGAATAACATATAATTTATTATATTTTTTCACATATTTACTGTTTCTTCTTTAGAATAGTAAAATTTTCACTCGGATAAATATTATATTACAAGAGAATAAACTATATGTCTAAATAATTTAATAACGATTAATTTATAAATTAATTATTTAATTAATTAAAATTAATAATTTTAACGATTCAATTAATTAATTCATAAATATAACAATTATATTAATTAATTACTATGGTTAGCGATACACACCCCTACAAGTCATATATGGAATATATACCTGTTTTTTTTTTCAGTTCTATGTTCTGTTTATGAAATATTAGTTATTGTTTCTATGTGATTCATATAAAAAGTAAAATTAATTTATTGTTTTTTTAACTTAATACAAATCATATATTAAATAAAAAAATATTTAATATATTATTGGTATAAATCTTAAATTTTATAACATAAAATTAAAATAATAATATGAGTACAAAATATAATAGCAAGGTTGTTGCATGCTGAAACACTACTTCTTAATTCCACTTTACGTCTTTTAAATCTTCACAAAGTCTCTAAATCCAACGGCTAAGATGACGCATTCCGCATTAAAATATATTTCCTGGTGGACCTCAATGAAAGCGGGACAAAGACACGTGGATATTTTGTGCAGCAATCGATCTAAAAGAATACTGAATCGAAAAAATTATTAGATAAATCTTATTTATTATATTGTTTGTGATTTTAATTAATAAAAAATATTTATTTTATATTTTTAAATTAAATTATTATTATTTTTAATTATAAAATAAATAATTATTTTAAAATAATAAAATTATAAATAACATAATAAATAAAATTTATCTAATAACTTCTCGTAGGTCCCCCATGCAGCACAATGGTTTTGGTCAACGATTTTTACTTGCCACGTGGCTGAGTTTTAGAACTGGACCCTAACCCAAAATAATTCCCCTTTTTTAATTCTAAAAATTTCCGGATTATGCGCGACTAGGGAAACGTGACCAGCATGGACTTTGGGTCCCATTTTGCCAAGTTGGCCCATACATATACGAGTACACGTGGTGTTTTTATGTCAAAATAAAAGGATGAGTATATACGATGAACATCTATTACTGTTGAATGATATTAATATTGAATATTATTTAAATATTATTAAATTAATTAATAAAGATTAAAAATTTTAAATATTTAACATACAATTAATAATTGTATGTTAAGTCAATCACTCTTCTATTAATTGTATGTTTAGTTCTTGAGATTTTTAATATTTATTATTTAATTTAATAGTATTGATTAGCAGTGTCTAACATTGACGATGTTCAACGATATTCGACGTCCATCGTAGAATTTTTCTAAAATAATAACTCCAAGTTAGATTTTTGGTTTTTGATTATTTTTAACTAGTCCTTGAATTGATGGTAAGGTTAAATTTTTGAAAAGTTTGAAATTTTAGTATTTTACCTAGAAATTAGGAGTATTTTCACCATAGTTATTTGGAGAAAAGTTGTATTAATTTTTTTTTAAAAAATAATTAGTGTGCGAAAGAGATCAAATAAAAAATTTTATATTTTTATTTTAAAAAATATATTTTAAATATTTTTTTAAACTTTTAAATCCGTCACTGTTTATACTCTTTTAAATAAATGATTTTAAGTTTTTTTAACGGTGCAAATACTACACACGCGACCATAAACATACATTCGATGTTTAACTCATTCGATTAACTAAATGACCCCTTCAATAATTTAACCAAAGTACCCCTTACACATACATTTCTTTCCCCACCACACTAAACCATTAGTGAAGTTGCTTTAACATGTCTTATTTTATGCCCTCATGGAATGTATTGTTAGCCCCTACCTACAAATATACCTCAACAATGATTTGTGCTTGGAAACAAATATTATATTGGTGAAGTGACACTATTTGACTATTGAGGGGGTTTTAACATAAGGGAGGAAAGCATGTTTAAAGTGATAAATAAAGGGTTCTTTTATAGTGGAAGTAAAGCTAGCATCAACCTTTGCATTATATGGGCAACTAAGATGCTATTTAGTGTTTACCTCATTTGCTACCATCTTGAATATTAGGAAATTTCACCAACTTTAACTTTTTGGAGGGTTGGGAGGAGTTGCCCTAAAAAGATAGTGTGATTTTGATGATGGAAGCTCAAACAATGGTACTTGATATATATAATGGTTGGTGGATATGATAGTGAAATGTATAGAGATGAAGAAGGATTCTCTAGTGGTTAACTATTGATTAGGCTGAAATCATGTTTGCGATGTGGGTCGATCCGGAGAAATCATGATAAAACCTTGATGAATCAGGAGGACGATAAGAAAAGTAAAATATGCGCTTAAACCTACAAGAACTCGAATTGTTTTGGTCATTGTATTGATGAATTGAGAACTTTAAATCTATTGAATGAATGCCTTGCACCGCAAACAATAAACCAACATATCAAAAAAGAAAGGGTCTTATCTACTTTTTCATACCCTTTCAATTGCTTTGTTTCTTTCATCGTAGAAAAATGTTTTATTTTAATAAAAATTGAACAAAATCATCCCTGGAACTTGTCTCTTTTCTTTCTAGTGTCTGTAACTGGTTTTATGCTGTGCTATAATTGCCTGTCTGGAATCCTGAAATTGTTCTCTGAAAATAGAAAACAAAACTGCTTTTGTTTGTTTTCCCAGACAATGGAACTAGCCAAGGGAACAGCCACTGCCGCTTCAAAACAAAAGTTGGTGTCTCATTAGCAGTTATTGCCTACCTGTGTTTTTCCTTGACCATTTTGCATGAATTCCTGCCCTATTTTGTGACCTGACACAGAATTGTAGGGGCCAACCGACACACGCTCACACATGCGGCTTACATTGTCATTGTTTTAACCTAACAAATATCAGTTTTTGTCATATTCCTTTCCAAATGCATGTACCTTTATAACCCTTGGTTTCATAATCTGTTTTTACAGAGATTTGATTTTTTTTTTCTGCTCTGAAAAAGGGTATCATTTGTTTTTTACATTTATAGTTAAAGCATAGGTCAGTTGAAGGTTTGAACATGTCGAAAACAGTGGATTAACTAGTTTATTATGGAAAATGATGTTTGTAGCAGTTGTCTCTCTCTTTATTTGCCGTTTCAGTAAATGGAACATGAGATTTGAATGGGCAGGATTCCTGGCTTGAATTAAGAACCAAAATCCCATGAAATGTGATGATTGTTTTAAGAGATTGAACAGCTAAACACAGAGAATTATGGAAACATGAACTGTTTTTGTACAAAGGCATGGCTAATCAGAACTCCCTATGCACAAACAACATTTGAAAGAGAATAAAAAGCAACATTAAATCTGAGCTTTTCCCAAAGATGATCACAAGAACAGTTTTTGTGTTGTGAACTTCCATGAGAACCTACCAGTTAAGAGTACTCACTCTCCGTTTCACTTAATTTGTGTTGTTCCATTGCTTGTGACCCGGAAACCATTTGGGACATTTGGGACTGAAGTAACAAGATACGACCCTTGAGTTTAGAAGCTCGACAATGGGAGTGAATTTCACGCATCTCGGCGTTTTGTACTGGTTGATGGATGCTCCTAAGCTGATGGCATAATCCATCAGCTTGTCAAATGTCCCTGGTTCAACGATCTTGATCTCGAGAGGTCCAATGGATTTGTCGCATACACGCCCTTGGCGGTATACACTATTGAGGGATTCTTCAATAGTCAAGCAACAGTCCTCAAAAACCGAAGGGGGAATTGGGGTGTTACCATTGAGACTAACCTCCCAGTAGAGCACGTAGTGGCCCGGGATTGTAGTGGTGTCTGCAAAACTAGTGTACTCAGCCAATGTTGCATCGAATGGCAGCAAATGGTTCACTGCATTCTTAACAGCATGTTGAAGTTCAACCTCATCGGTCTTATCAGAATCAATGGACAAAACCACATTTTTCCTGCAAATGAAATTGAATTGTGGTGCCTTGTTCTTGAACCCTGCTACCCTCAACACATCACCAACTCGATAACGATAGAGTCCTGCAAAAAAAAAAAAAGATTCGAAAGTCAGTCCATAGATACAAGCAAGTAAAATTATAGTATAATTCTTTTAAAGTTTATCTAAATGTACCTGAATAAGTGGTGACAACAAGCTCATACTCTTGGCCAAGCTTAACATCAACAAGGTCAACCAGTTCTTGTTGTTCTTTCTCATTGAGAGTTTTGGGCACTGAAATGGAATTAGAGACCCCATTGTTCCTTTGAACTGGCAGGAACTCGAAGTAAGCCATCGTGGGAACGAGAGTATAGGAAACTTCACTCGGCTTGCAAAGAGGGTTCAGGTTGACACCAAAATAACATTCACTAGATGCATACATGGTGCAGACAAGAGAGAGTCCATTACTGTAGTAATCCAGAGTGGGAATATACTGTGACATGGTCCCAGTCACAATCACATCCACATACTTTGTGTTAGGCCATAACCTTGGAATGATCCCTTGCCATGAATCTATGTTACACTCGGCCTCAATGAAATCGGCAAGTTTAGGATCAGGTTTCAGGATTTTCATAACAGCTTCTCTGACAGATTGGTCAGTGATCTGAGAATCAATGGTGCCTGTTCTTATATCATTGCAAAGTGTACGCCAATGTTTCTCAAGAAACTTGATGGCCCTGATGAAACCAGAGGCGAAAACAGCACCCACCCTGAGGACTTCCTTGCGTTGGCAAAGTCCACAAAGCATTTGAGAGTACATGCTTTGGTAAGAATCAGGACAAAGAATGGTCTCATTTGGGCTGGTGTAGTTTGTGTAAGGGTCATATGGCCTATCTTTGAAATGGTTGCTTTTGTAGTAGCTAGTGAGAACAGGGCGTGCCACAAGGCCACCAGGTGTCTTGGCCTCGGATTTTATAAACAAAAAGTACATCCCTTTGCCCTTGTCTAGACCAGGGACAAATTGGATCATAACAGGCATCAGTAGGCTATAGAGCAGTGACCTCCTTCCTAGCTCCTCCTCGATCGTCGGCATCAGCTTCCTCTCCCCACCTGATGTCCCAGAGCTGCAACAATGAACAAAAGCAACACCAAATTAAAACAGAGGAAGTAAAACAAAAAAGGGTTGTTTCATTTTGATGTCCTAACCTCGTCAAGAACTCAGAAACGGGCATGGAACAAAGGATTGGGGACGTATCTCCATTGGCAATACGTTCAACATAAGGCTGGATATCCTCATAGGTGATCACAGGCATGATGTTTTTGAAACATCCTCGATCGGTACGACCATTCAGACCATGCGTTTGCAGGTACTCGACATGAGCATTGCGTGAAAGGATCTGTTCCAGGACATTCTTTTGAACCTCATCAGCGTTTGAAGTCATATCCTCAATGAACTGAAGTGTTCTCTTGTTCTTCAGTTCCAGGTTGTAATCTGTAGGTTTGTGTGTGATCTTTGGTGCTTCTGGCATGATTCTGATCTGTTTTTTTTGCACTTTTGAAGGGGAAAGAGAAAGGGTTTTAAGAGCCAAGGAAGAGAAGGAAGGTGTTGGATAGAAGAGATGGAGTTGTGCTTTTGGTTTTGGTTTAGGTGTGAAGGAAAAAGAAGCAAGAAGTTGGGTATAAATAAGGAGACAGATGAAATTTGCTTCAGCTCTTAATAAATAATATATTACACAGAGGGGTAAATATGTCAATTCACATTTTCCTATTTATCATCTATTGCATGCCTTCAGTTACATGAAGTTTTCATTTTTTGGCCAAATCCTATACGATTGAAAAATATATATTTTTTAATATTTCATTAAAAAAATATTATTTATTATTATATTAATTAGATTCGAGTAATTTATCTTTATAATTTATATATTTAAAAATATCAAATACTGTCACGAGACCACATAAAATTTTTAAAAAATATAATTAAAAGCTTTATATAATTATCTTTAAATTTAATAATTTATTTATTTTTATCTATTTTATCGTCTATGTTTAAATGTACGGCTATCTACATCTCAAATGGAATATATAGATATAATATTAAAAACACTTATATATTCATTTTTAAAAACATCACCAAAATAATTAAATATAATATTAAAGAACTGAAGGAAAGATCTATTTTACCGGGTAGAAATGAATAACAGGCAATTCCCGGTAAAACCGCGGTGTAAACGCGCTTGTACTGTCTCGCAAAATACCGGCAGCCAATTTAGTTTTATTTTTTTTACTTTACTTGCAAATTGAAGTTCCCGGTAATAGGGAAAACGGCGTTTACTTTCAAGTTCTCGCGAGACATTATGTCAATATCTCTTGAGAAGATAAATAACTCTTTTAGGAGATAAACAATTCTGTATGCGTACGGTAAATAATTGGAGACCTTCTTTATTTCTTTCGAATAAAATACAATAATACTAATTCAACTTATTGAATTATTATAAAATAATAATTATATATTATAAAATAATGATAAATTCTAATAAATTTAAAATTATTTTATAATATTTTAATAATTAACGACATTTTATTGACAAAAAAAATTACATAATTTAATGTCTAATTGTTTTTAGTTTTCATGTTTTGAAGGATATAAGTGGGACCGACTAGCTAGATGATAAGCTTAATAATTAGACACGTGTGCGAATGGGAATTCAGTTCCTTCACGTAGTTTAATATTGAGTAGGATTCTCCCACCAACTTTACTATACAAAAAACACAGATATTTTGACTTTTGTATTTTTATTTAATACTGAAATATTTTAATTAATTAAGAATTAATTTAGTTGGTGTTTATATTGTTAAATATTATTAAAATTACATGTTCGAATAGACTTAAATGTGTAATATCTTCTAACGTGCGTATAAATTATAATTAATCAATACATGTGAAACATATGTTGAAAGAATACGAAACCAAGTACAAAAATTGTGGAAAAACATGTCAAACTAAAATCACACTTCTAATCTAATTTAAAATCATGTATTATATAAGTCGTATTACGAAAACGAAACTTCTAATTTAATTTTTAAATTTATAATATTAAAATTTGAATCTCTAATCTTATTTAAGAGATTTAATGTCTTATCTCACCATACATAATGATAGTTGATACTAATCTAATATATACTTTTATATCATGACCCAAACATATACATGAGATTTTTTATGCATATCTAAATTTATTTTCGAATCCGATCGAATTTTTTATTTTAGGACATCAAACGAAGGAAATCATTTGTAGTTGACATGATTATTTTTTGATTCAGTTATAGTGGTTACAACAATATCTGTTCTAGAGTATACTCTTAACCATTGGACACTAATCGCTCAATCACTATGCTATCATTACTGGTGCTCGAACCCATGAACTCTAAGAACAACAATCATTCTTTTAACCAATGAGACCTGATGGTTCATGCATAGTTGACATAAATATGATGCAAGAGAGTGGGGTTATTTTCATTCTAACAACCTTTGACAAAAACAAATCATGCAAACCCTTTTTTTTCTTCTTGAAAAGCATGTTGGTCTCACAAGATCATTTTGACAAGGTTGTTTTATGATGAAATGAACCATTACAATGAACTTGATTGAGAGCCATTTGGTACCTAACATTTCCAAAACTATCTTTTTGACCCCATTTTTTTTAGGTCAAATACATTATACATGTATATAGCACACGCAATATGTCCCCAATGTCAAAATTCCTAGGCTAAATTCCACTTTAACTAAACATTGAATGTTTTTAAAACTATTACGTACTTGTACGTGATGCTTGAATGTATCCATAATAACATACGTAATTGATATTATTTTCCAAAAAAAAAAACATATTTAAATTTAAAAGAAAATATTATTAAAAAATAATCATAAACTCTGAACACGAATAAAATAAATAAATATATTTGTGAATTTTAATAGGTTAATTATATTAAAATTTCACCGAGTTTCTTATGTCGAACTGAATAATCATAAACGCTAGGCTTTAATATTATTTGTCTTGTTTGTTTCCCTTAGATATTATTATTAAATTTCACGAACATTTTTAAATAAACAAATCTCCACGTTAGTGTATCAATAGTTTCACACAATCTATCATACTTCCCGAATTCAAGAGAAGTTGTTGGAGAAGGAGTTGTCAACGTTGATGTCACCGCCACATCATCGTCTGTTGTGATCCACCAAGGATGTCTCAAATTTTGGCTGTGTACTAATATCGATATAGATAACCAATTAACTAATTAAAAATATTATACGATCAAAATGAGAATTAATGTTAAATTTTAAAGGCGATAATTATAAACTCAAAATATTATAAATGAATTAATTTAAATTATATTCTGTCTTAATTTGTTGACAAGTGAGACATCCATGCTTGGTGGGTGGAGAAATTAGGGTTCCAAGTGGGCGTGCATAGTGCTTGGGGCCAAGGCCAGGGGATTAGGGGAAGGAAAATTAATGTTAAATTGGTTGTGCTTTGGGGATAGAGAATGTGTTGAATGTGGGAGACAGAGACAGGAATGCAAATCTTTGACCTTTGACAGTGCCATTAAAATAAATAAATATTTTATTTTCAGTTTTAACATCTCGAGAAATATTGTTAAAGAAAATATAATTGGTGGGAAAGAGGTAGTATATAATTAAGACTTATTGAAAATAAAATAATTTATATGAAGTAATTAAAAAAACAATATCCAAATGAGTAAAGCTAACATTCAGTAAAAAATTTCGTTCGATAACCAAAAGCAGTCCCAAAAGTTATATCAAACGAAACCTTCATAAATAATTTTTTATATAAATTAAATCTAATAATGTCTCGTTTGAAAAATATTATATTTTAAGATATTTGAATTTGAATACTTTTTATATAAAATATTTATAGATTTTATTATTAGCTAAAAATAAAGCATATATTATCTTAAAACCATACTAAACAAATTATAAATAACAATTAGATTTCGTGTAACTTCTGTATTAAATCAAAATTGTGGTGCGAATCATACCACTGATTTTAAATCGTGCCATTACATATATCCTTTTAAAGGTTTGGTAACCATGATTTCGTGCACGCATGTAATTAATTAAATTAATAATTAACGTACTTAAAAATAATAATTAACAAAGACCATATAATTAAACCATTAAATCACAGAGGAGATCACGTGAAATTAAGTTGCTAAAGGCACATATATACATATATATATATATATTCTTAAAATACCACATATAGGTTTGAGATTTCACCAATCAAGGTTTGAAAACATGAGAGGTAGGAAAGGTTTATAATAAAATATCATTGCACGTGGGATATATATTATCAATTTTCATCAAATAAAGTGTAAATTTTATTCGAAAGATGGCGATAAATATATAATCGCATAATAAAAAATATATAGATAAAGATTTAAGTGGAAAACATTTTGAAGGAACACGAACAAGAGAAAAAATCTACTAATGTCGAGAAATAATAAGGATACAAAAGGATTGTGACTTAACACAATTCATTGGTTATTAAACTATATTCTAACTTTAACTCATATATATCTATAGGAATAGTTACTTAATTACTAGAAAGGAGATCTACTCAAACTAAATTTTCTACTTTAAACATATAGTTTCGAACAATAATTATAAAATATGTATCGTACACAAATCAAATCTCGCATATCTTCATTAATTGGGTCGGATTAAGATAGAATTCATGTCACAAGCCCTAACAAAATGTGTATCGACGAACTAGGTTGATGTTCAAACAGGCAAGGAACCTATCCCCACTCTAAATGTTCTTTTAACTTTATTCTCCTATATAGATTTCTAAAAAAATAATTTATTTATAAATTTATCTCACTTTTAAATATTTATGTGTTATCCTTAATTTTAAATTCTAATTTCGTCCTTACAAGTAAGGAACCAATTATGTGGTCCTTCCTATCATGTCGCCATGCATCAAGGTTGTTGGAAAATGAAAGAAAAGGTAGACATTTTTCTAAGATCCATAAAGTGAAGAATCATCACTTCATCTTTAAGGCAGGATCTTGTTGTTGTGCCTTAACATGGACAACGCATTTCATTTTATCCTTTTTATGCTGTTTGGAGTTACCATGATTAAGAGACATTACCTGGTGTTAATTGGCTGTCGGAAAGATTCAAAATCCAAGGTTAATGTTAAACTATTGGCTAACCACATGCAACACTTTACAGTTCTGATTTTGGGTTTAAGGATGTATCATAGTCTCCTTCCTTTGACACATCAAAAGGTCTTTGGAGGTCGTAAAATTTCAATTCTTTTCATATCATTCAGTACTACTTTCAGGATAAAGATGGAGGCCGACATAAACCTTACTTAAAATATCACGTGAAAAATGATAACAGTAAAAAATGAATGAATATTTTTAGGGCTTACGATTTTAATGTTTAAAGTTAACTTTTAAGATTTAGAGTTAAATTTTAAAGTTAAAAGTTTTAATCTTAATACATTTTGTGACCTTAAAATAACATGTGGTATCATTTAAAGTCTCGTTTCAAAAATAAAAACTCAATTATTAATGTATTAAGTATTAACCCTATTTATAAAAATTATTATATTATATCGGCTCACTATGTTATTTATGTTCTCTTTTAATAAAATCCATTTATTTAATGACATGTAGAAAAGAAGTGAGAATTACTTTAAAATAAAGAGATAAAAAATTATTATGAAATGAGATAATGAATGGCATGATGAGTCAAACTCACCTAATATATTATTTTTAAATTTTTTAATAGTTTTGCATCATCCAAAATAAAATAATAATTTCAAGTCAAAGACTTGTGTGTATGTATATACGTGCATATGTTATAATCTAACCTACACTACAAACTACAATCTACGGTATGTATGAACAAAATAATATATATATATATATATATATATAGAATTTATAAATATGGAAAATTTTATGTTAAAAGTTCATTAAAATTTCCTTGAGTAAAACCCAAATATTGACTAAAGCAGCTAGAACTGGATTAACACACCGTCTGTCGTTTCGACCATCTTCACCGACATCATAGATTCCTCAACCTGTCTTATCCTATTCCACAGTTATAATCTAAGCCAATGGAGCCAGCTTAATTCACAAACTTTCTTTTTTAACTTTAGTACGGGTACATTTATATCTCTTTTGAATGTTTGTGCCCTAAAAGATTAATGATATAACACCATTCTAACTAGGAATCAACTTCATGCACGATAAGGTTAAAAGACATGACTTCATACATGTTTTCTTTTCCTTTTGTTTTTCCCCGTAAAAAGCAGAAAATCCCGTCAAAAATCTTAACCTATATCTTACCGACACCGTAGCTTACCGACAATGGTGGAGAATCCACCATATAGAGGAAGATGAAACTGTGTATGACCGCAATAATGATGGTACTTTCGTTAGGACCAAGATCCGGACATGTCCTCGTGTTCTCCACTTCATGCATAATCTCAAGATCGATGACTCAGGACACCATTAGAGTACCAAAGTGAAAAACATAGGAGCTTTCACTGTCCCGAAAAGAAAACTACCGAACACCACTACTACGAAACTTCATGTCATGAAAGATCCACATATAGATTATGGATGTAAGTTTATACCCTTGTATTATTAACACGTGGAAGTCAAGTCCTTTATCTATCACAGAATGTGTATGTCGAAAAAAGAGATTACAAGAATGGACTGTGAGGATGCAACTTGTATGTCGTACTACGACTTTAACTCGTTATATATAGATTCAGTATCTAAAATCCTAATCTCTAATCGGTGTTTATTTATAAGAAGAAATTAGATTTTCATTTGGATTTAAATTTTTTCGTACCGCATATGATACATATATCGAAAAAATTCAGTTTATAGAAGATATTAATGGAGAACACTAAATAACTGAAAATATTATCTCTTTCGGAATAGAATTTGGATCACTACTCGTTTTTTTTAACTTTTGGGGGATGGTAATGAAAGATAGTCCAAAACAAATGTTGTTTAGTGCCTTTCTTTATCTTTCAGTACTTTAGGGTTTTGAAAGTTGATGTACAAACCTTAATTAGGTTTGGATTAAAGAGTTTATTGTATAAATCAAATTTACACGTTGAAAGCATGTTTTTGAGCCATTAATCTTTCTAGACAGCTATAGGAAGGTAAAAGTAAACATTTATTAGCAGATATGGAAATTAAATGATAGTGTATTAAGACATAGCTAGGTCCTAGGAACAGTACCAATGTTGATTTACTGTAACTAATGATTCTGTCTATTAAAGAAAACAGTTCTTTTGATGTTTACTCATCAACTGTATATATTTCAATTTTGTGAATAAATCGATACGTTAAAAAAATAATACGTAACAGTAGAAGAGTCAAATTTAGTTGACTCGAGCACCGTAAAAATATCGTATATTCAAACTTTAAATTAAAAAGACATAATCAACTGTAATTTAGATTGTGATCACAAATGAGTTTGTAGGGTCACATTTTAGGGTTTAGATTAGAAGACATGAAATAAAAATATTTTAATTTTGATTTAACGAGTCAGATGTTTGAATCTTGAGATTAAGAATAAAGTAAATTTAATTAAGAATATCATCGTATAATACCATAGTGAACTTTATCTATGATATCTGGTTTAGATTAATCAATCAATAGTTAAATATCGACAATTTTATTTTAGTTATGTGTTAAAAGATAAAACTATTATATGAAAGTAAGTATTTTTGATAAAAAAAAACAATTTATTCAAAAGAATATTGAATTGAAGTAAGATGAAAAAATGGATTTGTTGAGTACAGATTGGTGGGTGATTTTGGCAGTGGAGAGAAATCAATAAAGAAATCATAAGATATTCCAACACAACACATTTATGAACATGGCAACAGTGTCTCCACAACAATAAACTAACAGGCACAGACACATACAAGAAGGGTCTTATCTCCTTTTCATTCACTTTCAGTTGCTTTTATTTCTTTCTTCATAGAAAAATGGGATTTATCTGAGAAAAAACTGAATCAATTGTCCCCAAGAATCATCTCTTTTCTTCTGCTGTTGCAGCCTGTCTGGATTCTCAAATTGTGCTCTGAAAAAAACAAAACTGTTCTTGTTTGTTTTCTCAGACAATGGTACTGGTAAAGGGAACAGCTTCTGGTTCGACCTTATCTATCTGTAAAACAAAAGTTGGTGCCTCATCACCAGTTCTTGTCTTCTTGACCATTTTGTAAGAATTCTTGGACAGTTTTATGACCTGAAACATGATTGCAGGGGGCCAAGTGACACTCTCACACATGTGGCTCACATTGTCATTGTTTTAATATTACAATTCTGCTGCGGCCATGTATTCTTCCAAGTGCATGTATCCTATAATGGATATATATGCAACAAAAAAATACAGAATATTGGATTAAGATGAGAATGAACACTGATTTAAGTATTAATTTTTATGTGCATAGTGAGGTACAAACAAGAAACAACATTACAGATTTTGGACAACTACATAACTAGATTGATAAAATTTTAAAAAATAGTTAAATATTTAACTACCGCGTAGAATTACCTTTTAAACCTTGAAAAGAACCATTGATATTTTGACAGATATCAGATTCTCTCTAGTCCACTGAAAAAAAGTATGATTGTTTAGGCTACTCAACTTGGTTTCGCATAGGTATCAGATTACAGGGGATGTGTCCTTAGCTTTTAAGTGTCATTTCATGTTTGAACATTCAGAAACAGTAGCTTGATTAGTTTATAATTAGTGGATAAAACGTAAGAAAAGTTGATGTGCTTTTTCCCTGGAAAATAATGGGGAAAAGGTGGATGATTAGGGTGGTTTTTGTTTGCCTTTTCCATGGAAATGTGAATGATTATCCACAGATTAATAGATACATGAACTGTTTCTGTAGATGGCTAGATCAAAATCCTTATGCATATTAAACAGCAGTTAAGAACAGCTACCAATTAAGAGTATTATTATTATTATTATTATTATTCAATTCATTACACTTAATTCATGTTGCCCCATTGCTTGTGTCCAGGGAACCATTTGGGACATTTAGGGCTGAGGTAACTGGACACAGCCCTTGAGTTCAAAAGTTCAACAATGGGAGCAAATTTCACACATCTTGGAGTCTTGTACTGGTTAATTGATGCACCTAAGCTAATGGCATAATCCATCAGCTTGTCGAATGTCCCTGGTTCGACGATCTTGATCTCAAGAGGTCCAATGGATTTGTCGCATACACGCCCTTGGCGGTATACACTGTTGAGGGACTCTTCGACAGTTAAGCAACAGTCCTCGAAAACAGATGGAGGAATTGGGGTGGTACCATTGAGGCTAAGTTCCCAGTAGAGCACATAGTGGCCCGGGATTGTAGTGGTGTCTGCAAAACTAGTGTACTCGGCCAATGTTGCATCGAAAGGCAGCAAATGGTTCACTGCATTCTTAACAGCATGTTGAAGTTCAACCTCATCGGTTTTATCAGAATCAATGGACAAAACCACATTTTTCCTGCAAATGAAATTGAATTGTGGTGCGTTGTTCTTGAACCCTGCTACCCTCAGAACATCACCGACTCGATAACGATAGAGTCCTGCAAAATACATTAGTTTCAAAAGTAGGTCAGATGCAGACAAGTAAAAATTATACTACAAATTCTTACAATATTAACTTATTGTGATTACCTGAATAAGTGGTGACAACAAGTTCATACTCTTGACCAAGCTTAACATCAACAAGGTCAACCAGTTCTTGTTGTTCTTTCTCATTGAGAGTTTTGGGCACTGAAATAGAATTAGTGACCCCATTGTTCCTTTGAACTGGCAGGAACTCGAAGTAGGCCATCGTGGGAACGAGAGTATAGGAAACTTCACTCGGCTTGCAAAGAGGGTTAAGATTGACACCAAAGTAGCATTCACTAGACGCATACATGGTGCAGACAAGAGGTAGGCCATTGCTATAATAATCAAGGGTAGGAATATACTGTGACATGGTACCAGTCACAATCACATCCACATACTTTGTATTAGGCCACAGCTTTGTTATGATTCCCTGCCAAGAACTTTTGCTACACTCGGCCTCGACGAAATCGGCAAGTTTTGGATCAGGTTTCAGGATTTTCAAAACAGCTTCTCTGACAGATGGGTCAGTGATCTGAGAATCAATGGTGCCTGTTCTTATATCATTGCAAAGTGTACGCCAATGTTTCTCAAGAAACTTGATGGCTCTGATGAAACCAGAGGCGAAAACAGCACCCACCCTGAGGACTTCCTTGCGTTGGCAAAGTCCACAAAGCATTTGAGAGTACATGCTTTGGTAAGAATCAGGACAAAGAATGGTCTCATTTGGGCTGGTGTAGTTTGTGTAAGGGTCATATGGCCTATCTTTGAAATGGTTGCTTTTGTAGTAGCTAGTGAGAACAGGGCGTGCCACAAGGCCACCAGGTGTCTTGGCCTCGGATTTTATAAACAAAAAGTACATCCCTTTTCCCTTGTCTAAACCAGGGACAAATTGGCTCATAACAGGCATCAATAGGCTATACAGCAATGACCTCCTCCCTAATTCCTCTTCAATTGTTGGCATCAACTTCCTCTCCCCACCTGAAGTTCCAGAGCTGCAACAATGCACAAACCAACACTACCCATTTAGCCAAAACAGGAAAAAGAAAACACTGAAATCAACATGTATGAAAAAAGGGTTGTTTCATTTTGATGTCCTAACCTTGTCAAGAACTCAGAAATAGGCTTGGAACAAAGGATAGGAGACATATCGCCATTGGCAATACGTTCAACATAAGGCTGGATATCCTCATAGGTGATCACAGGCATGATGTTTTTGAAACTCTGTCTATCGGTGTGGCCATTGAGGCCATGTGTCTGCAGGTACTCAACATGAGCATTACGCGCAAGAATCTCTTCCAAAACTTTCCTTTGAACTTCATCGGCATTTGAAGTCACATCTTCAATGAACTGAAGTGTTTTCTTGTTCTTCAGCTCCAGGTTGTAACCTGTAGGTTTCTGTGTGATCTGTCGTGCTTCTGGCATGATTCTGATCTGTGTTTTTTGCACTTTTGAATGGGAAAATGGGGTTTAAGCCCTTTCAAGAGCCAAAATAGAGAAAGAAAGTAGAAGAGATGTGGTAATTAGTTTTAGATTTGGTGTGAAGAGAAAAGTATGAAGAAGTTGGGTATATATAGAGGGAGCTATGAAGTTGGCCAAGCCTTTGTATATAATCATTTTGGTTAATTTGCAAATCGGCCCTCCAACTTTTAACTTCTTGAATGATTTGGTACTTCTTTTCACAATATAATATTCCAACTTTACCACTACCTTCTCCCATGCTAGTCTAATGCCTAAGGGTTTGATTGCAATTCACTTTTTGACGAATACAAATCTGATATGTGATAACTTTTATGCTTCGTTAGCATTTCAAAATCACATTAAATTTACATGATAACTTTATTATAAAAACTTAAACTCTAAGTATCGATAAATCATCGAATTAGTCATTAAAAATGTATATTTTCAACGAATTTGAACTATAGGAATATAGTTTCCTATATTTTAGTTATGATTTTTTTCTTTTGAATATTAAATTATTAAAAAATGATTTGTATTAGTTTAGATATTAACCCATTCATTTGTAATAAATGAGTTCTATGTCCATGGGTGTCATGGAACAGATTCATGGAATGCCAACTAATGGGATTTGACTTTCCTCTTCAATTTGTATTAAGACCAAGCTTTATTAATGTTGGTCTCACAAATTTTCTAAATATATTATTTCATATCATATACTCTTATTTATTTATTTATAATAAAGCTCACACTCCAAGTGACACAAATTGACACTATCCAACCAGAATCATCAAATACATACCATAGATTACAATACATCAACATTAAAAACTCCATTAGTTTAGAATTTTCACTATTAATTATTTTTGTTTTGAAGAAGAAAGTGGGGCATCAATGCTTGGTGGGAAGGGGGATTTGAGTGGGGAGTGCTTGGTGCTTGGTGAGGGGACTTAAATGAGATGTTAGAAATTGTGGTGGCTCTTGGGAGTGAGAGAATGTGGGAGCAATAGAGGGGAGTGTGGGAGACATGGAAAGTAACGCAAATCTTTGACCTGTGACATTACATCAAGACGGTGAAAGTTAGGGTTATATTTAGGAAAATATATGAGTTTAGGATAATTTTGAAAAAACAGGTATTGAGATGTATGTACACTGTTGAAATTAATATATTTTTAGTTTAATCCGACGGCCTATAAGTACCTCGCCACTTGCACATGACGAGGTCTAAGCAATACTGTAGATTTTGGCTTATTTCCCCAAAATTACTCCAAACCTACCTATTTTTCTAAATATAACCTTAAACATCATTATTCTTCAAAATTCCCCATATATTTTATCGAAATACAATAAAAGAAATGGAATTAATGAACAAATATTATTTTATCTAAATACAATAAGATTAACTATTTAACAAATTCAATCCGTCAAACCTTTTTTTGGGGTTTAGGGAACCAATTCTGTGGTCCTTAATATCATGTCGCCATGCATTAAGGTAGTGGGAAAAGGAAGAAACTTGCTACCATTTGACAGTCGGAAAATAAAAATGTAGACATTTTATAACATCCATAAAGGTAAGAATGATCACTGCCTCGTTAAGGCAGGATCTTGTACCTTAACGTGGACATACAATTCCTTGTTCTCGTATCTTTTTGAGTTAAAAACAATTAATTACCATGATTAAACGGACATTACCAGATGTTAACTGGCTGTCCAAAAGATTCAAAAACCAGAAGGCTAATGTTAAGCCACATGCAATATACTTTTTTGTTTTGTTTAGGGTTTAGGATCAACACAAATCAAATGTTGTTTGAAACTTGCTACCATTTAGAACCAATTCAGTTATAACAGATTTGAGTTTGTAGTTTGTACTGTCTCGTCTGCCCTAGTTTTTGTAGGTAAAATAGCTTTAGCAGAGGCTAAAAAGAAGGCAAAGTTCAGCCCCGGGTCAAGCAATGATGGCGTTTAAGACCATTCAAGTACCTTCTTTATCAATTTGGGTTACTAGCCCTAACTTTTGCAGAACTATTTCTGTCAAATTTTGTTCCTTTTGCATTTAAGCTTAAGACATGACTGATGGAGTCAAGTGGCAAAATAATGAGGCTTTTGAAAACATGCAAAAAGCATGCATATATGGATACAGGATGCTTTTCCAATACCTGTTGTGACATATCAAACTTTTCAATGTCCCTACATTATATTGATTCTTCTCTATCCAATTTAGTGCAGGTGTATTTTTTATATTTTGGATATCTGTTTTATGATTTATATTCGAAGTTTATGATCATCCCTATACTCAACGTCTATTTAAACTCGAGTAAAAAAAGTTACTTTCAGGAAAAAAAACTTGAAATGAAAAGTGTGAAATATCTAATCAAGATCATTAATCTTATCTTATCCTATTAGCCATCTCAATTCCCAAACAATTTTACTTTATTACTTTACTAGGACAAGGGTACATTAAGGTCACTAAAGCATTTCCATTAATGACAAAAGGAAGTGTGAAATTCAGTGACTTCTAACATAATCCCATTAGCAAGAAAACTTCATCCATGATAGGGTTAAATGACATGACTTCGGGGATATGTTAAAATGAGTTTAGTGGTTAATTTTTCGTGTTCCGTTGGTTAAAAAAATATTGATCATAAATTTTAAAACTACTTTATACTAAAATTAAGAATTGAACCCTCGACTTTCGGTTAAAGTAGGAAAGATCATTATTGTCTCACCTAAACCCAAGATTTCATGCTTTCAATTATTTATACTCGTTCTTCCTTTCTTTTTTCCTTAGCGTATCTTTGCTTGAAATTTGTACAAAAATATTAACCCTATCTTGTATACCACACTATTCTCTTGCCGACAGTGGTGAGAAACACATCATCATATGTACATGGAAGATGAAAATTGTATCAAATGGCATTGTATATGGCTACAATAATGTTGGTACTTGCTTTAGTACCAAGATCCGGACATGTCCTTATGATGCCCTAAAGGAACAACTTTATGGATAATATGATGAAGCCATGTTCTCTCCACTTCATGCAAAAAAGCTCGAGCTCGATGACTCATAAACTACAGAAGTGAAAATCACCATCCCATTTCTCACTCTCCAAACAGAAACTATCTAACCCCCCACTAACACAATGCTCAAATTCAAAAGAAAAATTCAGCATCTTTATATTATTTTTTACTCGTAAAATGATCATGTTTTTAAACTTAGACAACTGCTTGTCCTAACTCTTCATAAATTTTTAGGTTTAATTGCTTGCATTATCTCAAAATTTAAAATATAGTCGCATACTTATCAATTGATTAAGAATTTATATAAATTTTGTTTTAGATAAGAATTAGCGTTATAACATAAATTTTTATCATTTAATTACGAATTTGTATATATCGTAAAAATTTGTATAACAATATAAAATTTTATTTTTTACTAACTAAACAAAAAATTGTATAAAACCATTTAACTTTACCCGTACTTTAAGGGTGCTTCACGGCAGAACTTTCCCTTCGATGGGCTTCTTAGTCTCGCTATTTTTTATTTAACATATGTTGATCATAATAATTGGGGCGGTTTGCTGGTAGAACAGGGTCCTTTATCCACTCACTGTTCATCCACTCTTGTCGGTCAAGTGACCCAAAAATTAGGGGACACTGTGCATGTCTCTGTAATAAGTCAATCCTCTAAAGCTACACTTATGGTAGAAGAATCTAGGCATTAATAGTGTTGTTGTATGAAGCACCAGTGACCAGCAAAAAAGAGTGCTACCCCCCAATTATTGTGTCACACTGCCCTTAAAGCTCACATTTTTAGGCAAAGATGAGTTTAGGATTGTAACTAGGGTCAGTTTCAACATGTTTAAGTACATATCAAACTTACAATCAAAGCTTCAACTAATCTTTAGGGTTTAGAAAGTTTACACTTTCACAAATCTCCCATTGAATAAATGATGAAAAGACTTTCATGCATGCATCGTTGTGGAATCTTTCTAGACAGCTTTGATGCAAGGCAGGGAAAACAGTGGGAATATTTTACTCACTGTAAGTAATGATTCTGTCTGCAAAAGAACACAGTTCTACTGATGTTTACACAACAATTTGTAGGTTAGAAAGACAAAGACAACGGTAGCATAGGGAAATCTAGTACACTACAAGTTCATGCAATATGTTGGAGGGCATAGGGTGGAATACAAATATATTGGTATTATCGATTAAAAAACCGAAATGAAATCTAAATAGTTCTCGAGTTCGAAGTTTTATATAATAGATTAATACGATAAAACTCTGGAAAATCGAAACGGAAAAAAAAAATGAAATCTTTCTTTTGAACGAAAAGTATACAGAATCTAAGAGCAACTTGGATTACCAGAGAGGTAGACAATTGTTCAAAGGCTTTTCAGTAGTATGATTACTCTACAGAATCATTGTTTAATTCAAGGGTTATAGGGTCGTAATCATGTTTGTGGAGAATACTACAGAAAATGAAAATAAATAAATAAATAAATTGGTGTGTTTAATTGAATGTGTTGATGGCCTACAAGGAACAAAGACATCTCCATAAGGAATACTTCCTTAATAGGAAAATAAGGTTGTATTAAACTATCAAATGAGTTTTTCGGTTCATATTTTAGGGTTTGGATTGGATTCAAAGACTTAAAATAGATAAAACGATTATTCTCGTAACTTATCACTGTTATAGTTTATTATATTTAAAAAAACATATTTGATAAAATGTATATAATCATCTTTTTATATCACATAACCTTTTTTTTTTCTTTTCGCCGTAAGATTAATTATACTTTATTAACTCGTAATATTTTTGATTTAAGGTGTGCTATAGGCAATAGATGTAAGACTTTGCTTAGGTAAAACCTTTGAGCCCATCGTTTCCTGTCTCCGATTAGTGTAGGCAACTGGGGTCCTCATTGAGCGAGCACCCGCTTCACCACAAGTACACAAAGACCAAAGACCAAAAATAATGATAAAGATAAACATCTCTCTTAGATTATGATTAAAATAAAGCCATTTGCAATAGAGGCCATACTCAAAGCTTCATCACCCTATGCTTATTTTAACTTGGTCCATTCTTTTCAATTGTTTTTCTTTTAGGGGGAGACAAAAAAGATAGAGTTTTAGATTTTAGAGAGAGATGGTAAGTAAGGGGGGCTTTGGAGACCAGTTAAGGTGGGGAACATATTCATATGCAAAGTTGACATCATATTTTTTATTACATAGATATTCAGCACATAGGCAGATAGGCTACATGACTGTGTTCCTCACTTCAATGGAGCTATCAACAAGTTTTCGTTTGCATTATAATTTTGGGGTTTCCTTTTTTATTTAGCCAATAGACATTGTTTTAAGAGGGGATTTGTGGACCAAGCATGTTTAGGAAGAAATGTTGGTTTGTCTAGATAGTGCTTTAGGGAAATGAAGATGTAAGCATGTTGGGGTTTTTTCATTGGTTTTAATATAAATATATATAATGATTTTTTTTTTGACTTGTGGTTTGTGTGTTTTAAAGATGGGTAGGTAATCAACAACCGGGGTCAAGCGGGATGATGCGTGAGGTTTTTTAAGCAATGTCAAAGATTCGACTTCTGATGTTAATGGAGAAAATTGGGTTGAGAGGGTTACTTTATAATGATCATCTATAAAATTTATTTTAGATTAATCGACCATAAGATCAGATACAAATGGCTAAAAAAATTGGGTAAGGGGAGTTCGGAGGATTTTGATTGGACTCATTGCAAATGCATATAAAAAGGGAAGTGGTGTGTTCTCACCCCCCTTGGGCTCCCTTTGCAATTGACCTCCATGAAGGATTTGGAAAGGGACTTGAATAATTATGTCTTTTGTTGAAGTATCCTTTTTGGGGTTTCTTGGCCCCCCATTTCCTCTCTTCCATCTTCCTCCCCTTTTGTTTTTCTTATGCAAAGGGATGAGGTGGATGAACACATAGCAAAGCAGAGAACAGCTTTGAGTATGCCCCCACATCCTTCCAAGTCTTAAATGAATTATACTACCTGTTATATGATGGTAGGTATGGGTTGGGAGTACCTAGACACTACCACATTATGCATCAATTTTCCACAACTTCCATGCATGGATGTTGGCTACTTTTTCTTTCCTTTTTTTAACTTACAAAAGAATAAGAAAATAACTTGGAAAAAATGAAATTGAGCTGTACTACACATACTATGTTTATGGCCAAAATCAATTCCTATGTTCATGAAGTCATTTTCTTTTGAGTTGTTACCAAAGTGATTTTAATTTTGATACATCTTTGTATTCACAACTATTTTTTTGCTTGTCCTGGGATCAAGGATAAATAAGCTGTCTCACTCGAACACTGAAACATCTCCATTCCAACTGCACGAAGCAATTACATTAGACAATATGGGATGGAAAGCAACATCTACACAGGCTTCCTCGTACACCTTGATTTTCTTGATAAGAACCGACGACTGGGAGTTATAGAAGTATATAGAACCATCTGAGGAACCAGAGACAAGCTTCTCTCCATCCAAGCTGAAATTGCATTTAATTGGAAATCCAGACACTCCATGGCTTTCATACCTTTTATACTTATCTAGCTTGAAGGGAGGACTTGAAGAGAAAATGGCAATATAATTTCCATTTGATTGTGCCACAAAATAGGGATCAAATGGGTGGTACCTTACACAAGGGCAAGTGTAGGCTTCTGCATAAACCTGAAACAATTAGCAAAGAAGATTAGGCCATACCAATTATCAAAGTGTCACCTTATATGTATTGATTATATATTCTAATATACAACTCTACTGAGGACCACTGTTCTAGAAGTTCACCACTGTTGCCATTTTCACCAAGATGGTAGCATCTTAGGTGTCTAAGAAGATTTTTGTGTTAAAACTGTCCAAACAGATGATTGGAACATATACCTAGCAAGCGGCTAAAGACGTTTAGTAGGGCAATAGAAATGACAAGTGATTTAAGTACTTGACTTTAGTCCAATGGAACATCAGTCTTGCACAAGGGTACAGTACTTTGAAATGGCTGATTGATTATGCATCTTTTCTCTGCCATTAAAAAAGTATTAGTTTAGTGTAAGCATGTGTATTTCAATGACAAGATTTATATCAAACTTCAAAGTCAATGCAAATTGGACCTAACTTAAAGAGGATACAATTCGAGAGGCAGTACTCAAACGACTCTTTTCAAGTACTGTCAACATGAACAGCAAAGATAGGTGCCGAGTCTACAAAAAAACAGTGGTTCATTTATAAAAATCTGTATTATAGAGGCACTAAGTTGAAGTTTGTGCATAGGTTTCCTATGCAGATGACAAATGGAGTCTTTCTTTCTATTCAATTTATATGGTGTACCAAACCCTAAATTATAGCCAAGATTCATGAGGCTTTTGTATTTCTGTTGAGAAATTATTAACACGGGATATTCAAATTAAAGCATTTATGACCTATAAAACTACACTACAAATGGTATATAGGTTAGGGCAAGGCATAGAAGATACAAGGGATATTAGCTAGCCTCCCTTGAATGAGTCGGTAAGTGCATTTACTGTTCTCCTTGAAGCATTGGTCAATAATAGAAACAATGTAGTTTGAGGCATGAAAAAAAGGAAAAGAGATCCAGGTATGATATAAAACAAATATATGCTCAAATGATGAATACTAAAATAATATGATACAACTTGACCACACAGTAACAGATGATGTATCACCGCTTGCATGTAATACTTGAAAGTTTGTTGCTATTTTTGTACACTTATGTCATGACTCATATGTGCTACATACAGTCTTGATTTGACAAAGTAAAAAACAATTGTGAGAAGAAACAAAGGTTTAATAAGAAGGAATTGTGATTAATTTCCTTGCAATTACAACTGATTAATCTATTTAACTATCTAGTCCTTTGATTTGTGATACATTTAGGTTTGAAGGTAGTCATCTGCTACCGTTCTGCTAGAACAAAGAAAAAGAGAAGCGTAAATGAGACTAAGAAGAGGCAATAGGAAGTGGAAATAGCTCTATCATAAAAATCTCAATGATGTAGCATAGATGGTGTAGAAATGTGTCTCTAACCTGATTGGACAATGGAACCTGTCTAGAGATGTCCCAGACAATAACAGAATTTTCACTGATGTTGCCCCCAGAAACATCACTGGAAGATACAAATTGCTTCCCATCAACGGAGAATTCAACATCAAGAATTGGACCCAGACCTCGAATGTATTCGTGGACCACCTTGCCAGTTCTAACATCCCACAATCTGAGTCTGCCTTTTGATCCCCCAGAAAGGAATAGGTTTGAGTTATATGGATGGAATTTTATAACTCCAACAACCTGATCATCTCTAAACATTTGTGATTGAACTCCCTTTTCAACATCAATCAATCTTGATGAACAGTCATATCCACAAGATAGTACAAACAATCCCTGCTGTGACCATTTAACATCTTTCACAGCTGCATTGTGAAAGTTAAGCACACGAGCTTTCTTCTGAACTAGACTCCATACATTCCATATGGTGATTGTTTGATCCATCCCAGCAGAAGCAAGTAAATGAGCTGCAAACTAGAGGTAAACAGTTAAAATGGTACTCAGAAGGCTGGACCAATAAAAATAATGCACTAAACCAAAATCCATACATCTGAAGAGATAAAAGGAACATAATCCACGGTTTAAAAAAATAGATAAGAGCATACCATGAGTGGGTGACCAATGAATGGCATTAACAGCTTTTTCATGCCCATGCAGAGCTATGGTTAGCTTTTTGGGAATTTGACTTAGCTGGGTACGGCCCTTTGATTTATGCCGTATTGATGAGAGAACATCATGTGGTAGATCCGATTCTGAAATGCTTCCTAGAACTGAGAACAAGAGATTATCTAATAAGCTGGTGAAATGAGACAAGTTTCTCTGATTCTAGTAAAATTTAATCTTGACACAAGTGAAAAACTTATGAGCATGACAACTTATCATAACAGTCATTGATACTGACACTAGTATAAAACTACAATACATGATAAGGAACAAACATGGTGAATAATTTTACGAACTAGTGAAATTTCGTTTTGTGAATAAACGAACATCCTTTTTACCCTCTTAATGGTGACGACCATAACAATCAATAAGCTAGTCAAATATTTGGATTACATCTTCAAAAATCAGACGTACATTTACTTGTCCTGGTCCATCAATTACAAACCAAGAACACTCAAATATAATGGTTTGACTAGTATCAGCATCAAACAGGTGCCCATCACAAGAACAAAGCATGTTACAGCTTTCTATCATTTGAGGGCTCATATCGGTTTGCAGTTTGCTTCTGAACCCCGTTTGAAGTTCCAACTTTTTAATTGTGTTCACAGAGAAAAGACAAGCAATTCTAAATCAAACTATAGAATAATTGAGTACGATACTATCAAATTAATGAAAAAATAAACTTCAATATACGATGTATCAAAAAGAAAATGGGATCCTGGACATAGGCAACAGTAAAAAGTGGCACTAATCTTTAAATTAGAGAAGATTTTTCCAATAATAGAAAATAGAGTGCAAGGCTATTGAGCATCATCCTTCCAAAAAGGTAGTATCAAAAACAACAAAAATTTAAATGAGCATTTTTTTTCCTACAGAAACATTCTTTAAGCTTCTGTTCAAATGGACCATCATTAACTCAATACAAAATCTGTCTACTCAACTGAAAACACAAATTAAATTGAGCTCCTACTTTTAAACATTCATCAAGTACAAGACTACCCATTTCTTCTTTTTACTTGGTTCTCAAATAAATAGTCATCAAAATTGCAACTTTAAACCCAAAACAAACTGCTGGACTGAACGGGGAAAACCATCTAAAAATTTGGTAAAAGAAAAAGCTAAAATGCAACAAGTACCTGATTGAGTAGTTACATGAGGATCCTGGGTATTCGGGTTCGGTTCATCAGACTGGAGAACCGTACCGGAAAGTGCTCGTTCCCTTTTCGATATGTATCTTCCGGGAAGCGGAGTTTCTTCTCTCTTTGGAAGATCCAATGTGGGAAATGGGTATTCGGGTTTAGGTCGTTTCGAAGGGCGGAAAGGAAGGTGCTGATGATATACATGTTTACGTTCGGGTTCGGGTTCGGGTTCGTCGTCTGAAGGGTTGGAGTAGGCTTTGCGAAGAAGATCCATAGCTGAACTGAAAAACTATTTCCCTTTCCAGTTGCTCTTCTTTGTTTCCAAAGAGAGAAAATTGAAGATTGCAAAATGGGCATTTAATTGCAACATAGTATGCTAATAGCCAAGCCCATTGTATTGAAAATTAGGGCTTTTTATCATTTCACCATAATAGGTCAATGACCCTAATTTGGTAGGATTTAGAATTAGGGTTTAATGTTAAAATTTAAGGTTTAATATTAAAATTTAATTTAACATAATTAATTAACACTATTTTGGACATAAATTTTTTTAAAAAAATAGATATCAAATCAAAGTATAGGACTAAATCCACAATTTTCTCATACTACAATGACTAGTAAAACAATTGGACCATTAAAATCATTAAAATCATTTATAAACCAATGACCCAAAGGATCCAAAAGTAATTATTCCAAAGCCTATAACATTAAAAAATGGACTTAATTATAGCATTTCTAAATGGGCCTATAATTGTATATTCATGGGCCAATGTTGAATATAAATATGATGATGCTAGGCATTAGCAACAACCACTAAAAATACTTAGGCTATTTATTATACACATACATATTCTTATATATATGTTCATTTTTAGGGAGAATAATATTTTTTTCACTGAAATCATTCTTTGAATTCGAATAATAAAAAAAAGCAAAGGGTATTTTGAAATTTTAAAATCGATTTATAATATTATAATACTTTTAAAAATATATATAAAAGAATTAATATGTGCTTAGTGTCCTAATAAAATATGTCTCTGAACATAAAAACAGGAGATGGACCCTAACAACACAATAATGATGATAAGAGAATAAAGAGAGTGTAGGTAGTAGGTCCATACCATAACTTTAATCAGATGTTCATTTTTCACATATATATATATATTTAAAAAAAGGAGCAATTATGTGGGAACCCTTTTTATTTATTTATATAGATTATAGTAATGAAACTTTATGTATAAGTTTTGTTTTTTATTGATGTAAAAATTATGTCATGCTGTGACCCCATGTGCCCTAACCCCCCACACCAAATCTTGTAGGAACTGTAAAGCATTCTTCTTCTTACCAATTTTGCAGCAATGACTGCCAAATTATGCTACAGCAGCAGCAGGGGAGTTTTGATATCACAGTAATTGTCTTCCAAGGGAGAAAATAAAGGGGTTATTACTTATATACAGTGTTTGGAAATTGGAAGAGACAAACCCTAGTTATTGAGTCTATGTTCATTTAATTAATTTTAACATCAGATAAATATAGAGGAAATATTTAGAATATTTTTTGATACTTTTAAGTCTTAAATTTATAACTCTAACTCTAAAAACCTAAACCTTAAATTTTATACCTTAAATTCTGAACCCTACAACCTAAACTCCTAAACTTCAAGTTCTAAACTAGAACCCTAACCCTAAAACTAAAAAACACGTGCAAACTAAAGTTTACGTGACATATATATCAAAGTTTTTTTTTCAATTTTTTATATAAATATTGTGTTAATAAATTACATTATTCTGTATATTTACTTGAAAAAGTAAAATATATATTTATATTTTAAAGACTAATTCTTAAACCCTTATGAGCTAAATTTTTAAATTTTAAATTAAATTTATAACCCTAAAACAGAAAAAAATTATATAGTTTAAAGACTACATAGGACATATAGTAGCGGAACTCAACTTCATTTATCAAACGCATTTAAAAATTTGAAATTTTGATGAACATTTAAAGAATTTAAATTAAACCGTATATGTATCAAATACTTTCCCAAAGTATAATTTATTATATTTTATTGCTTAAACCCTTTATTGATCTAATTTTACGAATTATTCAAATATTAATTCAACTAAAAATAACATTTTTTTATAAAAATGTTTTTATTTTTATACTTTTTATATATTGTTTCAATACAATATTCTTCCAAATATTTATAACCTCAAAGAAATTAACCAAAGACAGAGAATGCATATAATAGATAACCGACCAAAGAAAGTTTGTCTCTCTCTTTTTTTTTTTCAACGGGTGAAAACAAAAGCATAAGAAGACAAGCAATGAAACAGCATTCAACTCAAGTATTTGAGATATTGTAAGATTATTACAATGTTTATGTGATTGGTGGGGATGAATGAAATTTTACTAAAAAATTCAATTTAAAAAAGAAAAAAAATAAATTAAATATTTATTAAATGAATATTATTCATCACGTCGTTTATGGTATCATTTAATGAGAATTTTTTATTTTATTTTTTAAGATGAATTTTATTATTTTTTACATGATGAAAAATTATTTAATTTTTTTAAAATAAATAAATTTTATTAATTAGACTATAAATAACGTGATGAAGATGTCCATCAGATAATTTTTCCATGAAATGGGTAAAGGAATGTTTCATGAGAGAGGGTCAAGATCCCTGTCAACCCCACCAGGTGGGATGACTAATTAGTTGACAAGGACACATGCCCACTATGTCTCAGTTTTGTTTATTTTCACACATCATCTTGGTATTGAAAACATCTTGGACCTTCAATTTTATATTCATGGTGGAAATTCAAAGTACAATTTTCAAACCCCATGAGAGTTTCTAACAAAGTCAATGAAAAGAGAGATGGTCTTTTAAGGCACAACTCTCTGAGTTCTTACATTAGTTTTTAAACTAGTCTTGTTTTTAGTTTTAAGGTAAACTCCTAATATAGTCTAGGATGCTTTCAAATTCGGTTTGATTTTAATTTCTTCATTGGGTGTTCCTATTAAAAGCATACTCCTTCACAGAAAAAAGTAGGTTTTTCTTTATGCATAAGAATGTTCTATTAGTTACAATAAAGATATTTATAGATAGATTAAGTGGAATTATATAATATAATATAATTTATGTTTATCTAAGTTAGGTCTAGCTCGAAATAGTAATTTTTGATAGAGGTAGAAATAAAGAACATTAATGTTTTTAAGGTATGATTATAAGAATAAAAATCATCTGTCACTCTGTGCTTTTATTAGAAGCATAATCCTTCAAAAAATCAAGTGACATTTTTTTATACATAAAATATACGAATAGTTACAATAAAGATATTTATAGATCGATAAACGAGTCTATGTATAATTTAATATAATTTATGTTTATCTAAGTTTTGTCTTGCTCGAAATAGTAGTTTTCAACCAAGATAAGAATGAAGAGCATTAATTTTTTAGCGTGTTTAAGGTGAATAAAAATTCCATGCCTTCTAATTATGTCTCTTTTTATACCCCGTATTAAAAATTATTGAAAAAAATTAACTTTAAACTTAAACCTAATTTTACATCCAAAAATCTAAACCTTAAAAATATATTTTACCTTAATTCTCTAAACTCTAACCACAAGCTCTAACTTTAAACTCTAAACTTTAAACAAGAACGTAAAAAAAAACCACACTAAAAAGACAGACAAATTACAGTTGTTTAACGTACTTCTAAATATTTTAACTTTTGAATGTAAGATAATTATATTTAACCACACTCGAATTTATAATTTCCTAAATATTACTACAACAACAATATAAATTGAATCGATATTCGATCGATAACTTTATATACTTTTAATTTAATTATAGATATCGAAATTTACATTCTATAAAATTAAAATTTAAAATAATTGTTCCTAAACCCCCTAATAATGAGACCATAGCTTTAGGGAGTTGGTAAGGATGATTAGAATTTGGACAAGTTACAAAGGTGGGATTCATCAAATTAAAAAATATGTAGACTTCTTCTGACTTTATATTAAAATTATTATTTTTATTATATAATATATTATGTTTCCACTACGTAAAAATAAAATCCTAGTAGATGTTCCCAGAATAAGAAATTAACTGGGGATTGGCGTTTCTTCTTTATTTTTCTTCCTGCAACAATTAAATAATAGAATTATTTTTATTAAATAATATTTATATCCATAACCACTTGTCTTGCTGGGGCAGCCAACAAGTTTTCAAAGTTTCATTGGATTATTGGCGCAGTCCAGTCCCGATGTTCAGCAAAGTGGAAATCTTAGCTGTTGTTTTAGTAGGAGAGAATGAGAAGTGAGGTAACGGGGTATTCTTTTAAGTTAATTAATTAATTCAGATTAAATTTTATAAAATTTTAATTTTAATTTTTATATTTATAATATCAATATTTAAACTAATAATTGTATTTAAGGAATTTAAAATTTTATTTTACTGAATGTAGATAATGTTTTATTAATATTTCAAAACTAGATAACACGTTTGCAGACAAATTCGTAGGAATGATGAGTGTGTGTACATATAATTACATTTGACTTTTAATAAAGGATGATATCTTCGGAGAGAAGATTTTAAAGACAACTATAACAACCATAGGTGTGACAAATTTTCAGTCGTGTTCGAACGAAATATGATATTTAAATAAAGTAAAATTTTGATATATATATATTATATAAATTTTAATTTATATGTGTTTTTTAATTTTAAAGATTATAGTTTAAAATTTAAGTTATATTATTTAAAATTTAGAAAATGTAGTTTAGGGTTTATTTTTTAAAAATTAGAGTTAGAAATGAGTTTTATAAAATAAATATATAGATTTGTGTAAGACTAATTTTATATAATTTGTCTCAAAATTTTATAATTTTTCTTATAATTATAATTTAGAAATACGGACTTGATATACAATTACTAAAAATTTTAACTTATTCTAAATTTTATTTAAATTTATACTTTAAATCCAATCCAATTAAATATTTTGTGTGAATACAATTTTTAATTTTTCTAAGTTCATAATTTTTCTTCCCCCTTACCCTAAGTCTAAGCCTCTCCACCATTAAATCTGCTACTTCTGTATTTTCATTTCCAGCCTTCACGTGGAGAGATTATTAGGTGAATCCTGTTCATTACATCATTTATGGTCCAAGCAATTAAGACCATTGATCTTTAAATAATCACTTAATAACTACCCACCCACTAAGTCCATATAGGAAAGAGATGATAATTCACTTGAAAAGAAAATAAGATTAACGATCTTAATTAATTAAGACCATGAATGACGTGATGAACATGGTTCACCTAATAATTTTTGTTGACCTGAGAATGATATCCGTTGACTCCTGTTTGATGGTTTTATAATTTATTGACCTATGACTTGGCAAGCAGATTGAAGATACAGAGTCTACCTGGCATGAATTAATGTTAGTGGTAGCTTTGACATTCTCCATTCCTATTACTTCATGGATGTCTATTAAATAATGTTAGTTTTAAGGTTTAAACATAAAAGTATATATAGATATAAAGATATGAAAAAGATTTTAATATGTAAGTTTATATAAATATACGATTTAAGGTAAGGTTAGTATTTAAGGTCTAGGGTTAGAGATGTACGGTTCAAATTGTATAAATTATATGAGAAGGATTGTTTAATATTTTACATAATATGTACTAAAATATAACCCTAAATATACTGATTCAAATTGATTCAAATGGTAAATAATTTAGAGTCGCTTAAGCATGTTTCGAGTTTGAGGCCTTATGCATGTAAAAAATTTATCACAAGAAACTTAACTATCAAAATTAAGTAGGTAATTCTGACCGATTCGAATTAGTTAAGACATAACTTTAAAAAACTATAAGACAACTAAAAAAATAACCGTAAATATATTCAGCTCACATCCAAATTATGACTCGAACTTCGTATTTTTAATAAAAAATATTATACGAAATCTCAAATCTAAAAATCTCGATTTTATTGCTTCATAGATGACATAATTTCAATGCCAAATGCCCTATTTACGCAATGTAACCATCATACAACATTATTGTCAAATGTTGTTGTAATGTGTAATCGAATTCACAATCATAATAATCATACGGTATCGCAATATTTATTTACGGGTTGAATTTTTCATTCAATTTGGATTGTTTTTAATTAAATTATTTTATCTACGTATTTATTTGCCTTGAAATTTAATATTTATAATATAAATATATAACCAATAAAATTAAATGAAGAAGGAGAGTCGCACTCGCTTGGGTCCTTTGGTTCACACGTGTGGCTTGTCCTTCCCTACTTTTTATTTATTTTATTATTTTTTTTATAAAGGAAGGTGACACTTATACTGTGTCAAATAATTTCATAGGGGAAAGTCTGCCAATTTGTACACCCTAAGCTGACACCATCCTGACATCATTTTATATAATATTATAGTATTATAAATTTATAATATGAACATATTCAGAAAAAAAATATATAATAAATTATTCTACATTATACCCGTTTCATTATTATAATATGAATTATTATTCAATAATAAATTTGGAGCGCCAAAACTGAATATCTTGAATTCATCTTTCAATTTAAAAAAAATAAAATTTCCGACCTCTATGGATTAAATTAATTGCAAATAATTATATTTAAAAAAATGTTTGGTGCGAAAATGATAATTTCACAAATATTTTCAAGATGTTGATAAGCATTTTACTCATTTAATTTTTAAAAATTATAATATTTTTAAGTATATACATTATAATATTAATGATTTTTTATTGGATGAAATTAATCTAATAATCGCTATCCTTTTATTCAATTTAAGAATATAATTTGAACAAATAGATTGATCAGATCAAGTTGATCATCTTTGTAACTTCAGTTTTTTAAGTTACGGGTTTTAAATCTTGTAGGATTTTTCTTCATAGAGTCTTTAAGGTTCTGTCATCTCAAGATTTTAGGTATTTGAATAGTATGTTCATGTGTTTATTTTGAGATTAAATTTAATTTTTTTTATTTTACAACGACAAATCAATATGGTATTAATTTTAGGCATCACGGAGTACTAATATTTTTTACATGTAATCAATTTTAAATCTTAAATATTTTTGACTCTTTGATTGTTTTTCACGAACTTATCAAAGTGATCGATAACAGTTTTGTTTTGTTTAATTTTTTAAATATTTTATTGAGAGTGTCATCACAAAATCTAAATATCATTTTATATATTTTTATTTTTATTTTCAAAAAAAATTATTACCTTATTTCAGAATTTAGTAAATTGACCTGTGAAATCCACCAAGATTAAGGTCTTAAATTTGCATCCCATTGAACCCCTGATAGACATAAAATCTAGTGTTTGAAAATGACAGACATCTTGTGCCTCCGAAATACACTCGGCGCAATTTACGCTTCCGTTTTGTCTAAAAACCTGCATGTTAGGGAAATAATGACAGTCTCCAGTAGATCTTGAAAAGAAGGGAAAAAATCAACTGTATAGATGGATAGTCATCTTCACATAGATGAGGTTGGAGTTTACAGTCATGGGTAACGGGTAGTTTTATAGGAAGTCGTTAGTTTTATTATAATTTTTGGTATAAGAAAGTAATTATTGAGATCATATAATCGTCATATAAAAAGTTAAAAATTCATTTAAAATATACGATAAAAGATAGATATAAATATATATATATATGATTGTATTAGCAAATAAATTACAGAAGGATTAAATTATTAAAAGATCACCAACAATAGTAAATTAAACTCGTATATCTAAATCTAATATGAAGATACATTAAAAGATACAAACGGAGGAAATCCAATCCTGGATGTATTTCAATTACAGTCGATGGAATATTCCATACTAGTTCCAGTACGGATGTGATTGGAGCGTTGGCACGAAATCATCATGGACTAGTTTTGGCAGTTTTCGCATGTGTGATTCATGATGGGGGTTCGACATCTTTAGTGGAATGTCACGCCTTTTACTCAGTAATTTTATTTGCGTTGGACCATGAATGAACATCGATTGTGGTGGAAGGAGATGCGGCAAATGTGGTAAATTATTTGCAATCTAATGTGGAAGGTAGATCATTGTTTGCACAAAGTCTCACGGAAGCAAGAGATCTTATTCGGCGACATAGTCATCTACGTGTGAAGTTTATTCCTAGATCGACAAATATGGCAGCACATGAATTAGCACATAGGGCTTTTAATGATCATTCTTATTTTTCTTTCGATTCTGATTATCCATGTGATATTGAGCATATTGTAATTGATGATGCAATTAATGAATGATCGGATTGGGTACTCTTTTTCCCTTTAGGAGTTGACAATAGCCATTCTAATATTGACATGACACTAGAGGGGAATTTTAACGAGGCTCTTTCTTTTTTCAAAAAAAAATAATATGAAGATACAGAACAAAAAACATCAACATGATAACAAATAAACGTCATCTTTATTAGTCAAACTGACGTTAAATTAAATCTTAAAAAATAAATTTAAAAATAATATTATTTAAAAATTTAGTCGCGAACGCTAAATATAAACAAAATCTAACCTAAAAGATACTAAAGAATGATTATTCTTTCTAATATTAAGGTTGGCATGATTAATCATTAGCTATTGAGTTATTTCACTAATTGTTATGTAATCATAAAGATTACTTTGAATCTCTAAGAAATTAATGAGATATTTTGTATGTATATGACTTATAATTTTATAATCTTGATTCGACTTAAAAATATTAAACAAAATTTTAGTTATAAATGAAATTTAAATAAACTCAAAATTTTTAATAATTAATTTATCTGTTTTCAAGCTTGAGTCAAGTATGTTAATTCTGTATGATATATTATATATATCACATGTGAAAATATAAAGAAATATATATGTGTTGATATAGAAAGTTGTTTAAATTTGAATCATGTTTTATAATATTATAAATAACTATAATTAGATTTGAATAAAAACTCAAAAAACTCGACTCAAATTTTATAAACTCGAGTGAATTTAAAAAAAATTTAAATAAAATTTAAATCGTAAAATATGATTTATAAATTTGAATAATTTAAAAAAAAATTATTCAACTCGATTAAATGTCTAGAACCAGAGAAAAATTTTCATATAATAAACTTATACAAAATTAAATCTAGATTAATCTACTAATAGCTTAATACCGATGGTTAAAAAAAACAATTCAATCAATTTTGGTAATAAATTTAGTGGCTCCTTTAATATTGTACAAATTTGTTTAAGAAGTTAGTTTAATTAATTCTTAAATAAATGTTATATTTTTTGTGAATTTAAAAAAATATTTTTGATACAAATAAAATAACATAAATTATGAACTCAACAAGTGATTTCATAAAAATAAGTTTTAAAAATCTTAAATTTAAATTATTTTATTTATAAAATATATTTATTATTTAAAATTAAAAATATTTATAATTTTTATTGTTAAATAATAGGTGGAAAATAGAAAGATGGGTCCGTGAGTTGTACCCAAGCCAAGGGGCGAAGGTGGGGGAATGAGAAGGTAAGAATAAAAATGGTCATTTTCTGGGCTCCGACTCTGAGAGAGAGAGAGTGGGGTCCATATGTCCCTGCACGCGCGCACGCCGCGTGGACCCCATTCGTTGACTTCAGTATTTCAAAGGTCATATGAGGAGAAATCTGACGCACGCTTTTTGTAACTATTCATATTAACAATATGTTGAAGAGACGAACTACAAGTCTTATGGGGTCTTTGGTTTCCGCTGCCGCCTCTCAACCACCACTTGCCTTGCTCAGCCTTGGACTTTACTTTTCCATGGGACAGTAATTATATTTTATCGATAATAGTTGGTATTAAAAATGATAATCAGCAGATGAAAATAATATAATCAAATTTATCTTAAATATTTTAATTTTATTATTTAATTATTTTTATTCTAAATGGATTTTAAGTTGTTAATGATCCTATATACAGTAACGTGTATTAGATAATAATATGATGTGATATTAATAATTTGAAAATAAAATCAAAACGTTTAAAAGTTTGATGATCATTTTAGAATAAGAATAATAATTCAGGGATAAAATTAAAATATTCAAATATTTGAGATTAATTCAAAATGTGAGTCATAATTTAAAGATGAAATTAACATTTTTAAAAAATTACGATTCAATTAACTCTTATTAAGACAATTTCATACATGTCTTCTGAAAAATAATGCTCGTTTGTTTCCGTTATTTTAAAAACCTTCTATTCTTAATGAATTTGATTCAAAATTTATCGATATAATTTTTTTTTTTATCTAATTGTGTTGTTAAATATTTATAAAAAAAATCCACACCCACTTAACGGTATATTCAACGTCAATATGACTCCTTTTGAATTTCTGATGTATTCTTTATTTCCAAATCTCTTCCTTGACATCTACCAACAACAGTCTTAATCGATGGATAATAAAACAAACCACATGGAAAAACACTGAATTTGTTTGTAAGAACATGACTCTGGAAATGACATAAAGATAATATGGAAATACAAATAAAAAAATTTATTAATTATTACCATTTTATTATAAAATCTATAAAAAAAAAATTAAGACGTGTTTAAATATCATAAATAAATATTATCTTATAATTACCTTAAATTCAACATTGCTGTGTTTTTGGACAATACTAGTTCCAATCCATACTCTCTTTACTGATTTGGTTGGTCTGTTTGAGCCTATGTTGTTGTAATGTAGCCAAGATCTTTCTTGGTCTTTAGGGTTGAGAATTTAAATTTAATATTTTTATATTATATTTTGGTAGTATGACCATTAGTTCGAATGGTAGCTATAAACATAATGATGCCAAATTGGATGAGATTGAGAATAAATATTAGAGCATCAAAGTAGGTCTGAACCCAATTATTTAATCATTAATATTTAATTTATTATTAAACTAATTTGAATTAAGTTTTACAAAGACTTAATACGAGGATATTATTTTTTATTTATTCAACATTAAAAAAACTTAATAATCAATACTTGTGATTCAATAATTATTTTTGTAGTTATATTTTAAAAAATCTATTTAATAAATTTTACAATTTGAATCACATATTTATCCCTAAATTATTATTCAATTTGTAATATACATGTTAAATGTTTAAATGAGTTTTTTTTTAAATAAATGTTTAAATAAGGACCTAACCTTTTTACTTATATAAGAATTAATATTTGCAGAACATATGAATAAGGGCCTAAGATTTTCAGATTTGCTAAAATAAAAGCCTAATCTTTCAAAAAGATCGAATAAGGGCATAAAATTTTTGTGTCACGTTAGATAAGAATTTAATGTTTTTGAATATGTTCAAATGAGGATCTTATTTGAAAACGTTAGACTCTTATACAAATAACCCCTAAAATATTAGACTCTTATTTGACCCTTATTTGACCATTTCAAAATGTTAGACTCTTATACAAATAACCCCTAAAATATTAGGTCTTTATTTTAGTGTTTATATACACACCAATTCCATTTTTTTGAAGATTGAAATGTCCTAAAAAATAAAAATGGTAATAGATACAAGAATTATTATTATCTGTCGAAAACGAAAAATTCTATCATGGGTAAGTCCCACCATATCATTCATGAAACCAACCACTAAAAATTATTCATTTTATTATTTTTTATATTATATATTTTTTTAAGTGAATTTTCACTTAAAAAAATATTTTTAAAATGAATTAACAGTAAATATAAGTGAAGATTCACTTGAAAAAATATATGATACGAAAAAAATGATGAGATGGGTGATTTTTAGTAGTCGGTCTCATGGACATGTAGTGAGACTTACCCATGATATAATTTCTTGTCAACAACACTATTAATTAATTTTCGATTAGTTATAAATTCATATATTGCCAATGTTATATATAAATATTTAAAAATAAATATTGAAACAAGAGTCATATAGTTTTACTGGTCAAAGGAACGATTGTTATTTCTAAAAGTCACGGGTTTGAGTACTAATAATACTAATAGAGTGATTGAGTATACTCTAGTACAAATACTATTATAATTACTATTAGTTTTAAAAATAAGCATTGAATTATTTTTACATTATTTATTAAAGTCCCAAAATATTTTAACTCTGTTTAAATGAAAATAAATTTCTCAACAAAAGTAATAATATTTTATAAAATTTATTTAGTTAAAATATTTTAAATAATCGTGACTAAAATTCAAAAAAAATAACTTTTCAAAAAATCAATATTAAACGTAAGATTGAGACAAAAAGAATAATAAACGATATAATTTTTAAATATAGAAGATTAAAGTTATTTATTTACTCTAAAATTAAAATTAAATTAATAAAATTTATAAAATTTAATATTAATTTAGTAAATTGTATATATTTCAAATACCAACTTAAAATAAAAAATCTTTAAATATAAACTTTAAAATATCATATTTAGAATAAAAATTAAATAAATATTAATTTAAGAAAATATTATTTAAATTAGTGTATTTAAGCCCATAAAAATAATTTTAACTTTGCTAGAAAGCTAAAAAGCATCTAAAGGATTAAAATTAAAAAAAAAAAAAAAAGCATAAAATTAAATTTCCAAATGACCTTTCCCCTTGTCTTATCACCCCCAGAAATGTCAACCACAATACCTTGCTTACTTGTTTCTCTGTAGCACTGCCAATTAACCTGTTCTTAATCCTTAGCTGCTTCGTGTTTATCTATCTATATATAACCTGAGATGCAGAAAATCGTTTTCTATCGTTTTATTCAACCATAAATCCACCCATCTCCACCACCCAAAGACAATTACAACCACAACAGCAACTATCAGGCAGAAGCAGGAGGAGGAGGAGCTGAGTTTGTTTAGCCATGGCAGATGAGTTTAACACAGGAACTAACTGGTGGGATTCATCCAGAACTGCCGGTTCTTCTTCTTCATCTTCTGGTCTTAATAATAGCTTGGGAGGATTTGGTTGGGCAACTGAAATGGCTGATATCAAAACAGCAGCTGCGGCCAGGTCTTCTATGGATTCGGTCTCATCGGTCTCAGGTAGCTCCGTTATTTTCCAGGATAACCAGAAGCTTCAAGCTATGGATTTACAAATGATGGGGTTGGGGCTTTCTTCTCAAGCCATGGATTGGAACCGAGCTTTGCTGTAAGTAGTTGAAAAATATTAATTCTTTGGTAACTGAGAAGTTGTTGGTTTAAAGTTTTAAAGGTTTAGTCTTTGTTGGTTGGAACAGCCGTGGGGAGAAGAGTGAGACAAGTTTCAGGTCTATGCTTCAAGACCACAACTTGAGTCCTTCCAATGCAAATTATCATCAGCAAATGAATAGAGGGTTTTCACTGGATCAATCTCAGTTCAGTCCCCATGGAAGTTCAAGTGATAGCACCGTGACTTCCCAGGGTATGCCTTTGGGTTTTCCGATCGACTCGACGGCCGCGGCGATATACGGTAGCCATCCGACGATCCTGCAAGGACTATTGGGGTCTGAGAATCAACCACAACATCATCAACATCAACAACAACAACAACAACAACAATCTTGTTACGAGAATCGTTCTATCAATTATCAAGATGGAATGAATATATCTAATGATCAATTGTTGCCTAATTCTTGGTCCAAAGTCCCACAATTCTTGAGAACTTCACCGCCAAAACATCATCAACAACAACAACATCAGCTCCATGGGCAGTTACATTTCTCAAACAATGCTCCTTTTTGGAACCCATCTGCAGCTCCCATTGGTGATCATGTTAGGCCTGGTTTTTTCCCTTCCTTGCAAACCCAGTTTCCATCAGGAAATTTCGATGAAAAACCAAAGGTAAAAAAGAATCTTTTACTATCAGATTTTTCTATATTAGGGTTTGGAATATTTATGTATTTTAAGATTTTCCTTTTTTTTTTCACATGTCAGCAGAATATATCCGAAGTTCGGGACTCAAGCACTGTGGTGAAGAAAAGTGGAAACGAACCCACTTCCAAAAGGCCCCGAAATGAAACCCCATCAACTATGCCAGCTTTTAAGGTACCATCAGTTTGATAAAACTTTTCACAACAGGATTTGATTTTTCTTGTGGAATTTGTTTTCAAATCCAATAGCTTTGATTGGAAATCACCAGGTGAGAAAAGAGAAGATGGGGGACAGAATCACTGCACTCCAACAATTGGTTTCACCTTTCGGAAAAGTGAGTTTTCTGGTCATCTTTTTCTATATTCTTGCTTTACTTTCTTCAACAAACACTGCTCATCAGAGTTGATTGAAATATTTTTGATCATTTTAATTACTTTTATATATGTAGACTGATACAGCCTCAGTGCTCTCTGAAGCCATTGAATACATAAAATTCCTACATGAACAAGTCGGTGTAAGTTCCCATTAACACCCCACTAATTCCTTACAGAACATAAAATATCAACAGTTTTCTGACAAGGGTTATGTTTTGTTTTGTTTTATATCAGGTTTTAAGTACCCCATACATGAAAAACAATGAAGCTTCCATACAACACCAGCAGGTACTAACAAAACATTATATCTTTCATGCTCCATATCCATAGTTTCATAGTTGATCAATCATTTCCTATTGCATTAATGGCAGAATCCTGAGAAATCCAAGGACCCTGAAGGGCCTAAACAAGATCTAAGAAGTCGTGGACTATGCTTGGTTCCTGTCTCCAGCACATTTCCATTGACACACGACTCACCAGTCGATTTCTGGACACCGACATTCGGAGGAACGTTCAGGTAGAAAGCGAAGAGAAAAAAAATGTGGTCTGATATATATATTTATACATGTCAATGGAACAGATTCTGCGCAACTGTTGGTGTATATTCTTATCAGGCAATCCAAACCCTAGACAAGTTGTTTGTGGGGAAGAATGAAAGATGTCCACATTGAAAGGGAAAAATGAATGAAAACAAAAGGACTCTTCAAAGAAGATGGGGTCAACAACAGGCAAAATGAGATACATACATACATATATATATATATATATATATATATATATTTGTTTTTGTAATAATTGAAGAATAATTAGTATGAGATCAGAGGTTGTTTTTATTGGATTAGACTATTAATTCAGAACTAATATAGGGGAAATAGTTTGCAGATTACTTTAGAAAGGTTTTTGTTTTTTGTGTTACCTACAACATTGTGACTAGAGGTGCCACTGCTACCTTTAATTTGAGAAGAATAATGAAATTGTAGAATTGAGAAAGGGAACTGTGGGGTATGTCATTTGGATGGAAATCTTGCTTTTGATTTTATTATTTGTTTGGAATGTGTTAGTGGAAGTCAGAAGGTGGCCTACTCATACCTTTCACCCTTAATTTTTATAAGGAACATAATTATATATGTACTAATAATCAGTTAATATAATAAGATTAAGTTTAAATTTGTTAATTAAAATCAATATCTTAAATTTTAATATTATAAATATAATAAATTGTGTTAAAAATCGTTTCATAATGAAATTTTAGAGACGAAAAAATATGAGAATTTTGGAGGGTAGATCCCTACTAAAGGTGATAAAATAGATTTTTTAAATAAAATTAATTATATAATCCCGTTAATATATTTTTTAAAATCTTATTATGGTCCTTTAAAATTTTTAGTCTCACTCTAATCCATTTATAAATTTTTAATCTTGTCATTATTTTTTTAATAATTTAATCTAAAATAAATAAATAATTAATAAATTAGATATCGATAATTATACCCTACATAAAGAATCGAGGGAATGTTTGTACAAGTACTGAGTCATGCTCTTGTGCTTTTTGAGTGGTCACATTGCAGAGCTTCTATTGGAAGGTAAAGAAATGAAACTTCATTTTGTATAATAATTAGTATGTGTGGCCTTCATAGGTCTTCTTCATTAAAACTTACTTTTATAAAGGTTAAGACATAGAAAATAATATTAGTATATGTATTTACTGGTAAACTTAGAATAACTTTAATCCAATGTTTATTATTATAATTATTATTGACAAATGAGTCTTATTATTAGATAGGAAAATGAGTTACAAAAGCTGGGATTTAAAGAATTAATGGTTGGATGATTGAACTAATTCTAGGTTTAATTTAAATCTTTTTTATTGAAAAAATAAATTTATTAATAAATTTATATTGACATAAATATAATTTTAACCTTTAACGTTTATATTTTTTATCGTTTTGGCCCTTATTCTTATTTTGGGATAAAATTAGGCCTTAACCTATATCTTTTTGACAAATAGTTTATTTTTAACTATCATGATAACTGGACCGTTAAAAATCTAACAATGATACATATCATATGCATATGATAATATATTTTAAATAACATGGCATCTAACCTATCAAATACATATATATGTATATATGAAATATAATTTATCCTAATATAAAATATAAAATAATTAAAATTTAAATAAAATATTAAAAAATTAATTAATTCTAAAATAAATTACTACTAAATATTCTCAACCCTAACTACGATAGAATCAAAGTCTTATTAATTATTTTTTAAGATAGGATTTTGATTCTATCGTAGTTAGGGTTGAGAATATTTAGTAGTAATTTATTTTAGAATTAATTAATTTTTTAATATTTTATTTAAATTTTAATTATTTTATATTTTATATTAGGATAAAATTATATTTCATATATACATATATATGTATTTGATAGGTTAGATGCCATGTTATTTAAAATATATTATCATATGCATATGACATGTCATCATTGTTAGATTTTTAACGGTCCAGTTATTATGGTAGTTAAAAAATAAGCTATTTATCAAAAAGATATAGGTTAAGAGTTAAATTTATCCCAAAAAGATAAAGACCAAAATAATAAAAATTATAAACATTAAGAGTTAAAATTATCTTTATGCCATTTATATTTCATCAATTATTATAAAAGTTGGTTTCATTAAAGGAGAATATGGTGGAAAAAATTGTCAAGTAAAAGATTTGTTTGTTACCTTTTTGTTTTACTTGGATTAAATTATTAAAGGGAGGGTGGCTTTAACATTATAAATTAGGTAACATTTTTTTTAAAATTTGAGTTAAGTTTAATCATTATTTTTTAAAAATATATATTTTTGATAAAAAAAATTATAATGGGCGTCGAACACTGTTAAACACTATTATTATTGAATATCGCTGAATACCGTTAAATTAATTAATAAAGATTAAAAATTCTAAAGACTCAACTTATAATTAATAAAAAAGTGATAAACTTAATATATAATTATTAATTATATATTGAGTCCTTAAAATTTTAAATCAATTAATAATATTCAACAATATTCGACATATGCTATAGACACGTATTTTAACTAAAATAATCTTAGTTGATTTCCACCAATTTTTTAAACACACAGCATCATTCCCAACCCATTTAGGAAGCAGGTAAAGTTGATTGCCCCTTTTGTAAAATGGTTAGAATTTGATAATTTCAAATTAGTATTTTTTTTTTTAAATTTCTGTATCTTTCTGAAAAGCTTTGGTTTTCCCTCATGATTAACAAATCTGATTAAAATTTTCTGAGAACCCTAAACCCTATCATTTGACATATATAACAAACTAATCATGAACAACTTTATGAGATTCTACCATCTAATAATCTTCTTTTATACTCTTTCTTTTTCTTCAAAGGAAAGAATAAAAGCCACTAACAAACTTAAAGATAAAGAGATTTCTTGACTCAGACTCTACTTGGCCTTAACTTTTGAAACAATTGCATACAAAAAGAGCTTGGTACTCTTAGATGAACAAATTCACTTTATAAAGGTGAAAAAAAATATTTTTTTCGACTATTCTAGGCTTTCATTATTGTTATTCTCGAGATTTGAGTTATCTAATTATGTAAATCAACTGAATTAAATTATCAATCGATTTTATAATACTGGTTGATTCATTCTATTTGATATAATATAAACCCATCATTAAAATTTAATTTTCCATTTGAGCTGTCCAAATTATGTCCTATGTATCCCTCTCTCTACAACAATAATTAAGCTATGTTTACAAAGGTGAAGTCATCATTTTGGATCATATTTGAAATTTATTTAATTTATGGGATCATAAAGAAGTAGTAACTTGTCTTCAAAGCTCCATTAGGGATACTTTTATATGTCATCCATTGCTGAAGCAGAATGATTAGATTATATTTTATAACATTTTTGGATTATAGGAGTTCTTTTTAAAGAGTGTATTAGGTGTTTAATTTATATACGGTATTTATCGTTTAATCGAATATAATTATGTTATTTTAGATGTATATATATATTTTTTATAAAATTTCAAATGTTTTTTATTTTTTTAAGCCTTGGTGAATTTATCCCATAAAAAATATCTTCAATGAGAAAAATTATTACATGAACCCTTTCTACCACCTAGGATATGGTCCCAACCAATTAAAATAAGACACATAATACATTTTTTCCAAATCATATTTACACATAATCATCATTCAAATCATCCACTTTAATGCATTTAATTTAAAAATAGAAAAAATATCACCAAAGATTTTCTATGTTGTCTTCCTCTTTATTGTTCAATTTTTAATTAATTTTTTTCTAATCCCTAACCCTAAATCCTAACCCTAAACCTTAAACATAACCCATAACACTAACACTAACCCTAAACCTAAACCACATAAACCCTAAACCTAAATCACATAAACCCTAAATCACCTAAACCCTAAACATAACCCATAACACTAACACTAACCCTGAACCTAAACCACATAAACCCTAAACCTAAATCACATAAACCCTAAATCACCTAAACCCTAAACCAATAATCCCTAACCTAAATTCTAAATCTTAAACCTCAAATCTATATAAAAAAATTAATTAGGAAAATTTTAAAGAAAGATGGCACAAGAAATCTTTGATAATATTTTTTTTTCTTTTTTAAATTAAAGACATTAAATTAGATGATTTGACCAATGCTTATGTGTAAATTTGATATAAAAAAATATATTATGTGTCTTAATTTAATTAGTTGGGATTATATCTTAGGTGGTGAAAAGGGTTCATGTAATAATTTTTACTTCAATGGGGGTATTTTGCAAGTCACTTTCGAATATATTCCAAATTAACTTAGAAAACTAAAAATTACTACATTATTTACTGAGCCTGCAAGCTTTAAGTTAATGGGCCTTTTAAAACGATATAAGAATTGACCCAGTCTAGATGGGTTAATTAAGTCCAATTTAATTATATGGACATTTTGGATTATTGAGAGTGAGATAATTCGACCTGATTCAATAAAATGATTTTTTAAATTTAATTTGATGTAAAATTGAATCAAATTGGTATAAATTTTAATATTATAAATTCAATTTGAATTTTTTTAAAATTAAAGTTTAAATTATAAAATGATACTCGAATAACTTGAATAAGTTAACATTTTTAGTCATTTGTGTATCAATTTCAAGTTTGAATCAATTCTTTTAACTCTACCTGATATGTATATCGCATAAAGAAAATATATATGTATATTCTATATGACTAAAGAAAATCATTTTAAATTGAAATGAATAAGTCTATAAATATTATAAATATTTATAATTAAATTTAAATAAAAACTCGAACAACTTGAGTCAAATTTTATAAGACATGATTTAATAATATCGATTCGTGTAACTCAAAATAAATTCACTCGACTTAATTAAACACTCACCTATTGTTATACCCATCATTGTCATGAAATATTGTCCTCTGGCCGTGACATTGTCTCTCCATTTGCTCTAGCTAGCCAGTAGCCACCTTCATTGCGTATTCGGAATCAAACTGATGTGCCTTATCTGGAAATTGACAAAATGTCTCCAACGATTCATAACTATCTCATTGTCGGGTCGTCCTCCCATGGAACATATAACTCAAAATTTTCGGTAATTAATGGATAAATTTTAAGTTCAAGTCGAGTCTTTTAATTCTACCTTGATATATACATACCATATGTGAAAAAATATAGAGAAATATATATACCGTATTTGTATATAAAAAATCGTTTGATTTGAAATCAATTAATATTCTAACGGTAAATGCTAACAATTAAATTTGAATAACTTAATTTTACTTGACTCGAATTTCATAAGCTCTACTCGAATAAAAAAATTAAATAAAATTTAAGTTAAAAAATAAAACTCATGAACTCGATTAAGTCGAAATTTCATAATGCAAAATGAACCCGACCTCGACCATTAACGTCTATGTAATTCATGCAAAATATGCGGTATGTATCTTGGCATAGACCTAAATGTTAGGTTCCTATCAGCCATCAAGTTCAGACTTTGATAATTCTCCGGCAGAAAAAAAGATTGTTAGGTCGATATAGGTTTCGAGCACGGCAACCGGTAGACATCTCTATCGATTTGGTCTTGCTAAAGCTTCCCAGAAATTCAGATAAGGGTCCCAAAAAAGGCAACCACTTCTAATACAATAGAAAGTGGGGAATATAATAGGACATTGCAGTTACCAATTGGATGTCCAAAATCAAACAAGGCCATAGTTGCCGACAGTTTAGGCAGTAGAAAAACCAGCAAACTTACCATAAATTGAAACCAATGTAAGGTGTAACACACGTACAAGCATATACCAAAACATTGAGAATTATTGTTTTCTGCATATTTGTTAATTCTAGAGAATAAAACTGAAATCAGGTAGCTGTCTTGAGTTTCTTTGTGATTCCGGCAATGTACTTCCCTTGGTGGAAAGCTTGTGCCAATTCGAGTTCGGATGGTATTCTTGATCCATCACCAGCGTAGGTTCCTGCACCGTAAGGGCTTCCGCCTTTCACTTGCTCCATCTCGAACATGCCAGCACCGAAGCTGTATCCAATGGGAACGAATACCATCCCGTGGTGAACAAGTTGAGTGATTGCAGTCAACCTGTGATTGATTCAAAAAAGATTTAGGTGCAAGTTAGGTTTTCACCATCATTCCCTCGTAAGTCTACAATATGATGTTGATATAAAAACTTACGCTGTAGTCTCTTGTCCACCACCCTGAGACCCGGTGCTATAGAATATCCCGGCAGGTTTTCCTGCAAGTTGCTGAGTTCTCCATAGACCTCCAGTTGCATCCATAAATGCTTTGAATTGGGCAGACATCATACCAAATCTTGTCGGGAAGCCAAAAATAAACCCATCAGCCTCGGGAAGATCGTGTGGTGTAATAATTGGTACATCACTTTTCGGTGGTGCACTCATCTTTCCAAGAATCTCTTCTGATAGAGTCTCGGGGACCTGTACCGAATATATACCACAATTACTTCATTTAAATTTTCAATTCTATAAATTAAACAACATATCCCGGGAAGCCTATCTATTTGATTTGAAACAACAGAACTTTAGAAAACTTGGTCAACAAATGAAAGGCAAAGAATCAAATCAAGAAGGTTCCTTGCAGAAACAAAGCATATTAATAATGATTTCATAGGTAAAAAATAGCTCGATGGAGAAAAATATAAGCATTAGAAAAGGATGCCGGGAAACATATATACATTGCAACCGAGTATGAAACAATTAAGACCAAGTGTAGTTCATGAATCATGAGGAGACATCTAGTTAAATTACCAAAATTGAAATTTACAAGAGAATAGGACCATTCAATTGCATTTTAAAATCTCCTCCACCTTTCTGTATCCATAAATAAATTAATCTAGAAAGAACGCAGTTTTTTTCAACCACAACAGCATTGTGCACATTATTACCTGCCATAGTGTGGCTTCAACACCTTCAACAGATGCAGCACCTTTCTTTATTTCCTCTGCAAGTTTTTCCACATGTCCATACATGGAATAATATCTATAACATAAGCGAGAAGATTTGATCAAAATTTATCCCAAAAAGAGAAGATTGATAAAAAAAAGCATTACTATATTAGCAAAAGAACCAAGCATAACTGAGCTAACAGAAAACAAAAAGATCCTAAAGAAAATAATAACAAAAAAAATAGAACTTGATTGAACCGAAAAGTATAATAACTGAATCAAAAGTTTCTAGGTATTAAAAGGGAACGTAACAGTTTTCATGAATTATATTACACATTATGGTCGTAAAATTTTGGCTGGTAATAAAGTCATTTAGGTATCATCATGAAACAGTCTGGTCATAAGGTTTAAACTGAATTTAAGACACCACCAGGCCACTTAGTTCAAAGCATGAAAACTACACATGATGATCAAGTAACAATCAACCAACAATAAGCAAGTGTGACATCTGAGTTGAAATCATAGAAATGCCAGCATAATAACCAAACATGAAATCCATCATAGTCATAGTTCGAAACTTAGGGTGCCACCCGATAAACCAACACTTTGATAACTATTTTCAGTAAAAATGGAGACACTAGATCAATCACAGGCAAATACATGACTCAAGGTGTGGGGTGCTTGAAGATCAATTTGTGTAGGAGGAAAATATGGAAAAGGTATCTATATAAGTGGCCAAATAAACAGCAAAACTATGTACCGATTACCTTACATCATTATTCATCTACAATAACGCAGGGCACAGGGCTATAAGGTTAATGCTGTCATAAACTAGGATATCAAAATAGAAATAAAAATATTGAACCAACCAGTATTAAACTAGCAGATTTAGTGCATGATAACAATTGCATAGAATAGAAGTATATAACTAATCACTCCTAAAAAGAATATGCTATGACTTGCATGATACCTAGTTACAAGAGAGAATTGTTCGTCATTTCAATGAAAAAAAATCTCTTATGTCAATACCTACAGATGGCATTGCTTTTCAAATTCCAGAAAAACCGATGAGCAAATAGTTGTGTAGAACCACAACAAAAGCATCCAGACAGGGTGTAAACAATCTACAGTAACATAGTAATTCTATAACATGCCAAATGTAAGTCTAACATGTGATACTAAAACATGACAAATAGCACAAAATTTTGTAGTTCAAAACAATGATGAGGAAATTAATGACCGTAGTCCCACCATACAGATAGGTTTAATTTCTTAAGTACTTCTGGCCCCAAAGGAATAAATTACCGGCTCCACTTGAGCCCTGTTTAACCTTGTTATTGGAGGAATCACACATATGTAGCAATTAAGTTACGACAAAAAAGTACAGAAGATGATAGCAGCAACTGCAGCATGGGATAGTGACTCAAGTACAAATATAGGGAATACTTGTGAGTACATGTAAAACTCAAAATCTTGTAGGCAAATAAAGAAACAGATCCCCCACCCCTAAAACCCGACAACCTGATTCAGTATCATTGTTCAACAAATTCAAGTTCCTTACATGGGTTGTATTTCCTAGTTACCCAGTCATCTGAGAGAGTAGTACACAAATCCCTTGATTACTCGGATAACATAATAATTATAAAAGTTAAACTCATACAAATTCAAGTTCCTTTCTCAACCCAAATCTATATGCAACATGTAAAATCTCAAAAAAAATTGATGCTGCATTTCTCTGGCATCCGACTCCAAATTAATTTCTTACTCAAACAATTAAAAGTAGCATTTTTCCACTCTAACTACTGGAAGATTAACTGAAATTTCAAACTTTCTGCTAAATTATAAATACAGAAAAGAAAAAACGAGTTCAGCAGATTCATATCAAAGCAGATGAACTAATTTCAAAAATTAAATCAAATAAAAGCAAAAAAAGGAACATTATAACGAATATCAAACTCAGTAAAAATTCAGCCAAACATCACAATCAACAGCATTTCGCACTAAAATAAAAAAAGAGGGAAAATGGAACTATAATACATACACAATATACACTTTGGTTGCCATTGAAGATTTCCTCAGAAAATCACGAGAAACAATGATTTGAGGAATGCGGGAAACTAAGGAAGACTGAAAGCTGTATTTATAGTTGCGCGGATTAGCCTAATTTAATTATTTGCTAATTTTGTGATTAGCAAAACGGCGACGTACGCAAGTTTGTTTTTTAGAAAATGGGGTTGGTGGTAGTTTTATATTATAAATAAATAAATACTATGAATTTAATGTTGAGATGTTGTTCTGTTGTTGCTTAGCCGGTGGTTGATTATTAATTTAGTATTAATTATTGAGTTTAACATTTTTTATTGTTAATAATTTTTTTATAAATACATTTTTTGTCTTTATAATATATATTTTTTGTTTTTATGATTTTATTTTGTTTATTATTTTAGTATAATTTTAACATATTTTAACGGTTAGTTGATACTTGTATATAGATTTTAATGATGTTAGTTTTTGATATGATTTTTCAATGGTCATAAAAAATTAGATCTGAAGATTGTTTATCGCATAATTAATCTTAAATAACGAAATATTCTATATGATAGTTTGGGTTACTCACCGCTCTTTCATTTCGTTCAAATTATAAATTTTAAATAAAGTTAAAAGTATCTTTGTCTAATTTATTATTTTTGAGTCAAAATGTTTTTTTTCAACTTTTTATTTATTAATATGGTTTAGTTTAATGAGATAAAATATTAAATCTTTCAAATAATGTTAAAAATTTAAATTTTAGACGTTATGATTGGAGGAATAAAAATCATGTCTTTTTGTGGTTTCTATTTATCTCATATTAAAAAACTAAGTTTCGAGTTTAGGATTAAGATTTAAAAGTTAGAAGTTAGATTAAGGCTTAAATTTTAAATTTTTAATATTACACTAAAAAATAATAATAATATTTTGTGTCATTAGAGAAAATTATGTTTAAGAGTCAGCGCTACAATAAGTGTTTATAGTACTTATTCGTATGTCAAATACCTATAATTATATCAAAAAGTTAATATTTTTCTACCTTGATTTTGCCTTAATCTTTATTATCATTAAATCAAAACTTAATTGACAAGGTTATTATCGTTAACAATTTGATATGCGATAAAATAATCAAAGCAATGATAATATAAGCTAAGACATACACATCAGACAAAATTTAAATATAATTTAATATAATCTTTCTTTATAAATAAAAAAAACGAATAATTCATTATCAACATTAAAATAAAAAATAAGAAAAGTTCAAATACATAATAACTCATGTAATCCTAAAACTTAACGTATAAATCAGACCATTGGATTTGGATTATGAATTATTTTGTTTTGGGAGGGTTAATGGAATTTGGGGTCCAATTAGAAATGGAATGAAATTGAAATTAAATGTTAATTAGTGGGAAATGGCGTTGCCTTATGTTGCCAAAATGGAACTAATGGCCGCCAGATAAGTATGGGGTGACGTCTACCATGCTACATGATGATACAATTAGACTGCATGTCCCAATTTTAATGACTTTAAACACCTAAAAAAATCAAAACACTATATAACAAATCAATTAAATTAATTTGATTATATTTTTTATATAATTTTTGTTTATATCTTTTCTCGGGAAAAGGTAAGACCCTCACCAAGAATGGAGAATTGACTTTTATTTCTATGATCCCCTCAGGCTGTCATCACCCTTTCCATAAAGTTCCAATCTGTTTTCTTTTTTGCTTGTTTTTAAAGATATAAACTTGACCAGCTGTCTCCATTTGCTTACATATAATCCGATGATATTTCCTGTATAAGTGGTCCTGGTCCTGGTCCTGGATTAGCATCAAGCTACAGATCCTGGAGCCTTAAGGAAGTTCAACAGCCGCCCACCACTTTGCTGTTAACCTAAGCCTCTTTCTTGGACCATCTTTTTATTTTTCCAGAAATGAATGACATCTACAGAATGGGAAGGCTTCAACAAATCCTGGAATTGAATTACAGGATAAGACTTCATGAAAACTGCTGCTTACCCTTTTCTGAGGACAAAAAATATGAATGTTGAGCCTGGAAAATGGTCAGCATGACAGCATCAATAGCTACTTACAGCTTCCTGCTTCTGCAATCACATTGATTTGTAATCCTTTCTTCCAGGGTGATGTTCCCAAAGTCCTGTTCATGTCATCTTTGAAGTTGATGAAAAAAAGTCCATATGTTCACATTTAAGGAGGGCAAGAAATTTCCCTCAAGTTCCCATTTAGTGGATAATCTTTAATTCATCAATGAGTTCCTCGTCTATCCGATTTTCAATCAACTCATCTGATAAACGATAAACGAACAAGAGATCAAACAAACAAGAACATATGATTTTAACGAGCAATGTGCTTACGTCCCCCGGCATCTGTTCTTTACAATACGAAACCTAAAAGGATTAGTAAGGACCCTTTGTCAATTAAATTATATTTGTCCGATCAATCAACCCTGAATTTCTTGATTAATTTACAATTCTGGGTTTAAAGACTAATTATGTAAAGTTCAAGTTTTTTCTTCCATGGGTTTAAAATTTGGGTTGTAGTTGGTGAACAGATGGTTATATGTGAATAAAATTATGATACATCGTGCAGTTCATGGACAATGAATATAATTTCTATATCGCCAATGCATCGAATATAAATCCTAATAAATTTTTCTTTATTTGGTTCAATATCGAAAAACCAACAAGTCATGTGAGTTCCAAGATTAGCCAGAAGCCAGCCAACTTGGAATTCTAGCTTTATTGGATTATAATGAGAAATTTCTTCAATGGGGTCCCAAATGAAAACGATCCCAAGCAAGAATAAAAGTCATAGAAGGCTGTTACTTGTATACTAATTTGCTTTGCATCTGCAACATGATTCTGGATTCTAAACAATAATATTAACAAATTTAAAGACCGTGAGATTCAAGTATAAAACCAGATAGGGTTTGATATTCCTTTTGAGGACTAAAAGATTTATGAAAAATATAAAACCAGATAGCTCTTGAAATTGCACAATTGTAGCAGAAAACATATACATATTCAACAACTTAAATGTTTTGTGTGGACATGCCCCAAGCTTCAAGTGGGACAGATATTGTTACTGATAGTTTGGACTTTGGAGACTAACAGATTGCATGAGCCTTACAACCTCATTTTATCGAGCCTCTAATAAAGATAAACTTATTTCGTTTCTCGAAGATGATATATCATTGCCGGATGAACAATCTGCTTCAAAGGGTTTATTGCAAAACAAGAAACCAGGTTGTTTAGGCGATGGCAGTTCATTATGACTTACCAACATCACAACCACAGATGACATGCTTGGTCTCTCCTCAGGATGCTGTTGTACACATAAAAGGCTAATGTGTATGCATCGTAACAACTCAGATGGATTGCCGGTCTCTACTAAGAAATCATCAGCAACATCCAATGACTTACCTTCTGTCCACAATCTCCATGCCTGCAGCAAAATTCAAAACTGTTAGGCATTTGTAGTTTAAGTAACAAAACGTAATGATAATAGTTTCTGTTGATGTTTACATGTTCAACAAGGTTGCCGCTTTGATTTGCATGATAAAAACCTCTGTTCTTTCTTCCACTTATAATCTCCAACAATACAATCCCAAAGCTAAAAACATCTGATTTTACAGAAAACAACCCGTCGGTAGCATATTCTGGTGCCATGTAACCACTGTAAAAATAGTCAGATAAAGAAGATGAAGTGTTTCATTGATATTGATGGATCAAGTAGAAAGGAAATGGCATAAAAGTATACTTACTAAGTTCCAACAACTCTATTTGTATTGGCTTCTGTTTGTTCTCCTCCAAAACTTCTTGCCATGCCAAAATCCGAAATTTTGGGGTTCATCTCGCTGTCAAGTAGAACATTACTAGCTTTTAAATCTCTATGAATAATCCTCAGCCTCGAGTCTTGATGAAGGTAGAGTAGTCCCCTAGCAATCCCGCAGATAATTTTGAAACGCTTGGACCAAGTTAATACTCTGCTTCTCATTTGATCTGGAAAGTATGCATTCATAATCATGTTAGTCCAACATTATTTGGTCATTGAAGAAGCGAAATGAAAGAGGTTTTCAAATGACTTTCGAACCAAAAATGAAAGAGTCAAGGCTTCTATTAGGCATGTATTCGTAAACCAGCATTCTCTCATCTCCATGAATGCAACATCCGAGAAGCCTTACAAGGTTCCGATGCTGAAGTTTGGCAATCAACTTTACTTCATTCTTGAACTCGTTCAATCCTTGTCCAGAACTCCTTGAAAGTCTCTTCACTGCAATTTCTTGCCCATTTGCTAGTGTCCCCTGGAAAATTGTAGTACATTTATATGAGCTTTCAATAAAATGATTACTTAAAGATCACTAGACTAAAGCACAGAAACTTCACCTTATAAACTGGTCCAAAACCACCTTCACCTAGCTTGTTATTAAATGAAAAAGTAGCAGTAGCCTTAGCTATTGTACCAAACGCGAATACCGCAAGTTCTATATCTTCATTATCATCTTTATTCTCATGGTCATTTGCATTGTTCTCTTCAACTTTATCTGAAATGAGCAAGCCTGTAAACTAGGAATTTATATTGCCACTTTTCCATATTTCTTGATATATAGTATATATATACTTGTCTATGGATAAACACTGAGACCAAAAATCCCCAAGCACTTGGTTTATACTATACTGGACTCTGCTTCATAGATCGTATAAAAAGTTCAAAACCATCTACGTCCGACACATTTTCAGACAAAGGCATGAGATATGATCTTCCAGCTATCCTCCAGATACGTAGGAAAACTTAGAATAACTGAAGATATCATGTTGGATATGGGAAACATACCCATATCTAACACAGAACCGAGTTCTGAGTAGCATAGATGAACAAAATGATTTTGGTATTTGTAGCAAAGAACAGAATGAGAACATTTATGAGGATCATAATTAGTGTTACCTTTTAACTTTCTCCTGCTTCTCCAAATGTAACAAATGCCTAAAACAAACACCAAAAGTGCTGCAATTACAGTTCCAAGTATGATGCCAAGCTTCACCTTAGCATTTTTCTTCAGTTCTGCCATTATCAATATAGATGAAGCAAAAAAATTAATTACATAGGAAATAAAATCTATTATCAGAATATGTAATAAGTTTTTAAAATCAATACCTGCTTCTGAAGCAGATACTCTGATGTAAAGATCCTGTCCGTCTGATTGAAATTGTTTGATGTCAATAAGATCACCGAACCACATGGCACAGCCGCTACCTCCTCTTGTAACATCTAAATTAGTGTACGCCATGCAAGAACAGTTCCTCAAGCACTTATCCTTACAGTCCTTGAGATTCATAGTTCTGTTAACCCAAGAATTTGTGGTGTCTGGAGTTTTTACCTTTGCAATTTGGATAAAACCATCTCCACTCGGGCAGTTCAAAGGTTTACTGTGTATGCACCCATCAGACCAATCCGATGAGTTCCATCTTTCGAGCAACTTCGGCCTGAACCGTGTCAAACATTGACAAGCCGGAAGCTTGTTGTTATCACAGTTCCCATTTGGACCACAGAGTCCAGATCTGTCACAGTAGTCACTTGGCATGATCGAAAACAGCTTCCAAGTTTGAGTTTCAGGGTTCCATGTGTACCTTTGCCTTACACTTTCGGTTTGGTTCAAAACGAACCTCGACATCACTGATTTGTTTTTGAGGAAATATATGTAGTAAACCTCATTTTCATTCCAGATGAAGTCATAATCAAAGATGGGATTCGACCTTAAATTCGGCGTGCCACTAAATCCATCGCCATTCCATAACCCGCTGCGATAGTACTTTTCCAGGCCTTTCCTCAGCACCATTTCCGGGTTTCCTTCAAGTTCTACTCCATAAGTAAGATCACCAGGAGATGGATCATCCCAGTTCTTCCAGGCTGCTAGTCTTCGATGTAAGCCAGTTCTTAAATCAATACCAATTTTCATCCCTGGTAACATTGTATCTGATGGATAATCAAAGCTTTGCCATAAGTAATTCACCGGATTACTATCCCTTTCATCTCTGACAACAAGATTACCAGAATTCAGGAGCTGCAATACTGGATTCTGAACACTTGCTGTCACATTAGTCGACCAGACAGTCGTTGTGTTCTGAACTTGAAGCACAAGTTTCCCACTACTTTCAATCTTCAGCAAGCCAGTCGAATCATTTATCGGGTTTACCCTGTTTGCAACCCAAACAACATTTTGCATGGGGATGTTGTTGTACCAGATTCCTAGATAGCGGTTGTTAGAAGTACCGGGAGAGAAGAAGCCTAATGCAAAGCTTCCATCATTGGAGACTATGAACATGCCATCAGTGAATAAATCTGAAGGAGAAATGATATCGATCGCGGTCGTTGCTTTCGAGAAGATGATGAGGAAACAACAAGCACTGTAAAAATACAAACCCATTTCCATAGATTTCTAGTCTGAAAGATCATTGCTTGCAGAATTAAGTACACATCCCATTTGTTGGGATTTTCTAAATGCAAGAGTTGTCTGTAATAGTTGACCCTGGGCATGGAATTTGCATGGTTAATAAAAACTTTGGTATTCTTCATCAACAATTAAAGAGACTACAAGTATTTTCATATTCAACTACCTTCCAAGATGCTTATATTTTTCTTTAGTTCAGACTTCAGACTACAGGAACCAAGAGTCTGACCAAGAACCATTCAGAGTACAATTAAAAAACAAGCATTTCTCTTTCTAGATTTCCCTGAGGGCAAAACCAAAAGAGAAAGAAACATGTATGGTCGAGATTTTCATATAAAAAATTATCAATTTAGTGAACATAGACACCAAAAAGTCGAGTCTTTAATCAAACTTTTGCTGGTTGGACTATACTGTAAACTACAAGGTATTTCTTCTGAGTTTTCTAGAATTTGTAAACACGTTTTGTCTCAAGGGTCAAATAAGATTTGGTCTTTTTTATATTCTAGTAATAATTTCCCCCTAATTTTCACTACAATCACGTTTTTGGTTTTATTAGATCTACCATGATGGCATTGCTTTGACTCAACAAGGAAAGCTTTTGTCTTGATTGTATGTTTTGCATATTGGTTTTCAAGTCATTGAGTTCATGGAAATTTCATTGTTCTTTGAATTGGAATTAAGAATCCAATAATCTACTAAACAAATTCATTGAGTTCCTTTCAACTTAAGACTAGTAGCTTACTATAGGATTTTAGTAAGAAGTGGGAAATTTCTTAAACGGGGTCCAAGGATAACGATACCATTTCTTATTACCATAAACGCTAACCTCTAAACAATACGAGTATTAGTGTACTACAGAAATAGAAACCCATTTCCATGGATGTGTAATCTGATAACTCATTGCTTGCAGAATTCAGTACACAATCCATTTTTTTTACATTTTAAGTTCAAGCATTGGCTTTGAAGATGCCTTGATCACCTCCAGGACCTGAAATTAAGTTTGCAATAATACAACCTTCGAATCTGTATTCGAATGAGGTTAATAAAAAATTAACCCAACTGAACATTTACAAACGGAAGGAAGTAGACAATTTGTTTTGCAAAAATAAAAATAATTTCAATTTGGACTTCAAGAACTATGAATCTGGTTACCAAAAACATGCATTTCTACTTCTATATGGCCGAGATTTTCAAATCAATAATTATTAATTAAGTGAAGATGGTTACCAAAAAGTCAAGTCATTTCATCAGACTTCCGAGCAAAAAATATAAGTGTTTCATCAGACTTTCTGCCAAACTTTTGCTGATATGATCAGAAACATAATTTATAGGCTATAACGTAAGCTGCAAGATATGTCTTCTCAATTTCCAGGAAATTGCAAACACATATTGTTGCAGGTATCAGTTCAGATTTGTTTACAGGTTCAAGGGGTTTCTAGCTTCAACCAAAGTAGTTGTTAAAAAAACTGTGACCAAGATTAAAATAAATGATTGGCAAATTAATCCGAAAGGAACATGATTATGTTAGTAGAATGACACCCTTAAGTAGGGTTAGGGGATTGAATCTTGACATTGTAAATGGAATAAAGACAATTGTTCCATATTCATAATCAAGTTGTGTGATATGTTTGAGACAAGTAATAAGGACAACAAAAGCAATAAAACAAAGCTGTTTTATATGTTTTTGGCTTGAAATAAGTGCTGTTCAATTAGTTTCTTTTAGTTTGGATCATAACAGATTGAATGGACCATGCAATCTTTCTTTTACCGAGCCTCTAATGTTGACAAACTTATTTCATTTCTCGAACACAATCCACCATTGCCAGGTGAAGAATCTGCTTCAAACGGTTTACTGCAAAGCAAGAAACCAGGTTGTTTAGGTGAAGGTAGTTCATTACGACTTCCCAACATTAGAACCACGGATGACATGCTGGGTCTCTCCTCAGGATGCTGCTGTACACATAAAAGGCTAATGTGGATGCATCGTAACAGCTCGGGTAGATCACCGGTCAATACTAAGAAATCATCAACAATATCGGAAGGATTGCCTTCTGTCCATAATCTCCATGCCTGCAGCAAAATTCGAACCTTTTAAGCATTTTTAGATCAAGTGAACATAAATGATGATAGTATCTGTTGAGATTTACATGTTCAATGAGGTTGCCGCTTCCATTTGCATGATAAAACCCTCTGTTCTTTCTTCCACTTATAACCTCCAACAATACAATCCCAAAGCTAAAAACATCTGATTTTACTGAAAACAGTCCATCGGAAGCATATTCTGGTGCCATATAACCACTGCATCAACATCGTTAGACAAAGAAAAACAAGTTTTTTTGTTAGGGATAATGGAACAAATAGTATGGCAAATGCTATAAAAGTACACTTACTAAGTTCCAACTATTCTGTTTGTATTGGCTTCTGTTTGATCTCCTCCAAAAGTTCTTGCCATGCCAAAATCAGAAATTTTTGGGTTCATCTCACTGTCAAGTAGAACATTACCAGCTTTTAAATCTCTATGAATAATCCTCAACCTCGAGTCCTGATGAAGGTAGAGTAGTCCCCTAGCAATCCCGCAGATAATCTGGAAACGCTTGGACCAGGTTAATACTTCGCGTTTTGTTGGATCTAGAAGTTATGCATCCATGTTAGTCCTGCATCTTATTTAATCACTGAAGAAGCAGAAGTGATAACAATGAGAGGTTTTCTAAGGATTTTCTGACCAAAAATGAAAGAGTCAAGGCTTCTATTAGGCATGTATTCATAAACCAGCATTCTCTCTTCTCCATGAATGCAGCATCCAAGAAGTTTGACAAGGTTCCGATGCTGAAGTTTGGCAATCAACTTTACTTCATTCTTGAACTCCTTCAATCCTTGTCCAGAACTCTTTGAAAGTCTCTTCACTGCAATTTCTTGTCCATTTGCTAATGTCCCCTGGATAATTTTACAATATTCTCATGAACATTCAATAGAACTGTATACTTAGAGATCACTATACTAAGATAAAGTAACTCTTACCTTATAAACAGGTCCAAAACCTCCTTGACCTAACTTGTTATGAAATGAAAAGGTATCAGTAGCTTGAGCTATTGTACCAAACTCAAATACTGCAAGCTCCATCTCTTCATTCTCGTCTTTTTCCTCTTTGTCATTTATATTCTTGTCTTCAACTTCATCTGCAAACAGTATAAAACAGAGTAGGAATTCTAACCGCCACTCTTTCTATATTGAATATTGATTGATTTACATACATATTTCTGGACTAACACCAAGCACTTGGTTTATGCACTACGAGACTCTGTTTCTTAGACCATATAAAAAGTTCAAGACCATCCATTACAATTAGCTTAATTTCTTTTAGGAATTGGGTGAAAATTAGGATTTTCATTCCTGAACAACTTTTGAAGACTCAGAAAATGCGACTAGATTTTTGTTGTAAACACACACTCGAGTTCGAATAATATAGATCGGCAAAATGACTTTGGTATTTGTAGAAAAGAACAAAATAAGTACATTAAAGAGGACCATAATTAGTATTACCTTTTATCTCCCTCCTACTTCTGCGAATGTAACAAACAACTAAAAGGAATCCCCAAAGGGAAGCAATTACAGGTGCAAGTATAATGGCAAGCTTCACCTTAACCTTTTTCTTCGGTTCTGCATGCCATTCTGTCAAGATACACAGATATTGTTTACATTATCACACAAGAAAACTAAGATGTAATAACATGTTTCAGATTTATAAACCAGTACCTGTTTCTGAAGTAGGCATTCTGATGTAAAGATCCATGCCTTCTGAATCTGATTGAAATTGTTTGATATCAACCAGATCCCCAAACCACAAGGTGCAGCCACTACCTCCTCTTGTAAGATCTAAATTAGTGTAAGCCATGCATGAACAGTTCTTCAAGCACTCAGCCTTGCATTCCTCGAGATTCATAGTCTTATAGTCCCAAGGGTTTGTGATGACTGGGGATTTCACTCTCCTTATTGCAATAAACTCCCCTATCTGGCAGTTCAATGGCTTACTGTGTATACATCCTCCAGAAAAATCCGATAAGTTCCAGTTTTCGGGCGCTTTCGGCATGAACCCTGTCAAACACTGACAAGGCGGAAGATTATTATTATAATCACAGTTCCCGTTTGAACCACAAATTCCATATCTGTCACAATAGTCAGTTGGCCTCATAGAAACTATCTTCCAGGTTTGGTTTTCTGGATTCCATGCGTAGCTTATTATTGCACTCTCAGTTTGGTTCAAAACAACCCTTGACATCACTGAGTTGTTTTTGAGGAAAAATATGTAGTAAACCTCATTTTCGTTCCACACGAAGTCATAATCAAAGATCGGATTCGACCTTACATCATTTATCCCACTAAAGCCATTGCCAATCCATAACCCACTTAGAAAGTACTTCTCTGAGCCTTTCATTAGTACCATTTCTGGACTTCCTTCAAGTGCTACACCATAAGTAAGATCAGCTGGAGATGGATCATCCCTGTTCTTCCAGGCTGAGAGCCTTCGATCGAAACCAGTTATTAAATCAACACCGACTTTCATCCCTGGTAGCATTGTATCTGATGGATAATCAAAGCTCTGCCATAAGTAATTCACCGGATTATTAGTGTTTCCATATCTAAGAACAAGATTACCAGAATCCAGGAGCTGCAAGACTGGAACACTTGCTGTGGTCTCAGTCGACCACACGGTTGTTTTGTTCTGAACTTGAAGTACAACTCTACCGCTACTTTCAATCTTCAACACACCAGTGGAATCGTTTATTGGGTTCATACTGTTTGCAACCCAAACCACAGTTTGTATGGGGATGTTGTTGTACCAAATTCCCAGGTAGCGGCTCTTGGAACTGCCAGGAGAGAAGAAACCCAAAGCAAAGGTTCCACCATTGGACACTAAGGTCATGCCATCGGTGAGTGACTCCCATGGAGAAATGGTGTCAATTGCAGTTGAAGCTTTAGAGAAGATGACAAGGAAACAACAAGCAGTGTAAAAATAGAAACTCATTTCTATGGAAGTCTAGCTTGATACTGTCAAGCTGTGATGGAAACACAAGGAGGAACAATAGTAGATTAATTTGATTTGGAGCAACCATTAAACATTTTAATCAATCCAACAGAAAATTTCCCAAAAAAGAAAGAAAGTTTTCAACTGGTTTAGCAGAGTTCAAAACTCGAAAATAATTTCAAGTCAGACTACAAGAATATAAAACCATGAGTTTGAATAAGTACCACTCAGAGTGCAATTAAATAACATGCAAGTCTACCTCTAGACGTATCCTGATAATAAAAGACAAAAGGATGATACATGTTCGAGATTTTTCAATTCATTAACGATTCATTAAGTGAACATAGTTATCAAAAAGTCAAGTCTTTCACCAGACATTTCAGTCAATTTTTTTGCTGATTGGATAAAAACAATAATTTATAGGCTATATGACTTAAACTACAAGGTATGTCTTTTGAATTTCCAAGAAACTGCGAACACCTATTGCCACAAGGGTCAAATAAGGACGGATCATGTAAAGATCCGACTGACTCAACCTGCAGGATGTGAGCCGTGTCGTGTCGTGAAAACATAATCCGGATTTGTCTTCTTTGGTCCCCCGCAGGAGGTGCGCCTCCAGGTGAACTTGTGTTCCGAACTTGAAGCACAAGTTTACCACTAATTTCTATCTTCAACACGCCGGTGGAATCGTTTATTGGGTTCATCCTGTTTGCAAACCAAACCACAGTTTGCATGGGATCGTTGTGGAACAAAATTCCCAGGTACCTGTTGTTGGAAACTGCCAGGAGAGAAGAAACCCATAGCAAAGCTTCCTCCATTGGACACTAAGAATTGGTGTTCATTGCAGTTGAAGCTTTTGAGAAAAAAATGAGGAAACAACAACAATGTAAGAACAGAAACCCTTTTCCATGGATGTCTAGTCTGATTTCTTGGTGCTTTCCGAATTGGCTTCGCGTGAAATCTAATGAAATTCTGTTATTTTTGCAACCTATCAATGGCACGAACAAGAGGTTCGAATCATTTCTTGCATTTAGAGAGTTCAAACGATTGATTGCTTCTAAACAATCTAACTGTATTAAGAGTCCTTCAAAGCCATTTTTTCAAATAAATTTCAGACCTTCAAATAACTTGTATTAGGACGAGATCTTTAAGTTCAAATAAAATTCTTTTACCAATTTAGAAAAATTGGGGAAATTTTTTATCCTTAATTTCCTTGTCTCTTCATTTCTTTTTTTAAGTTTAATTTTTTGTCAAATTTGAACTAAATGCTCTTCAAACATAAAATGCTTATGTAACTTTAATTTTTTTAAATATATATTTTTTTAATTTAGTCTCACAATTTTACACGATTTTTTATTTCTTCAATTCCTTCATCGTTTTAAGCTCATTTTAACTAAATTTAAACAACATGTTCTTCGATCATCATAAAATACTTATGTATATCTTTTTTTGACAACATATTATTTTTTTACAAATTAATCCATTAACTTTCTTTTTTATTCAATTTGGCCATCTAAATGCAACTTGTTACAAATTATTTCATCCCATCAATTTAGTGGATTGAATAATAAAAAGATTATATGATCCTTCCAAAGCCCCATGTTTTTTGAAAAAAAATAAGCAGTTTGATCAACAGGTCAAATATGTTTAAGAAAGCAATAAAGACAAAATTATGTTATCTTACAGTTTTTAGCTTGAAAATGTACTGTTTCTATTAGGTCCTATTAGTTTGGAGCATAACAGATTGAATGAACCATGTATTCTTGTTTTACCGAGCCTCCAGTGTTGACAAACTTACTTCATTTCTCGAACACAATCCGCCATTGCCAGGTGAAGAAACTGGTACAGAGGGTTGATCGTGAGACACGAAACCGGGTTGTTTAGGCGAACGCAGTTCACTACGACTTCCCAACATCAGAACCACGGATGACATGCTGGGTCTCTCTTCAGGATGCCGTTGTACACATAAAAGGCTAATGTGGATGCAACGTAGCAGCTCCGGTAGATCACCGGTCTCTACTAAGAAATCATCAATAACATCAGAAGGATTGCCTTCTGTCCATAATCTCCATGCCTGCACCAAAATTCAAACCTTTTAAGCATTTGTAGTTCAAGTGAACATAAATGATGATAGTATCTGTTGATATTTACATGTTCAATGAGATTGCCGCTTCTATTTGCAAGATAAAACACTTTATTAACCTGTATTCCACTTATAATCTCCAACAGTACAATTCCAAAGCTAAAAACATCTGATTTTACTGAAAACTGCCCATCGGTAGTATATTCTGGTGCCATATAACCACTGAGAATGTTGTCAGATATGGGAAATGAAGTTTTCTTTGTTGGGATTTATGGATCAAATAGTATGGCACATGGAATAAAAGTACACTTACTGAGTTCCAGCTAATGTATTTGTATTGGCTTCTGTTTGGTCTCCTCTGAAACTTTTTGCCATACCAAAATCCGAAATCTTGGGGTTCATCTTGCTGTCAAGTAGAAGATTACCAGCTTTTAAATCTCTATGAATAATCCTCAATCTCGAGTCTTCATGAAGGTAGAGTAGTCCCCTAGCGATCCCACAAATAATTTGGAAACGCTTGGACCAGGTCAATTCTTTGCGTTTTGTCGGATCTAGAAATAATGCTTTCATGTTAGTCCTGCATCTTATTTAATCACTGAAGAAGCAGAAATGATAACAATGAGAGGTTTTCTAATGATTTTCAGACCAAAAATGAAGGAGTCAAGGCTTCTGTTTGGCATGTATTCGTAAACCAGCATTCTGTCATCTCCATGAATGCAGTAACCAAGAAGTTTGACAAGATTCCGATGCTGAAGTTTGGCAATCAACTTTACTTCATTCTTAAACTCGTTCGACCCTTGTTTAGAACTCTTTGAAAGTCTCTTCACTGCAATTTCTTGTCCATTTGGTAATGTCCCCTGGAAAATTTTACAATATTCTCATGAACATTCAATAAAATCGTATACTTAGAGATCACTATACTAAAATAGAGTAACGTTCACCTTATAAACAGGGCCGAAACCTCCTTGACCTAACTTGTTACAAATTGAAAAATTACCAGTGGCTTTAGTTTTGTCCCAAACTCGAATACTGCAAGCTCCAAATCTTCATCCTCGTCTTCATCCTCAGCTGAAAATAGTATAAAACTTAGAATTGGAATTGCCACTGCATCTTTTCCTATATTGAATGATATATATATATACATATATATCCATTTTCAATTAGCTTTTGAAGGTTGCAAAGTTGTAAGTAAAAAGGTAAAAGAATTCGTTCTTCTTAAAGTATTCATGCCCAATTCGACACATATTCCTAGTGTTACAAAAGAGCAATATGGTATATAGATTTTTGGTATTTGTAGCAAATAACACAACGAGTTCATTTATGTGTACCATATATAATTAGTTTTACCTCTTAACTTTCTCCTGCTTCTGAGAATGTAACAAACTACCGAAAGCAACCCTAAAAGGGCAGCAATTAAAGTTGCAAGTATGATGACAAGCTTCAGCTTAGCCTTTTCCTTCCGTTCTGCCATTATCAGTTATGATAAAGAAACAAAACTAATAAATTAACGTTACCAAAAGATGTAATGAGAACATGTTCAAGCTTTGCAAACCAGTACCTATTTCTGAAGCAGACACTCTGATGTTAAGTTCCATGCCATCTGAATCTGATTGAAATTGTTTGATATCAACCAGATCCCCAAACCACATGTAGCAGCCACTACCACCACCACTTCTAAAATTTAAATTAGTGTAAGCCATGCAAGAACAGTTCCTCGAGCACTCAGCCTCACATTCCTTGAGATTCATAACTTTATGAACCCGAAGATTTCTGATGTCTGGGGATTTTACTCTCCTTAGCGTGATAAACCCATCCCCACTCTGGCAGTCAAGTGGCTTACGGTGTACACACCCTCCGAAATAGTCCGATGATTTCCATCTTTCGGGCCATTTCGGACTGAACGCTGTCAAACATTGACAAATCGGAAGCTTATTGTTATCACAGTTCCCGTTTGGACCACAATGTCCATATATGTCACAATCGTCACTTGGCCTCTTTGAAAATATTTCCCAGGTTTGAGTTTCTGGATTCCATGAGTACCTTATTCTTACACTTTCTGTTTGGTTCAAAACAACCCTGGACAACACAGATTTGTTCTTGAGGGAAAATATGTAGTAAACCTCATTTTCGTTCCACACAAACTCATAAGCATAGATGGGATTCGACCTTACATTCCTTATCCCACTAAAGCCACTGCCAATCCATAACCCACTCAAAGCGTACTTGTCTGAGCCTTTCATTAGTACCATTTCTGGGCCTCCTTCAAGTTCTACACCATAAGTAAGATCGGATGGAGATGGATCATCCCAGTTCTTCCAGGCTGATAGTCTTCTCGTGAAACCAGTTCTTAAATCAATACCAATTTTCATCCCAGGTAACATTGTATCTGATGGATAATCAAAGCTCTGCCATAAGTAATTCACCGGATTACTATCCTTTCCATCTCTGACAACAAGATTACCAGAATCCAGGAGCTGCAAGACTGGATTCTCAACACTTACTGTCGTATTAGTCGACCAAACAGTCGTGTTCTGAACTTGCAGCACAACTTTTCCACTACTTTCTATCTTCAACACGCCAGTTGAATCGTTTATGGGGTTCATCCTGTTTGCAACCCAAACAACAGTTTGGTTGGGTTGGTTGTGGTACCAGATTCCCAGGTAGCGGTTCTTGGAACTCCCAGGAGAGAAGAAACCCAAAGCAAAGCTTCCGCCATTGGACACTAAGGTCATGCCATCGGTGAGAGACTCCGATACAGAAATGAAGTCACTGTCAGTTGCCGTTGAAGCTTTCGAGAAGATGATCAGGAAACAACAAACAACGTAAAAATAGATACCCAGTTCCATGGATGTTTAGTCTGACTGATTAGTGCATGATAGGTTACTTGACTATAAATAGAAATCTTTATCCTTTGGTGCTTCCACCGAGTGCAAATCATCTTGTACTTTTTTCGTGCCTCATTTATGTACCTATTTCAAATTAAAGAGTTTAGGATTTTAGACTAGAGATTTAAGTTAGGGTATAAAAAATTAAAGGTAGGATGTATTTTTTAAGTATAGAGTTTAAGGTTTAGGATATAAACAATATGGATTAGAGTTTAAAATTTATTTTTTTAGTAAAATAATAAAGGAGGCACAAATAGCGACATGAGAAAAAGATAAAAGATTTTTGATCGCTTTTACCTCCTTGCTAAATAATTTAGTATAGAATTTATACTAAAAATTTAATAATAAAATTTAAAATTATAATTTAAAAAATAAGATTTACATTTGTCGGTATTTTTATTTATAACTCTATACTAAATAATTAAATTATAATTAAAATTAAAGTTTAAAGAATTTAAAATATAGTATAGTTTTAGGTTTTAGATATTATAGTTTATAATTTAGAGTTTATAACTTAAATCTTTAAAGATAAAAATTAAGGATTTATAACTTAAAACTTAAAGATAAAAATTAAAATTTATAACTTAAAACTTAAATCTCTGACCAAAGTACTTTAAATTTTAAATCTTTGCACAAACTTTTACTCTTTAAACTAGATTATAAACTCGAAAATTAAAAACACTTGTATTTCTTTTATTTTTCACCACAAATACGTAAGATGTTTCTTCCTGTTAATATTTAATACGTAAGATGTTTCTTTTGTTTCTTCATATTATTATTATTTTTTATTTTCTTTTATTATTATATTTTTATTCTATGTTCTTTCGTTGATTACAAGCGCCAGATAAGATCTAAGACTTTTATCTTGAATCACTGAGTCTAGGGATCGGATATTCCAGGAATATTGGGTAATTGAACTTCGGACGTATTCAGGAAAAGGAAACTACCAAGTGTTTTCACCATCGTATTTTCCCAGGACAAGAAAAATAAACTTTCTTACATCGTATTTATATCTTTTACTATACGGATGAGTTTATTACATGCGTTTAATATCGTTGAACACCACTAACATTAAACATCACTGAACATTATTAAAATAGTTAGTAAAATTTTAAAATTTTAAGGACTCAATATACAATTAATAATTATATGTTAAGTTTATATTTTTCTATTATTTATATTTTAAGTCTTTGAGATTTTTAATATTTATTAATTAATTTAATAATGTTCAGTTGTATTCAACATTAATGATGTTCAACGGTATTCAATATTCTTTGTAGAATTTTCCTATACTAAAATAATAAAATTTAAATTTTAAGATTAGTATTTAAAAGTTTAAGTTTAAAAAATAGATGAAGTATATATTTTTAAGATTTAAAATTTAGGATTTAATTTTAAAATTTTAATATAAAAACATTAAAATAATAATATTTTTGTCTTTCCGTGACCGGATTGTTTTAATGCAGACAACGTATTCCAGCTCATACAATTATTATTGTAAGGTTCTTGGGGAGTTGACTTCTTACCAGCAATATATCCCGCAAACTAGAAAATTACGAGGAAACCCACATTATATGTATTAAATTAAAATTAATCCGGCTTCTATATAATAATATTTGTTATGCATAAAATTTTGATATATAAAATTAAATTTTCAAAATTTAATTTAATTTTAAGTTTTATATGTTAAATTTTAAATACTACTTTTAAATTTTAAATATTAATATCTTAAACTCTAAACTACACCCTAACCCGTATGTAAACCCAACTTCAATCTGATTCCATTCATAAACAAAAACAAATGATCAAAATTGTAGAAAATTAGATTAACAATAAGGGTGTTTATGATTCGATTAAATCAAAATTAATTTATTAAATAAAAATTTATTTTAGTTAATTAAGTTTTCGATCAATTAACTATTAAATATTTTTCAAAGTTTTATTTTCGATTTAAAAATAATTAATTAATTGAACTAATAAATTATATAACATACATTTTAAGCATACACACATCAAAATATTAATGACTCAACTAAATTTTAACTCTAGACTTATTAATATTTCAAGACTTAAATAAATTTGAACCCAAAAATAAAGTAAATACATAAATAATTAATTGAATTTTATTCGGTTTTTTAGTATCCTAAACCTACCACAGATAAACCAACTCAATTCAAAAAGTCAAAAGGGTCAAATAAATAATCTAATACTTTTTTTAAATAACAAAATAAATCATTTAAAACAAGATTTAAAATATAAAACATTTTAATTAAGAGAGTAGATAATTCTAAACAACCTTCCAAAGGATATTCTTAAATATATTCTTAAATATGCTTAAATATGCTTAGAGTTATTGACATAAAACGACAACGTATCGTGACATACAATGCTCCCCAACATAATTTAAAAACTACTCTGAAAGTGGAAGCGTTCAAACATCTGAAAAGGTGATGTTGATATTCAACCAAGTTCACAAAATCCTACTATCCTTCAAGACTAATTAAATCGAATAACGAACATCAAAACGTATATTTAATCTTATTCATTCATTTCAACTTCCCGGATCGAAAGCAAGTACATGTATGAGGACCATAGTTAGTGTTGCCTTTTAACTTTCTCATGCTTCTGCAAATGTAACAAACGACTAACAGAATGAAGCTAACGTAGGTTGTTCCATGTTCATAGTCAAGTTTGGGGACAAGTAATAAAGACAACAAAAGTTATGTTGTTTTACTGTTTTTGACTTGAAATAAGTATTGTTCTATTAGTTCCGATTAGCTTGGAGCATAACAGATTGAATGGACCATGCAATCTTTCTTTTACCTTGCCTCAAATGTTGACAAACTTATTCCGTTTCTCGAAGATGATCCGTCATTGCCAGGCGAAGAATCTGCTTCAAAGGGTCTATTGTAAACCAAGAAACCGGGTTGTTTAGGCGAAGGCAATTCATTATGACTTTCTAACATCAGAACCACGGATGACATGTTGGGTCTCTCTTCAGGGTGCTGTTGTACACATAAAAGGCTAATGTGGATGCATCGTAGCAGCTCGGGTAGATCACCGGTCTCTACTAAGAAATCATCAATAATATCAGAAGGATTGCCTTCTGTCCATAATCTCCATGCCTGCACCAAAATTCAAACCTTTTAAGCATTTTTAGTTCAAGTGAGAAAACATAAATGATGATAGTATCTGTTGAGATTTACATGTTCAATGAGGTTGCCACTTCCATTGACATGATAAAACCCTCTATTCTTTCTTCCACTTATAACCTCCAACAATACAATTCCAAAGCTAAAAACATCTGATTTTACTGAAAACAGCCCATCGGTAGCATATTCTGGTGCCATATAACCACTACATCAACATCGTTAGACAAAGAAAATCAAGTATTTTTGTTAGGGATAATGGATCAAATAGTATGGCAAATGGTATAAAAGTACACTTACTAAGTTCCAACTATTCTGTTTGTATTGGCTTCTGTTTGATCTCCTCCAAAAGTTCTTGCCATGCCAAAATCTGAAATTTTTGGGTTCATCTCGCTGTCAAGTAGAACATTGCCAGCTTTTAAATCTCTATGAATAATCCTCAACCTCGAGTCTTGATGAAGGTAGAGTAATCCCCTAGCAATCCCGCAGATAATCTGGAAACGCTTGGACCAGGTTAATACTTCGCGTTTTGTTGGATCTAGAAGTTATGCATCCATGTTAGTCCTGCATCTTATTTAATCACTGAAGAAGCAGAAGTGATAACAATGAGAGGTTTTCTAAGGATTTTCTGACCAAAAATGAAAGAGTCAAGGCTTCTATTAGGCATGTATTCATAAACCAGCATTCTCTCTTCTCCATGAATGCAGCATCCAAGAAGTTTGACAAGGTTCCGATGCTGAAGTTTGGCAATCAACTTTACTTCATTCTTGAACTCCTTCAATCCTTGTCCAGAACTCTTTGAAAGTCTCTTCACCGCAATTTCTTGTCCATTTGCTAATGTCCCCTGGAAAATTTTACAATATTCTCATGAACATTCAATAGAAATGTATACTTAGAGATCACTATACTAAGATAAAGTAACTCTTACCTTATAAACAGGTCCAAAACCTCCTTGACCTAACTTGTTACGAAATGAAAAAGTATCAGTAGATCGAGCTATGGTACCAAACTGAAATACTGCAAGCTCCAAATCTTCATTCTCTTTATCATTTACATTATTGTCTTCACATTCAGCTGCAAAGAGTATAAAACACAGAATTGGAATTCACATTGCCTCTTTTTCTATGTTGATTGATTTATATACATGTTTATGGACAAACACCGAAACCGAAATACTTCAAGCACTTGGTTTATAGACACAGACTCTGTTTCTTAGATCATATAAAAAGCTCAAAACCCTCCATTTTCAGTCAACTTTTGAAGGTTACAAACTGGTAAGAAAAAATTAAGTAAAAAGGTAAAAGAAAAGACTCTCTAATCTAAAGAAAAACTAATACACCACATGAGACCATATTCGTATCCAGCACGTATTCCGAGTGACACAAATGAGCTGTTATATTGATTTTGGTATTTGTAGCAAAGAACATAGTGAGTACATTTATGAGGACCATAGCTAGTGTTTACCTTTTAACTTTCTCTTGCTTCTGCAAATGTAACAAACGACTAATAGAATCCCCAAAAGTGCAGCAATTACAGTTGCAAGTATGATGGCAAGCTTCACATTAGCCTTTTTCTTCAACTCTGACATTATCAGTATTAGTCAAGATGCACAGATATTAATTATCTATAAAAATTTACCGGAAGATGTGATGAGAACATGTTCTAGCTTTGTAAACCAGTACCTATTTCTGAAGCAGGCACTCTGATGTAAAGATCCATGCCATCTGAATCAGATAGAAATTGCCTGATATCAGTTAGATCATCGAACCACATGGCACAGCCGCTACCTCCTCTTGTAACATCTAAATTAGTGTACGCCAAGCAAGAACAGTTCCTCCAGCACCGAGCCCTGCATTGTTTGAGATTCATAGTTTTATTAACCCAAGGATCTGTGGTGTCTGGGGTTTTCACTCTTCTCATTCTGATAAACCCATCCCCTCTCTGGCAGTTCCATGGCTCACTGCGTATACACCCTCCAGGATATTCGGATGAGTTCCACGATCTTTTGGACCAATCCGGAATGAACCCTGTCAAACATTGACAAAACGGAAACTTATTGTTTTCACAGTTCCCATTTGGACCACAAACTCCATATGTGTCACAATAGTCACTTGGCCTCATTGAAAACAGATTCCAGGTTTGAGCTTCTGGGTTCCATGTGTACCTTTTTCTTACACTTTCAGTTTGATTCAAAACAAGCCTAGAAGTCACTGATGTGTTCTTGAGGAAAAATATGTAGTAAACCTCATTTTCATTCCACACAAATTCAATATTAAAGAACGGATTCGACCTATAATCTTGTGATCCACTAAATCCATTGCCAATCCATATCCCACTGCGATAGATCTTTTCTGAGCCTTTCCTTAGCACCATTTCTGGGCCTCCTGCAAGTTCTACACCATAAGTAAGATCCCCTGGAGATGGATCATCCCAGTTCTTCCAGGCTGATATTCTTATCTGGAAACCAGTTCTTAAATCAACACCAATTTTCATCCCTGGTAAAATTGTATCTGACGGATACTCAAAGCTTTGCCATAAGTAACTCTCCGGATTACTATCCTTTCCATCTCTGACAACAAGATTACCAGAATCCAGGAGCTGCAATACCGGATTCTCAACACTTGCTGTCTTATTAGTCGACCAAACAGCTGTTGTGTTCTGAACTTGCAGCACAACTTTTCCACTACTTTCTATCTTCAACACACCAGTGGAATCGTTTATTGGGTGTATCCTGTTTGCCACCCAAACCACAGTTTGCATGGGATGGTTGTGGTACCAGATTCCCAGGTATCGGCTCTTGGAACTGCCAGGAGAGAAGAAACCCAAAGCAAAGCTTCCATCTTTGGACACTAAGGTCATGCCATCGGTGAGTGAGTCCAATACAGAAATGGTGTCCATTGCAGTTGATGCTTTTGAGAAGAAGATGAAGAAACAACAAACGATATACAAATAGAAATCCATTTCCATGGATGTCTAGTCTGATTGATTGGTGCTTGCAGAATTAATGACACACTCCATTTGATTTAAAATTATTATTTCTCTTCTTTTTGGTCAGACTGATGCAACATTGTAAGCAAATGCGTTGTTGATTATAAATACAAGAGAAGACTTTTTTCGTGGAATAAATGACTGCGATAAAAAAAAAAAAAAAAAACTTATCCTTTTGCTGTCCTCTCTGTATTAAAGATATTAAATTTTAAATCATAATTTTAAGTTTTATAATTTATATCCTAAAAATACAGTATATATAAATTCTTTATATTTATAAATATAAATTATAATTTTAAATTTAAATATAATTTTTAATAAGAATCTTTGTTTTTATAGTACGTTGTTTCTGTTCTTATGACATGTTTTTTTCTATTTTTATGATATATTTTTGTTTTGTGATTTGATTCATATATCTTTATGGTTTATGGTATATTTCAGTATACCCTACCGATCGATTGTTGCTTACATAAAGATTCAATCGATGCTATTTTTTAATTTATGTTTTTGTCGGTGGTCACTTGAAAAGATTTATCCTCACTCAGTTGATGGTCGTTTGCCGATGAAATCAGTCCTGAGTAGCGATACTTTTTGCATGACAGTTTGGATAATCTACAACTTTCTACGTTATGCGTCTCGTTTGAATAGAGATAAGGAAATTCAGGAAGCTTCTGAATTTTATTGGTATGCTTATTTCATAAAAAAATTATTTTTTTTGTTTTGGGTTGTAAAAAAAATTAAATTGTTTAATCCAATTATTTTATTTCTTAATTACGTATATATATTTTATGGATTTAATAAAAATTCAATGACATTTGTCAAAAAAAATATAAATTTTAATATAAAATATAAATAAATATAAGAAATAGATGATTTTCATTCGAATCAGTGTAGACAACTGGGCATGAGATCTTCTAAGATTATTGTATAATTGAAGTTCGGAAGCCTTCACGATAATGGACTTCTACCACTTGCAAAACACCCATTTTCCAATGGTACCATGGCGGCTTCTTTGAATGCAAAGAACAGATTTCAACGACGACAATTAATTCAGCAAAATTCAATGACTCCAAAAATTAGAATTTTGTTTTAAATTATTACAGATATTTAAATTAACTTGAGTTAATAAATTAATTTTAAAGTTTAAATTAAATTCACATAAAGTTAAAAATATATATTTTATAATTTGATTTTTAATATTTTTGTTATTTTAATTCTTTTTGTCTTAAGTTAATTTTAGTCTAATTTGAATCACTTACTAAAAATATTTCCGTAACTTCAAAGAATTGAAAACAAAATATTTTTAATTTAATTTTCTTAATTTTATATGATTTTCTTATTTCTTTATTTCTTTTATCGTTTTAAGTTTGTTTTTGACAAAATTTGAATTATGTGCTCCTCAATATACAATGTCACTCTCTTTTCGATAAGAAATTAATTCTTTTTTTGATTTAATCCTTCAGCTTTCTTTTATTTCATTTTGATCCTCCAACTGCAACTCTTTACAAATTATTCTTCTCATCCATGAATGACAAGGTCATTGGGATGTGTGCCTTCTTACAGAGAGGATTATTGTTCCATGTTCATAATCAAGTAATAAAACCAAGAATAACAGATTGAGACAAGTAATAAAGACAGCAAAACTAATACTACTAACAAAATTGACTAATTACAATTAACCTTCTACTAACTACGTTCTAACAATGGTAGATGTTTGAGACAGGTAATAAAGACAACAAAAGTTTGTTCTACAGATTTTGTCTTGAATTAAGTACTGCTCTATTAGTTCCTATTAGTTTGGAGCATAACAGATTGAGTGGACCATGCAAATCTTCTTTTACCGTGCCTCTAATGTTGACAAACTTATTTCGTTCCTCGAAGATGATCCGTCATTGCTAGGTGAAGAATCTGCTTCAAAGAGTTTATTGGAAAACCGGAAACCGGGTTGTTTAGTCGAAGGTAATTCATTACGATTTTCCAACATACATGCTGGGTCTATCCTCAGGATGCTGTTGGAAGTGCCGGGAGAGAAGAAACCCAATGCAAAGCTTGAATCGTTGGAGACTAAGGTCTTGCCCTCGGCAAGCGACTCTGATGGACAAATGATGAGGTAAAAACAAACACTGTAAAAAAGAAACTCATTCCCATGGATGTCTATAGCTCATTGCTGGCAAAATTGAGTATAAATTCATTCATTTGGCTTGAACAAATGACTCTTGCCATTAGATGGTTGATGGTTATTGGTCGATAAGACTCTGCAAATCTTCACTAATAAAGGAGATCACGACTCTGCATTTGATATTCTACTGTTTTTCAAGATGCTTATATTCAACATGCATATTTCATCTTCAAGAAATTGAGTTTGCAGAAGCTATTTAGAAAGTAAATATGGTTACCAAAAAGTCAAATCTTCTGAATTTACCAGAAATTGATAACACATATGTCTCAGGGGTCAAATGAGTTTCTGTCTTTATTACATCTTCCATGATGTCTGTATAAACAAACATGTTGTAGAACTTGCTAGTAGCTACATGCTCAGTTTCCTTGAAGCTGATTCACAATGATTCAAATAGTAACAACTAAGACAAAAGTAGCTGTGGGTTATTGGGGCCACTTGTCCTACTCTATTCCATTGTTGTCTTCTCAAAATTTTCTCTCAAAGCCAAGAAACTGTTTGACCATTAATTTGTTTTTACTAGTAGATTAGCACCAAATCTTATTTTGCTGGAAGAGTTAGTTCTTCAAGTTCCAAGTATTTTTCATCAATAAACAACTAAAATTGATCAAAATTATCTGTTCTTTCTGTATAATCAACAATTTCATTATAAAGGACAAATTCAGGATGAAACAAGAAACTAAAACAGTACCAAAAAGTATCAAAGAAAATCCTTGAATTCATGTTCAAAAGCCTCCTCTAACAAAAACTGAGAAGCTTCCATCAACTCAGGGCTCAACCTGAACATCAACACACAAAACTCCATCTGGTTAAGCGCACCATCGCCATCGAAATCACCTTCTAACATCATAGACCTCAAATCATCATCCGTCAAGTCCTGCAATCCCAAAAGTGCAGAATTCTTCTTCAAGCTATCAAAAGTGATGACCCCCTTTTCAACGTCCATCAACAGGTTGAATCCATTGCAGAGCTCCCCGATCAGACCATCCCCTCCGAGCTTGTCGGCCATCACGGGTAAGAAATCATGGAAACCCGAAGTGTTCTGTGAAGCAGATGGAGGAACCGTAGACATGGTTGATTAATAAAAAAGGAAACTTGAAGGAAGAAATTAAAGTATGGGATTGGTGTTTTTAGTGGAATGGAATGTCTGGGGAGAATTGTAATGGAATATATAGAAAAGGGTTAACGAGATGAGTTCAAGTTTCGAAGAAAGAGAGGCCATTGAAAGACAACTAAGATACAGGTAATATGGTCGTGAAAGGGGGAAATGGTGCTGCTGATTCCTTTCTGCAAGGTTTCTTCTTGGAAGGTAGGATAGGGATAGAATTGTAAATTTTGGGGAAATTAGAGAGTGGCTTCTCTTATGAGAAATTGGAAATCTTCAAAGGGTATAGTTGGAATTCCATTCATCTACTTTTCGTGTGGAGGGTAGGATAGCCAAAACTCGACTAGACTCGATCCGCTACCATTTTTAGATAATATTTTAAGTAATTGTTGATTATAACTATAAATTTAATTTTTTTAAAATAAATAATTTTAAATTTTACGTTTATAATCTAAAATAACGATATACGACATACAAGATAAAATAATTGTTGTATAGGATGTTACCAACAAATTATGTTTTAACCCACACCAAACCTAAATGCTAGGCCCAATGACCTCCAATACCTTAGCCCATAATTTCTTCAGCCCTCAGCAAACCAACAGTTGCCCTATCCTAGCCTTATATAAACGGGTTTACAGAGGCTTAAATGAGAATGTTCAATTCAGTTTTTTTTTAATATTATAATTTAAACTTTTAATTTTATTAAAAATTTTAATATCTCATAATTATAAGATAATATTTATTTATACTTTATATTAATTTTATGGTAAACATACTTTAAAAATAAAATTATTTTAGTTTGAATCACCTACGATACGTATTATCTTTTTACGCATGAACAGTTTGTTAAGATATTCAATAAAAATACTTAAAAAATCCTAATATTGTCTATAATATCATCCTTCATAGAATCCTAATATTATTTGTAAGAAAATATCCACAGTATTCATAAAATAGAAAATAGATAATATCTTAGAAGATGAGTTTATCACGTGCGTCAAATACTGTTAAAAAAATTAAATTAATTAATAAAAATTTTAAATTTTAAATATTTGTTTTATAATTATAAATTATTTAAAATAAATTATTATATATATATTATATATTTTATTTTTAAAAAATAAAAATCTTAAACCTTAAAAACTAAACACTAAACCCAAAAACATAAATTACAATCCAAAACTATAAATTCGAAACCCAAAATTTTAAATCTAAAATATAAGGATCAATTATATTGCTGCAAGTTATAAAATTTTGGCATAAAGATAATTTTAACCCTTAACGTTTATAGTTTTTGTGCCCTTATTCTTTTTTTTGAATAAATTTAGCCCTTAACTTATATCTTTTTGACAAATAGCTTATTTTTTAACTAGATTAATGACTGAACCGTTAAAAATTTAACGATGATATATATATGGAATATAATTTTAAATGACATGGAATGTAACTTAGCAAATACATATATATATATATGGAATATAATTTTATTCTAATATAAAATATAAAACAATTAAAATTCAAATAAAATATTAAAAATTAATTAATTCTAAAATAAAAAGATTATTAAACATTCTTTAACCCTAATTACGATAAAATCAAAATCTTATTCGAACTGTATTTATATTTTTTATTATATTTTTTATTCTAAAATAAAAATATAAACACAATTCGAATAAGATTTTGATTTTATCGTAGTTAGGGTTAAAAAAGTTTAATAATATTTTATATTAGAATAAAATTATATTCCATATATATATATATATGTATTTGCTAAGTTACATTCCATATCATTTAAAATTATATTCCATATATATATATCATCGTTAAATTTTTAACGGTCCAGTCATCAAACTAGTTAAAAAATAAGCTATTTGTCAAAAAGATATAGATTAAGAGTTAAATTTATCCTAAAAAAAATAAAAGCCAAAACGATAAAAATTATAAATGTTAAAGATTAAAATTATCTTTATGCCTAAAATTTTTGAAAGCTAAAATCATTGACCGTAAGTGAAGTTTCTCTTCTCTTCTCCCCATGAAAATGATTGGTCATCAATTTTATTTTTTCAATTCATTTCTTTCTTTTTGCAATCGGTCTTTGGTTGACAACGCATGATATATAAAATATATTTATCGCCGTATAAGTATAAATTATTAGTCACACACACTTTAATTTATTGATAAGATTGAAATTTGATATTTTAACTTCAAATTTTTGTCAAAGCTAACAGTTGTAGTTACAAATTTTGCAATTATTAAGGGCTGCGTTCAAAGGAAACTTGGAGAAGACGGATTCTTGGAGACAAAATAACAGCTGAGTATTTATGGCACCGGTCAGAAAAGGCTCCTTAGAGATGGGGTTTCCAGTTTCACATTATGGAGTTTTCTTATAGGAATGTGTAATTATAAGAGATATTATCTTCAGAAGTCTTCAAAGTTTTTTGATCTCATCCATGGCAGGCTTCATCTTGTTTCTCTTTTGTACACTTATATGGTGGCCTCGTGTAACGATATCGATTACGGTGGGAAGCTTAAATGCTACCGGTTCAATCAAAGATGGTGATACCATGGTTTCGGCGGGTGGAATCTTCGAACTTGGATTCTTTAGCCCTGGTTCCAGTACCAAAAGGTACTTGGGGATATGGTATGTGAATTCGAAGACCTCGGTTCCGTGGGTGGCTAATAGGGAAAGGCCTTTCAATGACAGCTCAGGTGTTTTACATGTTACCAACCAGGGTGTCCTTGTCCTTGTAGATGGTAATGGCAACAGTGTTTGGTCTTCTGATGCTTTGCATTTGCCTTTGAGGCCCGTTGGTCATCCGGTTGCGCGGTTGTTGGATTCGGGAAATCTGGTGGTTACAGATGGAATAGACAACATAGATTCAGGGAACTTCATTTGGCAAAGTTTTGATTATCCATGTGATACATTCATTGCAGGCATGAAGATTGGAAAGGACTTCAGAACTGGCCTGGACCGGTACTTGACATCATGGACAAATCCTGATGATCCTTCACCGGGTATGTTCACTTACCGGTTTGAGCTATCCGGTTTTCCTGAGGTTATAGTAAGAGACAATTCCACCATAAGATTCCGTTCCGGACCTTACAACGGTGTGCGGTTAAGTGGGATGCTTGAAATGAAAGAAAACCCTATTTATACCTTTGATTTCGTTTTCAATGAACAAGATCTATATCTAACGTTCAATGCACGCAACAGTGCAACTCTTTTAAGGGGGTTGCTAAGTAGTGAGGATGGATCCATAGTTCCCTTCACGTGGATCGATCCGAATCGAGGTTGGATCCAAAATCTTCCGCTTTACATTGATAACTGTGACCGATATGCATTGTGTGGTGCAAATGGCATATGTGACAACAACAGGTCCCCTGTTTGTAGTTGCTTGTCAGGCTTTTCACCAAACAATCCTGAGGAATGGGATGCAGTACCTGGGTCAGGTGGATGCAGGAGAAACACTCGGCTAAACTGCTCCGGTGACGGATATATAACAGTCTCCAACCTAAAAGTGCCTGAAACCAAACTTTCATGGTTTAATTACAGTATGAACTTACAGGAGTGCAAGGACATGTGTTCTTCAAATTGTAGTTGCACAGCTTATGCTAATTTGGACATTACAAATGGAGGAAGCGGGTGCTTGCTCTGGTTTACTGACCTTATTGATATGAGATACATAACCGATAGCGGTCAAGATATATATGTAAAGGTTGCCGCATCAGAACTAGGTATGGAATATCCTAAATCCTTGAAACTTGGAAATCTTTTACACATTTTCGAACCTTATGTAGAATCTTTCTATTCCATACAGATTTAAACGATTGCTTGTGTTAGAAGGTAAAACATCGGATTTCCTTATTCTTGTTTCATTTATTTTCTGCTATTTGCCTTCCATACAGCTCAAAATGAGAGCAGAAGACGGGTAGCTAAATCAAATAACAGAACAAGGATTATAGTGACGACCGCGTCTGCACTGTCTGCAGGAGTGCTGATCACAGTCCTAACCGTACTCTTGTTTCTGCGACGGAGGAAAAAGTTGAGGGGTAAAGTAATAGTTTCGTTTTCCAATGCTAATGGTGTTATTAAAATTGAATTGAATATTTCCAATAGGCTGCACTTAATATTTACTCAACTTTGCTATTTCACAGGATTGCTGGTACACCAATCAGATAACTTTTCTGGTTATCAAAGTAGCAAAGAAGATCTAGACTTACCATTATTTGATTTAAGAGCTATTGTTTCTGCAACCGATAACTTCTCATTCAAGAATATACTTGGGGAAGGAGGTTTTGGATGTGTTTACAAGGTAACTATATGATAAAATACCAAAAAATACTACACAAACGTTTCCGTCTTGTATAACTTATTCAACAATGATGAAAAACCTTCGTATATGCTTTCTTTTAGGGTGTTTTGAAAGATGGACAAGAAATTGCAGTGAAGAGGCTGTCGACGAGTTCTAAACAAGGAATCAATGAGTTCACGAATGAAGTTAAACATATTGCAAAGGTTCAGCACAGGAATTTAGTGAAGCTCCTTGGATGCTGTATTCAAGCAGATGAAAAGATGCTGATCTATGAATACTTGCCAAACAAAAGCCTGGACTTCTTTATCTTCGGTATGTCTTTTATCCGCTCCAAGGAGTTCATTTTCTCATATCCTTGTCTCAATCTCCTAATTAAACTATATTCAAAGATCTAACCTGCAATAAAAATGGCTTTTGTGAAGATCAAACTCAAAGCATGTCACTAGATTGGTCAACACGCTACCAAATTATCAACGGGATTGCTCGAGGACTCCTTTATCTCCATCAAGATTCGAGACAAAGAATAATACATAGAGATCTGAAAGCTGCTAATGTGTTATTAGACTATGAAATGAATCCGAAAATTTCAGACTTTGGCTTGGCTAGAAGTTTCGAAGAAAAGGAAACGACAGCAAACACAAAGAAAGTGGTGGGAACATAGTAAGTACTGAAATCCAAAACTGAAATACCATAGTTTAAACTCATAAACCTCCAAGCTTGTTTTCTTATATTTCGTGTGTGTTTTTCCAGTGGTTACATGTCTCCAGAGTATGCAATCGATGGACTTTACTCTATCAAATCCGATGTTTTCAGCTTTGGTGTGTTGGTTTTAGAAATAGTGAGTGGGAAAAGAAATAGAGGATTCTTTCATCCAGACCATCAGCATAACCTTCTCGGACATGTATGTGTGTCTAACTAGACAACTCTTGAATCAAAGATGTTAGTTCTATAAATGCTAAAAACAACTTTACTTGTATAGGCATGGAAGCTGTTCTGCGCTGGGAATTCAATGGAACTGGTTGCTGATACAATTAAACAGACCTGTAATCCCTCGGAAGTACTAAGATCTATTCAGGTTGGCCTACTTTGCGTGCAACGAAGCCTCGAAGATAGGCCAACTATGTCAAATGTTGTTCTGATGTTAAGCAGTGAAGTTCCATTGGATCAGCCTAAACACCCGGGATTTTTCAACGAGAGAGATCTGATTGTAGATACTTCTTCATCAGATGTTCAAAAACATGTTTGTTCTAATGATTTTGCAATCACAGTAGTTGAGGCAAGATAATGCAGAATTCATGTAACGGTTCTTCTCTTTTCTCCATTTCGATATGTTTCATCTCTTGTAAGTATAGATATGACTGACATTGAACCACAGATGGTATACCTAGACAATTATTAACTGCTTCTGGTTTCAATGGTGTGTCGAGTAGTTCTAATCGTTGTTTATCCACTGAGTTTGTTAGTTCAGCGTTCAGAATCGTTTCTGTTTATAGATAATTATGTTGTTCGTGGGTTACGGAGCACCATCGAGGGAAAAGTTTCAGCATTGGCTAGTTATTAAGTACAAATACGTTACTGAGATCAGCAATGGCCAGCCTGATATAAAGGTCTTTTCCACCCTCGCCGTATTCTGTGATGTCAACTAGTTCTCCGAACCACAGCAAGCAGCCACGGCCTCCCTCTCGAATATCTAAATTTGCATACACGGTGCAAGAACATTTCTTCAAACACAATTTCTCAGTCCTTGAGATCCATGCTAATGTCTGCACAAGATTTTGAAGTGTCTAGCAATTTAGTCCAGTTTTCTTGAGAAAGCCATCTCCACCTTCGCACCAGCTGCGTCCTCCGAATACATCCATCTGACCAATCTACAGAACTCAAATTCCCTGTAGATGTCGATTTATGAATGAACCCTTCCAAGCATTTACATGGAGGAGATTCGTCGGCATCACAACTAGCATATGATCCACAATAGGCATAAATCAAACACCGATCTGATTGGGATGTCAAAAACACCTCCCAGTCATCTTTCCTCTCATTCTATATGGAGTGTTGTATTAGACCTGATGGATTCAATAAATACCTTGAAAAGATGGAACTGTTTTGGACCTTGTATCCGTAGTAAATCTCATTCTTATTCAAGAAAAACTCATATGAATATACTGTATAATATTTAGGGATTGATCTTCCGGTAAAATAAATTCCATTCCATGATCCTGCCTAAAAAGTATATCAGGTCCCTTTTTAAGGAACAAGCTGTGGTAACCCCTGCGTATCAATCCTGAAAGAATATAGTCCTGCAGCAGGGTCTTCCATGCTTTACCAGGATAATAAATGCCTGTCAAAACCTGTAACAAAGTTTATTCCAATCTTCATTCCTCGTAGAAAGGTGTCGCAAGGATAATCAAAACTCTGACAAAGAACATTTGTGGGATCACCATCATTTCAGTCCTTAACAAAATTTCCTGAATCCAGAAGGCAGTTGCTTGTAGTGTACTTGTGGCCAGAGCTCATGAATTGCTATCTCGACCACAGTGATGTGAGGATCCGACGTATCAGTCAGACTGCAAATGCTGTTGCGGATAAGCTTGCTGCACTTGTTTGAGGATCGCCTGTGGGGGAGATGAGTTACTTCAAACCACCCTAGGAGGTGGTGGAGGCTTTGAACCAGGACCAAGTTGCTTTAGCTTAGGCCTTTCTGCATTATAAAAAAAAATATCTAAGTCCTTTTATTGCGTTTTCAACACAGGCTATGTTCATTATTGTATAAATACAAATTATTTGTCTCTGACACTTCAATTGATTGGTAAGATTAAAATTTTGATTTCAAGTTTTTCTTGAGATGGAATCTAGGTTCAAACATTGTCATTCTTAAAAAAACATCAATTTTAAAATCTTAGGGATAAAATACAGGTTTAAACACCAAAAACGACATTATTGAGAAAAATAGCATAAAACCTTTGTGGACCTTAAAACACAGATGGTGGATATCTTGGTTGAACAAGATTTGCAATTATTGAGGGCTGCGTTCAAAGGAAACTTGTACATGAGAGATTCTTGGATACAAAATACTTGCTGACGCTGCATTAGAACAGAAAAAGTCTTTTGCCTCTTTGCTTGACTTCTTTCATGCTCTTTCGAAAATTTATTAAAAAAAATAAATTCTAAACCCTAATCCTTATTTTCTATATCTTAATCCCTAAACCCTATACCCAAAAGAATACACACTATCCCTAATTCCCTAAACCCTCTAATTTGAAGTGAAGACATAAATGGAGGCATGAGTAAGGGACAAACGATTTTGCACCCGCATTAGAATACTAAGTATTTGACCATTTTTGGCATCGGTCAGGAAAAGGTTCCTTAGAGCTGGGTTTTCCCGTTTGACATTATGGAGTTTTCTTATGGGAATGTGATCTTCAAAAGTTTTCTGATCTCATCCATTGTAGGCTTTATCTTGCTTCTCTTTTGTACCCTTGTATGGTGGGCCTCGAGTAACACTATCGATTACATTGGAAAACTTAAATCCTACTTGGTTCAATTAGAGATGGCGATAGCATGGTTTTGGCGGGTTGAATCTTCAAACATGCATTCTTTAGCCCTGGTTCCAGCACCAAAAGGTACTCTGGGATATGGCATACGAATTCCAAGACGACGGTTCCATGGGTGGCTAATAGGGAAAGGCCTCTCCATGACAGATCAGGTGTTTTACATGTTACCAACCAGGGTGTCTCCAATGGCCTACTGGTTGTCCAAAGGTCCCATTCCATTTAAAATATCAAACAACAAAACTATGAAAGCTGAAGATATCGATTTTGCAGAGAATAGGCCTTCCGAAGCATACTTGGGTGTCAATTAACCACTGCGTTTCGAAATAGATCGAGTTATTATTTAGTAGCTTCGTAAGCATGCAGTTGTACACTACGGGGAAAACCTGCCATAATCTTACAGAAACAACAATGATAAATGCAGCCGGCCTTGTGAGCTTATCTGCATTAACTGATTGGTACAAACAAATAGCTTACATTCTGGGATTCCTACTACCATAATCATTCCCTGTGCCTATAATCCTCCATTTGACTTACAAATCTGTCCACCCAACCACCATTCCTCCCTGGATCCCCGAAACAACCTTTCATTGCTTTCGCCATTTCTCTCAATGCCTTGCCCGATTCTTCCACCACTGCCACCCGAACCGACTCGGCTACCGCCTCGCTCGTGAACCATCCATCTGATTCGTTTCTCGGTATCTCTAAACCCACACCTTTCTTCTGCAACAGCCTGGCATTGAGTCCTTGGTCATTCAATATTGGAAGCATTATCAGAACTCGCCCCAACCCCAATGCCTCTATAACCGAGTTCCAACCACAGTGAGTTAAGAATCCCCCAATCGACTCATGACTCAGTATCTTCACTTGTGGCGCCCATCCCAAGTAAAGGAACCCTCGTCCCTTGACTCGCTCCTCGAATCCATCCGGCAGCATCTCCAACTCCGACTCGCTTGTTCCAGGTGAGTTCTTCAGTACCCAAAAGAAGGGTAAACCTGATTTCTCCAACCCGTTAGCCAACTCACTGAGTTCTTCTTTACTTAAATGAACCTCAGTCCCCATCGCTACGTAAACCACTGAGTTGACTCTCTGTTCGTCTAACCACTTTCTAACAAAAACCCATTTTTCATCGTCCTGGATTTCATCCGATTCTTCCGGTACCGGCGGTAAAAACCCAATCGGTATCACCGGTTTTTCATACAGCCCCCCTAAAAGATCGAACCAATCCGGTTCGAACTCAGCAGAGCTTCTAACGACAACAACGTCACTCTCTTGAATCGTAACACCGAAGCGGACCGTGTCGGGCGGTCCAAAGTTATCCTCGTCCGTCCGTTCGATATATTTAGTGATTTCATGCAAACGATAAGCCAGGTTGGATTCGAATGGAACCCAGCTGGGGACTTTTGTGAAGTCCTCCGCCGTCGACCTTGCATCGTCTCCTCCTCCGCCGATTAATATGGACGGTGAGCCCATGAAAGATAAGCTTGCAGCCGTGAAGACAGCGAAGAAAGCGCGCGAGATACCCAGCTGTTCTGCTACAGAGGGAAGCCAATAAGAAGCATAGTCGTAGATGATCCAGTCGGGTTTGGAGGATTGAAGGAAAGAGGACAGAAGTGGTTGTAGGAGATCGAGGGCGTGTTTCAGTGGTTGCTGCTGGTTATGGGTGATGTCCATGGATGACTCGGCGAGGTCCGGTAAGTTGGGCACAGGGGGCAAAGGGAAGGAGATAAGGGTCATGTTGGAGGATAAATTTGGTGGGATTTTGGGAAGTTTAGAGAGGTTTCCGGTGGTCGAAACGAAGGAGATTTTATGACCCCTTAGAGCTAAGAGCTTTGAGAGACGAAAGAAAGGGATGAAATGGCCCATAGCAAGCCATGGGAACATCACTATGTGCAGAGATTTCCTGTTATCCATTGAACTAGAAATTGTAATAAAGCTACTCTCTTTAACCTCTGCAAATTCCATTAGTATATAACTTTGTTAGACTAGATACAGCAGTGTGTTCACATAATGGTAGTTACTCAGTTGAAGAATAAAAGAGCATAGGAAAATTTCTTCCTGTATCCAAAACATTGCTGCAAGTTCATAAGATTACCAATCCAGATGGAGCAATTTCGATTGATAAAAGACCAGTGAACTAACAGTTATTCAAGCAGGATGAACTGCAATCACTCGATGTCTGAACCTCTAGAGTCTAGGGTTAAGATCAAAGCATAAAAGAAAAAGGAAACAAAATCTAAATAACATTTCATTGGCTTTCTAAATATTTCTATCTCAGATAGGAGAAATTATTACGTGGACTAGTTTCACTACTTACGATATAGTCTTAATCAATTAAATTAAGACACATAATATATTTTTTATATCATATTCAGACATAAACATCATCCAAATCATTCACTTCAATGCCTTTAATTTAAGAAAAAAATATTACTAAAGATTTTTTATATTGTTTTCCTCTTTATTGTTTAATTTTTTAATTATTTTTTCTAACCCTTAACCCTAACCTTTAAACCCTAAACCCTAAACCTAAACAATAACCTCTAACCCTAAACCCCATAAATCATAAACCTCTAATCTTAACCCTAAACCCTAAATTTATATAAAAATAATAATTAGAAAAAATTTGAAAAATAAAAAGAAATATGACACAAAAAATCTTTGGTAATATCTTTTTTTCTTTTTTAAATCAAAGACATTAAATTGAATGATTTGGACAATGTTTATGTATAAATATGATATGGAAAAAATATATTATGTGTCTTAATTAAATTGGTTGAAGACTATATCCTAAGTGGTGGAACGAGTTCATGTAATAATTTCTTCTCGGATAGAGTTAGTTCAAGAATATTGTAGTTCTACTAAAAGCCTGCATTGTATTACGGAGCATCCGAGACTGAAAATGTTGCATCATTTACAGAATAAATTTCAAACCTGCTGGGTTGTACCAACTTGTCTTTTTCCTCTTGTTTCATTGAAGAAATCCGGTTGTTTAGGATAAGGTAAGACCATGCTTTCCTTGGTAAGCATCAAGAAAACATTGAACATGGTCTGTCTATCGTCTGCAATTTCATGGACACAAAGTAGCCCTATGTTAACATCTTAACATATCTGTTTGTCATATATAAAAACCGGTGTTCTTCCCGCTCACAATCTCCGGTAGCAAGACTCCGAAGCTAAACACATCCGATTTCACTGAAAAGAGTCCTTCGAGAACGTACTCCAGGGACAATTAATGCGCTGAAAGTGAATGTTCAACTCAAAAGTTGTTAATAATTGTGCACAGTCAGTGACACAAATTACAGTCCTGAATCTGAAATCTTGGGATTCATGTTACGACCCAACAGACTGTTACTAGCCTTCAAATCTCTGTGAATAATTCTCAATCTTGAAAATTGATGCAGATAAAGAATCCCCTGCACTATGCCTCAGGTGATCCAAATAAATAATTAAAATTACGGTATAGAGGTATTGAGAATTAATCGACAAATAGAATATATGCATGTCTTCTTCATTTTTTAACTTTCTCTGCTAGAAAGTTTTTTAATAATATTTGCCACTTCCCCTAAAACCAATGCCATTTTAATGTGTGAATCAGTGAAGAATAGATCCATGAAGATTGAAGCAGGCCTATAATATTCGTATTAAAATCAAGCTAGGGTTTAGGGTTTTTTTTATTATAATTTATGTGGATGGAGTTATAAAAAAAAGACAGATGATTTTTAAGTGATTAGAGTAGTATTTGTTTTAGAATATATTCGTCACCATTTGACGAATGATCGTTCAATAACTCTGCTGATATCGCTAGTGCTCAAACCCGTGATCTCTAAGAACAATAATAGTTCCGTTAACCACTTGGGCTAGAAAACTCGTATATTTATAATTGTTTTTTAATAATAATATTTTTAAAATTTGAACATAAATTTCTCGAAAAATGTACTATCTTAACGTTACACTTAACCTAGATGATAGTGTTTTACGACTTTAATTGAAGAGAACGTGTTCTAAGGAAACTGCACTGAAACTTCCTTAGGTATTAAATAATCCAACGAAAGAAACGCAAAGTCACTTCAACATAATTTTATTGCCCCTTTTATTGCAATAATTAAGGAAATAAAAAGTTGATTTGTCTTAAAATTTTGATTAAAATCTATGAGTTAAAATTTAATTTATTTAAAAATATAATAATTCGAAATCGATCTGTATCTGAATTTGAGTTAAATTTGTTATTATAATAGTTAAACTCAATTTATATCCGACCAAGAATAACTCAAATTTATTTTTTAAAATAATAGATAATATAAATCAATTCAACTAGAATTAAAATAAATTTAATAAAAAAATCTTATAAATCTTGAATCATTTATTTTTTATCCTCTTGAAATTACTATTATAAAGACAAATGACCCACTCAACATCAATTGCTCAAGTCTTAACTCATTGATAATGCACATTTAAAATATTAATAGTGAAACGTTCATATCCACATGATAAATTATATTTAATATCCTAATTTGTATGTGTGAAGTAGATTCGATAGACAATTGAGCAGGCCAATCAACTATTGATTTGATTTGTCAAAAAGTTAGGTTCAATTTTTTTTGATGTTTTAAATTTGGGTTTTATTTTATGTTATGTTATGACTATTTATTTTAGATTATCCTTATTTAAGGTTTATTATGTATAGATCTAATCTAGATTTTATTCGAATGTAAGTCCAACTATATTACAATTATTTGAGAAGTTAAGAGGGTCGGTAAGAGTCAGGAACAGAGTTAAGATCAAATAATGTGAAGGGTAAATATCGATTCAGTTTTTAAATTTAAAAACTAAAAGGGATAAACACCTTATTTTATCATTTTTTGAACTAAGAGGGACCTTAAATACAATTATACCAAAAAAAATTTAGGAGGGTCAAGAGCTCCTTCCATACTCAACTTACTTTCGTTCCTAATAAAATTAAAAGCTATTAATAATTACAAGTATTTGATCTAGATTTAAAACTTTAATTTTTAACAAGTGTTTGATGTATTGATAAAATTATGTAAGAATTCTTTTAAAAATGTATATAAAATAATAATTATAAACCTCGAATACGAATCATAAAACAGATACAAATAATATTAAAAGAAAGTTTATTGTTTAATTTGTTGCTCAACTAATTTTATATCACTTTATAGATGCAATAAGATGTTGCCCCTTGGCATAATATGTATCATTTTGTTTCAATTATTGGTGTAAAGTTATTGATATGGCCCAACACCAAGCTAAAATCCACCCAAATTCACATCAATGTTGTGACATAGCCGGGCATAGAGAGAAGTAGGGTGCACTAAACCACAAGAACGTGGACGGAACGACGTAAATAGATAAATAGATAGATATATTTCGTTATAATTTTTTCCTATTTTCATCTTTTTCATGCTAGACTAAAACAAAACATTTCCCTTGGAATCTGACCAAGAATGTGTGTACACACTTAGTTTACAAACAAATTTATAGAAAAAGAATCTATTTGACCCCTCAACTGGACTAATTTAGTGTCGTTTTAGTTTTTTAATTTTGGTGTATTTTTTGAGTTAATTACACCTTCTATAATAGTTTTATTAACGTGACATATAATTAGTATATATAAATAATTTATTGATAAAATTAAAATATTTAATAATTTAAGAACCGATTCAGAATGAGAATCATAACTTCCTAATAAAATTGAAATATTCAAAATTTTAAAGACCAATTAAAATGATAGCTATAGTTTTGAGGATGTATAAGGTAATTAATTCTTTTTACCCTCAAACCTTTTTTTTTTTATCAAATTCACTAAAATATAACAGAACAATAACGATATCATTAAGTGCACATCATCTATTTTTTATTTTAATATAATATAGTAGAAATTTTTTTAAAAAATATTTTATCCTTATTTAAATGTGATATCTGTAATTTAAAAAAATATATTTTATATCCATTTAAAAATAAATAAATTCTGACTGCAATTTTTTTTTACTCTTTTTCACATGTATCATCACACTATATAAAGGAGACCTTGTAAATTTTTTAAATTAAAGATTAAGAAGTTAATATATATATTACATCACACTTTAACTATTAAGCTGACATCAAATATCAGTAACTTGTTTTGTCTTATTTCGAGATCCTAGGAGTAAAAAAAACAGTGTTAAAATCCTGTCAACAAATGAGAAATGGATCGTGTAAAACATTTGAATTTTAATACAGAAAAAGGAAAAAAAGAAAAGAAAAAAAGGTATCTCACAGGAAACACGTGGGGAACGAGAATCGAAGTTAATGATATAATTTTTTTAATTTTCAACAAAACTATTGAAATACGAGGTTAGATGAAAAAATTACGTTTATCGTAAAATTAAAAGTTTTAAATAGTGTTTAAGATAAAAATACTAAAGAATAATAAAAATTAGATATTCGGCGAAATTTTATTAAAAAATAGTTGGATAATTTTACTGACTTACGATATAATCGATAAAAAATTAATATTTTTTAATAAAATTTTAATTTTTTATATTTTATTTTCCTAACCTTAAATCTTGATTCCGGTCCTGATATTATATTATATGTGTATATATCCATGCAACTTCCAGGAAGTAGGGTCTTCAAGGAACCCTAGTTTAGTGAAATGCAGCCATAAAAATCTATCTCTATCTGTACATTCAATTGTCTTCAATTCCCACTCACTCTTTCCACTAAATAATCTTTAAATCATTTTTTATGACTCGCCCGCATCATATACTTATTTTAGTGAGTGAGTTTTTTCATAAAAAATTTCTGTATATACAAAATTTTAAACTTAAACTCAACTTAAAGAATACTAAATTTTACTATTTCGACCAATTCATTAGGTAAATATAAGTCTTCATAATTTCCGATCAAATAAAAAACATGATGTTATACATTCAAAAGTTCAATAACTTTAACTCAGCCAACACAATAGAAAAAACGACAATATAGAGAGATAAAATTAAGTTATATATAAAATGTAAAATTTTTTAAATTTTATATTTTTTTGGATTGTTGGATGATTGAAATAGATGATTCATATTATTTTTAAATTTTTTAAAGTGATAATCTTTACATATCTGACTGTTGATCTGGATCATCCGTCTAAATTATCAAATGATTTAAAAATACTTAATTTTTTTAAAAAAAAAAATCCTATGTAACTTCATCTTATCTATGTGTTCGTATATATATTATATATAATCATTTACATCTCCCCAGCCTGCATGTTTGAAAATTGCACCATCTGTACTTGCCTGATATTATTAATAAAATCCAAAATCTTGTTACCTATTGTCCTTTGAGTGACATGTTTGTACAATTTGGTTTTCCCCTTTCTTCGTTCCCTTTTCCACTTATATCTTCTACTTTGTATTGGTAGCAGAGCATGTGAATTGTTTTTTTAAGATGCGGACAAAATGATTAATTGAATCATTGGTATCACTGAATTATTATTATTATTATTATTATTATTATTATTATTATTATTATTATTATCGTCGTCTTCGTCGTCTATAAATTTATTATTTTTTTGTGTTGATACTTTTTTTTATTTTAAAAATTCATAAAAAATATAATATCTTATCTTGTGTTTTCATTAGACTATATAATTATTATTTTATACATTTTTTACAACAATCAAATAGTTAATTTTTTTAACTATAGGAGAAAATCAAACCCTTAAAAAAGTGACAATAAATAAATAAATAACATATCAGAACTTGAAAGGTGCAGTACATTATTAAATGTCTGCAACTAAGTTCAGTTATGCATACAAGAAGACAAAATTTTTGTAGTCTGTCGTACGTATTCATAAATTAGAGCCCCAAGTCAATTAATGTTATATACCGTACAAATATAAATAATATAAAATATTTATTTACATTTTAACACTGAGATTAAAATATATTTTATTATATAAGAAGATATAAATTTAAATTTTAAAAAATTAAAGATAATAATTGTGAACACAAAATAATCATGAATATAGAACGTAAAACAGAAACATAATTACATATAAAATAATAATTTTGTTTACATAGGACCATTGGGTGTTTACTTTTTATAATTAGACAATTGCTTTAATCTGTTGAATAAATACTAATTTATTTTTATCTCATATAGATTTGAATCTTAATATTTTAATTAAAAATATAAATATTATTTTATTATATTACAAATAACTAAATAATTTGTCATCCAAAATCTCCTCGGATCCTTTTCGAAGTGACCATGCTTGTTTAAACTTCAAATAAGGAATTTATTACACCCCCACAGACAATATACATCGTGTCGTCATTTCCAGCACGTGGGAGAAACCTTAATCCACCAATTAATATTTCCTGTGATATTATTGATGAAACCCAAATCCTCGTGGCTGTCGTCCTTCGAACAAAACAATTTTGCTCTTTATGATTCCTTGTCCCTTGTTGCGGATGTTGTCCCAGTTTTATTATTCATTTCCGTGCAAACAGATAAATATATAACGAAGATGAAATTTAACGTGGTTCGATTTTATCTATAGACGAGAGAAATGCATAATCTATTATTAATTTAAAGAGTATAAATATATAATATCTTATGTAATCACGTAATTATTTTATAACTCGAATTATACCAGATGATGACATATGAGTTCATTTATATTCTAAATAGAGTATGCGAAACTTTGGAGCATCTATGTTAGAATATTTTTGGTTTGAAAATTGGGATTTAGATGTATTATGGCTGAATTAGTTAATCGAAGGCAATACACCTTCAATCGCGGATCGAAATTATTTATAATCTGTTGCAAAAAAAAATATTAGATAAGTCTAATTCTTCACGATATTTATATCTTATTTAATAATAATTTTTTATTTATTTTTTAAAGATAAATCTTTATTTTTTTATAAAATAAATTTTTATAGCTCTTCTATATAATTAAATAGATAAATTTGATTAAATGAAACCATAGATAACATATAATAAATTTTCCTATTGAAGTGATCTCTAAGGATTGAATACTTCTTTAATATATGATTTTTAATTTTTCTCTTGATTTTATCAGATTCATTCATTTCTTTCTGATTTATTTAATATTATCAAAATTATTTTAATTTTTTCTGTAATATTATCATATATAGATATCCTATTTTTCCATTAAAATTTGAGAAACTAAGTCTATGATGATATTTTTTCTTTATAAAAAAATAATCTTACTTATCAATTAATTTTTAATCATTAAAATTATAATAATTTTTAATTTAATTATCAATTATAATTTAAAATTTACCCTAGAGTCTATAAGCGTTGAAATTTTCAGAATGATTGAAGGAGCTTTCCCTGCATTTATTTATCATGGTACATCCGTAGGACAGCTCATATTTAAGTTGACGAGGCTTGTCCCACGGCAGCCAACTTGTACATTCATTAATAATCTTGGTCGGAAGTAGGAACTAATTAGTTTAACCACATAAAATATTAAATTATTTAAATTAAGTTAAAAATTTAAATTTTAATACCATAAAGAAATGAAATTAATTACTTTTATATAAATTTAAAAAATGATTTAAATTAATTTATTAATAATTTAGATACGTATGATTAAAAAAATATGGACGTAACGTGAACTGTGGCTCTTCAGTATCATGGTGAATACTGAAAAGAAATCATGTCAATTTCAACTAAAAAAGATTTAATCGTATTGTTTTAATTATTAAAAAATAATTATTATTCTTAAAAATTATAAATCAAACATTAGTATTTATAATATAATAATTAAGGTTAATATATAATATAATGACTCGGATACGGACCCGAGGATCGGGTTAACCCGAGATATTGGGTCTTGGTTTTGGACCTCGGGTTTTGTGGTTTTGAGCTTGTTAGTTGTTGGGTTTAAGGTGATTTGGTAATTACCAAATAGAGATGATGAGAGAGGGGTTTGGGGTTTAATCTTTACAGAGGAATGACCTCATTCCTTTTCTCTCTTCACTCTCCATCCTTTCTCATCATAGAAGCAAGGAGAAGGTAAGGTAAAAGGTATGATCTTTAAGAATTTTAATGAGAATCTCGTTTTTATGCTTGAAGAAAGGTTGTAGAGCAGTAAAGGATCTATAGAATAAGGTAAGAACATGTTGTTTTGGTGAGGATGAGGGTTTTGGTGGGGTTTTGGGTTGAACTCGGGATTGAGTTTTGAAGCTTTAATCTCAGTCTCTTTTGTGTTCTTAGACCTTGAGGAATCATCCTAAGTTCTCCCTAACCCGTTCTTCATCTTTCTCTTGTAGAGAAAGAGACTTGTAAGCCATCATCTAGCTTTGGAAGGGGAAGAGCTTGAAGATGTGTGGAGCTTGCTTGGGTTGCTTTAGCTTGCTAAGGTTGGTACTCCCAAACTCTTTCTTCATCATCCATTCATTGTAGAATGCATAGCATATAGAGAAATCATGTATGTGTGTTGTCTTGTTTGGTTTGCTTGAAATGGGTCATTAATGGTGAAATCCGAGTTTATGTGTTAAATGGTTGAAAATTGATGTTAAAACATCCTAAATACACTTAGAAATGAGTGAGAAGAATTTGGAATCGTTAGGTGAGATTTGGAGACAAAACTCTAGAATTTCTAAGTGCAAACCCGTCCTTAGTGCAGGGGGTATCGATACTACCCATGAGTATATTTTGGCTCATCTTTCAGGGGTATCGAACCATGGTTCGATACCGAGGGAGTTCAGAAACTTTTTGTATCGATACTTGTATCGAAATGGGTTTTCCCCTTTTGTTGACTTAAGGATATCGATACCCCTGTGTAATTTGGCCAAGATGGGTAAAGTTTGGGCTTGATGTTCTTAGTAAATAATCACTTAAATCTAAAAGCTACAAAATGAATTATCGATCTAAGATTGATGCTATTACTCCAAAAGACTAATTGAGATAAGCTTTAATATATCTTGTTGTGGTAAGATCCTAGGTGGATCGTTTGTGTGATCTGAGTCCTTGTGTGTTGGAAATCCGGATATCCGTAAGTGTTGCAACACGTTGAAGGCCATCCGATGTAACATGCCCGATGATGATTGAAGACTTTTATTCCGAGTGTTGGGCGGCCTCACTCGAAGATGTTCGATGTAACATTCCGAGCATGGGGTTGGTTGGGCGACCTCACTCGAAGATGTTTGGTGTAACATTCCAAGAATGGAGTTGGTTGGGCGGCCTCCACCCTTTTTTGAACGTCGGACGGCCTCGTTCGAAGATGTCCGATGTAACATTCCGGGCATAGGATTTGAGGGCGGCCTCGATCTTGAGTGTAGGATCCCGATGCTGTGTGGACGCGGGCCTCGCTCTTGTGTGTGACGTGTGTGTTTGTATATGCTAGGTGCGATAGTATACATTCATTTGTGCCATGTGTTAGGCAAGCATGCTAGACCTTCATGCCATGCTTTACTGCTTTGATATGCATGATGTTGGCCGAGTTTGACGTATCTACTGAGCTTGTGTGGCTCAACGTTCGAAATCTGTTTTCGTGCGTAGGTTAGGTGAAGCGGGTTTCGTGGAGCACCATCAAGGTTTGGATTTTCAGCATCGACCATGTTGTTAGAGTACAATTATTAGATGTAGTAGGCATAGTACTATGTTGAACCCTATTTGTAAATTGTAACTCTGTTACTTTTAATTTGGATCGAATGTTTTAAACAGTCTGTAATATTTTGGAACTCCGATTCTTTAAACTATTTTGGGCTTACGTTTTAATTCGTTTTAAATTTTATGAATTAAGTTGGACTTAGATTTGGTTACTTGTTGGACTTTTAAAGAAAATTTTTGAGATACGAGTTTTGGGTCGGAGGTCTAATGTGACATCCGGGTCGGGTGTTACATATAATAATTAATAATATATTTTAAAACAGATTATTTATAATTACTGTGGAATATTTAAAACACCTTACTTTCATTGCATCTCAACTTTTGAGCCTCCTACGTCCGCGGGCTTTGTGTGTAGTGCGGAATGGGCTCCAAATCAGCCCGTGGTGGTGGATGATGAGAGGCAGACTATTCCAATCGGTCAATGATTTTGCAACGGACAAATGCGGTGGTGAGGGAATGATTGATGGATTGATTGGATCGTTGGGAGCGGATTTTTGAAAGAGAGAGACCATGAATTTTATTTACGATCCTAAGAATAGATTATTTATGAAGCTGCTATTATAACGGGTATCAGGAAAAAATCTATAATTATCGGCTGCTCATCGCGTCACCCATCTTTAATTACGAGGTCAAGGTTGATTGACTCCTACTAATGAAAATATGTAGAAAGTTAGACTAAAAAGTAAAGCAACATAACATAATATTTAGGGGTATTTAAAAATATTCGATTTGATCAATCTGATCTAATTATCTATTGATTCGATTCAAAAATACGGATATCTGATATGATTTTTATTTTTGGACGATTCAATTTTAAGTTTTTTGGATGGAATATGGATCACAATATTTTAAGTTTCGGATTATCTGAAAATTCAAAAATTTAAATTTTTATTAATATTAATCTTGTTATATTTAACAATTTAATACTTGTTATTTTTAAAAATTTTAAAACTGAAACTTTTATAAATGTAATTCTTGTTGTATTTAGTAATTTATTGTTTATTATATTCGAAAGTCTAAAATTTTTATAAATATAACCTTCAAATTTGAAAAATTAGTTTAATCAAATTATATTTTTGGATAATTGGATATCCGAATATCTGATATGAGTATCCAATATCTGAATATACGGATATCCGCTTTTTTTCTGGATCGGATACGGATCACTATATCATTGATCTGAACACCCCTAATAATAGCCATAAATATTAGACTTGTATTTTAGCATATTATATTTTTAGAGTAGTTCATGGCTTTATGAGTCGGGTATCAAGTTATTCGGCTTGGCTAATTAAGAACTCGAGTTAAGTTCGAGTTTGAATTGAGTCCAATAGAATCAACTGTTGACTGAGTTTTGATTAAATCAAGCTCAAGTAACTCATGAATTATCTCATCTCATTTACGCCCCTAGTATACATATCCTACATTTTATATGTTCGCCAAATCGTTAGGTTCCACCATTTTCTATCAAACTCATTTTCGATTTAACAACAGTTCCTTTACTTATATTGAAACTTTCACCCGCACTCATCAATTACAGCAGTAGCCACTAGCCAGCAGCAACCAGTTTCAGATAATCTCCAGAACCGTTATATATATATGTATGCCTGTGTTTTGCTTCAATTTTCCTGGAAAGTGATAGCCTAGCTATAGATGCTTTGGTTACACGTTTTTCAAAAGCAATCCCTAAAAAGGTTTACTTAAGTACCTCACTCCCATTTACAGAAAGCTAGAGATACCCTCCTTGTGTCTCAACACTTTATAAAACTAAAATTCTAAAAGAAATACAGATACAGTTGCTAGGGTTTTGTGCCAATTCTTTCCATCCTATATATACAAAATCTAAATATTAAAGAAAACCCCGACACGTAATCGAATTTTAGAGATAATATTGTTGGGAGGGACAGTAAAATGTTAGATGCAAAGAAAAATGGAGCTAACATGATGAGATGCAAGATCCTCACAACTCAAGAAGGATAGCAGAAAACATGGATTCCAGGCCAAGCTTGGGACATGTACAAATCTTTTGAAGCTGACAACATGGATTGCAGAAAACATGAGGATAACTTTGTAATGATTTATCATGTATTAGATATAATTAAGTTTCTATATATCTAAACAAAAGACAAGTTTTTCCAGAAGCTGTATTCAGAATTTGTTTTTTTGTTACACATACAGCACCAAATCAATGTAACAGTAAAACCCAAACAAAAGTCTGAAGGTAAAACAGACAGTTTCCATGTATATATGCTTCTAATAAGAAAGCTTGAGTGACAGATCAACACAATTAGAAGCATGAGCATGAGAAGCTTCAGCACCAAGTGAAAAAGAACCTTGTTGAGGCAATTCCCATTCCTTGGAAGCTGTGTTTCTGCCATTTTTTCCTGGGAAAAATTCATACTCCATCACATAACTTCCAGTGTCAACTGAGTTTCCCTTCTTGTGAATAGCCAACACATCCACAGTCTGCCAAAACATAAACCCAGAAAAAAGGCTACATCAAAAAAGTCCAGAAAAAGGAATGTGTTTTGATTGGAACATGATTTTTTTTTACCTCATTGATGTTCTTCATTTGGCCTCCTGTTGTTGCTGCATAGGTATAAGCACTCCTTGCAGCTCTTGCACTGAATCCATTCATCTCTTCATTGGTGTAATTCTGATTGTTTTCCAGGTTCAATCCATGGAAATCACCTTCTTTTCTGGGGAAAATTTGTCCAAATTGGTTCAATACCCCATTGCAACGCTTCTTCTGCGACATGTAGAAAAGTGACCCAGTAAGAACAGCAATAAAAGATGGCCTAGAAAAGTTTCCTTTTTTTCTCTCATGTTTTCTCAGGAATCAAACAGAAAAACAAAACAAAACCCAAGAACACAGACTACAAACTAAACAAAACCCAAATCTCAGAAAACTTTGCAGATTAAGAAAAACTAGACCTTGAAGCAAGAAGAATCACAAGGATCAGGCTTGCAATGCTGAAACTTTGGCATTGAAGAGAGCTCTTTAGAAGCCTCCACAACAGCAACCTGAAAATTACTAGGATTTCCCACCAAAACCTGACCATTAAACCCACCAAACCCTCCATTTCCAACAACTCTTTGCATCATCAAACCATCTGTTTCCCCACCCCAACCCCAGAACCCTCCATTTCCACCATTGATCCCCATAGGAACACCGCAGTTCGCTACACCCTGAAGAACAGGGATATTACCACCAGCACCACCAGCAGCTCCTCCTCCACCACCTATAGTTCCACAAGGGAACTGGGTTATGGAGGTTGGAGTTCTGGTTTCACTCATTTTCCTTAAATGTTCGAGTTGAGCAACTCCCATGCCTCTTTGGGGCTGTTTCTTTGGGTGGGGAGCTTTCCCATTAGGTTTCCTCCCTTTGTTGCTTCTCTTCACAAACTCCATAGCTGGTTTAGCTTCGTCTTCAATGGTTTTTTGTGCTGGGATATCAGTCTGTGGACTCGACAGTGTAAGTGAAGTAGCCATTAAAATGGAGGGTTTGATTATTTTTTTTGCTTAAATAAAAGAGAGAAACAAAGAGAGACGAATGTTGAGTTTTTCTGCTGTGTTTGCTTGATGATCTAAAAGGAAAGGGTTTGTTTTTATAGACAGGTGGTTCTGAAAGATTTGGATTTTGTTTATACAGCAATTTAATGAAAATTAAAAACAAAGCTCTGATAAAATTATTAAAATAATTAGCTTAAGGATACTGCAAAACTAAGAATACCGCAAAATTTTAAGTTTAATAATATAAATTATACCACTAAATTAAGAATTAATATTATTTTAGTATTAAATTTCAGTGTAAGCCTTAATTTTATCACTGTATTATTAAAATTGATAACGTAAACGGATTTTATAGGTTTATATACGAGTATATAAATTTTTTAAACAATTCAATAATATAATTAAAATATAAATCAAAATTTTAATGTTATAATAGTATTAATTTTTAATTTAATAATATAATCAAAACTAAAGTTATTACATTATGAGAATTTACCTTAGATTAATCAAACTTTTTACGATTAAATTAAAAAACACCGGAAATGACATAAAAAGATGAAAAATAAATAAAAGCTCGAAAATTTCTAAATATCTTAGTATTTATAATAGTAAAATAAAATTAAATAAAAAAGGACAAAAAGAATTCTCTCTTTGAATCAGTAAACCCCAGCATGAGAAAAACAAATTCCAGCCAAGAAACAGCGATCCCTATGCAAAAAGTCTAGAACCAGTTCATCTTAACGCGCGTGTAACGCACAGTGTGTACCGTAATAGGGACAATGTATAACACGCGCGGAAGAGAGGGTGAAGTTGTAGTTCCTGTAGAATAGTACCTCGAGACACGTGTCGGATATATAGGGGTACTGATTCTACCTAGAGACACGATCTGAGACTGAGACACAAAGGACGTTACATCTCCGTTTTAAGTAGTTGGGAGTGTCAGGTTTAGACAAAAGCAGAAAAACAACATTACGGATGTTATTTTTCATGATTTTTTTTTTCCATTTTTTTAATATTTCGTTGTAATTTTTTTAAAAAATATTATCTTCGTCTCATAAATATTGTTCTTTATTGACTTTTTAAAAGTTAATTTTTCTAAATTTTGATTATAATTATATTAAATATTTTAAATAATTAAATTTTATAAAATATATATTTGAAATCAACTCCATTAGAGGTTTCTGAAATATATTTTTTTATATTTTTATCAATAATAAATTTTAAATATGTGATAGTCAAAGTTTAAAAAGTTTAACCCCTAAAAATCAATAAAGGACATTATTTTTTGGACAGAGAGAGTAATGTACTGGTATGTGACATTAAATGTTTCAAATATTCATCTAGTTAATTTGTATAAATTAATTATTATTGTTTCAAATCATATATATGAATTCTTTTATATTAAATGATGTTCTCACGAACAAGTATTAAGAATGACAATCTTATGTCTTGAACAATATAGTCTTCTTTTAATTAAGTAATACATTGATACGATAATTATTCCTATAGAAATCTTTAAAAAATTTAAATAGCAGTTCGCAAGTGTTATAACGATTATATATAAAGGTTCTGATACTGATAATTGTTGCATCTACGATAACATATGTTTTTTGATAAACTCATGACTGCGATAATTATAATAATATTTGTTATATTCGTAATCATAATAAATATAACACGACCGAAAATACATTTTTCATGCATGACACTAAAACCTTGTGTTAAAAGTTTAGAAACGAGTGGAGAAAAAGAAATCAAAACCGCGTGACTAACCAAAGATGTAATTTTCAGATATGGTTCTGGTTGAAGATCTTTACAATCATCCCATGCATCCCCATCCCTTTCACACAATTACATGCAACATGAAAATTTTGTATCCAGGACGGGTCCACAAATATCAAAACCGAACCAATTATCACCTGCCACGCAGGCAAAACAGCTTAATCTCGTGTCTTCCTTTTGTAAGCCTTGATCTAGTACTCTAGATCCTATTCCTAGACATGCATATGCATGGTGTGATGAAGCTTTATTTCATACAAAGAAGAAAGAATCTTCTAAAAGGGACATTGGTGGGGTGGTCCCATCAACGGCCACCTTGGGTGTTGGGATATAGGCGGCTACAAAATGTGAGATTTCACACGTATGGAAGCTGGTTGGGACCATGGTCCCATGTGTGAAATCAAAGGGTTTAGGTTTTTTTTAATGGGTGTGTTCTGGGGTTTAGCCAGAGAGAAAAGGGTTTGCTGGGTTTGGGCAGACATGGGAGGATTCTTGGGGTTTGGGAAGCAGATTGTGCTCTGCATGGACTCAATTTTGGGAGGGATTTTAGGGCATTTATATGCAAAGGGTGTCCTACCAATTGGCAGCTTTAGATAGAGATCATACATATATAGGGCTATGACCCTAACTAAGAACCCCCTTTTTGCATGACAATTGGGGACCATGTTAATATTGCCCCACATTTGAATTTGCTCTTGGAAAACTAAGAAAGTGACATCAAACTAACTCAACTTCTTATTTTTATGTTAATGTGTAACCATTTGGTTCCATCTCCAAAGGGTATCTTAAAGGTTTGCTATAAGGAAACCAAAGGTTAGAGTAACTGTTGGTTGTAGTAAGAACCCCTTAGGTCTTAGCCTTAGCAAAGATCCCTTTATGGACCACAGTCATATCTGCATATAAAAACTATCTTTCTCCCTACATGACTCCTTTCCCAAGTTTTTATAACAGGCTTGCCCAACTTAGTAAAAACAGACACACCATCTTGTCTTTGGTTCTTTAAGATTTTTTATGGAGGGACAGGATCTCTCAACAGGGTGGTTTCAGAGGGTTGGGTTGGGTTAATCTGAGCCATCCAAAACAGGGATATATATATGTTGTCAGCTGTTAGAGTACTGCATCTATGAAGAAAATAAACAGGACTGTAAAACATATACTTGGGGAAGTAAGTAACTAGACATGTCTGTAACATGTTCATGTATCATTAAAAACTTACCGTACTTGAATACGTATTAATCCATTAATTAGTTAGATACACAATGATTGTATCAAAAATTTCCATACATAAGAATTCTCTCTTAAAATCTAATCTCTTTTGCTCATAGGAAAATGAAAAAAATATATGCATCAATATACATTTCGACTGTGGTTCCTTTTTAGCAATCCTTCCATGATAATCTTCTTCCTGTGAAGTCTCGAATCAATCTCCGGTAATCGGTGAACATCGACTGTAACGTTACCCGACGGACCATGTTTCAACAATTTGATCCAACGGTTCGCAAATACGAGCATGGTGGAGGTGCAGAAAATTGCACAAACTTTACCCCAAATGACCAAAACCAATAGGCTTGTAAGAAGCAAACAATAACATGCAATGTTGGAGCCATGGCCCCTCTTTTCAACCTTTCTATTGTTCCCCATAGTTTCGGACGAGGCGCCTGAATTACAAGGGCCAGATGCTGTCATTAACGATGACCTCAACAACGATGAAGATGAACGACCAGATGTTGTCATTAACGACGACCTCCATGATGAAGATGAACGGCCAGATGATGTCATTAACGACGACGATGACAAAGATGAACCTTTTGATAAACGAGATGAGGCCTTTGAAGAAATGCTGCTTATTGACCGGTTAATGTCCTCACACTGTGCATCATTGATCGTCGGATTGGAAATCTTCTTCGATTTCGATTTGAATTCGGATCCATCACCATTGTAATTCCGGTGAAGCTTTTGTCCCAGTTTCTTGCTCTTCATTTTCTTCGTCTATCAAATGGGGAAAAAAACAGAGTCAAGAGAAAAGTAAACAAAATTGACTAAGATTTTTGAATCAGTGAAGCACATGAAGATTGAATTTCCAAGAACAGTACGTGTCCCTATACAATTGAATTGAATTGGTCAAATTAAAAGCAGAAACTAAAGAACGATATATATTTTTATAAGAATTGAAATTTGAAATTTGAAAGTTTAGGCCAATCCATAAGAACAAACTATAATATAAATCAAGTTTGAATTATTGAAATAAATATAAATGCAAGTGTTCTAAGTTTCGAATTCTATTATAAGAAAGAACCCAGAAAATGAAACTATTATATACTACGATTAAACAACAATGGCGTGAAAAGGAAAAGAAAGAAAGAAACTGACCAGGGAAGTCTCAAAGAAAACGGCATTGACAAAACGAGAGAGACTCCGGCGACCAAGTTTATTAGTTTTCCGACCAAAAGAATTACCGGCAGCGTTTTTATCTTTAGATTCCACCGTGTTCTTCTCCGGCGAAAGGACCTGTTTAACATCCGACGCCTTCGATCGTTTTCGGACCATCAAATCGTCATCGGAAACAACCGGAAGGAAACACATGCTAAAACTACTACTCATTTTCTTCATTTTTTACGAAAAAATGTGTTTTGAGTTAATGCAATGGTTTTCAAAAATGAAAAAAGGGTGGTTTACAAAGGAGATAAATTTTAAATAGAAATTGACGATCTTGTGGATATAACGAGGATTTAGTGGAGCAAGTACTTTGTTGTTTGGAGAGAGAGAATCGGAAACTGAGAAAACGAGGGAAAATGTTAGTTTTTATTTCTCTTTATTTATTTTTAATGGGAGGAGTGGCGATTTTGCTGCTTTATAGGCTCCGTTACGAAGGGAAAAAACTATTCAGTATTAATTCATGTTCTGTTCATACTATAAAAAATTACTAAAATTAAATTAAATTAAATTGATGATTTTAATAATAAAACAAATATAAGTTTTTTTATCAGATTTAATTTTAGTGGAAAATAATTTGAAAATAATATTATAAATAAATTAAATTAAAATATTTTTTGTATAATAAATTATTTATATTAATAAAAGTTGAAAAGTTATGGGTGTTAATCTTACGGTAGAATTGTTAATGTCCGTCCAATGAGGGAATAGTGAAACTTATAAAATACACTCAAAGCATAGGTTCTCCTTTATTATTCGACTTAATGGACTGGCTTTGACTTACAAGAAACTTTGACCAAAAATATGAAATTTTTATACTTTAAAAGAAGCCCAACGAGATTAAAGGGAAATTTTTTTAGCATAATTATAAGTATTTGATTTGTTAATTAATCTATTTGTATTAAGTATTATTAAAAAAATATATTATGGAGAAGATTTTCTTAGTCAAGTTTGTTTTATTATAACATAAAAATTTGAATTTTTAACATTTATTAAGATTTAGTGTATATTACGCTAAACCAACTAATATTTGTGAATAAATTAAATTAAATTAAAATTATGAGTGAATCCAAGAAAGCTAAAGAGATATTCATTCTCTTAAAAATTTAAAATTTGTATATAATTTATAAAATTTTATTTTTATCTTCTAAAATTTTAAAAATTCGTCCCCAGTTAAAAAAATCTTTTAAATAATGAAGTTTATATAATATTCACTTGAAAATAACTAATTAATAAATTAAATATCGATAATTATATAAAATATAAAATAATCAATTATCAGATTAATTAAGAGTTAATAAGAATCATGAGGTCTACGCTTTGTTTTTTGGGTACAATTTGGGCTTTGTCCTTGGAATCTATGAGTTGTGACTATTGACTTCAAATGTGAAAATTTTCCAATTTTCAAAAGAGAATACGAAATTGTCACGGGGTCAGAGTTTTCGCGCAGGGACTTCTACCTGTGCGGCACTTCAGGTCTCTTACATACCCGAGGATCAGCCTTTACGATCTTCGATGCTCACTGATTTCGTCCTCCCATGGGCTCATCAGGGAAGCGGGGACAGCTCATGACTAGTGTGATACGCGATCAGCACGCCCATCCCAAGATAGGACGACTGCTCGGCACGTACTACACCCTTAATGCTATCCCCTCCCAAGCTTTAAGCACAACCAGAAAGCATCTCGCTCGGTCCCGTGTAGTCACGACCAACGGTCCGTGGCATTCTCCTCCACCCAATTCATGCATGCCCTCTTGCATGGGAAGGAAACTCTTTCCCTCTCTTTAAACTCGCCAGGAACTAGTGTGCAATTCTCTCAAACACGCCCACCAACTAGAGCCGCCCTCCGATGTCGGGCACAAGTCTACATGCAACCACCTCATGGCCACTCTCCACTTTACCAAGGTGTCCCATTGCAGATCTACTATCCGGTGAACTTTCGCTGCGGCTTCCTGCCTATCCGTCCTCATCTCTAGAGGACCCACATGTGAACATCCTCTTCTCTTGGGGGGGTGAGCTAACACGCTCGTCCACTTGACTCGCTCCGCAGCAAATGTGGCTCTCGGCAAACCTAACAGCTAGCACACAGTCTCGCTTTGATACCACTTGTCACGGGGTCAGAGTTTTTGCGCAGGGATTTCTACCCGTGCGGCACTTCAGGTTTCTCGCATACTCGAGGATTAGCCTTTACGATCTCCGATGTTCAATGGTTTCGCCCTCTCATGGGCTCATCAGGGAAGTAGGGACAACTCCCGACCAGTGTGGTGTGTGATCAGCACGCCCATCCCAAGATAGAACAACTGCTCGGCACGTATTACACCCTTAATGCTATCCCCTCCCAAACTTTAAGCACAATCAGAAAGTATCTCGCTCGGTCCGCGTAGTCACGATCAATAGTCCGTGAAAAACACAAGGAAAAACGTACGTAATATCTGCTACATAAATATACTGAAATGGAAACGGTGTCTTAAATATATGACTTGGTCTAATTTTAAATATATATATATATAAGATTTTCAACTGTTAAAGGCTAAAAACACAATTTCCTCCAGTTATTAAGATTTTGTTTTTAGAATATCTCAATAAAAATAAGTTTTTTACCCACAAATAAAATTTATAAAAAAAACACATGAAAATTAAAACCGTCACTAGACTGATTAGACAGAGAATTTTTCATAGTTGTAACCCTCACTCCCCACCATCTTTTATTTTACCTTTAATTTATATAATATATTTTAAAAATATATAAAATAATTATGAATTGTCACCTATCGAATGACATTATCTATACAAATTACTCATTTTTAAACGAAACCATAGCCTTCGGTCTCTACATTTGACACATTATTTATTAGTTTTAAAAAAATGAATTTATTCCTATTAATTATATATTGATTAGGTAAAGGATTGCCCAATAGATATTGCTTGCTTCTAATCTTCCCCTTTTGGAAACAGTGGATAAAGTATTCAACAAATGGTACAGAGTCGTTCATAGGAAGTTTAAAATTATGTGGGCAGATTAGGACAAGCAGTTTTGTTTAGAAAAAAAAATTAGGGTTTAATTCAGAAATAGTAATTAAATGGTATTCTCTCTGTTCTATAAATATTGTGTTTTATTGATTTTTTTAGGTCAAACTTTTTTAATTTTGACTCTTGATTATTTAAAATTTATTATTGAGATAAATAAAAAAAATATATATTTTAAAAAATTCTAATGAAGTAGATTTTAGATATATAATTTATAAAATTTAATTATTTAAAATATTTAATATAATTATAATCAAAGTTTAAAAAACTTGACTTTCGAAAAATCAATAAGGGACATTATTTTTGGGACGGAGAGAGTATATTTTTTAAGATAGAGAATTAATATACTAGAAAGGAATTTGGATAAAAGTTAAAGGATAACATTGATCAATAAAAAGTGGAGTAAGCATTAATTACAAAGAATATAGGAGTATTATTAATAGGGTAAACTACAATAAAGATCACTTAATTATGGGTGTAGTTATATTTGGGTCATCTAATTATTAAAAGTTACATTTAGGTCATTCATTTACGGGTAAGGTTACATTTGGGTCACTCAATTATTAAATTTTACATTTGGGTCATTCAATTGTAAGTAATATTATATTTGGGTCACTCTTAATATTTGAAAAAATACATCAATTTGATCATTTTTTTCTTCTAAATCACTTGCATATTAACATTAGAGTACTTCATTTGAAATCATTAATTAATCTAATACACAAATTGATAAACTTTTATTCAAATATAAAGAGTGATCCAAATGTAATCTTACCTATAATTGAGTAACCCAAATAATAACCTTACCCATAAATCAGTGAACCAAATATAACTTTCAATAATTAAGTGACCTTAATGTAATCATACAGATAATTAAGTGACCTTCATTGCAGTTTACCATATTAAATATTAAAATTAAATTTATGTACCAAAATATATACTTATTAATTCATACTTATTAATAAAAATATCATAAATGTTTAAATCGTTCGAATCAAAATTTTAAAGATAAATCCTTTTAAAAAATTAAAGATAAATATTAAATTGAAATTTAATTTATGAACATTTTTTTATGAAGTTGAAAGGTATTATATTCCGAGAGCAAAGGTTAAGATTCAAAATATATCAGTAAATCAATCATTTTTCACTCTCTTTCTTTCGGCTAACACTAAACTTGATCGGAGGAATCTAAAGAAAGACGTGTTAGTACTGATAAACGACTAGTTTTTAGGAATTTTGGATAAATATTTTAAAAAATAATTTTAACCGTTAGATAATAAAAACATGCAATTAAAAGTATGTATAACCGTAGGTTAAAAAAATAAAAAATTTAAATATTACCCACTAATTTAAATATTATCAAAAAAATAGGGTGACATGGAGCTTAGTTCGTTATGTTATGGCTGGCCGCACCCCCTCTTTTTCCACTTTGTCAGATGGCCAAACACATTTAAAATGGTAAAACGTCTAAAAACTACGAAATTTTAAAACAAAAAACATGACGGCAGCTATCGGAAACGAAAGTGAAAATCGAAGCTTCATCTCCTTTCGTTGCGATTTAATATTGATTTGTCTTTTGATTCACTCTTCCTAACTGATCCATTTGGAATATTTGCAGTTAAAAATTATTAAAAGATGATGCAGAGTTGCTGATTAGCTTTTGAATCTTTTTGGAGTTTTGATTCATTCCTACGGTTTATCTTCCTCTGCAGTACGCTACTGTTTTTTCTTCATCAAGTAAAGCATCGTTGCTCTTTTCTGAATTTCATTTACATTTATTTGTACAAAGAACGTAGATGTTTCTTGCTTTGATTATATATATGATTCTGTTTGATTTATTTGAAACGAAAAGTTAGAGGAAGGAGAAAAGGCGTGCGAAAAACTGAAGAGAAATGTGTTTTTGAGACTCTTCTTATTTGAATTGTTTTCTCATGAAAAAGAGAGAGATAACAAGTGCATTTTGAAGATTTTCAGCTCATTTATGTGTTCTTTTTAGCTTATATCAGCTGGTTCAGTGTATAAGATAGAGAGAAACTGAGGATCTAAGAAGAGAAACTAAGCATTAATTTTTTGATTTATGCTAAACTTGTGCTGCTTAATTTAGTTCTTTTTTTAAGATCTATTTTATGTTTGAGAAGAATGGCATTGGTAAGCAAAATGTCATGTTTCCTGGGAAAAGACTTGTTTCAGTTGTCCTTGGGATCACAAGTCGTTGCTAGTGATATTCGTAGTTTTCTTTCCAGAAGGTTTAACTGCTGTCTGTTCCTAATTGTTATGCATTTGATTTAATCCAATTTAGAGTGATAGATGGGTTTGGATTGTGTTCATCCTTTATTTAGATAAGTGCATACTGGAATCTTCTCTCTGTTTGATTAAATTCCCAAAATTAGTTGATTATGACATTATCTTTGGTGTAATGCAATAAGAATTACATGCTTAGCTACCTTTGTCTTCTAGTTTTATGCATATATCTTGGGTGGAAGTTTTAAGGTGCTCAAGGAGTGGCACGCAAGTATTTTTGAGCTATCATATATTTTTCATTTTCATCAAGATTACGTTCATTCATTCAAACGGTTATATCGCATAGCTTTTGGTACTAATGCAAAAGGTTGATATACCAGCATGGTTTCTCTAACCCTTGTAGTGGCATTCTGAAAATTTTCATCTTTTCTTCATATATAACATGCAGTTGGGAGGCCATAATGGGCGATAGTAAGTTGGACCATATTTTGTGTGAATACTACATCCCAAATCATATACTTGTTCCTGGATCAGAAATAAAGAAACCAACGTGGGTACCATCTTGTCCAGTCTTAGTGTTTATCAACTCCAAAAGTGGTGGACAGCTTGGAGGGAATCTTCTTTCTACATATCGTTCTGTTCTTAACACCAATCAGGTTTTTGATTTGGGGGAGACGAAACCTGATAAGGTGCTACACCAAATTTATGCTTCTTTGGGATCATTTAAGCAGCGGGGAGATGTTTTGGCTTCAGCTATTGAGAATAGCTTGAGAATAATCGTGAGTTTATATGTTTATGTTTATTGTCAGGTTTGTCTGTCTGCAGTAATTTACATGGACATCATATTTATACATAAATACATACATGTGTATATGAGTGTGTTTCTATTTTGCACATGAGACAGTTGATATCTGAATTGTTTAGACTGTTTGCTAGGTTGCAGGTGGTGATGGCACAGCTGGCTGGCTTCTCGGTGTAATTTCTGATCTTAAACTGCCTCATCCACCTGCAGTGGCTACAGTGCCTATGGGAACCGGAAACAACCTGCCCTTTTCTTTTGGATGGGTAGGATTACTCTTACTTGAATCATCTGTTTTATTTATTAATGGTTAGTTCACATCAGTCTTGGAGATTTTTATTCTTATCTGTTGTTGCCTTCCATTCTAACGATGTCATTTGACATGTAAGTCGTGAACTGTTTCTAGTTGCTGGAATCTCTGCTTTCTATGGACAAAGAATGATCATCTTCTATTCTGCCTTTGTCACTTTATTGTTGTCAGTCTCTCATCCATTGGTGCTGCCGTTTAGGCATAAAAACCAACAATTTTACAATGCATAATCTTTTCAAGCTGAAAATTTTACACTTGTGCTGCTAATTTTGTTCACTTAATTGTTGTCAGCGATGCCAAAGCAATCTGTCTTCCAATCCCATTAAAAGACTGGATGAAAATAAGTGATTGCAATAGCATTTAGTTAGGGACAGACCCAGAGTTTTCTATAAGGGGGTGCAATCTATAAGAATGTAGGGGTGCAAAATTACACGAGTTTAGGGGTACAGAATTAGATTATCAATAGAAAATTTAAAGAATATAAAATATAGGAGAACTTGAAATTTTTAGGGGGTGCAACTGCACCCCTAGGTCCATCCCTACATTTAGTGATCATTACTAATATGTATTTTCCCAGAAATGTTTGCTCCGCAATTGACAAACTACTAGTACCGGAAGAATTGGTTCAACTGAGTTAGATTTTCATACCTATTTACTGTTAATTTGCAGGGAAAGAAAAATCCTGGTACAGACAGACAATCCGTATTCTTTTTCTTGGAACAAGTAAGGAATGCAAATGAAATGAAAATCGATAGGTAATAAACCATTCAATACCTAAATATTTTTATAGCTAACTATAAACACGGACACGCGCTTCTATTTTCACCTCTTTTACTTCTTGATAGCAAGCAAGCCATCTTCCTAATGGCTTTTGATCACACCCTAAGCTCTTAAGTATTACCTTTTATACACTCCTTCCACTGTCCTCTTTAGCCTTAAGTACTATATGATGTGGCGTGCGGCACTCTGAAGTCTGAGCTTGACATGGTCTGCCAGAACTTTTCGCTATTTTATATGAAGAAAGGATTTACTTCTTGTTGAACTGAGTTTAAATGATGATGTCAGTTATACTAGGCTACTAGCACTTTTTTCTTTTCCTTGCCTTTTGGTCTGGTTCAGTTTTTTCATGTCAAAATGGAAAAGAAATCAGTTGCATATGTGTTGAAAGCTTTAATTTTGCTTTAGATTATTAATGCTACAATCCATTTGATTAAATTCCAGCTGGCATATTATCATGCGAATGAGGTCTCCTAAGGGAGGTTCTTGTGATCCCATTGGACCTCTGGAACTACCCCATTCGTTGCATGCATTTCATCGCATCTCTCAAACGGACAAACTGGCTATGGTATGTTTCAGTTTTCTGTGTTTTTTTTTTGCTGTTTTCTTTTCGAACTCCTTTTTCTTCTCCCATTTCTATATGTTTTGATTGCAATAATTGGTGTGGAGTTTTGTACTTAGGGTCAGTTGTATCATGTACGGTAATACTGGTTCTGTATCTGTTGGTTTTCCTTTTTCTTCGAACTATTCTTAATTTCTTTGATATTTGGTGGATGATAAAATTCTAAAACGATCAATCTTCAAACCCATCTTTTTGTTGCTTAATAGCCGCGTGAAATGATGTTTATATCTCACCATATGCCCGGATTCTCTTGTCAGTTTATATGTTTGTTTTTTCTTTCAAAACAATCGGTGCAATATTAACCTCTACTTGTCTATTTACAGGATATAAATGAGTTAATGTACAAACCATCATGAAAATCCTTAAACATAAAATTTGAAGTGATATCTATGAAACTGATAATATTACAAGTGAAAGGTGCAAGAAGCTGCTAATATGAGGGGTCCAAACAATCACTTGCATGTTCTGGTTCCACTTTAATGTTGCTTCATATGAACTGGGTTTCTTTCTATGCTTACTGGAAAATTTTTGTTGGGTGTTCTCGCTTCTCAGGATGGTTACCACACATATCGTGGAGGATTTTGGAACTACTTCAGCATGGGTAAGAAATATAAATCCGTGCAAGAATTTCACAATCTGAAAAAAAAATGAGAAAAAAAAAAGAACGATTTTTTTTAATTTGTTTAAGGCATGTAGATACAAAGATAATACCTCTGTATTACTCATTCGGGCATCTCACGAGTGAAGACCTTAGAGTTACGGATTATGCTTGGTGATAGGAGTAGTCTTTCTGTTAGTGTCTTCAACAATCAACATAGCTCTTAAGAGTCCAAACACAGCAGTTTTCCAAGTTAACATGATATTAATCCACCACATGTAATTTTGTCCCTGACATGATGGTCACAGCCACAGGTTATCTGAACTGTCAATTATATCGAAATGGTTTCCCGCACCATATATACGGTGCAATTGATCATTCGAGGCACTTTTTTCAGTTAATGTGCTAATGGGAGATATTGTTATTGCAAAAATATGCTCACCTAGTTGAACCATCTATAGTTTTGCTATCTTCTTATTTAGATTCTTGATGATGATTTTTCTATGGAACATTGGAACTGGAATTAAGCCTAATAACTCTTTTGCCTTGTTACATATGATTGTTAGTAGCTTGTTATCTCAATGTCTAGATCTTGGTGAAGTAACCTTTATTTTGACTGCAATAATGAGATCATGACTTTTCAATTCACCAATAAGATATGTTCTGGTCAGGAATGGATGCACAAATATCTTATGCATTTCACTCTGAGAGGAAATTGCACCCAGAAAAATTCAGAAACCAGTTAATTAATCAGGTAAAGTTATCTGTTCTGCTGTGTTTACGGTTGTTTAAATCTGAAATAATCTTCAATTGTCCAGAATTGTGATAGCGTTCTAACCATAGATAGTCCTATTGAATCGGAAATAGTTTTATAAGTGTTTATACAAGTACAATAGTTTTTTATGCTTGACTGCTGAAAATGCACTTCTAACAATATACTACATTAGAGGATCTTTTGGTAAGTTTATATAAGTACAATATCTTTTATGCATTAATGTTTCTGCAACTTACATGTCTTTCTTTATGATGAAGCAGGGTACTTACATAAAGCTTGGATGTACTCGAGGTTGGCTTTTCGGTTCTCTTTTTCGTCCTTCTCCAACGTGAGTCTTCTTGTAGATGTTTGGTAATATAAATTCTTGTCATGTTTAGAGCAATATCTTTCTGCTGAATGACAACATGCATTGCGTTGTTTTAGTGAGCTGATTGTCTGGTTTTTAAGCATTTAACTTCAATGTCTACTGTTCCTGAGCCATGTCACGATGTCAATACAGGAACATAGCCCAACTAACAAAAGTTAAGGTTATGAAGAAGCAAGGCCAATGGGAAGACCTCAAAATACCTCGATGGTCGAAATCATCTTCCTCGTTACATCTCTAAAGATTATATAAACAACAGTTTGATTTCTCATCGTAATTGCACTTTCTTTCAAATGCAGCATCGGATCTATTGTCTGCCTCAACTTGCCTAGCTTCTCTGGTGGATTCAATGCTTGGGGAACACCATATAGGAAGAAATTTCTCGATGTTCGTTCAATTTCTCTCTTCATTTTTACCTCCTGTAACAAACTGATTTCTAACAAAAAGGTTTCGATTGTGAATTTTGGTTTACAGAGAGGATTGACTCCTCCTTTTGTCGATGATGGCCTAATTGAGATAGTCGGATTTAGAAATGTTCTGCATGGTCTAGTTTTGCTTGCTCCAAATGGACATGGCTATCGTTTAGCACAGGTAGAAGCTTCTTCAAACTTTATGACAAAAGAACTGTTAAACCATTTTAGCTGTCACTATATTCTACTTTCGATCCCGATGTTTTCGGTTGCAATTTCAGGCAAATGCGGTCCGCTTTGAGTTTAAAAAGGGTGCAGCCAATCACACATTTATGAGAATAGATGGAGAACCATGGAAACAACCTCTCCCAGCAGATGATGACACAGTTGTGGTGGAAATATCTCACTTTGGTCAAGTAAGCATGCTTGCTACCCCATTGTGCCGCTCCCGGAGCGTCTCCGATCCCTCTTCACCAACCATTTGCTACGACGAGGATAGCACCGGTACCGACGAAGGAGAAACTGCCGATGATTTCGAAGAGAAACGAAAGTTCGGGGCAGCTGACAGTTTCAAATTCCCAGATGAAGTTGATATAGCTCACCTCAGTTAAGCTCCTTCCTATATCTAATGTTAGCCGTTCTGTTAAAGTAACTAAAATCTACGCATTTCATAGGGAAATTCTCATAGGCTAATCGAACATAGAAATTTAATGCTTAGAGTTTCGGTTTTACCTAAATTATTATATATTTGATAAAAATTTAAACTATAATATAAATTATTATCTAATTTTCTAATAATTTTTGTTTGGATTCAGATTATATTATGTGATTAATTTCCTCTTAAAATAATAAAATTAGAAAAAGAAGAAAAGTAGAGTACATCAAAGTTGAAGTTCATAATTTTTAGGCATAAAGATAATTTTCACCCTTAACGTTTATAATTTTTGTCATTTTGACCCTTATTCTTTTTTTGGGATAAATTTAGCCCTTGATTTATGTTTTTTTAACAAATAACTCATTTTTTAACTATCATGATAATTGAACCGTTAAAAATTTAATAATGGTAACATATCATATGATAATATATTTTAAATGATATATAATCTAACCTATTAAATATATACATATATAGAATATAATTTTATTCCAGTATAAATAGAAAAAAAAAATTAAAAATAAAATATTAAAAATTAATTAAATACAAAATCAAAATTTACTAAATATTCTCAACCCTAACTAAACTAAAATATCTTTATAAAACCCTAAAACTCCGATTTAGATTAAAACTAAAATACCTAAATTCTAAATTAAAATAATAAAAATCCAATTGATTATTATCAAAAAAATTTATCTTTGATTTACCGGTAACGAACTATACAGAACATTTTCTTCTCAGATTATGTTCATACCTTTTTAGATAAAATTTTGATTTTACTATAGTTAAGGTTGAGAATGTTTAGTAGCCTTTTATTTTAGATTTAATTAATTTTTAATAAATAAAAAAATAATTTTTAATATTTTATTTAAATTTTAATTATTTTATATTTTTAGATTGGAATAAAACTATATCCCGCGTTTATGTATTTGATATACTAGATGTTAAGTCATTTAAAATATATTATTACATATATATGACATGTCATCATTATTAAATATTTAACGGTTCAGTTATCATGGTAGTTAAAAAATGAGTTATTTGTTAAAAAGATAAAGGTCAAGGACTAAATTTATCCAAAAAAAAAGAATAGGGACTAAAATGACTAAAATTATAAACGTTAAGGGTAAAAACCATCTTTGTGCCTAATTTTTATTAAAACCAGTTAATTTCGACGATTTCTCTCCCGAAAACAACGGCTTTATGGTGCCATGTTTTCGTATTTTTATTATTTTTTTCTTATTTTCAATATACTATTGTTTTATATAAAAATAATTAAAATTCCCATAAAGGTTCCGTCACATTTTATTCCTTCAATGTTGAGTTTAAATCTTGTACATAGAAATACAAAAGTTACATCTAAAGTAAGACCCGGATTTCTAAAAAAAAATACAAATGTACAATTTTTAATTTAATATTTTTATTCTCCCAACCAAGAAAATAAATTTAAAATTCAACACTTTTAAAACCCAATTCAAATTTTGTTCTCTAAACTCAATGAATAAAGTGATGGCATAAATTTTAAGAAAATATTTGCCATACAGGATGATATAAATTTTAATTTATGTAAATATTTAATTTTAAAATTTAAGAATTTATATCGAGAGAATTAAACTTTAAAGTTTAAAATCACTTTTAAAAAACAAAATTTTTATTATTAATACATAAAATATTTTCATATAATAAGCACAAAAATCTTCAATTTTATTTAATTAAAATTAAAGTTAATGTGTGATAGATGATAAATTATATCTGGGTAAGTTTTACCACGTGATCTATGGGATCAATCATTAAAAATCATTTATCTCATTATTTTTTTATGTCATATTTTTTAAGTAAATCTTCACTCACATTTACTGTTAATTTATTATAAAAACAGATTTTTCAAGTGATGATTCACTTAGAAAAAAATATGATATGAAAAAATTGATGAGACGAACGATTTTTAGTGGTTGCTTCATGAACACGTAATGAGACTTACACATAATATAATTTCTCGTGCTAAACCGATAATCATTTATCGGAATGAGACTAAATCTCTCAATTAAAATTAAATTTTTAAAATTATTTTAAATTAATTGAAGAATAAAATCTATATATGTGATGTGATTAACAAAAACGTGTGCTCCCAAAATAAGAAATTAAATCATACGTGAGTTGCCAAGTTAGAAGGTGTAAAGTTTTCGAGTTATAGATTCCCTGACAATCGCATATTAAAGCCATTAGTTTTATTCTATTCCGAGGCGTAAAAACCCAGAGAATCTCAGAAAACATTCTACACAAGCCCCCTGGTTTGGTCCCCCAAAACCATGGGAACTCCACCTTGGCCTTTCCACACTCCTATAAAACCAACCAAATCTTTCATTTTACATTCCAGAAACTCACAATCTGTGAACAAAAACCATAAAAATACCATTTTTAGAAGCAATGGGCGGTGGAGCAAGGAAAGGATGGGTGGTGGCGGCAACGATTGGGGCGGTGGAGGCATTGAAAGACCAAGGGATTTGCAGGTGGAATTACACTCTCAGGTCTCTTCATCAACATGCCAAAATCAAACTCAGATCTTCTTCTTTCTTTTCTTCTTCTTCTTCCTCTGCTTCTTCTTCCTCGTCTGTTGGTGGTGCTGTTTCGAATAAGTTGAGAGAGGAAAAGCTGAGGAAAGCTGAGAGGAATATGCAGAAAGTCATTGAATTGAACTCTTGGGGGCCGAGTACAGTTAGATTCTAGAATTTTGTTTTTGTGAAGGAGAATCTGGATTAGCGTAAATATTCATCTTTTGATTCTGTTTCATATTATAGTTTCTGAAGATTTTTGTAGCAAATCATGAAACAGGCTAGGGACTGAAATATAAATTTATGAACACACTCGTCTTTTTGATTCTCACCGTTGATATGGAATATAAATCTCTAAATTAGGAGATTAATTTATTTTAATTAGTCAACAAAAATGCTGTTGACATTCACATTATGAACTGTTAATCACACGGATCCTGCGTTAATTACGGGGTGATACGCCTGGTTAACAATTTAATCACGCTATTAATAAAAAAAATAGTATATAGTATGAAAATAATATTAAATTCTCGCCCATAATATAATTATAATTTATAGAATCCGAAACATGTTAAACGCACAAAACCAAGACAGTAAAGGAAGAAAATATATAATTATGAATTCCGATCCTTTAGCTTTATAAAAAAAAAAAAAATAGTCTCTTCAATTTTAATCTATCAGAAAATTTATGGTTTAAATAAAAAATAAATATTTAAATTTTATTATTTTTAAAATTTAAGCATTTAAAGTATTTTTTAAAAGAATTTATTAACCAATTACAATATAATACATGACATATTCTTTAATTATTTTTTCAAAAAAAATAAAAAAAATTAAAAAACCATCAATTTTTCTAAATTCTAAAAAAATAAATTCATAAATTCTTAAATCTTTCGATCTAACAATTACTATTGTCGTAGGCCACGATGCTATCGACAAATTAGATCATCCTCCTTTCCTAAAACACTCTACATCATTCATCATTGTTCGGTCGTCGTTTCATCGCAATTTATTTGAACAAATTTTTTAAATATTTTAGTTTTTTTTAGTGTTTTAACACAACTTCAGATAATTTTTGAAGATGAATGTAGTAAGAGACAGAATGGTTATTAGTGACAAAATCTACTTAAATTTTAGTTTTTTAAATAAGTTTAAAAATAAAAGAAATTGAGAAATTAAAATAAAAAATATTTAAAAATAATATAGTTAACACGAGACACTTCAAATTATAATGGTTACGACTTTAAATATTTATTTCTATAATAAATACTTAAACGCCTAATTTTTTATTTAAGACAAAATTTATCTACATATTTAATAAAAATTTTAAATTAATCCAATTTTTAGTAAACACATAAACATGTTACATGAACTACTCATTTTTGTTAACTTATCATATATAACGTATTAAATATTGATTCTTATTATTTTTCGTATATAAAATGTTAAATAGTTAATTTCCATATTAATGATTTAATAACAGTGTTTACCATTCGCAATGGGACTAACTTCTAAAATTATTAAAATTATGAAAATAAATTCTGATTAAAGAAGTAGACGATCCTACATCTGAATTTTCAGAAATTAGAGGGATTAAAATGAAATACCACCGAATTTATGTTGCCGAAACCGAAAACCGCACTCGGATTTCTTGTTTTCGTCGCCGAAAACTGAAAACAGTGAAAAGCAAGCATTTGATTTTCCTTGGTTTTCGTCGCTAAAAAACCACGGGGCCGCTTTCCACATATCTGGCAGAAACCGCCTGCTGATTTTGGGATTTTCCCACTTTTCCCTCTATAAAGTTACACCGACCCATTTCTCCTCTCAACTCAAAATCAAAGAATCCAATACCCAGAAAGGAAGAAAAATTTTCCAAGAAAAGAAATAAAACAATGAGCAGTGGAGCAGCACGGAAAGCCTGGATCGTGGCGGCGACAATAGGAGCGGTGGAGGCCCTTAAGGACCAAGGGATTTGCAGGTGGAATTACACGATTAGGTCACTTCATCAGCATGCGAAGAATAATGCCAGTTCGTATGTTCAGGCCAACACCCTTTCTTCTTCTTCTTCAGCTGCTGCTGCGTGTACAGTGATGAATAAATCTGAATCGAGTATGAATAAAGTTATGGATTTGAGTTGCTTTGGTCCTAATACTATCAGATTTTGATTGTGAGTATATTATTATGAGTGTCGATGTTTGAAGATTTTGGGGATGAAGATAGGAGTGGATTGTAATTATGTTGTTTGAAATCTCGGATTTGTTCTGGGTTTTCTGTTTTCCATTAAGGAAAAATGTTCTGTTTCCATTGGGATCCATGAACAGGACGAGCAAAACTAGATTTGAAAAAATCGAATAACTTGACTCGAGGTAAAAATACTTAAATCATTTTGATTTTACTCAAAATTTTATAGACTCGACTCGAAAAAATTTCAAATGAAGTTCGAGTTATAAAATGAAAATTCGAATAACTCGAATAACTCAAAATTTTTAATAATTAAATGATTAATTTTTAAGTTTAAGACGAGTCTATCAATTTTTTATGATATATACATTGATATATAAAAATATAAAAAAATGTCGCTATATATAAAAAAAATATATAGATAAATATCTTATATGATTAGAGAAGGTCGTTTAAATTAAAATCAAATTATACTATAATATGATAAATAATTACAAATAAATAATTATAGGAACTCAAAAACTCGACTCGAATTTCTTAAACTTGACTCAAACCGAAAAAATTTCAAATAAAGTTTGAGTTGTAAAATATGACTCGTAAACTCGAATAACTCAAAATTTTTTGATTCGACTCAACTCGATCAAATACTCACCCCTATCTATGAAAATATTATTCTCAAAAATAGTTAAATCTTTCAAGAAAAAAAAACCACGGATTAATATTAAGTTAAATCAGCAACAAATTTGATATCAAGATATCAATATTAACATTTTATTTGTTTTCTTTAAAGTATTTGTATTTTGAAATAAATAAAATTCGATTTGGCTCAAAAAATATTCAGATTAATAATTTTTAAGTTAAAAAGTTTTAACTTTGCCTGATAACATGTATATCACATATTCTATAAAAATTCTAAAGAAAGATATATATGAATACTTTATATAGTTATAAAAAATTTAAAATAAATTAATGTCATAATTAGAGAAGAATTTTAAAATTTAAGTTTAATAACTTACTGATCGATAATAAATACAATCATATATAACATAAATAAAAAGGTAAATTAAATAAATAAACATTCATAAACAAATATAACCAAACAGACATTAGAGAGTTGATCTTCCATGTTTTTATATTACCTATTTTTTTTTTACTATAGTCATTGTTAAAAGTGCTCTTTTTATTGTTAACGTTACATAACTTATTAGATAAAATATTAAATTAATTTACAATTATAATATTATAAAATATTTATAATTAAATTTAAATAAAAATTAAATATCTAAATTTAATTTAAATTTTATAGATTTAACTTAAAAAATTAAATTACACAATAAAATTCTTTAATTCAAAATTTTCTTATTCCACTCAATTGAATTATGCATTTTGTCTGATTACTGACATAAATTGTTTTTGAAGGGATGCTAGAGTGATCTAAAGTGTCATCGTATCTAAAACAATAGCATTTAGTTGCTAAATGTAGAATTAAGTTGTATTTAAATTTAAATTAATCTTATATTACAAATAAAAATATTCTATATCATTAAAACCTTGTAAAAGTTTCTTACAAAGCTGCTATAACAGCACGTTGTCCTTTGCTCCTACACACTGATTCAGAAAGTTCTTAAACCTGGTGCTGATAGGCTAGGACACTTGCCGACGGAGACGGTGCTGATAGTCCAATTTCCATTTTATTTATTTATTTATTTATGTTTAATGTATATTTGAATTAAATTAAATTATAATTAAAAAAAACTCAAAAATAACCATGGGCATTTCCCACCAGAAGTACTATTCATAAATATGCCTATGGTTTGGCAGTCTCAGTTGTTGGACACCAGATCACCATCGAAAATCATTCGGGGGGTTAGGTGCAATTATACCATTATATAAACTTATAATTGTGTAATTTCTTTAGGAGTTAAGTGCAATTTACCCATTTTTTTGGGTGAGGCCAAGGCCACTGCTCTTCTTTCCCTGATTGCTTGCGCCCCCGGATCGTAATTCCCGCATTATACCAAAATAAAATTCGAATATACTGGTACTTGATTTAGAATAAATCTAAATTTGATCTAACACGTAACATTTATGTATTATTAAATTTGGATATTTAATTTGAAAAAATATAATTTTTTTTATCGCGTTATTTATGAGATTGATTAATTAAATACGTGTATTTTATTATTTTTATATTATTTTTATCAAATAAAATTTTATTAATATTTATTATAAATTAAATTTAAAAATATTTTTTAATAAATGAAGAGATAAAATAAAAAGAAATTAAATATAAAAAATTACTACATATACGTGTATGAAAGTACATGAGCCCATGCTGACATTCAACGCATTAAAGACCCAACAACCAGATCAATAAAACAAATGGATGGAAATACTTGTGGTGCGGACCGGTGCGAATATTTTATTAAACCGATTAATTTTTAATTAGTTCGGTTGATAAGTTATATTTTATAATTTAATTTAAAATATAAATTATTTGAAGTTATATTTAAACTTTATATTAAATATTTATTTTGTTATAATATTAATTAATTTTAATTTAAATAATTTATAGTTATATACGATTTAATTATATATATATATATTTCATAATTTTTCGTTGTCAGTTTGGCGGCCAGTTTGTTGGGAAACAAAAATCTCATTACCAGACAGGATCAACACAGACATAAGACACCCATTAAATCTATTTCATTTATTTTTTTTAATTAATAATATTTAATTTATTAAATGATTCTGATCTTTAATTTTATTTTAAAATTTTATTTATTAAACCAATCGGTTATTAATAAATTTAATTCATTTATGTATAATATTGTAAATAAACTTGTAGTTAATAATAAAAAAGATCAAATTTCTATTTACTATCAACCATACATGTATACAATATTACAGACTATTTCAATTTACACTACATTGAAGTTATTTACTATACTTTTTTATAATTCAATTTATTCAGTTAACTAGTTACATCAATTTTAATATATATATATTTTTATAATTAATTTATACTAAAAAGTCAGCTATTTAACTAATCCCTAAAAAAATATTAAAACACCTTTTCATGTTTCACTGACTTTTTTTTTCTTCTAAAATTTAACTAATATATAAAAAATCTAAAATTATTATACTTTTTTTTCAAGAACATGAAACATAACACCAATGTTTTTATTGGCTTATTTTTTATATATTTATTTAAAAATAAATTAAATTAGTATTTTAATTCACGTTATTAGTTCCTAATGTCCCAATTAACCCTCGAAAAACAAGGCGACCTTTGTAAATGCACCTTTTTCTAAATTCTTTTATTTAATTCCGCCCTATTAATTAATATATAATCCTCTTAATGGTAAAAAATAATATTATTTTTTATAATTATTTGAGTTGAAACAACGTAATTAATATATAATCTGCATGCGCGGTTATAAAAGATTAAAAGTAAAAAATAAATTATTGTCATATAATTTATATCAGGATATATAAAAGATAATCCATAATTAATTCTCTTAAAATATATTGACTATAGTTTTCGCCCTCGAAACTTCAACTTAATTACACGAATGCTCCCGAGGTACACTTACGTCAGCGACGGACTCCATACTGAAATTAATTAGAGTTAAATAAAATGTCAAATCCGACTGCGTTTAAATTCCCCGAGAATGTAGATAGTTTTCGGTTAATAATTTAAATGGATTCGATAATTAAGAGAATAAAGTAAATTAAAGATTTTAAAATTTATGATAAATTTTATAGCGTAGAAAAAAAAATCATTTCTAAGTGATAATTTTCTTCAGATTTATAATAATTTAATATTTTTTTATTGATTTAAAATAAAAAAATTATTATTTATAAAAATATTTTTACCTAACTCATTATCTATAAATAACGTTTTTTTTCTCTATATTATAACTTGTTCCATAAATTTTAAAATATTCTTCAATTTATTTTATTTCTTTAATTATCATTGTAATTTGGATTATTTACTAAAATAGTCCGAGAATGTGGCCATTTTTTGGATGCTTAAAATCCACAGACTAATAATAAAATTTAAAATATTTCATATATATATATATATATATATAAATTCAATTCGTCTGTCTATATTTTTTATTTTCCTTTTTAGCGACGATAAAAGAGAAAGACATTTACCGCCACACTCGACGACTGACTTTGTTGCGTAGCATGGCGATCGTCAACCGGCAGCAGCGGAACTTCGAAAGGAAGATTTTTGGTCTCTGTCCCTTTTGGAAAACTTCGACGACGACGAACTACTCTTCCTCTTCCTCGTCGACTAGAAATCTCAACCACAATGGCAGCCGTCATTCGGAGACGGTGCCCGTCAAGCGCTCCAAAACTATTTCTTCCATTGCCAGATCGCTTCTTCCTCCTCGACGTCGGCTTCGCCTCGATCCTTCTAATAACCTCTACTTCCCTTGTACTAATCCCCGCTTTGATTAGCCCTTGACTTTGCGGAGCTAAATTTTCTATATCCTTTTTAATTTGTCATTTTTTTTTTCTAACTGTAGATGAGCCTGGAACTCAGGCGAGAAGTGCTATCAGGATGAAGAACACTAGTAAATCTCACGTAGCTTTCAAGGTAAACTTGAAAATTTACTGTAATTTACGCGATTTCTTTCATTTGAAGTCGTGATTTGTCAGTGAATTAATACTAATTTTGGTTAATTTCTCACCGTCTATTCAAATGAGGCTTCTTGCGACGGTTATAACGGTTAATTTCGTAAGTTGATAATTTTTACCGTTAATATCATAGCATTTGGTAATGTCGTTGAATCCTGAGGCTACTTGTTTATTTAATTAACTAGATTTTTTGTTTATTCTTTTGTAGTTTCAAACTACTGCGCCTAAGAGTTGTTTTATGCGTCCACCTGGTGGCATTTTGGCGCCAGGGGAAAGCATTATCGCGACTGGTAATAAGATTAGGCAGCTCCATTTTGAGATTTTATTATAATAATTTTGTTTGATTTGGTTTTTTTGATGTTTTTGTTTTGACAGTGTTTAAGTTTATAGAGCGTCCGGAGAATACTGAGGTGCAGGTGGATTTAAAGAGTAAAGTTAAATTTAAGATAATGAGCTTGAAGGTAACAGCTGGAGTGGATTACTTGCCTGAGCTTGTAAGTTCATGAAGGTTTGCTTGTCGTATGTTTGATGTTTTCTATTAAAGTTCAGTTCAATGGAGCTCCTTGTTCTGTGAGCATTTTATTAATCAGAGTGGATGTGGGATGAATTTGAAATGAAATTTTGGGTTATTTGAAAATGCTGAAGTGGAAATGCTTGTTAAGTTGATGCTGTAGTTGGTTGTTCTTATTTGGTTAGTAAAACGAAATCCGCTTAGAGGGTATTTTAGCTCGATAATATTGCCCATCTCTTCTTTCCATTGCTGGACCAGAGACTGTATGGAAGAAGACTTTTTGTTTAGTCGTGTTATAGCTTTTTCTGGTAAGGGCATCATACAATGAGTTTAGTTGCAATTAATTGAATCTATAGCTTTTAAGATAGAGTTCATTCATGTTAACTACCAAACAAATTTTATTCCTCTGGCTTTATCTGAAATAAATATTATTTGATCATTATTAGAATGCCATGTCAGCTAGTGTAGGCATGTAAAAGTTGATCCTTTAAACATAAGATTTTCCATAGGATATTTAAAGTTTCCTAATTTAATGCCTAATGTGCTTGTTGATTATGAGTTCTTTGTATTACAATTTGATTGTGTACCTTTATTGGATGTTAACCCAGGCTAAACTTGATGCTAATGCTAGAACATTTTTTTATTATGCCTTCTGTTTTATAGTTTGACGAACAAAGGGATCAAGTGACTGTCGAAAGAATTTTGCGGGTTGTATTTCTTGATGTGGGTCGGCCTAGCCCTGTAAGTAGCAAATTGTATTAGTATTGTTTTGCTTTCTACACTTAAGGGGTCCTTGTTTTAGCCTTTCAATGGTTTAACTTTTCTTCTTTTTCCTGAAGGCATTGGACAAACTTAAGCGTCAGTTAGCTGAGGCTGAGGCTGCTCTCGAAACACGCAAGAAACCTGCTCCTGACACAGGTCCCCGAGTTGTCGGGGAAGGTCTTGTAATCGATGAATGGGTAGTTAACTGTCTATACATCTGAAATAATGTTCCTTTTTCCGTTTTTTCCTTCTTATTTTACGTATATTTAATGGTTTCAGAAAGAGCGAAGGGAAAAATACCTGGCACGTCAGCAAGTTGAAGCGATAGATTCAAGATGAAGTGTTTTTTGATTCGTCTGTAAGTTCTTTTTTCGTCTTTGGTTGAATTCCTCAATTTGTGACTCCTTAGAGGAGGGAAGGTGAAGAGATGAGTTGACGGACCTCATGTTCCATGCCATTATTCAGCATTATGAACATTGTAAAGGTCAAGGTACCTGATTTTTGGCCTAATGCCATCTTACTTGTAGATAGTGAGTGTTCTTTTGTTATGGGAATAAATGCAAGGCACAACGCATTATCACATTTGGTACACTTTTTGAGGTTGGAGTGGTTATATATATATGTTATAAGTGTTTATCCTCATCTTTCTGTCGAAATATTTGATTATGGCCATTGGATTCACTAGGATTGTACTGTACTCTGCTATTGTAGATGAACTGGCATGGATTTTCCTCTGGTTTGAAGTGATTTATGTATTTTGTTTCTTTTTATCCTCGTTTTTCTTTTACGGCAATTAGTAACTTCTTGCAGCACAGGGCTTTCGAACAGCTACCGAGGATTTCCAAACTCACATATCATAGATTCATAGAGCAATTGCACAGGTTGTCTCGTTTCATCTTCATGCATGTCATGATCTTTTTGAACTTGTCATGAAGACTCATGCTGGTTCATGCATCCATGTTCATGTTTATGTTCATTCATATCCATTCTGTCGTAAATCTGGTCTTAATTTTAACTTTCATCGACATCGATGGTTTCCTTGTACTTAGTGTCTAAAATATACATGGATTTGATGAGAAAGTTGTGTACATCCTTGTAACGGTTGGTCCCTTCCTTACCTCTTTATACAGACAATACATATAGGAAAGGGACTGCCATTATCTCTAACCTTCCTTTCGGCTACCCATCTACCCTTTATTCTTCATCTTCTTTTGTATAGAAGACGAAGATAAAAATTGGTGATGTGGTGAACTAATGTCAAAAATCTTGAAAAAGTGCTCGAATTATGAGTTAATTTTTACATTAGTCCTTCAACTTTAAAACGTATAATATATGCTTAGCACTTAGCAGTGTTCGGGTCGGGTCAGAATCAAGTTTAAAGTATTTGTATTAAGATCGGGTTTAGGAAAACCGAAGTATTAAGATCGGGTTTAGGAAAACCGAAAATCCGATCTGACCCGTACTCTTCTTTGTGTTGATAATCGTGGAGTTATATAAATTTATAAACTAATACAATAATAAAATTGTCTTTTGGTCCTCTTGAAAGTGAAATTACTGGTAAGTGATAGGGACCCATTGTAGGACCCTGGTAAAGTAAATAAGCTAGGGACACGTAACAATGACGATGTTGACACGACAATAGACAAAACCGATTTATTCCATGTTCAGTGCATTGCCAAAATCCCTTTCACTTGTCCTTGATTGTTCTTGGCAACATCAATGGAGAGAATTGATTAACATTTTAACTATTTGAATGAAATTCTTGTTTTGATTAAAAAAATTGAATTGTTTAAAGGGAATAATAACTAATAAGATGTTGAATTAAATTTCCTCTTAACAGAGTTGGAGAAATCTCCTAGCTCTTAATTCTGCCTTATTTTATATTTTCTGTTAAAAAAAATTTAAAATTTAAAAATTAAATTTTAAATTATAATTCTAATTTTTTACGTCTTAAACCTTAAATCTAATATCTTAAAAATATACTCAACTTTTAATTTTTTAAATTTTAACCACAACCTTTAACCTTAAACCCTAAATCTATTAATTTAAAGTAATAACATCAATAAATACACGATTATAAGGTATAGGATTTGTCCGTAGTTATTGGTACCCCATTTTCACACATAAGGAAGTAATGGAATACCATGGATGGATGTTACAAATCTATAAATGTGAATGATTTTCTATCGATTTAATTACGAAACCCATCCTTTTACTTTATGAAAGTTAACAAGTTAGAGGCTCTAATTTATTAGAATTTGGTACGCCTACTTTATGAAATCGACAACTTAGTTCAATTCTCAATAAACAACATACTTAAAGAGTGGTGGAACCAGGGGACAGTGGCCTTATCCACCTAAAATGAAAATTGTCTATTAACTCCTTAAGAAAAAGGGTTAAATTATTAATTGTTGATTTTGTGTGAATTATTATACACTATAATAATTTAATGACGAGATTTAAAGATCGAATTTTGATAAAAATAAACTAAAGAGATTAATTTTTAGATTAACATACCTTAAATAGCAACGTACCGAATTTATGTGTGGCAATGATGTAAATATATGTTCTTGTACTTTAGGGATAAAGCAAATTATCCTCTCACTGAGTTTAAATTTAGACTTTTAACCTTAAAATGGACATAAAATTTAAATAGTAGAACAAAAAACATTGTTTTATATACTTATAATCATGCTTCACCAATAAACTGATCGTATCCTCTTGAGTTATGAACTGTTCATAAATAGACTACTATTCTTCTGGTGCACAAAACTTTCTGTCCCATCCTCTGTAACTTGTGCCAAGAGGACAAACAAGACACTGAAGACATCATATCTCCTAGCCACAAGGAGAAGCCTACGTGTCTGCAGTGAAGTGGACCACTGTGTAGCTCTTGTATTCTTGCATGACTAGATAGTCTAATCCAAATCCTCCACTGTTCCTTTTGTATTCCATGTGCTGTTCTCCATGGCAGTGGCAAGCTGCAAGAAAATAAACACAAGCAAAAGGGTCCACTAGCCACTAGGTTTCTGGTTATGCAAAAGACAGGTTGGTCACCACAAAGTGTTTGAATCATTGCGTGGTAGTGGTTTTATTCAGAGCCGGAAATAATCTCCACCACCACCTTGTATTTAATTCGTAATTTAAAGTTTTGGGCGAATCTACCATGGTACCTACTAAGTCATGTGACTTGTTTACTTTTCCGATTCACTCTTTCTCTTCGAACATGAGTTTCTCTCCTGCACCACATATGTGTTGTATTTATTGTCGGTCGGTGAATTATCAAATTTAAATTTTTGTATCTACCCATGTTTACGGTATAAAAGAGGATCAACTTTTGCTTCACTCTATCAGCTCAAAAGGCTTTTCCTTGAAGAAAACCTTCTTTGTAACTATCAGCAGCCATGCTGGAAGGCAAGGCAGTGATTGGAGAAACTGATATGCTTCAAACCATGCAGAAGGTTGCTCTTGATCTAGCTGCCAAAGCCCTTGATTTCTTCGATGTCACCGAGGCTACCGAGATCGCACGCTTCATAAAGAAGGTAAAACACGTATAGACATGGTTTTCGGAGTTCAATGATGTAATCTTACAATGTTTTGTTATGGCTTATTCATTGTATTTTTTATGTAGGAATTTGATGGAAAATATGGAAGTGGGTGGCAATGCATTGTGGGAACTGATTTTGGTTCATTTGTGACACACTCTTCTGGTTGCTTCATTTATTTTTGTGTTGGTAGCCTAGCAATTTTGCTTTTTAGGGGCTCTGCTGTTGCAGAAACTGAGCCAGACCAATTTGCTGGTTTAGAGACAGTGAAAGCATAGCATGTACTTTTTGGTATTAACAAAAAGAATCTATGAAGAAGAGTTTTCATCTCTGAATATGTGTCGGATACAAATACGAGTTTGGACAACATAATTCTAACAGACTACAATGTATCTGCAGACCGAGTTTGATGAACTTGGTCGATTCGAATAAAAACTACTCCTTAACATCCTACATCAGAACAGTAAAGTTTGCAAATAATGTGATTACAACAGTCTTGTTGTAATGCTCTGACTCTATCATATAAAATCAAATTCTCCAGTAATGATGTTGTAAAAAGAGGCCAGAGCTGACAAATAGAAAAAAACAAATGATCCAACCAGCAAGACCAATGTAATAATCTAAGCAATGAAATTATGAAAACAAATGTGGTCATGAAACCAAGCAGCAGTGCCCGGTCCTTGCTTCCGATGCGCACGATGATGAGACCAAGACCAAGAAAAGCTTTTCTGTGGACATCTTGCATATGCAAAAGGTTGGTCTTGATCTAGCTTCTAAACCCCTCTGTTTCTCCGATGTCATCGAGGCTAGTAGGCTACCAAAATCGCAGCTTTGTAAAGAAGATAAACACGAACTCAGGCGAGTATACATGATTTTCAAAGTTAAATTAAGATGGCCCTTTGTGTTTTGATTCAAGAATTTTATGGAACATATTGAAATGGGAGGCAATGCATTGTTGGGGAAACTGATATTGTTTCATTTGAGACACACTGCTTTAGCTGTTTCATTTATTTTGGCATTGGCAACCTTGCAATTTCACTTGAAACATACAGCATATAGCTGTAGAGACACGTTTTTTCAAAATCAAAACTGCAGGCTGAGACAAAGTGAACAACACTTTTGAACTGATCGAGGACATGACAAATGGTACCAGAACGAACGCTAACTCGAAGTACCGAACCTTCGGAACTCCACGAAGCCTCGTTTTAAACTTTTTTCAAAGATCAAAATCATCTTGATTGGGCTTTGGTGAAGTCAACATAGCTGTATAAAGCTTGAGCCTGTCCTCTCCCAATGAATTACTCCTAGATAATGGTCTCCGAGGCCGAATGAACGACAATGATGTGAGGGTTAACCGGTGCTTATACCGCCTCCAAGCCAACTGAATCGCCACTGCTCCCCATGTCCGCCACCCCGGAGAATAATACCGAGCACTCCTCTTGACCTTTTCATTAATGAAAGTGTAGCGGAAATGTTGTGTAACATATTTGACGTCTTCGGCTTCAAGGCCAAACGCCTCAGTAGTTTCAAGTGTCACAAGTGTGGAGGACGATGGCGGGAGCTTCTCGATGAAAGGTCTTCGTAGACACCACGATAAGAGCTCATCGCCACTGAAATTTCCGGGACCTAACATGCAGCAACTTTCCACACCATCTCTAAGAACTTGGCTGCTTTGGAGATGCCCCCGTACCACAAATAGCATTCTTTGTACTGGGTCACCTTCTCTAGTTATCTATGATATCCATGTCAACGAGGACATAATTCTGATATTTTTTTCTTAAAATATTCGTATTCGATATATATAACATATATTCAACTTACTCGAATTGAAAATGATACTTACAGTTTCTCCTTTGGTGAAAATTAAAGATTTGACACGATCACAAATATTTTCTAGGACCAAATCATCCATGTGTTGAAACAATGGCACCTGAAAGAAACATAGAATTATATTAGGAACATACAAATTCGGAACATTTTCTGGGCATATATTGAAATATATAAAAGGGCAAATTCTGTCATTGGACAAAATTTTTATTGTTTTATGATTCAACTATTTCTAGTACCTCTGGTTCTTGTCTCGTGTACAAGATTTAATGCATCTCAAAATTTATTTCCTTTGTCCCATCAAAATTTTGAATTTTGTGCAAAAAGTTTTGGGATTTCTCATTTAGGGTTTGTCTTTAATTATTTTCTTTGTCTCGAATTTAATGTTTAACAAAAGTTAAAACTTTAATATTAGTAGTAGGAGTAGAAATTTTTTATCTCTTTATCATGTCTCTGTCTATGTTTTTTGAAATTTTTTTTAAAATATTAAATTTTAAACCATAATTCTAATTTTCTATATCTTAAACCCTAAACTCTATACCCTACCTCTAATTCCCTAAACCTTAACTACAACCCTTAACCTTAAACCCTAAACCTCTAATTTAAGACAGTTATAAAATGAGACATAAGAAAGATGTAGACGATTTGCACGCACTGTAACAGTAGTACTTCGATGTTTATTTTCCATTAGTGTAATTAATTACCTGTCTAACTAAATCCAGGCAGAGGTGGTACTTGATATCTCTCCGGAGCCCCTCAGGTAAGTTTTTGATCATCTGGTATTCGTCGACACCACGCATTGCAGCCCACCGTTGCCGCTCGTAGTTGCGGACCCTTTGCCGGAACCCGGTAGGCAACTGCCTCTTCCTCATCCACCACTCTATATTCCTCATCTTCAGCTGCATCGCTTGTTTCTTCGACGTCGTTGCTTGCAAAAACACCTTCACAAAACGAAGTCGTACACACCCCAAAAAAATCAAGACACAGCAATATTTAATATATTTTTCACTTGTAATTCTTTTTTAATCACAATACTAAAGCAGCAAACAAATTGGTGTAACAATGAATGACACGTGGGGGCAATGTCAGAAATGACAGACATTTTTGTAATGTGATATGTTGTCTGTCTGAACATGAAAATTATGAAAGGTTTGTTGGAATATAATATGTGGACACGTAGAATCGTTCGATGGGTCCCAGTGGACCCCTATGAGATTTGGGTATGTGCTTTGGTCAAAGACCAACATTTTTCTCTAGGTAGGAGTGTTACATCTACTTCAACTGCACTATCATATTATCAATCAGTTACTGTGTACTATTTTTTTTAACTTTTTGCTATTCATTGCTTTTATATTCGAATCAAATTAAATATATAATTTTATATATTATCAGTAAATTAGATGACGAGTCGGAAATACCTTAATGTTTCCGATCATCAGTGTGACGAGAAGAAGTCCGCCGGTAAGAACAATGATGTTGAAAACAGCTTCGGACCATTCCGTTGTGCTCTCCAAGTTCCCAAATGTGCTGGTCATTTACAGACAAAGAAAATGTAAGAATAGAACATATTCATGGTTGATTCGAGTTTGTTTTAGTAAAAATAATGGAACCTGAGAGTCATGAGACCCCAGAAGAGGGGGAGTAGTATTTTCTCGATACGATTGGCGTCGGTGATGATCTGAACGATCCAGTTATATACTCCATAACTATAGTTCTCAGAGCTATCAATGCATGTGCTTCTTGCTTGCTTGTTTTCTGCCCAAAGCAGCCTGGCTCTATCACTCACCATACTTCCTGTCCCATAGTAAATTGGATTTTTGCAAGCCAGTAATCTCAAGTCACAAGTCTCTATTTCTCTACACTGCTCTTTCAGGCACATGGCCGATCTCTGAATCCCTAACAAGTACCAGCACGCTCCCGCTGCCTGCTCACGCATTCGAGTCCGTTCGAGAAAAAAAACGACCATTAAAATCAAAACACTTGTGTAGCAAATGTTAAAATAATTAAAAATCTAAATGAAATGAATATTTTAATCTAAAATTATCTATAACCTTGTACAAGACATAAAATGGCTCAAATGGTACACTATCTGCAAGATTTTTCTAAACTTTGTATCTCCCACATGAATCACGAATTGAAATATATGAAATTAAATAATTAATTTATAATGATATTTTTCACCTTTAGGGGACATTTCACTTCCTTTTATCAATCTTTTAGAATAACCAAAAAATAATTTGGGTTTGCACCATAAATTGTTCACACTAAAAATCTTTATCATAAAAGTAAATAAAACTATTCAACTAAAAAAGCTAAACTATGAGTAGGGCTAGGCATTCGGTCGAGTCGAGTCGAGTCGAGTCAAAAAATTTTGAGTTATTCGAGTTGACACGTCCTATTTTATCATTCAAACTGTATTTGAAATTTTTTCGAGTCGAGTCGAGTTTCGAATTTTTTACAAATTTAATTATAATTATTTATAATATTATAGTTCAAAATGATAAGGACTTCATATTTTTTGCATGCGTAAATAAGATTTTTAATATAATTTAATAAATTAATTGTCATAAAAAATATATAATATATTTATAATAATATTTTTATATGTAATATGTTACTTCATTAAAGTACAATCTCATTAAAATTCGGATCGAAAGTATCACTGAAAAATAATTCAGAACAACCAATCTTGAAATCAAAGACAAATAAATATAAAATATTCACAAAATCAAAGAAAATTGTCCATCATCAGAAATCATAATATAGATACATTCTGATTTCAAACAATTGAGAATATATTGTAAACTTTTCAAAATTCAGGACAAAAATATAAACTTACCAAAATTTAGAGACTTAACTAAAACTTTTAACAGTTAGTACTATATAGATTTGAGTCTTTTTTTTAGCTTACAACAATAAAATTTCAAAACTTTAGGACCTAATAGTAAATTTTTAAAAGTTTTAGGTCCAAAAAAATATTAATTTTATTAATAGGTTTTATTTTTAATCTCTTGTTCATCTCAAAAAATGAATATTTAAAAAAACTGCGACTAAATCGGAGTTCAATTGAAAAAATTATGAAATAATGACTAAAATGTAAAAGTTTCAAAATTACATTTCGGTTTTTCGAATATTCGAACTTCCAAAATTCAAAACCGACTCGAACTCAAAATTTACTCGAGTTATTCAAGTGACTCGAATAACTCGACTCGATTAATTCAAAATTTAAAAAATCAGTTTTTTTGAGTCAATTCGAGTTTTACCCACATCTACCTATGAATTCGTTTTTTCAGAATATTCTATTCACAGTCACTTCAAAGATTAGTACTTGCCTTTTCTTTTCCATTCTTTTAGTAAATTATTAAGATTCCATGAAAATAAAGAGACGATTTTTTAGCGAGACATGTTTCTTTAAAAAAAAATAACTTACATGTGAAGCGACGAAATAAGCGAGCAAGTTGAGAATGATCCCCCCCCAGACGGTGCCGAAGATGTAGCCGGAAACTTTTTGAATGCGTCGGAGGAGGCAAACGGAATGGTAGATCTTCGGAAGGTATTGGAAGAGGAATATGATCAAGAACACCGTCATTAACAGTGTTACTGAACCTCGTTCCAATAAAGAAGGAATCGCCACCCATAGGACAATCTTCATTTCAATGCAAATTCATGTCGGTCAATAGAATTATCTACGATATAATATAAGTGTATCTAAATTTTGGTTTCGTCCCTTTTTAACTTCTCATTCTACCCTTGTCCTAAAATTATAAAAAACGACATGGTTTCTTCACATGTTAGTTCCACTGTCGACTGGGTATCCTTTGCAGTTTGCATGCAACAGACTCACTGGGAGCATGCACCTGTCATCTTTTCTAACACTAGAATGTAAAAGTTTTAATCTGTCTCTAATAGTAATTATTGGGTTTATTATGTGGTAACGAATATTAGGTAATGATGCTGATGTGGAAAGGATGGGCTGTACCTGAGGCAGCGGTAGGATTACGAAGAGATCGAAAAAGAATCCCCTCTTTGCTTTCAAGTATTTGAAGGTCACGTGTCGTGCATTCCTATCACGTGGTCGGTTACTTCCGTCTCCGTCTCCGCCTCCGTCTCTATCCTCTTCACTCTCGCTTCCGCTTGTTTTACCGCCGTGGCGAGCGTGCGACGACGATCTCTTCATCATTTTGAGTTGAAGCCACATGTTCCACACGTAAAACGCGTCGGTCATGCACCGGAGCGCCGTCACGGTGATGGCGAACCACCCGTCGATGAATAGGCACATGCACGTGTCACTAATCGTTAGGGCAAAAAAAAACAACGGGTCCACGAAAAGGCTTGTTGCACTCACGAAGAGGAAAACCTTATTCCATTCCTGAACCCATTTAGCCCTCGGGTCCAAAACCTGCCCTAGAGACCAAGTTGTACGGCGACGGCCGCCGCCACACATGAAAAACAAGCACGGCCTATCCCTCGAACTCTCTTCTCCCTCCTCCTCCTCCTCCTCAACACCATATTCCAACAAATCTTCCTCTTCTGAATCTCCCAACTTCTCTTCTTCGTCATGGGTATAATACTGCATTTGAGTGTCTCGCGAAATGAAATTCTCTCGTTCGCTCGCCATTGAATCTATAATTCAGAAATAATGAAAGGATTACAGGACTAATGAGAGATCTTCATTCCATGAGTGAAATATACTCAGAATTTTTGTTAATAGGCAAAAAGATGGCGCAGAAAGGACATAATAATTGGGCAAGGGAGGTAGGGGGAGAAGACAATAATATGTGTAGTGACAAATCAGTGAATGTACTTTAATGCCCTTCACTCGATTAAAAGAACAAGAATTATCTAAGCATAAAAAAAAACAATTAAGAAATATTAAACACATTTAAATATTTAATTAATTTGGCTACAATTGTTTTAAATGGTAATTACCTCGTGAATGCTGTACTTACCAAATTTAAAACTTTTAATATTTAAGATTACTAAATTAAGAGTTTGGATAAATTATGAGTATCGGAGAGGATCAACCATATTTCGTGGTAGTATCTATTCGTGATTTTTTTGTTTATAATATAGTTTTTTAATATTATGATGCCTTAATATCGTAATATTTGTTTTTTTTAATCTTTTAGTCTTTTAAAAATATATACATTTTAAGTGGATTATATTATTTAAACTCAAACTATTTAAAACAATATCATTATCCTTTATCATTAAATTAAGTAATAACTTTTTTTATTGATATTGTATTAAGTATTTTTGGTTAAGTATGGTATATATAGGTTTAATATAATCCAATCATTCTATTATAACATTAAATTTTGAATATTTAATCTTGTTTTAAAAAATTAATAACTACATCAATTTAACGGTTACAAAAATTCTACTTTTAATACGATCAAAATCAAAAGATTATTTAAAGGATGAGTCTATCACATGCGACGAACACTGCTGAACACCACTAACGATGACATCGCTGAACATTATTAAACTAATTGATAAAAAAATATATATTTTAGGAACTTAAAATACAATTAATAATTAATTAAAAATTAATTAAATTATTTTTATATATATTAAAATTTTGATTTTTTAATAAAGATAAATTACATATTTAGTACTCACCTTTTTTGTATTTTTATTTTAATACTTAAATTAATTATTTTAGCAAAATAGTACCTAATTTTACATATTATTTTTATTTTGGTACCTTGATTGTTAAAAACAAACAAAAATAGTGACATTGATTGGCCAAATAATAGTTCTAATTTCTAAAAATTATACAATTTATCAATTTAGTCTAAATATTATCAATTTAAAGATTATTTTTAATTTTTAGACTAAAAATATAAATTTATTATTTCTTTTTAATAAAATTAAGAAACTATATACTTTGATTAAATATTTTATATGAAAAATAATTTTTTTTGCCGCTAGTTTTTAACATATCGATAAATTATAAAAGGGATCATGATCATAACAAAATATCGATCTTCACTACGAAAAATGCTCGTTTACACTCGTTATATGAACGTTAAATTATTAAAAAGATAAAAAAAATGTTATAAAGACGTACTAAAATTATCATTAAAATAAACAAAAAAAAAACAACCGTAGAAACACTTCCTCACTTTCACCTTTATTCATCTATCGATAAAAACTTAATTAGTTAGAACAAATGTATGAGAATATAATCTTGGTACAAAATAATATATTAGTATGTGCCCACCTAACTTTAGTTTTTAAATATAATCTTTGTACATTATTCAATATTTATATTTGTACAGATTTTATATTCACAATAACTTGTTTTTTATCAATATAATCACAATTATTCAATTTTCTTTTTATCATTTAACTAATTATTTATAAAAAAATTTAATAATAAATAATAATTTTTATAAATATATATTAGTCTGTAATAGTTTTTAGATTATTAAAAAAAATAAACAATAATATTTTAACAAAAGATTAATTTTTAAGAAAATTCTACCTCACATTATGATGTTCAACATGACATTAAATTGATTTCGGTTTTAGACGCTTATAAAAATTAATTTAATTTAGAATTAGGTGTTATTTTGTTAAAAAACTAGTTTGAGTATCAAAATAAAAATATAAAAATAGGTGAAGTACTAAATATGTAGTTTATCCTTATTAAAAAAAATAAAATATATATATATAAAAATAATTTAATTAAAAATTTTAAATAATTATTAATTATATGTTAAGTCCTTAAAATTTTTAATCTTTATTAATTAATTTAATAGTGTTCAGCGGTGTTCAACACTAGTGATGTTCGTCGGTGTTCGTCGCCCGTTGTAGAATTTTTTTTATTTAAATCTATAATCTTAATAGTCTTCCCCATTATGTTACCTTGGTACATCTTTTTCAATACAAACTCTTGCATGTGATAAGTAGGTAGATTAGTTGCTACATCCTTTGAGTTTATAATCTAATCCTTGGTACCAGTTTTGTCTCACTATCCTCTCAAGCTGCTTCATGGTGTCTAAATTCTTTTGTTTTAACAGCTTTGTTTGAAATATCCATTCCCCGGAGTCCACGCGAAAGCACAAACAGACAAGGACAGGCAGGAACGAAAACAACAGTAAAAGGGTAAAGCCAACGTTGAGGACTTGGTAGTTGTTTCTTTTTTAAATAATGAAATATGAATATAGTTCAGATTTATGTGAGAGTTTGGTACGATTTTTTATACAACTAAAAGGGTATTATGTGCGGATCTTTAAAAAGTGGTTTTAGTTCAAGAATAAATATTTGATCGAGATAAATTTATAAAATTTAAATAAAAATATTTAAATTTAACAATAAAAATATTTAAATTTACATGATAATAATTTATTTTTTTATTCGAATATTATCATTTTACATGTGATAAGATAAGTATTTTTTTGAACAAGCTAATAGTGATTACTCATTTAATGATTCGAAACACGTATAAAGATTTAAAATTCTTGTAAATGGATCTTAGCCCTATAAATATCAGACAAAATTGATGGACTTTATTCGAACTTAAAAGTTATCTATTAATTATCATAAATTTAAGGATATTTAAAATTTTATTTTATAACTCAAACTTTATTTAAAATTTTTTAATTAAATTCATGAAAGTATGATTTAGGTAAGTTGATTTTTCTCACATTAAGTTAAATACTTTTTATTAAAATTAAATCAAATTTTATTTAACTTTACCATACTTATTAATTTATTCAGATAATCGTTGGGTGGATAGAGATTTAAAATTTTGGAAATTTCAAACGAATTGGGTATACTTCGTTGTAGTTATAAATATATGCAATATGAAACCAGCATTATAAAACATGACTGAATTTAAAATCAAAATATATTTATTTTACTCGTTTAATATATTATTCTATCGAGTTATATCAAATTATTTATTATTTTTTATTAACATTCTTTATCTATAAAATAATTTTTTTGATTTAAAATAAATAATAAATTTAAATTATTTATAAAAATATAAATTAAAATAACTATTTAATTAAATACTATATATATTTACATCATATCAAAATTTAATATAACTTAACTACTAACTAGGAGCACAAAATATTAATTATGTCAGGGAATTTAAATAAATAAAATTTATCCCCGGCCATTTGTCCTCATCCTGTCCGCAGAGAAGTCGAACATACAGATCAACATTTGTGGGATCAGAAACTCAGAATTCAGAATTATTTGTCAGACCTAATCTGTTGGCCTCATTACAGTACATATAATGAGGGTGCGTAAAAAAACCCAGATTATAGTCATAGACTCGATAAGACTCGGTAGATTTTTATCCGATATTAATTTTAGTAAAATCGAGATTGAATCTAAAATTTAAGTCTCGATCATAATCAGGATTGAATCTTAATTTTTTAGATCTGGTATCAGGTGGGTACCCAATAAGACTATGATCAATATCAACCAAATATCCAATATTCATTTTTTTTTATTTATTTTTCTTGTCAATTTTTCTTTATGTGTGAATAGTAGGAGTATTACTATTTTTAAAACTTTAATTTTTAAGCCTACAATATTCTAATTTTATTATTTAATATTATTATTGATGGTTAATTTTTTCTTTAATTACTAACTTTAAAGAATAAACTAATTAATTGGGTATCCGGTATTGGTACAGGCTCTCACCAATAACAGGATCAATTATCAAAATTTAGGACTCGATATAATCGGAACCGAGACTGATTCTAATTTTCAGGAATCAACAATTACGAAGATCAAAATTAATTCAATTCAAATTGGTCGGACACCCGATCTTACTCACTCCTATATATAACTTTTAATATCTAATGCAAATAATTATTTTTATTTTATTATTCTCTTGAGAAATTAAAAGAAGGAAAAAAGAGGAATATAAGTATAAATTCTCTCCCATTTGGCTGAGCTTCCTCGCTCTTTCCTATTTCTTTTTCAAATCTTAAATAATTATTTGTAGGTCTCATCAGAATAAAAATAATAATTCATACGATATAAATTCATGAAAATATTAGATTTATAAAATAAAAATTATTTATCAAATTTAATATAAATACTCATATTCTAAATATAAATGTAATATATGAAAATATATAAATATTCATTTAGTCTAAATTGTTAATACTGTTTGTTAATCTCATTAAAGTGAAAACGTGGAATTTTTCTGAATATTTAATGGATTATTCCTTTAAATTCCAAAATTTTGCCCAACTCTTAAGATCGTAGCAACTTATAGATATTGAAAGGATGAATCTAAAACAAATAATATCGTTAAATATCATTAACGTAATATATTGTTAAATATTATTAATTTTGTTATAACTTTTATATAATTATTTAAAACATAAAAAATTTAATATATAATTAATTACATTTTAAAATAAAATAAGAAAAAAAATATGTCATACGAAAATTTTCTATAACTCCTAAATGATAATGCTGAGAATATCAGATGAAATCTCTGATCATGTACCCAAAGTAAATACTAAATAGTTCAAGAAACAATAATTCAAGGAAAGAAAGGAAAATCGTTTCTAATTTAGGGGGTTGTGGGGTAAATTAGAAGAAAAGGACATAAGAGATAGGAATAGGCAGAGTTTTGTATTATTCACAAATCAGTCCAAAAATCACAGTTTCCATGCAACTTCCTATTTTTTGTTTCTTTCTTTATTAAATTAATTATTTTTTATATATAACCTTTCGATATTCAAAAAGCTTTTTCCCCCTCTAACCCAACTCTTCATTGTCCATATCCTCCCTACCATTTCTTCAATGATTATCAGCAAAGGAACAACAACAGTAATAAACCCTAAATATATTTTCATTTTAAATATATAAATATATATTCTCAATCAAATAGATTGTTGAAAATAACATATTTGAGATTATTGGGTTCTATTATGGACTTTAGTGATCATTACAAAAAGAAATAATTACTTAAATTAAGCAAAAAAGAAGGAAAGTTCTTGATTTAACCCTCTAGATAGGTAGTTAAGTTCTTGATCGAAATCATTTCCGTTGATTAATTCTTACATTTTTAAAGCTGAGGGAGTAAAATGTAATCAGAGGTATAGGATAGGGACTACTATGATAATTTGCATTTGAATTTAATTTGAGTAATACAGAATTTTTGGCGTATTCAGTATTAATTAGTAACATTTACGTTTGAGAAATATAATCCAATTTTAAGATTAATGTAAACAAAATTTAGAGACCTAATTAAAATTTTAAAGTCTTTTAATATATAAATCAAACCGTATTATTTTTTAAAATGAATTTAAATTTACATATTTGTGTACATTATACAATAATAATGTTAATTAAATTAAGATTACTTCATTAAACTAAGTGTTTTTAGGGAATAAGAATTCAGACACATTTGTACGTGTTGGATTCCTGTCTGCATATCTGAGTCAAGTCCAAAGACATTAATCCTCCCATGTGAAATCCTTCATGTTCCTCCTGCATGATTGAAGAAAAGATTCTCAATCTCCTCTCTTTCAAATCAGAAAATAATATTTATATTTGTTAAAATTCATATATATATATATATATAAGATTAAAATATATTATCGGTACCAACAATCAATTGATCCAGTAAAATAAGATATCAAATCCAGGGTTGAACCCAGAAGGAGACTAGACGTGGGAGACGCCTCCGTCTCTAAATAAATCCTTTAAGTAATGTTAGGGTCATTCTTATAATGATCATTCATAATATCTTACCTAAATTAATAAATAAGTTAAATATCGATAGTTTTACTGAGAAAATATACTATCAATGGTGATATTATATTTCAAAGATTATTTTAATTCTTTCATTATAAAAAATGTTTTAGTTTTGGTGCGTTTTAAAAAGATAATGTTTTAATCTAAACACTAAAATTATTATTAGTCGGCTTAAGTATATTGATTTAAATACCTTTCACGTTTTGGATTATAATACTTACTATTTTAAATATAGAGAGATTAAAATATTTTTTATAATGGAGAGACCGAAATAAAATACTCTAAATAGTTTAAGGATTTGTATGATAAATCTTATATAAAGAAATTAAAACCGTTGAGAATAATTGGTAGTTTATTTATATATAAATACATACCTGAAATCTTGTAATTTATATATGATGGGTACTATTTATTATATGATAAATAATTGTTGTTTTGCTGTCGATGTTCAGACCAATAATTTATAGAGTATAATATTTAATATTATTTTTATTACTTTTTCGTGTAAAATAGTCGAATCAATTCGACACTATCCTAGCTAGCCAAAGCTCTATCTTTCTTGGAATTGTCCGATATAAAATAATTAATGATATGAGTAACTGTCCTCCAAAGGTTAAAATTTATTTTATTATCTTCAGATTTTAAATTTTATAATTTATATAATTTTTTAATATAAAAGTCTTAATTTGATATTAAGATAAAATAAGTTTATTTAAATTAAAATCGAATATAAATATTTAAAAAATAATAATGTCTATACTTTTTGCTTCCTTTCTCTCTCTTAAAAGTAATTCCTCACTTCTGCCTTACAACTTTAAAGGTCTGTTCAGTGCTGTTTTTCATCTGATTTTTAAAAAAGTTTTATCGAACATCTAACTTTTAATCTCTAAACATCAATTATTTTTATTTAAAAAATTATATCATAAATTCTTTTTATCATGTAGTCTAAATTTAAAAAATATATTATTACCCATCATTTAAATCACTTCCATTTCAACCAAATTTTCATTTGATTTTTGGCATAGAATCACTTCTGGTGTTACAAGCCACATGTTGCAACCCTCGTCACCCTAGCACATGTTTTCTTCTTGAATCATCTTTTTCGAATGTTTATAGTACCATTGAGTTACTAGGTATAGGCAAACCCTAGCCATGATCACACCCAAAACATAGGATATTTTCAAAGAAAAGGACCACCGAAAATAAATCCTAACACGTGAAGAGATCTCCAGGACCACGTACCACATTAAAGCTTCAATTGGAGTTTTGCAGACAGAGCTACGTAAGTACAAGATTTGCACAATTTGGCATTTTCTTACCCCAGAACTTTCCTGGAAAATGGGATGGGAAAATCGGTTTTAAAAAATTTGGTGACACTCTCTCATGTCACCCTCCTTCAACCTTCGAAATGAGCTTGTCAATTTGATCCGAACAGAGTTTTCCAACCATGTAAAGAAGACAAATCCCACGAGGCATCTACAAATATTTAATGAAGATTCTTTTATATAATACAGATATCTTATTTTTTTGACAAATTATTTAGATCGAGTATGATAGAGATTTATTATAGAACCGACCCTTTTTAATACAGTTTATTCTATTCACAACGTTAAGATCTAAACTTCTATTATTGCTTAAGAAATCTTCTAAATTAAGGGCGAACAAAATTCGTCTTAAAAAAATCAAATAAAGCTTAATTTATAAAATGAGTGTTTGAATCAATTTTTAAGTTCGAGTTGAATCCCTTAAACCTGCATGATATATATTGTATTTGAAATATATGGAAAATATATGTATATAATTGTAGAAAATCGTTTAAATTGAAAATCATCAATATAGTAATATTATAAATATTTACAATTAAAATTGAACAAACTCGTGAACACAATTAACTAAAAATATCTTTAATTCAGATTGACTCAATCGAATACTCAACCTATTCTGAATCCAACTTTGATATTTGGTTTTTTGACAATTGATTTTATAAGCATCCAATGCTGCAATAGTTAATATAATTTTTTTTCTTCATATAATATTCTCTTTAACTTGAGTTAAAGTGATTTTAGTGGAGAAAAAATAGGGAATTTCCCCCGATAACATATCATGGTTACTTTTCGTACACTATATTACTTTATAGGTTCAACTAGGGTTTCTGTTGGTAAAATGATCCCACCATGTTTAAAATGAATATTTTAAAATAAATTTTATAAATGTGCTTGAAAATGACAAAGCACGTGTTATTCTAAGTCTAGGAAACATTAGTCAAAACCTATGATAATATTTAGGAGGAAATAATAGTTATAAATGGAATGTGGTTTAAGACTAATTAATTTACTGCAGATGATTATCCATTTGTCTTGACTGGTGAAGGACTACTTTATAGACATGAAGATCAGCTGTTATAAAATGTTTTATATAATTTTCGTTTTTTTCGTGTCTTTGTATACGTTCTAATATTAAATATTTAAATTTAAAATTTAAAAATAAATATATAATTTAAATAAAGCATTTTGATAAATAAATTACTCTATTATTAACTTGTAACGACCGTTACTCTCTTTACGGAACAGATTTGGGGATGTGAGTTCTGAAGATCCTCACTTCAATGTTGGCTTTGCCAGTGTTTAATATTCATGGAAACCATGTTGACCAAGCTGGTGTAGTAAGGAGCTTATGGAAACATGCAGACTTAAACCCTAAACTTTAAACCCTAAATCATTTCATTACCCTAAACAATTCATTAGTTTCTAACATCCTGGATATTCACCTAAGTCACTACCTGTTTGTGTGCAGTGTCTGATTGGTTCAACATCCCGGATATTCAAGCAACCATCATCTGAGCTTCAACCTTGATGGTTACGACCGATAAAATCGAAAAGCGACGCCATCGACCGGCAGCCCTCAGATGTAATGTTTTTCCTGTCTCAATTAGGTATGAACCCTGTTACGTTATATATAAATAAAAAAATTGTCTGTGAGATTCAAAGAATGTACAGAGTAGATTCGTATACAGACTATAGTACCCAGTTACAGTATATCGATTGTTTTTCATGTCTTAGTACACGAGTTACCAAATCAGCAGAGTAATAAGATTATTTCAGTACAATCCAAACTGGAAAAGGATTACTATAAACATTTAAGGGTTTAATTTTGTCGAATTATACTAGAAATTTTTGTAGGGTAATTTGTTTATTTTAAGAATTATTATCATAAAAGCAAAGATGGGAACCAGCTTGCGGGGATAGCTCAGTTGGGAGAGCGTCAGACTGAAGATCTGAAGGTCGCGTGTTCGATCCACGCTCACCGCATTTCGCACGTTTTTCTTCATTCTCTCTTTTTCTATATTTTGTACTGTCTGAGGTGCAAAGGCCCAAAATATGCCTCGCATCAGTTTTAGAAGGAGAAGATGAACATATGGATGTAAGGATAAAAGTTGGAAATACTTGAAATCTTTTGCCGCCTTTTAATTGGCTGGTTTCTGAAACCTCCCTAGTCCCCACCACAATATCCCTTTCATATCCAACAGTTCCTTCTTTCTTTCTTATTCTCTACATATTTACTTCCATTGTCAAAGCTGAAATCAACTAAACCAAAAAAGAGCATTGGCCCTTTAACTCTGAGAGGCAACGGCTTCAATGCTTAGCTCAGGCCAACCCCATTTCTTGGCCAAAACAAAAACGCTAACCCTATCAGAGATATTGTCTCTGTTGGCAATGGCAATTGACAAATACACAATGGTAACTTCTTTGGGGTTTACTTTCCAACTTTTTCATCTTGTTTACTGAATTTTGCATTTGGGGTGTAATGTGATGTAATATGATGTGTAGGGAAATGAACTCTGGTATGGACCACACAGAGTGAAGTACTTGGGACCCTTTCCAGCTCAGATTCCATCCTACTTGAACGGAGATTCCCCGGTGACTATGGATGGGACACTGCTGGTTTGTTAGCCGACCCTGAGGCCTTTGCCAGGAACAGAGCTATAGAGGTGAGCTGTTGTTAGCTATTGAAACTGTGTGAATTGTACTTCCTTCAAAGCTAAATCCAATGCTATGTTTGTTTGTTACCTAGGTGATCCATGGAAGATGGGCAATGTTGGGTGCACTAGGCTGCATCACCCCAGAGGTCCTTGAGAAATGGGTGAGAGTGGACTTTAAGGAACCAATATGGTTCAAGGCTGGAGCACAAATCTTGTCAGAAGGTGGCTAGGACTACCTCGGCAACCCCAACCTCGTCCATGCTCAAAGCATTCTCTCCGTCCTCGGGTTCCTAGTCGTCCTCATGGGGATCATAAGGTTTTTGTATCAACGGTGTCAGAGAAGGCAAATGACCTTCACCTCAGTGGCCAATACTTCGACCCTTTTGGCCTTGCTGATGACCCCAACACATTCGCCGAACTTAGGCCATTGTTACTGGAAAAGGTACCCTGGAAAACCTCTTGACCACCTTGACAACCCTTTTGCCAACAATGCTTGGGTCTATGCTACCAAGTTAGTGCCTGGATCGTAAATTAATAGCCCCGAATCAAATCAAACTTGTCCCATAATCTGTTTGTATGTGTTAAGAATGGACATATATCCTCCTTGTCTTGTAGATTCTGAAGATTTAGAACCTATATCACTGAGAATTCAATGAAATTCATGTTCGAGTTTGATTAATGCATGGTTGGACAAAGATGAAAGTACACAATGAACAATAATTTTAGGGGAAGGCATATGAACAATTATCATTTCATCGGTATACAGAGAACTACAATGTCTAAGCTTACATAACTGACACAGAATATACAAAAACTAAACCAAACCAAACTACTAACAGAAGAGCAGTCCAACGCGACGATTTCCTATTTTGTCTATGAACACGAGGATTCCCCTCCCCCTCCCCCTCCCCCCGAGTAACAAAAAATGGTAAGATATACAACCATGATGTCTCCATCACTGGCCGTGGAGGACAGAAACATTTATACTTGTTGCCGGAAATTTAGGCATCGATTCTCTGATCAATCGAGATAATCATTTCGAGGTGGGACTCAATCACGATCTTGAACCTAGCTTCTCCCACCATTTTCTTCGAGTCTTATCCGATTCTTGACGCCCACGCTTACGTAGTCTTGCCTTTGTTTCCTTTAATCTCATCTTGAAATCTCTCTTCCATGTCTCGAAACTGCTTTTTAATTTTCGAAGTTCATCGTCAGGGTTCACATTAGAAGCTGGCAGCGCCGTTCTGGTATCAGCCAAAGATTTTGCATCTCCATCAAAAGCTTGTTTTCTCTGGTCAAACTCTTTCAGCAGATTTCCCAGTGAATTCAATGAACCATTCTCTCTCCCCCCAACAGGAGTATTCACACCGGGAGTTCGAGATCCCACGGACAAGTTATCTCCAGAACCATAATGACGAGGTGATACCACGTCAGCTCTTCCTAGCTGACCAGCAGTACTGTCAGCAGCAAGACTCTTTCTGGCTGCAGCAAGACTCGTCTGCAATGAACGCAATCGAAGTCGATATACATGTAAGTTTTTAAATTGTTAAACATGCATTAGCAGAGACTATGGGACTTTTCGTGTCCACCGACAACAATCACTTAACGCAAATACGATGTATATAAACACGCAAACTCACCTGTAGTGATGCCATTTGCTTTTGCCACATGTCCTCCATTGATTTCATCTTTGCCTCATACTCTGACCGCTTTGCCTCGGACTGTCGTAATTGCTCACGTAAAGTGGCGTTTTCCTGTTCTTTTTCCCCCAAAGTTGCTTCTGCCTTGAGTACCCTTCTTTGAAGCTCTGCCATTACAGAAGGTACAACTTGAATCTGTTGCACGTGTGGTATTTCCTGCTCAGCCAAAAATAGGTTTTGAGTAAATCCTTGAGAACATTGAGCAAGCAAAACATGCTCGGAGTCATGCAACTAAAAGAAAATAAAAACAGTTCAGAAAATATCTTTAAAAGAGAAGGAAAGGAAAAAAAACTCTAGTATGTTACCATGTCAACCGTGGGGAATACCTTTGCCTCCGAAGGCTTCCTACCAGTCTTTCGTCTAGGTTTAACGCTTTCATGGTTCAACAGTTTCGAACTATGCATGTTATTGACATGTCTCCGGGCCAACCAACCGCGGATTACTGCAGTGGAAACAAAACATGAATTAGTAGAACATTGAATGCCACAAATTTAGCTAGCACACAAGGGATTTACCAGATTGTAAATATACGACTGATGTCAACTGCTCATCTAGTAACTGTGAAGCAAATGCTGAGCACCTATTTGCCTCAATAGCATACTTCCTTCGGATACTTTGACCACAGACAACTGCATCACAAAGGAAATATCCATCAATCAATTAAAAATAGTAAAAAAAAAATACAATGAAACATTGAAAAACAAGAAAAGAATCTAAGTTATCTTGCTTGGAAGAAATTGCTTACATGATTGTATATTTTCTGCACCTTTGTTGAGCTCATGGAAAAGGCAACGAGCTCGGTGACCACGGAAGTATTTTTGAACCCCAATTACTCCTCGCAACACCTGTTTTCTCCTGTCCTCCAATGCACCAATCTGCATGTCGGCCACAGCCACAGAATAAAGGTATCAAAGAAATTATTACATTATTTAACCCATAAACAGAATGAAATAAGATGGTAACTCTATTTTGCAAAACTCGGTAAGTTAACTTTAAGGTCTAGCTCTGAGCATTGAGATATTTCAGGCTTTTTTATTTGCCACAGAATAACACTGGAAGTATAGGTCCTGAATGTTTTGGGCAATGAGGTAGCAATATTGGAAAGTACAGCCCCAAAATTGAAAGAAACATGGAAAACAAGACGAGGATGGACTTACCTGCCCAGTTCGAAGAAACAGTTTGGTATAGCCAATTTGATACATTTCAGGGAGGACATTAAATTGTTTTAGAACAGCAACTGAAATGCTTAACGGATCCTGAGATGCATTGATCTCCAACAGTAGGAATCCGTACCTATGAAATGCTCAAATATATGAGAACTATGCTGAAGAGAACAACTGTAAAACTCAAAAACAAGCCATAAACTACAGAAGGTTTTAGCTGCTACCTTTCTGCAAACTCCTGATGTGTCATTCGAGTAGGATATCCTGATCTTGAGATTTTAACAACCTCTAAAACTCCACAATATCTAAGTTGCTTCAGGACAAGATCCTCTTCATACGAGTCAGGGACCTGCTTGCAGTTTGGTTTTATGCAGCGAATAAAGTGAGGTGTTGTACTCTCCAATTGGTGCATTAGTTCGAAGAGTTGGCCCTGCCAGGACAGAAGAAAAACATAAACATTCACAAAGCATGTCACTGTGCAGTATACACCAATTTCCCTACTACTATATTAGCTACCCCTTCATTGCCAAAGGAATGTCAAAGATTTCAATTTTCAAAAAAATAAGAACGTAAAAGATTTCAAATGTAAATTCACATATCAAATGCCCAATAAAGAGACATGCAAATGCAAGAACCAGAACTACTATAATAATATATTACATTAGAAGGATTGGCAAGTGTTGGAATGCTTTATAATGGACAATAGTGTAAAAAAAAGCTTCCCTGAAGAGATGGGAACAGTAAAAAGTTTTGCAATCTTATTGATCAATTTGAACTACTTACAACCACCCGATATATTAAGTAAATGTACCTTGAACTGCATGCCAACACTTTGCTTTGGAGAATCCGATGAAATTGTAGGTTTCAGAGATTGATCAAGCATTTTTTTGGCAAATGTTTGTGGCAATTGGCCACTACAGGATGATAGAAGCTGGACCAACCCCGAGTGCAGGGGATCTCGGTTCTTTTCCAGAAAGCCGTTAGTATCATACAGTACCTGGTAGAACTCCAAAAATCAATGATCTCATCTATGCTTTGAACATTACCATCTTATTAGTATTCCATACCATTTGAATCAACTAACCAAACAAATTCAACCTTTTCCAAAAGATTTAGACTTTCTTAATCCTCAAAAGAACACTGACTGACCTCTCCTGCAAAATGTCGAACACCAAAGGCCCTGCCTCTGTCTCCTTTGAAGTAAGAATTATAATGCAGGTGCTGCTTCAACTTATTAGCAAAGGTAAAATCAGTTGCATTGGGGAAATTTGATTCCTCATCCAGCAAAGAAAGTATTCCCAATGGTTTCTGCAAAATAAACACCAAAAAAGAAGAACATTTAGCTTTCAAACTCGACCAAATATGAAAAGGAGATAAAAACATCAGCCAGCATCAGCACTGATGCTAAGACAATAAATTTAGTAAGAATAGAAGGAAAACCATAGAATCAGCATCAAAGCTAAGACAACATACTTTAGCACAAACTGCATGCTATATAATATGCATAGGAAAAGAGTCTAGCAAATTACCTTCTCAAATAAGTCCAAGCACTCTTGGTTGTCTTCAAAATCAACTTTGGCCCAATCGATCCCATCCAACTCATACACCTGAAATACATAAAAGATGTGAAGTTGGTCAAAATAATAATTTGAGTGAATGGGGGAAAGCAAATCCATAGCTAAGAATCAACAGCCGAGAACCAGGTCCTTTAGAACTTTGACAACTGAAAATTAATTTCCATGCCCAGTAAATAAAGGGATGAGTACGAGAAACCCAGCTTAAAATTTGAGTTGTTTACCTCTTGCTCAAGCTTAAAGAGGTGCCTGTTGAAATGTTGTTGCAACCTCTCATTTGCATAATTTATACAAAACTGTTCAAAGCCATTCTTCTGAAAGTCGGAATAGAGAAATCATATGTCAAACAAACGTCTACACAATTATAATATCTAAATAGCCAATTAGAAACTACTTACCTTAAATGACTCAAACCCATAAATATCAAGGATGCTTATGGACCTGCCGACGCATCTTTTACCACCTTCAAGTGAGTTGTTGATTTGTTCCACGAGCCAGTCAAATAGGCTTGCATAGATGAATTTTGCTAGCGCATCTCTGGTGTCAATCGCCTGTATTACAAGTTATAACCAACATGTTATCGAGTTGTTAACGTGTGCATCCCAGCAAACATAGAATGTGCCTTATCTTATGAGATGGAGGAAGAATATTTTTGCTAACAAATACTGGGCGAACCTGTTGCAATGTTGATTTCTTAGCAATATTATCCTTGGCAACTCGGATTCTATGGGTAGATAAAGCTTGAATCAACTCATGAGGTGCACAACCCATCAGCCTAGCAGCACTGGTTAATGCTGCAAAAACAGGGGGGGGGGGGGGGGGGGATGCCACTTAAACTCAGAAGTGAAACAAAAGGCTAACTACAAGCATTATATTATTTGTTTTATTCGATGCTTGTACAAATTTAGTTCCTTAAAAAAAGCTACAACAGAGAAGGTATCCAGTTTCTCCCTGTAAGAAGAAAAAATACAGGGAAAGAATTATGTATGCAACGCTAAATCCCACATTATTACCTTCGTCAGCTAATGCCTCCACATAATGTTCATTGTCAATTAATTCAAACGATATATTTCCCAGCCATAACACTGCAGCAAGCATTGCAAATGCTTGCTCTTGCTGTTCTTCGCAAATTTGAACAACGCCCAAGGCTTCCTGCAGAAATGAGCAAACTACTGCTTAAAAGACAAAGCTAAGAATGGGTACACTCTTATGATGACATTAAAATCTAGTCTTTTCAATTACCACAAGCTTATGGAATTTCTGAGCATCATCAACTCCATTAATCACAAAGTTGTCACTCTGGATAAGATAGTTGTACTCATTTGCCCTTTTAAGATTCAGTCTCTCTGAAAAGCCATAATACAAAGGATCGAAAATAGATTTCATGTATTCAAGTAAATAAGGTGCAGAACTGTAAACAATATCATTTATCTATTTCAAGACCCCAGTCCCCAAAACTTTTCTGAACTAGCATTCCTGTGAAATGATGTAAAATGAAATAGTACCTCTTAGAGCCGGGGGAGCACCAGCACATAGTTGATAAAAGATATGGTAAGACCGTTCACCGGCAGCCACCTGAACTACTCTTGACTGCTCAAAGGTGACATCAAAAAGATCCACATCAGATATCATACATGATAACAGAGATAATATGAACGTTAACTGGGTCATGAACTCACCTTTTCCAGAAGAACTATCCAGGATTGTCGTTGATGAATCAACAAGCACAAAAATAAAGTCAGTAACCAGGATTAATCTATGTTATTTTATTACTTTGCGGTAATAATAGAAATTTTCACATTCAACATGCTTACAAGTTTGGATGTTGGCACCAGATATCTTCCCCAACTCGGTAAAATGAATTTCAGTAAGTTTACCCTGAACCAGAACAGAGTAATAAACAAGTATTTTTCTGAGCTATAGCAAATATGATACACAAACCAAAGTGAAAATTGATCCTCTAGGGTAATACCGGCAAGGATTCTTTATCCATGAGAGTAATTTTATATAGATTTGACTTCAATATATAACAGTGGAAATATGAACGAGGGGGGAAGAAGAACTCACGTATCGGCTAGAATTGTCATTCCTAGATGTCTTTGCATTCCCAAATGCCTCAAGTATAAAATGTGTCTCAAGGATTTTAGACTCTATCCAGCCATTGCCACCTCCAAGAGCAGCTAGGTACTGCATTGTAAATTTAGCTGTCTCAGTTTTCCCAGCTCCACTTACCCCACTGCAAGATAAGTTTATGTTATTCTATAGTTCATAAGACGAATAATGGGATTAAAGAGCCACAGTATAATACTATCATATCCTAAGACAAATATTAAATATCCGACTGACCTTATGATTATAGACTGATTGACTCCACCTGCAAAATTTTAACAGAATTAATAGAGCATCAAAATACACATTACTATAACACCACAAGCAAATTATCGCTTATTTATGCTAACCATTCATCATCTCATTATAAGCAGTGTCTGCTAGAGCAAAAACATGAGGGCTGTCTGTAGTTTTCTCTCTATAACCCGTGATAAAATCCTTTCCATAAATTGGGACATCTTTGTACGGATTGACTGCAATCAAAACTGGACCTGCTTTACTCTACATAAAGAAAAAAAAAAGGCATAAATCAATCTCAGTAGCAGAGATAATCCTCATTAGTACACGAGTAAGGGTTATATCATCCTTACATATATCATATCACGAGAATATCTGCACTTAAGATTGTGAAGAACTGACGGCTCATTCAAATAACCAAGCTGTATGAGATCATTCACACCCTCCAAAATTTCTGGGTTTGCAGGTAAAACATCACCGGCTGATACTTTGACAACCTATACCAGCAATACAATGTAAACCTAAATGAAAACTTGCCGAAAGGAAAACGGAAGGATCCTTATACAATTTAGAACATCAAGATACACATAAGAAATTACATTTCCATTAGAAAGGGAGACAAATGATTCCTCTCCTGATGTAGATTGTATAGCTCCGGATTCCCAGACCCCATTGGGTTGCCGGCACCAAACACGAAGTTTCTGTAACAAAATCCTCTCAACAAATTAGATTTACTTGAATCATTTTCACAGAAGATAAACATATGTCCAAGGCGATGCTTCCTTTTTTATGTTTCAGCAACAGAAAACTTATGGTAATCTAAATTTCATATCAAACACGGTTTCTAGAATAGCACACCATCACCACCACCACCACCGTGCGCGCACACACACACACAAAAGCACTAAACAACTCAGCAGGTTCTCATTCCATGAAAAATCACAGATTTCCCCCCAATGCAACTAATCCAATGCATTGCATCAACTCAAAAAAAGGCAAAGAAAAATTTAAAAAAAGGTGGATGAATCAGGTATCAAGGTCGAGAATAAGCTAGGGCTAATAAAATCTCCTCCGTAGTAAGACAATACAAGCAGTAAGAAATAGCAATAATCAAAATCATCTAAGTTAAACATGGAATTATTAAATACTTCCCAAATGGTATTAAAGCATGAATACCAAGCTCGTAAAACAAATCCATCCAGTAAAGAAAAAGAAGAAAGAACAATTCCAACTTAACACTTACTTTATTAATAAAATACTCAATATTATCATTCACCTTCCAGTTCGTCATCCCTTTCCTTATTTTCTTCACCTCAGCTTCGGCATCAGAAACCTTATCTTCCCCTTTCTTCCCTTGCTCTAAATAATAAGGTGAATCCACATTCACATCTTTCCTCATCTTTTTGCTCTCAAAAACATCTATCTTCTCTCCCAACTCCTCTTCCTTCCTTTTAGCTTCCTCTTTCCCTTCCACTTCACTTAAGCTGCCGCTGCCATCTTCGCCGTTGGAAACAACTCTGAAGTTCGCCGGAAGGGACCTGCGGGCCGAGGGAAGTCTGGCTTTGGAAGTTGGCCGCGACGGTAAAGCCGGAGGTAAGTCTTTAGGCTTCTCCTCCTCATCTCGCCGCCGGAGATCCTCTAACATTTCTTCGAGCGAACTTTTCGCTGAACTCGTCGGGAACGCCGATAACATCATTTCCGCGGGAGAATTTATTTAAAAAAAAGTAATTTTTTTTCTTAGAAATTCAAACTAATTTCTTCACTAAACACCCTTTGAAAAGCTTTCAAAAGGAAGATCGAAACATCAAAGATTTTCGAGGTGAGAACAAAAAAGGAAACGGAGATTAAAAAAGCAGTGAATCGGGGGAAGAGGAAGAAACCGTTTCCAAATTCTTGTTAAAAGCAACAGAACGAGTGCAACCAGCAGAGGATAGAATTAGCAAACACCACAGTTTTAACAACCCAAAACTATTTTTGGGATAAACAACTGAGCTTCTGCTTCATCTTCTTCTTCTTCTTTTCTGTTTCAGCTTTGGGTTTCATCAAAAAATTTTAAAAAGAAGAAAGAAAATGAACAGTTTGGATCTGATGAAAACATTCTTAAAAAATAATATATGTTTTTTAATATTAAAATAAAAGGAACTAATCTATTGAAATAGCTAAAAAGGAAGTTCTTGGAAGAAATTGAAATGCAGGCGTTAGGGGAGGGACTACCGGACTGGAATAAAGCTGAAGCAAATGGAAAACAAAAGAAAAAAAAATGGATTTGGATTTGGTCGGGAATTTGGATAAAATTATCCTTTTAGTCTCCTTTCTTTATAGAATTTTCATTTAAGTCCTTTTATCCCTTTTCTATTTGTATGGAAAAGTATATTTGAATAAATCAATGTCTTGTCCTAAGTATATACATTTCTAATCGTTAAAGTTTATATTTTAAGTTATTGATTTAACCTCAGTTATAAATAATATATATATATATATATATCAGTCTTTAAAATATTGCTATGTTTTAAATAAAAAAAATAAGTTTAATATGTAATTTGACCGCTAAAAAATATATTTTTCACTTTAATCCTTTAAAAAATCATATTTTATTGTCAAGTACTTTAACAAATGAAATATTGTTAGTGTTTAATTTTTTCTACATTTTTTTATATTTTATATTTTAATTTTTAGTTTTAAATCAAATTTTATATGTTTTAGTTATTTATTTCTCGTGAATTTTGTTGTGTTTATTTTATTTTTATGATACGTTTATATCTTATAACACATTTATATCTTATGATACGTTCATATCTTATAACGCGTCTCACATTTGATGCTCTTATAATGTTCTTCACGATGCTTGTTCTTGATTTAATTTTGTCGATGATCTTAAATAAAATAATCTCTTTTATAATTATTTTATAATATAATCACGACTGTATAGCGAAATAAAATTTAATATTTATAAATTTTTATTATAGATTTTTTTTAGTTCATGTTTTAGTGATTCCTCATGAGACCCTTTTTACAACAAACTTTAAAGATTTATTATGACAAAGATGAAGAGTCTAATTTAATTACAACAATATTTTTTAAATTTATTATTTTTCTATGTTTGGAACCTTTGAAAGGTTTTGTTCTTAATTTTCATTTGTTTGTTAATAAAGCTCTCTGATTTAAAATTAAAAACATAAAACAATATATTAAAATCAACTAATAACAATAAATATTTGGACTAAATTGTTATCTTTTCACTTACAATAAATAAAAATAATATATTATAATAAATAGATTAAAATGCTTATTATAATATCTAGACGTGTAGTATAATTTAACCTATTTATTTCCATCCCTTTAATCCAAATTAATCACTTACCAAATAAAACTTTCACTGGAATACTCTTTGGTTGGCAGGCAGATCTACTAGGGATGTAAAACCATTACTCGGATGAGTTTTAAGTTAGGTACTGTTAGGTCGGGTAAAATCGGATACAGGTCATTTCAGGTTGATTTGATGTTTTGACTCGATTCGGGTTGGGTTCGGGTCTATTTCAGGTCGGGTCCATTTCAAGTCGGGTTCGTTTCAGGTCAGGTCCGTTTCAGATCAGATCCATTTCAGGTCGGGTTAAATTGGTTCGGGTCCAAATCGGATAATTGACAGTTTTATTTCAGGTCGGGTTTATTTCAAGTTGATTTTATTTCAAGTCAAATTGATTTTGATTTTATATTCATATTAATTCAAATTATTAATTTTGATTTTGTATTAATACGTAAAAAACGAATAAATATTACACCATAAAGTTAAAGATTAAAATTTGAAATTTTAAAAAAAATCAACATTAACTTGTAGGGAGTAAGGACTCAATTATAAAAATTAAAAATTAAAAACATTAAAGTAAATTAAAAAAATCAGTAATAATCGATTAAAAAAAACAACTTCTAAGTTATAAGGATTAAATTACAAAAATTATAACTTAATTATTAAGTATTAAAAATTTATCTTTAATACAATATAAATTTATAATTATATTATAGTTTAATATATTTCAAAAATTAGAAATAAATTTTAGACAATATATAGAATTTATACTATAATTCTATAAATGAAGTAATAGTATATATAAAATTAATACTATATAAGGAATTTATACTATTTGTAAAAAATATACTATATATGATATAATATCATTTATGGAATAATATTATTTTTGTAAATAAAATAATATTATAAATGAATTAATATTATATATATGAAAAATAAAATTATAATAAATATTAAAATATGGTATACATTACACTATATATATTTATAAGGTATACAATTATTAATTATACATAATATTAATACATAACACTTACAAAAACCTAATTCTCCTAAAATCTCCTACCGCCACAAATTTATTTCTTCTTCTTCTTTGAGTACCGGCGGCGGCATCAATCTTAATATTGGTCGTTGTCCGCCGGACTCTATCGTTTTTGTTTTTATTAATAAATAACTCTGCTCTTGTGGCATGATCTACTCTACCTTTTGGTACGTTTCTTCTGTCGTTTGACACGTTTCTTCTGTCGTTTGACATGTTTTTTCTTTTCTTTTGTTTTTTTAAGGTTGGATCTGACGACGTCACGACTGGTCAAGATGATACTTATTTGTTATCACGATGATCTTCCTTGCTTTGGACCCTCAGATTGAATATGGATACGCGGTTTGCGCTTGTGGATAGTTTACTGCGACGCTCTGTTCTGATCTGCGTTTCTCAGTGATCTTCATAGATTAATCCCCTTTTGTTTCGTTTACTGATGCAATCAGATTTGTTCGTATCTATCTTTTTGATCGAATCTTTGGATAAGTTTTAAACTTTTTTATGTATGGTCCTTGTCTGATCTAGAGTGGCTAGTTTTAAGAAAATGATCAAATTATAATTTTAGTTTACAATGATAATTGTAAACCATTATTGTAATATTGAGTATTTTCTTGTTAACAAAATTAGCTGCATCTGTTCAAAGAAAATATTAATACATAACATAACTACATTAACATGAGTACATTCTAATTTCTAACATTCATATATATATAATATATGTATGAATGTAACAATGTATATATATATATATATATGTATAATTGTATATATGTATATATAATATATATCATATTATTCATATATGTATAATGTATGTTACATCAATATGTACATAACATAACTATATTAACATAACATAAGTGATAATAAGTACATTCTAACCGATAACAATTATTAATTAGTAGTTTAGTAGTTAGTACTAGTACATGTATATATGTAATAGTATATATATCATATATGTAAATATAATATGTATGTTATATCAATTTATAATTATAATATATATATATGTATATACATAATACATTAATATATAATACATATATATATTAATATATATATAATGTATCATGTAAGCCATAATCTATATATATAATATATATGTATAATATATTATATATATGTTATATTGTTATATGTATATATATAATATATTATATATATATCATACATGATATTATGTTAATATGTATATTAATTTTTAATATATGTATTAATATATAATATTAGAATTTTAGTACATGTATTAGTATTATATATATGTATTAATGTGTCATGTATGTTAATAACTTAATGTCACATGTATAATGTATTAGATTATTAGTACACTATATATAACTACTTTGATATTTATACATATGTAATTATGTATGTTATGTTAAATTGTTAATAATGTAAATATGTAATTTTGTATACTTAAAGTTATATGTATATGTATTATATATATTAATATATATGTATGTAAATATGTAATATGTATATGTATTATAAATTTATAGTATTATACATATATACATAATACATTATATCTATCATACACACATATTTATTTTGAATGTATATATATAATATATGTATCAATTATCATATTATACATACATATATTTATAATATGTATTATATCATATATATATAACATATTATAATTCATAATTCATATATTATATATATCATAATTCATACATACATCTTTATTTTTAATGTATATATATATTTATATATGTATCACATTATATATATTATATAATATGTATAATACATATTACATATGTATATTATACATATATTGTATATATAAATATAATATACATATATTATACATATTTAATATATATATATATATCATATATAAATACTATATAATAATTAATATACACAGTATATAAATTAAATACTATATAGTTTAGCAATTTAAATCATTTTTGTTGCTTCTGAATCTTCCTTCAGTATGAGAGGAAGAATTTTGAACAAATTGAGGGTTAAACTTCTACCAAAAATGTTAAAATTTTTGTAACAACTCGTAATTGGTTGTATGATTTTGAACCGGAGGAAAAGGATGAAGATTATCTTACTGTTGTGCAAGACTCTTCAATTCTAAGTCCTACTGAAGATTGAAATCAAGTTAAAGGTAAACCCTCTGATTATTTTTTTTTCTTTTTCAGTATTTATTAATTTATAATTTTATTTTTTTTGATCTGTTTCAGGCTTTCTTCAAAGCTGAATGGTACTATGTGAAAGACTTTGTGAAACTGAAAATAGGTATTTTATCTTAATGCTTATAATTTTAACTTACTGTTAATTTTTTATGCTTATCTTTAGATGTTGTCTGTTAATTGTATGATGCTTATGCTTATAAATGGTTTAGGGTTATTGTTTATGTTTAGATGATATGATTTAGGGTAGATTATAATTATGATGCTTATGTTTAGATGCTTACTGTTAAATGTATGATGCTTATGATATTTATGAATGGTACTATGTTATGACTTATGTTTAGATGCTTATGGTTAGGGTATATTATGCTTATGCTGCTTATGTTATGACTTATGACGTTCATGCTTATGATATGCTTACTGTTAAATATATGATGCTTACTATTAATTGTATGCTTATGATATGACTTATTATATTATGCTTATGATGTTTATGATATTATGTTTTCTGTTGATTTTTTTTTGTATGTTATGAGTTATGACTTATAGCATAAGATTATTGTTGTTGTGGTTGATTGCTCTCCGTTGCTGATTGATGATTGGATTAATATTGTTGATTTCTCAAAGATGTTGATTTTTTTATCTAATTAGTTACCCTTGGTTAGTTTATGTTGGTTTCTTAGGTAAGAAGTTGCCCATAATTAACCTTGCTGGTGGCTTTTAGATTTTTTAGTGCTCGATGTTGATAATTCTGGTAGCAAAGTATTTGCATATAGCATTGTAAAAATTTTACTAGATCTGAGAGCTCACATTCTATAATTTAAATTTTTGTTATAAAATTTTGTATATGATGTTCATTTGTAATTTTTATTATGTTTCTTTTGTAAGTTTTACATTATTGAATAATACAATAATTACATCTCCCAATTTACAGTGTACTTTACATTTATATTCTGAATTGATTTCAGTTTTTTGCTTTGTAATGACTTAAAGAAGTTGTATAATCTTAGTTTCAGCAAATTTAAATCATATCTGATGGATATTGGGTATTAAAATTGAAACATAAATTATTTTGACTTGAATATTTTTTATGAAGTTTATTAATTTGAACTTAAATTATTTAAAATCATATGAGTTGTACTTGAATAATTTTTAGGAAATTATTAATTTCGTTATACATATGACTTAAAATATGTTAAAGTTTATGAAGTTTATTAATTTGCTGAACTTATAATTTATAACTTATAATTTATAAGTATAATATCAAATTTTTTAGTATACAATTTAAAATTAATAAATATTTATAATATAATTTATATAAATATTGGTAATAAGTATGTTATAACTTATAAATATTAAAATATAAATATATCAATGTTCATAATAAGATCATTATAAATATTATATAAGTATGTGAATGTGATAACTTATATGTACAATATAAATATGTGTAATAAAATTGAACTATGAATTATTAATTAAAAATTAATAAACATAAATTATATAAATATTACATCCATATTAAAATTATAATATAAGTATGTCATGTAAAATATTTATATAAATATTAATATTTATAATAATAATATTATTTTACATTTTTATTAAAAGTATGATATAAGTAATTAAATAAGCATGTATATAACTTATTTATATAAATGTTATGTTGATATTAGTTCAAGTTAATAACAGGTCGGGTCATTTATCAGGTCGAGTTTAAAACAGGTCGGGTAAAATCAGGTCTCGGGTCAATTCAGTCGAGTAATATCGGTTATCTGCCAGGTTAGACTCGGGTTCGGGTTCGTTTTAGTCGGATACAGGTCGGGTTTCAGGTTTACAGTAACAAGTTGAAATCGGGTTTAGGTCAATCTCGGTCGGATACAGTTCAGGTTCGGTTACTACAGTAACAGGTCAAACTCGGGTTCGGGTCAACAACAGTCGGATACAGATAAGGTTCGGGTCATTACATCTCGGGTCAAACCAAGTTCTGACTCAAACAGGTTTCAGTCGGATTTTCAGGTCGGGTCAGCTTTTTACATCCCTAAGACCGACCCATAAAATAATATGATAATTTAGTTTTGGTATGAACTCGATAAATGTTTTTAACGAAAAATTAATGATATTTATTATAGAATATTTGAATTTAATTTAATTAGTTTTTTAATAATATATTTATGTATTATTAAAATGTTAATAATATATAATAAGTTATATTATAATTATCTTCTACTGTTAGTATATGAAAATATTGTTTCAATATTTACTACATTATAACAAGCGTAATTTTAAAATTATGGTTAAATATTTTTTTTTGTATTAGGACAAAGATATTTCAACATTGATTTAGATAGATTCGTTTAGGGGTGAGCAAAACTCGTCTCGACTCGAAAAAATCGAATAACTCAACTCGACTCAAAATTTTATAGACTCGACTCAAAAAAATTCAAATAAAGTTAGAGTTGTAAAATAGAAATTCGAATAACTCGAAATTTTTAGTAATTAAAGGATAAATTTTTAAGTTTGAAATGAATCTCTCAATTTTTTATGATATATATACATTGATATATAAAAATATAAAGAAATATTGTTACATATTAAAAAATACATATATGCATCTTATATGATTAGAGAAAATCGTTTAAAATAGAATCAACCCATACTATAACATGATAAATAATTACAAATAAATATTTATAGGAATTCAAAAACTCGACTCAATTCGACTCGACTCAAATTTCTTAAACTCGAATCGAATCGAAAAAATTTTAAATAAAATTTGAGTTGTAAAATATGTCTCGTCAACTCGAATAACTCAAAATTTTGTAACTCGACTCGACTCTATCGAATACTCACCCCCTAGATTCATTAGCCAACTTTAATGCTTTTGGATATAAAATTAATAAATCATTAATTCAGTTATTAAAAAGGAAAAAAAAAATTATGAGCCATGAAACAGTAATTATCTTTGTGGTATTTTTTGCAATAATTCAGTTAACACATTTGCTCTTATTTGCCCAAGATGACATATTATTGTCTGGTTATTGAAAATGACATGGAAACAAATTTTGTCCTTGAAGATTATTTTTTCCTTTTTTTAAAAAAAGTATTTTTTATTTTTTAATTAAATATTAGGACGAGTCTGTCACGTGCGTCGAACACCGCTGAACACCACTAGCGCTGAACATTGTTGAACACTATTAAACTAATTAATAAAAATTAAAAAATTAAAGGACTCAATGTATAATTAGTAATTATTTAAAACAAAATTTTAATTAAATTATTATTCTATAGGAAGAATTACACGGGTAATCATTCAACTATCATTATTTTTTTGTGTTGGTCATCCAACAAAATTTTTAGTGATAACCGTCACTAACATTTTATTTTATTCTCATTTTGATCATCTTCCATTATATATTTAACTAAAATTATAAAATGACATGATTTAATACTAAAATTATTATACTATATCAATTTAATCCTAATAGAAAATAAATCATTAAATATTTGGATTAAACCCTAAATTTTTCATCCTTTTTTTTCCTTTACAACACTAATCTTAAAATTAATTAACCAACTCACTTTTTTTTTTTGTCTTTGGGCAACTTATTAAGTTTTAAATTATAAAACACCATTTTAATTTTATGATTTATTTTTTAAAATCTAATTTAACTTTTTTGATTCTTTAAGTTACTCGTATATATTATTTTTTGACTCAAATTTTTACAAATATTTTAACATTTAACATATAAATATTAAAATAAAGCAATGTTAATTGAAAAATTATTCCTGCAATTCAACAATTTTTTAAACGTTTATTCTAATTCCAATCAAATTTATTGTACACAAAAATATTGTTTTTTTATACTAAACTTACAAAATAATAATTGAATATCAGTTTCTTCTTAATTTTAATCAAAGTTCAACTCATAACTATTTTTCTATTAAAAGTCAGTTTTTAAAAAATACATTTCCGAACCTAATTTTAAATTTATTAAATATTTTAATTAAATTATGTTAGTTACAGGGATTAAATACTAAAAAAATCAAATAATTTTTTAGATAGATAAAACCAAACAATTTATTCATGTGATTATTGCATAATTTATGTTTTCACTTTATTTAATGAATATCTGTGAGATTGTAACCGATTACTATGTTTCAATTTTATATATTATATGAATTAAAATCCACACACAAACAATATACAACTTAAAGAGAAAATATTTTTTAAAAATATTACATAACAACATAATAATATTGTATAAACAAACAATATTATTGGTATTGTTTAAACTATTAAACCACATAAAATGTACTTATAGCTATACTGAACCCTGAATTTGTGATTAAAAAACTCATTTATTTTAATTTTTTTCACACAATTAAAAAATTAATTTAATGTAGGTCAGTATAACTCGTTATTTCTTGAACAACTTAAAACGATTAAAATATAAAATTAATAGAGTTTTGTTATGATTTTTCTTCATTGTATGGGTAAAACCAGAAAGCTAAACATAAGATTTTGTCATGATTTTTTTTTATCTTTTTTTATCTTTATTTTTGTTAACTAATTGTTTCAAAGAGGCTCGCTGGCAATTGATGGAGAGAAAGAAATATGATTGTTGGGTCTTAAATTTAAAGAAAAGAAACTGAAATAACAAAACCTTGATAAAGAGTTGAACATAACAAAAAAGGAGAAATATGAAGTGATTGAAAGAGAACTATTTTCGAGAATAAGTATTGTTTGTATTATTATACGGGTTTATATAAAAATATAAAAACTTAATTTGATGAGTTTTTTTAATAAGATTAAATTAATATAATATCATAAATTTATGGATTAAAGTTATTATTAAACTATGTCATGATACAATCTTATTAAACATTTAATGTTTGATGACCAAAACAATAATAAAATAAAATATTAGTAATAATTTTGATCAAAAAAACTAATTGAGTAACCAAAACAAAAAAATATGACAATTGAGTGACCACCCTTATATTTATTCAATAAAAAATAAATAAATTAAAATTTTATTTTAAATAATTATTAATTATATGTTGAGTCCTTAAAGTTTTTAATCTTTATTAATTAGTTTAATAGTGTTCAGCAGTGTTCATCATTAACGGTATTCAGCGGTGTTCGACGCCCGTTGTAGAATTTTTCTAAATATTATTACAGGTTAATAACATATTATGATATGATTAGGTGCTTTATTAGTCAAAGTTTGTTGGAATGTTGAAAGAAAGTTTAAATAATTAGACGTTTATAGTAAGAAACTTTGAGGATTTTCTTTTCCTAGATATATATTTTAAGTCAATAATGTAATTAATTACTTATTATCGTTTATAATAAAAATAAATTAAAACAAATTAAATTATATAGATTTGTATAGGGGATTCTTATACAGAAAGTTTATATGAGTTTTTTGAATGAATAAAATTTTTTATTTATTCAAAAAATAAATTAAAACAACTTCCTTGTCAAATGTCAATTAATATTATTTTTTTTAGTTTCCAAACAAATATTGTTCTTTTATAATTAATAACATTTAATTGCATCACATATTTTTAAGAGATAATTTTTATTCAAAATTAATTTTTTAGTTTTTAAATATTTTAATTTCATCTTTAAATTTACTCTCGTTTAAAATTGTTTATGCAATATCACATGCTGAATTTGATTCTTGGGATATAAAATGAGATAGGTATAATGGGAGAAATTATATTATGGGTCAGTCCCACCACGTCATCCATGGAACTGACCAATGATAATCATCAATCTCATTATTTTTTAATTTTTAAAATGAAAATTCACCTAAAAAAAATATGAGGCGAAAAAATTGATGAAGTGGGTAGTTATCATTGGTCGGTCCCATGGACACGTGGTGGAACTAACCCATAATATAATTTTTCGTATAACGGAGGGATGGGAAATGGGTAAGGTTGGTAATTACATGTAGTGCCAAAACCACCCATTATTAATTTAAATAATTATGCATTTTATAAGGGCATATAAGTACTTTTAAATATCCTTTACACTAGACCATAAAAATGAATATGGGTGCGTTATTGAATAAGTGGAGGGAGATTAATAATCACGGTAATATGGCCCCCACTAATATTGTGATAAAGCATAAGCCAAGCTACTATAAGTCAAAACCACAAATTTGAATAATTGAAACTAATATATTTAAATTTAATTTACTATTTCTTATTTCAATTATATTTTTATTATATTTAAGATTTTATTTTCGAGAATATATTTTATAAGGTCATAAATGAAAGATATATATTATTATTTATTTCATTTTTTAAAATATTTTTTAGCTTGAATCCATGTGGATGTATGTAGACCTCTGTCTACTATGATGATGGTGCGAGTACTTTGCTTAGGGTTCACATTTTGTATTTTTTTCATATAATAATAATATATATATTTTTATTTTGATTGTGACGTGGAAAATTAAAGTTTTTCTCAAAGTACGATCCTTTTATCGAATTTTGAGACTCACTCTGAGATGTGTTCTCATTTTCTGCAGCTTTGGTGCTTCCCAATTTACAATGTGGTCTCAATGGTTGTTTTTGTTTTACCTGGACTAAATTAAAAAAAAAAAATATTAAGACCAACGTAACAGGAATTTTTTTTAGAATAATTTATAATTAAAATTTAGAATGTATATAATTTTTAATTATATTTTAGATTTTAATTAATTTTTATAATGTATATATCGGTATGTTAAGTGTATTGTTGTTTTGAATTTCTTTTAAAATATAATAAAATAATAACGCAATACACACGTATAATATAAGCTATTTTTTAAAATTTATACCTATTTATTATATTATCTCTCCATATAAAAGCATATTTGTTTCAAGTTAATATATAAAATCTTAACTTTAATCTCCAATTTTAAATAATAAAAATTTAAAACTTAAAACTTAAAACTTAAATTAAATTTCTAAATTCTCATTTATAAAAAAATTATTTTTACTATCAATATATGTAATAATAATATTTAAAAATGAGCGAATATTTGATATAATATCCTAATAATTTCATAAAAATACTTTTTTACTCATTCAAACCTATCCATTTTCCAGAAAATACCCCCCTTGTTATGAACTTTATTACTTTCTCTTTCCCCTGGATCTCTAGGTTAGCATTTGACACCCCCATCAATGTAATAAAAAGGGGGGAGGATTTTCATGAAGTTGTCTCTACTAAATGAAACACAGCCATTTATTTACAAGAGTTGGTCTGTAATTGTAATAATTAGGGTTAACACAGTATTTATGTATAAAATCAATTAATATGAAAAGTTGTCATCGAAAACAACCCATGCCCTCAAAGTCACTTAATTGTACCACTAAAATGGTCTATGCTTCAAGTTATCATAACAAAATAGGTACTACAAATTTTTTTTTTTTAATAAAATAGGTCGTACCAATCTATAATATGAAATGATGGGTACAGAATCATTCGTTATATAAATAAATTAATTTATAAATATATCGAGGTTATAATTATGTGTGGAAGAATATATGTTTTTTATTATAAAGGACGAATATGTGTTAATAGGGATGGAGTTGTCTTTTCCACCTCAAAGATTTTTTAATTTTTATTCTCTTAGTTAAATTTTTTTATAAATTTGTCTCCTTATTTTTAAATATTTATATTTTGTCTCCTTCAACCCCAAATCCTGGCTCCGTCCTTCTATGTTAAGAGTGATATAAGTTTAAATTTTATAAATTTGATTTGATTTTAAATTTTTTAAATAAAATAAATTACGAAATAAATTTTATAAACTCGGTTAATAATATAATTTTTTTTAATTTGATTTATTTTGATCGAACACTCATGACTCGACCCTAATAAAGAAAATAGTTTATGCACCCACAGTTAACAAATAAATCATACTTTAGTTTCTTAAATACCGTACTAATAACTAGAATCAATTACTCAACGCACGTATGAAGTTGGAGCAATTTAGACTGCTTACTTCCTGTGTGTTCCTCAGTAAAACATGCTTTCTAGAATTCTTACTGCCAATGGAAATCCTTTGTCATCAGTCATTTTCATGGACCAACACTTTATATCCTTCATCTTTTCCTCTCTCTTTCTCACTGTTAGTGCGACGTAGGTCCTCTCCTTCAGCCCCTTTTCACCCAAAACATGTTGAACACCTTGACCGAGTGAGTGTTGAGTTTGCAAACTCGGAATTGTCGTGAGTGAGTCCTCCAGTAGGTGAGCTGATTCCTTTTTGTACCATTATTTTATGTTGAATCCCAGTAGAGTTGATGGGCTACAACTTTAAGTTTTTTCTTTACTGGGTGCCTGGTGGAGTCATGTGTCTGGACATGCCTTTAATCATTGAATATCATGGCATTGGCATGGGACTGGAGAGAGTCTATTTGTGACATACTTCCAAGGGTCTGTACACAAAAGCAGTTGTCCTGAGAGAGAAGCTCTCAGTTTTTTAATCTATGAAAGCATCTGCAGACTGCAGACTGCAGACAGTGTTTCTCTGCTGCTTGTCGTCTCTCTTTGTTCACTTCTATACCAGATTGAGTAGATGACAAGGGAATGGATCTTATCACTGTATGGAGTACTATTCATCAGGACCAGGTTATATACACATTAATTTCCTTGTTCTCATAAAAAAATTATTTATTTCTGACTTTTTAATCTTTTAAGAGCCATACTTTTATTATTCAAAAATCAGGAGATATGAATTTGTTCTCAAGCCGTCATCCAATATCTTATTTGATTTATAAATAAATATCACTAAAAAATTAAATTTTTATAGTATATACAAATATACAATCAAGGACGGATTTAGAATTTTATATAAAGAGTTAGAAATATAAGAGTAACAAAATTATAAAAGATTAGACAATACAATATTAGATTATTAATAAAAAAATTCAAAAAAAAATATATAAAATATAATATAACTTAAAATTTTTAGGGAAAATAATTGTACCCGACACTCCTAAATCCATCCATCCATATATATACACGACATGTATTTAAAACTATACTCCATACATGTCCAATAAAGATGCAATATACGAGTGGATTTTAATGCATTAATAACGTATACATTTATATAAAAGAGTCTCTACTTTCCCCTCTACAGAAAAAAGGTACATGAACTATCATCTATTGATTGTGTATTACAAGCTTATCTTCAAACCTAACGATCATGATTGATGGAGAGGACAATTTGTGGCCGAAAGGAAAAATCCAAACTCAGCTAAGCTGGTAGTTCATCATGTCTGAGTAATTATAGTGGAAGAAACTCAAGTACTTGAACATCAATCATTTTGTCTGAACGAAGCATTCGATCGATTTATGAATTGATTAATGGGCCTGGTATAAATCTTATATTTGATTCTGATATTTTTAAGCTTCGGATTCAAGGTTTACTGGGCTTTCCAAAGGAATGAACCCAATAGTGATTGAATTGAGATACCTTGCTTGATCAGTTCTGGAACTTGGTCATCCTGGTCAGGAACATGTTAAAGATTGTAACTTGAACCTTATTAAATTTGATCAGATTATTACAAGAATCTTGTACAACACGGTCGGACATCAATGAAGAAAATGCTGCTGGTTCCATGCAAGTTATCATCAACGACAAGTCATGAGGTAGCGAGTAATGTATCCACAGTTTCTTTTTATCTTCTTTCTCATATCCTCGTCAGTCTCTCGTCCGTATCCTCTCTAATCCTAAAAATCAACTTCGGTTTTCCGAAAAGAGCTGCATTTGAAAAGAAAAACAAGTTATGATGGTTGATGAGAGCCTTTCACCCCCATTTTGTGGATCATTGTTGTGTATCCGTTTGGGGTTAAAAGCTTGATATTTTATTATATTTTTATTTCAGATTCGAGTTTATTTCAATTTCGGACACGTGAATCATATTCAAATTCAAATGTATTAGAATAAAATCGAAAATCTGGACAATATAAACGTGTTTCTAGTTGTTTCTTGAATTAATCAATAAATTTGTAGTGGCCTATCATAAATAATGTATTTTCTGAGAGAAAGGAACAGGTCCAGTCAATTCGATGAAATTAAATAAGATATGCATTCAGTTTATGGGGAAAAGAAATCTGTGAACCAGATTCATCGAACACCAACCAAATCTGTGCCATATTTGACCATGCACAATAATTTAGTGGCATGAATGAAGATATCGGATAAGATTTTTGCTAAAACCATTCCCTCGAAATGGTGCAATTGAAATGACATCAATGTAAACCGGTCGGGTTTCAACCCCACCCGGTTTGATTGAGTTAGATCAGATCGAATTTTTATTAAGAGAGAAGCCGAATTTAAATTTAAAATATAAAATATTCAATTTGACTCGGGATTAAACATATAATTTTCTTTAATTTTTTAAAGATATCTATAATAACTCTCTCTTTATATATTTTTTATTTAGATCTTTAAAATTAATTTTCTATTTATAATTTAATCTTTAAAATAATATTTTTATAATTAAATCTCTAAAATTATTTTTTAAAAATTTAATCATTAAATTTAGTTTTTTTTTCTAAAAATAGACTTGTGTCAAAATTGGGTTTATTGTAGGCATAAAGATAGTTTTAACCCTTAACGTTTATAATTTTTATCGTTTTGGCCCTTATCTTTTTTTAGGATAAATTTAGCCCTTAGCCTACATCTTTTTTACAAATAACTTATTTTTTAACTATCATGATAACTGGACCGTTAAAAATCTAACAATGATGATATGTCATATGTATATGAATATATTTTAAATAACATGACATCTAACCTATAATATATATATATATGTGAAATATAATTTTATTCTAATATAAAATATAAAACAATTAAAATTTAAATAAAATATTAAAAAAATAATTAATTCTAAAATAAAATACTACTAAACATTCTCAACTCTAACTACGATAGAATCAAAATCCTACCTTAAAAAATTAATTAATTTTAAACCGTGTTCATATTTTTTTTAAGGTAGGCTTTGATTCTATCGTAGTTAGGATTAAGAAATTTTAGTGGCCTTTTATTTTAGAATTAATTGATTTTTAATATTTTATTTGAATTTTAATTATTTTATATTTTATATTAGAATAAAATTATATTTCATATATATATATATATGTATTTGATAGGTTAGATGTCATTTCATTTAAAATATATTATCATATGCATATGATATGTTATTATTGTTAGACTTTTAACGGTTCAATTATCATGATAGTTAAAAAAATAAGCTATTTTTCAAAAAGATATAGGTTAATGGCTAAATTTATTCCAAAAAAGAATAAGGGTCAAAACGATAAAAAATAGGGTAAACTACCCTAGTAACCACCAAACTATTTGGGGATACCTATTTCAGTCACCCAACTAAAGAACTCATCAATCAGACCATTCAACTTTGAAACCTTGAGTCATTACTGTTAAAATTTTAATAGAAAAATTAACAGTGATGACGTGGCATTTAATGATGGTGACGTGGATGTTAATTAAAATCTGTAAAATTACACATTTAATCTCTCTAATTTATTTATTATTTCAATCGATTAGGTGATTGTTTTTATTTATTAATTTTTTTATTAATTATTTAATATATTTTTCAATCCAATCAGATGGTGACACGTGTCACCACCTGGTTGGTAAGAAGGAATGAAGGAAATAAAATGCTAAAGATAAATGAACTAAAAGAATTTGAACCTACACCCTCCAAATTAAAATACACCCATTCAATAGTAAACCACTAAGTCAAAGATGATTCTTATGTCATAGTATATTCACATGTATTATTAAATGATTAATTTGTTAGTAAAATAATGTTAAAGGAATTATAAATTTTTAAATTGATTAATATTTAAATTAAAATATTAAAATATTTAATATTTAAATTAAATAATAAAATATTTAATAAATTAATTAATTAAAATAATTAAATATTTAAAATTCAAATATTGAATATTCGAATATTAAGTATTTGAATATTTTTATTTAATATCATTCAAATTAAAATATTTGAATATTCAAATTAATATTTTAAAATATTTGATATTTAAATTAAAGTATTCGTTTATTTAATATTCAAATTAAACTTATTAAATATTTTAATTAGAATATTAAATTTTTAAATATTTTTATTCGAATCAATATATTCTAACATATTTTTATTATATTATTTAAGATTTGAATATTAATCAAATAGAATGGGTGCTTTATAAGCTTGAGGGCATGGGTTAACGTTTAATAACAAATTTTTAGAGCTTATATCACAAAAATCATCTTGACTTAGTAGGTCACCTGTTAGATGGGTGCTTTATAAGCTTAAGGGTGTAAATTCAAATCCTCTTAGTTGTGAACGCCTTTAGCGTTTTATTTTTTTCATTCCTTCTTATGGACCAGGTGATAAAAATATATCAAATAATTAATAAAAATAAATTAATAAATAAAAATAATCACTCAATTGATTGATGACAAAATAATAAATAAATTAGAGGGATTAAATGTATAATTTTACAGATTTTAATTAACGTCCACGTCATCACCATTAACTTTTCTGTTAAATTTTTAACGAAAGTGACTCAAATAAATAGAGTTTCAAAGTTGGGTGGTCTAATTGACGAGTTTTTTAGTTTGATGACCAAAATAGATATCCTCAAATAGTTAACTGATGGAGTAATTTATCTTAAAAAATTTAAACGTTAAGGGTTAAAATTATTTTTATACCTTTATTGTATTTTATTTTCGGATGAGACCATTTTTTTTAAATATTCAAATAAAATTTTATTATATTAATATTTAGATTAGATCTGAATAAAAAAAACTGACTTGACCCATACCAATTTCTAACCCAAACTGTCCTCTAACCGAAAGACAGGATAACATTTCAATCTTACCATTAAAAAAAACTCTAATATAAATAAATTAAGAGTTAATATTTAAATATTATAAATAAAAAATAAATAAAAATATTACTTTTATAATAAATTTTAATAATATTTAATTCATCAAATTAATCTACATATTATTATAATAAAATGTTTTTAAAATTTTTCTGGCTAACTCAATATATAAGAAATGGAATTCCATGTATGCTCTATTCTTGTCAATGCAATACTCTAGCTACTAGCTAGTATACAAAATCATGGAATACAAATGGAGGGAAAAATCATTTTTACAAAGCAGGAATTATAAATTTATAATATACACCCACCAAGAAAAGGAAAATATGAAATATGAGAGTACTTTTACTTTTAACCCTCAAGAATGTACTGAATTCTCTACTGTGCCCCTCTTCTAAGCATTTCCTGGTACTGATTCAGAGACTCCTGCCTCTGTAATCTCATCTCCTCATTAAACTTCTTAATGAACGCTTCCACTCGACGGTTCAACTCGTCCTGACTCAGAGAGGGCTCTCTCTTGAGTTTTCCGGATCCAGAAGACCGAGTTAGAGACGGTTCCCTGGTGTGTTCGTTGAAGGTATCGGATTTCTTCATGGCGTTGGAGAGAGGAGGGGGAGAGGAAGGGGTATTAGCGTCCTTTTGAACACGTTGTTCCCACGTGTCGGATTTCTTCAGGTGACGTGTTAACGGCATCGGACGGCCATCCGTTATCGTCTTCCACGTCGCCTCCAATGTATCGTGCCGTTTTGGCTTCGACACTCTCAAAGCTTTTCCTGCAAAAGTTTTGAACGGTCATCAGATTTACTATTATGTCCTTACAGATCAACAGTGTAGCTGAAAATTTGAACAATTTTTTTAATGCATTAAGCTTTTCGAAAAGCATTTATACTTTGCTTGATAATTTTGTCTTTTCACCTATGTGCTTTGTAGTTTGATTTTCAAATCTCATGCTATAGAAGATAGAGAGATTTGAGATTTTTTAGCGATTTACCTTCAGCCGCCGCTTTCACAGGTTTCCGCTGACCGAATCTCTTTGATGCCGGCGGCTTCTCCGCCGATCTCCCCTGAAACAAACTCACAAGCTCCATAGACTCACTCCTCAATGGCGGCTGCGGCGCCTCCGCCACCACTTTAACCTGCTCCTCCTCAACCGTCTGCTTAATCTCCTCCGCCATCATCAAATCCTCCGCCACCACCACACTTTCTGCAGTCGTTCCATAACTGAACTCATTACTAAACACTTCACCCGAAACCTTGAACACCGGAGAAACTATCTCCGGCGAAGGATTGAGTTGAGTCGACTCAGGCTTCTGCGCCTGAAGCTTGGAAGAAGCAACGATTGAGATGATGATGCAGTTGATAAGAAGGTAAAGGTACGGAGGCCGAAGAAGAGAAAGTATCAAACCGTAAGTCGAAGGGATACCGGACGTTACAAACTCAGTCACAAACGGAGCTGAAGCTTTAAACAAAACCGCTAACGATATGATTCCGGTTGATATCAGCGCTGTTTTGAGGGGAAGCATCAGATTCGCCATTAGCTTGAAAAAGAAAACTGATTTTTTTTTCTCGGGAAATTGAGGTGAGAAAATACTACTGTACTTGATAATTTTCGAAGAAGTGTAGGAGATTGAAATTTGAAGGAGGTGGACGATATTTACTTATATAGGAGAAGCGGAACCGCGAAAAGTTTCGTGATGGAATCATGGCCGTCAGATTGAGGGTTGGTGTGGGACCAGGCATGACGGTTTCTGAGAGGGGACACGTTGGCAGGCGGTGACATGAGCAGTACTATTTTAGTCCGGTTTTAAGGGAAGTCGTAGGTAGAAGACGTTAAAACGAGGTTAAAATAAAATAAAAGTATAAATATTTTAGTATTATTTTTTGATATATAATCAACTTTTTTAAAAAGCTATAATTTTTTATATATTAAAAATTAATATTAAATTCTTATATTGTTATAATAAATTTAATTTCTCTATTTTAATTATTAAAAAATCTTAATTTTAAATTTAGATTAATCCACGCAAAACATTCAATTTATTTTACCCTTTGTTTCATTACACGACCCTAAACGATTGTTGGAGGAGTCGAGTGTCGCCGACATTAGCACTTGTCACGTGCTTGTTTTATTTCCTTTTTCTTCCTCTTCACACCTACATCGTTTACCATAAGGATCCATTAATTGTGAGCTGACGTGATTTGACTCGGTTGTTAAGGAAAGATTAAAGTTTTGTTAACAGTGTTTTTAGTTATTATTATATCTTTAAGGTCATGTGTCTAAACATATTTAAGATGACATGAGCTTTTAATTTTAAGATTTAAAAAATTATACATATTCTAAATATTTATAAAATAACTAAAATTTGGGTTCAAACCTATACATAAAACTTAAGATTTTGTTTTAATATTTTAAGTATCTAATTATTAACAATCATTATAATTTATTTTTAGTGTTTTAATTATTTTTAATTTTAAATAAATGTTTAAAATTTTATTTTAATATTTTAACTATATGATTATTAACAATCGTAATTGTTTTCAAAAAATTATTTTATTTATTTTTAACTTAATATTATAATTTTTTTTCTTTTAAAACTTATAAAATGACCCCTAATTAAAAATCTCTAATTTTCTTAGTCGATGCTCACGCTGTCATTGATGAGCATATCGTCATCCTACGTTAAACCATCATAATATTTTTTCAATCATCCATCGTTAATATCTAACGATGGATGTACCGATCAACTTACAACGTCAAAAAATTAAAATTTTTAAAAAATACTAATCTACACATTTACCATCGTTTTTATCTATTAAGAATATATAAATCTGTATAAAATATTTTAAATTTTATATTGTAAGTAAATTTTATCCGTTAAGAATATATATTTATATTTAACATTTTTTAAAATCAAAACTTAATTAACCTTAAGTGAATACTAATCAAATGTTCTTTATCTTAAATAATAGTACATGTCCAACAAAAGCCTGCTTACATTTCCTCACATGCAATGATAACACCCTTGACTGTAACCTAAATTTCAGTCTTAATTTCCTAACACCATACCCACATGTCCAGAATTGCCATCTATATATCAATTAAAATAATTTTAATTCAAATGTTTATTAGATTTATGTTAATTATATTTAATTTCAACTAATATTTAATTATAATTTTGAGAAGATGCACAAGTTGCTTGAAATGGACGTAACTTTATAATAAGCCGTGTGGTATTATCTTTCAAGCAAAGTCTGTGGTTATCAAATTTCGATTTGACGACTGTTTTGGAAGCTAATGGAGAATATTAATTTAGGTCAAGTTTTAAAATAATTTAGGTATATGTAGGTGAAAGTAAGGCACGGTTTTACTATTACGACGACAAATATATTTTATTTTATATTTTTAAATTGAATATAAAAAAATTATTCGAAAACCAAGTCATTTTAAAACTTAAATACTTAATAATTTTTTATGTACTTAAACTTTAATACTTTATTTATTCAATATTTTACAAAATCATAAATTAGCTTTTATGATAAAACCTAAAAGAAAGAAGGAAAAAAGGTATGATAAAATAGTTTATGTTCAGTTACCAAATTTCTGGACCGACCGACGAATCGTTATAGAGCCGACCATGTACAACGGTCCCACTGAACCGGTATGAAACTGGTTCTTCTGTACTTCGTTTTGGGCAAAGTGTTTTCCGAGGAAAGTCAAATGATTTTGCTGAAAGTCGATGGCCATTGATTGGCCAAGAAAATGACACTTGTCTTATTGTGGGTTTTATTTTCTTTCAGCTTTTATTTCACATATTAAGAATACAAATCCGGCATGTTAACTTGGAGGAATAATTGTTGTATAAAACTTGGATAGAATTTTAGATATTAATTGAAAATTTGATAGTAACACAAATTATAATTATATGAATCAATTTAATTAAATTCGATATTTAAATTAAGTTATTGTTTAAAATAGAAAATGGATGATAAATTTTACAAATATGAAGAGAATGGAATATTAACGAAGGAAGAAGAATGTTACACTGATATGGTTTATATGAATCGAAACAAACATTTGTTGTGTCACATTCTTGATTTCTATCTACAAGTACGACGATGACCGGAACCTTTTCATCGTGGTCATCTTTGGTTTTACAGTGTAAGATGTATATAGGTGGTGCTGGAATCAAATATCAGTATTTTTTAACAAGCTAAAGCACCGAAAAATCAATGTTTCTTTATAATTATATATATTCGACTTGTTTATCAACTAATAAAATTAAATATCATAAAACTTATTAAATCACAATTTAAATCAAAATTATTTTCGCATGTGGGATAGTTTAATTGGGAGAATGTCAAACTGAATATTTAAAGGTCTTATGATTGATCCATGTACGACACATTTTCCAACTATTTTTATTTAAGATTACATAAATATATGTAATTCTTTAATTAGATAATTCCTTTTATAACAGGATTTAACTTGGGTTCAAGCATTTGGAATCCTATTATCTCATTCCACCTAGAGCAACTAGTTGTTATCTTATTTTACCTTTGTTTAGCAATGAGATTTACAAAGGCATTTACGCCATGCCACAAGGTCTGGCCTTTGACCAAAAGCTTGATCTAAGATCAAGTAACAATGGAGTCATCCAAGAACAATCAAGGAGATTGTTAGAAGCCAATTTTTAAATGAAAAATACGAATGTCGAAGCATTGACTAATTGGCCAATCCAGCAAATACTCCAATGAGGCCATGTTCTTGCTTCCAAGTTGCTAAATTCTAGCATAAGTAAGATTCTCAGAAGAGATTATAAAATCCATTAATGTTGGTATTTAAGGATACCTGGAGCATAGGCCTTGTTGAACAGAAAATGAAGATCTCCTTGATTATTTTTCTGCTCTTCATATCTGCCCTGGTGCAGATTCATGCGGCTGCAGAGCGTAAGACTTGCTTTGTGCGTCGGAGTCCTTGCTTTCTGAAGACCATGACATGCCCTTCTCAGTGTCCTTCGTCGAAGCCATCAGATCCGAAGGCCAAAGTTTGCTATATTAACTGTGATTCCCCCATATGCAAAGCCGAATGCAGAAGTAAGAACAGAAAAACCACTCTAAATCTTTTCATGATGAACTTATTTGTATGTTTGTTACAATGTCTGTTTTTTGGTGGTTATAGATAGGAAGCCGAACTGCTATGCCCCCGGTGCTGCATGCTTGGACCCCAGATTCATCGGTGGTGATGGCATCGTGTTTTATTTCCATGGGAAGAGTGACGAGCATTTCAGCTTGGTATCAGATTCCAATCTCCAAATCAATGCCAGGTTCATTGGCCTTAGGCCAGCAGGCCGAAGTCGGGACTATACTTGGATTCAAGCAATTGGTCTCCTCTTCGGCTCTGAAACCTTCTCTCTTGAGGCCAAACATGCAGCAGCTTGGGATGAGGAATTCGACCATCTCAAGTTCTCTTACAATGGTAACGAAATTGTTGTACCAGAAGGGCTTCTATCGTCGTGGCAATCCCCGAAAAGTGACCTTACAGTAGAGAGAACATCTGACAAGAATAGTGTCTTGGTAACTTTACCTGATATTGCTGAGATTTCAGTCAATGTGGTGCCAGTGACCAGGGAAGATGATCGGATCCATAACTACCAAATACCCTCCGATGACTGTTTTGCTCACTTGGAGCTGCAATTCAAGTTCTATGGTTTATCTTCTAAAGTTGAAGGAGTACTTGGCAGGACTTATCAGCCAGATTTTACAAACCCTGCAAAGCCAGGTATCGCAATGCCAGTAGTTGGAGGGGAAGACAAGTACCGAACCTCTTCACTCGTTGCTGCAAATTGTCATTCCTGTCTATTCTCTCCAGCCAGAGCATCGGACCAACGGGATTCATCACTGATGGACTTTGGCACTCTAGACTGCACCAGTGGAGCCTCTAGTGGGAGTGGAATTGTTTGTAGAAGATAAATCACTGTCTGAAATGATCAAAAATTTACTAAATTCTTGTTCTTAAGAAATAATAATGGCAAGTTCCCTTGCAGTTTAATTCTGCATTTCTCTGAAAATGATCAAATTCAAGCGTTACAGTTCATCAAACAAAATACAGTTGTGTGATCATAACATGAATTAAATCAACAATAATGGAATATTTATTGTACATTACATGATGGATTAATTGGTAGCCACCACTCGACTATATTACAAACTAAATATTCCATGGATGAAACTTTGAGAGAAGAAAACAGAATCATTGTAATTAGAAAGAAAAAAAGAACATTCGTTCTCTTGGGATATTTCAAAGTATTTGTTTTTAGCAGGATATCGGCGGCTAAAATCACCGGATAGGACTGATTTTCATCTATCTTCCACGAGGATTTACGAGTTGTGAAAATACTGCACTGGTGGCAGCATCTTCAGCATCATCATCAGTGCCAGAATTACCATCAAGCATGCTTACGCTGTTATCGAATGGCTCGAGTTGTGTCAACTGAATGGCTGGGATATGGTTTGTACTGTTATCATCGGGTTCCATTAGTGCTGATGAAGTCTCCTCCAGCTGAAGAGCATATTCGAGGTTCCATAATACATCTCCCATCGATGGCCTGTCAACGCCGTACTCAGCCAGGCACTTTTCAGCTGTCTCTCCATACTTCTTGAGAGAAGCTGGAATGACTTTCCCCGACAGGTTAGAGTCCATGATTTGATCCAACATGCCTTTCTTCTGCCATGTCATTGCCCATTCTGCGATATTAACTTGTTCTCTTGGGAGAACAGGATTTAAAGCCGGCCTAGTGCAGAGAACTTCCATCAAAACCACCCCAAATGAATACACATCGGACTTCTCTGTAAGTTGCTGCCTTCGGAAATATTCTGGATCAAGGTAACCAAAGCTACCCTTAACAGCAGTACTCACATGCGTCTGATCTAAAGCTGGACCAGTTTTCGAAAGACCAAAATCTGCCACTTTGGCTACAAAATTCTCATCCAAGAGAATGTTTGTTGTCTTCACATCGCGATGAATAATGCTCTGGGCTGCACCGGTGTGGAGATAATGAAGTCCCCTAGCAGCCCCAATGCATATTTCAAGTCGTTGCTTCCACGATAGAGGAGGTAGATTTGTTCCATAAAGATGACTTCTAAGTGGTCCATTAGCCATATACTCGTAAACAAGAATCATTTCTGATCTTTCATCACAATGCCCAATAAGAGAGACAAGGTGGCGGTGGCGAAGTTTAGACAGCATTTCAATTTCAGTACGGAATTCAGCAAGACCTTGTTCAGATCTAGGATTACCTCTTTTGACAGCAACTTTAGTCCCATCTTCGAGGGTTCCGGTGTAGACCCTTCCGAAACCTCCTACTCCAAGAAGTAAGCTCTCATCAAACTTGTTGGTAGCATCAAGGATTTCTTGGAAGGAGAAGAACCGCCCCAGATTTGAAGAAGCCAACGAGATGCAGCTTGCCGTTCCACTCTTCTGTGATGTGGTGGAATTTTTGGTCATGGTCAGAGAGTTTCCGTATAAGGGCAAAGGTAACCATGAATGCCCTTGTTGAGTAGCTTTCGACTTCCTTGCAGCTAGACAACAATAACAAAATCCGATTAATGCCACTGCAGCCACAGATCCAACAATACAACCGATTATTATCTCCATCTTGTTCTTCTTCGAGGATGATTTTGGAAGGAGATTCTTAACCGAAGAAACCCCATCCAGGCTTCCGGCATCATTGCTGATTTTCATGATCTCCAATCCGTTCATAGTTGCATTAGTGATGTCCGCCATTGTATCTGGACCAATACTAACTGTCAATGTATCGGATTCCACTGAAGAATTGGAGATAAAGTCCTTGAAGTAAGGCATGTTAAGGTCGCTGGTCAATGTTGATAGATCGAGACTTGCAACAGCAATATCATCATTTATGTATAGATTGAAAACCAAAGTGTTGAGTGATAAACTCGAGATATCACAAAAATGAGCTCGAACTAAGTACCTGAAGTTTGGATCAACCTGGAAGACCCAAGTTACATTGAAGGACATGCTGGGAACATTTGCATCCCCCATGACTTCGGCAGTGGCATAGACCCAATTCGGTGCCGTTTCTGGTGTAACGGAAGCAGTATATTTGATAGAAGCCGGATTGACTGAAACATTCAGAGCAGAACTGTTTACATGGAGATATTTCACATCATTCTCCCATGTTCTTCCGAGCGTATCATTCTGAGCAGTGATCAATGGCCCTCCCATGTTTAACCGATAAACAGTCTCCATGGCGAATTCCGAAAGACCACTAACAGGAGCAGATGGATTCAAAGCTAATGCCTGGTCAGGCAAGACTGCATCCGGTATGGAGACAACTTCAATTGCATTAACAAACGAAACCGAATTGTTCGAAGGAATGAAGGTAAGAGTCAAGGCATCTGAAGTCACATTGATTGCGTACTCCTTGAACAAAAAAGAACCATTATAGTTCTTGAAAGTGAAGTTGTTCAAGAGCACAATATCATCAGTGACAACCGTTATTGGAGCAGAAGTCAAGTCCTGGCCTGATTTCGGAAGAGGATAAAAGTAGAGCCGGACCCAATGCCGACCTTCTTTCTTGATATCAAACTTGTAAGAAGCAATGCCGGAGAAGATTCGAGCCGATTGATAAATTGAAGACGGAACACTGGAATTAGAACCAGCAACAAAAGAACTTCCACTCTTCAAGGAAAGAGAAGAATGGCCTGAATCAGGAACATAAGTTCTACCTTGGAATGTAACATCCGTTGAAGAACCACAAACAATCAAGTAGTTATCCACCGGCGTGAATGCGGCCTGTATTCGATAGACCGGAAACTCGAACAACACAACAGCTAAAACTAAAGGCACTAAATACCCTATTTTCATCTTCATCTTTTACAATAATTCAAATGCTTAATACAATTTCAATTCCCAAGCTCCCAACTCAGCAAACCATTAACAACAAAGAATCAAAACACTGCTTGAAACCAAGTAATCTGAGATCCAAAGAAAACCCCCAAATCCCACAAAATTACAAAAGAATTAACCTAATGAAACCCTCAAAGTCCATGTCTTTCCAACACTCAGATCTAATTAACATTACAACACAATGTAAAAACATAAACTTTACTAGAAATATCTAAACTTCCTCAATACCCTTACCTCACAAATGAAGCCAATATGGAAACAATCAGCTATTCACTGAAATGGGGTTTCTGAGTTGGAAGTCCTTTGGGATTTTCTCGACAAAAAATCCCCAGTTGAGAGAACGTGAATGCCACCAAGAAAATATTAAGAACTCTTTAAGAAAAAAAAGAAAGTGCAAGGTGCTTCGGCAGTACATATAACCCAACTTTTCCAGGCTGTTGATCAGGTTGTCATTACAGAGAAAACAAAGAGGACCCCACTAGTAATTTAGAAGAAAGAAAGAAGAAAAGATATGGTGAATTTTCAAAGTATTTAAACCGTCTGGGAATGTATCATTTCCCATGAAAACACAGCTGTTTCTCTCTCTCAAACACAGTAATTAGAAACTTTTTCATAACCTCTTGCTATTTTAATATCAGAAAGCTTCATGAAAGTGAGAAAGTGGAGCTATTACACTGTAAGCTTGACGTAGTTAAACAAAAAAGTTTGTGAAAAATTAAAATTTTGAAGAAAAAAAGAAGACAACTTTATGATGATAAATTAGATGGATCATGGAACTGGCAAAGAATGGCAGGGACCAAACGACCAAAGGGGACCCACTTTTTACGCGGTTTCGGAGGTGACGGCGGTTTGACGTTAACGGTGTTTCGTCTACAAGTGAAATCGTAGGGACTATTAGCTTAATTGACGTCTGTTTAACGTTAACGGTGTTTCATAAGATTCATTTCATGTTTTAAATCCGCCGCATCGGCGCACATGGCCACTATCACAATCGTCCCTATCTGTTCCATTTTTTAAAAATTAATAAATTAATTTCATTTTTTTTATCTCCAATTCTATACTATTTATTAAAAAATATATTATTTGTCAAATCTTAATGATTCTGTTAATCAAGTTTTCAAGGTCTTTTAAGCTGGCAGCATATAGCTAATTACAAGCCAATTCTTTCAAACCAAATATGTGAATTATTATTTTCTTTTTACATAAAATATCTTTTTCCACAACAAAAAAAGGAGCTTTGACTTTTGTTATGAGTAGATCACATATAACGAATTTTCCTTATTTTCAACTGAGAATGATTCATGTTTTGGTATTTTTCCCAAATCAAATTTCTTAATAGATATACATAACATATTTGTCAGATTTGAAATAAATGTTAAATAAAATATAGAATTATTATAAATTTATAAAAATAAAGTTTAACAAACTCCTTCTGCCTTGTAAAAAAAATCATATAAAAAATCAATGGGCTTGATTTAATTGGTAAGTAGTTTCTTTCCACTTAAGTAAGTCTCAACTTTGAGATATTGTATATGTAGAAAATTTTTGTTGGAAGACGCACCCACCAAAATTAGATGTGCGATACGGGTCGGTTTAGATTAGTTAGGGTTAGACTCTAGAAACCAAAAAAAATCGTAAAAATATAAAAAATAAAGTTAACCTCATTTTAAAATGATTAATACTGTAGTTTAAAATCTTTGAATTAAGGATATAAAAAGAATAAAAATAATAATATTAATATAAGTGTTTAATTATTTATTTTTTAAATATTTAAATTATTAGTAAAAAATGTATTCAAATTAATATCAAATAAATATTTTAATTCGACTTTAAAATGTATAAAAATAATAGAAATATTTTAAAAAAATACTTAAAAGACATAAAAATAATTTAAACACTTTAAAAAAATATAATAATTTAAATATTTGTTTTAATATTAATCTAAAAATTTTTACAACGGGCGTCGAACACCGCTCAATATCACGAATGCTGAATATCACTAAACACTGTTAAATTGATTAATAAAGATAAAAAATCTCAAAGATTCAACATATAATTAATAAAATAGTAATAGATTCAACATAAAATTATTTAAATTTTAAATTTTTTAATATATATTAATTAATTTAATAATATTTAACGATATTTAATATTAATAATATTAGATAGTATTTGACGCAAATGCTAAATTTGTCGGAAAAAAATAACCAAGAAGTTGAGAATAGTTGAGAAAAGCGGGACACCGTCAATCACGTTGAGACCATGAAACCAGGCGAGCGGACTAAGAGAGATTTTGTTTAAAGTCATGATTAGCATGTCTATGCGTATATTCAAGTCAAATAAACAATAAAAAATTGTATTTATTTATGTTTAATAATAAATCAACTATTTATCCAGAAAATAATAAATCGGTTAATGATAGAGATGTTTATTTTTTATTAGAATCAAATAATAAATCGGTTAATGATAGAGATATTTATTTTTTATTAGGATGGTAGAGATAAAATGAAGCTTGGTGGTACTGTATTTGAGGTTTGGTGTGTGGATGGAGACTGAACTGTGAAGCAAATCTAGGTGAAACATGCCAACAGCCCCATGTGCAATGGCTTAGTTAAGACATGTAAGGTCAAAAGATATAATCATACTAAACACCTTTGGATATTATACATATTTTTATATATCGTAAAACTTAAATTTCTTTAAAATTTGTTTAATATGATATTGGCCAATGAATATCGATATCCATTAACAAAAAAGTGTGTTCAAATGATATAGATACTTATTGAATCAAGAATATTCGAGATTTCAGAGTTTTCAAAATAAAAAAGAAACATATTCAAGTTACTTTTAAGCATCTGTTGAAGTCTGTTTAAAGAGGTAGATAATTTCTATTTATAATCAATTCGAAAAGAGAGAGATAATTTCTATTCGGGAAAAGACTGATCCAGTAGAAACATCAATTCTCTTGCCATGTAACTCATTCAATATCCTTTAATAAGTTGATTTTGATCTTTTCTAGCTTTGTCACAACTTGTTTCATATCCAGTCTTTCATCTGGTATCTCTGCTGAACATTCTAGGGCAACTTGTAAAACTGATACAGCAAAATTATTGTCTGCTAAATGCTTCCTCCTATCAGTGCTCACCATGGATGGTAACATCTCTTTCACTAAACTCCTCAGGGTCATTTCTTCACCAAACATTTCATCTGTAGGCTGCTTTCTCAGGACAGTTTCCATCATAAGAATACCAAAGCTATACACATCACCTTTTGTAGAAACAATTCCTTTTGATCCATACTCTAGATCTGAAGTTAGTAAAAACAAAAAAGATTTAGAGTTCAAAGAGTAACAGATGGGATATATATTGAACTTAGAAGCATTACCTGGTGCCATATATCCAAATGTTGCTAGGGTCATGGTTTGGATCATTGAATCCTCTTGGCATAAGAGTTTTGCGATTCCGAAATCACTCAGATGTGCAACCATATCTTCATCTAACAGAACATGAACATTGCTGGGCTTTAAATCGCAATGAATCACGGGCATTGTATGACCATGATGGAGATATTCCAGAGCAGATGCAATATCTATCAGTATGTTCAGCCTTTGTAGGATATCCAGAAAATGATTGTTGGAATACAACCATTTATCAAGACTCCCATTAGGCATAAACTCAAGTACCAAGGCTTTGAAATCAAGATTATTAGAGCACATACTGATGATTTTGATTAGATTTCGATGACGAGTGTTGCGAAGAACTTCACATTCAACATCAAAACTCTTAAAGGCTTCTTTGAACTCTAGCTTGAAGACCTTTACTGCAAATGTCATTCCATCTGCGAGAGTCCCTTTATATACTGAACCATAACTTCCGCTACCAAGCAATCTGCTATCGCCGAATCCATTGGTAGATTGATGAAGCACATGGTATGAAAATTGTCTCCACGTTCCTAAAGGTAACAAGTCTTGTTGAGTTGACAATGTTTCTTTCTTCTTCCTACTTCTCAAGATAAGGATAATTAGAGCCACCCCAAAAATTGCGAAGGCAACTGATAGTGCTACAGACGTTATAAGCTTAGTCCTTGCCTTGGAATTTCTAAGAGGTTTAGTTTTACAGCTTGGAACGTGAAGTTGAGCTGCACCACACAATGCATCATTCCCCTTAAATGATTCAATTTAGTTTAGGAATGTTCCTCCATTAGGAATTTCTCCTGCAAGTCTATTAAAAGAGACATTGAAATATTTGAGATACCGAAGTTTCTCCAAGGACTTAGGAATTCCTCCGGATAGATTATTTCTTGACAAATCCAAGGATTCCAAGCTCGACAACTCACCAAATGACTCAGGATGAGGAAAAATAAATGAGGTCTTTAAGATCTGCTATTCCAATTGGGATCTCACCAGAGAACTTGTTGTTGGACAAGTCCATACTATTCACAACTTTCCACTTTCCAATATCAATTGGCAGAGGACCACCGAGAGAATTTAAAGACAAATTCAGGATCAACAAACCGTTAAGTCTGGTCAAGGTTGAAGGTATTGAGGAAGAAAACATATTGAAGCCAAGGAGTAGTTGCCTCAATGAAACAAGATTACCTAGACAAGAACGTATCGATCCAGACAATTTGTTGTTGGTCAAGAACAAGTAACCCAACTTGTTTAGACCACATAACTCGGACGGGATCCATCCTTCTAACTTATTGCCCGAAAGGGAGAGACTCTGTAACTCTTTTAATCCTCCAATTATTGTAGGAATCATTCCTGTCAACTTATTTTCATCTAGCTTTATGCCTATCAAGCTACTTAAGTTGTCAAATTCACTCGGATGCTACCCCTGATATTGCACCTAGCAGCAAAGAATCTCAGAAGAGAGTTTGAAAGATTTCCTACCAAACCTGGAAGTGTACCACTGTTCAATTGGTTGCTTCCGAAATCAATGACTTCCAAGCTTCTACAGTTTGTCGAAGAGGAGAGAAAGCTCATGCCAGAGAAAGTTAGATTATTAACTTTCAGGTTGAGTTTCTTTAAATCTCTTAGATTCCCAAGAGTGTCAGAATGGACCCTGAAAAGTAATTCTGTGGCATGTAAATAAGAATAAGCTGGGAGGCATTGGAAATGTACACCGGAAACGAACCACCAAATTGATTACTCCCAAGATATAAATATTTCAGGTTTGGAAGCCAAAACCCCATGTTTGATGGAAGACTGCCAGTCAACTGATTTAGTAGCAGAGAAATGGTTTGCAGAGATGATATATTGAATATCGCGTGAGGAATGAGATTATATCATTGGTCCGGCTAATTACGTCAGTAGTGTTTCCTAACCAATAAAAACTACCCATTTTATCACTAATCATCCATGTCATTAATATAATTTCTAGAAATTATATTTTTTAAATGATATGGAAAAAATGACTTGAAAGATAATAGTGAAGTGAGTGATTATAATTGGATGAGATCATAGTTGATGTGATAAGTTAGACCCATGATATAATTTCTCATTTAACCACACACTACCTAATTATATGATAATAAAATAAGTGAAGATTCACCCTTAAAAAATGACATAAAAAATATAAAAATTAATTAGTTATTTTTTAGTGGTTAAGAACCATAGATGACGTGATAAAATCAGTCCATAAAATAATTTCTTGTAATGATAATATATTAATGGTTGGGTAATTCTTTGTTGCACAAATGCTTTAATTTTATGTTTAGAGATTTTGTTTAAGTATAGTATTTAAAGATTTTAATGAATGAATTTTAAATTTAAGGAATGTAATTAAAATTTATATATTTTTTAATTATTTAAAGAATTAAAAGATTAGATAAACAAATGCAAAATAAGAAAAATAATTCTAAGGCAAATTAATTGTGTTTCTCATTCACCTGTGAAGTTGTTATGGGAGCCATCAAATTCCATGAGAAGAGTTAAATTTGCAATTTGTTCTGGAATTTGACCTGCAATAATAAATTTCACAACTGACATTTAAAAGTTTTCTTCTCTAGTTAATTAAGCGCTTAATATTTACATGATTCATCTAGTTTTAATTGTTAAAAGAATAATTTTTATTTTTAAAAGTCATGAGTTCGACCACTATTGCTACTAGTCAATATTATCATTCATTAAACTTGATTTTTTTCAGAAAGCAGCTGAAAAAAAATAAAAATAAAAAACATTTAAAAAAAAGTAGTGTAAGTCACCTTTGAAGTGATTCCGACTAATATCGAGGAACTGAAGCATCCTCAAATTCTCAATTTCCTCTTGTAAACTCCCCTCCAATTGATTAACCGACAAGACTAAAGTCTGTAACTTTTTGAAGTTGAATAAACTGGTTGGAATTCTACAACAAGCATGTTACCACGCAAGTTTAAGATTGTCAACTTGGGAAAGATGATCAAACATATCCTCCGAAAACGAACCAGTGAGATTATTATAGCCGAAATTGATGAATTCCGGCCGAAGCAAGTCAAGTGGCACAAAGGGTATGGAACCGACGAGCCTATTATTGCTTAGATCAATACCTTCCAATGAAGATATATTGAAGATGGAGGAAGGTATTGAATCTGAAATCTGGTTTTCATACAAGCTCAACTTCTCTAACTTTGACAAATACCCTAAAGAGAAGGGAATGCTTCCATTGAAGTTGTTATTGTCCAGATACAACTCTCGGAGTTCAGGTAATGAGCCTAACCACGACGGAATTTTTCCACCGAAACTGTTGTTACCGAAGTTTATATATTTCAACCGGTGCAGATTCGATAATTGGACCGGTAAGCTGCCATGGAAACTATTACCTTTGATGGAAAGAATAGAAAGGAATGATAAGTTTCCCAAGTGGGGTGGAAGGGTGCCAATGAGTTCTAAGCTAGAAAGAATAAGACTTGTAACTCTGTGGTGCCTGGATCCGCAGCTGACACCAAACCAATTGCAAACTGGGGTGGAGAGTGACCAATTAGTTGCCAAGATATTGTTTTTAGAATCCCGGGTAACAGAGTTTAGGGATGCCAAAAGAGTGGAATGGTCTGTGAGTATGGAGGTTAGATTCATGGCAGAAGTAACCATAGACAAATGACAGAGGATAAGAAGAGCCGAGTTGAGGATTGAGTAAAGTGTTCCCCATTTGATTTTGGGTGTCGAGTCAATGGAGATGGCGTTTGAAGCTACCAAGAAAGGCTCATACGAAATTGCCAGGCAATCCATTCTTTATATACACTAGAATGGAACCCATGCCTGGCAGCGGAAGACCTTGTGAACTGAATAATCCTCAGTACGTAGTAATCGTTGGACCATAAAAATTCAAAGTAAATCATTAAATTTCTTAGAACATTCAACGAGGTATCCTTCAAGGGGTGGGCTCTGTTGGAAACATATTCGGACACCAACTTTTGAGGAATTTTTCTCAGTTTTTAATGTCTTAAATATATGTTTATCGGAAAGTTTTGAGAAGCTCATCGTAGCTACTTGTCTGTCCATCCAGATTCAGTGAAGATGGATTTGGATAAAGAAAGCTATCATTGAATTCATTTCCAAATGCATACATTGTCAACTAGTCAAACTCAAGCACTAATTCCCCTCCGAATTAGTCCAACCTATTGATTTGTCTAGGTGGAAGTTGGAATAGATCATTATAGATTTTTGATAAGTCACGTATACATTACGAATAAATTGTTCGAAGTTAAATTTCTTAGGGATAATTATATTATTTTTTATTAAGAATTTATTTTTTTAGATAAAAAATTTTATTCATTCAAAAATACTAACAAGGTGTACAACTAAATAAAATCATCTATACAATTCTCTAGTTCATAATAATATTTGAATAGTTAAATCGCAAACCTTTTTCATATAACCTCAATCGAACACTATTTTTTATCAAAAATACAATAATATCCACTTGCCTTGGCTTACTCCCATGCACTCTACCATTGCACTCTTGCCAAATAAAATACCATGTCAATCGAGTGATACCAACCAAAAGAGATTTTTCTTTATCATGGATTAGCATCTATTGCACTATACTTGACCAATCATCTAGAGAAGCATTTCTTTGACAGGTTATCATAATTTCCTTTCAAACATGTCGAGAGTAAGGGCAATCAATAAATATGTGATCCCTATTCTCTAAACTACAGTTACACAAAACATATAATACATTAAACTATCTATCCCATGTTAACATTCGTGTTTTAGTTAGCAACTAATCCTAGGACAAAAAAAAAAAAGAAACTGGGAGACTGACAAACTGTCTCAAATAATTTTTAGTATAATACCCATACTCCTCCCTATCCATAAATTAGAGGATATTAAACGTTTAAACATACTCAATTTTATATTTTCGTGTGTATTATTCTGACAACAATATCAATCAAACTAAATTCTATATTCATATTTACTATGTTTATAGTTACTTTTAATTGTCTCAGAGATAATGAATTAAGTTTACAGCTAGTTGCTTAGAAAATTGATATAGAAACGTGTTAATAATTTCTACAATCCGATTAGAAATTTGTGCTTTCCCTATTTTGAATTTTCCCAAGTGTAGTAGGAGTAGACTACGGACAAAACAACGAGACGTGGTCTCTCCTTCGCCTCTCCTCTTTTTTGTTTGCAGAAAAATTCTTCCTGCATTCATGGCATGCCAATTGCCATGGAAATTTCTTCAGTCCGTCCTTTGCCAATTTTTCTGGTTCTGTATCAGTTCTCTTTGAAAAGTAGTCTATGGTTTTTATTTTAGCCAGATATTGACCTATAAATAGCAATCGAGAAGGAGGGGATGCTTAAGCTTAACCAAAAATGAAAGCGTCAGTTGTGATACTAAGCATTCTCATTGCTTCCTGTATCTTTATCTCCTCTTTCAGCATGGTGGGAGGAAGACTAGGGAAAAGTAAGATCATCAAATTTAAACTTGTAATGGTATTTTCATTTATTTTTTAGATTATAAGCAATATACACATACGCACAATATACATACATACATATATATATATGATTTTATTTATATGTATAACATGGGAATTCTATGGGTTTTAATTTTGCAGGAAATCCTCCTAGTGAACCTCCTCTTGGTGACTGTTCCTGGACTAATCCAGGGTGTCATCTTGCACCTGGACCTTGAATCTGGTGGGAAAGCAAAGCAAAGTTAGAATGAACAATAATACCTCGTAGGTTGAGGGAAAGTCTTCCCCGCTAATTTGCTTGAAATAAAGAACTGTTCAGAGCTCATGATCATAGCTTCTTAAGGGTTCTGATTACTCTCCCATTTTGTATCTAAACGAATCCGAGCATCGTGAATGAAATAAATTGGATAAAGAAAGTTGATCTTATAATAAATTTTTATGTTATATTTGAATTATATGACTAATAATTAGATACATGTCATTATACCAAAATATAATAATACGAAGAAAGGAAGATCAAAGTGCGTATAAGAAGAGCTAGACATTATGTTGTTAGTTAGGGACTCAATAGGACCACTTGAAGCAAGCCAATGGGCAATGGATGGAATTTATTGTTAGGAAGCAGATGAAGGATATTTTGTAGTTTGGGTTTAGGCTTTTAAACGTAAAGCTTGTAACATTTTTTAAAAACCAAAGTTCGCGTCAGAGAAATTATTATGTGATCTTGATTTACCGTGTTATTTATAGTTTTATCTAACAAAAATTATTTATTTAATAATATATATAAAATAAATATTTACTTTAAAAAATAAAATAAAATAAAAATATTATTAAATGGACTATAAATGACTGAATAACCAAACTCGTTTGATATCCAAAGTTGGTGTTGTTGTGCTTGTCTAGGTATTAGCAAAAGTTGGCAAATATAGAAAACAAATTCCATGTTGTTGTGCTTGTTTTGATTGGTTTTTTTTTTTTTTTTTTAAATTTTTATAATGTTATTTTAGTTAATAATTTAAAATTTAATGCAATATAACCATATATATTTTAATCCTTGCTTCAGTGATCAGTTCTTGGATCATTCACCAAACAGATTTTGAGCTTAATTTGATTGATCAGAGCAATTCAACGGAAACCCAACGAAGAGAGTGAATCAGATTGTTTTAAAGTTCTTGCTTTAAAACAAGAAGTTTTAAACATATGTGTTTTGTCTTAGATCTCAAATCCTTATTCCGTCCCTAAATCCAATAATTATTTACCTTTGCCCTACGATGTTTGAGCCGAATATAGGCAGTAGTACTGCTGGTAGACTTAGCCTAATGATGTTTGAGCCGAACATTTTTGATGAGGCGTGGGGCTGTAGGCTTACTACTTCATCAGTCCCCTTTGCCCTACCTTCGTTAAGCTTAACTTCTTTAGTTTTCTCTATTGAGAGAAAAAAAAAAGTAGAGCAAGGAAACTGAGAAAACGGTACAATAGCTTCCTTGCATGTTTGCTTGATGCTGATGGCGGCGGTGCTTATGAGAGAAAAACCAAAAATAAATTCGGTGGCAAATTCCCGGATGATTGGCAAATGGCAATTAGATTTTTCAGATACGGTGGTTTAGCTGCCATTATATTTAACTGGATTGGAACTGTTTATGTTCGAGTTTCGCGGCTGTTTTTCCAAAAGTTATATGAAGTTATAGATAGCTTAGCCAATCCAGAATGCCAGAAAATTCTATTATAAAATCTAAAAAAAACAATCAAAATTCATCCATTCCAATCAAAATATCAAATTATTTACACAATACTCTCTATTTTCTTCAATTGATCACATACTCCCTAGTGTCAAAACTGCTAAAAAAATTAAAAACAACAAAAATTGCAGAACCTTAAGCCATGGACATATTAGAAAGCCTGCTGGGTGTTGGCTTGAAGTTCCACCACCTAAGCGTCATCTTCCGAGTCGGCGGTGCCAATGCCCTCCTCAATATCTCCTTGTTAGCACCATATCTCCTCATGTGCTGCTTTGGCACCAGGTAACCATGCCTGTTACAAGGTGCCGAACCCGGACGGTTCGAACATGTACACTTCGGACGACGTACCGAAGATGAGGTTAAGGACGTTTCCATGTAACTTTTCCTACGACCCCGATTCTCCTCCGCCACCTCTCCGGCCGGGGACGGAATTTGAAAACCTTGTGTAGGTTGCCTCTCAAGGATGATCAACTGCATATTGTTGTTTCTTGGAAGGCTGTTTCTTTGATTCTGAGAACTTGGATTGGAACTTGGGAGACATTGACCATTTAATGGAGATCACTGTAATATTTTGACTTCAAGGCCTAATTCTTAATATCATCCCTCTACTTGATAGAAATTGATAACTTAGTCCCTCTATTTTATTTTATCCAAATTCAGTACTTGTACTTTATGAAAACCGAGAATCTAGTCCATTTTTTATAAATACATGGACTTTAATTGTCGAATTTGCTAATTACTCAAACATAAATTATTATACCATTGAGTTTTTAATGTCATGCATATAAATTTTCGAATTATTGAACATTAATTTCTATGTTTTCATAAAGTACAAGGACCAATGTTTGAAAAATTATAACTACATGGACTAATTTTTCATTTTTTCATAAAGTAGGGTTGAAATTGTAATTAGACTATTTTTCAGTTTTCCCCTAGCTTTTGGTTGGCACTTGGTTTGATTATTAGCTTTAATTAGAAGGGATTTTACATGTGATTTTTGAGTTGTAAATGCTTCTATTGGTAATGAAATTATGAAGGCCCCTTTCAATGAGTTGGACCACTAAGCCAACTCCACTAAAGAAATTGGCTTCACACTAAAAGGTTAGTTCATTAAGATTTATGTCTAAATCAATTATATTAAATTTCATGGACCAAAATTTTAAAAATTAAAATAGGAATGGGTCAAAAATAAATAATGAATATAAAATCGTTTAACTTTAAAATCGATAATATAATAAATATTTAAATTGAAATTTATAAAAAAACAATATTTAATTTAACAGGTATTTAAACCAGCAAAGACTAAAACTAATGTCAGACAAATAAATTTAAAGACAAACTCTTTCTTTTTTTTAATAGCTTTGTCTATAAATCGAAAAGATAATTTTTTATTATTAAGAATCTTAATGATAAATTAGATATATTTTATTTTCTAAATTTGTTGTAACATATTTTTTAAAAAGTCAAAAATATAATTACATAGTGTTTTTTTTTTTTAATTTTCACAAGAAATGACTTAAAAGGCATCTAATTATCAAGCATTGAATCTTAGGCCAACTCATAACCCATGAAATTTTAATGGTGAGTGCTTTTGAGTTGTCTCATTTTTTCATCAATTAGGGCAGGCAGCTAAGACCCATCTCTCATCTTGTAGTCCTCAACTTGTCTACCCTTTTTTATATATAATTTATGGAACAAATTTTTAAACAATTTTAAAAGATTTAATCGGATTATTCTCGATACGAACTCGATTTTATGTTTTGACATGATTTTTTAAAATTTTATAAATAAATTAGGATTATTGTGTTTTTATTTTATATATTATATTTATGGTGATTGATGAGAGGATGATTAGCTGGGGCCTTTGGCCACAGATTCATCCAAGCCACACAAGCAAAGACTAATTGCCCATGCCAGCCTTGTTGCAGCTGTGCAAATCCCTTGTGATAGGGTTCCCTAGGCCATGATTTTTATTAAGGGGTCAAGATGAATTTATAAATATTTGAAGGAGTCAAAGTGCAAATTTTTGTGGGATTAAATTATAACTGCATGATATCTTGAAGGACTAAAAGGAAGTTTCCACTATTTGCTCCATTGAAGTTTAAAAACCAAGTTGACACTACTATCATTACAACATACATGTATATTAAAAATAGGTGTATAACACAACTATTTATATGTATACTATGTATATGTAATGTATCCGTATATTATACGATTACGTTTAGAAATCCAACGTACAAACATGATTTATACTGATAAAATATATAAAAACGACAACATATTCGAATTAATTAAATATCGTATTTTTAACTCATTTTACGGATTATAGACTAGTCGCCCAAGGGTTTTCTAAGAATAGATTCATACAATTAAATTTTATTAAAAAATTATAAAAAATATCATTAAAAATTTATATTTATTCTTATCTAATTAAATCCGAAATAAAACGAATCCCTATAAAATCCACCCTCTAACATACCTAATTTGTACGTTTTCCTTGTAAAGGAATGTCATTGAAGGGCTTTTAATTCGTGTGGTTAAGATAACAATTCCTTTTGATGATAGTGAAATGGCCATTTAATTTTATGAGGTATCCTCTTATTATCAATTTGTGACCTCTAGCTAGGTCGTTGGAATATACTATATTTACGATTTTTCTGTAAATAATATATTATATAAAAAATATTAAGTTATTAATTATTATCTATTCAACCCTATTTCTTACCTAGCTTGAAATGAAAAAAAAAATAAAAAATAAAATCAAAGATATTTTTCTTTATTCAAGCATTATAAAAATTGTTATCTTTCATTGTCAAGGAGATTAACCATCTTTGTCAATTGAAATAAGAAAGATTAGGAAAAGAAATATAGTTTGATAATTGAAAATTATTATATATTTAAATGTTTATAATTATTTTTCGATGCCAAATTTTTGCCAAGTAGGTTATAGATTACCGATAGTTTAAATATATATTTTAAAATATTTAGTTTATTAAATTATATCAATGGTTAAAAATAATAATATGGGTCCATATATTTCAACTCTTAGCAAACAATTATTTAGCTTTCATACCTATTAATGATATAATAAATAATAGCTTTCTAATTATATTGTTAGTCAAAAATACAATTCAGTGCTATTATTTTTTTTAAATTAATTTCACTCCAAATTCAAGTTTATTTAATATATATTAATCATGTATCCTATATTTAAATAGTGGGAAAGCTTTGAAATTTAGTAAGAATAATGTTAAAAAATAATTATTTAAATCATTTTTTAACCTATGAAATCTTACGATAATCATCGATCGAATTCGAAAATTTAACTATTCAGAAAAGAAAAATAAAAGAAATACGTTCGAAAAAATAAAAAAATAATTTAAAAGCTTGTACAAATTATATTCTTAAGAATTTGCACAATCATCATCAATAAGAAATTCAAGTTACAACAAGGACTTGTATACAAAGATTTCAATGTTGTAGTCCTAAAAGAAAAATATTTTATTTTATATCCATCAGTTTTATTAGTAATTTCTTTTTCTACAGCAAGTTTCCACCTCCCCGTATATATAATATATATACGAATGTATGTATATGTATACAATATATGTAACTATATATTATAAAATTTACCTATGCCTCAAGAGATTAAAATTTTGGCAGCTACATGTTACACTCAAAGAAACATGAGGCCTGGCTCTTCTAATCTCTGCCCTAATAAACTAAAATCTCAATCTTTTATCCCAATAATCCCAAATGCTTCTATAATCTGCGATTGTATACGAACAATTATATAACACGATATTAGATAAGTTCCCGAGATACTCGAAAATTTTGATTTTTTATATGTAGATGGTGTGTCTATCGACTACTGCTACCTGGAAATTGAATTACGAGTACCAGTTGAGCCCCGGCAGTTGATACGGAGGACGGTAAATACTATCTCCCATCGCCCCCAGCATTGCTTGTTGATGTTGTTGTTGCTGCTGCTGCAATGGAGGGGTTGGCGGTAGCTGGCTAAGCAGAGTGGCGATTGAACCGTTCCCGTCTGTTTTCTCCAATGTTCCATCGTCATTGCTATCCCCGTGGAATCGCTTGCTGGTCGAAGGCCCCGTGTTTTCGTCTTCGGTCCAATAAAGCGACGGGAGTGTCCTTTTGAGAGGGTTAACCATGCAACCATTGTTGATCCCATCAGTACTCCCTAGCATCCCATCGAACAGGCTATGTTCTTGCGCTTCAAGCAATGTCCCGAAACTCATTCCTTTTGTCGAGAACTGGAATTTCGTGTTGTGATGGTTGCCGATCAATATCGAAGGCAGTACAGTGCTGACACCGAGCATGTTGTCGATGGAGTTATCTTTATCATGGTCCAGAGGTCTATTCGTGTTGCTCTTCTTGTAGATTCGACATAGCACCCAATCATCAAGCTACAAACATGAAAAAGATTTACAAACAATCAATTTCTGGTATTATATAACAGTAAAATGAATAAAATCAGACAAGAAAGTTATTTACCCTTGGTGAATTTTTCTTGTTGCCCAAGTCATATCCAGGAGGCTTGTTGTTAGTCTTATTATCAGCAAGTCTATACTCATGCATGATCCAATTCGTTTTGATCCCTTTAGGTGGCTTCCCTCCATAGAAAACCAGTGCCTTCTTCACGCCAACCCTTTGAGTCCCACCGGATGTCAGCACCGGCTTATCGGTTCCAGTAGCCTTCCAATAACCCGACGTAGCGGCCCTGTTTGGTCTCGCTCCGTTCGGATACTTCCGATCCCTCGGACTAAAAAAGTACCATTCTTGCTCACCAAACGTTGCCTTTGCTGAAAACCCAAAATCATATTTTCAAAAAAAAAATCACTTTTCATGTATACCCTTTTCCATTAAACAATTAAAAAATCTAAATATCCTAATTTACCTGGTAATTCCCATGGATCAAACTTGTACAAATCAACTTCAGCAATAATTGCAACCGGCAAAGGAGCCGAGCTAGCCTTTTTCTTGAGATAGTGTACCACTAGTTCCTCATCCGTCGGATGGAACCTGAACCCCGGCGGGAGGTTCGGCTGCTGTGAGCCAGTCGATGAGTCCGCGCTCTCCATTGCTAGACCTTCCAATATATGTATGTATATACAATAAAATTCAGTAACAAAAGTGAAAGTTCTGTACTTTAGATTCTGAAAGTTTACCAGAGAAGAACATAATAGAATTATTTTTCTGGGAGGAGAAAAAATAATGTTGCATAGAGTTGGCATGACCATTTTCTTTATAAATGGGGATTAGAACCAGATTATGAAAGGTGGGCTGGGATTCAATACACCGAAGTTGGCATCTGTTACTATTTAAGCCACCTAATCCCGACATGCCACGTGACCGGTTCGAAGGTTAGATTGGTCATTTAACCAACGTTGTTAAAGGCAAGAATGAAATAAAGAACCGGGTTTCATTTAGCTGACGAATCCCCATGCAAACCAAACGTCGACACACTACATGCAAAGTAAGGAATAAAAGAATTCCTGTGTATGCGAGAAAGGAGAGGTTGATGGGGATGATGATTACGATGATCAGGGTTTTCACTCGTTGAGCGATTGACACGTGTCATTCCTAAATATGGGGATGGTTGACACGTGGGGATTGAGTGGGGTGATGGGACCACACCCCACACAAGGCAACAACAAGATAATAAGGACGGATTTTAGTGTAGGGGGCGGGAATAAGCTTGACGCTTTCGGATGTCATGCTTTTGTTATGCAAATCCCACCACCCAAACACCCCATTTTGGGTGATTATAGCTATTAGCCATCACTAGTATCACTAAAAATAGTTTATAATATTAATAAGTTCGATTTAAATAATAAACGGCTTAATATTGTTTAAGCATATTTTAAGTTTAATATTTTATATATTTAAAAAAATATTGTTAAAAAATCACCCATTAAAATTGGGTGTGTGACCTAATCAATGTGAATTAGCCATGACAAAGTTCTGAAAAACATAAAAGACAACAACAACAAAAAATTATAATAACTATAATGTGATGTTATAATCATTATTTTTTATTATTGTCTATTATTATAATTGATTATGTTAATATTTATGAAGTATATTGTATTTTTTTTGTAAATTTACGATCACGATGAATCATATACGGTTACGATTTAAATTTTTATTATGATGTTATGGGTTAATTTTTTTTCTTCACATTTTTAGCTACTTATTGTTCAAAACTTTATTTAAGTTTTGTCTTTAAGCCCCCACGATTATTTTCAAGTCTACATTGATTGAGATTTAAGAACCTAAAATGTCGCATTCACTGATTTTTTTTTTTATTTAGATTATATGATCCTTTAACATTTTATTGATACATGTAATTAGATCGATTTGTAACATATCGAGAGCAATAAGTCCATAGATAATTGAACGGTACACGTTGGATTCAATTTAATTGAATCATGTAATAATTTTCAGACTTTGAGTCTTATCGTATGTAGTGATTTTTTTTTCTGAGATCATTTTTCACTATTAAAATTATTAAGGAATAAGCTATTTTACATTAGGTCGTAAATGAGATGAGTTAAATTATAAATTATTTGAGTTTGATTAGATAAAAGATCGATCAGTAATTAATTCGATTGGACACGATTTAAACTCGAATTTGATTCGAGTTCTTAACGAACCGAACCGAGTCACTTGATATCTGACTCGAAAAACTCATAATCTACTTGAAAATATAATATACTATTTTTTTACTTTTTAAATTTAAAATTTAAATTTATAAGCTTAAACCCAAAAACATAGATCCTAAATTATAAACTCAATAACCTAAACCTTTAAGCTCTAAACTAATCTCATAAAATCTAAAATTAACAAGTTTGTGTAAACTTTAATTAATTTGTGTATCAATTTTTTTCATAATAGGAATATAAATGAGACAATACAGATCACAAGACATTCAAGTCTAATTCAATCAAAGCTCGATCAACACTCACTCAGTCAAATTTAACTCAAACTCAAACTCAATTTAAATTTTTAACGAATCAAATCAAACTAAAATTAATAAAACTCGTTAATAACTCATTCTCAACAAATTAAATTAAACTCAAATTCGTGTAAGAGAAAAATGAAAGTGGAACAAATCCATGCATGGTTGAGGCTCAATCGCTATTACAAGGGTAGTGAAACCATAGGAAAGCTTTGGTCAAATTTCCTTTGACCAAAGAGAATCGAAAATCCTTTTTTCTCACTATACATGTGTATTGATATTTTCAATGGCCAAAAGCATTGGTCGTGACCAAAATATCACACAGATCGTGGGGTCAAAATGTTGGTCTCGTGATGCACAAAAGGGACCCATCAAGTGTCACTTCTTGCACTCCATTTACTTAATTATCATCAGTCGAGGGAAAAGCCACACATCGATCAACAGAATGTCAAGCTCAACATCATCTCCGCACTAAAGACCTAGATTTGAAACTATATAATATGGGGTAAAATCGAATTTGAGAAAACTTGGAAGGGCTTAAATGAAATTAGATAAAGTTTAGGGGGGCAGGGTCCCTTCTAGTCTCTAATAGATTCACCCTGGATTTCATCCACTTATTTTATACGTAGAGGTTTGTTATATAAATGATTCTGTCAATTTATTTTATTTAATATATAATGTTAAAATTTAAATTTTTAGTTTTATTTAAAATATTTAGCGTTTAATTCTATTAAATAAATTGATAATTAATATACCAACATTTTTTTTGGTTGTGCGAAAATTTGGTCTAGACTTGAATATGATCGATATTAAACGAATTTTCAAATTCAATTAAAATATTCAATAAATGTCCATTTCATATATCGAAAGAAAACGATACAGACGTATAAAAAGAATTAATGACAATATTTGTTATCTGTAGCTGCTTTCCGAAAATATATTTACCAAAATGTGCCTTAGGTTATGCCCATACATTTATTTATTTATTTGTACCAATTATATTTTCTACCCAAAATTTCATAAAATTACATTAATAATCTTTAAAATAAATAATTAAAAATTCGTAGTTAAAGAAATATAATTTAAATTTATAATATATATAATAAGATTGAACAAGTTTAGAGAGGTTTTCAACCATACACATTGAACAAGTTTAAGACATATGATTTCATTAAAAAAATCTTATTTATCGAGTAAAAAAATTAAATTAATTATTTTTAATATTTAAATTTCAATGCTTCTGTATCAAACTTTATACTTATAAATTTTGTCCATTTGAGTTGCATAAGCCTTAAGTTAATGGCCAAAGATGATATGTGACCAAATTATGTTACCAGTCATCTTCTTGCTCTCTCAAATAGTAAACCTAACTATCCACTTTATCTTTTTTATGCTGTAGAAAGCAACACAACATCTAGCTCCTTGTGATTATGTATGATACCTTTAACAATCTTCCCAGTTTATCGGTTTTCTTTTTCCATCGACGATTCTTCGTGTAATGGACGCAAACCGAACGATCTTTAATCCGATCTTTATATTCATATCATCTGAACAAAGCTTATTGAGTCAAAGTAATTAAGCAAGAAAGCACTGGTAATTGCAGAATTCAGTACGTCTTAAACTCTATTTCTTACCTCAAAAACTCAATGCATGAATCTTGATTAGTGAACTTTTTAAACTTTTTTTGAAAGATTTCTTGCATTACTAGGAATTTTGATTTCACGCATTATTTAAAAAAGAATCGAATATCTGTATTTGATTCGATATGTCTCGATTCGATAAAACTTATCATAAAATTAATTTCAGTTCTGTTCATGATAGCTCCCTTCACTTCAAAACCCTAATGGTATTTTTGACAAAATTTTATCTTTTTAGATCTTTTAGCTCTTAATCTTTCTCAATTTAGATAAAAAAAAAATCAGTCAATGTTCTGGTATAGCTTTTATTTATTTAATTTTTTTCATAATATCATACTTTATTTTTGGTTTATATTACAAATAAATACCTAAAGCATACTATCATTTTCATTTAGGCACCTAAAATATTTTTGATATACCTAAAGTATATATATAATTTTTTTCATAAGGTTCCTAAATGTTGACATATGGCATTGATTAAAAAACAAATTAGGTGTCTATTTATTTTGACATATAATATATATTTTATGTACTTATTTTAACGAAAAAAATAATTCAAGTACCTAAATAAAAAAGCCTATTTATTTATAGTAGAAGTTCATATCAACACCATCACCAAGCATTACGCCACAAGAAAGGCCTAATTTCCTCCTCCTTCCAACAGATTTCAGGCAAGGTCACAATTGCATGACCCTATCACATGTGATGGGATTCTACGAACTGCTAATTAGTTGGCATAGATATTAAATTTTTTATTTATACGTATAACAATCCGTTAAACACGATAAATTAACATATTAAATGCTCTACAACTAAGTAAAGCTTTATGTGTCAACTCTAACTTAAAATCCTAACCTCAATTTCGATTCTTTAATATGATGTACTCTTAATCAAGAATTGGCTTCGATATCGGTCTCTATCGCAGAAATATCTAAATGAAATCACCAAGAGCTTGCGTTTAGAAGATGAAAACCTTGAGAGATATGGATAGGGGGACTAGGGTTTGTTCTGGTTTCTATGCGAGATTCCATGAATCCAAACTTGATGATGAAATATCAGGCTTCTTTTCTCCAACACTCTTTTACAAAAGCTAAACGATCATATGAAGTATCAAGCCTTTTGTTTTTCTCGAACGTGGCAATTTGTGATTCGTCGGAAATCGAACATATTTCATCTTCCTATATGTATGTGTGAATATAAACCCTAGATGAAGATTACTTTTTAGCCGCAAATTGATTCTTGCACGGTAGACTTATATGTCAAAAAGATGTTGTTGAGTTCAGACATGTTGGATCGTGTCTCGTTGCATGATCTTTGTTTGATTTGGATTATTAAAGTCTTAGACACGACGAAATCGTGGGTGTGAAATCGAAATCGAACTTAATTCAAATTGATGCAGTATTAACTGAAGTTTGTTAATTTTGTTCCGTCATAGCACAAACCTAAATACCACCAAACTCTTACTTAATTAGCATGGATAGGGTTTTAGGGTTTAGTTTAGTTGAAATCTCAATTCCATGCAAAATCAAAGTCTATATAGGGCATTGACTATGCAGGCTGAAACTGACAGAAAACCTAATGGAAATGGAAACAAAAATGTGGGTTTGTTTTTTTCTTTTTCTTTGAGCGTTTGTTTTGGAGGAAAAATCTTGGAGTTGGTAAGGCTTTGGTTCTTATATCAATGTTGATCTGTACTAATCTAAGACTAGTGTAAGTATATGATAGTATTCGTATATAAATTTTTAACGACGCATATAAATCTTGTACATATAGATATTTGAATTTATATATTTTAAGATAAATATTATATTTTTTTATTAGAATTATTCGTGTTTAGATATATCTAATTATTTTAGAGTAAACATATATGATTAATTGATTATATAACATGGACATTATTTTTTTTGACCATTCGTATTAATCTCACCCCCATTAACTACTTTGCGAGGGACGATAATGATTGGGCCCAGTTTGTCGTAATGGTGTGGAAGATATCCAACATGTGCTGCGTACGTGCCTTACGGCCACGGCCACGATTTTAAAATTTTAACTTAAAAAACTAATTAGGAGTTTTAACTATCTATTTTAAAGGTAATTACATTACATTTTTATATTTAAATACATAATTACAATTATTTCTCAGTAAAGCAAACATAATATAGGGCATAAAAGGCTTATATATTTGAAGTTGACTTTATAATATTTTTAAGTCCTCGTACAAAGAATTATGAGGTAACCAATTTCATTTTGAATTCTTATTATATAGTATCTGAGATTCTGAATCATACACTAGTTTTTTTAATAATTATATGTTCACACAACAAAAATAATAAGATTGAAAAAAAAGAGAAGAAAGTTCGCATCACTTCACCCGTCTACATATAAATTAAAAAAAATTAATTATAATGGAGATCACGTTTGTTTGTCCACGATATAAATTTAGTCACCGATTTTAAAAATCGACCAATATAGTCACGTACGTTTTCAGGTTGTAAACTTATGGTCACTAAGACGTTTGTTGTCGTTAAACTTTAACGAGAAACTAATCTGTTATAATAAAAAAAATGATAAACTACTTAAATAGTCCTTAAATTATTCTTTCATTTTTATTTTATCTTTAATTTGACCCCAAAATTTTAAAAATTTATATTTTCACCATCTTCTCAAACAAAACCCTTTCTCTAAATATTATCCTTCCTAACAAAATTTTCTATTACTTTCTTGTCTTGCCTTCGGTTTTCTACAATAGCATCGTTGCCAACTGAGCTGGTACAGTCGAAATAGTTCCAAAACTTGATTACATTTAACGGTTAATACAACCAGAGGACAGAATGAGTGGAAGCTACATGAAAATTATTTTGGTTTACAAATCTTTTTTTGACCAATACAGAAAACTATAAGAATACAAAAAGGAAATTGATACTTTATACAAGGCACAAACATAAGCAAAACATAGAAGTCCAATAGCTCTTTAGCAAGAGCTTAATAAACCATGGAAAGTAAACTCATCGGTACAAATTAAAATAATATCTTGGTAAGGAAATTCTACATTTAATGTAAATAGTGCACATTTATAGTTGCCACTATACATACTGTATCTGTTGATTAAATGCACATACATGTTCATTAACTGCAAAATTATACTATTTCACCAAAAAAAGTAGAATGTAGCTCTTAAAGAGGGAAAAAGTCAGTCTGACTGTTGAATTTTGGAAAAAAACACTTAAAAGTTTAATGGAATTATACATCTTATAGAGTTCCATGATAGAGGAAAGGCATACTACAATCACTATCATATCTGAGCTTTTCTTTCAAAGTCAAGCAGTTAAAATCTTTTTTTTTTTATTCTCAATAAAGAAAATTAAAATTTTCAGAACTTAAGAAAGATGAGGAAAGAAAATTTGGTTAATTAACGTAATATTATTATCGTTCAATAATCTTGTAGAAGAAAATCATATGCATGTAGATAACCCTATCCTGAAAAAACAACGAATATGTATATATATATACATGCATCCTTGTCTTTCTTGCAAGATTGATCAAAATGAAAGAAAAGTTTTTTCTCCTGCTATTGCCAAGCGATCAATGACCAACGAGCCCGTTACTCTCAAGTCTCAACGACTTGAAAGAGGGGTTTGTTTGAGAAGATAGTGAAAATTATTTGAGAAAAAGTTCATACGAATTCTAATCTGTTAAAAGAGATGACCCTTTTTTTTTTCCCTGCTCAATATTTCAATTATTGTCGTCGTTGAGAACCAAGTTAAAATTATTCAATGAGAGTGAAAAAATAACAAAGAGTATTCACACTAAAATCTTGATTTAGTTATGAGGTAAACCGAGGGCAAGACAAGAGAGTAATAGAAAATTTTGTTATGAATGATAATATTTAGAGAATGGGGGGTTTGTTTGAGAAGATGGTGAAAATATAAATTTTTAAAATTTTGGGGTCAAATTAAAGATGAAATAAAAATAAAATTTTTTTTTAAGACTATTTAAGTAGTTTATCATTTTTATTATGACAGATCAACTTTCCGTTAAAGTTTAACGACAACAAACGTCTTAGTGAACATAAGTTTACAACCTGAAAACGTACGTGACTATATTGGTCGATTTTCAAAATCAATGACTAAATTTATACTGGAGACAAATAAATATAACCTTCACAGTAATTAACCCATTAAAAATTTTTAAAAATTAACTAAAAATAAGAATATAGTATCGTTTTTATTATTTAAAATACTATAAAAATATTTTTAATTAAAGCTTAAAGTTCGAGATAAAAAAAAAGTATATGGTATCGTTGTTATTATTCAAAATCCATACACAAGATTTGATTAACATTTAATTATCTATTTAATTGTTGAATTTATAATTAAAATAATAGATTATACGAAGTAACAATTTGAATTTGTATAAAATCACATTCTAATTTAAGTTTAAGAAAATAAATAAATTTCACATATTTTTAACTGAGCTGTAAAAAAAGAAAAACAGATCAAAATTTCAAATCTTGGCTATTTTTTTTGAAACTCTTTTGCCCAAAAAATTCCAAAATATTTATACAAATTTCTGAAATTCCTTTCCTGTCCTTCTACCTATTTTCATTTTCTAATATATTTATTGCCTAATCCCAAACCCATCCGTCTGAGTCGGGTACCGGAACCCATACGGGTCTATCGAGTTAGACAAGTTATGACTGTTCAACACAATGGAGTTCTGTTCAAAAATCCCAGAGTTATCAGCTCGCTGAGTCCTGAGTCCACTCTCTACTTCCTCTTCCACCGAGTTTCCAACCTTGTTCGTCGACATATCCATCTGACACACTGTAGGCGGCATCGTGGGGACATACACGCCATTATTCCCATAACTCGGAATCCCCTGACTCTGTGTTTGGGTCTGTCCACTGTGTATCAACTCGGGCACAGAGTTGAGTCCACCAAGATTCGCCCAATCTAAACCCGGGAGACCCGTGTTCTGAAACACGGTTTTCTCATCATTTTGAAACGTCCTCAACGAGTTCATCCGTGGCAAAGCAAAGAAACGGTCGTCCAACTCAGGCAATGACTCGAGCATGTCGTCGAGTTGGGAAGAACAAGACGACGATGACCCGTTTGTGCTCTGTTTTCCGCTCTTAACACACGAAAACGGTTTCTGCCCACCCGAATTCTTCTTGTATATCCGACATAAAACCCAATCATCCAACTAAACAACAAATACACAAAAATCAATCAGTCAATAAATAAATAATATTGTTTTGTTTCGTAATTATTTTCATAATTCAAGCTAAATTATTTACCTTGGTGCTGCCATTTTTACGAGAAGTTCCAATAAGTCTGTACTCGTGCATAATCCAATTTGTTTTAGTTCCTTTCGGAGCTTTTCCGACGTAAAAAACCAGAGCTTTTTTAATACCAACTTTACAACCGTCACTGGAGATGATTTTATCAGTTCCGGTAGCTTTCCAGTACCCCGACCCGGCAACTCTGTTTGGTCGTGACCCGTTCGGATATTTCCTGTCTCTGGGACTGAAAAAGTACCATTCTTTTTCACCAAACAAAGCTTTACCTGATAAAAAAAGATTAAGAATTTAATTAGCACAAAGAAAAAGAATCAAAGAAACCTTTTTTAAGGATTTGATGAACTTACCTGGTAGAACCCATGGATCAAATTTGTATAAATCAATTTCCCCAATGATTTGCAGGGTGAAATGGTGGCCTGCAACTTTCCTGCATAAATATTGCACTAGAAGTTCTTCATCAGTTGGATAAAACCGAAACCCTGGCGGCAAGCTCAATTGAGCCAAGGGATCTGTTTCTGGGATTCCCATGATTTTCCAAAATTTTCTTGGCAGCCAAACAGAATACAGAAGAGAATAGAGCGAATAGTTCTATCTTACAGAGAAAATAGAACAGTAAAAATGTTTTTCTTTCTTTCTTTTTTCATAGTTGATGGATATGGAAGGTATTTAAATAGGAGGGTCTAGAGTGTTGAAAGGGGGATAAGTACGGTCGTCCTTGTCGAACTTTTGGGACCCATTTTTTGTTTATCACCGTTCAAAATCGACACGTGCTGGACATCCTAAGGCCTAGCTTATCCGACCAGAGTGGGTACATGAACTGTCACGAAAACCTACAAAAAAGTTTTTAGACACGTGTCTAATTCACACACTTTCTTTCTAGAATCCCCAAAATTCATATATAGGAGTTTACGAGTTTATTGATAAATAATAAAAAAATTTGGTGGTTTACGAGTTTTTATTTTTACGAGTTTGTCCAAAATGTTATTGTTATTGATAAAAAAATTATTTTTATTTATTTTATTTTGGTCAAATATTAACTTTTAAATATCAGATTTTAAAATTATTAAAGTATTTTGAATTAAAATCAAACTATTTAAAATATACAAGTTTGAATATAAAAATTATAATTATTTTAAGTGACTCATATAATTTTAATACTAAAATGATAAGTTTATAATAAAATTTATTTAGATGAAAAAGTTATTATCCTAAAATAATATATTTATTAATAAATTTATAATTACATGCCATGTGTGTTTCACCCGTTTTAAATTTGAGTAGAGTGCAAAGAATAAAATTGAGATTTTGAAAAATTTATATTATTTTTTTATCGCGTCATATATGAATTAATTTATTAAAATTTTTTTAAAAATAATTTTATTTTTTATGTATATAAATAAATTAATAACATAAAAAATAATTAAATTTTAATAGACTAAATTATAAAAAAAATCTATAATATAATTTCTTTAAGGTTTTGACTTTTTTTCTTTGAGAAGCTTCATCGTTTTTCATGGCTTGAAAGAAAAATAGACACGTCGGCCAACACGTGTGTGTAAAGTTAGGCTAGAATTTTGTGGAAAAATGCGTACAAACAAAAGAGAATGATAGAGGGAAAAGGGAAAATGAAAAACAGGTGGCTGATTCTAGTCAGTGACACATTTTAATTGACTTTCATTCATTTTATTATTTAATATATATGATTCATTAATCGATTAAATTAAATTTTATAAAGATATATTTTTTAATTTATATTTTACAATGTTAATATTAAATTTTTTATATTCTTTAAGAAACTTAACGTTTCATTTTACTAGATTAATTGATTATTATTTTATTATTTTCTTTGATTTTACGTATGCGTTTTGTTTGGATTTGGTGTTTCTTTCACTCAAGAACTTCTATGGTCTAACTTACCTGTTTTAATACATTACATGGCGGGGTTTTATTTATATATTTTTTAGAAATGAAAATCCATTCCCATTAAAAATAACCTTATTTATATTTATTCCATTAAATTTCATCCCATTTTATTATCGACCGTTTACACAATTAAATATACTAAGATCATTGATCAAGACAGGAATTACGAAGTTGGCACATGCCACGAATATACAAAATCTTCTTTTTCCAAGTAATTTCCTTTTCCTCTTTGTCTTCGTGGAGGCTTCTGAGTTATTTAAAATAAATAAAGTGGAAAAAGAGATGGTTGGGTCAAAAAGACACCTACAGCCTACAGGAGATTTAGTTTGCATCCAACAGGGGGCACGTGGTGTGAAGGACAGCAGCAGTTAAATCGTAGACATTATAAAATACAATAAAAGGACCAAAACGGAAAGTTTGGTACATGTTTACTACTTATATATTTAAAAATGAAAAATATATTTAACATAATAAAAATTATATTTTAAATTAAATTTAAGATTTAACTTTTTACGTCATGAATAAAAATTTATATTAATACTGATATATCGATCATTATCAATTTATATATATTTTTAAATTAATATTTTATGAATCGATTATGAACATCCTAAAAAATAGTATATTATATTTCAATCGTATCAAATTTATTACGACTGTTATGAATTTGTAGGTATTGAAAATAGATTGTATCAGCGGCAGCTGTCATAGAGTTTGAATGTTCTTGGACACCTACTTTGGATTTTTATTTTTATTTTCTAAAAATATTTTTTTTATTTTCTCTCTATACACACGTAGTGTAAAAACATGTCTGGTTGAATCAAAAGGGAAAGGGCTGCTTTCGAATTTAAGTCACTTTGCCGTAGACAAGTTCTTCATGAGATGGAAACAAACAAAAAAAGTTGGGGAAGATTTGGAGTTATTGGAGTTTGGGGTTAGATACAGTCTATTGTAATCTAGGTTGAATTTTTAACTGTTTGACCTAAAAATTAAATGTCGATTGATTATATTATTTATCTGTTTTGATATATTCTTTTGAGTTATAGATTTTAAACTCGTTAAAAGAATTTTTTTTTCTTCGATTTTTTTTCTCGAGTAAAATTAAAATTTATATAAAAAAATAGTATTAATATTTCTAAACAATCCAATTTTAGACTAAATTAAAATTTTGATTTTTTGAAATTTCACTCAACTCTATTCTATATCTTCTTCCTATTCAATTCGGAATTAGAATTAGACATTGAATTTTCTCTGAATAGATTATATGTAAGCTTGACAAAAATAAGTTGAACGAAGAAAAAATGCATAGAGAAATTCAATAAGTAAGAAAATACAAGCAGTTTTAGCAACACAATTTTGACAAAAATATATAAATATTCAAAATCTTAAAAATTATATCACATGTCGAATATAATATAACATAAATTAATATTTTATTTAAAATTTAAGGCTTACGATTTTTATATTATTGTCTTAAACTTCAAATAATTAAACTATAGATTTAAAAATATTTTTTAACAAACATGTGTCAAGTATGATATATAGTTAATAATCAAGTTTTATAATAAATTGTGCAATATATTCTTTCTAGGACGATTAAAAATTACATTTAAAGTTATTATTTAGTTTTTTTAATAAATATAAATAATTATATTCGTAAAATTAATATTAATTAGATTCGAACTTATTATCTGAAACTTTTATGCCTATAAAATATATTAAAATTCGGAACATGACCACTGTCATGTTATGGCCATTAATGTGGAACGTCAATCCCTGGTGATGTGCATGTGCTAATTGTGTACAATAGAAAGTCAACTTGTGGACATTAATTAAAATGTTTTCAAAGCTAATATAAACTATGCTCGACATATTTTATATAGTCATCATACATTAATATAATTAATGTAGATATTATTTTTTCCTAATTAATCTATAAAGTTGGCTAAGAAATAAGGGAAAGGGAAGGTGTAATTCCCTAGCAGACTAAACAAATTCAATTACAATATAAAGTAGTACTTAGTCAAAATAAATCATAAAATTCGGGTGGCTGCTAAAACATGGCTAATGTCTTGCGTAAATTGTTGACGAGAGAACGCAAATCTTGGTTCGGCATGTTGGATTAAAATTCAATAATAGTGGGTACATATGTATAATATATATTGTTAGTATAAAGTTTAACACATAATTAAGTAATCAATTATGCTACACGTGTTATAGTATTAAATTATCATAGAATTAAAAGTGTAGATACCATAAGATGTATTTATAATTTGATGAGAGACAAAGTTATAAATACTTAATAGTTGATTATTAAATCAACTATATAAAGGGGTTATGGTCCAAGAATTAGGTTAACTTGCATATTTCTTTTCCCCTCTGAGAGTTATGCCGCAAGAAAAAACCTAATTTCTTGAAAGATCAAACCCTCTGAAAAAACTCTATCGATTAATTCAGGTATGCTTCCGCGTTCAGTTTATTTATTTTATTGTTCTTGATGATTTAACATCTAAATCTTAGGTTTATATTCGTATCGAATATATTTTAATTTTAACACGACATATTTTTGCGTGATTATTAGTATTCAACTAATTAATTAATTATTAATATTTTATTTGTAATTATTTTTGTATTTTCGATTATTCGATCCAACTCTTTTAAACCAATTTTTTCATTATTTTTTTAACCCAAACTTTGTAATTTAGACATAAAACCAAGTCTTTTATTTCATATTCAGACTTATTTTTTTTCTCTCAAAATGATGGTGTATGTTAAAAGGATTATTTACTTAATGTATTTTTAAAATATAAAACCATTTACTTATTTCTTTTTCTTGACATACAAAACCCTATTGTGTTTTTGTTTAGTTACCTTTTTCCTGGTCCATGTTCTCCTTGTCGTTATTTCCTATAACCTTCTGGCTTTGTCTCTAATAAGCAATTTAATCCTATTCAAATCACTAATCTAAGACCTGGACAAGAACTTATGAAATTGTTTGCCATAAAATGAAGCAAGTAGGCAGATTTGACCACAAGATTTTTATTTTTTTTTTGAAATTTCGTTAAGGATAAGAACAGACGCTATTTACTGGAGTCTTTTGTTTTATTATTTAGATAGGTTCAAGATTTGACCACAATATTCTCACGTAAGAATTAAGATAGTGTTTTTTTATTATTTTATTTTAACTTTAAATTAGATTTAAACACAATTTTATAATTATTGAGTTATGATAATAATCATATTATTAATATACTTTATTATTATAATATACATTTTTGAATATTATTTATCGTTGATATTTAATTTTTATCGTCGAGCTTTGATGATTGTTGTATTTATTTTATTTTGAGTCTTTGAGTTAAGTTTTTTATTTTTTTATATAACAGTATTTATAATTTAAAGATATTAATTTTTAAGAATACATTTAAATCAAATGTATTTATCTGAATTATAAATTCTTATTTTTTTTTCACATACTTAGATTCAAAAAGAAATTTATGGGTATGGAGGTGTGTTGAATAATCTGTATAAATAATCTATTTTGAAAATGTAATTTTAAAATACTTTCTAGCAAAAACCAAGGGCAAGGAAACAATATATTGAATCCTCTGTTATATGGATTGGGAGAATCCATCACCAATTTGCCATTTAATTAGATTAGAAGGGATTGAGAGTCGCCACATTACTATTGTAGCCGATATATACCAATTTCGGATTATTTTTTAATAAGAGTTTGAGATGACATTTAAGAGTCGGACAAAAGGTCATAGTTTTTTTAATAAAATTAAAAACGTTTAATAATTTAAATATTAAATTAAAGTATAAAAGTCATAATCTAGGATTGTATGATGTAATTAATTCTTAATAAGATAAGAGACTTTAATATATATTAATAAATTTTATTGTAACACCCTCGATCCGATGTCATATTGGGTCTCCGACTTAAAATATGTATTTCAAAAAAAAATTTCAAAGTCCAACAATAAAACAAATTCAAGTCTAACGTAATTCATAAAATCCAAAATAAGTTAAAACATAAGCCCAAAATAGTTTAAAGAAATCGGAGCTTCAAAATATTACAGACCATTTTAAAATATTCGACCTAAATTAAAATAAACAGAGTTACAAATTACATATAGGGTTTGACAAAGCACTAGCCCACTATCTAATAAATGTACTCTGACAACACGGTCGATGCTGAAATTCGAACCTCGATGGTGCTCCACAAGAAACCGGCTTCACCTAACTTACGCACGAAAACACATTTTGAACGTTGAGCTATAAAAGCTCAGTGGATACGCCGAACTCGGCCAACATCATGTATATCATAAGCAGTAAAGCATGACATATAAATATCGTGAATGATATGATGGTCTAGCATGCTTGCCTATCACATGGCATAAATGAATGTATATTATCGCACACAGCATATACAAATCATAACAAGTCAACACATAAGAGTGAGGCCCGCGTCCACACAGCATCGGGATCCTACACTCGGGATTGAGGCAGTCCTCAAATCCTATGCCCGGAATGTTACATCGGACATCTTCGAACAAGGTCGTCCAACGTTCGGAAAGGGGTGGAGGCCGCCCAACACTCGAAATAAAAGTCTTCAATCATCACCCGACATATTAAATCGGATGGCCTTCAACGTGTTGCAATACTTATGGATATCCGGATTTCCAATACACAAGGACTCAAACCACACAAACAATCCACCTAAGATCTTAGTACAACAAGATATCTTAAGATTATCTCAATTTAGCCTTTTGGGGTTATAACATCAATCTTAGCTCAATAATTCGTTTCACAACTTTTAGATTAATGAAAGCATTTATTATAATCACCGAGCCTTAAAACTCTACTCAAACTTGGGCAGTTTACACAGGGGTATCGATACCCCTAGGTAGGGTATCAAAACACCCTGCATCGATACCCACCTAAAGAGGGTATCAAAACATGGATATCGATACTAGCATCGATACCCTTTGACGAACTCAAAGGTTAACCACGGAGGCTTTCCAGGTTCGATACCAGCATCGAACCCTAGATGCCACTGGAGGTATCGATATCGAACCATGGTTCGATAAACTTGCTCCTCAAGCTTAAATTTCTCTTAGGGGTATCAATATACGGGCCACCGGTATCGATACCCCTGCACGATACTGCAGGTTTCACTTAAAAATTCTAGAGATTCACCCCAAACGTAATCTAATCGATTCTAAAGTATTCTTATTCAATATTAATGATATTTAGAGTGAGTACCAATTTTCAGCCCTTACAATCACTTACACAATTTCCACCATTAAAGCTTATTAAGCTCAAGCAAACCAAACACACATGCACACAATTTATATGAATGTTATCTACCATGATATGAGTGATGTAAAGAACGAGTTGGGAGTATCAACATCTAGCAAAACAACAACCAAAATCCGAACTCACTCTTCCAAACTCTTTTCTTTGTCAAAACTTGATGATTGATCTCTAACTTCTTTCTCTAAAAGAAAGGGGTTAAAATCAACTTTTAGACACTTCTATGGATGGATGTTTATAACTCTTAAAAACATCATGAAAACCATAGAAACAACCCTCTAAACGTCAATCTCGGATTTTTCACACACCCTTTCTTTTTCACCAAACCAAACAACTCATACCTTGTTTTAAGAACAACTCTAAAACATACCCTTCTGATACAAAACGTGATTCTTCGGCAAAACCAACAAGATCCAACCTTTACCTACCTTCTTTTCTTGCTACAAGATGAAGGGGATGGGAAGAAAATGTAAGAAGTGATGAGATCACCTCTAAAGACCAAACCCCCCATAACCCCCTCTTTTCATCTATTTATGAAATTATCAACATGCCCTCAGCCTTCAACTTAAGCCCAAACACAAACACTCAAAAACCAACAACTAGACCCAACTAGGTCTAAAACCTAAGCCCAAACTCTCGGGTCAACTCGACACACTAAACCGAGAATCTAGATCGTTACATTTATATTACTAAAATAAAACCAATAAAATAAATTAAAATACAAATAATTTCTTTTATAACCATTTATTATACAAAAGACCTCATTAGGATCCAAGCCCAGTTCCTCATTGCTCCTACTAGTTAATATCTAATCTAATCACATGATATTCAATCCACCTAATGAAAAAATAAAAAAATTAAGACAATAGCACCTATAGTTTAATTAATACAATTATTTGGTTGTAAGCAATAAAGGAATAAGATTAAGCTATTTCTCCAATTTTGGGGTCACACCAATTCTCATGAGGGCCAAATAAGCAATGAGCCTGTAGATTAAAAGCATTAAAACCAGGGCAATTGCCGCGATGACTTGACCGTCGAGTCCGACACTGTTTATTGCCGGAAAATCTCCGACCAAACATACCTTTGAAGGTTCACCACAAGGGTAGGTGTCATCTGCCTGGTATTGAGATCCCAAGAAGAGTTTATATGTGTAATGGCTAATGGAAATGTATTTGATCCACGAAATGAAACCCGGGACATGTTGGATGTAGTAACCGCCGGCGAGTAAGAATGCAAGCGTGATGACCGAACCGAGTATGGCGGCTGTTTTTTGATCCATCACCAAGGCACCTAGGGCTAGTCCCATGCCTTGTGAGACTAGGACACATAGAAGGAGTACAAATAAGGTGTGTAGGAAATTGCCTGCTGTGGGTTTGAGCCCTGCCATCCAATATGATATTGTGATGAAAACAGTGGGGAGAATAAGCTCCATGGGGAGATCGGATACGATTCGTGACATGAAATACGAGGAGAGCCGATACATGCCCGAAGATCGTTCTTTCTCGAGCATCAATCGTTCTTGAGGGAAGGTGAATATCGCTTGGTATAGAGGGAACAAACCCCAAAATCCTGATATAAAGAAGAGGAATCCAATCTGCATATTTGCAAAAATGAACAACACTTCAGTATATCTTCATATGTCATAACCAAAGATCAATGCCGGATTGTCGATTCAACGATTAATGTCGATTCATACCTGGTCTTGCAAGTGAGCAATATCGGATTGCCACCATAATAGTCCCAAAAGAACAGCTACAGCAAGGACCTCGGCGGTGTTGAACATGGAGAATGATTCATGTTTCCTTTCCTTGAGCCCCCTTTGAAGCAATATGGTGAACTGTTGCCACCAAGTCGTAGACCACCTTTCGAACTTTTTGTTTTCGGTTTGATCGGGAGGGTGATCTTCGTTATCCTTAATCTCTCCCTTTAGTTTCTTGGCAATGTTGCTCTTGTATGCCGAAACTAGTGTTTTCTTCACCAGGGTTTGCTCCTTTAGGGAATCATTTGATGATGTAACACCTATATAAACATTAAGGGATTCAATAATGCAAAACTTACCCTATGCAAGATCAATTATACAAGTGAGACTAAAGCATACCGTTCGAAAGGTCCAACAGAAAATCCGAAGGGTTCATGGCGACCGATGGAGCATACCCAATGCTCGAAAAATACTCCATAGCAGCCGATCCTTCTCCGAAATACAGAGGGTTACCCTCTGATAACAGCAGCACCTTATGGAACATGTAAAACAACCTACTCGATGGCTGGTGTATTGTTAGCACAATCGTTCTTCCACCTTTAGCTAGCTCCAACAACGTCGACACGATCCTCTGCGCGGTAGTCGAATCCAGACCCGATGTAGGTTCGTCTAAGAACAACAAGCTCGGGTTTATAAGCATTTCTTGACCTATACTAACCCTTTTTCGTTCCCCACCCGAAACTCCTCTTAGAAATGGATCTCCAATGATACAATCCTTGCAGTTAACTAGTCCAAGTTGTTCGATAACAGCTTCGGCATGCATGATCTTCTCTTGTTTAGTGAAACTATTCGGCAATCGGAGAAGCGCGGTGAAAACGAGCGTTTCGGTCACGGTCAAGTGAGGGTACAGAACATCATCCTGTGTTACGAATCCGGTGTTCCGCTTCATTGAATTCGAGAAAGGCTTTCCATTGTACGTTATGGTACCGGCAAGGTGACCGCCTAGGCGACCACCTAATGCGGTCAATAGTGTCGTTTTGCCACTGCCTGATGGACCGAGCATGGCTAACATTTCCCCTGGTTGAACCATCCCACTGATTCCATTTAAGATCACTTTCTCGCCGGAACTCGATTTCGTTCCGAAACAGTTACCTCCGTTTCCGAATTTGATCGAATAAACAACATCAACAAACTGCAGAATCATAAAACATGAAAATACAATCATTTTAAAGCTTAAGTTCCCAGTTTATTCACTGAAATAAAACACTAATTCTAAACAATAATCACAATTCACACCTTTAAAAGAACTGATTCGTTTGCACTGGTGAAGATGGCAGTTGCTTTCGAGTTATCTCCATCTCGCGTCCCAGCTTCAATATCTAACTCTTCCGCCATTGTTACTGACCCCAATGAACACAACCAAAACCTGCAAAATAGTTCTGGTTTTCTTCTCTTTCCCTTAACTTTCAAAGCTAAGTTTTGTTCCCAGTGTGGAGCTTCTGCTAAACAATTTATAAGTGTCCGGTTCCTAATGAATTCAATTATTCAATTTCATGTTTTGAAGCAATCTTGGATTTTTTGACCAACTGTGAAGAAATGGAAAGTTGGAAACTTTATTACGTCATAATAATTGTGCCATGATTTGCACAAATCGTGAACCGTTTTTGACTCAACTGAGTCAAACTTGGATATTTTATTATATATTCTGTGAATAATTTCTTCAAGTAATTCAAACTTTAATACTTTAATATATTTTGAATAATTTCTTTATGACATATAAGTTTAGGGTGAGTATACCCCTATGTGGTCATTGGTTTCGTCTGCTTTGAGTCACTGTCTGAAGATTCGAGCCAACTTTGTTTTAAATGTTTTCAGTCAAATTTGATTTTGGTCCTTTTATTATGTTCAAATTTAATGTTTAATCCAGATATTTAACTTGTCAAAAATTAATCTTTCTACTTATGTTGCTTTAAATTTTTAGTAAATATCCCTTTCAATAAAAATTATGTAGGCAATGACAAATCACATTGTTCTCTAAAAGAAAAAAATTCAAGTTTAATTTTTAAAATTTAAATCTAAATCTTACCAGTTTTAAATAATTTTTTAATATATTAATTAATATTCATTTGTTTATTTTCTAATTTTTAATAATACGTATACAAAATATATATATTTAAATTTAAATTATTTAAATAAATTATATATTTTTTATCGCTAAAATCACTCTACGAATTTAAAAAATAAATTTCATAATGATATTTTGTTTGTATTAGGGATGAATGGATAACGGAGTGAGCGGACAGACTTTTCCCAATTTGTCCCTGCATTGCTTTTCGAAAATCTTATCTACTTTTTTTAATATAAATCTGTCTTTAATTCACGTCTATTGTCTATTCAAAGAAATCATGTCTATTGTCTATATATACATTTAAATAAAATAATAATAATCAATTAATTTAATAAAATAAAATAAATTTTATAATAAAAAAATTATAAAATTTCATCTCTATTAATTAACTAATAAAATAAATATAAAAACAATACGAAATGGGACATGCATTTATTGGAATGGTGCACCCCACTTTCCGAGAAAAAAGATTACATATTTTATCATGTTTTAATTTTTTTACAAAAATCACTCGTATACATAAATTAAATTTATCTCGTTTAACATTAAAATTATTATAATATAAATGAAAAATAAAAATTATATATTTAAATATTTAATATATTTTAATTTACGATGAATGGTTTCGAATGATTACATCAAATTAAAAAGTAAAAATACCCTATAAAAATAAACATGTCGATATAAAATTAATGGAATAAATCAATGTCTTAGTATATAAAAATCCAATTAACGACAATAATCTTTATTTTCACCGCCTGACAAAGTGGCTGTCAACTTTATCGAACCTACAATTCAATGCGGACGAAGCTGCCATGCAAAAGTAGTTGTCGCGCTGCCATGATGGACCAACGATTGTCATCTTCAAAAATAATTATTTAGAATATAGTATATGAAAATTATTTTTTATATTAGATTTTTATCAAACTAAATCATTTTGATTTTAAGAAGTGTAATTGTTTTTTTTTCGATTCGGGTTAATTTAATTTGATTTTTGATTTAGGTTGTATTTGATTTATGTTTGATTTGAGTTAGATTAGATTTAATTCGAGTCTATATAATTTTAGGTTAGATTAAATATCAAGTCAAATTAATATTAAACTAGATAAATTTGAAATTAGATCAGTATCAGATTAATTGATTTTTCACACATAATAAAATTAAAATAAACAACATAATCAACCAATCAAATATTACAATATTGAATATTGTGAATTTATTTAAAAAATGAAATATAAATATTTTAAAAGCAAGGGAGGAAGCGTTCTTAGGGGCTAAAGGGGCCATATTCATGTTATAAATTTTAAATATTTAATAAATTTATACGAGTCATCTAATCTCAGTAGTTGAACATGTTCTTAGAGATTACGAGTTTGAGTACCAGTAATGTCAGTATAGTAATTGAACGATCATTGTTCAATGATTGAGAGTATATACTAGAACAGATATTACTGTAATTATTGTATAACTACTTTATGATGAATTTTAATTTTATAGTAATTTACTCCCTATATAAAATAAGTATTTAAATTAAAAATATAAAAATTTAGTGAATATTTAATTAAATACAAATTAAACTAAAAAATAAACTCATAATCTTTTTTTTAATTTAACAATAATTTGAATTTTTATAAATATAAATATGTGGAACATCAACATAATAGATATCACATGATAACATTGATATGTGACCTACCATATCAAACGGTATACTTTATTAAAGTTAAAGTGAATTGGAAATCCTTTTTGTACATCTAAAACTTTATTTAGTAACTATATTTTATTTTAAAGTGCATTTTAGTTCATTAATTATAAAAATATTTTTCATATGCATGTGTTTAAAAAGTTAATATTTAATGTAAAATACTAATTTTTTATTACTTGACTTAAGATTTTAGTTTAAATATTGTTAGGTTCCTTTTAGTTTTGAATTTGAGTAAAATGATTAATTTTAAAATATATATTTAAAATTTTTTATATAAAATTTTATCTAAATCTAAAATTTAATACCGTCACTTACGATGATATTAATATTTAATATTGCAAGGTCTGGTATTGGGTTTTGGGCTCAGATTGGTGTTGGGTTTCTCTCATTAAAAAGAAAGAAAAATGTTAATGGTTGTGATGTCACATAATGGTGCTACTGCCATAGCCCATATAATTGGGCCATTGAAAAGGTATACAAGGATTAAGTGCATAGAAATTGCACCTAGTCATTGAACACATGCAAATATGGACATATAAATCATGGTTTGAAAAAAATGAAATGCAAATATTGGAACTTTCGATTGAGTTTAGTTCGATTGATATACTATACTGATATGATATATAAAAATTAAAATTGAATATACTTAAACACTTAATATATCTCGATTTAAGAGTGAAGGTGTGAATAATATTAAATATTGTATAAATCAGGGACGAAGTTAAGATTTGAGGTTGAGGGGGGAAAACATAATTGTTTAGAAGTAGAGGCAGATTCATGAAAAACAATTTTTTTAAAAAATTTAATAAGAGGACAAAAATAAAAAAAAATTCTTCGGAGGTAGGGGCGATTGCCTCTCCCCACCCCCGCATAGCTCCGTCCCTGATACAAATTATACGTTAAAAATACATTTTTCACATTAATTTTTTTTCATCTAATTCATAACTATTAATTTTAAGATTTTGAGGATTAAGTACTACAAGGCAAATTAGTTTGTATTGCCCCACCCTCCTACTTAAGGACACCAAGTTCTATCAAGTAATTAATATGTACTAATCAGATGGGTTAATTTGAGGATAAGATGCCAAATTAGTTTTGTGTTCTATTAGGAAGGAAAACAGCTCCTATCAAGTAATTGAAATGTGAACTAAAAATTGCATTTAAGATGCAATAAATGAAAATTTTTATTTGTTTTTATTAAAAAATTGAATCAAGAATTCTTATAAATATAAATGTACATACGATAAAAATTAGCACTAAATACTCAAAATCATAGGATTTTAATTTTTTTAAATACAATTAACCCCTGGTTGATAATATTATATAATTTTTTAATTATTTTATGATTTTCTATGTTATATTTTAGTGTTTAGTTTTTTCATTTTAATATTGGTGTCGGTTGCAATCTCTAAGTCAAAAGTTTCCCTTCGAGAGGTGCAATTAGTGTCCAATTAGGCCAAACAACTACTAATGTAGGTACTTAGTCATTATCATAGCTTAATAAATCCAGCTACAAAGGTGTTTCGTGATAAGCTTCCCCATCAACTCCAACCAACATTGATTTATTTATTTTCCCATTTTTAATTATTACAAGAATAACTTGTATACAACTAAAATAATGTAAAGAGACATCAACAAAAATTTAATAACTTTAAAACGATTAATTTTGATAATTTTATCACATAATAATTAAACTTATATTTATACTATTTTTTAGAAAGAAATCATAAATATAAAGATGTAATATAATAATTTTAAAATAAATTTAATCGAACGATCAATTGTATTAATAACAGACAAATATCATTATCGATAAATATTATGTACGATAATAAAATAAAATACATTTTAAATGTATACGGATTATATTTGAATTTTAAATAAAATATTATTAAAAAAATAATTACAAATCTCAAATATATCATATTAAAAATAGCATATATTTTATTCAACGAAAGTTGTATTTAAACCTACAAACAAGTATGGGATCCTGGTTAATTTGGGGAATATTTCTGATTTCTTTCTTTCGAACTGCATGGCATGGCCTACCATTTGTGGGGTCCCCTGCCCCCTTTGCTTTAGCTTAATTTGTTATTTGTTATACATTTATTATAATTTAAAATGTATATTTATCAAATAATCTAATTAACCTATTATTAAACAGTAAACGAAATTTAAAATATAGGTTATTATCTACTTATCATACATTCTTAAATCTAATTAATATATAAAAAATACTTTCATACACTGATTTCTGTAAGATTAAAGTATTGATTTTAATATTTTTTCTGAAAATAATGAATAAATAAAATTAAGAAAGGACCTCTCAACTAACCAATATTTTACAAAAAACACAACCTGAAATAATTAAATAATTTTGGTATGGGGAAAATAAGAAGAGAAATGGATGGATCCAACTGTCGGTAACCGGGACCTATATCCATAAAATAAATAAATAAATAAAAATCTTGTCTCCCACTTCTCCTACTTACCTCAGAACTTTCCCATGTGCTAAAGCTTCAGTTTCATCAATTCTTCACTGGCAACGGCCATTTCTTTTCAGTTTCATAATGTGTTTCAGTCTTCCAAGCTAACACAAAGTACAAAAGCACCTGCAGAAAGAAACAGCACAAGATCCAATGTTTTTAGTACACTGCTACATTATCTGAGTAACATGTTCCTGTAAGAACACCAACAGTGGATGAACTCAACCTGTGAAGATTTAGTGTTTGCTTCTTTGTCTCTCTCGGGAAATTCTGGTGTTGACTGTTTAAAGGCTTAAAAGATGGAGTTCAGGACACGTTTAGATTATGCTTTGTTCCAAATTTCACCGACTAGGACCAGGTAAAGCTGAAGTTTGGTTCTTTGGTTTTGAATGAGTTGTAAAGATGTAATCTTTGTTGGTTTTGGGGTTTTGGTTTTGAAGGTGTGATCTGGTGATTTTTGCTGGGAAAGATAATGAGAAATTGGCATCAGGGTTGCTGGAGCCCTTCATTTCACACCTCAAAGCTGCTAAAGATCAAATTTCAAAGGGAGGATACTCTATAACTCTTCGTCCAGGGGGCTCAACACCCTCCTGGTTCACAAAAGGCACTCTGCAAAGGTAAAAGATCAACCTTTGAATCCTTGATTGTGTCATTTTCTAAGCTTTGTTTTGTTGCAATCTGGTTTGTTTTTGGATTTAGGGTGATGTGTTTAGGGACATTTTCCTAGAGGATGAAACAAGATCTTGTCCTGTTAGTCTTTGTTTCATTGACCTGTGTTAAATTGTTTCTGATGTTTTCCTTTTACAGGTTTGTGAGGTTTGTTAGTACACCAGAAGTTCTTGAAAGATTTGTGACAGTGGAGAGGGAAATTGAGCAGATCGAGAATTCAATTCAATCCTACGAAGCGAACGCTGCCGGGACTACAGACGCAGACGGTATGTTTATGTTCGGTCCAATGTTTGATTCCTGTTGTCTAAAAGTTGTATGATTTGATCCTATCTGGAATTGACATGAACTGATTCAATTGTTTCAGGGAATTTACAAAAGTCGTATACTTCATCTAAGGTTTGTTTTCCATCCTTCTCTATTTTACATTGTTTTGTTTCCGTTGGTAGCTCACATCTTAATCCCAGAATTGTATCATGTTGCTGCATATAGTCCAAAAGTGAACTCGATGGAAACGGGGATGCTGTTCCGGAAGAAACTTCCAAGTAAATTACTTGTTCCTGCAGTTAGGCACATTAGCTTGATTCCTTTTTAAAATGCATTCGTTGTTCACCCCGTGGATCGATATGCAGGGTTCGTCTTCAACGAGTTTTGGAGACTAGGAAGAAAGTACTTTGCAAAGAGCAAGCAATGGCTTATGCTCGTGCTTTGGTTGCCGGATACGAAGCTGATAATATAGATGATCTCATCTCTTTTGCTGACACTTTCGGTGCTTCTCGTTTAAGGTATAGATGACCATTGTCATGATCCAAACGATTTTCATCGGTATATGGTTGTCGATTGCTCATTTTTTTTTCTTTTACCTGTCAGGGAAGCTTGCATAAATTTCATGGACTTGTGCAAGAGAAAGAATGAGGATAGGCTTTGGATGGCTGAATTAGCCGCAATGCAAGCTTCTAGACCAGACTTATCTTACCTTGGAACATCCGGGATCGTACTTGCCGGGGAAGAAAATGATCCTAGTCAAAATCTTACTATAAATTTGCCGACCTTGAAGCAAGCTGGTTCTGCTGATGCTTCAGAGGTTGGGAGTGGAGATATCAACCCTGGTAAAGATTATTTTTCCTATAATTGCTTGTTTCGACTTGTTAATTCCCAAACTACTGCTTGATGTTTCGAAATCTTTTAACATGTTCTATAGATGGTAGCTTGGCATCCATGGATGGGAGGTCTCAAGTACAAATGCCATGGCCACCCCATTTTCCTCAGTACATGCAAGGTTTTCCGGGTTCCGGATTTCAACAAATGCCTCCATATCAAGGGTACATGTACCCTGGTATGCCTGGCGCCACCCCGTATTATCCGGGAAATATGCATTGGCCTCCGAATGTAGAGGATTCTAGTGTTGCTCGTGGCTGGGAACCAGATGATCATAGAAGTTACAAATCAGGTTCTAGGAGCAAGAAAAAATCTTCAAAAGCTAAGGGAAATGATTCCACCGAGTCTAGTGATTCCAGCTCTGAGAGTGAGCCAGAAAAGGAAGTGCATAAGAAAAAGCACGGAAAGAAGTCATCGTCGAGAAAGGTGGTCATCCGTAACATTAATTACATTTCTTCGAAGAGGAATGGGGATAACGACAGCGACTCCGAAGAGAATTCCGATGAAGATGAGTTCATTGATGGAGATTCTCTCAAACACCAAGTGGAGGAGGCTGTTGGATCATTGGGGAAACAACATAAGTCTACCTCGCGTCATAGTAAGAAACGTGACGGAAGCAAGCATCGAAACACTCTATCGTACGAGGAAGATGAATCGGGAACTAAAATTTCAGAGGGAGAAAAACGGAGCGATCCGTGGGGCGCTTTCCAGAACCTGCTCTTGCAGGACAGGGATTTGGATTCTTCTGAAATAGATAAACAGCCTGCAAGGTCCCAAGAGGAATATTTTGCAAGCAAGGGGAATGAGGGAGTATCAAAACAGAAAACAATCACGAGTGACCCCTTTCTGGCCTCACAGATTGGTAGGGATCATGAAGGTGAAACTCGAGGTGGAAATTTCGTAACTAATGAACTCGGTGGCTCGGTTGTTAAGAGAAGAGAGAGCACAAATGATGAGTTGCTTATGTTGAAAGGCAATGGTTCTGAAATCAGTTCCCGAGCTAATATCTCCGATTATGCTGCAGAATCTACATTGGCCAAAAGTCGCGGAGAAGGAGAATGGTTTATAAACAAAGAAATGGATAAAACAAATCAGGATGAGATGATGGGTCTCAAAATGTTTGATGGGGAAAATGGTTCTTCATTTGCCAGTGAAAGCAAGAAAGATGTTTTTGTCGATGACTCTTTCATGATTCAAGGTCCATCAGTGGGAGAATATCAATCTGATTCTAGGATCGGTATAGGCATGGTTCCTGAGATCGAAGTTTCTCAACACGAACAGGTCAATTCGGATAATGTACAGAAGGCTGATTCAATTTCGTATGAACCGGATGACCTTTACATGATGATCGGGCGTGATGCAGCTGAAGAGAATGCCATGACATCTTGGACTCCAGAGATTGACTATGAAATGAATGCATTATCTGCTGAAGGGACAGGAAGGCATGCTGATACCGAAACAACCTGTGCCGATGACAAGGGTCCTAATGCTAAAAACCTGGGGAAACTTCCGAATAAAGAAGTTCGTTCTAGAGTTTCAAATGGACCTCTTGCCAAGAGCAAACCTGACTTAGCATCAAAGAGCAGGAAACCAGCAGCTGGAAGCAAAACCGCAATACGAAGAACTAAGTCCGATCAGGTATTTACCAACAATTAGGTTCGACTCTGTTAACCAAATGAGACAAAAGTAGACTGCAATGCTCCTATGTATCTAAGAGTGTTAATGCAAACTAGAATATACCATATCTATTTCATGTTGTTTGAAATACCATTGACTGAACCACAACATTTCTCTCGATTCCTTAGGACATACCAAAATTTCCAATTCTCGTGGTGTTTGTGGTTCATGTATGGTTTAAGATGCTGATCTGTTTATGATTTATTGTCCTTGTTTTTCTAATTTGATGTAGGAAGAGGAAAATAGAAAGAAAATGGAGGAGTTACGGATCCAGCGCCAGAAGAGAATAGCTGAGAGGAGTGCTGGTGGTGGTACTAATCCGTTTACTTCCCGGAAGAGCTCTACAGAAAATAAAACTTCAACAGCTTTGACAAAGAAGAGCCAACCCTCGACTCAGGAGACTAAGAAAGCACCAAAGCCACTCCTTAGGAGTTCCACCATAGAACGCCTCGCAACTGCTCGGAATACTTCAAAGGTCGCACCGGCTGAATCGAAATCTAGCCAGACTAAAATGTCGACATCGAAGGAAAATAGTTCTTCAACTGCTCAGAAGGCGGCTCAAGCTAAGGATAAGACATCAACCACAAACAAAGTCAAAGTTTCAGATACAAAAAGGGGAACAAACAAAGTACATCCGAATGCCTCTAATGAACAAGGGAAAAAGGACTCCAAAGAGGTCACAGTAGCATTACCAATGGAACCAGCAGCACCCGAAGCAACTCAACCTACAGACATCATCGATGACTTCAAGGACATTCAAGAGCTGCAGACTACTCCAATAGAAAAAATTGAAGGAAACACAACTTCAAAACAAAACCCATTGGAGAACCGAATCTCGAATGAAAATATGGTTGCCGAAGATAAGCCGCAAACAGGTCATGTGAAAGGTGGAAATATGCTTACAGAGGATAAGCCAATGCAAACAGATAACGTAAAAGGTGATGAAGAATTCATTAAGGCATCTAAAGTTGTTTCTGAAGACAACATAGCACCAGAAGGACTCGGTAAAGATATTCCCGAGACAACGGTTCATCCTGTGCCTCTAGTGCCTGTCAAGTCCGTTCGGTTTTCGACTGTAAACATCGAAGGGATCGATGCAACAAATCAGCCTCGTACGGTCTCTGAAATAGAGATCTCAACTCCACCTCCCAATGATGGAATGGACAAGGAATCAATGAATACCAGGAAGAAATGGAACAATGATGAAAGCTCTCCTAAAGCAGCCAAAGGGCTTAGAAAGCTTCTTTTCTTTGGAAGAAAAAGCAAAAACTATTATACAGCTTAGTGTGTGTGTGCTTGCCATTCCATAATACTTCTGGTTTGTTTGTTTTTCGAGTGCTTCGAGAATTCAGGTGGAACATACCAATAAGGCTTTTGATGTTGCTTCCATTCAAGGATTCAAGAAAAAGAAGAAAAAAGAGAGATTCATAGTGTAATTTATCTTTGTTTGATATATCATGTTGTTAAGGACTAGAACACATTCTTTTTATTTGATTGTATGTCTGTAATTTGCATCTGTATTAATACACTGTTGTGTCTTTGTTTTCTGAATCATTTGTAGTTTCCTATTGCAGAGCTAAAAGAAATAAATTTCCTTCAATTATGTGTTGTTGTTGTTTTCACATGAAAAACCTGCAATTCTTCCAAGTTGTGGACTAAAAAAGATACTACGAGTTAGTCCTTGTAGTATACTTTAGTCACAAATTTAATCTTTACAGTCTAATATTATCAGTATTAGTCCCAAGTACATCGAATTTTAAAATCTCAGTCTGATCTAAACAGAACATGAACAAAACGATTAAATTGCAGGCAATAAACATAATCAAATTAGAAAATGTGAACCATATCTCGAACTTATGCATAATACAAAATTTAATAGCATAAACCAATTTGGTTAAAGATCGAAATTTTAAATTTTATACAAGATTTAAACTTTTTTATTTAAATAGTCTAAATGTGATTATAAGTTAACAATTATTCACGTATTTTTAACTCTTTGACAACAAATACATCTTACAAATAAAACAATTAAACCTGAATCTCTTAAGACGAATTCATCCGTTTTATTAAATTTTTTGCTTGAAATTTGGGTGTGTAATATAAGTTATGAATGCTTGTTCCTTGAGCTACAAATAATTGTACTCTTCCTTATTTGGGATTCCAAAAAGGCTGTTAATCATGGCGGGTGTTTATTCCCTTTCATTGAAAGTACTCTTCCAACTTACTTTCTAAACAAGCATCTACCAGCTTCAACGACCTTGTACCTTGAGCTTTGAACTGTGTTGTACGCTAACTTCCCAACATGTCCAATTTACCCTTTTAACTAACTTCTCCAATGGAGAGAAAGCCTTGCTTCAAGGCACTTGTACAACATTTTGCTTCTACAAGTTGACTTGAATTCAATGTTGTTTAAATTCGAATCACCAATATCTAAATCGATTTAATTTTATATACTTAAACCGATATTTCCGATCCGTTCCGATTCGAGTTTATGATTATACAATATTTCAACATATTTTATGATGCGAAAACAGTTGCTTTAAAAATAATTTCAAAAGGTTGAAAACTGAAAACCCCATTTTCAAGCTAATGGTGAGGTGTCATTTTCTTCTGAAAATGAAATTTATAAAAAGGAAAAAGAAATTATATGATTTAAAAGAATTTATTCCATTTTAATCATTTGGGTTGCTTCTTCATTACTGGTAGTGATTTTTTTTTGTATATTTAGACCAAACCAAAGAGAAAACAGAGAAGGTAAAAGAAAGAGAGGAGCTAGATCTTGTTGGATTATTGAAGCTAGCAAGCTAGCTCCACGTTATCAATGGCTTCTAAGCTTCTTTTGATTGCTGTCTTTGTTCTCGATCTCATTGCTTTTGGTTTAGCTGTTGCAGCTGAGCAGAGAAGGAGTACTGTAAGCAATACCTTTGTTTATTCATTTTCTTAGTTTATTGAAAGTTTGCTACTTTATTGCTGGAAAATGAAAGAAAGATGATTTTTTGGTTGAAAAATACTAGTAAATGCTGATTTAGCTTTCTGGGAGTTTAGTTTTGTGTATGAAACTGTTGCTTTTGAAGGAAAGGAATTGCCTTGATCCTGGTCTTGATTCATATATACATGTATATATAGTTACAATTCTCAATTGTGTATAAACTTACCAGATCTAAGCTGAATTGACATGAAAATGGTAGATCTCAGTGTTTGTTTGTTCTCTTCAACATTGCTTCAAATTTACAGAGATTTGGGGATTGGGAAGTTGTGGATCTGGTGCTATCCAGACAAGACATGAACATTACTGTTGTGTGTTTGTATCTTTGTGCAGGCCAAGATTGCCCAGGACACTGAAGTTAATTATAACTACTGTGTCTATGATTCAGACATAGCAACAGGCTATGGTGTTGGTGCATTTTTGTTTCTCATGGTTAGCCAGGCCCTTATAATGGCTGCAAGTCGATGCTTCTGCTGCGGAAAGGGATTAAACCCCAGTGGTTCAAGGGCTTGGGCAGTGATCCTTTTCATTGTTTGCTGGTATGTCACAGTTTTATCAAAAAATTTAACTAACATCATATTCCAATTTGTAAATGTTTGTTGTTTCATTGATTCTTCTTGGAATTGAGTATCACAGGTTGTTTTTCCTGGTTGCGGAGATATGCTTGCTGGCCGCATCGGTGACAAACGCGTACCACACCAAATACCGGACCATTTTCAGCGAGCAGCCTCCTTCTTGTGAAACTGTGAGGAAAGGAGCTTTCGCTGCAGGGGCGGCTTTCATCTTCTTAAATGCCATTGTCAACAAGTTCTACTACATTTGCTATTCGAGTGCTAGGGACAAAAGCTTCCAGCCTTACGGCGGAGAGGCCGGTGTCGGTATGGGAACCTACAAATAAACAAGGCTGCAAAATTTGTGTTTATATACCTTATTGCAGTAGATGTAGATACATGGACTAAATTGTCTGGTTTTCGAGTTGCATGTTCATGTGCTAAGGGTTCGGCGTAGGCGACAGATTATACTTCTGTATCAGATTCATTGCACTTGTTTTATTTGCTTTTTGTCCGCTGTTCTGAAGTTGAAGTTTCTTGTATACATATCAATAACGAAAAAGATTGGTGTTGGTGTTCCAATTCGACATTCCATGTCAGTTATGTATTTCTCAAACCACTTGCATTATCTTCAAGGGAGTTACTATTTACTAAACAACTGAACAAAGGAACATAGTTTCTGTTGACATTGGAATAACTGTCTGAAAACTTGATTACTAGGAAGCCTGGTGTTCCCGGTTGTATCTCGAATTCGAGCTGCACTATACTTCGAGCAGATGTTAAACTAACAATGTCCACTTTTACGATGAATCTGACTTACAAAAGTTTAAGTCCATTGTTAAAATTTTCAACTTCTAACAATTAGTGTTTAAGTCCTAAACACCTGTTTAGGACAAGAAGGAATATGTTGAAAGCAACTTAAATTTCATAAGCAGGGAACCTTGCCTGAGATGGTTCAACCATGTCCAGAAAGAGACATGACATTCCTCCGATACCCTCAAAGAGTGAATACGGGCGATCGCCTCCATGCATCTTTCCTTCTGATATAAGTTTCTCTGCTCTATCGGACAAGAAGGAAGCAAATGCTTTGGCCCTATATAAGTATTCTGCATTGCCAGTTAGTCGATAGAGTGAGAGGAACACGTATGCGTTCCCGCTTATGCCATGACATATTCCGACTCGCTTAAGCAGACCACGCTTCCAAACTACCTCTCCAGCATCCAATGCCGCTTGTAGAAAGTCCTTGTCCCCAAAAACCTGTTGATTTACAACATTGTACAAAAAACGAGTCCGGAGATGCTGCAAATCTTTTCCAAAACAATTTGCAAGCGAAACAAAGTAGTGTGACAAGGAGTACCTCGGCTGCTTTTACGAGGGTAAGTGTGAATCCAGGAGCACCATGACACCAATGTACGAGACGGTCGGATTCACTTCCCTCACTTGAGGGGTAATTCCCACTAGGGAACCGGTTTTTGATCATGTAGCGAAGTGTACCCTTAACATCCTCCACCTCATCTGGTTTCAATTCCATGTCCATCAAAACATGCATAATTCCTGCCAGTCCATGTGCAGCTCCCCAGTACTTCTTTCCATGCCATTCATACATCAATGGACATCTTCCCTTGCCCGCCAGTCGGTTACCCGACTTAATAATTTCATCCACAACTGCTCGCTATGCAATTTCCAAGTTCAAACGGAAATAAATACAATTGATAATGTTTTATTCTCTTAACCAAAAGAATGAACAGGCCCACAAATAAATACAAACTGAGAGAACTAAAAACATGTCTTACCATGTGGTCAGTGGATATGGTGTCTTTGCCAATATGCTTATTCAAGAATGAACAGGCCCACAAATACCCTGCTCTCCCGTATAATAATTCATTTGGCAAGTCACTAGGTAATCTGATCTGCTCTCAGAGAGAAAACAATATCAAAAAATAAAAGGCAAGCAATATAAACCCACAGGAGCAGTGAATGGTGAAAAAGAACATGGAGATTAAAGTCAAAATATAAAAAGTAACAACGAACCACCTCTTTGAACTTTGCCAAGTAGCGATCTTGTAAACTCGTATCACCGGAATGCTTTGCAACAACAGCACCAAGGGCATAAACACCAGCCCGTCCGCAAATGAATGTCACACGCCTACATAAATTCAGTTGCATCAGGTACGAGGCAAGACCAAGTTCAAATACTCACTCCCAATGTAATCTTGTATACACCATAACAATCCTTGTTGAGCTAATTCACGTGCTTTGTCAATTTGGAGTAGAAAAAAGAAAACCATTCGAGTTACTTTCTCTTTAAGTAGACATCAATTCGATTCCAACATTTCGATTGTTTTAGCACTAGACTGTCATTACGAACAACACAAGCATTGAAGAACTAAAAACCATGTCTAGCAACACCAGGAAGACTTGCAGCAACACAACCCCGTTCATGTAACAAAAACTATCAATTCTAATGGCATTTAATCAGAAACCACACCAACTCAACTAGTTCTAACAAAAAATGGTAATTCATATGAAAATGCAACTTTGGTTGAGATTAAAGAAAGAGAGATTACCCAGAACCTTTAGAAGCAGAATCACAAGCTTTAACAACACTAGAGCATAATTTAAGATCATTCTCATTCTTGGTAACTTGGTATGCTTTAAAGACCAAATAAGCTGTCCCAAGAGCTCCAGTGTACACAGTATAATCTTGCACTCTCTTTCCACTCAAACCCCATGTCTCTCTCACCACCTGAGTCCAAACCAAACAATTTACACTATTTTACAAAATCTCTACAAACCCACAACACAAAACCCAAAGTGAAAAATACAGTAAAGGTAACAGCTTTATCTCTATATGCATAATCCTACTAATTCCATGCATGAAACGAACTAAAAATGAAAATTGAATAACCCAAAAACAGAGTTTTGAGAGATTACGGTTTCTTTGAGTGCCAAAGCAGCGGTTTTGAGCTGATCAGAGAGTGTTTTGTAAGGTAAAGATAGGAGTTTGGTTAGTGAGTCGGTGGAAGTGGCTCCGGAGACTGTTGATTCCGCCACAAGATTAGGCATTTCATTTGGGAAGAAACGATCGGCCATTTCCTTTTTTTTTTCTCTTGCAAGCTTTTCTTTCTGAATAAAACAAATTCCAGTGAATTCCCAGGAATACAAGAGGAAGAACAACAAGATAGAACCTTTCAGATTAAAAATCCACCTCATTCATCACATAAAAAATGGGTAAAAATGTTCCATTGCTTTTGTTTCTCATATCTCTGAAAAAGAATATTTAAAGGGTAATCTACAAGACAAATCCCTTTCGTTGAAGATATATTTCATTTTAATCACTCATTTAAAAATAAATAATAATCATATTGTTTATCGTTTTCATCATTAGACCGTTAATCTTCATTAAAAATATTAATTTTAATTTAAAATTTAAAAAATTATTATTTCACCTTTTTCTAATAAATTACTAATATTTTAATGACTGATATTGATTATTATTTTTATTTTACAAATAATTTATCAAATATTCCATTCATTTACAGTCAAATAAAAAAAATAAAATACTATAAAAACTTAAAAGACGTGAGTCAAACCTCTCCTCTACTTATCTCAATTACCACCGATAAAACCCCAACAATCAAATCCCCTAACTTTATTCAATTACACATTTAAATATGTTTCAAGTCAATTATTGTCTATTATTAATTAAATTTTTTTCAAGATTGTATTCTAATTAAGATCATACTTACTAGAAGGAAAATATAATCGCTAAACAAATAAACCATTGATTTGAATAATGATTTCAAACTTACTAGAAGGCAAACTATAGGATAAGGTATTGGCTTTGCTACATATTCAATCGGTGGGTTGATCGGATACAATAAAAACGATAATAGAAATTTTTAAAAAAAATTAAATTAAATATTTATAAAATTTATAAATATATAATTATGTATATATAATAATAATATAAAATGTAAAAATGTAAAAAGAATAAAGTATCTTATGTATATATATTTAGTTTTTGTTATTTATAATGTAGTAATAATTTTGTTTTAGGGTAATTTATTTTTTGGAAATAACTTATATTTGTAACTGACTATAAATTAAGAATTTTATCTTAATAAATTATATAAGATTTTAAAATCTTTAAAACGCTCACGTCTTTAATGAAATCAAAGCTTAACGATTGATTTCCATCTTCCCACTTCATAATTGTGATTTAATTATACTTCCATTTGATTAAGTCAATGGAAAATCTAAGTTTTCTTTGTCATTAGGTGAGTAATTAGTCAAGGTATAAAAAATAAAAATCTTATGTCTCTTAATCGTGTCTCTTTCTATGTCTCTTATTAAAATATTTTAAAAAATTAAATTCTAAATCTTAACTTTAATTTTTTACGTTCTAAACCCTAAACTTTATCCTTAAAAATATATTATATTCTTAATTTTTTAACCCTAACCACATCCCTTAATCTTGAAAAAAAACTAAATTCATTAATTTAAAATGAAAATACTAATAAAAACCCTAACCACGTCCAGATATTTGTATTTGTGATGGCAGGAAACTGTGAAGATCATTAATTTAGTACAATTTTCACATCGTTTAATGAGTCAACCAACTCCCTACAAGGAGAACTTAGTCTACTCTACCATTAATTGTAGAACGAAGTGGTTCATAAATTTAAGTTACATTTTGAAGAGAAAAAAGAACAAATCAAAGTCGGTTTTCATAAACTTTGTTTTAAAAGCAGTCTGTCATTGTAGCAGCCATGAATTATTTGGCAAAGACTTGTTCCACTTGAAACACGATCTTGTTGAAAGTTGCAGGGCGTCATTAAATGCTGTCATCAACTACATCAACTTGTCTATTTCACCGTCATCTCAAAATTTCTATATAAACTTTCTCAATTTCCCCATTGGATATCATTCTACAGACGACGGAGTTGGAAACTAAGTAAAACACAGGTTGCAAAAGGCTAACAAAAGTTCATCAGAAAAAAACCAGATTTTGCAGAAATGTTGAAGCAAGTTTCCCTCATTTGCTTTCTCGTTTTCTCTTGTTACATGAGGGTTGAGTCCCAGGATTTGAAGCATCTCACCAATGAGCTTGAAGTGAATGTGGCAGCAAATAGGGTTTGGGAGCTGTACAGGCACCTTGGGATTTCAAGACTCACTGCTCAAAACCTCCAGAATGTGATCCAAAACGTTCAAGTTTTGGAAGGTGATGGGGGTGTTGGGACAAAGCTCAAACTCACTTTTGTTCCAGGTATTTGCATGTTTTAGAAACCCGGTTCTGTACTGTTCTAACACCTGAAATTTAACCTACAATCAGCTATTCTAAACCCATTTTTGTTTATCAACTGAACCAGGGAATTCAAGCTATACTGAAAGGTTCGTTGAGGTTGATGATGAAAAGATGGTGAAAGTGGCAAAGGGCTTGGAAGGAGGATGTTTAGCCATTGGCTGCTCGGTTCAGATTGTTCGACTTGAAATTATTGAGAAAACCAGTGGTTCATGCATTATTAGATCAGATATTGGTTATGCTGTGAAGGAAGAGTTTGAAGCTACTGATCCAAAGCCTAATATTCAGCTCTTAGCAGTTGCTGCACAGATTGCTAAAAGATATCTGGAAAGCTCAGAAACATCTGCATCAGTTTTGATTTAACAGATTGATGGGGATGGAGGGTGGAATTTTTCATTGCTTATATTTTAATATTCTTGTGTTAGAAAAAATTTTCCCTCACCTTTGTATAATTTCAGATATATACTGAAAATAAGAATTTTATGACTTTTACGTGGAAAAATTCTCAGATCATGAGTTGGAAAATTCTGACAAATTTTGACACCATCATATTTTACTGTACATTTAAAGAGAAATTGAGAAAGAAAGAAAGAAGCAAGATAGAGAGAGGTTGACGACAATAGAGAGGAGAGAACAAAAATTTTCTGTCCCTAATTATAAGATGATTAAATTTTTATGTTATATTTTTAAAAAATATTTAAAAATTAAATTTTAAATTTTGATCTTAATTTTATATATTAAACTTTAAACCATATTTTTAATGATCTTAATTCTAATCATGATGTTTAATTTTAAAGTTTGAATTCACTATTTTAAAATAAAAAATAAAAAATCAAGATTTCTAATCTGTTAGCGGAAGCTTTATCCTCTAAATTTTAAACTTATAATTTACTTTTACATTTTGAAAATTTCTAATTGACATTTTTGAAAATTTCTAATTGACCATTTCAAAAACTTTAAACATTTTTATTACGTTTTAACATTTTTTGAATATTTTTATTTAAGTATCCTCCTTAAATTTTTTAAACTTTTCTGAAATTATTATACTTATATTTTAGAAAAAATAATTAGAACTTAAATTTTTTTAAAAATTTTAATTTAAATATTACAAAAAGTTCAAATAATTTTTCTTAAATTTTATTATCACAATCCGCTTTTATTATAATTCTCATTCCATCAAACACAAGACATTAAAATCGTTATTCAAAATGTAAAAGAAAAAATATAATCTAAGGTCAGATCTTCTGACATTTTCGAAATAGTCCTCTAAGAATAGAATATCAATCGATGAATGAATTTTTAGAATTAAATATCAATTATTTAAAATAACACTTGATAAAATTAAATATGAATTATTTAGAATTGTTATCGATAAATTCTCGTTTCGTATCATTTCGTATCATTAAAAAACGCAGTTTGTTTTCATTTGTCACAGCTAAACAGTTGTATTGAAATGTGTGATTCATCCGTCAAAAGACCCAACTCATGATCCCTCCATGAAACCCCAGAACACAAATCTTGTTCAATGTAATGATTACGTCTCGTCTTAATTTGGGGAGGGTGTTGGTTCATGAATTTAAGGGACCGCTTGGAGGGAGGATGTTTAGCCATTGGTTGCTCGGTTCAAATTGTACGACAGTAGTCAGAAAACAAATGATTCATGCATTAGTAAATCGGACATTGCTTATGCCGTGAAGAAACAGGTTGAAGCTAATGATCCAAGCCTAACATTCAACTCTTAGCTGCTGCACAAATTGCTAAAAGGTTTCTGGAAAGTTCAAAAAATGATGATTAAGATTAGTATCAGACAGATCTATGGAGATGGAGGGTTGAATTTTCATTGTTTATTTTCTTGTTCTAGAAAAAAAATTGCCCTTGAACTTTACATAAATTGAAAAACATACTGAAATAAAAGTTCTAAGTTTTCAACATATAAATATATAAGTATAATGGCTCCCAAAATCACTGAAACGAGTCCGGAGGAAAGAAAATACAGCAAAAACGGTAGGGATTCTTTCTGTTTGTTCCTTTGTTTTTAGTTCAAGAACATAAAATCATTATCCAGAACCGTAAAAACGACCATCGGAAAGTTAACCCGGGATGCAATAAGAAAGCCATATGGACAAATGAAGGAAGAAGAGTATTCCTCAAAAGAAAAATGATGTAATCAGTAAACAAACAGGTTCTCGAGAAAACCTATCAGTTGAATCACTGAAATGCAATTACAATCCTTCCTATTATTGAGGTGAAACTAAGATTTTCCATAAAAAGATGCAGAACTGTTAAGTGTCTCTAAAAAAACTTATCTGCTTGAAGCAGAAGGCTTCGGTGCGATACCAACGTATGTTGAAGAACTCAACATTCTACGATGGACGAGAAAAGGTTAGCCAAAAGCCAGCCTTTGCATTGTCGCCAGCAAATTTCTTCAGTATGTAGCAGTAATTAAGCTGGCAAAAATACCATGTCAAAACATGAACAACTAAAATCCAGAAAGAGTTGGCTAAAGGAAATGTGTACATTTTGGATTTTAAGCCATTCATTTTCTCTCCATCCAATTCAATGCTGGTTAGTTGAAAAGTTTTAAATAAAGGGAGAAAGGAAATAACCTCCATGCGAAATACACTAGTAGGGATGACAATGCCGACTCCAGCTGAACTTTTAAATGAGTCTATGAACTTCTGAACAGAGAAACTTTGGATATCATTCTCTGTTAAGTTAGCAACATTTCCAGCATGTGCAAAGACGTGGGCATGGATTCCCCTTTCTCGAAGCCACCTAGATGGAAGATCAAAAGAAAGGTCTGCTACAGCAGAAACGGTGAAGTTTCCTCCAATAGCATTCTCAGCATTCATTTGTCCTGTAGGCTCATTGGGACCAAATGCCCTTGTCTTAAATCCCCATAACGCTTTTGGCCCTCCTAAAGCACAAACCGGAGATAGATTGCCACCTAAGAAGAATCTTTCTGGTAGGGATGTTGTCCTGTTCAAGAACCCACTCCCCCAAGGAAAAAGAACACCACTAGAAATCCCAAAATTAAGCGCTGCATGATAAAATCCAAGAGGAATAGCAAAGCGAAGATCGAACTCCTGTTAGAAAATCAGGTGAATGGTACAAGTATATTGGCAGCAAAAAAAGTACAATAGCTAGCAGCAAGTGCTTATAACAACAATTATGATCGGATAAAAAGCTATACAATAAATAGAAACCAAGTATGATCATGAAAAGCAGTGGTAAATTCAAACGGCTATGTATATTCGTACACAAAATTCAGAATTTCAGATACTAGAACCCTGAAAGGTATGCTAAGTCTAGACAGAAGCTTTTATGCCAGTAATCAAATGGAAAAGCCAATATTCCAAATCAATACAAACAACATAAGATTTCTATTATATCTGGAAGTCAAATTGCAGTATGAACGTTCACACCTCTACTATAAGCTTTCTGGCCAATGGCTACTGCACTAGGTTTAAAATATACTGTCCATTCATGCTCATACAAAGAATATAAGATGATTCCTAACACTCTTTTGTCTACTTTTCATGAAAACATAGCATGCAAAAGCTATTCTGCATCAAAGTCCAAACTGATAACAATATGACAAAATACATACAACTAAACCTTCAATAAGAAGTCCGTGCTTATTATCAAACCTGGCAAAGGAATCTTAAACTTTGACTATCAGGTGCAAGGCCACTGATATGAGTTTTAGCAACAAATGCAAATCCTTGAGTTGGCCTCACAGGAGAATTTCGCTTGTCAATTTTTAGTGTATACTTAAGAGATGAAAGATAATCATGTCCAAGCTGCATCCTTATGGACGAGGACGATGTTTGAGATGGATCTACTAAGTTACGCCAAGCAAGGTGGTACTCCAAGTTCTGATATCTATTTGAATACAAGCCAAGAGAAAGTCCAACGGCTCGCTCTTTGTAAGAAGAAAAGTTTAGCAGATCTTGGGTCAACATGTATGCACGAACAGTCACAGGAGCTACCAATGTTCTCAATCTGGGGAAATATACACCAGCACTTACCTCCGCTGCACGGTCAAAACCATATGAAATTAAACCATCCCATAGATCCCCAAACCCTAACAAATTCTTGTACTTGATTGATCCTTCCACTGAAGAAGATTTAGCCTACAAAAACATCATACAATTATAATTCAACAAAACTGAAATACAGCAATATATACATATTCAGTAGCATATGATTCTCTTTTTCGCAAACTTGTACAAATAAACTAGCTAAGTATTCCCAAACTATAGTTTTAACAAAGGAAGGATTTTAATCAGATGACTAAACCAGAATTCAGAACCAATCAACTTAATACATCTCAACACAAACTCAGAAGATCTAAATTTGGCATTTCCATCCCATTCAAAGTGCAATGGCAAGAATTTTTCTGAGGAAATAAATAATTTTAATAAATTTATACCTTTTGGTATCTAAGATAAATCTAGTCACCTAAATTTATTCACAATAACTCGATTACCAATTAAAACAAAAGCCTTGATTTTTTGTAAAGAAAATATACCTCAGCTTTCGTATAAGCTCCAATCTCTCCCGATATCCGATTCCTCGCTTCCTCAACCTCAATAATTACATTGGCGCTTCCGGGAATCTCAGGCGGACCTGAATCGAGCGTTATGGTGATCGAATCAAAGAGTCCGAGCGATTTCAGCCGTGAATTCACGGCGTTCGATGCTCGCAACAGGTCCTGCATCGTGGTGGCTTTCTTCAAATCCTCTGACGCCTCGGCTCCGATTATGTAGCCTTTGGTCTTCGTGTTCCCTTTGACGATCACGTCGTGGACGTGGATCGGAACGGGGGCGGTCAACATACGCCGGACAAGTGTGTCCATTTTCAGCTTCACCGAGCTGGGCGTAGCGGGTCCGAACAAGACGTCGTTTTCTTCATCATCATCATCGTCATCTTCGTCGTCGTCATCATCATCAAAGATGTCATCTTCATCGTTATCGTCATCAACACCGTCGAGATCAATGGCAATGCCGTGGTGCAGGGTTTCTGAGTCGGGTTTCGGGCCAGATTCGGGCATTGGTGGAAATTACAAGAGGAGAATAGACAAAGCGAGAGTGAGAATCTGAGGGCAGAAAGCGAGTATTAGTATTACTAATACAGTAATACTGGCCCATTGGCAGTCAAGCTCTTGTTCCTTTTCTTTTTCCTTATCATTTTTCTTAAAAAATGTATTGTAATATACGTGTATTTAGAAATTAGTACATTTTCATAGTTTTTTTTTAATAAATAGCTTGGTTAAATATAATTTTTGAATAATATTTATTTAAATTGAATTTAAATAAAATATTTTTTTTCTTTTAAGTAGAATAATAATCTTCAACTATAATTATTTGCTCATTATTAACGATCTCAAAGAAATCAAACAAACACCAAAAACACAAACATAGATTAAAAAAAAGTTAACAAAAGTAAAAACCAAAGAACCCTCTAGTGTTTGTTTAAGGTTTGTAAGAACAACATATCCCAGGCATAACATTTTATGCTCTAATTTTCATATATTTAATGGGACCCCCAGTGAGTCCAATTAGTTTCACTGCCCACTCGTGGAATGCTGTTCACTCTGGAGTAAACATCCACCTTGAAATTAGAACCACAAATCACTCCTTCACTGTCCACTCTCGGCATTGCCCTGATCTTGTTCATTGGATGCTCAAAGCTCATCAGCCCACCTTCACTATGAAAAATGAAACCTGAAACATTTTCATTGAATCAGATTCTGAACAACAAAGTGAGTAATTAGTGATTGAAATGAAAGTATTTCAAGTTTCAGGTACCTTTTGGGAATGGAGCAAAGGATTTGGCACACCCTTCTTTGATGACATCCAAATCATCTGATATCACTACAGATCCATCACCTGCAATTCCCCAGTACAGCTTAACTCCACCATCAGAGCCCTGCAGGAAAGAAAAAATCAAAACTTGATCTTTTTTAAGGATACCCTTTGGTTCAAATGTTCAAGATTTCAACTTGGGGGTATGTTTTTTTACCAGTGCAGCAAACACAGTTCCAGTTTTGCTGTCGTAGATAACAAAGGCAAAGCTTCCATCAAGATCCTTGACAACCTGATCTGCAGGGTAAGGACCCCTATCTCTCATGGTCCTGTATGCTTCAATCACAAACATGGCCTCGTTGCTCCCTTTTGAGAGCCCGTATTGTCTGTTCAACATGAACAGGTTGTTCAAGCTCCCTAGGAAGAGACAATATATGTCATCAAACCCAGAAAACAACCTGCATAAAACAAGTGTTAAGGTTCTGACCTTTTCATAATTACCACCTATTTTCTTCCCAACCAAACACTTTGTTACCTCTGACTGACTGACGACTGAGTTTCATGGTGGACATAGGCCAAGACGGCGGCGTTGCCGAAGCTCATGGAAAAAGTGTTGTTTGGGTGATGTGCAAGGAAATCATCCAGGGTTTCTTGGGGTTGTTTAGGCTTCTTTGAAGATTTGTGGGAAGCTGGACTGTTCAGCTCCTCTGGTGGATTGGCAAATGCCTTGTGGAAAATAGCCAACATTTTTCTTTTCTTTTCTTTTTTTCAACAAGAATCTGATGGAAAATACTTAAATAAATATATGTAAGATGCAATGAAATGGAACTGGGGATGGATTAAATCACTATTTATATGATTCCTTCATGTTGATGGTGGGGACAAGAAAGAAAAGGATAAGGATACTCAAACCCCAATGACCAATGTAATCTTTATCTTCTGATGAGTATTTTTTTGGTATGCGTTAAAAAATATTGATATTCATTTTATAAATATCAATATTTATTTTATTTTATTTTTATAAAATTTTAACTTAAAAGATATTAATATTTAAAAAAAATAAAAAAATTAACAAAATATTTATAAAATAAATATCAATATTGTACGTTAGATTCCCCTTTATTTTAGTTTGTATTTGTTTTCTGACATGACATTTTTTTGTTTGAAAGTCTAAGCTGCTGGTTTCCTTCCTTGTTTTCCATCATTGAGGGGTTCTTTTGTCTTTTTATCCCCTTTGATTAGCCATTAATTTGAATCAGTCATAACAAGATTAAGGATTGCTCTGTCTGAAATTATTGCAAACTACCATGATCAGGCATAAAAAGCTACTCAAAACATTCAAGCAGATATTTTTATTCATTTTCCTAAAGAAAAAATGGTAACTAAATTACCCTTTTTTCGATGAAGATCTGTTTTTTTTAATTATCATTACAATTGTTAATGTGGAAATAATAAAGAGCAAGTTAGGCTATGGTTTGGTATAGGAAGACTTAGTAAAACCTGAAGCAGAAATGTCAGAATCAAATTGCAATTAAAAATAAATAAAAACACATTATTCGTAGTATGTAATCTGTGGATAACCATCAATAGCACACTGCATTTTTAGCATTTTCTATGTCTAATTAATTGTTGGAAGAAAAAAATATATAAATATTATTAATTATATTTTTATTTTTTTAATAATATATATTTTCTAGATAAAATAATTAAACATAAATCTTAATTTTAAAATAAATATTATATTTTTCATTTAAACTAGGATAATGTTTTTTTAATTAAAGGTTTAAGTTTTAGATATATAAAATACCCAACCCTATTGGAAATATTAAATTATAGATTGAAGTGACCTCCCCCATATGACACCTTGTTTTTCCAAACCATGGGCAACTTTGAAATACTAGGAAAGCTTGACCTGCAAGTTGAAATGACATCAGTGGATAATCTTTTTTTGTCTATATTTTATCTCATATAAAGACTATGTGTCTTTGGTCCCATTCGTTATTTGGTTAGGGTTCTAATGATGTTGTGGCATGTTTAAGTGGTCTAATCTAAAAAAACATGGCTATCAATGAGGTCCAAGCGATTAACGAAACGGTGTTGTTTCAGAGGTTACGAATTCAAACATCAGCGATGTCAGTAGAGTGATTGAGCGATCAATTTTAAATATTAAATAGAGATTATATTTTATAACAAATACTACTGTAATCACTATTAGCTTGTTAAAAAATATATATGTTTCTTATAAATTCTTTTTTGTGTTTCACTAAAATGTTAAAGTGGTCCAATTAAAAGCATGGACGTCAATGAGGTCCTCAAAATATATAAGTTAAAAAATATTTTTTATATAAAAGTTATCTCTTTTTTTTCGAGTTCTCTAATCTAAATAATTAAAAAAACAATTATTATTCTTAAAAGTCATAAGTTCAAACGATTATATTCTAAGATAAATACTATTATATTTATTTATTAGCTAATTAAAAAAATTATCTCATTTTTCATTTCATTTTCTTTTCTTTAATTAATAAATTTTCCAGCTCCTCGAAATATGAAAATCTGTTATTTTTTTTTTGCTAGAAAAGAGATCTGATGTAACTGTCAATGTGGGTTCTGCAAAATTCAGGTTCTGTCTTTTTCTTCCTTTAATCATCTCTTTCCTTCTTCCTTTCTGTTCGGGTCTTAAACAGAACTGCAAAAATTGGACATTTAATACAGAAAGTGTGTCAAGAGACTCCAGACACGGAAGAAGCTTTGAATATTTGAGAGACCAAAAACTATCGGAAATATTAAACTCTTGTCTTCAAAGTTTTTGGCTTTCATGGTTGTTCTAATTCTTCGGTGTGCACTGTGCAGTACTCCTTTTCCCGTTTTTTTATCAGACTCAAACAAGCTTGTACCTTGATTCATGCTAAAACTTGGGTTCTTTCCAAAAATCTTGGAAAAGGGGACAATAAAGTTTAAGAGGGTTGAAAGTTTCGAAGATATAAAGATCATAAATTGTTGGTTTTATGTCAATGTGATGTAAGATAAGTTAGTCTAAGATGTGTGTTACATTACTTGTTTTTTAAGGTTTAGAGGGATGTCTTTTTTATTGAGACAGGAAAATTTTGTGTCATATTCTTGAAGAGGAAGATAGTACATTGTTGATTTCTTGTGTTTATAGTAGGCAGTCTTAGTTGTAGTTTAAGAGATATGCCGTATAAGTTTTAGAGAATTTTGAGTGTTTAAAAATGTTGAAAAGTGTGGAGGAGGATGAAGAAATGAGATCAGTGACATCGACGCCAACATGGTCTACTGCTACTGTGTTGACAGTCTTTGTCACAATTTCTTTGATTGTGGAGCGCTCAATTCACCGGTTAACCAACGTGAGGATGGCGCTTTCCGTTTCCGGTTTTCGGTTTCTTTATCTTGTTTGTATGATTATAGCATCTTATGTTTCGTACTTTATTTTTGTTGTTTCAGTGGTTAAAGAAAACGGAGAAAAAACCTCTACTTAAAACTCTGGAAAAGATGAAGGAAGGTATATTTCCTTAAATTTTTGCCTAATGAAACACGTGAAATGATGTTTTCTGATTCTGTTTTTGAGTGCCATACTTGTATTTACCATATCTTCATTGTCTTTTGGACTTGTTTCTTCAGAGTTAATGCTGCTGGGATTCATGTCGCTCATTCTAGTAGCAACATCGAGGGGAATATCCGAAATCTGCATTCCATCAAGGTTCTATACTACTTTCTTCACGCCATGCTCCAGGCCTGAGTTCGATGAAAATGATTCCTCCATGAAGCGTTACCTTGTGGTGGCTTCCGATTTTCACTCTTTTCCTAGAATATTGAGAGACATGAACACCATTACCTGCAAGGAGGCATGCAGCTAATCCATTTCATCTCAGATTCCTGCTATTGCAGCGTTTTCTGCACGATCATCGGTTAAATTATTCTTTTTTCAGCAGGGTCAGGAGCCATTTGTTTCGTATGAAAGTCTCGAGCAATTGCATCGCTTCATATTTGTAATGGCAATCACACATATAGCTTACAGTTGCTTAACAATGTTACTTGCAATTGTGAAGGTTAGTCTTTGGATTGTTATGCATTAACAGTTCAATGTTGCTATTATTTGCTCACTTTTTGATAACTATTTTGGTAGGTTCATAGATGGAGGGCATGGGAGGGGGAAGCTCATATGGACCAACATGGCTTTTTAACTGGTAAGTACAGGACATTTCTACTTGCTGCGTTTACTGCAAGAGTTGATTCATAGATTTGTGTGCTCATTCTACACCACAGAGTTTTTGATAACTATTTTGATTATAGCTTATTTGCTCACTTTTTGATAACTATTTTGATTATAGCTTATTTGCTGCAGCACAAGTTAGAGAGTCGTTAATGCGAAGACAAGCAGCTTTTGTTCTACACCACAGAGCGAACCCCTTGACGAAGAGTAGAGTTATTATCTGGGTGGTAGGTACAGGACATTTCTACTTGCTGCGTTTACTGCAAGAGTTGATTCATAGATTTGTGTGCTCATTCTTTTGGCATTCTTCTCTATTGAAGTTGTAATATTTCTGTAATAGATTCTATTTCGACTTACAGGTATGTTACTTCCGGCAATTCGGGTGGTCAGTCGTTCGTGAAGATTATCTAACTCTTCGCAAGGGGTTCATCATTGTACGTCCTGTTTATAGTCTCGTTCATTGAAGTTTCTTATGAATGTTTATGCCTTTTGTCTTTTGTATTCATGGCAGAATCACGAACTGTCGCCAAATTACGATTTTCACAATTATATGGTTCGTTCTATGGAGGAAGAATTTCAAATGATAGTTGGTATTAGGCAAGTAATGCATTCAAAAAAAGGTTTTCTGATTATTTTCACAGCTAAACCATTCACCTGTTATCTTTCTCTATATCGACCGACTTACAGGGCCATGTATTTCCGTTTTCAGGTGTCGTTTTCGGCTAAAGGTTGAGTTGAATTTAGCATTGCAGATTGCTAACTATCTTTCCATTTAATTCCTGCAGTGCTCCACTTTGGGGATTTGTTGTAGTCTTCATGCTATGTAATGTGGAAGGTATTGTACATTTCAACTCAGCCATTTTATTCCACTAGTTTATAGTGCAGATGACTGTAGGAACGATGGTTCTCATCTCGTCGCCTGAACTGTGTGTCTTCGTATTACAGGATCTAATCTTTATTTCTGGATAGCTATCATTCCCATTACTGTAAGTCTTTCTTCCTTTTCTTTTCCGGTATTAGTTCGGGTTCCTTTTACTGTAAGTTTTAATGGTATGTTTATAACTTCATATGCAGCTTGTTCTTCTTGTGGGAGCGAAGTTGGAGCATGTCATGGCAACGTTGACACTGGAGAGTGCCGGGATAACTGGCTACTGTACCGGAACAAGGTTGAGGCCTCGTGATGAACTTTTCTGGTTCAAGAAGCCAGAATGGTTGTTGTCACTCATCCATTTCATTCTATTCCAGGTTGTTGTCTAAAGCAATGCAGTCAAGTACAAGATTTTTACATTTCAGACTCCGATCACCTGCCATGTTATTACAGCTTCCATTTCGTCGGACTAATGTTCTTGTTTCATTTCTCTGCAGAACTCATTCGAACTGGCCTCATTTTTTTGGTATTGGGTACTTTCTCTTCCCCAACTGGATCAACATCTATTATTAACACTGTTGGACATGATTTTCTGTTATATGACAGAATGAACCATTCTCCATCAATATCCGTTGCTATATTTCCATGTCATCGGTTGAATGCTTCTTGTAATTTCACATTGTAAAAGGCCTTCAAAATAGAACATGAAATATGAACATAAGAATCAAACTCTGATAGTATAGACAAAGGCATGTAGGATCTTGGCATGATAATTACCTTCTGTTGATATCTTTGCAGTGGCAGTTTGGCTACAATTCATGTTTCCTCAGTAACCATACGCTTGTTTTCTTGCGAATTATTATGGGGTATGTTTACGATATTCCTAGTCTCGATTTCGTTGTAAAAATTATTCCGATATCGGTCCTGAAGTTACCATTCATACCTCGTAGGGTTGCTGGGCAGTTTATGTGTAGCTACATCACTCTGCCACTGTATGCTCTGGTCACTCAGGTATTAGAATTGTTTATTGGCATCTCTATTTACTTGAGTCATATTAGTTTTAACATTTACTGGCCACCACGCACACACCGTGCACCGCTCTTGATTATCTGATAAGGAGCATCATAGCCTAGGTTCGAGCTACCTCCGTTTCGATCTGCAGTGATAGTTTTCGGAAGTTGTTTTCCAAGGTTCTATTTGAGTATAGAGCAATTTACCTGTTTCTTTCTAGGCTATGGTACTTGGATTTCCTTCTGGTTATTTACTCTAGTCCTCCATCATACTTTCTTGTATGAAGCAATTGTTTCAATGGACAAAAACATTAACAGTTGATTCTGTGCCTGTAATCTCATTTGCAACTCTCGTTTCAGATGGGAACACGCTTTAAGGCAGCCCTAATTCCGCAAGGGGTAAGGGAGACAATCCATGGTTGGGGTAAGGAGGCAAGGAGAAGAAGCAGAAGCAGAAGGAGAAGAAGAAGGCTTGGGCGTTTCGGCGACGATTCAACTATACAAACAGACACAAGCACAGTATCAACAGTAGACGACGACTATCACCGGTGGAGTGAAATTCATGCTTCCCGTGCTAGTACATCCACCGATATAGAAATGCAACCAGCAGCTAGGGCTACACCCAGACGAACCTTCGGAAATATCTAATGGAACTCCGAGTAGGGTTGCTATACCTCTTCATAGACTGCCTACTACTTTTCCAGCAGCTAGTGAATGTTAGCACTGGTTTAGGCTTTGCAGAACTCTATATTCCTTACAAGGTGGCAATTTTCTTCGCATTACTTCCAGTCCAAGATTCATAGACTTCTTCCGGCCGAAGAAGAACAGATTCATAGGTTCACAGATTGTAACATGTACGTTGTAGCATGGATATGTAAAACAGAGAAATCAATTCTTGTAGTTTTTTATAATTTGATTCTCCAAACTAAACAATGATGCATACATTGTCCAGTTGCTGATTTTAGCTCACACCAAAACCTTATGGCACATTGAAATGACGATGAGAACGAGATGTTCGAACATCGTATTATAGTAAAGATTCATGGATTCAATGAGATCTATAGCCTATTTACCATCATTGAGTAAGTCTATGCATGTCATTTCGGTCCTCGATCGTTTCCATGAGAAGGAGAGGTGTGAATTGGGCTGTCCCTCGGTGCTCCTATGAATCCTGGCAGAACGGAAGAATCAGGGCATCGATCGACATCTCCACCACAGCATAGAAGAGAGTTGCAACTACATAACCCAGAACCCAGCAAACCTGTAAAAGCATTATGTAGGCAGCGATTTCTCATTATCAATATGATTTAGAGCTTAATATGTTAATCCCTCACCTATGAAAAGAATTAGAACAACAACGTAAACAATGGGAGGATAATTTGTCTTAAGAAATCCATGTTCTGTAGCGGATTAGATTTTCGGTTGGGTATTGGCTTGGCTTTGGAAGCCATTGTTTAGCTTAATGTAATCATGTTTGATTAATTATCTATAATTTTACTTTATAAAACTTTTACAAATATAAAAAGGAAAAAAAAAACGACTGATTCTTAGTCTAATAAGGTACTTCTAGCAAAAAAAAAAAAAAAAATCGGCATATATTTATTTATTTTTAATCAGATATATTTATTCTCAAAATTGAATGCATATCATTTATTTTGAATAGGTGATATTTTTACTTGAGTTTTTTTCTTCATATTTTTAAGTTCAGAGTTATACTAATTATTTTTTACATTATGACAAATTATTTTAAATCTCATGATGATTATTTTTTTAAAAAATAAACTCATGATAATAGTCTGTGTGGGAGAGTACAATATTTATAAAAGAAAACATCTTAAAATATAAAATTTCATAAAACTAACAGAATCCATGCACCAAATATATCTTTTATAGTATAATACTTTTCAAATAAGTTTTCATCTTTGGAAAAATATATCTATTAGAAATCTAAAGGAACTGCAATATACAAAATTTCTACCCCACAACTGCAAGTATAATTCATCCCTGTAAATGTAAAACAGAGTAGAAATTACCATGCAAGACGATGCAGGGAATAAATAATCAGTCATCCATGAGCACAGACCGGACTATGACAAGATCCCTGTACATGATTCATTTTCCATGCTATTTTAGAGATTATATTCCACAAGTGTTTGCTCTAACAAATCGTCCGGCATTATTCCGTCCACGAACATTTGTTCGCATAATAGCTTGGCCTCGACTAATCTACCAACTTTGCAATAACCACGGATCAGAATTGAATATGCAACTACATCAGGCAATAAATGTCTATCCAGAGCACAGCGGAATGCGAGCGATGCCTCCAACATTAGTCCTTGTTTGCAAAGGCCATCAATGAGGATGCTATAACTGACAATATTTGGAGAGATTTTGTTTTCGAGCATCTCTTCGTGAAGCTCGATGGCAGTCCTCATGTCCTGAGATTTGAAGTAGCCATCAATTAGACAACCGTATGTTACCACATTGGGTTCAGGACCCTTCTCCGACATTTTGGAAAACATCATCATAGCTTCATCCATTCTTCCCTCCTTGCAGAAAGCATCAATCAATATAGTAAAAGTAATTGAATTGGGTGTAAAATTGGGAGGAGTCAGGTGTTTGAAAAGGCTAATCGCTTTATCCAATCTTTGGAACGAGCAGTAACCACATATCATTGTGTTGTATGTTATAATATCAGGCTTTGGCCCTTTCTTAATGAGTTGCCAGAACAGCTTTGACGCCTCTTCTAAATGACATTCCTTGAAAAGCATATTGAGAAGAACGTTATATACAGCAATATCAGGAACTACTCCATTCGTTTGCATCAGTTTAAATATCTGCAGTCCAGCAGTCGGATTTTTATGTTTGCAGAAGCCATCCATGAGGGTACAGTATGTAATAGCATCTCCTAGAAAACCCCTCTTCAGCATCTGAAAAAATACTAACAGAGCCACATCCAAATTCCCTTGCTTGGAAGCACCTCTAGCAAGCAAAGTGTAGGTCACTATATCTGGTTTTATGCTATACATTCCCATTAACATATAAACCTTCACAGCATTCCTTAACTGTTTCAACCTACAATAACCATCCATCAAGGAGTTAAAAATGAAGATATTAGGTTTTAGACCCCTGCTTACATGGTTAAAGAAGAACCCGAGAGCAGTTCTGACCATCCCTTCTTTGCAAAGACCATCTATTAATACATTATAAACAACGACATCCGGTTGATGGCCCATCTCTATCATATCATCAAATACATGAAAACCATCCTTCAAATTTCCCATCTTGCAAAAGCCATTAATGAGGCTACTATAGGTTATGAGAGATGGCTCAAAACCCCTTTTGATAATTTGACCAAATATGCCACAAGCTTCGAGCATCTTACCATTTCCACACAATCCACTTATGAGAATGCTGTAACTCACCATGTTAGGTGATAAACCTTCCTCCAACATCCTCTTATAAAGCTGAACCACTCTTCCCAAATTCCCTGCCTTCCCAAACGCGTCGATAACCGAGCTGAAAACAACTACATCCATCACAATACCTCGTTCTAAAGCATCGGAGAGAAGCTTCTCTCCTTCATCCAATCTCCCTACCTTGAAATAACCATCAATAAGTATAGAATACAAAATTAAATCTGGGATTACATTTCTCTGTATCATGACATTGTAAAGCTCAAATGCTGTATCCAATTTTCCATCTTTGCAATACATGTTAATCAATGTACTAAAAGTCACGACATTCGGCAACGGACCAAAAGCTAGTATTATATCAAACAATTTAGTAGCAATTCCTACATCCTTATTTACAGCAAGACCCTTCAAAATTTTATTACAAGCAACAATGTCAACCTCTAAACCTCTCGAAACCATCCTTGTATGAAAAGTCAAGGCCTTCCCAACCTTCCCCTTCTTCAAAAACCCTTCCATAACGATCCCATAAGCACAAAAATCTCGTCTTCTAAAAAATCTTAAAAATTCGCCATAGTTATTAACAACTATATCAACACAATCCGCGTCAAACAAAGAATCCAACATTCTATAAACCAAATTGTTCGAGATGTAAAGACCCTCTTTAGCCATTTTCATGAACACACGAAAAGCAATATCCACCATCCCTCTCTTACCGTAGTTTTCCAACAAAAACTGAAAAACAATGTTTGGGTTCGAGCCAAAATCGCTGAAACCTTCATTAAGAGCTTCAAAAACATCGATATTTGCACCTGAATGACTCATCATTTCATCGAACACCTGAGCTGCGGCACCAAACATTCGATGGAATAGCAACAAGTGAATGAGTGCACAGTGAGAGGGTAAGCAATGGGGAGAATTTGAGAAACTCTGGGCCCATTTGAAAAAGTTAAAAGCAGACCTAGGTTTCGATTTGAGTACTAAAAGTATGGGTTTGATGAAGACAATGGGGTGCTCTTGTTGAAGAGAAGAATTAGAAATTAGGTCTAACAAGTTTCGTGTTGGAAACGAAGAAAATGGCTTTTTCAGAATCTTTGAAGACAACATTAGATAGGAACTTCCATCTGATATTTTTGTTGGAAAGGTTACGGTTCTAGACTTCTAGTTTTGCTGCTATTATCACCGAGTTTGGTAGGTTGGTTGGTTGCTCTGTTTTCGTTTGAATGGTACACTTGGCATTTGATTCATGATTAGGCTAACCCCATAATTGAAAAACATCAATTAACCTAAACTAATGGGGTGTATTTGGTTGCAGAGAAAAAAATATATATTTTTGTGCCTGGAAAATGGAAACAAGATTGGGTTTGGGCTAAACTATTGTAACCCACTTTTATGTCGTCAAAGTGGGCTTGATTAAGAGCACTTGGTAAGATTTTTTTTTCCACATTTTTTTGTTTAAAAACATAACCTTTTTCCCTTTGCCAATTGCAATCCCATCATCCCATAACAGGAAGTTCTCACCATGGAACAAACTTCTTCTATCCTATAGTCATTAGAAGATATTATCAGTTGCTTGTCTGAATCTAGTAGTAAAAACAGTTCCAGTGGCTGCTCAATGAATATTTTTTTGTTCATTTAAATGGTTTAAGAATCGTGATTCGATTGATTTTCAGTTTGTCTCATGATGTACCTTCAGTTCATCGAAACCTTCTTATTGTCCAGCTATGCTAGACTGTCTTAAAATGAATGTTCATCAAGTACAGCAACTCATATATCAATTACATCGCGGATCGTTCAACCAGAAAAATACTGAATGTTTGATCCTATATAACGCTGTGCATAAATAAACCAAACTAATTTCATGGTTCTGGCAACAAATAAGTTGATAAATCTGCATATATTTCAAAGAAAGCTCTTGAACGGTTAAAATGATTCTGTACCGTCCACCAGTTAATGTGCAAGTATTTCGGATACTCTTACCATATTATAAGCAACTCAGGAGTTTTGGTCTCGAAGGCTAAGCCCTAAGGACCTTTATCGTTTCCTCATCTTCCTCTATTTCATCGTCCTTCATGCTCTTCAAAAGCCCCTCTACTTCTTTACCATTTCTGATGTATGCCTTTAAGAGCGCATGATACATTTCTCTATTCGCAGGAACCTTGATTCTCAACAATTTCACAAAAGCTTCTGCATCTTCAACTTCTCCGTTATCACCTAGCCAGATCAATATGCTTGAAATTAAACTTTCTTTCGGCCTCCATCCTTGATTTTCTGCCTCTATAGCAAGAGCTTTCTTAAAGCACTCGAAAGCCTTGTCCATATTGTTCTCATTCATGTATCCGGTTGCAATAATAGACCAACAGTTTGGGATTGCGGTCTTCCTTCTTTTGATTATATCTTGTAGCTTTGCTTCAGCCTTTTCAACTAAACCTTTCTGACAATATCCTATAAGAAGAACATTTGGCACCCGGAAATCATATGTCTTACAAGATGACTCCCACTCATCAAGCAGCTTTTCAGCTTTTTCAAACTCACCAAGCTTTACCAATGAACCGAGCATTACAATGTAGTTTTGGTTGGTTTGCTTCTTACATTTGGACTTTTGGAGGTCCCACAGCCTTTTCATTTCATCCTTGTTTCCTAAATGACCATAAGAAGAAATCAAATGGTCATAGCCTAGAGCATCTTTACTGACGTTCTTCTCGCATTCCTTGAGATAATGAATTGCCTTTTCTTTAAGACCTGCTTTTACATAGCAGTTTGCCACCACAGAATAAGTAGCCCAATCCATTTGAATGTGCCGCTGGCTGCCCATTTCTTGCAAAACGTTCTCCATGCTGCTATAATCACCTCTTGCTCCATAAGAATTGATGCAAATTTTATAGCTGAACTTGTCAGGGGAGACACCATTCGACTTCATCGCTAACAATACATCAGGGACTTTTTCAAGTTGACCTGTGTTCGTGTAGAGGCACATAAGGTCATTGTAGTTGAGCGGAGAGGTAAGAAAGCCCATCTCCTTCATCTTCTTCATGATCGAAAGAGATTCATCAATAAGGCCCTCTCGAACATAGCAATTTAAAAGAGCACCATAGGTCTTCACAGTTTTATATTGATCTTTCAAGCTACTAAAGAAATTCTCCGCAGCACTTAGCCCATCAACTCTACCAATTAGATCCAACTGCACAGCAGAATCACTCGATGAGAATTCAAGGCCGCTGCTACTCATCCATTTGGAAACCTGCTTTGCCAAGAACCCAACATAAGCATACAAAAAAAAACGCAATAAACTTAAAATCTCATACACACTGTCAGAACATTTGGTAATTGTACAGAGGGTGTTCTACTTTGCTGTATTCATACATAGAAATGAATTCGGATTATAGAGATATACTACACGTTTGCACATCTATTCTTTGCCACACTTCTTTAATTATCTATTGCAGACAACTTAAGAAAAGCTTCAATAATTCGGATCTCCTCATCTCCCTTGCATTCCAAAGCAAGGCATTTGAATCCTTGGTAAATATTCAGATAAATCCCTACCAGATAGGGTTTCAACATATAATAAACCCTTAAAACATCTAATTTGTACCATTCTAAAACATCACCAGCTCATGGAAAAATGGGTATCCAAAAACATCTCCTTTTTCCATTTATTTCCATTGCTAACTATTCTAAACAGCTTAAAACAAGCATAACCAACCTAAAGTCGACATTTTTAGATACGAAACAGAAAAGAATCAATCAATTGGTAAAATCAATAAGCTCCTTAAGTTACCTCCAAGGCATGAGTATACCGCCTACGTGAACGTAAATCACGGATGATACGCTGCAGCTGGAATTGTTTGATATCTTTTCCTTCTTTCACCCACTGTTGAAGAACTGGAGCTACACTGAAGTTAGGGTCCCTTACAGCATTGATTCTTGAATGAAGGTTGTTTATGTTTGGTGGGTTTGGTGTAGAACAATATGCTCTTGTTCTTGCCAATGTTACTATCGAATCAGCAGTTAAAGTTTTGTTCTTCGTGCTGTTTAAGGTTGGGAACAGGATTCTTGATGCCATTGCAAACAAGGGTTTTTCCTCTCTGAGGTTTTGGAACAAGGTTGGGCAAGCTGGATTGATTTATGCAATGTCTACAAAAATTTGGGTTTGGATTTTAGAGTTAGAACCCAAAAGACAATTTACCCAACGTGTTTCGGGCTGAGAAGGGTCAGATTTTCTTTCTCTAGAAGCCATGGCATCAACCATTCTAGAAGTATATTATTTGCCCTTGAAGAATTTAGATGATTAACTTTCCATCCACCACAAAATCCATATCGATGGTTAAGGATGTAAAAACAGTTATTCGGATGAGTTTTAGGTTAATTTGATGTTTTGATTCGATTCAGGTCGGTTGTAGGTTTATTTCAGGTCAGGTTCATTTCAGGTTGGACCCGTTTCAGGTCGGGTCCGTTTCAGGTCGGGTTCAAACGGTTCGAATCTAAATAGTTTCATTTCAGGTCAGGTAGATTTCAGGTCAGGTCCATTTCAGTTCGGTTGCATTTCAGGTCGATTTTGTTTCAGGTCGAATTAATTTTGATTTTTTATTCATAATAATTTAAATTATTAATTTTGATTTTGTATAAATACGTAAAAACGAATAAATATTAAACTATAAAATTAAAGATTAAATTTTAAAATTTTGAAAAAATCAACATTAACTTATAAGGACTCAATTAAAAAAAATTAAAAATTAAAAACATTAAAGTAAATTAGAAAAATCAATAATAATCAATTCAAATAAATTAACTTCTAAGTTAAAAGGACTAAATTAAAAAAATATAAATTAATAATAATTAAAATATTAAAAATCTAACTTTAATAAATTATAAAATAATTATATTATAGTTTAATATATTTTAAAAAATAGACAATATATAGAACTTATACCATAAACGAAATAATAGTTATATAAAATTAATACTACATAAAAAATTTATACTATATAGAAAATATACTATATATGGAGTAATATTATAAATGGAATAATATTGTTTTTAGAAATAAAATAATACTATATATGAATTAATAATATATATGAAATAATATTATTTTTGAAAATAAAATAATATTAGAATAAGGAATAATACTATTTATGGCATAATACCATTTATGAAATAATACTATTTTTGCAAATAGAATAATACTATAAATGAAAAATAAATTATAATATATACGTAACATAAGTATATTCTAACATTCATATATAATTATATATGTATCAATGTATGTTATATGTATACATAGTGAAATAGTGATAGTAGTAGTATTATACATAGTACATTAATATATTAATATATATTATATATATGTCGATATATCATATATGTATGTTAATGTTAGATGTATATGTATATATAATAATTAGTAAATATATTATGTATATTATACATATGTATATGTATAGTTGTATATAATAATTAGTATATAATACATGTATATATGTATATATATATATATATCATATATGTATGTTATAACTTATATCAATATGTAATTATGTATATTGTATATGTATATGTATATATACATTAGTATATAGTACATACATATATATTAATATTATACATATATATGTAATTTTGTATCATGTATGCCATAATCTATATGTATATGTATTGTATATATATATATATATATATATATATATAATATTATACATACATCATACATGTTAATATGTATATTAATTTTAGTACATGTATTATATATATGTATTGTATATATATAGTACACACACATATATATATATATATATGTAATTTTGTATCATGTATGCTATAATCTATATGTATTATATATATATATATATAGTATATAGTATACATATATCATACATGTTAATATGTATATTAATTTTAGTACATGTATTATATATTAATATATATATAATTTTGTATGCATACATAATTTATATATATATATATATGTATATAATATATTATATATTATACATATTTCATACATGTTAATATGTATATTAATTTTAGTACATGTATTATATATATGTATATTAATATGTCACATGTGTATGTTATATGTATATGTATTATACATAATATATTTATACATTACATATATCATACATGTATATTAATTTTTAATATATATATATATGTAATATATATTATACATATATTATATATATAATATACATATATAACATATTATATATATAATATATATGTAAATATATATATTATATAACATATTAATATATGTATGTTAGCATATTATACACATATTATATATACATATTAATATATTATACATATTTAATAAGTATATATATCCTATATAAATACTATATTATATATACATACTATATAATATATTAATATACACATATATAATAATAATATAATATATACATACTAACATATTATATACTGTATAAATATTAATTATATATACATACTATAAAATATATAAATACTATATATTTCATATTACCCAAGGTGATCCTCAACAACTTTCTGAAATTTCCTAATCTTAAGATGTTCAAATTTATGTTGTCAAAATGCAATGCTAGTTTAAAAGTAGTATTTAAAAACAAAATGCAATATTTTTGTTTTTTTTATTTTCCTAAAAATGCAATATTTGAATGATGCAATGCATGAATGCAAGAGATACCGATTTCAAAAGCTAATCATTAGACAACATTCATCTAACTAAAAGATCGAATACGAGGAGAAGACAATTTGTTGATAGATAGTTGGTCCAAGCTTCTTGCTTGATCACCTTGTTCAATCTGGTTCGACACCTGTCCTGGTAGAATCCGTTGATGTGTCTTCTGCTTTATCAGGCAAAATCCATATATATCTGACATTTTTTGTATTTGGTTCTGAAATTGATCGCCAACTCGCATCATCTAAATAACCATCTCGGCTTGGCTCTTGACGTGTTCTTTACTTGAAACGCCGATTCAAAACTTGCAGACTGATTTTCTGCATGTCGTGTTGTACTTTCTGAATTTTCCTTCTATTTCTCATCTTCATCTTTCGATAATTCCTTGGGATGCCCCTAATTAAATTGACAAATATGTGCTTTCTGACTATCTTCGCCCCTAACCTGAAGCTTAATAATTGTTGAACCTAACCTGAGGCTTGAATAATTGTCGAACCCGACTTGAAGCTCGATTAACTGCTGAACCCGACTTGAAGCTTGAATAATCGTTGAACCCAATATAAGTCTAACTCTTTTCACTTACTGGAACGGTGTAGCAAAACCTCGTATTTGTTGGTGTTGTAACCATTCTCCTGACAAACAATTAAGATTAATTTCGGTAGGCGTGCCCCATGCTTGGAATCTTCTGACCTTGTATTACCAGTACTCGATCCCCCGAACATTAACTCTGATCTTGCACTGAGTTTTCTCGAACACCAAATCTGATTGCGTTCTTAGCCTTCTCGGATATGATCCATCCTGGCATATTATCTTCTACTTGTATATCAAACCTTTTAGTTTATGACCATTGTCTATACAACTAGCTCATAAATCGATATCTCTAATGCATGCTATATGAACCCACTCACACGCCACCAAAAAAAGTGTTAGTATGGTGAATACAAAAATAATATAAAAATGTCTGAAAAATAACCATAGAGCAGTTTATAATGCAAGGAAAATTAACCAGAGAGCAGGCTAAATTGCATAAAAATAAACCAAAGAGCATGCTAAAATACGCAAAATAACCAGAGAGCATACTAACAGAGAAATCCTAAGTTTGGCGGCATTTCGGCAGCATACCGTCTTATCTTATGGTTCCTGTCTGGCTCTAGGAGGGGTTGGTTTCTACTCTATATGCGGGTTTTTGGTCTAGACATTGGGTTCCCGAACTGTCGTTAGTCTACTACGACGATAAGACATCGATTCGGTGGTATAGGTCCCTTACAACGGAGGTGAAAACCATACGATGCGTAAGGTTAGTATACCGGAAGCAGATAAAAATCCAAAACTCGGAGCTGGAGAGCATCACGTCGGATAATATCTAACTCCCACTTAAGGGTGAAAGCTTGGGTCGAGAGCTTATGCATGAATGACAAGATAAAAGTAAAAAGTTATCCTCATTCAAATAATGTTCACTTATCAATAAAAAAATTAAATTAATATCTAACTTCAAAATGCCAAAATGCCACGTAAAGTTTGAAAACAATTAGGCTTGACTCACTAAAAAATAATTTTTTAGGTCCCCAGCGGAGTCGCCAAGCTGTCGCGACCTCTTTTGGAAAAAACGCGGTTTTTAGGTTGAAAAGTGTTCGACGATTGATTTCGAAAAATATGAATTTTATTAATCTTGAAAAATCCAAATTTTAGGAAAACATAATTTAATTTTGAAAAAAGTTGACTTGGAGTCGCCACCGGCCACTTTGGTAGGCCAAACACAATAAAAAAATAAACCAGAGATTCGTTAAAAAACATCGAGTTCGGGAGTCGGTTACGTGTAAGGACGACCCTTACAAACGCCCAAAAATTGGTACCTTGAAAAACATTACGCGGCATTTGACATTTTGGAGAAAGATATTAATTTAATTTTCCATTGTTAAATAAACATTATTTGAATTTAGATATCCTTTTGATTTAGAAGTTACACCACTTTTAAACTTGAGTTGATCGAGACATCCTCTATATAGGAAACCTCACCCAAATTTAAAAGAATGTAACTTCCGCCTCAAAAGGCTAAAGTAAAATGCATGATTTTTTTATCTTGTTCATTTTAAGTTCTAGTCCTAAAATAGGCTCCATTACTTAAGTTTAAAACCTAAGTTACTAGCGTTTACTAGTTATTTAAACTATCCATTTTAATTCTAATCCTAAGTTTTTATCAAAATTCTAAGTTTTTAATAACACATGAATTCGATGCCAAGGTACACTCTCTAGGTCAGCATCATAGTGCGTCAATCCGAGACATAAGATTCAAATGCTATGTTACTAAATTATCTCCCTAATTAAATTAATTAACTAATAAAAGCGACTAGTCCTAAAAATATTCTAATTTATCTAACTACGGGTAAATTAGGTGTTGTCCTAAATATATTATATGAATCATGCAAACAAATAAATATAACAAATAAATGAACCATAAATTTAAAGACAAGGACCGAAATAAAACCCATTTCAAAGCATAATACCCAAATAATAATTTAATGGAAAGAATTGTGAATTCCCTTACCTTCGAAGTGCAGTGTATGGCGTGTGAAGATAAGCACATGACAAGAGCATCTAAATGACCATGGAAATTCTCAGTAATGGCAGGTGTCAAGCTAGCACCAATACCACCTGTACACATGCACTCTTCCCTAATAACCGAATGAAAAATCCCATGTTTCTTCTACCATTTGTGTACTGTGCACTCGGCTCCTAAGTCCTTCGAAAGCCTCCATGCTCTCTGCATCAAAACCACTCGCAAACTAATGAACACAGAACGCAAAACGGACCCATTGCAGAAGTATAAACTCTCGGTTTGGTTCTTTCTCAGGACCGCTCAATGCATTAAGTTCTGATGCTACACCTTTACTGCTTGTTGTTGTTTCATTCAAAGGGAAGTTAACACGGCTGCTAACTGGTTCACTTGCACCATTATTGAGATGATTGCCACTAACGGGGTTGGTAGCTTGGTTTTCTTCAGTGTTTCATATGCTTGTAAGGAATTCGTCCATGTTCATGGACCCAAAGTTTTTCCACCCTCGCATAACGTATGCTGGAACTCATCGAGTGTGAGAGAATGTATAGAGGATTGCCTTCCGAGGGCGGTGAAAGGGTGGTTCTTTTGCTGCTGTAGTTGTTGTGTTTGTTGCTGAGGAGATGGTGTATTCATCATAGTTGTTCCAGACCTTGGTGAGTTGGCATATGGAAGTGGAGAAGTTGTGGTGTTATCAAAGGAGGTAGCACTAGTAGCCGCAGGAGATGCAGCTGATCTACCAATAAGTTGTGCTCAAGTAGCCTGCAATAAAGACCCTTGATTGCCAATGTTGTTTGACATAAGAGGACTGTTCTTCGTGTACATGCCGGATGAATCAGTAAAAGAATGCATTCCATCAGTTGCAGGAAAAATATCCACGAGATGCAGTGGAAGTGAAGGTGTAATTTGCTTCTGATCTGCTGGCAGACGCAGACCTTTCGGTGTTGAAGCAAATGCAGCCGAATCATAGTATTGACGAGATTGCACTGGGTGATGATCTAGGGAACCTGATGAAGAGTATCCATTCCTTTTGGCTGCGAAGAGAAAGAAGATGACAGAAAAAACGAAGACAAAGAGAAGGAAGCCGCAGTAGCTAGGGGAACCTGCAGCGGCCGGTTGTGGCCATCCCCCGGTGTTGCTGCTGGAAGTGAAGTGCAGCAGCCAGGAGACCGCCTCATCAAAAGAGAAGCCCCCCTGGCATTTCAGTGTTGAGAGTCTCCCATCTCCCATTTTCCAAGTCGAAGGATACCACAGAATACGGTTCAGGGGTAACGAAACATAAAGACCCATTGAAGAACGCGCCTTCCTGATGGAAGTTATCAACGAGGAGCGGTTGAAAACCATCGTACTGTGCCCATGAATAATCCTTGGAATCGTACACAAAAGTATGATTGGAAGGGAATTTAGAGCAAAGCAAGAAGATTTTATATCCATCCGCCGTGGAAACCAAAGGCAAAGGGCCAGAAAGGGAATTGAATAACTCTGGAAGATTTGACCAAGAGATTGCAAACATGGAAAGAAGATGAAATTGGGAGAGACAAAACAGAGAAGTCCATTACACGATGAAAGGAGGCTGAACTGAGCAGTGGAAGGCGGAAATATAGAGAAGGGGAGTGTTGAACTCCACCGGGTGGTCAGCGACGAAGATCATGGTTCCCCCATTGCAAAGAGGAGAGGATGAATTAAAATTAAAAATGAAGCTCCCTCCCTTTTGTGATCGTGTCGTCTGCTGAAATAGAAAGAAGAACGAAATCTCTAGAGAGAGAAAACGTGGCCAGCTGTAAGCTAAACTCCACTCCCCCATGATCTCATGAAATCCCTAAAGATCCGGCCTCCTTCCACTGTTTTCAGTTTACCACGATTCAAACTTTTGTTTTTTCGATTTTTTGATTTTTTTTATTATATATTATTTATATATTATTATTTATTTATATTTATATATATTATTAGTTATTATTTATTTATATATTATTATTAGTTATTATTTATTTATATATATATTATTATTTAATATTTTCGTGTTCACACCAATATATATATGTATTTAATTTGTTTATGAGTTAATGTATGTATTTAATTTAAAATTATAATTAAAATTAAATATATTAAAATTAAATAAAATAGTAAATATATTAATTTAATTAAATATGTAATATTATATTTAAATATTAATCCTAAATTAATTCTTATGTTTAATTCTATTTTTTAAAACCTAGTTATATTTATTAATATTTTAAGTTCTTCAAATTATAGATATATTTAATTATATATCATGTAAATATTAAGTTTTGTTAATGTTAGTTTAGGTCAATAACAGGTCGGGTTTAAAACTAGTCGGGTCATTTATCAGGTCGGGTTCAAAACAAGTCGAGTTTAAACTAGGTCGGATAAAATTAGGTCTCGGGTCAATTCAGTCGGGCAATATCGGTTATCTGTCAGGTCAGACTCGGGTTCGGGTTCGTTTCAGTCGGATACAGGTCGAGTTTTAGGTCTACAATAACAGGTTGAAATCGGATTCAGATCATTCCCGGTCGGATACAGTTCGGATTTGGTTACTACAGTAACAGGTCTAACTCGGGTTCGGGTCAGCAACAGTCAGATACAGATCAAGTTTGTATCATTACATCCTCGTATTAAACCAAATTCTGACTCGATCATGTTTCAAATGGGTTTTTAAGTCGAATCAGTTTTTCCGGATCGAATCATCTTTTGACGTCCCTACCGATGGCTAACCCTTACCTACATGCCTTAATAACTCATATTCAATGAGCCTGTAGGCTGTAACATCTGATTTGTTCCAAATAAACATAAACTAGTTCTATGCCTACTGGTTTCGTGATAATATCAACACTTGAGGAGTCAAGGCAAAGAAATTTTGAGGAAAAAAGATCATTCTGACAACTTCACAAATCATAAGATAATATTTTCACAATGAAATCAAATTTGTAGGCTTATGCTTCATAGTCATATTCATGTGAAAAAAATAATATATATATGTTAGAATCTATTTACACAGAATAAAATATTTTAAATTTTATATATTTTTTGAATTGTTAGATAAAAAATGGATGATTGATAATAATTTTTTAGTTTTTTCAAGTGACAATCTATATATATCTACCGTTAATTCAGTATCTATTTTTCTCATATAATGATCTAAAAAATGTATAAAAATTTTTAAGTTTTACATGACTGGATTGATCCGATCTCTCTCTATAAACTTTGTTTCCTATTGAAAGGGTCAACTCAATTATAAAAAATATTATAATTTTTAATATATTAAGGTAATTATACGAGAGTATTCGTTAAATCTTTTTCTAATAAGGTTTTAACAAAGCATACATACTTTACACATATATGTTTAAATTTGAATCTTCATCATCTTTTTTTCACTAGAATCGCTCGTAGAGTTTGAACTGATTACATCTTAAATTGACTACTCTTTGGACAATAGGGTTGTGCTTAGGTTCTTAAAACTTGGGCAACATTGGCATCAACTTGTGGGGTCTTCTTTCCTTCTTTTTACCTTCCCATATTAAGACCAATGAAGTGAAAGAATATGGTTTTCATTGGGTGAAAAGGGGACACCAACCACCTCAATAAATAAAGATCGAAAGAAAACAACCCTTCACCCAGGAAAGTTTTTATAATCCATGGCTTGGATTCATGTGGTTTTAGTCCATTTAGGAAGCTAATCTAGATAGATAGAAACTGATGAGTGGTCGAATTTATATATATTTTTATTAATAATTATTTTCCATTGTCGATTTGATATTATTAATTTGGTTCTATTTTGATCATTTTCAGTGTAGGAACTTATTTTTCAGAACCAACAGAAAATAGTGAATTTTGCATTTTTTTTATGGCTGGAGTCATGGGCACGACGCTTTTGGATCTGGCAGATTTGGATTATCCAGTCAGCAAAAGTTTCTAGAAGATAGTCCAGTCATATATTCTAGAAGGATGAATGGATTATTTGGGAATTATCTTGAAGATTTATCTTAGGAATTTAAATTTTAGAACATTTATCTTTATCTTTATCTTTTTTATTTATTTTTTTTAAAATTTTGAATTGTTACATTTTTAGGGTTTTAGAATAGTATAAATACCCATAGAGGTAAAGCTTGAGATACTTCATTTTCACTTTTCCTTTGGGTTATAAAAGTTCTTTTAAGTTTTTATTTACTTTGAGTTTTTTTTTATTTCTTTTCTTTTAGAAAATGCTAAGTATGATCTCAATCATGCTTAGCTAAACTTTCATTTAGCCGAAAGCTAGTGACGACTCAATCCATATTGTGAGAATCGTGAAGCACCTAATTCCTTCGGATAACATTCTTGATTTTCTGAAATCAAGGATTGGCAATCGGCTTTTCCTTTAATGATCTCGACGCCTTCATTTCAAAAAGTGCACGTTGACTTGAAGATTGTTTAGATCTATCGTTGGGAAGAAAAATCGGCTGGTAGCAAATTTGGCTTCCTGTGAACAAACTTGGTGGCGGTCCACTAAGGAAAATCAAGATCGGGTTTGATTCTCTGTGAGACGCTATAACTCGAGTCAGGCTTTTCCAGTGCTTAAAGTTGTATTGGCGCTAACGGCGATAGGCGTGGTTAGTCCAGCAAAGACCGAATTCCGGAGATAGACTTGGGAATATTGGTTTACCGAAGAGGGAAGCAAGTTACAAGGGTTGGGCCTTGTAGACTGTAACTGGCATGGATCTTGAAGTAAAATCTATTTCGATGATCAATTGAGATTTGAGGCGAAGCGAAACTTGAGGCTATATCCTTTAAATTTATTACTTCAAATATTTATTTTCATTTAATTTCAGTAATTATTAGATTAAGATTATTTTTAGTTTTATAATATCAAACCCCTATTTTCTAATTTATTGTTTTTTTTTATCAAGATCAATTCAATTCAACGTTGGAAATTTCTTAGTCCCTGTGGATCGACCCTACTTTCTCTATACTATTCTTTTATTTAATTTGAAAAATAGGAATTATTTATTTGACAATTCGACGCTTGTCAGAAACCATGGCTAAAACCAGACATGAAGGTCATTGTTTTTACTTTCGGACAGAACCTAAAGGTCTTTGTTTCAAGTTTAATTAATCAGGCATTTTCTATTTGTGGCAAAATCAACTTGACAAGGTGAGGAAATAGATTAAAGGAAAGAAGTAATGGAATGGGGATTATATTGTATAATTGGGAACTTCAAAGGACTAGCATATATTTTTTTTGATTCAGCTAAAGTGGTTAGTAGTATCTGTTCTAAAGTATACTCTCAACCTTTCAACATTGATCGTTCAATTAGCTGACAACACTGGTGCTCGAACCCGTAGCCTCAAAGAATAACCGTTCCTTTACCGATGAGGCTAGATGGTTCGTGCTATAAAGGGATAAATATACATATGAATGAATATCATATAATATCATTTATAAGGATAATTATAAGGATAATATGTAGATGTAAATAGATTATGTTATTAAAAAATAATTAATATATAGAGACATAATATAACTATTTCATACAATTCTTTCCATGCTTTTCTGAAAGATAAGTTCAGATGAAAAAATGAGTAATAAAAACATAGGATCTAAAACCTGCAGATTCCAAGTTCTGCAAAAATTATAGCACTACAATCTACAGACATGCAAATATTTCAGACAGAAACCTTAAACAAGTGGGTTCCTCCTCCTCACAAGTTTTCTAACAATAGTTTGTTTATACCCTTTTTTGCAACTATACAAGCTAAAATTCTATACTTCTCAAAACAAGAGAAGACAAAGAATGATGCAACAGAAAAGAAACATGGATACTCTACTAAGAGATTTGTCAATCTGAATTTCTTGCCTTCTCATCCTAAGATTATTGCTCCTTAGAAAAGGGTAAGAATCTTGGTTAGGATAAGCAAACATACTCATGTTCGAGTTCCCGAACATTCTAGCATACACCATTTCTCCCAGCATCCTAATCATCGGGTGGAAGAGAGTTGTTGTCATTGCAATGCTACCGAGGTCGGATGATGCCACGGTTGTGTATCCTCCATAATGGTGAGGAAAGTATTGCTGGTTATGAACAAAGTTCGATGTAGGAGATGGCCTTTGGGGAATGGCCATATCCGAATTGGGATTCTTGGATTGAGATTTTGAAGATGCACCGTGACCGTAGAGGGGAACCAATGAACCGGACGAGATGTTGGCCTTGCAGACGGGGCAGTTCTTCTGCTTCGGGTCTGCATCGAGGGACGGAGTTCGGATGTGAAGCCACTTGTAAATGCATGGCCAGCAGTACAAGTGACCACACAGGGTGACTACTGGATCTTTTGCTTGCTCGAAGCAAATGCTGCAATCAAAGCAGCTGGAATCTTTATCAAGGTCTTTTGTTGGTTCCGAATCCGATGTCGAATTCCATTTGTGCTGGAGTAAAGTATCTCCATCAGAATCAAAGAAGCTTGGTTCCATAGCCATTCTGCAAGGTGTAAACAGTTTAGAATCGATTTTAAAACACAAAGACAGGGTCATTTCAAATACAGAGAAACCAAGAGAAAGGAAGTGATTATATCATTAATTGTAAACACATGGATTTGCTATTTTGAATTCCAGAGTATCAAATATCTAGGAAAACAATGTAAACAAACATCAATATTCTAAGCTATAATGAACCAAATCTCTTCCCTCTTTATTCCCATTTTTTTTCTCTCTTCTTCCTCTTCCAAAGAAAGAACTATCTCTAAAATATTCAATAAATTCCAGAATCAGGAACCCAAATTGAAAACAAACCCCCCCTTCACCATTACATATACAGATGAACAATCACACCAACTCATGGTCAAACAAATACAACCGGATAGAACTTGAGACATAGATGGAGATAGAACTTACCGGTAAAGAGGATGCTGAAACAGAGAAAAATGAAAACTGGGTTTAACTCCTTGATCAAAAGGTTGTATTTTCAAGTTTTTTTGTGTATATTCAGGATTTGGATGAGGGTGACTTCAAATGGGAGATAAAAGTGAGGAAAAAGAGATGATATTTATAGAGGAAAAGTAGGGACGGTGGCCTTTATTTAATTTTCAGTGGGTGAAAATAAGAAACAGCTGTGGCCAGCGGAGTATATACTGCAGTCTGCATGCACCATGCTTTCTACCGGAGTTCTCTGTTTTGGACTTTTCATCAAACAACAAACAGTCATTTCTTTTTTTTTAAGATTAATTTAAAAATTAAATTAATTTTATCAAAATAATAATATAATTAAGTAAAACATTCATATACTGACCCTCTAGAAGAATGTGACACCCCCCAATCAAATAAATAAAAACTGTTTATTTTCTAGAACATGAAACTTTTAACGTGGAAATGATCATCAGTTGAGTGTAATATATCCCAAGACTTTAACAAATTTAATTTTGTTTTCCATTGGGTGGCTTTAGATCATATGTTGAACCAGGCAAAAAGAGATTAGCTTCTGGCTCTGCTGTTGAATCTTTACAAATTTTTAGGAGCATCATTTTCAAAAAGGAATCTTTGAAATTCTGAATCTGTCTAGTATTTTAATTGCCCCGTAATTCAAAGGATAAGGATTTGGAATGACAGAAATGAAACAAAGAGTTATTTAAACCAGTACGACGTGGAACATCCTCAACCACAAATATTTCTTCTTAATTTGACGATGGTATAGATTTTAAAAATTTATGGGAAAAAATTAAATAATAATATTTATGAGATTTGGTCATTAAAAGTACGATTCTACTTTTAAGGGGAAAAAAGAAACTGAAAAAAATATTAGATAAAAAATTTTCATCATAATATTTATGGTTTTATTTAATTATTTTTTTATTTTATTTTTTAAAATAAAATTTATATAATTTTTATTAATTATTTAAAGATTATCTTAAAATAGATAAATATAATTGAATAGATCATATATAACGTGAGAAAACCTCGTGTCACTGTTAATAACGGATTATAATAACTCTACAGAAGATAATAACTGATTATAATAACTCTACAGAAGATATGCTCCGGTCTCCTAGATTTAGTAGTGAAGCAAGAGAAGAAAACACAGTCCAAGGCAAATCGCACAAAACGACAAGCATTCAGAAAATCGAAATTGTAAGAGAGGCATCTTAAAATGAGACTAAAATCAGATATAAGTAAAATTGATTTTTTTATATAAATATGTAAAATTTTTAATATAAACCGATTTTTTTATAAAATGTTTAAATTTTTTGAAAGTGTAAAAAATTTAAAATATATTTAAAAAATATAAAAAAATTTAGTATGTATAAAAAATTAATATCGAAATTTTTATAATTTATATAAAAACTTTAATTACTTTTTCTAATCTTATTTTAAGACACCTCACGTAGGAAAAACGTTCAAAAACCGGATAAGACCAAGTTGATGTCGATCCAGGACCTGGCTTACCGATCGAGGCAGTTGAGTCACGGATGTAGGCTATGATTTAATCTTGAGACCACAAAAACCCTGGCAAGACAACTGATATTTCTGATCAGAATCAAAAATAAAAACAGCATCAGTACATACTAAGAGAACATACTTCAGTTGAGAATACAGAACTGATATAACTAATTTATGGTTTACATTTTATAGTATGAAAGTGTTAAAGATTCTCCCCTAGGCCCCCTAGTGTAATAAAAAAGGACTCAGCAGCATGCTAAGAACAATGGGATTACTGCATTGAGCTTCAGACATCCATGTCTCAGAAGAAACTGCAGTCAGTAATAACTATCCCGGAACCTTGTATGATAGAATTAAGAAACAAACCTGGACATCAGCACAACTAGAACACCGTTTACGGTTGAGGTTGATTCTTGAATTATTGAAGCAAAAACAAAGGACGCAAGGGCGTTGGAATATGACCATTCTAGCAACTCCAGGATGAACCATCGTGGCGACCACCGAAACCATTTGTGTCATTATGTTTGTCTTTACGTCTAGAACTTTTCTTCCTAGAACTCTTTTCTTTCTTTATGACTGCTTCATCCCATACATTTCTTACAGAACCATTTTCTTTTACTTTCTTCTTTCGGTGCCTTTCTTTGGAAAAAGATTTCCTTTTTGTTCCACAGGATTGAGCACTAACATCTCCAGTGTTTCCATCCCCTCGAGGCAGCGGTTCTTCATCATCTAACTGCCAATTGCATAAAATGTCCTGCTGCCCCCCATGAAGTGTATGTAAAGGTTCTCCGGCACCAGGAAGCAAGTTACTAAAAGTGACATCACCGCTAGGTCCTCCTTTTCGCTCGAGCAAAACTGGATCAGGTCTAATTATAGTACCGAGTATGCTTCTATTGGGGCCCAGAGAAAGGATTGTCTTTGGATTAGTCAGTGTAGAAAGAGCCATCCCAAAAGCAGACCTAATCTGCAAGACAATACATAACATTCACACAAGTATTCTGATAGGTGCCAAAACTTCCTCTCATCTTCAATAGAAGGTTGAAATGAAGCCAACCTCGTCTAATTTACCCTAACAGACAAATAATTGGTTGTTTATCACTTGAATAACTAATATTAATTGAGCATCTGGATAAAAGGTTGAAGAGGGCAGTCATGGGTGTAGGGTTTCCCCTTCAAATACAGTGAACTAGGAAGATAAATTTGTTAACCTGGATATAGTTGAATGAGTTCTTCCCGATATCATTGTTGGAGTCTGTTTCAGCATAAGAGATAAATAAAAATAAATGAAGAAGACAACAGTCAAAACAAAGCATGAATAAAACTATAAAAAGCAGCAAAATTCATGGCAACCTGTGGGTCCTCAATGGAGATGAGACACGGTCGTCCCTTATTTGAAAACCTGAAGGAGAATCAAACCAAAAAGAATAACACAATTTTAGTCACCAGTACTTGAGGATGAGAAGTAATCAATCCAGCGTGATGGGAAATGTTTCCTTTTACCCTTTGCTACTCTTCGGAAAGAAGGTACCTCTATCTTTGCACGACACACCAACATCCACAGTGTTCAATTTTCGACCATAAAAATCAAAGAAATGCACCTGATTTCAAAAATAAAAATATTTATAAGATTGCATGTCGACATTTCTTTTTTGTTCTCATTTATAAGTTATCACAAAAGGTTCAGACTAAAAGGAGGGGGGAAAGGTCTGCTTTCTATGCCCACGTACCAAGAGCATCCCCAAGTTATGTTCCAGATGAGTTTGGGATTCACACAGATTCTGAAGCACAAAAAGGCATAGATAGGTTAGACAACACAAATAAAACAGGAGCAAAAAAAGTGTTATACAAAGCCTTACATAATCTGAAAATTATTGCTGCATGTCTTTTATTATTTTGTTAAAATTCTTAAAGCACAAGTACCATAGACATAAACGGCTGATTGTAAATATGGTAACAGTCATTGCTTACTAGAATGATTTCATAGGTTTCAGGCGGAAGCAAATGGTCTTCCTGTTGCTCATACTGAAAATTTAAACAAGACAGTTTTGCTTACCTGCAACATGGCTATGATCATTGCAAGGAGAGCATATGAACTTATTCCACCTGAATATACCTGCATAGTTTCAAAAACAACGAAAATAAAGCAGAGGAATGACAATATTTTTTGAAGAAAAAGAACAAAGATTCAATATAGACAAGCTCAAACCTCATTCAGGTCTCTCTGCTGTAAAAATACTTTCAAGATCAAACACAAAGGTCGTAACTGAGGCCATTTTTGTACTGCTCCCTAAGAGAAAACACAACAGTTTTAAATTTAGAAAATAGGAAAGGGAAAAATATAGAAAGAGAAGTTTATGGAATATACAGAAATTAAATCTAAAGCAGGGCTTTAATTAAATGCAGGAAACCACAAAGTCCTAATTTTGTGGAACATGAGGTAGTCGGACCAAAATGATTTACATAATCTTTAATCAACGAATTCCAGTAGATGTGGGACAAAAGAAAAGTAAGCAGTGATTCCCATCAGTGAAGAGAAATCTTGAAGACAATCAAGCTAAACACAAGAACACGACCCACAAGTAAAATTTCAGACAAAAAGGAAACTTGACTCAGAAGAAATCCTAATGAAAAAGTCTATGGCCCAACATAATTAAACTCATTTGAGAAAAAAAGGGGATTAGAATAACTATATCTAAAGCATCATTATCAAAAACTAACAAATGAAACATCAGATAACAGGGAAAGCTGTAGTTGCAACAAACCTTGATAAACTCAGCAGCTTTTGGTCCATTATCCACATCAAAGCTGCAATATTGAATGCCCGATTAAATATTAAACTGTGAGACACAACTGCCAAATAAAACATAAAACATTGTCTTTAAATTTCCACTTCAAACCAAGATGGAGAAAAACAAATTTAATTCACTTGTGCTATATGTCAGACTAGGAATCTAAACATGCCTCCCCCCCCCCCCCCCCCACACACACACATCAAATTCCAAGCATCCCATCGGATATTATCAATCAAGAAAATAGGAATCCAGACCAAGTGAGCATTTTACATGCTTACATAAAAAATGACAGCTTTCTAGTTCATGATTTCTTGACAACCTAGTCTCCCTCGAATAATAAAAAAACGTTTGGTGAACTATTTTTCCTCAATGGTTACTAATATCCAAATACAAAGTTTTTCTATGGATTTCCAAATACTTGGACCTCCCAATGGTCACGGATCTCATCAAATTCCAAGCATCCCATCGGATATTGTCAATCCAGAAAATAAGAATCTGGATCAAGTGAGCCTTTTACATGCTGACATAAAAAATGATAGACAAATTTCTAGTTCATGATTTCTTGAGAACCTCATCTTCCTCAAAGAATAAAAAAAATGTTTGAATTATTTTTCCTCATTGGTTACAAATATCCAAATACAAAGTTTTTCTATGGATTTTCCAAATACTTGGACTTCCCAATGTTCACGGATCTCAAAAGAAAACTGTGAAGACAATTTAAAAATCCTACCCTAATATCTTGCAAATAGCCTTACTGCTAAAATTTCGTATTGATCCGGCGTATTTTATGACAATATCCATGCCACAATTAAAACATATTCAGAAATGTTTTGAAGTGAAGATAATTTTTCAGATGAGTTTTTGGATTAAAATACATGGGTATACGCTATGAAATGAAGTTACAAACAATGCAGCAAATTTGAAATTCAAATCAATCCAAAAACAATGCAACAGGAATACATAATCACCTTATATCAAAAGCAACACCACTTTTCTTTTCTACAAACTTAATTATTGGAACACGAGCTTTTGCAATTACCTGGTAGGAATTAAATTGTTAGCGAAATATACTCTATTGTATCAATAAATATTAAAAAAATACCTGAATCTTTTTTGCAATCCCCCTTTGAGATAATGCCCTGGAAAGAGCATGCAAACCAGTTTGTGGATTTTTTATACCTGACTCTAGAATTACTAACTGCATGAATAAAAACAAATGGCTTAAGAAAGTCAATCATACAAGACATAGATAATACAAATTTTGTGGTCAGTTTCCCCTTGCCTATTGTTTTCTTTCCATAGAAGAAATATATACACTAAATTTCATCATCCTGATGAAAACCCATCAAATATGTTGTGTGTGCTAGAATATTACAAGATTAAACATTACAGTACTTTGATTTGCAGGACAAATTTTACGAGGTAAACGCATAGTACTCACATCAATATCACTTGTTGGTAAATAAAGCCCTGTCCTGAATGATCCAAAAACTTCTGGCTGCAAAACAAACATTTGTTACCTTTTGGCATTGTACACGATATATAAATCTTTAAGCGTGTGCTTTTGAGCATGAGAGAGAGAGGCTTCCAATCATACCCTGCAGGCAGGCCATATGTATTTGATAACATCAAAAACAGAATGCACAGCTGCATCACGTGTAGCTTGCTCTTCAGGAGTGGGGGATAGAAAATCACAAAAATCAACTATCTCTGCAATGCCCACCATAAAGTATTAAAATATGCTTATGATGTACAAGCCATAAAAATGGTATTCAAGAATGTTTATCACCATCGACCAACTGCAAGAACCAAACATGCTTGATTCAAAGGCCCGTCTATAGACTGCAGGTATCCTCCCTACCACCTTTACCACATATGTTGACCAACAATCTATGACTCACCAATAAAAAATTCCATGAACATAACGACAATTATTCGTGCATGCTTGCAGCCCTCCATTTCTTTTCTAAACAATCATATCACCAAATTAATATGCTTTGCCTTTAATCACACAAACCAGGGCAACAAGAAGATAAGAGATTTTGAATCAAATTATCAAGAACAAACACAGAATCCAAAGTAAAGGTACAGATTTATCAAAGGATGTATCAATTTAAAAAATTTAACATTTCAATTCAAAATATATTCATTCATTCAAAATTTCAATGTAAAGGCAATTGAAATATATGACAACAATCAAATCGGCCCAGAATATCTCAAGGGATCAGAAACTGAAATTCAACTCAACTTAATCGCCACATATAAATTTATAGCCCGCTAAAATTAATCATCACAAATTTCAAATTTAAATAAAAATTGTCAAAATATTCAAAATTTCCATCAAAACGGCTTAAACCATCATCGACCTTTATGCAACTGAAGCATTGGACTTTTAAACTTGCTATTCCCACCAAACCACCATTTGTTCTCAAGCCTTGGCTCATCCACAGTAGCCGGTGTCTTCGGCTCCGGTTCATCCCAGGCCGAGGGTGGAGTCTGAACTAATAACGGCTCATTAACATCAAGCGAGAAATATTCCGGCGCAGATGAGTCCACGGAGATGGGATTTTCTGCCGATAGAGAGATTTCATTGCGAAAGACAGTGTACGGTTCAAAAGGAGATTGATTGGACAGAAGAGATTCGGTGGCAGGGGAATAAGGGAGGGAAATTAGGTCTAAGGTTAGGGTTTCGTAGAGTATGGGTTGCGAATTAGTGAGGGTTTGGAGTTCCATTGAAAAGAAGTCGAAACAAGATAGGGGTTTTGAGGAATTGGGAAACGAAGGGCTTACAGGTCTAGGCTGACGGGTGGGAAACTGCATGGTTTGGGGGTTCCATCGCGACTGAAAGGAAGTTTCATGGCGGTTAAAGGTTAGGGCTTTGGGGATTGGGAAATTAGGGTTTACAGTTCTTGTCGGGTATATTAGAGGGGTTAACGACGAAACGACGTAGGATATATACAAAAAAAGGAAATTTTATTTTTATTGAATATTAAATTCACGATATAAAAAATATTAGTTAAAGATTATAGATATTAATATATTTAAATTATTTATAAATTATAATTAAAGTTATTTTATCAACATTTTGTTGATATTAGCCAATTAAATGCATTAATTTAGTTAATCGATAAATGAATTATAAAAACTGATTGAGATAATCTTTTCAAACTAAATAAGCTCCTAAAACGTCGTTTCATGTTTTAAGTATGGAGAAGTATTCCATGTACAATAGCCTAATGTATCGTTTTATGTTTTAAAATATAGATAATTATTTCTTAATAGTAATTAGATGTATATTCAATTTAATTGTGTGTTCGAGTCAAAAATAGTTTTTGGATATATATAATATGTGCGATCATATAAGATCATCTTAAAATAAGGGTCAAAATAAATTAAATTAAATACTTATGACAGAAAAGTAAAATACTAATTATAGACTATTAATAAAATATACAAAAAAAATATTATCGTACTTTGTAAATTTTGTCATATTATATTTTGTATTCAAAAGTTAGTATATCACGCACATAATATATTAATAAATATTTTTTAAAATTAAAAGTTATATTTTAATAAATTATACATGATCCTTTAAATCTTTAAACCGATTTTAATTTAAATAAAAATTAATTTTAATAACTATTAATAATACCATTAATATAAACCCAATAACATTATAAAATTAAAAAGATTGAATTCAATTATTCTAACGATTCGAATATAGTAATGCTCATCCTTATTCCCGTTTAAACTTCAATGATAATTTTTTTTATTCTACGTCCCCAGTGGATGCAAATACATCTTAACTCATGGGTGGGGCAAGCTCTTCTATTCTGGTTCATGGTTTTTCTTGACTATATGGTTCATCCGGGGAGAGATCGAGCTTCAAGAAATAGTGAATGGCTCGTACCTACTATAATTTTTTCTTTGAATTTTATTTTTTTTAATTTTATGAATTGAATTTTAAATTTCTTTAATGTATATAAATTGTGTTCACCCCGAAAAATTTAAAAATTTATGTGAATTCATTCTCAAAAATATTTTTATATCCGCCACTGCATATTGTAAAGATTATAGTTAAGCTTTTTCCCACAGCTGTCTCTTCACAAAAATCGTTTAAAAACCAGAGCATTAGGTGTATGATGGTTATAGAAACTAAGAACAGATTTGTTCGAAAATTATCTCCCCAAGGAAACAACTTTGTTAATCTCCAGAGCTTAAAACTATAATCTTTATAACGTTGTGTTCGAATTAGCAGTTTTGATAAAATAAATAAATTTGATTTTTATTAAAAAAAAAGCTTCATTAAATTCACCAATGGCATCACCACCATTACCAAACAATAATGAGCCCTCAAACGTTTTTTACGATCTTCATGATTTTCGAACATCGATTTTTGTGTATCTCATGGGATTAGTACTTGCTATTCTTTCCGTTCAAATCATCGAACGAGTTCATAATCTTCTTCGAAACGAAATCGTTGATGAACTCGACATCGAATCGGATCAATTAGGCGATCATCAGTCGTCGATAACGGATGATTTCGATTGGTCCGTTGAACCGATGAACAATCTCTGGCTGTGGGAGATTTTTAATGGGTTCATGGCACATTTAGCTGAAAGAGAAGACCTGGGAATGAGTCCCGAGTTCTTGGAACAAGTCTCGCCATGTGTGAACCATAAGAGCTTGGAAGAGACAACGTTGGATGACTGTGTGATTTGCCTGGAGGGTTTCGAACAGGAAGAGATGTGTCGTGTTTTCCCGTCTTGCAACCATGTTTTTCATTCTGATTGCTTGGATAGCTGGATGAGGAATCATTTGACTTGTCCGATTTGTCGGAATTGTATAGTAGATAGCTTGACAAAAACTATGTCAATAATATTTTCGGCGTAAATTAAAATTTATACGTACCTGTCAAAGTTCAAAATTAGAGGTTTAGTTTAAGAATTAAAGTTTATAGGTTTAGATTATAAAATTTAAAATTTAAAATTTAAAATTTACGATTTTGAGATTAATTGATATAGTCGTACTGATATATACGACATACACATTAATTTATGAATGAAATTCTTTTATATACTTTGAGATTTAAAACAAGAAAATAATTATGAATCATAATAATCATTTGATTTTACCAAAAATTCGTCAAATTTACCTACATTTTCACATTAGTTCGTGAAGTTACACTATAGAACAAGTTTATCACTAGCTTTAGCACCACTGCTTTATGAACCAGAGAACCAATAAAAGTTTACCAAGAGGATTTACAATTAAAATAAGGGTTCAAAAAATAAAATTTACAAATTTACCTTTAAAGTAAACGTTTGTTAAAAATTAATAATATAATTTGTTTTAGAATAAAGTAAATTATAAGCAAGTAAACAATCAAATCAATTAAAAATTATTAACGGGATTAATTCAAGTGATAAACACGTTAATATATAAGTACTATTTAAGTTCGAAATCTTGTACATGTAAAATCTTTCATGAAAGACTTCTCCACCAAAAACACATACATAATGTGGATCAATTTAATTTATTCGAAACAAAAAAATTATATCAAAGTTCTTATTCGGCATTGACGTAGCCATGTTATTAACAACAAAAAACCAACATAATAATTTTAAATCCCATAAGATCAATTAGTTCACTTATCTTCTCACAGTTTAAGCAAAATCAAACTTAAATAACCAAGTTTTTGTTGAGGATAATTACCTTAGTTTTGGGTTTCAATGTTTCTAAAGTGCAATGGTGAAAACTTAAAGCTTTTCGCTTAACTATACCCTCACAAAAATTCGTTTTTTATTAAAAAAAAACAGACCTTTAAGTGTATGATAGTTATAGAACTTAATAACAAATTTGTCTGAAAATTATCCCCAAAAAACAACTTTGTTAACTCTCCAAAGCTTAAAACTGTAATCTTTATAATGTTGTGATTGTATCACCAGTTTTAATCAAAAAATTATTTTTTTTTTTATTACAGAGAAAGAAAACTTCAGTCGATTCATCAATGGCATCACCACCATTACCAAACAACAATGAACCCTCAACCGTTTACTATAATCATCATGATTTTCAAACATCGATTTTCGTTTATCTTATGGGATTAATACTTGTCATCCTTTCTGTTCAAATCATCGAACGAGTCCACAACCTGCTCCGAAACGAAGTCGTCGAAGAACACGACATCGAATCGGATCAAGTAGTCAATCATCACCCGTCGGTAACCGGCGATTTCGATCAATCCGTTGAACCGATGAACAATCTCTGGCTGTGGGAGATTTTTAATGGGCTCATGGCACATATAACTGCAAGAGAAGACCTGGGGATGAGTCCCGAGTTCTTGGAGAAAGTCTCGCCATGTGTGAGCTATAAGAGCTTGGAGGAGACAACGTTGGATGGATGTGTGATTTGCTTGGAAGGGCTCGAACAGGAAGAGATGTGTCGTGTTTTCCCTTCTTGCAACCATGTTTTTCATTCTGATTGCTTGGATAACTGGATGAAAGACCATTTAACTTGTCCGATTTGTCGGAATTGTATAGTAGCTAGTTTGAGAAAGAAAATATCAACGACAGTATAGATATATATAGATAGAGATTTTGTATATACGTGTATATATAGAGATTTTGTATATAATAATTTTGGACGAGAATTCGTTTAACTTGTCCGATTTATTGGAATTGTATAATAGATAGCTTGACGATGAAAATGATAACGGTAACGACTACGTGGATATATATAGATTCACATGGATATGTACATGTACATGTACGATTCTATAAACAATTTTCTCCTGTTTTCCTTTCACTGCATTCATAAAGTTCGCTTTTTTATTACAGCAAGCTTTGTTGCAGGTTTTTAAGGCAAGTTTTAAGCTAAAAAACAGACATTAACGAAGATGATTACTCTATGTTTTGCAATCCATTCATTGAATTTACCTCTTATAATCTCTTCTCTTGCAGCCCTTGCCATTGCCATCGGTCTAGAATATCTGAATACTCTTGCAGCCCTTGGCATTGCCATTGGTCGAGAATATCCGAATAGGGTGAACCACCTTATGTACATCGCTTTGGTCAACTCGGATGTGCATAATCCACATAAATAATCCCTATAGGGATCCTATCTGCATGAAATTTGGGAATATTTGAACTTTTCTACAAGAGAGAAGGCAAAACAGTATGCTAAGCTAAAACGGTAACAGATTGAAATTTCGGAAAAGAGCCGATGCCTCCATCATCCATATAAGCATCAATTTACAACGTCAGAGACTATATGCGAGCATCCTATGAAGGAAAGCATGTGACACTGCTCAATTAAATTCTAAATCACTTGCTATGAACTCGAGTTAAGCTACTACTATGCATATCTATAAATGAAACCATTCTACTCGAGTTTCAAAATTTTAAATTTAAAAAGTAGTTCACATTTCACTATACTGAAACCTTGTAAAGTTGATTATTTTGACTTCCGGTGACAGCAAGGAATTTCTCACAATCCTTTGCTCCGAGTACTGTAAATTCTTTCACGAGCATATTTACACATCCAGCAACAGAGTCCTTGAACTTCTTTGAGCAGCTCTTGTCACCTTCATCGACATCTTGAATGCCGCCTTTTGCCAGGCAGCCTACCTGAGCACCATCCATATATGCTTTGCATGCCACGAGAATATTTTGTGCACGCATGTAGAAATGGCCCACAGAAAAATCCTCAAAATGCTGGCCAAAGAGAATAAATGGGGAATTATATTATGGATTCCAACTCAAATCCGGAACTAAAATGCCCCTATATTATAGTCACAACATAAATGCCTGATGCAAGTTTACAGCTTACCAGCTTATATCCTACTAAAAACATCAAAAAAAAAAAAAAATCCTTCAGCTAACCTTTGGTGGCCTCCTCATTGAATAGACCATTGTCTTCAGTGACAAAATGAATGTATCCTCATTGTATTGCCGGGACAATAAGTCACCTTGTTGTGTGCCTCTATGACGAGCCCAACCAGGCTCATTAAAGTAGGGATCCTGATTCAAGATTAGAGCCTGAATAGATACCAGAACTTGGAGCATTGTAGACATACCAGGTATCCACTTCTCGTTCTTATTACCAGACCAAGTGTTAAGGAGACTAAGGCATACTTTTCCAGAACTATACAAATTTGGGTTCAGTCGAAGTCCACCGGAGTGGTAGTAAACATGCTGCAAAGGAATTCCTACAAATCAGACCAAACATATATACCAGAAAATATGATCTTACAAGGTTCAATCAAATTTATAAACCACAATAACATACTGGTGGGGATTTGGGATAGCTAGCAGGGAAGAAAACATCAAAGAAGAAGAGACCATCATGGTAAGGAGTTCCCTCTGCTCCTATAATCACAGCCCTTAAGAGATCCATTCTTGATTCATACACCCTAACAAAAATAGTATCTGTCGAAACAGTAGAAATGATATCACAAAACAATATTATTTATACATTCCATCAGTAAAAGGGAAATTGTCACAAGCAAAGTGGAAGATTTCAGCTGTTAGCATTTCATGCAAAACTTAAAACTCACCTGGCAAATCCTTCTCAAGCATTCTCCACTCCTCCTGAATCTTCTTTGCCCAGTTCTTGGGTGGCTGCCCCGAAGAGAATTAACAAAACAAAGTTCAGTGGTTGAAATACTTAAGAACATAACTACAACAAAAGGAAGACCATAAATATCTTGAAAGGCTACTCACCTGCTTTGTTGAAGATCCACTGGCAGCATAGAAATGGTCCGAAAAATCTTCAACAGTATCAAATTGTTTAAAAAGTTGGAACTTACTGAGGATATCTGCTTCATTTACATTTGTCTGGTTTCTGATATCTGCCACTACTTGAGGAGTAATATAAGCACCATCTATTGGATCAGTGAAACTTGAATAGACATTATGCTTATTGAGATTATATTTTGGTTTCATAGGGGGTGGCCACCAAGACATGGATGGTTCAGCAACCATAGTGTGAGTAGCCTCTGTAGGCATAAAACCAAAAGCACTAACATGGGTGTTTGCAGCAGAACTAAGGTGATTCCAATAAGTTGTATTAACTGGACCAGGGGGAATCGTTGAATAAAGGTGATTCCCGGGATTACCGGCAATTGTACCACCAACCTGGTAAGACTGGAAAATATTCTGACCTGGAAGTATTTGGCTAGTCAATTTATGCTGTGAAGTAACTGACTTCTTACTTTGTGAACCTTGTGCAAATAAAAATGTTGAAGTAACACCAGCTCCTCCAGGAGAATGACTTATAGGATCCACTGGGATCAGGAAACTTGAACTACTAACTGAAGCTGGCTTCTTCTTCACATGAGCAGGTTCTGACAACCAAGTCGAATGAGATTGGTCATTCCCATTAACACTTGATTGAGTGTTTGCATGAGAAATATTATTTTTACTCTCTGAAAACTCAGGAAACCAAGGGACAGATGCCTCTACTCCAGCAGGAATATCAAAATTATCAAAATGTGCTTGCATCATGTCATACTCATCAACTTCCCAGAAATCATTAAGGCAATAGTTATCAAGGAAATCATTGTCATAGGCCAAATCACCCTCGAGGTTATATACATTATGTGATCCTTCGGTAGAATGCTTAGAAGGTTCAACCTTGTTTATCGAACCAAGATGTTTAACCACAAAGTCCTGTAGGGAAATGAGATGAAAGTAAACGAAAAAATAATAGGTCCAACACACGATATATTTGACTAGGCACAGTCAAAAGCAACTACGGCAAGAACACTCCAATCTCTCACATACCTGAGCTTGAGTAGGACTATAGACATCAAGGCTACCTTTTATTGCCTTCCCTTTGTTCCTTACGTCAACCATCTCATCAAGAATCATTACATCACTTGAATCTTCATCATTTTCAACATCAATTACGTCATGAATAACAACCTACCGAGATATGAAACAGACTAAACCATGAGATAAGGAAGATTTTTCTCAAGTGCAATAAGATTGGCTGAGAAAAAAAGTTAAAAACACAACTTGATAACAAATGTAAGGCTTTGCCTAACATGCACTTGTGTCTATTTCTAGAGAGGAAGCTAGAATGATAATGTAACATGTTTCTCAGTGCTGAATTGCTAGATTGGAGTTCATTTGCCTAAAAAAACTCAATTACATGAATTCAGCCTTAACTTCAAGGGTAGAGTAGGCCACAAGATGCTTTTCCAATCTATGGCCACACCCCATGAAAAAAAATGACCGACTGGCGTGCTTTCTTTCCCACTCCAATAATACAGATCATGTCAATACCACCAGACTGCTCCGAATTTTAACAATTATTGAGCATTTTCAGCCTTAGACATCGGCAACTAGAGTGTTTAACATATTTTAAATGCTTAGTACTATCTTCTATTAAACATGAAATGAGGCCATTTTTACCCCCCACCATAAAACAGCAATTCTCTCTTAATTACATAAAAATGCTTTAAAAACATTCCACAATCCACACCAAAAGGATGATGAATCTTCAAAGCTCTCCATTTTAAACAACTAGAAGCTTATTTACCAAAGAACTATTAACAGAACCCAAAACTAGTTAAAGTACATGGATAAATGAAAGTTCCACCTAGAAACACATGCTCATTAACCATCACCTACTTTACCAAGCACAACTATTACAAGAGCAACGTCTGTTTATTTCAAATTCCTGAGACAGTGAAAAGAAAGGACCATTGTCCCAAAATGTTCATTTCTGGACCCCTGCAAGCAATGGCACCCTAACAAGTGAGGGGAGGACATCTATCAGTCACAAAAACTGTCACAATTCCCTTCCATTATTATTTCAAAGACCACACAGTTCAGAACAGGCAAAACAATGTTTGGTAACTTTAAATTATCATGATTGGAAGAACGTAATCCCAACTACGTAGTCCCCAACACGCAGTTATAAGTGAAATCATAATTTTTCACTATAGAAATTCAAATTTGACTCCTTTAAACCCTAAAAATCAATACTAAATGATCCCAAAAAACAACGAAATCCAACAATAAACCGATCAATCAAAATCCCATTAACAAAAGTGACAACCAAACGATCACTGTATTTAATCGAATTCATAACTCAAAAAAAAACTTTTTTTTTTTCCAATAATACGTTTAAAAACAGTGAAAAGAACTATTTTTTAAAAGGAAAAGAAGTAAATGTTGACCTGTTTTTTCTTGTTAAAGTTAAAAGAGCTAGGAATCGGAGGAGGGATCTCGATCACTTCGGGGTCCATTAAGGAACTTGAAATCGGAGTAGAGGAAAACAATCGTTTCCTGTTTGGACAGTGAGAAAGTGAGAGAAAAGTCATCAAAGAAAACCACAAACGACGATTAAATTCCTTTTTCTACATATTTTAAAACAATCAACGATATATATAATATGTATTAAAAGAAGAGACTTGGAATTTCGCGTGTCATAATAGGTTCGCCGAGTTGGCGGCGGCGGCGGAGACGGTGGCAACGGCTTCATGGACGACATTCAAAGAGATCGGTTCTTCTGGCTCTGGCTTCGCGCCTAGTCTGTGAGTAAATTATATAATGGGTAAATTACATTAAATGGTCCTCAATTATGACCTAAGTTTTTTATTGACTCCTTTCACTATAAAAAAATTATAAATAAATCTTCTAACTAATTAAGATTAACAAATCAACCTAATTTTATTGAGAAAAATGATTGACGATAGGATAGTTAATAAAATTTGAATAATAATATAATTAACTCTTAATTTTTATATTTTATTTTAATTTAATTTTAAGTTTAAAATTTAAGTTTCAAAAATTAAGTATTATAATATTTTATTTTTTTAAATCCTATTTTTTTATTCTTCTTAAAATAAACATCTTTTTATTAACACTAGTCATCTATAATCTCATTTATACGAACAATACAAATAGTCAAAGAATTAAAAAATTTTACTATTAACAATAATTAATCTCTTTAAAATGCTTAAATAATACTTAAATCATATCGTTTTGAAAAATTCTGAAATTTTGAGGTTTATAATTCGAATTAAAAGTAGATATCATCGATTAAAAAAATCAAATTTAAATATCATTTAAAAAAATATATCATATTAAAAAATCTAACTAAACTAGAAAAATATTATAAATAATAATTTGAACCCTAAAACCATACTAAAAACACATTAAAATTCCATGAATAATTCCCTTTTGAAAAAAGGAGAAATGATATGGACATGAGAGGAGTATAGCAAGCCAAGCCAAAAGTGGCAAAGTCCGTCCACCACTATCAAAAGATTCCCTCCGACTCCGACTCCGACCTGATCCCGACTCGAGTGGCGTGTCCTTCTCTCCATCATGTCCAACCGATAGCAGAATCATTTCCCTTTGCTTTCCTCATCTATAAATGCAATGCACGCTCAGGCTGCAAAGCATACCAATCCCATTTCAATCTAGCCAAGTACAACTTTAGACTCTCAACAAACCCTTCAACAGAACTCCCTCGAATTCACCATGTCGGACAAGTGTGGCAACTGCGACTGCGCCGACAAGAGCCAGTGCGTGTAAGTAATCGAACAATCACCTATCCATCATAAACTTTGAGTCGTTCATAGCTTGTGTTCGGTTTTAGATTATGTTGATGTTCCTTGAGTTCTTGGTAACTTACACCATGAATTTGCTATAATTTACTGTTGAAGTCTAAGGAGTTTTTATGCTTACAGGAAGAATGGAAACACCATGATCATTGAGACTGAAAAGAGGTATACTTTCAACTCTTCAATAAATTCTTATAACCCACCGTTTCTAAGATCTGAATCATACTTGAATTTTCCATTAAACATGTGCTAAATCATAATATGTTGTGTTATTTCGTTGCAGCTACACCAGCACCATGGTGACTGAGGTTCCGGCTGAGAACGGCTGCAAGTGCGGAGCTAACTGCAGCTGCACGAACTGCACATGTGGTCATTAAGCTAATATATAGAACAATGATGTTCCGGTTCACCGGAATGTCGGGACCTTAAAATAATGAAATTCGGGGTCGAATAATTTTAGTCTTTCGTTGTAGTCTGTGTGCTACCATGTCTGTGTGTCACTTTTACAGTGATGTAATGGCCATTTGGTTAATGAAATACTATTAGTAAAACTTCTCTGTTTCGATTCGAAAAGTATATGATATTCTTGAACAAATCCAGCCTTTCAAGATCAAAAAATGCCAACTTCATATATCAAAGCAGTTCAAGTCATTAACAGTTAAAATCACAGCACTTGCAGAGTGAAAACCAGAAAACAGATGCATCCTCCATCATGAAGATTCCCTATCCTATGGTACTCGTTTGCCTGCATCTGACACGAATATGTTCAATTTTTTCTAAGAGATTTTTATTTATATTGGATGTTTATTTCAAAATTATTGAAAACTATGGTGTAGGGATACTACTTCCTCAATTCATGTCAAAGTTTACAGCTATTTGTACCCATTTGTGCAAAAAGAACTAGGAAACCAGATAACTTTCCCCTGCAACATTTATTGGTTTTTGGACAAAAGTTACATTGTATTCTATTACATTACATTGAAACCAAAACATGCCAACCTCATATGGCGTTGCCATTTTCACTTTTCCTTTGAATTCAAGCATGATGTTCAAGTTCCTAAGCAAGATCCAAGCAGGAGACAATGACCTGATCAAACAGCTGTTTGCATCAGTTGTCCAAAACAAAACAAAACAAAATCTCAACTGTGTTTCATTCTCTCTTTCAACCCCTTTAATCATACTTCTCCCTCCATGAATATGCAAGAAGAAAAACCCAGGAAAGAGCCAACATGATATTCCCAAGAGCTTGCCTAAGCCATTCATGTCCAAGATCTTCAACTTTCCCTTCGAAACTAATTCTCCAAATAGCCATTGAAACATGAAGCAACACACACCCTTTGGCAAAGAAGCTTTGGAACTCCCTGTCTCTAACGAATGCCACCATGAACAACACGAAACCGATGGAGAACAAAAGCAACCCGGAAAACGATTCAGATGTTTGGATCAAGAGCTGGTCGTGAGGCGTCGAGCCTTGTAGCTTGCTCGCGATCTCGTGACCGTGACCAAAAACCGAGACCTCCTTTGTGTAGAACACCATTAGAGCTCCACAAGTGATGGCAACTATGGATTGGAGCATGCATATGATGAAGAACCCTGGTAAGCTCATTGGTCAATGAAGCTAATGGACATAAATCATACATCAAAAGACGAGTGATCGAAGTTCGAACATTCGATTCAATGACGATGCATGATAACAACTTGGATCTAAAACCTTGACCCCCAGAGTTGAGATTTTGGAAATGGAGGAATCAAATGGTGAGTTATAAGTATGGAAACAAGCACCAATGAGAAATCAAGGCAGCTTTATAATGAATTGAATATAACTTTTGACTATTTTATTGGAGATTTCATTTGGATTTAATTATTTAAAGAAATATAAAGCTTCCTTCCATTAGTTCCCCCACCATGCATTAAAGCTCCATGATTTTTTCCCGGTTACTTCCTCCTTCAGCAAAGTAGAAATCTGTGAATGTTATTTTATACTTTTTTCAATTAATTAATGATTTTGTTTAATATTTAAATAATTTAAAATATTATTTTACTAAATCAATTGATAGCTAATAATTTTGGGATATCTTTATTATAATGAATGAGATTAAGTTTGCCTAAACTTTAGACTTTTGGGTAGCAAAATTTATTATTTCATTTCAACATAATGAAATCAGCCTCACTTCATAACTCATGAAACCTTGAGCCCCTAAAATACTTCAACAAATTCCAATCAAATATTTAGGGCATAGGGTTTAGCAATTTGTGATTTTTTATATAGATTTTGAGTGTTTCAAGAGTGGTTTGCATGATTTACACCATGCCAAGCATGTTTACTTTTGTTATGGAAATTGGGATTGTTTAAAAATATTGATCGATCTGATTTGATTATCTGTTGATTTGGTTTGAAAATTTAGATATTTAATTTATTTTTTGTTTTTAAATTAGGTATATAATTTAAGTTTAATTTTTTTGGATCGGATACGGATCGTAATATTTCAAGTTTTGAATTATTAAAAAAAATTTAATAACTTGATGCTTTTATATCCGAAAAATATTTTTTTTATAATTATGAATCTTGTTATATTTAATAATTTATTATTTGTTATATTTAAAATTTTAAAATTTTTTAAGTATGACCTTTAAATTTTAAAAAAATAATTAAATTAAAATATATTTTTAAATAATAAGTATCTAAACATCTGATTCGTTTATCTAATATATAAATACATAAATATTTAATTTTCTTAGATAAAATATAAATTATTATATTATTAATTTAAAAAATTAAATATTTTTAAAAAATATATTATTATCTAAAATGTATGATGAACACCATTGATGAAAACCATCTTTGCTACCCAAGTTCTCTCCCCTTACAGCTGTGGAGAATAAAGGGAAGACTCCTTTGATGCTAAAATAATCCTCCAACATGACTATTAATCACGTAGACAATTCGATAATAATTATACACTTCGAACAATAGGATTAGTTTAATTAAAATAGATCAAAGCATCCTTAAGCGAATGCAAATTCTCAGCTCCTCTCTATGTTTTTATTATGCCTCCACTTCAAATTAGAGGATTTAAGGTTTAAAAGTTTTGGTTAGGGTTTAGGTAATTACGGGTAAAGCGTATTTGTTAGGGTATAGGATTTAAGATTTAAGATATAAAAAATACGGGTTTAGGGTTTAAAATTACTTTTTTTTAATTCAAAAGAAACATAAAATGAGACATAAAAAAAAGACAGATGATTTTTGTTTCTCTTAAGCCAGAATAAAATATTTAAGTCCAGACGACTAAACTATGGGCCTCGTTAATACCCAAATTACTACACACCTAAATAAAGTTTTAGACTTCAACATGGAGAAACTTTCTCATCTCGTCAAAGGAATAGATTTAAGAGGCACGATTCATTCAGTCTCATCAGTTAAAAGATATCGTAATTATAATTATATTTATTGACATAAGTATTATAGTTTCGGATGGTATTGTTACTGCCGTATAACGATTATTGTTGTGGTTACACACCTTATTTAAATGCATATCTCTAATAATAAATATTAAAAATTAAAATTTAAAAGTATATCCTTTTAATAATAATTATTGAAAAAATTAACTGATATTAACAAGTATTAAAAATAAGACTCTAATAATTAATTTTAAAATAAAATTTTAATTGACGATTTTAAGAGTTATCAATAACAAAATCCTTAAAGAAACTGTCCCGAGAAACATTGAATTCCCGTTGACAATGAAATACATTGTTAAGTTGTGGGGTAGACTTAGGTGGTCCATTACCATTATGTTACCTCATCTCCCAAGCTATCCCTTGTGTTCTAAAAGTTGGGACTTGGGACCCAAGTGTTTGTTCATTTGTCTCAATGAAACAAGACAGGGGCTTAAATCTCCCATATGCATCAGATATTTGGACTCATTTTTAGTTTGGTCGATTGAATCCGATTCAAATATTTTTTATTTATTTAAATTTAAACTAAACTGATTTAAACAAAAATAATTATATAATATTATTTACAAAAATAAAATAAATCAAATTAATTTTTTATTGCATTAATGGGTCAAAAATGAAAACATTGTACTAGCATATGACTTGCATCGGATCCATGGATGTCAAATGTAAAATAAAGAGAAGTCAATGCCCACCGCAATTAATATCATATACATACTTTTTAATTATCGATATCTAATTTATTAATTAATTTATTTAATATAAATTTTATATAATTTTAATATAAACGATCCTATTAGTTTTATATAATTTTATATTATATTAAACAAATGTCATTCTCTAGTGAAGAAATTAGAGTGTGACGATGTGATTAAACAATGCAATTAAGAAGATTTTGACCATATATACGATGTCATTTGGAAACTGATTTGGGAAAGTGGGGCCCGGAAAGGAGATTATCATGGGGGAAGTGATTTTGACCGTATATATGTTTTAGGGTACGATGAAAATAAGTTAAAATTTATAATTTATAATTTATTCAGGAATTAAAAATATTAAACTTTTTATAATATTGGAGTTTTTTTAACTATCAATATTTATTTTATAAACATTTAGATTTTATCGAAAATTTAAAAAAGTAACTAAAAATATTATTAAAATAAATGCAATATTACTAAATTTCAATTGGTTAGTTTATTATAATATTATATTGTTTATGAATATATTTAAAAACTATTATAATAATAATTTTTATAATAAGAAATGTAGCATCATTAAATATCTGACTTCTGATTTTGCCGCAAACTCTCTCATGAATAGAGCGCGTGGTGTCTTAAAACACATCAAGAATGTCTTTTTTCCGCATTGGGTTGCAGAAACCCTAAATCCAAGTAAACTTGAAAATAAAAAAATTAAATACTAAAATAGATGTCGTTAAAATATTAATATTATGAATAAATTATTGCTCACCAGTTCCTACTCAAATATCATTGATTTCTTCTTTTCTACAATCGACCAAAAAGAGAAAAAAAAAACCATTTCTTTATATAAAAACTCTTATAATCTGAGAAAAAAAACTTTCTTTTCTTTCCTCCCTTTAGATCCATTTCTCTTTCTTTCCATTTTTTTCTTACAATTCTCTGATCACTTAACTCTCTTTAGGGTTTTCAAAGTTTCAATCCTTTTTAGCTGCAAAGGTGCTTTTTTCTTAAAGGTACTTGGAAAAGGGGAAGACTTTCATTTTTTAAAGTTTTACGTAGTTTAAAATTGTGGATTTTGAATAATTTGATTGGATAAGGAGAGTAGAAGAAAATTTGATTGTATAAAGAGGTGTCATTTTCTAGGCTGGCATTTGGATTTGCATTAGCTCGTGTCATCTTTGAAAGCTTGTTTCAGGTGTTTTGTTGGGGGTAAAGGTTGTCGCTTTTGGAGAGCTTCTAGAGAAGTAGACCCTTGTTTGAACAAATGGGGTTTTGATTAGATTGGACTGCATGTATGTAATATTGGGTTTTTAGTGAAGCCTAGCTTTATTGGTTTCTATTTCTAGAAAGTAGAAACACATATTCTTGATTAATTTTCATTTGGTAGAAAGCTGGTGCAGAAATGAGATTTATTAGAACTTTGAATTTGGATGGGATATTGGGATTTCTGTTTTTAGTTGAGTTTTTAAGCGTTTTGAGTATGATGGTAATGAATGAGGTGGATAATGTTGTAAAAAGTAAAATTCTTGAAGGAATGAAGGATAGTTACTGTAGGAACTGAAGAAGGTTTTGTTGAAAGGTGGTTTTGGTGTATTATGGGTTGCATATGTTGTAAGCCATCGGCAATTGAAGATAGTAAGGAGAGTCCTAGAGAGAGGCCTTCTATTAAAGCCTCCTCAGAAGTTAGGGCATCAAGGGCTACTTCCTCGAGGAGGGAGGGAGCTTATAGAGCAAAGGATCAGTCGGATAGCAATGGTGTGCGAACAATGTTAATTGATAAACAAGTGAATGGTTCGGTCCAGCCACATGGTGAGAATTTGGATAGGAAGATGGAGAAGTTGGAGTGTGTTGTTACTCAACACCCCGGGATGAGTAGTCTCCCGAAAGCTGCAGAAGGTGAGCAGGTGGCAGCAGGGTGGCCTGCTTGGTTAGCTTCAGTGGCAGGAGAAGCAATCAGAGGATGGGTGCCACGGCGTGCAGACTCATTTGAGAATCTGGATAAAGTAATTATTGCTCTTAACTTATTTCTTAGTTAGGGTGTTGTTCATTGTATACTATGTTGCTCGGGCTCTTCGTTTTTCATACAGTACTCGTGTCTAACACTTGGATTTGGGATAGGACCTTTAAGGATCCTCTAAATACATAGAAAAACTTTTAAAAAAATTAGCTATACCCGTGTCAGATGAATATCCGTGTCCGACACTTACACCCGAGTCCGAGTATCATATATACAAGGTCCTTGTGCTGTAAATTTCATTGATAATTTCCGTTTTTTACATATCAGTTCATTTATAAGTAGCTCCCTTTTAGTCTCTGCTTTGTTTGTCAATATTAACATTTGTGCTATTATATTTGGAATCACACTTCACTATGATCCATGTGGACATCTTTTAAAGATTTTAAAATCATGTTAAATTCAATAAGATCAAAACAGTACCAATTTACAATTAGAAGAAAAATTTCCTCTAAGTCCAGTCATATACCTTTATTCAACATTAAGACATATTAATATTTAGTTCACCTCCACTGACACCCCTTTCTTTTGGTGACTTCTGGATGCATTGTTGTGATAATGAAACTTTAGTTAGGATTTTGGATTTCGGTCTGTTTTCTTGATTCTGTACTACAACCATTTAGTGTGATGTCATGATCTTATAACCTAACAATATACTCTTAATGGACAGTTTCTTGTGCTAGTAATTGTATCTGATACCTGAACTTATATTTTCTCTGCAGATTGGCCAGGGGACTTATAGTAATGTTTATAGGGCTCGTGATTTAGATCAGAAAAAAATTGTTGCTCTGAAGAAGGTAAGATTTGATAACCTTGAGCCGGAGAGTGTTCGATTTATGGCAAGGGAAATTCACATACTGCGTAGACTTGACCATCCAAATGTTATAAAGCTGGAGGGTCTTGTTACCTCAAGGATGTCTTGCAGCTTGTACCTTGTTTTTGAGTATATGGAACATGATTTGTCTGGTCTTGCTTCACATCCGAGTCTGAAGTTTTCTGAGCCACAGGTATGTCTGATTGTTCTGACATTTTTATTTCTCTCTTAGCTGCAATTTGTTTTCTTCCAAAATTTACTTGTAAGTAGTAACTGTGGTCTAGTCTAATGATGTTTCCTGTAAGAGATCTTCCATACATTGGAATTCATGGAATCCCTTTAAATTGTATTCTTAAGAAGTTGAGAATATTCTGCAAATCAGAATTTTATATTTGGCATCTATGGGGTATTCTTATGTTCTATTTGTTGAGCTTTGGGCAGGTTAAGTGCTACATGCAGCAACTTTTGCGTGGTCTTGATCATTGTCACAGCCATGGTGTCCTACATCGTGACATAAAAGGTTCAAATCTTCTAATAGACAACAATGGCATCTTGAAGATTGCAGATTTTGGTTTGGCAAGTTTTTACGATCCCCATCAAAGTCAGCCCTTGACAAGTCGTGTTGTAACTCTTTGGTATAGACCACCAGAGCTTTTACTTGGAGCCACTTATTATGGTACTGCTGTGGATTTGTGGAGTACAGGTTGCATACTTGCTGAGTTATATGCTGGCAAGCCTATTATGCCCGGAAGAACTGAGGTGTGCTTTTGTTATTCATTGAGAGCTTTCCTACAAAGTACTAAAGAATTTTAAGCTGAAATGTATTGGTAGATGCAGAACAATTGTTTTACTGATAGGATGTGTCATATGTTGTTGTTAGAACTCTAGAATTAAATGAATGATTGAGGTCCATGTCTTTCTGCTTTATAGGTGGAGCAGTTGCATAAAATTTTCAAACTTTGTGGCTCGCCTTCTGAAGACTATTGGAGAAAATCAAAGTTGCCTCATGCTACGATTTTTAAACCCCAACAACCTTATAGATGCTGTGTTGCTGAAACATTTAAGGAATTTCCTGCACCAGCACTAGCACTCATGGAAACCTTACTTTCCATTGACCCCGCTGATCGCGGATCTGCAGCTTCTGCTCTCAAGAGTGAGGTATGCTTTTACGAAATTATGTTAACACGTCTCCGCAAACATCTTCCCTCGTTCAGGGTGAATGTTGGTAATGAAGGCTGTTTCTTTTGCCAAATGACTTGATTATTTTAGCAAGATGAATGATATTATCGCTTATATTTAGCTATTACCTTTTCAGTTCACTAATTCTATTTTACGATTTTTTTTCGCTAGAAGTAGGAAACACGATATTTGAAGAGTAGGACACATTCTAGTATCTAATTTCCTTGACTTGTTTTTACTTGTGTTTTTTCAGTTCTTTATGATAAATCCGCTCCCCTGTGATCCTTCAAGCTTGCCCAAGTATCCTCCTAGCAAAGAGTTTGATGCAAAAATGAGGGATGAGGAAGCTAGAAGGTTAATATGATATAATTACAATAAGAACTTAACCTTATTTATTTATCTTATCTTTTTAAAAGTGAGAGACAAGGCCTAAACCATATGGAAAATCCCATACATCTAAAGGAGAATTTCTTTGAACTTTTTCATACTTGTGTGGGAGGTTACTTCCAAAAGAAAATTTAATGCCTCAGAATCTTTAGTTGTTGGAATATGTGCTAAACTGCTAACAAACTACTTTTTCTTTTGGCAGACAAGGGGCAGCAGGAACCAAAGGTCAGAGACCTGACCTCGACAGGAGAGCAACAAGAGAGTCTCGAGCCATGCCAGCGCCCGATGCCAATGCTGAACTAGTCTTGTCAATGCAGGTAACTTAAGATTTGGTGAACACTTGCCTATTCATCTCTTTTTGCTTTAACGAGTTTGACGATGGGCATCCTTAAGTAGTGTATGCATCAAAGATTTTTACTTAATTTAATATAGCTTGTCATTATTTTTTTTTATCAAATTTCCCCTTTTTCGAACAACATTAGTAACATTTTTATGTGAAAAAATTACCGACATTCCAGAAAAGACAAAGTCAACCCAATTCTAAGAGTCGGAGTGAGAAGTTTAATCCTCACCCTGAAGAAGTTGCTTCAGGCTTTCCTATAGATCCACCTCGACCATCGCAAGCAGTAGAATCAAATGCAGATGCACAGGGGAATCATCACAAGAGAGCCTCCCATTCAGGGCCACTGACTCACCGAGCTGCATGGGCAAAGTCTGGGAAAAACCTCGATGCTCCTCCAAAACTTTCTACTGGGGCTGACTTTTCAATGATGCCAGGTTTAGTGGCAGCAAGGAGAAGTAATCTTATATCTGAAGATCACAGAGAGAGACATGGATCTTCACAACTAGAAGCTCCAAAAGTATTTTCAAGATTTCCTGGTTCCTTTAAGGAGGCCTCTGAATCCTTCCAACAGGATCCGAAACATAATGTGCAGCAGAAAGAAGATGGAAGAAGTAACATCAAAGATCCAGTTATGGTAAGTTGTGAACCTGTTTTCTTACTTTGATGATTGGTTCTCATGGTTGAAACTACGTAAAAGGAAGAGCCTTGTCATTTATTTTTTCCTGGTCAGGTGTGGTGTTTGGTTGGTTGCTAATGCATACTTCTCAATGATGTTTGTTTCCAGCTTGGTTATGGCTCAAAGGGTCACAAAATTCACTATTCTGGTCCATTACTAGTTCCATCAGGCAACATGGATCAGATGCTCAAGGATCACGATCGTCAAATTCAAGAAGCTGTTCGACGAGCACGAGTGGATAAGGCAAAGATGAAAATGGTTCCGTTAGAAGGAAACCGAATATCAACCAATTCATTATTTGTTTCTGGTCGTTGAGCTAAACTTTGTGAACCGCGAATCAGGATGAACAATGTCAAGATGATGGCAGCAAATAATTCAGCCGCCAATTCTCTTCAGAAATATGAACCGAAGTCGTTTTTTCTTCTATATAGCTAGATGCTTATAGGAAGATTGCTAGTGAGGCATATGTAGTTAAGCTTATGGCTGTTTGAGAGATCTTTCACTGTGATTAAACATGTGCATTTCTCTACAACAGTAATATACTAAGATGGAACCCATTCCTGTAGATCTGCAACAAGTTAAATGCAGAGATCTTTAGATTATTTAATGTAATGAAACAAGCAAAATCTAGCTTGTTCACCAGTTACCTTGCCTCTTCTCAAGAACATTGCAGTAGCATTCATATGTATGTATATGGACAATAAGGTGTAGAAAATGCAGACATCCATTGACAATTAGAAGAAACTTCAACGTGGAGACTTCTCAAAGTTTGAAAACAACAATATAGCAAGCTAATCATGTTATTACTATACACATTGATCTTGACCAAGATAAGCTTTCATAGTTAATTTGTCTAAGAGACGGCGAAGCCTTTGAGCTCCGGGGGTTGGCTTGAGCTTGTTAATGTCCCCAACTTCCGAACATTTTGGTTTCCCGGAGCACCAACCACCGGGAGTGAAGTTTGTGTTAACACGGCCAAGCAAATCGACATCGATCTTGTCCAATACAGGGGCATCTCGTTTGAACTTGCGAGCGAATGCAACATTGCTCCGAATCATCTTACTTGAATCGTTAAGAGAAAGTACATGCGGGTGCTGTTTAGGAGGATTGTCCCATTTAATATAATGCATATCATGATTGACAACGGTCTTGGCGAATTCCGGAATATTACATACGACCGTCTGAAAGTAGCCTTCAGGGGAAGAGATGAAATTTGCGTAGTACATGAGAAGAATTCTGGGCAGATTATCCCATCCCATAATAATGTACTTAATTAACGGTCGCGACATAATCGTCCATGCCGAACCTGCAACCAATGACAAGAATGCTGTATAAGCAAAACAAATCTACCACCTCCAACATGCCAATATATGCTGTATAAGTGGAAATTAGGTTTGTAAGTTTCAGTTTCTAGCATTTGAGAAGAGCTGCAATATGCCAATATGAATTATTTATCTCCAGGAAATGTAATATGCAGTCCATCCATATCTGCATCACATCACTAAACAAATGCATATACATATATCTGTATCTATATATAATGAATTTTGACACACCCCATAGCTTCAAAAGATTCACTTCAGATTGAAAAATTGATGGTAACATATAATGGCTGCAATATGAACTATTGCAGGCATGTAACATGCATCCAACCATATCTACAACACACCACTAAGAAAATATATATAAATATTGCAGTCCTCACATTCTTAAATACAAATTGAAGAATATCATTTGTATGACAGAATGCTAACCAGTATATAATTTAAATGCTGTAGGCAATTTTCTTCTTTGTGTGGCCCAAAATACTTCAGTCTTGGTTGACCTATAGAGTCCCGGATCTATAATCAAAGGCATTGCTCTTTTCTCCCTAAAACATCCACAGGCAAACATGTTAGCACTCAACATTTATAATGGTTTTCGATGGCGAGCGAAATGAACTTACTGTTTCCAACCAAGCTCGCTCGTGTGTTCGATGAAATTAAGGTTCCGGTTTAAAGGCAAAAATGCATAAAGAAGATCTGCAAAACCTCAAATTGATGAAAACAACAGTTTTTCAACAACAGAATGACTTAAAACAAGGCACGTGATATGAGGGACTAACCATCTTGAGTCACAAGAGGATAATCAGAAGCACTGAGATTAATAAACCAATCCCAATCTTTATTTCTCCTTAGAAGAATGGCAGAAGCATGAAGTGTATTGGCCACCATTGTTGGACCTCTGTAAGTAACCATATTAGCCTTGGTGACCATAAAAACATTCCCAACCTTGGAGAAAACTGTCTGTTTTTTAATCCTTGAATTCAATGTCAACCTTTCTTCAGCAGGTGACTCAAGGTCCAAATGAACCGCATAGTAATTCCTCGGATGATACAATGCATGGAGAGTCCTCCATAGCTTCTCGAGATCACCCTTTGATCCCGAAATCAAATAAGCGAACCGAGGTATCGGCGGAGAAGACGACGGTAGGGGCTGATTGAGCTCAAACTTCGACTCGACATACCCGGGCTTCCTTTGATTCACTGGGAAAATGGAGAAGATTGAATTGATATTGTAAACCGATGAAACGAGCCCCATATTGAAGGAGGAGACGAGGAAGAAGATGCATATGAGGGAAGATATAACAAAAGGGAATATCCATTTCTTCTCCATCATCATCAACACCGTTGCCAAAGCTTATCATAGGATCATTCCAATGAATACAAGACTGTGTATCATTCAATCAAAAACTAAAGAAAATAGAAAAAAAAATGAACTTTATTTCATGAGATTAAAAAGGAAAAAAAAAAAACACCCTTTAATTTTCTATTTATTCCAAGAATATAATCTGGTAGATGTTAAACAAAACAACACTGAATTATTTTTGTTTTTGCTGATTCCATTTATTCCCAGAACGTAAAACATACAGGAAAAGGGAGATGATATGTTGCAAATTAAGGACAAATATAAACAATTGGTTAATGAATCACTGGAAAAAGATCAAATCTTTAAACAAAAGAGGCAGAAACCTATCATGTAAATCTATTAATGGAAACATGATCTAAAAATAGATTTTAATGAATATAAAGCAAAAATGAAATGAAACAAATTTAAGAAAAAAAAAACTTGAACATGCTTCAGCTTGAAGAAATGTAAACTTGAAACCATCCAAACCTAAAATAGTTTGAACTTGTTCCAATATGCTCGAATGTAACTTCTAATATAAACCTTGTATAATATTAATGCTCCAAAAAGAACTACTTATTGATCTAGTGATTAAGAATATTTATATTATCTCATATTGTATGAATTCGAATCCGATATAAAAATTGTATTATTTTTGGCATAAAGATAATTTTTACCCTTAACGTTTATAATTTTTGTCATTTTGGCCCTTATTCTTTTTTTGGGATAAATTTAGCCCTTGACCTATGTCTTTTTAACAAATAGCTCATTTTTTAACTACAATTATAACTGAACCGTTAAAAATTTAATAATGATAACATATTATATATGCAATAATATATTTTAAATGACATATAATCTAACCTATTAAATATATATATATATATATAATATAATTTTATTCCATTATAAAATATAAAAAAAATTAAAATTTAAATAAAATATTAAAAATTAATTAAATGCAAAATAAAAATTTACTAAATATTCTCAACACTAACTAAACTAAAATATCTTTATAAAACCCTAAAATTTTGATTTAGATTAAAACTAAAATACCTAAATTATAAACTAAAATAATAAAAATCCAATTTATTCTTATCAAAATTTTTTATCTTTGATTCACCGGTAACAAACTATACAAAACCTTTTTTTTTTTCAGATTATGTTCATACCTTTTTAGATAAAATTTTGATTTTACTATAGTTAAGGTTGAGAATGTTTAGTAGCCTTTTGTTTTAGATTTAATTATTTTTTAATAAATAAAAAATTAATTTTTAATATTTTATTTAAATTTTAATTGTTTTATATTTTTAGATTGGAATGAAACTATATCCCACGTTTATGTATTTGATATACTAGATGTTAAGTCATTTAAAATATATTATTATATATATGACATGTCATCATTATTAAATTTTTAACGGTTCAGTTATCATGGTAGTTAAAAAATGAGTTATTTGTTAAAAAGATAAAGGTCAAGGGTTAAATTTATCAAAAAAAAGATTAGGGGCCAAAATGACAAAAATTATAAACGTTAAGGGTAAAAAATATCTTTAAGCCAAATTCAAATAAAATATTAAAGTTAATTAATTCTAAAATATAAGATTATTAAACATTCTTAACCCAAACTACCATAAAATTAAAATATTGTTTGAATTGTGTTTATATTTTTTAAGATGAGATTTTAGTTCCATCGTAGTTAGGATTAAGAATGTTTAATAATTTTTTAATTTTAGAATTAATTAATTCTTAATATTTTATTTGAATTTTAATTGTTTTATATTTTATATTGGAATAAAATTATATTCCATGTATATATATGTATTTGATAGATTACATTCCATATCATTTAAAATTATATTCCATATATATCATCGTTAAATTTTTAACGGTTCAGTCATCAAGCTAGTTAAAAAATAAGATATTTGTCAAAAAGATATAGGTTAAGGGCTAAATTTATCCCAAAAAAGAATAAAGGTCAAAACGAAAAAAACCGTAAACGTTATTGCATGAAAATATTAATTACACGATTAAGAACTGTAATTACCTACTCATGTTTTAACAAATACAATGTAATAAACATTAAATTTGTAATGATAACACTAAGAATAATAAATTTTAAACAAAAATATTCAGTCAAAGAAAAATTAAAACTATAAAAAATCATAGTAATAATTAAATAAAATCCAGAAATAAATCATCTTAGATTTAGCATTAAAAACATCAGATTTCACTTCCAGAAACAAACTCTACCACTCTTCAAGGGCGTCAGTTTGGCAGACAAATCGAGGGGGTATTTCGGTATTTCCATTCCCAAACCTCATATCTCCCGTAATCATCGACGACGCTGACATGCGTTAGATTTGGAATTCGTTAAACAATAACACGTGTCAAAAGGAGAAGTGAGAACACCCACTGAAATGATAAAAAAAGCCATCAACGACCTTCAATCAACCCTGTACTAAATATTAATTATTAATTCGAATTAGATTTTATAAATATTATTATATATAAAAGATTATTTTAATATTTTATTTATAATATTAAAATTTAAATATCCTTTCTTGTTTATATCTCCTTTCCAACTGCCAACTTTGGTATAAAAGAAATTCCCTTCAATCTCTCTCCTTTGAAGACATGCATTGATATAAAGCTAAAATCTGTTACCTTCCCCTCTACTATTTCTCTCTGGGAAACAAGGAGAGAATTCCAAAACAGAGAGAGAGGGAGACTGAGATCTTAATCTCTTATATCTCTTTCCTTTTTACTCTGGAAAAGGGTTTTTCTCCTCTCAACTGGTAATCATATGAGTTTCTTTCTTTCATTTCCCATGTTTTTCTATCTGGGTTTTTGTTTGTCATTTCATCTGTTGATTTTTTTTTTAATTTTTTCATATTATTTTGCATGTTGGTTTTATTGATAGATGATAGATAATGCTTTCCTTTTATCTGGATTGTCTATTTTTGTATTATATTAGATCAATCATATATATATTCATTGAAATTCTTCTGTTTTCCAAGTCTTTTGATGTGAATAATGAAAAAAAAGTAGCTCAAGAAAAGGATTTGGACAGATTTATTTCAAATGCTAATGGTAATCCTTAAATTTTTGTTTATTTATTTCTCATGTTACCATTTAGAAAATCAAATTGCTTGGGATTGATTTTTTTTGAATTTCATAAATGAAATGGTGTTTAGATTTGGTTATATAATGTGGTGTTGTATTCTTTGTTTTCTGGATTTTGTTACAATTTGTTATTTTTTGTGATTAATGGGTGTAGAGGTTGTGGGATCAAACATGGCACAAGTAGCTGAAGTCGACAAATCATTTTTGATTGATAAGGAAAATGGGAAACTGGAGAAGGATCCTGTGACCGTTAAAGTTGTTCCGAGCGCCAAGGAATCGGATAAGGGAGACGGGAATAACGCATCAAATGCCAACGTCCCGACCGATGCAGTTGACGAGTGGCCTGCAGCTAAACAGATCCATTCGTTTTATTTTGTCAGGTATCGCCTTTATGACGATCCGGAGATAAAAGCCAGAATCGATCAGGCTGATAAAGAGCTACAAAAGTGGAATAGAACCAGGTTCAAGATTACTGATGAATTAAAAGCTATAAGGGTGAGTGAGAAGCTACTAGTTTTGATTATGCGTGGCATAATTAACTATGCATTTTTGTTCTTATACAACATATTTATTTGTCATGTCCAATTTGGACATTGGCTTGTAATTGATTCATGTGGTTTTAGTAATAAATGTTGGAAATGGAAGCCTGCGAGCATGTAGTACAACGATTATGATGCCGGTTTTGGCCTAATCTCGTTTACCTTTTAAGCATTATCTTTATGTTAATGCAGGCGGATCGAGCAGAGTTACTTTCTCAAGTGAGAGCCTTGAATGTTGATTTTGACCAATTTAAGGAGATTTTAGGTGAGAAAAGGAAGGAAATAGAACCATTGCAGCAGGCTTTAGGCAAGCTTCGCACCAATAACTATGCTTTTGGTGGTCTATGCTCATCTGAGGAAGAGCTCAATTCTGTTGTATGTTACTCCTAACTGTTTCGAGAATTTGTCGTTTTCTACCGCAATTAATCCTTTGCTTTTTAGTCATTTAATGGAATCTATGAACTACAGATCCATAGCTTGCAATATCGCATTCAGCATGAAAGCATCCCATTGGCCGAGGAGAAACAACTTCTTAGAGAAATCAAACGACTGGAGGGAACCAGGGAAACGGTCGTCGCTAATGCGGCAATGAGAGCAAAGATTCAGGATTCGATGGGTCAGAAAGAAGCCATTCAGGATCAGGTTAAAGTAAGGAACTTTCCGGTTCATGCCTCTTGAAGTTTGCTTTCGTGCTTTCCTCCTGTATTAACAAGACCTTCATTGTTTGACACTAATAATCTTGTTATATTTGTTTTATCGTAGCTTATGGGTGTCGATTTGAATGGAGTAAGGAAGGAGCAGCACGCTGTCCAGTCCAAGAAGAAACTAATTAAAGATAAATTGAATGTAACGGAGAAGAAAATCAACATTTTACAGGAGGAGCTGAAAGATGTGACTGAGAAGAGGGACAAAGCTTATGAAACCATTCAGGAACTGAGGAAACAGCGTGATGAAGAAGTAAGCCTTTTCTTTGCTTGAAGCTTTAAAATTCTGTTTCGTATGCGCACATGACCATATCCGAACATTCATTTATGATTGAAGATCTTCATCGAAGATTGACATCATTCGAGTATAACTTCATACTATTAAGGACTCGCTTTAGTTACTATTTTCGTTCGAAATTTCAGAATGCATACTTTTTCCAGAGCCGTTCTCTCTTAAACAAGGCCAAAATTGTAGCTGCCAAGAAAGATATAAATGCACTTGAGGAGCTTGCAGCTGTCGAGGTTTATTGAGATTTCTGATTAATGTTACATTTAGAGAATCTAGTGTGCTTCTTATTCGGTTGGCTTTTATGTTTTATACCGGTTTTAGGCTGAGAAGTTTATGGCTCTCTGGAACGGTGACAAAGCCTTCAGGGATGATTATGAGAAACGAATTCTGACATCCCTGGACGGTCGGCAATTGAGCCGGGATGGTCGGATAAGGAATCCTGATGAGAAACCACTGGTTACACCAAATGTACCTGTACCTTTGCAAACTGAAACAATTCTGAGGCCTAGTTCAAGACAACAGAAGGAAGAAGCCAAGTCCTCTCCTCAACCAGGATCTAAAAAAAGGGTCCAGATAGATGCTGAGATCAAAGTAATGGAGTCAAAATCCCCTACAGAGAATGTCCTAGCAGAGAAGGAGATCTCAGGATCGGGTGTTTCGGAAAAGGACACTTCAGCAAGCACCAAAGCTGATTCTGCAAAATTGAAAGAGAAGAAGAGAGAAGAGGAAATTGCAAAAGCAAAGCAAGCTTTAGAGAGGAAGAAGAAGATGGCTGAAAAGGCAGCTGCCAAAGCAGCTATAAGATCTCAAAAGGAGGCCGAAAAGAAGCTCAAGGAAATTATTTGCTTCTCTTTCTCTTGTTTTGCTTCTAATAAGTAATGTGGGTTAAAACTGAAAACTTGCGATATTATTTTCATTCAGGAGCGTGAGAAGAAGGCAAGGAAGAAGGCAGCAACATCTTCAACTGCTATCAATCCCGAGGAACCAACCGAACCCCAGGCTGAGGCTTCAGACTCCGAGAAGGTCGATGTTAACGCTGATGCACCTGTCCCTGCTCCTGTTTCGGGGAAGGACAAGGCACAAAAGGAGAATGCCGTTCGGTACAGAAATCGAACTAAAGGACCTGAGGCACTTCCAAGAGCCATCATGAGACGTAAGAAGTCGACCAACTGCTTGACATGGGCAGCTGCTGCTGCGCTAGTGGTGCTGATACTTCTAGCATTGATTTGCTATTATCTTGTCTGAAGTAGTTAACTTGAATGAAACCGAGAGTTTTGGTTGATGACATGCTAGTAGCTAGGCCTAGCGGCAAAAGTTAGTTAATTCTGTTCTTTGCATCCATGAAGGATGCACTAAAAAAATCATAATGTTGCTGGTAGTTCAATTTGAATGCTTTCTGAGACCCCAAACTTGATAATTCTGGTTTAATTGGTTGTATTTTAAAATTGTCTTCCATTAATTTGAGAATGTCATCAGAATCCTTTATAGACAATTCTTGTTCTTCTAGCAGAATGACTCTTGGAAATCCCTTTAACAGCTTATGATTGTTTAGATAAACCATCGAATTGGCGTATTGATCTCCTGGACCCCTTCCAGGATCCGAAGAACTTGCTCCATGCCTATTTTTCTCTTCATCTTGAATGCACCAACATGCATCCCCCTGAAACTTGGGATCCGACAAACACGGGTTAAATCTCTTCCGAACAGCTTCGCTAGGCTGAATCCGAAAGCAGAGGATTATAGTTCATGTCAAGATGAATGTTCTCGAGCTTGACATCACAATGTATGCTGCAACTTCTGATGTTTCTCCTCTTCGAAAATCGGCCATGATGCAGGCTGATTATATCTGCAATCATGTGGTGAGGCATTTCTCTCGTGCAGGTTTTTCATCTGGTTCGGTTAAAAACAGCCTCATCATATGGTCCCAATAATAATAATAATAATGAAAAAACAGCTACAGTGACATCAATGTTGAAAACCATGCATGAACCTTGTTTTGTTTTTCTTGAACATGAATTCTCAGTGGTCCCCCTTCCCTTTCTCTACTGTCCCTATTGGAAGAGACCTATTCCTATATATTATGTTTTATATTTGGTGCTCATGCACTTCTGCTTTTTCTATATTAATTATCTACTCTACTTTTTTAATTATGAATTTACTTTATTGCTCAACACTGATTATAATTTAAATGAATCTAATCACATTTAAAATGACATAATACATTGATTATAAATATCATCAGACACTTAATTATGGTTTAAATGAATCTAATCACATTTAAAAAATAAATATTTTTAAACTTAACAATCGACAATACTTTATTGGGTTGTATTTTCAAACCTTTCGATCTCAATTATCATTGACCAATCCATAAATTAATTATTCGCTCTTTTCAATAGACATAATAAAATAATAAAAATAATAGTAATCCATAAATTAATTATTGTACGATATAAATTAATTATATCGTACAATTGTTAAGTTGTGTAGAATTTAATTAATCAAATAACTTTTTCTTCTTTTTGGTCGCATAATTGGAGATGTTAGGCACTCCACAATGTAAGACTACAAATGATTTTGGCATTGAAAAGAAAAAGAATTTGATGCCCTTTTCAACATTAATGTTTTGTAATGGAATTTTGGTCCCCCTACCATATAATATACTAGACTTACACTTATTTTATCTTTCCCATTATAATTAGAATTTGATTCTTTCTTTCTATTTAAATTGAATTATTTAATTTAATTATATATATTTTTTATTATTGTAAAAATACGATCAACCGAGAACCTTATGCTAATATATTGATTCAAAGAATATAAACATAAAGATAATTTTAACCCTTAATATTTATAATTTTTATCGTTTTGGTCCTTATTTTTTTCGGGATTAAATTTAGCCCTTAACATATATTTTTTTGATAAATAGCTTATTTTTTAATTATCATGATAACTGAACTGTTAAAAAATTAACGATGATGACATGTCATATACATATGATAATATATTTTAAATGACATGATATCAAACCTATCAAATACATATATATACATATATGAAATATAATTTTATTCCAATATAAAATATAAAATAATTAAAATATTAAAAATTAATTAATTCTAAAATAAAAGGCTACTAAATATTCTCAACCTTAATTACAATAAAATCAAAGTCTTATCTTAAAAAATATGAACACAGTTCGAAATTAGGGTTAAATTAATTAGGGTTATATTTTAAATATTCTCAAAGTCTTATCTTTGATTCTATCGTAATTAGGGTTGAGAATGTTTAGTAGCATTTTATTTTAGAATTAATTAATTTTTAATATTTTATTTAAATTTTAATTATTTTATATTAGAATAAAATTATATTTCATATATATATATATATATATATATGTTTTTGATAGGTTAGTTGTCTTGTTATTTAAAATATATTATCATATGTATATGATATGTCATCATTGTTAGATTTTTAACGGTTCAGTTATCGTGATAGTTAAAAAATAAGCTATTTGTTAAAAAGATATAAATTAAGGGTTAAATTTATTAAAAAAATAAGAACTAAAACGATAAATATTACAAACGTTAAAGGTTAAAATTATCTTTATGCAAAGAATATATTCATTTAATAAAAAAAGTATTAGTATTTGGATTATGGCGTAAGAAATGGTTCGTCGTATTATTTCAAAAGGCAAGTGGATTAAATTATGTTGCACACTTTGTTTACATCCCATCTAATGGTGTTTTTTTTAAAAATATATTTTATGATTATATATATTAAAAATTTTATAAACTAATTTGTTAATATATAAAAAATAGTTAAATATTTAATATTTTTTATTAAAATCATTTATTTAATTTTAAACACCTACTATTTTATATTTAATAATAATATGAATATGTATATGTATATGTTATCGGATTTATTATTAAAAATATTTAGATATACAAAGGAATCTCTCCTTTTGCTTCTCTCACTATACAAATTCCATCTGTTTCTTATTTTGCGACGTTGATTTATAAATCAAACCCATTTTGACATTCTGCGGTATGCTTTTTCTTTGAAAGAAAAGAGATTCGACCTCCATTTTCTTTACATATTTTTATATAAAAATTTAATGATTTTGTAAAATAATGTTATCTATTTTATGTACGAAGTATTCATTATTACTTATTATTCTGTTATAGAAAAAGACGAATGAACCATTAATTTTTTCATCGATAAATATTCTATAATAAAAAATAATTTTATAACTCTTATCCTAAAAAATATAAAAAATATAAATAAATAACTTAACTAACCAATTATATATATTTCCTTAAAATACGCTAATTCTATTTGCTTAACATTGTTGCATTTTATTTAATAATATTTAAATGCAATGATTGATGACTTTAAAAAAAAAATAATAATTTTATTTTATTTAATATATAACTTGTTTAAAGATTAGACTTTGAATGAGTATCAACTTGAATCAAATTATCTATTGAAAAATGTAGTGGTATAGAGTATATAGAAAGTATTAATGTAATATTATTATATTTTGTGAGTATTAAACTGAATTCAAATTCAAATAGAAATTAAAATTAGATAAAAAAAATAAAAATTCAAATATCACATGGGATAATACATGTCAACAATTAAGAGAAATTATATTATGGATAAATCATCACGTGTCTGTCGGACTAATAATTAAAAATTATATATTTTATCATTTTTTTATGTCATATATTTTTTAAATAAAGATTCACTTAAAAATATGACATAGAAAATGATAAGATGTCACGCAACGCATTATATTTCTATTTAAAGGTTTGGAAAATATAAACATTTTGATATTAAATAAAAATAAAAATATAATATAAGAAGCAAACATATAGTAGAAGGACCATTGGAGTTTAATAAAAGAAAAAGGAGGAAATTCCCATCATCTGCAATCCCATCAAGACAAAATTTAGTCAGGGCTCTGAAGTCAATAATGCCCAATTCCACAAATATATTCCAAGATATTTTTTATATATTTATATATTATTTCATACATTCCAACACTTCGCTATAGGTGGGCCAAAGAAATGCCATATTCTATCTATAATCTTTATCTTTCGAATAATTTCGAATTCATGAAATGATCTTAATAATAAAAAATAATATATTTTATTTAAATGATTCAGATTTGAATATTATATGTATATAACGTATGTTTTATTAAAAGGGTCGATAAATCGAATATTAAAATTATATAAAAAAACTATAACCAGTTGCTGCTGGAAATCCCCTTGGCCTTGGTACAGCACAAGGAAAAAACATATAAACAAGCAAAGCAACCTTTCCGATATTCAACAGCAACTCAACCCTTGTTTTTCACTCCTCTTTTTTTTATTTTCTCTTCAACCAAACAAATCCCAAGAAAATTTTCTCTTTCAGGGTGTTGAGGAGAGAGAAATCACCCATCCATGGAGAATTCAACGAGGTTAGTTCATGAGAACAACATGAGCTTGAATTTCCCAATCCCATCATCTTCTTCTTCTTCATCTCCTTTGAACTCTCCACATAGCAACAATGGAACCAACAACAGCAGCAATGGGGTTGTCCAAATTCACACCCCACCTTTAACTCCAATCCCCATCTCCAGATCTGAGGCCAACCCTTACCCAACAACCTTTGTCCAAGCCGACACCACCAGTTTCAAACAGGTTGTCCAAATGCTCACCGGTTCATCGGAGACTGCTAAACAAGCTTCCTCGAAGCCTCCAACACAACACCAACACCATCATCAAGATCATCAAGGAATACCATCAAAGCCATCTTTTTCGATCCCTCCCATGAAAACAAACTCACCCAAGAAACAAAATTTCAAGCTTTATGAAAGGAGGAACAGTAACCTGAAGAACAACCTCATGATGATCAACACTTTCCTTCCTTCTGGTGGTGCTGGCGGTGGTGGTGGTGTTTTTTATTCGCCGAGGAATGCCGAGATCCTGTCTCCGAGCTTGCTTGACTTCCCGAAGCTAGCTCTTAGCCCGGTTACACCATTAATTGAGGACCCTTTCAACAAGTCTTCGCCTTCTTTAGGGAATTCATCTGAGGAAGACAAAGCTATAGCGGAAAAAGGCTTTTACTTGCATCCATCACCTATGTCGACTCCTAGAGACGCTGAGCCTCAGCTCTTGCCACTGTTCCCGGTTACTTCTCCTAGAGTTTCAGGGTCTTCTTAAGAATTCAAAGAAGAAGAAAATGGTTATGTTAGTTTGAGAGTGATTTGTCAAAAGGGTTAATGCCTTAATGCGTTTTGGCTGAATTTGAATGAAAAAAATGAAGTATCTTTCTTCAATTGTATGATTTAATCTCCCTTTGATTATGGTAAAGCTCTTCCTTTAAACCAGCTTTCTACACTTTTCCACTAACCCTTTAGTTTTGCTGTTGTGACATTGTGTTCCATGCTTTAATGTCATATTTACAGCTCTTTTCAGCTAAGTAAAACTTTTGCTCACTGTAGGATTATTATTTATTACAGACATTATAGTTGTTATAAGAACACTGTTTTTCAAGAATAATGTTCAATTTCTTTCTGTGATAATTGAGTTTTATATATAGCAAAAAGGTCAGAAACATGAAGATATTTTTCTGTTGCTCAGCAAAAAGTGAGTGAGGTGTGAAACTGTGAGTTGCAGAAATGAAGACTATTTTGGCTGGTTCTAATAATGGACCATCATAGTGTGTTTCAAGGATGTCTGTTTCTGAGTCAATTCACTAGGAAAAAAAACTAATTTGAAAAAAAAAAAGATAAAATTGGAAAAAAGTTTGAAACTTTTAGTAAATTGTTTTACAATGTAAGACTTAGAGAGTGTGCTTTGTATTTGTAAAAACTCTATTCCTTCTCATCAGTTAAAACACTTTGCAGTTGTTAATCAACAATAATATGACAGACAAACCTTTCTATCATTAAAAATGGCCCACCATGACAAAGGAGAAAAACTCAAACCAGATGTGTCAATATTGGGTCCTCTCAAGTAGAAGGCAAGTAAATGATATATATATATATATATATATACATGCATGTATTGGAAATGAAACTATTACAAAGGTAATGCCAATGCTTTGCTGCTTTTGTTTTTGTTTACCTTTTCTGTTGTTCCTGTTTTAATTGCAATTCCATAACTGCAAAGTACAAACTTTTTTTTGTGGATTGTTTCTCTTAACTACTTTCACCAGTTTCGGTCTGGTTTGATCTGTTTTAGCAGTACTGAAATTGCAGTTAAAGTTTGATACCAGAAAACATGTTTTTAGGTATCAGAGAGATTAGGCAAAGGCTTGTAAGAAAACTGTGAAGATTAAATGACCCACATGTCTTCAGCTTATTTGAAGATAGAACAACAGTCTTTTTCATTTAAATCATATTTAGTATGCAATCATGCATATATATACATTTCTGTTTACTGCAATCCTTTTCTTGTCTTAGACACATCATTACCAGAGTTCTTAAGAAATGGGAACATACTCAGCACGCTAAAGTGGAAGAAGTTGAGGCTTTCTTTTATGATTAGGATTGAAAATGAAGTTAAAAGAAAAAAAAAACAGAAAATGTGCAAGACCTTTACCTTTTTTCCCTTTGAAAGTTTATTTACTTGGTCAATGTTCGAAATAAAAAGTAAGTGTCGAACTATAAAACATGAATACTTCAGTTTAAAATCGTATTTCGTACTCGATACATTTTTTATATCAGGATATATTAGGTACAGTTTGGGACTTTGGGAACATGTAAGTATTTTCTCTATTTTTTCTTTCTTTTTTCTTTTCGACTCTCTTACGTGATTCAACTATAAATACACAAAGTATATATGATGTTATGCTCACATATATAGTGAAACCATGCTCACATGATTTTTTGTATGACTTTTTATTTGTATATTTTTAAAAAATTATAAAATGTATTTTATATTTGTTATACTTTATCCGTACCTGTAATTTTGATTAAAGGTATCAAAAGGAAATAAAAAATTTAAAGACATTTCCTGCTTTATATTGCAAAGTTGAACGAAATGTTCATAGGAAACATTTTCCATTACATACTTTCTTTTTCACCAGAAACCTAACATTCATGAGATCCTGCGTTTCAAAGCAGACACCTAGGGTTCATCTTCTGAAAAATGAAATCCAAATCCACTTCCTTTGAAACATTATTGTACCTGCAAATTGATTATGACATACAATGTTGGGTAGATATGTCCTTCCATCCTTTATGGGGCGACAAAAGTGGCCTCACTTGAATGTCTGAAAACATTAGTTGTTGTCACCAGGTTGAAACCATTCCCATTGTTCAGAATGAAATCACAAACAGAAATTGCAGAAAACCAAGATTAATGCATTTTAAAGTGATTTATTATGTGTATGAACTGTTACACAGTCGTATTATTACACAAGTACAAAATTTCTATTAGATCTCTGAGAACGAGTTGATAGTCTTGAACCCATGGTTCTCGGGAAGAGGACCGTTTCCAGGACGGACAGTGATTATAGCCTCCAAACCTAAGACATGGATAATCATGGAAATATTAGTAATCAAAGTATATATCTCCTTAATTTTCTAGTTCGAGTTAACACTGAAATCAGGAACTGATCTACAGAACAACCAGACTTTCAAGGTACATGTTCCATTGACAACTTATTGAAGTAAGTGCAGTGAATTTGTTGTTGCTTATTGAATTCGTATGATTTGGATTCTCTTGCAACAGTATAGCATATCTAAGGGGAAATAAGAACAAGAGAAACCAACAAAAAAGAAAGAAGGAATATGAGAAGTAGTATCATTTATTTTGGAATACAAGTTTATAAACTGAATCGAATCAAATTTGGTATCGGAATATGGACAGAGAGAAAAACAAGAAAAAAAAGTGGAACCCATGATATCTGTAATCTGGCATTCACTGTTAAAAAGCAAAAAACTAGAGCAGTATGATACCTGCAGCTTTTGCAGCAATGGCTTCTTGATAGATACCAGTCAGAAATAGTATCTCAGATGGCTTATCAACTCCCAAGGTCTCGGTTATTTCAACGTAACTGTGTTTTTCTCTTTTGTTGCTGCAAGCAAAGAAGGCAAAACAAAGTGTCACCTTGGAAATTGAGTGATAAGAATGGAAACAACCAAGAAAGTTGTGAATTTACCCCACTGCGGTGTCGAAATATCCAGATAAATACTTCCTCAAATCCCCAAATTTCGTATTCCCAAAGAGAAGCCTCTGAGCTAATCTGCTGCCACTAGAATATATGTATACCTGTGGTGAAAAGATATGTATGGTGTCACTGTCTGATCCGTGTATGTTGTTGACACAAGCATGTACAATTTTCTAAGTTTTTCATACAATTGGAAATTCCGTGGAAGGTCATATCCTCATACACATTGTCCAAATATGCATCAATATAGTCAGTTCAACAAAAATGAAGAGTTGGAATGGCATAGTTATGGAGTATCGGTCTTTCGGGGAAGGAAGAGGAAGAGGAGAGAGTTAAAAGGCAATCCTTAACGTGACCCAAAGATACATTTCAATTTTTCGTAATGTATGTTTGTCTGCTCAGAAATAACAGAAAGCATCCCGTTTCTTTGCTAATAGATGCTACAACTTTATGACCACTCGGTATCAATAGGACATGAACATTATATTAACTTGAACTTAGGTCTAGATCAGGTCCAATTGGACACCTATCATCTAAGAATATTGGCTTCAGTTTAGCATAATGATTAAAATGGCTTGCAAAAATGCTGCATTATGGAGTTCATGCATAATAAACTGAAGAAAAACGTGGAGCCCCTATCTTCATACAGAAAATATAAATGTCAAATAATGAAGTCAAGAGTGAAGGGAAAATGCAAGATACCTTCACACCCAAAGCATGCCACTCTTCAAGAGCTTCTGGTACGTCATCGAAAACTATGCCTTTGAGCTCATTGTTCTCGAATCCACTTCGCCATATATGACCCTATTTTGCTTCATATATTAGCTCTATCCCAAAGGTAAGCTTTGAAAATGTATTTTCTTTGAATTCATTTTGCTTACTTGCAATTGCTTCAAGGCTGTGATTTTTCGATCAGCTTTTATCATTGCTTCCACATTAGAAACCAAAGCTGCAATCACCTCTTCTTTTCCTGCATCATCCGAGGGGATAGGTACAGCACCAAGAACACCTTGCTTCAAGTCATCTTCAACCTGCAGAAAACCAGTTAGCATTCAATATAGACATCTGATTCAGGAGTCAATCTCAAGTTCTTTGATTGCCCTAATCTCCATTATAAATAGTTGGAGTAAGATTTCTTATTCATTGAGAGTCAATTGTGGCTTAAGTTAACTGTTAAACATGCTTTTTTCCTATAGAAATATTAAAAATAGAAGGTTCAAAGATCCAAAGAAATGTCTTACTTGAGAACATAATAACTTAATATCATCTTGGGTTTCAGCACTAGTATACGTTGAAGATAAATGCTTCCCGACATTGTTTCGGGCATACGGAAAGAGAATATCCGTTACAAATGAAATAGGAGTAGTAGTTCCTTCAATGTCAAGGACAATGCAACGCTGCAACAGAATAAACCATAGATGAGAGCATATTTCTGACCAGTGAGTGTAACAATGTACTTGTTCAGCAATAAAACAATCAGAGTCTACCAAAATGTCATTCATCCATTCAAGTAAAAATCCTGAATTTAACCAACTGAAGGGAAAATATGTAAAATTCTTACTGGTAACGATTTCACATTACAATTTGAATCCACCGTCCTAGCCTTTTTGGACACATTACAATCAACACCTGGAGCATCTTTAACACCCTGAATGGGGCCATGATCTGGAGTAGACCAGTCTAAGCCTAGTTGATGAAGTTTAATAGCAGCATCAAAGAGGTAATGATAACATTCAGCCTGAAATAGTAAGACACAAAGTACAACCGAAGCAACATGTAAGAATCTCTATCTTACTAGGGAGGTTTTACATTTTACGGTTTTACCATCATTTTTATGTTCCAATTCATATGCCTACATGCTTTTGGCATTTGTAAGCAGTGGTATAGCCAGGAGGGAGAGGCTTGAGACACACATTCTGAAATTTCCCAAGTTGGAACTCGAATATATACATAAGTTTAACGAACCTGAGTTTTAGCACTGATCCATGAGTCTCCCCATACATATATGCCATGATTGCGCACAAGAACTGCAGTTGCTTTAGGATAGGCTTCAATCTGAAAAAAATTGAAATGGACTTCAATTGAGTGAAAACAATATTATGCATCAATAAATTTGACTGAAATGGACTGAAATTGGGGTGAAGAATATGTTTTCAATAGAAAAATGGTACTAGGAAATTCTATTCAACTACATCAACATTTCATGCTGATCATAAAACCAGTCTCATAATCACTATTGACATGATTAATGCAAAAGAGACATACAGCTTTGGCGAGAGAATCCGTTAGCTCGTTTTCATAGGCTGTGTTCTCAATTATTGGAATCACAAGTTCATCATAGTAACCATGTCCTTGAATTCCTTTTATCATTTCCATATGAGTGATCTACAGACATCCAAACCAGAAAAGTAAATCAATCACTAAAAGAACACAGATGTGTAGCAGTAAAGAAAGAAAGAAATACAGAGAAACACATTCTAGAACAATATTATGGTCATGTGTCAACAATAACTTACACGAAACTCTTTCGAATGCGGATTGATCATTGTAGCAAGACAGGATTCTATTCCATGACTGTGAATAACAGCTCCAGCATTACGCATATGATAAGCCTGAATTATGAGGCAAAAAGAACACTTGAATATAAACACAGAACTCGAAACATAAATAAACAAGGTGGAACAAGACCATTTGTGTTGAACAAATAGGATCAAGAGCACCTAAACTAGATTAGAACCAAATTTGCCGTTTATTGAATTCCAACTGGGATTTTTTTTTATCCATTTTTGTACCAAAACAAACAACATCTGGATATGTTCTGATTTCAATCCAATAGTAATTTCTTTTGTATGGTTTTCCCACAAGAACACAGATAATAATACCTTCATAAAAAGAGGAGCACAATCAGAGCACTTAGGAGGCTTATGAGGGTAGGGCTTTGGAGAAGGTGAAGATACTATAGTCCCATCCCCCGATAATACATACATGTCGTCTGGTTCCATTCTCTCCTTCTGAACACCTATCAAATTACCAAGCGAAAAACCGTAGTTAAAGCTATTTTAGAAGAGAATATAGACAGTAACTCGCAAACAACAATCTTCCCGTAATCAGAAGAATGCAAAGGAATAAACAAACATGAAATTGAATGTGAGTAACAACATATACAAAGTAATGAAAAACAAGTTCTGTCCACCGGACTGTGTACTGAGGCTGAGTAATAGTATTCATAATTCATTGAAAGAAAGATGTCAGAAAGAAAAATAGACTCCTACGTCTGGAGCAAAAAACAACATTTGGATTCATTTGAACTTGAAAAGCATATACAAATTACAAAGTAGCCAAAAAGGCCTTTAAAAGAGGGGAAACGTTTGAGCCAGATTAACCATACCAGATACCCCAGATATCAGAGTCATCCATGGTTGAATAGTTAATATCCAAAAGCAAAGAGAGTAAAGGAAAACAAATAAGTGATCTAAACAACAGCTAAAATCTTGATTAATAATAATGAAAAAATAAATAAAATTGTGCTTGAATGACACAACAAAAGCTAAAAGAACCATAAAAAAAACATCTTAAGCTAGAATGACAACAATTGCTATAGTAAAAGGTCTGGATTAATATAAAAAGAGGGTCTTGAGCCTGAATATGAAATGGCCATAAGACAAAAGAACCTCGGGAAAAGAAGGTTGTTAAAACAATAACACCCTATATATCAATTATAATAAAAATCCAACTTTGAACATTAATAACATGAATAAACGATCAAACTCCCCCAATTAACCATTAAAAAGTAAAACTTTGAGCTTCAATAACTAATAGACAGGACTGGGAACTAAAAAACCAATAAAAGACCAATAATTAATCAAAAATAAAAGTGATCTAGATATTAATAAACACAAAAAGTCCGAACACACAGATTTGAGTTCCAAAAACAAATATTTAGAAGCCAAAAAACACCACAAAAGGGGAAAAACAAGATGATTGATTGAGGAAAAGTTACCAGAAGGGGACATGAGGATGAGTTGCTTAGGCTTAGGGATGGAACTATCATGGACCTTCAAAGTGATGCTGCCACCTGTTCCCGAGACCCATCCAAGGCTATAGAACTGGCGACAAAGCACAGATATCAAAGATCTCGCCTCCTTCACTGCTTGGCTATCTAAATAAGCTTGTGAAACACTCCCCATTTCACAGCCTCCGTTTACTGAAGCCATTGCAAAAAGAGAGAGAAAGAATAAAGAAAACTCTTTAAAATATGCCCTCTAAAGAATAAAACACCTTCACTGCTTTTGTGGGTGATTTAAATATGCCCTCTAAAGATTAAAGCTTTGGGTCTATACATTTTTGGCGTAATATTAAAAATTAACCCTAATATTTAATTAAATTATCATTTGGTTTTTATCTTTAAAACAATTTAGTTTTTAATATTTTATTTTTATCAAATAATTATTTTACATATAAAAATTATTAATTAATTAATAATAAATAATTTAAAATGACATAATAAATTTATATATCAATACATACAATAATAACTATTTAAAAAATTAACTTTATAAAATAAAACATTAATTAAAAATAATTTTAAATATATATATATATAATATAAAAAGTTAACGTGTTATTTTATTAAATTATCTTATATTAAAAATTAAATTAATTTTAATGAAAATTAAAATTAAAATTAAAACAATTATACAACCAAAAGTTAATTTTTTTTTTGAGGTAGGACAAAACAATTTGTGTTGAACATGCTTTGGATAGATTCGGTTAAGGTAAAACTGAATTTTTTTTATATTAAATCATAATTAAAATATTAATTATTAAAATATGAGAGTTCACTATCTTTAAAAATATGTTACTAATATTTTACGATTCCAAATTATGATTTTTTTTAGTCAGAGTCTTTGTTATTTTTCGAAAATAATTTATTTTTTAATTTTTATTCAGTCATGAATTATTGTTAATATATAATTTAAAATTGAAAAACATTTATTTTAAACGAATTTAAACTTTTGTATAGTTATAAAAAATATAAAGTTCACTACTGAATTTATTTTGTAGATTTTATTGTGATTTTTAAAATCACTGTTAAAATTGTTTTCTTTAAAATTTGTCGTTAAATTTTATGATTTTTTATAATTATCTGTTTTTATAAAATATAAGACTCACTTTCCTTCTTCGCTCATAAATCAATTTACAATCAATTATTTAAGTAAGTTATATTTATTTAAGAATAAAATCAGAATTTATAAAAAAAAATCATAAAATAACTTCAAATTCATACCTAACCTGAACATATGTTAAAAATGAAAACTTCATATTTATTCACTTGTGATTTTACATTGTTCAGCTCACTTATTTATATAAAGATAATTACTACTCTAATAACCTAAATAAACTTTTAACTATTTACAAACTGTTTTTCAACTACTCTGTTAACTGTGAGTTCATCATTAGTTTCAACACTCCCCCTCAAGTTGGGTTCTGTTGAAGATATTCTTCATACCCAACTTGGATGTTAAATAACAATGTTGCTGATTTCTTAGAGCTTTTGTCATGATGTCTGCTAGCTGTTCATGTGCTGACACATGCTCTGCTTGTATTAATCCCTGCTGTAAATTTTCTCTCACAAAATAACAGTCGATTTTATGTGTTTCATTCTCTTATGAAACACGGGATTAACAACAATTTGTAGAGCTGTCTTACTGTCACAACAAAGCTTCACAGGTTCTTGATCTTTCAAATTTAATTCTTTCAGTAGGCCCTGCAACCAAACTATTTCTGAAGTCATTGTTGTCATTGCCCAGTATTCTGCTTCTGCTGATGACCTTGTCACTACACTTTATTTTTTCGACTTCCAAAAAATCAAGGATTCTTCAAGTTTAATACAAAAACCAGTAACTGATTTTCTGGTTACTGAACAAGATGCCCAATCAGAATCACAATATGCTGTCATCTTGTGATTAGTAGTTGATTTCAGCAAAATTCATGTACTTGGTTCCTTCTTAATGTACCTTACTATTCTTAGTGCAGCTTTCAAATGAGAATTTTTAAGTTGATGCATAAACTGACTTAGTGAATTCACTGCATATGTTATATCAAGCCTAGTATGAGTCAAGTAAATCAGTCTTCCAATGAGCCTTTGATAAATTGATTTGTCCTCCATCAAATTGTCTTCAATGCTTGAATGTGTGCCTTGATCAAGCTTTAGAGTAGTCAACTTCAAGTTCTGTTCTAGAGGAGTTATTGCACATTTAGCCTTTTTCAATCCAACATCTTTGACTAATTGAAGTGCATACTTTCTTTTATTTAATAGTATGCCTTCTTTTGGCCTCATTACCTCAATACCCAAAAAATATTTAAGATCACCCAAGTCTTTCATTTTGAAACGATTATTGAGAATTTATTTTAGTTCAATAACCAGACTTTCATCATTTCCAGTAATCACCAAGTCATCAACATACACTAAGAGTAAAACAATCTTGTTATCTTGTTTTTTTAATAAACAAGGAGTAGTCATTCTTATTTTAGATATGACCAGCAGATATGAGGGCATCAGTAAGTTTCAAATTCCATTGTCTTGAAGCTTGCTTGAGACCATATAGAGATTTTTGCAGCCTGCATGCCAAGTTCTCCCCCTGACTGCAAAATCCTTCTTGTAGGTGCATATAGACTTCTTCAAAGAAATCTCCTTGAAGAAAAGCATTGAAGACGTCCATTTGGTAAAGAGGCCAATTATGAGAGGCAGCAAGAGATAAAATGGTTCTGATAGTGACCATTTTTACCACCGGAGAGAATGTTTCAACAAAGTCTACACCCTCCTGCTGGTTATAGCCTTTGGTAACAAGACGAGCCTTATATCTTTCAATTTCACCAGAGGCTTTGTATTTAATCCTGTAAACCCATTTACAACCAATAACAATTTTTTCGGGGGTAAAGGAACAAGTGACCATGTATTATTAGATTCTAAAGCTTGAATCTGATCTGTCATTGTGTGGACCCAAAGAGGATCCTAACTAACCTCAGAAAAAGATTGAGGTTCAAATAAGGAAGAAACATATGCTAAAAAAGTTTAAGAATGAGAAAGAAAATGAGAATAAGATATGGAAGAAGGGTAGTGATCCAAAATTGAAGAGTGACAAGTATTTGTATATGCTTGAAACCAAATAGATGGTTTAGATATTCTTAAAGACCTTTGAAGAATAGGAGACTCAGGTTCAATAACTGATACAGAAGATTCAGGTTTGATAATGGTTGCAGAAGGTTCAAAATGGGATGAAGAAGGTGGAGGTGGTGAAGGAACAACAATATAGTTTGGTGATGGTTCGTTAGTAGAAAATGTGGAAGATGATGGGGCATTAGATGTAGCAGTATCATCTTTAGTGGGTGAAGTATTTACAGGTATGGGTTCAGTAGGTCAAGTGGCACAGTAGCATCTTCAGGTGGAGAATTAGACATATCAGACATATTTTAGTGAGATAGAATCAAAAAATCAAAATCAAAGAAAGATGTAGGTGGTAGAAAAAAAAGAAAAAAATAGTTGAAAAAAGATAAAGAAAAATGAAATAGAAATTGACTCTCAAGAAACTTAACATCACGGCTAACAAAGAGTTTCTGATTTTGTATATTAAGGAGGATATACCCTTTTTGAGTAGGAGCATAACCTAAGAAAATGCAAGAAAAAACACGTGAATCAAATTTAAGTTTGTGGCAAAACATAAGCAACCAAAAATCTTGAAATGATCATAAGATGGTGATTTTTGATAGATCATTTCAAAAGAGGATTTCTAGTTTAAAACTGAAGAAGATAACCTGCTAATTATGTAAGAAGCAGTTAGAATACATTCCCCCAAAATTGTAAAGAAATTTGGGAATGAAATCTAAGGGCTCGAGTCACTTGAAGAAGATGCTTATGTTTTCGTATAACAATTTCATTTTGCTGGGGTGTATAGGTACAAGTACTTTGGTGTAAATGCCAAGGGAGTTAAAGAAAACAGAATTGATAGAGTTGAGGAATTCTCGACCATTATCACTTCTAATAGTTTTAACAGTAACGAAAAACTGATTTTGAACCATAAAAATAAAGTGTTTTAGGTGGAGAATTGCATCACTCTTCAACTTTAGGAGATATACCCAAGTCATCCTAGAATAGTCATCAACTATGGTGAGAAAGAACCTATGACCAGTGTGAGTAGGTATTTTATATATATATATATATATATATATATATATAAATCAAAAACTTCAAAATACAAATTTTAAACATACTAAATTTTTATTAAAATATAAAATATCTTAATAGAGTAAACAAAAAAATATTATACGAATACACTATTCATTAAATTTATAAAATGGATAAATTACATAATTTCTGAAGATATACAAAGCTTGTGATGGTTTAGAAAATGGCACATGGTGATTAGCTCCTTTTACGGACATGAAAATCAATAAATCTTCATACGAATGCAACCACCCTCCTTCCTGAAAGTTTAATTAATAATCAATATTTTATTTCAATTCAAATTTACAAAAATGATTATATTAATAAACCAATAAAAATTAAAAAAAAAAATAAACAACCTTGTTCTCATGCTGCCATGCTTCATTTTTGGTCAAGTTCAGGTTCATATCCTTGGCCAACTTTTCAACATGTTTTAAGGTTCCAATCATGGGGATTGCCCCATCTTCTTCTCCACTGTAATAAAAAATGTAAGTCATATATTAATACATTATTCATTCATTCAAAATTCTTAAAACAGTTCATGTAAGAACATAACCCAACCTGAATATGGTAATAGAAACAGATTGTTGGAGAATTTGCTTCAATGCCGGAAGCATGTCATTATCTTTATCAAATATGTTGTACTTGAGACCACTATGCCTAGGAAATAATAATAGAAATTATAACAAAAGTTTCAGTACAATTCTTGGAAAACAATCGATGAGTTCAGGTTTAAAGATGTATTTATTTAACTTACGGGAAACAATTCTTCCATGGATACCTCAAGTTGGTTCGGTTTCCATGAAAAGCTTTCTGAACTTTGGGAATGTTAAAGTAGAAATTCGTCCTAAAAGGAACACACATATCTACTTCATCGGTGATTTTAGTTACCTGTAACACAAAATATCAAATAACATGATTTTAGTTCTAGGTTAATCGAGCATGTAATTATTTACCAGATATACCTCTTTTCTTGCTATAAGATCTTCTATTTTTCCACCGCATAGGGTACGACGAATATCAAATTGCTTTTTCTTAGCTTCTTTGACCGAAGTCACATTAAATGCCATCATTTTCGATCTCCTTATAAGCCGATGGCATGATTCAGACCATGGGTTAACATTGTCGGAATAGTTGTCTTCGGTGACTCCAAAACAAAGTTTCGAAATTTGTCGGTATAACTTCTCAGGAATCATCCCTTTGGAAGCATATAATTCGTATTCCGCAAGAATGTCTAGTTTCAATCGAAGAATGGGGTTTCCCAACTATATATATTTAAACATTAAAAAGACATTAAAATTATTAGGAAAATCGATATTGTTTTGACACAAAATAAACAAAATTTTCAAATTCTGAGCTGGCTTACCACTATTCCTCTGAGATTAAATGTGTTTTTCTTTGCTTCATTGTTGTATTGAAGTAATGCCTTAGCGAAGTTGGGCACAAAGTGTCCTAAAAAATAATATAGTTAAAATATTAAATTCGTTCGATTAATTTAGTTAAGATAAGTTTTTCGGGTAATTGTACATTCAAATACCTGCATAGCTTGTTCCTCCGATAAATAAATCTTTGTATTTGAAAATTGGGTACTTTTCGAACCATTCCAGTATGAATGCAAGCAAATCGTCATCTATAACAAAAATGAAAGGAAATTTTATGAATTGTCACCCTTTTTATTTTTTAATTAAAAATAAGAGAAAAAATTCGATTTTTAAGGTGATCATACTTGTGCTAGAATCTCCAGCTTGATAGTTGCTTCTTATATTTGAATACGACCATCCAGATCCAATAGGTAAATCGATAAACAATATATTTGACACTATAATTTTTATATAAAAAATTCGAATGTGTCAAATTGATATCAAATCATGCATTTCTATGTAATTTTTTTGGGGAGAGAAAAGCCAACCTTTGTTCCAAGCATAGTGATTTCTCTTTAGGCCATGGGCATTGTTTGTAGTAATGAAAGGACCAACACCAATAAAACTATCTCCGACGGAACTGCAACCGGGTCCTGAGAAAAAATAACTTAAGATTTAATTCGATTGATTCATAATCATTCGCAATAGATGATGTTTCATAGGTTTAGAGATTTAAATTTTAACATTTATAGTTTTTTCTTCTGAGAATTCTTGTTTTAGTAAAGGAGAAACTAAAGATGTAACAAACCTCCGGATAACCAAATAGTAAGAGGTTGATTCAATGGATTGTTGTCGGCTTCAACAAAATAATAGAAAAGACTTTTAGTAGCATTTGAATCAACGTTGATATATCCAGAAAAATGTCTGAAATTAACAATGGGTTGTCCGGGGAGCTTTTGAATTTGATCATTCAAATGATATCCAATAATACCACCAAATACGAAATAATAAATGGTATTAAGGATTCCCCTCAAACCCATTGAGAATGGATAGAATTATCTGACTCTTAAAATATTTGATTATTCTGATCGATTAATTTACAATTATGAGTGAATTTATATAGCGGAATTTCAGGGGGGTTTTGGTTAAAAGTTAAACAAAATATTGTTGGAAACAAGTAAATTTAAAGTTATTATAACTTATTCAAGTTTAATCAATTATTTTTGTTTGTTTGACAAGAAAATAATATCCTCCTATCACCATTTTCAACTTTTTGTTATGACATGTGTCTCTAGGCAGTTTTTTTTTCTTTTTTTTTTTAAATTAAAGAAAATATTGTTGGGACAGTTTTTATGTGGAGTTTCGAGTGAGTTTGTCTTTTGTTTTTTTCTTGGTGAATGGCATGTCTGTATAATGGGGTATGGGGTTCATTTGGGACAGTTTTTATGTTGAGTTTATAAACATCTAGACATTTTATTGGAGCAGCATATATTCGTTTGTTATAAAATAATTTGTTCAAAATTTAACACCGTAGATCCGAATCAAAAGATCGAATGAATTTAATGAATCACAATCGAATCGCTTATAAAATTTTTAAAATATTTAATTTTTTAAAACAATTAACAAATATAAAATTATATTAATTTAAAAATAAATCAATGCTTAAACGTGTACAAAAGATGAAGCTCCGAATATAATATTATACATCAAAATCAAAATAATGAATCAAAATTATTGATTCAGTATGAAACAAGACGGTAGGTGCTGCGTTTTAAAGTCTATTAGATGCCATCTTTGTTACTTCGAACATTATTATATGCTCTTTTTTCACTTTAATTTAAGAGAGTTTTTTTTTTAACAAGATATAAGATGATTCTCTAATAAAAATCATTCACTGATGAGATAAAAATAAAACAAGGTATTATGTTATACGCGCCTATTAAAAAATAATACAATACTCTTAAAATGTAGTTGAGATTTCTGAAATTGATATTAACGTCTCAACATGTTCAAAATCTACTAACTTGCGAGGAAAGAAAAAGTCGAATGTTCACGTGCTAAGATGGGTTTCAATACCAAAAATCTTATGTGATCTCGAGTAATATGCTTTTTATAGAAGAGAATACATTCATGGATTTCTTCAATTTTGGCACAAATCATGGATTTCTTCAATTTTGGCACAAATCTATCAGATTACCAACTGTAACCAGGATGAGCTGGATGGTGAGCCGTAGGTTTATTGTAACAGCCTGTATCTTCCTCTCTTTCTAATATTTCCTTTTCTTCTTCAACTTTTGAGAATTTTTGAACACATAATTGAGATCGGAATTCACAAAACTGGGTAACTGATAGAGACTTTGTAAGAACATCTGCAACTTGGCTATGACCAGGGACATAGTTTACTTCCAACATTCATGATGTGACTTTCTCTCGCACAAAGAACATATCAAGATCGACATGTTTGGTTTTGACATGCATTACAGGATTTGCTGCCATTGCCACAGTACTGGTATTATCATTCCATAATACTGGAATGACATCCACAGAAATGAACATGTCCTTAAGCACTGCTTGAATCCATAATACTTCAGAGGCTACATCAGCAATGCTTCGAAACTCAGCCTCTGCAGTTGATCTAGAAACAGCACGCTGCTTACGTGAGCTCCAAGAAATTAAATGTGTTCCAAGATATGCACAATTGCCAGAAATTGATCGTCTATCATCGGGATCACTATCCCAATCAACATCAGCAAAAAAATGTATTTCAAGAGTTGATGTTTGTTGTGGAGAAAACCATAATCCATAATCAATGGTGGCTCGTAAGTATCGAAGAATTCATTTGACAGCTAACCAGTGGGACTCTGTGGGTTGCTGCATAAATTGAGATACTTTATTCACAGAGAATGAAATATCAGGCCTTGTATGACACACGTACTGGAGTGAGCCTACGATACTTCGATACTGTTGAGCATCAAATAGCAATTCACCATCAGTTTTGCTTAATTTGAGATTTGCTGCCATAGGAGTAGGTACGATGCTTGTATCTCGCATATCAGCTTTCACTAGGAGTTCAACAATATATTTCTGTTGTGTTAAGAACATTCCATCATGTATATGTTTAACCTCGATCCCCAGAAAATAATTCAATTGTCCAAGATCTTTGAGAGAGAATTGACAATCCAATTGTGTTATCACTGAGTTGATGTGATCAAGTGATACACCAGTAATAAGGATATCATCTACATACGCTACCTTGTATGTTAGCACCTCATCTCTATTGTAAACAAATAGTGAAGCATCAACATTTGAAGATTTAAAACCTAAACCAACCAGAAAAGACTGAAGCTTGTTAAACCAGTTTCTGGGGGCTTGTTTCAAGCCATAAAGAGCTCTCTTGAGCTTGCAAACAAGAATACTTCCATCATTTGTATGCTTTTGAAAACCATCAGGCTGTGACATATAAATATCCTCATGCAAATCTTCCTTTAAAAACACATTATTCATATCTACTTGTCGAATTTGCCAACTGTTAGTAACGACTAAGGAAATAATCAAATTCACTGTAAAAGACTTAACAACTGGACTAAAAGTTTTTCTAAAATCAGGCCCTGCAAGTTGAGAGTAGCCTTTGGCTACCAAACGAGCTTTATAACGAGCAATAGATCCATCAGGATGCCTTTTAATTCTAAAAAGCCATTTGCAACCAATAGCTCTTCTTCCTGAAGGTAAAGCAACTAATTGCCAAGTATCATTCTCAATTAAGGCATTATACTCAACAGTTACTGCTGTATTCCAATCTGGATCTTGTAAAGCTGAATGAATATTAGTTGGGATCTCACCTGACTGAAGATAAAAAACTTTGGGTTTGAAGATGCCATCCTTGCTTCTTGTCCTCATGCTGTGTGTATTAGATGTAACAGGTTCGGGTACATTGGTATCATTAACAACATCTAAAGGATTAGATGATGTAGGTGATAATGCAGTAGTTATTGGCACTTCTGTTTCAATAATGAAAGGAACTGATCCAACAGAAGGTGTCGTTTCAATTACTGGATACATTTCTGGAATATCAGATGGAAGCTTTTCAGGATCAAGTGGTGTTAAAACTGAGTTATCTTCATGAACTTCTTGTGGATTGCCCTCAGAGACATTCGTGGGTGCTGCTGGTGGATTTTCTGGAAACTCTTCTAGACCAACAAAAGGTGTCGTAGGTGTTACAGATGAGCTAGATGGATCAACACTCGATACATGAGGACCAGAAGCTGAAACATTAAGAAGCGAAGAAAGATCATTACGCAAAACTCTCTTAGTGACTTGCTCTTTGTAAGGAAACACCATTTCATCGAAAACCACATTTCGAGAAATAAAAATTCTCGAACTTTTCTGATCAAGACAAACATATCCATGATAAGTAAATGAGTACCCCAGAAAAATACAAGGACTCGATCGAAAAGCAAGCTTATGGTGATTGAATGATCGTAAATGAGGATAGCATAGACAACCAAAAACCTTTAGAAATTTATAATCAAGAAGCTTTTTGAACAATAGTTGAAAAGGTGACTTGTATTCCAGACTTTTTGATGGCATTTTGTTTATCAAATAGGTGGCACTAACCACAACATACGACCAATATTTCATAGGCAAAGAAGCATGTGCTAATAGTGTCAATGCAGTTTCTATTATGTGTCTGTGTTTTCGTTCGATAATACCATTTTGTTGAGAGGTATGAGGACAAGTAACCCTTAATTGTACACCTAATTGAGCCAACTGTTTTTTCGGAAATTTAAACTCCCCACCACCGTCAACTTGAACAACAAGAAGATTGGTATTAAATTGATTTTTAATTAACGCATAGAACAATTGGAAGGCCAAACATGCATCTGATTTCTTTTTAAGGAGATACAATCGGACATTTCTGAAAAATAAATCAACGCAAGACATGTAGTATCTGTATCCATTCGAAGAAACTGGTGCAGGACCCCAAATGTCTAATTCAACAAGCTGAAAAGGTTGCGAGTAAACTGAAGTAGAAGATTCAAAAGGAAGAGTGTGATTTTTCCCTAGCTGACAAGCTGAGCAAAGAGTAATGTCACTTCTAGGAAACTTCTTTTGTGTAATTGAACTAACTATGTCAAAGGAAAGATGACCAAGTCTATTGTGCCAAAGCCAGTAATCATTTGTGATTGTAGAATACGCTACTGCAGAAACTTCAGAGGGAGAATGAAGAGCATACAAACCATCTTTCTGAACACCTCTTAACAATTCAGCACCTGTCTGTTCATCCTTAATAACACAATAGGATGAATGGAATTCAAAGTAAACATTATTATCGGATGTAAACTTGGACACATACATAAGATTACGTGTGATGTTAGGTACATGTGGAAGATTATGCAAAGATAAGCATCGTGTGTTTGAAACAAGAAACGATTCACCAATATGCGAAATAGGAAGAGAAGAACCATCACCGATATAAACTTTACCCTGGCCTGTATATTTCTGAGCAGTCGTCGCATGAGAGGGGGTGTTGGTGACATGATGTGTCGCTCCCGAGTCTGGGTACCAGGTAGAGAGTGAAGCAACTAGAGCATTGACTTGGGGAGAGTCTTCAGCAGGAGGAGACTGAGTATCAGATGGAACAAAAGGATCATATGCACCTTGTGGTTTATCATGGGTACAACAGCAGGTATGAGAGTCTCCAAGATGTTGAGATTGGAGTTGATATTACTGATCGAATCGATGCCAACATCGATTTGCTAGATGACCAAGTTTTCTACAAATCTGACAGTAGAGCCGGGAACGACCTTTAAATCTACCAACTAGTCCGGATCGACTACCACGACCTCCCCGAGGATATCTAGAATCTTGGTGTGAATCATGTGGTTCAATGGATGAGTTAACAGCAGTATTGTTAACACCAATAGCAAAACGAAAAGGATCCTCAAGTCTGGTTTCGGCATCAGCAAGAAGAGATACTGCTCCATCAAACGTGTAGGGTTCCTTTCTTGCCGAGATCACAGCCACAACAGACTCAAATTCAGATGGGAGCCCATTAAGCACTGTGGCTACCTGCTCAATTTTAGAAATGGGACTACCACAAACAGCTAGAAGATCACACACCTCCTTTATACGAGTAGCAAATTCATGAATAGTTAGAGTGCCTTTTTTTAGAGATCTCAGTTTACAATGTAGATGCATGACACGAGTGGTAGAAAGTTTAGAATAGCGAAGAACAATCGTAGACCAAATGGAGGAAGATGAATCACAACCAACCAAATGAGGAAGAACAGACAAACTCACAGTAGAGAGTAACCAGGAAGTAAGAGAGCTATCCTGCTTAATGAACTTCTGATATGATGAATTTAGAGCTTTCGTACCATCGCTATGGGAAAGAAATCTCACCGGCGGAGAGAACTCACTATCAAGATGATGATCCAAGCCTTGTCCACGAACCATAAGCAACACTTGTTGACGCTATAGAAGAAAGTTGTGTTCATCAAGTTTCACGCTGATTTGTTTGTTGGAGAAGGGCTGAGTGGAGACATCAAGCCATCATAATCGGTCGTCGCCATAACGAGGATAAAAGCAGTGGAAGCTTATTGAACCAGAAAAGACATGGCGAATGATACCATGTTAACTTTTATAGAATATGCATATAAATCGTGTGTTTACAAGATGAGTAATATATTTTTTATAGAAGAGAATACATTCATGGATTTCTTCAATTTTGGCACAAATCTATCAGATTACCAGCGGTAACCAGGATGAGCTGGATGATGAGCTGTAGGTTTATTGTAACAGCTTGTATCTTCCTCTTTCTAATAGTTTTAATATCAAAAATTTCTTTGTGATGCTTAATTTCGTATGATAATTGAATGTTTGAAGATTAATTCAGAACGAGAGTCATAGTTTAAAATGAGTATCATAGTTTGGAAGCATGTGTTGCAGTTAACTCAAAATATTATTATTGTGATATTAATACAAATATATAAATAATTCGAAATGCTCTAAAAAACAATTTATAAATATATTAAATTTTATTAAAATAAAAATACATTAATCACAATTATTATATATTTAAATACACAAATATCATTCATACAAATACACTATTTATTAAAATTATAAAATGGAAAAATTACACGATTTGTGAAGATAAACAAAGCTTGTGATGGTTTAGAAAATGGCACATGGTGATTAGCTCCTTTTACGGTCATGAAAGTCAATAAATCTTCATACGAATACAACCACCCTCCTTCCTGAGAGTTTAATCATCATTTTATTTCAATTTAAATTTACAAAAATAATTATATTAATAAACTAATAAAAATAAAATTAAATAAATAACCTTGTTCTCATGATGCCAAGCTTCATTTTTGGTCAAGTTCAGGTTCATATCCTTGGCCAACTTTTTAACATGTTTTAAGGTTCCAATCATGGGGATTGCCCCATCTTCATCTCCACTGTAATAAAAAATGTAAGTCATATATTAATACATTATTCATTCAAAACTCTTGAAACAGTTCATGTAAGAACATAACCCAACCTGAATATGGTAATAGGAACAGATCGTCGGAGAATTTGCTTCAATGCCGGAAGCATGTCATTATCTTTATCAGATATGTTGTACTTGAGACCACTATCCCTAGTAAAAAATAATAGAAATTATAACAGAAGTTTCAGTACAATTCTTGGAAAAAAGTTGAAGAGTTTAGGTTTAAAGACGTATTTATTTGACTTACGGGAAACAACTCTTCCAAGGATACCTCAAGTTGGTTCGGTTTCCATGAAAAGCTGTCTGAACTTCGGGAATGTTAAAGTAAAAATCCGTCCTGAAAGGAAGGCACATATCTACTCCATCGGTGATTTTAGTTACCTGTGACACAAAATATCATATAACATGATTTTAGTCCGAGGTTAATCGAGCATATAATTATTCACTAGATATACCTCTTTTCCCGATATAAGATCTTTTATTTTTCCACCGCATAGGGTACGACGAATATCAAATTGTTTTTTCTTAGCTGCTTCAACCGAAGTCACGTTAAATGCAATCATTTTTGTTCTCCTTATGAGCCGATGGCATGATTCGGACCATGGATCAACCTTGTCGGAATAGTTGTCTTCGTCGATTCCATAACACAGTTTCAAAATTTGTTGGTACAACTTGTTAGGAATCATCCCTTTTGACGCGTATAATTCGTATTCTGCAAGAATGTCTAGGTTCAACCGAAGGACTGGATTTCCCAACTAGATATTTAAACATTAAAAAGACATTAAAATTATTAGGAAAATCAATATTGTATTGACATAAAATAAACAAAATAATCAAATTCGAAGCTCGCTTACTGCTATTCCTCTGAGATTAAACTCGTATCTTTTTGATTCATCGTTGAGTTGAAGTAAAGTCTTTGCGAAGTTGGGCACGAAGTGTCCTAAAAAATAATATATTTGAAATATTAAACTGGTTCAGTTAATTTATTTATGATATGTTTGTCCGATAATTGTACACTGAATTACCTGCATAGCTTGTTCCTCCGATGTATAAATCTCTATATTTGAAAATTGGATACTTTTCAAACCATTTAAGTAAGAATGCAAGCAAATCGTCGTCTGTACAAAAAATGAAAGGAAATTTTATGAATTGTCACCTTTTTATTTTTTAATTAGAAATCATGAGAAAAATCAGTTTTTAGGGTAATCATACTTGTATTAGAATCTCGGGCTTCATAATTACTTTTTATGTCTAAATATGACCATCCAGATCCGACAGGTGAATCGATAAACAACATGTTTGACACTGTAATTTGTATATCAAAAATTCGAATGTGTCAAATTGATATCAAATCATGCATTTATATGTAAATTTTAGGGGGGAGAAAAACCTACCTTTGTTCCAAGCATAGTGATTTCTCTTTAGGCTATGGGCATTGTTTGTAGTAATGAAAGGACCAACCCCAATAAAACTATCTCCGACTGAACTACAACCTGGTCCTGAAAAAAAAACTCGAGATTTAAGTTAATTGATTCATAATTATTCGCAATAAATGATATTTTATAGGTTTAATGATTTAAATTTTAACATTGCAGTCTTTTCCTCCGAGAATTATTGTTTTAGTAAAGGAGAAACTAAAGATGTAACTAACCTCCGGATAGCCAAATAGTAAGAGGTTGATTCAGTGGATCGTCTTCGGCTTCAACAAAATAATAAAAAAGACTTCTACTAGCATTTGAATTAACATCGATATATCCAGAAAAGTGTCTGAAATTAACATCGGGTTGTCCGGGCAGCTTGCGAATTTGATCACTCAAATGGTATCCAATAATACCACCAAACATGAAATAATAAATGGTATTAAGGATTGCCCCGAAACCCATTAAGTATGGGTAGAACTATCTTAAGAGACTCTTAAAATGTTTGATTATTTCGATAGATTAATTTATAATTACGAGTGAATTTATATAGTGGAATTTCGGGGGTAGGTTAAAAATTAAACAAAATACTGTTGGAGACAAGTAAATTTGAAGTTATTATAACATATTGAAGTTTAATCAATTATTTTTGTTTGTTTGACAAGAAAAATAATATCCTCCTATCACCATTTTCAACTTTTTGTTATGACATGTCTTATGTTGTGCTGTGTTTAGAGTGTGTTTGTAGACAGTTTTTCTTTTCTTTTCTTTTCTTAAATTAAATAGAATATTGTTGGGACAGTTTTTATGTGGAGTTTTGAGTGTGTTTGTCTTTTGTTTGTTTTTTTCTTGGTGACTAGCATGTCTGTAATCAGGTATGGGGTTCGCTTATTTAGTTATAAACATCCAGATATTTTATTAGAGCAACATATATTCATTTGTTACAAAATAATTTGTTCAAAATTTAATTCCATTGATCCATATCAAAAATTCGAGCGGATTCGAGGAGTCACAATAGAATCGCTCCTGAAATTTCTAAATTATTTAATTCGTTTAAAACAATTAATAAATATAAAATCATATTAATTAGGAAATAAATCGGTGTTTTAATATCTTCAAAAGGTGAAAGTCTAAACATAATATTATACATCAAAATCAAAACGAAAAAATCAAAGTTGCAGACTCAATATGAAACAAGATGATAACGATGCGTTTTAAAGTTCAGGGTGTTATGTAACGATCCGGATTTGGATCTGAGTGTCGGTTTAACCCGTTAGGTTTGAGCTTTGGTTTTTGGGCCTGGGTTAGTGTGGTTTGGACCTTTGACTTGTTGGGTTCTTAAGTTGTTGGGCTACTTTGAGCCCAAAATGTTGAGTTAAGGGCTTTATAGTCTTTTCCCTTAGGAGGACAAAAAGAGAGGGGGATTTTGGGGTTCTTGTTCTGCAAGGTGTGAGATTACTTGCATAGAACTTTTTGTTCTTCTCATGTTCTTCATCCAAGCCTCAAGAAGTTTGCTGAAGGTCCAATCTTTATTTGGTTGTTAGAAAATCTCGTTTTAAGTGTTAAGGGAAGTAAGTAAGGCTTGTGGAGATCTATCCTTCAAGGTAAAAATGAGTGGCTCTTGTGGAGGAAGGTTTTTGTAGATGTTGTGGAAGTAAATCAGGATTTTGGGTTTTGAGGAGTCCTTTCTCCGTTTTTGATTAAGTTTTCAGCTTTAGAAACCTTCCTAAGCTTAGTCTAATGGATGATTTTAACTCTTCTTGTAGAGAAAGAAGTTGGAGCTTCTTCCCAAAGACGTGGCGCTTCTTCCCAAAGAGGTGGCAAGGAGAAAGCTTGAAGAGTGGTTAAGAGGGCGTTTTGTTGCTTACTTTGCTGAGGTTGGTACTCCCAACTCTTCCTAATATCATTCATATCATGGTAGGTTGCATTACATGTAAATTGATGCATGTTAGTTGGTTGAATGAGCTTGTTAAGCTTTAATGGTGAAATGAGTGTTAATGTGTTAATTGACTGGAAACTGATGATAAAAATACTCTAAACAACCCTTATAATGAGTAAGAACACTTCAGGCTTGATTATGTTAAGTTTGGGGTCGAATCGTTAGAAATTTCTAAGTGAAACCTGCAAATCGTGCAGGGGGTATCAATACACGGGTTACCGGTATCGATACCCCTGAGAGAGAAATGGGCTTCTGGCCAAGGGTATCGAATCATGGTTCGATATCAATTTCTCCAGTGACCTCGGTTTTTGCTCGTGATTCGATGTTGGTATCGAATCGGGAAGCCTCCTTCGTTGACTTTTGAGTTGGTCAAAGGGTATCGATACCCGTGTTTCGATATCCTCTTTGGGTAGGCATCGATGCAGGGTGTTTCAATACACCACATAAGGGTATCGATACCCCTGTGTAAATTGACTGACTAAGATTGATGTCATAACCCCGAAAGACTAATTGAGATAATCTTAATATATCTTGTTGTGCTAAGATCTTAGGTGGATCGTTTGTGTGGTTTGAGTCCTTGCGTGTTAGAAATCCGGATATCCATAAGTGTTGCAACACGTTGAAGGCCATCCGATGTAATATGTCGGGTGATGTTTTGAAGACTTTTATACCGAGTGTTAGGCGGCCTCACTCGAAGATATTCGATGTAACATTCCGAGCATAGGGTTGGTTGGGCGGCCTCCACCCCTTTCCGAAAGTTGGACAGACTCGTTCGAAGATGTCCGATGTAACATTCCGGGCATAGGATTTGAAGGCGGCCTCCATCCTGAGTGTAGGATCCCGATGCTGTGTGGACGCGGGCCTCACTCTTGTGTGTTAACTTGATATGATTTGTATATACTGTGTGCGATAATATACATTCATTTATGCCATGTGATAGGCAAGCATGCTAGACTATCATATCATGCACGAGATTTATATGTCATGCTTTACTGCTTATGATATGCATGATGTTGGCCGAGTTCGGCGTACCCACTGAGCTTTCGTAGCTCAGCGTTCGAAATGTGTTTTCGTGCGTAGGTTAGGTGGAGTCGGTCCCGTGGAGAACTATCGAGGTTTGGATTTCAGCATCGACCGTGTTGTCAGAGTACATTTATTAGATAGTGGGCTAGTACTATATTGAACCCTATGTGTATTTGTAACTCTGTTATTTTAATTTGGGTCGAATGTTTTAAATGGGTTGTAATATTTTGGAGCTCCGTTCACATTAAACTATTTTGGGCTTTGTTTTAAGTTAAATGGATTTTTATGAATCGTATTTCGGCCCGAGTTTGATTTTACTATTGGACTTTAAAAAGAAAATTTGAAATACAGGTTTTGAGTCAGAGGCCTAATGTGACATCCGAATCACGGTGTTACATGTTATCTTTGTAACTTCGATTATCATTTTATAAATTTTTTTTAGAAGAATTTTTTAACGAGATATAAAATGATTCTTTAATAAAAATCATTCATCGATGAGCTAGGGCTTTATAACCATGGTCTCAAACATTACACAGTCATCAAAGGGGATCAACTTGAACCTTAAACCGCTGATTACTACATCAAATCCCTTTTCAATATTTAAGCAATTCAAAGCTTAAAACATGTATTTTAGTTATACATTACGCTAAATCAAAACATATACATCGACATGTTATATTCTTTTTCTTTTATTTAAGTTTAGGGAGGTTTTTTTAACAAGACACATGTTTGTGTGAAACTTTGTTCGATCATTCTTTGAATTGAATTATTCTATATTTAAAAAAATACATTACATTAAGTCATATGAATGATCAAATTTTATTTAGCATCCGGAGGTAAAGGTGTATTGATCACCGTATTTTAATAATTTAAGGATAAAATTAAAATATTTAAAAGTTTGAAAACTAATTTAGAACGAGAGTCGTAACTTAGAGATTAATTTAGAATAATAGTCATAATTTAGAATTAGTACCATATGTTGCAATTAACTCAAAATATTATCATCTTACTACTAATACAAATAAATAAATAATTCAAAATCTTCTAAAAAACAATTTATAAATATGTTGGATTTTATTAAAATATAAAATACACTAATCACAATTATTATTTATTAATACATAAATATCATACGAATACACTATTTACTAAATTTATACAATGGATAAATTACATGATGTGTGAAGATATACAAAGCTTGTGATGGTTTAGAAAATGGCACATGGTGATTAGCTCCTTTTACGGTCAAGAAAGTCAATAAATTTTCATACGAATACAACCACCCTCCTTCCTGAAAGTTTAATTAATAATCAATATTCTATTTCAATTCAAATTTACAAAAATAATTATATTAATAAACTAATAAAAAATAAAATAAATAAATAACCTTGTTCCCATGCTGCCATGCTTCATTTTTGGTCAAATTCAGATTCATATCCTTGGCCAACCTTTTAACATGTTTTAAGGTTCCAATCATGGGGATTACCCCATCTTCATCTCCACTGTAATAAAAAAAAATGTAAGTCATATATTAATACATTATTTATTCAAAATTCTTGAAACAGTTCATGTAAGAACATAACCCAACCTGAATATGGTAATAGGAACAGATTGTTGGAGAATTTGCTTCAATGTCGGAAGCATGTCAATATCTTTATCAAATAAGCTGTAGTTGAGACCACTGTGCCTAGTAAATAAAACAAAAGATATTGTAAGAAAATTTTCAGTATAATCCTTGAAAATTAATTAACGAGTTTAGGTTTAAAATATGTATTTATTTGACTTACGGAAAACAACTCATCCATGGATATCTCAAGTGTGTTCGGTTTCCATGAAAAGCTTTCTGAACTCTGGGAATGTTGAAATAGAAATCCGTCCTGAAAGGAAGGCACATATCTACTTCATCGATGATTTTAGTAACCTGTAGCACGAAATATCGTATAACATAATCTTATTTCAAGCTCAATCGAGTATTTAATTATTTATCATATGTACCTCTTTTCCTGAGATAAGATCTTCGATTTTTCCATCGCATGGGGTACGATGAATATCAAATTGCCTTTGCTCAGCTTCATGAACCGAAGTTACATTAAAAGCAGTCATTACAGATTTCCTCATGGACCGTAGGCATGATTCAGACCACGGGGCAACGTTGTCGGAATAGTTGTCTTCGTCGGTTCCAACGCATTGTTTCAAAATTTGTTTATACAAATTCTTAGGAATCATCCCTTTCGACGCATATAATTCATGTTCGGCAAGAATGTCTAGCTTCAACCGAAGAACAGGGTTCCCTAACTATATTTAAACATTAAAACCAGAAATATTGTATCGACAGAAATAAATAGAATTACCAAATCTAGTGCTTGCTTACTGCTATTCCTCTGAGATTAAAATCGTAATTCTTTGATTGGTTGTTGTGTTCAAGTAATGTCTTGGCGAAGTTGGGCACGAAGTGTCCTAAGAAAATAATAAATATCATAATTATGCGTCAAATATTAAATTAGTTCAATTAGTTCGGTTAAGACATGTTTGTCGGTTAATTATTTCAATTATAAATACACCGAAATACCTGCATAACTTGTTCCTCCGATAAATAAATCTCTATATTTGAAAATTGGGTACTTTTCGAACCATTCCAGCAGGAATGCAACTAAAATATCATCTGTAAAAAGAAGAAAGGGAATCTATGAATTGTCACATCTATTTATTTTTGAATATAGATATAAAAGTGAGAATCGAGTTTCGATGTGATCATACTTGTACTAAAATCTCCACTTTCATAATCACTTTTTACGTCTGAATACGACCATCCAGTCCCGATAGGTGAATCGATAAATAACATATTTGACACTATAATTTATATATAAAAAGGTTAAATCTATTAATTCGATATCAAATAATATACATGCGTATAAATTTTAAGGGGAAAGAAAAAGAAAGAAAAACTAACTTTTGTTCCAAGCATAAGGATTTCTCTTGAGGCCATGAACATTGCTTGTAGTAATGAAAGGACCAACACCAACAAAGCTATCTCCGACTGAACTGCAACCTGGTCCTGAAAAAAAAAATAACTCGAGATTTAATTTAATTGATTCATAATCATTCACAATAGATGACATTTCATAGGTTTATAGATTTAAATTTTTATATTTATATTTTTTTCTCTCCAAGAATTTTTATTTTAGTAAAAGAAAATTTTAAGATATAACTAACCTCCGGATAGCCAAATAGTCAGAGGTTGATTTAATGGATCTGTTTCAGCTTCAATAAAATAATAGAAAATACTTTTGTTAGTATTTGAATCAACCGTAATGTATCCAGAAAATTGTCTGAAATTAACAGTGGGTTGTCCGGGCAGTATGTGAATTTGATCATTCAAATGGTATCCAATAATACCACCAAATATCAAATAATAAACAGCATTTATCAATCCCTCGGAACCCATTAAGAATGGATAGAAATATCTTAAGAGACTCTTAAAATGTTTGATTATTTCGATGGTTTGATTTACAATTATGCAGACAATTTATATAATGGAATTTCAAATTCTTTTTTTTATTTAAACAAATTATCGTTGAAGAAATGTTTATAAACAACTAAATTTTAAGTTATTACAACTTATTTAACTGTAATCAATTAATTCTGTTTGCTTGATAGAAGATAATTGCCCACGATCACCATTTTCAACAAACCTAAACATTTTGTTATAACATGTGTCTTATGTTGTTTTTAGCGTGTGTAAGCAGTTTTTTTAAATAAAACAAAACATTGTTGGGACAGTTTCTATGTTGTGTTTAGAATGTGATCGTCTTTTGTCGTTGTTTTTGTTGAATGGCATGTTTATGATGTACGTCTAGTGTTAGATTTGGCGATGGAAATAGATATTAGGTTCATTTATTTTGTTATAAATTTCACGTTTTAAATTCTGGCTTCGTCCTTAAATATAAGTGATATCCATTATAATTTGTTTTTTTTTAATGTATAAATATATATATACAGACAATAATTAATTATAAATCTTAAAAAAGAGTACTAAGCATATGAAATTTCCATTCTTCTCGTCCAAAACTAGACAGTAGAAGTCATGTTTTTCAGTTTTTACTATAAGATTAATTAAACAAAATTTCTGGTTTCCGTTTCAATTTCTTCTGCAATTTCAATTTTAATCCATTTTCTGCACGTAGTAATCAATAAGAGGGCACCAGCTTGACAGGAGAGACCGCATATTAAGCCTATCCATAAACCCTGAAAAATAATAAATCATAAAATTAGAGGAAATTAATAGACAAATAAATATTTGATGATGTGTGAAGCATGACAAAATTCCGTAGTTGTCTTAGGAATTCAAGGGGAACTATCTAAAAATATTTCTGATGCATGCTAGATTCATGTGTTTTTCTCGTAAAACAAATCAAATTTAAGTATATAATGATACATGAAAACACAAAAACAAACCTATTTAAGGACGAATCTCGGGTTAAACATTGAGATGAACAAGATTAAAATGTCATTATCGCAAAAATTTTGGAGGGACAATAGTCTTACTCACACTACATATAGTTTCGTCTCTGAACGTATTATAACTCTTATCAGAGTTGGAAGATAAAACGCTGACCGAAAGGTACTACCGAACTTTTACGACATCGATAAGAATAATAAAAACTACTTTCTATGATTAATTAATTATGTATTACCTTAGCATAAAGCTTGAATTTGAATGCAAGTATGCCTGAAATTGGCATTCCAATGAAATAGAAAGTCCCCATGTTAACCCATGCTGCCAATAGCTGCCATCCACTTCCTCTGGCCACCCCTGCAACATTTATGAACATGTTCAACTTCAAAGATCAGTTTTGAACCTATGCTTTTACTTTACCATTGATGACAAAATTCAAAGTGGAATTATAATAATACCTGATAGGACACCCTGGAAAGAATCTATGGTTATGGAGATTAAAAGATAGGGTGTCATTGAAGCAAATTGTTTTTTTATTAAAGGACTGTTGCTAAAGAAAGCAGCCCAGATATTATGGCCGAATCCCAGAACAAGGACGATTGCAAGTGCGAGAAGGATTGAGAGCTTGAGGGTGACAGCCATGGCGTTCTTGGCCCGAGTTGGATGCCCGGCTCCTAACTCATTCGAAACCCTTGTGCTGTGTCAAATGACATATAGTTATAGTTTAAGAAATGTATTAATAGATGAAGATTGATATTTACAAATTAATTGAACTTACCTGGCGGTAGCACTAAGGCCATAAGTTATCATGTAGGCAATTGCTTCTGTATTCACACTTGAAAGAAGAAAAGAAAAGTTTTCATCATGTCAAAAGCTTTAAAACTATTGAAATGCGATGAATTTCATCAAATATTTAATACAATTTGTGTAATATTTTATTTTATTAGGGTAAACTACACCGGTAAACTAACTTTTATGATACAATCACTAAACTTTTAATTACTTTTATTATGATCAATGTCGTTAAGATATGTTGATATGAGACGTTAAAGTATTCTTCTCAAAAACCTAATAATTTTTCAAATTGACAACTGCGGCAAAGGATGAGTTTTCGATGTACGGGACAATCGTCGGTCAATTTCAACATTAAGAATACTTTGTTAATGGTTTATTTTCAGGTTGATATAATGGTTAACAATGAAAAATCAAAAGGTTTTAGCTTTATTTTTGACTGGACCATCACTCCCTTTCATCGTTCCATGATTTCACCGATCGTAAAGATCAATGAACTAATCTTTTTCTCCTTTTCTTTCTTTTATTCAGTTCAAACTCGTCGAAAAAACATATCTATCTTTTAACTAAAGAATTTACTAATCCTTTCATCCCAATAATCGTAAAGATGAATCCATCGTTACGATTGATCGATAACATCGAAAACTCAGCCTTTGCAGCTGTTGTCATTTGTAAATTTAATCTTTTAAAAAAAATACTATAACCATAATGAATATTAATTAAAAAATAGGTGACTGAACTGAAAGTATCCTAAAACTTTAAGGACTAATAACTTTATTAATAACATAGATTTGCTTACCACATTGCAATCAATGAAGTACTTAATTCCGACTGAGGCATCAACCCTGCAAACAACACAAGAAGCTCGAAAGCCCAGTATTCCAAACTAGGGAAAACAAAACATAAACTTAGTAGATTTTCAAGCTATAACAGTTTAATAATAGAAATTTAGATTAAAATTGGTTTAATTATAAAATTTACCCTTACACTTTACAGAAAGTAACAAGTTAATCCCTCAAATTTTGACAAACTAGAGGGATTAACTTTCGCGATTTTTCAAAAGCACAAATTCAAGTTTTGACAAGCTAGAGGGATTAACCTCTCACTATTTTGATAGTACAAGACCAAATTCTAAAAAATTAGAGGGACTAACGTTTCAGTTTTCATAAAATTGAGTGATGAAATCAAGAATTAAACCATAAAAGATCGATGAACTCACCAGACCATTGCTGCAGAAGGGATGGCCAATTTCAAATTCGTCAGAAGGCAATGAAACGATTCCAACGAGAATCCTTCCCATGTCTTCTCAAATTCCTTGGCCAGAAACACATAAACTGACAACGAAAGAAACGAAATCCACAGCGAAATCGAAGCCGCCAACGGTGCTCCCTTGAAACCCAGAACGGTACAATTCACCAACGCGTACGCAACGCCGCAATGAATGCTCATCAGAATGACCGAGAACCAGACCAGCGGCATCACGATGCTCTGCGTCTGAAGAAATCTGAGGATGTTTTGAACGAAACCGTAGGCAAATAAGCCCGGGATGAGGTACCTGATGTAGAGAGCGGCGGTTTTTGAAATTTCCGCATCTTGTTGAAGCAAAATGAGGATCGACTCAGTGTAGAACCACATGATCGATATGATGATCGAGAAGAAGAAGGAGATCATGCACGATGATTGAAGGTAAATCCCTAGCATTCGGTAAATTTTCGCACCGAATCCTTGCCCGCAGAGTGTTTCCAAAGCCCCGCTTAGTCCTATCTAGCAGATCAAAGATTTTTAATGCATTACATTTTCCGTAATTTAAATCTGATACGATCCGATATGAATTCTTTTAACTAATAATATTTAACAAATCGAAGAAATGAAATCCTAACCATGAAAGCCAAGCCAGTGACAGTAGCCCAAGAATTAGCGAGTGTTGCACCGGCAAGCTGAAGCTCCCCGAGCTGACCGGCGAACATGACAGAGACTAAAATTATCGACGAGAACGAAACATTCGAGACGATCATCGGAAGTGAGAACAACACTTGTCTCTTGGCCTCTTCCGTGTCCAAAAACTTATTCCACCAGCATTGATCTTCGTAATATCGTCGAGGACCGACATCCGATAACAAAGCATCGGACGGTTCGAAATAACCTTCATGCTCAGTTTCCGATAACAGAGCATCGGCCGATTCTAAATAACCGTTCATTGATGACATCTCTATTGATCTTCTTAGCATTCTTCGGTAGCTCTATGAGAGGAAAAAAAAGGAAGAGAAGAATGTAAATGTCTCTATTTTTCCAAATGATTCATAATAATTTTGATTAAAGCAATATAAAAATTTTAGAAATAAACCATAGCAGCCCTGGAATTTATGACATTATTTGAATAATTCTTCAACTAACCCTTTCTCATATCAGTGTTGTGTTTTTTACTGATCACAATATTTAATAGTACATATCAATTTTTTGATTTAGGTATGGAAATCATCTTTAATTGATATAAAAAAAAATGGACAATTAATCTTTAAAATTAAGAATTTTTTAATTAAATTTTTAAAAATATTTAGAGTTATATCAGCTATTTTGATAGATCATACACAAAAAATAACCAGAGATTCATTATTTAAAAAAAATTAACGTTCGAAAGTCGATTTCAAATGAAGAAAGATCAACATCCATAAATATCTGATATCAATATCTTTGGTTTTTATGTGATATTTTAGCATTTTAGAATAACAATTTGAATTTAAATCGATCGTTAATTGTTAATTAGTTGTGTTTTAAATGCAAACGTTTCTTTTATAAGAATTTTTTTTCTCGAATATGAATTAAAAATACCCTTATACGTTCATGACTCCTCTATTCGTATTCTAAAAATATATTTCATATATAAAAAGGATTTTATATGTGATTAGTTATGGTCATGTTCATTTGAGGGACTAATTTACAATGGCTTTAATTAAATTTATGTATTATTTAATCTATAGATATTACTTAACTTCAAAGCTTGTATAAGATAAACACTTATTTATCTTAGAGCGTTATTCAGATTAAACTCCAAAATTATAGATAAGATTTCTCTATTAATTAATTATTCTAATTATTTAAATTTTTAATCTTATTAAATCTCTAATTAATATAAATTGTTTATTAATTTTTTAGTGTTATAATGAATATTGAATATTCTATTGAACATATGTTGAACAACGTCCGATACTCTTAGACACCATTTAAATTTAAATTTTTTTTATTCAATAGTCATTAATTTTTTATAATTATCTACCTAATTAAATTATTAAAGGCCTAATAAAATCAAGACTCTTATTAATTAATAAAATTATATTTTAATTATCTAACAATATTGCTATATGCATTAATTAAAAGATGCAGCATTCAAACAATTAAATAAAATTTAATGTAATCTAAAAATGTATTAAATTGAGAGGAAATTAAAGCTTAATCCGGTTTTATTAAGAATAAAGACTCAATTAAAAAGAGTATAAAGTTTACGGCTCATTAAATTGAGGTTATCATGCCGTAAAAATTAATGTAGTCTAGTAGACAGATGTCATAGATCAACAAGTAGAAATACTACACGGCTAAGTAGATTACCAAGCTTTGTTATGGGATCTAATAAAAGCTTAATTATCCATCCTGCATTTCGTAATCTATCAATAGTACGAATAAGAACGTTCGAATAAAAATTAAATTTTTTGATAAAAGTGTTTATTAAGTTGTATCGGAACTATACCCGTCATATTTAAAAATAATCATTCATTTAACCATCGAAACTATACCTCGTCCTTGTTAATTCAAAGCGGTTGTTTAGAAATCAAACTCCAAGCCCAAAACATTAACTGATAGGTCCATTTTAGAAATTAAAACATTTGTTAATTCAGACAAAATTTGGTCCTGCAATAAACAACATTTAAATGATTGATTAGTAACAAAACCCCATCAAATGGCTATCATTGCCATGCTTGTTGTGGGTAACGCCATTAATGACAGATGAAAAGAAAAAAGCTCTTTTGTTTCTTGTTTTTTTCTTCATGCTTATGCAAGAAGCTTAATTATGGGTCATTTTTGTCTAAAGGACACAAAGAACTGCCAAAGTAACATTATGGGGCATCTACCTTTGTACTAGATTCACAATTTTATTGTATGTTAGAAAGTTGTCACAACATGGTTTTACCTTAGTCCATCAAGCATCAGATATTATAAATATAACTTCATTAACCAAAAGTAAAAAAAAAAAAAAAAAAAAAAAAAAAAAAAAAAAAAACATCTTAAAAAGGGGTTAAAGTGGGGTTTTAGAAACTTAATTATGTTTAAGAATAAAATTTAAATTCAATGAAAAATTATAAACTTATTAGAAGAAAATAAAAAAATATTATTAAGATAAAAGAAATTGTATGCGTATCATTGTCCTTTGAAACAATTGATGTGCTTTGAATATCTTTTTCATATGTTATTTACTTTGTTTTAAGAGGTTATATGTTGATGAACTGTCTGTTATTCGATAACTTAAAAATAATTAATTTAAATTATTAATTAAAATATATAATATTTTAAACTAGTTCGAGTAATATTTTATGTTGTAACATAAAATGTTACTTACGCTTAGAATATTATACATCTTAATAATATTAAATAATATGTAATATAAAATATTATTTTTTTATAATATTTATGTTGATGAATGTAATTATAAATATTATTTTAATAATTTAAGATTAAGAGCTAAAAATCTAATTATTATTTTTTAAAATTTTACACTTATAATAATGTTAAAACTAAATTATCAAAATCTATAACAAACTTTGCTTATCTTTCATTTGGTGTAAGTCATCCAAATCCATGATTTGATGTAACAAGTTGTGTTGTTGTTGGTTTTGTTTGCTGGAATCTTGTGTTAAATTGACTACTAACATAAGTCAATTATGTTAGGCAAAACAATAGTTAGTATTGGTGGGATTGTCGTTGAAATTTTGATTGATTAGCATAATAATCAAGTCGAATATTAACCTAAGTAATAAAATTCGATATTAATTATTATGAGTCATTTTAAAAAATAAATTTGTGAACCAATAATAAATTATATATTTTAAAATAAATTTTATATAATTTTATTATTATCCCCGTTTAAAATTTTATTTTTATGTTTATTATTAACACTGTTAACATGGTTAAATCAATCCATGAATATTTATATATACTAGTATAATAAATACATGTAATAATAATTTATTTTAAATTGAATATTTTAATAAAAATAAGATATTTTAAAAATAAAAATACTACATCAAACGTTTAAATTTTTTAATATAAATCAAATCAAAGACATAAAAATGGGGGAAAAAATCCAACTAATAAATGGAGAAAGAAAATTAATAAATACTGCAGACAAGGAGAGAGAAAAAAGTGGTGGGTTTTGGTGAGTATCACGTGAGGAAGTTGACCAAACAAAACCAAAAAAAATCAAATAATATTTTTTAAGATATATAAAATATTTTTTAAAATTTAAATAAAAATTATAATACGTGTAAAAAAGTTACCTATTAAAGAAATATCATCTATAGATAATATTTTTAATTTTTTAAATATATTTTAAATTTATTAAAAGAATAAAAATTATCTAAAATCTAAAATATATTAATTATTTCCAAAATATTCTCAATATCTTCTTTAGAAAATTATTATTTATTTATTTATAAATCTTATTAATTTCTGAATTTTATTGAATAGATTCACTTAACTTGTTTCGAAGTCATTACTTTGATCACGGCATCTGCTCTGCCAGCAACTCCGTGACGTCCGCCTCCCGCCGCTCTCTTTCCACCGGCTGTATCCAGTCAACCTTTCTCTCTTCTCCTTACTTATCTTCTTTATTACCACACTCTCACCCATTCACGTGCTTAACACTCTCCTACTCTATATCCATTTTAATTTTTATTTGTTTATTGTGGCCCCTCAAAATATGAATACTTGGTGTTTATTTTCAAAAATAAGTTTTATACTATTTTTTACATTTTAAGTATAGAGTAAAATAGCAATTTAATTATAAATTTTAAATAAACTCACACAAATTTAGGGGCGAATGTTGACAACACAATTTGAGGAAATTTATTTGAATTTTTTTTAAAAAAAAGGTTTTAATTAAAATTTTTAATTTTTTGAAGATTTTTTTAGAAGAATTGTTTAACTAATATGTAAAATTTTAAGACTGTAATTTTTTTAAAAAAAAATAGAAGAGTTTTAACTATTTTTTTTAAATTTAAAACATAATAAGAAGTTTTATAATTTATAAGGTTAAATTAAAATTTTTAAATTTTAAAATGGATAAAATTTTAAATTTATTTTGAAATAACAGATTACTGTTGATTCTGATAACGACTTGTCCTTATATATACCTACAAATTACGTAGTTAATCTAAATTATCTAAAAAAATATGTATGAAAAATGTATATCAATAAACTTTAGTTTATTTGTCTTTTTGAATAGAAGAAAAAAATATTATATACTAATTAATCTTAAGTTTATAGCCGTTTATCTTTTAGTGAGAACACTTATGACAAGAAAATTAATTACTGTTATTAACAATGAATACTTTAACTCAAACTAAAAAATGTTTTTAATTGAATACAATTTGACACTTTATTTTTAATTTTATTTATCAGTTTTTCAAACACTTTATAAACAAAAATGCATTTAAGTGGTTAATAAAAAAATTGAACTTAAAATTTGATGAGTGTTCGAATTTATATATATTTTATTAATAATTATTTCTCGTTGTCGATTTGATATTACTAATTTGGTTCTATTTTTATCATTTTCAGTGTAGGAACTTATTTTTCAGAACCAACAAAAAAGAGTGAATTCTGCATTTTTTTATTTTTCATCATGGCTGGAGTCATGAGCACGACATAAGGCACGACGCTTTCCGATCTGGCAGATTTGGATTATCCAGTCAGCAAAAGTTTCTAAAAGATAGTCCAGTCAGCATATTCTAGAAGGATGAATGGATTATTTTTGGAATTATCCTAAAGATTTATCTTAGGAATTTAAATTTTAAATTTTAGAACATTTATCTTTATCTTTATCTTTTTTATTTTTTTTTAAATTTTGAATTGTTACATTTTTAGGGTTTTAGAATAGTATAAATACCCATAGAGGTAAAGCTTGAAATGTACTTCAATTTTCACTTTCTCTCTTGAGTAATAAAAGTTTTCTCTAGTTCTTTTATTTTTTCTTTGAGTTTTCTTATTTCTTTTCTTCTAGAAAATGCTAAGTATGATTTCAATCATGCTTAGCTAAACTTTCATTTAGCCGAAAGTTAGTGGCGACTCAATCCATATTGTGAGAATCGTAAAGCACTTAGTACATTCGGATAACATTCTTGGTTTTCTGAAATCAAGGATTGACAATTGGCTTTTCCTTTAATGATCTCGACGCCTTCATTTCAAAAAGTGCACATTGACTTGAAGATTGTTTAGATCTATCGTTGGGAAGAAGAATCGGCTGGTAGCAAATTTGGCTTCCTGTGAACAAACTTAGTGGCGGTCCACTAAGGAAAATCAAGATCGGGTTTGATTCTCTGTGAGACGCTATAACTCGAGTCAGGCTTTTCCAGTGCTTAAAATTGTATTGGCGCTAGCGGCGATAGGCGTGGTTAGTCCAACAAAGACCGAATTCCGGAGATAGACTTAGGAATATTGGTTTACCGAAGAGAGAAGCAAGTTACAAGGGTTGGGCCTTGTAGACTGTAACTGGCATGGATCTTGAAGTAAAATCTATTTCGATGATCAATTGAGATTTGAGGCGAAGCGAAGCTTGAGGCTATATCCTTTAAATTTATTACTTCAAATATTTTTTTTATTTAATTTCAGTTATTATTAGATTAAGTTTATCTTTAGTTTTATAATATCAAACCCTTATTTTCTAATTTCTTAGTCCCTGTAGATCGACCCTACTTTCTTTATACTATTCTTTTATTTAATTTGAGAAATAAGAATTATTTATTTGATAATTCGACACCTGTCAAATTGGCGTCGTTGTCGGGGACTTCGGTAAAAATCACTAATATTGTTTGGTTTTGATCTATGCCCAGGTCATTTCCGAGAAAACTAGTAGATTACGAACCCGAGATCGAAGCTCTTGCCCGGAGACTGCGTGGAGAGACCCTTAGGCGCAGAAGGTTGAATCGAGACTTTCAACCAAAACTAAATCCTGATTTTGAGGAAATTTCTTACACCAAGGAGTTATTTACTTCTGACGACGAAGGATCAGAACAAATGGCTGAACAAACAATTCGAGAGTTAGCTGCAGCACCTGATGAACAATAACCACTTTGTATCACGTTCCCAAATGGTGAAATACCGTTTGAACTTAAAACTGGTTTAATACATTTACTTCCGACTTTTCGCGGCTTGTAGAATGAAAATCCACACAAGCATTTAAAAGAGTTTCATATGATTTGTCTGAGTATGAAACCACAGGGAGTATCCGAAGATCAAATAAAACTTCGCGCATTTCCTTTTTCTTTAGCCGATTTGGCAAAAGATTGGTTGTTTTATTTGCCTTCCGGTTCAATTAATACATGGGCTGATATGGCACGATTGTTTCTTGATAGGTTCTTTCCAGCGGCAAGAGCAAGTGAATTAAGGAGAAGCATCTTAGGAATTCGACAAAAGGATGGAGAGTCGTTATACGACTATTGGGAACGATTTAAAAGACTTTGCGCTAGTTGTCCGCAACATAGCCTAACTGAACAAACCCTTCTACAATACTTTTATGAAAGACTACTTCCAATGGAAATGAAAATGATCGATGCAGCTAGTGGTGGAGCCTTCGTAAATATGACTCCCACTGCAGCCAGAAATCTTATCTCAACCATGGCCGCTAATGCACAACAGTTTCGCCCAAGTGAACCCACTCGACGGGTTCACGAGATAAGTACATCTTTTTTAGAGGATAAACTTGATAAGTTAACTAATGTGGTTCATCTCTTATTGCAGGTAAAGTAGGTCCAGCTAGACTTTGCGGAATATGCACGATGTCGGATCATCCTACAGACTGTTGCCCAATGCTTCAAGAAGATAATAACGTTCAAGTAAATGCCGTTGGAAATTTTCCAGGACCTCCTCAAAGGCAATATGATCTCAATGCAAACAGTTATAATCCAGGTTGGAGGGATCATCCAAACCTCAAGTATGGATCGAATCAAACTTATCCACCTAGACCACCTACACCACAACAATATCAACCACAAAAATCATCATTGGATTCACTTGTTGAACATTTGGCGCTAGCTCAAGAAAAATTCCAACAAAAGACCGAGGCACACTTTCAAAAAATTGACAAACAAATGAGTCAACTTACATTAACTGTGAGTCGTTTGGAATCAAAGGGAAAGCTACCGTCGCAAACTGAGCCAAACCCGCGACAGAATATTAGTTTCATCACCCTTCGAAGTGGTACCATTGTCAAACCTAAAGAAGATGTCACGCAACCACATAAAAAGATGGAAACCAAACCACAAGCTATCTCTACATCATCTCCTTATGACGTTCCACCTCCCTTTCCATCGAGATTAGTAAAGCGTGATAAGCAAGCCGAAGAACAAGAAATTTTTGACATGTTTCAGAAAGTGGAGATAAACATACCACTTCTCGATGTGATCCGAAAAATTCCAAGGTATGCTAGATTTTTGAAGGGTCTTTGCACAAATAAAAGAAAGCTTACTGGGAATGAAAAGGTAAACTTAGGTGAAAATGTTTCTTCCGTAATTCAACGTAAAATTCCACCTAAGTACAAGGATCAAGGTGTGTTTGCTATCCCATGTAAGATTGGTAAAGTTGGTATTAAACGAGCTATATGCGATTTAGGTGCTTCAATTAGTGTCATGCCTCTTTCAATTTATAATTTATTAAGTGTTGAGCCTTTGAAGGAAACAGGTGTGACGATACAACTTGCCGACAGATCTTTAGTGTATCCTGAAGGAGTTCTTGAAAACATACTCGTAAAAGTAAAAGATTTATTTTTTCCTACAGATTTCTATGTCATTGACATGAAAGATGATTGCACCAATGTCTCTTCCGAGATTTTACTTGGTAGACCATTTTTGAGCACATCACATGCCAAAATTGATGTAAGAAGTGGAATTCTTACCATGGAGTTTGACGGTGAAGTGGTAAAGTTTGACGTGTATAAGGCTATGAAATATCCTAACTCTATTCCTAATGTCAGTTGTGTTAATATATTTGATTTTTCTATGAATGAATATGTTAAACATAATATTTCTGATGAGTTATGCAGGAATCTGAATGCTGAAACTATTAAAGAAGTAAAAATGGATATCTCTTCTGATATGGAATCACGCTCATTTTGCAAAGAGCTAAGTAAAAATTTAAATTTGATGTCTTATCAAACTAACTTTTTTTCCATTTATCTTGCAGGAACTAAATTTGGAATTAAAATTATCACCAGATAAATTGCAGATTAAAGAAGATATTTTGTCAAAAATGAAGGAACTCCATAACCGAAAAATTTCTCATAGAGAAATTCTAAGTTGGATAAAGAACATGAATTGGAAAAAAAAATCTCGCAGAACCTGTAGTCTGAATTAGGTCGTCAAGCTAATGACGTTAAACAAAACGCTGAATGGGAGGCAACCCATTTTCTCTATTTATTTTTTTTCTTCTTTTATTTATTTTTATTTTTTTCATCTAATTTATTTTCAAATAAATTTACATAGAATTTTTCCCAGATTTGAATGGCTTTATCGTGCATGAAATTTGGAAAAATTACAAATGGCCTTCAAAGTTTTCAACAACCAAACTTATCTTAGACACGGGGAGTATCTCTATTCCTTCTCTTGTACTTTAATTTTCATATTGAGATAATATGCTTAAAGTGAGGGGGAGTGATTATATTTCTCCTTACTTGTTCATGTTAGTTTGAAGGTATATTTTAAGTTCTTATGATTGTTGTTTGTCTTGGTTGACTTGTTAGTTTTATCATAATCCCTTGTTTACAAGCTTGAATTAATTTTGTTATGCATGGACAATTAACTTGAGATGATTAGATTTTTTGGTGAAAGTTTTTAACCTTATGGTATAATTGTTAGTGTTGCTTAAATATGAGTTTGTGTTTGTTTTGCTAATAATGATGTTATCTTCAGGTGTATGATTTTTTTTGAGACGATTGTGAGTGGTAGATCGTTTGAATGTGACCGGATTGGAGAATCGGGGCGAGGTGCTTGGGTTGTCATCTCGTTTCCAGTTCAAAGATTCGGTGACGAGTCGAGACTACAGAGTTAAAGTTAATGAGAGTAGCGCTGAAAAAGAGAAGGAAAAAGGAAAAATATCTTTTGAAAAAAAGAAAATAATAAAGCGCTTGAAAAAAATAAAAAAAGAGAAAAACAATCTCTTTCAAAAAAAGAAAAAAAAGAGTGATATAAAAGGGGAGGAAAATAAAACTCACACTCCGCCAATCGTTTATCATGAAGTATCTAAACTTGATTTGATTTCGTCTCACAAGCAAATAGCAAAAGCTCTGCATATCTACCTTTTATTCATTTGGTTAATTATTGTTTATTGGAATATCATGTCACCTTTATTTGATTGTCTTGTCTAACTTCTTTAATTCATGCATGTACATGGGATTTGACATAAACTTTTTGAGTGAATTTTGATAAGTGACGAAAATGAGAATTTGAGTATGCTTGAAGACAAACATTGAATAAGTGAGGGGGAATTTGATGAGTGTTCGAATTTATATATATTTTATTAATAATTATTTCCCGTTGTCGATTTGATATTACTAATTTGGTTCTATTTTTATCATTTTCAGTGTAGGAACTTATTTTTCAGAACCAACAAAAAAGAGTGAATTCTGCATTTTTTTATTTTTCATCATGGCTGGAGTCATGAGCACGACATAAGGCACGACGCTTTCCGATCTGGCAGATTTGGATTATCCAGTCAGCAAAAGTTTCTAAAAGATAGTCCAGTCAGCATATTCTAGAAGGATGAATGGATTATTTTGGAATTATCTTGAAGATTTATCTTAGGAATTTAAATTTTAAATTTTAGAACATTTATCTTTATCTTTATCTTTTTTATTTTTTTAAATTTTGAATTGTTACATTTTAGGGTTTTAGAATAGTATAAATACCCATAGAGGTAAAGCTTGATATATACTTCAATTTTCACTTTCTCTCTTGAGTAATAAAAGTTTTCTCTAGTTCTTTTATTTTTTCTTTGAGTTTTCTTATTTCTTTTCTTCTAGAAAATGCTAAGTATGATTTCAATCATGCTTAGCTAAACTTTCATTTAGCCGAAAGCTAGTGGCGACTCAATCCACATTGTGAGAATCGTAAAGCACTTAGTACATTCGGATAACATTCTTGGTTTTCTGAAATCAAGGATTGACAATCGACTTTTCCTTTAATGATCTCGACGCCTTCATTTCAAAAAGTGCACGTTAACTTGAAGATTGTTTAGATCTATCGTTGGGAAGAAGAATCGACTGGTAGCAAATTTGGCTTCCTGTGAATAAACTTAGTGACGGTCTACTAAGGAAAATCAAGATCGGGTTTGATTCTCTGTGAGACGCTATAACTCGAGTCAGGCTTTTCCTGTGCTTAAAGTTGTATTGGCGCTAACGGCGATAGGCGTGGTTAGTCTAGCAAAGACCGAATTCCGGAGATAGACTTAGGAATATTGGTTTACCGAAGAGAGAAGCAAGTTACAAGGGTTGGGCCTTGTAGACTGTAACTGGCATGGATCTTGAAGTAAAATCTATTTCGATGATCAATTGAGATTTGAGGCGAAGCGAAGCTTGAGGCTATATCCTTTAAATTTATTATTTCAAATATTTATTTTTATTTAATTTCAGTTATTATTAGATTAAGTTTATCTTTAGTTTTATAATATCAAACCCCCATTTTCTAATTTATTTATTTTTTTGGATCAGGATCAATTCAATTCAACGTTGGAAATTTCTTAGTCCTTGTGGATCGATCCTACTTTCTCTATACTATTCTTTTATTTAATTTGAGAAATATGAATTATTTATTTGATAATTCGACACCTGTCAAAATCTTTTAAATTCTAAATCATAAGTTTTAAAATCGATCATATAAATGTTTAAATAATAATTTTCTAAGTATGGTGATGGAGGTTTGGAAGTCCTTTTGATTCCACCTTTATCAGATTATAATACTTTAGGTTGTCGAACCCACAGGGACTGTATCAACTTCACTACTTCTTAAAGTTGTATTATAAAAATAAAAACACAAGTATTTTTGTTGAATTCGAATTAACTAAATTAACTAATAGGAAAACTAAATAACGAAAGGATAAATATGATAAAAGTGAGGCTAAATTGAGTGCTTTGCAAAGGAAGATCCAGTTGTATTATTTATCGCACTAAGGTTTGTTGTAGCTGCCTAGGCGGGGTTATGCCTTGTCAACAATTCAAATTTTCATAGTTTGACAGAGCATCCTTGTATGTCTTCTTCCTTATCCCTAAGCGAATAAAACTGTTGAAATACACGTCTTGATGATACCTCCCGACGTGAATCAAGGGTGAACAACAACCAAACACATGCGTATTGTTAGTCGGTGAAATCTTGAACGATTAATCTCCCAACTGAATTAGTCAATGCTCTTGAGCAAAGACCGTATTCTCTCATTTCGTGAGCCTAGCTCTCCCGATATTAGACAAATAGATTTTTCTTCATATACTATCATCTCGAGCTCATATGCAAAGAAGAGTAAACGCCAAAAGAGAATAGACTATGAAATAAGTTTTTGGATTAATAAGTATCAAGAATAATACAATCTTCTCCAACTACTCTACAAACAATTTAAACCTCTAAAGAATTTTAGAACATAATACGGTCGGCGACTAAGGGTATATGAGATGTAAGATCTGATTCTCCCTAAACCTAGACCTAAGGGTGGTTTATATAGTCCAAGCCCTAGGTTAAAGTTTTCCATGCAAAGAAAGAGTTCTAAAAGGGAAAGAATTATAACTTCTAATTAAACTATAATACTTTATTCTTGTTTCATAAAATAACTCTTCTTTCCTGCATTTGATTTTGACCAGACTTGACTCCTTAAATCGGTTTCGTCTTTCTCTCGTTCTCTGTCTATTAAGATCAACATCTTTTTCTCTTTATGTTGAACACCAGTTGTCATCTTTATTTTGCTACGGTGGCCTCCAAAGTGCTGCCGTGGCGGGTGCTTCATCTGTATTCCAACATTTGTCTTCTCATTTGACCATCTCTATAATATAGTTTCCTTTCTGAGAGAGAAAACTATCAAATGCACCTGCTTTATACCAAATATTATATAAATTTATGTTTTAAGTGTTTGGATGCTAAAATATGGAAAATAAGTAAAAATATTCATTATTACCCGTAAATCTGTCCTTTAGTAACAATAAACGAGTGAAAAAATGGTATGAAATCAGGATTTAAACACTTATCATATGAGTTAAAAAAAGTCAAACAAGTTTAAGTTTAAATTTGAATAAAAAGTTGAAATATTTATTCAATAATGATAATAATAAAGTGAAAAAATCTAGTTACAATTTGAATAAAAGTACACAATTTTTACACTCATTTCCTTGTTAAAACCGTGGTGTTCACGCGCTTGAAACAAAAAGTGCGAGTAGATTCTAGGTTAAGGTCCAAGTTAGACCGCACCCACAAACTCATGTCCAAACCTCTTCCTTATTATTATTAGTGTTTTCGAGACAGCAAAAATTAAGAAAACAGACAAAACCCCGTAAAAGTCAGCTCTGATGCCTTCATATTTCAAATCACCCTCCCAAGCGTACCTCATTGCTTCTTTCAGTTCTTTGTTTTTGTTTTGTCCAATAAAATACCGATTCTCTCCCTCTATATAGAACTTTCATCTTCTTCTTCTTCCTTTTTTATTTAATTTTGATTTGAAATGTCTTCACACTTAAGATTCTGTCCTATTCTTTTGATTTGAAAATCCAGGAGTGAAAGCATTGGTTTTGAAATTAGAGTCCACAAGTCTGACCCTTTTGTAGAAACAAAAAAAGTTGGTCATTTTTGCATTATTAATTCCTTTTTTCATTGTTGGGTGCTTAGGAAACTATTGCTTCAGCCACAAGTGAAGCTATAAAGAGTTATAGATAGCAAGTAGGAAGCTTTAGGCTTCTCAACTTTTCTTTATTGCTGGGTTTTGAGTATTGGGATCCGATTTTTCTTCTTCTTTTGAGTTAAGAAGATTCAATCTTGGCTTGCTTATTTACTTGGAAGGTGGTTATCTGAAGTGGGTTAATCTCATTTTTCTCAAAAAAGTGTTGCTTTTTGGTCAACAATTTGAGCTTCTGGTAAGTGTTTGTTGCTTTGTTTGTAAGTTATTTGTTGTTGGTTTTTGTTCTTATTGTAGCTTTTGAGATTTTGTTTTTCGAGATGTGAGTAAAGTTGCTTCATTTTGGAGTTTCCTGGGGATTACATGAGCTTAAATTCAGGATTACTTGATTTATGGTCCTGGGATTTGATTTTTTTTCAGGTTGAGATTGTAGATTTCAATATAATTTTCCATTTGAGCTTCATTTTCCCAGTTGCCAAGTTGAGTTATTTTGCTGGATATGTGAGCAAGTAAGTCACTCTATCTGGGTTTTCTTTCCTTTTTTTCTTTGAATCTTCAAAGCATTGAACATGGTCAATTATACCATATTGAATAAATTTGTAAATTTGGGGTTTTTTCTTTCTTTTTCCTCAGAAATGGTGATGTTGGAGTTTATTCTAATGGCTTTCCTAAATTGGGTGTTCTTGGCTTGCTTTATTTGTTCATCACTGAGCCTTGAATCCTCAGGCCAACCTTGTGATCCAACCGATCTGTTGGCATTGAAAGAATTTTCTGGGAACCTCACAGAAGGGTCGATCATCAATTCATGGTCTAATGAATCTAATTGCTGCCAGTGGGATGGTGTTGCTTGTGGAGAAATGAGTAATGTCTCGGCTTCTAATCGAGTTACTGGTTTGACTCTTCCTAAACGGGGTCTCAAAGGGAAAATTTCGATCTCTTTGGCCAGATTAGATCGCCTTAAAAGGCTTGACCTTTCTTGCAATCATCTGATGGATGTTTTGCCTTTGGAGCTTTCGAAATTGAAGCAGCTTGAGTTCCTTGATTTGAGCTACAATTTGTTGTCTGGACCGGTTTCTAAACCGGTTTCTGGTTTGACATCGATTCGGTGGCTGAATATTTCGAGCAATTTATTCAACGGGAACCTATCCGAGCTTGGACGGTTCCCGGATATCGCTGTGTTCAACTTGAGCAACAATTCATTTACCGGACAAGTCAGTTCTCAAATCTGTAGTTACTCCAAACGGATTCAGGTTCTTGATTTATCAATGAATCACTTGGTGGGGAGTCTTGAATTCCTAAGCAATTGCAGTATATCTCTACATCAGTTGCATTTGGACTATAATTCACTGTCGGGCGATCTTCCTGACTCTTTGTACTCGATGTTGTTGTTGGAAAAGCTATCGGTCACTGGGAACAATTTCTCTGGACAGTTGAGCATCAAATTGAGTAAGCTCTCGAGGCTTAAATACTTGGCTATTTCTGCAAACCACTTTTCTGGTAGAATTCCTGATGTTTTTGGCAATCTTGTACAATTGGAGCTGTTTTGTGCACACTCGAATTTGTTTTCGGGTCCATTGCCATCATCGCTGTCACTGTGCTCGAAGCTTCGTGTGCTTGATCTCCAGAACAATTCATTAACCGGTCCTCTGAATCTCAATTTCACCGGACTGCCTAATCTTTCTACACTTGATCTTGCTACCAACCATTTTGCCGGTTCCCTTCCTGCTTCGTTGTCCGATTGTAAAGGGCTGAAGGTTTTGAGCCTGGCAAAGAATGAATTCAGTGGCCAGATCCCCCAGAGCTTTGCCAATCTCAGATCACTCGTGTTTCTGTCACTGTCAAATAATAGTTTTGTCGATTTATCGGGGGCTCTATCGGTGCTTCAGCAATGCAAAAACCTTACCATTCTTATCCTCACAAAGAACTTATATGGAGATGAAATTCCCCGAAATGTAACTGGGTTCGAGAGCTTGACCGTCTTGGCACTCGGAAATTGTGCTCTGAAAGGCCAAATACCAGATTGGTTGTCCCGTTGCAAGAAACTAGAAGTTTTAGATTTGTCATGGAATCACTTAAATGGCAGTATCCCAAGTTGGATTGGTCAGATGGAGAATTTGTTCTACCTGGACTTCTCAAATAACTCTCTCACCGGAGAAATCCCAAAGAGTTTGACACAGCTAAAGGCCCTTATTTCTTCAAATTCCAGCTTAGCCACTCTTTCATCCTGTGCTGGGGTCCCCCTATACGTAAAGCGGAATAAGAGTGCTAGCGGACTTCAATACAACCAGCTTTCAAGTTTGCCCCCATCATTATACTTGAGCAATAATAGATTGAATGGGACAATTTTGCCTGAAATTGGGGCATTAAAGCAGCTCCATGTCTTGGATTTAAGCCGAAATAACATCACCGGTGTCATCCCTGCGTCTATTTCCAATATGAAGAACTTGGAGATTTTAGATTTGTCGTACAATGACTTGCACGGGACAATTCCACAGTCATTTGCGGAGCTTACCTTTTTGTCAAAATTTAGTGTGGCATATAATCACTTGCAGGGTGTGATTCCCACCGATGGGTAGTTTTATAGCTTTTCAAGCTCAAGCTTTGAGGGCAACCCTGGACTTTGTGGGAAAATAGTGTCTCCTTGTCATGTCATGGACAATATGCTCAAGCCAGCTATCCCTTCCGGTTCAAACAACAAATTTGGTCGAAGCAGCATTCTTGGAATAATGATTGGTATAGGAGTTGGGGTATTATTGCTTCTTGCTATCGTTCTTCTTAGAATTTCGACGAGAGGTGTGGGAGATTCAATCGATAATTTGGATGAGGAACTCAGCAGGTCACACCGGTTATCTGAAGCTCTCGGTTCATCGAAGTTGGTTCTCTTCCAAAGTTCTAACTGCAAGGAGCTCACAGTTACCGACTTGTTAAAATCTACAAACAACTTTAACCAAGCGAACATAATTGGTTGTGGTGGGTTTGGACTGGTTTACAGGGCCTACCTTCCGGATGGTACAAATGCCGCAGTCAAGAGACTTTCCGGTGATTGTGGCCAGATGGAACGTGAATTCCGAGCTGAAGTTGAAGCTCTTTCAAGAGCTCAGCACAAGAACCTTGTTTCTCTTCAAGGTTATTGTAAGCACGGGAATGACAGATTATTGATTTACTCTTATATGGAGAATGGAAGCTTGGATTATTGGTTGCATGAGTGTGTTGATGGATCGTCGGTTCTCAAATGGGATGCGAGACTCAAGATAGCTCAAGGAGCAGCTTGCGGGTTGGCGTACTTGCACAAGGTTTGCGAACCGCACATCGTTCATAGAGACGTGAAATCTAGTAACATACTCCTGGATGAAAAATTCGAAGCACATTTAGCAGATTTCGGTCTCTCAAGGTTACTTCGCCCGTACGATACCCATGTCACAACAGACTTAGTCGGAACATTGGGTTACATTCCTCCAGAGTACAGCCAGACATTAACCGCAACCTGCAGAGGAGATGTTTACAGTTTCGGAGTCGTTCTCCTCGAGCTTCTTACCGGTAGAAGGCCGGTGGAAGTATGCAAAGGAAAAAATTGCAGGGATCTTGTATCATGGGTGTTTCAATTGAAAGCCGAGAAACGAGAATCGGAGATTATAGACTCATCATTATGGGACAAGGATCATGAAAAGCCACTATTAGCAATGCTCGAAATCGCCTGCAAATGCTTAGACCAGGATCCACGGCGAAGACCCTTGATCGATGAAGTTGTTTCAGGGCTGAATAGCATCGGAAACGAGGTTGTTCGACAATGAAAAATCCATCAGTTTGTTTACTCTTTGAAAATCTTAGCTGGGAAGGTATACCTGTAAAGCAGAAACCTAGTAATTTTCGAAGGATTACTGATCAAATCACTTTGGTCTGATTCAAAAACAAAACATGCCATTGTGTAATATCGTTTCAGAGTTTGTATGCATAGGCTATTTAGGCCATTTCTTATCTGCAATAAGCAATCATATCTAATTATCAGTGTTAAGCTGAAAAAAATTGCAGTTTTTCTTTATACACACTGGTTATGAAGTATGAACCAGTTTTACTTTTCTTAGTATTAGCAGTAATTATTTCTTTGATTGATTGGCCTATACAATTTGCCATCTTTTTCCAACTTTTGGGGGGAATGGGAGTTGTTATCTGTCAAATAAATGGTGTTTCCGACAAGATGATTCTCCCTTTTGACTTTCTTTGCATTGTTTTACAAAAGTTATTTACCAACTTCATACAACTATCAAACATTATATCACACAATAAATCTTGTAAACAGAAGAGAACTATTATTCGACTCGAAATTCATTTGATTATTAAACATTAATTTATAAAAAAATCGATATTTCTTAAATAAAGTCTTTGATTAAAGTATTGTGAACGTAAAAAATAATATCATAAGACTTTATATCGAGATTCGTATAATTATTAAAATAATTAAAGATTTCATATAAAAAATCAAATAAACTTTGATGAAATATTGTTATTTAACTTTTATAGTTCATAAACTAGTGTGAAACATTTTCAAACACATCTTTTGAGAGGATGTGGATATTTCAAGACACCCTTAAAAGCAGCTAAAACAAACATTTATTTTCTTTCATTTTGGTCCCTTAGTTCAAAACAGGTAAGATCTATGAACATGTTAGGGTCGATCAAGTCAAAGAGTAGTTGGGAAAACCAACTTATAATTATGAATTTGTAAGATTCACTTTCCAAAAAAGGTGAGGAGCTCAATCTAAACATACTTGACAAACATTTTTTAAAATAAATATAAATATTTTAAAAACATCGTATTATATTCGAATATTCGATTCGATAATCAAGTGTACTCATTTCAAACACTTTCACCAACCTATTTTGTTTCTATGGTGGCTTTGGGGTATTTAAATTGGAATAAATTTTATTTTCCAATTGAAATTTGACATTAGCTTTCCCTTTTTTCATGATTGTTCTTGAGAAAGTGGAGTTGTCTTATTCACAAAAATGTTCATGTTTTCTATGATCCTATATGACACATATAATAGGAAATTGAATGTCTCTATGACATAGGTTGGTAGGTCCATTTTGTCCTATTATTTTTTCTTGGTCATGCATTTATTAGAAAAATTATTTACTTAAATGGAAAATAGAGTAACCTATAGATTTTTGGGGGGATCCATTTATTTTGCTTTTAGTCTACAAATTAGGTCAAGTTCCATGACAATACCAATGATCATGTTTCCACAAAGGAAATTTCCTTTTTTATATTTTAAATGCCAATGTAGATATTTTATCGTAGGTGTTTCATATACACGAGCTATCAATCTCAATGGTTAAAGAAACGGTCGTTGTTTTTAGAAATCACGTGTTCGAGCACTAACAATACTAGCATAGTGATTGAACGGTTAATATCTAATGTTTGAGAGTATGTACTTAAACAGATACTACTGTAATCACTGTAGTTAATTTTTAAAAAAAATTAAGTATTTCATATATGAAATTTTTCTAAAATTCAGGGGTTGTTCGTGCCATTTTCATGATCACTAGGTTTTCAAAATTCAACGGGGAAACTGTGATTATGCTCGTGAAAGAAAAAAAGAAAGAAAAAAGACGAAGGAAAAAAGTTTGTCTGTTTCACATTTTTTGTTCTTTATCTTTATCATGTGGTTATCAATCATGGTTTCCATTTAATGAAAGACATTAGTTTATTTATTTATTTTCTTGCTCTTTATTTTAATTTTATCTAATAATTAATTTAATTTTAAAATTTAAATTTGAATTAAACGTAAAATATATTTAAAATAGGTTAATCAAATAGTAAATATGTATTAATATTAATTGATTTAACTGGTAAGTAATTTAATTTTATTTAAATAAATCTTAATTAAGATATTTTTTACGTAAAAGATCTTGTTGGGAGACTTACCATCAAAATTAAAGATACGACATAGATCAATCTAAATTAATTAAGATAAAACCTTAAAAATCAAAACAACAATAATATATATGTATACGTACAACATTAACGGCTTATATATATAATATATTAAATTAAATATAATATCAACTAAAATTTTAGAGGCTCAAATTTAGGGAAATTCTAAAAAAAATAGCCTTAAAAAAAGCCTAAAAAAGACCGTATCGTTTTTCTTATAAAAGTTGTAAGAAATTCGGTACACACTTTTCGGTATATACCGAAATTCTTACAACTTTTGTAAGAAAAATGGTATGTACCGAAATCTTTATACTTTTTGTAAGAAAATCGGTTTATAATCAAAATTCTTACAGTTTTTTAAGAAATTCGGTATATATCGTTTTTCTTACAAAAGTTATAAGAATTTCGGTATATACCGAAAGTGTGTACCGAATTTCTTACAACTTTTATAAGAAAAACGGTACAATCTGTAACGACTCGAACTCTCGGTTTAGTGTGTCGGGTTAACCCGAGACATTGGGCCTTGGTTTTGGGCCATGGTTTTGTGGTTTTGGGCTTGTTGGGCTTGCTAGTTGTTGGGTTGAGGGTGATTTGGTAATTACCAAATAGAGATGAGGAGAGAGGGGTTTGGGGGTTTAATGTTTGCAGAGGAATGACCTCATTTCCTTTTCTCTCTTCACTCTTCATCTTTTCCCACCATAGAAGCAAGGAGAAGGTAAGGTAAAGGTATGATCTTTAAGAATCTTAGTGGGAATCTCGTTTTTATGGTAGAGGAGATGTTATAGAGCAGTAAAGGATCTATAAAACAAGGTAAGAATGTGTGGGTTTGGTGGAGGTAGAGGTTTTGTTGGGGTTTAAGGTGTAATCCGGGTTTGGGTTTTTGAGGCTTAAAATCTGGGTCTTTTGTGTTTTTAAGCTTTAGAAATTATTCCTGAACCATCCTTAATCGTTGTTCATCTTCCTCGTGTAGAGAAAGAGGTTGGAGAGCCATCATCAAGCTTGGGTAGAGGAAGAGTTTGACTAGAGTGGGGAGCTCGTTTTGCTGCTGTTTTGCTAAGAGGTTGGTACTCCCAACTCCTTCTACATCATCCATTCATGGTAGATTTCATGACATATAGAGATAATCATGCTTGTATGTTGTTTTTGCTTGGTTGCTTGAAAATGGGTCTTTAATGGTGAAATTCGGATTAATGTGGCTAAGGGTTGGAAATTGGTGTTAAAATACTTTAAACATCTTTAATATTGAGTAGGAACACTTAGGGATCGATTAGAATGAGTTTAGGGTCGAAAATCTAGAATTTCTAAGTGCAGAACCGTCCTTAGTGCAGGGGGTATCGATACTCGGGCTACCGGTATCGATACCAGTGAGTGTATGTTGGCTTGTGGTTCAGGGGTATCGATACTTGTTTCGATACCGTGGGTTCCAGAAAGTTTTTGTATCGATACCTGTATCTAAACGGGTCTTCCCCTTTCCGTTGACTTTTGAGGTTAGTCAATGGTATCGATACCTGTTTCGATACCTGTGTTTTGATACCCTCTTTGGGTGGGTATCGATAAAAGGTGTTTCGATACCCTACTTAAGGGTATCGATACCCCTGCGTGTCTTGGCTAAGTTGGGTAGAAATTAAGGCTTAGGTGGTCTTAATTAAATGAATGCTTTAATTTAAAAGCTACGGAATGAATTGTCGGACTAAGTTGAGGTTATAACTCTGAAAAACCAATTGAGATAAGACTTTAATATATATCTTGTTGTGAGGAGATTCTAGGTGGATCGTTTGTGTGGTCGAGTCCTTGTGTGTTGGAATCCGGATATCCATAAGTGTTGCAACACGTTGAAGGCCATCCGATGTAACATGCCGGGTGATGATTGAAGACTTTTATTCCGAGTGTTGGGCGGCCTCACTCGAAGATGTTCGATGTAACATTCCGAGCATAGGGTTGGTTGGGTGGCCTCCACCCTTCTCCGAACGTTGGGCGGCCTCGTTCGAAGATGTCCGATGTAACATTCCGGGCATAGGATTTGAGGGCGGCCTCAATCCTGAGTGTAGGATCCCGATGCTGTGTGGACGCGGGCCTCGCTCTTGTGTGTTGACTTATATGTTTGTATATGCTGTGTGCGATAGTATACATTCATTTATGCCATGTGTAGGCAAGCATGCTAGACCTTCATACCATGCATGTGATTTATATGTCATGCTTTACTGCTTGATATGCATGATGTTGGCCGAGTTTGGCGTATCCACTGAGCTTGTGTGGCTCAGCGTTCGAAATCTGTTTTCATGCGTAGGTTAAGTGGAGCGGGATTCGTGGAGCACCATCGAGGTTTGGACTTACAGCATCGACCGTGTTGTCAGAGTACAGCTATTAGATGTAGTGGGCTTAGTACTATGTTGAACCCTATATGTATTTGTAACTCTGTTATTTTATTTGGGTCGAATGTTTTATAACAGTCTGTAATATATTTTGGAGCTTCGATTTACTTGGAATTATTTTGGACTTGTTTTTATTTAATTGGATTATGGACTTGGTTTTGGACTTACATGTTTTTTTACTATTGGGCTTTTAAAACGAAATTTTTGAAAGATGGGTTTTGAGCCGGAGGCCCATTGTGACATCCGGATCGGGTGTTACACAATCGTTTTTTAAGCTTTTTTTAAAACCAACTTTTTTTAGAATCACCCCTCAAATTTATCCTTAAAAGAAAGACAAATATGATTCCCTGGGCCTGAATAAGAGCAACTTAAACATTCCAAACCCAAGACAGTGAGACCAGACAAGAACAAAACTATGAAACCCCAAACCCTTATTATGGACATACAGTTTAAAAATCCCAATAAATATATCCAAAATGGTCTATGGGAAACATCACCCTAATGGATCAAAATCAAAACTACCGCTCCGCTACCACCAAAAAACCTAAACCCTTTTAAGAAAAGACCAGAACAAAATGAGTCATCCTCAGCTGGTCATGCAACGACCAAAACGTGTCCTGTTCCCCCCACATGTCACTCTTTCAACACGACAAATTCTTGCCTAAAAAACAAGAGAGTATAACTAGGAACCCAAGAGGTGAAATGAAAGAGAATTGTTAATAGTTTCAACCCCCAAAATATTTACAATATAGCCAAGAAAATAACAATGGAAGCAACGGTTTTGGCAAAGAAAGCTTGCTTCAACATCCCAAAGTTCTTGTCTCGGGGACCTCCTGGAATCCAATCTGCTAGAAAAATCAACAAGGCTGGCTTTTCTTCTGCTTTTGAACGGGCTGAGGCATGAAATAATCTCCTACTTGTCTCATGATTATGTTAGGGTTATATTTATATATATCAGACTTTATTATATAGATTAGCGGTAATAGTCTATGCTCGACTTATATGCAATGTTAATTTTCATTAGGGAAGTAATGCTGTGGCCGAAGCAGAAGGGTCGTCGACGCCTCCTGATGACGCGCCGAGAGACAGCATGTACGAGACCAATCCTTCCTTTGTCACTGGAGAAGAGCGGCCTCCCGGTAGCCAAGCTATCTTTAGGGCTGATACGGAGAAAGACGGGACTAATAAGGCGGTGGATGCAGCGGAGAACGTTGGGTACAGTGCTAAAAAGACCATGGATGGAGGTTGGAGAGCAGCCAAAGATGGTGCACAAGTTTTCCATGACGGAGCTGTGGGCGACGGTGGTGAAGAGTTTGCAGAAGATGTAGCGGTGGGTGAGATTCGTAAAGTGGATCAACTTGTTGATACTCAAGAATATAGGAGCATTGAGGAATGGAAGAAGCTAGACTGAGGAAAGAGGATGAAGATCCAAAGCTTATAAAATAGGTTTATCATCTTGCAAAATAAAATACGATGTTATTTTCCTAATATTTTGAGTTAGATCATCTAGTTTGAGAGTAAAAATTTTATATTTTCTATGTCAAAAAATTAAAAATAAAAATCTTATTTTCTGTGTTTTATTTCATTTGTTTTGAATTTTTTTAAAAATTATTTTTAAACTCTGAATTGTTATTTTTCATATCTTAAATTTTAAATTTTATCTCTTAAAAATATATTTTACCTTTAATTCTCTAAATCTAACTAAAATTTTTAATCTAAAATTCTAAATTCTCTATAAATAGAGATATAAAAATAGGTAAACGATTTACATCCAAAACATAAGTGTTTTTTTTTTCTCGGCAGTGGCCTATCTAGATTAAGAAAACAGAATTTAATCTAGAAAACAGAATTTAAACATTTTTTTAATATTATTATTTGTCCCATTCATATTTATTCAAATTCTAACATCCTTTTCATTTGAATTTATTCAGTTCATATCGTTGGTATTAGGTTCGATTCCCACTCTAATCAATTTTCTTTTTATTGTCCGAGATCGAGTATTAGCTCCTTTCTGATAAAAGAAAGGAACTTTAATGGAACGCATTCTAGAATGTTATTTGGTAATCCGTTAATTAATTTAATTGTTTAAAAATATTTATTAAAATTAATCATTTAAAAATTAAAATAATATATAATAGCATAATTATATTTAATATGTTTGCAAAAAACTTATTAAAGGTAAAATATTTTTTATGATCCTTATATTAAATCATGACATGGTTATAATATATATTGCAATTGAAAATATAAAGTGATCTCTAATTCAAAACGTGAGGTCCAAAATTATTCTATCCCTTTCAACACATAACATAAACATGACGTTCATTTATTCACATTTATCTGACGAAAGCAGCGTGAAAATTGTACTACTCCATTCGTGTCTCTATTTTAAATTAAAGGGTTTAGGGTTTAAGGATAGGATTATGATTAAGATTAGGATGTATCTTTTAAGACATAGGTTTAAAGTTTAGGATTAAAACAATAAAAATTAGGGATTAAAATTTAATTTTTTAAAATTTTTTTAACAAGAAATATAGATGAAGGCATGATAAAAAGAATTAAGAATTTTTACCAACGCTGTCATTCCCTACTTTGGCAAATTGAAAGAAAAATTCTTCAAACTTTGTCCAGTTTGATGGCATTGTCCGATGAGGAAAACTTGGAATCCGATACGCACGTCGACATTCAACAAATTAAGTCCACGTGGGAAAATAGAAAAAGGGAAAAAAAAGTTCTATGATGAAACACGATAAGAATAGAGAGGAAGGATCCAATGTTTTTTATTTTTATTTATGCCTTTCATGAAAACGACTCGATCAAATCAAAATGACATTAAATTCTCTTTCTCGTTTGTTAGTGTTTATATTTTTATTTCGGTTTCTATTTTTATACATTCTGAATTATTTAAATATATACTAATTCATCCATTTGAGTTCAATTAATATTTATAATAATTAAATTTGATTATATATAGGGTGAATAAATTTCCATGTACAATAAAAATCCTAAATATTTTTACAAAGCATATTGTTGAGAAAGACCTCAGGAGAATCTCTCTAGGTTGTCTCATCAAACAGGCTGTATATCCTTTCTTTATATAATGGTTCCTCACATCATAAGTTCCAAACTTTCCTTAAATCCACAGGCACATCTCATTACATATCCCTTCAAAAATTCCAAATATTTTTTTATAATTTTTTTAGTGCTCAAATTGTCTCGGAGATAATATTATTGTGCGAGAGAATCATAAATCTCGAATATAAATCATAAATTAAACATGTATTAAACTAAAAAAAACAAAGACGACAAAATAAAGAGAATCTAGGAAGATGGAAATGAACCAACCCAACTCAAATATGAGAAGGATGGGGGAATTTGGTGATACATACATATATAGTGGTGAAAAATATGGGGAAATGATAAGGAATTTGTCCGAGACAAAATATAATATTTATCGTAATTTGATCCAAATTTTAAATAATAAATTATTATTTAATTAAAATTATAATTCTTTCTTACAATAATTTATACCTTTTATATGATTAAAACTCCAAACTGTCGCAACAACGTATAACTTTTATATTAATAAAGTTACTAATAATTTTCACATAAAACTATTTTAAGCATTACATCTGTTCCTAACTACTTAATTTTAGAGGTTGAAGTCTCGTATTATTTAGTTTTAGTGTCTATTACCAAGAAACTCCATTTCATAGAATTTTTCTTATAGAAACAATTAGTTTTATTAAAAAGATGAAATATCTAAAATATAGTAAATATTTATGGTTATAATTGTACACTAAACATATAATTTAAGCATATAGAAGAATCAGTCGTTTGAGATCATATAAAAAAAGTTATAAAAAATAACTAAAAAACTCAAGAAAAAAGATAGATACAGATAAATCTGATTATATTAACAAATAAACTACCAAAGAGAAATTAAACTAATAAAAAATCACCGACAAATACAAATCAAAGCTAAATATCATGAGAAAACTATTCATAAACGTAAACCAAGTTTCCAAATTTAATACGAGTCTAAAACAGGAAAGATTAACTTGATGATAAATAAACGTTATATATATTAACTAATTGAAATGATATTAAATCCAAAAAAAAACAATAAAAATGAAAGATACATAATAAAGAGTTACCGTAATTGATGATTAATAACAAAACTGATGTCAATGTAGGTTAAAATAAAGAAGGAAAGACAAAATAACTTAATGACTTTTTACCACAATTCCATAGAAAATCTTTATTTATTGAGATCTATTAAAATATATTTAGTAATAGTGAAAATAAAAGTAATAATTCATAAATAATTAGAACCTTTAGTACGTGTACATGTTAATAATGACTTTCCTAAATTTCTGCAGTCTATAAACTTGAAGGGGGCCATGGTACCTGTGGCTGTCAACCCTCTTATCTTCTTCATCTCTGCAGTTGATGATAATAAGTATGGCAGCAACAATTTTATCCAGTACCCAATATAGTACAATGGCCATGTGAAACCTTGTGTTCTGTCAATGTCAAAAATTTCAGTTTCTTTTCTGTCCTGCCCCAAGTTGTATACTTGAAACAACACCTACAGTTAAAGTTGAGTTTTTTACATTCATCCAAGCAGTGAAATCAAAGGAAAAATAGACATACTTGGTTTTAAATGTCTGGAAAAATTAAAGCTGAAGGTACAAACTCTGATACACAAGGAAAGGCTTTGTCCAATTCCAACAGGCACACACAATTGGTTGCTTTTACTGTATTCATTTCAATGACCCTTTCTTTGATATGTCTCTCTCAAGTGTTAATTCAACTGAACCAGTTGAGTTTATAATTAAAAACTAGTCCTTGGGAAAAGCAATAATTGAGTTTGTAATTTGCATATTTATAACAAATCCAGATTCCCCCCCTAAGCTGTTTCTTCTTTTGAACTTCCAATCATGCTGCTCCTTTTTTGCATATTTATATCTCCCCACTTCTCATGCAATGGAACCTTATAGGTTTGAGAAGAAAGGAGAGTGGTTTGAGATAGAAAATATGAATAGGGGTTTAATGGCTGAATATTTGGACAATGACATGGAGGAAGAAGAAGGGGAGGAGGAAGAGGAAGTGGTGGCTGTTGGTTATCATGGTTCTGGGAGGAGAGGGTCAGGTGGTGGTGGTGGTAGGATGTCACCACCTTGTTGTCAAGTCGAGAATTGCGGGGTTGATTTGTCGGTTGCCAAGCAGTACCACCGGCGTCATAAAGTGTGCGAGGTTCATTCCAAGGCGGCGGTTGTGGTTGTTTCAGGGATCAGGCAACGGTTCTGTCAGCAATGCAGCAGGTTATCATTTGGTTGTTTCTTTAGTTCTACGCTTAGAAAGCTAATTACTTGACTTACAAGTTAACCAGTTTCAACATTTCTGCTATCATGGTATATTTTCACAGGTTCCATGAGCTATCAGAGTTTGATGAGGCGAAAAGGAGCTGCCGGAGTCGGTTGGCTGGACACAACGAAAGGCGCAGGAAGATCTCAGCCGAATCATCTGCAGAGAGAGCTAGAAATGTCATACAACGGTTCGTGTAATCAGCATGCTCCCTCTCTTCTGTCATCCAACGATTCATGTCTCGCAGTATCAACTAGTTACTTACCATACTATAACAGAGGATCTAATAACAACGGCTTCGGAATCTTGTTTCCTCGCAGCTTGCCGTGTCGTTGAACCTACGCTTTCTGTATCGGTACCTCTTTATCCATGGACTCTACTATTGTATCAATGATCATATGCTGTATAATTCCCTATGGCAGTTGTATGCAAGTAAAGGCTATAATGACACATTTTGACAGGAGAGTATTATGTACATATTTGGTCATTTATCAGTAGCAAAACAGCGACATCGAAGCAACTAGCTAAGATACATTAAGCAAAATAATATGTAGGTTTCATCTAATGTAACAAAATATGCATAACATTCTATGAACATAACAAGGTGCTTGAACGTTATTGGGAAAGAGTTGTGTTATCAAAGGAAAACAGGACAGTTTCCAAACTTAAGATCACCAAAATCTAACAACAATGCAGGAAATGTCATCCGTGCTGTTCAGATTAACAGCTTCATCGGTTAGGTACTTTGCTTCGGACCGATCATCCTTACAGTTCCTGATAGCACCAAGCCAACGACAGCTTCCTGGTTCACCAGGAACTATATGGCTTATATGACCATCGAATATAGCCAACAAACCAAGCTCGCAGCCGCCAACATGCTTAAATTCGGCAACAACAGTCTTCCATGGGATGATGGGATTTCCCCACACTAAATGTTAACCATGTTTAATGTTCTTGGACATCATGCTTTCCCCTTTCCCGGATTCACATGTACCGGAACCTAAGCCAACTTTTCCCTGCAGTAAATCAAATCTATATGCAGCTGAGTAAATCAAATTTCAAAGCATTTTAACTTAACTCTAATATGACGCGAAATATATTTAAAACATGTGAGTTAAACTCGAAGTTCAATCGATTAACTTGAAAACCGATAGTAAGACGGATTGGAACACTAGCATTATTTTTTCTCTCAATCCAATGCTTTTACTGAACTCATTGCTAAAATTGTAGTACTCTTTTACAGTAAACATATCCCAAACAAAAGCCCATGTTGCCATATTCCACCAAGTCAAAAGTTAGCTGAAAGAGTCAACTCAAACCCACTCCTCTAAGGGCCCGTTCAGCGGAGATTGTTATATATATAATGCCCATTTTAGGGGAAAACGCAAGTACAATGCAATGTGTTGCTTGCTTGTGGGAGGTAGACAGAAAGTGGAGACCAAAGTGAGGCTTAATGTTGGTGTTCCCAAAGGCATGATGACCTCAAATGGACACCAAAAGTTCCTACAAAGAAACCCAAATGGGAGACAAACAAATTTTAATATGTTTAATTTTTTTACGATCGTAAAGTTCAAATATAACAATAAATTAACGTTTGATGAATTCAATGAATAATATATTATTAATCTTGTGAACAAGGACGAATCTTGGTATAACAAGTTGAGAGGATAAATTTAATTTTTTTTAAGTTTTAGAAGCCTAAATACAATCTCAGCTGACCTGACAAGGATGGGAAGACATTTGGGTTTTAAGCTTTAAGTTCATAACATGTACTACTATAAGTATGAACACTTCACGATCTAATCTTTCATGTATAACTTTTAAAAGATAACTTTATAAGATTATTTAGATTAAGGTAGTTTAGATCATTTTAGGAGATCTTAAGTTCCGGTCAAAGTCTCAAAGATGAAAATAAATCCTATTTTTAAATCATTTAAGATCCACACTTACGAAAAATCCCACATGTGCTACATTAAGCTTGAGTCGGCAAGAAATGAACACCAACACAAAAGGGAACTTATCAAAATCACCCAACAAGGGGACCCAACATAACACATGATTAGTCTCTCACCTTGTTCCTAGATACCATATGGTATCAACATATTCATCAACTTAGTTTAAATATAAGTTTACTCATGCTCGTGCACCATCCAAAAGTTCAACACATAAGAGAAATATATCAAGTTATAGTGTGATTTAAGATCTTTCTTCATGGAAACTTGTAGGAACAGGTTGAGTTCCGGTGAGATGTTCTCCTTCTCTAGCATACTGAATGAAGAGACGGATTCTGAGTTCGAATTCGGGTGTTTTACACCCAATTCGCCTTCTCAGGATCCGTATAGGACATCGCCGGCTGATCATATTTTCTTCAACGGTAGACTCTTGCCGCATGTCTTTCCCCTAGTGCCTGCTTCGCGTGGGACAAGTAGAACCAGCAGCATCAACAGCAAGGGTTCGTTGATGTCTTCGAGGAGTAACAGCACGAACAGCCGGAGCAGTGCACGGACGAGCTCGAGCGACAATTCGGAGAGGAGGTTGTTGTACCATGGCAAGATCCATGCATGTAATAAAGCAAGCAGAATGGTAACGTCTCAGCTATATGGGGATTCTCAGAGATGGCAGTACATTACGGCGGTGCCTGTTCTGAAAACGTGAGGTTTCCCGGAGGAAGAACTGTGGAGCAAGATCAATATCTTGAAATTATCCTTTCAAACACTTCAAAGTGAATCCAATAGAATCTGTTTCGTAGAGTGCACTCATATGTATAATGAATCCGAAGATAATTTCGATTTGTACAGACACAACCCAGTTTAGGTAGCCTTCAATTCTTGTAGTTTCAGTCCAACACTACCCAAACTGTTTACAGCCCAACAAGGCAGGGCAGACCGAACCAGAGAGACTTGGATTTCAACTATATGAAAAATGCTTGTTTATTGCCTGTTGCTTGTGAACTAAAACAATGTGTTTATTTTCCTTTGTAAGAAATGAAACAATCATCTGCATAGTTTATTATTAAAAATCAAGATTCATGCAGGGTGCAAGTCAACAATCAAAGCTTTCGTTGTTCAGACAAGATCATTAAGATCTGCAATGTTTTGTTTGGAGGAATCTCAACTGAAGTAACCCTTGACCAGGATAGCATTGTCTGAAATGAAGTATGTTGACTTGCCTTGGATCCATAAAACCTTTCTCCCTGGAGTGAACTGTAAACATCCATAAACTAAAATATTTGGTTACTTGGTGTTTATAAATTTTTTTATTGAAGTTCGTAAACTTGCATCAATTCAAAGATTGGGTCAAAGTGTAATTCGATATCTATTGATCGATTAATTCAAATCGAATATTATAAAAACTAAAGATTCGAATCTTGGATCAATATAACTTCAGAAAAGGTGAAAACTTAACAAAATTAGTAAACCAACAGAAATATGTTTTAAGCTTGCTTGTGCAACATTTGAAAGCATAAAACTTAGGAGAAAGTTCGATTTTAATGGATCAAAGAGACGGATTTAAAGGAACATCAAACCAAACACAGAGGAGTTCAGCAACTAAATAACACAAACCCTTTTGCGTAAATACAAAATATCACCCAATTATCCCTTTACTACAAACCCTTCATTTCAAGAAGGTATCCATTGCATCGGCATACATCCCTACGTCCGTGTTCCGAAACTCCGCCGGTTGGTGTGGATGATGATCTAACAATGTTGAAGACGTTGCCATTCTTGCAGGTAATGTAAAGCTCCTCTTAAACTTGTTTTCCAACTTCTCTGGATGGCTATCCAAGCTCAAGAACTCGGTAGGGTTCGCATCAGCATCCGAATGCCTATTAGAATCTTTTCCTTCAACGATAAGTTGATGGTGGTCCGGGTCCGGTTTGGTTCCTAAGCTCTCCGGGTTAACTAAAAGGTTGGTGTCTTCGCTCCGTCCAGTGAGAGCGTTAAAGAAAGTCAAGCCACTAGGCCATTTGATGTCATTTTCGTGTTCATTCATCATAGCTTCCATTCTGGTTTCAGATGAATGGGGCATGAGAAACATGTTGGTCTCATCTTTGGCCTGTGGAAATCCAAGTCTAGCCGGGTTCTGATAATTAGGTGACGCAACCATTGCAGCTGCCGGTGGAGGCGGTCTCTGGTTCCAGCCAAAGACTGAAGGCGGTGGAGGCCAGGTCGGAATTGCAGACTGCTTCAAAGGAACCGTAGACGACGGTGTACCGTTTCTGTTCGATGAAAACATCTGGGAAAGATAGAAACCAGATTGATAGCCAAGTGATTCAAAGGTATGCCTCATTCTTAGCACAAAATGAAGATCTTCAGGTATCTGAGGATACATACAGCATATAAACATATATCAGATCAAAATCATCATACATTACAGTCATTATCACTACAGGAAAAAATATATATATCATCAGACTCACAATCTTGCAAGAACCCAACTGGAGAAGGCCATGGCCAGCTTGAATAACAGCAATTGTCTGGTCCAGAGACAATCAAGAATGACACAAAAACATGTTACTCAGAACAAAATATACCCATAACGGAAACTTACACCGAGTCCGAGTAAGATCGACAAAAACCAAACCAGAAAAAGACTAACAACAGTGCAGAACAAGTGAGTTAATAAGCCTACCTGAATCCCAGAGTCAAATTGATCGGTCCATTCAGGAGGAAGCTGCAAAGTAAATAACAACAAAAGGGGAAGGTTACCAACTCACCATGAATCATAAATACACAGCATTTAACCTACATAATTGCCTAACTTCAAAACCAGGGCAAACACTCAAGATTTCAACAACAAAAAGAAACAGTGAAAGATACTAATGTGGGGCATTGTAAACATACAGCATCAAAAGAACTCTGCCAATAATTGGATACATTGGGCTCACATTCTGTTGGTTCTTTGAACACCCATTTATGGCACTTATCTGATGCAACTTTCCCCATTAACCTGCTCATTCAGTCATGTTTTCATCCAATCAAAAACATACACTAAGATGATATCAAATCTATTTTTCCATTTTTTATTTTATTTTTTAAGGCTAAATCTAGTGAAATATTAATAGCACCTACCCAGTACCCACCCTTCTCCATAATTATATAACTGAATGGATAATTTGCTGAAAGCTTTCTTCACTGGATCTTCTCCATCGATCTCTTCTAAATAATCTGTCACTCTTCCTCGGCAAAATCCATCTTCCCACATCAGCATCCTTCACCAGGAAAAAAAATTAACAAATACTATTAATAAAGTTGCTAAATTTGGAAATGAAAATACCTCCAAATCACAGATTAACAAAAACCCATCTCATAAAATCAATTAAATAACTAGAAATCTTTCATTACCCAAATTTCCCCTGTTTCTCCCCTATTTTCTATAAGGAAACATGTAATGCTTAACTCTGAAGTTCTTCATTTCCCTCTGTTTTCTCGAGAACCAAACAAGAATAAAAAAGTCCAAAAAAGGGAAACCCCAAAACCATACTTACAAGCTGCCGTTGTCATCTCCTACCTTGCAACCATTACCACCCCTCACTCTCCTACACATAAACAAAGAGGCCCGAATTAGTAAAACAGCTAATAAAAGCAAATTAAAAAGATAAAAACGAAAACTTTAGCAAACTGAATAAGGCGGGAGCACGCGAATACAAAGAAAAGGGAGGAAAATTCGAAGATTTGATACAGAGACCAAAAAGGAAGGTAAAATACAGGCGAGGACGGATGGTCCAGAAAACAGAGTAAGTCCAGTCTGAGTTGAGACAGACGGTTCTAAGTGCCTCATGAAGGGCCATCATCCCAACAGCTTCTTTGCTCCTATCTGCTGAACCTGAGCCCACCATTTCTCTTTCTTTCTCTCTCTACCCTCCCTCTCTATCTCTCTCTATATACATATATAAGTGTGTGTATATGCTTATATAATTATAAGTGAGAAAAGCTGGGGTTTCAACTTTCTTTGATATACAGTGTTTGTGTCTGCTGCTGGGTTTGACACCTCTTTGGTTTATAAAAGAACATTTGGGTAAGCTGAAGCTGTAGTTTAGGCTTATTGATTCTGAGTGTACCTTCTTTTTCATTTTATCCCTCTTTTCTCTGCTTATTAACCACAAAGTAAAGCAAAACTCTTTCCTCCTCTTTTATCCTTTTCTCTCTCTCTCTCTCTCTCCATCTTTATCTTTTACCACTAAACTTTTTTACATTGTTTTTGTAGGAAATAGTTGGAATCATGCACTAAACTTTTATTACTTTCAAGATTTTTTATTTTGTATTAATTCAAACATTTTAATTTTAATAAATTTATAATATTAAATTGCTTATTATTTAAAATATAATAAAAAATTACTTTTTTAATTTTATGTTGGACTATAATAACTAAATTTTAAGTTTAACCTTAAATTTTAAATTTTTATATTAATATAACTTTATATGATATCGTAAGTTATTTCAATAATAATAAATTTTAAATATTAAAAAATTAATTTAAAATATAAATATTAAATCATGATTCTAAAATTTAAAAAATCAACCATAAACTCTATAATTTTAATTTTATATTTTAAAAATTTAATTTTAAACTCTAAAAATATATTTTTTTTCGTTAATACATCAAAGTAATTTTTATAAAATATTTATTAAAATTTTACACATAATATATACATATAAAAAAAACTCAAATTTAAATTTTTTAAAATCCCAAAATTTTAACCTTATCATTAAACCAAAGTATCATGTCGGCCTTTTAGATACTAAAAAAATGTTTGTTTTTTTTTGTTGTTCTGAACATCTTAAATAGTAATAGTAAATGCATGATACTAATCATTTTAATTATGTTTGAAATCGTTGGTTGCATTTATTAATTCTGTTCCATTTATAATATATTTTTGGTATAACATTTAAAACTATTCATTCCATGATTTCAATATAATTTTGATTAGGAAAAGTTTTACTTGATCTTTTGAGATAATGCGTTGATCATGGCATAATTTGACTAATAAAAAGGTGAAGGCAATGGTGGATTAAAGGGTGAAAAGTAATTGTCACTTGTCAGGATTTAATTTTTAAAAAAAATATATTTTTAATATATTAAATTTTAATAAAAATATAATTCAATCAGCAAAATATGATTATATAAAGATATTTAATATAAATTTAATCAAATATTATGATAAAAGAAATATACAAATAAAAATAAACATCGTCTGCGTCAAAACAATAATAGGATAAGATAATATATTGATGAGTAAATTATTATAACTTATAAACGATGTATTAGAGAGATTACTATTATTAACATCTATCAAAATAATATAATTAATTCGAGGGTTTAAAGAATAAATAGTTCTTTCGGTGTCAGCCATTAACAAAGTTGTTTATTATCTCGTTGAAGACTATTATTATTATTATTAAATTATCACGATTATTTTTATTAGTCATTCGCCGTCGATATCAATAGTAAGTGTATTGACTGACTCTTTTTATTTTGATTTCTTTCGATGTTAGAAAGCTGATCAACATACTTATCATCAGTTAAAGACGATGAATGGCTAGAGAAATAGTTAAGATCATCCAAAAGCGAATGTGATGAACAATAATATGGTTATCAATAGTAAAATCAACCGAGAGAATTAGAGATTTTAAATTTTGAGGTTATTTCAGTAGTTTTTGAAAAATTAAGAGATTTTTATAATTAAATAAAAAATATTTTTAGAAATAACAATAATTAACTATTAAATATCTAAAATAATTAAAATAAAATTTTAGACGTTAATTTAAAATTAAAAATAATTTAAATATTAAAAATAAGATACAAATCTAATTTTCACACCTATTTAATTATTCAATCTTAAATTAAATAAGATTTTAATCAGAGCTTTAATTAAAGAAATAAAACAAAAGGTTGTTTGAATCAGAAAGTGGGTGAGGTGATTAAGGGATCACGTGTGCACGTGCCATCGGCAGTGAGTCGGTGCCTCGTTTCTCATAAACAAAACATCAAAGAGCACGAATTGCGGTGAGAAAGAAGGTTTTACTTTTTACCGGATGAAGGTTGACGTATTTTTTACCAACATGATAAATTAAAATGATATTGTGTTTTGTTATTGTTATTTTGATTTTTAAAAATTTTATTTTATTTAATACGGATCGATTTATAGTTTATATTTAATTTTATTATATAAATTTTTATATAAATATTTTTAAATATACAATATCTAGGACTATGTATGGAAAAAATGTTTTATAAAACATGTCTTTCCCTCTTTCTAATTTCAATCAAGATTAACAGTTTTTAAGAATTTAATTTTTTAAAATAATTATTATAATCACTAACATATTGGCATCTTGCTTAACTTTGATCAGTCAACAAAAATTTATTTTTTATTGTTAATATATTGGATATAAATTTATGTATATAAACTTGATTTATTTATTTTTTTATTTTTCAAAATGAAATAACCAGATCAATGAAGTTTGTAGAGTTTGGTTGAATTTATAGATACTATTTTTGCATAAAATCAGGCATTGATGAATGTCAGAAACAGTATTCAAACTTGAAATCCAACTGCTACGTATCTGACAATAAAATTATAATATTTTTTAAATAAAATTCGTTAATTTTATTAACGAGAAAATATATAATATTATAATAATAGTTTATAATTATCGTCGTAAATTAAATATATAATTTAGATATTTTTTTATATTAGTCACTTTAGATCATATATAGAAAAAATTTAAAAAAAAAACTCATCCAAAGACTCGATCGTGAAAATAGACACAAACAAATCTGACTGCAACAACAAATGAATCAAAAAAAAAGATTAATCTATTGAAAGGCCACTCAGAATCGTAAATTAGAACTGAGTGTCACGATAAACTATCCACGAACAAAAATTATATATCTAAATTCAATCTAAGAGTTTAAAGTGAGAAAGATCACCATGATAACCTAACCCTTGACAAATATCATATTACCAAATTATATCATATTTTCTTTTCAATACCAAATTATGATAATCTGACCCGGACAAACAGGGACAGAGCTAGGATTTAAGGTTGATGGGGGCAAAACATAAAATTTTAAAAGTAAGGGATAAATTCGTAAAAATCAATTTTAAAAGAATAAAATACAAAGACAAAAGTAAAAAAAAAAAAAAACGAAAAAGATCGCCCCTTCCAAATACTATACAGTTCGATCCCTGCGGACTAATATCGAACATTCTATAAAACAAAAAGTTTATATAATATCAATTTTAGGTGATATTAAATAAATTTTTTCGAGAGTATTAGGCAGAGATACAATAATTTTTAAAATTTATTTTGATTTATTAATCCTTTTAAAAATATGTTTTGTTTTGTTTTTTAATTTTGTGATTGTTTTTATATGCTTCTGTTTTATGAAATGAATAAATTATATTTTTTTAAATCCTTGATTATAATTATTTATATTTTTCGTAATCTATTATGATATTTTTGTATTTGTGGGGAATGATGATCCATTCATTCTTAATATGAAATTATAAATTTCGTATTATTTTATAATTATTGTTTAATATTAAATTCTAATTTAATATTAAACCGATAGGAAGCCAAGGTGGTAAGATAGTCGCCGTTAAATTACACTTGTTGACTAGTCAAATGATTCATTTCACCTGTTTAATTATAAAATGTCTATTTAATATTAAACATATTATTATGTGGTAATGAAGTTGCTTAGATAGACATGGGGTAGACCATCAAACGCTTAATTGTCATTTAGCACAAATAAATAAAACGTCAAATTTCCAAAATCACTTCAAATTTAGAAAATATTAAATAATTATCATATTTAATTTGTTTTAAATGATTAAGTTGTCTTCATTTAATCAAGTGAACCTTAGCTGTACGCCATGGGGTAGACCATAATCTCAAACTATATGCTCTTGTAATTATTAGGCAAAATAATTTGAAAGATAAATAAAAACAATTTACTAATTAATAAATTTAAATTAAATATTATAAAAATTATTATGAGATAATTTTTAATTATTATTTTCTTAGTTTTTTAAAAATATAATCATTCCCAAAGAGTAAAAGTGCACGAACATAATAATTACATCACTGCTTTTTAGGTAATTAATGGATAATAATGTAAAATTTGAAACCAATCCTCTTAAAACGGTGATTATTAGAATAAAATTAAATATTAATCAAAGATGATTATTGTTAATTTTTTTTTTTGTCTTTCCATGACACATCAATCAACAATGTTTGGAATTAAAAAAAAATGAAAATATCGATGAAAGTAAAGAGATTCCTTTGGGGAAATATTTATTTTATTTTTGTAGGACCACTTTGTTTTTTCCTTTAATTTAGACTTTGATTTGTTTATTAAGGACGCTAATTACTAATTTATGATTTATCTGAAAAAATTAAATAAAATAAATAAAGGAAATTGCAGAGCAGGCCCCTCTTTTCCCAACTTTTTTTTCTATAATAAAGAATCAATTATCACGTGGGTTAATGCATAAAGGCCCTTTCAATCTTATACATGCATTAAAAATTGTATTAAAAAATCTAATATAATCAATACAAATATATTTTTATTAAAAAGAGGGTAAATTACATCGAATACCATTGAATGTTAAATATTGTATCATTTATGCCTGTAAACTTTTAATTTCTTCAATTATAGTACCAAATATTCATTTTGTTTTAATTATATCACTAGATCGTTAAAAATAAAACCGTTTTTAAAGTTCAGTGGTAAAAATGATACATCCTTAAAGTTTAACACTTGAAACGATATCGTTTTAAAAATCAATAATCGAATAAAATAATATCGTTTTTTAACCGAACCATCGTAGCAACAAATAATTATATTTTGTATCCAAAAGTAACCAACTTGTTATGTCCCAATAATTCATTGAAACAATTAAGTTGATATAAATCCCATCTGCCATGACTCGTTGGGGTTCCATTGAGAGAGAATTACTTCCCAACTTCTTCACACCACCTCTTGATGGACTGCACAGATTTATTATGATATAAATTAGCCATTAGGGCAACAGTGATGGTTGATAAACCAGAATTAAACATCAAGAGAGATCTTACACATTTCTCATATTTAATACTAATAAATATTTTTAAAGATTGAATAGTTATTTTTTTTTACATAATTTTTTCATATTGAATAGCCTTTAAAAGATAGTGTTAGCCGTTGGTATAACTTTGAGTAGGAGTGACTTGGTGAGCGAAATTAGACTTTGAACAAATTGATTTTTTTACTCGATTCGATTCGACGTAAAGAAAATTTAATTTATTTTGACTCGATTCTGCTTAATATTAGGACTGGACATGGTTAACCGCAAAACCGAAAACCGAACCGAATCGAGATATTATAGTTTATAAATTTACGAATTATGGTTAACCGAATCAAACTGAATTTAATTTTTTAATTATTTTTATAAGGTAAAAATATATATTTTATACTTAAAATACTATAAATGTATTTTTATTTTTTATTTTTTACTTAAAAAATATGTTTAAGTAAATATTTATGAAAAATATCTTAAAATATTTATCATTCAATGTTTAAAAGTCATAAAATAAAGCTATTTTTTTAAGATAAAATATAATTTTTATAAATTAACGTTAATATGGAAAAACCAAAAACCGCGATTAACCGAATCGAAAACCGGTGGTTACTAAAATAGCTTACCGAATTAAACCGTAACCAAACCAAATGCACCAGTATATATATATATATATATATATATATATATATGAAAAAATATATGTGTATTGCATATGAATTTAGAAAGTAATTTAAATTATAATCAACATGTATATAACATTATAAATAATGATAATTAAATTTGTATAAACTTTAAAACTCGACTCAATTAAACAATCATCCTTAATTTTGGGTATGATTGCTAACTTTTATACCAAAGTGATAAAAATAATCAGGTACCATTTAAAAAAATGTCAAGTTTAGGGGCTACTTCTTATCTAAGATCAAAAATAAAGCCATTGGGTTTCGTGATACCTCGTCATTGATCTAAGTGGGCCGGTGCATAGGCCCATTTTAGTGTATAGAAAGAGCTAAGAACAAAAATGATACGGGCTCGTTTCTTTACAACGACAACGTTTTAATTTTTATATATATACAAACTAAAGTGAAACGAAGCGTTTTGATTCGTCAGCAACAGACTAATATTTACCACCCTTAAAAATTAGGGTACACTAACTTATTCGTCACTCTACTAAGATCGTGTTAATATTTTGGCCACCAAACAAAAAAATTCCATTGTTACACTAATTTAATGCGATCAATTAAATTATTGACCGTTAAATTAATAATAACTTTAAATTTTAATATTTACCTATTCAGTTGATTTAATTATAATTTTAAATGATTTAACAAAATTAACATTTATATTTATAAAATTTATTAATTTATTTTTAAATACATCATATGTAGGGATAAAACTGTACTCATATGGAGGGGAACAATCATCTCTCAATCTCGAAGTTATTTTATTTATTTTTATTATTCTATTTAAATTTTTTTAAAAATTATTTTTTTATGAATTTATCTTCTACTTTTAAATAATTATGTTTTGGCCCCTTCAATCTCAAATCTTTAAATCCTGACTCCATCCTTAATCTCATGAATTATTCTCGATGACGAGGGATTGATATATTATCTTTGATGATTGACGTTTGAGAAACACAATTTTAAAACATACATGAATTTATTCAGATATAAAATTAAATTAAAATATTATTTTATAATCAAATTATAATTTTTCTAACTTTACTGCTCTACTCCAAATCTTTTTATTTAATGACTAAAATAAAAATAAGATCATAGTTAAGTGGCTAATAGACTAATTTACTCTAAAAATTACAACAACACAGAGAATTCCATTAACAAACAAGTTTTTATTTTTCGATCTCTTTCGTAGCTCTGAAAATTATTCATACAGAGACAGTGACGAACATCGAAAGAATGAAAGAGAAAGATCTGCCGAAACCAAACAGGTAAAAAACGTTAAAAATGAAATATTTTCCCAGTAGAAAAACAAATAATAACGAAAAACAAGTTTCTTTTTCCCCCTTTTTTGTAAGGCACGTAGGGGGTGATGTGATTTCACTATCTCCAGAGAGTGAAATTTGTAAAGGGTAGTTGTTAAATTTGCTTGTAAGAATTGTTTTTGTTCGCCTGTCACTTTAACATATCATTTCTTATCACCTAACTGAAAAAGGGATTTTTTTGGGTGTGCGTGTGTGTTGTGGGGGATTTATGCTTTGCTTTCATTGCCAGAGCTAATAAGCAATGAATTATGCATTTCCCGATTTCAATTTGGTTTTGGTAAAAAAGGGCTTAATTTAATTGGGTTTCTAGATCTTGAAATGTGAGATAATGTAAGGGGGTATGATTTTGCCTCTTGTATTTATAGGTGTGATTTTTGTTTAAGGATATTAATAGGATTTGTTTTAAAATTTATGTTTCAGGGATTGAGTTTTTGAGGATGGTTTTGGCAACTATGAAGTGAGATCAAATACTCATTGAAGAATGCTTTGAATGTGAATGTTCAAGGGATTGATTTGGGGTGTATTTGCTGTTTGATGTCAAAAGGCTTTGTATGCAGAAATGGTTGATATAGCAGGTTTACCTGAAGCAGCAGGGTCTAGATTTAGTCAGTCAGAGTTGATTGGAAGAGGATCTTTTGGCGATGTCTATAAAGCGTAAGTTACACTAGTTGAGTGCTTTGACTTGTTTACTTCCTTTTTCCGAGGAAAGAGCTTAAAGTGAATGTGATAGTGTGAGTTTTTGCTCGAGTGTATTGTGTTACATATTGTAGGATTTTTGATGGTTACTGGTGTTTATAGGAGTAGATTAGTGGATTAGTTATAATTGAAACCAATGCTATTGTGAACCGAAAATCTTTTAGAGTCCTAGTTAAATCAAACCGTGCCCCTAAGAGTTTATTTTTTTTAATAATTGAATATAGAGAAAACAAATCTTTCTTGAGTGAGGTGAAAGGGAGCTTCAAGGCCTGCTGAGTGTCTATTGACTAAGATATAAACTAACTTTAAACTGTAGACTTCAATTTGGAGTTTATGGAGAGATCCAATAATTTTGTGAGCATTATAATGACCTTATTTATTTATTTATTTATTTATATTTACAGTTCCATTAGAGATCCAATACAGATTTGAAGTATTTGTGCCTCTTTATCTTTATTGACTATGTAACTGCTAATGTACTGGAATACGTCTATGCCAATTTTTTACTTGTAATCATGTTTTTGCATATGCTGTGACTGTTTAAATCATGAATCTTGGTTAATGAAAAAGAAATGTAAAGTTGATATCTTTCTTGATTTGCAGGTTTGACAAGGAGCTGAACAAAGAAGTTGCTATTAAAGTCATTGATTTAGAGGAATCGTAAGTGGATACCTTTGTTACATTTTCCTCAATTTCTTCCTCATTCAGGTTTCAAGTTGCTGGTACTTGCTATGAGCAACAAGATCTTGTATATGATTTTTATTTGTTATGCATAACTTAATCGGTTGCTCATTTGTTCCTCATCTTCCCCTCTTACTCTTGGTTTCTATGTGTATTTGTGGGGATTTCTGGTGAATAAACCACTTTTGCTTGATAAATAAATTAATTGCACCAATAGTTTGGTCATTGTCTGCAGAGCAAAATTTTCTTTTCTTTATCAATTTCTTCCTTCAAAATGCTTAGTCATCCTATTGCATGTGCCTTCTTTTACAATCAAGTAGATGGGGCAAATAACTATTTCTTCCATTCACTTGGTGCTTATTTTGCTTTGCTATTTATCTGTTCCTTATGCTTGCATTTGTTTTGCTATCTACAGTGAGGATGAAATTGAGGATATCCAGAAGGTATTATCCCACTTTCTTGTGTGCTAGTATCCTAAGTCTTTAATGAGTTGGTTACTGGGTTTTCATATGTTTCATTTGATTCCCAGGAAATTTCTGTTTTGTCACAATGCCGTTGTCCATACATCACAGAGTACTATGGTTCCTATCTTCACCAAACTAAACTATGGATAATAATGGAATACATGGCTGGTGGTTCAGTTGCTGACCTAGTAGGTTACTTCAGTTACTTGTTTTAAGGTTGCTAAATATTGAATGCATTTCTGCCATCTTTTCTGTACTAGTGCTTTTAGCTCCAATTTCAAGGCATTTTCTTTGTAGGCCTTTGCGGTTGCTTCTCCCCCCCCCCCCCCCCTCTAGTGTCAGCACACAACCTCTGGTTCCATTTGAAATAGTCTTTGTCCGTTTATATTTGTCTTGCTTAAAACTATTTTTTTATCTACCTAATGGACTATAGTTTCTGAACAATATTTAGTTTTGGTGAAAAAGTAATGATGGTTCTTTATGTAACAGCTCCAGTCAGGCCCCCCGCTAGATGAAATGTCAATTGCCTGTATTTCGCGAGATTTGCTGCATGCAATTGAATATTTACATAATGAAGGAAAGATTCACAGAGACATCAAAGGTTGTTTTCTTCACTCTTTTGATCCGCTTATATGTTTTAAAAATGGTTGTCACATAAAAGAAAATCTTTAAACCAGTTGGTTTTAGACTTGTAAAGGTCTTGACTTTTGTTTTCTGCCTTCAGTTAGCTTTTTTATATATTTGGTTTGAGTGAGTTTACTTGTTCATCACTTACAACATTTGTGCTATCGCTTTTGGCAGCGGCAAACATTTTATTGACTGAGAATGGTGATGTTAAGGTACTTTTCTTTCTCTCTAGTTGACTTACATTTAGCATAAATTGTTAGTATATAGTGACTATGAGTATATGCATAAAATGGTGGATGTCTATCCATTTTTCTGTTGGAAGTTAAAATTATGCCCTTGTAACAGGTTGCAGATTTTGGTGTTTCAGCACAACTAACAAGGACGATATCACGGAGGAAGGTACTGTATTTTGGTTTGTTAAGATACATCGTTTTTGCAATAAGCATAAATCCTCCTTCCAGGCTTTGACTGCTGCATTTATTAATTTTTACTTTTTTTTATTCCTTCAGTGACACTGATTTCTGGCTGCTTATTTTCTCTCTAGAAAATAAGTTAATTTTTGGTTCATGTTTGTTTCTTTCTTTTATAGAAGAGCAATGTTAACTAGTCTTTGATAACAGATGCTTCTCTTCTCCTTGCTATATGTTCTTTCACATCTAAAATTGTCCACATTCCATTTAACCAACAGTTATTATCTTTTCTAATGCATGAATGGTGTGATTGTCTTGTGATCGTCTGTTAACTAATTTGGTCAACAATATTAAGACTTTTGTAGGAACACCATTCTGGATGGCACCAGAAGTGATTCAGAATTCTGAAGGATACAACGAGAAGGTACTTCTGAAAGCTTTGCTTTGGAGTTCTTTTCCAAGTTTTCTCGCATGTTTTGCTTCTTTTACCTGCTATCCATCTGCAGATTCTCTTCCTCATAGATACTTATGCCCAGCCTGCAATAACTGGCTGCTAGCCCTTGTTGAATAATGATCATTCCATCACTGAGACCTTTTGCTGATGCAGGCTGATATCTGGTCTTTGGGTATAACTGTAATTGAAATGGCCAAAGGTGAACCTCCACTGTCAGACCTTCATCCTATGAGAGTGCTTTTTATAATACCTCGAGAAAGTCCGCCTCAGGTAATGTCAATCGATTTTTGCTATATTGATGAAATTTATGTCAATGATTTATTCTCATGTTTCTCATTCTTGATGGAATTGTTGTGTTTCTCAGTTTAACTATAAAAAAAATTTATATCCTGCAGTTGGATGAGCATTTTTCACGCCCTATGAAGGAATTTGTTTCCTTATGTTTAAAGAAAGTACCTGCTGAGGTATGTAATTATGCTTTTCAATGTCTATTTGTTTAGGGTACAATGTTAATGATGATGTATTAATTTCAACAACTATTCTGATTGGTATAAGCTGTGTGAGCCTGGCTTTAGTTTTTTCTGAATGTTGTAAAGTGCCTTGAGCTTTTCTTTAATCTGTTTAATTTCAGAGGCCCAGTGCCAAGGAACTTCTCAAGCATCGTTTTATCCGGAATGCTAGGAAGAGTCTGAGGCTTCAGGAAAGAATTAGGTGCCACCTCGAGCTTAGTATTTTGTAATCTACATATTGGAACTTGTAACCAACATGGTTCTAACTTCTAAGGTGTCAAAGCACCCTACGAAACTAAATTACTCATACGGTGTTAGTTATGTTTCTTAAATGCCATGACAAGAGATGTTAAGTTCAAGTGCATTCTTCCATTAGCTATTGTAGCTAAGATGCTTGTGTTTTGTGTTCTTGATAGAGAACGCCCAAAGTACCAATTGAAGGAAGATGCAGAAACCCCAAAAAATGGCACCAGAGCTGTAGGAGAGTTCACTGACACTGTGAAGGTGAATAGAGATGTAAGAGGTGAAGAAACTGTTCGAGTTAGGTGAGTTAATCGTGTTAATCAGCATTACTTTCTTGACTTTTATGGATTCATGCTGACTTGATCTGATCAGCAGTAATCAGGGAAAAACATTTAAAAATGCTGGATGGGACTTCAGCATTGGTGGACCAAATAGTTCAGGTACTGTCCGAAGTGCTGTACGACCTCCACAGGTTAGAGAAAGGAAAGTAGAAGTTGCTAATAATCAAGCTATACCAAGAACTCTAGACAGGGGTAATGTGCTTGATGGATTCTCGGAAATTTCCTCTGGGATAGACAATAGAGATTCATATTCCGATGATAATCAAGACAATAACTATGATGTAAGATTCTCTCTCTTCTCTCTCAAACAAAATTTGAAGCACTGGTAAAGTTATTCTCTGCATTGTGGCTTTTGGCATAAAAAACTAATCCTTGTCCTACACTCTTTAGTGAAAAGCTCTGTTGCATGGGACAATCTGTGGGCTTCAAAGACCTTTTTTCCTGAAATTAACAGAGTGAAATTAAACATATGACTAAATCCACATGCAATTAGGAATATGATTATGCTTTTTTGATAACTCTTTTTCTTGTATGTTGGTGATTGGGGCTAGAAATTAGATTCACTTGGCTGGATTTACCAACCATTTCTGTTAAGCTAGAGCCAATTTCGTATAATCTGTGTTTGTATGTCTCTTACACTTAACTATGTGTTCCTTTTATGCTCTAATCTCGCCACACCATTATTGTTGCTTTTTCCCAGGATGAAATGTCTGTCAGTGGATCAGGAACTGTTGTCGTAAGATCTTCTAGAGGATCTCAATCGCATGCATTGTTTCATGACTCAAGCTCTCTTGTAAGCTTCCTTCACAGTATCTCAGCAAAAACTTCAAGTAAATTCTCTGTTCCCAACCATGTGTCCCTGCCATTGATTTTATTAGATTTCAATGTGCTGTGTAGTCTAGCAGCGCATATGCTTCTAATGAAGATGCTTCTACCTTTGGAACTGTTGTTTTGCGTGGCCAACTTGATGGATCTGATTCTCCTCGAACTCCAAGATCCAGGCTAGGAAATCAAGAGAGAACTTCGAGTGCATCAGTCGAAGATAGTGCATCGAATCTTGCAGAGGTTGCTTGTTTTCTTTAATCTTTCATGATCAGTTTTATCATGTTGTATACCATAAGGTATTTCTCGTTTGGTTGTGAATTTGAATCAAATGGGCTATATAGTGTATGTTTCACTAATTATATTGGATATGAGTTCGCCATGGAACTTGAATCATTATTAACTTACAGATCCAGTGTTCGATCATGGTTTCTATTGAAAATCTCATCTTTAAATGTCAATTCAGGCAAAGGCTGCAATTCAGGCAGGGTTGAGGAAAGGAAATGCGAGGGATAGATCTGGACTGAGCAAGATCAATGCTGGGCAGGAAAATAGAAGTCAAATGAACAACAGTTCTGATTCTTCCAAGTAAGCCTGATAAAGAGCAAACATCCGATGTCTTCTATGCTCTGAGAATTTGTATAGTTTCGGTTATTTGTTTTGGTTGTGTTACTATCTCTGAGTATTATTATTTTCCCCCAGAAGCTCCCGTGACTATTTAGATGCACAAAGATTATTTCCAAGGTTACGTCAACCAAGTGACAATGAAGAAAATGTCAAGATAATATCGTCATCTGTGCCACTATCCATGTTGTTCATCCCTTCCATAAAAGAGGTGCGCATTGCTTGATGTTTTAGTTTAGATTTCCCTGCCTGTTAGTGTGACAGAGGTAACTTTGAAATATTCTTCATATTTAAGTAGGTTGAAATTATTTACTGTGATTTTTTACTTGCATTTCCTCATTTACCGTATCAGCTTCCGATATTTATGAATTCTGTATTGGACTTGTTCACATCTCAATAGTTTGTCAATGTATGAAAATGTAGGTCCTTGGTGATGATTCGGAAGGGTCAGTTGTACGTGCCATTACTAATTCTCTCATAAATATGGAGGGTGCAAAGCCCGGATCTTGTGAAGCTCTTGTTCGCGTGTTGCTCGAGCGATTGGCAAGGTTAACAAATTTTGTATCTCACATTATCATCCCTTTTGTACGTAAATTGGTCTTGGTCTTTTAAATTGAAAACTCAAGGTAAAATTTTGCAGCTCGAAAGAATCTTCAATGAGAGACATGCAAGAGTTAGCAACTCGCTTGTTCAATAAGGGCAAGACAACTCCTGAAGATGCTCAAAATCCAAACACGGAAGTCGACAGTAGAAGAAAACAGCAGCATAAAGAACTTGATTCCCATTCCAACTTGAGCCCCCTCGCGAGATTTCTACTTTCCAGGTTTGTTAAATTGTTAAACTACTGCTCCTTTAACACATGATCTTTGTTTCAGAACAAAGTGACATTTCAATGGCGGCAAACTGTTCTGAAAACTTCCCATTGCAGGTGGCAAAGCCAAACATCGCGCGATCCTTAATCCAAAGCCAAACATCGTGCGATCCCTCGCGAGGTTGTCTCTTGTTTTTGTAGTGCGTTCACAGAATCACAGTTCTGCATTTCTTATGAGTCTGATGTACATAACATTGTAAGAAATTGTGTATTTTCTTCTTCATCCATCAGGATCAAAATTCTGTCATACATTTTGGTTATGGGGACCCAGCATTGATGTATCATTTAAATTTTTGGTATTCATCACATTACAAGATGTCATCTCACTGAGACATTAATCATTCATTACAACAAGAATCACTTTGTATAATCTTGCAGAGTGAGTTTGCTCACATTGTACTGTTCTCCACTGTACCTTACAGTAGCCATTAAAGGTAGAAAGGCTTTACCTCTCGAGGACAACCTTTGCTTCTTTTGTCCAGGTAATCTTATGAATTCAAGGCCCTTAGGCAAGGTTCTAAAAGGATTCTATAAACCAAGAAATTTCTCCCCATCTGAAAAGTATTTTTGGTGCAACTCATGTTTCTATTCTGGTCTTTGTGATCCTCCGCCGCCGGAGCCCAAGTGCCGCACAACCACTTCCCAAACTCAATAAGCGCCGATCCCACTTCCCATATCGGACACCGACGTGCCGGATTAATTGTAAACATGTCACTCCAATCTCTCACCTATTTTTATTCACTTATTCTCCCCAAAGCCGCCCTCAAAAGACAACCATGGAGAACTTCACGTGACGAGAATACACGTGTCAAGTAAGGATTGAATCAAGGTTTGGTTTTCAATTATTTAGCGGTAATCAGATTAAAAAAAAATTTGTTCGATTGTTCAAGACGACACGAAGACTGGGTCCCACTTTTAAAGCGGCAGCCGCGGCATGCCCACCAATTTCAAGACGGTTTGACGAGTGGACGATGAAACACACATGTTTGATCGGTGGATGTCCTTTGACCTGTGGGAGCCGATTTTAAAATACAGGATAAACTGCAAAGAAAATCACTTAATTATAGATATAATTATATTTAGGTTATTTAATTATTAAAAATATATTTAGGTCATTTATTTATGGGTAAAGTTATATTTGGGTCATCCAATTATTAATAAGTTACTCAATCATAAATAAGGTTATATTTGGGTCACTCTTTCTTATTTGAAAAAATAAATTAATTTAGTCGTTTTTCTTTTAAATCACTTGTATACCCTTATTAACATTAGAGTACTTCATTTAAAATCATTAATTAATTTAATACGTGAATTATAAACTTTTTTCAAATATAAAAAGTGACCCAAATATATATAACTTTACGTGACCCAAATATAACCTTACCTATAATTGAGTGATCTAAATGTAACATTTATTAATTATGTGATCTAAATGTAACATTTATTAATTATGTGATCTAAATGTAATCTTATCCATAATTAAGTGACTCAAATATTATTTTTAATACTTAAGTGATCTAAATGTAACCTTACTCGTAATTAAGTGACTTCCATTGTAATTTACTCTAAAATATAATAAAAAGACTATAAATTTTATATTTATCAAAAAATTAATATTTTTTGAAATTTTGAAGAAATATAATATAATTAAAAAAATAAAAACTAAATTTATATGTAAATAAAACGGTATAATAGAATAAATTATATTCTTAAGCCAAAATAGAAAGCGAAAAATACATCACTAGGAATTATCTTCTTTTACATACGTTACGTGTCAGCTTTTATCCTTAGAAAAAAAGTAAAGTCAAAACGCAGAAAGTCGAAATAAAACGACATCCGGCAAAACAATAGCAGGAAAAAAATCAGAAGATTTCAGCCGGCAGCTGGTTAAGATCAAGCTCAAACAATCTCGGCCGCACCCCTTGTTCAAAATCAACAACCGACGACGACGAATCTGAATCGCTCTGGAACCTGCCGGCATCGGAGGTAACTTTACCGGACGAAGCAAACGCATCAAAGAAAAAAGGCGGAGGATTCGCCGTCACGGAGATCGAAAGAGGCCCACTGGAGAGTGTGAGGTCCAACGGCGGAGGAGAAGAGGACTCCACACTGCTGGTTTGGCTGGGACTTTCAGTGGAGTCGTTGATGTTACCGTAGATGAAATTTGTTTTGGCCTTAAAGCCACGGAAATCTCGCGCCGCCGCATCGTAAGCACGCGCTGCTTCCTCTGCAGTGTCGAATGTCCCGAGCCAGACTCGGGCCTTTTTTCTTGGGTCACGGATCTCAGCAGCGTAACGGCCCCATGGACGCTTTCTCACCCCGCGGTAACGGATCTCGTTGTTATTCGTATCAGGATTCCGGTTAACCGGTTTCAATTTCGGAGCCATACTTGTTTCCCCTGAGGTGTTATGTTAACGCAGGAAGAAGAATTTGGTTGCAGAAAAATGGAACAGAAAGAAAAGATTATATAGTGGAAAGTAAGCTTCAAACGCACCGTTTCGGCACTTTTGTGTACAGTCAAAGCCGGATCTGTGGGAGTTGATTCTTTGTTGCATGAACCATTTCAGTTCAATCTCGGCCTCCAATAATTTTGCGCCATCTGTCTCAATTTTATAAAAATTTGTTAAATCCAATAAAAATCTACAGAAAAGAATCAATCAAAGCGTCGTAAAATGTTCGGAACCACACGTTTGTTACTCGTGTGAACACAATTAATTGTTTGTTATTGTAGAGTTACTCGCACAGGATTCTACTCCCTTGAGCAGGCCATAGTCTTTGAGTTGACTGTGGTGTCGTGTAATAATACTTTTACATAAATTTTAATATATAATTAAATTATGGTATACTCTTTTATATTAAATCATATATTTATTATTTTACTTTTTCTTTATTCCATCTAACTAATCCATAAAAGAACGTAATTATTTAATATTATTATAAAACAAATCAGTTTTAAATTTTAGCCGCCCTGCCGCAACAGCGAAAAACAAGTGAGCCAAGCCGACTGCAATAACTCCAAAGTATCCACGTGTCAAGTAAACCGCAAAGAGTCAATTAAGGGCGGCGTTGGATAACGGTGGTTCGGTCGTTGCTTTGTTGGGTTAGTGTCCGGATTAACGGAAAAGCTACTCAACGGTGACGGTGAATATTTATTTATTTATTTATTCAATTTGTTTAATTTTTGTGGTCGGTGTGTGAGTAGGGGAGATGTTTGGGTCTCACTCACCTCATGCCGCGTGGGACGATGCTGTACTTGTTTTCTCAACCGGCAGAATCACCAAAATAAAACATTTCTAAAACTTTTTTAATAGATTTATAATATTTTAAGGTGAATAAAAATTATATAATATTTTAAGAGTAAATATAAATTATAAAAAATATTTTTTAAATGATATAAATTATAAAACATAAAACTTAAATTATAAAATAAGATATATAAACCTTAAAAAATTTATATATGTGGTTCGGTTATCGATGATTAATGAAGCTTTTAAACTTTAATTAAAATAAATTTTAAAAGATTTTTTGTAAAATTACTATATAAGAAAATGTTACGACTTGCAATGAAGAAGCTATAGAAAAGCTAACAGACAAACAGCTAAAGAAAACGCTGAGCTGACAGAAGAGAATGAATCATCCAATTCTGTTGAGAATGTTCGAGAGCTGCGTAGAATGTCCTGTTGAGAATGTTCGAGAGCTGCGTAGAGGAAGAAGGACCAGAAAGATTCCAAAAGCATTTACGAATTTTGTTTGTTATTAAAGAAATAGTCTATAAAACAGAATGTCTTGTAAATAGCTTGCTATGAAAAACCTTTAAAAAAAGCTTCTTTCTTCAATATATCTTTCGTCATCTTCTACGTATTTCTTTTGGAACTCTTGATTTATCGTTCTGAGTTACTGAACGTAACAGTTTGGAGAAAACATGGTCAACAACTCTGATGCACTGTCAAGGGAGGGGACAACATGTTACATGTCTTTCTCTAGATCATTATTTGGCATATTGGAAGATATTAAAATGACAGGTGCTCATGATCTCACACTTCAAGAATTATACCGACAAATACAAGAGAGACATCCTAATTGCAAAGGATATACTGTTCAAGAGGGATTAGTGTTATATCATAGCAAGATCTTAGTTCCGAATGAAATCTCTTTGCGTACCTTATTACTTAGAGAATTTCACGATTCAAAATTTGGGGGACACTCAGACATTAATAGAACCTACAAACGTATTGCCGCAAATTTCTCTTGGAATACCATGAAACAAGATGTTCGAAAATATGTGCGTAATTGTCAAATATGTCAACAGATGAAAGGCGAAAGCTTGAGGCCAACAGGGTTGCTTCAACCGTTACCAATTCCAACACAGGTATTCGAAGATCTCGCCTTTGATTTTATAGTTGACTTACCAAAGTCGAATGGAAAAGAAACTATCTTGGTGATCATTGATAGACTCACAAAGTATGACAATTTTTTTGCACTTCCGAAGAAGTTTGATACTAAAATTGTAGCAAAAGTTTTGATATATGGCATTGTTAAGTTACATGAAATTCCCAAATCTTTGGTAAGTGATCGAGATAAAATTTTTATCAGTTCAGTATGGACAAAGATGGCAAGATTGCAAGGAACTGAATTGTGCATGAGTTCAGCCTATCATCCTCAATCGGATGGCCAAACGGAAGCCCCTAATCGTTGTTTGGAGATATATTTACGTTGCATGATGACTGAAGATCCGAGTAAATGGGAGCAATATTTACCTTGGACAGAATATTGATACAACGCGACTTATCAACATTCGGCGGGCATGACTCCCTTCAAGGCTTTATATGGTCGCGACCCCCCAGCCATGGTGGATTACCTTGAAGGCAGTACACGGAATGAACAAGTGAACCGAGACCCCAAGATCACAATGAGATACTGCGTTTGTTGAAACACAACTTGTGGAAAACTCAAGTACGTATGAGGAATCAGACGGATAAGAATCGAAGGGAGGTGAAATTGGAAATTGGAAGTTGGGCGTACGTGAAATGGCAACCATATCGCCAACTTTCTATTCGATTGCGGAAACAACAAAAATTAAGTCCTCGTTTCTTTGGTCCTTATGAAGTGGAGAAGAAGATTGGTAAGGTGGCTTATAAATTAAAATTATCGGAACATTCTCGGATTCATCCGGTATTTCACGTTTCGCATTTGAAGCCGTACCGCGAACTGTTGAAGCTATCTTAACATAAACTTCAACTATTTCTTTGATTGATAGCTTGAGTTACAGAGGGTATCCACATATGTATATAAAGGGAAATGAAAGCTGTTGAGGAAGCTGATAACAGCTCAACAGCCACCTAACAACTTTCCTAACAAACCAATGTCGTTAGTGGCTTTACATAATATGCTTTACACAATATTCACCCTACTTAGGTAGACTTCTAACACAGAGCTTAGGTCGAAGAGCTTCAAATCTCGCAGTTGGCAAAGCCTTGGTGAAGACATCAGCAAGCTGATCCTGACTGGGAACAAAGTTAACCTGAAACTCTTCAGTAGCAACTCGTTCTCGAACGAAATAGAGATCAAGCTCTACATGCTTAGTTTTGGTGTGGAGAATAGTGTTCGCTGCCATAGCCACAGTGCTGGTATTGTCGCACCAAAGCTTGACACTGGAAGACACTGGCAAACTCATTTCCTGGAGTACAGCTTTGATCCATAGCGCTTCAGCTGTAGTGTCTGCCAAGCTGCGATACTCCGCCTCAGCAGTGGAGCGAGACACAGCTCGTTGTTTCTTGGAGCTCCAGGAAATTATGTGAGGCCCCTGAAAAGTACAGTAGCCAGAGATGGACCGTCGATCATCCTGATCACTGCCCCAATCAGCATCAGAAAAAGCGACAAGATCATTTGTGGACGGTAGGGGAGAGGCGAACCAAAGACCTAAGTCAAGTGTCCCCTTTAAGTATCGAAGAATCCGTTTTACGGCAGTCCAATGAATATCAGTAGGCTCTTGCATATATTGAGCCACTTTTATGACGGCAAACGAAATATCTGGCCTAGTGTGGCATACATACAATAAAGCACCAACCACACTCTGATAACACTGAACGTCACTGAGTTTTTGTCCATCAAACATGCTCAACTTAGGTGTTAAGGCCATAGGTGTAGGAGTTGGCCGAGAGTCTTGTAGTGATGTCTTGACCAGAATTTCACTAATAAACTTCTTTTGAGAGAGTAACATTCCTTGAGAGGAACGGTGAACTTCAATACCTAAGAAGAAATAGAGCAACCCAAGGTCTTTAAGTGAAAACTAAGCATGTAGAGAAGTAATGACATGATCAATGGTGTCAGTATCACTCCCAGTTATGAGAATATCATCAACGTAAACCACTAGATAAACAATACCCTTGATAGTTTTGCAAACAAACAAAGAAGAATCAACTCTTGAAGATTTAAATCCTAGTGAACTGAGAAACTCTTTGAGCTTTAAGAACCAGTTCCGAGGAGCCTGACTGAGACCATATAAGGCTTTCTTGAGCCTACAGACACGCCTTCCACCTTGTGCACCATTTTCCTCAAAGCCAGGAGGTTGCACCATGTAAACCTCCTCCAGTAAATCACCCTTGAGGAAGGCGTTATTTACATCCACTTGCTTGATCGGCCAGCCACACATGACTGCATGTGATAACAGAATATAGACAATAGTAAACCTGATGACTGGGCTAAAGGTGTCGGAGAAATCGAATCCAGGGACTTGAGAAAATCCCTTGGCCACCAGACGCGCCTTGTACCTGTTCACAGAACCATCTGGATTGAGCTTGACCCGAAAAAGCCACTTACACCCAATTGGTTTGCGATCAGCTGGAAGGTCGACAATCTCCCAGGTGACATTGTCTATAAGGGCATCATATTCAGCCATCACTACAGCAGCCCATCGAGGATCAAAGAGAGCATCGTGAACTGTAAGAGGCACGGAGTCATGCTGAACATTGAACACCTTGGGTTTGAAGATACCATTTTTACTTCTTGTGACCATTCGATGTGTGTTATGTGGAACTTGAACAGGAGCAACCATGAGAGTTGACGAGGAAGAATCTGCAGACCCACCTAGAGCATCTGTGGTGACTGGGGCAGCAGGAAATGATGCCTGCGTATGAGAAGACACTGAGTCTGGAGCCGTAGAAGAAGACTAATCACAAGTTGTAGCCGGTGAGGTTACTGGAGTAGGAACTGAGGCTTGGTTAGGAGAAGAGACATGAGCTGATGTCATGGGAGACTGATCACGAGCTGTAACTGGAGATGAGGGACCAGGCTCCGAGGACTGTATATGATCCTGCATAGAAGCTTCTTGTGAATCTGATGCCTGTTGATGTAGACCCTGTACAACATGAAAAGGTGGAGAGTGAAACACCTTAGCTGTATCATGAGAAACAAGAACCTTAAAAGCAAAAGGAAAAACTCCCTCATTAAAGATCACACTTCGAGACACAAAAACACGACCATCACTTGCTAAACATTGATAGCCATGATGTTTAGAAGAATAGCCCAAAAAAACACATTGTTTGGTTCTAAAGTTCATCTTATGCTTGTTGAAGGGTCGAAGACAAGGAAAACATTGACAGTCGAACACTCTCATGAAGTTATAATTTGGCGTCTTGCTATACAACTGCTGAAATGGAGAAACACAATCAAGTGTTTGGGTCAGCATCCTGTTGATGAGATATACAACACTAATGACAGCATGTGCCCAAAAATCAATTGGCATGCTAGCATGAGCCAGAAGTGTCAAGGCAGTCTAAAGTATATGCCTATGTTTGCGCTCAACAAGGCCATTTTGCTGAGATGTATAGGGGCAGGTAAGCCGATGTTGAATTCCCAAGGAAGCAAGCTTGGATCGAAGGGGCATGAACTCGCCTCCTCCATCAGTTTGAACAGCCTGAATTGTAGTATGAAACTGATTGACAACAAGCGAATGAAAAAGAGCAAAAGCTTCTGAAACTTCAGATTTATTATGCAACAAGTAGATCCAACAAAATCTTGTGTATTTATCAACAAACGACACATAAAATCTAAAGCCATTGGACACTTTAGGGGCAGGCCCCCATACATCAATTTCAACTAATTCAAAAGAACGAGAACATGGCGAGCTAGAAGAAGGAAAAGGTTGAATGTGACTCTTCCCCAACTGACACGCCCCACACACATTATTTTTGTCAAGAGGTTAGAATTTCCTTTGTAACGCAGCATTCATCACACCAACTGCTGGATGTCCCATGCGATTGTGCTATAACCAGTAATCTGAGGAGGGCTCAGCTGTGGTTGATAGCACAGTTGAACTGCCACTAGAATCAGGAAGACAAACTATACAGTCCATCCTTTTGACTACCAGCTAGAAGCACGACATCTGTGGCTTCATCCTTCACATAACAATTCCGAGCATGAAATTCAAAGTAGACATTGTTATCTTTTGTAAATTTCGACACGGATAATAGGTTCTTGGTTATATGTGAAACATGAAGTAATTGAGTCATAAGAAGATGCTTAGAAGCAATATCAAATTAAGTACGACCAGTATGCAAAATAGAAAGGGGAGATCCATCACCTATGTGAACCTTACCACTGCCTGTGTAGGGGTCCTGAATCTGAAGAAGCCCCAGATGGCTTGTCACATGGTGTGTGGCCCTAGAATCAGGGAACCACAACCCACCAGAAGTTAGTGCATTAACCTGCATGTCTTTTGGACTCGAGTCGTTGGTTGAGGAAGACACAAAGGGGTTGTAAAAAACTTCAGAGGTGTGTTGACTACAACAACACAAATTGGCATGTGAATCGGATGCAGCAGTTTGCTGAGTTGCCAAGCCCTTGAAACTTTTATCAAACCGGTGCCAACACCTCTCAACTAGGTGCCCTAACTTGCCACATAATTGGCACTGATGACGAGGTCTGCTCTTGAACCTTGTATTCAAACCCCTATCCTGGCGAGTGGTGGATCATGGAGTCGAGTCAAGCTTTTCCTCAAGCATATGTCGAGCAACATTGACATCAATCGAGAAGCGAGAGGTATCTTGCAACCTTGATTCAGCATTCTTAAGGATCGAAACAACACTATCAAGCGAAAAAGGTTCTTTAGCAGCAGTTATGGCCGTAACAGATGGTTCATACTCCATGGGTAACCCATTCAGAATAGTCACAACATGTTCAAGATCCGATACAGGATTCCCACATGAGGCTAGAAGATCACACACTTCTTTAACTTGAATTGTATAGTCATGCATTGAAAGCGTACCTTTCTTGAGGGATCGAAGCTTGCAATGTAGATGCATTACTTTGGTAGTTGATAAGGTTGAGTAACACCGAGCCACAACATTCCATATAGCAGCAGAAGTTTCTGCACCAACTAGCTGCGGAAGAACCGACAGACTAATGGTGGAGAGAAGCCATGACGCGAGAGAACTATCTTGCTGAAGATACCGAAGATGAGCTGGATTTGGAGTGCGACCACCACTGTTTCCGATGATGAACGGTTCTGGCATTGGTTGAGAAAGATTAAGAAAATGAGCTAACCCCAGCCCCATCACAGTGAGTATCACCTGTTGCTTCCAAAGAAGGTAATTGGTATTGTCAAGCTGAACATTAATTCTCTTGTTAGAAAAGACTTGCGTGAGAGAGTCTAGATAGTCGGTTTCAGGAAGAGCCATGAGAGGGGAGGGTACAAGGGAGAAAAGTCACAGAGAACCACGACAGCGGAAGAGAAAACGAGAATTGAAAACAAAAAAAACCAAAAAAGTCACGCGGCATATGATACCATGTTGAAGCTATCTTAACATAAACTTCAACTATTTCTTTGATTGATAGCTTGAGTTACAGAGGGTATCCACATATGTATATAAAGGGAAATGAAAGTTGTTGAGGAAGCTGATAACAGCTCAACAGCCACCTAACAACTTTCCTACCAAACCAATGCCGTTAGTGGCTTTACATAATATGCTTTACACAATACGGACAACCCTTACAACAGATCACTCCCTTACCTTTGTTGCATAATTCTACCCTTGGATCTGCTTCTGAGAATAACCTTGAGGACAAGGTTACTTTGCAAGAAGGGGGTACTGTTACAACTTGCAATGAGGAAGCTATAGAAAAACTAACAGACGAACAACTAACCGAAGAAAACGCTAAGCTGGCAGAAGAGAATGAATCATCCAATTCTGTTGAGAATGTTCAAGAGCTGCAGAGAGGAAGAAGGACCAGAAAGATTTCAAAAGCATTTACGAATTTTGTTTGTTATTAAAGAAATAGTCTATAAAACAGAATGTTCTGTAAATAGCTTGTTATGAAAAACCTTTGAAAAAAGCTTCTTTCTTCAATATATCTTTCTTCATCTTCTACCTATTTCTTTTGGAACTCTTGAACTCTTGATTTATTGTTCTGAGTTACTGAACGTAACAGAAAATAATTTTCTACAAGAGCTATTTTAGAAAATAAGGTTTGAAAAGCTATATTTCGGTGAATATGCCTCTTTGAACATCGCCTGACAAGAGGGGGTTGCCTTCCGTCGGATCCAACGGTTTCAAGTAATTTGAGTCTATGGTTGTGATATCGACACGTGGTTTTAGCTTGGACGATGGCACAAACAATAGGTTATAACTGCAAAAATAAATAATCAAAAATTCAAATTATATAATTTTTTACAATAAATGTTTAAAGTTATATATTTTTTAATTTATTTTAAAATTTTATTTTCAATTTATTTTAAGATCAACTTAAACACTTACTTTAACATCTATTTAAGTAAAGATAAAATTTTAAATATTTATTTTAATAAAAATAAATATATTAAAAATCAAAATTTATATACTTAGATAAAATAGTATAAGAAAAAGGCTAATATTTCATGCTCAACTATTTATAGATTTTTTTTATATAAACGGTTTAGTTTAAAATCTCAAAACTTTATTTATGTTTTAGGATTTTAAGTATAACGGTTTTAAATTTAGAGATTGTTGATAATTTTTTTGGTTTAGTCCGTTAGGAAAATTTTAAAATGGGCGTCGAACATTGATGAACATCACTAATGTTGAACACTATTAAATTAATTAATAAAAATTTTAAATCTCAAGGACTCAGTATGTAATTAATAAAATAGTGATGAACTCAACATATACTGAATAATTGTATGATTAGTCCTTTAAGTTTTAAATTTTTACAAATTAATTTAATAATGTTCAGCGATGTGCAACATTAACAATGATCAGCGGTGTTCGACGCCCGTTGTAGACTCACCCTCTAGGTTATAATTTAGAGTTTATAAGTTAACTAAAAACTTTAATCATGTTATCTTAAAATCTAATCTTTAACCACTAAATTTTAATCATAAATAAAAAATTTAATTTTTAACCATAAATTCTAAATCTCTACATTAAAACCCCTAAACTCTAAATCTGGAATCGAAACCCTAAAAGTAATATACTTGTAAAAAGTAAAAAGTTTAGAAACTTTTAGTTTTCACAAACATCAATATTTTAAGGTGTATGATTTTAATTTAGGATTTAGAGTTTGTAGTATATGAGTTTAGATGAAGTAGGGGTGGGCAAGATCGAGTATCCGACCAATTTGAATGATATTAGTCCCGATCCTTGTAACCACCGGTTCCTAAAAATTGGAATCAGTCTCGGTCATGTCGGGTCCTAAATTTTAAGAACTGGTCCCGTTACTGGTGGGTATTGATTCCAATACCGTGTACCCGGTCAATTAATTTATTCTTAAAAAATTTGAATAATTGGAGCAAAAAAAAATCAACCACCAATAATAATATTAAATAATAAAATTAGAATGTTATAGACTTTAAAATTAAAGTTTTAAAACTAGTCATACTCATAATATTCATACATAAAGAGAAAAGTTTAACAAGAAAAATAAACAAAACCAAGACCCGGTATTTGGTATTGATCCCGGTACTACTGGGTACCGACCAGACACCAAGTTCAAAAAATCAAGATTCAGTCCCGGTTATAACCGGGATTTAAATTTTAGAACCAGTCCCGATTTTACCGGAACCAATACGAGATAAAAATTCACCGAATGCTACAGGGTCCAAAACCGGACCGGGTAGGTATTTTGCCCACCCCTAAGATGAAGGGTTCATAGTTAAAGTTTATTAGATCAGTTTGGTTTAAGGTCATATGACTAGAGATTTAGGATTTTTTCTCAAACCCTACACCCCGCTGCAAATACAAGAAACAAAGCTTGCAAAAAGCAAACTAAATTACACAATTATCTCCAAAGAATTTTCTGCAGAAATTTTGAAACGCAGGCGTGCTTTGCTGTTCTAATGCAAAAAACTAATAAGTGGCAGTGGCCATGGAAATTGCCTAAAATGTTAGGGTTTTGATGGCAATGCCAATCATATCATCATTCACGTGATCAATTCTAACCTTAATATAACCAAAAGATGCTGCTGATCAGTTCATCAATCATAACCAAAGATTTTCTACCACGCTTTGCTTTTTCCACCACTCCAAACACACACAAGACAATCAAGCTGATCTTACATCTTTTGGTAGGGGTTAGTATTCCGGTCGAATAAAAAAATTAAGTTATTCGAATTGACGAATCATATTTTACAACTCAAACTTTATTTAAAATATTTTCGGTTCAAGTCGAATTTAAGAAATTCGAGTCGAGTTTTCGAGTTCTTATAACTATTTAATTAGAATTATTTATTATGTTATAGTATAATTTAATTCTAATTTAAACGATTTTCTCTAATTATATAAGATATGTATATATATTTTTTCATATGTAACAATATTTCTCTATATTTTTATATATCAATATATATATCATAAAAAATTAAGAGATTTATTTTAAACTTAAAAGTTAATCCTTTAATTACTAAAATTTGGTTATTCGAGTTATTCAAATTTTCATTTTACAACTCAAGCTTTATTTAGTTGAGTATTTTCACCTCGGAGCTTCAGAATAATAATGTTTATTTCTTCATCTTCTTCAAGTGCCTTTAGATGGGATATAAATTCCATAGCTTTTGAAAGATTTAATGTAAGAAAAATCAATCTTTTATAAGGACTTTTTGCTGTTTGATGAAACTTAAAAGAGTCATTTTCTTGGAAACCCTAAACCAGAACTGAATCTTTTCCGGGAAAAGAAAATAAGATATAGTCGGGGAAAATCGACTGTTGTGAACTCAGCATGTTCGAAACATACTGATCAGAAATGGACAATTCACAATCATGTAAGCAGCCAAAACACAGATTAATTAATGGTAATAAAGCATGCATTATCCTACAGACATGAAATGGAAATCTTGGCTGACGTTAATCAATAATCACCAGTCCCTTTCTAAGCTTACTGATAATGACAGACAACATACTTGGATAGTTTGAAGAAAACACATTAATGGGATAAAATTCCTAAGTCCACATGCAATCGAACTCTGATGAACCAATGGATATCTTATCACCAGAAGTATTGTTACCCGCCTCGGATACAGCGCCGAAGGTCAATGAGGGACCGCCGTGAAGTGGCGGTGCAGCAGACAATGCTGGTGGCTGAGGGAAAAAGACTGGGAACTGCAAATTCTCCTGCAGTGACCTCAGGCATGGAAATACTGAAACACCGGCATTACGTGAGTACCTCGACATTGAATCATAACCGTTATTGATCATTTGTGGCGGAGGTGGCAATGCAAGGTCGAAACCTGGGTGAAAGAATGGGGTGTTACTGGAAGTGGCTGCAGCGGTGGAGGCGGCAGCAGCAACGGTGGAGAAACAGGTCACGTGCTCAGATTGGATATGGCTATCATAAGAGCAGCTGTCATGGTCTGTGAGGGAAATAACGTTGGTGTTGGCTGCAGAACCAGTGGAGATGGGATCAAGAAGGGGCGGAAGGGAGATGGAGGACGGAGAGCTTGGTTCTTGGTAAAACGCAACGGAGTTCACGCGACTCCTCCTCGCTCCACCGCCATTGCTGCTGCTGGAACCATTACCGGCACCACTCTTCTGAAAAATCCTGGAAATAACCCATTCATCCTGCAACCAATATCTTTGCATTTAAGATAAAACGAAACATCAATCCAAAAACAAACAAATATATTACATTCTATACGTGCGTTACAAGAAAGAATCTTTACTGCAATGTGCAACAATGCAACAAAAACATGATTATTCACGAGAGAAATGAGATTATGAATTGGTACGACCGCAAACGAACTGATATATTACAATTTTAATGAAGTAAAAATAATTGAACTTAAACCCCAATGAAGACAAAGGCTTTAACATTTGTCTGAATGTGCAGATGCTATTATGATCTCTCATCATACCTTTTACAGTTCTTTAAAAGACAGTTCTTTAAAAGAAAAAGAAAAACATACGGTAACATTAACAACTTGCATTTGTAATATACTCGATGATCATCAGCAAGTTTAAACCTCACTGTCAGAAAACCAAACTGTATCAGACAAGAAAGCAGCAATGAAATAAAAGAGAGACCTTTGTGCTTCTAGAGAGATAATGGTAAGCAAATTTGCCTTCAAGTCTGTACTCATGCATAACCCAGTTACTCTTTTCACCTCTAGGAGCTCTTCCCCTGTAGAAAACCAGTGTCTTCTTCATTCCAACAAGTGCACACGTCTTCGAGCTATAAATCTCCCTGTCTTTACCAGTGGCCTTCCAATAGCCAGCTTCGGTCGCTCGGTTAGTCCTCAATCCGGTAGGATACTTCCTATCTCGTAAACTGAAGAAATACCACTCTTTCTCTCCCATCTTCGCCTTCTCTGCAAAATTCCATAAACAATTAAAAAAACATATAACTAGATGATTACATTAACGAATGCAGAAGGTCAAGACAAACTGAGATGAAAGCTTACAAACCTGGAAGCTCCCACGGCTCACACTTGTTAAGGTCAACATCTGCTATAGCTCGACCGGTAAAGCTACTATCAAGAACTTTCTTCAACAAATAGTATGTAACGAGTTCTTCATCAGTTGGATGGAAACGAAAACCAGGAGGCAAGTGAGTATCCATATTCACACCCAGAAGGTCAAGAAGCTTGAAAACCCTAAAGCTTCAATAACCAAAACTGAACACCATGAAATGAGAGAGAATACAAGTGAACGGAATGGGTGAGGGGAGAGGGGTTGATATATTGGGGGGAAAGGGATTTGATGAATCCAACGGCAGAGAAAAATAGGGATAATATTGAGAAGATCAAGGGGATAATCTGTAGCTGGGAAAATCTGTGTTGCTTTTCTCTGCACTGTTCTGTTTGGAAATCTTTCTCTTTTCTGGTTGGAGAGAGATATAGAAGGTGATGTATGGGGGATTATAGTCTGCGTGCGTGCGTGAGAAAATATGCAGGTATTCCCCTGTCATGTCAGTGTAAGAAAAGGTGAAAGGAGAAAGTAAATGTTCTTTTGATTTTTCTTTTTGAAGAGATAATAAAAGAAAAAATAAGAAACATTTATTTATTTACTATTTATTTTGTGTTTGAGGGATGTAATAATATGTGAAATTGTAATGAATCGAAAAAGCTGTTTCATATCTCTGGCTGTCAGAAGGGTACATATAATAAAATTATCAACCTGTATATATATATATATGCAGACACACTGTAATAATACTATTTTTCACGTAATCAAACAATTTTATTAATAAATAAAATATAAATATAATAAAAATTTTAAAATATCTAAAAAATAATAGTAGCACAATTCAGATAAATTAAATCAAAATATATTTATAAATATAAAAACAAAAGATAATAGTCGCACCAGTAAAATCAGACGTTTTCTTTTTTATACAATTTTTTATGCTCTATTGTAGAAAATTTTAAAAAATTCAACAGTTAACCGTAAATTTTTAATAATTATTTAAATAATTTATTAATATTATTAAAAAATTATTTAAACAAATAAAATAATATATAAGTATATGATTATATTTGATAATTATTTAGATAATTAATTAATATTTTTATTTATTAATATTAATTTAAACCTAGAACATATTAATGTTTCCCATTCCTGTACCCATGAATGGATTGCAAGTCAGTGTGACTCTGTAGCTTATGAATTTTCTTTCATGTGTTTTGACTTTTGATTGATTCATTTCACTGTTCATTCCATCAGATTGGAAATCTCTTACAAGCATTAATATTATAAACAGAAAATAAATAGAAATGTTGAGATTAGTTGTCGAAGTAGACTGGTTGAAGTTGCAGCTGGGAGACATTACATATGAGGACAGGTTCCTTGCTTCTGTCCATTGCCTTCATGATTTGATTTTCATGTTTTTACTTCAAAATGAATGTTATCTGGGAAAAACCGAAGTATCATACGTAAACTTTGTTATGTAATTGTTTAATTAGATTTATTTTAATCTTAAAAAGGAATGTGTCGATAAAACTGAAGAGATAACGGTAATAATATGTCTGTGTATATGCTTTCTTTTTGTTTAAAACTTGTGTAGGTTAGGACTTTCAACGCATGAAATGATTATATGTCCATGCATGCATCCATTCAAGCCATCCCATCCATCCATCCATCACCCATCAAAACGAAGAAACAGCTTCTGAATCTCTACTAGATTTTGACGCGTCGTGCTCGGATTTTGAGAAACAGGCTTTACATCAAATCGTATCTACCAATCTGCCATTTCCTGCAGTATTAGGGCTTTCTCTGTATTCAATATATTATGAAATATTATTTCCTTTGATTTTAGTTGTCAACCGAACAAAACAAGACCAAGGGTTTCTTAAAAGAGCTAAGACTTTATCCCCCCATGATCTTCTCCCATGTTGGGTGGCCACTCCCCCCCAGCCATTGGCATTCTGGGCTGTGTTTTCTTCTTCGAAATGCCAAACCAACCAATCCATGCAAAATCTCACTTTATTTCGTTTTTGCACATTCCCAATACACTCCATTTGGGTGAAAAGTGGGAAATGAATGGCATTGGAATCTGATGCTGTTCTTAGAGCTGTTGACATGGATTCTATCGTATCGGGATTCTTTTAATATAACAGTCTTTTAATCTTGAGATTTTAGTCGGAATGATTAAAAAAATAGTTGTTGTTGTTAGAGATTACGGGTTCAAGCATAAGTAATATCATGATTAAAAGTATATTTTAGAACATATACTTCTGTAATAACGTAATTGATTTAGAAAAATTATATTTAAAGATAAATTTTAACAGAATTTTTAGTATTATTATGATTATTATATAATCTAAACGAACTAAATTCTTATGTTATAGTTTTTGGAAGATATATATTTATAGAATGAAACCTTTATCGTAGAAAATTGATTTAAGTTATATAATAAAATGTTAAATATTAGATTAAAATGATAGATTATACATATTATTTTGTTAAGGCTAATATTATGTTTATGATGTTTTATTAAAAAAAATTTAAAACCAATTTATATTTTATGATCTATCATTATTTGATTTATTTATGAGTCGGAAAATAGATAAGGGTTGGTAATTTTTCAAAATTTATATTTTCTGTAAAAAATAAATTAGTTTTCTTTTATACAAAAAATCATTTAAAGTCAAACAATAAAACAAAACAAAAAACAAAGCTCAATAATCGACAAATTGGAAAGGAGGTTGCGCTTGCGCATGACGAGAAGGTGAAGTAAGCCGCGCCGCCCTCCACCTCTGGCGCCTTGTAGTGCGAGTCAGACCTCCACCTCTGCCCACCGCTACTCTCTTCTGCTAAAATGCGCCTCACACAGAGGGTTTGCACAGTAGCAATAATGGACCCGTACCCCTTTGATCCTTCGACACGTCGAAATCTAAGGTAGACGCATATATCGTGGCAAGATCTTAGGTGGTGTAGTACTTGTACCTAAAATAATTCAATGCTTTATGGTTCAATTATTTTGATATGAGAAATGAACATAAAGCCATGCAAGTTAACTTATTAAAGAGCAGAAGACGTGATACGATGTTATTATTGATTTTTTTATATTAAAAAGTAATGGCACGAGAAAAAAAATAATCTATAATTTTTAGTTAGGGTTTTTAAATTTAACATTTGTGATTAACATTTAAACATTAAAGATTAGATTTAATTTCTAAATTTTAATCAAAATCTATGAATTTTATATCACTAATTTTAAATCAGGCAATATATTTTTATGCGAACATTTCTTAGTACACCACTTTATGTCGGACATAGATATCCAGTTCCGTCTAGACTTTTCCCCCCTCAAAGTCTCACCATATCCTAATATTTTTTTATAACTCGAACTAATCTCTTTCTCAAAATATTTTTCTTATTTATCTCGATTTTTTTCTATTTAAAAAATTAAATTTATAACCAAATTGAATTAGAGGTATAAATGAGGCAAAACTTTCCCATATACCAAGTTGTAGGGAAATGGAAGTTGACCAGATTATCAAACCAGCCTTCTCATTTATGGGAAAAATTATTACATCAACTCTTTTCACCACCTATGATATGATCCCAACTAATTAAATTAAGACACATAATATATTTTTTCATATCAAATTTATACATAAGCATTGGCCAAATCATCTAATTTAATGTCTTTGATTTAAAAAAAAGAAAAAAATATTATTAAAGATTTCTTATGTCATCTTTCTCTTTGTTTTTTAAAATTTTGTTAATTATTTTTTATATAGATCTGGGATTTAGGATTTAGAGTTTATGGTCTAGGGTTAGGGATTAGTGGTTTAGGGTTTATGTGGTTTAGGTTTAAGGTTTAGGTTTAAGATTAGGGTTATGGTTTAGGGTTTAGGGTTTAGGGGTTAGGGTTTATGTTAGGGTTCAGGGTTAGTGTTAGAGTTAGAGTTTAGGGTTTAAGGTTAGTGTTAGTGTTTAGGGTTTAGGGTTAAGGGTTTAGGGTTAGAGTTAGGGTTAAGGTTTAGGGTTTAGGTTAGGGTTAGGGTTTAGGATTTAAGTTAGGGTTAGAGTTTAGAAAAAATTAATTTTAAAAAATTAAACAATAAAGAGGAAGACAACGTAAAAATCTTTGGTAATATTTTTTTCCATTTTTAAATCAAATGCATTAAAGTGGATGATGCTTATGTGTAAATATGATATGAAAAAAATATTATGTGTCTTATTTTCATCGGTTAGGACCATATCCTAGATGGTGGAAAGTGTTCATACAATAATTTTTTCATTTATGGATAGAAGTAGATGGAATAGAAATATAGAATCAACTCAAAACTTTGAATATATGAACATAAAAGTACGATACTCTAAATTCTAAATTATTTTCAGTACGATTATATAATAATATTTGTTTATATATTTTTTTAATTTTTTAATATGATCCGTATATTATTCAAACTTGAATATTTTAATATAAATATTATATTTTAAGTACACAAGATGTAATTAAAACAAGAAATGGTCTTTTTGTTGCTTCAAGGAATGGAGAGGTCCTTGAGCTACCATTACAAAATCACGTGCATGAACAGTCTTCAACAACCAAATAATCCAAATGCAAATGTGGGGAACCCTGTCGCCCTCCAAAACAACACATTTTTTCAATTTGATTTAACCCAAAGCAATAGGGATTTGGTCTTAGCTTTTATCCCCATATAACTCTATTAAATTTCAGAACAAATACTACCGTAAATACAATAATTAATTAAAAAATCAAAAAAATTATATTTTCCTATAAATTATTATAATTTTTTGGACAAACTTTGTCTAGTTAAAATATTTTAATTTAAGGAGACCCAGTGACCAAATTCATGCACTTAACTGCCACAATGGTATGGTTAATGGTCCCATAGGAAAACAAGAAAAAAAAGGTTGAGCTTTAGGGATACAAAAGTTTTTCAATGTCTGATTGAAAGGAGATAACCCTTTGTTGAAATTCATGTCTCCAAATTCATGCATTTAGTCTTATGATATCTCTGTATATGTGATCCTCATCCAGAAATAAAAGGTGACAAAAATTGTTGGAAAACATATTTTGGAACAGTATTTATGGGGTACCAAAACAAAGCTTTATGAACATGTTATGTCGGCTGTTATTGAGATCATAATATTTTTGTTAAGGCTATATGGAACCTAGAGTTAAAACTGCTGAGGTTTTTTTGGTTAATAAGTGTGGTTATTAGAAAAGAGGAAGAAGAAGATTAAGTGCATGGATTATTTGAATGATGACTCTTCTCGATAGCGATATGATGAGGGTATAATCTAGAAGAATTCAAATTATAAGAAATTTAAGGTTAATTTAAAATTTATCGATCAAACCAATACGAGTTGATTTGACGGGATGAGATGATAAATTCTTTAAATAAGAACTAATGTTTGAATTTAATGTTGTGAATGAAGAAAATTGAGTTAAAATAACTGTCTTTAAACCTTTTTAAAATTTGATCTAAATTAATCAATTAATAAATTAGATACAAATAATTAAAATCAATTAATCAATTCAGATTACTGACTGAACGTTTTATTATAAAATAAAACATCAATGATAAAAAAATTACTCAATCTTCGATAACTATTTATTTAATTTACTCATCATAGAACCGTCATGTATTTTTTTATAAAACTTAATAAATATTAATCGGTCAATAAGTACAATAATTATTATTAATAAGAAAAGAAAGGACACATCTTACTGCTTTCGTACCTTGAGGTTCTCAAATACATTTTATATTATTTTCTAAGTCGCAAAGTTTGCCGGCGGCGTTAGAATCCGACGGTCCAACTGTATCTGTTCCAGTTGACAGTCAAATATTAACCACTCCGAAAGCTCAGCTTCTGTTGTTTCTTTCAAACTTTGATATTATTATTAATTATATACCTGGAAAACGAGGCAAGTGGAGTTCTATGACTTTTACTTTGTTCTATTCAGTTGCTTCTTTCTTATTTCAGAAAGTAAAAGGATTAGGTCCATACAGCAACGCTCAAGGTTGAAACAAAATGCTGAGGCAGAGCTCTCGTTGGCAATGATGACAACACAGATGCTTACAGTTACATAAATATTTATAACATTCGGGGACTGAATCAGGATTTAGGATTAAAAGGTATAAAACATACATGTTTAAAAATAGGGACGAATTCGTAAAAAAAATCTTAAGAATTTAAATAGAATAATAAAAATAAAAAAAATTCTTCGGGATGAAAGGCGATTGTCCCTCCCTATATGGGTGTAATTCCGTCCCTAATAACATTGTATATTATGTACGATTATAAAATTAGTATCATAATATTATAAATATGTAAATTAAACTCATAAATAAATTCTAAATAAAACTCTTTTACTTGATTAATTTAATTTTTTAATTTATTTCAACAGTATATCTACTATCACTGTTAGTAAACTAGTTCATGACATTTATTTGTATATTTGCATTTCAATATAAAATTTTAAAAAAATAAGTTTATTAATTTTTTCTTAGTGCATATCATCATATGATTCACTATAATATATAGAATCATACAACACCAATACATTAAATAGTCACTCTAAATAAAAATTAATTTTTTAAAACAAAATCATTAATTTTGATTTCATGAAATCATACCAAATTATAATACCATAAGATAACTTATTATATTATATTTATTTTTATATCTTTGCATGAGTAGGACCAATCCATGTGAAGACCATCCCCATACATGACTTGAATGCTATGTAAGCCGCCTACCTAGCTACCCTCTCCTCTTCTACTTCTTCTTCATACATTTTGGTAGGACCCTTCCTTCAAGGGCTTAATCAAAACTTTATATATATACATTAGGAAATTCCCAAACCAAGTTAACTTTCTTTGTGCTGAAAAAAGGTCTCAAAATCATGGATTTCCAAACCCAAAAATACAACAAAAAGAGGCTAAACCAAGAGCAAGTAAGGTTGCTAGAGGGGAGTTTCAGTGCCAACAAGAAGCTTGAGCCAGAGCTCAAGCTTCAACTCGCTAACCAGCTTGGCGTTCCGCCGAGACAGGTTGCGATTTGGTACCAGAACAAGCGAGCCAGATGGAAAACACAGAGCTTGGAACTTGACTACAACACACTACAAGTGAAACTAGAGAATGCATTGTCTGAAAAAAGAAGGCTGGAGAAAGATGTGAAGTATCTCCAAGAAGAGCTAAGGAAAGCTCGAGAGATGATGTGTGCTATGAACAATCAAAGAGATTCTCATCATCAATATCAGCAGCAGCAACAACAGAGCTATCAGGTTGTAAACTTTGTTTCTTGCAATTCAACAGGGTCTAGTGAAGAAGGGGGAAGCTCGAGCTTCCACGAAGATGGTGAAGTGTTGAAAATTGATGAACTCTATGCTTGTTTGATGGGTGCAGATAGGTCAACTTGGAGCTAAGCTGGGTTTATAGGAAATTTGTTTTTTCTTCTTTGTATCAATGGTGCAATAACAAGTTTCTTGTTGCGTGTCTTAAATTTGTAAGAAAATAGTTGTGAATTTTTTAGGGTAGGGAATGAAGTTAAATGGATGAAATTTTATATATTATTTACTTTTTAAGATGATATTAAATAAATAGTTGAGATTAACGAAGAAAAATAAGAATATTTTTACAGAAAAAAAAAGTTAAACAAGTAATTTCAATCTTCTATTTATCATCATCTAACGAGTAAAAAACAATATAAAAATAATTGAGTTTTATACAGTATAAGTAGATGATTGAAATGATGGCTTAAATTATCAGTCGATTATGTAAAAATTATCGTTTGAAAAAAACTAAAAAATTAATCTAAAGTATCCGTTTCAATTGTCGAATATTCCAAAAAACATATAAAACTTAAAGAATTTTATATTATATAACTTGATCTTATCTCTATATTCTATTGCACCAATTAGTATTTGACGTAGTTTATCATTAAACTTTAGGATTTGGATTAATTATAACACTGAATTAAAATTTCTTGCTATTTAACACTAAATTTTAGTTTAAACTTTAAATATATCGTTGATTCGTTAAAATTTTTTTACGTTATTATATATGGACCATTAAAATCCGTCAACCCCATAAATTTAATGATTTAATTGAAATATAAACTAAAATTTAATTCTAAAACAATATATTTTTTAGTTAATAATATAATTAATATTAAACTTATAATTTTATAATATATGATGTCATATAATTTAAATTTTTTAGATGCTGATAAATTTGTCCTACATCTTGCCAAGTGGTTGACCCCTTTTTTAACCTTTATCTATTGCTTTGTTTCCATCCAACTTTAATGCTGCATGCAAGTGGCATCTTCACAAAATCCATGGCACATTCATGCATCGTCCTTTGCTAATCAATCATTTTCTATCTAATTCGGAAACTCTACTCACAATTTTTTCCTACAAATTATTTCATACATACATACATACATATATGCATGCATGCATGCATAAACATGAATATGTTAAAACTTAAAACACATAAATGTTAACACAAACATCACACATATTATTTTTCCTAGATTGAATCGGAATGAAAAATCATGCAAACACAATCCTTCGAGTGATCCCAATAGAAAATTGAATTTAATTATTCTCAGAAGCAGTGACAGATCCGGTGTATGGTGAGGGTGGCCCAGACTCACCCTGAAATTTAAATTTGATTTGATAAATGTTTATTTTATATGTTAATGGTCACCTTGGATTAATTGGTGTCCACCCTGGATTAATTGGTGTCATTATTTTTATCCAATTCAAAATCATCAAGTTGGACCAAAATTAAAGTCTAAAATTTATTTAATTGAGGTCCAAATCAACTTTACACCCCAACCCAATAACTATTCTCATTTCCCAACCCAAATAATAAAAGAAATACAAAATAAACTCAATAACAATATTTTGAGGAATAAGGTATTTCACTCAATTTTTTTGAATATACGGTCTTACGGGGAAAAATTAATCAATTACGGCAATTTCTATAGTGCCAAGGGGTGAATGTCATTTCCTTTTGGCGTTTTTCATTTTAAATTAATTTATTTCAACTGATAGTCTAATTACCTATAAAGGTAATTTATCAATAAATTGATTTTTCAATGATGATGTAATTACCTACACAGGTAATTTATCAATAAACTTACTTCTCAATGATGATGTAATTACCTATGAAGGTAATTAGTTTAAAATGGAGAACGCCAAGAGAAAGTGACGTTATCCCTTTGGCACCGTAGATATTGCTGTAGTTGATTAATTTTTTTTTTATAATATCTTATATTTAAAATTTTTTAGGTGAGATACCTTATTTTTCTATGGAGGTAATTAATATTTTTGTCTTTAAAATATGTGTATTAATTTAATTGTGCCCACCCTGAAAATTTTTTCTGGATCCGCCACTGCTTAGAAGACCAGGGTTCGAGCAATTTATTTGTATATTGTATTAAGAAAGAGTTAAAATCAATAAACATATATTATCGTATAATCACATAAGATATTTAAAAAAATTATATAAAACGTATGATATATCAAGATACGATACAAATACAATAAGAATTGAAACATTATAAAACATTATTACTACAAAAATAATTTTTTAACGGCGTTTTTAATAAACGTCGCGATAGGTTAATTAATATATAATGAGGTTGTAAAAAAAATAATATCACCACGGATGCAGATTTTAGTAGAATTTGTTAAGCAAATGCCACAATAAAATTTAAATGTTTAAATCCTACATTAATTTTATTCATATATTATTTAAACTTTATAAAGAAATGAATTACAAGTATAAATCACTGAGAAAAAAAGATACATAGTCAAAAAGGAACAACTCATATCATTTAATTGAGGCTAATCAGGTTGTTAACATGAAAGCAATATCTTAATTTATCTTTTCATATAATATTGCCGAAATCAACTACTTTTTGTCAAACTAAAAGACTAATTTAAATTTTATTTATTCACATAACATTAAATTCAGCCCATAAATTATTACTATCTCTCTCCAAAGTCCACAACAACTAAGCTGAATATTTCAAAAAAATATCTTCGGAAAAGTCTAATTTTGATGCTAATTATATGTCAATATAATTAGAGGTGAGTAAAACTCGACTCGAAAAAATCGAATTTATCGAATATGATGACTCAACTCGAATAACTCGAAATTTTTTGACTCGACTCGCTCGAACGCTCACCCTTAAATATAACGACTACAAATTTGTTTTATATTTTATTATAATTGTTTTTATATTCGATAAATGAATATGAATAAAAAATTTAAATAATAAATAAAAATAAAATATGTGTTCCTAGATTGATATAATGTGAATGATTATAACGTAAAATTTTCAAATGTTAGTGGCAAAAATAAACAAACACAAATAAAAGTGACGAAATTGTGTAGATTAAAAATAAGGGTTAATATAAGTTAAGGTACCCAACTTTTATATTGACGTGAATTTCGGTATCTAACTTTTTTTTGCTGCAATTAGATACGTGACCTTTTTAATGATGCAATTAGGTACCTAGTTTTTAATGGTGCTTTTAAGTACCCAAATTTTATTTTTTGTGCATTTAGGTACCTAAACTTTTTTTATTACATATGTCCATACTTAAAATTTTAATGTATAGCTTTTGAATTTGTAACATATAGTAGCCCTTTAACTAAACAACATTAAACTATAAGTTTTAAACAATCAGAATTGAATATCTTAATAAAAATGATAATTAACAAATTGAATAATTTAAAAAATTGGATACCAAATTGCATGTTGATTCAAAACTTAGGTACCAAAAGTTATATTAACCCTAAATTAAACACAATAGCTTTTCTTTTAGGGTAAAGATATAGTTGGGTGACTAAAAACGAAACTTTAAAATGTATGCGGTACTAAATAGGTAGTTTACCGTTGCTTTCACTGGCATAGAAAACGCAGCGTTTTCTTTAGAGAATTATATCTTCTAATTCCCTCTCTTTTTTCCCTCCCCTCCAAATCAGTACTCCAAAAAGATCAGAGCCGGGAACCCGCAGTTCGCTCCGGTCCGACCATAACCCTAAATGGCGTCGGCGTCAGCATCTCGGTCCGACGGCGTTACTGGAAGAATCAAACGCGCAGCTGCCAATCTTTACACCGACAACCAAGCGCTTGTCGCTGTAAGTTCTTTTTTCTTTCCATTTTTTTTTTCTGTTATACAAAGCAAATTTGAAAATTATTTTTTTTCTTTTCAGGATATAAGGAAAACTTTGAATTTGATGAAGGAAATTGCTGTAGACTTGGAGAAAGATAATCAATCTGACATGGTATTGTTATACTAATCTTTATTCTGTTAGATGATATTTACTCTTTAAAGCATAGATTTATCTTTTCCCCCTTTTAATATGCTAGAAATATGTAAAAGACTAATCAAGTTACTATTGTTAGTTGATTTCTGTTATTTTTGGTTTCTTGGTGCTTGAATAACCTAATTTGACGTGTTAAAAGAAGTGGGGAAATGTGGGACTCAAATGGGTTTAAGTTTTTCTTCAATACCCGTAAACTTAAAATCGTTGTATTTGTTATGTAATAAGAAAGTATTGAATATTTGGGAAAAGTACTATTTTCCCTCAAATTTCTCTTTTAGATTGACTAATAAGGATGATGAATAAGGTGGTGAGTTACATAACCATGTTTCCGTGGTTTGGTTGGGGTTTTAGTTGTAGCATTGTGAGGGTTTCAGTGGTTCGGGACCAAGTGCTTCATTTGACTTTTAGCCATGGGACTGGTTTTATTGTTTTAGTATCAGTTGTTACTACATATCCATGACCTAGATTGCAGGTTGCCCTGTTCTAGAAAGAGGATAAAAGTAACATTGAAGAATAAAGGGAAATATGCTAAAACAATATCCATGACTTGAAAACCAAAAGTTCAAAGATAATCAGAATTCAAAGTTTTTTTTTTCTTCAGTACGATATAGGGATTTCGTTTTGTAGGTGAAGCAGCTAGAAAATGCTGTTGCTGAGCTCATAGAAACTCATGAAAACAGTCTACACCGTTCATCAGCCATTCAATCTGTCGGAGAAGCATACCGACCAGGGCCTGAGGTGCACTCTTAATCATTCTCTTTTATGCATAAATTTTTGGTTTAGCTCTGTTATATATATATATATATATATACATACGTACATACGTACATACGTACATACGTACATACGTACATACGTACATACGTACATACTGTTGCTTGGATGTTTTAAACTACATACATACATACATAATGTTAATTGTTGCTTGGATGTTTTAAACTACAGTTAACTGATTTTAAGAAGTTCCTTGACACGGAGTTTGAAAAGGTCAAATCTAGTTCATCTTCATGTCCCCAGAGTCATCCACTGATGCATCAGTTTCAGCAAGCTGTCTGGGTATGTTTTTTAAACACATCAAGCCACTTCTAAAATTATTTAGTATCAAGCAGAATAAAGGTAGCTAGATTAGAATAAAGACCATTTTCTGAAGGAGTTCCTCATACCATGTTGAGAATCACTGAACTAGAAATTGGTGTTATTAGATGTGGTTTCAGTAATAGATTATATTCTTTATTGAAAGCAACAGCCAAGGGACAAGTGTGAATTGAGATAATGGTCTGAGCTTCTGCTCTGTGCATTTAACATTGAAATAGGAATGCTTGGTATTGTTTTGCAGTTGATGGGAACTCTTAGTCATTAAATTGATGAAGCTGCCCCAACTCACAGCTGCTATACTTGTGAATCGAGAAAACTTTACTCATTTTATCTTTCTCTCTCTTACGCTGAAATTACTGAATGCTGGCTCGAATAGATATTATATGCCACTCTATATACCAATGACTATCTTTAAGCTTTTTTAGTTTTATTGGTAATATGATATAATATATATGTAACTATAGTATATCATCATCAAGTGGGGTTCCTTACATGTCCAGTGTTGTTCAATCTTCCACAGAATGTTCATCATGCTGGACAGCCAATGCCAGGTGAAGAGCAGGAGGATATTGTTATGACCAGTACGGAGAGCAATATTAAGAATCTTAAATGTCCGATTACCGGAAAGGATATTACTAAACTAGCAGAACCAGTTCGCAGGTGTTGTGAAGTTTATTTGAAAACAGATCTTTCGAATGAAAATCATATTTTCTTGATGTTTTGAGTGTTCATTTGCTCTTACTCATTGTGGAAATTTCTATTTATATGCATGTCCCTTTATTGATATAAATCTCGGTTCTTGTAAGTTTCAATTGTGAATGTGAATGGTAAGGAAGGATGGTAGTTCCTACAACATCCACTGTAAATAGGATTCTCTGTTGGCTCGGTTTAGAAAATCCTGAAAATCTATCTCATATCAAGCAGTCTTTTAGAGTTGCCATTTGCCAATATGATTGAATTGTTTAGAAACTCGAGCACGCATTGCAATGCATATTTCTGTTCCCATTCTTTTGTTTCAACCTATAACCAGTTTGTTTATTCCTGTGACGCAGCATGGACTGCAAGCACATTTATGACAAAAATGCTATCCTGAACTTCATAAAATCCAATCATGGAAATGTCAAATGCCCCGAATCAGGTATACAATACTGATTACATATCGGAGTTCTTGATTCTTCTCTACATCACTCTCATTCCTAACCGTTTCTTCCTCTATCAGCTTGCCCTAAGTTGCTGCAGGCAAAAAGAGTCGTTTGCGATCCATTGTTACTCTTTGAGATAGAAGAGCTACGCACACTGAGTAGACAGACTGCTCGGACTGACGTGATAGAAGATTTCACAGAAATGGAGCCTCAAGATGAAGAGAGTCCATGATGGAAACAGTTGACCATTCCTCGTTTTGACTGTCTCGATTTTGAACCACCGTGGCCTTTCCTAGCTGATTAGAGTCCCTAATTTATATAGCCTTAATGCATATCATTAGAAGTATAAGATGCAAACTTATGGAATCAAGTGAGAAACATACATGAAGGATTTTGTATATTGGGGTTAATTTGAATCAAAAAAAAAAAAATCCTGGAGTTCTTTAACATCATCTTCTCGAGGGACCTTTCCTAGACGAGTTCATTACATGTTTTCTGATGAATAAGGTTAGGGTTGAATGAAACAAAGGGAGGAAATTGATGTTAAAAAGGTACAGGTAAGGTCATGATTTTCAAAGTACAACCATCTTTGTCTGTCTGTCCATAAAAGGATTTAACTTGATTTCAAAGTTCAATTAACTACAAATTAGATATTTAAATTTGATTTTTAGAGTTTAAGTTGATATTTAAATTTTATTTTTTCCAACTAGGTGCTCAAATTTGACCTTTTGATTTAATTAGTATCTTTAAGTACTATTTTTAAAAAAAAAAATAAATAAATTTAGATATCAGATTGAATTAAGCTAGTTACCAAATTGAACCATATAATTAACTTCAGGTGCCAAAAAAGTATATTTACCCAACAATATACCGCTAAACCTCATAATTAAACTACTACTGTAAAAACCCTTCACCTTGAACAGAACCTTAGCCATTTCCAACAATGGCATACCTTACTAGGATTCCTGCCGGTCGAATCTTTGGCTTCCGCAGCCGTTCAATTTCTTCTCCGATCAAAATCCCATTCGTCAGTTCTACTCTATCTCATGTTCCTTCACCCAAATTTACCATAACAGCCCAGTTCTCCTCGTCTCCTTCACCTTCTTCTTCATCGTCTGCTGCAACGGATACCCAAGTGTTTAGCAGCATTAATCGTTGGAGGCCCATGTGTTTGTACTACACTCAAGGAAAGTGTACCCAGGTTTGCCTACTAGCTTTTGCTACACCTACCCCTTCTTTGAATCTCTAAGAAAATGTTAGTCTTTATTGATTTTTCATGCCTTGTTTTCACAATTTACCTGTTGCTCACCACTTGTTTGAGTTTGAGTTTAAGTTTGAGTTTAAGTGCTTGATGTTACTTTTATGCAGGTGTATTTTTTAGCCTGTATGGATTCACAATTTGGGCAAATTTAAGTTTTGATTAACAAAGTAGATGACTTTAGTTTTGCATACCATAATTATTCTTTGAAAGCATATTCAATTTTTTTTTTATGTATAAATTCTCTCTTGAAGTTGAATGTGGAAAATGCAGGGCTCTTGTTTGAGTGGCATTTGGGTTTAAAAGATATGGTTGAAATATATATGGGAAAAAAAAAGGATTATGTATTGTAAGTTCTGATATCTAATTTAGTTACTTTTTTTTTCATTTCAGATGGATGATCCTTCCCATCTGGAGAAATTTAACCATGATTGTTCCAGAGATCTTCAACTTAATGCCACCCACATCGAGAAAAAATGCTCCCAAGAGATGGATTTTCTCTTGGTAATTGATCTGGAAGGGAAAGTTGAGATACTTGAGTTTCCTGTATTGCTGATGGATGCAAAATCCATGTGCTTCGTCGATTTCTTCCATAGGTTCGACTCATTTATTTTGGATTTACAGTATGTTTGTGCAATTCAGTTTTGGCTTTTTTCTTGGTAGCTAGTACTTTTGGCTTGTTTTCTGATCTTTTTACCTAATATGTGGCGAAAAAACATTGTTACAGGTTTGTGAGGCCAACTAAAATGAGTGAGCTAGCAATAAACAGATACATTGAAGGAAAATATGGCGAAATCGGGGTTGATAGGTAATGAGAAGGCTGAAGCCACATATTCTATTGTATTGGTCTTGGTCATTTTCTTTACTGGAATAATTGGTAGGATTCTACTGCCAATGGAATTTTTTTGTGGCTAAAACTTGACTTAATTGTAGAGTCTGGCATGATACAGCTCAGCCATTTACAGAAGTTATTCAGCAGTTTGAAGCTTGGTTGAGTCAACATAACCTATGGGAAAAGGAAAAGGGTGGCTGCCTTACTCGTGCAGCATTTGTAACCTGGTGAGTCTTGAACACTTTAAAAGTTTATGACTTCATGTTTATTTGTTATTGTCCGATGAAGAATGATTGTTTCTTCGATATTAGTGGAAATTGGGATTTGAAGACAAAGGTTCCTCAGCAATGTCAAGTTTCTGAGATCAAGCTCCCTCCGTACTTTAGGGAATGGGTCAATCTAAAGGATGTATATCTAAACTTTTATGGCCGCGAGGTAACTGCAAGCTTTAATTACACTGTCATTCTTTTTTCCTGCATTTCATGCATCATCAAACTTTGAATAGATAATACATGTCCAATACTTGTTTCTTGATATGATATCTGACACGTTCAACATGAATATTAGAGAACGAACCTTCAGACCCGTTAAAGAATTTTAAAATTGAGTATGTTCTTGTTGGATGATACCCTCTTCCACTTATCTCAAGTCTTGGTGACAGGCCAGAGGAATGATGTCGATGATGAAGCAGCTTGATATTCCGTCCTTGGGATGTCACCATCTGGGTATTGACGATTCGAAAAACATAGCAAGGGTACTGCAACGCATGCTTGCTGATGGCGCACTTATGCAAATTACTGCAAAGAGGAATCCTGGATCTCAAAAAGTTGAATTTCTCTTTGAAAATCGCATCGAACATCCACTAAGGAGGAGGAGATAAGCTTAAGCTAAATCTAAACCTTTTCAGTACCATACACTACATGTGAATTATGATCATTTTGCTAAATTCCTCCCGTTTTGATATTCAACATTTGATTCTATGTTTCCAATCCAGTTGATACTTGGTTAAATTCTTCCCCAGACAAGCTCTGAGTAAGCCATGATCTGGATTTTGAATCACTTTATTAACATGCAAGTTTCAGAGGTGGTAAACAGTTCGAGTTCGATGGTGAATATTAAACAGCATTGATTAAGAATATTTAGACTGAACCATTTTTCTTCAACTAATTTGTTAATTTCCTGTTAGATGTACACAAATCACTCTGACAATTTGTATATTCATGTTATATGTTTGTGTCGTGTTCGTTAATTGTTAGTTAAGAAAGCAAGGGGCTTTGGCTTTTTTTCCGATTGCTCTTTTGGTTTCTAAAGTTTAGCTATGACTAATTCAGACCGATCCTCGTTGCACATTTAGTTTTAGCGGGTGAGTCTCCCAACAGGGATTTTTTGCGTACATAACGTCTCGAATCCGAGATATGCTTAAGCGGAATCAAGTTGCTTACCACTTGAACCAATCTCTTGAACCAGTTGGTTTTGGCTTCTTTTGATAAACTTTGGAACATTATCTATGTGAGCTCAGAGATTCAAATTGTAACGTTTTAAATGAAATAAATTGGTTTGGAAGACCTGATCTTGTAATAAATTTACACAATACTAGATTTAGAATAATCAACCAATAAATTAGATATAGATTGTTAAATAAAAATATGATAAAATATAAAATATTTTAAAATTTATTAGTTAGATTATTGCAAATTTACAACTGAGCCCAAAAGCCCAATCCAGATTTGTATTTCTATATATTTAGTTCTTACATGTTGAATCTTGGAGTTTCGTGTTTTTAGAGACTTTTCTGTCATCACCATTCTCTGTTCGAAGTTGAAGATCTTGCCGCAGGTCAATCAATTTTCTTTCTTTTTTTCTTCAATATGTTTTCTCAGTGATCCATAACTCATAGATTATTTGATATATAATTTAATCCAAACTACTTGTCTGATTCCGTTGTCATCTTTGAGATTTGCAATTTTTCTGAGAATAAGATATGGCTGTAATCTGTTTTTGCTAAATTCAATCAGTTACATACCCAAGTTTCTTTGATATGTAGAATTCGCTAACCCACAGCTAAAATGTTTATCTTTTCCCTGCTAAACCTAAAACTAATGAAGAAATTCAATAAAAAAACAATGGATTTTTAGTCGGAATTGTCTATTTTTGGGAATCTAAATTGCAGGTATGCTGAAAATATGATATGGGTTTTTAACTACTAATCTGGTTTTATAAAGTTGTATTTATTCAATTAGGGTTAACGTAACTCGGTTTCGTTGTACTTTGGGGAATTTGCTTGATTATCTGATCTTGATTCAGTATTGGCTTCAAATTTCAATAGCTACTTGACAAATTAGAGAGAAGGAATTGAAGGCTGAATCTGAAATGGAAGGGGCAGTAAGGGTCCAAATTCTTTCCCAAATGGGGATTTTGGAGGTTCCGTCGCAATACATTCAACCCCCTGAGAACCGGCCTAAATCCGAAACCAAAAATATAACTGGTTTGAGCTGCAAAAATGTACCTGCCATTGATCTATCGTGTGAAAAAGAGTCTGTCCTGGCCGCCATTCACGATGCTTGTAGAGAATGGGGAGCTTTTCATGTTATCAACCATGGGGTACCTACGAAACTGATGGATGATTTGAGGAGAGTCTTTCTTTCTTTCTTCAATGACTTTCCGATGGAGGAAAAGCTCAAATATGCTTGCCGGCCTAATTCTGCTGCCTCGGAGGGATATGGTAGCCGCATGCTAGTGAGCTCTGAAAACGAAACTGTTTTGGATTGGAGGGACTATTTTGATCACCATACGTTACCTCTTTCACGCCGCAATCCTTCCTCTTGGCCCCATTTTCCTCCCAAATACAGGTACCCTGTTTTATATTGATTAATGTTCTTAAAGGAGTTATTAACTTGATTTATTTTTCTTCAGGGAATTGATGGCTGATTATAGTGATGAGATGAAAGCGTTGGCGCAGAGACTGTTAGCATTGATGTCCGAGAGTTTAGGAATCAAGGCATCCTGCATGGAAGATGTGATCGGAGAATTCTATCAGAACATAACAGCCAGTTATTACCCTCCTTGCCCACGGCCAGATTTGACGTTGGGCCTGCAATCTCATTCTGATATTGGTGCCATCACACTTCTTATACAGGACGATGTCGGCGGCCTGCAAGTGCTCAAGGATGGAGAGTGGCTCCTTGTCGATCCCCTGCCGAAAGGCATCCTTGTTCTTGTGGCTGATCAAACTGAGGTACTCATCTTTTTAAAATTCTATCAATGCATCATACTATGAAAAATGAATGTCGAGAATCATAACCATTTGATTCCTTGGGAACATGCCTTACCTGCAGATTATAACTAATGGAAAATACAAAACCTGTGTTCACCGAGCGGTAACAAATGCAAACAAAGCCCGTCTCTCGATCGCAACTTTTCACGACCCAGCCAAGACAGTCCGAATATCCCCTGCCTCTGATCTTCTGAGTCAAGATTCCCCACCTCGGTATTCTTCAGTTGTTTACGGAGACTACTTGTCATCATGGTACTCAAATGGCCCTGAAGGAAAACGAAATCTCGACACGCTCCTGCTCGACACTTCAAAGTAAACCGGGAATGCTTGTACTCTCTGAAACTTACCCTGTAATAAGCTCATGCTCTTTCATTTCAATAACTCGAAAATATTCAAGCTATTGTTCTGCATTTCAGGCAAATATGAAGGAATAAGAACAGTCAATGTTATTTCATTTATGGCATTGAGATTGTCTTCTGTTCCCTGAGGAATTTATGATTTGATATGGGTTCTCGTAACTAGGGGTGAGCGATCGAGCGAGTCGAGTCAAAAATTTCGAGTTATTCGAGTTGAGTCAATATATTTTACAACTTGAACTCTTTTTTAAATTTTTTCGATTCGAGTCGGTTTTAACGAGTTCGAGTCGAGTTTGAGACGATTCAATTTTTCGAGTTTATGTATAAATTTAATTGTACTATTTATAATACTATAGTACATTTTGATTCTAATTTAAACGTCTCTTTATATCTACATACATATTTTTCATGTTATTTTTTATATGTATAAATAAGATTTTGAATTATTATTATTATTATTATCATTATCATCATCAAATACCATAGGTATGAATATCTCATTTTATTAAATTACGTGCCTCGATAAAAAAAAATTCTTATCTAAAAAAGGCTAAAATGAGATAAAAAATAAAATAATAATAAATTAAATACAATAATATAAATGCACAAATTAAAAAATATAAAACAATTAATATAATTTATATAATATAGAAAATATAAATAAAAATTGTATTAAATAAAATAAAAAAATAAATATAGAAAGTGACCCAATTGTAAAAAAAGAAAATTAAAATTTAAAAATAATAAAAAAATATGACTGAAATAAAACTGAAAATAAAACTACATAGACTAAATGTGTAATTAGACCTTGAAAATTTTTAAGTTATTCGATTTTTCGAGTAACTCGAACTTTGGAAAATTGAACTAGACTCGAAATTTCGACTCCAATAACTCGAAATTAAAAAAAATCGGTTTTTTTAGTTGAGTCGAGTTTTGCTGACTCGGCTCCGCTCATAACACTAAATCCCCTAAGATAAACATGAATTCATTGATCAACTAATTGTCTTCATTTCACATACAGCTGCAACTGAAAGATCCAAGTTAAACTTACATGAAAATACATAGCTAATGGCCAGCTTCTATGCCTGCCTATATGGATTAACAGAAGGCGAATGATTTATCACTGGCTCGCTTCAACCGATAACTTCATGCAAGCTGTGGACGAACTTATCGACATATTCATTCACCAAATTAGGGTTTATTATTTCTCTCCACTTATTATGATTCTCCTTCAGCAATTTGCCCACTTCACTGTCTTTATCCATCACTAATTTGATAGCTTCACTCAGATTTTCCTTCGGAATCCAACCATTTTCTTCCCTCTTGACCTCCACTGCAACCTTGAGCTCATTGGCCAATAGCTTGGTGTTCAAGATTTGGTCACCCAAGTGTGGAACCAACACTATTTGACAATCACTCATCAAGGACTCCCACATAGAACCGAACCCGCAATGGTTAACGAAACATCCCACTGATGGGTGAGCCAACATCAATGGCTGCTGCACCCATCCACCCCAAACCACTCCTCTTCCTTTAACCCTCTCTTTGAATCCTTCCGGTAATGCTTCTTCGATCGTTGTGGTCCCTGCCGGTGGCTTTACGGCCATAAAAAACGGCAGCCCCGTTTGCTCAAAACCTAGTACGAGTTCTCGGAACTGAGTCTTTTCGAGAATGATTTGGCTCCCGAAAGCACAGAACACCACGGAGCCTGCTTCGAACCCGGCTAGCCAATTACCCCATCGTTCTTCTAATGTAGACTTGGACTCTTCAGGCAAAACCGGACCTGTTAAAAGAATTCGTTTCTGGTATTGACTCCCGATGTAATCGCATAAGTCCCCTTCAACTTCATGACACGTCCTCATCGCTAGAACATCACAGTTCTTCATTGACATGGTGATTCTCTCGTGAAACGTTAACCCCTCTCCAAAAGGGTTCGTCACGAACAACAAATTCCGCAGCTCCTTGCCTCGCAACACAACGGATGCTGAAGGGTAACCGGGCGGCGGTGAAGCCAGGTCTTCCACGGTTACAGGCCTATCTTTCGGTAAATTCCGTGCCGGAACAAGAACGATAGCAATCGACGAGGCGGAAACCACTTTGAAACACATTGTTTTGATCCCGAGTGGCTTGGCCACCTGGGGTATCCAATGAGCCGTGTCGAAAATAATCAGCTTGGGTCTAATAGACTTGATGAGGCTCTGGAGTTGGTCAATGGTGAGGTCCATGGCAATGGCAAGGAACCTGTTCAAGGAAATGGGGATATCTGAAGCAGTCTCTGCACCGGGAGGGAGGCCGTTGACCGGTGGAACAGTAACAGGATGGAAGGATATGAAATCCGGGAATAAATTCAATGTCTCCAACTGGTTAATAGCCTTTCGTGGTACTGCGAAAGTGATTCTATAACCCTTTTGAGCCAGCTTGTTGGCCAAATGAAGGAATGGTGTCATGTGACCAAATGCAAACCATGGGAACATGAGTATACGAGTGTCTGAACTGTTGGTTTCTGCCATTGTTGTTTGATAATATTTGGCTGAGCGAAGCTGCAGCCTGCAGGCAGCTAGTAGTGATACAGGGCATTAAATAGCAAAATTCCAGGTAAAATTATTGACCCAGAGTCATTCAAGTAACTAAACTGCGAAATCTTTTGCGGTGAAAGTTAAATGACTCATTTTAAATTGTTATTTAGGATATTGAATTTTAATATTTTTAAGTAAATTATAATTTTTTATTATAAATATATTATAACAAAAAACAATACAAAGCTTAGACAGTCATCTCTTAAGAAATTTGTTAAGCCTCCTTAATCGTAGTAATTATTCTATACATTTGTATGTTGTTATTTTATATTGGTCATGATAAGTGTTGAAGAAGAAGCTGACATGTCAATTTAGTTTTATCAATTAGTTATTTAATGGGTGGGATCCATTTGACAGCTTTTTTTTTTTAAAACCCAATTGACAGCTTTTATTTAAAAAAAAACAATTTATGGGTGGGTCCAATATTTGACAGATTTTTTTGGAGTGTTTTATTAAAAAGTGAGGTTATTTTTTGTTTCAATATTTTATTAGAAATTTTAGTTTTAGTGTGTTTATTAATAATTTTTACAGGTATTTTATTAAAAATATATTATTATTTTTTATTTTAATTATTATTAGTAATTTTAATTTTATTTATATATTTTTATATTTATGGTATTTTTATTGTATCTATATCCTATAATTTTAAGAATTATAGTTAAATTTTATTTTAATCTAAAAAATAATTATTTTTTAATTTAATAAGGAGTTTTAAATAATAATATATTATAATTTTTTAATTTTAAAATTAATTAGACTTTTATTCATATTAATTTTATAAAAATATTTTTATTTTACTTTTAATTTTATTTATTTCTATAATTAAATTTTGCAAATAAAATTTATACTTATTATCTATTTTTATTCCTTAAAAATATATTTTTTATTTTTATTTTATTTAAATATTTATATTTAAATTAATATATATTATTTAATATAAAGTGCGCCTCGCTTACGAAAAACGAGCGCCTTCGTAGCACCTAGCGCTTCGACTTTAAGGGCTCTTAACATCTCGGAGTATCTAGCACCCTTTAAAATTAAATCTATGAATGAAATTAACATATTTAAATATTTATGAGTAAATTTAAAATAAAAATTATAATTTAATGAGGTATGATGTAATTAACTCTACTAATTATATAAAAATAGTATACTTGATAGAATAGAGTTGGGATTTTACTCTTTAGTCTCAATTAACTAAAGTGATATCAGCCTTTAAAGTTCATTAAATTGAGATATAAAAAAAATAAAAAAAATTGACTCATCGTATTTTTTTTTTCGGTCAATAAAATTCATTCATCTTACCTTCAATATTATATTAAAAAAATAAAATATTTTAGCACGAATCCTCTAGCTCAAATGGTTAAAGGAACAATTATTATTTTTAAAGGTCACGAGTTTTAGCACCAAAGCCGTTAATTTTATCCGACTAAAATAATATCGGCTTTATAAAAAAGTTTATTAAATTGAGATATAAAAATATGATAAATTATTAGATAGATTCATTAATTAACTACGTCATCTATAATTTACCTAAAATAATTAATCTTAAAAGTGATTTTTTACGTTACCTTCACTTGTATGGCTGCATATATATATATATAGAATTAGTTAATAGTAATTACAGTAGTATAAAAACAAGTACAAGAAATAGGTATATAATTTTTGTCATATTTCGAGTCCACTTGTATATGTAACATTCAAAATCGATTCGTAAAATAAAAAAAGTTTTTTTCCGTTTTTTTATGAAAATATAACTTTTAAAAATCTTCTAATACATGTAATAAATTTAAGATGTCTAATTATATTTATATCAGGTGTATAATCATGTCTAATTATATTTATATCAGGTGTATAATCTTGTCTGATGTTTATATCCAAATTCGAATAATATGAACGAAGGCACGATTAGTTGCTATCAAATGGTCAAAGAAAATGCGGGAAATGAGGATGAAGAAACTATTAGATGAACCCGTTTCATCATTTAATATATGGTCCTAACCAATTAAATTAATACACATCATATATTTTTTTATATTATATTTACATATAAGCATCGTCTAATCACCAATTTTAATGTCTTTGATTTTAAAATGAAAAAAATATTATCAAAGATTTCTTGTGATATATTTCTCTTTGTTCTTCAAAATTTTCCTTAATTAATTTATTTTTCTTCTTTATAGATTTGAGGTTTAGGGTTTAAGGTTGGTGTTAGGGTTTAAGGTTTAGAATTCAGGGTTAGGGTTATGGTTTAGGGTTTAAAATTTAGAAAAAATAATTAAGAAAAATTTTAAAGAATAAAGAGGAGACAACATAAAAAATCTATGGTAATATTAAATCAAAAAATTAGAATAGATAATTTGGATAATACTTATGTTTGAATATGATATAAAAAATATATGATATGAAAAAATATATAAAATATATTAATTTAATTAATTAAGATTATATCATAGGTGGTAGAATGAGTTTGTGTAATAATTTTTTTTATGCGCAGCGACATGTTTCGGTCGACGATCAGTCACGAGTATAAAAGTTGAAAGTACTTTACCGATTAAAATTAATTATTGGCCACATACTCCTTATCTTAGTCAAAGTTAGTCACCGACCACCACCAGCCTTGTGTTTTGTTACATTTCCTTCGTAACAACAGTTTTGGAATTTCAGTAATATTTTCTCTTGTTATCTATTTTTATTAAATAAGAATATATCTTAAAATATAATAAAAGTTTATCTTCGGTAAATAAAATACTTAAAATCAGATATATATTAATAAAAAAAATTAACGGTCATTAGATTATAAGAGGACCAAATAAGAAAAAGATAAGAACTTAATCCAAATACTCGAAATATAAGAAGAATACAAATATCACCAAAATCAACGCTGATAAGTAAAACCATCAACAAATAACATAAAAATGCATATTACAATGAAAATACGTCGACAACAAAAACAATACCGCATTCGATCGCGAATAACAGTAGATGTAATCGCATATCCACGAAGTCCGAGATAAGAAGATCAACATCATAATAGGAGTGTCATCTTGATCATTAGTGGAGTTGTCGGATCTAACCCTAACAAAAACAAAAAAAAAGGAACGTGTCAAATGACAGAAAAAAGGTTCCAAATGACTCGAGATGAAAAATTCGATTTGTTTTGATTCGATTTCACTCAAAAAAGTTTAAATAAAATTTAAATTGTAAAACAAAATTTAAGTAACATAAATTTTTTAGTAATTATAGAATTGATTTTTAAGTTCTAATTGAATTTTTTATATATATATCTTTTAATATAAAATATAAAAAATATATACCATATATACCATATATATTATATATAATTAAAAAAATCGTTTTAATTATAATTAAATTATACTATTACAGGAAAATATTTGTTGTAAGGAAATTTTGTTCATAAATGTCATGTTATAGATGATAATAGGGCTAATCACTAATTAGAGCTTTGCTAGATAAGAGTAGCTAGATATAGTAAAAAGATAATGTTGTGTCAAATTTGGTAAACTATTAAAACGCGTCAGTTTTGTCCTCTCTTCGACTACTATAACAACAAGTTTCACATTCTATTAGGCAAAATATTATAATAATAGTAATAATAATATTTATTTCTCAATTAGCGATTATTTTAATATTAATTATATCGAACTTGTGTGTATATGTACATTGCATTCGTTCATTACCATCACCATCCCAAAAACATATCTTATCAGTAGGATTTGGCTTCAGAAATGGCTTTCTCCATGGCTAGTTCATTCCCCATCTGCACCTTCCCAAGACACACACAGTACAAACGTTTCTCAAGATTCCTTAGGGTAAATGTTTCTTCAGCCTTGCGATGTAAAGCTACGACTGAAGTTTCCGATAAGGTCGACGTCGTTAGACGGTCGGCTAATTACCATCCTCCTATTTGGGGTGATGATTATGTTCAGTCGCTTCGAAGCGATTTTCGGCGGGGAGGATCGTACGAGGAACGAGCTAGAAAACTGCAGGGAGAAGTGAGTGAGATGCTGTGTGGAGTGGTGGATTCTTTGGAGAAGCTTGAGCTTATTGATACTTTACGAAGACTTGGCTTGTCGCGTCATTTTCAAGAGGAAATCAATACTACTTTGGAGAATATAAGTGCAGACTGCAGCGGTGTTCTAGGAGAGAGACACAATTTACATGCTACAGCACTCGGATTTCGACTGCTGAGACAACATGGCTACAAGGTGAATCAAGGTAAAAACACACACAAGTACTAAAATGCGATTCCACGTCGGATTTCTTAAATTCTTACATTCATTTCATTATTAGTTAATATATATCTTTTTTATGTATAGATGTTTTCACTAGCTTCCTGGATGAGGCTGGGAACGTAAAACCTAGCTTTTCCCAGGATTTCAAGGGACTGCTCAACCTTTACGAGGCTTCATACCTCTTAGTAGAAGGTGAAACAATGCTGGAGAATGCAAGAGAATCAGCAGCGAAGCTTCTGAAAGAATGTCTGAATCAGACCAACAGTTCATATCTTTGGATGCTGGTGGAACATGCGTTGGAGCTCCCTCTACATTGGAGGATGTCGAGGTTGGAAACCAGATGGTTCATAGATGCGTACGAGAAAAACAAGGACCAAAACCCCATTCTTTTAGAACTTGCTGTATTGGATTACAACACAGTCCAAGCTATTCATCAGGACGATCTAAGTTATGCTTCAGCGTAAGTATATATATGCTTACTTGCATATGGATATAAAGTATTCAACTGAATACTGATTGATTCTGATTATCTACTTCTGATTAGGTGGTGGAAGGATCTCGGTCTCTGCGAAAAGCTGAACTTTGCTAGAGATAGGCTGATGGAGAACTTCTTATGGAGTGTGGGAATGATAATTACTCCTCAGTCCGGTAAAAGCCGGAGAGATCAAACCAAGGTGAACGCACTAATAACCGTCATAGACGATGTCTATGACGTTTACGGCACGATGGAAGAGTTGGAACTCTTCACCAATGCTGTCGAGAGGTTTGCACTTGCAGCTCTACCTACTACCATCGTCCATCTGGTTTATTTCACTGTTGGCATATCTTATTAATGTTCAAGATGCAATTTTCAGATGGGATATAAACGCAATACAGAGTCTTCCAACCTACATGAAGATATGCTACCATGCCCTTTACAACTCCGTTAACGAAATGGCTTTCGACGTTCTCAAGGAACAAGGAGTCGACGTCCTTCCCTTCCTCAAGAAAGTGGTATCAGACGGATCCCTAAACTTTTCCTTTCGTTTTGATTTCTAATCTCTGAAACTAAGAGTTCAAACGCTCTAAATGTGTCCAGTGGACGAATCTTTGTAAATCATATTTGCTGGAGGCAAAGTGGTATTACATCGGATACACACCAACCCTACAAGAGTATATCGACAACGCTTGGACTTCGATATCTGGTTCCGTGTTGTTAGGCCATGCCTATTTGGCAACCGATCATGTAACACAGGAAGGATTGCAACACATTGAGGAATGTTACCGCAATATAATTTATCAGTCGTCTATAATTGTTCGATTAACCGACGATCTCGGGACATCATCGGTTAGTAACATACATGTGATCCATAAACAACGATTCTCGACTCTAGATTCCCATTAATTGATTGGTTTTCTTTTCTTCTTCAGTACGAGATAGCAAGGGGTGATGTTCCGAAATCAATCCAGTGTTACATGTACGAGAACAACGCATCCGAAGAAGAAGCTCGCAAGCACGTAAAGAAGTTGATCGAGGATGCATGGAAAGAGATAAACAAAGAGCAGATGTCTGAATCTCCTTTCTCCCGGACGTTCATCGAAATTGCCATGGACCTTGGTAGAGTGTCGCAGTTGATGTACCAAAATGGCGATGGTCATGCCATTGAAGATGGCGAGACAAAGGACAGAGTGTTATCATTGTTTGTTAACCCAATTCCTTACCCAAAGTGACTGAACATTGGAATGATTTAGCCGACTACAATAAAAAACATTATCATCTTTCAAAAGGGTCTGGTAAATGATTTAGCCAACTACAATAAAAAAAAACATTATCATCTTTCAAAATGGTCTTGTAAACCACTTTATGATCATTTAGTTGTAATTTTCTTTTCTGATTGTAATGAAATAGTATCAATTTTATATATTTTTTGTTAAATATTATTAAATTTTTATTAAATTCATAAAAATTATAATTATATCGTTTTCGAGAAGTAAAAAATTGAATTAAACAATCCAAACATTTTACAACTAAAAAATAAAAAAAATAAAATTTTTATGAAATTAAGTATACCAATAAAATTCAGAAGCTTCCTGAATCTTCTTGTCTCTGTCCAAACGAGACGCATAAAGAAGGAAGAAGGAGTTGTGGACGATTCAAACTGTCATGTGAAAAGTATCGTTACCCAAGACTGTACGGGTATAACTTTTCAAAAGACCACCGATAAAAAAACATAAATCAGAAATTAGCTCTGATTGAATCATATCACAAGAGCAAATAAATCAAACCACCGACAAACAACAATCGATCGTTAGGGTATACTGAAACGTGCCACGAGAACAAATTAATTAAACCACAAAACGAAAACATGTCACAAAGACATAAGAAAACGTGTCACGATGACATAAAAAATGCTATAAAAACAAAAATTTTTATTAAAATTAAAAATAAAAATAATAGATTTATAGATCCGGTGATCGACAATCAATATTAAAATTGATTTTCGACCACCAATCAAAATGAGGAACGATTAGAAGAAAAAATGGAGAAGCGGCGACTAGGGTTTCGCTATCAATTTTATATTTCATTTTGCCACGTGTGTGAAATTTAAAACAGTAAGATTATGAGTAGGTGACATTAAATAATTTAAAAGATAATAAATCTAAATAGGATCTTAGGAAAAGTAAGATACCTAATTTTGACTGCAATTTGGCTTTAAATAATGGGAATTGCAATGGTGGGTTATGCTAATAGCTGCAAGAACCAAAAGCATGAGTAAATTTAGTTGTAGTTCCTTTATTAAAATTAAGTTTTAAAGTTTAAATTAAGATTATTTTTTAAAATTAAGGTTTCGTACGGTGTATTTTTAAAGTTTAAATTGATTTAGGATCTAAAATTTAAGATTAAAGTTTATATTTAATTTTTTAGTGTTAGGGTATCGAAAGAATATATGATTTTTTGTGCATTATTTTTTTTTTCAAATTGGATGTTTTCTTTTATAATATTTTTTATGCTTTAGGTATCAATAATAACATCTCAACGATTTTTGAATAATTTAAGTTATCAAATCTTATTTTATAATTAAACTTTATTTAATTTTTTAATAAAAAAAGCAGAATTACACTGATCTAGAGGATATATTCTTCTTCGATATATAGATGGATCGAAAGGTACTGAAACAAATAATTACATAACATTTAATTTTAAATTTATACATAATTAATATATTTTTAATATTCTTATCGGTAATATAAGTCCATATACCTTAAATTTTTAATAAATTAATTCTTAAACGATTTGCCCTCGCTAATATAGTAAAAGATGACGAGGAAAGCGGCCGCTCCTTCTCAAACCTTAGCCGCCCTTTTTTCTCAATTTTTTTATTATCGTTTTTTTATTTTGATCAATTTCTTTGATCGGTGATTGATAATTAATTTTAGTATTAATTGTCAATCATCAAATCTATTTTTTGTTTTTAATAAGAATCTTTATTCTATAGTACGCTCTTTTTATCCTTATTTTATTTTTTTTCTGTCTTTCTGACATGTTTTTGTTTTGTGATCTGATCCATCTATCTTTGTGGCATGTTTTAGTATACCCTAACGATCGATTGTTGTTCGCACAGAGATTCAATTTATGCTAGTTTCTGATTTTTATTTTATCAGTGATCACTTGAAAAGATTTATAACAATTCGGTTGATGGTTGTTTACTGATAAAATCAGTCTCGGGCAACAATATTTTTTGCGTGACAATTTGGATTGCTTACAACTCCCTCTTTCGTGTCAGATTCAGAAAGCTTGTATTGTTTAATTCAATTATTTTATTTTTTGATTTTGATATAATTATATTTTTGTATAGATTTAATAAAAATTCAATGATATTTATAAAAAAAATAATAATGGGGTGTCTATGTCCTATTGACATCTAAAATATAAAATTAGCACAATGTTAATATAAATTAATCTCGTCTCTTGTCAAGGACATTTTATCATGGTAGAATTTCAAATAATAAATATTAAAGTGGGTAGGTCTCAACAAATAATTTAAAATATAATAAAATTATAGTAAATGATAATGAAGGTTCGCCGAAAGAGCAAATCAAATTAGGATCCCACGGGGGAAAAGTACGATCTTTAAATCTGATGACAAAAAATAATATATTATTAATCGTGTTTTATTCATTTTTATTTTTTTAATATAATGGTGAAATCTAATGATAGGTTAGATTATTGACCTGCCAAGTATTTGCAAACAAGGACATTGACTTTAACGTGATGTATGGTTTGGTAATTATCCAAATGATCAAATTAGAAAGTTTCATAGTTGTTAAATACATAATTAATGTATTAATTATATGTCATTAATGAAACGCTTAAAATGAAAAAAAATGGGATATTAATATGATTGAAATACAAAAAATGGTTTGAGAAATAATTAAAAAGATAATATTGAAATAGATAAAAAACACTACCTTATAGGATAAGAGAAGCTTTAAAATATAAATTTAAATTCATATACATATATACATACCTATCTTTACTGTCATTTAAGTCAAATATATAAAATATATTTTGAGAGTATAGATTTATTTTAATATAAAATAGATATTAATGGGATTTTTTTTTTAAAAGAAATATTTTAGAGTGGATATTTTTTTTTAAATTCAAGAAACTATTAATAATATTCTTTGAATTGAGTGAATAAGTTAAGTTTTGGCAGAAGGGAGTAAATATAAAAATTAATGTTAAGTTTTTAATTTTTTTATAATATCTGATTTTATTAAAATCATAATATCACAATTATAATATATCTAAAAAAATAATAAGATTATTATTAAAATCTTTGATGATTCAAAAATAAATAAAAATGAATATTTTTATAGGGATAAATATACTCAGAAGTTTTTTTAAAATCTTTGTGTCTATCAAATCGAGATATATAACAAGTGAAAAATATAGGTGAAAGAACTAAATTTTCAAGTAGAATGTTTTATTATACAAGATTGATTATCTTAAAAAAATAATCATTATTCGATTGAAGATCTAACTTTTTATAATCATCGACAAAATCATAATCATAAAATAACATCATCAAAATATTTGTGTAAGCAACAAACGAGCATTAAGGTATATTAAAATTATGTCACGGTAACATCAAATGGACAAAAATCGTATAAAAAAAATAAAAAAACATGTATTATAAAAATAAATTCTTTATTAAAATATAAAAAATAATAATAAACCTAATAATAAATGATCAATACTAAATTTAATTTCATATACTTTGTCTAAGCGTGAGAAGTTGTACTCATTAATGACCTAACGGAGGGGAATGTCAGGTATTCTATTGATTTGATATTCCTACATATATACTTACCACGAAAATTTCATAAAAATCATAAAATTTTAATTTCATCAAATTATATCATTGAACCTACCATTTTTGAAAAAAAAATGAGTATCGTAAAACACATATATAAACAAGAACACTGGGGAAAGAATATGATCAATCCTAAATGAGAAAAGAAAATCTGGGAAATTTGAAAAAAGAATATGTAGAGTAGAAATAGTAATGTCAATTTTGGTAAAAAAGAAATGGGGTTGATGTTTGTCATGAATTCTCAGCTTTCGTGTCGAACATTAGTTGCCACGGCTCTGGCCCAAAACTTGATCTGTGCTTTCATATTCTCTGATGAATTCTTAGATACACGAGACGGAAGAGGAGGTGCTGGTGGCGGTGGCGGTACTGGTGGCGGGCATTGTACGTGCCATGCCTCGGACAAATACGGTCTCCTCCGGACTTTCTCTTGTTTTGACTCCTCTATCTTAGTTCCCTGCAACCCTGGGAGTATATTAACGACATCCGGGCTCAAGTCTTCGTGGTCGAACGTGAATCCTAAATCCTTGAACCCTTGCAGTTCTTGGAAGGCAAGATCGCTATGGCTTTTCTGCAGCATCCTGTTCGTATTCGAATGCCGGCCTCTCATGACCGCAGCCTCGTTGGCGTTGCAGCTCATTGTCTGCAAATGCAAATGACAGAGGATTAACATAAAATTCACATTACCAGATTGCAGAAAGATTATATATGAGATCATATGAGTACCTTACTATGACTGTGCCTTGGGGGCAATATGTCTGGTGAGTTGGTCATTGCCGGTCGGATCAATTTGCTCATTCTAGGATCATTTTTATTATCCCGAGTTAACTCATTAGTCCCCATTGGAGCAGGCAAAGGTGTCCTTAGCAAATTTCGTCTCGCCGACGATGACTCGCCTCTCGATTTGATCTTCCCATCGGTTTTCTTTTCTCGAATGTCATGTATCTTATGATCCGAACACGTCGTTTCCGATGCTTGAAGTGATAATTGCCTATTCAAGTTGATCTTCCCACCATTGTTCTTCCTTTCCTTTCTTATACACGGCTGCAACGACGGGGCACGGACCGAACCATTACAGCTGTCACGACAAGAATCATTAACCGAAACATCTTGGCTGAATTTTGACGAAGTACAAGGATCTGAATAACATCTCAACATCCTCCTCCTTCTATCGAACAAGTTCTCAAAAAACCAGGACTCCTCTAAAAGGTCGAGAGCTTCCACTTTCTCCATTCCTGCAAACTGATCATATGCAAAAAACACAGACACGAGAAATTCGTTTGCCTTTTACAATCATTTTATGTCATTTATTAAACGAATTTGATTAAGAAAATCATGTGGGCAAGGCTGCCATATGGCTCTATAGATCACAGCTCAGAAACCCAAATTTTATATTGGAAGAAAGATTCGTTGGGTGAATTTGATAAGCTTGAGAATGGGTGGATGAGCAGATGTGTTATGCTGTTCATATATCGGCTATGATCTGGCTGTCATTCCGACAGCAGAGCACATTTGCCATGTGATGTGTCGTTTTGTTTGTGAATTCTGAGGAATTAAACAATGGAAAATAATGGCTTGTTCTTCTCTTTCATCTCATAAGACAAACTGGAAAACATATTGCGTGTTGAAACTGCAGATTTTTGTTGCCTTTTTTTTTCTTCGGTTGCTGTTGATTCAATGAGGGTTGAAGTTGTTTTTTCTTGCAGAGATCTCCTTCAATCATGGACTTGATTTTTGTTTGTTTTTTACACCTTCTGTTGGATATATATAGTTTTGTATATAGGGTTAGGATCCTAATTAAGGACAATACTATTATATGTTTCGTTATTATTTTTGCTAACAGACAAATTCACATATTAGTTATTAGATTTATCTACTTATATTTTTATTTAGAAAATAAAATGTGCTAGAAGAAATAGAATAGATATATTTAGAGGCGATTGTGTATTTAGATGATGAATATCGTGATAGGAGAAATTATGTCGAATTGGGTGCTTTTTATTAAACTAATAGCCAACCAACATGTTGCAAGGGTGCTTATTATACTAACATCAGATTCCGGCATACTATACTAAATGACCATTCCAATGTTCTTAATCATTTAGGCCATGGAATTGGGTTAACAAATAATGACAACACTCGCTCCTTTGAGTCACCATCTTCATCAGTATGACCATCGCCATTTTGATACATCAAGTGTGTTACTCTTGCAAGGTCCAGAGCAATGTCGATAAACGTCCGAGAGAAAGGAGATTTAGCCATCCGCTCTTCGTTAATCTTCGTCCAAGCACCCTCGATCAACTTCTTTACGTGCTTGCGAGCTTCTTCTTCAGATGCTTCGTTCTCGTACATGTAACATTGGATGGATTTCGGGACCTAATACAAAAAAGGAAACAAAGATAATCCATCAATCAAAGATCATCTCGAGTTGATAAGCTATGTCTATTGATTAATATGTATATTGCTAACCGATGATGTCCCGAGATTGTCGGCTAATCGAACAATCATCGAGGATTGATAAATTATATTGCGGTAACATTCCTCAATGTGTTGCAATCCTTCCTGTGTTACATGATCGGTTGCCAAATAGGCATGGCCTAACAACACGGAACCAGATATCGAAGTCCAAGCGTTGTCGATATACTCTTGTAGGGTTGGTGTGTATCCGATGTAATACCACTTTGCCTCCAGCAAATATGATTTACAAAGATTCGTCCACTGGACACATTTAGAGCGTTTGAACTCTTAGTTTCAGAGATTAGAAATCAAAACGAAAGGAAAAGTTTAGGGATCCGTCTGATACCACTTTCTTGAGGAAGGGAAGGACGTCGACTCCTTGTTCCTTGAGAACGTCGAAAGCCATTTCGTTAACGGAGTTGTAAAGGGCATGGTAGCATATCTTCATGTAGGTTGGAAGACTCTGTATTGCGTTTATATCCCATCTGAAAATTGCATCTTGAACATTAATAAGATATGCCAACAGTGAAATAAACCAGATGGACGATGGTAGTAGGTAGAGCTGCAAGTGCAAACCTCTCGACAGCATTGGTGAAGAGTTCCAACTCTTCCATCGTGCCGTAAACGTCATAGACATCGTCTATGGCGGTTACTAGCGCGTTCACCTTGGTTTGATCTCTTCCGGACTGAGGAGTAATTATTTATAATTTTTTATTCGTGATTTAATAAATTTTAACGCTTAGTGAAGGTTGTTGCAGATCATTTGGTAGCTTGGTGAAGAAGCTGCATCAATCCATATCTGTTTAACAAGTCTGACTCTTTTGCAGCCAACTGAAACTCACCCATCCAGAGCACATTCTTGTAAAGCGTGAAGCATCCGCAGAAGACAGTTTCAACAAAGCAGTGCAATCAGTTGCTTGAAGATGTGTTGTTAGTTTTAGTTTTACACAATTTGTTACCAGAAGTATGATGTTGGCAAGTGCAATGATTGTTGGGATATTGGAAACATTTGGATTCTATGCTTTTTTCTATTCTTTGTATTGTTAATGAGAAATATCGTTTAAAATTTATATGAAAGTTTGTTTCACTATTTTAAAAGTAATAATATATGTTTCTAATTAAATTTAAATAATATAGTGAAAAGATAATCATCATATATATTTTTTTGGATCTATCTACTGCCTGTTGGTCATAAAATTGCACATGTGATTGTAATGATTTATAGACAAAAGTTTTGAGGTTCATCCAACAACAATGTCGAATTAAATTGTAATGATTTACGAGTAAGGTTATATTAATTGGAAGATATAGATTAACAACATGATGAGCTCCTTTAGAAGGCTGAAAATTTATATTTTCATTTTTGTTAAAAAATCTAAATCTTACTTTTAATACGATATTCATGCACTTAGTAGAAAAAAAAAGTTTTACAAGTGCACAAATCATCTTACTTCGGTGGTTAAGAGAACAGTTATTCCTAAAGGTCATAGATTCGAACACTAATATTTATAGCACAATAATTAAAAGATTAATATTCAATGGTTAAGAATATATTCTAAAATATATTTTAGAATATATACTAATACCCACCGTACGAAAACCATTATAATTTATATATGATTTTTTCTTAAAATACAAACCATATTTCATTATCAAAAACTTGCAATGCTAATGCATTGTTGCTGCCTCTGGTTCCCGGGCTAAAATTTTAAATCTGATCTAGTCGCGAGCACGAAGGTGGTGTTGACACTATATCCTTTGGGCCATTGGAAGATGAATCTGAGGAACATATCCTTCCCTTTTTAGCTCTAGAAGAGTCTTCAGCAATGAATAAATCTGTTCGGACTGTGGGTGACTTCCATCTGCAGCAACAAACATGTGGGTGGTGTTGTTGACTTCTATCCAACTGTATCCAGTTACTTTCTGAACTCCTCTTTCCTTCATCAAACTCCGTACCTTATGCACACTCCTCCAATGTCCGGCATCAGCAAGTAAATTCGAAAGCAGCACATAGTACCTGGAATCTTGAGGATCCAAATCAAAAAGATGTCTTGCAGCCATTTCGGCGAGCTCAACATTTCCATGGTTTCGACAGGCTCCAAGCAATGTCCCCCAAGTACCCGCGTTAGGAGAGAATGGCATGCTCTGTATGATTTCAAAAGCCTCATTCAAATGACCAGCACGTCCAAACAGATCTACCATACATGCATAGTGTTCCATCAGAGGTGGGATTCCATATACATCAGTCATGCTCTTGAAGTAATGAATTCCTTCGCCAACTTTACCAGCACGACCACAAGCAGATATTATAGCTAGAAAGGTAACGTGATCAGGCTGAATTTTATTTTTCAGCATCTCATCAAACAGCGCAAGACAATCTTTAAGGAAGCCATGGTTTCCATAAGCGGCAATGATACTATTCCATGAAACATCATTTTTCTCCTCCATTATGTCAAATACATGCTGAGCGAAACTCAAGTTTCCACATTTTGCATACATATCAATGAGTGCACTCTTAGCAGACATATCAGAAAAGAGTGAACTTTTAATCATAAACCCATGGATCTCTTTCCCAAAATGCAGTGCTAGTAGATTGGCACAGGCTGAAAGGGTGGCTGATATGCTCACACAGTCATACTTTGTTCCAGTCCTCCCCATCTGACGGAAGAGATCAATGGCCTCCTCAGGTTTTCCATTTTGGGAACAGCTAGTGATCATTGAGTTCCAACAAACAGAATCCCTTTCAGACAACCTTCCGAAAACACGATGAGAAAGATCCATTCAACCCATTAAGGACATACCCTGAAATCATAGCTGTGCACATGACAATATCAACTTTGTTGCTTTCGATATAAATGTTCCGTGCCATCTCCACACTCCTACACTTCAAGTATACATCAATAAGTGCACTTTTTAAGAACATATCCAAAGGGATTCCATGTCTTAATATATATCCATGAATCTCCTTACCTCTACTTAAACTTCCCAACGCAGTAACAACCGGAAGAAAACTTGAGAAGGTGATTGAATCAGGTTTTACACCAGAAGATATCATCTTGTGAAACAAACACAAAGCGTCTTCCATGAAACCATTCTGTACAATCCCCGAAATCATTCCAGTCCAGGACACTAAATCAGCCTGAGGTATCATATCAAACAATTTGAGACCATCAGACAACCAACCACATCTTGAATACATAGACAGAATTGTGTTTACCACCAGAGAATTTGAGTCAAAACCGCAACTAATGACGAGGCCGTGAAGCTGAGTACCAAAATTCACCATTCTACCCGAGCCACAAACAGAGAAAATAGCAGCAAATGTCACCTCATTTGGCTTCGTTTCGCCTTTCCTCATTTCCTTAAAAATCTCAACAGCTTTATCAAATTCCGCACATTTGACATACCCATTAAGCATCACATTCCACAAAACACAATCTCTCACTGGCATTTTATCAAACAAATTACGAGCGAGATTAATATACATGTTCTCTACATACAATCTAATCAAAGAACTACCAACAAAGAAATTAACTTCAAAACCCAGTAACACAGTTAACTCATGAATCAAGATACCAAATCTCAGATTATTTAAAGCACTACAAGCCTTGACTACAGAAGTGAAAGTAAAATTATCAGGAGAAACCCCACAGCCCAGCATCTTAAAATAAAGCATCAAGGCAAAATGGAAGCTACCCATTTTAACTAATCCTCTAATCATCAAATTCCAACGCTTTATACACCCCATATCCATATGATAAAATAGGTTTTTGGCATCAGTGAAGCTACCACAACGAAGATACATGGCCAAAAGGAGGGGGTTGGCGGTAGTAATTCCATTTAGGGTGAGCTGGGCGTGAACTTGTTTGCCTTGTTGACGGTTTAAAGGGGGAGAAGACTGCAAGAAAGAAGGAAGTTGTAATGCGGGAATGTGAAGGGTGGTGGTATGAAAACATTTGTGAGGGGTGATTATGAGTCGATACAGTTTACAGATTGCAGAGAGATTTTTCATGTGCATTTCTCCGGTAGTAACACTGCATTTGGGTTTCTACAGTGGGCAGTGGCTATGGATTTCAAGTCAAGTTTGCGTGGGGAAATTTGATAATACTGAGAGCGAACTGGAAGGAAACCATGAGTTTGGTTAAATATCGGTCTATAAGGAATAAAAAAAAGGTAAACTACACCAGTGACCACCCAACTATTTGGGGATACCTATTTTGATCACCCAACTAAAAAACTCGTCAATCAGGTACCCCAACTTTGAAACCCTACCTATTTTGACCACTGCTGTTAAAATTTTAACGGAAAAGTTAACAGCAGTTAATAGCAGTGACGTGGCTGTTAATTAAAATCGGTAAAATTACACATTTAATCCCTCTAATTTATTTATTTTTTAATTTAATCCTAATTTTAAATTAATAAATAAAATTAACCATCCAATCGATTCATAACACGTGTCACCACCAGATTGGTGAAAGTTTAGTGGAAGACATAAAATGTAGAGTTTTTAGCATGCAAGGAGATTTGAACTCACAACCTCCAACATAACTAACACCCTATCAACAAGTGAACCACTAGACCGAGTTACTTTTAGTGTTCAAATATATTCACATGTTTTATTAAGTGATAACGTTTCAGTAATTATTCAAACAAAAAATATAAAAATATTTAAACAACGAAATTCAAATATTCAAATAATTAAAATCTAAATATTTTTATTTGAATATTTAGATTTTAATTTATTCGAATAAAAATCATAAATATTTAAATATTTTTTATTCGAATATATGAATAAAAATCATGAATATTCGAATATTTGAATTTAAAAATATTTAGATTTTAATTATTCGAATAAAAAATATAAAAATATTTAAACAACGAAATTCAAATATTCGAATAATTAAAATCTAAATACTTTTATTTGAATATTTAGATTTTAATTTATTCAAATAAAAATCATAAATATTTAAATATTTTTTATTCAAATATATGAATAAAAATCATGAATATTCTAATATTTGAATTTAAAAATATTCAAATAAAAATATTTAGATTTTAATTTTTCGAAAAAAAAATATAAAAATATTTAAACAACGAAATTCAAATATTCGAATAATTAAAATCTAAATATTTTTATTTGAATATTTAGATTTTAATTTATTTGAATAATTAAAATCTAAATATTTAATATTTTTATTTAAATATTAATTGATTTAAACAGTTGACCTTTGTTAAAGTAATTCAAATACTAAGAGATAACCATTTAATACCACGTTTTCGGGTTTTATATTACAAAATTCTATTGGCTTAGTGGTTTAGCCCTTTGCTTGAATAGCAAAGGGTTGAGGGTTCAAATCCCTTTTTAGGCATAATCACTTCATTTTCATTCTTCCATTCTTTCTCACCAACCAGGTGGTGAATCATAAAAATAAATTAATAAATAAAATTAATCACCCAATCGATTTGTGACACGTCACTGTTGTTAACTGATGTTAATTAACAGCCACGTCACTGTTGTTAACTGATGTTAACTTTTCCGTTAAAATTTTAACGGCAGTGGCCAAAATAGGTAGGGTTTCAAAGTTGGGATACCTGATTGACGAGTTCTTTAGTTGGGTGGTCAAAATAGGTGTAAGTTAGAAGTTTAAGAATAACATATATATAATACTTATGGACGGAACTAATACTTAAATTTAAATTTAAAAATTGAGAGATAAAAATTTTATTTAATTAATATCTAATTTTAAAAAAATAAGAATACAATTATATCAAAGAAAATTTAAGAAATTTTACAGTAGAGATCCATTAAAGCGAGTATAAAAATAACATAGTTATATCTATATATAAAAAAAATTCATAGAAATTATATATTTTATTTAGATGATTGGGATTTAAATATTATGTATACATAATATATGTGTCTTGGTGCTAAAAAATTAAACAAATATTACCTTTTAATTATATCAATATTTTAATCGAATTTAAAATTATATATAAAGTTATAGAATAATCTTTGACTTGAAAAATAAGAATAGATTTTTTTTTCTATTAAAATAGTTCAAATAACACTAATAAAGTTAGTTCATATAGTAAGTACATACTTCGAATTTAAAATTTTGTGTATATAAAAAATTTATTAAAAGAATCAATCATAAATTAATTTGAATTAGTCATAACAACCATAAACATAAGTTAATAAAATCGGTGTAATAATAACTTAGCTTAAATAAGAAAACAAACTTTAAACTATTTATTTTTACTTTTAGTCTCCAAAATATTTTAATCAATACAAATGCCTAATATATTATTTTTATCACCTTTTGTACCTAAATTATTTTTGTTGAAAAAATTACATTAACTATGTATTTTTTTAATGCCTCAATTATTTTTTATCAAGATAAATATTTAAATCTTTGTAACGTGTTAATATTTTATTGACTAAAATATTTTTTAACTTAGATAAATTAGACTTAAACCGGAAAAAATAAATTAAACACTTATTTTTTATAATTTTTAAAAAATATTTTTGTTTTATTTTAATTTGATCTTAATTTTAAAAAGATATTTTAATATTTTAACAAATATAATCTATATAATCCCAAATTTCATCTATTCAAATAAAAAATAAGAAATATTTATCAACCGTGATGAAGATATTTGTTTTATTTTTAAATTTATCCTCATTTAAATATTTATATTTTACACTATAATTTCAGATCTCAATTATGTCTGTCAATCAGCCATAAAAAATAAATAAAATAAAACCAAATGACTTATTGGGTTAATTTTTTTCTCTGAATCGTACATGAATTTTACTCGGTCGCATCAACACTAATTTTAACGTTAATTGTGGACTGTCTACAATTCTTTTTTTTTTTGTTGTTTTATTATATATTACTTTTGATTTTTTTTTATTTTTTATGTAAAATATTTTTGTTTTGGTGGTATATTTTTATCTGTTTCTGATATATTTTTTCGTTCATTTAATATATTTTTATTTTTTTTATCCATTTAATTATTATTTGATCACTATTTTTTAAAGTTAATCATATATTTGTTTTTTTTAATTTTTAAATTAGATTTAGATACATACTAAAATCATTATTTTTTATTCGTGATTGAGTTGTAGTATTAATTAATATTTATATTTATAGATATTATTATAGATATTATTATTTATTATAGATTATAAATTAATAGTATTAATCATTAAATTAGATTTTAATACAAATATAAAATAATAATATTATTGTAGATATTAATATTTATATAAATATTTTACATAACATACTTATATTATAATTTTAATAATTTATGTTTATTAATTTTTAATTAATAGTTCATAGTTCAATTTTATTGCACATATTTATATTGTACATATAAGTTATAACATACTTATATAATATTTATAATGATCTTGTTATAAACATTGATACATTTATATTTTAATATTTATAACATACTTATTACTAATATTTATATAAATTATATTACAAATATATATTATATGTTAAAGTATATTATATATTACATATAATACATTAATACATAAAATATAATATATATAAGTATATCATATATTAATGTATATTATATATGTATATTAATATATAAATCTAGTATATATACATATATATAAATAATAAGTATACATATATTAATATATAATATATACATATAAATATTATAATAAATATACATATATTTTATTAAATATTTCAAATAAAAAAATAGTACTTGATTTGATTTTTAAAATAAATTTAAAATTAAAATTTTAAAGTGAAATTTTTTATTTTAGGGGAATGGAAAATTTTTTATTTTAGCGGGGGGAGGGGGAATTGAATTTAGCCGGGTTGGGGGAGGCGGGAGGAAAATTTGGGTGGGGGAAGGAAATTTGGGGAGGGAAATTTGATTTTAGGGTGAGAATTATATTTAAATTTGAGGGAGAGTTAAATTTTTAATTATATAGTATATTAGTATGTATATATTATATTATTATTATATATGTATATATAATATGGTATTTATATAATATGAATTTATATAGCATTAATATAATATTTATAATATATACTATTTATATATGATATATACATATTAAATATATACATTAAAAATTAATATACATAGTACATGTATATCATATATATATGTATATATGTATAAATATAATACATATTATATATATAATAATATAATATGATATATGATATATATACATTAAAAATTAATATACACGTATAATATATGTAATGTATATATGTATTATACATAATACATATACATATAACATACATATATATTAGTATACATATATAATGTACTATATACATATATAATATATATAATGTACTAATACATACTAACATATATGATATATTAACATACATATATAATACATGTACTAAAATTAATATACATATTAACATATATATAATACATATAAGTATTTATATATATATTAATATGTTATATAACATATAAGTATTTATATATATATATATATTAAAAATAAATATACATAATACATGTATATATATAATATATGTTATATATATGTATATATAATATAATACATATTATATATATGTGTATAAATTATAATAATATAATATGATATATATTATATACATCAAAAATTAATATACATGTATGATATATATAATATATATGTATTATGTATAATACATATACATATAACATATATATATTAATATACATATATAATATATTATATACATATATAATGTGCTAATACATATTAACACATGTGACATATTAACATACATATATATAATACATGTACTAAAATTAATATACATGTTAACATGTATGATATATGTATAATATATATTATATATATAATATACATATATATAGTACATATACATATAGATTATAGCATACATGATACATAATTATTATTATAATAATAATAATTATTATTATATATATTATATAATAATATAAGGGGGAAATTTTAAGGGGGAAAGGGAGATTTTGGGTTTTAACGTGGGTGAGGGGAGGAAATTTTTGAATGAGCTGTGTGGGGGTTGGGTTGGGTGGGAATGAAATCATTGATTTTAAGGGATTAAAATTTTATTATTATTATGTATATTATATAGTATGTATATATTATATAATATTTATATATTTTATAATATTTATATAATATGTATTTATATAGTATTGATATAATATTTATAATATATAATATTTATATATGATATATATACATATTAAATATGTATAATAATTAATATGTTAGATATATATATTATATGTATGTACATATATTAATATATTATATAATATATACTATTTATATATATATATGTTATATATATGTATATTATATGTATAATATATATTATATATATACATTAAAAAATAATATACATGTATATATGTTATATATGTATATATATAATATATGTATAAATATAATACATATTATATTATTATAATATATATTATTAATTCATATATAGTATTATTCTATTTCCAAAAATAGTATTAGTCTATTTATAGTATTACTCCATATATAATATATTTTTTACATATAGTATAAATTTCTTATATAATATTTATTTTATATAACTATTATTTCATTTATAGTATAAATTTTATATATTGTCTAATTTTTTTTATTTTTAAAATATATTAAACTATATTATAATTATTTTATGATCTATTAAAGTTAGATTTTTATTACTTTTAATTATTATTAATTTATAATTTTTGTAATTTAGCCCTTATAATTTATAAGTTACTTTATTTGAATTGATTATTACTGATTTTTCTATTTTACTTTAGTGTTTCTAATTTTTAATTTTTGTAATTGAGTCCTTACAAGTTAATGTTGATTTTTTAAAATTTCAAAATTTAATCTTTAACTTTATAGTTTAATATTTATTCTTTTTTTTACGTATTTATACAAAATCAAAATTAATAATTTAAATTATTATGAATATAAAATCAAAATTAATTCGACCTGAAACAAAATCGACTTGAAATAACCTGACCTGAAATGGACCCGACCTGAAATGCAACCGAATTAAAATGGACCTGACTTGAAATGAAACTGTCAATTATCCGATTTGGACCTGAACCGTTTGAACCCGACCTGAAATGGACCCGACCTGAAATAGACCCGCACCCGACCCGATTCGAGTCAAAACATCAAATCAACCTGAAATGGACCCGACCTTAAATAGACCCGTACCCGACCCGATTCGAGTCAAAATATCAAATTAACCTGAAATAACTTGTATCCAATTTTACCCGACCTGAAACTCATCCGAGTAACTGTTTTTACGCACTACGAACACGTAAGAAGATGAGAAAGATTCAAAAGAGCAACGTCAGCTTGATGGTGTCTTCTTGCATGCAGAATTCAAAGGATTCATTATCAGCTTTCATGATATACGGAGACGAAATTAAATGATATTTTCCCCACTCGAATTTTTTTACTTTTATGTTTTATTTTTTTGAATATTTAATTTATTCGTAAATTTATTTATTACTTCAAATATTTATATATTTTTAAATTTTAAATTTTAGTTCCGTCCATGTATATCGCAATTTTCGAAAGGATGAGAAGAAATTATGGGAGATTAATAATATTGTTTCTTTTATGGTACACAACATCAATATAAATTGTTACCTACTTCTCTGATGAGGAAAATATGGTACGTGCACCACATCTCGTCATAGGCATAGCTGACTCATATCATTCAATGCTATTTTGTGAATGGGATTAATATATTAAATAAAATATCATGATAGTATAAAATATTATTAAATTAAATAATAAAAATTAGAATTAGATAAAGGTAATTTTAAATTAAATATTTTTAAGGATTAAATTAAATAATATTTTTAAAATAATTATTTGTTATAATTTAAGAATTGAATTCACGTAGCATGTAGTTCGTGAAAATTTTTCTTGTAACAAATATTGTCACATGAAGAGATCTTCTAATGGTTAACAACAATATGAATATGAAAAATTATTAGATAAATTTAATTTATTATATTATTTATAGATTTATCAAATAATTCTATTTTTTAAAATAAATTTATATATTATTAAATTAATAATTTTTATTAAATGAAATCATTATATAATTATGATCATAAACACGATCACTGAAATTACTTTACGTAGTTATGACGTGTCACATGATTTTCTTTTTTTGGATAAATGTAATTTATTATCCAAGATAAAAGAACAACTCTTATAGTACACTTAGGCATCCATCCCTAAAGAATTTCTCAAGATGTACATATGTTCCTATTTACATCATCAAAATTTATAATTTTATTTCAAGATTGAATACGAACAATCTCTTTTACAGAATCCAGAATACTATCAACAGGCCTAAAAGAATGTTTAAACAATCTTCTATTTCTCTCCTCCCAAATGAAGTACACATAGGCACTCCATGCAACCTTCAAAACATAAACCAACAAGGATTTCCCTTTCAATTTTGCACTCAGCCACTGCACCTCCACATCCCAATCAAACATACCATGCACAGTCCACACAAATCCAACACAGCAGACCATATAGCCCGTGAATAACTACAACCTGCAAAGAGATGATCCCTGGTTTCATGTACACTTTCACATAGCACACAACATTCCTCAATCTGAAGCCCTATTCTCCGAAGCCTATCCTTCGTTGGCAACCGATTAAGCATTCTCATCCAAAGAATAAAAGCATGTTTTGGGACATGAAGGCTAAACCATACCAAATTATGCCACTTAACTCTGTCTCGTGATTCATGAATCGCATTCCATATTGCACCCACGATCCATTTGTTATGCCCCCTCCTCAACAAGCTTTGCAATGTGTCTCTCTGCCGTAGAATTTTCCTTAGATACCAACTATGGCTTTGCTTCAAATCCAAACTCCAGATGTCTTCCTCTTTAATAACATATTTATGCACCCAAGCCACCCACAAAGAGCCCTCACCAGCCAATAATTTCTTCAACAATAGGACTAGACATGCCTGGTTCTAAGTATTTACATCCTTCAGCCCTAGTCCCCCCTCATTCTTGGGACCACAAACATGCTTCCAACTAACTCTTGCACCCTGTCCAGTACTATCCTGACCCCTCCAAAAGAATCGCAAACACAATTGTTCAATCTTTTCAATGACTCCTTTAGGAAGTACTAACTAACTACACTAGTAGTTAGTTAAACTACATAGCACAGCTCGAATCAACTGCATTCTTCCTGCATAACTCAAATTTAATTTTGACCAATGCCCCAGCTTAGCTTTGATCTTCTCAATTAGCACCAGACAGTCTTTTTTACGCAATCTTCTCGTTACTAGAGGAACTCCTAAGTATCGCATAGGGAGAGATCCAATCTTAAACCCAATATCATACCTCATCCTACCCTGCTCCTCTAAAGAGACCCCAACCATAAAGAGTTCGGATTTTGACACATTTAACTTCAACCAGCCATCTCATAAAACTTCTCCAAAACACTTTGTATATCAATTAAAGAATGCAGATTTCCTTTGCAAAATATTAACAGGTCATCAGCAAAACAGAGGTGAGTAAGCTTTACTTGTTTGCACTGAGGATGATACTTAAAAATCCATATTTCAGCTGCTTTATCCAGCAAATTAGATAATGCATTCATCACAATCACAAAGAGATGAGGGGAAAGTGGATCCCCTTGCCTAACTCCCCTTTGCCCCTTGAAAAAACCTACTAAACTCCCATTCAAAGAGATTGAAAATCTACTTCCAGTGAAACAAACTCTAATCCACCCCCGAAATTTCTCAGGCAGCCCCATTGCCTCTAACAAATTCAAGATAAAATCCCAACTAACAGAATCAAACGCCTTCTGCAAGTCCACTTTTAAAGCACACCTAGGGGAAATAGTCTTCCTACCATACCCTTTTACTAATTCTTGAGCTAACAATGTATTATCAACAATACTCTTCCCCCTAATAAAAGCGGACTGATTCACAGTAATTAAATCAGCCAACACACTATTCAGTCTACCTACCAGGATCTTAGTAATGATCTTATAGACAACAGAACAACAAAAAATAAGCCTAAAATCCTTCACCATACATGCATTCGGGATTTTAGGAACTAAGGTGACAACAGTGGCATTAAATCCTGACAACAAATAAGAAGAGAAAAAGAAATATCTCACAGCTTGCACAAAATCACTGCCTACTATCTCCCAAGCCTGCTTAAAGAACCAAGAAGTATATCCATCAGGACCAGGGGCTTTGTCCTTACCTTGAGAAAAAATTGTATCTTTAATTTTCTCAACAGACACTTCTCGAACCAAAAGAGAACAAGATCCTTTAGGTAAAGCCCCTTGCAAGAGCCCTCTCAAAACCTCCACACTACAACCAGACACTACAGCATCCACTGAACCAATTTCTTTTGAGAAAAAACGAATCACTTCAGCAACCATATCCTTAAAAGACTCCAATTTAGTACCCTCATCAGTGTGCAAAAATCGAATGGTGCCTTTGTTCATTTTTTTAGCAATAGCTGAATGATTTAGTCCCCTTATCCCCCTCTTGGAGCCACTGTACCTTGGCTTTCTGTTGAAGAAACCAGGTTTCAGCCCTTTCCAGCTCTAGCAACTCAGCCTGCAATTGCATCTCAACATCAGCATCCCTACCACCATGATCCAAATTAGCAAGTTGCACCACTTCAAGTTGTTTCCTCTTATCCTCCACTCTTCTTGAAATTTCAGCATAATGTATCTGATTTAGAGCTCTTAGAGGGATTTTTAATCTTTTCAGTTTTCCAAACACAATAACCACATTCTGTCATTACCCCCACTGGAATAAGTGGCATGACAGTTCCATCTTCCTACGAACTTAGCAAAACTACTTTGAAAATTTTGCTCCCTTACTCTAGTTTCTAACAAGCAAACAACTTCCACCTTTAATTTTCCCAACCTCTGCATAACCTTCTCTTGCTTTATAGGGTGATTAAACCCCCTCACATTCCAAAAGGCTACTAACATATAGCAAAAGAAGAAGACCCTCCCCCTCTACCACCACTATTCTTTCCCACTTGTTTAACTTTATCACCCTTCTTAACCTTGATTTCCTAAAGCAAATGAGCCACTCCCAAAGATGCAGTACGAAGCTGGCGGACCATGCTCTCCCCCTTATCTCCTACAGCTTTAGATAACAATTCAAACCTGTTTCCGAAGGCACTAAATTTTTCCTTGCCTCCTCCCCCTTTATTTTTTCCCAAGAATGAGAACTCCCATTGGAGGATACATTTATTGAACCATCAGTCACATTTAACTCAAGGGAATTTTCAGCAATGGCCTGACTAACCGTCTCGACTCTTGTCTCTAGATTACATTTTCTAATTGATGGACGAAATTATAATATAATATCTATTTATTAATTTTAATTTTTTAATAATGATATAGTACGATTAAACTATTTAAATCTAAATTACTTAAAAAATAATATTTAGTTTTTCCACTATAATAAATTTTTAAGATTTTTAATTAATTTTTTACTTAACAATTAAATAAGTGTTTAAATAATATATTTTTTAATAAATATCTAAAATTATTTTTTAACTCAAGTAATTATGTAACATTTCATGATGGAATCCTTTTATTATTATTTTTTGTTAATTACCATTAAAAAACTATATTATCCCTTCATTACACGATATTTAACCTATTTATTAATTTAATTTTTTATTAAAAATCTAATTCAATCAGACCAAATTAAAATTCGATCGAGTCGAATCGAATAAAACATACATCTACATATTTGTCCGATGGTAAGAAAACTCTTACCCTAATCCCCCACATTATCCTATAAAACCTTAACTCTTTTCCTCTTTGTTGATGCCCCATCTAAATGATGAAGAAACAGATGGAGAATTTACTTCACCAATCACATTGATTTTCCATTGTTCCCACATTTTCTACGTTGCTCCCTGAATTAGAATAAAAAATCTAATTCATCCTTCATAGTTTATCATTTTTCAATTTCATCCTCTTATATTTTTTATGTTTGAAGATCCAAATCCAATACCAATAAAGACGTACAACCAAAATGATGATTTTAAACTTTATATTCTGACCAGCTTTGTTGCAGTGCTATGTACGTGGAATTTCGTTCAAGCATATTCACAAACAGGTGGAAGCAGCAGCATATTCCATTTAAAGGGATTTAAATTTGAAAAAGAAACAATGTTTTTAGTTTAATAATTTTAATATTTTATTCAAATATAAAGAGATATATATATCATATGTCATTTAATTATAGATTTGATAATAAATATATTATTGTTTTAAATAATAATTTAACTACGTAATTAAAATTGTTTGAAAGGTGATTCTGATTTTAAAATGAAACATGATGATGTATACTAATAATTTAATCTTAAAAATTTATATATTTTCTTAATTTAGTCTAATTTAAAAATTTTAAAAAATTAATAAAGTTTTAAAGTTTTGTTAAAAAATTAATAAAAATATCTTATAAATCAAATAATAAAATTAATAATATCAAATTTTGTTGCATTCAACCTCAAGGAGAGTACAATCTCATCTTATAACCTTAGAAACATCACAAATATAATATTAATAAAAATATATTATTAAATACTATAATATTATTTAAATATATAGTACTATTTATATATTAAATATTTTTTTAATAAGTTTATATCATAGATGATTAACTATTTAATTAAAAAAATATAATAAAAGATTAATATAAACATAATTCATTATCATAAGAATAAAGTTTTTTAAAGGGAAAAAATTATATAATACCTAAGTAATCGAGGAGAAAAAAATATAATTCTAAAAAATATTATCACTGATAATTATTTTTTATAAACCAAACGCACTCTAAAAACCTTATTTAAAAAATAATTAAATTTTCAATTTTTTAGTGATTAAATTTTTAAATTAAAAAATTAATTAATTATATTTTTATATAAAAAATTAAATCAGTTAAATCTAATCATCAAATTTTAATATTTTTTTTCGTATAAATATGACCTTGACATCCATATGAATAGATAATGATAAACAGAATCAATCTTGCAACCTTCCGACGTTCATTTTTTGCTTCAATTCTATGGGCTTATTCCTTTATTCGGCCCAACTTGCGATAAATTCGATCATGGGAGGTTCCACAAATAATGACAGTATTGAATTAGAAACAGAAATTTTAAGAATGTTACAAAACTATCCAATTAAAAGGGACCACCCGTGTAATTTACCCTTTAAAGAACAATAATGACAAAAAAGTAGAACAGAAGCATAACAAAAAGGTAACGTCAAACAAACCCTAGTTAAATCCTCCTTTGTCAGGGTCTAGCTGCTTCTATAGTGCCCTCACTTCACTCCGAACAGCCGCACCATTTCTAAATCGGACTCGGCAAAAAACAACCAACGACGATGAGCTGCTGCAAAAGCTTCACTTCTTCTTCTTCAACGCATCGTTTCTCTTCTTTCTCAAACCCCATCACTCCCAAATCCTTCAACTTTCCTCCTTTTTTCTTCATTTCATCCTCCAATCCCAAGCCCAACAGCAACGCTTTCCATCTCCGTTCATGGACATCGCAACGCCGCTTCTCTCCTACGCCGGCGCAACGCATGTTCGTCCGGGCGAATTCCATCGCTTCCTCGGAAGAAAATGGTCCCAAAGTTGGCAAAAGGATGGATTTGAAGAAGATCATGATTCTGGGAGCTGGTCCCATCGTCATCGGCCAAGCTTGTGAGTTCGATTACTCGGGTACCCAAGCATGCAAAGCGTTGAGGGAAGAAGGATATGATGTTGTTTTGATAAACTCGAACCCGGCTACTATCATGACCGACCCGGATATGGCTGACCGGACTTACATAACTCCTATGACACCGGAATTAGTCGAACAAGTCCTTGAGAAAGAACGACCCGACGCTCTTCTACCAACAATGGGTGGCCAAACCGCCTTGAACCTCGCTGTGGCTTTAGCGGAATCCGGGGTTTTGGAGAAGTACGGCGTGGAGTTAATAGGAGCGAAGCTTGGCACCATCAAAAAAGCCGAGGACCGTGATTTGTTCAAGCAAGCTATGAAAAATATAGGTATAAAGACTCCACCTTCAGGAATAGGGAACACTTTAGATGAATGTTTCCAAATAGCTAATGAAATCGGGGAGTTCCCGTTGATCATTAGGCCTGCGTTTACTTTAGGAGGCACTGGGGGTGGGATAGCTTATAATAAGGAAGAATTTGAGGCTATTTGTAAGTCTGGTTTAGCTGCTAGTTTGACATCCCAGGTTTTAGTTGAGAAATCGTTGCTGGGTTGGAAAGAGTATGAGTTGGAAGTCATGAGGGATTTGGCCGATAATGTTGTGATCATCTGTCCCATTGAGAATATTGATCCAATGGGAGTGCATACTGGGGATTCGATTACTGTGGCACCGGCACAGACCTTGACTGATAAGGAGTACCAGAGGTTGAGAGACTATAGTGTTAAGATTATTAGGGAGATTGGTGTGGAGTGTGGAGGTTCGAATGTGCAATTTGCTGTTAACCCTGTTGATGGTGAAGTTATGGTCATTGAGATGAATCCAAGGGTTTCGAGAAGTTCTGCTTTGGCTTCGAAAGCTACAGGGTTTCCTATTGCGAAAATGGCTGCGAAGTTGTCAATTGGTTATACATTGGATCAGATTCCTAATGATATTACCAAGAAGACTCCAGCAAGTTTTGAGCCTTCTATTGATTATGTGGTGACTAAGGTGAGGAATTTGTTTCTTTGGGTGCTTTGTGGGTTTAAAAGTTAAGGTTGAGAAAAGAGTGTTTTATTTTGCAACAATAAAAACTAAGAGAATTGAGGCTTCTTTATTTAATGCTTAAGATTATTCAATTACAACATGATGATGCATCTCATGGAAGGAACAATAGTCTATAATATTAATCTGTGTGTTTAAATTGCCTTTTTGAGAAGCATAATCTTGTGGCAGGATTATGTTAGTATCCACTATTTTGTTCACTCGCCTGTGATTTTATATTATCAGCTGTTAAGTTCTTTTTATTTTTATGGTCTTTTCATCTACCCAAATGATAATGATGCAGATCCCGCGGTTTGCGTTCGAGAAGTTCCCTGGTTCTCCTCCAATATTGACAACTCAGATGAAATCTGTTGGAGAATCCATGGCCCTAGGCCGCACATTTCAAGAATCCTTTCAGAAGGCAGTTCGATCGCTGGAATGTGGTTACTCTGGATGGGGATGTGCTGATGTCAAAGAACTTGACTGGGATTGGGATCAATTGAAATATAGTCTCAGAGTCCCCAGCCCTGAACGAATCCATGCTGTATATGCTGCAATGAAGAAGGGGATGAAAGTAGATGAAATATATGAGCTGAGTTTCATTGACAAATGGTTTCTCACTCAGTTTAAAGAATTAGTAGATGTGGAGCAGTATCTTTTGTCCCGAAGTTTGTCTGATCTTACAAAGGATGAATTTTATGAAGTCAAAAAGAGAGGATTCAGTGATAAGCAAATAGCCTTTGCCACTAAGTCCTCAGAGGAAGAAGTTCGGAAAAGACGGATATCTTTAGGAGTTATTCCGGCATATAAAAGGGTAGATACCTGTGCTGCAGAGTTTGAGGCCAATACTCCTTATATGTATTCCTCTTATGATTTCGAATGTGAATCAGCTCCGACTGGAAAGAAGAAGGTTTTAATTTTGGGTGGAGGACCGAATCGTATTGGTCAGGGGATTGAGTTTGACTACTGCTGTTGCCATACATCATATGCCCTTCAGGTTTACATTCCCTATTTTCTGTTTATGCTTTCACATATTCAATAATCTGAAGCTGTTTATGGCAGTTTTCTTTGATAAATTTGCTGATTTTTTCTGTACAATCTCTTTTTTTGTGTGATTTTTCCTCTTTGCAGGTTGCTGGATTTGAGACAATCATGATGAATTCAAATCCTGAAACTGTATCCACCGATTACGATACCAGTGATCGTCTTTACTTTGAGCCCCTGACGGTTGAAGATGTACTAAACGTCATTGATTTAGAAAACCCTGATGGCATCATTGTCCAGTTTGGAGGTCAAACACCGCTTAAGCTGGCTCTGCCCATCCAGCATTACTTAGATAAGCATCGGCCTTTATCTGCCAGTGGAGCTGGGCATGTTCGCATATGGGGTACGTCACCAGATTCCATCGATGCAGCTGAGGACAGAGAGAGGTTCAATGCAATCCTTAAGGAGTTAAAGATTGAACAGCCAAAAGGAGGGATTGCCAAGAGTGAAGATGATGCTCTTGCCATTGCAAAAGATATAGGTTATCCGGTAGTCGTCCGACCTTCATATGTATTGGGTGGCCGAGCAATGGAGATTGTATATAATGATGAAAAACTTGTGACATATCTAGAAAATGCTGTTAAGGTGGACCCAGAACGGCCTGTACTGATAGACAGGTACTTATCTGATGCAATCGAGATTGATGTTGATGCACTTGCTGATTCACATGGTAATGTGGTGATTGGAGGTATAATGGAGCACATTGAGCAGGCTGGGGTCCATTCTGGTGACTCTGCCTGCTCGATTCCCACGCAGACTATCTCATCTTCTTGCTTAGACACTATAAGGTCATGGACTACAAAACTGGCTAAGAGGCTAAGTGTCTGTGGGCTCATGAACTGTCAGTATGCGATCACAGCTTCCGGTGATGTTTTCTTACTTGAGGCAAATCCCCGTGCTTCTCGAACCGTACCCTTTGTTTCAAAGGCAATTGGGCACCCACTGGCTAAATATGCTGCTCTTGTTATGTCAGGAAAGTCGCTTAATGATCTAGATTTTACAAAAGAGGTGACTCCAAAACATGTGTCAGTTAAGGAAGCTGTTCTTCCATTTGAGAAGTTCCAAGGCTGTGATGTGTTGCTGGGTCCTGAAATGAAAAGTACTGGTGAGGTGATGGGCATTGATTTTGAGTTTGCAATAGCATTTGCAAAAGCTCAGATTGCTGCTGGGCAGAGGCTACCACTTTCTGGCACGGTTTTCCTCAGCTTAAATGACTTGACAAAGCCCTATCTTGAAAGAATCGCAAGAGCTTTCTTGGGGCTGGGATTCCATATCGTTTCTACATCTGGGACAGCTCGCTTTCTTGAACTAAAAGGTATCCCAGTGGAACGAGTGCTGAAATTGCATGAGGGGCGGCCACATGCTGGTGATATGGTTGCTAATGGACAAATCCAGTTGATGGTTATCACAAGCTCCTTTGATGCTCTTGATCAGATTGATGGTCGGCAGTTGAGGAGAATGGCCCTTGCTTACAAGGTTCCTATAATAACAACCGTTGATGGAGCCTTGGCAAGTGCTGAAGCAATCAAAAGCTTGAAGTCGAGCACCATTAACATGATTGCACTTCAGGACTTCTTCGATACCGAGACGGAAGAAGGGCAGAGCAAGAATTTACTGTCTAGTACATCCTCCATGGATTGAGTAGGCATTTTGTGGTAAGCACATCCCCTTGTTTTTTCTCCTTTACTGTGTTTCAGTCTTTTCTTTGGGATAGAATTTCTTCCAAGTTGCTTTCTTGCTGCCTCGTCTCTTATGTGGTCGTACTCTCCATTTGATAATGACTTTTAAGACTGTAAGGTAGGGAATATTTAATGGCTGCAAAATATAACATATATATAATAAGATGATGCAGTTTTCAGGTGATTGTACCTGTCTAGTATCTTATGCAACTGATTATGAGCTATGAGCCATCTGATTTTGAATGTCATTGGGAACTTGGGATGTACATCTGACGTTTCTATACCAAAATAATTTGACTGATCCACTTGAGTTGATCCAAAATAATTGGCCAGGAGTACCCACTCTCGCCTCCCTCTGGTTTGTGCATCACTTTCTTTAACCCACTCTCGTCATCAATGATGAATAGAAACATAACATGGGCAAACAAAACTCAAGTGGACATAAAAAAATGACTTAACTTAAAAATATTTTAAATTTAAATTATATAATAGAATTTTGAATATTTTAAAATTTTTAAAATCTTTAAGTTAATTATCTCAATTCTATTTTTTAAAAAATATGTGAACATTGTAAGAGGTTTTTAGAAAATCGTTTAAATCAGAATAAATTAATATTATAAATATTTATAATTAATTTTGAATATAAATTGGAACAATTTGATTTAACACAAATTTTATAAAAATAACTTAATTTTTTATTTAAGTTTTATAAAAAAAAGTAAACGATAAATTTAAGTTAGAAAATAAAACTTGATTACTAATTCATTCAAATGATCACTCCTAAACATAATAATTGTTTTAACTAATGTATGTGTGTGAATTTGGCCAACCTATGCCACAAAGTTGGTAGTAAAACAATTTACTTTTCACATAATGATTGGGTCATAATTGATAATTGAGGATTTTGATCCCAAAACATATGAGATTTGGACACTTCCTGATGCATTTTATGGGTTAGGAATTAGGAGCCACAACCTGGCTTGTTAGGCTGACGGTGGTTTGACTGGACCCATAATTCATGACCATTAGGTTTGATGTCTGAACCATGGCTCGGCTGTCCTAGCACTAGTGAGTAGTGGTCAACATAAAAGCAACTTTAGATGGCTCAACGAAGCACAAGTTTCATTTTATGACTCAAACTGGTTGATGAAGGCTATGCTCGAATATTTACAGATTCCAACATTAAATATACAACAACTTCAGCATAATCCTAACAAATTTATGTTGAAAAGGAACATTCAGAAAAATTCCTCCATGTTATTTGTGATATTTTAGGACTTTAGTCAAGTTCCAGAACTATTTTACCAAGGATTACTTTCTTGTCTTTAGCTTCATGAGCCTCTCTTACTTGAGTTATCGGAAATGTTTTCTCGACTGGGATATTCAGCTTCCCGGCTTCTGACAATCTGCGTATCTCATGCAAACCTTCAGAGTCTGCTCTCATGTATATCCATGAATATTCTGCAAAATCAAAAGACTCAGCAGCAGATCATTAATGTCGTGGGATATGGATTCATACTTTGCAAATGCAGTTTTCAGAAGCCGAACTATTAAGCATACAAGATCAAAATATTGAAGAAGAAAATCCCGGGATAACGGTTTTTCATCAGTATTCACTGTTATTAAAATGGTGAAATTCATGGAAGATGTATGAGACAACACACATTCAAATGTCTTTTGCGGACTGTAGAGTGATGTTTCTGTTATGGGGGGACAGACACGATACATTGACAAAATCAACAAAATGGGTTATTAGCGAGATGGCAACAGACAATTTTCAGGCATGCTAATAGATTTTAACTCGATGAACATTTTTCTTCTTTTTAAAATAATGTTTATCGAGAGTAAGAAGATAAATCCACTGTGTACCTATTCCGTGAGAAGATTTGTATTGAATCCTTTTCTTGAATAACACAGCTGTAGCCACAGGAAGCCCGACCGGTAGTCCATACCTGTCACTCAGCGCTGCTGCCTCTCCCTAAAATGATGTAGTAAAGAATAACTAAACATTTGATAATTACATTGCAGAAATCATAAAACTCCCTATGGAAGTTCCCTGATAGCATAGACGGTATAAGCTCTTCAAGGGTGTGCGCCAGGCTAGGATAAATGGTTAGGCAATGTTCAAGGATTCGAAGAGCCGTAACTCTCGCTATACACCCATAAATTGAACAAGAAAGCGATTTGAAGAAAAGAGTACCCTTCTAAGAGCAACTAGTATTACCTTGTTCCACCTCTTACCTGAAGTGTCATATAGTGCCCGCCTCTATTCAAGAGATTGGTGCCTATTCTTTCTGTCTCGGGCACACCAATGGTGTCCAAAACAGCATCAAATTTTCCCTTGATTACAGATTCAATGTCCTGAAAACAAGCATCTCATTAAACTGGAATCAGTAATCATATAAGGCAGACTCAATTATTAAGCATTCCAAGCAGCTATCAATGACAAAATAAAATTTAAATTATCACTTCACCACCTCAGAAGTATAATCAACAGCCTGCTCGGCACCTGCTGCCCTTAGCCGATCTATACTTTGGTTTCCACAAGTAGTTGTAACATGGCACCCTGCAGCAACCGCAATCTGAATGGCAGAAAAACCCACTGCTCCTCCACCACCTATTACTAACAGCCTTTGCCTGTTGAATGAGAATACGGTCATGGGAGGAAAAATTGCAACATTTTCCCAGAAAAATTTAGTCTAAAATTCAGTTGGCACCCTCTACCAAAAATGACATTTACGCCTGTATAGAGATTCATCTATTGGACAAAAATCAAAAGACCAACAACAACAAAACAAAGGTTAAAGGCTAAATATAATGAGCATCAGAAAAATTATAAGAAAATCGGGATGGATTATAAGTTATGATCCAGAAGAATAATGTTTGCGGAACTATAAATTTTAGATTGTTATTCACCATTATAGTAAAAACCCTTCTGAACCCTCTGACCTTCAATGACAAGAACTATGTACCTCAAAAATGATCCTACATTTCCATCAACATGCACAAAAAATTTTATAGATGGTAAGATACTGTTAACGAAACCAAAATATTTGACTACAATTTGTGAAGATTTGGGAAATACATGAAAAACATTTCTGAGAAGGATGAGCATTCTAGAGAAAGAAACGTACCCTTCGGTTATCCTAGCAGTACTTATTAAGGCACGCCACGCTGTCAACGCAGCAAAGGGGATGACACTTGCTTCCTACAACACCCAAAAATAATTCTCAAACTCATGTTATGTCGCTCGAGTATTAGAAAGTATAAGGATGAAAACAAACAAAATTGTATGACTCGTGAAATCAGACATAGTAAAATGTTTGTCAAAACAGTAAAAAACAGATAGCAGAGAATGTATGAGCAGAGTATATTATCATCCACCAAGAGCTAGCCGGAATGAAAAGCAGAGTATATTATCATCCACAGAAAGAAAATGATTTAATAGGTTACCACATGAGTAACTGAAGCTGGTTTCGGAGACAGCTCATCCTCAGAAAGAATTGCATAGTCTGCATATGTACCCCTCACAGAAGTTGGATGCAGAGCACCAAACACTTCCTGTCCAACAGTCAGTGACTTCACTGAGGCACCAACAGCTGCAACTTCACCACTAACATCACGTCCCAAAATGAGAGGCAGAAGCGGCTCAAATATGGAACGGCCATAGCCCGATCGCATCTACGGAAACAGAAATTCCGAAAATTAAAGCAACATAATCTTAGGTGAACGACTTGAAATGTAATTTTGGGTCATTTCGTTTATATGTATATTTCAATCTTTTGAAATTAGTCCACCAAATTTATACAGTTTCAACATCCTACAACTCAAACATGCATTAAGAAATTACATGAGAAAATCGCTTTAAATAAAATTTATAAATTAAACAATGAATTCAATTAAAATTCTCCTTCATCATGCATCAAGGAGATTGACTCGTATAGCTACTAAATCAATGAAAATAAAACTAAACAAGGAACCCATTTCCGTCTCATTTCATTTTCTCTCGCTTTCCTATGCACCAAACAATCCAATCCAATGAACAATTAAAAAAATACGATTACATTAAACAAGAAAAGATCAACCCACTTACTCTGGTATCAAGGGGATTGATAGAAACAGCACGGGCTCGAACGAGAACTTCATTGGGCTTAAGATCAGGAACAGGCACATCGGGTCGGAGCTCCAACACCTCAGGTCCACCGAACCGAGGGAGCAACACCGCCCTGCAACTGCTGACGTAGCAACGAATCGAACCCAGTTTCATTGATAACTCCGAAATGGGTCTGGGTTTTAGGCTTTGAAGTTTGAAACCAGCCATTCTTTTGTGCTCAAATTTTCTGGTTTTTCAGCTGCTTTCTTCTGTTAAATGGAAGGAGAGACGTGGAAGTGTTTTGTTCACGCAGAGAAAGTAGTTGCTAGTAAAAGGCACAAGGGGGCGTGGAAGAAGGAGATGAATGAACATTCGCATAAACAATTTTCAATTTCCTATTTATTAACATAAATAAAATAAATCAAGACCTAGGAATTGCAAATTGAAAAAATATATATATATAAATAAGATAATATTAAATTAATACACATTTTAATAAGTTAACATCAACATTATTTGCCAAATATGTTTTATGTTCAAAACAAAGGCAATAACCAAAATGTCAGTCGACCCTAATTACTACTGTTTCAAGGACCAAATTAAAACTTTCATTAACCAGTGGTAATTACATGATAATTTAGGGATAAAATAGGGGTAGATGGCAAAAAACCTGTCGAATAATAAATTATTATATCCGAATTCGTCTTAAAATATCATATATTTCTCTCGTTTCATCCATAAACGTAACAATAAAAATTTGATTCTAATCCGGTCCAAATATTATATGTATAAGTTAAGTTAGAATATATCACCAGGTTAGAAAATATCAAAAATACCTAATTGGGTTGAGTTAACTCGAGTCGGGTGTTTTTGTCATCCATTGCAGTAAAATCAGTCTCTGAACCTACTCTTTTCCTTCCTGCATGTTTTGAGGAGGGCCACCGGAAACAACCGTAGTGGTGATCAATACATCATTTTTAGATTCAGGATTAGGCGATTAGCCCATTCTGCAGCTATGGAGGAAACATTAGCATGGGAAACTACTACTGGAGCTGTCTTCGATACATCAGGATTCTGTTGCTTCTGCTTTACATCGGTTGCTCATGTGGCGTCTGTTGAAAGATCCGTGCTAGTTTATTGCTGATCTATGTTAGTTGAGGCATGCAGTCGCTGCAGCCTGTAATCGGTTTCGTGCCGACGGCAAACCTTCCTCAGAGGTATAATCTCAAGGATGGACGCCTTAAATTTTTGGAATCCTTTTTCTTGGATGCCACTGAAAATTTATGTAATAGAATTCTCCTTAATCCATCATCAAAATCTAACCTAATGGTTGTTCATAAACAGTTTAAGGAATCACTACAACTAAACCCTATGACAGACAGAACTTCATAAGCTCAGGTTTCTCATCATGCTGTGATTACAAAGACATTACACCTTAAAACTCATAAGAATCTGTCCTCTGAAATGGCTCTCTTCCGAATCTATTGTCATCAGGAACATTACCTACTTCAAAATTTCATTGAACTCCCACATTAGATTCTCCAATTGTATACTATTTACTATTTACTATTTACTATTTAGCAGTTTTGGTGATACTGTCGGGAATACTCAAACCCTTTGCCGGGGCTAATCCCCTCCTCCATGCAAATTGAGTGTGAGCATGCATGCATGAAAAAAAATGCTAGGGGCAGTCGCACACTTGTAATAATTACAAATTTATTATATATATAAAATACTTACGATACGATAAAAATCTTAATTTTAGTATCGATTTTTATGTATATACGAAAATATTTATAAAATGGGGAAGCACACATTTCTATTTTTATATATACTGAATTTTTTATGTTTTGTAAATATTTATATATAATAAATTTTTAAAAGGTTACGAGACAAAAATTCAAAACAAGTAAAGACCAAAATATGACAATAGTGGGTGAATAGTATTGATTCTCAAATAATGTATAAAAAGGGGATAGAGTTTTGTATAAAAACCATTCACTATCGGTGTAAGAGGCACGATAAAAAATTTTCAGAATTCAATATTAAAGATTTTACTATTTTTATAAATATTTCTGTATAGCCTCATTTTAGATGTCTCACATTAGATTTTCCCTAAGAAACTTAAAAGAAGGTTTAAAAGAATATCGGTGAAATTCTGATATTAGTTTACGAGAAAAAGACAAAAATTATTGTTTTGAAATTTTTTAATCTCTAAAGTATGATAGAACTCGAATTATTTTTTAAAATATTATAATTTTTACGATAATTTTAAAAATGACATCAAGTGATTTTGACTTTGAATAATAATTTGAGTAATTTAAGTAAATAAAATGAAAATGAAGCTAATAAACACTAATTTTAGTGTAAAATATTATTCTAAATCGACTTCTCTTGACTTTAATTTTAATTTTCTTAATCAAAAAATTATTTGTTATTCAAAAATAGTACCAAAAGACACAAATTTCATCACATTAAAAATATGATAATTTTTATCTCTATATTTTACATAAAATATTAATTTAAATCTTTTAATAACATTATATTGAATTAATATCTCTAATTTTAATTTAATTGGTTATTAATTGTTCCATAATTACAATATTTTTATTTTTCTAACAAGACAATGGTTAATTTATTATCCTATAAAATATCTAGATATCATTAAATAAAATATCACTTTTCACGAGAAATTATTCTATGGACCGGTTCTACCACGTCATCTATGGTCCTTAAGAACAAAAAACAAATCCACGTTATCATTTTTTACACATCATCTGCACACTCATAATTTTAATTTCTAAATCATCTCTCTAAATAAAATATATTAAAATTTAAAAAATGATGATGTGGATTTGTTTTTTAATTAGGTTTAGGGTTTAGGTTTAGGGTTAGGGATTAGGGATTAGGGTTTAGAATAAAAACAAATCCACGTCATCATTTTTTTTAATTTTAATATATTTTATTTAGAGAGATGATTTGAAAATTAAAATTATAAATGTGCAGATGATGTATAAAAAATGATAACGTAGATTTATTTTTTATTCTTAAAAACCATGGATAATGTGACGGAACCGGTCCATAGAATAATTTCTCTTTTTTCACCGAATTAATATCTATTTTCCACCTCAATTAAACTGTTTGATTTTACCTTATACGCATTTTTCTTAATAATAATAGTATTTGAAAAACCTTTAAAGCTCTTAAGATTATAAAAAAATATTAAATTCTAATAAAATATAATTAATAATTATTATTAATTCTCACAATATAAAGTATTTACATTCTAAAAAGATTTTCTTTTAATGTAAATAAATCTATCATTATTAATTGATTTAGTAAAATAAAATATTAATTTTTAAATAAAATTAAATATTAAGTTTATAAAAAATATCTTAAATTAGAAATCTGTTTTATAATAGATTTTTACGGTGTGGAATATAGATTAATCGAGTAAAAAAAACGTGATTAAAAAAGTTAATTATTTCATGGACTTTTACTTTGGCAGATAAAAATAACCAAACAAACTCTGTTTATAAAAGTAGAAATCTGTCTTCGTCTCTTTATCTCTTTATTTTTGTTCTAAATTAATATAAAGTTTTTCAGTTCTCTCGATCGCCCGTTCTTTGTTTCCCCTAATTTTGCTTCAATTCGGTTAGTATCTCTGTTTTTTTTTAAAAAAAAATTTCGACAGATTTGTTTATTTGTACGGAAATCATTGAATTCTTAGGGTTCCACATTGTCTAAATTTTGTTTGAAGCGGTTTTGATTAACGAAAACGCTTACAGTTTTCTATGATGCTTTGATATAAATTCTAGGTTGCTTTGATATAAGCAGGTGGTTCTCTGTTGATGATTATAAGGTACGATAAAGTCTAAACTCGTTTCTTCCTTTGTTTTTCTTTTATGTTTTGAATTTGCATGACGTTTGATGAATCTGGGTTGATAATTGTTTTCTGAGTATTGGGTATTCAACAATTTGACAAGTTTTTGGAAATTGATTTAAGCTTTTTTTTTTTTTTTGAAAAATTTTATTTCGTTAATTAATTTTTTTGTTTGGTTTCTTAGAAGTACTAATCAGAGGAGAAGTTTGCCAGGATGATTTGTTGGATTCTCATTAGGATTGGAGATCATTGTGAACAAAATATATGAGACTACTTTTGTTTCTTTTAGAAAATTTTATCAATAATTAGGATTCTTTTAATGAACAACCTCAATATGTTTTTACAGGAGAATAAAATACCCCCCACCCCACCCTCCCACCCACACACTTCATATAGACAATTGTTTTGATTGAAATTTTTTGATGATTGGTTAATATTTTGAGCCTATTTGATGACTATTTTTTTACTTTGTCGTTCGGGGAAATTTTAAGGTGATATCATGGTGATGAGTTATTTGTTCTTTCTTGTTTATGTTTTGTTGATGATTTGATGAAAGAGATTTATGATTAGTATGGGTGGGTAAATCACATTTAGAACTTTGGGAGCTGGGTAAATGTCCAAAAACACTTGTTTTAAGATAATGCTTGTTTCCATGGAATTTAATATTTTTGAATCTCTTATCATTGGTGGGAAAATAGTTTTTACTTGCTTTTGTCAATCTTTTTCTAGATCATGTTAAAATGATGGACTACATAGTAGCTAAAAGTGGATTTGTTAATATTCTTTATATGTTTTGTTATTGTTCATTGGCTGAATAGAATGTTTTATGTTCTTGCCTTCTTGGTTAAGTAGGAGCATATATTACAAATCCCACATAAATACCAAATATATATAGATGAGAAGGCTTTATTTGCAAGTAATGCTTTGCATTCATGTGTTGCATTTCAGCTCTCAAGTTGGACAATGGAAATCCTTATATCATTTTCAGGTTTAGGATGAATATGGGATAAAGTTTTATTTTCTCATGTTTCTTTTTATAGGTTTACTGGTATTTTCATTTTACGTTCTGTTTTTATCTGTTTAGAAACAGAAAAGTTCATGTTGGACCAATATCTTTTCTTTGTATATTAGTTGAATAATTATATGGTTTATCATTTGGAACCAAGCTTTTTTCTCTTGATTCTTTATCATTCTGAAGCTGCAACAATTTGCAACAGCTTATTGGAACATCATGGGCCAAAGAAATATGTTATGCTCTATTGATTTAGAAATGGATCAACAAGGTCAGGGATATCTGCATCCTGAACCCTGCATCTTTTTGAGTGGCGTTACGAACTACCCATCAACTGATATTCAGATGGCCATGACTGCTCCAGGAAACACAACTAACCTTGAGAGGCATCCTTTATCCGAGCATTATGACAACGGCATGTTCTATGGGCTCCCCCAGTACCCTGGTGTTCAGCATCAGCATCATTCCCCGAATCCTGATCTTGGTATTGGAAGTGCATCCAACTATTATGTTCCTTATGTGACTACTCCTTCATCCAGTATACCCATAAATCATGGAATCACAGACCAGATGCCTTCTTCCAGCAACTATGGTCCCATTGGAGTGTCTGCAGATGAATATGCAAGAAATTGCCACTTCATGGATAATGTTAGAGGCTTGTATAAGAGAAAGAATTCTGAAGGAATACCTGGAAATTTTCAGCATTTTAATTCCACATCAAGCTCCAGTTCATCCATTACACCATTAAACACTAGGAATTCTGATGGGGTTGGAACGGTGGATGCTGCATCCTATGTTCACTATAGGGGAAATGTACCTCCACAAATTAGAGAAGCTGCATCTCAAAGGAGTGTGAGGAACAGATTAGGGGGAACTGCAGTGGATCCTGTTTTGATGCAAAATGGCAACCATTATTTTCAGGGAAATTACTTGGGTCAGCCTTTTCAGCCAACTATAACAGATGGAGGTGCCTCAGCTTGGGCTCAGGCTCCTAGTGTTCCTTATATGCACGGTGCTTTCTCTATCTAAATATATATGCCTTCTTACTTAAAGCAGTGTTGATGTAAATTAGGTCCTGTAGGAATATGTTTTCACCTTATAACTGATTACCTTGATCTTGTTTTTTTACAGGTAGCAATGTTGGTGGACCTATGGAGACTAGGCACAGAAGTTCCATAAACTTCTCACATTCTCCCCTTGACCTTCAGAACCCGAACTTCCATCATCCTGCACCACTTATTGAAGGAGTGAGAGGCCGCAGCATTAATGTCCACCCACAAGTAGCAGCAGTTCCGTATTGCTTTCCAGGGAATTATGCGTCACAGAGCACCATGAATCCCTCTCAGGATGGTTTGGAGGTGGGGAGTAGACATTTCAGACCAGTTCCACCTACTGGCTTCAGGATATATCATCCTCGCCGGGAAAGTGGTGCTTTACCTGAGACATCTCTGAGACACTGTAATCTCCCTCACTTGAGAGTTCTCCCACCTGATGTAAGTACAGTTTTTCATTTCTGCAATGTTATCTCTGTTCATTTTCCGTTCTTTTTCTTTCTAAAACTAAGAGAACTGAACTCATATATGGATGACACTTTTTTTGTTATTTTTCATTATATGCACACATCTATGCTGATATCTTTTATTTGACTTGCTGCAGGGAGTTGCTGTACTCGAGTTCCCGGAATTTTATGAAGAAGTAGGGAATCTTATTGATCATCACAGAGATATGCGCTTGGATATAGAGGACATGTCTTACGAGGTAAGATGAAGCCCATTAAATCTCGTTTTGTCTTGCATGTTATGGCTTTATTTTTACTGATCATTTCCTCAAACTTCTAAATGACCACAGGAGTTGCTCGCTCTGGGAGAGCGGATTGGCAATGTTAACACTGGTTTATCAGATAAAAACATAAGGCGTAAATTGAAAACAAGACGCTATTCGACATGTGCAACACATATTAACCTTGAAGAAGTGGCAAGTGTTGACCAGGAACATGAATTTTGTACAATTTGCCAGGTAATTAAAAGATTTGAACAACATTTCTTCTTCTTTGCTCTAGTTTGCGGTACAGTTTTTTCATATTGGCATCGCCATACACTCCTAACATACGCCATTTCCTTTCTTGTAATATTGCAGGAGGATTATAAGAACCAAGAGAAAATCGGAACTCTTGATTGTGGACACGAGTATCATGCCAGTTGCTTAAGAAAGTGGCTGCTCGTGAAGAACGTATGCCCCATATGCAAATCAGAGGCATTAGCCACATAATCCCAGGATGTACAAAGCATGGGGTGACTTTATCTATCCAACAAAAAGTAATAAACTACATAAAAAGATCGATGGTCTGTTTACTATAAAATCGATATTTGTCGGGTATTTTGTACATGAACTTGCGGATATCTAACAGACGCTCGTTTATTTGTTGTCTCTGTAATTATCAACAATTGTACAGACTTCCATGATGCTGTCTCTCATGCAATCATATCAACTTTTAGTTATAATTGTCCATTACCTTTTTTACCCGAGTACTGTGTTTCTTAATTTATGAACATGCACGAGCAGTGGATTGTACATTGAAGAACATAACACCTTAAAACTGGTGTTGGATTTTATTATCTTATTTTGCAACTCAACACTATTTTTTGACAAGATCTTGCAGAGATTGGATGAAATTGTTGATATATTCTTCTTGAAGGTCTGTGTTGGAAAGTGTTTGCTTAAGCTTGGCACGGTTTGCCCTCAACATATTAGCTGTTACATTGTCCTTGTCCATCACCAACTTGATGGCTTCACTCAATGACTCCTTTGATACCTGCTTGTTCTTACCTCTTTCGACTTCAACACCAACCTTGTGTTCATTCACCATCAGCCTCGTGTTCAGAATTTGATCCAAATTCTCAGGAATCAACACGATCTGGCATTCGGTAAGCAAAAACTCCCACATTGTTCCATATCCACAGTGGTTCACGAAACACCCAATGTTTGGGTGGTGCAACAGCAGCTCCTGTGGAACCCAACCACCGTAAACCAACCCTCTTCCTTTAACCCTCTCTTGGAACCCCTCAGGCAGTGCTTCTTCAACAGTGGAGCATCCTGGGGGTGGCTTTAAAGCTAGCAAAAATGGTAGCCCACATGACTCGAACCCCAGAACCAACTCCTGAAACTCATCTTTCTGCAACTCACTCTGGCTTCCGAATGAGCAAAACACCACAGAGCCAGGCTCGAACTGGCTTAGCCAACTAACCCATTTTCCCTCGAGTTGTTGGGTGTTTGTTTCAGGCAAGCAAGGCCCTGACAGCAAAACAGGCTTCCCAAATACTTTAGCACCGAGGTCAAGAAATGGTCCCTCGGTTTCACGGCAAGTCCTGAAGGCAATGACATCACTTTCTTCCCTACTCTTTCTTATCCGATGTTGAAACGACAGTCCACTCCCAAAATCGTCAGCCATAGACAACACCAAAGGAACCTCCTCAGCTTTGAGTTTCACAGTGGAAGAAGGGTAACCAGGAGGCATTTCCATCACCTCTTCTACATTCGTTTCCTTGGTTACTTCCTTGGTATTTAGCCACTGTGCCATCGAGGAAACCACCACATAGAATACGGGACTGATCCCGAGAAGGCGAGCCAAGTGAGGGATCCAAAACCAGAAATCATAAAAAATCATATCTGGTTTTAGAAGCTTGAGGATATCTTCAACATCATCTCTGGTTTGGTCAACAGCAAAGGCAAGGTACTTTTGTTGGTTCATAGGAACAACAGACGTGGTTTCAGCACCTGGAGGGAGGCCATCGACTTGAGGAATAACGAGAGGAATGAATTGAATCAAGTCGGGGTATTGGTTCATGTTTTCAAGCTTTGATTGCACCCCTTTAGGCAAAAGAAATGAAATCTTATGGCCTTTCTGAGCCAGCTTGTTTGAGAGATGCAGAAAGGGGATGAAATGACCATAGGCAACCCATGGAAACATGACAATGTGAAGCTTTGAGCTGTCGGGTTTGTTCATCTTTTTTTGCTGTGGTCTGAGAGACTAAACACTGACCTAATTTATAAACCCTGTAAGTCCACAGTCGCCTAACAAACGCCAGCTTTAGTGAGCAAACAAATTAATTTGCATATATTTTTCAAGCATTATCTTGAAGAGGAACAAGCATGTCCAACACTTGTTTTGTTATCAAAGCCACGTGTTTGTTTGTGTCCATAGCATATCCAACCAATCTGAAAATTGATGTGTGCTAGTAATGTCAGCACCTTGTTTGTTCCTTTAAGCTTTGATTTTCTCACTTAAACGACCAAAATAAATTATACTGATAGTCTAAAAGCTCTTAGGGTCACTGAATCTGACAGTGGAAGAAGAGTAGCCAGGAGGCTGAGGCAATTCAATCGCTTCTTCTACAGTAGTCTCCATGGTTAGTTTCTTAGGGTTTAACCACATCCCGATCGTCACCGAGGAAGCCACTGCATAGAATATGGAACTGATCCTGAGTTGGCGAGTCAAGTGAGGGACCCAAAACCATAAACCATTAAAAACAATACTGAATTGAATCAGGTTGGGATATTGCTTCATTTTTTCAAGTTTTGGCTGAGCTCCTTTATGCAAAAGGAATGAAACCTTATGGCCTTTCTGCGCCAGGTCCAGCTTGTTTGATAGATGAAGGAAGGGGATGAAGTGACCATAGGCGACCCATGGAAACATGGCGATGTGAAGCTTTGTGCCGTCGGATTCGGTCATCTTTTTTTCTGTCACAAAGTCTATGAACATCTGAGATTTTCACATGTCTGCTGAGTGTCACCCTCGTCCTCTTGTGTGCATGGCGGACATAGTAAACTGAAAGGCTGATTTCGTTGGGTTAAAACTGTGACGGTCCTAGTAGGTTAAGGTAGGGACAACAAACAAAATTCCTTTGCCTTTTTTTACCTCCTTTCATGCATCTTTATATTTTTTTAGAAAATTGAATTTTAAACCTTAAACTCTTATTTTATATATTTTAAACCCTAAAAATATACCCTACCCCTAATTCCTTAAACCCTAACCAAAACCCCTAACCTAAAATCTTAAACCCTAAACCCTCTAATTTGAAGTGAGAGCATAAATGAGAGTATGAGAAAAGGGTAGGCGATTTGAGTTTAGGGATAACACATTGCATAATATCTGCACAAACGGTTATGAAATAAAAGGGACGGCACTCGTTGACATATGATCTTTATTAATGGTTTTATTTTAAATTAATAGATTTAAAGTTAAAAATTACGAATAAAATTTAAAAAATTAAAATAAAATATATTTGTTAGGACGTAGGTTTTAAAATTTAACTTTTGAAAATTTTTAATAAGGAATATAGAAGAAAATACGATTAGAGAGAAAAAAAATTCTACCTGGCATATAAGGGATTGTTTAGTTATATAAATCTAATTTTAATGTTTGAATTAGGCCAAATTTAATCTATTTTATAATTCTACGACGGGCGTCGAACACCGCTGAACACCGTTAATGATGAACACTGTTGAATACTATTAAACTAATTAATAAAGATTAAAAACTTTAAGGACTCAACATATAATTAATAATTATTTAAAATAAAATTTTAATTAAACTATTTTTTATTGGGATAAATATAAGGATGGTCACTCAATTGTCATATTTTTTTTGTTTTGGTCACTCAATTATTTTTTTGATCAAAATTATCACTAATATTTTATTTTATTATTGTTTTGGTCATCAAACATTAAATGTTTAATAAGATTGTACCATGATATAGTTTAATAATAACTTTAATCCCTAAAATTATGATATTATATTAATTTAATCTTATTAAAAAAAATCATCAAATAAGTTCTTATATTTTTATATAAACCCGCATAATAATACAAACAATACTCATCAAATCTTGTTTTGATTTTTTTACTATTCAATCGTTGTAACTAACATAATTTAATTAAAATATTTAATAAATTTAAAATTATGTTCGAAAATGTATTTTTTAAAAACTGATTTTTAATAGAAAAATAGTTATGAGTTGAACTTTGATTAAAATTAAGAAGAAACTGATATTCGATTATTGTTTTATAAGTTTAGTATTAAAAAACAATAATTTTGTGTATAATAAATTTGATTAGAATTAGAATAAACGTTTAAAAAATCTTTGAATTGCAATAATAATTTTTCAATTGACATTGCTTTATTTTAATATTTATATGTTAAATGTTAAAATATTTGTACAAATTTGACTCAAAAAATAATATATACGAGTAACTTAAAGAATCGAAAAAGTTAAATTAGATTTAAAAAACAAATCATAAAATTAAAATGATGTTTTATAATTTAAAACTTAATAAGTTGCCCAAAGACAAAAAATAAAAATAAAAAGTGAGTTGGTTAATTAATTTTAAGAGTAGTGTTGAAAAGAAAAAAAAAAAAAGTGGATGAAAAATTTAGGGTTTAATCCAAATATTTGATAATTTATTTTCTATTAGGATTAAATTGATATAGTATAATAATTTTAGAAACTAAAATTATTATTAAATTATGTCATTTTATAATTTTCGTTAAATATATAATGGAAGATGATCAAAATGAGAATAAAATAAAATGTTAGTGACGGTTATCACTAAAAATTTTGTTGGATGACCAACACAAAAAAATAATGATAGTTGAATGATTAACTGTGTAATTCTTCCTATAAAAAATAATTTAATTAAAATTTTGTTTTAAATAATTACTAATTATATATTGAGTCTTTTAAATTTTTAATTTTTATTGATTAGTTTAATAGTGTTCAACAATGTTTTGCGCTAGTGGTGTTCAGCGGTGTTCGACGTACGTGGTAGACTCATCCCTTATTTAATGTTAAAATAAGTGTCTAAATTATCATATTTATATTTTTAAGTGTTTAAATTATTTTTATTTATTCTATGTATTAAATTATTATGTTTGTTCTTTTTAAGTGTTTAAGTTATCATTTTTATCAAAGTAGATGTTCAAGCTATCTTTTGGTCAAAATAGATACTTTAATTTGACCTTAAAAGAGATACTTTGACTTCAAATAAGAAAAAAAATAATTTAGATATTAAAAAAATCAAAAATTAATAATTTAAACACTTATTTTAATATTAAACCTTTTATTTATAACGCATTTTATATCATATAAGAATTTAATTTCTAATGCATAATTCTATAATACAAACATTAAAATGCTTAAGTTGTTCAGTATATTGTATAATAAAAAATAAATAAATTTAATGAAAGGAAAATTATATAAAATATTATATATTAAAATAAATAATATTTTTAAAAATAGTAATATAATAAATTTGGATTAATCATTTACAAATATAGATAGATTTGTACTCTAGCAACTTTGGGTAAGGTAAAGTTTATTATTTAGGAAATGATAGTGAAAATATTGATAGATAAGTTACTCTACAGATACGTACATGAGATTTTCACCTTATACGGTTCTTTGTTAAATTCTTTCGAAGTTATTGAGTGTTTTTCGTTTGAAAATCTTCACCCTTCTTCAACTCTATCAGATCTTAAAATAAGAACAAGATATCTTTCTCGATCAATCCCTTTATCCCTCGTTCTTTAAAAATATAATTAATTTATTTTAGTTTCATTGGAAATTAAAATAAAGCATCAATGATATGAATCCATTAAAACTATATTCCTTTTCAATGAAACAACAAATATATTAAATTGAGTTTTAGTGAAGTCATGTTCGATTCGAATCCCTCAACTTTTTATAAAACTGATCTCATAAGAAAACAGATAAATTCTATTAAGTCTTATAAAATACAACATCAGAACTATGAAATGAAACATAAGGAACTAAGATACCCTACAGAACCATGAAAAAGGAAATGTAGGTAAAGCTCCAAATCATATAACCATTAATCAGAACAGCAACCAAGTTTCTTCATGGCTGAAACATCATCTTTGGCTCCGACGTTGACGGTTTGTCCCTTGGGAACAGCTGTAGGATCATCCCCTACTTCAAGTGATTTTCGACTCATGACATGGTAGATTTGAGTCAGCACCTCGGTGAATGCATTCTCTACGTTTAGTGACTCCAGGGCAGACGTCTCCATAAAGTAGGTATTTTCTTTCTCAGCAAAGGCTTTGGCGTCCTCTGTGGAGACCGCACGCAGGTGTCGTAGGTCTGCCTTGTTACCGACAAGCATTATCACGATACTGGAGTCTGTGTGATTTCGTAGTTCCTTCAACCATCTCTCAACATTCTCAAATGTGATGTGTCGAGTGACGTCGTAGACAAGCATCGCACCAACGGCTCCCCGATAGTATGCACTTGTAATCGCTCGATATCTGAAAGAAAATATATAACAAGAAAAGAACTCTCAAAAAACTCATGTAACACATCCATTTATAAGATAATCTCAGTGTCAAGCATCGACAACTCGAGCATCTGTAGAAACTCATTTGTTTTTTACAGGCACCTAAACACTTGATTTCAAGGAGAAACGAACATTCTGTGTCGTTTCATGCTCTAGAAGCTCTCAATGTTCGTTTCATGATATTGTAGACCATCACTCTGGTATATATTTCCCAGAGAAACACCATTGAGAAAACTATCCATGCAGCAACCGCAAATCATCCAAGAACTAAACACAAGCCTCCTTTTAACAGAGGCTAAACGCAGAACTCACCCAATCTAAAATGAACGAAGGAAAGGAAATAGATCAAATAGTCGGATATACAAATGACATCATCTATTTAAAAGATGGTTACTAATATAGTTGATGATTCAACTGCGACTTTGAAGAACAGTAGGACGTAGGTTTAGTTCCACCTTTCCTTCAATAAATTAAGCTGTAACATTTATCGAATTAAACCGAAATGCATACTCTATGCAGCTCATCTATAAGTAAGCCAACTATGGAATTTTGTGTATATAACCTAACACATGCTAACTAATCAAGAAAAATAGGCTTCGAATTTAGACAAATACCTGCTTTTCACCTAATAACCAAAATCGAAGTCCACATGCTTTAACATAAAAGGAAGATTCTGAATGCAGTTTGCTTCTACATTTTCTTAGCAACCAAACAACCCAGACAAAGAAAAAGGAAGTCCTAACACTTCCCCAAACCAAAAGCACCTCCCCCCCCCCCCCCCGGATCACTAATAAGTAATAAATCCCCCAAAAAAATAAAAATAAAAAACAGAAAAGCAGCAAAAATGAGAAGTAGATATAATCCTCCTACATTTCCTCAACTATTAAACAGCTCTAGAAATAGCAAATACTACATATCAACTCACAAAGCAATCATTTTTATGAAATTATAAATAATAGTAACATATACTGAAGAAAGTAAGTTTTAAAAGATCTACCTTTCTTGTCCAGCAGTGTCCCAAATCTGTGCCTTAACGACCTTATCATCGACCCGAATGCTTCGGGTTGCAAATTCTACTCCTATAGTGGACTTTGACTCGAGATTAAACTCGTTTCTCGCAAATCTCGACAACAAATTCGATTTCCCAACACCCGAATCTCCGATCAACACTAGCTTGAACAAATAATCGTAGTCGTCATCTGCTCTGTACGCTGCCATTCCGGATCACCGGGTCGGGTTTTACGGATTTTGGTAAAAAGGGAATGGAATTTATGAAGATATTATATCAAGTGACAGAGATCGGTGGAGTCGGAGAGATGGATTTTGAAATTGCAATAAGACAGGGAGCACAATGTGGGCTTGGATTGAAGGGAGAAATGTCGGGTCGGGTCGGACACTGATATGTTGATGGGGCTCTATTTCGGTAGTTTTGTTAATATAAAAAAAAATAAAAATAAATATTTCATCAAAATTAAAAAATCATAAGTTTCTTATTTTTATTCAATTAAAATAAATAATAAATTAATATAAACCCGACTTGTTTTGAACCCGAGTCTGACCTGGCAGATAACCGATATTATCCGACTGAATTGATCCGAGACCTGATTTTACCCGACCTGTTTTGAACCCGACTTGTTTTAAACTCGACCTGATAAATGACCCGACTTGTTATTAACTTGAACTAATATCAACATAATATTTATATAAATAATTTATATAACGTACTTATATTAGATTTTTAATACAAATATTTATATATTATACATATTCATATTTATATAAATAATTTGTATAACATATTTATATTATATTTTTAATATCAACATAACATTTATATAATTTGTGGTTATTAATTTTTAATTATTAATATATATAGTATTATTATATACTAATATATATCTAATATATATATATACATATATTAATAAGTATACATATATATATATATATTAATATATATCTAATATATAGATATAATTATAATAATAAGTATATATATCTAAAATAGTACTTAATGAATTTTTTTTTGGTTTTAGCGTGTGGAGTGGGGGAAATCAAAATTCAGTCGAGGAAGATGAAAATTGAGTAAATTGAAAAGTAGAAATTTGAGGTTGATTTTAGCGGGGAGGGAGACAGATCAATTTGGAGGAATTATTAAAAATTTGAGGTTGATTTTAGCGGGGAGGGGAACCAATTTGGGGGATTTTTTATATTTTAGCGGGGAGGAGAGATCAAAATTAGAGATAAAAAAATATTTGTTAGTGAATCTAATAATTTTAAAGTAAAATATAAAAATTATGTGTATTAAAAATATTAGTAAACAAATAAAAAATTAAAAAATCAAATATTAAAATATTATCTCCCTTTGTCCCATATAAGAAGTCCAGTATTGACTTTTTAAAGTCAAAATTTTAAAACTTTGATCATAATTATTTTAAATATTTTAATTTATTAAATTAAAATATATATTTTTAAACAAATTGATTAGATCTAAAATATATTTTTTATATTTTTATCAATAATAGATTTAAAGTTATAATAAATCAAAGTTAAAAAAAGTGACAAAAAAGTTAGAACAAATAAAATAGGACGAAGGTAATAATACATATATTAAAATATATACATATACATACATATATATGTATTAAAATATAATATATACTTTATATTATATGTTTTATATTATAAAACATAAATATTATATACTATAACATGTATACATTAAAACATATAATATATACTTTATAATATATATTATATTATATTATATACTATAATCATACATTAAACTATACGTATAATATATACTTATATTATATACTTTATATTATAACACATATACTTATATTATAATTATACATATAATATAAATATACACATATATATTATAATATATACAATACATCTAATATATCATATAATATATAAGATGTATATACGTATATTAATATATACATCTAATATATTATATAGATTATAGTATATATTAATGTATATATATACATACATAAATACTTATATAGTTATATATAAGTATATATACAATATATATTATATACATATATTAATGTATACTAGATAGTATATAAGTATACATATATATATATATTTATATATTATAAACATATATATACATATATCATATTATATAGTATTATACATTCTATATTTTAATATATAATATACATTCTAGTATCATTCTATATATAGTATAAATTTTATATTTTCATTTTTAAAATATAATAAACTATATTGTATAGGTATAAATTATAATATATTAAAATATATTAAAGATAGATTTTCACCGAATTTAACTATTATTAATTTATAATTTATACAATTTAGTCCTTATAACTTTATTTTTATTCTAAAATGACTATTATTTTTTTTAATTTAGTCTGATATTTTTAATAAGATGACATTCTATTTAATTAAAGTTTATCCTTTTTAATTTAAGATTTTATTCTTTATAGTCCAATGTTTATTTCTTATTATTTTTTAATTTTTGTAATTTAGCTTAATTTTTAAGATATGAATCATTTGATGATATTTTTATTTAATATAGTGCATAATATTTATTTTTAATGAGATTCATGTTTGGTGTATTAAAGTGTATTATATACATAGTGTATATTAAAGATCCATCTATTAAAGTGTATTATATATGTATTAAATTATATTATATACATAGTATATATTAATGTATATTATATACATATATTAATATATACATCTAATATATCTTATATACATATATATATATAAGTATATATATATTAATAGATTATATATATCATAATAAATATATATTTTTATTAATTACTTCAAGTCAAGTTGATTTGACTTTAAAGTAAATATAAAATTAAAATTTTAAGAAAAAAATTAATTTTAAAGGGAATTTTGGATTTTAATATATGGTGGGAGGGAAAATTTTTGAGTTTGGAGGGAGGAAAATTTTTTATTTCAATCATTTTGGGCCTTAGGGTGGAGGGAATTTTTTGATTTTAACTTTTAAGGGGTTGATTTTAGACGAGACTGGGTGAAAGAGATTTAAGGGAATCTTTATATATATATAACATGTTATATACATATATATATATAATATGATACATATATATACATTAAAAAAATATATATGTATGATATATATAATGTATATATAATACATATACATATAACATACATATATATTAATATAGATACATATAATATATATACCATTACATATTCATATTATTCACATACATATGTATATATATATATATATATATATGTATAATGTACTAATACATACTAACACATGTGACATATTAAGTTATTAACATACATATATATATTACATGTACTAAACAAATAATACCATATATTAATACATATATTAAAAATTAATTATAGGCATAAAGATAATTTTAACCCTTAACGTTTATAGTTTTTGTCGTTTTGGCCTTTATTCTTTTTTAGGGATAAATTTAGCCCTTAACCTATATCCTATATCTTTTTGACAAATAGCTTATTTTTTAACTAGCTTGATGATTGGATCGTTAAAAATTTAACGATGATATATATATATATATGAAATATAATTTTAAATGACATGGAATGTAACCTATCAATTACATATATATATGAAATATAATTTTATTTTAATATAAAATATAAAATAATTAAAATTCAAATAAAATATTAAAAATTAATTAATTCTAAAATAAAAGATTATTAAACATTCTTAACCCTAATTATGATAAAATCAAAATCTTATTCGAATTGTGCTTATATTTTTTATTATATTTTTTGATTTTTAAATAAAAATATAAACATAATTCGAATAAGATTTTGATTTTATCGTAGTTAGGGTTAAGAATGTTTAATAATCTTTTATTTTAGAATTAATTAGTTTTTAATATTTTATTTGAATTTTAATTATTTTATATTTTATATTAGAATAAAATTATATTCTATATATATATATGTATTTGATAGTTTACATTCCATATCATTTAAAATTATATTTCATATATATATCATCGTTAAAATTTTAACAGTCCAGTCATCAAGCTAGTTAAAAAAAGCTATTTGTCAAAAAGATATAGGTTAAGGGCTAAATTTATCCAAAAATAAAAAGAATAAGGGTCAAAACGACAAAAACTATAAACGTTAGAGGTTAAAATTATCTTTATGCCTTAATTATATGTTAAAATGTATGATATATATAATATATTATATATACATATAACTTACATATATATAATACATATACATATAGATTATAACATACATATATTTAGTATTATTCCATAAATGGTATTATGTCATAAATAGTATTATTTCTCATTCTAGTATTATTTCATATATTATTAATCCATATATATTATTATTCTATTTTTAAAAATAATATTATTCTATTTATATTATTACTCTATATAGTATATTTTTTTACATATAGTATAAATTCCTTATATAGTATTAGTTTTATATAGAATATTATTCTATTTATAGTATAAATTTTATATATTGTCAAAAATTTATTTTTAATTTTTGAAATATATTAAAGGCATAAAGATACTTTTAACCCCTAATGTTTAAAGTTTTTGTCGTTTTGACCCTTATCCTTTTTTTGGGATAAATTTAGCCCTTAACCTATATCTTTTAGACGAATAACTTATTTTTTAACTAGCTTGATGACTGGACCGTTAAAAATTTAACGATGATATATATATGGAATATAATTTTAAATGACATGGAATGTAACCTATCAAATACATATATATATATATATATATATGGAATATAATTTTATTCTAATATAAAATATAAAATAATTAAAATTCAAATAAAATATTAAAAATTAATTAATTCTAAAATAAAAGATTATTAAACACTCTTAACCCTAACTACGATAAAATCAAAATATTATTCTAAAATAAAAATATAAACACAATTCGAATAAGATTTTGATTTTATCGTAATTAGGGTTAAGAGTGTTTAATAATCTTTTATTTTAGAATTAATTAATTTTTAATATTTTATTTAAATTTTAATTTTTTTATATTTTATATTAGAATAAAATTATATTCCATATATATATATTTGATAGGTTACATTCTATGTCATTTAAAATTATATTCCATATATATATCATCGTTAAATTTTTAACGGTCCAGTCATCAAGCTAGTTAAAAAATAAGTTATTTGTCAAAAAGATATAGATTAAGAGCTAAATTTATTCCCCAAATATAATAAAGATCAAAACGATAAAAACTATAAACGTTAGGGGTTAAAAGTATCTTTATGCCTATATTAAACTATAGTATAATTATAAATTTATAATGTATTAAAGACAATTTTAATACTTTTAATTATTATTAAGTTATAATTTTTGTTGATTTTTTTTTTAAATTTTAAAATTTAATCTTTAATTTTATGGTCTAATATTTATTCTTTTTTTATGTATTTATAAAAAATCAAAATTAATAATTTAAATTACTATAAATATAAAATCGAAATTAATTCGACTTGAAACAAAACCGGCTTGAAATGAACCCACCTGAAATGCAACCGAACTGAAATCTACCCGACCTGAAATGAAACTGTCAATTATCCGATTTGGACCCGAACCGTTTGAACCCGACCTAAAACGGATCCGACCTGAAATAGACTCCACCTAAAATGAACCCGACCTGAAATAGACTGGCACCCGACCTGAATCGAGTGAAAACATCAAATCAATCTAAAATGACATGTATCCGATTTTACCCGACCTGAAACCCGAGTAACTGTTTTTACATCCCTACCTACAGAGAAATTATTACATGAACCCTTTCCACCACCTAAGATATGGTCTCAACCAATTAAAATAAGACACATAATATATTTTTTTCATATCATATTTACACATAAGCATCATCCAAATCATCCACTTTAATGTATTTGATTTAAAAATAGAAAAAATATTACCAAAGATTTTTTATGTCATCTTCCTCTTTTTTGTTCAATTTTTTAATTAATTTTTTTAATCTCTAACCCTAAACTCTAACCCTAAATCCTAAACCCTAAACATTAATCCTAAACCCTAACCCTGAACAGTGAACCATAAATCTAAACCCTAACCCTAAATCCTAGACACTAACCCTAAACCTAACCTTAACCCTAACCCTTAAACCCTAACCCTAACCCTAATCTAAACAATAACATATAACCCTAAACCCTAACTCTAACCCTAGACCTTAAACCTAAACCACATAAATCTTAAACCCTAAACCTAAACTCTAAACTCTAAATTCTAAACCCCAAATCTATATAAAAAATTTATTAGGAAAATTTTAAAGAACGAAGAGAAAAATGACACAAGAAATCTTTGATAATATTTTTTTTTTAAATCAAAGACATTAAATTAGATGATTTGACCAATGCTTATGTGTAAATTTAATATGAAAAAAATATATTATATGTCTTAATTTAATTGGGACCATATCTTAAGTGATGAAAAGGGTTAAGATGTAATAATTTTTACTACTTACGTCTCTCCCATTGATGAACTTTCCACGTCAACGTCTCTTGATCCCAATCTCTTACATCATTTTTTTGGATAAATTATCATTTCATTCATTATCTTTCAAAGTATTTCAAGTACAAATTCAATTCCGACACTGCATAAAAAATACCCCGGGAAACATGAGGAAGACGCCGGCAGATGCCATCAAACTCGACGGTTTGGGGAAATTTCCTGATAATTTAGAGTACCAATCAGGATTCGGCAATGATTTTTCATCGGAGGCGATCGCCGGAGCTCTTCCACATGGCCAGAATAGTCCTCTTATCTGCCCTTTTGGACTCTATGCTGAGCAGATCTCTGGCACTTCATTTACTTCTCCTCGCAAGCTTAATCAACGCAGGTAATATTATTTAAAAAAACAGATTTTTAAACAATTTCTTTACTGATGTAAATAAAAGTTCTTTTCCTGAAAAGAATTCATCTTTACGCGTGGGTTTAATATTCAATTTTTTTTTTGTGTGTGTGTGTGAATAGTTGGTTATATAGAATCAAACCGTCGGTGACTCACGAGCCATTTTGGCCGCGTGAACCGAGTCATAAGAAGCTTGTGAGTGAATTTGACCTCTCCAACACGGTTGCAAACCCGACTCAGCTCAGGTGGAAGCCTGTGGATATTCCTGATTCGCCGACCGATTTTATTGATGGTTTATACACTATATGTGGAGCTGGCAGCTCATTCCTTCGACATGGATATGCTATTCACATGTAATTGGTATTTTAGTTGGCATTTTTACTTTTTACATGGATATGATCAAAACCGTGAATTATAGTAGCCATGTTTCTCAATAATCAAAACTATGTATGTTACTAACTTTTTACCTGTTATCTAAGAACTATGTTAAATTTCGGTGGGACGACACCGCCCTTTTATCTCGGTGTAGTAAACCTTGCCTGACATTGCTGTTGATTTCGATATAAGATAGGAAAATGATGCTGAAAAGAAGAAATTATAATTGTTACTGCTAGCACAGTTCGCTGGCAAATGTTGTGGAGAAGATTAGAAACCGAGATGTTTACTAATGTATCGGATGTATGACTTGAAACTTACTTTGATGTCAATTAGACCCCAGCAAGTTGATTTTAGTAGACTTGATATCAGAGGAATTTCAATTCTTGAGGCTTTAAAACTTGCAATTTGACACACTTCTCAAGCTCTGAGCTGAGTGAACTAGGATGATTATATGAATTGCAACTTTTTCATTAGAGAAATGGAAGCGAAGTGAGTTGGGTTTTGTTTGTAGTATATATTTTGGCTTGATACGTTCACTGAAATGCTAATGTGAGTGTTTTAGATGAGTCTTGCCATTTTAACTCTATGTACATCTGTGATGTATTCAAAAGGAACTTTTGTTGCATTGATCCATTACTAGGAGACTTCGGTCATGCTCTATTGTTTAGCTTAAACGTGAACCTTAAGGGGGCATTAAAATTTTCCTCACATGCAGGTACACTGCCAACAAATCAATGGACAATTGTGCCTTCTGCAATGCGGATGGTGATTTTTTGGTAGTTCCACAGCAAGGAAGTAAGTTAAAATCCTTTTGTCGCCGAATGTGTGACCGCTTAAGAACTGCATGTCTGATGCAAAGGAATACTCTTAAGAACTGCATTTCTTATTACAGGGCTATGGATCACTACTGAGTGTGGAAGATTGCAGATATCTCCTGGTGAAATTGTTGTCATACCTCAAGGCTTCCGCTTTGTTGTAGATTTGCCTGATGGCCCGTCACGTGGTTATGTTGCTGAGGTCTTCGGTACCCATTTTCAGCTTCCTGATCTTGGTCCAATAGGTACCTAATCTCTTGTTTAGATGTGGCATGTGAGTCAATGAAGCAAACTATTTTGTTGTTAGCATAGTATTAAAAATTAAACCACTTTTTTTTTTATCATGTTGGATAGATATGCCCTTAAGATACGATTTTCATCTCGTGTAGGTGCTAATGGTCTTGCTGCTTCAAGAGACTTCCTCGCTCCCACAGCCTGGTTTGAGGAGATTCCTCGCCCGGGATTTACTATTGTACAAAAGTTTGGTGGAGAACTTTTCAATGCAAGACAAGATTTTTCTCCTTTCAATGTAGTTGCTTGGCATGGTAATTATGTCCCGTATAAGGTGGGTATAATCAATCTTCAAGCTAAAATGGCTAATCTATAAGATTTTAAATATGATACATTTAGTGATCTGATTTTATTTAAAATTTTGCATTCAGTATGATCTTAGCAAGTTCTGCCCTTACAATACTGTTTTAGTCGATCATGGTGATCCATCAATAAATACAGGTATGATGGTAGAAAATAGATGGACTCTGTTTTCAAATGGTACTTCTAATATTTATTCGAGCAATATCTTGCAGTTCTGACAGCACCAACTGATAAACCGGGTGTGGCATTGCTTGATTTTGTCATTTTCCCTCCCCGATGGTTGGTTGCTGAACATACATTCCGACCTCCATATTACCATCGCAATTGCATGAGTGAATTTATGGGCCTAATACATGGTGGATATGAGGTGAATCCTACAATATTTTGACTTGTCATCATTTTGGCTGGTACAGTTTGAGTATACTTCTAGTAAAACAGTCGATTATAGGGTCGTTCCATAGTGATATTTTCATGCTGGTCGATGGCAAGGTGTTTTCTTTCTAATGTTTTGGTTTCTTTTTCTTATCCACCATGTATATTGTGATTCATTCACAACAATGATGAAAACTTTAAGACAGCCTTATTTATTCTTCTGATTTAGAGTTTCGGGTTGGTTTCAGGCAAAAGCTGATGGCTTTCTGCCTGGTAGTGCTAGTCTTCACAGCTGCATGACTCCTCACGGTCCTGACACCAAAACATATGAGGTAAGTAGGTAACCATCTTGAGCACAACATCGAGGTTGTATGTAGATTTCCATTATGCCTTTTTGTTCATTGGGCAGTCCGATTAACGAGAACAAAATGAGTCCATTCCTTCCTGTTAGTTTGGTTGACAATTCGAAACTGTCCCCACTACGATCACTCGTCTGTTGAGTTTTGACAACTCTTTCGGCTTGCAGGCCACTATTGCACGTGGAAATGAGGCAGGAGCTCACAAGATCACTGATACAATGGCCTTTATGTTCGAATCATTTTTAATGCCTAGAACTTGTCCATGGGCCCTCGATTCCCCCTTCCGGGATCATGATTATTACCAGTGTTGGATAGGGCTGAAATCACATTTTTCACACACAAAAAAGGAAGTCAAAACCAATGATTCACATAATGGACACGGTGAGACCGTGTCCGAATGCCAAAGCCACCATGTTTGAGTTGATTTTAGAACATTAATCTCGACAGACACCATGTTCTTTAACAGAATAAGCAATAAAGTACGTAATCTCACAGAGTTGGGAAAGGTGGGAGAGTGGTTTCATCGTTACTTAGCTCCTATGAATGTGCTATGGATTGTGTCTAATCTCGATGATGACATGCATATACGAATGTACGTATTGTGTTTTGTATAATACAAAGAATATATGCATATATTATGTTATTCGGACTCATCAAGTTGAAAAATTGTGAAATTCAGAATATATATTATTGTATCTTTAGAAAGTTGATTTCAAAACCAACCCTACTAGTTTAGGTCCAGATCCAGGCTGCTCCCTCGGCCGCACCCAGGCTGAGGGACTGATTCCATATTAGGGTGGTTCAAGTCGTAGTCCGGAGGCAGAACCCCAAGACACAAGTGGACCAAAAGTTGGTCAATGGTCAAGCCTCCAAGATTCATTATGACTCACACCAGCTAATCACCCTGCCCCGGTTGACTCAGCTCCATAAAATCTTTTTAACTGTTCTTCGATCCAAACTTTACTCGTACATTGTTTGATTTAGTTCATAATATTATTAGTCTTAATCGATTTGTTCGTCGACTCGAAATTTGTCCGGCGGGGCTAAATAAGTCTCTTAAAGAGTTTTGATTTAGATTTGACGAGTTTTGATTTGATCTGACCTTAAAAAGTTAAAGTTTTTTAATATTTGTATCTCTTAAAATAAATATTATCTAAAATAAATCGTATTCGTATTATTTATAAATCGTCATAACTTTTTTAATATATCTGGAATAAAATCACAAGAGCTAATGTGCAAATGTCTGTACCTGTACCAAAGTGGTCACCACCTTTCTTTTGTATTTTTAATTTATTGTAACGTGTTTACGCGTCCACTTTATTGGCATGATTTTTAGTATCAAAAAGGAAGTAGCCACACAAATTTTACTGAATGTATTTACGGTATTTTTTTATATATTTTGGAAAATTACATTTGGTAACATTAGACTTCAGATATTGTAGAATTTATAACACTGAACTTTTAAATATTTTAATTATAGTACTAAAAATTTTAATTTTTCTTCAATCATGTCAATGGATAGATAAAATCTAAACACCACGATCGACGTATTAGTGCGTTGAACCTTTTGATCGGAGAAATATTTTTTAAAAAATCAACACTATACATCAAAATTAGATTTGTCAGATGATAATCGAAATGATCGAGATATTAACATGTTGAACCTTTTAACTTTTTTAATTAATTTTGAGTGAGTTTCGTATAAAAATCAATCCAATAAGAATAAAAAAAAGTGGCACGCTAGCGCTTTTATATTAATCTTGTTACGAGTGGTGTCGCTAATAGGTGACGATTGATCAGAATAGACAACTAAAATATTAAATGAAAAAAATAGAATCGGTAGATACACTATTAAAATCTAATACCTAAAATGATATCGCTTAAACATCAAAATTACACTAAAACGATATTATTTAATCATATCATTAAAATGACATAAAAATATATTAAAATCATCATATCGTTTAAATTTTAACGATTCAGTAACCTAATTAAAACTCGTAATCGGTGTCCGATTAACACTAACGGGTATAGTTAATAGATTTTCCCCCTCCTTCCACATGCAACGATGCTTTCTTCTTTTGCAAATCAATTACAAGCGTCCTTATCTCTCTCCCTCTTCTGTACGGCACTTGAAGAATTTTTGGGATCCAAAATAATTAAAAATATATATATAAAAACACCATTTGCTGTTATTTTGTGTATTAAGTCATGGTTTGCACATGCAAATCCTTATCTTTGTTCTCTCAAGGAATATTGATTTGCACTTATACTTCATGATTCATGATTGGTCCCATAACACTCTCAAATATTTAATTCTACAGAATATTTCAACTGTATTAAGAAAAAAATATATACGGTATTAGAAGGTTCGTTTTATTCAGATCCATCGAAAAATTAATATAGTAACTGATATATTAGTAAAGTTGGTCCAATACTTTTATTATCTTAATTATAAATTAATAAACAATAAACTAAGCTGAAATCTGATATTCGAATCTCAATATCTGTAATTCATTTCGTATTTGGAACTTAACTCTTTTATATACATAAAAGAATATAAGTCATTATAGACAAACTTTTACTTGCCAGAGGGGTTACTCAATATGCCTAATTATTTTACACTAATCATGATTAGGGTTTGTTTTTAATTTTAAAAAAATCCCAACATAAATGCCAACATGAGATGATGGAAGGTACCAAGAATCTTGGGGGGAAATTAAAAAAATATATAAACGCTAAGGGTCACATTAGAGTCCATGTGAGTCTGATTTGGGGACAAAGCAAAGCAAAGGGAAAGGGGTGGGGACTCCTACAAACAGTTCACATGGGGGAAGAAGAAAGGGCATGATTCTTACAACTTCACTTTCTTTCACAGCTCATCGCCCTACCCCAAATTCCCTACATTTTCCCACTAGATACATTATTATTTTTCTATATATGTATATAGTATGCATATTTCATAATAAACTTATATCGTCGATCGGATACTGATAATACACTTATCAATATACAATGACGGATTCAGAAATTTATTTGACGGTGGGTACATGTGAAATTTCGAAATTTCGGGTTGACATAAAGCTTAAATATTATAAAATTTAAAGACTAATTCATAAAAATTAAGAAAATTAAAGATAAATATGTGAACTTTGAAAAATTCAGGGTAAACACAGGCCACCCTATTCAAAACATGGATCCGCCACTACCGATATGTGTTGAATTTAAAACTAAATACTTTCGCATTTCATTATATATTTTGTTCCTTTAACCTAAGTTTATCAGCAACATTTAATAACAATGATTTACCAACAGTTTGGTACCATAACTCATTGAATGCTTCTGAATCTGTATAATTTTGAAATTAATATATGTCCCGGAAAATGGACCGATATATCTACCTTTTCCGGTTTTACTTTTCAATTAGGACTATATTTATTTGCCACACTGCTATAATTTAATTAATACATACCATAGATTAAAAAAAATAGGAGAAATACAAAATTAATAGATACTGTATAGACATATAAATTAAAAAATATAGGCATAAAGATAATTTTAACCCTTAACGTTTGCGGTTTTTGTCGTCTTGGCCCTTATTTTTTTTTGAATAAATTTAGCCCTTAACCTATATCTTTTTGACAAATATCTTATTTTTTAACTAGTTTGATGACTGGACCGTTAAAAATTTAACGATGATATATATATAGAATATAATTTTATTCTAATATAAAATATAAAACAATTAAAATTCAAATAAAATATTAAAAATTAATTAATTCTAAAAATAATTTTTTTATTAAACATTCTTAATCCTAACTACGATAGAATCAAAATCTCATCTTAAAAAATATATACACAATTCGAATAAGATTTTGATTTTATCGTAGTTAGGGTTAAGAATGTTTAATAATTTTATATTTTAGAATTAATTAATTTTAATATTTTATTTGAATTTTAATTGTTTTATATTTTATATTTGAATAAAATTATATTCCATATATATATATATATATGCATTTGATAGGTTATATGTCATGTCACTTAAAATTATATTCTATATATATGTATCATCGTTAAATTTTTAATGGTCCAGTCATCAAGCTAGTTAAAAAATAAGATATTTGTCAAAAAGATATAGGTTAAGGGCTAAATTTATCCTAAAAAAAGAATAAGGGACAAAATGATAAAAACTGTAAACGTTAAGGGTTAAAATTATCTTTATGCCAAAAATATATATTAGATAGACCTAACTCATCACGTCATTTATGATTTTTTATCATTATTTTATTATAAATTTATATATCCGAACTGACATTTAGTAACATCCAAGTTAATGGCTAGAGTGAAGGCAAGACTTCATTGAGATGTTATTGATATGTATGGACTCAATTAAAATGTTTTAAAGTTTGATGATCAATTTTAAATCTATATCATAATTTGAGGAGTTTTGGTTGAAACCAAAGCATATTATCTTATGTTAGACAAGTTTCATAGCTACTGTTCCTATACATATACAATATAGTTGATGCCAATGAAAGGGGTCACATCGGCACGTGGTGGTGCTGATTCCACCAGTTAATTAAACTCACACTGCGACTTTTCCATCGGAGAGAAGCCCCCAGCTGTTGCTAGCTGTCCCTAATCTCCCCCCATGTGACCCACCTCCCCCATCAGCCCGAAGATATAAACTAATAAAACTACCCTTATCTCCCCATTGCTGAGAAAGAACGACTCAGATCAGTGCCTTACACAACACACATTCATAACATCTTATGATATTGTCGGGTTCCCGTTTATGTTCGGAGTTCGTGATTTTTCTGTATATTGGTTGGTTTGTATAGTTAGTTTGGTTAGTTTTTATTGATTAAGATTAGCTTTGGTTTTCGTGTTGTTTTATTTGTGTTTTTGGTTTGGGATATTAGCTCTAGAATGGCACAATTACCTCCAAAGATACCCAACATGACCCCAAATTGGCCTTCATTCCCGCACCAAAGATTGCCGGCTATGGCAAACTTCATTCCCGCCACCATGAATGACGCCAACCATCAGCCATCATGGGTGGATGAGTTCCTCGACTTCTCGTCGGCACGCCGCGGGGCTCATCGCCGGTCCATCAGCGACTCGGTTGCCTTCCTCGAGCAACCATTGATGATGGAAGAATGTAGGGACTCCCCCAACAATAATAACAATAACAATGCCATGATAACGGATGCCAATGTGTTCAACCGACTCGACGATGAGCAGCTCATGTCTATGTTCTCTGACGATGTCGCCGTCGCCATGGCTGCTGCCCCGACCGTATCCTCGTCGAACCCTTCGACGCCCACGTCGGATCAAAACAGCAACAATGAGGAGAAACAGGTGCCGTCCCTGGATCTGCAACACCCCAAGAATGAACCGGGAGAGGTGGAGAGCTCATGCAAACCCGAACCACAAGCTACTCAGCCACCGTCCAACACCAACGGCGACTCTATCGTTGATCCGAAGAGGGTTAAGAGGTAAACAAAAGAGAATAAAAAAACAACCAAACCCCATTATTTTTTCCACCATTTTAAGACCTTCCATTGATTTGCACAATGAACAGAATTCTGGCAAACCGGCAATCAGCACAAAGATCAAGAGTGAGAAAGCTGCAATATATTTCAGAGCTTGAAAGGAGCGTCACAACATTACAGGTGCAAATCAGACCAAAATATCATCCATAATTCCATATTTGTAATTTTGTATGCATTTCTTTATTAAAAATGATTTTTTTCTTGATTTAATATACCAAAATGAAGACTGAAGTATCAGCATTATCACCAAGGGTTGCTTTCTTGGATCATCAGAGACTAATTCTCAATGTTGACAATAGTGCTTTGAAGCAAAGAATTGCAGCGTTGGCTCAAGACAAGATTTTCAAAGATGGTAAGTCTGGTTTCTTCGATTATATAAGTGATTAGTTAGCATTATTAGCTTAAGAATTCGAGATTAATTAGATTGGTTTATATAGAGATAGACGAACATAAGCTGACAGAAAAAAAAAATGAAGTTTTTTGTTAACAGAAAATAGTCCTTTTCATGTAAAGATATTTTTTTCCAGTGCAATTATTTGTATTAATTCCATAAAAGTCTATTTTTATTTTCATATCCATGCAAATTTCCCATTTTTATATCAATTTGTATTAAAATTTCAGCTCATCAAGAAGCACTGAAGAAGGAAATTGAGAGACTTAGACAAGTCTACCAGCAACAACAAAGCCTCAAGAAAATGAACAACAATAACAACCACCATGCACCGTCGCAGCCGCCTCCGTCGGAGAATGAAGAACAGGTTATGAGTTGATCAAAGAAATGACAGTTAGAAGATCTGGTGCAAAAATAAAATAAAAAAAATGAACAAAAATGCAATAAAGCTATCTAACAATGGGGGTTGGGGGCTACGTTTCTTTTTCATGTTATGTGTTTCCCAATTGCTGTTTTTTCTTCTTCTTTTAGTGTAGGGGTCCCTTTAAGAAAAAAAAAGAAATTGAAGGGTTAAGAGAAGGGACACGTGGAATGCTAAGATAGGAGGGGTGACAATTTAATTCTTTTTTATTGTTTTAAAATTAATTAATTAATGTTGTTGTGTGGGTTTTGTTTGGGGGAATTGGTCTTTTTCTTTTAATTTATTATGATTAAAAATTGTAATAATTTAAACTTTTTTTGTAATTATTTTGTGGCAAAACATGGTGGGGATTTTAAGGTGTGGGGTTGTGTTGGGAGGGATGAAATTGAAAAGTGTATTGTCAGAGACAATGGTGGATATGTCTGATTGTGCGTAAAAAATGAATTATTGATTTTTTTTATTATTGAATATTATTATTATTTGTAGTCTTTTTTTTCTTGATTTTTGTTAGATTTTTATCATTACTTTATGTTTATTGATTTTTATCATTCTTTTATTTCTGATTTAACGTGCAGCTGATTATCAAAATTTCAGTCATTAAATTAAAAAAAATAACTTAAATTACCAAAAAAAGAATGGAAGGAAAATTGAGTGATTAAATTTGTAATTTACCCAAAGGATAAACTAGAAACCAAGAAGGTCATTGTCTTTTGTTTTGTTTTAAACCCAAACAACTTATGATTGGCTTAATAAGTTATCCCATGTCGTTAGTCTTAATGTTAGTAAAGCTACTTACACTAAACAAAGTTTAGATATATATTTTTTTTTCTAAAAATTTAAATGTTTATTGATTTAGTGTATATGCGATAAAATAATTTTTGAATAAAAAACGAGCTTAATATAACTTAAAATTAATAGAATATAAGCTTTATCATTAATTCGGGACTAATATATATCTTTAAATTGGGGTATTTTATATTCTAAATTATTAAATTTAATTTTAATTTTTATTTAGATCGTAAATATTTAATTTGATAAATTATATTAGTTATTTCATTATTATTCCAATCAGACTGACCTAGCGAATAAATCAGAAATATAAAGCTTATTATTTTTATAATTATAAGTCGGGCCTTGTTATTTTTTATCTGGTGTGGATGAGATTATGGCCCAAAAACTGTGATGGCTCAGACCATTATTAAAAAACATGTTTGATTTGAAGGCCTCAACTAATTCCGCGTATGAAATGCGTTGCCGACGGCGCGTCCTATCCTACAAATATTTATTTCACTTGTTTTTTTTTATTATTATTTCTTTTGAACCAACCGTTTTTATTTTAATTAATTGTCTGAGAAATAGATCTAAGTTCGAGTATCTAGAATCTTAATTACTCGTAGGTGATAATAGTGTTAGATTCGATTCAAAATATAATTTAATTTTTAAAATTCGATAAAGATAAATTTAAAAATAATATTTAAAATTTTTAATAGATATCTATTAATTTTATTAACGAAAGATATTTAAATTTTTTGAGGGGTTAGTTGGAGATCTGGACATGTTTTTTTAGTGGACAATTTAGTTGCAATAAAAATATTTTTAAAAGATAAAGAAAAATCACACATTCCGCACATATCCGAAGTGTCCTATTCCGCACATATCTGAGTGGTATATCCTTGTCCAAGTAATGCATATTATTTTGGACCTACTCAAACATTGGTGGTGTCCTTTACTGTCAGAAATTAAATTATGAATAGTGTACACTAAAAAGGTTTTTTATATAAATAAATGGAACTAAAAAGTGGAATATATTCTTAAAAGGAAAAAAAATTGTCACTAAAAGCTTCCACTACTCTCAACAAAGCAAACGTGGGAGAAAAATAATATAAATTGAAAATTATTTTAGGGTTAAAGAGTAATCGAAGTGACAAACTTTTTTAAAACATTGATTAAGTTTTTATTATTTTTTTATTTTGTATTAAATTTTTTAATATTAATACGAGTCACTTAATCTCAACAGTTAAATAAACGGTTGTTGTTTTTAGAAATCACGAGTTCGAACACCAATAATATTAACAGGGTGATGAAGCGATCAATATCTAATTATTAAAAATATTCTTTAGAACAAATATTACTGTAATCATTGTTAGCTGAATAAAAGAATAAACATTTATATAGTTGTTGAATATTTATTATGAATATAAATTTTGATTAAGAAATATAAATAAACTATATTTAATATAAGAAATAAAATAATATAATTTTCAATATTTTTTTTATTTCTTTTGTTCTATAGCACTAAATTGATATAATATAATATCTTTTAATTTCCATTTTTTCATTTCAGTCCTCCAATAAATTGATATAATAAATATCTTCCATATCCAATTTCAATGTGCCAATTCACTCTGTTCCCTAACTAATCAGACATTGACTTTTTTTTAAATCCTTAAACTAGAAATTTCCATTTTTTGGGTCAACCATTTTTTATGGTTGAAAATAAATTTATTATAAGTAATAAATATAATTAATTATCAACATCAAATGAGATATATCATTTTTTTTATAAAATAAAAAAATAAATTAAATAATCGTCTTCATGATAGTCATAAACAAGCTTTACACACGGTTCAAACACTTTCTCGACCCGTTTTCAGTCACTTTCCAGTCCTATATAATACTCGTAGATTTTCTTTCCAATTTCCAACCACTTTTCAATGTAAAAATTTACTTAACAAAATATGTCTGCCAAGAATTTCCTGTTCCTCATCCTCTTCACCTTTTGTGTGTCTTCTTTCCAAGCATACGCCCGCTTCATTGCCACCCACACATCTTCGACTGGTCTCGTTTCAGATGGGGTCTCCACCGTCGAAAACCCACCTTACATCCTCCTCAAACCACTGGTTTCGGCTGAGGAAACGTGCGAGCAGTCGTATGGGTTCTTACCCTGTACAACCACGGTTCTGGGAAACTTGTTTTTGATCATTGTTTATGGATACCTTATGTATTTAGCTGCAACGTACTTGTCCAATGGAAGTGAGCTTTTGCTGGAGATTCTCGGTCCCGGTATTGTTGGAGGATTGTTCTTGCCTATGCTCGGAGCTCTTCCCGATGCAATGCTTATTCTCGGTAACGTTTAAATTTTTCTATTCTCTTTTTCTTTTTCAGTAACTGTTATCAGCTTGTTTGGTTGTCGAGAAAATGCGATAAAATTGCATTTAGTTTCCCACCGCTTGACTCATCAAAAGGGCGGAAAGTTGAAAAGTTTAGATCTTGTCCCTTTTTTTTTCTGGAAACTGAATGTTCAAATTATACCATGAATAAGAAGATGCAAGATTTAAGATTCTATATACGGAAAATTAGCAAAATTCAGATTCTGTATAATTTTCGGATTATAAGTTTTATTTTGGTTGTTCCAAGTTTCTTACTTTTTTTCGATTGTTCCATTCTTTTCTGTCATGTTGTATATAATTATTTTATTTAAATTTTTTATAAGAATCTGCTTTTGTATTTAATATCCTGGTTATTTTATTAGTATTTTCATTTAGCCTTTTATTTTTTTAGAAATTTATGCTGCTGCTTTTTATATTAAAAAATTATGCTTTTTTATCATGTATTTTATCTTTTTGCATATGGATCTGGTTTGGACAGGATAAAATGTTGTTTTTTAGTTACCAATGGTTGCAGGAGACTTTCAGCAACCCCTGATTAATATTATAGATGTGGGGTTGGAGATTTGAATTCAATGGAGATGAACCGAGGGACGCTTGAGGGGTAGTCATTCCCTAAAATTTCGAATTTTTTAAGAATTTTTTATTAAAAATCTATTTTTAATTTCTTAAAATTTTATAAGTTCGACCTTTAACATGAAGTACCTTGTCTGTCCATGAATTCGACCCCTTCAAGTTCCTTGTTTTATTTCCAATTCCATGGTAGTTTGTGGGGAAAAGACAATGGAATTTTTGAGAATTAAAACACATGTGGGGTTATGTTATTTTCTTAAGAGACTACAGTTGGAACATGAAAATCTTTGCTGAACATCTGATTGGTAGATCTTGTTTGGACTTGAAACATGTTCAACTTTAGATGTTGACATAGGAAACTTGTAAGAAAATCTCGTTTGGATTGCAAAACTTAGGATTTGATGGTCTAAATCACAATCAAGGATGTGGTCTAGAATGTTTATAATTGATCTCCCTGTTTTCATCCAGTCTCTGGACTTTCCGGAACGGCGGAAACTGCTCAAGGCCAGGTCTCTGTAGGAATGGGGTTGTTAGCCGGGTCGACCGTCATGCTTCTCACCTTGATATGGGGATCCTGCATTGTCGTCGGCAAGTGTGATCTTCGTGATTCATTTGCAGTCGATGGATCGAATACAAAAGGGCTTAGCTTAACAGGTACATAGCTTTACTTAACATTGTTCTTTGGTAGTTGTTTTCCCATGTATTATGTCTTGCAATGGCTAAAAACATGACAGAGTAGTCTAAACTCTTAATGCATTCTTTTAACTTCCCGTAACCGGAAGCTTGTCCGATTTTGCAGAGACTGGTGTTAGCACTGATATTTGGACATGCTATGCTGCGAGGATAATGGCTATATCAGTTATCCCGTTTCTTATAGTTCAACTGCCACAACTTCTCAATTCAACTTCAGGAAGGCACTTGGCCGTTTTGATTGCACTTATTGTTTCCATCTTGATGTTGATTTCCTATTGCGTTTATCAGGTTAATATTATGTTTCAGAAAGGAATTCATCATCATATGTTACAATATTACTTTTCAAAATTCTGTAATAAATTTATTAGATTCTGTTATGACACATGATTTTGTTATCCTGTATGTATATTGCAGGTGTTTCAGCCTTGGATCCAGAGAAGACGACTTGCTTTCGTGAAGCACAAGCATGTCATATCCGGAATTTTAAGGCACTTGAAAATGCATTCTCTGGGAAGGCTTCTTACTGATGATGGGGAACCCAACACAGAGATCATAAAGAAGTGAGTTTTGAGTTTTGACATTCGAGAAAAAACTTGCTTCTTCCTGTACATTGTACTGATTTATGTGCTCTCGGAACTACAGGTTGTTTTCGACGATTGATGAGAATCACGATGGTGCTCTTTCACCTACTGAACTGAAAGCATTGATTATAGGAATACGGTTTGAAGAGATTGACTTGGATAGAGATGATGCTGTGCGAAAAGTACTTGAAGATTTTGATACCTCCCTTGACTCTCTCGTGCAAGAGGATGAGTTTATAAGAGGGATCACTAAGTGGATTTACGAGGCAAAGCAAACCGGGGGTGATTATCTTGAACCTAATGCTGGAACGTTTAAGTTCATCGACGATTTTCACCAGGTAAGTATGACATTGATGATTTCTTTATGATCATAACATGGTTCAGTGGGCTGACATACTAGGATTACTTTTGCAGCAAACGAAGAGAGAACATACTCTGTTGGGACCAGAGGAACAAAGTGATGAGGTCGTGGAGGTCGTTGAAAACCCTCGATGGATCTCCATCAAAGCCGTACTAATGTTATTACTAGGTACCGTTATTGCAGCTGCATTTGCAGATCCACTAGTCGACGCGGTCGATAACTTTTCTTCAGCAACAAGCATTCCATCTTTCTTCATCTCGTTCATTGCATTGCCATTAGCTACCAATTCGAGTGAAGCTGTGTCAGCCATCATCTTTGCCTCCCGTAAGAAGCAAAGGACTGCATCCTTAACATTTTCCGAGGTATGTTTCCATGTAACTCCACTTGTTTACTGAGAAAACTTGACAACCATGTGATTGATCATCAACTTATGATGCAGCTTTACGGGGCAGTAACGATGAACAACGTCCTCTGCCTATCGGTTTTCCTGGCACTCGTTTACGTAAGGGGATTAACATGGGATTTCTCCTCCGAAGTGTTGGTGATTCTTATCGTTTGTCTCGTGATGGGTGCATTCGCCAGTTTCCGAACTACATTCCCGCTATGGACATGTTCGGTCGCTTACATCCTTTATCCGTTCTCTTTGGGGCTCGTATATGTTCTCGATTATGTCTTTGGTTGGTCATAGTCTCGTAGCTTAATGAATGTAACAACTGGTGTAGAGTTCAGCTGCTGGTTCTGAATTATGATTTTCATGTTTTTAGCTGACATTGCATTTCGGATTTTCATGTTCTTGAAAGCCTGATGTCTTTGTTCAACAGTTTATCTAATAACTAAAGCTTAAGTTCACCTCATTTGTGTAAGATTTTCGTTTTGTTGTTTTGGACGGTGAAACTTCCCATCAGGTCCCTCAAATTTTCTGATCGTAATCAGTAAAAGGCTTAATTTTACCCTTGGTCCCTTTAATCCTATAACTTTTAAAATTCAGTCTTCTAATTGTCAACCGGAATTGCAGTGGAACATATTGCGGCTGTTCGAATTCAGAAGGCTTTCTGGACTTGCATAACCTACTCTTTTATTACCTTTTAACAGTTAGGCGTTAGATGACGATATCTACGAAGAAATGAAAAATTGAGTCCATCTTTTTACATTAATGGAGAGTTAAGCCTTACAGATTAGTAAATAATAGAGGGCAGCATCTTTATTAGCTTTCAAAGCCATTAATATCCGCTAGCCTATAGTGCATCACCTATCTTCTGTTTGGCAAGCAAGAAAATGGGAAGCTTGTAATCTATGAATCAAGTATTCTTGGGGTGTTTTGTTTTAACAGTGGATTGGTTTACAGGTAGAACGGTGTGGCTCCAAACTTTAACAGCAGGCGAGCCATGGCGTATGCCTTCTTTCATCAGGTTACGAACTTCGGGTTCGTTCTAAAATTTCTTCTACTAATTTCTAGTGAATTCAGTGGAGGGCGAATGCAAGCCTATATCTAGACCAAGGATCCTAGGGAGTGGGCAAAGAAAACTGGGGTTGGAGCTGGATAGAGCGACCAATATCGCCGAGCCTGTGGGGGTGAGGTTCATTCTCAGCCTATTCACCAGAGGAAGACTCACGGCAAGCAGGGAAGTAAATTAGAGAAAGAGACGAATAATCCAACAAACCCAGTTTTCCAAGAGTCAAAAACAGTGCCCCATCCGATGGCTGAAATCGGATAGTTTCATGGAGCTCGTTGATCCTGTATGAAAACTTTCAGCTATGTTGAGTGATTCTATACAATTTTCTCTTGGACTTTATGTCTGGATTTGCTACTCATTCACAGCACAACAAATAGGTTCTGTTGCACCCAGAAATCCGACGATTAAACACTAAAACTACGATATCAATCGGATTAAACCCGGATTTAAAATCTCCTTTCCAGAGATTATACATGTAAAACCCTTGAACTACAAGGGATATATGGTACATAATCATATGTACATTACCTTCTAAGATACCAAACATCACATGAATTTAAAATGTTCAAAAGATTGCAGATACCAATACTCGAATCTCGGACGAATCTGAAACCTCCTAGACATCAAGTCCAGAGAACAGCTAAAGCACAAAACACCCATTTTTTGTTTTTCTTAAATGACAACTCAATGTATAACTTCAGAAAGAAAGGTCCAAAACTGACAGAAAAAACTATAGCAGCAACCATAAAAGGTAATAGAATTTTTTATTAAAAAAGAACTTTGATCATAATATTTTTATAGAAAGTCACATAATGCACCAATTCATTGCTCCATTATGCATTAATTATCATAACACAATTATTCATTCATACATTGCACCATCAATTATGCAATATCATAGCTAAGCCCCCAACAAGAACCTCTGCAACAATCCAACCACCACTCCACCTCAAAATTTATATCGGGTATGGTCTCAAAAATCCTAACTTTAACATCCCATTATATAAAAAATCCTATATTGTACTACTAAATCGTATAAAAATACGAGTATGATATCGCAGTTATGTTTTTAATTGTGTTACTATAAAAAATAAGTGTCAAAATGTGTACTCCAAGCCAACAACCATACAGCAAATATCAATAGAAGCCAACGTATACATGCATGCATTATTGGTATCATATTTTTATGGTAATAAAGAAAAAAATAGAAATTCCAGCTAGATTCAAGGGGACCATTTTGTTGGTATCTAATACCTATAGTGTATTCTACTATTCTATACCACAATTGAGCTTTTATTTGTACATTCATACCATTCCCTGCACTTGCAGAAGGTACTCCATTTATAGCCCCACTTGCTCTACTATGCTAACATGCCCTCATTGATTGCTGTTGTGTGACCTTAGGGTGTCCCATAACCCAGTCTCAATCCTAATGTATGCTTCGGGACATTATTCGTACCAACCCCATCTTTCATGTTAAAAGCATCTAGGAGTGAATCCGGCTAATTTTGGCAATTGTGATGTGATGGTGATTGGTAAATTATTCTCTTGTTTGGATTTTAACTAATACAATGAATCGGGTTCTCGATTCTTTGTTTCTATACAGAGCTTTCGATTGGAGACTCTGAGGCATCTAAAACAGACCAGTATTTCGAAAAACGACACTGAAGGAAAAATAGTTATAAGGGGATGTTATACATTGTTTTCGGCCAGGTAGACGCTGACGGTGGAATTGGCTACCACTATTCAAAAAAAAGATTCCTCTCTCAATGCTACCAGGTTAGTTACTCTTTCAATTCTTTTTAGCAGGTGTGTTCCCGGTACAATCTGTTCCATAAGCAATAAGGAAATAATATGAAACCACTTGCGGATTTTGCTTTCATCAACATGAGAAATTGACAACTTCTAAACCGGAAAAGACTCTGGATTGTTTCACTAATTCAGTATCTAATCGAAGGGATATAGGGTTCAGAAAGACTTTTTCAAAGATTAGCTGATCAGAGGGTTACTCTATTTCATGGCATTATTCGAAAGAATTAGCAAATACGCTACACCGTGTCGGTCCTAATGAAGGGAAAAATCAAATCAGAATTAAAACAAACTAGGTCCGATCTTAGTCGAAACACTAGGAAACAGTAGCCAACATTGTGAACAAAGCGACTGGCAACATGAAACACACAAGTCCAATGAAAAAAGAAACCATTGTTAAGCTCTACGAGCTCATGCGAATGTAAATTTAAGCTACAACACAATCAACAGATAGAAACTAAATAAAACCGGGGATTGAAAAACCTGAAATCCACCCAGATTTCTTCTTCCACGGCAATAGGCCATTGATTCAAAGTGGCAAATCCTCCCTCGAACTGATCTTTGATTCTTGAACCCGTCCTACTATCTCATTGTGTTCACAGTCAACAACTGTCAGTGATCGACGATCAGCTAATTCTTAAAGACCAATCACCTAAATAAGCCGAAAAGCTTGTAAGTGCAATATATGGTATTTAAAACTGAATGGAGATGAGAAAAAACTGCTAACCTGGGAAAGACTTTGATATCCCTTTGACTTACTCTATCAATGGTGAGAATCGGACGAAGCAGAGGACAGCTTATTGGCGATGCTGTCGTGCTCATCCTCGCCTTGAATTCGTACTGGAATGCGAAATCCAGAGAATACACCAGGTGTGGTGAATCCAATGCTGGATAAAGCAGCTTGATGATGGATGTTTTCTGACATTTGATGGTGATGCTGATGTTGTTGGTGTTGATCAGTTGTGGAAATTGGCTGGTCTATCCAAGCACGAACGAAGGGCGAGTTACTGGACTGAAGGGGTCCCCTCTGAGAAAACAATTGGCTGTTATGGCCAAAAGAATGCGGCAGCTGCTGCTGTGTAGGAGTACCAAGGAGAAATCCTCCTAGTCCTCCGCTACCGCTGCCGCCTGCACCACTGCCACTGCCGGTTTCAGCAGCAGCAGCACTATTATTCCAAGCAAAGAATCTCTGAAACCTTCCAATCTCCGCCGGATGTTGATGGTGATGCTCCCATCCAGCAGAAGACCCTTCAAAACCAGCTAATGGGCTGGTTCCAGAGAATAAAACAGGCTCACTGTGCTGTACCTGCGCTGTAGCAGCTTGTGCGTGGTGGTGCAAAAGAATCGGCTCCGGAAACGACTGGAGTGAAAGCCGAAGATCCTGACTGTGGCTACGGGTCCTCGACAACAAATCCGGTGGATAATTCTGAAACTGTATTGAAGAAGACGGCGTCTCACTCGAAGCTCCCAATGGAAAGAAAGACTTAATGGTATCAGCAATCTCATCGGAAACTAAAGAAGGTGGAAGAAAACCCGAATTATTATTCGGGTTATCTCCCATTTCTTGTTGCTGAAGACTTTGAACTTCATTCCCCATTAAAGTAGCCGTTCTCCTCCGAGTACCCGACCCAGCAGCAAGGTTTTCCTCCAGGTTTCCACCATGGTTGCTGTGAAACTGATACGGTTTTTCATTGTTAGTAGTCGACGTCGTCGCTGTCGCGTTTTGGCCTTCTTGGTTACTAGGTTTACCAATCGAAGTCGTCGTATTCAAACTTTCTGGATTCCAAGGCGGTAGCTCAGCGAGCTCGTCAATGGCGGGCTTGGCTTTTTTTATAAGCCAATCCACGGCTTTGCTAGGACGGTCGTAGCCGAGTCGGTCCTGAACGTCGTAGAACTGGATGGCGGTGTGAGCCGAGAGACGAACACGTCGGTCCCGGGGACCTTTAGCGGTGCAAACTTTGCTGTGACGGTCTTTCCTTCCAGTTGACCGAACAATGTGACCACCTTCAACCTCAACGATCTCCCCTCCGGAGTGCCTTATCCCCAATCTTGACGACGTTCCAACTTGGCGGTGGCTGTCCCCCATTTTTCTTGCATGTTGTGTCGATTTCGATCCGAAAGATGTACTGGACGACGGCAAGTACGAGCGCTTCTTCGTTGGCTGTGGGTACTCTTGAGTTTCCAAGCTTGCATACAACTGTTGCTGCGCTTGGAAGATTCCTTGTTGGTTTCCTGCAAGCTCTTCCTCTTGTTCTTCGTCCTGGCGCTGCTGCTGGTGCCTTTGTGGATCCAGGCTAAGGTCCTTGTGCTTTTCCTGTTCCAGCTTTTAATGGAGGACACACCACCACTGAAACCTGATACTAACTATGACCTCTAACAAAAGCCACTGCCATTCAATGGTTCTAATTTAACCTCACCACCAGCCTCCCCAAATCACCCTAAAAATCCCAGCTTTTATTTCCAGGCTAACCCATCTCTCTCAAGAACTCAACTTTTTGGCAAATTGGCTCTCTTTTTATGTGTACTATTCTATTCAGAAACCAAACTACAGAAATGGGTTTCTAGCCACCAACTTGAGCAGGACAATCCAACAACAACAAAACCAAAACCAAAAGAAAGTCTGTTTGGCTTTTTTCCCTCTCAACGAGGATTTTCTTGGGAAAATATAATGCAAACCAGAAAGTATTTCATCACACAGCAACTACTACTAAAACACAAGAAAAGAAAAGATATTTAAATATTTTTAAGGTGAAGAGAAAAGATTTTTCTTTTGTGTTTTAGGGGGGCTTATAGCTAATAGCATAGGGAAGAGTAAAATCCCACTTTTCTTTTAGCCTATAGAAACCCTTGATTTTGATGATGATGATGATGCCACTGGTAAAGAAATGGCAGAGCAGAGAAAAAGATTAAAGTTCTCTCTGTTCATCTCATCACTACCATCTGCTGCTGTTTATTGTACTATTACCCTAAACAAGCAACACTTTTTTTTTACTTTTTAATTATAAAAACATCTAACTTTTTTTACTAACTATAGACAGTTATGATTTGATGCCACTTTCTTTTTGACAGAACAGGGTTTATTTTGACTAAAATTTACAACCTGTCTTAAAAAAAACATGTTAACATGGTAATTGGTAAGAAAGTTACAACCTTTTTAGAACATTTTTTTTAACTTAGTTCATGGTAGAAGTTAAAGAAATGCTTGGTTTTATAGTTCAAGAGATTTGTCTGGATGCTTTGTTTTGATTAGATCAGATTTGAATGAATAGATCCTTTCTTTATATGCCACCATCACAACTTTTGACAGTGACCCAATTCACTGCCTTTATTATTATAATTACTATTAGGGTTTTAAAGAAAAATTACTTTTCCCTTTATTTAAGAGACAACTTCATTTTCTCCCACAATTTTCCCTGGTTCCAAACACCCTTTTCTGGGATTGTTGGATTACTCAACGTAGTATCTCTTTCTTATTTGATTTTTTTTAACATTTTTTCTTGTTTTCACTGAGCAAATTGACGGAAAGGTGGTAGCACTTTCACTGTTTTGGAATTGGAATAGGAATACTTGTCCTGGTCTTTTTTATACCTTTGTTAAATTACTTGTCTACCCCTTTTTCAATAAATTTTCTTAAATTACAAGAATTCTTTTTTACATTGATTTAGGTACGGTAACGGAATGAGTTTTTGTTATTCTGATTTTGATCTAAAAATTAAAATATTTTTTTAAATCTTGACTCGATCTTAATATTATTGTTTTTGTTTTAACTCGGCCCGATATAATAAAAACTATAACTTGATCCCCTAAGTCGCCTCTGATATTGTAACGAAACCTCGATAAAAATATTAGTATATATTATATAAAAATATATCAAGTCGGATCAAAAATTTTATACCCTCAACTCGATCCCAATATGACCCGGCTTACTTTTCTAAATAACCCATCTCAAATTCAAATTTTTTAATAAAATTTTTTACTTCTATAGAATTAAAACTCGTCGATTTCGAATCAAATTAGCATCCCTAATTGATTTACCTGAATCCTTATTATAATGATAAACTATAAGATTAATAGTTTGTGTTTAAGTTTTTTTACTTTAATTAATATATCTGACTCTGATATCGGTTCGATAAAAAAACAGTGCATTTTAAATTCAAAATAATAAATTAATCAAAAACAAAATTTAAAAAAAAATCTATTTTATATATAGCTTAAAAGACAAATTAGCCATTAATCATCTTATATCTCGTCCAATTTCGTGTTGTAAAGTGCAAAAGTACAAGTACCTGGAAACATAATTAATGGATTGGTTGATATGTTAACATCATATTTTAGATTTTTAATTATTATTAAATTAAAATTAAAATTTAATCACTTAAAATGACAATTTTGTGTCGTGTTTCTGTAGAATTAAATAGTAAATTTTAAGTGCTCCGTTCAGCAAGGACTCCTTTTTTTACTGTTACTTTTAAATTAGAAATTAAATTAACCGTTGAAACTTTCCAATTTTGGAGATCTTACCCCACTGTCAAGGGTCAACATCGAGAGTCGAGAGGATACAGAAAATGCTAATTAATTAATTTAATTTATAAAGAACATAAAAATTATTTAATTCAATCATGTCCGTAAATATATTCTTTATTTTTAAATTAGATTTCTAAATGTTTTATTTTTAAAATAATAATAGTGTTTAAAATTTCCTAATTCCTCTGGTTTAATTATTTATCCTTTTGGTACTTGACAATACAATGTGAGTCGTTTTGTGTGACTCTGTCAGGCGTCGTCGCTGTCACTTATTCGCCGCCCAGTCATCTTTTACCAAGGAAAGCGACCACACAGGCTCAATTTATCAGTATTTTTAGGGAATATAATGTAATTAAAAAATAATTAAGGAAAATAATTTATTTAGGAATTTAAGACATTTGTTACTATTTTAGACGAATTGTGTAATCCCGTGAGTTATGAACGTATATAACGCCTTAAACTTAAAATTTATTTTTAAAAAATTAGATTATTTATCACTTGAATCAACCTTTATTGATAAATAATAATAAATTATGTTATTTAAACTCGAGTCACCTACAAATAATATAATCTTTGACTTAAATAAATCGATGGTGATACCGATGTATCATATTTTAATTTTTTAAAGTTATTTTCCCTTCATTATTTCTGAAATGTGAATGGGTTGACTGATGATGATGGTTACATGTCCATGATTTTTCAGTTTTTGGGTTTAAATCGTACGTATATAAATACGGTAGGTAAATTTTCGATTTAAATTTCATTATAAGTATTATATTTAGGATTTTTTTATATATTTAAATTATTCAATTATATTTTATAATTTGATTCTATCTTTTATATTAGTATATAATATTTATAATTATTGGAGTGGAATTACGAGGGGTCGTAATGTTTATAACTGAAAAAAAAAGAAAAAATGAATAAATAAATAAAATATGGATTTATGATACATCCGCATGCTATGGATTTTCTGTGGACAAAAATCAAAATGCCTTTGGAAATTAAATATAATTAATTAAGTCTATTTGAAATAATTAATAGTTTTAGGCGTGGGACCAAATTGATGATTAATACTAATAGCCGATAAACTTTAATATGATTAAAGAAGCTACTTAAGACTTATTAAAATATTATTATTATTTTAAGGTATGTGTGCCAAACTAAAGTCTGTTTGATTTAATTACAAGTACTTATTTACTTGTATATTTGTTTTACAATGTTATCACTATTATGATAAAACATACCATGGCATGCACTTTATTGTTAAAGTAAATTTTTATTAATATTATAATACATTTTTTTATGAAAATATTTTAAAAAGTAATTTAAAATTTAAAGTTATTTGATAATTTAATACTATATTGTCATGTTTGAAAAGAAACAAATAACATTAATCTCACATCAGAGAAGAAAAAGAAGGTTTTGGGTTATATAAACGGTAACGCTGTATATCCTATCAAATATATCCTTTAAAAAGAAAATAATAATACCGTGACAAGTAGTATTGAAACGACCCTTTAATTACCCGATTTTACACCGAACGCCATATCAACAATCGGGCCGCATTGTCATTAATAGAATGATGTTTATTTTAAAAATTACAATTTTGAGTTCCTTCCCTTGTCATTAACTCGTCTTGTTTTCCTTCCCTCCACCCGGGCCGCATCAAAGTAAGACAAAGTCTGAAACTGATTGCAATGGAGCCTGTCTGTCTATAAACGTATTAATTGTGCCCTGAAGCAGACATCTCAACACATTGAATTTTATGACAAACAAAAAACAATAAGAAAAAACGATGAAATGGACAAATCTCTGCCTCTCAAACTCAGTTACTTTATCTCCTTAAGTCTATCTAAAAAACAGAATTTTATGTTTATGTTCTTGTTGTTTTTATGCAAATGAAAAGTGAAATAGTAAAAAAATTCGATGTTTTTAAGTAAGATTTTAAGTTTAAATTGAGAATTAATTTTGTTTATTCGACTCTAAATTTAATTTAGATCTTAGAAAATATAAAACTCTGTAATCGGATCATTATATTGTTGAGTCTGATAAGTAGCTGTCAGCTATCCAAACGAAATAAAACCCTGCTGCAGCCTGCAGTAGAGCTACGGAAGATGAAATAAAGCGTCCTCTCGTAGTGGTTTTACCGTGCAGGCTCGTGATCCAAGACAAGAAAATCAAGGGGAAAATAAAAAAAGGGAAAACTACCAATATATATTTGAATCATATAAATAATATTTATTCTAAAATATATTTTTAACAACTAAAATTAATTATTTAATTATCATATTATAAATATTAACGTTTCAATTCATGATTTTTTAAAAACAACAAAAACATTATTTTTTGATTGGTTGGATAAAAATGATTAAAGCTTAATTTTAAAATGTATTATTAATATTTTTTGATTGGTTGAAATTTTGTTGAAAGCACTGTATGGTAAACTTCACTATGAGTCACTACTAAGGTTTGTTTGTCTGTTGTCTGTCTAGTAATAAAATAGCAATACTTTTAATGTGTAACCGTGCATGTTCTAAGAACTAAAAATAAGTTTAGACCCAACCTTTATCCAATTAACCATAACATGCGGAATGCATTAGTTTAGTTTTGTTTGAGCGTTTAGTTCAATTATTATTTTTATTTAAATCAACTCCGGTAATATATGTTTTAAAATATAATTTCAATTATTAGACATTGATCACCCAATCATTGTACTGTATTATTGATACCTGAATCAGTGATCTTTAAGAACAATAATCGTTCCCTTAACAATTGAGACAAGATGATTTGTACCATTTAATCCAGTTAAATCTCACGTTAATAAACTATCGTATGTAATTGTCCCTCTTGCCCCTGTTTTTTTAGTTTTGTTTTCTTATATAAAAATTAATTTATTTCAAAATTTGTTATATTTTTAAGCATTTATATTTTACTCCTTTTTAACTTAAATTATGGTTACATCTAATATAACCCGGAAAAAGCTACCAAAAAATGATGGGTTCTAGGTTTAAAATTATATTATATCATATATATTCATATCGAAAACTCATATGAATACGAACAATTACGAGAGAATGGTTTCTTAATTGGTAAAGATTATTATGTTAATGTGAGGTTTCGAAGTGATGGAAATGCAGCCCTCCAACTTTTCTTGTTCTGGCAAGAGTTTCTTCATAAAAGGGTCTGCAAGTAATACTCACATCAATGGTGCTTCGTCATTTTCATTGTGCTGTGGGACAGTGACACAAAAATACCAATGCCACCACCCTAATTCTCTTTTTCACAAAGGGAAAAAATGGAAGGGTTGTAATGACCCACATCTCCCACACACAAACTGGAATCCACAACTCACATGGAGGCACTGTTTACTGAAAACGATGTGAAAATCATGTCTTCCGAAATTATCATGTCACTTCGTTTTTATAATTATCGATATTTAATTTATTGATTGATGAATTCGAATAAAATAGTGTAGAGACTTTTAAAATGATTATAGGTTTCTGGAGATTATGGATTCGAGCACCAATAGTACCGCACAGTGATTGAGCGATCAATGTCTAGTAGTTGAGAGTATACTCTATAACAGACACAATTGTAACCAGTGTAACTGATTAAAAAATATATTATATATACATATGTATGTTTTCATGCTTTGGTATAAAAACAACATCTTGGTCTCCTATCCATTTTTTGTCTGAAATTCTTTGAAATCTAATAGTTACATAAAAAAAGGTTATTTTTTTGAAACATGGAAATCATGTAGGACATGAAAGCCCATTTTTGCAAACCAACATGATTCAGCCCACCAACTCCGAAGCAAAATCATGGATTTAGAATTAGAATCCATCTCCTAATGATTTCTCTAAATAGTCTAATTACTTTTGAATTCAATACAATTATTATTTTAATTATTAATATCTGATTTATTAATCGATTAAATCTAATTAAATTTCGCAAAAGTTTAAACATTGATTGTACATGTTTAATATAATATATATAAATACATCTTAATTGAGCACTATCCAAAACATTAGCTCATGGTCTATATATTGTTTAAGAAATCCAGAACTTCACTGTTTTTCCAACAAATGCTGAAGCAAAATGCCAAGTATCTGACATGGAACACATCTTTGTCTCAACATGCTACAGACTAGAAGATGAAGAGCAAAAGGACACTCCTTACTTAATCATCATGATAAAAACAAATTAAACTTGGATTAATGGGGAATTAATTTAATATTTCCAATAAATTTGTGTCTCATTTGACCAGACTTTAAAATATTCTTGAAAATGATGGAAATGAAGTGTATATAAAGCTTGGTCATGCACCTCAAGCTATGCAACTATCAACCCTGATTTTAGTACAACTTAATTACAATGGCTAGCTGCAAGGTTTTCCTCTGCCTTTCCCTGCATGTTCTGTTCTTGGTTTCAAGTTCCGGGACTCGTCTGTTTCCTCCGTTTTCGACCACTGATCCTTCATTGAAAACGGAATCGAAATCACAGCTCACGGCTAGTACAAACGATGAAATGGCAATAGTTTATAGACATTTCGAGTCCAAGCAATTTTCAGGCATGGACCTAATACCATTGACAGTTGCAGCAGGGGAAGAACACCCTAAATCATCCCTCGTCGAATCCAAACGTGCATTGATTGAAGAAGCCAGGGATGCTATTCAAGCAAGCATTCAAAGAAACGGCGGTGTACCGTTCGAGCCGGAACGATTAAGTCCGGGCGGACCTGATCCTCATCATCACTAATAATCCTGCATTTGTTAGCAACCGGTTGATTTACACCATAGAGAGAAAGAAAAATGTCAGAAATTTTATTTCCCATACTTTTCTTTTGCTTGCTTGTAGATCATTTGGTTATTTGATGAATGAGTGTACCATTGTTCTTCATTGCCATTAATGTATCAGACATGGAACTTCAATAAATCTATATATTTCTGCAGCAAATGCCAGTCCCCAACTATATATTGTATGCCAATTTCAGCTCTCAAATAAGTAAATAAGTTTCTTTTAGTAAATTAAATGTTCATTTTATGGTGGTTTACCGTTTATGTTCGGGATTCATGGCTTTTCTTCCAACAATGTCTTTTTAAAGTTCGAACCCGAGCTATCTCCTTGAGAGAGTAATATACCTTATCATTTGCACCTAATACTTTATTAGTAAGTAAATAATAATTTATATACATAGGAGATAGTCAATTTTAAATACTCAGGACGGTTTGATTTTCAAAATATACGAATTGAATTCGAATAATTTTACTATCCTTAAAATCAGAAATAGAGGAGGATGTGATGAAAAGAAAGTCTAGACATGTTTCACATGTGGATAAGATATGCTCCGATCCTAAATAAGAAAATTCAATGCAACAATAGTGTTGTGCGAATAATATATACGATTAAGATTCACTTACACAACATAAAATTAATTATTTCATATTTATAAATTTTAAGCAAGTCTTTAAGTCTGACCATATAATAACTCAATATATCAATTCTCATAGTAAAGTTGAGAGATAAAACTCTATTCGAATATAATATTTAATGTTGATATCTCAATTTTATAATCACACAACACTTCATAAACTTCTTCCTATAAATTCATGTATAAATTATAATATATTATTCAATGGAGACTACACTAATATAACATATGTTCCATATACTATACAAATTAATACGTGTCAAAACTTGTGGACAAAACAACTTTTTCTAATGGATCATACATGCGTGCGGCTAGAAAATGGCCAAAAACATAAAGAAGCTATGTCTTCCATATCCATACATAGGACAAATTTGAAAATGAATTCCTCCATTGGAGAAAAAAAAGTCGTAGGACAAGACAAAAGGGAGTATGAGCTAAGGTTCTAAAGTTGTGTCTTCACGAGCTTTTGGAGTCAATTTTGTCGCGATGTTAAGAAAAATAAGATGAGCACTGGACAAGAAGAACGAGCAGATCAATTTCCGAGTTGCCACAGTCGAAAAACAGTGGCCCTTTTTGGCTGTTTATGATAGGCGAAGAACGTCAAACTTTGGTAAGCAAACAAGGTTAACGTTAATGGAGGTGAGTCAGGAAAGCAGAAAATCCAGCTGAGTTTTGGGGTTAAGACAAAACCATGTTCTGTCAAGTTTTATCTGGTTATACGTCGATGTTCCAATACAACAATGTCTTATATGATACATGTCATTTCAGTCTTGTCCCATTATTTCCGAGGCTTTACTATATAAGCTTATTGGTAAGATTGTTGATGATATAACTTCGTTTCTCGTTGTTTGAAAATTTTAAATACAATAATCCATGGCTAATGCTTCAAGTTTTAGGCTGGTGTTGCTGTTCATCATCATTGTGATGATGATTTCAATGATAAAATCTGAAGCAAGGTCTTATGTTCGTGGTAAGTCGACCGTGTCCGGAAAGATCGATAGCATGAGTATGTTGGAGAAACTCGGTTACGATTTATCGAAAATTGAGTACTACAGAAGGATGTTGAGCGGTAATCCGGACAGAATCTCGCCTGGAGGGCCGGACCCTCAGCATCACTTTTAATCATCAGCAGCTTTGAAGTAGATGATCAGAAAATTGCAGGTTCTGTAGGGAAGTTGGTTCTTTGCATCTTTTGGATATATAGCATGAAAGATTTAAGTTCATTAATCTTCATGTACTATGGGAAAAAGTTTGTTTTTTTAGTGGAAATTTTAAGTTTAAGGTCGCTGATGTGTCTCAGTTCTATCGAAAGAGTCTTACGATTTCACATGTTAGAGATGTACATCACACAAGTCGAGTCAAAAACATGTTACCGAGAGACTCGATTTGTGTGATATACTCGGTTTGAGTTGTTATAAATATGCACTTTTATTGGCCTTTAGCAGTTACATCATGATTCATGAGAGAATAGAAGGTAACCGCACCATGACACTCCATGTCACCAAAGGCAAACGTAAAACAGTTAAGTTTAACTAAGACATCACACGATAATATTACATGATGTTCGATTTAATATTAAGTTAAGTTCAAATTTAAAATTTGATATTATAATTGAATTTGAATTGAATATAAGCTATGAATATTAAATTAAATTTGAGCTTGATTTTATCATTCAAGCTTAACTTAACTCATTAACATCTTAACAACGTAACATTATTATACGATATTATGTATAATTTTTTTTATAAAAGATAATACAGTTATATTGTTTAATTTTTGAATTATAGAAGCCGTCATTAGATGTTGTCGTATGTCAGTTTTTTAACAAAAAATTGGATGAAATAATTATTTATACTGTCATGTGATGTTCTTTTTAACACTGTTCAAAAGAGATAAAAATCTTTCACTATTTTTTTATGTTTAATATTAAAATATATTAAAAATCAAATTTTATGTTTTAAATTTAACTTTAATTTTAATTTAAAAATCTTAATTCAACACTCATAAATATACTTTATCCTAAATTACTTAAATCTTAGACGTAAATTTTAGTGCGGGAAATAAATAAGGATAAAAAAACATAGATGATTTTTATTCGTTAGATGGAGTTATCAATTTCAAAAACAGGGTATTATAATAGAAGGTTTAATAAAGTATAGGGGGCAAATCTGAATTATCCCGTTCCCAATATTATTCGCTTAATTGTCCTAAGGTTCGTCTGATGTGGCAATACCCTAAACATTTTTCCTTTTTCCGTCGCGCTCACTCGCGCGTGCACTAACTCAGATTCTTCACTGTGAAAACAAACTAAAAGGAAAGATCCAAATTTCCTCTTTACCTAAAAACAGGGGAAAAAGAAAGCAATGCCAAAACCCTAATCCTCAATTTTCTTTTACCCCTCTCAAAAAATCATTTCCCCCCTCCCCGAAGCCTTGATCTTTCCGTACAACCGAAACATAAGCCCTAATAAGTGAAAAATAGGACATTTTTAAGCCTTTGACTAATCTGGGTATTTTCCAGTTAGGGGGTTTCCCCTTCCTTTTCGTTTAAATCTTGATGTTTCTTTCTTATATAAATGGCGACAGGGAAAAGTGAAGGCCAAGAATCAAAGAGAAACAAAGTTTATACCAGAAAACCCCAAAATAACAAGACCCCAAATCCCACTTTCCACCTTCAAAAATCTCCTCAGCAAACACTAGCCGCCGCCACTACAGCTGGTTATTGCAACAACCCTCAGCAGTTGCCATTCCAACCCTTTGATGCCGTGGCGTCAGTTGATTCATCTAGACATAAACAGTTGCAGCAGGGTTTACGGAACACTTCCAATGGGATTACAGCTTCTGGGTATGTAAAATACGATAACCTCGTTAAGATTAACTTGAACGTTTTGTCCAAGAAGGATATGAGAGTTTTGCAGAGGAAATTAGCTAGCGAGCTTGAGCAAGTTAGGAGTTTACTGAAGAAATTTGAGGCTAAAGCAGGTAGGTTTAGTGGTGCGTATTCGATCAAGAACGTTGAAAGATGTGGTGGAAGTTTAGTTGGAGTGAACTCGGATGTCGGTTCTGTAGGATTGCCTACTTCAAGGCCTTTTGATGGATTGCCTGTGTCAATGGCAGAACATGATCAATGTAACAATGGTGATGTCGGTGGGAATGGGAGTGGGTTTGTGGAGAAGGAGAAGAAAACCCCTAAGCCGAATCAGTATAATAAGAAGTCAGAGTTTGTTTTAAGGAAGGAGAAATTGAAGCCTACAGAGAGTAATGGGAAGATTAAACCGAATGTTGGGAAGAGTAATCCGGGTCAAATTGGAGGTGGGATTGTGATGGAGAAGTTTTCAGGTCAGTTGCTTAAGAGTTGTAGTAACTTGTTAGGGAAGTTAATGAAGCATAAGTTTGGGTGGGTGTTTGATAAACCAGTTGATGTGAAGGCACTTGGGTTGCAGGATTATTATACCATTGTTAAGCATCCTATGGATTTGGGTACGGTGAAGACTAGGTTGAACAAGAATTGGTACAAGTCACCTAGGGAGTTTGCGGAGGATGTGAGACTAACTTTCAGTAATGCAATGCTGTATAATCCGAAAGGACAGGATGTGCATATTATGGCAGAGGCATTGTCAGGGATATTTGAAGAACAATGGGCAACTATCGAGTCTGAGTATAATCTTAATAGGAGGTTTGAAAGGAATCATGATTACGATTTGCCAACCACTTCAAGGAGAATTCCGGCTCCGGCTCCAGCACCAATTCAATCCCATGATTCTGCTCTGTCTCATTCATCTCTACCATTAGAAGCTAGGACTCTTGAAAGATCAGAATCCATGACAATGCCTCTTGACACGAAGCCAAGAGACATGGAGTTGGCTCCTACTGGTAGAGTTGCAGGATCAATGGAACCCAAGGCAAAGGATCCCGAGAAGAGGGATATGACTTCTGCGGAGAAGCAGAGACTCAATGCAGACCTTCAGAACTTGCCTTCAGAGAAACTTGATAGCATTGTCCAGATCATTAGGAAGAGGAACGCAGCACTTTTCCAGCAAGAAGATGAGATTGAGGTGGATATTGACAATGTTGATCCAGAAACGCTTTGGGAGCTTGATAGATTCATGGCCAACTATAAGAAGAGTTTAAGCAAAAACAAGAAAAGCGCTGAAGTTGCTCTTCAAGCAAATGCTGAAGATGTCCGAAATATTCAGGAGACCGTAAGACAACAAGAGACTTTTGAACATCTAAAATTTTTGCTTGTTTTGAATTGTTGTTCAATGAAACATTTTGTTGTTGTTCTTTTTGCAGAATTTGGAACCACCTATTAAAGAGGCATCAGAAGTAGGTGAAAAAGGTAATTACTATGTACCGTCAAGATTTTGCCTTTTTTGGTATATTCTTCACTTGTTTCGTTCTGAAGATGAAATTTTCACGCACTCATTATTGAAACTGGTTGGATTCCGAAGCAGCAGAAAGGATTGGTCACAAATCATCTCCAATTCATGGAAAAATGCTTCAAAATGAAGATAGGGGATCGAGTAGTTCAAGCAGTTCTAGCAGTGACACTGGATCCTCATCAAGTGGTAAAAAAATAACCTTTTTCCTTTCTTTATGCTCTTATGAGTTTATATATGCCAGTCTTCTTACGTTAATACTTTCATGCAGGCTCTGACAATGATAGTTCATCTGGATAACGTGAGTCATTTTCCTTGTTTCTAGTGAACTTTTTACCTCCTTATTTCTCATATAAATTGTTGTGCTAAGCATCCGATCTCGTATGAAATATTTATCAGGACACATTGTTACATGGTTTTTATTTCAATCTAATGCCACTATTCATTAATTCTTCCTTTTATGATTGTCCTTAAGAGGTAAAAAGGTAATAGGGTTTTGGTCTCATGTTCTGAAATTGGACTGTACTAGGAACATGTTCCATGCATGTCGAAGATGCTTGGATAGCATTTTGGAACTTTTGCTGTCAAAGGCCAATAAATGTTTGACTTGATATTGTTGTATCTGTTGCTGAATTTCTATTCACATACCGTTCTAATTCATCTCCATCTTCCATCATATAATATGATTGCCTATCACCAAGAAATTAAACCCTGAAAGTGCAACAACTCTATAACCCCCCAATTCGGAGTTCATTTTACTTTTGAATATCGAGGATTTAAATTCGATATCACCGTCATGTGCATGCTTCTCTAGTTTTAAGCAAAACTTAAATCGAGTGTAAAGCCGATTCGTTTTAGATGATATGGGATCATACACATCTTGGTAGAGCATATGTTAATTAGCTTCATGTTGTCTTTCTGTAGGTCATCATTTGAGGGAAGCTGGTTCAAGATCTTTACAAAGTAGCTACCAACAACATTAGAAATGTGATTCAACCATTTTCGAAGGGGAGTGAAAGACAGGAAACACTCTTTTTTTTTTTATACAACTTGTGTGTGCAAAGTTGGTTCTTTCAGTTACATCATGCGAATCTCATCATGTTTTTTGGGGGGACAAATTGTAACATAAAGATTAACATAGTTGTGGCAAGGCAAAATGATTCTCTGCATACCATCAAATGTTCCATTGCCAGTATCTGCTTGAATCCAACAACACTTGCGTTTCATATTATTTTGCACCCCCCTACCGTTTATCAGAAATTGTTGGAAGGGAAATATTTTGTTCCAAGTTTTCTAGATTAAACATGTTTAAACCCAATATAGAATTAAGGTTACTGTTTTGTCTGTAATGAGCAGCCATCTTTTGCATTCCTTTTTATCGATATATCTTTTAGAAACATTATCAAAAAGCTACGGTGCGGTGTAATCTTGAAAGTCACTTCCATGGATGTTGAGTACAACCATCTCTGTACTTGCTTATTAAGAACTCAGTAAGAAAATGGACGGGAGAGTTACGGTGGCACAGTTGGCGGCAGCGGGGAATAGTACCCTGGTGGATGTTCATTCGTTTATATTTGTTTAATAAGCGGTGGTGGTTAATATGGGCAGTGCTAGAAAAAGCTCAACTAAATTAAGCCTAAAAGAAGCCCCTGTAATAGAGGGGTTAGCCGGTTCCAATTTAATTTTTTTTTTATAAATAAAGGTTATCTAATTTATTTTTATATATTCGAATAAAAAATATACGAATAAAAATATTTATAAAATAAATATTCGAATAAAAATATTCATATAATAAATATTCGCATAAAAATATTTGTATAATAAATATTTGAATAAATATATATACGAATATAAATATTTATATAATAAATATTCAAATAAAAATATTCGGATAATAAATATTTGAATAAAATATTCAAATCAAAAGATTCGAATAAAATATATACGAATAAAAATATTCGTATAAAAAGATGTTCGAATAAAAATATTCATATAATAAATATTTGAATAAAAATACTCGAATAAAAATATTCGAATAAAAAATATACGAATAAAAATATCCGTATAATAAATATTCAAATAAAAGTATTCTTATAATAAATATTAGAATAAAAATATTCGTATAATAAATATTTGAATAAAAATATTCGAATAAAAATATTCATATAATAAATATTGGAATAAAAATATTCGAATAAAAAATATACAAATAAAAATATACGTATAATAAATATTCGAATAAAATTTTTTGAATAAAATATTCGAAAAAAAAATATTTGAATAAAGATATCCGTATAATAAATATTCGAATCAAAATATTCATATAATAAATATTGGAATACAAATATTCAAATAAAAAATATACAAATAAAAATATTCGTATAATAAATATTCGAATAAAAATTTTTGAATAACAATATTCGAATAAAATATATGTGAATAAAAATATTCATATAATAAATATTCGAATAGAAATATTTATATAATAAATATTTGAATAAAAATATTTGAATAAAAAGTATACGAATAAAAATACTTGAATAAAAATATTTGAATAAAAAATAAACAAATAAAAATATTCGTATAATAACTATTCAAATAAAAATATTTGAATAAAAATATCGAATAAAAAATATACAAATAAAAATATTCGAATAAAATTTTTTGAATAAAAATATTCGAATAAAAAATATTCGAATAAAAATTCCGTATAATAAATATTCGAATAAAAATATTCATATAATAAATATTCAAATAAAAAATATACAAATAAAAATATTCGTATAATAAATATTCGAATAAAATTTTTTGAATAAAAATATTCGAATAAAATATATTTGACTAAAAATATTCATATAATAAATATTCGAATAAAAATATCCGAATAAAAAGTATACGAATAAAAATACTTGAATAAAAATATTTGAATAAAAAATATACGAATAAATATTGTACACAATTTCTTACAAAGTATACACAATGGCTTACAAAAACCGTAAGGAAAAAGGTATGTACACAATTCCTTACAACTTCTCACCATGAGCTAAAGGAGCCATCCAAAGGTAAGTATTTGTGTACATACACAATTTATTACGATTTTCGTAAGCCGTTGTGTATACTTTGTAAGGAATTGTGTACAAACATAAATCCTTACCATTTTGGTGTCATATTGTGTATTCTTGTAGGAAATTGTGTATGTACACAAATCCTTACCCTTGGATGCCTCCTTTAGCTCATGATTTTGAAGTCGTAAGGATTTGTGTACATACCTTTTTTCTTACGGTTTTAGTAAGCCGTTGTGTATACTTTGTAAGGATTTATGTACAAACACAAATCCTTACCGTTTGGGTGACATATTGTGTATTCTTATAGGAAATTGTGTATGTACACAAATCCTTACCATTGGAAAATTCCTTGAACTCATGGTTTTGAAGTGGTAAGGATTTGTGTACATACCTTTTTTCTTACGGTTTTCGTAAGCCGTTGTGTATACTTTGTAAGGATTTGTGTACAAACACAAATGCTTATCGTTTTCGTGTCATATTGTGTATTCTTGTAGGAAATTGTGTATGTACACAAACCCTTACCCTTGGAAAATTCCTTGAACTCATGGTTTTGAAGTGGTAAGGATTTGTGTACATACCTTTTTTCTTACGGTTTTCGTAAGCCGTTGTATATGCTTTGTAAGGATTTGTGTACAAACACAAATTCTTACCGTTTTCGTGTCATATTGTGTATTCTTGTAGAAAATTGTGTATGTACACAAATCCTTACCCTTGGAAGCCTCCTTGAGCTCATGGTTTTGATGTGGTAAGGATTTGTGTACATACATTTTTTCTTACGGTTTTCGTAAGCCGTTGTGTATACTTTGTAAGAATTTGTGTACAAACACAAATCCTTACCGTTTTCGTGCCATATTGTGTATTCTTGTAGGAAATTGTGTATATACACAAATCCTTACCCTTGGAAGCCTCTTTGAGCTCATGGTTTTGAAGTGGTAAGGATTTATGTACATACTTTTTTTCTTACGGTTTTTGTAAGCCGTTGTGTATACTTTGTAAGGATTTGTGTACAACCACAAATGCTTACCGTTTGGGTGGCATATTGTGTATTCTTGTAGGAAATTATGTATGTACACAAACCCTTACCCTTGGAAAATTCCTTGAACTCATGGTTTTGAAGTGGTAAGGATTTGTGTACATACCTTTTTTCTTACGGTTTTCGTAAGCCGTTGTGTATGCTTTGTAAGGATTTGTGTACAAACACAAATTCTTACCGTTTTCGTGTCATATTGTGTATTCTTGTAGAAAATTGTGTATGTACACAAATCCTTACCCTTGGAAGCCTCCTTGAGCTCATGGTTTTGATGTGGTAAGGATTTGTGTACATACATTTTTTCTTACGGTTTTCGTAAGCCGTTGTGTATACTTTGTAAGAATTTGTGTACAAACACAAATCCTTACCGTTTTCGTGCCATATTGTGTATTCTTGTAGGAAATTATGTATATACACAAATCCTTACCCTTGGAAGCCTCCTTGAGCTCATGGTTTTGAAGTGGTAAGGATTTATGTACATACTTTTTTTTCTTACGGTTTTCGTAAGCCGTTGTGTATACTTTGTAAGGATTTGTGTACAACCACAAATGCTTACCGTTTGGGTGGCATATTGTGTATTCTTGTAGGAAATTGAGTATGTACACAAATCCTTACCCTTGGAAGCCTCCTTGATCTCGTGGTTTTGAAGTGGTAAGGATTTGTGTACATACCTTTTTTCTTACGGTTTTCGTAAGCCGTTGTGTATATTTTGTAAGGAATTATGTACAAACACAAATCCTTACTATTTTTGATGTATGTACCGTTTTTCTTACAGTTTTTGTAAGAAATTATGTATATAGTTTTATGTGCAAATGTGACCGGGTAAACAAGTTTAGTCTTCTTTTAAGCTTTTTTTTAAGGGCTTTCTCCAGAACTACCCGGTAATATACATTTTATCATTAAATTTGGTTATCCACATTGATTTACATAATAAAATTTTAATTCAATTAAATTACATAATTTGAATTTTATTATATATAAATTAAATCATTTATATCAATATCATTTAATAATTTTAATAAAAAATAAAATTAACATTTTAATGATAGGCCGAAAGCCTTAAGCTTGGACTTCCACACCGGCCCATATTTATTTTTTTGGACGGAGAAGCCCCATAACAGTAGCTCTCTACTCGGCCCTATCATCGCGCGATGCTTTGACGTTCGCCTTAAAGATCGCGCGATGCTTTGACGTTCGCACTAAAGATCGCGCGACTTCCTATTTCCCCATCTCTTGCTCGAGTTAAACTGCGAAATTGCTTCTCTTCTATTTTGGTTTTCGTACAGATTTGCTTTTTGGAATCCTCTTTTCTCGCCCGGCAAAGATCGCGAGAAGGCTGAATCGGAGAAGAAATCGCAGCCGCGAGGTTTCGAGTTAATGGTCAACGGATAGTAAGAGTTAATTTGATTAGATTTATATTTTTGGTTCTTCCATGTTTCATTCTTGTGAAAGTTTATGTTGAATCTGAATCTGATTTTTCCCTTTAATTCATATTTTTGTTTGATTCACAGAGTTGGGTTTTGGTCTCATAGATCTGTTGTGATTGGTGAGTTGAAATTCAAAATTGATTATTGATTTTTTACAGGATAAAGTAAATTTGTTTTCATATGATATTTCTCATTTTTTAAAAAAAAATTGTTTAGGATTTTTATTCTGGTCAGAACATGGAGTTTGTCTAGTCTAAGGTTTATAGTCTATTTGTGAATAACGAAGGTGATCAACCGATGGAGGAGAGCTTAGCATCCAAAGGAAGTGGTTGCAGTGACCAAAACAAAAGAAAACGCTGCAATGCTAAACTTAGTGAAGATGACAGAAGGAAAAGGAAAATGCTGGCTGATAGGAAATATCGACAGGAAAAGAGGGTAAGGAATGAACATGTGTTCCTTTTATCATCCTTCCAGTTAGGGTTACATATAGATTATATACTTCAAGCTTAAAAGAGAATTGTGGAACTTGAAAATTGCGGAATTCAGTTGTATAAAGTTCAACTCTTTTGTTTATCTTGCTTGAATTGAAGATTTTTTCATTTGCAAAAAGGTATGAATGAGAAAAAAATTGACTATTCATGTTAACTAATATCTATATGCATGCACTTCTATCACCGATACTCAATGTCTACGCTTGCCCTTTTCTGGTATATTGATGAAAAGATGGAGGCATTGGGTTGAAATGAAAATGATAATGACAAGTGATATCGAGGTTAAAATTTTTTAAATTTTGCACCAGATTAAAATGAAACCTGATTGTTAATAACATTATACTTTGTTGGTGCCTTTTACGTTGCAGAGGGAGCTCGAAAGATTGACTGAAGAGTTTGAACGATTAAAAGATACTATTTCACTGATGCAATCCAATCAACAACTTTCAGTCCCAATTCTAGAGAAACTACAAAGTTATTTATTTCAATCAACTAGCCAGCAACATGATATTAACGCTGTTTCTGTCCAGGTAGCAACCATTTACTTCTGAGGAGTTTGAGGGTACAAAATTACAATCGCCTATTCTAAATGTTTTATATTAGGACAATATTTAATTTTGGATTTCATTTGTGCAAATGACTGCCCAGATTGAATACTTGGAAGATATCAGAAAGTTGAGTGCTGAGGCCAGACAATTAAAAGAGGAGATTGGACGGTTGAGTACGGAGAATGGACTGTTAAAAGAGAAAACTGGACAGTTGAGTGCTGAGAATGGACACTTAAAAGAGGAAACTGGACGGCTGAGTATTGAGAACAGACATCTAAAAGAGGAAAATTACCGGTTAAATCTCGAGAACAAATGCCTGGCAGATGATATCAAAGGCCTACGAGGCAAGAGCCAACTTCTAGAAGTTATGCAGGCACCTGTCAGTCATATTTCCCAACCAACGTGCCAGGTTGATCAAAATGGTTATGTCCAGCTTTACTATTTTAGGAACTGAAAAATATTTTTTACCATATGAAACCCAAATTTGCTTATCTGCTAAAACTAAATAATTGAATTTAATTTGTGAACACTGAGAGAATGCCATGAATAAATTTTTTGGCTTGAGATGTCTTTACTGATTACTGTGTAATCTTCGAAGAGGAACATTGATTGTAATCTCTTTCTCTTGTCTGTTTCTTTTAACTTGCAGAATAATCGTTGTAAGGAGAACTTTGGCAAAGAAGCTGTTGTCGGGGTATGGAAAATCTTTCAAGTTCTTTTGAGATATCTTGAAAAGTTACCATTTAGAATAACTTTACATGCCTAGAAACCTTTTAATTCAGTAAAAATTGTCCTAAACTACATGTCATTCAATGATTATTATGACTTACATGCTGATATTATATTCCACCCCCAGGTATGTACCATGAATATAAACGAGGACACCGACTACAAATAGTAACTAATATCTATATACTTGTGCTTGTCCAATCTTTACTCTCAATTTCATCTAATGCTCATCCTTTATGGTCTATTGTTGCAAAGATGGAGGTATTGGGGTTGAAAACAAGATGTTAATGACAAGTGATCTTGAGGTTAAATTTTTAATTTTGGGCGAGATGAAAAGAAACTAAGCTGTCACTAATATTATATTCTGTTGCCTTTTATTTTGCAGATGGAGTTAGAAAGGATGACTTCTAAGAATAGTTTCTTAAAATCAGAATTTGGTCGGTTGACTGATGAGATAAGACAGTTACAAGAGGATATTACATGGTTGCGTCCTAATTGGCATTTTCCCGACCAAGATCTAAATGAACTAAGGGATCATTTTTTCCAATCAACCAGCCAGCAGCACGATGATGATAAAAGTGCTTCTGTCCAGGTAACAACTGTTTGCTTTAGAATGATGTTGAAAACTTGAGTGTTGTTTGTGCCTTTGTCTTTGACGGAATAAATATTTGCATACCAAAATTCCTTTCAAATAATGTCTTACTCTTTCAAAATCCTTTGATTGCTCAAGTTTAGAAAGCTAAAGTTTAGTATGTGTGTTCTATCATCTTGTTCCCATAAGAGAACTTAAAACAGTACAATGTTATTACACAGGTTTAATTGGAGTCGTGTTTTTCTAAGCATATTAGCATATGGTTTTCTGTTTGTTTGTTCGAGTAATCGTAATCTTGTATTTTTCACACACCTCGATTACTTGAATTATAATGATTGTTCCTGAAATTCTCGAACCGAATCGAACTTTGTGGTATCTTCTATTTCCGCTATCATGATGTTTTTTTTCAATCATGGACCTCTATGTTTCAGCCATGTGGTTTCCAACTGCTTGAAGGCATCCAAGATGCGGAGAAGACTGGTTCAAGTGACGCGGCTACCAACCAGAATCATACCTAAGATACATAAAAGTATGTAGAACATGTTATCTGCTCAATTTAAGATGTATTTCAATGTCGGACGTTAATGCTTTTGGTAAATGAATTTATTCGAATGCTTAAGTGGTTAATATTTTTAATCTCGACCCTTTAGGCAAAGAATCTTTAAAAGTTTTGGTCACAATTTGAATATAAATAATTAATTTTGTGTTTTATTTACTTTCTAAATTTTTTAGATCTAGTTAAATATATGCACCGTAAATAAAATGATTTGATCGATAAAACAATGTTCTCTTGTCATTATAGGACGATTAAATTGAATTGTTTCGAAGTAACATTTATCTATACTACTGCTTGAAGGCACGATTAATATTTTAATTGTTATAATAAATGAATAATATAAAAGTTTAAAAAATATAAAATAACTCACGTAGTTTTATACTAATTTTGGATCGTTTGATAATAAATGACTAAGATTATTATTATTTTTATTTTGAAATGACAATCTTTATTTTTATTATTATTAACCTTGTACATCTATTTCACTTATCTGATAACCATAAATTAATATAATATTTATTTAATTTTACACCATACAACTAGATCTCATGCGTATATGTTCATAATTTTAAAAAAATTATGTTAATCCTTAAGCTTATAGATTTTGAACTCAATTAATTTAGTTTTAGAAATGATGATTTATGATCGTGTTTGAATTAATTAATTTAAAAATTTATAATGCGTAGATAAACAAAATTTATAAAAATGTAAATATGTTTTACTTAAGTTAACTATATATTAGTTACGTGTAGTTAAGTATAATTTATATAAGTAAAAACGTGTTTTAGTAGCTTCAAAAAAAAACGTGTTTTAGTAGCTTCAAAAAAAAAAAACGTGTTTTAGTTAAATTAATTATTGTTAATTAGATGTAGTTAAATTTATATAGATATAAATATGTTATATATATACACTTAATCGGTCAATAAAGTATGCAGAATTTTATTTTTTTTAAATATAAAAGTATGATTTATTTTTTACATAATTCGATATTAATAGTTGCTTATAGGCATGTACAAGCGAATACATTTTGAGTAGTGGGTGTGAGGATGGATTTAAAAATGTACCGGCGTGGCGGGTGTAGATTTGAAAATTATACCCACCGTAAATAATGGGTAAATGATGGTGTAGCGACCCTTTTAAAATTCTTAAAAATAATAGGAGTGTGTAGTAAAAAAGGGGAGAAAGGGTCACTAGTGGAATTGAAATTAGGATTTGAAAAGTGGAATTTAGGGATTTGGGTTTAAAATAAAATTTTGGGGAAATTTAGGATTTAAAAATTAGGTTTTTAAATTGTGTAAAAAAAATGGAAATTTTGAAATGTTGAAAGAAATTTGAAATCTAGGATTCTTTAAAAAAAATAGGAATTGAAAAGTTGAAATTAGGGATTTGAGATTAAAAAAAGGGAATTTTAGATTGAAAAGGGAAATTTTAAAATTAGGGATTTTTAAAAAAGGTGGAGTCGCCACCGGTCACTTTTGGTAGACCGGACACCGTAAAAACCAGAGATTTGAAATGATTTGGGTTCGAGAGTCGGTTACAGTTAAAAACGGGTTTAGGGTTTAAAACCGCCCAAAATTGGCACCTTTATTAAATTACCGCTTAATTAATTTTGAATTTTCCGGATTAAAGTGGCATTTAAATTAATTTTTGTTTAAAGATTCGAATCAATTTTATATTTTACCGTGTCTTTATTCGGAGGCAACGTACACACCGCGACCAATGCGTTGAAACACGGGCCCGTTACGACCGAATAAATACGAATTTAATTAGGCTCATTAATTAGCAAGGTGTGATGTAAGCAAAATAAAAGACATAATTATAAAGACAACAAATATAAAGACAAAATAGCATATAATACATGATAACAAAGATTAAAATAAATAGACCAACAAAACAAACAAATAACATATATAAATAAACAAAACAAAACATATAATAAATAAATAAAAAAAACAATAAAAGATACCAATAAAAATATTCATATTTTCATTGAACCATAAGAATGGAATACACAATAAATATTTTAAAAAGAACTATATACATCTAAATATGCTCGATTAAAATCAATCCACAAATTAAACTAAACGGTAAAAGTAATGATTAGATTAGGGCATAACTTGAAAAATAACCGACCGAATGGGTGAAGTGATTCAATGAGAATAAAAATATAAATAATGGAGGCTACCAACTTACAAATGAAAATGGAAATGGAAATGGTTTTGGCAGTCAGTGGGGGGGGGCTGCGGCTGTCAATGGAAAAAAAATGATTAGGGTCCTTTATTTTTAGGGTAAATGTTATATATATAGTTAGGGTAAAGGGTAACATATGAGAATAAAATAGGTTTAGGTTTTAATATATAAGGGTATCTATAATATGATGAAGGGTATTTTAGGTTTATCCCTTTAAAAATAATAACCAATTAAAAACAAGACCTTGGGCACCAAGTAGGGATTTTTATTATATTTTTTTATATTATAAAATTATATTTAATAGGTCAAATTTCTTTATAGTTTGGGCTTATAAAAGTGGGCTCTAATAAAAGGCTTTTATTTATATCATATATTTATATATTTTTGGATTTTTGGTTTTATTTAAGAGATAGTAAAGATAATAATAATTATAAAACAAGTGATAAAATTAGGGTAAGTTAAGGTGATTTGGGTATTAAAAAGGAATGCGGATTGATTTAATTCGAGCATAAACCCGGATAAAATTAGTGATTACAGTTGCCCCTCTTTGCTTATCGTTGTGAAACAATGATAAAGCAAAGACTACAAGCACTAATTTTATCCGACTTCCCTGTTTGGAGGTACTCTGATTTCTGATCATTGCAGCATCTGATGGTCCCTCTCTTTAAGCGTATACCGTGGTGGGCGACCCCTTTCTTCGAACATATGTCGCAAAAAACAGTGTTGATCCCTTCTCCGTAGAATCCACGTCTTCGAGATGCTTTGATTTCTGATCATTGCAGCATCTGACGGTCCCTCTCTTTGAGCGTATATCATGGTGGGCGACCCCTCTCTTCGAGTGTATTTCGCAAAAACAATGTTGATCCCTTCTCCATAGAATCCACATCTTCGAGATGCTCTGATTTCTGATCATTGCAGCATCTGACGGTCCCTCTCTTCGAGCGTATACCGTGGTGGGCGACCCCTCTCTTCGAGCGTATGTCGCAAAGCATGACCTCCTTCTTCAAGCGTATGTCATAGAGAACGATCTTGTTGACAAGTGATGTCTTGCCTAGAGGCTTTTGAGGTTGTTGGTTGCCTTGACTTCTGGTTGTCTTGGCATGAAAAAAAATCTTTGTTGGTCTTTGTATATTCTCGATTGGTTGACCTCGATCGTTTCTTTACTTTCTTCGTCTTCTTCTTCTTCATCTTCTTTTCTCAAATACTCTAAAAATCTTATAAAAGATATCGATTTTTGATCATCTTTTCTCACATTTTTTCTTTTTCTCATTTTCTCTCTTTTTTCTTTCTTTCTTTCTTTCTTTTTTTTATCTTTTTCTTTTTCTTTATTTATTTTTCTCTCTTTTTCTTTTCTCTCATTTTTTGTTTTTTTTGTCTTTTTTTCTTTTCCTTTTTCAAATATCCTTAAGAAAAGATCAAATTAAAAAGAAAATCATCTTGAGAAAATCATCCTTAAGAAAAGATTTAATTGAGAAATTTGTTTTGAGGAAAAAAACCTTTAAGAAATGATCAAATTAAGAAATTAGAGATTTGAGCAAAACATCCTTAATAAAGGATCAAATTGATAAATTTGCTTTTAAAAAAGCATCCTTAAGGAAGGATCAAACTAAGAAGTTTATTTTGAGAAAAACATCCTTGAGAAAGGATCACATTGATACATTTGCTTTTAGAAAAGCATCCTTAAGGAATGATCAAACTAAGAAAATACATCCTTAAGAAAGGATCAAATTGAGAAATTTGCTTTAAGAAAAGCATCATTAAGGAATGAGTTAAGAAACTTGCTTTGAGAAATGCATCTTCAAGAAAGGATCAACTCGAAAAATCTGCTTTGAGAAAAGCATCCTTAAGGAAGGATTAAGTTAAGAAACTTACTTTGAGAAAAGTATCTTTAAGAGAAGATCAACTCAAGAAATCTGCTTTGAGAAAAGCATCCTTAAGGAAGGATCAAGTTAAGAAACTTGCTTTGAGAAAAACATCCTTAAGAAAGGATCAAACTAAGAAGTTTGTTTTGAGGAAAATATCCTTAAGAAAGGATCAAATTTTCTTTGAGAAAAGCATCCTTAAGGAAGGATAAAATTAAGAAACTTGCTTTAAGAAAAGCATCCTTAAGAAAGGATCAAATTTAAAAATTTACTTTGAGAAAAACATCCTTAAGGAAGGATTAGATTAAGAAATTGGCTTTGAGAAAAGCATCCTTAAGGAATGATTAAGAAATTTGTGTTTTAAGGAAAAATATCCTTAAGAAAGGATCAAATTTGAAGTTCAAATATAAAGTGATATCTTGCTTTAAGAATACCTGAATATCTCATAAAAAGGTGGTATCTCCCTTTAGAGAATACGTAACATCTCATCTAGATGTTTCGATATTTGATCGTCTTGACACAAAAAGCTCGTTGCCCCTAAATAACCAAAGGTTGGAAGGCCTTTAAAAACCACGATCGTGTAATTTGAATGACTTTTGATCTTTGCTAAGATCTATCTCTGTAGATCAAATCTTTAACTAATCTTCAAAATTCCTGTTTAAAAAGAGTAAAATGCGATGATGACACGAATTAGAATGCTCATAATGCATGGATATCTAACATAGATGCATAAATATTTAATCTAAATGATGCATGAATATTTAATCTGAATGATGCATGAATGTTCTTTTTCTTTTTCTTTCTTCTTGGAGGATAGGCTCTCGCTTTCTATTTACTAAACTCATCGGGCTTTCATCTTTCACCTTGTCTTGAAAGGAGATCATCATCTTGTGCCGATTGGAACAAAATCTTTCACTTTCTATAATTCAACAGTTCATACTTGGTTGACAATGACACATCTGAACCAGTTGTCTCCGAATTTAGTTGTATTCAGTTTATGGTAGTAGCTCTCAATCTCATATTCAGGCTTAGATCACTTAAGGTCTATCTTCAACATGTACATTGGGGGTTATTCTCTTGTATTTTTCTGTCTTTGGGTCATCTGATTGACTCTCTTTAGGCCCTCAATATAACTTTTGCCCCAAAGGCTTGATATTCATCTCTGCTCAATCTGTAACCATAATAGGCTCGTGTAATCTTTGTTTATTTATGCTAACCTGAATTCTCAAAGAATATCATCTTACAAACGAAGTGGTATTTTCAAGAGACATCTTGTATCATACATTGCCCCTTCTTCTCGGGTCATATCAAAGATGATCATTTGCATCAACGACCTTGCATTTTGTAAATCTTTTTGAACAAAACTTTTATTAAAAAAATAATCTGCTAATTGTAAGTAAAACAATATATACATGTTTTGGAAAATCCAAAAATTAGAAAAGAAAAGAAGAAAAAAAACATGGGTTCCTTGGATATCAAATGCGAGAGTGCCTTAGACTCAACTCTTTGTGTTCGGTTTTCAACCTTTGAACGTTGTGGCGATATTTGAAGTTATGGAATTCCCTTCAGATTGCTCGGTTCATCCTTATGATTATCGTATTTGCTCGATCTATTCGAAGACTACTCCTTCTAGTTCTCAATATATTTCTCCCCTTATATTCAAACTTTTCGTCCTTGACCCGCTAGTATCTTCTCGAGAATTCAAAGTGTGCTTCAGACTGCATCTAGTTATAGGAGCATTTTTCTCTTTAGTTCTATCTCTCTTTTTCATTTTTCCATTTCTTCTTTTTCTTTTTTTCCTCTTATTTTTCTCTCTTTTCTTCTTTTTTCTTTTTCTTACATATGTTATTTTTTTTCTTTTTCTTTATTTTTCGTTAAAAAAATTCGGGGAAATCAACTCATCACAATCCTTTGTCTCGAAGATAATGATGGAGCATACAAAAAAACTCCGAGTTACTCGGCATAGTCATGAATTTGAGAATATTACCACCACTCATGAAGCAAAAGATTTGGGATGGTGCATTGCTACCTTATTAAGTCTTATTGCTTCAGCGGAGTGCCCCGATACTTCCACACTCTTGTTCGAATATGTTTATTATCAGGTTTCGAATATTGGAGTGCTTTTGTTTAATCTTTGTTCTCTCCTTTCTTTTTCTCTTTTCTCTTTTTTTTTTCTTTTCTCTTTTTTTTTCCTTCTTTCTCTCTTTTTTCTTTATTTTTCTTTCTTCTTTTTTTTCTCTGGATGCAATCTTTTTACTTAGAGGAATTCTTGAGATCAATCAATTTCACCGGGCCTTTTCTAGGAGATTTTCTTATCATCGAACATCAATGAAAGAGTAGTAGTCTCATTTCTCGTGCATTACTGACCAAAGCTACTGACTAAGAAACCATACTTCATCGTAATCACAACGTTCCAACCATTTCTGAACCCACGTCACAACAAGCATGTGACATCCAAGGAACTCCGAGAGAAAAAGGAAAACATATATATTTTAAAAATATGCATTTTTTCATTGAAACGACAAAAGAGCAAACATAACATAAGCTCTTACAAAAAAATATTTGTTACTTTCGGGCAAACAGTAACAAAATTAATTGATGCAAAACTTAAAATGCAAGGGGGCAGAAAATGAACATCTAAACTCGAAGATTAGAATCTTCCCAAAGATCATGTCCTCTACTCTTTCTTAAAACTTCAGAATACCGACCTCAATCAGTCCTTGAACCTTGTTCCTCAAAGCTCCACAATTCTCTGTTGTGTGGCCTGTGCTCCCCATATGATAGTCACATGTGGCATTATATCCTTCAGGGTAAGGAGGATCCTTTGGCTTAGACTGCACCAAAGTCAAAAGTTTCTTCTCAACGAGAATTGAGAGTAACTTGGTGTAGGTCATAGGAATTGGATGAAGCACCTTTGTAGGTCTTGTATGAGTATGGGGACAACCCTGAGTTCGATTGGTTGAGTGAGAACTCACCACATAGACATAAGAATCTTCCTCTTTCTGAGAAATTGTGCTATAAGGGTCCTTCATCTTTCCCTTCTTAATAGCATACTCGATGCGTTCTCCGGTCATAACCAATTCCGCAAAACTACTGATAGGGTGGCTTATCAAGTGATCGTACAACACTCCCTCTAGTGTATCCACAAACATTTGAGAAAGTTCACTTTCGTTGAGCGGAGGTTGTACTTGTGCTGCAGCATCACGCCAACGTTGAACGTACTCTCGAAGGCTTTCGTTATGCCCTTGTTCCATCCCTTGTAGTATGAGCCGATTTAGAATCATATCGGTTACGTGCTTATACTGGTTTGTGAAAGCTTTGGCCAGATCCTTCCACGACTTAATTTGAGCACGGGTTAACTGATTATACCACCTTGTGGCAGATCCCACCAGACTATCCTAGAAATAGTGGATTAACAACTTCTCATTGCTAGTAAAGCCAACCATTTTCCGACAAAACATAGTTATATGTGCGATAGGGCAAGTCGTCCCATCAAACTTCTCAAAATCTGGGGTCTTGAACTTATAAGGGATCTCTAGACCTGAAACCAGACTAAGCTCACTGGCATTCAACCCATACCATTCTTCTTCATCCTCTTTTATCTGAAGCTTTTCTTCAAACTCGTTCTTCGTTTCCTCTAACTGCTTCGAAAATTCAATCTTTAATTTCTCTAGCTCATCGAAGTCTGGAATGTCATCCCCGACATCTTCTACATTAGTGAAAGTCACACCTGGTGGGGATTGGGTAGAGGCACCGACTTGAAGAGATGATGTTACTACTCCTTGTGGAGGTCTAGAAGTGTTAGCAACAAAAACAGGAGGGCCCAAGGGGTCTTCAACAGAACATTTTCTTTGTTGGTCTTCCACTTTCCTTAGTCTCAACAAGTGAGCAATTTGTTTCATCATGTCTTGTTGAGACTTGATCATAGAATCTCCTAATTCTTTTCGAGTATGCTCTAACTGTCCCATGAGATTGGCTTCTAACTTGGCAAAGTCTTCTTCCATTAGCCCTTCCTGGTGTTGGTTGAGTGCAAGTGAGAAACCTTCAATTACGGACATGAGATCCCATAATTAACCTCCTTGTTTAATTAATGCATGATATATTCTATGAGATGCATGAGATATATGCATGAATGCAAGTAAAGGTGTTGATCCCGCTAGTGATCGCCCTTTGAGCAACTTTCACCGGTTAAGATCTTAATACCCCTTATTATTTTTTCTTTTTCTTTTCTTTTTCATCTTTTTTTCTCTTTTTTTTCTCTCTATTTTCTTGCTTCTTTCTCTATTCTCTCGATTTTTTTTTCTCTTTTCTTTTTCATTTTCATTGTTTTTTTCTCTCTCTTTTTCCTATATTCTAAATTTTCTTTTCTTCTTTTTTTATTTTCTCTTTCTCTTTTCAATTTTTTTCAATCTTTTCTTTTCTTAGTTTTATTTTCTCATTATTTTTTCTTTCCCCTTTTTCTTTCTCTTATTTTTTCTCTCTTTTTTTTCCTCTCTTTCTTTTTCTTGTTTTGACTCTCTAACTATAGTGAAAGCCTCTGATTGAACAAACCACTTAGTTCAACACCTTCATGAAATGTCGATACAAAAATGATAAAGCAAAAATGCAAGCAAGATAGGAGACAAAATAATCCTATTTATCTCATCTAAAAGAACCTAGGTTAACCGCATAGCTCTAATCAGGTAGGTTGACTAGATTCTCTAAATGCAGTTTTGGTTCTGCGAGGTACCCAAATTGTCCTCGCTGTCCTCTTCTAAGAGTAGCAAGGCCCCCGATCATCACCCATCACAGGCTTATCTTGACCGAGTTCAATTTAGGGGGACCCTTTCGCTATGCCCATACGGAGGAACAATATCCTCACGAAAGCATAGGATAGTCGAGCCCCGAAGGTACTTTGCTAGGCCCATACGGAGAAACAATATCCTCACGAAAGCATAGCGTTTTCCCCCCACTTAGAGACGGGTTGAAATGTGTTGAAAGCTCGAATTAATAAACAAATAATAATTTAATTGCCACTTTATTCCACAACTTCCAAAATTAATTAAGCGGTATTTAAAAACAAGGCTTGACTCGTTTGAAAAATTGGTCCCCAGCGGAGTCGCCAACTGTAGCAACCCTTTTAAAATTCTTAAAAATAATAGGAGTGTGTAGTAAAAAAGGGGAGAAAGGGTCACTAGTGGAATTGAAATTAGGATTTGAAAAGTGGAATTTAGGGATTTGGGTTTAAAATAAAATTTTGGGGAAATTTAGGATTTAAAAATTAGGTTTTTAAATTGTGTACAAAAAATGGAAATTTTAAAATGTTGAAAGAAATTTGAAATCTAGGATTCTTTAAAAAAATAGGAATTGAAAAGTTGAAATTAGGGATTTGAGATTAAAAAAAGGGAATTTTAGATTGAAAAGGGAAATTTTAAAATTAGGGATTTTTAAAAAAGGGTGGAGTCGCCACCGGTCACTTTTGGTAGATCGGGCACCGTAAAAACCAGAGATTTGAAATGATTTGGGTTCGAGAGTCGGTTACAGTTAAAAACGGGTTTAGGGTTTAAAACCGCCCAAAATTGGCACCTTTATTAAATTACCGCTTAATTAATTTTGAATTTTCCGGATTAAAGTGGCATTTAAATTAATTTTTGTTTAAAGATTCGAATCAATTTTATATTTTACCGTGTCTTTATTCGGAGGCAACGTACACACCGCGACCAATGCGTTGGAACACGGGCCCGTTACAACCGAATAAATACGAATTTAATTAGGCTCATTAATTAGCAAGGTGTGATGTAAGCAAAATAAAAGACATAATTATAAAGACAACAAATATAAAGACAAAATAGCATATAATACATGATAACAAAGATTAAAATGAATAGACCAACAAAACAAACAAATAACATATATAAATAAACAAAACAAAACATATAATAAATAAATAAAAAAAACAATAAAAGATACCAATAAAAATATTCATATTTTCATTGAACCATAAGAATTGAATACACAATAAATATTTCAAAAAGAACTATATACATCTAAATATGCTCGATTAAAATCAATCCACAAATTAAACTAAACGGTAAAAGTAATGATTAGATTAGGGCATAACTTGAAAAATAACCGACCGAATGGGTGAAGTGATTCAATGAGAATAAAAATATAAATAATGGAGGCTACCAACTTACAAATGGAAATGGAAATGGAAAATGGAAATGGTTTTGGCAGTCGGGGGGGGGCTGCGGCTGTCAATGGAAAAAAAATGATTAGGGTCCTTTATTTTTAGGGTAAATGTTATATATATAGTTAGGGTAAAGGGTAACATATGAGAATAAAATAGGTTTAGGTTTTAATATATAAGGGTATCTATAATATGATGAAGGGTATTTTAGGTTTATCCTTTTAAAAATAATAACCAATTAAAAACAAGACCTTGGGCACCAAGTAGGGATTTTTATTATATTTTTTATATTATAAAATTATATTTAATAGGTCAAATTTATTTATGGTTTGGGCTTATAAAAGTGGGCTCTAATAAAAGGCTTTTATTTATATCATATATTTATATATTTTTGGATTTTTGGTTTTAATTAAGAGATAGTAAGGATAATAATAATTATAAAACAAGTGATAAAATTAGGGTAAGTTAAGGTGATTTGGGTATTAAAAAGGGATGTGGATTGATTTAATTCGAGCATAAACCCGGATAAAATTAGTGATTACAGATGAATATAAAAATTTTAGGTGAGTATGGATACAGAGGAGGGGATATCCACATCCGTCCCGCCCATATGTCATCCCTAATTAGTATAAATATATATTTTATATATTTTATATTATAAAAAAAACTAAAATTTCATTAATCTTACTTTTTGGAAAAAAAACACACCACATCATGATTCCATTACGTGACTGAATTTATATACCAATTTCTTACCCCACTCTATATTTTATTAGTGCTGAAAACGCGTGTCCGTGGACGGAACTCGGTTCGTTTGTTGAACGACCAGAAACGAACAAAACAGTAAATCACATACGACAATGTTCGACCATGTCACGAATGTTTAGTGGGGTGGGGACAAAATGATTTATACGGCCAAGTCATGACTAGGATGTCAATTTGGCGAAAAAGAGTACTTAGGAATGTCAATTTAATCCATCCTCGTCGAGTCTCAATCTAATCGATTAGGGTGAGTCTTTTAATTCAAAAACGGATTTAAGTCAGGTCAAATCAGTGGGGATCGAGTTTAGGATAATTTTTTGACCCCACTTGATATATTCATATATATTTATTCATATAATATATAATATTTTTATTTATTTATTAGATCGGGTTAGATTTATTCGAGTTTTTTATTAAAATATCGAGGTTGAATTTAGAGTCTGGTTATGATTTTTTATAATACCGGTGTAACATCCTAAAACCGGGCTAGAAGAATTATATGATTAGCTCATATATTAGATTGAATCATATGTTAATTGGATTAGAAGAAAGAGAAAAAAATGAATTAAATAGGAAACTTAGAGATTGTATGATAAAATATGAATTTCATAGACTACTCTTATTAATAAACTAAATCTAGTTATAACTAAAAGGGTAAATCGGTCCTTTCATAACCCATTAATGATCAAAGAAATCAGCTCACTTCTCCATTTCTTTCCCTCATTCACGTGAATTAGAAAAAAGAAGAGGAGAGAAAATTCATCTTCTTTCCCATTTCTACATAGTCAAAAGAAAAAAAAAGAAATTTCAAGAGGAAAAAAGCTAGAATTTGGAGTATATTACCATAAGGATTAAGGATTTGGTGCATAGCTTTTGGGAGTAAGGTAAGGCTTGATCTACTCTCTCTTGAAATGTATAATTACATGTTGAAATTTAGGGGTTTTGTTGTCATAAAGAATTCGGGTAAATTGTTCATGTCTTGTTATGCTAGTAAGATTAAGTTGATGAAAAAGGAATTAAGTGATGTTACTTTTAAGCTTAAGGCGCTGAAAATTCATGAGAACAAATTGGATTAAGAATTAGAGCCATGGAATGAAAGATAGCTTTATTTGCCTAGAAAATGCAATTTTGGGTAACCATCTTAGAAAAATTCCCTAGGTCGAATTTGAGAGAATTAAGGGCTAAAATGTTGTAGTAGAATAATCTCATGTATCTAGTTTATATAACAATTTACGACACCTCATTTGGAGTTTCATAGAGAAAGTTATTAGTTTTTTCGTAAGGGCTGTTCGAGCAGTCCTGAATCTGGATAGACCCGACTTTAAACAAAATCTGGTACTGATTGGATTATAATTAAAATGTGAGGTTAATTTTTCCTTTTAAAGGATCTTATCTTTTTAAGGGTATAAAATAAGCTCAAATCGGATATGGGAGTTAAGAGATATGATCGATTTTTTAAAGGGTAGTAACGCTGTCTGTAACCCCCAAAATTTATCTAATTTCTTAGAATAAAAGTTAGGGTTCACAATATAAAACTTGATTCGAAAGGTAGGTTTTATTAAAAACAAAAGACTAGAATAAATCGCTTAAATAATTATAACTAAACATACTGAAATAATATCCAAATATAATAAAGTCCAACCCAACAATAAATCGTAAAATGTCCAGAAAGTCCGAAGTAAAGTTCTGAAACCAAAGTCCAAAACAAATAATAAAATCCGAAAATAATAAAATAGTCTGAAACTATAAAACATACGTAATAATCTGAAATAGAAACCTCCAAGTACCGAAGTAGCATAGGTCAAGGACCTGAAATAGGAAGCTGAGGGGGTGTAAGCTAGGGAGCCTAGTGTGTCTCTAAGTACAGATAAAAACAGAATTTAAAATAGTATATGCAGAAGATGTAGTGTATGCATGAAATGCACCCATCTCCGAACTCCAACAAAAGAGTAGGTTCCCCTGAACCCCTCTAACTCCATCACACCAACAGAAGTGGAAACTCGACTCGAAGGTGGAGCCACTAATCAGAAGTGGTATCTCGACCCGCAGGTGGAGCCACTGAACAGAAGTGATAAGTCACTGAACTTCCCCGTACACATAGTCTACCAGATATAATGAATGTGCATAAGCAGAATCGGAATCAGAGTGCATGTATTACAGTGAAACAGAAAGTCAAGCATACCATATAACAGTAATAGAAATATGATGTCAGAATGATGCATGAACATACGAATTGTGACAGAAAACGGAACGTACTGAAAAACAGAGTAAACAGAAGAGAACACACCTAAACAGATAGCTCAACGACGATACTGACATCGGCTGGACTCAGCTCTACCACTAGAATGCACAGGAGTAGAACCTACGAGTACAAATGATCGTTAGACACCCTACTACGCCATTTCACTGATAAGTACACTAAACCGGAAATAACTAAAACTCACGTGCGGGTCCCGGATGCTGTTGGACAGGAGGTCGTCCAGGAGGAGGAGGAGGAGGAGGCAGATGCTCGGGCTCGGAATCCACGTCACCTGAAGTGAACAAAAACTGATTCAGAAACCTCTAAAGATAATTTCCAAATAAGCATTCGAACTTAAAAGCCCTAAAAACGACACTTCGGGTTCGAATTTCGGAAAACGGACAGCGCCATCAGACTCAGGATGTCGAAAAACATAAAGTGGGCCCGAGTTGAAAAAGTCAACGCTGATGTCAACATGGTCAACGCTGACCGTCAGCAGATGACGTCATCAATAATGCTGACGTCAGCATGACGTCACCTGATGACGTCAGCAGTGACGTCACCTGATGACGTCAACATGACGTCAGCGGGTCACGTGTCGAGTCGGACGGGTCGGGTTTCGGGTCGGTCGGGTCGGGTCGGACACGGGTTCTGGGATGGATTTTCCCGAGAAAATTTGGGTTTTCCAGATTTTCCCGAGAAAATCTGGAAAAATTCCAGATCTCCCCGGGGTTTTGTTTCGCGTAAAACAGGCTTAACTCCCTCAACTCGATTCGATTAAACAGATCTATCTCCTCCCCAAAACGGATTCAAAACCAACACAACCCCTAAACCAACATCGAACAAACTGGAACCCGAAGGAGAAACAGAAAGAAAGCTTACCGAACAGCACTCAACGGAAGGGAGGCCACAACTGCAACTGAGGGAAAACAACAAGGAAAGAAAAGGAGGGGAAACCGGCTTGTTTTAAAATACGAAATTAAAAAGGAAACTAATCCCACGCAGAATCGGACGAAACGCAGAGGAAGGAAGGTTTCCAAAATTGAAAAGGTAAAAATACCTTTGAAGGGCCTGAACTATTTGGGTTTCAAAAAAAAAGGGCTTCCAGATTTCAGAAATTTCGAAAAGGTCCCCAAATCAGATTTAAAAAATTCCTAAAAATTAGGGCAAAACAACTAGGGATTTGACTCTAATTGGGGAAAAACAGATGGGGTGTTACAACTCTCCCCCCCTTATAGAAATTTCGTCCCTAAAATTTACCTGGATCAAAAAGGTGTGGATACTGAGCTTTGATAACAGACTTGGGCTCCCAGGTAGTCTCATCAAGACCTCGATTGCGCCAGAGAACCTTAACCATCTGAATGGTTTTCTTCCAAAGGACTTTCTGTCTCTGAGCAATAGTCCCGACGGGTTCCTCCTCATAACACAGATTTGGACGAATCTCAAGATCCTCAACGGACAGAACATGAGACGGATCAGCTTGATAACGTCTCAATACAGAAACATGAAAGACATCGTGGATACGCTCAAGTTCTGGTGGTAACTCAAGCTGATAAGCAACAGGACCAACACGTCTGAGAATACGGTAAGGCCCAATGTATCTGGGACTGAGTTTGCCCTTACGGCCGAAACGAAGTACCTTCCTCCACGGAGATACTTTCAGAAAGACCTGATCGCCTACCTCAAACTCAAGATCTTTACGCCTCAAATCCACGTAAGATTTCTGTCTGTCAAAAGCGGCTTTGAGCCGATCCCGAATCAACCTGACAGTCTCCTCAGCCTCATGAACAAGATCTGGACCCAGTAAGCGGTGCTCAGTGAGCTCAGTCCAACCAATCCGAGTGCGACACTTACGTTCGTACAGAGCCTCATAAGGTGCCATCTTAATACTGGCCTGATAACTGTTATTGTATGCGAATTCTGCCAAAGGCAAGAAATCCTCCCAACTACCTTTGAAATCCAGTATACAACCTCTCAACATGTCCTCAAGAATCTGAATCACACGCTCAGACTGACCATCGGTCTGAGGGTGATAAGCAGTACTGAAATTCAACCGAGTACCCAAAGCTGTATGCAGAGATCCCCAGAACTTAGACGTAAATCTCGGATCTCGATCCGATATGATGGATAGAGGTACTCCATGTAATCGAACGATCTCAGAGATGTATAACCGGGCCAACTTACTCAGGGGGTAAGTGGTCTTGACAGGGATGAAGTGTGCAGACTTGGTCAACCGATCAACGATGACCCAAACCGAATCTTTCTTTGACGGAGTTAAAGGTAAACCACTAACAAAATCCATAGTCACACGCTCCCATTTCCACTGAGGAATCTCGATATGCTGAAGTAATCCAGATGGTCGCTGATGCTCTGCTTTGACTCTCTGGCAAGTCAAGCACTTGGATACAAAACTGACCACGTCTCGCTTGAGACCTTTCCACCAGTACTTTTCTCGGAGATTCTTGTACATCTTGTCTCTTCCCGGATGCATAGAATACAGACTATCGTGGGCCTCCCGAAGAATAACCTGCTTCACCTCAGAGTTCCTCGGAACACAGTAACGACCCCGGAAACATAGAACACCATCCTGATTCAGAGAAAAGTCTTGAGAAGTCTCTTCCTTGACTTCCGTAATCCGATGAGCCAAGAACGGATCATTAGGTTGTTCAGCCTGAATTTCAGATATCAGTGTAGGAACCACTCGGAGCTCGGCTAACAAACTGCCATCCCCAAACAAACTCATCCGTGCAAACAGAGCTCTCAAATCTATAATGGCGTTGCAACTCAAAGCATCCGCAACGACATTAGCTTTACCCGGGTGGTAATCAATCTCACAGTCATAGTCCTTCAGAAGCTCCAACCAACGTCGCTGTCTCAGGTTGAGCTCTTTCTGAGTGAGAAGATACTTAAGGCTCTTGTGGTCTGTGAAGACGTAACACTTCTCTCCATAGAGATAGTGTCTCTAGATTTTCAGAGTGAAGATTACAGCCGCTAACTCTAGATCATGGGTGGGGTAGTTACACTCATGCGGTTTTAACTGTCGGGACACATAAGCCACTACCTTCCCATCTTGCATCAGAACACAACCCAAACCAGTGTATGAGGCATCACTGTAAACAGTGTAGGGTTTCCCCGATTCTGGCTGTGCCAGAACTGATTTGAGTTTCTCAAAACTCTCCTGCTGAGCCTCAGACCAGGTAAACGGAACATCCTTCCGCAGAAGCTTGGTTAACGGAGCGGCTATAGAAGAAAAGCCTTCTACAAATCTTCGATAATAACCAGCTAACCCCAGAAAACTACGAATCTCGGCCACATTTTTGGGTTGCTTCCATTCCATAATAGCCTCAATTTTCTTTGGGTCAACCTGGATACCCTTAGCGGAAACAACATGGCCCAGAAATACAACCTCCGAAAGCCAGAACTCGCATTTACTGAACTTCGCATAGAGCTGCTTCTCTCTCAGAGTCTGCAAAACAAAACGGAGATGCTGCTCATGTTCCTCCTCAGTTTTAGAATAGACCAGAATATCGTCTATGAAGACCACAACAAACTGATCCAGATAGGGTCGAAACACCCTATTCATCATGTCCATGAATGCTGCAGGGGCATTCGTAAGACCGAAGGGCATTACCAGAAACTCGTAGTGACCATAACGAGTCTGGAAGGCTATTTTGAACACATCAGAGTCTTTCACCTTGAGTTGGTAGTAACCAGATCTCAAGTCTATCTTAGAGAACACAGAAGCTCCTCGGAACTGGTCAAACAGATCGTCGATGCAAGGAAGAGGATACTTATTCTTCACGGTCAACTTGTTCAACTTTCGGTAGTCAATACACAATCGCAGAGATCCATCTTTCTTTTTAACAAAGAGGACAGGGGCTCCCCACGGAGAGACACTCGGACGAATGAAACCTCTATCCAGAAGTTCTTGTAGCTGTACCTTAAGCTCCTTGAGCTCCTTCAGAGCCATCCGATACGGTGCCATCGATACTGGAGTTGTCCCCGGGTACAACTCAATACCAAACTCCACCTCCTCCCGCTTAGGGGGAACTCCCGGTAACCCTTCTGGGAAGACATCAGGGAACTCGCACACCACACGAATCTTATCTAACCCAGAATCAGATTGTCTCGGGTCAAGGATGTAGGCAAGGTAGGCCACAGATCCCTTTCTGATCATTTTCTCAACCTTCAGAGCAGAAATCACATTGGTCAAAAACCCTCTACGTTCACCGATAAGAGTTACCTCACGATCATCAGAAGTTCTCAGGGTGGCCCTCTTACGCTTACAGTCCAGTGTAACTCGATGAGCTGACAGTCAATCCATCCCCAGAATCAAGTCGAACTCTCCAAACGGCAGTTCCATCAGATTAGCGGGAAAGATTTCCCCTTGAACCTCAAGAGGAAAATCTTTATACACCTTAGTAACCACTATAGGATCACCTACAGGACTATAAACTGAGACAGAACTACCAGTATCCTCTACAGGAATTTCCAGATATCCAGATACAGAACTAGAAACATACGAGTGTGTAGACCCATTATCAAGAAGTGCGAAAAAGGAAAGAGCATGAACAGAAAAAGTACCAGCGATGATGTCTGGCTCATCTCGATCCTCCTGTCTCCTCGTAGCATAAACCAAGTCGGGCTGAGACCCTCCTGATCTAGCAGATCCTCTATACTGACTGGGTCGGCCCCTACTACCGGTACCAGATACAGCAGGTCTACCCTGACCTCTTCCCGCTGTAGAAGTCTGAACTGACGCCTGTGATTGTCCCGGAGTATGACCAGACTGAGGTGCCACTGGACAGTCCCTAAGACGGTGATCATACGAACCACAACGGAAACAAGCTCCACTCTGCATACGACACTCTCCTAAGTGCCACTTCTTACAGAACGAACACTGAGGTAGGGCTCGGGTGTTAGTGGATCCAGCTCCACTAGCAGTAGGGGCAACAAAAGCAGCTGGTCTAGAACGTGCAGAACTCTACGGCTCAAACTCATCACGGCCCCTCTTCCGGGACTGAAAACCCTGACTGTGCTGAGCAGGTGCTGCAGACTGTCGTCTACCTCTATCCTGAACCTGGGACTCCAACTGAACCCTCAAGCTCTCATTACGCTCAGCTGTCCTGGCACGCCGAGTGATCATCTTATACTCAGTGTCATGGTGAGTAGCAACAGCAATCTTCAGTGGTACTCGAAGTCCCTTCAAGAAATGGTCACACTTTTGTTTCTCAGTGGAAACAATACCAGGGGCATACTGAAGCAAGCGGAGGAACTCAATCTCATAGTCGTTCACTGACATATCGTTCTTCTGTAAGCTCAGGAAATCATCACGACACTTGGCCAGATACTCAGGTCCCACATATCTGTCCTCAAAGGCCTGCCTGAAAAACTCCCAATTGAGCTTCTCCGAAGCGGTAACCTTCTCCTCGGCTTCCCACCAATTTAGGGCTTCTCCCTGAAGTAACGATATAGCGGCCCTCAGTTTCCTATCAGAGGGATAGTCCATCTCAACGAACAAACGCTGAAGCTTCTTCAGCCAGTACTCAGCATCAGCTGGATCTGTACCAGTCTTACCATCGAACATGGTCATCTCAGCAGCCAAAAACTCTGTAGATATGGGTTTCCTAGTACCCTCATTCTGGCGCAAATACCTGAGCAACTCTCTCTGAATCATCACGGAGTCCAAACCGATAGTCTCACTATCCCCAGACTCAAATGGTCCCTCACTCTGGATCGGCTGATCAACCTCGACTTGCTGGGCCTCGGTCTGAATCTCGGGCTGATCCTCCACTCCTATCTCTTGGGCCAAACTCTGCTCTTGTGGCGGGTCCACAGGAGGTGGAACATTACTAGCAGAAGCAGCAGAACGACCTCGGCCATGGCCTCCCCCAGTAGCTAAGCGTGTACTCCTACGAGGTGGCATAGTAGAGTATCTACAGAATGACAGACAAAAATCCTACATTAGTATCGGTACTTGGAGTAATATTCAGAATATTTCAGAGAATTTTCAAAATACAATTCAAAACAGAAATCTAGATATTTAAATAATATTGTCAAAATATTTTTAGATCGAAAATCATTTTGGACCTCACAGTCCGTGGGTTGAACCGGGCTCTGATACCACTAAATGTAACCCCCAAAATTTATCTAATTTCTTAGAATAAAAGTTAGGGTTCACAATATAAAACTTGATTCGAAAGGTAGGTTTTATTAAAAACAAAAGACTAGAATAAATCGCTTAAAATAATTATAACTAAACATACTGAAATAATATCCAAATATAATAAAGTCCAACCCAACAATAAATCGTAAAAAGTCCAGAAAGTCTGAAGTAAAGTTCTGAAACCAAAGTCCAAAACAAATAATAAAATCCGAAAATAATAAAATAGTCTGAAACTATAAAACATACGTAATAATCTGAAATAGAAACCTCCAAGTACCGAAGTAGCCTAGGTCAAGGACCTGAAACAGGAAGCTGAGGGGGTGTAAGCTAGGGAGCCTAGTGTGTCTCTAAGTACAGATAAAAACAGAATTTAAAACAGTATATGCAGAAGATGTAGTGTATGCATGAAATGCACCCATCTCCGAACTCCAATAGAAGAGTAGGTTCCCCTGAACCCCTCTAACTCCATCACACCAACAGAAGTGGAAACTCGACCCGAAGGTGGAGCCACTAATCAGAAGTGGTATCTCGACCCGCAGGTGGAGCCACTGAACAGAAATGATAAGTCACTGAACTTCCCCGTACACATAGTCTACCATATGTAATGAATGTGCATAAGCAGAATCGGAATCAGAGTGCATGTATTACAGTGAAACAGAAAGTCAAGCATACCATATAACAGTAACAGAAATATGATGTCAGAATGATGCATGAACATACGAATTGTGACAGAAAACGGAACGTACTGAAAAACAGAGTAAACAGAAGAGAACACACCTGAACAGATAGCTCAACGACGATACTAACATCGGCTGGACTCAGCTCTACCACTAGAATGCACAGGAGTAGAACCTACGAGTACAAATGATCGTTAAACACCCTACTACGCCATTTCACTGATAAGTACACTAAACCGGAAATAACTAAAACTCACGTACGGGTCCTGGATGCTGTTGGATAGGAGGTCGTCCAGGAGGAGGAGGAGGCAGATGCTCGAGCTCGGAATCCACGTCACTTGAAGTGAACAAAAACTGATTCAGAAACCTCTAAAGATAATTTCCAAATAAGCATTCGAACTTAAAAGCCCTAAAAACGACACTTCGGGTTCGAATTTTGGAAAACGGACAACGCCATCGGACTCAGGACGTCGAAAAACATAAAGTGGGCCCCGGTTGAAAAAGTCAACGCTGACGTCAGTATGGTCAACGCTGACGTTAGCAGATGACGTCATCAACAATGCTGACGTCAGCAGTGATGTCAGCACGACGTCAGCGAGTCACGGGTCGGGTCGAACGGGTCGGGTTCTGGGTCGGGTCGGGTCGGACACGGGTTTTGGGACGGATTTTCCCGAGAAAATCTGGAAAAATTCCAGATCTCCCCAGGGTTTTGTTTCGCGTAAAACAGGCTTAACTCCCTCAACTCGATTCGATTAAACAAATCTATCTCCTCCCCAAAACGGATTCAAAACCAACACAACCCCTAAACCAACATCGAACAAACTGGAACCCGAAGGAGAAACAGAAAGAAAGCTTACCGAACAGCACTCAACGGAAGGGAGACCACAACTGCAACTGAGGGAAAACAAGAAGGAAAGAAAAGGAGGGGAAACCGGCTTGTTTTAAAATACGAAATTAAAAAGGAAAGTAATCCCACGCAGAATCGGACGAAACGCAGAGGAAGGAAGGTTTCCAAAACTAAAAAGGTAAAAATACCTTTGAAGGGCCTGAACTATTTGGGTTTCAAAAAAAAAAGGGCTTCCAGATTTCAAAAATTTCGAAAAGATCCCCAAATCAGATTTAAAAAATTCCCAAAAATTAGGGCAAAACAACTAGGGATTTGACTCTAATTGGGGAAAAACAAATGGGGTGTTACACTGTCCCTAATGAATAAATATGAATGTTTACATTTATTAAGCATATGATCACTTGAATTAAATGATTTGGACATGTCCTAATGAATTGCTATGTGTATATAGTTTGTTAGAGAATCCAAGAGAAGAAGATATCGAGAAAGAGGAAAGGCTCGAGCTAGCTAGAAAAAGGGGAAAAGTGATCACCATCTACAACTCTTAATTTGCTTGAAAAATTTATGAGTGTGATAAACTTTAGGGTTAGGACCTAGGTCCTAACCATCTTTTTGTTATTTGATTTGTCATGTAAATGGACTAATCTTATATTCTGTAAAAAGGAAAGGAGGCTTAATGTTAAATGACTTGTATGATACCATGATTCTATGCTAGATTGCTAGAACTAGCTTAGTACATTTGTATAGCTCAAAAATGTCGAGGTATGTTACGACACGCGACTACGAGATATCAGGTATGTGAATCATATATGAAGCATGTATATAATGATATGATCATTAGTTTGATAACATGATGTGTATGTTTGTTGCTAATATGATGTACATGTCTTTAGTAAAATGTTATGGATACTTGCTATTGGTGATATGATTTGGATTAATATGAATTGAATGGTGATTAATTGGATAATGGAACTCATATTGATCCTTGGTCGATAGTTGGTCATAGGTAGTACGACATGCCTAGTGTCTGAGCTTACTAGTTAGTACTTCGATACTTTTGTTTAGTACTTCTGTACTCTTGTTCGGTACTTGGGGACCTTTGATTGGTGGTTAGTCTTCATTTGTTAGATACTATGAGTATCTCTTGTTAGTACCTTTGTAGTATTCTTGTTAGTGCCTTTGTGGTACTCTTGTTGACTTGCTTACCTTGTTTAACTATACCAAGGCATCACATAAAATTAAATTAAAAGATTAAAGCTTAAATATAAAACTATATGTACATGTATTTGCTTATGAAGCATTGAAACTTGGTTAAGAATTTGCTATAGAGCATTGCACTGAAATTGTTGCTATGAGTGGCACTTGAATATAAAATTGCTAATAACATTTGGAATGAATATATGACTATAAGTAGCCCTTAATATGAATTGGTCTATGAAAGCTTGAGAAATGAAAATTGACTAATGAGTTATATGCATTGAATATATGCTAGCTAATGCATTAGCATATAGGTTATGAAATTGAATTGTATGCTAGAATTATGATAAACATGAGAAGCATGTTAAGTATGATACTTGACGTTTGATAACCTTGTATATTGGTTGAACTATTATCATGAATTGATTTATGGGTTAATTATTGTAAGAGTCTTTGAATAGATGATTTGGTTAAAAGTCATAGAATTTGATATGTTGCCATTTGGTGGTTGATCATGCTAAAACCACTCTTTAAGTCATAAGAATGAAGTGAGGCTATATAGTTGTCATTTGGTTATGGTCTAAGTAAACTTAAAAGCTTGAAATCTGTAAATTCGAGCATGGGTATCAATATCATTTCCATGTGTATCAATATTCCTTTGAAAAGCCTAAGTATGAATGACAAGTATTTCGGAACACCTAACCTCCGTTTTGATACTAGTATGTTTAATAGCAAAATTGGTTTGATACCCAATTCGATATCGAGTCGTCCAGTGTACTCTTCGATTCGATACCCATATCGAGTCAGACTATCCTAGCCTTAAGTCAACAAGTCAATGAGTCAGCGAATCAAAACACTAAAGGGGTGTTTCGATACCACCTGTTTCGATACCTCTCTATAAGGGGTATCGATACTCCCAGCCATTTTGATTCAAACTTTGAAATCAAGATTAGATTGGTTAACAAGAAACATATTAAAGATTACTAAACAAATAAATTTGGCTAAAGGTTTTAACTTAAGCTCGATTAAGACTAGAATTCGAGATTACAAAATTGGTGAATTATAATCGAAAATGTAAGATTAGCTTAAGTTTAAAAAAGTTTAAATTTGACCCATCATTTGATAAAAGAATCTACATAAGTTGACTTAAAATGTCATACAAATACGTGAAATATTTAGAATTGAATACAAGTTCGGTTTGTTACAAGTTTATAAGTCTGGTTGACACTCTCGTCTCCTAACTCGGGATAAGGGTGTCACAACCAGGTTGGGTCGGGATTTAAAAATTAAGACCGAATTGGGATGGAAGATTTAAGTTTTAGATTGGGTGGCCAAAAACCCAACCCGACCTGTTGCATACCTAAGAGTACTTTTTATTTTCATGAGTATAAATAATTTGTCCAACTAAAATATTTTAAAATTTAAAATTTAATCTTTATTTTTAACTTTTTAAACTTTATATTTTAAAATATACACTTTACTTTTAAATTTTAAATCTATTAATTTACACCAAAAGTATCAATAAAAATATAATTTAAAAATAAACTATTTACCCCCTTATTTTACACAAGAATTATAATATTTTTATTGAATTAAATATAAAATATAACAAATCCTTACAAAACCCGCTCCGGACATACCTGGCCATGAGCCTTAACTTCAAATAATAGTAAGGTTTCAAATGTAAAATATACTATGGACTTAATGAAATTTACACTTCTATAGTATAAAAAATCAGATATTTTAATTTTTAATTTTATCACTTCAATTTGACATAGTTTATACTTTGATTTACAGGGTTTGTTTTCCAGGTTCAAGATAGAAATGGAGGATTCTAATTCTGTATATCTCACAGAGAGAGTATCGGAAATGATTGAAACCAACAACCGGCCGTCTCCAACGACCGGATCGATGCAGCGTCAACCGAGCAGCTCACTTCCAAGTGATGCAGGGATGATCCCTAATCCTCCATACCCAGGTCAAGATCGGAGTGATGCAATGGGTATTCAACATTTTCGAGGAGAAAACCAAGGCGATCGATCTAACTTTCTGCATCCTCAACAAAATCAAACAAATTGGAGTCGAACTGTTGGATCGAACACCCTGTCGTCTGCAAGTACCAGGTTGATGCAGCCTCAGCCGAGCAACTTACTTCCAAGTGCTGCAAGGATGAACTCGAATCCACACCACCCATATCAATTAGAAGGATATCAAGCTTCTGGTAACATGGGTGCAGTGAGATTTTTGCCATCTCAACCGAATCAAGTAGGTCAGAATCAAATTGACCCGAGAATGTCTTCTCAATTGAATCAAACCCCAAAAAGGAGGCGTCTACCAGCTCAAGTTTCATTACAACCAAGTGGGATGCTAAGAACAGATGAAGCTGAACGGTCTTGGCGTAACAGAGGAAAACAGAAGGAAACCATGGTAAAGAAGCATAAATCTCTTTCAATCTTACATAAAATAAATAGACATTAAACATTGCATCGATTTTGCAGGAAGCATTGAAAAACGAAAATCAGAAGGCCACGGAAAACGAGGTAAAAACAAAATTCTACTTTTAATTCCCTACAAACGTTTTTTTTAAATGTATATTAACATTGTTTGGATTTGCAGAGAGCATTGACAGAGAAAATAGAAAAGCTGAGGTCAGAAATGGTAAAATACTAGAAACTTCTTTCAATCTGGTACTTGTGCATTTCTTGTATCTGATGTTTATATTATAAACAAAATATTGCTTGGATTTCGCAGACGAATTTGATGAATGAAAATGGAAATCTGAAAACAGAGAAGGTAAAAGTATTAGAAATCTCTTTTGTGTACATTTTTTTAATGGGATCATATGTTTATATCTATACCAAACAAAGCATTGTTTGAATTTTCGCAGATAGAATGGAAAAAGGAGAAGGAAGAGATGACTGCAAACATGGTAAAGATTAGAAATTTCTTTCAATCTGATATGACCATTTCTTTTATGGATTGAAGTTCATACTTATCACGATAAGCAATGGATTTTGCAGAGAGCACTTACAGAGGATTTTAGAAAGTTGATTGCCCAGTTCGAACCACAATCAATTAGTTGCAGGCAACCAAATGTGCAAACGACGACACAAAGTAGAGAATCGGAGTTTCAAAAGATTCACCAGAAGTTGGTATCTTTATTCATTCAAATTCATGTTTGGTACACGAGTCTAAACCAAAAATCATATATCTAAAAATATAAATTCACTTGGAAGTTGGAACATGTTATATAACTGGATCAAGCAAATCAAGTTTTCTTTTAATATGTGCCAAATGAGCTCAGATATTGTATTGTTCAATGCAGGATAGACCAAGTTCTAAACACTGTGTTAGGAATGAAAGTTGATATGTTGGCTACATCAAAAAATTTGATAATGGCCATGGACGGCTTCCGCCATTCGAATGAGAAAATTTCAACACAAAACAGACGATCAGATATCACAAGTGTTAGTATTCGAACTCAAACTATGTACCTTGTTTTTGTTAATTTAGGTACCGATAACTACTGATCCATTCTTTACTAGCTGTTCATGCATGAGTTCTTTGTATGTTACTACATGTTATTGTTATTAGCCCTTCTCTACTCTTTTTTTACCTAAGCTAGTTCAGTACATACTGAATTTTCTTTGCTGTAATCTTTTATTCACTTACATTGATCATGCTGCTGTAAAGATATGCTCTTATGGTACATGCATCTAATCCAAAACATTTATCTTATAAAAGTGATTGTCTATCTTTCAGATCATGGTGAAGAAACATATGTTAAACACACAGATTCACTTGTATCATGTTGCAACAGGATCAAGCAAATCGAGTTTACTTTTAATAGGGCGAAAATAAACTTTATCAACTTAAATCTTGATGATGTAGAAAGACTTGCTACCATGTTTATCTTTGCTTTGAAATTGCATTATTTGCTGCAGACTAGAACAGGCTGTAATCCGGAGGACACTTTGACTGCTGATCAAAGTCAACAAGCATCGACCAGTTGCCTGCAACCAAATGAGGGAATTCAAGCACAAGCTAAACAACCAACCATGGAGCAGTTTCATCCTCCAAATTGTTCTACCCTGCAGCAGCCAGCATTGGGAAGCTTCCAAACAACAGTTAGTACACAGTACTCAAAACCATGCATCAAATTTTATTCAAGATTCCAATTCTTGAATCATGACATTCATTTTATCCACTTAATTTCAGCAAGATAGCTCGCATATCAGCAGTGGTGTTCAAGATCCACAGAGGACGGAATCTATTAGTAATGGAGGAGTTGTTGTCAACACTTCACATCTTACAGAAAATCAAGAGAATCCTCGAGCTAAACTTCTTTACAAAGTCAATGAAAAGAGAAAGAGCAAAGCTAATTTCTCAGACTTCCCAGACTTAGTCTTACATCAAGACGAGCGTGTGAACGTAGGAGAATATAATCTACCAAAATCTTTGCAGAGCACTGCCCAGGAAATCATGAGCAAGTAGGGCGATATTACCGAGAAAAGTATAATGCACACCGAAGTCAATGAGAGAACCTTTATTCTCTTCTGTGCATCAGTGAAGGAAATGGCTGATCTTCAACTTGATAAGGTTACTGAAGATCATATATTGAAGTGGAGTGATACAATCAAGACTGCTTTAGCGATGCATTTCGATGTCGAATTTGCGATGCATGAACTAAAGGAAAACATCATTCCCTTTTATATTGATCGAATCAAACTGGAGTCTTCCTTAGTTGATTTGAAACAAAAGTATGCCAAAAGGTACGAGCAGTCCATGTTATAGAAGGATGATATTGAGAAACTGAAGGAAAGACTCAGTTTTGGCCTGCTCAAGTGATTCAGACTTGATGGTACAAAGGCTTGAGGATAGTTTAGTCCCTAAATATATTTTCCCTTTTTGTCTAGATTGGTCCTTGGAGTTTCCTTTAATCTAAGATTAGTTCCTAAGGTTGTATCGTTAGCCGGTTTGGTCTTTCTTTTTAAATGTTAAATAAATGAAACAAACACACACACACACAAATTTGTTTAGGTCCGTTGAGTTTTCGAGTTCAGTGTTTAAAATTGTTGTTTCCTTACGCAGATTTCTTACGTTATTCATGTCACCACTCTAATAACATCAAAAAAACATTAAAATATTTAAAAACACATGAGCTATGCGAATCAAATCATAAATCATAATCTAAAATCTTCTTATCAAAAAATTATGAGATATATTTTTTTAAATAATCCTTATATTCAAGAATTACAACGTACTTAACCCTATTTAATATAAAAATCGTAAGAATCTTTTAAAGTCATAAGACATATTTTTATTTTATAAAAATATTTATTTAATATTCATTCAAAGACCTAAAATATTTAAAACAATCATAATTAGAATCTTGATAGATTCAAACTCTTAATATAATTAAACTACAGAAATTAGAAATGATTACATGAGTTTATACACAGAATTATCATCCTTTAATAATGTTGAAAAAGACGTGTCCGAGGACCGAACTTGGTTCGTTTGTTAAACGACGAGAAACGAACAAAAAACGACAATGTGCGATTATATCACGCATGTTTAATCCCTGCAAAATTGGGGTGGGTCCCAAATAATTATACGCAAGCCATGACACCATCCGAAGCATTCAACTCTAGCTTTAAATTTAAATAAGAATGCCCCTGTACTTTAGTAAAAATCTCATTTTAACCATTTTAAATTTTATTCAATTATTTAGGTATTTTAACTTTTAATTCATTATCATTTTATCCTTTAAAGTTTTCTAATAAAAATGACACACGGCACAACCAGAATTTTAATTTTTTGTTAGTATACAATTACAAAGTAGTATCTTAGTCTGATTTATAATTTAGAAAAACTCACATATACCTACGAGTTAAATTACGTTACTCAAATTAGATTTTTAAATTTTATAAGCACATAACTCGTTTTAAAGTCAATTGTTCAGATTAAATATCACGAATTGAATGTTTTTTAATAAATTAAATTTCATTCATCCAAAAGAACTAACATCTTGTATAAATAAAAGAAAACTAACTAAATTATTTATAAAATAACTTATACAAACCCCAGACCATAGTTAAATTTTATGAGTCAAACTGTAATCTTTCTCTTGATAAACTTAATCGCACATTCATTTTAATTTAAAAAACAATAACATTCATTTGTCTAGATCGTTTCTCATAGAGTCTACCAATGCGCTCCTGCCATATAGTACAAAGATAACTGTACCAAGCTAATCGAATAACATCAGCCAAAAGTGTTTTTCTCTTGCCATGCAATTACACTCATTGCATCATAGGAGGCTAATCAGTCAGTTAAACATCACTTTGCCAAACAATTATAACTTCTTTCTAAACACATTAAAATTAAAAAAAAAATCATTAAATAAGTGATTTCTGTCCTCTAAATCAGAATCATATAAAAAGACATTACATATCAATCTATCTACAGGAAAACAATAAAAAGATTTAAAGTAAAATTTTCATAAAAGTAGGACTAAAGTAGATCTTAAGCCTAAAATTCAAAATAAACGACAAGTAGATATGTGAACGAGTTGAAGAAAGTGACGACGAGTTCGAACTTTGAAGGGGAAAATCTAAGGGTTCTAATATTTTTCGTGCGGTTTGATCGTAGGGTTTAGAGTTTAAGTTTTAAGATTAAAATTATAGTTTAATTTTTGTTCCTGATTGGAGGATGAAGACAATGCTTGTTCACAACAGTTTCCTATAAGAGTCAACTACGTTCTGCATACTAACTTTGATTTAAAGAGTTTGTTTTTCAGGTTTCAAGTTTGAAGAAGAGGATTTCTGTAGCAGATCCGAAGTTAGTATCAACGGGTTTCTTTATTATCTCTTAGAACTCCAGAATTTCCCTCATGAATCAAGCTGAAGAGACGAACTCTCGAGTTCAGAGTCATGCAATGGACATTCAACATTTTCAAGTAACAAGCCATCCCTGTCAATCCAACTTTCTGCAGACTCAATTGACTCAAGCAGGTTAGAATCAAAGTGTTCAAATAAGCATCCTATTGTCTGCAAGTACCTGATTGATGCATCCGACAGGTCAGAGTCAAATTGTTGAGATGAACCCCCTACTGTCTACAAGTACTGGATGGATGCACCAGCAACCGAACAACTCACTTATGTTGCCAGGTGAGGCAAGGATGAGCTCTAGCCAACCATACGTATCTCAATTGAGTGGATATCCTGCACCAGATAACATTGATGGATTGAGCCTTTTGAATCATCATCGTACAAGTCAACTGCTAGTGACTGAAACATGTCCATTTGAGAATGAAATTGTTCAACCGAATCAAATTGACGGGAAGATGTGTCTACAATTGAATCAAGGACGGACATCTCAGGATTCGGGCCAAACACATGGGAGTCAAAGAACTCCTGCAGCAATCCGGGCTAAGCGTAGCAGAGATAAAAACAAGGAAATGATGGTAAGGAAGCATAAATCTATTTCAATCTTACATGAAACTAGGTAGGAATTAAACATTGCTTGGATTGCAGGAAACATTGAAAATAGAAAAGGAAAAGGCAAAGGAAAATGAGGTAAAAAAATCTCTCTTTCCTTCCACAGAAACAAAAGAATTTTAAGTGCCTTGACACTGTTTGTATTTTTGCAGAGGGTATTGACAGAGGAAAACAGAAGGCTGACTGCAGAAAACGTAAGTATTCAAAATCTCATTCAATCTGTTATGTGACCATTTCTTTTATGGGATCACATGTATATATCTATGATCTATCACAAACAAAACATTGCTTGGATTTCGCAGATAACATGGATGAATAAAATTAGAAAGCTGAAGTCGAAAAAGGTAAAGTACTAGAAATCTCTATATCGTACTTGTCCATTTCTTTTTTGGGATCATATGTTTATATATATAACAAACAAAACATTACATGGATTTCGCAGATGGAATTGGAAAAGGGAAATAGAGTGCTGACTGCAAACTTGGTAAAGATTAGAAATCTATTTTCAGTCTGACATGATCATTTCTTTTATGGATATGAAGTTCATATTTATCATGACAAACAATTGGATTAATTTGAAAGTTATTACTTGGATTTTGCAGACAACAAATACAGAGTCGTTTGCAAAGTTGGCTGCCCTATGCGAAACTCTATCACAGTCAATCAGTTGTCGATAACCACATGAGCAAACTGCGACAAAAAATAGACAAATCAACTTTCTAAAGATTCCCCGGCCGTTAGTAAATTGTGGTAAAAAATCATGTCTAGTATATAAATTCACTTGTAGCATTTCATAACTGGATCAAGCAAATCAAGTTTTCTTTCAATATGTGCCAAATAAACTCTAGATTTTGTTTTCCTGATGAGTGGCAGAGGGTATGCATGAAAGGGCTTTTCTCCCATGTTTATCTTGTCTCTGATGTATTATCCAATGCAGGTTAGCAACAGTTGTAATAGAAGTGTTAGAAGAGAAACATGTTACAAAACAATGCATAGAAGAGTTGGAGGGTTTCCAGCATTCGAATAAGCAAATTTCGACACAAAATATACAATCATATATCACAAAAGTTAGTATTCGAACTCAAACCCTGTACCGTATTTTTGTTAATTTATGTACCGATAAGTACTGATCTTCATTAATTCTTTTTTTTTTTTTTTGAAAAAAAAAATGATCTTCATTCTTTACTTGTTCATGCATAAGTTTTTGTATGTTACATGTTATTGTTATTAGCCGATGCTCTACTCTTCTTTATGAGTATGTTCGGACATTAGTTAAAACATTGGTTTGAATATCACTTTTTATAACCCTGTACTTGGTTGTACTTTTTGCGCGTCAAATCTAGTTAGTCGAGTTTTACTCGCCTAGACTTGCACCCCTATGTCCTAGTTGCTATGTAGTTTTATCTATTCATATATTCTCTTACAATTTGCGTGAGTGTCAATGGTTTTTATGATCATATCAATCATTGTTTTGTTGCAGAAATGAAGGTCAAATTCGTGTGTTATCTGCTAAATTTCCCATGCTTTAACAAGATCTATAAACTAGATCTAATGAACTAAACATGAGCTTTGTAAGAGACTAAGTAGTTACAGATGAGAGGAAGATGAATAATCAGACTAAGATAATATTTCTATTCATGTATATGATCAAAGCAAAGAGATTGGATTTCGAATCTCAACATCTAAACTTATAGAACCAAACGTCAGCTCTGCTCTGCCTAAACAAAAGCAAAAACATTTGATTGCTGAGAACACTGTTAAAATCGCTGCCCTTCTATGGTAGACATGTGAATGATGATTATAAAGCTGAAACAGAACCAAGGTCAGGTTCAGGCCACCCAGTGATGCAGAAAGTTAAATCTACAGAGCCACCCACCTGCACAGGATCTGGTCTATTTCGTCTACATTATGTTCTGTGTTTGTGTCTAAGAGATGAACGATTTGCGAATCAGGGAAGTCGCCGAGGAGAGAATATTGAAGTGGAGGATGTGATCAATGAAGCTTTACATATCAGTTTCGAAGTCAATTTCGCCATGGAACATTTAAAGAAAATTGTACGTGCTTATATCGGTCGAATGGAACGCCAAAAAAGGTGAAGAATATGATTATGAAGATTTCCATGTTGGAGGATGATTTGAGCTCTGGGAACAAGCGCTTGCAAAGATATATAAACAATCCAAGGTTTACATTGAATTGCAGATGATTTTAATGGCAAATTTGTCGGTTCGGGCATGTTTCAGAGTCTTGATACAAGGTGTGCACAAATTAAGTACTGGTTATAATTTTAAAACATCCATACATGCAACTATCTTGCCTCGGGTGCCTGATCTCGAACTTGAACATACGAATTTCCTACAAACACAAACACAATACATGATTAGCTCTGGGATCATCCTTTTGTCTGGTCCAATTCGCAATTGGAAAAACGCATGATCAAGCAAGATCTGTTACTGTTCTCCAGGAATGAAAAGGATTTCTTTCCGTCATCCTCATTTTCAAGCTCAACATATGAAAAACATAATAGCAAACGTCTCTTCCTGTTCCGCTTATGAGACATCTTTGCCGGTATTGAGCTGTCATCGACAGTAGGATTGGGTGCTGGTATGGTCGGAACATCTCTGATTGTGGAGGGGACACGGTAGCACTGTCTTGGACGTTTTAATTTTCAGTGTAACCCATGATCACTTTGCATTTTTTTAAAGTTTGCTACCAAATTGGAAGAATAGATAACAGATCATATGGAGGGAAAGTCAAAGACAATTATATTAGTTAAACTGTTCTCATCATTGGTGTGTACAATTTGTAAGAGTATTTTCCAATGACGAAGGGTAAATTAATTAATTAATTAATCAATCTATAGTATCCATATTAGAGAAACAACATATCACCACATTAATAAATTTAGGGACTTTGGTGACATTAGGACCGACTTGAAAGTTGGAATAACACATCACAATGACAAGTTTGCTTTCCTCAATCTTCAAAAACGTCATCGTTTTTTCCTTTTCTTCCTCATTTTCAACTGCATGTTAGAGAAACACATGCACAGACACCTTCTATTCTTCTTGTCCATTTTCTTCCCTACCGGAAGCCTAGGGAGGGGTCTCATAGGTGGTGGCAAAACAATGTGCTCGGTTATGGTTTTGGAATTACTAGCCATAGCTTAGTTTGCTTTAAAGTTTTTGAATGTGCAAGGTGATGGGGAAATACATAGTATACATAAAGGGCCAAAGGTCAATTGTTGTTTTGATCAGTCAACAAGCTGATTGTACTAGGTTTTGTGGCGAATTGTTCCAGGATTTCTAATGTTTTCTTCAAGGTGTTTCACTTTGTTCTGTGAGCAGTAGAGCATTGAGATATTAATACTGGAAAAATAATTTTAGGGCTTCTGAGGAACAATGGATCAGACAAGAACCCAGTTTTATGCAAAGATTAAAGAAATGAGAATAAAACTAATCTATTAAATCAATAAGGATTCAATGATCACTATTCTAATTTTGTGCAACCACAGTTCTTATAAGTACACAAGCATCCACGAGCCTGCCTACAACAAATCCAATAACCCATTATACTAAATAAATCATTCAAGTCAACTTAAACTTGAAAACCTTTAGCAAAACTTGATTCAAAAACCAGACCATTGGATAAGTCTACATACAAGCTCCAAATCATTTAGGGATATTTCCGAGTGCTCAAAACCTAAAACAAATTTCAGAATTCAATTGTAAAAGTTGTAGAGTAGATATGCATAAGGAGATAATGGCATGTGCCTTTTTTTCATGGAGAGTAGGAACAACTTCAATCAAATGATATAGTATGCAATGTAACCTGGGAGAAATCAGTTCATAAAAGACAGTTCGTCAGACACTATCAAATTATCATAATCATCAACATGCTGAACATCCAACAAAAATCCGAGCTATAGTAGCCAATACGATGCAAACAAATCAATATGCTAGACCTTACTCAACATATTCAATGACAGAACAGCAATTTTTTAGTAGCGAAATAACCAACAAGTCTAGAAGCATATTCTCTTTATCTAGTATCTACAGCATTGCCTTAATGTGAAAATTGTCTCCAAATTCATCTAGAACAAAGATTTAAGAACGGTAGTTCCCACCATCAGGCATATTTCCTCCAATATTTGGAGCAAAATTATTCTGGTATTGAGAATTGGGTGTAGCACCTTGGTAAGGAGAGTTTTCATAGTTTGGAGCATTTTGAAAGTTCTGAGAGTTTCCATAGTTAGGACCATTTTGGGAATTCTGAGCATTACTGGACCATCCTTGATTAGGCTGCATATTCCCCATGTTGTTTGGGGGCACGCCTACCATGTTGTTGGGTGGCGGCATTCTTCCCATGTTGTTGGGTGGCGGCATATTCCTCATGTTGTTGGGTGGCATCCCTCCCATGTTGTTTGGGGGGGTCACTCTCATGTTGAGTGGCGGCATTCTTCCCATGTTGGATGGAGGCACATTCCCCATGTTGTTTGGTGGAATCCCTCCCATGTTGGGTGGCGGCATTCTTCCCATGTTGTTGGGTGGTGGCATCCCTCCCATGTTGGGTGGCGGCATCCCTCCCATGTTGTTGGGTGGTGGCATTCCTCCCATGTTGTTGGGAGGCGGCATCCCTCCCATGTTGTTTGGTGGCATTCCAGCTGCATTCTGAATGCCGTGGTTTGGAGGAGGCATGTCCCTATTGGGCTGCATGTTTTCCCTCCTCCTCTCATAGTTTCTCGATCTATCATAATTCCGGGGTCTGTCATTGCGCCTGTTTCTTTCATTTGCCCTAGCATTGTTCCTCACCCATTCCTCGTGGTACTTAGGATCGTAGGGCACTGCTTGTCCATTAATGAAAGGTTCCCCTGGAAAACAACAGCTTATTACAAGCATTAATAGTTTATAACAAAAAGGCACTCAAAGAAAAAATATTCAAGAAAAAACTGAATATTTACCTCCATAATCCTTATTCTTCACATCCAGATAGGAATCTGGAAGAACCCAGCGAACTCCAGGAAGTTCTGAGTGAAAATAAAAATTTATGAGAACTTCCAAAAGAAAACTTCACTCTATACAACAACGAAGTGACAAAAAAGTAGACAAGTTACGAGAGCATGCACCTTTGATCTTATAAGAAAGCTCTTCAGACACAAGAGCTCCAAATGCATAGTAGTGTCTGGTAGAAACTGAATAAATCTTCATCCTCGCTTCGTCCTCACTGTATACACAATGCACAAGAAATAGACAGGAATTAGAATACATCATCATCTTCCTAGGAGTAAGATAAAACAAGTATCTATAGAAAAACATTGCCAAAAATACTAAAACCCCAACGATTAAATGATACTAGACTCTATCATCATGTCAATCAATGGAGCTTTGCTACTAGTGCTAATATAACAAACTATATATATATATATATATCAGATCTAGAAGCCCTCGTAATAAAAATTACATATTTCCTACCACAATATGTTGCACTCAAAGAAACAATAACAAATCAATAAACCATGCTTGACATCAAAGCAGCAGCCTTTAGTCTCACACTCAAAAGTACATTCATAACATGTCAAATAGAGTAATAAAATCTAGGATTGATTAAAACGAATTGTTCAATACCAAATACACATAAATTTAGTCATTCTGGTAAAAAAAATTGCTATTTGACGCAATTGTAAACATTAAACTACTTGGCTTAATATAAAATAAACGACCAAAGAGGAACCCGATAGCCTAAAAAGATTACCTGCCCACTACTTGAGCTAGGGTTTTGATATACTTATCAATAATATCATCCCTAGTAGCATTCTCATCAGGCGGCTCCATCACAACGAGCCAGTGCTCAAAATCACAGCCGTCGAGCAAAATCGTTTCTTTCGGGGGTCTGTTGGAGTAGTTAGGGTTGGGGTCATTGAGGGAGGACCTGGCTGCTCGAGTGGAGAACGATTTCGCGGATGGGGAAACTGAGCCGCGAAGGAGGAGTGAGAAGCAAGGCGTTGCACGGAGGCGACGGAGGAAGGAGAGTGAAGGGGCTGGAGACGGAGTGATAAGAGTTTTGGTTGAGGAAGCGGCGGCGGAGAAAGAGCGGGAGGGAGGGAAAAGGAATAAAGATAGAGATTTGGGTTTTGAGAGGAGAACACGAGAGAGGGTTTGGGTCGCCATAAGTGAGAAGAGCTGCAGCAATAGTGGAAAAGGCAAGGGTTTTTGAAGGGTTTCTTTGATATTTATACACGGAGGAGAAAAATGGTGATTTCAGAACCCAAACTTTGGGTTTTTAGGTAAAATTGGAATGAAATATTTTATTTTATTTCAAGATTAAGGTTTTCATAAGCCATTGAACTTTAAAAAAAAAATCCTTAATTTTCCCCTGCATTTTATACTTCGAATTTTTTATCAATTTTGATTATTTTTTAATTTTGATTATTTTTTAAAAAATATTATGTGATATGTCATATGACATTTATAATCTTTTTAAAAATTTTAAAAAATTCTTAAATAAACTAAAAAATTATTAAAATAGTAAATAACAACACTATAACACAGTATATTGCATTAACCGGTCTAAAAAATTATTATATTTGGTAATTAATAAAAGATTTAATATTTATTTTTTTAAAACAAATTTTAATCACTCTTTATGTGTTTGAGTTCATCGATCTTAAATCTCTTAAGATATAATAATAAAATGATCTTCAACAATAATATATCATAGAGATTACAAACACGACATTGTCCTTACCCATAATTGAAAATATCTAAATATTTTTTTAAGAAAAAAAGTTTTCGAAATGAGTGAAAAACTAAAATGATTTGGTATTTACGGAAGAATGAAGGAGAAAAATGTAAAAAATAAATTACTCCGTATTAATGGTATTTTTCTTAAATCGATTTAATTCAAAAATAGTCAACTACAGCTATTTTAAAACAGATATATTTATGTGAAATTGTTTCTTAAATTCAAAATATTAAAAAGGATGCTTTATTTATAATAAAAATTATTTGAAATGAGAAAAATATATATATACTAGTTATTCAATGACTAACGAATAACGATCAGAAAAATGTATACAAACAATTCTCATATTATTTTTCTTATTAAAGTAGAGTTTTTATTTTCTTATTTAATTCTTAATTATAATACTAATAACATCAATTTCTCATTCATCTCTCAACCGTTTTAAATATATAAAATATCATTATAAATAGGGGCGGATCTAAAAATTTTAATTTGGTAGTTCATCGATCAATAATAAATTATATATATGTTTGATAATATTTAAAAATAATTATTTTATATTATTTTATATTAAAAGTATAAATAAAATTATTACCATTAGAATTAAAGTCTCTGTTATATATAGTATACTTTTAGAATTATATCGATTATCAAAAAATTGTGATGATCAAAGAATCATTAATAAATTGATTATTCTTAGAGTTAAGGATAGAACCTCATCACATGAAGTGTGGTTATTTTAGGGTCATGTACATAATTTTTGAAAGCTAATACTTTGATGTTAGATTTTAGGGTCTTGAGATTCTCAGTGTGGTTCACCACTGTTAACCATTAGATTAATTTGAAACTAAGTTATATTAAATTTCTAACAAAATGAATGTTTTTCACTGTTGAGATATTTGATCGGTACAATTTCGTCCATCAAAATTTTGACCTTGATAGTAATTGTAAACTTGAAAAGTTAGGATTATTTTTTGAGAAGAAGACTTTACGTGTCAGGTAATATTTTTTAACGAGTTAAGAGAAATTAATATAATGAAAGAATATCACAAATTTAATGACTATAATAAAATAATTCGATTTCAGTGACTAAAATAAAAACATTATAAAACTTCAATTACTACTAATATAATTTACCTTACTTTTAATGGTAGGTCCTGTGATCTACCTTGCACCAAAGTGCATCCGCCCCTGGTTATAAAGGTCTTATGAAGTAAAATATAATCTAATATAATTATTATTCGAATTTTCACCTTTACCCTTTCGTAATATGACTCAATATTACAATTTTCTCGCAGTTTCCAATATTTATATTTTTAATAAAAAATTATACTTTTATGGTAAGTGTTTTCTCTAATTTTTTTGACATATTTTTTTTCTTTATTTTGTGTGGTTCGTTTCATCTGTTATTTTGGCATGATTTTATCTTATCTTAACAGTCATTTGATGCTCGTACAGAGATTTTCACGATATTAGTTTTTTATTTTGATTTTGACGGTGATCTTAAAAAGATAAATACTCACTCAGTTGATGATTGTTTATCGATATAATCAAACATAAATAACAAAGTAATCTATTTGATAATTTAATTCATTCACGATTTTTTTCACCTCGTAAAACGTCTTATTTAGATAAAAAATAAAAAAAAAAACTTTTAAATTTTAATGATATATTAATCTCTATTAAAATATTTGTTTTTAATTTTACATGAAATCGATGAATTACTCCTTCTCTATTTCTTAAAGAAATTAAATCAACCTGAATTGTGAAATTATAATTAACATAAATATATAAAGATGGAATGAGGGAATATTTGAAAGCGACCGTATTTTTTAAGAATTTTAAATTTTTATATAATCGAAATATTTTTTAGTTTTTATTATAATCTTAAATTCTTAAAATTTATAAACTTGTATTTTTTTAATTTTAATTTTTAAAATTCATACTCCTAATATAAAATCTTGTCTTTCGTGTATATATGTATATAGATTCTTTCAAGTTAGGGTATTTGTGGGACTTTAAATTAAACCTACCCCTACCCCTAATCCATGTTTTGAGTATTATTTCCAAATTATCAAAACATTTAAGATTTTATTTCTTTCAAGCCAAGTGAAACTATAAAAAGATAACTTGGTTTTGGACGAGAAATTATATCATGGTTCAGTTTCACCACGTCATCTATGAGATTAACCAATAAAAACTGTTCTCATTATTTTTTAATTTTCCAAGTGAAGATTCATTTGGAAAAAAATTATGACATGAAAAAATTAATGAAGTTGACAGTTTTTATTAGTTAGTCCTATAGACGAGTGATAGGACTGATCCATAATATAATTTTTCGTTTCAGACACATAACCAGATTAGAGTTGCCCTAAATTCCTAGTTCAATTACAAGTTTGGGTTTCATAATTTGATTACGGTTTCATAATTTGATTACCCAAAGTCAGATTCATTGTGTCGGTCCATTAGGACATACCCAAAATTGGAATTTCTTGGGCTACACTAACCAAGGAGTTAAGCTTCCTTCCAACTACCTTAGTTTCAGCTGTCAAAGTAGGGATTAGGGAAGATAGGGTATGGCCAACAACATCAACTCCTTTAGCAGTCAAGAGTAGTTCAACTGAAAAAACATTTCAACATGAACCAAGGACTTAGTTAATTGTGGCTTTATTCACCATATGGTCCCTGAGAAAAAACCCGATTTCTCATTTTAGTGCCTAAACTATTATTTTCATCCCATTTTACTTTAGAAATTGTTGTGTTTGATTAGATCGTGTCATGTGTTATATTCTTATTGATGATATTTTTGGTAAATTGAGATGGAAATGATAGTTTAGGAAGAATCTACGTAATGGGGAAGCACATCTGCCCTCAAATATATTTTAGACCACTAAAATCTTTAATTCGATCATAATTTTGTCCGTGATTTAGATATGACAAAATAAGTATAGTTTAAGGGGCAAATCATGAATTAAGCCTTGAATTTTTCATTCATTTCTTTGTTGTTTTCTCTTGGGTTTCTTGTAAACTATATACTATCTTCTATACCCAAACTCCACCAAAACTCCTTTATTTCCTTTAGAGATATTAAAGTACCAAAAAATCAAGTCAATTAAGGTCCAATGACCCCAAACAGGCTAAATTTACATGCATGCAAACTAAGCTATTCATTTATTTCTTGCTGTTGCTTGTGGAAGGCTACCCAATTTGGTGTGTTGGTTCATCTCCTTTTATATTCTTTCTTCCCATAACATAAGGTATCCCAGTTTTCCTCTCAACTCTCAACTTTCCTTTCTCTCAAATGGAATTGCTCGTGGTGTCACCGGTGGCCGGTGGCCGGAAGTCTCCTTACAGATTAGAAACTAGAAACTTGTCCTATAAGTTGAGCAACACTTTTGAAGATTACTTCAGGTGGATTTTTGGCGGTCGTTGGAATCGAGATAAACCGGCAAAGATCATTTTGAAGGGTGTGGATTGTGAAGCTAGGCCTGGACAGATTACTGCGATAGCCGGACCAAGTGGTGCAGGGAAAACTACGTTGCTAGAGATTCTTGCCGGGAAGATACTGCCTTGTGAAGTGTCAGCGGGGGATGTTCTTGTCAATGGTACGCCTATTGATGTTAAACATTTTCGGAGAGTGTCCGGATATGTTACACAAGACGATGCGCTGTTCCCGTTGCTTACGGTCGAAGAAACGCTTATGTATAGTGCACTATTGAGGCTACCGGGAGGGAAGAAGGAAGCTGGTTGCAGAGTAAAAGGGTTATTGAAGGAGCTTGGATTGGAGCATGTGGCGGGTTCGAGGATCGGTGAGGGATCGAACAATGGCATTTCGGGTGGAGAGAGGCGACGAGTATCGATTGGAGTCGATTTGGTTCATGACCCTGCCGTTATCTTGATTGATGAACCAACTTCAGGGTTGGATTCAGCTTCAGCTCTTCATGCAGTGACACTGCTGAAATCAATGGCAGTTAATCAAGGTAAGACTATTGTTTTAACCATCCACCAACCTGGTTTCCGGATCCTAGAGCTGTTTGATCGCATCGTTCTGCTTTCAAACGGATTCGTTGTTCATAACGGAGAGCTTAATCTTCTCGAAGAAAGGCTAAAGTTAGCCGATCATAGAATTCCTAGGCATGTCAATGTCCTTGAATTCGCAATCGATGTTATAGAAACCTTAGCCCTGCCTAATCCAGGGTCTCTAAGTAACATAAACATAGAAGACTGTCGAATAAGGAGCCCCATCCGTCACGAAAGAAAGCTACTCGTCTATCCGAATTCCCGATTCGACGAGGTCTTGATCTTAGGACAAAGATTCTGCAGCAACATATTCAGAACCAAGCAACTCTTTGCCACAAGGGTCATACAAGCCCTGGTAGCTGGATTTGTACTCGGAACCATATACTTCAACGTTGGAAAAGATAAAGGAAGAGCGGCTTTACAAACTCGAACCGGCTTTTTCGCCTTCACGCTCACGTTCCTACTATCTTCAACCACCGAAGGACTGGCGATTTTCTTACAAGAAAGAAGGATTCTAATGAGAGAAACCTCAAGAGGAGCCTACAGAGTTTCCTCCTATGTCTTAGCCAACACCATTGTTTTTCTCCCATTCCTTCTAATGGTCGGCATCCTCTTCACCTCCCCGGTCTACTGGCTCGTCGGCTTGAGACAAGACGGCATAGACGGCTTCCTTTACTTCTCCCTGGTGGTCTGGATGGTTCTTCTGATGTCAAACTCATTCGTGGCGTGTTTCAGCGCACTGGTGCCGAATTTCATCATGGGGAACTCGGTGATTGCCGGTTTAATGGGTTCTTTCTTCCTGTTCTCAGGGTACTTCATAGCTAAAGAAAAGATACCAAACTACTGGGTTTTCATGCACTATCTGAGCTTGTTTAAGTACCCATTTGAGTGCTTTCTGATAAATGAATATGGAGGGAAACAAGGGAGGAACAAGTGCATTGAAGTCGAGAATGGTGAGTGTAGATTGTTTGGGAGTTGGTTCTTGAGACAACAGGACCTGAAAGATTCACAGAAATGGACCAATTTGGGTGTGATGCTGGGATTCATTGTGGGTTATAGACTGCTTTGTTTAGTCATCTTGTGGTACAGATGTTACAGAGCAAGAAGCTAAATAGATAACATTTTTCTCATTTTATAATTATTATTATTATTATTATTATATTAATACATACATGTAAACTTGCCATTGAATTCATTGTTACCAGGTATTTCTCTCTTTTAAGATTTCCTGTTATACACATATACCACTAAAATTTTAAGTTTAATATCGATTAATATCATTCAATTATAATAATGATTCACGTTATCGTACTTATTAAAATCAATTAACATCACCAATTTTAATATCTATGATTGAAATCTAAACTAATTATTAAATATCGATTTTTTAATTACTATACTACAAATACCGTTATTAAATTCATAAACTTTAAGAAAATAATTATATTCTAATACTTGAAATGATTATCTTAATTAAAGGCAGTTCCTTTTGCATTCTTACAACATTTCCCACGTTAAATCCATTGCTCTCGTTGGAATTGTCTTCTTGTTTTTATCATCCATAAATAAATCAAAGGTAGTCACTTTCTCTGAAACCCGAATGCCCGTTAACGATACAGATCCATATAACGACCAATAACGGCAGATCAAATCAAATTCACAGTTATGCCATCATCCCCCAAAGTATTCCACTCCCGCCTTTCGCCGCCGGCCACGCGCTTCACCAGATCAACGTTCCTCATTGCCTTCTCCGTCGGCGTTTTCCTATTCGCCCTCTACACTTTAGTTTCCTCCACTGGGTGTGGTACCCGTTGTCTCTCCGACCTAAGAACCGTACGGGTTCTTTGGGACCGATCCGGGTATGTAGATAAAGGCGGTGATGATAGAGATGCTGATAATGGGATCAAAAGGCATAAAGTTATGGGCTTTGTTGGGATCCAAACCGGGTTTCGTTCAGCCGGTCGGAGACGGTCGTTGAGGAAGACTTGGATGCCGTCGGATCGCAAAGGCCTTCAACGGTATATAATCTTATTTTATTTTGTAATTTAATTTCAAATGAAATTAAATCTCCAGCTTGAATTTTTAGAACAATTCAGCTCTGTTTAGTAAAGTTATGGTTTTTCTTGAAAATAGTTTGAATTAACCCAATATTTTAAATACAAATATAATTCTATTCTTTATATATTTATGTTTCCAGGCTTGAAGAATCAACAGGATTAGCTTTTAAGTTTATAATTGGTAGAACAAATGATAAATCAAAGATGGAAGAGCTGGGAAAAGAAGTAGCAGAATATGATGATTTCATTCTCTTAGACATTGAGGAGGAATACAGTAAACTCCCATACAAAACGTTAGTTCTTTTTCTTCCTGAATTTTTCGTTATCGAATTAGTCATGTTCTTCATTTGAAGGATGGTCCTTTACTTTCGAATGTCTGATTCAGGTTAGCATTCTTTAAAGCTGCCTATGCACTCTATGATTCCGACTTTTATATCAAAGCTGATGATGACATATACTTGAGGCCAGGTGCTTAATTAGTTAACTCTTTTATGCTTGTGTTGTAGTGATATTATTTACCTTCATATGGCGTGTTTATGTGGTTAATTGACAATGGCCTATTATCGATTTGCAGATCGGCTATCGCTTCTAATAGCCAAAGAACGTTCCCACCATCAGACTTACATTGGATGCATGAAAAAGGGTCCGGTATTTACAAATCCTAGGCTGAAATGGTTAGTATTTTATATAGTATTTACTGCTTTAACCTATGTTTTAGATATCTACATATTTGGACTGTTTCTTTACTTCATGTTTCAGATAAGTGTTTTTTTAGTCGATGGATTGCCTTGTGCTGTAAACTGGTAGAAGAGGTTTTAAGTTGCTACCTTTGTGTTGATACTATCAATTCAATCAATATGAGGGAAGTAAAGTAAAGTAAAGGGATAGTTCAATGGGATACAGATTTGTTCTTACTATCAATAAACTTCTAAGAGTTTAGTCCATATCAGTTGTTTCTTTCCATGTATTCGGTTTTAATCACAACAGATCGTTACTGCAAGGGAGGCAGAGAATTTTTCACTTACAATAATTTTTATTTTGGCCTTTACTATTATAATAATCATATATAGATAATTATCAAGCTATTAAGATATCCTTGATCTTGAATTACAATGAGAAAATACGAAATCCGTATTATAAGATCTATGGTGCTGAGATTATGCCTTAAATATGCAGGTATGAGCCACTGTCCCATCTACTAGGTTCAGAGTACTTTCTTCATGCCTATGGTCCTATATATGCTCTGTCTGCTGATGTCGTTGCAAGCTTGGTTGCTCTGCAGAACAACAGGTACTCTTAATTGTTTCAGATCTATTCTCATAATTATCTGTTAAATAGTTTCTCCATTTTTGGATCAGGGTTTTCACTCGCTGAAAATGTGGTTTCCCCCGTCTAAAATGTTACTCGAATGTTCGAACTATTGCATCATGGCCACCTTTTTTTGTCTTCTGATCAAGCTTTTTTATCTTTGCATCTTCCTTTCTTGTGGTTGAGGAAATTGAGGAGTTGGTTATTAATGGAAATTGTATTTTTTTCTTAAAGAATAATTTAATATTTGGACAGCTTAATCCAATATATATTTTGCAACTTATTCTTTCTCTTTGACTCCTCATTTCATAACATTGACCGGGGTATGTTACTAAATAATGTATCCATTACTTTTTCAGATATCTGATCTGTTACTATTGTTTTCTATTTTGTATAAATTGCAGTTTTCGGATGTTTAGTAATGAAGATGTTACAATTGGTGCATGGATGCTTGCAATGAATGTCAACCATGAGCATAACCGAAATTTGTGCGAGACATCGTGTTCCCAAACATCTATAGCTGTCTGGGATCTCCCCAAATGTTCAGGTTGGCAATTAAAGCTGTAATTTACACAATCCCCGAGGATCTTCATGGTATAAATGGTTTATATTTGCCAGGTGATCCATGGATATACAACATTGTAGGTGATATGGACCTACTTGATCAATGAAAAATTTTCGACCCTTTAAGCTGAAATTTGTTGTCCATCGTAGAACAATGGCTTCGAAATCTATATATAACTTGTGTTCTAACAGTACTCGATTTTTCATAGGGCTATGTAATCCAGAGGCACAGCTATTGGAACTACACCGGCAAGAAATCTGCTCAAATAGTTCAATGTTGCCATCAGACGATAAATAGCTCTTCTTGGTCTAAATTCAGACGGATTTGTCTGATATCGACATGGTGTTTCTGAGAACTGCTTACTCTGCTAAGTTGATCTTGCTGCCATGGTTCACATCTTAACTTCCCTCCTCCAATCATACCGAGCCATTCATCTTCTACAAATGCTTCTGGTAACATACAAATCTTCCTTTTACAGATGGAAGTTGCCAATATATTTTTACATTACCATTCTTTTTTCCCCATTGTTAAAGGTTAAAAACCAGAACCCAGGGCCAGTTCACACGGTTCCATTGCCTTCTGTAAAATGTACTCTGGTACACATGGTTCCACCTTGGACATCAAATTTTGCTACTTGGTTCATCTTTGTTTTTGTAATGCATGTATCGATGTTTTTCTATATTCTCCATTGATCCGAAGCCGGTAATTCCATTACATTCTTAAAGAGAGAATTCATATTAAGATATCGTTGCAAAGACGATCACAAACCCTGAACATGGATCGAAACAAACTTGGAATATACAAAAAAAAAACATTTATACAAGAAAATGCAACTCAAATGATACTAATGAAACATACATTAGGAGTACATGAAATTTATGAAAACCATATACAACATCAACGATTAGCAATACATGATCATAATATATAACAGCAACAGCAAGAACAACGACAAAAGTTTACAGAAACTAATTTGCACATAAAATGACTAAAACTCTTCGGTCCAAACGACGGAGCCAAGAAGTTCGATCTTCTTTTGCGCTGCAATTGTGTATATCGGAGAACCATCGACCCCATTCCGCACGACTCGAAAAATAATTTTGTCACCAGCGCGAAGTTTTTTATCTCGAACATATTTACGCCAGTCTTTCTGAAAAACCGGCTTAGCATAATCATTCCCTTCTCTTCTGATATAATATCCGAAATTATCCCAAACTTTACCGGCAACATCTTGCACCGGAAATGTTATCGTCCGCCCCCCTTCATAATCCGGTAGATGCTCGATGAAGTCACTCGGAATCGCCACTTGCTTCTCCACATCAGCCTTGGTCAGGTATTTCTCAAACGAAGCCATAGATGAAAGAAACTAGACAGATGTTGTTTTTCTGAATGCCACCATGTCCATGTCCCTTATTTATAATAATCAAGTTTCCCATATGATCTCGCTTATTGATCTTGTGATATCGAAATGCACCATGCAGGTTAACGCGAGGTGCTGAGCAGAAAGTGTTCTTGTACACCATCTTTTCTATCTTCTAAAATAGACTCGTATTTGACCATGCCAATCTCTAGCCACTCGACCTGGTTGTGTCCCACTCTGTTGGCAGTCTCGCGTCAACTACATACATATACTTGTATCGTGTGGTATATAGTGATTCAGTTAGATATATAGATTATTTAAAAATTTTATTCGAAAAATAAGATATTTAAATTTTATTTGAAAATTTAGGTTAAATTATTTTTAAAAAAATATTTCAAACAAACAAATATATCGAAGTTAAGATACGGGTTAATTAGGATTCGAGAAATATATATAAAAAAATATGATCTAACTAGACTAGAATCATAAACCAGTCCGGGTAAAGGATTCTATTTTGACCATTTGATGATCGATACTACATGATAGAATATTTGGTCAGCATTTGACATTTTAGCTTTGCACATATATTTATTATAATTGACCTTTGTTCTTGTCGTATAAAAGCTTTTTTTTCCGATCGAATAAAAAAATATTATATTTTTATATTAAAATTCGAACTTTTAAAAGTAAAATACAATAAAATCCTTAACTACTAAAATGATCATCCGGTCTCTAAAAAACCAAATCTTTGTTTTCGTTATTAATTATTCATAATCAAATAATTCATCATAAAATGAGATTTAAAATCGTTCAACTCTGTCCAGAATCGACAAATACTATTTCATAAGCTGGTGGATACGACAAAGACACATGATAATTATTTTATTCATCATGTACATGTTTAATCCAAAGTTAAAATTTAAAAATAATTTTTTAACCTTAAATTTCTAAATACTAAATCTTAAACTTAATCATTGAATCATAAATTTTATTTGTAAACGTTAAATTTTAATATTTATGATCTAAATCCTTTAACTTTTAAATTTTAGGCATAAAGATAATTTTAACCCTTAACGTTTACAGTTTTTTTCGTTTTGGCCCTTATTCTTTTTTGGGATAAATTTAGCCCTTAACCTATATCTTTTTAACAAATATTTTATTTTTTAACTAACTTGATGACCGGACCGTTAAAAATTTAACGATGATACATATATATATATATAGTATAATTTTAAGTGACATGGCATGTAACCTATCAAATGCATATATATATAGAGAGAGAGAATATAATTTTATTCTAATATAAAATATAAAAGAATTAAAATTCAAATAAAATATTAAAAATTAATTAATTCTAAAATATAAGATTATTAAACATTCTTAACCCTAACTACGATAAAATCAAAATCTTATTTTATTTTAGAATTAATTAATTTTTAATATTTTATTTGAATTTTAATTCTTTTATATTTTATATTGGAATAAAATTATATTCCATATATTTTTTTTATTGAAATATATATTCCATATATTTATATGTATTTGATAGGTTACATTTCATGTCATTTAAAATTATATTCCATATATATATCATCGTTGAATTTTTAACGGTTCAGTCATCAAGCTAGTTAAAAAATAAGATATTTGTCAAAAAGATATAGGTTAAGGGCTAAATTTATTCTAAAAAAAAATAAGAGTCAAAACGACTAAAACTATAAACGTTAAGGGTTAAAATTATCTTTAAGCCTAAATTTTAAAGTAAAAAATTAATGATTTATATTTAATACATTAGAAGTAAAAATAGAAAGTTTTCACGTACGTCTTAACTTTAAAGTTTAGTGTTTTAGTTTAGAGTTTAGGGCTTAAGGCTTTATAATTTAAGGATGACGATTATAATTTAATGATATATATCATAATTAATATATATGTATATTGTTTAGAACTATAAAAAAACTTGTTTAGATTATAACCAGTTGGTATCATAACATTATAAGAAATTTTCAATTAAAATTAAATAAAAACTTGGACAAATCAATTCAACTTGAATTTCATAAATTTGACTTAATTTTTTAAAATAAAAGTTAAATTTTTAAAAAAATTCGTTAACTTAACTAATTCAAATTTAACGCTGATAATTTTTTTTTTCATTCAGTATTTGTTTATTACATTATAAATAAAACAATATTTTTTTCGGTATATCGTGGCTTATAGGCTGTAGCTGTTTTATTGATTTTTTTTAAGGTTTCGTTAAGCTACCCGTTTGGAACGGTGTTTTGGGGTTGGTAACTGAAACACTGCTGAACGAGTCTTTCAAAATCGCGTTGTAATCGTAATTTGGAGGATTTGATACTGCAAACGAATATTTTTCTATTATATATTCTTTTAACTTTTACTGAAAAAATAAACGTTGCGTAAAAATCCCTTCTCAAACGTGTAGTGAACGAAGCCTAAGTAATAAAATTAAATTTATCTACTAATAATATACTAAAAGTACGTCTTAGACTTGATGAAATATTGGTTTACAATTGGGCTATGTGGAGTGGTTTCACCCAAAATGGGCTATGGTTTTCATGGGAAAATTTCCACGCAAAATATGGAATGAGAATTTTTCGGAAATAATAAAATATTATTTTTTAAGTAAAATATAAGTTTATTTTATGGTATATAATTAAATTTTGTCGTTCTTTTTTCTAATGTAAGTCTCTTATAGTTTTAAGCCATAAAGTTAATTTTAACCCTTAACGTTTATAATTTTTGTCGTTTTGGCCTTTATTCTTTTTTTAGATAAATTTGGCCCTTAACCTATATCTTTTTGACAAATAGCTTATTTTTTAACTAGCTTGATGACTAGACCGTTAAAAATTTAACGATTATATATATGGAATATAATTTTAAGTAACATGGAATGTAACCTATCAAATATATATATGGAATATAATTTTATTCTAATATAAAATATAAAATAATTAAGATTCAAATAAAATATTAAAAATTAATTAATTTTAAAATAAAAATTATAAAACATTCTTAACCCTAACTACGATAAAATCAAAATCTTATTCGAATTGTGTTTATATTTTTTATCGTAGTTAGGGTTAATAATGTTTTATAATTTTTATTTTAGAATTAATTAATTTTTAATATTTTATTTAAATTTTAATTATTTTATATTAGAATAAAATTGTATTCCATATATATACATATGTATTTGATAGGTTACATTCTATGTCATTTAAAATTATATTCCATATATATATCATGGTTAAATTTTTAACGGTCCAGTCACCAATCTAGTTAAAAAATAAGCTATTTGTCAAAAAGATATAGATTAAGGGCTAAATTTATCCCAAAAAAGAATAAGGGCCAAAACGACAAAAACTATAAACATTAGGGTTAAAATTAACTTTATGCCTAGTTTTAATTAACTTTTTTTTAATTAGAATACCCGATTTATTAAACGACTAATTCAGGTCAGGTTTTGTATACATTTAATATGATAACGGGATGACTTTCTTAGTCTAATCTTCTCTATTCATAATGTCACGATTCGTACCACTAACCTTACTTAAAGGACCTTTAACACCTCATTAGTGATCTCGTTAGACCAACTATTAATTTTTTAAAACAAAATTATTTAAAATTACTTCCCCACCATGCAAGTAATTTAAGAGTTTTGTATGAACTGTTTCCTTGTGCAATTCAAGTCCAATCACACATGAACCTGTACCCCCAAAAGAAAGAACAAATCTACCTGGATATGAAAGGGATGTCATTCATACAAAGATGTTACTTTGAACATACAACAATTGGACCCATCATCACAAAATTGAAATATGAGTCAAGGGTGTTGCCCATGTGGGTGCTTTGTAAACCTTATCCAAGTCAAAATCAATACAATAATTTAACCAAGGATTCACATGTGAGGGAGGCAGACTTGACTTTCTTTGGTTCAAACTTTTGATACAAACATTTGGTTCAAAATCACAAAATCAAACCATTCTTCTTTGGAGTGATTAGTTAAGATTAACACGATATTATGGGAAGATTAACGGTTATGGACAGGCGTATAAATTTTAAAATATTTAAAATTTTAAAATTTTCAGAGATACAATTAACTTTAACACTCCGACCCATCCTTTAAATAATCGATCTAATTTTAGTTGTCAAGTTATGGCCGCCTATGTTATCCCTGTCCCATGGTGTGTTTCCCTTTGCCTTTGCAAATATCTATATTGTCTGTTCAATGCATTTGGTATGGTAGTCGTCAGGGGCGAAGCCTGAAAATTTTTTAAAGGGTATTATTTTTTTGAACGATATTCAAAAAGAGTTAATTATTTATAAAAGAGTGCTAATTATATATATTTTTAATTTTTTTATATATAAATTATATAAAAAATATGATTTTTTAAAAATTTTGGGTGTCAACAATAAGGGTGTAAACGAGCCGAGTCGAGCTCGAGTAGTGCTAAGCTTGGCTCGACTCGTTAAGATTTTGAATCGAGTTCGAACTTGAGTAATTTTAAACGAGCCTAAAAAATCTGAGCTCGGCTCGACTCGTTTAGAACTCAAGTCGGTTTCGAGTTTTTTTCGAGCCTAATCGAGCTAACTATTAACCGATCTTTGACCATGTTAGACTTGAGTAACTTTTATCTCTTACGTCTCATTTAAAGCCTAACGGAGAAAAAACTTTGATACACAAGTTGTGTAAACTCAAGCTTGTTAATTTTAGGTTTTAGTATGTTAATTTAGAGTGTAAGACTTATGTTTAGGGTTTAGATTTTAGGGTTTTAAAGTATATTTATATTTTCGAGTAGCTTGTGAGCTTTTCAAGTCGAGTATCATGTAGCTCGTCTCGCCAAGAACTCGAGCCGAGTCCAATTGAGTCGAGTTTTGACCGAACCTTGACCGAGTCTAATTCGAGTAGCTCGCGACCTGTCTCGTCTCATTTACAGCCCTAGTCAACAGATACCCCATTTGTGAGTGTAGCTACCCCCATGATAGTAGTCTAGTAGAGCTTGCCCTGCTCCAATGGCATCCACCGGCTTGTGTCCCCACTCATCAAACCAACATTTCTCAATCTCAAGATGCATCATATTAATTCATGTCCAAAAGTTTTGGGGTAGGTTTATGTTAAGTTATTTTTAATCTAAGTTAATTTAAAGTTCAGGTTATTCAAATTTAAAATTTCAAATTTAGTTATTTTGACTTCAAATAATTTTAAACTATTTGTTTGAGTCTTTTAAATTTAGATGTTTTAAGTTTAATTCATCTTTATATTTAAACAGTGCACGTTTATGATATTTTTTTTTAAAATTTTTTATAAAAATACAGGTATAATTTGTGTGTACATAAAATGTTTCATTTTTCTGAAGTCTATTGATGTATATATAAATAAAAAGAGTATAGTTGAAGTGAAGTTTAAAAAATATTTTTAAGTTAAATTAAAATATTTATTATTGATAAGGATGATTAATTTTTAATAGTGAATATTTTTACTAAAATATAAATAATTAGTTATAAAATATACTCTATTATCATTTTTAAGTGATTAGGAAATCATTATTTATCAATGGTGGGATGAGAAGTGTTTTTTAAGTGAAGTTAGTAGCGGTATGGGCCAAAATAAAAGAAAATCGTTATTTTGTTTTAGGCCATTTTAAGGCAATAATGATTATTAGCCCATTTTAAGGCAATAAAATTATAAATAATATTTTATAATCCTTATGATATTAAATTATATATATTTTTATTTTGCACGAACTCTCTCGCTTAAGTGGTTAAAGAAATGATTATTGTTCTTAAAGATCATAGATTCGAGTACCGACGATACCAATAAAATAATTGAGCAATTAACTACTATAATCATTATTAACTAATTTTTAAAAAATATTTTTTTATTTTTTATTTATAAATCGGTCTTTTTTTTTTTCGTTTAGTTACTCATATGCAACATGAAGATACGTGTGGCCCATGGAGATGACCCTTTTGTGTCAAATAAATTGCATTTAAGAAACTTGGCCCATACTAAAAAATGTCAAATATATTTACTATTTTTATATTGAAATATGTTTATTAATTTTGTTTTTTAAATAGCGTAATGGAACTGAACTCTAAATAATTAAGTATATAATAAATAATCTATTAATCTAACTAGTTAAATTTTAAATTTTTAATAAGATTAAAAGAATTTAAAATCACATCAATCGCATCATACTGTTGTTAATCCATTTATAGAGGTTAAATGCTGAATACATAAATATTTTGGTTAAATCCCAAGTACCATGCTTAGTTGATATCTATGTGGTTAAATTATGGTTTTCATCCCTATACTATACTTCACATTAGATTTTGTTGATATACAGAGACCATTTTAAAAATATTTACCACCGTATTTGGAGTACAGAATACATGAATAAATTAATAATCGGTAATTTTTTTATATTTTATATTCAGTAATATATTATTAATGTTGAAGGGGTGCTTTGTAATTAATAGTATTATAAAAAATAGGTTGATCCATGCATAGAAGTGTGATTTTCGTAAAGTAATTGTTGAACCCGACAATAGTTAAGCGACGAATATTTGTCGTTAAAATATCAAGGCCTTACAAGGTGCAGTGATTGTGGTTTTGGTGTATGATTTGCTTGATAGATAATGGGATGTGCGTGTGAGGCGGGTGAGTCGACGACTGAACATGGTTGCAGATTGTTTTGCTGGGATGATGAGAGGTAAACCAATTGGATTGCGTGTTTATAATACACCATCTATTGAAGTTATTCAGCTAATCTATGCTGATTTGGTCATGTTTTCTTATAATCGTTTGCGACGTCAATCTTATAAGTAATCGCTTATACATTCTTTTTTTTTAATTTAGGTTTTATTTTTTTTTAACTAGGGACAATCATATACGTTTTTTGACTCATAAAAAAATAAAAAAATGGTGGAATTGTAAGAAAATGGAGAATGGTAATTTTCGACCGACATAACTTGTGTCCTGTACGAAAGTTAACCGAAAAGGTAAGAAAAGAAGGGAGAGGAAAAGGGGTGAAATTACCAAATCGTCCTTATAGTTAAATGATTAATGAACTTGGGAAGAACAAAAGAAAATTCCAAAGACATAAAAACACAAAAAAATGATGACCTCAATAGTAAATATACAACAACTGACACGTGATTTACACGTGTCTATTTATTACTTCTGCATGAAAATGTCTATCCCCGGACCTAAGCTTTGACGTAATTCATGCATGCCGTCTTCGTATATTTTATACGAAGTTAACTTAAGGAGTACAAATTATCATTAAATTTAATTTATTATTATAACAGAAAATATTTTTAATTAAAATCCAAATATTAAATATTTTTTTAAAAATTTAAATCTTAAATAATTATTAAAGGTAATTATTTAATCTTATATCATGTCATCGGTCGTTTTATCTTAACCTTTAAATATGAGATATATTTTTATTTTATTTCGAAATATTTCCGAATTCATAAATCGACTAAAACAAATCTTAAATAATCATAAAAATATCAATTCTCTACCTTAATTTAGAAATCGGATAATTTGTCCATTTAATTTGTCCATTTCGAACTCCTGGTACCAATAATATTTGATCAACTGAGAATTAAACAATTGATTTAGTAGAATGAGATGTTAAATTTTTAAATATAATTATAAATTATTATTTTTTATTTTAAATAAAATAAACTGAATTAAAAAATTTCTTTTATATTTTTTTATAAAATTTAATTTAAATTAAATAATAAATAAACTGAGTATCAATAATTAAAAAAAGACTATGAAGAAAAGCAAAATGCTTACCTGGCATGAATTAGATCGCCCGCTCATCATTCCCCTTCCATGCCACCACTGATAAAAATGGCCTGCTCTGATGTCACCGTCCCCTTTTAACGTCCGTTAAATCCCCACAATACAAAAACCCAATCCAAATTAGGAGTATAATGGAGTCAAACTTAAATTATTTATGTTTAGTTTAAAATTTAAAGATCGGTAATTAATTTAAAATAAATCAAATATTATTTATAGGTTTAAATTTGATTCGAAATATAATTAATATATTTGAATTTAATAAATTTATTTATTATTTTTATATTAAAGTTTAAACTTAAATTTAATTTTATTTATATTGAATAATACGATAATGGTAAAAATATAAATTTATAATATTAATATTTACATTAAAATTTAAAAATAACAAACATACAACCATTAGAAAACAAATTTAATAAGCTTGTTTGTTGATTTTATATTATTTTTTTTTATAATTATCAGCTCGAATTTGAATAGCTCACATATCTCATTTTCGGCCTTAATCTAAACAGAATATCCCCGAGAATCATACTAACGCCGATTCCCCACTCCGTTATCTGCTTAGCTGGATGCCATTTTTAACCCACTCCTAACTAAGGTCTTTCCCCTCAATGGGCCAGCTGGCACGCCGATCTCTGCTGCACATGGCCAACTAGTTCTGACGCAGTGGACCCACGTCTCGAAATCCCCATATTACCCTTCCTTAAAATCCTATTTTTACGACGAATGCCATTGCTGGCCTTTTTTCCGGTCCCTTCTTTTATGTGAAGTTGACATTAATCTCTCACCTTCTCGAGTCTATCGAAGGGAGTGAACAGGTGGGGGATTTACATGGATTGAAGTGATTTTGTAATTAATATGAAATTCAAGGGTATTTGGGGTAATTCGTCATTATAATCTTTTTTTTCTTAGTTGCGTAAGCTAGTTAAAAAATCTAGTAGAAATAGAAACTACAAGAATCTAGGGGGTGAAATTAGCTGTTCATTAAACTAAAAAAAAGAAATTAACATTTTTATTTAAACATTTTTTTCACTATTTATCAAAACGACATGAATTGATCATTATTTACGAAAATATACACTTTTAATTATAAAGCTAGTTTTTTTTATGATTAATTTACTTAATCTATTTTTAGAAAGATTTTTTAAGAGCGTAAAAGGAAAAACAAACTGGATGCTAGCGGTTTGATATTGATGTTTGCTGTGATTCTATCGTGGGGCCCACAAGCATCAGCATATATGCCACGTGGTTGAGGTGTGGCTTTGTTCGGAATCGAAAGGCAAGACTAGGTGTGATAATGAGCTGAATCGAGTCCGAGCTAGGTCAGGTTCACCTCGGAAAAGGTTTATTTGGGCTTAGTTTGGTTAAGGCTCGTCGAACTCGAAATTTCAGGCTCGAGTTCGGCTCGAAAATAATATTATTGGGCTCGGTTTGAACTCGACTCAAAAATAATATTATTGAACTCGGTTAGATTTGACTCAAAATGAACAATTTTTTATATTATTTAGGCATAAAGATAATTTTCACCCTTAACGTTTATAATTTTTGTCATTTTGACCCTTATTCTTTTTTTTGGGATAAATTTCACCCTTGACCTATGTCTTTTTAACAAATAGCTCATTTTTTAACTACCATTATAACTGAATCGTTAAAAATTTAATAATGATAACATATTATATATGTAATAATATATTTTAAATGACATATAATATAACCTATTAAATATATATAGAATATAATTTTATTCCATTATAAAATATAAAAAATTTAAATTTAAATAAAATATTAAAAATTAATTAAATACAAAACAAAAATTTACTAAATATTCTCAACCCTAACTAAACTAAAATATCTTTATAAAACCCTAAAATTCTGATTTAGATTAAAACTAAAATACCTAAATTCTAAACTAAAATAATAAAAATTCAATTTATTATTATCAAAATTCTTTATCTGTTATTCACCGGTAACAAATTATACAAAACCTTTTCTTTTCAGATTATGTTCATACCTTTTTAGATAAAATTTTGATTTTACTATAGTTAAGGTTAAGAATGTTTAGTAGCCTTTTGTTTTAGATTTAATTATTTTTTAATTAATAAAAAATTAATTTTTAATATTTTATTTAATTTTTAATTGTTTTATATTTTTAGATTGGAATAAAACTATATCCCACGTTTATGTATTTGATATACTAGATGTTAAGTCATTTAAAATATATTTATTACATATATATGATATGTCATCATTATTAATTTTTAACGATTCAGTTATCATGATAGTTAAAAAATGAGTTATTTGTTAAAGAGATAAAGATTAAAGGCTAAATTTATCTCAAAAAAAGAATAGAGGCCAAAATGACAAAAATTATAAACGTTAAGGGTGAAAATTATCTTTAAGCCTATTATTTATTTATAGTTTATTTTTATTTATTATTTGTAGTTTTATAAATTTGTTTTAATTTATTTTATTTAATTTATTTTCAATTATTTTATTATTTACTTTTACTAAATAAATTATTTTAATATATATAGATATATATGTATGTTTATATAAAATTATTCTGAGTCTGTTCATAATTTTTTTAAACTGAATTTACTCAAATTTAATTTAACTCGTTTAAATCTCAACTCGAACTTTAATCAAACCGAGCTTAAGTAACTCGCGAGCCGATCAAACTCTTTATTACCGCTAGGTAAGACTCGAGTACAGTAACTTTTATTAGGTACTTAATTTACCGCCGGTAAAAAGTTCCGCCGTAAATTTTGACTGTGGCAGTAACTGAAGAGTGAAAAAAAGATGATGGGAAGTGGACCTGCTCACTCATCTCATCTTAATTATTTTCAAGCAACTTTAGTTTTGGTTTTTTCTCACTCTTTGTTTCATTTAGTGTACTTCACGCGCTATATTTCTATTTACCTATAATTGCATAATAAATTTTAAAGTTTCCATTGCTTGGGCATTAAACAAGTATTTAAATGTTTTTTCTTTTATTATTTTTAAGAAATGTATGCCATTTATCCTTGTGGACTATATAGTTTATAAATGATGTTAATTGTGAGAAATTAATTAATTTCTTTTGTTTGAAGAAATGGAATATTTTTTTGGGTGGTTTGGAATTTTGGATGTTAAATTATTAGGATTAAATTAAAATTAACGATATATAAAAACTTATCGATAATGGAGAAATTATACCATGGGTCAGTCTCATCACGTTATCCATGAGACCGACCAATAGAAACTGTCCACCTGATTATTTTTTAATTTTTCAAATGAAGATTCACTTGAAAAAAAATTATAACACGAAAAATTGATGAAATGGCCAATTTTTATTGGTTGATCCATGGATAGGTGGTGGGACTGAACCATGATATAATTTTTTTCGATAATGAAATCTTAAATATATCGTTCTTTTTTTACTTATTTTTTCAAATATTTAAAAATATATTTATTTCTCCTATTTTTTCTTAATTCTATTATTCACATAAATTAGAATTCTTTCTCTTCTCTCTGTAAAAACCCTTTCTTTTTCTCTCCCAGAAAAATTCACATTCAGAAACAGAAAAATTCACATTCATTCTTTGCTTCTTACTTTTAATATCACGAGATCCCCATCCCTTTCTTTCCTTTCCTTTTCTCTACATCTCTCTCTTCTTCCAAGTGTTCTTATTTCTTCTACAAGAACTGTCTCTTCCCACGTTCACTTCAACTAGCTATTCATTTTTTACATTCACATTACCCATAAAATCCACTCCAAGGAGGGAAGAGAGAGGGGAAAGGGAAGAGAAAGGGGAAGGGGACGCAAATTGCGCTAAACCCATATTATTTTAGTGAAATGTCGCATATTGGTGGAAAGACCGTGCCGGAGTTAGGCCGGGATTTTGATAAAATTGCCGATCAACTCCGTGATTCACCGTGTAAAGATGATAACAAGCCTGATTTTCGTGAACTCGATTTGGGCTCTCCCGTGTCCCCGCTCCGAACTGGACAACAGTGTCTCACGACGACGACTACCACTACGACGAGTTCGAGTTCCAGTTCGTCTAGATCCGTTACGGGTCGGAACTCGTCTAACGCAACCGCTAGGAGATCTGAATCGGGTCCGAATAACCATTCGGGCGAGCTTTCCGGCTCGAGTGAAACGAGTCCGACTGCTTCGACTGGGAATATGAAACCGGGTCAGACCAGATCTAAATCCAACACGGCTGCAACCCACCCATTGATCTATTCGGGTCAAAGTGCTGTCAACTCGCCACAAATCAACGTTCTTCCGACGGGAAACATATGCCCTTCGGGGAAAGTCATTAAAACAGGCATGTCGGTGAACCGGAGCTCCAGAACCGACGTTTTGGGCTCTGGGTCGGGAAATTACGGCCATGGCAGCATAATGAGGGGTGGGGTGGTGGGAACTGGACACGTTACCGCTTTGAAAAGCGGCGCCATTGAACCCAGTAACACCTTCGGAAACCGCGGGAATGCGAGTGATTTAATGAGGAAAGCAATGGGGAACTCAGAACCTGAGGAAGTTAAGAGAATAGCGAATGAGATGTATAAAAAGGGACAATTTTTAGAGGCTTTGAGTTTGTATGATAAGGCTATAGCTTTGTCACCCGCAAACGCGGCTTACCGGAGTAACAGAGCGGCCACATTGACGGCTTTAGGGAGAGTAGGAGAAGCAGTGAAGGAATGTGAAGAAGCTGTTAGATTGGATCCTAATTATGGGAGGGCTCATCAGAGGCTGGCTTCATTATTGTTGAGGTGAAAAGATCTATGATTACACACACATATACATACATATTTGGTGTTATATTTCTATCTACATTGGGGATGGAAAGAGTGTCGGTGGAAATATTTTTGGTTATTTTTTTGATTTGGTGGGTTAGTGATAGTCTTGTTGATGTTTTTGATCTACATTGATGACATGGCTTCTGTCTTTGAAAGGAATGAAGAGTGTTTTTTTGGGTTCCTTTTTTCTTATGTCTTGACTTGATGGTTGCAGAAATTTTGATGTGGTGAATGATTGTTAGATCCATTTATTCTTTTGCATGCTTTCTCAATTCTTTTCCTTTATGATCTGTGTTTCTTAATGTCTCATTTTAATGGTTGATTGTTTTTATAAGATTAGGTTGGGTAGGATTACTCATATGCTTTAGAATATCTCTTTAGTTCTTTGTTGATTTTAGATGTTGGGTTTCCTCTGAGCAATCCGGTGAAATGTTGTCAATAGTTTGCTCCAAACATTGAGTTCTTGTAAATTATTTTAGAAGGATCCATTGGCAAAACTATTAGGCAGCTCATGAACTTTTCTGCTATGTTTCTATCTTTTATGAAATTTTGATATTCATGTGATTCAGTGTTTACTTTTGATGGTGACGTCCTTTTCATGGAATCACTTCTTATTTTCCCAATATTAGTCAAATGCATACATTTTAAGTTACTCCAATTTGATTCAAATGTGCGTAAAATATATTTTGGTTACTCCAATTTAACTTCATTCGATTTCAGGGTAGGGCATGTTGAGAATGCTAGGATGCACTTATGTTTTCCTGGGCAACCACAGGATCCAACAGAGTTACAGAAGTTGCAGGCAGTTGAAAGGCATCTTGGCAAGTGTACAGATGCCAGGAGAATTAGGGATTGGAGAAGTGCATTAAGGGAAGCTGATGCTGCTATTGCTGCAGGTGCAGACTTTTCTCCTCAGGTGAAAATCTTGTCTAAAACTTTCCATCTTTATATTCTGAAGAATTTGTGCAGTTAACAGACATTGAAAATGGCTGAACTGTTTTGCATTGAATTTACAGCTTTTTATGTGTAGAGTGGAAGCCCTTTTAAAACTGCATCAACTTGATGATGCTGAATCAAGCCTTTCGGTTGTTCCTAAATTAGAACAATGCACCAACTGCTCACAGAATAAGTTCTTTGGGATGCTTGCCGAAGCTTATCTCTTTTTTGTCCAAGCACAAATGGAGATGACACTTGGGAGGTTAGTTTTAAAACATTGCTAAGCTTCATCAGTTATAAGATGACAAAGACTTTAGGACTGGAGTTAGAAAAATGATGATGTATATATTGCAGGTTCGACAATGCAGTTACAGCTGCTGAGAAGGCTGGGAAGGTTGATCCTCGTAATATTGAGGTTTCTGTGCTGCTTAGCAATGTGAGGTTGGTTGCCAGAGCACGGGCACGTGGGAATGATCTTTTCAAATCCGAAAGGTTCACCGAGGCCTGCTCAGCATATGGGGATGGGCTCAGGCTTGATCCATCGAATTCTGTTCTTTATTGTAACAGAGCAGCATGTTGGTTTAAGCTTGGACAGTGGGAGTCATCTGTTGAAGACTGCGACCATGCTTTAAGTATACAACCGAACTACATAAAAGCCCTTCTTCGAAGGGCAGCATCTAATAGCAAGGTAAACAATTCTTTAAAGATTTCCTTCGTCATAAAGCTAAACATCTGTGCACGGGTATACCAAAATTTGGTTGCTTCATAGTAACCCATCAATCTTTGTGAACTACAGCTTGAAAGATGGGCTGAGGCTGTCCAAGATTATGAAGTTTTGAGAAGGGAGCTTCCAGATGATAATGACGTTGCTGAATCTCTTTTTCATGCACAAGTTGCATTGAAGAAATCTCGCGGTGAAGAGGTTTATAACATTAAGTTTGGTGGTGAAGTAGAAGAAGTATCCAGTATCGATCAGTTCAAAGCTGCAATATCTCTGCCAGGTAGGGTTGACCTTACATTTTAAACCGTCTCCGGTACTTCAATTGCACTCTCTACCCATTTCACTATCTTGCAATCCTCTTGAGAGTTAATTTTGATCCACAGGCATCTCTGTTGTCCATTTTAAGATGGCTTCCAACCTGCAATGCAAACAGATATCTCCATTCGTGGATGCTCTCTGTGGTCGTTACCCCTCCATAAATTTTCTCAAGGTAAATGGTCCATTTTTTTCACCATTGTTTATTTGTTTTTTATGCTCCTTCAGTTAAAGGTAGACTAGATGCAATGCAGCAAGAATAACAATTTGTTCTCTACTTTTTTGTCCTTTCTTTGGAGTAAAGGTGGACATCAATGAGAGTCCAGCTATTGCAAATGCTGAGAATGTGAGGATCATACCAACCTTCAAGATATACAAAAATGGTAGCCGGGTGAAGGAACTTGTGTGCCCAACTCGGGAAATGCTGGAGCACTCTGTGAGGCATTACAGCTTTTAGAATTAAGGACTGTACTGTACTCCCGGTCCACCCTTTTTTGCCTTTACTTCTCGCTACCCAAACGTCTGTTTTGTCTAGAACTCTTCCACTACCCTTCCAGTCTTTCCTCCCCACCACATAAGGATTACCAGGTACCTGTGACATAAATCCTGAGAGCTACATAATAATCTCATTAGCAACCAATGCCTGAGGAACCCCAGATAAAAGTAGCTTTTACTTTCCCTTTTTCAGTTTTTATTTTTTCATTCATTCCTCATTGCTCTAGGGTTCCCTGTTCTTTCCCCCTTCACCCTTTTCCTTAATTTTCCATTTTCAAGTATGCCAGCCTGGTTCTTGTATCACTACTTTCATTCTGTAGAAAAAAAAACAAGAATTGAGAAATATGTGTACAATTTAATTACAAGTGGATAGTTACATTTTAGAGAGATACAGTAGAGGAGAATCTGTAACTGTATATATGTGATGATATATACAAAATCATCTGAAACCATGACCATGAGGGAGATAAGAATGTCCGGTGGGTACTTAGTTTATTGGGTTAGTGAAAGAAGGATGAAATATGTTGTTTTTAATGTTGTTTCCTTTTCCTTCTCTCTCAACCATTTCATCAATAAAAAAATCCCATTTTTTCCCATCTATTTCTCTCTGCAACTCCATTATTAATTTTTCTTAACTGTTTCATACATCTGACTTGCTTAGACTTGGTCATGGTTGGTTTTTCCCTTATTAAATAGTGGGGGTGGGTAGTTGACACCATTTATTGCTATACACACACATCCACTTCTGCCCTCTAGTGTAGGGATTGGCCTAAGAACTACAACATGCCCCCAATGCCTCCATTATTTGTTTCTTAAGTCATTAATGCATGTTAGCTTGCAAATTCCATTATAGGGCGTGATTTGATTTGATATTTTGGATTTGTATGCAAGTGAAGTTGTTGAATGGCATTGTCATGTGAGGGACTAGAAAGGGTTTGTCTTTTTCTAATTTGTTGTGGGGATGCCTTCGCATGTGGGCATTTAAGTGTTGTTCTTGTTGAGTTTTAAGCACCTAAACCAAAAAGAGGGGGTGTCTTAAAGTGCAAATGGTGGGTGCTTAAACAAACCCATCACAGCCTTTGGAGGGTGGGGGTGGAAGAAAGTGGGAAAAACTTGGGTTTTGATTGGCTAGAAGACAATAAATAAGAAAAAAAAAGATTTGTTAATTAATTTGTGGGTATACATTAGTTTTGGAGTTGGGAAAAGGTAAGCCTAAGCTAGTTCCAAAATTTTACAGGTTGTTCAAAGATTCCCCATTTCATAAGCCATTGAAATATATGATGTGTTTGGATTCTAGACTTTTACCATATCGTGTCTTTTCCTATTTACATAAGCAATTATTGAAGCCATCCCCATCATACTAACATCACCACCACCATCATCTTATCTACTAGGATGTTTTCAGTATAACCACCTATTAATTCAAATATGATAATATAAATACCGAGATGTTAATTTCTAATCTAATTTGTTTTATGATTTAAATCTTTAATCTTGTTTAACGAGTTTAGTTTCTTATCTTGTTTTAAGAATATTTACTCTTTTTCTTTGCATCCGAAAACTAAAGTTTAATCGATAATATTATTAATAAGATTTTGATAAACTTGAATGTATTTTAATATTCAAAGGTTGTTTAATTGGTATCACATTTCAATTTAAACTTTTAATAAGACTTCAATTTTGAATTAGAAAAAAGAATTACTTTTATAGAATTAAAATTAAAGGATTGAATCGTAAAGATTCAAAGGGTGAGGGGACTTAGGGCATAATCATACCTTATAGTTATGAGAAACAATTAAAAGAAATTAATCATGTTAAATCAAAATTGGATCCTATTCAATCATGCTTTCATACACAAATGTCATTTTATGTACAAGGAATGATAATAATTGCATGAAAGCATCGAAATGGTACATAATAATTTTAGCAATTATTTAAAAAAAAAAAACAAATCTGTCAAAATTAATTTGATGTCAACAAATTATCAATTTCATCTTTTTGTAAATTAATTAAAAAAGACAACAAAGATGTTGGCACGTGTGAGAGTTTTGGAGTATAGGGCTACGCGTGTTAAAATAGGCCTACGTAGTAAAAAAAAGCCCGTCTTTTCATTCCGAGATTGAAAGGCAAAGGAAATGGATCCAAAAAGGTACGGTAGAATTTACCGTTTGTACGGCGTACGGTGTTTTTCTTTATTCTGTAACTAGTCTATGGGTTTCTAACCTTTTATGGCAGGAGGAATATAGCCGTTGTAGTTTCATTTCACCATTTTCACCATCAATGATAATATACTTTTAATTTAATTATTAATATCTAATTTATTTATTATTAATTTAAAACAAGTATTATAAAGATCTATTATAAGAGCATTTCTCTCCTTATTTAATTTATTTTATTCACAATATTAAAATTTAATTTATTAAACATTTTTAAAAAATTTAATACATCATCTCATTAGACAAATCGATAATTAATACTCCCTCTGTCCCATAAATATTGTCTCTTATTGACTTTTTTGAAGTTAAATTTTTTATCTTTGACTTTTGATTATTTAAAATTTATTATTGATAAAAATATGAAAAAAATATATTTTAAAAACTTTTAATCGAGTAGATTTCAAATATACAATTTATAAAATTTAATTATTTAAAATATTTAATATAATTATAGTCAAATTTATAAAATTTAATTATTTAAAATATTTAATATAATTATAGTCAAAGTATAAAAAATTTGTCATTCAAAAAGTCAATAAAAGACATTATTTTTGGGACGAAAAGAATAATATTTATATGTACTTCGAGCTTACTCATACTTATAATTATCAAATTAGCCCAAGCCCATGCCATGAGCTTTGATGTTCATTAAGTTTCAAGTCAAACAAATATTAATGTTAGGAGAGGATAAAATTAGACTTCTTCAAATAATACATGAAGTGTAGCCTGTAGGTAGACAGGATCATGTCTAAAATATATATGTAAAAAAAAAAACACAAAATTATAAAAACCTTGTACAAGAAACAAGATCCATGCATGCATAAAGAAGCTGCAGATTATGCATGTAAACAAAAACCAGAACCATCAAGGGCATTACTTGTATTCAAAGCAGAAATGATTTCATCAGATTCAAGGGACTTAAACTCCAATACATTAAAAACATGCAAAAATAGATAGATAGATATAAACTTCTTTTCTTTCCCTAAAGGATTAGGCCTAAATAACATGAATCTCCTCTCGACTTAAAATTATACGCATTCTTCGTGAAGAAAGTCGGTTTAACCGGTGTTTTGCATGCCGGCAAAAAAAGATAAGCGAACAATCTTTATTTTAAATGCCAGTATTGTATACACTTTATTCAGATCAGAATCAGACAATCCAGAAACAGAAACTCAACCAGAAGAAATAAGGAAAAGATAAGCGAACAATCTTTATTTTAAATGCCTCTAGATCACACAGATTTGCACAAATGCATATATCGAAGCACATCAGAGACAAGTCGACCTGAAGATTATCATTTTTGATAAAAAAAGAAAAAAAAAAGAAACAAGAATATTAGAAGTACATAGATCATAAATACATAGATATGTTTACATTGTTCATGAACCCCGGTCTTACAAGTTTTCAAAGACCATTCTGATCATTTAGGGATATCCAAGCTAACGGAGATAGTTTTCAAACCACACTTCCGCCCAAAGGTTAACCTTACTTCAAGGAACGACGAACTTTGAAGTGCCTGATCGACACCTAAATGAGGGAAAGATGAGGTTGGATGAGAAAGTAAGATAATGAGTGCCACCAAAAAGGGGTAACCTCTAGAAAAAGGATTATTTTTTTTGAAAGCCCGAGAGTCTAGAAGAGACTACACATGTGCCTATATCCCCGTAATAGTCGAGGATCCTTTAAATATACTCTTCATTAGAGTTGTTCTTTGCCAGATTAGGGCAAATATGACATTACATTTGATATTCAGGAAGACAAACATGTTTTAAATTGTTTTGCAATGAACTTAAGGGAGTTTCGATCATTATTTTAAAATTTAATTTAAATTATATTTTAATTCTTATAAAAATAAAAATTTATTCAAATGACAATTTGGCCCTTATAAAATTAAATGTTTAAATTAAAATTATAAAAATAATTAAATATATAACCAATTAGGGATCAAAGTAAAGAAAAATCAGCATGTATATTTTTTTATCCAATAATAGCTTAGATCTTTATAAATTGAAGTATTAATAAAATAAATATTTTCCCATAAATTTTAAATTTAAATAGGAGTATTTAGTAATTTTTTATATTTTTAAAATTCAATATTTTGACATCAATCAACGTTTAAACTTGACTACGTTCCTATACAAATTTATTTATTTTATCGTTTATGAATTTAAAACGTAATTTAGAATCAAAATTTAGAATCTAAGATATAATATTTAAAAGAGCAAGTCTATCACGTGCGTCAAACATTGTTAAATACTATTAACGATGAACACCGCTAAATACGATTAAAACAATTAATAAAAGTAAAAATTTTAAGGACTAAACATATAATTTTACATTATTTAAAATAAATTTTAAAATAAATTATATATATTACTTTAATTTTAAAAATATAATTTATTTAAATGATTTTTAATTTAACAAAAAAAAACTAAAACCCTGAACTCGAAGGCTAAAAATACTAAGTATTAAACCCTAAAAATTCTAAAACACTAAATCATAAACTCTAACCCCTAAAATAATAAAAATCTAAAATCTAAAAAATAATCATCACTTAAACTCTAAAATAGAAATTGAAACTCTAAAAATATAAATCCTAAATTAATTTAAGATTCATGATTCTAGAATTTTAAGTTTAGGGGTTTTGGTTATTTTAGGGTTTAGATTTAGTGTTATGTTTTAGTATTCTTAGGGGTTTTGGCTTTATGTTTCGAATTTAAGATTTTGAGATTTTATATTTTAGGGTTTGAAATTTAATATTTAGTAGTTTTAGGGTTTAAAGTTTAAGAATTTGATTTTTTAAAATTAATTTAAATTAGTGTTTTATCAATTATTTAAAAAATAAAATAAAAAATATATAAAAGTAATTTAATAAAAAAATATTTAAATAATCTATATTTATATATTAAGTCATTCCATTTTCAATCATTATTAATTAATTTAATAATAATTAACAGTATTTATTGTTAACGGTATTCAACAGTGTCCGTCGCCATTATAAAATTTTCTTGATTAAAATTATAAAGTTCGATAACTTTTATTATTTTAGTTTGGTTTGACTTCGATGTGATTGTATGCTGATAAACTACTTCAATAAGCTATCGCATTATTAATGAGTCGGTGGCTTATTATGAAATTAAAAAATAACTTATCACTTGCACCTATTTTAAAGAAAAATAGCTTCTCGTCCACACAAATAAAAATTCAACTAAAACAATAATTGCCATATTAAAATGAAAAATTCAAAGTAATTCAATGAAAATTAAGCTCATGCCGAAATAAACTTCTTTTCTTTCCCTATTCTAAAGGATTAGGCCTAAATAACATGAATCTCCTCTCGACTTAAAATTATAAGGCATTCTTCGTGAAGAAAGTCGGTTTAACCGGTGTTTTGCATGCCGGCAGCAATACCCTTCATGGTCAAGATGAGGGTATCCTCCAAACCTGGGGCATATTCGCTTGTTGGGTTCAGTTTCACTAGTTCATCGGCAGGCTTGCTCGATTCCATAATCTCTTTCGAGATATGTGGACGCAACTTGACATTGTAGTTCGGATCACGGATCCGTTTGAGTGTGTAGGCCTGGCAGACATTTAGGGTGGTGATGTATGAATCACGTAGCCGAAGTCTTTGCTTCAGGTAGGGGTTCCCTTCAAGAAGATCCCTGTGCCCGGCTATCTGAAAACCAAAAAGGAAAAAAAGTGTGAAGTTGCTTGAGGTTTTGCTAAGTGGAGACATTGTATATGTGCTCAAGGGCCAAGGAGTTTACCTGGAGGAGAAGTCTTTTAGTCTCTTCATAGTCGGTTCTCAACCGCTCTCCGAAGGACCAGAGTTCTTCGGAAACAAGGAGCTTATCGTATAAGGCTGCAATGCCGGGATCTCCTTTTGCAAAGACCATTTCGACCAAATCAATTGTCACTCTGAAGAAAGGCCACGCATTGTACATCTCCTGCAGCATATGGAGATTCTTAATGTCCTTCTGAATGACATGTTTAAATGCCGCTCCAAAGCCGAGCCAAACAGGGAGATGAAATCTTGTTTGTGTCCATGCAAAGATCCATGGGATTGCACGGAGAGATTCAATACCCCCACTTGGCTTTCGCTTTGACGGTCGACTACCAATATTCATTCTACCATACTCCAGCTCAGGTGTAGCCTACAACCAAAAGAAAGGTATAAATGATTCAATCCAAAACTGCTTTAATAAACATATAGATCAGATGGTGTTAAGAACATGATAATGCAAGTTCACTTACGAGACGGAAATATTCGACAAATCGAGGTTCTTTGAAGACAATGGAACGGTACTTCTCCGTAGCAACGACAGCCATTTCATCCAGCAGTGAACGCCATTCTGGTTTTGGTGAAACTGGTGGGTGCATACCATGCTCAAGTGTGGCAGCAGTAAACCGCTGGAGTGTTCTAAAGCACAAGTGTTCTTCTCCAAATGATTGTTCAATAACTTCACCTTGAACTGTAACCCGAAGTGACCCATGGATAGTTTCTGGAGGCTGAGACAATATAGCAAGATGGGTGGGACCACCTCCTCTTCCAACAGTTCCACCACGACCATGGAACATCGTTAACTTCACACCAAATTGCTTAGCAACCTTGATGAGCTCCTCTTGAGCTTTGTATAACTGCCATGCAGCAGAGAGACGCCCAGCATCTTTACCTGAATCTGAATACCCAATCATAACTTCTTGCTTGCCATTGATCCGATTCCTGTACCAATCAACCGAGAAGAGCCGAGCCAAAGCAGCAGGTGCACCCTCCAAATCTGCTAGTTTCTCAAACAGTGGAACAACTCGCAACGGTTGCTTCACATGGCATTCACGCTGCAGGAGCTCAACAGCAAGAACATCAGAAGGGGCAGTTGCCATTGAAATGATGTATGCTCCAAAGTTGTCCGCTGGGAGCTCCGCCAGGACACTGAATGTATCCAAAACATCAGCAATTTCTTCTGTTTTAGGAAGATCAGGACCAAACAACGGACGCTTTCCACTTAGTTCCGATAGTAACCATTCCTGCTTTTGTTCTTCCGACCACTCACGGTAGGAACCGATTTCCAAGTGATTGGTAATGGCATCCAAGACATCTGTGTGTCGGTCAGACTCTTGCCGAATGTCAAGTCTGACAAGTGAGAGGCCAAAAGTTGACACTTGCCTCAAGAAATCAAGAAGACTTCCGTCAGCAATTGGCCGGTCACCACAAGAGCAAAGTGATTTATAACATAGCTCAAGAGGTTCCAGAAACTGCAAAAAGGGAAAAAAAGAGAGCTAAGAGTTAATTAGTGCAGAGAAAATGGTACATAAAGCAAAAGAAAGCACAGAACTCCCAAATCGTATTTTCTGTCTGTTGTCAATTTTCTAACAAGGTTAAATATTAGTCAAGGGGCAGGCAATCTAATAGTAAATCCATATTTCAATAATGAGAGGTAGGTCGAGTCTAAACTAACAATAAGACCATGATATAAGTAAACCGAGATAGACCTGCTCAATGTTGGTGAAAGTTTCTTCCTCAGGAATGTCAGAGATACCATGAGATAACATTTGACGAGATCTTTCACGTGTCTGATACAGCTTGTCCCTAACATCACCAAGAATAACACGGTAGGGTTCATTTGGAGGAACTTTTTTCCAGAACTCTGCATTGTAAGTAGCATCAATGAGAACCGAAACAATGTTAGAAATCAACTAAACAAAATGTTGTAGAAATCATTATTTCCAGGTCACATAGATCATCACATGGCATTGGAAATCTATCAAGAAAAGAGTATTTAGTTTATGTTTCCCTTAAGTCTAAATACATTCTTTGAGCATGCCTTAAAAATTTCTAAAGTATACCTATGTAGTGTTTAGCATCTCTCCTTGAAGATCTATGAAGTTCTTCTGCACGAACACGAAGCTCATCAGTGCATCGCCACATGGACAACTGGAAAGAGAAATCAACAAGGATTAGCCGAAATGGATACTTTAAATAACGCTCCTTAGAATGTGTTAGATAATACAAGCAAGCTAAATACCTCAAACATCAGATCCTCGATTTGGGAATAGTACAAATTGGCAGCCATCATTCTAGCCAACAAGCAAACATCCCTTGTGACCTCAGGGGTTACCCTTGGATTGCCTGCATTACGAATCAAGAAAATATTCAGTCAAGTTAAATAATTAACAAAAGACCTTTTGCACTACGAGGTACAGTCATTTTATATTCAGTTATTCAAGTAGGAATGTACCATCACGATCACCACCCATCCACGAAGAAAACTGAATAAGTGGCGCATTATAGGGAACCCGTTCATTGATTCCAATGTTCTTCAAAGCTGTGTCAACTCGCCGCAAGAATTTTGGGACACCCTTCCATATTGTTTCATGGAAGTAGCTCATTCCTGCCCTCATCTCATCTTGGGGAGTTGGAGGGGTCCTTCGGATCTCATCCGTACGAAATGCTGCTTGAATCTACACGGAAAAGGAATCAAAATAAATCAATGAGTACAAGCTTTTCCTTTGTGAGACAAATACCAAGTTTATATCCAGATAAAATTAATATTATGACATGGTGATATACCTCACGCTGCAGAGCTTCATCAAGCTCTTGCTTATCATCTGGAGTGATATCGTTAGCATACAACTGAGCTAAACAATCCCTTATCCTGGATGCAATGAAAAATCACAGATTTTAAATTTGAAACCGTTTCATTGCTGCACTTATTGAGAAGTAATGAAAAGGACATAAAGCTGCAAGAATCGAAGAACAAACCTCCCATGCTTCTGAAGTAAAGATCGACGAACCGATTGGGTAGGATGAGCAGTGAAGACCAGATCCACAGTCTGGTTCTTAAGTGCATCGAAAACTTCCTCAGGAGACTTCTTGAGATCATACACAAGTCTCTTGAGAGTTTCTTCGATGTCCGATTCAGTTATTGCAGAGTTCTCATCGGCGAAATCACCTTTCTTCAACTTGATCCTTCGACGGTGAGCAATCTGAACTTCCTCAGCCAGGTTAGCCAAGTTAAGCATGTGGGAGAAAGCCTTGGCTACAACAATGGAGTCCCCCGGATCCAAACTCGTCAAAACATTTCCCAGCTCCTCGAGCTTCTTGGGGTTATTCTCCCCTTCATACTCGGCAGAAAGTTCATAACATTCTTGAACCTAAACAAATCACCACAAAAAAGAGAGGAAAAAATACAATTTAATCACTGTAAATCACAACACAAATTTTCAAAACCAAATCAATCTATTTAGCATCTTCAGCCTCACAAGTCAATGTCTTTTAAGCATTGGTTTTCAACGTCAAAATATGTATATTCGAAACCAAATGTCAGTCCATCGCCATTAAAACTTGAAACAAAGCCATGGGATCAAACGATCTAAAGCCAAACATAAAAAGGGGGGAAACTGAAGAATGGCGTACCGTTTCCCTAAGATCCTCGCCATGTAAATCCTGAAGAATATCGAGAAACCGATCCAAAAGCAAAGCATCATACTCCACCAATTTATCATCTTCACTTACTTTAGCAGGAACCAAAGCTCGTAGCTGTGCATCAATGGAAGCCAACTTCTCTATCTTGCTACTGTTGGTATGAGTCGACATTGCCACACTCGAAAATAAAGATTAGCTTTTTCTTCCGCCTTTTCCCTGTGGGAAGAAAAATAATAATCAAAAACCAAAACTCGACGATTGGATGCAAAACCAACCACAAAACTGACAAAGACCCAGAAAAATAGAACCAACAAAAACAATAGATTTCTACACAAGCCACATTTTGAGGAGAGAATTTAGCTATTTGCCATAAAAAACAGAGCAACGAAAGCGAAGAAAATTAACTAAACCAACTTTAAAAAGTATTGTTTTTGATAAACACCCAGATTTGGTTATTCAAGTAACGGACATGGATTCAGCAGTACCTGAATCTGGAAAACAGAGAGTCCAAATCTTGTATCAGAAAAGAGAGAGGAAAAGACAGAACCAGCGAATAGAGAGTTATGAGTTATGAGAAGAAGAACAAAGGGAGACGATTATTTATAGACGAAAAAACAATTGTCAGTTACGTGAGCTTATAAAATTTTTCCAGATTTCCTTTTCAAATTCTACCGGGAAAATCATTGTGGAAACTGAAGTCGAATGGAAAACAAATTACTACAAAACTATTATATCTAATTTATATTAATCAATGTATGAATTATCGAGATTTAAATATTGATATTTGTAAATAAGAAAATTAAGTTAAAAAATTATTTATGATAGATATTATATCTATAATAAATAGATATTATATCTAATTTATATTTCTCAATTAATGAATTTAATATTGATCGTTATACTAAAAAAATAGATATAAAATTTATTTATTTTAAAATGCTGTGGTGAGATGTAATAATCTTTTCCTTTTGAAAAATCTAATATTTATTAAGAAGTTATAATTGATATATAATTCCTAATTTCCTACTACAATCCTCCTTGATTATATAAAATTAACAAATATATAATATCGTGCGTGTTAAGGTAGGTTCCAGATTTTAGGTGGATGTATATATTTATTATTTGGTTATAACAATTAACTAAAAATTAATGTCAATAAAAAAATTAAATAATGTAAGTTATTTTCATTATAATACTAAATTAATTAATATATATTTAAAATAAAAATATTTATATTATTTTATTAGAATATATATATATATATGCGTGCAAAGCGGAATATAAATATTTTGGAGGGCGTGGGTCTTTATTATTATTTTTTAACAATTTTTTTACAGAAAAGATAAAATTAGTTCTACTAATTTTTATTTATTTTTAAAATTTTATTACGACCCTCTTAAAATTTTAATTTTATAATTTCATTTTTTTATAAGGACTAATTTGAACAAATCCTATGATAAAGGAACCGAACGAGTACTTTTCAACTTTTATTATAATCTCTCTTTAAGTATAATAATAAGTATTTATATATCATAAAATTTATAAATTGGCAAATGACACGAACATCATGTATATAGTTCTCAATTAAACCAAGTTATTTACAATTTTATTTATCAAAAAAAGTTATTAACAACTTTAATATATTTACTAATTAATTTAAGGAAATTTAACATTATAAATATAATAAATTAAATAAAAAATTAACCTTATAATGTATATTTATTATATTTAATTAAATTAATATCCAATAAATTAATTAGCAATATTGTTTAGATAAAATATATGTTATATTTAGTTTTTTAAAAAATTAATCAATTTAGTATTAATTCGATTGACATGATTATTATTATAACGTCTAAAAAATATGTGTTTAAACACATTTGTATATATTATTTTTTGATTCATAGATAGATAAGATAAAATTCAGATAATTCATAAATTATGTTAAGAATTTATTCTTGTTTATTTTATTTCCCTAGTAAAAGGACACATTGATGCTTATATTTTAAAGTTATAATAAAAAATATTATAACTTATACTTTAACAAAGGATAATCTAGTGGATATGCTTCAATTAAAGTGATGAATTGATGCCCAATTAGGTGATATTAATTAAAATAAATAAGTTTAATATTTTTATATTTGAAAGTGTACTTTTTTAGGCTCATTTACTATAAAAAGATTATATTTTTTGAGATTTAAAATTTCAGTATTAATCTAAATAATATTGTGACAAAAGATTAATTGTCATGGACTTAAATAGTTAATGATCAAATTAGGTTATATTAATTGTTGAACTCGTAGTCGATCAGTTGAGTTGTCATGAACAGATGAAATTAGATTTTGAGTGATTGTGGTAAAAATAACTGAAATTTAAAAAAATCGACACAAAAATTTATAGTGGTTCGATTTTCTAACTAAAGTCTACATCTATTACCTTAGCTTACCACTAAGAATTTTTTAAAATTCACTTTCGAATTTCTTTTGTTTTTTTATGACTCAAAGGGATAACCTTTATGACACAATACTTATTCCCAAAGTCTTGTTACTCAAAGAGAAGAAATAAGCCAACAAGAAAAAACCTCAAAATTTAAAATATGTTTGTAATATTAAAATTTTTAAAAGTAATAAAATGGTAAAAATAGAATATATAGATCAAATCCAAAACTTTTGCATGACATAGGGACTAATAGAAGAATTAAACCTATTTAAACGAGTATATGTTCCTTTTTGTTGGATTTTGTTTGTGAAACTTGATAAATCTGAAAACCTACTTTGTTTTTCATATGAATATTATAAAATTTTAATATTTTAAATAGAAAAATAAAATATAGGCATAAAGATAATTTTAACTCTTAACGTTTATAATTTTTTATCGTTTTGGCCTTTATTTTTTGGGGGATAAATTTAACCCCTAACCTATATACTTTTTATAAATAGCTTATTTTTTAACTACCATAATAACTGGACCGTTAAAAATCTAACAATAATATGTCATATGCATATGATAATATATTTTAGGCATAAAGATAATTTTAACCCTTAACGTTTACAGTTTTTGTCGTTTTGGCCCTTCTTTTTTGGGATAAATTTAGCCCTTAACCTATATTTTTTTGACAAATATCTTATTTTTTAACTAGATTGATGACTGGACCGTTAAAAATTTAACGATGATATATATATGGAATATATTTTAAATGATATGGAATGTAACCTATCAAATACATATGAACACAGTTCGAAATTAATTAATTTTTAAGGTAGGATTTTGATTATATCGTAGTTAGGGTTGAGAATGTTTAGTAGTATTTTATTTTCGAATTAATTATTTTTTTAATATTTTAATTGAATTTTAATTGTTTTATATTTTATATCAGAATAAAATTATATTCACACATATATATGTATATTTGATAGGTTAGATGCCATGTTATTTACAATATATTATCATATGCGTACGACATGTTATCATTATTAGATTTTTAATGGTCCAGTTATCATGATAGTTAAAATATAAGCTATTTGTCAAAAAGATATAGATTAAGGACTAAATTTATCCAAAAAAAATAAAGGTCAAAACGATAAAAATTATAAACGTTAAAGGTTAAAATTATCTTTATGCCTAAAATATATTTTAAATCATATTTAATTAGTGTTCATATTTAATTAATGATGATTGCCAGCACCACGGGCATCAAACGTCACAAATCATGCTATAAGAATCCTAATAATTTATGTAGTTTAGTGGATCAATAACATCATTTTGTCTTATATTTAAATACTTTTATATGATTATTTGATACATTTAGGATAAAATTTTATTTTTTTAATAAAATTAAAAATTTTATGTCTTATTAATTTCGTTTAAATATCAGTCGATGACGCACAATTTATTTTTATATCACTTTGAAAAAATTATTGTCAGCATATCAAATAAACCTAAGTTTCATGGTTATTAATTATTAATTAATTTAATTATATATTTAAGAGTAGTTATTTCATAAACAAACGTATTAAAAAAAACTTTAATTTAAATCATTTTTATTTTTTTATTTTTAATTTTGAACTTTAGCAAAAATTAGGTAAAGCGGCATACAGTATCATTAAAAATTAGGTTTTTCATGTTCCCTTTTTTGTTGTTAGTTCAACAATGTGTTTGGTCTTGTGACAGACAATTTACTTGAATTTTAGGTTTTCATGTACCTTTTCTTTATTTAAAGAATGGACCCTTGAAAAAAATATTAATATATATTTTTTAAAATTTGACTTTGAATTTTTATTTTCGATCATTAAATTTATTTTTATTAATTATGATGATGTAAGAAAGTGTGTCACGTAACATTAGTATCAGAATGTTACGTTATTAATAAGATTAATTTTTTTAAATATCATGTTAAAAAAAATTCAAGGGTTAATTAAAAAAAACGTAAAATTAATATATATTTCGTCCCTAAAATGTATAAAATATCAAAAGAAAAAAATATTTATATTTATGAATTATTAGTTAGTTTAGTAAGATGATATGGTATATAATTTAAAAATTTTGCTTAAAGTAATTAACATTTTATCTTATTAGCTTAAATAATAACTACAAACCTTATTCTAGTAATTGATGGCACAAAAATTTGAATCATCGATTCACGTGATAAAATATTAAATTATTATATAATATTAAAAGTTTAAATTTTAATGTTATAAATGAAATAATTGCATAAAAAGTTAATAATAAATTTACTTTAATATTTCATTCAAATTAATTTATTAAAGATTAAGAATTATAGGCATGAAGATAATTTTAACCCTTAACGTTTATAAATTTTGTCGTTTTGGTCTTATTCTTTTTTTGGATAAATTTAACCCTTAACCTATATCTTTTTAATAAATAGCTTATTTTTTAACTATTATGATAACTGGACCGTTAAAAATCTAACAATGATGACATGTCATATGGATATGATAATATATTTTAAATGACATGACATCTAACCTATCAAATACATATATATATATATATATATGAAATATAATTTTATTCCAATATAAAATATAAAATAATTAAAATTTAAATAAAATTTTAAAAATTAATTAATTATAAAATAAAAGACTATAAAATATTCTCAACCCTAACTATGATAGAATCAAAGTCCTATCTTAAAAAAATATGAACGCAGTTCGAAATTAATTAAATTTTTTAGATAAGATTTTAATTCTATCGTAGTTAGATGCCATGTTATTTAAAATATATTATCATATGCATATGATATGTCATCATTGTTAGATTTTTAACGGTTCAATTAATATGGTGTTAAAAAATAAGCTATTTGTCAAAATGATATATGTTAAGGACTAAATTTATCAAAAAAAAAGAATAAGGGCCAAAACGACAAAAATTATAAACGTTAAGAGTTAAAATTATCTTTATGCCATAATTATATTAAAAAATAATATTTAATTTATTCTATTTATAAAATCAACCATAAGACTCAAAAATTTAAAACATTTTATTATACTTATTCTGTCAACGACTGATAAGCTGCCGTGCCGATAGGGTCGGTTGCTTATTAATTCCACCTTTGACAACTTATCAAAAGGAATTTACATTTTGTTGTTCAAGTCAAAAAGGGAATATTAATCGGATATTCCTTTGGGATTCTTGGTCCACTACACTCATTATTTGACCGATTGACAAAACCAAACAAGAAAAAATAAAGTGACAATTTGGAAAAAGACCACCACCATTCATGGTGTCGGTCCTGGTGAATATGAAATTGAAGACATAAATTATCTTTACATATATTTTATTTTTTATATTTATAATTCAATATTCTATAATTATTTATATATTTATAATTCATAATTATTTTTTAATAATTATTTAATAATTATATTTTTAATGGTATTTAAAATATTCGAAAAATACAAGATCCAATACCTTTAGTTTTGGTTCTAGATTAGTAGATTATAGTTGACTTGAATAAATTTTAATTATCATTATTTTTATATAAATTTTAATTATCATTATAACGTGAAAGGCCGTTAGTTTATTTTCAATTCGTTGGAATATGCCTCAACTATGGTTTGGGCGCACCATTTCTTTTTATTAATTCGACTTATGCCAAATTGAACATTTAATAGTTGTAAAAAATGGCATTATATAATAATGAATTTCAACATAGTAAGTTAATCTTACCCTTATCATATTTTTTTATTAAAAACAATAAATTTAATTGATGATAATATTGAGGGTCAGTTATAAGTTGAGATGAGTCAAAAATGATAGTTAAAATAAATATAAATATTTAAAAATACAAAAATAAATTTATAAATAATCCATTTAATTTTATATGTAACAAAGATTAAGAAAATTAAGTGTGGTCATTACTGATAGAGAAATTATATCATGGGTAAGTCTCATCACGCCATTTATGAGATCAACCACTAAAAAATATCTATATTATTATTTTTTTCATGTCATATATTTTTTAAAGTAATTCTTCACTTAAAATAATTATTTTTAAAATAGAAAAAATGTTAAATTTATTTTTAAAACAGTTTTTTCAAGTTAAGATTCACTAAATTTATGACATGAAAAAAACGATGATATGAATTATTTTTGGTGATTAGTCTCATGAACACGTGATGATACTTATCCATGATATAATTTCTCTTGCTTTTGGGTCTCTCTCACCCTTTTAACATCTTCATCCTTGGTCAACGATTGTCGTCTTTTAGTGTCGTCTATTTTTTATTAATCATCGTCGGTAATAATCTAAAAACTCAAATAAAAGTTTTAACTAAACTCAAGATTAATTTTTAATTAGATATACATAGATCTAAATTTAAAAACAATGAATGTTATCATTTTGCTGTTTGATCGAAATAATCTCGGTCGAAATATCTTTGTCTATTCGTCGTTACGAAATTGTTTATCATACAAATTTACGATTGGATATTTCTTCCATTAATATTTTATTCTACACTCTATAACGTATAGATCCGTCAATACTTTCGTATATATTTAACAAAATCAACTTTTTATCATACAATAAACCCATTAAATATACTATTTTTCAAAAAATTAAAAAAAAAAACTCCATTTGTGAAGGACGTGCTTCCATGCCACAAATTTTGACTTCAATTGCATATTTTTACATCAACTGGCACGTTTATTACTCAATAGACACCTCAACTTTTTAGAAACTTCTTTATATTTATTGATTATTTGGGAAAGTATTGTGGACCAAATATTTTAAAACCGTTTAATTTTAATAGTTTAATTAATTTATTTATAAAATATAAGGATTATATTAATTAATGATTATGCTGATAAGTCACCTCAATAAGCTATCGCATTCTTAATTATTGAGTCGGTGGCTTATTATGAAATAAAAAAAACAACTTATCACTTAATAGTTTATATCAACCACAATTAAAAATTCAACTAAAACAATAATTGTCATATTAAAATGAAAAATTCAAAGTATTTCAATGAAAATTAAGCTTAATTATTTATACATTTATGCTCATATCATATGACATGCTTTGGCAGTCCACATCAGTTAAATCATATTTTCTATTATATTCGAATAATATAATATTTTAATTTTAGTCAAATTTATTAAAATAAATATATAATTTAGAATTTATAGAGTGATCTTGATAGTAAAGGACGATATAATTTATCTAGGTCATTTGGGTTCAAGTATTATGTATGTACGGTGTATGTATATTCTTAAAAGACTAAAAATTTAAATAGATACTACCTTATAATCATACCAACATATTAAAAAATAATGAAGATGTCTGTTTTGGCCTTGGGATTGAAAAATAATTATTTTAATATAAATCTTAATTTTTCTTGAATCAAGTCGGATAAAATCATAAAATGGATAGAGTCGAGGGTGTTTTGGCTCTTATACTCCAAAGCTTGTACTTTGGATTCCCAGATTCTATTAAGTTACAGATATTTATTTGCAGATAAAAAACTGGAAAATACAGAGGAAAAAGTAGAGCTACAACCAAGTAGAAACACAAACCTCAGCAGTATACTTTTGTTGCATGGTTCCATCACTTGTTGGATGCCTTTATGTAACCAACATGGGAAGTGTTTGAAGTTTTAGCCAGTCTTTTTAATTCATTAGCAATCCAGCATTTTGATGTTTCCATGTGGTAAAAGTAACCCAAACACTTGCAATCACTGGTGCATTTCCTCCCACAGTCATGCTCCTTCATCCCTTCTCCTTCGTTGTACTGGCTCAAGCTTGTAGTAGCTGAAGTTTTTCGGACTACAAGTCACCTTCTGTGGCTGACAGTTCCGGCTCCAACCGAGTAATCCGTTCTGTGATGGGCAGTTATAACATTGGTTGTCCTCACAAACACTAAAGTTCCCGCATCTATCCGGTAGTTCACATTCGGTGCTCCATATTGAGTCCCTAAAAAAGAGAGTAAATGTCTCTTCCCATGCTTGTGAATGATCAACCTTGTCATAGTAGGTGAAAACCCTCAGGTTTCCATCGATCCCGAGCCTGAGAAATGACAAAGTGCTGTTGTATATTAGGCCACGGTCTGTAACCGAGCAAAACGTCGTAAGCAAAACCATCGTTTGTTTCTTCTACATTTAGTGTCACGGTAAGGTACCATCTTGTGTATTAGGCCAAACAGATGATCTGAAGTAGACGAGTGGTTTCGGAGTGTTCTGTCCGTTGTATTGCAAAACCAACTCTTTGGGGTCCACCACCAAGCTATAGGCTCCGTCGACATTGTTTTTAGCTGAGGCTCGACTCACAAGCTTCGTCGCCCTACGAACTCGAAGGGACTGACCTACCAAGAGCGTATCAGTTGGATGATCAATGCTTTGCCAAATGAACCTGCCACCGGCATCATGTAGCACCATGTTACCATTAGGCAACAATTTGAACCCTACCACACCTTTCTTGGCAGTGTTATTTTGCCAAGCAATACGACTATCGGCATCGGCCAAGACAAGGTTCCCGTTAGTCCCGAGAGAGAATGTGGCGTTCTCGCAAACGGGGTTCCCCCCTGTTGGCCTCCCAAACCCACCGAAACAACGATTCGGAACGTGTGGTAGCCATGCGTAATGCAAGGGTGAAGGAATTAGGGGTGGTGTTATAAAACGCAAGCTGGAAGTGTGCGGTATCTATACCTATGACACGGTAATCTCCACCATATTCAACAATAAATGGTCCGCTCTCCATCATTGACGAACCTAAACGTCTCCGACGGATGAACAAGAGCCCGATACCGAGGTGAAGCAGCCATGCAGGGTCTACATTTATAATGACTTGATAACCAAAACTTGAAACTTAATATAGTTGATTCATGTTGGATTTCGAAATTTTTGTACCTTGCATTGCAAGATATCTATCTACCCTAATCTGCAGTCGATGTTGTCATTGCAAATTCAGGGGAATTCTTCAACCGAATTAAGAAGAGGCTGCTACAATGGCCTTATAATAAAGGTTAATTAGTACATCACTGACCGGAGATTTCACATTAAATCCTTTTACATAAAGCTGATTAATTGAAATTTTAATAGGTTTGGCTGCTGAATTAATTAAAAATGATTTCTTTGGCCAATAATTATGGATTCTGTGTCTCCCTGCTGTCACATTCTGCCTTGAATTATGTACACTTTGCAATTTGAAAGAAACATAATTTAGAAGGTGAGACGCCAAGTAACGATTCTCCAATTTTTCTTAAGAAAAGACAGCTTTGATAACACCATGGTTTACGTGCATGTCGTGTTAGATGGTGTCCTAATTGTTATTTTTAACCTAGATTAATAAGTGAATTGAATTTTTTTGATAAATCTTTTCCATACTTTTATTTGTGTCTTCGTTTTAAATTAGAGGTTTAAGGTTAAGGTTTAATGTTAGGGTTTAGAGAATTAGGGGTAAGATATATTTTTAGGATTTAGGGTTTAAGATATAAAAAATAAATGTTAGGGTTTAAAATTCAAATTTTTAAAAATTTTCGATAAAAATCATAGATAGATACATGATAAAAAGAAAAAAGATTTTTATCCGAACTTTTTCAGTTCGGTACGTGATTAATTGTGATTCTTTCTATATTTATTTTAATTGTATATAAAAATATTCGATTTGTCCCATCTTATCGATATCTTGGTGTTGGCATTACGTATTTATTAGTACCGTAAACAAAACTTCGAAGTTTAACAAAGCTTCCATTAGTGGATCCAGAAAAAAAAAGAGATGGGCGTAAACACGTAAAATTCTAAAAATTAAATCAATAACCCGAATTATAATTTATAGACAATTAAAAAAGGAGTTTCAAGGACAATAGATAAAAAGATCATGTAAATAATAATTGATCGAGTAGAGTAAAAAATCATCTTCTAAAAATTAAAATTTATATACAATTTATTCTTTCTACACTCTTATAAATTTATTGTCTAAAATTTTATAAATTAACCGAACATAAAATCTTTTTCTTTAGAGACGAGTCTTTTTCAATGGCTTTGAAAGTCCAATGCATAATGCCTTGTTGCTTAGTTGTGGTACCATTATTATCATAGTAATGGTAGGTGGGTCGGGAAAAAGATAGAGAACGGATATGACTGCTTTACGTATCGATACTCTTATCAGATTTTTTATTTAAATAAATATTTATCATTGTTTTTCTTAGATAATATATGATAATACACTCTTTTACCTAAGATGTTAAATTAAAATGGATTCATATATTTTTTTCAATACTTTTAAATAATTAAAAATTAAATTTGATTCTTATCAATTTTTAGGGTTATGGAAAAAAGTTATGGGTTTGATCTATATACTCTATTTTTGCTATTTTAGTACTTTTTAAATTTTAATATTGCAAACATATTTTAAATTTTGAGGTTTTTTCTTGTTTGCTTATTTATTTTCTCTTTGAATAATAAAGACTTTGAGAATAAGTATTGTGTTGTAAAAGTTATCTCTTTAAGTCATGAAAAATGAAAGAAATTCGAAAGTAAATTTTGAAAAGTCTTAATGGTAAACTAAGGTAGTAAAAGTAGACTTTGGTTAGAAAATCGAACAACTATAAATTTTTGTGTCAAATTTTTAAATTCCAGTTGTTTCCACTACAATCACTCAAAATCCAATTCCACCTCTTATTGACAACTTGATTAATTGATTACAAATCTAACGATTAATATAACCTAATTTGATCATTTAACTATTATTCACGACCTATATATGATACAACAACTAAAGATATAATTTAATTTTTATATATTTTTTTCAAGAAAAAATAATATAGTAGTTTACTATTTAGTATCTTACAATACTAAATAAAAAAATTATCCACTAAAAGTTCTATTCATTCCTCCATCGTATCTATAATTCTTCAACTTTATTAGTGTGTGCTTTTGAGGATTTACATTTTTTTTTTGCCTTTGCTTTGTTGCTTTTGCTTTTTAATATAATCTTTTCATAGTAAATGAGCCTAAAAAAGTACACATTCAAATATAAAAATATTAAACTTATTTATTTTAATTAATATCACCTAATTGGGTATCAATTCATCACTTTAATTGAAGCATATCCACTACATTATCCTTTGTTAAAGTATATATGCCAACTTAAAGTTATAATATTTTTTATGATATGTGTTTAAAATATAAGCATCGATGTGTCCTTTTACTAGGGGAATAAAATTTAAGGGAGTTTGATATACAAACTCTATGTGGCGTTTGATATACAAACACCTAATAAAAAATAACGTAATAAATTATTAGATGTTTTGATTTATTACGTAATAAATCAAAACATCTAATAAAAAAATAAATACATGACTATTGAACTAGGTTTTAATAAATAAAATGAATGTAAATAGATGCTGGCAGCCTAATTGGGTAAAAATGGTCCACTTGATCAATATTACCCAAATTGAAGCAAGACAAAACAGAGAAAGGGCCATACAGGAATATCATTCTATTCATACAATGAATTCCTAAAAAATGAGTGAATCAAAGATGTTTCACGCCATATCAGCATAAAAGATAATCCACTTGGATTGCATTCTGTTGTGGCATGCCTCAATAAGATCTGTAACTTGCAACAAAAGCCAATAATGGTTTATTTACTGAAAACAAAACATCAAGGTGACAACAATGACCAAGCTCCGATTATGAACAATAATAGGCAAAGGTCAACATTGATACCCAAATAGTCACAAAAATTAATGGTAGAAAAGCATAAAAAGGTTATTATAAGGATTAGATACACATACACACTACGCTGAGGAAATACTGAACAGGGATTCCCATCTAATTCAGCAAGTGAAGTTGTTGATGTTCCCAGTAGCAATATAGGTGAGTCTGAAGGCAACTCTTCTAAAAGTGTAAGCAGAACAGCTCTTAGATGTTCATAGGCCTGCAACAAAAAATTCATCAAACTTAGAAAACAAAAGAATATACAAAAATAAAGTAAAAAACTAGATTTGAAAAATCCACACACACACACAAAAAAAAACAACTTTCAAGCAAGTGCAATAATTTGAACCAATACAAAATTCAAATCAGATTTGAAAAATTGTTCAATGCATGAAGCACTCACATTATCCCACCATAGATTAAACTGAGGTATATATAGTATAGATGTTGTTCTTCTTGCTTCACCAAATATATGCACCAACGCTTCCTCCGGTGTCTTAGCACTAGGATCTGAAAGAAGTGATGGGAGACCAATAGAATGTACAGGGAACTTCTCTAGCTCATGTAAAACAGCAGGTCCAAGATGATCCTGTATAACTAAATCAGTAAGTATATTAAGTTTATGGTTCCAATAATTACTGTTACTAGAAATCAATAGGATGTATATATTTACCAAGCCAGAACCATCAACACCACAGAGTAGCAGTCGAGGCCTATAAGCAAGAGGAATTGCTGATCCGTATGAAAGCATAGAAAGCTTGGTCAACTCAGACGTAACTGTTAGGGGAGGAAATATGTCAGATAAATAGCTCATAGCTTTCTTAAGATGTCTCTGCAGGCAAGGTGCAACTACCAAGGACAACGGCCTAGAGTGAACAATGGAACCTCTTATTGTGGCGTTTGATATACAAACACCTCTACTACACATCTTATTGCGGCGTTTCAAACACAAACGCCACTACTACACATCTTATTACGGCGTTTAAAACACAAACACCACTACTATACATCTTATTGTGACGTTGATATACAAACGCCACTACTACACATCTTATTGCGGCGATTGAAACACAAACGCCACTAATACATATACTGTTGAGGCATTTGATATACAAGCGTCATTAATATACATCTAATAGCGGCGTTTGTCTACCAAACGCCACTAATGTACACTTTTTTACAGCGTTTATAACTAAAACGTCACTATTAACGCCGCTGAATACTTGTTTTGCTGTAGTGTAACCTTAAAATCTAATCCTATACCTTAAAATTCAATCTCCGGAAGAGTACATGGCCCGTCTTATTATGAGCTATGTCTGTATTTGATATACTAAAGATAACGTGCCACATGTTTGACGAATTAACCATAAAATTCTATGCCCGACTTTGTTGACTTTTCAATGCCACATTCAATTTTATCTGAAACTTTCTGGTTATACTTATATGTACCAGTTCCAATGCAAGCCAAGTTCACTCACCAGCATTCAGCTGTAATGGCTTATCAAATATCAACACTTTTCTTTCAATTCATGTTCATTTCATTCTTGGCCTTTGCTGCTCCTACTCTAGCCAAAGTCCCTGCAAATCAAACCTTCAGAATCGTCAACCAAGGCGAGTTCGGTGATCGGATTATCGAATACGACGCTAGTTATCGAATAATCAGGAATAATGTGTACAGCTTTTTCAGATTCCCTTTCCGACTTTGCTTCTATAATACCACTCCTGATGCTTACATTTTCGCCATTCGAGCCGGAGTTGAGAACGACGAGGACCTGATGAGGTGGATGTGGGATGCTAATCGGAACGATCCGGTTCGCGAGAATGCTACTCTTGCCTTTGGAGAGGACGGGAACCTAGTGTTGGCGGACGTCGACGGTCGTGTCGTTTGGCAGACCAACACGGCTAACAAAGGTGTCACGGGATTAGGTTACTACCGAATGGTAACTTGGTGTTGTTTGATAAAAATGAAAACTTAATTTGGCAGAGTTTCGATTACCCTACTGATACTCTGTTAGCGGGTCAATCTGTTAGAATCAACGGTCGAAACAAGCTCGTTAGTCGGACGTCCGACGTAGATAGCTCCGATGGACCGTATAGTATTGTACTAGACCGAAACGGGTTCACTATGTATCTAAATAACTCCGGCCAACAACTTATTTATGGCGGATGGCGGATAAGAGATTTTGGAGACATCGTGACATTCAATGTCCGACCCGAAAATGTAAACGCAACCGCGTACGAGTTAGTGTTAACACATCAACAAGTTAATCAGACCGCTACTTCCGAAGCAACAGATAACGGTCGGCGACTTCTCCAAGTCCGTCCGATACAAGGAGGCAACAATTACAACCTTAATAAACTGAACTACAATGCCACCATCTCTTACTTAAGACTTGGATCTGATGGAAACCTCAAGGCTTTCACATATTATGATGAAGTTACCTAAAATGGGATGAGAGCTTTGCTTTCTTCTCAAGTTACTTCGTTAGGGAATGTGCTTTGCCATCGAAATGCGGTACTTTCGGATTATATGACAAGAGAATGTGTGTTGCTTGTCCGATTCCGAAAGGGCTACTAGGGTGGAGCGAAAGCTGTAAACCGCCGAACCCGGTACCATGCCAAGGCGGAGCTAAGGCCAATTACTACAAAATCGTGGGCGTGGAACATTTTCTGAACACGTATTTAGACGACGGTGAGGGTCCGATGAAAGTCGAGCGATGCCGGGACAAATGTACCAAAGATTGCAAGTGTTTGGGGTTCATTTACAAGGAAGATACATCAAAGTGCTTGACGGTTCCTGTTCTTGGGACATTGATCAAAGATGTTAATGCTACCTCTGTGGGATACATTAAGTACTCAAAGTAGTTGTGTATCTAAGTGTGTTTAATATAAGATTTGGGTATGGCTATGTATTAATTTTGTGAATCTTATATAAAATTTAATAATAAAATTATCAACGCTCGAATCTAATGTTATTTTATTATAAATTTTTTGACTGATTTGGTATCACCGGTTAATCGAATATTAACTTAGTTCATCGTACGCAATAGAAAAAAAAATAATAGCAAATTGGGCTTATATTTAATGGGCTATAAATTAGGCTTATGTTTTAGATTTTAACAACTTGGGCAAATGGAATATTCACTTGTTGAGCCCATACATGATTACATATATATTTCCGAGTTGAATTCTAAAATTCTAACCAATAATTTAAACTTTAAATTATAATGACATAAATTAATAAGCTCTAAACCCTAAACTAAAATAATAAACCCTTAAACAACCTACTTTCCAAATATAAGATAATTATTCTAAAACTATGACTTATTATTTTTTCATATATGTAAAACTCAATTTGACATGATATATTTATTTTAATTTAATTAATATCATCATTATTATATAAAAATGTATATTTGTATGTTCAAAACATTTTACATATCTTTAGTTGATTTAAGCGATAAACAATTTGGTTTTACTTAAATATGTCTTATATTCGAGACGATATATTTAACAATCCTTATTAAAAAATTTATTCATTAAAATTAAATATACGATACAGATCAATCAATAACGAGATCTTAAAACCTAAAAGAATAATAAAAAATACATTCATTATCGATATTCGTTACTAATCTCTTCCTCGCATATACTGTCACTAAAAAATAAACTAATGACCCTAAAACATATTCTACTTGAAAAGGTTTGTCACCTCCAATAATTAGAGCATCAATATTAATCAACTTTTCATCCCTCCCAAATCTGTCCAGGATTTGGGTATTCGAAAGGTGGATTGGATTACCTTTTCCTTTTCTTCTTAACAATAATATTTTAAAGCTTCACTAGTTGAAAAAAATAATTAAATTAAACCTTTGATTTTATATGTTTATTGGCAGAGGATGTTGACAGTTTTCATGCTTAAAAAATTCATCCACACATCTATTCTTTGGATTAATTAATTATGACATAGTCAATAGCCAGCTTTGTGCCATCATTTCTTGGGAATTATCGGCTTAGGTTCCATGCTAAGAACACACCCTACGACTTCTTTTACCTTTCAACACATTGAAATATATGGGAATTGATTCTTAGAGAAAAAATAACTCACATCAATTTTTTTTACACATATATGCGATACAATTTTTTTTTCGATTCAAAAATTTACGATATAAATTTTTTGATAAAAAAATATTTAAGAAAAAGAGTTCACTGTATATATATATTGGAGTTCAAATCTCTGATCTAAGAATCTAACACCTCATCTCGCTAGACCAACTGATTGATGATAATTAATATGGTTAATCATTTGAAGATCTACCACCCTTTCGATCTATTTTTCTTAGAACTTTAATATCTTAGATTTAAATCCTACCATTTATATATTTTATCCGAATTTTTTTGATTAATTATCTAAAATATAATATATTTTATTATTTTGAATTCAGATAACACCTATAATAATTATTTTTAAAATCTGTCATTTATTTTGAATTGTAACTTATATTTTTTATAATTAAGGTTATTTTTCTTATAATTCACAACTATTTGAATGCCTTCATTTTTTGTGTGTGTCATATTGATTTAGAGTCTCAACTTGATGATTCTTGCATATCTTGCAATATATATCAATATTATGACTCAAATTATAATTCTCTTAAATTTATGGACCCGGTGTGTAAATAAACAAATATATATATTATATGTATGTATTTATATGTTTGACAAATGGAATGCTTTTACATTATTTTCTTGTCCCCACTCGGAATTTCTTTCAAGGCAACACTGTTAGAATTAAAAAAATATTCGATACGAATATAAACCTAAGATTTATATATGTTAAATCATCAAGAACAATAAGATAAATAAACCAAATGCGGAAGCATACCTGAATCCATTGATGAAGATTTTTCAGAGGGTTTGATCTTCCAAAAAGTTAAGTTTTTTCTTGCGGCACAACTCTCAGATGGGGAAAAGAGATATACAAGTTGACCTAATTCTTGGGGACCATAACCCCTTTATATAGTTGATTTAATAAGCAACTCGTAGTTGATTTAATAACCAACTATTAAGTATTTATAACTCTGTCTCTCATCAAATTATAAATACACCTTATGGTATCTACACTTTTAATTTCATGATAATTTAATACCTATAACACGTGTAACATAATTGGTCACTTAATTACGTGTTAAATTTTATAATAACAATATACATTATACATATGTGTCCACTATTATTGAATTTTAATCTAACAAACACAAGTTGCTTGTCATGGTTTTTAAAAACTTTCTATTGGCGATTAATTACTTGAGATGGACTAATTTATTATGTTAAGCTTAATTTATTAAAAAATTATTTATTTTAAATCAAATAGTTTTAAGTTAATGAGGAAAATTAATTAGATAAATTAAGATCTAAATTGAATCTTGAACACGCGCCTGTCACAATCTTCCATCAGGCAGCCAAGGAGACACTTCACGTGCTGCTCCATTTCCAGTTTCGAACAAAAGACAATGGTGCTAATCCTGTGTGATTATGTCTTAGTACTCAACTTGGGTAATAATTAATTTAAATTAAGGTAATCAATTGGTTTGTTGCCGAAGGAATATGAATACAAATACAGGTAATTATGAGCTTTTACATTTTTTTTAGTGGGGATTATTTCAACATCTATGAAACGTGTTGGTGAAGAAATTCTACAGTTTTTTGTCACTAATGCAAGGTGTTATTGGGATTTTATTGATTTTAGTATTCTGTGCATCGTTACGGTATTTATGTATTTTTTTTCGTTCAACTGTTTAATATATGGATAATTATTTAATATATTAATGATATTTTTTTTAATTTTTATAAATTTTTATTTTATAGTTTATAAATTTAATTTAAAGTATACTTCTAATAATGGCTACATAACACAGCAATTGATTCCTTATATTTTTATTTCTATTATTTGTAATAGTCCATGTTAATTTTTCATTTTGTAGTAACTTTTTTTCTTGCAAATTCGATTTAAGTTCATGTTAATTCAGTTTGAGTCTGATTTAATTTTAGTTTGAGTTTATAGTGGTTTCACTTTAGGTACTAGGTCGTTTCAATTGATTTTTGGTTCAATTAATATTAGATCAGTTGATTTTCAATTTGATTAATATATGATTGATTGTTTTTTACGTTGGGTTAATATCGTGTTAATGGGAGATTGATTTATTTAGTTGGGTTTTAAGGCCAATTTAAGTTTTTTTTTTCCACCTATATGGCTTTATAATAATTTGTACGACAATTCATATTTTATCTTACTTTAATTTAATATATCTTTTTTTTGATTATTTTTGGTTTGAGTTGCTATAGGTTTTGGTCCATTCGGATTCGGCTAAAAAATTATTTGGGTCCATTTTTAATTCAACTAAAATTCAAATTGATTTTAATTCTACTTATTTTAAATTAAATTTCAGTCATCATATTTATATCAATTTTAAATCAATAAATTAATTTAAATATGATATATCATATCAAATTTATCAGGTCTATCTATAACGAAAGAAGGTTTTACGTACCTTAATAATCGTTTACGAGGAACAAGCTAAGAAAGATATAAATAAATACAGGACATTACATCAATCAATTATAAAATTAATCGTTATACCTTAACAATAAAAGTAATCGATTTAAAAATTCAAAATATAAATATAAAACGTTTTTTTTCCAAAAAAACATTTAAATTTTTATTTTTCGTTTTACACACTAAATTAAATTATTCTCTTAAAAAACTAAATTTATTTTTCAAATAATGAACATGCAGTTACTTTTTATATAACCTGTCCCTCTTAGTCCTTGGCTCCATTATCGTCTTCTACTTCACCCACATTACGTTAATACATAGACTGATGCAGAGGAAAAAAATTCTCGAAATACAATTAGAGCCATCCTTAAAATCAAATTTTTATAAGATAAATTTTATTTAATAAACCTGAGAAATATATTTTGTTAAAAAATATTTTAGAATCTCAATATGCGGTATGATGTTGATTCTATCTTTTACGTGTTAGAACTTAATAATTTTTTGATTAAAGATGAATAATACCTTAGAAATCGAATATAAGTCTTCGTAAAAAGAATGAAACAACAAAAACCTCACTTGCCATCAATATTCTAATATCATTAAGAGCAGTGGCAGACGGTGTTGATGGTGGTGCATTGGACTTCCATATTCAAAGAGAAATTGTTGCAGCCACAGCCCCATTCTCAGAACACCATGGATTCCTCCATTGAAGATCCGAAACGTGGCGGCGACCAAGTCTTTTTCATTTGCCATTCATGGTGTTCTTTTTTATGTTACTCCACCACTGATCAGTATAATATAAGGAAAATCAGTGTAGAGGTCAATCAGCTCATCTAGAAGATAGACTGTATTTTTTGCGACAAAGGGAGGAAAAATCAAACTGTTTGTTAATTCTGTAGTTATAAACTTTTTTTTAAGTTGGTAAAGGATGAAAATAAAATTAATGAAACAGTGGTTGTCAAAAGTGTAATAATTAAAGTTATCTTAAATGAATTGATATGGACTCGACTCACTCTTACAGGTAAAAACCCTTTTATTTTTTTTTAAAAAATAAATTTTAAACCATAACCTTTATTTTATATATGATAAACTCTAAATCCTACCCCTTAAAAATGAGAAATTATTCTATGGACCGGTTCTATCACGTCATCTATGGTCCTTAAGAATAAAAAAAAATCCACATCATCATTTTTTACACATCATCTACACACTCATAATTTTAATTTCTAAATCATCTCTTTAAATAAAATATATTAAAATAAAAAAAAGATAACGTGGATTTGTTTTTTAATTAGGTTTAGGGTTTATGATTTAGGGTTTAGACTTTATGGTTTAGGGTTTATGATTTAGGGATAGGGTTAGGGTTTAGGGTTTGTTGTTTAGGGTTAAGGTTTAGGGTTTATGGTTTAGAATAAAAAACAAATCCACGCCATCATTTTTTTTAATTTTAATATATTTTATTTAGAAAGATGATTTAGAAATTAAAATTATGAGTGTGCAGATGATATGTAAAAAATGATGACGTGAATTTATTTTTTATTCTTAAGGACCATAGATGATGTGGTGGAACCGGTCCATATAATAATTTCTCCTTAAAAAATACACCCTACCTCTAATTCTCTAAACCCTAACCAGAACTCCTAATCTTAAACCATAAGTCATATACCCTAAATTTTTTAATTTAAAATAAAAACTCGAATTAATCGAGACATAAAAAGAGACAAGAAGATTTTCACCCTCGACTTTCGCTTCACAGTAAAAAAAAACAATACAAATAACCCAGGTGAGAAATTTTAAAACTTAGAGGTAATTAGACTAATGTAGCCTATAATGATTGCTTGGGTGATGGAAGCATAATTGTAAATATATAGGAAAAAAAGTATAGTTAATGCTTAATTGTACGATTAAAGGAAGAAAAATATTGTGCTAGCTAGAAAAAGAACTAAAGCATTTTCATAGGCCCCATTGATTGTCCCCTTAATTTAGCTCCACCATTGATGTGATCTTCATTTTCCTCTATTTTCTCTGCAAATTTTCCTCTCCTTTTCTTCCTTACTTCTTTGAGTAGGAAAATACAATGATGTCAATCAACAAAGGGAAAGAAGTAGCTCAAGCTTCTTCAATACCAGCCGCTGTTGCTAGCAGTACTGCTGGTGTTGGTGCTGGTGCTGGTCGTGATCAGCGGAATCCGCCGCTGTTGAGCCGATACGAGTCGCAGAAGCGAAGGGATTGGAACACTTTCGGTCAGTACTTAAGGAACCAAAGGCCACCGGTCGCGCTTCCGCAGTGTAAGGCTAATCATGTACTCGAATTCCTTCGTTACCTCGACCAGTTCGGCAAGACTAAGGTGCACTTTCAAGGTTGTGCGTTCTTCGGGCAACCGGAACCGCCGGGGCCGTGTACTTGCCCCCTTCGACAAGCTTGGGGTAGCCTCGATGCTCTCATCGGTCGACTCCGTGCCGCGTATGAGGAGAATGGCGGGTTGCCAGAGACCAACCCTTTTGCCAGCGGTTCTATAAGGATTTACCTTCGTGAAGTGAGGGATTCCCAGTCTAAAGCTCGGGGAATTCCGTATAAGAAGAAAAAGAAGAAGAGGAATCCATTGAAGGCTAATGAAGTTAGCTCAAGCTTCCAAATTCAGCAACCTTGATTCTCTTATGGTAATTATTCACTTATTTTCCTTCATTAAAAGTCTTAGCTAACAGTAAAATCTGGTATCCATACTTGTTTCATGGATCTTCTAATACAAGAAAACAATTGAATTTTACTATAATCAACAGATTAAGTAATTATCAGTTGATTACTTCACTTAAAAGAAAATTACTGAAAAGAAAGAACTGTAGTTTAATATCCAAAGCCAGTTTAAAACTTATTCATTTAGGCCAAAACATTCTTCTCCCATTGATGATAAACCCTAGAGCTTCAAAACCCTAATTTGTAACTTTGTTTACTTCAAGAAAGACAACACAATAACAGTACTAAGAAACTTTACCTTAATAGAAGTAAAAAACATAAATTTGCTATGAACACATACAAACGCTTCTCCTTCCTCTTCCCTTTCACTCTCTCTCTCTCTCTCACATGCAAAAATCTCAGCAGTTTCAATGGTTTCTGTAAATCTAATACAATTCCTATTTTCCAGCTTTCCTTTTTCTTGAGAAAATACCATGATTGAAGATCTCATCACAGTAGGATGTTCATTATCTTTGTTCTTTTTCTGCAGATAACATAAGCTATCACTAAGATATCCTACATATACAATACATTAAAATATATTAGTTTTCATTAGATCTATCATAATAATATTAACATTTTGTATGATTAATTTAACTTGTCATTATATGAATGCCCTTTTCTTGTGTGATAATTCCATTTGCAATCAACCAAGAGAATCAGATGTTGTTTTGTCTGTATCAGAAAAGTGCTAATTCTTTCCCCCATTTTTATATAACCCACAAATGCTTTGCAGCTAATATTAGTGTCCAAGCAATATAACAACATCAAAAGCATCATAATTACACCCAAATCATTAACAAATTTCACCACCATATCCTTTAAACTCATCTAAAAAACCCCAGATTTCAACTTCATTTCATTCTCTTTTTTGTATTATTTCAGGTCCTAAATAAAATTCCAAGAGCTTGAATCAGTTTGCTACTAGTACTACTGCTAAAGTTCCATCATACTGGGAAATCAGCAATCATTTCCTCCTTGGATCAAGATATTAGTACATGGCCAGTTCATCAGCACTGTGTTCATTGTTTTAAATGAGAATCAAACCGGGTAATGTGGCAATATATATATAAATATATATATATATATGGATATAAACTGGAGTTGCAGAGGGTAAGTTGCTTTTGTTTTACTTCTTTTTATTTCATATTTCCTTTCTATTTCAAGTTAGTTGACTAGTATATGCTCCATGAACTATAATTCTCCTGGTATATGTATATAAATTATGCAGATGGCTTTAATAATCCTATACTTCAACTGTTCAAATTTTGTTTATTATTTTATTTTTATAATTTTGTATGAACTATTATATGGGATCTTCTTCAAGACCTAGTACTAGGAGGATAGTACATTAAATCATTACATGTAAAGTGGTTGGCTCTCTAGGACCTATATATGTATATAATATATTATCATCTTTAGCTGTTTGTATCTCTATAGTTATAAAATATGAACTTATTTTCAAGGATTTTTTAGTATTATAATAAAACTATAGATATATTTGAATATTACATGAATTGTGTTTTAAATATTAAGATTTTAGGAGTAATGACAGTCATAATAATATAAGGAGACCCTCCTTTTTTATAATTTTCCTATTTTATGTATTTTTTTTTCATTCCCCACTTAAATTATCTTGTCCCACATCTTCATAATGTTCTTTGATTATGCAGTAACATCATTGGATCCTCTTCAGGGTTAATAAAAAGTTACATAACCTTGTATAGTTACTGTCATTAACCTTCCTTCCACTCAAGGATAAAATTTCTCCTAATTCTCACCATTTTGAGCTTTACAGTGGAAAACCCATCATTTTCAAGTCCCCTAGCTAGCTAGCTACTGTATCTGCAATTCTTGTTAACTTCCAATGAAAAATAGTAAATTTCTGATATTTTGAACAAAAATAACTTGTCCTAATCATGCTTAGTTCATGTAGTTTTGTAATGCGTATACTATTCTTTAGAATGTATCCAGATAGATAGATAGATAGATAGATAGATAGATAGATAGAGTATTAGATTAATAAGGGTTGTTATTGTGTTTTTAAACTTGACGATTATCGTGCAAGAGATTCTAAATTATCTTAGATGTATAAACAATATGATAGCCGAAAGATGCTTCTAAACTAATTCAATCATACACACTTGTAAAAGAATAATTCAAAAATTCTAATTAATACTTAGTTTGGAATTAATTATATCAAACACCATGCCCCTTTCTAGAAAGAAAAGAAAATGGTAATCATTATAAAATGCTAAGAAAATTTAAATCTAAACATACAAACAAATTATATAAATCAGCAAAACTACAAATCTCAGCAAGGGAAACCACCATATTAATTAAAATTCATCAACTTTAACCTATCATATACAAATATACATGAACTAGGATGCAAGGGTGAAGCAAACTTGAAATGAAAAGGTGGGACATTGAGATTATAAAGTACAATCATCAAAGTATAGGAACATGTAAGCAAATTAGTAAAGATTCTTGAAGTGATAACTAAAAACAATTATTGAGAAAAGTTTCTTTGAATTCTCTTTCATGTTCTTCCTAGCTCATGCTGTTTAAGAGCCATTGTTAACTTTATTTCTGTCAATCTGATATATACCTAAGCATTCTTTTAGGCTTGTTCAAATGATATCTTTTTTTATCCATTTCTTCCCTAGCTAGTATTGCAACCACTAAAATTGGATGTCTGGATGTCTATCAGATTGTACTAGGAAGAAGATGAAGTTTATCTTGATTTACTAGACTGCAGTTTAGACCTTTCAGATTGATGCAACTTTACAGTCATTATAGGACCATTTTTAAGGATGTACATTTGCTATATATAGGGTCATGATACACTTACATTGTGTAATATTTAATTACCTTTACACTTTTTTTTGGACCGGTTGGATATGATAATAAATGATTAAGATTATTTCATTATTTTTTCCAAGGGATAATCCTCACATTTTCTATAATTAATCTCATTCATCCATTTATCTTTATGCAACGGTTCAAAAAGTTTTAAATAGTGTAAGAGGATCATATCTCATATATATATATATATGATTTGTTTACACAGTGTAAGAGCTTTAAGTTTTACTTAGATGAGTGAAAAGAATGGATGAGATTAGAGTAGGATATGTGAATATTATAACTTGGAAAAAATAAACAGTTAATCACAGTCATCTATCATCTATTTAACGATCTAAAAACGTATAAAAGTCGTAATTTTACCATATACCTAAGTGATATGGGGCGGGGGCAGAGATTGAGTATTGACTTCATATTAATTTCAAAACTCAAATGCTCCATCAGTGTGAAAGACTTGAAAATGAAATTCAGTCACCAGGGATCAAATCAATGGTACAATGAGGACTGAGATATATCAGATGGGGCACATTTGATGCTTTTAATCTTAGCCAGCATCAAAATTACTTGAGTTTTCTCTTTTTTGTTTGCATTCTGCTTGTATGCATATATGATTTCAATGGCATGTTGCAGATATTTTTGCATCATTTAAGTTTTAAATAAATGCAAATATGCATGTAAATAGAATTATTGTAGGCTAATGGATGAACAATATCATAAAGGTTAAGCAAGAAAATCTGCATCGATAGACGTATGGGATTACTAAAACTCTCGTCTTATTAGTTGATTCGAAATTAGAGTTTTAGTTTCATTGATATTGTTATTGATTAATATACGATACATGGATTTGAATGTGTTTAAGTGCATGTTATTCTTCGATTTGTAGGATTGAATCTAGATAGTCTAAGCATCGTATAAAAAGCTATTTAAAGTTTCATATTGGTTTCTAATCCAAAAAGATAAAATATCAACGTTCTATAATTCGATTCAGATTTGGGTAGATTTTTGTTAATAGTCAGATTCGGACTTAAAATTATTATTAAGAAATTCGTATTATCTCTTTTAACTTTTTAAGATTCTTTTTATGACACAACATACAAGTAAGATATGATTTGACTAATAAAAATTTTATTTTTTTTTACTTTAAAGAGTTACTTTTAGAATATTAACTATTCATGAGATATTTTTTGATAGTATAATCATTTAAAAGATTTACATAAGATCTTGTCCGATCACTGAAAACCTTGTTTCAACTTTTAACATTGAATTTCTTAAAATCGAATTCATGCCTACAATGATTCATATATAGACAATATTTGTAACAGTGTTTAAACATGACGACATATTTCAACCATTAACATTTTCTTGTCCAAGCAAGTTGAAAGACCCTAAAACCATTTCCAAGTAACGTAAAACAAAGAGGTACAAAGCATGCAATTGCCTCTTTTCTCTCTCTCTTCTCTTCTTAAGATAGCTTGAATCCATGATAATGAATGATGGTGACGGTAGTATGTATATATTTACAGTGGGTATAGATTTCCATGGCTCAATCTGTAACAGTCCAAAAGAAGAAAGATATTTTCCTCAATCCATGTACATACTCAAAAAATAACCTTGTTTCATACCAGTCTGTAAGCAAGAAAGCAAAGCTTCTCGGATATAAGCTAATGCTTCTGCCATCTAGATGAACTGGTATCAACCATAAGGTTCACCCATCAACCGAACAACCGACGTGATCACGGCACACCGTTGTAGCACCGTCTCGACCCACCTCTCCTTCAGAGGATCACCATATTAGAGAAATGTTCTTTATGACAGATTTTTAGGTCTTATTTTCGGCTGATCAAAAGAATTCAATCTTTCAAATAGCAGGAGGTCAGGTGGCAGTGACTATATTTTGATAAGATCAAAGAATCATTTCATTTCAGATATTGATACTTGGTCATAAGTACATATATCCTTGTATGTCATGGTTTTACTAGTCACTTCAAAGCTCTTGAACCTCTCTGCAGCTTATATCCCTTACCATGGAAAGAACTTGAATGAAATACTCGAATTAATGCATAAACTTCATATGTACAAAAAAATTCTGGATTTTCATTCATCCACAATGTTTAATAACTGGCACAGCGAATATCCGTAACCAGCTTATCCGCAAGGATGTACAAGAGCCAAACTCCAATCAACCCCTTTATATGCAAGTTGATTTAACATTGCGAGGTTGTGATGCAGGGATAAGATTCTAATTAAACCATTGAGGGTCAGTTTAGAGAAAAAAATCTAACGATTCCATTTCCGCCTACCCGTAATGTTCTCAAACTAACAACTTAGATTCCTCCATGGCTTGACTTTGAGATGAACTGTCATACTTCAAGCTTTTTGTGACATCAAAGAAATGTGCAACAGCCTCTTCAGGAGTCCCGACTAGAACGCCATGACCCAAATTAAGAATTTGCCCACGTGGTCCTGCACACTTAACAACCCTGAAAAATAGAATGCACCAGTTTTAACTACTGGACCAGTTAGAAGCAGATTTTAAGTTATATTTAACATAGAAACAGAACTTCAACATCCAAAAGCTTATGTATCTTTATCGTTGTGATTGATATGCTTACATTGACTTTGAATATACCAACATATAAGGTCATAAATATTCAACAGTTGGCCAAGAATGAAACCAAATAATTTAAATTGAGCAAAGGCATTTATTCCTCAAATAGGGTACATAAATTGACCAAGAATGAAACCAAGTTAAATTGGCCATTTCCCATTTTTCTTATTCAGTGGCTGGCGAGGACTACCGGGGGAAGGGGATTTCAACTACAACTACAAGGATTAAGGATTCCCTACTTGTCACTTGCTCCACAATTTTGAATCTACCAAACCATCTTATGTGAATCAACAAGCAAGTGACTTGTGTGTGTGTGCCCGTGACAATATTAGCAACAAATGAAACGAGAATCCACGTTCAAATATATCTTAAAGGAAAATTCACACACAAAGTTCAATTGATATGGCAAACCTTTGAATTTCCTCCGTCACTGCAGAAAGTGGAGCAAACAAGTAAGCAGGGTCAACATTTCCCTGCACACTGATATCACCACCCAACCGCTTCCTTCCATCAGCCATATCCACTGTCCAGTCAAGTCCAATCACGTCAACCCCAGTTCCTTTCATGCGCTCAAGGAGGCCACCGTTTCCGTTAATGTAGAGAACAAGGGGTGTTTTAGGGCATTTATTCCGTACTATGCTCACAATCTGCAATTTCAAGAACCCAAAAGAGAGACATTAAAACTATAGAAACATGTTATCCCAGGAAAATTTTCTCAAACCACTTGATAGGAGTCGATTGCTGGTAATAAATGGATGAGGCTAGTCTAATGTTTTTGTCTCCTTTTTCTATATAATTTATATAAAAGCAGAGCTCTTCCTTAAAATATTTTTTCCACAAGTATTTGGGCCTTGTTAAAATAATTTAATTTTCAAAATTCATAACCTTTTATGGCTTTGCTAAATAGCTGCTTTTTGTTAGAACCAAGAAGCCAAATAAATGTTCAAGTTCAAAGCAAACAATCTTTTGAAGTAAAGGAATTACAATTTTAACTTTCAGTAAGGCAATACAATGATGCTTTATCCAATCAACCAAGTTGCAAATTACCTCTGTTATGTATGGCTTTGACCATTTCTCCCACATATCAGGTGGTAGTTGGCCACCCCATGAATCGAATATTTGTATGCAATGTGCTCCAGACTCCACTTGGTAAATAACATATTCAGCTATTACCTTTGTTAAATGAGAAAGAAGGGCCCTCAATAAATTTGGTGCTGTGTGGCACATACTCTTTATGTTTGTGTAAGTGCGGGTTGTACCTCCCTCTACTATATACGTGACAATTGTCCAAGGAGCTCCGACAAAGCCCAGCACTGCTGCATGATCTCCAACCTACATAAAAAAGTACTTATATAAGGAAAAAGAAAAGGAAATTTAGCAATTATTAAATTTTAGAAAATTAATAAGACACTTTTTATATCATGCATACTATTAAAACAGATAATCACCTCCTGGCGCAAAATCTTAAGTGACTCCCCAACAAAATGTAGTTTCTCCAAGTCAATAGGATGCAATGCCTTCAAGCAATCCTCAGAGCGAATCGGTGACTGAATGACAGGACCCCTAACTTCTTCAATGTCAAATGGGACACCGAATGCAGGCAGTGGAGTAAGTATATCGGAGAAAATTATCACTCCATCAGGGCGGAAAGCTTCCCATGGCTGTAAAGAAATTTCCACAATGAGATCAGTTGTCTCCGACCTCTCTCTGAAGGATGGATGTTTCTCTGCAAGCTTTCTGTAAATAGCCATATACCTTCCTGCCTGGCGCATCATCCATGCAGGAGGGCGACTTACAGGATCTCCTCTTGCAGCTTTAACCAACAATGGATCTAAAAACCAGATGAAAAGAGACAGAGCATCACTAAAGTCCAAAGACAATAATGTTCTTGCCATTCTGGACATGCCAAAAACATTACAAAAATGAATTTCCACCAGCAAGGTGGAATATTTAGTCAAATTCGTACAGGTTATAGAAAAGGATCTCAAATTGAATACCATGGAAGTTCACAGCTTATAACAGTACCATTAATCATATTATCATCTATTAAAAACATAAAAAATTGTAAAATTTCATCATAATACTAATGGATATTAAAGCTGTTTTACATCCTAAACCAACCCATATCTACTCCCATCCATACTCCAAACATTACACTACTCAAAAACATAGCTTTAAAAGAATCTAATCCATTTCAACTATACCCTGGTCTTATCTTCAGACTAAGTAGGCATTTTTCAGAACAAACTGTAGCTTGTTACAAAATGCATTTAATTCTAAACAAAATTCTCCTAAAAGGACAACCTTTTATCATATTCACTAAACACCCAGAATTTAAAAACAAAATACAAAACTACCAACCATCCCAATCAAGGGAAAAAACGAAACCCATTTTGAATTAAATCCAAACATAAGAAACCCAGAAAAGTAAAAGAAAAAGAAACTCAAAGAGATGAAACGGACTTTACCAGTAGCAGACGAAGAGCAAGCTACAGAAAACTTCTTAATTTTTGTTCTTTTAGGAGAAGAAACAAAAGCTCCAGGAAAATTATTAGTTTCATTACAACGAAAACCCAACTGCACCGTCAAGTCAGAGGATTTAACTCCCAAGGAACTGCAAGCACTGCATGACAAATTGAAGAAGTGGAAAAAAATTAGAAAAAAAAATTAGAAAAATTGAAATTTATATATATAATTGAAATGGGATTTCGACCTTGTTAGTGAAAAGCAACTCATTTGCTGTTCCTTTTCTGTTTACCAGGAGAATTTGCGACACAGAGTTTAGGACTTCGGTGGAAGTTTACTCTGTTTCCTTATCTTTGAAAGGGAATCGGATGTTTTGACTTTAGTATATCGTGAGCTAAATCAATGCTTGTGATCTTGCCACGTCAGAATACAGGATAAAAGTTAAATCAGAGCCCTTCGATCTGTTTGTAGTTAAAGCTGTCTCTCCTTTTATTTTCAAGAATTTCGTCCTCCTACTTTTACTTTTAAGAATTTAGTCTTTCACTTATTAGATTTAAAAATAAGTTTAATCTTAGTTTAATACACAATTTGTTCCTGACATTTTATTATTTTTCAACTTAATACATAACATTTTTATGAATTCTTTTTGTCCTCTAAAATTTATAAAGCAAAAATATTTTAATTTAGTGATGTATTATGTATATAATATATTTTCATATCTAGAAAATATAAGATATAATATAAATATTTTTATAATTTTTTATTTTTATATTTTTAAAATATAAATAATTATTTTGTTTTTATCATATTCTTATCGTATCATACTTTATACCAATATAATATAATCTAAATTTCATATTTACCCCTTACATTTTGATAAAAAAGGAGAATATTAGTTTATAAGTAATTCGATAAAGATGATGGTGTAATGAATTTAAATTTAAAACTAGATATTTAACGGTGTTGACATTTGGACTTAAAAAGTTTTTAATTTGTAAAGAAGAGGGACTAATTATTCAAAAATGAAAGTGTAGGGGCTAAATTAAATATATACGGATAATATTGGGGCTTAAAACATATTTTAACCATGTAATTAATACCTTGACACGTGTATCCAAGAAGATCGCGTGCTTTCCTTCCCTATACAAAGTTTCATTCCTTCCATGAAAGAGGAGAAAAGCCCCCCACTCCCCCCCGCGAAATCTAAAGCAATGTCCAAGCGGAGCCACCACTTGACGGAACTTGGCTGCATTGCCGGCGAAGATTTGTCGGAATTCGGTGCCGGAAAGGAAGGTTGGCTAGCCCCTGATGCTGGTTCCACCGTCCTCTGCGCTCTCGACGCCCATTCCATCGCAATCGCTAACCGATCTCTTGTTCTCATCCTCCGTTGGTCCGAGCCAGATGAACAGCGAGTTAAGATCCGACCCGAACTCTCACCTATCGAGGCAGAGCGCATCACTGCCATCGAGTGGCTGGTTTTCGATGATATTAAAGTGATTGCAGTCGGGACCTCCATAGGATTCATTTTGATTTACTCTTTGCGTGGTGATTTGATTCATAGACAGGTAATATTTCTATTTGTTTTTTAGTTTGGTTTGTTTGCAATCGAGTTTTTCTAGAGAGGATGGTTTCGACTCTAGAACAAAATTATGTAATTTGATTAAATGAACAATGACTGGAATAAATGATAACTGTAGAGATAATTATTTTATGTAAAAGTAGAATGATGTATTTGGTTATCTTAAATATTCCATTTTTATTTTTAATTCTTCAAAATTGTTTTTATAAAACTGTAGTGTGATGATTTCCAATTTATTCAATGATGGGTTATTTATTTATTTATTATTTTATGTTTTTCTAAATTCATTAAGATACTGCTGTCATAGGTTCATTGATGCTTCAGCTTTTGTTGCATGCAAAGTTTGGTGTGTTAGAATGCAATAGCTCAATTGGCACGTACGTCTCATAATGCTAAATAAGCTTCTTGTCGCATAAAAAAATTGTGCAAAGTGAAATTAACATCATCGGTGTTAATTTTTTTTAGTAAAGTTTAAACTTCAAAGTCTTATGCTTTACATTAAATAATGAGCCAGAATGCCAGATGAGATCTTGTGTTCACACCAGTTGTACTTTATCTATTTTTATCAGGTGGGGCTCAGTTTAGATGTAAATTGTTGTTGGAATGGTAACTCATGTTTAACATTTTATTTTATAGATGGTATATCACAAACAAATCATAAAGTTAAGAGTTCGTGGGACTAAGAAAGACCTGATGCAAGACATATCCTCAGGGGATGTATGTGTTGTCATGCCTGGTGTAATTGCTCGTTTTGATGGGTCTGATATTCAGGTGAGCTATTAGCTGCTTGAAAGTGGAATAATTATTCTGAAAATGGAATGAATCTTGCGTGTTTATTTACGAGGAAGCAAAGTGTTAGCAATGTGTATATGTGGGACGTGTTTGACTAACTTCGATATCCCTCTGGTATTTTAGAGTATGATTCAAAGGTGGTTTCAAGATACACATTCTCGTTTTGGGGATGAGAAACCAAATAAAGATCCAGAGGACGACGAAAACTCTAATAGCAGATTACCTTACCAGTTATGGAATGTTAGTAAGTATGGATCATGTGTTGATGCAGCAATCACCGGCATAATTCCTCCTCCACTCATGGAACTCCAGGTGATTTTTCTTATGTTGCTTGATCTTATAAGCCCTTGATAAGATTGAAAATGTGCAATTACTGTTTTTCATATTCTTAATTACTGGCCATTTGATCTTTGAATGCACATGTGAAAACTGCTTTTCCCGGTTCTCTGTTCATTTCTCGTTCCTTGTAGTACACTTTTGTCTATTCTTTTGGTTTCTTCTCCAATGAGTTTATGGAAGTCCTCTGAAGTTATTCTGTTATATGAATTCAGCTGCTTTTATTGTTGGGCAGTCAAGTCAACGTTACTATTGTGCAGTCACCATTGGAGATGATGCTGTGATCTCAGCTTTCAGGTTGGTTTCTCTGCATTTGAGATATAATATGCTTTACCTTCCACAAAAAGATGGATTCTTTTCTTCCTTTCTCTTTTGTGTTTTACTGATTATTTTTTAGCCATGTTGAAGACTTTCAGTAGATAGGAAGCGATCTTTGGTACGAACTATTTTATCAAAAGTTATGCCCGCCACATTTTCCACTATTTCTTCTTTTTCTAAAATGATATGGCGGAATGAACCGACACTAAACAAGAAACCAGAAGAGAAACTTCAATCATTTGCTCGAGGTGAAGTTTGTTAAATTTTTTTATTGTGATTCCTTATTTGATTTAGGTAGTGTCTTGTCCATGGTACTTTAATAATATGTAAGTTGAATCTCATAAAGTCTGTGCTTGTCCAAAATCCATTTTTGAAATTTAATTATCCTTCAAGAAACGTTTTCTCGGAATCAAAGTTTAGCGATTGAAATTGATTTACATTAATTTTACTGATCTTTAGTTCTCATTATTGGTTTGGTTTGATCGCATTTCGTTAGTATGTTTGGCAGCAATCTTATGTTTAAACATGGAAATGCTGTTCGTCTGCTTGCATCTTTCTCATCTGATTAGATTTACCAAGCTCATCTTTTGTCTCTTAATTTCATAAATTTCCTTGTCATTGTTGAACACGCTTATTTATGCTGTTCAACTATGTCCTTATTCTTAACCATAGGGTTCATCTTAGTGCTTTCTTATGTGCAGTTAAATCTTTTAGTAGAGAGAGTATTCATGATAAAATTAATCTGTTTCTATCATATTCTTAGATAATGAATGTTGCAAGTTCATTGTGTCTTTTTTGTGTGTGTTCTGAATGCAGGCTTATTTAGCATACAAATGTTAACCCTTTTTAGTTATCCATATTAATGATTTTTCAAAACCTATTGGATAAGTTACTGATGCCATGGTTTATGCCAGCTTCCCCATTGACATGTTTAAAGGACCATCCAAGAAAGGGTGAAAAGTTCACCTTATCACCTAGTGGCACTTTAGCTGCTATCACAGATTCACTCGGTCGTATATTGCTCTTAGATACTCAAGCACTTGTAGTAGTGCGACTATGGAAGGTTTCTTTTGCTTTAATAAATTTGCATTTCTTGGAAATCAACAGCTCCTTTTCCTTTTCTGAGATGTTTTTTTTCTTACTCTTTCAGGGATATCGTGATGCAAACTGCTTTTTCATGGAAATGTTAGTCAATAGAGATGATAAACATCCTAGTTCCTCTCACCACCTACCTGGAAAGAGTGACTATTGCCTCTGTTTAGCCATTCATGCACCCCGAAAAGGAGTTATTGAGGTTTTTATGTTCTTTTATTCGGAATTTCCTGATTATAGTTTAAATGTTTGGTGGCTTACAAGTCTAAGATCAAGAAACCTTATATACAGAGCCATTGTGCTTGCTGTGTTAGGACCTTGAAAACCAATTTTCAGATTACAACCATCAAGGCGATAGCAGCAAGAGTGTCATTAACTTTTATTGTCTTATGGTGCATTACTATTTACTAGTGGTTTTATATTATCTAGGGTACATATAAGTGCTACACACAAAAAGCCAATGTGGACCCTCACCTTATAGATGATTGTGACTTCTGATTGAGCTCTTACATGATTCAAGTAAATATAACAGTGCAAATGGGTTGATGTGTTAGTTTACTCTAATCTTGATTCAGTTCATAAAGGAAACATCTTAATTTATCTTTTCATGAGCGGATCCGATGATTTTACAGATATTTTGGAATTGAGTTGTGTTGGGCATTGAAAAGCTGGTGTACTTTAAGATGGTTTTCTTTATATATTCAGTTCTTAGAGCTTCATCTATAAACTTGACCGCATGATGTTCACAGGTTTGGCAGATGAGGACCGGACCACGTCTCCTATCCCTCAACTGTGCTAAAGGTTGCAGATTGTTACAACCAACGTACAAGTTTGGATCATTATCAGACTCTCCGTATGTCCCTCTGGATGTGTTTTTGTTGAATGGAGACTCGGGTCAATTGTCAGTGTTGAACCGTCTTCTTCATTGAACTTTTTACATAGAAACTTCAATCTGAATTTAATTTCTTTTCCTGCAACTTTGTTTTCTGTTGTAGACAGAATCCATGCCTCATTTCGTTGTCAAGTAAAAGCTAGTAAATGGCAATGGAATGGAATGGCTTCATTTGATAAAGAAACTTGCTCCTCTGTTTCTATGAAGGAATAATAAATGTTGGCATCATATCTAAATTCTTAACTAATAATTAAATGATTTATGATGTATTTTATCCTAAATATTTAATTATATAAAAAATAGATTTTTTCTTTTTAATTTGTCCCCACCCCAAGTCCCCACCCCCCCTTCCTCGTCCTTCCCTTCTTCAATGGTCTCTTTTGCCAACTAATTACTTTGAATTTTATGCAAGAAAAAAGCTTTAAATTTTGGAAGTCATTGGGAAAGTGAAGATGGAGCCCAGTTCTTTGAGATTTAAGACATCATATCCAATCATGTAATAATAGAGTGCCATAATTTGAATGGTAGGAAAAGTTCGTAATCGGCTTCTCTATATATTATTAAATTTGTACGCTAAAGTAAACAACTTGAAGAGAAGAGGAGGATTCTAAGAAATTATGGATGAGAACCTTGAGACAACTTGGAGCATACTGATATCAGTTTCAACTCGAATTCTAGTCACCACTCGTAGCAGTCTACTATTATACCAATAGTTGACTAGGAAGGATATATGATCATAATTTTTATTTAAAGATTTCAATGATAAAAGATGTCTCCTTTAAAATGAGGAAATGACGATTATTTGTTCGAATTTCAATCAATGATAGACGATAAAGATGAAAGAATAAAAATATCAAAATATTCAATGTTAGGTTTGTGATATTTAAAGTATTCTTTAGCTAGTCGAATATTTGATCTATGTTTAAAAGCATAAAGTGTGTTTGGTGAAAATTTTGAGATTTGTTGACGACGTAAATACAGATGAATGATAATTACTAACACGATAAATTATAATTTAAATAAATTGAGGGAAAAAATAAAAAAAAATATTAAAGAAAAATAAATTAATGCTTTGATATCATTTGTCATGTCATAAAATTATTAACTAATTAATGATTGAATAGTTAAATTTAAAAAAAAAATTTAATGATTAAAATAAGTGTAAACTACACCAGTGATCACCCAACTATTTGGGGATATTTATTTTGACCATCCAATTAAAGAACTTGTCAATCAGGTATTCCAACTTTGAAACCCTACCTATTTTGGCCACTGCCGTTAAAATTTTGACGGAAAAGTTAACAGCAGTGACGTGGCTGTTAATTAAAATCGGTAAAATTACACATTTAATCCTTTAACCCCAAATTTTTTTGCATAAAAGTGAATTTGAACCCACAACCTCCAGCATAGCAAGCAACCAACCAACAAGTGAACCACTAAGCTAAAATAATTCTTATATTATAGTATATTCACATGTATTATTAAGTGATCAAGTTTTAGTAAAAACCTAGAATAACAAAATTTTAAGTCGATTAATATTTAAATTAAAACATTAAATACTTAAATTAAAATAATAAAACATTTAATAAATTAATTAAAATGATTAAATATTTAAAATACATATATTAAATATTCGAATATTAAATATTTGAATTTTTTTATTTAATATTATTCGAATTAAAATATTTGAATAATATTAAATATATAAATAAAAATATTATTTGAAAATTAATAAATATTCGAATAAAAATATTTAGATTTTAAATATTCGAACAAAAAATATAAAAATATTTAAACAAAAAAATTCAAATATTCGAATAATTAAAATCTAAATATTTTTATTCGAATATTTAGATTTTAATTTATTCGAATAATTAAAATCTAAATATTTAATATTTTTATTTAAATATTAATCGATTTAAACGGTTGGTCTTTGTTAGGGTAATTCAAATACTAAGATATAACCATTTAATACTGTATTTTCGGGTTTAATATCATAATTATTACCTTAGCTCAGTGGTTCAACTTTTTGCTTTATAAGCAAGAGGGTAAGAGTTTAAATCTCCTCGCATCAAAATAATATTTTTATTCTTCCTTTCTTTCTCACCAACCAGATGGTGACACGTGTCACCACCTGATTGGGGAGAAAAATATATTAATCAATCATAAAAATAAATTAATAAATAAAATTAATCACCCAACTGATTTGTGATACGTCCACGTCATCGCTATTAATTTTTCCGTCAGAATTTTAATGGCAGTGACCAAAATAGGTAGGGTTTCAAAATTGAAGTACCTGATTGACGAATTCTTTAGTTGGATAGTCAAACTAGGTATCCCCAAATAGTTGGGTGGTCACTAGTATAGTTTACCCTTAAAATAAGTGTGAGGAAAATATTTAATGATGAAAAAATAATTTACCCTTTTCTTTTTGACCAAAATGATTTCACGTTTCTCACTTCAAACCAGAAAAAATAAAATAAAATAAAAAACTCGTTTTCTAATATCTTAGTTAATTGTTTTCTTTTTCCAACCATGGACCAAGAAATATTATAAATTGCATTAAAAGATCCCATTTTCATATTGTGTCTCTCAAGCTTACAGGCCCTCCTCCCCATAGTATATTTTCAAGTTCATTCTCCTACATCTTTGCCTCCTTCCCTGGCTTGTGTCTTAGCAGCTAGACATGGGAAATCTTATCCCGTTCAATCAAATCCAATGTCTCCTCTTGCTGTTTCTCTTTATTTCCATGGTTAATCCAACTCCCTTCTGTCTACCAAACGACAAATCTGCCTTGCTCCAATTCAGGAACTCCATGTCCATATCCATTTATGATTCAGATTCTTATTCCAAAATAAACTCCTGGAATGAAAGCACCAACTGCTGCTCCTGGGAAGGAGTCACTTGTGATAAGGCAACTGGACAAGTGACCGGTCTCGACCTCAGCAGCGCTTCGCTTTTCGGTTCTCTTCCTCGAAACACCAGCCTTTTCCAACTTCAAGGACTCCAACGACTCAACCTTGCTGGAAACAATTTCAATGATTCTTCAATTCCATACGGGTTTACTCAGTTAGTAAACTTGAAAGACCTTAATCTTTCCTTTTCTTCCTTATCCGGTCTCGTTCCATTGGATATTTCTTCTCTGAACAAACTCACTTCACTTGATCTTTCTCAAAATTCCTTCCAAAGGTTTGATAGTCATACTTTTGACATGCTTACACGTAACCTGTCTAAACTGGAAAATCTTTTCCTTGACAATGTAAACATGTCTCAAGCTGTGCTGACCTCCATAAGCTTTCCTTCATCTCTAAAGCGTTTGAGTCTCAGATTTTGTGATTTAAGGGGACAGTTCCCTAACGAAATATTTCAGCTTCCATATCTAGAGTATGTTGATCTAAGTGACAACTCTTTTACAGGGTCAATTCTGCCATCCCTCGACTCTGCAAACTTGTCTTCATCTCTAAAGCTTTTGGATCTCAGTAGCTGTGATTTACAAGGAGAATTCCCTAGTGAAATAATCCGGTTTCGGAACCTAGAGTATCTCGATCTAAGCTGGAACTCTTTCACAGGGTCAATTCCTGCATCCCTTGGAAACCTCACAAAGCTCACCTCTCTACTTTTATTTGTGAACCATTTTGAAGGGCAAATTCCAGATGTCTTTGGTAAGCTTAATAGACTTACTACTTTACATTTCTATGGTTGTAATTTCAGTGGTCAACTTCCCCCGTCGATGTTCAACCTCACACAACTTACTTATTTAGAGTTGTCATCCAATAGACTTGAAGGTCCCCTCCCAGCACATGTAACAGGTCTGCAGAATTTGATTGAATTTCAATCAACAAATAACCTGTTAACAGGAGGAATTCCATCTTGGCTTTTCACTTTGCCATCTTTAGAGTCTTTAGACCTCAGTAACAGCAGACTCACCGGTCCAATCAGTCCATTTCAAAAGCCGAATTCGATCCGACGTGTTTTTTTGCCAAATAATGAGATCCATGGTGAAATACCAACTTCTTTTTTTAGCCTTGCAAAGCTTACTGAGCTCGATCTTTCATCAAACAACTTGAGTGGTGTGATTAAACCAGATATGATATCGAAGCTAGAGAGTCTTGAGATTCTTGATCTTTCATCAAATAATTTCGGTGGTCAGGTCGACAAGTTTGACATGCTTTCGACAATGAAGAATCTTACGGTAGTTAATCTTTCGAATAACAAGTTGCTGTCACTGGGTGGTGAGAATGGTGTTGGCTCTACTTTTCCAAAGCTCACTATTTTAGACTTGTCTTCCTGCAACTTGAGGCAATTCCCGAGCTTCTTGCGATCAGCCAAAAGCTTGAGCCAACTTGATCTCTCCAACAACAAAATTCAAGGTTCAATTTTGAAATGGGAAACACAAGGTTGGGAACAATTGTCGGAATTAGATCTTTCAAACAACTTGCTTACTAGTTTAGAGCAATTTCCAGGGGAAAATCTTGCTACCATTGATCTTCATTCCAACTTACTCCAAGGTCCTCTTCCTATTCCACCAACTTCTGTACGACAATTCTTGATCTCAGAAAACAAATTGGCAGGAGAAATCCCTTCTTCAATTTGTAACTTGACTTCACTTAGAATTCTTGATTTGTCCAGAAATCACTTTGGAGGAATTATCCCACCTTGTCTTGGAAACTTTAGCCGTGAGATCTATACCATGAACCTGCAAATGAATAACTTTCGTGGCAAAATCCCTGATTTTTGTGTTAAATATGATGGTTTGATAACTCTTGCCCTCAGAGACAACCAATTGGAAGGGTTATTGCCAGGATCATTGATTAATTGTACTTCGTTACGTTTTCTAAACGTAGCAAATAACACCTTAAATGGTCACTTTCCTCATTGGCTCGGTGCACTTCCGAACCTGCAAGTTCTTATCCTACGCTCGAATGGCTTTCATGGTCGACTGGACTATTCCATGGATTCCTCTTCCTTCTCTCGATTGCAAGTGATTGATGTCTCTGGAAATGAGTTCAATGGTTCCTTGCCAACAAAATTGTTGCGAAGTTTGAAGGCTTTGAAAGTTGCAGATTATAAGCGTCCATCTATTCATCAATCTTGTACTAACCTGGTGTATCGTCGTCGTTGCCAATGGAGCGCGGTGGATGATTACAAGAACTTTGTGCAAGTAACCATGAAGAGGTTGGAGATGGAGATAGATCTGGAGAAATCGTTAACCGGTTTCACACGTTGATTTTTCAAGCAATCGATTGGATGGACGAATCCCTGAGGTACTTGCTGAACTTCATGCTCTTCTAGCTCTCAACCTATCGCACAACAGCCTAACTGGGCCTCTGCCACGATCACTGGGAAGCATGGCAGGACTTGAGTCATTAGATCTCTCATCGAACAAGCTTGGTGGCAGAATTCCTTCGGAGTTGACGAAACTAACATTTTTGGCAGTGTTGAACTTGTCACACAATAATTTTGTCGGATCAATTCCGAGTGGGAATCAATTTAACACTTTTGATAACGATTCTTACATTGGCAACTTGGATTTGTGCGGCTTCCCAATGTCAAAGAAATGCGGCAACGACGAGGAACGGAATCCACCAACATCAAAGCTCGCAGAAGATGAAGATTCTGCAATGGCCTTTTGGAAGATTGTAATGATGGGCTACGGCTCTGGTGTAGTGCTGGGATTGAGCACGGGATACATCGTATTCACCACAGGAAGACCGTGGTGGTTCATTAAAATGGTTGAAAGAGATTGGCAGAGAAATTTCTCAAGATTGATTTGCAGGAATGGAAGAAAAAGAAACTAGCACTAGTTTGTATTTAGTTTCACCCAACAAGACGTTTTACATGAAATCCAACCAGATGAGACTGTAAATGTTACTTTAACATCGAAGTACACAGGCTCAGCCTGGGAAACTCTCAGATGCTGTTCGGAAAAAGCATGATATATTTTATGGTTAGCGACTGCGAATGAAGCTTTACTCCCGATTAAATATGCCGCCAAGGAAAGAGTCTAAAGCATAATAATCTCCAATAACAAACAACTTGAGTCCAGTTTTTTCTGTTAAAACCATAAACAGCTTAAGACTAATACCGTACCACATGCTGAAATAGTTGTGCATCAGCAGGCACTGACCAAAACTAACTGCTGAAATAGTCCTCCGGAACGTAAAATTTTAACCCTATTGCCTGCAACCATAAGAAAATCACGTAATGCTATTTGCATATATGAGTTTAGACATTAATTATTTTTTTATTGAAATATAGTTTAGACATTAATTAATATCAATAACTTAGGCAGGCACACGTGGATAAAACGACAGTTTAGAAGATATGCACTAAAAGGACCATAATTCCATTCTTGCAGATTACCGAAAATGGACAAGTGGAAACAACAGTAATGCCACGTAAACGGTTGCAAAATTGTGCAAATCAGAATACAAGGACAACTAGATATTGGCTATTGCAACGACAGAATTCTGGTATTGGTTATTGAAATAACAAGGTTGTTTTCAATGTGCCCCTTCTCAGCCAAAATGGCAGAGTAGAAAGATGAGTAACTCCAAACAAACCTGTGCAAATTTTATATCGGCATCACTATGATCATTGGGTCTCCCAGCAGCATCGCCAACATAAAAAGATCTACAACACAGGCAATTAGAGCTTTCTGTCAAATCAATGTTCCCATGCAAAAGTGATTTTGAGAATTTCAAAAGTTAAACATCCAGATCAAATGATTATACTAAAAAATTTCACAAATCATTAGCAGCAAGTTGTACAAGCATTAACTACTTAAACATTTATAATATTGAAATAGGATAAGACGATGGGGTAAATAACTGATCCATATCTATTGAAATGCCAGAATTGAACTGTTTCTCCATAATGTGCCACATCCCAGGATTGGGTTTGCGGAAAGGGTCATCTGCTTTTCCGCCAGAACTTCCTATCCCACAAGCTATAAAAACCTGCACAGATGAAAAGACCTTTCAAATTCATAGTATATTTAAATTATAGTCGACCAGTTTAAGCACATTCCACATTCATTTAAAAAAATAGATAACTCCACTGTTATAGATATAAGCGTGACTCTGTACTTCATTGTTCAGATAGCATCACGCATTGTAAACTGTAAAGTGACCATGAAACTTTTTTAGATAACAGAGAATGATACCTAATGAGTAAGCTGTTTTACTTAGTGTATTCAAAGATCCCAGGAGACCTTGAAGTCTGGATTGTTCCCATTAATACCATATTTTTATTTTGCTGGAAACTTTAAGCAGTACATTTGACTCAATTCAAATAAACCTTAATCTCAAACTAGTTGGGGTCAGCCAGATGAATGTATTTACCCCACTCTGCTCAGTGAAATGTCCCATTGTCTACAAGTTAGAGCACCGCCTTTATAAATAAAACACCATTGAGATGAAGACTGAGAGCAATTATTTCAAGATGCAACATCATGCTGATTTAAATTCAGCACAAGAAATGATTCGAGATTTGTTGCTGCTGAGAAGTTTAAATAGATTCGAGATACTTTCTTTCTACAGAGGAGTAAACTAAAGGGAGCAAACTAAACCTGCATTGGAACCTTTACTTGCTTGATGAAATTGTTGAGACGTCCGATTTTTGAGTCCACGGCTACCTGCCTTTTATTCTTCCAGCGGTCAATATTGGATTCATTTGTAAAGATTACCTAAATATCGAGCGAACCAAAGTCACAATAAGAAAACAGATAACAAACACAGTGCAATTATATTTTCTTGGAAAACAAAACAATCAAAAAGCTTTCAGAGCACGAAACAAAACCAGCTTAAAGCCGTCTTCATAAAGACTCTGCAGCTTCTCTGGTATTGAAGGGTACATAAGGGACCAAGCATCTGCACCAACTCTGAAAGACGATACATTTATCAATTCAAAAAAATTGAGCAGCTGCTTCAATTTGACGGTTACAACAGATCACTTATGGTTGGACATAAGAGGGTGGCAAGGTCACTCCCACATTCATTGGCACAATACCATTTCCCTTTTATTCATTACCTCCTAAACCTCTAACAGCTATTCCCAGCATGGCAGTTATGTTGAACTGTACTCGATTGGATAAATTAGAATGCATGGGAAGCAAAAATTTTCAAAAGAATTTAACATCATTCAGAACCAAAAACAAGTTAAAATATGAGCATGCAAATGAATGTCATACAACAAACTAGTTGAATTCAAGAATCTCATTTAACAATGATGTGAAACCAACTGGTAGAAAAAAAAAAGCATTTACTTTAGTCATCCAATGCCAATACATGTCAGATTTATGCAATGACAAATAAAAGCATGTATAACAGCTATTAGAAAATGGCATAAACCATACCTTCTAACAGACGTGTTAGCCAGACAACCATCAAAATCAAAAGCAGCAATTTTACCAGAGTCATGGAGACCATCATCCTGATGAGCACAAAAGGGAGATGCCACCTTATCAGGGTATAACATAAGTGCTCCATACGAACATATCAATTAAAAGAAATAATGAGTTAAGAACGTCAAATTATGTCTAGGAGTTAGAAGTATTTGGATATGCCACCAAAATATCAAATACATAAAACAATGAAAGTGAATAAAATAAGTATGTAGAAAATAAAAATAGAATCTGCAAGATTAGACCAATTCTTAAACTTTCAGCATCCACTATCATGAAAGCAATCAAGTTTTTCTTCATTTATCAACTGTACTATATGATTGGAATCTTACCTGTTCAAGAAATATAACTGTCTGGAACGCCTTCCATTTTGGTTCTAAAGTAGCATCCTAAAGCAAAGAAAGAGATACAAACAAGAAAAGGCAGAAAGCTTTGTAACAATTATGTAAACATTTGAGCTCTAAATAAAGAAGCTTCCTGAGAATATGTCAAGGTTCAAAAACAAATATACATAACAAGCAAAATATACTATACCTTATACTTATCCTTGACATCGGAGACAGAAAAGGCTATGTCCAACTGAGCTTTCTCATCAGGTGCTGACAACTAGTTTAGTGCATACAAATTTAAAGCTGATCAGTTGATAGGATCCACAACTACAGAAATATCATGAACTCAAATATTATATATAAGCATTAACCACAAAAACTGACCACAGTTCATACATTTTTAGCAAATCCATGTATACCATGATTGATGCACAGCCAAATTAGGCAGGCATTGAATTTGGAACCAATAATGTGTAATTACAATGCCATTTCCATTATTTATTCTTTACATTTCTCAACATACAAGAAATGCCGGAAAAGGATAATCCGCCCTTACTTTCCTTCACTTCATTATTTTCTTTATATTTATATGTTCTCTGTATGATGATCAGGATATGGATCATGGCATAAAATATTATAGATAAATGATAACAAGTGCACTGCAAAAGTGAGTATGGAAAATTGGTTCTCCTTTTCTCTCCCCCCCCCCCCCCTCCCAAGGTTGCTACAAGAAAGGGAAAGAGATAGTCCCCTACCTTGATTTTCTTTGAAATGCTTTTTTCTGATTCAATTTCTTCATCTTCTTTTCCCTGCATCTGTTAATTTAATAGATAAACGAAACTGATACACTAACAAGGATGAAAGTGGAAAACCCAAGTTTCACTTTCTGGTTCTTTTCCCACCCTAAAAAGTAAACCTAAAGAATCTACATGAAAAGCAATACATTGGAACTGCATATGACTACAATTACATTTCATACAAATCTAGTATTGGTTCAAGATGGTCCAATTCAGAAAAAAAAAATGAAATTTCCAACAGAGTGTGTCCCTTTCAAACTTGTTCTTAACTCTAGCTCAAGCCAATTTACATTAGACAATATGCTGCGCAGGATAAAAATGGAGGGAAACAGCTGCTTCAGTTAAAATTACTTATTTGTTCTCAATGTAGAGTCTCACGTAGGAGAGAAAATAAGCAATACAATTTTGCAAGTCTCGTGACACACATGACAACAAAGAGTTAAACGAAACACAGAACTTGAGTTAAATGAAATTCAAGTAATACTTTATTAATTGACCGTGTCTCATACACAACACAAAACATAAATCACATACGATTAACACCTAGTAATTTTCAAATCACACTGAACTGTGCTATGAGCGTCCAAGCTAACGTAACTAGCAAACTCTTAAATGAACCAACAAGACATGAAATCAGTTCATACTTAGAATCACAACTTTGAAATTTAACAAAGTACCTTCCTAGGCGACTTAGTAGACCCATCGGCCAATTTCTTTAAAGCTTCCTGGTCAACATCCTAACACCACCAGCAGCAACAAAAAAAAAACGCTTTTTGATAAAAACCCAAATTTATATCACACACACACACATATATATAGCTGCATGGAATAAGGATAGAAAGGTTCAACCTTGAGAGTGTCAAAGCCTTTTATTCCATCAACGGAATCAATCTTCCCAATGAAGCAATTCAAGTGATGCCATTTGGTCATGTCAAAGCCTCTAGCATCTCTCGAAACCAGACCCAACCTCAGGGCCTTGGCACTTATGGCTTCGCCACATTTTTTGCAAGAGGACCTTCCGGACTTGGCATACTCAGCTACGATTTTGGTAGACATATTTCGCTTTTCCAACAGTGAAAATACAAGTGAGAAAAAAAGGTCGGGACTTTTGACGGATTCCGGTTTGTGGGAGCCGAAAAACAAGGTAGGAATTTTGGGTTTATTGGGGATTGTAAGGATTAATGAAAACTTAAGCATAGAAAGAGATATGGGGGTTTAGGGAAAGAGCCGAAAAGGCTTAACGGGTTCCCGCCATTTGTGATGATTTTTTGGTAGGGACTTCGATAAATGTGTTTGGGTAATGAGAAAATGAGAGAAAGTAATTTGGTGAATTACCTGATAATGTGTTCAGCGATTAAAGTACAGAGATTAAATCCATAACTGTTAAATGTAGTATGTGAACTAAAAACAAAATTTAACCTAAAAAGCTTATAATCTAGCTAGGCAGGATTTCAGACATTGTAAGAAGCCCAAATAAAAAGTCCAGTCCAAAAAAGCTTTCAATTTTTGATAGGGATTAACTAACACGTCATCTAATTACTGTAATTAATAAATTAATATTGGATAATATTAGATAATTAATGTTTAATTTTGTTCAGATTATTAATACTAACTATAAATACACGAAGCTACTGGATTTCTTTTTGCAACCTTTTTCTAACCAAAAAGGAATTTCTTTTTTTTTTTTGATTCCTTATCTCCCTTTGCCTTTCCTTTATTCAGATCAAAGAGATTCAAGAGCTGGCAAAAAATGGCCGGAATCGGACCTTTAACTCAAGATTGGGAGCCCGTCGTTATTCGGAAAAAAGCCCCAAGCGCCGCCACCAAGAAGGATGCGAAGGTCGTCAACGCCGCCCGTCGAGCCGGTGCCGAGATCGAATCCGTCAAAAAATGTAATTTTTTTCTTCTTTTCCTCCTTTCCTTTTGGGAAAAAAATAGAAATCTCAATTAGGGTTATTTTTTATCGATGATAAAAAGAATAATAAAAATCTGTTGCTTGTTAATGGAAATTTGCAGCGAATGCTGGTACGAACAAGGCAGCATCTAGTGGTACTACTTTGAATACAAGGAAGCTTGATGAAGAAACTGAAAATCTTGCTCGTAAGAAAAACTTCATTCCCTTTCGTTCTTTAAGAATCTGTGTTCGATTGGATTTTAATTTATGTATGCGAACTGTTTGTTGATTTCAAGTATGTTTCAAAGTATGTAATCTTCTGTAACTGATAGTTATATTAACTCTTTAGTCCAAGTGATCTGAAAGAATTGGATTTACATTTCATTGGAGATGGAAAGGTTTTATAATTTTATATTTTCTGAGGTTTGGAACCAATAAGATTTTTGTATGGATCGATGCTTGCTTTGTTACGAAAAAAAATGAGATGCAAATGGGTGATTTTGGAGTTGATGGTCATGGTATCAGCAGAAATTGCTTGGCTTGAACATCCTTCTGTCCCTCGTTTCATCTTTTCATCATGCACGAGTCGAATTACTTGTTCAATATATTCATTGCTTTGAAAAGATCAATTATGCTTTTATGATTCTGTTGCATAAACTTGGTGAATTACCTGATAATGTGTTCAGTAATTTCGTTTGATCTCTTTCTGTAACAAGCGAGATGCTTTCTTGTTTACATAATTGGCTATTATGGTATGAACCTAAGCCTAGTCTCCCGAGTGTTTGACTCGTACTTAAAAACTAATGAACAGATGAACGAGTACCAACAGAACTGAAGAAAGCCATCATGCAGGCTCGAATGGATAAGAAACTCACTCAGGCTCAACTTGCTCAGGTCTCATCTCTTCATCTGTGTATACTGATGCGAATTCTCTGAGTGTTACGATTCCCTTATTTATTGTTAAGTTCATTTCAGTGAATCTTTCATGTCATCCTACAGATGATCAACGAAAAGCCTCAAATCATACAAGAGTATGAATCTGGAAAAGCTATTCCTAACCAGCAGATAATCGGTAAACTTGAGAGGGCACTTGGTGCGAAGCTGCGAGGGAAGAAGTGAGGAGGGTTGCATTGTAACATCAAACAGAACTCAAATATAGTGTCCAATATCTGAGTGAGTCCTAAAACTTTGTTATGTAAATAAATGTTCGTTACCGGTCCCATGGTTTGTGTGGAATAACTGTGTCTCCGACTTTGTCGGATGACTGTGACTGACTACAACTATCAAGTTTGTGTTATTGAATGTTACAAGGAATTCTCTTTTGATGTTTATCGGTTTATACCTTGCTGTTGTAATTTTAAAACATCATGGTATATTTCTATATTATCTAGATTTTCTGTTTTCTTCATAGTTTTAGACCAATGTGAGGATGAAGTATTTCTTTGTAGGATTTAAACTGAAATTCGACACTTCTGAAATTTCTTTTACCAAATGCTTCTATTTTTCTCTAATTGGTCAAGAAATATAGCTGTTTGAATGTGTTGTTCAAATTCTTTCACTGCGAAAGACCAAAATTAAGTGTTAACTCCAAGAAACATACCGGGGATGGTTTTAAACTGGAGGGTATTTACAAACACAATCGAAGAATTATAGGGAAAACCACTCCAGCCACCTCAGTGGAACAGTCAACTGCTCTCTAAGATGAGAATGGCCCTGTCGGTTGTCAGAGATTGACCGGAGGGTATTTACAAACAATCGAAGAATCATAGGGAAATCCACTCCAGCCACCTCAGTCGAACAGTCAACTGCTCTCCAAGATGAGAAAGGCCCTGTCGGTTGTCAGAGCTCAATGCTCGGCAATAATGGTAGCACTGGAACACAAGCAAAAAAACATGCTGCAATGGATCTTCAATTGCTAAGGGAATGCTACAGGGACAGAGCACAGTTTGACTGTGGAGACTGAGACTGACCAACGCCAGTGAAAGAGGGGGCAGTGGTAAGAGACAAAAAGGAGCCCCAAGGGAGTTCAACCAAAAGGAGACAACACGAAACTTGGAAACTTGGCCATCGTGACCCAGGGGAAGAGAGGAAGTGAGTAATGCCAGCCAAAAAGGCTAGACATGGCGTTCAAACGCTCGGATCTGAAGCAGAGACAGTGGAAGAGAAAAACTGAGAAAAAACGAAAGGGAGATGAATTATCTTTTTCCTAACATCAAATTTCAAAACATAACTGCAGAAAGTAAATATTTGCAGCAAGACATGTTTGCAACCAATAATTTCAGTAAATGTTATTAGATACAAGAGAAACATGTACACGATTTGCTCTCTCATTAAGCCAAGGCTGTCTAGAAGATTGGAAAGTGACATTTTAAAAACATTCTACTAACATGTAGCTTAACATTTTTTTAATATAGTATATCGACAGAATCACTCACAAGCCAGTTTTGTACCAAAGCTTGTAAGGCTGATGGCAAAAGCAAGAAAAGCTGACAAGGGCTGCCTATAATCCATGGTGAATGTATCATCCGCTACTTTCCCAAACTGGAGAACAGTTTCCTCCTCTTCTTTCCCTCCTGATTGGTTCTGCTCCACGGTTGCAGACAGCTGAAAGTTTTTCACGGATGCTACAGTTACCCGACCGTGGAAATTCAAGCACCAGCACTGTAAATGTTCATGCCATCTTGGAGCCTTATTCCTCAAAGTTGTATGACTGGAAGCAGCATGCTCTGGCATTTTCTTCTCCATGTTATCTAAATGCCTGTCATCAACCATATCTTCTGGCAAAGGGCATTTTATTGAGCAAACCATCCTCCTGGGACCTCTTGATTTCAAGATATTGAACTTGTAACACACTTGCCCGACCTCAAAATTGCCAGCTGGAACTTGGGGGCAGATTTGCTTGCTAGCAAATCTGCGACTTGATCTGCTGCTGGAGGGCTTTGCACCACAATGTGGAGGCTGACTATCATAAATTTTAAAGTTGATACCTAGAAAATCCGAACTACATAGATTTTGATTTCGTGTCAGCTAAAAAATATAAACTGAATCATAAAGATTTGATTTTTACTGTAACAAGAAGAAAGCAACTGCATCATAAACATTGTTCCTTAATGATGCTGAAAAAGTTATAACGGGCCACCACAGAGAAGTTTTTTTGTTCATTAAGAGTACAGTAAATTGTAAATTGTACTTCTATAAAAATCATATCTACCATATAAAAAAACAGATCCTGTAAAAAGAACTCCAGCAATAGAGATCACAAAATATGAGTCTCGTACCTTAACTTCCCAACATAGGCATTGCTGCCTTGAGATAGTTCATTTGGATCAAGAGATATAATATACTCAATATGAGCACCCTGTCGAAATCTTCGTGCAGCTAATAGAAACTTCCCCTTGTCAGTGAATGCTGCCGGACATCAGGAAAAACATTTAAATAAGGTGAGATTTCAACCACAGATTTCAACCACAGACAAGTAGCATCATCCAGTTGAACGTTTGCTAAAACGAGAACTGCTAAAGATCAGCTAAACCATAGTAAAACCCTACCACATGCTCTGAATAACTAAAATCGAAAGACAAACATGTCTTGGTTTATAAACAAGCATGTCTTTGTAACCGACGACATCTTTGAGGAAAAAGAATAATAACTAGTAGATTGATTGTAGCATACTTAAATCAGGCAAAGATACGTGAGGTGTGAAATCAAATTGGAAATAAGTTATTAAACTCTGTACTTAGTAGTAAGACAATGAGCAGAGGAGCATCTCTAGTAAGTGAATTGTTAAATATATAACTGAAGGGAAGGGAATCATTGTTATCCTAGCATGTTTTCCATCACCCAAATTTACCACTTCCGGAAAGAAAATATCACTACTTTACATCTCTGAAGATGGAAAGATATTGAGAGAGTAAGAGAGAGGAAATGGGGTAAAAAGAGGTCACATAATCATATCCTTACGACTTTACCAATAGCTTCATATGCCTGTGCCAACAACATAGGCAACACAGATATCAACCAGTCATCATGTCGAATATAATGCCACCACACCTAAAGAATACTAGTGAGACCAGAAACTTGAAACACATCAAATTGTTTACTGATCCGTATCTTCCCTCTTAAAAGCCACAGTAACGATTTTGCTATGCTTATTACAAGGTTATTCCAGACAACACCACGTTTTTTCAAAGAAAACCCAACAGCATGTAGCAACGAGTTCTCAGTGTAATTACATACAGATTCGAGGCTGCTGGTAAATAAAAACAGAAAATAAATCTTAAGAACCAAGCACAAGTTCTACTAAAACAACATTAGAAAGTTAGCAACAGCCACCTTGCATTATTTTCAACAGAAAATGGTGAGTAGACTAGCATCGCCATCACATTAAAAAACTCAAATCTAAGATGATAATGTGCCATGTCTCGAATAGACAGGTCCAGAGAAATGAATCTCATCACCCTTTCAAAGTCAATAGTTGTCCAAGACCGCTAAACAAATTGATAATCTGTCTAAACAATTATATAGATTTTGAAAGGTTGAGACCAAGTATAACCGACTTAGTCAAAGGTATTAGGTTAGAAGTCGATAGTTTTGCACCCACCTAGATGGAAGTCAAAAGTCAATTTAAGACCTTTGACAAAGCAGATCATGTCTCTTTTAACCCTTTTTTGGTATGTACTTCAGCATATCAGTCTAATTACACGTTCTAGTCAAGTGTAGCTTGCGAAAAAAAGTACTTACATGATGAAAGGGCAAGATAAAGGAAAAATGTTGAGTTTTTTTTGTTCCGTTTTATAATACAATGGTTTGGAAACTCCCGTGGACCAGGCTGCATAGCAAAAGGGAATAAAACCATCAGGCGCCAAATTGACTTATTCATAATTTGATAATTCGCAATCCCAAAAGCATTTTATATTCATAATCAGCAACTGCAAAGCAGCTCAAATTCTGTAAACTCTAAACTAGTAGCAATAGGGGATATCATTTAAGATGACAAAAGACAGAAACTCCACCTTCTTTATTTGTCCTAAATTTGAGTAATTTGAAACAACTAAGTATATGATTATTGGGACTTGGGAGTGCCCAGATAACAAATCCTAACCCTCAAAAGAATAATTCCCTACCATAACACCAAAAATAAAGGTTCCTTTCTACTAGAAGTAAACCATGTTAAAAACTAGAACTTGTCAATCAAATACATTAAATACCAAGTTTAACTTTCAATCACCAGGAAATGTCATTTGAATCCACCTCTATACCTAGTACATTTCCCCATAATACAAAGAAGAAGCACAAACTAATTCCCTAAATTAAATACCAGGAAAAAAAGGCATCAATCAATAAGAACTATCGGCAAAGAACATTACAGAAATCTAGAACCAAACAATTGAACCCCCCATAAAACTAATTTTACACCAATTCCCCACAAATTATCCAAACTCGCAAACAGTCCAAATCATAAAAAATAAACTACCGTAAATTACAGATATTTAAAACATTAATGAAATTTATACATGTCACCTTAAAACGTTAGTACCAGATAATGAAATTATATCTCAATTTCAATTAAAAAAACAAAGGATTATTGTTGAATTACCTGCTTAAGACAAGAAGGGAAAGTGATTTTGCCGCTATTTTGGGAAGAAGCCTTAACGATCTCTCTCGTAATTTCTCTCCACTTCTTACACACGCAAGCGCACGCAACCACGTTTTTCCTTTCGGGCCACATTTCTTCACTCGCTTCCACACGTTCCACGATCTCAACTAACAGCTCCGGCAGCAACGTCGACCACGAATCCTCTCCATCCTCCGGCGAAGAAGGCGACGAATCAGAAGACTCTGGCTGATTCTCCCTGGCCGAGACTGTTGCTAACGCCGCCGTTCTGGCCGAAGATAGTCTTAATGGCCGCGAGAATCTCCGCGAAAGGCACGAGGTTTTCCTAAACGACGAAGACGACGACATCGTTTCAAACACTCCAAAAAAAAAACAAATTTCTTTTCGGTGAAATTTGCTTTTGAGAGGAGATCGAGAAGGATTTTATGTGAAGAAAATGTACAGAAAAAGCGAGGAGAAAATGATGCGGTTGCAAGAATGACAGCGCGGTGAGGGAAAACGGAGAAGGCCAAATAAAATCAGGAGTTATTGAGACGTGGCAGTAAATGATTAGCGATGACGAAATGGGGTTTGATGGGAATTGGGATTTATTTTTATTCTTGACTGGGTCGCTTTTGAAACTGATGATCTTAAAATGCCTGGTTATGTTTGTTATTTTAAAATTTTTGAGTTGTCATATATTTTTTATTTTTATTTTACTTTTTAATATTTTAAAACAATTATATTAAATTTATAGTGAAAAGTACGAGACTTTAGTCTAAGTGATTAAAGGAACGATTATTCTTTTTAGAGCTCACGGGTTTGAGCACTAATAATGCTAATAGCAGAGTGATTAAACGATCAATCTTAAATATTGAAGATTATATTCTAGAACATATATTATTGTAATTACTATTAGCTAGTTAAAAAAATATAAATTTATAGTGAAAATTTTAAATATTTATTCTACAATTTGTTGTTAAATCACATCATATTCTATAAATCATTGGTATTAAAAATAAAATATATTTAAATAATTTTAAAAAATCCTATTTTTATCATTTTCGAACTTATATTCTTAATTCAACATTTGAATTTTAAAATTATACATCAATATATCTAAACCGTCGATGTAAATTAATAAGGATCATCAGATCTAAAGAGACTTAATTATAAATTGATAACTCTTCACTAATAACGATCCCTATTAAGTTACATCCAAAATCTAAAAGCAGATGTAAATTAATAGTGATTGTCTACTGTACGGGAGAAGGTGGTTCTTATTACCAAGATTCTGTGATTGTCACCATGGAAGGTGTGGACATGGAGCTTCAGAGAATTCTAACTATTTTTGCAACCCTTGATATGTCAAGCAACATATTGGAAGGGACAATTCCAGAAGAAGTTGGAAACCTTGTTTCTCTGAAGGGCTCAACTTTTCCCATAACCACTTAACTGGTCACATTCCTTACTCATTGAGGAATGTAGCAGCACTCGAGTCACTAGATCTCTCCTGCAACAAGCTTGTCGGGGGAATTCTTTCTCAGTTGGTTGGTTTGAATTTTCTTGAAGTGTGAAACCTGTCAGAGAATCATATTGTTGGACTCATTCCTCGTAATCCAGAATTGTGTGGTTTTCTGGTTTCAGAAGGTTGTGGACACAGTGAACTACCGGCACCAGGATCCTATGAACAAGAAGATGATTATGCATTCAGATTGGATTGGAAATTCATGGTGATGGGTTATGGATTTGGATTGGTGTTTGGATTTTCTGCAGGATATATAATGATGACAATCAGGAAACCAAAATGGCATGTAAGGATTGTTCAAGGAGCAGGCAACAAAGTTCTGAGGAGATTCAAGAACTATCGTTGAGGAAGATGGGATTTGAGGGTCAATGTCTTGTCGACATCCGTCAGCAAGTGCACATTTAACATTTCAGAGCAGAAATAGATGGTCCAGTTTCAACAGTAAAGCTTGTTAGGGAAAACAAGAGATTTGGTGCAAGAGATGCACCATGTAGTTGCATCAGTAAAAGTATCCTGCAACGGTTAAAAACAGCTTTTAGGTTCGCTCTTACGCCACCAAAATTTCAAGAACAAGCTTGAACGTGACACGATGAACCTTCATAATTGCAATTGAAATTCTACCTACAAGAAAATCATCCAGCTCCCAACACTATAAATCACTTGTTTCCTAATTCATGAGTCAAAGTTATGCTGTTATGGTCATCTAACAAGCTTTCTGGACATCTGCAGCATACCAGGAAGTGGAAGATTCGTCTCTCCTACCATTTCTAAACACTTTCCAAGAAGAAACCTAATGGACCTCTTCCCTCTAGGCTCTAAGCCAAACCATTCAACACTTTGGACGTAAAGGAAACTCGTATAAGTTACGTGGTCCTCCCTTCACAAATGCTTACAATTGCCACACCGAAAAGGATGTTGGCGTCTCCCCACTATGATTTCCAGTTTACACACTTCACCCCAGTCAAGGGGGAAGAAAATAATTTCATCTTGATTTTGGACCACTTTGATTGGTGACATTTCTTTTACATTTTTTTTGATTTTACTCATCCTTAACTACATCTCTCGTCTAACCTGATGGTCCTATGCACCGGGAATTGGTAGACTTGTCTGTCCTATCATTTCTATACACTTTCCAAGAATCAACCTGATGGACCCCTGGTTCTGCCCTCTAAGTCAAACAATTGGACACTTTCGACGTAAACGAAACTCTTGAGTTACGTGGCTTTCTAATTTCCATAGAGAAATGCTTGGAAAAAATTATTAATTTTTACAATTTTGGGAGTAGTTGAATGCTTTTGTTCGCTTCAAAATCTTATTATAAATTTATGCTCCACTCTTAATTCATCTCACAATCATTACCAGTTTTTTTCCTAGAGAAACATGAAAGGGTGGTTAATACCGTTGTTCTTTGTGCTCCTTTCCTTCTTCTTTGCCTATAATGCTTCTGCTCCGACACAGCCGTCCTGCCCTCATGACCAAAGTCTTGCCTTAGCCCAGTTCAACAACTCCTTTTCCATTGATTGCTCTTATATTTCTGACCCATGGTGCGGGAAAGTTAAGACAATGTCGTGGAAGAAAGGAACGGATTGTTGTTTGTGGGATGGGGTTATGTGTGATGCTGAAACAGGGAATGTGATTGGCCTCGATCTCAGTTGCAACTGTCTCCTCGGCTCTTTCACCTCTAACAGCTCCCTCTTCCTCCTTCGTCATCTACGTCAGCTTAACCTTGCTTACAATGATTTCAACATGTCCTCAATGGCAACCCAGTTTGGTCAGTTGACTGGTTTGACCCATCTCAACATCTCTGGGTCAGGATTTTCAGGTAAAATCCCACTTGAAATCTCTCATCTTTCTAAACTATCATCCCTTGATCTATCTGGCAATAATGGTTTGATGTTTGAGAGGCATGTGTTTGGAAATATGGTGCGGAACTTGACACAACTAAGACATCTTGTTCTCTCAGATGTCAATATGTCTTCAGTTGAACCTACTTCTTTCCTTAACATGTCTTCTTACATCACAACTCTTACCCTTGAGAATAATGGACTGCAAGGAAAATTCCCTGAAGATGTCTTTCGCTTTCCGTATCTAGAGGAGTTGTATCTAGAGGAGTTTTCGAGTGATCTAGAAGTCAAGTATCCAAAGAGTAATTGGAGTGGACCTCTCAAGTCTCTGCAAATACGGTATTCATATATGCAGGAACTGCCTGATTCAATAGGCAATCTTAGATCCCTAGAGATATTGGACCTTGCTGTTAACGGTTTAAGAGGGTCAATTCCAGCAAGTCTTGCCAACCTCACACAACTCAGATATTTAGATCTTTCCTATAACTTACTCACAGGTCCCATTTTATTTTCATTTTCTAATTTCAAACACCTCACATACGTGGATCTTTCAGATAATAATTTGGTGGGACAGATTTCAGATTCTTTTGGAAACCTCACCAACCTTACTCATTTGTCTTTGAGTAGTAATAATCTTACTGGTGTTTTGCCAGTTTCAGCCTTTAACCTCCCACAAGTAGAAGTTCTAGATTTGTCGGGAAACAAGTTTGTAGGTCCCCTTCCATCTCAGGTTAGTGGTCTTTCACAACTTCCTAAACTAGACCTCAATGACAACTTTCTCAGTGGCATGGTACCCTCCTGGTTGTTTTCTCTTCCTTGTTTAGAAAAGTTGTGGCTCCGTAACAACAGGTTCACTGGTCCTATTGAGCAATTTCACAAGGTTGTTTACTCTCCCTTGGAGGATGTTGATTTGTCGAATAATAAGATACAGGGTCCAATTCCTGCTTCTTTTTCCAAACTTTCCAACCTAACCTATCTTGATCTTTCTTCAAATAATTTGAATGGCACTTTTGAATTCGACAAACTATCGAACCTCAGCAGACTTGAGGAACTCGATCTCTCGAATAACCCTTTGCTATCATTCACCAGTGCAAGCAATGTGAATTACTCTTTGCCTAATCTGTCAACACTAAACCTTTCTTATTGCAACATAAGTGAATTTCCAAATTTTGTAAGAAATCTACAGGGTTTGATCACTCTAGACCTTTCTTACAACAGAATCCGTGTCATCGAGTCTGATATGTTTGTAAAGCTTCAAAGGCTTGGAGTTTTGGATGTTTCACACAACAGTCCACTATCCTTGAGCAACAATAACAACCTTACTCTTGCCTTGCCCAATCTATATTCCTTGTCATTGTCTTCTTGTAATATAACTGAGTTCTCAAATTTCTTGACAACTCAAGAGGGTTTGACTCATTTAGATCTTTCAAACAACAGCATTCAGGGGAAAATTACCAAACACGAAACAAATTGGGGAAGGAACCTATTCTATCTTGATCTTTCTCACAACTTGTTGACAGCTGTAGAATATTCATGGGAGAATATAGATGTTCTAAATCTTGGCTCCAACCTCCTAGAAGGGCCACTTCTACCTCCACCTCCATCTGCATCTGTTTTCTTAATCTCAAAGAACAGATTGACTGGAGAAATTCCTTCTTCCATTTGCGACTGGGACCTTTGGGCGAGAGATGTGGTTCTCGACTTGTCCCATAACAACTTGAGTGGGGCAATTCCAAGATGTTTGGCCATGAGAAATATTGTTGTTCTGGATTTGCAGATGAATCGTTTACATGGAAATATTCCTGATTTTTGTGTTAAGGAACACTCCAAGTTACAAACACTCAACCTCAACAACAATGATTTTGATGGGCCACTGCCTAAGTCCTTGATCAATTGTCATTACTTGGAAGTGTTGAATCTGGGAAACAACAAGATAAATGACACATTTCCCTATTGGTTGGGAACTCTTCCTCAACTACAAGTTCTTGTCTTGCGCTCCAATCATTTCCATGGTCAAATAATCTATTCAGAAAATGGATCGCGCTTCTCCACCCTGAGAATCTTGGACCTCTCCCATAATGACTTCTCTGGTTTTCTGCCAACAACTTACTTTACAAGTCTTAAAGGTATGATGAGTTTGGCTGATGTTCAAATGGGATATATGGGAGGTGAATATTACCGAGATTCCATGGTTGTCACAATGAAAGGTGTAGACATGGAGCTTCAGAGAATTCTAACTATTTTTACTACACTTGATATGTCAAGCAACAAGTTTGAAGGGACAATTGCAGAAACGGTTGGAAAACTTGTTTCTCTCCAAGTGCTCAACTTTTCCCATAACCACTTAACTGGTCATATTCCTTCCTCCTTAGGGAATGTAGCAGCTCTTGAGTCGCTAGATCTCTCTTGCAACATGCTTGTCGGGAATATTCCTTCACAGTTGATTGGCTTGAATTTTCTTGAATGGTTAAACCTGTCAGAGAATCAACTTGTTGGCCTCATACCTCAGGGAAAACAATTCAATACCTTTCTCAATGATTCCTACGTTGACAATCCAGGATTGTGTGGGTTTCCAGTTTCAAAAAGTTGTGGTCACAGTGAACCACCAGCAGCAGAATCTCATGAACATGAAGATAATTTTGCTTTCAGATTGGATTGGAAATCCATAGTGATGGGTTATGGGTGTGGATTGGTGTTCGGATTTTCTGCAGGATATATAATGATGACAATCAGGAAACCAAAATGGCTTGTCAGAGTGGTTCAACGAGCAGGCAACCAAGTTCTAAAGAGATTCAAGAAATATCATTGAGGAAGATAGAATTTGTGCATAGAAATGTTTGCTCTTCAATGGCTGGTGGAAGACCTTTTGTGTGAAATATCTCTTGCTTGCTTTCCTGAATTTGCTTCTTTTTTTTAATGTTTTTTTTTTCATTTGTTTCTGTTATCCATGTTTATGTGCTTTATAGTTTTGATGAATTGAATGAAATAATTTACTTATCCAAATTAAAATGTTATATAGAGCACCCCTTCATGAATCACTTCACCCAGGTTTAAATTTTTGTGTAACTTTTATAAAAGATTTGGAATTTAAGTTCTATAAAAGGATTGTGTAAATTTTTTTAACAATCTTAGGTTTTTAGAATATTATTAAGACATAAATGGAGTAATGAATATGGCTTCTTCATCTTTGGTTAGGTACATCACAATGAGATCATGAACAAATAATACAAAGTTCAAAAGATACAAAGCATCAAAAATGGATTATGAATACAAGTGAGAAATCCTAGCTACTATGCAACTAAGCTGGCCTCCTCACTTTCAGGGACTATAATGTCAAGCCTCATCATAGGCTTATATCTGTTGGGAACTTGAGCTCCAGCTTGCATGCAAACTTCAACCACAGCAGGAGCCTTGCCATAGTATCTCTTTAATGCACCTCTCAAGGGAGGCCCCTTTGGGTCCTGAACATGCCACACATGATTCGGTGGGAAAACTTCACCGACTGTGGCGTCTTGCCAACCGTGCTTCCCGTCTCTCCACTGGTGCTTGAATTCTCCACAGAGTTTAGCGTTGTGACCCCATGGCCCTACATGGACCTCCGAGCAATATCCACAAGCCTTGACCGTGTACTTCTTCATCAATTTTGTAACACCTGATCGAACAGTCTCGTGTGCATTCATTGTTTCCTGAGCGATTATGGGTACCTCTTTGGGTTGGGGTGGTGGAAATCGACTACAAGCTCCGCACATATCGAGATCTACAATTGAAGATGAGGATGGATCCACTGAGCGCCATGGCTTAGGTTCCTCGACATATCCACCTCGATCGATTACTTTCTTTCCGATCATTCTGATGGGATTTGTTCTTCGTCGTGAAGGGTATTCTGGGATGTTGACACCGGCTTGGATACATAGCTCCACAACGGCTGGAATCCTATCGTAATCAAATCGTGTTTCGTGCTTGATGCGCAGGCCAAAAGGATCATAAAGGTGATATGATTCTATGGGAATAAGAATGTCATTGATGGAACCTTTCACCCATGCATGTAAACCATGACGTTTTGAGCTAGTTGGACCTTTGCAGTCCTGGATTTTATGACCACTATGAGCCACATGAACCTCAGAGCACTCACTGCATAGAGCTAAAACAAATGAATACTCGAAGATGGAAGAATTATTTCAAAATATGCAGATCTCAAACGAGACAACAACATCACAACTGAAGACAATAATATGATGTACCTGCAACCATAAACAGGAATGACATGCAAAAGCTGTGCAAGGCCTTTAATCAAGACTTTCCATGCATCTAGCACCTCGTATGCAACAGGTATAAGTTCAGGAACAAGTATTCCATTTTTTGGAGGTTCAAGTGGCTTCTCGATACCCCTCTCAGCAAGTTTCTTATCCTTTCTCGCAGCTCTCTGGATCTCTTTAAAAGGAATAGGATAAGGTTTCTTCTTTTTTGTAGGCAGTACTGGTGGAAGGTCCACATTTTGGGGATATTCTCCTGGCTTCTTGCCAACAGGGTTCTGTCTAGACCTCTGACAGGCATATGGGAAAGTTTCTGAAACAAGTGCCCTACCTTTCCGAACCCATTTGCTCCCAAACTGCAAGTAGAATGATATCAGGGAACAAATATCACTCTAGAATACCATCATCATGGACATAAACAAACATAAATAGCTAAGATCCACAAGAATTCTTGCCTATCAACTATGGCTATCATCAATAAAATGGTGTGTCTCATTATCAGGACAAATAGACCAGACAGCAGGTTATAAGCAACTAAATGTAAAGTCCCTATAGGATGTAGTGGACTAATTTGTATGCCAGTAAATTGATTTTGGGTGATTATAAAAAATAAGATATTTGAAAGTGTTTGTCCAAAATAAAGAAATACATAAATAGTTTTCTGCACAAAAATATGTAAAATCACTTTCAAATCACATATAGAGAAAACCAAGAATGAAATGGACAGAAAGAGTGCACACCTTCAAATGAAAAGGGCACTGACTCAGGGATGATAATTGAGATGTCTGAAGTTCCATGATATCTAAACATGCATCTGCAAAGTGAAGGCCATATCAATAAAAAACCTTCTTATATTTCCTTTTGGATATGTTTTATGGTGTTTTATTTGCATTACATTAGTGTAATTCGGTATTAATGATTAAGTTAGTTCCTTCATATTGGAGCCATAAGGAAGCAAAAGGGAAAGATGAGTGACTCACTCCTCTGAGATGGATTCCATATCGATGATGATGTAGATAGTGTCTGCAGCATTGATCTGGAGATGAAGGAAAACCAAAGATATGGAACAACATGAACATTTATTGTAAGGAGAGAATCAAAGGTAAACGTGTAAGAAGACTAAAATTGTTAATTTAGCAAAATGTTATTATGAAAATCACCAACCCTTTATTTTCAAAGAAAGTATTCAGAGTACTGTCATCAAACAATTTGTATTCCAATACATGTAAAGTGCTTAATGACTGAAACAAACTGATTTCTAAAACTCTTGTCACTCTTTTTGCATATAATATTAGAGCTGGCCAAGTCTAAAGCTGCTCGGACTCTTCATTCTTCTTTAAGTACCCCTGTCCAAAACATGGATATGGAATATAATCTCCAAGGATCCTCCAAATTTATTGAAACACTTAGAAATTCTAACCACACCTGTGTTGGATACATATCAGAGACTCATACGCGAGTCTGAGTAACATAGGGCCAATGTGATGAGAATGGATAGCTTTTAACCATTCAGCTCCATCAAAATTTAACCTTTCCATTTATAAGAAACCCGTGAAAAGAAGACAATCAATGAGTATACCAATTTATTTATGATTTTACCCTCAAATCTTCTCTTTTCTTCCATTTTCCATCTCTAGGACCGAAAAGTATCCCACCACTCCACTATCCTTCCTTCCAAACATTATTTATTCAATTCACTTACTATCCCTAAACCATTCCTGTAACTACCACAGTGGTTTCAAAATATGTACAAACAAATCACCACGCTAGCTCACATTATACCTCCATTAAATGAACATAAAAAAGGATGGAAAGAGCTAAAGGTAGAAACTTTGTTAATCCAATGGTTAAATTTAATCATCAATTGATCAAATGGATTAAAAAAATATCAATCTTTAACCCTTCCCTTCCTCCCATAAAGCACAACCTTATTTTTTTTTTCAACAGCGTCTTTCTTTCAATACAATTTATTAAAAAAAAGACAACAATGACTATCTTACTAAACTATCTTAGAAAGAAACCAAAGAGGAAATTCACCTGAAAGTATTGAAGCAAACCCAATCAATGGAAAATAAAAATAAATCAATGATTCTATATATATATAAAAAGCCGGATAAGACGATAAACAGAGTATAACTCCCAGAAAATTCAAATTCGAGAAAGTTAAGCTGAGAGGAAAGATTAATTAGAAAGAAGCTTACCCAGAACTTTGAAGAAGCTACTTTCAATCAGTGAGGTAGTCTTACAAAATATAAACAATTGTGAAAAATATCACTTCAAATTTCTGGGGTTAAGGCTTCCTGCAAAATTCCCACGACCAGTTTTCATTTTCAAGCAACTGTAGGTTGTGTGGGCTTCATATAGGACCTTCTTTGAAGTTGGGCTTTGAAGAGCAAACTAAAGCTTTTCTGTTGCTTGAACAAATTTCTATTTGAGTGAGAAAAAACCCCAAAGGGTAAATCACAAAAACGGACACTAAACTATCTTAAAAAATATAAAATAAACCTTAAATTTTCAAAAGTTATTTCGTGAATATTAAATTTTAGTTTTTATTATAAAATGGTCACTGAATTGTTAACTATTGAACAACACGACAATTATGATAATTTATATCAAAGCATATTTAAATTTTAATATTTACATATTCAATCAATTTAGACATTAAGAATGAAGATTAAATTTTTATATTATCAATAAAAAATATAAAAAATACATTTTAAAAAAACTTAAAATATTTAAGGAGTGTGATTGTACCCACAACACTCCCTAGATTCATCTCTGCAAAACTCAAATCGTCTACCCCTTTTCCATGTCCCCATTTATGCCCCACTTCAAATTAGAGGGTTTAGGGTTTAGGGATTTAGGTTAGGGGTAGGGAATTAGGAGGAGGGTGTATTTTTTAGGGCTTAGGGTTTAGGATATAGAAAATAAGCGTTTAGGGTTTAAAATTATTTTTCTACAAAAATACAAAAGAGACATGAAGGGAGACACAAAAAAGAGGTAGAAGATTTTTATTCATCTCTGCAAGTACTCGTATTAACGCTTATCCAATATCCTATTAATTTAAAGACCAAGATTAATCATTTATTTTAAATATTTAAACACTTCATTATATGTTATTAATTAATTGTGAGTTTAAATATGTTCAAACTCATAACAGTACTAACTGAATTAAGATTCATTCACTAGGTTATCATTATATTTAAGAAAGATTGCATTAATATTTTGGATTAACCCCATTTTTTTTAAAAAAAAAGTAACTTTAATGGGAACTTATTTCTTGTTCATGTCAACATTATTGATTATAACAGCCTGGTTTACATCGAAATGTTACAGTCTTTAACAGGACGACAATGGCTGAATCATTGAGATTCAAAACAAGTCATTTCCTAAGTTTCATCTTCAAACCAAATTTTCACCTAAAAACAATCTATGGCATACTTTTAGGGGTGATCATCGATCTGCAAAACACCAGGATCGTCACCAACTCCGTAAGGAACCACATGATACTGATGCATACAAAAATGGTTCTCCTCCAATACCAGATCATCTGTTTCAAGCGAGGGAGCTCGGATTCGAGAGCAATGGATGCAGCATAAACTTCGGGGATGCCTGCACCGGGTTGGAATTCTGCTCGTTGTTCGAGTATCACTTTCAAGCATGTGGTCGGTTCGAGTTTTTCGGTAAATTCATTCATTTTGATGTTCAGGACTTGTGATTCGGATCGGTGACCGGTTATGAGAGGAATGCTGTTGATGACGGTTTCTGCAAAACGGAGAGCTTGGCTCTTGAATTGAAGCATACATGGATACCTGGATGTACTAGTGACTTTGCCATTGGCAGATAGGAACTCAACCCTCACCTGCAAAGTGCAAACATGAAACTATGCTTAGTGAGAATTATGATGAAAGTTGATCAAATGCAACAAAGGTGATAATTCATACCTGAAAGATTCCGAGTTTCCGGTTGTATTCGGATTCGGGCACTGTCAATGAAACAGTGAGTTGCAACCGATGATTATATGGGATAAAACGGGGACCAATCTCCCTGCTGGACTTCATATCATCCTTAAAAATGGGGCTGGAAGTATCTCCAACACCAGGTGAAGACAGTAAAGGAACGAATGCGGTCGGTTTCGGTTTCGTGTAATCGAAATTCAGGGTTTGTGTAGTTTGGATTGGTTTCACCAGCAGGCATCGCATGATGAATCCCCCCAAAACAAACCCTGACACTAGCAATCCAAAAAGCACAAAACAGACATAGGATGACCAAAACAAGGCAACAGCAAACCTTAATGTCAATTTCCCTATTGAGTTCTTAGCTTTGGCTTTAATAGTTTTGCTAGTCTGATCCAACATTCTGAACAGTTTTCTCATGAAATAGCCTTTGATTTGCCTCACAGCTTGTAATGGAAACATCAAAGACATGAAAACAATGTAAGAAAACCATATTGGAAAAGTGAAAAAGGTAATTAGAAGATTAAAGTGAAACACTACAAGTTTGATCATAAGAACTGGAAGGAAAGTAATAAAGTTCACAAAGAATTCAGCATAGCTCCCTAGAGAAGAATGTAACACATCTGAGACAATGACAGATTCATGTTTCCATGAATCAACGCATTTGGTTTTCTCATTTTCTGCATGAAAACTACATTCCCTTAGAGAAGAATCAAGGCCATTGGCAACAGGATTCATTTTCCTAGATTTTGCATCTTTCAATACCATATCAGCTCCATCTAGCAACAACCTGATTAAACAACATTTGAACACATCAGATAAACTCTGTGAGTTTGGATTGTTTTTTATATCAGATAAACTCTGTTCATCCATGTCTATAATTTGGAGAAAACAAAGGTTTCACTAAGGGACTTGAGGGACTATGAATCAACTGTAATATGAATTTTATAAGGAGGGAATGATGATGACATGGCTACAACTGATATTTCCTTGGGAAAGAACTATGATCTTATTGGACGTTTGTGGTTGCTTCATCAGTTACTCTAATAAATATTGTAGGTGAGAAGTGTGAGGATAAACTGCAGTGTGTCACACATTTCAAAGCCTTTTTATTGCAATATTTGTTTAATATTCCCTGCTGTTGTCAAGCTTAACCATGGAGATGGTGCATCATTCGTGTATACAAATTGCAAGCTAGCTACTGTAGCTGTCAATGGCGATTGGCCTGGATATGTTCTGCTATATAACCACACCGAGCGTGCATGCAGTGCGATACATATCATTTTATTTCAATATGTCGAACATGTTCGATGTATTATTTTAGTTTTACTTACTCTTTTATTAGGAATTATAACATCAATCACAAAGTCAGAACTGCATATCATATTGCTGAGTCGATATCTAATTGTTCCCATTTCACCTGATGTTCATACTCAAGCACACACATCACTCTCACCACAGATGCAATATAATTTGTCGATGACAAACAAAACAATTTTATGTTGGCATAAAGTTAAAAATATATTTATTTCAACTATTTTTTAAAACATATTTATCTATAATACAATCACGTCAACGTACACTACTACTGTATAAGTTACCCTGTCATTTTAAATTATTACTATCAATTAACTGATAATTTTCATCTACAAAGTATAAAGACCAAATTGACCATTCAATAAAATTGGAAGCATTTTTTGGCGTTATGCCTTTTTTATATTTCATTTCAAGAACAGGAAGCAAGTGAAGTAACCTCATTACATAATTTTGTTCAGGTATAAGGTTCATCTAGATCTATAACAAATGAAAGGCTAAAACAGAACACATTAAAGACCATTGCATTGAGTCTCGGGGTGATGTAGCAGATCAACCACATTAGTCAGAAAGGTAACGGGTAGCTGATGGTCTGGCGAAGATGTCTAGGGGTGAACCTGTCGGAGAATGGTTGTTCAATACACCACCGCCGTCCCTTGAAGCTGCTAATAACATGTAATTTTCTTGTTTTGCCTAAACAGAAACAGAAACCAAAATTTTTCGACCTGATAATCTTGCAAAAACCATCAGGAAAATTCCATGAATCTCCACAGTTGGATCAGAGATCTACTATAGTTAACACAGGTGGCATTCTGATATTCACATGTGGTATCACTTATTTTAGGTGCAATGAGGCTCTATATACACTTTAACACCAGTCAAAACTCAATGACGTTGTTTATCTGAACAGAAAATGATGGGCGGCCAACATTGGAAAGTGGTGTGTCGACTCTTACTACTATCCCCGACTTTCCGACATTTCCATTCCACTTGGAGCGTCCAAACTGCATGATTGGTCGGCAGGATGACAATGTAAGTGCAACAAATTGGAAAACCACCACCATCAAGAACACTCAAGAAAGAAATTAAAATAATACAATTCTAGAAGGTGACTAGCACTGAAATATTGCAGAACCACAGTTTCACAATTTTGCAAATACCAGAGACTCAATATACAAATTGGACCTTGAAGGAAGATTTTGCAATAGGATAACTTACTGATATTGATGCAAACGCAGAAGGATGTGCTGTCAGAGCACAACCACAAATCAGATTGAGATCCTCCTTCACTGTGTGCATAACTTCGGTCCACAACCCCGGATTACTTCCACCAAACGTTGGAAACAAACTGATCACAAATGTAGAAACCGACTAGTTAACACCATGCAGGATGCAAATGGAAAATACAAACAATATAAATAAACAACTACAGCAGAATAACCGAAACAACCATGCATCTAAAGTGAAACACGGAAATAAGAAAAACCAACATATAGGAAGAACAAAATCTAAACATGCAAACACAATACAACAAAGCAACAAATAGTTTCTGACAGGTGTAATCTTTCTAATTACTATTTGCAATAAACCGGCAAAATCTCACATCACTTCATTTTTCTCAGACAATTCAAGAAAAGAGTTTTTGAGTATTTTAAAGTAATTACCCTGAAGATCAAATACCTCCCACAAAAATTAAATTTAACCTATGATCCTTGAATCATGTTAAAAACTTAAAGACTACATTCACGTGAACAAGTGAATTGAGCTCAATTTCCAATATGCAAGTATAAGGACTAATGAAGCACTTCGAAGGCAGTGTATGATACATAAGAAATATTCCTTGACATGACTTCTAAGTGCAGGAAGAGGCAATCATTTGCAAACTTTAACCCGTGTGTCTCAAAGGAAATTAGTAGAATCTCACCTAAATTGAATGGATGGCCTCATCATGAGCCCAGATTTCTTCCAAGCCAAGGCTTGTGAAAGACCCAACGTAAATGATTTGTCTGGCCATTGCACCATTGGTGTGATACGAGTTCCCCACTTATTCTGACAAAATATTGAAATAATAAATTCAGAACTCATAAAACGCACCCAAAATATAATAATAAATCCTAGAGACAGAGCCGTTCAACAAAATCCTAATTACTTCTGTGTTCCCTGCTATGCAGGAAAAGCTCAGGAACTGACCTTGCAGGAGAAGCTATATCTCATTTCTCCTGGATATTGGCCCTGTGCCTGAAGAAGTCCCCCGCAAAGAGGTAGGAAAGCACTTGTTGTTAGCCCCTCACCAGATACATATGTGAACTGTCCATTTGGAAATTGCAAATCTACAAATGACTGTGTAAACAAGGAAGAGTTGAGAAAGAAGAGAGTGGCTATGTTAGAAAATCAACATAAAATTTTCTTGAATATTTACTACCAAAAGCTAAAGTTCTAATGCTTATCTCATCTAATCAGCACAGCTCTCTATTTCCTAAGAAGGTTTAAAAATTTTGGAGGTCTTTAGTGTAAAAGAAGAGTCAATTAGATAAACTAAATTGCTCCACCGTTTTTGGTAAATTGACAACAGCCAGGAAAATCAACAATCTAGTTGCAACAAAACTATGTAAAACACAGGTATTTTGGAATTCAGAATGCTGAAACTTACACAGGCTAAAGGCTTAAGACAGACCATTGACATTAATAGCCATCTCCTATGCTTTGACCATATTGCTGGACAAAGAGAATGAATTCCATTCTGCAATCAAGACATTATCAGCAGAGAAAAAAAAAATACAACAATTTGAGAAACATAAGAGCATAATGCTCAAACCATACTATAAGCTTTCAGGTTTCAATATTTGCATGGCCATGTAAAATGATTAAGTGCATATCATGATGTATGAAGTCGCCTAAATGACCTGAACACATAAAACTAGGAGGAAAAGAAAGAGAAAACGTAATAAACAATATTTTCATTGTAATGGGAACTTAACCTTTAAGTTTATTATTCCCACTTAAGCAAGGTCCCAGATCAGTTCAGATCAAAACACATTCCATTTTCCAGATTCCTAGAAATTTTATATCATCTTACTTGCATCTTTCTATTATAGATGATAACTATTCTCTTCTATTACAATCATAAGAGAGCCTTATAACATTTTTTAAAAGCCAATGACAATAGCTACCAGAGGATTCTAAGCTAGGAAATGCACAAGCCATCCTGGCACCTTCGCACCACAAACAGCAATACACAAGGATAAGGGAGAAAAGGGAGACAATTGAAATAGTTGATATTCTAAACATAAGACTAAAGACCAAATGATGTATCACTGGACAAAAATCCCATAGACTTAATAGTATTACTACATTGAGCATAAATCTCAACAGTTTTATCCATATGGCCTTGCAGAATTATGTATCATAGAACATAAATGCAAATTTCTTGCTACTATTTCTTATATGTAAATATTACAGCTAGCAACAATTATTCAATGAATTATTGTCATACCTTCCTATCATAGCCATACCAAAGCAAATGTTGCTTTGATAGATGAACTGGTAAAAGGAGTGTTGTGTCCCTAACGAAGAGTACTGGTCCAAGCTGAAGAAGAAACAAAGAGTTGTCACTCCCTGATGAAGAACTCCCATTTGACGCCTCTACTCTCCATAGATCTCCCCTTGCAACCAAAGAACTTTCTAAATCTCGCGTTCGACTCTCATATGTCGAGGTAATATTTATCATCCCCCGCTGCTAACAAAAGATTAACCATAGGGAAATGAGTTTGTCATTAACAGTCTAATGGTATAGCTAGTCAAAACCAAAACCAAATTTCACATTCAAGTCAAAAGGAAAACAGAACTAACAAGCAGCTAATCTGCTACTATCCCATCACTTCTATTCACATGAAGGGGGAAATATCCATAACTTATCGTACCTAACATTATAAATAAGTAATGGTATGTCCAAAGCTAAAAATAGATGCCTATTATGTGGCGCATACAACCTAGATATTATTCTACTATCAATTCTAAACCTTTTGCTTGCAAAGAAAAATTCCCAAGAACACATTAGCCTATGCATCAATTAGACAATTTACCTTCTTCAACTCTTGAGCCTTTTCACTTATAAAATTTCAGACAAAACAGGGTAATTCTTCAAGTATTTAACACAAATTAAATCCATAATTCAAGCCCCTAACTATCCTCAAAGATTCCCATTTTAATTGTTTGTTTACCTGAGGTCTCCCAAGTAATCCAGCAGACTTCAAATTAAACCCTGAAAACTCCTCATCCTCCAGTCTCTCGGAGCCATTCTCGTTTTCCACAAACCCGAAGTCCTTAGATCGATCTGAAAATCCCACCCAACCCTCCACATCATTGCCACCCACCTCAGCCCTCTGCCGTTTTAAAATCATATCGCCTCTAACCGGCAAAACTGCACTCTCCTCGGCACGAAAGGGGATGGGCAAACTCCTGAAGAACTGCTGCACTAATCCATTCAAGCCGGCACTGAAATCAGCCCCAACTCGGCCGATCGTGTTCCCAATGTCACCGATGTCGAAAATTGTTGACTTGTCAATGGGAAGGCCAAAATCCTTTTTGACAAAGGATTGGGAGGCGAACTCGAGGTCGAACAACATTGATTTTGGAGGGTTTGGCCATGTGAACGAAGGTGGGTTCATGTGGGAATGGATTAAGCCAGTAAAACCTTGAGCTAGCCGATCGGCAAGGTCTTGGCCATGGCGCTGGACCTCTTCCCAGGCTTCAAATGACCTTTCTACTGACATGAAGTAGCCAATCTAAATACGAAAAACTAAATTGGTTCTGTTGAGGACCTAACCAATGGATGAGAAATTAACCCAAAAGCTTAAACCGTTCAAAGTCAATAAATATTGAAACTTTCAAGTTTGAAGCTTAAAGAAATTTAGTTTCCTAACTATTTTAATGGACAATTCAAGGATTCATACGAAAATTAAACATTCATATAAACCCAGCTGATTAAAAATAGATTATTTTAAACAAATCCAGCTTCTGTAAAGCTGAAATTTCAAGGTAAAAGCTTTAAAAAATAGAAAGGAGAGGGCAGTTAATCAACTATTCAGACTTGAATCACCAATTTTTCCAAAAGAAAACTTTAAAATTTGTATCTTTTGAGCTCCAAATAAGGAGAAAATAAAGTGCAATTACTAAATTAGGGTTCTAAATTAGATGTGTTTTGAAAGAGGAAAAAAAGGGTTTTTTACCGAAATTTGAAACAGGAGATAGTACCTAGAGAATTCAGCAAAAGCAAAATGAGGGAGTACAAAGACGAGCAAGAGAAGAACAGAAAAAGGGAAGTAACCTGAAAAAAATCTGAAACAAATTTAAGGCTTTCAGAAGAAGGTAAAGATTTGGTTTTGTATTTTTGCTTAATGTGAAAGTTTTTTTTTTCAATCTTAATTTGAAGTTGAGAGAAGGAACAGATGTCTGAAAATGAGGGCGTAGATTATATTTTTGGTTTGGCCTTTGGTTTGCTTCCACGTGGATGGATACGTGTGGCTATTGCCTATCGGGATAGGGTTTTGTTTTCCGGGAAAATGATAAATTTCCATGGGGCCTACTTATGATGACACGGTTCGTGTATTCTATCCAAAAGATAAATCCATCAAATTATTATTATTTTTATTTAATCTGTTGGAATTTTGAGAGTATTTTGATAAAAAAATTGGATTGATAATTTGGGAAATAAGATAAGTTAGAAAATATTTTAAAATTTAAAGTAAAAATTACAGTATAGAGAGAAATTGTTATCTATAGTAATGTTACGGATGACGATTTAAGTAAAGACATATAAGTAAAGATTTTTTAAGGTCAATTTAGTATTGTTTTTGAAAAATACGGTTAAAAAGTGTTTTTAAAAAGTTTTATTTATAAAAGTGTTTTTGGATTTTTATTTAAGTGTTTAGTATTACTCTCAAAAAATGATTTTAATAAGATAAATAACCATTTTAGATATGATATTATAAGTTAAATATATAAATGATACCTATATTTTAATGTTATAATATATAAAATATAGCAATTTAAATTATCATAAAAGTATAAAAAATACTTTTATTAATATATATATATATATTTAATAATTGTATGTATTTTATGAAAATATAATAAATTTTAAAAATTAATTAATATACATAATTTCTAAATTAAAAATATTTTATTAATTATATATTTATAAAAATTATAAATTTATAAATTATAAATAAAATAATAGTAAATGAAGGTTAAATTTATAATTTGATTATCAAAAATATATTTTTAATCGTAAAATGTAAAAATTTTAGCTTTTGCATTTGGGTTGAAAAATACTTTTCAAATGTAATTTTTTTCCTCAAAAGCTACCTGTTTAATATTGCTTTTAATTTCGAACCATCTTTTAGAACAAAAAACTAGTTTGAAAAGCAATGCTAAACACATCCTTAATTTTATCTTGAAGGTGACGTCTTCATCCAAGTTGTTATTTACCGATGATAATTTTTCTCTATATTATACTTTTTGTCTAGATTTCAAAATATATTTTTAGGTGTGTAAGTGGGGCGCAAATCATCTACCTCTTTCTCATACCTCCATTCGTGTCTCCATTTCAAGTTAGAAGGTTTAGGGTTTAGGGTTCTAGGTTAGAGGTTTTGGTTAGGATTTAGGGAATTAGGGATATGGTGTATTTTTTAGGGTGTAAGGTTTAGGGTTTATGATATAGAAAATAAGGGTTAGGATTTAGAATTCAATTTTTTAAAAATTTTTAACAAGAGGTATGGATGGAGGCATGATAAAGGGGTAGAGGATTTTTACTTGTGTAAATGGAGTAAAAATCATCTATCACTTTATCATGCATTTTTTATGTCTCCTTTGAAAAAATTTTAAAAATTAAATTTTAAACGCTAACTCTTATTTTATATATTCTAAACCTTAAATTCTATGCCTAAAAAATATATCTTGCCTCTAATTCCTTAAACTTTAACTAAAATCCTGAATCTTAAACCTTAAACTCTCTAATTTAAAATGGAAACAAAAATAAAGACATGAAAGAAAGATATACATTTACACCGTACAAGTGAGACTCTATTTTACGTCTGAAACTGAAATAGGAAAAATAAAGTATTGAGTAGAATCAATATTGTTTTCTCGAATAATATAACACAAACTTATATCTCAACATAAAATCCAACTTCAGTTTATAATTTAGATAAGGAAATTATTACATTTAAGTTATCAAAACTCTAAAAGTACGAGAAATTATTTTATGGACCGGTTTTACCACGTTATCTATGGTTTTTAAGAACAAAAAATAAATCCACGTCATCATTTTTTACACATCATCTACACACTCATAATTTTAATTTCCAAATCATCTCTCTAAATAAAAATATTAAAATTTTTAAAAATGATGACGTGGATTTGTTTTTTAATTAGTGTTTAGTGTTTAGGGTTAGGGTTAGGATTTAGAGTAAAAAATAAATCCACGTCATCATTTTTTTAATTTTAATATATTTTATTTAGAGATGATTTGAAAATTAAAATTATGAGTGTGCAGATGATGTGTAAAAAATGATGATGTTGATTTATTTTTTATTTTTAAAGATCATAGATGACGTGGTGGAACCGGTCCATAGAATAATTTCTCCTGGAGTACGTAAACAGTCACAACTTATTAAAGGAAACATGATAGCAAAATAAAACCAGACCAACAAACACACTCTTAAAGCATCCGTCTTTACAAATCCCATCTTCCTCAATGATATCTCTTCAATCTCCTTATAACTCTGTTGCCTGCACGTTGAATCATTCCAACAAGCCGTTTTGGTTTTCTAATTGTCATCATGATGTATCCTGCTGAAAATCCAAACACCATTCCGCAGCCATAACCCATCATCACGAATTTCCAATCCAATCTGAAAACAGGATCATCATCACGTTCATGAAATCCTGGTGCTGGTGGTTCACTGTGGCTACAACTTTTTGAAACTGGAAACCCACACAATCCTGGATTGCTGACGTAGGAATCGTTGGGAAAGGTGTTGAATTGATTTCCCTAGAGAATGAGCCCGACAAGATGATTTTCCGAAAGGTTCAACACTTCAAGAAAAGTCAAATCAACCAACTGAGAAGGAATTTCCCCAACAAGCTTGTTGCAAGAGAGGTCTAGCGACTCAAGAGCTGCTACATTCCCTAAGGAGGAAGGAATATGACCAGTTAAGTGGTTATGGGAAAAGTTAAGCACTTGGAGAGAAACAAGTTTCCCCACCGTTTCTGGAATTATCCCTTCGAACCTGTTGCTTGACATATCAAGTGTTGTAAAAATAGTTAGAATTCTCTGAAGCTCCATGTCCACACCTTTCATTGTGACAATCATGGAATCTCGGTAATATTCACCTCCCATATATCCCATTTGAACATCAGCCAAACTCATCATACCTTTAAGACTTGTAAAGTAAGTTGTTGGCAGAAAACCAGAGAAGTCATTATGGGAGAGGTCCAAGATTCTCAGGGTGGAGAAGTGCAATCCATTTTCCAAATGGATTATTTGACCATGGAAATGGTTGGCTCGCAACACAAGAACTTGTAGCTGAGGAAGAGTTCTCAACCAGTGGGGAAATGTGTCATTCATCTTGTTGTTTCCCAGATTCAACACTTCCAAATGATGACAATAGGCAAAAGACTTGGGTAGTGGCCCATCAAATTCATTGTTGTTGAGGTTGAGTGTTTGTAACCTGTCGTTTCCCTCAGCACAGAAATCAGGGATGTTTCCATGTAAATGATTCTTCTGTAAATCTAGGACAGAAATATTGCTCAAGCCCAGACATCTTGGAATTTCTCCCCTCAAGTTGTTACGGGACAAATCTAGAACCACATCCATCTTCGAGGAGTTCAATTTGCATATGGAAGTTGGAATTTCTCCTGTCAATCTGTTCTTTGAGATTAAGAGAACAGATGCGGAAGGAGGTGGTGGTAGAAGTGGCCCTTCTAGCTGGTTGGAGCCAAGCTTTAGAACTTTTATATTCTTCCATGAAGAATATTCTACAACAGTCAACAAGTTGTCAGAAAGATTAACATACCGCAGGTTGGTTCCCCGGTTTGTCTCCTGTTTGATAATTGGACCTTGAATGATGTTGTTTGAAAGGTCTAAACTGATCAAACCTTCTTGAGTTGTCAAGAAATTTGAGAATTCAGTTATATTATAAGAAGACAATAATAAGGATTGAAGATTGGGCAAGACAAGACTAAGATTGTTACTGTTGCTCAGGGATAGTGGACTGTTGTGTGAAAGAATCAATGCTTTTAAGCTTCAAAAACATATCAGCCTCGATGACACGGATTCTATTGTAAGAAATGTATAGATTGATTAAACCTGGGAGATTTCTTACAAAATTTGGAAATTCACTTATATTGCAAGAAGAGAGACCTAAATGCATAAGATTAGGCAAAGAGTAATTGGCATTGCTTGCACTGGTGAATGATAGCAAAGCATTATCCGAGAGATAGAGTTGCTCAAGTTTGCTGAACCTTGATAGTTTGTCCAGTTCAAAACTCCCACTCAAATCATTGGAAGAAAGATCAAGAAGGGTAAGGTTAGGAAGTTGGGAAACAGGATCGGGGATTGGACCGTTAAGCTTGTTGATATTGAGCGTCAACCTAACCAAAGATGGAAGAGAAAACAACCATGAGGGTACCCTGCCACTAAGAACGTTGTGATCAAGGAATAGATCAACAAGTCGTGAAAGGCCACTAACTTGAGAAGGAAGAGAACCAACCAAGCTGTTATATGAAAAATCTAGAAATTCAACTTGTGTGAGGTTGAAAACTGAGAATGGAATAACCCCACTGAGGTTATTATTTGAAATACCTAAAGATTTGAGTTGTGTGAGGTTGCGAAGAGATGCTGGAATTGACCCTTTTAAATTGGTATACGAAAGATCCAATACCTCCAATGATCTAAGATTGCCAAACTGGGATGCTACTGGGGAGCTGGTGAAATCATTGTAGGTAAGGTTGAGCTGACGAAGATGGTGAAGGAGGAAGAGGCTGCTGTTAGATGATAAAGGGCCGACGAGGCAGCTACAACTAAGATCAAGGCCGATCACATTCCCTGTTTCAGTATCACACGTAACACCATCCCACAAACAACAATTTGTCGCTTTCTTCCACCACATTGTCTTAGCCTTAGATGCATGGCACTCCCAACTGTCGGAGCAATCAATGGTGAAGGAGTTGTTGAATTGGATTAAGGCCAGGCTCTGATCATGAGGGCATAACGACTGTGTTATAGCTGAAGATCTATGAGGAAAAAGGAGAGAAAATAAGACAAAATACGATGACATGAACCACACTTTCATGTTTCTCTCAGAGATGATAATGAAGACAGCAAAATGTGAAGGTTGAGATAATATAGGAATATAATGGAAATCATATAAGATTTCCCGCAAACAGTGGCAATCATAGTGGTAAAAAACCAATTTACTTTTTCCATGGTGAATCAGTGATCCAACAGCATGCGTAAATGAGGGGGTTGTCACGTATTCAACAATTTCAAGCTCATCAAGTTATCTACAAAACGAGAGCAGTACACTGCAAGTCAACACTAATTGCCACTTTTTCCTATTACCTTTGGAACTTGTAATTGATGATGTTTTCCGCAAAGAACGGAGCCATGGGGTAGCGGTCGAGAGAGACCTTTAAAAGTAATGAAAACCGGAGACTTTTTCTTTCTCTTTCTCTTTTCATCAATTTCCAGTAATTATCATTGTACAAAAGTCTCAAATCCAAGTCAAAGTGGTGAGAGTCGGTTATTGTAAGAACTGTTGCCAAAATCTTATTCCCCGGTCTATTTGTTATCATCACATGAGCTTAGTAAGTAGTAAAATCTCATGGTTTAAGTAGTTTTATTAACAGGATTCCTGACTTGTGTCTAATGTATACATACGATCTGTTTATATATATATCTCATTTAGAGAATATAATGAATAGATCGGTAGTGGAATGTATTAGTTCACCAGCTGAAGCTGAAATTGGAGCAAAATAGTGTTAGAATGTACAGCATTTAGTTTTGTAAAGTAGCAATCTTGGATAACATAACACAAACTTATATCCCAACATAAAATTCATCTTCTTTTCTAATTTAGATATGGAAATTATTTCATAGAATTCATCAAAACTCGAAAGTACATACACATTGAAAACTTTTTAGAGGAAACATGAGAACAAAATACAACTAAGAAACAAACTCTTAAAACCATAATCAAGAGAACAGATGAGGGATTCCACATAAAAGGTGTTCAATCAGCCATTGAAGAGCAAATATGTTCACAGAATCCATCTTCCTCAACGATACTTCTTGAATCTATTAAGTATTTTGTTGCCTGCTCCTTGAATCATCCCGGCAAGCCATTTTGGTTTCCTAATTGTCATCATAATATATCCAGTAGAAATTCCAAACACCAGCCCACAACTGTAACTCATCATCACGAATTTCCAATCCAATCTGAATGCAGAATCATGCTCTTGTTCATCAAAAGTTGCTGCAGGTGGTTCACTGTGGTCACAACCTATCGAAACCGGAAACCCACACAGTCCTGTATTGCCAATGTAGGAATCGTTTGGAAAGGCACTGAACTGATTTCCCTGAGGAATGATCCCCACAAGATGATTCTCTGACAGGTTTAACACCTCAAGAAAATTCAAAGCAGCCAATTGAGAAGGGATTTACCCCAACAAGCTTGTTGCAAGAGAGATCTAGCGACTCAAGTGCTGACACCTTCCCCAATGAGAAAGGAATATGACCAGTTAAGTGGTTATGGGAAAAGTTGAGCACTTGGAGAGAAACAAGGTTTCCAATTGTTACTGGATTGTCCCTTCAAACCTGTTGCTTGACATATCAAGTGTTGTAAAAATAGTTAGAATTCTCCCAAGCTCAATGTCCAAAGCTTTCATTGTGACAATCACGGAATCTCGGTAATATTCACCTCCCATGTATCCCATTTGAACATCGTCCGCATTCATCATTCCGTGGAAACTTTTAAAGTAACCAGAGAAGTCATTATGGGAGAGGTCCAAGTTCCGTAGGGTCGAGAAGTACGATCCATTTTCTAAATAGAATAATTGACCATGGAAATGATTGGAGCGCAAGACAAGAACTTGTAGTTGAGGAAGAGTTCCCAACCAATAGGGAAATGTGTCATTTATCTTGTTGTTTCCCAGATTCAACACTTCCAAATCGTAGCAATTGGCTAAGGACTTAGGTAGTTGGCCATCAAAATCATTGTTATTGAGGTTTAGTGTTTGTAACCTGTAGTTTCCCTCAACACAAAAATTAGGGATGTTTCCATGTAAATGATTCTTCTGCAAATCTAGAACAGAACTGTATTTCAAGCCTAAACATTTTGGAATTGTTCCACTCAAGTTATTATGGGACAAGTCGAGAACTACATCCATCTCCGAATAGTACAAATTGCATATGGAAGAAGGAATTTCTCCAGTCAATCTGTTCTTTGAAATTAGGAAAACGGATGCGGAAGTAGGTGGTAGTAAAATTGGTCCTTCTTGTAGCTTGGAGCCAAGATTTAGAACTTGTAGATTCTTCCATGAAGAATATTCTACAACTGTCAACAAGTTGCCAGAAAGATCAAGATAAGTTAGATTTCTTCCCCAATTTCTTTCTTGTTTTGTAATCTGGCCTTGAATGCTGTTGTTTGAAAGGTCTAAACGAGTCAAACCCTCTTGAGTTGTCAAGAAATTTGAGAATTCAGTTATATTACAAGAAGACAACGAGAAGGAAGAAAGATTGGGCAAGACGAGGCTAACCTTGCTATTGTTGCCCACAAACAGTGGACTGTTGTGTGAAAGATCTAATGAATGAAGGCTCTGAAGCTTTAAAAACATTTCAGCCTCGATGACCCGATTGTAAGAAAGGTCTAGGGAGGCCAAACCTTGCAGATTTCTTACAAAATTTGGGAAGTCACTTGTGTTACAAGAAGAGAGATCTAACTCCACAAGATTAGGAAAAGAGAAATTGGCATTGCTTGTACTGGTCAATGATAACAAAGCGTTATTTGAGAAATAGAGTTCCACAAGCTTACTGAGCTTTGATAGTTTGTCCAATTCAAAACTGCCACTCAAGTTATTGAAGGAAAGATCAAGAAGAGTAAGGTTGACAAGTTGGGAAAAGGAAACAGGAATCGGACCCTGTATCTCATTATTCGATAAATCAACAACCTTCAAGGGTGCAACATTGTCAAGTTGCTCCATTGGACCAGTGAGCTTGTTATTGTAGAGCCTCAACTCGACTAAAGATGAAAGAGAAAACAACCGGGACGGTACCCTGCCATTGAGAAAGTTTTCATCAAGGCGTAGTTCGGCAAGTCGCGAAATCCCACTAACTTGTTTCCCGATAAATCTAGAACTTGAACTAGTGGGAGGTTGAAGACTGAAACTGGCAAAAGACCACTAAGCTTATTACCACTGAAAGACAAATGAATAAGTTCGGTGAGGTTTCCAAAAGAATCTGAAACTTGTCCCTCCAAATTATTTAGGGAAAGATCTAAATATGTGAGGTGTTTGAAGTCGGAAAATGAAAATAAAATGGGACCCGTAAGTAAGTTACTCTGCCGGTTTAAATATTTGAGGTGTGAGGTTGGCAAGACTTACTGGAATTGGCCCTCTTAAATTGCTAGAAGAAAGATCCAATATCTCCAGAGATGTAAGACTATTAATAGAATCAGGGAACTTTCCTTGAATCCATTATTATCAAGAATAAGAGTCCTTATGTGAGATGACATGTTAAGGAAGGAAGTAGATTCAACTGAAGACATATTGACAAACGAGAGAAGGTGTCTTAGTTGTGTCAAGTTTCCCACCATATTTTCAAACACATGCTTCTCAAACATCAAATTACCACCATAATTGTCGGACGATAGATCAAGTGATAAGAGTTTAGAGAGATGAGAGATTTCAGGTGGGATTTTACCCGTAAAGAATGAGCCAGAGATATTGAGATGGGTCAAACCAGTTAACTGACCAAACTGGGTTGCTAGTGGGGACATGTAGAAATCATTCCCAGCAAGGTTAAGCTCCTGCAGATGACAGGGATGAAAGAGAGAGCTGTTGGAGGGGAAAGGTCCGGCAAGGCAGCTGCAACTCAGATGGAGGCCGATCACATTCCCTGTTTTGGCATCACACTTAACCCCATCCCACAAACAACAATCCGTTCCTTTCTTCCACGATACTGTCTCAACTGTACCGCACCATGGGTAAAAGTAGGAGCACTGAACGGAAAAGGAGTTGCTGAATTGGATCAACGTCTGAATAAACACACAAAAAAGAGATTAAAACGGAAATCAAAACAAAGAAAAGAATTACAGTTCAGAGTAAAGAACACACGGTTTTGCCCCTGCTCCATGGAAGACTGGATCAACGTCTTTACTGTAAAAAGCCATAATCTATCATCACCTGATAAGAAATTTACAAATCTGCAAAGCAGACATACAGTCAGATCTGAAATGTTGCTAAAAGAATAACTCAAAGCCATAATTTGAAGAAAAAGAAAGAAAAAAAAACAAACAAAACTGTAACTGATCAAACAGAAAACTGAAATAGAAGGTTTAGAAATACTAAAACAAGAATAAAACAAGAGAATGTTGAGATTAGAGTTTAAAACTAAAGATTTAGTTAATATATATATATATATATATATATATATATAATTGGTTTGCCTTGTCCGGTTGGAGAAGTTTGAAGCTAGATGTTGAGGAGAAAGAAAGGGTTGGCTTTATCGTCCAGCTAACCCTGGACCCACCATCTTCAAAAGTGGAAGCTTTTCTGATCTATTGAAACTTGACAACGAAAGGAAAGAAAATATAAAAGAAACGGTAGGAGAGCTGGAGAGGGCGGGGAGTGACCGGTTGTTGGTTCCCACGACTCCCGCCTGCTCTTGGATTTCAAGACTGCAAGAATAATGGTAAAAAAAATTAACCTTTTTACTTCTTTTAATTACGCAGATTTATTGATACAAACATGGTAAAAAAATCTAGAGTAAACTACGTATCTTATTTTATTTATTATGCGTTAAAAAATCTCTCTATATCTACTTTAGTGGGTACTCAAATAGAAACATGAAGTAATGTTACGTATTATTTTATCAAAAAATTTAATTTAGTGACCAAGATAAAAATATAAGAATAATTAGTGTACCAAATAGTTATTTTACCCCAAAATTTGAAACCTTCGCCCTTTTTACTTTTTCAATCACGCTCCTGGAGCCTAGTCCTACGAGAGATTATTAAGTAAACTATGTTCACCACGTCATCTATGGTCTAAGTAATCAGAATTGTTAATCTTTAAATAATCACCTAATAATTACCACCCATTAAATTCATGTAAGAAAGAGATGATGATTCATTTGAAAAAAAATTAAGATCAACGATTATGATATTAATTGAGACCATAGATGACGTGGTGATCAGGGTTTATCTAATAATTTTTCCTAATTCTATAAACTAATAACTATCACCCATGTTCATGGGTTGGGTAATTTATATTTCTTTCATCATAAATGATCTTTTATTATTTTCATTAAAATGGTTTTCCAAAATATTTGGTTGTCTAAAATTTAGAGGAAGTAAATAAGTAAAAGAAAAGGATATTAATACTATTATTTTTATTTGGGAAATAAAGTTGTGAATTGTGATTTGACATAAATTTTACTTTGAAGTAGTATTTATTTATATTTTTTAAATTTTTTATTGTATATTTTTTATAGATAAAATTGAATAAATTTTTGATTTTTTAGTATGAATATTTTCCTTTTACCATTAAAATTATTTTTTTTAAATGGGTGATTGTGTTAATTTGGCAATTTGTATCTTAACAATCTTAACACACAATTAAGTTACTGATTAATTAAAATGATGTTATTAAATGTAACCTGTCATAATTTGATTGATTGTTGAAACGAAGGTTATGTATTTAAGGAGAAATTATTACATTAGCCTGTTCTACCGCTTAGAATATAGTCCAACCAATTAGATTAATACACATCATTTATTTTTTTTCATATCATATTTACACATAAGTATCTTTCAAATCATCTACTTTAATGTTTTTGATTTAAAAAATAAAAAAATATTACAAAAGTTTTTTTATGTTGTATTCCTATTGTAGAACTAATGTTTTGATATAATAATTGAAAAATAGTTTTGGACTAATTTGAAAAGATTTCAAAAATGATTCTTATGTCCAAACTACTTGAAAATATATTTTCGAGAGTTTATAAATATGTTTTGAATGATTTAAAGAAATCAAAGAACTGTTTTTTACCCAGGTGTTTCGATACACCCTCAAGGTGTTTCGATACCTGTTTTTCATTGACTTATTTTTAAGGGTAAAACTACAGTGGTATCGATACAGGTATCGATACCTTTTCACCACTGTGAGCACCTGTTTCGAACCATGGTTCGAAACACCCCCAACGGTCAAAACGATTTTATAAAAAATCCCAACGGCTAGGAGCGGTATCGATACTGGTATCAATACCTGTTCATAAATACAGGTCAACGGCTATTTCCCAAAGCAGTTGTTTCGAAACAGCCTTCACGTGTTTCGATACCGCCTGCACCAGAAAAGAAAATAAGCCTTGTAATCAGCTCCAAACGGCTCCAAACCAATCCCAACGGTTACCAACGGCTAGAAACTCATTTGGGATGATAAAAGGAAGTCTCAAGCATCAAGAAAGGACCAATGCTTCATTGTAAAAAACAATATGATCAAAGATTTGTCTTAGTGCTTAAATTCCTATTATTTGGGTAGACAAACACTTGTGAGCTTAATTGTCATATATACTCAAGTGTAATTAGGAATTGTGTGAGTGCTTAGATTGTAAACATTAGCCTTATTAGAAGGATTAAACAAGTTTGTTAAGTTTTCTCTTTGTTGAGTGAATTCCCAAAGTTCGGGTTGTGAACTTTGGATGCTAGATTTGGGTTTGAGTCTAGGATTGTAAGGTTATCCCTTTGGCTTCAAAAGGTTGAATTCCTAGTGAATTGTGGAAATCCTTAGTGGGGAGCTAAGGTAGTGGATGTAGGTGCTTGTTTCGAAGGCCGAACCACTCTAAAATCATTGTGTTATTTTTTGCTTCCACAACAAATCACCCAAAGTGTTCTTTCTCCATCAAATTGGCAAGCTAATCGGTTGTGTATCGAGCCACTCCAAGCCTAACACCTATTTATTCTTAATTTTTTTTTTTGAATTATTTTTTTAAATCTTAACCCTAACTCTTAACCTTAAACCCTAAAATTAAAAACTAAACCCTAACCCCTAACCCTGAACCATAAACCCTAACCCTAATTAGAGTAACAACAGTATCCAATTACATACTTTTTTTAATTGGAGTAAATTACACAAATAGTCATCATACTATGGAATTGATATTGAAATGGGCATCATTCTTTAAAAAAGTCAAATCTACCGGTCTACTATTAAAATGATATCAATATAGTTACAATTAAAAATAAAATGAAATAATTACACATTTATTTTCTGTTATTCATACATTTTTTTATTTAATCCTAATTTTATAGGAGATATATAGGAGATGATCATTCTTACTACCATGATTCCGTGGTTGTCACAATGAAAGATGTGGGCTTAGAGTTTGAGAGAATTCTAACAATTTTTACAACACTTGATATGTCCAGCAACAAATTCCAAGGGACAATTCCAGAAACAGTTGGAAACTTTATTTCTTTTCAAGTGCTCAACTTTTCCCATAACCACTTAACTGGTCATATTCCTTCATCTTTCGGCAATCTGGCAGCACTTGAGTCGTTAAATTTCTCTTGCAACAAGCTTGTTGGGGGAATTTCTCCACAGTTGACTGGATTGAATTTTCTTGAGGTGCTGAACCTGTTAGAGAACCAACTAGTTGGCCTCATACCTCAGGGGAAACAATTCAACACCTTTCTCAATAATTCCTACGTTGGTAATCCAGGATTGTGTGGGTTTCCAGTTTCACATAGTTGTGGCCACAATGAATCACCCCCAGCTGAGCAAGAACATGATTCTACATTCATATTGGATTGGAAATTTGTACAGATGGGTTATGAATGTGGAACGGTGTTTGGCTTTTCTGCAGGATATATCGTGATGACAATTCGGAAACCGAAATGTCTTGTTAGGATGGTTCAACGAGCAGGTAACAAAGTTCTTAACAGATTCAAGAAATATCGTGTCACGAGACTATTCTGGTTTTTGACCGTTGGTTTATTTCTTTTATTTTGTTTTTATTTGAATGGTTGTTATGTTTGTTGGTATAGCTGGCAGGTCCTTTAATGAAACGTTGCACAGAAAGGGGGGAGTCTGTTCCTAATAAAACGAAGTCGTTTGGGGGAGGGTTGATAGGTTTAAATGGCCAATTGATCATTGTTTTGAGTACCGAATGAATGAATCCTTTTTTTGAGCCTATTTCTGCTCTTCTTCTCTAATCTGTCTTCTTCTTTCATTTCTTCCCCTTTTCCTTCTGTTTTGATTTCACCAGTTACAGAGGTATCAGAGCTTTTTACGGTCCTCGGCAATGGTGGAAACTCGTAGTCAGACGGAGATTGCAGCGGCGGAAGCATCTCACCTTCCACCAGCACCTCATACTCTAGAGGTAGTACTTGGATGAAGATTAGAAACACAGGGGATTCAGTCCCAAGTTCAACGGTTGGAGAATGACATTCATAATCGATTTCAGGACATACAATCGACAATGTTGGCTAATCTTCACAAGTTTATGAAAATTGGACTCGGAAAGAAGATTGATGCATCAACAATTCTGGGACAGCATTCGGGAGTTTTGGGAACTCCTTCACCACCATAGGTTGCAGGTAATCCTAATCAACATCCTGTTACTCCAGTTGTCACCGATCAAGTTGTTGTTATTTCTGATCATTCCAATCATGAAGTTCATGTAGTGGGTTCTAACACTCAGATGAATCTAGCCTACAAATTATTATGCCCTCATTTTGATGGAAGTGATTATAGGGAATGGGTGTGTAAACTCGAGCAATTTTTTGAGGTTGAAGGAATTCCTGATTTTGCTAAAATTAGAGTGATTATGTTGCATTTAGATGGGTGTGTCCTGCAGTGGCACCAGTTCCTGATTAAATCTCGAGGGAATCTGTTGGATCTTGGGTGGTTGGAGTATTTAGCACTGATGCGAGAGAGGTTTGCTCCAGGAGGTTTGGATGACCCATTTTCTGATCTGGTAGAGATTAAACAAACGGATTCTGTGGAAAATTTCTACGAGGACTTCATCCATTTGGTGAATCAAGTGCAACTGCCTGAATATTATATCCACAGTATGTTCAAAAATCATTTAAGGGTGGAAATAAGCCAGATTGTGAATCTGTTCCAACCAAGGAGTCTGATGGAAGCGTTTAAGTTGGCCAAACAGGTAGAGATTATGAGTACATCTCGGAATAAAAAACCTTTCCCAGTCATGCAAAAAGTTTCCCCAGTAATGCACACGAGTTTGGGAACTCCTGTGAGAATTGCAGGGAGTGTCCCAAGGAACCAAAATATGATGGGAACTGGCACTCCTAGAATTTTTTCTCCCAGGAATAGTACTGTGGGGAGTTCGAGGAATGTTCCTAGCAATCCAAAGTTGGTTGGAAAAACCTTATCTACAGCTAAAATTGAGGATAGAAGGAAGAAAGGTTTATGTTTCTGGTGTGCAGCAAAGTACACACCAGGTCACAAGTGTGCACGAACTCAGATGTACCAGATTACAGTTGAAGGGTTGGAAGAGGAGAATGAGACTGAAGTGTTCCTTGATTGTGAGGAAGGATTAGGAGTTGAGTCTTCTGAAGGGATAAGGACTGAGGAACCCTTGTTATCTTTGCAGACTATGTGGGGATCAACAACATGGAAAACTATGAGGATTATAGTGGAACTAGAACAACTCAAATGCATAACTCTCTTAGATTCAGGAAGTACTCATAACTTCTTGAGTCAGTCCTTGGTGAGGAGATTGAATCTGAAGATTTACCACCAGAGCCAAGTAAGAGTAACCATTGCTGATGGGAGTTGGATGAATACAGTAGGTGAGTGTAAGAAGATACAATGAAAAAGCCAGAGAGTTACATTCACCATAGATTTCCTTGTAGTACCAATGAAGAAATGTGAAATGGTCTTGGGAATTCAATGGTTGTCCCAGCTGGGCAATATTCAGTGGGATTTTTCAGCTTTAAAAATGCAATTCCAGAAAGATGGAGCTGTGGTAGAGTCGCAAGGATGTAAGGTTTAACCTTTAGAGGTGGTAGGAGATAAAACTTGTGACAAATTACTAAGGGGGAACAAGGGACCTTACACGGCAGGAATTTGGTTAATTAATGCACATCTTGAATTAAAGATAGAAGAAAAGGTTCATCCAGAAGTGAGGAAGTTGCTGGAAACCTTTTGGAAGGTCTTTGAGGAACCAGTGGGGCTACCCCCTGAGAGAGGGCATGACCATCATATTGAACTAAAGGATAAGGAGGTTGTTGTGAAAATGAAATCTTATAGGCATCCTTCTCATCAAAAAGATGAGATTGAAAAGATGGTGGGAGAGATGGTGAGATCAGGTATTATCAGAAATAGTTGTAGTGCATTTTCCTCACCCATTTTTATGGTGAAGAAGAAGGATGGGTCTTGGAGAATGTGTGTGGACTATAGGAAGCTTAACCAGATCACAGTTAAAGATAGTTTTCCTATGCCCATAATAGAAGAACTGATTGATGAGTTGGGAGCTGCTGTGTATTTTTCAAAACTGGATCTCAGGTCTGGGTATCATCAGATAAGAATTTGAGAAGCTGACATACCCAAGACAATTTACAGAACACATGAGGGACACTATGAATTCCTGTTCATGCCATTTGGGCTGACCAATGCCCTTGCCACATTTCAAGGATTGATGAACAAGGTATTTAAACCTTTTTTGAAGAAATTTGTACTTGTTTTCTTTTATGACATCCTCATATATTCTACTGATTGGAATACACATATGTATCATTTAAGATTGGTGTTAGAGACTTTAGAGAAGAATCAGTTATATGCAAAAAGATCTAAATACAATTTTGCAGCAGAATCCATAGATTACCTTGGATATGTCATCACCAAGGGATCAATTTCTATGGATGCAGGGAAGATTGACAGTATTATGTCTTGGCCTAGTCCAGTAAGTGTTAAGGAATTAAGAGGTTTCTTGGGGCTTTCAGACTACTACAGAAGATTTGTGAAAGGGTATGGTTGTGTGGTCATACCATTAACTGATCTTTTGAAGAAAGGAGCATGGAAATGGGGAGCAGATGAGGAAGATGCTTTCTTAAGGTTAAAGTCTGCTGTCTGTTCTGCACCTACTTTAGCTTTGCTTGATTTTGCATTAAAGTTTGTTGTAGAAACAGATGCATCTGAAATGGGAGTGAGAGCTGTTCTAACTCAAAAGGGGAGGCCTTTGGCCTTTTTCAGCAAGAGCTTGGGAGTTAAGCACAGGGGACTGTCAGTCTATGAAAAAGAAATGCTGACAGTACTAATGGTTGTTAAGAAATGGTATGCTTACTTAATGGGAAAACATTTCATCATTAAGGCTGACCACCACAGCCTCAAATTTTTAGGGAAAAATCAGGCCATCACTCCTTTCCAACAAAAGTAGGTTGTTAAGATGATAGGCTTTGATTATGAGATACAATATAGGAAGGGGATTAATAACACTGTTATTGATGTGCTGTCCAGGAGACCAGTAAAAGGAAGCTGTCTAATGATTGAGGTAAGCCATATTGACTCAGATATGCTGGAAAGAGTCAAGGATACTGTTAAGAAGGATGAAAAATTAATGAAACTGATTAGGGACTTGGAGAAGGACTCAACTAAACATCCTAAGTATAAGTGGGATGAAACTTGTTTAAAGAGAAAAGGGAAGGTAGTGGTAGTAAATGATGCAGTTTTGAGGTTGGAATTGGTGGAATTCTTCCATGGAAGTCCTATGGGAGGGCACTTTGGAGCTCAAGCCACTATCCACAAAATTGCTTCTGTTTTTTATTGGAAGGGTTTGAAAAGGGAAGTAAAGAATTTTGTTAGAGAATGTCTGACATGCCAAAGGAGTAAAGGTGATTTAATCCACCCTAGAGGGTTGTTGCAGCCCTTACCTATGCCTGAGTCTATTTGGTCTTCTGTGAGCATGAATTTTGTAGAAGGATTACCAAAGTCTCATGGCAAGGATTGTATTTTAGTAGTTGTTGACAGACTAACTAAATACAGTCACTTCCTGGCATTGAGCCATCCATTTACAGCCAAAGAAGTTGCTCAATTATTTTTGGAAGGAGTATTTAAGCTACATAGCTTACCTAAAGACATAATTTGTGATAGGGACAAAGTCTTCATGAGTAATTTTTGGAGGGAGATGTTTGGAAAATTGGGAGTTCAGATAAATGCTTCGACTGTCTATCACCCTCAAACTGATGGGCAAACTGAAAGGGTGAACCAGTGTCTGAAAACATACCTTAGGTGCATGATTGGTGAGAGGCCTAAGCAATGGTTGGAATGGTTACATTTAGATGAGTTCTGGTACAACACTACATTCCATTCTTCCATACAGGTGACACCATATCAAGCCTTGTATGGGCAACCTCCTCCTTTGCATATTCCCTATGTGGCTAGAGAGTCTATGGTTGCAGCTGTGGATAGAAGTTTGTTGGCTAGAGAGGCGGCCATTAAAATGCTTCAGTTTCATCTCAAGAGGGCTCAAGACAGGATGAAAACTCAGGCAGAAAAAAATAGAACTGATTGTGCATATACTGAAGGTGACTTGGTATTTCTTAAGTTGCAACCTTATAGGCAACACTCAGTGACAAGGAGAGTGGGGCAAAAGTTATCTCCCAGGTGGTTTGATCCTTTCCTCATTGTGGAGAAAATTAGGACTGTTGCCTATAAACTAAAATTGCCTGATGGTTCCAAAATTCATCCTGTTTTCCATGTTTCTCAATTAAAGAAAAGAGTTGGAAGTGGTTTGATTCAGGATGCATTACCTTTGATTGATGAAGAGGGGAGCATTAGCAAGGAGCCTGTCAAAATAATAGAAAGGAGGATAGTTAAGAAAGGAAATAGAGCTGTAACAGAAGTTTTGGTGGAATGGACAAATTCCTTCCCTGAAGATGCTACCTGGGAGAATTTGCACCATCTGCAACAACGATTTCCAAACTTCAATCCTTGAGGTCAAGGATTGTTTGAAGAAGAGAGCTCTGTCACGAGACTATTCTGGTTTTTGACCGTTGGTTTATTTTTTTTATTTTGTTTTTATTTGAATGGTTGTTATGTTTGTTGGTACAGCTGGCAGGTCCTTTAATGAAACGCTGCGCAAAAAGGGGGGAGTCTGTTCCTAATAGAACGAAGTCGTTTGGGGGAGGGTTGATAGGTTTAAATGACCAGTTGATTATTGTTTTGAGTATCGACTGAATGAATCTTTTTTCTGAGCCTATTTCTGCTCTTCTTCTCTAATTTGTCTTCTTCTTCATTTCAACCCCTTTTCTTTCTGTTTTGATTTCACCGGTTACATATCGCTGAGTATTTCCTCACCTGATTATTTTGGCTGTTAAGTGTTTGTTTTTTGTGCGTGTTTTGTTGTATTGTTTCCTTTTAAGATGTTGTTCATGATCATATTCATGTGCTCTTGAAAACAAGATTGGGACAATGGTCCAGCAAACTGCTTAGTTATGCTGGCAGGCTGCAGTTGATTAATGCTAACATTTTTAGCATTGTTAATTACTGGTGTAGGCAGGTTATTCTACCTAAGATGTGATCAAATTAAAAGTACTTCATAGCATCATAATATAGCAATGAAAAGCAACTAATAACGTGATATTTCAATTAAAAGACAGTTAAGAGTACCGACAGGATGTAAGAGGCAAACAATTTGATATCGCATAAGTAGGTTTTCAGTTTGATGTGTTATATATGCAGAAAATCTCAGTTGAAAACTCACCTATCAAAATTAAGTATGCGACGCGATTGATACAGATTAATGAAGCTGAAACCATGAAAATCGAAAAGAAAGAAAAAAAAAGGCAGTTAAGACTTATGAGGGTTCTAAGATACATCAAAAGAACTTCATATTTGGAATATGGTTTATTGAAGCAACTCCAATATATATATATATATACTGTAAACTGTGAATTCATTCCAGATTACCCCTTTTGTATAGTAGGATGAATTATTGGTGTTTTTATTTAGTACAATCATAGATATGCATAGTTTAGTCATAGTAGCACAATTTGGTTTCCTGTTGGCTTTATTTTCGACAGGTAAGACTGCAAGTATTGGCTCATTTTGTTGCACTTTGAAGTTCTGTGCTTGTGTTAGTCCATTCTACTTTTCTCCATTAGCCGTACGTGAAAGCCCTCTGGAAACCGTAAACCCGGGGTTCGGACTGTATTTCCACCTTTGATCGGTTCCCACCTGAAAGGTTCAACAATTCAGATGATTTCAATCATGCTCGGTACAGAGACAACATGTGATTTTCTCTTACCTGTACTTGGTAACCAGGCAATGGAGAAACACAGCAATCTCCAATTTAGCAAACTCTGCTCCTATACAAAGTCTCATACCGCCACCGAATGCCATCAAATTCTTCGATGCTCCATTGATTTCCCCTTGCTGCAGTTAAACAGGTGAGTTTCAAGATAAAATATTCGGGAAAACTGGATGGAATTTCCAGTATATTGACCCACCTCCCATCTGGATGGATTAAAGGCCAAGGGATCTTGGCAATTTGCTGGATTCAAGTGCACAGCAGAGGGACTGACCATTACTGCCCAACCAGCAGGAATAGTATATCCTGCATATTATTACCAAATTAGATGTGATTGGCTTTCATATTAAAAGCAAATAACAAATGAAAAATTGAATCTCAAAGCATAGCTTTGAATTTGATTTCTCTTAATGCTTTTCTGAACATTAGTGGCACTATATTTGCAAGTCTAACTGTTTCATTGATGAACTGTAACTTGAACTTTGTCAGTATGGAAACAAACACAACTTATATGCGTTTAAAGAACATTTTTTTACCTTGAATGTGTATGTCATTGATTTATATTCTTTCCATGTAAGTCCAGGGTCTGTGTTTTCCCTGTTTCGTAGAATTGCTTCGTGCTCTTCCTGGAAGGTTGGAAATAGTTTAAGTTCATGTTTTGTTCAGAAAAAACAATTCGGATTTTTGCAGATTCGGTCATAATTTAACATACCCTTAACTTTTTCAGAACTGAAGGGTGATCAGAAAGGAATTTGACTGCCATAGTTTGAGCCAAGGAAGTTGTTTCATAACTAGCAAATAGTAGAGGAAATATCAAATCCAGAGCGATTGCTTCTGTTAAGATTGTTCCTTCTTTATCAAGTTCTTCAAGAACATAATCGAAAAAATCGACTCGGTTCCTCCCCGGCCATGCTGCCCGCCTTTCGTTTAGCAGCTTCTTTAGCGTTTTCATTACATTCTTCCTTCCCTGTAAACATTTGTGATGGAGTGTTCCAGGAATATTCAAGGGAATGGAGATTAATCCTTCTATGAAAGCATCAAAGTTGTCCCTCAGATTCTGAGAGGCAGTGCCTGGTTCGCAACTTATCAACTTTTTGGCCGTCAGATCAAATATCATCTGCAAGAAAAAAGTCATTAGTGATTAGATTAAATTCCGATGATCCCGAAACTTTAAAATTTACTTACACTAGAGGTTGCTTCTTTTAATTCAACGGTTTCTTGGCTCGACCAGCGCTGTAACCTTCGGCAAGCCATTTGCTCGACTTCGGGGAGCATCTTTTTTAGACCTTCAGGTCCGAAGAGACTAAGCACCATGTCCTTGACATATTTGAACATGAAGCCATGCAAGGAACTCAAATTTTTGCGTCCAAGAACCTCTGTGAAAGTATCAGGATACCAACTCTGAAACAATCGGCCTTCTTGAAGAAACACAAAGTGGCTGAGATCCGAGTCGGCCGATACGATCACCGGTAGCCCCACTAAGCTGGTCTTGAATATTGGCCCATACCTTTCCATCCTGTCTTTGACAAAGGGATGAACATCGGAACTAGTGCTGCTGGTGAGAAACTGCAGAGTCTCTCCAACCAGTGGAAATCCCATTGAACCTGGTGGGAGTTTGCCATTACATCTGGGATTTCTCCACCGGTAAACCGAACTTGCGATCCATACGATCAGAACCAAAGCTCCAATCCACAACATCAACATCTCTTGTACTCAAAATATCTAAATATGTGTATGGCTCTCATCAACCATGAGAAACCCTACTTAAATAGGAACCCAATGCATGCAATTGTAATTATAGGGTAATTACCCTCACACTCATTGGACTATTAGTGTGATTTTGTTTCTGTCAGATCATTTTAAAAAATTATGTTTCTGTCACTAGACTAATCAAGTTTTTCTTTTCATTTCGGTCACTGTGTCATTAACTTTCAATGTGATATTTTAATAATTATGATGATAATAAATTTAACCCTTCATATTTACATATTTTAACAATTTATTAATGATTATAAAAATGACCCTCAATATTTTATTAAAATTTTAGGTTATTTTTTAGAGGATCATTTTAAAATAATTAAATTTAGAGGATCAATAGTACAAAATAGATTATTTTAAGAGACTAAAATATAATTTACCATTGCACTAATATTAATTTTTTAAAGAAATTTTGGGTTTGGGGGGCACAACCCGCCGATCCTCACCATGTAGGCATGTACCGCCGATCCTATTATTTATGATCATCAAGAGTTCCATTTTAGATTAGGACCAATTTAATAATCTTATATTTTAGAATTAATTAATTTTTAATATTTTATTTTAATTTTAATTGTTTTATATTTTATATTAGAATAAAATTATATTACATATATATGTATTTGATAGGTTACATTCCATATCATTTAAAATTATATTCCATATATATATCATCGTTAAATTTTTAACGGTCCAGTCATCCAGCTAGTTAAAAGATAAGCTATTTGTTAAAAAGATATAGGTTAAGGGCTAAATTTATCTTAAAAAAAGAATAAGGGCCAAAACAACAAAAACTGTAAACGTTAAGGGTTAAAATTATCTTTATGCCTATATTTTTTTATTTATTTTTGTTTATTACTAAAATAATTCAATTGATGTTAAAAAAATGTAGAACAAATACGAAGGATTCATTCAAAAGGGTATATCTTATAATATTTCTTAGCAGGGACGGAGCAGTGTATATCTTAGAAGGGATAATTTTTGGTACAAATATATTTTTAGTTTTTTTTAATTTAAATATTAATTAAATAAAACTTTTACTCTTTTTAATTTTTTAATTTAAATATTAGATCTTAACTCCGTCACTGTTTTTTGGATATATAAATATATTTGGAATAAATAGAGAAAATAGAATTCCTGCCGGTTTCTTTTCCTTCCGTTTTCGGTGGTATTAATTTAAAGGTCTGGTCGGTGGATGTTTAAATACGAGAAATTATATTATAAGTATTTTAAGTCATATTATTTATAAGATTATGATATTAAGCCGTTACGATTTGACCTTGTCAACGATGCTGGCCAAAGACTTAAGAGAGGTTCAAATTCGCTCTTGAGGGCTGGAGTTTTCGGACGCCGCAGAACCGGTGGCCTAGACTTCTGGATAGACTCGTCCGGCGGCCTTGCGTCGGGGAAGTCAATTCATGCGTCGAAGAAAATATCGTGAGACTAGAGTTTCCGCTCATACTAGGGTTTTCTATTTATTCGAATTCAGTGTTTGTCTGTCAACACTAAATATAAAATTTCGATAATCATTTGTTTTTTTGGAATCATTCTTTTGATTCAAAAATAACCGTATAATTTTAATTATATAATTAAATAATTATAGAATTATCATAAAATGTTTTCACTTGAAGTGACTATCAATTATTAATGAGCTATTATTCAAAATTTCGGTTAATAAAAATAAATGGATCAAATTAAAGATTTTTTGGAATCATTCTTTTGATTCAAAAATAATCGTATAATTTTAATTGTATGATTAAATAATTATGAAATCATCATAAAATGTTTTCACTTGAAGTGACTATCAATTATTAATGAGCTATTATTCAAAATTTCGGTTAATAAAAATAAATCGATCAAATTAAAGATTTTTTGGAATCATTCTTTTGATTCAAAAATAATCGTATAATTTTAATTGTATGATTAAATAATTATGGAATTATCATAAAATGTTTTCACTTGAAGTGACTATCAATTATTAATGAGCTATTATTCAAAATTTCGGTTAATAAAAATAAATGGATCAAATTAAAGATTTTTTGGAATCATTCTTTTGATTCAAAAATAATCATATAATTTTAATTGTATGATTAAATAATTATGGAATTATCATAAAATGTCTTCACTTGAAGTGACTAATGAGCTATTATTCAAAATTTCGGTTAATAAAATAAATCGATCAAATTAAAGATTTTTTGGAATCATTCTTTTGATTCAAAAATAATCGTATAATTTTAATTGTATGATTAAATAATTATGGAATTATCATAAAATGTTTTCACTTGAAGTGACTATCAATTATTAATGAGCTATTATTCAAAATTTCGGTTAATAAAATAAATCGATCAAATTATGTAATACCCTAAACATAGCTTAGAAGTTAAAGACTAAATAAATTAAATTAGAGCTTAATAAAATTCAAAGTTTAGTGACTAAATTGAATAAATTTAAAAATTAGATGCCAATTTGAAAAGGGACCAAAAAGTGAAAATTCAAAAGAGGTGAGATTGCATGTATGTTTTTAAGAAGTTGGTGGCCTTGGACACATGGCAAAAAACCATGTGGCCAGCCACCCCTTGTCCATAATAATAGATTTGTTTAAATTAAAAAAATAAGAAAAGGGGAAAATGATGATTATATGTCATAGTGGGAGAGAGAAAGTTCTATTTGTCATCTTCTTCACCCATTTCTTCCCTCTTGGCCGGCCATGGGAGAGAGTTTGAGAGAAAAAGTTTGCTTGTCTTGCATGTGAGATTTTAAGGGAGATTTTGAAGGTTTGAAGCAAGATTCTTGATTAGGGAGGTCAAACAAGCAAGGTAAGGTATTTTTCTTCTTCTAAGCTTAGCTAAAAATGTAGTTGAAGGTTGTTAGCTTGAAATCCATGGCTGAAAATTTAATATAGTGTTCTTAGTTAGCTTATTTTTAAGTTAGAAGTTGAATACATGTTGCTGGAAAATACATGTTATATTTGTTGAGTTTTTGAGCTTAAGGACTAAGTTGCATGGATTTGGAAATTATAGGGACAGTTTTATGGTTAAATTTAGAAAGGATTTTGATGTTAGGATGATTAAAATATTCATATGTGGACTGATTTGGGGTAAAAAGAAGCATGAGAAACTTGTTGCTAGGAAATTAAGTGATAAATGTGATTTTTGGCTGTTTTGTAAGAATTGAGAAATTAGTGGACTTAATTATTTTTGTTGAATCTGGAAATTCAATATTTAATTCATAGGATAATGTGTTAAGAGTGAGGAAATTAAATTGTAGGTGCTTTGGTCGAATGGATGAAGGAAGGGAGGTGTTAGAATTAGTAAAGTGCTTTGGACTAGCTTATAGGTGATAATTTAGTAGCTTCATGGATTGAGCTGAAAACTCTTTTTAAATGCCAAATTAAAAATGTTTGTATAGATAAAATATGCTTAAAACTGAGTTTACTAAAGTTTACAAGTGTTGGATGAGTTGAATTGGTGTTTAGGTTGATGAATCTTGAGCTAAAATTGATGTAGGTGAAATCTGTCCAGAATAGGCCCTGTTCTGGACAGTAACTTCAAAAAATTCCCTAAAATAATTTACAAGGAATTTAGGGCTGAAATTGAGCAGTCTAGAGCTTGGATGAGTCTAGTTTAATTAGAAAAAAAAACATCACCTTGTTTGCCCTTATAAATTAGGAGATATAAGAGAAACAAAAAGATTGGTCCAGACTGTCCCGAAACAGCACTGCCTTGTCTTTAAATTAAAAACTGGTATTGATGGGTTCGTAGGAAAAATTCAAGCTTTATATGGTTCAAAATATGGTTTTGTTAGCTTTCCAACGAAGTAAAGTGGACAATTTTTGGACATATGGATCAAAAGATAAAAATAGTTTAGTGAACATTGTACAATCTGTCCAGGAATGTAACCTTACTGTTTTGGTTGTTTTGGAGTTGTTAATTATGAAATGTGTAGTTCGAATGTATTTTGATGATGTGTCAGTACTTTTGTGTGCTTTAGAGGCTTCTAAAGAATTGGATAGTGAGGAAGAGCTGAGGCAAGAGCTTGCCAAAAGAAGGAGCAAGGGGCCAATCATCCATAATCCCTAGGAGTTTCGCTTGGATTGTTTGTGAGTGTGACTTTCTTTGGGGTTGGGACTAGGTCCTAACCCAATTCTGATTTTTGGTTGTTTATGATTAAACCGGTATGAAATATGACTTAATACAAACTTGTCTAATCTTTAAGGGAAGAGTGAAATGCTATGAAAACTTGTTTGTTGCCATGTTACTTGTTAGCATGTTGATTGAATATGTATTGCTTATTAAGTAATTGTTTTGGTTTGTTCATACCTATGCATTGCATATGCCGAGGTATGAATGGCATGCTTAAGCTTGGGACGCAAGGTACGTATACATGCATTTGTTCCATGCAATTAAAGTTCTGATTTTTGCTTGTGCTTAGCATGTTTGATATAATGTATAAGGAATGACATGAAATGAATTTTTATGAGCCTAGGCATAATGGCCTAAGAGGCTTGGTCTATGAGGATCGTGTTATTGAAATGATAATGAATATTAGATTGATATGCTTAAATTGATAATCGACAACCTTGATAGCTAGTTAGTTAGATAGGAGGGCATGCCTTAGAATCTAGAGCTCATTGTATCGGGTAGGACTTCGGTCCGAGGCAATTGGCCCTTATTGGCGACAGACAGAGGGTACGTTTTTGGTCATTGGCGACAGTAGGAGGGTTTGACCAGCACTATAGGTGCATATTGTGGCGACAGTTGGTTGGAGATTCGATTATCTTCTAGCTAAATACCAAGGTGGTTGTAATGATTTAATTAACTTGAACTTGAATTGCACTATATTTGTTAGTTAAATGTAAGCATGATTACTTCGTATGAAAATGCATTTGTTATTGGATTGTTACATGTATTTGGATTGGTATATATTGAATATTGGATTGTTACATGTATTTGGATTATTGTACACTGAATATTGGATTGTTACGTGTAATCGGATTGTCACATGTTGAATCTTGGATTGAATTCTTATATATTGATTTGGAATACGTGTACTTGAACTTGGTATGTTATGGTATATGTGAACTTACTTGGCATATGATACATGTTTGGATTGTCTTGGATTGTTTTGATTCTTTGTTTTTTGTTACCTCACTAAGTACCTTATGTACTTACCCCCGGTCCCTTTTGCTCTTCCCAAACATTTCAGGTCGATCGATTAATAGCTCGGTCCCGGATTTCCGTCGTTCGGATCAGCAACAGCACAAGCCATGTATGTTTCTTTTTGAGATCTCCTAGTGGTGGCTAGTCTTGTTTTGTTAGATCATGCATTTTGATTACTTTAGACGGTTTGTATATAGTGAATCGTTTTGGTAGCTTGGGGCTTAGTTTTGTATAACTTAAGAATGATGACACATTTGATACGTTTAATATGTATGTATACTTTTGTAATGGATTGCATGCTATGGAATGAAATGGATGAATTATTGATATTGTCATATGGAATGGACCAGTGAATTATAGAACTATTGAATGATCAATAGGCTTCGGAAATGTTTAATAGTGAATATAAGTTGTTAAGTGGTATAAAGGCCTAGTAATAGAAAAAGTTTTAAATTATCCCTAAAATCGGTACTTTCAAGTTAAGTTAAGTTGGTAAACCATCGTTCGGGCCGGGTTATCGGAGTGTCCATGGACCGGTGACGCTCCTTTCCTATCGGCCCGGGGTGGGGGTGTCACAAATTAAAGATTTTTTGGAATCATTCTTTTGATTCAAAAATAATCGTATAATTTTAATTGTATGATTAAATAATTATGGAATTATCATAAAATGTTTTCACTTGAAGTGACTATCAATTATTAATGAGCTATTATTCAAAATTTCAGTTAATAAAAATAAATCGATCAAATTAAAGGTTTTTTGGAATCATTCTTTTGATTCAAAAATAATCATATAATTTTAATTGTATGATTAAATAATTATGGAATTATCATAAAATGTTTTCACTTGAAGTGACTATCAATTATTAATGAGCTATTATTCAAAATTTCGGTTAATAAAATAAATCGATCAAATTAAAGATTTTTTGGAATCATTCTTTTGATTCAAAAATAATCGTATAATTTTAATTGTATGATTAAATAATTATGGAATTATCATAAAATGTTTTCACTTGAAGTGACTATCAATTATTAATGAGCTATTATTCAAAATTTCGGTTAATAAAATAAATCGATCAAATTAAAGATTTTTTGGAATCATTCTTTTGATTCAAAAATAATCGTATAATTTTAATTGTATGATTAAATAATTATGGAATTATCATAAAATATTTTCACTTGAAAAGTGACTATCAATTATTAATGAGCTATTATTCAAAATTTCAGTTAATAAAATAAATCGATCAAATTAAAGATTTTTTTGGTTAATTGATCATTTAACTTTAAGTTGTTAAATTAATGGTTAATTAGTTAATTCAATTCAAAATCGGTTATAATTAATTGAAATAACCAAAATTTTATATATTATATATATTATATATTTATTTTTAATTATTAAATTTTTTAAAAATTATAAAATAATCATTATTTTTTTGATATATTATAAAATAATCATTAAACTTTATCAAATTAGCACAAAATAAATATTAAATTTATTAAATTATTACAAAAAAAATCATAATTTTTTTAATATTTATCGATAATTTATAACGTGCAATAAATCAATGATTATTTTATAATATTTGATAAGTTTAATGGTTGTTTTATAACTTTTGAAAGTTCAATGTCTAAAAAATTCATTTTAACATAGTTTAGTATCATTTATGTAATTTATCCAAAATTTTATAACAAATATCAATTAATTCAGTTAATCAACCGAATTAATTAATTTTTTTTATTTGGTTAAAAGTTTTCCAGTTTGATTAACAATTAATAAAAAACCCCGGAAATAATTGGCCTGCAAGACAAGAACTTGCAGTTGAGAAAGAGTTCCCAACCAGTGGGGAAATGTGTCATTTATCCTGTTGTTTTCGAGATTTAACACTTCCAAAAGATAAAAAACTGATTTAGATCTAAGTAACAATCTACGTAATAGCCTGAGGAGCTCTCCTGGGTGGTGTCCAGATTCAAAGGAAGGTCAGTTGCCGCTTTGATCGGTCGATTTGCATGGCAGGCTTCTCTATATTTAATATGGGAACAACGTAACCGTAGGGTTTTTCGAGGAGTACAAAGGTCCTGCACTCGGTTGTTTGATTGTCTAAAGGATAGTATACGCATTCGTTTACATCATAAAAATTCATTTATTAGTTGCTTGGGGATTAATTTGTAAATGAGTAACAACTTTTACTGCTTTTTTTGGATTAATGAATTACAAAGCTTATAAAAAAAAACAATCTACGTACCAATTTAAGCTTATAAATAGAAGATTTCAGTGCTTAACAAACATGAAATGTGCAATTTGAATGGCTTACATACATTAAGAGATACTCCAAATGGTATTTCGTACACTTTCAGATGAAGTATAAGAGGTAAATCCCCAAAGAAATCAAATCAAACTACATAAATCAAATCATAGTAAATTTTTGTAGTGAATTGTTCGAATTTAGAATGAGAACTCGACCCTCAAATCATCTAATTCCCACTTCCAGGACTTGGAACTGACTGCTGAGGCCAAGAACTGACATTCCTCTCCATTGAAAGATCAATTCTAGCAGCCGAACCGAACACCTTAGGATCGGAACTCGCAACGATGCTCCGCTCCAACACAGTACTATTCATCTTCTCTTCACTCAAGACCTTTCTGGCTCCAAAAGATGGGACACTGCATACCAATATAACAACAATAACAAGGATTTTGGTTTTGTTGAAATGAGCCATTGAGATTCAAGAGTGCTTCGAAAAAAGTATGCTTGTGCTGCAAGTTTTGGGATAATCGAATTGGCTTACAAATTGATCTGTATATATAGGCGAATGATGAAGTGGAGACGTGAGAGTCAAGGTAAATTGATTTATGTTCTAGGGTTTATCAAACACAGTGTATGGAAAATCCTCTTGTGACATTGGGTTAGGTACATTTGAACTGAGAAAGCCACCAGTGCTATTTGCTTTTAACTTTCTCCAGTGAACTGGGAGCCTAGATACACAATCACCACCGTCCCATTTTCACTGTAAAAAGAGATCATCATGGTGGAGACATTGTGTTACTTTCTGCTTTGCAGCTCATATATGCTGTCGTTTGAAGGGCTCTCTTGATTCAATGTACCGTATACTCATGGAAGGCATATTATTGAAAGCACTGCATGTTGCGTGTATAGGCAACTTGCAGTTACACACAGTAGCTGAAGATGACTCATTTGCATTTGAATACGATAATATCTAAAAATAATATGTTATAATTACGCTAAAAATATAATTTTTATAAATTAATAAAGTATTTTGATTAACTATAAATACCGTAAGACGATAAAATGTTTAGCATTCCAATATAGCTGACCAAAGGGAATCTCAATCCTCTCAGCAATAGTCAGCTTACTACTATTAAAACTTAATGCTAGCTTACTTAGCCTTGATAGAGAGTGACCCGAGGCACTAAAATGTACATTTTTTAATTATTCGACGTGTTTAAGTATATTTGATCTTACGATATTTAAAATGTCAAATTTCAAAACTGCTGTGATTCAACAGAAGCATTATGCAACATGCTTATTAGTGGGTACTTTTCTGCTTAAGTTTTCATATTGTTCCATTGATTTGGAATTTTCCAAGTTCGGAACTTTTTCAAGTGGTCTCTACTGTTTGATAAGAAAAAGGTGGTCGTAAAATGCTTGTAATAAATTAATCCACCATATGCTGCAGAATCTAATAATAAATGATCAAGATTTTTATTTCTTATTCATGGCAAACACCATTGAATACATATAAATTAAGTCCCCAAACCCAAACTACAAACAGAAACCCGATGAAATCAAATAGAAATTTAAGGCATTCAATCTGTACTGTAAAAAATGCAAACCTAGAATCATAACCAAGGGTGTTTGGTAATAAAAGTTACATATAGATGTAGTATAGGGGGGACAGTGGGAGAGTAATGCCTCTTCCATTTTAGAGGTGACCGCCTCCAGGACTAGGGCTAGACTGCAATATTCTGTCAATTTTGGCTAGATGAATGGCGAATAGCCTTTCATTATTAGCTATTACGTACCCTTTATCACCACCATCGCCAAAATCGCCCTTAAATGAAGGAACTTGTTCCTTCTCGAAGTTCGAAAGCTTTCTAGCTTCAAAACATGTTGGATGGAAGATCAAAGAGAAAATAACGATAAGCAAAACAATGCTTGAACGAGCCATTCTAGTGTATATATATATTCTCTCTGCCTGTTGTTGTGTGACAATTTAGTTGGATTCTAAGGTATATATAAGAACCGAGGGATCCTAACTCAGCATGAATCAAAGGATGTTTTGGTAATTTCCTGCATGGTATCTTTGCAGAGATTCATGGAATGGGTTAGGTCCAAATTAACTATGCCCTATGCCAGATTGCATGTGTTTTAAGCAACTTCATGCAATGTCCAATACACTTATCACCACAACCTTTTAAGGGTCAAACACCATTTCCTTCTACCTTTTTCCTGGTGCTAATAGTTGAAGTTAATTGTTATTTCCCTTCACTTAGTAGAAGAAAAAAAAATCCATTTACTCTTTCGTGAAGAATGTACTCTTTTACTCTATTTAAGAGTAAACAGGTTTTTAACAAGGCATTCTATACCGATAATGTTCATGATTCTATTAATAAAAATTATATAAATAGAACAGAATTCAGGCAACAACTGCCGCCACGTTTCATAGTTCAATGATCTACATGACTACAGGAGATCTGAAAACCAAGTTCGCTCATGGTGCATTGGGAGTTGACTTTATAGGCATATGAGCAAATAACCAAACATTTTAACCAGTTAAGTTGCATATATAATTGTTGTCATTGAAGAAAAGCAAAACCCCATGTACAATTTCAAGTCAATTAGAATCGGCTGCTAGATTCTAAACAAGGTAAGATACGTGGAAAACGATGCTTTCATCCAGCTGCTATAAGTCTTGAGAACTTTTCTGATGCAATATGTTGATGAAGTAGACAGACATCACTTGCTGTTCCCAAAGTGGTCCGTACTGTGCTGCAGATTAGTCCATCGTTTTTGGTCTGTCTATTTCTCTACCTAATTCCATCCATTACTATAAAATCTTTTCTCCTTGTCCATAGGACTCATACTATTCCTCAGCTTGGTGCAGTAGGATTACATGCATGAACTCTTGTTGTGGATTTTGGTTGGATAACAAGAAAAAGTGTTTCTAGGACATTGCAGGAAAGAGAGACGTGAGGGTCAGTTTTACATGGTTGAGATTTCAAAACCCTGTAAAGTTATTTGATACGATGTGTCTGTACTGTAGGTAGGGAAGCTTTAATTTGTTGAAAATTGAGTTGGGTAATTCTCAACTGGTTATAGACGCCTATTCCTTTCTTGTACCTTTCCACTGAGCATTATATACTTAAAGGACTAAGGAATGCAGGGGTTTGAAGTGGATCAAAAATGGGATATAGGAAAGGGGTTAAGGAATATTAATATATGTTATCCTTATTTAGATCAGAACAAAAATAATAATTATTCCTTTAACCACCGAAATAAAATGATTTGTGCAATTTTTAATTAATCAAAACCACCCCGAAACACACAAACAAAAAATCATGGATAGAGTTAAAACCTGAGAAACTGCTACTTGGATAACAGTCTGCAGAATCTATCAAATCATTGTTAAGAGTTAACTAAGGAATAAATTATTGCTTTCAAGTTGTATCCAATGCCGGTTTTGTCTGTTTTGATTGTCCTTTGTCATTTACGGTAACAAACATAGTATTATATGACATACCAGCATCATCTTCATGATCACAGCTCAATTTTTTATTGAATCAAATGGTTGACTTATTATATAATCTCATTCAAAAATGAAAATGAAGCATCATCCATGCTATTTGATGCTGCCTTGACTTTTATTTTTTAATTTAAAATGCCTAGATCATTTCTTTCTTCTTCTTCTTCCCTCTAGGTAGATGTCAGAAGCCCAGAGAAATTGAATGACATCAACTTTATCTGTTCGTTGTTTGTAGTCATAGATTCATCCATGGACAGTGAATAAAACTACTAAACATCTAGCCGGCTGTGTACTACATATATGCAGATCATTATAAATTCCATGATAGTTGACTTAGCCAACACGTACGTTGCCATTTGAACACTTGCACCTGTGTATATATACCTCAAAACATGTAGTCTTAAGCAAGGCAGAATCATACTACTAAGATAAGGATATTCCCTTGTCCCTGCAACTCTAAAATGACTCGTTTAACCATGGTTTTGCTGATATTTCTCGTCTCTTTTATGATCTCCCAAGAACCATCATTGGCTGAAGCTAGAAAGTTTATGAACTTACAGCAGACGGAAGCCAACAACAATGTTGGTTTAAGTGTTGAGCAAAGAGAAACCATACAAGCAGTTTCTTTAAGCAGTAAAGGTCATGAAAAGGCTGATTACCAGGAAAGGCTTTTTGCTCTTCATCTTGCCAAGATTGATCGGATTTTACAGTCTGTCCCAAGCCCCGGAGCAGGCCACTAGACACATCTTTATGTCATAATTAACTTCTCCCGTTGTGTTTCACCATTAGGATTGTATGTCATAATCAAATTTGGAAGCTTTCATTTTATTATTCTCAATTGTTTCCTTCAAAGAGAGCTGAAGGGTGTTGCTTGGTTCTCCTGCATATACGAACACAGTCTGCAATTTTCTTAATTAAGCGCAATATCAAGTTCTTCATGCTAAAATAAAGATGGGAATGTGGCAAAGAGTAAAGAAAATTAATGAATATGAAATCGGCATGTAAATCAGCAGAATATAGCCTAGAAAACTGACTACTGTATGAAATCAGCATCCTTAATCTTCTAGTATCAATTGCCTTGCATTACGAGCAAGAAAACCACATTTCATCTGATTGTAGTAACAGTTTCATATATTTTTTCCTTTACAAAGAATCTAAAGTCAGAAAGAACTTGAATGCACGTCATCATTCAATCAAATGCCGTTCTCCAGGACTGTTTTTAAGGAGCATACTTGATGAAGAATGTTCTTGAGATCTGTCCAGAATCGACATTGAAGAATCAGTCCAAGGTCCATCCATGGATGTATTTTTTGGAGCCTGGCTGTCATGTGAAAATGTTGAGACATTCGTTTGGCTGTCATGCGATAGCATCTCAAAAGCTTTGAACCTCGCATCCTGATCCGAATCCTTTCGTTTGATTAATGGAGCTTGGACGGGAACCTTGCCTTCGATCATACTGACCACGGAAGACATTGATGGCCTTAGAGTTGGAGATGGATTGGTGCATAAAAGTGCCAGGTTTAGCATCCTCAGCGCTTCTTGTTTCGAGTACTTTGAACCAAGACTTGGATCAACAAGCTCTAAAAGGTTCCCTTGTTCTTGCTGGACATAGGCCTAAAATCGTATTGGTTCGGATCGAAGTTAGCTCGAGCAGTTGATAAATTAGTAGGTAAAGAAAAAGTAAGCTTTAATTACCCAATCAAGGAGAAAAACAAACTCCTCCTTTGGTTTATAATTTGTGTTGCTCTTGCCACTGACAATCTCCAAAAGGACAACACCAAAGCTATAAATATCGGCTTTGTCGGTCAAGTAACCCCTCATTGCATATTCAGGTGCCATGTAACCTCTGATAAAAAACAAAAGCATAGAAAATGTTGAATCATCTGAGAAAATGGTAGCCATCTGCGAGAATTCCTTGATGTAGGAAGGCAAAGAGAAGGGAGGAAACTTACATTGTTCCAGCTATTCTCGTGCTGATATGAGTGTTCTCTTCTTCATCGAGCTTGGCTAATCCGAAGTCAGAAATTTTAGCATTTAAATCCTTATCGAGCAGCACATTCGTTGCCTTAATATCTCTGTGAACGATTTTAAGTCTAGACTCCTCGTGAAGATAAGCAAGTCCTCTTGCTATAGCCAAGCATATTTTCTTTCTTGTAGACCACTCCAAGTTGAGACGTTGTTCTTCACAACCTGAAACGAAATGATTAAAGCAAAATGGAGACATTGTTAGTCATAACTATCACTCTAGAAACACTCTCAGCTGTTATAAAAGATGTTAGTGAAGACATTACCGAAAAGTGCACGAGCGAGACTGTTGTTTTCCAAGTACTCGTATATTAGCAACAACTGGTTTCCTTCAATACAACAACCATACAGTTTCACAAGATTAGGGTGTTGCAGTGCAGATATCATCCCTATCTCATTCACGAATTCTCGATTTCCTTGCTTCGATTTAGAAGACAGTTGCTTAACTGCAATTACGGTACCATCTGGCAGTACACCCTACAATCAAACAGAGTGAAATTTTATCTGTATATGGAATACTACAACCGTCAGGCTTCTAATCGTATTGGCTAAAATGATGGCAATTATTACCTTGTAAACTGGACCAAATCCTCCTTCACCTATCTTGTTTGCAGAATCAAAGTTATTTGTCGCGGCCTTTATTTGTCTTAAACTGAAATAGCCAGTCTGAAGATCCAGACCATGAAGTTCTGCAATATGAACATATGAACATATCAAAAGATCAAGCCAAACATAGAGAAACAGAAACAATAACAGATTCAGCTTTTCCGTTTTGGTCCTAAGAAGGTAACAATATATCAGAAACCGAAAGCTGTAAGCAATCATTATGTAAATATTCGTTGTATTTATAGCCATACCGCTGTTTTCGTCGTGTTTACCCCCCAAGTAACCCTTCAGTCGGAGGATGATCAATATCAGGATGAGAATCACACATGAACCGATCACAATACCAGCAATGACTCCAGCTGATAATCCTTCCCCGGTATCGACCTTAAAGTCTAAAAGACGAGACAGGAGTCAATAAAAATGACAGTTAAAAGATTAGAAACAAGCCAGCTATTAGACATGATATGTGCTCACTAGGAGTTACTGTAATGGCAGATATCAGCGGCCCGTAAACCCCTCTGTCAGGAATGGCAGTGGTTCCTTTCCCTCTCCAATACAAATGAATCTCTAACGTACTTCCATTTACATGAACATTAAATTCCTTGACGATGCCCCTACCAACACCGCCAGCCTCCTCCCTGATGTTGAAATCCTCCAAAACTGCTTGCCCCTGGATGATTATTTGGGTTAGAGTTTAAGAAGCTACAATCAAATGTTCAACATATCCTGAAAATAAAGGAAAGACTCGGAAAAATGGTCCATGAACATAGCTAATGTATACTTACTTGAATTGATACGTCAAATAAGCGCCTTCCATGACTCTCAAATGTCTTGTTATCAGAATACATAATTTCAGCAAAGTGAAGCTTTACTGTATAGTTGCCTTTTAGCAAACATAGTCCGTAGTACTTCAGTGATTGAGGCGCAAGGCGTGCAGAATTGTAGAAGGCTGGACCAGGCACGGCAGATGAAGCTCTTGCAGTGTAATGAGCACTTTCATTGCCCAAATAAACCCCTGTACTACTATAAGCCCACTTATTCGCAGAATTGAAGAAGTTTGATGGACCAATGGTGCTTAAGTCCTCCTCGTAGTCATTTCCGTCAACGTCCATATGCTCTCCTCCACAATTAATAAACAAGGAGTGGTCTGCAACAAGAAACAAGGTTATATCAGATAAATTTCTGGTGAGAAACAAGATCGAATTGAAGTATAATTTATAGTAGTATAAGAAAGAAGTAATTGTACTTACGGGTCGGTTTTCTAGGACAAGGAAGGTCCTTCCTTAAGCACCATGAAACTCTGCAAATTATATTTTTAGTGTTAGAACCAGTTAATTATCTTGCTCCAACTAAAACAGTTGAAAGAAAATTTAAGTATTAGAAACTTACGAGTTGCTGTCTACTGAAGACGAGGAACTGGATACTAGGTTCCTGTTGATATTAGAGAATGCAGAAGATAAGTATACTAAACTTAAAGACTTGAAAATGTAAGAAAAATAACAAGAGACGTACACTTTTGCTTGTTGGCAACTTGTTTGAGACGAAGATGTAAAATTGTTGTAAGACAAATCTCTGCAATGAATATTTTCGAAAAATTGTAAAATTTCAATGTCACGGTCACTACAACCAACCAACGTTCTGAACATCAAAAAAAGAAATAATTATAAGCTGGAAGATGAGACTAACATGTTTTCATCGCTGTCTAATACCCAGACAGGCACCGCTCCGGTCAGTGAGTTATTAGTCAGAAAACTGTCATGAAAAACAAACATCTCACTTTCAATCATACATGAACAACATGATACAAAGATAGAGTAACATGGCCTATTGAAAATCAACATTTCCTTATGATACTGAAATTTTCTGTTTATAGACTTACAGGTAATTTAAGTTTGCCAAACCCTGAAGTGTCTGAGGAATTTGTCCAGATAAGAGGTTGAAGCTTAGGTCCCTACAATCCGACTCATGTAAATGTAAATCAGAAAAAGAAATTAATGGTGCAGAATCGAGACAAATGGTGCGAAACAATTTTGATGTAATCAGTTCGAGTGTGAAACTTACAATGTTTTTAGTGATGCCATTTCCCCTACATAGGGAGGGATTGGACCAGTAAGCAAGCAATTTCGAAGTACCCTGAGTCACAAAGTTCAAACAAATCCTCTGATGAGCTAAAAGAGCATAAATAACGAATCATGGGGAAGAACTTGTTAGACTATACTCACAATTCTTCCATATCTTTCAGTCCCTCCAAATTCGGAAAAGCTGAACTTCTTCCACTCAAATCAGTTATCCTCCTGAAAATGATGAGATATACGAAAATTAATTGCTCGTCGTCATGAATGTTGTTGCCAATCAAAAAAAGAACCAAGTATTCAAGGATTAAGGACAAAAGCTCACAAATCAGTCAAGTTTTTTAACTCAGATATGGTTGAAGGAATTGGTCCTTCCATCGATGTGCCTTGCATGTCCCTGCATTAAGATTTAAAACTTAAATAACTATGAACAGATTAAAAGATGTGAAAAAAGATAGGATAAAATTTAAATGAGCTTCGCAAATTAAATGATTGGCACTCACAGTCTTGTAAGTTTAGTCCAATTCCCTATGAAATCAGGTATCTTCCCAGACAGACTACTTCCATCTATCCGGCTGCAAAAACACATTTCAGAAAGTTAAGGATATAGCTTAAAGTTTCTATGAATATTAGGACATTCACATTACATAATTACACTTACAAATCAGTTAAGTTCTTCAAGTTGCCGAATGATTCAGGTATTCTTCCAGTAAAGTTGTTCGAAGAAAGAAGACTGCAAGCACAGGAAAGTAGTCAGATAGAACTCGAATCGAGAAGAACATAAATCATGAATTCGCTCAACAAACATTGTTGATCTCTAATAAGAGAAAGCTTCAGAAAATTATCAATAAAATTATAAGGATTTTTAAGGCTGGGAAATAAGTTACAGTCTACTCAAGCTGCCCAAATTTCCTAGGTTGGAAGGTAGAGATCCACCAAGTAGATTATCTTCCAAAACCCTGAAAATGCAATCTGATTAGGAATCAATATACTGTAACAAAATTCTTTATTCAATTTGATAGATTTAAGCATCATGACTTACAGTCCTTCAAGTGTAGAAATATCACCAATTTCCCCAGGAATCAGACCGCTAAGACGGTTTCCCAAAAGTGACCTGAAATAAGTTATGGAAGATCAAACAGTAATATAACTTCATTAATGGCTGAATGATCACTTGACACTAGCAAAGCAGTGAACCGGTGAAAAGAAAGACTTACAAACTGGTGAGAGAAAGCTGAGACAAAGTCGATGGAATCGATCCATTAAGATAGTTGCGAGTAAGATCTCTGTTCAACAATGGAAGCTTTGCTAAGTACTTCTCAATCACATATGTCAATAGATAAACGAGAATTGAATTAATGAACCTATGACATATGTTAACTGAACTTACATTACTTCCAGATGAGTAAGATTTCCAAGTTCTGGTGGCAGAATTCCAGGCAAATTGTGACCCTTTATCAATCTGTTACAGAAAATGATACACAAACTAGAATCAGGGTAAATTCATAGCAATGTGTAAGTAAATTCATGGTTAAAAAAGGAGAAAAGAGATTGTACATTTGAGTGACATGGCATATAGTGTTGTTTCCATCAGAACAATTGCATACAATATTGCTTTCAACAAGTCTACTTCTGGTATAATTCCATGAACTATCACTGCAAAGGGTTCTGCCAATGGTACCGGCATTTGGATGCTGCAACTTCGAAAATACGGTTTGAAGAGTTTGCACTATTGCATAGAAAGAAGAAAATTAATCAGTAAATACACCAATAGATTACCAGAAACAGTCATTTCATTAAGTTCATCTAGTATAAGTATTAATGATCAATATAAACAGGAAGATGCATGATACCGAATCAAACAAATTTGAAGTTTCAGTAAAAGGATAATGTTTCAATATTCGAATTGTATTTAATGTACATGTACAAGATACGAGTACAATCGACGGTATAACAGATTTGACCCGGAATATTTCGAGCGAAGTCAAAGCCTTATAAAATATACAGAGTTGACTATTGCAGTAACAGTAGCCATGGTCAAACTCAGGGTGCTGATTTTGACATTGTAATGTCAAACATGTAGATTAGTTGAAAATATGGACTTCAATCAAAATCTGAGTCTGAAAAATATCTCATATATTGACCAAATCAAATGGAACAATAATGCAATATATGTAGGGAAAAGTTCAAAATCAAGGGCTAAGAGTGGGGCCACCTAACAAGGCAAATAAATGCATTAGGTTGGCTTATAGATCAAAGTTTAGTTGGGACATAAATTGGAAATTGTGTAGCTTTTGATGTAATGAAAGCAACATATTTGGAATCATATAACTTTAAATTAGAAGACATGGACAACCACTTGACAGACACTCCCAGATCATAAGGAATTCTGGTAATAAATAATTATACTAATTATCTGTTTGCTTTCTGAGAAAATGATAGGGGTTTATAGAAATATTTAGAATTTTGCTTCATTATATGAAATGGTGGAAAGTGCAAGGCAAGGATAGAACAATGTGTTTAAGTAGTCCTCCATTTTCCCGGTAACCAAACAGAACAGAGTTCATACATTAAAGCAGAAAATTGATCAATATAAGAAAACCCATATGAGAAAAAGTAGGAAAAAAAGAATGAAGATTTACTTAAAAGCTTTTTTATGATTTTTTGTGGAAAACATGGTAGCAAAAGAAATTGAAAACGAAGTCCCAATTTTAAAACTATTTGTTTCTTTGACTGAAATTTCCCAGGAACCAAACAGACTATCTATGGATCATACCAGAAAAAAAAGGAAACTAAACAATCACTATCCAAAATGCAGAAACATCTCTGTTTCCATACATTTTTCTCCGTATCAAACAAAATACAAAGCACTTCATGTAGCATAACACTTTTAACCAAAGAATTATTCAAAAAGTAAAGTCCTTTTCCTCTCCCAAACCTCCGTGACCAAACAGAGCAAGTTCATTCAAAAACGAACAACACCCAAAACCTTAAATTTTTCTCATGTCTTTTCTCCTAGAAATTCTAAGGAACCAAACAGAGTAACACTAACTTCAACTGTAACATCAAAAGGGAGAAACGAAAAAAAAAAAAAACTTATAGGAAGTTCGAAAAGAAGTCGGTTGTTGTTTGCATACCTTCAGTTTCAGGCAAAAGTTGAGCATTTAATCCGAACTCAGTGAAGCAATTCAAAGCCAAAACTCCCAGAAGAATAACAGAAACCATCTTAAATACAGAAAAAACAAACCCCATCTTCTTCTTCCTTCAACAATCAACCCCACCCCAAAAAAATATCTTCTTTTACTTTGCTTAAAACCAAAAGATATACAAAAATAAACTCTTTGAAACAGAGCAAACTTGATGTTTATATGCTCTTCGTTGAAGTATGCTAATTTCCCTTGTGAAACAAAGTAGAGAAATCGTTATGGAGATTATAAGGAGGACAGTATTAATTTGATTGAAAGAAAAGCAAACACGGGGAGAAAAGGAACACGAGTTTTTATGTAAAAGAAAAGAAATTTACAAAGTTGAAAAGATTCAAAGACAGAGTAGGAAGCAGCCGCGTAAGGCTTTCTACATCAACGGGCGCCGGCGCACGCTCTGCTTTTACGGTGGCAGTCTATTTTTTAGAATTCGCTTCATATAGAAAAAATCTATATTATAATTGTATTATATAATCTACAGTATCTCTACTATATTTTATTACACATAAAGTAATTAACTGATTACATATTTTGAGTAAGTATCGATAATTGGTTAGTGAATTGTCTACTGGGTAAAAATAAAAATTAAGTTTTGTAAAAAAAAAAACTAATTATATATTTTGAACCAAATAATTAATCTTAATTAAAAAATATATTTATTTTAAAAAATAAATTTAAATAATTTTATCTGTAAAATATGTGTTACAGATGAGTTAAAATATAAATAAATATTATTTATAGTCACGTAAGACTAATTAGTAAATGTACATGCATGCAAAGAGTTTCATGGTCAACGTGCAAGATTTGGTGAGAGCTTTTGGAAATTTGCATGAACTTTTTGGCATCTAAAAGTTGGAAAAAAAAATAAAAATGAAAAAGGTAAATGATTTTTTTTATAAGACTGGTGGTCTAAATTTTTAACTAAAAAAATGTTTTAAATCATTAAATCTGTTAATTTTAAGGTATACAGTGTTAGTTTAAGGTTTAGAGTTTTAGGCTGTTATGTTTAGTATTTGGGATTTATATTTTAAGTTTTAGACTTATGTTTAGGATTTATATTTTAAGGTTTTAAGCTTAAAAATTTAGATTTTAAATTATAAAAATCTTAAAAATAATACATTGTATATTTGAATAGCTCAGAGCTTTTCGAATCGGACATCAAGTAATTCGGTTTGATTCATTAAAACTTAATTAAATTTAAACTCAAATCAAATTCAATTAAATCAAACTCGAATAACTAACGATCTTTCTCTTATCACTTTAATTTAAGTTTTGTTAATTTATATCAATTTTGATTATAATTATATGAATATATCGATATAATTTATATCTATTTAATTATTTACATTAAAGATTCGTAGTTTTTTCTCTCAATAATATTTTTTAAAAAAATTTGAACTTAAATACTTTCAATAAATATATAATATATCTTGCTAAAATTTCTAAATTTATTAATATAATTATCTGGATATATTAACTATAATTTTATTTCTATGACATTAATTGATTATAATTGTTTTTGTAACTATTTTTATCTTTTGCAATTAAATTTCGGTCAGTGTGTTGATTTTATTTTTTAAATTCGGAAAAGGAAGTACCTTGTTTTTTACCTGCTTTCAAATCACAGTCAAAAGAGAAGAACATACGAAAAGGAGAAAGTACTGGCAAAATATCCTGAAAAAGCCTCTTAAAAATTTTTTAGATAAATTTTATTTATCATGTTATCAATAATTTTAATTAATTAAATTTATTTATCTCAGTTATTTTGAAATAAATTATTTTTTTAAAAAAATATAATTAATAAATAAATAAATATTTAAAAATAAACAATTTTAATTATTTAGATTATAATTTTTTAAAAAGATTTTCCTTGTCTATTAATTTTTTAAAACTTTTCCGAAAACTTGATTTATGCCCATCGTAAAACGAATCAAGTTCATGTATAGGCAGTATTTGGAAAATTTATTTTTTTAATAATATAATCTTAATAAAATAAAGTTGTACCAGTCTAAAACATTGACTTTTATAAAAAAAAAAAAAAAAAAAAATTTAAGGTGGGCAACAAGAATAGATTTATGATCGAGTATAGAGAAGGTTAAATTATTGAGTTTTAAAAAAATATATAAAATTTAAATTTAAAACATAATTAAAATAAAATTTTATTTAGTTAATATTTACGTTTATAATACTTAAATTGTTATTATATTAAAAAATTTGAGGTCTCTATAGTGGTAGGTGTATACAATTATTGAACAAACATCTTTCGTCTATAATCATGTTTTCTTTCGTGTTTCACTTAAAAAAATAAATTAATTTTAAATTTTAATTTTTATATCCAAAATTCTATCCCTAAAAAATATATCTTATATTTATTTTCTTAAACCTAAACTATAATCTCTGATTTTAAACCTTAATCTTACTATTTTAAAATATGGTATCAAAAGAGATATAATAAAAGAACATACGATTTGGACCTATAATTATTAGGATGAAAAAAAAAATTACAAAAAATATTTTCTTAAGATGAAAAATTATAAATCTATTGCTATATTTTTAGTATGATTATTGATATTTGAGTTTTAATCTATTAACTTTACAAAAAACATACGGTTCTTTTTTTTTAAAGTTACGGGTTCAAACACCAGTAATATAAACATAGTGATTGGACGATCAATATCTAATAATAGAGAGTATATTATAAAACAGATACTATTATAATATTGTATCTGACTTAAATATATATAATGGAATATCTCTTACAAAAAATATACAATTGTGGGTCCAAAAACTATATAGATAATCAAATATTGTTTTCCCCGTTGCTGGTATTGTTAATCCTGCTCATTGTTTCTTGACCCATCAAGGTCAATTGCATTTATAGAGAGAGATCTCACTAATCTAAGCTATTCACATGGACAACAATATTTGCTTTGAAAAACACTAAACATTCCTGAAAAAAAAAAAAAAAGCAAACTTCGCATTTAATTGGTTTAAGATATAAAAATATAAGATAAAAATAATTATAATATAAATAATCAATTGATTTAATAAGGGATAAGTCTACCACGTGCGTCGAACATTATTAAATATTACTAAGGATGAATACCGTAAGGACTAAACATATAATTTCAAATTATTTAAAATAATTTTTTTAAAAAAATATTTATATATATTATATTTAAATTTTTTTAAATATATTTTTAAATTGTTTTTAATTTTAAAAATAAAAAAATTAAATAAAAAACCTAAAACCTTAAAGTCAAAGGTCTAAAATATTAAACCTTAAACCCTAAAATCTAAAACACTAAATCATAAACTCTAAAACTTAAAACAATAAAACCCTAAACCCTAAAATCTAAAAATATAACACTAAACCCTAAAATATAAAATATAAATCTCTAAAAGTATAAACCCAAAACTTAAAACCAAAATTAGTTTAAAAGTTTGAAGGTTAGGGGTTTTAGTTATTTTAGGGTTTAATATTTTATGGTTTCGATTTAGTGTTTATTGTTTAGGATTTTTTAGGATTTTTGGTTTAGGTTTTGGATCTAGAATTTTAAGATTATATTTTAGGCTTTGTAATTTAATGTTTAGTGATATAGATTTTTTATTTTATTTTGATTTTAGTGTTTAGAGTTTAGGATTTTATTTTTCAAGTTATTTTCTAGGGTTTAGTATTTTTTATTTAATTAATAAAATAAAATATATATAGAGAAAATAATTTAATAAAAAATAATTTAAATAATTTATAATTATATTTTGAGTATTTAAATTTTTTAATCTTTATAAATTAGTTTAGTAGTGTTCATCGGTATTCATCATTAGGGGTGTTCGACGCCCGTCGTAGAAATTTTCTTTAATAAGATAACATATTATATCCTTTAAATATGAATATAAATAGGAAAATTCTACGACGGACGTCGAACATCGCTGAACATTGTTAATGATGAACACTGTTGAACACTATTTAATTGATTTATAAATATTAAAAAATTTTAAGGACTCAAAATATAATTATAAATTATTTAAATTAATTTTTTATTAAAGTATTTTCTATATATATTTTATTTTATTTTATTAATTAAATAAAAATATTAAACCCTAAAAACTAATTTTACAAAGCTAAACTCTAAACCCTAAAATCAAAATAAAGATCTAAATCACTAAACATTAAATTACAAACCCTAAAATATAATATTAAAATCCTAGATCCAAAACCTAAAAACAAAATCCTAAAAATACTAAATCATAAACACTTAATCTAAACCATAAAATCCTAGATCCTAAAATAACCAAAACCCTAAAACTAATTTTGGGTTTTAAGATTTTGGTTTATGATTTTAGAGTTTCATATTTTTTTATTTTGGGGTTTACGTTATATTTTAGATTTTATGATTTAGGGGTTTTGTTTTAAGGTTTAAAGTTTATGATTTAGTGTTTTGGATTTTAGGGTTTAAGGTTTAATATTTTAGGCCTTTGATTTTAGCGTTTTAAGTTTTTGATCTAATATTTTTATTTTTTAAATGAAAAATAATTAAAAAAGAAAATAATATATATTTTAAAATTTTTATTTAAATAATTTGAAATTATATGTTTAGTCTTTAGAATTTTAATTTTTATTAATTAATTCAATAGTGTTCAACAATGTTTATCGTTAGTGATGTTCAACAATGTTCGACGCACGTAGTAGACTCATCCATATAAATATAATATTTATTACATGATTCCTTCGTATAACGTTTATTTATTAAATATTCAAATTCATTATAACTTATATAATTATGATTAAAATTTATGAAAATAATAATTTAATTTTAAGTCAAAACGATATTTATGTAATGAACTGCGACTTAATTCTTTCCTTCAAAGTTTATGTATGCTATTCTAATACCCTAACCACTCTCTCCTATACTTTCCTGGAAGATGCATATTTAATATCATTCAATAAATATATTACCTCAACTACCTGGCAAACAAGAGCTGGAAACAGCAAATCAAACAGGAAAGACAACGCAGTGGAGTTTGCCTTTGGTTTTGGGTATTTATATAAAATATTGTATATATTTTAATATGATTTTATGAAAATATATGTTATATTTTTTAATCCAAAGAAAATTTAAACATAATTTATAGATAATATTATTAGAATTTAGATTATTAGAAAAAGTATATTAACCTTTATAAATATGACGTCAACTACTAATTAATTCAGCTAACGATATTAGAACCTTTAAGTAAGATTATAAATATGAATTTTAACATTATAAATAAAAAATTTTAAATAAAAGAAATACAATAATAAATTTTTATAATATCGAATTAATAACAATGGAGTGAATACTAATAATTACGGGAAAATAGTATCAAATATGACAGAGTTTTATTATTAATTAATTTCTTAATGAACTCAGTTATTTTTATAATATTATTTGCGACTAATTAATGAAACAATTTTTTCATGAAAAATAGTTTATTTAAAAATTATATAAAGCATGCAAATGCAAAATATTTATTATGTATTATTAATGATATTTTGAAAATGAAATATTGTAATAACTTTATAATTGAAATAACATTCGATTAACCTATAACATAATCCATTATAAAAAATAATAAATTATATTTAAATATAATTGTAAAAATAAATAAACATTTTGAAAAATAAAAATAGCTATCTATTGTTTCTACTTTTATTTCTACTCGTGAACAACTATAATGTGAACGAATAAATGATCTATGGGTAGAGTATTGAATTTTTAATACGAGAATTTATTAGCTTCAAGATTTAATTACATTTATTGCCGTTTGCTGCTTTCCCTTCGAGTTTGGTGGTTGTTTTAAAGGGTGAACAAAATTTTACTCGATTCAAAAAATTTAAATAATTTAATTTAAAATAAAAATATTTATTTTATTTTAATTCAACTCGAAATTTTATAAACTCTATTGGAATTATATACAAATCTTGAACTGAATGGTCCTTTATTAAAAAAAAATCCATATACCAACAACAAACATGCAAATATCTACTGTTCATACACAGAAACATGCAGTCACATGGGCTAGCTTCAGTTCACATCCTTATCTATTGGGACTATTGCCCTAAAATCCTACAAGTATTTCCATTATTTTTCTATGCAACTTGGTCCCCTCCATATTATTATCCTCCTGATGGGACTATAAAGTTACAGTACTGGTTGACTTAGTCCATCTCAATTTATGAGTCATTTCTTCTTCTTCAAATACACAACAAACACCAACTCTCCACATCTGTACTCATCTTTCAGACAATTTAAACCTATGGTCTGCATTCAGGTCTGATTTTTTGATAAAGAAATGAGAGCTTTTCGACTTGTTCCAGCTTCAATCTTTCTTGCCTGTTGCCTTTTGAGCTGTGTATCCGGAGCAAAACTTCCGGACAATGAAGGTATTGTTTTGCCGGGTTTCTGTTTTCAGTTCTGTCTGGTGTAATATATGTAGGGTTAAGGGTTTGGTTTTCTTTTTTGGTTCAGTGCAATATTTGAGAGATATAGGGAAGACACTGGGGAAGACAGACTGGAACTTCAGCGTGGATCCATGCAGTGGAGAAGAAGGATGGGTTACGCCAAATGCTTTGAAGGGGTTGGAAAATGCCGTCACCTGTAATTGCTCATTCTCCAATGGCACAGTCTGCCATGTCGTTAGCATGTATGTAAATCTCTTACAGTCTTTCTCATTGTCTACCTCTTCTTTTTGGATATCTTTAGTTTTGGTAAATTACTGGTTTTGGTCCTTTGGTTTTAATTTGATTTTATAATATCATTTATTAATAGTTAGCACTTAGCATTTGGGGTTGTTTTTGTTAAAACTGCAAAGAGTTTTTTTTTCTTCTTAAAAACATTCGAGTATAGGAAAATTAATGTCTAGAAGAGATGTTTCAAGAAAAATTCATGTTAGTATTAGGATATAAGGATTAAATCTCTAGTTTAAGCATAATGGAGGGACCAAAATTGTAATTTGACAATTTCTAAAATATTGTCGAATACATACCTATGTTTTTAAACTACGATTTTCGTTCTAAATCTGTTTCTATTTTTTTTTTATATTTAAATATCATCATCAAATTATGGGCTCATTCTAAATTAGTTTTTAAAGGTTTAAATATTTTATTTTTATTCTTAGATTATGACTCTTATTATAAATTAATCCTTAAATTTTTAGATATTATAGTTTTATTCTTAAATTATTATTTATGTCACATCATGTTATTACATATATTAATATTTATATGAATTAATAATTTTTTAACTTATGATATAATTATCATATATTAAAATTAAAATTTAAAAACGTGAAGTATAATTAATTGTAATAAAAAAATCAAAGGGCCGGGCAAGTTGTTGCCTGCCTGTTTAAATGACAGTAATTGAGAAACAGTACGTGAAGCCCACTAGTGTTGACTTTGACCCACTCATAGTTTAATCCCCTATCAAATATGAGAATATATTCTTTCACATGAGAAAATAAAAAAAATATTAAATATATAAGAAACACGAATAAATATATAATATTTAAATATGGTTCTGATAAGAATTTAACGAGTTGTTTTAATATATGAATAAATATATGGTTCTGATATGTTTTTATAAAAAAATTGGGGTTTAAATATTTATCTGTATTTTGTTAAAATACTAAAAATAAGTATTAAAAGATTATATAATTAAATAATAGTTATAATATAAAAAATATGAAACAGACAAAATTATACGAATTACAGATCTGATCTATGAGATGAAATTATAGATTAAATCTTTAATAGGACAAATTAATGAGTGATTGAATACTAATTATATAATGTTTATTTTTTTTATTACAGTTAGCATGATTTCAACGTGCGGGATGATTTGTTTTTAAATATTTATTTGAATTAAAATACTATTATTATAAAAGTAGTGTAGTTAACTTCATAATTTATCAAATAATGGAACACATAGAAGAGACAAAAGACAGAGAATCAAAAGTCTAAAATATTTGTGTTGTGTGGTAATCGCACTAATTGAATTAAATTTAATTAATTATCTTTTTAAAAATATTAAAAGATTGTTCGACGGAGAAAATGGTCTTTATCTCAAGAGACCTAAGTTCAAGTGTTTGTATATGTAAAGTGTATCTCGTCGATAGGTTAAAAAAATGTACGGATAGATACTATCATTAATCAAACACTTTGATGATGCACACCTTACGGATAAAGTGATTGAAACCCGATCTTTTAAGGCAAAAGATTTTTTGCTTTTCTAGTGGGACCATTTATCGAGTTTAATACAAATATTAACTTGACGAGGGATTATATCATAAATCATGTTCAGCATATCATGGAAATTCCTTAATCATATTGATGGTAGTTAGTCTCAATGCAATTTTCTATTTGAAACAGAATGCTCAAGGCACAGAATCTCCAAGGCAGTCTCCCAAAAGATATGGCCAAGTTCCCTTTCCTCCAAGAAATGTAAGTTCAAACTCATTTCAACTCCATGGAAATTCCTTCTTACAGAACATAACTAACTTAAACCTGTTAATGTTGTTGCAGAGACCTCAGCCGCAACTTCCTTAATGGCACAATACCCCCAGAGTGGGGTTCCATGCAACTTGTCAACATGTATGTTCTATAGCTTCCTATGTTGCTAGTTGCTACATGATTGTACAACATGTGAAACTAACATGAAGATTATTGCAGTTCTCTTCTTGGAAATCGCGTTACAGGTTCGATCCCGAAGGAGATAGGAAATATAAGTACGCTTATCAGCTTGTGAGTTTCTGATATCCAGTTCCTCGTATCTCTTGATTTTACTGCAATTTAGAGGAATCTTTGATACCAATATCAGCTTACTTTATTTTGATTATGAAAAAAATATCATGTAGAACAACCGAGTTCAATCGGCTTTCAGGACCTTTACCTCCAGAGCTTGGGAATCTACCAGCCATTGAAAGAATGTACGAGTCTTGATCTTTAAATGTTCATAACAATTTGATTTATTACTGCTTTCACTGTGTTTGATTGAATGTCTGAATCTTCTTCATGGTCTAGTTTATCTGTTTCTTCATGATTCATTGTTGTTATTGGTGTCTAGGCTTCTTAGCTCTAACAACTTTACTGGAGAAGTACCTGAAACATTTGCCAAGCTGACCACATTGAAAGACTTGTAAGATTCTGTTATCCTGATTTACCAGGCGTTACTTATAGTTCTATATTACAATTCTAGTTTTGACTCATTTCGGGTTTCTTGACAGTCGGATCAGCGATAACCAGTTCACCGGAAAGATTCCTAGCTTCATCCAGAATTGGACAAAACTTGAAAAATTGTAAGCCGAACCCTTTAGAACAACAGTAGTTCATTCATTAGGACTTTTTATTATCATTTACTTACCTACATGGAATATTGGTAATGACAGAGTAATACAGGCAAGTGGTCTGATGGGACCAATTCCATCAGGCATTGGTGATCTGGAAAAATTAACCGACCTGTAAGTTGGATATCGATTTTACTTTTCTTCAAACCTACAAATTGGAACATTGCAGTTTTGTTAAGATTTATATACATATGAAAATTGTTGATATACAGGAGAATCAGTGACTTGAATGGAGCTGATGCACCTTTTCCATCACTTGGTAACCTAAAGAAAATGAAGATACTGTAAGTAAAACTCGAAAACGAAGAAGATTCCATTGAACAAATATATCAATAAATCAAATAACAGATACTTGCGGTTGGATAACAGGATTTTGAGGAGTTGTAATCTCATCGGAAAGCTGCCTGATGCTCTTGGGGTTATGACAAAGTTGAAGACCTTGTAAGTCATATTTTTTTTCTTCCTGATATTGTAGTTTGCACATTGTTTGTGTTATACTCAGAATTTTAAAGTTTTCCCATGTATGTTTATGTTTTCTTTAAGGTCACAACTTTTTTGTTTTCTTTTCGCAGAGATCTCAGCTTTAACAAACTCAGCGGAGAAATTCCAAGCAGTTATTCAGGCCTTATGGATGTGGATTACTTGTAAGTGATTGATCTGATTGTTGGTTGTCCTCTCATTTCCTATAATATCAAGCTGTTTCGGCCTGATTCGATATCGATATTTAACGCTGAGTATTTGATTTCATTAAGTTATTATCTTGAGCAGGTATTTAACAAGAAACTTGCTTACTGGTTCAATACCTAGTTGGATACTAGACAAAGGAGACAATGTGTAAGATTCTCTTCCAAATACTGGTTCATGCAAAGGGAAATTACTAGATTATCTTCTAAATATATAAGTTTCGAGCTTAGGAGATTGTTTATGAAATTAAATGATAACATACAAGTACCTAATTTTGGTGCAGTGATCTTTCTTATAACAATTTTGCTGGGAGCCAAGGGACATCTTGTCAGCAGAGGAGTGTGTAAGCTTCTGATCTTCATTCTTTTTATTTGGAGTGTTTGTGGATGTTTTATTTATTAGTCATAACTTTGCATCTGTACTTTTTCCTGTAGGAATTTGTTTGCAAGCACTTCGAGCGGCAATATGTCGTAAGTGGTGACTTCTTTCTCAGAAAAATGATGTTTTGTTTCCAAGATGATGACATTTCTATGGACTTTTCATTGTTTACAGGGGAACTGTTTCTTGCATGAGAAGCTTTGTTTGCCCGAAATGTAAGTAGAAAGTTACATAGATCTTAAAAATGTAAAATTGGTTCATGAAACTTTAGCAGTTTTTCATCTGTTGTTTCTCATGTCTCAGCCTGGTACTCTGTCCATATAAATTGTGGTGGGAGGGAAGTAGTTATTGGAGGAAATACGACATACGAAGACGATACAGATGGAGCCGGTGCTTCAAGATTTTACCAAAGCAGAACTAATTGGGCATTCAGCAGCACCGGTCACTTCTTGGACGATGACCGTCCATCGGACTCTTATCTTTGGACTAATTCATCGAAACTCTCCATGAATGATTCCAGGCTATACATGGACGCACGCCTTTCGCCCCTTTCATTGACTTACTACGGATTTTGTATGGGCAATGGGAACTACACAGTCAACCTCCATTTTGCAGAGATAATATTCACTAATGACAATACATATACCAGCTTAGGAAGGCGCATATTTGACATTTATCTTCAGGTGGTTATTCTTTATATTTTTACCTACAAAGCTCTATTGTTAGAGACAGCTTCGGGGTTTAAGTGAAAATTTCAGGTAACTGAACTTAGTTATTTTGCAGGGCAAGCTAGTGCAGAAGGATTTTAACATCGAGGACGAAGCCAGTGGAGTAGGCAAGGCAGTCATAAAAAAATTTCCCGTGTCAGTGACTAATAGTACCTTGGAGATTCGCCTTCATTGGGCTGGAAAAGGGACTACTGCTATTCCTGTTAGAGGAGTTTATGGTCCTCTTATATCAGCTATATCCGTGAATCCCAGTACGTTGTAGAATGTTTTAACATTCTTCTCAACTATATGTTCTTCATAGTTTCTAGTTGGACATTCAGGAAAACTATGGCATCAATCGTTTCATCTTTGTAACTCTTGCATAATTCCCTTCAAGCAGATTTTATACCTCCAGCAGACCATGGGGCTAGTAGCGGTGGCATATCGTTAGGTGCAGTGGTCGGAATTGTAGCTGGATCAGTGTTTGTCATCTTTCTGATCGGGGTATTACTTTGGTGGAAAGGCTGTTTAAGATCAAAGAGTCAACTGGAAAAAGGTATTTGTAGTGAAATCAGAAGCTATAGTAGCTGCCATATGAAAGGTCCTCATGTTGTTTTGCTTCTTTTCCACAGATTTGCAAGGTCTAGAATTGCAGACTGGTTCCTTTAGCTTGAAGCAAATCAAATCTGCCACAAATAACTTTGATGTTGCTAATAAAATTGGAGAAGGAGGCTTTGGCCCTGTTTACAAGGTATCATTCGCCGTAAATCCTTTCTTCTGTTTCCCTTCAGTCCGGTTGCTCGTGTCATAGCTCTTCCTCCAAATATCTTATTGTAAAGCTAATTTGGTGGTAAAATCTTTGATATGCACAGGGCATTCTGTCAGATGGCACAGTCATAGCTGTTAAGCAGCTATCTGCTAAATCGAAGCAAGGAAATCGAGAGTTTGTGAATGAAATCGGAATGATTTCTGCTCTACAACACCCTCATCTGGTAAAGCTATTTGGTTGCTGTATAGAAGGAAATCAACTGTTACTGATCTATGAGTACATGGAAAACAACAGCCTTGCTCGTGCATTGTTCGGTAGGTTTCAGTCCCGCGATTTACTCGATTGCATGGTTTTGAATCCATCCATTCATTTACTATGTATAAATAAACAAAACATGTCTGGAGTATTCTTTATTTGGTTACTGAAAAGGTCCACAAGAATACCAATTGAATTTAGACTGGCCAACAAGACGAAAAATCTGCATTGGAATAGCTAGAGGTTTGGCATATCTCCATGAAGAATCAAGGCTGAAGATTGTGCATAGAGACATCAAGGCTACAAATGTGCTGCTTGACAAGAATTTAAACCCTAAAATATCAGATTTCGGATTAGCCAAGCTTGATGAAGAGGATAACACTCATATCAGCACCCGAGTCGCAGGAACATAGTAAGCATCACTGTCCTAGCTAGCTGCAAATGGACACGTTCCTTCATATTTTTACACACATTGCAAGATGATGCAAATGGTTTCAATGCTAAGCATGAAAAATAACTTTATTGTTGCATGTATTGCAGTGGCTATATGGCTCCTGAATATGCAATGCGCGGTCATTTAACCGACAAAGCCGATGTTTATAGTTTTGGGATAGTGATACTGGAAATCGTTAGTGGACGGAGCAACACGAGTTACCGTTCGAAGGATGAATCCTTTTATCTTCTTGATTGGGTAATGTTGGGACATTTCAGTTCACTTGAAGCTCATTCACAGACTAATCTTTAACATCCTACTGTCCAATCCAACAATTTTTTTTACTGTTTTTACAGGTTCATGTTTTAGAGGAGGAAGGGAATCTATTAGACTTAGTTGATCCAAGAATCAGGTCTAATTACAAAAAGGAGGAAGTCATGACCATGATCAATGTTGCTCTTCTATGCACCGATGTTAACGCAGCGGGTAGGCCTGCAATGTCCTCTGTAGTCAGCATGCTTGAAGGCAAGGCTTCGGTTGAGGAATTCGAAACAGATTCAAGCCGTCATGCGGATAAATCGAACTCGAAGGCGATGATGAAGAAGCTTTACCAGCAGCTTGAAGAAAACAGTACCCCTGAGAGCCAGACACACAGCATGTCAACAGTGGGGCCATGGACTTCTTCCTCCTCATCAGCTGCTGATCTTTATCCGATCAGTATAACTTCAGAGTATTGGCAGAACAGAGATTCGGGAAATTAACCAAACTGTGTTCAATAATCTTGATGGAAATGAACTGAGAGTTATACTACAATTTTGCTAATATGCAAAATATAAATTGTCAGATATATCGAACTGGTTTTATGCAATTGTATTTTTATTTTTGTACCTACAAAATGGTATATATTTTTCGGAATAATAAACTTGGCTTTCCTCAAAGGTAAGAAAATAAAATCGTAAAAGTAAATATTTTTTTATAAATACAATTCAGTAGGTTTAAATTATTTTTTTATAAATTTATCAAACCAAGCTATTAAAGTCGTAGTTGGATAATTATATTCTCTTTTAAAGAAACAACATTATAAAAACAATAATTGGATAACTACAACAAGCAAATAATATAATGTTTATAAGAGAATAACAAACGATTTAAGAGAAAAGCATGTAAGCAATAAACGAGTATAAACGCAGCGAAAAAGGATCGAAATAAATATCTCCAGTCATTGTCAAAACCTTATGCCAAAATGAGATGTGGTTGCACCACCGTCGAGACCTCGAACCACCGTGGTAACACCTCGGACCACTGTGAAATTAAAGAATTCGACTACGAAATAATTAGAACCGCCAAGATCTTCTAAGCACTCAAAACTCACTAGATGAAATATGTGATGCTTGTGTTTGATGCTCAGGGACCTTAGGCTAGGTTAGTATTTATAGGGGTTCATCCATCATGGACCACCAACCAAATGGACAAAATTACCCCCAACTACACGGCACAAAGCCTTAACCGAACCACAAGTGCTGGACGTGGGAAAACTCTTGCAAATTTACTCTTCATGTTCACATTTCTAATTTGTGGAAAACGTGCATGGAAAACAGTTCACACGAATCACAAACCAACATTCTCCCACTTGGTTCGTATTGTCCGTGAAAACTTAAAGTTAAAACATAATGTATGAATCATGACGACATTTCCTCTAATGATTGAGTTGTATCTTCCATGTATCATAATACATCAAGTCTTAACACTTTAGCCCATATACTTAATGAATAAACCCAATGTTTATTCTAGGTCCAAACTTTAGTGATATTTCTCGAAAAATAAGCTTAATGTGTACACAACATAAATGAGAAATATCAAACTTTATTAGAGTTTCAACAGAATTGTTCATACAATGAAAAATTACAAAGTAGGAACAAGCCCCATAGTGATAACATGATCCTTAAATTTATGTGGTGGCATGCTCTTAGTCAAAGGATCAACTAACATTTATTCAGTGTTAATGTGCTCAATGACCACTTTCTTTTCTTTAATACGTTCCCTTATGGCTAGATACTTAATGTCGATGTGTTTACTTCGACTTCCACTTCTGTTGTTCTTAGCCATAAAGACAACAACTAAATTGTCACAATATATCCTTAATGGCCTAGAGATTGAATCCACAAGTCTAAGCCCATAAATGAAACTCTTTAACCATATTCCATGTGAGGTAGCCTCAAAACATGAAACGAACTCGGTCTCCATAGTGGAAGTAGCAGTCAAAGTCTGCTTATTGCTCCTCCAAGATATAGCTCCGCTAGCAAACATAAATATGTAACCTGATGTTGATTTATATGAATCAACACAATCAACAAGGTCCGAATCGGAATAGCCAATCACCTCCAAATGGTCGGATCGTCTATATGTAAGCATGTATTCTTTTGTCCCTTTGAGGTATCTCAAAACCTTTTTTGCAGCTTTCCAGTGGTCTATACCCGGATTACTCTAATATCTTCCCAACATCCCAACGACAAATGCAATGTCAGATCTTGTACAGACTTGAGCATACATCAGGCTTCCAACAACAGAAGTATATGGAATGTTTCTCATTTGCTCATTCTCAAATTCGTTCTTCGGGCATTGGTTCAAATTGAACTTATCACCCTTCACGATAGGAGCACCACTAGGTGAACAATCTTTCATCCAAAACCTTTCTAAAACTTTGTTAATATAGGTTTCTTGAGATAGACCTAAGATACCTTTATGTCTATCACGATGAATCTTAATGCCAATGACATAAAATACATCACCCATATCTTTCATATCGAAGTTTTTAGAAAGAAATTGTTTCACCTCATGTAGCATACCCCTGTCATTCGTTGCAAGTAAAATGTCATCCACATATAGGATAAAAAAACAAATTTTACTCCCACTGACCTTCTGGTATATACATTGATTCATGATATTCTCAACAAAACCAAATGAAGAGATAACTTCATGGAATTTTAAATACCACTATCGGGAGGCTTGTTTCAATCCATATATGGATTTCTTTAACTTACAAACTAAGTGATCATCATCACTAGAGAAAAATCCTTCAGGTTGTTTCATGTATACCTTTTTCTCTAGATCACCATTAAGAAAGACAATTTTCACATCCATCTGTTGTAACTCAAGATCAAATTGAGCTACTAATGCTAACAAAATGCATAGGGAATCTTTCTTAGATACTGGACTAAAAGTCTCAGTGTAATCGATTCCTTCTCGCTGAGTGAATCCTTTAGCAACGAGTCTTGCTTTATATCTTTCTATGTTGTCTTTTGAGTCTCTTTTGGTTTTGAAGATCCATTTACATCCAATGACTTTTACACCATCAGACAACGGTACAAGATCCCAAACTTCGTTGCTCTTCATAGAATTCATCTCATCCTTCATAGCATCATACACAAAATAATCACTAGAAATTGCTGATTTTCTTTCTCTAATAGATCTTCTTAATGTTGAATCAACATTCTCTTGTGGATCATGTTGTTCAACTGGTTGTTCAATAATTTCTGGAATTTCTTGAACAACTTGATCTATTGGAGTGTTTTCAGCAGCTTGTGGAACTTCATTGATTGGTTGTTTAATACCTGATTGAGCTTGAGGGACGTTATATATGATAACCAATCTTTCGCTTGAAGTGTATGGTTGATCTACGAGTATTGAATCCTGAGATAGATCACTCCCACTGATTGAGTCATTCTCAAGAAATTTTGCATTTCCTGATTCCACAATTCTAGTGCAATTAGATGGACAATAAAATCTGTAACCTTTGGACTTTTCGGTATATCCAATGAAATACCCACTAATAGTCCTTGGGTTCAATTTCTTTTCTTGTGGTTTATAAATTCTCACTTCAGATGGGCATTCCCATACGCGTATATGTCGCAAACTCGGTTTCTAACCTTTGAATAACTCAAAAGGTGTCTTTAAGACAACCTTGGTTGGAACACGGTTTAATATATACACAGCCGTCTTGAGAGCTTCAACCCAAAAAGACTCAGGTAGCTTAGAGCTACTAAGCATATTTCGCACCATGTCCATTAAAGTTCGGTTTCTTCTTTCCGCAACACCATTCTGATTAGGCGAGCCTGACATGGTGTATTGGGTAACTATACTGTTGTCTTGAAGAAACTTCGCAAATGGACCATGTGCTTGTCCATCTTCTGTTTATCTATCATAATACTCACCACCTCTATCTATTCTCACAATCTTTATTTGCTTACCACATTGTTTCTCTACTTCAGCCTTGAAAACCTCAAAGGCTTCTAACGCTTCACTTTTATGATAAAGCATGTAGAGATACATATATCATGAGTAATCATCTATGAAAGTGATGAAGTATTTCTAACCTTGCACATCCATATATGGGCAACAGATATCAGAATGGATGATTTCCAATATGGTCGAACTCCTCTTGGCACTTTTCTTTGACTTGTTAGTCTGCTTACCCTTAATGCAGTCTACACAAGTATCAAAATCAATAAAATCTAAGGTATTGATTACCCCATCATTTACTAATCATTTAATCCTTTCAATGAAGATATGTCCTAATCTTCGATGCCATAAAGTAGAGGAATCTTCATTTATAACATGTCGCTTAGTACCAGTTTGAATGTGCATAACATTATGAGTGGCATTATTTTGTAAATCAATAGAGTAAAGACCATCACATAAAATTCCATTTCCAATAATTTCAGATTTATAAAATAAATTAAAACTAATATTCGAGAAATTAAAACAATACCCCAAGGGTATGAGTCTTGAAACATAATTAAATTTCTTGAAAAACTAGGAATATAAAAAGTCTTTTCTAAAATTAAAACAAAGCCACTACTAAGCACTAATTCATAGGTCCCAATAACTTCCACATGCGATTGCATCTTGTTTCCTGAATAGATGTATCACTCAGCTCCCACTGGTTCCCTCAGGTTTTTTAATCCCTGTAAGGAATTTGAGACATGGATTGTAGAACCATAATCAATCCACCATGTGTTATAATTAACATTAACCATACTTGACTCAAAGCAAACGAGTGAGATTGATTTACCTTTCTTTTCAAGCCAACCCTTATACTTGATACAGTCCTTCTTCATGTGTCCCTTCTTTTTACAGAAGAAACACGTGGACTCTTTCTTGATATCAGCTTAGGGTTACATTTTAGCTTTCCCCTTTTGCTTGGCTTGGACTGAATGCTTTCCTTGAGTAACCGTCAGTGCACCCTCTCCCATCTCTATTACGAGCTTACCCTCTTCTTGATCACACATGGTCAAAAGATCATCAATAAACCATTTATCTTTATGTGTGTTATAAGAGTTCTTAAATGGCCCGTATTGAGGAGGAAAAATGTTCAATATATAGTGCACCAGGAAAGATTCAGACATTTCAACCTCAAGTGCTTTAAGTCGAGTTGCCAAATCACGCATCTTATTAATATGTTCACGCACACCTCTCACCGTAGTGCGCCTTAGAGATGTGAACTTCATAATTAAGGTGTTGGCTAAAGACTTTTGAGAAGTTTGAAACTGTTTCTCTATAGCCTTTAATAGCTTTTGGACATTCTCATAATGCTCAATTGAGCCACGAACATCAGCAGGAACATTGCTCTTAATGAACATAATGCTTAAGCGATTGGATCGCTCCTACTTTTCATATAGAGTAAGATCAGCCTGACTGCTGGTGTCACTAATACGTGGCTCAGATTTTCTTATAGCATAGTCAATATCCATACACCCTAATTGAAGAAGAATGTCTTCCTTCCAGAACTTAAAGTTCTCATTAGTTAATTCAAACATATCTACTCTATTATCAGAGATATTCATAGGTAATAATGCTGCAAAATAAATTGACATACATGCTTAATATAAATTTGAGGCATAACTTAAGCTATAATTTACCAATGCAAATTATAGAAATAATGAATCTAGTGACATAAAAATTGCCTGTGGGCTAAATTTTTAATTCGATTAGATTCATTTTAATAGAATATTTTCTATCCTTTATATAAAAATTATTAAATTTATTTTTATAACTCCTGTGGGTAATTATAAAAATTCATCTAATAATTTTTACCTTAATGTTAAGGGATTTAATATCTAAGCTTTCTTTATGTGATTTTTAACCTTAGTAATTTTATTTAACTAAAGATGCTGTGGCTAGTCTTTAACTAAATAAAATTATTAAAATCACTTAGCTAGATATTAACCCTAAACTTTATTTTATGTCTAGTCCTTATGAGATCTTATTATAATTTTATTTAATTAAAGTTATTGTGGCTAATTCTCTAATTAAATAAATTATTTAGATCTCTAGACATATTCTATAGTTTTATTGCTAAAGCTTTAAGCAATAAGTACTAAAGTTCTATGTACCTAATTTTATGCATATAACTAAGGTTATAACATATCTTAATTTAGGCACATACTATATATTAATTTCTAAAATTTATTTAAGTAAAATAAATTAATAAATTTTATAAATTAATCTTATAAAAATAAAATTTTTGCAATATAATTTTTCTCAAAATTTTAAAATTTAAAGATCAAAATGACATTTTAATTTTGAGAAAAATTAAACATGACAATGCAGAGATTTAACATGGCTCGCATACCAAATGTAAGCAATAAATGAGCATAAACGCAGCGGAAAAGGATCGAAATAAATACCTCCAGCCATTGTCAAAACCTTATGCCAAAATGGATGTGGTTGTACCACCGTCGAGACCTCGAACCACCGTGAAATTAAAGAATTCGGCTACGAAATAATTAGAACTTCCAAGAACTTCTAAGCACTCAAAATTCACTAGATGAAATATGTGATGCTTGTGTTCGATGCTTAGGGACCTTAGGCTAGGTTGGTATTTATAGGGGTTCATCCATCATGAACCACCAACCAAATGGACAAAATTGCCCCAAACTACACGGCACAAAACCTTAACCGAACCACAAGTGCTGAACGTGAGAAAACTCCTGCAAATTTACTCTCCATGTTCACATTTCCAATTTATGGAAAACGTGCATGGAAAGCGGTTCACATGAACCACAAACCAACAAAACAAAGACAAAACTTTTTGACATTTTGAATATAAAGGGTTAATTTTATTGAATTCTTTTATATTGAGACTAAATTAATAAAATATATAACTTTAACCTAATATAGATTTAAAGTATAGATTTATTACTTTAAAAAGAAAGAAATAATTGAATTTGAAGTTTTGAATTTGATTTTAAAAATTTATTGGATTGGACTTAGATTTATATAATTGAATTTAAATGTTTAAAAAGCCCTTATTCATTGGATTGAAGTCGGATTTTATAAAATTCGATCCAAGTTAAATCCATTGTCATCCCTAGTTAGAATGGGTTTTATCGTAGTCAAATTTATCAGACAAAAAATTATATGGTGATCTTTCAACCATATTTTTACATAATTTATTAAAAATTCAATCATATTTTTACATAATTTATTAAAAATTCATTTATTCATTTATTAAAAATTATATGGTGATCTTTCAATCATATTTTTACATAATTTGTTAAAAATTTATTAAAAATTTTAAATTTTTGAGAGTACAAAAGTATAATAATAATTTAAGGATTATTTAAGTAATTTATTATTTTTATTGTATAAAATAATGTTTTCGTCAATATTTAATGGTGTTTAATGTTGGAGTGACCAAAACTTTACACTCCGAAAACGATAGTGACTTTAATGGTCTTTTTTCAAAATCGGTGACTAAAAGTGTATTGAGGATAAACGAAAGTGACTAACGCAATAGTTTACCCAATTTCTATTTAATAAAAAAACTGAATTTATTCTAAGGTAAAATACATACCTATGAATTGGACTTAATTAGGAATCAAAATCCAAATTCACTTAATTAGGATATTAATATAAAGTTATATTTTTTTAAATTTAAAAATTTTAAGGGTTAATTACAACGGAGGTCATATTTGTTTGCCTCCAGTACAAATTTAGTCACCAATTTTGAAAATCGAGCAATATAGTCACATACGTTTTCAGGCTGTAAACTTATGGTCACTGAAACGTTCGTTGCCGTTAAACTTTAACGGGAAGCTGATCTATCATAATAAGAAAATGATAAACTACTTAAATAGTCCCTAAATTATTCTTTTACTTATGTTTTATCTTTAATTTGACCCTCAACATTTTAAATCTTTATATTTTCACCATCTTCTCAAACAATAAATTTGCAGAGAAATAATTACGGAGAACACTCTATTTTTAGTTCATGATTATGGAGAACACTCAAACAATAAATTTACCATTAAAAATCTTCACCTTAGAGCATAGATTATGATCCTGATCTTGTCCATTATTTGATTACCTAGTGTATTTTGCGTATTATCATTTTTGAGTTCATGTTTACTTACGGGTCTAGTTTAGATGCTTTTAAAATTAGCCCATGTTGCAGAACACTCTTTCTTCTCCATTTAGATGCAACTTGCTTAAACTTTTGGGCAGGTTTCATGTTCTTCAAGAGTTCGATGAAGGGAAGAGAAGCTGTCATAGACGTTTGGCTGGTCATAACCGACGTAGGAGGAAGACACATCCTAATAATTTACCTACTGCCATTTTACTAAATGATGAAAGGAATATTAGCCTTTTGTTGATGAGTCTTTTGAGGATTCTCTCGAATATACATAGTAAGTATCTGCTCCAAACCAAGATTAATTGTTTTGCTACTTAACTAGGACAGTTGTATCGGTTTATTTTCTTAGATGGCCTACTAAGAGCTATGAATTAGATTAACACTCCTGGATTTTCTGCTTTATGCACATTTGCTTTTTCTTGTCATTAAGCCTATGACATTTGATGCGTGTTAGATATGTGTAACTTTAGTGCAGGTGAACACGTCGTCAAGTAATAAAGTAATGAGTATCAAGTATCATCTCCTCAGGGATTGGTATACTTAATATGCTTCCTTTGATCTTCTTGCTCTGTAAAAAAACAAAATAATAACACAAGTGAATGAGTTGCGATTAATCTAAATAATAAAAACTAAATAAAGATAGAAAATTAGATAAAGAAGGTGGCTAAAATCAAGTTGTGTTGTATAGTGGAATTGATTAACTTGTTCTTGTTCAATATAATTGTACAACACTGCCTCGGCAGGACTGTAGATTACTGCCTCGATAGTGAAGATACTTGTCTGCCGCGGTAATCCCTTGCTCTTGGATAGACTTTACCAAAGTTCGGCAAAATGTCCTTAGATGAATCCACTTATCCCTAGGTCAAAGTACTGTTAATGACCAGTCCTTGATGATATCTCCTAGAGTGAATCAATTATAATCACCAACCAATCTCACACTTCTATTAGCCGTTGAAACTCTAAACCTATCCCTAGGTCGAGTTAGTGTTTCATGGCAGAAACACCGTACTTATTCCTTTCGTAAATCTAACTCTCCCGATATTAGATAAATGGATGACTTATAAACTTCTCTCCCGAGCTTGAATGTAAGAACAAGGAATGATAAAGAATAAACAAACTTTGATATTTTATTGCATTGGAAACAAGGAACAAAGTTTGACTTCCTTACACTAATACTTTACAACCTTCACCTAAAACAAAATTAGAACATAATGTAGAAAAGAAAAACTAAAAGTTCTAAATCTAATTCTATATTCTAAGCTATGCTCTTCCCTTGGACGGTTATTCCTTCTAGAGCTTTCCCGTATGGCCTTGTTTTTGGCCTTTTCTCTTGTTATCCAGTTTCGATCCTTGGGCTTCTTGTCCAGCAATATTCTCCTCATTTTTCTCCTCATCTTGCCTGCTATATTGCTACTTGTCCTCTGCTGCCTCGGCATTAGGTCCTGCCTCGACTTCAGTTTTCTACCGTGGCAATACTTCTTCCTACACAGACATAAAAATGCAGTAAAGTATACTTTTTCTGCAAATATTATTTTTAATAGCATAATACCTAAATATATCATATTAAGTCTATGAATTGGTCCAAGTAGGTGTAGAATTGATGATTAATGCCCATGAAAAGTATAGAAAGTGATAGTGAGTTGAACACTTATCACACCTTCAAACTTGAACTATTGCTTGTCGTCAAGCAATGCAAACCATCAATTTGTCAAAATTTATTCTTTCTTGGTCTTATGTTTCCATCTATTCTCCCCATTATAACTATGTCTATTCTTTAGACTTAACCTTTTGGTTACCTAAGGGTTTACCTAGAAGACAAGCTATAAGGTTTAGTGAGTGTGTGCTTTTTATGGACAAGTTTGATTAAGGGTCTTCTTAGATAAACTCTAAGTTCAAGACAAATGGACTTGGGTTTAGTGTACTCTTCTTAAAACAACAATTCCTTGATCCAATTTCGGGCACCTCAAGGATTATGCTTTCTCTTTTTTATTTTTTATTTCTTTTCCTATTCTTTTAAGCATACTAAAGCCAATTTCGGGTACCTCTAGCATGAAGAAGAGTATTTCCTAGAGCCGGTGATAGACACCTCTAGTTACCTTTCCAAAGATCTAAGTCTTTATCACCTAAGTTTATTAAAAGAATTTCTATAGCCAAACAAGTCCCAAAAGTGTTTTAAGTTCAACCTTATAGAAAGCTTCTAAGTTTTCTCCTAAAGTATCATAGAATTAAGCTTTCAAAACATAACCTAATTATGGTATGGAGAAAGATTTCTATTGCCTTAAAAGAATAAACTAAAACAATACTGATGATGGGCAGTGCAAAAGTGTAGACAATAAATTCAAGCAAAGTGGTGGACATTAAAAAAATTATCACTAAAAACTCCCTTTTCATGACAATGCATCGGCAGCTGATTGCCTCGGCAGTGACTCTACACCCTCAAACTCGAACCAAACATTGTCCCCAATGCTTAAATTAAGGGTAAGCAGTATACAACAAAAAAATAGGCAATTTATAAAAACAACATAAAAAATTATAAGGACTTCGAAGAGTTGTCCCCCATAATTAATTTTCTAGATCTTGCTACTGATTGTTGCGTCCTTGGTGATGACGATGGTTGAGTCTTTACTTGTTTTCGTGGCTGGACTCTTGTGGGTGTTGTTCGTTGCATGAGAGCGTTCATATCTTCTTCTCCTTCATCTTCGGTCTCCATTATATTCGTCCCTCCTTTATTTTCTTGATCTGCCCAGGCATGGTGAATGGTCTGCCCGACAACATCGGAACTTTGGTGTACATAGGCATCTATCTCTTCTGATAGACTGTCCATGATGATGGGGATCTTGGGGGAGTGCTGAAGACTGTCCTCCTCTTGGAAGGTCTTCTGCTGGCAGATACTCCATGTTTGAGTAAGTGCGTTGTTGAAGTCTCTTTGATACTCCATGTTTCTCTGCTGCCTAAGATCCATGGCTACCATCCTTTGTAGAATATCTTGGTATGGTTCTGCTGCGGCAGTGGTGTGGGCAGTGTCAGACATGTCTATCGTGTACTGGGCCCCGATAGCAGTATTGACAGTGAATTGCTGCGGAGTTGCTTGGACTGGTTCTGCTGGCGTGATCTGCATGATCTTGTAGAAGAAGTCTCTGGTCCATTCTTTCCTACTGTCTTTGAATTCACTTGTCTCGACAGTAGTTACATCTACAACATTACAAATACCGGTGATTAAAGAATGAAAATATAAAAGGCCTTTATCCTTCTTACCGCATTCGTAAATTTCTCGTAGAATTATTTCTCCAACATTGATGTTTCTTTTGTTGTTGATCGATTGGATGAGCACCAATATCCTTCGGTCCACTATGCTGTTATGGGAGGTTGGGACGAGGCGTCTTTTTACAAAGGTGTTCCAAAGCTTGGCCTCGGGTTTTAGACTTTACCGTGCTACGGATCCTTTATGGGCACCAGATTCCCAAGAGGGTATTGTCATAGCAAAGATCGTCTTTAATCAATTCATAATCTTCAGCTGTGATGTCCTTCATGAATTCGGTATGGATATCACGTATAGGGACAAGTCCGTAGAACTTGTTGATTGTATCAACATCGAGCTTGATAGGCTTGCCTCGGTAGTGGACAAAGAGAGAATCCCTGCTTGGGCCGTCCGCATAGAATTCTCGCACGATGGTGGCATTGGCCTGGATCGGCTGAAGGTAAAAGATCTCTCATTCTTGGTATTTTATCTTGTCGAACAAGTAGTGTTTGATACAAAAATTTTCTTTTTCAGAATGTTAGAACCCTTGTTTCTCCCATAATTGCCAAACAATGAATAACATGTTGAATCGGTCTTCAACAGTTGTTGGGGCAAAACGCTTGTAGGTGGCCATGAGTAAGTGTTTACGTGTTTTAAATTCTTGAAGATTTTCTTGAAGAGTTTTTGAAAATTGCAAGAAGGTTCGTAAGTAGGCAGAGGGTATTGTGAGAGCAAGATTAGCAAAGAATTAAAGATAACAAGAATGTAAGAGTGAATAGTTCAAGAGAGAGAGATTGCTTATAGGCCTCGGCCTTGTGACCGTTTTAACCACTAGCCGTTTTATAGCCGTTTAACTTTTACTGCCATTTTGTATTTACTACCACGACAAATATCTTGGCAGACTAGCCGTTACACTGTTTCTGCCTATTGGAACTGTTAAGGCTCTGACACTGTTTACTGTCTTGGCAGAATTCTTGCTGTGAACTATTTCTCCTTTATTCTTGTTTATTGTCCTAAAAAATATTAAACAAAAACAAGAAAATTAATTAAAGAAAAAAATATTTATATAAAGTAAATTTAAACTAAACTAGTCCTAATATAAAAATAGAAAGATAAGGGAAAAGATTATGTCATCGATGGAGTGCATGTAAATGCATCTCCCAAGGTGATTGTCTCTTGTTGGCCATAATTATTCTTCAAGTGTTGGCCATTGGCTTTAGGTCCATCCCTTTTTGTTCTGATCCTTACTACACCCTGTTTGTCTGGACAGTTCGATGTTCTGTTCGTTTCCTTCATATCTGCCTTAATTTTCCTGCCAAAAATTATGTCATAGCAAATTTCTAATTTTCTGCCGAGCATGCTGCCCAGGCAATGACTATTGAAGCAGGATACCTTTGTGTCTGTATCTTTAGTATGAAGGATTTTGCATTCCTCTGCATCATCATATCTTTTCAGATTATAGAAGGCATTGAGTTTAACTTGTTGGTCATTAACCCTTATATTCAACTCTCATTTTTCCACATCAATTAACGTTCGTCCAATTCAAGGAAAGGTATCCCAAGGATGATCGGTGTACTATCATCTGCTTCACAATCAAGGACAAGAAAGTTAGCAGGAAAAATAAATTTGTCTACTCTTACCAGTATGTCCTTGATTTTTCCTTCGGGTTGTATATATGATCGATCCGCAAGTTGGACCATTAGAGTTGTGGGTTTTGCCCTTCCAATTCCAAGCTTTTGAAAGACAAACTTGGGCATTAGATTGATGCTTGCTCCAAGATCGCACAGAGCCTTACCTTCATAGTGGTTACCAATTGCACAAGGTATTATAAAGCATTCAGGATCCTTCAATTTTGGTGGCATACGATTATGTAGCATTGTCATGCATCCTTCTATAACAGCCACTATTTCAAACTCACCTAACCTCTTTCTCTTAGACACTATATCTTTCAAGAACTTAGCATAATTAGGCATTTGTTCAATTGTCTCTACAAAGGGTAAGCTGATGTGGGCTTGTTTTAAAATATTTAGAAACTTCTTAAATTGATATTCTTGTTTTTGCTTTTTCAACCTTTGTAGGAAAGGTGGTGGTGGTCTCATCTCTTCCAGGGTTTCTTTAGTTTGGAATTTAATACCTGGAACCATTGTGTCTGTCATTGTCTCGACAGCTTGTTCATGTATTGTCGAGCTCTCTGCTGGGGCAATATTCTCATGATCAGTTTGTTCAGCCTCCAAGTCCTCTTTTCTGGTTCTTTTGGTGGGACTTTGGCTGCTGAGCTTTCTTCCTTTTCTTTCAGATGTAGACCACTTCTGGTAGTGATTGCTTTGCACTATTCATGGACCATTACCTTAACAACTTTAGTATTGTTAGGTAATCCTCCTTATGGTCTAATATTGATGTTTTGGGCAAACTGCCCAACCTGGGTTTCTAGTGCCTTAATAAAAACCTCTTGGTTTTGTAACCTCATCTCAGTCCTATTGGTGAATGCATCTGTTCTTTTTATGAAGTTACTGTTCTCTACCATGTATGATTTAGTTTTCATCATGAATGCTTTTAAAGAATTTTCTAGAGAACTTACAGGCTATTGCTGATGCATCTGCTACTGCGGCAGAGGTTGCTGTACTTGTTACTGCGGCAGATGTTGCATTTGTTGCTGGAATCCTGGTGGTTTGAATGGTTAGATTTAAAACATTGTTTGGATTGCTCTATGAAAAGTTTGGATGTCTCTTCCAAGAGGGGTTGTATGTGTTGGACATCATATTGTTTCTATTATAATTTCCAACATACATGTTGGCCTCTTGATTCATACACTCAGAAGAATTATGGTTACCTCCACATAAATTGTAATAGGAATCAATGGCTTTAACCTCATGGGTGTTCTGTTGTACTTGCATGTTCTGCACTATTTTGGTAAAAGAGGCCAATTGTGTTGCCACTGAATTTGATGTTTCTAATTCGTTTACTGTGGCTTGGCGTCTTACTCCTCGCCTAGATATAGGAAATTGAAAATAATTGTTTGCGAGTTTGTTCAGTATCTCAATAGCTTTCTCAGGTGCTTTATCCAAGAGTGTTCCATTTACCGAGGTATCTAATATCATCCTTGTCGGGGCATTCGTGGCATTGTAAAACATTTTCACTTGTGTCCATAGTGGAAATCTATGCAATGGGCACTTGTGTAATAATTCTCTGTAGCGCTCTCATGCCTCGTACATAGGTTCGTCATCAGTCTGTCGAAAAGAAGTAATCTCATTACGAATTCTATCATGTGAATTTGTAGTATTAAAGCGCGTAATGAAATCACGGCAGAGTTTACTCCAAGATCCTATTGATCCTGCTAGAATACTATTTAGCCAGGTTTTTGCCCTATCCCTTAGTGAATAGGGGAACAGCTTCAATCTTAAGACATCCTCATAGATCCCTTGAATCTTGAAAGAATTGCAGATTTCCATGAATGACTTAAGATGTTGCTTGGTGTCTTCTGTTATTGACCCACCAAATTGTCCAATAGTGTTTAGCATATTGAACATGATTGATTTTAGCTCAAAGTAGGTCGCTTCTATTTCTGGTGTAACCACTCCAGGATTTAGTCCATTTAATTCTTCCTCCAAGAAGTCTCTAACAGTTAACTGTTGCGACAGTGGTGGCTGTGGAAGACCTACATTGCCGACAGGTAAGTTCTGATTGCCCTGATTTACTTTCATGACTCCATGAATCTGTCTCCTAAACCCTTGATAGGTACGTTCGATTTCTGAATCTAATACGTGTAAAGGATTGGTAGGATTGGACCTGATCATACACAAAAAATAAACCAAAGTAAAATAAAAAATGAAAATAAAATAACTAAAAGGAAAGCAAGAAAATAAAGAAAATAAAATTTAGTTGCCAATCCCCGACAATAGCGCTTAAAACTTGATGTGTGTTAGATGTGCGCAATTTCAGTGCAAGTGAACACGTCGTCAAGTAATAAAATGATGAGTATCAAGTATCGTCTCCTTAGAGATTGGTATACTTAATATGCTTCCTTTGATCTTCTTGCTTTGTAAATAAAACAAAATAAAAGCACAAGTGAATGAGTTGTAATTAATCTAAATAATAAAAACTAAATAAAGATAGAAAATTAGATAAAGAAGGTGGCTAGGATCCAGTTATGCTGTATAGTGGAATTGATCAACTTGTTCTTGTTCAATGCAATTGTACAACACTGCCTCGACAGGACTAGAAATTACTGCCTCGATAGTGAAGATACTTGTCTATCGCGGCAATCCCTTGCTCTTGGGCAGACTTTACCAAAGTTCGGCAAAGTGTCCTTAGATGACTCTGCTTATCCCTAAGTCAAAGTACTGTTGATGACCAATCATTGATGATACCTCCCGGCTTGAATCAATTATAGTCACCAACCAATCTCACACTTCTATTAGCCGTTGAAACTCTAAACCTATCCCTAGGCCGAGTTAGTGTTCCATGGCAGAAACACTGTACTTATTCCTTTCGTGAATCTAACTCTCCCGATATTAGATAAATGGATGACTTATAAACTTCTCTCCCGAGTTGAATGTAAGAACAAGGAATGACAAAGAATAAGTAAACTTTGATATTTTATTGCATTGGAAACAAGGAACAAAGTTTGGCTTCCTCACACTAATACTTTACAACCTTCACCTAAGCCTAAACAAAATTAGAACATAATGTAGAAAAGTAAAACTAAAAGTTCTAAATCTAATTCTATATTCTATGCTATGCTCTTCCCTTGGAAGACTATGCCTTATATAGGCTTGGCCTAGGGCAAACCTTTCCTAATTTGAATACAATTTAGAGTAGGGAACAAGTCATGTACATAGGTAAAATATTTTCAAGTTTATTCCTTCTAGAAAGCTTTCCCGCGTAGCCTTGTCTTTAGGCTTTTCTCTTGTTATCCAGCTCCGATCCTTGGGTTTCTTGTCTAGCAACGTTCTCTTCATTTTTCTCCTCAGCTTGCCTGCCATATTGCTACTCGTCTTCTACTGCCTCGACATCAGGTCCTGCCTCGGCCTCAGTTTGCTGTCGCGACAACACTTCTTCCTACATAGACATAAAAATACAGTAAAGTATGTCTTTTCTGTAAATATTATTTTAAATAGCATAATACCTAAATATATCATATTAAGTCTATGAATTGGTCCAAGTAGGTGTATAATTGATGATTAATTCCCATGAAAAGTGTAGAAAGTGATAGTGAGTTGAGCACTTATCAACATTAGTACCTACTTTCTCATTTGTGACATACATTATAAATGTCTAACTTGGTTCATATTTCTCAAATCATTTTGATCTTTTGGCTTTTTTAAACTATAGCTAACAACTCCGACCAAGATAGGGACCAAGATCTTCTTTCTCATCTGTTGAGGAGCTTGGCCGATGCAAATTGTTTGACTAACGGAAAAAACCTTATCTGGATTACTTCAAGGTTCTCTAGGTGTAGAGAATGCTGGGAGAGTTCTCAAGAATCTTGAAAAGATGACTGATGTGGCTTCCGGTGATACTAGATATGCTAGGCCTTCTGGTTTTGCCTCTAAAATAGAAGACCGTGCTAATCTCCTAGAGAGGCAGGGGGATATAGGTTTCTTTGGGACTATACTTGCTTCTGATTTGGCAAATAGAAGAGCTAATAATGTTGGTCAAGATAAAATTTTGTCTGCTTCACCAACCAGAATACTAATTCCACCAGGAGCTGATTTTCAGTCTACAACAAATAAAACAAATGATGTAGTTGAAGGGATTAGAATTAACAATATAGACTAACAAAAGATATTAAAAAATCTTAAAAATTCAGCTTATAAAATGATTTATTTGCGGTGAAATTATTGTTCCCTGTTCAACAATTGGATAGTACTAAGATGTTTTGCAAATTCATTGTTCTCTGCAAATTTATTGTTTGAGAAGATGGTGAAAATATAAAGATTTAAAATCTTGAGGGTCAAATTAAAGATAAAACATAAATAAAAGAATAATTTAGGGACTATTTAAGTAGTTTATCATTTTCTTATTATGACAAATCAACTTCCTGTTAAAGTTTGTTAAAGTTTAACGACAACAAACATTTCAGTAACCATAAGTTTACATCCCAAAACATATATGATTATATTGCTCGATTTTCAAAATCGGTGACTAAATTTGTACTGAAGGCAAACAAACGTGACCTCCGCTGTAATTAACCCAAATTTTAAATATTCTTATTTAAATTTATATATGGATTGGACTTATATCTAGTATAGATTTAGATTGAATTCGGATCAGATCATGATATTATCTATATCCATTAATCCACCTCATATTTAGGGATGTAAAAAGCTCACTCGAACTGAAAACCCGACTGAAATCTTTTCTTGTCAGAACCTGATTTGACTCGGGATGTAATAACTCAAACCCGATCTGTATTTGACTGTTGTTGACCCAAACCCGAGTTGAAACTGTTACTGTAGTAACCGAATCCGAACTGTATCTGACCGAGAATGACCTGAACCCGATTTCAACATGTTATTATGGACTCGAAATCTGACCTGCATCTGACCGAAACGAACCCGAACCCGAGTCTAACCTAGCAGATAATCGATATTACCCGACTGAATTGACCAGAGACCTGATTTTACCCAACATGATAAATGACCCGACCTGTTATTAACCTGAACTAATATTAACAAGACTTAATATTTACATGACATATAATTAAATATGCATACATACTTATATATTATATACATATGCATACATACATATTATATATATAATATTATACATTTTATATTTTTATATATCGTATATATTTCATATTTTCATATATAATATCATTCCATATATAGTATAAATTCTATATATAGAATATATTCTATACAATATAAATTTTATATTTTTATTTTTGAAATCTATTAAACTATATTTTATAAGTATAAATTTTAATGTATTAAAATACATTAAAATTTAATTTTTACCGAATTTAAATATTAATAATTTATAATTTTTATAATTTAGTTTTTATAACTTTATTTTTATTTTAAATTGTCTATTATTTATTTTTCTAATTTAGCTTAGTGTTTTTAATAAGATAATATTTTATTTTATCAATGTTTATCCTTTTTAATTTAAAACTTTATTCTTTTTAGTCTAATGTTTATTCTTTAATAATTTTATTTTTTATAATTTAACCCAATTTTAAAAATGTGAATCATTTAATGATATTTTTTTAGTCTAGTGTGTAATATTTATTTTTAATGGATTCATTCTAGTTAAAGACGTTTGATATTAAATAATTAACTTAAAATGGATGATCAACCATTCGACAGAAAATTTATTGGTTATTTAATTAATTATTTATTTGTACCAAATTCAAACTTAATAATTTTAATTAATATGAATTTAAAACCTGATTTAATTGGACCTGGAATAAAACAAACTTAAAATGAACCCGACCTAAAATGCAACCGACCTGAAATCTACCCGACCTAAAATAAACTATCAATTATCTAATTTGGACCCGAACCGTTTGAACCCAACTTGAAATAGACCCGACCTGAAATAAACATGCACCCGACCCAAATTGAGTCAAAATATCAAATCAGCCTGAAATGACCTGTATCCGATTTTACCCGACCTAACAGTACCCGACCTGAAACCCATCTCAGTAACTGTTTTTATATCCTCGTATTAAGACTTGGATCTTTAATTTTTTCAGTTTTGATTAGACTATATTTTTTTATCAAATCAAATCAAATCGAATATAGATTATATTGTATCCCTAATTCTAACCCACATTTATCACCTCTACATTTCTTTCCTCCTATATATACAAAAGATCACAGATATACAGTATGAAACAGATCATGGAAAATCCAATTAAAAATTCATATATGAATATACTATGAAAAATTATTACATGAACCCTTTCCACCACCTAAGATATGGTCCCAACCAATTAAATTAAGACACATAATATATTTTTTTCCATATCAAATTTACACATAAGCATTGGCCAAATCATCTAATTTAATGTCTTTGATTTAAAAAAAGAAAAAATATTATCAAAGATTTCTTGTGTCATCTTTCTCTTTGTTCTTTAAAATTTTCTTAATTAATTTTTTATATAGATTTAGGGTTTAGGATTTAGAGTTTAAGATTTAGGGTTAGGGATTAGTGGTTTAGGGATTAGTGGTTTAGGGTTTAGTGGTTTAGGGTTTATGTGATTTATGTTTAGGGTTTAGTGTTTATGTGGTTTAGGTTTAAGGTTTAGGGTTAGAGTTAAGGTTTAGGGTTATGTGTTATTGTTTAGGTTAGGGTTAGTGTTAGTGTTTTGGGTTAGGGTTTAAGGTTTAGGGTTATGGTTTATGATTTAGGGTTTAGGGTTTAGAATTAGGGTATGAGATTTAGGGTTTAGGATTTAGGGTTATGGTTTAGGGTTAGAGATTAGAAAAAATTAATTAAAAAAATTGAACAATAAAGAGGAGGTCAACATAAAAAATCTTTGGTAATATATTTTTCTATTTTTAAATTAAATGCATTAAAGTGGATGATTTGGATGATACTTATATGTAAATATGATATGAAAAAAATATATTATGTATCTTATTTTAATTGGTTGGGACCATATCCTAAGTGGTGGAAAGGGTTCATATAATAATTTCTCATATACTATATATGAATTAATTGTTCACCTATGCATTTAATTGTATAAAATATGAAATCTATTTTCATGAAAATTATGTACATTTATGATCAAAACATAAATTCATATTAATGATTAAAAAACTGAAGAATACACCATCTAAGGTAGCTTTAGCTGGCGTTCTTCAACTTTATAACATTTTGAACCATATTAAGAATTTGACATAAAAAGTATTTGTCTGAAAATACACCAATTAATACACCAGATAACCTTATCCAATAGGTCCATTTCAGCCTAAAAATTAAATTCAAAAAGGAAAGAAATTTAGGAAAAAATGGTAAAAATAAAAGGAAATGTACATGACAACACCAAAGGGGAGTATAAATATCCACATCTCTTTGCTATGATATGCAGGTCTTTCATAACTTTTCAAGTTCTTTTACAAAATGGGGAACCCCCATGGATATCTTATGAGCTTTTTCTGTATTGCTTTTACCATTATTTTTATGATTTCTTGGTTCGATCGAGTCGAGTCGGCCGAAATGGGCTGTGATTATTTCAAAGGGAGCTGGATAAAAGATGATTCTTACCCTCTATACAACAGTGCGAACTGTCCGTTTATAAACAAAGGCTTTGATTGTCAAAAAAATGGACGAGCTGATAAACTCTACCTCAAATATAAATGGAAGCCTACTGCTTGTTCATTGCCAAGGTAATTCTTTTGCTCGAATTCTTTAAAAGAAGGGGCGTAACACGAGAACTTCTTAGGATGTCACTTATTCTGATAAAGTGTTACTTTTATATAGATTTAATGGCTTGGATTTCTTGAAGAAGATGAAGGGGAAGAAGATACTGTTTGTTGGGGACTCGATCAGCCTGAACATGTGGCAGTCATTGTTGTGCATGGTTCATGAAGCAGTGCCAAAAGCCAAATACAGTCTAAAGTCTGTAGGCAACCATACCACCTATTCTCTACCGGTGAGTTTCCATCATTTTATTCTCGAATCAATGTATAAATATTATGTTAACAAATGGATATTCATTGCAGGAGTTTGGATTAACGTTGGAGTATTCTCATAATGTGTATCTGGTTGATCTTGTAAAAGAAAAAACAGACACGGTTTTGAAGCTTGATTCGATTGTAAATGGGGATTATTCATGGAAAGGATATGATGCTCTGATCTTTAATACTTGGCATTGGTGGGTTCATACAATTAAAGGAAAGAATCAACCGTGAGTATATTTTTTATACTAATTGAGTTGATAAAAGATTGAATCTCAGTGATTCTTTTATATTAATGACTAATATTGTTGAAATGTGAATTAGATGGGACGTTATTGAATCCAAAGGAAAAATATACAAGGATTTGGATAGATTGGTGGCCTTCAAAGAGGGACTTACTACTTGGTCCAAATGGGTTGATTCCAATATTAATCCTAGCACTACTAAAGTATTCTTTCAGGGCATTTCTCCGACCCATTATAAGTATGTATATATATTTTTTTGTTAATTTGGTATATATTGTTTTTTATTTACGATATTTTATGTAACATTTTAACATTGGGTGAGTTTTGATAGTGGAAAGGAATGGGGTCGATCTGGAAATACCTGTCAGGGCCAAGAAACTCCGTTACCCGGAACAACATATCCCGGTCCAATGCCGCCGGCGGTGTCTGTAGTGAAGCAAGTTCTTCAGACCATGTCGAAGCCGGTCACTTTGTTGGATATTACTATGCTTTCTCTGCTGAGGCCAGATGGTCACCCTTCTCTTTATTATGGACAGCAGGGAAACGATTGTAGTCATTGGTGTCTTGCTGGACCACCTGATGCCTGGAACGAAATTCTCTCTGCATTGCTTTAGAATTCAAAATGAGTTACGGATTTTGATTATGATTATGATTTATTTTAATCTTGTTTTGTTAAGTTAATAAATTATGATAAAAACAATTCACATTTATAAATTATTTTTTTTTGTTTCATATTGATTATCCTTTCATTTTAGACATCTATTGTATCCGTCTAAAATTAAGATTTAAAATTATAAATTCACATTTTAAATGATAAGAAAAGATTACGTAAAAAGTCACATAAATGATGCAATAAAAAAATTTCATGACATTATTTTTAAGTCCGAAGTACATAAACAGTTGTTGACAACTTATTACAGGAAACAAGAAGACAAAATACACCTAGACAACCAGACTCACGAGAACAACTGAAACAGAACTAACCATTAAAGAGCAAATATCTATCTTCCTCAGCAATATTTCTTCGATCTCATCAATACTTTGTTGCCAACTCTTTGAATCATCCCAACAAGCCATTTTAGTTTCTTAATTGTCATCATGATATATCCTGCTGAAAATCCAAATACCGTTCCACAGCCATAACCCATCATCACAAATTTCCAATCCAATACAAATGCATCATCATCATCATCATCAGTGTGTTCATAAGATCATGGTGTTGTTGGTTCACTGTGTCCACAACCTTTTGAAACGAGAAACCCACACAATTCTGAATTGCCGGCATAGGAATCATTGAGAAAGGTATTGAATTGATAACATTTTATAGGTTGGTCACCAAACTAATTTTTTTCATCAAAATCATTGTTAACATTTTATTTTATTATTATTTTGGTCACCGACTGCTAAATATTTAACAAAAATTGTGACATGACATGGTTTAATAATATGGATGATCATCCAACTATCATTCTTTTCTTGTGTTGGTCACCTAACTAATTTTTCAATCAAAATCATCATTAAAATTTTATTTTATTATATTTTGGTCATCAACTGTTAAATATTTAACGAAAACTATGATATGGTATGGTTTAATAATAATTTTAGTTCTTCAAATTATTATATTATATCAAATTAATCCAAATAAAAAATGACTCATCAAATATTTTAACTAAACCCCAAAATTTTCATCCATTTTCTTCTTTCTCTTGCAATCACTACTTTAAAAATTAATTTGTCAACTCTCTCTTTATTTTTCTTGTATCTTTGAACAACTTATTAAGTTTCAGATTATAAAAAATCATTTTAATTTTATAATTTATTCTTTTAAAATCTAAGTTAAAATAATAATTTTTTTCTTCGAATTGGGATGATATTTTCGTAGAATAGTTTCTTTTTCAGTCCAAGGAAGGTTGTGTTCCGACATATGAAAAGTCACTGATTCCAAATTTATGTGAAATTGTAGGAGTATCTGTATAAAGATTGAAAATTTGGATTGTTCAATGAAAATTTAAGTGAAACCAAATTTTATTTAATATCGAGAAAAATTTTACGACATGCGTCGAATTGATCTATATTTACATGTTAAAGATTTTATACTTATTGATCTATATAAACTTTTATGTGAATTGATAAATCGAATTTTTTTATAGATCCGATAAACATAAAAAATGATAGAATATATATATATATATTAATAGTTTGTGAAAACTTAAAGAAACTATATTAAATTTTTTAAAAATAAATCATAAAATTAAAGTGATTTTATATAATTTAAAATTTAATAAATTGTTCAAAGACTCAAGAGAAATAAAGAGAGTTGACAAATTATTTTTTTTAAAGTAATATTGCAAGAGAAAAAAGGAAAAAGAATTGAGGTTTAGTTCAGATATTTGATGAGTTATATTCTATTAAAATTAATTTGATATAATATAATAATTTTAGGGACTAAAATTATTATTAAACCATGTCATGTTACAATTTTTGTTAAATATTTAACAGTTGATGACCAAATTAATAATGAAATAAAATAGTAACAATGATTTTGATAAAAAATTAATTTGATGACCAACCCAAAAAATGAGTGATAGTTGGATGATCATTTGTGTAGTTTTTCTTATAGAAATAATTCAAGTAAAATTTTATTTTAAATATTTATTAATTAGTTTAATGGTGTTCAGCAATGTTTATCGTTAGTGGTGTTCAACAATGTTCGACGCACGAGTGAAGAAATGAATAGTTTTCTTTGATTAGGGACCACGACTGACGTGATGGGCCGAGCCTATGATATAATCTCTCTAAAATTTGGCATATTTGAAAAGACAAATAATTGAACACATAACTTTGAAGGTTGAAAGTCAACACCTAAACCACCAAGCTAAAGCAAACTTTGAGTCATAATTTGCAACACAATTTATTTAAGGATTACCTTGCCGGGAATGACACCTTGTTGAGAATCTTTGTGTCACAAATCAAATTTAATATTCAAATCAAATTTATTAGATATTTAATATACGAATGTTAAATATCTAATAAATTTGACTCAGATATTAAATTAACGAATATATAAATATGAAAAATATTAAATCACAATATATAAATATTTAATATTTGAATTAAAATATTTAATTATTTTAATATTTGAATCAAAATATCTAATAAATTTGATATTTTAAATATTCAAATCAAATTTAACATTAAATAATAGTTAAAATATTAGATATTTAATATTCGAATGTTTAATAATAGTTGAAATAATAATAAAAATATTCGAATTTGATTTGAATATTTAAATATATTAAATATATAATAAATTTGATTCGAATATTAAATTAACGAATATTTAAAATATTAAAATATTAAATCATAATATATGAATATTTAATATTCGAACTAAAATATTTAAATATTTTAATCTTTAAATTAAAATATCTAATAAATTTGATTTGAATGTTAAATACACAATTATTTTATTTTAAATATTAAATATTTAAATAGTTTAATTTGAATATCAATGACTTTAAATCCCGTTAATTTCATTTTATACTCTTTAATGTGATTCCCAACAAAGTAATCCTTAAATAAATTGTGTTGCGAATCATAACTTAAAGTTTATTTTAGCTTGGTGTGTTGGATGTTGGTTTTTGACCCTGAAGGTCATGGGTTCAATTCTTAGTTCTCTCAAATATGTAGATTCTATTTCTTCCTCTTGTCTCTCACCAAACAGGTGGTGACATGTTCAATTCTCAGCTTTCTCAAATATGTAGTAGATTTTATATTTTCCTATTGTCTCTCACCAACAAGGTGATGACATGTGTCACTACATGATTGGAGAGAAATATATAATAAATATCTAATAAAAATAAATTAATAAATAAAATTAATCATCCAATCCGGTGGTAACACATTTGAGAGATTAAATGTGTAATTTTACAGATTTTTTTAAACTGTCACGTCATCAACGTTAACTTTTCTATCAAAATTTTAACAACGGTGACTGAAATAGGTAGAATTTCAAAGTTGTTGACCTGATTGACGAGTTCTTTAGTTGGGTGGCCAAAATAGGTATCTCAATAATTGGGTGATCACTGGGTAGTTTACCATATATTTTAAATAACATAAAATCTAACATATTAAATATATATATATATAGAATATAATTTTATTCTAATATAAAATATAAAATATTTAAAATTTAAATAAAATATTAAAAATTAATTCAATCCAAAATAAAAAATTAGTAAACATTTTCAACCCTAACTAAACTCAAAGATCTTTATAAAAACCTTAATCCTTTAATTTAGATTAAACACTAGAATAACTAAATTCTCAACTAAAATAATAAAAATTCAATTGATTAGTATTATTGATTCACCGGTAACAAACTCTATAAAGCCATTGATTTTCAGATTATGTTCATACATTTTTAGATAATTATTTTATTCTATGGGTTGAAAATGTTTAGTAGTATTTTATTTTAGACTTAATTAATTTTTAATATTTTATTTAAATTTTAATTATTTTATATTTTATATTGAAATAAAACTATATTTCACATGTATGTATTTGATATACTAGATGTTAAGTCATTAAAAATATATTCACATTTCACATGTATATATATGCCGTGTCATCGTTTTTAATTTTTTAAAGGTTTGGATATCATAATAATTAAAAATGATATATTTGTAAAAAAGACATAAATTAAGGGTAAATTTATCCTAAAAAAGAATGATGACTAAAATGATAAAAATTATAAACGTTAAAGGTGAAAATTATCTTTATGCCATATTTTTATTCAAATTTATATATAGACTAATATAGATTCAGATTAAATTAGGATCAGATCATGATAATATCTACATCCATTAATCCATCTCATATTAGGATTTGGACTTTTTTCAGTTTTGATTAGATTATTTTTTTTCTTTATATCAAATCAAATTCTTCTTTATATCAAATCAAATTCAAATTATATTAATTTCTTTCCTCATCGATGATTAAAAATTTGAAGAATGCACCATTTAAGGAAAAATTATTACATGAACCCTTTTCATCACCTAGGATATGGTCCCAACCAATTAAATTAAGACACATAATATATTTTTTCATATCAAATTTACACATAAGCATTGGTCAAATCATCTAATTTAATGTCTTTGATTTAAAAAAGGAAAAAAAATATTATCAAAGATTTCTTTTGTCATCTTTCTCTTTATTCTTTAAAATTTTTCTAATTAATTTTTATATAGATTTGAGGTTTAGGATTTAGAGTTTAAGGTTAGGGTTAGGAATTAGTGGTTTAGGGTTTATATGGTTTAGGTTTAGGGTGTAGGGTTTATGTGGTTTAGGTTTAAGGTTTAGGGTTAAGGTTATGTGTTATTGTTAGGGTTATTGTTAGGGTTAGGGTTTAGGGTTTAGGTTTATGGTTTAGGGTTTAGAGCTAGTGTTTAGGATTTAGGGTTAGGGTTTGGGTTAGGGTTTATGGTTTATGGTTTAGGATTTATGGTTAGGGTTTAGGGTTAGGGATTAGAAAAAATTAATTAAAAAAAGTTGAACAATAAAGAGGAAGATAACATAAAAAATCTTTAGTAATATTTTTTTTCATTTTTAAATTAAATGCATTTAAGTGGATGATTTGGATGATGCTTATGTGTAAATATGATATGGAAAAAATATATTATGTGTCTTATTTTAATTGGTGAAAACCATATCCTAAGTAGTGAAAAGGATTCATGTAATAATTTCTCCCGTATAAGGCAGCTTTAGCCGGCATTCTTCAACATTAACATTTTCAACCATATTAAGAATTTGACATAAAACATATTTGTCTGAAAATCCACCAATTAATACACCATAACCTTATACAATACCATTTTAGACTAAAAATTAAATTCAAAAAGGAAAGAAATTTAGGAAAAAATGGTAAAAATAAAAGGAAATGTACATGACAACACCAAATGGGAGAGAGTATAAATATCCACATCTCTTCGCTATGATATGCAGGTCTTTCATAACTTTTCAAGTTCTTTTACAAAATGGGGAACCCCCATGGATATCTTATAAGTTTTTGCTGTATTGCTTTTACCATTATTTTTATGATTTCTTGGTTCGTTCGAGTCGAGTCGGCCGAAATGGGCTGTGATTATTTCAAAGGGAGCTGGATAAAAGATGATTCTTACCCTCTATACAACAGTGCGAGCTGTCCGTTTATAAACAAAGCCTTTGATTGTCAAAAAAATGGACGACCTGATAAACTCTACCTCAAATATAAATGGAAGCCTACTGCTTGTTCATTGCCAAGGTAATTCTTTTGCTCGAATTCTTTAAAAGAAGGGGCGTAACACGAGAACTTCTTAGGATGTCACTTATTCTGATAAAGTGTTACTTTTATATAGATTTAATGGCTTGGATTTCTTGAGGAAGATGAAGGGGAAGAAGATACTGTTTGTTGGGGACTCGATCAGCGTGGACATGTGGCAGTCATTGTTGTGCATGGTTCATGCAGCAGTGCCACAAGCCAAATACAATCTACATTCTGTAGGCAACCATTCCACCTATTCTCTACCGGTGAGTTTCCATCATTTTATTCTCGAATCATTGTATAAATATTATGTTAACAAATGGATATTCATTGCAGGAGTTTGGATTAACGTTGGAATATTCTCGTAATGTGTATCTGGTTGATCTTGTAAAAGAAAAAATAGGCACGGTTTTGAAGCTTGATTCGATTGTAAATGCGGATTATTCATGGAAAGGATATGATGTTCTGATCTTTAATACTTGGCATTGGTGGGTTCATACAGCTAAAGGAAAGAATCAACCGTGAGTATATTTCTTATACGAATCGAGTTGACAAAAGACTAAATCTCAATGATTTTTTTTTTTTTATATTAGTAACTAATATTGTTGAAATATGAATTAGATGGGACGTTATTGAATACAAAGGAAAAATATACAAGGATATGGATAGATTGGTGGCCTTCAAAGAGGCACTTACTACTTGGTCCAAATGGGTTGATTCCAATATTAATTCTAGCACTACTAAAGTATTCTTTCAGGGCATTTCTCCAATCCATTATAAGTACGTATATATTTTTTCTGGTTAATTTGGTTTATATTGTTTTTCATTTACGATATTTTATGTAACATTTTAACATTGGGTGAGTTTTGATAGTGGAAAGGAATGGAATCGAACTGGAAATACCTGTCAGGATGAAAAAACTCCGTTACCCGGAACAACATATCCCGGTCCAATGCCACCGTCGGTGTCTATAGTGAAGCAAATTCTTCGGACCATGTCGAAGCCGGTCACTTTGCTAGATATTACTATGCTTTCTCTGCTAAGGCTAGATGGTCACACTTCTATTTATTGGGGACAAAAGGGAGCCGATTGTACTCATTGGTGTCTTGCTGGACCACCCGATACTTGGAACGAAATTCTCTATGCATTGCTTTCAAATTCAAAAGGAGTTACGGACTTTGATTTAGATTAAGATTTTTTTCAATCTTGTTTTGTTAATTTAATAAACTGTGATAAAAGCAATTCACATTTATAAATCATTTTTTTTTTGTTTCATATTGTTTCTTTTTATTTTAGACATCTATCATATTCACCTAAATTTAGAATTTAAAATTATAAATTAAGAATTTAAATAACAAAAAAATTGTTAATCTGTTTAAAAATTAAATTACAGATGACTATAGTAAAAAAGTTTTATGATATTATTTCTCTAGTAACACTGACTTTGAAGTACATAAACAGTCTTTGACAACTTATTATAGGAAACAAGAAAATAAAATACAACTAGAAAACCAAAATCACGAGAACAAAAGAGACAGAACCAACCATTTATGTTCCCAAATTCCATCTTTCTCGGCAATATTTCTTCAATCTTATCAAAACTTTGTTGCCAACTCTTTGAATCATCCCAACAAGCCATTTTGGTTTCTTAGTTGTCATCATGATATATCCTATTGAAAATCCAAATACCGTTCCACAGCCATAACTCATCATCATGAATTTCTAATCTAATACAAATGCATCAGCAACAACAACATCAGTATGTTCATAAGATCCTGGTGTTGTTGGTTCATGATACGTGCTAGATATAAGCAATTGTAGTGCAAGTGAACACGTAAGTATCAAGTATCGTCTCCTCAGGGATTAATATACTTAATATGCTTCCTTTGATCATCTTGCTTTGTAAAAGAAAATAAAAATAAAAGTGAATTAGTGTTGTGATTTATCTAAATAATAAAAATAAAAGAATAAGATAAATAAGATTGTTATGATCCAGTTGTGGAGTATAGTTGATTCGATCAACTCGTTTCTGTCCAATGCAATTGTACAACACTGCCTCGGTAGGACTGTAGATTACTACCTCGACAATGAAGTTACTTGTCTGCCGCGATAATCCCTTGCTCTTAGGCAGACTTTACCAAAGTTCGGCAAAGTGTCTTTAGATGACTACGCTTATCCCTAAGTCGAAGTACTGTTGATGACCAGTCCTTGATGATACCTCCCGGCGTGAATCAATTATAATCACCAACCAATCCCACACTTCTATTATCCGCTGAAACTCTAAACCTATCCTTAGGCTGAGTTAGTGTTTCATGGCAGAAATACCGTACTTATTCCTTTCGTAAATCTAACTCTCTCGATATTAGATAAATGGATGACTTACAAACTTTTCTCCTGAGCTTGAATGTAAGAACAAGGAATGACAAAGAATAAGCAAACTTCGATATTTTATTGCATTGGAAACAAGAAACAAAGTTTGACTTCCTCACACTAATACTTTACAACCTTCACCTAAGCCTAAACAAAACTAGAACATAATGTAGAAAAGAAAACTAAATCTAATTATATATTCTAAGCTATGAATCTAATGTGTGTCATACCCTTGGAAGGCTATGCCTTATATAGGCTTGGCCTAAGGCAAACCTTTCCTAAGTAGAATACAACTTGGAGTGGAACAAGCCATTTACATAGGTCAAATATTTTCAAGTTTAATTCTTCTAGAAGGCTTTCCAGTGTGGCCTTATCTTTGGGCTTTCCTCGTGTTATCCAGCTCCGATCCTTGGGCCTCTTGTCCAATGACGTTCTCCTCATTTTTTCTCAACTTGCCCACCATATTGCTACTTGTCCTCTGTTGCATCAGCATCAGGTCTTGCCTCAACCTCAGTTTGCTGCTGCGACAATACTTTTTCCTAAACAGACATAAAAATACAGTAAAGTATGTATTTTCTATAAATATTATCTTTAATAGCATAATCCCTAAATATATCACATTAAGTTGATGCATTGGTCCAAGTAGGTGTAGAATTGATGATTAATGCCCATGAAAAGTATAGAAAGTGATAATGAGTTGAGCACTTATCACACCTTCAAACTCGAACTATTGCTTGTCTTCAAGTAATGCAAACCATCAATTTGTACAACCTTATTCTCTCTTGGTCTTATGTTTCCATCTATTCTCCCCACCATAACTATGTATATTCTTTAGACTTAACTTTTTGGTTACCTAAGGGTGTACCTAGAAGACAAACTATAAGGTTTTGTCTGTGTGTGCATTTTTTGGACAAGTTTGATTAAGGGCCTTCTTAGATAAACTCTAAGTTCAAGACAAATAGACTTGGATTTAGTGTACTCTTCTTAAAACAATAATTTCTTGAACCAATTTCGGGCACCTTAAAGATTGTGTTTTTTCTTCTTATTTTCTTATTTCTTTATCTATTCTTTTAAGCATACTAGAGCCAATTTGGGGCACCTCTAGCATGAAGAAGATTATTTACTAGAGCCGGTTATAGGAACCTCTACTCACTTTTCCAAATATCTAAGTCTTTATCACCTAAGTTTATTAAAAGAACTCCTATAGCCAAACAAGTCCTAAAAAGTGTTTTAAGTTCAACCTTATAGTAAGCTTCTAAGTTTTTCTCCTTAAGTATCCTAGAATTAACCCTTCAAAACAAAACCTAACTATGGTAAGAAGAAAGATTTTTATTGCCTTAAAAGAATAAACTAAAACAATATTGATGATGGGAAGTGCAAAAGTATGGGCAACAAATTCAAGTAAAGCGGTGGACATAAAAATAAAAATTTAATCACTTAAAATTCCCTTTTTATGGCAAGGTCACGGCGATGGGTTACCTCGGCAGTGGCTCTTCACCCCCAAACTCAAACCAAGCATTATCCTTAATGCTTCAATTAGGGGCAAACAACAGGCAACAAAATATATAAAGGAAACAAGCAATTATATAAAAAAACAACATAAAAAATCATAAGAAATCCGAAGATCTATCCTCCACAATTAGTTTTCTAGATCTTGCTGCTAATTGCTGCATCCTTGGTAATGGCGATGGCTTTGCTTGTTTTGGTGTATGGACTCTTGTGGGTGTTGTTCATTGTATGGGAGAGTTTGCCTCTTCTTTTTCTTGATCTTCGGTCTCCATAATATCAGTCCCTCTATCATTTTCTGGATCTGCCTCGACATGGTGAATTGTTAGCCCGGAAGCGTCTGAGCTTTGGTGTACATAGGCATCTATCTCAGCTGATAGAATGACATGATGATTGGGTATCTTGGGGGAGTTCTGAAGACTACCCTCCTCTTGGAAGGTTTTCTACTGGCAGATGATGTCGCGGCAGAATCTACTGCCCTAGATGGGCCAACAACATAAAACTTTTGTTGAGGGCTTGTGGGGAAGAATGGTCTCTGTCCTCCTGGAGCTATGTCGTCTTTGTGTAGGGTGTAAATTCTGGAAACTACACCCCTTGGTCTGCTGCGGGAGTGGTATGGGTAGTGTCAGACATGTCTGCTGTGTATTGGGCCCCGACAGCAGTTTTAGCAGTAAACTGCTGCGGAGTTGCCTAGACTGGTTCTGCTTACGTAATCTTCATGATCTTGTGGTAGAATTCTCTGATCTATTCTTTTCTTTGGGGTGTGAATTCATCTGTCTCGGTTGTAGGTACACCTGCAACATTACAAATACCAGTGATTAAAGAAAGAAAATATAAAGGGCCTTTATCCTTCTTACCGCATTCGTAAATTTCTTATAAAATGATTTCTCCAATATTGATGCTCCTTTTGTTGATGACCGATTGTATGAGCATCAATTTCTTTTGGTCCTTCGTGCTATTATAGGAGGTTGGAATGAGGTGTCTTTTTACAAAAGTGTTCCAAAATTTGGCCTCGGGTTTCAAACTTTGCCTTGCTACAGATCCTTTTTAGGCACTGGTCTCCCATAGGGTGTTGCCGTAGCAAAGGTCATCCTTTATCAGCTCGTAGTCTTGAGTGGTGATATCCTCCATAAATTTGGCATGGACATCACGTATAGGGACAAGACCGTAAAAGTTGTTGATTGTATCAACATCGAGTGTGACAGGCCTGCCTCGGTAGTGGATAAAGAGAGAGTCTTTGCTTGGTCCGTGTGCATAGAATTCTCGCACGATGGTGGCATTGGCCTGGGGAGGTTGTAGGTAAAAAATCTCTCATTCTTGATATTTTATCTTATCGAACAAGTAATGTTCAATGCCAAAATCTTCTTCTTTTGAATGTTAGAACCCTTATTCCTCTCATAATTGTCGAGCAATGAACAGTCTGTTGAATCGATTTTCAACAGTTTTGGGGGTAAAGTGTTTGTTGGTGGCCATGAGTGAGTGTTCTGAGAGTTGATGTTTTTGGAGAATTTCTTGAAGAGTTACTGAAAATTATAAGAAGGTAAGTAGTCAGAGAGTATTGTGAGAGCAAGATTAGCAAATAATTAAAGATAATAAGAATGCAAAAGTGAATAGTTCAAGAGGGAGAGATTGTTTATATAGGCCTCGGTAGTGTGACCGTTTTAATCCACTAGCCGTTTTATAGCCGTTCAACTTTTACTGTCGTTTGTAATTACTATCGTGACGAGAATCTCGGTAGATAGCCGTTACACTATTTCTGCCCGTTGGAACTGCTGCGGCTTCCGACACTATTTACCGCCTCGGAAAAGTTCCTGCTGTGAACTATTTCTCTTTTATTCTTGCTTATTATCCTAAAAAATAAACAAAAACAAGAAAAATGAAAATCAATTAAAGACAAAAATAATTATAGTAAGTAAATCTAAACTAAACTAATCCTAATATAATAATAAAAGTAGAAGGGAAGAGATTATGTTACTGGTGGAGTGCATATAAATTCATCTCCCAATTTGATTATCTCTTGCTGGCCAGAGTTATCCTTTAAGTGTTGGCCATTGGCTTTAAGTTCATTCCTTATTATTCTGATCTTCACTCCACCCTGTTTGTCAAGACAATTTGTTGTTCTGTTGGTTTCCTTCAAGTCTGTCTTAATTTTCCTGCCAAAAATTCTGCCATAACAAATATCTAATTGTCTGCCAAGCATGCTGCCCAGGCAGTGGCTGTTGAAGCAGGATACCCTTGTGTCTGCATTTGTAGTGTGAAGGATTTTTCATTCTTCCACATCATCATACCTTTTCAGATTGTTGAAGGCATTGAGTTTAACTTAATGGTCAGTGATCCTCATTGTCAACTCTCCTTTTTCCACAATAATTAACGTTCTTCCAGTGGCAAGGAAAGGTCTCCCAAGGATGATCGGTGCATTCTCATCTGCTTCACAATCAAGGACAAGAAAGTTAATAGGAAAAATAAATTTATCTACTCTTACGAGTATGTCCTCGATTTTTCCTTCGGATTGCATGTATGATTGATCCGCAAGTTGGAGCATCACAGTTGTGGGTTTTGCCCTTCTAATTCCAAGCATTTTAAAGACAGATTTGGGCATTAGATCGATGCTTACTCCAAGGTCGCATAGGGCCTTACCTTCATAGTGGTTACCAATTGCACAAGGTATTGTAAAGCATCCAAGATCCTTCAATTTTGGTGGCATGCGGTTGTGTAGCATTGCCATGCATCCTTCTGTAACGGTCACTGTTTCAAACTCCCCTAGTCTCTTTCTCTTAGACACAATGTCTTTTGATAAGTGCTCAACTCATTATCACTTTCTACACTTTTTATGGGCATTTATCATAAATTCTACACCTAATTGGACCAATGCATATGCTTAATGTGATATATTTAGAGATTATGCTATTAAAGATAATATTTATAGAAAAGACATACTTTACTACATTTTTATGTCTGTGCAGGAAAAAGTATTACCGAGGCAGCAAACTAATGCCGAGGCAGGACCTGATACAGAGGCAGCAGAAGAAAAATAACAATATGGCATCAAACTAAGGAGAAAAATGAGGAGAATATTGCTGGACAAGAAACCCAAGGATCGGAGCTGGACAAAACAAGGAAAGCCTAAAGACAAGGCTACGCGGGAAAAACCTTTTAGAAGAATTAAACTTGAAAATATTTAACCTATGTACATAACTCGTTCCCTACTCCAAGTTGTATTCTATTTAGGAAAGATTTGCCCTAGGCCAAGCCTATATAAGGCATAGCCGTCCAAGGGAATAAGAGAGTCGAATTGAGAGAGTTCATCCTAGGAATAATTGTTATTCTTTCCATCATGTTCTAAGTTTTCTTAGGGTTTAGGTGAATGTTGTTAAGTATTAGTGAGAAGAGATTATTTTTTGTTTCTTGTTTTCAATGCAATAAAATATCAAGGTTTGCTTACTCTTTGCCATTCTTTTTTCTTGCATCCAAGCTCAGGAGAGAAGTTAGTAAGTAATCTATTTGTCTAGACTCGGAAGAGTTAGACTCACGAAAGGAGTAAGTATGGTATTTGACTTGATTGGAAAATATTAACTCGGACTAGGGATAGGTTAGAGTTTTAGCGGCTAAAAGAACTGTGAGATTGGTTGATAATTATAATTGATTCACGCCGGGATGTATCATCAAGGACTGGTTATCAATAGTGTTCTAACTTAGGGATAAGCGAAACCATCAAAGGACAGTTTGCCAAACTTTGGTAGAATCTGCCCAAGAGCAAGGGATTACCGCAGCAGAGAACACTATCGTTGCCGAGACAGTAATCTATTTTATTGTCGAGGTAGTGTATTACAATTGAATTGGATAAAAAACAGATCAATTAAATCCACTATACAACACAACTGGATCCTGCCCTCTTTCTCAATTTGATCTCCTTTTATTTAGATTTCTTTAATTATTTTATTTAGTTAAATCTCAAATCAATTACTTGTGTTTTTGTTTCTTTTTACATAGCAAGAAGACAAAAGAAGACATATTAAGTACACCAATCCGTGTGAAGACGATATCTCATATACTTATCACTTTATTACTTGCGACGTGTTAACTTGCACTAATTGCACATATTTGACACGCATCATCTTTCAAGAACTTAGCATAATTAGACATTTTTTCAATAGTCTCTACAAAGGGTAACTTAATGTTGACTTGCTTTAAAATATCTAGAAACTTCTTAAATTGATGGTCCTATTTTTGCTTTTTCAACCTTTGTGGGAAAGGTGGCGATGGTCTCATCTCTTCCAGGGTTTTTTTAGTTTGGAATTTAATACCTAGAACTACCGTGTCTGACACTTTCTCGGCAGCTTGTTCAGGTTATGCCTAGCTCTCTGCTGGGGTAGTGTTTTCTGTTTGTTTAGCTTCCAAGTCCTCTTTTTCTAGTTCTGTTGATGAGACTTTGACTGTTAAGCTTTCTACCTTTTCTTTTAGCTGTAGACCATTTTTGGTAGTGATTATATTGCAATGTTCATGGCCCATTACCTTAAGAACTTCAGTATTGCTAGGTAATCCTCCTTGTGGTCTAGTATTGATGTTTTAGGCAAACTGCCCAACCTGGGTTTCCAATGCCTTGATCCCAGCCTCTTGGTTTTGTAACCTCATCTCAGTTCTATTGATGAATGCGTTTGTTCTTTTGATGAAGTTACTATTAACATGTAGGATTCAATTTTCATCATGAACGCTTTTAGAGAATTTTCCAGAGAACTTACAGGTTATTGCTGATGCATCTGCTGTTGCAGCAGAGGTGATTGTACTTGCTGTTGCAGCAGATGTTGCATTTATTGCTAAAATCCTGGTGGTTGAGTAGTTGGATTCAAGGCATTGTTTGGATTATTCCATGAAAAGTTTGGATGTCTCTTCTATGAGGGGTTGTATGTGTTGGACATACATGTTATTTCTATTGTAATTTCCAACATACATGCTGACCTCTTGATTCATACACTCAGAAGAATTATGGTTACATTCACATAAATTGCAGTAAGAATCAATGGCTTTGACCTCATGGGTGTTTTGTTTTAGTTGAATATTCTGCACCATCTTGGTTAGAGAGGCCAATTGTGTTGCCACTGAAGTTGATGTTTCTAATTCATTCACTGTGGCTTGGCGTCTTACTCCTCCTCGTCTAGATGTAGGAAATTGATAATCGTTCTTTGCGAGTTTGTTCAGTATCTCAATAACTTTCTCATGTGCTTTACCTAGGAGTGTTCTATTTGCCGAGGCATCTAACATCATCCTTGTCGGGGCATTGGTGGCATTGTAGAACATGGTCACTTGTGTCCATAGTGGAAATCCATGCAATGTGCACTTGTGTAGTAACTCTCTCTAGCGCTCCCATGCCTCATACATAGGTTCGTTATTAGCCTGTCGAAAAGAAGTAATCTCATTATGAATTCTATCATATAAATTTGTAGGATTAAAGCGCGTAATGAAATATCGGCATAGTTCACTCCAAGATCCTATTGATCCTGCTGGAATGCTATTTAGCCAGGTTTTTACCCTATCCCTCAGTGAATAGGGGAACAATTTCAATCTTAAGACATCTTCATGGACTCCATGAATTTTGAATGAGTAGCAAACTTCCATGAATGACTTAAGATGTTGCCTGACATCTTCTGTCATTGACCCACCAAATTGTCCAATAGCGTTTAGCATATTGAACATGATTGGTTTTAACTCAAAGTGGGTCGCTTCTATTTCTGGTGTAACGACTCCAAGATTCAGTACATTTAGATCTTCCTTTAGGAAGTCTCTAACAGTTAACTAGCGCGATAGTGGTGGCTGTGGAGGTCTCTATTGCCGGCAAATAAGTTCTGATTTTCTTGATTTACTTCCATGGCTCCTTGTATTTTTCTCCTCAATCCTTGATAGGTACGTTCGATTTCTGGATCTAATGCGTACAAAGGATTGGTAGGGTTGACCCTAATCATACACTAAAAATAAACCAAGTAAAATAAAAATTAAATATAAAATAAATAAAAAAGTAAGAAAATAAAGAAAACAAAATTTAGTTGTCAATCCCTGGCAACGGCGCCATAAACTTGATGTATGCTAGATATGCGCAATTGTAGTGCAAGTGAACACGTCATCAAGTAATAAAGTGATAAGTATCAAGTATCATCTCCTCAGGGATTGGTATACTTAATATGCTTTCTTTGATCTTCTTGCTCTGTAAAAGAAAATAAAAACATAAGTGAATTGGGGTTGTGATTTATCTAAATAATAAAAGTAAAAGAATAAGATAAAGAAGATGGCCAGGATCCAGTTGTGTAGTATAGTGGAATCGATCAAATCGTTTCTGTCCAATGCAATTGTACAATACTGTCTCGGCAGGGCTACAAATTACTGCCTCAACAGTGAAGATACTTGTCTGTCGCAGCAATCCCTTGCTCTTGGGTAGACTTTACCAAAATTTGGTAAATTGTCCTTAGATGACTCCGCTTATCCCTAAGTCCTTGTGAAGATATTGTCTCCGCTTATCCCTAAGGCAAACCTTTTCGAAGTAGAATATAACTTGGAGTAGGAAACAAGTCATGTACATAGATCATATATTTGCAAGTTTAATTCTTTTAGAAGGCTTTCCCGCGTGGCCTTGTCTTTGGGCTTTCCTCGTGTTATCCAGCTCCGATCCTTAGGCCTCTTGTCCAGCAACGTTCTCCTTATTTTTCTTCTTAGCTTGCCCACCATATTGCTACTTGTCCTCTGCTGCCTCGGTATCAGGTCCTATCTCAACCTCAGTTTGCTGCCCCGGCAATACTTTTTCCTGCACAGACATAAAATGTATTAAATTATGTCTTTTCTATAAATATTATCTTTAATAGTATAATCCCTAAATATATCACATTTTGTAGATGCATTGGTCAAATTAGGTGTAAAATTGATGATTAATGCCCATGAAAAGTGTAGAAAGTGATAGTGAGTTAAGCACTTATCAGTTCACTGTATCCAAAACCTTTTGAAACGGGAAACCCACACAATCCTGAATTGCCAGCATAGGAATCATTGAGAAAGTTATTGAATTGATTTCCTTGAGGAATGAGCCCAACGAGATGATTCTCTTATAGGTTCAACACTTCAAGAAAATTCAAACTAGTAAGCTGAGAAGGAATTTCCCCAACAAGCTTGTTGCAAGAGAGATCTAGCGACTCAAATGCTGACACATTCCCTAATGAGGAAGGAATATGACTAGTAAGATGGTTATGAGAAAAGTTGATTACTTTGAGAGAAATAAGGTTTTCAATTGTGTCTAGAATTGTCCCTTCAAATCTATTGCTTGACATATCAAGTGTTGTAAAAATAGTAAGAATTCGCAGAAGCTTGAAGTCCACGCCTTTCATTGTGACAAACACAAAATCATGGTAGTAAGGATGAACTCCAATGTATCCAATTTGAACATCTATCAAATTCATCGTACCTTGGAAACTTTTAAAGCATGTTGTTGGCAGAAAACCAGAGAACTCATTATGGGAGAGGTCCAAGATCCGCAAGCTCAAGAAGTGTGATCTATTTTTCAGATTAAGTATTTGATCATGGAAATAGTTGGCTCTTAAGACAAGAACTCGTAGATGAGGAAGATTTCCCAACCAGTGGGGAAATCTGTCATTTATCATGTTGTTTCCCAGATTCAACAATCCAATCCAAGACAATTGGACAAGGAGTTAGGTAGTGGCCCATCAAAATCATTGTTGTTGAGGCTGAGTGTTTGTAACATGGAGTTTTCCTTAACACAAAAATCAGGGATGTTTTCATGTAAATGATTCCTCTGCAAATCCAGAGCAAGAATATCTCTCAAGCCCAAACATCTTGGGATATATCCACTCAAGTTGTTATGGGACAAGTCGAGAACCATATGCATCACCAAATTCGAATAGTTCAAATTGCACACCGAAGGTGGAATTTCTCCAATCAGTCTATTCTCTGAGATTAAAAAAACAAATATGGAAGGTGGTAGGGGTAAAAGGGGTCCTTCTAACAAATTAGAGCCAAGCTTCAGAACTTTTATATTCTTCCACGAAGAATAGTCAACAAATGACAACAAATTATGAGAAATATCATGGTAGACTAGATTGCTTCCCCAATTGTTTCCTTCTTTGGTGATCTGACCTTGAATGTTGTTGCATGGAAGCTGTAAATGGGTCAGATTCTCTTGAGTTGTCAAGAAATTTGATAAATGTTCAACTCACTATCACTTTCTACACTATTCATGGGTACTTATACTCAATTCTACACCCACTTGAATCAATGCATGGGCTTAATGTGATAAATTTACGGATTATGCAAATAAGGATTATATTTGTAGAAAAGGCTTACTTTACTGCATTTTCCTATCTGTGAAGGATCAAGTACTGTCGAGGCAGCATAATGAGACCGAGGTAGGACCTGATGCCGAGGCAACAAAAAACAAAAAGCGATATGGTTGGCGATTGATGGAGAAAAATAAGGACAAGGTTGCTAAACAAGAAGCCCAAGAATTGGAGCTGAAAAACACAAGAAAAGCCCAAGGACAAGGCCACACGGGATAAAACCTTCTAGAAGATCAAACTTGAAAATATTTAACCTATGTGCATAACTTATTCCCTACTCCAAGTTGTACTCTAATTAGGAAAGGTTTGCCCTAGGCCAAGCCTATATAAGGCATAGCCGTCCTAGGGTTTAGAGGAGGCGAGAATTAGAGAGATTTAGATAGCCGAATTTTGAGAAAGTTTTTAGGAACAATTCTTCCCATCATGTTTTAAGCTTTCGTAGGGTGTTGGTGAAGGTTGTTAAATATTTATGAGAGGAGATTGTATTTTGATTCTTATTTCAATGCAATAAAATATCAAAGTTTGCTTACTCTTTGCCATTCTTTGTTCTTGTATCCAAGCCCGGGAAAGAAGTTTGTAAGTAATCTATTTGTCTAGACTCGGGAGAGTTAGACTCACGAAAGGAGTAAGTACGGTATTCAACTTGATTGGAGGATACTAACTCGGCCTAGGGATAAGTTAAGAGTTTTAGCGGCTAAAAGAAGTGTGAGATTGGTTTTGGTTATAATTGATTAACGCCGGGAGGTATCATCAAGGATTGACCTTCAATAGTGTTTCGACTTAGGGATAAGTGAATTCATACAAGAAAATTTTGCCGAAATTTGGTAAATCTACCCAAGAGCAAGAGAATGTCGTAGCAAAGAATGTTGTTGCTGCCGAGACAATATCTGCAGTACTGCCGAGGTAGTGCAGTGCAATTGCATTGGAACAAGAAGCAGATCAATCAAATCAAAAATACGACATAATTGGATCCTACCCTCTCTCTCATAATTTTTATTACTTTAATTAGTTTAGTTAGTTACTTCGATATCAACTAAATTGTGTTTTTACTTTTCTTTTACAGAAGCAAGAAGACCAAAGGAAGCATATTAAGTATATCAATCCCTGTGGAGACGATATTCGATAAATGCTTATTCCTTTATTACTTGGTGACGTGTTCACTTGCATTTAATTGCACATCTTTTAGCATGCATCAAGTTTTTGGCGCCGTTGTCGGGGATTGACAACTAAATTTTGTTTTCTTTATATTCTTGCTTTTATTTTTAGTTATTTTTATTTTTATTTGGTTTTTGGTGTATGGTCAGGGCTAACCCTAGCAATCTATTGCGTGAGATCGACCCAGAAATAGAAAAAACTTATCAAAGAATGAGAAGACTGATCCAACGAGCCCTGAAAATGAATCCAGGAAATCAGAACCTACCTGAAGGCATTAGAGGCCACAACAACAACCACTGCCGCGACAGCTAACTGTTAGAGACTTTCTGGTGGAAGATTTAAATGGATTGAAACCTGGGGTTGTTACACCAGAGATTGAGGCAACCCACTTTGAACTTAAACCTATAATGTTCAATATGCTTAATAAATTTTATCTTAGCTGTTGTGGGCCCATCTCAGCGTCACAAACTTTTTTTCTTTCCATCTGTATAGATATCATCATCTACATCCGGAAAGCCGTATGCTTTGGAAGAAGCTTGTACAGTTTGGGAAGGGGTTTTGATTGATGAAGAATAAAATTTTTTAGAAATGGTATTAGGATTTGATCTATTACACTGCCGACCCAAATAAGCCTCACTCACTGGTATCTGAGCAATTTTTCCTGTTGCTTTTACAGAACTACTAATGGACATTTCAGAGGGGATGCAATAGAAGATGCCAGACAACATCTAAAATCCTTCATGGAAGTATGCAACTCTTTCAAAATCCAAGTAGTTCATGAAGATATTTTGAGACTAAAACTTTTCCCCTATTCACTGAGGGATAGGGCCAAAACCTGGTTGAACAACATTCCGGCAGGATCAATTGGATCTTGGAGTGAACTCTGTTGAGAATTCATTATGAGATTTAACCCTACAAATCTATATAATCGAATCCGTAATGAGATCACTTCATTTAGACAGGCTGATGACGAACCTATGTATGAGGCTTGGGAACGCTACAGAGAGTTATTGAACAGATATCCACTACATGGATTCCCATTATGACGCAAGTAACCATGTTCTATAATGCCACCAACGCCCCAACTAAAATGATGTTGGATGCCACAACAAATGGTACACTCCTTGATAAGACTCCAGAAAAAGCTATAGAGATTCTGAACAAACTTGCAAGGAACGATTTTCAATTTCCTACTTCTAGGCGAGGAGGATTAAGATGCCATGCCACAGTAAATGAACTAGAAACCAACAATTCCGTGGCAGCACAGTTGGAATCTTTAACAAAAATGGTTCAGAACATGCAAGTACAACAAAATACTCATGGAGTGAAAGCTATAAACTCTTTTTAGTATATGCAAGACGAGGAAACTGGATTTTATGTGGGAAATTACAACCGGAATAACAATATGATATCAAATACGTACAATCCGACATGGAAAAAGCACCCAAACTTTTCATGGAATAATCCTATCAATGCCTTAAACCCCACCAACCAGACCTCTAATTATCCTTCACTGCCATAGCAGCAGATGATGCGCAACAACTTATGAACTCACTGGAGAATACTCTCAAGGAATTTATTATGAAAACTGAATCATATATGGCTGAGAACAGTAGCTTCATGAAGAGGACTAATGACTTCATGAACAGAACAGAGATGAGGCTGCAAAACCAAGAAGTTGCTCTAAAATCACTGGAAACCTAAGTTGGTCAATTCGCTCAAAGACAAAATACAAGACCACAATGGGGATTACCTAACAACACAGAAGTTGCTAAGGGAATGGGCCATGAACAATGCAAAGCAATCACAACAAGAAGTGACCTACAAATAAAAGGAAACATTGGGCAAGTCAGTAACCAAAACTCCACAAACAATACAGGAGGATACAGATAAAGAGGACTTGGATGCTTAACAGACTGAGCACAAAGACGATGCCCCAGCAGAGAGTTCGGCAGCACCTGCACTTCCTACCGAGAAAGAGAAACAAACAGTGATCCAGGTATTAAATTTCAATCTAATAAAATCCTGGATGAGATGAAACCACCACTGCCTTTCCCACAAAGGTTAAAAAAACAGAAACAGGACCACCAGTTTAAGAAAATCCTTGATATATTAAAGCAAGTCCACATTAACTTGTCATTTGTTGAGGCAATTGAATAGATGCCCAACTATGCTAAATTCTTGAAAGACATTGTGTCTAAAAGAAAGAATCTAGGTGAGTTTGAGACAGTGGTAACAACTGAAGGATGCATGGCAATGTTGCACAATCGCATGCCACCAAAACTGAAGGATCCTGGATGCTTTACCATACCTTGTGCGATTGGTAACAATTATGAAGGAAAGACACTATGTGACCTAGCAGCAAGCATAAATCCCATGCCTAAATCAGTTTTTCAGAAATTAGGTATAGGAAGAGCAAAACCTACAACAGTGTTGCTCCAACTTGCTGATAGATCCTATGTGCATCTAGAATAAAAAATTGAGGACATATTGGTAAGGGTTGACAAGTTTATTTTCCCTGCCGACTTCCTTGTCCTTGATTGTGAAGTAGACGAAAATGCACCGATCATCTTAGGAAGACCTTTCCTTGCTACTGGAAGAACCTTAATAGATGTGGAAAACAGAGAGTTGGCAATGAGAGTACATGACCAGCAAGTCAAACTCAATGCATTCCACAAATTGAAAAAACATGATGGTCCAGAAGAATGCAAAGTCCTCCAAACAACAGAAGCTGATGCCAAAATATCCTGCCTAGGCAGCACACTCGACAGACTATTTGGTAAGAAAATTAAAACCAATGGAGATGCAGAAAAGAAAGAAGGGATTGGCCAGCAACTGTAGAAACAACTAGGCCAACAAGAGACAAGCAATTTGGGAGATGCATTTACATGCACTCCATCAGTAACCTAATCTCTTCCCTTCTATTCTACTTTATTATATTAGGATTAGTTTAGAAGTTATATGTTTATTTTATTTTCAGTATTTTATTTTTCTAGAAATATTTTTCTTTTATTATTAACATGTTTAGTGAAGTTTTCTTTTTAGGACAACAAAATCAAGAATAAAAGAGAAGTAGTTCAGAGAAGAAAATCTGTCGAGGGAAGTAAACAGTGTCAGAAGCCGCAAAAATCCTAACGGGCAGAAATAGTGTAACGGCTATCTGTCGAATTTTCCGCAATGATAGTAATTGCTAACGGGCAGTAAATTCAAAACGACTACAAAACGGCTAGTGGTTAAAACGGTCACACCGCCGAGGCCTATATAAACAACATCCCTCTCTTTAATTATTCACTCTTGTATTCTTGAATTTCTTTAGCATTCCACTCTTACTCTCACAATACTCTCAAATTATTTGAAATTTTTCAGAACTCTCGATCAAAACTCTCAATCCTACAATCATTAATGACAGTAACACCAGATTTCCCTCTGCAACTATTGCAGAAAGATTCAACAGATCTTTTGTTGCTCGGAAGCTGTGGAAAGAGCAGGGATTTCAAATCATTAAGGAGGAAAACTTCAGCATCGACAATTACTTGATGAAAAAAAATTAAATACCAAGAATGAGAATTCTTCTGCGCACAACCACGCCAGCCTAATGCATCCATATTCCAGGAATTTTATGCACATGGGCCAAGCATGGATAATCTCTTTTTCCACTGCCAAGGCAAGCCTGTCCGTCTTGACGCAGAAGTAATTAATGACTTTTAAAAAATTATCCCCATCAGTGATAGACATGTCAAATTCATGGACGACATCACCACACAAGATTACGAATTAATCAAGGATGACCTTTGTTACAACAACACTCCATGGGAAACCGGTGCCCATAGAGGTTCTGTGACAAGGCAAAGCCTCAAGCCCGAGGCAAAATTGTGGTGTACATTCGTCAAGAGATGCCTCATCCCTACTTCCCATAACAGCACAGTGGACCATAAGAGATTGGTGTTGATCCAGTCAATCATTAACAAGAGGAGCATCAATGTTGGAGAGATCATTCTCCGAGAAATTCATGATTGTGGTAGGAAGGAACGCGAACCATTATATTTCCTCTGTTTAATATCTACTTTATGTATTGCTGCAAGAATACTAGAAGAAGATACCGACGAATACACACCAACAAGGCAAGGATGGACGAGAGAATTCTTCCACAGAGTGATGCAGATCACACAGGTAGAACCTGTCCAGGCAATGCCACAACAATTTACTGTTGACTTCACTGCCAGAGCATAATACACGCAGAGATGCCAAGAACTACCGAAGCCCCTACCACAGCAGTCCCGTACCAGGAAATTCTTCAGAGGATAGAAGCCATGGACCTTCACCAACAAAGATACATGGAATACCAACGAGACTTCAACAGCACCCTTGCGTAGATGATGATACAGAACTTCCCCAACCAAGGAGCACAATTTCCAGAATGCCCTACAAATATTTTTATAACGACAACACCTTATACAGAGACAACTCCAGCCCCAAGGCCGAGACTATTCTTTACCTCTAGACCGAAGTAGTATTTCCATGTAGCTGGCCAATCTAGGGTAGCAGACGTTGCCGCGGTATCATCCGAAAGCAGAAAACCTTCGAAGAGAAGGGGAGTTTTCAACACTCCCCCAAGATCTCCGATACGAATGGGCAGTCTATCAGCTGAGATAGACGCCTACGTTCATCAGAGCTCATCAACTGCCGAGCCCAGTATTGGCGTGTAAAAGTAATTTGCAATTGCGTGTAAGTGTACACGTTCAAGTTATAGTATAAAAAGTATTGTATCCACAGAGATTGGTGCTTCTTCCGAACTTTAATTTCTTGCACTGAAAAATAAAGACACAATTATTTGATAGAATTAATATTAAAATTAAATAACAAAACAAACAAGTAAAATAGATTGGAGCAATCGATGAGAGAGGCGTGGCTAGGTTATTCTGAATTATGAATGACTGTCGAATGATTTCTACTTCGTGAATGGATGCTCGCACCACCCTACTTGCCGAGACAATTGGGCTCAATCGATTGCTTATGGCATTTCTCTGAGTTATCAGTTCGTAGATTGTTTGGACAATGGCGACGAGGGAATTGCTTGGGTAATATTGGGCAACTATCCTTGAGGTTCGGCAAAGCATAGCTTTTCTTAGCCGTTGAAATCCTACATTTATCCCTAAGCCGTATTAGTTCTTTCGTACTTGGATCGAACCATATCTACTCATTTCGTGAATCTAATCCTCCCGGATCTGGATAAATAAATTGTTTATCGAGTCCTCTCCTGATTCTCTCACAAACAAGTTTAATTGCCAAGAGTAGATAAACCCTAATTTAGAACACACCAAACACTTAATAAAATCAAACTAAATATTCATAACATAGAAATAACCCAAGCCAACTTAAGATTTTTTCATGGCTGGGAAAAATATCCTAAAATAATCTCTCATCACTTGAGTAAACAAGAAAATAAAAAGGAAAATTCGGCAACCCCTTGTGTACTTCTCTCTCACGATCGGCTCATCTCTCTTGGATGATAAGCTCCTCATTTATGGAGTTTTTCGGTCAACAAGGTTGAAGGAATAATATAGAGATGGAAATAATCATGCTAGAATATTTTCCTTTCTAATATATATTTCCTTCTTTACTTTTGATCCTTCAATCTTTTCATATCTCTCATCTTTGCCTTTTCTTCATTATTTTTTTCCATAGCTAGCTCCTTCATTAAGGCTTACTTTTTGCAAAACATGGAAACAAACCACAGTAGCGTCTTTTCTACCGAAAATTAACCAACTAAGGAATTAAAGTGGCAATCAAGAAAATAAAAGGAAAATGCATGAAAATAATAAAATACAACTAATTATGTGCTTAAGTATAACAATTATAATGAGTAAAAAGAGTAATAAAATCAATACTTTTGAACACTCATCACCCAGTATCCAGCCTGCCGGGGTAGATCCGGAAAATGAAAAATGCACAAAAGTCATGGATACAGACGATGAAGGAGGAGAAGAAGTCAATGCCCCAATAAAAGGGCAACACCTACGAGAGTTCAGACACTAAGAAGAGCAAAGTCATCACCATCACCAAGGGAACAGTCATCAACAGCCAGACCGAGGAGACAAATTATGGAAGAAAGTTCTTCCGAATCATATTAATTGTTCTTCTTTATTGTTGCCTATATAAACTGTTTTTTGTTTTTTCTGATCTGCTTATAATTTTTTACCTACTGCGTACCCCTAAATTAAATATTGAGGATAATGCTTGGTTTGAATTTAGGGGTGTAGAGCCACTGCCGAGGTTATCTACTGTCGCGGCCCTGCCATGAAAAGAAAGTTTTTAGTGATAAAATTTTTTGTTTTATGTCCACCACTGTACTTAAAACTATTTTTATACTTTTGCACTGCTCTTCATCAGTTTTGTCTTAGTTTATTCTTAAGGTCAATAGAAATATTTCTTCTTACCATAGTTAGATCTATTTGGTAGACTTGATTCTAGGATACTTAAGGAGAAAAACTTAGAAGCTTGCTATAAGGTTGAATTTTAAAAACAGTTTTGGGACTTGTTTGGCTATAGGAATTCTTTTAATGAACTTAGGTGATAAAGACTTAGATTTTGGAAAAGTGACTAGAGGTGCCCATGACCGCGGCTCCAGGAAAAACTCTTCATGCTAGAGGTGCCCGAAACCGGCTCTAGTATGCATAAGAAAATAGCAAAAGAAATAAAGAAGTAAGAAATAGAAAACACAATACTTGAGGTGCCCGAAATTGGCTCAAGGAATTGTTGTTATAAGAAGAGTACACCAAAACCAAGTCTACTTGTCTTGAACTTAGAGTTTATCTAAGAAGGCCTTTACCCAAACTTGTCCACAAAAGCGCACACACACTAACCTTATAGCTTGTCTTCTAAGTACACCCTCAGGAAACCAAAAGGTTAAGTCTAAAGAATAGACATAGTTATGGTGGGGAGAATAGATGGAAGCATTAGACCAAGAGAGAATAGAGTTTGACAAATTGATGGTTTGCATTGCTTGAGGACAAGCAATAGTTCGAGTTTGGGAGTGTGATAAGTGCTCAACTCACTATCACTTTTTATACTTTCATGGGCACTTATCATCAATTCTACACCCACTTGAACCAGTGCATGGGCTTAATGTGATAAATTTACGGATTATGCAAATAAGGATTATATTTGTAGAAAAGGCATATTTTATTGTATTTTCCTATCTGTGCAGGAACAAGTACTACCGGGACAGCAAAATAAGACCGAGGCAGGACCTGATGCCGAGGCAGCAGAGAAAAAAAAGCGATATGGCTGGCGATTGAAGGAGAAAATGAGGAAAAGGTTATTGAACAAGAAGCCCAACAATCAGAGCTGAAAAATACAAGAAAAGCCCAAGGACAAGGCCACACGAGATGAAACCTTCTAGAAGATCAAACTTGGAAATATTTAACCTATGTGCATAACTTGTTCCCTTCTCCAAGTTGTACTCTAATTAGGAAAGGTTTGCCCTAGGCCAAGCCTATATAAGGCATAGTCGTCCTAGGGTTTAGAGGAGGCGAGAATTAGAGAGATTTAGATAGCCGAATTTTGAGAGAGTTTTTAGGAACAATTTTTCCCATCATGTACTAAGCTTTCTTAGGGTATTGGTGAAGGTTGTTAAGTATTTGTGAGAGGAGATTGTATTTTGATTCTTATTTCAATACAATAAAATATCAAAGTTTCTTTACTCTTTGTCATTCTTTGTTCTTGCATCCAAGCCCGGGAGGGAAGTTTATAAGTAATCTATTTTACTAGAATCACTAAAGGACTGACCTTCAATAGTGTTTCGACTTGATTGGAGGATACTAACTCGGCCTAGGGATAGGTTAAGAGTTTCAGCGGCTAAAAGAAGTCTGGGATTGGTTGTTGGTTATAATTGATTAACACCGGGAGGTATCATCAAGGACTGAACTTCAATAGTGTTTCGACTTAGGGATAAGCGAAGTCATACAAGGACACTTTGCCGAACTTTGGTAAATCTTCCCAAGAGCAAGGGATTGTCGCGGCAGAAAACATTGCCGATGCCGAGAAAGTATCTGCAGTACTGTCGAGGCAGTGCAGTGCAATTGCATTGGAACAAAAAGCAGATCAATCGAATCCACAATACGATATAACTGGATCCTACCTTCTCTCTCATAATTGTTATTACTTTAATTAGTTTAGTTAGTTAATTCAATATCAACTAAATTGTATTTTTACTTTCCTTTTAAGGAAGCAAGAAGACCAAAGGAAGCATATTAAGTATATCAATCCCTGTGGAGACGATATTCGATAAATGCTTATCACTTTATTACTTGACGACGTGTTCACTTGCACTTAATTGCGCATCTTTTAGCACGCATAAAAATTTGAGAATTCAGTTATATTACATGAAGACAATGACAAGGAATGAAGATGGGGAAAGACAAGAGTAAGGTTGTTTTTCTTGGACAAGGATAGTGGACTGTTGTGAGAAAGATCCAATGATTCAAGGTTCTTAAGCTTTAGAAACATATCAACCTCGATGAAACGGATTCTATTGTAAGAAAGGTGTAGATCGGTCAAGCCTGGGAGATTTCTTACAAAATTTGGAAATTCACTTGTGTTGCAACGAGAGAGTTTCAATGCCTGAACATTAGGCAGGGAGTAATTGACATTGCTTGCACTGGTGAATGACAGTAAAGAGTTATTCGAGAGAAAGAGTCTGTCAAGTTGGTTAAGGATTGATAGTTTGTCCAATTCAAAACTACCACTCAAATTATTTGCAGAAAGATCAAAAAGAGTGAGGTTGACAAGTTGGGAAAAGAATCAGGAATTGGACCCTGTATCAAATTATTGGATAAATCAGCAACCTCCAACTAAGAGTAACAACCTTGTCGAATTGCTCAGTAGGACCAGTAAGCTTGTTACCATGGAACCTCAACTGTTCTAAAGATGGAAGAGAAAACAACCAAGAGAGTACCCTTCCAATGAGAAAGTTGTCATAGAGTTGCAATTTCTGAACTAGTGAAAGTCCACTAACATGGGAGGGAAGGGGACCCACCAAGTTGTTAGATGCAAAATCTAGAACTTGAATTTATGGGAGGTTAAAGGCTGAAACCGACAAAACACCACTAAGGTTATTATAACTCAAAGACAAGACAATGAGTTCGGTGAGGTTTACAAAAGAATCTAAAATTGGTCCCACCAAATGATTAGCGTCAAGATTCAAATATGTCAGGTGTTTAAAGTTGGAAAATAAAAATAAAATGGTACAAGTGAGTGAGTTACTGGACAGCTCTAAATATTTGAGTTGTGTGAGGTTGGCAAGAGTTGCTAGAACTGGCCCTGTTAAACCGCTAAAATAAAGATCCAATATCTCCAGAGATATAAGATTTCCAATTGAATCAGGGAGTTCCTGTAAGTATGAAGATACTTGTAGTGACTTGAGGGGCACATTCCAATTAGCCTTTGGGAATTTGCCTTTTATATAACTCTCCAAACCATTGAACTCCTATAGATATGGAAAGCGGAAAACATCTTCAGGAAACTTCATTCGCAGTCTAGTGAACTCGAGATTAAGAGTTGTGATGTAAGAAAACATGTTAAGGAAAGAAATAGGTTCAACTGAAGATATATCAACACCTGAGAGCAAAAGGTGTCTTAGTTCTGTCAAGTTTCTCACCACTTCCTCAAACACAAGCCCCTCAAACATCAAATCATCGGTATAGGTTAGATTAAAGGACAAAAGTTTAGAAATGTGAGAGATTTCCGATGGGATTTTACCTGAAAACCCTTAATAAGAGATGTTGAGATAGGTCATGTTGGTTATATAGACTGCAAAACAGGGCATTAGCACTGACAGGAAAAATTAAAGGAACGAACTGATAGAAAGTTTGACCGTGTCGTGGTATGGAGGTCACTGCCTTAGAAACAAATCGCCCCGATGTGTGTACTCGCTACTCTAGGCGGTTGTCCCCCGAAGATTAGCACGGTCCTCCAAACAGTGTACACCCAAAGTTTGAAGTGGACTGTAGAGGAAATGATTGTCGGAACCAGAGTCGAACATAATAATGCTCTCTAATTCTCTCTTTAGTAAGACAGATGAACTCTGAATGGGATAATTAAAAATGAGAGAAAACCATCTTATTTATAGGTTGAAAGTAGGGGCAAATCTGTCCGAGAATCAAATAAAATCTGATCTAAATTTAAATTTTAAATTTAATATCAGATAATATCTATCCAAAAATAGTAGATTTTCTAATCGAAAATATCCATTTAAATCTCGGATAAAATCTATTCAAAATTAGATTTATTAACAGATAAAATCTAATTAAATATCAGATAATCTATTAATATCTATCTAAAAATAGTAGATTTTATAACCGAAAATATCCATTTAAATCTCAGATATTTTGTTATTAAATCTATTCGATTAAGTATTTAAAATTCTAAGAGAATTTTAAATCAACTGAACTGCTCTCATACAACCTATAAAAACAGAGTGTGGGATTCAAGCATTACATATTTCCAACATTCACCCACTAATGCGAAAGAATCCTCATGATGTCACAAAGTTCGACTATCACTAGACGAGCATTTGCGAGATTAGTTACTTAAGTACATAGTGAACGAATCTTGAACTAGTACGTAGTGATGATGAATAATCCTCCTCTTAGATAAGTGAAACTAGTCTTGAACTTTCTAAGATCGGAGTGAACTCATAACACATAACTAATCCCTTCATCCACCACAGTCCGCGATGTGAAGATATGTATATATATAAAGTATATATATTTAGCCATCTTAACTCGGGATTTTAGTAAGTATACTAGAAAAACAACCCATCATTTTTCATAGAAGGCGGCTAACTCTTCTCACTTACATAGGTTATTTCATCAAGTTTATCTCCACATAAACCATCTAAAATTGGGCTATGAAATAATTAAGAGCTTTGTATAAAGCTCAACCTCACAAGAAGATAAGGTGATTTTCTTCAAGTTCATATTAAATGAACCACCCAAACTCTAGGCTAAGAAATCATTAAGAATAAAACTTCAACCTCTTTTTTCGGTAAATTCAATAATGTTCTTCTCAATAGAACAATCCAACCTCTTTGGATAGAATTTATTAAGAGTTTAAAAATAAACTCATCCTTCCGAGCGGTAAGTTCAATTAGTCCTTCGCAATAGGTCTAAGAACTTATTAAGAGTAGTTATTCAACCAAAATCGGTAAATTCATCAAGTCTTTCTCACTAAGACCACCCAAACTTGGGTTACGAATTTATTAAGAGTATTTAAGCTCAACCTAGACATGTACATGAAGCGTCATAGGGATTGGGTAAAGGGACATGTACACTATGAGTCTCTTTCATAGTTTCGTTTAACCACATTGAACTTAGAGAACTAAGTTGGGTATCCATCATGAATCTCTCAACAAATGGGCTTAAGACCCATCCTCCTCGACGAATCCAGAAATTGTTTCCTGCTCAATCCTTTGGTAGTAGGATCAGCCAAATTCATCTCCGACTTAACATACTCTAAGGTGAGTACTTCATTCTTTATTAAGTGCCTCACATATTCGTACCTTATGCGAATAGGTAAGCCATATAAATATTGTAAATAAATTTTTCTTCACCAAAAATTAATAAAACACACTTAATTATATTTTAACTTTAATAGGTAAAATTTACTTAGATATTTTTTAGGTTAATTATCACTAACTTAGAATAAAACCTTCAACACACCTAATTTTCTTTGTTTTTTGTAATTAAAAAGTGAAACTTAATTAATGCGGTGTCTTACCAAAGGGATGTAACGGGTTAGTGCCAGAAATGTTGGCGGTGATTAAAGTTTACTCTCCTAGCGGTGGGACCGTTAAAATAGAATCAAATTCATAAATGGACAATATTTTAAATTTTATAGGAACTTGCAAATTCCAACTTTAAAACGTTTTGTAATCGGTTAGGTACCAATTTTTGGGCGTTATGGGAGTGCTAACCCTTCCCCACATGTAACAGACTCCCGAACCCGTTTTTGTGTTTTTCACAAACAAAAATTATTGTTTTAATAAAACAAAAAATGATTTTATTATAATAACCTATTTTTAGGTAATCCAATCACATCTTTAAAAAATATTGGTGGTGACTCCGTTATTTTTGTTTTTAAAGAAAAAATCGTCAAATCGCCTGAAAAAGGGGTTGCGACAACTTGGCGACTCTGTTGGGGACTTTTGTTTTTTACAAAAAAGAGTCAAGCCACAAGCCGATTACAACTTGTTTTAATGTTTTGAATTTGCAAGTTTATAATTGTCCATTTATGAATGTGATTTTATTTTACGCATTTAAAATTTATTTTCAAGCTCTATACCCGAGCTCTGTCTCGACCGTTTAAGTGAAGGGAACACGCTATTACTCTCATGAGAATCTAATTCTCCGCATGGGCCTAGTAAGTACCTTCGGGGCTCATATGGCCTAAGTCTTCGTAAGGATATTATTCTTCGCATAGACCTAGGAAAATGAGTCCTCCTAAGTTGAACTTGATTCGTTTGAAGCCTATAATGGGTAAGAATCAAGGGCCTTGCTACCCTTAGTAGGGGACAACAAGGACAGCTTCGGTACCTTTTCTAGAACCAAACCATGTGTGTGAATCTAAAAGCCCACCCTATTAGAGCCATGTGGAAAACCTTAGAGTTAGAATTTGGTCAAAATGATTTTGTAAGAATAATCCGTGGAGACAGTTTCAGAAATATTGGAATACGCTGCCCAGTTATTATTCATACAATGAAATTATTTTAGAGCTCTTAAGTTTTATTTTTTATGTCAATTTTTTATTGTTTTGTAAATTTTGCATCATGCATCTCATATATAGAAGGGGTCGAGTCTGGAGAATTTTACTCATGGTAGAATACGTTTTTTCGTAATGGATAGAAGAGTCCTTTGAAAGAGGAAGATCATGCGAGAATAAACCTTCGATCTGAAGTCAACCAGCAAACATCTACAAGTGAGGAAAAGAAGAACAAGTAAGCAACTGAGAATTTGAAGAACAAATGAATTATTGGAAAAGAAAATAAAAGTATTTGTGTGCCCATGAACAAGGTCTATTTGTGAGGAAAAGAAAAGGGTTTTTAATGGGTAAAATAATCCTTATAAAGAGGAGGATCATATGAGAATACCTCTATGGTTTAAGGTTAACTGGTGAGTACTTATGTGCGATGAATAAGTAAGCGATTGAGTATTTGAAGAACAAAGGAGTTACTCGAAAAGGAAAGAGAGTGGTGGCATAAAAAATAAGGCCCATAACAATAAAGTCTATATTTATGAATTGTAGGCATATGTGACATCTTCAACAAAAAGCTAAAACAAAGCCTGACTTTCATTGCTAAGTTACAAATCTGAGTGGAATATTTGAGTTATTCGTTACATTAGATTCGTTGTACACACGTTGAGATTTAGGTCAATCAATGCGAGAATAAAGCACTTAAAAAGCAATTGGAGGCCATGAAAAACATCATTCAAAAATTTTCGAACAACTGTTTTGGCGGATATCAACAAAGGAATCAGTGACCATTGGCTCATTCATCTTAAGGATAATGAGATTTTAAGGACAAGACTTGTTCGATAAGATTGTCATCCAAGATATGAGATGTTAAGAATGTTGAAGCTTGTCGCCAATATAAAGAGTATGACTGAGACTCTTATGTCTGATGAAGGAAAGAGATGGGTACTTAGGATAAGATGTACTCGTGATATAATTCTGAATCATTCATAATAAGGATCTTCGGTATCCAATAAAGAGCTATTTCTAAGAGTAATACCTTAATAAATCGATGTCCCTTTTTATGCATTCATGCATTTGCATTTATGTATTTGCATCCATGCATTTACATTTTGTTTATTATTTGTTTGTATTTGTCTATGTTTTCACATCATTACATACATTCAAACATAATAAGAATTAGTTCAAAAAGGGAGTAAAGTTTCACAGAAGCATGATACCAAAGCAATGGTCATTGAAGATAAGTCGACAACTTCAGGAATACACGAGCTTATTGGATGTTGTTACCTAGATAGCAGTCATGTTAGGGTTTAAGGACCCAAACAAAGAGGAAACAACTAATGAAATCAATGATTTGCTAGATTGCTTACACTTTTTGAGAACTCAGAGGAACTTGTCCCGCCTAAAGCAATGTTCCAACTTCACCTCGATGGAGCTTTATCCAGTGCCCTAATCCAAGGAATTGCTAATGATCAAGAAACCCAAGATTACAAGGTGTTTGACCTCAATGAAGCTGTTGATAAGGCCATAAATGATAAGAAGTGAGAAGATTGTTATCCTTAAAGCCTTTTAGAAGGGAAGCATTCAGAGAGACATAGATTTTAAAGACCTAAGCTTGGTGATTGATTTATTTGTTCGGGTCTATATCTCAGTACATTCAGTTAAGCCAAGTATACAAGCATAAGAAGATTTATCATGGGTTTTCAGCAAGCGGTAGAAGCATGTCACTGATATGATCTTGAATTGGCTCTTCCTACAAGAAATGAAGCAAAAACAAAATAGAAGCTTTCGTCCATAAAAACAATGGTGGCGAGATACTACAACCCAAGTTCATCCTTCACTATTGGATAATGAGCTATCAAATATGGGAAACTTGAGGATGAAGAATACGAAGAGTATCCTATGAGATGAATAACTTCGACAATTGAATCTTGTTACACCATAGAGCAGTTGAGCTTAGATGGAATTCACTCATGCTAATGCATAAAAATTGGACAATAGAAGATTTTCCTAGTCAACGATGGAGTCACACCTAGAGCAAACCCTTTTGTTTTTGCTTGTGAATATCAGAAATCCTTTTTTTAACAAGACTTTATGTTATTTTACTTGGTTTAAGATGCATTTTCTTTATTTCACAAGTGACAAACATTTTTTTCATTCATTTGATCAATTTCTCTTCCAAAATACACCCTTTTGGCAGAGTCCCTATTATTGATTGTATGAAAGATTTTTGAATCTAATCCCGAGATAGAAGGGCAAAAATATGTGTTCAGGATTAATGGGAAAATCCCATTTTAGGTGAATTTTCCTCTCAGACATTGTTGTTTAGGGTTTTTGAATGAAGTGATAACTCTAAAATATTTACCAACTGAAGACTACTTTTTGATGATATTTGTGGGTGAAATGACATTTGGCATTCCTTCATTTTCCTTCTGAAATAAGAAAATAAAAAATCACTTGTTGTCCCCTTTGAGCCTGACATTTTTCTTGTGTTTGAACCCTAACCAAGGATCACTCCCCACACCGGGGGCAAAGAAGATGAAAGGTTGTTTTTAAGTGAGAGAAAATGTCAGGTGAAAAAAAGACAGAAAAAAGGGGGAAAAAAAGAAAGATTGAAGGAAAAAATCAAAAAAATAAAAATGAGAAAAAGAAAAAAGAGATAAATCGTGAAAGTAGATGAAAGCATGGAGCTTACGCTGAATCCTTCAAATCATTCATGTGCAAAAAAAAGAAATAAACTCTAGGGTGAAACCCAAAATGGGCAGTCTAGAGTTATCTTAAGAATAAGAAAACGAAGATTTCATCAAGAAAAGTTGATCCTTGGTTCATTCATCCTTGAATATATATTTGAGCCTATGTATCCTTTCTTTTGCAACCATAACCTACCCCATATTACAAGTCTTTAAAGACCATTTGGATCACACATGAATATTTGGGGAAAAAAAGTTTGTTTTCAGAATACATTCCGCCTAATTGAGTTAACCTTTCTTCAAGGACCACTGAACTTCTAATGTCTGATCGAGATTAGAAAAGTGAGAATATTGAAACTTGGTGAGTTGGTGAGTTAAAGAGAGCCACTAAAATGGGACACTATCTAGTTGATGGATTCGTGAATCATTCATACTATGAATCTCGGGGTATCTGTCTATGTTCTTTTTGTGTTTGCCACGACTTTCAAGTTTAAATTCTCATTTCTAGCCTTTATTCTTTTAAAAACCTTATTTTTAGCTTTTTTTGCATCCTACGAGTAAAGTAACATAAACTCGTGAAAAAGGTTTATTGGTATTAATTTTGAGTCTAAAGAAAATTATTCAGCATAGCATAAATGCCTCAAGTAGAATAAGGGCAATATTGTTTTCAATCAGTTTACAGAAAAAAGTTGAAGTGTTAATCTAGGTTGAAATCTCGCTCCCCACGTTCGGATAGAAGCAAAGTTAGAAGAAGTAAAATAGGTCAAAGGAAGGTATAACCAATTGAGCCTCATTGAAAAAGGTTGAACATCGTTTGCTTTGATCTGATGTGTCAAAAGAGGATGATACATGCCAAGAGAATTTCAGAAAGGAGACTTGATGTTGAAGAAAATATTGTCAATCTAGAAGATACCCAAGAAATGTATGCACATAATTGGAAAAAACTTATGTTGTGTCAAAGGCTTTTTCAAGAGAAACTTTGATTTTGGTTAAGATGGATGAGGACGTGAAACTTGTTGAATTCAAGCCCAGAAAAGAAAAAAGAAAAAAAAAAGATGAAAAAGAAAAGAAAAAAAAGAAAAAAAAACAAGGGGGATTCAAGATGACAATCCGCAAAGGACGTCTTGAAATCAAAAGAGGATCTGAATTGAAAAGTCGTAAAGGACGGCTCAAATAGTACATGAATTAAGCATACATAAAATAATTCCCTCAAAGCCTTGATAGATTGGAAGTAATTTTGCTTCATTGAACATTTTCGTTAGTTCTAAAATCTACTCAACAAAAGCAACATTCAAAACATTTGTAAATGTTTTAAGTCTAAATCGACTTAAGGTCTCTGACGATATTGAGCTAAAAAAAGAGGTCAAAACAGGAATATTTGCGGGCAAGCACATCAAACTGCTCAGCAAACCTTTAAGCATAGAAATTATCTTTATGTGAGAAGATATCTCATGATGTGAGAGTTTTCACTCGATTAGCAAAGTTTCCTACTCAAAAAAGACAAAGGCAAAAGGCATGTTGAAAATATGACGCTAAAAGTTGATCATTCAAATCAACTGGATTAAGTAAGCAAAATGAGCAAGTTGAAAAAAAAAAACAAAGCATGATTGTCTATCTGGGTTGAACGAGTAAATACACTTGGAAGCAAAGAAGAAGAAAAATTTCGAAAAAGAAAAATCTTGAAGAGAAAGAAGAGAAAAAACTCAAAGAATAGAATAAAAAATGAAAAATGCATACTAGGCATCCCTAGGGGCATGTTCATCATAATTGTGTCATTTTTTCAATTTGACAGGTATATGAAATGCTCTTAGCAAAGAGAACCTGCATATCCATTCGTGCATAAGGAGAATGGAACCATTTTTTTGCTTATCTACTCGAGCATGAGGAGAGTAGAACCTGTTTATCTATTCGAGCACTTGGAGAATAGAACATGTATATCTATTCGTGCATACGGAGAATGGAACCTTCTTTTTGAACCTGCTTATCTATTCGAGCACTTGGAGAATCGAACTTGCTTATCTATTCGAGAACTTAGAGAATAGAACCTGTATATCCATTCGTGCATACGGAGAATAGAACCTTTTTTAGAACCTGTATATCCATTCGTGCATGAGGAGAATAGAACCATTTTTTTGCTTATCTACTCGAGCATGAGGAGAGTAGAACTTGCTTATCTATTCGAGCATGAGGAGAATAGAACCTGCATATCCATTCGTGCATGAGGAGAATGAAACCATTTTTTTGCTTATCTACTCGAGCATGAGGAGAGTAAAACCTGTTTATCTATTCGAGCACTTGGAGAATAGAACTTGCTTATCTATTCGAGCACTTGGAGAATAGAACCTGCATATCCATTCGTGCATACGGAGAATGAAACCTTTTTTAGAACCTGCATACTCATTCATGCATGAGGAGAATGGAACCAGTTTTTACTTATCTACTTGAGCATGAGGAGAGTAGAACCTGCTTATCTATTCGAGCATGAGGAGAATAGAACCTGCATATTCATTCCTGCATGAGGAGAATAGAACCATTTTTTTTACTTATCTACTCGAGCATGAGGAGAGTAAAACTTGCTTATCTATTCGAGCATGAGAGTAGAACCTGTTTATCTATTCGAGCATGAGGAGAATAGAACCTGCATATCTATTCGTGCATGAGGAGAATGGAACCATTTTTTTTGCTTATCTACTCGAGCATGAGGAGAGTAGAATCCGCTTATCCATCCGAGCATGAGGAGGATGGAACCTTTATTTTTAACACATGCTTATTATCCAGGCACGAGAAGAATAGAACTCCCCTATCCGTTCGGGTACGAAAGAGAATGGAAGGTGATCAGGTGTGAGAAGAATGGAGTCGTCCAATGAGTTTATGACTAATAAAAATCAGTGTCTTTTGTTCTTTGCTTTATCATTGTTTTACTGTAATAAGCAAAGAAGGGGCAGCTGTTGTCATTGATTTTTGGTTCAAATCAGAAAAATAAAAAAATAGAAAGTTGATCAAAATCAAATCAAAGAAGGACAACAATTTGAGCTAATTTGAAGAGAAAAGACAAGGAGAGCAATTAAGGGATATTTGAATAAAAAAAAGAGGAAGAAATATTTTCAAATTTGGTCAAATTGAAGAAATGGTCATGAAAATCAAATCAAGACTTTTTGGGTTATTTTTACCCAAAAATTATGATTTTTGATATTAAATTTGATTGTTTTTCTTGTATTTATGGATTCAAAACTACTATATAAACCACCTCCCAACACTTGTAATTCACACACCAGAACTCTACCACTTCTTACACAAGGCTCTCATAGAGAGTTTTTAGAGTTGACTTTGAAAAGTATTGAGAATTGAGAGAGTTTTCGGAAGAATTGTGCTCATACTTTTGTATTTGAATTTGAAGATGGAATAAAAGGTCAGAGTATTTTTTGAGGTATTTTTATTATTTTTTTATTACTTTCTTTTTTATTTAATTGCATGTATAAAGGTTTTAAATTTTTTCTTCTTCTTCTTTTCGTTCTTTTAAATAAGATTTGATGTTTAATTTATTTTTCATTAAAATTATTTTTACAAAAATTATTTTCTAACCAAGTTATTCATTATCTCTACAATCATTTTTCAAGTTCTTTAATTATTTTTACTTTCTTTAAAACCCTAATATAATTTTTTATCTCTTACAAATTCTTTTATTTAAATCATAATTTATACATAAGATTTTCTTGGTTTTAATTTATAACAAACTTGTAAATGTATTTGGTTATTTTTTATTCTTAGTTTTAATTTAATCTTTTCTTAAAATTCTTAGGTTTAAAAATTATTGCTATAGTTATTAATTAGGTTAAGCCTTTCGGATTAGGTTTTTATTAACTTAGTTAGAGTCATATAAATATTGTAAATAATTTTTTCTTCACCAAAAATTAATAAAATACACTTAATTATATTTTAACTTTAATAGGTAAAATTCACTTAGATATTTTTTAGGTTAATTATCACTAACTTAGAATAAAATCTTCAACACACCTAATTTTCTTTGTTTTTTGTGATTAAAAAGTAAAACTTAATTAATGTGGTGTCTTACCAAAGGGATATAACGGGTTAGTGCCAGAAATGTTGGCGGTGATTAAAGTTTACTCTCCTGGCGGTGGGACCATTAAAATAGAGTCAAATTCATAAATGTATAATATTTTAAATTTTATAGGAACTTGCAAATTCTAACTTTAAAACGTTTTGTAATCGGTTAGGTACCAATTTTTGGACCTTATGGGGTGATAACCCTTCCCCACATGTAACCGACTTCCGAACCCGTTTTTGTGTTTTTTGCAGACCAAAATTGTTGTTTTAATAAAACAAAAAATGATTTTATTATAATAACCTAGTTTTAGGTGATCCAATCACATCTTTAAAAAAGATTGGTGGGGACTCTGTTATTTTTGTTTTTAAAGAAAAATCGTCGAATCGCCTGAAAAAGGGGTTGCGACACATATGAAAATATATTTTAAATGACATGATATCTAACCTATCAAATACATATGAAATATGATTTTATTCTAATATAAAATATAAAATAATTAAAATTCAAATAAAATATTAAAAATTAATTAATTCTAAAATAAAATGCTACTAAACATTCTCAACCCTAACTATGATAGAATCAAAATCATTTCTTAAAAAATTAATTAATTTCGAATTTTGTTCATATTTTTTTAAGATATGATTTTGATTCTATCGTAGTTAGGATTGAGAATGTTTAGTAGCATTTTATTTTAGAATTAATTAATTTTTTAATATTTTATTTGAATTTTAATTATTTTATATTTTATATTAGAATAAAATCATATTTCATATGTATTTGATAGGTTAGATTCCATGTTATTTAAAATATGTTATCCTATACATATAACATGTCATCATTGTTAGATTTTTAACAATTATCCAAAAAAATAAAGGCTAAAATGATAAAAAAAAAAAAAAAAAAAAACTATAAACATTAAGGGCTAAAATTATCTTTATGACAATAAAAAAAAAAATTACAACGTTTGGTCTTAACCATTAATGAAACTTAACGTTATTTATTAACAGATCATTTGAAAAATATATAAATTCAAAGAATAATACAAATTAAAGTGATTAAAATATAATTTTATTATTACCTCAACTTAATTATTTCAGATTTTTTTAATTGGGGGGATGGTAAGATGGTTCCACAAATCTCCATTGAGTCAATGTGTAAATAAATATTTTTTAATATTTTAATATAATTACGTGATAATATTTATTTTTTATTTTTTTTAAACGTATACACACTTGCATACGATTCTATTTCTTCATCTAACAATTTTATGCAATTTCACACTCTTTGAAAACCAAGTCTTCATTTCCCATTACACAATTTGACAATTTCGACAAGGGAAATAAATGCCCAACCGATGAAAACACATTTAGATAATTCATCCTCGGATATTTGTTTTTCTAAAAAATATAATTATATATTTATTTGGCTTTTTCTTACCTAAATATATATTTTTTTAATTATTCGTTAAAATAATATTATTCTTTAAAATTAATATTTTAAGATTAATTTCTAAAATAATAATTATTTTTTTACCTATGAGATAAAATGATATTATTTCTAAAATGATATTTATAAACGTCTTTTCAGCGGTTCAGCATTTATTTCCCTTGTTGAATGGTCAACTTGTTGGATAAGGAAATGGAATTCACTTGGTTAGCCTTTACTTAAACCAATCTCCTCCTCTTCCGACTAAATCTTTAGGATGACAGCACCAAAACCGCCGTTATCATGGCTCCTCCTCCACCTGTTAGCCATTTCTTTGTCTCTCCTCCACCATTCTTCCATGGCTCGAGTCACAGACGAGCACAGTGCACCTACTTTATGTGGAAACCTCACCATCAGCTATCCTTTCCGATTAAAATCACAGCCTCAAAACTGCGCTCCCAAGAGCTGCGAACTGGTGTGCGAGAACAACCGCACCATTTTCCAAGCGGAACACGGCAATTTCTACGTCCAGAACATCTCTTACGCCGATCAAACTTTCCATATCGTAGATGCGAATCTGGAAAACGACAACTGCTCGCTTCCTCTCGGTTCCCTCCCTTTCAATGCCACTTCGAGCGGACAGTTCCCTCGAGTATCAGGAACTTATAATACTTATACATACGCTGGATCTGGAATTGTTTTCGATACATATGCTAATGAAGAGATTTATGTTGTGAAGTGTAGTATGAAGATGAACAAGTCTTGGTCTGGGGTTCATTACATAGATGCTTCTCGCTGCTCTTCCTCTCCGCCTGCAGCTGAGTACTTTCATTATTTTCTAGACGGAGGAGCTCCACACTCTGGTTTCCATCCGTCTTGCAATGTCGAAGCCCGGGTTCCGATTAGCGTTCGTAACATCAATGGCCTCTCCACACTTGATATTTACAGGAAGCTGATGAAGGGAGTCCAACTCACATGGACCCCTGCTCTTCTGGATGATGACTGTCTATACGGGAACTCAGTTCTTAACGGGTGAGGGGTTTTATTTACTATATTTGATACATGGAAAAAAATCACAAATAGATTAAATTTAAGGAGTTAGATTAGGATTTAAATGTTAGACACTTAGAAGTAGAATTTATACATAGAGTTTAAGGTTATAATCTAAATTCTAACTCTTATTATTTAAATCTTAAAATCCAAAATATATCTCTACATCATAAATTAAATCGCTAAGGCATGAATTTAACCAGTAAAGTAGCTATATAAAATCTTAATTTTTTACTTTTAAATATTTATTTTTTTACCTCTTACCCCAAAATCTTAGTCCTGTAATAAATATTATTTCATGGTTTTGTTAAGGACTAGTTTAACCATGTTATAATGTTGTCTGTTTAATAATCCAGATTGATATCATCTGTCTTGGTGGTTTTGGGCATTGTGTATTTATATGTACAAAGCATCGTAGCCTTTATTCTCCAAGGCACTTCCATGGAGGGTGCTTTAGGTCCTCCACCAAGTAAAGGTATGTATTGTTTTACACATTTCGCTGATATTATGGTAGTTGTTTATTCAAATAATATCGTATATTTTATGTAATCTTATATTCTATATATTATTTTTATATTTGATTTATAAAGATTATCTTAAATTATTTTCGATATTTGGTTTGTAATATCTAACATCACCTACGATGATGTTATAGAATCATATTCGAGAGTAACAGAACTAGACGGGGGTCGAGAGTCATGGGAGACAATTTTTTTAGTTAATTATTTCTTAGGTCTTTATTAATGTTTAAGTAAAAAAATTTGGGAAATGTCAATTAACACTTGTTTTTTGTATGTCTTTTAACAGGACTGCAATATTTTTTTGTTGCAATAACAGGTATGCATGAGTTCAATACTTATGATCTATGGAATATCAAATGTTTCATTATTTCTTTTCTAATACTTTCTTGAAACAAAGGTATCATCTTAATAAGGACATTTCTGGGGCTATGTTGCTTGATTACCCTTGTTATTCGAAAGATAAACCGAAGGCATTTGGCCATGGATGAGGAGATTGAGAACTTTCTTCAAAGCCAGAAGAATTTCATGCCTATAAGGTATTCTTATGCTGATATAAAGAGAATCACAGGAGGTTTCAAGGATAAATTAGGCCAGGGAGGTTTCGGCACAGTGTTTAAAGGTAAACTTCGTAGTGGTAAACTTGTTGCCATAAAATTGTTGAACGAATCCAAGGGTAATGGCCAAGATTTCATCAATGAAGTTGCAACGATCGGAAGGATTCATCATGTGAATGTGGTGCAACTCATTGGATTTTGCGTGGAAGGAACGAAACAAGCTCTGGTGTATGATTTCATGACGAATGGATCTTTAGACAAAGTTATATTTTCGACGGGAAGTGGTGGTTTAAGCTGGGAAAAGATGTTCGAGATTGCACTAGGAATCGGTCGAGGGATCGAATACTTACATAATGGTTGTGTGATGCAGATTTTACACTTTGATATCAAGCCACATAACATTCTTTTGGATGAGAATTTCAATCCAAAAGTTTCAGATTTCGGGCTTGCAAAGTTGTACTCGGCAGATGACAGTATTGTGTCTCTCACAGCAGCACGAGGTACAATAGGATACATGGCTCCTGAATTGTTTTATAAAAGCATCGGAGGCGTCTCGTATAAAGCTGATGTTTATAGCTTTGGGATGATGCTGATAGAAATTGCGGGGAGGAGGAGAAATATGAACACTTATGCTGATCAATCAAGTCAAACTTATTTTCCTTCATGGATTTATGATCGATTCGAGTCCGGAGAGAATATAGAGTTCGGAAACATGACAGAAAACGAGAACAAAACTGTGAGGAAAATGATCATTGTTGCCTTCTGGTGCATTCAAACGAGACCCATACATCGTCCTTCGATGAGTAAAGTCTTGAATATGCTTGAAAGTGAAGTCGAGCTACTCGAAATACCTCCCAAGTCTTCTGTATTTTCCGTGGACATGTCATGTAATGATAGTGATTAAGATCAATTCAACAGACAAGAGAAGTTCATGTAATGAAAGTTTTGCAATTTTTCAAAACCAGTTTAGTTACTTGCCTAATTAAGCTTAGGTTTATGATCTATATGCTTTAGACCAAAGCTCCCATTATCAGTGGCTTCATCCGACTAGTCTTATTTTTTTTAGGTATAAAGATAATCTTCACTCTTAACGTTTATATTTTTTATCATTTTGATTTTTTTTATAAATTTAATCCTTAACCTATATTTTTTAACAAATATCTCATTTCTTAACTAATATGATGATTGGTCCGTTAAAAATTTAACGATATTAACATGTCATATACATGACCTATGTCTTTCTGACAAATATCTTATTTCTTAACTAGTATGATGATTGGACCGTTAAAAATTTAACGATAGTAATATGTCATATACATGTGATAAATATATTTTAGGGTAAATTACCCCAGTGACCACCCAAATAATTGGGATATCTATTTTGGCCACCCAACTAAAAAACTTATCAATCAAGCCACTCAACTTTAAAACCATACATATTTAAGTCACTGTCGTTAAAATTCTGATAGAAAGTTAACGGTGATGATGTGGTAGTTTAAAAAAATCTATAAAATTACATATTTAATCCTTTAGTTTATTTATTATTTTAATTTAATCATAAATTTAAATTAATAAATAAAATTAATCATCCAATCCGGTGTTTCAAGGTTAAAAGCCAACACTTAAACCACCTAGCTAAAGCCAACTTTCAATCATAATTCGCAACACAATTTATTTAAGAATTACTTTGCTGGGAATGACACATTGTCAGGAATCTTTGTGTCACGAATCAAATTTAACATTTGAATCAAATTTGTTAGATAATTAATATACGAATGTTAAATATCTAATAAATTTGACTCAAATATTAAATTAACGAATATTTAAAATATTAAAATATTAAATCACAATATATAAATATTTAGTATTCGAATTAAAATATTCAATTATTTTAATATTTGAATCAAAATATCTAATAAATTTGATATTTTAAATATTCGAATCAAATTTAACATTAAATAATAGTTAAAATATTAGATATTTAATATTCGAATGTTAAATAATAGTTAAAATAATAGTAAAAATATTCGAATTTGATTTAAATATTTAAAATATATTAAATATATAATAAATTTGATTCGAATATTAAATTAACGAATATTTAAAATATTAAATCATAATATATGAATATTTAATATTCGAATTTAAATATTTAAATATTTTAATCTTTAAATTAAAATAACTAATAAATTTGATTTGAATGTTAAATACACAATTATTTTATTTTAAATATTAAATATTTAAATATTTTAATTCAAATATCAATCGACTTTAAATTCCGTTAATTCTATTTTGTACTCTTTAATGTGATTCCCAACAAAGTAATCCTTAAATAAATTGTGTTGCGAATTATAACTCAAAGTTTACTTTAGTTTGGTGGTTTGGACATGGGTTCAACTTTTAGCTTTCTTGAATATGTAGATTTTATTTCTTCCTATTGTCTCTCACCAACCAGGTGGTGATACATGTCACCACCTGATATGAGATAAATATCTAATAAAAATGATTTGATAAATAAAATTAATCATCCAATCTGATGATGACACGTGTCACCACCGATTTATTTATTATAAATAAATTAGAGAGATTAAATGTGTAATTTTACAGATTTTTTTAAACTGTCATGTCAACAACGGTGACTCAAATAGGTAGGGTTTCAAATAGGGATGTAAAAAGCTGACCCGACCTGGAAACCCGCCTAAAACCTGTTCGATTCAGAACTTGGTTTGACCTGAGGATGTAATGAATCGAACTTAATCTATATCTGACTATTGTTAACCCGAACCCATGTTGGACCTATTATTGTAGTAATCGAACCCGAACTGTATCCGACCGAGAATAACTCGAACCCGATTTTAACCTGTTATTGTAGACCTAAAACCCTACCTGTATCCGAATGAAACAAAACCAAACCCGAGTCTAACCTGGCAAATAATCGATATTACCGACTGAATCAACCGGATACCTGATTTTACCCGATCTGTTTTGAACTCGACCTGTTTTGAATCCGACTTGTTTTGTACCCGACCTGTTATTGACCTAAACTAATATTAACAAAACTTAATATTTACATGACAGATAATTAAATATATTATAATTTAATGAATTTAAAATATTAATAAATATAATTAGACTTAAAAAATAAAATTAGACATGATGTTATGAATAAGATTTATCTATGTGGATGTCTATCATAATAAGAACTCTATCATTAGAAATATTATCTTCATTAATTAGAGTTTAATATATTATGTACTTCTTAAACCTATAAATAGATGAGTTTGTGAAGGCATTGTACATAAGTCAATATTGTGAATAATACAAATATCTCTTTATATCTTCTCTTTATTCTTTCATTCTTGTTCTTTATTCTTGTTTTAGTTCTTCATTATTTTATTTACAACACAAGAGAATTAATTTAGAATTAATATTTAAATATAGTATACATTTAAGTATATAAATATATATTATGTATTAAAGTATATTATATATTTATTAAATTATATTATATACATATTATATATTATATATTATATATTAATGTACATTATATACATATATTAATATATACATCTAGTATATATACATATATAAAAAAATAAATGTGACATATTAAGTTATTAACATATATATATATATAATACATGTACTAAACTACTAATACTATATATTAATACATATATTAAAAATTAATATACATGCTAACATGTATGATATATGTACAATATATTATATATATACATATAACAAATACATATACATATAGATTATAGCATACATGATACATATATATATTAATTTATACATGTATTATATAATAATGTATATATACATACTATATAATATACATTTACTAATTAATACATATACATATACATATACGTATACATATACATATACATATATATAACATATATATGATATATTGATATATATATATATATTAATATATTAATGCACTATTGTAGGTGTGTAAATGAACTCCGCAATTGCGTGCAAGTGTACACGTTCAAGTTATAGTATAAATGTATCGAATCCACAGGGATTGGTACGCCTTTTGGAATTTAATCTCTTGTACTGTAATGATAAAAACACAATTTGTTTAAAAGGTTGTATCGAAATAAACTAAAATAATAAATGAGCAAATAAAATAGTTGAGATAATGATTGAGAAACGAGGTTGGGTTATTCCGAATTATGAATGATTGTCGAATGATTTCGTCTTCGTGAATGGGTGCTCGTACCACCCTACTTGCCGAGGCAATTGAGTTCAATCGATTGCTTATGGTATTTCTCCGAGTTGTCAGTTCGTAGATTATTTGGGCAATAGCGACGAGGGAATTGCCTGGGCAACGTTGGGCAACTATCCTTGAGGTTCGGCAAAGCGTAGCTTTTCCTAGCCGTTGAAATCCTACACTTATCCCTAAGCCGGATTAGTTCTTTCACACTTGGATCGAATCATATCTACTCATTTCGTGAATCCAATCCTCCCGAATCTGGATAAATAAATCGTTTATCGAGTCTTCTCCTGATTCTCTCGCAAACAAATTTAAACGCCAAGAGTAGATAAACCCCAATTTAGAATACACCAAACACTTAATAAAATCAAACTAAAATATTCATAACATAGAAATAACTCAAGCCAACTAAAATTAGTTCATGGCTGGGCAATAGTTGTCGAATAACATTCCTCTCATCACTCAAAATAATAGGAGAGACAAAGAAAAACAACTGTCACTTGCTTCCTCTTTAATCTCTCGCTCCAGCCTTCTCTTTCTTTTTGGACGCCAAACCCCCTCCTTTTATGGAGATTTTCGGTCAACAAAGTTAAAGGAAGAATGTAGACATGGAAATAATCAAGTTAGAATATTTTCCTTTCTAATATATATTTCCTTCTTTGATTGATCCTTCAATTTTTTCATATCTTCTTTCCATAGATAGCTCTCCATCAAAGATTTCCTTCTGCAATTAAAGAAATAAACCACAGCAGCATCTTTTCTACCGAAAATAACAAAAAATAACCAAACAAGAAAATAAAGTGACAATCAAGAAAATAAAAGGAAAATGCATGAAAATAATAAAATACAACTAATTATGTGCTTAAGTATAACAATAATAATGAGTAAAAAGAGTAATAAAATTAATACTTTTGAACACTGATCAACTATGTATAATAATATTATTACTATTACTAAATACTAATCTACTATCACTATGTATACATATAACATATATTGATACATATATTATACATATGAATATTAGAATGTACTTATGTAGTTATGTAGTTATGTATTATGTATAATTAATAATTGTATACATTATAAATATATTATACATACATTATACAAATAACATATCTAATTACTAGACATCTAATTATCAATATATATTATATAAATATTTATATTAGTTATTAAATTATTAATGTATTATATATATAGCGTAATGTATATCATATTTTAATATATATTATAATTTTATTTTTCATATATATATTATTAATTCATTTATAGTATTTTTCCATAAATGGTATTATGTCATAAATAGTATTATTCATTATTCTAGTATTATTTTATTTCCAAAAATAATATTATTTCATATATATTATTAATCCATATATAATATTATTATATTTTCAAAAATAATATTAGTTCATTTATAGTATTACTCCATATATAGTATATTTTCTACATATAGTATAAATTTCTTATATAATATTAATTTTATACATACTATTATTCCATTTATAGTATAAATTCTATTTATTGTCTAAAATTTATTTTTAATTTTTGAGATATATTAAATTATAATATAATTATAAATTTATAATGTATTAAAGATAAAATTTTTAATATTTTTAATTATTATTACGTTATAATTTTTGTAATTTAGTCTTATAACTTACAAGTTTTTTTTGAATTGATTATTACTGAATTTTCTAATTTACTTTAATGTTTATAATTTTTAATTTTTGTAATTCAGTTTTTACAAGTTAATGTTGATTTTTTAAAATTTTAAAATTTAATCTTTAACTTTATGGTCTAATATTTATTCATTTTTTACGTATTTATACATAATTAAAATTATTATGAATATAAAATCAAAATTAATTCGACCTGAAACAAAACCGACTTAAAATGAACTCAACCTGAAATGCAACCGAACTGAAATAGATCCGACCTGAAATCTACCTGACCTAAAATGAAACTGTCAATTATTCGATTTGGACCCGAACCGTTTGAACCCGACCTGAAACAAATCCGACCTAAAATGGACCCGCACCCGACCCGAATCGAGTCAAAACATCAAATCAACCTGAAATGACTTGTATCCGATTTTACCCGACCTGAAACTCATCCAAGTAACTGTTTTTACATCATTGTTTCAAAGTTGGTGACCTGATTGATGAGTTCTTTAGTTAGGTGGCTAAAATAGGTATCCCCAATTAGTTGGGTGATCACTAGGTAGTTTACCATATATTTTAAATAACATAAAATCTAACCTATTAAATATATACATATATATATAGAATATAATTTTATTCTAATATAAAACAATTAAAATTTAAATAAAATATTAAAAATTAATTCAATCCAAAATAAAAAAGCTAGTAAACACTTCTCAACCCTAACTAAACTAAAAGATCTTTATAAAAACCTTAATCCTTCAATTTAGATTAAACACTAAAATACCTAAATTCTCAACTAAAATAATAAAAACTCAATTGATTAGTATTATTGATTCACCGGTAACGAACTCTATAAAGCCCTTCCTTTTCAGATTATGTTCATACATTTTTAGATAATTTTTTTATTCTACCATAGTTAGGATTGAGAATGTTTAGTAGCATTTTATTTTAGATTTAATTAATTTTTAATATTTTATTTGAATTTTAATTATTTTATATTTTATATGTAATAAAACTATATTCCACGTGTATGTATTTGATATACTAGATGTTAAGTCATTAAAAATATATTCACATTTCACATATATATGCCATGCCATCATTTTTAAATTTTTAAAGGTTTGGTTATCATAATAGTTAAAAAATGAGATATTTGTAAAAAAGACATAAATTAAGGGGTAATTTACCCTAAAAAAAGAATGATGGCTAAAATGATAAAAATTATAAACGTTAAAGGTGAAAATTATCTTTATGCCATATTTTTATTCAAATTTATATATGGATTAATATGAATTCAGATTAAATTGGGATCAAATCATGATAATATCTACCTCCATCAATCCACCTCATATTATGACTTTGACTTTTGTCAGTTTTGATTAGATTATTTTTTTTCTTTAGATCAATCAAATTCAAATTACATTAATTTCTTTCCTCATATTAATGATTAAAATTTTGAAGAATGCACCATCTAAGGCAACTTTAACCGGCATTCTTCAACATTATAACATTTTGAACCATATTAAGAATTTGACATAAAACGTATTTGTCTGAAAATCCACCAATTAATGCACCATAACCTTATCCAATACCATTTCAGCCTAAAAATTAAATTCAAAAGGAAAGAAATTTAGGAAAAAATGGTAAAAATACCAAAGGGGAGTATAAATATCCACATCTCTTTGCTATGATATGCAGGTCTTTCATAACTTTTCAAGTTCTTTTACAAAATGGGGAACCCCCATGGATATCTTATGAGCTTTTGCAGTATTGCTTTTACCATTATTTTTATGATTTCTTGGTTCGGTCGAGTCGAGTCTGCCGAAATGGGCTGTGATTATTTCAAAGGGAGCTGGATAAAAGATGATTCTTACCCTCTATACAACAGTGAGAGCTGTCCGTTTAAAAACATAGCCTTTGTTGTCAAGGAAATGGACGACCTGATAAACTCTACCTCAAATATAAATGGAAGCCTACTGCTTGTTCATTGCCAAGGTGATTCTTTTGCTCGAATTCTTTAAAAGAAAGGGCATAACACGAGAACTTCTTAGGATGTCACTTATTCTGATAAAGTGTTACTTCCATATAGATTTAATGGCTTCGATTTCTTGAAGAATATGAAGGGGAAGAAGATACTGTTTGTTGGGGACTCGATCAGCGTGGACATGTGGCAGTCATTGTAGTGCATGGTTCATGCAGCAGTGCCACAAGCCAAATACAATGTACATTCTGTAGGCAACCATTCCATCGTTTCTCTACCGGTAAGTTTCCATCATTTTATTCTCGAATCATTGTATAAATATCATGTTAACAAATGGATATTCATTGCAGGAGTTTGGATTAACGTTGGAATATTCTCGTAATGTGTATCTGGTTGATCTTGTAAAAGAAAAAATAGGCACGGTTTTGAAGCTTGATTCGATTGTAAATGCGGATTATTCATGGAAAGGATACGATGTTCTGATCTTTAATACTTGGCATTGGTGGGTTCATACAGTTAAAGGAGAGAATCTACCGTGAGCATATTTCTTATATGAATCGAATTGATAAAGGACTGAATCTCGGTGATTTTTTTTATATTAGTGACTAATATCATTGAAATGTGAATTAGATGGGACGTTATTGAATACAAAGGAAAAATATACAAGGATATGGATAGATTGGTGGCCTTCAAAGAGGGACTTACTACTTGGTCCAAATGGGTTGATTCCAATATTAATCCTAACACTACTGAAGTATTCTTTCAGGGCATTTCTCCGGTCCATTATAAGTATGTATATATTTTTTTTGTTAATTTGGTTTATATTAATTTTCATTTACGATATTTTATGTAACATATTAACATTGGGTGAGTTCTGATAGTGGAAGTGAATGGAATCGACCTGGGAATACCTGTCAGGGTGAAAAAACTTCGTTACCCGGAACAATATTTCCCGGTCCAATGCTGTCGTCAGTGTCTATAGTGAAGCAAATTCTTCAAACCATGTCGAAGCCGATCACTTTGCTGGATATTACTATGCTTTCTTTGCTGAGGCCAAATGGTCACCCTTCTGTTTATTGGAGAGAAAATGAAGTCGATTGTACTCATTGGTGTCTTGCTGGACCATCTGATACTTGGAACGAAATTCTCTATGCAATGCTTTCAAATTCAAAAGGGGCTACGGACTTTGATTTAGATTAAGATTTTTTTTCAATCTTATTTTGTTGATTTAATAAATTATGATAAAAACAATTCACATTTATAAATCAAATTTCTTTTGTTTCATATTGATTGTCCCTTTATTTTAAACATATATCATATCCACCTAAAATTTAAAATTATAAATTTAGGTTTTAAATAATAAAATAAAAAAAATTACGTATGATGTAGTGGAAAAGTTTCATGACATTATTTCTAAGTTTGAAGTACATAAACAGTCGTTGGCAACTAATTACAGAAAATAAGAAAATAAAATATAACTAGAGTCCAATGATAACCCACACAATCCTAAATTGCCAGCATAGGAATCATTGACAAAGGTATTGAATTGGTTTCCTTGAGCAATGAGTCCAACGAGATGATTCTCTGATAGCTTCAACACTTTTTAAAAGGAGTTAAACTAAAGTTTTACCATTTTTTAGGGTTCAAAAATGAAATTTCAGTATATCATTAGCTTACCGTAATTTCATAATTTTAAAAGGACTAGACTGCAATTTTACCATTGACATCGCTCCCGTGTCCAATGTGAGTTACGTGTATATCAAGCAAATTCCCAGCAAATTACAATAAGGAACCTATTCGAATACTCAGAACTGAAGAATTTTAAAGGAATAGTACGCGCCAAAAGTGATATTTTCAATTCAAAGCTTTCACCGACGAAGAAAATGGCAGAGAAAGGAGATTCGTGTGCTTCCAGATAATATTCAGGATATCTGAAGGTAAAACAAAAATTGCTTCGATTTCAACTTTTTTTTCTCGGAGTTCTCGACTTCTTCTTTCGTTCGCTGTTTTCATCTCATTTTTTTTCCATTTTTTTAGAAATCTTGATTGATCTACTATCTGTGAAGTTCTACGTGATTTAAACTACTTTTATTTGGTATTTTAGATCAAGGCGCTAGAGAATCCGTTGATTTGGAGGAATTGCTGGTCAACTTGTGGATCTAAGGTTGATTATCACTCTGTTTGGTTACTAAGAAAATTTAGGAAGACAGAGAACATGGAAATCTCGATCTAAATATTTGCATTTTACATGTTTGGAACCTTATGAAGTTAAATCGTCAGGTAAGTTGGTTGAGCTCTAAGAAATATTCGAATTGGGATAAAAATATTGCTGATAAATTGCAATGCCAAGAAACTTTAGGCTTATTATGAATTCGTTCGTTAAATTACATTTGCCCTAAAATGTCTTGAAATTTTCAACCTTCTGTGATAATTTATTTCTGCTTCTTATCCAGATATAAATTTCAACTCACTAGTTTACTTACCATCTGATCATCACTTTGGTAGTTGTTTTTTATATTCCAAAAGCAAACAAAACTTTTGAAGGATTTAAATACAAAGAAAACAGTCGTTGAAGAAAAAAAAAAGTTTTGCTTTGTAATTGAACTTATTCACCCATTTTATTTTTTTATAGCAATTTCTTATTTTCGGGACACTAAATTAGCAATCAAACATAACATAAGATTCTATAGGATATTGATAAACTCCAGGAGTCTTTCTTATTGGGGACAAAGCTTTGTTCCTTTCAATTCATGATTTGAAACTTTATGGCGGGGCATATGCTACTAAAGAGCCTTGTACTGATTGTTGCTTGTGATTTGCAGATAGAGTTTATGATTTGAAGACAAATACAATCAATACAAATGAGATGCAATGCCTGCTGGCGTGAATTAGAAGGGCGAGCCATTTCCACTACATGTGGTCACCTCTTGTGTATCCTAACTAGTTTCACAATCTGATGTTGAAAATGTCTACCATTTATCTTTTTGTTTCCATTGTGTAAGATGAGAAACAGTTAATGCATGCAAAGATTCCTTGACACTGTAAATAGGTACGGAAGATGCAAGCAAGATCCTTAGCAATGAAGCAGCATGCCCCATTTGTGATCAAGTTCTCTCTAAAAGGTAAGAATTTTATCTGGTGGAAGTTGGTCATTATAATGTTTTCCAGAATTTTGTTTTTTCTAATCCAATGAAATAGAACTGCACAATGAAAATATTAGTTATTAATTATTTGCAAATAGAGATCTGTCAAGAATTTGAGTGTTCATCAATTACATTGGTGAGGGTGTTAGTCCGTTATCAAGCACTTGGATTAGGATTGTTCTATGCAGCTTTAGTTTTATTACTTTTATGCTTTATCGTATTGATTTCAATTCCGCTTTTTACTAATCTTGAAATTTTGATTATCAGTCTTATGAAACCTGTGGATATCAACCCAAACGATGAATGGATAAATGTAAGCAAGTGATTCACTTGGATTATTGCATACAGCTTGCTCTATTGTTTTCATTTGCCTTCTATTGTGATGCCGCTTTATTTGTCTACTTATTATTCTAGCTAACGTAATGTGTTTACTGCAGATGGCAATGGTCGGTATCTCTCCACAGATATGTATCCTTCGTAGTATAGCTCATATGATTTTCCATGTACTTGAAGTGTTTCTGTAATGTTCTGTATCATTTGAAAGATATTTGCAATTGAGAGAGAATACTCTGATCAACCTGGAAAAACCTTTTAGACATACATTTCCTTAATGAATTTAGTGATGAAGAGTGTATACAGAAGTGTGATGTTTTACATTGGGCAAAAGGAACTAGAAATGCAGTACAAAATGAACAGAATTGTAGCTCAGTGCCGACAGAAATGTGAGGCAATGCAAGAAAAATTCTCTGAAAAACTGGAACAGGTGCATACTGCATATCAGAAAATGGCCAAGAGGTGTCAGATGATGGAGCAGGAAATTGAGAGTCTGACTAGGGATAAACAAGAACTCCAAGAAAAGTTCTCTGAGAAATCAAAGCCAGTCTAAATTCTATTCTTTGAACTTGTTAATTCTTTTGGCCAAAGCTTATATTACGCTTCTTGAATCCTGTTAATTGAAAATATAACAAATTTCAGGCAAAAGAGAAGGCTTGATGAAATGTATGATCAAATGAGGAGTGAATACCAGTCAATGAAACGGTCAGCCATCCAACCTGCAAACAATTTCTTTGCCAGAAACGAGCCTGATTTATTTTCAAATCCAGCAATTAACATGATGAATAACAGAGATCCCATTCGAAAGGGTAATTATGTTCTTTTGTTAACTCCTTATAATATTAAAGCCGCCTACCTTGTGTAAAATACTAAAATAGATCATTCAACAAGCTGAAAAACCTTTTACTAAAAGTCTTTAAACAGTTAATATTTTCCTTGGTTCCTGCTATTGTGATTTCAATCCAATGTATAGCAGGTCATTTTTGCTTAATTATTCCCCTCCCCAGTTAACTTATTTGTTTCAGATTGGACGGTTTTTTCTCCTGGAACTCCAGTGCCTCGAGAGGACATATGGCCAGCAAGACAGAACAGTTCAAACTCTGGTCCTTTCGACATATCAAGTGGCTCACCAGCAAAGCAAGCAGACATTCCAGTTAGGCGAGGTACAGGTGCTCACCTTGCTTTTGGAAATCCTGCTGCTAATCCTTCAACGACTTTGAGGAATCTGATAATCTCTCCTATAAAGCGACCTCAGCTCAATCGTAATCGCAGTAACCTTTTTGCTTAAGCAAAAAAAATGCAGGTATGCTCAATTTACTTTGTATTTCCATTAGCTGAATTTAGGTCTAAATTTTTTAGATTATAGAGACTCCAAAGCCATGTTCTAACGTAGTCATAATGTCATATTGGAGACCAAGAATAATCCCATCTCAGTCTCACAAATCTCACAAATTGCATTGTTTTTTTTTTAAATTTCTTTGACTACTTGCATGATAACTTTGTGTGGATGAAGTTGCTGAACACGAGCATAGAAGTAGGAATTGATGGAAACCATGCTCTAACACTTGCAAACTAATGCATCTATAAGTGTTGTGTGGGAGCATGGACATGAAAAAAAAAGAGAGAAGAGAAATGAACCTTAGTGCCCCATTGTCATTGCCAATTTATCTTTTCAGATTTGTCAGTTTCAGTCCTTGGTTGAGCTTGTAAGATGGAGTCTCCCAAATGAAATTTGGCCATTATTGATTGCCGCGTTATATGAGGTCTATTACTAGCAGTTTGTAGTGTTTTCGATGAATGCTAAGATCTTTTATTAGGAAAATTGTGGACTTGTGATGAAATGTGAGACTAAGTAGTCTTGGTACTTTTTTTCTTATAGCATGATGAAAAGGAATTAAAGAAAATAATAACGAATTGTACCCGGTGTTTGTGTGACTAAATCAAATTTTGTGCAACTTGAGAGGGTCTAAGAATAATAATAACGAATTGTACTCATTGGACAGTTGTAGTTCTTGAAGAAACAAAGATTTGAATTATCTATGATGAAAATGAAAGATTGTTCTCTACACGGCTCTTCTGTATTTACAAGAGCTATAAACCAGTCATGATTCAAAAATGATAGTCTTTTGGATGAGCATTTGCCAGCTCTTTACATGAGATTTATGAAGAGAAATGAGGCAAGACAACTTGCAAAATCGGTGCCTTAGAAGATATTTCTATGGCATCCCCACTTTGGATAGGGTAGAAAACATGAGAGCCATCGAAATATATGAAACCCTCTTTAGAAAACCATGCAGCATCCATCGACTGATCCAACTTGATTAAACCATGCATTAAGCTAGAATTAGCTGCTCCAGATGAAATAGGCTCTCTTACCATATACTGGAGATCCCTAGACAAAATAGGCATTGCAAATCCTCCTGCTGACAGCATGGCAGCTGTTGATCCTGCCGCAGTTGAGATTCTGAGGCCACTTGATCGGCAGTTCACTAATGTCGAACATGTCTGATCATTCCCTCTAATTCTGACAATATGCAAAAAGATTTTAAAGCCTGTAACATTATGTTTAAATGCTTACTTATCATTTTAAATTCCTTACTTGAATGAAAACCGAGAAACTGTTGCAGGGCAAGGGTGTGCAATCAAGATATCATTAAGAGCACATGCAGATAGAGCTTTAGAATTTACAGATACTGATATCCTTGTCAACTTAGAAGGAGCTATCTGATCCTCTAGAAAGCCGTCTAGCACCTGAAAGATATGTGACACCCCCACAACAAATTTGTCACTAAAGAATTCTTTTCTTATGCAATATCTCCAAATAATGTTAATTCCTTCGTCTACATAATATATATATATATATATATATATATATATATCCTTACTTGCTTGAAATTTTTTATTGTTGCAGCACATAAATAACCAGTGCTTCTAGTAGCATCAAACTCGTTGCTGAATTTTTCAACCTACAAAAAGAAAAAGAATAACCTGCATAAATAACCGGTGCTTCTAGTAGCATCAACCAAATGGATTTTAAAATTGGTATAAGGCACTTGGCTAAAGAAATGAAGTAACCTCTTCAGCTTGTGTAGGATCCGAATTTACTCCTAGAACTGGAATTGAGTCATCCAAGAAATGACTGGCCTGCAAAAGTGTGCCGTCACCTCCAATTGTAACAACCAAATCCACATTATGAATTGGTTCTGATAAGTTGTTCCGATATACGGGTTTCCAGTCAATTGGCTTCTGCTGTAAAATTTTCTGACAAATGTTTATGGCTTCTTTGTGCACCTTACGTCTATTATCAATATAGTGGAAAATCTGAAACAAGGAGAAAATTTGAGTCCAACTTAATAATTAGTTCTAGTGGGAGGATAGAGAGTGAAGTAAATGGAACAATGATAATAACAAGTGTTCTAAAGCTTTCTCTTTTGCTAGTGATTTTCATGCTTGTGGATGACTACTGCAACCTAACAAGAAACAACACCATACGGGGGCGTATGTGCCAATAAATTTGTCAAGGTGCACGCAGGAAATGTATACTCATTATTTTGGAAGGAACAAGAATATATGACACAAGAAGTTAATTTAAATTTCATTACATTCTAATATCAAGGAAAGTTTCAAAGGCTTCACGAGATCAGAAGTCCACAATAGCATTGGGAAGGATATATAGAAAAAGATAGCGCTTATGCACCTTAGCGCCCATTGGTTTGGCAGAGTATGAAGACAAAAGGGGTAAGCATGTCCTATGCATGAGGCCTGCAGATTTGCTCTTCAAAACTAGTAGTCATAATTACTTTTGGGTTTGTACTTTCTATATTTTGTATTATCATACTCAAATCTGCACAAAGCTACAGATCCGCATTTGTATTGTACACTAATCCGCAAACCATAAGTCATTTGTCTTCTCATGGGAACCAAAATTGGCTAACTTTGTGTAACTAGTAAAGATTATAAGGGTTGACACAAAAGGTGGAAGATACAAAAGAGCTGAAGTTTTGGTAGCTTATGTGAACAATTCATGAAAATTCAAAAACCTCGTTTTATGGTTTCAACATTGGCAACGTCAGAATTCTCGTTTGCTCTTAAAACCTTGGTACCATGCAAGAACTGACACAAGGATAGCGATAACCACACGTCAAATATGCATAAGGGAATGATGTAAAAGATCTCAAACCTATTCGTTAGGAATGTAACATATAAGATTGCACCTAATCACAACTTACAATCATCTTAGAGGTAGATTACAAGATAATGATACCATCAATGGTAAATGTAACTCACTCAGTTGTTACGAAACTTCTTTTATACCATCTCCCGCCCATTTTTCGTATGGAAATATAATTAATAACACAAAGAAAAAAAGAAAGGGTAGCTGAGGGATGGATGGGAAACAATGGCGAGTAAGAGTAGGCTTTGAAGACAATGCTCCAAGTTCACATAAATGTCTAGAGTACATAATCGTGTATTCCTGGTTCATCGACGAAAACAAGTAATTTGATCATATGCTTACAGCTTCAGGTTGGCTAATTTTAACACAAAGGCTAGGTATTATGTTGAAAAATGCTCGATAGGCTACCGAAATTACCAGGAAACTAAAACAAAATAATAAACATGTTATCCTAAATAGCCAATAAACAAGCACTAAACATTGATCCTAAATAGCCAATAACCAAGAAATAAACATATGATCCTAATTCCTTCTCATAAACATACTAATAGCAACTACAACCTGAAAGAAAAGAAAAGATAAAACTCATTTTCAGCCGTTTTCCAAACCAAACACATCTTAACCATGAAGGCTATGGCTCAAAAGAAGTCAAAAACAGAGAACGAAATGAAAACCAGCAAAAATTAAGGCAAACCCAACCAGGGAAACATCTAAAATATTAAGCTAAAAAGTTGAAATAAATGCAATGTGTTATTCGACATTTCATCAAACACCATGAATGCTAATACAAAATTAAATAAAAATGATTACATATTGAAGAAGTGGAGTGAAAGTTGGGTTTTTTATTTATAATATTACCCGAGGATTGGTGAAGCGAGGAACCGCGTTTGATTGAGTAACTTGGTAGACATCAAATGGCTTTAAGAACAATAAAAGTTTTCTCCTGGCCATTTTTTTCCTTCGTCAAAGAAGAAAGCTTTGTCTGTTGGAAAAGGGGAGAAAGCAAGCATGGCAGGAAGTCTAAGGCTAGGAGAGAGCCCAACCCAATGATTTTGGCAGGCTTGAGAGCTGGATTGGATTCGACCAATTAAATTACAAGTAGCAGTTTGAATTGAATTTACATGACCTGATATAATAATAATAATAATCCCTAAAACTCATATGTTTTATTAATTTAATCTTAATTAAAAATAATTTAATAAAATTTAATTTTATATTTAAAAATTTTAATATTGTATTCTCTGACCGCTTGCCACATTCTATGATTTTACTGATCATTCACTCGATAATTGACAAATATGATAGCTCGATAAACGCAATCACATCAATTAAGTGGATCTCTTGTTTATCTTATATGAATTTGAGTTCTAATACTTTTATATTTAAAATCTTTGAATTAAATTACAAAATAAATCATTAAACTAATTAGCAAAAAATATTAAAGGAAACATCTCTTAATTAACAATATTTATGATTACAAATCAATTATTCAAGAAACTAGTAAGCATTTGCTTCTCCTCTTCTTGAAACTCTTAATTTTATGGCATGCTAATTTCCATACATTATCAGGTTTACCACTCAAAGCCTTTGCTAATGTCACAATAGCTAAAGGCAATCCCTTGCATCCTTTGGAAACTTCCATGGCCGCCGTCGGAATTGCCGGAGAAGCATTATTGAGCCGTGGATGCAATTTGAACAGACTTCCATGCTTCTTCTTCATCCAAAACATCAATTGAAAAAATAGATTGGCATTCCATGGTGTTGCATACATGTTTATTTCGTGTCGTAAAAATAATTTTACAACCTCTATGATCTTCGCCGAATGGAATTCCGATATCATTAAGGCTGAGTGCTTCGCGAATGTCGTCGAGGATAATGAGGATCCGTTTTTCGATCTTCAATCGAAGCCATAATTCCATAGCTCTTCCTTCTTGAGTCAGTTTCTCAAAAGTGAGATCCAAGGAGTCTGCAATTGTCTTGAATTTTGCCACTGTGTTGAGTTTCTGGCACAACAGCCATTACAACATGGTCGAAAAGTTGTGTTTCTTTGGCTTTATTACCCACTGCATGGACTAAGGTTGTCTTGCCCACTCCTCTAACTCCCCACACTCCAATCTTGTTGATTCCATCATGTTTCAGTGCTTCCATGAGCTCATTCAAAGCAGAAGTTAAAGATTTAGAAGCAATTAGATCCCTAGGTAAGAAGAATTCGATGCCGGGAAGTATAAGACGATGACCGATCCGTTCGAATCTCGAAGTGTTGACAAGTTGAGTGATGAACAGAGTCTTCTCGTCGATCTCCTTACTTAGCCGATACCTCCAACATGGATTAGGACAGCAATTAAAACACTTTTGATCATCTTGAATTCTACTTTCCAGACCATGTGCAGTCTGCAGGACATTTTCGGCACTCCTCAGCCAATCGTTAACATCGTTTTTGATTTCTCGATTCCGCAATTTAGCTTCATTAACATCCTGTTGCAATCGAGTTCGTGATGTGATCAACATCTTTTGTTTCTCTCGTAGATCTTCGACAATTCGATTGAATCGAAATAGGTAACGAACACGACGAACTATTGGCTTCACTAGGTAGCCTACCATCAGTGTTCCCACTGCCGTAGAACCGGCAGAAGAAAAGAACTCCGATGCCATTTCCGATACTCTGAAGTCAGAAGACAATTAACACGAGATTGATGATTATGTAGTCATGTAAGAACATTTTCATGGAATAGAACTTCTACATTTAGAAAAAAGTGACTATAATATTAAAAATAGAAAATCTAAGGACGTTGAAATTACAAAATATTAAAGAATGACTAAGACTATTCGGTGTAGAAAATGTTAAAAGGACTAAATAATAAAATAATACCACTAGTTGGGTGGTAATTATCAAGATTATGAAATATTAATCAAAGGATAACTATAACCCTATAAAAATCGATCGATATCTTATTAATTTGATATTGCCTTAACCTAAAATCAATAAATTTGAAAAATAATTAAACCAATACTAATTAAAATAAAAATTAATTGATTCAATTCGATATTCGAATCAAAATCAATATAGACCTCGGATGACAAGGTTGGTTAACAAATTCATTTTAAATTAATGATATTTTCTTATTCAAGTTTAGTATATATATATATATATATATAAAGGAAAAAAATATGTTCTTATAGTGCGACACTCTTTTGTGTGGTGTCAAAGATGATCTATTAATTTTTTTTAGGCTTAAAGATAATTTTTATCCTCAAAGTTTATAATTTTTGTTATTTTGATCTTTATTCTTTTTTTAGATAAATTTATCCTTTGACTTTTATCCTTTTATCAAATAACTCATTTTTTAACTACCATGATAACTGAACCGTTAAAAATTTAATAATGATGACATGTCATATATATGTAATAATATATTTTAAATGACTTAACATCTAGTATATCAAATATATAATCGTGGGATATAATTTTATTTCAATCTAAAAATATAAAACAATTAAAATTTAAATAAAATATTAAAAATTAATTTTTTATTTATTAAAAAATAATTAAATCTAAAAAAGTATGAATATAATCTGAAAATAAAGGGTTTTGTATAGTTTGTTACCGGTGAATCAAAGATAAAGAATTTTGATAATAATAAATTGGATTTTTATTATTTTAGTTTAGAATTTAGGTATTTTAGTTTTAATCTAAATCGAAATTTTAGGGTTTTATAAATATATTTTAGTTTAGTTAGGGTTGAGAATATTTAGTAAAATTTTGTTTGTATTTAATTAATTTTTAATATTTTATTTAAATTTAATTTTTTTATATTTCATACTGGAATAAAATTATATTCTATATATATGTATATATTTAATATGTTAGATTATATGTCATTTAAAATATATTATTACATATATAGTATGTTATCATTATTAAATTTTTAACGGTTCAGTTATAATGGTAGTTAAAAAATGAGTTATTTATTAAAAAGAGATAGGGCAAAGGCTAAATTTATCCCAAAAAATTAATAAAGACCAAAATAATAAAAATTATAAATGTTAAGGTTAAAAATTATCTTTATGCCTTTTTTAGTTAAAATATTAATAACTAATTTTATACCACCTATTTATTAAATTAATTAAATACATTCAAGGGAACTCGAACCTGCGTTTGAAGCAAAAGTAGGTAACGCTCAAATCATTGCACCAAGCACGCGTTTTCGTTATAAATCACTAACACTAATATATATATATATATATATATATATATTATTTTTAATATCTATTCTTTTAATTTAACATATAATTATATATTTAATTTTTTAGTTTAATTAAAATATTAATTAAATAAAAAATCATATAATTATTATATATATAATAATTTAAGATATTTAAATAAAAAATCATTTAACAGACCTTAAAACCAAACCCTAAATCTTAAATAAAAATTATTAAACCCTAAATGCTAATCCTAAATTCATATACAAGTTTAAGTTATAATAAAAAAATATTTAATAAATCTTAAACCTAAATTTTAAATTCAAAATCTAAATCCTAAATTCATTTAAAAATATCAAACTATAATAAAAATTTATTTAACAAATACTAAATCTTAAACTCAAACCCTAAATCATAAATATTAAACCCTAAATTTATTTAAATTTTTTGAATTATAATAAAAATTCATCAAACAAACCTTAAACATTAAATGTTTATGCTTTATCATTTAGGGTATGAAGTTTAAGATTTAAGGTTTTTGATTTATGGTTTCAAGGTTTAAAGTTTAAGTTTTTTAAATTATAATAAATAGGAAAATTCTACAACGAGCGTCGAACACCGCTGAACATCATTAATATTGAACACTGTTGAACATTATTAAATTAATTTATAAAAAATTAAAATTTCAAGGACTCAATATGTAATTAATAAAAGAGTGATAAACTCAATATATAATTAATAATTGTATGATTAGTGCTTTAAATTTTTATTCTTTATAAATTAATTTAATAATATTCAACAGTGTTCAGAATTAACGATGTTCAGCGGTGTTCGACGCTCGTTGTAGACTCATCCTAATAAATATTTATTTAGGATTTAGAGCTTGAGGTTTAGCATTTAAATTTAGGGTTATCAAATGAATTTTTATTATAATCTAAAATTTTAAATGAGTTTAAGGTTTAATATTTAATGTTTATTGTTTAAGTTTTGAGTTTAGGGTTTAAGGTTGTTAATTAAATAATTTTTTATTATAATTTAAATTTTTAAATGAATTTAGTGTTTAGTGTTTAAATTTTTTATTTAGAGTTTATGGCTTGGATTAGGGTTTAAGGTTTGCTAAATGATTTTTATTATAGTTTAAGTTTTTAAATGAATTTAAGGTTTAGGGTTTAAGTTTAGGGTTTGTTAAATGATTTTTATTACCACTTAAACTTTTTATATGAATTTAAGGTTTAACATTTTTGCACTCGAGGATTTTAACAATTGAACCAGTTGACAGAAAATAAAGGATTTTTAACATTTTTATAAATTTAACACACTTTAATTTTTTACATTTTTTTAAAAAAATAATTTTTTTGACATAAAATTATAAAATAATTATCATCAGCATTTATCGTTCCAAAGCCTAAATAGGGACAGTTAAAAATTAAAATCTAAATCATGTTCATTAGCACTTCCCAACATATAATATCTTTTATGGTTTTGGTTCCCAGCTTCAAATGTTTTCATTTCAGATTTTGAATTGGACGAGTTTCTCTGGAGCAAGGAGAGTGCCTTTCTAACATTGTATTTGTATAGTAACATATCTTCATCTTAATCTCAAGTGGTAAAGTCTCGACTTTCTCATCTCTGTTTTTGAATTTCTTTTCTGTTTGTGTCGAGTGTATTCTCTACCATTTTGCATAGGCTTAGCAGATTGTAATCTGAATTCAGCTTAACGAGGGCTATGGAGGCTTTCTGTCTGTCTTGTGCTTCTAATGCCGTTGGAGCACTGGTGGTAGACTATTTGGTGAAGCCGATTGAACGTCGTATTCGTTACTTATTTCGTTTTCGTAGCATAGTTGAAGAGCTCCACCAACAGCAAAAGGAATTGAGTAAAGAACAAAGTCGAGTTCGAGAGGACATTAAAGAGGCTAAATTGCTGATTCAAACTCAAGTGATCGAGGACTATGTAATTGAATGGTTGACAAGCACAGAGAATGCTTTCAAGGAAATACAGAGTTTGGACAGTAGAATTGAAGAAAACAAGAGATGCTTCAGTTTGTGTCCTAATTGGTGCTGGCAATATGAATTAAGTAAGGAGATCGAGAAGAAAACAGAGAGTGTCAGTAAACTTGTAAAAGACTCTCACTTCAAACGAATCGGCCATCGTGCTGTGCTTCCTGCCTTAGAGTTCGTCCCATCTAAGCACCTTATGGCTACCAAATCTTCGACTGCTGCTTTCTATAAGATCATGGAGGCATTGAAGGATGATGAGATCAACATAATCGGCATATGGGGGATGGGAGGGGTGGGTAAAACCACCTTAGTACAAGAAGTCGGCAATAACGTCAAAGAATTTAATCAGACTATAATGGTTGTTATATCCAAAATTCCAGACATAGGCAAAATGCAAAACGAAATTGCAGATGGCATAAACTTGAAATTTGAAAAGACATCCAAAGATGGGAGAGCAAAGGAGTTATGGAGTAGATTGAAAGATGGAAGGTTCCTCGTTATCCTAGATGATATATGGAAGGATGAAGACTTGAGAGAGATAGGCATTCCATTGGTTGAAAACGGGAAGGGTTGTAAGATCATTTTAACAACTCGTCACCAGACAGTATGCGAATCTATGGAATGTCAAGTTATTGTTCCAATTGATATCCTGGACAGTGGTGAAGCGTGGGATTTATTCAAAATGAAAGCTAACATTGATGAACGAATTTCAGGGGATATTGTTGAGGAGGCTAAGAAAGTTGCAGAGGAATGCAAGGGTCTACCTGTAGCGATTATAACACTGGCAAGTGCTTTGAAAGGTACCTAAAGAATGGGAATTAGCCCGCAAGAAACTCGAAAACAGTAGATTAATAGAAATCGGTAACATTGAAGAGGAGTTAAACCAAGGAAATGATGCTGATAGACGAAAAACTGCCTACTGGTGTATTAGGACGAGCTATGAGTACTTGAAGAAGGAAGCAACCAAGAAATGCTTCTTATTGTGTGCTTTATATCCAGAGGATCACTTGATTGATGTGGAAGACTTGGTACAATATGCTTGGGCATTGGAGTTCTATGGCAAAGTTGACTCAGTAGAAGATGTGAGGATTGATGTCTCGATAGCCATTGACTACCTCAAAGATTCTTGCTTGTTGTTAAAAGATGAAAATGTTGGAAGGTATGATCCTTGCACGATTTTTTCCCTTGTTTTTTCAAGAGCTATACGTAAGAAAGATGAAACTTTCCATGCTTTAAACCTTGAATTGACTCATTGCCTTCATTAAACTCTCAACATTTATGAGCATTTCACTAGTTTGCTCTTTTCTAGTTTATTTTTCTAAAGCTGATATACAATAAATTGATAAACATATTAACTTCATATTGCTCTGGGACTCTGGATAGGAATGTTAAGTTACACGATATGGTCCGTGATGTTGCTCTATGGATTGCATCCAAAGATGGTGAATTTATGATAAAATCTCGTATCCAATTACTGGATCAAAACCCTGAACCTAGTATCGCGATCTCATTGTTGGAAAATGTAGAGAAAATTTTTCCTGAGAAATTGGTATGTCCGACGCTGGAGTTCTTGTTGCTCAAGAATTGTGATGTACATGGCATGTGTTTCTGGGGGATGCAAGCCTTGAAAGTTTTAAGCCTTACTGCGCCAAGAAGACCGAGAGGGCACATTTGTTTTTATCCTTTTACATTGCCAAATCTCCGTGCTCTACATTTGGAACATTTTGACTTGTCATTCCTAGGAAGTCTAAGGATGCTTGAGATTCTTAGATTGCGTGATTCAGGATCCGAGACATTGGCAGATGAAATCGTGATGTTGGAAAATCTAAAGATATTGGATCTAGCCCAATGTGGATTCTTCTCTGGATTCTCATCTCATTTGATTGGAAGTCTGTCAAAGCTAGAGGAGTTGTACTTAAGGGACGTGTACATGAAACAGAAAAGTCAGGATATCTTTCTGGTGATCAATTTGTTAACCAAATTGAAGATGCTATACCTTGGGGTATCTTCTGTACATTTGCCGGATCACTTTGAGTTCCCAAGATTAGAAAGATACGGCATAGTCGTAAATGTAACAACTCGCTTTGCTCCCCGCAAAGCAAGATCTTTCCACATAGAATCAGTACATAGAATGCTTGAGTGATAAGAAACAGAAGAAAGTATCGGTTCTGAAAATCTTACAGACTCTAAAGCAAGTGACGGTTTTAAACTATCGTGAACTCGAAGTAGTATTTGAGATGGAGAATGTAAAAGAAAATGTTGCATCACTGCTCTCGAAATTAAAGCACTTATCTCTTCGACATTTGCCTATGTTGAGTCATATTTGGGCACTGCCAACCCAATATGTTAGGCTTGACAGTTTAGTGCATTTAAAGATATGGAATTGCCCAAGACTAAAGTTAGTCTTCTCAGTTTATCTCGCTCAAAGTCTGGCACTCTTGGAAAACCTTGAGGTATGTTTCTGTGGTGATTTAAGGCAAATAGTCACAGATTTGGATGGCCGTGAGGAAGAAATATCATCGACCATCAATGTTTTGTTCTTCCCAAAGTTAACATCAGTTCGCATAAAAAAATGTGACAAGTTGGAGTATATTTTTCCAACGTCGATGGTCCCACAAGGGCTTCCACAACTGGAATCTCTTCGTATGCGTGTTTGTCCTCTATTAAAACAAGTGGTCAGACCTATAGAAGGAAGGACGGAAAATGACACAGCGCTCCTGCAGTTTTCAAAACGGTTGATGAAGTTTTCAGTGTCAGCTTGCCCTTTGTTAATTGATTCTTTGTTCAGTTAGAGGTTGAGAAGGCCAGCTTCAAGGTACTTTCCCACTCCTTTTCTAGTTATACTTATGTTCTGTCTGCTTAAGTTCTATACATGTGTATTGTTTTTAAAGTTCTCTGGTTATACATGCGACTCACTTTTGGTAATTAAACTAGTTTTCACTCCAAGTGTCTATTATTTTATTTTACCCATTTTAGATACGATTATTAAAAAAATTGTTAATCAATTAAAATATGATATGTGATATTATTCATTTCTTTTAATTATTTCTTAAATAAAATTCATTTTTTAAAAAAATATTAATTTTATTTTTTACAAAATAATTCTAAATCTCTAATCCAAACCCCTTAATTATTGTCGATGTCGCCATTCATTACCTTGTTGAAGACCACTACTACTATAGTCAAACTATCACGATCATTTTCTCTAACCACCCATTGTCCGTAATTGACGACAGGTGAGCTGAGTAACTTCCTTTTTATGACTTTGGCTTCCTTCGATGTTAGAAAGTCGATCAGCTCACCTACCATCGGTTATTGGTGATGAATAATTGGACAAATGATTATAATGATCTGACGACGGATATTATGGTGGCAGTGTAACCATAGATGGCAAAATCTGATGGGGAAGTTACGGATTTTAAAATTTTGGGTTGATTTTGTGAGTTTTGAAAATTTTAGTTTTTTAATAAGTTTAAAAATAAAAGAAATTGAAAATAAATAAGTAAATAAAAAGTTGTTTTTATTAAAAAAGAATAATACCAGTTAATGGTTAGACATTCAAAATGGTTAAATAAAATTTCGACATCTATTTAAAGCGAAACATAGTTTAAGTATCAAAAATGAATTATATGTATAGTTTGGGTAACTATTCAACTATTAAGCCTTTAAAATACGATACATACCAAAAAGCACATCTGTTTCAATTTTACTGTACCAAAAGATTTCTAATATTTTTAAATCATTTATTTATGTATAAAAAGAATGCAATCAATCTCACCCTCACCTTTCACTAAAAGAAAGAGTAACCATTTTACTAACTGATGCATTTTCTTTGTGAATTATGTGTTGGAATGCAATCAGGGCGTTCGATTATCCACATTCAAGAGATTCAGCTATTGGTTAAATAGATTGCAAAACAGGGCGTTAGTACTGACAGAAAAAATAAAATGAACGAACTGAAAGATAATTAGACCGTGTCGTGATATGGAGGCCACTGCCTTAGAAACAAATCGCCCCGATGTGTGTACTCGCTACTTTAGGCGGTTGTCCCCCGAAGGTTAACACGGTCCTCTAAACAGTGTACACCCAAAGTTTGGAGTGGATTGTAGAGGAAATGATCGTCGAAACCGGAGTCGAACAAAATGATGCTCTCTAATTCTCTCTCAAGTAAGACAGATGAACTCTGAATGAGATGATTAAAAATGAGAGAAAAGCATCTTATTTATAGGTTGAAAGCAGGGGCAAATCTATCCAAGAATCAAATAAAATCTGATTTAATTTTAAATTTTAAATTTAATATCATATAATATCTATCCAAAAATAGTAGATTTGCTAACCGAAAATATCCATTTAAATCTCGGATAAAATCTATTCAAAATTAGATTTATTAACAGATAAAATCTAATTAAATTTTAGATAATCTGTTAATATCTATCTAAAAATAGTAGATTTTATAACCGAAAATATCCATTTAAATCTCGGATATTTTGTTATTAAATCTATTCGGTTAAGTATTTAAAATTCAAAGAGAATTTTAAATCAACCGAACTGCACCTATAAAAACAGAGTGTAGGATTCAAGCATTACATATTTCTAACAATCCCCCACTAATGCGAAAGAATCCTCATGATGTCACAAAGTTCGACTATCACTAGACGAGCATTTGCGAGATTAGTTACTTAAGTACATAGTGAACGAATCTTGAACTAGTACGTAGTGATGATGAGTAATCCTCCTCTTAGATAAGTGAAACTAGTCTTGAACTTTCTAAGATCGGGGTGAACTCATAACACATAATTAATCCCTTCATCCACCACAGTCCGCGATGTGAAGATGTGTATATACATAAAGTATATATATTTAGCCATCTTACCTCGGGATTTTAGTAAGTGTACTAGAAAAATGGTCCATCGTTTTTCATAGAAGGCAGCTAACTCTTCTCACTTACATAGGTTATTTCATCAAGTTTATCTCAATATAAACCACCCAAAATTGGGCTATGAAATAATTAAGAGCTTTTGTATAAAGCTCAACCTCATAAGAAAATAAGGTGACTTTCTTCAAGTTCATATTAAATGAACCACCCAAACTCTGGGATAAGAAATCATTAAGAATAAAAACTCAACCTCTTTGTTCGGTAAATTCAATAATGTTCTTCTCAATAGAACAATCCAACCTCTTTGGATATAATTTATTAAGAGTTCAAAAATAAACTTATCCTTCCGAGCGGTAAGTTCAATTAGTCCTTCGCAATAGGTCTAAGAACTTATTAAGAGTAGTTATTCAACCAAAATCGTTAAATTCATCAAGTCTTTCTCACTAAGACCACCCAAACTTGGGTTATGAATTTATTAAGAGTATTTAAGCTCAACCTGGGCATTTACATGAAACGTCATAGGGATTGGGTAAAGGGACATGTACACTATGAGTCTCTTTCATGGTTTCGTTTAACCACATTGAACTTAGAGAACTAAGTTGGGTATCCACCATGAATCTCTCAACTAATGGGCTTAAGACCCATCCCCCTCGACGAATCCAGAATTTGTTTCCTGCTCAATCCTTTGGTAGTAGGATCAGCCAAATTCATCTCCGACTTAACATACTCTAAGGTAAGTACTTCGTTCTTTATTAGGTGCCTCACATATTCGTACCTTATGCGAATGTATCTCTTCTTACTATTGTAAACTTGATTTAAAGCCACATGTATCGCAAATTACGAATCTCACAATAAAGATATCGGAGGAGTCGATTTTCCCCACAAAGGTATCTTTGCTAAAAGATTCTTTAGCCACTCGGTTTCTTGCCTAGTTAAGTCTAAAGCTATAAACTCTGACTCTATGATGGAGCGTGCAATATAAGTCTACTTGATAGACTTTCACGAGATTGCAGCTTCACCTAAAGTGAAAACATATCTACTCGTAGAGCTTACCTCATCACTATCAGAAACCTAGTTGGCGTCATAACATCCTTTCAAATAACAGGATAGCCAACAAATTTGAGTTTCCAATCCATAATACCCTTAAGGTATTTTAGTAAGCGTCTAAGAGTCGTTCAATGTTCACCACTTGGATTATGAGTATATCTACTTAATCTACTCATTACATAGGCAACATCGGGCCGAGTATAGTTCACTAAGAACATTAGGCTTTCAATAATTTTAGCATATTCAACCTGGGAAACACAGCTTCCTTTATTTTTAACGAGATGAGTGCTAGAGTCAAAAAGGGTTTGAGTAGAGATGACATCTCAACTGTCAAAACTCTTTAATATTTTTAAGTGAACTCTATAACTACTAGCCTTGCCTTACTCTGGATTGACCCATCTGGTATGAGTTTCTTCTTAAAAACTCATTTGTTGCTGATAGGTTTAAATCCTTTAGGCAAGTCTACCAATTCCCAAGCATGATTTAGACATTATTGACTCTAGTTTATCATTAACTACTCCTCCAAAACTAGTGTCAATAGATCTCATAGCTTCTTCATAAGTTTTAGGATCCTCATCTAACAAGAAACTTGAGCTATAAGATTTGATAAGTTGTCTAAATCATTTATCTCAGAAATAAAGGAAGTAACAAAGTCTGATCCAAAAGATATTTTTATCTTTGTTTAGGCTCTAACTCAAACTCTAGAGCATATCATACGATAGTGTTGGTAGCATACTCAATAAATACTATATCAACGGTTTAGGGACCGATGGTAGACTTCTTAAAGTCAGGCAAATATACTTTAGCCAGATATCCCCACACTTTTAGGTATTGTAAGTTAGGTGCGTAACCTTTTCACAGTTCGTATGGGATTGAGTCTAATTTCTTATGAGGTACTCGATTTAAGATTTACCGATAGAATGACTTTCCTCAATATGTTATAAGCTAACCCAAAACTTATCAACAATAAAATTATCATCTCTTTTAAAGTTCTGTTTTTCCTCTCGGCTATGTCGTTTTGTTGAGGAAATTAAGGGACAAAAGTTTCATGAACTATGTCATTCGTCTCATATACCTCTTTAAGAAATTTAGATCTAAACTCACCACCTCTATCGGTCCTAACACTCCTAAGATAGACAAATCTTTTCTTCCTTCTTAATTATCTGAAGAAAAGAGCTCAAAGAGATTTAACAGCTACAAACATCTTTTAGTAGCATTAATGTCTATCATTTTCTGTTTATTTTAGACAAGGTTCTTATCTTAAAAGACCACTAGAAATATTCATCTACTATGACTAAAAATATATCTTAAAAATTATTAAGATTATTATTCTAACTTCTACATTAAGTATAGAATATTTATTTAGTCATAGTGTCTTATAAATTGGAATAATGAGCATAGTAATGCACCAGGTAGATTTAGAAAGAGAGGTGGCACATAAAGCACACTTAAATACCAAATCTTTCAAAAAACTAATCCTAGACATGCATTTTAAACTATCTCACTAACTTTCCAATTAATCTCTTATGAATATTTCTCTCCTCATTTAGGTCTTTTAAAAGTTATGCTTAATATATATATTTCCCACAAAAAAAAAATATTAAGCATACTCAAGATAAGTTTTCTACTCAAAAAGGCCATCTAGCCTTCTTTTACAACCTAGTCTAAACCATACTCTCTAAACTTATAGACTAGGCAAAGGCTTAATATAAATTCATGTAATATAAATCATGATTTAAATAATCTGACCTTATAAGTAGAAACACAATTCACGTAGACCTTGTCTATTTTGATCATGTCTGCAACTTCAATCCTTGTATCATGGTCTCAAATTCATCGTGACAGATATTTCACATATATTTTGAATCTACAAAATTCAAATAAAAATTATATATGGTTAATCACGAAAATAATTTACTAACAGTAATAATAAATAAATAAATAAAATTCACTGATAGTAAAATATCCTTATCTTTAGGATTTTGATTCTTATCTTCAAGATCACCACCATCTTCGATTATTGACCCGTCAAGTGCATCAAGCTTGAACAAACCCAAAACCACCTTGACAATAATATCATTTTTGCAGTAGATTTGTTTCTAAATTGTTGGTTAAATAGACTGCAAAACAGGGCGTTAGCACTGACAGGAAAAATAAAATGAACAAACTGAAAGATAATTAGACCGTGTCGTGGTATGGAGGCCACTGCCTTAGAAACAAATCGCCCCGATGTATGTACTCGCTACTTTAGGCGGTTGTCCCCCGAAGGTTAGCACGGTCCTCCAAACAGTGTACACCCAAAGTTTGGAGTGGACTGTAGAGGAAATGATCGTCGAAACCGGAGTCGAACAAAATGATGCTCTCTAATTCTCTCTCAAGTAAGACAGATGAACTCTGAATGGGATGATTAAAAATGAGAGAAAAGCATCTTATTTATAAGTTGAAAGTAGGGGCAAATCTGTCCAAGAATCAAATAAAATCTGATTTAATTTTAAATTTTAAATTTAATATCAGATAATATCTATCCAAAAATAGTAGATTTGCTAACCGAAAATATCCATTTAAATCTCGGATAAAATCTATTCAAAATTAGATTTATTAACAGATAAAATCTAATTAAATCTCAGATAATCTGTTAATATCTATCTAAAAATAGTAGATTTTATAATCGAAAATATCCATTTAAATCTCGGATATTTTGTTATTAAATCTATTCGGTTAAGTATTTAAAATTCAAAGAGAATTTTAAATCAACCAAACTGCACCTATAAAAACAGAGTGTGGGATTCAAGCATTACATATTTCCAACACCAGCAACTCAAAACATCTAAAGCTATCGATGATTGAGGATCGTAATCTAGTTCCAGATGCAAAGGCAGACGGATTAAATGGATTAACATCCCTTGGACTTACGGGGTGCAAGCATCTTGAATGCTTGGTTGATACCACAACAATGAATGGACCAACTTCCGCATTCACTCATTTGGAGACTTTATATACGACAGATATGCATGGTTTGGAAACCTTATGCAGGGGTGAGCCTCCACGGGGTTTTCTGGAAAAGTTAAGAAAACTGGCTGTTAGAAACTGTAATCAGTTCAAAGAGCTGTGTCAAATGGAAGAAAATCAAGGCCAAACATTTTCAAATTTACAATCTTTGGAGCTTGATGATTTACCCGAATTGAGATGGATATTCAGAAGCTCAATCCATTCTTTCAGTCTTCAAAGTCTTAAGGTATGCAGTATATTTAGGTGCAACAACTTGAAATCCCTCTTCTCACTTTTCCTTATTCAAAGCCTACTGCTGTTAAAAGAACTCCGGATAAACAACTGTGACGGATTGGAAACTCTTTTCGCTGAGCCGGAGAATGGTGTTGCAACAGAATCAAGCAGTTCTGTCACTCCTAAGTTGTTGCCAAAATTGAAAAGTCTTCAAGTCTATGGTTGTGGAGAACTAGAATATGTTCTGCCAATCACTTTGGCTCAAGGTCTTCCTGCTCTTGAATTGATCGTAGTTTCAAATTGTCATGAATTAAAACAAGTCTTCGGCATGGTGAAAGAAATGGAGTTGGACAAGATAATATCGTGCTTCTCAATGCTCTACAGGATCTACATCTTTGTTCTTTAACAAACTTATGTTGCTTTGTTCCGGAAAACTATATTGTCAAAGCGCCAGCCTTGGAAAAACTAAATGTTGATGATTGTCCTCAATTGATGAACTTCGCCATCGAACAAGTTTACAACCACCTGTATTTAAAGGTAGACTTCTTGTTCTTTTGTCATTCACTTCTAGTTATCATTCATATGCTATAATTGAATGAATCATCAAATTCTATGCCATTCTATTTTCATATTAATCCGATACGTATTAGTCCATTAATTTTGCCTCTATGATCCTACTGATAATCATTTGTATTTTATTTTCGCTTATGTTGTGACCTATGATTAGATGGCTGGATCTTTTGCATCAGTGGAAGTGCCACGCCACCCTGAAGATCTTCCTTTAGATGGATGGGAGGTTCTTGAAAGGTTGGTTCATGCAACGCAGGAAGCTGTTGGTTTATGCACCGGTCAACCTCTCAGGATTTCCTACAAAATCCCCAAAAACTGATAGTTGAAGGCTTTCAACAACTGCGGGTGGTCTATCAAAACGAAGAGTTTGTTCATAACAGAGAAGAAAATCAAGTACCCTTACTGCTGTCTAATTCAGAGCATCTGAGTCTAATATCTTTGCCAGAATTAAGATGGATAGTAAAAGGCCCTGCCCATCCTGCTAGCTTCCAAAGACTATTAGTTCTACAGATAAAAAATTGCAACAAAATGGAATCTCTCTTCTCGCTCTCCTCCATTCAAACCATATTGTCGCTGCAAGAACTCCACATAGTTGGTTGTAATGATTTGAAAATCGTTTTCATGGAGTTGGAAAATAGTGATGATCAAATCGAGTTCAGCACACTTTGCTTGCAAAACTTGAAAACCGTGGAGATAGCACATTGCTCAAGTCTAGAATATGTCTTCCCGCTTGCTTTGGCTCGAGGCATTCCTTGCCTGGAAACGATATGTCTTAATGATTTAGAAAACGTAAGAGGGTTTTTTTGCAGCACCCGCTTTCGATGTCGATGGACGTCATAGATTTACTGACATCACCATTCGAAAAGAGAGTGTCCCATTAAAGGTAACCTTTCTCTTACTCACCTATCTTGCATCTGGCTTTAAAGAATTTAAAACGGTAATGGTTGCTCTTCCTTTTACACAGGAGTTGCAAAGAAGGGTTGATGATCAAACAGAATCCAACCCATTTTGCTTTCCGAACTTGGAAAATGTGAACATATCTAGATGCCCCAGGGTAGAATACGTTTTCCAACTTCCTTTGGCTCAAGGTCTACCTCGGCTACAAGATGTACGTCTTTCTGACTTAGAAAGCCTAAGCAGTCTTGTTGCTGAGAAGAACTTCATAGAAGCACCAGCTTTGGAAATTTGCATGTCAACGGATGTCCTCGTGTTATGAATCTCGCGTTTCAGAAAGGAACTCTCAAGTGTGTCCCAATCAAGGTGATCTTTCTTTTACTTATTTTGCTTTGAATCTTTTAATGATCTTGGTTGAGTGCTAATTTTCTGTACCAGTGAGGTGCATGGCGTGAGTAACATTTTCTCTTACGTTTACACAGGAGTTAGCTTTCTCTGTTCCGGAAATTATAATTCACCCCCGAGTCATGCAACACGGTGAGCGTCCCATTGGAACAAAGACCAGCGAGGTTTGAATATATAAATCTGGGAAACTTTGAACATCTGTTCCAGCTTCAAGGTGGATACTCCATCTCAAACCTGGAGGCACTGACAATCTCTAATATGATTTGGCTACGAGATATATGGAAGGGTCCTATTCAATTTGCAACCAATCTCAGAATATTAACCATACACTCCTGCCATATGTTGACATGCATCTTTCCAGTGATGCTCATCCGAAATTTACCACAATTGAACGTTCTATCCATAGAAAAGTGTGAGAAGCTGGAGCAGATAATTGTCGATGACGACATTTCGGCATCATCGTCATCATCAGTAGGTCGACCCTTTGAGAAGATTATTGAATTCCACCGGTTAGAGGAAATACAACTTCAAGAACTACCAAGTCTCGTGAGCTTCAGTCCTCTGGGTTATCATCTGGTATTCCCAGGTTTAAAAATTTTAAAGGTTGAGAATTGTTACAAGATGACCACAGGCTTCCTGATGGATCATTTCACGTTAGCTGTGCATGCGAAAACATATCAGGTATTTAATCACTCTAAACTCTTGACTTGAATTTTTTAGCATTAGCAATCTCCATGGACAAGATTACTTGCCCAAGTTCATGATTAACATGTTTTTTTTAATTCCTTATGAAGGCACCCCTACTGCATGATAATATATTCTGGGAAAGACAGAGACCTTTTTCACTGCCTCAATATGTGGAAGAATACAAAGAAAGTTCTAGCATTGAGCTGAAAAATGTTGCAAATGCACGGTGGAGCTGATGTTTCTCTGCTTCTGTGTTACTTTGTTTCCAAGGACTTTTAATTTATTTGCTACTTTCATAAACATTAATTGTAGAACATGTAAGGTTCCCCTAGCCTGTTTGGTTATTGTAGCTATGTACTTTTGTCGGTGTGGGTACTCTTTTCCTCTTTCCGCTGTCTGATACGGAGTCTTGGTTCCAATATCAGTTACAGAAGAGGTTTTTAGCGAGACCCTTTTTTACGTTTCAAAACAAATAATGTTAGACAATCTAGATGGTTGATTCTTGTTGCTTTCAGGTGCTGTGATTTTGTTGTTTTTGTATGCTATAAATATGTGAGCAAGGGGATTTGCAAGGTAGAAATCTTAACCGTTGAGAAATCCAGAATCATTAGCATGTGATAAATTTAACTATAGACATCTAGATTAATGAACTTGACTAGTAGCATTCACAAGCTGGATTACTAAGCTTGGGGCAAATAGGTGTTTAGCAACTCAATTGTAGTTTCTCGTTATGGGAAACAGTCATTTGCTTATTAGTATGAGTTAATTGCATCATGTGTCCCTAAATTATGATTTTTGTTTTAGATTGGTCCTCAAATTTATCCCCAAACTATGTCCCCCATTCTAAATTGATACCCCAAACTTTTAAACATTCCGATTTCATTCCCTAAAACCCTCAAATTATCAGTACATACTAATCAAATCCTATGTTAATAAAATTATTATAAAAAATAGTAACTACAATGTAAACAACAATGTCTATTATCAAAAACGCTAAATTGACGATTATTCAGAAATTTTTGGATTTGTTTAAAATAAAACATAATTTAAAGATAAAACTGAAATATTCAAAAGTTTGAGTGACCAATTCAAATTAGGGAATAGTTTGGGGATAAAACTGAAATATTCAAAAATTTAGGGAATTAATCTGGAATGAAGATCATAGTTTAAAAATATAATTAAAATATTTAAAAGTTTAAAAACTAATTTAAAATGATGATCATAATTTAAAGACATACGAAATAATTAATTCTGTTAGTATCAAGTATGGGCCTTTGCTTGACCCTTCCCTGTAGAAAGCTTAGAGTAATCCAATTTTTAAAAACAAATCAATTATTATGATTCTGAAGCCGTTATCTGAGTCATTTAAAGATTATTACAAGGAAGAACCCCCCCCCCCCCCCCCCCGAATTGACAATTGTGTTTTTTTACCCAGAGACATGCACACATGTAAATTATAAACAGATGTTGGGACATGATGTTTTGGTCTAGAATCTGTTAAGCACATGGGGTCACTTGTAGAGACATTTTTCAATATAATTGATTATTGCAGAGTCCATCATTGAACTATGTATGGGACATAGGACATGGGACATGGATTGGAGGAAATGGTTGGTTAGTTTTACACGTGAACATTGCTTAAAATTACAGTCTTTAAGAGAATTTTTTACGTACTCGAAAACTGATTACTATGATTCTAAAACAGAATAAACATTGACGGTCAGATAATAAAAATATCTACTTTAAAAATTTATTATGAAACCTATTCTCGTGATCAATTATAATATCAAAATATAATTTGACTTAAAAAATTGAATATTTTATTCTGTTAAACTAATGGATAGTTGATTAATGACTATCTTTAAGTTTTATCTTAACTTTTGATTATGTGTCTCTTGTATTAAAAGCCAAATCATGTGTGTGTGTGTTTATCTTAACTTTTCCCATTGTTCAAAAGAAGTGTAGAGTAAACAAAGGAAAGCTCAAAAATTATAGTATAGCTAGGTTTTGCCTACCATTTTGTGCATGCGCATTTATGAAATTTTTGACATTTAAAAAAAAATAATATTGAATAAGTAGGGATGAGGTAGACGTAGGTTCGAATACAACTCACAAATATCTTGTTGTTAGGTCAAGATAATATTATTATATGATTCATTGGTCGACTAATCCGAATAGAGTTCTGTATAAGTTTAATATGGAGACGGCTCTCACAACCCAATTTTCTTCATTAACAACATCGTGATTTTAACCCCTGACCTTGTTTAAGAGACCTAACGCCTCATCCTATTAAACCAATGTGTTAATTTAAACTATATATATTAATTCAAAAAGTAAAATACAAATAACACATGTTATCATACGATTCAACTATTAAATTTAAACCTTTTCATCATTTACAATTTATTTTTCCTACTAAATGATGTAATGAGGTTTCCTTGTAAAATAAAGTTACCTACAATAAATATAAGTGGTAGCAATTTGGGTTTAGACGAGAGGAGCTCTTATTATCATTTTGCTTCATTTTTCATTATCAACCTTCCTTTCCCTCTCATTTTTGGTTGAAATGAACAGATTTTCTGTCCAAGAAATGATGAAAGTATTTGATTTTCTTTTGCTTTCCCTCTCATCATCTCAAATCAAGCTGTTTCCTTTTAGCTCATATTAAGGGACAAGAGGGAATTGGGGAGGTTGTTCCTACATTTTCCTAGGGTTAGGTCCCTTAAGTTGCCAATGTACACATTTCACAAATGATCAATGAGATGAATAAAGAAAATGGTCCCAATTTTATCACATACTTTAATTAATTAGTTTCCATTTTTCACCAAGATAAAATGGAATGTTGGCATCTTATAGGTATCTCGTAGGGTATTGTGCCACTAACATAAAGCTACTTTTTTTTTTTCCTTTTCCTTCTTCCTATCCTTTGTTTGTGGCCTAGAAAAAAACATTCTAGAAATATTAATGGGGTGAGAATTACAATCTTATATATAAAAAAGTTATCGAATTATTAATAATCAGTTGGTCCTACAGGATGAAACTTAAGATTTTTTAAGTAAATTTAATGATTTAATTCTTGATGTTGTAAATTAAGCAACTGATTTATAAAGGTCTGTCTTATAATGGACCTCTATAATATCCGATTCGAATTGATTAATTTATAAAGTTAATATCAATAGTTATGAAAATTATGAGATTGCCCTTTATGTAGGCAAGAGAAGATACATTAATCTGAAATTTGAATCCTAAGTGATGATTTTTAATTTTTTTTTATTTAAAGATTCATTAATGGACCTGTATAATTCTTTTAATTATGAACCAAAACACCATTAAATAATACTAATTACCAGTTTATATGTATATAGTTAATTAAAGACTTTGTTTAATATTTACTCCTGATTAAGCTATAGGTTAAGGTGCATTTAATAACATTAATTAAGTATATAAGATACTATTGTTACATATAATATGAAACATTTAATAAGAATTTTATTGAAGAGGGTTCTTTAATTATTTAACTCATGATATTAATTCTCACGTTAAGTTGTTTTAGGATTTAGGTTTAAGGATTAAAACTTTTGTTAAAGTTTAGTTTTTTATTTAGAGTTTTGGATTTTAGGGTATGAGGTTTAGTATTTTTGTTTAGAGTTTATGGTTTGTAATTTTTATGCTTTAAGGACCTTGTTTGGAGTTTGAGGTTTAGAGTTAGAATTTTTATTTTAGGTTTATAATTTAGAGTTAATTAATTAATTAAGATTAAATATTATAAAAGTTTATTATCAATTAATCTTTTAATTTAATTTATTTTATTTATAATATTAATATTCGAACCATTAATTTTACTTAAAAAATTTAATATCCTATTCTACTAAATCAACTTACTCTCGTAAAAGTTAGAAAATCTTTTAGTAGGCAAAGGAAATCCCCAAAAGCCGATATAAGATTGCTACGTGCATGAAATTTCTCCCTTTAAAATCAAACCATATTCATGTCCAATCAAGCTACTTTAAAGGGTGTAGGGGTTCCTTTGTCGTGGGATATCTCTTTATTCATTCGCCATAGAAATGATTCCATGAAATATATTTGTGGTGAACAAATAAAAAATATATATTTCTTTAACTTTTTGGGTAAATTGCACTCACAACTTCCTCAATTATAAGTAACATTAAATCTAGGTCATAGAATTTTAAAAAGTTATAAGTAGGTCACTTAAAAATAACAGGAATAACATATTGTTGTACCGTTATAGACCATTAACCGTTAAATTACAACTGTTATCGATCGGTATTAGTGTAATTTCAGATCTTACAGTTAAATTACGATCGTTATAGAGATGGCAGACTATTTTCTGAATCCCTGCTCTGCTCTACTCAACTAATACCATGGGATGATCCTTATCCTCTGTGAGCATACCGGTGACCCCAATAGTAGTGAGTGTTTAACCGTTAAATTACGACTGTTATTGATTGATATTAATATAATTTTAAATCTTACCGTTAAATTATGATCGTTATAAAGGTTGTAGACTATTTTTTAATCCGTGCTCTAATCTACTCAATCAATACCATGGGATGATCCTTATCCTCTACGAGCATACTGGTGACCCTGGTAGTAGTGAGTGTTTTGGGCTTGTTTTTACAGTATAATGCAAGAAAAGAAAAGAAAAGAAAAAGAATCTTTTTCCTCCTTTAATTTTCAGTGTCTTGGTATTGGAATCTCTGCAATTTTAACAAAGTTAGTGCTCAGGTGGTGACTAAAGTTGTGGATTACTGAATTTCACAAAACCTTTTGCTGCAAAGCCAAGCAAAACCCTATTTATATTTTAGTAGTAAAAGGAGAAAGAAGAAAAATAAGTGGTTTTGCTCACGTGACAGCCAAATATACATAAAGTTGTTTAAGAAAGTTGATAAAAAAAGAGACAACAGCATAAAGTTTTGGACTGTGTTGCCGCTGCTATCACCATGCATATTTATTTAGGGGGACACAATCCATGGTTAGTGCTATCAGAATTTCTAACTTTTTAAAAAGGTAAATAGAAGCACATAACTTTCAACAAATGTTCCTCTTTATAATAAGAAATTTAATTTTTATAAGATATAAATTGTCATCAACAGTATATTGTCACGGGATTATTACCTTGTTTTTAAAAGACATATCTAACAGGAAGTACAGTGTTATCGTGTACATATCTAATATATTAATGAAAACTATGTTTTGTGAAAATAATAAATTTAATTTTTATGGGATATAAATGACGTAAAAATTAATGATTAAATTTATGATCAATAAATTAAAGTAAATCGATTTTCCTTTGTGGTTTAGGAAAAGTATTGGCATATATAACTTTATGAGCAACTTTTGTGTAAAGATTACAAGTTGTTTAGTTGCTGGTCAGCTAAACTATTGTGGTTAAAAGTTTATGATATTATGACTAATCAAGCTCTTTAATTTTAATTTTTAAACATAAATAGTTCAAAGGAGTAAAAAAAACTATATATATGATAAACGAAGAGAGAAATTTTTATTATTTTAACAAAATTTATAACTCATACAATATAAAATAATCATATTTGAAAATACAATAAAAAATATTCATATTTAAAAATTATTTTTTATTGTACTTTTAAAAAGAATATCTAAAATAGATAATTAAGTGCTTAAGTGTTTTCTTGGAATTTATTGTAGTGTTATTTGAACCACGAGTAACAATAATTTACACAATTATGGAGGTATTTTTGTGTTTAAAAAAATAATAAAAATATTATTTGAAATTAATATTAAAGCAATAAAATGTCAATGAAATACATAATAACTAATTTATAAACAATTATCTGTGTTAATCAAGAATAACTTTTTTATGGATAAAAGAATTAATTTTTTATTTAATTGAAAAACAAAAACATTCGAATGTGTGGGTGGTATATATGTGAAGTTGATGAAGAGAGATGTAATTTTCTTGGTAATTTGAGATTAAAGAATAAAATTTAGACTATAATATAATTAGAGATTTAAGTTTTAATATATAAACCTTAAATTATAATTTAAATATTTAAATTTTAACTACAATCATTAATTATAAACTATTAAACCCTAAATTTTAAATTAAGATATCTATAAAAAATTATTATTTTCGCCTTTTGTATTAAATAATTACCTATAAGTGACATTTTTATATATATTCTAAATATAGTTCCGAAATCATTTAACTCTCTAAATAAGCCTTATTTTATGCGAAACGATACCGTCTCTTATTCAATTTCTTCGTTGTTCATTCCTGTTTATATTTCTAAATAAAAATGCTTTTCGAAGTTCATGGCATGATGATTTTGTGAATTTCACTCTGATAAAATTAGAGTTAATTATAATGTATATTCTGAATTATGACTCTCATTTTAATTTGTAACGTACGTTTTTTAAGGTAAATAAACAACGGTTATAAATTTTTTATACTTTTATTGATAATCTAATTCAATACTCTCTAAACTCTTATAATTTGATGCTTTTATTTTTTTTATATAAATTCTTAATAATTTGTACTTATATAATTCTTAATAATCATTTTAAAATATATATCACGTCACACTATATTTAATTTTTACTTAATGAAAAAACTTAAAACTGTTGAATGGGAAAGTATGTAGATATTCCTAATGCAATTCGGATTTTACTTGATCGAGACAAGTTTATAGGTTTAGCTTGATGTTTTAGGGGTTTAAGTTTTTGTTTAAATTTGTTTAATGTCGCTACGAGTACTTTTTTCCTCCAATTAGGTTTAGGGAGGTTTTTAACGAGGCTCGTAGTTGCATTCCTTTTTACATAAAAAAAATAAATTTTTAAAAATATAAATATAAAATAAATAATTAAAAACTCTTAATTTACACTTAATTTTATAATATAAAAGATGTATTTTGTACAATACTTTTAGAGCATACCAATGGAAAATAGTGTGCCACCTAACTTTTAGTTCCACAGCCCATAAATTATTATTTATTTTAGAATTTTGCTTTTATTTATATATTTTTTTAAAAATAATATAAACTATTTTATTTTAAAAGAACGATTGTTGTTCTTAAAGTATAATAATTGAACAAATAATATTTAATTATTAAAAATATATTCTTGAATAGATATTACTGTAATCATTATAAATTATTTCTTAAAAAAATTAAATCTTATAAATAAAACAAATTAATTGAAAGAAATTTGAAAAGAGAGAAAGAAGAACAAATTCCCTCCAAATGATTGGGCAGAACCAAAGCGAAGCCAGCCATTGCCATTACTCTCAGTCTCTCTCTCTCTCCCCCGCCAAAATGAACCCTTTTGATTCTCTCCTATAAATACCCTTATCTTTCCTTCTTTTTCTCTCCAGAAAATTCTCTTACTCTGTTTTTACTTCTCAATTTTAATTTAATTCGAATTGGTCCCTGATAGTTTGAGGCTTGTTAATTTGAAATTCCTTATCATTTAAGCGGTTTCTTCAACTACCAGATCTACTACGAGTCTCCGATATTTCCTCAAGGTTGGTTTCTTAATCTTTTCCGATCCTTTTCTGTTTTTTCTTATTTGTTCTGTTTGAGTGTTACTTTTTTGTTTAGAATTTCGAGAAGTAGAGGTACGTTTGATTTTCATCATCGTTTTTCGCGATTCCGTTTAAGATTTTTCTTGAGAACTGACGTTCATACTTTCGAGGCTGCTCTGTTTGGTTGCTGTGAAACTAGATAGGAAATTTTGGAGTATATAGAGAGAGATCTTTTGTTTATTGTTTGCAGTATTGATATTTTGTTTGCTTTCCAATAACGATAATTGCTTTATTGTTAATTTTCTAAATGATTCTATCCATATCGAGATTTTTTTTTTCACTTAGAATAATACTGATTGTTTGTTTTTATAAAAGGCTAATGTACTCCTAAAGTAAATTTCAGCTGCGAGTTGGAACTTAGAAACAGTAATCGGTATCGTTTACTTATTTGATCCTTTGGGTGAAGTTTGGTTATAGGAAAGTTGTTAGATTAAGATGGTGATATTGAAAATTACAGTATGTAGACATTTTACTATTTCAGTTTTCAGGAAAGAAAAGTGTAACTATATTGCTTCATTTTCAATAAGATTATATATTATTTAGAAAGCTTTCACTAATTTGGTATTAGGAGAGTTAAGAATCACTTATTATTTTAAAATTATATTAATAAAATAAAATATTTAAGTCAACAGTTTTTAAAAATAATTATTCATCGATTCTTAGTGGAATCCGAGTTTAGTGGCATACAGAGCTGCCTATACTTTCTTTGATTCTTAGACTGCGAAAAAGCACGTAACAGGTTCCTTTAATGAGGCAAGTATTCCGTTAAAATAGAGGTTAACCACATTTTTGGTGTCTGCAAACCTTGTTCTAAGATTTGTGATTAATATGACTTTGGAGGAGCTAACATTTTCGAGCAGATCAATCATATATTCATGTAGCTGGCTTTACAGATAATTGGGTTTGCAGCTTGCAAATATCATAAATTGCCAGAGGATATTTATTTGTGGAACCACGAGATTGTGATGTTAAGTCTTAACTACTCTTGTAGCTTTTACAACAGTGTGTTTTAATTGGAAATAAGTTCAATAATTGTGGTTTAAGGATTATACACTAGAAGGAAAATGGGCCAAAATCATTAGTGAAGAAAATGACAATTCCTTTTAGCAAACTGGCCAAATTGCTGTCCATATTGCTATTCTGAGACTGAGGGCGTGGACAGGATGACACTAATTTTAGTTGGTCTGATTGCGAGAGAGGGAGTGAGAACTCCGTTGGAATTGAGGCATTTACGTGTCTTCATTTGGCACGTTGAGTTTTCCTGTCTGGTTAGACAAGAGTAATATTTATCCCCCCACTCACAAGTCACAACTAGAACTTGAAAAATCAGATTCATCTGTAGATTGAAAACAGAGTACATTCTTGCTCTTTCCGAATCGTAAATAAGGTAAGCTGTATTTCTTTCTGTATGATACTTGCTATTTCTTCTATGATTCACTCAGTTTTTCTCTTCGTTTTCATATAAAGAACTTGGTTGAAGGAAAGGAAAATCATGAGGAATTTCAGAAACAGAGTGTAATACTTTTTCCGGTAGCCAATAATCGGTCATTATTTGAGCCTTTAAGGCTCATGTTTTAGACGTTTTACGGTGTGATATTTCCTTGGGGACACATTAAAATATACTAATTTCTTAGGCCTCTGCATAAAATTCAGAGATTTTTTTACAGTATTTTCAGTTTTTCACTTTGCCATGAGGCCATTTTTACTCCACGAAAGTGTTTGCCAGACTGGATGGTTAGTATCATCTCGCCAGGTGATTTGGCCAGGCCAAGGTCCCAACACCAGCCCAGGCAAGTAGTCTGTGACATAAATTTTTTCGGGACCCACAAATTGTGGGTACCAAACCCTTTCGTGAATGACAGGTTTATATGCCTTCACTGAAAATTCTCTGGCGAGTGGCGAGCAGTGTGTATCTTTTCACGGGCACTCACGCTCTAGGATCCCCCCATATCTTTCTATCTCTGACCAGTGACCACAAGCAATGATACCAACCCCACCCCACTTGCCTTCGTTTAGCACAGAAAAAGAACAAAGCAGCATGCAAAGTCCTGTCTGTCAAATTTATGGTCTTCCCTCTCATCGATTTAGTCACATGATTTATGGTTCTTTTCCGGTATCTGTCTTCCTTTCCTTCGCTTTTTTTATATGGATAATAGTCACCGTTCAAAAAGATATTTAAACAAGATATTTCTGTTTGCTTATTATCATCACACTTTTGAAGACCAAAAGTTGCCCCCTTTCCCTGCAGCAAGTTAATGCAGGTCTTCCCCCATTTCCTCTTAGACCGTAAGTATCGGCATTGTACCTACCAAACTGTACCAAATTGCAGATGTTTTCCATTTTTGTTGAATTCCATTGACGCACACTTCTCTTTTCTATCTCTGTTCATCTTTTTTTTCTTGTTTCTGTGGCTGCTGTTGTTTGACTTGAATTGCTTTCGGTGAACTGTTACCTAGCTAGCCAACTAGCTTTATGCTTTGGTCTCATTGTTGTTTTGACTTGGAAAGTTTTTTTGCGATATGCAGAGCCTGTTACAAGGTTAGGTACCCGAGTCTTCTAATCATACTGTACAAGTTGGTGGCGAATCATTTTCGAACATCAGGTTAGGTACCAAGGAGATTCCTAATATGTACTCTCTGTTTAATTTGGTTAAAGCCGTTAATATTCAACTTTTCTTTCAAGGAATCGGATTAGGAATACGTCTGGACCAAACATTTTGGTTTGTCTCTTCGGTGCTTTACTTAAAAAACATGTCTGTTCTAAGTTGCGTCAATTTCCCAAGGTGGGAAAACGTTCGTGTACTTTAAAAATCTCCTCTAGTAAAATAGAGAAATGGTTGCCCCGATTGGTTGTTCTCCAAAGGCCGTAAAGTTGCCTTTTGTTCAGAAATTTCCACTAGCAAAAGAGTACTAGTAGACTAGTAGCTCTCCACTCATCAGGGTAGGGGTCAACCTGTTATGGCAATGAGCATTGCTTTGTGCAATGAACATTGCTTAGTGCTTTTGTTCCTGGGTCTATTCAAAATGTTCTTTAGAGTTGCCGGGTCTAGTTTCTCTGTCTGAGCACGCACAGGAATTAATAATTTTACAAACGGATGTTATAACTAGAATTTTTAATTTAAAACTTTACGGTGATTAAATAAAGATTATTTTTGGTTGATATAGGTATTTAGAATTTTATTTATTTGTTTTAATATTAATTGAGTTACTTATTTTGTTCATAACAAATTTTAGACATTTTAGAAAATAATCACTTATCTTAAAAAATAAATATAATTTAAATATTTATTTTATAATTAAACCTTAAAAATATTAAAAATAGCATTACTGTAAATTATAATTTGATTTTTAAGTTGTAGTTACATTACAAGAACAAGTAGTTTATATTTTTATATTAGAATAACTATCCCAATAATTAACCATTAAAAAACATAAACGCTCAGTGAAGAGAGATAATATCATATATTATGTTCACTATATTATTCATGGTTCATACAATCTAGTCTGTTCATCTTTAAGTAGTTACCTGATAATTACCCATTCACCTATTACAAGTAGGATAGAGATGATTCACCTTAAAAAATATGAGATGAACAAACCTGATTGATTGAAACCGCGGATGATGTGACAGAAAGAGTTTATAATATAATTTCTCCTCGTTGAGACTTAAATAAAATAGAATTTAGACTAGTCTAGACAAAGATAATATTAAAATGTTAAAAAAAATCAAAAATCATTTAAATCTTTAAATTTTTAGAATGACAAAGACTTTATTTAATTATTACTTAAACTGAAAAACTAAAATATACTATTATTAAAAAATAATTGAGAGGGACAATAACACACATGGCCAATACATGACTTTGTCCTTGAGTTCAGGCATGGTGAACTCAAATTTAGGACATTAGAGTCCAAAACTTCAACCTTATCATTGAACCAAGACCTTAATTTTTAAGGGTTATGATTCCATGCATGTGGGGAAAAAGTTCCACAAGTAAGCCTAATTTCATTATAAAAATTATTTTTTTTTATTTTAAAACCCCACGATCTAAATCATAAATCCTAATTGTTAAACTAAACTTTTAAATTATAAATTAAATTTGTTTGTGAAAATCGTTTTTTTGCCGGTGCATTTTTTTTTAACTATTTATATATCACATTTTATAACTATGTTTTGCAAGAGTACCTAATTTGACCAACTGGGATTTCGATTTACTAGTTTCTTCTCTTAGACCAAAAGTTGGACTTTACCAGTTACGACGCCTACTCCCATAGATGTAAGAAATAAAGTTGTATTTGACTTGTTTCTAAATGTTTGATTGTAGCGCACAGCATTTGTAATTTTTTCCTTAGGTCAATTACAATGTATTGAATAAGTAAACTAATGATAGCAATAGGCGAGGATTACTTTATCACATTTTATGTATTCTTATGCATGCAACTTCTGGGAAAGTAAATATCCACGTTGTTACTATTGTTTTAGCTTTTAGACCATTGTTTAGTCGCTTTCTTCCATTTTACAGCATCTCCAAACAGTTGTGTAGTTGTCGCCTTAATTTTTTAATGGCGACGGCTCTTGTTTTCTCCCTATTTTACGTTCTAGAGTGTGCTATGATTTTCAAGGGTAGTACAGTGATATCTCGAGCCTTTTGACAAAACCTGCTGACGACACTGGCTAAAGCTTAAATATAAACTTGTGTTTCCCTTCATGGAAGGAAAAAAAGGTTTAAAACTTCTGTTCTCTTGTTTTTAGAAAATAGGATATGCTTTATCTATTAAATATAATAAAATCAAAAAAAATGAAGCGGTTCAGATTTCTTCAGACATCAGTTTAAATTCCCGATAAGAGCTGGAAAATGCTCATTTGGTCTTACCCGATTAGGACCCACCGAGGAACATGTAGGAAAAAAGAACAGAAGATCTCTTCTAAGTGCTTTCGTCATCGAATATTTTTAGTAATAATCATTTAGACCCCGTCTTAAATTACTTGATTGATATGTCCCATTTTCTTACATCTTCCGAGGGTTTGGATTAGTATTATGCGACACTAATTTTCCCGGGGGGGGGGGGGGGTATTGGTAATTTTCATATTTCCTGTTTAAACTCGATCTTTTATATTCTTTCTGGTTTCACCTGCAGCTGCATGGCTGCCTTTAAGTTCCCATATAAATATTTCACAAGAATTGCGTTCCTTACTTTTTTTCTTGCTATGATGAATCTCTCCCACCCACAACTAAACTCTGCTGGAAATTTCCTTTTTCATTTCTGTCTTTCTCATCTAAACCTTTGCTGCTTCATTCTTACCTAATACAGAAGTTCATGTGCTGTAGCAAAGTATAAGCAGGGTAATTTTCCGTATTGGAAATATTGGATATTTTGTTTTTTAGGATTTGGTCTTGAAGCAGGAATTGATTTTTTTTTTTCGCTTTTCACTTATTTTTTCTATTTTAAACGTGTTAAGACTATGTTCAAGGTATAATTTCTTTTGATGTCTGCGTGCAATGGATTGGATTTTAAACTGAATTACTGAATGATGACTTCTAGTGGATTCACTGAAAAATGAAAGGAACGGGATAACCATGTGGATGTTATATTTGTTTCTGCTCAGCTAATGTGCCATTCTTCTTGCTCTTTCTTTTTCTTATTTGTATTGATGTTTATACATTTTCCATATTAGATTTTGTTCTGAATGAAATCTTGGGCTTCAATTATTAACAATTCTGGGTAGACCCCATTTATGCATCAAATTCTGTGGATCCCATTTTATTTGTTATCTCTTTTTTTTTTCTGTCCTTTTGTTTGTATTCTGTTTGATACTTTTTGGGTGGAATTCAAGCATTCAGAAGTTAATAACGGCAATGGAATTCTTAATAACTGTTTGCACAAAATCATTGGCAGCAGAGTCTTGTTTTTATACTACCTATTTTAGGAAGACAGCTTTCTGTGAATTATGCTGATTACTACACTTAATCTACTAAAACAAAATTATTCTGTGAGCTTAGAAAATTTGTATTGGTTGTTGGTTTCTAGATAGAGCGTATGCCTGGAAACAAGTACAATGGTAATTCAACCCATATACCAACTCGTGTGGAACGCCTCTTGCGGGAGAGAGAGCTGAGGGAGCAAAGGAAAAGCAGCAGAGCTTCCTATTCAAGTGAAGTGAATGATATTCATAAGGCAGCGGAAATTTCTGAGAATGGTCCACGTTTTAGAGAAGGTGAAAACTCTAGGGTTGCTTTGGAAAGATTCTTGGAAGACGCGGCAGCTGCAAGGGGATCGATAGAGGGATGTGAAAGACAAGATGGAAGGCCTTTCAGGCAACGACTGTTGGTAGTGGCCAACAGGCTTCCAGTTTCTGCAGTGAGGAGAGGTGAAGACTCATGGTCACTGGAAATAAGTGCTGGAGGTCTTGTAACTGCTCTCTTGGGTAAGATATGGACTCACTGGTTTAGTTTGTTCATGTTTCCTTATACATGTTCAATTACAGGAATATAATAACTGTGGATGAACTTTCCAGGTGTAAAGGAATTTGAAGCAAGGTGGATTGGTTGGGCTGGTGTAAATGTTCCAGATGAGATCGGACAGAAAGCACTTACTAAGGCTTTAGCTGAAAAGGTATTTAGTTGCGTTTGAAACATTCTTTTTGAAATGCAATCTGATTATATTTGGTATAGGCGACTTATTTTGAAGGCACTTATCATTGCAGAGGTGTATCCCTGTATTCCTCGATGAAGAGATTGTTCATCAGTACTACAATGGTTATTGCAACAATATTTTGTGGCCTCTTTTTCACTACCTTGGACTTCCACAAGAAGATCGCCTTGCTACCACAAGAAGTTTCCAGTCCCAGTTTGCTGCATACAAGAAAGCAAATCAAATGTTTGCTGATGTTGTAAATATGCACTATGAAGAGGGGGATGTTGTCTGGTGCCATGATTACCACCTCATGTATCTTCCAGAATGCCTGAAGAAACACAACACCAATATGAAAGTGGGTTGGTTTCTACATACACCATTCCCTTCTTCAGAAATTCATAGGACACTGCCATCCAGATCTGAGCTTTTGCGTTCAGTTCTTGCTGCTGACTTGGTTGGGTAGGTTTATGCTGATTTAACATGTTGATATATTTTACTTTTCAGTCATAAGTTATCAGTCTATCTTAATAGATGAAATCTGGATATGCATAGTATAACTAGATGATTTTTACTCTTAGCCTATTTACCCCACAATATTTTGCAGTTGGCATTTCTTTCTACTTATACCAGGTTTATTTTTTCAAAATTTGGCATGGAATGGTGGATGTTTCCATAGGCAGTTCTGTTGCACTGACATGATTTCAGCATTGCATGAACTCTTGTGTAACTGTTTGCCTAATGTGCAGTTAACAGTTTTTTTTTTTACATCTTCCAGTTTTCATACCTATGACTATGCAAGACATTTTGTTAGTGCCTGTACTCGAATTCTTGGATTTGAGGGGACACCTGAAGGAGTTGAGGATCAAGGGAGGTTGACCCGTGTTGCTGCAGTATGTTCGATTTTTATATTTTCTTTCATGCTATTGTTCTTATGCCTTTAATTTCTTTTTCCTTGTTGCTTCTGTGCTGTACTAGGAATATTAGTTTTAAACATGTTTTTCCTTTGAACATATTGAAATGATTGCTTATATTTGTTTTTATGGTTCTTTACTTGCCTGAGACATCAGTTTCCTATTGGGATAGACTCAGAGCGGTTCATTCGTGCACTTGAGCTTCCTCAGGTCAAGGAACACATCAAAGACTTGAAAGAAAGGTTTTCTGGCCGAAAGGTAGATGCTTGTTTCTAAATTTAAAAGCTGTGATTTCTGGTTTTGCAAGTACTTGATCAACATTTTTGTGTGTTATGATCAAAACTCAGCGTTCATGAAATATAGAGTTCTACCCTGATCTTTGGTCAGGCCATGCTTGAATTATTATTGAATATACACACACAAACAACTGGTTTTGGACTCTCTGTATAGAAATGTGATATGTGTGCATAGTTTATAATATTTTAATTTAATAGCAGAATGTATACTTGTACATTGTTAAGCATCTAACGTAAAAACAATTGGCAGCTAGTGGAGAGGCCCTATTTTATAGGACCATAGGAAACCCCATATTTAATGAATAAAGGATACATCACTTAACAACTTGCTCAATTGTAGCTATATATTCCTTTTAGATTGAGTGTTTTTCTTTTCAGTTTTATTTATATTTCACCATTCAAGGCAGTAGAATTAGAAATTTTTCCCAATTTATTATACACATTTGTAAATCCATGTAGAAAAAAAAAACTCTGTTCTATACCTTCTTTTTGGTTTTAGTTTCTCTTGTGGCTTTGTATTGTTGTGAAAGAATTATTTTGTTTGTTGCTTTTGTGCTTATTATTGTTAACGGTCCAAACTTGGCAGGTAATGCTTGGTGTTGATCGTCTTGATATGATTAAAGGAATTCCCCAAAAGATATTGGCATTTGAAAAGTTTCTTGAGGAAAATCCTTACTGGCGTGATAAAGTTGTTTTACTTCAAATTGCGGTGCCGACAAGAACTGATGTTCCTGAATGTATGCTTCTTCCTTTCCCTTGTTTGTAAATATGTGATCCAATACTGTTTCTGTGTTGGTCAGATATAGTATATTTCTGGAGATAATTTTCCTTTAGAAGAAAGCTAAACCATCCCATATGATTTGCTGTTTTTGTTATATTTTAGTATTCTTGAGTTGGATCTTGAGCAGCAGTTGGGTAGGTGTTTTCAACCTTAATCTGTTTTGGAACCGCCAATTGTGTATTTAGCCATTGAGCATAGAGAGCCACCAGATGTTGCTGACTGAGCAAGTTAAGCAGGGAATATTAGTTAGCAGTTAGAAGCTTTAATGTAAAAAGTGAAGCTACAACATGAGCCTGAAATTTTCATTCCCCATTCTACACTTACAGCCCTTCTATATGCTTCCGTGGAGAGTCAAGTTTTGACATATAAATATGCTGCTCTAATTCCTTATTTGCTTACCTGAAGTAAGTTTTGCTTCCTGAGCAAAGTTGATGACAATTAACATCCTTCACTTTAAGTGATCCTGACTCTTCAGAAACCTTGCTTCAGTTTCTTTTGTCCAATGAAAAAGAGTTTATATTGATCACTAAAGAACTCCAGAAGTATATGCAAAACGCAGGATGATAATGTTGTCAACTTTGTCTTATAGATTTCTCGGGTTCATTGTGCATGCTCAATTTGATCATATCATTTTTTTTATTTTTTAGTGTGCCATTTTATAAATAATGAAATTATGTGGAACATTCCTGAATGGTATGTTTGGCTGAATTCAATTCTTAGTTTTACTTGCTATTATCCACAGACCAGAAACTTACAAGCCAAGTTCATGAAATTGTTGGGCGTATTAATGGTCGGTTTGGATCATTGACTGCAGTACCAATACATCACCTGGTCTGTCTTTGAATTTCATGCTTGATATGCTTTGCTTATATTTTATCTGCTAGCTTCATGAATACTTTTACTTGAACCATTTTGACTGCAGGATTTCTGCTGCCTGTCATTTTGACATTAATATTTATCTTTTTATCATCCTATTTTGAGCATAATGTGCATGTATTAGAGATGATTGAAAACATCTTGCTGAAAAGTTAATGTTAGAGATTAGCCATTTCTGTTGGAGTTTGAATGGAAGAGAGTAGACTAGAGTAGAAGAAACTGTTCCTTATTTTTTTTTGTTTTGTTTTGAAGTTAGCAGTATTAACAGTATGCCCCAGATTCAAACCATTACTAAAATAGAATTTGGGTGGTAATTTTGCCTGTGCATCCTGTACTGAAGAACTCAAAAACATGGGATATCTTTCACTCTATTTTATTTTTGTCCTCCCCTTTCAAAGAAGTTATAAAAGATTACCATGAACTTCTACATGAACTTGCCAGACTAGAATAAGAAATATTAATATACAGGAGAGTGATATATTCTCTGAAGTCTGAACTATAGAATGAATTATAATAGATAATTAGATATAACAGGTCAAATTTCAGGTTGTGTACTAATTTTCGTATCTTGAATGTTTCGTAATTTTTGTGCTGGATTTTTAATCATCGAGGAATCTTCTAATGCATTTTTTCATCTCTACAGGATCGTTCACTTGACTTTCATGCACTATGTGCATTATACGCTGTTACTGGTACTTGTTCAGTTGTTTTTTCTTTTCATTATATGATTCTTAATCATTTTACGAGACTCCATTGGAAGGTTCCAAGTAAAAAGGCAGACAGTTGTTCTCTAAAGATCATATCTGGAAAAATGCTATAATTTTGTGCAAAACATGGGATTAACTTACCAACCATAAACCGCATTTAGAGACTTTACTATGAAGTTGTTGTCATTGTAACCTGGAATGTCGATTGTGTCACAGAAGTAGCAATCTCGATGAATTGGAGATCCCTCAGTTTCTTTTAAACATTCATTCTCCATGGGATTAATGAAAATCTGCTTTATATTATTGTTCTTTTGCACCTTGCTAAGCTCATATAATGATAACATTTTGGTCATGATTGGTTCGGAATATTGTTCTTAGCACTAAAATTTTCATCGCACTGTTATTTAGTTGTTGATTGCTGTCTCTCATAATGGATGAATTTCCTCCTTTCTTCAGATGTAGCGCTTGTGACATCCTTGAGGGATGGCATGAACCTTGTCAGTTATGAGTTTGTTGCTTGCCAGGATGCAAAGAAAGGGGTTCTCATTCTCAGTGAAGTAATTAATTACAACTTAAAGTATTCATTACATGTTTTTTTTGTTCAATAAAACTAATATTTGTTGTACTTGATTTTCATTTTATACAGCAGACTTTTAGGTTAATCAACATTCTTGCTGTCAAAATACTGATTAGAGTGCTGTACTCAGATTTGTGAAAATAGTTCTTTCCAACCTTAATATTCTTGATGTATCTTGCAGTTTGCTGGTGCTGCACAATCTCTTGGTGCTGGAGCAATTCTAGTAAATCCCTGGAATATCACTGAAGTAGCTGCTTCGATTAGCCAGGCTTTGAACATGTCAGCTGAAGAAAGGGAGAAGCGGCATCAACACAATTTCCATCATGTGACATCGCATACTGCTCAAGAATGGGCTGAAACCTTTGTAAGGTGTGCATTCAATTTGTGCCCAATTATAAAATATATCTTTTGCCTTGTTCTTTCTTGCTTTAGTGTTTTGAAACTCTCTTGAACATATTGACATATAGGCTAGGCTAATTAATTCTATTTCACTTTCAACATGCCTTTGAGTGCTAAAATATACTCTGCTATTTTCTTTCTTCATTTCTTTTTTCAAATCTGCATAACATTGTTTTTTCAAATCTATCATACAAATAGATGGAAACAAATTTATCTTGATTTCTCAGTGTGTGTATGTGCAATTTTCTTTTAAATGTACTCAGTTTTCCATCAATAGTGATGATTATTGCATTTCCCTTTACAACTAACCTTCAGTTTGGTCGGATGCTTAATCATGCTATCTGTCCGAGAGCATTTTGTTTTGTATGAGACATTCACATATTGCACTATTGTTTGTAAGTTTGACTTACTCAAGATGGAAAATTTAAGTGGTGTTATCCCATATTAGCTGATTTTGAAGATCGATGTTGTTGGGGGCATTGGATCTCAGTCATTTGCTTTTAGCTCAGGTGCCTTAACAAGAATGTAAATGCTAGAGATTATTATCAGTACCAATTCTTTGTGTTCACTCCCATGATCAATACATTTTATTTCCCAATAATTAAATAAATGGCGTGGAAATCTATTTTTTCCTCGTTAAAACTAATTTGTGCTGATTGTGCTAACCATAACATGGTAAGGAAAGTTTTTGAGTTCCCTATAAATACTTTGCAGTGAACTGAACGATACTGTTGTTGAAGCAAAACTAAGGACAAGCAAAGTGCCTCCTGAGCTTCCACAAAATGATGCAGTGGAACGGTACATGCAGTCTAGCAACCGATTGCTGATACTGGTATGGTTATTTGACCAATAATCTCTCTGTTATTCTAAAATTCCCCTCAACCAGTAAAGGCTTTATCCAGGCCTGAAAATATAAGAAACACATCAAGCCCATAGCGGGTATGATTATTCTTTTGTCAATTAAAAATGACGTTTTCCCCTTTAAACATTTTTACGTAATCCAACCATGGCTGTCTATGATTGTTAATGTGATTGTTAGCTCTATGGTCCCCCCCCCCCCCTTCTTTTACTGGAGCATGTGCTTTCTATGATGTTGACTTCATCTTGGGGTTGCCCCAAAACTCAGGGTCTTAATGCAACATTAACCGAACCAGTGGATACACCTGGGAGTAGAGGTGATCAATTCAAAGAAATGGACCTTAAATTGCACCCCGAGTTGAAAGAACCCTTAACAGCTCTCTGTAATGATCCAAAGACCACAATAGTTGTCCTTAGTGGGAGCAAGAGAGACGTCTTGGATAAGGTACGCCTTGGATTTTTCTCTCCGTTCTATCGTTTGTTTGTCCTCCACCAAAACCGACTGATTGCTCTCGCAGGATTTTGGAGAGTATGACATGTGGTTGGCTGCAGAAAATGGGATGTTTCTACGCCATACAAAGGGAGACTGGATGACAACCATGCCAGAACACTTGAATATGGAATGGGTTGATAGTGTGAAGGTAGCTACATTGTACTTGATGTACTCTACAATCCAATTTGTCTTTCCTGCTTTGCCTAATTATGCTAATGGCATCATGCCAGCATGTTTTCGAGTATTTCAAAGATAGAACTCCAAGGTCACATTTCGATTTCCGTGAGACATCACTTGTATGGAATTACAAGTATGCAGGTACTTAGTTTGATTTCCGAACATCAAGATTTCTCTTGATTGATACCACCCCTGTTTGTCTGAACCTTCTTTATGTTTCCTTTCGTGTTATTTTGTGTATAGATGTCGAATTTGGAAGACTTCAGGCGAGAGATATGCTTCAGCATCTCTGGACCGGTCCGATTTCTAATGCATCTCTTGATGTTGTTCAAGGAAGTCGATCAGTTGAGGTGCGACCAGTTGGTGTTACAAAGGTAACTGCCTGTTCACATACATAGATTCTGTTTAATGATTATCTTCATATTAGTGATAATGGAGATTTAAATCCAGGGGGCAGCTATTGATCGTATTTTAGGAGAGATAGTGCACAATAAATCGATGACGACGCCAATAGATTATGTCCTTTGTGTCGGACATTTCCTGCAGAAGGTAATATTCTCATCAATCTTGCATTAAAAAACTTTCTACTCTTTGAGAGTTTTCATATTACAGTATATTGTTAAACATAGCAAGCATGATATTAAAACTTCGTTCGATGTCCTTCAACGATGAGATAATTTTCATTGCTTGACCAGGATGAAGATGTATATACGTTTTTCGAGCCGGAGCTGCCTTCCGATTCAACAAGTACACCAAGAAGCAAGCCACCGAGTGATGGACCAAGGTTACCTACAGAGAGAAAGGCTCCTTCGAAACTTCCAGCAAACAAAAATGGGGCAAAATCATCTCAGACGAAGACACCCCGTCCATCTCCATCTCCTGCCCCTGATAGAAGAACCAGCAATAATAACCATAGCGGTGTGAACGCACGGCGTGCATCACCGGAAAAGGAAAAGATGGCCTGGAGCGTGCTTGATCTCAAAGGGGATAACTACTTCTCCTGCACCGTTGGACGGACACGTACAAATGCTCGATACATACTTGGCTCATCCGATGATGTGGTCGTGTTTCTAACCAGACTATCCAGCGGCTCTTGATCATGCACAACAATCCATCTCTCGAGCAACAAATAAAATGCGTTCTTTGACGTTCGAGACCGATACGCCGTTGTTTGTTGATACTTCCTTCGCTTCTCCCATCCTTCTGGTATCAAACTCAAGTTTCCAGGCACATGAATGAACTGCCACATAGTTCATATTAGTCTATATATATAGCATGAAGGAAAACACTATATGGCGACAAGTTTTTCTCTTCATTGTTGCACCCATTTTCGCAACAGCTACAATTGCTTTTACCTCTATTTGAATGTTAAAATCTAAGGTTTCAGTTTCTCTTACGGATACAGTCATACAGAATATACTCACCTGACAAGCTTAGGTTTTCATTTTTAAGGAACTAGGAAATGAAAATTGACAAAACTATTGGTCATGGAAAATTTTTGAACTTTATAAATGGTCCGATATGTATGTTCAATTTCTTTTTGCTACTTTAATTTTTTTTTTATAATTAACCCAAATATAATTCAATGGCTGAGCTTTTGAATTTTAATCTTAATAATATAATTTGATATACATCTTAAATGATATTATTTTAATATTAATTTATAAAATTATCAAAAAAAGATAAACTATGTCAATAATCTTAAATGAGACACATGTCTTATTCAAATCCGATCTTAATAATATAATTTGATATACATCTTAAATGATACTATTTTAATATTAATTTGTAAAATTATCATGTACTATTACATTTAAAAAAAAGATAAACTATGTCAATAATCTTAAATGAGACATATGTCTTAGTCAAATCCGATTGCTTGAAACATCATCTGCACTTTCATGTTTATCATTACTCAATCAAAGAGTGTTGAAATCAAATAATGGTTGTTGGTTGTGAAGAAGGGTTTTATTTGTTTTTATGTTTTCTGTTGATTTTATTTTTAATGTCTTTTTTTTCTGTTGACAACTTTATTTTTGGTTTGTGATTTATTGTATCCTTTTTTTTTAATTTATTATAAAATAATATTTTAAAAAAATAAACTATGTCAATAATCATTAAATTTTTAAGATATATTTATTTTATTATTTAATTTCATTAAGGATTTACAACAATTGAGATGTGTATTTGTGTACAAAACCTTTATTTGTGTACAAAACCTTTTTTTTTCACTTTAAAAATCAAATCTTGTCTTTCCTTTTTGTTTATTGGTAACTTTCGTGGAAATGAATAGAAAATGAATCATCAAATTCAATGTCGTGGTCCTGGTCCAACGTAATGATTTATTGGCAGGTCTCAATCAAATATGTCTCTTTCGAAGCTTTTAAAACCCTGGAAACAGCCAATGCTGCTTACAATGAGCACAGCCATCATTTTGTAATAACAGCACAAAAGACAAATTCATAAATAATCCACTCATTCGGACAAGAGAGAGAGATGGCAATTTGTTCCATAGAAGACTAGCACATGAGTGTTGAAAGTCATAATATTCAACTAATGTAATGCCAAAATAGTACACCTGTAAGCCCTCCAGATGACAAATTGTAAAGTACATATAAAACTGTTTCTTTTGAAAAAAAAAATAGAATTCTTCTAAGCAAACTAGGATATAGCTGAAGTACATCTAGAACGGATAAATGATTGGAATATCTAGTTGTAATATCTTAAGTTTTTTAGTAAAATTAATGTGGTAGAGGGCAACATTAACAAATGAATGAAACTGATATGATATTCCGGAAAAAAAAAAAACTAAATGCAGCAGCAAGCAGAGGACAGTACTCATTTCTAAACCCGAAACCTGTTTTCAATAGGCTCAGGTTCTCTTGTTGGGTTCAAAAACATACTTAACCAGTGATTCCTTGATTGATAGCAGATCAGGGAACTCTTTCTTCAACTTGGATGCATCCATCTCGTTATTGCTTCGAGGGGCAACGATCACCTTGGCTTGTTCTTCCAATGTGAAGTTCACCCACTGAAAATTGGGGTCAATGTAAGCCTTGTACATCTCCAGGATCTCGTTGTGGCTCACAACACCAGGGTTTGTGAAGTTCCAGATACCATTCAAGTTCCTCTTCGCCATCTCGATAGAAATTGGCAGAAGTTCATCCAAGACTGTCATGCTGTTGGGAATGTTGACCACCTTGTTGTAGCGTGAAATCTTGGTGATGAAGTTGCGAGGGTTGCTTAGGTCAGATGAAATCGGCATTCGAACTCTGAGAGTGCAAACATTGTCGTATTCTTTCAACAGCTCTTCAACCTAAAAAAATGGACGGATATTTATGAGATCTTAAGACATAAATTAACAGAAAAATGGTTCAGATTAAATATATACAACGTAGTTACCATAGCCTTGGTCTTTGAGTAAAAGGAACCAGTGAAATTGGGTTTGTCTTCCTCTTTATACCCAATGCCGGAGCCCTCAGGATGCCCTGCATCATACTCGAATATACACCCAGTAGCAAAATTCATCATCAAAAGCCCATGTTCTCTGCAAACATCTGCCAAGGTCAAGGTTCCAGCCACATTGGTGCGGATTGTTTCGGTTTTGTGAGATTCACACCAATCAACATTGGGCCTACCAGTCACACCAGCAGCATTAAAAACATGGGTTGGTTTTATATTCTGAATATCTGCGTTAAGTGATGAACAATCTTCCAAGCGACCTCTTCCATATTCAAAGGGAATACCCTGTTTCTCGCATAACTGACCGAGTAGACCTCCAATCCAGCCAGTCCTGCCATAGATCAAGAACTTCAAGGAGGGCTTTGGGGGAGAGCTGCTAGTTTTGGAGGTTGGAACCACCAGATGGGTCTGATTTGAACCAGTTTCATATGATGAATCTTTTCCTTCTTCAGAATCAAAGTGTCTCCCACCGGGCATCATCAACATTCTTGGGTGTGGAAGCAGTGCACCGGACACATCACCCCACCAATCAGGATTCTGGGTGTACCATTCTATGGTTTTCTTCAACCCGTCTTCCCATACTGTTCGCTCAGACCATCCCAAGTTCTTCAGTTTCTGATCATCAAGAAAATACCTCTGGTCATTGAATGGTCTGTTTTCAACAAATTGGATGCTAGTCTCTGGATCCATCGAAAAAAGTTTACATATATCTTTGGCTACATCAATCACTCTCCTCTCCTTCTTTGTTCCAATATTATAAACATGGCCTACTTCACCCTTGTGAAGAATGACTTCAAAAGCCTCAGCAACATCCTCACAGTATAAATAACTCCTCACATTAGAACCATCCCCATGAATTGGAAGAGTCCTCCCCCTCATTGCTAAGAGAATAAACTTTGGAATTAACTTTTCAGGGAACTGGTTGGGACCGTAAACATTGTTTCCACGGGTCGTAATCACAGGTAATCCATACGACCTACCATATGCCATCACAAGCATTTCAGCACCAGCTTTTGTTGCAGAGTATGGATTTGTTGGCAGAAGTTGGGAAGCCTCGTGGTTTCCTACAACAGCATCCTCTTCTGTCTCCCCATAAACCTCATCTGTGCTGACATGGATGAACCTCCTGATTTGGCCAGTGACTTTGCAAGCTTCAAGCAGGACGTGAGTTCCGTAGATATTGTTCTTGGTAAACTCAAAGCTGTTCCCAAATGAATTATCAACATGAGTTTGGGCTGCAAAGTGCATAATTGTGTCAATAGACTCGGTGATGAGGAGGTAGTTGACAAGATCAGCACTACCGATATCCCCCTTCACAAACTTAAAGTTAGGAGATGACTTGGAGGGAAGGAGGTTTTTCAGGTTTGAGCAGTAATCAAGCTTGTCAAGCACAACAATCTTGTAGTCCGGGTAATTTCGTATGAGCCGATTAGCAACATGTGACGCAATAAACCCAGCAGCTCCAGTTATGAGGATGTTCTTAGGAGTATAGTTAGCCATAGCGAAACCAAATCTGCAAAAAAAAAAAAGAAGCAACAAGCTAACTTCAGAAGTATGGTAAGAACCTAATAAAAATCAGCACCAACTTGCATAAACAAATACATAAAAAATGTAAACGTAGAATTCAAGGACCAAACCTAATATAATCATGTAAACATAAAAAAAAAAAAAAACAAATAAAAAAAAACAAGCTGAGTTAACAAAATTTCATCTTTACAGAATATTCCACCAGATCTCATTCTACATAAACAATACAAGGAAGAAGAAATAAGCAAAATTAAAAACAGATCTGAAAGCGCAATAGGTGGATCAGGCCATCCAATGGAATCAAATTAAACTTGAACAGAAAACTATCTAAAGCAGCCGTTTCACTTTTTTTACCCTCAAGTCAATGTTTGCAATGGTAGCTAAACAAGAAACGAAGGAAATGATCCGCCTCAATTACCAATCAAATGTAAAAAATTCCAGATCTTTAAAATCTAAATTCATACATATATTAGAACGAGATCGGGATCCAATTAATAAACAAATAAATACAGTCAAAGTAACAGCTAAAACGGCAGAATAAGACATGAATTTTCCTCACATTTTAGAACAGATCTAACAAAATTAAGAGATACCCAGATTTTAAAATGGCCTCGATCGATAAAAAACACTAAATTTCCCAAAGAGAAAATACAGATCAACGATCACAGTCGATTTTCCACCAAATAAAACTGAACAGAAAAGAAGAAAAATGATAAGACTTTGACTTACAGTATGAAGAGAAATCAATCAAACTCCAGATGGAGAAAGATAAAGCAGAGCGAGATTTTAGAGGATAAGAGAAACAGCTTTGAAGGAGAGGGAAATTGCAGAGACTCCGCGAATACGTATAGCTATATATATATATATATATATAACAGTTAATGGCGAGCCATGTCAATATATACTTTATATGCCAAAAGTACCCTTATGAGTTAGTATAGTAACTGTTGTCATGTTTCTTGTGTGAACAGTAAAGAATAAGGTTAGTTGTGGTATAAAAAAAATAACATTTTAAGAGCCGGCCGGTGTGATGATGATGACGGTGGTGGTGTTATAATCATTATCTTAATTAGAATATATAATTAATTTAATAAAGTAAAATATTAAATTTTGATATTTGAATTTTAATTATAATATTTGATTTAGATTAATTTATCGATAAAGATACTGATTGCATAAATTGTGGTTTTCATTTTCATGGAAGTTTTTTCTATAATTTGCATGTAAATTTAATGATATTTTTTTCTAATTTTATTTTTTAAAATAATTAATTGTATATCGAATTTTTGCATGTATATTATATATAAATTAATGATTATTTAGAATTATTAAACAATAATAATATTTAGTGATATATTATGTCAGTGGTGTTTAACTAGTGCATCGCATGTTTTAAATTTTTTTATTTTTAATTATAAATTTTAAGGTTTAATTAATTGTAATTCTTGACTGATTTGGAGAAGTTTTTCAATTTGTTTTTGACTAATTATAATAAATTATACAAATAAACTTAATCACATTCACACCACTGTGTAATGAGTAGTTTAGCTTTAGTATTGACTTTTATGCAGTACTATCAAAATTGGAATACATCAACAAGTTAAATCAAAATTCAATTTACCACATTTCCAAAAGTTTGAAGAATAGAGGGACTAGAGACTTAATTAAACCAGTGTTTTTAATAAAAAAACGTTTAGCTTTAGAAATGAATGATTGTTTGTGTCCTTAAAGAATTATTTAAATAAAAAATATTGAAATAAGGCATGCGGCGAAGAATCAGCACAACAGACAACTCGATTTGACAGATTTTCAAAATTCCAATTGAGTTTGACACTTGGAAAGCAATTGGAAATTATAATATAATTTCTAAAGGTTTTAAATTATAAATTTTAGGAATGTGTTTAGAGAAGCCTTAAATTATTTTAAAAAATAATTAAATCCCTTCAAATATTTTACATTCAATTAAATCCCCCAATAGAAGAGTTTCGTTAAAAAAAAACTGACTGTTTAACTTAACAGTTGACCATGTATGCAACGGTTATTGTCTGATTAATGTACATGTTTACAGATTGATTACCGGCAACTATGGCTTAGGCATTGTCTTTGGCCTATGTTCTCTAAGTTGGAGTTCAAGTACGGAGAAAGGGTTTAGATTTTTTTCGGACAACGGCGAAGTTCCGTCACCATAGCTAGAAGATGTTCATTCAGGACTTGATCAGCATATATCAATGGTGGACTCGGTGATCAGTCTGCATTTAGAGGTTGGAACTCCCATTAGGCAATTTAGGACCGTTTACAGGCGTTATTGTACCATTTGGATCTCCAGAATCGACGAATAGTCCGCCGGGCATCATCAGCATTCTCAGGTGAGGGAGTAGAGCACCGGACACATCGCCCCACCAATTGGGATGTCTGGTGTACCAATCAATGGTCTTCTTCAACCCATCTTCCCATGCGACTCGTTCGGACCATCCCAAGTTCTTCAGTTTCTGATCATCGAGAAAATACGTCATTGAACGGTCGGTTCTCTACAAACTCGATGCCCGTCTCCGGATCCATGGAGAAAAGCTTGCATATATCTTTGGCTACATCAATCACTCTCCTCTCTCTCTTTGTCCCGATGTTATAAACATGGCCAACTTCACCCTTATGGAGAATGACTTCAAATGCCTCAGCTACATCCTCACAGTATAAATAACTCCTTACATGCGAACCGTCCCCATGTATCGGAAGAGCCTTCCCCCTCATTGCTAAGAGGATAAACTTGGGAATTAGTTTCTCGGGGAACTGATTCGGACCATAGACGTTGTTTCCCCGAGTTGTAATCACAGGCAATCCATACGATCTACCATATGCCATATCAAGCATTTCATCACGGGAGAAGGTGGGAAGCCTCATGGTTTCCCACAACAGCATCATCTGTTTCCCCATAAACCTCATCAGTGCTCACATGAATGAACCTTCTGATCTGTCCAGTGACTTTGCAAGCTTCAAGCAAGACATGAGTGCCATAGATATTGTTCTTGGTGGACTCAAAGCTGTTCCGAACGAGTTATCGACATGAGTTTGGGCCGCAAAGTGCATTATCGTGTCGATAGATTCAGTGAAGAGCAGGTAATTAACAAGATCAGCACTACCAATATCCCCTGCCACAAACTTACAGTTCGGAGATGCCTTCGATGGATTGAGGTTTTTCAAGTTCGAGCAATAATCGAGCTTGTGGAGAACAACAATCTTGTAATCCCGGGTAGTTCCGAACGAGCCGATTCGCAACATGACATCCAATAAACCCAGCAGCCCCAGTAATCAGGATGTTCCTAGGCTTGTAAGGAACCATACTGAACCCAAAACTACAACAGTAAACAAGAAATAGACAACCAAAGTTCAGAAACTAGCAAAACATAATAAATATCAGGCACCAACCTGCATAAACAAATGCATGGAAAGTAATCAAACCCTAGAGATTACGGATTTAAGAGTGTTTAAACAAGTAACATCTGATCTTATGCAAATAAAAATATTCCAATAGAAATACATTTATGCATGTCTGTTTGTGTCCGGAAACAAATCTCTAAAATCCCATTTCCATCATCAGATCCAATTAACAAGCAAACTTAAAGAAACCAAGTCATGGGATTTTTTACATTTTTAACAGAGATATGAAAAGAAAGTAAGAAACACCCAGATCATAAAATGGCACCAATCCAACAAATGACACTGAGAAAGCGAATCTTTTAACTTACATGAAGTGTAGAAAGCAACAGAAAAGGAAAAACCTGAAAGTGAAAGTGAAACAGACAGATATGGATTGTACACAAGTTTTGATGAAGCTTTTGATTTTTTTTCTTTGTTCCAAAATGAAGACGCTTTGATGGTAGAGATTGTTGGATCTATGTTTACTGTTACTAAACAATACCCACCAATCATGAGGTGTAATTATTAAAATTTTGATTATTTAAATAAAATATTAAAAATAAGATACAAAATGAATATATATACATATTTTTAAGGATAATTATTCAAAATGTTAAAAAAATTTATGGGAAGAAGAGAGTATAAAAAGGTTAAACAACATAAAATTACTAAAATTTTAAGATTTTTGTAATTTGTTCATTGAACTTTTAAAGTTTTCAATATAATCATTAAATTTTTAATTCGTCTTCGTTAGTATCATTCTCGTTAACTACGTAAAATAATGCAGACATAGCTGTTAACTTTCCTTCTTCCAAGACATCTTATTTGACATAGGTTCAAGTTCGTTGTTTGATAGTTCCCAGTGACTGGTATCATATGACTAGTGATCACTGATTAACTGTTAAGGTGTGATGCATGATGAACTGATATGGAGCTTGATTTTACTGTGTATGAACAGACAAACAGTGTTTTCCTCCTGTTTATGTTATGAGATGTCTAAAATTTTCAGAAGTAGGTGGTTATAAAGCAAATCATGGAAACCCTGAAGCTGGATATCCTGGAAACAGTTATCCTGTCAAGTATCAACTATGGCATGAATCCTGTAAATTAGGCTGTATTGTGTACAAGTTCTACAGTTTCTGGCTTGTGTTGCCTAAGTCTGTACTTGCATTCCATGTGAGCTACATTTGCAGGTTGTGCACATATTAAAACTTTTTCTTAAGTAGAATTGCATTTTTTACCCCCAAGGAAATTGATCAGCATCTTGATTATGGGGGATGACATGTTTGAAGATTTCTCTTAGCTGAGTTACACATACTTGACTTGTTGCCAATAACCTTACCAAATCTGATTCAGGCATTTAAATCCAACTCGGCCTATGCCCTTATCTGCGTTTCTTGTGAGCAAGTTTTTTAATCTGTTTTTTGCACTATGCAGCTGGTGATCCTCCATCCTAGTGGTAAGCTTAATGTCACTCTTTGTATGTGTAATGTATATGTTACTTCTCCATCCTAGAGATCCTCTTCATTGTGCTTGAATCTTTCATTTCTGCTGCAGCAAGTAACATCGTCACGTATCTTGTCCGGTTTGCGAATTTAACCAGGCCATTGAAATACTGAATGATGAATGTACCACCCAATACAGGAAGAAGCACAACCTGGGGTAATAGGCTAATAGCATGGTTAAGTACTGACCAGAACAAGGAATGAACTATCTTTGGAATTCACCAGCAGTGTTGAGTGTAGAACCCCAACTGCATCTACTGCAATACATGGCACAACCAGCTTGGCTATGGACACTGCAATTGATTGGTCGACAAGCTCGCGCGGTACTACGGTGGCTCCGTATCCACTGTAATTCATTTTTTCTTCCAAAACGTTTCTTCACCAAGCGTGCTGCACTGCAATTATAATCCGATCCAAAGAAATGAGGACCATTAGTAAGAGTTTAGTACTACACATTGAATCTACATTGTTGCATTAAAAAATATTTATATAGAAGAAAGCAGGACCCCACCTCCGAAGAATTTTTTTTTCTTTTCTCTCTATTTAAATTTTTTTAAAAATTAATTTCTTTATGAATTTACTCCCCTACTTTTAAACATTTATGTTTTGTCCTCTCAACCACAAATCCCGACTCTATCCCGGAAGAAAGCACACTAAAGATACCAAATTTGACTAATTACATTATTTGCAGACTAATTTTATCTGCAGAATCAAGTAAGACATCGGCTTTGGAGGTATTTGCAGGAGTTGGACATCTTTTCTCGGTCGATCGCGAACGAGGACATAACAAATGATGTGTATACCATTCGATGAGGAAAATATTTTATTATGTGGTCGAAAACGCTATTGGTAATTATTGTTGGATTTGGAATTTAAGGATTTGAGATTATTTTAGGATAATTTTAGGTTATTTTAGATGTGTTAATTTTTATTTCTTTTTTAAATATAATTTTAAAATTTTAAAAAACTGATACAACACTTAATAATACTTAACAATGAAAGTTAATAGATAATAATAACAGAATACTTATTTAAATAACATTAAAAATAAAAAATTAAAAATTAAAATCAAACTAAAAAAAGATATACATTAATAAATATTTAGTATGCATTTAAACCAAATACTTTTAAACCCCTATGGCCATAGGTAAATTAATAAATTTCATTTAAACCAATGGATTCTCAATCTACGGCGCAATCCATTGTTTATATGGTTGTCAATGGTTTCAATTATTAATATTATTTCAAATAAAAACAAGTTTTCTTTTTATTTGCTTAATGAGATCTTTGACCGTGATTAATCAGTTATGGTACATGTAAAGATTTATTGATTAGTTGACTTGGCGTTTAATCAGGGGAAAGTCAATTTTTATGTTTGAAATATTGTCCTTAATTTAAATTTTTTTAATTTAATTTGTTAAATTCAATTGATCTAACGATTTTAAATTAATATAAAACTAAATATTTTTACATTATAAATGAATTAAGGTGATTGAAGGTAATATATATTCATATTTTTTAATTGTTGATAATGTACGCATTTTGTAAACATAGCTTGCTTGAACTCGGATCTCCTAAGATAAATATCATTCTTTTTCTCTTTTGGATCTCCTAGGATATATCATATTTATATCATCCTAAATTTGAACGGACAAAAATTATTTATCTTTTTGGTGCTTCTTTCTACATCTGAACTAAAAAATTAAATTATAATATAAGCTCTAACTTTAAATGCTGAATCATAATCATAAAATCTAAACCTAAAAAATAAATTCTACTAATAATTCTCTAAACTTTAGTCATAAATCATAACCTTAAACTTTAACAGTAAATCTTAAACTTAATTTTTTTTTATGTTAGACGTAAATAAGACACAAAAAATAAAAATTATTCATTTCGAAAGATTTTAATATATTATCGAGTTTGTGTCATATAAATTAATTTTTTTACTAGACATTAATATAATAATTAATAACATCAAATTAAATAATGAAATTCTACGAACTTATCAACTTGCAATCTCTTGGCTGGTGGAATTTTTTATGCTATTCAGTTTGAATACAAGGGTGGGGGACAAACCGGTTCCTTGTTCCTTTTAAAATTAATGAACAAATGAACATCTAGACGGATTGCATAGGAAAAATAGTGGAAATTTTTGCTATATATAGTTCACAATCATAGCGAACTGAAATCACAGCATTTTCTACTTGCAGATTACTTGCATTAAAAAGAAGAAGAAATACTGGTTTTTTAGTAGGAACCAAGAGAAAAACATGGCATCCAAGGCAACGGTTGAGATTAGTTCTTTGTTGGTTCCAAGTATCATAGAGATGGCTAAAGAGCCCTCAACTTCCATTCCCAGCAGATACCTCCGACCAGACATCGAGAAAGCGGTGGTTCCTGATGGTGGTCAGGTCCTGGATATCCCGGTTATCGACATGCAGAAATTGGTTTCTGGAGGACCAAACAATTCTGAAATCGAAAAGCTTGATTTCGCTTGTAAAGAATGGGGATTCTTCCAGGTTTATTACCACGAAATTATAAACATATGTTACTAATGTAACATGTTATTGTCGTGTCACTTTTAATATTGTTACATTCATGTGCAGCTGGCTAACCATGGAGTTGACTCAGCTTTGTTGGAGACTCTGAAGGCGGAGGTTGATAAGTTTTTCAAGCTTCCATTGGAAGAGAAGAAGAAATGGTGGCAGTCACCTGGAAACGCTGAGGGATTCGGACAAGCTTTTGTTGTGTCCGAAGATCAAAAGCTTGATTGGGGTGACCTCTTCTTCATGCCCACTTATCCTCTTCGTCTTAGAAACCCTCATTTGATCCCCAGCCTCCCTTCTCCTTTGAGGTATACGAGATGATAATATGTATTTTAATTCGATTTTTTAACTGTCTAATATGATTATAAGATATTTAATGTTTTTCATGTAGTGAAACGATGGAGCGTTACACATCTGACTTAAACAATCTATCCATGGCCATGCTAGAGAAGATAGCTGAAGCTTTGCACATGAAAGCCGAGGAAATGACGGAATTCGTCGGAGAAGGAAGGCAAACAATTAGGGTTAACTGTTATCCACCGTGCGAGTTATCCGACCAGGTCATGGGACTTACTGCTCACTCGGATGCTACTCTCATTACCATCTTGCTTCAGCTCAACCACGTCGACGGTCTAGAGATAAGGAAAGATGGGAAGTGGGTTCGAGTTCACCCCCTCCCGGATGCTTTCATTATCAACGTTGGTGACATTTTGGAGATCATATCGAACGGAAGGTACCGTAGCATCGAGCATCGTGGGACGGTGCACCCAAAGAAGGAACGGCTCTCGTTTGCTACATTCATCGGCCTGGCGTATGACGGGGAATTAGGCCCTGCACCGAGCTTGATCTCAGAACAAACTCCGGCTAAGTTTACAAGGGTGAAAGTTCAAGAATTCTACAAAGGCTTGTTCGCCCGTAAGCTTCAGGGGAAAGCTTATATTGATACCTTTAAAATCCAACAGGATTGAGGATTAAACCAGTTGGTTTTCTAGTAGTTGTACTTATAATAAGGGAATTGTCCCAAAATGTCACTGGATCAGGTCTGTAACTCTTCAGAATAAACTGCAAACATATGCATGGATGCATGGATGTAAGAACAACCCTTTTCGCTTTTAATAAAAAATATATAATTAAAATTAAAATTACTTATACATGCAGGAATGTTGCAAAAAGCTTCTAACAAATAACCAGGCTCTGCTACAAGCAATCAAGAGATTCTTACAACCACCTTGTGCTTCTTGCCAGCAGATAAAAGAACTACTTTGCCATCTACAATGTCTTCAGCCTCTATTCTTTTACTTTCAGTATCCACTCTCTTGTTGTTCAAGTAGACACCCCCTTGCTTCAATAGACGACGAGCAGCTGATTGGCTCTCAAGCAAACCAGATGAGATGGAAAGATCAACAATTGAAAGATTCAACACTTGAGTGTAAGGCAAGAAGCAAGATGGAACATCCTCAGCAATCCCTTCAATTGTATGTGTCAATTGTTTTTATTAAATGAAAAGCAAATAAAATAGTACCTTATCTTCTTTTAATAAAATTTATCATATTGAGGGTCCAGTAAAGCAAAATAGGCTGTGTTTGATTCATCTAATAATTTGAAGAAATTTATTTGATTTTATAGAATCCAATGATACTACCTATAATTACAAAAGGGCATAAATTAAAAGATAATGGGAAGAAGAGCAAAAATTTATTTGATTCGTCCCTTTCCTCAAAAGCCCTAACTACTCTCCATCTGAGGTGCAGATATCAGTTTTTAAGACAATCCATATTGAACTGTCCCTACATTCCTGTGGGCGGCAACCATCACCGCGGCGGCGCCAACTGCACCAAATTGGGTTTGTGCCTGTAGATGTTTTGTGTCGATAGGCATTCTATCAGTTAATTGGTCGGACCTGGTTTGTTGCTGGTAATAGATGTGGCTGTTAACTTCGAAAACCATTCCTGGTGCTGTTTTTGCCACCATGGTGTACTGAGGTTGCAGGTTGGTATGTGGATTCCTATTGGCTTGTATTCCGGATTTCTCTTGAATTGTGGTGGTGGTCCGGAAGTAACAGTGAGGGGAGATGGTCTGTGGAGGAAGGACTGCTTTTCGGTGTTGAATCTTAGCGTTGAAACCATCTTTAGCGGTTTTCCCAATCTCGTAAGGTATGACAGATCCGACAATTCTCCCAGGTTTTGCTGTACAAAATGAACGGAGAACAAAAATCCAACATCAGCTAAATGGTGGAACAAACAGGTACACAAACCTAATAGTTCGGTAGTTTTTAATACGAAAAATTTATGCTTGACTAGGAAGAAACCCTAGGTAAAAGCAGGATAAAAGCAGTCATACCAGATGGCACCCTAGGCGGAGGCCGTGCAGTCTTTGGATTACTAGCAATGGTCTCTGTTTCTTTTTTGGAAGCCTCGTCTTTAACTTGTTGACTCTGGCACAAAACCGAAGTCGACTGCGTATTTGGAAGGATAGTATTCGAATGAACTGAAGACCTGCAATTAAACAGAATACAAGCTAGAAACTATCATCTCAAGAGGGGAAGAAAAGGTGCTAAAAAATGAGAAATGAATCCGTGTTTTTCGACTTCCATTGCAGCTTAAGCAATAGCATAATTAACATATCTAGCAATCAGTATTATGTTAATACATTAGAAACCAAATTGTCTAAAATGTGTAATACCTTGGGAGAGACGCATGCTTCCTCTCCACAGGGAAAACTGGTGCACTTCTACCACTGTTTTCCTCAAGATATGCAAATTGCTTTCTGAATTGACCAATGGCACTGCAATGAAAAAATCACAATATGATCACGTGGATAAGAGCAAAAGAAATACAAGCTAATAAACATTAAAATTTATGACAGATAAATTAGGTAAATTAGATAGTATTCAAACCTTGGATAGAGAAAATTAGGTCCTCCGTTTCCACTTATATAATCTTTTAGAAGCTGAGGATGATATTCTAGTATCTCCCTGTAAAGCAATTCCTTAATGTCCTCCTTTGTCAACCTTCGTCTCTCAAACTCAAACTCTAGTTTTGAGATAGGCTGACAAGAAGGTTCCCTCTCGATTTTAGCCAAACCTTTGAAATAGGGGTCAGCTAAAGCCTGTCACATTAATTCGGAAAAGGATTCAGTATGAAGAACCTAAAAGAGCATGGAACTTTAAAACAAGATAAAGATACGCATGAGAAAGCTCCAGTTATTACTGGCTAAATTACAATTGAAGGATGCTACATTTACAGCATAAAAGATAAGAAAACACACCTCCTCGGGTGTTGGTCGGTCCTTGGGATCAAATGCTAACAGCCTCTGTAATAGCCGCACTGCTAATGGGTCTGCCTTAGGGAACTTCTTAGAAAACGGAACAGGATGTTTTTTCTGCATTTCCATTAAATATTTTCTTGCTTTGTCATTTCGAACCTGCAATTATGTAAAACAAATATCACCAGTTCGCTCTAGAAAATAACAGAAAAGAGAAGCAAAGTAGTCCCCCAAGGAAACAAAACATGTGCATGCGTGCACACACACACAAAAGGAACAAGATGCCGTACCCCAGAAATGGTTTCTGCTGAAGGTGTACCCAAAAGATCGGTGATCAATTCTAATTGATGAACAACACTTTTTCCAGGAAATAGGGGCTTCCCTGTCAATACCTCAGCAAAGATGCAGCCAATGCTCCAAATATCAATAGCAGGTGTATACTGCAGACAGTTACCAACAAAAGTTAGACCCTTGATATACAAAGAATTTATAAGTTACAACCCAAGTAAGCACTACAGAGAAACAGACAAAACCCGACACAATTACCTGAATGACAGATATTTCAACTTCCAGGAGAGTTCAAAGTCCTCCCTGAACAACAATCATTTTAATCTAGGCATTATTGCTTATTAAAAAGCATGAAGTATGCTTTATGTAATGAAAATGTTCCAATTTGCTAAGAATTATATAGCTCAAACAAGATAAATTCGATAAGCATACTCTAATGTTCAGCAATATATCTAGAATTGATTTTCTATATGGACAATTGAAACCCCACGATACAACGAACACGAAAAGGTCTATAAAACTTTAGCCAATAAAACCCGACATATAGAACTTATAAGTGAACTAGAATGTGCTAACACAGTTTAACCTTGACTGCCAGTTAGCAATTAGCAGATAGGCAAACAACAAATCCATGCCAAGCTTTTAGCCATGATATCACATATCATGGTCCACCATGTTGCCATTTATATTGGATAAAAGAATTAAAGGCTATAAATGACAAAATCCATACCTTCGAAGAAAAAGACCCGCACAGCTCAGGAGCCCTGTACCATCGTGTAGCAACGTAGTCCTGCAAGGAACATTAGAAAATAACATAAATTTGCATACTCACTCTTCTTTAAGTTGGAAAAGTTGAAGTGTAAGAAACTACATACTGTCCAAAAGACTGTAGTTGGTGCATCACTGAATGCAACTCTCGCGAGCCCAAAGTCGCAAATTTTAAGTTTGCAATTTGCATTTGCCAATATATTCTTTGGTTTAAGGTCACGGTGGTAGACATTAGCTGCAACAAAATTGTTGCAATAAGTACAAATTTGCAATTGCAAAAAGCCCCCGATAAAAATCGATTTCTATATATTACAGCATGTAAGGATATAAATACTAGATAATACAAACTGACGCAATGATATTTTATTTCATTAGAGAGAGGAACTTCCACCTCTCATCAAGATCGGTAAAAAAGGTTGCAAATATATGGCTAAGGGCTACCAACCCAAAACCCATTAGCAAACGTATTATGCCATTATAATTTATAAACACATAAGAAAGCCAATATTTTACCTGTATGCATGTATTTCATCGCACGTAGCATTTGGTAAAGGAAAAATTGGTGATGTTCGTGTGTTAAATCATCATTAGCTTTTATGACTTGGTGAAGATCAGACTCCATGAGCTCAAAAACAACAAATATGTCTTTGAACTCCCTTTTCGAGGGTGGCAACATTATTCGCTTAATTTCTACTATATCAGGATGTCTAAGAAGTCTGAGCAGCTTGACTTCCCGCAAAATCCTTATAGCATCAGATGCATGCTCAAATACATCCTGTATTTTCTTTATTGCTACTTTCTCCCCGGTATGCGTGTCAAGCGCAGCACAAACAACTCCATAGCTTCCCTTTCCAATAACTTCAAGAATCTTATACCTGTTTGCATCGCCATATTCAGTGAAAAACTCCACCTCTTTTAGGTCCTGAAAAATGGGGTGGGGGTGGGGGGAACCCAGAAACATGCATGGTTAGACCATAAGACAATCGTATAAGATTAAGAAAAGGGAAAAAAGCAGGCAGGAGAAACCAGAAAATCATGCATATCGTTTATCCAAACTGCAAAAACTCAACATATCCCCTTCTAACCAAAAACTTAAAGAATAAAACAGCTGATAAAGCTTAACAAGACCCTACCTTCTTCAACCTATTTGATAAAAATTTATTAAAATTTCTAATGATCGCTAAACATGTTTATTAACTTGAAACAATAGCACCTAAGCTAGATCAATTTCTAAAAGTCTACAACTTTGAAGTTAAAAGGGAAAAATTATAAATTATAAAGAAACAAAAAAAGAAAGACACCAACCTTCTTCAACTGAGTTTGCTGCATCTTTTCTTCAACTCAAAAACAAATGAAATACCAAAAAGTTCTCTTCTTCCCTCTCAAGTTCTCCTACAGTAAACAGAAAAAGACCCAGAAGCAAACGGAACTGGATTTTCTCGGTAGCCAAACAAAAGCAAACTAGAAGGAGAAAAATCAGCCACGTCCACCAACCACGCAAGGGTAAGCCTTTCTTTGGCTTTTGTCTTCTTCAAATGAGAAAGCTTTAGAAGTTCCAAAATTATGGGTCCTTTAGAAATCTACAAGATCCGGTAGATACAGTAAGAAGACAACTTAACTGGGTTTCTTCTGAATCTCGAGGGAAGCGAGATTATGAATAGGAAAAAGAAATGAAGATCGTCGGTGAACGAAATGGAATAAAAAAGGCGTGTGCTTTTTTTATTATTATTATTTCTTTATTTTAAAATGCATTTTCCATGGAAAGAACTCTTTATATGCACTGATTTTAAATATCGACTATGCTTCCTTAATCCTTACCGGTTTTTTTCCGGTTTGGAGCTTTGTTTCTTATTTCCAAACTGGTTTTTCCGTTTTTAAAATTTTCTTTTCTTTTTTAATATTCAAATATTTAACTTCTTTAGTTTTCATATAAAAAACTATTTCTTTAAAAATAATGAATTTTTGTTATAAGAATTTGCTTTTGGATTGGGTGTAATGAGGTGTTAGTTGTTTGTTTTATTTTGATTTCATTTATGTAACAAAAAATATTAAATAAAATGAGTATTTTTTTTCTAGAAATTAGATAATTATTAGAAATAAAATGAAATTTTGGAGGGTTAAATTAATTTGATTTTGATTTTTTTTTAAGCATGTTCAAATGTATTTACTTTTTTTTTAAATTTGATATTAAATTCAAAATCTTTGCCTAAATATTTATATTAGTATATTATTATTAAATTAACGGTCAACTGAAAAAATGAACAAATTTATTATTAGATTAATTTTGAATTATTGACCTAAAATAATATATAAATTAGAGTTAAAATATAATTTGTTTAATTTTAAAATTAATAAATAATTAAAATAATATAGATATAGTATTCAAATCCGGGTCACTTGAATGAACTATATCATTTTTTATAACTGAGATCATTCTACGAGTTTAAATTTTTAAGTATTTAAATTCGAGTCTTATAATATAGATCATAAATTAGGTTTTTTTTATAGTTTCATTCTGAAATTGAAATTTATTATGATTAAATTTTGTTTAAATAAAAAAATATATTTTTAATTTTCAGTTTGGTTGTATTTGGTATTTACTTGATTAAACTTATTAAAATGAACAAATTTCAAATCCATTAAATTATTTTCATATTCAATAATATAAAAAAAATGTTTGAATTTTGGTCACCATTTTCATATTCATTGTACCATGGAAAATCAAGAGTGGAGGGAGGGTAGGTGGCAGGCAGACCGGAGTTAATCAAACTCAATTTGAGTTGGAACAAACATAAAACATCATAGGATTTGTCAAAACAGACAGAAATTTTGTTCTTTCTGCTGTTTTTTATGTAAAAATATAATCGATAATGTTATAAATAATATTTATTTACGTAGATATCTATTATAATAAAAATTTTATCATTAAAAATTTTATCTTTATTAATTAGAGTTTAATACATTATGTACTGTTTATGCCTATAAATAGATGGGTTTTTGAAGGTATTATACACAAGTCAATATTGAGAATAATACAAATATATTTCTCTTTATCTTCTCTTTTTTCTTTCATTCTTGTTTTAGTTCTTCTTTACTTTATTTACGACAAATATTAATTTTTTATAAATTTTTTTAAAATAATAGCAAAACATTTCATCATCTTAAATAAAAAATAATATTTATTTGAACTTTAAATTGGATTAGAATTAGGCAGCTAATTAAACAACAATTAAAGTTGATGAAATGTCCTAATCCTTAACGGTAGGATTGTATTTTTCAAAGTGTTTTCATGGTCAAGGAGCTTCCACGAAAACGGACAATCACGTATATGTAAATCATATAAATCGAGTTTGTTAAATATTAATAATTAATTATACTATTAAATATAAACTAATACAAACGACACTCTTAATTAAATAAAAAATAAATCCTAATGTTATACATAAATTTTTATAATCAAATAATATTATCATCGACGTAAAAATATTTGAGTTTTGTTATACAAACGATACTCTTAAAGTTTTATGTAGAAGTTAATTATATCATACATATATTTAAATTAACATTCTTATTTTATTTTAAATATTTAATTTTATTTAAAAATTATTAAAATTAATATTATATTTTTTAAATAATATTTATAATAACCCATTATGAGTTTTGTTAGGGCAGGTGGGATAAACGAGTACAAAAATATACTCATACATTTTCTATCATCCACGATAAATCTAATTTTTTATTTTTATATGCTTTTTTTCCTGATAAATTCAATGATTTATCTTTCTAAGGTAATGGAAATTAAAGCTAAATAAAGCATGAAAAGGGATTCAACTGTCTTACTTATTCAACAACAATAAAAAGCAATGCTTGCTTTTACCTCATGCAAAAGGCAGATTTAAAAAAAAACGATTTTATTTAACTAATATTTAAAGTAAAAGATTTGGGCTTGTTTTGTGTATTACATATATTATATTAATCATTATTTTCTTTTATAAACATTTTTTAAAAATATTGATCGAAATTTTTGAGTTCGAACCAAAATTAATAAGTTTACTATGAATTTTTCTTAATCTATATAAATATATGTTATTTTACTGTTTATATATGTTATAGTAGATTTGATTTTGACATATCAATGGGGGTGTTCTGTTTGTGATATATGCACATATTATTGGTGGTGTGGAATTATTATTTGCATACTGGACCACTTGGGAAAGTTATTTTAAAGCTTCTACTTCATTATTGATGAAAAAACTAGATGAGGAGACTTGCCTCCTTATTAAACCTTTATAAAATTTCATCTAGACTAATCAATCAATAAATTTAATAATGGTGATTAAAAAAATTAATTTTAAAAATTAAAATATAATGCATATTAATAACTATGGGCGATATTAAAAATATAATCAGAAATTGATTAAACAATGAGTGAGTATTTTGATGCACAGATAGTGTACGTATGATGATGTACACTATTAATGAAGCAAATAAAAAATAATTTAAAATAATTTAGTTTTAAAATTTCAGACGATGCTAGGTACATTCTGGATAAAGAAATGGAGGACTAACTAATGGATTGATTAAGTGTAGATAAATTTTGAATTCGAGACATTATATATGTAAAAAATCTTCGGCGAAAGATTCACCTACTCATCACCATCCTTTTGTAGCATTTTCACATATTTATGGAAACTTCACATAAATTGAAGTAGGAACAAAAGAAACTCTATATTTTCTTTAAAAAATAATTTATTTATAAATTTAGCTCACTTTTAAATATTTATATTTTATTTTTTAATTTCGAATTCTGGCTCCATCACTGATCCAAAGGATACAGTGTATGAATTACACATTTTGGACTCATTATTGATGTCGCCACTTACCCTACTGGAGAATTTGATGTTTTTTTCAAAGAATATTTCAAGCTACAAGTTGAAATCAACTAAACCTGACAATAATTGTCTGCTATAACAATTGTAGTGAAATCTAACTGAACCAAACATGGATAAGAAAAAGCCAAGATTCGTATCAGAGTGTTGGATTCTTATTTCCAGTTTAGGGTTAAAACCCTGACAACCTCAATTATGGCAACAACCAGTTGAAGAACAATATCAGCCACTTCTGATGTACGAATGATTTTATTGACGTGTGTATGGCAGTACCTCTTGTCCTGTCAAGTGCCATAAGAGTTGATTTTCCAGACTGCAATTCATGCAACTACCTTCATTGAAAATGATCTTTATCTGCATGAAATGGCTACATTAGAACAAGTAAACAGGGATTTCATCAAAGATTACAAGATTCTCGAATGACTTCTTTTATTCCCCGGTTTTCGCAACTCGAATAGAGTAGTACAACTGGCACTCGATCTCGTATATGAAGAACATAAACATGTTCATGTCATTCATGCACATTGTGCATCTTGAGCCTTGTTAATGGTGGAATGGACACTTAGAGCAATAATACAAAGAGTTTCTCTAACTCGAGACAGAATTCAAATGAACTTTGATGCTTGTATCACATAGGTCAAGAACCGGGATACTTCTCAAACAATGATTTGATCAAAGTAGCAAGGTTGACAGCCTCGGCCACATCGGAGATCGATGCATCAGCAGGGTTTTCTGATATAGTATGCGTTATAGAAGTCATCTCGAGATCTTTTGTCCAGTACTTCTCATTTGGAATTTCCCTCAGATGCATACCAGATTCTACCATTACATGGGAACCAAGGCCAGAGACATACAAGACCATGTCCTAATCGAACCATGCATCTTCACCAGTTTATCATTCCCATGATTGCTGAGCTCTGTCCCTATCCAAACCTACCATTTATGAAACACCAATGTGAAAAGACAATTTTTTGAAAGAGAAAAGGCAGTTTTTCATGATGAAAAATTCAACAACAAAAGGCACCTAACCTAACCATTTGCCTTGACAAAATTACATTTACTTTGCTTCATAAAGAAATAGATGGATAATTTATCCTATTGGCTTAAATGGAAATTCCCAACTCCCCACGTAAATAGTGAAAGGCACAGATGGTGCAAAATTCTTGGTGACACCACACACTTTTACACGATCAACCTCATCATTCTTCCTGCATTTTTCAAACCCTTCTCTTTGATCTTAGCTTCTCTTGCCAGTTTGGCTAAAACCAGTTTTATATTTGCTATTTTTTCAGGTATTAGAAACATCAAAACTGGGTAGGATTGTGTACAAAGGGATGCCTTGGAGGAAAAGCTGAAATGGCCGACTACCGTTCCCTGGCATAAAGAAATTCCCCAACAGCTCTTCATTCAAAGTGCCGACTAGCCGTTAGCCTGGCATTTCCATCCTTAAAAAACAAGTGCTTTTTAGTTATTTCATCAAAACCAACATCACTTTGATTTCAGTTCAAATTATTCTCAAGTACAACTTTTAATGGCTAAAGTGTCTGCACTTCTCTCTCTCCTTTTCCTGCTCTGTTCCTTCATTCCAGGTACTTTATTTTGTTACATATTTGGACACTATTATCTGTCCATATAACTACTATTGTTGTTAGTTTGGTAAGCTTACTTGGTTTCTAATTATCTTCTGTAGTTAGAACTTTGGTGATGGCAAATGTGCAGGTAATTACACATCAGTCAAGTTTTCAGACCTTGGCAACTCAGAAATTGTGGTGAAAATATTTTTGTTATTGATTGTTGAAAAAGTTGCAGAAAAGTTGGCGTGTGGCTAAGCCATCATCAGACCAGGCAACTCTATTGGCAAACATTAATTTTGCATGTTCACAAGTGAACTGTCGTGTAATGCAAAAAGGTTGTCCTTGTTTCAACCCTGATAATCTAATGAGTCATGCTTCCGTTGCCATGCATCTTTACTATCAAGCCAAGGGAAGGAACCAGTGGAACTGTGATTTCAGAGGCTCTGGTCTTATTGTCATCACTAATCCAAGTAAGCCAATGCTTTGTGTTCATTGATTTCTTTTAATTTTTTATTGCCTGGTCATGTGATTTGTTAATGTGTTGAGATCTGTGTTATTTTGGTGTTTGCGTAGGTTATGCTGACTGCATCTATGAGTAACTGAGCTGATGACTGGACAATGTACGGTTTAAGTAGTTTTATACGAGATTTCTGTGTAACTTGATTTTATCTTCGATTAATATATATAAAATAATTAAGATAAATAATTTTAGAAGAAAACAAGATATTAAGATTAATCTTATCAATTAATAGCTTAATTGACAAGCAACATAAACATAATCAATAAATATTGTTGTACATAAATATGAAAAGAAAATATCATGTATCTCTCCACTCTCGGTCTGAAGCACACACATGATCAACAAACATAGTGTATTTAAGGGCAATGAAACACTAGGAATAGATTGCGCATCTAACAATATGTGATGCAGAAGCATTGACGACGCCAGCCTTGGCAGTGTCCACCGCTATATTTCACTGACTCCCCCTTGCAAATATTAGCACAATTTTCAGAATTGAAACACATACCCTTAAACAATTCGCTTTTTACGTCGCAATCTTTACCCTCCACTGTCAAAACTCCAATCTCTGATCCATTTAAGCACAATTGAATCACACAAGCATGTAAAAACAAATTTAAAACATACACACTTATATTATTCAAAAAGTAATATATTTAGTTTTCGAGATAATTAATTTGTTGACGACGTATAAAATTATACATTAAAATGTACCTGTTAGCAGAAGAACCAACAGAAGGCAACAAACAATTGAAATTGAACGAGAGAATAGAGCCATTATAAAACTTATTTATTTATTAACAGAGAGAATAAGAAAGTTTTGAGTGCAATGAGAAGCAAACATTATCATAGCTTTATATATGGGTTAGGATGGGAGTAGTTGTCGAGAAAAAAGGAAAATCCTACAATTTTGTTTAAAATAAACTTTAAATCATATCTATTTATATCTTAACTTTTTTTCTCTACTATCATACAATTTTTTTTTAACTTTTTTGAATTTTGATAGATAAATATAGTAATTTATGAGGACGATTTGTTTTATATTTATTATTTGAATATTGATTTAATATTTTCATATTTTTAGTATATTTTATATAATTATTAATATTTGATCGATTAATATAGAATATGTATTGCAGAGACTTAATATAAAGCGATCTCTATCCGATTAATTAATTAATAAAATTTTTTAAACATCATGATATTTTTATTTTGAAGCGTGACACGAAAGTCAAGAATTTCGGAGATATAGGTAGAGATATGACTAATTGTGAAGGTATGTTTAAACATATTTCATATTTAGATCCAAATTTACACTGAACTCATAATTTAATGGTTGGATTGACAAAAAACTCAAAATTTTGGTGTAAATTTTAAAATTTTTCAGAGTTTGGGGACTTGAAGTAGAAATTATCCTTTTAAAAAATTGAAAAAGGAAAAGTTCAACGGGTAGGAAAGGGGCAAAAGTGGAAAGGAGGTCAACAATCAGCCTATAAATAACAAAGAAGGAGATCTAGGGTTTTCAAATTGCCTTTGAGAGAACAGAGCGAAGTTTATTATAAGCGGTGCCGCTCTTGTTCCGTTGCCGGCAGACATCAAACCCTAAATTAATTCCTTCCAATTTTTGCAAGAAAATTTTCCCCAATTCTTACGACTTTGGGAGAAAGGTAATTATACATTCCATGAATTTTTCATATTGTTCATCAAGAATCGGCCGTTCCAAATGAGTTGTTGCTTATAAGTGTGAGAACTCAATTTCACCCGGCCTAGATTAAGCTTTTCTTTGGGCATATTATCAAGATTCAAGAATTTACATGTTTTCTTTTCTGATTTTCTCATGTTTTAAATTCTGGGAAATTGCCCTAAATCTTTTAATTATTCTGATTCTATAATCAGAGCAGGGAAAGTGTGTATCGACGATGTGCAAATTTTCCTGTGCACTCTGTTCGAAAGAATTCCCTGCAAAATTGATTTGGTGAAGGTGGGCAGTTGTGTTTCATATCCACCGTTGATTCTTTCAACAATCATCTTCCCCAGATTTCATTTTTTTAATATTTTTTCATGATTTTAACACCCATTTCCTCAAAAATCGAAAATTTGTTACCTCCTTCCTGGGATGTAAACAGACTGTAGGACTTCGATTGCCAGATTAATTTGTTCGTCCGAAAGTTCGAGAGTTGTAAGTTTTGGTGCTGGTTTGTCTGCTCATTGCAAGCATCTGTTTTCTTGTCCCCAGACAGCTACAAGGGTTGCCGGTGAGACCCTGTTGTTTAAAGTAGCTTTCGAGCCTCTTTAGGTTCAGCCATGCCCAGTTCAAAAGTTTCCGTCTTTATATCATCAATAACCCAGCAACAAGAAAACAAAGCAAATCTCTAATTATTACAGGGTCAACTTCCATGTTTTTTCTCTTGAATATGAGAATTTGTGTCTGCAAATTTTAACTGTTTATGGAAAGTTAAAAGCTTGGATCTGCAAATTTTAAGGTAGGGTATTCACCATGATGAGGACCAACTAATTCAATCAGACCCTAGCTTGTGTAAAATTATTTGTGCACCATACTGTGGACTTAGAGTTATAAAGCTGTAAGGAGAGTGAGCATAAGTAGGGGAAAGCTCGAAGCAGAAGCGTTTGAGAATCATTGCCAACGCCATTTTCGCTTCCATCATAGCAAAGTTTTGACCAATGCAGATCCTAGGACCCCATCCGAATGGGAGAAATGTCACTTGACCCTTCGTTGCTTTCGAAACCCCTTCGGCAAACCTCTCGGGTTTGAATTCATGTGCGTCGTCGCCCCAAAGCTCTTTGTCACGGTGGATCTGCAGCTTCGGAATCGAAACCTCGGTTCCAGCTGGTAACAACAGTTCTCCAAGTTTTACTTCTTTTGAGACGGAGCGTACTAGCTCAACCACTACCGGGTATAGCCTTAGAACCTCATGCAAGATCATTGTTATCTGCAGGGACATTTAGTAGTGTAAGTAACTCTGTTTATATATGAAGCAATAACAATGAGAGAACTTAGGATAAAGGACTTACAACTTTGAGATGGTTAAGGCCATCCGAATCTGGTTTATTGTCACCCAAAACTTCCAAAACTTCGTCCCTTGCTTTACTTTGCCAATCTGGATACCTTGCTAACAAAATCATAGTCCAAACCAGTAAAACCGAGGTGGTCTCTTGGCCGGCGAAGTAAAACAGTTTGCATTCCTATCTGCATTTGCTTCGATTTCTCTGATGTTGGATTCCACAAGTATGTCTAACAAGTCATCATTACTCTCTTCACCTTCTTTAATTGCCTTTTCTCTTCTCTTTATCATTTCCCTAAGCGACTCTTTTATGTCATTGTGTATCATCTTCAACTCCCTGTTGGTCTTAGTCGGCACAAACCTACAGAAACAAACACAAATTTAGCACGAGATTCAAATTCTAATATTTGTAACACTTGCCTTAAAACACATATTTTTACCTCCATCCTGGAATGTAAACAGACTGTACGACTTTGATCAGTTCGTCTGCCTTCTTCGAAGCTGCTTCCGAATGTAGCTCGGGAAATCAAATCTCTTGTCATATTAACGAGATAAAGCCACGCATCAATCTCACTGTAACCTTCTGTAGACATCATCTTCTCCCATTTGCTTATCATTTCACTACAACTTTGATAAAACGCTGGTAACATGTTCTGCAATCATTTCCAAATCAGGAAAAAAATATAATCTTATACAACTACCATGGTGTCCCAACAAGAACATACCTTTAACTTGTCTTGATGAAAGGCAGGGTTTATAATTTTTCTATGCTTGCTCCAGTGGTCTTCCTCGAGGCTTGAAAGGCCATTGAAAAGCAGGTTCAAGAGTGAATTGCTATGCACCTTTTGGAAGTCGGTGAATTTGGTAAATATTTCCCTTATTTTTTTCAGGGTCCATAATTGCCACTCTTGGCCTTGGACCAAACCACATAAACGAACCCTTTCCTGTGCATTTCCTCACAACAATTCCACACTCTTACTAAATAAAAAAGTTTCTGATACCATGAAACCGCAGATGAATGTAAAACGTACCGTATTTATTGATCAATTGTTGAAAGAAAGGAGTGACATAAGGCTCAATATCATCACTAAGAGCCATAGGTTTGGCTCTGGTTTGTCTGTTCATAGCAAACATCTGCTTGATGTCTCCAGACATAGACCTGTAAGGGGTTCCTCTGAGACCCTGTTGCCTTAAGCAGCGTTCGAGCCTCTTCGGGGTCAGCCATGCCCAGTTCAAAACCCTCCATCCCCATATCATGAATAACCCTGCAGCAAGAAAACAAAGCAATTCTCTAATTATTACAGGGTGAGCTTCCATGGTTTTGTTTGAGTATGAGAAATGGTGTCTGCAAAATTAAGATTTTTATTGGTAAGCTAAAAGCTCTGCTCTGAATTCTGGAAACTAAAATTTTGAAGCGTGGAAATCGTGGTGATATTTCTAGTGACAAATATGCGGCGTTAAATGTACGATCTGTGCTGGTCACGTATTTTTCTAGGATAACTTTTGGAAAGAAGATAATAAATTTGGAGAATGATATAAGTTATTCAAGTGATTTGAATTTGAGTATTATATACACACAAAAGGATTTTAAAAAATTAATAATTATTATCTTAGAATTACTTTAGTATATGGTTAGTTTGTTTGAAACCAGGACAAAGCTGGGTATGGAGAAAAATTTTGAAGCTGAGAGCTGATTTCATGACAGCAGGTCACTTCTCAGGAAGGTTTTCCACTCGAGTAGTTAGGAGACGATCAGGCACAAACAAGCTAGTATCTCTTGGCATAGACTCGTGTGGAGTAGTTTAGTTATCCCTAGGCATTCATTTATATCATGGCTTGTGGTGCTTGATAGATTGCCAACAAAATACCGTATACGACAATAAGGATATTTTGTTGATACTATTTGCTTATTATGTGGGATGGTATGGAAATCAGGGACCATTTGTTTGGTAATCGTAGATTCTCATCCAATCTTTAGAGGCTAATTTTATTAGATTGGGGAATCTCCTGGTTGCTGGAGGATATTTTCAATTGGGTCCTGCAAGTTAGTAAGGGAAAATCTTCGAAAGCAATCACTGTTCGACTCATTTGGAGGGGTTTCAATTATTATATATGGCAAGAACGTAATCGAAGATTGCATGGGAATGCTCCAAAGATGGAGGAAACCATCCTTGCTATCCTTAAAAGAGATGTGAGATTGAAAAATTAAGAATATACTCTACTGTTTAATAGCTTCTTTATATTATATAGGCTGTTGGTTGTGTAGGTGAACTTTTTGTAGTTTTTTTCATGTGTTCTTGGATGAAATGAAGTTCCATTTATCCAAAAAAAATTATTATTTTTATATTTTAATTTTTTATTTAAATTATTATTTTAAATTTTTTCACTATTTTAAAGATATTTTTAAATATTCTTTTAGCTTTTTATCAAAAATAAAATTATTTTTAAGGATAAATTATTATTTAAATTGTTTTATTTTATTTATTATTTTTTAAAAAAAATTGTGAAAAGTTAACGTGTAACAAAGCAAGTGAAATGGAGAGAAAATCTATGAGTACAATTTTTTATGGTACCTTAGATATCACCAAAATATTAATGTTGATTTATTTGTAGCACCAAACTTTTAATTACAATAATATCACTTGATGAGACTAATTTAATATTCATATCATCCAGAATGAAGCCATTTGTTGACAGAACAAATTCAATCAGACACAAGTTGATGTAAAAGTATTTGGGCACCATGCTGGGGACGAACAGTTGCAAAGATGTATGGGGAGTGAGCATATGAAGGGGAAAGTTCGAACCAGAAACGTTTAAGAATCATTGCCAACGCCATTTTGGCTTCCATCATAGCGAAGTTTTGACCAATGCAGATCCTAGGACCCCATCCGAATGGGAGAAATGTCATTTGATTCTTCGTTGCTTTCTAAACCCCTTCGACAAACCTCTCGGGTTTGAATTCATGTGCATCGTCCCCCAAAAAATCTTTGTCATGGTGGATCTGCAGCATCGGAACCGAAACTTTGGTTCCAGATGGTAACAACAGTTCTCCCAGTTTTAAGTCTTTTGGAATGGAGCGTATTAGCTCAGTCACAGCCGGGTATAGCCTTAGAGCCTCGTACAATATCATTGTTATCTGCAGGGACATTTAGTGCAAGTAACTCTGTTTATATACATAAACCAATAACAATGAGAGTTTTTAGGACAAAGGACTTACAACTTTGAGACGATTAAGACCATCTGCATCTGGTTTATTGTCACCCAAAACTTGCAAAACCTCATCCCTTGCTTTACTCTGCCAATGGGGATACCTTGCTAACAAAATCATAGTCCAAACCAGTAAAACCGAGGTGGTCTCTTGGCCGGCGAAGTAAAACAGTTTGCATTCCTCGATCACATCATCGATGCTGCTCATTCCCATGCTCTTCTTATCTGCATTTGCTTCGATTTCTTTAATGTTGGATTCCACAAGTATATCTAACAAGTTTTCATTCCTCTCTTCACCTTCTTTAATTGCCTTTTCTCTTCTCTTTATCATTTTCCTAAGCGACTCTTTTATGTCATTGTATTTCATCTTCAACTCCCTGTTGGTCTTACTAGGCACAAACCTACAGAAACAAACACAATACTTAGTCCATATTCAAATTCCAGCATCTGTTTCGCTTGCCTTAAAACACAATTTTTTACCTCCGTCCTGGATTGGATGTAAACAGACTGCTGGACTTTGATTGTGAGATTGACTTGGTCATCCAATAGTTCGAAAATTCGCCTGCCTTCTTCGAAGCTGCTTCCGAATGCAGCTCGGGAAATCACGTCCCTTGTCATATTGACGAGATAAGGCTACATATCAATCTCAATGCATCCTTCTGTAGACACCATATTCTCCCATTTGCTTATCATCTCGTTACAACTTTGATAAATGCTGGCTGACATGTTCTGCAATTATTTTCAAATCAGGAAAAAGACTTCTACAACTATACAATTCATTCTTCCAAAGCCATTATTTATATCGCTAGTAGAAATAACAGAAATGAGATGTGCAAATCCAACATGCCTTCAACTTATCTTGATGGAAGGCAGGGTTTATAATTTTTCTATGCTTGCTCCAGTGGTCTCCCTCTAGGCTTGAAAGGCCATTGATAAGCAGGTCAAACAGTGGATTGCTATGCACCTTCTGGAAGTCGGTGAATTTGGTAAATATTTCCCTTATTCTTTCAGGTTCCACAATTTTCAACCTTGGGTTTGGACCAATCCACATAAATGAATCTTTTCCTGCAATTCCCCAGCATAAGTCCAGACAAAAAAAGAAGAAAACATATGATATCATGAAATTGCAGACTAATGTGAAACGTACCGTATTTATTGACAACATGATGAAAAAAAGGAGTAACATAAGGCTCAATATCATCACTGAGAGGCACAGGTTTGGCGCTGGTTTGTCTGATCATAGCAAACATTTGCTTGATGTGTAAGGGGTTCCTCTCAGACCCTGTTGTCTCAAGCACCGTTCGAGTCTTTTCTGGGTCACCCATGCCCAGTTCAAAACTCTCCACCCCCATATCATCAAGAACCCAGCAACAAGAAAACAAAGCAAATCTATAATTATTACAAGGTGAACTTCCATGTCTTTTTATTCCCTTGAGTATATGGGAAAGGTCTGCTGTCTGCAAATTTAAGGTGTTTATGAAGCTGACACCTGTTTCTCTTTTATAAGCATTTTTTAAGAGATAAGATATGGTAAAGATTTGTAGATACCCATTTTACATTCAAATATAACCCGTTTACATTACCCCGTATGTAGCCTCCACGCATGGGGCTGGTCCCTCCTAGCATGTCTTCACGTTACCAATGGCCCCTCACCTCTACTTCCAGTCAAAATACACTGCTGACCAATCATGTGCCACACCTTGGAGATGAAGGACCTCTCTCTTTGGCTCCAAGATACTTGCTCACCAAGTTCATCGGCCATTTTTATACCTGCAGAAAATGGTTAGCAACAATTAAATCCCTCAAAACTCCCAACAGCAAGTTCTCAAAACCAGCCAAGGTTCATCATTAATAATTTGATGCAGATCAATCAAGTGGTCCAATAATCTTAATATAAAATGCATGAACTCCTTTCCTTTGAATCCATACTCTACCATTTACTGCAGCACCATAATTATGAATCCTTTGCCGTTCACCAAACAGCTTACTGCAAATCCTATCCACATGTACCTTTTAACCCTAGTCTCGAGCAAACAGGTAAGGTCAAGTTGCCACTGCTTTATTCTATGAACTACACTATTCTGCTTTTGAGGATTATTAAATCCTTTAGTGTTCCAAGTTAGCAATTTCATGGAATTGCAGTGCCAACCTTCCCCTCATCTCCAAGAGCTTTAGCATGTTGCTTCCCTTTTTTCCACTTGAATCTTCTTCTTGCTCTTTAAACCTTGCATTGAAATGGCTACCCCAGGGCCCTGAGCAGCAGATCTCTGCATTTTCTGCTTCACCACAGGTTTGTGTTACTACCAGGGAATGCAACAGTTTAGGAGCCAACAAGAGATCCTCCATCAGGAGCCATTACCCCACTGCCAACTTCAACTCTAGCAGAAGTCCCGAAGCAACTACTGTTGGAGATGCTTTAGGGACCCTGACGTTTAGAGCATGCTTCTCTGGACAAAACTCAGCTAAATGCTCAAAAGATTTACAAGAAAAAAAAAATATTCGTGGCATCCAAGTTGTACTTGAATAAACTTAGGAATTATAAAATCCTTGCCATTTACTGCATTTTTCATAAAAAAAATTCAATCAGGTTAGATATTCGCATAAATTCAAAGGGGTAAGTAAGTTAGAAATATTGTAATTCTAGTGTCGGAAGAATACTTGAAAACTAGTTTTATTTATATTATATATGTTAGACAAGAAGTCATGAGTCTACCACGTGCGTCGAACACTGCTGAACACCATTAATGTTAACATTGTTGAACACCATTAAATTAATTAGTAAAAATTAAAAATCTCAAGGACTCAACATACAATTAAAATTTATTTAAAATAAAATTTTAATTAAATTATTTTAGATGAAAAAAAATATACAAATAGTCACCTAACTATTACTTTTTTCTATTTTGATCATCCGACTAAATTATTTTGTCAAAATCATTGCTAACATTTCATTTTATTTTTATTTTGGTCACTGATCATTAAATATTTAACGAAAACTATAACATGACATTATTTAATAACAATTTGAATCCCTAAAATTGTTACATTATATCTATTTAATCCTAATAAAAATATAACTTGTTAAATATTTTGATTAAACCCCCAAATTTTTATTTTTTCTTCCAATACAACAAATAATATTATTCTCTTTTGTTGCATTTTCCTCAATAAACAAACAAAGATCCATAAGAGTTAACATTTTTTATAAGATCAACGCATCAACTTCTAGATCAACTCATTTTTTTATAAGTATTTATAAATCGTTTTTTTCTTTAAATTTTCAAGAAACAATATCAATTCAAGCATTGTTCCAATCTATATATACAAAATAAAAGGTAAGAAAAAATTAAATATTAAGTCATTTACTGTAATTTTTTAAGATTAGAGAATCGATATAATTATTTTTATAATATCACTTAACATTAAAAAAATCATTAAAAATCAAAAATATATATGAACCAATAGTATATGTATCGACTTCTTGATAATCGAATTGAAATAAATGGTCAATCGAATTGAAAAATCAATGGTAACTATAGCACAAAAATTTCCTACAACAAAGTTATGAACCGTTGCAATATGAATAAAAGTCTACGATTTGAATTTCCTACAACCGTTACAAATCCTCCATGGTATATGTATTTTCAGTTTTTATAAGAAAAAATACAAAATATAAAAATCTAATCAAACCATAGTCTACAATTTTGGTTGCTTTGCCCTAATATATTAAATAATAACTTTAGATTAAAACACCAAAAATGTCGATTTTTAAATATTTTTATTATATATATAAATTGAAATAAAGTTTGAAGTGACGTTATTTTTAAAAAAATTGATAAAAAAAATTATTTTATAAATATTTATATTCAAATAAGAATCGATATAAAACTTGACGAATTTATTATAATTGTTGTAGATCTTTGTTTGGTTCCCGAAAAAAAGAAGAAGAATATCATATGTTGTAGAAGAAACAATAATAGAGAATTTAAGGTTTAGAGTAAATATTTGATAAATTATTTTTATTAGGATTAAATTGATATAACATATAATTTTAGAGACTAAAATTGTTATTAAACCATGTCATGTTATGATCTCTATTAAATTAACTATCGATGAATAAAACGGTAACGAAATAAAATATTAGTATCAATTTTGATGAAAAATTTAATTGTGTGACCGAAATATAAAAAAGATAATAGTTGAGTGATCACCCGTGTAGTTTTTCCTATGAAAAACAATTTAATTAAAAATTTATTTTAAATAACTATTAATTACATGTTGAGTCCTTGAAAATTTTTAATCTTTATTAATCAATTTAATAATGTTCAACAATGTTCAACATTAATGGTGTTCAGCAATGTTCGACGTCCGTTGTAGAATTTTCCATCGATTAATATATATATATATAGGATGCACTGAATTTCTAAATATATATTGAGTTACGTGATATATATCATATCATGTATTTATACTTTTTTTCGTGTTTTTACATTATAATGAATTATTTGTTTCGTTTGTTGAAATAGACAAAACCAAACCATGTTAAAATCTCGCTATTATATATATTCTGTTTTATGTTGATCTCACTTTGATTATTTTTTTATATATAAATTCCTAACGTATCAACTTAATTTTAAATAAAAAATGTTCAGAATATTAAATCATATAAATCCTTAATTCTCAGTGATTTAAAAATTTACAACTGATATGCTGAGCACTTAAAATGTGTGGGGAAGCACAGTATTACTAGTTGACTAATAAGATTTGTTAACAGAACACTTCAAACAGTCCCAAGTTGATGTAAAATTATTTGTGCACCATGCTGTGGACGAAGCGTTACCGAGCTGTAAGGAGAGTGAGCATAAGTAGGGGAAAGCTCGAACCAGAAACGTTTGAGAATCATTGCCAACGCCATTTTCGCTTCCATCATAGCAAAGTTTTGACCAATGCAGATCCTAGGACCCCATCCGAATGGGAGAAATGTCACTTGGCCCTTCGTTGCTTTTGAAACCCCTTCGGCAAACCTCTCAGGTTTGAATTCATGTGCGTCGTCGCCCCAAAGCTCTTTGTCACGGTGGATCTGCAGCATCGGAATCGAAACCTCGGTTCCAGCTGGTAACAACAGTTCTCCAAGTTTTACTTCTTTTGAGACGGAGCGTACTAGCTCAACCACTACCGGGTATAGCCTTAGAACCTCATGCAAGATCATTGTTATCTGCAGGGACATTTAGTAGTGTAAGTAACTCTGTTTATATATGAAGCAATAACAATGAGAGAACTTAGGATAAAGGACTTACAACTTTGAGATGGTTAAGGCCATCCGAATCTGGTTTATTGTCACCCAAAACTTCCAAAACTTCGTCCCTTGCTTTACTCTGCCAATCTGGATACCTTGCTAACAAAATCATAGTCCAAACCAGTAAAACCGAGGTGGTCTCTTGGCCGGCGAAGTAAAACATTTTGCATTCCTCGATCACATCATCGATGCTCATCCCCATGTTCTTCCTATCTGCATTTGCTTCGATTTCTCTGATGTTGGATTCCACAAGTATGTCTAACAAGTCATCATTACTCTCTTCACCTTCTTTAATTGCCTTTTCTCTTCTCTTTATCATTTCCCTAAGCGACTCTTTTATGTCATTGTGTATCATCTTCAACTCCCTGTTGGTCTTAGTCGGCACAAACCTACAGAAACAAACACAAATTTAGCACGAGATTCAAATTCTAATATTTGTAACACTTGCCTTAAAACACATATTTTTACCTCCATCCTGGAATGTAAACAGACTGTACGACTTTGATCAGGAGATTGACGTGGTCATCCAATAGTTCGAAAATTCGTCTGCCTTCTTCGAAGCTGCTTCCGAATGCAGCTCGGGAAATCACATCTCTTGTCATAGTCACGAGATATGGCCACACATCAATCTCACTGCAACCTTCTGTAGACACTAACTTCTCCCATTTGCTTATCGTCTCACTACAACTTTGATAAAACGCTGGTAACATGTTCTGCAATCATTTCCAAATCAGAAAAAAAAAAAAAAAAACACAATCTTCTACAACTATCAAGGTGTCCCAATAAGAACATACCTTCAGCTTGTCTTGATGGAAGGCAGGGTTTATAATTTTTCTATGCTTGCTCCAGTGGTCTCCCTCGAGGTTTGAAAGGCCATTGATAAGCAGGTCCAAGAGTGGATTGCTATGCACCTTCTGGAAGTCGGTGAATTTGGTAAATATTTCCCTTATTCTTTCAGGTTCCACAATTTTCAACCTTGGGTTTGGACCAATCCACATAAACGAATCCTTTCCTGCAATTCCCATCATAAGTCCAGACTTCAAGAAAAAGAGAGAAGGAAACATATGATCTCATGAAATTGCAGACTAATGTAAAACGCACCATATTTATTGACAACGTGATGAAAAAAAGGAGTAACATAAGGCTCAATATCATCACTGAGAGGCATAGGTTTGGCTCTGGTTTGTCTGGTCATAGCAAACATCTGCTTGATGTCCCCAGACGGGGAGCTGTAAGGGGTTCCTCTCAGACCCTGTTGTCTCAAGCACCGTTCGAGCCTCTTCGGGGTCAGCCATGCCCAGTTCAAAAACCTCCATCCCCATATCATCAATAACCCAACCACAAGAAAACAAAGCAAATCTATAATTATTACAAGGTGAGCTTCCATGTTTTTTCCTTGTGAATGAGAAAGGCTGTCTGCAAAGTGAAGGTGTTTATGAAGCTAGGCCTCTTTCTCTATTATAAGCATATTTTAGACATAGAAATGGTAAAGATTAACATTTGTTAATCAATATTAACGGGGGGGTTTCGTTTAATTTAAAATAATTACGAAGAAGAGACAGAGATTCTAGCTTTAAGCAATGAGTTTTAAGTTCTATTTTTAGTGACTCCAAGAAACTAAAAGTTTTGAAGTGTGAAATATCAAAATCAATGACAAAATGATAAGAAATCCGTGGTGTTAAAAACACGACTCAGGGTAACCATATATTCTTTTATTACAACATATGATTTTTCAGACAAACAGTACTTTAACCATGTTCAAAACAATACTCTAACCATCCTAACATAACATCTCTGGTAGTTTATTGATTAATTCAGTTTTAATCCATTTTTTTAAGTTACTCGATTTATAATGTACAAATCCAATCCATTAACAAATATCAAAGCAAAATGCAACATGTTATAAAACTCCATACATTTAAAAAATATAATTAATAAAAAGAAAGGGTAAAATTTGAACTCAAAATCACTTGCCTCCAAAGAATTAAACGTCTGACTATTTAATTATTATTCATAACTTGACGTGAATTGTTTGTTGCAAATTATCATAAAAATATATGACTTGCTGGAAAAGAAAAGGGAATATACATTATTTTCAAACCTATATATCTCTCATAAAAAATATCCTTGCTTTACCATTATTTCGTTACTAGACCAACAATGACTGCAATTGTCGCAAGAACAGCCTGCAAAAAGCACCGGCATCGTTAAACATGATTCGTTCAACGGACAAGTAGGGATGCAATCGGAAAAAAATTCTAAACACGACTTAATCGCTCAATAGTTTATATTATATCCCGAAACATATGGATTTCATCTAAAACTGCCCCCGACACACTCACTCCTGTAAAGTCGGATCAAAACCTGACAAGTTCGAGCTACTTAACCAATCCTACGGACCTACACTAAAAGAATGAATCAGCTAAACAAGAAGCACAATGGTATATTCGAATTCAGATGTTAATATCAGATACAAGTATATGTCTAATATGAGTAAGTTAAATTTTTCTACGTATTTGAAGGATCCTTGTAGGACCGGGGCTATAATCATCCATACGTTGCTCCAGACCAGCGGACCACTCATTCACATTGTGTGAAGTGATTCCACATGTTAACAAAGAACTTGTAATATTGATAACGAAATTATAAATGGACACTTCGATAACCCTTCTCAAGTATCGTAACCCAATTGAACACAATTTCTAAACATTCAACTTATATGGACAAAGACAATAACAGGCAATAGCAGGAAGGAACTTTGCTTCAACCCCTGAACACTAAAATATGTATATTAAAAATTACATACCGGCATAAGTTTTCTAAATTCATATAGACTCCCCTGTCCTAATTAATATCAAAGAGCTAACAACAAATAAATAACATGTGGAAGCACTGGCACCTAGTTTTTTTTATCAATCTTAAATTTGAATACTATACATTTTTAAGCTTATACTTATATGAGGCCTATAGTGATAAACCATAGCCTGAATGAATAAACAGCCAGTACCCAGTACAAGATATTATATATTAGTGTTGAAGGTAAAGCATGGTATAAAAACATAAGAAAAATATAAAACTGGAAAAATAAAATAAAAGTACTGAAAGAAAAAGATACTCACGCCAATTGAGCAAGCAATATATCCGGGTTTCTCTCGGTAGTCTATCCTTGAACAAGAAAAAACGACGACTCCAATATACCAGGGAAAGGCCCCAAGGAAGAAACCAATAATAAACCTTCAAAGCAGCATACTTCTCTTATTAAACAAGATATCATGCAAACTTGTAGAAAATCATGTCATGAAGAGTAAAGAAGTACACTTCCAAGTGTCAATTGAATTCATTTTAATCATTTCCATATTTTGGGATATCTAGCAGCCTTTACTTCGCAACCCTGTCATGGAAATGGGAACATAAAGTGACATGAAGAGATAAACAGTTCACCTGTGTATTACATGAGGCTGCCAAGTAGGCTGTTACTAAATTCCAGCCATTTCAACTTTCAAGTATAAATGTGAATGTGGTATAATTTAACATATATCAGATAAAAAGCCATCTAAGTCGTAAGCCTCAATCGGTACCTATTCAGTGTTGAATTCTTATACAATAATGTTCTTTTTTACTTTTGTATATACAAGCATCCAGCTCAACAGTCTAATCGAGATATACTTATCCTACTAATAAGTTTCTTCCAAGCCTTCAGAATTCTACGTTATAAAGTAAAAGTAAAACCAACTAACCTCACAAATTCCTTTTTTTTCTTTTACTTTTAATTCCATGGCAATTGGTGATAAAGGAAAATAATTGTTAAATCTAAAGCACATGTTTTACTTTCTATCTAAAGAACCCTTAAAACAAAGGACACCTCGTAAACTTACAAGAACCATCCAACACCAAGGCCACAGCATGGTAGGCTATCTACAGGTCTTCCTTCAGCAACAGCATATCCTGACAGCAAAGGTATCATGGGGGGTATCCACAACTAGAACAAGATATTTTGGACAACAGAATACAGGCTTTGTTGAATGAGAACACAATCATTTTAGAACATTTAATTTTTTTGTCAACACAGTTATATACAAGAAACCAAACTTGAACTCACCAACTTGAATTACACAATGGATCAATCTTACACTGATTCTAGTTACATATATCTTTGAAGCAAATCATTCTAACTCTTCACACATAATTTTAGCAACCTAAGAAATGAACTTTGTTTTTGCACCTAAAGATCATTTTGGTCATAATTTCACCAGTTTTCTTCATGTTCAAGGTTGTTTGTTGATCCTTATTGGAAATTCTCTACCAGATTTTCAAAATACGATGATTAACCCCAAACATTTTATATATTTGGTTTATGAATTAATGACTTAATATATAAATGCTTTTATCTCTGTTCTTTATCTGGAATCTACATCCATTCTTCTTAAACTATTACTAAATTATATATTACAATAACAAAAGCACTGAATCTCAAATAATATTACTAATGCATCTATGCATTTATTTATCTTCTTCCTCTTCTATAAAACGCCTAATATTTAAACACATTTTCATCTAAAATGTCAAAAACATGGATCATTCATCTTTAAAAAAAACCATTATCCTTCCATCCAACAAAAACCCAAATCCTAAAATCATTCATTTCAATTAAATAATAAAAGAAAGTTTTTTTTTTAAAAAAATTTTATACCCGGCACAGCCTGATAGCCTTGGGAGTAATACTGAGGAGGGATAGAGGGAGGTGGAGAAGGTTGAGGAAACACCATTTGCCCACGGTGCTGGTGCTGGTGCTGGTGCTGGTGCTGCTGCTGATGGTGGTTGGGAGGCCGTGGAGGGCGTGGAGGAGGGTAGTTAGCGACTCCTTGGAATGTTCCATATTGGTTATGCTGCTGTTGATCTACACCTGAACCTCTGTTTTTCCCTTCATCATTCATTTCTCTTTCTCTGACTCTGTTTCTTTGGGTGAGTTTAGATTGGAAAATGGGATCTGGCTACGACGATCATTGATTCGAAATAAAAAAAAGTTGGTTTTTGTTTTGAGCGGTAGGATCGGGTTTATGATGCTGTCTGGTCCTTATCGTAGCAGACTGACATGTTTAACATTTTAATGCATGGTAACTAAGGATATAAACGCAATCATCTATGTTTGGAACACTAAACTATTCGGTTCGGTTAGAAAATGAGACGGTAAATGAGAAGATGTTCAATCCACTAATTAATTATCAGTTGTCTAAAAATATAAGACGGTAGATCTTTAACAAATTTAAAGATTCGAATTTTAATGTTAGTCTAGTGAGATAATACTAAGATTGAAGGATATGGATGAACATCCCTATCAAATTTGCAACCTTGGTAATGATTTAAAGTTTGAACCTTCAGAACTTGACAGCATATTTGGTCAAAAACCAAACATTGGGTCTATGAAAACCAAAGTTTTGTCTGATCAGTTGCTCTCTAGTTCTTTTAATATGAAACCAGGTTTGGTTTCGGTTTTGTTCATTCAATTACTTATAGGGTATGCCTAAAGAACAAGTTTAAATGCAGTAAGAAAGATGACACTACTGCATGCTCACAACATTATATGCATATAGGATAAATTTATGTTAATATATGGAGTCTTTGCAATCATGTCTGGCCATTTATTTAGTATATCCACAGATATCAGGATCCAGAATCATGCGACAAATAAAATCTGTGCACCTATGGATGGATGCTCCAGCAAGGCTTAGTTGGCTTTAGATTCCAAATCTTGCAACCCACAAACCGTATTTGCAGGCACTGCAATATCAATCATCTTAGGATATGGCAAGTTAAGATCTGTTGCACCAACAAAAACAGAGGACATATTAGAAAAGATGATTCGAAACCACCCGTGTCGATGCTAATCTCTTGTTTTTTTTATAGATTGGATTTATTGAGCATCGACTTACTTTGCATGATGCTTCTGAAAGTTTCCTGCAAAAGGGTATTTAACAAATAATATCATCAAACAAGCTCATAGGAGAAACTGAAACTAGTCTTATATGCTTATACAGTACGATGGATTGGTCCAGAAAGAATACCTCGTTCTTCGTTAAGCGCGGATTATACTGCATCTCCTCTCCCACCGTGGTCACCTATAATCAATGAGTTTTACGTGATCAATAACCATTTCTATACGTATGAAATGAGAGGGATTAAGTTATAATCTTACTGTGAATCCTTTGTAGTCATGGGCAGGATATAGCAATGTCTCCTTGGGCAATGTAAAAATCTGGAACCATGAAACAAATATGTCCATATTTTCAATTCAAAGTTTCACGATTACAAGAAAATTCTGAGACCTCAAAGAAAGGTCCCATAAAAAATCCGGTCCTAACCTGCGAATGCACCGACTTGTAGAGTTGCTCTGAACTTCCACCCTACACAAAGAGTTAATTGGCAGTAGTCAATGCCTATAAAACCTTGGAGCGTTGAAGAAAGTTATCTTAAAACCAGAATCATAACAAATATTCTGGAAGACAATCAAAAATATGGATGACAAACAATGCCATGCATATGAAAATAAATTGTCATAATGCTGTTGCATATAAAACCGATTCATTACGGTACTCACAGACTGAAAATTAATAGCAAAAAGAATGCCCCTGATAGTTCTATATTTTAGTTGCCAAAGTAACTGATTAGCCGGAATGTTATATTAACAATAAATGAATGAATGACTAGTTTACCATGAAGCTTGTGTCATGCAGAAGACTAGACAAGTATCAGTCAATTATTGGTTTAAGAATCCCTACGCGGGACAGATATTGGTGGATAAAAATATACATTAGTAGTTCAAACACATGGGAACATAAAAGAGTTCTTAGTATGCATAAGAAAGCCAAGATTGGTTTTCATGCTTAATGTTTTGATTATACTGCTTCTAATACGTTAATAACTGTTTGTTTGATGTTAACAACCTTAATCTCGAGTCATTTTGGGGGGGGGGGGGGTCATCAATGTGCGATAACATTTTCAAGACATTATACCTGAAAATCTGTCCTCCCACATCCTCTTATCAACAGGGCATCACCTGTGAAAGCCATCCTTGGCTGAGGTTGATCAGGTCCATCACCCGTGACATAGGTAACACAACCCACGGTATGACCAGGAGTGGCACGAACCTGCTATTATACATGTAATAGAAGATAGTTCACGGTGTATTAGTCTATATCAGTGGGGCACAACTTCATGCACTGTGACATAAATAATTTCTACTAATGACCATTCATTGTTCTTAAAACAAGTTCTGTGAACACTCAGCAACCAGAAACTGCAGGAAAGCAAGTTCTTGTCTCTAAATCCTGCAGAATCTTCATCTAGAATATTAATGAGAAATGTATGCCAAGTTGCATTTATATTTACCATAAAAACTTTAACCTAAAATAAATCAGATTTCCTCACAAAAAGGCACTTTCTCCAATCTTGTTTCAAAATTCTGTATCGAAGCGAGAGACGTATTAAAAGCCAGTTGCAAACAAGCCATTTGCTAAAGATTCTGTAACTATGAGAGAAAATTAAATTTAAACTTAAATCTGTTATAGCATTTCAAATCATTAAGGCAACATACCAACAAGGCTTACTAAGATGTACTCAAGTTTAAGAAGAATCATGATTTTCTTGCTAATGGATTATCTAGTTTAGTTGGATCATAAGTTTCTCATTCAAAAAGCATTACATGGATAATGTTTTTGCTCTGCATGATACTTTCAAAATAATTCTAAATTTGATTGGTTAAGGTAAAATACATCAAGATTCTGCTTCTCAAACTAGATTAAGAAAATTAGATCAAATGCCTTAGAAACAAAATTGTTGCAAAGCACATGAAACAGAGTAAGGACAAGAAACTTCTCTAGCTGCAGTCTGCAGTAGACCTACTGGCCACTACTCGATGGCGACCATTACAAAGCAATGGAATTTTAGTGTCTAACAAAAACAAAACCTTACCAATCAAATAAGGATGCCGCTAGGATGCTGCTAATGGTATCTACCTGATGCACTAACATCTCAAACTCTACTCTCTTTTTTTAAGATTGACATCGTACCAGCAATATGTAAACCACCCAAACATCAAATCTATATTCTCCAGAATAGTTCAAACGATCTATACAATAAAACCGACAGAACAGGCATGTTTGCATACACAGGCCTACCTCGAGAAAGAGATCTCCAAAAGAGATTTTATCACCAGGTTCAACAAAAACATCAGCCTTCGAACCACTAGCTTTCGAAATAACAGATTTGACACCAGGCACCTTGACCTAAAATAAACAATCACATTCAAATACATCAATCAAAGAGACATAAACATTCCTCGAGGCCTGGATAGTTAGAACCTGAAGTATCCAATTCAACAGTTAAAAAGTTTGAAGTTCAGGGAAAAAAGATTGGTTTTTTACGATAGGAAACAATCAAAGCAACAATAGTGGAATCACTGATGATAGTAATTGTTTCTCTCAAATTGAGATAGGGAAAAACCTTGATGAGACCAGTTCCAGTGACATGATCAGCATGTACATGAGTGTTGATGGCATATATAAGCTTCAGCCCCAATTCTCTAACCAAACTTAAATCTCTATCAACTGTCTTGTCCACAGGGTCAATTAGCTGCACACCCATAACAACATATCAAATACTAATAAAAACCCAGAAACGAAACGAAACCCAGACTTAACTTTTCATGGGAAAAAACTTACGAGTGCTGGTTTATCAGGGTGATAGGAATCAGCAAGGAGGTAAGTGTAAGTAGAGGATTCTTTCTCGAACAGCTGACGAAACAAAAGCCTTGAAGGTGATTGAGACAACGTAGTAAAAGACCCCATTTGTGATCGTACAGCAAAACTGATGGTTTGCTTTGGATAGAAACAGTAACAAGGAGAAGGAGAATAATTGACAATGGAAGGAGAAAATCGACAAGCTGATGATCTTATAAATCCCAGCTTCAGCATTGTCAATTCCGCTATGTGGGGAATGATGGGTTTCTTTTAAAATTAAAAAAGAAATGAGTTTGAGAAACGATTAGATCAAAGCTTAAAAATAAGCTTTTTGTAATATAAACAATATCTTCAACTGCAGTTTTAAAGATATACAATATCTTCAACTGTAATTTTAAAAATATACAATATCTTTAACTGTAGATTTAAAAATATTATCTTTTTTTTGTTTGGTGGTGTCTTCCTTGGAGAGCACAGCAGGGTTTGTCTATATCGTCATGACCTATCATTCCTTGAACATCATTGTCGCAATTTTGCTCTCTTGGTTTGCTGGAGAAACGGTGGATTCATTGTTATTGCTTTATAATACTCAAAGCTTGACAGAGTGCAGTTAAATTAATTACGGCATAAAGTTATACTGTCTTGTTCATTTCATATCAGACCAAGTTTGAGCCAAGAAAATTTGATAAAATATTACAATGTGTTATGTATCCGTCTGAGAAAACAAGGTTATTGCGAGATGCAGCCTTCCCATTCTAATTCTGATGGTTTCATAACTTCAACCATGGCATGACTAATAGGTTGCTTCTCAACAACAGAAAACCAGTTTTCTGTGGCTTGCAATCAATGACAAGGTGAATGAGAAAATAGAAGTGGCAATAACAATATTAACTCGTGAAAATAGTTGCAACAACCAGCATAGTAGACTGCAAACAAACAATATTTAGAGCTAAAATTCGATTGTCAGAGGCAGATTGGTAGTAACTTAAACCTGTGAGTACATCCTACACCTGTGTTGTGCATTTGCAGAATATAAGATGGAACATGGTAGGACCAGAGTAAAGAAAAGCTAACCTCAACAAGTGTCTGCTCAAATGCTATCGAGAGAAGTTTATCCTATCCAAGCAAACGAGCATACACAATAAGATTATGATAACCGAAGAAATGATAGAATAGAAGTTATACTGTTTAGGAAAAAGAGTTATTACAAGCCATCCATGGAAGTTCTGTAACATCAAGTCCGCGCGTAAAGACAGGTTTCACAGTCATCTGGAAGTATGGAGGTTCAGTAAAGCATACTCGCAGACGGCCAAGGAAAGGCCACTTTCGGATAAACTTCACCCCAATCAAATGCTGCAAGACAGAGTAAATCACAATTACTTATGCCAAGTCAATAAGTATTTGCAGGGGGTAGGATGTGTAACATAGCCAATACTATAGCAACTTACGCAAATTCCACCACATCAGTACTGCTTAGGAGAGACGATAAACTCCTTTCATGTGCATCGTAGCCAATACTACAGCAAAACAACCGGTTCATTTTTGTAAGTACCTTAACACTCAGAAAAGCAAAAAAAAAAAAATCCAGGAATAAGACAACAATCAAGCTTCTTCCACTTCCTTTCCTTGCTCTAAGCTTTATAATTCAACTCTCACCAAACCAAGAGATGAACACTTTGAAAAGATAAATCCTTGCTTACAGATTAGCTTTTCCTAAATACTTAAGTCGGTATTTTCACTCAATAACAAGTTTCCATTTCCCCCCAAACATTCACAAGCCGAACAACACATGAAGCCCACAAAATTAAAATCCGAGGCCAACACGGTCCAATATAATCTGAACATTTGACCCGACGTAACGGTCGAAGACTCAAGTCAAAACCCAACATTGACTCAAAAAATTCAGGTCGATACAACACTAATAAAATAAAATTTTATACAATTATTTTAATTAAAAAATTCATTAGACACGTATCTCAAAAAATATATAGTTTAAACACATTTTTGAGTTGAACTTATTTTAGAAGAATTTTACCTCTAATGGGCTATGCCGGAAAGTAACTTGCACTATCGAATGATAATTATACCGTTGAATGAATCCAACCTTTTCTTTTTATTTCTTGGAAGTTAATAAAATTAGAGTAAAAAACTTCTGCCTTTTTTTCGTGCCTTATTTAAAAATTTATTAAAAAATTAAATTTTAAACTTTAACCTTTTTTTATATCCTAAACCCTAAACTCTATACCCTAAAAAAATACACCCTACCCCTAATTCCCTAAAACTTAACTAAAACCGTTAACCTAAAACCCTAAACCTCTAATTTAAAATAGAAACATAAATAGAGATATAAAAAAGAGGTAGACGATTTGCAACCATAAAATTAGTTAGTATTACATTTTGTAACTATCTTGCTCCCTTGGTCACTTCTTGAATTTTTTTTTTAAAAAAATTCTCAGTCAATGAAATTTCTTATGAAGATGGTTCAGTGAGAGTGATTGATGTGGGATTGGACATGGATCGTTGCAACTTCCCATCTGTTTCGTGTGTTAATAAAATATTTATGATGACATGTAGATTAATAAATATAATCAAACTTTGGAGTATAATTGGGGTGGAAAGGATTAGAAACATGAAATAAAAAATAAAAGATATCCGTAAGCTGATCGGGTAATAAGAATGGGTTTTTTATTCATTAGCAGTACGAGTTAAATAGTTTATGAACAAGTGTTAGGTACGATGATAAAACACGTTATTCTCTTAAGAAAATCTAATTTTAAATTTTAAAAAAATATTAGTAGTAAAAAAAGTTAGAAATTTTGAACATAAACGGTTGTGTGAATATGTAATTTAAAAAAAATGAATAATTTGTTTAAAATACTTTTTATCCATCCGTCGACACCTACCTATTCTTTTTCGTTGGCTCTATCTGACCCGGTATTGGGGGACCCATCTAACGCGTGAACACATAAATGAAGACCAAAGAAACTAACCCGAAAAGTCTTGAATCCCCATGAATGCTTCTTCTCAGTTTCAGACTGGAGTTGGGTTATATGTTTGGCTGACTTTAGTGTGAAACTTCATTGTTGTTGTTCCCTACACAAGTGTTTTAGGATGCCAGAACTAAAACCGAAATTCCTATCGTCAGCTCACCTGAAGGTCGCTTTTGCTTTGTTGCTACTTGTATTTCCTGGTGTTTGCCTGTCTAGGCATCTAAACCAGGACTGTGTCTCTGTTTTTTGTGGAAGCTTGAATATCAGTTATCCATTCCGATTAAAGAACCAACCTCCACAGTGCCGCGACCATAGGCTTGAACTTGAGTGTGACACAAATAACCGCACCACTTTGGTATTGGGAGAGGGGAAATTTTCAGTCAAAGAAATCTTTTATGGAAATCAGACGATGCGATTGGTTGATGCTGGTCTGGACATGGAGGATTGCAACTCCATTCCTCTCAGTTCCATAGATTATGATCGTTCTCTCTGTGAGTGTCCGATTGAACTGTATTATTCTTATTCTTATGGTGATGGTGAAGTGAATGGGTTTAGCAATAGCCTTATGCATGTCGTGAACTGCTCAAAACCTATGAAATCATCTCTATATATTGAAGCCTCCCGTTGTAGCATCAACTCCAACGCCTCTTCCTATTTCTACTTTCTAGACGGCAGAACCTTCCCATCTGATTTCGATCCATCTTGCACTGTGGAAGCAGAGGTTCCAATTTCGGTTGATAATGTGTTCTCCATGTCTACGTTGGCTATCTACCAGAAACTATCGGATGGTGTTTTAGTGTATTACTACAGTGACATGGATTGGCCTTGCAGCAACAAACTTACATTCCTTGAAGTGTAAGTTAAATACATCATTAAATTCAGATTTTTGGTTTAAACCAATTGCCTCTGCCTTTTTGTTTGACCCATTTTGAACATCTGCAGCATCACAATATATATTTTAGCTGAACTCAAATTGATTGGTTGAATGTATAATTCAGATTGTCAGATTTGAGATTTGCCTTCAAAAGCTATATGGACAGTTTTGTATATTACCCTTTTCATGGCCCCAATAAGTACCACAATCCTCCACCAAGTATGCTTTCCAAAATTCTGTAGTAATGCTTTAGGTTATTATTGCATTCTCCTTTTTAAAAAAATAAAATTATATATTTCTTTTATTTTTTTACAGGAACAAATATTATGTCTCTGGCGATAACAGGTATATTTCATTTTAAATTTATTATTTCCATTTATGCATACAAATTTTAGCAATAAATCAGTTAAAAGTATGAATTTTAAGAATTTAGGATATATTGTCTGCTTGTGCTTGTTATCAACAAACGACTAATGCTTTCCGATATATATAAAAGGTGGAGTCATCGTGGTGAGGGATTTGCTTGGGGTATTTTGTTTACTTGTGCTTGTTATCTACAAATGGAGAAGAAGACATTTATCAGTAGATGATAAGATTGAAGAGTTCCTTCAAAATCACAATCTTTCACCGATACGATACTCTTTTAAACAAGTTAAAAGAATGACTCAGAATTTCAAAGAAAAATTAGGTGAAGGAGGTTATGGTTCTGTGTTTAAAGGAAAGCTTCGGAGTGGACATCATGTGGCAGTAAAATTGCTTGGCAAATCAAAGGGTAATGGCCAAGATTTCATAAATGAAGTTGCCTCTATCGGGAGAATTCATCATGCTAATGTGGCAAAACTCATTGGATTCTGTGTGGAGGGATCAAAGCAAGCTCTTGTATATGATTTCATGGCAAATGGATCTTTGGATAAAATCATATTCACACAAGAAAATAACAACACTCTGGGATGGACAAAGATGTTTGATATCGTGCTTGGAGTGGCTCGAGGAATCGACTACTTGCATCGAGGATGTGACATGCAAATTCTTCATTTTGATATCAAGCCACACAATATTCTTCTAGATGAGAACTTTAATCCAAAAGTGTCAGATTTTGGTCTTGCTAAATTGTATTCAACAGATGATAGTATAGTTTCTCTCACTGCAGCACGTGGAACAATGGGATATATTGCTCCTGAATTGGTTTACAAAAACCTTGGAGGCATCTCATACAAAGCTGATGTTTACAGTTTTGGGATGTTACTAATGGAGATGGTGGGAAGGAGGAAGAATGTGAATGCATTTGCTGACCACACCAGTCAAATCTATTTCCCATCTTGGATTTATGACCGAATGGATCAAGGAGAGGACATAGAGCTTGGAGATGTTTCTAATGAAGATAGAGCAATGGCGAGGAAGATGCTAATAACAGCCTTTTGGTGTATACAATTACAACCAACAGATCGTCCTTCAATGAACAAAGTATTGAGGATGCTGGAATCTGATGTTGATGTGCTTGAAATGCCTCGTAAGCCATTTTATCAACTTCCTCTGGACACATCATCTGAGGTTCATGGTTGTAAGAGCTGTACTGATGAACCAAGTGCATTAGTGGATACCATTACTACAACCAGTTCACATGCCGTTTAAGGTTGGAAACAGTTCCTTTCCTTTCCATTCTCAATCTCATCTTTGTAGCTTTATATAATTGTACCTTTTCATAATACTGCATGCCAAAACTGCCATTGTTTGGTCATCCAATGCCCGCGCCCTTCGCTTTATTTCTACTTGCATTTCTTAGTGCTTGCCCTGCTAGGAGTAGGCAGTAGGCACCCACCGAGGATGGTTGCTCTGTTTTCTGTGGAAACTTGAATGGCAGCTTAAAAATTCTCATCGTTAGGTCACTTAATGGAAGCTTTTGCTTTGTTTCTACTAGTATTTCCTGATGCTTGCCTGGCTAGGCATCTAAACCAGGACTCTGGCTCTGTTTTGTGTGTGAACTTGAGTATAAGTCATCCACTCCGATTATACGTCTTCTTCTTTGGGGTTATGAGACACGAAACTTACGCTGCAGCCTGCAGATCATTTGGCTTCACTGAATTTTATGCTTACATGCTACTTGAAATGCATAACAAGAAATAATATTCTCAAAATTGTCTACCTATATCAAAACATCACCTTCTACCGATCACAGACACAATTCTAAAACACAGTGTAGTTCCCTCAATTTGTCTTTTGTTGTGTCTTAAACATCGCTTTTATGATTAATAATATAAGTAATTGTTGAATAAATAAAAAAAAAAACTACAAGATTTGTCATAGGAAGCTCCTTTAAATATGACATTTATGGAGATATGGCCTGCAGATTTGTCATTAAACTTGGAAGCAGACGCTGGAAGTTCCTTTCTTTAAATATGATATTTACGGAGACTTTTTCAAATTTGGTTTCTTAATAAAAATGTTGGACTAAAATATTGAACTGAGACAGCTTCAGTCTTCAAATAAAAACGGTTCTAAATCGAATCTCCTGCTTTTATTTTTAGAACAAGACATTTTCACATGGAATTTAGTGTAAATTACTTGTAAAAGAAAAGTTGTATACTAATCCCATTCATTGTTAACCTCCATTGTTGTTGTTTTTCTTCCTCCCTATCCAAGTTTTCAGCATGACACAATCACAAGCAAAACTGCCATCGTCAGGTCACCTGATGGTCGCTTTTGCTTTCTTTCTAACGCTACTCCCTGATGCTTGCCTTGCTAGGCATCGAAATCAGGAGTGTGGCTCTGTTTTTTGTGGGAGCTTGAATATCAGTTATCCTTTCCGATTAAAAAATCAACCTCGAAACTGTGGTTACTATAGCCTTGAGCTTGAGTGTGACAATAACAACCGCACCACTTTGGTTTCGAGAGAGGGGAAATTCTCAGTCGAAGAAATCTTTTACGAAAATCAAACGATGCGAGTGGTTGATGCTGGTCTCGACATCAATGATTGCAACTCCCTCCCTCTCACTTCTCCATACTTTTATCCTTCTTATTATTGCAAAAAAAACGTATTCGATTCATTTCTATTATTATCATCCTCATGAAGAACCAGGGGGTAGCACTATGTATGTTGTGAATTGCACGAAACCTGTTAAATCACCTCTCTATACTGAAGCATCTCGTTGTACCACCAGCTTCAATACCTCTTCCTATATCTACTTTTTACATAGATCAACCCCACTATCTGATTTCAGTCAATATTGCACCGTGGAAGCCGAGGTTCCGATTTCGGTTAACAATATTTCAGGCATGTCCACGTTAGGTATCTACAAGAAGCTATTTGAAGGTGTTCTGCTTACATGGGAGTACAACTACCAAGAGTTTTGCTACTACAAAGGTTCATTTCAAGCAGTGTAAGTTTTCTTCAAGGATCTCAGTTTTATATCCATAGCTTGTGCCAATTATATGCCACTAAAATTTTGCATACTTTTTTTTCGTGTATACCCTTAGGTTGAGTGCAACTAGAAGAAGTTTGATATACTACTTTCCTCAAGGAACAGGTATGCTAGTGGTCTCAATTTTATGTACCTAACATGTAGGTAATACCTTGTTTCGTTGATTTCACAAAGTACTAATGCTCTCCAATGTGTTTTTCTTGAAAGCTGGGCTCATCCTACTGAGGGCTTTGCTTGGGATACCTACAAATGGAGAAGACGACACTTATCGGTGGATGATAAGATTGAAGAGTTCCTTCAAACACACCATTTAGCACCAATTAGATACTCTTTTAAACAGGTTAAAAGAATGACTCGGAATTTCAAAGAAAAATTAGGTGAAGGTGGTTATGGTTCTGTGTTTAAAGGAAAGCTTCGTAGTGGACATCATGTGGCAGTAAAATTGCTTGGCAAATCAAAGGGTAATGGCCAAGATTTCATAAATGAAGTTGCCTCTATAGGGAGGATTCATCACGCTAATGTGGCAAAACTTATTGGATTCTGTGTGGAGGGATCAAAGCAAGCTCTTGTATATGATTTCATGGCAAATGGATCTTTGGATAAAATCATATTCACACAAGAAAATAAGAACACTCTGAGTTGGAAAAAGATGTTTGATATCGTGTTCGGGGTGGCTCGAGGTATCAACTACTTGCACCGAGGTTGTGACATGCAAATTCTCCATTTTGATATCAAGCCACACAATATTCTTCTAGACGAGAATTTTAACCAAAAGTATCAGATTTTGGTCTTGCTAAATTGTATTCAGTAGATGATAGCATTGTGTCCCTCACTGCAGCACGAGGTACAATAGGATACATTGCTCCTGAATTGGTTTACAAAGATCTCGGAGGCATCTCGTACAAAGCCGATGTTTATAGTTTCGGGATGTTACTGATGGAGATGGTGGGAAGAAGAAAGAATGTAAATGCATTTGCTGATCACACCAGTCAAATCTATTTCCCATCTTGGATTTATGATCGACTGGATCAAGGGGAAGACATAGAGCTCGGAGATGTTTCTGAAGATGAAAAAGTAATGGTGAGGAAGATGATAATAACAGCCTTTTGGTGTATACAATTACAACCTGCAGATCGTCCTTCAATGAGTAAAGTGTTGTGGATGCTTGAAAATGAGGTTGAACTACTTGAAATGCCTCCAAAGCCATTTCATCAGCTTTCTCTGGACACATCATCTGAAGTTCATGCTTGTGAAAGCTCTAATGATGAGCCAACTATGTCAGTGGATGCCATTACTTTAACCAGTTCAAAGGTTGTTTGAGTCTGGAAACATTTCATTCCTCTGTCGCTATATGTGAAGCTTATGTACATGATATAAGTTTAGAACTAAATTTATTTATGGTTTTCAACACTTAGCTCATTTTTTACAAGGCCAGAAACAAATATCAACAAGCTGATAACTTTGATTTTAGCAGAGACTAAAATTGGATGCATATAAACGCAAAGAAATTAGATTCCATCAATGGTAGAAGGCTTTACACTTGAATTAAACTTAAATGTATATTTTTTTTGTTGATTTATAACAAAAAAATATATTGTACATAAATATATACAATCTAATTGTATATAGCTGCATCATATGTCTCTTGCCACAAGTTAGAACTAAAGCCATTTCTGACTGAATTTCTTCACAGCTCAATGGAAAATCGTTCTCAAATTGAACCAAGTAGCCATCCATCTCCATCTCTTCAACATGATCTTCCACAAGCCAATTCATGTCATCGCTTGGCGACGAAGGCACCGTTTCCATTTCAGCCCATTCGAAGCTACTGTTGTGTTCAATGTCTCCTTCAATACTACTGCCGGAACCATGGTTAGCCATTCGAATCTCTGCTTCTAGAGATTCCATCAAACTACTCACTTGCTCCTCATTGCAGTACTCCTCACACTGTGATTCCATTTCCTCTAATATCGACATTAGAAGCGCAGCATCGATTCCAGGGGTTTCGAATCCTTCAACGACATTACTTCCATCGAACAATACGGGTTCTTCCTTCAACGTGAGATCCATGATTTGCAGTGTAGATAAGCTAAGACTTAAAGAAAATGTCCAAAACTCGGAATGGTTCAATCTATGGAAGCTGTACCCTTTTTATAGGCCAAGTAACTGTTACTTGTTGAGACCCCACGGAACGTTCGGTCATGTGGACAAAATCATAATCGTTTAATAATGGATGGTTGTGCTAGACAAAGGTGGAACAAAGAAAGAACAGAAATTATTTTAAGAAATGGTGACAACTCAGTTCATATAGAATATAGATCCTTGAATACTGCATGAAAGAAGTGAGTTTCTGTCACATGGTCATGTTGGGTGTTGAGGAAGAAATGGGCAGTCAAGTAACCTGTATCAATCAACATCGCATTGGCCCATATTTTCAATTATGCAACCAACACTTCGGTGCACGTGTTGCCACCACAAAAATATGGAACCACACCCATGTGGTCTGAATCTTCCTTCGAATCGAAGGGTACGTGGAAATGTCGGAAATAAGAGAAAACCATTATCTTGTATGAAATGAACATAAGAGATGACTAACAGTTAATAATCCAAAGTTGAATGAAGGTCGTACGTGAACTCGAAATAATCATAAATCCTAACTTCATACCTGTCCAACAATCGAAAACATGAAAAACCTCGGTAGCTTGAATACAGTAAAGTTTCCCGAAATTTTATTTATTTATCGATCAAAAACCAAAAATACATTTCACGAAACAAATTAAAAATCATGAAACATAGCTTTATGTACATAAAACAAACAAAAAGAAATGGAGACCATGCATGGATTCTAAAGGTATCATAGCATGCATATATACCTTCCATCTTCATCTCCATATAGCCAAGTAAGTATCATCCAAAGCAGATACAACAGACCTCCACGCCAACTTCCACTTGGTCGCCGTCAACTTCAGCAATGGCTTCAGCCATATCTTTGGCAGCTTCCAAAGCTTCACCTACGGCTTCAACTGTATCTGTAACCCTTTCTTCCTTTTCCTTTTTCTCACCATCGTCCTCACCATCAGCTTTCTTATCTGCACATTGAAATGCAATTACAGACCCGAATACTATAACGAACACGAAAGCTAAGATGGCTGCAATAACCCCACCACCAGACATCCTTATAATTCCTATGTTGCAGTCTATACCATGACATCCTTATAAGTAGGTGGGATTGGAATCAGGTAGATGCTTGAGTATCTTTAATTTTAAGTCCTTTTCACTGTGATTATTTTAATCTGCATCTGTTGTTTGTATTTGAGATTTGTACTTAGAGTTTGTTGTCTTGTGTTTTATGTTTTTCTGGGTTTGGAATTTTCGCTTGTTGTAATATATTTGTCTCGGTAAAAGAAATTAATTAACTCAAATATTATTTTGATAGAAATTTCATGGAAGCTTAGTAGTTTACACGGTTTAATGGATCAGCTTTTAGGGTTTCTTTTTCTTTTTCAATTAATTTGCTGTTGACAGATTCGGATTCTTGATTTCTTCGTCTTTGTTTTTTTTCCCTATGAAATGTTATTGGATTTCTCTAATGAATATACCGGCATTTCGTTACATGTCACACTAAATTGATAAAAAAAATCATAAGATATAAAAATAAAGAGATAAGAAACATAGTCGATTATCGATTCATAAATCATAAAATAAGAACGTATTATTAGATAGAAATATCAAAATAAATAAATACCAACTTTTAAAAATATATAATATCTTTAAAAAATTAAATTTGAGTTTTATAAAAAATATTTTTAAAAATTGTTTATTATAATGCAAGTGTTTTTGAATGGTCATACCAATTAATATATTTAATTATTATTCAAACTTAAAATGATTATTAGTAATATACGGCTAGACCGGAAATACAAGTAAATGTTTTATGATCAAGTTTGACCATTTGTCAAATAAATATCGGTTCCGTACAAAAAAAATAGATTTTGAATAATTTAATTTTTTTATTATATATAGAAATAATTATATTTTTAAGATAAATATTAAAAATTTTAAAATATTTTAATTTATCTGTAAAGCATAATGTGTATTGTTAAAATGTTATAAATATATATAAAATAGATATTGGTTTGTAATTAATTTTGAACTATTTAAAGAAAATATTTGAAGCTAAAAATTTTGGCTCTATTTTTTATCAATTTTAAGTAAGTTTTAAAGGAAAAATAAATAAATTTAAGAAAAGAAACATGAGAACAAAATTTAAAACTTTAATTTTTAAATATTTTTAGTGTAAGATAATCATAATCAAGAAAACAAAAATTATTCATTACTAACAACGTTAGAGAATTGATGGACCAGTGACTAAAAAACAAATTTGAAAATGTTAGTGTTATAATTGCAATTTTTTTATAGTTTTGTATCTAAAACAAAAGCACGGTCAAAGTTCAACTACTAACCTATTACCTTAAGAATATGATTACTAAAATATAAGATTATTTGTTATATTATTGGGAATATTAGATTATCGTATTTGGTTTGTTTGACTTGAATATAAGTTGGTAGTGTTTGGTTGTAGGAATATCAAATTACTTGAAAGTAATTTTTATAAAATTATCCTTGTGATATATTTTATTTTTAACCAGTTAAAATTTTTTTGGTAAATAAAAATATTTAAATAATTTTGATATTTTTAAATAATTTTTATAAATATTATATTTATGAAAAAAGTCATAGTATAAACTGTAGGGGTGTTCATAATCGGGTACCGGGATTTCGGGTACCCGGAAATTTTGGGTACTAAAACATCGGCCCATGATCCGGCCCATAAAAATCGGGTACCCGGTTTAATATTTTATATATTTGTTTAAATTTATTTTTTAAAAAAATATATAAGAAATACTTAAAATTTTATGATATATATTTCAAACATAAAATTATTGATTTGAGATAGGTTTTAAAGATAAATATTGGATATATATGTATATATTAAAGTTTATCGATAAAATAATTTATTATTCTCGATCATAATTTTTCTTTCAAATCTCATATTGACAAATTAATATAAATATTTTTATAAAAATCAAAACTTAAAAGTATATAATACAAGTATAAAAAGAATATAAGAATTTAAAATTAATTTTAGAGAAAAATAATAAAAATATAATTTAAAATTTAAAAATATATATTTATTAAAATTATCGGGTCGGGTACCGGTTCTTAAAATACGCTACTTTTGGTAATAGTGTAATACCTCCTTAAGGAAATCTACCCAATCTAAATATAAAAATTAACTCCAGAAAAAAAAATTTTGGGGTTAATTTTTATCCATGATCCAAACACCCCCATATAGTTTACCTATTTATTGAGGAATTTGCAATATTATTATTGTGAATAAAGTAAGTTATATCGAGAAAATCATCTAAGATGATATTTATAATATTTAATTTGATTATAAATCAATAAATTAAATAATGATGATTATATTAAAAATAATTAAAAGAATATTAATTATTTAATAATTAAGAAAAAATATTTTATTTTATTTAAATTAAATTATAAATTATGTGAATATAGGATAATAAAATCTTGATATAAATTAAATATAGATATATAAAAACATAAAATTAAATTTTAAAAAAATATTAAATATCTTACGAGTGACATCTTAAAAATAAAAAATCACTGAAAAATTATAATTAAGATTAAATTGTGAACTAAAAAAATTATAATTAAAATTGCCATATGTGGCTGCAGCTGACTTGACAAAACATCCTCTTTATCTCCAAACTAGACCGTGCAAATGTGTGGCCCAGAAACACTGATTCCTCACAACAACAATAAAAGCCGTTTCCCACCTTAAAACTCATAAATTTTTAACTCAGTTTCACTTGGAAAAACCTCCATCAATGGCTGCTTTCATCCCATTCAAGCTATCACTACTGTTAAGTCTGCTTTCCAACATTGGTTTACTGCCAGAAACCGGCAAGAGCAACGTGGGGATATTTCCACCATCGTGTAATCGAATCGAGTGTCCAAGTTTCGATGTGATTGAACAAGGCAATGGATATGAGATTCGTAGGTACAATTCCAGTGTGTGGATGTCAACTTCTTCTATCCAGGATATTTCTCTTGTGGAGGCCACCAGGACTGGTTTTCTTCAGTAAGTTAATTAACCAGTTTTTTCATGATTTATTGGATTGTATTCGATTCGAGTTTATTGTTCTTACTTTGGATATAGGTTATTTGACTACATTCAAGGGAAGAACAAATACAAGCAACAGATAGAAATGACAGCTCCAGTGATCACTGAAGTTTTACCGAGCGATGGACCCTTCTGTGAGTCATCGTTTACTGTCAGCTTTTATGTCCCAAAGGTGAACCAGGCAGATCCTCCGCCAGCTGAAGGCCTCCATCTCCAAAGATGGAAATCGACGTATGTGGCAATAAGGCAATTCGGTGGATTTGTTTCAGACTATAGCATTGCAGAGGAAGCTGCTGCTTTGCAAGCCAGTCTAGAAGGCACGGTTTGGTCTAGTGCAATTGAGAAGGCTCGGAAAGATGATGCCACTTCGGTTTACACGGTAGTTCAGTATAACTCTCCTTTCGAATTTAGTGGCAGGGTGAATGAGATTTGGATGTTGTTTGATTTGGCAGATGAGTTCTTGCCAGTTTCAGTTTAAAATAACTCAGCTAGCTTCCTAGAACTACATGTTACAGGACAGTACTTAAAAATAGCATGAATGTTCTAAATCTCTGAGTTTTGTATGAGAAAATGATGGTCTGTGTTTAACATGTAGCATGGTAAAATAAATGGTTTTTGATAGAACAATCTTTCTCCTTTTCACTCCTAGCTGAAGTTTGATAAGACCAAATGTATGTATATGTGTATGTACTCTGTATATGCATGTGTATGTATATATGTACATGTATATGTATGGACTGTCACTTGAATGCCTGCACTATACAATCTTAAAAAAAAACATTTTCAGAAAATATGAAATAATCTTTCATTTGGTTTCTTTCATATGATCCACATGCCTCAATCAACAAAGCCATTGAAAAACAAAATTTGAGGCAACACTTTTAGCTTTGTAAGTCACTATTTAATCAGTTGGATAATTCCACGAACTACCATTCACAATGATCATAAGTTCTATCGAATGTATTTTCCGGGTTACTCTTGTATTTTACAAGCATACCATGGTCAGTATCTAAAGAAAAAACTGTCAAAGAATCACAGACCTGTCTGAAGTTCTTTTGATCTAGGTTCACGAGTTGGTCCAACGAGTAGGAATCCATAACATAACTCCTCTCCTCTGCGACGTACCTTGTATGGGGTCTACTAGTTGAAAACATGCTGCACGAAACCGTGTTGCAAGAGGATGATTCTGGAGTGTAAAAGTTATTGAAGATTGAGAATGGATCTCCATTGCTTGGATCTGAATAATCGACAGTACTGAAAGAGTCTCGAGCACTCTCTGTCGTAAAAGAAGCCTCGTCTGAGCTTGTGAAAAGGGAATAATCACTTGATGATGTAGCACCGGAGAACTCCAAATTAGTTGGTTCAGCATACATCTCTACCACTCTATGAATGTTACTATTTGCATTCTGCCGAAGAATTCCATTAGAGTTGCGGTTGATACAGCCTGTGGCAATTTCGGGCCTGGAATCTTGGTAAAGATTGGGGCCAACAGAGTGGCTGCTGGATTTGCTTTGTGCTGGTCGTGAAGGCTTCTCCATTTTCGAAGTTATGAGCCTAGCAGGAACTTGCTTGGTCTTTTCAGCGATTGCTCTTTGAGGCCGAGGGTATGACCTTCAAATATTCACATACTTTCAGAGCTAGAAGAGAGCGTTGACACGGAAACCAAAAGTAACATTCATACAACAAAGGAACATCAAAAAGTATTGTATACAAGAAAACTGATTAGAGTTTCGGCATTTAATGCTACGGCAAGATGTATGATAAATGTAAAGATGAAAAACCATAAACACAATATCACATAACCAATCTTAGTATTTCAACAAAATCCAACCGATTACACGCGTTAGTAAACCAAAACCGTGTATTTCTAAAGTATGCAAGAAAATAATAGATGTCTACCTCATGTAAAATAAGATGTATGCATCCTCAGACATCACTTGGTTCATTGAGACCGGATGTACCTGGAAATGGGTACACGAAACCGTTTTTCAATTCCATTGCAGAAATATTTTCAAGGAGCAGCTGTTTACCGAAGAGATATTCAACTAGTGAACTTTTGACATGTAAAATTTTTACGTTCATGCTTATAACCAATAACAATCCAGTGAACCAAGGGGGGCTAACTTTACCTCGGTATCATCTATCCTGAACCAACTGCCTCGCAAATTTTTTATGTATGACACATAATGTCCAGAAAAAGATGCATTGAATGTATCCAAATGCACCACGACACCATAAAGCATGTAAAGTGGAGGGATGTCATCCTTTCCAGTCATGAAAGGAACCATATCCAGCATGTCAGGAAAAGTGATGCACTTGTTTATTTTCCCATACTTTCCCTCCTGATTAAGTAACAGAAACATCCAGAAATAATCGCGTAAAATAGTTAACAAACCAAAAATCAATATACTAAAACAACAGATACACATAAAGGAATGAAAAGATGAACCACTCGATACGGAAACCAATTGTGGCTAATTTTTTTTCATAAATAAACAACAGAGATGCCTTTTCAGCAGGACATAAATATGATGTCAACCATCATTGTAGAGGCCAATTTGCCTTCTGTTTTGTTGAGTCAGATTATATAAGTTGCTCTGAGATCACTGTTGGATCTATGACATGACATTAAAAGAAGGCGATATAATGTAGAGCAGAGTAATACCTGAAACCTCTTTAAGACAATTGTCAGGATGTTAGGAGCCTCATGTATGCGCAACTGCTTCCTAGCTCGAGCATAACTAGCACACCTTTTAACAGAAATATTTGAAGAGCCAATAAATTAAACAAGTTAAATCAAATCAGTTAATAATTCTAATATAATGAGAATACGATAACACACTGAAACAATGTTCCATACCTTCCACATCTGTACATGTTTTCTCCATCCAAATCTTCAGGTGTTGTAAACTGAGTAAATGCATCTTCCAGTGACTCAACCCAACCATATATCTCCAAAGTAAGATCCATAATGTTTTCATATCTTTCCGACTCGTGAGAACATCTTAGACACTTCACCTGGTTACATAGATATTCAATATAGGCAACAAATAAATGTACATGTACATATATGAATCAAGGAAAGGTAAAATGGAGCACCACAAAAATATACTGTGATATAAAAGTAAAACAAAGTAAAATAGTTATAAAAACCTTTGACCTAAGGAGCCCTCCAAAGGTATGTTGTATAAATGTCGTCTCTTGCAACCTGGGGTCGACCTTTTGTTCCCCACCTAATCTCTCCAAGCATATAGATTGCATTGAAGCAACCAAGAGTCTGAAACAGACAAGAATTTTACTTTCAGAGAGGCAAGGTGATGTAAATTCCATTCTTAGATCAAGTAAAAGCATCAAATTCCAAATCAGAACTAACAAATTTAGACACATAAATGAGGGAAAAGGAAGGGAGCTAGGGGATATTGGCTCATGAATTCTGTAGACCTCAAGAACTCATGTGCATCTTCTTGACTTCCATCACCCATCTGGCCATTAATACTTCGGATATGTGAAAGGATCCTACTAGGTGACAAGGGGCCTCCAGCATCTCTTAACAACATAACATGTTGTTCAAGCTCACACATAAGACACCAATCTTTCCCATAACCTATAATGTAATACGAAGTGAGCTATGCATATGATTGAAAGGTGTCAATATTAGCATGCAAAGGAAAAACAAGTAAAACACATAAAAGCAAGTACAGGTTCTTGAATGAGATCCATGTAACAAATAGATGCTGAGAGGCTTCGTGCAGGTTAAACACTGAAGAACAGCATTGGCATAGCAACTGCAAAATGAAAACTACAATGAGTGTATAAAAGATGAGCTCCTACGACTTTCTTTTATATGCACACAAACAAGTCATTCTCTGGAAAATCCAATAAGGCATCCCCAAAGCACAGACAGAAATATTGAATCATACAGTTTAAATTCTCATATGAAGTTTAACATACTCCTCTTTGATTACCACTTGATCTGATGTAGGAACATATACTAGTACAGAAATTTCCTAGCAGGAAGACCATATTCCAAATATAATGGAATGTAGGACCATAAAAGTAATACAAGTACAGACCTGTTTCCGCAATTTAGAAGGCCCCTTGGTAATAAGTCAAAGACTTCACATTGGAAGAAATTTACAAATTCTTCATAAGGAAACAACATCTGAGACAAATGATAGAACATAGTTAGGGTTTTTCATTAACAATTCAAGAGCTCGATGAAACAATTTAACTCAAAAACAGAAGAGTAGAATAGATAAAAAAAAATCAGGGATAAATGTATAGGAACTTACCTGTATCTTCTTATGTCTATCACCATAGAGTGCAGGAAAATCCTGCCTGGCAAGCTTTGATGACTTCCGTAAGCCCATCATATCCATAGCTCCAATGCTAGCTGCTCCATTTCTTGCTGGTTCTGGTATGCTACCTGTCATTCCAGAAACTTCTGCATGAAAATTGTAGAAAAACAAGCGTGGCTAAAATATCACGAAAAAAGTACCAAAAACGTACTTAATTCATCAGGAATTTTTCCTTTTCTCTCCATTTCAGGGTAACATTGTTCCCCAGACACTTTCACTGTTGATTTAGGTGACTTGGAGAATTTGGGTCCTACAGACCACGATGAACTTCTACCTTTCGTGCATTCTTTTGCTGCCGCCATGCCGGAACAGTCTAATTCTACTGATTTACCACTGAAAGCATTTTCCCCATTGACTATATTCTCTGAACTCCAGACAAAGGCATTTTCGGCTTCATGTGCACTAGTCCCACCATTAACAGGATATTGCGGGCCAGAAATTTCACAGTTGCTTTTGGGTTCAGACATATTTCCACGTTGGCTTTGATGTTTATGACTCTCATGAATGGCAATACTTACATTTTGTCCATGAATATGCATGTTAGAGCCATTGGCATTTTTCTGCTTTAAGATTCCATCTTCGGATACAACAAAGCCACTCATTCTCGACTGCAGCAATAGTTTGAAGCAATTATCAGAAACAATGTCATCAAATAAAAGTTAACACATTCTACATAAAAATTCTTAAGATAAGAACCTTCTGCCTTCTATGAGCCTCTTTCGAAGAAATATTATTAGGTGTCGAACTAGTCGCTCTAATTCTCAAGGTCTCCTCACAAGAATCAAATACAGCTACATCCTCTCTTCTTAGCATTTCTCCATAGGATTTACGAGAAATTCTTTTGTTTGCACGTTCTGGTGCACAGACCTGAGAGGTATCGATAGTAGAGCAATCCCCATTATCAAATAATCCAGTGGTTATGGGACGATGATTTATATTAGGTGCATTTTCCTTGGCAGCTTGCTTATTAATGAACTCTAAGAACTGTGAATTCATGTTGTCACTGAGTAGCGCAGATTCTTCACATGAGGCAACACTAGGAAATGAGCTCGTGCTTGAGTTTTCACTCTCCAACTGCAGGCATTCTTCCTTATGAACTTGCCTCCAATGAATAATCTGGCACCTCCCAGAACTGCATAAACTCAACAGTTTTAAAGTAATAAATATATGAAGCTAGAATGAATGGGAGACCTGAAAAATAAAATAAAATTCAGGAAACTTTTCAACAACCAAAGACAATAATAAATATATCAGACCAAGGCTAGGGTCCACAAAAGCTTTCCCAAGAATGAATAGACTATGCTTCAGGATATAAATGAATCCAAAATTCATTTAAGAAAGGCAACCATAGAAGCTTATCTATGTTCGCAACTTCGCAAGGTGAAAATAAATAAGAAGAATGCTACTATCCAATGTTCGATTCCACAATTTTACTTTACTTCCCCAACCGAGTAAACCATTCAATGACAATGAAGTAGAGCAACAAAAGATGCATTGCAGCTGCTAAGGGATGGAATATACCAATATCTGACAGCCTTGCATCTCGAACAGCGAGTTGTTGCTGGAGCAAAACACCTAGCACACACATGCAATCCCTTCTTCGGAATAGGAACACCTGGAATAACAGTGGCAGAAGCCATTGATTCTGCTCGAAGAGCTTCTTCAGCAGCAAGATGAGCAAGCAGACTTATCTTTTCTCGTTTCTTTGAAACCTCACTCCATTTCCCAAGCAAGAAATAAGCAACCAGAGGAAGCACCACCAAGACCAGAAACAATGCGGGTATATCAGCTTCTCTTGGCTCAAGCATGTTCCAACAAGCATTCTCATGACCAATTTGAGCACCAATTTACCATCCAGAAGATATTCTTCAAAAGCTAAATAAGCCCATTGAAATCCACTTCCACCTCAATAACAAATGAATACTGAATATAATACTCTGACACTTAACCCTGTCGATAGTTCTTTCACACATAAGATTGATATATAAATGCTCTATCATGCATGGACACAAATATAAAGAGAACCGCTGAGCCTTCTACTTTGTATATTTGCATCAAAACCAAAAGTGGATTAATTGTTTCCCGACTTTCCATGTACGATACAAGAAATAGTGTAGCCAAACCTTCACAATGTATTTAAAATGGAGATGCTTCAATTCATATGAGTTGCATTGAAAAATTTAAATCAAGTCCATGCATAAACTTAGATATCATATAAGCAAAACAATCAAACCCAGCTATATTACGGGGAAAGAGGGGACTGGGGGAAGAGGTTTGATGTTAGAGGATGACTCAAGTTGGGGGGAAACTTCACTAAATTTATACCTATACCTTCCAAATCAAAGACAATAAAATTTAAAGTGTTCAATATATATATATATATATATATATATATGCAAACACGCACACAACAAAAATGGCAAAAAGAATGTGACAAAGATTTCTAGTTTTAGCCATCAACAAACATAAATATAAGTCTTGCTTCACTGGTTTGAGTCTACAACCATATGGAGATAAGTCATTCCCGTCACCCTTCTTTCTAATTTTATTTCTCTAATGATTTGTAAACTTATATATATGTTGTTTCGATTGTAAGGCAATTTGTTAATACACTGAAGCATCTAAACACATTAAATAAGGTTGAGTTCGGAAAACGCTCAATCGTATTAGATTTTTACGGAGGATTCACTGTGACAAGCAATTCTGTTAGACAAATGACATGAGCTGATCTCCACACTTTGCTTCCATAGAAAGCAACAAAATGGAAGGAAATGGAGCAATATAGAAGAAAGGGCAACCTTTCTACTAGCCTGTAAGAACTATGAATGGCATGTGAAACCATTTTCCACTCACAAAAACAGCTAAATAAATCATCCTACTTCGACAATGCACCGAATATTAGAACTATAGTTTCAGGCACAACAAGCCTAGTCATTGAAAAACAAAAATCAACTTGTTCTCCCCGCAAAGCACCAGTATTTTAGCTAGAGATACTTGAATCAAGCACACTAGATTAAATATTATTTAAAAGAACAAATCCAAGAGAATGTTACTCAAATCTTTCCCATTTGAAAAGAAATAGCATAACCAAAATTAATCAATTTCTAAGAACTGGCTCCATTTTCAGGTCTTTATCTACACTTATACCCAAAATGGCAAAAACAACACAAAGCAAATCCAGCATTTTCTAGGACAAAGTAGTAGAATAAGTACAGCTTAACACATCATTCTTCTGCCCAAATAAAACAACTTTATTTTCAAAACAGCAAATTGATTGAAACCCAGCATTTCAGCAATCTCAGATTCAAACCCCCAAAAAACTAAAACAAGCAGTAAAGCAAGTACAAGTTAAAGAAACCAAGAGCAAAGTTGGGTAAAGCTTGAATCTTTCTTACCTCTCATGCAAGTAGAAGAACAAATCTAAACCCAGAGCAATCAAACACCCAACAAACAGTTTTTTTCTTCTTCAAAACTTGGGTCTTTTGTTTTTCCTGTACCTGAAAAAAAAGATTCTTTGATTCCTCAGATGGTAAGTGTAGAGACAACAGTTTCTCTCTGTTACTTTCTTCTTTGCATTCACATTATTTTTTCATTTTTCCAGTTATTAAGATTTTGGCCAAAATTTTCTTTTGTCTGCACTATTCAGACCCAAAGCACTGTACTTTTAATCACTTTATACACGTGGCACGTGACAATTTGCTATCAACTGGACACAGGTAGGGTCCACTCCTTGTATTGTTTATGGGGAGTGGTGACGAAATTACTGTGATTTTTTTATCAACCGTTGGATTTGTGGAATTGGGTGTTTTGGACTGTACTTGTTTTGCTTTTTTTTTTCTTTCTAATTTATTCCATTTTTTCTAGCGAAATAATTTTAAATTAATTTATTAAAAATATTCTAAAATAATATTTAAATTGTACTCATATTGATTTGACATTTTAATAATTTTAAAATTAATAGTATTTATTAAAAGTAAATGGGACTATAAAACACAACATATTCTAAAACATGAATAATTATAATGTGTATTGATTTTTAAATAAAAAATATTTCCTAACAACGTATATAAAATAGTCGAATTATAAAAGGACAATATTAACTAATATCTAGTGACACTAATTAAGGGGTGTTTATCAAATTAACTATATACGAATATCAATATATATAAATCATACTTATACGAGATTAAATGTCTTAAAAAAATAGGTTATATCTTATTTTTTAAAATGTTAGTTATGGATTGGAGACTTCTTTCTTGCCGGCGTATAGTCCATAGCTACTAATTCATCAACATCGGGCGGTCCTCCGTTTTCGGTCCCCGTAACCACTTGACCATCGAGACCGTCGTCCGTTTCCCTAGCATCCGGCAAACTCCGAGCTGCACATACGGAAACAAAAGTTAACCGTAAATGATATAATCTTTTATATTGAAAATAGTTTAACTAGGATTAAGGGTTTAAGGTTTTAATTTACCTATTGGAGTGATAGAAATGAAGCAAAGGAATATGCAAAGCTTTCGCCTTTCAGTGGTTGCTGTCTATATTCGTAGGCAAGTGGTGCAATCGACAATGACATCAAGTTTTTGTGGTGATTTATACGTGAGTCATGTTGTCTATATAGAGTCAACATCAGTGTCTCATACTGTCTGTCCATGATAATGCCAGCATAGGGGCTCAAAATTACTAGCTATCCAACTGACAGTTGTTTCAATAGGATTACGCTCGATGATTAAATAAGTGTTTAAATTATATTTTCTAATTAGATACTTAAAATATATTTTAATTTAAATAAATATTTAATATTTTACTATGTTATTTAAATAAATTTTTCAGTGAATGACCATTAAAAATTTACTTCATGCAGTCAGAATATAACATGTGATATGTTTTTTAATTTATAAATTTTGTTAAAAATTTAAATTTTTTATTTATTCTGATCAAATCTTCAAATCGCATCTTCATCAATGTTTAACGTTCTTATATGTTAATGGTTCATTATTCACCGCTCAAGCGTCATATACCTCAGCGTTCAAGATCTTTTCTCTCTATTCATCAGTCAGAACTCAATCAATCTTTTTTTTATTATTGAATTTTCTTGATGATAAATTAATCTATTTTGACAATGGGATGATAAGGTTTTAAGTCAAGAGGTATGATGAAGGCAAAGGTAGTTAGTGATGGTTAAATTGATTGTCAAAAAGGAAAATTTTACGAATTTAGATATTTAAGGTTAAAGTTTAAATTATTTTAAGAAATTAAAGAATTTTAGGTTTATAAATTAAAAATTTTTAGATTAAAAAGAAAAAGAAAACGATATAAACAGGACACATGGAGAATTGTCATAAATATTGAAGAAAAAATATTTATTTCTAAAAATATTGAACCCTCAAAAATATTTCTCAAAGTATTGATGTTTCTATAATAAAATAAAAGTTGGATTCAAAAAATCTGACTATGCACAGTAAAATAATAAAATAACAATGAACAGTGCAATGAACAGTGCAGTGAACAGTACAGAAGACAGTGAACAGTGCAGTGCAGTGAAGAGTTATTGTGCAGAGTCAGATTCTAAAAAATCCTTCTTTATTTATTTTATTATTTTTCTTAAATTCACTGTTCATAGTCAGATTCTTTTGAATCCGACTTTCATTTCACTGTAAAAACATCAATACTTTAGAAAATATTTTTAAAGGTTCAACATTTTTAGAAATAAACATTTTTTCTTCGATATTTGTGAGAATTCACCCGGGGCACATACCATGTTTTCATTGGATCATAAAAATTCTTTAACGGTTAAGACAATTTTTTTTAATAACAAAATAAAACGTTAGATATTTATTTAGACCAAAAAATAATTTAAATATCTAATTAAAAAAATATAGTCTAAACACTTATTTAACTGATAATTCGTATGATTAATACGATACGTTAAATATATGTATCATATTCATATTTGTATTCAATAATTATATTCGACATGTGTTTGGTGTATAATCCTTGCTTGCGTATATGAAAGTTTTAAGTATAATTAATTATAATATATCTATATATGCATTTAACCCCCACTATTAATTCGTATGTCATTGTAAAGAATCAATGCCTTCTTCTCAGTGTTTTATAGCTTATTCCCTTGATTAGATTGTGATTTTCTCTAATTTAATTTAATCATGGAAAATATAAGCATATGAAGGGAGGAAATTGGACAGTGGTAGGGCGACAAACATTTTCAGATAAGATAATCCCACGAAAAATCACGTGGAGGGCTCTAAAATTTCTCAATTTTTTTTTCTATATAATGGGTCTTCTAATAATCAACACACACTAAACATGATTTATACCGTTAATTAAGGCTTTAAAACAAAAGCATCTTAACTAAAATTTGAAATGTTTTAAATTTCGAACATAACAGATGTTATCTCAATAATTACGATGAATATTGACCCAAGGTGCAGCCACCAACCAGGAGAACCAAAATCTCTGCAACATCTTTTTTCCATAGAACAACTCTGCATTTTACTCAGAACTTGAGGGGCCTTCTATTGTTGCAGGAGACATACCAGTTTAAAATTTCAAAACCAACCAACAAGATAGACCTAACATCCGATTTTTTCTTTTCTTTCGTGAAGTATCCGTATTTGATAAATTCTGAACTATGTATCATAAAATTAAATACATCTATGTGGGCGCTTGGTAAACACACAACTAGCATACAGCCTCGCTCTGATACCATTTGTCGCGGGGTTAGAGTTTTGGCGCAAGGACTTCTACCCGTACGGCACCTCAGGTCTCCCACATACACGAGGTTCAGCCTTTACGATCTCCGATGTTCATTGGTTTCGCCCTCTCATGGGCTCATCAGGAAAATGGAAACAACTCCCAATCAGTGTGGTGCACGATCAGCGCATCCATCCGACACGTACTGTGCTCTGAATTTAGATAACATAGAAACTTAAACAAATAATTATAGTGTAAATCAATATAGTGAGAAGATAAGTTGCTATGCATTAATAAACTGTCAATGAGCCAATGCTTCAAATTCTAAAGTTTGGTACTTCAAAGTAGGGGTGTAAACGAGCCAAGTCGAGTTCGAGTAGTGTTAAGCTCAGTTTGTTAAGATTTTGAGTCGAGTTCGAGCTTGGATAATTTTAAACGAGCCTGAAATATCTAAGCTCGGCTCGACTCGCTAAGAACTTGAGTCGAGTTTGAGATTTTTTCGACCCTAATCGAGCCAAGTATTGATCGATCTTTGACAATGTTAGACTCGAATAACTCTTATCTCTCACGTCTCATTTAAAGTCTAATAAAGAAAAAACTTTGATACAAAAGATGTATAAACTCAAATTAGTTAATTTTAGGTTTCAATATCTTAATTTAGGGTTTAACACTTATGTTTAAGGTTTAAATTTTAGGGTTTTAAGTTTAGAAATTTAGATTTTAAATTATAAAAAAATAAAAAATAGTATATTTATGTTTTCGAGTAGCTCGTGAGCTTTTCGAGTCAAGTATCATGTAGCTCGGCTCGTTAAAAACTCGAGCCGAGTTTGAGCTCGAATCGAGTTTTGACTGAGCTTTGACCGAGTCGAACTCGAGTAGCTCACGATCAGTCTCGTCTCATTTACAACCCTACTTCAAAGGGGACCAAATAAATGTCATTTTGGGCCTTCTTTGTTCTCAAAATTAACACAATGTCAAAATATAAACTAGATAAAGGGATTGTGACATTGTCCCAAAACCAAACTCCCTTCACCTTGACAGGGCAAAATGTTCTGCATTCACCACATGTCCGTTCACCACATAATCCGACCGTCGAGCTTGAAATCCGGCCAACATGAACTAGACACAAGAAACAAATGAGTTGAAAGGATCCTTTACGAACAGATGATTGTTATACTGTATGTTTGTGTTGTGGCCAGTGAGGAGTTCGGATTCTTCAAGGTGATCAACCATGGGGTTCCAATGGAATTCATTTCCCTGCTGGAATCTGAACCCACCAAGTTCTTTGGTTTATCACTTTGTGAGAAAAAAAAAAAAACATGACAAACCAAGACTTATGGTTGTGGTAATAAAAGGATTGGCATTCATGGTGATGTTGGTTGGGTTGAATTTCTTCTCTTGACAACAAATCAAGACCCCAAGTTTGTCACTTTTTCAGACACTCCAGGAAAAATGGGATTTATTTCTTTTCATTTTACATCAATGTTGGTGACTCCTTACAGGTAAAAACAAACATTAAAAAAAAACTATGTTTAAACTGAAAATAAACAGTCTAATCGATTCCATGTTCAAACTTGAAGAAACCCAGATCCCACGTGATGCCAAATCACTCATCCCACATCACACACCTTACATACATATATATATATTGAGATTGCAATTTTTTATAATTTTTCAAAATAAAATACAAAAATCTTAAAATTGATGATTAATCTAAAAAGATGGGTTATTATGTTTTTACCAAACCATATTCACCCTAGTTTCATGTAAATTTGAAATTCAAATTTTAACCCTGATCGCTAAATTTACCATCCCATCAACTAATGCCTGCGCCAATAGCTAAGAATCCGAAGCACAGTTGGGTCTTCGCCAATGGGCTAAAGACTTGGTTTTTGTTCTTAAAGTCTTCACTTTTAGCTCTAAAACCACTTTCTTGTTCGACAAAAATTACCCGGTTTTCTTTCCAATTCCATGGCTAAAAAAAGCTCCAAGAATCCCATTGACCACCCTCCCACTGCTTCATCTTCTTCCTCTGACTCCTCTTCAGAGGAGACTTCAACCCAAACCCCACAAACCCAGAAAAATTCTGCTCTCAATGTCAAGCCAATTGCCACGAAAACCATGGAGGGGACTTCAAAGGCCAAAAAACCCAGATCCAAGCCCTCTGCTTCTCCCGTCAAGGCTGCTTCTTCAATGAAACGTCCCGGCGTGTCCGAGCAAGAACAACCCAAGGAATCGAAACGTTCCAAGAAGAAAGCCGGCGAGGAAGGGTCCGATTCCGCAGATGTTGTCGAGGAAGAGGTGAAGAAAGCCGGGGAAGACGAAAAGAAGCAGCTTTTCCAGAGGTTGTTTAGTGACGACGATGAAATTGCTGTTTTGAAAGGTTTGTTGGATTTCTTGGCCGAAAAGGGGGTTGATCCATTTGCTGATACGCATGCTTTTCACGATTTTGTTAAGGATTCGATTCACGCCGATGTTTCGAAAGCTCAGTTGATGTACAAGGTTAGAAGGTTGAGGAAAAAGTTTGAGAACAATGCTAGGAGGAGTAAAGACGGCGAGGATCGGACGTTTTCTAAGCCCCATGAACAACAAGTATTTGAATTGTCCAAAAAGATTTGGGGTAAAGAAGGAATCATCAAAAAAATCGATTCTTCTGCTGCCAAATCAAAGGGAAATGGCAAGGCGTTGGATACATTGAAAGCAGAGCCGGTTGCTTCAGCTGATGAGAAAGTGGATAATGGGGAGCCAATCGAGGTTGATGTCAAGTCGTCCAACAGTTCAGCTAGCTTGTTCGATAAGAAAGCCGGTGTTAGTAGCTTGGAAGATGAAGTTTTGAGGCTTGGATTGCTTAAGGCTGATGAAGAAAAGAGAGCTGCTTTGGAGGAGAAATGGAGGAAATTGCAGGTTGCTGAATTGGAGCTGTTTTTGGAGAGAAAAGAGTTGGTAATGGAACAGGCCAAAATGATGTTGGAATTTTACAAGTCTCAAGATGCATAGGTTGTGATCATTGCTGGACAAGTTTCTAGGCACATTTTGTCTTTAGGTTTGCTATAGCATTGCAGTAATCTGTATTTTGCCTGTTGCTTCTGCCTGAGCAGCATATTGTCAAATGTTATCCTTAGTTTTATATCTAATGCTTGGATTTGCTTTATCTGAATCTTTAGTTTCAATTTCCCATTATATACTTGTGTCTAGACACATATTCGGATATATTGTAGATTCGTTTGAATGTATGAATAATAAATATGCAACATAAATGAACCATAGCCAAATTTAAAAGGAAAGAAGCATGTCTCCATACCTAATTCATTAATAACACTACAACATATTAAAGATCATCATCCTTGGTGGTTATACATAACTTTGCAGGAGCAAATACTACCTACTGAGCATGAGATATGGCAGCCAGACCTGCTGCAACAATCCAAAACGGTGAGCAACCATTTCACAACAATTATATGAACTACCGTTAAAAATACCATCTTCGGATGTACTTTGGAGGTTCCAGGTTTTATCTCTGGCTCTTCTTTTTCCACAAGTCTCCAAACATTTTAATCCCGGAGCCTTTGCGCTTTCCACTTCTGAAACCATCATCCATATTGTCACCTAAGCCCGGTGATCCAACATAACATGCAAAACCACCAGCAGCTGGAGTCTCGAACACACCAGCAAAATGCTTATCCATTTAGCTACTTCGGTTTGAAATCCTCCCATTCATTTCCATACCCCCGGAAAGAATAGCTGCTGCAGCATCCGCTGCTTTTCTCCATTGATCTGTCTGTACCCTTAGCTTCTTCATCTCTGCTTCCAATGCTTTCTTTTGCTCCTCCACTGTTTGGAGCTTTTCCTTCAATTGAGCTGCGTTTGTGTCGCTTGCTTCCAGCTCCTCCCCTACTTGGCCCAACTTCAAAGTCATTTCTTCTTCCATGGCTTTAGCACTCAAAATGTTCGAGGTTGCTTCATTGAGCTGTTCTTTCAGGTTCTCGTTTTCTTCAGCAAACAGACTAACTTCCTTTTCTCTCTCTTCTAGCTTGGACTTTAGCATATTTATCTCATCATTTTTCAAAAGCAAGTCCAGCAAAGATGGTTTCTCCGGCTCAGATTCTGCCGGTGGTGCGGTTGATATCTCTATTGCTTTGGTTATTTCTTCTGCTTGTTCGACTTCTTCAACTTCCACTTTGGGCTCAATTGTTGCTTTTTTCACTTGGACTTCAAAAACATCAGTTTCTTGCTGATTAACCTCAGGAACTTCATCTCTGATGTTGCAGTCTGATTTCCTAGAATCTTGAGTTCGTTTTGGAGAAATCTTTTCATTCTGTTCAATAGATTCCGGAGGTTTCGGCTTCTTGGACTTATATTCCAGCTCTTGTTGCGCTTCTTTCTTTGCAGATTCAGCTGAAGCCAACTGGTTTTTCAGAATCTTCAACTCTTCTTGTGCTTGCCCGAGTTGAGATTCTAAATCCGCAATGCGAGTGCCGACCTTCTTCTGGTGAAGTAGATCTGACTGCGGAGCACCTCTTGGGGAACGGCGATCTCCAACCTTGGGACTACTCCGATCAGTAATTGGTCGATGGTGAGAAGGGTCTGAATCAGAACTTGATGTCCTAACCTGATGAGTTCCTCGAGGTGATTGCCTTTGTGGAATTTCCGAGCCCCAGGACCTCATAAAAAGAAAAACACAAATTACATGCAAAAACAGCAACAACAACTCAAGAAAACAGAAATATGTTAACACAAGCGGATCATGTCTTTTAGCTTGAATGCAAAACACTATCTAGAAATGCATGAATGTCAAGATTCTTCTTCTTATGAGTTACGGGCGTCTTTATAGTAATAAATATTAGAAACCGAAAACATGCCGAATTTAACCGTCAGGAAGTTACAGAATCTTAAAACGACAAAAGCCTTAATTAAAAGTACTATAACAGGAACAACTACATTCATTACTTCATGGCAGATTAGATTCTTACCTTGACCTTGGCATTTTGGCACTAGAGTATTGGTTTGTGATCGGAATTCGAAATGAAACTAGTTACTTGAGCTTGAGACCTGCAGAACTTAAAATGCACCAATGGAAAAAGTGAGAGTGGCAGATGTAAGTAAATAGACAGCAGTCGTGACACACGTATAACAAGATTTCCGACCCTAGATTGTAGCATCTTGCATGCTTTCAGAAATGCAACATATAGTTGTGTTGACATAAGCTCAAAACCCGAACTCAAACAAGAACTTACATTCAATGCGACAACAGAATGCAGAACATACATATTCAGAAATCACATTACCCTGATTAATACAGACCAATTCCAACTTCAATCCAAGCAACTAAAGACTCGGATGTATTCTTGAGACATCTTCTAAGTACATTAGAAGCAAATTATTAAGGCCTATGTTATTCGGATTTAAGTTTTTAGTACGAATATATGTTAAACACGGATATTTCTAAAAATTATTAGAAGCAAGAGAGTTACCAAAATAGTTTTTTTCACTTTCCCAGTAATGTGTCTTTGATTCCTTGTATGTTTCTTTGCTACATTCCCTGCCATTTCCGGGGCGGTGCTGAAGCATCAATATATGGACAATTTAACCATGACTAAAATGAAAATATATCAAGATTTCGGGGACATTTTTGTAATTTGAGGAATCAACTGTATGATAAAAGGGAAGCCAAGCATGCGTTTGCCTTTTCCCTTTGCCTCCTGTCAGGATTCCTGAGTCAAAAAACCAATGACACGCGCCACCGTGAGTGTGGTGGTGAGGTGAGGCAAATGCAAATAAAATATTCCATTAATTAGGTTTGAAAATACTTGGCTTATGATGCAGACAATCAATCAGGCATGTTGTTTACTGCTTTAATGTCTTTGAAAACAGTTTGAAAAACTGCATTTCTAAATAAAAACAATCATAAAAAAAGAATAAACTTCAAAGCATTTTTACAGCAGAAGCCAGATCTTTAAATATATATACACATAAACACATTAAAGCAGTTTCAAGTTGAAGTTCAACCCAGTTTTCACAAGCCATTTTCATGTACCCATGGCAAATAACCCAATCAAAAGATCAAAACTTTATTGTTTTTAGAAGGAAATTTGAGAAAAAGAGAGAGTGAAGAAGAAAGGGTATCTTACCTTGTAAAAGAAAAGATGGACGCTTAAGCCATTAGAGACCAAAGATAGCTTTTAGTACAGAAACTGAATGCAAAGCTTTGTTTAAAGCAATGGAGCAGCAAAGAGAAAAAGAGCATGGAGAGAAAGAACGGTTCAATAGTTTGAAGAAAAGCTGCAAATGAAAAAGTGGCAGAATTTATTTATTTATTTATATAGTTACTTATTTTTAAAAAATACTATGGGTTTGAAATTGAATGCCAATTACTAAATCTATGTAATTTCTTGTTTTGACATAATTTTGAGGGAAAATTGAGTAGTAGAATCTTGGAAATCCCAACCTGTATCTTCAACTCTTGTCTTTTTGTCTGGTTTCAAATCTTCAAACCTTTGGTTATGTTTTATTTTCCCTACTTTCTCTTATCACTGTGCATGCAACATGCACATGCACTTCTATTTTTTTGTATAACTATTTTTCTTCAAATTTTATTAATTCAATTCCAATATTAAATCGTAACTATAAATTTTATTATGTGTATTTAAAGGAATTAGAGAATATTATCATGTAAAATTCTGGGTTTAAATTCTTTTTACTAAATTATTGTTACACACTTGCATATTATAAACAAACATTTTTTACGATCCGAATTCATCACATGAATTAAAAGGCAAAATAAACCAATCATTTGAAATTCGAATTTAATTATTCTTATTTGCTAGATACTATATGACATTATATTTTTATGAAACAGGAGGAGGTGAAGTTATTAATAATAACAAACCCAAGACCATGACAAGGCATGCGAAATCCAATGCAAGTTGATGAGCTTTCCTTGTATTATGGTAAGACACTGCATGTGAAATTTATTTGTTATATCATAGTTTTTCAACTACTCTTTGTGGCTGAGGACCCCACATTAAAATCTCAATGTTGAATCAACGAAATCGGTCAAAATGATAAACAACTTGATATTACTTGAGTAAGTCTCGAGTTCGAGGCGTTGGTATTGCCAGGTTCATAATATAGTTTTGATTCAGGGATATGAAGTATGAACATGTTAAAGTATAGAAATCCAAAACATTATGAATTGAATAATCAACTTTCATCTGCTACAATGACCTGTTTACTCTTTCTGGCATCTGTATGTATGGAGTGAATTGTGTGAAGGGAAAGGATCTTCAATACAATATCTACTTGTGCACTTCATCCCAGCTCGAGACGCAGTTAGCTAAAGACGATCACTGGTAGCTTGACCATGGAACTAATGCCATGAAAATTCAATGCCTCTTGTCATGGCTCTACCTTCAGCCATTGATATATTCATAGCCAGCATCATCTGCTCCTCGTAACTTTCGGGGACATTACAAAAACCACCCCTTGTTTCAGCTTGTTGTGGTATCGTAGAGATTGCACCGGCATACTCTGTCACATCAGAGCTTAAATAGCTAATCCCTGCACCAGCAACTTCTGATTCATGATATATGCCCCATTCCCCTTCATCTCTTCTTGCTGGTGCCATCCCATCATTGGCTGACATGTCAACCGGACTTCGTGCAGGAAGATAGTATTCAGCAACCCGGTCCAAATTACAACTGCTGCTGTTGCTGGGAAGCATATCAAATGCTGGCACATTTACATTATAAACAAGAGAAGATTCTCCAGTCATCTGCTGACCCTCAGCAAAGGCATCTACAGCGCAAACAAGACCACCAGAAGCAGATGATGATGAACCTGCCACTGTGGTTGTGGCAGGAGAGATATAGCAATCGCTTGAAACATATTGTACCGAAGAAGCAGCTTCTCTACGGTTAGAATTTCTCAGCCTGCTATCATCCTATATCATCAGTTCAAATAATCAAGTCAAATGTGATCAAATTTATGAAAATGAAATCAATTAAAGTAGGCAATATATAAAAGCAAACTTTCGACATCTACATTATAAACTAAAACAAATTTTCAATGAAAGTATACCCATATATAAAAACACACCTTGTTTGAACTAACGAGTGTGGGTTTTCTTGCAGCAGCTAAATGCTTAAATTCAGCAGTTGGTTTCATAAATATATTTCGTTAAATTTAAAACGTATACCTGAATTGACTGCCAAATTGCTTCTGTGACCATTATGTCCTCAAGATCAAAGTCACAATCATCCCTGAAATTTTAGGATTTGATACAAGATAGTTATAGAAGATTCAAATTAGATCCTTCCTGGAACAAAAATTCAACAATGAATACTTTATCTATGCCTGAAAGATCGGTACTTGTGCAATGTTAAACAATTACATAATGTCTATGCACAGTTTTTTCCTCTTAAACATGAATTGTGAATTCTATAATGAGGAAGGAAAGATATGTATAACTCTACCTACCTGTTTGCCTTCCTATTTGCGGGTTGTTTCATCATCAAGGCAGCTTGGGAGTCTTGAGAATAATCTACTTCCTCCACACCCGAGGAAGGAGCTTCAAATAAGAAGAAAATGTGAGGCGGTAAATCCAAGTTAGAAGAATGTCAGACGGAAAATATAAGTGAAAAACAGAATCACCATTTAAGTGAAGAAAATACCTGCAACCGAACTATCTTGAACTTCTTCTGGTGCAACACCATTTGATGATCTCAATGCTTTCTGCATCCTCTCTTCTTCATCCTGAAGTTCTCGTTGCCTCATTCTAAGTTGTGCTTCTATGACACGTTGTTCTTCCTGCCAAATTTGAATAAAAAATTAAATTCATTTTCTATCTTATGAAAATCCGTAGGATTTACACCTTTCCTTGTTTGTTTGTGAGAGAGCAGGTGGACTTACGATTCGCTCAATCCCTTTTTCTTCCTTTGTTTTTGCACCCCGATACTCCACAGCATATTTTGGGGTTTTGCAGAAAGGACACCTCAAATGTCAAAGAATGCAAAGCATTGGAATGCAAGTACATGGACAACTAATTAAATTGAAATGTTTTCAGGTAGATTTCATTAACGTGAAGGATACTGGGAAGGACGGGCCGAATTAGGATTCTTCATCTGCAGAAAACATTCTGGTTCAAATAAAATGTGTCATAATTCCAACCAGCAGTATAACTATCAGACAGAAACATCACTAATGGTTTAACTGTACAAATACTTTTCATGCAACATCTTGATCTGTTGAGACTTGGATAATACTAAAATCAAATGGGGGGAAAAACATATTGAAGCAGTCAGAAAGTATTACATTCAAAAACTAAAATTCAATAAAGAGCCAAAAAAATACATACCAAAAAGCAAATTGGGCATTCTTCAAGATCAGAACAGCACTCTTCATCCCCGGGATAACATGGAGCGAGCTTCGACTCAAGTATCAGCTTTCTCAACTTCTTAATATCCACATCTATATCTAAATCCAACCCTTGGGGACGTGTATACCTCTCGTCCACCACTTGCCTCTTCCTTCCCAACTTATTTCCCATCGGTGATATATCAAATTTGTGTTCCGGAAATCGTTCTATTCTTCTTCTCCTTCTCCTTACTAGGTTATTCTTCAAATTCACCAGAACCAGAACCTAACCAAACAACTACACTTTGCTTTTGATTATTTCTTTCACTCAAAATATCACACATTATGAGCAAACAATCAAAAAGCACCTAAACCTTCAACATGATGGAACTCAACCAAAAAAATTCAAATTTTTAATCAACTTTGACAACAGTTCACTATTTTGAATTATGCACTCCTGCAAATTCAGCAAAATAATGCTAAAAATCAAACATATAACCGAATTACTAATAATTTCTAAAATGCTTCCAATAAGTGAATTCACTAATAAAAACTCAGTAAAAAAACCCTAATCATTGGATAACTAAAAGACATGAACTTACCAAGCCTAGTTCTCACAACTGAAACAGCCAAATCGTATTCCTTTCAGAAACATTAGCATTCCTATTACAAAACCCTGAAAATAAAACATAAAGATTAAAACTTCAAAGTAAACCCATTTCGAGAAACAGATAATTTCTATAAGAACCAGAAAAAAGGTAGAAACTTTACTAAATCAACTGTAAATGGAGACATGAAAGAAACTGACCTTCAAATCCTGTCAATGGAGTCTGAGGAATTGGAATTAGAGACTTTAACAGAAAAGCAGAGATTTTTGCAATACTAATGAAAACATAAATCACAACTTTTTCTTAGAAAATGATAGATATTTCATTCTCTCTCTATATTATTGGTAGTGACATTTTTTATAACTCCTTTTTTTTTCAAAACTAATGAACTGCAAAAGACAAAATTTTTATAAAATAATTAGATTCTTTTTTTGACATAAAAATTAATTAGATTAATGCTATAGAAAGTATATGCAAACTAATAATCAATGTGAAATATTAGGCAAAATATATTAATTTTGAGAAAGTAATGGAATTCAATTTAATTCTTTAATAAAAACTAGAAAGAAGAATATTATGGAAGAAAAGGATTATTAGGAGAGGCGTGGAGTAGTAAAGGAGGAAAAGAATCAATCTTCCTTGTACTTACCTTTGAAAGAAAAAAATATCTTCTAAATGTTTCACCAAGTATTCTTTTCTTGTGGGTTTATCTATTCGATACGATCATATATTTAATATTTTATATAGAGATAATAATTGAGTTGTTCGATACAAATTATTTAAAATTTTAATTATTTTTTTAACTTTTACAAAGTACGTATTAAACATTCTTGAAATTAATATTAAAATAAGTATTCACGTTATATTTAGATAGTATTTAAATATTTTATTAAAATAAATGTTTAATATTATATTTTTAATTTATTTTAAAATTTTAAATACTTACTTTAAATATAAAAAAAAATTAAAATATCTATTTCAAGTACAATATCTTTAAAACATTTATTTTAGTATCAAGCTTTAAGATTGTTTTAATTTGACTGTCAATCATAAACATTTCTTTGCATATCAATAAGAAAGTCAACATGCCTATATAAAATGAAAAATGTCATTTATAGGTTTTCAATTTCAATGCATATTCTTATTTTTATTTACCTACCACCATTTATGATGATCTCTAAGGTTGAATTTAAATAAAAAATGTTTATATAAATATTAAAATTTAAAATTATATAAAATAAAATAATATAAATATATTTAATCATTTAATCAACGATTATCGATATTAAGAGTTTAATTTTACAGGATTGGTTGTAGCTGTTAAGCTCTGATTATCTACCAAACCATATAAATCATAAATAATATATCATAGTTTGGTTTGATATATTATCTACGATTTTAACTAATAAAAATTATTTATTTTAATAATTTTTATATAACATTTTTATTAAAGAAATCTTTATCTTGGTAAAAATTATTTTTAATTTAATGTACAATAAACATGATTAAAGGTTTACTTGATAAAAATATTATATACAAAAATCAATAAAATAAATATTTTCTTATTAATTGTAACCCTAAATGATATGATGAGGATCTATATTTTTTATAAATCAGCCTTGATTCAATGTTTTAATTTCAGAAAATCAAAGGGAATCAAGTAGTTTCCTTGAATGAGCTTTTCAGCATGGTAACCTACGCAAAAAAAATTAGAAAGAAATCAGCAAATTTGTAAAAATATTAAAACCAATAAAAAACAAACCATATATATAAATAATTCAGTATAAACCAGAACAGAACACAGTAACAACTTCACTAGCACAATGGTTCTCCAGACAAGTTTTGCTGTACTTTTCTTCTTCTTCTTCTTTCATCTATCCGTAGCTACAAGAATAAGAACATTCAACGTTAGAAAATACGGTGCCGTGTCCGATGGTCGAACAGACAATCAAAAGGTATTTACTACAAAAACTTGGTTGTTGTTTCAGTTGATTTATAACTAATGTTTACATGCGTGAATGTTGGTGATTAGGCTTTTCTTGAAGCATGGACCGACGCCTGCAATTATGATAGAATTTCGATCTTGTATGTACCCAAAGGAGTTTTCTTGGTGGGAGCAGTTGAATTTTCAGGTCCATGCAAAAGTCCTATAGTATTTTGGCTGAGGGGAAATTTAAGGGCTCCAATGGGACCTTCATCGACTGAGAATTGGATAGGGTTTCAGTACGTTGATAAAATGTTGATCAAAGGTGGTGGAACATTTGATGGTCAAGGACCGTCTGCTTGGTCCTCGAATGACTGCCAAACAAACACTAATTGCAGGCAGCTGCCAACTGTGAGTAGATTCTTTAGAAAATACCTTTCGATGGTGTTTTATTTCGTGACACATCTAATTTTTTCGTGTTGTTTAAATTTAGTCTCTCAAATTTGATTTTGTGACGAATTCGAGGATCGAACACATAAGATCACTCAACAGCAAGAACACTCATATCTCGTTATTCGGATGCAAGAATGTGAATCTGTCAAACGTTGAAATCATAGCTCCGGCTGAAAGTCCTAACACCGATGGTATTAAGATAGGTGGCTCGACCTACATCGGGATTTCAAGGTCTCAAATAAGAACCGGCGATGACTGTGTTGCCATCCTTTCAGGGAGCTCAAACATAGACGTCTCTTATGTTTATTGTGGTCCTGGACATGGTATAAGCATCGGAAGCCTCGGCAAGTACGAAGGTGAAAAGAACGTGAATGGTGTGTCCGTGAGAAAGTGTATTTTCCGTAAAACAGACAACGGTGTTAGAATCAAAACCTGGGAATCTTCGATTCCGGTCGTTGCTTCGAATTTCTTGTTCCAAGATATCTTCATGGATAGAGTTCGAAATCCAGTCATAATTGACCAGACATATTGCCCTCATGCTTCATGCAGTCAACAGGTAATTGTAATGATTATTACAGTTAATGATTGCGACTCTTTGTCTAAATTAAAATGGTTAAACTATCGAAAACCACTACCATCTCACTAACAACATTGCCTATTCTGAATCTAAGATATATGCTATTTTCATCAACATTGTTTTTTTTCTTTTGCAGACAGCTTCTCATGTTCAAATTAAAGATGTTACCTATAGGAACATATGGGGAATTTCAAGCTCTCCACTTGCTGTTTCCATGGAGTGCAGCAGAAACTTCCCATGCCAAAACATTGTGATGACTGACGTTATTTTGGCTCATTTCGGAACAGACGGACCTTCCAAGTCTGAGTGTTCATATGTCAATGGCCGTCACTTTGGAAAACATCATCCTGCCCCATGCTTTTAGTTTGATTTTCAACAACTACATGTATTTTTTCAAGTGCCAAATTCTAGTTGTGTCGGTTAGAAAGTTATCAAATTATTCTAATCTCTTTTCTCGAGAATTATAAAATTCAGAAGAAAGTTGGAGTTGAGAGTTTAAATTGAATGTTTCTCTTGAAGTGTCGTGTGTTAGTAATCCATCAAAACGATTTCTTTGAAAATAAAATATCAGTAAGAAATTCGAAATATCTATTTAATCTATTGTAGCTGCATTGATAATAATAGAAATACCAAAAATAATAATTGTAAGAATATTATAAAACAATAATGCTTAAAAACTTGTATTTATAAGTGTGATTGTAATTTTTTCTAAAAAAAATTTACCACACAACCTTGCTCTAAACTAAGCATAAATGTAAGAATATTATAAAATTAGAATATTATTTAAGTCATTAATTTTTATTTTTTAATTTCTAAAATGGGAAAGAAACAGGTAGAAATGCAAAAATTTACGGGAAACACCGCATGGATAATTAAGTGATTATATAAGTAATTTATTCAAAATCATAAGATAATAAAACTTAACAAGTGCTTCAGTGAAAAAGCGAATGTTCATTTTAAAAAATACAAATTTAAATCGTTTTGTTTGTAAAATACATATGCTCATTGTTGAATAATAAAAAAAATATGTTGAACGAATATTATCGTAATATGCCATAGAAAATAGGGGTAATAAATTAAATATCTTCATGCGTTCAAAATTAACTTCTTTCCAAAATATTATTTACTTAAACAAAACCCTAATTCTCCTTCAAAATGAATTACAGTCTCCTCTGAAATCTATTTCTTTTGATATAAAAGAGACATAAATTATGGAGTTATGAGGGCAACACTAAGGAAATCATAAATAAATGTTATTATAGGAAATTAACTGAAAATACAATTAAATCATAAATAAATGTTATTGTAGGAAAATAACTGCAAATACGACTAAATCATAAATATTTTTCTTTTTTGCGAATTGAAGTAGAGCTCATAAATTTTAGTTTATACGAACATAAAAAATGTTTAAGGTAATATATTTGTAATAATCGAAAAAAAATCCAGTTCTGGAAAAAAAAACAGTAAGAAATCATACAGAAATGTTTTGAAATCAAAGTTACCTTATAAACCATTGTTATGCTTTTGATTTCAATCACGTTAATTAAGATTAAAAAATAATTTCTCATGTTAAAATTGGAAATAAATCACTGAAATTCATTCGGAAGCAAAATCTATTCAGAAAAATACCTTATAAATAAGACATTCAAATTGAATCAATTCATTGTCAGAACACCAGAATTCAACAAAAGCTAGGCAACAATGGATATTCGGATTATGTTTGGTTTCCTGTTCTTCTCATTGGCAGTCGTTCAGAGTGCAACAACTTTCAACGTTCTAAGTTACGGTGCCGTTGCCGATGATCGAACCGATAATGGAAAGGTATTACTCCTACATTACCAGTGGTAGATTATATTTTTTTTGCAATGTACTTGTTCACTGATTCTTTTGTTATTTCTGTTGATCAATTTGTGAATATTTAGGCTTTTGTTCGAGCATGGACCGAAGCCTGCAGACAAAATGGAGCTGCCGTAGTTTATGTACCTAGCGGAGTTTACAAGTTGGGACCGGTTGTGTTTACAGGTCCATGCAAAGGTCCCATAATGTTCCTGATGAGTGGAGTTCTGAAGGCTCCATCTGGACCTACGGATTCTACAGTCTGGATAAATTTTCGATACGTAAATAATCTGTTAATGAAAGGTGGTGGAACATTAGATGGTCAAGGATCTTCTGCTTGGCCTTACAATAATTGTGACAAGGCATCCACCTGCAAGCAGCTTCCAATTGTGAGTTTGTGTATATGTATTTGTTGACGAGAGAATTTGTTTATCTAATCTTGGTGTGTTCTAAATGTCTAATTTCAGTCTCTCAAGCTCGACTCGGTTTCGGATTCGAGGTTTGAAAACTTTAAATCAGTCAATAGTAAACAAACTCATTTCTCCTTGTCCGGATGCGAGAATGTGAACATTACAGAGGTTGAGATATATGCCCCAGATGAAAGCCCCAACACCGATGGAATCAAGCTAGGGAGGTCGTCCGGCATTCGGATTACCAACTCTAAGATAAGCACCGGTGATGACTGTGTAGCCATACTTTCTGGAACCTCCGGTATCGAGGTTTCGAATGTTGTTTGCGGTCCTGGACACGGTATCAGCATCGGAAGCTTGGGCAAGTACACAGATGAAAAGAATGTTGATGGTGTGTCTGTGAAAAATTGTACCCTTCGTGGAACAGACAATGGTCTTAGAATCAAATCGTGGCAATCTACAAATGCAGCCATTGTTTCAAATGTCCTGTATCAAGATATTTTCATGGATAATGTTCGGAACCCAATCATTATTGACCAGACATATTGCCCTCATACTTCATGCAATGAAGAGGTAATTAATTATAATTAAAAAATGCTGATTCTAATTTATAATCTCATAAAAAATTTGAATGAACTAATTTTGTTTTTGTTTTTCAGGTGGCATCTCATATTCAGATAAAAGATGTTACATATAGGAACATAATGGGCAGTTCAAGTTCTGAAATTGCTGTTGATGTGGAATGCAGCAAGAAATTCCCATGCAAGAATTTAGTGATGACAGACATAAACATTGCTTCCCATAAACCTGGAGTATCTTTGAAATCTGTTTGTTCAAATGCGTTTGGTCGTGCCTTCGGACGTCAAACTCCCCACCCTTGCTTTTAGTTGGACATGCAGTTTGGTTCTTGCAGATTTTTCTGCAGTTTCTTGGTATAAATTGTGTCAAAACCACCTCTACTTTTGTAATAAAAAAGTTCATATATGACTTGTTTTAAATTTACTTTTATAAATACAATTATTTGGCACATTGGTGTTGGTACTATTAGAACAAATGTTTTTGTGATAAATTTAAAATTCATTAATTATTATTATGGATATGATAAGATTTTGAAAACTATATAATTAAATTATAAATCGAAAGTATTAATAGATAACAAGTAACGATATGAGCTAAACTAACGTAAAACTTTATGTATGTTAAAGAGACAAATTTATAAAATTTTAAAAGATAAAAATAGATTTTAATATAAATTTTTTTCAAACCATATATAAGAAACTCAAATTTTCAGTGAAACAACCACCACTCACCTAACCCCCTCAATCTATCCTTGGATAGGAAAAATTGTTATGAACCTGATTCATCAAGTCGTTTATTTTTAGTTTTGTAACCGGCAAGACCGTGCTTATTACACTCATAAACTGGCAGAAAAGAAACCCCGAGGCTGAGATTAACATTCTCTCAACAAAATGATGGAATGATATTAAGAAAAAAATTCTCAACTTGAAGCTGGCTGCAACCCAAAGCATAATCACAATATCTTCTGTCAAAATAGATAAAAACAATTGCGAAGAAGGAAAAAGATGGAAATGAAGAAACAAGGGGAGGTATTGGACCATCCCCTCAACGTTTCTTTTCATTGAGAAATCATCTTCCTCCATCCATGAATCTTAAAACACTTGGTTGTTCGGTTAAAGCGATGTTGGACGAGTAACTCGGGGCCTCACAGGTGTCTTTGAAGGACTTACCCTGAAACACGAGAGTATAAACATTACAGCATTAGCTTTAGATGACAATCGTTGGATTTAGAGAAACAATTCAGAGACGAGCACCTCATCGGCTGGGTTCCTAACACCATCCCGCTACAATTTAGAGCTATTATGGCACTTTCAGCCTGTCCATGAAGGGTAAATTATTATGACATCAGTTTCCGAAATCTACAAGTTTCTGTCTCTGGTGCAAACAAAAGATCTCTGAAATACTTCTACATAAGAAACACAAAGACACATATGACAGACCCAAATATGTAAATACCATCATTGAAATTTGTCCAAAACTCGCATGACAGTATTCAATAAAGCATAACAGAAACTGGTACTCTATGTTTCTATCCAAGAAAAACTGTCATTTTTGACTTTTTAAGAAGAGACATGTCTAAGTGTAATAAGAATATATCCAAATATATAATGTAAAAGACGTTACATTAAAAAGAACACTATCTGGCCTAGTTGGAGGAATTTTGTCATATGGTCGATTCAAGCTTCAACATAAAAGGTTTAAATGGAGTAATATGTTTGACTAAAATCATCCGGGGCGAATGTTTTTAGAAATAAAGAGGAGAGGTTCAAATTTCAAATAAAAACTATGAACCAATTGCAGGTATATTTCACATTAGGAATGAAGGCTGATTTTAGTCGAACATATTACTCCATCTAAACCATAGGAGGAGCAATTAGAGAAGCTAGATCTGCTAAAATAGTTTGCAAAGAGAGGTGGAACTTGGAAGACATTTTAGAAATAAATTTAACATAAAAGGTATTGTGGTATACTGGTTAGAACCAGAGGCAGAAACACCGGTTTCAAAGTATCTTAAACATAATCCGAAAACAGATCTTTTTCTGCCTCAGTCCAGAAAATATGAACTCACCATGGCAAATTCAACAAAAGCAATACGAGTTGAATGCACATTATCCCCTAAAAGCCTCAATCGAGTGACCTGAGAATTAAAGAAAGTTGATGTCAACCTTCAAAACTCTACCTTTAGTCTTCTAGTCAAAACAGATGGAAAAAGGCATGCATAGTATTGATACAATACTAACCTCACCACAGGTTGATTCAAAGAAATTCTTCACATCAGATTGGGAAGCCTTCAATTAAAGTAAAAATTATCTAGAGAATTAGTTTGACAACGCTACACTAATAATTGAAATGCTGGTGAAAATAGATATAGCTAAAAAGGTACAACAGTGTGATAAAAGACCACAAATCAAACATTCATGTAAGCAAACAGAGGGTTTACCTTCTTGTCAATATTTGTACAATAAACCGTCCTGGTGCACATTTCCCTTTCATCTTCAGACTGCAATTGTAGTTATTATAATTAACAGCAAGTCTATAAAGAAAACTACTCAGAAACTTCAATAGAGATATTTAGTAGCATTGAAATGTCATTGGAAAGAAGAGCTATATGCAAAACTGTGATATCTAAGAGCCAGAGAGTTACTCATCCATACCCTAGGGAGAAACGTGGGGTTCACAGGGAGGATGGCAGTTTTTGAAGGCAAGACCCTAACTGGATAAAACCCTAGCATAACCCCATTGAGGTTCAAAGCAGCCCTTGCACCTTCTGTGAAAATAAAGTTCATAAATACAACATGTGAATAAATGTGCATTGATTTACAAAACAAAAGTTCATCTCCTGTCAATAGCAGCAGGTTACCTTCATCTGCAAATTCCACAAATGCAAAACGAAGAACTGAATGTGGATCACCACAAACACGGCAATCAACAACCTTCAATAATAATTTCCAACCCACTTCAGAAATGTCAATACATATGGAATCTGCCCCATAAGCTATCAAAGAATCCTATCAAGCAGTATCGACCTAAGACACAGCATCCTTTCTTTTTCCCGAGAAGAAAGGAGATACTCGATCCCCGAAATCAAATTTAGAAGTTCTTTTGGCATTTTAATGAGACTCTAAACAAAATATCAAAATATGTAATGCAGAGTCACGCCTTAATAAGATACAAAAGTGGAAAACAGTCTTGCAAATATCAGAGACAGAGAGAGTGATATGGACCTAATTCACCTAAATGGTACAGCTAGAACATTATTGTAACCTATTCCACATGTAGTATGAAAGAAGGAATTAGGGTTGTAAATGAACTGGGCTTGAACAAACAGACAGTTGTTCATGTTCATTTATTTATTCACAAATATGTTGATTAACATAGAATTGAACATGTTTGCAAACAATTAAAAATCTATTCATAATAATAAACAAACCATAAATGGACGTAATTCTAAGATTTTAGGTATAAAATAATCAAACAGGAACTTATAAACAGTGCTTATAAAAGAACTAATGAATGAGCTTATAAAGAACTAGTAAACAAGCTTCTTTGTGAACATAAAGGAAACAAGCACACCTCTGTTCAAACATGTTTGTTTAATAAGCAAACATAAAAAAATTCCATACTAGCTTAATAAACGAACAATATACAAACTGTTCACAAGTAGTTTCTGTCAATTTACAGCCATAGAAGGAATGAACTTGTGCAAGAAGCAAGAGCATCACAGATGAACAGAGTTATAACAGAAACTTTAAATTTTAACTTACTTGTCCACAATTGCTAAATAAGACAGCAAGTTGCTCTTCAGTAACCTGAAAGAAATGATTTTCAAAAGTGACTTCAGCAAATCAGAATGAAACACAAAAAAGGAAATCACAGAATGGTGCCACTGGTTAAACTTACATTCTGATCAATGTCAGAAACATATACTGTTTGCCTAATACTATCATCCCGCTGAGATCGAAAAGCTTTACCATTAAGCCTTCTCCTACCTTGGTTGAAGTTATTTCTTCTCTGGAAAAGACAACTATAGTCATTAACCAAATGTAACCAAGGGAAATTAAAGAACAAATGCAAGACCATAACATCCGAATATTGAGCTTAACCTTTTCCTTTTAGCTAATTTATATGGTTAAGATCAAGCAGTTGAAAAAGTTCAAAAACAGAACAGCTGACTCCAATTGAGCTTAACCTTATAAATGACAGCAAAACAAACACCACAATCCAAAGGGAGCAAATCCGAAAACAGTTCAAAATGAAGAATTGGATTAAACAAAGACAGGAATCAGACTGACAATGTATACCCATACGGATACAGAAGGAAGCAAATTTTAGACCCCCAATTTATCTAAACAATCAAAACCATATCCATCAATAATCCACAAAACACTCAAAAAAAAAAGATAGCCATTTTCCCCCAAAAAATAAATAAAACTAAGAATTAAGAAACACCCATTGTTCAGAACATGGTATTAAACAAAAATGCAATTAGAAAAAATGTAATTCAGTTGAGAAAATACCCTTCTGTTGGAGTAATTCTCATTTCCAGCTGACTTGTTATCAGCAGGTGCCTGATTAAATTTGCTATCATTTTTGGTCTGATTCTGGAGATAAGATGATGGGAAAAATTCTTTGGCCAAAGGATTCAACTTTGTGAACATATCAACCAGGTTCTGCACATTGAATTCCTTTGGTTCTGATTTGGCTGTTTCCACCACCAAATTGTTCTTATTGTCATTAGCAGCAGCGGCTACTGGAGCTGCCTCACCTGACTTGTCAGCAACTGCATCCATGTAATCAAAACCCAAACCCCCAAAGAATAAATAAAACCGATCAGAGGAAATGGCAATTGGATTTTTGTAAATTTATTTCCTTTATTTCTTCTTTGTCACTACAGTGCAAGAAAAAAAACCCAGAGCTTTAGAGAAAACAAAATTAAGATAATTGATGTGACTAATATTAGATCACCATAAAAAATGTCTATAAATGGAAATAACAGTGAAATTTCTGTTGGGTGTGATTTGATATCCAAATCAAAAAGAGATACACATAGAAAGCAAAAATGTTAGGGTTTTGGAGAAGCTGATATCACAGGGATCAAAGCAAAGGAAAATATATAGAGAAAAGAACAAATATTTTTCAGTTAGTTACTATCTTTATTTTCCTATAAAAAATATTTCAATTTTGAAAATTTATAAGTATAAATAAAATGTGGAAATATTTTTAATTAACATTAAAAATTAATCTCAGATTAATTGGGGGATATTTAACTCCTACTTTGTTGGGCAGTTAAGATTACAAATTCCTATTTATTTTATCATTTTTTTTATTTTTTTTAATCTATTGTAACAATTTTGGATGGTGATCAATTTTTGCCAAAACAATATCTAATTAAATCTTTTGTAAATTTTTTTTTTAGGTTAATTAATTAGGCCGATTATTTTGCATAGAAAGAGAGACAGAAAAAGTAACAAAAAAAGGAAATGTCTGTAAACTATAAGTTTTGTTCCTTTGAAACAAGGATGAGTCTACGGGCGTCGAACACCGTTGAAAATCGTTAATGTTGAATACTTTCTTGAAACAAACTCTTAAGAGAGAAAAAAAACACTTTTACATAAAATTTGCTGTTTCATTTTGTTGTTGCACATGAAACCCCACTTCTCAATTTTCCTTTCAAACACGTTTACATAAGTTTTGTTCCTTTGAAACAAACCTTCATTTTCTTGTCTGTTCTGTTCTGTTCTGTTCTTTCCTTTTCTTTTCTACATTTTCTCCATCACTGAAACTCTCATCTGTGTTTATATTGCCTCGAAAAGAACTCGGTGTTCCAGAAGATCCGATAAAGCACTTCTCATTTTGTCAAGGGAAACTGGTTTCAATATAACACCATCCATACCAACCCTCATGCAGTTCTCTTTCGTCACCTTGTCTGTGTTTCCAGTGAGTGCCACTATTATTGGCCTCTCGTGGCGTTCTGCAAACTTCTCGTGTATGTGGATTGCAATTTCATAACCGTCCATACCGGGAGCACAAATGTCCATGAAAACAACCTTGTGCTCGTTAGAAACTACACGCAAACACTCCTCGCTTGAGCTTACCATTGTTACGTCGCAGCCAAGATGCACGAGAAGCCCCTTAGTCACCTTCCGGCTAACGCTGCATTACAACATAGCAAGTCAATGCTCATATTCACCTGGCATGGAATATGCATACATGAAAAGAATTTGTAACTAAAGAAGAAACGAGTATCGGTCTATCGGACATATCTTATTGCCAGAAACTATGAGATATGGTCAAAACATATTAATCAAATAAATAGAAATTGAAACGAACACAACGAAACTGACCCGTTCTCATCCATAACCAGAACTTTAAGCCCAGGAAAAGCTGTCGGACAATGATTTGGTGGTACTTTAGGCATGAAAGCAAGTTTGGATTCATTCAACCGTTCTGGGATGCCGAGTTTTACCATGAATATAACAGTACATCCCTTACCAAGACCTTCACTCTCAATCCAAATATGTCCCTCCATTAGATTTACAAACCTGATCACATAATTAAAAGAAGTAAAACATCAGGTGGTAGCTAAAAATCAAAACACTAGTATAGGCTTATAGGGGTTGGTCTGAAACCAAAAAGCCAAATACTCGGAAAAAGTGTATACCTCTTGCAAATTGCAAGGCCTAGACCACTACCACCAGAATTTTGAATAGCTGGGGATTGAGTTTGTGCAAATTTGGTAAATAACTTGGGAATATCTTGAGGGCTAATCCCAATGCCCGAATCTTTCACCTGCGCCAGAAGCAAAAAAATATAAACATCATCAACCTCTAAGATAAAACAATTACAACCAGAACCAACAGAACTAACCTGTACGTGCAAATAAAAGTGATTATCGCCAGGCATAGGGAAAAACTCAGGGGATCGAGAATCTCTTAGTAATTCTGCTTTTGCAACAAAAGCTGAGATTGAAATGCTGCCATCCTTTGAAAACTTCACAGCATTACCGACAACATTTAGAATTGTTTGCATCAGGCGATTCTCGACACCAATGGCATATTCGGGTAAGTCAGGAGCCAAATTTAATGAAACGTGAAGCTTTTTAACAGACGCAATGGGCTTGATCAAGTTAAGAACCTACAACACAATGAATGCTTGTTACTAGAATTAAAAAACACCAAGCAGCACTTGTAAAAAATTCCAGAAGCCGAAAATGTGATTCTACCTCTTTGAATACAGCATAAAGGTTAAAAGTTCCAAGGTCTAGTTGAAGGCTGCCGTCTTCCAGCCTTGAAAGATCCAATACATCATTTATTAGCGAAGAAAGAAGGTTACTACTCTTAAGAATGGTTTCAACCATCAGTCGTTGTTCGGGTGTTAACTCAGTTTCTTGCAACAAAGAAGATAGAGCAATAATTGCATGCATTGGGGTTCTCATCTCATGATTCATAACAGCCAAGAAATCATTTCGAGCTCGGATTGCTGTCTCTGCTTCTCTTCTGGCCAGATCAAGAGCAACATTCTGCTCCATAAGAAGATCCCTAGCCCTCATCGACTCCTCTAAAATTGCAGCATGCGAAAGAGCGACAGCCACCTGAGTTCAACATATAAATTTACGGATTAAGAGCTTTTAGCAACCTGATATCCGGAACATAAGCAGCATACTTATTTGCAACAAGAAACGATCAAGCTAACCAGATTCCATAAATGATTAGTGTAATAACAGTGTCAAAAATGAGAATAGATTGCAGAAAATATATGGTTTAGAAGTAAAACAGGACAATTATACCTGATCAGCAACTACTTCAACAAGCTCTAGCTCGTGGACATGCCATTGCCTTGCACTATCTGAAGGGAGCATCAAAACCATCAAAGCATATCGTTTCGTTGAAAGTTCTGGCCAATCATTAATTTGGAAGTTAGAGAGATGCAGGAGCGGGACACGAACTGCAACCACCTCACCAGGTTTGTATTTCCCAGAAGGGTGTGTTCTGGCTACTGGACAATTTGGGGATATTTTTACCGCATGATTGCTACTAAATACTTGATTGATCACAGGAAGATGGATTGGTACAGTGTACCCAACCGGATTCTGTTGACGAAGAGTATATGAAAGTTGGAGTTCTAGTCCAGTACGTGTTGGCATCCACAGGGCACATTCTTCTAGTGCCAAAGTTCGACCCAATTCAACTAAAGTGGTTTTCAGAATCGTATGTCTATCCAAAGTGCTTCTAATCTCATGAGTGAGCATCCTAACATGGCGACCCGTTTCCTCTTGTGTACGAATCAGACCCATTTCTCTATCAAGCTCAGCGGCCTTATTTTTCAAAAACAATTCTCTAGTTTTAACACTCAATAAATCAGGAATAATATGTACCAGCATCAAGGCAGTTACACATGATACCACAGCAGTAGAAAGCTTTGCAATCGTCATTACCATTGCCACAGTTCTCGAATGCAATGTAAAAGTCCACAAGTTAATGAGATGTGTTGCTCCGCAAAGTACTATAAAGGCACCAAACTGCACAAGCACCCATCTATATGGAAACACAGCAGATTTCTTGACAAAATATATAAGCTCTAAAGGTATTGAGAAATAAGCAAGTGCAATGAAGAAGTCGGAAATATATTGATATTTCATCAACAGATCATCCGGGGGCCATTGTGGCTCAATGCAGTTGCAAGAATCCATACTGACTAAACCACTTAAGCTCCCACTTGTTCTTCACATACCTGAAGGAGAAAGGTAGATTATAAACAATTCACATATCCGTTTGGTTACAAGATAGCAAGAAAGAGAATAAAACATACAATTTACATGTCTAGATTTATTCATATTTATGCCAAATCAAACATCTCATAGTCCTACCAAGTTTCTGTGCCTATTCTTTCCTCCCCAATGTCTACCTAACCAAGCACACCCTTAGATTGCTTGAGGAACAAAGTGCAAAAAGAAGAGAAGCATTTCCACAAGTAAAACAAGGCACAATACATATCTGAAGTGTTTTTGCAATATATGCTAGTGTACGTATACATATACATATTATACATACACACACACAAGTTAAGAACAATGAATTCTAAAGAATGGTCCAGTTTATCCAACAAAATATGTAAAATCTTCGTTTTCTTTTAATGACCAACATGCATGATTGACAACATTGAGAAAGACACTTGACTACTTAGATCCTGCAAGACCTAACAATACACACACCAAGTTTTCGAGGTTAAACAATGAAAGTTGCAATAAATTGAACAAAAAGGCAAATCAATTTCTCAGAAATTAGACTTTATGATATAACAAACACCAAAAGGAACAAAAAAAAAGTTCCATCTGCAATAAAACAAAGTGAGAGCTAAAAACTATCAGAAAGCAATTGAATTATGCAATTTCACAAATCTATAATAACAGTAACACTTAAAAAAACATACCCCAAGCTCCACAACCACTCATACATCCAATCCCAGATTATTAAAACGAAAAATCTTTCCTTTACAGCTAAAATTAAAAGCTTGACCAGAGAAGAAATGGTGGGTTTGGAAGAGAAGAAGAGTACTCTGGATTACAAAGAAAAAGACCCAACTTTCCAGAAACTGAAACTTAAACAAAAAACCAACCAATCAAGTAAAACATCTGGTTGAAACATCAAATCAAATTTCCCCAACAAGCTGCCCCCCACACAAAAAGATGTCAAAGTTGAAAACCCTATCCAAAAAAAGATTGGGAAATCAAGTAAAATGAACCAAAAGCGCACCATCACCTTGTTGACTTTTGCTTTTTTAGCAGCTTAATCGCAATCTTTTCCTCATTAAGACAACCTTTGATGATCTATATATACGGGGAGCTTGTCTCTGTAGAAAAGGAGTGGAAAAACTCAGAATGTAGACACAAACCAGAAAGAAGTAGGCGGCGTAATGATGTTGTCACCCACCTGTGAGTTTTGTTTAGGAAACAGACAAACTAACAAAGAGGCGGTTACTACTTATTTATGATGTGGGACCCCTCACTGAGGTCATGATGAACGGTGGTGATTACGTTTGACTTTGATAGATTGTAATTTTAATCTTAAATCTATTGAAAAGAGAGAAAAAGAGAAATTTTAATATATTATTTATATATTAAATATTAACCGGTAAATAATTTTATATAGAACAATTTGATATAGGAAAGGTAATAAAATAAAATATTTATAAAAAAACAAATAAAAAAGTAAATATCAAGTAATTTTAAAATCAAATTTAAGTATCAAAATATATATACTTTTACCATTTATCCGCTAAACCAAATTATTTAAAATTTTTAGATTTTTGACTTTAAACAATATATTTTAATAAATATGAAACGGTAGGCCCATCGGCCCAACAAATATAACTCTTATAAGTGTTATTCAACCAGATAAGCCCACCAAGCTCTAAAATGATCCGTTTCTCCCTCGAACTATGGGCTTAAATTTAAAAACGGATCATCTATGTTTTATATTAAAAATCAGATAATTGTATTATATATCCTTAAATTATAATTCTTATTTGAAATTGATATTTATATTTTTAAATATTTTAATTTCATCCCTACACTATAATCCTTATTCTAAATTGATTTATAAATTTTTAAATATTCTTAATTTTACCCCTAAATTGTTGTTTATGTCACGTAATATTATTACATAATACACTTTAGTGTTTACGTCACAATTAACAAATTTTATAATTATTTTAAATACAATACGGATCAGTAGAGATTATAATTATAGCAGGTTTTCGTACCTTAAAAACTTTAAATTCTCATGAAATTTGTATATTTTTATGTATTTTTATTAATGATTTAACTTTATATCTTTTGAACTCATGAAGTATCTCAGTAAAAAAATGATATAATTCATTCAAGTGATCCGATTTTAAACACTATATATACATAGTGTGTATTATTAAAAAATTAAAAAACAAATAAATATTACTTTATAATTACGTCAATATATTAAAAAGCTCTACACCTCTTAAATTTTTTATAACTCTATACCTCTCAAATTAAAAATTATAATATTTAAAAAAATTATATTCTTTTTTCTAACAAGCTAATAATGATTACAGTAGTATTTAAAAAAATTATATTCTGTTTTTAGAACATAATCTCCACCGTTTGACATTGATCGCTCTATCACTCTGCTGCCGCCGGTGCTCGAACCCGTTACCTTTGAAAATAACAATTGTTCTATTAATCACTTGGATCAGAGAGTTCGTAAAAAAAATTATATTCTTAATATAAAATTTTATGATCATCGTTTAATACATAAAATACATATGATATGCACATAAATAACGTGAAAAATTTAAGCATAAAAAATATCTTATTCTACTCCCATCCAAATCATGCAAAAACGAACGCGTCACTAGAACGTACGATATACGTCACTAGAACCCTAAATTCTTGTTATCAAAATAAAATTCAAGTTTAGTTTGTAGCTGTTGAAAACAATTATTTACCAGTCATAGTAACTTTAAATAACATTGATGTTTAATTTTAAACTGTGATAATTTTAAAAAAATATTTAACGGTGAGTATAAATAAAATTTTAGGAATCAAAATGTTTGGTCAACGCTGTTTATTTTAAACGAAACCTTAATCTTTAATGAGTCAAAATATTTCTTTAAACAAAAACATTAACCCATAAAACAATATTATTGAAAAATAATCACGAATGTTGAACATAAATCATAAAAAAATTATTTTTTTAATTTTTAAACCCGTCTTAAGACTCGTAAAGCGTAAATCAAATGCAAAATATTGATTGATCAAAACAAAAATCTTTTAAGATAAATAAAAACCGAAGCGGGAAGACAAGAATCCGTGTGTAGTACACCAATTATATTCCTTTCCATATCTGTTGTTTCTTAGAAATTTCCATAAGTTTTTGTTCCACCTCTACCAACAAAAATCAACAGAAAAAAGGAGTCTTAACATCTCAATGCTACACATGTTTGTCTCCAGAAAAAGAAAAGCAGGAAGTGTCGGAGTGGGGTTGAGTTGACTGGCTCAGAATGACTCGGTAATAGTGTCGGAGTGGGGTTGAGTTGACTGGCTCAGGATGAGTCGGAGTATTACCGAGTCAATGCTACACGAGTCCACACGTATCAGGTGAAAGGAATGGTTGGGAGATCACAACAGGGAATGACATGGCGGCAGATTTAGTGTAGGGTGTTGGAAAGGTTGGTTATTCATCGGATCAGGATGGATATTTAATTGATCGAATAATTAATTAAAATCGAATATCATAAAAATTTATTATTATAATTGTTTTTTAATTTAATTATTTTGTTTTTAATATTACAAATTAAATTTCTAGGATATTAGTTAAAGAATTAACGCTTAATTTTGTTTTGATGAAAACGAAATATGCTAACGGCCTGTTTGGCAAAGAACTCAGTGGACCAATGAATTGCACCTGCCATGGTTTCTATGCTTTTAGCATCCTGTGTGTTGATTTGACACTTCCAAACACGTCCTCCATCGTTCCCCGCTTCTAATCTCTGCCGTCTTTTCCTTTCTCCACGACTATTGGTAGGACGGCTTCCCAGACAAACGATGTGGGTCAACACTTCTGTGGCACTGGGCAGGACAAAGAGACAACTATACTTGAGATGGTCTAGATAGGACTTTAACTTCAGTTTTTCTCATAAAGTCTTAGCATTAAAATTGATGTACCTATGTATATATATACGTATGTATGATTAAAATTTGTGTATATACGTACATGAGAGATGAGGGTGAAACTCAATTCATAGTATGTTACATGTAGGGACAAATACTTTAAGGGATCAGTAGATGTTACGACTTTCCTTTAAATTTTTAAAAAAACGTTAAATTTTATTTTTAAAATTTATAATTTTTTCTCTAAAATTTCATATTAAACTTTAAATTTTTAAATATTTTAATTAAATTCTCTTTAACTTTTTTTGTGTATCTCTCAAAATCATTAAAAATTTAGCTAAACCCTCTCTTTTTTTGAATTTTTTTTAATTTATATATTTTTTTAATCTTTTGATAATGTACAAATATTTTATATATTTTATATAATATATTTATACACACGTAAAGAAAACAAAATGAATGTTTTTCTTCTTATTATTAAAATTGTCTTCTATTGACTCAATGCTACACAACATCGAACCAAGTATCCCCCAGCCCTTTTGTTTTGTTTAGCCACTCGGATCTCCTTTATCTGCCAAACAATGTGACCTCCATGTGCCGTAATTAACCACACCCGTTCCATATGGGACCATATGGAACACCAATCATAAATGCAGGTGCCTTTCCCTTATTTTCTTTTTGCTGTCTTTCCAACTTTTGAAGGGTTTGTCGTATTAATTCAGACGAATCTATATTATACATTTAATTTTGATGGATGAGTTATTTAATAAAAAATATTGTATACATAAAATTTTGAATTTAAAATTTATTTAAACGATATTAAGTTACATATATTTACGTCATGTTTGGTAATTAATAAATAGCTGATAGTGAATTATATTAATTGATTTTTTTAACAGATTGTATTAGTTGATTATATAAAAGTGTGGTAAAATTAAATAATAATTGATAGTTGTTTGATTATTTAAACAAACAAAATAACATATAAGGACATGATTATATTTAATACTTGTTTATATAATTTAGTATTATCAATATTTTGTATCTATTAATATTAATTATATCATAAAAATATTTTTTAGGGTAAACTATCACAGTGATTATCCAACTAATTGGGGATACCTATTTTGGTCACCCAACTAAAAAATTCGTCAACCAGGTCACTCAACTTTTAAATCCTACCTATTTGAGTCACTACCGTTAAAATTTAACAGAAAAAATTAATGGTGATGATGTGACTGTTAACAGTGATGACGTGACTGTTAATTAAAATTTATAAAATTACATATTTAATTCTCTAATTTATTTATTATTTTAATTTAATTATAATTTTAAATTAATTTAAATTATTTGAAGAGTTTTTTTTTTTTTTGATTTAGCTAACGATGATTACAGTAGTAACTGTTCTAAAGTATAAACTCTCAACCATTGGAGATTGATTGCTTAATTACTGTGCTGACAATATTGATGCTCGAACCCGTGACCTCTAGAAACAACTGCTCTTTTAACCGATGAGGCTAGATGATTCATGCTTATTTGAAGAGTTTTGATAATTGTCAAAAATAATTTTTTTTATAATTCTTATATTAGAATCTTTAATTTTAAAAAGATTTAGTTAATAATATTTTTTGAAATATTTAAGTAAAGTGCATGCACTTTGTTGAAATAATTCACGAAAAGCTTATCCAGTTGTTTTAATTTAAGCTTATAGGCTAAGCACAATGGTGGGTATAACAGACAAAAGTTAATTATTTTGTATATTATTAATTAAGGATAACAAACAAAAGGGAAAAGTTAGTTGGCAGTTGGTCGTTTTTCTTTTACAGGTAAAATCTGTTGGTCGAAGAGTTTTAAACTGAATTATTTGTTGAGAATAAATTCTTACATCACACATGGAGGAAAAATTAATAGGTTAACACAGTTCATTACGTCATTCATGATCTTAAGTAATTAGGATCGTTGATTTTAATTTTTTTTAAATGAATCATCATCTCTTTCCTATATAGACTTAATAGGCGAGTAGTTATTAGGTGGTTATTTAAAGATCAACGGTCCCGATTGTTTGAACTATGGATGACGTGGTGAACAGAGTTCACCTAATAATCTCTCGTGGAGACGCTAAAAGACCATGTTATTTATTCATCGGATCCTCTAAATTCAGATATTTTTACAAATTATTTGAAAGTTGAAGAATAAAATTTAACCCTAAAAGTTTATATTTATTTTAAATTAACCCTTATGTTTTGAGCTAAATTCAACTCGAAATGTTTAGGAAAAATTTAATTAGATTTTACGTGCTAATTGATTATAATTTTTTAAATTTGAAAATGAGTCATTCAAGTTTGATAATTTTTTCAATCAAATATGTGTATATTGGGATCACTAATATTTATTTTATTTAAAATTATTACATTCATTGGATTATTTTAAAAAAAAGTTTACATTTCCACTTGATTATAATTGAAAGACTAATTTAAGTTGATAATGATAGCATTTAATCACATAACACATAGCACATGTCACCATGTGTACATGTGATCCAATGGTGTGCAATACCATGGGATGTGCTTACCATTTCCATGCCCATACATGTGCAAATCTAACTATTACATTTGAAATAATAATTTTGTAGGTCTAAAATATCATATCCAATCTAATTTTTGAAACAAAATATATATTTTATTTTTAATACCTAATTTTTTAGATAATAAATAACTTTCAAATCTTAAGATTCATTTAAAAAAACAAAAGCAATCGACTCATGTGTCACATCCGAACAAATAAAACTAGAATCTCGATTTTTATATCGAATCATATAAATTAAGACTAATAATGATACCCCCAAGGTTTAATAATTTGCTTACATAAGATCTCATATTATTATATTGAAATATTTTTCTTAATTTATAAACAAATAAATTAAGACTAAGATCTCATATTATAATCAAATATTTTTCTCGAATCATAGACCTAATTATTCATGATCAAGTGAAAATATTTTTTAAATATATAAAAAATCAAAGCTTGCTTGAAAATAACAATTTAAACACTATAAATTAATTGGTCTTATTGTATATTTTATTTTTTATTTTATATACTGTCTCATTTAATAATATTATTTTTATAGTCGAATACGAATTTTCTTCTTAAAATTATAATTATATTGTAAACACTTGTTGATGCATAAAATTATTGACTTAATTATTATAGTCTAATAATCTACATTACAAACAAAATTAATAATAATACTCATGTGAATTTCTCATGCACCTCTCGTGGATCATCAACCTTATATTCAATTTAAAACAATTATATTTTTCTAACATGATTTTGTCCGAAGATTTCATACATTAATACAATTAATAATGCTAATATTTTTTTTGTCCTTATGATTCATTACACATTTATCGTAATTAATTCGATTGATTCTTATCGAATATTTAATTTTAATTAACGAATCTTCAAATATAGATTTTTTTATTCACGTGTCTTGCAAATAAACACAAAAATGACAGATGTGCACGTGTATATGCTGTATATAATTTACATGGGTGAGTTGAATAACATGGTTTTAGGTGGTAATTAACATAATTTAGTCGCTTAACTTTCTACTTAATCAAACAAATCCGTTATTAGTTTGGCAACCTAATCATTTGTTTTAATATTATATTTTTTTTAAAAAAAATAAGATATGATTCGAACTTTAAGCCTTTTTCTATAAGAGATAGTAATTAAATAGTTAAACACGCTAAGTTTTTTTTAATAATTTAATAAAAAATTTCAAGATCTAATCATTGTGAGCATGAGACCACTTATTGATGGACACGTCGAAGGGTTTGAGAAGGTTGTATTTTATTCTAAATTAAGATGAAATATTGGTCAGCTTTCACAAATTAATCAACCGTAGGCTTTTATTTAAGTTTAATAATATTATTATAAAGTTAAAAAATATAATATTAAATCATATGCATTTATTAAATAAATAATCAATAAATGGAGATATGGTTGTTACATGTTGGTCTATTATTTGAAGTCTTATGTTAAAATAATTGTTTACTTCTTGCCTGTTCATGGTGGAAAATAAATTGGACAAAGGAATCTTTCTTACATACAACTTATGGTTTTTAAATATCAATAATTAAAAAACAATTATTTACTTTTCGTGGAAACAAAATCTTTCATCAGAAGATATGCTAATTTTATTTTATTTTGAAAATTTATTTTCATTTATATTTAGAGAAGGAAGGAAATACTTTTATTGGGTATTAAATCCGGGATTTAAAGAGATGAGAAGAGAGCAAGTGAATAGTTTTAATTAAGGGTGTTTATCGAGTGAGTCGATCGCAAGTTGGGTAGTACTCAACTCGAGCTCTTTAAAAAATTTTATTGTGCAACTTGACTCTTTGCTCGTTAAAATTATGCTCGACTCGTGCTTGTTAAATTATTTTGTTGCTCAACTTGACTCGTACCTTGTTGAGCTTGACTCGTTGCTTGTTAAGCCTAATAAAAAAATATATTATTTTTAACTAAAAGTAAAATTTAATAATACAACATGATGCTTAATATTAACATAAATTAATAAATTTAACAAAAAATATCAAAAAAGTATGTAAAACACTTTTAAAATCTAAATTCTAAACTAACAATTCACAAATATATCAAATTAGCATGTTAAAATTAAAGTAACAACTCATTAATTAATAATTATTACTTAGATTTACTTTTTAATAAAATAATTTTAAAATAATTACTAAAAGATACTTTAAAAAATTAACGATCTGCTCGTGAACTTATTGAGTCGAATTAGACTTTTTAAAATTCAACTCGTTAAAATCTTAAATCGAGTTCGAATTTTAATTATACCAATCTAAATCTAATATTTACCAAATTTTGACCGAATCAAATTCAAATAGTTTATAAGTTATTCAACTCGTTAAACACTCAAAACTTTAACCAACCAATTATAACAACATTTACTCTTACGATTAATAAATATTATTGGATACGTATATAATATGATCATATGCCACGTCCATCTAATTATTATATTCAACCCTAAACTTAATTAAAAATAGTACATAAATAAATTGTAATAAAACTAGACTGATAATGCTGTCCAATAGGGTACCTAACTATCCCTTGTCCGGTGTGTCCAAATTTTGTATTAACTGATTAATTTAAATAACTTAGGTAGTGAATGACACATAATAACAAATATCATAGGGCTTAGGGTAAAATGGTTTTATAATATTTTCACGAATTCATACCAACTTTATGTTGTCTGACGTAGGGATATTATTATATAGTTTTTTATATATAAATATGTCCTCCAATGTCACATATAGGGTCCTTTATGACCAGTGTAGTTTTGATAATTAAACAATAATGAAATATAATCTCTATATTTATATTAAATTATTATTTTCCCCATATTTGACGGTAAACATTAATGAAACACATTAAATTAACTAAATTATCCAAATACTCCACCAAAAATATATTTTAAATATTTGTTTTATAATTAAATCTTATTTACCAATATTGTTGGATGAGGAGATGTAGAGTAAGGGTGGAAGCGTGTGGGCCAACTGATGTGACTTAGATTTTGTGTTTGAACAGCAGCAAGCGCCACGTGTTGCCCTAAACCACTCTCGTTTGAGGACGAAACGCGGGGTTAGACGGGGTCTACACATAACATAATACATATGGTATTATACAAAATCAGGAACAACAGGGCTAGGAACACATGTTTTTTTTTTGGAAATTAAAAAAAATAATGAGTATTTTTTAGTGAAAAATGATAATATTAATTTTAAAAAATCTAAATTTAATTGTTATATTTAAAAAATATAAATTATTAAAAAATATGTACAAGTAAATATATCTTATATAACTATTAAAAGAAAGAGAGGTGATCTTAATTCGAAAGAAGGATGAAACAAACAAGACCCATAACCCCTCAATTTCGAATAATTTTTTTTTATTCTATAACTATGTTTTATTCTATATCACCTTAAATAATACTTAAAAATTAAACTATAAATATTAATCTTAATTTTTTATGTTCTAAAACTTAAATTCAAAAAAATAAATTTTATTTTAATTTCTTAAACCCTAATCATAACCTTAACCTTAACCTTAAATCTTAAATTTATTATTTTAAAATAAAAAATAATAATAAAACAATTTTCACCAAAATTCCAACAATGTTCGCCTAAATCACTGACTCAAACTCTTTTTAGAGTGGGCCCTTCTTTTCAACTCAAATCCAACACGTGGTCTCCTCTTATATGTCTCTCTTCTCTATATATACCTACTTCTCCCTCCCCCGTTTTCTCACACCACTCACTCTACTCCTCCCGCATTTTCTCTCCAACCAAACATCACATAAGCAAAAGAAAGCACACATTTCTCATATAAAGTATACTATCTTATTTCCATATTTGTCACTATTCTTTCAAAAACACAATCAAGTGTCGTAGTAGTTGGTTCTATGGCTTCTTCTTCATCAGCATCATCAGTCGCTAGTGGAAGCTGTTGTCTTAAGTCTAAACTCCCTGTTTTAAGTTCAAAATCAGCTTCTTCATGTATAACTTTCAAGAGGGTGAATGGGAAAAAACCATACATTTCCTGCTCTCTTCAGACTCCTTCAATTCTTCATTTGCCTAAGCATCAGTCACCGGCTTTCCTTCCATCGCCTTCTATTCCGACGACGAAACAAGTTTCTTGTGATGATGAGAAAGCTCGAACACAGAAATGGAATCCCTTGCAAAGAGCGGCGGCTATGGCTTTAGATGCAGTGGAGAATGCTTTAGTCTCTCACGAGCGTCGCCATCCTTTGCCGAAGACTGCTGACCCCAGAGTTCAAATCTCCGGTAATTTTGCTCCTGTCCCTGAGCAGCCGGTAAAGCTGAGACTCCCTGTTATCGGCACGATCCCGGAATGTATACAGGGTGTATACGCTCGAAACGGGGCGAACCCGCTTCATGAACCGGTGGCCGGACACCATTTCTTCGATGGGGATGGGATGATTCATGCGGTTCAGTTCAAAAATGGCTCAGCTAGCTACGCTTGTAGGTTCACTGAAACGAACCGTCTTGTTCAAGAACGGTCTTTCGGGCGTCCGGTTTTCCCCAAGGCCATAGGTGAACTCCATGGCCACTCAGGAATAGCTAGGCTGTTACTTTTCTACGCTCGAGGCTTGTTCGGACTCGTTGATCCGAGCCATGGTACCGGTGTTGCAAACGCCGGGCTGGTTTACTTCAACGGCCACCTTCTCGCCATGTCCGAAGATGATTTGCCTTACCATGTTCGTATCACACCGTCCGGGGACTTGAAAACCGTCGGCAGATATGATTTTGATGGGCAGTTGAAGTCTACAATGATTGCTCACCCCAAAGTTGATCCACAAACCGGTGAATTCTTTGCTCTCAGCTATGATGTTATCCAAAAGCCATATCTTAGGTACTTTAAATTCTCACCCGATGGTAAGAAATCACCCGATGTCGATATCCCTGTAGACGGTCCGACAATGATGCACGATTTCGCAATCACTGAGAATTTCGTGGTGATCCCAGACCAGCAAGTAGTTTTCAAATTGGGTGAAATGGTTCATGGTGGTTCACCAGTTGTGTATGACAAGAACAAGGTGGCAAGGTTTGGTGTATTAGACAAGAATGCCATTGATTCGTCCGGGATCAAATGGATTGAGGCACCTGATTGCTTCTGTTTCCACCTTTGGAATGCATGGGAAGAGCCGGAGACCGATGAGGTTGTCGTGATCGGCTCTTGCATGACGCCCCCGGATTCCATTTTCAACGAATGTGAAGAGAATCTCAAGAGTGTTCTGTCCGAAATTCGATTGAATTTGAAGACCGGAAAGTCAACTCGCCGTGCCATCATTTCGGAATCCGAGCAAGTGAACTTGGAAGCAGGGATGGTGAACAAGAACTTACTAGGAAGAAAAACCCGGTATGCATATTTAGCTCTAGCTGAGCCTTGGCCTAAAGTGTCAGGATTCGCCAAAGTCGACCTCTCGACCGGTGAAGTTAAGAAGTATATCTACGGAGACAAAAGGTATGGCGGCGAGCCTTTGTTCTTTCCTCGAAACCCCAATTCTCCAAACCAAGACGACGGCTATATCTTGGCCTTCGTTCACGACGAAAAGACATCGAAATCAGAACTGCAGATAGTGAACGCCATGGACTTAAAGCTAGAAGCCACGGTTCAACTTCCGTCTCGAGTTCCATACGGTTTTCATGGAACATTCATAAGCTCAAAGGACTTGGAAAAGCAGGCCTAATTTCATCAGCCATTTCCTATGATTCGAAGCGTAAATAAGGAGAGATTTACCAGAGGGATGCTTTGCTTACGATTGCCCCCGGAATCTCTTCCTCTGCTTCTGAACCCTGTTTAGGGTGTTAGCCCCACACTTTTAAAACACTTTTTTGTTATATTTTAAAGAAAAGATTTTGGGAAACACGGCTTGTAGCTTTTGACTCTTAGCTAGTATCGAAGCTCAGCTGGTTTCTGCTTAGTACATCACTTTGTGTTCATTAATCAGCACATAAAATTACAGGAAAAATACTATTTCCTCTGTAATTCTCTGTTTCCTTGTGAATACTTGAAATTTGCAGTAAATGATTATATTTCTTACATACCATTATTTATTCCCACTTTATATCTACCCTGTACCAGAAAAGTGCCTGGATTGTTTATATTTGCATAGACAGCCGACAGGAAAAGTCAATTGTTTAACATATCTAATGTTTTGGTCAATTTTGACAAGAACAATCAAGTTGGAAAATTTAGAAACAATGAACAAATGAGAATGCAGCAAGGGTAAAGGTTAAATCAATCAAGGAAAAACGACAGTTTGGACATCTCTTTTTAATGTTTTTTTCCCTTAAGCCATCAACTCATACAAGTGGTTAACTGATAACCCTTTTTCTCATATTTCTTTTTCTTCCAAGTTTTATCAGATTCAATAATGGAGATCGTGAAGGTCTCAACTTGGGGAGTTGGGTTTCAAGTCTACTTCAACACCCCTTTGATTGACAGAACAACTTGAAAAAATCTAATCCTACAGGCACCTTGTAGTCATATCATCGGCACACTCGAATGAAACGAGACTCGGACCGTCATATACGATGTCCGGGGATCGAATTTCGGTCGTGGATTGTAGTTTATATCTGTCCGTGAAACTCAATCATTGAGGGAGAGCTTGAAGCTTTTCTCTGCACACATTATAACTAGTATTAAAACGCTTGGAGGGTCCATGTATCCCAATACAAAATTATTTCATTATTGCTAGCCACTACAACGCTATAACAAGAAGGTATGGGCTAGCTGCTGTATCTGTTTTTGTTAGGACAAGTGTCCTTTACTTTCTGTTTATGTTCATTGGCAGTGGTTGGTCTTCTAGGTTCTTACATTCTTTAACTTTTAGTATTGGCTGTTTATTCTTCATCAGTGTCTGCATGGGAAGAAGGAAACACATAAACCCTACATATATTAATTGGGGTTTAGAGAAATTCAAAGGCTGCTACTAGGGAGCAAAGAAGAAGAAGAAGCTCATGGTTTATTCTTCAGTGGAAGGGATCATCTATTCATGTGCCCCAACAACTCAAGGGTGTGAAGTCATTTTCTTTGAATAAACATGACGGATAGTAGAGGGAAAAGATTAAATTTTTTATTTCAGTATAATTGTCATCGATATTCTTATAATAAAATATTAATTATTTTATTTAATAAGTTTTTTTTCATATATTTTAGGATTTATCGTATTTTGATTGAATTGAGTTTGATTAATATTAAAGATTTTTAGGTGAAATTAGAAATTATAAAAGTATATTATATTAATTTATAACACGAAGGCTTACAATATTACATCCCTCGTGCAATGTTTCACTCACATGCTTGTCGGCAATCATAAATGTTTTATTTTGTACATAAAATAAAAAAAATCCCCCACAAAACCATTAATATATGCATTAGACATTTAATGAACGAAAATGATGTTTTAAAGAAAAACGATTCAACTTGAGGAATAGGTGAAGAAGAAATTTGCCAGAAAATGGAAACGAGAAATAGACTAATCGGACAGAAACCGCCGCAGCCCTAAGCAACGAGTCAACGACGGATTTAAAAATATTTATTTGATATATATATTACATAAATAACATAAAAAAAATTAAATTTTCAGATATGTATAATCAGTAAAATGAATAACTGATTGAGAAAAATTCGGACTTTAGGATGGACACGTGTTCAACCTAAACCGCACATGATTCCCAAGTGACCTGAGCTGAGAGGAAAGCTTAACTGCAGACTTCAATGGCAAAGCAACTTGGACTCATGACGCTTTTTATCAAGTGGGTTCCTTTGATGAGATGTGTTTGATTCTTGCCCTCAAATTAATGAAGTATTCTAAGGGAATATCGCTTTTAAATTATCTCGATGAATTATTCATTTTTTTAGATATATATTTTTAAGTGTCACATATAAAGTTAATTAAAATTCTCAGCAACAGTTAATCCGTAATTTTAGATTAAATTAAGTTGATCGTCTCATAATTGGGTTCAAATCCTTTGAAAAGGATTAAATCTTATGCATATTATGGATTGTCTAGACTATGTTTGGAAACAACGATCCCGGCTGCTCCTGCTTCGATCCCTATATTTGCCAAGGCCCGCGCACTTTATCCATTTTGCCAAGGTCCAAACTTTCAAAGCGTAGGGATTTCAAAGGATATAAATCCGATCTAATGATCTGATAACGAATTCTAAACTCAATTAAAATTTACATAATGTGATTTATTTAATAATAAGTATTTAAAATAAATAATATATTAAAAAAAATTTATAAATAATTATTTTTTATACAAATTTATAAACATTATTTTTTGTCAAATAAATATGATTTGATTTTGAACAAGAGTTTATTTATTATTTTTTATACTTAAATAATTATTTTTTTTAATTTTTATAAATGGGTTTTGAAATTCCGATAACTTTAATTGAACAATATAAAAAAAAAACTTTATTTTTTAATATATTGATTGACTAATCAATTATTAGTACATTATCTTAGACTTTAACTTCTTTAAATATTGTAATTACTTATATTTAATTTATAAAACGATTCATCTAAATTAAATGTAGTATAAAAGTCAATTATAAACTAATTTAATATTTTTTTAATCTTGTTAGACTAATTATAATTATATACTAATTAGCTAAAATCCGAAGCGTATTAGAAAACGATTTAGATAGCGAAATCAAAATCGGGTGCGAGTCGATACGCCGATTGGGTGCGTATCTCTTCTCTTTTTATACTTTTAATCCGACTTTCCACGCCTCTTGGTTCCCTACAAAAACCCTAATCAGCCTCTCGGTCTCTCTATTGAAAATTGATGGCACCAAAGCGTTCAAACCCCATTGAAGTTCCACCGGCCGCAACCTCATCAGAAGAGGAGACTTCCTCAGACGAAGAAGAAGAAGAATCTACAACGGAAGAAGAGGAGGAGGATCAATCTAAAAACCACTCGATCCCATTGACCCAAAAGATCCAACCACCGAGAAAGCCTGAATCTGTCACGCCCGCCTTGGGAAATGAAGAATCTGATGAATCCGGATCGGAATCAGAATCAGAATCTGACATGGCCACGCCGGATGTAAGGCCTATTGCGACGAAACCGATGGAGGACATGAATGCGAAGAAAATAAGATCCAGCAAACCTGTAGCTTCTCCCGTTAGGGCCTCTTCGTCGAAACGGCCCGGTGAGGTTGAGCAAGATGCCAAGGAGGCGAAACGACCCAAGAAAAAAGCCGGGGAAGAAGGGAATATCATGACTCCTGCTGTGGAGGAGGTGAAAAAGACTGGTGAAGATGCCAAGAAACAGCTTTTCCAGAGGTTGTTTAGTGAAGACGACGAGATTGCCTTGTTGAGAGGTATGTTGGATTACTCTGCTAAAAAGGGTGCTGACCCTTGTGCTGATATGAATGCATTTTATGATTTTGTTAAGAAATCGATTCATACTGATGTTACGAAAGCACAGTTGATGGATAAGATTAGGAGGTTAAAGAAAAAGTTTGAAAACAATGCCGGGAAAGGTAAACAGGGTGAGGATCGAACTTTCTCTAAAGCACATGAGCAGAATGCTTTCGAGCTGTCAAAAAAGATATGGGGGAAAGAAGGGATTAGTGGAAAAGTTGAATCTTCTGCTGTTAAGTCTAATGGGAAAGCCAAGGCAATTAACAAGCCAGTGCATGCATCGAAAGCCGAGGTGCATTCTTCATCTGATAAGAAAGTAGATGTTATGGTGCCAACGGAGGTTGATAAGGTGTCTCAGAGTTCGGGTAGTAGTTTGTTTGATAAGAGGTTTGGCGTGGCTAACTTGGAAGAGGAAATTATAAAGAATATTTCTGATATTGTTGACAGCGAAAAGAAGGTGGCTTTGGATGCAAGATGGAGGAAATTACGAATTGCTGAATTGGAGCTGTTTATCGAGCGAAGTGAATTGATCAAGGAGTATGCCAAGTTGATGCTGGAATCTTGCAAGTCTGAAGACAAATAGAGTTCTATAGAAAGAATGATAACTTATTGTCCTTGTTAACTAAGCTGGCTTAGCCTGTGGTGTTATTCTTGGTAACTTGGGATACTATTTATTTCTTGCATTGCGAGTAACTTATGAAGCCGTTTCTATGTTGGTCTCTTAACTGTGTAACAGCACGTAGGTAAGCATATTTTGTTATGTTTGGAATTGCTTAATCGGTTTTATTTTTATTTCCATTGATGCTCTCATATATTCTGTTTTTATGATATCTTTTTGATTTGATTAAACTCTTGCATATGCCATGCTCTTGTAGGCGCTGTTCTATCTTCATTAAGATTCAGGTTTGCATGAACTATGTTTTGTAAAAGGAAAACTTGGTCTAGTCTAGTTTTCTCCTTCCTGCCAAGAATATAAAAGACTTATTGATCATAGGCTCTAGTACAACAGCCTCATAGTCTTTACATTGAACTTATTCGCATTGTGTTTCGACAAAGGTTATATCTTCGTCACAAGGTTATGCACACTCACCGGGCGATGAAATGAAATGTCTTTCTCGTCGAATGATGGACGCATTACATTGTTTATCATGTTATCTTCGTCTTAAATTATTTGAATAAATATTCAACGATTTTGATATCGATTGATTTTTAATAATAAAAATAAATGATTGATTGTTTTTTGGTAATAAAATAATAAAATAAATGACTGACGACAATAAAATAATTAATTATGATGATCTGACAAATAATGTGATAGATGATGGGAAACTTTTACGACGGGCGACGAATACCGTTGGACATCACTAGCGTTGAACACCACTAAACATTATTAAATTAATTAATAAAGATTAAAAATTTTAAGGACTTAACATGTAATTAATAATTATTTAAAATTTTTAATTAAATTATTTTTTATATAATTTTTTTATTTTTTAATAAGGATAAACTACATATTTAGTACTTCACTTATTTTTATATTTTTATTTTGAAATCAATTTAATGTCATGTTAAACATCATAATTAATATATGTTTTTAAAAATTATTATTTATTATTAAATTTTTTTTATAAATAATTAGTTAAATAATAAAAAAAATTGAATAATTGTGATTATATTGCAAAAAAACAACAACAAGTTATTGTGAATATAAAATCTGTACAATAAGTTTTTACCGACAAATGAATAAAGGTGAAAGTGAGAAAGTGTTTCTACACGTCTTTATAACAATTTGTTTATCTTTTTAATAATTTAACGTTCATATAACGAGTATAAACGAGCATTTTCTGTAGTGAAGATCGATATTTTGTTATGATCATGATCCCTTTTATGATTTATCGATATGTCAAAAACTAGCGGCGAAAAGATTTATTTTTCATATAAAATATTTAATCAAAGTATATAATTTCTTAATTTTATTAAAAAAATAATAAATTTATATTTTTAGTCTAAAAATTAAAAATAATCTTTAAATTGATAATATTTAAACTAAGTTGATAAATTCTATAATTTTTAGAGACTAGAACTATTATTTGACCAATCAATATCACTATTTTCGTTTGTTTTTAACAATCAAGGTACCAAAATAAAAATAATATGTAACATTAGGTACTATTTTGCTAAAATAATTAATTTAAGTATTAAAATTTAAATACAAAAATAGGTGAGGTACTAAATATGTAGTTTATCTTAATTAGAAAATCAAAATTTTAATGTATATAAAAATAATTTAAGTAATTTTTTAAATAATTATTAATTGTATTTTAAGTCCCTAAAATATATAATTTTTATCAATTAACTTAATAATGTTCAACGATTTTTATCGTTAGTATGTTTCGCAATGTTCGTCGCACGTGATAGACTCATCTTAGATGATGACATGACCATCGATAGAGAAATCCATCTAATTTTATTTTTAATAATTTCTATAATATTTATCAATTAACAAGATATTAATAATATATCGTATTACATTTATGAATTGATAGGGTACTAAAAATGTTCGTGGATTCACGATTTTATTTATTTTATCTTCCACAATCCAATACGTGGCCCTCTTTCTCCGATTCAAGATAACCCCAAATTCATTTCCAACAAATCAAAATACCCATTTTCTCGTATCTCAATTCTCAAAGTTTCAATCTTTCATCAATGGCTTCCCTTCAACAAACTTCAATCTCCCTCCAATCAAAGCTCATCCCTTCTTCCTACCTCCCAAGAGCCCCTACTTCCCTCAACCTCTCCTTCTCAGCCACTTTCCCTTCCCTCAAAGTCACCACATCTCGCCCCCTCCACGGAGGCGCAAGAATGTCTGCCACAGCCGCTTCCAGCTACGCCACCGCTTTAGCAGACGTAGCCAAGTCAAACAACAGCCTCGACAAAACCAGCTCCGACGTCGAAAAAGTCGACAAAGTCTTCTCCGACACTCAAGTCCTCGACTTTTTCGCTAACCCCACCGTCGATATCCTCAAGAAGCGTCAGGTTCTGGACGAAATCGTCAAATCATCGGAGCTTCAGCCCCACACGGCCAACTTCCTGAACATCCTGGTTGATGCCAAGAGGATTGACCTTATCAAAGAAATTGCCAAGGAGTTCGACATGGTTTACAATAAGCTGACGGATACTGAGTTGGCCGTGGTGAGTTCGGTTGTGCCATTGGAGTCTCAGCATTTGGCTCAGATTGCTAAACAGGTGCAGAAGCTGACTGGTGCTAAGAATGTCCGGATTAAAACTAAGATTGACCCAAGTTTGGTAGCTGGGTTTACTATCAGGTATGGGAATTCAGGGTCCAAATTGATTGATATGAGTGTTAAAAAGCAATTGGAGGAGATTGCTGCTCAGCTTGAAGTGGGTGATATTCAACTTGCTGTATGAGTTTTGAATTCTTTTTTATTTTTTGTTATCATTGTAATTGAAATTCATACTCTTTAAGGTTAAATGTATGGAATTTGTCTAAGCTTCTTAAGGTTGTTTGATTCAGGGGAGCTGACAGTGGGGTTCAAAGTGAAAATTGATATTTTTGGATAAAATTCTTAGATCAATTTTAAGGATTCTTAGCCTAATTCTCATATGAAGTATGTATGTGTTGAAATAAGATGCAGATTGTTAATCAGTCAGCATCAATTCATTCAAAAGAGTGATGAACGAGTTGCCAATGAGTTTGAATTATATTTAGAAGCATTTGATTGTAGAGAAATTTTCAATTGTTAGCCATGGAATTCTACTTGAAGGGACTTAAAGTCATATATATATATACACACATCAGAAAAGAAATTAAGCACTAGCAATGAGGACTTCCGAGACCTTGCTGCGGTTGGTGCCGATGAGCGATGGCCTTAGGTGTTGCTGCACTTGTTGTCATGTTCAAGTACTTTCAGTCCAACGAGTTCGGCTTGGTTTCCTACTCAGATCTTGGAGCTTTCAAGTTCTTTAATCTTGAACTCAAGTCTTTTACTAGTGTGTACAAAGCCATTGGAGAGTCCAACTCCAATGTTTATTTTTCCACCTTTCTTCATGTATTTGGTGCATGCCAATCACAAATTTGTGACAGGAATTTGCTATGCTGTGTTGTCACTGTTCTCTTCCTATAGACATTTCACCAAGTTTGATGCCCCGGTGAGCTAAACCAGCAAGACAGTTGAAACCAGTCTTCCATGGTTGATTTGTCTTATTATCCACAATATGTAGAATTCGAAATTTAATTTTGTTGGTTCATACAACTATGGCAGATATGTTTCATACTTTCATTCCTTTGTATATTTATTAAGCTCAAGGTTATGTATCTAAGGCTTCACTGTTGGTATGTTTCGATATGAGCTAAAAGTTGGAACTTACAAATGGGCCCACAAGAAATAGCACTAAATGAGCCCATTGGCATAAAATATTATTCAAATGTTAAAGAAACATACCCAATGGAATTGATTGATTGTTGTTAAAAAATGATAAGTAGACTCATAGTTAAGGATTATATTTGAAGCGATAAGTGTTATTGAAGTGATAAAGACTCTTGTCGTAAGATATAGTTCTATCTTTTTTGTTTGAGTCGTTTTAACTTTATATAATCAAAGTTGGGTGGTAGATCTTACATAGATTTCACACGTAGTAAACCAGGTAGGTTATTGATAATTTGGTTAGAAATACCATTTTGACTCACTACGATTTTACTCTCCATGAAGCCTGCGGATTATATCAAGGACTTACTCATTAGAGATATTGAAGATCCTCTTACTACAAAACTAGGAAGCTTTGGATTTTTAGGCCATTTAAAGTTTTTATTTGTGTAAATAAAGTGTTTAGAGTTTATTTTGGAATATAGGTCAAAAACTACGGTGCAGATAGGAGAACGCCACCTGCAGGTGACATTTTTCATTTTTTAAATATTTTTTTGTTAATTTTAAAGGGAGAACGCCACCTGCACATAACGTTCTCCCATTTGTACTGTTATTTTGGCTTAAATCCTTAAATATCAATCGAGAATCTCTATTTTGTCTCAAAATAAATAGCTGAAAGAATAAAGTAGCCTAGATATGTCTTCCTTCTCCAAGTAGATCAGTTGGCCTTGGCAAATTCCAGAGATTTCTTTCCGTCATGTGCATTCCCAGAGAAACTGTTCATGTAATCTGAGAACACAAATTCTCTGTACCGAGACACTCCATCTTTCTCCACCACTTGAGGCAATGGGGAAATCTTTTGTGTTGCCTGGGGACTCACGAAGATGGGAACAGACACGCGAGATTGGGAACTTGTGGTGCGGACTCTGTGTTCTGCACTCTTGTAACGCCCATTACTTAAGATCTGAACACAAGGGAATAAGGTAGGAGATCAGATTCAGAAGAATACATCGAAGGTTCCATAAATATGATAGAAATCTTAAAAAGTTAATATGCCTTCGAACCTGTAACATATCTCCAACATTGATAACGATGGCACCAGGAATAGGAGGTATCTCTACCCACTCTCCCTTGTTTTCCATGTCCGAGTCTTCAGGAACTTTCACATATAAACCACCAATCCCATCTTGTAATAAGATGGTAAGAGTACCCATATCGGAATGACGTCCAACACCTACAGTGAGTTCAGGATTAGGACAGGTAGGATAGAAGTTCATGTTAACCATCTTCTTTCCAGTGAATGCATCCATCTTGGAGTCATCTAGTTCCACTCCAAGGTTTCCCATCAGAGCTTCAACCAATTTCTTCACCATGTCCTGTGAGGTCTTCAAATATTGTAGGGCATCATCTCTACAAAGAGAAAATCAATATTGGTATGAATCTCTGTTCAAAATGCCAAGAAAGAAAAGAGATAAAATACATAGCATATATATATGTTCCATTACCTGCACTCCACAGGCCATTGTTGCAGAGCTTCAGCATCATTGGTGTAAGCCATGCTAATGTAGTCTTTCCATTCCAAAGCTTTCTCCTTCTCAGGCACAAAACTCGTCCCGTACTTCACTAACGGGGATGGACTCACTTCTTTACGATAAACGGCCTTCCTTTCTGCAGGCAAGGCAAAGAAGTTATGCGCGGTCTGCTTAAGGGATTCGAGCAGTTCTAGGGGAACTCCATGGTTGATAACTTGGAAGAATCCAAGCGTCTCAGCAGCTCTAACAATTTGATTCACCACTTCATCAGGGTGAGGACCATCAAGTTTGGACAAATCAATGGGTGGAATCTCACATATGGTGGCATTTTTCTTATCAATTTGCTCTGCGGGTGGCTGAATGTAAGCCCGAGGCACCGTTGCAATGCCCGAGTCCACAATTCCTTTGACACCATTTCCATCTCTGACGACAAAGTTAAAGAGTGATCTCTCATTATCAAAACTCGGTGCCATTTGGTTGTAAAATGTTTAAGTGCGCTGTTGGTGTATTGCTTTGCTTTTGTAAGTGCAGATTGCAGAGAGGGTTGATTGATATGAACTTGGTGGATGTACCAAAGGGAACGGGGGGTATATATACTGCATGGATGGTTGATTATAACTATTGAAATTCTTTTGTATTGACGTTTGAGATGCAAATGGTTTGAAATTTTCAGCCAGAGAAGGTCTGGGGCGTTCCAATAGGACAAATTGGAACTTTGAATACATTTTCTTAATGCATGAATTCAAGACAAGTAGCCAAGATCTTTTCTGACCAAAACGAAAAAAAATAAAACCCCAATTAACGAAAATAATTACTCTTTCTAGAATTATCATATAGCACATCTAATTTATTTTTTTATATAGTTACACGTTTTATATCAATTATTTGTTCAATAATTAATGGATTTATAGACTTTCATAAATGTATATACTTTGGATGTTTGAATTTAATAGCATCAAATCTTGGACAATTTTTCTCTCTTTTTTAAGTGTTTTTAACCCCTAGCATTAAAAGATCAAATTTTAAACTTTAATCATGAATTATTAATCATAAATCTTAAATTTTAAACTTTAAAAAATTTATTTTATCTCAAATTTTTTAAACCCTAATCTTAAATTCTAACTTTAATATTCCTTAATCATAAACTCTATATTATATTTTAACGTGGGGTATAATTAAAGACATAAAAAAGGAATAATAAATTTTGTCCTTAAACCTTCTGAGTAAAAATGACGCATATATTAGAGTGAATTTTAAATAAAACACTAATATTGTACTTTGATTTCAAAATATCTATTTGAAAAATATATGTCATGAGTTGAATAATATACAAATTGTTTCTTTAGTTCCCATTATTGCTGGTTCATGACTTCTACTGAATATTCCGATCGATATTTCTCCGACAGCCAAATTAGAACCCAGTTTCCAACCAAGGGAAAAATCCCCACACAACAAACAAGAACTCATGTCCCCTTCCATGTTCTTCCAATCGACACACTTTGGTCCATAGGCAAACGTTTAGACGACAAGATACGAGTCAAATCCATGGCCAACAAAGGAGAAAACGAACATGACTCGGTAACGCAGAAAAATGTAGAAATATACGTACAAAATATATCAAAATCAGTAAAAAAAATAATTAATTATTGAACAGATATTCATGTTTTTACAAATGAATCGATTATTGCCTTCGCCAGTAGTGTTTTTTCTCTAAAAATAAAATATTATATATAATCTTAAAAAATATTAAAAATATACTTATTACCCTTAAAATTTTATAGACTCACCCCTAATATAAAATATTACGTTAGTCTCTACTTGTATGAAGATTATAATTATCTTTCTTTTTTAATCAATAGTTAATTTATGTTGATTTCATTAAAATTTTATCATAATTAAAAATTAGATATTGTGTCGACCTGAATTTATCAATACTCAAGGTATAAGAAACTCTTGAACTTTTGAAGAGAAAAATAAATTAAGCATTAAACTTGTTTACACCTAATTAATCTTTTGAATCAATTAAGTTATTAGCCAATATTGACCATTAAATTTGTATGATTTTTAAATATTATTTTCACATAATATATTGCAGTTTTATTGTATAATATTTATATATATTTTTTAAAACATATTTTTTATGATTTTTATAAGTGTTTCATAATTTTAGGAGTTTTAAAAATTTTCAATTACAAATTTTAGAAATACTAATATAAACTTAATATAATTTGTCAATTTAAAAAATTAATTAAATATAAAAGTAATTCAAAATTTTAATTATTTTTTAATGTTCAAGAGATTATTACCCCTAGATTATTTATAAATTAATAAATTTCTTCAAAAGTTGTAGTCACATGTAAACGCCCAACACATTGTCCTGCTGAAAAGTTCAAACACGTTCGCTTCAAAGTCCAAAAGGAAATTATTTTTTATTAGTGGATGATCAACCATTAATGAACTTATAAATAGCACCCTTCCCTGCGGTCCATCCACCACACAAGTTCATAGCAAACAATCCTCTGCACATTCAAAATAATTCTACACACAAATGGCACCGAGTTTTGATAATGAGAGATCACTCTTTAACTTTGTCGTCAGAGATGGAAATGGTGTCAAAGGAATTGTGGACTCGGGCATTGCAACGGTGCCTCGGGCTTACATTCAGCCACCCGCAGAGCAAATTGATAAGAAAAATGCCACCATATGTGAGATTCCACCCATTGATTTGTCCAAACTTGATGGTCCTCACCCTGATGAAGTGGTGAATCAAATTGTTAGAGCTGCTGAGACGCTTGGATTCTTCCAAGTTATCAACCATGGAGTTCCCCTAGAACTGCTCGAATCCCTTAAGCAGACCGCGCATAACTTCTTTGCCTTGCCTGCAGAAAGGAAGGCCGTTTATCGTAAAGAAGTGAGTCCATCCCCGTTAGTGAAGTACGGGACGAGTTTTGTGCCTGAGAAGGAGAAAGCTTTGGAATGGAAAGACTACATTAGCATGGCTTACACCAATGATGCTGAAGCTCTGCAACAATGGCCTGTGGAGTGCAGGTAATGGAACATATATATATGCTATGTATTTTATCTCTTTTCTTTCTTGGCATTTTGAACAGAGATTCATACCAATATTGATTTTCTCTTTGTAGAGATGATGCCCTACAATATTTGAAGACCTCACAGGACATGGTGAAGAAATTGGTTGAAGCTCTGATGGGAAACCTTGGAGTGGAACTAGATGACTCCAAGATGGATGCATTCACTGGAAAGAAGATGGTTAACATGAACTTCTATCCTACCTGTCCTAATCCTGAACTCACTGTAGGTGTTGGACGTCATTCCGATATGGGTACTCTTACCATCTTATTACAAGATGGGATTGGTGGTTTATATGTGAAAGTTCCTGAAGACTCGGACATGGAAAACAAGGGAGAGTGGGTAGAGATACCTCCTATTCCTGGTGCCATCGTTATCAATGTTGGAGATATGTTACAGGTTCGAAGGCATATTAACTTTTTAAGATTTCTATCATATTTATGGAACCTTCGATGTATTCTTCTGAATCTGATCTCCTACCTTATTCCCTTGTGTTCAGATCTTAAGTAATGGGCGTTACAAGAGTGCAGAACACAGAGTCCGCACCACAAGTTCCCAATCTCGCGTGTCTGTTCCCATCTTCGTGAGTCCCCAGGCAACACAAAAGATTTCCCCATTGCCTCAAGTGGTGGAGAAAGATGGAGTGTCTCGGTACAGAGAATTTGTGTTCTCAGATTACATGAACAGTTTCTTTGGGAATGCACATGACGGAAAGAAACCTCTGGAATTTGCCAAGGCCAACTGATCTACTTGGAGAAGGAAGACATATCTAGGCTACTTTATTCTTTCAGCTTTTTGAGTTTTTGTAATAAGATGGTGCTATTGATTTCAGGACATCTACATTTCTTTTATATTTTTACAAAAATATTATCAATTTTTAAAATGTTGTTATATTTTTTTATAAATTGAAATTTATTCATTCAATAAACCGCCATATGTAAGATGTATACCTTGGAACCTTTAAACAAATGTATTCTTTAACAAAAATCCCATTTAAAAACTATAGAACTGTCTAGATTTTTTAATCTATTATATCCAATGATTCGAGTATGGATATTATTTTTTATACGAGTATAAACATCTCAGGCTATCCTCGATTGTTTTTCATGGCTCCTAAAATTTCGCTCCTGTCATAGATAATAATTTAGACTGCACCAAGCTAAATGAATCAGTATAGCTTACATGGATTTACCTCTCCCTGCATACTGCATCCATTCTATTAGTTCATTCCCTTTGCTGCACTGAAACAGTAGATTGTAATCTTGCAGTAAAATAGACCATATTTGTATCATGTATGGGCATTCCCTGAAGAGATGATCTCTAGATTCAAGTTCTTCCTCGCACAACAAACAATATGAGTCCAAATTAACTCCCCACCGAAGTATTCTATCCTTTGTCGGTAATCTATTTAGCACAACCAACCATGAGATAAATGAATGTCGAAGCATTGTCAAGCTTCTCCATACTATCTTTGCCCATTGAACTTTGTCTCGTTTCGGTCTAATAATATTTCATACATCTTTAGTTTTAAATGTTATTATAATATAGTATCTATTTATATATTTTATTCTTTAATAATAATACATATCTTATAAATAAAATGATTAAGTCGGAGTCTCTTAATATAAATATCATCCATTTTTTCTACCCAACAATTTGTTGATTCTATTTTCAACCTCTTAAATCGGGTGCAAATCATATGTCTCTTAATCGTGTTCTATGTTCTTTCCTTAAAATTAGTGAATTTAAGGTATATGATTTAAGGTTTAAGGTTAGGGTTTAGAAAATTAGAATCAGAGTGTAAAATTTAGGACGTAACGTATAGAAAATTAGAATTGAGATTTAAAATTTATTTTTTTTAAAAAAAATAGTAGGACCGTGAGAAAAAGCAAATGTGTGACTTTGATAAATCTTTGACTTTGTGTACTTATAAACGACTTATTGTTGGTCCATATAAAAGAAAAGGCAAAATTTAGATCCAAAGCGCATGCATTTGACTATTGACTTAATCACAACATCGATGTCGTTAAAGATTTTGTTTAAAAATTTATATGATTAAATTTAAAATAAATTAATTGATTGAATTATAAATTAATAAATCATTTAATTTAAATTATGATATGAAATAGAATGTAACATAAATCATAACATATCGATAAATAAAAATAAAAGAAAAAAGTTATTAAAAATAATTTTAATATTTTTACTTATTCATTGTCGAATAAAAATAATGATCTAATAAAAAATGTATTAGAAAAGGTGACAACTCTATCGTTCAATTATGTGTTAATTGGGGTATATATATTTAGGTGATTATGTAAGCGTCAATATATATAATTGATTTCTGATTGTGCAATAGAATGAACAATTATAAAAAAAAATAACGATCTAATTAGTGCGGCCACCAATATAATATTATTAAGTTCCAATTTTAATTACTAAATTTTTTATTATTAAATAAAAATCGAAGATTATATAATTCTATTATTCCGACTGTGACAAAAATAGGTAAAACCTAAATAAAATTAATTCATTAACTTAATTTTTTATTATAAAAATTCGATAATATGTTACATATGGATTGAATCCCAATAATAAATAAGAGAAAATGAAAGAATTGAATGAGTCCATAGGAGTTTATTATTTAATATTTCTTAAAAAAATAAAGTTTTTGGACTGACTCGAGCGAGTCCAGCTCGGTCCCCACATGGCTGGGGAAAGTCGAAAAAGAAAAGATTGGGTTGTTGCAGAGTCTAGTCCGAATAATACTTTTGAGCACTCAATTTTCAGAAAAATATATTTTAATCCTTAAATTTATATAAAATAATATACGAATTATTATTTTTGGATTTTTAGTTTCGTAAATGAGTTAAGAAACTATCATACAAGTTGTTTATATATATATATATATATATATATATATTAAATGGAGACCGCTCTTGGTTTTTCTTCCGCTTTTATTTCTTATTTTAATATTCAAAGTATGGGCGAAGCTGGGGTTGGCACAAAACTTAGCCCGCCTAAAATTATAAAATGTTTAAAAGTAAATATATATTACGTTATTACGGAAAATATCAAAATTTGAATATATAAAATAAAATAATAAAAATATTTAAATCGGTTAATTAATTAGTATTTTTTTATTTAAGTAATAAGGGTTAATTTAAGTGATAATAGGAGTGCAAATCATGTGTACCTTTCTCATGCCTTCATTTATGTCCCACTTCTAATTAGAGGGGTTAGGGTTTATGGTTTTAGGTTAGGGGTTTAGGTTAGAATTTAGGGAATTAGGGGTAGGGTGTATTTTTTTAGAGTGTAGGATTTAAAATTGAATTTTTTTAAAAAAACAAAGGAGGCATCAAAGGAGACATAAGGAAGGGGTAGATAATTTTTGTTCGATAAACAGTTTGATTTTATTTAAGCATATTTTAGGTTCGAGACGTTGTGTATGTCAAGAATCCCTATTAAAAACTTACTAAAACAAAATATATAATACAAACCGGTTCAAATTAATCAAAATAAAACTTAAAAATCGAAAGAACAATTAAAAAATAAATAAAATTACTTTAAAAATTTGGAAGCGTGATTGAGGCAACCTTTTACTTTCCATTCACTATCTCAATTGTATAATATTTTCCTAAATTCTTCAATCTTTCGTAATGTTTGCATAAAAAATTCCCAGGCAAAAATCTGGCCGTCTTTGATTTTAAACGCCCTGAATCTTGTCTTGTTCAATATTTTACGAGTAAAATTTCCACAAAGCCGTCACGATCATATAATTTTTAAGTACAAAGTTTCAACCATTTCTCCACTATATATATCCAGATATTTCCCTACGGATTTTCTCACCAATCAAACAAATTTTCATCAAAAAAACCCTTTTCTTTTAATACTTTCCAATGGCTCCAAGTTTTGACGATGCCAACCTTTTCAACTTCGTCGTTCGAGACGGTAACGGTGTCAAAGGAATGGTGGATGCCGGATTGTCAACGGTGCCACAGGCTTACTTGCAACCACCGAAGGAGAGAATCGACAAGGAAGCTGCTCGTAAACACGTGCAGCCGCCTATTGATTTGTCGAAGCTAGATGGCCCCGAGCATGACGAAGTGGCAGAGCAAATTGTTAGAGCTGCTGAGAATCTTGGATTCTTCCAAGTTGTCAACCATGGAGTTCCCGTGGAACTACTCGAGTCCCTTAAGGACTCCGCGCATGATTTCTTCGGCTTGCCGTCGGAAAAGAAGGCAGTTTATCGTGCCGAAGTTAGTCCGACTCCATTGGTGAAGTATGGGACGAGCTTCGTGCCACAGAAAGAGAAAGCTCTCGAATGGAAAGATTATATCAGCATGCAATACACTAATGATGATGAAGCTCGTCAACACTGGCCTGCTGAGATCAAGGATGTTTCACTTGAATACTTGAGGACATCAATGAGCATGGTGAGAAAATTACTCCAAGTTTTGTTAGAAAATTTAGGGGTGAAACCGGAAGATTCGATGATCGACGTACTCGTCGACAAGAAGATGGTTAACATGAATTTCTACCCTACATGTCCTAACCCAGACCTCACGGTTGGAGTAGGACGTCACTCCGATATGGGAACTCTCACGATATTGTTACAAGACGGAATCGGTGGTTTGTATGTAAAAATCGAACAAGACTCCGAGTTCGGAAAGAAAGGAGAGTGGGTAGAGATCCCTCCTGTTGCAGGTGCCTTGGTCATCAATGTTGGTGACATGATACAGGTACATAAACAAAACAAATTTAAAGATTTAAACAAACCCAAACCCGAACTCGAAACTTAATTGTATCATGTTAACTTGTTTTATATTTGCAGATACTAAGCAATGGGAAGTACAAAAGTGCAGAACATAGAGTCCGAACCACCAGCACAAAATCCAGAGTGTCTGTACCTATATTTACCATGCCCAATCCAATGGCAAAAATTGCACCTTTACCTCAAGTGGTCGAACAAGATGGACATGCTCTTTACAGAGAGTTTGTGCTGGCTGATTACATGAAAAATTTCTTTGGGAACGCTCACGATGGCAAGAAATCGCTTGATTTTGCTAGCATTAATGCTGCTTGATTGAAATCTGAGGGGGGAATAAATAATTTTGCATAAACTTTTTTTTCTTGATTCAGTATTTACCAATAAATTGTTCTTCAGACAGCTTTACTGTATGAAACTTGTTGATGTTATTGCTTATTTAAAGCTTAAGAAAAGCACTCCTTTGTTGATGTTTAAACTTTTGATCTCTAATAATCGGATGAGTCTTATTAAATTTAAAGTTGAATTAGGTTAAATCTCATAGATATTTTTAGTTATTTTTTTAATAATGCATACATATTTTACAAACAAATCAGTTAAATTCGAGTCTATTAAAATGAATATTATTTGTTTTTACTTAATGAAATCATGTTGAAGTTTGAAATTTATGGTAACTTGATAAGTATTTAAAAGAACAATTAAATTAATATTTTATTTAACGTTTTAAATTTAATAAAGACCTAAAAATAATTAAGTTAAAAAATTATCAAATAATTTGAAGGTGTTAATTTAGGGGGAAAACAAATAAAACCCCTAAATTGAATTATAAATTTTAAAGAGATTAAATAGTAATTTTATTCTTTTAGGTTAAATTATAAAATTCAATATTTAACTTTTATTCTTATTTTTGTCATTAAATTTTAAAAAAATTTAATTCGGTCATTAATCTTTAAGTTGTTTTTGTGCTAATCATAAATGTGTTAAATTAGTCACATTAGAGTGATGTGTCCAGAAAAGCCACACGACATTAATTTATTTGAAAAAAAAACAAATCCATGAAAATATTTAAGACAAAGATGACAGAAAAGGACGGTGGAGATTTGTTTGAATTTGTTTCGTAATTATTTGTTTTACGTAAGACTCCTTATCAAAAGTCAAATTTGGAGTTGTATTAATATAGTAACAATTTTAATACTCATTTCAGATTTTAGTGGGAAATATTCGAGTAAATTGTGTTTGTTATTCGAAATTATAAAAATATCAGTAATTATAAAACTGATTAAATATCAATAATTATAGAAAAAAAAAAGTTGGATATTTGATATTTTTATATTAATAAAAATTAAAATATTTGGATATAATATATAATATTTTCCTATGAATATATATAACATAACTGAGTTTGAATATCGTCTTCAACCCAATTTGACCAATTAAAGGCATCCGATTCAAGTAGACAACCGCCACATTAAATGAGACTGTTGACCCAAGAACAGGCGGCTGTTTCTGGTTAAACATATAGAATAATTACCAGACCAGTAAGTTGGTTTTTCTGATTAACTCATCTTAATAACATACTTACAAAGAAATTTGACTTTTAGCAAGATATTTTTTAATAGTATTTTGGTTATTACAAAATATATATTTATTTTTTAAGTATATCGTTCAAGGTTAAAATCAATTTATATAACGTAAAATTTAATTAATTTTAAATCGTTATATTTATAATATCTTTCATAAATTTTAATACAATTCAATTGTCATCGTTAAAAATTATCATTACGTATAAATTATCACCTACCTTATCGTGGATTGTTAACGTGGTAATGTAAAATATAAAGGAATAATTACACAAATATCCCATGTACTTTTTCAATTTTTTCATTATGGTATCTAAATTTTGCAACTTTCGATGTACCCCACAATTTTCTTTTGTCGTCTAAAATGTCCCTCGATCTTAACGTCATTAACCTGAGACTTAGCATGGTTTTTAATTTTTCATGATTTGCTTACGTAAGTGCTTGAGAAATTTTAACATGGATCATATAAAATATAATTGATACCGAAAATAGTTTTCTAAATAAAAGAAAACGATTTACATACAAAGAAATTCAACCCTAAGAAGGAATCAAACTGGGATGTTCCATGTCTGTTTGTACAAATATTCGATAATTACCAGATTACAAACTAATTAACCCTATAAAAACAGTATTTACATAGGAAAGGGATCGAGAGCAAACTCCACAACTGATTTCAGCTCATCCCAATTAGCAGTGGTGAAGAAATCATTTTCTGGACGATCCGAAAAGATGGAAGACGACGCCATTGATGAAGGTATTGGAGCTACTGCTGCACTCATTCTGTCTGAAATATTATTATGCCATTGGCTACTTCCATTGATCATGTGATTCTCATGCACCGATGGCTTCGGCTTCTCGTCGATACAATAATCTCCCACCATCGGAGAACCGAAGCTGATGTAATTCTCATGACTGTTTGATTCCATGCTACATGTTTGAGAGCTAATTTGTGTAGCAATTGTAGCTTTTTTTGTTGCGAGTTGTCTCCAATCTGGTCTGTATTTCTTTAGTGATGAATTTCGCTTGAAAATTCGACATATGGTCCATACTTCCTGCAATATTTATATATACGACAACTGTATGAATGGAAGTTATTAAACGTAGCATGCATTAACCCTACTTGAACAATATTTTTGACTTACAGCTTCTTGTGTAACAGTTTTCGGATTCGAAAAGTAGACGACGGTGTTACTATCGTGGGTAGGAAGGCGGAACTCGTGCATCATCCAATCGGTTTTGGTTCCTTTGCCGGCGGCTCCACGGTAATACACTAAGGTTTTCTTTAGGCCAATGCAGACATGGCCTTGGCCTGGTGACGATGATTGTGCATAAACAGGCTTGTCAATGCCGGTTGCTTTCCAAAAACCAGAACCGGTTACCCTGTTTGGTCTCACGCTGTTTCTGTATTTCCTTCCTCGTTTGCAGAAGAAATATGAGTCACTCTCTTCACCGCCTCCGCCGCCCGCCGTGCTAGCTTCTGCAATTCATTCCATTTGATGCATTTAGAGTGATTAATTTCAAGCTATCAGTGCATGAAATACAAAATATTATGGTTTTATTTATCCTTTCCCCACTTCTTTTTCTGCAACAAGTTCATTAATCTTAATCAAACCAACACTAGAGCTTAGTTCGAACAGCAACCGATATATAAAGATCTTATCCAGCAAACTTGATGTTCTAATTTTAATTTCTGCGATTGATTTCATGCTTGGAAACCAATTAAGAAGTTTTTGAAAGAAGAAAATCAAACATGAGAACTATAAATCAGACAAAGCTACCTTTTATTTGGTAATTCTCAGTCATCCAAAACAAATCTGCAGAACCCTTTTCCCTTATTGAATACCATATACATATACATATACATATACATATACATATACATATACATATACATATACATATACATATACATATACATATACATATACATATACATATACATATACATATACATATACATATACATATACATATACATATACATATACATATACATATACATATACATATACATATACATATACATATACATATACACATGTTCAATACTAATGAAAGAAAGTAGCTTAGAACATACTTGGAAGATCCCATGGATCAAACTTGTAGATGTCAACCTGTTTGATCAACTCGATTCTGAGTGGTTTATCGTCAACTTTTCTCCGAAGATAAAACCCTAAAAGCTCCTCATCAGTCGGATGAAATCGAAACCCGGGAAGCTGAACATCATCGTCGACGACCTTGTTATCACTAACACCTTGGACAACGTTCATCATCTTCAACTTTGATCCCCGGAGGTGCCAAAAGCATTAATCATTCAAGTTTTGTGTGTACAGTGCATGAACCAGCATCGGTCAATCATATAGGGAAAGCTAGGCAGTAGATTATATATATAAAGAAGGTTCTTAATGTAAATTTGAAGTCGTCCCACTTGGCTGGTTTGATCGGGTGAAAGTCAAAGTATCGACTCCTATGCACAAAAGAAAACCAATCAATCAGGTTAGAAAAAGTCTTTACGTTCTTTCAAGTTTCAAACACCTTTTAATAGTACGAGAGTTATCTCGAACATTTTTAAGACCGTAAACAAAAACTAAAAAAACACATTAAATAACGAAATTATGTATCGTTACATCTAATCCTTAAACTTTAAACTTTAAATCTTATAATATCGACATTACTTTCCGGCACTAAAAAACGAAAACCTTAACAAGTACCCATGTTGTTCCTCTTACCAAACGACACAACCTATATGTTTCGGAGTGTGAACAATTAAAAAATCATTAGCAAAATCACCGTACAAGTGCCAAGTCTCGGTAATAAGGTGAATAATTTGGATGTTGTCAATATATTTCAATAGTTTCATATTTGGCCAATTTACTTTAAATGGACGTTTTAGTTAAAATTAATCAAGGACTATATCAATGTATATTAAAAATAAAACAATGATTATACCAATCAGAGAAGGAAAAAAAATTTTTTATCTCTTTTTTGTGTCTCCTTTAAAAATTTACTAAAAACATAAATTTTAAATTATAACCCTTATTTTCTATATTCTAAACCTTAAACCCTATACTAAAAAATACACCATACCCATAATTCCCTAAACCCTAACCAAAACCCTTAAACTAAAACCCTAAACCATATAATTTAAAGTGGAGGCATAAATGAGGCATGAGGAAGGGGTAGACGATTTACACCCTTAGAGAAGTAGCATACGTATACTAAAAAACAGGGGAAAAACTTTACATTCAAGGATTGCAAATAATATAGATAGACAGAGGCGGACTCAAAATTTTATATAAGGGGCGTAAACTATCAAGAAAGTATATTGAAAATGTAAGGGTACAAAATTAAATTATCAATAAAAAATATAAAAATTTTAAAATTTTTAAAGGTGTGAATGTACCCTCGGTACCTCTAGATCCATAAAAGTAAAAGGTTAGAGAAGCAATAAATGGTAAAATAAAAAGAGAATTATTTGATATAAAAGATGTGTAAGTTTTGATAATAACCGATCTACATTCTATTCTTAAGGTTTATTTAAAGTTTAGGAAAAAAACATAATTTTTTCAAACAATATACATATCCAATAATAATAAAAATAAAAAAATGATTTTGTGTTTAACTATAGTTGTTCTTTGTCTTACTTAAATAACTTTATTTCGAACAAATCGTTATATACGAGATTTTTTATTAAATTATATTTTTATAATTTAGTAAATAATAAAAAATTTTGTCGAGAAGAAAGATTATATATATATATATATATATATGCGTGAGACATGAAAAACCTTCATGTATTTATTTTCAACAATGCTGGATATAAGTTTTAAATGTCAATTTTTTTGTTGTATTTTTCCTTCAAGGTCCCCTTTTTTGACATGGAACAAGTTTTTATTTCAAAAATTGAAATGTGCAAGTTTGATTTTGGAAACCAAAAAGGTGACTTTATTAGGCACTATTAATCATCAACATAATTAGTAAAAGTATTTCAAAATGATTTCTTCAGGAAGTTTGATCTTGGAAACAAAGAAATGTGAAAGTTCAGATTTATTATTTATTAATTTTGAAAAATGAAATTCATTTATATTTAAGCTTCAAATATTAAATATCTATACAACATAGTACAATAGAATGCGAGTATTTAAAAGAAATGATAATGCATGAACCTTTTAGCCTAAGTGGTTAAAGGAACGGTTGTTGTTTTTAGAGGTCTTGGGTTCGAGGCCAGAGATGCCAGCAGAGTGATTGAGCGATCAATGTCAAATGGTAAAGATTATATTTTAGAACAGATACTACTGTAATAACTATCAGCTTATTTTAAAAAAATGATAATTTGAAAGTCTAATCCTTAAACCCACATGCACTCTAAGGACTATGAGTACAAATTATCCATTATTTTTTACCTTCACTAGAGGGTAATACATTAAGAAAACATGTTCCCTCCATATCATGTCTGCTAAAGAAGATGATTGGTCCATTAATTTATTTGCCTAAAGACTTGACTTACCACTTCAAGGCTCTAGAAGCACTAATTCAGTGTTTAGAGATTAATTAAAACTAAGGGGGTGATTTTTTTTATTTTTTAAATTAAGGCTGCAAAGCTAGGGTTATATACTAGGTTTAGTGGTCGAAAAATTCAAATCAGTAATATATATTAGATTATCGTTTCGTGTGATATTATGTGCAACATATTAATCATATCTTGGACCGTTGCATTAGACCATGATTCACTATTAATTATATAATTAAGTTATAATTAGGATTAGAATTAGGAGAAATTATTACATGTTCTAGTTAATCAAATTATTTGTTGTCTTGTTTAATGAAATTCGTCCATTTAATGACATATAAAAAAGAAATAAAAACTTTATCATGAGGTTATTATCCTCTTCTTAAAAGACATGTCTGCTATGATGTGCAGTGTCACCATTTATATATCTCAAAATCTTTTTTTCTTTCCAACATAAGACTAATACTCTTTATTTTTTTTCGGACATGATATTAAATTCATTATAAATAATATAGTGAATCAGACCATCTAATAATTTTTCAAAACCAAACCAAGAGGTCAGACATTTTCTTCTCACCTTATGATTCAATGGACTAACTACAATTTTAGTCCCTCTTACTCGTGAATAATTCAAGTTTTCTCTAGTAAACCCTTTGAAAACAAAGTCAAATTCTAAGCCACGTGCCTGGATGACTTCTAATTCCAAAATTGTTTTTGAAATACATGCCATTGTTGCTTTCTTGTACTTGCCGTATGAGAACTGGAGGAAAAAAAAGTCTTCAAAGGCTGAATTATTGATCATGGAAAAATAAATTACAAGAAAAAAAGATTTATTCAATCAAATCAAAGAATATTTATTGGTTTGACATCTTTTTAGACTTATTATTACAATAATAATAATAATATAAATAATAATAAATAAATAATATTTTTTTTCTTATATATTAACAAAGATCGATATTAGGGAATGAACCAGTTCTTGGTTCTATATTTATTTTAATTATTATAAGTAGAAAATTAGAGGTGCCTGAAATTTCTGAATTTTATATATAAATATCACTAGATTATAGAATAATTAAATAAATAAATTAAGAAGAAAAAAAATGCTTGAATTAATTTACAAATTAATGTATGCTAGAATTTGTTTAATTCGATATGTGAAATTGTCCTTTGACTAGATAAATTGATCTTTCTAGATAGATTAATTAAAATAATGTTTTCATTTGTATTTTATTTATATTTGAATATGTATAAATCCCTTTATTATATATTTTAATTAAAGTTCCGAAATAGGATATAGGGTGGGAAATATTATTTTTCTTTTAAAAAATTAAATTGGGTCTAAGATATATTTAAGTATGGAGATAATAGAAACTAGTCATGGCCGGACCTCATCTTTACACGTCGTCGTCTTTATCGTTGAGATAAGTTAGTAAGATTAAAACATCATTTAAAATTAGAAGTGTTATTAGATAAGTTTAGGATGGTAAAATTATCCGAATTCGTCTCTATTTAATGTGATTTCTATTGAAGTATATATATTTTGAATTTCAGGCTTGCGGGGATTTTAGTATAAGTTGAATTAGATCGAGATGATTTTAGGGTGGAATTTTTACCCCGGTTCAACTTTTTTCGATATATTTTTAGTTGAATTTATATATTTATCATATTTTTTTTATATAACATAATTAACATTAATTTTTAAGGTGGGAGAGTTTAGTTAGTTTCTTTTATTAAATTTAGTTTAATCAGAGTCAGATTATAAATTTTTTATGTTTGATTTAGATTAGGTTAAGTTAAAAAATTAAATTTAGGGTGAGAGGGTATTGAATTAGAATATTTAGATTTAAGATTGGAGTTAAAATATATTTTTTGAATTCAAGTCACACTATAATATTGTCCGAAATATTTAATTAAAATATCATTTTTAATATTTTTATATTTTACGCGTAAAATAAAACCAAATCGAGCTGGCCCAGTTTGCAATTCACCTGCTCTCTAAACGTCGCTGGGGTAGGCTGATCATACCGGGCCTGCTTACACTGTTCTAGCTAAGACTCAGACTAATCGATTATTTTAAATAATCCTAATATAATTATAAGATAATATCTATTTTTTAAGTAAATGTTATTTATTTTTATTAAAATTATTTTTTGAATTTTAAAAATCGATTCTAATTAGATAATTGATTTAAAACATCATCGAAAATCACAGGTGGTGACCATTGACAATAACTTCTCGATGCTTATAGACAAGGACGAAGTTGTTGCTTGTGTGGGAGAGCCGATATCCTTCAATTCCACTAATATTTATCTATATTTTGAATAATAAAATTTTAAAATAGATTAGTACTGTAATATTGTAGTTGAATAAAAAAATAATAATAAATTTTAAAATATGGGATAATTATCATTAACTCCCTTAATTTTCTTTAAGAAATTATGTTTTACTCCCTGAAATTGATATTTCATCCCTGTTTATGGATATCATTAATTTCCTCACCCTGGATTCCTTTTATTCCCATGTTATATGGCTTGCGCTCAACGGCATTAAAAGCCCAAGCCCACGTAAAAGAAAAACAAAAACCCTAGTTGACATATCCGCTCATGCTCACTATCAAACGCACTACGCTTGCATTTCTTAGACTATAAATTCATCATTTTCTACCGACAACAATTCACCGTCTCCTCTTCTTTCTGTTGCCGCCTTTTTCGGTTCATCAGGTTTGCCCCTTTCCTCTTTCATTTCCAAGAAGATCTGTCTGATTTTAGATCCTTGTATTATTTTATTCTTGTTTTTATCTTAGATCTTGCTTTACCTTTTTCATTTCTCTGTTTTTGTAGAAGTATGAGTGTTTTTAGTAGCTAATTATGCTGTTACTTAGATAAAAAATGTTTTTGGATGTGTTTTTAATCTGGGTATTGATTATGTATAGCTACTATGATTTACTTTTCCTTTCATGAATGTTATAGGAAATATTAATGTTTTTAGTTGTAAATTATGATGCTTTTTAGCTCTAAAATGTTTTCTGAATGTGTTTTTAATCTGGGTTTTGCTTAGGTATAGCTACTATGACTTCCTTTTTCCTTTTTTCGGATGTTATAGGAAACCTGAATGATTTAAGTTGTAAATTATGATGTTTCTTAGCTCTACAATGTTTTTTTTATTGTTTACTGTAATATGTGTATTGGTTTCTATGGCTTGTATGTTTTTCTGATCTTGAAACACTCTTTTGTAATTGTTTATGATGGACAAATTTCGATTTTTTTTGGGGTGGGGTGGGGGTGCTGCTTCTTTTTGATGTACTGTATACGTGTTCTGTTTAGCAATATCAATAATTGTACTTGTTTTCTGTTTGCTTGGCAGTTTTGATTCTTTGTGGTTATTTAAAGACAAGTCAAGATGGTAAGTTGAATGAATATTTTTTTCTCTTTTTTTTTTATGGATTTATTTAATTTTTCTTTGTGACGTTTTAGTTTATGTTATGCTGATGTGATCCAGGTCAAGTTTACAGCTGAGGAGCTCCGGGCCATTATGGACCGAAAGCACAACATTCGTAATATGTCTGTTATTGCCCATGTGGATCATGGTACTATTCCTTTCATTCGCATTTGTTATCAGTGAACCTGACGTAATAGATCAAAGCTTGCTTGAGTAACCTCTTCATGCTATAATGGTTTTTATTAGTTTATGATCCGATTGTAAGAGGTTGAAGTATGAAATTATATCTGTTTGTAGCCTGAAATAAGTTAGGTTAGATTAATTGCATATTGGCAGCTATATTTGTTTTTGCTCCACCTAATGAAATTGTATCTGTCTGTAGCCTCAAGTAAGTTAGGTTATAATTGCAGATTTGGAGCTATGATTGTTTGTTATTTCACTTCTTTATGATTGACAATTGTTAATATAAGTGTCTGTTCTTTTGTGAAATGTTGTTGTAGGCATTAGTTCTGATGTATTTTTTTTAATCTTTTTTAAATGCAGGGAAATCAACTCTTACGGATTCTCTTGTGGCTGCTGCTGGTATCATTGCCCAAGAAGTTGCTGGTGACGTTCGTATGACAGATACACGTGCTGATGAGGCCGAACGTGGTATAACAATCAAGTCCACCGGTATCTCTTTGTACTATGAAATGAGTGATGAGTCTTTGAAGAACTACAAAGGCGATAGGCAAGGGAATGAGTACCTCATCAATCTTATTGATTCCCCTGGGCATGTTGACTTTTCGTCTGAGGTTACAGCTGCTCTGCGTATTACTGATGGTGCCCTTGTAGTTGTTGACTGTATTGAAGGTGTCTGTGCAAACAGAGACTGTCCTCCGCCAGGCACTTGGAGAAAGAATCAGACCTGTCCTGACTGTTAACAAGATGGACAGGTGCTTCCTTGAGCTCCAGGTTGATGGTGAGGAGGCTTACCAGACTTTCCAAAGAGTGATTGAAAATGCTAATGTCATTATGGCTACCTATGAAGATCCTCTTCTTGGTGATGTTCAAGTCTACCCAGAGAAGGGAACAGTTGCTTTCTCTGCCGGTTTGCATGGTTGGGCTTTTACCCTTACCAACTTTGCTAAAATGTATGCCTCGAAGTTTGGGGTTGATGAGGCAAAAATGATGGAAAGACTTTGGGGTGAGAACTTTTTTGATCCAGCTACCAAGAAGTGGACCGCCAAGAATACCAGCAGTGCAACCTGCAAGCGTGGATTTGTTCAATTCTGTTATGAACCCATCAAGCAGATAATCAACACTTGTATGAATGACCAGAAGGATAAGCTTTGGCCCATGTTGCAGAAGCTTAATGTCACCATGAAGTCTGACGAGAAAGACTTGATGGGGAAGGCCCTAATGAAGAGAGTAATGCAGACATGGCTTCCTGCAAGCAGTGCTCTCCTGGAAATGATGATCTTTCACCTTCCCTCTCCTAGCAAGGCTCAGAAATATCGTGTTGAGAACTTGTACGAGGGTCCACTTGATGATGTCTATGCCAATGCTATCAGGAACTGTGATCCTGAGGGTCCACTTATGCTCTATGTTTCAAAGATGATTCCTGCTTCTGATAAGGGTAGGTTCTTTGCCTTTGGACGTGTCTTCTCTGGCAAAGTTTCAACTGGGTTGAAGGTCAGGATCATGGGTCCAAACTATGTCCCTGGTGAGAAGAAAGATTTGTATGTTAAGAGTGTTCAGAGAACTGTTATTTGGATGGGAAAGAAGCAAGAAACTGTTGAGGATGTACCTTGTGGTAACACAGTGGCCATGGTTGGCTTGGATCAGTTCATCACCAAGAATGCCACTTTGACTAATGAGAAGGAAGTTGATGCTCACCCAATTCGTGCCATGAAGTTCTCCGTCTCTCCTGTTGTCCGTGTTGCTGTTCAGTGCAAGGTTGCATCTGATCTTCCTAAACTTGTTGAAGGGCTGAAGCGATTGGCCAAATCTGATCCTATGGTTCTGTGTACCATTGAAGAGTCGGGAGAGCACATTGTTGCTGGTGCTGGAGAACTCCACCTTGAGATCTGTCTCAAAGATTTGCAAGAAGATTTTATGGGTGGTGCTGAGATCATCAAGTCCGATCCTGTTGTGTCATTCCGTGAGACAGTCCTAGAGAGGTCTTGCAGGACAGTGATGAGCAAGTCTCCTAACAAGCACAACCGTCTATACATGGAAGCTCGACCCCTGGAGGAAGGTCTTCCTGAGTCCATTGACGAAGGGCGTATTGGTCCAAGAGATGATCCCAAGGTTCGTTCCAAGATTTTGGCTGAGGAATATGGTTGGGACAAAGATCTTGCGAAGAAGATTTGGTGTTTTGGTCCTGAGACCACTGGTCCTAACATGGTGGTTGATATGTGTAAGGGAGTTCAGTATCTGAATGAAATTAAGGATTCTGTTGTTGCTGGTTTCCAGTGGGCATCGAAGGAAGGTGCCCTTGCTGAAGAAAACATGAGAGGTATTTGCTTTGAAGTCTGTGATGTGGTTCTCCATGCTGATGCTATCCACAGAGGTGGTGGGCAGATCATTCCAACAGCCAGGAGAGTTTTCTATGCTTCTCAACTTACAGCCAAGCCAAGACTTCTCGAACCTGTTTATTTGGTGGAGATCCAAGCCCTTGAGCAGGCACTTGGTGGTATTTACAGTGTTCTTAACCAGAAGCGTGGACACGTGTTTGAGGAGATGCAGAGGCCTGGTACTCCACTTTACAACATCAAGGCTTACCTTCCTGTCATCGAGTCCTTTGGATTCTCTAGCACTTTGAGAGCTGCAACATCAGGACAAGCTTTCCCACGATGTGTGTTCGATCACTGGGATATGATGACATCAGACCCATTGGAGCCTAATTCCCAGGCAGCTGCCCATGTCGCTGAAATCTGCAAGAGGAAGGGATTGAAGGAGCAGATGACCCCACTTTCCGAGTATGAAGACAAGCTGTGAGCCAAGAGAAGAAATAACTGTGATTCTGCAGGTTAAGTTCTGCTGCAATTTAGTTTTGTTTCTGTTATTCAAGGTCTTTTTAGATGCTTGTGTTTTGACGATGATTGAGGTGTATTCCTAATACATTATTCTGTGTTGAACTTTTAATATTTTCCTTATCTTCATATTCATACTTCCTTTGATCTTTTGAACTTACAAAATTGCTTGTGCATCAGGTATAAGGCGAAGTTTTTGAGTTCTAATTGGGAAGGAAACATGTATGTTCCAAAGTCCTTTGATTTCAAATCTTAAAACTTAAACCCCCAGTATCAGGAAGAATCCTTTATTGGTTTAGTTGCCATGTACTCAAAAAAGAATTATTTGACTTCAAACATGGTATGTGACATAATAAATAAAAATGTATGATTATAGCGTTTATAATCACATTTGGATATGACCTCTATTTGGTAGCATTGGTCCCTTAGCATTGGTATATGACTAAATAAAAATGTATGACATCTTAGTCCTTTTAATAAATTTCATATGCCATCATCTCTGATTAGTTTTTAGTATAGGAATTTAGGGACTATGGCTACATGTTAAGCATGTAATCCAAAGATGTATATGCCACATATAAATAGCATTATGAAACAAATGTGAAGTGCTTATAGGAACCTATGATGAAAAGGTCAATATGCTCTTAAGCCTTAATCTATGAGTACATAGGCCTACATATACCATGGAAGGGCCCCTGCAACACACAACTTTTTGTTCCAATTGCATCTTTCGCTCAGATTAGTTTAAATCCTATTCAATTTAGGCCTCATCCCTCAGTTTTTTGGACTTCAATGCTAAATAACTCTCTAATATTTGATGTTAGGCAATCCAGCCCCTCCCCATTTTTGATCATGGTCCATCCCTGTTCTTCGGTCCGGGATGAAATAACTCGAGAGGAAAACATGTGAAAGGAAGTAACTCATCCATGTTATTCTTTATCATTTCCCCCTCTCATCAACAACCTTTGTGGAAAGATACAACTACACAGAAATCTGGGGAATTTATAAACTTTGAGTGCAGTCTGCGGTTGCCGTTATGCTTGCAGCCTTACACTTGCTGAAATGATGCCATTCTTCAAAATGAAGGTAAATCATATTTGACTGAAAAGAGATTCCATTTTTTAATGGTAACACTTCAACCACTCTCTGCCAAGATTGTGTTTTGCAATAAAGTTATGCATAGTGGTATGAAATGATAGTTATTGTGGGAACTGATATGGAAAGGACTAGAAAATAGAGAGGGGAAAAAAAGTTGAAGGCATAAAGTACCAGTGGTATTGCCGAGTGCTATCTATCATATTCTTGTGAAGATAAGGGAACTTTAGCTTGTTCTGGTTAGTTAAGAATACTCCATATGCTTGACAACATACAGCAGGCTATAATATAATAATACTGAAGCTATGTGCTACAATATATTCCACTTCTTTTACTTTGTTCAAACTTTACCTAATTCTACCTTTGGCAGGGTATGACTTGCAGACAATGTTATCCGAAACTTATTTGTTTGCAGGGGCCAATATGGATCTAACCTTAGCCCATTCCATACCAAATAAATGTCATTTAAATACAAATATAAATAATAAAATAAATTTTAAAACTATTGAAAAATAAAACTTTAAAATTATTGAACAATAATTTTTAAAACCATTTATATGAGTTATGTTAAATATTTTTTTACTACTATTTTTAATCCGTTTAATCATGATATTTTTTTAGATTTGTCATTATTTGCTTATTCCGATTAGTTGATGGAATGATGGGTAAGATTAGCTTTTTTATGTTTTGATTATCTTACTTTTAGGTAGGCATGTTTTGAGGGATAAGAAAAATCCCACTTTATTGGTATTATTCAACATTTATTTTTTAACCTTTGCCTCAAAGCAGCCTTACATGCACTAAACTCCTTTCTGTTACCAATAGGCATGAGAAAGAAGGCAACAACTATGTTTTACAAAAATGGGAAATCATCTGGCATGCGCCTCGGCCTCAACACCTGCAGTAGCACTCTTTCAAATGCACATGTTCTCAGGTTCTTAAACAAGTACCCTTTGATGAACATTGTTCATGATTCAAACCCATGACCTCTAGCATAGCGAATTCGTGAAAAACTATAGTACTACTTGGACTAATTCAAAAAAAATGACCCCTTTATGTTATCGACATGATATGCTCGAATAAACATCATTTTCAGACATTTCCACATCAATACAGTTTGTAGTGAAAAACATTCATGAGTAACCTTGGCAACACCGACACTCGAGTTTCGAATAGCTTGACACATGAACATCAAGATAATTGATGTGGGGCTCTAGGATTTGATGTATGGTTCAATGATAAACATCAATAGTTTTACATATCATCAGATAATGTAGTCCAAAGCTATGTACATCTGCTGCATCATAGTCTGCTATGGATTTTTAGGAAAGGAATGATGAGTGGTGAGAAACAAACAGATCTTTTTTCTTATATGTGTATGCATTACTGTAGAAGAAATGAGCCTTTTTATTATTACAGCATCTCTGTCTACTTCTATGAATAATGAAAGGGTCCAAGGGGTGGATGGGAAGGCAGGTCTAGCCTGTGTCATCACTGTGCACCATTTCCATTATTAACAATGAGAGACAGATTTGAGTAAACAAAGCCAATGTGTCTGATTAACAGAGAAGGCTTGTAAATAATTAAATATCACTCATGGTGGATCCCAATCCAAGGCCCCTATGTATTTATTAACCCACACCACACCCTCTTCTGTTGTTGGTTTCTTTCTTTAAATATAGGCAGCCTAATCCTATACACAACAGGTTGTTGCCAAGTCACATGATGTTGATACCTTCAATTTAGAGTTAAGTCGGTATAAATCATGTTCAGACTTTATTTAACGAATATCAAACTCATTACTACTTAACCTGACGAATGCCCTGTTGTCATATAGCCATAGGTTGTACTTTCCTTGTAAGTTTCCAACTAATGGTAGAAAACCAGTTGATGACAACATAGAAAAACTGGAAACAACTTGCTGAAAAACTGCTATAATAAGGCCCCATGTTTTTTTAGCTGATACTAACATTTGGCAGCCTCTCCCATTAGCAGACAAAGCACCATAATGTTATTCCCTATCATGTGAAAGATAATCTATATATTATTTTCACATGTTTGAAATTACCTTGAACCTTCCAGCATGTTTCACATTTGATGTAGGCTTTAAGACTTTGCATTAATCCTTCCACTAATAGGAGAGAGAGAGAGAGAGAGAGAGAGAGAGAGAGAGAAGATTGATTAGAATTTAGACAGATAATAGTGCCATTAAAGTGGAGGCAACTGATGAGGCTTTCATATGGTTGGAGAGAGAATTTGGACACTGCATAAACACAGTTCCTTTCCTTTCATTTAATATTATATAGGTATATGTACATTATGAGTGCAGAAAAGCATGTTAGTGTCAAAATCATGGATCTGGAGTTGTGATTTTTATAGGGACAAGAAATTTTGCATGGTCCATTCCATTATTGGTGGGCCAAAACCTTTCCCCTCTCCCTCTGCATATGATAATGAATTGTCTTGAGAGACAGCACCATATGTTATTATCATGCATTTGTGATGCTGGACAAGTAGTACCTGGTCCAAAAGAGATGGTTGATTCTTTTGTAGTGTCATCTTCAACTCCATGCTCATGTCTTTGTCACTGTTAGAATATACAACTTTGAAAGAAAGAAAGACAGAAAATGGGGGGATACAGATGAAAAGAACATAATACAGATCATCTATCTTTGCTTCTTGAAACAAATCGTTGCATTTACATAACACTTTAGTGTTGTAGCAATAATTTGTCCAAATATCTTTAGATTATGAGGTAAGAAACTTTGTATCCTTTAAATAAAGTCTCGAGTTTGATTCTTTTTTAAAATAAGTCCAACTTGACTTGATTTCAGATCTAATCAAGACTCTTGTGATTACCGATCATCAGAAATCTTAAACCTAAAAAATCTATCCTATTCTATATATGTTGGATATCATGTCTGCAACTTTATCAACCCCAGCAAATCTACATGAATGATTTGTGTGGTTGGCTTTTACATTGGTTGCCTAATGTTGATAAGAAGAAACTATTTACAAACACTTTTAGACAAAGTAACCACTCATGAATAATGATAAAGAGAGGACATATACATATACATATCATATACATATACATATACAGTAAAAGTTAGAGAAAATTGGAGCATAATGATTTTTACCCAAGGAGGGAGGGTGGAGTTTGTTCACATTCACATAGCACATGGATTCATTGAGATAGTGGATAAAGCTGATGTTTACACTTGCACAACAATCTAACACATTTGCCATAAATAAATTCCCTTTTCTCTAGTCTTTAGCCTCACTCCACTCCATTGTGATCCTATTCCTATGTAAAAAAAGGAAAAGGTAGATTCATGGCATTGGCAGGTCATTGAAATTCCCACATAAAAGGGCATATAAAAAAGAAGTCTCATTGTGTAAGGTATGATTTCTAGGTGAATGGTTTAAACATAGTTCCTTTTTGATGCCTTAGACCCCACAATTTCCCTTTTCAAAAAGAAAATTATATAACCCATCACAACTCCTTGTTCAATAAATTTAGGGTTTGTAAAAGAAACCCTAAAAATTGCCATGATAACTTGAAAGCAAAAATTCCCACTTCCCACCCAACAAATAAATGCCATTGAGGATTGGACCTGCTTTATTTATTCTCCCTACCCTTGAAATTGAAGAAATGAGCTGTAAAAAGTATCATGCTAAACTTGATTTGATTCCCATATAAACTCAATTAAATTATTTCTTAATATTTTTTATTTATGAAAATTCACTTAATAAAAATAATATTAAAAAAATAAAATAATCAAATAAATATTTTTTATTGATTAAAATTATAAATAACGTGATATGATAAATTTAAGATATAATTTATTATCTCAATAAACGTCGTTTTATTGGCTATATATGTAACGTTATATGACGATGAATTCGAGCATTTTGTATCAAACTTTGCCAGATACATAACATTAGCATTATTTATATCTTAGTGTCAAACAATAATTGTTGTAATAATAAGAAAAAGAAGTGTCCCACAAGGACATCGATGTGTGATTCTATGGGAAATGGGACCAAAAACAATGAGGTTGTATTTTTAGTTCCTTCATGCATCTTTTGTCATGAAAGGGGGACATGAACTGATGTAGCTTTTCATGGCCTTTCTTGACCATTATATATAAGGTCCAATTTTGAATTTATTCCTATTACTTTATAAAAATTGAGAAAGTCTACAAATTATTATTCATGTTTTAAATTAAGAGGTTGATTTAAAATAAAAATTATATTATACAGATAAATTTTAAAATTTAAAAATTAATAAAATATGAAATATTCAAAAATTTAGAATATAAAATTAAAATATTTAAAAGTTTAGAACATAAAACTATGAATTTAAAACCATAACAAAAAATGTTTTTCTTTGAGTTAAATAATTTCATCTCATTTTATTACAAAATTTTCATTATAATAAATATCGATTTTCAAAAATTTAAATTAATCATGATCAGAACTCGATTGAATCCATTAACAGATCTAGTTTTTATTAAGTTTTTTTTTTATTTTTTTATTTTGGCATACCAATGTACAATACACCACTTAACTAACCTAAACCCTTTAATTACTTGATAAGTGTCATTAAAATAATAAACAAATCAATTAGTATTTAATTCCCTTTTGACAATCCCAACAATCTTGAAAGATACCATAGTTTATGCACTTCTGTTTGCTTTTTTTAATGAATTTGAATCTATTCCTCGAGAAATTATCAACCATTTAATAAAATATCATTTTAAAAGAAATTTATTATTATTATTTTGTATCTGGACCAAGTGGTATGCTGCTAAAGATTAATTAAAATAATGCATGACGATGTCTCCCTGGTCACTAGGATATTTTCATGTGTTAGGTCATGCATGTGGCCATTTTTTAGCATGGAATTTGTGAGGGACACAACTAAGCATAGGGTTCAAGTTCAAGTCTATGTGTTTCCCACTAACAAAGGGTTTTCTTTGTATAATCATCTATATTCGATTTGATATGAAAAAAATCTCGTAATTTAATTTTTTATTCATAATATATTATCTCGTTAAACTAACTAGTCATTGGTTAATTAATTTTATTTATTTTTAATATATCATATACATGTGAAAGCAAGTATATATTATATGCTATTAATTATGTCACATGCATTGCATACAATGAATGTTACATTATAATTTTCTTATACTTATTTTCATGTATTTATTTCAACATTTTTTATATTTTGTAAATAATAATAATAATAATAATAATAATAATGATAATTAGGTATCATATTCACGTGTCTCTGAGGTTATGCTGGTCTTAGAAGGGGTAGATGGTCCTTGAGTTCAATGTTGTGGGACGTACAAGAACCCTAATAATCATCCTTCCAAACAAACCCTTCAAATTATATTATTCGTCCTTATATTATATAAATAAAATTAATTATATATTTTAATTATATTTTTATATAAAATTTGAATTATTAGTCCTCGACTAAACGGCAAGATTAAAACCAACCATCAAATTGTGTTTTTAATCCTTACGGGTAGTCCATATAATTTAATTAGCCTTTGATAATTATCGTCTTTGATAACATGCTTTACCATTTACTACTTTTTTTGTTTTAATTATAAATTATTAAAAAATACTTTAAATAAAACAAAACAAATAAATAATTCGAAAGAAACGATAATAGCAGAAGAAGAAAAAAAACTTTTTCTTACATTATGTCCACTGTTTCTTTCCCTTTTGTCCTTTTTATTTTACCTTTTTTTGGCAGTGTTCCCGTCTTCCTTCTCGTGTCTTCTAAATATATATTTTTATTTTAAAAAGTTTTAATATAATAATATAAAAAATTATTAAAAGAAAAATGTTTTTCAGTCAATACGAAACATAAGATAAAATTCTTTAATATTCATCTTAAAAAATATGATTTAATTTTTTTATAAAATAGTATATTATTAAAAAATTAATTTTTTATAAATAAATATTAGTTTATAATTATTTTTAAATTATTAAAAAAATACTAGTTGATGATCCGTTATTGATTATTCTAATTTTTTAAAGAAAAAGCGGTGTGCTTTGAGATGGAGAGAGAAAGGGGAAAGTGGGTGAGGACTTGGAGTACCGCCAAACATTGGCAGAACAAACAACAGCGATATTTGCGCGAGTCCTACGTGTCAGCTTTTGCCTCACACCTGTCATTTTCAGTCATATACAAACTGGTTGACTCAACGCGCTTACCGCGCGTAATTCCTACGCTTCTATCCACCTTTTTCCGCCTTTTTCTTAGCTTCTTCTTGCACACTCTCTATCCATCTGTCGGGTAGATGCCCCACACTCTGTGGGCCCCCACCTGTTGCCCTTTTAGCTTTATTTTGTCTTAAAACTTTTTTTCCTAAATTTCACCTACCTTTTTTTTTATTTTTAATTAACGGTTTATATATTTTTTAAAAATAATTTAAAGATAATTATAAAATAAAAATTACTTTATTTTTTAAAATAAAATTTATATGAATCTCTATCTTTGAGATTTATCCGAAAGGCTCAACTATCTGTGATAGTGATTTATCCGAAAGGCTCGACTATTTGTTTCATAAGTTTAGGCTTAGATTATTTTATTAAATAACAATTATCTGACATGTAACTCAAAATAATGAAATCATCTTAAATAACTTTAATGTTTAAATCTCAGTCAATTCTGCACTACGTTACTAAAATACATAAATATTAACAAGTTGATAAATCACATATTAACAAATGGATGAGTATATCAATATATAACACATGCTAAGGATTAAAAAAAGTAAAAATTTAGAGAAAAATAATTAATCTAATTAATTACAAAACTTTGGATAATCCAACATTTCTTCATCATTTTTTTTGTTGGTATATTGATTTTCTTCTCTTTTTCTGGTTTATGACATGTTAACAAGAACACTTGCATTTTTGGTGGATTTACAAACGGGGCAAATATGGACCGTCGACCCACAACCGGTACACAAGCACAAATGTCTGCACGGCAACAGCAGCACGCACGATTCCTCCGTTCCACAATTCCTACACAAACGGCCGGTACCACCGCCGCCGATGAGAGCTTCCCCGGCGGTGGTTGCTAATGTGTGCAGCTTCTCAGCTTCCCAACTGCTGCCGCAGCAAGACTGCGCATCATCCACCTCGTCTCCCGCCGCTTGTACGGCAGCAGCCTCTTCTATGCCATGAGTGCGGTCGTCCTTAAGCTGGGCAGCTGCGAGGACTTGTTCGAGGTTAGTCCGTAGTGCGTTGGCAGTTGCCTCGTTGGTTTGAGCTAAGTCGCGCCATATTTGGTTCTCCATGCACAGAGATTTCACTCTTTCTTCGAGTGCCCAGTTTAGTTTCCCGATCTTCTCGATTTCTTCTTCCTTGGCTCTTAATTTCTTCATTACCTCTCCTCCGATTGCCTCCACTATCTTCCTCGCTTGACTCTTCCTTTTCTCCTCCATTTCCACCCTCATTTTCTCCATCTAAAAGAACCCGAACTCCATCAATATCAAAACATCAAAAAGAAAAAAAAATCAATAATACAAAAAAATACTCACATGTTGGGAGATAAGATGATCAATATCCAACTGTTGTTGCTCCATGTGAAGCGAAATATCTTGACCCAGAAACGAAAACAGAGAGCAAGCTTTATTATTGTTATTCCCAAGGTGTTGTTGTCGTTGTTGTTGAACAAGTGAAGGAAACGAAAGGATTGGATTCATGGAATCTCTGGAACGCTTTCTGGGTAACGGAAGAACATTGTTGTACGTCAAACTACTCTCCGATTTCATCGCCGCCGCCGCCACAGTTTTTCGATCGTTAACCAGAGGAAGCACTGCAGCCATCGTCGTTGGAACACCGTATCCCATCTCTGCCGGATACAGATTCCCGTTTGCTTCAACGTGATTCATCGTTTCCCTGTAAACAAAAAACGATTTTCAGAGACGATTCAAAGGCCAGCGAAAATATTTGGTTGTTTATAGAATCTGGGTCGTTTTAAAACGTACCTGTTTCCTAAGAATTGAGGTTGGAAAAGCGTGATATGCCTAGCTTCAACAGCCATGGATTGGAGAGAAAGATGGAAAATGGTAGCGTTTGAGTTGGCTTTGCTTCGGCTTTTATGAAGAGTGGTGGGGTTTATTTAGGATTCGGTTCTCGCCGGTTCGAATTTTAAAATATTTAGATTGCAATTATGATGAAAAATATAAGGTTATAAAAAAGCAGATTTGTTGGTTCGTTTGGGTATTTTGTCTATTTTAGGATTCATTTACCAAATTAACCTCTTCCCTTCGCTCTCTAATAAACGAAAAATTATATCATGGGTCAGTCTCATCACGTGTTCATGAGACCAATCAATGGTAACACCTACTTCATCAATTTTTTCATGTCATATCTTTTTCCAAGTGAATCTTCACTTTAAAAAATAAAAAATAATAAGATAGATAATTATCATTGGTTGGTCTTATAAATGACGTGATGGGACTGACCCATGATATAATTTCTCCTAATAAACAATTCAATCCAAATAAAATTAAAAGATATGCATGGTAAATTTGTAACTTTGTGGGGGTATTTTAGGGATATAGATCATAGAACCCGGTTTACCGTCTTGTTTACGCAAACTTTTGTTTTGGTTCATTGTCTTGTTTACACAATTGGTAACTGACAGTCAGTGTATCTGCCACGTGTACAATGTCCACGTAAGCAAAGGTACGGGTAATTTTCTTTTTTCCTTGATACCCTCTCCTGAAACAACGTGAAATAAAATGGTGGGGTCCACTGTTACACGTGTGGGGACAGGGTGAGAAACAAGATGAGGACAAAGCCATGGGTCCCACACCTCAAGCACTTCTCCTCAGCGTGGCAAGTTATGGGGCCCATATTGCATATTGTCAAAGATTAATGATACTTTAAATCACATTTAAGAAAAAGTTTAATCTTACCCTCAATCCCTTTATTAATTGGACTTTTGTTTAAAGAGATTACAAGTATAATAACAATAACTATATTTTAATTTCAATAGAGTATAGGGACTGGGGAAGCAATTAGACCGGAAATGAGAAATAAACGTTGGAGGCGTTGAGAAAGGGAAAGGGAGAGAGAAAGGTGGGACGGGTACGGTGTACCCGGGAAAGGAGTGCTAGTCCTTTGGCTTTTTCTATTGATTTTGTTTTGTATTTATTTTTATTGTATTTGAAAATATATAAATAAATAAATTCATATGGTCCCATAAGAAAAATGATAATGACACTATTTTGTCATGTTACATTTTTTTTATAATAGATATAAATATTATTTAAATTTTATTTTAGGGTTTAATATAAATTAAAATTATAAGGATATTTTTAAGTAAATTTAGGTCATCGATTTCTAATCTCGATTCGAATAAATCGAATTGATTCTCAGTTTGTTAAAAAAATAATTTTCGGATTAAATTTGTTAGAACTAAACATGCTTGATCTCATGTCCTCTTATACATTATATTACAGGTATCAACTAAACTAAACTTAATCAAAAAGTAATGCCTACATCTATAGTTACAACTAAATTAATTTTAAATTGAATCATATTAGACTTTTAATTAAAGGATTCATGTGCCTCGACATAAAATTTGAATGCTAATAATAAATTAGGTAAAACTTAAAAAAATCTAAGGTTTGTTAAGATGGGATATCGTCTAACTCATGGTAGCTATAAAATGAATTTAATATGTATAAAGATAATATATAAGAAAATACTTAAGATTATAAAAAATTTATATTTATGATATCTAATATATATTATAATATCTAAACTATATTTATATATATTTTTTTATTATTAGTTTGATCGTATATTATAACGATTATTCCGACTATAGCTTAAGCTCCATCCTACGTATTGTTTTCCATTAATCATGCTAAAACGTGCTTAATTAAAGTTTACTACTTATCTTAACTTGTAATAAACGCTATAAACTGTTTGAAAATTTCAAAGACAAACATTAAAACAAAATTAGGTCACTTATGAATGCTTCTTGGTTATGTCCAATAGCATCAGCAAAGCAATAACATCAACGCACATAGGTTTACAAAGTATATTTATTAATTAAATAAAAATTAAATAATTTCATTCACAATTTGACTTTTATTTAAACAAATAATTTATATTGGTGAAGGATAGGTTTGGCAGGAATTCAATTTGTTTAGGTTTTGGATGGAATTTACAAAGGAAATTAGATGAATGGATTTGTTGGAGAGTTGAATTATAAATTTGGCAGAATTGTTTTACTTATTTTAAAATTACGTGACAATATTTATTTATATTCTTAATTATATACACATCTTATATAATAGATATTTTAACTCGTATTAATTTCTATAATAAATATCGTCATCTTTTCTTTTTAGAGTTGCTCGTTAGGTTAATATCAATATATATTAATTCTATTAAAATATTATTTTTATTCAAATATTTAAGGACGGAGCTTAATAATTCTTGGGAGGGATGTCGTCCACGATTAGGAGAATTTTTTTCTAAAAATATTATGATTGTGAATTTATCCCTCACCTTTCGAGATTTATATATTATGCTTCGCCCTTAAATTCTGATTCTGTCCTAAAATATCCAACCCAAATCCATATAAGACAAAATACAATTGTTTTATTTTTTTAAATTTTATCATATTAGAATTGTGTATGAAGACAAGCTTTAGTTAAGACACACTAATCAACCCAACTCTTTCCTGTGTCACATAGTAACAATAATGTCCTAATTGTATGGTTCCAAGGCAAATCTCCATCTTCATTATTAAACTTACTCTCTAAGCAACATGTATTATATATATAAAGTGGTGTACACTTTTGTTTTGGCATCTTAAAATAAAGTTGAAGTTAAGCATGATTAGACAAATTAGCTTCATTTAAGGAGACAAAATGACAAAAAGACACATACAAAGAAAGGGGGAAATTATTTGGGTTTTACTAAATTAAGTTGCCAACTAAGGGTTGTGCTGATTTTGCATTGCATGATTAGGACATCTTGAGGAGGAGAGATGCATGGATATTAAGATTTTTTTTCATAAAAATATATATTAATTTAAACAAAATATTAAGGATTTAAGTACCATAAACCCACATGGGTTTAAAAAATATTGTTGAAAATAAACCCACATGGGTTTTCATTATCAAATTATTTAATTTTTTTAAAAAAATATATGCAAAATGTAGCTTGCAAGGCATCGTTTTACTAAAATAACTTACTCTTAATTTTATTGGTTAATGATTAAACTTATAATCAATCAAATATCGATAATAAAATTATAAAAGAAAATACGTAAAAAAAAAATTAATTGTAAAAAGGAATATAATATCGATGGAGCAAAAATCTTCTGCTTCTTTTGTGTGATTTCTTTTATACCTCCTTTAAAAATTTATTAAAAAATTGAATTTTAAACTTTAACCCTTATATTTTATGTCCTAAACCCTAAACCCTATACCCAAAAAGTACATCCTACCCTTAATTCTCTATACCCTAACCAAAACCCCTAAACTAAAACCATAAACCCTAACCCTCTAATTTGAAGTGGAGGCATAAATAAAAGCATAAAGAAGGAGTAGACGATTTACCTCATATCTATTACAGTTCCCCTCTACTTAAAGGCACTGAATTATTTATTGTTCCATTTTGACTTGATTTATGGATGTTTCCCTTTAACTTTATTTTCCCTTCTCACATTTCAACTTATTAAAGTTATTGGTATGGTGTGTTCTTCATGTGATGACAACCCTTTATTTGCTTTCTCACACACCATGAGAATCTCAATATGTTCCCCACTCTTTCACTACCATTTTCTTTTACTTTTTTCTCGAGAATCTAGTGTGGGCATATCAAGATCAAAGCTTTGACTATGCCAAATTCATCCTTACACGTGATATATGAGTAGTACTTTATAAAATGACAGTGAGAATAGTTTATACACTTTCGATCGATGATTACTGATATAAACGAGTTATTAAATTTGAACCCTGTAAAATGAAGACGGGAATATATACATAATCTTTTATATACTAAAAGATTCAAACCTAAAATCTTGAAGTTTGTAAAGTCTTGAACTAAGATCTTGTTGACATGATTTTTAAAGTTAAGAGGTTGAAATTTCAATATTTATAATTAGGTTTTTAAAGTTGAAATATATATTTTTATTTTTATTTGGTTGTATAGTTATTTTTATTGTTGTACAGTTTATTAGTGTTTTTTGGATTAATAAATTTCTCATTTATCCCAAAAAAAAGTTTGCGACTCCTCAAAGAATTATGTGACTACTTTAGAATCTCGATTATAAAAAAATATTTTTACTGACGTTACATCAAATAATTATCTATTCTTTACGACCTTTATGATTTATTTCCCTTCATCTTTACCCTCTCAACAAGTACTGTTAATGAATGCTTGGTGTTGGGTTTCTGTTTGAGCTATATTATTTCTTGTATTGGAAACATACCTTACTTGGAGTAAGCATATATATATATATATATATTAAGCTTTATTTACATCTTTATAATCAAAATATATGGATTGCCAGCAAATTTGATCATATTTTAAGGAAAGTTTTCGTGGGGTCCAAGTAGTAAAGCTGAGGCGCGCACACACACACATATATATATAATTATGTAGTAGTAGTATTTACTGCACTAAATGGTGACCTTTCTTTGGTAGGGCAAACGTGACTGTCAACTTTGCATGAATACTGCAAACAACCACCCAAGAAACAACCAATAAATACAGGATTTTTGGGAGATTTCAATGGCAATATGGACCTGAAATGGCAACTCATTTATTTATTTCACTTGCAGGATCAATGACACACTTCCCAATCAATGATTCAGATTATTTTATCTTCCTATGTACATGTCTGGTCTGATCTGATCTTTTCCCATGTGCATATTATCAGACACTTGTCCCACATCAAGACAAGAGTTGTTTTCAACATTCATTTCCCTCAATAATCCATAGGGAAGAGATTGATTTCATGATTCATGAACTGGACCTGCAATTTCCTGGTTCTTTTGTTTTCTTCTTCTCAAGGACAAGTCATTATGATATAAAAACACCACTACAGGTTCTGTTGCTTTCATTACATATATATTGCAGCAGTAACAACAGTACTGAACATTTTGACAGAAATTAATCATAGACTCACACACGTATTGATTGTGTTTTATGTTTTTTTTTTCTACCTTCTCATCTTTTCCTCTTAATTTCTCCTCTTGCATTTAATGGTAGGGAAAATGTGATGACACTGTAGTTTTATTTTTCATGAATTATTCATTATTCAGTTTAGAAAATAAATAATATCTTTTTATTGATGAAGGTGGGAACTTGATACTGTCAAATGCTTGAGTTTCCTTGATTGATATTGGTATTATTCAAGTAGTGGGCTGGGAGCATTAAATATATAGTTCAGAAAGTTTGGTGTCTTTGTTTTGTTTGTGTTTGAAAAGTCTGTATACTGATGGTTAGATACTGTTGTTGGGTTTGTGTTATGGTAATAGCATCCATTGATGCAGTTGGCTCGTTGCTAGAGATCTCACAACCATGGACCTCTGAAGATGTGTCCAGAGGAAGTTGATGTAAGGGTTTGGGAGGCATTTCAACCACATCAAACTCATTCGTAAGCATACTCATATCTTCGAGATTTTTATAAACTGATTCGGGAGCAATATATCTTATTGTATCGAGTGATACAATGAGCAAGACAATGTTATCATCTGCTAAATATAATTTAGAGACACCATAGTACGAAACTTTTGGATTAACTTATTAGTTTTGTGTCGAGGGTGATCAGAGGCCGGTGGTTTATATTTATGTGTTCCATAAACAACTAGTCTCTTATCACTGTCCGTACAAAACCATATCCATTTAACAATATTTGGGTGTTCCCACATGATGACTATCGATATTTCCACAACGAATTCCTTGACGCCCTGCTAACCAATACGATAAGGTTGCTTGACAGACACAGACTACATCAGGAAAAAAACTGGTTCCGGTTCATCACACGATACAATACGTAATACCAGACGATTAACAAAGTTTTGACAATCTTTTAATAGAAAAAATGGAGTACGAAACTTCACGAACCTGGTTGGTTCTCTCCAAGAATCCACTAAAAACTTATCAAAATCCTCCATTTGCAGATAAGATACAATCTGATTGGAAGTTGCCTGCAGACAGATTTTCGACTTACAGAATGTAAGTTTCAACGGAAGCATGCAATTTGCAAACATTCCATAGACATGAAGAAGCTTAATTAGGAATTAGGATGATGAGATTAAGTAAAACCCGAATATTACGCATACATACGACGTTCAAGTAAAGGACGTACCACACTTGCACCATCACCATAGCAAAAGACTATTCTCAGAGTTTTCAAAATATAGATACAAAAAAAGGTTACACTTTTTTAGTAATTTTACTTAAAATGTTTCTAGAAAAATTAAAAAATTTAACTTCTGAAAATCAGTTTTATTTTAAAAATATATATTTTTGTTACTTTAGCCTCAAACCAACTTTTAATTTAAAAAGCAATTATGTATATATATAAATAAAGTACGAAAGAGTGTTGAGGTCTTAAAAACATTTTGATGTTCAGGTGTTAAAAGGTGGTAATTTACTTTTGTTTTAGTAAATTGTTTATACTTCAAGGGTCTAAATAAACTAGTGCAAAATAATCATATTCATAGAATCATAGTTAATATTTGGACAAACAGAAGATTTTACGTAAAAATACAAACTATCAAAAAAATTATATTAAAAATATAAGAATATAAAATTATAAAGTTTTAAAAATATAAAATTAAAACATCAATGAGATAAAATAACTTCAAATTTTTAGTGCCCAGCACCCGTGTTCGTCCCTGGCCATAACAAAATAACTAGACCGTTTTCATCGTTGACGAAGTAATATCATGCGGCAAAGGCTTTGTTATCCACTAGCGGTAAGTATTAGGCAAGTCGGGAGAAAAGGATAGGTAACTAAGAGACACTAATGAAATGTTCAGACTTCAGACAGGCACTGTTAGCATCAAGTATTACCACAAATCAAGGATGTTGTTTAGAACTGGAAGGCAGTAGATACGACGCTCCTATAAAGTCATTCACACACAACTACAGCAAATACATTGGGGAAAGGGAAATAATATCCGGGTAATCTACGGCTTCCGAGGAGGCGAACTGCTGCTGCTACTCTTGCTACTGCTTCTTCTTCCTCTCAATGGCCTGCACGTCAAAAAAAACATCTCAATGATAGGCAGATAATTTTCGAGAATAAGTACAAGAGAGAAAGAGATTGTGCTTGTGCAAGCATGCACAGTTGTAATCGATGAAGAAAAACAAACCATCATTTGGTGAAAAAAAAGTTCTGATTTGGAGCGTCAATTGTTCAGTATAAAGTTTTTAAAAAGAAAAATAAAATTACCTCCTAGGACTGCGACTCCTTGAAACCCTCCGTCCGACCTGTCATAATTGAAAAACAAAAAGTCATCTTTAGTAACTAGTATACTAGTTCATCCCTCGGAACCAGAATAACAAATATAGACGCGGACCTTCCGAGGACTGGGTGATCGAGAATAGGATGATGATCTCCCCCGTCTAGCTGCAGGTCCTCTGCCTCTGTTTTAAAGATAAAATATCAAAGTAAGATCCTGGAAACACAAGTATACAATTCATGCGGGGTAGAAAGGCATGAAAGGAACCAGTAAAACTCAAAATCACTAATTCAAAGCAGTCAAATTTATTGCAGACCGTATAACTAAACTTATAATCCATTCTATTCATAAGTTTTCTTGAAAATTTTTGGCATAATGCAGAAAAAGTAGTCATGAAGACAGATTGTTTAAAGCCAATGCACTACCTTGGAGGTGAAATTGACCTTGAACGAGATCTAAGAGGTCTACGAATTGGAGAACGGCTCCGTCTACGTATTGGAGAAGGGCTACGTCTACGATTGATGGGAGACCTTCTTGGAGGACTACGGGCTCGTCTAGGAGGTGAACTGTAATAAAACATGACGGTACACAAGCAATAGTACATTAAATTATAATTGAACCAACAAAAGATCAACACTGACATTTCAGTTATCACGGACAATAACATGAACAAACAATTCTGAGTTTGCCTTTAAATACACTATAGCATTCTTGTTTGGTACAATTCAGTTAAGATCTTGAGGATTTATTCATTTATTCACGTGTAACACCAATTCAACCATACATTAGAGCAACAAATTAAAGCATTAAGAAAACTAAAATGTATCAGTACCGGCGCCTTGGAGGTGGAGAGTGTCTTCGGATTGGACTACCACGCATCCTACGTGGAGAGGCCCTGTGAAGATTTAAAATGGATCAAATTCTTTCAAGCCTAGTTCATTTAAACAAACTATTATCTATGAAAACTACCAAAACCTTGCAGGAGATCGAGGCCGCCTTGGAGGAGATAATGGAGAACGACCTCTGGCAGGAGAGGCAGGCCGACGCCTAGGAGGTGTTTCACCACGACGACGTGGAGAATCTGGTGGTCTTCTAGGAGATCCACCTCTTCGACCCACAGGAGATCTCCTTCGTGGAGACAAAGGGGGTTTCCGTTGAGGAGAAGCTGATATGCATCAGTTAACAAGTTAAATAACATGTAAACAACCACAAGTACAAATAAAACATAAATTTTACCAAGTTAAACATACATTCACGTGGTCGTTTTGACCCATCCCTCTCAGTATCAGCATTGACATTATCAGATTTGGGGGCATCTCTTTTAGTGGCAGCAGCAGGAGCAATTGGCTTTGACTGTGGAGAAACTTTTGGTCGTGGAGGAAGAGTAAACTTTGCTCTTACTACATTGCCATCAATCTGGGCCTGCATTAAAGCAACAAATAACATCGTTTAACAAAATACTATCTCCAGACATTACTAATAGTTTCACTTTCACATCTTAGCAAAAACCTACACCATCCATGTAAAGTAGAGCTTTTTCAGCATCTGCTCTTGTCTTGAATTCAACATAGCCATATCCTCTTGGAAGATTAAGCTGTTAACATTAAAAAGGAGTCTTAATAATAATGATGATGATCAACAACAGCACAAAGAAATAACTGGTTTGGACTTACAGCGCGGTCCATTGCAAGATCCACATTTACAACTTCACCAAAATTACCTGAGAAGATGAAGACAATTATGACAGCATTGATCTGGTGTAGTGTCTAATGTAAAAAAAAAAAAAAAACATAAAACAAATACTCATCCAAACATAAGTAATAACTTCTCTTAGTCATGCATTTATACAGCTCAAAAGGTGAAAGTTAAAGTACATACCGAATATTTCTCTTAGATGGCCTTCATTAACATTCCTGCTCAGTGAGTCAACATAAAGAACCAGAGACTCGTGGATAGGAGAAGTCTTCCTGAAATCAATGTCAAAAACAACAAGTAAAAGAGCAGAAACTTCAATATTTTTCAAGCAATGAATTATTATATTTTCTTAACCTGGAAAAATAACCATACTGTTAAATTTTCCAATATTATCAAACATAAACAAGCAACAAAGTCAAAGCTTATCTAGAAAATTGGTTCAGATTGAAGAGAACAGGAAATAATGAAAAACTCCACTAGCTTCAAGCAAATTAAAACTAAATTTTCTTTCACACAATTATGTCATTTCTTATTTAATGCATTACCTTTAAAAGTTCATTCTCTAGTGGTTAATAATATCGAACATATGCTTTACCTTGGAACAGGAGATGCCTTTTTAGCTTGTGGTGGAGGTGAACGACCTCGCTTAGATGCATCAGCCTGACTGTATCGCGGAAAGAAAAGAAAACTTAGATACACAAACTACATTTTAAAAAGGATAACTGCATACAACAGATAAAATAAGGAGTGAAGTAACAGAATCTAAACTTGAGACACAAATGAAGGAAAACTTCTACGTTATTATACAGCAAAATCCAGAGAACACCTAATCAAATTATAATTAAATTCTTTCATTTACTTTTGCTATTGACAAAATGTAATTATTTTACTAAAAAATCAAAACATCTAAGTTATTGTATCATTAATCTGACGAGCGAAGAAGAATGACCTTCTACGTTGAGGAGGGCTACGACTTCGAGAGCTGGCGCTACGAGAGGAAGATGATACAGATCTGGAGCGGGAGCGAGAACGGGATGGAGAAGCAGATCTGGAGCGGGACCGAGAGCGAGAACTGGACTTGGAATCTGAGCCGGAGTAAGAGCGGGATCGTGACCGAGAACGTGAAGAGGAACCGGAGCCGGAGACAGAAGGTGAGCGGCGGCCTCTCGTCGGCTTCGCCATCGGCGGAAAACAATTAAGAGAGACGACAGAGATTAGAAACCCTAGATAAACCCGAAGGGCGCGGTATAGATTGAATTCTGTTGCACAGAACGCCATTTATCCGTAAAAATAATAAAAGATAAAAATGTTTAATCCTCAATTTAGTCCAAAACTATAATCATTTTCTCATTTTCGACACTTATACTCACTTTGGTCCACTTATACATTTTAGAAGTTTGATAAAGGTCAAATCTTCAATCTTTACTCTCTATTATTGTTTTTCTTTCTCTAATTACACACTTTGGGTATTATTATTTTCACTGAATTTTCTTTAATTATGAATTTATGCTTGAAAATGCTTGATTTCGATGTAGGGGTAGAAGTGCATATTTGGTTTGATGCTTACTTATGGCAGATATGAAGTGTATGAACGAAGATGTTTGCTTGAAGGATCAAACAAAATCAATTGAATTCTAACTTGCTTCGACTAATCACTTCACCGGCTTTTCATTTACACCTATTTCGTTTGTCGATGCCGCATCGATGCTCGGAGACAGAACTGTGATGTGTTCATGCACCTAGATGTAAGTATAGAGATATATCGAAGATGGAAAGTATTATATAGTTTGCTCTTCTTATATATTATTATTGCAGTTGAAGTAAACTAAAATAATGAGCATAAATTGAGTTTCCTGTCTGTCTCTCTGTTTGTCTGTCCTCGGACCGTACCCCATGTGTTTGGGATTTTGGAGGGGTGCGGCAAGTAAAAAGAATGTCTATATACTTCCGAAGTGTCCTAGACAACCATCTGCTACACCAAGTACCTACATTATTAAAGTGCCATGGATACTGCACATTGTTAAAGTGCCATTTTGGTGTCATAGTTATATGCATGCATGCATATATGGAAAGGCAACTATATCTAAAGCATGCCTGATATTTCATTTCCATATATGCCTAAAAGAATTCGACATGTATTTCAGCGGGGGAAGTCTCTTGCAGATAAGTACGAGTATGCCATTCATGGGAAGCTATTCAAGATAACAGACGATGCTTCAAGGGGAGGACTTAAAGGCTTAAAGCGGACCGTCTATGAACTGTGATCGTTTGTTAATTTAACTTTTGGTGTCCCGTAAAGTTTTCTAACTCGATCTTCGACTTACTACGAGTGTTGTTATTTCCATGGAGGCTGGAGCTATATGTATCATATGGTGGACTTCTGATGCTACTCAGGGGAGAAGCTTCTTATGTCTCCCCCTTGGAACATGACCAGATGCTATTTCTTCTCATGAGGAAGCTCGGAAACTTTCGATATATTTAGCATTTCCGTTTAGATCGGCTAGATTATGTGAGAACTTCTGAGTCTGTAGTAGCATGAAGGGCGACGCCTTCCGGCACATTATGCTCCAGCAGTAAATAACAGTAGATTATGTGTCATGTTGAGAATAAAATCCAATGACATGAAATTGAGTACCCAGATTCAGATCCATGGAATTTAAATAGAAAAGGGTCATTAACAAATATTGAATCATAATATTAAACCTCTAAAGCATTATCATCACAACCTTACATGAACACTTGATCATGGTTTTTCCCTTAGAAAACAAGATCAACATTGTCATTAACAAATATATATATATATATGTATATTCAAAACACATAGAGGTCAGTCAATTCCTCCAAGGAATCCAGGATGAGATTTGGATCAGAATTCTCAAGTAACCACAACAGATGATCAAACAAAACCACCTCGCATTTAACCAACAACATCTGATCTTCCCCTCCATGTTTCTCTATCAAAGCATTCAACAGCGGATGTTTAAGGTACTTCGAACTAACAACGTACCGTTTCCTCGTACTCCCAACGAATATCGTTTCACATTCTTGATGTTCATCATCACCAACGCCGCCGCCATCGTTGCCATCATTTATTCTTCTTCTCCCCATATGATCCCATATATGACGATGATGATCTTCCCGAGCCGACTTCGACCTCAGGCTACTATAGGAGGACGACCTCCCGAGTTGTCTCGACAAACTCTTGCATTTCCGAAATATGAGATTGATCTTCTTCATTGAGTTTTCTTTAGATGGAAGAAAATGATGAAGAGCGATGAAAGGAGACTTAATTTACACACTATGAAGGTGCAAAGGAAAGAGTACTTAAAAGGGTTGGATACATGGTGGGTGCAAAGTCTGTGTTTCGGTGCTACAAAACAAAAATAAGTAGTTGGGATCGAACTTATCAACCAAACAATTTAATTATATAATTTGAAAGAGATGGTGGATTTGAATTTTTAATAAATTTTGAGAGAATATAAGGTTGATGGAAGGGCTTGTAAATACATCGCCCGAAGAAATTAAATTCAACATTATTATTAAATATCAGGAGACTAGTAGGCTAAAAAATATTCCTTAATTATATTTTTTTAATATAATACATGTCTATTTTATAATTTATATTCGAAATTCGCAATTTTTTTTCTTCCAACAATATAATATCCCATGTTTAAACTAAGATCTTTCTTAAGATGACAGTGTACCTTGTTATTGTACTAAAACAATAATAGAATTAGGTTGTAACAGCATGACAAGTTTGATAGGCCATTTGGACCTAATTGTGACCAACTTTTAAGTTCATGAAAATTCAGAGGATTTGAATAAAATAATTAATGTTTTCCAATACATTATTGCATTTGAGGTTGTCGACGACAAAACATCATAATTCTCTGACATACAAACAAACAAAAACACCCAACAAACGACATGAGCAAACCAGGATCCAGGATGTAAGGATGGGAACTTCACCGTAGCTTCCGAGTGAAAACAACCATGGATTCTCTCACTTATATTTGCTTACAAGCAAAACCTTTGATCCATTTAACATCAATTAATCGAACTTAATTATCAACATTCGAGTCTCACCAACAATTTCATTTGCCGAATGATATATAATACTACTTTCATCTCTTTATAAACCGAATCCAACAAGTAATTTCAGTGAAAACGAGAATGATGTTCATCCTACGAAATCTAAGTTCAAACAGTTTTATTTGCAGGGTGTGTGTGCCTATCGAAAGGTTAGGGAAAAGTATAAACCGATACCAAAACCCTATGACAAGCTCATGGAAAATCCGGAAACCATATAACCGTACCCGAATCCAAGTAACATAGCTAGTAGTTGTATCAATTTCATGCTAAGGATGTTGAGCATGAGCATATTGCTATAATGCATAGGAAAGAAATGGGAATTTTGTAAACTAGTCGACAATATATTCTATTTGAAGATCAACAGGCAATTCAATTGCAAAAAAATAATACCAGTATGAAGGGCAATGAAATAGGTTCCAAAAATGTTTTTTCAATTAACAGTCTCTCATCTTCTTCGACTGTCGCGATAATCTTCTTCACTTTCTTTATCCTTTAAGAATCCAAGAAATGCAAGAAATCCGAAGAGGAAGAATCCGCCAGACCAGTTGCCCCCACCTCCTCCTCCGCCACCTCCACCACCACCATCGTCACGGGGTGGAAATCCAGAATCTCCATCATCCAGCTGAGGCGACTTCTCCTTTGCTGCATTTCAATAGAACATGTTAAACCAATTATAATTGTCATAAAATTATATGATGTACTAATAACATATCAATTTTCTCATAAAAAATCACGGCCGTTAAACATCTAGCTACACGTAAACACTCAAGAAAGTAACATAAAGTTGCTAGCAGCTCAGGGTGAAATTCAGGATGGCAACAGACATCATGAAAATATCTAAATTTCGCTAAAAAGAAGTTACAATAGAGAAATTAGAAACAAAACAAAGGAACATTGTTGATGCTTCGGGTGAATGAGCAGCATCTGGATTCTTACGTGCAGTCACCATACTAAAGCTGATGGTGCATGAAAGTGCAAGCATGGAAACAACATGGCTAGATTTCTATAACTAGTACGAAGTGATATATGCCTATCATCATCCCTTTCAATTATTCAAGAAAAATAGTTAAAGTCAGTAGAAAATCAAAGAAATCACATCTAACAAATTTTAGCAAACCATTGAAAGTGTATGTGTTGGTCATTACAGTGAACAGGAGCTTGCGTGATTGTTGGTGCTTCCCGGGTAACGGTTTGAGTTTGCCCTGATGCACTGCAAGTTGCAGTCTGCAGGAAAAGAAACCAGGTCAGAAAATGTGAACTCCAGCCTCGTTAAAAGTCTAGTTTGAGCATGCAAAAAGTGAACACACATTCATAACACACACACACAAGTTTTGATCTGTTTCACTAAATCTATTGCAGGCTAGCACATGGAAAATATATAGGGTTTTGGATTATGTTAACCATAAAGAAAACCAATTTTCTCAGTAAAAAATAGTAGGGGGAATAGCTACATCGAGAAACATAGCAAAGAAGCAGGAGCAGCACATACAATGGATAAAGATTGGCTTCTACGTCTTCGGACAATAGGTTGTAATTGCAAGCCGGATTCTCTTGGCTGAATTCGCGGCTCCAAACGATGTCCTGGTGAAAACCATGAGAATTTTTTGTCATAAAACTATGAAAATTCAATGAATGATAAAAGAAACTTACACGAAAACCAGCTAGAACAAGAGCATACTGTTATATAGTGGAGGCGGCAAGGTGGCAGTAACACTAGCAGTCGGCATTTGCAAATAATAACAACAAAGGCTATTTGGATAACAAAACCTGAAAATATATTTGATACAATGAGAACCCATAAAAATTGTCCATTCTCAGTGAACCCAATTCATTTTCCTAATTACCAGCAACAAAAACAACATCAAAAGGCACAATTGGAGTGATAAAACCGACTTAATTCATGGATTAAATCCAAATTAAAATGACCATCCATGGAAATTAATATAATAAAAAATACACAAAAATAAAAAATTGTAACCTTGAAGAAGAAGCTGTATCCCAAGAAAGCAAAGTTGCCGACTTTAAGAATGAATGGAAACTGGGAATTGCAATCCAAGTCGAGGAAGACGAAGAACGGGGATGGCGTTAAGGGTATTAAAAAATGCATATACTTTGCCGACTTTAATGGCTGCCTTTAGTGGACCGTGGACGTGTGGAAAACTAAAGCTTGGATATGGGGAATTTAGAGATGAGCACGAGACATTGGATCGGGCCTTGGACACAGTTTTTTTTTAATTATCTTAATTAATTTAAATTAATTATTATTATACGTCTAACTTTAATTAATAAAATAATTTAAAAAATATTATATATATTTAAATATTGAATATATATTTAGAATTTGAATTATATTTAAATAATTTATAAATCATCAATATATTTATCTATTAATATATATTAGATTATAAAAATTTATTAATTGAAAAATAACAACCTCATTTAAATGATATGTGTTGATCTCATTTATTTTGAAAAGAACAATTATTTACTTTATTATGAAAATATATTTTATTAGTAGAAGTATAATTTGTTTAAATTTAGATTTTTGATTTATTTTTGTAATTTTTAAGAATAAGCAACTATTACAATTTTATATTCAATATTTGAATATATAAAATATTTTCTAATTTAATTTTTTTAAGATTTTCTAATTTAATTAATTAGTACTTAATCGTTAAATTTCTTATTTACTTAAAATTAAATTATTCTTAGTTAATCTAAAATATTTGCAACAATTCAAAAACGGAGAAAAAAACTAACAAAAAATATCCTAATAATAAAGAAATAATTAACTAACCTTCGTCATCTCTACTTTAGGGTTCCTTTCTTTCGTCAATTTGTCCCAATAAATTTGAACTTGAAAAACAAACCAGATTCCCTTAACAATGAAATAATGCTGCATAGATGATAGATCTTCTCCCCACCAAACCCTATTTCATTGCAAAGGGTTTTTGCTTTCTAAACCTCTTATTTTTGCCCTTTCTCTTTGAATTCCTTTCCTTTATTTTTTAAATTCCAGATTTCATTTATAAAAACGATTAGATCGAAGATTCAGTTAAATTATTCAACTTTTTGTTTTTGGGTTTTCTCTATTGAGTAGTAATTTTGAATTGTTTAAATAATGAATGCTTCTGAGAATCCGGAGCGATTTGGCGATGCTTCTACAGGTTTGATATTCTACTCTTTTCCCTTTAATTTACTCAATATATGCTTTGGATGGGATAAAATCAGCTATGGGTTTTGTTTTTTTATTTTTGTTTAAGCTAGAATTTTATGTTGTATTAGATTTGAATTTTAAAATTAAGAAATTTTTAGCTACAAATGGAGAACTACTGGGCCTTGGTTATATAAAGGGTGTAATTCCTCCCGTTTCTATTATCCATATCTTATTTGTTGCCAAGGAGATGAAGTCTGAAGCTCTAGCCGTTTAATATCCCTTTTGGCATACAGTACAAGTGGCTTTTGAGGCAGCTGTTGTATGATTGCAGTTTGGTTTTAAGGGAAAGGAAAAAGAAGACCCTCTCTTCTTATGGTTCCCATCCCATGCTTGTGTTTATAATTTGTTTACGGGTGAAAAGGTCGAATTAATGTTCGTTTCAGTTTTTTCTTGTATGAACTTGTCTCATCTTTATGTTGCGAGTTTTTTTTTTTTTGGTTGAAGTATACTCTCTTTGGTTAAATTAGCTTTTTCTATGATGCAGGAGATGCATTATTTGATGCATCACAATATGCATTTTTCGGAAAAGATGTTCTTGAGGAAGTTGAATTGGGGGGATTAGATGATGACGAGGATGATTTACCTGCAGTCGGGCTTAATGATGAAGAATTTTTGTTTGATCGAGAGGAGGTTAATATTCATGTTTCTTCAGTTTTCTTTCCTGTTTTAGTTATTCTTGCAAATTTATGCATTTAGCTAAAGTTCAATGAGATGACTGTTTCAGTAACATGGGGAAATCCTAAATAGAGATTAGAGAGGAAATTGTTCCCTTCCCCTCCTCTTTCTGTGTTATTATGAACTCCTGTCTGTTCCGTGGTTAAAATTTTATGTTTTAATCTCGAATTTTCATCACTCTTGGTGTTTCTTTTGGCACGTCTAACATGTTCAAGCTTACCATTTTTTTCATACTCAGTTGAATTTAGCAGAATATCTTTGTACTAACTGTTTTAACTAATTTCTTTTCATGTTTGCAGGGTGAAGTTTTGAGATCTTTGTCGGACATTGACGATCTTGCTAATACATTTTCAAAGGTTAATACTGTACATGATCATTGTATTTTGCAATTAGTGTGATAATCAAAGATCTTTTCCTCTCCTGAGGATTGGCCTCTAAATCCTCATTTACTGTTAGCTTTAGATCATATTCTATTTTGAGTGAATTAATGGAAATGTCTTTTGAGCTTGCATCTGTGTTGTTTCTTAAGATATATAAGAAATATTTTACCAACTCCTTTCAAAATCATGTTCTGGCGTTTTCAGAATATTGTTCCTCCAAACTTTTATTGTAACACTAAATAAAGGCACTAGCAACTATCAGAATCTTTGCATGATATTTGGCTTATTTTTTTATAAATATGAAGTCAATTCATTAAATTGTATCTCTCTGTTTTTACTATATCAAATCTTTTGACTGGAAATATGTCTTAAAAGACAGAGTTCCCGTCGTTTGTCACAATATTTCTTAAATCATACTACCAGATGCACGCATATTTCTTGTTGGCTAGTTCTAGACTGTCTTCTGTGATTGCTGATGCTAGCTTGTAATGTTGTTGCAGTTGAACACGGCTGTCAGTGGTCCAAGAGGCTCTGGGATAATTGGTGATAGGGGATCCAGACAAAGTGAGTTTATTGATCCTATTACTTTGTTCTGTTAGCCAGTTGTCTATGATTGATGTTGTTCCTACCGATTTAGGATATGTTTCTTGCCGAAGTTTTTGATATGTTCTATTTAGCATCCATGCTGATTGTTGAACTTTGGTAAAAGTATCGTTTACCTGTTTGAAGTATGGAGTCTATCTGTATGCTGCCAATTTTTTTTGGCTGATCCAATAAGCAATGAGTTGTGAAATGTGCAAGGTGCCCTTTTGGGGCCTCTTTATCAGAGTAAAAGGCGCTGAAGCCCCCAAACATGGACATGCACAGACATATATGATATATATATATATATTTAAATTATGTAATAAACATAATGGTAAAAATATAATCCATACATAACTCATTACAAAGTTGATTTTCAGACTGCATGACCACTTTTAAAGGAACAATCAAGGATCACCCTATAGTAGTGAATTCTCAGAACATATATTCCCTTTCCTAATGTGTTTGATGATGCATTGTCATAGTTATAATTAATTAATAGTACGCTTACTGAAGTTTCCTTAGTATCATTTTCAAAAGAAGGGACCAACTGAACAGGCCAACAGACGTGCATGCATGATAATACCATACTGACATTTTTCATTATATTGTTGAAGGTTCATCTGCAGCTGAATTGACATATGGGGAGGAATTTCCTTACTGGCTTGGGCAGCAGTCACTTGGAACTGAAAGTCTCCCCGAAGGGAAACACTGGTCATCACAACCATTGGCCAATTTGGACTCAAAGCATCTCTACAGGACATCCTCACCCCCTGAGCAGCAGCAGCTGCAGCAGCCACAGAAACAACAACAATATCATCAACATTTCTCTAGCGAACCAATTTTAGTTCCAAAATCTTCTTATACCTCATACCCTCCCCCCGAGGGAAGGTCTCCTCAGGCTTCACCGAACCAACATGCTGGACACCTAAATATTCCTTATATGGTTGGTGGGCCGCAGATGGCATCTTCGCCAACCCTCTCTGCATTCTCAAATTCTCAGCTTCAACCACCTGTCTTACACCATGGACCACCTTTTCGTGGGAATATTCCTCAATTTGCTCCTGGTCTGCCTGTCAGTAGTCAGCCACCAAATCAATGGGGGAGCCAGCCAAAATTATATGGAGATAATTCCAGTGTTTTGAACAATATACTGCAACAACAGTTATCTCATCAAAACGGTTCCATTCCACCACAATTAATGCCACAGCTGCAATCGCACCAGCAGAGACTGCAGCATCCTTCTCAGCCTTCAGTTGCTCATTTTCCAGGGATTCAGTCACAACTGTTTAATCCTCATCTTTCTACTTCCCCACCTGTAACGAACAGGGTTGAGGCTATACTTGGTGTTGGTGATCTGAGAGATCAAAGAGTCAAATCAGCTCAGAAAGGCCGGGAGAATCTACGGTTTTCACAGCAGGGCTTTGATAGTGGTAGACTGAAGAGTGGTTTTGGATGGCCTCAGTTTAGATCCAAATACATGTCAACTAATGAGATTGAAGGCATTGTTAGAATGCAGCTTGTTGCAACCCACAGTAATGACCCCTATGTGGATGATTATTACCACCAGGCGTGTCTTGCCAGAAAATCTGCTGGGGCAAAGTTGAGACATCATTTTTGCCCGACTCAGATTAGGGACCTTCCTCCTGGGGCACGTTCGAATTCCGAGCCTCATGCTTTTCTCCAGGTTGATGCTCTTGGGAGGGTTCCATTCTCTTCAGTTCGCAGGCCTCGTCCTCTTCTAGAAGTTGACCCTCCAAATTCATCTGCTGTCACCAACAATGATCAAAAAGCTTCTGATATGCCCCTGGAACGGGAACCTATGCTTGCTGCTAGAGTTACAATAGAGGATGGTCTATGCCTTCTTCTCGATGTAGATGATATTGATAGGTTTTTACAGTTTAATCAATTGCAGGATGGTGGTGCCCAACTGAGACAAAGACGACAGGCTTTGTTGGAGGGTCTGGCTGCATCACTTCAGTTGGTTGACCCACTTGGCACAAATGGTTATACCGATGAGCTTGCTCAGAAGGATGATCTTGTGTTTTTACGGATAGTTTCCCTCCCCAAAGGCCGGAAAATGCTTGCAAGGTTCCTTCAGCTTCTTCCTCCAGGTGGTGAGCTCATGCGAGTTGTCTGCATGTCCATTTTCCGCCATTTAAGGTTCTTGTTCGGAGGCCTTCCGTCTGATCCAGGAGCTGCTGAAACTGCTGTTAACCTTGCTAGGGTAGTTTCCTCTTGTGTTCATGGGATGGATATTCGTGCACTTGGTTTCTGTCTTGCATCAGTTGTTTGTTCCTCGGAGCAGCCCCCTCTTCGCCCCCTCGGAAGTCCTGCTGGCGATGGGGCGTCGTTAATTCTGAAGTCTGTTCTTGATAGGGCAGCAAAACTCATGACAGATTCTAGAGCTTCTGGCAATTATAATATGTCTAATCTGTCCCTTTGGAAGGCCACATTTGATGAATTCTTTAACCTTCTTACCAAGTATTGCATAAGCAAATATGATACGGTGATGCAGTCCTTGTATATGCATGTGAAACCAAGTTCGGCAATCGGTGAATCAGATGCCGCCAAAGCTATTAAAAGAGAAATGCCAGTAGATCTCTTACAGGCATGTTTACCCCAACTTAACAACCAACAGAAAAAGCAGCTTTGGGATCTCTCTCAACGGCCTATGCTTGTAGAGAGTCATGATAGATAAACGGTACCTGGGAGAAGTCTGAATTCAAATATGTTCAAGACAGCGACAATTGAAGTTCACAATATAAGAGTAAGTGATGTCGAGTGCTGAAAGGAATTCAATTAGCTATGCCGTTTCACACAAATGTGGTTATGATGAGCACCGACGTCCGACAATGGTTCTGGTGAAACTCCAAAGAAATATTTTTAAGTAAAAGCCAATTTCCTTTGAGATTTTTAGTGTCGGTTCTTATGTTTTCATCCTCTCTTTTAGCAAAACATTGAAGTTGGCCTTTGTGTATTATGATAGAAACTTGCTAAGGATGTTTTCCCTTTCCTTGGATCCTTACCATATAATTGGAGCTTATTTTGATGCTCTGTTGTGAAATTCTGGTATGGAGATGTTAGCTGGTTAGCATGTACAGGGCCTGGTACCGAAATCCCATGTCCCGGCTATTATTTCCTGATGGCCGGATGGATCCTGTCATTGTCTCCCTCGGAACAGTCATCACTGTCCATGTAGCAGACACCGGTTATCGGCAATTGTAGCTTTACAGGGACATAAGCATAATTATCAAAGACTTGCCTGGCGATCTAAACTGTTGAATTTAGCTCAAATAATGGGAACATTGAAGCTTATGTTTTGATCATTCGAAATTATTGTTTGTAAACTTTCTTCTTTCCCCTCATTTTGTTAAAGAAAGGACTGTTTATATTATTATATCTCCCAATGCTGCATTCTGATATTGGTGTTGATCCGAAGGCTCTCACTCTTTGAATCTTTAGCAGGTTCTTGAACACATAGCAATCTAACATGTACGCATCTCCATCTCTTTCTCATACTTTGAGTTCGAAACCGAAACCGTCTTGTCTACCAAATTCGAAATGTCACCTTCCTTTTAAAATGAAATTTAAAATTATCAAAAAATAGTTATGAAATAAATATTTAAGAGAATGAAATTAAAATTTAAAAAAAATAAAAAATTAATTATGAAACTTTTAAATCTGAGCTCATCTCTGAGAAAAGAAAAAGGACATATCAAGACAAATAAAACGAATAAATAACTTTTTTTGGTTTATTGAGTTTTTTATAAGTTATATATATATATATATATAATTTAGTGTTCGAATATATTTTAATTGCCAATTTTGTTATTTTTTATATGTCACTTATAAATATAATTATAATTATTCGAATATATAATATGCTTACATTTATAAATAGCACAAAAGAGTATGTCTCCTGGATTCTTATTTAGATTGTAAGCAATAATTCAGCATGCAAGTTACTGACATTAATCAGATTGTTAATTGCCACTTGCATTTCCATAAGTATCTCTTAAACCCTGCAAATCACAAAAAAAAATATACAGATATATTAATTTTAAAATATAGATTAAGAATGTATAAATCAATAGCATTGGGTATACTTTATTTTTAAAAATATAATTTAAGTTCGAAATCAATTATGAACCTAAATCAAACACGAAATATATTGCTTTAGCAAACTTACTGTTCATATTCCATATTGATTTTTCCAGCATTAGGGTCAGCAATTTGGGCAAAAGCCTCTTGAGAAAGGTCAATGGTTCCCTGGCAGCCCGGGGGAGGACAGTAATCCACAACTTTAACGACGACCGAGTCACCCCGGCAAGGCTGGGGCACGCCGGCATTGGTGGGTCCGGTGCACCTTACACGGTAATTTGTATTGCAGGCAGCCCTGTTGTTCCATATAGCGTCACTTGCTGCGGCGATCATAACCCCATCGTCTCGAAATCCATTGCATGAAGAAGCTGTCAAGGAACCAAAGATGGAATAAACTCATTCAAGGGTTTATAAAACCGAGAACATCGCACATCGTTTATCGTCCTCGATCGTGATTTTATCTCTCAAATCAACTCATCTCATAACCTATAAAGTTATAGTTTATGAGATCAAGTTCCAAAAAACATAATTTTTTCGTAAATTTTATTATGATTCGTCTATTTAAATATTCTGAGACATTAGGTCAAGAAAACAATCTCGACCGGAAACAATATCTTTTTCGTGACGTTCCCGACTTTATGAACCTTGTAAGTGTAACGACTCTGAATAGGACCGAAAGAAAGAACTTGCAAAGATTAGGTATAGATGGATGCTTACGGACATAAGGTGGAGTATAGAACGTAGCAGTTCCTGGAATGGCAGATGCAACCATGGCAATGGTCATGATCATCACCATCATGATCATCATCAGTATACCACTGTTTACCTTAGCCATTGCTTTTTTCCTCCTGAATATAATGAAGTCTGTGTTTTTTTCTTGCGCAGAGAGCGAAGCTGGTATTCCGTTTACTTTATAGAAGGAAAAGTTTCAAGTCAATGGACCATTAACTAATCATAAATATTGCTTGGTCCTCGGGTCCACGACGACTTAAAAAAACAAATACGGATGGTAAAATAACTCGTTTGATTTCAACACGATTTAATAGGGATAAGTGTTTTTTAATAATGTTAGTAATTTATTAGTAAATGAAGATAAACGAAAATACAAAAAAACATAAGAAACGAAAAATACGAGAAACTTAAAACAATGCGAAAAAAGAAACGACAACAAAGTATAAAAACATCTTCATTTTAAAACCAACAAATCATTATCTGTGTTCAAATTGAATTTTGAAAATGATTGAATCGAGCGAATTTGGATTTAGGGTAAAAAAAATTGATCTAAAATATTTATTTATTTATTATATAACATAATATTTTATATTTTTATTAATTTTTTGGAAGTAGGTTAGGTTAGTTAATTATTTTAAATTAACTTTTTAGGGTAAAAATCAAGTTATGCTTTTATTATGTTGAGTCGGAGATCAAATATATTAATCTTGAGTTGGGATGAAATCGAATTGAAATATTTAAATTTCGGGTGAATAAAAATAACAAAAAACTCACATCACCCCGTTATATTATCTTAAAACCAATAATATCCTCTTGGAATCAATAAAAAGAACAAGTTAATTATATATAGGTTTTACATGTTTCGTGGATTGTCGGATGGGTGAATTAGATTCTAGTCTGAGATTAGCTTTTTACTTTTCTTTCAAGTAATAATCTTCACATAACCTACTTTTAATCTCAGTCATCCATTCCCCCTATCCAACAATTCAAAAAATGTATAAAGATTAACAATAGAATAAGTAAAGATTATTACTCAATAAAAAATAAAGAGTTCAACTCAATCATTTATTTTTCTTACCAATTGATTAAAAAATATATAATTTAAAAAATTTTATATTACATATAATAGATCCTAACTAATATATATTAATTCAAAATTAAATCTTAATTAAAAGAAGAGAGATTTTAAAAACAACGATGAAATAGATTCCATCTTCATATATATAATTTAGATTTTACATAAATCCATCCACGATCTTATTTAGATCGTAAGCAACATTTCAGCATACAAATTAGTGACATTAATTAACGGCTACTTAGTTATATTTCATTATCATCAGATTATCGGTAATCACTTGCACTTCCATAGTCTTAAGAGTTTAACCCTGAAATTAAAAAAAAATAAAACGAAAGCATAATATTAATTTTTCTCATTAAAATATGGTTGTGAGATTAAAAATTTATTTGACTTACTGATTATACTCTATCTTGATTTTGCTAGCTCTAGGTCTGCAATCTTGGCAAAAGCCTCTTGAGAAAGGTCGATGGTTCCTTGGCACCCCTTTGGGCAGTAATCCACAACTCTTACGACGACCGAGCCACCCCGGCAAGGCTGTGGCATGCCCGCATTAGTCGCCCCGGTGCACCTAACTCGGTATCTTTTATTGCATGCCTGTCTGTTATTCCATACAGTGTCGCTCGCGGCCGCGATCATAACCCCATCATCTTGATATCCGTTGCATGAAGAAGCTGTCAACCAGACAAAGATTGTATAATTCTGTTCAAACTGTCGTCGAAGCGTTTACAAAATCGAAAATATCGTACATCAGCGACAATCTCGACCGAGATTAATATGAAAAAAAATACATTAAGTAACATAGATGGATGCTTACGGACATAAGGCGGAGTATAGAACGTAGCAGTTCCTTGAGCTGCAGATGCAACCATGGCCATTGCCACGATGATGATGATGATCATCATCATCATCATTATAGCACTCTTTGTTGGATTAAAATTCAATAATAGTGGACACATATGAATAATGTATATTGTTATTATTAATAAAAAGTGAATCAAGTACATCAGCAAAACAATGTTGAACAACTCTCGTTCAAGATAAGGTAATTATTTTTTTTGAAGAACAAACTCAACAACCTAAAAAAATGTGTCTTTAAAGATATCCATGAGAGGAAAGAGAAATACTATTGAGGATTATTACTTAGTATTTCATCAAGAAAATAAAGATAATAATGGAATGATAAAAGACAACCTGATCAGTTTCTTTTATCAAACCATAAATGTTTTAACTCTCAAAAGTGGATTGATGTTATTCAAAAGAGTATAATTTTATACAAGACAATAAAGCTTAAGAACTTGTCGCATTACCTTAAGGTACAAACTAATTGGTTGTAAATTAATATTTAAAATCAAGAGGGGTGTAAATGATAATATGGACAAGTATAAGGCATGTCTTGTATCTAAAGGATATACTCTAAAAGAATACATTGATTTTGTGAAGACTCTCTCTCAAGTTATACTTAAAGACTCTTTCAAAATAATTTGACACTTATTGCTTTTAATCTTGAGTTACATAAGATGGATGTTAAGCTTGTGTTTTTCAATGACAATATTGAATGAATTAATTATATGGTACAATCATTGATTTGTATCTAATGATACAAAATTAATGATATGTAAATTAAAGATATCCATATATGAGCTTAAGTTTAACTCTCATTAATAAAATTATAAATTTTATATTGATTATCTCATTCGATTTTGAGATAAATTTGGTTGAAAATTGTATGTATTACAAGTTCAGTGGGAGTAAATCAAGTAACACTCATATTACTAAAGAAGATATTTTTTCAGTGCCCTACAAGTAACCTTGAAATTTATAAAATACAAAAGATTCTATAATTTATTGAGAATCTAATTTATGCTTAAGTATGTATGCATTTGGATATTGCTTACATTATTAGAATGTTAGACAGATATTTAAGTAAATCTAATATAAATTGTTGGATAGCAGCAAATAGAGTTATGAAATAACTTTAGAGAATAAAATTTATATGCTCACATATCGAAGTTCTGGTAAGTTAGAGATCATCAAGTTTACAGGCTTCGATTCTACTAGAATATTGATGTAAAAAAAACTCTGTCACATGAGCTGCTAATTATAGATTGAATAGAAAGACCACTTCAGTTATTTTGTGACAATAAATATGCATCATTTATTCTATAAATAATGTGAACACTTTAAAATTTTAGTTCCTAGTTGTTAAAGAAAATTCAGAGTGTTTGTGTGTCTATAGAGCATGTTGGTACAAACTCCATAATTGCGCGCTTATTGAAAAATTATCACCCTAGGTCATTCATAAGCACACTACTCATATGGGTGTAATATTATTTAAGTATATTCAGTTTTAGTGGGAGTTTGTAATTTTGATAAATGCTCATTCGTTTTAGACACAATTTCGGTTACTTTAGTTTAAGGTTAATTTCTGCAGAAATAAAGTTATTTTGGCTTATGCACACTCTGAATTCAGTAAAGTTTGATCTCACTAAAGTTTAGGAGGACCAGTTGGAAATAGGCATGTTCGGTTCACATTTACATGTAATTTCCATACTACGCATCCATGATTGATCTATGTCATTTGATTATGTTTTTATACGTGACCATTGATGGGTCCAGTCATGATTGATATGATGAAGACTGCTTTGATCCTATATGAATATAATTGATGGACGGGATTATTTTAGAATACCTATTATATGATAGCAAATTTTTGAGCTCATAAGGTTATACATTTGTCAAGAAACATATGTTGCCCAAGTGGGAGATTGTTGGATTAAAATTCAATAATAGTGGGCACATATGAATAATGTATATTGCTATTATAAAATTTAACACGTAATTAAGTGACCAATTATGTTACACATGTTATAGGTATTAAATTATCATGGATTTAAAAGTGTAGATACCATAAGGTGTATTTATAATTTGATGAGGGGCAGAGTTATAAATACTTCAGAGTTGGTTATTAAATCAACTATATAAAGGGGTTATGGTCCCCAAGAATTAGGTTAACTTGCATATCTCTTTTCCCCGTCTGAGAGTTATGCCGCAAGAGAAAACCTAACTTCTTGGAAGATCAAACCTTCTGGAAAAACTCGATCGATTAATTCAGGTACGCTTCCGCATTCAGTTTAATTTATTTTATTGTTCTTGATGATTTAACATATAGATCTTGAGTTTATATTCGTATTAAATATATTTTAATTCTAACACTCTTTCCCTCGGCCATTGATTTTTCCCTGAATATGAAGTCGATATTTTTTTCTTGTGCATAAAAGAAAGCTGGACTTTCATTTATTTATAGAGGAAAAACTTGAAAAATCAATGGACCATAAACTATTGAAAATGGTTAATAATTATTTCAATGAAGTTGCTTTTGTCATTTTACTGGAAATATAATAGCATAAACAATAAATAAATCGATACATTTTTTAATAATTTAAAGATGATTATAATAAGGTGAAAATTTAAGATAAACTTAATTTGCACAAGTTTTTAAAATTAATATTAAATAAAGATCGAAATATGCTTTAATTTTCTTTTCTACAAATAAATAAACACGAAAACCATATTTAAAGACGATGAGTATTCCAGCAACGAACAATTGTTTTAGTAGAATAAAACATTAGATCACTTAGGTTAGATATTCGAATTCTCATATTTTAAATAGAATATAATTCAGGTCTAAAAGATTACGTATACAATAAACCTTTACAGTTTTCGATATGGATTAATCAACTAACAAGATTGAATACAGATGATCAATATAAAAAATAATAATAAGTATTCTTAATTGAATATTGGACAGTGAATTTTATTTATTCGTGAGATTTAATTTGAATTTTGATTAAAAAAGTATAAAGATAATTTTAACCTTTAACGTTTATAATTTTTATCATTTTAGTCATTATTTTTTTGGGATAAATTTAGCTCTTAACCTATATCTTTTTGACAAATAACTTATTTTTTAACTACCATGATAATTAGACCGTTAAAAATTTAACGATAATGACATGTCATATGCATATGATAATATATTTTAAATGACATGTTATTTAACCTATCAAATATATATATGAAATATAATTTTATTCCAATGTAAAATATAAAATAATTAAAATTCAAATAAAATATTAAAAATTAATTAATTCAAAAATAAAAGGCTACTAAACGAGAGATTATATCATACGTTCGACCTACCATGTCAGCCGTGGTCCTTATCCAATGAAAATCATTTATTCCGTCATTAATCAGCCATGTAATTAATATAATTTCCAGAAATTATATTTTTAAAATGATATGAAAATTATGAGTGAAGATTCATTGATCGAAAAACAAATGAGTTAGAGTTTAGTGGTGAAGTGAGTGATTATTATTGGATGGGACTACAACTGACGTGATAGACCGGGCCCATGATATAATTTCTCCTACTAAACATTATCAACCCTAACTACGATAGAATCAAATTCTCATCTTAAAAAATATGAACACAGTTCAAAATTAATTAATTTTTTTAAGATAAAATTTTGATTCTATCGTAGTTAGAGTTGAGAATGTTTAGTAGCATTTTATTTTAAAATTAATTAATTTTTTAAAATTTTATTTGAATTTTAATTATTTTATATTTTATATTAGAATAAAATTATATTTCATATATATATATATATTTGATAGGTTATATATCATGTTATTTAAAATATATTATCATGCAAATGACATATCATCATTGTTAGATAAAAATTATAAACGTTAAAGATTAAAATTATCTTTATGTCTTAGAAAAATAATTCATGTTAATTTTATATTAGACTTAAGTTTTAATTTAACTTTGACTTATATTTTTGTCATTTCTTCCTTCATATTTTGCATATGAGCTAAACTAGACAATTACCATTACATGAATTCAACAGTCATGAATTACTTCTTCAGCCGAATTTATCAAGGAATAATCACTGAATTATTAATTAAAACTCTAGATTCCTGGCTACCTAATAAAACCCTAAACCCTAATTAATAAAAACAACATAAATAATTACCTAAAACTGGCCACTGTTTATTACCCCTTAAATCTGGTTACAATAATGTAATCAGCTTGTAAGGAAATTTAAACTCTTCTGTTATATTAGTTACATTGATATTAACACAAAGCAAAAGTTTAATTTATTTTTACTGATTGGTCATTTAAGTCCCTATAATTTAATCATGTTGTTCCTATGAAATTTGGATGGTAACTAAAATTTTAATATTGAAAAAGTACAAGGATCAAAAGTGATTAAATTAAAATATAGAGACAAAATTCATAATGTACAAATAGTAATGGGCTAATAATAGAATTTGATCTTTATATAATCTTTGTTCTTTAGGCTGGGTTTATGCTAATTTTGGGTTGAAGCCGCCCATAGCATCTTTTTGGGCTAAAAATATTTCTTTTTCATTCTACGAAAGCCACCACGTTTGAAAATTTCTCTTACATTGATTCCCCAACTGGTATCTTCTTTCCCTCTCTCACGCTAGCCTTTCACCGGCGTCCGCCGCTTCAGGTCAGTCCCACCCTTCTGTTTTCTCTTTTCTTTCCTCTTAGAAGAGCTTTTTCGAGTTGAAAAATGGATACAGATTTCAAACTCTGGGTTTGAGTATTTATTGGAGTTCTTTTCTTTTCTGTTCTTCCAAAATATGAATTTTATGAATGTTTAAAAATGGGTTTTTTTTCTCCTTTTCTTTTTTTGTTTATAATGTTTTCTAGTGTAAAAAAGTGAACTTTGGTAAAATGGGTTAGCTTAATCCTACATTTAACCTCCTTTTTAGCTGCGCAATAATTTGAACATTGATGGTCTATTGCTTGTTTGCCATCGTTGTTGTGAATTGTGATGTGATTTTGATGTTTGATACTGGGGTGGCATGTGTATGTGTATGTATATGTATATGTGACCTGCTGCAACATTGCCTTTCTACCAATTAAAGATATGGGGGTTTGGTTTTGGGAATTGAACTTGTTCTACCAATTACCTGTTATTATCATATCCCTTCTAAACCAGTTTGATTAGTGCAATATGATCATGGAACATGAGTATGATTAAATTTAAGTCCTTTTTTCCGCCTACATTGATTTTTCTCATTTTCAGGTGAAATGAAGCATCTGTGTTATAATGTTTGCAGCCTTGATTCTAATTCTTCAGTTGTCAAGGTTGTCGCTTTTTGATTAATCATGTGTGGCAGATGTCGGTGAAGTCATGTGGCAGATGTCAGTAAAGTCATGTGGCCAGTTCTCATTTATCCTTGTAAGAAGACTCATAGTACGTGCTTATGTAGTGTATGCCATCTTCATTATCTCGTTTTGTGTTGCAAGGCCTGTCTATATCCCGAATCCAGAAGTTCATTCCTAAAGGGTGGAAACAGAGTGTCAGTTCTGTAGATTTTCAATCTGATCAACCGTCTGAATCATTTGATTGTGAAAAGAATGAGGTGAAAAATTTCACAACTGATGATGCATCTATGATAGAAAGTCTTGTTGCATCTTTCAAGGAACTTGTAACCCAAGGACATATACTGAAGGCATTTAAATCATATTCACTTATTCGGTTCCATGTCTCTTCCACTGCTGCTTATGATGCTATCTTACACCCCGTCTCTTATCTTCTTGTATCGTGCACCGACCTTAAATTGCTTCTGCCAGGAAAACAGCTTCATGCCCAAATCATCTCACTGGGTTTGGAACAACACCCTCCTTTGGTTCCCAAGCTTGTTACATTTTACTCTAAATTTAATCTTTTGGATGATGCTCGAGTTGTTACAGAGAATTGTAAGTTTTTGCACCCATTGCCCTGGAATTTGCTTATAACTTCCTTTGTTAAGAATGAGCATTATAAGGAAGCACTTTCTGCCTATACAAAAATGGTGAATAAGGGGATTATACCTGATAATTTCACCTACCCGTCTGTTTTGAAGGCTTGTGGCGAGGAATTAGATGTCGATTTTGGGAGGATGGTTCATAGGTCGATTAGTTCTAGTTGTCATGGGTGGAACCTGTATGTGCATAACGCTTTGATTTCCATGTATGGAAAATTTGGACGACTCGATGTTGCTCGTGATTTATTTAACAAAATGGTGGAAAGGGATGGTGTCTCTTGGAATACGATGATTAATTGTTATGCCTCCAAGGGCATGTGGAGAGAAGCCTTTGAGCTCTTTGATTGCATGCACGCTGAAGGTGTCGAGCTGGCTTTTATAACTTGGAACATTATAGCTGGAGGATGCTTGCGGACTGGTAATTTTAAGCGTTCACTAGAGTTGGTTTCTCAGATGAGAAGTAGTGGGTTTCATTTGGATCCGGTGGCAATGATCATCGGGTTAGGGGCCTGTCCACATATTGGAGCCTTGAAAGTGGGGAAAGAGATTCATGGTTCTGCAATTAGGAGTTGTTGTGATAAGTTTGAGAATGTCAGAAATGCATTGATTACAATGTATTCTAGATGCAAAGACCTTAGGCATGCCAATATTTTGTTTCGGTCCATGGAAGAAAGGAGTATAATTACTTGGAACTCAATGCTTTCCGGTTACACTCACATGGATAAGTCCGAAGAAGCATCTTTCCTATTTCAGGAAATGTTGCTTTCTGGGGTTGAACCCAATTACGTTACGATTGCCAGCATCTTGCCTCTTTGTGCTAGAGTGGCAAATCTGCAGCATGGCAAAGAATTCCACTGCTACATTACCCGACGCAAATATTTCAAGGATTATTTATTGTTGTGGAATGCCCTTGTCGCTATGTATGCAAGGTCGGGAAAACTTCTTGCAGCTAAGCGTGTATTCAATTTAATGCAAAGGAGGGATGAAGTTACCTATACTTCTTTGATTGTCGGATACGGGATGCAGGGAGAGGGACATACTGCTATAAAGCTATTTGAAGAGATGGTTAACCTCCAGATCAAACCGGATCATATAACAATGGTGGCTGTCCTATCAGCTTGCAGTCATTGTGGTCTAGTAGTGGAAGGCCAACTTTGGTTTAAAAGGATGCAAAGTTTTTACGGTATAGTTCCTCATTTGGAGCACTTTTCTTGTATGGTTGACCTCTATGGGAGGGCTGGATTGTTGAATAAAGCAAAGGAAATCATCACACGGATGCCATATAAGCCAACTGCTGCCATGTGGGCCACTCTCTTGGGAGCCTGTAGAATCCATGGAAACACAGATATAGGGGAATGGGCGGCCGAGAAACTCTTGGAGCTTAGACCTGAGAATTCTGGGTACTATGTGTTGATTGCTAACATGTATGCTGCTGCAGGTTGTTGGAACAAACTAGCAAAAGTCAGGACACTGATGAGGGATTCAGGTGTAACGAAGTCTCCCGGTTCTGCTTGGGTGGATGTCGGATCTGTATTTACCCCATTTGTCGTGGGGGACACATCAAATCCTCATGCACCGGAGATTTACCAAGCACTGGATGGACTGACTGAACTCATGAAGGATGATGGTTATGTTGCTTCGAACAAAATGGTTCTCGATAGTGAAATTCTCGAGGAAACCGGATGAAACATGGATTATACAAACCATGTGGTTCGCTGATAGTGTTTTGTAGAGGCCCCAAGAACAGTAAGCACATTTTTTCTTATATGAGATTAGATGATGGATGGAGTAAACATTAAAGCTGATTCTTCATAATTGGTTAGTTTGGAGCATAATGGAACTATTTTAAGCTAATTTTCCATATGTTCCCATTCTTAGTTAGTCAATATGTAGTGCAAATATAAGCTGATTATTCGTAGCCTTCAGCATATATGTTGTAATATTTACAAATATATGATGAGTTTTGTAAATTGAAATTTTGAAAAATTCAATTTTATGATTAAACCAAAACGTCATAAGCTTGTTTAGAAGAATTTGACTGTAATGTGACTTGTTGCTGTTGAATGAATTGAACCTTGATTTTTCAATTTTTTGATAGGATGATATTCCAATCCAAAAATTAGTTATATTCAATTTGTAAATGTCCTGCTCGCCTTGGAAAAGTCCTGGCAACTATTAACATTCTTGGTCCCCTTTGCTCTGTTTATACTTGCGTTTCCTGGTGCTTGCCTTGCTAGGCAGGGAAATGAGGATTGTGGCTCTGTTCTTTTGGGAACTTGATTCAGTCCTCGATTCTAGCTAGAAATGAGAAATTGAAATGTAGATTTGGATGTTGAAAATTTTTATCTTTGAAGATGCAGAGATATAATTGAAAATCTATTGTCTGAATCATTTTTATTTATGCAGATTCAAATATTTATTATCTGACCCCGAATTACTTACGGGAGAAGGATTATCATTGTACACCATTAATTTTTTAGTGAGTTTTAAATAAATATTAAAATTCTTAGAGACTTGACATGTAATTAACCATATTTAAAAACAAGGTTAGAATTTATTAGATAATGTTAACTATTCTGTTTGCTAGACTATGTTGTAGTATCTCGTCAAAGTTCCCACACGGAAGTTCTGTTATATGTTTGGCTGAATTTAGTCAGAAACTTCATCGTAAATTCCCCATTGTTGTTGTTGTTGTTCTTCCCTACCCGAATTTTTAGCGTGCCAAAACTGGCATTGTTTGGTCATCTAGTAGCCGCCTTTGCTTCATTTCTACTTGCATTTCCTGGTGCTTTCCCTGGTGAGCAGTAGGAACAGAAATGAAGGTTGGAAACTTGAATATTAATCGTTCATCCTCCTAATCAACTATCCTTTTGACTGTGTAATCAGATATTTATGACTGTCTGATTCATCTTTTGTATTAAAATCATTTGTAACTTTGGATGTTAAATTAGTCTCTCTAGTGGATTTGGTCCCTGTCTATGACACTGATGCTGTTGAATAAGTCCTGCCCACTTGGTCACCCCAACTTCCACGGGGAGACATTAATGCTAGGGAATAAGTCTATTGAATGATACTGATGCCGCTGAATGACTAACCATAATAAATTTTGAAAAGTCAAGTCTTCTTGGTCCCCCTCAATTAGTGGTATTTGCTAGCTTGGATACGGATAATGGCAAGCGGCAAGCCCTTCCTCTGTTCACTTCCATTCATTTTAATTCTACTCGGGAAGGACATCAGTATTGTTATTTATTATAGGAGGAATAGGATTTGCATTCTTTCCTTGGAGTAAATGGAGCCTGCGACATCACAGTGACTCCATTATCGGAATCTGGGGTCCCACATGGCACTCAGTCATGCTTCTTCTCAGTCTCACACTGAAGTTTTGTTCTATGTTTAGCTGAATTGAGTCATTGTTTCATCCTCCAAAGCCGGAAAAGTCTTGAATCCCACAAGAATGCTTCTTCTCAGTTTCAGACTGAAGTTGGGTTATATGTTTGGTTGATTTTAGTGTGAAACTTCATTGTTGTTGTTCCCTACACAAGTGTTTTAGGATGCCAGAATTAAAACCGAAACTCCCATCGTCGGCTCACCTGAAGGTCGCTTTTGCTTTGTTGCTACTTGTATTTCCTGGTGTTTGCCTGTCTAGGCATCTAAACCAGGACTGTGGCTCTGTTTTTTGTGGAAGCTTGAATATCAGTTATCCATTCCGATTAAAGAACCAACCTCCACAGTGCGGCGACCATAGGCTTGAACTTGAGTGTGACACAAATAACCGCACCACTTTGGTATTGGGAGAAGGGAAATTTTCAGTCAAAGAAATCTTTTATGGAAATCAGACGATGCGATTGGTTGATGCTGGTCTGGACATGGAGGATTGCAACTCCATTCCTCTCAGTTCCATAGATTATGATCGTTCTCTCTGTGAGTGTCCGATTCGACTGTATCATTCTTATTCTTATGGTGATGGTGAAGTGAATGGGTTTAGCAATAGCCTTATGCATGTCGTGAACTGCTCAAAACCTATGAAATCATCTCTATATATTGAAGCCTCCCGTTGTAGCATCAACTCCAACGCCTCTTCCTATTTCTACTTTCTAGACGGCAGAACCTTCCCATCTGATTTCGATCCATCTTGCACTGTGGAAGCAGAGGTTCCAATTTCGGCTGATAATGTGTTCGCCATGTCTACGTTGGCTATCTACCAGAAACTATCGGAGGGTATTTTAGTGTATTACTACAGTGACATGGATTGCAGCAACAAACTTACATTCCTTGGAGTGTAAGTTTCTTCAAGGATCTTATTTGTATAAATTTTGTTTACATTACATGGTTGGAATATGATGTCCCTTGATTGAGCTTTTTCAAAAATAAATAAATAAAAGTTGTAGAAAATGTACTCAAAATTTAAATCTGTGTATAGATGGTGTGAACTGCAATACCTAAACTATTGTGGACTGCAGGTTGGTCGATGTGGGATATGGCTTGCTAGATTATTTGAGCTGCATTTATAATCGCTTCATCTACAACGATGATTATTATGACGGTGTGTTTCCTGGATTTTATTTGTTTTGAATGAGTTTTTTTTATAAATTTTAATCTAATTTTATATATATTTAGAGAGTAAGAAAATGAAATTTATTTAAACGATTAAATATATTTATTTTATATTTTATCTTTTTAACCCTTACTAATATTGATTTTTTTACAGATATTTGTTATGAAATTACTGGAATACCAGGTATACTTATGCCCTTACTTTTATATATTATCGAACAATAAATGATGAAAAAATATTATTTGATACACTCGAAATAAATTTTAACACCATAAACAGAGTTAAATCATTCTCACATGTTTATTTTATTATTTTAATAGATATAATGTAAGGATATATGGATTATTTTAGCTCCGATAATGGAATTAAATAATTTACGCATTCATTGTGTCTAGAGATAGGCATTTTGTTCGACCAGGTTGAATTTTTTAATGAAAAATTATATTCGAATTGAGATGGATTTTTTTAAAAGGGGAAGTTGGATAATGTTGGATTAAGCTTTAGAGTATAAAAATCCGACCTAACTCTACCTAGGATTAATTATGTAATTTTCCTTAAATTTTTAGGTATATTTACAATAATATTTTTTTATATTTTTATAATTAGGTCTTAAAATTAAAATTTTAAGAGAGCATCAAGTAGATTAGTTGCATAAACTATTCTTTAACTTTGTTTTGTTGATCTCACAAAGTATTAATGTTCTCCAATACTTTTTTTTTTCTTGAAAGCTGGACTCATCACACTGAGGACTTTACTTGGAATATTCTGCCTGCTTGTGCTTATTATCTACAAATGGAGAAGAAGACACTTATCCATGGATGATAAGATTGAAGAATTCCTTCAAAGCCACAACCTTGCTCGAATTAGATATTCTTTTAAAGAAATCAAAAGAATGACTCAGAATTTCAAAGAAAAATTAGGGGAGGGAGGTTACGGTTCTGTGTTTAAAGGAAAGCTTTGGAGTGGACATCATGTGGCAGTAAAATTACTTGGCAAATCAAAGGGTAATGGCCAAGATTTCATAAATGAAGTTGCCTCTATAGGGAGAATTCATCACGCTAATGTGGCAAAACTCATTGGATTCTGTGTGGAGGGATCAAAGCAAGCTCTTGTATATGATTTCATGGCGAATGGATCTTTGGATAAAATCATATTCACACAAGAAAATAAGAACACTCTAGGCTGGAACAAGATGTTTGATATTGTGCTTGGAGTGGCTCGAGGAATCGACTATCTGCATCGAGGATGTGACATGCAAATTCTCCATTTTGATATCAAGCCACACAATATTCTTCTAGATGAGAATTTTAATCCAAAAGTTTCAGATTTCGGCCTTGCAAAATTGTATTCAACAGATGATAGTATAGTTTCTCTCACTGCAGCACGAGGAACAATAGGATATATTGCTCCTGAATTGGTTTACAAACACCTCGGAGTCATCTCATACAAAGCTGATGTTTACAGTTTCGGGCTGTTACTGATGGAGCTGGTGGGAAGGAGGAAGAATGTGAATGCATTTGCTGACCACACCAGTCAAATCTATTTCCCATCTTGGATTTATGACCGACTGGATCAAGGAGAGGACATGGAGCTCGGAGATGTTTCTAATGATGAAAGAGCAATGGTGAGGAAGATGCTAATAACAGCTTTTTGGTGTATACAATTACAACCATCAGATCGTCCTTCAATGAACCAAGTATTGAGGATGCTGGAATCTGATGTTGAGTTGCTTGAAATGCCTCGTAAGCCATTTTATCAACTTCCTCTGGACACATCATCTGAGGTTCATGGTCGTAAGAGCTGTACTGATGAGCCAAGTGCATTGGTGGATACCATTACTACAACCAGTTCACATGTCGTTTAAGGTTGGAAACAGTTCCTTTCCTTTCCATTCTCAATCTCATCTTTGTAGCTTTATAATCTTAATTTTTATATTTTAAATCCTAAATTATGTATCTTGAAAAATACATTGTATTTTTAATTTTATAAAATTTAAATATAATTTCTAAATTATATACTCGTTATTTTAAAATTAGGGCATCGTTTAATTTAACGAGAAGGAAACTGGACAAAAGTTGCAGGTGGAAAGAGAGGGAATCTATTCGATGCAGAAAATCACGTTATTTCTTTATTTATTTAACTGTCCAACGTTTTAATTTATTACTTTATTATATAAAAATAAATAAATTAATCAGAGGAAAAGTACTTTAACAAGTCTCTGTAATGGAGTATAGAGTGCAGTTTCAGTCCTTATACTTATATATACTCAAAATAAATATTAAAATTTAAAATTAAATATTAGTATTCTCTCAATTAAGTAATGGGTATTTTTAATTAAACAAAAACTTAATAAAATATTTTGCAGAGTCTGCAGGAAAGTCTGATACAGTCCAGCAAAAATGTGGCATCAGTTCCCAATTCCCATAATAAAACAACAAATCTAAAAAAATTATTTCTTTTGGAGAACAAATAAAATATTTATTGAAAGAGACAGGTTAGATAAGCTAAACCTGACAGACGCGCCTTTTCACGCGCGTGAAGTCACAGAAAACTAAGAACAGCAACGGAATACAGAGATTCCATTTCTTTCAGATCAAATTCAAGTTCAAAAAAAACTTAGAACAATGATGAACAAGGAAAAGAAAGGGTATTTACATCTAAATTCTACGATTTTTTTTGTTTGATATTAAAAAGTGATGGAGAGTTGTTACAAAGATGATGTTAAAGAACATGAAATCTCATAAACAGCACATGAATTAAAATACTACAGCTACTTTCTGATTTAAATACTTGGAAAGGAACTTTTTTTTTTTTGTTACCGAATCTGTCTTTTTCATGGTGTTTCAATGGTTTCGATCCGTTGTTTTGTTTCTGTTGTTGCTGTTAATCTGATGCCCTTTGTTGGTTCCCGGTGGATTCTTTTGTGGGGAAGACGAAAACAGTTGACCGAATCCGAAAACCGAACCCGACTTCGAAGACCCACGCAACGAACAAACGGGGACGTTGAGGACCGGCGTGATCCTGACGTTTGCTGAATATGATCTCTCTACTCCCCTTTGTTTAGACCTCGGACCGCCATTGAAGCTGCTTGGACTGCTTGAGCTTCTTTCTAGGCTTTGAAATACGATTTTCCCGGAAGAATTCATTCTAGGACTATCCACTGAAACTCCCCGGCTCGCCGGTGGTTCTCTCCGGATCGGACTACGACCCATTCGAGCCCCAGTGGTTAACGTTTGATTCCCGTCGGACCCTGACCCTGGTCTGGGTTTAACCATTCTCATTCTCGGTGGGTTTGGATTTGGGTTTAGGGATCTAGAGGGAGCAAATGGGTTGGGGCTTGGCTTATCGGAATCGAGTGATAGCCGGGGGAGATCGTCGTGTTCATGGCCGGAAGATGAAGAGGAAGAAAGGGATAATCTGGATGAAGATATGGAGATTGATTCAGAATCTGAGGTTTTCAACAATGGAAGACTCAATGAAGAATCTAAGGAAGAAGAAGATTTCGAGCTTCTATGGAGGAAATGCTTGAGAGATTTCTGGTTATTGTTAGATAATATCGAGATTTTGCTGCTTTGGGAATCGGATTTTGAAGAAGGCGGCGGTTGTGGTTGATTATTATTAGTGTTCGCTGAACACTTTTTAAGCCCCAGAAGTTCCCTCCACCGGCTCGAACATCTCGGAGCTTTAGGAGAAAACAAGTAATGATCCGACCCGGAGACCTCCATTTCCATTCCGCGGCAAGAACTTGAAGTTTCGCGAGGCCTGATGGCGTTCAAAGGCGGATGCGGCTGTCGACGTTCCTGTTCTTGTTGTTTCACAGCAGAGAAATGTAGAGGCACGAGTTTACCGTCGGAAAAAAGCTCGTCTGCCGGAAGCATGGCAACGGGATCTTCAAGCCTGAACTCAAACTCCCCCGCCTGAACATCTTGGATCTCCGTCGAGTCATCCGCCAAAGACTTCGACTTGGACTTCGATTCCTCATCTGGGCCTAACGAGATCCTTTGACTGAACCACCCAAACTTGAAACTCTCCTGCGTCACGCCGATATTGTTTACACAAGCTGAAGCCATGCCAACTCCGTTCAAACCAGTGTTCAATACTTGAACTTACATTTCCAGACTTGAGTGTTGGTAAATATCCTGGACCTGTTTGGGGTTTGAGATGTGCGTTTTATCTTCTTGAAGTGTGCTTTGATTTTCGGACTTTTGGCTTCGTCTGTTTAGGGTTTGTGGGATGAGACATGTGACTGAAACAACTCTGAATCCGACAGTAATTTATACTACATAATGTATACTGGAAAATAAGGCAACTTGGGGAAGTTTTTGAGGGGGAGGGCACATGGATCATGTTTTGCAGGATACTATATTATTTTGTAATTGTAGTTATATTTGTACTTAAATCTTTAAATAAATATACGAATATTCTAATTCAAATGGTTAAAAAATGATTATTTTTTTAAAGATTACGGGTTTGAATATTAGTGATGTCAACAAAGTAATTGAGTGATCAATGTTAAATGGTAAAAATTATATTTTAGAATAGATATTATTATAATCACTATCAGCTAATTCAAAAAAAAAATTAAACAAATAAACTTGATCCAAACTTATTTTTAACAAAATTAACATATTTAAATTATAAAAATGATCGTATAAAAGAAAAGATAATTTTTTTAATTCAATATTCAAAATAAAATTATATATGATCCGACTCATATTATACATCTTATTTTAGTTGATAATTTTTAACTAAATTTATATATATATATATGCAATTTTAAAATTAAATTTTATTTAAATAATACTAAATCTTTAATCACTTAAATTTATCTCATTAAAAAATTCTTATATAATTTAATTCTTAATATTCTATTTTAACTTAATTCCAAAAAAATAATCCAAATATGACACAAAATACGAAAAGTTTGTTTACACGTGAAAGTTATCATTTTCTCATAAATATTCTTTTTCACTTGCACATCCATTCTTTTTCTCGTGACATTTTGTTTCTTTTATTTTTAATAAAATAATATTAAAAAATAAAAATAATATAAAAAATAATTTTTTAACGATATTATTTTAAAATATTAACAAAATAAAATTTTATACACCTATTTTAATTTTTAAAAAATATTAAATACTTATTTTAAGAATTATATAATTTAATCACTAATTTTTAAGTTAACCCAAATCAAAACTTATTAAGTTGCTGGACATTCCTCTGTCCAAGACTCGAAGTTCGAAATCTTGATGAGCCCAAAGACTGTCCTTCTGGGCCATCTCAAGGTTCAAAAAGACTTTTCCTATTACCTAAAGGTTCGCTAAAATAAAACCACGTTTGTTTAAGTTATCTATTTATTACAGAACAGGCCCTTGAAAACTTATAATTTAATATTTTAATCATAAAGTTTTATATTCGTCTCTGATTGATAATTTTAACTTTAATAAAAACATATATCAAATTCCGATAAAAATACATATCAAAATCGATGATCATCTTTTTAATTACCAATTCTTAGTAACAACCTATTGCTTGTATAGAATTCTTTACTTATCCATAAATATTATTTTATTAAAATAAACAAATTAATTAAAGAGGTCTTGTGTTTTGTGGATTAGAATGTCCCGGTCCAATTATGAGTCATTTGTACAACCTATATTTGGAGAAACTTTGCCTAATTTGATTGGCGGGTTGGTTGACAATTTTTATAAATCATACAAACAAATATTGGAGTGTTTTGGGTCTGCATTTGCTTTAAGATTGAGTGACCCCATTGGGATCATGACACGTGTACTATGTTTTTGCCTAATCTGTTGTCGTTTCAAACACGTGTCTCTGTAGTTGTTATCTGGTTCCTTCGGCCATTCAAAGTTTTGGACAGGGGTCGCTTTGTTCTCATTGTCCTTGCCATTTTTAGATAAGAGGTGTCCGGTTGTCGTTTTGGAGTTCAAGTAGATTTAATTGGAAATAAAATAAGAAGAATGAATAGTAGAAAATTCGAAGACACACCAAATGGTAGAAGGATAATTATAAACGAAGCACGAATAATTTTATTTCAGTGGTTAAAAGAACAGTTATTCGTCACGAGTTTAAACACTAATAATATCAGTACGTTGAGTGAGTGATCAAAGTCTAATAGATGAAAGTATACTATAGAACAGATATTATTATAATCATTGTAATTGATTAAAAAGATAATTATAAACAACGTTTATCACAATTTTAAAAATATAATTATTTAATATACTTATAAACTTCAAATTGTTTACTATTTTGTTCAAAGAAGTAAAAGAAATTCGATAAAGACTGACGATATCCATTAATGTTACAAAATATTCTTCATTTGTTTGCCAAACTACAAATCGAACATTCACTTTCAGTTGTTGTCTGATACACCAAATGGAGAGGGTGGAGTTGTTTTAGTGTCACAAATCACAAAATTTATTGGTGGAAGAGTTTGTTAACAACTTGAATTTTGACTGAGTTTTGTTGACAAGTGTGGGCATGCCCTTCAAACTTATCCTTGGAGCTGTTGTTTTCAGTACCAAGTACTACCAAGTAACCAGGGTTTGGATTTTAATGAAGTGTTTCTAAAGAATCAGTTGCTCTGGGGACCGTTCAGATGGAACGTTGGTTGTGCCATTTGGAGGTGGGGTGGATGGTTTGAGGATATTATACGAGAAAGGTTAGAAGGTTTGAATATTGGTATTGGGAATGAACAAAACTAGATTGAGAATAGAGATGGGCACGAGGAAAGTTGAATTTTTGGCTCATTTAAACATGACCCAAACGTAAACATCTTAAACTTGATTCTGATTTGAATATTTTCTGTAATAATTAAATATGTATAGATAACTTAAATTTGACTCTGACTCGACCTAACATATAAAAAAGTAATTTTAAGGGGCTTAATAATAAAAATATATAATTTTAAGAATTAAATTATGAATAAAAATTTAATTTTAAAGACCTAAGTATAAAATATATTATTATTATAAATATTTTTACAAAATTTATTTAAAAATGCATATTTAATCTCAGATTAGATATTTTACATTTCAAACCAGAACTTGAATTTCCTCTCAATAAACACTTAATCCAAACATGATTTTTTTATCAAAAATCAGATCCGATCAGACTGAAACCTGACCAGATCGGATAATATATTCATTCTTAATTAAAAATATATCTTATATTATTTTTATGTAAAATTAGATATAAATCATATACCAATGATTAAATAAAAATTTATGATCCAAAAAAGTAGTATCTTGCAAGTATCCTTGTATGAAAGTCGATGCGATTGGTAGGCAAGTGATTAGACATTCGATTAGTAGACAAAGGGTTGTATTTGTAATAATTGTGAAACGAACGCAACATGAATAGATGAATTTTTAAGTTTAATTTGAGTTTGAGACACATGAGAGTACATAAAATTCAATTTAATTTTAAAGATTCGTATTTTAATAATTTGAAATTCGTTGTTGGACAAATTAGATAGGCCAAGTGTGTACATAATAATGTGCATAGTTTACATACTTTTAATTTCATAATTTCATATACTTCCAATTAAAAAACATAGGGAATAAGTAATTTAATATTTTAATTTAAATGGACCATATAATTATATTTATTTTCAACTCCATCTCAAATACTTATAATTATTGGATAAGGAAATGTATTACGTCATTCTTATATGAATTATGGAGAAAATATTAGGTATATCGTTCTTATCACTTCCATCATATGCTTGCTCGAATCATAGATCACCACGTCAGCAATTTGCTTTCCATCAAACATTGGATGATTAAGACTTCATTGAAATGAAAAACAATCACGATGGGTGAAAGTATCATAAAAGTCCTTATACTATGCTTAGAATTGCACTTTAGGCTTCCTATTGAGAAAAGTTAACAAATTGGTCCTGTACATTTTCAATAGTCCTTCAATTAAAATTTCCATCCTTTGTCAACACTGAATGAATGGAATTTTAATACATGAATTGCTTTGTTCTATTTGACTAATTTATTCATTTCTTTAAGTAGGGGACTAAAATGAAATCCAAAGGGATAATACAATGGTTGATATAGTACTTTTACCAATCATGAAAAGAAGGAAAATTTGAGGCCTTGGAACTTGGAGAATATTCCTTACCCTACATCTTTCGAGCACAAATACTTCAGTCTAAAGCCATACTACATATTTGATATATTTACGTATTAAAAATTTATTGAATATAATTAATTATTATTTTTATGTAAATTATTTAATTATTATTTTTTGACTTAAATAAATTGCTTGATTAATTAAAATTTAGTCAATAAAGACTACCTTATCCACTCAAAAATGTCCACTCTCGTATAATTCCTTGTTTGATCCTATATTTTTGTAATTATTTTTTGATTTTATAAAAATATAATATAATTTATTTTTGGAAATATTTTTAATATGTTATTCTATGTATATATATTGATATATGAGTTTGATATCAAAGTTTAATTTATTTATCTAAAAATAATTTTATACTTACAATTTTTTTAATTAGATAATTAAAATTGACTTGTTAATTTAAATTGATATTTAAATTTTATATTTTTTAACTAGATTAATACTTACAATAAATAATTTATTTAAATATTTGAACTATTAAGCCAAATTTTAGGTACCAATTTAAACCTAAAAGTTAAGTTCATATATTTAACTAGATAAAAATTTAGATATCAAATTATACCTTAAAACAAAGTTCATATATCAAAATATATATTTACCCCTAATACATATATAAAATATTCTTATATAAATATAAAATTTAATTATAAAAATAACAATTATTTGCATAAAAAATAATTTAATAATTTTTAATTGAATTAGTGATTGGTTAACCAATGACACCAAACGTAATTAAAAGTTCCGATAATAATATAGATAACTAATATATGTATAAATGACATAAAAGGGGTGGGATTCAATATATGATGTTAAATTTATTTAATTTTATATTAATCTATAATTATTGAATGAATAAAATAAGTGCATAAAATTAAGAATAAAAAATAAAAAATAATTTTAATTATTTATTGATTTCATTTAACGATATAAAATTAACATAAAACCAAACAATTTTGACATCATATAATTTAATGTTATCTCATCATTAAATTATTATTTATTGTTTTATTTATTTATTCGAACTAGTAATATTTTTAGGCGAAGCTGGTTCTAGGCCTTTATAATCTTTACGGTAATTGTAGCAGAGCCTAAGCCGTCTTAACTTATTAATAAAATATTTCCAATTTATGGGTAATTATTTGAAATTATAAAACTAAAAAAATAAGATAAGATCCAATAATATTATATATGACATGATTATATGATATAATAAAAATTAAAATATAATATAACTTTTTTGCAAATTTTATAATATAAGTTATCGATATATTAATATTTATATGATATAAATAATTTAAGTACGATTATGATATAATAAAAATACAGAAAATACTAATAATCTAATTACTAGATGGTACAACAAAACATGGATAGGTCAAATTAATTCACAATAAAATCATTATTAAAGGCTAGTCGTTGTACTACGATTCCCACCTATGACTTTATATATCGATATTTTTGGATTTTAATTAATCAAATTCGAGTAGAAAAAAATATTTTAGTTTATATTCGAATCAATTTTAAATTTTGTTTTATATTAATATTTATATAAAATAAAACCTATATATATACCCCATGCATTAGGGTCCATATTATTTTTACCAAGTTGAGTTTAATAATCCTCCATCTTAACGTTCTTCTCCCTTCTTTATTTATTCCCCTTTCCTTTCTTCTCCTTGCCTTCTCCATCACTATAAGAGCCATTGTTTTTGATGCAAACACCACTCTTGTTTCCCAGTTTCTTCTCTTGAATAGAATTAAACCCTAAAAAATGAGCAACATAAGGTTGGTGGAGGCTGAGTTGCCGCCGGGGTTCAGGTTCCACCCTCGAGACGAAGAACTCGTCTGCGATTACTTGATGAACAAGGTGGCTTCGACCGAGACCTTGCAGCTCATGATCGAAGTCGACCTCAACAAGTGTGAGCCATGGGATATTCCAGGTAACCCTTGTTTACTGCAATTCATTGAACAAATATTCGCAGATCAAATTTTTATTGAATTCATAAGTTTTTGAATCTGAATCCGTTTTCTGGGTTTCTAAATGTTTGCTTTGTCGTTAAGGAATTAGGGATGTAAGATTGTTTTTGTTTGCATAAGCAACTGGTCATGAAAGGAAGTGAATCTTTTCCATTTTTGTGGTGGGAAATTCTCTAGAGAAAAATTTGATTTTTTTATAATCTTTACAATCCTAATCCCTAAATTATTTTTTAAAAAATATTAATGAAGTTTTCTTCATTTCCTTTTAAATGTAATTAATATATTATTTACAATGTTATTATATTGAATAAAGTATTTGATAACTTTAATTAATATTTTTATATATTAACTAAATTTATTATTATACTTTATAAATATATAGCTTTAGATAATTCTCGTAAATCCCTCGTCATCAATTTTATTTTTTTAATAATATAATCCAACAATTTCATATTCTACATCTTTTCAGTGAAATTGACAAGATTGGAATAGTCCCAACTAGAAGCTGGGAAAGCGATTGAGATAATTAATAACAATAAATAATTTTTTAAAATATATTTTAAATTTTTTATTTTATTCCCACCAAATCCTTTTTTCCCTTCAAAAATTTATAAAATATAAAAATAGTGATGGGAATTAAAATTTATATTTTTAATTTTTTATAAGTGGTCAAAAATTTTATTTTCACACATACCACACGTGTAAGCAAAGCAACCCATTTTTGTCTTTTTGGTTAATTACAATTATTATCTTCAATAATTCTACATTAAGGGACAAAAATTGACCTTTCAACTACAAAATTATTTGATTGGTTCACCTGTTTTTTTTATTATGTCACAGCTGGTAGTCAGTGAACAAACTTTTTCGTGCTTCTTAATTTGGACTGCCACGTGGCTATGAACTAAGGGGATTATGACTTGAGTATTATTTTTAAGGTCCAAAAAATAAAATTCATAGTATTTCAAAATTTATCAATTCATGTGAAATTATTAAAAAAAAAATCAAATATTTGGTAAGACCATGTATTATAACTTGCAAAGATCAAAGTGTAAAGTCAAATATATTAGTTTACAAGGCACGTCCTAATTAGAAATATTCGGGTTTATATTATTCGATATGTTTAAGATTTAAATTTTAATATCAGTAATAGTTTTTGTTCAAAATCGAAATTTTATTTGTTTAAAAGTAAATCGAATGTTAAATTATTTTTGGAAAATGACGTCAGAGACGGCTGCCGTGGGAGGCAAAGAGTGGTATTTTTATAGCAAAAAAGACAAGAAATATGCGACGGGTCTGAGAACAAATCGTGCAACCTGCAGTGGGTATTGGAAGGCTACGGGGAAAGATCGGGCAATCCATAGGAAGGGGAAGCTTGTTGGGATGAGAAAAACGTTGGTGTTTTACCAGGGAAGAGCACCCAAAGGCACCAAAACGGATTGGGTCATGCATGAATTCAGGCTTGAAGGTCAACTGGCACATCCCCATCTATCCGCTCTTAAGGTAAGTTACGGGTTTTGTCGTCTATTCGATTAATCGTCTAAATAAAAATAATTTCGTTAATAATACCTGATAGATAATAAAAAATGATATTTCTATAGTTTAATTAACGTTAGGTTTCTAGTTTGTCCAATAAATTTCGCTGCTACTCTTTTGATAGACTTAAAAGAGCATTAATCTTATCTACTCAAAAGATTTATATCGATCTTTATTTATTATTTTGATTAAAATATTTATATACAAATTTTTAATTAAAATAACCTTTGAAAAACACTTAATATATATACAGATATAGTGATTTATTTTTCTAAATGGTCCTTGAATTTTTGCACGAATCTTGGAACATGTTGCAATATAAAATCTATTGATCAGTATAATGATACAGTCAAATCTCTAACTGTTTTACTTGTATTACGTAATAAATATTTATTTTATTTAAAATTTATTTTATATTTAAATTAAATTATAACTATATTTGATGATATTAACGTATATTCTTTTTCCTCATGTGTAGGAAGATTGGGTCTTATGTCGAGTATTACATAAAACCAGAGAAATAACCACTACGACCAACCCTAGAACCTTGAAAACATGTTCTGACGATACAAGTTCATCATCTATCCCACCATTGATGGACCCTTACATAAACTCCGATCAAACCCAACCGAGCCTCGACGAGCAAGTGTCCTGCTTCTCCACCATGTTGTCGACTCAAAACCAAAGCTTCATGCAGGTATCAGACATGCCTACAAAAACTCTAACATTGTCATCATCGTCATCGGTCGAACATCAACAACAAGTAATTTCATCGATCATTAACAACAACAATATTACTTCTTGTTTGGACTCCTTCCCCGGTGATAAGACAGTTATTAAAACCGTGTTAAACAATCTTAGTCAATTAGACACTTATCTGAACGTCAAGGAATCAATAAGTTTCGACGAAGTTAACTATTCAAATCCGAGCTACTTGTCTGAAATTTGGGATTGTCCAACATTTGAGATTAATTGATCATTACTAGGTGATTAGGGTTTAGGATTTATTATTATTTGTAAAGAAAATTAAACTAATCTGGGATATAAGTTTCCCTTATCCCTTAAACATTTTTAATGTATATGTGTGATCTTAATGTGGAAATTTGTAATCAAAGTCTGTTGGATCAAATATCGTGTTATGATTTGTGAATGAAAGGATTAGCTTAAACTAATATAATATTAAATTAATTTTATATTAATTAATTTAGTGGTTAAAAATATTTATATTATCTTATTTTATATGAATTTAAATTTTAATATGGAAATATAATACATTATTTATTTAATTAAAAAAATAATATTTTAATATATCAGCAATAGGGTTTAGTAATATATATATTTCAGCACATAAAGTTTTAAATAGATCATATATATATATATTTATTTTATCAAATAAGAATATTGTTTTATTTAGTATATATTTAATTAAATTTTTAAATCCAGATAAAATACCATTTATACAAATAGAGTTAAAAATAATTTACTTTTATTTTAAAAATACTAATTAAAAATATATGATGATTTTTTTTATAAGTTTGTGGAGTATAAACAATTGGATCAAATAATCATTAAAATCTGAATATACTAATATTTGCCATTCGCATATTCTTTTATCTGACTTTTCAATATTCCTATAATTATATTGCGCGCTAATTTCTTTAAAAGGTTTAATTTTAATTTTAGTCCTTTTACTATTATGAATTTTAAAATCTAATCAATTTAATTTGCCGTAACTTGATTCATCTATATTTCCTAATTTATTAATAGGTACCAATTGATAGATTATCGGTAATTTCTATTAAAACCATATTTAGAAAAATCAAATAATAATTTTAACGATAGCAACTAAAAATAGTATCATATGAACCTTTTAATAATATTATACCAGATGTTGGGAGTAGGGCTGTAAACGAACCGAACGAATACGAACGAGAGTGTGTTCATGTTCGTTTGTTTAACTTTAACCGAACAATGAACGAACACGAACATAAACGAACACAAATTTTTTTGTTCGTGTTCGTTCGTTAAGAATTGTAGTTTGTTCATGTTCGTTTATGTTCGTTCGTTTAAGTGATAAACGAACATAAATGAACATAAACAAACGAACATAAACGAATGAACATAAACGAACATAAACAAATGAACATAAACAAACATAAATGAACGTAAACAAACATAAACGAACGAATATAAATGAACGTAAACGAACATAAACGAACGAATATAAATGAACGTAAACGAACATAAATAACATATATAATGCTAAATATTTAATATTTTGGATTAATTCGATTAATTCAGCTAATCAACTGATTTTAAACCGAATTAGTCGATAATTAAAATTAAAAAAACTCTTAATTATTAGATAAAACCTAAAATTTAACTGATTAATTAGTTTTGTTTTGGTTCGATTTATTAACTCGGTTTAACAGAACAATAAACACCCCTAGCCTATAACAAGGAAATTTTTTAACGAGTCATAAAACAAGGGTTATCAACTCGAGTAACTCAAAATTTTTTTGACTCGACTTACTTGATCTAATGCTCACCCTTAGATATACGTGAATAAATTTAAACGAACATAAATGAACGAACATAATCAAACAGATTACCGAACGTTCACGAACATAAATGAACGAACGAGCCCTTTGTTCATGTAGTTAAACGAACGAAAAATCGTGTTCATGTTCGTTCATTTAATAAATAAACGAACATAAACTAACTTCCCGCCAAACGGTTCACGAACGATTCACCAAACGTTCGGTGCGTTTACGGCCCTAGTTGGGAGGGATTAAATTGAATTTTCAATATAATGAAAGGTTAAAAACATAATTAGGCCATTCTAAATCTGGTCGGATTAAGTTTTCCAGCGCTTATCTCGAAACTGAGATCTAAGAGGGAACCGCCGAGCTCGGTTTGTATTGAAACCTTTGCTTAAATGTCTAAAACAAATCTGGGCAGTGGGAGGGAGAGAAAAACACGGTTAGTAGTTTTATGTTTTTATTGAAAACAAGAGCCGAAGAGGAAGAAGAGAAGAAGCCTGATTCTTCTTCAAGCTTTGAACTGTAATTTTTGTGAGCAGTTTAGTTACATGGATTCTTCTTCTTTAGTTCTCTCCTTGAAACTTAAACTCCACCATCCCTCTTTGCCTCTCCAAAGCTATCTCCAACGACGCCCGCCGCTCACTTCGTCACACTTCAACATAGCAGCCGCCGGCGCCAAGAAACCACTCAGAAAAGTTCTCTGTGAATTCGAACCCAAAGTTAATGGCGCACTCCCCCCGGACTCTGACTCCCGTTTCCTCGACAGGGTAACCCTCTTTTTTATGTATTTCGAAGAGTTTGGTCCTTTAAAGCAATTCATTTTTGTGGGTTTAGCAAGAAAAAAAGTTACCCATTTGAATCTTTCCTGCAATTCTGCGGTTTGGGTTTGTTGCTTTTGCTAATTTGGTTCCTTTTCTGCTTTTAAAACTTGCCATTTAAAAAAAATGAAAATCTCTGTATTTTTTTACTTGGGATGCTAGGTCATCGTTTACTTTGGTATGGAACACTTGTGTGCTATGTTACATATCGTATAGTATCCATGTCTGAAACATATTCAGGGCTTACTATGTAATATAACATTTAGAAATAAAATGAGCTATTGATACTCCCTAGTACAGTAGCACTTGTATTGGAATTTGTATTTTTGCTTTAGTCATTTGTTCATTGCTAAGGGAGTATGATTTTGGTTTCAGACCATCTGGTTTACTTTATAGTGAATATTATAATGCAAAATGTAATCGTCCATGTCTGTTTTAATGAATTTGGTTGTGTCTACTGTCTTCCCTCTGTATTATTTCAGCAGAACATGTTTATCGAAATTTATTTTTTTAGATGCTTAATGTCATATGCATGATTTCTTTTTACATTTCAGCAAAAAGCTTTGGAGGCTGCAATGAATGATATAAATAGTTCATTTGGAAAAGGAAGTGTTACAAGATTGGGAAGTGCTGGTGGAGCATTGGTGTATGTTTTCGAACTTGACATAACACTGTGTTTTCTTTAACGAGATCTTTTATTGATTTACTTCATTATGTAGAGTTCAAATTATGTTCCCTGTTAAGACGGTAAGAAAGATTTCTGCTTGCTATGGGTTTAAGTATTATGTTGGGATTCTACGAGGCACTTAGTTATAGAGTTTGAACTGGAATTGTTTTTAGCCTGACTTCATTTGGTAAAACTTAATCCATTGCAGTGAAACTTTTCCAAGTGGTTGTTTGACGCTAGATTTAGCCTTAGGCGGTGGTCTTCCCAAAGGAAGAATTGTGGAGGTATTGATATTCTCATTCTATATCATTATTTTTTCCTCCATGAATTTGATTTAAGACAATTTTTTAAATGAACATTATATGGCTTTACTGTTAGGACTTAGGCCATAGCCCATATGTATCTTACTACAACTTTTTAATTTTCCTAATGAATTCATATTGCACATGTATTGACATGGAAACAGATATTGAAACATGTTCTTCGTTAATATTGAAACATCACAATATCTGATGTTTAACTTGGCAGGTATATGGGCCAGAAAGCAGTGGAAAAACTACCCTAGCACTCCATGCCATTGCTGAAGTGCAGGTTAATAGTTTCCTGCCCTTTCTTAGGTGGTTTGGTTCTGATTTATCATGTTACAAAAAGGTCAATGAAGTGAAATACTATTTCATTGTTTTTATGTTAATAATGCAGAAGCTTGGTGGCAACGCTATGCTTGTTGACGCAGAGCATGCTTTTGATCCGGCATATTCAAAAGCATTAGGAGTAGATGTTGAAAATTTGATTGTGTGCCAACCGGATAATGGGGAAATGGCATTAGAAAGTAATATATCCAGTCCCTTTTATTGCAGTTGTGAAAGTGGTCATGGTTGAGGAAGGCAGTAACTGATGCAGCACACATGGTGTTTTCAAAAATTTTGCTATGATTGTAAGCTCTACAAATAAGACTAATGAAGTTGTTATGTTTCAGTTGCAGATCGTATGTGCAGATCTGGTGCTGTAGATTTAATTTGCGTTGATTCAGTGTCAGCTCTCACTCCACGTGCAGAGATTGAGGTATGCTCACTCTCTTGTTTAGTTGCTTTTCCCTTTACCCTTTCTTTACTCTTCAAAGTAAATTACATTTTTGTCGAGTACATCCGTTCAGAAAGCTACAATAATTGTTCCCCACGTAATCTTTTTAGTCCATCAGTTGCAAGTCAAATGGCTATATTTAACTTTTTGCATCTTCTCTAAATCGATGATTTGATTGAAGATGAGGAGACATACAGATTAAGTAAATAATGAATGGAAAATACAGACCCGATGTGAGGCTAATACCTAGCTAGCAACAGAGCATCTTTTCAAGGAACTCAAAGAACAAATGTCATTTTATTTATTAAGGTGTTTTTTCCTAGACTATAATTTGGTGAAAAATTCAAGAATTAGTTTTTGGTATGTCTTTTTTTTCTCTTTTCGCCCACCTATTTGTTTTTTTATTGTTGTATGCTTTTGAACAGTTCTATGAACTGTGCCTTGTCTAAAGCTGTATCTTGTTGCATTTTATTACGTAGGGTGAGATCGGGATGCAGCAAATGGGATTACAAGCACGTCTCATGAGTCAGGCTTTACGTAAGATGTCAGGAAATGCCTCTAAAGCTGGTTGTACTCTAATTTTTCTTAATCAAATAAGATACAAGGTACTTTGGATTGAGTATAGGTTTTCTTATTGATAGATGAAGTAAAAGCAATGACAGTTGTGATATAAAGGGCATTGATGTGCTGCATTTCTCACATGCATATTGATTTTCTTGCATCTCTCTATGTTTCTAGACTAGATTAACATGATTTTAATGTTTCTTTTTTTCTTTTCCCTTCTTTTCCCTCCCCTTTTACCAATTAATAGTATTGCTTCTCATTTTGAAAGATTGGAGTATATTATGGAAACCCGGAAGTGACCAGTGGGGGAATTGCATTAAAGTTCTTTGCCTCAGTTCGTCTTGAAATACGTCCTACTGGGAAGATAAAGTCTGTAAGCACAATAGCTACTTGATTTTCCCCAACAATTTTCTGTTTTATCACTTAATATATAATCATTATTATCACATGATTCATTTTATTCTAGGTTAAAGGCGATGAGGATATTGGGCTCCGTGTTCGTGTAAGAGTGCAGAAGAGTAAGGTAAATGAGAATCATATCAGCCAATAGTGGGGAAGCTGTACTTCACTTGATTCTTCTTGTTAGGCTTTAAATTAAAGTTTATAATGCCTGCCAAAAGACCATTAGAAATTGTTAATGTCTGGTTACTTAGTGTCCCCAAATTGATTGCTATTGCAGGTCTCGAGGCCATACAAACAAGCAGAATTTGAAATCATATTTGGAGAGGGAGTAAGCAAATTGGTTAGTAATGCAATGAAATATTTACGTTCATCCGGATTTGCAGACTTTTCTGTCTTGACATTAAAAGAGCCTACAGGGATGCATTTTGGATTGTGCCGAAATGATGGACGTGGTAGCAAAGAAGGGATCTTGGTACAGCTATGGGGACCACAGGTCTGCTTTCAAGCTTTCTTATTTGTTAATTGTATTAAATTATTTGAACTAGAGTTTTAAGTTTGCAATAAATTCGGTTCTGTTCTCTTTATTTTTGTAAGGTTGGGGCAAGGCAGAGATAAAGCACTACAATACTTGAGAGATAACCCCATTCTGGGCGAAGAAATCGAGAAGGTTCAGTACTTCATCCCTACATATGTGTTCTGTATCATGCTATTAATTGAAACATAGTATCAACAGACGATGCATCAAACTCCAAACTGTTCTTTCTTTTATATAAGAATAATCCAGAACATGCAAAGCTACCTCTCTTCTAATTGTCCTGAAGTTTCCATGTCTGACACATACCCGAATATGAAAGAACTCGGAAAATTTTATATATTATACATGTCAGATACATACCCATGTCTGGCACTTGATTCCGTACACATTGTGGAATGGAGATTGATTTGGGTACTTGTTTACTCCGATTCCAGCCCATTGATCTTATAGTGTTGCTCTTTTAATCGACTACAGAAAAACAGTTCTTTCAGCTGTTGTTAACCAAGTAACCATACATTTTATCCGCATAATGCAGATAGTGCGATCAAAGATTGTCGATGTAACCGAACATTTTAGCTCAACTCATGCCAAGAGCCTGTCACTGCCTCCTCAAGATGATGAAATGTATGAAGAGATATGATGGGATTGAGCTGATTTTCAGTTTAAATATTCAGCAGCAACGGAAGTCGACCGTCGAGGCACCCGATTTTCATGTCTTCAGAAGGAGGTATGTACGTATTCCGTTTTCGAATTCGCAAATGAACATTAACCGTGATTTGTTGATGGACAGTAACTTCTTGATAGGTTTAATATGTTGTTTTACCTTATTTTCAGCCTAATTAACATCACCTCATTAGTTTTTGCTTAGCCAAAAACAAAACATTATGGATATGCAAAAGTTAACTTCTTGTCAAAGAAGGTATTTTGATTAGAACATAATTACATCTTCGAGATATGTCACGTTTAATTCCTATTAGGGGTGAGGGGTGCATTATTTTATTTTCCTTCTTTAATCAGATGATACATGTCACCGCTTGATTGGAGGAAGAAAATAAAAACTATCAAATCGAATATATATGTATATCCTAAAGTTTAATAATTGTTTATGAACTTTATCCTAATGTTTATTTTTTAAGGACAACTGTGTGTGGATAATAGAGCTGTTGAAAATTAGTTAAGGTGGCATTTTTATAATGTCAACTAACCACAGGACCAATTGGTTTAATTTATATTAATAAAATATTTTGTTTGACTTGAACACAAATTATTTATTTAGTATTCCTTATCAAACAAGATTTGTTTTTAATCATGTTTTAGATACAACATGCTTATAAACAGAGATGTTTCAAGTTTTAAGAAAGGGATAAATCACTCCTTAATCCTTGAATTTGATGAAAATTCAATTAGGTCCGTTGATGTATTTTTATATTAATCTATGAACTTAATTTTTTTGTATTATTATTCAATCCATCAGTTAATTAATTCAAATCATATATTACAAACACTTATTATATAGATAATTTTTTAATCTATTTTATTTTACTTAGAATTTGACTTTAACGACATTTTGAAATTGTACTATTTACGACAATCACATATTAAACTAATTAAATTATTAATGATTAGATTGAAAAAATATCAAATTCAACGGAGTAACCAAACAAAACAACTGAAAATAACCTAATAAATAATAATAAAAGTTAAACTCAAATTCAAAAAAGTTGTTTAAAAATACATATAAAACGAAAGATAACGACTTCTCATACACTTGAAGCTACAAAAGTCAACAATGGGAGTATTTACAAATTAAAAAAAATGCTTGTCTAAGTTATAAATTATAAAAAATAAGGATTATTATCTCAAAAATATGTTTGAATTAGTTGCCTTAAAAGATGTCTAAATTACATTATATTTTTAAGTTAATTTATTTTGTATTTTTTAAAATACTAATCTTGAATTAAATAATTAAAATTAACAATCATTAATACCGTCAATCATTTTATTTCAATGATTATAAAAACGTTATTTATTTTTAAAAATCACGAATTCGGGGAACGTATTTATAGAAATCCGCTAATAAGAAATATTAATATTAGGATTTATTCTAAAAAATATCAATTACAATTTTCAAATGCAAAATTTTAGTATTGGAAATGGAGACGAAGCCGACAATTGACCAGAACAGTTTGTCATCTTATATCGGCCGAGTAACCGAGTTGGATCAGTTGATTCATAAGTTACATGCGCGTGGGACAACGATCTTTCTTCCTTGTTTCATGTTTGAAAATTTTAAGGAAAAAACTGATCGTTGAACTCGTGTTATGAATGAGAAAACAATTAACAATTTGACGAGTCAGTTTTGGGCAACCGAGCTCATAAATAAAGAAGCATAAACCTCTAACCTTCTTCCATGGACTTTGAGCTCTCTCTCTCTCTCTCTTCTTAATTGTTCTCTCCAACAACTCATTTTGCTTCTATCTAGCCTTTTCAGGTCAACTCAATTTCCCCAATTTGTGTTCCTTTTCCGATTATCTTTCAGTTTTCTTTTTTTTCCCTTACTGATGATCGATCGGTTTCCTCTCTGGGTTTTCTTTTTCACTTGTTTAGCTTCATCCTTAGCTACTATGCTGATCTGGGTTTTGTTTCTTGTCTGTTTTTCTTGCTTGAACTTGGTTTAATTAATGGTTTTTGATGGAAAATATATACTATTGTTTCCTTCTCTTTGATGTTTGATGGTGAAATGAACAAAGCTTGTGCATTTAAGACCAAATTGAGGTTGATTTCAGGTGGTTTTTGCTGTTTCTGTTGATTAATTTATTAAGCTTTTAATTTTTTGTAGTTTAATCAAATTTCCCTTTTTTAAAACTTCTCAACTGCTTGAGCCTTGAAATATGCAGTGAGTTACTATTAATGATATCAAATCAGGTTTCGGCATCTAGTTTTGGGAGTAACTCTTATTGGGTGTATAATCTGTTAGAAAAGTTTTCAAAGTTGCATCGGCTCACTGTGCTGATGACTTCATAATGTTAGCTGAATTTTGAGAATTCAACAAGCTTTTTGGGGATCTGATATGTGAATTGCCAAGACCGTTGTGGGCTAATAGATTCTTTTCTTGTTAATGAACTTGTTTATATATATATGGTGTCTAATGTATGATTTCTCAAACTAGAAACTTTAACTAATCAATGTTTAGAAAGGTATAATATTTGTGTTTTGTTGCCAATGGCTTGTTAAGTGCAGCAAAATGATCCTACCTTGCACACTATAGCAGGCAATTATGCTAATTGCTACCTGCTGAAAACTTCTACTGCAGAACTTAAGAGTGCTGAAGTTATGATAGTAAAGTCATAGATAATGCCATCCTAGGTCCCAATTGAATCCGGAAGATATTCCTGAAACAGTTGGCTGCTTGATGTTGCTTTTTTCAGTGTTCAATTTGTCTGTCCGATCATGAAATTTGGTTTATTAGTTCTAATTGTAGCACAGACAGTTAATGGATGACTGTTCCATGCCTACCTTTGTGATTTTGTTACTTGATTCCTCTGTTTTATGTGTTCATAATTAAAGTTTTTCTCATTGGTTCCTCTTGGCAGATCGAGAAAGTGCTCTGACTCAAAACATTGATCAAATATATAGGAAAGCTGGTCAGTGCTGCATCATAAAGTTATGACTTGTTTTTCTTTCTTATTTCATGGACATAACCATCCGTCAAAAAACCATTCTTTTGAGGTTGATGAAGGTAAGTTAGAAGCGTTCGAACAATCAGAAAACCTTTTTATGCTGTCATGTACAATTTAATGAAAGAAACCTCCTAATCTGCCTTCATTTTTCATTTTCTGAACAGGGTTTGACCTTCACAATGTAAAATTTTACACATACAAAGAATTAAGAACTGCCACTGAAGATTTTAGCCCGGTCAATAAGATTGGTGAAGGAGGTTTTGGTTCTGTCTATAAGGTATATATATGTTGTTTCAATATACAAGCATTGCTTCCCTTACCCTTTCGTTTCTTGTCATCATTCTACGAAATGAACTTCCTTAATAATCAATATTGATTTTCAGGGGCGGCTCAAAAACGGAGACGTTGCTGCAATAAAAGTTCTTTCGGCTGAATCAAAACAGGGAGTGAAAGAATTCGTAACAGAGATTAAGGTGATCTCTGAAATACAGCATGAAAATTTAGTCAAGCTCTATGGCTGTTGTTCGGAAGATAATCACAGAATCTTGGTCTATAACTACCTCGAGAATAACAGCCTTTCCCAGACTCTTCTTGGTAATTTTTCAGTATTGGTCTACATTTTTAAGTTCAGTTTATTGAATTTGAGGCTATTATTTATATCATGATACATAGGAGTAATCTATACATACATGCATACATACATATATATATATATAACAGAAGTGTCTTGCCATATATTCTACGCTGCCTTACATTATATGAACTGTATAATTATCATGTCAATAATACAGCAAGTTGTATTTGTATAAGATGCATCTTCTTTAAACAATTCACGAGTGCTTGCCTAATATAGTTTTAATCACATTGAAACTAAGAGCAGTGTAACCCTTTTCTTTTACAGGTAGTGGTCACAGTAATATCCAATTTAATTGGAAAACACGGTCCAAAATATGTATCGGGATTGCACGTGGACTTGCGTTCCTTCACGAGGAAGTAAAACCTTACATTGTTCACAGAGATATCAAAGCAAGCAATATTCTTCTCGACAAAGACCTAACACCCAAAATATCAGATTTCGGATTGGCAAAACTTATCCCATCAAACTTGACTCATGTTAGCACTCGCGTGGCTGGAACAATGTAAGGCTCCAATATTCCTTTTATTCCTTTCTATTAAACATACTTTGAATGTAGTTTTAGTTTTTAATTAGTACTTAATATCATATTACCATTCAAGTCACAAAGTGTTTGTGTTAAAAGCAATAGTAACAAAAAAAATTCCATGTTACTCGGATTCGGGTGCAAGTGTTGGATAAGTGTTCCGACATGGTTCTATTCAATTTTTTCCCGAAGTCTTTCTATGTATTTAGAAGGTCCTTGGAGGGTCATACTCATATGCTCACAACTCATGTTCAAGTATAAATGATGAGTCGTGAGTCGGATTGCAACATTCTCTATTGAAGTTAAGCTTTAATGATCATGAGGAGGATTCCTTACTCTGTATACAGTAATTCCGTATCATATTTTCTCCTTGGCAATAAGCATCTACAAACATTATTTTTCCTCGCTTTAAAAGTTTTTAGGCCTCCGAAACTTGTGGAATCTGCAAGAAAGCAGATGGAGAAAGGAGAATATGAGGCTATGTTGAAGAGCTAGTGTCTAATATATTCTCTGTCGAGAAGGTTGATATGAGCCACAAAATCGAATTGAAGTAGGTTCTCTCTTTAAATTAGGTTCTATATTTTCAAGCCACTGCTTATCGAATATATTATATTAACTATAGGACCTCTGTGTCTGTAGTTAAATTTTTTACCAAATTAAGCATGTGACATTGGAACTAAATTTAGTTCGTATTTACTCATCGCTCAAACTTTTATTCTTTCAACAAGTATTAAATGTCATTGATGTATCCATTCATGGTTTCAGAGGTTATCTTGCACCGGAGTATGCAATACGGGGGCAGCTGACACGAAAAGCAGATATCTACAGTTTTGGCGTTCTCCTCATAGAAATTGTTGCTGGGAGATGTAACACAAATTCGCGGCTGCCTGTAGGAGAAGAATATCTTCTAGAACGGGTATGGTTTCGAGTCTTTTCTGTTATAGTTACAAGTTTAGTTTATTGTTATCGTATAAATGGTTGAGCTTGATCCATGAGTGATGAGACTTCCTTTCGGTTTTGCTCGAGATCATCAACCGAGATATATGCTGTAACTCCTATTACAAGGTTTGGGGTTTGTGACACGCTAATCTCTTGTTGCAGGCATGGGAACTTTACGAGCGAAGGGAGTTGGTTCTGTTGGTAGACGATTTGCTGAATGGTGATTTCGATGTGGAGGAGGCATATAGGTACCTCAAGATTGGTCTTCTTTGCACCCAAGATGCTCCTAAACTACGACCATCTATGTCATCGGTTGTCAAGATGCTAACCGGTGAGAAAGATGTCAACGAGAGGAAGGTAACAAAACCAGGCTTAATCTCCGATTTTATGGACCTCAAAGTGCGAACTTCCGATAAAATAAAGCCGGAACCGAAGAAAACATCCTATAGTGGTTTCTCTAGCTCAGACAAAGACAGTTCAACCATGTCATCAGAAACCTCAACTTCTGCAACGACGACCTTCAATACCCCGTCGAACGACCAGAGTGCTTAAACATCGATGCGAAAAATCGCCGGAATTTATTCATTTTTGTTCAAATTTTGTTTTTTTAAGCTTTATCAGTCTGTAAATTGTACAATAGTGTTCTTGTATTTGGTGGAAATAGACGAAACTGAGCTCTTGTAAATGTTTAGCAGAGTTGATCAATGATTAGCTATCCTTCTCTTTTGCCCTCGAATTTATCGTACTTGAATCGAATCGAATTAATTTATAATATCAATTTAGTATAAGTTATTTAACTTTAAATCGAATTAAAATTAGTTTAAAATTTTATTTAAGCCAATTTATATTTTAAAAGTATTAGCTCAATTTGTTTTATACCCGTTCAAGTTAATTTTATTTAACATCGACTAATTTTATGTTATTTTTCCTTCTATTGAAATTTTAAAACGTAAAACTTAAATATTTTTAATATTTATATTCTAATATCATATATCTAATAAAACTGATAATAAAATTAAATAAATTGTTAAAACAAATAAAATAACTGAATTTTATTTAATTTAATTATTTTTTTCGTTTATTTTCACCGACAACTACTTATCTGTTTTTAAATATAATTATCTACTTAGTATTAGGGTCTTTAAACATTGATATCTTTAAACCATTAAATTCATAAAACTAATAAAAAGTACATTAATAAATTCATATTAACTGAAGGTATATCCTTCCACCATAAATTGCAGCCAACCGACAATAATTAATCCTTCTACCTTACATGGCTTGCTGGTATTATAAAGAGACTGAAAAGGTAAATATCTCCTTTGGGCCCCTTAATTTTATTCGTTTAATTATTTTAACCCTAAAACTTTGATTGATTGATTTAACCGTTAAAATTTTATTTTATATCAAATTGGTTCAAACGTGACAAAATAATATTTTTATTTTGTCTTTATTAAAATATTGAGATCAACTATTTTTCTTTTTATATCATAAAAAATAAAAAAATAAAGTATTAATATTTGTGAAAAAAATTGGCATCAATATTTTTACGAGGACAAATTACTTAACCTTTTAAAATGCTTTTATAATATGATAATGAATGACGAAATAATTAATGTCGGTTTAACGACAAACCATAAATATTTAAAGGGTTAAATTATTAAACTCAAAATTAAAAATTAAATCGATCATTATATTAATTAAAAAATTATTAATTTTATTTACATCCCAAATACCATTGAAGTTTAATTCTTAATATTTTCAATACCTTTCTCGCAGTGAGAAATGTACCAAAAATAACATTAATATTAGAAGTTGAATTCATGACATTGATAGAAGTAGGTAAAGAATTAAAATAATTATTTTTATATATTTATTTAAATACTTTAATCAATTTATTAAAAAAAAGTTATTTTTTAGATGTTTCTCTGCCCAATTTTGACCTTCGAATTACTTGCAATTAAAAAACCTTTTTCTTCATTCTTTTAGTTGTATTATGAAAATGACATTAATGATAATAAAACAATTTGTATATAAATTATATTAAACGTGAGTTGGTTTTTGAATTGTTATATTAAAAATTATGTAGAAATATAAAAAATTTGAAATAGTTAATATAATAATATTTATTATTATTTAATTGAATTGGCATTAGATTATTCAGATTTCAGTGGTATCATCTCATTTAGTGAATTACTAATAATATAGATACAATTATTTTAATTTAGTGATCAAAATAATTATATGTAATTTAAGGGTTATATCAAAACTAAAAATAATATTTAGAAGAATTAAAATTATTTTTAAATAAAAAAATAATATTATATTATAAGAGATCGAACTGAGTAATTTTACGTATAACAATAAAATCATATGAAAAAAGCTAAAAATATTTAGAGCAACCCATGGATTTTTTAACCTAGTGGCATTTTTGCCCTTGAATTTAAGAGATAAATTATTTAGCCCTTGATTTTTCTTTTTACCTCTTTACACCCTCAAACTTTTAATTTTTTGTCAATTTGAACCAATTGACATAAAAAGTAGTTGTAATAGGTTTGTTAAACCTAAGTCAACTATTTTATCTTTTTGCCAAGGTCAATGTTAGATATTTTTATTATTTAAAAATTCAAAAAATAATGTTTACAATTTACTAAAATATTTCAAATTGATAAAATTAGTTAAAGAAGTAAAGATGTATAAATAAATATATTAAAAATGTAAAAAGATAGATATAAATGACATTAATTTGACATGTATGTTATTTTTTTTTCACCAACTGATTCAATTTAATTAAAAATTTAAGTCAAAAATTTTATAATATTTTTAAATTTCAAATCTTCAACATTATTTATATTGAAATTGATATAGATAATATATTCATATAATTAATATCAAATGATTAATATCCATTATCCAACAACACTATAAATTATTAATAAATTCATAAAAGTATTTTCTACAACGCCAGGCTAATCTCCATCTCATTCTCAATAACAATAAAGAGAACAATTTATAATATATGCACAGGTAAGGATAAATGATAATTTTTTATATTTTAATTATTTTGATAGGTGATATATCAGAGTTAATTGCAACGATTATAAATTATGATTTTTATTTTAAAATAATTTTTAAATATTTTAATTTTATTTTTAAATTATATATATTTATTTTAAATTAATTCTAAAATTTTTAAAATTTTAGTTTTATTCTCAATATTATTCTTAAAATTTTTAAATATTTAAATTTTATAATTAAGTTATTATTTATCACATCATATTATTATATAATAATATAAATAATTATATTATAATTAATAATTTTTATAATAATTTTATTAATATTGGATATATTTAACGTACTGATAATTTAAGAAAGAAATTAAAATATTCACAACTTTAAAAATTGATTAAAAGGGAAAGGATAAATATTTGATAGTAAATTAAATATTTAAAAATTTAAATTAAAATAAAATAAATAAAATTTAAAGATTAATATTTAAAAAAATTATGATCAAACTGAAATTTTTGCTGAATTCATTTTTTATCCCTATACATAAACATCTCATGTCATGTCATATCATTAATAAACATGTTTTTTAATAAAATTATGAACAGAAACAAGAACATGACAGGAGCATCTCAGGGTCTCAATCTCATGTTTGTAATTCATAATGTTTAAAGCAAAAGTGGGTCCTAAAAAACCCTCTGATTTTCGTCTAATGTTCTAATCTCTAATTATGAACAAACCAAAAAGATTCTAATGTTTAATGAATGATCCTTTCCTGCTTGTCCGAGTTGTAGTTTGCCTGAGTCAGAAACAGAGTTGGCTCACTCTTTTTCATCTCTCTGCCTTTTTATAACTTTTCCCAAACTTTTCTTTTCAATGCAGAGCAGACCCTTTTTTTCACGAGCACTCACAGAAAAAATAAAACATTAAAAATGAAAAAATAATTGAAGAAGATGGCGTTTTAAATTAATATGTTTCATTTAGTAAACCAACGAAGACCCTTTTATTCATTTTTAATTTAATTTACTTAGTTTTTAGTCACCCCCACCCAACTCAACTGACCTAATCATTTGCTTTACTGTGCTTTCAGCTTTCTATTTAGTCTTTGCATTTAGCCCCAGTTTTCCTGAGTAAAAACGAAGGGGCATAATTTGCTTCAACCTTTTGTCCTTTTTCTTTTAAAAAAAATCTCTTTTTTCTCCTAGCTTACATGTGAAGCAATTTTTTGGGGGGTTGAATGGACCCTGCATGATCGAATTTACTCTCTCAACTGCTTTCACTTTGATGGGTGTTTTTCCCCCTCTTAAATTATGAACAAATGGGTGTGTTTTAGTTCTTCTAAACTTCAATCCGTGAAATGGGTATTTTTCATTTCTTCATTTTCTTAGTGAAAATTTGATCTTTTTCGAGGGTGGATCCAAAGGTTTGAAATTTAGGCAATGGAGGATATAGGGCTTTTTAAGCAGGGTTGGAAATGGTTGGAATCTCAGAAACATGTTTATTCCAAGGCGGAAACAGCTGTTGCTTGGTGTAGGGATAAAATGGGATTGTTAATGGAGAGGCACTGGCCTATGGTTTGTAGGGGATGGGTTGGTTTCGGCAAGCTTTCGAGGTTGGTTTTGGTTTATTGGAAAGATTGTTTGGCGAGAGGGTTTCAGTCATGTATCCAGTTAGGTCCAGCTTCCTTGCTTGTCATAATGTGGAGCTGTTTCCTCAGCTTGACTTCCATGTCTTGCTTGCTTTATGTGCTTTTGAGTATGGTAATGTATCAGCTTCATTCTATTTAAATCTTTTGTATTTTGTGTTTTTATTGCATCTTTATTATCTTTGGGTATTTTTCAAGTTGAGTGTTGATTTTATGTTTGGCAACCTTGATTTATCTTTGGAATTTCTTTCATAAGGTCGAAATTTTCTTTCATGTTGAATTAATGTGTTAGAGGTCAGATTCTTAGCAAAGATAAAGTTTCTGTTTTATAATCTTACGGTTGTACTGATTGCTGAACTGTTGATTCGGAATCATATCCTGAAGTTCTTGTAAGAGATGTTAAAATGCTTTTTGTATGCTAATTCTCTTGATTCCTAGATCCTTGGATGTTATCCTTGTGCATAAATTTGTCTGCATAGTGCATACTAGTGTGTGGAATGCTATGGAAGTTTTTTTTCGAACAGTTAATATTGCATTAGCCATAGCTTGCACTACATCTGCCACAACCTTGGTCTCAGAAGTTAAAAAATCTCTTTTCCCACCCGAGAACGTTATGGTATTCTGTCTGGTAGCGTTTTCTTTCCAGTGATAACTGGACATGAAATTGAAGGAGCAAAGGTTGCTAGGAAGTTGTTAATGGTGGATTTACACTTTTCATTCCAACTTAGTTTACTTTTTGGCATCAATGTTATCGACTTATAACTTGCGATTAGAAATTTAAGAATGATGCTTATGATTTGGTCTCATTTGTTTCAGGGAGCTTCCGGAGCTGCTGTTCAGTACTTAGGTTACACACCTGGCCTCTTTATTGTAGGACTGTTTGCCATATTAGTATTATGGATGTTTGCTAACTTTTGGATAACCGGAACACTTTTCATAGTTGGAGGTATGACTTGTTTCTTACCCTATTGAATGAATTTTTCCCGTCAGTAGGAAGACATAAGGAATGCATATAACTTGTTTGATGAGCTTAATTGTATTTACATTTCATCCGCTTTAACTGCCTCTATTGTGTTGTGATCTTTGAAGATGATAATCTCTGCGCAGGTTATTTGTTCTCCTTAAGTCATGCACGATTAATAGTTTTAATAGCGACTGCATACTCTGTTTATTGTGTCAAAGTTCAAGTTGGGTGGCATGGTGTTTTTCTATCAATAAACCTTGCTTTTTTGTCGAACGACATGGTGAATTATTTGCTCCAATGTTTTGATAATGCGAGTGAAAACACACATTTTGAAGAACAAAAGGAATCCAAATCGGTTATGGAAGATGATTTGCCTGGACATTGTGAATATTCTATTCCCACCGATGAACCTAAGAAGGTGCATCAATGCAAATCATCGAGCAAATCTGCTACTACATCAGTTATAAACCAAAAAGAGTTCACTGCTACAAGGGTGGTCAAGGAAGAAACGAATTCGACTAATGAAATGAAAAGAATAATGAATAGCACGGATCATTATGAAGCATTGGGATTCCCTCGTCACATAAAAATTGATGCTGGAATCCTCAAAAAGGAATACCGAAAAAAGGTAGATGCTATACTTAAAGAAGCCTTACACGTTAGATTTGTCTAAATATCTAACTTGGGCACCAGCACTTATTTCAGTAATAGCATTAAAGCATAACAAGACCAGAGGAATGCTTCTCCTTTTCTATTCAATTGATATTAGGATATATTCCTCGAAAGGAATCATCATTTAGCCTTCTTTTGTTTTCCATTTATATTTAGTAACCTAAGTTTCTCAATATTTTTTCTTTTTCTGGGAATTCTATCTTGACAGGCCATGCTTGTACATCCCGACAAGAACATGGGAAGTCCTTTAGCAAGTGAATCATTTAAGAAACTTCAGTGTGCTTATGAGGTGAGTAACTATGTTCTTGTTATTATTGTTATAGTCTTGGCATGTTTTTTCATTGAGTTCCAGTTATCTCAAATGAAAGTTGAACACCATCAACGATTGGAGAAACTATGGCTTCTTTACACAGATGGCGTTGGTGTGGATTTTTGTAGGTCCTTTCTGATTCCGTGAAGAAGAGGGACTATGATGAGCAATTGAGAAAGGAAGAATCCAAGAGGAGGAGTGTCTGTCAAAAATCCCATAGCTCATCACAGCAGGTAGTTCTGATTTCTACTGGCTCATTTTTCTTGCGTTATTTTTTTTCTCTGGAGGTTCTCTTGCAAGTTCTATTTTCACGATGGAGTTTATACTAGAAAGCTTCGAAGATGCAAATTGATGTGATTCCTTATCAGTTTAATGATGTTGGGTCATCGTGTAAAGTGTAAACTTATATATTTCAACATACTCTCCTTTCAGCAATCAGCTTCAGATCATTGCTCTGAAGAATCGAGGCGTATACAATGCACCAAGTGTGGTCATTCACATATATGGGTGTGCACGAATAGGAACAAGGCCAAGGCTAGGTGGTGTCAGGTCAGACTTCCCTGCTTTCTATTTGTCAAATCTGATCTTTTGAAATGTGCAACTTTTTTTTTATGTGGAACGGACTAAGCTTTAACCATGAAACTTACATAAGCCTCTTGAGAATGGAAGTTTTAATAAAATTGTTACCGCTATTATATATATATTTCATTAGCTCCAAATGCATGCATTTCATAAATTTCTGAGATTAGTTTTGGCTACAGGATTGCTGTCAATATCATCAAGCCAAAGATGGAGATGGATGGGTTGAGTATAAAGGTTCCTTGGTATTTGATAGGCCTCAGAAGGTAAGCTCCTTTTTTCGTTGGTGTGAAAAGTTCGATCCATTTGGTTTACTACATTGATCGTTTCAACTGAATTTGGTATGGTCATCAAGTTGCAAATGTTTTTGTGTGCCATGTTATTGGTATGACAATCGACAGCTCACTATTTCAGCCTTTAATAGTGAATAAACCCATCTAATCTTAGCCATATTAATTTTCACTACTCACGTTTTAGTTAAACGGCTACTTAATAGAGGGAAGCTTTCTCAAAATGGCGGAATTTTTGTCCCTTTCCTTCTTTAAACTTAGCTGATTATTATGTTTGCTTCCCGTCTTATAGGTGGAAATACCACGTGCTTTTGTCTGCGCCGAGAGCAAGATCTTCGATGTTTCAGAATGGGCCATCTGTCAGGTCAGTGGTTCATGTTACATGCAAAACATGCATGTGCATGAATGCGTCAGTTTGTGTGTGTGTGTGTGAGCTGGCTTACTAGTTAAATGATTCAAATCCAATCATTTGAAATGAGAATGTTCGGCATCCTTTCCTGTTTTTATCTTGATGTACCTAACAGTTTTAGAACTGAATGGTGCTTGCAGGGAATGGCATGTAGACCGAACACGCATCGGCCTAGCTTCCATGTAAACATGGTCGGTTTAGAGAAGACCCAAAGATCGAAGTCAAGCCGATATCCATGGGACTTGGATGCTGAAATGATCGACGAAGATGAAGAAGAATTCGAGTTATGGCTTCAGCAGGCCTTGGCATCTGGTCTCTTTTGCGAAACCTCTAAACGCAGAAAGAGCTGGAGTCCGTTTAAATTGCCTCAGAAAAGTAAAAAGCAATGGCGAAGATCTTCGACCTAAAAATCCGAACAATGGCATTTTACGAAGAAATTTTTCTCCACTTTCCGATCAAAGAGAAAACATCTATCATTCTTTCAACAATGGAAGGGTTATGGTGTTTGAAGGTGGAAGCAAAGGAAAACATGGATTGATCAGCAAGATGGCCAAGTTCTCATCAAATTCAAGATGAAACCATGGGAGAAAAAAAACTGGTGTTGGTCTTTTCTAGCCATAGATTGAAGCTTTTGCTACGAAAATCTGTATCAAAATCGATCTACTTGTATATTTATCATAATATATGAAACATTATTCTATGACTATCACTTCTAATTATGTTGGTATGATCCTAAAACTTATAAAGAATTCAAACGTGTTCATATATATATATATATGTTCTTGTTGGTAATTGGTATTATATATATATATATTGATATAGTGTTTTCAAAGTTCAAACCTTGTTTAAGACCAAACATTTTGTCATTAAAATTGTCCAATCTAAAGGCATGTTTGTCTAATGGGGAATTGGAATCAAATGACCTTTATTATATTCCCGCAACACAGAAGAAAAAAAGAACATAGTTCTGGATTTCTTAGTTGTTTTATCAACTTGTTATATTAGGGGCAGACAAAGTTCAAAGTTAACCGAATATTGTCTGAAAATAAATAATAATGAGAATTTTTTAAAAATAAGAAGATACTAAATGTTTAAATATATTAAAATCTAATACTTTTTAATATTAATAATGCTAAATAAAAACAAGGTTTAGAATATATTAGTAGTAAAAGGACAGCATCTGTCTTAACATTTCCCAGATACTGACAACGCCCACCACTCTTCGAGGGAAGGGAATTCATCCAGGTGAGGAAAAGAAAGATGGGGAAAAATCTTCAGGTGAAAAGGTGCAAACAGAGATTCATAATTCCGTTGAGATCCTGCAAGTGGGGGATGGAGACACGTGGTCCTCATCCATTGCATCACATGCTTAATCACCGCCGTCCAATACTCGGTCAAGAACTTTATGTTCTACCAAGTTTTCAAATGTCGTAGTGATTGTAATGAAGAGTTTCTAGTTGAATTAATTTAGTTAATCGAGCTAGTTCTCGATTTAGTTAGTGATTTTAATGTCCGTAATAATTATATTCGAAAGAAATAAAAAACAAATTAATTAATACTGAATTTGTGTAAAGATTTTTACATTTCAAGGATAAATTCTAGAGATAAAAACATACTGAAGTTAGCGTTAAAGAATTTTCAATTTCAAATTCATTGTTCGGTTCTTTTTCGTAATCAAAGATTCTTCATGTTTGGGAATAGGGGTTCAAAGAACATGTACCTCAGGCAAGGGGAATAGAATGAGAGAGAATTAAATATAAATAAAAGATTGAAAACTTAAGTGTTATTTTTTATTTCTCGAACCAAACGAATAGTCCGATTAAAAAGATAACGATGTTTGTTTTAAAAAATCTGAATTTAAAAGTCTTATATATAAGATATATGTTTTAATAAAAATATTAAAAAATATATACAAATTAATATTATCTTGTTACTACCTAAGACTATTCAAAGTTGTATTTTAATCATTTTTTTTTATTTTATTTAAAGATGTATAATTGTAGTTTGAGGCTCTCAGTTATTATATAATTGCATTATTTTAGTTTGTCATAATTTAATTTTTCATTTTATGTAATATTTTTAGTTGGTCTAATAATAATAATATAACTTTTACCTTTTTAAAAATAATTGAAATATTATGGGACCAACTTTCTCAGCGTAATATAATGAGACATAAAAATATCACATCACCGTTTTAATGATTGTAATTTTATCAATATTTATAAATATAAAAGAAATAAATTAAAATAGAACGATTAAATTATAAATTTTACTGTAGTATAATAGAGAGATTAACATCGATATTAAACCTATATTAACTGACTTCTAGAAAAGGCTAAAAGTTCTCCATCTTCCATGCATTCTGTCGACAAACAAACCCTAAAGAGTCAACCGACCACCTCCTCTTTATCTCTCTCTTCACTCTTTCTATATAGAAATCCTATATAACAATCCTTACCCCTAAGCTCTAAGCTCATCAGACATGGCCATGGGCGGAGAAGCTTATTTCCCTGACGCCGAATATCTCCACTTCAGCTTCACTTCCACCATTACGAACAAAACCTCCCTTTCCTCTACCGCTCGTTCCAGTTTCAGCTCCGAAGAATCTCCCGATAATACTCCAATCCTTCACCGCAACAGATGGGATCCTCGCTTTGCAGCCATTAAAGCAGCAGCAGCCCTTTCCGACGACGGTAACCTACAACTCAACCACCTCAAGCTTATCCGCCATTTGGGTACTGGAAACCACGGTAGAGTCTTCCTCTGCCAGCTTAAAGACCATGACGGAGCCGCTTTCGCTCTGAAAGTAATCGACAGAGATTTGTTGAATGGCAAGAAACTTTCCCACGTTGAAACGGAGGGGAAAATCTTATCCATGTTGAACCATCCGTTTCTTCCGACGCTTTACGCAAATATTGAAGCTTCACACTATACTTGTTTCCTTATTGATTTTTGCCCCAACGGAGACCTTTATTCTCTTCTACGAAGACAGACGGGGAAACGGTTTTCTTTGCCTGCGGTACGGTTTTTCGCGGCGGAGGTTTTGGTTGCTTTGGAGTATTTGCATGCCTTGGGGATCGTTTACAGGGATCTTAAACCAGAAAACGTATTGTTACGTGATGACGGCCATATAATGTTGTCGGATTTCGATTTGTCTTTCTTTGCCGACGTGTTTCCCACCGTTAATATCATCCGCTGCCGGAAACGGAATCGTTTCGCCGGTGTCGGTTGTTTTGGTTCTGCTGTTAGAACGGATGACGACGACGAAGTTTTCGTTCCCGAATTTGTAGCTGAGCCGGTGACCGCGTTTTCTCGTTCATGCGTCGGGACCCACGAGTATCTGGCACCGGAAGTTGTCTCTGGCGACGGCCACGGTAACAGCGTTGACTGGTGGGCGTTCGGAGTGCTCATTCACGAGTTATTGTATGGTACGACGCCGTTTAAGGGTGCCAGTAACGACGTTACGCTTCAGAACATAGTTTCGAGTAGTAGACAAATGAAATCCCTCCACGTGGCTGAAGCAGGAATTTTGGAGGCAAAGGATTTGATCGACAAACTGTTGGTAAAGGATCCCACCAAGAGGCTAGGATGCTCCATGGGTGCGCAGGATATTAAACGGCACCCGTTTTTTAATGGGATAAAGTGGCCGTTGATTAGGCAGTGCAAACCGCCGGAGGTGGTGGGTTGGACGGTGGCCAAAAGGAGGCACGTCGGCCGTGTGAATCGACGACGATGGTTTTGGAAAAGACTCGATAGTTTAATGATGAGAAGTTAAAACAAAACCATATTAATTCTAATAAGTATGATTATTTTTCTAATCAAAATAATTAACCCAAGAAGGGTGCTTAGGATTTTGCTTTAAAATTAGATGCTCACAATGGATACCCTAGATTTTCTTTTCATAACTAAATTCTCCCCAATTTGCTTATTTGTGAAGATTTAGAAAATCACATATAATACAAAACAATCCATTTAAGATTAGCAATCACAAGAATTCAACTCAGATGATCAGCATCATCTAAGCAGAGATCTCACACTTCAGTTTTTTGTGTTGTTTAGTTGTTACCTATGCAAGGCAACAAAAGGAATACATATTCAACTGTACATTGGAAAATAAATATGAATCATAAATCCCATTAGATGGCAGTCCTCCCTACTGTTCCAATATTCCATGTTCTCTCCTTTTCTTTCTGGTTTTGTTTTTGCTGAGCTTCCGTGGTTCCTCCTTTTCTACCATTGCCGATCGGTACTCGACCGACCATTTTCTCTCGACTTCCTATCAAAACTCAAACCTTCTCCATCCCCACATTTAAACCTCTTCTCAAATGTTGCTGCATTGGTGACTTTAGCTGAACTTTCTTTTGTAGGCTTCGTCTCAATATGCTGCTCAGCTTTTTACTCTTCACTTTTCATTGGCTTAGGACTGTTGCTTACGGTTTGTTCTGGTATAAACTCATCTGCCTCTTCTTTTATATCCGGTTGGGATGGCAATGAAAGAACTGGTTGCACGAGCTGCGCTGAGCAAGGCATACTTGGCAATGGTATTAAAGAATTGCGCCTCGGAGCTGAGGATAGTGGCAGTCTACATATTGTTGGGCACATCGAGGCTCTTCCGGTTCTCCTTGGTAATCGCAGTTGTTCAGCAACCTCGGGATTGTTTTCTTTTTCTACTGGATCAACATGCTTGATGGAACCATCCGTTACAGAAGGCCTGAAGCTATTCTCTGTAAGTGGACAAGTAAGGTTTACTTGATCTTTCATCAATGTACCATTTTTAACTCCCAAAAGCGGAGTTGCCAGTGGTGGTCTCATCGCTGAATTATTACTATTATTCTCGTCATTCTGCTGTTTCATTTGTTGCTGCTGCTGTTCAGCGATCCTTGTATCGACATGCTGACGTGCTAGTTTCCTCTCAATGAGTAACTGTGACTCCAGTTCTTTCACCTGGAAAAGGGCAAGTGATGAGGACCAACAAAAGAGTCCCATTACTTAAAAATTGAATATATTTGATTATTTTTTTATAATCAACAATATCTTTTCTTGCAAGTTCTTGTTTTTTAGGTCTTTATTCTTCATCTTTAACTCTAATCCATGAATTGTGTCCTCCACGTTCCTGATTTGCATATCTTTGATCTTCAGGTCTTGCTTTGATTTCTCAACCTTTGTGAGTACCAAAAAACTAAAATGTTATTAGTAACATCAAAATGACAAGATAAGCTCAAAAATATTGCCAATAAGTTGTTGATTGCACCATCTGTTTCCATCTCAGAAGTTTCGAGATGTCCATTTGCTTCTTCGCCGGACCCAGCTCTATCCCTCTAACCCTACTCGCAAAGTTCAGAGAACAAAGGGTCTCACTGAGGTCATTCTCATTGGGACTGATTTGTACAAACATGAGCGTCTTTGCATCCCCTCCTAAAACAAACACAAACCTTATCATCGGGTTTTTTCATCGTTTATTTCGTGATAATTTCGCCATAGGCAAGAAAGAAAAAATGCACCTAAAGAGTCTTGAAGCAAATGTGTAAGCTTTGAGTTCCTGCATGATTAAAACGTAGTTGAGATTAAACCTATGAACTTTGGCGTTCTTAATAGTTTAGAAGTATCCATCTCAGTGTTTTTGGTAACCTGAAAGGAATATGAGGGCTTTTAGTAGCAAGAGCAGATATGACATCACCAAATGCAGACAAAGATCTGTTGATATTTTGAGTTTCCTTTAGTCTTTCACCAAGCACATCGATTTTTGCTACTCGTTCACTTCCGGCTAGGTCCACCAACCATAGCTTGCTTTTTGTGCATTCCCCATTCAACAAATTCTCTCCTTTAACCATCACACAATGTAGGCTGCATCGAGAGAGACCCATAAGCCAGAATTTTAGCTCCATTTAAAGACATTTGACGCAATATGAACCAAATTAATTTAAAATAAAATTTTATAGACAGACCAGTGGGATCTGCTGCTATGCTCATTGGCATTGGTTGAGCCAACAGCCCTTGCATTACTGCCGGTTTGTAAAACCTCCTACACCTCATTCATCTTGTTTACATGTGCTTCAACTAGACCTGGTACATGATGCATTCCTTCACCCACCTGCCTTACTTCAAGTCTACAATGAGCCACAACAATGTAAAAGGATTTTAGCCTTTTGAAAGTTCCCAAAAATGACTGTACTTTAGTAGCAGTCATTATTCATAGTTTAGATTAACAATTTTACACAAAGAATTTCACCAGACACAATCACACAATCTTATATCTTTGAAGAGGTTGATATCTCATCAAGATTATCTCTCTTGAAAAAGTGAAATGTAAATGAGAATAAATCTTATACAAATTTCTTACCTTTTTGTTACCATGCCTTGCTGAGAACTTGGCACCAGTAAAACTCTAATCTGCTCATTGTACACTTCTAATGCACTGACAGATATCTCATATCGACAGAACTTCTTTCGCTCGTTGATGATGCGAAACAATTCCTTAAGAGTCCTAAAATTAACTCCCCGAGCTTCTTTTGTACCTTCCATTGTAAAAGTTTTCCTGGTCCCTGTCTGCCCATAAGCGAAAATGCAGACATTGAAGCCATCTAGAACTGAGGTAGCAAATGGGGATGTGTCTTGAAAAACATCAGCTGAATAAAAGAGAAATATAAACACGAAAAGAATATCGTTGATATTACAATTGCTTTATGTCTAAAACAACTATAAGTCATGGCATTACATTGCTCAGCTTGAGGGCCAAACACAGCATCAAACCTAAAGGTTTTCTTGGGAGCACCATTTGATATAACAGTGAGTTCACCATCTTTTGCAGATTCAAAGTCAATAGCCATTGAAGCTCCTGCTGCTATTTCTTCAGAATTGAGAGGCCTACACCGACAAATGACTCGTATATTGCCTGCAAGAAATAGGAAATTTCAGTTAGGCTCTAAGTTTCCAACCTATTTCATATATTTAAATATTAAATAATCAACTTGATTAACCTTTCAATTCTAGAACTTTGTTGTACAGTTCTTTCCTTTCTTGGGCCCCTTTGACAAATTTAGTCTTGAGATCTTCATGCAAATTTGCTTGCTGGTTTACTTTTGGATGGATAAATAGGATTACAATTTACAAGAAGAGGGAAGTAAATATGTATGAAGTAATTCAAAGCTGAATATTTGAGTAAATGTGCTTGTAAGCTGTATTGCTCACTTACTTCTCGAAAGAATTTTATTGCCAATATCATCAATGTCCATGATGCAATTCTTATAAAGTGATACCTCCTCTGATAGTTTGATGTGTTCCATTTTCATTATCTGCAAATAGGAACATTTTGAAACTTTTATGATTACAGTTCTAGCTTTCTGTCGGTTAACTATGCATCATTGAGTTCCGATTATTACCTTTAATTTTCTTGTCATATCCCTCAATGAAGAGAACCATCTGCTCTTCTCTTTCACTTGCCCCTCAATTGCAAAGGCTATACATAAAAGCAACATCATCATTTACACGTATCTATAAGGGATTTTGTCAACACGAATATTTTTACGTTATATATAATAAATAATATAAATAATAATTAATATAATAATGATAATAATAAAATAACAGAAAGAAAACAAAAAATAATAAAAATAATAATAAAAAAAAAAGAAAAGAAAAATGAAGATGTGGGGGAGTTACCAGATTTTAGGGGGTTGTGGAGAGATTTTTGGATTGGTTAGGTTGTTTGTGGAGTTTGATCTGGGTGAGGATTCTAAATTCGAATCCTTTAAGAGAAAACTCAACGTGCAGAGAGGGGGGACTGGCTGGCAACTTCAAAAGTGTATTTGCTTCAGCCAGGATTTTAGATGCAAAAGAAAGCAACAACAAAGGAGGCTTCAAGACCTGACCATTAGGCAATACTCTCTGGCCTGCCCTATTTGTTCAACACGCAGAGTGATTCTCCACTAACGAAACAGGATTCATGAGCCGCATATCCCCAGCTGCCAGACGAATAGCCTGCTGGATAACATGAGAACGTTGAGTGACAAACATGTCATAACTAGAAGCAGTACCATTTGGACCATCAGGTGGAGCAGTAACAGGAGAGATCGGAGAATTTTCGGCGATTCGAGGAGAAGCTTCAGGCGGTTGATCGAAGCAATCAGTTTCAGACACGCTACAGCGGCGGCCTCGGCTTGGATGCTGTTTTAGGTGTTGTTCTGTTGCCGATTTTCTCCCTTTTGGTGCTACCCTCATTCTCCTTCATGTCATGGAAAATCGGTCGCTTTGGTGTCCTTTGAATCAAACCAGGCTTGCTTTTGCTTTTCATTTTAGAAGAAATCAATTGCTTAACCGGAACGTTGTTGCTTCTCTCCATTTTTCGCACTTGCATTTAGCAAGTTCAGTTCAGTTCTGAAGGCTGCTGCTTCACCATCTGCAACTGAAACACAGAAATTTCGGAGTTAGAATGATAATACGTTCATAGGGTTATTCATGTCTTGATCTTTTATTTTATTGTGTGGTGGAAATTAGAATGTCCAAAATTAAACAGATCTAACCTTTGCCGATTCCGGAACTCTTTGTGAAGGGAGATTTATCTGCCATTGCTGCATCCAGCCCTGAGATGTCATTCCTCAACTCCATTGTTTCTTCAGTATCTTCAGGTTTATCCTTTCTGACACAGAAATTTGTTTCCTCAAAATCTGATTTCGCAATATAATCACCCTCTTTAGCGTCTATTGAATTGCATTCTGTGATGATCATGTCTAAAGCAACATCATTAGTATCACCAGTCTTTGCATCTGAGTTCTTAACTTCATCCTCAACCCCCGAAAACAATCTCATCTCCATGTCGGTAAAGATGTTCGATTCCTCAGGATTCTCTACAAAGGGAATGAATGAGTACTTACCACCAGAAGAGCAATCCACAACCGTCTCAGGCTCCATTGAAGAAACAATGTTCAAATTACTGCAGCTTTCAACTTCCCCAGAATCACCGGCTATGGTTTCAGGAAAAGGAAAAAGACTGACAAGTCATATAATTTGATGGAAAGATAGAGATGATGGAATTTTAGTTAAAAATCAGAATATACATCAAGAAATGGAGGATGAGAAGAAGCAGATTTCAGCTTCTTAGCGCCACCAGTTTTCTTCTTCGTGGCGGAAGCAGTAGCAGCGTTTTTTCCTGGCCGTTTGATTCACACGAACGAGTTTCTGGTTCTACTTGGGGAAAGTTACTATGCTGACAGAACAGCTAAACAAACTGTTGAAATTCTAAAGAGAAGAGGGAAAACATTGATGTAAGTGGATGCTTTGAAGACCGAGATGTGGGATCTTAAAGTCGAAGCTTCCTTTTTCGATTCCACCGCTTCTGAAGTTGCTGGGGCTCTCGAAAAGAACAAGAGTGGGGCATGGTGAACTGTGGACAAAAATATTACATTTTCATGGATTTCATTCGATTTTGAGGGAGGCAAGACCGATGTTCTAGGGAAAGCAATTTATTTGCTTGATTTGAATTAGAAGGAGGCTCGGTTTTGGATATGCTGAGATGTTCTTGCCACATACCGTGATATTGGTCATGATCCCAAAGATATACCGAAGAATCAGTTTGGACTTGGTCTTCTTCCTTGCAAATTCGGATGGTAAGAGCAAAGCACAGTAAGTTGACTACGCAAATTAAAGGTTCTGGAATATTGCATTTGAATGGTGATTTGGTTTGATTGCAAAATCATCAAGTGGTGTAACGGTTTGAAGGTAAGCAATTGTCTTTTTTGTTCACTCAAGTTGAAAGCCAAAAAATGTATTAATCGAATTGTTTTATTTATTTAATTTATTTATATGCTTTTAATTAATATTTATATGTTTGTATGATTTTAAAATTCACATAGCATATATATTAGGGATCACTTGATTTATATCTAGATAATTAGATTAGAGCCCTAATAGGGTTAGTTACTCTAATTAATTTTTTTTAAGGAGATAATTTAGTAACATAGCATTTGAATCTTATGTCTCGGATACACTAAAGAGGTTGGTCTTTTGACGTACCCTAAAGAGTGTACCTTGACATCGAATTTTGATAAAATAACTTAGGCTTAGAATTAAATAAAATGGATAGGTGAGTAACTAGTAACACTAGTAACTTAAAATGGAGCCTTTTTAGGATTAGGACTTAAAATGGACAAGATAAAAAGCGGTCATGCATTTTGCTTTAGCCTTTTGAGGCGGAAGTTAGGACGTCTCGTTCAACTTAAGTTTAAAGGTAACTTCCAAATCAAAAGGATATCCAAGTTCAAATAACGTTCACTTAACAATAAAAAATTAAATTAATATCTTTCTTCAAAGTATCAATGCCACGTAATGTTTTTCAAGGTATCAATTTTTTGGGCGTTCGTAAGGGACGTCCTTACACGTAACCGACTCTCGAACCCAATATTTTTTAAAAACGAATCTCTAGTTTATTTTATGGTGTCTGGCCTACCTAAGTGGCCGGTGGCAACTCCAAGTCAACTTTTTTTCAAAATTAAATTATGTTTTTTTTCCCCCTAAAATTTGAATTTTTCAAGATTAAAATGATAAAGTTCGAATTTTTCAAAAACTAATCGTCGAACACTTTTTCACCTAAAAAATCGCGTTTTTTTAAGAGGTCGCGAAAGATTTACATCTTAACAAAAGGAAAAAAAAAGAAACATATACTTTACCCAATGAACCAACATGCATTGATTTGTGCATAAGCTCATTTTAAAGATCCTGTAATGATTTGCAAGCCTCTTGACACTCTTTAGTTTTGAGCTGGTTCTCCCTCTTAACCCCTTCTAAGGCACTCCTAACCTTTGCTAATTCCTTCTTTTGGCACTCGTAATCCATTTGCAGCCTTTGATACTTTACTTCTACCTCATTGTTACTAATATCCTGCAAGTGGTCATATTATAATGATCTCAGTTTTCTTAACTCACAATTTCAAGCTATTCTATTTATACACACAAAAAAAATCTATAGGAAGTTCCATTACTCTTGTAAATTCATAACATCCCACTTCATCCATACCCATAATTTCCTCTGATCCAGCTTCTTTAAAACCTGTTTCGCAAATTTGTTGAGCAAAGAGCATTGAGTTCTTCTTGACTTCAGGAACAAAATTTATTTCTTACCAATAGATAAATGCTTTTAATGAAATTACATCTCATCAAGAATGCTACTAACCCTTCTAGCTCATAACATGAGGTTATCCCAGAGAACCTTAAATAGCTATGCCCAATGTTACCTCAAGGTATATGTCCCACAAGACTATGCTTGAATTTTTCAAAGTGTTTCTATATATTTGGAGGATCATTACCCGGTACCTATTTCTAGATATGTGTCGGACTACTGTGTCAGACACGAGTTACTTTTGAGAATAATGAAGAGAGGACAGAGAAAAGTTGCCAAAATGTTGTAAACTTACTTTCAGGGGAATCTTTCCTTATAGTGATGCCACATACAATTGGACTCCCAATTAATCCTTCAAATCTAATGAGCAAGCCTCCCACGCTATCAACAAAACTTCTAATTTTAGATAAAACAAGAGGCTTATTTGCACCAACCTGTCCATATATGTCTAGGCTGGTCACAACCTGCAATATGTTCAACCAACTTGATCAAATAATAAAACTAATTTAGTATTTGATATTGAAAGCTTCAAAGCTGATTATCTTACCTTCTCTTCTTGTATAAATACATCAAACACTCTAATTCCTGGTGGACCATCAGTGAAAACTATTTCTGCAAAATGTAGGTCTATAGCATAAAAGCCAGACTCTAGTGTTGAAAAGTTGTATGAGAAGTCACCGATTCGAGCTGTGTCGTATAATGAATTTCCCACTCCATCTCTAATAATTATATCATCACCACCCACATAACAATTATCGTTCGAATAGATTACACCGTCGAATTTGACTGCTCCTTTTAAGCACCCTGCATTGATGCTTATAACAAGATGATTTTCATGCTTGTCGTCTGCAGTTTCTGGTAATGGAAGCAGCTCGAAGGAAGATTCGGGGGACAATTTTTTTTGGAATATTTGACACACTGTGGAAAACTTTACAGTGGGGGGTTTGACCTTAGATTTACTACCATCAGATCCATCAATACCATTCTCTAGAGAAAGTTCAAACGAACTCTTATGTTTCTCCAAGAATTCAGGGGAATCTTCATAGTTTTTTACTCGAATATCAGGTGATCCAGTGCATATAACAAGGTCTGGCGAGGTTAGAGAAAATACCAACATTCATCGGCCTGAAAACCATTTCCTTTATTAAAATTACATCCTTGAAACTCTTAGATTCGAGGCAAAAGGGGAAATTTTCATTTCTAAGAAAAAGGGGTTTTACCATCAATTTCTCTGAGTGGAGTACTAATTACATTTGTACTTGGCAACTGATGGGGATCATCTACATCAGCTATAAGCAAAAAGCCAAAGCTAATTCAGATCAAGAAGTACAAAGGATTCGAAACTAATATTTATTTTCGAAAACTCCTCAAAATCAAAGGGATTTTATCATCAATTTCTCTAAGGGGCGTACTAATTACATTAGAGCTTTGAGATTGTTCAGGATAATCCACATCAGTTAAAAACAAATAACCAAAGTTAATTTAGATCAAGAAGTAAAAAGAACCAAAACCCACTTTTTCATTTAAAAAAAATACTTCAAAAAAAAAAGAGAAAATTACCAGAATTTTGTTTAGGAGAAGAATTTGAATCAAACATCGATGGATTTTCTAAGCGGGAAGCCATAGCTGCATCAGAACCAGACAATGAAAAGAAGAAGAAAAGATGGATAAACAAATGAGTAAAGTGAAGTGGGAAACTGATTTGATGAGCGGAAATACTTACAAATAGTGGTGTTCTGTTGCCAAGAAACGTCAATAAGAAGAAGAGGGTCGGTCCATAGATAATGAAAATCGTTGGAATCTTCCATTGCTAAACAGAAACATAAAAGATAAAGGATCAGATGATTTGAAATGAAAGTGAAATATGAGTTCTTGAATTGAAAGATGGAAACAATGATGAATTGTTGGAGAAAGGGAAAGAAATTCTTTGGTTTCTTGTTTAAATGGTTATACAGAATTGCGTTACCGTTTGGATTTCTGGTTTTGGCATTTTTCAAATTTGAATTGCTACAGCGGTCTAGCGGACGATATTTCACATGCGACACACGTGCTTGCCTCCCAAATTTAATGATATTTCAATTTTTTGAAAGAAAAAAAATCTCCAAGACGCTCTTATTTATTTATTTAAAAAGCCTTTAATTTAATTGTAGTTTACCCAATATTTTAGAATAGAAATTTTGGTAATTTATTATATATTTGAAATTTCAGGGTTATGTCAACGAATAGTTAGTAGTATTAATTAATTTAATCATTGAATTATATTAATCGATTGTAATGAAATTATTTAATAAAATTAATTAATAATTGATACAATAATTATTTGAATAAATAAAATAATATATAAGGATACAATTATATATAATATTTGTTTGAAATTATGAATATTTTATATCTATTAATATTAATTAGGTTATAAAAAATGATTTTTTTATTGCTAAGTAATATGAAATTGTAATAGACTCAACGAGAACAAGAATTAAATTTCAGAGTAAGGAAAAGAAGAAACAAATTTTTGAGGAAGAATGAAGAAGATAAGAGAGAAAAACTTTCATTTAAATTCTCGATAACCAAAAGAAGAACAAGGCTGCTGCTTTAACCTATCAGCTGTGTGGCCAAAACGATAACATTTTATTTATAACTGATATATCTAGCTATCCAACAACCTAAATGAAACAACTCACAAAATAACAATAAAATCAACGGCTAAATTACTTAAATGCCATGACAAAACTCCCCTTAAAAAGGATCCTTGTCCTCAAGGATTAAAGAAGATAACATTTTTTTACGATGATTAGGCCAAACGTGTTCCCAAATTCTCTTAGCCTTGACTGAAAAAGAAACATGAATCAACAATGATTTTTTCATATCGACAACCCTGTTTAAATAAGAGCTTCGAGATACAAGTGTCTGCAAAATCAATCGACAATTTGTAGCACTTTCTTCAGGAGATAAAGCTACTGAAGGTCTTCTAACCTGAAAATTACTGTGAGTAGTCGAGAAAACTCATAATTGTCAAAGAAGTTCACAATTTGAAAAGTAGTAGAATTGTCCAGATCAATTGATATCTCATTCATGAATAATGTCTTTGCTGATTCGATCATCATTTCACTATTTTGAGGTTGATATAAACTTGCAAAAGTTTTCACAGAAGAGAATATGTAACCAAAAAGATAAACTTTTAGAATGAAGCTACTCACAACTTCCCATTTGAACCGAACTATGTAATTTTTGATAGTAACAAAACTTCACTGCTTGAAATTATCCTTATCCTCCAGGACTAAAACAGTATTTCCTTGATCACCCTTGATCATCTGTGCTTCTTTTAAGTGGTTAGATCAACTATTCCAAGCTGTCATTTTTTAAACCAAAATCTTAAACAATTTCACCACTCGTTGCTTCTTTTCTTCAAGACTAGTAGCTTCGTTCAACATGTCTACAACATCTTTATACATGTCTAGTTTGGTAAGAGTAACTGATTTCATATAGAAGATAATCGACCACTCTGGATTCACAATCTGTGCCTGTATTGTATCTACAAGGGCAACATCTTGTTGATTGCAAAATAGATAACACAGACTGCATCGAGCAAAAACAATCGGAGAGACCATGGTTCCATCATCTATGAACTGAGAGTAACAATCACTGGCGATTTTAAAATCTTTATCGAGGAATGCATAAATCCACGCTTCCTAGCCTCGAGCATATCTCTCATATGCTGAGTTCACTCTTGGAAAAATAACTCATTCGTCCTTTCATCATTCTTGTAGTGATTCATTACCAATATCTGTTGGATGGTTATAAGGTCAAGTTGTGAACAAGCCTCACCCATTGTTAAAAGCGAACGTTGTGGTGTTGGTGGGGCTTTCTTGTTTTTTGATATTCCAAGCATAACATAAGACGGAACATCAGGTTTGGTTTGCAATGGAGCTAGTGTGACAATAAGATTCTTCAGACTAGACCATTTCCTGGGCTCATACTGCGCACATTCAGAGGCAAGTAAATTTAATTCCATGAGGACCATGATCTTTTTACCTTGTATCATATCGAGCGCATGATTAGGAAGGATGTGCTTCCCACTGAACAGATCCAGAAGAATGATGCAATATCTGTAAATAACACTTTCTAGGGTGACTTTCCCATTTCTTAGATATTCAGAAGGTGTGTACACAAGATTAGTGCTATAACTTCTCTCATCCCTGCTATTTTTCATCAAGCCAAAACATGAAAGATGCGGATCATCATCCTCGTCAAAAAGAACCATGTAAACATTTAAATCACGGTGTAATAGATGGCCCTCGCTACTACAATAATCTAAAGCTTCAGCAATGTAGGTTGCTACTCTTAAACGTATTGTATACTCAACTGTTTGATTCTCCCCTATACCTCCCTGTGGTGATGAGCTCTTGTAGTTTTTGACGACGATCTGAGAAATTTGATTAATCAATTGATCAATTTTACTAGACCAGTAAAAGCAATTTCTGATCTTCTGTATAACTGAAAATATTTTTTTATAATTTGGTCTTTTCCTTCCGGATCAAAGTTATGATCATAATTATCAAAAATGATTTGTCCCGTTTTAACATCATTTGCGACCCTTCGTCGATCATTCATTGTTCTTTTCCAGTATCGAAACTCTGTTATAAGGTGTGTTAAGTAAAATTGAATAGAGCTATAAGGAAATTCACATGAAACACCATCACTATGCTGCAACAGAAAACTAATAACACCCATTGTCGATAACGGCTCCAACATAACCTTGTGCCATTCATTTAGCGTTAACCCAGAACCAACCAGTACTTGCATATTTGAAGCTCCAAGTTGTATCTTTATATCTTGAAGATCTTTATCTAAAGCATTATACAGAGGTATTTCATCAAATACCTTGTTTTCGGGTGTATCATCAGCTATCAGTGTAACCACAGAAGTTTCTCTCGGTTCTTCAATTGTCTTCGCATCCACTGTGATTTTCTTTGGTTGGTTTACCACTTTCAACTCTAAACTTTTAGTTGGTATTGATCCGAAGAACTCTTGCGACTGTTCAATCGTAAAATCGATTGATTTTCCTAAGGCTCTTTCTAAGAGTTGCTTGGCTTTTATCATTATTTTGACTTAAAAATTGTTAAACTTGTCATCCAGTGTGCTCTCCAACCTATCAATCCTTGACTGCAATTTCATCGTTGCTAGCTTCCACTCTGGAACACCCATTGTTTCTGTCGTCGCTGATGCTGCCTAATTTTCCATTATCCTTTCCGAGGTTTAACCTGGCTCTGATACCTTTATTATCACGAATTTTCGATTTAAAATAATAAATAAATAAAAACTAAAAACAAAATAAAATATAAAAATAATAAAATAGTAAATAACAGAAAAATAAATAAAAAATAATAAAAAAAACAGAAAAACTGAAGTTTGAGTTGAGGGAGAAGAGTTTTAGATTGAGTGGGGTTGTTGGGTGAGAGATTTGAGGGAGTATTTTTAGGGATTAGGTGGAATTTGAATTGGTGTAGGATGTTTGATTCAAACCCTTGAGGCTCAATCGAAACTGTGGGAAAAAGAGAAAATGGAATCAAAGGTTTTTTTTTGCTTCATCTATAATTCACGGGTCTGGGGTAAGAGGAGAAATAATTTGGAGAAGTTAAACCTAGAAAAGATGCAGGCGATCACGACACGATTATGGCAGCAATCTCGGAGGACAACAGCTTCCGTGTATTCTATCAAGTCCATTTACCCTCTATCAGATCAATATTATGGAGGTGACCATCCGCGATACAGATCTACGTTGGCCTCCCATAAGGGCTCGGGTCACCTTGTTCGCAAGGGGATCGGTGACCGGTCATCCGTCAGTGGCATTATAGCTACTGTTTTTGGAGCTACTGGATTCCTTGGTCGTTATCTAGTTCAACAGCTTGCTAAAATGGGATCTCAGGTGCTAGTTCCATTCTGAGGTTCTGAGGATAACTCACGTCATCTCAAATTGATGGGGGATTTGGGACAGATAGTGCCAATGAAATATGACCCGAGGGATGAAAATTCAATCAAGGCTGTGATTGCAAAGGCTAATATTGTTATCAATCTCATTGGGAGAAAGTATGAGACAAGAAACTATAGTTTCGAAGAAGTGAACCATTTCATGGCAGAACAACTCACAGTGGTATGGTTGGTGATGCATGCGCCAGAGAACAAGCATGGAATTGTTGGTCATGCTGCTGTTTTGTTCATGGAAATTCAACGTCCAATTGAAAGGTTATTTATTTATTTTATGTTAGTTTTATTTATTTATTTATTTATAATATGAGTCTAAAATCCTTAATTTGGTCTTTGTATCTTTTAGTTAGTGATTTTATTTATTTAATTTATATGCTTGTTTGCATGCTTTTAAATCCATATAGTATATTTGTTTAGGGTAACATATAATTTTCACTTAGTTAATTAAATTAGAAACTTTTTAGGGTTAGTCACTTTAATTAAATAATTAAATTTAAATAGGGAGATAATTTAGTAATGTTAGCATTTAATCATATACCTCGGATACACTAAATGGTTGGTGTTTTGATGTACCATAATGTTGGCCTAAAGAGTGTACCTTGGTATCGAATTAACGTGCTATCAAAACCTAGAAATTGACTCATTTACTTAGGTTTAGAATTAAATAAAATTGGTAGGTAAATAATTAGTGATATTGGTAATTTAAATAGGCTTTAATATTTAATTAATGGACCCCTCCTAGGTTAGAACTTAAAATGAACAAGATAAAAAACGGTCATGCATTTAAACCTTTTGAGGCGGAATTTATATTCTTTTAAATTCGGGTGAGATTTTCTATCTAGAAGACATCTCATTCAGCCCGAGTTTAAAAGGGATATATTTTCTTAATCAAAAGGATATCCTCAATTCAGTAGTGTTTAATTAACAATGAAGAATTAAATTAATATCTATATTCAAAATATCAAAATGCCACGTGAAATTAATAAGGTCGTCCTTACACGTAACCGACTCCCGAACACAAATATTTTTTTTAACGAATCTCTGGTTTGTTTTATGGTGTCTGGCCTACCAAAGTGGCCGTTGGCGACTCCAACCCATTTTTAAAATTCAAATTAAATGTTTTCAATATGACACGATTTTTACTAATTAAAAGTGATAAATAATATATGTTTCAATAAAATTTCGATTTTCATGATTAAAAGCTATTAAATCGGATTTTTTTTCAAATTTTATTTGCCATGCTATTTTTCACATGTTTCGGTTTTAAAACGGTCGCGACAACCTTTGTAATAGACTCAACAAGAACAAGAATTAAATTTCAGAGTAAGGAAAGAAAGAAACAGATTTTTGAGGAAGAATGAAGAAGATAAGAGAGAAAAACTTTCATTCAAATTCTCGATAACCAAAAGAAGAACAAGATTGTTGTTTTAACCTATCAGCTGTGTGGCCAAAACGACAACATTTCATTTACAACTGATATATCCAGCTGTCCAACAACCTAAATGGAACAACTCACAAAATAACAATAAAATCAACGGCTAAATTACATGACAGAAATATGTATATATTAATTTCTTATTTTTAAAAACAATATTTAAGATTTAAAGTAATAAAAAATTAAATAAAAATAAAATATTTGACAAAACTTTTTATAAAGCTGCGTCAAACAAAACTTATTTCTCGCAGAGCCTTCAACAATTCAAATTCAACCCATATAACTACAACTATAATCCAAACCAAACCAACCAGCCCAGCCCAACACATACTCTTCTTTCTCTCCTTCTCTGTCTCTTTTTCTCTCACAAAGCTTACCTTTTCCTGATGAAACAGCGCCGCCGATTGCCGCCGTGCTTTCAAATTCCGGCAAATTAGACTATAATTTTGATTTTGGAAACTAAAGAATATTTCCCGTATCTTTTCCAAAGCTTACAGTAGCGCTGCCCACGCCGTCTTTCAGGTCCCTATCTATTCTTTATTGTTTGGGTTTAGGATTTATAAATCTCCAGCACTACTGTTACGTTGACAAGTTTTAAGCATCTGGGTACCTTGAATTCTTTGTTTCTCTTCAACGGAAGGTGATGAACTTTATAATAAGGAAATTCAAATGCAAGAGGATCGCCTTCTTTTCTCTACTCAACGGCACCCAATCTTCTTCCCGATTCAGCACCGCGGCAGCTTCATCCAATGACCCACAAATATCAGAGCCCTTTTCATCCGGCATCATTCAAGATAAGGACCTTCTTGTTAAGAGTTTGCATCCTTCGGGCAGTGGGCTTCATATCCTTGACCTCCTCGATGAGGGTTCTTTGGAACCCAATCCAACAATCTATCATGTCTTGCTCAAGAAATGCACTTTTTTGAGAAAGCCCAAACTCGGGAAGATCGTTCATTCCCACATTTTGAACTCCCCTTTCCGGGATGATGTTGTTATACTCAATACGCTGTTGAACATGTATGCAAAGTGTGGTTGCTTGGATGATGCTCGCAATTTGTTCGACAAAATGCCTGTTAGAGACATGGTTACCTGGACTACCTTGATCACTGCTTATTCTCAGCATGATCATCCTTTCGATGCTCTCCTTTTGTTTCCTCAAATGCTTTCCCTGGGTTTGTTTCCCAATGAGTTCACCTTGTCTAGCCTTTTGAAGGCATCGGCTGCACTCCCGGAAACAACCCAAATCTACTTCCATGGTACTCAACTTCATGGGTTCAGTTTCAAGTGTGGTTTCCACTCCAATGTTTACGTTGGCAGCTCGCTCTTGGACATGTATGCTCGGTGTGGTTGCATGGATGAGGCCCATTTTCTCTTTGATGTGCTAACAACAAAGAATGAGGTCTCGTGGAATGCTTTGATCGCTGGCCATGCAAGGAAAGGCCAAGTTGATCTTGCTCTTTGTCTCTTCTTGAAAATGCTTAGGCATGATTTTCAACCCACTCATTTCACCTTCTCCAGCATTTTTGGTGCCTGTGCCTCCACTGGGTCTTTAGAACAGGGGAAATGGGTTCATGCTCATATGATCAAATCCGGCGGAGAGATCATTGCTTTTATGGGCAACACACTCCTCCACATGTATGCTAAATCCGGTAGCATCCAAGATGCTAAAATGATCTTTGATAGGTTGGCAAAGCGTGATTTGGTGTCTTGGAACTCCATGCTCACTGCTTATGCCCAGCATGGGCTCGGCAAGGAAGCAATGCAATTCTTTCAAGAGATTCTGAGGGCCGGGCTCATCCCCAACGATATAACGTTTCTTTGCCTTCTCACTGCTTGCAGTCGTGCTGGCCTCTTGGACGAAGGGAGATACTATTTCAAGCTGATGAGGAAATACAACATTGAACCTGGGATTTTGCATTATGTTACCATTGTTGATCTTCTCGGTCGAGCAGGTCTTCTTGATGAAGCCAAGAGGTTCATAGATGAAATGCCGATCCAACCCACTGCTGCTGTTTGGGGAGCCTTGCTTGGTGCGTGTAGGATGCATAAGAATGTGGAAATGGGCAGTTTTGCTGCTGAGCGTGTTTTCGAGCTCGATCCTACCGATTCTGGACCCCATGTCTTGCTCTCCAATATCTATGCTTCTAGTGATAGATGGAGAGATGTAGCTAAAGTGAGAAAAATGATGAAAGAGAGTGGGGTAAAGAAGGAGCCTGCTTGCAGTTGGGTTGAAATTCAGAATACAGTCCATACGTTTGTGGCAAACGATGACTCCCACCCACAAATGGGAGCAATCCATAAGAAGTGGGAGGAGATTAGCATGAGAATCAAGGAGATCGGATACGTCCCCAACTTGAGCCACGTGCTTTTCTACATGGATCAGCAAATGGATCAGCAAGAGAGGGAAGCGAAGTTGCAGTACCATAGCGAGAAGCTCGCATTGGCATTTGCACTCCTCAACTCTCCTCCTGGATCCACAATTCGTATCAAGAAGAACATCAGAGTGTGCGGGGACTGCCATTCGGCATTTAAATTTGCATCCCAAGTAGTTAAAAGGGAAATCATTTTAAGAGATACCAATCGGTTCCATCATTTCTATGATGGATCTTGTTCTTGCGGAGACTACTGGTAATGCCTATGATTGAATTTATTGACATTGTATTCATGTAATATTTTCAAGATCAAAAGAATGAAGTGTTGCTATATCCTCAACATTCTGATCAATGCGATGCCGACTATATCTATTATGACACTAATATGCACAAAGAGTAAGCTCGAAGGGTTCCCGTTACTACTCCGATATTGGCATATTGGCTCATTTGTTGAAACGATAGCATTTATTTGGTTTAAAATGAAATACGTAAACATTCATCATACATACTCTCCTATAGACTCCAACATCTTAAACTTCTTGGCAGATCAAGCTTTCCCTAGCCGGTGTGCATTGAAATTCATGTGTATATGCCAGAGTTAGTTCCTTGTAGCGGCTCTTGAGGACATCATCTATTGGCCATAAAAACCTCCCCTTCTAGAACTGGGCATCGGCTTGTCTGATAAGTTCCCGAAAAAGGTGAGATTTACACCCAAAGCAGAGAAATAGTATATATACTCATATATATATATATATCACACAAAATAAAGTGAATTTTACCATCCTCTTCATCATCACCATCTTCATTCTGGCTTGTGAAGAATGGGGTGAGGTAATTCTTATCTAATGCAGAGAATGATGATGTTCTGCAAGAGCAGATATGGTTTAAATTCAATGAAATGGAAGAAATTAGATGATTAATCCATAAATGGAAGTTAAACTTCTTTTTATATAGCCAACAACATAAGGGAGCAGCAGCTAAGGCCTCTTGTTGGCATCCCTGTTAATATGATCCATACAAAAGAAAATCTCTGTATTACCTTTTGTGGAACTCTTTCAATTTCATCTTAAACCTGTTTCCGGATGGTCCATCTTCATTATAAGATGGAACTGCGTATCCATTACTAGCTTCAAAGCTCTGCGATGAAATTACAGGTCAGTACAACGGGGTCTAAAATCTCGATTTTACTCACTAACCCCAATTTTCTTTTATATACAGAAATTCACAACAAAACACAAACACCATCATGATGGCAGCGGCAATTTTCCTATTTTTGAATGGTTCAAATTACAATGGATTAAATTCAACACTTTGTGTTGAAAACATAACCATTGGTAAAGTAAGCATATAAAAAAAACTGGTATTGTAAAGCTAAGAAAGATTGAAATTGTGAAGAAACGAGCAAAGGAAAAAAAAAAAGAGGAATCACATATTCTAAACACTAACAAAATTGTTTTAGGTGTGTTGGTGAAACTTACTTCACCTAAGTGACCATCATGGCCATCTCCCACAACTTGAAGAGCTTCTAGCATTGTACCTGTTGAACCTCCAATTAACAAAACCTGTGACATTTCAGGAAATATAAACAGTTATCAATTACGATGTCTGAGCCAAATTTATAACTACTGCCTCAGATCTAAGCAATAAGCACTGAATGGGTAAGAAAATTTAGCACTTGGAAATTTGAAAATTATTTTTCAGTATATTTCGAATCATAGATTGGTAATTTAAAAGTAAGGTTCTTCAACCATACCGACAAAACAATTATGGCAGTTGTTGCAGTGAATATAATCTGACCATGTCCTTCAGGAAGATCATGAACAGACTGCAGAGCAAGGGCAAAAGCCATTGCTCCTCGAAGACCTAATGTAGTTAATAATAATTTAATACTTTGGGAAGGTATGTAAAATCAATTATGATGAAAACAGGATTTTGCTTACCACTATACCAGAGAGCTTTTTGGTGATTTACAGGTATTTGCCGTTGTACAGGACGAAACAAATTAACCAGATATGCACAAGAAAAGACATTGGCTGCCCTAAAGATTCAATTACATAACTGAATTAATTATCATAACACACATGGTCTGTCGATAACATATGGTTTAAAAATTGAAAGATAGCTCATTTACCTGGCAACTACTATAAATAACTGACATGATCAAGAAGAAAGTAAAGGAATAACAATGACACCGAAAACTCAATGCATCCACCAAACCTAGGTTCACAATAAAAATGATGATGATAGGATACAATTGAGAAAAAGATAAATCCCACATGAGACCAGCTGTGCTTTTCCATTGCAATATCAAAACCCATGTAAATAAATCTGGGGAAATTGAGAGAATCAATTGTCAAAATCAGAAATTATCATGTGCGCAAAGTTATCAGCTAACATCACATAAATAGACCTCCCTTACGTAAATGTCTCAGCCAGTGATGAGATTAGGTGGAAAAAAGCAGATGCAAATCGCTGAGAATTTCCTGACAAATTTGAGTATGTATAGTGCTTCATCACCTAAAAAATATAAATTGTTCATCATGCTGCATCAGCCTGCAATGTATACTACTCAATCTGCAATACAAGTCCACTACTCCACTTACAATTGCTGTGAACAAAATTGACACGATACCAGAGAGGCCGATTCCTTCCGCAAGCATGTACCTAGGAAGGGAAAATATTTTAATTATTAACCGACCCACAAATCCATTAAGTATAAAAAATAGGGGGGGGGGGGAATATAGGGCCATCAAATTGCTTACGAGAAATAAGGAAAAAGAACAAAGAGACAGCACTCCAAGTTCTGAAGACTGAGAAGAGCATGAAGAAAGATATCATGGTCAGAGATTAAAAAACGTTTTGAATGCTAAGAAGCTTCATAAAGAAACCAAAAGATGCAAATGCAGCACTTACTTGTCAACATCTAATCCAGCATACTTAAAGAGGTTCTTGGAGTTAAGGTTTAAAAGTACACAAATAATAGCTTGTAATTTATAGTATTAAACATGGCATATAAATACAAAGTTGATCGGAAAGGATATTAGAGCGGAAATAAATCCAACTCCTACACCTGCAAAGCAAAAAAGAGAGTATATTAGTGCTTCTGATTAAAAGGACATACAAGTATGGAATGGATAGGATATCAATCAATAAGTTATTAAGAATATAAGCATTAAGAGTAGATCTTTATTTGTATAGTTGGGTTTTAAACAAAATTTAGAACAGGCTAAAAGTAGGTCAGAAGGAAAGGATGACGATTCTCTCCACTTTTTATTAGGATTGTTGGCTCCTTGGACAGCCAATCATTGATTGTTTGGAGAAGAAAATTATCCCACAAACAGCTAAAAATGTCTGTATGGAGAACTGGAAGGTGGAATGTAACAGTAGCAGCATCAAACCTGACACAAAAATATTATTTATACATTGAATTTAGGGTAATCAGTGAGCTAAGAGGGATCAATTTGGGTGGAAAAAGTTGCTTTGGCATCATTCACCAACAAGGTTTTCTCTCAGGCACAGCTCTTAAGAGAAAAACGAAAGAGTAAAGATTTACTCCACCATAAATGCACGACTGTTGTGTGTAAAATCATAAATGTTATTTCTGATCTAGGTAAAACCAACTGGATAGGCCAAATTACACAGGCGTGGATATGATTTTTATAATAAAGAAAAATTTACAGCAACCATTTAACTATCCCATTTGGATGAAGACAAGTGGCAATTGGTTAAACAAGTGACATGGTTTAGACAATGGTCAGTACCAATACAGAAATTTAAACATGAAGAAACTAGTAGCAAGACAACCCCCAATTTGTAAAAGTAAACATGTTATTTGATACTTGCGAAGCAATTAATGATATGAATGAAAACTCCAAGAGAGATAAACCAAACTAAGTCAGATTGCAAGAAGGCAAAAAAAAACATTTACCATATATTCACTTGAATGATGAAGTATAGAAAAACACATTTCCTTTTTATTTTACCATGAAAAATATTAATTGCCAAGTAGATTATAACACAAGTGAAATAGACTCGGCAAGACCAAAAGTTAAGACAAACCTGCAGACATAGAACCGATAAAGGTCTCAAGAAACCTCACAATCACCATAAAGAAGTTCTGTCCAGATGCATGATTTCTTACAAGGGACGTTGTCCTGCATAGAGATACAAGATTTTAATATAAAACCGAACCAACCAATCCAATCAGTGGACAATTGCAAGTACATCACATACCTGTACAAAGAGATTGCCATCTACATAAAGAACCATTTCACCCAGTAAATATTGTGCATGCACGCGTAAGATTTTAAATACAGGAGACAAGGGACCAACATGAGACAAAAACTTACAGCATCATTCAAGACAGATTCCCCGAAGACCAAAGCATAAAGGTTCACATCAGTGCCAAGTTCCTGCAATTGAGATCATCATACAAGTATACAAGGCTAAAAGTTGAAGAGGGATGATTTGCTATTGCCGACTGCTCGGATACCACTGCTACATAAATATTAAAAAGAACAAAAAACTTAGATATTTCTATGTAATTATGACTACAAATTGACATAATCTTAAAAGTACCGTTTTTAGACAGACTAGTAAAAGAAAACAACTGAAAACCTTCAAAGAACCAGTAACAATAGAAGGTAAGATCACCATTAAGTATTCACAAAACTTAAGCAGCTAGTAGGGAATTTAATTAGAATTTTCCTCCCAATCAGGTTGGTTCACCATTCTCTTAATATTAGAATCCAGTTTCATTTTTATGTTTGGAAGCAAAAAAAAAAGTTTAATCCAATAAGGTAGACAATACTAACATTATTAATATTTGAAGAATAAGTTTCCAATTTTTTTGGAAGAATAAAATTCATAATTATGCTTGTATAAGACAATCATGTTAGACTTGGTGTTGCATTCACTAATAACCATAATTTACTTTGCTGTCTCTATTCATTTTTTTTTCTTTTACCAACTTTTTAGGAAGCGGGTTCAAATGGCACAAAAAGAAACCAAATTCGTAACCTAAGTTAATATCAGAAATATATTTTCTAAATAGGTATTTTGGCAGCAGTATGAAAGAAGCACAGTAATAAGTTGATATCATTAATGTTTATGATCATCCAAATGATTGGAAAACAATACATCTTCATAAATTTGCATATTCAGTGTTGAAGATGTACATGTGCTTTAGTATAATGTTTCTGTTTAACCTAACCCATCAATGATTGATAACCAGGACAGAAGCATAAAAATCTGACCTGAAATATGGAAAGAACGGTTACAGGGTCGGTAGCCGATATAAGTGCACCGAACATAAGGCATTCAATGAAAGGAAGTCCGTACATGAGGTACATTCGACCACCAACATAGCTGCACATGTATGGCGTGATTATAACTATAAGGTAGTGAAAGGGGTCTTGTATAATGGAAAATGTAGTGATATTTTTATAATGAAATACTCGCACTAAAACTCCTGTAACAACTGAAGCTATAAAAGTCCCTAGAATAGCAAATGTGACAATGGCTCCAAAGTTAGAGAAAAAGGGTTTCTGCAAAGGGGGGCAAAACAAGGTGAGAACTAAGGGAGATATTAACAATGCAAAATTATTAGTAAGTGAAAGACAGTGTACTTACAGGTGATAAGCTGAAGCCTGATTGAGTGCCAAAACCGAAAGGAAGTAAAGAAAAACAATCAATGGAGAGAAAAAAAGCAATTAAATGTTTTACTTATTGAGAAGAAAATTAAGGATATAAGATTATTGGAGGTAGGAGAAACAGGAAGAAGAATTCTTCTTGGAAATTGAACCACGCCCTGCAAAAGAAATAAGAAATGAAATTCACGGTTATCCAATTCTTTATATATTAATGAGTAATGACAATGGGGAAAGAAATGGAGGACCTGATGCTTGTTTCAGTGTCGGAGATATTAGCAAGTCCACCAACGATCAAACCTGGTAGAAAAAACGATTTTCGTGACTAAGGAAACTGAAAATCAAAGATAGAAAGGTATTGTTGAAAAAATTGACAAACCGATAAGCAAAGAAGCGCTGGCTTCTGGTAGATAATAGAATTTGTGCCGGCGAAGGACGTGTCCGAGGACGAAAGAGAGAACGAGCATCATAATTTGGAGGAGAATCCCCACTCCGGCGGCTTGCTGCTCCTTCGCCGGGCTCCCACCCACCGCGGGTGAAGTTCCCATTGATTTAACTTTTCTTCGTGGAAAAATGAAGAGGCTCACGGGGATCAGTGAATCAAGGGCTAGCTAGGGCCTCCCACTACAGTGCCGATCGCAGTAATTTTCCGATCTTCTTCTAGCTCCTTTTTTTTTTGGTCTCCCGGTAAGTTTGGTAATTATATCGGTAGTTACCAACGGTATTTTTTAAAATATATAATTTAATTAAAATTTTGTTATAAATGGTTATGATATGTTTCATTAATTTATAATGTTGTATAATTATTTTAGTTTTTAAAATTTACATATTTTATTGATTTAATTTTATTGAAATAATTTAATAAATTTACATTTTATATTTAAATATGTTATTGTTAAAGTGATTAGTAAATGTGGTTAGAGTTATTATTGGTATATTTTATTAGTTTGTAAATTATCTAATATTAAAATGATAATATCGAGTTTATAAATATAACAGAAAATATAACAAACGATCAAAAAAAGTGTTACGAAAGTACAATATAATAATTTTAAATACAAAATATTAAATTTATTAAAATATTTTAAATTAGAATTAAAATAATAATAGTAATATATATAAATTTTAAAACTAAAAATGTTATTATACAATGTTATATTATAATTTTAATGATATATTAATATATTTATAATAAAATTTAAATTAAATAATTAAATAAAAATTTGTAACCAAACATATAATTATAATTTAGTGTATCTGTTTTATTCGATTTTAAATTAAAATTATATATGTTTAGACAGTTTTAATAATGGCAAATTTGGGCAAATATAGTATTTTTTATTTATTATTTGGGGTTTAGGGAAATTTAAATAAATATTAGTAATATAAGTCAATATGAACAGTGATTCTAAGACCACGCCACTAAGAGGTGGCGAGGTTTACTTTTTCTTTTCCTAAATCGTCTAAGCCGAGTCGTCTGAGGCTAGTCTGCACCACGCCATGTAGTGTTGGCGAGGTTAGAACACCACGCCATGTAGCGGTGGCGAGGTCCTTGTTCTGCATGTCAGGCTGGTGGGTGGTTGAGTTTAGTGCATTTTGCATGTATTGACTACATGACTTTAAAACAAATTGTTTATCTCCACGCCATGCATTTTGCATGTCAGACTGGTGTGTGGCGCAGTTCCCTCTTCGGGCAGTTCTACAAAAAGCTCCTTAAAGGGAGCCTAAAAAAAGCCATGTGATAATGGCAATAGGGAACCGGTTGCTAGCCGGTTCCAAAGTAAACCCTCTTTTTTTTATAAATAATGGTTATCTAATTTATTTTTATATATTCAAATAAAAAATATACGAATAAAAATATTTATATAATAAATATTCGAATAAAAATATTTGTATAATAAATATTCGAATAAAAATATCCGTATAATAAATATTCGAATAAAAATGTTTGTATAATAAATATTCGAATAAAAATATTCATACAATAAATATTTGAATAAATATATATACGAATAAAAATATTCGAATAAAAAATATACGAATAAAAATATTCGTATAATAAATATTCAAATAAAAGTATTCCTATAATAAATATTAGAATAAAAATATTCGTATAATAAATACTCGAATAAAAATATTCGAATAAAAATACTCGAATAAAAACATTCGTATAATAAATAAAAATATTTGAATAAAAATATTCGAATAAAAAATATTCAAATAAAAAATATACGAATAAATATTGTACACAATTCCTTACAAAGTATACACAATGGCTTACAAAAATCGTAAGGAAAAAGGTATATACACAATTCCTTACAACTTCTCACCATGAGCTAAAGGAGCCATCCAAAGGTAAGGTTTTGTGTACATACACAATTTACTACAATTTTCGTAAGCCGTTGTGTATACTTTGTAAGGATTTGTGTACAAACACAAATCCTTACCGTTTTCGTGCCATATTGTGTATTCTTGTAGGAAATTATGTATATACACAAATCCTTACCCTTGGAAGCCTCCTTGAGCTCATGGTTTTGAAGTGGTAAGGATTTGTGTACATACCTTTTTTCTTACGGTTTTCGTAAGTCGTTGTATATACTTTGTAAGGATTTGTGTACAAACACAAATCCTTACCGTTTGGGTGGCATATTGTGTATTCTTGTAAGAAATTGTGTATGTACACAAATCCTTACCTTTGGAAGCCTCCTTTAGCTCATGGTTTTGAAGTGGTAAGGATTTGTGTACATACCTTTTTTCTTACAGTTTTCGTAAACCGTCGTGTATACTTTGTAAGGATTTGTGTTTGTACACAAATCCTTACCGTTTTCGTGCCATATTGTGTATTCTTGTAAGAAATTGTTTATATAACACAAATCCTTACCCTTGGAAGCCTCCTTGAGCTCATGGTTTTGAAGTGGTAAGGATTTGTGTACATACCTTTTTTCTTATGGTTTTCGTAAGCCGTTGTGTATACTTTGTAAGGATTTGTGTTTGTACACAAATCCTTACCGTTTTCGTGCTATATTGTGTATTCTTGTAGGAAATTGTGTATATACACAAATCCTTACCCTTGGAAGCCTCCTTGAGCTCATGGTTTTGAAGTGGTAAGAATTTGTGTACATACCTTTTTTCTTACGGTTTTCGTAAGCCGTTGTGTATACTTTGTAAGAATTTGTGTACAAACACAAATCCTTACCGTTTTCGTGCCATATTGTGTATTCTTGTAAGAAATTATATATGTACACAAATCCTTACCCTTGGAAGCCTCCTTGAGCACATGGTTTTGAAGTGGTAAGAATTTGTGTACATACCTTTTTTCTTACGGTTTTCGTAAGCCGTTGTGTATACTTTGTAAGGATTTGTGTACAAACACAAATCCTTACCGTTTTCGTGCCATATTGTGTATTCTTGTAGGAAATTGTGTATATACACAAATCCTTACCCTTGGAAGCCTCCTTGAGCTCATGGTTTTGAAGTGATAAGAATTTGTGTACATACCTTTTTTCTTACGGTTTTCGTAAGCCGTTGTGTATACTTTGTAAGGATTTATGTACAAACACAAATTCTTACCGTTTTCGTGCCATATTGTGTATTCTTGTAGGAAATTGTGTACATACACAAATCCTTACCCTTGAAAGCCTCCTTGAGCTCATGGTTTTGAAGTGGTAAGAATTTGTGTACATACCTTTTTTCTTACGGTTTTCGTAAGCCGTTGTGTATACTTTGTAAGGAATTGTGTACAAACACAAATTCTTACCGTTTTCGTGCTATATTGTGTATTCTTGTAGGAAATTGTGTACAAACACAAATCCTTACTATTTTTGTGCTAATTTATGTATGTACCGTTTTTCTTATAGTTTTTGTAAGAAATTGTGTATATAATGTGACCGGGTAAAACGATTAAGGCTTTTTTTAGGCTTTTTTTAGTGGGCTCTCCCTAGAACTACCCTCCCTCTTCAGTCTGCATGGACAGGTATAAAATTAAAAAATATCTTATATTATTTATGTGTATTATGTTATTATAATTATTATTATTTCAAACATCCTCCTACCCCTAAAATTAATATTAAACACTAATATACCCTTAAATTTGCCTTTAATAATATTCAAAAATTTACTTAATTATAGATCGCGTAAAGTCAATTTAATACATTATATACCTAGTAATGGACATGGGTTGGGTCAACTTTATGGTTGATTCAAATTTGACAAAAAATAATTTAAATTTCAATATAATTTTATTATTTAAAAATATAATCCTGTCAAAAAATTATATATCTCAACTTGAATACAAATCAAGTTATATAAAAATAATTTTAAAGACTTAATTATAAAAAAATATTTTAAACATGAAATTATAAATAAAAATTAATTTTAAGGGCGTAATTATAAAAAGTATAAAAATAAAACATTATTATAAATATTGTTAAACATATATAAATTATATTATCAGTTTTAGATCGAATATTTTTTATTTTAAATTTGATTTTTTTTAAATAACCAATCGAATTGAGTTATACGAGTCGCGAGATGCCCATCCCTACACATAATTGCGTTACGAGCGGTGATGGACTCAAAACTGTGGTGAGAGCTGCGAGGTAGGGGTGTTCATAACCGGGTACCCGAGATTTTGGGTATTCGAAATTTTTTGGTACCAAAACATCGGTCCATGACCTGGCCCATAAAAATCGGGTACCCGTAAAATCGGATACCTAGTACTCGGTTTAATTTTTTATACATTTATTTAATTTTATTTTTTAAAAAAATATATAAGAAATATTTAAAATTTCATGATATATATTTCAAACACAAAATTATTGATTTGAGTTAGGTTTTAAAGATAAATATTTGAATATATATGCATATATTAAAGTTTATCAATAAAAGAATATATTATTAAAAAATTAATATAAATATTGACAAATTAATATAAATATTTATAAAAATTCAAAACTTAAAAGTATATAATACAAATATAAAAAGAAGTTAAAGATTTAAAATTAATTTTAGAGAAAAATAATAAAAATATATAATAAAAATATAATTTAAAATTTAAAAATATATATTTATTAAAATTATCGGGTTGGTAGGGTACCCGATTCTTAAAAAATTTCGGCCCTGACTCAGCCCAACTACCAGAAAAAAAAAATACGGGTCAAGTACCCGACCTGAAAAATTCGGGTATTTCATAAATACCCGATAATTTTTAGTCAGGTAGGCGGGTCAACGGGTCAAGTAGTTAGGATCGGGTATTTTTGAACACCCCTGCTGCGAGGGGCCATAGCCCATAATTTTCATGTCTAATTATTTTTTAGGTCCCTTTTAATTTTAAAACTATGTAAATTAAGTCTTATTTCTTCCAAATTTTTTTGGTTTAATTGTTTGTTAGATCTTTTTATTTTTGAGACTAGACAAATTAAGTATTGACTCTCCAATCTATTGGGTCAAATTACTTTTTAAGTCCCCCTTAATTTTGAAACTAGACAAGTTAAACCATAACCCAACATTTTTCAACTTGAATACTTCTTAGATCTGTATCAAATTCAAACAAAGTAGAACATTACTCGTTATTTCTTTTTTTACAATTTTTAATTTAATTTCTTAATAATTGATTATGACCCTTACTCGATATACTTACTCATAAATTTTTATCATAATTCTGTGTCAATTATGAGATTGTGATATTTAAAAACTTTATAATAAAAATAACAAAATAAAGGTAAAAAAATTGAAACATAAAGAAAAGGAAAGTTTCATTAAAAATCTCGCCGTGAGTTTTAAATACTCACAGGGATTCCTATAAGATTAAGAATTCAAATTTTAGATACGAAAAAAAAAACTTCCAATATCCTAATTTCCCCCAATTTGCAATGGATTCTTAATCTTGTCCATCACTTGGAGCAAGATAACACAGAAGAAGAATCATATTATGTACATTAAACTCCCATGCAAAACAAGGAATATAGGAAGAGGAGAAGGAAAAATCTAGTGCTTGAGGTTGCATGCTGCAGATTTAGACTTGTCTAGAATGGACCACATGATTTGCACATCTTCATACGCACATGCCATCACCTCTCCATGCAGATCCATCACGTGCTTCTCAGACTCTGCTACACAACCCATCTATTAGTCATCCATGTCTGGATAAACCCAATCCAAAGCTGTCGGGTGAAACCCAAAATGATAAAATCACACGTGATAAAATTATATTTTTACTCATAAAAAGGTAAAATCATGATTTAGTCCTCCTAAATCATAGAGTTATAAATTAATACACTAGTAACATATATTTCAATCTTAAAAAGAATGTTCGCTCTCAAAAATATTTCTAGATACGTCACCAAGAAGAAGATAAAGATATATTTGTACCTGTGTTCGACTTCTTCTCCCTGGTTTGCTGGTTGAAGAAAGTGCATGCTTTTCTGAAAGGGGTAGTGATTGTTTTCTTCCAGGAAGCCATTAATGTTGCTTTATTTCCTATTCCTATTCCTATATATGCTTTGAACCAACGCTGCTTTCCTTTGCTTTGGCTTATCTCTGCAAATTTTCTGCATTTCCCTTCCTCTTTACTGCCCCATACCCTTCTTAAATAATTAGGTCAACCCAATCCCCCCCTTTATATATACATGAAGCAAGGAAAAGAACATCACAAGGCAAGATCCGTGAGATGAGGCCAAACACCACAAACACAAAGAGAAGGAAAGGAAACACCACCTTCCTTATTTCACGTGCTTTGCTTTTTATTTGTTAATATTTTATATTTTAATTCATCGATTAATTAATTTAAATAATTATAAATCAGTTGTTGATCTTATTTTTATCTTGTCAGGGTTGTGGTTGTTGTTGTGCCGAGTGCTGCACCGGAGCACATGGATCAGGCTCCGGGAGCCTGTCTGAATCACGTGAATGTGGGGATTTGGTATTTTTCAATGCCATATTACCATGCATGACTCTGTCTCCTTTTAAAATCGACCGCCTTGGTCTCCTGTCATGCAGGACTTGTTTGAATCATTAATATGAAACCATGTGTCTGTGAGAACCAAAGGACATCCAAAGTCAAAAACCTCTGGAATGGTCTGGTTTTGGGTACGTGAACTATGTGTGGAGGGAGGGAAGTCAAAATCTTAGGTTCTAGTTTAGAATAAAATATTACAATCTAGATATGAGCATCTTTTCCTTCATATTGGAACATAAAATAAAAGGGATTTGAGTTTTTCTTTTTAATCTTTAACAGTTGACCTTTTGAAATTATTAAAACTCTTCATTTATTATATACTACAAAATCTTTTGTACATATGAATACCAAGTTCAAATCTATGCTTGAATTTAGGGATTTGAGTTTACTCGGTGAATGTTTGGACTTAATTGATCACATGTGAACTTTAAAGTTCAAACTATAAAGCCTAAGGAACTTAAGGGGTAGTTGTGTAATTTTACCATTTTGGCAAACATATAGATGAACATGTTTGTGAACGTTAAACAAACAGAGACGAGCACAACATTAACAATTCAAACGAACATAAACAAAAAATGAACACAGTTAAAAATAAACAAAGTATTGTTCGTTCAAACTCTGTTCATTTATACCCCTACTTGAATTTAAAAAATTATCAAAGTTATAAAATTTTTCTAATTTCACTATTTAGTTCATTAGATTTAACCAACATTTACCTAATTGAATGGCTAAGTTGTATACCATGTCAAAGCTCCCTTGAACAATGAACATAGACATGTAAGCTCCCTCCCCAAAACATAAAAGAATGTAAAATAAACTTATGTTGTGGTTGGGAGTAACAGAGGGAATCTTTGCTGTGGAATGGATAACTTTTGTACTTGTTTTTATTGAAAACATGTGAAAAACACTGGCATGGCGGTGAAGCATGATTCTCCAATCATGGTTCATTTTGTTTAATTATATGTATAGTAACAATTACAGACCACAAACAGGAAATATTCTAACAACCCAAGGTCATGGGTTCAACACTCATTGAAAGCATATCATGAGATTTTCCTTTTTAGGGGCTTGTATCATGTCATCCAGGTTCTCACTCTCTTTTAATAACATGTGGGTTTCTTTAAAGGTACAAGAGAGGTGAGGCAAGAAGATCCTCTCTCGCCTTATATTTTTGTCTTGGTAATGAATGTTCTCTCTCGAATGTTTAACTTGGCTGCTGAAAGTGGAATCTTTAGCTATCATTCAAAATGCAAACGAGTCAATTTATTTGCGCTTTACAGACGATATACTAATTTTCTGTAGAGGTGATGTCAGCTCCATTCTTGATGTAATGAGTGTCTTGGATGAATTCTATAAAATCACAGGTTTAAAGATTAATGTGGCTAAAGCAGAAATTTTTTGTAGTGGCATTCTTGACAACGAAATTCACCTTATCCATTCTGTTACTGGGTTCAAGATTGGTACCTTGCCTATGAGATATTTAGGGGTTCCTTTGTTGGCAAAGAAACTCTCTGAGAAGGACTGTCATTCACTGATATATAAAATCAAGGGTAAGCTCGATCATTGGTCAAATAGAAAACTGAGTTATGGAGGCAGATTGCAACTCATTAAAGCTGTCATTTATAGTATGGCCAACTATTGGTATCGACAGTTAGTTCTTTCTACTTCTGTCATTCGTCAAGTTTAGCAACTTTGTATGCGATTCTTCTGGAAAGGAGATGATAGTTCGACAAAGGGAGCTCGAGTGAAATGGAATCATGTTTGTACCTTGAGATCAGAGGATGGTTTAGGACTAAAAAATTTACAATATTGGAGTAAGGCTTGCTTATGGACTCTTATTCGAAATATTTTAGCTAACCACGACTCTCTTTGGGTTGCTTGGCTAGATAAATATGTGTTTAAAGGGGTGAACTTTTGGGCAATTGAAAGTAAAACTTACTTTAGCTGGATTATAAAGAAGTTGCTAAAGATTAGAGATGAGTTTCGACACATTTTTGTTGGAGTTGATAACTGGCAAACAATGACGCACTCTTGGATTTGGGATCACATTCGAGAGGTTAGGAATAAAGTGCAATGGCATAAGTTGATTTGGTATCCTTCTCATATGCCAAAGCATTCAATCATAGCATGGATGGCCATTCTTGACAGACTCCCTACGCGTGCTCGTCTATTGTAATTTGGTCTTGTACAAACTGGTGATTGTTTGTTTTGTCAGGATAATTTAGAAACTTGAGGGTTTTTATTTTTTGAATGTCGTTTTTCCAGAAGGATTTGAAGGCGAGTGTTGAGTATGTGTTTGCAAACAAAGAGGATAGGAGATTGGGATGATGAGATCCAATGGGCATCAACTCAACTCAAAGGGTTGTTTTCATTTTAAAAATAGCTTGGAATTGTCATATTTATCTTATATGGCGTGAGAGGAACCGTCGTCTTTTCTCAGGCACATGTCAAAGTGAAGATGATATAGTTAACTCTATTAGATCTATTGTTTGCATTAAGTTACATACTAGATACATAGATAGTAACGATAGACTTCATTCTAAGCTTTGTATAGAGTGGGAACACCAATAATATATAGGGTTTTAATGTTTCTTTGATTGACTATAATAGTTTTCTACTTCTTGGATAAATAAAACATATATTTTATCAAAAAAAATATTTTAACATATGCAGGCGTTTTAGGGACAAGAAAAGATGAACTGTACGATGACCAACAAATTAGTTCTTGATATATGGTCAAATTGAGATTAAATTAATTTTGTGTTCGAATTAACCGAGTCGAATTGAAATTACAAATGTGTGCCAAAATGTGCAAAATCTAAAATTTGAATGCTAAATACTAAAACTTGAGTGGCTACCAATTGCTTTTTTTAGTGTGATAGGCCTTGAGTCACACCTGTAAGAGCCCATGACCCACTTGCCCGTTTCATCACCTATGATGGCCACAACACTTGCTTTATTACCAACGAGGACCCATCTGAATAGAATTTGAACCAATGCAAAGGAGCTGTTTCCCACCGGGAGGTAGCCGGAAACAATTCCGGTTTCGAAAGTGTATCGTTGCGCTCCTACAAAAGGTGTTCAATGGTCTTATCCTCGATGAGACGCTGCGTCTACGATTCGCCATCCTGCGGACGCATTGCCATAAAAATACATGTGCTAAGAGTAGGCTTGCCTGCCTTCAGAAGCCAAATTGATTCCATGAGGTATGTTTGGTGTTGAAGAAAATGTTTAAAAAAAGTGGAAAATTGAAGTCAAAAGATGGCAAGAGAAATGCCAGTTTATATACATACAAAAGCAGAAAAGATACTTGCACTGCATCAACTGATGTTGCCATGTGAACTAGTATGAATATACAAGCCAACCACCAAATTTATTACAATAAACATCCATAGAAATGCATCACAAATTCCCCATCTTTAATGTTTCCATGATTTAATATGATATAAATCATGGCAAGGGTTCTTGAGAATCTCCCAAACGAGACAAATGAAGGTATGCATCGGTTCCTGCAAAAACCAGTTCAGACAATTCCTAATGCGTAAGTTTAACCGGAGAAAACCAGTGATATATATAAGGACTTGGAAAGGTGAAAAACAAATATTCTTGGATACTATCCAAGTTGACGATAAATCAACATAACACAAACGTTATAAGAGAAAAATAACGGTAAAAGTCGACGTCATCTTGCTATATATAAATAAGAAATGGTTGGTTTCGGGAGTCCGGGATAACTCAACATAACGACAATTACAAAAGCCACATAAATGTTAGGAAATATGAAAATAATAAGCTAACAAATGTCAGTTTCAAATCTAGTTATCTGCTTTTATGAACAACCAAATATGTGTCTCGAGAACTGTATAATATTAATTGCAGCCAAAGTAGCAACAAAACCCTACAGAGTGAAACCAAATCTAATAGTCAAAGTATAGTTAAATAGGAGTGGGTTCTTCTGCAACAAACTTCTTGTCTCATTATGCCTAATTGCCTATCATTTGATCAGCTACCAACTTCAAGTGTGTGTGTGTGTACGCACATGTCTGTACTCTTTGGTACATAAGAACTTTGAGGATTTTGATATTTACAAAACTTGCTATCATAAAAAATTAAGACTCGCTTACACTGTAGAAAAATATAACATCAAAATTCTTAATTTCATGAGTTATGAGGTAATTAACTAGTAAAATGTTTAATTAACTATTAGTTATGAGGTAATTACCTATATGCGACATGGATAAAACTAGTAAAATGCTTAATTTCATGGGTCTTTTAAGTGGTCTTAACTGTAACAACTGCACTCACCATATCCTTCCATAGAGATAATTTGAAGATCTCCTCCAAAATACCGAGCATACAAGCGGCTTATAGGTAGCCCATAACCATAACCAGCCATGGTTGTAACTGTATCAGCTGTTCCCAGATCTGTGTACTCATCCAATGGGTTTTTGGCAGTGCTGTAAAGGTATGTAAAAATTTTGGGAAGACCACTTCTTGCTATGCCACCCCCTTCATCAGATACCTGCACAGCAAGTTAGACAAAGTTATATTGTTACATTCTCAATTCCCATGCACTTTCACAAGGAAAAGGAAATAGTTGATTGAATTTCTATGGACAACAAAGCATGAGAAAAAAGTACCTTTATGGTTACATCCTCGATTCCCTCGGCAACTATTATTCGAATAGGTGGTGCAACTCTATCTGAATCCATATATCTCTCTTGGACAGCACGCAAGGAGTTTTTGACCAACTCAAATACCATCAGATGCAAGTGTGTCGGAACATACCTGATATCAAGAAAACAGATAATACATAGGCCAGATATCAAAGGATCAAGCATTACCAGATTTATGACACTAAACTAAAGAAACAGAAATGCTTTGGAGGATACATACTTGAAAGTGTAGGCTGTCTGCCGTAGTGAAAACAAAAGAGACAAAAAATCTCGTAAAATTAAATATAGCAAATTCAACTGAAGAGTAAATAAACTTACGGGAATGTAAACCTGGGATCCCCATAAATATTAATTTCAGGAGCACTTCCATACTCTCGCAAACAAATAGCACGGGCATCCTCACTAGCATTTTGAGCCACCTCCACTGGAGACATTTTTGTATGTATATAGCCCACACAATGTGGAGGAGGATTAGGGTTATGCAACTCCACATGCTGCCCTGGTTTCACCAAAAATTAAACATGCAGACAGTGTTAAACCCAACTTCAAGAAACTGTAACAAAAAAACAAAGTTGAAACTAACCAATAAGCATGCGAATTCCAATTCTTGACATGTAAAATCTATCTAGAAACTGATGAATCTCGTCAAGATCCTCATAAACAATCTTTGGATCCATGCCTTTCTTCAATTGTTGAACCCCCAAAGCCATCATAGGAACAACATTGTTGTGTCTCACCTTGATAGCCTTGATCATCCTTGTAAATTCCTTCTCATCATTTGTATCCTTGATATCAGGAAATGCTCGTAGGTCACGAAAGGAATCCAAATACCAGTCTCGCACCTAAGAATAAATGGCCAAAGTTCAAATAAATGAGTTAATACCCCAGTCGAGGTCATAAAATTTCAAACGTACTCCATTATCTTGTAAACAATCCTCAGATCAACAATGTCCAGATAACTAAGCAGTAGGTGAAAAAGCAAACTAATTCTCGGATTCTATGTAAAACTATGCTAAAATTAGATCTTATAGCTTCAAAGATGGGAGCCTGTCAAAAGCAAAGTAGCAAGCAGAAATGAAACCAGCATGTTGTCCACTAAATCATGTTTAAGCAACATATCTTTCTAAAGGAACTATGACCTGAAAAGATAAAATAAGGGTATAAAGAATTCCTCCATGGATCCATTAAAAGAGCAAAAAGGTCAACAATGAGTAGCAAAAGGCAAGCAAAGCAACAAAAAACTAGAAAATCACAAGGCAGAGACAGAAAGAATATCCATGTACAGTACAAAAAAAATCAATAGCAATTATTTAATTCAATGTAAAGAATAAAGACCCAGCATGCAGAATCACATATTCATAAGAGAAAAAGGAGAGGAAAAAAAGAAGTTAAAGAAAAACCAGTCAAGTTGAAGTTGTGATAATTACCTATTATGGTCAAACAACAAATATAAAAAACATTTGGCACAATAAATCAAGCAGTTTGTGTGTAAGTGTGTGTGTTTTTGCAGAAAATAGCAGCAACCCATCAAAGGAATGAACTTGAAAACTAAAAAACAAGCAACCTTTAAAACAGCAGGCTTCTCAGAAAGGCCATAAGGGAGACTCTCGAGTTCAATTGCTCTCCGAGCAATTCTAATGGGGAGCTCCTTGTGGAGAAACTGACCCGAAATCAACAGATTCCGCTCAGTGGGCTTAGACCCAAACTCCATCATGTACCTCAAGCTGACCCCAGTCTGCTTCATGCATCCCCATTTGTGTACTTCCTCTATTAAGCTCTTGGAGAAAGCTTCGGTCGCCTTCTTCGCCGCCATCACTGTCGCTGAAAACACCTCCCACCCACCGTCAAAATTCAGCTAATAACTTGTCCGGGCGGCGGCGAGCTACATGCGATTTTAGAAACTTTGTACAGGGAATTTGAAATTAACATATGCAGCAATATCAGAGGATTGGAGATTGAAAAGAATATGCAAAACGGCAAACGAAAAAAAGACGAGAGATTTTAATTGGATAATGTTAATATGCGATAAATGTGTCAAATTTTGTAACTGGTCCCTATGTTTTTTGCCAATTTGTAAATCTCGTCTCCATCACTCCATGTGAAGGAATCGTTTGGTTTGTCGGGGACACGGGTCTTTGCTTGCATAAGAGTTTCACACGTTAGATTCGATAAAAATTGATTTATTTCTAATAAAATATTATTATAAAATTTATGCCAATCACATGTAAATTTAATTATTTCAATATAATTATTTTGAGAGTTCGCACGTATATTTTTTATCATTTCTATATTTTTTTTAACTCTTAAACAAAATAATTAAAAAAAAACATTCAAGATCAAACTTGTGATCAATAAAATTATAAATTTCTCAAAATTACACATATGGTCATTATTTTATTAATTAAAAATACTTTTACTATAAAATATTATAAGAAATCCAGTATTTATTATTGTGAAACTTGTTAATATAAATTATAACTCATCTAAAAATGAATTTCATATTTTATTTTATTTTAATTTAATAAATTATATAAGAAATGGTCTCATCTAGAACTGTAAATGAGACGAGACAGATCGCGAGTTACTCGAGTTCGGTCAAAACTCGACTCGAGTTCTTAACGAGTCGAGCCAAGCTACAGGATACCCGACTCGAAAAGCTCACGAACTACCAAAAATACAAATATATTATTTTTATTATTTAAAATATAAATTTTTAAACTTAAAACCCTATATAACATACTAAAATCTAAAATTAACAAACTTGAGTTTACACAACATGTGTATCAAAGTTTTTTCTCCATTAGACTTTAAATGAGACTTGAGAGATAAGAGTTACTCGAGTCTAATACGATCAAAAATCAGTCAATACTTAACTCGATTAGACTCGAAAAAAGCTCGAACTCAATTCGAGTTCTTAACGAGTCGAATCGAGCTCAATTTTTTAAACTCGACTCGAAATCTTAACGAGCCGAGCCGAACTTAACACTATTCAAGCTCGACTCGGCTCGTTTACACCCTTAGTCTCATCAATTTCAATTGGATAATAATAAACGGGTGGAATTGCGTAATCAGTCCTATCCTTAATCCAAAGTTTGTAAATTCAGTCTTAATTCAACGATGAACTGGTCGTAGGGTTTTGGATAAGAATTTCACAGGTCAACCGGAAACAATGGGAATTTCAGCTGCCATCTTAAGTTGCAAGCTTTTTTGATTTTCACTTTAAGAAAAACAAAAAAAGAAAATAAATTTCAGACATTGTTTAACCCCCCACCCCACCCCCTGAAAAAATGACCTACGAAGAATTCGGGACATTCCGGGAATGGCACCATCTGAGTTTATGCTTCAAGTAGATCTGAGTGGGAGTTCCGGTAAGGCAGTGTTTTGCGGCTTGTATCGGATTTTTTCTTTTCGATTTTTTTATTAACATCTTCAATTCTTGTCTGAGATGATTTCAGCATTACTGCATAAGAAATTACTACCATTATTCCATCCACAAGTTCTTTCTTCTACAACTTTCAATCTCCATGGGAGCTTAAATCATGCAGGATATTTAAAACATACAAAACATACAAAACAAATGGCTCAGTCTCGGAGTGTGAGTGAGCAAATAGAGGTCAAAGAATGCGATGCAAGCCTACCCAAATAAATAGTCACTTTGTTGCTATAGATTACGGTAACCGCATCCCGTTTCATAAGTTATCACCTAAATTATGCAATCTCCGAGCTTGCCATAAATCTTGGCATGCCATAGCATGCATACAAAATCAAATCGAAAGTAATTACGATAACATTGCTATTAGCTTTTTAAAGTGAACCAATCAAATCCCTTCCAAAAGAATTAATCTGCCTTACCTTAACTTAGAAGGCAGGGACCATGTGAGTTGACTTTCCTTTTTCCGCAATTCCTTCTTCGTCCGATTCGTATGATCTGTAAAGTCTCTATGAGCGTTGAGAGCTCGAGTTGCTGAGTTGGCGCCCAAAATGCGATAGCCTTGATGATGACATAAGAGGTGTTTCTTCGTCATTCGATTCAGATCTATTGAAGTTGCTTCCCACATTTGTGTCATTGCTGATAATTGGGATGAATATGTCCGATGACTTCTTCTCCAACTTCCAATCCTACATTAACAAGGGAAAACAGATCATCAAAGTGAGGAGCCACACATTTATGTAGTAGTACTTTATACTTTGCAAGTTTATTTGTAAGTATTTGAATAATTAAACATTAGGACACGATTATGGTGTTGAGGACTGCTGAGATCTGTGAAGACTGACCTTTGTTAATCTCTCTGGAATACTATCCGAAGGCAGTTGAGGAGCACGACCATCCTTAACCTTTATATAGTTATACGTGACAACACCGCAGAGAGCTGGAGAGGGAGAGGGAGAGAGAGAGAGAGAGAGAGAGAGAGCAAAAGGAGTTTGCATCAAATTTAATTTCTCAAGTACAGAAGAAAATATGTAATATTCATGATTCATGATTCAGAGTGTAGAAATACCAATGGCATAACCAATTATATTGAGCCCTGTTATCGTAGACTCAGGAAAAACAACAGTGGAAAGGGCAATCAGTATCCAATCTTTTAAAACTCCAGCAACCCTGACAGTGACAGCTCCAGTTCTTCCGATTACTAAGAATATGGACAAGTTCAGAGCTAAAGCACAAAGAGCATTGGAGAAGAAGATCCAGAAATTGAATTGTATCTGTGAAACTTCCATCCCAGGCTTCTCCAGTAAACACCAAGGCACAAAAAGAAACACAAAGCTGCAAAAAAAATCAATGGTAACAGTTATACATAAGGGATGACGGTCATGCTATTGGAAGAAATACGAGTTACAGACCCTAAAAATTACTACAAAAAGGGGGTGATGGGAGAGTTTACCTGCAGGGCGCGATGTAGTATAAGCTGGTAATTGGATTTAGAGTCAGGCCCTTCTTTTGCAGGAGGACTTGAGTTAAGACCAGCCTTAGAGCTTCAGCTAGGATGCCCGTGACCTGATAAACTGTGCCAACTACATTAAAATGAATTTCCCCATATGAGGAAATGACAACTCCAACGCTGACCAGCACCATGTTTAAGAACACATCGCACCTTGCTTTATCAGTGCCACACATAACACCCATGAAAAAAGTTGCCACTGGCACTGTAATATCGCAGACACAAACAGTCATTAGAATTATAGAGTGATTTCATGCGATGTAATTAAACAATGTACTTTGTTTCCACATACTTAGAGCTTTGAGCATCTGGATAAAAGCCACGGATATATGCAAATAGGCAGTGTTACCAAACCTGTATTGACAACAAAAAAACGATGATGCTTAGAAATATGCAAAACAATATAAACTAAAGGGGAGTAATAAAAACAAGATTGTAAAGATTCTGCACAGCCAGTACATAACAAGCTCTACATCATAAGCAATTTGCAGCTTATAGCAGAAACCTTTTGGCAACTCAACAGCTTAAATGCAAGTATAACAAGAGCATATCAGTACTGTCAGAACCAATTTCGAGGCCAGACAATACATTAAGAGATGAAAAAAGGAAGCAAGACAAAATGGAAGTAAATTAAGTAATTCAACAAATTAAGATCCTGCTAGTGAGGAAACTTCATCATGCAGGGAAAGTTACTTGACCACTCCACGAAACCCCCTTATCCTTAATTCAAGTTTAGGACAAAATAAAAGATAAAACAATACTTCTAGCAGGCATTGCTACTGCATCTATACTTGATTTGAGCTTAAAACTAATCATTAGGTTTATTGGATTCAAAGATGATTTTGAATTTTCACAAACTCAAGTTAACACAACTTGGGTGCAGTAACTTGTTGACAACTAATGAACTAATAGGAGAGCAAAGCAGACAGATCCATTGAGGAACAATACTACTCGCAAAAAAAGGATCAGAAACAAACAAGCAACATGTTAACAAGTAATACTTCACAATCAGCAGGGCAACATGTTAACAAGTAATATTCCTCAATCAGCAGGGTTTTCAAGCAGTAAGCTTATACTTCGCCAACAAGTAACTCATAAGTCATAAGTATTACACAGCAGAGCACACCATTTTAATATGGAAAACAGTACATCACACGCCAAAACAAGAATTTCAGTCATACCACAGTTAAATGCTTACCAGAGACTTGATGCAAAGAAGGCACTTATAGGTATTACACATGTTGCATATCTGCAACACCAAGAACATTAGTTTAGAAAAGAAAACATGGATCCCATAGCTAAGCAGTAATTGAGAACGATAACTATTTTAGATAAAGAATAGCACTTACATTTCAAATGTCATTTTGACAGGAGCTACAACCTGCATGGTGAGATTGAGGGAGAGGAAAATGCATTATAAAGATAGGCAAAACAATGGAAGATGAAGCTTGCATAAAAACATGATGACAGTGCTCTCAAATTTATATTTTGCTCCCGTAGGTAAAATACACAACAAAAAAACAATGGATCTTCGGTTTCAGTTCATAAAGGGAACGCTAACTTCCAGAAATGAGGGCAATGTAATCAAAAACACATTTCATTGTGACAAACTTGGAATTCCTAGATCTAGTTGCATATAATGGTTAGATGGGAGTATGTTGTTTTGCATTCAACAGCTTAGTATGAAGACATTCAATAGTTAGCAATACTAGATGAAAAGGAAGAATAGATGGAAAAGTAATTGAAGTTAGTTGCATGTCAGTCATACCTTGAAAACACGGATAAGAAAAAACGCAACGATTCCGGAGAATGCCATGTGAATCATTGTCAACGTTATAGGAAACGGAAAATTGAAGTATTTGGGAGACAGAACCCACTGCAATAAAAAAAAATAAAAAGGCATAAAAATGGAGAGAATGAACTTCATCAACGAGCAGCTAGTTCCTAGCCAAATGAAACTGAAAGAAATCATTGTTTGCTTTAGTTGTAACCTAAACCTAACTATTACAAGTAATGGATCAATAAAGCATGATATACATTACAATTTACACAGTATGAAAAAGGGGAGAGTTACCTTGTTATACAATATAACGCCGGATGAAAGTGAAATGTAGATCAATAGGTAGAAATACGTCAATACAAGCGCCTTGTTTATCATTTTCCTTTCCTAGAACAAAATATCTTTACATTATTAGCTAACCGTCCACCATTTCAGCAGTTAACGCACAAAGAAATCAATAATTAAAAAATAAAACTTTCTCCGATGGGCAAACATGAAATAGGAAGAGTACTTACTATTACCAGTAAAATTTCTTTGTCCCCAAATGAGAAAACGCTGAAATTATCTTACTTGATGCGTCCTCGAAGCCAAATATTACCCCTGAAGACGACAAATCTTTGTTAAAAGAAATATCAGAAATAACAGATGCATTCACGTAGCATTCATTAAACAAAGAATGTATGAAAACCAGAAATTTGAGAAGGGAAGCTGACCTAATTTAACGAATAACGATATAAAATCGTTGAGAAAAAAAAGGGGGAAACCGAAATGGGGAACGGAAGGCAGAGAGATCTGTTTCTGATGTATATAAATTTATTTGATTATAAGTAATATTAAGGAAAATCGGAGGAAATGGTTACAGGGAGATGCAAATCTGGGGAAATCTGGCAGATCAGATTCAGATGATGATGGGGACAAGTAATAACCTTAGGCGAAGAATGTACGATCTATTTTAGTATTTCTCTGTAGTCTGTTCCATTGAAGTATAATTACTATCACGGTTACTATGAGACTGTTGTCTAAACTAATACTTGCAATTTCTCGAAAGCTCTACTCGAATTTATTTATAATCTAGTAAATTAATAAAAAATAGTTATTAAAATATTTGAGTCGATTTAATTTAGATTTATTTTGATTTTTAAATCAATTTATTTTAAAATGATTTAAGTTTAAAATAACACGAATTCATAATATTTATAACTTAAAATGATATATATTCGAGATTCGAGTCACAAATATCTTAAATAATTTCGATCTAAAATGATATTATACCATAATAACCAAAGAAAACTTGAAATCACCGAACTTTAAAAAATTTGAATCCCTGAATCTTAAACAACTTGAACATGAAAATGATGCGAATAAAATTGACTCAAATCTAAAAATAAACTGAATTAAAATAAACTAACGAATTAAAACTTATCTAAATATGTTAAATTATGATTATGATTTTATCGGTGGTAATAAAAAATTAGATTCATACTCGATTGATGATTGTTTGTTGATATAATCAATCTTAAATAACGTAACATTTTGTTTGATGATTTGGATCGTTCATCGTTCATTTTTTACTCAATACACGTCTTGATTTGAGAGAGACAAATAGATTTAGAAAAACTTTTGAATTTTAATGATATGTTTATCTCTATAAAATATTTATTTTTATTTTTAAATTATAAAAAATTTTGATAGATTAATCACATTATTCTCACATTTTAATAAAAAAATTAATGACAGTTATAAAAAAAAAAATCAACTTATTATTTCATATTTAACTTGCTTAATACTAATCTAAATGAGGTCCTTAATTATCCTATTTAACTTGCTTAATTATCATACGTTAGCTGGGAATTGTCTTATCTAACCGCCCTGTCTAGACCAAAACATTGTTAGCGGCATATATATTGTAATTAATATGTTGGCATGTGAATCATCAGGCAGATATAATTAAGATTTGTTTAAATGGTGATTTAGAATACGTATGATCAAGATTAGATGTGCATTATAGTAAATTCAGTTCGTATTTTTTATATCGATATTTTTTAATGATAAAAATATTAAAAATATTATTCCTCGCGAAATCATTTTTCACTAATAAATTTTTGTATTTTCAAAAATTTAATAATTTAATCATTCTTGATATTCGATTTTGAATTTTTTTTATTACCGTAATACTTACTTTGCCGGGTATGCTCTAATTTTTTCTCTAAGTTGTCCCTATACGATGTCGTATCCTATACACATAGATACCCTTAGGTGAGGAAAGTAGTAAGCCATATCTGACCAGGTCATGGTATTTAACCCGATGCAGAATTCGGGGCCCATCGGAGATACATGTGTACAAATCCCGGGGCGTGGGCCCAGTAAGTTGGAAAAGACGAATGGAGTATGAGAACACCGCACCGACACAAAACCAACCTTTTAAAGTTAACTTAAAAAAATACCATTTTTTAGAAAAATAAATTCAAACAATTATATATAATTCATTTTATTAAAAAATTAAATATATTATCATATAATCATATTGGAGTATGAAGAAAAAATTATTATCTTTTACTTTGATGGTTAAACGCTTTGGCTTCAGTTTTTTTTTCTTAATTTGTATTAATTAAATAAATTAATTAAATTATTTTAATTCAAATAATTAATTTAATTTTAAACGAATTTTACATTCTTTTAACATTAATTTATGTATAAATCACAACATGTAGCATTTAGGATGCTATCTCTAGGTAGGTAGGTAAAATGTTTAGTTTTTACCTTCTGATTAAGGTTCATTGTAATTAGACCAATCAAATACATAATTAAGATTAAGAATCTCCCCTTTAAACAAAACTTTTGATTTTGTACACAAAATATATTGTTGTTAGGAAGTAAGACAGCTCATAATCACATCCTTGATTTGTTGGATTTAAAGATTTTAAGTATTTTGATAATGAAAATAATTATTTAAGATCGAATATTAAATGTATATATCATGAAAATAAAAAATATATAAATAAATATTATTTTATAATTATATTAAAATTATTAAAAAATCATTATTTATAAAGTACGGGAAAAAGATTTCGAAATTAGACCCACTCAATATACTAGTAGTAGGATTTTATGGGAATCCTGTCGGTTTGGTCGTGATACATGAAGGAATCCGGCACGTAGGCTTCGAGGATCTGGCTTGGAAGCTGTTGAGTTTACAATAATGGACCCATTCCAACTGCTTAACATATGCATACATAATTGCATCCTTAAATTTTTAATATAACTTATTAATAATTCGTATTTTTTAATTATCGTCTCATTTAAATCCCGCAATAATAAAACTGTATTCAAAACTATACACACCTACTAAGCTTTAACTTCTAAACAAAATTTACAGATGGGATTTAAATTAAAAGCAAATATCCAGATAGCATCGATGATCTCCTACTCTTGTTTTTTTCTTCTCCATTTCATCTTTTTAAGTTGTTTTTCTCCGGGAAAAGAACAAGTGTTTGACTCATAAATAGAAAACTACAGTAGCTAAGGTAATGACAGAATATAATGAGGGGAAAAGAGATCATTTTTACTAAAATCAAAATGGATTCCAACTAAGTCTATAGATTAAAAAAGACCCATAAACTGCTTTTTGTTTTTTTAACTGTTATTTGAATGCATTCTGCGATGACTTTCAGATAATATGTCATTTTCATCACCAATATAGAATATCTTTCCTATATATAATATAGTAAAGAACCTGAAGACACAGCAAAGAGAGAAAAAAAAAGGTTTCAAATTCCAGTTGTTGTTCAAGCTGCTTCACCATTCCAACTACCAACCCCATTTCTCAGAGACCCAGAAAAGAGAGAAAAACAGGTTTCAAGCTGCTTTTTTTGCTGTTGTTGCTGTGATTCATTTGATCAAAGTTTTCTGATTGATTTTGTTGAATGATGCCTGGAATTGGGTTGTTCTTTGGTTTTTTGGGTTTAAAAATTAAAACTTGATACCTGGTTCAGTATGAATGGTTCTTTATGTGTGATGATTTGTTTATTGTAAGAGTATATGTTGGAATTTTGATTCCCATTTTTATTTGATTTGGATATTTAGTTTATCAATTGAGAAAGTTCTGGGTTTTCTTTTATTTTTTTTAGTTTCTCTCTGTAGCTGAAGGGTCGTTGTGTGCTTTCTGGGAAACTTGATTTTGGTTCAAGGTCTATTTTTTCTTATCAATATGTTGTTCCTTATGTTTCAGTGCTTGCTTTTCTTTCCTACTGCACTTGTTTACTGTGAATTATGGGTTATGCTAACTGTTGAAGCATATTTTGATGAGATCCATTAATTGTCTGAGCAGATGTTCATGTTGTCCCATCTTATTGGTTTGATTCTCGACATTTATCTTGTGAATGTAATTATTTATCCACTACATAAAAAAAATTATGGTGGTGAAGGTATTGTCCTCTTTGGATGTCATTGAAGAACTCGAACAGGTTTAGTCTCCAGCTCTAAAGAGAGCTAAGGATGCCTCTTGAATTCATTATATGAATGTCATTCACTAGATTTTCAGATGCCGTGCATTGGTTCTATAGTGGCATGATTCCCACTCTTTAGCAGCTTCAACAGGCTCCCATAGGCTCTGTTGAGGATGCTGTAGTACTTCAACGACACTTAAAGGGAATAAGACCTTTGCATTATCGGCACAATATGCTCTTATGGTTATTGGATTTAGTCTTTTTACCCGAAAGTCGATTAAGATTACGAGAAAATGCAATATTCAGACATTTTGTATTGTTAGATGCAGCTTGTGGTTTTAAATTGTTTTAGTTGAACATTTTTTCAGGCCTCTTGGTGTTGGTTAAAATGGCGTCTGATCTGAACAGAAGTTTGTCAAAAACATACATTGGTTTGCAGTTGTGGGTGCTGATTGTAATTTGCTTAGTGGTGTTTTTCTTAGTTATCCTCGGCGTATCTCTATGGCTTAGTTTTCGGAAGAAAACCCGAAGGGCTAATGACATTCTTCCTGTAAGGCAAGAACCTTATGTTGCAGAGGTAATTAAAGAGATAAATGTTGATCAGGTTTCAGCAAACAATGGTGGTATGAACTCCGTTAATGATAAATTTAGTGACAGAGATTCAGAGAAGGTTCGGTTTAGCGTCAATAATGAAGATAATAGTGGCCAGCCTGGTTCCTTTAATTGTTTAGAGAAAGATGTTAAAGGGTCTCAACTAGGAGAAGGGGGAGGTACTGGGGAAGTTTCTAAACATGGGCCTTCTTCGAATCCGTTGACTGCCCCTTCACCTTTTTCTGGCCTGCCTGAATTGTCACAAGTAGGTTGGGGTCATTGGTTCACTCTAAGAGACCTACAACTTGCGACTAACCGGTTTTCAAAGGATAATATTATTGGTGATGGTGGGTATGGAGTTGTTTATCGAGGCAATCTGAATAACGGAACTGCCGTTGCGGTCAAAAAGCTCCTTAACAATCCGTATGTTGCATCAAAGCCTATTATACAGAAAATTAATCCATAGCTTATAAGGTTAGCTATCTGATAATGCTGCTGTTTATTTTTAGGGGACAAGCTGACAAGGACTTCAGGGTGGAAGTTGAAGCCATCGGCCATGTGCGGCATAAAAACTTGGTTCGACTTCTCGGGTACTGCATTGAGGGCACACAAAGGTACCATGTTGATTTTATCTGTCAGTGTTCTAATATTTCAGGTTGCATAGAAATGAAATAGTTCACTGATATTTTCTGTAAACTCTCTGCTGCAAAATCCAGGATGTTAGTGTATGATTACATCAATAATGGAAATTTGGAGCAATGGCTCCGTGGAGATATGTCTCACAAGGGATACCTAACGTGGGATGCTCGCATAAAGATTCTTATCGGCACCGCCAAGGCGTAAGTCTGCCTTTAACTAGATTTCCGTTGTGAATGCTTATTAGTTCTTTAATCTCATTTGCTACTCAAAAACTAATTGTTGCAGGTTGGCTTATTTGCATGAGGCTATTGAACCAAAAGTTGTACATAGAGACATAAAGTCGAGTAACATATTGATCGATGAGAACTTTGATGCTAAGATATCGGACTTCGGTCTGGCCAAATTGCTAGGCGATGGGAAAAGTCATATATCAACTAGAGTTATGGGTACCTATGGGTGAGAATAATAGCTTTCATTTACAATCATCTGCCTCAACTTTTTTTTTTACTTGCACTAGTTCATTTATTCCCCTTTTAGTTTTTTCTCCCTTGGATTAAGGGTTTGTACTGTTCGATCGATCAATGTAATCCTTTCTCCTTCTTGTATGATTTTTCCAGTTATGTTGCTCCGGAATACGCCAACTCCGGCCTCCTAAACGAGAAGAGTGATGTTTATAGCTTTGGTGTTGTGCTATTAGAAGCAATTACAGGAAGGTATCCAGTAGATTACGGTCGCCCTCAGCCAGAGGTACGGAAGAGCACTTCCTTATCCCGAGGAGTATTTTGTTATTATGAGATATTGCAATCATTAAATCTGTTATGTGGTGATTTCTCAGGTAAATATGGTTGAATGGCTAAAGATGATGGTTCAACTCAGACGTTCCGAGAAAGTAGTGGACCCTAACTTAGAGACTAGACCTCACACTAGTGCCCTCAAACGAGCTCTGCTGACTGCTTTAAGATGTGTCGATCCTGACGCAGATAAAAGACCAAAGATGAGTCAGGTTGTTCGCATGCTCGAATCAGAGGAGTATCCCATTCCTCGAGAGGTTTGATTCTGAGACTTTGCTTACGACATCCGGCTTAAGGTTGCAACTGTATCTTGACAATCTCGACTGAACATTTCAGGATAGACGTCGCCGAAAGAATCTAGCAGTTGATTCAGACGCTAACCCGGATCAAAGGTCCTAGAAGACTCAGGACTCAGGACTCAGGACTCAGGAATGGTTTTAGAAGCTCAGAAGACCATCATCCTTCATTTGATGAAACTCTGATCCATACCTTGAATTGCCTATAGTTAAGCGATGGAAGACATACTACTCATGCAGGATACCGAGGAATACTTTTCGGGATCGACTGCAGATCGTAGATAACATTTGTTTGTGTCCGGCAACGACAGTCGCGAGACACCAATGCCATAGATTTTTCTCTCTACAGGTGCATACCTATTGTGTGTGATTTACTTTCTTGTTAATTTGGTTCGGTTAACGTCGTTAGGTGTGTGTAAGCAATCGGAATCTACTTCCCGGTTGTAGGTAGTGCTTTGTCTGTGTCCGGAAACAACATTGTCATGAGACACCATTGCTGTAGATTTTTCTGTACAGGTCTACACCAGTTAGTTGTAATTTAATTTCTCGTTAATTCGGTTCGATGGTCAATTTTTTTATCAATTTCATGAATAATTGTTTCTCATGGTTTGATGGAGAAAATATAACATAGATGTCTCTATTTGAATTTTTTATGTCCAATTAGGTGTTTGAATAATCTAGCTCAAATTGATACTCAAATTTATTTTTTATTCAATTTAGTACTTATGTATGTACCTAAACTTAATATCTTGATTTAAATTGATACTTAAGCTTAATTTTATTTATTTTCCCCTAACAGAGACACAAAAGTGTCGGCAACAAATTTCTTTCTTTATTTTAATTTTGAGGGGGGAAATTGATTGGAATGGACCGTCGTCTGCATGTTTAATATATGATTTTAATGGATTTGGACTGTCTTATTAACCAACACCAAACCAATCAAATTCATTGCTTTTCCCTCTCGGAAATGATATCTCATTTAGTGCAATAATTATAATAAATTAATGTTTTTTAATTGAATAAATTAAGTATTTAATTTGATCTTCCATTAAAAACATTTATTTAGTAGAGATTAAACGCTTAATTATTTAAAAGCATTTAATTTGATCCACATCAATTTTTAATTTTTTATTAGTCTTATAGATAAAATGTAACGTTATTTCTTTTATACAATTTAAGTTTAAACAATGTAATTTATACATATATTATCATGTATTTACGCACACTAAGATACTAAAAAAAAAGTTAACAACAAAAATTCTCTGACCGTCGTTATTCTTTTTCAAATTTTATTTTTTTTAGTTTTTTATTTTGATCATTCCCTTTATTTGATAGTCGACAATCAATTTTAGTATTGGTTGTCGATCACCGAATCTATTTTTTTTTTGTTTTATTTTAATAAAGATTTTTTTTTATTTTTGTGACACGCTTTTCTTTGTCCTTATGACATGTTTTTTATTTTTGTTTTGGGGTTGATTCGTCTGTCTTTATGGCATGTTACAGCATACCCTAGCGTTCAATTGTTGTCGCATAGAGATTCAATCGAGGCTAGTTTTCTGATTTATTGTTTTATCAGTGGTCGCTTGGAAAGACTTATCCCACTCGATTGATGGTTGTTTACCGATAAAATCAATCTTGGGTAGCGATGCTTTTTGCACGACAGTTTGAATCACCTACAACTCTTTCCTTCACTATGCGTCTCGTTTGGACATAGATAAAGAGATTCAGGAAGCTGTTGAATTTTATTGGTATCCTTATTTCCGTAGCAATTTTATTTTTCTTTATTTTTGGGTTGTAAGATTTTTAGAATTTTTTAATCTAATTATTTTGCTTCTTATTATGTTATAATTATAATTTTTTATAAATTTAATAAAATTTAGTAGCATTTATAAAAAAAATTAACAACATTTTTTAACCTGGTCTTGAATTTTTTAACCTAATCTATTTTATAACGAATTTTGAAAAAAAAATGTCTAATTCCAAAATTAATGTGGCCCAAAAGGATGAAGTTGAAAATTTGAAAATTTTAAAGACTGGTGTGGATAAAAAATACAGGGACTATGTTGAAAAAATTGCCATGTTATGACTATGAGATTAAATATTACTTTATGAGAAATGATTCTGTATACTATTTTACTTTATTCTTTTGTATGGCATTCTTCGAAAGAAAATGTTGCAAATCTCCCCTTCTCTCTCTACAATTTGCAAGAATCTTCTCTGGAGCAACTTTCCAGGTCAACCAGCGCTTAATTCCTTGATTTTTCCGGTAAATTTTCAATCTTCCCTATCCTTTGTTTGAAGACCTGTAAACTTCCATTTTGAAGATTTGTTTTTTTGGTATTTTATCAGTTGCTTTGCATTTGATGCGTGTATCTCGGTGGGTATTTGATTCTTTGAGTGTTGCAGTGTTTGTTTCTCGAAATTGCTTCGATTAATTTCAGAATTTAAATGGGGATATGAGATATCTGAGGTTGCTGACTTATGACGCGTTTTCCCCTCTTTGGTTCTAAACCTTGTAGCTTTATGAAATATGCTTTTTTAGGTGTTTTCCATTGCTGCCTTTTCCTTTTTGATTTTGGTTACTGTTTTCTTTGCCTCAAATTCCCTCTTGTTTTTCGTTTTCATAATCCTGGGATTTCTATGGCTGTTTGTTTGAACTTTGACCACTAAAGATGAAGCCTTTTTTTCTTGAACATGTGATTTGTGCTTATTGGTTTATTATACCATGCCTTTCACTTGAGTGTTTTTAATTAAGGGACATGGTTGCTTTTTTCATCCCCATTCAAGTATCAAGTATGAGCTAGAAAAAAAAGAATTTTACTTGAGATTCATCAACAAATAATAGGGTTTTTCCATTGTTACTCTCTCTTGGTTGACTAGTGAACTGATTTCCCTTGGTAGGCTTTGTTGAAACATCAGTGGATGCATAGAATTTTTGCTGTCTACTGTTAATGTATAATATTTCCGAATTTCAGATTAAAAATCCTTTATCATTTAAGTATCTTGTTTGATTTTTTGCTTGGGCTTCTTATGTATTCTTGTTATTCATGTAGATGTGAATTATCAGTAACGTTTGGTGTATTGAGTTTCAGATTCAAGTTTCTCCACTGAAATTCACAAAGTAAAAGTCTCACTTTCTAAATAAGAAGAAGCTATGTACCCAGAAGGAGTCCCTGAGTTTGTAATTGATCAAGGACCAATGTACTACCCTACTGCAACCAACGTTGGCTATTATTATACTGGTAATTTGAATGCCTTTCGCTTAATGTACATGGTTGATAATTATAGAATCTCAGTTTTATACTGTTGATTGCATTTCATCAGGTTTTGAATCACCCGTTGAATGGGAGGACTACCAGAACATTTTTCGTGCTGATGGTGCAGATGTTCAATTTGCGGTGGGTAAACTTATCTTTCGAGTTATAATTGTTGATAAATTTGAATGGTCAGACATGTTGCTTCTTAATGATTTATCATTTCAAAATTTACTTAATGCCTGCTTTCTCTTTCTCAGGGTGCCCAAACTGAAACATTGCCTTATGTATATTACCCACCTAGCTATGGATATGCACAGTCCCCATACAACCCATACAATCCATATATGTCTAGTGCTGTAATGGGTGATGGCCCGTTTTTAGGGGCACAACAATATTACTCTATTCCTCCTTTTCCAAACCCTGTATCACCAACTGCTTATGTTCCTGTCATTATTCAACCAGATGGCATTCCGAGTAGTTCAACAGAATATTTGTTTGGTACTCGCGCATCAGTCACTAATAGACCTGATGGAAGGGGTGTTAAACATAACCCTGCTTCGGCATCTGCAGCCTTTCCTAGGAACACTTTGAAGTCTTCTCCAAATCATACTGATTCCTTGACCAGGGTATCGGATGGACCAAGTAAGCATTCTGCAATCCATGGAAAATTTCCTGATAGTTCTCGTCCAGCTTCAGCACACGCTCATCAGGTGCATTTGCATAGCTTCTAGTTTAATTTTATATTGAATTTGACTTTTTTTGAATTTTTGATGGAAATGCAATAGCTCCTCATCAACCATATTTGAAGGTTCTTATCCAGTAATTATCTTTGTAGGGTAGAATTGCTTCTGGTTCCATTCAGTCCATTGGCAATATTCCTGGTGGGAAACTTCCATCTCATCGGAATCTATTACAAACAGATTTTCCTGTTGGTAATACCTTTCCCGACTATGGATCAACTGCACCTGGACATGGTGCACCAGATAAGTTTCGATCTAATGCCCATATCGGCAGGCATCAGAATGATGAACATGGGTTCCCAGATACATTGGGAGAACAGAATCGAGGCCCTAGAACCAACAGATTAAACAATGAATTCACGGTTAAAGCCTACACAACTAAAGCAGGAAATAATGATGCTGAAGGGAACATTGTTATCTGCACTGACCAATATAACAAGGATGACTTTCCAATCGACTATGTTGATGCAAAGTTCTTTGTAATAAAATCTTATAGTGAAGATGATGTACACAAGAGCATCAAATACAATGTTTGGTCATCAACACCCCATGGGAACAAGAAACTGTGTAGTGCTTTTGAAGTTGCACAGAAAATAGCTGAAGGGGAACCCAGTGGCTGTCCAATCTTCCTGTTCTTTTCGGTGAGTTCTATACTGGTTTTGATATCAAAGGACTTCAATTGATTTAGACTATTCTAAGATTCTTTCCAATGGAAGTGGTTATGTGATTTCTAATTCCTTAACCACTCCAATGTGGTACTTTGTACATGCAGGTTAATGCCAGTGGACAATTCTGTGGTGTGGCGGAGATGATTGGCTCAGTTGATTTCCAGAAGGATATGGATTTTTGGCAGCAGGATAAGTGGAACGGAAGCTTCCCTGTCAAGTGGCACATCATTAAAGATGTTCCAAATAGCCACTTTAGACACATCATATTAGAGAACAATGAAAACAAGCCAGTGACCAATAGCAGGGATACACAAGAGGTATGTACATAGCATAGGTTTAGCTTCTTTTTTTTTTTCTAATTGAAGGGAAACCATGAACATAGAAACTATATCACCATTCTTTTAGAAGATTATTTCTCCCGGATACCGACATGGTAATCTTCGCTTTTGAATTTTGATATGTTTGCTCAGGGATAATGGTCTTGATAAGATCTGCGAGTTATTTTGTGTCTTATAGATTGTGTCAACTGCAGATAATGTACAAGCAAGGTATGGAGATGCTGAAAATATTCAAAAATCATACAATGAAGACATCTTTACTTGATGACTTCATGTACTATGAAAACCGTCAGCAAATCATGCAAGAGGAGAAAACCAGGCTACTAACAAAAAACTTTGTGAACCCAGTCCTGGCACCATTGGATGTTGCCAGTAAGCTAAATTTTGAGCTACGTCTGAATGACAATGAGAAAGCTACCAAGCAAAGTGATCCTATAATGTTGAAGAGAACTGTTCCTTCATCTAGTCAGCAGGTTTCTTCAGATTCATATATGAGTAATGCAAGAACTATGAGTGAAAACATAGAGCAAACTTCGGTCAGCGCCAACAACTACACATCTACATTAAAGATTGGTTCGCTATCAATAAATCCAAAACAGGCCGAGTCTAATCCCTCTGTAGATGCTGTAGTTGGTTCAACTAATGCTGATGCTGTAGAGATGGTGACAGTAGGATCTATGCCGGTTAAAGTCGATGGTTTTATCGAATCCTCTGGTTTTCTAACTGTTGGTACCATTCCTCTTAATCCCAAGACCCTACAGCCTGACGGAGGTAATTCATCTAAAGCGGTTAACAGTCATGGTAAGGCTAATGACTAACCGGGGCTTATTTTTTCGGCTGGAACATACTGCGAGCATGGTAGTTATGGTGCAGTCTTGACTGTTGTAAAACTGAGTGTATCATCTTACTCAATTGTTACAGGATGGTTAAACGAAATACTTGTTCAGGTCACCCCACCCCCTTTAAGCCGATTCATCGATAAATATTGAAATGAAAGAAAGAAATGTGTTTAGTTTTTGCAAGATACTGTATAACCAGTGGTACCTGTTGAAATCATTTTTAAGAGGTTATAGCTGAAAATTTTAAATTATAATATGGTTTGGGTGACAAAAGCAAAACAGGTACATATGTATATATATATATATATATATATATATATATATATATATATGCTTCAGTTTCGTGATGCAAGTACCCTATATGTCGAATAAAGTTATTTTTAAAAAATAAATCAAAATGACGAAAACGATTGCTTTATCTTTTTTTTTTTTCTAGGAGGCTAAAATTTTTAGATGACATTTAAGGCCATGCACGACATGACGGATCGCTTAGTTTTGACCTTACATTCAAAAATCTCCTTTACCTTATCATAGAATTATTCAAGCTTATCATCCACCAGAGCATAGCATAGCAGAAGCAATGGCGTCTTTAGCTCAACAATTCACAGGCCTAAGATGTTCACCATTCCCATCTTCTCGTTTTTCGGTGAAACCAAAGAAAACCCAGAAAGTCGGTGGTACTTTTGCTTCTCCCATTGTTTCAGTCATTGCTGATGCCCAGACCAAAGCCAGGCTTGAACTCAAGCAGGTGTTCGAGGATGCCTATGAACGATGCCGTACTGCTCCCATGGAAGGTGTTTCTTTCACCCTTGACGATTTTCAGACTGCTCTTGAAAAATATGACTTTGATTCTGAAATTGGAACCAAGGTTTGATTTTTAATTTTCGTTTTCTCCTTTTCACATGCTATTATCTAATTCAACATTTAGTTTATCTCTTTTAGCTTTAGAATAGGAATCATTAGCAGATTGTGTTTGGTGATAGGAATAAGAAAATGGCATGTATTTTCCAGGTGAAAGGAACAGTTTTCTGCACAGATAATAATGGGGCATTGGTTGACATTACTGCAAAATCTTCAGCATATCTATCAGTCCAAGAGGCCAGCATTCACAAAATCAAACACGTTGAAGAAGCAGGCATAGTTCCTGGTTTGAGGGAGGAATTTGTGATTATCGGTGAACTCGAGGCGGATGATAGCTTGGTCTTGAGCTTAAGGTCCATCCAATATGAGCTTGCCTGGGAAAGATGCAGGCAACTTCAAGCTGAGGATGTTGTTGTGAAGGGTAAGGTACGTTTTCCATTCCCAACTTAATTGTATCTGCTGCTTATACGTATGCCTTCATGCTAGTTGACTGACTGATTGATATGCGCCTGTAGATCGTTGGAGGAAACAAGGGCGGAGTTGTGGCGTTGGTGGAGGGTCTTCGGGGCTTTGTTCCTTTCTCACAGATATCTTCGGTTAGTTATATGATCTCCCAAGTGCATAATTTTAGAATGATGTGTTACTAATTTCATGTTCCATCAGAAATCCACTGCGGAAGAGCTTCTCGATAAGGAGCTGCCTTTGAAGTTTGTCGAGGTTGACGAGGAGCAGTCGAGACTCGTCCTCAGTAACCGCAAGGCCATGGCTGACAGTCAGGCACAACTAGGAATTGGATCAGTCGTGCTCGGAACTGTTCAGAGCCTGAAACCTTACGGTGCATTCATCGATATCGGTGGAGTTAACGGCCTTCTTCACGTGAGTCAGATCAGTCATGATCGTGTTTCAGACATCGCAACCGTTCTTCAGCCCGGGGACACTCTGAAGGTGACTTAACACTCACTCATTATCATCAATCAAGTTCACTCTTTCAATTCTCCATAGAAACGTTTTCTAAACAGCATCGTATCAAATGATAAATAGGTCATGATATTGAGCCATGACCGTGAAAGAGGCAGAGTAAGTCTTTCAACGAAGAAACTCGAGCCTACCCCTGGAGACATGATCCGCAATCCGACTCTTGTTTTCGAAAAGGTAAGTACTGATAAAATATGGCTCAGACACATGTATCCTAAATCAATGATCAAACATGTTTCTTTTCCCAACAGGCTGAAGAGATGGCTCAGACATTCAGGCAGAGAATCGCTCAAGCGGAAGCCATGGCTCGTGCGGACATGCTTCGTTTCCAGCCCGAGGTACATTTTAGAAGTTACTAAACTGTAGTTAGCTCATAGCTATCTTCTGTGATTAAACTAAACCTTTCCCATGCTCTTGTGTTCTACTGTTGCAGAGTGGGTTAAGTCTAAGCGGAGATGGGGAATTGGGTCCTCTTACATCAGATTTGCCACCAGAAGGTTTAGACCTCAGTGATGTTCCTGAAGCAGAAGATTCTTAGTTTATTTTATGTTTTAATTGTCATGTTTACTTTGTAAAACTGGATCAATTCAATCGCAAGACCTGTAAAACTTCAAACTTTAAAGGGAATTTCAATTCAAGTCACTTTCTTGTATTCCTTAATTGCTTTTCTTGAAACCATCTTTTGAAAACAACAATTTCATCAAACACCTGCAAGTCGACTCACATAAGCTATTGTCATCTTCTTTGCTCAAAATACGAGTATTTTTAATCACTAAATCAATTAATATATCTTCGTGTTATATGTATTTTGAATCATCAGATGTTACATTATTATTTTTGTTAATGAATTTTGGAATAATTAATAAATTATAAAAAATATAATTTTAAAAACAAAATAAAAACAAAAAATACAAACCATCAACTAAGTCCAATGGGTTATAAAAGGACTCATGGATTATAAATGGATTCATATTTTGGGTCATAGGCTTTCAGTTTCCAATAAAAAACTAAAACTAAACGAAATTAACACCCTAGCCCCATTTTATTGGTTTAAATACTTATTTAGTCCTTATAAATTTTAAAAAGATGATTTGCCCCCCCAAAATTATCCTAGTTTTAAATTGTTTGAGTTTAATTATGGATAAGGGTGCATATAAGATTTTATGTATGAAATGCAAATTATTAGGGATGCGGGAAGTATGAAATTATATTATTAATAAAAATACAAATAAAATATTAAATTATAAGAATATTTAAAATTTTGAAAGTACAACTTTCCCTTCCAACATCTCTCGATTCATCTCTACTATGTTTTAACAAGTTTGATCTATGGCAGCATTGTATCACAATCGGTTGGACCAAATCCTATCAATTTCCTGGTAAAGACTACACAGACCTTAAAGCCAATGAAAGTATGTCTTGAAAAACAACACCATCCTAAGTCCTAACTGCTAGACATGTCCCCAAAGTTTGGTCCCCTAATAAATGTCCTATTCACCAACCACTATGGAAATGGAATATGGGTTTCGATTCCCCTTTCTTAAGGTTGTCGAGAGACACTCAACAGCCATTATGTACCCTGCATCATTAGCCATGGTCTCATCTCTATCCATAAGCCTTTCCCCCTCTCCTTGTCGGTGCATGTTGGCCCCCTTCTTAGGACCATTGCCCTAAAGGTCAACCTTGCAAACGAATGAGAACAACAAGGATATCATAGGGTTTGTTTCTCATTTACAATACTAGCTTTCTTCATTCATATTATTCAAGCAAAAATGTAGTTTTGGTCCCTCTAATATGCTTTAAGTTTGAGATTTAATCACTATATTTTGATTTGTCATAATTTAATCATTTATAAGATTACATATTTCTCAAAACACTTGTCTTACTGATTGAGTTTAACTCGATTGGTATTGTCGGTCGGTACATGATTATAAGAACATGAGACCGAATATGTATAAACACTCAATATTCTCTTATTTATAGTTGATGAGAGGTCCGAGTATGATATGCATAAATTGTACGTTAAAAAACTATTTTAAAAACACCCTATCTTATCATAAAAAAATCTGATCAACATAAGGATTTAACTAAACATAAGCACTGAATTCTAGATTCGAATATCAATAAAGAGACTGAAATCATAATTCGACTCGAAAGCGCTACTGATATATAGAGAAGTATCCCTTTTACCTCATAAAGCAATCACCAAGTATATCAATACAACTTTTGTTTCAGCCTGTAAACAAAAATATGGAAGATTTGAAGGTTTTACAGCCAAAATTGCAGGGAATTGAACTGGTCTAACCAATGTGTTCATTTCTGAAAAGTTGAAGGCGGCTGTCACCAAGCTGGAGAGAATATGTAGCTTTTTTGTATTCACCCCAAGTGAAAGGCCTATACAGCAAAGGGCAGTGGGGTGTGACCAGTTCTGGAGGGGCAGTGACCCTGGCATGGAGTGGTGGTGCCCCAAAATAGGCCATCGACATCCTAGGCTTGTTGATATTGGTCAATGCTCGGTGCCTCACGCTCATGAATCTCCCATTAGTCATTGCCTTCCAAGGAACAAAAATTAGTAGATTCAATATAGTAAAGGACTAAACCCTAAATTTTACTATAAAAAAGGGAGTAAACCCAGAATTAGACCAAAACAAAGCATAGCTTGGAAAACTGTACATGTCCCCTCCACGAGTTCGAACCTAGACATGCAAAGTAGTTTTCAAGCTTGCGTTCAGTGTTCCCCCAACTCTGAAACATCCTATCACCTATGCCCTAATATTGTTTCTAGAATCTATATATACACTGTATACATACATATATATTGGAAACCTAACTGTCAGCAAAGTTACATGATATCTCACACTTGCTTTTGCTGGTAATACAGCCCAGCAAACCAGAACCCTTTTAGTTTTCATTGGATATAAACTGATATGTGGGGTCTTTTTCCTTTTTTATAAGGCTGATCTAATCCAAAGCTGCAGTGGATTCCTGATGCATGCATCAGTTCGTATTGATATATTATTTTTTTGATAGATTTCTTTAAATCAATTCGGACAATAACATTAAGTCTTATTCATGTAATAAAATCGATCCGAACTTAAGTGTTACGAAAGAGGAGGGAGTGGGATACCTGTAAAACATCTCCTACGTTAACACAAAAGGCAGTGGGGTCTGGGGGGACAGGGACCCAGACAGCATCAGCTACACAAATCTGCAGGCCACCAACGTCGTTGGATCTCAAGATGGTCAAGATCTGAGGGTCGGTATGCTCCCCAAACCCTACTGCATTGGTGGTGCAGTGATGGAATGAGGAAGGTGGATAGTGATTGAGCCTGAAAACGGAGTCACTTTCAACGTCCCTGATCATCTTGCTGAACAGTGATGCATCCTGGACCCATAATCCCTCTGCCATCAGATCTAAGATATCACATGCGAGTCGTTGGACAGCTCGTATGTAGCCGTTAACGATCGAGCTGTCGTTGATATACATCAGAATCAATCATTATAAACATTAATTTAACTCGAATCAAAATAACTTAGATAGGTTTATGTTAAGAACTCATACTTAGTTTATTTATGGTTTTCACCACTTTCTATATAATTTTATTCATTTCAGTCCTGTTTATGATTTGATCAGACCTAATTTAGCTTTTCTGGTTGCTCTCTGACTTGTCATTTTGATTTCTAATCCAATGTCATGGTGGTACTTCACCTATACAGCCTATATTTAATAGAGGATGTGTTATACACGCGACTGCAGAGGCGAGTGGGGCTATGACAACAGTGAAGTGTCTCTGACATGATATCCCATCTTTATAGGAGGACCAGAGTTTTAAACAAACAAAAACTATATTCCCAAACTTGGTCTAATTACAATTTTAGTACCTCTACTATGTTTGAAATTTAATCTATTCTATTAATTTTAGATAATTTCATTAAAATTTAAAATTAATTATTGAGTTCATTCTATCGTTATCTCTAAAAATATAATATAAATTATTTTTATAATTATTCTTAGTTATAAATACAATTTTTTTTCTATAAATCGATGCCACTTGAACATCACAACTAATCCAAAAGGAAAAGAGTATCAAATGAATATTGATATATTAGCTCAAGGCCGGTAAAAGAAGTAACATGGCATTGCAGTGCAAAGAAAATAGTTACCAAAACAACCCTAATTCCATTTCATATAGAGAAAGAAAGGGAATTAATTTATTAAGAGAATTTTGAATGGCCACAAGAAGAGGAAAATGTAGTACTCAATTGGCCATTTAAAGCATGAGATAATTGGAGAGTTCAAGGCGATGTGGGATATCAAATGACAGGATAATACAACTCATCAAACAATTTTTTTTGGATTTTTTTTATAAAACTTATCTATAAAAAATAAAAAATAAAACCCTTTTATAAGTAAAATAATGTTCTTTTATAAATAATTATCTCTCTTTATTGCAGTTAAAAAATAATACTACTGCTTAAATAAATTACTGGTTATGTGTGTGTTCCGTTATGGCAAACAACTAAACATGCATGAACATTCAAAGTACGAACAAAGCATAAGCGAAGAATAAAATTTTCCAAAAACAAATGATTACCAGAACTTTTGAGGGTTGTTGGAGATGGTAATGGAGCTCTGAGAAATAGATAAAGGATTTGTATGAAGAAGAAGATACTCAACTTCACCGATATCGCCTTTGAAACCGATATTCTTCTTGCCATAGCCGAAAGGTGTAGCCGTCCCGGCTCTTTGCTTTTCGACGTCCGGCTTCGTAAAGAAGTCGAGACCTTCTTCTTCCATTGCCGCAATGGTTTCCTCCGGCACTCCATGGTTGATCACCTTGAAGAAACCGAACTCTTCGCAGGCTTTGGTAATGAGCTTCGCCACCTCAACTCTGTCGGCCGAAAGGTCTATCACCGGAAGCTCTATGGCTTCCGGCTTTTCGGCTCCGTTCCGGTTCGGTGAAGCCACCACCATAGCTATGGACAGCAAGAACAAAAACGAAAACAATAAACAAATTCCGATATATAAATATACAGGGACAGAGTGTAACCGAAAGAAGAGGAGCGGAAAGAGACTGTAACAGGAAAGGATGGAACCGGAGAGAAATAAGTCGAAGATGAACGGCAAAGGGTGTGTTTTCAGAGATGCGTACGAGTCTACGGTATTTATAGAAAATATCATAAAATCATATAATCGGAGAAAATCTTAATGGATTAAAAAATGATAAATTACACCGTAAGTCACTTAATTATAAATTTAAAAACAAACATGTTATTATTTTTAAAAATTACAAATTGAGTCACCCAACTTTATTCTATTGTTTAATCACATGTATCTATTAGATTTAATAAAAAAATAATTTTAAGTAACTGCAAATATTTTTTTTCTGTCTCTAATTTATGATTAAATTAAATTCACATCAAATTATATTTTATATAATTTTAAATAATTCATATTAACAAATTTGACATTTTTTTTTATAAATGTCGGATTATCTAAAAAACCAAATCATTTGGAATTGAATCAAGTTACAATTAATAGGAAGACAGATCACATCAACAAAGTGTGAATTTTATAACTGAAATGCTAACAACCTTAAACACAACTTCTTTGTACATTTGACGTCATTTTATTAAAATAAAGTTATTTGTTTTAAAATATAATATTAAATTTTTCTTTAATATTTGATTAAATTATCATTTTAACTCTTGTTTTTTAAAGTAGTGACTTTTAATGTTTTATTTGATTTAAAATTAGTTTTTTTTTTACAAATAAAAATTATTAATCAGTTAATAATAAATACTCCTTCGGAAAATCGAAGGGTTTTTGGTTTTGGGTGAAGTGAAGTACAAGAAACAAACTGAAATTCCTGTCTCATAAAAGCGTTGACTTTAATAACTTGCTAGGATTGACTTTTTTTTAATAAATGGAGTAGACAGCAAAGGAATATTAGAATCAGTTGTGCCGGAGAAATTTGGGAGAATAATTCAAATAAAAAATAATATTTAAAATATAAAAAATAATGGAATATACTTTAAATATAACTCTAAAGAGAATTATTCTTCCAAATTTATCATTAGTTGTTTTTTAAATATCCGACAAAATTTAAATGATTCAGAGAAGATTAACAAGACCAGATCGATTTGGTTTAGTTATTTTTTGGTTTAATTTTTTTATTTATAAAAAAATATTTTTAGTCAAGATTCATTAATTAATTAAATGACCAAAAATACTTATATTCTTTTATCGTGTATGAATTTAAATTTTAATATTTACTTACTTTCATCGATGTCATGTTAGTATATACTTCAAACATAAATAATTATAAGTTTATCTAGAATGTTAGTATCTAAAATGATAAAGAATTTAAGTTGATTTAAGTCGAATAATTGCTCATTCTTTTTTTATATAAGAAATTGTATGATAAAAATTAGGATTTTGAAAAAGCCTAGTTAAATATATGGACCACGGCCCAAAAAGTGGAAACATAATATGCTATGCATGATCAAGTTCTAACCCACCACCGACCATTGCCATTGAAGTACTTTTTATTAAGCAGAGAGTATTTTCTCACGTAAATATCAAGATTCGAAATTAATATAAAATAAGATAATACGAATATTTTTAATAAGTCGGTCCATTAATAAATTTTTATATTAAACTGCTTCTAATTTTGATTTCACCCTTGAAGAAGGAAATTAAGAACATCAACAAATAAAATATTCTTTTTTATTTAAAATAAAATTCATGGGCTCCTCTTTAATGGTTGATGTGTTCCTTTCAAATTTCAAATCAATGGCAAGAAAATTTGAATGAAGGAGAAATAAATCATTTTCATGGTTGCCTATAAACATTAATTAAGAACATTTATAATTCTTTTTTAATAAATTATTTGTGTATTATTGGATTGAATTGAATAACAAGTAGTGACTACTTTCTAATTGTAAGAAAAGTATATAAGTTTGATAAAAAGAAAAGGATGGGTTAGAAATTATGTAACACTCATTAATAAATTAGGGAAGAGTCAACAAAAAGATAATGTTTGAAAAAAGTAAACTATATCTATATGTATATATATAGTCTTAAACAATAAACATTAAAAGAACTATTATTGTTCTTGAAGGTTACGGGTTCGAGCACCAATAATGACAACACAATGATTGAGCGATCAATATCTAATGATTGAGAGTATACTCTAAAACAAATACTATTGTAACCACTTAGTTAAATAAAAAATGAGTCATGTTATGAGTTTATACCGATTTGGTATGTATGTTATATTTTATAATTTACTTAACATCCAAAAAAATCGATTTAGATAAAATTCAGTTTTCGTTGATCGAATAAATTCTTATCTCTTCCAAAATTGAATCTCAGCTTTGTCCTTATAAATATCAAAGTAAACAAAAGAGCAATTTAAACACTAAAGTGTGAAAAGAGTATATCTGGAGGACTAAATTAATATATATTTTTAGCCTATTATGAAATGATATTGTAATAGGTCTATCAACCCAACAATACTTGTAAATAAAGGAAAAGAATATTCGGTATCATGTTTTTTTTATAACTTTATTTTCTAGAATTAAACAAAATTCTGATGGAAACTATATTATATAAAGTTGATGTTTTTAAAGCATATATTATGTTTATACTTTATAGTATGATATTTTTATTTGTAGACTATATGGTTAGTCAAAAATTGAAAATAAAAACGTGTTATATATTATTATAATGGAATGTTAGCTGAGATGAGTTTTCAAACATCTAGAAAATGAAATGGATAAAAAATATCAAAATATAATTATAATTTGGAGGAAAGGAAAGCAAAATTAAATATGTCAAATTGAAGATTAGTGGACATATTTGACCTTTCTTCCTTCAATTAAATATTAACATCCAAACATTATTGCCGAGAAAAAATTGAGAAAATTAAATTCTAATTTATCTTTATAATCGTAATATCTTTTCAGTCTAATAAAAAATGAGTCGAAAATATTATCGATGATCGATATTAAAAATTATATAGTAAAAATCAATGTTACGATTACGGTGATTCAATCAATGAATGACAATATTGCAGGGGTTTAATAAATATAACCCATATGTAGTCATTTGATTAATTAATTTATTAATAAAGACTATAGTGTAATACATTCAGTGTTTATGGATCAAATTGTAAAGTTTGGGAAGTTGAAGTACTTACCAATAATTAACAATATCAATAATAAATTAAATCCATATTACACATGCATATCAAATTTTACTGAATTTTAAGGTCAATATCATGCTCAATTAATCCTACCAATATTAACTAGGACATGATTTATAAAGTTTACTTAGTTAGTCCTCCAATTTTATACTTTTTTCACTTTGGATATATAAGATTAAACTTTTATAATTCAATCACTATTTTATATTCCTTGAGTTTTCAACACTTGCAATATGGCCCAATCTCAATGACAATACCTAATTTACTCTCAATACATGTGAAATTAACCACATGGCCAAAAGTCAAAGGTCACTTTTGACTTTCCGATGTTTAAATTTTCAATCATCAAGATTCGTTTTTCAACTCGACCAACTTTTAAGATATTACAAAAATCGTAAAACGAGAGCATGACTTGTGAAATCACTAACACCTGCAGATTTGGAGGGAAGAAATTAAAATATTTTTATTTTTATTGCATAATCAGATCAAAACACTCACATATTAATTGAGATCATAAATAACAAGAATATTTATCGTGTCAGTATAGCGTACTTATGCGTTATTTCGAGAGAATTCAACTTTTCTCTTCCTTATGAAAAAGTATAATTAATTAACTCCAACGTAATGAATGTTCCATGTTCATATGTTACACAGAGATGGCAAAAAGTTTGACAAGCAAAGGGACACCATGTTGGGAATGCCCAATACAAAACACCACACTTAGGATCCAAGGGAAATCATGAGGCTTAAATTAAACATATAAGTAAATGTTTGAGTCAGACACTTTTCAAATGGTTCCAGCTTTCCCCTGCCCACTTGCGGACATCATCATTGTCTGTTAGAAAGTTGAGACAAACTCACATTTATCTCTTCCCTACACTTTTTGGCGACTCTCCATACAACAGTATTACGTATATATGAACCCTAATTGACTTGGGAAATTCATTGTTGGACAAAACAACTGGAACTCAAGTACAAAGTCTTACGATATAAAACGAGCATAAATCATCTAATCTCAGTGGTTAAAGGAACGGTTGTTGTTTTTACAGGTCACGAGTTCGAGTATCAGTAATATAACGTAATGTTTGAGCAATTGATATCTAATGGTAGAGAATATACTCTAAAACAAATACTATTGTAACACTGTAGCTGATTAAAAGAGATAAATAAATATAAAATGGTTCTAGGATTGAAGTATTTGTAGATATTTAAAAGTTGGTTGAATTTTAAGTTTGATTGGCATACACTGAGTTTAAATATATTCGAACATAATTTAACAAGTATCGCGGATAATATCTATTTTAAAAAATATTGGTATATGTATTATTAAAAGATTTTTAATGTTAGTATTTATAAAATAATATATACGCATAGTAAATTACTAAATATAAAATAAGATAATATCGAATATATCTTACATAAACGTCATTCGAACATGATCCAATCCTGTTTATGAACACTTTTACAAACATATAAGATGTTAAAATTATTAACTATGTCCTTAAACTTAATTAACAAGTAATATAGGGATATTTAGGATGGAATGTAATCCCTTATCATTATTGTAAATTTATTTAATTCATTAAAAAATTCAAAATCATTTAAGTTTTAACTTTTAAGATATACATAGTCTTGTGTACCGTGAGAAGAATATAAATTATCCACCCTTTTTACTGTTATTATGTATATTTTTCATTAAAAAAATGATTTAGTGTTTAAGGTTAAAATATAACGTTAGAGTTTATAGAATTATGGGCAGAATATTTTTTAGAATTTAAGGTTATAGCTTAAAAATTATTTCTTAGTGTTGGTATAAAAAGGGTACAAATCTTAAATTTTAATTCTTAAATTATAAACCTTAAAAATATATATTATATCTAATTTTCTAAGCTATACCTTAAACCTTAAATTTTACGATGTTGACACTAATCAACTTTATATACCTATTGAAACCATTGTTAAGATAAAATTGTTGTTTATTACCAAACAATTAGTTTAGTATAATGAGATATTAGATCTTTTAAATAATGTTAGAGTTTGAATTACGATATTGTGAATAAAATAAATTAAATTACAAGAGTTATCTCATTACGAGTCTTTATAGTATTCGATTTAGATTAATCAATTAACAAATTAAATATATACTAATGATTATGTAAAAAACATCATAAATTAGGGTTCAAATTTTATGATAAAGTATATAAGTGGCATATTTCATAAATAATAAAGTTTTTTTTAATAAATTGTTGAGTTCATAGCAAGATAGATACACAGAACCTAGGGTAAATCGATCGAACTTTTTCTTTGGTACAGAAAAAAGAAACAAAAGAGTTTTTGTTTCCAGACAGACACATTCAGACAGACAGAAAGCAAGCAAGAACAACTCCAATAATTAACAGCAATAATGGATATATACATATATGTATATGTATACATATATGTTAGGATATTGTACATTAATCACCACAGACAACAAGTCACGAGGAGGAAGAAAAAGAAAACTCTTACACACACTACAAATCTCAGAGAATATTTACTTAAATTATTCTCTCACTCCCACACCCAACAACAACATATAAAACAACGAAAACAAATGCCTGCAAAAAAAAAAAACATAATTTTTCTCTGCACATGTAATAACAAATCCGGTTCATGATGGCCTTCAAGCACTCAACCCTAAACCGGAAAGCGAAAGCTTTTACTGCTACTAATAATAACAATAACTATTATTATTCGATACACTGACGGTCGAGTTTTCAACTCGGTATCGAAACAGCTCAGGAGGGATAGACAAGGAAGGAGAAGAAGAGACGGGCAGCAATGGGGTGGGGATTATAAGGTCAACTAAAGGTCTTACAAGGTCAAGAAAACGATATATATATATAATTAAAGAAGGAATGAAAGTAAGCTCAGGTAGGATAGCACCAAATCAAGACGAAGAATCCACTGCCACATAGGAGTTGCCTTGCATCAGTTCTAGCTGATCTGCAATGAAAAAAAAGAGAGAAAATATTAGAGAAATTCAATCTAAATTGTTTAATATATATATATATATATGTATGTATATATATGATAAGATGAGAGCTTTTGACATTCTAAAATGTTTTTTTTTTGGTCCCATACACGGTGGAATCATGTGGTTTGGTTTCTCGTTGTCTGAAAGCTTTTCTTTTTCCTTTGCTTCCATGGTTTCTATGGAGAAAGATAGGTTAAGGGAGACTGATATAAAGCACAGGAAAGATGAAAAAGGATCCGTTTTGTAAGAGAAAAGTGAGGGATGGGTTAGGCTTTATATAAAAGCCAGAAAAAGGGAAAATTTTCATAGGCACTGCTCAGTCAGAACCCATGACAGCCAACTACGTGGCAGCATGTGGTCCGTTGACTCAGCATTCATTGTTGCTACACCATATACGTATGTATGTATATATATTTTTTTCACACGATTTCTAAACATAATTTTCTGCTAACGAAGGTTTAAAATAAGGCTTAAAATAAGGCTTGGGTCACCATGCAGGGTCACGGGTTTAATGCTCCGAGATTAATTTAATCGTTAAATAATTTAATATCGTAAATCTCGAATTTAAAACATAAGAATTATATTAAAATTTTAAGATGCCGAGTAATGTCTGATCTCAAAAATTTAGAGCTTCTAAATTTAAATTTTATTATGTATAAATTTATTTTAATACATTGTCAAAATATATTCTTCTTGATAAATATTATATTATATTACATTATAGATGTAACCTCTAGTGGGGAGGGTGTGCGAGCAAATGAGTCTTTGGTATCACAGTCTCCTAAGAAACATTTGGTCAAAATATCTATACACTCACCTTCTCCAATTCATTGGCTTGCGTTCTTCATTAATTAATAGTTTAAGGCTGTATTTTTATCGCATTGATTTTCTCCATTTACCCATTTTCCTATCATATTCTGGCACAATATTCAAACACCAAATCACAAATATTGAATTCACAATTCTTATGAATTTCATGGTCCCAGAGAAAGAAATACTAAAATCTTGTTGTAAATAATAATCTAATTATCAGCGTAAATAAGTCGAGTCAAGTATAAATAGTGTTGAGTTTAACTTAACTTATTAAGATTGTGAATCAAGTCTGAATAATTTTTAACGAGGCTGAATTATATGAGTTCAACCCGGTTTGTTAAGAACTTAAGTCAAATTTGAGCTTGAATAATATTAATTGAGTCGAGTATTGATCGAGTTGGACTCAAATATCTCACTATATGTCTTATCTCATTTAAAGCTCGATTAAAAAAATCGATACACAAATTGTGTAAAGTTTACGCAAGCTTGTTAATGTTAGGGTTAAGGTGTTATTTTGGGATTTAGATGTTTAGGGTTTAAGATTTAGGATTTAAACTTTTGGGTTTAGGAAATAAGTTTAGGGTTTATATTTTAAATTTATATTAAATTTTTAAGCAACTCGGGGAGATTTTTAAATTTGGTATTGCGTAACTTGATTTGACTTGTTAACAACTCAAGTTGAGTTTGAGTTTGAATCTAGTGTTAATTGAATTTAATCAAATCAAATTTAAATAATTCATAATTTATGATTTATCTCGTTTTATTTATAACCTTAAATCTAAAAAAGACTTTAAATATTAACAGATGAAGAAGAAATACTAAACAATCTTTATCTTTCATTCAAGAATTTGATTAATTCCCTTTAAAAAAGACTTTGACTCGATTGTACTTAAATAAAATAATCTTAAAGAGTCCTAATTTCTTTCCCATCGGACTCTTAATCCCTCATTTTCTCCCTGCAAATCGCTACGTGACTAGCTAGAGACTCAATCATTGCACTTCAATGATATCTGTACGTCATGCATCCCAATCCCCTTGAGCTGCATGAAGCTGCAGCATTCTGCATCAGCAAATGGGTTTTGCCCAGATCAGATGGGGGAAGTTGATGTGAAACATGAGACACTGAATTGTTGAATCAAGCAACCATGTTTGGACAAGGAATCACTTGGAAAGACTAACAGACATCCACTACTCACAAAGCAAAAACATGAAATAGATACAACAGACATGAAAAACATGCACCTGGACAGGGACTTGGGAGATAAAACTTCATAACCAAATCAAGAAACAAATAATGTCCAAGAGAGGACAAAATGGAGCATTATTAATGGTGTTTTTTATATATGAATTAGAAGAAGAAGAAGAAGGAGGAATGGCCCGAGATTAATCCAGAATCTAATGTAAATTACGATTAAAACAATATTATTTTTCGGGAGGCGCCAGCAAGGCATCTTTGTGCATGATGAAACTATGTATACTAATCAAATAAGGACTTTGCTCTTCTCATCGAATATATATCGCTGCATCGTTTTTATATTCAATGATAAAGTCCTAGCTTCGTCCATGAGTTGACTGACCAATAAAAAACTCATTTCCTTAAATCGAGTAATGATCTTCTCATCAAATATATAATGCTATATCGTTTTAAGGATTCGAATTTAAAATCGTGATTTTTTTTTGTATGAGTGTGTGTGTTCCAATCCATTCCTTCATGGTGCATGTAAAGTCCAAGTTGTATCCTGTTGTGGTATTAGAGAAGTCCATATGAGAGAAGAAAAGGAACAACAATCTCTGCAAAGATTCTTCCAGACAAAAGACTTATTAATTCAAACTTGGTTGCTTCTATTGGTGGTCCCTTAAATTTTCTCAAATTAATCTGTTAAAAAATGTAATTCACTTTATAAAGTTTATTTGAAATTATTTATGAGATAATATTATAGAGATTTTTATTTTATAAAATGAGATAATTGAGTTATTATTTCATAAAATGTGATGGTTTGAGAAAAATCCTGATTTAGTGATTCTCTAAAATCTAATAACGTTGGTGCATGCAACCGTAGATTTTGAGGTTGGAAAGGAAACAAATAGACAAAAACAAGTGATGATAACTCAAAGTTGAAAGTTGGGGGAATAAAAAAAAGGCCCACAACAATGGACCCATTAAAAAATGTTTGTTTTGTTCGATCGTAAATCCGCTTTTAAAATCAATATATTGTTACGTTATTTTCTCTCTTTTAATCAACATAATACATCGATTAAAATTAAAAAATGTAACATATTGATTAAAATGATGGACAGACTGTGATATATGATTTTTTTTTCTTCAGTTTAGTATGTTATTTTTTTTCTCTTTTATTTAGAATGTTATTGTTTTTTAATAATATAATATTAAAATAAAAATAAAACATAACATTAGATTTTATTTTATTAAAAAATAATAAAAATTAAATAGATTCTTGAATATAATTGGCATTTCAAGACGTGAATATATTTTTTCTATATTCATGCAAATATATAATTTTGTTCTTAATTCCTTTCCACCGAAGCCATTCGTTATGAAATAATAACAATCAAATTAAACTTGTCAATATTACAAGTATTATTAAATTAAAATAAGAATTAAATTTCAAATATTGATTGAGTTTAATTTGACAAAACTGAATGGCTGTTCAGTAAATAGAATCCGTTCCAAGGGGATTCCTTACACAAAATCACTGACACAGCACCCCCGCCACTGCTCTTTTGATACACCGAGGCCGTACCGATCACTCACCACATTGTTTTGATCTCAAAATTTTCTCGGGAAAAAGATGAAAATTCGAAGACAATCTCAAGGACAATTAAACAAAGGCGACGAGATTGAAGTGAAACGACCAAACGGAGCGTATTACGCCGCCACCGTGCTCCGTCCCCCGTCGACAATGCAGAAGAACATGGTATTCGTGGAGTACAAGACTGTATACGAGGGTCCCAAATGTGTGAGGGGATACGTGGACTTGACCCACGTGCGACCGCCGCCGCCGCCGCCACTCGAGCTCAGCCGTCGCTTCAAAATTGGAGACTCGGTAGACGCTTACTGGGAGAACGGGTGGCGTGAAGGGATCGTTAGGGACTTACTTGAGAATTCGAAATATGTCGTGGGTTTTGATGGAGATGGAGAGAAAGGTGATGAAGAAAGTGAAATTGATCAGTGCAATTTGAGGATTCATAGAGAATGGGAAGATGGGTCTTGGGTCCCATCTCAGAATGAACTGGTATTTTTTAATATACCAATTTCCACTGTGCTGAATTTCTTTTATATCTGGGTATTTGTGTTCAATGTTTAATGTAGTTTATTGGAATTTGGTTCTCGTACTTGAAAAAAAATATAAGTTAGTCCAGGTGAATTTGTATTGATTTTTTGCTAATTTGTTGCATATAAATTATTGGACTGTTGTTTAACAATGTTACTCAATTGAATGGTCTTTACAAGGATCAAATTCTGATCACTTAAATTAGAGGGACTAACTTTTGTAAGTAGAATAGTACATGGATAAGTTTATAATTAGACCATAATCATATTCATATGGTTCTTTTGCATGGTTCAAAACTTGTTCTTATTTGTTGAAAACCTTTAATTACATGCCAAGGCACCCGTGGAGAATGGTGATAAATCCAGAAAGGTAAAACTGAAGATTGTGTTCAGGAAAAGACAGGCATGTGACAAATTTCAAAAGGATGAAGAGGTAGAAGTCACTGGTGATGAAGAAGGTTTCAAGGGTTCATGGTATAGTGCTGTCATTGTGGAATATTGTGGTGATGACAAGTATTTGGTGGAATATTTGGCGATAAGGACTGAGGATGGAGTGCCTCTCAGACAGGAAGCAAAAGCTCAAAATATCAGACCATGTCCACCCGAACGTTCATCGGTCACTAGTTTTTGTCCACGTGAAGTTGTTGACGCATGGCATAACAATGGCTGGTGGATTGGTGTGATCTCTGCTGTACTCACCGGATCGAAATATGCGGTCTATTTCAGCCTAACAGATGAGGAATTGGAAGTTGATCACTCTAACTTGAGGATTCATCAGGACTGGAATAATGGAAAATGGATAGTTGCTTCTGAGGTATAATTCATTCTATACTGAAATTTGACATGTTTTGCAACATCAATTAACTTGTTTTATGTAGAGTACTAATGCCGACTTTTATTACTGATCGATGGAACTGAATTCTTTTTTTTTCTTTCAAGTAAATTATGCCTTTTTAAGGATTTATCCTGCTATCCTTTCCTTTAGATGTGTTTCCTTTACATAGACAATTTATCACAATGTCTTCTACTCTGTTCTTCCGTTAAACGTTGAAAATGTTATGCAATGTCATGCAGCAAAGGTTGGGGCAGCTGATAGCGAACTCTAATAAGTTGCTACTCAAGATGGATGTCAAGGAGAAAAGGTTTCGGGGAAAATTTCCCAAGGGAATGATGGTGGAGGTCAGAAGTGATGAACCTGGTTATGAGGGTTCCTGGTTCTCTGCTGTCATCGTCAACTCATTAAGCAAGGATAAATATTTGGTGGAATATCTGACTCTGAAAACAGAAGATCTGTGTTCATTTCTTAGGGAAGAGGCATATGGTTCGTACATAAGGCCCCGTCCCCCTGATGTTCGATGTGCCTCTCGTTATGAACTGCTTGAGAACGTTGATGCTTGGTATAATGATGGGTGGTGGATTGGTCGGATCATTAAAGTTCTCACTGGCTGGAGGTATGCAGTCTACTTTAGGACCACAAATGAGGTACTCGAATTCAAACACGAAGAACTGAGGCATCATCAAGAATGGATTAACGGAAAATGGGTCATCTCTTCCAAGGTAAGACAATCTCCACAATTAACCCTCGAAATCCACTTGCAAATCATGTAAAGAAGCATCATACAATCAAATACTCTACTACTAATGCCTATTTACTTTCTTCCTTTCAGGAGACTATCTGAACTACTGAGACATCTGCAACCATTACCAATCGGTCATCGGCTACATCCGAACCTTCATTCTGAACCTTTTGTTACTATTCTGTCATTGGTTTGCACACCAGCTTTACAAAACTCAATCTTTTCATGTGTTGGAGCTGTTTCTGTTAGTCCTGTAGAATGCATGAACAATGTGCAAAGCTGACACGTTTTCCGTATGTAAGTAGAAATGAACATATCTATCATGTAAAAATGTTTAGAATCCAAGGCTTCTAATTTATATCTTGAATGCTAAAGTTTGGCTAATTGTTTGCTTTCTCTTACTACGAAGAACCGTTGGCTAAAATCGGAATCGAAGTCAAAACTGTCAGCTTCGACATTATGTCAGGTTAGATGTTTAAAATGTTATTAATCCATACATGTGTAGAAATGAAACCGGAGCTGACTATTAGACTGAGACTTGATTGGAACATTTGAAGTTTAGAGATCAATTCAAAATTTAATTTATAGTTTGAGGATGTCTTGTGTAATTAATCAATTAATAAATGTTTGACCAATTCAGCGCTTCCTTTTTCTTTGACCAAAATAGAGTCTATATAATTCCAGAAGTAGAATATCAATCGTCTAATCCGAGGGCTTGAATATTTAAAAAAAATATATTTTTAAAATAATTAAAATCACATTCTTATAAGAATTACTTCAATATGTATATTAATATAAATTTTATTAGTAGCAATAATTATAAATTAAGATAGTTAAATATTGTATTAGTGGACGTATCATCTCTTTTTCTGTTATTCATCGAGAAAAAACGAATGATATTTACTTCATAAACTTAAATTCAAATAATTTTATAAATAGTATTTATTTATGTATATTTTTAATCTGCACATATATTATTTTATTTTGTAGGCAAAATTATATTTAAAAACCTGATAACCCATCCAATTTATTCTATTATTTTAAAGAATGCCATTTTAGAACGAACCATGAGTCCGCTCCAAATTCCCTGCTATAAGTTATAACTGCACTGCCTGTTTCACCGCAGCCAATCAGCCATTAAAGCAAACACCTTGATTACACTTGTCCAAATATCCAAATTCTACTCTTCAGCAATCAATCTTCAAAATCCCAAATCCATGAAAAGCTTTTCCTTTGTATCACAAATCCAAGTTTCAATCTTTACCTCCCAATTTATCCATATGGTAAGCAAAGTTTAATCCTTTGTTTTTCCCTGTTTCTTGATCGAATTATAAACTTGAGAGATGGGTTTTATTCCTGATGAAGTGATCATACAAATTCTTACTAGATTGCCTGTAAAGCCCCTTTTCAAAACGAGAACTGTTTGCAAACTTTGGTATGGATTACCCTCAGATCACTATTTCATAAGACTTTATAACGAGGAGTCTGCTAAGAACCCCATGGTCTTGATCGAGCTTATCGACTCGATCGAATCGAAGTCGAGCTTGATCTTTGTCGATAATTCGAGGGGTGTGTCTGAATTTTCTTTGGATTTCTTGCTCGAAAGTGTCAAAATTAGAGCTTCGTGTAATGGCTTGTTGTGTTGCTCTAGCGTTGCTTCTAAGGGTGTTTATTACGTTTGCAATCCGATGACTAGGGAGTTTAAGGTGCTCCCTATGTGTAAGGAGAGTCCCCTAACTCATTTCTACCCGGTTGGCGATGCCACGATCGTTGGTTTGGCTTCCGATCTATCGAGGAATAAGTTTAATGTCGTGTTAGCGGGGTTTAAGCTTAATTCCAATCATCGACAGGACGGGACTTTTGTGTGTTTGATATTCGATTCAGATTCGAATAAGTGGAGGAAGTTTGTTACTTTCCAAGAACTTAACTTCACTCAAATGAACAGGAACCAAGTTGTGTTTGTAAACGGCTCCCTGCATTGGTTAACCGTGAGTTGTTCATACATACTCATGCTCGATTTGAATTACGATGTTTGGAGGAAGATTCCATTGCCCGATGAAATGCGGTACGGGATGGGGAATCATGTTTATTTGCTCGAATGCGACGGGTGTTTATCATTGATTCAGATTTCGGATGCATGGATGAGAATTTGGGTAATGAAAGACTACGAGAGGGAACTATGGCACATGGTGGACAGGGTGAGCCTTAGCTGCATCAAGGGACTTATACATAGCGTCTTCCCCATCACTCAAACTGGTGAATATGTTTTCTTAGCATCACACAAGCATGTCTTAGTGTACCATCGGACGAGCCAAGTATGGAAGGAGATGTTCTCCGTCAAGAACTGCGGTACCCTCCCGTTGTGGTTCTCGGCACATGCGTTTCGGAGCTCGATCTTACCTTGTGAATAAAAGGTGTGAGTTGAAAATATAATAAACTGCTTGTAATAAAATAACTGGTATATAAAATTCTTCTGATCTATTTGTATTCTTTTTGGCAAAATAAGTTATGGTCTCAAGTTATGAATGCTGAATTCAAAGCTTAGAAAGTTAGCCGGCTTAATCGATCGAACTACGTAAATAATCATAAAAAAAATTGTATCAAATTTAATAGTCTCGAATTTGATCTGTCACAAAATCAAGTTCACATTATGTGACCCTAAACGCAAAATGGTTAGCATACTTGGTTTTACTTTTATCCTCTAGGCTGTACTTTGAATTGTAAACATTCTTCTGCCTGTTTATTTGGCTTAGATAAAGGTCATATATATAACAAAGGAATTCATTTCAACATCAAATTGTCAAATTTGGGTGTTAAGAGTGACAGAGCTGTTCCTTTCCCTAAATATCATTTAATTTAAAATTAGATAAATAAATTAAACTCTAAACTCCTGATGCTAACAGAGACAGCAAGAATTTTGTTCCATTACTGCCTACTAAGGGGACAAAATTCTTGCCTTTTTCCCAATGAAACAAAACGTGGTCATGTCTTTGGTAAAAGACAAATCTTTCTACTTTTTTATTGATTTTTATGCATATTCAGAACTCTAAGGTCAGGTCTGCTCTAGCAGCATGAAATTAATGGCGTTGAAGTTCAGGTGATGATGCATATAGCAAATTTTTTTAAAAAATGCCTCACGTTCTTTGTGCATACATGCTGAATGCATGGACGAGTTGAAATCATATAAAACAAACAATCCAAAAAGTGACAATTGTCCCCTTAAATCGAACGAAGTATTATTCTGAAACCAACCTTTCAGTTCCGCACAAGATTTAAGAGTCATCGGAAAGTTATAGAGGCTGCCGCTGCAGCGTCACTCATCGAAAACATCTTTACTTGCAAACTTCTGGTTCTTGAGAGGTTTCCATGAGTCAGAGCCGGTTCTAGTCGAGTGGAGTCGCTTGTTAGGCTGAGAAAACTGACTGGGTGTTTATCTGCAAGAATTTAGTGGTTCAAAATGCATATAGTTAACGTTCTGCCTTCTCTGACCGAATGCATTAAACCACCGAGGGTAGGCAACAGGTACATTTCAGTCACTCAACACAAGTATCTTTTACGTTGTCGTCGATTGTTCCGAACATATCTGCCTTGACCCGAAAAGAATCATACCTTCTCATCCATTACCTAGAATATCATCCAATATGTGAATGGGTCCCAAATGTCCTAAGCTGTTAAACAAACATTGGACTAAAACATGCCATGTTGCAACATTGGGACATATCCCTTCATTTATCATCTTATTAAGGTAACTAATGGCCTCTTCTAAATCAACCCAATTACAGAGGCCCCATATGAGACTGGTGTACGAAATCACATCTGGACACCAGTCATCCCCAGCACGAATGCGATCCAAAAGTTGGACGGCAATCTTCACCTTACCCTTCTTACAGTAGGTAAAGATTATTATGTTGTATGTGATTGCATCAGGTTTTATACCTCGAATCGGCATTCTTCCAAGAAGTTGCAGAGCACCCTCTAGCATACCTGCATGACAAAATCCAGACAAAATGGTATTGTAAGTGACTAAATTCCATTCGATCCCTTTTTCTTCGATCTCCCTCACAATTTGAAACACGTCTTTTAGCCTATTTACTTTGAACAGACCATCGAGTAGCTCATTGTATGTTATGATGTTAGGTGCACAACCATAGAGCTTCATCTCATCAAATGCTTTCATTGCCCACTCAACTCTTCCGTTACCACATAAACCTTTGATAAATGCATTGAAAGTGACCGTGTTCGGAGTGCAGTTTTCCAACACCATCTTCTCAATAAGAGAATGAGCACGGTCAAACATACAATGCCGGCAAAGGACATCCACCATGCTTGTATATGCTACAACGTTGGGATGACAACCATTAGACATCATTCTATTCCATGTTTCAGATGCACCAAACAAATCACCGACCTTTGCAAATCCATTAATAAGAGAGCTATATGAGACTACATTTGGAGGCCAGCCATTTTCCTCCATCTGATAGGATACAGATAAAGCCTCATCGACCTTCCCATTTGAGCAGAGACCGTGTATTACAGTGTTATAGAAAACCGTATTTGTTTCAATTCCCTCTCGAACCATCCGGTTCCAGAAGTCAAAAGCTTCATGAACCCTTCCTGCCTTGAAATACCCCTTCATCAATGACGAGAAAGTGTAGATATTGGGGCTGCACCCTCTCAAAAACATCTTCGCAAAAACCGCAAGGGACAACTCAACGTTTCCCATACTCGAAAGGGAACTGATAATCATCGAATATGATCTAACATCAGGGTCCACTCCTTCCCTCAACATTTCTTCAAACATATCTAACGCCTCCTTGAGCTTGTATTCTACACAATATCCACTTATCAACGCATTATAAACGCTCGCATACGATCGAAATCTCCTCACCAGCCCCCTAGCTTCATCAAGCTTACCAAGCTTACACATCGAAGAAACTATAGTGGCATAGCTCATAGCATCCGGAGAATAACCTGCGCTCGCCATTTCATTCAACAACTTACAAGCACTATCTATCTTGGCATTCATACACAAAGCTTTCAAAAGAATATTATAAGTATGCAAATTCGGCTCCAAACCGTCTTGCTTCATATTACCGTATATCGGATGAATCATAGACAACCGATTCTCACTCAGCAAGGCATCCAAAACACAGTTATAAATCTTAACAGTCGGCTCGCAACCAAATTCCTTAATCCTATAAAACATTTTCAAAGCTTGTTCAATTAAACCCTTTTGGTGATAAGAATCAATCACAATCACAAACAAGTCCTCACTACAGCTTATCCCTTCTAACTTCATCTGTTGTAAGAGATATTGAATGCCATCGATGTGGGACTCTAACGCGAGCTTGTGGATCATGCATTGGTATGTCTGTGGGGTGTGTTTGAAGGAATTTGAATTGGCTAAGGATTTGAAGTAATTTAAAGCTAAAGAAATACTGGGTTCTTGTTTTAATGTGTTGAGAACCTGGGATTCTTCGAACTGGGATTGGTTTTGGTCGGATTGGGGTTCTTTGTTAGGATTTAAAACTGGGTTCGTGTTTAAAATGAATGGGATTGAAGGTTTTTTCACTTTCAGCAATAGGGAGCGTCCTTCTCCTAAATACATGGTTCAGAAATAAGAACTAAAGCTAAAAGAATTCAGTTTTGGATTCAGGGAACCGAAAATTAACATAGAAATTTGAAATTTTGAATAAATAAATTGAACTAGATTACCTTAAAAGTAGAGGGAACAATCTGATTTGAAGGTTTTGGCTTGGAACTGCAGAAAGACTAGAACTGAAGAAGACGAGAGACACAAGGACGCTGTTGTAGAGAAGTACGTATGGGTCTTAATATAATTTACAAATAGCACAGGGGTTTAATCGGAATTATAGAACTATAAAGGGTTATAAGGAATTAACTATAAAAGGGTTAATTTAATTTACCAAAAGTCCTCAAACTCTGAATCCAATCTAAACTAGCTCCTAAATCCCAATCGTTTTCAATTGAATCATTAAATATGTATTAATCTATGAATTTAATAATTTTACACGAGTTGGTTATATCTTTCTTTTTGTTTTGTAATAGTCTTGGATTTTGATTTTTGACAATTTTAATAACATAATATTATGAGATTCCATAATGTGTTGTGTTATCAAAATGACTAAAAAATGAAATATATCAAATTTAAAGGTTATCCTTGGAAGAAGAAAAAAAGACAGATTGAAGTTACTCTCTTGTCTCTTAGCTTCCGATAATGTGATGAATTTCAACGAGAAAAGTTTGTAATTTTTTTAATAAATTATATTAGGTATAAAATATGACAGAAAATTATGATATTAGGTTATAATATATTAAATATATAATTTTTGTTATGTTATTTATAAAATTAATCAATTAAATATATTTATTTTATTAATTTTTTATTTTATTTTTTTATCGAATTAATCTTCACTAAAACTTAATATTAAATTAAATTTAAACATTTTTTATCAAATAAAAAAATAAAAAATATATTTAATTAATTAGGTCTATAAATAACGAGATAAAAATAATCTTATTTTTTTACATCGGATAATTCTTAATTTGACGCATTAATTAGATCAGATTTTGGTCCAAAGGACGTGCATCCGTATGGATTTTGATCTCATTGATAATTATGGCTGATCTCTAAAAAAAATCTGTTGGTTTTATTCTCAATACTTTATTTTTTTTTAAATAATTTAGTATGATTTTATTATATTATATGTTTTTTACTTTTAACTATTTAATTAAAAGCGTATGGACAAGCTACAAAAATTTAAAATTTTCCATTGAACTCATTATAAATTCATCGAGAGATCACAATGAAAAAGGAACATTGTTATTTCTATAATGTGTATACGATTACAAAAAATTATAATTAAAAATATATACAATCCATGACATTATAAAATTAAAAATCAAATCATGTGAAATTAAAGTAAAAAGGTGATTTTAAATTTGGATTAAAACCGTATTTTGAAATTTTTAAAAAATACCAAAACAAAATCATTCTGCAAAAATGTGAATCCATATCGATCACTGTACTGACAGTATTGATGTTCAAATTCATGACCTTTAAAAACAATAACTGTTCCTTCAACAGACGAGGTTAAATCATGATTTTTAAACCAAGTGTTCTCAGGACATAACTCCAGATACTAACACTTGTTCATATGATCCCTGCTCTCTAAAACAACAGAAAGGCGAATGGTTTTTATTTGAAAAAAATGAGAGGTAGAGAGATTGACCTTAGTGGCTGCAGCTGTCACTGGTCACTATTGCTTGGAGGGCCTCTCATATCATCATCACCGTCGTCATCGGAATCATCTCGGTCTGATCTCTTTCTCTTCAGCGGAACTTCAATCTTGCCACCACCTTCGTTTTCTTCATCATCATCTTCCTCACCGTTTTCTTCTGGTTCGAAATCACTAGCGTCTTCTTCATCTTCGGCTCGACCCACGGGTCGGACAAGGTATTCTGTCCCCATGTCCTCCTAAAACATAAAACAGGTGAAAGAAATAACGAACAGAAAGATTAGCGAAGCTAATTTTCCAGTATGTTTTCCTATTAGCCAAACAAATCCATGTTTGGCTAACTGAGAAGCAACGAATAAATAAATAAATTCAAAATATAACCGAAGATCTCAAGCTTCTATGGTGATGAAGTAACGGTGATAATTGAAGAAAACTAAAGAAAATAGATAGGAGAGGAAACTAAAGAATCAGCACATATCCTTCCAGAAATAGTAAAATTGATGAAAAACTAAGTTTGCCTTTTTAATGATCAGAAAAAGGACTTCAAAATTTTCAGGTTTGATCTCAGAGTGACAGAAAGAAACTGTAATGAAGAAAAAAAAAAGAGTAAGAAAAACAATGGATCTGAACAGTTTCAGCTGAAAAGACTTGAAAATACAGTGATTTTTTCAATAATAACAATGGTTTAAAGGAAATAAGGTAATTAAAAGAAATTGTCTCTTTGAAGCAAACAATCAGTGAAAAATGCGTAGTAAAAACAATAGATCTGAACAGTTTCATCTGAAAAGGACTTGAAAATTCAAAAACAATCAAATAAACACAATAATTACTTGTACTTAAGTTAGATTAAAAGAATTTACCTCTTCTTCTTCACCTTCGTCGTCTTCATCGCTTTCGTCGTCATCACCGTCTCTTTTATCGTCTTCATCTTCGTCCTCCTCGTCGTCTACTGACTGCACCGGTGGACCGACGGAAGAGTAAATGACCTGCACTTCATCATCTTCATCATCCTCTCCTTCGTCCTTTTCGTCGTCATCCTCGTCTTCATCCTCCTCTTCGCCGTCATCAACCTCACTTTCATCTTCACCGTCAGCCTCTTCTTCCTCCACAGTCTTAATTTCATTTTCCTCCTCAGATTCCCTCTGCTCTTCCATCAACTTCATATTTAGAAAGAAAAAAATCGAATGAAAATGTCATGGCCGATTTCTATCAAACTATTACAGAAAAAAACTTCCCTCTTTTTTTCTCAGAAAAAAAAAACAGAAATTTGGAAGAGAAAGAAGAAGCTTGTTTGCTCTCTCTACCAGTAGCTTCTACAACAGTAAATCTCAGCCGTTAAAACGGTGATTCACCGGATTGATGACGTGGAGAGAGATCGAACAGTTTAAATAGAAAAATTATATTATGAGTCAGTCTCACCACATAGCCAAAGAACCAATCACTAAAAATCACTCATATCACCAATTTTTATATGTCATATTTTTTTCTAAGTAAATCTTCAGTTAAAAAATTAACAATAAATATGAGTAAAGATTCATTTTAAGAATATGACATAAAAAAATAATAATATAAATAATTTTTAATAGTTGATCTTATAAAAATATGATAAAAATGACTTATAATATAATTTCTGGTTTAAATGAAAATATATATTTTGGGGGGGTAATTGACTTATAATATAATTTTTAATAGTTGCTTCTCACGTGCGAGAAACTGTGTGGGAACCTAGGGTCTAGGATTAACAGCTTACCTTCTTTTCCTTTGAAACCATTCCATTTATTGGCCCATTAAATTAAAATCCATAGTTCGAAGGCTGAAACTGTTTTGAAAATGTTCATGGCACAAATTTCATTTTAATTTTCACTTTATTTTTTAACAACTTTTTAATAGAAAATTAAGAACTATTTTTTATAAAATAAATAAAAAGAATTACATATATATTTCTCCTTTACCTTCGCCCATAATTACTTTGTATGTTTTAAGCAATATCATTGACTTAATTTTTTGATATTTTATGTAAAATAAATTAAATTATAAAAATTTTCTCATAATAAATTTTTATAATATCTTATATAGATTAATCAAAAAATTATATATTGAAGATGAGTATAAAAATTTATCTATTTATCGTATCTTCTTTCGTATCTCTTATTAAAAAAACTTTAAAAACTAAAGGCTTAAAGGTCTAATAAGCCCTTAAACTTTTGCAAAAAAATCAATTAAGCTATTAAATTTTTTTTGTACTCAATTAAGCCCTTAAACACACACACAAAAAAAAATTAATTCAGCCCTTAAATTTTTTAATACCCAATTAAACCCTCAAACTCAAGAAAAAAATCAATTTGACCCTTTTACCAACTTTAACCGTTAACTTTAATTTTTTTTTTTATTATTTTTTAACATATTTTACAACAAAATAACACTACTTTTTCGTTTATAGGAATTTTTTAAATTATAAAAATCATAAAAAAAAATATTTTTAAAATATAAAAAATTAATTTCAAATATTAATTTCAAATAATAAATAATATTTTTTAAAAAATTAAAAATTAAAAAATTAAATATTATTTTACAATTATAAAAAATATTTTTATATTTTTAAATAATTTAAAATTTTTAGATTTTTTTATATATTTTTAAAATTTTAAAATTTCTTAAAAACGATAAATGATATTATCTTGTCGCGAAAAGTGTTAAAAAATTAAAAAAAAAATGTTAAAGTTAACAGTCATAATTGATCAAGGGGTCAAATTATTTTTTTTTGAGTTTGAGGGTTTAATTGGATGCAAAAAAAGTTTAAGGGCTTAATTGATTTTTTACAACAGTTTAAGGGTTAAATTAATTTTTTTAGCGAGTTTGAGGGCTTTATTGGGTGCAAAAAAATTTAAGGGCTTAATTGATTTTTTCATAAAAGTTTAAGGATTTATTGAACCCATAAGCCAAAATTAAATTATAAATCTTAACTCTTGTTTTCTACACCCTAAAACTGAAACTTTACACTCTAAAAATACACTTCACCCCTAATTTTTTAAACTCTAACTACAACTTCTAACTTTAAACCTTAATTCTAAACTCAATAATTTAAAATAAAAACACTAATAAAATATAATTAAAAAATAAATAATTTACCCCCACCGAAATATGATTAAAATAGATGCCGTTAGCTTCCTATCTCCCTCTGATAAAGAAATAAAGCAATGGCTTGGATACATTACCTAATGAAGTTTAAAGGTTAAGAAAATCCGTGATCTGAAAGACTAAAGCAATTCAGCAAGACTCATGGGAGAATTGCACGTCAATTCAAATATTGTCTCAATATATTTTAATTATAAATATATATTATAATGATTAATTATAATTATAATTATTTGAACAATAGAATATTCTGGAAACAAATTAAAATCTAGAACATTACAGAGCCAGACACGTGTACCTAGTCTAGCTTTGTAAAGGGGCATAGTAGCATAAAGTGGGAATAAGTTCAAAAGATTCGGTCTTCCCAGTTCGACTCGTGAGCGACCAAAAGTAGGGTGGGGGAATGGAAAAGGTGAGCACAGCACCACGTTTGTGATTCAAATACTTCAACATTATGAAACCACAAATGGCTGGAGAAAGATGATCTCACAAGAAAAAAAACTCATATCGAGTCTTAAATTCAAGACTTAAAAAAATATAAATATATGAATAATTTTGATCAACTGGCCTTCGCGTTTACTTTATTTCATTAAATTCTAATTTATTATATCATGATACATGTTATCCTGGATTGCACATAAAACTAATACAATCCAAAACTTAATATAAATATTTTACACCTCCACATGGGTGGTTAACCCAACTTTTGTAGAGTTGATTAATGATTCATGTGAGAACACAAGAAAAAATGGCCAAATAGAAACAAAAAGACAAAACAAGTCTAATAAAAGTGCCCCATTTCAGGACCTACTGTCCTATAAATCAAGATGGATCCAATAATCATTAAAACCATTGGCCATAGCAAAAGAAACACAGGAAGAATGAAAACCCTTTCTCTCCTTCTTCTTCTTCTCACAATTTCACTTCCATCAATCCAATGTGATGATGATCTAATAGACCAAATCTGCAAGAAAACACCCTTCTACGACCTCTGTATCTCCACCTTGAAATCAAACACAAACACCCAAAACTCTGACACACAAGGCCTAGCCGGGGTGATGGCCAATATTCTTTTATCGAATGCCACCGACACGCTGAGCTACATTCGAGCTCAAATTAACGAGGCGTCGGACCCTAGGATGGAGAGGGCATTGGCTTATTGCGCGGAGCTTTATATCCCTGTGGTGAAGTACAATTTGCCGCAAGCCATTGATGCTTTGAGTAAAGGGCAGTTCGAGTTTGCCAGCGATGGGATATCGGATGCGGCGAAGCAGGCTGATGCTTGCGAGAAGAATTTCTCTGGGCCGATGAAGTTGGAACCGCTGAGTGAGAGGAACAAGCTGCTGCATAGCTTGTCTGATGTGGCTGTGGCCATTGTTAAGTTGTTGCTCAAGGGGTTGATCGAATGAGTAGTGTGGATTTGTTTTTGCTCGAGAGATTAACCCTTTGTGTGCTATCGTTTTCTGGCTGTGAATTTTCTTCTCTTTCTTTAGATTCTCTTGTTTTGGAAGTGTTTACAGTTTGAGAGTTGTGAGACAGAGTTCCAATTTTCCACCGTAGAATTAGCATCTTTTGTTTTGTATTCATTGTTTCTTGTTCTTCCTTATTCTTCTTCTTGGGCTGTTTTCATATGGGTTGAAATGGTTTTCTTAGGCCTTGTGGACTTCATTTTCTTTTCCCATTTTATTACTTAAAAATGCCAAAACCAGTATCAGATGAAGCCAATGTGCAGGCAAGATTATTGAGAATCCAAAGATTTACATGTTCAAATACCATATACATCAGCAAGGGATGAATTCCCAGAAAAATTAAGCTCCATTGGTTTTGTCTCGCCTCTGCAATCGAACGGCATTTGTACCTGTTATCCAGAAGCTCTTCCCAGCTTTTGTTTCACCTTCTAACCCTGCAACCTGCTCCACTGAACTGAAGAAGAGAAAATGGATTCGAAATTAGTTTCGGAAAAGTTTAGGACGATGCATATGTTGAATTGTATTGTCACTATAATTGTTACATACTAGGGGGATTCGGAATCTGGATGATTTGGAAAGCTTGTGGATGGATTCCCGGAGAACAGATGTGTACTTGGACTGCCCTGTGCTGTCCTTGCTGGTAATGGAGACCCTTGGTAGCTTGCCGGTGTACATCCGGAAGACATTCCTGCATACAATGAGCAGAAATGAAGTCACTTGGTCGGTCTTAATCGAACATCCTTAACCGGTAACTCGACTTTCCCCAAAGTCGAGCTCGAATTACTCATTTCTAACACTGCAATCCAAGGATTTGCATATTACCATGAAACACTATGACAAGACAAAAAATGACGGTAAACACCGTGGCAAACATGTTGCTGCTAATGCTGGAAGATGTTGGCTTAGCAGCTTTAGATTTCTTCAAAACTTTCATTCGTTCTATTCTCGCTCGCTTCAACCTTGCGAGTTCGGCAATCTCCCGAATTAGTTTCTGGTCGGCCGCATCCAATGATGGAGCTCTCGGTGGCCTAGGAGGTTTCTTATTACCCAAGCTTTTACGTTTCTCCTTCCCTGAATTACTCTCCTTAGCATCTTTACTCTCTTGTCCCGTCACCAACCGTGAATTCTCTGCATAAACCCTACCGGAATTCGAAGCATTGTTGGACAAAGACACTCTACTATCCGACCCCTCGGAAAAACCGCCTCCGACCAACGGTTGTTCAACAGTTGCGACTCCATTTTCAAGGCCGAGTTCTAAATCTTTAAACCTTGAAGCCGTTTCATCCATGAAAATACACTCCACAATGTCAATTTTCAATCTAAAATACTCAACCAAAAGAATCAACCCTATACAAAAATTGCTTCCAGCAGAGATAAAATTTGAAACTTGAACTTGAAGAAGCAAAGATGGCAACTTTCCGGCTTTCAACAATGCAATTTAACAAGCAAGAGAAGGATCAAATTACGAACGCTGCGTCAATAAACAGAATATAACAAATTACAAAAAGGCACCGACAAAATCTTGAACTACAACTAAGAGAAGGATCAAAATGATAAAGCATTGATACATACAAAAGCAATACAATTATAAAACAATCGATACCCAGACGGGAGGTTATAAAAAGAGCCACTTTAAGTGGAGCCTAAAAAAACCCTGTAATAAGGGTAACGAGGAACCGGTTAATAACCGGTTCCAATGTAAATCCCTTGTTTTTTTAAAATAATAATTATCTAATTTATTTTTATATATTTAAATAAAAAATATACGAATAAAAATATTTATTTAAATATTTAAATAAAAATATTTGTATAATAAATATTCGAATAAAAATGTTCATATAATAAATATTTGAATAAAAATATTTGTATAATAAATATTCGAATAAAAATATTCATACAATAAATATTTGAATAAATATTTGAATAAATATATATACGAATAAAAATATTTGAATAAAAAAATATACGAATAAAAATATTCGTATAATAAATATTCAAATAAAAGTATTCCTATAATAAATATTAGAATAAAAATATTCGTATAATAATTATTCGAATAAAAATATTCGAATAAAAAATATTTGAATAAAAATATTCGAATAAAAAATATTTGAATAAAAATATTCGAATAAAAAATATCCGTATAATAAATATTGGAATAAAAATATTCGAATAAAAAATATACAAATAAAAATAATCGTATAGTAAATATTCGTATAATAAATATTCGAATAAAAATATTCATATAATAAATATTGGAATAAAAATATTCGAATAAAAAATATGCAAAAAAAATTCGTATAATAAATATTCGAGTAAAAATTTTTGAATAAAAATATTCGAATAAAAAATATTAGAATAAAAATATTCGTATAATAAATATTCATATAATAAATATTAGAATAAAAATATTCGAATAAAAAATATACAAATAAAAATATTCGTATAATAAATATTCGAATAAAAATTTTTGAATAAAAATATTCGAATAAAATATATTTGAATAAAAATATTCATATAATAAATATTCGAATAAAAATATTCATATAATAAATATTCAAATAAAAATATTCGAATAAAAATATTCATATAATAACTATTCAAATGAAAATATTCGAATAAAAATACTCGAATAAAAATATTCAAATAAAAATATTCATATAATAAATAAAAATATTCAAATAAAAATATACGAATAAATATTGTACACAATTCTTTACAAAGTATACACAATGGCTTACAAAAACCGTAAGGAAAAAGGTATGTACACAATTCCTTACAACTTTTCACCATGAGCTAAAAGAGCCATCCAAAGGTAAGGTTTTGTGTACATACACAATTTACTACGATTTTCGTAAGCCGTAGTGTATAATTTGTAAGGAACTGTGTACAAACATAAATCTTTACCATTTTGGTGCCATATTGTGTATTCTTGTAGGAAATTGTGTATGTACACAAATCCTTACCCTTGGAAACCTCCTTTAGCTCATGGTTTTGAAGTGATAAGGATTTGTGTACATACTTTTTTTCTTAAGGTTTTCGTAAGCCGTTGTGTATACTCTATAAGGATTTGTGTATAAACACAAATTCTTATCGTTTTTGTGTCATATTGTGTATTCTTGTAGGAAATTGTGTATGTACACAAATCTTTACCCTTGAAAGCCTCCTTGAGCTCATGGTTTTGAAGTGGTAAGGATTTGTGTACATGCTTTTTTTCTTACGATTTTCGTAGGCCGTTGTGTATACTTTGTAAGGAATTGTGTACAAACACAAATCTTTACCGTTTGGGTGGCATATTGTGTATTCTTATAAGAAATTGTGTATGTACACAAATCCTTACCTTTGGAAATCTCCTTTAGCTCATGGTTTTGAAGTGGTAAGGATTTGTGTACATACCTTTTTTTTTCTTACGGTTTTCATAAGTCGTTGTGTATACTTTGTAAGGAATTGTGTACAAACACAAATCCTTACTATTTTTGTGCTAATTTCTGTATGTACCGTTTTTCTTACAGTTTTTGTAAGAAATTGTGTATATAATTTTATGTGCACAATGTGATCGGGTAAACCGGTTAAGACTTATTTTAGGCTTTTTTTAGAGGGCTTTCTCCAGAACTACCCAACCCAGATAAAGCTTCATTGATCAAACAAACTACCTTGGAAAAGGCAGCAAGAAAAACCCAGATCCGATTGTAGCGACCTTTTTTTTTTTAAATATTTAAAAAATGATTTAAAACGTTTGAAAGTTTGGTGGGATTTTAAAAATTCGGTATTCCGAGAGATACACCTGAAGAATAGGATACCACTCCCATTAAAATATTATTTAAATTTAAAAATCCACGAGAATATTTAAAAATTCGGTATTCCGGGAGATGACACCTGAAGAACAGGATGTCACTACTATTTGGAATACCGTTTTAATTCAAAAATCGGTTAATCGGCTGGAGTCGTCATCGATCGTTCAAAAAGGTGGATCGAACACCAAGAAAACAAAACCAAAGATGGGTTCGAGAGTTGGTTACGTTTGGGGAAGAATTAACACCCCATAACGCCCAAAAATTGGTACCTAAAGGTTCGCATCATAATTTTTAAGAAAATGTAAAATCCGAATTAAATTAATTTTTAATTTAAAATGCGTATCCTAATATCCACGACGATTCAAAAGAGATAACACCCGAAGAACGGGATGCTACTCCCAATAACATACATCGGGATAATAAATTCTAATAAACTAAACCAACATTTAACATATTATATTAAAACTTAAAACAAGCTAACATATACTTATATCGCATATTTAATTTATTATACAAGATAAAAGATAAGTATGATAATTTTGTAAATAACATAAAAAAGTTAATAAAATAATATATTAATATCATTTATTATAATTATAATATTTAACGTAATAATATAAATAATATATAGTAATAATATCATAAAAATATGGTAATAATATAAAATAATATAAAAAAAGGTAATAAAATATATGTTAATATCATTCATTATTAATATTATCAAAAATATGGTAATATTAATATAGTAATAATATTTAACATAATAATATAATTTTTTTTCTAAAGAATCATATATAAAATATAGTAATATATTAATATAGTAATGATAATGATATTTAATATAATAATATAAAATCTTTTCCTAAAGAATCATATATAAAATATGGTAATATATTAATATAGTAATAATAATGATATTTAATGTAATAATATAAAATGATATATTAATATTATTTATTATGATTATAAAATGGTAATAAAATAATATTAAGATTTTATAAACATAATATAATAGTAAATATACAAGTATAACGTAATATTGAAATAAAAAAATAATAATAAAATTAATAATAATATAATACGGTCTAATCTGCAAAAAAAAAATTAAGGGGTTAAAACAAAATAAGCAATGACCAAATTGAGCTAAAAAAGAAAATAAATGGCTAAATAATGAAAAAAATGACTAAAATTAAATAAACAGTAAATTGGAGAGTCGAAACGGTAAGGATACGAAGTGCGGGGACTGCGTGTGTAATTTTCCCTTTGATCCGGGTTAGACACGGGTCCGGGTCGGGTGACCAGGTCGGGTGTGGATATCCATGGCCAAAACAACGTCGTTTTGGGATTAAGGAGATGGTACCAAAACGACGTCGTTTTGGTGGTCCCTTAAATACCTTTTTTTATGAATAATTTTGCCTTCTTCATTTCAAACATGTTGGATATTTAAGAGCCTAAAAGCTCTCAAGGGTTCGTCTGCTCCGGTGTAAGAGTGGCCTCCGATCACCGTGTTTGACCGCCGGTCGCCGCGAAGGTCGCCGGAAATCGAAAAGGAATGGCCTTTCTTAAAGATCTCAGCGAGGGAAATACAATTTTGGTCTCGGATTTTCAAAAAAAATGCTTATGAACGCATAGATCTAGAGATGAGTATTCGAATCTTTAATTTTTTTACCTCTTTTGCACTCGATTTTTGGCTCTGATCTTCCCCTTTTTTTATTTCCGATTTTCGTTCAAATATAGTGTTGATATTGTGGCGATTTTTGCTTCGGTTCTTGCCTATTTTTGTTTCGAATCTTTCCTCTTTTTCGATTTCAGATCTTAAACCATTACAACATTTTTCTGGGTTTAAATACCCGATTTTCATGTATATTTTAATACAAATATCTCTATTATAATATGATAATCCTAGATCTAATGATGTTTCTTCTTTTGCAGGTTGATCTGATCGGGGTGAAGAGACTCTAGACGATGGGGCGGTGCCGTTTGAAGGGGGAATGAAGGGGCGAGTGACCATCACGTGCGTATCGAATGGTCGCGCGTGGCGGCCACGTGCGACAGCTAACTAGGGGAAGTGGGAGAGGCGACTGACAGCTTGTTACCCTCTTGTTAGGGTTTGGTTAGATTACCATTAGGATTAGGTCATTAGGGTTATGGGCTTTGATTGTTGGGTTGGATTCTGTTAGGCCAAGGGTTGGATTTGAGTTTGTATTTTATTAATGAGTTATTATAGTTGCCCCTCTTTACTTATTGTTGTGTAACGATAATAAAATAAAGATAAGGAATAACCCATTTCATTTGATATGGTTGATGGTCTTGGTAAGGTAAAGGATTTTTGGTAAAGTTAAGGTTAAAGTTGTTTTGGTGATGCTGAGGTTCTAGCGTTCTTCTGATAAGGTAGGGGTAAGGTTGGAGTTCTTCCACTGACCACTGCCCCCTTTTAGTCTTCGCTTGGTCTTTTTCGCTGTTTCAGAACAAAATTCTTCAAAACTGAGGCTTTAGGCCTGCAACTTCTTCTTCGCTTGTTCTTCTATCGGGTGCTTGTATAAGTAGATTCTTCCTCTGTAGAGTCTTACCCATCTTCAATAAAATCTTCAAGCTGCAAATTCTGAACTCTTCATGCTTGTATGTTGATGTCTCAAGTTCTTCCTATATAAAACTTTCTGCGTCTTGAGTCGAGAGTCCTTTCTGTAATGAACTTCTCGTTGTAGATTCTTTCTATATAGGATCCTTAGTGTCTTTGAGTGTTCTTCTTATATAGAACTTCTTGTTGGAGATTCTTACTCTCATAGAATCTTCGTCTTGTAGTCTTCAAATTTAGAGTCCTTCCTATATATAACTTCTTGCCGAAGATTCTTGCTCTCATAGAATCTTTTGCATCTTCAGAGGTTCTTCATATATTGAACTTCCCATTAGAGATTCTTGCTCTTATAGAATCTTCGCGTTTTGACTTTCAAATAGTTCTTCCTATATCGAACTTTCTCGTTGTCGATTCTTGCTCTCATAGAATCTTTTGTTTACTCCAAGGGTTCTTCTTGTGTTGAATCTTCTAGTTGATTCTCCTCTTGAATCTTGAGTTTTCTAGCTCTTCTTGTAATCTCACTTTAGCAATCATGAGTTCTTTTATGTAAATCTTTTGCCGATACTTTGTTTTCTGATATAGATTTTGGCAGTTTTTGTAGGCTCTTTATATTTCTTCTCTTGACTCTCTTTTGATTCTTGTGTTCCTGTGAAAAAGAAAATCATAAAATGTTCTACAGTGCAAGTTAGCATGCATTTAATCCTAGGGATGCCTATACTATATGATGCATGAATAATGTTTTGGTGTCTTCTGTGATCCTCGTATTTGATCAGGCGATGGTAACGCTTTCTCATCTTTCATCTCCTTTTCTGTAACAAGGTCGTTTAATCTCAAGTTAAGAGTTCAAACTTTAATCATCAACTTGTTCCCGGGCATCTTCTTGAGCTTTTATTTCTGGAAACATCTTCGAGATTTTTTTCTCATTTCTTTCTTTTTTCTTTTTCTTTTTCTTTCTCTTTTTCTTTTTTCTTTTCTTTCTTTTTTCTTTTTTTATTTTTCACTGACGAGTTGGTCTTCAAGTAGTGTTGGCCTGTTATTGCCCCATTCTGGTGTGCTCTACAGTTTTAGGCATTTCAGAATTTTCGCATGAATGTTTTCTGTTGTATGAGATTCTTCTTGGGATTGATTATTTTTCCTGCATTACCTGCACCTTATAGGCTAAAACTATAACAAAGTAATGTCAAGAAATCTTTTGTTTGTCGTAATTCTATGTTAACCTAAAAAATAATGAATGATACTTCATGGAAAAGATGTATGTAATATATTATATTCAAAATATCATGGAAAACATGAGATTTTACAAAAGATGACAAAAATAATACAGAGTCTTAAACATTTCACTGTATGAATGATATATGGATCTGTGTTGATGATAGCTTCCTTGCCCCTGGTCCTGTCACTGTGTCTGAGAGGGTTTGCCCATTGGATGCCAATTCCCAAAATGGATTCGAGCCGCTCTTTACGGGTTTTCAACTCGATTCCTTTGTTGGTTTCAAGAAGCCTTTTTTCGGGTTTTCCTCTTGAATTTTCTTTTATTTTCTTCTCTTTTCTTTTCTTTTCTTGTTCTTTTTTCTTTTTTTCTTTTATTTTCATTTTTTGATTTTCATTTTTTTTCACTTCTTCATTTTTCTTTTTCAAGCGTAGTACTTTTTAACTGAGTCTGAGTTTATTGGGTTACTCAGTTCGCGTACATCCATTTTGGCTAGGATTAACGCTCCTCCAAAAAAGGCCTTTTTAACTACGTAGGGCCCTTTCCAATTTGGCATCCACTTCCCACGGAAGTTTTTCTGTATGAGCAAGTTCCTTTTCAATACCAGATCTCCCTCTCAAAATTCTTTGGGCTTGACCTTCTTGTTATAGGTTTGTATCCTCCTCCTCTGATACATCTGACATGATAGATGACCTTCAATCTCTTCTCTTCAATAAGGTTGAGCTGATCATATCTAGCCTGTTATATACTTGAATTGCTCACACACTTCTGTAATCATTTTATTATTCAAATTGGAAGCATTGTCGGTGATGATTCTCTCTGGTAAACCATATCGACAAATGATTTCTTTCTTTATAAACTTGTAAATTGTCGATCTTGTGATGTTGGGATAAAATGTTGCCTCAACCCATTTGGTGAAGTAATCAATGGCCACCAGGATGAAGCAGTGTCTGTTGGATGCTGCTGGATGAATTTGCCCAGTGACATCCATTCCCCACATTGCAAAGGACCATGGTGAATTCATGGTGTGCAATGGTGACGGGGGAGAATGAATCTTATCAGCATATATCTGGCACTTATGGCACTTCTTAGCATAACTGATACAATCTGCTTCCATAGTCAGCCAATAATACCCATACCTCATAATTTTTCGAGCCATCACGAAGCCATTGGCATGCGTCTCACATAAACCACCATGTACTTCTTCAAGGATCTCCTTAGCTCGTTGGGCATCGACACATCTTAATAACACCTGGTCTTTGCCCCTCTTGTATAGAACTTCTCCATCTAAAACGTACCCTGCTGTCAATCTTCTGAGGGTTTTCTTATCATTCTCGCTTATTCCTTCAGGATAAATCTGACATTTGACATACTGCAGGATATCATGATACCATGGTTTACTATCTACTTCTTCTTCCAAGGTGTAACAATAAGCTGGCACTTCGAAAGTCTGACCTTTTATAGGTTGCATTTCCGCTTTTGTGTTGGCTTTAAACATGGCGGCTAGAGTAGCTAGAGCGTCTGTCATCTGATTGTCTTCTCTCGGAAGATGAGTGAAACTAATTTTTTCAAATCGTTTGATCAATTCCTAGATCAAATCATAGTATCTGATCAATCTGGGGTCCCTTGTTTCCACTCTCCGCGGAGCTGATAAATAACCAGGGATGAATCCCCAAAGACTTGAAGGATTTTGACTTTCCTCTCGATGGCTTCGTATATTCCTATAACACAGGCTTCATACTCGGCTATGTTATTCTTACAAAAGAACTCTAGTCTGTTTGTGAAGGGATAATAAACATTATCGGGAGAGATCAACATTACACCTATTACATGCCCCAGTACGTTAGATGCTCCGTCGAAATACAATTTCCATGACTCCTCCTTAAATATGGTTTCTTCTTCTGTCGCAATATACATCAGATCCTTGTTCGGAAAGTTAAAGTTCAACGGCTGGTACTCTACTGAAGCTCGACTTGCTAGGAAATCCGCGATAGCATTTCCTTTTACCGTTTTCTGACTCATGTAAATAATATCAAATTTAAATAACAACATTTGACAATGAGCCATCTTCTCAGTGAATGTTGGTGCTTTCATCAAGTATTTCAACGGATCAAACTTGGATATCAGCCAGGTTGCATGGTATAACATGTATTGCCTGAGTCTTTTGGCAGCCCACACTAAAGCACAACACAACTTCTGAATGGGTGGATATCGCGTTTCACAATTCGTGAACTTTTTGCTCAAGTAATAAATGACTCTTTCTTTCTTTCCGGACTCATCATGTTGTCCTAGCACACCCCCCATTGAATTCTCATAAATTGTCAAGTATAAGATTAAGGGTCTGCTCGGTACTTGTGGCACTAGAACCGGAGGATTCGTCAAATACTTTTTAATCCTGTCAAGAGCCTCTTGGCACTCCTCATTCCAAACTCCTAGATTATTCTTTCGGAGTAGTCTAAAGACGGGATCATACTTGTTGATCAATTGAGAAATGAACCAAGATATGTAGCTTAATCTCCCTAAGAATCCCCGAACCTCTTTCTGTGTTCGAGGTGGTGGAAGATCTTGAATTGCTTTCACTTTATCCGGATCAATCTCTATTCCTCTTCTACTAACCACAAATCCAAGGAGTTTTCTGGATGTTACCGCAAAGGTGCACTTGGCGGGATTGAGCTTCAACTGATATTTTCTCAATCTCTGGAGTAGCTTTTGTAAGTTTTGGATATGCTTCTCTTCTGTGCGAGACTTAGCAATCATGTCGTCTACGTACACTTCGATTTCTTTGTGCATCATATCACGGAAAAGAGTCATCATCGCTCTTTGATAAGTTGCCCTAGTATTTTTGAGTCCGAAGGGAATTACTTTATAACAAAACGTTCCTCATTCTGTCACAAATATTGTCTTTTCCATATGTTCTGGATACATTTTTATCTGGTTATACCCTGAAAAACCATCCATGAATGATAACCATGAATGCCCCGCGGTATTATCAACCAGGGTATCAATATGAGGCAAAGAAAAATTATCCTTTGGGTTGGCTCTATTAAGATCCCGGTAATCAAAGTACATGCGTACTTTCCCGTTCTTTTTTGGCACAAGGACTATATTTGAAACTTATTCGGGGTATTTTACCACTTTTAGAAAACCAACATCAAATTGTTTCTTCACTTCTTTCTTGATTTTCAACATGTCAGGTCTCATTTTTCTAAGCTTTTGCTGGACAGGCTTACATTCAGGCTTCGTCGGTAACTTGTGCACCACGATATCAGTATTTAATCCAGGCATATCCTGATAAGTCCAAGCAAACACATCCTTAAACTCTTGCAGCAGGGCAATCAAATCATGTCTAGTCTGAGGCGAGAATGTAGTGTCAATCTTTACTTCTCTCTTGTTTTCATCAGTCCCTAGATTGAGAGTTTCCAATTCCTTCTGGTGGGGCAGGATTTGTTTTTCTTTGTTTGCCATCAATCTTACTAATTCATCAGGGACTTCATAACCTGCGTCTTCTTCATTTATTTCCGCCGAACATAGAGGTTTTGAAAAGTTTACCTCAAGATCCGATCCAGAGTCATTCACATAATCAATTGCAAGATCCCTGTATATAAAGAGGCAAATATATATATTTGGATAAAAATGAATACTATTTGTATGCAAAAAGAATTAGGTAAATTATGTGCACACAAAAAATGAAAGTTGGAAAATGTTTGTCATTTAATGTACATAGAAAATATATTTTTCATTACAAAAGTAGGTTAACATAGTGTCCATTTTACAAAAGATCCCTAATGTTTGTGGGAAAAAGCAAAAGGGTTAATTCAGGATATTACTCTGCTTTAGTCCTAGTAACTACAGGCAGGTCCACTGTACTCCAGTTGTTAAGTGATTCTCCCGGCACACAAGGACGAATCTCAACTAAAAACTTGTTGGTACCTTCCTCATCAGATATCGTATTGATGGACATTCCTTCGAAAGACTCGCCGAACATTTCTTCATTGTAGAGCTCCTCATTCTCCTGGTTAGCTTCTTACACACCTTGTTCAGCATTGATAATCCCACCGGATACAAAATAATTCTCAGAAGACATCAAAAGTCTCCCTAGAGAAAATCCTCCTCTCAACTTGGTCCCCCTTCTTTCGAACATATTGGGCTTGTAACCCAATCCGTACTGATCTTTCTTAAAAATAACTGCTCTTGGGCAGAGAGTTCCCTGTAAATTTTTCCCCAGGCCTTTTCTTGTCTTAGCTCCTCGTCCCAAATTCTGACGAATGACCATCTTAGTACTATTGGATAATCTTAGGGTTGGGATCTTACCCCCTTCCGCAATAAAGGTTGCATTCACAAACTCCGATGCTCTAAATGAGCATTCCATTGTACTCTCATCAAGTGAAATATACGGGGTATCAGCAGTTACAGAGGCGATAATATCTTCTTCTACATTAATACTGACCAACTTGCATTCAATAACAAACTTCAACTTCTGGTGTAGCGATGAGGGAAAAGACCCGACCGAGTGAATCCAAGGCCTTCCAAGTAAATAGTTATACGTCGAATTTATGTCCATAACAACAAAATCAACTACATACTCAGTTGGCCCAATCAACAAGGGCACCTCGATTCTTCCTACCACATCTCTCTAAGTTCCATCAAAGGCTCTTACCAAACTGTGACATGGCTTTACGTGTGAACTATGTACTGGTAGCCTCTATAGGGTGGCTAATGGTAGTACATTCAATGCTGATCCATTATCCACAAGTTGTAACCCCCTTAGCCCGGCCTGGACGAAACCGACACTAATGGGTCACACGGGGAATATCAAACCAAACCCGCGAAGGTTTGATTTGATAAACAACCCTAAAAAAAACCGTAACATTTTTTTTCTTTTTATTTTATCTTACCTAGATGTACGTTTAACCTCCTATGTGTAATTAACTCAAGTAAGACAAAGACAGTCGCAGTTAATTCATTATAAGTAAATCAATCAAACGCATACATGATTAGGGACCAAAACGTAAGGAACTAATTTACTTTACCATATCCATAATCAATCCACCGGATATCAAATAAATAAGCTTAACACATTCAACATACAGTTCAGATCATACACGGTATCTTAATTGTTCAATTTTAAGTTCTAGCATTTATGGACTAATTGCATAGTATGTAATATTAGGTACTTCATCCATCTTAAATCATACGATGTGTATTCGGGTTAAAACATGAATCATAGTGTCATAACATCACCTAAAATTACACATAAATCCATTATATTCAATTACTAATTTAAATCCTACGTTTCATGCATTTAAAACTCTCGATCTGCCCTCTCTAGGCTAGGTGTTTCGAAACAGCCCTTGGGGTGTTTCGGAACACGTGTGCCCAAGGAACCCATGGTTCGAACTATGGTCACCTGTTTCGAAACAACCCATAAGGTGTTTCGGAACAGCCACGTCCAATAGCATTTGGTATCGAACCCTGATTCGATACAAATGCTCAAATAGGCATAGGGGTATCGATACTGCCACAGGGTGTTTCGATACCCCCTGTATTCTGGACGAGGTGAGACGTAAAAGCTCATTTAAACCAATCCAAACATAAACTTTAATAACCCAAAACTATATGCAACATTCCTAGGCATCCCATCATCATAATCACACCTTAAAACATCAGAAAATATCTCAAGGAGACCTATAGGCATGCTTCCTAAAGTATGAATAGCAACAACATATCAATCATACTATTACATGCTTGCACAACTCAATCAAAAAAAGTTCAACAATTAACATTCAATCAATAATGGTTTTATTATATCATAAACCAAAGCCTAAGTACATATTACCCCTAAAGATTGTGTTACACATTGCCTTGCCCAACTTATTTGCCAAAAACATACCAAATTCAATGTGATCTTCCCCTTGGTTTCCTTGCCTCGAACGAAGCTCCAAGTGCCCTTATTTTTCTACAAAGATGAAAAGAGAGCTTAAGCAAACATGCTTAGTGAGGTAGCTCCACAAAAGATCATCAATGCATCTATTTAAAACCATGTTGAAAACCATAATTTGCAATACTTTATCAAGTCATGCATGCTAATATTTCATGCCCAAATTCGTTAAATCATATGCATCCTTGAGTTCACATAACCTTATCAAAACAATTCATAAATGATGCTCAAACCTCATCTCAATTTCATGTATGTATATTGGCTTTCTAGTGATCACTTAATGTGAACCTTGAGCTCACCGAATACACGGATCCATGAGACATTTGTCTCGTTATGACACGAAGTCACCATTGACATGACATGAAGTCACCATTAGCACTACCACGCATGATCGGACACATAGTCACCCTTGTTACGTGTAGGCGGCTCTACCACGTACGGTTGGACACAAAGTCACCCTTGTTACGTGTAGGCAATATTCTGTATTTTCAGTTTTGATTATAGTGCACTTAAGACAATCCTAATGACATGTCATTTGTATTCGAATCTAAAGTTAGTGTCACTAAGCCAATATCATAATCAAATGTGCATGATAACTTGCTGCTTATAATGCATGCATAAAATGTTCAACAAATGAACCCAAAAGCCATGCCCAAAGGCACCATCATGTATAGGCAAATAACCATGTTGTATTCCAAAACATTTCTCATAATTTTCCATAATCATGGATGCTAAATAAGCTATGCATTTCAACAAGTATCTCTCATGTATGCATCAATTCAAAACATGCTCATGCACTTCCATAAATCTTATGCATTATCAATGAAATACCTTTGTCGAAAATAGCCGAAACTCATATCGGTTCATCAAAACAAATACTTTACTTACTCTTGAACTATGGAAGGTTTTCACACACTTCCATAGCCCCCCAAAACAGAACGTACCAAACGTGATTCGCTTTTAAATCCGTAACCACTCACCAACAAGCGAAACGAGCTTTCGCCGCTATCCGATGATCGCACCAACGCACCAACAATCAAGCTTCTTCTTGTACCTCTTCTACAACATTAAAAACAGATCATTCTCACATCATTACATGCTCAAACCAACAGCCATATCCGAACACCGTTAAACTACCGAAAACTTAGCCGAAAAGACCGAAAACTAAGCCGAAACGCATCCGAACAACATCAGCCCAAAACCTAATGAATCTAACATCTAATTCACCTCAATTATGATCCAAAAACACATCCAAACCATCCTTGTACCTCCAGAAACATTTAAGCATCTAAAACAGCCCATAAAACAACCGAAAAACATCTTAAAACTACACTGATTGCATTATTCCGGGATTAAATTAATGTAATATCAAATAAAGACTCAATTAATCATTAAATCAACATAAAAACATGATTGAACTCATATAATTTCCAGCATTAAATAAGATCCAAAAAGATTTCACAAAAACATTACAAAATCACTAGATCTAACATTAAAAACATAGAATCAAGTGTTTATTCAAAGATTAACAAGCTAATACTTGGAAATTTCAATAAAGAACCTTAGAAAGAAATAAAAATCTAGAAAATTACCTTCAAGATCTATTCACCAAAAATATGAGATTTTCCCCTTCTTGATTCCTTGCAATTTGATGTAGATTTGATGAAATCAATGCTTAGGTTTTGTAAAGGATGGAAAGATGATGCAAATGATGAAATCTTTGTGGAAAAAGATGCAAAAATCAGCAAGGAATTGAAGAGAAAAGATGAAGAGAAAGTGGAGAGAAAATGAGAGAAAAAGATGAGAGAAAAAGATGAGAAAAGTGGTTTTTGAGAAAAATAATTAAAAATCCAATTAAAGTAAAAATATATTTTGGTGAATAAATCATCATTAAAAATTAGAAATGAGTTTATGGCCCTCTAAGGATTCTAAGTTTAGCTTGCTTTTCAATTTAGTCACTAAAATAACATAATTGTCGAAAATTACAAATTAGTCCCCTAATTTTCCAAAAATTACAAATTGGTCATTTATGCATAATTAAGCATAATTAAAAATCATTATAAAATCCAAATTATTTTTTTTAATTTGAAACATATTTCTTTAATATTTCAAACCACCTTCCAAATTATTATTTTTCTTAATTAAAAATATCCTTATTTTATTTTTCCCGGAATTAATGAACCGGAGAACCCGATTCAACCCGAATCGAATTCACCTAACTAAGCCTAACTAATAACCCCAAAAACGGGATGTTACACAAGTACACCGGGCAACACATGCCCCTTGCAGTGCGTGGTGATGTTTAGCGCCATGGTAGAGCCCATTCCACCATCAGGGATTTTATCATCACTGAAGTGATCTAATTATCCGCAGCAATATGGCCAACAATCCGATCCAATTTAGACACAGAAATATCATTTGGTATAAACGTTTCATTTAGCACTTTCATTAGTGCTTCGCGGTGTTTTTTCGAGTTCAACAGTAACTCTAACACGAAAATTTTTGCTTGCTGTCGACGAAGTTGTTCCACGATATTATATTCACTGTGTTTCAAAAATTTCAAGAATTCATGCGTTTGTGCCTTAGTTACCTGCTCATTTATTTTCTGAGGCAGATCTTCTCCAAAAATTTTCTGAGGCTCAACACTTCCTTTTTTGCCTACCTCAGCTTCCGCAGAGTTCGAGGCATTCGGTGGGTTACACCGCCCACTTTTTATAAAATGCCCCACATCATTGACATCTTCTGTTTCTTTAACCTCCTCTTTCTACGAGAAGTCTCCTCCAACTGGTACTTATTCTCCTTGTATCTTGGGCGTGGAAACATTGGCAGCATAATTCCACGCGACCCTTTGCATGTTTTTAAAAAGGAAAGGAGCAGGAGGCGCGATTATTAACATGGACGATTTTCCTTTTCCCATGTGGAAGGTGATGTCCTCCTTCTTCCCATTGATGTTACGAACGGTCTTACAGCCCTTGCTATCTGAACTTTCAGATGCACATACGTCCATCGAATTCCTCTCTTTAGTCTTCTCAAAAAATTCAATCTCTTTATTATCCATCATTTTTTAAACCAACGGTTTAAACTCTTCACAATCCTAAACTTCATGGCCTACTTCTTGGTGGTATTCACAATAAGGATCACATTCTTCTCTGGTTACTTCCATTCTCCTTTATATCATATTTGCCTCACATAACTGTTGAAAGACCCATTTGAGGGGAGACTTCACTTCTGTCATGCTTCTTTTAACTCTTATGTTATTTTCACCTTCAATTATCTTCACGTCGTGTCCTCCATGATTCGGTAGAGGATTGGAAGCTACACTCGGGTCATCAAATTTCAAAATCCCTGTATTTATCAGATTCTAAACCATTTTCTTAAAGGCGATGCAATTTTCTGTAGAATGCCCCGGTACCCCAGTATGGTAATCAAAATGGGCCTTCTCATCATACCAAGTCGAAAATGGGGGTTTGAAAGGAGTAGCATGGTATGGTCATACCAAATCTGCTTTATATAACTGAGTATACAGCTCAGCGTAGGGTATCGGCAAAGGGGTAAAAGAGATCTTCTCGCTTTCCCTTTTTGGAGCACTCTCATCTCTCTTCTTTGAATTCTGTGTGTTTCTAGTGGAAGTCTATGGTTGAGTAATGGTAAAATTTGAGGGGGTATTATAAGCACTCGCGGTATTCATCTCATTATCCTTCCTTCGGTAGGATTTTCGAGTGTTATCCCCGGTATCAATTCTTCCATTTTTTATCGCTATCTCAATCGATTCACCTATTCTGATGAGGTCAGCAAAGCTCTAAGCGATATTGTTTATCAGATGATCGAATAATGCCCCCTTTAAAGTATTTACAAACAAAGGAGTAATTTCGTGCTCCAGGATCGGCGGGTGGATTTGTGCGGCAATATAGTGCCACCTCTGCGCATACTAACATAGAGTTTCATTCTGACGTTGCTCCATTGTTTCCAACATAGCCCTACTAGGGGTTATGTCCGACACATGCTTATAATATTCAGTGAAAGCTTTAGAAAGGTTTTTCCACGACTTAATATGGTCTCGGCTGAGCTGCATATACCATCGCATTGCAGACCTCGTCAAGCTCTCCTGAAAGCAATGGATCAGTAATTTTTCATTCTTTACAAATTGTGCCATCTTCCTGCAATACATGGTGATGTGAGCCAACAAGCATGTAGTTCCGTCATATTTGTCAAAATTTGGCGTCTTAAACTTTGGTGAGAGTATTAAATCTGACACGAGGCTTAAGTCGTTAGCCTCATTTCCCTGTTCATTTATTCCCAAGGAAGCCTTAAGCTGTTTAACAAAGAGACGAAATTTTTCTTCGCTTTTACTTTCCACTTTAGTTCTAATTTTTTCCACCAAATCCAGGTCTGGTATTTCCTCATCCTGTAATGTATCCAGGTTAATCGAATGCTTCATAATCGCTCCTTCTGTCTGGCTAGCAGAAGCTCCCATAGTATTGAAGTATACCCTCTTCTGAGGTGTCGATGTTTTAGTTTGAAACTTAACATGAGAGTAGAGGTGGCAAATGGGTCATTCGGTTTGGTTTTGGTTCAGATTATTTCGATTCAGTTTTGGTTCAGATTGTTTCGGTTCAGTTTATTTCGGGTTTGTTTGCATTCGGTTTAGATTCGGTTCGGTTCGGTTTCAATTTTAATTCGGTTATATGATACTTCGGGTCGGTTCGGATATCGGATCGGTGATTCGGGTTAATATCGGATTGGTTGTTTTTGGGTCATGTCAATATCGGATTAGATATTTTCGGGTCGGGTCCATATCGGGTCATTCGGATTGGTTCGGATCGAGTCAATCTATAAATTTTCGGGTTAATTTGGTTTGAGTTGGACTTGAGTATGAATTTTGAGGTTAATTAAGAATCTTAGTTTAAAAACATTAGTTGTGAGATAAGGGATTAAATTGAGTTAAATTTATTTGAATGACTTAATATTGAATTAAATGACTAAATTGTTATTATTATTATTATATTCAAGGGTTTTGGTATTTAATCCCTTTATCAAGCAATAGAAAACCCTATGAAATTTGGTTTGCAGTAGACACACGATTTGATCTCCCACAAAATTTTTCCTTTTTTTTCGTTCATGTGTTTTCCAGTTAGTCACCCACCCACCCTTATACCTTAACATTATTTGAGAGCCATCACCACCACCTTATCACTTTTCTTTATCGTGTTATTATACCATTCATGCACACTCTAAAGTGAATTCCAAGAAATCCAAGAAGTAATAAGGTTCCGTACTCAAGGTGATTAATCGACGACAGTGGCTTTATAGAATTGGTATGTCTTTGTTGATCCTGTGTTGTTCTTTTAGTTGAGTATAAACTTTTTTTCTTTTAGGTGGATTAATTTTTACTGACTTTGTTCTTATTGTGATCATTGTTTTAAAATAAGCAATCACATTATTTAAATTGTTGTCCCTACTATCCCTCTCTCTATATTCTCTGCCGTTAATAGTGACTTTAAATTGTTGGTTATTTAAGTTTTGATTTTTATTATAATAATTAATTGATTTTTTAATAAAGTTTTTCCAAGTTTTTAACGTAAAACAAGATTGGAGTTGTTGGTATATTTTAATCCTAGAATTTTAAAGTGTAGTGCAGTGGAAGTTGAAGACCAAACCTTCTTTCTTGCTAAATCATGTATCGACGAGAACTTTTGGCAAGATGAGTTTGTGCTGAAATTAGTTAACAAAAGCATGCTATTTTAATTAGAGTTTATTGTAATTTTTAAGTGTTTCGGTACATATTTTCTCTTAATTGAACAACAGCCGAGACTCAAACTGTATGAGTGGTTCAATCATAAGCCAAGTTACCCTTTTGAATTATTCAAACTCTAACCGAATCAAATGCTAGTGCATATTTTTTTCTTCTAATTTGTGTTATTTTTTAATTATTAGTTAACCTAAATTTCATGATTAATGTTATTTGTTTTGACAGCAATGGAATCAAATGCTAGTATATGCGGGGTTCAAGTTGATACTAACTCTGTTGTATCAGAATCACAGTCTCTTTCTAAAAGACGAAGAACGGTTTGGAACCATTTTCTCATTCTTGATCCGACAGAGACTAAGGATGGAAAAGAGAGGTCACTATGCAGACATTGTAAAAATGCTTCCTTCATTTCCAGCTCACGCTATCGAACTTCTAATATGTAAAAGCATCTTGAAAAATGTAAAAGTTATTCTGAATATAAGAATGTTTTGGGAATTGAAGGACAAGAAGCAGAAGATAATGTTTATGACCAAAAAGTCTACAGAGAGTTGGTAGCTACAGCAATTATAAAGCATGGATATGCTTTTTCTTGGGTTGAACATGAAGGTAATCGAAAAATACATGCTTATTTGAACAATCAGGTTAGAACTATATATAGAAATACTGCAAAAGCTGATTGTTTAAAATTACATAAAAGTCTGAAAAATACCTTAAAGGGAACTCTTCATAATGTTTCTGGTCGTATTTCTTTAACATGTGATATGTGGACTTCTTGTCAAATTGAAGGATATTTATGTTTGACTACTCATTATGTGGATGAAAATTAGAAGTTAAATAGTAGAGTTTTGAACTTTTGTCACATTGATTCACCGCATACTAAAAAAATTATGTACAGTGCTTTGCTAGACTTGCTTCAAGATTGGGGAATTGATTATAAGATTTTTTCAATCACATTGGACAATGCTTCTAGTAATGATAAAATGTAAGATTATTTGAAGGATACTTTTAATGCACGAGAAGCTTTGTTACATAGAGGTGCATACTTTCATGTTCGTTGTGTTGCACATGTGTTGAATCTCATCGTTAAGGATGGACTTAAAGTCATTGAGCATATTGTTGTCAAGATAAGAGATTGTGTGAAGTATATTAAATGGTCGGAATAAAAAAAAATACTTTTCGGTGTAGTATGAAATTAGCTAAAATAGAAGAAACTAAAGCATTGTGGCTTGATGTGCCTACAAGATGAAATTCTACATATATGATGCTTGAAAGGGCCATTTTATACCGTGAAGCTTTTAAGCAAATGGTTGTTGTTGATTCTTCTTTCCATCATTTTCCAAACACTGAAGAATGGGAAATACTTGAAAAAATTAGAGATTTTTTAGAACCATTCTTTGATATAACTGTGTTGTTTTCAGGGAGTGATTATCCTACAGCAAATTTATACTTTGGGAATGTTTGAAAAAATTTTATGCTTTTGAGAGAGTTGACAAAAGTTAATTAAGGTGTTTTGGAAAACACGGAAATAGAAATGAAAAAAAAGTTTGATAAGTATTGGTTCAACTCAAGTGAGAGTGAGGATGATTATAGCATGTTATTTGTCTTTGCGGTAATTCTTGATCCTCGTTATAAGTTGTCTTTTGTCAAGTATTGTTATGAAAGCATATTTAAAGATGAAATGGAAGCTAGTTTGAAGGTTAGTGATATCCATTTTAAGTTAACGATGCTTTTTAAAGAATATGCTCCAGAACTAGGAGTACGTGTCTTACATGAAACATCAGCAACACCAAATTCAAACTTTAATATTATAGGCATTTCGTCTAGAAACCACAAACGCAAATTTGATCTTTTTGAGGTAAGTTTGTTATTTTTATATTTTATGTTGTTTGTCTTTTTGTTTTATATATCTGCTACTTTTTATGTACTTTGATTGATTGTGTTTTATAATGTGTATGTTTTTTTGTAATATGTTACATGTATTTGTTGTTTCTATTATTTTTTTATATAATGTATTTGTTTATTTTGTTTTGTTTTATTTTCTATTATCTCTTTTATGTATTTTTAGGAATATGATAAGAGAGAGGCAGCGACTTCTTATGTAAAGACGCAATTGGATGTTTATTTAGACGATCCCAAAATGGATAGGAAAACAGAACTTGACATTCTTAAATTTTGGAAAGAAAGTGAGCATCGATATGGAAAACTTTCTCATCTTGCTAGGGATATTTTGACTGTTCCACTCACAACTATTGCTTCTGAATCGACTTTTAGCATAGGAGTTCGAATTTTGAATAAGTGGAGAAGTTCTTATATTCCTGAAAATATGGAGGCATTGATAACATCTCGTATGTAAATTTTCATTTTTTAATTTTGTTTTCTATTCTTTATAGTAAATCTTTACAGTTATTACTCATATTCTTCAACTATTAATCCATTGTATTTCTTTTTAAAATTTATATTGTTTAATTTTTGTTTTAGTAACAAACAAATTAATAACTTTTTGTTATTGTTTATGTGGTTACGGAAGATGACGAGTTTATTAGCTCTTATGTGGATTTGACTACAACAAAATCCAAAAGTTGATATGTGATTGAATTTTTGTGTACTCACTGAATTTGATACGTAATAGTAGTTGGGGTTAGGTACTTAGTTTTATCTGCAGCTAAATATCACTTTTGAACAAAAATTATTTATTTAAGACTCGTTTTTATGTTACGAGTTACACTTTTTAATTTTTATCTTTAAATTAGTTGTGTTATTTTTTTGTATAGATATTTTCAAATACAAAAACCATTTACATCGTGAATTACTGGTCTTTAGTGTTTACTATGAGTAGATGAATAAAAATGGAGGTCTAGCTCTGATGAAAACTGATTAAAAAAATAAATTGATTTTTAAAGAAAAAAAATATGACATTGAACATTAAATTATTATAGATATAATGATTAATTAGTATTATAATAATACAAAAAGATAATAAAACATATATTATTTTATTATTTATCATATTGTTAAAAAATAAACAATAGTAAAAATAAATTATTCATTCACTTTGACTCAATTATCGGGTTAAAATCGGATTGATGTTCGATTTAGATCAGTTTTGAGCAAGTAAATTTTGGGTTGCTTTCGGTTCGGGTGAAAATCGATTCGGTTCAAATCGATTACGGATCAAATTGGTTAAGGGTTAAATCGATTATAGGTCTATATCGATTCTTCTAGAATTCGGATCGGTTTTGATTTCAGTTTGGGTTTCGGATCACGCTAAATCATCATTTTAGTTTCGGTTCGGGTTTCAGTTCGGGTAAATCGGTTCTGTTTTCGGTTCTCAGGTCAAGTTTGCCAGGTCTACATGAGAGGCTGTAGTGGTATCCTCTTATTCCTCGGTAAAGTCTTCTGTGGCTTTTCCTTTACGCAATAGTGTAGTAATTTGAGCCAGGATCATTGTTTGAACTTGAGAAATCTGTTAACTGATATTTCGATTGATACTTTGTTCAGCTTGATCAATGCGAGATTCGAGATCCTTCTGTCCTTGTTCCAAATTGGACACTCTATCCTCCATGATCTTAGTCTTCAAGCGCGTACCGTAGCGGTGCGAAATGGTTGCAAGTTGGATTAAATTTTTGTCATGATATGCACATGGTTAATTAATTTACTTTAATAATATATTCAAATATATATCATTTAATGTTATGATGCAATGAATGCAATTGAGGTGTTGATTCTTAGGCAACATCAAAAAGAGTTTCATTAAGATAAAGAGGTCCTGATTACAAAAAATGGTCATAACACTAATTACAGATAGCGGTTGGTCTCTATGCCTAAGACCTATATATGCTGAAGTAGCTTGTGAACATGAAATCTTAGTTGAGTCTCCGGACTGACACGCTCCCTAAGCTCGTGAGCTTCTGCTGCAAGGTCCTAGATAAAGTGAGTCACTCCTCGCACTTGTTGCATAATCTCCCTCATTATACGATGTTGATCGCGAATCAACTGTCCAGCTTGTTGTCGTCCATATATTATTCGGTTATTATCTCCCTGCAATGCCCCTTCAAAAAAAACCAATCTCTCTCTACAGTCCTGAAGAGCATTCTCGAGCTCAGTGACCCTCTCTTTCAGCATCTCATTTTCATTTTGCGCAAAACTTAAGACAGTGGCATAGTCTTGATCAAAGTATCCCTGCAAAAGTTCATCCATTCATGTAGCTTGAACTTCGTAATCTTCATTCTGTGAAACCAACTCTTGATTATGGGATTGACTGACGGTTAATTTTTGGGTAAGTGTTTCTAATTCTCGGGTTTTATCTTCGGCCAATTTTCGACTTGCTTCATACTTCCGGGCATAATGATCAACCCTTTTTCTTTCTTTCAAAAGTTTACCCGTTAACTCCTTAGCGGTGGCACTCAAACTGTTCCTGCGCAAGTTCTGTTTCAACTCCTTCCAATCTTCCTTTAACTCTTCATGATCTCTTTCCAGTACCTCTTTTTATTTTAGAATATTTTTTCCTCTCTGTTTGTAGTTTTCCACGTCGAGTGAGGCCAGGTAACTTGTCGATTCCAACTCCAAAATACGCTTCTCTAAGGCTCGGATCTCCTTCTCATGCGCTCGCCTAGCTTTCTATAAGTCAGAAGGGGCATCTTTCATGTGTTGATCCATCGAGCGAGCATTCTACTGGTTCCCACATGGGATAACATCATTAATTCTGGTAACCCTCCATTGGTCATAGTTGAAAGTGAATGGTGCGTCATAAATTTCCACCATGTACAGATTCTTCCAGGCTCTGCTTATTTTCCTGATCTCTTTCTTATAATCGTCTCCTTGATACGCAAAATCTAATTCTTTCAAACATTGGGCTACCGGGATGAATTGCATTGATTCGAATTGCCGAGAAACGAGTAACGGGAAATATCTGATTCCACCCCAAATGCCTGACAAAGGTACCCAATCGTATTCTCCATATCGGTAAAGAAACTCGCTTACGATCAGCCATGGTACCTTCCAATTGATTGTATAGTCTTGGAGGTCTCGAAATCCCGCTATTCACTGGTCTCCGTTCATGGCTTCTGCCTGGTATTCTTCCAAGAACATCTTTAACGGCGAAAAATTAGTAAGGCACATCTGATAAGAAAACTTCAAGTTCCATAAGTGGCTTCGGATCCAAACTTCGAGCAACGATACACATCCCAGAAACCTACCTTCACCCATTTTTCGGCAGGCATTCAATGATCGAAATGTTTCGGCCAACATTGCAGGTACCGAGTTGATATTCTTTCTGAGCTTGTCAAATAAATCAGTTACTGCATAATCTATGTACCCGAACTGTCGCTGAGGACATCAATTCGGGGAGATATGACCCTTAATTATACGGGGGTGAGAACCCCACAAAATATAAGGACTAAAATTCCGAAAATGAACTACGACACTATACGGAGGTAAAGACCTCACGAAGCGAAATAATCATTCCCACTTAAGGGTTCTTAATCTAATGCAAATGGAAATTAAAAATTAATTTAATTAAAATTTTATATTTTCTTAAAAATTACGATACAAATCAAACTAAGGCTTAACTCCGTTTAAAAACAAAAAATTGTGTCCCCAACGGAGTCACCATCTGTAGCGATCTTTTTTTAAAAAAAATATTTAAAAAACGATTTAAAACATTCGAAAGTTCGGTGAGATTTTAAAAATTCGGTATCCCGAGAGATGACACCTGAAGAACAGGATGTCACTCCTATTGGAATATTATTTGAATTTAAAAATCTGCGGGAATATTTGAAAATTCGGTATTCCGGGAGATGACACCTGAAGAACAGGATGGCACTCTTATTTGGAATACCGTTTTAATTCAAAAATCGGTTAGTCGGTTGGAATCGCCATCGATCATTCAAAAAGGTGGATCGAACACCAAGAAAACAAAACCAGAGATGGGTTCGGGAGTTGGTTACGTTTGGGGAAGGATTAGCACCCCTGTAACGCCCAAAAATTGGTACCTAAAGGTTCGCATCGTAATTTTTAAGAAAATATAAAATCTGAATTAAATTAATTTTTAATTTAAAATACGTATCCTAATATCCACGACGATTCAAAAGAGATAACACCCGAAGAACGGGATGCTACTCCCAATAGAATACATCGAGATAATAAATTCTAATAAAATAAACCAACAATTAACATATTATATTAAAACTTAAAAAAAAAGCCAACATATACTTATATCACATATTTAATTTATTATACAAGATAAAGATAAGTATGATAATTTTATAAATAACATCAAAAAGGTAATAAAATAATATATTAATATCATTTATTATAATTATAATATTTAATGTAATAATATAAATAATATATAGTAATAATATCATCAAAAATATGGTAATAATATAAAATAATATTAAAAATATGATAATAATATAAAATAATATATAGTAATAATATAAAATAACATCAAAAAGGTAATAAAATAATATGCTAATATCATTCATTATTAATATCATCAAAAATATGGTAATATTAATATAGTAATAATATTTAATGTAATAATATAAAATCCTTTCCTAAAGAATCATATATAAAATATGGTAATATATTAATATAATAATAATAATGATATTTAATGTAATAATATAAAATGATATATTAATATTATTTATTATGATTATAAAATGTTAATAAAATAATATTAAGATTATATAAACATAATATAATAGTAAATATACAAGTATAACGTAATATTGAAATAAAAAAATAATAATAAAACTAACAATAATATAATATGGTCTAATCTGCAAAAAAAATTAAGGGGTTAAAATAAAATAAGCTATGACCAAATTGAGCTAAATAAGAAAATATAAGGCTAAATAATGAAAATAGTGACTAAAATTAAATAAACAGTAAACTGGAGAGTCGAAACGGTAAGGATATGAAGCGTAGGGACTGCGTGTGTAATTTTTCCTTTGATCTGGGTTAGACACGGGTCTGGGTCGGGTGGCCGGGTCGATTGTGGATATCCATGGTCAAAACGACGTCGTTTTGGGATTAAGGAGATGGCACCAAAACGACGTCCTTTGGGCGGCCCCTTAAATACCCCTTTTTATGAAGAATTTTGCTCTCTTCTTCATTTCAAACATGTTGGATATTTCAGAGCCTAAAAGCTCTCAAGGGTTCGTCTGCTCCGGTGGAAGAATGGCCTCCGGCCGCCGTGTCCGACCGCCAGCCGCCGCGAAGGTCGCCAGAAATCAAAAAGGAAGGGCCTTTCTTGAAGATCTCAGCGAGAGAAACACAATGGTGATCTCAGATTTTCGAAAAAACGCTTGTGGACGCCTAGATCTAGAGATGAGTATTCAAATCTTTAATTTTTTTTACCTCTTTTGCACTCAATATTTTGGCTTCGATCTTCCCTTTTTTATTTCCGATTTTCGTTCGAATATAGTGTTGATATTGTGGCGATTTTTGCTTCGTTTCTTGCCTCTTTTGTTTCGAATCTTTCCTCTTTTTCGATTTTAGATCTTAAACCACTACAACATTTTTCTGGGTTTAAATACCCGATTTTCATGCATATTTTAATACAAATATCTCTGTTACAATCTGATAATCCTATATCTAATGGTGTTTCTTCTTTTGCAGGTTGATTTGATCAGGGTGAAGAGACTCTAGGCGGTGGGGCGGTACCGTTCGAAGGGGCGAATGAAGGGGCGAGTAACCACCACGCTCGCATCGAATGGTCGTGCATGGCCGCCACGCGCGACAGCTGGCCAGGGGAAGTGGGAGAGGCGACCGGTAGCTTGTTACCCTCTTGTTAGGGTTTGGTTAGATTACCATTAGGATTAGGTCATTAGGGTTATGGGCTTTGATTGTTGGGTTGGATTCTGTTGGGTCTTGAATTTGAGTTTGTATTTTATTAATGGGTTATTACACCGTTGCTTAGGGAAAATCCCAAAAAACGAGTCGGAAATGGGTGAAATATAGAGATTTAAGAGATTTGTGTTAAAAAACACTCAAGAAAGAGAGAGAAAGGTGAGGAGGGAACCGGAAAAGCGTTAGAATCAAATGGAAAAATGAACAAAACGGTGGTGGCAACTTCTTTTCTCTACAACCAACTACAGAAAAAAGCTACCATTATTTTGGGTATCGTTGGGATTTAAAAATGAACCGCAATCAGAGAAAAGAGCTACCAATATTTTATTTATTAACATATTAAATTTAATGTATGAGATGTGATAAAAAAATATGATAGTTTATAAATTTTAATTTATAAAAAATATTACATAAAAAATAAAGATATAGATTTATTTGATTAAATTGAACCACAAATAAGGTGGTAAGAATCATTTATAAAATATTTTTTAATTTACTTTAAAATATACTTAATTATATATAAACTCTTAAAGATTTTAATAATTAATTTTTAAATTTAATAATATATTACATTAATGATATTCAATAACATATATTACCCGTTTTAAGATTTGTTTAATAATTAATGATATTACCAATTTAAATTTATAAATGATACTTCAAAAATTAAATTATAGATAATGATTTCTCATCGATTTGTATTTAAAATGAATTGATATGATTTGGTATTTATATATATGATTAGCAATTGAAGATGGTTCTTGAGAAAATAAGAAAAGCAATTAAAAGTGAAGAACATCAATCGGTATTGAATTTTTTTAGAGCTCATTACGTGTCTTTCAATAATAATTTGCGATTTGACAACAAAATGAGTAGTAGATTGGATGTGCCTTATTTTATCTCTCCTCTGTAGCTTAATGGGTCTGTTCTAGAAAAAGTCGGCCTTAAAAAAATTCTAAAAAACGCTCGTACCGTTTTTCTTACAAAAGTTGTAAGAAATTTGGTACACACTTTTCGGTATATACCGAAATTCTTACAACTTTTGTAAGAAAAACGGTATATACCGAAATCTTTATACTTTTTGTAAGAAAATCAGTTTTTATAACCGAAATTCTTACAGTTTTTGTAAGAAATTCGGTATATACCGTTTTTCTTACAAAAGTTATAAGAATTTCAGTATATACCGAAAAGTGTGTACCGAATTTCTTACAACTTTTGTAAGAAAAACGGTACAGGCGTTTTTTAGGCTTTTTTTAAGGGAGGCTTTTTCTAGAATCACCCAATGGATATACTGAGATTTACTATTCTGTTTTAATTAAAAAAAATAAAGGATACTTTCAAAATTGAAATCAGCTATCAGATTTTCTATTGCAAGAAAACATAATTACCAACTAATTACAATAATCACATGTGTAATGAAAAGATTATGATTTAATGGCACTGATTGAGATTTATACAGTGATTTTATGATAGCCGTGTTCATTAAATAATAAATCTGTAATGATAAGTACCGTACAAATAAATTATTTAAACACGAGTCATCTAAAGATAAAAACATTCTTTATTATTCGCAAATAATTAGGTGGTTAATCCTTTGATGAAATTGTTTAGCAGAAAAGTAAATCAAGTTAAAGGTAAACATACTAAAATTTGATAATGGCGGCTCCACTTGATGGCTTAGAGGCAAAAACATAGAGACCAAGCTCAGTATTGCTGATCACACCTTTGTCAATCCTGGATCTGTAGAATTGTTCCTGATACACAATAGAAATGTTAATATACTTGATTTTCTATGTCAGTAAAATGTGAGCGAAAAATTAACGACGGTAAGGTTGTACCGTCAAGTTGGAGATGAATCGAGGGACGATGCTCTCTTTGACCAATGCCACCGCGCAACCACCCCAACCGGCTCCAGTCAACCTTGCTCCCAGTGCACCGTTGTTACGGCAAACTTCTACAAGTTCTTCCAACTCCGGGCAGCTAGTTACAAAGAAAAGGAACGATAAACAAAATACAATCACAACATTGAAACAAGTGTATTAGATGGACAGACTCTTAAGAATATTGTGATTATTGTACCTGCACTCATAGAGAAAACTACAGCTGTAATGGCTTTCATTCATGAGATCGCCGAGCTTCTTCAGCTTTTCTTCCTCGCTACAAGATGAATTATGAAATTATTTAAATTAGAAAAGGCGGGTTTAATTTTCGTTTAAAGAAAAGAATCAGAGACATTAACTAACCAAGAGAATGATAAATTTCCAGCATTTGTTAAGATAATAACTTATATTAAATGTTAGGATAACTTGTGGCAAAGTATAGCTATTGAAGTCGCCTTATGTTCGAGGTCACGGTATCCTTGAAAGCATGAACCCGATTGGCTTCAGAGTACACATGAGCAGCTCTCTGGAAATTAGGATCAAGTGATCAATGAATACACCAACATATATGAATAAAACCATAATTGTAGTTAATTACAATATTGATTCAAAAAACAATTCTATTCAACTTCAGCCTAAGCAAAGTACCTGGTGCAACTTGAAGTGCTTGGCTGCTTTTAGCACATCCAAAGATGTTGGGTTATCACCCAAGATTGATGCAAGATCCTTCTCGGTGATTTTCTCGATTTCATCAGCTGTATATGGTTCCTCCTTCAAATATTCCTGCAGCAAAAAGGTAAAAACATGTTTTGAGTGATGGGAGATAAATATTGGCATCTGAGACTTATAACATACGTCAAAAGAAATAAACACCATGATACTGTGGAGGCGAAAAATAAATGATAGAAACCTTGACAGCAAGCACGGGATCGTTAGAATTGTGGCATTTGGCAAACTCAACACACAATCCTTCAACATCAGAAAGTGTTTTGACTTTTTCTGTTGCCTCTTGAGACTTCATTCCCAGCTTTATACCGAGCACAATCTGAGAGTTCGACCAAAAAAGTGCAGTGAGTATACCAAAACAAAGACAAAAAAACAACCATGATAAGGAAATGTAACTTACAGCAGCCAATCGACATTCAACAACTCTGTTATTATAATTTATGGCGGCTGTAACAGCTTTTTGGGATTCTGCCAATGAATGGGCTATTACAAAGGTACCTCCAGCTGGGAGTTTCACATCAGTTGCACGAATAGGATTAAAATCAATTAGCTCCGCAAAACCATTTTTGGCCATCACAGAGATTGCCTATCATAACAAAGCAGATACCAAGTGTAGACCATTTTCAATAATATAGTAAATCAAATTTGGCAGCTTGATAAAACATGATGACTCAGGAAAATCAAATTAAACCAATGAGAAGGTAGAAAAAGTGTTTACCTGGTCCATCCCACCGGACTGTGTTCCAATGTGCTGTTCACAGTCACATGTAACTTGGGCAATTTCTTTCTGTTAAAAGAACAGATATTAAAATTCCAGAAAATGATGAGTCAGATACCGATGGTTAAACCAAAAAAGATTTAGAAAATGAGTTGTGATTGCGAAAATGAAGATGGCATTAGCATACCTTTGGGAAGTTAACACCGAAAGCTGCCATGATAGCAACCGTAGAAGAGCAAACAAATGCCGCAGAGCTTGATAGACCAGAGCCTAAAAAAATGAGCAATGTGTAAACTTTCTATAAGAGCAAACAACTGCCAGCATGTGAAAGTAAACTTTTATTCATTTAGAATCGAAGTCTAAGTTTACTTGTAAGTGGTTTAAAAGAATACCTGTAGGAACTGTTCCATCAATAAGAACATCAAGACCAACTGGCACACCGACATCCACTCCTTTTGACTTGGCATATTCATAATAACCTTTGTACCTAGGGAATATGGGAAATACCAGCATCAGCATTATGTGAGGTATCATAGAAACATAATAACAGTAAAAGTCTTTGCAATTTTAAAAAGAACTCGCATATCTGTGGGAAAGGATAAGTAGAAGAAAATAAAAAGGACAAAGAATTCAGTATCTTACCCACAAATGAAATAGTGACCCCATTTATGGTTCTTCAAGTCGATTGCCTGAAGAATCAACAATGTCAGCTAATTTGACCCAAATTCAAAGTAATTCTTAAGACAAGGACCGTTGAAAACAGAAAAGATTAGTTTTTACATGGAAGATATAATATTACCAGGAAACGAGAGTTAAATACATAAACTCTAAGAAACATTTAGAAAGCTACAAAATCAATTCAATAATTGATAAACAAAGATAAGTGAAACCTGGTTAGGATCAGCAGGGTAAGTACAAGTAGTGTACTTATCATTGACATTAGCAATTCGGAGAAGCTTTTCAGCCTCTCCTTTGTCGCGCTTTCGAATTGCAACAATCGTGTCTTGCCGGATAGCCATAGGCAACACCGAGTATCCTTCATAGTCAATATGTTCACCAATCAAGTTCACTCTCCCTGTATGTAAAAGCAGCCATCAAATATCAGAATTATTGCTGCTACGTTTACTCAAAACTGTCCGTTTTTCTCGAAAAGTTCTAACGCAAATTCATACTAAACACTCTTGAGCAAAAAACTATACACCAGTAAAGATTCCTCAACTCTTTATTATATGATTCATACTCTTAACAATTCAACAGTTGAACTTATCCATACAATTATACTTGTCGTACATATTAAATTTGAAATCAATTCAATGTCTCAGACACAAACAGAGAAAAACAGACCTGGAGATCGAGCGAATACTTCAGGAGTGTGGCCGAAAACTTCGAGAAACTTAGATTTCAAATTCTCGTATCGAAGCTTAGCTTCTTCAAGCTGAGGTCCTTCACCGTACACCGGTTCAAGCGAAGAGTAAATAGGAACCGGGAGTTCATCGTGGTTCGCCATTGTTCTCTCTCTAGATCTCCGAAACTTTTCTGATTCTTTCAATAATTAGTCACTTATTTCTCTTGCTTTTCCTTTTCCCAGTCAATTTATAATTTTGTTTTATTTATTTATTAAAAGTTCTAAAACTTAAAGCCACCTTTTCATTTTCAACGAAATTAAAGCTACCTTATTCATAAAAATTTACAGCTTTTATGGATTCTTATTAAGGTATGAGATATCCATAGCAATAAATATGTAATTAAAAATATTAAAGGCATAAAGATAATTTTAACCCCTAATATTTATAGTTTTTGTCGTTTTGGCCCTTATTTTTTTTGGATAAATTTAGCCTTTAACCTATATCTTTTTGACAAATAGCTTATTTTTTAACTATCTTGATGACTGGAATGTTAAAAATTTAACGATGATATATATATAGAATATAATTTTAAATGACATGGAATGTAACCTATCAAATATATATATATATGAAATATAATTTTATTCTAATATAAAATATAAAATAATTAAAATAAAATATTAAAAATTAATTAATTCTAAAATAAAAGATTATTAAACATTCTTAACTCTAACCACGATAAAATCAAAATCTTATTCGAATTGTGTTTATATTTTTACTTTCGAATAAATATAATAAAAAAATATGAACACAATTCGAATATAGAAAATATAAAAATATATAAAAATATAATAAATATAAAGAATATAATAAAAAATATAAACACAATTCGAATAAGATTTTGATTTTATCGTAATTAGGGTTAAGAATGTTTAATAATCTTTTATTTTAGAATTAATTAATTTTTAATATTTTATTTTAATTTTAATTGTTTTATATTTTATATTAGAATAAAATTATATTCCATATATATATATATATATATGTATTTGATAGGTTATATTTCATGTCATTTAAAATTATATTCCATATATATATCATCGTTAAATTTTTAACGGTCCAATCATAAGCTAGTTAAAAAATAAGTTATTTGTCAAAAAGATATAAGTTAAGGGCTAAATTTATCAAAAAAAGAATAAGGGCCAAAACGAAAAAAACCTATAAACGTTAAGGGTTAAAATTATCTTTATGCCAATATTAAATTAATGCATCTATCGTGAATTGTTATCTAAAAAATTACGAAATATAATTAATATTCACGTGTCTTTTAAGAAATTTTCACATGATATATAACTTAATTATTATATTATTAAATTATTTTAAAATTATATTTAATGAATTTTCATTTTATTACTTGTCACCGACAAGGAATAATTAGTACATCGAATATTTGATGAACAGGTAAGAGATATGGATAAAGCCAGAAAGTTCGGGGGGTTCAAATCCAGATTTACCGAAACAGAAAAGAATATGTTTAACCGCGTAAATAAATCGAACTTGAATGAATAATGATATTTAAATTTATTTATTTATATTTAAAAATGTCCAAAATACTAAATTTTTTAATAATTCAATTTTAATTTAATTAAATGGTATCATTTTTAAATACAATGTTTGTTTCGATTTGTCGCAGTTTAATTTAAATCGTTTAGATAAGTTACCTTCGATACCATAGTAAAAAAATTATTCCGCTCACTTTCATAGATTCGTGTACGAAGGACTTTCAAAGAAAAAACACAAACACCTAATGATCATGGTAAAAATAAGTGTTACATATGACATCCAAGTGTTTTACCCGTAGCCATTATATAGCAAAATTGATTCCGGAAACATGATTATGCGTTTCTCACTTCACTCAACCAAGAAACTAGAACTGGTGGAAATTGTAGATATGGAGAACACTGAACCAAGAAATTCAGTCGTAGAAACAACTGGAAATGAGGGTAGGAAGCATACTTTCCAACAACTATATCAACTAATGGGATCTTTAAGTTCATGAATCCTTAGCTGTGGAAGAAGTAGCCGTTTGACGGATGCGGCGTTGATGAACATCCCAATTATACACGCGAGCGATAGTGACCTGAATAAAGGGAATAAACAGTCGAGAACCAAAAGACAACACATGCCGAGAAGGCATTAAGCAAGATGTTGAAGAAGCTAGAATGCTTTAAGACATCACTAGGAATGTAGTATTGTGTAGAATTACCATACTACCTGAGTTATGGTCACTTGATCCCTCAAGAACTGCAAATCAGCTATTAAAACTTCCAAACTTGCTTTAGCGTTTTCCAAGTTCTTTTGCAGTAGTGAAGTGGCCTGCACATGCAAAACAGAAAAGGTTATAGATTGCATGGTCTGTTTTTCTGTAAGCACACAAATGGTAAGCAACCGATTGTAGCTATTGCACCTCTTCACATGAATATTCCAACATGACATTTGCTCCCAGCCATAAACATACTGAATCGTTATCCTCAATGCGAGCTCGTGAATATATGCCTTCGGAGACTTCAAAATCAGCAATAAGGGCCTATATGCCAAAAGTATCATTATAAATAGTTACCATATATGCAACACATGTCAGAGATAAAAAAAAAAAAGTCTAAATCCATTTTCAAAAATACAATAATAAAAGTCGAGATATCAGAAAACACGAACCTCACCAGTACCCTTCTTAGCTTGTAAAGTGGCAACCACATCCAAGCATTTCTCGATATCAGGAATTTTTGCCTGATGACCACAATAATAAAACATATTAGTCAAAACCCTTGTGATATGTTAGCATCTTTAAGCAATATATATTAAGTACGAATGAGAAAGTCTAATCTGGTTGAATCTTTGGGAGGGAGAGAATGAATATATATTAACCCAACTTAAATTTGGATGTAACTAACTAGCGTTGTAGCATAACATGGTACTCATAGAAGCTTACTTGACTTCAGTATCTAAGCGGGAAAAAAAGTCGCACTTTTAGTCTATATTCCTTGGGCTCTTCATTTTTTAAAGTACTCAAGTCCGACACTAATGCTTGACACATGGATATGGGGAAATGACCTCCATAGATCATCCATATACATGGAAAACCTTAGAAAAGTCTTAACCATACCCAAAACTTATACTAACACCCAAGTCTGAGAAACATGGCTTTTAGAAGCAAACTGCAAAAGCTAACACAAGTAGTAGAGCTAGGCAGTTCTCAACGTCAAGATGTCAAGTACTTTTCAATAATATTGTGCTTTTACCTAACACAATTATAAAGGAAATTGTATCCACAAAAGGGTGAGATTTGATTTTGCCATGCTTCCCTAATCCCTTCTCTCATGGTACGAACTAACAAGCATTTTCTCAATCAAATTCAAAACATTTGCCATGGATGGATCCCATGGATGGACTTTATAGTTTATAGACGAAAACCACTTTGTTGTAATAACCATAACATTAAGGAATAAAAAAGCAATTTATATTTAAATTACCTAACGATTTGTCATCACTAACAACATAGAAATGTCCTCCATTTTCATAGAACACATAAACACAAATATAAACTATAAAAATACCAGAAACATTCTAGTTGCAAACATCACATCTGTTCTCACAAGGAGCACAACCAAATGCATAGAAACGAAAATGAAACACACATTTCTTTATAAGTAGAAAATAAGTTCAGCAGGTGTAAATAGTCAAAATACAATAAAAATAATCCCAATACAATACCAGGAGATCTCGTTGCTGGGCAAGAAGCTTCATCTCGACCAACTTATACTGCTGAAGCCTGCAAAATTCAATAAGCTTCAACCAAATAAGCCTAAAAACTCTTCAATCCCAACTAAATGTGAAAACTTAATAGAACCCAAACATTGAAACGTTACACAGGTTTAATTAAATTAACTTTCAACATAAAAACATAACTTAAAAATAATGCAGTTTAGTAAAACTGAGAATAAAAGAAGGGACCTTTCTTGGAGAAAACCAAGGGCAGAGTTAACATCGAGGCCAGCTTGAGAGAGATACGTATCGACATCTTCTACGAACTGAGCTCCCGGGATCCCTCTCCTTTCCGTCGTCGTTTTGGGGGATTCCGTTGAAGACGAAGATGCCGCCGCCGCCATATTTTGATTTTTTTTCGATTACGCCGCCGATCCGTACAGTGTGAGCTTCGAAAGAGCGTCTGTGTTCGTCGCTGTTTGAGTGATGCGAGTGGCTGAGACAAGGGATCGGCGCTTGGATTTTGAAGGCGGATACCATATAAAAGGTCAGTGAGATCGGAAGTAGACACTGAGATGAGATATGCGAAGTGGACGACGTCGTTTAAAAGGTGAAATGAACAACCAGTTGACAAGAAGATGGACTCCCCTTTTGGTCCTAATTCATGAACGTTGGTTTTCTTTGTTTATTTTCAGCCCATTTGTTGATCTTACTTGGAACTAAGAAACGGCCTGCCATTATTTCTATTAACCCATTGGCTGTAAGAAAAATAGAAGGCCATGACAAGCTAAACGGTTGCCATAAACCCATAAGCAACTTCGGAAGAGATCCAGACATGGGTGAACTACTTGGTCGCAGATGACATCGTAAACCCTTGAGTTAATAATCTATATCATCGGAGAATCACTGCCGGAGTTAGAAAATTTTTTTAAGGGTATTATTTTTTTAAAATATATTTAAAAATAATTAATTATTTATAAAGAAGTATCAATTATATATATTTTAATTTTTTATATGCAAATTATATAAAATATAATTTTTCAAAAATTTTAAGGTATCAACTAACACCTTATTTGTAGGTGCGGCTCCGCCACGAACAGAGGTCACAAAGATAGCGGTAGGATGAGGCAGCAACGCTCGTTGAATCGACATACCAAGGCATCGAGAAACAACAGAAAAGGAGAAAAACGTCGGACCATCTTTACTCTTCTTGTTAGAACCTTTTATTTTTAAAATTTTGAATATTTTTAATTAAATATTCTCTCAAATTTTTTAAACAAGTCTGGTTAAACTCTCGAAATTATTATTTTTTGTCACACCCTCTATTAAAAAATATTTTTATTTAATCCTTTAATTTTAAAAAAATTAAATTAACCCTCCAAGTTTCTACTCTGAATCTCATTATAGTATACTTTATTATATTTATATTAAAATTATATTAACTTAAATATCGACTCGTCGTCGTATAATTTTAAATTAAAATCTTACAAAATATAAAGATTTGTAGCTTTTAGATTTAATACCTAGCATATTATCTCTTTTATTACTTTATTTATTATTCAAAGAAAAAGTGGGGGAAAAGGAAGCTTGAATTAAAGCACATGCATGGGACGTAAGTTTGGACTGGTATTTTGTTTCTTTACTGACCCAAATGAATGCGTTGCATGTGCTTGCTTACTGTGATTCATTTAAATCAGGCAACAGGTGGTAGGGATACTATTTGTTATCAAAATAAGAATTATTTTATTTTATCGATTTAAAATACTAGTTTTGTTATTAAAATTATTGTTAAAATATTTTTATAATTAAGATTAATGAATGGTTCCCGTGTAAAGAAAAGGATGGTCTTTAAAAGATCAGAGTTAGATGATTTTATATGCAAGGGTTTGTGAGTTTATTAAAAATTAAAGTTAAACAAATATTTTTATGAGCAAGTTTTCGGAGAAATTAAGATAATAATAATAAGGTTTAAAATTTATAGTAATGAATTTTATTTTGAAAATATCTGGAGAATAGATAAAAAGAAATAGTATTTCTTAAGCATGTCAGTTAAGGTTCAGGGGCTCCGACGGAGCCATGTTGCATGTGGAAGGGGGTCTTGCCCTTCCTAAAATTTTTAGTATAATTACGTTTAAGGTCCTTTATAATTTAGATAATAATAAAATAAGGTTTTTGCCTCTAACAATTTTTAGATTTAAAGGCTTAATAAATTTTTGCCTCTTCCAATGTTTGATTCTGACTCCGTCCCTGTTAAGATTAATAAAAACTATAATTGACGCTGAAATATTGAAAAATTATTATATTTTCAGTTTAATCTAACATTTCTATTCAAATATTTTTTTAAATATACCCCAAAACCTAATTTTTTTAACCTCGTTATTAAACTAAATTCCCCGATTCTTTCTAGGGAAAAAAATGTTTTTTAATTTATTTCTCAAGGTATTCATTAGGTGTCCTTCACATTTTATGAATTTATTGGATGAGAACAATTTCCCCCAACACACAAGAGGACAGCCTTTATTGGTCCACTGTGCTTATCTCTATTGAGACTGACCTAACCAAGCATTTGTATCTAGACAGGTGGTGACCTACCTGACTCCCACACAACACAATCACCTACCATTTCCCAAAAGCCAAAAGCACTTCGCCCACCCTTCACACTCACCATCATCTCCTTCTCTCACATGTGCCTAATCTTTGGTGCTCTCCTTTGGATACAAAAAATGTGTGGGGGACAATTCCTCTTTATTTCCTTTATTTTTTGCATTGAAACTTCACTGAATTCTAGCTACCAAACAGAGGTCATACAGGCTACAGCTACATGAACATTGATGATAGAAGTGAAAGCACCACACCTGAGCAAGCAGATTGTTTGGTGTCTATCGGTTCTGTGGAATGATAGCCACTGGCGAAAAAGCTTTATCGGTATAGGCTATAACCCCCATCAGTCATCAAGTGCATTTGTCACCTATGACCTACCTTAATTTGGAACCATCTTCTTCACTTTGGCCACTCGATAATCAACAGACAAATGAACAGTTAATTCCTCCATTTTTAGGATGAAAACTGAAACAAACGAGTAATAACATTTACGGAGGGATAATAGTGTACATACACAGGTGAAAGATAGATTCAAAAGCTATGAATAAAATCGTAATGGAGATAAACAAAGAAGATACGAATTTAAACAGGGGGTGAGCGATTATTTAGAGAGAGAGATGAAGATTACTATACTATAGATATGGAAGAAGAGGATGACACTGGGCATTTACGTAATTAAAAGAAATGTCACTGGCTAGGCGGAGGAGGAGCGGAGCTAGAGCTGGCGGCTCCAGAGCCAGATAGTAGCTCGGCGAGAGCACTCATGGCTCGAACTTGCATCTCAAGCGCTGCTATGTAATCAGTAGCTTCTTCGAGAATAACTGGGAACGGTTCCTTTCGGCAACCGGGAACCAACCGGCCAAGAACCTTAACTTTCCTTTGAACACTCGGTAAACTTCTCGTTTTCAATTTCAAAACGCTAAATCTAGGTTTCTTCGACCGGCTGCTACCGGTGATGGCAGCCGCAGCGGCGGCGGGACCTCTCTGTCTCTTCCGCTTTCTAAACTTCAGCTTAAGCCGGCTAGTCAAAATGGCCCGGCTCCACCTGGTTTTTCCTTTAGCCGCCACGGCCAAAGCTCTATCAGCAGCTTCACGGACAGCTCGGCCACCGCGTGAAGCCGAAGAAGAAGGAGGACTGTCGAGACTGAGCTGACTCAGAGCTTGAACGAGCTTCGAGGAATAGATTTGCTGCCGCGTCTCTGATTTCCATATCTCGTGGCTCGGGTTGATCTGATTCTCTTTAATCACCGATTTCTTCTTCCTTCTCATCCTTCTTCGATCAGAATCCGTGCTCGTCAATGGATTCATTATCGTGGACGCCATCTCACCAGATCAAATCCGTTTAAAATATTCCTTCCCTCACTCTCTTTTCCACCGTACAATTCGATGAATTACGACATAAAAGAGAAAATCCTGCAAAAAAGAAAAAACAAATAAAGGAGTTTAGATTCAGAATTTTTGGATTGAAATCAGAATTCCACAAAAGAGCATAAAATTTATTACTGGTTTTGGTGGAGTGAGAGAAAAAAGGTAGAACGGAGGTGTGGAGGATGAACGGAACGGAGTAGATGAAGGGAAAGAGAGCATGCGTCAGTTACTGCTGGATATGCCTTTAATTTATTGGTATTCTGGTGATGATGTGGACCGTTTGGTCGGTCCGGTTGAGCGGTCCTGATCTGGTGATGGGAGCTCAGCTTTTTATTATGGAGTTCCGTATTAAATCCTTTCGTAGAAAGTTTGACACGTGTATACACTAGTATAGTATCCATTTTCTCAAATTGATTTTTGTTACATGGTCTAACTCTTCCCATAGTCCTTACACTCTTTGAAATGTTAAAATTTAGTCCATCTATTTCCATTTCCAAGAATTTAATCAATCTACATGCCTGGTTTAAAATTAAATTCAACTAATAATATGGTAAATATTTATTTTTGTATTTGAAATTTAATTCAATATCCTATATGATACCTTATATAATAAAATCTAAGTTCGCGTATCTAATTGGAAAAAACCTAAGTTCCAAGTTGAATCTTCGAGCCAAGCTCATATATCAAACAGTCATCTACACTTGATAGTAATTTGACTAATTTCAATGGATTTTTTAGCAAGACTAAATTTCAAAAGTGTAAAAGTGTAAGGATTGTAGGAATAATTAGACCTTATTATTCATTATTGTAAAAAAACAAATAAAAAACAGACAAATAAAATATTTTTTAAAAAAATTATTTTACAGTAAATAATAAAACCAACCAATTGAAGGATGGTTGATTTTTAATTACTCACGGGATACATTACACCAATAATTATTATTTTATTTTAAAACTCAATTATTAAATTTTATTCATGACCGAAGGAAATCACTGAGAATCTAGTTCATCCTTTATAGCTCTCACTTTATATAATTTTAGTAACTCAACCTTGTCCACTCTAATTAGCATTTAAAAGGCAACAAATGCAAGCATCAATTCAAATAATTAAAGAACAAAGACATTGATAGATATACTAAAGATAATTTTAATATTATTTTATAATGTTTAAAAAATAGATTTAAAATATATTATTTAGAAAATAATTAAAAAATTATTAATAAATATTATATTATAATTGATAATAATTAGAAAATATTATTTTCATTAAATATAAAAAATAGGATTTGTGGTGTTGGCTTGGATTGAACTAAATGACAAAGCAGACCCTGTCCCTTATGCCATAAGAATATTTTGTTTTCATTCGCTGCCATGATTATTTTGGTTTTAGCGGTGACGGTTTATTAAAAATGTAAATGTGTAATGACACGTAAGTTAAATTAAAGACTTAAATCTTAATATTATAAATAAAAAATAAATAATATATATTATGATATATTTTAATATTTATAAAAACAAGCCATTCTTGTATTTCTTTTATTATATGATATTTAATAAATTTGATCAATTTTAGAATTTTAATCTTAGTATATATCTTTTTGTTATAATTTTTATATATGTATATTTTAATATATATTTGGTGTGAAAACACATTTTTTTTATTTAAATTATAATTCTTAAATTGTAAATTAAAATTTAAATTATTAATTAAATTCTTAAATATTAAATTTATCAAACTTATATAAAGTCTAATTTATACGATTTATATATAAAAATATTTTCTACAATAACAATTGTAACCGGTGATGAAGTCACATGGGGGGTGGTACAATCGCCTTCCACCCCGAATATCTTTTTACGGTCTCTTATTTAATTTTTTTAAAATTTTATTTTTTAAAAATTTATCCTCTTACTTCTAAATATCTATATTTTACACTCCAACCCTTAATTTTAATCCGTCCTTGATTATAACTACAACATGTAACATTTAAATAATTATAATCAATTTTTATATAAAATATATAGACATTCTTATGTTAATTTAATAATAATAAACCAAAGTAATCCTCATAAATCCTCTAGTTGTTAACAACAAAGCATCCACTAACCATATTGGCCCTTTGTCCCACCAAAATATTAATTAGAATAAAAGTTGTGTTTCATCACTTATTCTTTGATTTACACTAAAATATCAATTTTAAAAATAAATTATTTATACATATATTTTTATTTTTAAAATTATATACTCACATATATTCCTAAGATAAATATAAATATAATATTTTAACATATCACATCAACAAAGTTCAATAAAGTTTTGCTTACAGCATAAAGCAAATCGTATTAATATAAACATGGGAAAACCATATAATGACCAGTCATAATGTTCTCCACAAAAGTTGTCACCCAATTGATTTTATGTTAATCAACATCGAAATCGTTACTTTAATGGTGCAATTGAAACGAACATTTAATAATTAATTAAAAAAATTAATCATTTTACCTAAACATGTAGTTATTGCATGTAATATTTAGGAAATTTAACCTTATTCTTTCCCACTTGACTATCTTGTAATAAAACGGTGGGTGTCCGAAATTTAATAGAATCATTAAGCTAATGCAAATTATTACTAACAATCATTGTTCCATGTGGATGCTAATGAATTTATAGGGATTTTTGTTAAGGAAATTTTTAATAAAGTTAAATTTAAAGTACTAAAACCAATTGATATTATGATGCGGGAAGGAGGTTGCCTCACTTTTGTGAGACATGGTAAAGCTTTGAGGTTCTTGGTGCTGACTGCTGTAGAGTGAATGGCGAAACCTAGAGGGTGATTCAAGAATTTTTTTAAAAACTTTCTTTTAATTCAAAAAAAACATAATAATCGAATCGATTATCGTATATTTCAGATTTTTATATATAATGACTCTCGTATACGATGAAGATTGAGATAAAGTGATTCATGCCGTTATTGTATTTGTATATTTTAACTTTTATATACAGTGGTTTAATTATTTTTATTTATATATTTTTTACAATTTTTTTAACAATATATTACTAAAATTTTAATTTAGAATATAAATTTCTATCCTATTACATCTAGTACTTGTTGGGTCAGAACCCAAAGATGTTTGGAATCCGCCATGAAAACATCAGCAACTCTCTGTTTTGGGCCATTGCTTTTGTCCATGGCCTTCAAAAATGGCTCATAGTTTGGGTCAATAGCAATCTTATAGGAAGGCCGAAGACTGTTTCGGCATCTCTAGTTCCCCTTCTAAAACCCTAATTCCCCTTCCACATTATATATCACCCCCGCTTTGCCTCCAGTTATACTCATTAGCCAACTTCTCTCATCTTCTTAAAATCTTTTCTCCATTTTTTTTTCCATCAAAATTTGCGTGGTTTGTCTCTGGATGGGTTTCCCTGTAATCTCATTATCATAGTTTCAGTGAATTTAACCCATCGTTTTCTTAAATCCAAGAGGCATAGATTATTTGCAGGTAAGTTGAGTCACTTCGCCTCAGTACTTACCGGGCGCAGCGAATTTAGCTCCTGCGAAATCCGTTTCCTTTCCCCCCAATTTTTATGATTTTGTTATGGGCTCCGATGATGGCATGATATCTTTGAGACCTGATCATTCTTGTTTATGTTTGATGACAACTACAAGCAAATTCACTGAGGATCCCTTTTTCTACAAATTGATTTCTTGTTTTTTTTTTTAATTATGAACTTCAGTAGCTTTTAACTGTAGATGATGATATATGCACTGGGCTCTGAGCAGCTTCTTATATGAACTGCTTTCTTGATGGAAATTGCAGCCTAGAAAGCTTGTCTGATACATTAATCTCTTCAATTCTTTGAAAATTTTGTTTGTTGAATAATGATCTTGATCTTGGTATAGAGATGATAATAAATGCAGTGATTTGTTTATGACTGATCTCGACTTCAATTCAATACTGGACAGTGCAAAGCTTGAGGTGGTGATCAAGAACGAAGGACTGTTCTGCTACGAGGATTGTGCGACATATGATACTTCTGCTCGTCTTATCTGAATCTTTGATTCTAATGTAATATATTTTATTAAATTATTTTTATCACATATTATGCCTTTTTGGGTTAAATAAAAAATGTTTCATTGCAATAAATACTATTCATAGTTTATCTCGAATTAGTTATTTGGTCCCCATGGATTTATCATCTAATATAAGCTTAAGCTCCTAAACCATTTGTTTAAAACATGTTAAACAAAAGTAATGCCTTGTAAACCATAAAAAGAAAAGAATTTGTGGTATTAAAACCCCTTAAAAATAGGCATTGTTTTATTAACAAACTTCATCCCTAAAAGATCTCAAGAAACCCATGTTATAAAGTCGAAAGCAATCTCCTTTCCACAAGGCATCCAAAACATGTCTCCCATGAACATTGCATTGGCCTCTATATTGGCTTTTGCAATATGTTTCCCATGTCTGGTTACTGGTCAGAAATCAGAATTTAAAAAAATTGATGCTCCTTTATTGACGGAGAGGATTCATTCCAATGTTACCATCAAGGTTGACATCAACAGTGGCGGAGATTATACGTCCGTTCAGGAAGCCGTTAATGCCGTTCCGAATGGGAACAGTAAATGGGTTATTATCCATGTCAAGAAAGGAATATATAGGTATTTCATTTCCAAATTCCAGTACCATCAGTTTTGTTTGCCATTACATGATTGAGTACCATGAAACGCTTATGATGTTGCAGAGAAAGGGTTATTGTGCCGAAAGAAAAACGTTACATCTTCCTGAGAGGCAATGGTAAAGGGAGGACAGCCATTGTTTGGTCGTTGAGCTCCACCGATAACAAGGCCTCTGCCACGTTCTCGGTCGAAGCAAAGAACTTCATTGCCTTTGGCATTAGCTTCAAGGTAAGAACCAAGAGCCTTGTCAAAGTTTGGAGGAGTGGGAAAGTAATTTTACCATTTTATTTTCTTCCATGGCAGAATGAGGCACCTACTGGTGTTGCATACACATCTCAGAACCAGTCGGTTGCAGCATTTGTAGGCGCAGACATGGTAGCATTTTACCATTGTGCATTCTTCAGCACACATAACACCTTGTTCGATTACAAAGGGAGACATTACTTTGATAGCTGCTATATACAAGGCTCAATCGATTTCATTTTCGGACGTGGAAGATCATTGTATCACGTAAGTTAAACCAGAATTCTGTTTTTTTTTAAGACAAACCAGCTTCGGGTTGTCTTTTTAATGGATTCAAACACATGCAGAACTGCGAGATCTTCGTGTTACAAGACAAGAGGATCGCCATCCACGGATCCATCACAGCACAAAACAGGGCCAACCATGAAGAGAACAGTGGGTTCGTCTTCCTCAAGTGTGAGGTTTACGGCATCGGTTATGTTTACCTGGGACGGGCCAAGGGAAAGTACTCGACCGTCGTGTTTGCGCACACGTATATGTCCAAGACGATTGTTCCCGAGGGCTGGACTGACTGGAGCTACGAAGGCGGCAACGAGTGAGCGGATTTCCAACATTTTTGTTGCGAATTCGATCTTTTTTGCTTGTTTTTTTGTCTGATTTGATCCTTTGTGTTGCAGGGGTTTGTTCCACGCTGAATATAAGAACCATGGTCCTGGGTCTGATACGTCGAAGAGAGCTCATTGGGTGAAGAAATTGACAAGCAATGAAGCTAAGCATTGGACTACCATTGATTTTGTTACAGGAACTTATTGGTTACCAGCATGGCTTGATTGATCCTGAGTGATGGAAAAAATTATGGAATTATGTATTGAGAAACTTGTTTTATATTGTAAATTTTACTAATCAATAGTAAGAAAACATCTATCTTTATTTACAATTATTCGAGTTATTTTTTGGATTCAAATTTTGTGAATTTTAATAATTTGTGAATTCCGATCTTAGAATTAAGATTGAGATATACATTCTCTACCATTCATTATTCGAATTTAATCCTCAAAATTTTTAAATAACTAAAGAAATATCGTAATAACTAAACCAAACAAATGACATGGTTTAAGGAGGGATTTTTTTTCTTATTTAAGCCTTAGAAGTATCACTCTCTCAATATGGGCCCATTGTTTTTCTCTAACTGTAGAAGCCGTCCTTCATAGATGGGCCTTAAACTGCAGGAAATTTTGGACTAATCTTAAGCGAAATTAGCCCAATTCATCATTTTTAACTTACGAGTTAGGATCCGATGGACGAAGGATTTGATCTCATTTTCGTCTTTCTGGGAACTGAAACTCGGGTGGATCCACGAGTTAGGGTTTTAGCTTTTCTTCTTCTAGTTCTACCTGCTCTCCCTTGCTTGAAGTCACTAAAGCAAAAATGGAAGCCGGAGATGATGGTGTTGACCGAGTCGTTGACTCCAAGGATTTACAACAACAAAGTAAAGCCTTCGACAAACTCACCGACCGTGTCGAAGACCGCCAGCTCGATTCTTCTCGTGTCCAATCGGTATGCTTTGTAATATAAATTCACGTTATCTTTTTGTATGATTTTAATTCCATACGTTTTTCTCATGGTTTTGATTTCGATTTGTTAGGCCATGGCGTCGATTGCAGCCTCTGCTGAAGCTGAAAAGAATGCTATGAGATTGAGGTTTGAGTTGTTTTCCTTTTTATAAATTTCATTTCTGTAATTTTCTGGTAAGAAAATAATCAGTTTTCTTAATTGAATTGCGGCTTGAACATTTTGACCATATATATATCTAGTCTATAGAATCCTAGTCCAATTAGGTGAATTTTTGAGATTGGTAGAGAAGAGGATTGCGTTGCTTGAAACAAAATGAATTGTTTGGGTTGGAATCTATTGAACTTTACTTTGCTTTTTTGTTCTGTCATTAACGAATAAGGAAGATTGCTCCTTTATCGAGCTCATATTCGGATATGGGTGCTAGATATGATAAATCGAGACAATCCCCGAGTGTGAATAACGTAGATTGAATGCTAATGAGCTTGATATCCTGCAGCTTTAATTACTGTCAATAGATTTTATTTCAGTTTGCAGTATAATCTTCCTTTCATCTTTCTCATTTAGTTGTCGTAATCCTTCTATTCTTCCTCCGTCACGTTATTGACGGAGAACCTAAATGGTTAAATCCCGTTGCTGTATCATAACTTGTAGGCCTTTCGAAATGAAAGATTCAATGCTGTAGTTTTTTTCCAATTTCGATATTCTTGACCGCTCCGTAATTACTCAACTTGGTTATCCTAATGCAGAATCGTTGCACGAAATTCTGTCATCACATATCCTCGTGTACTGCACAAATTTTTTTTCTTCTTTTTCTGATTTTCTGCTCAATGCTTTTCTAATCAAACATTACATATTTGTTCCATACAGGGAGAAAGAATTAGCTGCTGTTAAGATCAATGCAGATGAAGTGGACATCATTGCTAATGAATTAGAGGTTGGATATACATTACATACACATATATTGTTCTGTCCATCTATGTAATATGCCAAAGATTCTAATACAGTTTTTTTTCTTTTGCATTGGAAAAAAAGTTGGACAAAAAGGTGGCCGAGAGAACACTCCGTGAGCACAAGGGTGATGCCGTTGTTGCCATTCGATCCTTGCTTCACTAGACTATCCCGATGTCATAAATCGACTTTTCTCAAGTTTTTTTTCCGAAAAAAAAGAACATGTGAGAATGTAGTTTATTGAAATTGAAACATAAATAGCTACATTGCAGTTGTTATCAGTGCAAACTAGTCAGAATCAATCATTTTAACCTGGTTTTAAACCTATTGGCTTTTATGCTTTATTGGTTTCCCGTTCTATACATATGATTTACTTTTATGTTAATTGTTCCCGCATGTATGTTTTATCGTCCAGCATTTTCTTTCTTTCAAAGTATGAGATAGGGTAAATTACATAAACCATCACCGAATTTTATTCTTAAACCTATTTTGGTCACTCAACTTTCAAAATACTCAATTTGCTCATTGAGCTTTAAACAAACTTTTTTGTCATTGACTTGTTTTATTAATATTTGGTTGTGACCTAAATTCTGTCCAAACCTATCCAAAATCAACTTTGTTTTCTTCACTTAAAATATTCCCAAATTTAACCTGAATTCTTTTAACCAAAATTACTATCTCAAGGGCCTGCAATCTGTTTCTCGTGGGGTCTCACTCGACATACAATCTGTCGCTAAATCCGACCTCTCCAAGAATGCAATGTAAATCCATAATGAGCCGGCGCTAGGGTTTGACACTGAATCGTTGGAAAATTGAGGGCTCAAGGAACTAAATGGGAGACTCTGGACACCAGCTAGAATTTTGAAGGGTATTAGATGGCAACAAAAAGTGTAGCTGCGGTTACCTTGGTGGGTAAATATATTCTGAAACTTTTCAGTAAATAAACCTTACGATGTAGTTCTGTGGAGGTTGCCACAGTTGTCTTAAGATGGATTTTGGGTATTGAAAATGATAATTTTTTTTTTCTGTGTGATATATCGTAATATTCGATAATTTTTTAACGATATAATAATAAAAAAACATTCAATGTTTAAAATTTAGTTAAATATTTTAAAAATGGGCTAAAATAAGTTTTAATATAAAATTGAATGATTACATATATTTGACCCTATGAGATATTTTGGTGAAATGAAAACAATCCAATTTTTTTTTATATATCTTTTTAACAATCTAATAGTGATTACAATAATATATGTTTTAAAATATAATCTCTATCATTTAATATTGATCGCTCAATCACTTGGTTGACATCACTAGTACTCGAACCTATAACCTCTAAAAACAACCGTTTACGTACGATTTTCTTTGTTTCTTTTATTAAACATATATACCAAGTTCAAATGGTACGAGTCCTCGATTTAAAATTTTCTGCTCAAAGGCTCAAACTCAAGTCTGGCCAAATATTATTGTCTAAATTTGAATTCGGTTCAAAATCAAATCATATACTCATGGTTGATTTGATGTTCAAAATCAAATCATATACTCATGGTTGATTTGATTAAACTTTTTATAGGGTTGATACGCTCAAACTCAAGCTCAAACTTGAGCTAGTTAATAAAATAAGTTTTGGGGTAAAATAGATTACTTGAATTCAATTTGCTCTTATAGTTAGGATTCGGTCAAAAATATTGAACTAAATTCAAACTTTTTTACGACTAAAACTTTAATAACTTCTGCCATTTGCACGCGACCATAGTAATCCAACATTTGGATTTAGGAAAAAGGTTATTTCAACTGCCTATGCTAGAATAGTAGTAATTCAGAATGGAGTATTCATAATTTCTCAACCAACGTATATTTCTTTTGCCCTTACAAACCTGTTAATTGTCTCTTATTTTTCCAATGAAACTGATACAGCTAAATCAAGCAACGTAAACTTCGGTTTAAAAATGATTCGAAACTTTTCGCTCTCACATAACCTTTGAATACAACACCATTAGCCATTACAGACATTAATAGAAGTATCAAACAACCATTACCTTTCCCCAAAATGCAGACGCCAAGGACTCCGAAAACAAGAATGCTTGAGAAAAAAAAACCAGGTTGTTACCACACGCACAAGTTGTGAATGACTCTCTCACTTGGTGTAGAGGACATCCTCCCATGGGTGTCGGTATAGTGGCTGCTTCAGTCTCTTCTGGTCGAACGTGTGCCTGAGATATCGAACACTTAACTGTAAGAGACTACAAAATACATAAAAAAAGTATTTGAGCAAATGAAGTAAAGCATTCCAGAAAAAATCTTTCTCTAATTGCAATTCTCTGAATCATTCAATGAAACATCTTCACCGTCATTAGACCTGAGACCATCTAAGTTCGTATCGGATATTGTGCTTAAAAATGGATGGGGTTTCCAAATTCCAAAGATTGAATATGATCATATGATTTTTTGTTTATAAGCAGATCAAGAGAATTAAAGCAAAAACTCGTAGAGTGTAGATATGAAAATTGCAAAGTGTAAGCTAACTTACCCAATCAAACCAATGGATCTTGCCAACACAAAGAGCCCGTTAAGGTATCCGATTTCAACTATCTCATCAATCTCTTGCTTGGTAAACATTCCACTGCCAGCAAGAAGATCCAAGAAAAGAGACCCAATGGCACCATCGACGTTGAGGACGAGGTTGTTAGCCTTGGAAAGAGTGTATGTTTCAACTTGGACAGCGTATTCCATGTACTTCACAGATGGGAAATGTGTGCGAGCAAACCGTTGGAGGAGCTCCACTCTCTTATCTCTGTTGTCCCCTCTCTTAATCCTTTTAACATGAAGCAAAGCAAGTATTTGCAAGCATTAGAGATGTATAGGATATCCAGATGTAACAGAAAACCAGATATCATGGTTACTGCCTTTTCAATAGTTTAAAAATATTGACCATTAAAAAACATTTGTACCTGTGGCCAATTCCTGGCACACGAATACCCTTCTTTTTCATGTTTTCTACAAACTCATATGGAGTAAGAACCTGTAAAAATTGCAGGCAGAGGAAGCATCTTAGAATGTTATACGAAGAGTCACAACACACCAAGCTATCCCAAACCTTTACAACCACCATTGAAACTTACCCTGTCATAAGCATCTTTAAAGTATCGAGCAGCATCGTCAATGGCACCACCAAATCGAGGACCGATGGTAAGCAAACCTGAAACAAGGCTGGAAACTAGGTCTTTCCCAGCTCTAGCAGTCACGATGGTGTTGTGAGCACCAGAGACACATGGACCATGGTCGGCACAGAGCATGATGCATATCTAGACAGATCATACTTATTAGTGAAAACAAAACAAAACTTCACTTTCTAAAGACAGAAAATGAAAAGAAAAGAAAAGGATTGAGCCCAATCTAACAAGCTGTAAAAATAGTGAAAAAAAGATGAGAGGTGTGGCTTGGTTGTGGCACAAAACTCATAAGAGGTTTACATAATTTTCTGTATCCTACCTCAATAAAATGAGTACAGTATCTGGGAAGGCTACGCTTGAACCACAAGAGAGAAATGACATCACCAACACCATAACCTTGTTCAATAATGGAAGACATAGGCACACCAGCATAGCATGGCTCCTCACCTGCAAATTAGGTTCAAAGAAAGAAGTTAATACACCTTATGTCCACATATTAAACGTCTTTTTGATTTTCAAGATATACGGGTTAAGAGAATGTACCCCTGTCATCAGAGATGGTTGAAATAATATGCGTTGGAGCACGAACTTTCCCACTCTTAATTGCAGTGTTAAGATCTTCTGGGATTTGTGGAGGCTTGACTTCCTTCACAGGTGTAATCTTCCCTTGTTCAACCTAAAGACACAAGTCAAGTACATCAATATAGCTAAAGCATAGAACAGACTTCCGCCAAGATAGAAAACTTACCAGGTTCTCAAATGTTTCCTTGATCGCAGCTTCAAAAGCTTCATATGAAGTGGGAACTACAGCTCCAGCATCCTTTAGAGCTTGATTCTTCGCCTGTGCAGACTCCATCTCACCACCACTCTTAGCTCCCTGAATTAGTATTAGGAATAAGGTAAACTCGTTAATAGCAGTAACCCCATAGTTGAATAAGAGAGAACATTAAGGTGGTAACTTACAGCATGACCGAACTGTACTTCAGATTTGAATAGTCGTGCACAAGTTCCACTGACCCAAGCAACCACTGGCTTGTTCACTTTACCCTGTTTCAGGGCTTCAACCAAGGAATACTCATCTCGTCCACCAAGTTCTCCAAGCACAACCATCATCTTTACCTGAGTTGGGCATGGAAAACAAATCAGGCACTTTCTTTATCATTGCAGGAGATACTTGAATATCACCTATGAATTATTAATCCAAGTGAAAATTAAGATAGGAATCGGGAGGGCAAGTCTTCTATTTACCTGTGGAATGTTGTTAAATCTCAAAACATGGTTAGATAAAGTGGAGCCTGGGAAGACATCTCCTCCAATTGCAATACCTACATAATTTTTTATTGTGTATCCCAAAAGTTAATATTTTATATAAAATTTGCTTTTGGTTTAGCAGGTACACGTAACGGGCAAAATGTTAAAGACTTAATCTTACCTTCATAGATTCCATCTGTAACACGGGCAATAGTGTTGTACATTTCATTTGACATGCCACCCTGCAAGTATTTTATAAAAGATGTCACAACTAATGGATATGAGCACAGATTCACATACATGCCAAAGACATAACCTAAATATCAAATTGATGATAGGAGATTGCCACACAAACAGCCAGAGTGCAATTGCTTAAGCAGAAGTGCAGACACGCACACGCACACCCACACAAAAAGAGAAAACCATCAGTATCACGTACAGATTTGGAGACAAAGCCAACAGATCCAGGCCGGTACAGCTTGCATTGAACAATATTGTCAATTGTTCCAGCAGTGTCGCCAATCTTAAAAGCTCCAGCCTGAATTCCTCCAACAGTAGCTGGGCCAATAACAACCTGCAAGTCCATAAGTATTGAAATCAAATTATGGTGAAAGAAGGCCAAAAAAAATAATCATTAAAGCAAATACTTTGCATCCCAATAAGACATGTATTTATTTGATGATCGTAATGGTTGCATAGTTTGGTTTTCATCATCTTGCTCACCTTATTGTTGGAACGTGCATATGCAATCAACTGCTTGGTGTCTGACTCAGGAACACCTTCAGCAATTATAGCAACAACTCGAATGGTCGGCTGTTTCAGAGCAGCCATGGATGAAGCAGCAGCACTGCAAGTAAAATAAAATGCAATTTTTCAACTCATGCATTCAAGAACTCCAGCTCTAGAAGAAACAGCATAAATAAAGGCTAACCTTCGGAATGATGCAAAATTGATAAAAACATCAGCGGTTGGATGTGCAGTACATGCTGCTTCAATGCTGTAAAATATATCAATTCAAAGGTTAGAGAATATAAAACTAGGAGAATGCAAGTTGACCAATCAAATAGCAGGGTAAGCTGTTCAGCATTATCTTACTCCTTAAAGGATGTAAAATAAAATGAATATATTTACTGAATGTCCTTTCACATGACATGGTTAAATTATTAATTAGGAGCTAACTGTGCACAACTTAGCTATACACATTGGTTGCCATATACAAGAAACAACTGACAGAAAAGTGAAGTCACAGCGCTCATGAAAAACCAAACCAAGCTATAGAATCATAGGTCAACTATAATCTTATGTGTCAATAATATAAAATCTTCCTATAACAGCATAATATAAAATCTTCAGAAGAAAGATATTATAAGATAACAGATGATCATCCTATAACAGCATAATATAAAATCTTCAGAAGCACGTTATACTCTTTCCATAGATCCACGTAACTAAATTATCCAAGTTTACATGCAGGCCCCGGTCCGTAGTGTATAACAGTATAAGTTAACAATCCATAAAGTTCATTTACCAAAAAACACTTTTGAAGAAACAAATTAATAATCAAAGAAAGGTAAGATTGATCAAGAAATAGAAACAGAAGAGAAGAGCTTAAGCTTATTACGTAGAATGTACTGGGATCGCAATTTCCTCTTGACCAAAGAAGAGTTTCTGAAAGCCCTCAGCACCAGGATTAATAATACCAGCAACAGACGGTGTTTCCCTCCCTACATATTCAAAAAGAACAAGTTCAGTAGCGAACACGAATCAAGCCGAAAACAGATCCATACCACAAAGAAATGGATCCATACCGCAAAGGAAATCAAAATCGAGCATGCGTTGAATGGGAAGTTGTTTGTAGTTGTAGAATAAAGCTTGCGTAGTTCGAGAAAATAACTGTCCAGTGGCCATGGCTTCGACTCAAAAGAGACCTGTCAAACACGAACACGATTTCAAATCGTTTGCTTCTATTCAAGCCATTAAAAAGGAACCTGATCCAAAATTACACCTACCTTTAACCTAAAAACAAACCAGATCTCAACAAACAAACAAGCAATACAAGAGCAAATCAAATCAAATCACCGCAATGCAGTTAAAACAGTAGTATAACACGAAGAAACCCGATATCTCTAGCTTTCAATAGCTAATTCTTCGTCCAAACAACAAAATAAACAGATCGAAGTATCTTAAAGAAACTTTCTGTAGAGAGAATCATAACTCAGAAAGTGACGGAATTAGAAATTGAGAGAAAAAGAAGCAGATCTGAGAGGGAATGTAATCTTTACCTGAGGAGAGAAAATTGGACGGAAATCAAGAGAAATGGAAATGGTGGGAAATGAGGAATGGTAGATACGGATTTTATATCAATCAATAGAGAGGGAAAATTGATTGCAAACTGCAAAGGAGTAATCCCCGTTCTTTTGTTGACGTGGCAAATCAAAGTGTAGAACAAATTAAAAAGTTTGTAAAAATTAAAAATATATATAACAAATAAATGTTTAAAAAATTAACTATTGAATATTTTTAATTATTTTTTAAATTAAATAAAACATTTGATTTTACTTTCCAAACGTAACCAAAAATAAAACTTAAGTATTAATTAACTACTAATTAGAGGAGGCCAGCGTACTTGACCACGTAGCGTTAGATAGTTAGCTAGCTGAACGACAATATCTTTCTTTTTATTTTTTTATGGTTAAATAATACATTTTAAAGCTCTAAAAATTTGTAAAATGTATTTATATTTAAGAAAAAAAATAAAAATAAAATCCACGAAAACGGCAATAAGAATATAAAAAATAATGGATGAATGTTAAGTTAAAGTGTTCAAACAATAAAAAATATATAATTCAAAAATTATGAATTCCGGTCAAATATGGAATGAGATTTATAATCTTTGCTTTTATGTAACTGTGTAATCAATTATATACATAAAATTTTGATTTTAATCTAATTCTATATATTTTTAAATGATAAATACATCTACTAATTTTTATATTTTATAGATGCAACAATTATTAGTTCACGTAATATTTCGATATTATTTATAATTTCTTTTTAAAATTATATGAAATCAGAATTTTATGTAATTAATTTTACAAATTCTTTTTACATATTTATATCATGTAAAATTTATTTTTACATTTTTTTATATTTAGTTCACTACTGTATATAAATATTTACACAAGTATATTTTTTAAAATTTAAATCTCTAATCTTGAAATCTTAAATTTTAAATCATAAATTTATATATTTTAATCATAAAGTTTGAATGTATGAATTAAAATATTAAATTAAACCTGTAAATTTTATAATATACATATTAAAAGAACATCGTCATTGTATTAAATATTTTCTCCATCTTTTATTTTAATGTATTTAGTACGAAATTGATTAAAATAAGAAGTTGGCGTTTGGCGTTTGGGTGGTTAGTTGGTTGGCGTTAGGTGAAGTGAAGCTAGGAAAGTTGGCTTGACTTGACTTGGAAATTTAGATAAATATTTAAATATAACAGATATTATATTTAAATTAATAAGCAATGCATTTCAAGATTTTGATTTTGAATATTATATAATTTTAATTTAGTTCTTTCATATTATGAACACTGTTTGTTTTGCTTTTAAATAATAATATAAAGTATAGAATTCAATTTTTGGGTGCAAATTGAATTAATTATTTTACACATATGATTGCACTAAAATAAAATTTATATATCACATTATATGTTAGGCAATTTTTGTATGGAAAATTTTAATTTTATCGTTTATAATAAAAATATAGTATTTAATACTTTTTATTTTTTTTATATTCATTACATTTTTAGTAAAATTATATTTAATGTTCCTTTTTATTTTTATTTAATATATTACTGTTAAAAAATCAATATCATGTTAATTATGAGAGAAAAACACATGACATTTTCGTTAAGGAAGAGAAAATTACATACATAGACTGTTGTGTCATTTTAGTTATTTTAATATTTTAAGTTATTAATATATTTTGATTTTTAAATGATTTTAGTTAAATCCCTTCTTAAATTGTTTAAATTTCTCATTAAATATCAAAATTCATAATTTTTTAAAATTTAACTCATAAATTTTAAATAAATTTTTGAACGAAACTCTTTCAATTTCTAAATTTAGACATCAAAACTTCTTTTTACAAATTTTAAGTACATCCTTCAAAACGTGTTATCAAGATTCTTCATTGATCGTAATTGTATTGTATCATTAATGATAAGATATAAGATCGGATCCAATACTAACAACGATAAATTAAAAATAAAAAACGAGAGAGAATGCATTATCGTGGAGTTGTAGACGTAATGCTAAAACAATTATTTTTAACCTTAAAAATTAAAGCGAAACATTGGACTGACATTGACGTAGTCAGAGACTATTTGTCTCGTTCTTTTGTAAGAGATTCGATGCCGGAATTCAAATGTAGCATATATTCTAAACGGTCAAATAGCATTTAAAAAAATATTAAAAAATATTTAAGACAACAAATCCATATATAATTAACTTAATTCAAGTAGCTATATAAATAAAAGTATAACACACGTTCTGTATTTTGATTGAGACAAAACAAATTAGTCTTATTAAAATGACAGGACCATGATCGATTGTGCAATAAATTGAGAAAGAGACAAAAAGAATTAAAAAGATCGGATTAAATTCATGTGTTGCATTTTGAAGATCGTGACATACTTTGATCGGCTGAATCAAAGATTGCGATCCGACTAAACGACCACCCAACGCTTCATATATATATATATTTCTTTTTTGGGGGGGGGGGGGGGGAATTTTGGACCTTTTCTTTTTGATAAAATTAATGTTAATTTTAGTAGCTTGCGTTAGAGTTTTAAAATTCAGAAAATATGTCAATTTTGAACTCAGAAAATAAAAAGTAGAGCGTAGCCTATATTGTGTTCTTCAACACATTGCATTTCTTTATTGAATTTAAAGCTTTAATTACTACTGAGCATGAAGCCATCACCCTTGACTGGTAGAATAATGTAGAATTTATGCAGTTGCGTATATAACGTGTAATCTAAAAAGCCTTCAATATTTACCTGCTTTTGACTTAAAAACTGAAAAAACATTCTTTAAAGGGACTATATAATTAATGAAACAGAAGAAAATAATGTTTTGCATCATTGAACATGTTATCTGATTTGCTTTCACTATAAGTCATGAATATTTCAAGGATTATGTAGGCTTAGAGTTAAATGAACAATTATAATATGCTGCTCAAGAAACTTATATTTGACTTTAACCAATATTTTAATGAAACTTAAGATAATAATCAATGTTGATCTAACTTATGGGGTTGACTCTGGCTCTATCATTTCTAGTTCGGTCCTAGTGAAAGTTTTGAGAGAACTCATATTCGAATCTTAAAGACGATTTTATTGGGAAACAGTCACGAACTTCAAATATAGACTGTAAAACTTGTTATCATATAATTATCAAATTTTGATCCTATTGACTTGATCAAACAATAACATAAAAAACATACCTATTTGACATTTACATCCGAGTCGAGTATCCGAGAAACATAGTGAGCTATGGTTGTGTGCCGAAAGGATAGTTATAAGACTTGACAGATCCAACCAAGAGGAGGGCTTCTTTAAGTGCATTCAGAAGATGTTCTGCGTGATGTTCAATCCCAGTATCACCATGCTGAGAACGCATGGAGCTCAATACTCTTCCAACAATCTGATGAATATATCAAAGAATGTTTAAGTAGCTCGATACGGGTATTTCAACAACAACAAAATGGAGCAATATAGACAAACTACCTTCCGAGCATAACCACCATATGCAATTCCACCAATTAAAGAATGGAGATGATTGGGTTCTGCACCTGCTATATTAACTTTTTCCAAATTAGTTCCCTTGAAGAAATGGATCACACTTACAAAAAGTACGGAAATTGCAAGTGTTGGATATTACACTATGTTATTCGGGTTTCAGTATGAGTTGGATACAAGAATATGTCTGGCATAGGTTGCAACTTGCAAGTGCTATAAATTTAAGCTATTTACTTGGAATCGAGTATGAGTGTTGGATACGAGTACGTCATAGGCTGCAAGTGAGTGTCAGGTATATGTCCATAACATATATGTTTTACCTTTTGAGAGATCTTTGAAGGATCAGATACTCATAACTGTGTTGGATATGCATAAAAAACGGATACTTCAAGAAAAAATAAATAATTGGAGTAACAGAGAATTTACATGTGATGTGTGCTTGAAAGAGTCCCCTTTTCTTCAGACCATCAACTGTATGAACATTGGTACCACCTGCTAGCTGAAGAAAACCTAGATAAACAGGCGAGACTCAGTAACCGAGGCTCGATTAGAATGAGTAAAGATGAACCTTAATATGTTCATACATACACATATACAGATACACATGCTTACCAGGAGGCCTTTCTGTAGAAGCAGTGACATGAACAGCAAAAGCAATTGATTCTCTTGTGGCACCTCGTCCAATGTCTCCACTCATTGGACGACCATCCAACTGTAAATCACACGTTAGATCAGTTCTATTAATGTCGCTCAGATTTTGGAAATATGTAGTTTTAGAATTAGGCCATACCTGCCATAAATTGAAGCAAGATAAGTGAGGTTCCATGATGCTATACATTTGATTCATTGCAGAAATAGTTGCATCCCCAGTATTAGGTAAGCTGACCTATAGGTAGTAATGAAACTGATGATCTGGAAGCTAAATATGAAATCCAGGATTTAACCGATAACACATTATAAACCATGGTTAAGAAATGGTTCTACTCTTACTGCAACTAATCTTAGATATTTAACTGAATCTGCCAAATCATTCCAAAGTTCTTTAAAGAGATCAGTCTGCCTGCAAGATAAAAGTGTGGTTTTGCTCACACAACTGCAATTACTTGTATTTGAATCAAATCCAAACTGTTTTAGTTTGTTGCAACACTATATTGTACCTTCCACTTGTATGTATCTCTATAGCATCAACGTCTTTAGTTTTAAGGAGTTCAGCTGTAGCTACAGCATCTCTTACATATGTAACCTCTCCTGAATTGGTTCGAAATAATGATTAGGCCTAAGAAATAGAGCGAAACAGTAAGAGAAATGCATGCCAGTGTCCAAGAGTGGCCATAGATTGTAAGAGTTTATAAATATTGGAGGAATAAAAGCTTGTACAAGCAAGACAGAAACAATGCTTACTTATTTTATCATATGGGCAAATCGGAAAACATCGCCCACAACCATAGCAGCGTTCTGTAATCACTCCACCCTACAACACAAAACAAAACTGAGTTACAACAGCTGAACTCAGATTCACGATGCTATCAAAATTTGCAACTGAAAAATTAATCAAAGAGAAAGAAAGAAACCTTTAGTTTCGCTGTTTGATTGACAGCAGATAGAGCTTCCGTAGTAGATTTTTCTCTCTCAAAGGAAATAGCATTTGCAGGACAGACAATTTCACAAGGCCTAGGGCAGTCAGAAGGACAGTTCTCTGGATCAAATTCTAAGATAAAGAGTACTAGGATCAGCCCCAATGAAAACGCCAAGAAATCATATGCATTCATCAAGTACTCTAAGTCAGTTGATCCAGAAATAACTTCTTCATTTAAAGCCTCAATTCTTAAAGTTAGATGATTCAACAAGAACATATACTTGGTCCAAATTTATCTCTTAGTCGTGAGCAACCTACAAGAATTTACAGACCTATGTTTCTCGGATTTGGACGAGTGTGAGACAAGCATACGTGTTCAACACAAAAATGCTTTCCTAGACCTTTCAATTGGACATGTCGGATTGGTTATTAATATCGTCAATTTGGACTTAAAGAACTTCGTATCTTTACGGGTTCAAACCACATCGGCTCTTGGCTATATTTTTGGGTTTGAACTGGACAGGTTGTTATGTCAAAATACTTCAAAGAAACGAAGAGAGTTCAGGTGCAACAAAATCATTGAAACTTATTCCATAGAAACATACACAAATTTCATGATTCAAAGGAACGATCATCAAATCTTGAGGAAATTGAAATGGAGATATGTAAATACCAGCTTTACGGAAATGAAGATCCTCATCATCGTTAACACTTATCATCACCCAAGGCCTTCTAATTGACACAATCTCCCTAGCTGCTTCAATCCCTTCATTTACAGCACTCACAACAGACGGATCCGCAGCACAGTCAATACAATCAACTGAAAATATAAATGAAGTCACTCATCAACAATTTAAACTTTTCCAAAAAAGTTAATTCACACAACATGCTCAAGCAAAAAGATAATACAATTAACTTGTAAATTGTAACCTTTACCTCCAGCTAGAGTGTAAACAAGGGACAAATTCCTTATATCAACTAAATCCTGGGTGAAAAAAGGGTTGAAAATTAAGTTTCAATAAAGCAGCGAAAGAGACGATATGAATATCCATATTCCATAGGTTTTAGAATCTCGGGTACCTCAAAGCTAGCACCGCATATGAGCTTGACCCAGTTCCCCTGTTGCAGAGATAAGTGCGGTGAACAGGATTTTGAAGGAATTCCTATTGATTTTATGAGGTTTTTTACGTTCTGAAGAGGGTTTTTGCTTCCAACTGTTACATTCACTAAAGTAAGAGGGAATAAACTGTTAAAAGTAAACCAAAGAAGAATTGAACAAATTATCGAACAGTAAGGAAAGGGAAAAAAGAGTAGACCATAGTGTTGAGAGGGAATTGCAGAACTGCAGTAGAAGCTCATAGCCATGGCGGAGAAGCTGGCTGAGATGAAAAATAGAGCAACGTTTAAATGGATAACCCTTTTAACAGAATTCGGCGGTAAGGCTATATGATATTTTTATTTAGTTTCTGGGTCAAATGGCCCAATACTCGTCTCGTTATTTTTTCTGAGAAATGGCCCAAGACAGGAACTCGGGTTGGATTTCACCGTTCGAATATCATTTTCCTGCAAAAAAATTAACGACGAGTTTTGGGCCTTCTTCTGCAATCTACAAATGATCATAATAAAATAACTGATTAAAATAACGTGTTATTATTTATTTTATTTATCTAATAATCTAAAAAATATATAAAATTATAAATTTTATCTTATATAAGTAAATTTTAACTCAAAATTGAATTAATATAATATTGAGATACACTTTAATTGTATTTTTTTTAGTTCAATAATAATAAAAATTGAGGCAGTGGACTCAGAAGTGGCAGACAAAGATGGGGAAATTTGGTTGCATCACGTAAATAAATTTAAAAATTTTCTGGGAAAACAAACAAAAATTAAAACTTTGGAGGCAAACCAAACAGGAAAAGAAAAGCAATTCAGTGGCGCCCTTTTTTGGTTCATTTAATGAAAGCTCTTCATTTTGTAGATTTTGGCGGGTGGCAAATGGAATAAAACTATATCCATCAATGGCGTTTCAGTCATTTCACAGCCAATGAGCTAGGGTTTCGAGTCCAGTTTATAAAGAGTTTTCTGGATCGGCCTACGTGTGGTGTTTTATGTCGGTTAGATTCTTTTTGTGTGACTTGAAAATTTTCCTTCTCTTTCTTTCACTTTCTTTCACCAGAAAAATTGCACTCTCACTTTGATCAACACAAAACAAAGTCACTCAGCAAAATTTCCATTTCATTTCTTCATTAACTTCATTTCTACTTTGTTTTCTGGATCATTTTCGATATTTTGATCAACTTGTTTTAGTTTCAGATCTTCAAAAAATGCTGGATCCAAGTGAAAAAGTTAGTGATCATCAACGTTCTTCATTTGATCATTAAGCTTAACTTTCCATTTCCTTTAGCTGATTCGCTTCTTATTCCCCCCCTGCAGGGATCGGATTCTGAAGATCAAAGTAGTGAACACTCAGAAATAGTTTCTCCAAACGGATCTGCAAATCAAAGTTTTTTCAATGAACAAATCAAGAGAACTTGCGTTGATTGCGGTACTTCCAAAACCCCTCTTTGGAGAGGCGGCCCAGCTGGTCCCAAGGTATTAATCTTTTTCCATTTCAACATCCTTTTGATCTTCATTTTTTGCTATTTGTTTTCGTTGTTTGATATTTTGATTCGATTATTTGCAGTCATTGTGCAATGCTTGCGGGATCCGAAGCAGGAAGAAGAGGAGAACAATTACAGGGTTAAAGAAAGGAGAAGATAAGAAATCAAAGAGAAACCCTAAAAGCTTAGGGGGTAATCTAAATCAGAGATTGATATCATTGGGAAAAGAAGTTTTGATGCAAAGATCAACGGTTGAGAATCAAAGGAGAAAATTAGGTGAAGAAGAACAAGCTGCTGTTCTCTTGATGGCTCTCTCTTATGGTTCTGTTTATGCTTAATTTGTATGATCTTTAATGGGTGTCTAACCATTGTTAAGTGTAATCTCTGGTGATTTTTGCTTAATTCTTTTAGTTTAGTTAACTAATTGTAAGTGCAAGAAAGTTTTGAATGTTGTATTTTGCCTAATCTAATTGTAGCAGTAATTTATGTTTCTGGGAATCTAATTTTCTCACCATTTGCGATGATTTCCTACAACATTTATTTTGTTTTATTGAATGCGTGGTTTATGTGAACTTGACTCGAGAAAAAAGGCAAAGGAAACCAAGAATTTTCTTAGGTGCCAAACACTCGAAAAGCATAAAGTACCTTGTATTTTTTGCTGTAAGTTGTTTATAGTACTTATCGAGTGGACTTAATTTTTTAATTAGATCCCTAGTTGCATTATAATCACAAAACTTAACGTCTACTGCAATCAAATGGTCTAATTTTACATAAAAACCAAATTCTAAATGCCTAGACTTATGTCTAGAGCAATCAAAATGGTATTTTTACATCACAAATCAATCCAAAAATAAATAAAAGAAGAGCAAATATCTTCTGATTATTAGAGTTAGAAAGCCTCCAATGGCCCTGCTGCCGGTGGTCGTCTACACCTGAATATTATCCAGGGAATACCCATCGAAATCAAATTCATTTTCAGCTGGTGCAATGCCTTGTTGCTGCCGGAAAATCGGATTTTAAATGTAAGAGAATATTCACATTGATATGTAAATAAAAGAGAATAAAAAAAACTAACCTGTTTCAGAAGAGCACTCATGAGATCCTCTTGTCCAAAGTGATCGATGAATAGATTATCAGAGTTTACATCTGCAACACTCTCGGTCTTGACCCGAATTGTATTATCAATAGGAAGGGAGTTGAGATGCTGACTAACATTTACTGGATTCCCTGACTCAGTGCTATCTCCTGCCGAGAACATCGCCTTGCTTACAAGGGCTGCACCCCTGTTTTGTCCGCTCATTTGGCCTGAAGAAAATCCTTGATGAAGTAGAACCGATTGTGGAAGATCAAGGTTGCCTTGCAGAGAGTTTGAATGCCGAGAGTCATCAAATGCCATGCCTACATTCTGTAGCTCCCAGTTTGGGGGTTTATGTTGATTCAAGTTATTAAACATATCATAACTTGGCATGAACCCCACTGATCCTTTAATTTCCGAGTTGAAGTCTTCCTGAAAAGTCCCTTTCAATGTGCAACCAGATATCCCCGGAGTACTTCCAAGGGGGAAGACATTACCAGGTAGTTCTGAAGCATGATTCATGGGGAAATTCAACATCGAAGAGGTCTGTGGAACATGATTATAACCAGGAGCGAGGATATTTTCTCGAATAGCATTTTGTGTAGAGACATTTGCAGCAATCCCATTTGATATTATAGGCTGTCCAACAGATAACGGAAGCCTGGGAGCACGAGCAAACTGTGGCTGACCCATCTGCATCAATGCCGAGTTATTTTGGCTACTTTGCACACTATGGGAAGCGACTTGCATATTTATCAATGCCGAGTTATTTTGGCTACTTTGCACACCACGGGAAGCAACTTGCATGTTTATGTTTCCTATTGATTGTGAAGTGGTAAGCTGCTTCGGCTCCATAGTCGTCGGAATTCCATGAAGTAAATTTATTGGCTTATTATTATTCATAAGTTGTTGCTGCCCTTCTCCAAATCTTAACTTCGGATTTTCGAAGCTAAAAATGTTTCTTTGATCAACAAGGGGCATAGGTATGCTCGATTTAGCGGTTGACCGACCAAGCGCAGCTGCTTGGAGTGTGGCGAGACATTGTGCAGGAAGTTGACCACCGGCGGCAAGAGCTTGAAGATCAAGCCCATTGACTGAAGATAGCGGACCAAAAGTCTCTTCTTGGGGGTTCATAAAAGAACTATTCAGATTATTTGGGTGCGGTGATACCCCACTGAGCCTTCTAAGATACAAGCGATATTTCTGATCACAATATAATGAAAGCCATTATCATTAAAGAACAAAAGAAAATGATTTCCGAGAGTTACCTATATGCAAATGCAGTCAAGTAAAAATGTTTGTGTAGTTTGTTAAGATGCATGATACCTGGAGATGACTGGCAACATTTTCTCTGGTAAGGCCAGGAACATTCATCAACTCCAAAATTTTCTTCGGGACAGCCTCTGAAAAAGAAGATCAAATGCCATGGAGAGGAATGAAAACAGCACATAGAACATATGAATGACGAGAAAATTTTAAACAATTGGATATGTCACTTATATTAGACCCTCAGACCTGAGTCCGAGTAAAATGGTGCAAAAGAACAAGAGATTTCTACCAGATTTCAGAAAATAAACAGTACCACTTTATGCATGCTCTTATGATAAGACGATGGAATATTTAGCAAGTATATATCAACAAAATGAAAGAAATGGGTAAAGGACTCGTACTGTCAATGCCCAATTGATTAACTGCTGCAACAAATTGTTGATGGAGTTCAACGGACCAGACAACCCTCGGCTTCTTTAGTGTGGATGTATCATCTCTATCCTCGGATTCATCTTCGTCATCCTTCCTCTTTTTTGAGCTTTTCCAATTTCCTTCATTAGCCGAGGATGAGTATTCCGCATCTTCAGATTGCTTTTGTTGCCGATCTCCTTCTTCTGCACTTCCTGATTGCTCCAAGTCCTTCCACCCGTTCTTCCTCTTCCGAATGACATGCTGCCATATGTTCTTCAGCGCCTCCATACGAACCGGTTTGATTAGGTAATCACAGGCACCATGTGTAACACCCTTCATAACCACATGTTTTCCATCATCTGCCGACATCACTGCAGAAAATACAAGTCGGAATATGAGGCAGGAACATACTCCAAACCCGATGAAATCTCCGATCTATGGTGACTAAATCCATGTCAAACATATAAGATAAGAGAGCTTACTGATGACAGGGAGATCCATCTCCAAACCAATATGCTCAAGAAGTTTGAATCCATCCATGTCCGGCATATGAACATCACTGATAACAATATCGAATCCATTTTTGTTCTCTCGTAAGATAGCCAACGCAGTCTCGGCTCGATTGCATTTCGTTACTGAAACAAAAATACAAATCAAGCCAAACACCCATCAAATTTTAAAGCTCTTAGCTCCAAACAAAGCGAATCCGCAAATCCACAAGAAATAAAGGAACTCCCTATGTATACATATTACATACACAAATCAAAGCAAAGCAGGCCTTTAAAGCTAATAAAACAATTCAAGCAATTTGCAGAAAATACGCTATATCAACTAAGTTACAAAAAAAAAAAAAAAAAACTTTCCCAAATACAAGAAATGGACATCGACAGTTCATGTAATAGATATGTCATTGAAAACCCATACCAGAAACAGAAAATTAGTATCTTAAACACGAAAACTAGTGATCAAAACGAAAAATTAAAGAAAACCCAATAAGAGAAATTTGTGATTTACCTTCATAGGAACAAGTTCTCAGCATCTTCTCCAAGATTATGAGACATGTTGGATCATCATCAACAACGAGCACACGGAGACCAGCAGGAAACTGATCTGGAACTGAATCTGCTGCTTTCCAAGCAGCGCTTGAGCTAGCAGAAGACATGGATCCTTTTCCACCAGTTGAAAACCCGATCCCAAACTAGACAACAAGGTGAAATTTTGCAGAAAGATGCTGTGTTTCACATGCTTAAACTTGAACTCACTCGTTCAAGCATCAAAAAAAGTTGATACTTGATACCCAGAGTTGAAAATTCAAAGAAACCCAAGTTGAGATTTTGTAAAAATTGAAGGAAACGAGAGAATTTCTGGATTATTGGAATAGATAATTTATATAGAATTTTTCTTTTTTGGGTGAGATTCATTAAGTTGAAGTTCATTCAAGCTTTTTTTTAATATTTAAATAAATAAATGCTGAAATTCTTTTATTTTTTAATTCAATGTGGGTCAGTCCTAGAAATGTGGATCCAGCTCACATCTAAAGTTGACAGACTCCAAACATCCAAATGAATTTTCTTAATCAATAATAATGATTAAATAATTTTCTATAAGATAAAAAATAATAATTTTCTCATTAAATTCCTGTAAATAAAAAAATCAAAAAATCAAAAATAAATATTTTATATTTATATTAATGAAAATGATTTTAAATCTTATATATTTTTAAAAAAATAAAATCTGATCAGTCAAACTGGTTAGAAATAATAATATTTAATTTAGTTTAAATTTAATTCTTAAATCCAAAAATATTGTTGTATTATAACAGTAAACTCTTTCAAAGTTATTTTAAATCGAATTTGTTACCATTTACCGATTTTTATTTATTTACATATTTACTGATTTACGGCCAAAAATATATTTTTACTGGTTTTATTAATCGAACGCGTATAGATTGAATAGCTTTACCGAATCATGAACCCAAATGGTTTGGGGGTCCCACATTCTAGGAAAAGGTAGGACCCACAGAACTGCTTTAGAGGTGTCCACGTCATCAGAGAAGCAACTAGTATAACGTGACGTGTCGAGGGACCCACGGCGGGTCCATTCATCAACCATACCAAGAGCAACAAAAAGACAAAAAGAAAACATTAAAACTTAGGATAAATTACATCATAGGTCACTTAATTATAACTCAATATTACAAATAAAACATTTAATTTAAAAATCGTAAATAGATCATTCAATAAATTGATTGTCACAAATAAGTTATTAGATTATTTGAAGGCGTTATGCTAAAGAATGTCTATAATATTAACTGAATTGTTATTTTAGTTTTTATTTTTTAAATAATTTAATCTTTAATATTTATTTTGGGTTAAAATAGATATCTAAAAAATATTAATCAATTAATGATAAATAATTTAAAACAAATTGACAAAATAATACATCAAAAAAATCTATTTTATATTTTATTTATTTTTATAAATTTATATTTTGAATAATGTATCATTCTTTAAAGTCAATATATTTAAATATATGATACTATTATTCCGACATATACTGTTAAGTACGTCTGTCATATTATTTCAAGTTATTTATCATTGATTGACTAATAACTTTTATCCGTAAAAAGATTATTTTAACAAAAATAAAATATTAAAAATTAAGTTGTTCTAAAAATAAAAAAAAAAACTGATAATTCAAATAAACTTTAAAAATAATGCCTTATTAAAATTGAAACGAACATTAGACGGTGTCCTTGGATAACCTTTTTAATGATTTTATTACAGGATAGATTACACAAGTCACCCACCATTATTGATAAAATTGCAAATGGGACATCCAATTTCAAAAAGTCACAAATGAACACATGGTCTTACTGTCATTGAAAGTCTTCGAAGTCTACGAGAGTTTATTTATTCTTTATTTCTTTGAACATTCTTAACATGATGACATTTATTTTGCTTTTAACCTTCGATAAAACTCACATACACACTCTACCGATAAAATTATTTAAATTTAAATTTTTTAAGAAAAACCATCCATTCTTCGCTACAATTATATGATCTTTAATTTATTCTTCATTTTAATAGTATGCAGATGTTGAAAGGCAAGATTCTGAAGCAATGGCCTGAAAATGAGTGGACACAGAGAGAATATCAATTAGAAAAAAAAAAAAAAAGTTGTTGAAATAACTTAGAACTAAGATTGTCAATCCAACTAGACCCGAGATTTAGTTTCAGTTCGATCAAATTTTATTTTAAAATTCAAATTTGATTTATAATAAATTTGAATTACTCTTAATTAAATTCTAACTTATGATACTTAAACATAACTATCGAGTACGATTATGCAAATATTTATTTGGAAGACTATATATCCGAACTCGATTAAAAAATCAAAGCAACGATGTTTTATATAACCCAAAGTCCCCTCTTCGTGCCTCAATTATAATGATTTACATGTTGCATGGGAAAATAGATAGTTTGTAACAAGTTGCCCACTTGCTGGGAGCAGTGCCTAACCATGTGAATAATGGGATAAATTGGGGTGGTGGGGGAATTTTATATCTTTCACATGCTAGGTTCCTTAGTCAGCAAAGCTAATCATGGTGCGCTTTGAAACATAAAGAAACCTTAATGTTGCATCTCATTGGTCTGTTTTTGTCCTTGTTTCTTAGGTGAAATAAAGAGTGCATATGCATAGTTGCATTTGGACACCCTTTTCTTGGCAATTCAATCCTATGTTCAGTTGAGCATCAAAAAAGGGAGGAAGAAACATTATTGTTTCTTTACAAAAGATTAATGAAGCCTCCACACTTTTCTTTTGTTCGGAATCTTTAGCGCTTTGTAAGTTATATGAATCCAAATTATATTTAAAGTCGAGTTGAATTTGATACTCAAGTAAAAGATAAAGTTCTCTTGAAATAATTATACACATTAGAACTTGATTAGATATTATGTAAAGAATAGATATGCACGGACTCGATGATCAAGAGAATTGTTTTTGTGTTTAGAGATCATGGGTTTGAACATTAATATTTGTAACACAATGACCATTAAAAATATATTCTAAAATATATATACTATTTGTAATCATCGTAGTCTGTTTGTTTTCGTGTCTTCTAAACTCCCTTAAATCTTCCCTTTTCTGATTCATTCTCAAAGATTGGAGAATCATAACCCCATTTTCTTCCCTTCAAACACCCTCTTTTTAAGTGGCTAAACCTCTCATTTTCCCAATAAACTTCACTCCTCAAGTGTGGATAGCCATGAAAATAATACTCTGAAGGCTCAAAAATTGGGGTCTCCCTTCGAAATCTATGATTGTTTGATGGATTGAACACCGGTGATTCCCTCCTGTTAACCTTCAAGCAGTGTTCTATAACTCTAATGTCCTCTTCCAATCTGTTCCTTATATCCTTTAGAATCTGCATGGATCTCTCAGGTTCTGAACAATTCATAGGATCCCGAGCTTTGGGTTTTGATGAGTGTTGTGAAATATTATTGACCACAAGGTTGGGATTCGAATACTTGATCTTCTCGCATTCGATGCAGAACTGTCTCCTCCTCTCTGAGTTGAAAGCTCTTCTCCTTACATTATCTGAGAGACATGAATATGCCTGCAAAGGAGAAACAGTTTTTCATTACTGTCGTGAAAAAACAGATTATGTTACTAAATTGAATGTGTTACAGTTCTTTATGGTCAAATTATGGTTCCAGTCCTTCTACCATGATAAAATTCAGGATTTAATCCATCACTATGAGCTTTTATATAGGGAGGGAGATGGGTGACAGGGACACAAGGCTTGTACTATGATCTTTGATGTCACCATACAACAATTTTACTATTCCAACTACAGCTATGTAGGATAATCTTTCAAGTACATAACCACTAGATCAATCCGTGGATTTCAATCCTTTCTTATTCTTTATGCAACAATAATCTATACTCATGGTAAGTACAAATTGTTGAAATCTACCAAGCAGTCCAATCCAACCCAACTTCCAATGCCACCAAAAGAATAGAAAGGCAATAAAAGTAATCTAACCTCTGAAACAAGCTTGAAGGCAACCTCAGCTTTTGGATGTTTATTCTTATCTGGGTGAAGCTGCAAAGCTGCAAACATGGATACAAAAATAAAAACAACCCTTTTTCAACAACACAATCACGAATATAAACTGATAAAAATCTGCACAAATTTCAATTTCTGGCATAGTGGCATTAAAGATTAGAGTACCAAGTTTATGATAACGCCTTTTGATAAGCTCTACTCCTGCATCTTCTGCAACCTGCAATAGAAAAATCACGAGCCAAATAAAAAACAGATTGAATTCGTTGATACGGGTGGAGGAATCAGGAATGAGATGGAGATTGGCACGGTGATGCAGAGAGCTGGAAATGCAGCACCACCGTGTAAACCGCCACCCTCCTACACCGGAAAAGGAAAACGAAAAGACGTACTCCCAATAGACGATACCAGTCGATGAAATGCGAGTTCACAAGGTGTTTGATCCGGTGCCTGTGACAACATGCAATGTAGGTGGTTGCCATGGAGCAAACTTCCAATACCAACTGTGACTTCGAATCCAATAATGGTTCAAAACCATTTTTCCTCATTGTTTGAAGATTAAGAAAAATGGGGGTTCGGCCTAAGAATTTGAAGGATCAAAACATGGGAATGAGAGAATAAATAATGTAAATCGAAAGGTGGATCGGTTAAGAAGTTTTTACTTGAAAGTGGATCAGTTGGTGCCTTGGTGGGAAGGAGAAGACTCAAAAGAGTATTGTTGGGGCTTTTGCCATTGTTTAGGCTAATTAAAGTTAAAAAAATTGAGATTTTAAGGGATTTTAGCAAATTTTCTTACTGTTATGTTTGTTTTTTAGGATTTAAAATGTTTAAATCAATTGAGGTTTTGAATTTAAATCACTTTTGCAGTTTAAATTTTGTAAATTAATTGTTAGATTAGATTTTTTTAGCGATATAATATCAAAAACAATTAACTGAAATTTTGTGGATAACTGAAAATCCTTTCATTTATTATTGTTTTTTCAGCATTTGATTCCTTGATAATTAATACGAGTCAAATATTATAATTCTAAAAATATTATTCAATTTTATATGATTTGAACAATTGGCAACATGGCTTCTATAGTTTTGTTAAAGGAGTTAAATATTATAAATTTAAATATTAAATTCGAGTTTTTAAAATAAATAATATTTTAATATTTATTAAAACCAATTATTGAGTTATTGAATATATTATTAAACTAAAACAAAAATCGTGTGTTACCTTATATATCAGAACAAAATTTATATTCGTATATTTTAATTATTTATAATCACTTTAAAGATTAAAAAATCTAAAAAAAAAAAAATACTTCGAGCGGTGGAAAATAATGTTTCATGGTACTCGATGAAGATTTTTTTTTTCATCTTGGAACTAAGTTTTGTATTGTTTTGAATTTCGTCCTTCTAGATCGAAGTAGTTTTCAAAATCCAACATATAGTTTTGAAATAATTCCAAACAGATGTAGACATTGGGCTTTTAGGGACATGTTATTCATTGGGTTTCACCCTTTTTGTCCAAAACTATATATTTTTAAAATATATATTATAATAAAAAATACTATTTTTTATTTTTTAAATACCATAATGTGGGAAATGCATAGGTGCAAAAGCCTCACAAATTGACAATACTAAAATAATAATATTTTTTATTTTTAAAAATATATTTTTTATATATAAATTAATTAATTATAAAATGCAGAACGTGCAGGAAGGTTACTATAATTTGAAAATGGAATGAAAGCAATCGCTGAACAATTGAACACTCTTATGTTCCCACTAACTAATTATTGGTTTCATTGTCAGCTCAATTAGTCTTAATCTCAGGTAAATTGCAGCAATGACCATTGGATATTTAGGGGTTTTACGTTTTGGTCATCAAAATATTATTTTTATTAGTCATTCTTTTTGAGAAATGCTTTAATTTTAATTATTTTATCGTTAAATTATTAATAATATTTTGAGTCGATATATTTATATATTAATTTTTGAATAAATATATGTCTTCTAATAAGATGGTTATATATATTATCACTTTATTAGTTAATAAAAAATTATAAAAAAAATTCAAATGTAGGACAACTCAAATGGTTTTAAGTGCATGGCAAGTAATTACATTTGTTTTGTGAAAATATATTAATTACAACACAAATTTTAAAAATATATCAAATTTATAAAAATTATATATGATTATGTTATAAACCAAAATATTAATGAAGAAGATATAAAATGTAATAATAAAATATATTAATTATGACATAAATTATTTTAAAAAGTTAGGCTGAATTATGAGTTGATTCGTTTATATATTATAATGTCCGATCATGATTATACAAATATATTAATTATAATTTAATTTATACATTGTATTAATTGATTATTATCATATAACAGATATAAATTGTAATTATAAATGAAAAATGATTTTTTATATTATATATTTTTTTTCAAATTGCAGAAGCTAAACTATTTACATCACCTTTTAATTATTTATTGTATTAAAATATATAAAATAACAAATTAATTGTATTTGGTTATTTTTGCCTGACGTGTGCGCCGTCTCGGATTCCTAACCTTCCTCTCTTATTTCCTCAACCTTTCTCAACTCTTCTAACGATTGTGTGTGCGCATATGTTTTATGCAAACTGACGAAAAAGCCCTCAATTGATTTCGCGGAGAAACACCCACGTTTCGCGTAATTTCCTTAAATCCTTTCCCGTTCTTTTTTCCGGAATCACCGTCGAGTGATTTTAGGTTTTCATAATCTTCTTCGTTTGATGCTTTGCTTGATTCCTTAAAGAGATCTGGTGGATTTGGAAAGCTGAGACGATGGCCACAAGCACTGTGGCGACGGCGGCGGGGGCGGCGGTGATACTTTACTACTCCTGGTTGAGGAAATCGGAAGCTAAAGACGGATGCGTCGGTGGAGGGGAAGACGGCGATTTATCGAAATCGAGCAGATCGGCAAAGCGGAAGATAGCTAGAAGACCGGCTCTAGCGCCCGCCACGTGGCTCGAAGCAATCGCGACTATATCGGAGACTCTACGGTTCACTTATTCGGAGACTCTCGGGAAATGGCCGATCGGGGATTTGGCTTTTGGGATTAATTATCTTATGCGGAGGCAGGTTCGTAAAATTCAACTGCAAGCTTTATTTCAACTTTCAAGTAGTTCTTTGAGATAAGGATTACAACTTGTGTTGAGAAACTTTTCTTTTTTGGTTTTTTAGGGGAATTTTCAAGTGGCTAGTGTATATGGTGGAGATAATTGCGTGGAACTTATGGGTGAAGAGATTATAAAGGAGTTGAATAATCTGCTAAGGCTGTTGACTCTTTGTATGCTTTTCTCAAAAAAACCATTTCCAGTGTTTTTAGACTCTTCTGGTTATTCACAGGAAGATGTACTTCTTCATAAGCCTAAAGCTGAGGTATGTGTCTTTCTTCAATCCATTTATTTACTGTTTTGATTTTATAGTGTGAAAAAGGAAAACGTTTGTTTGATGAATTTAGCGTTCTACTAGTCTGTTAATTCTTGATCTATGAATCATGGATCAAAGAACAAAAAATATTGTGCTGTCCGTTGTACTCGGTATCTTAGTTTTGTTGAAAATTCTTGTGTCATCAAGTCCATATTGTGCTGTACTCGTATTGTTTGTTTGTTTTCTCGCTTCATAGTTCTTGATAGAATAGATTATGTGAACTTTTAGCCATTGAATGGTTTATTGTTGGTCTAAATACTAGTGTTCTTGATCTCTGTCACCAGGATTTGGGTAATATCAGGCATGAGTATGATCAATTTTCTAAAAGTTTTTCATAGATTTCGTTGATCACATCTCATACTCGATTTGTGTCTTAGATATGAGTATTTTAAAAAATAAATAGTGTGGGTTAACATAGCTTGTGATATCAAATAAGAATACTGAATGAATATCTTAGCTTAAGAACGAGGGAACATATCTAACTTTTACCAAAGTCAAAATAGTGTAGAGATTTTTGGCATAGCTCCTTGGTGGTTAACTCCCATTCATTTATTTTATGGTGGTTAACTTTTACCGATGTTAATCTAGATATGGATATGATCCTTCAAGAATCCTTTAAAATACATGGAAATTTAGGGGGGAAATTAACATACCTGTGTCTGACACATGCTCGTATTTCGCACTCGCATGACATACCCCGAATTTAAGTAACAATAGTCAGCATCCATGTTTGAATTGATTTAACATAAATGGATTTTAGGTTTCTGTGGATAGTTGTGCAGTATCTGTTCTTTTCATCTGTTTTATTTAATTTTTGGAATAATTATTGCAGCTCATGAAACCAGCTTTCACAATCATACGTGATAAAAATTCAAAGTGTTTCCTTCTATTGATTCGTGGCACTCACAGCATTAAAGATACACTAACAGCAGCAACTGGTGCAATTGTGCCTTTCCACCATTCGGTTTTAGATGATGGTGGGGTTAGCAACCTTGTCTTAGGATATGCGCACTGTGGAATGGTTGCTGCAGCTCGTTGGATTGCAAAGCTCACTGCTCCTTGCCTGCACAAGGCTCTTGGTGAATGTCCTGACTACAAAGTTAAGGTAATTGCTAACTGTTTTGTTTTCAACTTTATTCTATGAGTAAAATCCTTATAGTCGAATTGGTCGAACTTTTCTTCTCAACTAGATCATGTATATTTTGTTGATGCCTAATTAATTGTTGGTTTATTTTTTTGTTCCTTGATGTCTGGCCTTGCTGAATTTATTTGTAGCTTCCTTCTTACTTTTGTTGAAATTATATACTTTTGTGATATGATGATCGGAAATAAGTTGCAGGCCTGTATTTACATTTTACAGTTTATCTAATATTTTCAGATTGTGGGGCATTCTCTTGGAGGTGGAACAGCAGCATTGTTAACATACATTCTTCGGGAACGTAAAGAGTTTGCCTCCAGCACTTGTTTTACATTTGCCCCTGGTAAATAATTCAACATAGTAATAGTTTCATATTAAGCTAGTGTAGATGTGCTGCTGAAGCAAGTCCTTGTTCTCCATAATAACCCATTTGAAAAAAGTTGAACATGACTGTATTAAATACACATCCTTGTCAACACTCGTGCCCTATTCCAAGTAACATTTGCTTTTTGCTTTGAGTGAAAGGTTCTGAGATTATATGGTTGATGAGACTTTTTCTTGTTCTTAAAAGTCTTAATGTTGCACTACTTTCTAAATGCTTAAAAGTCTTAATGTTGCAGCTGCCTGTATGACATGGGATTTAGCAGAATCAGGCAAGCACTTCATTACAACCATTATCAATGGTTCTGATTTAGTGCCTACATTCTCTGCTGCTTCAGTTGATGACCTTCGTACTGAGGTACTTTTCTGTTTCTCTTCCCTGGAGAAAAAATGCGAATAAATGGGTTATAATACATGTTTCATTCCCCCCTGAAATGCACGTGGCTGAGACTTGTATTCAATACATAGACACCTATATATGGCCTCCAAGAATTCTCCAAATACTTCAAAACCTAAAAAATCTGACCATACTTGTGGAGACACATTTGTAATGACATTCACACAAGTCCAAATAACCTTAGACTATTATGGTCCCTTTCCTCACCTTTAAAATTTCTTATCCTCAGGTTACGGCATCATCATGGTTAAATGATTTGAGGGATCAAGTTGAACGGACCAGGGTTCTTAATGTTGTTTATCGCTCTGCTACTGCTTTGGGTTCCCGTCTTCCCTCAATGGCTACCGCAAAAGCCAGGGTTGCTGGTGCTGGTGCGCTTCTTCGACCAGTTTCTAGCAGCACTAAGGTAAAACTGATAACAATCTAAAGCACAATTCTACAAATGCACATTTTTTGTTTACTACGGTTCGATTACAGTTCAAGTAATGTTTAAATGTATTTGATTTGATATTTTATTTATAAATTGAAAATCATAATTATTCGAATCAAACCAAATTATACCTTTCGTTTGATTTTTATTATTTGAAAACACATTTATTTTGAATTAGTTAAAAGAAACTGAAAATGTTATATATATACATATTCAAAAGTGAACTTGAACCAAATTTTGACCAACCCCTTACTTCAGTCGGTTTTTGGTATGATGGTTGGATACTTCTCTTTGAAATTATAGGTTGTCATGCAAGGTGCTCAGAACGTTGCTCAAGCTGTTGTAAGAAGCCGCTCATCTCTAACCTCATGGTCTTGCATTGGTCCCCGTCGTCGGAATGTGAGTTCGGGATTGAATGCTAAAGGGGATGATACGACTGTAGCTCCGGCAACATCCAAAAGTCTTGAAGCTCTTGGGACCGAAGTGGTTACAATGAATGATATGCAAACCAAAGTGGAATGTAGTTCTGGTGGCAGTTCAGGCCAAGACGACACTGATGAAGATGAACCCTTGATTGCAATGGACGGAGTTAATACTACATCTACCACAGAAGAAATCGAAGGGGGTGAGTTGTGGTATGAGCTCGAGAAAGAGCTTAAGAGGCGAGAGAGTGAAGTTAATCTTCATGCCTATGCAGAGGAATCTGCCTCTGAGAAGGAAATTACGGAAGAGGAGGATGCATTTGCAGCCGAAGCATCCACAGGAGCTGATAGTCCCATTTCTTCGCCAGATGCTTCGGAGAACCACCGATTCTACCCTCCAGGCAAAATTATGCATATTGTTGCCACACCTTCGACAGATGCTGCTGACCTAGATGATGACCGTGACAGAAACGGTGATGGGCCCAACAATCGTCCTGTTCGTATATACGAAACACCTAGAGAGCTATATAGTAAGATCCGGCTATCAAGAACCATGATTAATGATCATTACATGCCTATGTATAAGAAAATGATGGAATTGTTAATTAGTGAACTTGGAAAGGGTAAGGATTGTAGCTTTGAGGTTTAATAAGATTGAAGGAATTATAGTACTTGTTTTCCTATTTGTAGTCAAATTTAAGTATTTTGGTGAAAGTACAACTGAGATTGTAATTTGAGAACAAGGGAGTCCGAGACTTGCAATTGTTACATCGAATTAACTCAATTTATGCGATTCTATCTAAGTATTTACTTCAATAAATCGAAAGAAAATCGTCAAATTATTACTATAGCAGCACAATAATGGTGTTTTTCTTTGAAGATTAAAAGTCTCGAGGCAAGGCAAATAATTATTCCTTTGTCTCCCCATACTAACCAAGCCCTGAAATGGTAAACGATAGAAACGTCAAGAGGATAACCAGTCGATTTGGCAATAATATCAGCCACCGTAGCGAGACTTCAGAGATTCAGGAGGCTCCTCTTCCATGATGCCTGAGCCTGTTGTCGATAAATATGTCCGGATTGAAGTCATTCGGTCTCCGACGAAAGTATGATCCAGAAAGTTGTTGTAAGCAGTATCACCGAGGTTCTTAGCTGCCAATACACTGAAGTACAACAAAGCTATTACTCAGTTTATCAAAAATAATTCTAGCCTAAGTATACAAAGCACCGGGAAAGAACAAATCAAACAATTCAATGCTTCCTTGTAGAAAACTCAGTAGCATTGGGAATTCGTGAATGACTTCGAAATAATACCACTTGAAGAGATGCATCGAGATATCAAACCACACAGAAAAACAGAAATGAAGAGTCAAATTTTATAGCATATTAACGACTACGGATCTAGAATGAACATGTTACGCATTCTTCACATGCTTTATGCATATGTTACTTGTACTCGTGTGAGAGTTCCAGATGTTGGTGTCACTTGTCAGATACATGTGTTTTAAGAAAAATGAAAGAGTCGGATTAAGTATTAACATAGCTTTATATGTACAATGTAGGACTACAGCATAAGACATGCATTAAATATAAAATTAGTATATACCAGTGTCGAAGATATACACGGCATGGCAAGATATCATCTCGCCAAATCTTCTCAATGTTACATCGACCATAATGCTGGAAATAAATGTCCTTACTTCCTGCACAAAAGGCATAAGCTTTTGTTACAAACAAATCCCATAAATTCTTTCACTCAGAATCACAAAGCCAATAAACCTTAAGAAAACCCTAACCTTTGCATCTAATTTGAAAGAATTCCTCATCACTGTAACGACCACAAAGCACCTGCATTGATATTCCAAGCAAATATAAACAAAAAATTATAACCCTTTCCGAAGAAGACAGGAGCTATGTTACTTGAACTCGGGTGTGTATGAGTGTCAAATACTGAATAATGTTTGACATAAATACGCTTAATTTTTCTATGTATTTCGGAGGATCATATCTCCGTAACCAAGTCGGAGACTCAGTGTATATATCAGATATGTGTGTTTAAATACAAGAAGGTAAATTAATCAAATTTCACACACAGCTGGATTGGCAAAGGTCTCTCCATCAATAGTTTCAGGCAAGACCTATAAAACAAACAAACCAATCCTCAACATCCACAAAAACAATAGATGGATAGCCAATTAGCAGGAAATCAAGTAGGAAGAAACTTACAGCTAGAAATCGGAACTCGAGTTCTCTTTCTATAAAAGCTGGAATCTAATTTTACAGAGCAATGTAAGTATATATCAGCTAAGAATTGAAATCTTTATCACGGATTTCAAATATTTTGAAACGGAAAAGGATTACCTCTGATTTTTGAATCTCAAAAACGGTAACAATTAGAGTCTCTCCCTCGCAAGGTTCTACACTTAAGCTTGATATCTCCTTAAATAAAAAAACGTCAAATTCATCTACAAACATAGATCAGATAAATAAGCAATTTTCAAATCGAAGTTCCAAATAAGTAGGGAACGGTTATTTTTTTCTATTGAATTCTCAGTAGCCAAACATAACCTTAGTTTCTGGCTTGGCGATGCCACGGTCGAAGAAAATTGGAGCGACGTGAGCGAAGACACGCCTAAATCCTTTCAATTTTGCCACTCTGAAGTTTAATAGATTTGGGAACGTACTTCGCGCGCTCCTTTCTGATCTCAATCAAGCGGTGATCAATGAATCATGGTGATAATCATCAATAAGATCGAGTTGGAAGATTAGCTTACTGTACCTACCGGAGAGTAGGGAACCGAAGCCGCAGATAGAGATGTGACCACTCGGTGAGAGAAGCTTTTCGAAATCGGACAACTCATCGAGTTGACACAGCTCCCGTTGAGTCGCAGTGAGTTTCGTGGTGGTGTTCATTACCGGAGAATGTATCCCGAGGAATCTACGATTAAGAATAGTAGAAGAGGATGGAATCGAGAAGGTAGGCTGAGTGGCTACGGCGGCGCGTAAAGTAAACGCACGAATGTGCGCGAGCGTTGATGGAAATGACAGAGTGAGAGAAGGAGAGAGCGAATTGGACATTAGGAAGTGTAGGCCTGCACTCTGTACGGCCTTGTTAAGCCAATCTTGGGAGATTGGATATATAAAGTAGGGGTGTTTTGGTCATTCCAACGCATGATGAAGGTCACGTGAGATACACGTGAATAAGATCCTGTAATCTTATTCGGTTTGACACATCTCGCGCATTAAACAATAGATAATTCCTTTACATAATTTTAAAAACTAAGCAGCTTATAAATATTGTATTTTTTATCTATGATTTAAGTTTATACGGATTAAAAGTTAATAATTTAATAAAACATAAAAGTGATGTGATTAGGAGATAATTTTTTTATTAGATTTTTTGGAAATCTTTTTAAATCGAATTATTAGCTTTATCGATAGATTATATATTATTTTCTTCGACAAAGATTAATTTTATTAATAAGGAAACTACTAAACGTGCTTAAACAGCTATCACACAGATCCTCTAAGTCGCTGATTGGTTGGTTATTGTTGTTGCTCGTCTAGTTAACAAGGGATCACAATAGATTGGACTTGGATCAGATTTTATAAAGTCTAATTTAATTTAATTAATAATCGAATTTTTAAAAAATTTAAATTTATTTATTTAATTTAAATCCAATCTAATAAATATTTAAAATTTAAATCTAAAAGTTCAAATCCATTAAAGTAACAACTCAAATAAATATCTTTAAAGAAAAAAATATTTTTTTATCAAACAAATATTTTTAAATTTATAACACAAACAAATCTCAACAAATATTACAATCACATATAAAACAAATTAAATTAACAATTCAAACTTTTTAAATATAAAATTTTAATTATTTTTATTCGAATTTATATATCAATCATATTCATATCGAATATAGATTCAGATTAAATTCGGATCAGATTATAATAATATCCATATCTTATCCATATCTTATTAAAAATCGAACATTATTTTTAGATTTAATTTTTTTAATCGAATTTAAATTAAATTTTTTCTTCAAATTATATTACCATCCCTACTGCTTAGGTTATCTTCATCGGTGAAAGATCACAACACAACGTGTGCATTCGGTACTGATTTTAACAAGATATGGTTGCATCAGGCTTTCGTGAAATGTTCAAACAAGTGAACAAAAATCATTCGCAATTATTTTTAAATTTTAATTCTAAATTTTAGATGTACGAATCATTTTGTCTCAATAATTAAAAAATATTTATTTTTAAAGATTATAGATACCAACATAATAATTGAACTAGTATTTAATGTTTGAAAATATGTTTTAAAACAAATATTATTGTAATTGATTAAAAAAAATTTAAATCTTAAATATATTTTAAAGATTTTTATCCAAACAAATAAGGTAGGCTCTCGTCAATCGTCTCATTAGACGAGTTTAAAGTTTAGTAGGAAGCACTATCAAGGAGAATGGTCCATCATTTTGTACTTAGGGGCAGTTTAGTATTATTTTTAAAAAGTGTGGTGAGAAAGTGTAGTGAAAAAATTTTTTTTTGGAATTTTTAATTTTAAAAAATATGCATTTAGTATTATTGTCAAAAAGTGTTTTTGAGAAAATAAATAACTATTTTAGACATGATGTTATAAGTTAAAAATATATATTTAAATAATAATAAAATTATTTTATATTATAATATTAACTTAAATTATGATAAAATATAAAAATATTAATAAATAAATAAATAAATTATTTTTGAAAAATGCTTTTTAAAAATATTTTTAAAAAAATATATAATTTTGTATGAATATATATAATTTTTAAATTAAAAAAATAATTTATGTTAAATATAATTATGTATTTGTAAAAATTAGATTATAATAAAAATATAATAAATGAAGGTTAAAATTGTAATATGACTCCTAAAAGCACTTTCCAAACATAAAAGCTAAAAATTTTAGTTTTTGCGTTTGGGTTGAAAATCACTTTTCAAACACAGTTTCTTTTTCAAAAGTTAACTGTTTAGCATTGCTTATGCGTTTCAAACCAGCTTTTGACCCAAAAGGTGGGTTGAAAATATACTTTATTACCATAATAAACGCCATGAAATCTCCAACACGACTTTATGATTATAAGTTTATATACATGTAATAACGAATCTAAAAATATTTATAAAGATAGATATAAATTAAAATATTTTTTAAAGCAAACATAAATTATTAAAAATCTAAAAATTTTAAAATGTACATAAATCATAATAATTTTAAAAGAATAAAGAAAATTAAAGACTAATTTATAAAATTAAAATAAAATCTATACACTTTAAAAAATTTAAGACAAAACTATACTAACCCATCCTTTCCTATAGATACGTAACTGTATATGAGGAGGATTTCTCTCAATTTTTAACATCATAATATATCGGATCTAAACAAGTTACATATAACGTTAATTATTTGTTTACTTTACTAAGATGATTGTTAAACTCTTGAATTTATATATTTTTATTTGTAAATCGGTGGGATCGTGAAGATTTTAGACATAGAAAGTTTTGGATATACCTGACCCTGACCCTGACCCTGACCTGCTAGCCTAGCCTGGTAGCTCCCTACTTTTCTACCTGACAACATCTTAATTAGCGCATCGAGCACCACAAGATATATGACACCACTTTGTAAATCATTAGATACGGGGAGGAAAAGGATTTATACATACTTTAAAGCCCTATGAATTCTAATATTTGGAAACTTAAATTTTGAAAATATTTAATAGTTTAAGGGTCTAATAAACCCTTCAATTTTTATAAAAAAATCAATTAAGTTTTTAAATTTTTATACTTAATTGAATCCTCAAACTCAAAAAAAATTAATTTAGTTTTTAGACTTTTTAACACCCAATTAAACTCTCAAACTCAATAAAAAAAATCAATTTGACTTTTTTACCAACTTTAACAGTTAATTTTAATTTTTTAATTTTTTATTTTTTAACACATGTTGCAACAAAATAACATTACTTTTCGTTTCTAAAAATTTTTAAAATTATATAAAAATCATGAAAAAATATTTTTAAAATATAAAAAATTAATTTGAAATGATAAATAATATTTTTTTAAAAGATTAAAAAATAAAAAATTAAATATTACTTTACAATTATAAAAAATATTTTTATATTTTTAAATAATTTAAATTTTTCAATAAAAAATATCTTATGTACGTTATAAATTTATATTTTTATATTTTTATATTTTTAAATAATTTATATTTTTATATTTTAAATATTTTATAATTATTTGTTAAATTTTTTATTTTTATTAATTAATTTAATAATATATAATGATTTTGAATAAAAAAAATATTCTATGTACGTTATAAAATTTTAAATAATATAAATAATTAATGATTTTAAAAGTAATTTATAAATAATCATTAATATCTACATCTAACTTTAATGATTAATAAAATTATATTCAAATTATAATTTATAAACAAAAAATTAATATATAATATAAATCTAATAATTATTAAAATTATTCAAACAAATATAGAATATAATTATATTTTTATAAATTATTTTATTAATTCAAATAATCAAACAACTATTATTTTTAAATTAATTTTTTAAATATTTTTATAAAATCGATTAATATAATTTATTATCTACTATTAATTATCGACTAATTATTGAACAATAATCTTTTATCTCTCAATTTTAGATTACCTGTTTAATAATTCTCTAATAAATTCCAAATTAAATAACTTTATCTCTCATTAATTTTACTCGTCCTGGTTCGTATCCTTTCCCTAATCAAAATCCGACAACGCCGTGAAACTCTGGAAATCCTTTCCCAATTAAAGCAAGCTAACACCTGTTATTATTAATTTATTGAAGGTGTAACGTCAGCAGTGGAACATTAGGACAAAAATTCTCGACTTCGTTAATATTCTTTATACTTAATATTAAAAAATAATTTTGATTTTTAATCTTACAATTTTAAATTTAAGAATGTAACTTTAAATTTTAAATTAAATTTTACGTAAACTATATTATTGATTATCAAACTATTTAAGAATATTTATTTTAATTATTAAGTTATAAAACTCGTTAATTAGATTATTAAATTTATTAAATTGATGCATATTTTAATTATTATTATTAAAGTCTAAACAGAAAAATACGTTATAGTTAACTCAAATTTACTTATTATATCAATTTAGAGTTATATTTAATTTAACGATGATAATTAAAATTAAAATAAGATCTGAAAAGGGACAACACAGCTCTCTGATTATTAGCTTATATATATATGGAGGATTCCTCTCAGCTTTCAACACACGGTGATTACAATATCATAATGGCAATACTACTCTTTCTCTTCTTGCTTCTACCTCTCCCCTTCTTCCTCTTCTTTCTCTTAAAACATGGCATTGGCAACCATGGTGGTGAGCTTCCTCCTACACCACCTGCTCTTCCTTTGATCGGTCATTTACACATGAAGTTGTTTGATACCTCACCCCCTCATGTTTTCCTTTGGAAACTCTCTCAAAAGTATGGTTCGGATCTCCTCTACTTGAGGTTCGGGTGTAAGCCAATCATTGTAGCTTCTTCGGCAAAAATGGCTAAAGAGGTTCTGAAAACACATGACCTCGACTTCTGCAGCAGGCCTGATCAACGTGGTCTCCGTAGATTATCTTACAATGCCTTAGACTTGGCCTTTACACCCTATGATTCCTACTGGAGGGAGATCAGGAAGCTTTGTATTGTACATTTCTTTAGCAGAGTGCAACAATATCGTCCCATCCGAGAAGATGAAGTTGGTCGCCTCATGGAAAAAATAAGCCACTTCTCTCTTGATTCTAAGCCTGTCAACTTGAGTGAGGCACTGGTGTGCCTTTCCAATACAATAATCTGTAGAGTGGGGTTCGGCAAAAGGTATGCCGAAGAAGGAGCTGAAAGAAGCAGGTTCCATGGGTTGCTTAACGAAAGCCAAGCCATGTTATCAAGCTTTAGCTTCTCTGACTATTTTCCTTTCATGGGTCTGGTCGATAGACTCACAGGATTTCACTATCGTCTCGAGAAGACTTTTAAAGAACTTGATCTGTTCTATCAAGAACTCATTGATGAACATCTTGATCCAAATAGACAAAAATCTGCACAAGAAGATATAATCGATGTGTTACTACAAATATCGAAGGATAAAGAATTTCCATTTGATCTCACCATAGATCACATCAAAGCTATTCTTATGGTAATCATATCTACATTCAGTATCTTCATCTTTAATTCATTTTTTTACTCCACACTCTATATGTATATATAACCCTTGTGTTTTTTTCTTTTCATTTTTGCTGCAGAATGTATTCATCGCTGGAACAGACACACCAGCAGCGACTGTAATATGGGTTGTGAACTTCCTGATGAAAAACCCTAAATGTTTGAAGAGAAGTCAAGATGAAGTAAGGGGTTTGATTGGGAAAAGAGAGATTCTAAACGAAGATGACGTTCAGAGCCTAACCTACCTAAAAGCTGTGATAAAAGAAACGTACAGATTGCAACCGATAGCTCCATTGTTACTGCCACGAGAAACACTTCGAAAGTGCAGCATAGGTGGGTATGAAGTACCTGCAAAAAGCTTAGTCCATGTGAATACATGGGCAATAGGAAGAGACCCTGAAGCTTGGGAAAACCCGGATGAGTTTTGTCCTGAAAGATTCATCGGCAGCTCTATCGACTACAAAGGACAAGACTTTGAGCTCACACCATTCGGTGCGGGTAGAAGGATCTGTCCTGGAATGCGTATGGGAATTGCAACAGTGGAGCTAACCCTTGCTAATCTTCTGTACAAGTTTGATTGGGAGATGCCATCCGGAATGAATGCCAAAGACTTAGACTTTGATACCTTACCGGGGCTTACTACACACAAGAAAAACGATCTTATCCTCGTGGCTAGGAAGATTGAGGATTAATCAATGTATCTTTAGACTTTATCTGCTTCTTCTCTTGTTTATACTTCGTTATCTTTCATCCATATTTTACAAATCTTATTAAGGGTTAAACCTATCATAAATTTCTTACTTTGTGGAGTTTCATCCATAAAAATGACAGAGAAAATAAATAATGGTATCATAAAGTTCTTATCGTTTCATTTATATTTTGTGTAGGTTATTATTAAAATAATTGATACAATTTAATTTAATAATTTTTCACTTACAATTGCATTGGTGTGATAAATATTTTTTTAAAAAAACAATCTAATATTAGATGGTATATTTGATATCGATACATTGATTAACTTTTAATCGTTAGAAATTATTGAGATTAGATTAGAATCATGGAGGACACATTTTTATTTCTGAGCATGCCAGTATCAATACGCGAGTGTACATATCGGTACACTTCCTCTTATAGAAAGAATCGTTAAGCATACTTTAACTTTCGAGTACCGATACAACATTGTAATAACCCATTAAAAAAACAACCCAATAAACAAGTCCATACAAACCAAAACCTCAGCACATTACCTAAACCTAACTAACCCTAGTGATACAAAAAAAAAACCCTAGCCGTCAGCCTCTGCAAGCTGCCGCCGCCGTCACCAGCCACCGCCTACACGTGTCGGTCTCCCATTAGCCTAGATGGCCGACCACCGCCCAAATGCTGCACCACCGCCCAAGCCGACATTCAGATCTGAAAAAAAAAAAGAAAAAATCAACGATATTTTGTATTTTATATTACAAAATCATGGGTATTTAAACCCATGAAATCGGATGTAACAAGGGTTTTTTTTGACAAAAAAATCAATAAAAAAGGATTTGAAATGAAATTTGAGAGCACCAATACCACTAAACCGAAAAACAGAGGGGAGATCGGGTTCTAAAACGGAAGCATATTCGAAATAAAAAGGTAAAAAAAAAGGATATTCGACTTATCTTTATTTTTAGATCTACCTCAATCCGTTCGTTATTTCGAAAAATCAAGCCCGGATTCGGAACGAGGACGCTGAGACGCTTCGAAAAGTATAAAACTTTTCTACTTCCGGCGACGGGCGCCGCCGGTGCCGCCGCCGACGAATGGTGACTCGCAGTGACTGGCGGTGATGGAGGCAGAGAATGAAGGAGAGGATTTGAGAGCTTCTCTGTTTTTGTTTTGTTAGAATGAAAACAAAAAAAAAATAAAAGACAAAAGAATATATATATAAGAACCAAAACAGCGTTGTTTTGGTGCTGAGTGTTATGGCTCAAAACGACGTCGTTTCACCTTTGTGACCCGTGCATCAGACCCGATCGAATACTCGACTTGCGTATTAACCCGTAAAAATGGGTAAATCACATGCGCGATCCCCAAAAGCTTCGTCTCCCTGCATGTTGAGCCGCCAATTTTGGTTTTCTTATGATTTGGTCACTGATTTGTTTAATTTTAGCTCTATATTTCCGTTTCGATTTCAGTCCCTATTTTTATTATTTTAACTATATATGTTTTTGTTTTGCAAATTTGGTCCCTATTACTTATATTATTATTATTATTATTATTATTGTGGAAATATATTATAATTATTATTTTATTATTATGTTATTTATTATTAACAATTATTATAATATTTATTAATTACCTAACATGTATAGTAATTATATATGTATGTAAATTATAATATTAATTATTCTATGTAATATTATTATTGTTATATTATCATCATACGCTATTTTTGTTCGTTATTTTTGCGAGACCTCATTATCCCGATATATTCTGCTGGGAGTAGCATCCGGTCTCTGGGTGTTATCTTCTTTGAATTGTCGTGGATATAGGTTTTAAATTTGCATTTTCAAGATTAAAATTAAATTAATTTGAATTTTATATTTTTTTAAAACTATGATGCGAACCTTTAGGTACCAATTTCTGGGCGTTATGAGGGTGTTAATCCTTCCCCAAACGTAACCAAATCCCGAACCCAATCGTTTTGAATCTCTGGTTAAATTTTTAATGGTGTCCGGTCTACCAAAGTGACCGGCGGCGACTCCACTCAACTAATTTTCAAATTTTAACGTTATACCAATAGAAGTGACACCCTGTTGTTCAGGTGTCATTTTCTCGGATACCGAACTTTCAAAATCACCTATCAAAAAACGTTTTCAAATTCGTATTTTTAAATTATTTTCAAAAAAAAGGTCACTATAGATGGCGACTCCGCTGGGGATAAAATTTTCAAAAAGGAGTTAGGCCTTAGTTCGGTTCGCATCATAATTTTTAAGAAAATATAAAAATTCAAATTAAATTAATTTTTAATTTATCATCACATTAGATTAAGAACTCGTAAGTGGGAATGATTACTTCGCTTCTTGGGGTTTTTACCTCCGTATAGTATTGTAATTCGTTTCCGGAATCTTGGTTCTTATATTTCGTGAGGTTCTTATCCCGTATAAATAAAGATCATATTCTCCCGAATCGATGTTCTAGCGAGAGTTCGGGTACCGATACTCTAGAACAAAACTACATATAGCGAGCCGTAGAGCCATGTGAGACTTTGTCCGTTTAGCGATAACCTTTTTAGGCTTGGATGCCTTTATGTACTGTTTATGTATAGTTTCTTATCTGTTTATTTTTTTCCTATTTATTCGATTATTTTCATATGAATTAACATTTTTCCTTTTTTGTTGCATAATAACATATTATAATCATCCATTGTACATTAAAAATACTATAATCATATTTTGATTATTACATTCACATGCATTCATCTTTTAAACATCAAGACTTATGTTCGAGATCCCCTGTCTCAGCAATACTAGACAAGACAAGAATTCAACATCCCTACGGAACTCGACACAAGATGAAAATGATGAACGAAGATAGGTTAGATAAGATCGAGCAGACTCAAAAGGACTTGCAAGTAGATCTAACACAAAAAATGGAAGATCAATTAGCCAAAGCTCGACAAGAGATGAAAGATCAAATTGCAAGATCTCAACAAGAAATGCTAGGGAAACTAGCACAAATGCTCGGACTCAAGCCACATGAACAAGAAGATGCTTCTGTTGTCAACCCAAGGGCAAACCCTACTGACATGATCGAAGATCCTATATACCCTCCGGGTTTTACTCCTGTTCAAACTAAAATACCATCAGAAGCTCATCCTCAGGTGATTCTTTCAAAAGGGAAACTACCAGTGCATCCGATCGACACATTTGGTCCCATGAACATACCTTCCACGCCAGAAGCCAAACCGGGGGGCAATCAAGCCGAAAACTTTATCTCGAAACTTGATCAGTTGATGGAAACAGAGAAACCAAAGATCGAGACTTCAAAAGAAATTGAGGAGCGTTGCAAACGACTCGAAGAAAAGATGGAAGCCATGGAGATAGTAGACACCTTCAATGGATTCGATGCCAACGAACCCAGCCTTGTTCCAGATCTGGTATTACCCCCAAAATTCAAAATCCCAGAATTTGAGAAGTATGACGGGACTAGTTGCCCACGAGCCCATCTTACAATGTTTTGTCGAAGGATGACTGAATACAATAGGGATGATAAGTTATTGATACATTGCTTTCAAGAAAGCTTAACGGGATCCGTCACTAGATGGTATAATCAATTGAGCCGTTATCAGATAAAATCATAGAAGAACCTGGCTAAAGTCTTTCTAGAACAATACAAGCACGTCAATGATATGATACCTGACCGTTGGACTCTGCAAAACATGAAACAGAAGTCTAATGAAAACTTCAGACAATACGCATAACGTTGGAGAGATGTAGCCGCACAGGTTCAACCCCCTCTCAGTGAAAAAGAGACGGTGGTTATATTCATCCAAATATTGGAAGACCCAACCTAGACCGCCTCATAGGCAATGCAACCACCAATTTTGCTAATCTCATATTATCTGGTGAGCTCATCGAGAATGACATCAAGAGTGGCAGTATTGACACCGGTGGAAGTTCGTCCCACAGAAGGTCCACATACGGAAAGAAGGACAATGAAGTAAACTCTTCAGGAGTCTACAATGTTAATTATTCAAAGCCGGTAACGGTGACACAGCCTGCAACTACCGGTACCTATAATTTCTCGAACCAAGATTTTAATCAGAGGAAGAATGTTGAAAAGAAAGAGTTTACTCTGATCCCAATTACTTATGGGGAGTTACACAAACAATTGTACGATAACCGTCTAGTGTCACCCTTCTTCTAAGCATCGATACAACCCCTTTCCCGAAATGGTACGACGCTAATGCAAGATGTGATTCCATGAAGGACAAATGGGGCATTCAATTGAAAATTGTCTGGGTTTTAAAAGGTTGGTAGAAAAGTTTATCAAGCTCGGAGTATTAACCTTCGATAACTCAGTAGGAACGACCACAGACAAGGATCTCATGCCAAAACATGAAGACACTAAATGGAAATGATAGTGTTGTTATTTTTTGTAAATCATGCCTGCTAGGCTAAAATATTGTCCTACTTTGACCATAGAAGGTCCCTTGTAGTTTTCATCTCTGAGATGTTTTTGTGAACTATCTCACTAGCTTAAGCCCAATGGCGGTGAGAGTCTTTTGTAAGGGCCTAAAACTACAAGTTGTAATGAAAATATATTTTGTTCTCGTTCAAGTCTTGTGTAACTCTTTGAGGTTAGATTTTAATCAGCCTAACTTCAGAAAGTAAGGGCAAAACGATCATGTGGATTATTGCACTTTAAGGCAAATTGTTGAAAAATTGTTTGGGCTATCCATTTTGAAAAAGACACCATAAAGAAGGTCAAAGCAGAGAAGTTCGAGCATAATCCAGGATCAATGGAATCAGGGGAACCCCTTAGAAAAAAAATCATATTATTTGTGCATTCAAGCATTTGCATACCATGCATTAAACATGCATCGAGCATAAATTAGGGGCATCCTTTGAAAAAGAAAACATGTCATTCATATACTATGCATTTAGACATCATGCATTTAGACTTGACATACATTGAGCATTAATGATGCACATATTTTGCTTGTACATATATATAGTTCCAGAGAAGAGACCGAACAACCTCAATCATGAGGGCAACAACACGATGACCAACCTTGTCCCCGAGAAGGCTAAAATAACACAGATTTTTCAGGTAACGATTCCAGAATTTTGAACAGTGACTAATAAAAGTTTTATTTTGCTTTCAGGTCCTAACCACCCACTATGGAGTAGTAGAAACGAATCTTTTTCCGATACCGCCTCTATCAATGGTGGTAGGCCAGTTTTGTTAGAACTTTACCCTTTAGGCGGCTATAGATCTTCAGACAGATCTTGTGTTTCCATATTTGTACTGACGGTACGTATGAGTCAAAATTGTTTTGAAAAAAAGAAAAAAAAATGAATTAAAAATCATGATGAAAAAACAAAATATGAAAAAATAAAAATGAAAAATCGATTAAGACATGCAAAAACAAGACAATGGACAATTCAAATGTCCTTCAAAAATCCATTTTCGCGAATGGTCGAAGGAAATCCATTCCTTTGGAAAAATCCAATCTTGTGATTGGTGCAATCTGCTTGTACCCAAGGTGATGGTACAACTAGCCCAGAGCAAACGGCTACCGGTAAAGGCAAAACAAATGCGTTAATCCTTGTACATTTGGGAAAAATGCATTGATAAGGACCATTCAAATGTTCATTGAAATCCATTTTTTATGAATGGTCAAGGAATTAAATCCTTGGAACCAAATGATTGTACCCAGAGTAATGGTACAGCTAGCCCGGAGCAAACGGCTACCGGTAAAGGCATATCAAATCCGTTGATCCCTATGCATTTAGGAAAAATGCAAAGAAGATGTACGACATCAATTGAAGATACGTTCGAATCAGATATTCAGATCTTCTAGACTTGATCTTACCCCCTCCATTGATGGAGTCGATAGATCCAACTAGGTCCTGCTTCTCCGTTGATGACGTAGTAGGATCCAAATTACAGACTTGATCTCGTCCCCGTTGATGGTGTGGTCAAATCCAATTTAATCATGCTCCTCCGTTGATGGAGCAGTATGATCCAGACTTGATCTTACCCCTCCATTGATGGAGTGGATAGATCCCAACCCGGTCTTGTTTCTCCGTTGATGACGTAATAAAATTTTAATTACAGACTTGATCTCGTCCCCGTTGATGGTGTGGCCAGATCCCATTTAATCATGCTTCTCTGTTGATGTAGTAGTATGATCCAGACTTGATCTTACCCCTCCATTGATGGAATGGATAGATCTAACTCAGTCCTGCTTCTCCGTTGATGGCGCAGTTGGATCCAAATTGCAGACTTGATCTCGTCCCCGTTGATGGTGTGGCCAGATCCCATTCAATCATGCTTCTGCGTTGATGGCGCAGTATGATACAAACTTAATCTTACCCCGCCGTTGATGGAGTGAAAGATCCAACCCGATCTTGTTTTTCCGTTGATGGTGTAATAGGATCCAAATTGCTGAAATTTGATCTTATCCCCATTGATGGTGTGGCCAGATCTAAATCACTAAAGTTCAATCCTACTTCTTCGTTGATGACGAAGTAGGATCCAAGTTGCTGAAATGTTATCTTACCTCTCCGTTGATGGTGCGGATAAGATACAACCTTTTACTTCAAGTCTTGCCTCTTCGACCAGCTCTAACAAGTTCTCATTCTTGCCATTGATGGCATAAGCATATCACAGTTTGATTGGTCTCGTTTTACCATTGATGGTGCAACTTGATCAAATTTTGTATTTACGGATATTATATATTTACTAGAAAAATAAAAAAATGAAAAAAGAAAAAAAAGAAAAAAGAAGAAGAAGAAAATATATACGTAAGATCATATTTCTTCATCGGATACAGCTGAATCCAGTCTGGCAACTCTTTTCTATTTGTCAATGTTGCAGTTAGATCAAGTTTTCTCCAAAGATGGCAACATCATGAGTTTCATAGCAAGCCAAGCTTATTTTGTCTTCTCCAAATAGTTCAGTCGCAACTTTTGTTCTCTTTAATCAGATCTCCTCATTTTGAAGATTTTGTCAACAAGAACGGTGGAGTAGACCAAGTTAAAGCTCCAGTAGAAGAAATGGTGGCCAAAAGAACCCCAAACTTACTAAAAAACCTCAACCTTACCCAAAGGAGCCTCAACCAAAAAAGGCTAAAGAACCTCAACCTTACCAAAGAAGGACCCCTAAACCGTACTAGGTGAAATGGGTTATTCTTTATCTTTGCTCTATTGCCGTTACACAATAATGAGCAAAGAGGGACGGCTGTAATAACCCATTAAAAAAACAACCCAATAAACAAGCCCATACAAGCCAAACCCTCAGCCCATTACCTAAACCTAACTAACCCTAGTGATACAAAAAAAACTAGCCGTCAGCCTCTACAAGCTGCCACCGCCGTCACCAGCCACCGCTTACACGTGTTGATCTCCCATTGGCTTAGATGGCCGGCCACCGCCCAAATGTTGCACCACCGCCCAAGTCGACATTTAGATCTGAAAAAAGAGAAAAAAATCAGAGATATTTTGTATTTTATATTACAAAATCATGGGTATTTAAACCCATGAAATCGGATGTAACAAGGGTTTTTTTTGACAAAAAAATCAATAAAAAAGGATTCAAAACGAAATTTGAGAGCACCAATACCATTAAACCGAAAAACAGAGAGGAGATCGGGTTCTAAAACGAAAGCATATTCGAAATAAAAAGGTAAAAAAGAGGATATTCGACTTATCTTTATTTGTAGATCTACCTCAATTCGTTCGTTATTTCGAAAAATCAAGCCCGGATTCGGAACGAGGACGTTGAGACGCTTCGGAAAGTATAAAACTTTTCTACTTCTGGCGACGAGCGACGGCAACACCGCCGACGACGAATGGTGACTCGCGGTGGTCGGCGACGATGGAGGTAGAGAATGAAGGAGAGGATTTGAGAGCTTCTCTATTTTTGTTTTGTTAGAATGAAAATAAATGAAAAAAATAAAAGACAAAAGAATATATATATGAGAGCCAAAACGGCATCGTTTTGGTGCCGAGTGTTATGGCTCAAAACGACGTCGTTTCACCTTTGTGACCAATGGATCAGACCCGATCGAATATCCGACTGGCGTATTAACCCGTAGAAATGGGTAAATCACATGCGCAGTCCCCAAAAACTTCGTCTCCCTGCATGTTGAGCCGCCAGTTTTGGTTTTCTTATGATTTGGTCACTGATTTGTTTAATTTTAGCTCTATATTTCTGTTTTTTTTCGATTTCAGTCCCTATTTTTATTATTTTAACTCTATATTTTTTGTTTTGCAGATTTGGTTCCTACTATTATTATTATTATTATTATTGTTGTTGTTGTTGTTGTTGTTGAAACATATTATAATTATTATTTTATTATTATGTTATTTATTATTAACAATTATTATAATATTTATTACCATGTTTATTACTTTCTTCTTGTTATTATCATATATATTTTGTTTGACTTTTACTATATACCTTAATTAATATATTACCATATGTTCATATTTATTTATTTACTATATATGTTTCGGTTAATATATGTTATTTTATTATAACTTTGACTATATTAAAGCTAATATATGTTTCCATATAAATATATATTAGGTAATTATCATTACATGTATAGTAATTATATATGTATGTAAATTATAATATTTAATTATTCTATGTAATATTATTATTGTTATATTATCATCATACGCTATTTTTGTTCGTTATTTTTGCGAGACCTTATTATCCCGATATATTCTGCTGGGAGTAGCATCCCGGTCTCCGGGTGTTATCTTCTTTGAATTATCGTGGATATAAGTTTTAAATTTGCATTTTTAAGATTAAAAATTAAATTAATTTGAATTTTATATTTTTTTAAAACTATGATGCGAACCTTTAGGTACCAATTTCTGGGCGTTTTGGGGGTGTTAATCCTTCCCCAAACGTAACCAACTCCCGAACCCAAACGTTTTGAATCTCTGGTTAAATTTTTAATGGTGTCCGGTCTACCAAAGTGACCGGTGGTAACTCCACTCAACTAATTTTTAAATTTTAACGGTATATCAATAGAAGTGACATCTTATTCTTCAAGTGTCATTTTCTCGGATACTGAACTTTTAGAATCACCCACCAAAAAAAAATTTCAAATTCGTATTTTTAAATTATTTTTTAAAAAAAAAAGTCGCTACAAACATATTGGAATATTAGCATGAAAATGGTTGTTGGGGGCTTAACAACAAAGGGTGTTGATACGTGAGTACATGTATCGGTTGTCCTTTTTCATATCGTTTTACACAACCTTGTACCGATATAAGTTCTCAGTACTGAAAAACCCTTATAACTGAAACCTTTATGTGTATTGACACGGGCCAGCAGAATTAGCCATTTTGACAACCTAAAATCATCAAAAATACATATAAAAAAGTCTTTGAAAACATTTTAAATTTATTTTAAAATTATTTGAATTTTAAAATATTTTTATAATCTTTTTGATTTAGTTCAAAACTAACTTTCGATTACTATATCAAAACAAAAACCCTAATAATCTTCTCTCTTAATATAATAAAATTAAACTCAAATTTTATTTTAGTAATTCTTCTCCGTAATACAAATGATTTTTGAGTCAGAGAGTATAATTCGAAAATATTAAAAGCTTTGTTATTCATTAAAAAATTTATTTTTTCAAAATAATATTGTATTAAAGAATCCTTTAATTTGAATATTCTTATGATATTGCTTGGGTTAAACATAACTTGAAAAATTCTCGTTATATCTTAAGAGATAATTAATCAAAAATCTCAAGCATTTTACAGTGTTTAAAATTTTATCTTAAAAAACTGTAGAGTTGCTTCAATTGATTCTAGTCAATTTTTTTTTTAATTTTAAATATTTATTTTTATATTATTTTTTCACTTAATAAAAAATTCTTTTTCTTTTTTTTTGTCTCGAATTATTTTACTTGAACAACTTTAAGACAAATTCTTTTTTTTTTTTAATTTAAAATATTTTTTTTCGTATTCAATGACGCAACCATGGTGGTAAGTAAGTTAATATCTTAAATATAAATGATCATTATAATATTTTACCCGAAATTTAATATCTTAAATAAGATCGGAGATTGTAAAACCATGTGAGTTACCAAATAATAAATGTCTTAGTAATTAAAAAATATAAATAAAAATATAAGTAATTTATTGGTTAAATTTAAAAATTAGTGACCCAAACTGTATTTAATAAAAACAAAAACCACAATTATAATAGTTTATCATTGTAATTTTAATATTAAATCAGTTAGTTACTAATAATTGTTTTTATTATTAAAATAATTAATTTATTTAATAAACTAAAAATAAATTCTAAAAGTGAAAATAATTATATTTTATTAGAATCCCTAAATTGATTAGGGACATGAAAAGTGGCTCATTATGCTATCCTATCAGCCGGTCTATCCTCACAGCTTCATCATCTATTTTTGACAAACTGGTAGCTTCATTATCGACCTTATAAAACTTATCCATAAATATGATGTTTATGACACGTTTTAAAATAAAATTTTACAAAATAATTAAAAATTTTATAAAATTTAATATCAATTTTTCAATATATATTATTTATAAAAAAATCATTATATATCAATTTTTCTTTTACAAATTTTAATTATTTCGCCTAATTTTTTTATCATAAATATGATCCCTTACTCCTCCCTACTTTTCTTCCTGAAAATATCTTAACTTACCACAGCGAGCACCACAAGACTTTGTGAATCATTATTAATTTTTATCATAAATTTTTAAAAATTTATACTCTATATTTTTAATATTTTTATAATTTATGTCCCTTATATGAATTTCTAAACCATTCTTAATTAAAAATATAATGTCATAATTTTTGAATTCAATCCTGTTTATAGAATGATAATTTATTATATTTATTATTCAATAAATGTGTGAAATTATGAAGGTGGAGCCTGAGTACATTGGCCTTGCATGACAGCTTCATTATCGACGGTCTAAGTTCGAGAAATATGGTCCCTCACTCCTCTCCGCTCTTCTTCATGATAATATCTTATTTACCACAAGATTTTGGGCATGACTCTCTGGTTATCAGATTATATATGTGGAGGATTCCTCTCAACTTTCGACCCAGTGATTAGAATATCAGAATGGCAATGCTACTCTTTCTCTTCTTTCTTCTACCTCTCCCCTTCTTTATCTTCCTTCTCTTAAAACATGGCAACCATGGTGGTAAGCTTCCTCCGACACCGCCTGCTCTTCCTTTGATCGGTCATTTACACATGAAGTTCTTTGATAACTCACCCCCTCATGTTTTCCTTTGGAAACTCTCTCAAAAGTATGGTTCGGATCTCCTCTACTTGAGGTACGGGTGTAAGCCAATCATTGTAGTTTCCTCGGCAAAAATGGCTAAAGAGGTTATGAAAACCCATGATCTCGACTTCTGCAGCAGGCCTGATAAACGTGCTTCACGTAGGTTATCTTACAATGCTTTAGACTTGACCTTTACTCCGTATAACGACTACTGGAAGGAGATCAGGAAACTTTGTGTTGTACATCTCTTCAGCAGAGTGCAACGATATCGTCCCATCCGAGAAGATGAAGTTGGTCGCCTCATGGAAAATATATGCGAATTGTCCACTGATTCTAAGCCTGTCAACTTGAGTGAGGCAATGATGTGCCTTTCCAGGACAATCATTTGTAGAATCGGCTTCGGCAAGAGGTATGCCGAAGAAGGAGCTGAGAGAAGCAGGTTCCATCGGTTGCTTAACCAAAATCAAGCCTTGTTATCAAGCTTTAGCTTTTCTGATTATTTTCCTTTCATGGGTTGGGTTGATAGACTTATGGGGTTTCATAATCGTCTCGAGAAGACTTTTGAAGAACTCGATCTGTTCTATCAAGAACTCATTGATGAACATCTTGATCCAAACAGACTGAAACCAGGGCAAGAAGATATAATCGATGTGTTACTACAAATATGGAAAGTTAAAGACTTTCCGTTTGAACTCAACATGGATCACATTAAAGCTATTCTTAAGGTTATCGCATCTCCACTCATTATTTTCATATTTAATTAATTTTTAGCTCAACACTCTATGTATATATAACCCTTTTTTTTAAATTTCTGATGTAGACTGTGTTAATCTCTGGAACAGACACATCAGCAGCCACTGTGATATGGGTTATGAGCTTTCTGATGAAAAATCCAAAGTGTTTGAAGAGAACTCAAGATGAAGTGAGGGATTTGATTAGAGAAAAAGGGTGTCTAAAAGAAGATGACTTTCAGAGCTTAACCTACCTAAAAGCTGTGATAAAAGAGACATTCAGATTGCAACCAACGGTTCCATTGTTACTGCCACGAGAATCACTTTGAAAGTGCAGCATAGGTGGGTATGAAGTACCTGCAAAAAGCTTAGTCTTTGTGAATGCATGGGCAGTAGGAAGAGACCCTGAAGCTTGGGAAAACCCGGATGAGTTTTGTCCTGAAAGATTCATCGGCAGCTCTATCGACTACAAAGGACAAGACTTTGAGCTCATACCATTTGGTGCGGGTAGAAGGATCTGTCCTGGAATGCGTATGGGAATTGCAACAGTGGAGCTAACCCTTGCTAGTCTTCTGTACAAGTTTGATTGGGAATTGCCATCAGGAATGAATGCCAAAGACTTAGACTTTGATGTCTTACCAGGGATTACTACACACAAGAAAAATGATCTTATCCTCATGGCTAGGAAGATTGAGGATTAATCAATGTTTAATTAAATATTTTCCTTTGGAAACTTTCTCTCTCAAATTTTAGATTACCTGTTTAATAAATCTCTAATAAATTCTCAATTAAATAACATTGTATCTCTCATTAATCATACTCGTCCTGGTTCGGATCCTTTCGCCAACTAAAATTCGACAACACACTGATACTATGGAAATCCTTTCTTCAGTGGCACTGTTCTTTCTCATTGATGGTCATGATGACGGGAAGAGAAGTGCCTCTCCTACCCTCATTATTTTTAAGAGACTCACGTTCGAATATGTTATTTTTATGATATTTTTACATTATCAAATAATTAAAAAACGAATCGATATTATAAAAATAATCGTATCGGATTTTCAAAGAAAATTAATTTCACTTTTAAAATATTTGTTTTTAATGTTTTTCCTAAAAATACAATGTGACACCCTCGCCCCGGGTTAGGAGACGAGGGCGTCGATCGGACATTCAACTCGTATTTAAATCGAATTCGCATTCAATTATAAGACATTTTTACTTATTTGTATAACTTTACAAGCCAATCTCTTGTAACACTACTCAAACTTGAGGCTAATTTAAAACTTTTTATAATTCCAATTTACTCGTTAATCAACTTGAATTTATTTTGATTTTTCGATCATAATTTACTTAATACATGGTCTCATTATACAATCTTATATTAATCTCAATTTGATACTCAATGCATTAATAATTTCAAAGCTTGACCCAAGAATAGTTAAGGGTATCGATACCCCTTATAGGGAGGTATCGGAACAGGGGTATCGAACCCCAATTCGATACTGGTCAACTACATTGACCGTTGACTTGTTGACTAGCTCTCAAGGAGGCTTGGTATCGAACCAAACATCGATGCCATTTCGCTACTGGAGGTTCCAGTATCGAACCAGGTATCTAACCGGTCTACTTCGATGACTCAATGACTTATGGTTATGGCAGCTTGGTTCGATACTGGTATTGAACCAGGGAGCTCACAAGGGGGCTTGGTACCGAACCAAGCATCGATGTAATTTCTTTACTGTCAAGGGTGGTATCGATACCCATAGAATTGATATCGATACTCCTGTTGAAATTAACAAATTTTTAAGTTTCTAATGCTTTTAGGCTCTAGCCATAAATCATTTATATGATCTCAATTCATACCTAAGCCTTAAGGGACTCTTTTAACTTGCTTAGGTAGCAAGCAACACATTACAAGTCTTTAATGTCCTTAATCATTTAACCATTCAACCTATAAACTATCTTTAGCCATGAATCTTCACCATGGCATTCAACACAATCATAACGGTACCTCATGATTCACTTGCTATCCTAATTAGTTCCATGTTCTTTGTGTCCATATAGCTACTTACATACCATGTACATATTACAATTACTCACATATACAAAACACAAGCTAAACCCAAGACATATATGGTTAGCCTAACATGGTCGACATGTCTTATGGCTTACAAACCAAAAGCTCAATGGCAATATATACAAAACATTGTACCCCAAATACAAAAATTAGTCAATGCATGCTCATTATGCCACCATAAGTTAAGAGTTAAACAAAGTTACAAAATACCATACTTTGGCTTGCTTGATGTCCTTGCTTGCAATCAATGCCGGTTTAGCTCCTTGGCTCGAAAACCTGTTATTTTGGGAAGGAGGAAACAACGAGTGGTAAGTACTATGAAGTATTTAGTGAGGCAGCCCTAGTCTAATCATATTAGACATAAATCAAATAACAAGAATGACATGCTACAAATAAGCAATTAAATCCAATTCATGGCAAGAATCAATCGATAAACAAGTTATCATGCTTCTCATGTCAATTACAAGTCTAGCATACTATTCAATTTCATAATCTATATACTCAACATTAACTAGCACGTATTCGATGCATGCTACTCAATAACCAATTTTCATTTCTCAAGCTTTCATTAAACATTTCATATCAAGGGCTACTCATAGCCATGTGTTCATTTCCAATGTCAATAGCTATTTCACATTCAAGTGTTACTCGTAGCAACAAATACAATTCAATGCTTATATCAATACATTATCAAGTAGCAATACCTCAAGAGCCAATACATGTACATATAGTTCATAATTATTAAATTTCGTATGATGCCTTGGTACAGTTAGACAAGGTAAGCGAGTCAACAAGAGTGTCACGAAGACACTAACAAGAGTATCACAAAGGTATTGACAAGAGTATCATAAAGATACTAACAAAAGATACTCATGGTATCTAACAATGGTGACTAACCACCAATCAATGGTACCCATAGTATCGAACAAGAGTACCGAAGTGCTAAACAAGAGTGTCGTAGCACTAAACAATGAGCTCAGACTCTAGGCATGCCGTACTACCTATGACCAACTATCGAACAAGGCTCAATAATATTTTCATTAATCAATTGATCATTCAATTCATATTAAACAAGTTCACATCATCAAGAGCAAGTATTTATAACATGCTAATCACAAGAGCATCTATCATGCTATTATCATATTATTCATATCATGTAAACACATAAACATATATATCATGTTAACAATTCAATGCTCATTTCATTATATACATACTTCATACATGGTTCACATACCTGGCAGTTGCAGCCGCGTGCCGTTACTTACCTCAACATTTTCGAGCTATGCAAATGCTAAGCTAGTACTAACAATCTAGCAAGCAACTCATATCGTCAAACAAGTCATTTAACATTGCGCCTCCTTCCCTTATTTACCTAATATAGATTAGTTCATTTACATGACATATCAATTCAAATAAACAAAAGATGGTTAGGATCCTAGGTCCTAACCCTAAGGTTTGTCATACTTACTAATGGTTCTAAGCAACTATGAGTTGTAGATAATGATCCCTTTGCCTTTCTTCCTTGCCACTTCGAGCCTCTCCTCTTCGTTGTTTTCTTCTCTAGGATTCTCTAGCAACCCATACACATATAACATTTATTAGGATACATTTAAATCACCTAATTCAAGCGATCTTGGACTTAACAAATGTAAACACATACATTAGCTCGTTAGGGACAGTTTTGCTACCCTAAGAAGATTCGTTCATATCTCCTAGTTCCCATATCCGATTTTAGCCCATTTTACCTCCTTGGAAAGCTAAGAGAATCCTCTACAAGTACAATTTAACCTTACATTTTAATTCCTAATCAATCAGCTCTAGATTTTATTCGAAACAGACCCGTTCGAATTTCGAGACTGCTCGGACAGACCTTACGGAAACGCTTATATCTTCCTCTACCGAACTCGGATTAAGGTTTCGTAAATTTATACTTAAACTATAGGTATATAGGAGTATCATACTTTAAAATTTCAGCTCATAACCCCTTAAATCCCGACCTAGGGAATTTCTCAAAGATGGCTACTTGAAATAGCATTTTTAGATATTTTCGGCTAAATTCCATTCTATATGCTCAATCCCTAATTCCCAATTTATTTTCATAAATTTCTAGCACCTTCAATCATGAAATCAACATCAATTTAAATCACTTTTTCAACAACTATTTTCATGCATGTCCAACCTTAAATCCTTTAATACATATAACACTTTCAAAAATCTTAGCTAGCACAATAAAACATGTATAATTTACACCTATTTCTTAAGGTAATAAAACCCCCAAATTTCAACATGCAATTATACAATTTCAAGAGAGGATAAATTAAATATTACCTTACTCACAAAAGCTATACACCAAAACTCTTAAGTCTCGTGCCATATACACCAAAATTCAAGCTTTTCTCTCTTGAAATTTTTTTCTTTCCTTTGGCTATGGAGAAATGGAGCAAGGAAGAAGATGAAGCCTTCTCTCCTCTTCTTTTGTTGTTCACGTGAGAAATGAGGGAAAGGAGAAGAGTTTTGGGCTGATTTTTCTTTGGTTACTAATGAGGGTGAAAGGTCTAATTTACCCTTCCTTTTAATTCTTGAATAATTAAATGACCAAGGGCAATTTGAGGAAATTACAAGTTTAGCATGCAATCCTCTTGTTCCACATTTATTTTATTCTAATCACTTTGCATTAGTCCTTTTTACTTCTTTTTTTTAAATTTTAATTAAGTCCCTCAATTACACAATTTGACTATCAATTAGTCAACTTAACTATCAATTGGTCATGTTGCCTCCTAAGCCTTTTAAGGGTGTTACATACAATTACTTTTAGTGTCATTGTTATTTTTATCTTCGTCGCAATTAATCTTATTGTTCATCTAAATAAATCATCAAACCATCTTATTAGTTTATATAATGTGGAAATAAGGTTAAATCTTAATAAATTCTATGTACCCAAACAAGGAGAAATTATATCATGGGTCAGTCCCACCACGTCATCCATGGGACCAACCAATAAAAATTATACACCTCATTATTTTTTAATTTTTAAGTGAAGATTCACTTGGAAAAAAATTATGACATGGAAAAATTGATGAAATGGGTAATTTTTATTGATTGGTCCCATGGACAGGTGGTGAAACTGACCTATGATATAATTTTTCCCAAACAAGGGTCAATAATTTTTCCATGGAAAACTTGTCTTGATTACCAATAATTACGTGGAAGACAAGCTCATGTCTCCCATCCCATGTGATATCCTCATCATTTCATACATATACTAGTCAAACAAGAAACCTATATTCCTTTGAAAAAACACAAGAACAAGAAAATCAACTTTAGCTGCAGATTTATTTTAAAATAATTAATCAAGTCTAAAATATATAAATTATTCGATCCATTTTTTATTTTTATTTTAACTAACATCGAATTTATTGATCAACTAATATAAATCAAATTTTACAAAAATTTAATATAAAAATAACTTTCTCAATTCAATTATTTTATTCATAGCGTTAGAATTTGAACCTCCAACTTTATTTAGAACACTTAGTGTCGGCTCACTAGGTTAAACCAACCGATTATTGGTTTTTATATATCACTAGCTATGTCTAGTTATTCGAATAGTATGATTTCAATTAACGCTCTCAAAATTAAAATATATTTTATTTTAATTATTGATATATATATCCATACTTATCTAAATGTATATTAATATAAAATCGTACGTTAAAATATTTAAAGAAATATTTCTAACAAATAAATCTAGTAAAGAATCGAGTTATCTATCTAACCAATTAATTTAGAATTATAATTTATCATCAGAGCCATTTCTATGATTTTAGTGGTTCAAGGGCGAACTTAAAAATTAAACCCTTACTAATAAATATCAAAAAATAAATTTAAAAATATATTCATAATAAAAAAAATTAGAAAAAATTATATCGTTGATGATAAATATTAAAAAAAATTGAACTCCTAATAATAGATCTCTAATAATAAATATTAGAGAAAATATTAGACCCCTAATCACAAGTATTAAAAAATTTATTCTCTAATAACATGTATTGAAAAAAAATTGTACTCTTAATAATAAATATTAAAAATATAAATTTTAAAAAAATATTCTTATAATAAATATTAATTTTTTTAAATCTTTAATAACAAGTATTATAAAATTATAGACAAAAGATAATATTAAAAATTTGAGCAAATAATTTAACTTTTAATAAAAAATAATAAAATTAAAATTTAAAAATATATTAATAAATAAGATCATAATATTAAATATAAAAAAAAAATAGTGCCCTGAGCGGCGCCCCTCCGCTGCCAGAGATATTTATCGTAAACAACTTAGATAAGGACTTGCCTACCTTACTATTTTAATAATTTCAAACATCTTTATTTAATTAATGTAACCTTACAGACATATTGATTATTAAAAAACTATACATATAGATTAATATTAAAAATTAGAGGTAATAAAATAATACAAAAGAAAAACAATATGTCCTGTTTTGTCTTTTCAGTTGGATGTTCAAAAAAGGCTTGAAAAGTCAAAAGCTGGAGTTTAAAAAGAAATCAAGTGAAAAACAAACACCCAAAAGGGATGTCGGCTTTCCGCCGTCGGTTTAAAGTAGACTCAAATTTTTAATTGAAGTATTAATATATTATATAGTTTTAAATTTAGATTGTTATAGACTTTTAGATTCACTATATATATATATATATATTTATTAATATAAGTTACTATTTCCGATTAAATTCTAATTCAGTTTAGATATATACGTTTAAATATAATTATTTTTGGTTTAAAAATTTAAAAGGATAATAAATTAGCATACAACATTATTTATATGTATGATCCGACTCACCCTCTAGCGGTAGGGGTTTGACTTTTTATCTCATAATTAGGTAATAATAACTCCATTATTTAGTAAGAAAAGTTTTATCTAAAACTAATTAGTAAGAAAATTGCTCTTAATAATGTTTTATAAAAAGTCAACCACTCTACTTGGCCTGGATTAAGTAAAACCTTGTTTTGTCAATGCTATTTGAAGATGATTTTTAAATTATTTTTACCTTTTAAAATAAGTAAAAATAATGTCCAAAGCTTGATACTTTTAAAGAGGGAATATAGGCACTTGCTACTTGCTAGTCTATTTTCATTTTTCAAAAATATTTTAACCTTTTGGTGTTAGGTTTGGGTGAAATGGAGGCTGGTTTAGCTGCGCCACCATCCACCAGCAACTATTATTATAAAAATATTGGTAGATATTGAACTTTCACCGATATAAATAAACGATCAAATTCTTTTTTATATTCGTTTATTTAATTAAACGAATAAAAAATCTTATTCATAATCATTCATTTACTAAATAAATAAATATAAACAAATTTTTTGATAAAATGATTTATTGAATGTTTGATTTATTTATAAACCTAAATATTTTTGCATAGTTGATTGAAAAACAAAGTGTTTGAATCTTGTTTTTGAGTTTTCAAGTTTTATAATATTAATCCAAATTAATTAAAATACGTGCTAATAATTTAAAACATGATATCGTAAATTTAGTTAAAAAGTTATTTATTCTTCTCAATTAAGTAAGAAATTAATTTCTCGGTTGAATAACTAACATATTATTATTTTAATAACAATGATTAAATTATTCGTTTGGATGCTAAAGATACTATAATAAAATTGAGTAATCACAAATTTAATTTATTCTTAAAAATAAACTAAATAAAATTGTCCAGATCATACGTATTTTATCAATGTGTGCTGCTATATTAACAATGTTTATTGTTGGGACTCCAAGGAAAAAAATAATAATTTAATTTAAAAAGACAAATTTATACACAAAAAATTGTACTATAGTAAAATATCTCCTTCACAAACGTCCTAAAATCTGCCACGTGTCCACATGGCTAGTAGATTATTGTCCTTCCAAATCCTCGTATGAATGGTCTATTCACTTGGATAAGATGGTAAATATAGCCACGTGGCTGAAGATTTTGGTCTATTGAGTCACACACCTCACCCGAGTCAGACCCGAGTTTGCCGAGTCTCCTCATCCCCACCTCGCTCGATATCCGACTCTGAGACATGGATTGATCCACTCCCTCTTCGTTCTCTACTCAGCATCCTCTTAAACGACAACATTCGAGTCATTGGCGATTTATAAGGTTGACTCGGTCCTGAGCCGCAACCATTCGACTCACTTGCAAAACCTTCGGTATTTCTTCCCGGAACCTCGATCGACAACTTCCTCATGGACTCAACGGCCGACGTACCTGACTGTGGCTCCTCGTGCTGACACGTGGAACACAAATCGGAGCCCCGATTCGATCCAGATTCCCCGTCTGACGGTTCATTAACAATAAAAACTGCATCTCCCGGGTTTTGAGATACGGATACGGGTCCTTCAACGGGAGTCCGGCAAAGAGGACACGTGGAATGAGAGTGAAACCACATATCGATACATTCTAAATGGAAGCTGTGCTTGCATTTGGGCAATAGCCGACCCGACTCGTTCTCTTCGAATTCCGACAAGCAAACGGCGCATTCGACGGCGGAATCCGGGTGGCTCTCGGAGGAGAAAGTGAAGACCGGAAGCGACTTGAGCACGCGCGCATCCAGGCCGCGCGTCGCGGCGGGGGTGTTTTGGTCAACGTAGAAAACGAGCTGTCTTCGCCGTCGGTTGCGGCTTCCGTTTCGGGAACGAAGGTTGCGGGACCGGAGGAGAATCCAGCGGGCGTAGAGGTGGAGGATGAAAGCGAGTATGACGACGAAGAACAAGACGACAATTGTGGTAAGCATGATCCTGCCGCTTACAGCATAGCTATCATTGTCGTCCATGGGAATATCAGAGGAACCGCCGAATCTATCTGTGTTACCGTTATCACCCATGGATTTTGAAGCTTTGAACTACTTCAGCTATGGAGTCGGGTCGGAGTTTGGATTTTCGGTTAGGAAAGAGATGATTGCAACGGAAGGGTTTTTAAGTTAAAAGAGCAGAACTGTTCGACTCTTTTAGTACAAGCCAGACGCCATGTTTGACGGTGGAATATGTTAATTTACTTTAATGCCCTTACCCACTTTCCAACTAGTCTATTTGATATTTTGTATTCACATTTAAAGAAAATGTTAATATTGGAAAAAAATATTGAGTGTAAACTTAGTTTTTTCGCTGAAGAAAATTTTATAATGGTAGTCGAATACCATTAAATATCGTTAATGACGAATGTAATTATAAATTATTTAAAATAATTTTTATTAAATTATTATATATATTATTTTATTTTTTAAATAATTAATAAAATATTAATTTAAATTAATTTTAAAAAATAAAAAATTTTAAAACTAAAATCCAAAACCTAAATTATTAGACATTAAACTTCAACCCCTAAAATATAAAATCTCAAAGCTCTAAATCCAAAACTTAAAATAAAAAACCCTAAAAATTAAACAATAAACACTAAAACTAAACCCTAAAATAACCAAAACCTCTATATCTAAATCTTAAACTAATTTTGGGTTTTAAATTTTGGGTTTATACTTTTTAGAGTTTCAAGTTTTCTATTTCAGGGTTTAGGTTATGGTTATATTTTTAGATTTTAGGGTTTATGATTTTAGGGTTTTAAGGTTTAGAGTTTATGATTTAGTGTTTTAGATTTTAGGATTTAATGTTTAGTATTTTTACCTTGAGTTCAAGGTTTTAGGTTTTAGATTTAATATTTTTATTTTTACATTAAAAATTATTTAAATAAATTATTTAAAAAATTAAAATATAATATATATAATTCATTTAAAATTACAAATAATATTCTATTAATAAAAAATTAAAAGATAATTACCCTTAAATTACAAATCTACAACTTAATTCCGTCCGTGATTACCTATAATATTCTGTTGAAATCGTGTTTCCGAAGTTACTAGGTTATTTTCACGCCATCTACGCTGAAATAGTAGAAAACACGTGCCACAAACCTTTCATATCTTGTCCTGATCATATGAAAGTCAATGACTTATGGAATCGACAAAAGACAACTGGTTTGGCGAGATGATTACGGGACATACTTTGGTTACACAGAATTCTGGATTTTAGAAACAGAATAATTTGACTGAATTAACTCAAAATATAAATGATTATATAAATAAAGTAATTTTTAAATAAATTAAAATTAAAAATTTATTGCGAATAAAATAAAATATAATAACAAAGTAAAAGAACAAAGATGAGAGACAAATAGAAAGATTTGTATTATATTCTCAAAGTAGGTTGTGTACAAAGTTTTGGCCAAAAATCTATATTTATAGGCATAAGATGAAAACTCTAATTCCAATGAGTATTAAACCCTAATAATAAAACCCATTAAACCTTCATCTAATATATGGATATTCACCATAAACAAAATATTCTTAACACTCCCCATTGAATATCCATGAAGATAATGTGCCTCGTTAAAACCTTACTAAGATAAAAACTATGTGGGAAAAAAATCTTAGTGAAGGAAAAAGAGTACATACATATTTGATACGCATAAAATGTTCCCTCATTAAAAACCTTACCAGGAAAATCCATTGAGACTAAACCTTTGTTAAGGGAAAAGGAGTGCAACGCGTATTTACTCTCCCTCATGAAAATATCACATAAGATCTTTGAATCTTCATAATTCAATATTGAATACAATCTTCAAATGTTGAAGTAGATCATGCACTAGTGGATAAATCTTTCAAATCATTGCTTGAAATGATTCATTGAATACTATTCATCTTAAAATCATGAGGGACGAAACTTAAAGAAATATGTTTCGTTTTATCATATTTGATATATCCACCTTGAGATATAAATTTTGTATTATCTTTGTACAAGATAACTTGCATCTTATCTTATGAAAAATATTTACATATCTTTAGGATATGTTTAGCCAAATACATATTTCAGCTTTGCCTCATGCATAACAATTATTTAAAGGTAATGATCTCGTAGCACTTAAATAATATTTCTGGACCAGCTAAGATATGATGCTTCAAGATCAAATAATGTGTATATTATGCTTTAGACCAAGAATATCATTACCCTTTCGTGAGGCAAAAAAAATCTTTGTTTACAGTAAGAGACCTAGAAACAATCATAAGGGTGATCAATAGATATGCGTTATGCATGTAAAGTCTCTTTCAATATTTTTTTGTATGTCGATAAATACACAAAGATTTGAGGAGATCTCTTTACGAGTCTCAACGATATTTAAATCATCGACATACACAACAATAAAAATTCAGAGCTAAACCTCTTAATAAAATGCTCGGGGAAATAATTCATATAGCATTATGCTAGTAAGTATTCAAAAAGGCGATCATACCAAATACGCCTAAATTGTTTCAAGCCATAAAAAGATATATTCTATGATTGAATAATATTCTCGAGAACTTGAATTAACTGCTTCTGGCAATCTAAATCCTTTTAGAGCTTTATGTAAATGTTGTTATCAAGAGGCTCACACAAATAAGATGTAACAACATCCATTAGGCAGAAAACGAATAATTTTATTTATTGTCAGACTGATCAAAATCTAAAAGCAGTTGCATCCACCACCGAAGAATATACTTTTCTCATAATCAATTTCATGTCTTTGTGAGAATCCTTGTGCAACCAAATAAGCTTATATCTCATGATTTCCCCTTTTGATTTCTCTTTCTCACAAAGGCTCGTTTATATCCACGAGCTTTACACATTTCAATGTACAGGCTATAAGCTAAAATACTTCTCTTTTCAAAAGATTTTAGTTTCGCCTCAATTGCCTCTTTCATGTTGGCCAATCATTTCTTTGTTTATATTGTCTAATTGACAATGATTCATAATCCACATCATCAAATAAAATCTCTAGTGCTATATTGCATGCAAATATATTAACGACGTTGATTTAATTTCAGTTCCACTTATTATCAGAAATAACATAATCTATTGAGATCTCTTTATTATTAGATACCTAAGTCATGTCAATATCTCTGTTGGAGACTTTTTAATCTCTTTTAGAGATTTTCATAATTCATTGATTCCTCGATCAAACCATCATAAAACATAGCTCATTTTCTTCTTCGAGGATTTCTTTATCTTTGGAACTTACTTGTCTACTACGCTTCAAGCGTAAGTTAGACTCATTAGCAAATAGAGTTTATTCTTTCAGGACATCAAATTTAATCGGAACATTCATAGTTGGTATACGTAATTTAGTCACTCTTTTAGGCTTAGCAAAATAATCTGGCAATTGATTTGCTAAATGAATTATCCATTGAACTTATAGTTCACAATTTAGGGGTGTTCAAAAATACTCGACCCGACTATCCGAACATAAAAAATCGGGTATTTACCAAAAAAAATTTAGTTCGGGTCCAGTACCCGGACCGTCATTTTTCGGGTTAGGCCCGGGTCACAAAATTACAAATTTTCGGGTACCCGATTACTTTCAGTTACCCGGTTCTAATTTTTTATTTTTTATTAATTTTAAATACTATTATTATTTAAACAAAATATACTTATATTATTATATTTTTCATATCAAACAATCTAATTTCTAAATCTCAATCCCATAAACTTTATTTTTAAAAAAAAGAATTAAGGACTCATTCTAAAAAAAATAAAATTAAGATTCATTATAAATTATAAATTTAGTTTTTCGAGTTGATAAAATTTGAACTTTACTCGTTTAAATATACACTATTTTTGTATATGCATTGACGAATACAAAAATCAACTTAAGATTATTTACTATTTAATCATTAATTTTTATATATTAAAATAAATAAACTATTTAAAAATATTTTAAAAATGTTTTTAAAAAAATTCCTTTCGACGTTATATTTTGTTTCGAATTAGATTCTATAATTTATGTCTTAAAATTTATGTTTAAATTATGCAACTATTGTTTTAAAATTTTATATTTTGATGTTGGATTATGTAATTTAAAATTTAAAATTTATGTATATTTTTTAAAAATTAAATTAAAAATTTTATAAAAAAATAAAATAAAAAACCGGGTATCCGGAAATTCTAGGTCGAACACGGGCCGAAAATTTAACTACCCGAAGGTCCGGGTACCCGAATAACCGGGTACCCGGATTTGAACACCCCTAGTTCACATTGTGTAGTTCATGGATCAAAAAGAGAAAATGATAATTCATTCCAACTTATTTCTTTCCTCAGCTATTTATTTTCTCCCCCTAATGTTGGGTAAACCGACTCATTAAAATGATAGTCAATAAATCGGGTTGTAAATAAATTCCCTATTAGAAGCTCAAGATATTTAAATCTGATAAATATTCCCAACAAAACTCATCTTTGCGCGTTGTGGTGGAGCAAATAGAACATACATCGCACACAAAAAATCTAAGATGAGAAATATTTGGTTCCTGATCAAAAAATATTTATAATGGGGAGAACTTATTATTATTTGTTGGTTTGATACGAATTTGTGATACTACATGTAAAATTATATGTCATCAACATTATCAAGATTGATTATCTTTAGAAAATAATCTTGAAAATATGTTTGTAATTTTATCAACTGAGCAAGTAGTCTCGCAAACACCAAGTTCCGGGTTTAATAATAAGGATACACATAACCATCTAGTCGATGCATCGATAAAAATCGTAAAATATCTAGATGGTCTTTAAGAAAGGTGTATGGGCCCATATATATCACCTTGTATCCGTTCCAGAAAATTAATAGCACTCTATCTTAGATGTTGATGATTGAATAATCAAATTGCTTTCATAGCAAGTATCACGTGAAATATTACCATGAAGAAATTCTCAGTTCTTCAATAAATGACCACATGAATGTGTCAGCAAATTTTCATATCATAATTGAACTGGGATGGTCTAACCGGTCATACCAAATAAAATTATCAGTAAACATCTAGTTTACAATAGCATGAGCTTCAATTTGTACTAATTCTTATATAGTACAATATGGATGACAGTGCATATAATTTTGCCAAAATTTTATTATTGTCTTGAGTTATACTTGTAATATTGAGATAGTCAGCATCCCTTTGACTGATATTCTCAATATATTTCTATAAATATCTTTAAAACTCAATGTCTCTTTGCGACTTTGACAAGCATAATGCATTGTAAATATGAAATAAAGTTCCATTTGACAATAACATATTTGCTCAACGAGCATAATGTACTGTAAATATTAGATAAAGTCTTATTTGAAAAATAACATATTTGCTCAGTCGAAGTTTTTTGTGATATTAGTACTTCCGGATATAATACTCATATTATTCCCTTGCATTTAAAATGGGAAAATATGCATAATTATGCAACTTTTAATAGGTGCTTTATTTCATTCACTTCGGGAAATGAAAAATATGTGTTCTGTACCATTCACTTCGAGGAATGAAAAATATTTTAAAAATAGCACATCATATCAAATCGGATCAAAGATAAGCTCTCAAGATCTCTTCCGAAGCACTGATATTTTAGTACTTTGAGATATAGTACTCATATTTCTCTTGTATTTAAATGTGAAAATATTTCTTATGCTTAAATATTATATGAGTACTTGTACTGTCTGCTAAGCATAAATCATAATAAATTATTGCATATTTTATTCTGAAAGTAATCATATTCTTTTAAATGAAAAATTAACATAATAAATAAATATATAAAGTAAGTTAACATAAATAAATAATAAATAAAAATAAATTAACATTAAACAAAATAAAATAAAGATTAATTATTCATTTTAGAATTTATAAAGGAAATAAATAGCGAATTATTCTCTTCAAGGGTTATGAGAAAAATTATCAATATCCAATTAAGTTGGATCAATAACGCCATTATTTTCGCCACAAAGAAAATCTGTTTATATTTTCTTTAATTTATCATTCATGATTACAGATAAAATCCATAATACTTCGGCGTTTGACAAGTACGAGATCAATGATTTGTACCATCGCATTGATAACATAAAGATTTGATATGATCTCTATCATTTTTGTCATTCTTATAATTCCACTTCTGGTGGATATAAACATTCTCAAAAGAATCATCTTATCCATGTTTATTTTATGACCTCAATCGTAACCACAATTACTAATGTGGCTTTTATTCATTCCGCTATAAAATATCACATTCGCTTCAGGGAATGGAATAGAGACTAATAGGTATTTAAAACCTTTTCACGATATTGTGTCTATATGACAACATTAATGTGTGAAAAATTGAGTATGTTTTTCTAACATATCCTCATCAGTGATACTCTAACACATAATTGAGTTTTATTCACTAACCATATAGTGAATTATCACGTTTGCATTCACTTCAAGGAATGAAACAAATTCAATAATCGCATGGAATAAACATCATGCTTGCATTCACTTTAAGGAATGTCATAAATTTAATAATTGCATGGAATAAACATCATGCATGCATTCATTTCAGGGAATGCTTCACATAAAAATTCTTTGATCAAGACATTTTTCGTAACTTGAACTTGGGAGAAGTTTATAGTCGAGTTTTTTTCGACATAAAAATAGTATTGCTTTCAAGCAAATATAAACTTTATAATATTCATACTATTAAATAGTAATTGATCAACCAATATATATACAATAAATACAATGAACAAAAATTTAATCCTTATACGCAGCGTTTTTAAGCCAGTCCACAAGGTCCTTTAAAAAGAAGCTTCTTTGAGACCAGTAGCCTTGTAGAACGGGATGTTCAGCCAATATACTCGGATTTAACCAACATAATAAAGAATATATTAATTAATTAAATGTTTAATATTTCTTCCAATATCATGTAATACTTAGAACATGATTAAAACATAAACTTTTATCATAATAATAAAATAAAAAAATATTGGTTATAAATAAAGATAAAAAAAATCTCAAATTAAATAAATAAAATATACTGGACTTTCCACTAACTTGAATATATGGTAGATTTAGTTACCAATATTGTGTTAAAATCTTTTTCGGTAATTGTCGATAAGAACCACAGTAATTGAGTCATTTTATCGCTACACAAACACCAAATAACAAAAGATTTTTAATAAATTAAAAATCAAATCAAAGATCAAGAGAGAAAAATAACCGATAATTAAAATATAATTGAGGGAGAAGAACTTATCTTTGATTTATGCTAGTAACAAATTCTTTTCAATAATTCCTTCAAAATTCGAACGACAAAAACCTCTGTTGATTAGAGTCTCGTGCTAATAACGTGTTATGAATTAAGTAAAATATAAGAACAAAGTAAGAGAACAAAGATGAGAGATAAAAAGAGAGATTTGTATTATATTATTAAAGTATGTTGTGTACAAAGCTTTGGCCAAAAGTCTATATTTATAGGCATAAGATAAAAAATCTAATTCCAATGAGCATTAAACCCTAATAATAAAGTCATTAAACCTTCCTCTAATATATGGATATTCACCATAAATAAAATATTCTTAATAAAATTAAATTAATAAATATTTTTATATATTATCTCCATCCTATTAATGTTATCTTTTATTGTAGGGTTGCAAATAAATTAAACGCAAACAATTTAACTATAAATTTGCGGCTTATATTAACTAATTTTATGTGATTATTTTGTTCTTGTGATTTATATTTATTTATGTTTATTGATGTATGTTTATCATTCTAACAAACAAACATGAACGGATACAAATAAACTATATTTCTTAACGAATGATTATAAACTAAAATAAATTGTTCATTTAATTATTCAAGTTCGTTCATTTGTTAGCTCAAAGTTAAATGAATGAATATTGTTCGACTCATTTATATTTCTATGCCATTAACTTTTGAAAAATCATTTTTTTTAATTTTTGACCATAACTATTTAAAATGGTTAATTTTTATATAATATATGTTTATAAACTATTTATTCAATATTTTTAATATATATTTTTATAATTTTATTAATAATAATTTTAATTAATAAAAACAAATTTAATATAAAAAGTATTTTTTTAAATAAAATTTTTAAGAAGCCATCGTCTCCTAAATTATACCCTAATTCCATCCTTGATTCTGACTTTCTTTTTCTTCACATGTTCGTCACCATGCGATTTGTATGCCATCATGTGAACACTTCCTTCAAAGAAAAGATCGTGTGGGATGAATATTTTATAGGAAAGTCAAGGAATTATGGAAGACGACAAAGACTGTCACCAAACGGGTGTTTAGAAACCGAATCATTGAAGTAACTACAATTACAATAATAGGTTTCAGAGGGATTGAAATCAAATATTAAAAATTCCATTAGTAACCATTAATTTAATTAGCTGTCTAAGTAGGGAAAAAACGAGACTACGCCAGACCTATACATTGGCAATGCCACAGAGTGTTCGTGTTCAGAATCAATCGGCTCTCAATCTCGGAATTTCCTGGAGAAACTCAAAAATCAGCTCGAAGTAGACACTAAGGGTTGGAAAAAAACTCGATTACCTGGTTTCGGTTCCGATTTGGTAAGAAGTGGTAAATTTTTATATAGTATTGGTTCTAGTACAACCGAGACTGATCCAAAATTTAGGTGTCGGTCATAATCGGGACTGAATCTTGATTTTTTGAGCTTGATACTCGGTGTATATCCGATAGGATCGGGACCAATACCAAATATTTGATATTGTTTGTTTTTTATCTAATTTTCTTTTTATGTATAAATAATTGAATATTATGACTATGATTAATTTTAAAATTTTAATTTTTAAGCCCATAATATTTTATTTTTATTATTTAATATTATTATTGGTGGTTGAATTTTTTTCCTCCAATTACTCAATTTGTTTTAAAAATAAACTAATTGATTGGTACCCGATACTGAAATCGATTTCCACCAATAATGAGACCGATTCTTAAAATTTAAGACTCAGTGTAACCAAGACTGGTTCCAATTTTTATATACCAATAATTATCAAAATCGATACCAATTTTATTTAAATTAACCGGATATCCAATCTTACCACGACATCCGATCTTCATTTTGCTTTCTGTTCCGGAGAAACTCTACTGTGCTTAAAAAGTCTATATTTTCCCATTTGTTTTTAGGGTCCTTGGAAGGTCACATCTCCATGCCCATACTGAAAATGGGCTGGACAAAAGGAACTAGTTATTACTTTCTTCCCCATCCCCTTCTTTTTATGACTTTCATCTCTATTATTTTCTTTCTCAGGAAACAAACAGCTCAGCTGGAAGGGAATTGACCACTCAATATCAATGCCATTGCAACCCATTCAACCAAGGATGGGCTTCGACTGCCATAACCGACGGAAATAAAAATCTAGCACAACTTTTGTCTTGGTTGGAGTTTGTTTGCACGTGTGGATAAGACTGTAAAAATGAGGCTAAGATTGGAAGGAGCACGTGCTGTAGATGTTCCATGCCTAAATAAAAAGTCGAAATGGGTTAAACGATATTAAAAAAATAACTTATTACAACCTAAAATAAATTCAATTATATCTTAATCTTAATGATTGGACATATTTTTATTTGATATAGTTAATATCTATTTTATAATATATTTTAAATCTATATTTTTTAATAATCATTTTTAAAATTAAAATTATTTTTTAAAATAAGATGAATTGTCAGTGCACCAAATTATGATTGGTTATTAAATATTATTTTTTAAATATATAAATTCCTGCCGTCCAATTTTTATTTTGGAATTAACTAGGTGGATAAAATGTTAGGACTGAACACGAATCTAGGATTTTTGTCCACTTCGAAAACAGCACATGATATCTAATTTTGTTTGAACATTTCCAGCTCTCAAGCTCAGCGGAAATACTTATAAATTAATTTAATATTAATAAAGTTAGTATAATTTATTTAATTTTAAAATTTAAAAAATTTAAAAAATATTTAAAATAAAATATGAATGGTTTTTGCTTAATTTTCTTAATTTAAAATTAATAAAGACCACAAAAAAGTAATGAATTAATTTATCTAATTTCAAAATTATATCAAGAATCTAAAAAGTATTTAAACTCTAAAAGTTAAAATAAATTATTGGATGAATAATTTAAATTGAGTATTATAAAATTTTATTATTGTGACTGTTCTTCTAACTGAATTTTCTTCATTTATGATACTCAAATTTGAATATATAATATTACTTGATTATTGATATATATATTTTTCGAACGAAAATAAGATTTTATTAGAAATGTTTTCTATAACTAGAATCAAATAAAGACTCGATCCCATACAACGGACTAAAAAAGAGTATTTTTTAATTTATATTTTATTTGAGTATTTTTTGATATAATATATTTTTCATATACCTACCATATATATATAATAGATGTCACATGTACATTTTATCTTGCAAGTTGGCATTTTTGTCTGTTTTTCTTTTCCCTACCAAATTAATTTCGATTTGAGACAAAAATAAAGACTATGAAGGGATCACACTATCCTTCCATACATATTGGATAGACCTACACGTGATATTACCATGACTTCGGATTATATTTATGTGTTTTATCGTGTTATAAATATATAATTTATTATATAAATTTAAATATATATTTTTGTATCTTATTTATGCCATGTCGGTACAACTAATATGGCAAAATTTATTTACAGATAAAGAATTACAACAAATGTGAAATCGAAGGAAGAAACACCCATTTTCATTACCAATCACTTGTAGTAATTTACTAATTTACATAAGAAAAATAAACATTGTACTGTCTATATTCATTACAATTGATCGAGACAATGCATTCGACATGCACATAACCACTGCAGATGTGTTTGTGTTCTTTCTTAAGATAATCTAAGATTAATTTTCTTAATCTAAACTTTAAATCCTACGAGCTTCACATAAACGAAGAAAAAATAGAGAAGGATAGATAAAAAGTTGAAGATATCGAAATTACATATCCCTCACTTCAAACATATTACGGTTTTTTACGACGATATCATACATGTGCATGGACTTGAACTTGTTGAAATCTCTAGGGAGAGAAATCAGATGGACGGTGGATCGTTTGTGGAACTGAAGAAGATCAGGATCATCGTAGTATCTTTCCCACCCTAGAGACGATAACTTACGTTCGAGAACGTCGTAGGAAGTGATCACTTCGTTGGACGGTGTGTGTACGAGAAGCTTTCGACGAGTGTTCAAACCCTTTCGACCACCACCTAGGGTGTCAACCCCGGGGTTTTCGACCAGACGTACCACGCCGTTCTTGAAAACCAGACTCCGGACATTGTTATTTGTATGGCTTGAGCTATTGGATGGAACAGAAGTGGGGGAACTGTTGCTATAATTAAGCAAGGCTGTTGGCGATGGGGTTGTAATAGTGTAGGGTATATATATAAGTGACTTAAGGCAGTGAAGGATGGATTGAAAGGGAAAGAACGAGAGAGACAAGGTATGGGATGGTTTAGTCATAGGCATAGGTAACGTGGGCCTAAAAGTTAGAGGATGGAAAGGGAGGGAAAATAGGGAAGAGAACCTAAATGTCATTATCCATATAGATACGAAAGATTTTATACCGAAGTTTGTTAGATATCTCAATCGTATTTATATGTCTCAAAATTAGTTTCGAGATATAATCGATATAAGATTTATGATTCTATCCATATAAATATAAAAAAATTATATCTTTAAATTTATTAAATATAAAAATCATATCCATGAAAATCATTGTAAGATATTAACATCGATTCTGAACTCGAGTAGCCATGATCTTAATGATCATTAAGGTTACGGTTGCTAAGGGGAGATGTACCATGGATGTGGGCATTATAGATCGAATGGAATCCATTGTCTAAAAGAGAAATAAAAAAATAGTAAATGCTTTTAACTCAACCCTACCATGGGAATATTCGCCTTTATTTTTGTATTTTTAGCAAAAATACTGGAAATGATCGACAGACAAGAAGCCTAGTCGAATATGTGGACTTTATACATATGGTTAAAAATTATAATCGACAAGGATACTTCTATTAGTGCAAGACATATTTATTCAAGATTTTTAGAACTAATCTTAGTTAAGGTAATCAATGATTTGAGTAGGCTAAAAATATTTTGGCATAATAATATTTTTGACCCCATAGTTCTGAAAAATTATTTTATTTTTTTTTTAATTTTTTGTCTTTTTAAATCTAAAATTTTATATTTTTATTAAATTAAACTGATAGACGAAAAAAATAGCATAGTTTGAAAAAAAAAATGAAGTTTGAGCGAAAAATACAGTTAGACCAAATATGTAACATCTTTACTGTGTTCAAAATTAATGAGATTAATTTTTTTGGTACAATTTATGTTTATTTTATGATATAGTAAAATAATTATTTAATCTAGTAAAACTTGAACCGATAAAATTAGATAATTTTTTTAAAAAATAAATTATAATTTGATTCGATTCATGTACACTTCAAAAAAAATTGAAAAGAAAAATAATGTTAGATTCTGGCACCCATATAACCCAACCATATGCATGGGATTGTAGAACTTTATGGCGCATAATCCTCCTTTATCGAGCACCACGGTCGCACCAATGGTGGTGTCCCAACCCCTCCTCCTCGTGCTGTATGGTCCTACCTCCCACCGTCGATAAAGACCCAATTCTCATTCATGTTTCAATCTTAATATTTACAATATTTTTATTTTCTTATCAAATTTATCTGTTTTAAAAAATATATATATTTCAAATTAACGTGAATGTATTTGAAATATATTTGAGTATTAGCCCTTCACTTTTTTGTTTTGAATATTTATTAGGTATATATATATATATGTTGATTTTGATATTAAACGGATTAAATAATATCTCTCATTTAAGTTAAATATTATATTTAAGTCCTTGCCAATTTCAAAGGCAAAACATTTTATCACCTAATATTCAATTATTCATTTTGTTTAATTAGTATTTAATAATTAAAATATTTTTATTTAAATTTAATTTTAAAAAATATAAAACATGACTTCCGCCCATGATGCTTTCCATTACAGATATCAATGATTCGTTCAAAATTCAACGATTCATATCCGAAAGATTTTTTATTAAAAAAATGCATAACAACATTAAATTTAGGAATGGTCATAAATCGAATTCGATAGAGTTTTTAACGATTCGTATTTGATTATAAAATATAATACCTTTACCTGAATTATATTCGGTAATTTATGATGATTCACTCGATTTAATTTGAATTTTTAAGTAAAAATCTGATCCGAAAATAGGGTTATAAAAGTTGAGTGATTGAATCTACAATTTGCCCATTAATAAATGTTTATGTGAAAGCAAATATGGCCTCTTTGTTTTAATTTTTTATATAATCACCCAATATTTAATTTACAACTAAAACAGTCCCTAATTTTTTTTAAAAAATCAATAAATTGTTTTATTTTATACTTTTTACAAAATTTTCATACATTACTTAAAGCATCATCGTATGCCATTGGAGTGCATGCATGCATGCTCAGGTGCCGGTAAATCCTTCCTCCGATCAATTATTTGGCTTCTGACCAGTTTCAGCATCAAAATCCGCTTCAGCCTTCTTAACAAAATGAGACAACATGGTTTTAGTCACCGGCGAAGCCACAACTCTTTCGACAACGTCGGGGCTGATAACTCCAGATTCCGCCATTTTCATGATCGGAGTGAACAACAATATCTCATAATACTTGTCTTCCTCCACGGGGGAAGATTCTACACCGGAATTATACTTCTCTTTAGCCTTCTTAACGTACTCAGCTATAGCAGATTTAGTATCCGGCGACGATATCATTTTCTTCATCACATCGGGAGTTATTAATCCGGCGTCTGACAATGCCGTCATCGGGGTGAGGAAAATCGTGGTGAAATAACGTTCTTCCGCTCCCGGTGAAAGCTTTCCATGGTCATCTCCTTTGGCAACGGTTCTAGCTTTCTCGATGAATTGAGCTAGCTTCGATTTAATCTCGGAAGATGACACGACTTTCTTCAGTACATCGGGAGATACTAATCCGTCGTCTGTCATTTGCATCAAAGGCCAGAAGAACATGGTCGACAGATATCGTTCTTCCTCGTCGGAAGAAAGTACGACATCGACGTTGTCTCTGGAGTTGAACTTCGCCTCTTCGATGAACTTGGCTAACCTCGTTTTAACCTCCGGTGACGCTGCAACTTTCTTGGCATCATCAATGGTGATTAATCCCACGTCCGCCATTTCCAGCATAGGGGTGAAGAACATTGTAGAGAATAGTCTCCCTTCTTGCTTAGGCGAAAGTGCTATAACACTAGGCACACCGCCGTCGGTCTTTTTTCCTTGTTCGGAAGTCCCCTCGGCACTCTTGCTAGCATCTCCGGCAATGTTTGCCTCGGTTCTGACGAAGTCTTTGATTTGCTCTTCGTGCCCTACCGCGAACTGGGTAGAAAGCAACATGGCAAATGAAAATACAATAGCTGTGATCTCCGCCATAGTTTTATTTTTTAAAAACTACAATAATAAAGTTTTCGCCGGTGGTGCTTGAGGATGAAGATGGGACAGAATTTAAAGGGTCGGAGATGAAGTATTTGCGGCGGATTCAAAGACTCGTTGACTGGTTTAGGGCATAATGGCCATTCACGTGTAGGGTAAAGGTAATTTTGCTTTGACATGTTCAAAAACCAGTGTTTTTTATATATATTTAAATTCAAAGTAAATATGTATTTTTATTTTTTTGTTATTTTATTCATAATAATTATTTATTTATATATTTTAATATTATTTATAAATATTTTATTTATTAGTTATATATTAATATATTATTATATGTAAAATTATATTATTAATATAATAAATAAACTAAATTAGTCTCAATTGTAGTTTAGAATATATATTATTTATATTAAAAAAATAAAAATATTAAATTGATTTAATGATTAAAAGGTTATCTTTGATTATAAAGATTTCAAATTTAAATTATATTGAGTGTATAATTTTTATATTTTTTTATAAAGTGATGTCGTTTTAGAACTTAAATTATCACGTCATGTATTGTTAAAAAATTAATGGCATAATGATATAAATGAATAAAAAATTATTCAATAATAGATCCAGATCAATTGGAAAAATAATGGTTAAAACGAGCTTATTCTGATAGTTTGTGATATCTGTCTTAATTTTATTGTTTTCTTTCTCTTCTATTTGGCGGGTATATAAACAACCGACCCATTAATAAACACCAAAAAAGGAGAGAGAGAAAATCAAACGAACGCAAATTAATCAGAAAAACTGAAGCAGAGAGAGAAAGTGAGAGAAAATTTAGACAAACACCAGAAGAAACAAACAAAACCCCCAAAAAACATCAGACGAAACAGTTTTTTTGGTTCTTGTTTGTGTAAGAAAGCAGGAAAACAGAGATATAGGAGGTTTCTGTTTTTTTGGGGGGGGTCTTTTTTCTCTGTTTTTTTTTTCTTTTTCGTTTCCTATAATAGAAAATAAGACATATATAGCCATTTGATCGGATTACAGTTAAAGGTTATTTGGGGTTATTGCTCGTGCATTTAATGGAACGAGACCCAGAGTCCGATCCGCAACCGGAATGGACTGCTCCGGGACCTGAAACGGGGCTCGAAGGTAAAGAGTACTCGTGAAATTTTCGTTTTCGGATTTGGGTTTTTAATTTGTTTATTTTTTTTTTAATGTGCGACTTGATATGGGGTTTCGTTTGAGGTGTAGAGCCGGTTTGGCGGTTGGGATTAGAGGGCGGGTCAGAATCATACCCGGAACGACCCGACGAAGCTGATTGTATTTACTATTTGAGGACTGGGTTTTGTGGCTATGGTTCTAATTGTCGGTTCAATCATCCACGTGATCGTGCTGGGGTAATACAGATTGTTTGATCCAATTATTCTATGATTTTTTTCTTTTGTTTTTGTTTGATCATGGTCTTTGGAGTGATGGGGTTTCGAGTTTTTATGTTAATATGCTAACTTTTCTTTTCTGCGACCGCCATAGTGTAATTGGGAATCAAGATTTTTATAAAAGATTGATGATCATATATTTTGATTGAAATGTGATGATGATGATTGCCTTAGGTTATGGGAGCTGGAAGAGGCGGCGATGGAGAGTATCCGGAGAGAGCAGGTCAGCCAGTTTGTCAGGTACTTTTTGTGTAAATCGTTTCTTAAATGTTTGACAAATTAGAGATATGTATGCCGAAATCTTGTATGTCAGGTACAATTTCAATAATGTGTGTCTCCTAAATCTTGGAGATAAAAGTTAAGTTGATGTCGCTTCCTTTTTGATTAAAGGATAGAGTTTTGGTTTTATGTTGTTTATGGCTTTCCGTTTTAATTGATTTGCAGCATTTTTTGAGGACGGGGGCATGCAAATTCGGTGCTTCCTGTAAATACCATCATCCCAAGCTGGGAAGTAGCTCTGTACCACTGAATTATTTTGGATATCCATTACGCCCGGTTCGTATCACCTGACATTAACATAAACTTTAGATACATAATGTTAACTTGTGGAATAATTGATCAATCTTTCGAACAGGGTGAAAAGGAGTGTTCTTACTATGTGAAGACAGGGCAGTGTAAATTTGGTGCAGTGTGTAAATTCCATCATCCTGCACTGCCAGTTATGCAGGTTCCAGCTCCACAGGTTGCACCTGCGTCTACACCAGTTCCCGCTCCATCTATGTATTCAGCGGTGCAGTCACCATCTGGCCCTTCCTCTCAACAATATGGAGCTGTCATGGCAAGGCCTCCCTTGATGCTAGGCTCGTATGTTCAAGGCCCCTATGGTCCTTTGCTACTTTCCCCAGGTGTTCCAAGTTGGAATCCGTATCTGGTAGGTGTTTATTGAGTTCCCTCAACATTGAGCATACTATTAAATTTTATGTTTGCATTTGTTAATGCGTTTGGTGCAGGCACCTGTCAATCCTGGTACTCAAGCCACTGTTCGATCAAGCTCAACTTTTTGGCCATCGCCATTATCTCCTTCAGCACATGCCTATACTGGATCTTATCAATTTGTACCATCTGGTTTTGGGCCTTCAAGTAGTATTCAGGAGGATGAGTCTTTTCCACAGAGACCTGAGCAACCAGAATGTCAGTATTATATGAAGACTGGTCGTTGTAAATATGGATCCTCCTGTAGATATCATCATCCACCAGAAGTGTTAGGACCAAAAGCAGATGTCAACCTCAGTCCTCTCAGTCTTCCGCTTTGTCCAGTAAGCATTTCATAATTTGTCCTAGAAATATGATGCTTTAAAGTTTATACAAGATTGGATTTAAATTTGTTAATGTTTAATACATAATTCCGGTCACTGATTGCTCAATTGTTTTTTCAACAATTGATTATGTTTCTGTTTTTCTTTGTCATCTATTGGAGTTCCTTTTGTGTATTCCAACTTGCAACTAGACATGGTGAAATTCGTAAGAGTTTCCCTCCCAAAACTCTGTTGGAAAGGTAACAATGCATACTTGTGGAAACCAAACCTATACTTTTGAATAAGAAGCATATAAGATCTGTCAAAACTAATGTCTTTGCCCATTCACATAACTAGAAACTTGTCTTGTATGTTTTAAAGCCTCATTCTCAGAATACTTTCATGGGACACGGCCCAACTATTTGTTTCCACTAAATTTTGGTAATATTTTGGGTCCCTAGCACAGAGAAGATCATTTTATGCCTATTCTTGGAGTCTCTAGCTTGAAATTTGTTCTAAGGAAACATGTTTCAGTTATATGTATGACAGATAGAGCATTGAACTTGTTTCGTGATTCAAAACTTAATTCGCAATTTGTGAAAGCACTTGTAGTGTTAATTTCTGTGTTTGTTTGGACCCTGTAACTGATGATTGCAAGTATCCTTAGCATGGACTTCAATAGATTTTTACTACATTTCACTTGTGAAATTAAAGAAGGTCCTGGTTTGCATTTCTGTTGTTTCTCAGATGTGTGTGACAACCTTTGTTGTATTCATGTTCCTACTTTTATGTGATGAATGGGTATACATGTGACTTTCACAAATCATTGTTTATTTTAGGAGCATAAAGACTTGTTCAATTTTTCATACCTTTATTAATTTATTGTTAAGGATGTAATATCTTTATCTTCCTTGGTTTGATTACCGCATGACCGAATTCCATCCTTCCGACTATAATCTGCGTATCTAGTAAAAAAAATTGTCTCAGTGTAATTACTGCTTTGAGTGGGAATGAGCTGAAAACAGCAAAAGTTTGATGAAGCTACAATGCATTCATTAATTGAACAGTTTTATTTATTTGTTCATTCATCGTGTTCCTTGTCGCTGTTTATTTCTATTGCTCATGGTTTGCTATGCTGGTCCTGGTGTATTAGCTTTCTTTCTAGATGTCATTCGTCTGACCTTTTTTAAACTGGACTAGTTAACATTCAGATACGCCATCAACTCGTTACATGAATTTCCGATTATGTTTTATTCTATGGTTTCTTTTCAATACATTAGCCGTGCGACATATATCAAGTTTTTTTGCTCGTAAGCCTTTGATTTTGTTCTTATTTTGTGTGTTTTCTTTCAGGGTGTACCACCTTGCACTCACTATTTGCAATGTGGAGTGTGCAAGTTTGGAGCCTCTTGCAGGTTCGATCATCCTATGGGAATGCTAAGTTACAGTCCATCTGCGTCTTCTCTTGCTGATATTCCCGTTGCACCCCATCCTGTTGGATCTAGAGTAGGAACTCTAGCTCCTTCATCCTCATCATCAGATTTACAACCCGTTCTTTCAGGGTCTAGCAAGGACTCTGCTCCAGCCAGAATGTTATCATCGATGAATGCTTCAAGTGAATCGGTTGGTTCGGTTTTCTCCAGAGGTGCACCTGTTCCTCATTCAAGCACCCAACACTCGAGTTGGACTTCTGCCCCTTCTACTGGCAGTGGCAGCGACGAAGACAGTGAGCCACACGCTTCGAGCTAAGAGAAAGGAGTAACCACCTCGATCCTGTTTTTTCGATTGAGGTCATGAACCAAAACATTATATATATTTTTACTGTCTTCAAAAACAGGAGGCTTCTTTTTCTATCATCATGGTTCCGTCATATAGGATCCTTAGCATTCTTCTCTCGACATCAACTGCGTGTTCACCTCCATCATTCTTAGATTTTTAAGTTCGAAATCGAGATGAGTTTCGGATTCAACCTAGAAATGAAGTTGAATGCCTTATTGCTCCCCCACATTTTATCTGGGTGGTTGTGAAGAAAAGTAAGTTCAGAACAACTCTCAAGGAGACATCATACATAGATATTTATGGGCTTAGATACATAATCATGTTGTGGAAATGGAAATGCTCGACATTGTTGGGTACATCATTTATTATGAAATATACGAATATATGTGAATTATTGTTTACTCTAATGAATGCCCATCACTTTACTTTCATCATGTTCAGCAAGAAAGTAGGAAGGAGAAGACAGGGAGAAATGAAACCAAATTTTTCTGTTCTTTTTGGTCCTTAAGATATATACGCACCGTAAATACAAGCTGCTGATCCAAGTATATTTCATTGGCAAATGCTTATAGATACTTTAAAATAAAAAGTGAATTCAATCGATTAAATTTATATATATGATTTTATGTAATTAGTAATTTGAATTATAGATATAATCCTAATCAATTTTTTATATGCTAAAATTTTGTAAAGGTCTTTATATTATTTTATAAGATAAATATTTCGATTAACAGTTTTAAATAATTAGTGGATAATTATTAATTAATTATCTTACTATGTATCCTCGGATAATTAATTAGTGGATAAATATCTTTTCTTTTCTTTACCGTCTCTTCCTTTTTGTTGATCGAATACCGTCTCTTCTTAGTTCTTACACAACAGAAGCTTTCTTTTTGTTCTTCCATTTGTCGATCTGTCACTTCGGAGTTCGGACACGTCTTTGTCTTAAACGGGCACTTGAGGTCATAGAAAGTGAAACTTAGAAAGGGAGAGGATTTTAAGGGGGGAAACACTTGGTAAAGTTTGGATTTTTAATAAGCGAATTAGCGATTTTTTGGAAAGGGGTGAAAGTGAGGATGGTTTGGAGTAGTTCTTGAAGAACTGTGTTAAAGTTTGGGTTTTTAATTCTAGGTTTCTTTCCCCGATTTCGATTATGGGTGGTGGTGGGTGTTTTCCTTGTTTTGGATCATCAAACAAGGAAGAGAGTAAGGGTGGGGGCTCCATTAAAGAACTGGACAAGAAGGATTCAGCTAAAGATGGCTCTGTTGGACAGTCTCATCATGTTCATGGAGCTACTTTAGGTAAATTAATTTCATTCTTTTATCCCAATTTTACTTCTGTTGTTTCAAAATTGTTGGTTTTTGATCATCTGTTTAGATACGTTGGTAGTTTGATCTGATGAAGTTAGGGTTGTTTTGGGGTATTTGATTGAATTATATGTGGCTTATGGATTTACCTTTACTTTTAGCTTTGAATGTTGATTTTGTTGGTATATTAGTTTGAATTTACCCTAGCTGGAAGGCCTAAGAAATAGTTTGATAGATCCACTCTTAGTTTTCTATACACGTTTTCGTATTTTGTTTTAATTTCTTGTTCGTCCATGATTGTTAAGCTCACATAGACTGATGCTCGTAAATGTATATGTGCGAATTGGAATGTTCCTACAAGTGATGTTAAGAATGTAGTCAAGTAACGGGCTTATAGCTTTGCCTTAGGCGTTTCTCAGTGTCGAAGTCGTAAACATTCGAATCTATTGAAGAACTGTATAACTGTGCGAAATTCTAAATTTATAAAAGAGTCCATCTCTGTTTTCAGATGAGTCAGTTTTGTAACATTTATACTCTCTTTTACTCTTTATGCTCTTAAATTCAATTATGGGAAGACGACATTCAACTTCTGTTGTGCTCTTTTAATTGTAATTCTAGATATCTTTCTTGTTTCATCTTGTCCGGTGTTTCTGATTCGCTATTTGAATAGACAAATCAAAATCTCGGAGTGGTTCTGATTCTAAAAAGGAACCTGTAGCATCTAAAAATGGAGCTACAGAAAATATTGCGGCACAGACATTTACATTTCGAGAGCTTGCTGTTGCCACAAAGAACTTTAGGCCGGAATGTCTGTTGGGAGAAGGTGGTTTTGGGCGTGTTTACAAAGGTCGTTTGGAGAGCACAGGACAGGTTTGTTACAATCTTGAAACAAATGTCAATTTCTGTGTGTTTTAAATGTTTCCTTATTTTATGGGATTGCACTTAAGTTGCTTTCTTGGTATGAGGCTTGGGATCCGAGTGATGTTAAAAGTGCTCATGTGCAGGTAGTTGCCGTCAAACAGCTTGATAGAAATGGCCTTCAGGGGAATAGAGAGTTCCTTGTTGAAGTTCTAATGCTTAGCCTCTTACACCACACAAACCTCGTCAACCTGATTGGTTATTGTGCTGATGGGGACCAACGCCTTCTTGTCTATGAATTTATGCCTTTAGGGTCGTTGGAGGATCATTTACATGGTAAGGGTGTCCATCTTTTGATATTCAGGATACTTGCACTCCTCTAGCTTTAGCGTCAATTGCTCTGTCAACTTTGGTGTAACAACACCTCCTTATATTAGAGGTTTTTTAAGTGGCCATTAAGAGTTAATGCCTATTAGAGTAAGATTTTTGGGATTTGAAAAATTAGAATGCAGATGGAATAATTTTTACTTGACAAACTATTGGTCGTTACTGATTTCCTTAATTTTTAGCTCCCCAAAAGATGTTTGGTATATATTTTAATGCACTCCCTAGCCATAGGTTGATGCTTAATTTTACTACATGATGTTTTATACTATTGCTAGATATAAATGTCATTTGGTGATAATGATATGAATTAAAGATAAAAATGACCCCCCCCCCCCTCTTACGTCCTTTTTAATCTTTATCTTTTTTCCTCGTTATCGTAAAAGTGAAGTCGTGAGGTTCACTAAATGGCTGTATGGTGAGAATAAGCACGCATGATGAAACTATTTCTACGTATCTGGACATCGAAATCTTTAGTATCAATGACAATAGTAAGCAATCAATATGGAATCTTTGGTGACTTATCTCGGACTCTTGTAAATATAAGGTTAGAATTCAAGAATCACACTTTTGGCTGACCACAATGATTACCTTCGTTTTAAATTGTTTTCAGATCTTCCAGTGGGCAAGGAACCTCTGGACTGGAATACGAGAATGAAGATTGCAGCTGGTGCAGCCAAGGGGTTGGAATACTTGCATGATAGAGCTAATCCTCCTGTTATATACAGAGACTTAAAATCATCCAACATCCTTCTTGATGAAGGTTATCACCCCAAATTATCCGATTTTGGGCTTGCAAAACTGGGTCCTGTTGGTGACAAAACCCATGTGTCCACTCGTGTGATGGGAACTTATGGTTATTGTGCTCCAGAATATGCAATGACTGGCCAACTCACTCTAAAATCTGATGTCTATAGTTTTGGAGTGGTCTTTCTTGAGCTTATCACAGGGCGCAAGGCCATTGATAATATGCGTGCTCCTGGAGAGCAGAACCTCGTTGCATGGGTAAGTATCTTTTCTTTTCTGTCGTGCCATAATTTAGACATTAGAGATTCTCCCGAAATTTATTGCTGCTTTGACTTAAATCAAGTTATTTTGTGATTCTTCTCTGTTGTTAAAATGGGGATCCATAGGCACGGCCACTTTTCAAAGATCGCAGGAAGTTTCCAAAAATGGCTGACCCGCTACTACAAGGCCGTTATCCCATGCGAGGATTATACCAAGCTCTTGCAGTTGCAGCGATGTGTTTGCAAGAACAAGCTGCTACAAGGCCTCTAATAGGCGATGTTGTGACGGCCCTTACGTATTTAGCCTCACAAACCTATGACCCGAATGCACCCAGCAATCAAAGCAACAGGGTCAGTTCATCAAGTATGAGACTCGAGGATGATAGGAGTATGCCAGATGGGTTGGGCAGCCCCAATGGTCGTGGACGGCTTGGTTCCCCTTCTACCCATAGAAATTCACCTGATTACAGGAAGAGGCATCATGCTAGGGAATCGAGCACTGGTGCATTGTTGGGTAGGAATCAAGCTGGTGGGGGTTCAGGGAGGAAATGGGATTCAGATGATTCGGAACGACAAGAATCTAACAGGGACAGCCCTTTGAATGCATTGACAGCAACAGAAACGCCACATAATCGTGTTCTTGATAGAGAACGTGCTGTTGCAGAGGCCAAAGTATGGGGTGAGAATTGGAGGGAGAGAAAACGAGGAAACACAATGGGTAGCTTTGATGGTACAAATGACTGATGCTACCTAAATACTACTAATTCATGTCATTATACTCTTCCAAGCGAAGGCATCATTTATCGATTCAAGGGTCGTCAGTGTGGAAAAGAAGACTTCGAAGATAAACCGTTCGACACTGTCGGTCTCCATTTCTACCCTCAGGAAATAAGAGTTGATGCATTTATCTAACGTCAACTGTTTTTGTGTCCTATGGTTTGGAACCGAATGCTTCCAATTACATGGTTGAAGGAAGAAACACAGTTAAAGAACGGATCGAGAGTAGTTAATCGATTTGGAGAATGAATTCACAGGTATATCTCCGCCGTCCGAAAAACCATTGTATGCAACATTAATCTATGTATTTAGTTTTTGCTGTTAGTTTCCTGTTACAGGATATGTTGGGGAAAACTTATTAGGTTTGTGTGGACATCGATCTTATCGATCAGACTCGTATGTTTCGCGTATGTATCTCCGAGTCAATCCTGCTTTCGACGCTTTCGACTTTATACAAACAGGTTTCATGATATTGCCATGCATGTAAGATCATCATATTGTTCTTCGTGTAACTAAATAATTTCATTATACAATCATCCATGTATCATAACCATGCTTTTATGCAATTTACTTGTTTAATGCCTCGATAAGACACATACCATACAATAATGCTCTCGACCTAAAACACCAAAAAGAAAATAAGTGATGTTTGCAAGGCCAATTTTATCAGTACAAACTGACTTCCTCAAGCGTATATCTACATTTCAGGCCTCAGTTACTAAGCAACAAGCATAACAATACAGCACCACACTCATTAGATTGAATCACACCGGGCTTGAATCTCCAGCAACCCGAGCTCGCCAACTCAAACAGTAAATATACAATGAGTTGAGTGCCATTGTTGTCCCGAAACTTACCGTTCCAGAAATCAGTATAGCAAAAACAGCCTTCATCTGGACCTGCAGAAAGACATTGAAAGGTCTCTGAGAACAGCATGTTGAGTTTTTTTTCTCCCCAGGATGCATTTCGGTACATATTCTGGTACTAAGCGTTTAAAAAACATTTCTACTGATACAGTTCATGGTAATTACTTGCTAATGAGGTTAATGCTTTTAAATTATTGCTTACCACACCATACAATAAATGAACGGTTAACGCGACGAGTCCAAACTCAAGTGCTGCATACGTCCATATGTACTCCTTGATTGCTGCAAATGTGCAAGCCAAAACAATTCGATGCTAAGGCAAACTGGGACTCCTAAAGAAATGTAAAGTTTTGAGGCTCGGCCATACCTAACATGACTGCAAAGATAGATGCTAAGAGACCTAGGGTAAATGCAAACGGCGTGGCAATCATAATTGCTTGTCTCTTCATTTCCTGAATCTATAAAAATCATGAGGCACGAAATCGACATTGTCAATCACAAAGGATAAGTTGCTCCTGACTCTTCATTTTTATTGAAGTATACATGTCCAATACCAGTGTCAGATACACCAAAATCCAACACATTATTTTTTTTTTTTTTGATAATAAAATCCAACACATTAGGATATGGGCATAGGGGACATAATCAAATTTCTGATAAAGGCACACACAAAAGCGTACCAGTAGTTGTTCAAGGAAGAAGAAATAGCATATCGTGCTAATTAACACGAGAACCACAAAATCCTGCCAGGCACTGCATAATTGAAGTACATATTTAAGTTAAAAACAAGAAAACAGCTAATTACCAAGAAAGTACTATGCCTTATAATAATTATCTATGTTGCTCTGACTTTTCATTTTGTTTGAAGTACTTGTGTCCAATACCCACACCTAAACTTGCAATGAAGATATCCATGTTGGACATATGACTGACGCATACTAGAGTCGGACTAATATAGATGATTATCAACACTATATTGTAGACATGATTGGCAGTGAGCTTGGCGTAGAGTTCTAGATCAAAGAGAACAGTGCTTGAGAAATTAAACAAAGATCTAATACAAGAAAGTACTCAAAGAGAATGCCATTAGATTTGAGTTTCATTATTGAAGTGTCATAGTTCAAGATCAGCTGTAATTAGATGCAAGATAATTAGCTGATACTACCTCACGGTTTCTGATGGTAATCTCTGTGGATTAACGTTCTGTCTATTACCCCTTCGAGCTGCAGTAGGCACCCGCAGCAAAGTTACAGGTAAGTTCCTCACTTCTTGTCCGCACACCTCGCAGTTTTTGTTTCCTCTCGTACTAAACCATTTAATGGCACATGCTTCGTGCACAAGTTGTAGGGCACCTTTGCAGCTGCATTCCATTTTGAGTGTATTCCGCTCATCACATTCATCAAAACAGATTCTGCACACGGCTTCCTCTTCCGGAATCTCTTCATCATCACTTTCTGCAGGAACAGGATTGATATCTGCACATCCTCAGGAACAGCAAACCGGCCTCAAAACTCGAGATCAATAAACCAAAAATTGATGAAATCAAAAGTTGAAAAACACCAAGTTGCAAGTTCAGATCAATTTGCATGGTCATGTGTGCTAGAATAAGAAGCTCAAGTTTTCGGACAGATTAATTTCTCTGCCAACCTTTGATGCACTGAATCTTCATTCTTCCTGAAGAATTTGAATTAACACGTGTCCGACACATATCTTGACACGGTTACGAGGATATGATGCTCCCAAGGACCCTCGAAATACATAGAAAAACTTTAAAAGACCAAACATATCCGTGTCGGACAAATACTTGTATCAAACACTTCATCCAAGTTCGACTAACATGAGTTGAAGCAAAGACACTAAAAGGGTACTCGAAAAATAAGGATGAAAATTAGAAAATTAGTCATACTTACCATCACTGTTATCTGCAGGGACATTCTCTTTACGAGTATCGAAAGATGCGGATCTCACTATAACAATATTTCGTCCGGGCACTGAAAGGGACCTTGAAACCACTGTAGGCCTTGCTCGTTTCTGCATAAAAATTACAATAACCATCTAAAAATGCTATAAAGTTGTTTTTAGATGATTGATTCAGAGCTTCTCCTCATATAGCTACGGTAAGATCTAAATTGCCATGTTGCTTCAGTTCTTCATAATGCTTGAAATATCCATGTCCGGTTCCAACATATATTTGGACCCTCTAAATACATGAAGGAAAAAACTTAGAAAAAATTGAACACACTCATGTTGGGAACATACATGTACCCAATACTCACACAAGAGTAAAAGTAACATAAATAAAAGACTTAGCAAGTGAAAATATATGGTCATGTTTTTCTAAAAACTAATTTCTTTTAGCGGTTTTCATTAGTACAATGATATGTTTGCCTTTCACCATGCTGGTCTAATTGAGGGCTTGAAGAATGAGGTGACTGATCTATGAAAAGCAGTTGTTTTCCTAGGAAAGCCAAAGATTGGTCTCGACATGAAGGATCAGGTAATCTTTTAGCATAATATATATGCTAATATTTGAATTTTGTTCCAAAAGTTGTTTGAATCAAATTTTCAATATCTACAGCGGACAAAACTTTAAAGCAAAATTCAAAAATAGCCAGAACTAAATGATACATACATTTGATTTATTCCATTCGCCAGCCATCCTTTCTGCACCAGGCATGGTAACTGTTGGGGACAAATTTGATGCTGGTGTAACCGGCAGGGATGTACATCTTTTCCAGAAAAATGGGGATGGAAAACCAGCCATACTCGGACTTTCGGGACTGTTCTTGCCGTCAGGAGTGAGGAGAGAGCTTCGCTCACCATCAGCTGTGTTACCTTTTCTCTTGAAGCTTAAGCCGCGCAAGAAGCCTCCAGGTGAAGAACCACCTTTGCTGGAACCCTGGGACTGAAGTAAACCCTTTCCACTACGACTACCAAATCCTACTGGCCTAGGAGGTATTTGAAGTGAAAGATCTGATGGTCGACCACTTGTTCCGGGCTTAGAAGGTTTGTTATGTAAGGGTTCCAAGATCGATGAATTTGCCTGCATATTATAAAAGTTCAATTCAATTTCAAGTAATGTCTTTAGCAAAATAGCAAGTTTTTCCCAAATAAAAATTATAAAATTGAAAACCGGATCTCTTAGAACCAATTTCATATTCATATAAATGGTCGTTAGTCATGCTTAATTAACATTTAACAGTTCCAAATTCCAGGTCTTAGCTTGAAGAGGCCTCCGTTTGGTCTGGAAACGAACAAGGTAAAAACACAAGGGGGAGGCAAAAGTACCCATGTCTTGACATATTTCCAAGAGTACAGATAAATGACCCTCTAAATGCCATCCGAAACTTAGAAATAATCGAACACACTTGTATTTACAATAGCATCCAAGTCCGAGGAACATAGATTGTTACTGTCTTAACGACACTTGATTCAGCATTTTACACGGTTTTTGTTTCCTTACTCCTATTCTTTCCAATGTTCAGAGGGAACAATGCTCTATTGCTTCAATTACTTCTACGCGGAGATAATAGCGACAAAAGTAATGATCCTAACATACATATATTTACAGTATAACACACATTCCTTGGACCGGCAAATCTATACATATATGTATATAAACACAATTAAGGAAACCAATAATTAAACAGATTCAACATACTCAAGAGCTTACCTACCTTAACATATTCACATTATAACACCATTAGCAACCAAGAACCTTATTTCTGGGGTTCATAGATTTGTTAGATGTTTAATTAACAACCGGTTTGAAGGCATATTTTTTTAGCTTGTAATCTTATAATTATATTTAACTCAACTAATTTATAGATTAAGTATGCATATATTTCTAACAATTTATAAGGTAAACAAAAATCAAAATCAAAAACATCAAATTCATAATCCCAAAGGTATCATAAGAGATCATCAAACAAAGCGAAAATCTTTCATCTTAGATCAAAGAAAAAAAACTATTTTCAGCCTTAAAAAATTGAAAAAAAAAAAAAAAAAACTCCTTCAACCCATTTTCTAAGTACTAATAAATGTCTTGAAAATAAAGAAACCCATCTCTTGAAAATAAAGAAAAACATAATTGTGTACAAATCTAAAGGTAAAAAAGAACCTGAGAAGAATCCTTAGAAATTCCATAGCTCCCAGCTCCAGCTCCAGCTTCAGCTTCAGTTGCTTGCATTGCTAATTCTTGGATAAGCTCACAAGAAACCCAATCAATAAATTGTATTGTAAGAATTAAAAATAAATAAATCAGACAATAAAATTAAATGAAAAGGGAGAATAATTCATGCAACCAGACCAAAAATAAAAAGAACCGAAGAAGCAAAAGCCGGTGCGAAGATACATAAAAGAACAAATCTACGATAATATATTTATCAATATTATTTCGATAAATAATAATAAAAAGGTTTAATACCTACTTTAGTCCCTCTATTTTAGAAAATATTTTACTTCGACTTTTGATTTTTCCCTATCAATTTGACCCTTCTATTTTCATTTCATCACCCAATTTTTGTTAAAAAAATAGCGTGTTCCTTCATCCCGTGACATTTTTGTTTAAAAACTGATAAGTAGCTAAAAGTTCAAATGAAATTATAAAAAAATAAAAGGGTTAAAATGATTTTTTTCTTAAATTAGAGGGGTTAAAATAATTATTAAATCTATACAAATAATAATTGGGGAAGTGATGCAATGGTCGTGTCGGAATCCATGACTTGGGATGATGAGCAGAAAGACAGCCCTGCCTTCGTTTTCTTTGGCGTCTTTCCTTCTTTCTACTCACTCGCGATTATATGTACACTTTCTACTCGCTTTCAACAGACGCCATGTTATTTTTAATACCTAATTATAAATTAAAATACATTTTTAAATGCATATTAGGGGTTAGATAAAATATAAAATATTTTAAATAAATTGGAAAGTATTACTAATAATTTCATCCCCCTTCCCCTGTGCGTGTGGTCTTTTACAACTGAATCAAGTGGTTGAGTTGTGTCCGTCTGTACCTTACTCCGAAATCCTTGAGAAATTTCCCAAATACAAACAAAACCATTGCCACTTTCCCCACAAATGGTTATGCGCAGGAGAAGAATCTGAAGAGAAGAGACACTTCAAGGTTCTTGGGGGTTAACAAGTGGAGTTGTTGAGCTACTGGAAGATTTAAACAAAAGGGAAAAACACATTGTTCAGTTGAAAAAAAATATTTATATCGGATTTAATAAAATTTTCGAGTCTTTTGAAATTATAGAAACGAAATTTAATAAGGATTTAAAATGATGGGGTTTCTATTTTATACATATTATCATGTCATAATTTCGTTAACTATTGAGTGAAGAAAAAGAAAAATGCTTTAAAAATTGAGTGCGTGAATTAAAAAAATAAAACTTATTAATAATGAAAAAAATCAGTGATAAATTGTCATAAAACCATCGTCACTCATGTTCAACGTCAACAAAGTTTTCCGAAGGCCAAGTAAATTTTGTTGAATGGTACTGCATTACCAAATCTAGCAGAGACATGAAAACGACATATATGATCCAAATAGAAAGGCTACGAATATTGTAACAAAATTTAAAGTAAATATCCAGTAATGTTTTGGCTAGCAAAAGGGAATCCAATTAAAAATGTCTATGTTCTCTATGATAAAAGGGAAGGAATGGATCGGCTGTTTTTCATTACTTTCACTTATAAGAATGGCCAAAACTGGTAGACATACATGCCGAAAGCCTCAAATGTATTTTGGGGACACAAGAACTAAACGAATGGACCTTGAAATCTCAAGTTTTACTTCTCGTCCACCACGAAACACGACAGAACGGGCCTTTTAAGACTCCGTTGAAGCATCCTCTTCGGGAAGGCCAAATATACGGAGGTTACGATCCATTGATCCCACGGCCAAGTACTTTGCATCTGAACCAAATTTGACACAAGTTGCTCTACCTGCAAGACGGGAGAATAGTGCATTTCCAACTTTAGCTGCTGATCAGGAAACACTAGACTGCAATTAAAAAACAAGACCGGAGATCTAGTCTGATCAAAGACACATAAACTCGATCTGATTCTTATAAAGTTGACATATCAGAAAAACTATGGGTCCAGGTCCAGGTTCAACCGGTCTATTTGGAATCGGCTGGTGGAGTTTGGTTTCTATTCAATGATAGAATGAGGGAACAGAAGACAAACCAGTGCCAGATAAATCTGGTAAAGTTTTGATGCAATTCCATTCTGCTTTGACGCTGCCAACTTGGTAGATTCTAGACATGCAAAATCAAATTAGTATCACAAAATGTCACAAGAAAAGAAATTTTAGTCATGAGACTAGCAAAAACATGGTCGAAAAAATCTCTAGCCAAATTTCTAAGCATTCTATTTAAATTTCATGGGCATTACATTGAATTTAAGTTCCAGTCCACTTAAGTGTATACCAAGATTTGGAGACCTAAAGAGTACCTACCTTACATCTGAGCCAGCGATTGCAAGATAACTCCCACTATGGTCAAAATCCACTGAAAAATACAGAATTAAACCCGCTGTTAGATAAAGCTTTTCATGATTAAAAACTTTGATCACAAGAATGGTAACTTTTACTCGTTCACAATTTTCCTCCTTAGCTAAAAAGCTAAGGATGTGAGAAACATAGAGTATAAGGGACAAACTAGTTTTTTGTAGGAAAACAATGAAAATAGTATGCCAAAACATCATTGTATATATTGCCAATAGGAGACAAGCTATTTATAGTCAGGCATATCTGTTATCAAGATATCACATACCAGAGTTTGTTGGTGAATCTTGATCATATAATTCAAATGACCGGAAGTTCTTTAATTTGCGCAGATCCCACAACTTAACACCATCATGAGCTGCAGTCTGGAGTTCAAACATAAATCAAATTTGCATAATTCATGTCCATCAAACTAATGTGCATATTTGGCTAAGTGCTTACTGCAAGGAAGTAACCATTTTCCGAGAAAGATATGGCTGTTACTGCCCCACTGTGTCCATCAAAGTTGGCAACATTCCCCTGAAGAACAATAAAATAGTTGTTCATAAAATGGAAGACAAGTACATCATCTGAAAAATTCTCGTGACATAATTTTCTATATACCCGACTCTTCACATCCCAAATTCTAACAGTGGATTCTGTGGTGCCTGTTCCAAGGATAAGACCATCAGGATGAAAAGCGGCAGATGTATAACCCATGGAATTTGAAGTGTCTTCAACCTGTAGAAACAGAAATCTGACTAATATTAGAGGAGTTTCCTTTGAAAGTACTAAAGACATTTAGGGGAAATTTAAAACGTGTTAGAACACAGCATTTGCAGTCAAATAGAAAGATTCAAATACTAATATAAGTTACTTTCAGTTAAAAACAAATCAATTAGTCCATTTACTCCACAAGCTACATATAAGATGTTCACTGTAATGGAAAACCTCACAAATCAGAGGGATAGAGAAGAACTAGGACCTGTGTCAAACATAATCCTGAGGAAAGATCATAAAAGCACCACGTTGAGTCAAGGGAAGCAGTTACAAAGTAGTTATTTGTGGCATGGACAGTGACAGCTTGCACCTGAAAGAGTAGAAATAAATCTATTCTCATGTTCACAAGACAGCAAATAAATAAACCAAGAAATTGATAGTCATAGTATTTCAGAATTTAGATTTGATGGTACATTTACCTCGGCAGAATGATCCTTCAAAACATGCTTGCAGTCGTAGTTTCCATCTTCAGACCCTTGCCAAATGCGTACAGTCTGCAAATATTGAAAGACCAATCACACTATGATGCAATCTAAAAGATTTTTTTATAAAAAAAGTACTATAGTAGTTTATTAAGGTTAAATATAATATATAGTATTTTTGTTATGCAAACTAAAAATAAATAAAGCAAGAATAAACCTAAGGGTCGCAAAAAATGGGGAAATGGAACAAGTGAGACATGGAAAATTGGCTCACCTTATCTGCCGATCCACTTACAATTAAATTGCTTGGAGCTACAAATTTTACACTTGTAACCTACAAAACAATGGAGTCAGAGAATAAACAACAATAAGATAAAATGTAAACAGCATCCCTAAAACATCTAAAAGAACCGAGTAAACCTTCTTGGAGTGGCCACTTAGTGTTGATAAGATCACTCCAGATGTTCGGTCAAAGATTACAGCGCTTGAATCAATTCCTCCTGTAGCAACAATGTTCTAAACACCAAATGTAAAAGAACATAAATGAACCAGCTTTGAAGAATAGAGAAACATGAAAAATAGGGCTCTTCCAATTACATTTAACATAAGATTTAAGAAAGTAAATGAACAAGCTTTGAAGAATACTGAAACTAAAAAACAATAAGAAAAAGTCGAGGCTATTCCAATTAGATTTAACATGGTTATATATAAAACAGATTTCTCTAACTAACATATACACTAGATCTGTGATTATAGCATCCACTAGGCATATCACACTCCTCCAAAAGGAAAAGAATGTACACAGTACACTAGCCATCTTCTTCGAAATTTCTTTAACAAGATTTCCAAAGTCCGAACTTAACATTCCAACCTTGTTTCTAACAGATCTATTTCTCATTCCCTTAATTTTGGCAGGCTGTATCTCAAGTCCACTACATGCAAGCTCCATCCTAGAGAAGTATAGGAAAGAATGTAGTTACAATGAAAAGGGTTATATTAAAGGAGAATACACACCTTTGAAAGATTGATATCAATTGAAGTGATCCCTGGTTTATTTGTCTTGTGAAGGGGATGGCTAGAAAGTTGGGTATACCTCTCCAAAGCATCAATGGGAGCCAAAGTTGGAGGTATCTGAAAACAAGATACATGGAAGAGATTGGATGGAGGGGGATAGAAAGACAATATGAAGATATTGTCAACAAAGACATAGTCGGAGTTAATCACACTAAGCAGGATGAAGATTACCTGGCGCTTTTTACGCTGTTGTGACAGAGCTGCATTACATTCTGTTAACTCAGCAATAGTACTCTCAGAAACCCCAGGGCGTGTTCGCTTTGAACCAGGGCCCATATCTTCATCCTCTGGAGCTATGATCACAAATAATTCAGAAATAAGATACAGAATTATCTAAAAGAAATATAGCACTAATCACAAGCTTACTGAGAAAGAACCTCGCTTTCCATTACTAAGAGCAGAAACATTGGCGATAGCTGCTGGTGTTGGCAACGGGACCTGCCTATCAGCCTGTGCAAGCAAAGACCTGGCTTCATCCCTTTCCTTTTTAAGTCTAGCAATCACTCGGCAGGCAGCATCATGCTGTAAAAGAATAGGACAAAAACAATCTCATTGTGTGAACTAAATTCAATATTCTTTTATTATCAGATTTCAAAAGCACATGGATCATAAAAAGATATTTTCAATCAGGTAGTTTGTGGTTGAAAGTAAATAATTTTGAAGCAAAACATCTCCACCGAAGAAACTGCAGGTCGGTATACTAGACCATTACACAACCATTGAGATAAGTTACTCCGCTTCTTTGGAATGTTAAAAGGAATTAAAGCAAAGCAAAGACTGTAAATAAACTTTGACAAAAAAAATTCTAACACAGATAATCAAAAAGAGCTTCTTTTTTTTTTGCTTCAATCTAGAATTGAAGTGACTGACATATAAATACCATTGTTTTTTAATGCAACGATACAACATAACATAAAACTAATGAATTAAAATGTTTATACAACGTCAAAATAATTAGAAATATAACCTTATTTTCATTACCTGGTAGAGTGCATGACTCAGCTCTTGCCTAGCTGTATGTAGCTGCTGCTCTAATGCAAAATTGGATAGCATCAAAGCATCCCATTCCTGCAATTTGTGAAGTGGCGCAACATCAAAAGCAAAACACTAAACACAATGAAACTTATTTGTAAGTTTTGCTTTGGTAATTCAATATAAAATATATAGTAATTTAAATGTAGAGCATTCACAAGTAACTAAAATTAAAGATTCAAAGTCAGACTCAGACCCCTTTTAGTAAAACTGACAGTAGAATTGTTCCAAATTTACACAGGACGAGCGGAAATCTTCCCTTCGAAACTTGTAGTATGCAATAATTTATACTAATTCACACGTAATAAGGGGATATATAAGAAAACATACATTCTGAAACATTCCAAGCATCCCAGGAATGCTAGCAGCTGTTAAGGATCTGGGTTTTACCATCTGCATCAAACAGCAAAGAAACAAACAAATCAGCTAAAAAGAAGCAATGGAAACAAGTGCTGGCAATGAAAACAAATCAACTCAGTAAAATCACCTTGCCGGTTTTGACCGGGACAATGTCATCCATAGCAAGTGTATCTCCAGTAACCGGGCACTTCCCATAATCCTTATTAAAAACAGCAAAACAAATATTCTATCAAACACGCAGCTAATGCTAAACTTGAAATAAAAATCTAAAAAGGAAAACTTTTTCATTTTGCTAATTTCCAAATTTTTTAAGAAGTAAAATGAAAGAAACGAACTTTGAGACTAATTTTTTTTTGGAGAGATCCAAGCATAAAAACCAAAGACATATTTTTACAAAAGGGGTTAAAAATAGAGAAGGCAAACCGCAATGTGTCGCTCGATTAAGCGTTTCTCGTAAAGCAAGCCGGATTTCTTGGATACGACGGGCTCTTCCGGCACTTCGCCGGAGACTGCAGGGACAATAAAAAAACTCTTAGATCACAAAAAGACAATGTTTAACATAAAGATAAATAAAAGAATAGAGAGAAAGGAGCATACTTGAACAGTTCATGGTGGAAAGAGAGGGATTTAGGGTTTCCGAGTTCCGTTTAAATGTCTGAAATTCGATAGCTAAGAAGGAAGCGGCTACCAGGCAGCAGCAGCAGCTAGAAGATAGTGAGAAAGAAATAGAAATTTAGGGGTGCGGGAGGAGAATAATTAAAAAATGTTGGGAATTGAATCTAAGGGTCCGGAGAAAAATTGAAATCTTTATTTACGAGACGAGGATGGAGGAAATGTTATTATCCAATCTGAAATGGACCAAATGGTGATAATGCGAAGATTATTATATTTGAATAAAAAAATAATAAATTATATTTATATAAATTATTGTAAGAATTTTAAAAGTATTTTTACAAATTCTTAATATTTTATAAAATTAGATTGTTAAAAAAACAATTAGTTTATTTATTAATAAAAAATTCATCTAATAATTTAAGTAAGATTGGCCGAAATAAATTTTATTTTTTTTAAAATTTTATAAAAATAATTAAAAATGATGTATATATTATTGTAAATAGGGATGTTTAAATAGTCGGTTAAATCGAATTAATTCATTTAAATAGCAGTCACTAACTTTGTTCGATCGATGAATGATTATTTTTTAAAAGTTTGATTATTGATTAAATAAATTTAAAATCGATTAATTAATCAAATTAATCAAAAATTTTATATTTTATATATTTTTTATCACAAAACTTATAAAAATTTTAATATTTATCAATAATTTATAATACGTAATAAATCAATAGCTATATTATAATAATTTGATACGTTTAATAGTTGTTTTATAATTTTTAAAAGTTTAGTGGTTAAAAAGATTATTTTAATATAATTGAGTGATCATATTTGTTAAATTTATTTAGAATTTTATAATAAATTTCGGTTAACCGAATTAATTAAAATTTATTTGTTTTGGTTAATTTATTTCGAGAGAGAAAAATCAATTCGATTAACGGTTAATGGTTTGAAATTTTTGATTAATTCGATTTTGGATAACTCAATTCGATTATGGACCGAATTACCCAATTAAAAAATCTTAATTATAAACATACTTCAATCTTGTTTGGTTTAAGATATACAATGAATATTTGAATATCGAAAGATCATATAAAATTGAGTAATAAATTTTCTTATAAAACAATTTTAACAATGACCTTGAAAATCATAAAAAAAAATAATCTTAATTTTTATATCTTAAACCTTACGTCCTACAAATATATTTAACTTTAATTTATTTAATTAATTTTAACCTTTAATCCAAAACTCTAAATTTAAAATCTTAAATCTAATTTAAAATAGAAATTAACAAAGATATTATAAAATAACAGAAGATTTACAACCTAGTAAAGATGCATCGAAATCCATGAACCCTTTCCTTAACCAAGGTTGATCATCATGCAAGGAATCCAAGCCTTTCTCCATTCTTTTTGGCCAAACGAATCAAGCCTTGCCGTTGCTTAGCGTCAGCACCTATTGATTTGCAGAATTCGGTAATTACCTGAAGTCAAAAACCAATCCGTTTATACAAATCAATCTTAACTTTGAAGTGTAGATTTCGATGAGCTTAACGTAAAACGGAATCAGAACTCGCCTGAGACTGCAGAATTCGATGAGATTAACATAAATCGGAATCGGAACTCACCTGAGAGTGAAGAGCGATGGCTTTGCCCCTCAGCTGATTGAACTTTTTCTTGCCGATGATTTGGCGAGTAAGAATCACAAGAGGAGCGAACAAACCTTTACCTTCGTTCACGTTCTTCATCATGGGCTGTGCTCTAACGGGTTTTCCAACTCGGAACTGAGTTAGCCTCCGAAGAACCCCAGTTTCCGTAGAAGGGAGTTCCTAATCCTGATTTAAACCCAGTGGCAGAAAGCGAAGTAGCCATTGAAAACAATAGCAGTGTAGCTTGTCGCTTGGGGGATCTTTAGTATAAATTCTAGAGCTTTCAAAGCATTAGGAACCACATTTTGGTCCAACTATTTTTTATTTTTAATACTTAAATAATTTAAATAAAATATTATATTTTTTTATTAGATAATTATTAAAGTTGTATTTGTTTTTTATTTCAATATTATCTTTAAAAATGTTTGAGGTAATATATTGAGATTTCTCTCTCAAAAAGAATCATGATTTTCATATTTCGCACCATCAGTAAAGATAATATTATGATGAACAAAGTTATAATCGGTTGATCAATTTAAAAAACAATTATTTGATTAATATATTAAAACAATTATATATAAAAAAAATGAAAAAGTCAGCTCTGCTGATCCGGCCAAACCAAAAGGTCGTCTGTAATCGAAGAAGAAGAAGAAGAAATGGCTTCTTAGCAACTCTCTTCTTTGCCCCGATCGGCATCCGCCGTTTCCTCTGTTCCTCCTCCCTCTTCCTCAAAAAACCATCTTTGTTCAAATCAAAACCATGGTATTTCTCCAATCCAAAATGGAAAAACTTGGATCTTTACATCCTCGCCGTCGCCTTACCCCTCGCTTCATTCGCCGAGATCTTCATTTTCTCCTCCCTTTCCGGCCACCCCACCTACCGTTTCTCCTTCTTCCAGCAATTCTCCAGCCTCTCCCTCTTCTGGGTCCTCGTCGTTTTATTTGTCATTTACGACTATCTCGATCATTCCCTTTTCAACGACACTTTCTTCTTCGTCTACGCCGGTATAGCCTTTCTCGTCGAGTATTCCTTCATCGGCGTCGGCGTCACCGGCCTGGGGAGCGCCGTTTACGAACTGCTTGCTCAGTTGACCCTCCTCTGCGCCGGTTGCTGCATGGTTTTATCTGTCAAAAGAACATCCTTTTTCGCCGAGTTCTTCCTGTCTTTCGGATTGGTTTTCAAAGGCACCTGGCTGTTGCAACTTGCAAGCCGGTTTATGTCTATACACCGATGCGTTTATTCCGAGAGGTTGTAAGAAACTGGAGCTTTTTCCCCGTAGTCCCGATGCCGATGTTCATTGTGAGCTCGAAGAAGACGGGATGAGAGGCGTGGCTCTGATGAATTTGTTGTTTGCTCTCCACGCAATCTTGATCACCGTTTCCGGTTTCGGGATATTCGGTATTTTATCGAACATTAAGAAACTGAGATGTGCGGAGGCAACTGGTCCATTGCTGGCTCAGGTCGAATCCGACGGCCTATTGATGCAGCCAGTGCATGAAGTTGAGATGAAATGATGTGTATTTTTGTGTACGTTTTCCCCTTGGTACACAATTCTTGACCATTTTGTTCAAAAAAAAGCATTGTTTTTAGAACTGAACAGATATTTTCTTACCTTTTAACAGTTACTTTATTGTTATTGATAGTAAGCATATACACACATATATATATAGCTAGCTTTTACATATTCTTGCATAGCAACATTAATCTTAACTAAACAGAACTGGGAACAAGGGGCACAGGAATATTGTGTGTATAAAATAGAACTGAAATTTGGCTACAAGGACATTAATGGAGTTAGGGATGATAATAAATTGAATTTTGATCGAACTTTATAAAATTTAAATTCAATCCAATTAATAACCGGACTTTTAAAAAAATTCTGACATTCAGAATTTGTCATTTTTAATATAACCCGAAGAACGAAAAGTTTGTCTTCCTTCGATAATTGGTCGCAACATCTGTAAAACTCTTCCAGTATTCTTCACCAGCATGCTCTATCATCTATTTGAAGAATATAATTGCAACATGTTAAACTATCTGAAGTAGCACACTAAAATTTGGATAAATCCCATATTGAGTCACTTAAGTTCTTGGAGTTTTTAGAATTGACACCAAAATTTTCAGATATTGTACTTTTGATCTCAGATTATCAAAAGTTTGAAACTTGGTCTTGATTTTGCTAGAATTCATAGTTTAACCATCATACATACAAAAATTTCAGAAAAGTACACAACATTTTAGAAATATACAATTTGGTCCTCAAATTTTATATTTCTCAATCAAAACCCTAAATTCCATTTGATAAAGAATTTGTATTTAAGTTAAATTTTATCTAAAAACCAACTGTCTTTACTTATCATTAATCAGAAGAATTAGCAAGTTCCAAATAACACACACCAAGAATAGGCATGCAATTGCAATGCCACCCCGTTACCGTTGGAGATGGAGGAAGCTTTAACTTAAACCCTCCCATGGCTTCCCCACCTGAAAAAGCGGTCAACTCTCGCTTTTTTCCCATTGACCAGACACCCCCTCCTTTGCTGCCAATCGAAACTTCCCCCATCCCTTACGCTTTCATTTTCATTCTTCGAGATTTTCCCACCTCTGCCCCTCTCTTTTCTTGATTGTGATAAGCCGCGATTTGAACGGCAATATCTTTGCTTCAACAATCAAGAATGGATAGAGTTTTCACCTTTTTTGTCTTTTAAGTCAGTCTCTTCATCCCCCACATCATCAGTTGGTATGAAAAGCCATAAAATTTTGATGCCTTCGGCTTCTTTTATGATCTCTTAATCACCAGGGGGAGATTCCGTATTGAAAATGGCTACATTGTGAATGAGAAAATCCTCCGTTTCATCGTCTTCACCTTCAGCTGGTGCTGTTTTCCTTGTATATTTGTTGTTTTCCATTATTTTTACCTCAGCCACAACCTTTGAGGAGGAGAAGATTTCATATTGACATTGCCAAAGGATCCTCTATTACTTGGAACACAAAATATGAAGGGTATTCTTAAAGGTTTAAGATACATTCAAGATATGTTCGGTGAGTATCGATGTCTAATTGAATTTGGGTTCGAATCACAACGTTTGAGACCGTGATCTCGATCATAAAAGGAATTGTGTTGAACATGGAGAGATCTGACAAGTTTTGCATGCAGATGAAAAGGAACAAGAAATGCAAATAGGGAATCCTACGGACGTAAAGCATGTGGCTCATATTGGTATGGATGGTCCTTCTGCCAGTAAGCCTAGCTGGGTATGGTGATATTTTCTATCCATGTCATAGATAACGTTATCGTGTCACATTCTTATTGACCGATATTATTAACGGACTAATCGTTAAAAAAATGAACTTTTTCTTTCAAATTCATGCAGATGAGTGAGTACAATTCAGCTCAAGAGCTCTCATCCGATACTCTAGCCAATGATCTACAAGATGGGGATTTAGGTTTGTTTCTTCTTCTAGTAATCTCATGCTCTTGGCATTAACCATTAAAATTGAGGAGAGGGGAAGGTTTCCACGATGGTGTTGGGAGTATTTTATATATGTGACCGAAATTAGATGTACGTTTCGAGGAGTTTGTGTACGATTTTTCGAAGATATTACTCGAGTCATAGAAGATCCTTAACATGTGTTCTGCACTGTGATTAGAAGATAAGTTATTTTGTTGAGGTATACACTTCGTAGATTCCGATACGAAAGAAGACGATGGTACACATATCTGTACATTATGTTTAACTGTTATAGTGTTATAGGTCGAGTGATAAAGTGTTCGGTGAATGTCTGATTTTCATGGTGCTTGTGAAGGGGCCTCTAGCCCTAACAAAAACAATGTACTAAGATTTTTCTCCCTCTTACAAGTAATGTTTATAAAGGTGATTTTGGTGCAGGAAATCAAGAGTCGTTGCCACCTACTGAGAAGCAGAAGAAGCCAAGGCGCAAAGTATCAATAGAGAATGGCAACGGCACAGCTTTAGAGTCTCAGATGGGCAGCGAGAACGGCGAGAAGCAAAGGCGCCCCCGTTCTTCGAACCAGGAGCCATCTTCCCAAGGGAGGCGCCAGTCAATTCGCAAAACCGACGTCGAGTCTCCTTCGACCGACTTACCTGACATCCCAAAAAAATCCCGACGGAAGAAGTCTAAGGGATCAGCGGTCAGCTCGGAGGGGGAATCTTCATCAAGATCAAAACCAGATTCCTTGCCTGATATCGATGAGCTTGAATCTTAAAAGGAAACAAGGAGAGAGCTTTGAAAGGAAGGATAAAACAACAACAACAACAACAACGTGGTAGGGCTGCCCCTGCATGGTTTTTCTTGGCTCTACGTCACCACAAAACATTAAAATAATACTATATAATGGGATTTGAAAATCATGGTAATTTCTTGAAGAATTCATAATTCTGCATTCACATTTTTTTAAATTTTTGAATAAAAAAAGCCTATGCCATCGTTGTATCGGCGATTGTTAGATTTGGATGATCACTTTGAAATTAGAAAGGAACAATTTTCAAAATGTCAACTTCAATATCAGTTATATATGGATTTCTCTTTAGCCTTTTTTTCCCATCATTCATTTGTGTTTAATTTTCGAGTTTTGTTCGGATGGAATTGTTACTTAAAAGATCTAATGCAGTGTATGATTATGTATTTAAATTTTTTTTATTTTTTATAAATTATATGTTTGATTTATAAAATTAAAAAAATAAAGTTAACAAGTAGCCACTAGCCTTTTCAAAATATTTTTTTATAATCAACTTTCAAAAGTTCTGTTATAGGATGACTTTTTGAGTTACCCAACGTCGTTAATAACCTAATGGTTGATTGATTGTGTATATTTACTTAAATAAAATATAATTATTTATTATAAAATGATCATTAAATGTAATATTTATGTTAGTTATTTCTTGCTCGATGTTACAAGTGTTGGAAACGTTGGTGGACACTCGATATAATTTATAACTCACAATATTTATTAATACGAACCAACACACGAATACAACATAAATACAAGACTAACTTCAACTAGGTTTGCTAACCTCTCTTGCTTTCTCTCTTCTCTTTTTTCCGCTCATTGCCATGTCGAGAATGGTGCGATTCTTTCTTTCTGCAACTCTATTTTGTTGAGGCGTATATCTAACTGTCAACTGATGAATGATTCCATGTTCTTTGCAAAAAATCTTCAAATAATTTTACTGTATACTCGCCTCCTCTATCAGATCTGAGTATCTTTAAGTATTGACCGCTTTGTTTTTCCACCATTGCTTTGAATTCTTTGAATTTATTCAATGCTTCTGACTTTTGTTTAAGAACATTTACCCAACACTTTCTACTATAATCGTCAATAAAGGTCAAGTAATACCTGTTTCCTCCAAGTGATGGTATATCGAATGGTCCAGCTATGTCAGTGTGAACTATCTCCAATGGTCTTTTTGCTCTCCAGGATTTGCCAACTTCAAAGCTTTGTCTGTGTTGTTTTCCTTTGATGCAGGCCTCACACAATTGGTCTGGATCGTTGATTTTTGGTAGTCCATTCACCATTTTTGCTTTCGATAATAACTTCAATCTAGAAAATCCAAGATGTCCATACCTCAAATGCCACAACCATGAATCGTCGTTGATTGAGGAATTCATGCACTTTACATCACTTGCCTCGATATCAAAAGTGAAGAGACGATTTCGCATCATATTAACTTTGATAACTAATTCTTCATTTTTATTTTTGATTGAAAGTGCACGATTCTTCATATGCATTTCATATCCTTTTTCTAATAGCTGGCCAAGGCTGATGATATTGCTCTTCATAGCTGGTACATAGTAGACATCTGATATGTATTTCTTTTCTCTATTTTTCTGTGTAACCATGACTTTTCCTTTGCCTTTAACTTCTGTATGTGAGTTGTCACCAAAAGTTACTCGTCCATGAATTGTTTCGTCAAGCTCCACGAATAATTCTTTTTTACCAGACATGTGATTACTGGCACAATTATCAAGATACTAAATATTTCCTTTTGATTCATCATTTCCTTTAGTAAGGAATACATAAGATTCATCATTATTTTCTTCCTCAGCTTCTGTTACATAACTTCTTTCCTCCTGATTTGAGGATGATCTACACTCGTAGCTATAATGACCATACTTATTGCAATTATAACATTGTACCTGAGATTTATTTTCTTGTTGATATCTGCCTCTGCCTCGTCCTCTATATCCTCGTCCATAATTTGATGATTGATAATTTTCGTTTGCTTGATTGCTAGTATATGAACGACCACCACGTCCACGTGTTCCTCTTCCACGATATCCACCATAGTTTCCTCTGCCTCGTGCATAGCTACTACTAGCACCGTCTTCATTGACGTGCAACTTATTTTGAAGGACTTGCTCCAGATTTTCGTTTTCTTCATTCATTTTCATTTTCTGTTCATGGGCTTGGAGTGATCCCACAAGCTCGTCGATCGTCATTTGAGTCAAATCTTTTGATTCTTCAACTGCGACAACCACGTAATCAAATTTACGTATCAACGATCGTAAAATTTTTTCCATCACTCTGACCTCGTCGAGCGCTTCGCCATTTCTTTTCATTTCATTTGATACGGCTTTTACACGGTTAACATAGTCATCTATGCTTTCCGTGTTTTTCATTTTTAACATTTCAAACTCGGCTCTAAGTGATTGAAGACGTACCTTTTTTGCTTTTTCAACTCCTTGGAGTGTTTTTTGCAGAGTTTCCCATGCTTGTTTTGCTGTTGTTGCTTCTACAATTTTCTCGAAGTTGGGTTCATCCATCGCTTGAAAAATATAGTATAACGCCCTTTGGTCTTTTTTACGAGCATCCTTTAGAGCTCTTTTCTCCTCATTTGTTAGAGCCGCTTCTGCTGCTGCATTTTTTGGCTCGACTTATCCTTTGACGGTAATGTCCCAACAATCTAACGAATCGAGTAATGCCTTCATTTGAATACTCCAGTTGCCATAATTCGTCTTTGTCAATCTTGAGATTTGTGGTTGGATCATATGCTCCATCTTTTTGCAACGTAAATTCGAATTTGAACTCGTACTCTAAACTCGATCTCTGGCTCTGATACCACTTGTTGGAAACGTTGGTAGACACTCGATATAATTTATAACTCACAATATTTATTAATACGAACCAACACACGAATACAACATAAATACAAGACTAACTTCAACTAGGTTTGCTAACCTCTCTTGCTTTCTCTCTTCTCTTTTTTTCGCTCATTGCCATGTCGAGAATGGTGCGATTCTTTCTTTCTGCAACTCCATTTTGTTGAGGCGTATATCTAACTGTCAACTGATGAATGATTCCATGTTCTTTGCAAAAATCTTCAAATAATTTTACTGTATACTCGCCTCCTCTATCAGATCTGAGTATCTTTAAGTATTGACTGCTTTGTTTTTCCACCATTGCTTTGAATTCTTTGAATTTATTCAATGCTTTTGACTTTTGTTTAAGAACATTTACCCAACACTTTTTACTATAATCGTCAATAAAGGTCAAGTAATACCTGTTTCCTCCAAGTGATGGTATATCGAATGGTCCAGCTATGTCAGTGTGAACTATCTCCAATGGTCTTTTTGCTCTCCAGGATTTGCCAACTTCAAAGCTTTGTCTGTGTTGTTTTCCTTTGATGCAGGCCTCACACAATTGGTCTGGATCGTTGATTTTTGGTAGTCCATTCACCATTTTTGCTTTCGATAATAACTTCAATCCAGAAAATCCAAGAAAAAGCCGGTTACTTTGAGTGTTTGACATGAAAAATGGTGGGATCAAAGGACCTGTTGGGTTGAACACGGTTGCCCTTGCTGCCGAAAGGCATGCTGTCCCCTTTGTTGTTGACGCAGGTTGTCACATGGTATATATATGTTGCTTTGATTCATATAATTTTTCTGACTTGAGATGAAGTTCGATTCTATTCGTTTACGATATTTTTTTTGGATAAATGAAATTTTTATTCATCCAAAAGACCTCGTAAACATCCTGTACAAAACAAACCCTATACAATCATATAAATTAACATAATCCACATATATGTGCTATCCTAGTATCCAACGGAAACTTTGTACAATCAACCAACCGTAACCGTACATCATTTCGAAGAATCGCAAAGATCACAGCAGCATCCCAGATGAACTGAAATGATGGTGAATGAAATGAGACCATCTCAACTGTTGGACGTAGGCGAATTAACTGATTGGGAATAAACATTAATTAATAATAAAAATTTACTATGATGTAACCCTACTGCTAAAAATCAAAATTGATTTTTTTTTCTCTTTAAATTGTACAATTTGGTCTCTCTACCTCAACCAACAAGCTCTTGATATAACATTGTCAAAGTTCAACCAAATCAAATACAAGGAATACTTCCCCTGAGAAATTCCATAGTTTTTTTCATACATTTACATCTATGAAAAATCAATGCTTTAAACCTCTCATATTCTTCATATATGCAAATATATATACATTCAATTTGCTTTTCCCCACTCCCATTCATTTTCTTTTTGCCAATTGAAATGATTTCTTCAAAAAGCTATTGGCTGCTCTATCATTCCTATAGCACAACACTCTTAGGATTGTGTTCGGATCTGACATATTCCACCTTCCGGTTGTCGGTGGCAGTGGTAGCTTTTGGCCGGAGCTTATGCCACTGGTTTCGCATGCCACAATGGTGAAATCCTCGATTAATTGCTCGGTCGTTTGAGCCATCAATGATATCACACCTTCAACTATCTCGGCTTCCCTTTGGACCACATCTTCGCTTAGCAACCCTTCTCCGCAAGTGCAAAAAACCCTTTTCAAGCCATCGAAATCTTCTTCGATCATCTCATGATCAGACCGGTTGAAGGACCGAGACGTTCCCCCGGCGAGCAAAACCATGAGGAATGCTTCGAACGACGCTTTCATCACATCTTTCATTGCCGAAGCTTGTGCGTGGTCCGTTACCATGGTGGTGAGGAGGGTTAGGTTTTGTTTTAGGGTAGGAATCGCGGGCCTGATTCTTGAGTTGGATATACCACCGACGTAAAGGGTGTCATAGAATAGAGGACTCGAGTCGAGGAAGATGAGGCGATAAGCGGCAACTTCCGATATGTGATCGCACGCTTGTTGGATGGACGTGTTCATCTGTTCAAAGTAAGAATACGAGGTGGTGCTTCCGCGGTTCCGGCTGAAACGGTTTCGCGTTGAGACTCTCGATGAAAGGTTGAGAGTTTTCTCGAGCGAGTTTAGGTGGGAGGTCAGGTAGTGCAAGGTGTTGAGACGGATGTAAAGCCGTTGCGTTCCACGGCTTGTCGACGGGGGAGGAATTTCACCTCCCAACGCCGTAAATTTATGCATCCCCGCCACTCCGACGATACACGGATTAGCCTTTCTCCAAAGCTTGAAGAACCTTGAGTCTCGGCTGCATCTGGTTAGTGGAGGAAGTGAAGGGAGATAACTTTGCTTGGACCCTAAAAACAAATGTGAAAACCATGCATAAGTTCCATGAAAACAACTTTACGACCGTGCATACATTCTAAACCTTAAATCATAAACTTTAAACATAAATACAAAGAGAGAAAAGTTTTTCATAAAATCCTTAAACCCTAAATAGCATTATACTATATACCCGACCCTAAATCTTAAATATTAAAACTGGTGAAGGAAAAGAATTTTTTATTAAAACCCTAATTAAATAACTCGAAACACAAATTGCCCTAGACCCTAAAAAGTTCTTTTTTTCAATAGAAAAGTTCTTACCACATGATGCTACAAAAGTAATGTATTCTTGGATGAGCTTCTCCAAGCCTTCAGCTAGGTCAAGAACCGAATCATCTGTGATTCCGATAGGAATTTCAAAGAAATCATTCACCATTTCCTTAGCTAAATTCATTAGCTCCACAGCTGATTGTGCATATTGCTCGGACTTGGATTTAGGGTTCCATGTCTGCAACAATTATAAAAAACCCACCACAATAATCACAAATTATTCATTTTCATCACTAGTAAATTTATGTAAAAAATATATATGACTCACTTCTGTTTCTTTTGCTCTACAAAGCAACTCTTTGCCTTGCTTTAGCCTTTCATCTATCCATTGTCTCAAAAGCTTCATTATGATCGAATCAACTTCGTACGGCATCATTTCCCTAACTATTTCTTTGCCTCCGTCCTCACACTCCTCAGAATCTTCCACCACCATTTGTACCAACACCTTTTCGAGCTTCGCAGCTCTTTGTAGCACCCTGACGGCATTGTTGTTGAGTATACTCATCCCGGCTAGGTATTGCTTCAACACCTTTCCGTAGCATTGGTGTAGCGTTACAACCGCAACACCGGTTGCAGTTGGATGCCATCTCTTCATTCTAGGGCTAAATAGCTCCCTCTCTCTCAGGGCCAACTCCTCGGTTTCATTAGCCAATTGAAGTAGAGCCTCACTCGCTTCCTCACCTTCTCCTGTTGTCGCGTTTTTCACGTTTTCATTCGCAATTATCTGTTTCAATCAACGTAGGAAATGAGAATTTGAGAGTAAGATATAGTAGTTATTTTCGATATATATATATATATATATATATATATATATATGTGGAACTCACCTTTGCAAATGCGGTTTTTAGAGAAGATCGAATGTAGTGATCAACACGATCGCTGGTCGAATCGACTAGCATTGTGTCCCCTTTCTTGTTTCCTTCCCCTTCCATAATTGTAACATCTTCACCTAATATTTTCATTGATGATAAGGCCAAAGACAAAAGATTCTCAACACCACCAATTGTTTGTTTGTTGAAGTATTCATGGTAATGAAGCAACCTCTTCTCTGCCCATTTTTGCATTGAGACCAACATCGACGACAATAGTTTCACGTACGACACCTCTCGGTCCGGCTTCTTAGCATCGGTTGCCACCTCTGTCAACATGTTATACGCGGCACGAAGAAGATCGGGCTCCATTTGGTTAGTCACAACATATTGCTGAAAAAGCACCCAAGTGAAACAAATGTTGTGGATTGGCCTATTGATCCCCAATGTAGACCATGTCTTTCGCATCAAATCGAGTAACTCGTCGACCTCGTCGAGGACTAACGTCTCGTCCCTATTATCGAATATGGTCTGAAGGAGACAAATGTAGATGTGGATGTTTAGAGGGAAACCGTCTGCCCAATGGCATGCATCATTTGATGCTTCGTTAGTACTTCGCCAGGCTAAAGACACAACGCAATTGCACAACATCCTCATCGTCTCGGAGCTCTTGCCGGTGTCAATGGGTTTGGTATCACTGGCTCTGATTATCTCGCGTAGGCGTATAGCTAACGAATTTGATTTCTCGATATGGACCGATGGATGATTGAGGAGGCCTGCTTCTAGGATTTTCAGCTGACGCCTTTGCCAAAAATGGTACTCTTGCATGTTGCTGAACTCCGATGGTTTTATGTGTCGAAGAAGCTCGAGTGGAAGGATGATAGTCTCCGATCTCCTTCCCGTCTGTTTGGAACATTAAAAAAAAATATAATCACAATCAATCATTACGTTCATAATAGTGAATGTTGAAACCGAACAAGACATGATTCAAACCAATGAGTTATTTTTAAAAAGAAATCAATTGGGCAGGGGCTGAGCTACATGCAAGATGTAGTAGCTAATAGCATTGATATTATTATATGTACGTACTTGTCCAACAAGGGTTCTCATGAGAGTTGTCCTAAGCCTAGTATCACATTGCTCCGTAACCTTCATTTGCTGCCTCATAATCTCCGCCGACGTCAAAGGTCGCCTCGGCCTTGACGGTGGTGACCTCGATGGTGGCGACTTTGATGGTGGTGACTTAGTTGGTGGAGACCTTGATTGTTGCATTGTCGAAAACCGTCTGGGGCTATAACTCGAACCAGAACTGACTTGTCCAGGATGCATGGGTGACCCCGGCGGTGTGGATCCGGTGGGAACATTGTTCAACCCTACCGTAGACATCGACATCCTCCGTGAAGGTGATCTTTTCAACATCTTCAACCCCAAGGCCCTTTTAATCTTACTTGTCGGGCCCGCATTCACCCGCCCACCGGATGATCCTGGCAACCCCTTCCCCCGCGATGAATATGATGATCCTCCGTCCCCTTTTCCGTGTTGATCTTGTGAAGAACAAAGTGACGATGCGTTCTTACCTCCGAACCCCGGTGACGAACGGCAAGCCGTGAAGAATATCTCGTACGCCGCTTCTCGAATGTCGTCGCGATCGAGATTTTCGAGCTTTCCGAAGGGCCATACAAGGTCCATGTTGCTGTTGTTGTTTTTGTCGTCGTCATTAAAGGGGAGAGTACTAGTGGAGGTGGTGAGGGTGGAGGCGCCATGGTCGAGAGGAAGGGAGAAATACTCCCGGTGGGATTGGCGGACCATGGCGGAAAAAGGGGTGGGGGAAAGGAAGGGAGAAACGGGGAAAACTCAGGAACAAACTGGATCAATGTTGGGGTTATCCGACAGGATAGATAACGGATGGACAAACGATGGCATTTCTTGTTATAAAGAGGGAGGGGAGAAGAACAAAAAAAGAAGAAAGATTTTGTTGGTTATGATGACAGTATTTTGGGTGTTATGAGAGACACAGAAAAGGGAGGGAAACGAAACAGAATAGAAGAAAAGAAAACAGAGACATTGCTGGTTTGATGGGTTTGCCAACGTTGTAGTGGTCCAAAAAACAGTAACGAGAATGCCATGCAATTCAATGGAATTGCTTTGCCCACGTTTGATTTCACCAACAATGTCATGACACGTGTAATGGGTGTTTGTTTAGTTAAAAAAATTATTATATGATCTCGACTCATCACGTTATTTATACTCATCTAACTAGAATCAGTTAACTAATTTTTATATTTTTGATGCCATTTTTAAAGTATGAACCTTCATTTTTTTTGTCATGCAAATATACAGTGAGCGATTACATGAAATTTAATTATGAAGAAAAAAATAACACTAAAAAGATAAAGGTTAACTGACTATTTTTAATGGATATAAATCATAGATAACGTGATGAGTTGAGATCAAATGATAATTCTTCATTTAGTTGATTGTCTGGTATAATTAGTCAGCAGCATTCTTATGGAGTATTGTTTAGTTTTTCCTACCAACTTACAATTTTCCACGAGGACTTAATCCCATTGGTGAGTGTAAATTCTTAGTAGTTTATTTTTTATAGTAAGGAGGCAGAACCTTTTACATCATGGGGCTGCTCTGCCTTATATAAGTCCCTATAGAGAGTGTCCGGTGCCTCGGCGAGGATGAGAACCGAGCCATCTGGAGGAGTCCGTGGTTTAGCTAAAAAGCTGCCTTAATCATATTGGCGAGTGTAAATTCTTAGTACTTATTGGAACCAGCTAGTAACCAAGCACCTTCATGATCACGGAAAGGTCCTCTCATCGCACCAAAAGAAGTGTCATTTCTGTGTTCATAGTGACCCACATTGGTTCCGCCGGCTGCCATTGAATAAGTTCACCAAGTGAAGAATCACCTATGGCAGCTGAATGCAAGGCAATGCTATAATACTGCGCCCAACACAAGCTCAACTGGTACAGATCGGCGATCACTACCAGAGAAGATTATTGGATTTCGTCTCTTCCCTATCTGTCAAATATGAGACGAGAATACAATATTCCATGGGGAAACCGTTCCAACAAAAAGCTGATCCATACGGAGGCTCCGAAGTAACCAATCCTCAAAGAGAATTAGTTGCAGCAAGCAGTATCTGAGAGATTACGACGCCAACGGTGAGGATTGGTGAACAGTTTGTTCCTCAAAGAAAGTAGCGAACTCGTTACGGAACCGCAGAGGCAGCAGCACCGTCCGTGTTGGCCGAGAAGTAGACTTGGGACTTGATCAATTAGGGCTCGTTTAGGATTGCTTTTCAAACCAATTTTTGGATCAAAAGTTGGTTTGAAACGCAGAAACAATATTAAATAATTAATCTTTGAAGAAAAAACTGCGCTTGAAAAGTAATTTTTAACCCAAACGCAAAAACTAAAATTTATACCTTTTGCGGTTGAAAAAATACTTTTAAAAGTCAAATTATATTTTTTAACCTTCATTTATTATGTTTTATTATAAATTAATTACAAATACATAATTATATTTAATATAAATTATTTTTTTAATTTAAAATTATATATAATAATATAAAAATTATATATTTTTTCAAAAACACTTCTAAAAGCACTCTTTTCAAAATAATGTATGTATTCATTTATTAATATTTTTCATATTTTATCATAATTTAAGTTAATATTATAATATAAAATAATTTAATTATCATTTAAATATATATTTTTTAACCTATAACATCATGTTTAAAATAATTATTTATTTTTTCAAAAGCACTTTTTAACAACAATACTAAACACATATATTTTAAACTAAAAATTTCAAAAAAAAAATTTCACTATATTTTTTTACCGTACTTTTCTACCATATTTTTTAAAAGTAATACTAAACTGACCCTTAAACTTGTTAGCCTTGTGACCCGAGTCCATACCAAATTCGCCAAACTGCTCATGTATCTATACTAATCTCATGTATAATTCTGGCCCAAATCCAGTTCAACTCGATTTATAAACGCCTTTAAACACTTCATTAAAATAAATTAAATATCTACCACGAATGTATTGAATATAAATCTATGCTAATATTAAAAAACCCAAAAGTCACGTAGAACAACACTATAAAAAAGATAGTCGTTTCTCACATAAAAGTGCTTACAGATTCTTGATAGGGACATGCAATAATATTTAAAAACCCAAGTCACGTAGTGCGTTACGTATTTAATAAACATTTTTATAAATTAATTTAAAACTTATTTTTATAAAAATAAATTAAAATAATCTTCTTAATTTTTTTTTCCAATGAACCAAATTAAATTTTTATTTTTCTAAAAAAAATAACAAACTTCAATTTTCGATTCCTCTAATTCTCGTAACCTTCGCCACGGACTCAACAGTAGGACCAATAACATAATTTTAAACAAAATAAACACGTGGGATGTCCCCATGTTGTCGAGAAAAGACAAAAATATGATCTTGAGTTTTTTAAAATGATTTTTTTTATTTTATTTTTTCCATCCCTTCTTGTTTTTCCCGCCCGAAACGACAAAAAATGTGATTTTAGTAATCTTTGCGACTTTTAATCAAATTACTTCTGCTTAAGAGTCGATTTGTCTTTAAGTAAAAAATTAATTAAGTCATTATCGAATTTTTGTGCACTTTAGTCATTATTGCGTTGTAACGACAGGTGTCCAACAAAAAATATATGATATTCGATTTAGGATTTGTGTTTGAGATTAAAAACGTAAATATTTAAAAATAAAATATAAATTTTTAGAAAAGTAAATAAAAATAAAAAATTCTTATGACCCAGCCAATTATTTTATTTATATAATTAATTGAAGTCTTAATACACATTCTATCCCCTGTATTATAGATAAGCCATTTATTTGTCTTCTTAAGAAAATTATTTTTTTATAAAATCATATGCTGAATATTACAAAATAAAATGATCTTAATAATTATTTAAATTAATGTACACATGTAACTCCCCCCATGCTAAAAGCAGTATTTGTACCACAATCCTCTATTTTCGGACAGAGAGACAGAAAGGCAGCCCTACATGCCTAAAATCAAGCACGTATGTTTATACAATTTGGTCATGCGTAGAAAATCCCGGAACATCGTGGAACAGGTGGTTCAAACCTTACCACAACTGGCAATTTCATCGATTCCACTTTAGGGACGTAAATAAGTTTAATATAGATATTGAGTTCGAATAAACTAAAGTTCGATAAAAGTTTAAAAATGAGTCAAATTAAGTTGTTTAATACTAAACTCTAAAAGTTCGTGAGCTATTCAAAAGTATAATATATTAATTTTTTAAAATTTTTATAATTTAAAATCTAAATTAAAAAAGTTTGAAACCCTAAAATATAAACCCTATACGTAACTTTGAATTTCTAAAAGCAACAACCCAAACTTCTAAACCATCGTATACCGTAAACTAACACCATATATCGTAAAATCAACAAGTTTTTGAGTTTACACAACTTGTGTATCAATTTTTTTAGTTGAATTTTAAATGAGACAAGACATATGACGAGCTACTTGTATCCGACAAGATCAAAGATCAATCAACATTTGGTTCGATTGAACTCGAATCAAATTCGAACTTGACTCAAAATCTTAACGAATATAACCAAATTCAATACTACTTAAACTCGTCTCGTTTACACTGTTATTTCTCTTTCTTTTCCCATTATTTATTTTGCATCTATTAAATATAATTATTAATCTTTAATTTTTTAATTAACTAAGATCTAATATTATAAAAGTTATTATAAGAATAATTTTTTTAATTTATTTTATGTATAATATTAAAATTCAAACATTTACTTTTATACAATTATAATCAAGATCAATAATCAATAAGGTTAGGTGACATGACGTTAAAATAAACAAATTGCAGTTTTGTTTGTGCATGCATTATTTTCCAAATAGATTATTATATATGGTTTAGATGCAGAGAATCAAGATGGATAAAGGGAGATGATATGATAACAAATATAAATATTTTAATTTAATTATTTGTCTGTTTATAAGTTAATTAAAACAGATGGTGGGTGAGTAAATATAATAGTAATAATAATAATAATAATACTGAAAAAGAAAAGATTGATTCTAAAAGTAAATGAATATATCGAATCAAGACAAATAAAAACAATTATTTTAAAACCGACCTTTTTAAATGCTTTTTTATGGTGGGTTTCACTATTTATTTTAGTTTAAAATATATTTTTGGTCACTCAATTTTACATATATTTTTATTTTAGACATTCAACTTTAAAAATTTTTAACTGCATTATATGACTCAAATTTTCCTTTTTTATACTTAAACGTTAAGTGTTTATCGTCGTATCTTTATATGTGATTTATATAATATATCATATAAGATTAATAAATTTGATTGAAATATAAAATTAATCAAGTTTTATTTACCCAAATACCTTAATAACAAATTTCTTAAGACAAAAAAGATTATTTTTTATTTTTAAATAATTAATAACTACAAGAGATTTACTGATTAAATTAACATCTTATTTTATTATCGGATGGATAGAGTAAATGATAACTCGATAAGTATACTTATATGGTATATTAATTAATGTAATTAAATATGATTAAGTGACTTTTCCCAACCATTATTTTAGAAAAATAACCTTTTTCCAACGAATATTATATTCTTTAACCATTCGACCGTTACATTAGTATTTTTTTATGAATGGGATTATTTTAAATATAATTGTTAGTTTTAAAATCCACTAATTCGGTATATTTTTTTATAAAAAATTGTGGGTGAGAAATGAGAAATTGATAGTGGGTATTTTTTAATATTTGTGGTGCGGGTGGAAATCATTATATAAATTTATAACCATCGGACGAGGGGTGTCCACGTGTATAATTATTTTTGAGTGTTTTTGAATTAGTCGAGTTAATAAATTATATTATTAAAATTTTATTTGAATATTTTAATTGATTTATTTAAGTTTTTGTTAAAATTAATTAAAAATATTTATGTTTTATAATAATAATTAATTTTAATTTAAGCAATTTTTTTTTATAATTATATACAACATACAAATATTTTTTTATAAATATGAGTAAGATCTATGATATCACTTAATAAATCAAATATCATCTAAAACTGTAATATGTTTGTAAATTATTTTTCAAAGAAGGGGTTTAAGAGTAAAAATATTGATAAAAGTTTTAAACGAAGCAAGGAATTGATTAAAGAAAGAATTTGTAAAGAGTCGAGTTAAATAATTAAATTTAATAAACTATAAAATTATTATATTAAATTTAAAAAATAAAGAAAAAATACCTTTAAAAAGTGATTACATAGATATTAGAGTTATTCAAGTCATATTTTATAATTCAATTTTTAATAAATTTATTTTATAAAATTTAAATCAAATTCATAAAGTATAAATTAAGTTGAAAAAAATTAATTTTTTCAAATATAATTTTATTCCCTCCACCTATAAAATTTTTCGGTCGTTAAATTAAACGATAAAAATTTAAATAATTTTTAATTAAAATTTTAGATTCGAGTTTTTAAATAAAAAATAATATTAAAAGGACTCTGTCTCCTATAAAGATATATTTGGACCGAGTCTCAAATATAATCTATTTTTTATAACTATTGGACATGTTCGGACAAAAAATCTCTCCCTCCCAAATAATACATAAAATGTGTGGGACCATTTGCTCGCTTGGTGTAGCTTTGCCAATAATACATGAGTTATTGTCACATGTTCAAATTTTAATATTACAAATAAAAAAAATAAATTACAAGTTGTTGCATAATAAATTTTTATATATTTTATATTATTAATCTAATTATAATCCTATAAAACTCCTCATACATTTAATATAAAATCTTATCTCTGATCTCGAAAGAATCCATAGCCATAGGAACTTGAAGGCTAAATCTTTAATTGCCTTGATCCTGATGCTGTCTGGACGGACATGATTGACTCAGTAATTAATATGGGCTAATAATGTAATTATCACAATTTGTGGTGACTGAAGTATTCATTATTGGTTTGATTGTACTGTTAGGACATGCCACTTGGCTACTTGCAGATTGTCATAAAAGTTGAGTAACACATGCATGAAAACAAATAGTATATATATTTTTTATACCATTATTTTATTATAGTATTTATTATAGCAATACGTATATATAACATGTTTCCCGATATGTTCGTCGGTAGGAATCGAAATATAAAATAAGAATATTATTTTAATTGTACGTAAAAGAAACAAAATTGAAAATTTAATACGAAATAAAAATAGATTTTTTTTGTTTTTTTTCAATGAATTTATTTAATTGTATAGATTTCCGAATATTAAATATAAATATCTAATTACAGACTCTAAAAATCTTAAGTTTTATATTAAATTAATTTATAAAAATAATATTTAAGTCTCGGTCCTCCTCGATAATCATCAAAACTTTGATATTTTCTTATATAAATGATCATGGGGAAAGAAATCCGGAAAATCATTTAAAGAAACGTTTTTTCAACTTCTTTCAAGCATTTCACCAAACAGCTCTGCTGCATCTCAGTATTTTATTTATTTTTCTTCTGGATGGAAATGCCGGTCAAGCTGTGCGTTAGAGTGAGTGCCGGTTGCAGCGATGGGTGAATCTGATATTGTTTAGCTAAATATTAATTGATTTGGTTGTCAGACCATGTAACATTTATTATAGGGAAATATATAAATGATGTTTTTAATGAGATGTATATTTTTAGTAAAAAATATGTTAACTGATTATTGATGATAATAGGTAAAAATTGTTTGATCTTTTTAATATATATATTTCTGTATTAAGTTGATACTATATACGTATATATGTAATATTTGTCGATTAACTATTAAGTTAATATTATTGTTCTTTTAAAGAGAATTTAGTTTAAATATTAAAAAATATATTATTAAAAAGGATAATTATAAATCTGGAATATAAACTACAAAATGAATATGATATTTACTAGATTTAAACCGTGAAGAAGGTATTATTAGGAGAGAATCGTGAATCTCAAATATGAATCATAAAATGGACATGATAGTTAACAAAAAAAATATCAAAAGAGTGTATAAAACACATTTAAATTTTAAAATAATAATTCATAAATACACTAAACTAACATATAAAAATTACACAATTTAATAATTATTATTTAGATTTATTTTTAAATATAATTTTAAAATAATTATTAAAAATCTTTTAAAGAATTAACGAGTTGCTCGCGAATTTTTAAGTCGATTTAGACTTTGCTTGATTCAATTATTTAAGATTAAGAGTTCAAATCTAGTTAATCGAATAGAATATTTAGCGAATTTGGATCAATTCAACTCGTTAAACACCCCTAATTCATCATTTATGATTTTAAACTTTAAGATTTATGTTTATGATTTTATAATTTATTTAGGATTTATATTCATAATTTTATTATTTGAATTTTAATTATATTAAATATTTCTAAATTATTAATGTATAATTTTTTTAAAACATAATTAATTTTATACTAATAAATTTCATTAAAAATTGCTTATTAATTATTAAAATTTAATAATCTATGAATATAACTATAGCAAAATCCATAATTTATAATTTATGTGGTTGTATTAAATTAGGTAAAAATTACATAATAATCCAGTTAAATATTTTATTTTGGTATACAAGGATCTTTAAGTAGTATTTTGAGATTTAAGTTATTTTTTTACAGTATCAAACAAAAAAACATTATTTGTACGTGACGTTTTGTATTGTTTAATAATTTTGTCATTCAAGTTGCATAAAAAATACCATGTACAGATCACGTTGAAGAAAAAATCATATATAAGTGACGCTTTTTGTGTGGTATTATAAAAAATACCTATATCTCTAGGGACGAAGCCATATAGGGGTGGGTTGTGATTACTTCTCAGATCCGAAGATTTTTTTTTACTTTTGTCTCCCTATTTAAATTTTTTAAAAACATGATTTTCTTAATGAATTTATCCTCTACTTTTAAATATTTATGTTTTGTCCCTCTTAATCACAAATTCTGACTCTATCCCTGTATATCTAAATATTACTTAAAAATTTTCATATATCAAATTAAAATATTTAATTGGATTATTTTACAAAATTTTCCAATTAAATTATTCCGATCACTATACGTGTCCCATCTTCCTCTCTTTGTGTCACCTAACAACATTTAATATTTTGATCGATGGCACTAATTTCAGCGTGTAGGTCATCTCTTTCCATTTTTTATAATATAAAATTTTGTGCACATTAGCCAATGTGTTAATTGGTCACGTGACCACTCAGGATTTTGCCCCACAATCTGTTTCACCTACCACGGACTTAAGCAATAATAACCAGATCTCGATGGAATCAATCACCGAACTCGATTCAGTCGAAATTTAATCAACTCGTTTTGGAATATATTTATTCTTTAATATTATAATCATTGAGTTATAAATATAGTTAGAGAGAGATCAAGAGCATGACAATCGTATTTTTAAAATTTTATATAATTTTATTAAATATAAAATCTACGTATCTAAAAAGAATCTTGTGTTTAACACTTGATACATTATTAAATAATACGAGTCTGACACGGATATAAGAATCATAAATTATTTTGTTTTTTTATATGTATGATATTCATAATTATATTATATAAATACAGGGACGGTTCAAAAATTTCGGGGGCCCTGTGCAATTTATTAAAATACGATCCTTAAAAATAATTGTCCATAATTTTTGCTAGTTATAAAATTGTAACCCTTAGAAGCAAATGTTCTTTCTAGGGGCCCCTGTGCGATTATTTCTATTGTGTCTATCCAAAACTTCACTAGTTCTATAGAAGCAATAATAATAAGAATAATCAATAAGATTCTATAACCAATTATCGTATTTAAGAAATAATTATAACGTTTAAACAATTATAATGCATCTTTCTTAATTGCATTTTTAAAATCTTTTAATGAATTTCGGAATTAACATCATCTAAAGAATGTTTTATCAAAATTTTGGGACCCTCTTTTTTAGGGGACCCTGTGCGGTCGCTCCTATTGCGCATGTCTAGAACCCCGCTGTATAAATAGATGTGTTGATCAGACCAAATGATATATCGATCATGGGCGGAGCTACATGTTATATTAGGGTGTCTATTGACACTTAATTTTTTAAAATGTTATTTTTATATAATTTATATATAAAAAATTAAAAATATATATAATTAATACTTTTTTAAATAATTTAACCTCTTTAAAAATAATTAATTATTTTTAAATATTATTTAAGAAAATGAAACTCTTTAAATAAATTTATAGTTCCACCCTTGATATCGATAAAAATAAATTTATAATTTTTTTTTTAATTAACGTGTATTCTTATCAAATCATCTCAAAATATTAACGTGTATACTTCGGGTGTACGTGTCGAAAACAAAGAAAGATTCTCTCGAGATTCTGTTTAGGGTAAATATCGAGAAATTCAACGTGTTATTTATTGAAATAAATATTTTTAAAACATTAAAATATAAATTTATTATAAATATTTTTCTAATATTTATGTGAGGACCATGTCTCATTACTTCCAAATATGTTGTGCCCATAAGGATACATACATCACATAAATTTTGAAGAATGGACAAGAAAATGATCAACTTATTATAATTATTTTTTATTATAACATATTGTATTTACTATGATTATTATAGAGTAAAAAAATACTTTTTAAATGTTATTTTTGTTCACAGGTTCAATATAGATTTAAAATTGAATATTGAATCTAATAATAATTTTAAAATATATTTCATAAAATGATTTTAAGCACGATATTTAAACTGATTAGTGAATCATTATTCGATATAGATATATATATGATGTGAAAAAATCTTTTATCTCTTCGTTATGTCTTTTTTATACATCGCCTTTCGATTAAATTATATAATTCAAATTAAATCACGTAATATATATATATATATTTCTCAACTCTTGATATAAGGTTAGTGGCATCCATCTATTTAATATTAGGGGTGTTCAAAATTTCGGTTAACCGAATTAACTGATCGAATCAAAAAAAGTTTCGGTTAATCGGTCGGTTAATTTTACATCAGATCGGTTAACGATTTAATAATTTTTTGAAACTTCGGTTATCGATTAATTCGGTTCGAAATCGGCTAATTAACCGAATTAACCGAATTTTTTATATATTATATATTTTTATATATATTTATTTTGATTATTAAACTTTTAAAAATTATAAAATGGTCATTAAACTTTATAAAATTAGCATAAAATCATAATTAAATTTATTAAATTAAAAAATAATCATTAAATTTTTTAATATTTATTAATAATTTATAACGTATGATGAATCAATATAATAATTCGATAGGTTTAATATTTTTTTTAGATTTTTGAAAGTTCAATGCCTAAAAAATATTTTAACATAATTTAGTGACCATTTGTTTAATTTATCCAATTTTTTAAAAAAATTCGGTTAACCGAATTAACCGATCGGATTAACCGAACTTTTTTCGATTCGGTTAAAAATTTTCAAAAAATTTCGGTTCGGTTAACGGTTAATACAAAAAAAATCTCGGTTAATAGAATTTTAGAAGTTCGGTTCAGTCGGTTAACCGAACCGACCGATTGAACACCCCTATTTAGTATCTTTAAATTATTTTATATCGAATGCAATACAATTGAAAAGGAGGACCACATACTATATACATCAAACAAAAGATTAAAACCTAACATGTAATCAGTTTAATAAGAATATCTTCATTTAATGCAATGATTTCATGATATATATATTTATATGTATGTTAATAATAGAATTCAATGAGGGATTATAGTAAAAAAGTCGATAATTATTACAAGAAACTCAAAATTAATCAATTTTATTTATAAGGTATATATTTTTATCAAAACATTAAAAAATATGATAATATAATATATTATAATTATTTTAAGACTATTAAAAATTATTCATATTATTTTATTTCTGATGGGTTCAAATTTTTACGGTTCCTTTTAAAATAGAAAATCTCTTAATAAAAAATACTAACATAAAACGAATAAATAAATTATTGCCACGAGTTAATGAAACTAGAATTTAATACTTAAACATCTTCAAAGAGTAATAAAAACCAAATAAATTCAGATGAATATAGAAATTTTAATATATATTTTGAAAAAACTTACATGAAATCTCAATCAATTCTTTTTGACTATTCATTCTGAAATTTTATAATATTAATATTTAATGTTGTGAAAAAATAATTTAATTTAAAAATATTTTCATAAAAATCTCTGTAATTTTAGTCGGTCGAAACGAGGGCTGGTTCAATTGTATTTAAAAAAAAATTAATATTCTAAATCAAAGTTGAATAAGATTATGTAATTTTTTAACCTAATAAAAACAACATAATCAAACTATATTTAATATAATTCATATATATTTTTATCACTTTACCTATAATCAATTTTAATATAAAATATATGTAATAATAATATATAATTGTCGGTCCTCCTCCATAGACTCCACTTCTGACATTTCCTAATATATATGAGCATCGGGAAAGCAATCTGGAAATCAAACCACAGTTTCTAGTTCGTGTTTTGGGATTTCACTTCATACAAACGTAGGTTTTTATTCTCCAAGCATTTGATTTCAAACGTTGGTTTCATTTTTTTCTGGGATATTCAAAACTACGTGGTTTTTTTAATTTAATGCAGGTAAAACGTACGTGAGAGAGTGAGTGCCGGTGACAGCGATGGCTACTGTGGCGGTGATCGGAGGTGGGATCAAAGGGATGGTTTCGGCTTACCTTCTAGCCAAAGCCGGAGTTCCAGTGGTGGTTTACGACAAGGAAGACCGATTAGGCGGCCATGCAAAGACTGTCAACTTCGATGCCGTCGATTTGGACCTTGGCTTCTTGTTCCTCAATCCAGTAAGACTAGCGTATATTTTTCTTATGATGATTTCGGTTTAATCCAGTCGATTTTTTATTATTTAGAATATATATTTTTAACTAGAATTAATTATATATTTAAGAAAAAATAGTAACACAAGCTAGAGTAGTTTCTTTCCTATTATGGGAAAGCAGTAAAGAACCGACTGAAACTTGAAAGTACAAATATTGAGTATTGACCAAACAATCTGTTTGGTCCGTCACCTTCTGTCACTCTCCCAGCCGTGGGATATTTCCCCATCTTCAGACAATAAACGTACCAAATTTAGAATATATATGTATATACTTAAAATGGTTTATAAAATATAAATTTATTTTCAAATAGAATTATTTTTTATACAAAATAAATTTATTTTATAAAAAAATTATATTTATATTTAAATTTAAATCGATTTTTTAAAATCAGGTCGTCATAAAAAAACAAAGTACCATTCATGCTGGGGTACTAGGACAGCATTTAAGTGACATTGTATTTGTCCGAACATTTATGATTTAACTATTCAAGTGGACACAATTATTTACCTTTAATCATTCAAATAAAACACTATTTAAGAAAAATATAAAGCATAGATTATTTTAAATATATCTTTCACATCATATCTTTTTAAAATTCAAAATAAATATATACTAATATTACTTTTCTTTATATGACTCAGATAAAATATTTTATTCAAATGACTCCAAAATTTTCACTAGGTACTTGGTCCCTTTTACGTCAATGAAATTTTTAAGATTTATTTATTTGATTTATGTTTTTGTTTTTGTTATTATTGTAGACATGGTGGAGAGAAAGTGACAAAATATAAATATTTTTAAATTTATTTTATTTTTAATTATGAGTCAGTCTCTTTTATTAAAAAATAAAATATTTAAAAATTTAATTTAAAGATATTTTTAATAATACAAAAATTAATATTTTTAGATCATATATATGATTCAACCTAGAAAATGTAAAAACCTTAGCTTAAAGGCTTGAAATAAAAGCGATACAAATATTGCTAAACTTAATAAAAAATAAAAATTAACAACAAAAAATAAAAAAAATACGCTAAAAAGCATAAAATGCATACTAATATAGATTAACCATGTCACAAGAATAAAATTATTTTAAAAAATAAAAATATTAAATTTATCTCATTTTAATTTTTAATAAATAAAAATATTCAACTTGTGAATGCACACTTGGGTCTAAATGCAATTATTGTTGTCCTTTTAGAGCTTGACTATATTTTTATTTTTCCAAAATATAATATTCATCCATGGACGACTGTTGAATAAATAAATAAATATTTTTTAATTTATTTTTTATAATTAAATATCAATTTTCTTTTTATAGATACAAAATATTATGCACTATTGTACTTTTAAAAAAATATTTTTCATACAAATTGTAGTTTGTCAGTAGATTAATAATTTATTTTTTTTAATTATTTAATCTAATAAATTAAAGTATTTCCCTGACGTTATATTTAGGGGTAGGCCCCTCTGTGGACCAGTTCTATTATATTAGTCAATGTATTTAATTTTATGATTAAATTGACACTTGGTTTATTTATCAAGCCTGCGAGCCTAGTCATTTTTTTAAGTTTAATCTTTAAAATATATTAATATTAAATAATTAGAGTCGTAAGATGTTAATTGAGTTTAACTTAATTTAATCCGATCTAAAAAAATTATTATTATATTTTTATAGAGTAAAAATATTATCATTATTATTGTTGTTGTTATTATTAGATAGCTAGATGCTCTTTTTTTGAACAAGATAATAGTGATTACAGTAGTATCTGTTCTAAAATATTTAGATGCTCGAATATTAACAGTAAAATGAATATAAAAATAAAAATCTTAAATATTAATGAAAATTACAATTTATATACATAGTATGTCTACAAAACACATAATAAAAGTATATATTGGTCTTAAAAATCTTAGGTTTTAAGGAAAACAGAGGACAGTTATTACAGACAAGTTTACCATGAGGAAACAGATGCACAGATTCTATTATCTGAACTCCATGATTTTCTATGTTTTGTTGAAGCTTTAGTGTTTATGTCAGATTACGAAACAATGCATGAACTTATATGTGTATATATATGTCTGGGAAACTTGACAGACAAGATATGCAACCCTGTTGGAGATGTTTGATACCCTTGGAGTTGATGTGGAGACATCTGATGTGTCTTTCTCCATTAGCCATGACAAAGGCAATGGCTATGAATGGTGCAGCCAATATGGTTTTTCGAACTACTTTGCTCAGAAGAAGAAGCTGTTGAACCCTTTCAACTGGCAGAACCTCAGAGAGATGATCAAATTCGGGAACGATGTTGAGAGGTTCGACATTTCTCTTTGCTTGTGTCATATATGTTTACATGATTTTTAATCTGGTCTTACTATATGTTTTTGACATTTTCGACTTGTGTTCTGCAGTTATCTTGGATCGGTCGAGAACAACCCCGACATCGATCGTAATGAGACCTTGGGACAGTTTATTAAGTCTAAGGGTTACTCTGAAAACTTTCAGAACACTTATCTGGTGAGCTGCTGAAGGGTTTATACATATATTTCATTTAATTATGTATTGAGCTTTCCTTCATACTAATTAAAACATTGAAATCTGACAGGCTCCCATATGTGGTTCAATGTGGTCCAGCTCCAAGGAAGATGTTATGAACTTTTCAGCCTTCTCCATTCTTTCGTTTTGTCGCACTCACCATTTATACCAGGTGTTTGATTAATTTCCTAAATGGATACTACTTAGTCATTATATAATTCATGCAAGCTCTACATATGGATATCATATTGTCTTTAGTTCATCAATAACTGATATGTAGGTTTAATTTGCATATACTCTTCCTACATAAGATTCGGTATGGCGATTCCGTTTGTTGATCTTTGTGTTTTCCATTTCAGCAATTTGGGCAGCCTCAGTGGTTGACTATCAAAGGGCACTCGCATTTTGTTGAAAAGGTGAGCATCTGGTTTCCTAAACTCTCCAACTCCCATATATGTTCATCTTATTTGAGAAATAGGTTGTTCATAGGTATAAAAACTCGAGGTTCTACTGATGTAAACTAACTAGAAATGTGTTCCAATTAAATAAAATCAGGTCAGAGATGCGCTGGAGACTAAAGGGTGTCAATTTAAGCTTGGTTGTGAAGTGCAATCTGTTTTGCCAGCCGATAACGGTGGGTGATTGCTCCGCCTCCCCTCGTCTTATTTCTGTGTTAAGCTTTATATCAGTAAATATGACATCTTTTCTTTGAGCATCACTTGTGAATTCGCATATAGATGTAAATCATTTTTCGTACCAGAGATTTACAAACCTCCAAGGATAATTGTATAAATGGATTAACAGGTACCACCGTGGTGTGTGGAGATGGTTCCGAAGAAACTTACAGTGGATGCATAATGGCTGTTGATGCTCCCACATCCCTAAGAATATTAGGAAAACAAGCAACATTCGAAGAAACGAGAGTATTAGGTGCACTCCAGTATGCTTCCAGGTACAAGAACAGTATAACTTACATTCCCTCTTTGATCTATGTACTTAATGTTGTGCCTACATGCATCTCGAAATTAATATGCACATAAGGAAACTGATATCGGTAAACGATGACTTGATCTAGTTTATAATGTCAAAATTCATTAGAGGACACTAGAGTTCATGAAATCTGATCAATTGTTTCTGTTGGCAGCGATATGTACCTTCACCGGGACATCAGTTTAATGCCACAAAACAAATCAGCTTGGGGTGCACTGAATTTTCTCCATACTAGAGAAAACAAAGCATGCTTAACATACTGGCTCGACGCACTGCAGGTTCTTCGACTAAACATGATGTTAAACTTGTCATATAACATTTATCTCAACAGAATTACTAAAATACTTGGTTGTTTATCAAGATATAACTTTGAGTAAGGCTGACCGGTTCACGTTACTTATTTCAGAAAACAGAGAAAACAAGTCGGCCATTTTTTGTGACGGTCAATCCAGACCATACTCCAAAGAGTACCTTACTTAAGTGGTCGACTGGCCATGCAATTCCCTCTGTTGCTGCCTCAAAAGCTTCACTTGAACTTGGTCAGATTCAAGGGAAGAGAGGAATATGGTTCTGTGGTGAGATTTCTTTCATGAAATTACTAACATTTTTGGCAATAGTATTATGAGATTCATCCATTTTAGGAAATGTCATTGCTCTTTCAGTACTCTTGTAATAGATGTCGGTGATCAGCGAAGTATTCTCGCTGCTGGAAGTGTGTGTGCTTATTAGCTAGGCAATTAATTTTATTAGTATTGTATAAGTTATTCTACGAAAACAATGCATCATGTCAACTGCCTCTCATATGAGTATCTGTTTACGATTCTTTCAGGTTATGGCTTCCATGAAGATGAATTAAAGGTAAAAATCTTATAACTTCAGCTTATTTCTAACTCGAACAATGATTCAATTTTATTTAAGCAAGATAGATGCCTATAGTTTAGGCTGCAATGAAATTACAATAATTTACAAATCATTCTTATAAGGAGCTCTTTTCTCTCAGGCTGGCATGGATGCTGCACATGGTTTCTTGGGAAATAAGTCTGCCATTCTGCACCGTCCAAAGCATATGGCACCATCTTTCATGGAAACAACGGCACGCCTCTTTGTTACTAAATTCTTCCAACAATATATTTCCGAGGGCTGTGTAATGTGAGTTCTTAAAGATAATCGCTTGATCTTTCAGCATTTTGTTATTTCAGTGCAAGTTTTCTCCTTCTTGAATTTGACACATTTTACGGTGCAATATTCGCCAGTTTCTTAGAGGAAGGGGGAAAAATTTTCACTTTCAAAGGGAACATGGAAAAATGTCCACTGAAAACAGTCCTGAAAGTGCACAATCCTCAGTTTTACTGGAGGGTACACACCAGACATTACTTAATCCATATTCATGTTTTCTATTTATTTAGAACATAGTGCTGATGAACATATTGGATGTGTTTTTCTCCAGATTATGAAAGAAGCTGATATAGGCCTTGCAGATGCATATATAAATGGAGATTTTTCTTTTGTCGATGAAACTGAAGGTCTTCTGAATCTTTTCCGGGTAAGAAAAGGTTCTCGAGAGTCGAGACCTGTTCCCATAAATACATTTCGGTTTATGTTACTTATAAGTTATCATAATCTTCATTGACAACTTTGCAGATACTCGTTGCCAATAAAGAGAATTCAGCTGCATCAAATAAAAGAAGGTTTGTTATAGCTTGAAGCAGAATCGAATCCATAAACAAAATTGGTTTATTAAGCATGGACATTAATTGGTTGCAGGACTTGGTGGTCACCTGCACTGTTAACCGCTAGTATATCATCGGCAAAGTATTTCGTGAAGCATCTCATGAGACAAAATACCATTACTCAGGCTCGTAGGAACATCGCTCGTCATTACGATCTGGTAAGTGATCATGACTTTGATTACAAGGTATTATAGTAACAACATATGCAGTATTCACTCTCCAACAAGTTGTTGGAATTACAATTTGCAGACTTTGTCTGGACAACTCTTTGTTAAGGAACTATCTTACTAACTCGGTGTTACCGTGTACTAGTCATGGATAAGGCTATTTCCAACTGGATTTATCAAATCAAAGCTAACTAATTCCCTGCAAATTTTGTTTGCAGAGCAACGAGCTTTTCACTCTATACTTGGGTAAAATGATGCAGTACTCTTCTGGAGTTTTTAGGGTCAGTATCTAAACTTATGTGACTTATTCTTTAAAAGTCCGTGTCTTGTTGGGATTGTATCTTTTTTTCTACCGTTGTGGCACTAATATTAGGTTACTTTACAGACTGGAGAAGAGCATTTGGACGTCGCACAGAGAAGAAAAATCAGTTCCCTAATTGAGAAAGTGAGCATTCATGATGGTCTCATCCTCATTCTTCATTTTCTTTTGATATGATCATTTATTTGACTGTGTTTGTCTCTGATACATGCAGGCAAGGATTGAGAAGTGGCATCAAGTTCTCGACATCGGGTGCGGTTGGGGAAGCTTAGCTATCGAAACTGTCAAAAGAACAGGATGCAAATACACTGGCATCACCCTATCAGAGCAGCAACTGAAATATGCTCAAGAAAAAGTCAAGGAAGCTGGACTTGAGGTATTCATGTCTGAAAAAAAAATCGGTTTCTGTCCGAAAATAATCTGATTTTCAACTTGTTTCCCCGTAGCTAACAAGTTTTTCATCATCAGGATAACATCAAAATACTTCTCTGTGACTACCGCCAATTACCTAAGGAACACCAATTTGACAGAATCATATCTGTGTAAGCTATAAATTCCCCTCAGTTAACTTATATTTAGTAATTACATGACTAATAGGTTCAATATTTTGCAATCATGTTCTTCAGAGAGATGGTAGAACATGTTGGAGAAGAATATATTGAGGAGTTTTACAGATGCTGTGACCAATTACTGAAGGAAGACGGACTTTTCGTTCTTCAGGTAATGTTAACATGACGAAAACAGAACTTTCGCCTCCGTATTAGGCCAAAACAATCCATTGATGTCTAAGAGTGGTCTTTTGTTTTTTTTTTCCTCAGTTCATATCAATTCCAGAGGAGCTTTCCAAGGAAATTCAGCAAACAGCAGGTTTCCTAAAGGAATATATCTTCCCTGGTGGAACCCTGCTTTCTTTGGATAGGAATTTGACAGCCATGGCTAATGCAACAAGATTCAGGTAACACCCTTTTTTGAATGGACAATCAGTCGTACTCTACAATACAAACCGATTAACGATTATTGCACGATTGCAGTGTGGAGCATGTCGAAAATATCGGAATCAGCTATTACCACACACTGAGATGGTGGCGCAAACTTTTCCTGGAAAACACAAGGTACTACTTACACAACTCTCTCTTTACACATTGTACTTATTGCACGAGATGTTGGACCAAAACATGATTATGAACATATTCTGTTTTCCTCCTCAGCAAAGTTCTGGCTCTGGGATTCGACGAAAAGTTCATGCGGACATGGGAATACTATTTCGATTATTGCGCTGCTGGTTTCAAGACCGGAACTCTTATAGATTACCAGGTAAACTCCATACAAACATACTATAATATGTAGTCCTACACTCCATAATCATGTCAAACAACAAGGAATCCCATGATTGTTCCATTACATGTATATGTTGGAAGGTTTTAATCCTTAGGCTTGCTGCTACAATCGAATGCAGGTCGTATTTTCACGGGCAGGCAATTTCGGTACACTCGGAGATCCGTACAAAGGTTTCCCATCGGCATATTCCTTTAATGATGAATGAACTTAGTGTTGAATGTCGATCCAGAAAGACGCAGGCTTGACGATAGTCACCGAATTTCGATTCAACCGGCTGGATCAAACTACTGCTGCTGCTACCAGTGTTTAGAACAACCTATCTTCGCTAGTCCCTCTACTTGTTTTTAGTTACTGCCTTATGCTGCAATGCTAGAATAAGCAAATAAATATATATGAATAATGTTTGTATCTGGTAGATTGGTTGGATGTTATGAATGGAGATTTTAAGGGTTAATGTTGCCTGGTTTCACTACTCTTAAGGTTGCATAGTCCTATTTTACAAGATATTTTTTTTGGAAAATTATTACATGATATGAAAAATATCATAAAAAAATAAACATGGCATAATACTGAAAAAATCAAACAAGACGATATCATCAATAAAAAATCACAAATCTCAAATATAATATATAAAAAATAATGTTAGTTTTTTAGTATTTAATAGGATCTCTCATAATATTTGTGGGATTAAAATAAATTTTGAAACGATTTCAAATAAAAAATACAATTTAGAGTTAATTTTCACGAACTTAGATATTAAAAAATTTAAGACTTTGATCTTTATCAATTCTGTTAAAAGTCTTAAATTTTTAACCATAAACCTTAAATTTTATACTTTACGATTTATAAACCTTAAATTAAAACTATAAACCCCTGAACTAGCATGCTTATAAAAACTAAAATTTTCATCCTTAGTATATAAGGTAATATCCATAAATTAAAAGGTATATTCATTTTAAATAATAATTAATATACCTGAATTAATTGAAATTTATAGAGTTAATTATATCTTTACATTCTAAATTATGTTATCATTTAAAATTAGTCCTGAACTTATGAATATTTAAATCTAATTATCAAATTATAACTTCTATTTTAAATTGGTCTTTAAAATTTTGAATGTTTAAAATTTCCCCCAAAATATGACCCTCGTAATTAGTCTCAAACTTCTGATCGTTCAAATATCATCTTCAAATATTTATTTATAACACATCATATTATTATATAATATATACAATTTTATATAAAAACTAATATTTTTTATAATGATTTTATTAACATAAAATGTTATTATCATATACTAATATTCGAGGATAAAATTAAATCTAAAAAATCATAGTTTAATATGAAATTAAAAAAATTAAAAATTTTAGAGTTAAGTTAAAATTTATAGTTTAAAGATAAAATTAAAACATTTAAAAACTAATTTAAGATAAGTCATAATTCGAAAATACACGCCGTAATAACTCTAAATGTTGATCCCATAATTATGATGAATGCTCTATTAAAACCAACATATTATGTAAGAAAAATACTTTAATTCATAAATTTATGTAAATTACATAAGTCTTCACCGGCATTGCAGTGTCGTTATTAAATTAACGTTTCTCTCTCATCACTTTTACGTTGACTTGCAATTGTGAAGCCCAAATGGGAAAATAGCTCATGGGGTAGAAAGCTGATGGTTCAATTTCTTAATTTACTTTGTTTATATTCTAAACATTAACTTAAATCAGAGTTTAATGATATTCAATCTATTTCCCAACGTAAATATTTATCTGTATATATAAGCACACATTAATAAAGTAATAAAACTATGTCCAATACAGTTGAGTTGAGATAGGCACTTGATATTTCCCTATTCTACATTGCCGAGTTTTATGAAACTAAGTTTAAGAAGGGGGTGCTGTGTCAGTGGTTTCACTGCCATCTGCTGGTGGTGGTGGCAGTGGTGGTTGAAGAGGGGACGGTGCAACTGATGGTTTCATAGGATTTGGACAGTACCTCGTAAGCACCCGATCTTTATTTTTGCTCCACCATTCTTCAGCCTGTTGTCCATCAAACTTCCTTTTGCTGTAAAAATGTGGAGAGTCAATACAAGGCTAACAATTATATATGCTAATAGATCTTGGCTCTTTAGTAGGGTTGAAGGGATTGGCAAAAGAATTTGGTTCTCCGGGTTTGTATTTATGTCGATGGTGCGTTCGGATATGCATATTCGTGTCTATACAATGCATGTATATGTGCTCAATAATGCAGAGGGGGAGCTATTTCAATGGAATTCATTAAAATCAACAGTTAAGTCAGGTACCTGAATCTAACTCGTCTGAAGATCTTCCCTCCATTTTGGTGATTAACATAAGTGATGTAGACTCCTGGTTCGAATTGCTCGGTCATTTCTCCACCTCTAGCTGCTGAACCTTCTCTCGAACTTCCACTACCATTAGATGGGACACCAGTATCATCTGTCTTCTGGTTTTCCATGGTTGCTGGCAGAGAAGCATCAGGTTTTCCATAAGTGGTCAAGAATGCTTCAGCTTGAGTATTCATAGCTTTAAAGGTTTCATGTTCAGAAACTTCGGAAGGCAACTTCTCGATTATTTCCTTCAACTGTAGAACAATATCGAATTGTATTTATCAGGTGTCATGGTTTACACCTGACGGCAAACTGAAATGTAAAGCTAGTTAAATTATATGTACCTGATCTGTGAGGGATTTCACAACTTCCTTGGCCTCTTTAAACTTGGATGATTCTCTTACAGCATATGAAGCAGAGTCTTGGGCGTTTTTCCGTAGTTTCTGGATATCCCCATCTTGTGTATCACATTTCTGCTTCAAATTTTTGACCTGTAATCGCTCGAACATGGAGAAGAACAAATTAGTTTCGATGGTATGCTGCATGGGTAACACAAGCAGTGTAATGAGCATGACAACTGCAAATAGGTGTATCGCTAGTACTTGATTTTGCAGTTTTGACATTTCTTGGTTCAGATGATCATTTGTCCTCCTGAGGCTTTCGATAACATTCTTCGAAAATGTATTTGTGCATCGTGGTGGACTTGGTCGCCTTGTGTACGGTGAATTAGATCTTGAGTTCATAGGGGAATAAGAAGGTGACGTTGTTGGAGGTGTAATCGGTCTAAAAGCAGTTTGAAAAGGAACTAATGAACTTGGCATTGCAGCCTCACCAGATGGTAAAAGTGATGGAACTTGGGAAGGTCTCATTTGAGAAGCATCGATTCTAGACCCAGGTTTTCCTGACATCATCTCCAGGTATTTGACGAGTTCTGTGCTGGGAGAAAGCAAAAGCCTGGAAGACTTTATCTCTCCTCCTCTATCTACTAATCTTTCCTTGCCATCAATCGAGGACCGAGGAGCAGCAAACTTTCTGTTCAAAAGTGAAGTATTACCAGCTTCAGCAGATTTAAGTTTTGTGTAGCAAGCATCGCAAACACGGTGAGGTTTTCCTGGAGTTGGAGCCAATGCTGCCTTCAATGCTTTCTTGGAACTGCAAGCATGGCAGTGCACCAGTCCACAATGGTAACAATTGTGCCTCTTTCTTGTAAAGCCGAACGCCTGCCGGCACCCAGTGCAAACTGACTGGTCAACACCAGAGATCCATTTATGGATGCATATACAGGAAGTGAAATTCGAACCACAAGATATATTTTTGACATGTCTATCCTTCAATGATTCAACCAATGTTGGAGTTCTTCTATCTTCTATATCACCATGTCCCAGTCTTCCATTGGCACCTCTTCCCCATGTGAATACTTCACTTCTTGATGTCAGTACAGCAACATGATATGCCCCACAAGAAATTTCTTCGACAAATTCACCTACCAGATTATCTTGTACAAGGCATGGTAATTTTCCATCTGAACTTGGGTTGCCTAGTTGGCCATATGCGGTTCCACCCATGGTAAAGACATGACCCGATGTAGTGAGTGCAACTGTAATAGTGTGTCCACAAGATAGTTGGTGGAAGTTGTAGTCAATTAGTGAAGAGACGCAGGTCGGAAGTAGATAAGTTTCCTTACTTCCATGACCTAGCCGGTTTTTATCGCCATCACCCCAGGTGAACAACTTCCTTGATGTAACGTTAGCATTGGAGTGGCTTGAAACCTCGACAATAGCTGCAGTATGCCATACCCCACATGCAACTTTAATAGTCTTTAGTCCATTCAACATTTGAACTTCTTTTGGATAGGCAGCGTTTTCCCTATCTCCATGGCCCAAAACACCAAATCTCCCATCCCCAAATGTGAATAGTCTGCCATTAGAAGTTGCCAGAGCTGAATGCCAAGTGCCGCATGCAATGGATAAGACTTGCAGTCCTTCTAATGCTCCACAAACTCTCTTTGGGATCCAGTGACTGACATCGGTACCGTGACCAAGGAGGCCGGCATTATGAGTACCATCACCCCAAGTGAATAAATCACCAGCAGAGGATACAACACATGTATGGTATTCTCCGGATGCAACGAATTCTACATTAGTTACTGCTAGGAACTCGACTAAATGGGGACGGTTAAAGTCTTTGGGGGTTCCATGGCCAAGTCTTCCACCTGATTCCTCTCCCCAGGAGAAAACTTCACCCTGCTTTGTTACAAGAGTGATATGTCTCACGCCGCAATCTATCTGATGAACATCAAGCACTACATTCGATTCCAAGGGCCTAGGAGTTAGTACATCAATTTTTGAAGAAACAGAGGTTACAATCCCATCTGATCCGTCAGGCCATACTTCTCCCCACATGTACACATCACCTAATGATTCTATGTCATCTGGACCCCCGGATCCACCACTTGAACAGCTAGGAGTGCTTGAAACACTAATTCGGAAACCATCTGCATTACTAACTCTCATCTGCATACTTGCACGTTCGGACCCTGCATCTGAGCTTCCAAGATCAGATGATGAAACACTACTGGAAATACTATTGCTGAACTCTAGAGCACCAAATGGGCGACCATTTTGAAAGATATGGCCTTCTGGTGTCTGTCACAGAAGACATGGAAGTCAGTAAAGATTCATTATACTGTAAGTGGATCCTCCGACAAATACGGGTTCGATCTGCTAACTCGATACATGCAACAAGTGACTTATCATATACATATGTATGTAGAAAGCAGAACTCACATCACTTGAATCACTTTTAGTTCGTCTTTGATTCTTTTCAATCAAAGCCTTAAGACCTGATAACCACACTTCAACCTCAGTTTTGTCCTTGCAGATCTATGGAGGTAAACAACAGCAATCACCGGATTCAAATTTACCATTCAATTGAATATAAATAAACAGCAGATTACCTAATAACTGGTACTAACCAAGTCGAGAGATCTGTTTCCGTTATTATATAGAAGCGAAAACGATAAGTAATCCTTTTCCGGGCGCAAAAATCTTCTAAAAACAGCCTGTAGAAGTTGTCAAACACTGGTTTTAACCTTATCTTTTCTCCCCTTTTTTACATGGAATCTTAGTGGTATGGCATAAAAAATAAGGCTAACTATGCTGCAACATTCACCATTAACTTGAAAAATGAAAGGCTGGGATCGAACTTACAGTTCGCTGTCCGGGAACAATCCGAGAGACGGAGCTTAATATCAGATTCTTCTCTTTTCCATGCGATAACCATATTAATGTTGTTTCATCCTGTTAATAAAGCTAAAACTGAAATCATATATGCACTTAAAATTACCGAGAGAGATTCACTCAAAAAAAAAAGATCACTGAGAGAGATAACTGCATATGCTTTTCTAGTAATGGCTACTTCTAAGTAGAAAACAGCAGAGATTTGGAAGAAGAGAATTTACATGCAGGCATGCATAGCATAGATGATTACTCAAAGAATTCAGGAATAGGTACCGTTAAAAACTCAGTGTGATTGTAAACCTGGAGACCAGTAGACTAATGCTTTGCTTTTAGTTTTTGTTGGCATTTATTATGGTACTAGGTGATGGGTGTTTTGAGACTAACAATGATACAAATATGTAAGGAAAATGGTGTGGTCTTGTAATGCTGATTGACTATAGGTTGCCTTAGGTGTTCATATTGTTGATTCATATTTCTTTATCCTGAGACTTTAAGTCGTGTGTGTTCAATTTAATTCACTGACTATTATATTTTTCCCCTTCATTTAAAGAGATTTTTTAATGAGATAAATGTCAATGATTAATATCAATAATATTGTTCTTTCAAAAGAACAATTAATGCAAAAACAATCGATTAGAAAACAATGATCATATTAGGGTACATACTAATGCAGTAACATGAATAAAAATACATGACTCTTCTATCATAAAGATTGATTCAGATATACCTCTTTATTATTAAATGAAGCGATGTTATTTTGATATTAATTATAAATAGAATCGAATAAAACTAATTTTAATATATTTGAGTCTAGTAACATAGATGATGTATTTTTCCATCATTTAAGAAGAAATTCATTCCCCAGCCAAAGTACATTGGGATGTAATAAGATTGAAGGGAAAACAACTCACCCGGGAAAGTCTAAATGCTCGAAACTTGGGTTTTCCTTTACGGCTATATTTGATAAGCCGACTGCCCTTTTTCAAAGCAATAATCGCCTTCAAAAACAAAGGGTAAGAAATCAAAACAAAAACAGCAGATCAAAATCTTTAGACATACAGATAATGAGGTATTTTTATGCCCATATACACATTGAGTTTGATTATATTTAGGGGTGTAAAGTAACTAACGTGGAACAAATAATGTTGTGTTCGTATTCATTTATTATTTTTAAAATTATTCGTGTTCATTTATATTTTTAATATCATATTCGTTTAATTAGTGTTTATGAACATATTCGTTTATCATTCCGAACATATTCATATATCTTTCATGAATATTTTTATTTATATATTCTGAACATATTCATTTAACACTCACCAAGACCCTCTTTTTATCCTTTCATTTGGAAGCTAAAGAAAATAATAAAATTATATAACTAATCCTTAAACTCTTTAAACTTCATAGTTTGAACTATAAAATTTTTCATATGTTTTATTTAGTCCCTACTTTCGCTAATATTTAAAATATAAAAATAAAACGAAAACAAGAATCAAATAAACCGGCCAATAAACGGATGGTGAACATAAACAAATCAAAATCATGTTCTTTCTTTTATTAAATCGAATGAGCATAAATTTGTTCATACTTTTTTATTTTGTTTAATTTATCGAACATTTGTTTATTTACACCCTACTAATCGTACTTGCATTCATATAATCGAGTCCAAACTTAGCTTAAAACAAACATAGAAAGAGAACAAAAAAATGAAAGGGGAAGGGGAAAATACTTGCTCAATGTCGCGTTCAGAATTGCCATAACTAACAGGATCTGCCATTCCATTTAAAAGAACCGTAAGGAAACCGCCAAAACCGAAGACGCTCAATCATCAGGTACTGAAATGGCGATTCCCTTGACCACGTTGTCTTCATAGATGCATGTGGCCTGCCTCTCTCAACAAATCCAATCCCACAAAATGGAAATGCCCACTACTGTTCGATCATCGGATAATAAGAACCCAAAGTTTGGAACTCGGAGAACATGATCCCGACGGCTTAATGATTTGAATTTTTGTTTGCTTGTTGGATTCCGTTGATTGATTAATTTGTTGTCTGCAAATACAATGGAGAAACGAGAAAAACAAAAGAGTGAGCGAAATGAGAGGAGAGTAAGCGGTGAAAAATGTGGAGACAGTTCCGCTCTTTCTTTTCCTACTTCCATGGTTTCTTCGTTTTCGTAACTAATTTTAACCTCTTTCGATTCTCTCTTTTTCTCCACTTGGACAAATGGATTATAAATAAATATATACTAATAAATTACTGATAGTTAGAATATTAATTCAAAAATATCATTTAAGGTAAACTATAAATGGTTTTCGATTATGTTTTAATTTGTGTGTGTTTTTCAACTATCAAATTTTATAAATCAATTCATCGAATCAAATCCATATCAAGATAACGTGATAGTTAATATACTTTTATATAATTAATTTCTAAGTTTTACACTTGAATTTATTTGAATTATACAATTGGGTTAATCTATCAACAACACTGATAGAAATAAGTACACTACACTTACCAGGACCGAGGAATCAAATAACTCGAATAACTCAACTCAAAATTAATAATCTCGTAATTCCAGTTACATGGTCCATAAGAATTTGGGGTCCGACGGCAGACCGGCGGCGAAGGAGTTGATACCAAAGCTCGATCTTTCTAAGAAAGATATTGCAACAACTCCATGTAGATTTACCAGAAATCGAAGATACACATTATCTGGTTACCTAATTTTAACCACTGATCATCGTTCTAGTTTGGGTTGGTTTAGAATTTTTAGTTACTTCATATTCGAATTATTTGGGATGCACAGGATCTTAGTTCAGCAGCAAACTTAAACCAGTTTGTTGTTTTCCGGAAAGCATTAAATAAAAGAGATTATTTGTTTAATTTAATGACAAGACGTTGTTTTCTACTAATTAATTTATTATTGATAGAATCTTATTGCCAGAACACAGTAATTTAACAACATTGTTCTTCAAACAACAACATTCGATTGATTCAAAGCTGAAACCCAAATCAAACATATAAGTATAAACATACCTGAAATATGATCTGTTCTTTGTTCAATCAAAGCTTTGGAGTGGCGATTGTTTTGTGGCTTAATCCAACAATAGCAGAGAGCTGAGGGAACAAACCTTTTCTTATCTCGGAGTAAACCTCGCCGTTCCACTTCCTTTTACCCAATTCATCTGCCATACGCACGCTCGCTGATCTCACTTCCACTTCTCCGTCGTACGCCGCCTCCGCCACACCTCTCTTCACCGCCTCATCCCCTTTCATCTTCAACCCCTGCAGCAATAAATCGCGGCGGGCAGAGGCGTCGCCGATCTTCTCTCTAAACAACGCGTTGAAGTAATCGGGCATCGTTAACCCTATGTCTACCTCGGACATATAAAGCACTCCTCGATCCCGCCTCATGATGACGTAATCGTGGGACAACGCGAAGATGAAACCGCAGGCGGCAGCGTGTCCGGTCAAGGCGGCGATGGTCGGCATCGGGAGGCTGAGAAGAGAGGCGACGACGGACTTGAACGACTCCACCATGTGTAGTAACCGATCCGTGGCGCCTTGTTCGGATCCTGCGGCTTGAGCCCAGTCGAGATCGAAGCCATTGGAGAAGAATTTGCCTTGTGCTTGAGTGATGAGAGCGGAGCCGCGAGTGGCTTGATCCTTGACCTGGGAGAGAAGGGATAGAAGGTCGCCGATGAGTTTAGGATTAATCCTGTGCTGATCGTCGCCGGTCAACGTTAAAATGAAGATGTTGCCGCGTTTCTCTAATGTACACATCATGAGATACTACTTTGATACGCTATCGCTAAAAGCTTTGGGGGCTTTTCTATCCTAAAATAAAGAGATATATAATATATTAAGAGATAATATTTCATATATGTTCGACGTGAGATTTATTAATACATGTCTATTGATTGGTTGAACAAAATAAAAATAAATAAAACCCCTTTTAGTAGGATTTGAATTAACGTTTAAATTTAATTTTTTAATATTTATCGTATAAAATATGTATTAAATGATATAATTTATTTTGTTAAGGATGGATCGGAGTAGTGATAAAGCATGGAAATTTTAGTATAGAAGTTTAAGGTTTAAGATTTAAGGTTTAGATAAATAAAATTATTTAAATATAAAATAAATAATTAAATTATATCTTATCTTTTTACAACAAGTGTCTAAGTATTTTTCGATCTAAATAAATTTTAGGATAAAGAATAAAAAAAAGAAAATGTTAAACTTAAAAATTAAGGGTAAATTACTGCACTAGTGATCACTTTCGTTTATCCTAATATATTTTTAGTCACCGATTTTAAAAAACGACCAGTAAAGTTACTATCATATTCGAAAATTTAAAATTTTATTATATTTAAATAGTTCTTAAACTATTATTATACTTTTGTTTCATCTCAATTTAATTTTACTCTTAGAAATCTAAAATTTTATATTTTTACTATCTTTTCTAAAAAAAACTAATCCTAACCTTCATCTCAAACCCCAAATCCACACTTAACCCTTAACACATGCATGATGAATCTAAACAAACATAAAGTTGTTTATATGAAGGGTCTACCCTAACCCTTCAATTTGCCATAATCTTTGATTTCTTTGGCCCCCAAAGTCGGCTTCTCTGTACCCTTTATTTCAACCGAGGCCGAAGGGTCGATAAGGATACCATTGACACGCCATTTTTGCGAAGACAAAGAAGGAAGGGGAGTAAATGTGGAACAAGAAGAGGAGGATAAGAAATTAGGGTTAAGATTAAGGTTAAAAAAAGGATGATGGCTATGGAAGTCACTTGGAGGTGACTGTCTTAACCTGGCTCTATCCAGAGCCGTTTCTGAGATTTTGGTGGCCTAGGGGCAAATTTAAAAATAGGGCCCCTAATAATAAGTATTAAAAAAATTAAACTTAAAAAGTAAAAAATTAAATTAATTAATTTATAAATTATTTTTTATTACACACAATAATTATCAAATGAAAATATCAATAAATTTTATTAAATATCAAACAAATTACACAAAATAACTTCTACGAGCATTTTTAGATGCAAAATCACTAATAATAGTATCTATATGAATACAATCTAACATATTTTTTTCAATACATAAAATGGCTAGACCATTTAACCTTTCTTGTGACATTGATGATCTCAAATAAGTTTTCAATAATTTTAACTTGGAAAAACTTCTTTCAGCAGATGCAACTGTCACCGGCATAGTTAAGAGAATTCGATAAGCTATTGAAGTATTTGGATAACAATTTGCAACTTTAACAAACTTGAGAATTTCTAATGCCGACATCAACTCATTTGGCAAAGTCACTTGCAATACTTTTAATTCTGAAAAAAGCTCATCTGCATCAATATACAAATCATTATGAGAAAATACAATCTTAAAGTTTGTGCAAGATTTTTTTAATTCATCATTATCTAAAGATTTTAATATTTTAGAATCAAACAAAAATCCAAAAATATTATCAAATAACTCTAATTGTTCAAATCTATTTTTTAAAGAAGTTATAGCCAAATCAACAACCACAAGAAAATAATTAACTCTAAAAGATTCCTCGGGTGATTTGTAACCCCTAAAATTAACCTAATTACTTAGATTACAAGTTAGGGTTTACAAATTGAAATCTTGTTTCACAAGTTAGGGTTTTTACAAAAATAAAATAAAATATTCGGATAAATTATTGAATAATTAATAAATTAAAATAATAATGAAAATTAAACATTTACAAAAATAAAGTCCAACTCATAATTTCATAAACAGTAAACGTCTCAAAAACCAATAAATAATTAATGTTCGTAATACATAAATCAATATTCAAATATGATAAATAGTCTGGAATCCGATAATTGAAAAAACATACTATAAACCAGAACTGAAACAGGAACCTTCAAGTACCGTACCGAGTCTAGGACTGAGATCTGAAACAAAAATTTGAAAGGGTGTAAGCTAGGGAGCCTAGTGTGTCTCTAGAATAGTTAAACGGAATAACAGAACAGAATATGCAAAATAGGCAGAGTATGCATGATATGCACCCATCTCCGAACACCACAGAAGAGTTGGTCCCTAGACCACTCTAACACCATCACACCAACAGAAGTGGTATCTCGACCCGAAGGTGGAGCCACTGAACAGAAGTGATAAATCACTAACTTCCACGTACACAGATGATATCCCAGATGCCATGTTAAATGCAGATACATAATCAGAATGCATGCCTTATAGTCTAACAGGAGGCAAGCATGACAGATAACAGAATCAAAAATGATATATCAGAATGATGCATGATCATACGGATAACAAAATTCGAATATACAGAATAACAGATTTACAGGATGAATGGGAGAGAACACACCTGTATCAGAAGACTCAACGACAACCTTGACGTCTACTGGACTTGGCTCTACCACCAGGCTGAGCAGGCGTAGAGTCTACAATTAACAGAATTACGTTAGACATCCTACTATGCCACAATACCGAAAAATAAACTAAACAGAAATAATTCATTACTCACGTGAAGGTCCCGAATATAGATGTATCGGTACTCGTACAAGAGGAGGAGGAGGAAACTGCTCGGGGTCGGAATCCTTGTCTCCTGAAGCAAACAGAAATTGATTCAGAACCTTTCACAGATAATTTCCAGATAACTTATCGAACTTAAACCCCCCAAAAAATGACACTTTGGGTTCGAATTTCAAAAAACAGATAGCACTATTGGATTCAAGACGTCAAAAAACATAAGGTGAACCCGGGTCGAAAAAGTCAACTGCTGACATCAACATTGGTCAACACTAACGTCAGCGATGACGTCAGCAGTGACGTCAACGATGACATCAACCGGGTCGGGGAACGAGTCGGAGTTCGGGTCAAGTTCGGGTCACGGTTCGGGTCGTAGGCCCATCGGGTCTGCTGGGTCGGTTTCTCTGAAGTGTTTGTTTCCCAGGAAAATCTGGAAATTCTAGATTTTCCGAAAAAATCTGGAAAATTTCCAGATTTTCTCGGGGTCCAAACGAACTATATTCGATCAAAATCCGTCCTTTTTCACCCTGATTCAATTCAGAATCCCTCCTAAACGATTCTAACATAAACCAACAACAAAATCAAACTAAAATCAAGATTAAAACTTTTCTTTTTTCCCCCAAACCGATTCAAATAAATCAAGAACACTTTCCCCCTCCCCTTATGAACCAAACCAAAATTTCTTTCTCCCTAACTCGAATATAACATTCCAACTAAGTAACAAAACTTCAACCGAAGCTCTCCCAACACGAAATAAACCGAAACTGAAACAAAATTAAAGTTCAAGGCTTTGGATCTTACGACACCCGACCAAAGAAGGAGAAAGCTTTCAGGGAAAAAGTCAGCAGAAAACAGAGGCAAGGATAATGATTCGAATGTTGAATCCAAGATTAGACTGAAGATTAAATCGGTTAAAAGTTGAATTAAAAGAGTTTAATTCAATTCTCCTTTAAGGCTTCGGTTACTAGAAAGAAGAAAACGTTTCATAGTAAAAATGGTTTAATTACGGTTTTAGGGCTTGATCTTTTTGAATTCTTATAATTTGGCCCTAGAGTTTTAATAAATTTCAATTTAATCCTCAATTTCAGAAATTTTAAATCCCCAATTTTTAGGGCTTTGATTAGGGATTTTGACTTTATTTGGGGAATTTTGACTTTAGATTTTGGGTTGTTACATGATTGTACTTCTTCTCTATCAATATTCTCATCAAATGTTTTTTTCTAAAAATATGACGTTTTATTGGTAGTATTGGTTCTATGTCCATATCAAATGCAAGACTTTTGGCAATATCTATGCAAGACTCAAACCCTTCACTTCTATATTTTTCAAAGAATAACATTATACTTTTTACTTCACTAATTATAGTTCTAATGCACACAGATTTAGATTGTAATTTCTCACTCACCTTATTAATAATAAATAAAATCTCATACCAAATCACCAAGCTAAGTAGAAATTCAAAACTTACAAGAGAATTAGTTAAACTTTCCGCTTCACTTCTTGTTTTGGCATCTTCACCACTAGAATTATACAATACCAATAAAGCTAATTTTATTTGAGGTGCTTGAAATCTAATAGCTTTAACACTTCTAATTCGACTTTCCCATCGTGTATTACACAAAGATTTTACTGTAAAACCTTTAACATTATCAACTAAAATCTTCCATTTTTTGGTAGAACTTGCAAATAAAGTGTATATGCGTTGCACAATTCCAAGAAAAGAAATAGCTTTCACACAAAAATGTGCCATATCCGATATAGTGAGATTAAGACTATGACAAGAACATGGCATATATAATGCCCTTGGATTTATTTCAAGTAATCTCTTTTGAACTCCTTGGTGTTTTCCTTTCATATTTGAACCATTGCCATAACCTTGACCTCTAATATCATTAATATCTAAATCAAGTGACTTACATACACCTAAAAATTCATTAAAAAGGCCCAATCCAGAAGTATCATTTACATTTAAAAACTCTAAAAAAAACTCATTTATTTTTATTTTTACTTATCATATTAACACATCGAACTATCAAACTCATTTGTTCTTGATGACTCACATCTAGGGTACAATCAAGAATAATCGAAAAATATTTTGCATCTTTAATGATTTTTATTATGAAAGTTCTAACACCATGAGACAAAAGAGAAATCAACTCATTTTGGATTGTATTCCCAAGATAGTGATAGTGAATTTCTTGGTTCTGGATTCGTCTAATATGATCTTGCATTATTAAATCGAATTCAGCTATCATTTCAATTAAACCTAAAAAATTTCCGTTACTATCCTCATAAAGTTTATCACAACATCCACGAAAAGCTAAATTATTTTTGGCAAGATATTTCACAACGGATATAATTTTTATCAAAACTTGTCTCCAACGTTCCTTTTCTTTTGAAATTCCTTCTTGTAAATCTTTATCAATGCCTTCATTCTTTTCTAATCTAATTTTTGTTTCATTCCAAGTATTCATATTAGTCATATGCTCAACACTATTTTCATGTTGTTTAAGCCTCTCACTCAAATGTTTCCAATCATCCAATCCATCATTTGCTAAAAGACTTTTATTATTTAAAGAAGTGAACAATTTACAACAAAAACAATATACTTTATTCATATGTCTAGAATAAACTAACCATTTTCTATCTAAAGTTTCCCCATTGCTTAATTTTCTAGAATAATATGAGTACGAAAAATGCCTAGAAAGACTATCCTTAGGGAATGTGAGATTCAATTCTCTAATGGGTCCTTTTTCAATCAAAATGTCTCTACTTTTAGTATTAAAAACACCCCAATTTTTAGGATCATAGATATCGAAAGGTGAAATTATATGTTCATTAACATCAATATTTGACTCATCAAGTACATTATTACGCTCGTTATTCAAATTAGTATTATCATTATTAATCAAATTATTATTATTGTCATTGAGGCAATTATCATCACTCAAATTCTTATCATTTAAATTTTCATTAGAATGTTCAATAGTATCATCATTTATTTCTAACACATCACAACCGTCTAAAGATTCTTCTACTCGTTTCGAAAAAAAAAATATCTAAAGCTCCTTTTTGTGATTCTACTAATTCTTGTGTTTGTTTTCTTTTTTTTTCTTTTTTCACTACCGAAAGCATATTTTCGCGTAAACATAATTAAATAAAAAATATAAAGAAAAAAGTATAGAGTGATAGCTGTCACGACCGCTTTAAAACCGTAATGTGTATGGAAAATGGCCTGGCGAAAAATCCGAATTTTATTACTTTTAATCTTGAAAAACCCAAAATTTTAAAAAAATATATATAATTTAATTTTAAAAATTGATTTAGAGTCGCCACCGGCCACTTTGGTAGGCCAGACACCATAAAACAAACCAGAAATTCGTTAAAAAAACATTTGGGTTCGGGAGTCGGTTACGTGTAAGGACAACCCTTACAAACGCCAAAAAATTGGTACCTTATTAATTTCATGTGGCATTTTGATATTTTGAATATAGATATTAATTTAATTCTTCATTGTTAATTAAACACTGCTTGAATTGAGGATATCTTTTTGATTAAGAAAATATATCTCTTTTAAACTTGGGCTTGAATAAGACGTCCTCTAGATAGGAAATCTTACCCGAATTTAAAGAAATATAAATTCCACCTAGAAAGGTTTAAATGTATGATCATTTATTATCTTGTTCATTTGTCCTAACCTAAAAAGGCTCTATTAATTAAATATTTTAACCCTATTAAATTATTAATTTCACCCAATGTATTATGATAACATCCGAATACTCGGACACTACCATCTTGACACCGAACAAAATTAATAATACTATTGATGACACTAATTATTTACCTAATTAATTTTATTTAATTCTAAACCTAAATTATTGAGTCAATTTTTAGGTTTCGATGGCATATCAATACGATACCAAGGTACACTCTTTAGGTCAACGTCATGGTACGTCAAAACACCGACCGTTTAGTGTATCTGAGATATATGATTAAAATGTCATCATTACTAAATTATCTCCCCTAATTAATTATTTTAAAAGCGATTAATCCTAAAAAGGCTCTAATTTAAATAATTTACGTGAAAATTAAATAACACCTTAAACAAATATACTATATGCTTTTAGAATATGCAAAATAAATTAAGCAAATAAATAAACAAACCTGATCAAAAGAAACAAAGACCTAAACATAATTTCATAGTAATAAAATAATACTAATATATATATAAAAACACGATTGCATACCTAGACTGCAATTAACCGTTGTCTCCTTCCCTTTTACATTAAAATCTTCAAGAGTTGTACAAGATGTAACAGAAGCATGACATATGGCCACGTGTTAATACAACAGACTTGCAAAGTAATTCCAAGCAAACAAAGCACTGGAACTTGTCAAATAATTATTCCGATCATAAATGGAAAATGTTGTCGCCATCTCTCTCTTGCTTTTCTCATAGCATGTAAAATCGAGACTTATAAAGATAAGACTATTGAAGCTTCACGAGTGTTGTCACCACTTCACCCGTACTTGGCCTTGCTTGTAAGGAGAGTTACAAGGACGAGCTTGAACTTAAGTGCTGCAGTATCCATGGGAGAGCTACAAGTACGAGCTTGAACTTAAGGGCTACAGTATCCATGACAGGGGAGTTGCTTCTTTGGTATTAGAGTTGAAGTTTCCCACCGTTTATCAATTTTTTCAACAGAATAATGCTCTGTGAGCGTGATTTATCCCATCATTTTAGTCATTGCTCCATAGAGCCTAAAACCATTTTCCTCCTCCCTAAGCAAAGTGACGAACGCTCTCTCTCCCTTTGTCCCTGCTCTCATATTCGGTAGAAAGAAAAAAAATAGAGACCCCCCTCACCGGTTTGATTGAGTCCCTTTTAAAGGGTTTCAAATCCAACATCCTAAAGCTATTTGAACTCTACCACAACCCCTAAAAAAACTCCCTCAATCTTTATCTCAATCCTAACAAACTCTCCATCCACAACCGAATATCCTCCCACAATCAAACTCTGTTTATTATTATTATTTTTATTTATTTTTTATATTTTTTTATTTTTTTAGTTATTATTAGTAGTAAAAATTCGTGTTGACAGCTGCCCTTCTTTGCTCAATGCTGCGGAGCAGGAGATGGGCAAAGACTAAAAAAACACGAATTTTGTTAAAGCTCTAAAGCTCGAAGTTGTTCTTCTTATTACGAAATTCTTCAAGCGTAACCTTGCGACACAACTCAAGGTTGTTCTTCTTTTTGAAACTCTTCGTCTTTGGAATAACTGGAGCTGTTCTTCTTATTATGAAATTCTCCAGAGTCTGAAGCTGTTCTTCTTATTATGAAATTCTTCAGACGAAATTCTTTAGACTCTTCAAGTGGTGGAGCTTGAGGTTGTTCTTCTTATTAAGAAATTCCTCATCTCTGGGATCTGGAGCTGTTGTTCTCATTACAAAATTCTCCAGATGAGAGTGGTGAAATCTAAGGCTATTCTTCTTATTATGAAATTCCTCGTATCTCGTGGAATTTGGAGTTGTTCTTCTTATTACGAAATTCTCCAAACTTAACATCATGCCCGAAGGACTTAATGATGACCCGGAGGATTTAATATCATTCCCGGAGGACTTACTGGTGACCCGGAGGATTTAGGATCGTATTACCTCCTTGACTATGCAAACGATATCATCACTCTTGAAGGTGACGGCTCGGAGGACTTAACATCATGCCCGAAGGATTTACTGATGACCCAGAGGATTTATGATCGTATTGCCTCCTTGATTATGTAAATGATATCATCACTCCCGAAGGTGACGGCCTGGAGGACTTAACATCATGCCCGGAGGACTTACTGGTGACCCGGAGGATTTAACATCATTCCCGGAGGACTTACTGATGACCCGGAGGATTTAACAATGGAATATGGAGCTGTTCTTCTTATTACGAAATTCTACATCTCCACTAAAGAGTCTGAAGCTGTTCTTCTTATTACGAAATTTCTCAGACTGATATCAAGTCATGAAATTTGACATTGTTTTTCATATTGAATCTGGAGTTGTCCTCTCATTTGAACTCCTCCAAAGTTTGAAGTTGTTCTTATTTGTTGAATTCCTTCAAATAAATCTTGGAATCTGAAGTTATTCTTTTCATTTGAATTTTCTCGAACATCTAGTAAATGAAAATTTTTGTTGAAATCCGCATCTTCAAGCGGAAAATCTTGCTTAACTTCATCTTCTTTGTTGAGATCTTTCTCCTCAAATAGAAATATGTATTGGTCTCTACCGACCTTCTGAAATGTTTGTTTTCAAATTTCTTTCCTCTGAGATCTTTGCTTGTCCTGAGCTGGATTGTTTTGCTAATCTTGCAAATTCCTGTTAAAATTAACCAAAAATGTTTTGAATGCATGGGTTAGCATGTTTTACCTTATGGATGTCTAACCATATGATGCATGAATGTAATTGAAGACCACTAGGGTAACTTCCAACTCCAGGGAAAGCTCATAATTTCTTGCTTCATCTCCTGACATATCTTCTTTGACTGATATGAGAATTCTTTTCATACCCAGGTTCAATTTTCAAAGTCTTTGATTTTTGCTCTAAAACGCCTTTTCAGGTTTTCACTTTAGATTTATTCTTTCTTTTCTTTTTTTGTCCTTTTCTTTCTTTCTTTGTCTCCTTTTTCAACAAATGAAGTCTGTTACGATCTCAATGATGTTGTTCTTATCTAAACACCAAGAAAGATCTATTCTGGGAAGATTTATTCTCTGCTCTAAAAGAATTCTTCATTTTCATTTCTTCGGTTTTCGAACTTAGTATGTTCTTTCGACACACTCTTGTAGTATTGCCCCACTCGAACTTGAGCATAATTGTCATGTTTTCTCATTCTGATATTCACCCCATATAGCTTTTTTGTCTTGTGGAGTCTCAACAGTAACAATTTCTCCCTAAATGATGATCAATATTCTCTCCTTGCCCCAAATTTGCTTGGGTCAATTTTGTTGCTCTTGCTCAAATATTTTGAGATTTGGAGCTCTGACTGTTCCTCATCATATTTTCATCAACAATCAAATACTGAGGTCACATTCTGTTCTATCTGCCCTTAAAGGGTTAGTACATCATAGTAATATCCATGAAATCCTTTGCTTTTCTTGTATCTAATCAATTCATCTACAAGATGCTTCTTAAACGATAAACAAAAATGCTCAAAATAATATTTTGAAAGCATTGAAAAATTTTGACTGTCATGGCAAACAAAAACAAAAAATTAGGCCTCTGAATACCAAGTGCAACAAAACCTTCGAACAAATTTGTAAAGATCAACTCTGATGTAACCATTTCCCAATTTATTAGACTTTCAAGAGAAATATTCTTATTTTTCTAATTCTACCCCGTTTAGGTGGCACTCTTTTTCTCACTAGCTCACCATACCCAATTTTCTTCTCTTTTATAATCTCGATCAAGCATTAGAATACTAAAAATTCTTGAAGAAAGGTTAACCCTGGTAAGCGGGATATATTCTGAAGACTAACTCTCCTTGTTTCAATACCCGTATATGGTCAAAATGGTCTTATGGCTTATAATGTGGGCTATGGTTTATGGCTACCAAAGAAATGATATTGTCTCAAGTAATTCAAGGGTGATAAAAACAAGGATCATTGTCGCACTGATCTGAACATACTCTAATGAAATACTTTTCTCTTTTTCTTTGCGGATCATTCTAGACTGACCTTTTTTTGGGTTTCACCCTCGAGGTCATTTCCTTTTCACCACTTCTTTTTCCAGTGGTTCATCTTATCAAAATATTTCACTGAACTTTATGTTCGTTTTTCTTTTTTCGATGTTTCAACTTTTGTGTCAACAATTTAAATTTGACTTGTTTTTCTTGGTTTTGTATTTCACTTTATTTTCTGCCACTTATTCACAAGGCATCACAACCAAGCATATTTCACTTTCGAACATATTTTCAACTATTTTGCCCCCAGTGTAGGGGTGATCCTTGATTTGGGTTGAATCGAAAGAAAAAAAATAACGTTGGGCTCAAAAGGGGTAACAAATGATATTTTTCTTATTTTCTTTTTTTGAGAAGGGAGATCAAGGAATGCCAAATATCATCCTATACTCGGATATCTTTAAAGAAAAGCAGACTTCAGTTGGACGATGTTTTGGGTTATCACTTCATTCAAAGACCTTAGCCAACAATGCTTGAGAGGAAATTCACTCAAAATTTAGGATTTAGGATTTCCATAATTCTTGAACACTCATTGATGTCATCATTTCGGCCTAAGTAAAGTGGAAACGAGTTACATTATCGAAGTTGATCTTTAAATTTGATTTAAGGTCAATCCTACAATTAGTATTCAAGACCTGAAAAAAGAAGTCAATGGTGAGATATATGGGTGATCAAAAACTAACCTATAACAGAATCAAAGGATTAAAGAATCAAAGAATATGAATGTTTGCCACTTGAGAAAGAAAAAAAATATATAAAACAAGCATCATGAGCAAAGAGATTGAAATAGCCTCCCTTACAAAGGACCTCCAATGCTCGCGGGCAAAAGCAATTGGGATGATTCAGGACATTACTCCATAACGGTCTAAGATTGCAATCGATCTCATGTAATTCAACTGTCTATCACCCATCAAAGGAAACCGGAGTGAATTCCAACCACCCTAATTTACCATCGAATTTCGAAGCATCAATGTAACTTCTCCTTTGATTGCCCCATGTTTGGTCTGATCTTCTTGGTTTTCATTTTCAAAAAGACACAAGTAAATTCATGACTCAACATAATTTGCCCCACTTACATCGTTGAGGTGAACAAATACCCGAAGTCTTCTCAACTTGTCAACACCATGAGCGAACACTTTATTATTACCTTCATAGCTCAAAACACGATCTTCTGGATTTTCTGTAGATGTCCAACTTCTTTTTTTTTGTTATCTTCTCTTTTTCGTTTTTTATTTTCTTACAAGAACCTTTCAAATTGAACCCTTGTATGAGATGAATTTTCATATCAATCTCTTGTATCTGCATTTCATCTGGATGTCTTTCTTTCTCGATCTCCTAGACTCCAAGCAATGTGAAAACCGATATTTTGATTCTGATACCATCTGATATTTTTCATATTACCCAAGTGATCTTCAATAACTTTATGACATTTTAATCTTAACATTAATTTATACTTATCAAAATACAATGTCAGTTAAAAAACAATATTTAAAACAAAATGCAACGTCCTTTTTATTTTATTCTCCTAAAAATATAATATTTAAATGATGCAATGCATGAATACAAGAGATATCGATTTTAAGAGCTAGTCATTAGACAACAATCATCTAACTAAAAGACCGAAAACATGGAGAAGCCAATTTGTTAATAGATAGCTGGCTCGTGCTTCTTGGTTGATCACCTCGTTCAATCTGGCTCGGCATCTGTCTTGTTATGTCGATGAAAATCTGTTGATGGGTCTTCGACTTTATCAGGCAAAATCCATGTATATCTAACATTTCTTGTACTTGGTTCTGAAGTTGATCATCGATTCTATCTTTGCATTATCTGGTAACCATCTTGGATTGGCTCTTGACGTGTTCTTTACTTGAAACGCTAGTTCAAAACTTGCAAACTGATTTTCCGCATGTCGTGTTGTACCTTCTGAATTTCTCTTCTATTTCTCATCTTCATTCTTTGATAGTTCCTTAGGATGCCCCTAGTTAAGTTGTCAAATATGCGTTTTCTGACTATCTTCGCCTCTTAGCCACTTGAACCCGACCTGAAGCTTAAATTGTTGAACCCGACTTGAAGCTTGAATAATTGTTGAACCCAATAGAAGTCTAATTCTTTTCACCTACTAGAACACTTGTGACAAAATCTCGTATCTTCCTATTGCTTAATGTTGTAACCATTTTCCTAACGACAACTGAGAAACCTTACCTAAAACGACTGCTCGCACTATCATCCAAGAATTCCTTTAATTTTGGCAGACATGCCCCATGCTTGGAATCTTTTGAAACACCCTTGTATTACCTGTACTTGGTCTTCTCGAATACTAACTCTGATCTCGCACTAAGTCTTCTCGAATATGGTCCCTCTCGGCATATTATCTTCCACTTGTATATCAGATGTTTTAGTTTATGACCATTGTCTATGCAACTAACTCTTCAATCGATACCTCTAATGCATGCTAATGAACTCACTCACACACCACCAAAAAAGTGTTAGTATGGTGAAATAATAATCTGAACAAAAATAAATTAGCTTGCGAAAAATAACCAAAGAACAATTTATGTTGCATAGAAATAACCATAGAGCATGTTATGTTACATAAAAATAACCAGAGAACAGTTAAACAGAGAAATCCTAATTTTGGCGACATCTCGGCAGCATACCGCCTTATCTTATGGTTCCTGTCTGGCTCAAAAAGGGGTAGGTTTCTACTCTATATATGTGGTTTTTGATCTAGACACTGGGTTCCCAAACTGTCGTTATCGTCTTCTGCGACGATAAGACATCGATTCGGTGGTATAGGTCCCTTACAACGGAGGTGAAAACCCCATGATGCGTAAGGTTGGTATACCGGAAGCAGATAAAAATCCGAAACTCGGAGCTGGAGAGCATCACGTCGGATAATATCTAACTCCCACTTAAGGGTGAAAGCTCGGGTCGAGAGCTTATGCATGAATGACAGATATATATATCAAGAAAATAAAAGCTATCCTCATTCAAACAATATTCATTTAACAATAAAGAATCAAGTTAATATCTATTTTCAAAATACCGAAATGCCACGTAAAAATTTTAAAAAAGTTAAGCCTGACTCACTAAAAAAAATTTAAGTCCCCAGCGGAGTCGCCAAGCTGTCGCGACCGCTTTAAAATCGTAATGTGTGTGGAAAATGGCCTGGCGAAAAATCCGAATTTTATTACTTTTAATCTTGAAAAACCCAAAATTTTAAAAAATGTATATAATTTAATTTTAAAAATTGATTTAGAGTCGCCATCGGCCACTTTGGTAGGCCAGACACCATAAAACAAACCAGAGATTCGTTAAAAAAACATTTGGGTTCGGGAGTCGGTTACGTGTAAGGACAACCCTTACAAACGCCAAAAAATTAGTACCTTATTAATTTCACGTGGCATTTTGATATTTTGAATATAGATATTAATTTAATTCTTCATTGTTAATTAAACACTGCTTGAATTGAGGATATCTTTTTGATTAAGAAAATATATCTCTTTTAAACTCGGGCTTGAATAAGACGTCCTCTAGATAGGAAATCTTACCTGAATTTAAAGAAATATAAATTCTACCTAGAAAGGTTTAAATGCATGATCATTTATTATCTTGTTCATTTTAAGTCCTAACCTAAAAAGGCTCCATTAATTAAATATTTTAACCCTATTAAATTATTAATTTCACCCAATGTATTATGATAACATCCGAATGCTCGGACACTACCATCTTGACACCGAACAAAATTAATAATACTATTGATGACACTAATTATTTACCTAATTAATTTTATTTAATTCTAAACCTAAATTATTGAGTCAATTTATAGCATATGAACAATATATCTGATAAACGATGATCTTTCTGAATAAATAAATCTTTGCCTTCTTGAAATATCAAATAAAAAATTATAAATAAAAATTTCAGAATAAATTGAGAGAAAAAATAATATAAGAAAGAGGTGAAATGATAAAAAGATGAGATGTGAAGAATAAAACCAGTGAGAATGTTATTTATAGATGTAGATGAATTTTTTATTCTTAATTTAAAAATATTATTTTAATATTAATTATGACCCTATAATACACTAATACCTAGCTAATTAGATACTAATCATTTTAAAATTAATAATAAAGTATATAAAAATCAGTTTTTAAAATTTATTTAATAATAAAAATATAATTAAAATTAGAAAAAAATAAAAGTAAAAGACCTTTTAATTTCTAACGGTAAGATATTTATGTTTTCAAAAAAAGTAAAAGTAAATCAATCTAATTTTATGTTCCAAAATCTGTTTAATATTGTGCATTAAATGCTGGCAGTTTCCCTTTTTTGCTCAGTTATCATTAGGTTCTAAAAATTTCATTTCTAACGGTAAAAAATAATTTTAATATTTTAATAATTATTATTTTATTTTAATAATCATTAAGCTCATCTATTTTGGGGCCCTAGGCCGTCGTCCTTATTGTCCAAGCCCAGGGCCGACTCTGGCTCTATCTCTCCTATGGACATTCATGCGACCATCCAGAGCTTGAGCCGACCTAAATTCCCTTCTGCAGAAGCTGCAAGTGCAAGATCTCAGTGGCCACGAAAACCCGGAGAGGAAATCTTCTCCAAAACCCGGATTATTACAGCTCCAAGTTGATGAATCCTTAACCTTGTAGCTTATCTGGTTGTTCTTTTCGTTGTTTTCGTCCTTGCAGCCGCTAGTCCACTACTATGGTCTTTCAAGCTGTTTCCAAAACTGTTACTCTCCATGGATTTTCAGACCTAGAAAACATCATCAAGCAGACAAGAAAAACAACAATCTAAGCTCATATATCATGTTTTTATTAATAAAAGAAAATCAAAGAAATCAATGAACTGATACCTGAGAGAGAGGATAGAGCTTTTGCAAAGAAATAGGGCATAGAATTCAAAGTCAGGAGGTTGAAAATGCCATTGGAGGGGTAATCGTGTTATATGTTAGGTCACTGCTTACTATAAGTGGAACCTTGTCCTCCCATGTTTTTTTTCTTTTGTTACCCTTTGAAGAAATCTAAAAAATAAAAAGAAACTCTTTACTACTAATATTAAAATTATTGGTGAAGAATAAATATGAGGAGATGCTATCAGTGTTTGAATGTTTGGACAATTATTACTCAAATAGATGTGCAGTTCATCACTTTTTTATTCATGAAAATGGATACACCGATTAATCATGTAAGCCTATAGTATTAAGTTATGGTTGCGGATGTAGTTGCAATGTGAGACCATTACATCATGATTTTTTTAAATATAAGTACGATTTTAGATGCGGTTACAATTCGCAGTGTCACGTAACCTTTAAAATAGTTACAATACGAACATTATGCTGTTTTACTGTTATAATTTAAACCTCAACACATTACATCTGACAACATTTCTCAACTTGATCTTTGAACTATTATTTTATCCACATTAGTCCCAAAACATGGATTTTTGGTCAAGGATCAAATTGGACAAAAAAATCATTGATCAATTTAAGAAATGTTACCAAATATAGGGACTAAAAGTTATTTTATTCATTATTCATTATTTATCGGGTAGTTCTAAGAAACAACCTTTAAAAAACAACTAAAACAAGGCTTATCGGTTTACCCGATCATTTTTGTATACAATTGGTTACGAAATTTGTACACAATTTCTTACAAAAACTGTAAGCCAAAAGGTATATACATAAATTGTTACAAACATAAAGATTTGTGTACATACACAAACCCTTACAAATATTGTAAGAAAAAAGGTACGTACACAATTTCTTACAAATGTACATAATATGGCACAACAATGGTAAGCATTTATGTATATACACAATTCCTTACGAAATATACACAACGACTTAAGAAAATCGTAAGAAAAAAGGTATGTACACAAATCCTTACAACTTGAAAACTTGAGCTAAATGGGGACATCCAAGGGTAAGGATTTGTGTACATATACAATTGCTTACAAATGTACATAATATGGCACAACAATGGTAAGCATTTGTGCATATACACAATTCCTTACAAAATATACACAACAACTTACAAAAACCGTAAGGAAAAAGGTATGTACACAAATCCTTACAACTTGAAACCATGAGCTAAAGGGGGACATCCAAGGGTAACGATTTGTGTACATACACAATTCTTACAAATAAACATAATATGGTACAACAATGGTAAGCATTTGTGCATATACATAATTCCTTATAAAATATACACAATGGCTTACGAAAATCGTAAGGAAAAAAAGTATGTACACAAATCCTTACAACTTGAAAACATGAGCTAAAGGGGGACATCCAAGGGTAAGGATTTGTGTACATACACAATTTCTTACAAATATACATAATATGGCACAACAATGGTAAGCATTTGTGTATATACACAATTCCTTACAAAATATATACAACGACTTACGAAAACCGTAAGAAAAAAGGTATGTACACAAATCCTTACAACTTGAAACCATGAGCTAAAGGAGGACACCCAAGGGTAAGAATTTGTGTACATACACAATTACTTACGTGTAAACATAATATGGAACAAAAATGGTAAGAATTTGTGTATGTACACAATTCCTTACAAAATATACACAACGACTTACGAAAACCGTAAGAAAAAAGGTATGTACACAAATCCTTACTAATTGAAACCATGAGCTAAAGGGGGACATCCAAGGGTAAGGATTTGTGTACATACACAATTGCTTACAAATGTACATAATGGTAAGTATTTGTGTATATACACAATTCCTTACAAAATATACACAACGACTTACGAAAACCGTAAGAAAAAAGGTATGTACATAAATCCTTACGACTTGAAAGCATGAGCTAAAGGAGGACATCCAAGGGTAACGATTTGTGTACATACACAATTGCTTACGCGTAAACATAATATGACACAAAAATGGTAAGCATTTGTGTATATACACAATTCCTTACAACATATACAAATCAGCTTACGAAAACCGTAAGGAAAACGGTATGTACACAAATCCTTACGACTTGAAAGCATGAGATAAAGGAGGACATCTAAGGGTAAGGACTTGTGTACATACACAATTACCTACACGTATACATAATATGGCACAAAAATGGTAAGGATTTGTGTATGTATACAATTCTTTACAACATATACACATCGACTTACGAAAACCGTAAGAAAAACGGTATGTACACAAATCCTTACAACTTCTCACTATGAGCTAAATGAGCCCATCCTAGGGTAAGGATTTGTGTATATACACAATTTCCTACGAGAATATATAATTTGGTACAAAAATGATAAGGATTTGTGTATGTATACAAATCCTTACAACGTATACACAAATAGTTACGAAAACCGTAAGGGAAAATGTATGTACATAAATCCTTACAACTTTTCACCAAGAGGCCATCCAAGTATAAGGATTTGTGTACATACACAATTTACTACTAGAATACATAAATTGATACAAAAATGGTAAGGATTTGTGTATGTACACAAATCTCTACAAGGTATACACAAATGATTACGAAAATCGTAAGGAAAAAGGTATGTACACAAATTCTTACAACTTCTCACATTTGAATCATATTTGAATCCTTAAAATAATTTGATTCGAATCAATTTTATGTTTTAAATATTCAAATAAAATTCGAATATTTTAACTATTATTTAACATTCATATTTTTATTCTTATATTTATTATTCAAATCAAATTTAATGTTTTATTTGAATATTTTTATTCTAATATTTATTATACGAATATTTTATTCGTATATTTTTTATTTGAATATTTTTATTTGAATATTTATTATATGAATATTTTTATTCAAATATTTATTATATGAATATTTTTATTCCTAAATTTATTATTCGAATATTTTATTAAAAAAATATTTTTATACGTATATTTTTATTCAAATATTTGTTAAACGAATATTTTTATTCGTATATTTTTTTATTTGAATATTTTTATTCTAATATTTATTATACAAATATTTTTATTCGTATCTTTTTTATTTAAATATATTTATTCTAATATTTATTATACGAATATTTTTATTCGTATATTTTTTATTGGAATATTTTTATTTGAATATTTCTATTCTAATAATTATTGTACGAATATTTTTATTCGTATATTTTTTATTTGAATATTTTTATTCTAATATTTATTATACGAATATTTTTATTCATATATTTTGTTCTAATATTTATTATATAAATATTTTTATTTTTATATTTATTATTCTAATATTTATTAAATGAATATTTTTATTCTAATATTTATTATACAAATATTTTATTTGTATATATTTTATTCAAATATTTTTATTCAAATTTTTATTATATGTATATTTTTATTCAAATATTTATTATATAAATATTTTTATTTATATATTTTTATTTGAATATTTTTATTCAAATATTTTATCCATTATTCATTATTTATCCCACCTTTAGTCTGATTTTGAAATCATAGGTAAAGGCTAGCTGGCAGCTGCCACAGGAAAAAGGAAATTGGCAGACAATTAGCTGTTTCCATTGCTGCATTTAGCTTCGGTTTTCATTAGGTTCTACGGCGGATATGGCAGTGTTTACCCGCCGTGTATAGCACCTTGCTCTCTTCCACTCTTACTTTAGCTTTTTAAGACTAATTTATGGTTTTGGTCCTGCAACTATGCTGGAATTCGGGATTTGATCCTTCTACTCGTAGTTTGGCATAATTTGGTGTCTTCACTTTTACACCATCGTCCCGTTAATAATAAAAAATCGAACTCACAGTTATAAATATGATTTTTAATTTTAAAAATAAAATAAAGGAACAAAGATAAAAAAAAATTCTTCACAGAGGGTTGAAATTTATGAAAGTTAAATATATTATTTAAAAAAATAATAATTGAATATGTAAATATAGATGACTAATTACTTCCTTAACAGTTCAGTGATTAATTTTATAACATTTGAAAATATTATAACCAAAATGAGTATTTTACAATAATCTCGTGACCATCTACGAAGTTTATCCCTTAAAATAATACAAACAAAACTCACATATACATAAATGTACGTCTACTAAAATTCGAACTTACAACTCCTGAGATCCGGAACCTGGGGAAAAAATCAAAATCGTCATTAAATGAAGATCTTGTTACCCTAATTTTGAATTACAGTAGTAGGGTATTTATTATTTAATCATTAAACAGTATAATATGTTTCAAGAAAGTTAATAAAAAGGGAGAGAATAAATTCCCAGACCCATAAAACCACCCCTTTTAGTTTTGCGTATTCGATTCCGATTGGAAATGCAAAAATATTAGCAAAAACGAAGGAATCCCACGATCCAGATTTACATTTGCAAATTATAGGGGAAGAAAAATTGTTTTTTTTGTGTGGGGGGATTTTGATGACAAATCTAGTGCGGACTTGGGGTTGAAAGGTGATGATTAGAGATGACGCACGTGGTGCCGGCGGACTCGCAGGTGGTGGTGACGGTGAAGAAGAAGACGCAGACGTCGAGGAGTTGGGTTCTTTTGGACAGCGATGGAGAAACCACCGTGCTCGACGTCGATAAGTATGCTATCATGCACCGAGTTAACATCCACGCCCGTGATTTACGTATACTCGATCCTTTATTGTCTTACCCTTCCACCATTCTCGGCCGTGATGGGGCTATCGTATTAAATCTGGAGGTCCCAAATTTGCAAAATTTTGTTTAGTTTCCTTTATTTTCTTCGATTTTCTGTGAACTTTTCCTTTTTTTTTGGATTTGCAGCATATCAAGGCAATTATTACTTCAGAGGAGGTCAGTGGGTTCTTTTTTCTTTTGTTAATTCAATTTGGTTTCGATTTAAAAATAATAATTTTCTAGTTCTTCATGATATCTGGGATAGTAGATGGAGTAATGGAATGATAGGAAATTAGAAAGAACAAAAATTGTTTCTTTAATGTATTTGGCAGAGAAGATTGCTTGGGAAAAAAGGAAAACAACATTTGGAAGATATGAATAATCTTGAAGCTCAAATCACTTTGCCATTTCAACTTTCCAATTTCCAAATGTTCAGATTTTGGATTTGTTCATTTCATTTCTTGAGTAGTATAGATTTGTTACTCAGATTCTGAGTGTTGTGTTGGCACCGGTGGACTCAAACTTTTTTCATATAATTGGATGATCATACCTATTCAGAACAAGTGTCTAGCATGGATACTTTGGAAAATAGTCTGAGTAACATAGGTAAAGACTATAGAGTACTGTCAGCTATCGGACTTTGGCCTTTAGTCTGTGGATTGGAGTTTGTTTATCAGGTTTTGTAGTGAAAGGCTCTCTAGCTGAAGTAGATTAGAAATATTCAGATCTGAAAAGAACTTCATTTCATTGTTTTTGGAACAAGAATTGACCTCTTAAGTATGGGGTATTGTTTTTTTGAATGGCATAATCTCATTTCGTCTATATTATATCAGCTCACTTAGTTCAATGATAATGTGTAAGGGGATTGAGAGTGGTTTTGATTCAGATTTCTTTCTATGGACTTCTATTTCAGATAATGATTTGTATTGTATTTGATAGGTATTGCTTCGAGACCCATCGGATGAATATGTCATCCCTGTTGTTCAAGAACTTCAGAGGCGTCTGCCTCTAGTGAATGCCATTAATCGAGGACAGAAATCGTGCGCTCAAGTCGACGTCGATGCATGTGTTGAAGATGGTATGTTGCATTGTTCCAGAAAATCAAGAAGTTGCATTAATAAACAACATTGAACTTAATTAGAAGTCCTTAACATTATTTATATAACATGCAGAATGGTTTGATTTCGTTTCTTTGAAATCTGAATCCTTTGAGCCTTTTCTTGTAGCGTCTCCATTCGAATTCCGGGCACTGGAGGTAGCTTTGGAATCCATATGCAGCTTTCTAGCTGCCCGTACACTAGAACTTGAGACTGCAGCTTATCCTGCTTTAGATGAGCTTACCTCCCTGGTATGCTTTTCTCTTTTACAAAATCTGAATAACTTCATTTTCTGCCCGCCCTTCGTCTTTCCTGTTCGTACTTTATTTTAATCTGCAAACTGTACTTGATGCAGACTAGTAGTCGTAATTTAGATAGAGTTCGTAAAATGAAGAGTGCAATGACCAGATTGACCGCTCGTGTACAAAAGGTATTGATATATTCTTATGTGAATCATTTTCGATCATACACTTCTTTTTGTTTTAGCAATTCCATAAAATGGACAGAAATAACATCATGATTGACATTTGTTGAAGGTGAGGGATGAACTCGAACAACTACTGGATGACGATGATGATATGGCTGACCTTTATCTGTCGAGAAAGTTGGCTGCAGCTTCTCCAGTTAGTGGCTCAGGTGCTGCCAACTGGTATTCTGTCTCTCCTACCATAGGATCAAAGATTTCCAAAGCAAGTAGAGCAAGTATAGCAACACTTCGGGGAGATGATAACGATGTTGAGGAGCTTGAAATGTTACTGGAGGTTAAAGTAGCGATTTACTTACTCTCGTTTAACGATTACTTCCTCAGCTAACTCAGGGCTATTCTGTTTTACAGGCTTACTTTATGCAAATCGATGGCACATTGAATAAATTGACCACGGTACTAGTCCTCTTCTCCTATCTAATAGTCATGTTCTGAAATCTACATTTCTAAGTTTCAATGCTTAATCCAAAACCATGTAGCTGCGGGAATACATTGATGATACAGAGGATTACATCAATATTCAGGTACCGATCATAAGCTTAAAAACTCAAAAAATTACCATTTATTGGCTGATTGTTGCTTACGCTTTCTTCTTCGCAGCTCGACAACCACCGGAATCAGCTTATCCAGGTGTGCTATTCTTCATTCTTTAACACAATAGGCTGATATTAAACCAAGCTTCTTTTTCTAAATATTTTTCTCCGTTTTGCAGTTAGAGCTCTTTCTAAGTGCAGGAACCGTGTCTTTAGCTATCTATTCTTTGGTGACTGCAATATTTGGGATGAACATTCCTTATACATGGAATGATGGCCATGATTACATGTTTAAATGGGTAAGCAAAATGTTTTCATGTCAATGTTAGATGAATCCGAGTCGGTTCCCATGTCCGGTGATTGAATATTCTCTCATTCTGTCTCAGGTGGTTGTTGTCTCCGGACTATTCTCGGCGTTTGTGTTCATACTGATCATGTCCTATTCTCGGTTCAAGGGTTTGGTTGGATCTTGAGCTGCAGATTTCGCATGAAACAAAAGGGTAGCTGTCGAGTGAGCCAATGGAGTAAACTTCTGCTGAACAATCAATACAATTAATTGACACAAGAAATTAGTACATTCTATCCGTTTTACTTCCAAATTGAAAATGAAAAGAAATGTCTTTTCATATTTGAAAATAAAAGTATATGTTTTTAAGAAGAAAGTCTACCTTCAAGAAATGTATAGATTTATATTTATTTGTTTTAGAAAAATATAGTTTCATTTTGTGTTACATTTTATTAAATCAAATTATGAATAGAATAATTTTAATAATTGATATATAGACACATATCTCGTAGATAAACTGTTTGAATCCGAATCTTTGACATGAGAATTTATTTTACATCGAAATTCGTTCATGTAACATTAAAAACATGTTTGAAGCTATTTTGGAATCATTGACAAACCTACCATAAACACCAGAACTCCACTAAAAAAAATAACACAATTTCTCTGAAACAATGAGAAACGATGAATTTAAAGGGAAAAAAAAGTTCAGGGATATTCAAAAACCAGATGCACTACATTGTTCCTGATGTAAAAAAACTCATCGCCGACCAATTCTCTGCCCGGCTCCTGCTAACAACACCTTCCCTATTACACCTGAGCGGAGTCCGAAAGCCAGCACCACGGTTCCAGCTACGGCAATTAACTTCCAGTTAAGGCCATTATCATTCTTCCTCCTAATAACGGTGCTTTGATCGTTTTCGTCTTCCCTTGAAACAGGACCAGGAGAGCTTATGTTCTGATCACAAGAAATTTTTGTGCTGATTCTTGCCATCAGGGAACATCTAGACAAAGAAGCATCGGTTTTTCTTGCATTCTGGTATGCTCTCATGCCAGAGTGCAATTTCTTTACAGCTCCCCACATCCCGTGGCGAACACCTAATTTTGCCACGTCTTTCGGGATCCCCATGTCTTCGTAATGTACGAGAGTAACTTCACATGCAGACATCTGCCCATCACCTTTCCGAGACTCCACTGCGTATCACAGTTTAGTGAAAAGAAACAAGGTGTTATCACTGGCAACGTCCAGAATATTGTTTCTAGAATCAAAAGGTAGAGCGACAGAGACTCACCAGGCCTGATAATCCAACTTGAAAAGTAAAGCTCCACTCGTCTTGGCTTGTCACGCTTCGGCAAACCAGGATATGGTACTGCCTGGAACATCATAGATTGAATGTCAATACGAAAAACCGCATGAGGTAGAATAATGTACTTCTTTGCACTATTCAAGCATAAAACACATAAGTTAAGAAAATACATGACACATGCTGCCAGAATCATATGGTAAAACAACCAGGTCCTGACAGCACTTTCATTACGGGTATAGTTCATAAAAAAGTTAAACAGATCCAACTAAACAAAAGAATATTATAGCTGTGCCCTGTACCTTTGTCACACAATAGAAAGTCTTTCCAGCCTCCCATATTCTTCGACCAATTATGTAATCTCGATCACTGCAGAAAAATGGGAACTACGAAAAGATGAGACAAGTTAAAATGTGTTAGTTCATCCATATACAGAATTGAATAAGGAATGTGCTTTAAAACAAAATTATCTGAACCATTCAATTCATCTACCTTTCTTATCCAGTGAACAATCATTGACCCTGTACGAGGGAACTCATCCAATATTTTAAAGTATGAGAGCATAGTGTCCCACTTTGGTCGAAAATCATCATCCCAGAAGAAATCCCTAACCATCTCTGGAGTTGCATCCTCAAAGACAGTTCTACTACGGTAAACTGCTGGGCCACTCTAGTAAACAAAATCAACATTAGGAAGTATTAAATGTTTTGGCTTACACACCATTAAAGAGAAAAGAAATCAGAAACCTACCCCAGGCTCTTGGCGCCAAGCTTGGTATGACATATTTGAGGTAGTCCTTTCCATCATCCTCTGCCATTCCATCTCCCCATTCTTCCCTTCTAGTAAATGCAAGAGGTGTGCTAAGTCATTTTCTGTGACAATATCCTTCTGTCTTTCTTCAGCTTTACTGACAGCGCTATGAAGAAATAGGCAATAGTCATGAATAAACTCATGCATGAAACATCGTTAACCATTCCAATAGGCATAAAGCACAAAGAGCCCGAGGATATTAAGGAGAAATTATTAAGCTTCGAACTGTGGTTTCAAAACAGTAACAAAATAAAGTGCAAGGACAGTTTTATGGATAAACAAACAAGTTTTGGAACAATCAAAAGTAACGAGTATAAGAATCCATTAAACGCACCTCACACTGATAAGGATATGAGATTGAATAAAAGAGAGAGAGAGGGAGAGATTGAATGGGCGATTCTATTAGATAATAGTCAAACACACATGCACTAGCTATAACATGCTGGTAAAGTTATATCAAAGTCATAACTCTATAGGGTATCTTCTTTTCAGCAAAAATTCTCTATGTGACAACTAAACCTGAACAATTAAATTTTGGGTATAAAAGCTTACCAATAGAAAACTACAGTGAAATATGTTCAGCAGCATCTATCCCTACAGATTTGCTAAATGCGTACGAGTGTATCTAGTGGTCCAAATATTTAATTCTGAAACACTGAATGAGATTATTGTTGTTTAGTGGACCTAAATATACCCAAGACTTCTACATCCGACCCTCCTGTGGCAAAATCAGGACATGTTTTCCAGTCTTCCAAATTCTTTTGATCTTAACCATGAACTCTTTTAATCCTCAGTGCTTCTACACCAATTCCAAAAACAAATACATGTGGTGTGCTTCGAAATTTGAAGCATATATATGCATTTTCCACAACTTTTTGTAGCTCCCATACCTATATCTAAGGAACTTCATGCAACCACCTTTTTTTTTTGAAAGAATGCAACCACCTATTGACACACAAAGGATACATCTCTCACAAAACTACCCACAAAACAAGGAAGGGTTTAACCACCCTAACTAGTCTTGAATTATAAATAGATCCCAAACAATTTTGTTAAATTCGCCACTGCTCTCAGTCATACAGAAATGTACACATTCTTCAACTACATGACCTACAAGCGATACTAATTATAAAAGGCATCAAAAGCCTCGGAGTAACTCTCTCTTAAAACTAGCTTCACCAAATTTAAGTTTAATTACAAAGTCTAATTCATGTTTAGCTTGTTAGTTGTTACAAATCACACGGAATTAAAGAAACAAAGCAACCTTCGAATACTCAGACTGAAAAAAAAGTTCTTTTTAAATCACATAAATAATATAAATAAATCAACACTAACCTAACAGCTTCAGCAGCGCCTTCCAGCGAAATCCACAATGTAGGCGCCGCCGGCGGCGATGGCAGTGGAACGGCGGAATCCGAAGCCGAACCTTCCGATTTATTAGATCTTCCTTTCATAACGTTAGAGAAAATCCTCCGAAAGACGGAGAAGGCCGAGATAGCAGAGAGAGCGGTGAAGGCAAACCAGAGTCGGCGAGCACCGAACCCGGGAGGAGCGGTCCATATGAACCGAAACTTCGATCGTAGGCCAAGGAAAACCAAGCTTGTCCACCTCGGACGCCAAGACCAACCGATCGCGAGCCCGATCATAACCGCGAGCCATATAGGCACGGCGCATAACAAAATGTCGACGAATGTGTCGGCTACCGAATGTTTCTTCAAAAACTCCATTGGATCGAAGAATGTGTCATCCATTTTTTACACACAAAAAAACAAAAATCTTTATGGATTTGTTTCTAATCTGCGATTTAATGATCTTGGATTAGATCCAGGGAAGAACATTTCTTCCGGGGAAAGAATAAGAGAAAATACAAATAATTTTTATATATAAATTATATATTTTTTGAGCGGGTTTGGCGGTTGATTGGGCTAACGTGTAGCGATGACGTAAGGTTGTAGGAGGCAGATTTTGCGTTTGGTTAACGCGAGTTCTGGCGCGTAGTGTAAGTAGTAAAAGTGGGTTTTCTTGAATGTGAAATGCACGCGAATGCTTGAGAGTGATATTTGATGGGATGTGGTGGCTCGAGAGCGGATAGATTCTTCTGTTATGCGCTGATAAAGTGAGATGTCATTTCTGCTCCTTTTGAACTCCTTAATTTCGGAAATTTTAGTTGGGGACGGTTAAGGCGAGATTAAAATAAAATGTTGTATAAATTTTAATTACTTTTATTCAAATAAATAAATAAATTTTATCGTTAAAATTTATGTAATATAAAAAATATATATTATAATTTATTTTTTTAATATTTAGTTTGTATAGGTTATAAATATTTATATGATTCAACATATTCTTATAAAAATAATAAAAATTGTACAAATTTGTCTATTTTAAAATTTTACTCAATTTTCTCAAAATAAGTAAATTCTTGTTTTTATCAATGTCTTCCACAAATCTCAATATTCAATTTTATATGAGATAAAAAGAATATAAATACTTTTAATCATTTGATTAATTAATAAAATTTAATTTATAAATAATTATTAGTAAGAGTTTGGTGTTTAATAAAATAACTCTTCGGATTTGGATATGATTAATATGAGAGATTATATTATAAATTTTTTTTATCACATTATCTGTGATTCAATATCAGATCCGTTTATCTTTAAATAACTACATATAACTATCACTCACTAATATATGTAAAAAAAGTGATGATTCAACTTAAAAAATATACGAGATGGTTCAATCTGATTAATTGAGACCACAAATGACGTGATAAAAAAAATTCATGATATAATTTCTCAATTAATAGAAAGAAAATGCTTTGAAATTTCGGTTAATGTTTAATCCGACATGACTCAAACGAGATTCATTAAGTAGAGTAAAACCAGACTTGGATGGGATTTACTTGAATTATCTATAAAGTTAAACAAAATATTTACTTGGATTATCCAGATTATTTAAAAAAAAAACTTGTCAAGTTCATACTTTGTACCGATCATTAACAGCTTCTTGTTCATAACAGCCTTCACGGCAACGATTATTATTCCATGAAATGTATAAATACTTACCATGTCAAGCTAAGTTTCTTTTTAATGGTAAGCAAACAGGTACAAATACATGAAATGCTGTTGTAGTTAAGTCGTTCAGATAGATAGGAAATTAAGGGAGTGAATGAAGAGAAAGAGGGATTAAACCGAGGTCGTGCGGTACACAAAGATGTTTCCGAGCTCAGTAACCCGCCGACCAGTTAGCGGCACTGTCAACCTTCTTCATTCCAGTTGATTCCTTCTTCGTCTCTGTGTCCACGCAGAATATAGCGCCACAAGCTTGTCCAGAACCGTCCATCCTTGGCACTGCCTTCAACTCATTCTGGGGATACTCGAAGCTCTGTAACCCTCCTGAGGAAGTGAAGAAGCACCCTGAAAGGATAAACCCGAACCGCAGAAACATCAACAATAAGGTTCTAGTGCTGCTAAATTGTTATGCACTGAAACTTTTATGGCACCCCATTTTCTTATTCATGTTGATTATCGTTATGTCATTCTATGTTAGTCCCGATATCCGGTACAACTCTGCCTGAAGTCTGTTTCCTGGGATTTTTTCGACCTACTTGTGCTGGACAAGATTACTTTAAGAGTGAATAGAAAGGGAGGCTAATCTTTGCCGTATATGAGTTAGTAATTGATGAAGATTTAGGGGATAGTCTCTTATAAGTTTGACCTTTCGGGAATGGAGCAGACGATTTCCCGCATCCCTTTTTCACGATCTCTTCATCATCAGCGAGCACCATATGGCCATCGGCATCAGTACCCCAGAAGAAAGGTACACTTCCATCAGCATCCTGCAGAAGACAAGGGGTAAAAACAGCATCCTAAGGGAGAACAAATTCAATGGTTAAACTAAATATTAGAGATGTCCATTGCATTAGCTGAAAAAAAATTATGTAAACTTACAGAAGCTATAAATGTAGATTTCGAGGAGCTATCGTAGAGAACGAAAACAAACTTCCCCTTGATATCTCTTACAACCTGATTCGGCGGGTAAGGACCTCTGTCTCTAAGAGTTCTAAAAGCTTCGATAACGATAATCCCCTCATCGGCCGTTTTGTTCAAGCCATATTGTTGCTTAAGAACAGCAACATTTTCGATATGGCCTTGAAAAATGCAGAAAATTTCATCCAGCACTGAAAAGAGTCTGGGAACATAGGAAGAAAAGGATCGAAATCACAACTTCGGAATCTCTATTGCATTGTGAAAACAAAAGAAAAGATCACAAAACAGAAACGTTCTTATCATAATAATGATATAGGAAATGTTTATCATAAGTATGATCCAGCTTCATCGTGATAACCAAACAATTAACTGAGGACGAACCAACCAAATCCAATCCAATCATTACATTGGATCTACAATGAAAACAAACCAGGCCTTACACGCCATTGCCTTAAAGAATTCATCAAAAAGAAGAAGATTTGAAACAAACCAGGCCCTTATACATCATATGATCCAATGACACCGTGCTCAAAGGATTGACCGGTGGAATTTCTGCATAGGATTCACTTACAAAGCATACAAATTTTAAAAAATTACACTAATTTTGAATATGGATAAGTGTAAATTTATGGTTTGAGATTATCTATTTCTCCTTTTTACTTAAAAATCTCCTTAATTTCTATTTTTTAATCTCAATCATAATCATAGTCTAATGAGTAATGACTCAAAATCAGTGTAAAATTAAAAAGTTAAACTTCAATTAATGTGAAAAATGATCAAAGAAGCTAATTTTATCACAGTATGAGGAGCCATACACATCTATGTCCAACCAATGGAACAATAAGCAAAAACCACAAACAACCCAGAAAAGATCCGGATCTGATCAATCAAAAACATCAAACAAAACATAGAAAAAATTGAAATCCAGAATAAAAAAGAAGATCAAAATCAACATAAAAAAAGCTTTCTTACCTGGGGAAAAGTGGGTTCTGTTTTTCACGAGAGTAAGCCATGACACCCGAAGATCCGAGGTTGATGGTGACTGGACCAGGACGAACGGAGGCAAAATGATTAGCCAAGAAGCCATCTTTGAGAGCTGAAACTGCCTGAGACTGCTCGCCGACGCTGAGACCATTTGGGCTCTTAGCAACCGATTTGTCAAACACTGCTAACATTTTCACCCCTTTCTTTTACTTTCAAAGATCCAAAGAGAAACTAAAAACATAAACGGGTTTGCTTGATCTATGGCGAACGAGAGGACTTGGCGATAAAGTGGGTAATGCGAGGGAAAGAGAAGCTAAATTGGTTAAATTGCAGAGACTTTGAATGAGTTGTTTTAAGGTACGTTCTCATTTCCGGAATTGCCCCCGAAGATATTTGCACGAAATAATGTATTAAAAGTAAGAATGGTTTAATTATGAAACTTGCCCTCTCAACTTATGAAATCTATAAATTAATCCGTTTTTTAATAAATACATGAACTTGGACGGATGGTTTTTAAGAGAATGAAAATATAACTACTAATTTTTGTTAATTTATTGTATATAAACTGTTGAATTGTTAATCGAATTTTTAAATTTTTACAAAGTAATGTGATAAAATTTGAATAAATTAAAATAAAGAAATCAAGTTGTCTTTTTTTAGATTTTTATCATTGTTACACTACTATTTTGTCAAATTTATTTAATTATTGTTTCAAAAAATTTGTCAAAAATTATTGATTGGTGATCTAATTGAAATTATTTTAATAATTTAATGATTAAATTAATAAAATTTATTTTTAATATAAAATTCGTAATTTAATGATCAAAATGTAATTAGACCAATAATTTAGTTGACTTGGAAGTATTTTGTTTTACTAAAATCAGAGTTAAAGAATGAAAGGGTGGTTTCGGAAATTGAATGAAAATTTTAGTGCAAAGACTTGTTAGAACTTATCCACCAAAAATGGTGGCGTGGCAAATGGCGTTGGGCACATTTTCCAATTTCAATTAAGACAAATTATTGAAAAGTTAAAACGATTAAAAATGATAATATCGTTTTTTTATAAAAATTATAAAAATTTTAATATATTACTATATTAAAATTTTTATAAAATATATATATATACAAGATTTCTTATTAAAAGTATACGAACTTTTGGTAATATTATTTTTTTATAAAAAATATAATAATTTTGATATGCACCGAAAAATACATATCAATTTTTATATTTTTTTATAAAAAATAATACCGTTATTTTTAACCGTTTTATAAGATAATATTTTTTAAAAATTTGTTTAAATTATTTTATATTTCTTTTTTTAGAAATTATTTCCAAAAATCGATACTTTTACTTACTACAAGAATAGGGTTTAAACAAACATCATTTCTCTTATAATGGAAATAAACATCATTTGCCACGTAATAAAATTTATTAAATATTTCAATTCAATAAGTCGAGATATATTTTAAGAAATGAGATGATCAATCAAATTAAATGTCTGGATTTAATTACATTACATACTCAATAAAATAATATAACAAAAATAAAATGAATTTAACTAATGAATTAAATATCGAATTATTGATATTTGTATTTAGTTCAAATAATAACTAGGGTATCAAATTTTAAATATAAACCATTATATAATATGTTAATATACAAAAGAAATCGACTACCGAGTAATTACATTTAATCGGTTAGTCAAGTTGTTGATCTTTGTTCACTCACATTCTTTCAGATCATAGATTCTAGACCCACTAAAGTAATTCTTTTTTTTCTTTCCCTCTAAACAGAATTAAGATTAAAATTTATAAAAAATTGAATATCAACAAATATTCGAATATATACTCTATATTATCATCCCTAACATAAAATAATTGAAGACTTGGGTTTTCAATACTAATCAAAGTGTAACCCAAACTGGTGATTCTCATCAAACTCGATTGTATCCGACGGATTTGTTGAAGAGACGACGAATGTACACAACTTGAAGCACACTCACCAGAGTTAGCAGAACGTACCCTCCCACTGTGTATCCTATAACACGCTTCCTTGTGCTCTCATTGGCTGCAACAAAGCCACACAGAGAAATATATATTTATTGGGTCAACGTTCGTATCTGATAGTTGTTTAAATTCTAATTAAATTTAGAGTCGGAAACAGATGAAACTCTCTTGATTTAACGTTTCTGTTTTTTGTTTACGATACTTAAATTTGAAATCTTATTCGAAATACAAGCAATAACTTACTATGACGATGCCTATCTTCACGTGCTTTCAAGTACTTCTGTTCGGATGTAATAGACGCCAAAGCCTCCCTCAGCTCAGCAATCTTAATATTGATTGGATCCACATGCACTGCGACAAAAGGAAATCAAAGATAAACAGGAAATATTGGTTCAGAAAAACTAGATAAATTAATTGCGACGAAATGTCTGTTTCTACGTTAAATTAACATCTTTCTAGAGAAACTAGTGCTAGTTGGAGAGATATAAAGGTAAAGAAAATAGATGAAATTAAAGCTTGGCCTAGAGAGAAATAGGGAAATGGAAGAAACCATCTCTGGCAAGGTCGTGCTCGTTGGGGATGTGGCCGACGTGAATGTAGAAGGAAACCGTCTCCGGTATATTAGAAGGATTGTGAAAACAGAATTTGTACATTCCACTTTTGGGGGCTATGAACTCAAACTTATCTCCAGCTGTTCCCTTCACATTGTGAGCGAGATTGCCACCAGGAGAAGTCGCCTGACATTCAACAAGATGTTGTAAGATTCGGATTTCGATTGCGAAAATGTGTATATCTTTATTGAATCCAATATCCAGATATCAAAATCAGACCGAATTTTACGAAAAAATAGGGGAAATGTAGAGATTAGATGAAGAACTTACGGTAAAATCGATGCCGGGATGATCGGAGGACCAGAAGATATGGTGATCGACGACGACGAAGCTTCCGGTAATGGTGTCACCTTCGGAAGGCACGTACTCGTACACGCATTCGGCTTTGCTTACGGTTATCGAAAGGGAGGAAACGTTACTCACGGAATTCAAAAGCAGCACTCCCATCAAACTCAACGCCCACATTTTCTTCCATTCCTCCATCTTTTAGGATTTTGAATTCAGGGATTTTCTTTTCTTTTTCCCCTGATGTATCGTGACAGTTTTGTACTATTTGAATCTGACTCTCTGACCCATGTTTTTATTTGTATCAAGTCCTATTATTATTCATATCAGAATTAGATAAAGTAATCATTGGATAACAAATGATAAAAGTGGACGGTTAAAACTTCAAATACCCATAATTTGTAATGGTTAAGAATTCAAATAATGGTTACGGACATGAAATTACAAAAATAAAATTGATTTAAATATAGATGATTAAAAATTTAAATGATTAGACTAAATTTAACTTAAAACTTAAAGATCAGCGAACTTCCGAATATGTACCTTACTCTACTAGGAATCTTGTCTTAAGCGGGTCGATGTGGAATATATCAAACCCGCAAAATCAAAAAAGATGAGATAATTCCGCTTTGCTGTCAGGTTTGAAACTCGATTCCGAAGATGTACTTTTTCTCTCTCTATCCATGCTTTTGATCTTTCATTGAATCTATTCGTGCAGAGAACTTGGAATTGGGATAGTACCATAGGGTCCTCTTGGTCACGGTTTCTCCGACGGGGAGGCAGTTGTGGAGAGCTTGCTCGATGGAAGTTTGACATATCCAGTCCTTTCACTTGCTCTTATATGTGGCATTTGTGTATGTAACAAGGAATGCATCCGAGGTTCTACGGGGAGAATTTGGAGAAAAAACGAGACCTAAAATCGACTTTCAGATTTGGCTACGAAGCATGCCTGCACAGTTACTCAACTAGCTCTAGCATGGATTCTACACCAGGGCTACGACATAATCCCCATCCCTGGTATGTTTGGGGTTTAAAGCTTTGCCCTATATTTTGCTAATGAATCGATGAACAATTTGTTGCACATATTGAGCCTTGAAATCTTGTTTTTCGACTGCGGAAGTTAAGAACATTAAAGACAATATTGGATCGTCGGCATTGAAGTTTACATGAGAATCAGAAAGAAATCTGCTTAGATTTTTCCCAATACCCCATCAGAGCGCACTGTGTGAATAAGTTGTTTTAGCACAGTGTTGAACCCTTGTAAGCCAACACACATCTAGGCCCTCAACTCGGATTCTTTTCTGATGAGCATTCCATCTTAGTTTCCCTGACTGATTTCTCTGTGCAAAAATAACCAATCTCCTACACCTGACACTAACATTTCAAGCTTCCTTTACACATTATGTGTTCCATCCTATATTGGAGTATCGCATTTCGTACACTGGTATGGCAACCACTATAAAAAGGTAAGGTGGCAAGAGCGAAATGAGCTAAAAATCACTTCATGCATGAATGAGTCAAAGCTACACAGGACATTCTTGATAACTTTCCATATATAATTACAACAGAAAACAAAACAAGTTACTACAACTAGCTTTGCTGTTCTTCCAACAAATAACATAATTATGGAATGAGAATTGTTCATAAAACGCACTCGAGAACCGAAACTCATGAATCAACCAAAAGGCAAGAAATCAATTTCAAGAAACACCCACAAAATGCAATCGCTCAAAAAGGCTCGTAAACTTCTTTAGAAAATTTTAAAAATCAAGAACATGAGTGCTATGTAGCTCCAACGAAGTACCTAGTCGGCGAGTTTACACATGTAAAAGGAACAAGCACGCTTTAATATGAAAACCTTGTGATCAAAGTCCCTCCAGTTCGTGCTATTTCCTTCAGCCTAAGATAAAAAGCTCATCAAGAATTGGACAGCTTTTCTTTGAAAAGGCGAGGAAGTACTTCATGTGCACCTATATCTAGAACCTCCGGATCCCTGAAATAGACAAAGATGTTTGTACTCAAATTGTTTACCCTAAAAAAATAAGGGAGCAATCACTGCCATGTTTTCACCATAGCATATTTAAGATATGGTTATATTTTGATATACAAGTTGTGGAAAAAAATATACAACCCTTCAACTCTAAACCTTAAACTCTAAATTCTAACCCTAAAACTTAAATTCTATGCCTTACATCCTAAACCACTAAACCCTAAACCATAATGTAAATCTCAAAACCCTAAATTGAAAAGTGTATGTAAACTAAAGTTTACACAAGCTTGTGTATCAAACTATTTTCCTTAATATATTGTTGAAGCCTTGGGGGTCAAACAGATATGGACCAAATCAAGCATACTGATTTTTTATTTCAGACTTTCGCAAGCCTAAAAAATTAAGAGAATGAATTCTCATCCAGTTGCAGTAATTAGGAAGGTAACTATTTTTAACAGATAGGCAAATATTTGAAGAGAGTGATTTCACCAAATGAAATCTCAGGAGACCACATTCATTGAACAAGCAGTGACACAAATTCTCAACCGTTAATAAAAATTTTAGCAATTTAAAGTACTAAAGTTGGATCTGATTGCAAGCATGGATAGAGAGTGAGAAAGAGAGAGGGACTGTAGGAACCTGCACAATGTCTTCCCCATCTCGTTGGAACTTGAAATAAACCATAGTTTTCGCAAGAGCGGTGACTCAAATTGAACAAAGAAACCATCATGTTGCCCATGTTTCCACTTCCTTGAACCCTGACCTTTCCAGACCTACAAAGATAGCATTAATCAATGGTCCCGTAGCCATGAATTTCGAGCTACGCGCTGAATAAACCATCAACTAGATGTCATCATGTAATTAGATCCTTCAAGCTCAACTTATATTCAGTGATGGGATGATAGCGTGAATCTCAATAGAATGCAAATCGAACAAGACTCAAGACATCTCCTTTTTCGGCTAATAAGCAAAGAACATCTGTGAACTTCAGACTTGCTCAAACATATCAGGCTCACATCAGAAAATCTAATCCTAATGAAGATAGATTTATATCATTAAGCACTAGCACTTGAATTTTCTTTGAAAGGATTCCGGTATTTGTGATAAGATCAGTCAGAAGAATCAAAGGCTAGGATTTGTTAACCCAGCAACAAATTGTGAATCAGGCAATCAGCCCAAAGCTGCCTCAATACTACTAAAAGAAATGACCAAAACACTAATCCATTCCTCGAACAACAAATGGAATACAAAGCAAAACATGGAAAATAAGACATACTAGCTAGAACCATTAGCTAGAACCATTAGCAATAATCATTAAGGATTATAAACTGCAATAATAATTAGTAACAACTATTATTCTGTTTCCTTTTACTATATATAAATTGAAAGCTCTCCAACTCTTCAGATCTTCAACCAGTTGTACCAATTTAAGTTTAGCAGTTCATCTAAGCTAACATACAAATTATATTTACCATACCGTAATTACATTCCCTGAACTGGAGTAAATTGAAACGAATGCACATTGCATAAGAGAAACAGATTTTGCAAATATATAAGATACAGCAGCACTTAAGAGAATCAAAAGGCATTTTGGGTTGTCCAATGACCACAATCCAAGATTATATATCAACATAGAACAAATATGAGTTACCTGTGGATAAGCTATGATACTTTTGGGTGCAACTAAGCAAGCTGCTCCAGAGAAAGAATCTTCAGCATACTGCCTAAGATATGAAAAACAGTCGCTGTGTGTGTGAGGTGATTCAAAGGCCTGCAACAAGAGGAAAGATAAAACTTTCATCGTATGTGTTTGGGGAACTTTTTCCTTTTAATATGGTTGAAATATTTATTAGATAGCTATTTCTTTAACCGAATGTAATCACATGTTAGATAGTTTTGAAAGTCTGAAAATACCTTGTCAATATTGACAACTGGAGCATATTTATCAGTCTGGGTCTTCTCCTTATCGAGAAGGAAGTAGACCCTAGGATCCACTTTTGAAGTCCCATGCCATGATTTTATAGCTGTTTCCATTGTATTGACAAGAAAAGAAAACATGTCTTTCCAAGAATCTTCAGCTACATACTTTTCAGACTGCAAAGAAAAAGGTCATTTTTTCATCAACACATACGTCAAAAAGAATCCTACTAATCATATCAAATCTCTATACAAGTATGTAAAAATGTTACTAGAATCATGGACGGAGCCAAGATTTGGGGTTGGGGCAAAACATAAATGTTTGAAAGTGGGGGATTCATAATAACCCAATTAAAAAAAATTGGGTAAAAAAAATTGGGGTCGGGGGCAGTTGCCCCCCTAGTAGTTTCATCACTAACTAAAGTCATAGCAGACAACATTTACAAATGAGAAACACAGAACCCATAATTTCAAACCATGGATCAATGTAAGAATAAAGGAAATAATAAATAAGATTATTTTTTGAATGTATAAATAAGAAAGATTTGTATATGCATAAAACACACATACACTTTTGCTCAAGGAACTCACCATTTCAGATTTCAATGTTTCCAAGCTCTTTGCTATATCTACATTGGATCGCAAGTTCTGCACTTCTTGAGCTCGCCTTTTATCTTTAGCAAGCTGGGAAAGCCTCTTAATTTTTCTCGAGACTTCTGTACTTTGTGGGTTGTATTGCAAAGCAATTTGAAAGGCAGCTATAGCCTATAATGATTTAACATTCGAAATATCAGTATAACAACCAAATGGAATTCTCTTTATCAAAGTTTTAAGGATGGATATAGGAACTTACATCATCGTAACGTTCCATTGCCTCCAAAATGCATCCTTTTCGAAAATATCCCTGAAATATACCAAAAACACAAAAAGTAAATAATTCCAATTTCATGACCATCTGAATGCAATACAGATATCTACCTTTTCCCATTGAGGATTCAACGAGATTGTTGTCTCAGCATCAGCAAGTGCTTTGTTAAGTTTAACCAAATTTAAAAAAGCTGCTGCTCGATTGCTGGCGCAATGAAAGATAAGTGGACTTAAAGTATAGCATTGGCGCAAAAAAGGAAGAATTTACTGGTAACCCGTACTACAAGCTCATATATAGAACACAGAGCAATCGAAAATGACAGAAACTTATAACAAAATCCACATTCCAAGTTCCATAAAGGTTAATTTTCATTTTAAAAATAAAAGTAATAAACACTCCCATCCAGGGGAAAAGGTACCTGTAAAGAGTGGGATTTGAAGGGTCTTGTTTAATGGCCTGAGTGTAAAGAGCAGCAGCTTTGAGGTAGTTCCCAGCCTTGAAAAACTCATTCCCTTTATCCTTCAATGACATCTCTTGAGATCCACCATTACCAGATCCTACTGCCGTTTCTGCCATAATATTTTTTGAGCTAGTTTTTGTAGTTGGTAGTTACTAGTTAGGGTTAATGGGATAGTGCAGCTTCTTTTTCGTTTTTGGAGGTATTTAACAGCGTTTATAAACGATGGGGTTTCTAGTTTCTAAACCAAAATCTGGGCTTTGGTGATTTATGGAGTAGAAGGGATAATCAGATCAGATTGGTTTTTGATAATGAAAACCTAGACAAAAAGCAAAGGAATTTATAGGGTGTGCTCTTTTTTTTTTTGGTAATGGACTAGATTTTGATGATAGATTATTTGGATTTTTAATAAAATAATTTTTAATGAAAATTAAAATTTTATTAAAATGATTTTAAAAATTAAAACTATGATATATTTGGATTAAAATTAAAACAAAATAAGATAAAGTGTAATTTAATTTTTAAATCTTATATTTAAATACTTTGATTTTAATATTAAACTAAGTTATTATCAATGATATATTAATAGGATTGACAAAGAGAAAAAGCATATCATTTTAGAGATTAGCTAATTTATTTGAAGATTAAAGATGTTTATATAATTTTATTAAAAATAAATTTAAATTTTGATATATAATTTATATTTAATAGAAAATTGATATTAAAACTTAAATTCAAGACTATTTTAGCACTTATTTTAAAAACACCAAACAGTGAAACAGAGTCTCCGGGAAATGGCGGCAGCAGCAGCAGCAGTGGAAGCAGCTTGCCTCAACCACATATCCAGAGAATCCTCCGACATTAGACGTCTTGCTAACTTCTACAAAGAGGTTATTTCTTTTGAATTTTCCATTTATTCCATGTTTTTAGCTGTTTTTAACGGTTAAAATCGATGGAGCATTTATATTTTTTTAGATCTTTGGATTTGAGGAAATTGAGAGCCCAGATTTCGGGGAGTTTAAGGTGATCTGGTTGAATCTTCCGGGAGCTTTTCCTATGCATCTGATCGAAAGGAACCCACTTACGAAGCTTCCCGAAGGTCCGTACAGTTCCACGGCGGCCGTTGCTGACCCGACCAATCTCCCCAGAGGTCACCATGTTTGCTTCACCGTTTCCAATTTCGATTCTTTTGTTCAGTCTCTAAAGGTACCCGTTAATCCTTTGTTATTAGTTCTGGTTATTTCAGTAACATGGTAATTCTGTGTTTGAAGTGATAAAATTAAAATCTTATATATTTGGGTTAATTGCACCGAATGTCCCCAAACTTCAAAATGTCCCAGTTGAGTTCAAATTATAATTTAAGTGTTAAATGCTGGTTCAGGTATGATGTATGGTATATTTAGGATCAAATTATGAATATAGGCAGTAGGCATTTTTGTGTTTATAATTTGATCCATGTGTTTTAACTTTGCTTTACTTGCATGAAATATTGATATTGTGAGAGTTCATTCAGTAGGTTTTAAGGTTTAGAAACCGATTTAGAATCCGAGTCGTAATAGTTTGAAGATGTTTGGTCTGGTGCAATTATCTTATGATGGAAAGGAGACATCGATAACGAGTCTTTGGCATTGTGGGACTTTGTCAGGATAAAGGAATCCAGACATTTCAGAGGTCACTACCCAATGGAAAGGTCAGACAGGTCTTCTTTTTTGATCCAGATGGTGAGTTAAAAGCTCAAAACAACTCTCCCAGAACTTAGAATCCAGTTGTTATTTGATTTCTCGTAGGGTGTTTTGTTTTATATTTTGTAATGGTTTTGGTCAATTAGAAAACTTGTGTGTTTATATCTGAAATTTTTCTTTGCAGGTAATGGATTGGAGGTTGCTAGTAGGGAAGCTCCATAGAAAACTTGAAGCTTGTATCTAGAACAAATACATGCTCAGGTAAACAATAATTGAAGCTTGTATGTCTGCAATGTTTTTTTCCCGAATCTTTCTCTCCTTAAAGTATTTGTGTTCGATACGTATTCTAGCATACATGCCACCATGGCTATAAGAGCATTCATCAAGTTTAGGTAACATAGAAGCTTGTATGTCTGCAATGTCTTTCTTACTGTATTTTCTAAAAGCAATGTCAAATCGGCGCTAAGATAAGCACCTTTGACTCAATTTAATATTGCCCACTAGATATCATTGATTGGTGTAATCCAAATGGTAATTTTTTTGTTTAAGGGTTAAAACAGAACTATTTATTTTGTAAAATGGAGGAGATTTCAACAAAACAAACAAAAGAGACAGGCTCGCTTATTGCACAAGCAACCTACATTTTCTCATAAAGCAAATAAGAACCTTTAGATTGAGATACTGTTAGGGATACCAACACCAGTGAGTCCACCCTCACCACTATAATCCGAGGTATTCGGATACAGCAATGTGTATGGCACTTTCACAGGTCCGGTTCGGTTTTTCAAGTTACCATCATTGTTTCTGGTCACAATGTTCTTTTCGATTTCGATCAGCCTGTCCCTGAATCTCTCAAATGCAGCTAATGCTTTGTCATCCGAAGTCCACTCAAGTGTATCCCGTTGCCCAAGGTATATCTCATCGGCTGAATGCCGAGACAAAATTTCAATGAGCGACACACCGATCATCGTTTGGTCCTGTGGCGTGATCGTTTTAAGGAAGGCCAAGTCAGGGTCTTTCTCGAGCTCGGCGTACTCTTTGGTGCCCGATTCTGGCATGAACCGACGGCTTACTGTCGGCCTGTTAGGGATGTAACCGGCATAAGGGTATTGGCCGAAATTGACAGATGCATGTAGAGCTGAAGCCATCCATATGATGGTTGTGCATACTTGAATGAGATCGAGTTTTGTGCTCATCTCGGGCCACCATAGTTTGTCTTTCAAGTCACCATGGCCTTCGTTTCGTATCTCTTCCCACCATGATTGGAGTTCGTTGTCCGTTTGCACTGCTGTATCTGATGGGTAGTAGATGCTGCAGTACTCGGTGACCCATGTTTCAATGGCTGACCAGATTTCTAACCCATCGACTGCAAAAGGGTAATCCTTTATCACGAGGCTAATGCCATTGGGAGACGTTGGATCCTTAACAGCCATTCCTCTGCAAATGGATGATTAAATTTTCATTTCAGTAAAAGTTCAAGGATTAATTACACCAAACATCTCCGAATTTGGGTCGTGCATGGCTTACCTCTTAAGCAGATCAGCAGGGAGAGCCTGCTCAGAGAAATTCCAACTCTTATAAATGGCAGACGACATTTCAAGTGCGTATTTTCTCGGATACACAGTTAACTCAACTACCCCATTAGCATTGATAAGGAGCATACGAGCCAGGGCATTAATGTTCATCGTGTCACGGAAGTGAGGATGCAGAAGCTTATATATCGGGTGAAGTACGCTCAGTTGTCGATTGCTAGCGATGATAAATGGTTCGACAACAGCATGTGTGTTTAACCTGCAACAGAACATGTTTTATCATTGTTAATGACAGGCAATGTTTCCGGTCAGTTCTCTGTTTATGGAGACATCAATGGCATTTCAGCGACCATACCAATGAGAAATGAGCTGATGGAACCCTGAATCGTTCACCCCAACATAAGCTTTGGCCAAGTGCCAGACGGATTTTCCGATGCCTTTTTCTTCCGGGGTGAAAACCTTGTTGATGGAACCATGTTTGTCTCCTTGCGGATGCGGCAAGCTCAACTCGATCGCCAACGGCTTCAGCGTGCCATCATCTTGCAAAAAGAAAAGGGTTCGAGTGGCGTAAGTCTTTGTGCTTGTCGAATTGATCCTCCGCAGGTACGGCATCAAACCGTCATGATGATCCAATATAAACAATCTGCAGTTATCTAGAGCCTGAATCGAATACAAACAGAGAAAACAACGAAAATGAACCCAATTAGTAATCTGATATTTGCAACGATCTGATAACATCACATAATCAAATGATGGTTAACAATGAACACTACCTCTTTCACAGTGAATCTGTCCATATTCTTCTCAATGTCCTCCTTTCTAATGCTACTATGCTGGTACCCATACACTTCAGGATCAAGTTTACTGGTTGGGGGAAATTCCTACAAACATGGTTGAATTACTGTGAATCATCCAACTAAGTGATCAAAAGAACATCGATGTAAGAGCTATACTTACTTGAAGCCGACTGATGACAACCGGGTTGAGACCGGCTAGAGTTTCTCGAGCAAACTCTTCATCTGTCCTCCAAGCATTCTTGTCCTCTGAAACCAATAAAACAACAGCATTATCGTCGTGCCGAGACAGTCTCGTCCGGATGTAAAAATTGTAAGAGAGAAGTTCTTATTGTATACCTTTTATCACGGCGGGAATCGGGAATTTCAGGAGTTTTTCACCATCGTTACGAAGGAGTTCCTTGACAAGCGTCCAAGGGATTGCATCTCTTATTCCCTTTAGAGTCTCATTTTTGGGTAGTTTTATATGACCTTCATACAGATCAATTACGTCTTCCATGGAGTTGAACTCAAGTATGTTGCGGTCATCTAGTACGGTACCGAACGTCTGAGACATGGCTTTCACAAAATACGCAAGGAAATCCCAGAATTTCACCGTGCTGAACCGTTCGTCCCGCGGAACGTAAATGTTTAGGAAGATAATATCCAGTCCACTCAATCTGCTCTCCGTGTTGGGATCTGTTAGTCGGACATTACCATCAAATTTCGATAAATTAAAGTAGAGAGACTAACTTTTAATTGAGTGAAGGTTCCAACCTTTTCTGTTAGGTGCCCGACCAGTTTTCCCTCTTCTCGGATACGGATACTTGTCCGATCCACCGAGAACAGGACGTGCATGTCCCTGTCCCAATTCCGGCGAACCTAAGTCATTGTAGTAAGCATAATCATACACTCTATCCCATTCTTTGAGCTCTCCTTTTTGTCCATTTCCTCTAAGATTTTCAAGCTCTTCCAGTCTGTAGTCGCGTAAGGCTTCAGGTGTATCAGATGGAAGGTAGCTCTAAAACAAAATATATGTTACTAAATCAACTTGTCGTCACAACATACTATGATAACATAAATGTTAAGATTTGCACCCGAGACTTTGATGTTACCTTATTGGAGAAGAATATACGATTATAGGTGTATCGATTCGTCGGATACACCCATGAATTACAATCAAAATGTACCCAGGGAGAGCCGTAATCATCGTACAAGGTGACGTTCTTGAGATAGAACTGACTGTGGTGGTGGTTTCTTACGATGAAAGCTCCCGGAACACCCATGGTCTCGACATCCCACTCGAATGTGATCGAATACGTCGATTCTTTCGCAGTTATGGGTACCAATGTAGCCACCCAGTCCTCCAAGTATGCGGGCAGGGAAAGCTTCCCTCGTTTCCAATTGGCTGAGAACAAGGATGATGTAAATGTAAGGACTAAATTAAATTTTAGATCCTAATTAGAGTATATCCAGTACGGGAAGTTCTAAGAGAAGCCCTTTGAAAAAAGCTTAAAAAGAGCCTTAACCGGTTTACCCGGTTATTTTGTGTATATAATGGTTACGAACTATATACACAATTTCTTACAAAAACTGTAAGAAAAACGGTACATGCATAAATCGTTATAAATGTAAGGATTTGTGTACATACATAAATCCTTACAAAAACTGTAAGAAAAATGGTATATATATAAATTGTTATAAACGTAAGAAATTGTGTACCTACATAAATCATTACGAGAATACATAAATTGGCACAAAAATTGTAAGGATTTGTGTATGTACAATGGCTTACGAAAAACGTAAGGAAAAAGATATGTACACAAATTCTTACGACTTCAAAACCATGAGCTAAAGGAAGCTATCTAAGGGTAAAAATTTGTGTACATACACAAATGGTTACGAGTATACATAATATGACACAAAAATGATAAGGATTTGTGTATGTACACAATTCCTTACAAAGTATACACAATGACTTACAAAAAATGTAAGAAAAAAGGTATGTACACAAATCCTTACGACTTCTAACCATGAACTAAAGGAGATCATCTAAGGGTAAGGGTTTGTGTATATACACAAATGGCTATGAGTATACACAAATTGTCACAAAAATGGTAAGAATTTGTGTATACACAATTCCTTATAAAGTATACACAATGGCTTACGAACTCCGTAAGAAAAAACGTATGTACACAAATTCTTACGACTTCAAAATCATGAGTTAAAGGAGGTCATTCAAGGGTAAGGATTTATGTACATACCTTTTTTCTTATAGTTTTCTTAAGCATTTGTGTATATTTCGTAGAGATTTGTGTACATACATAAATCTTTATATTTCTTGTACTAATTTTATGTATTCTCGTAGTAAACTGTGTATGTACACAAATTCTTACCTTTGGATGGCTCCTTTAGCTCATGGTGAGAAGTTGTAATGAATTGTGTATATACCTTTTTCCTTATGGTTTTTGTAAGAAATTGTGTACAATATTTATTAGTATATTTTTTATTCGTATATATTTTATTCGAATCTTTTTATTTTAATCTTTTTATTTGAATATTTTTATTCTAATATTTATTATATGAATATTTTTATTTGAATATTTATTATACCTATATTTATTATTCGAATAGTTTTATTCGAATATTTATTATATAAATATTTATTATACGAATATTTTTATTGTATATTTTTTATTCAAATATTTTTATTCGTATATTTTTATTCGAATATATAAAAATAAATTAAATAACTATTATTTAAAAAAACTATCATGAAACTAATTACCAACTGGTTCTCAAACCCCCTATTAGAGGAAAAATTATATCATGGGTCAGTCTCACCACGTGTCTATGTGACCGACCAATAATAACTACCCACTTTATCAACTTTTTCATGTCATTATTTTTTCAGGTGAATCTTCACTTTAAAAATTAAAAAATAATAAGATGGATGCCATAATATAATTTCTGCTATTAAAGGGGTCTTTTTAAGCTACTTTTAAGAAGATTTTTTAGAACTCCCCCATCCAGTACAATTAACCCGCGAAAATATAAAAAGAAAGATTTGAAAGGTACGAACCAAAGTCAACGTGAGTAGCGCTGACGAGCTGCAGCGAAACACGGTGGTGAATGATCTCACGGACTCGGTCGAGCAAAGAAGCCGCCGGATCAGTCATGTCCGTCAGATTCTTCTTCATCAGAACTACTCTTCCTTTGATCGTCTTCGGCTTATTTCCATTCATCTCCACCATAGCTACGCCCTTCGCTTTCTCCATCGCCATCGCTGCTTTCAAATCCTCCATTGTTTGTTCCACCAACAAAAAGTAGAAAAACAAGATCTAGTGCAATTGTGGAAACTGCAACACCATAGCTATTTGTAGGCAAAGCTTAAAGTCAGCATTGATTGAATTTAGATGGAACTTCGAAAAGTAGCACGTGACATAAATTTATTGGATTTAGTTGGAATTTTAAATCACTCATTTGGTCGTTTTAATTTCCCTACCTAACTTAACATTAATTAATCATTTTTGATAGCTTTCAAGTGTTTTTAATTACCATTTTAAACATATATTAATGAACTATAAGACAACTTCCTCATTTATTTGCTAAATTATACCAGTAGTTATTAAATTTTTAAAATATTTTTATTTTAATCATTAAAATTTTAAAATTTATATTATAATCATTAAATTTTTAATTTATTTTTGTTACGGTCACAAAACTCTTATTCCCCAAACTCTGCTATTAAGACTCGACGACCACAGTAAAAAATTATTTTTTTATGAATTCGTGATTTCTTTTGTTGACATTTTTATTATATTTGATGGTGTTTTGGTTGATAATATCTTCGAACTATCGACCATAGTAGTTATTAATATTTTTTTTATTTTTTTCTCCTAACAATTTAAAACTATAGAAAAATCTATCAATCTTCTCATATATCAATTAAATTCTAATTGAAATTAAAAATTTAAATGTTTCGATCCTTCACTTTCAATAATCATAACAACTTAAAATCAAACTATAATAATTTATTTGTTCCACCATTAAGATTGACAAGAGACCACTTCATTAATAAAAAATCGACCTTTGTAACGATTTTCAGTTCCTAAAATTATAATTTTTCTCTTTAAAAAGACGACTGATAATTTTTAATGACAACGATAGTAATAAAAATGGATTTAAATTTTAATGGTATAATAAATATTTTAAAAGTTTACTAACCAAAATCAAAGTGTTTTAAAAGTTGAAGAACTACCGGTATAATTTTCTTTTAACTAATAATCATATTATTTATATAAAAAAAATAGGCGATTGGATTTAGTCTTGGCATTGCTCACATATGAAAACCATCTCCTTTTCCTACCCAACGATGTCTTTATCTTTTGGTAGATAAAAACGATGTGTTTATCTTGTTGGGGGTGTAGGTTTTGGTCAAAAATGAAAATTTCAGTCCCCACAAAAGAGAAATTATATCATGGGTCAGTCTTATCACGTCATTCATAGGACTGACCAATGATAATCATTAACCTTATTATTTTTTAATTTTTAAAGTGAAGATTCACCTAAAAAAAATATGACATGAAAAAATTGATGAAGTGGGTAGTTATCATTGGTCGGTCCCATGTACACGTGGTGGGACTGACCCATGATATAATTTTTCATAAAAGTGGGATACATCTTACATGCAATTTGTAACTTTCTTTAATATTTCGCAATAATTTATTAATATATAAAACCCCACTTGCCATACATGCAATTAATATTCACGCAATAATTGGCAATAAAATAATATATTAATTATATAAAAAAACACTTGCCATAAATGCAATTCACAATTTCTTAAATTCTAGGGAAAAAATAATATATTAATATATAAAAAACCGTGTGCGATCCATGCAAATTGTAATTTCTTAAATATTTCGCAATAATAGTATTAAAAAGGTAGTCCTTGAATTTGATTTGCTGAAAATTCAAATTCAAATAATATTTTAATTTGATAATTTTGGGTTTCATTTTGATCGTATATTTAATATTTCATTTAAAATATTTTAATGAGATAAATGTTTAAATTACATAAAAAATTTGGTTAAATGACTATATAGGTACTGATTTAGTTGAATTATACACATGGAAAATAAAAAATATATATATAATAAATGATTATAATAATATTTTAAGGATACAATAAAAAAATTTGAATGTAGTGGAACGACTAAAAGGATAATTGTAGGAGAAGCCATTAAAAGAAGCTTAAAAAAAGCTTTAACCGGTTTATCCGGTCATTTTTTGTACATAATAGTTACGAATTATATACACAATTTCTTATAAAAACCGTAAGAAAAATAGTATAAACATAAATCATTACAAATGTAAGGATTTGTGCACATACACAAATCCTTACAAAAACTGTAAGAAAAACGGTACATACATAAATTGTTATAAACGTAAAAATTTATGTACATACATAAATCACTACAAGAATACATAAATTGACACAAAAATGGTAAGGATTTGTGTATGTACACAATTCCTTACAAAGTATACACAATGGCTTACGAAAACCGTAAAGAAAAAGGTATATACACAAATCCTTACGATTTCGAAACCATAAGCTAAAGGAGGCCATCCAAGGGTAAGGATTTGTGTACATACACAATTGGCTACGAGTATACATAAATTGCCACAAAAATGGTAAGGATTTGTGTATGTACACAATTTCTTACAAAGTATACACAATGACTTACAAAAACTATAAGGAAAAAGATATGTACACAAATTCTTACGACTTCTAACCATGAGCTAAAGAAGGCCATCTAAGGGTAAGGATTTGTGTACATACATAATTGGCTACGAGTATATATAATATGACACAAAAATGATAAGGATTTGTGTATGTACACAATTCCTTACAAAGTATACACAATGGCTTACGAAAACCGTAAGGAAAAAGGCATGTACACAAATCCTTAAGACTTTGAAACCATGAGCTAAAAGAGGCCATCCAAGGGTAAGATTTGTGTACATACACAATTGACTACGAGTATACATAAATTGCCACAAAAATGGTAAGGATTTGTGTATATACACAATTCCTTACAAAGTATACACAATAGCTTACGAAAACCGTAAGGAAAAAGGTATGTACACAAATCCTTACTACTTCTAACCATGAGCTAAAGAAGATCATCTAAGGGTAAGGATTTGTGTACATACATAATTGACTACGAGTATACATAATATGACACAAAAATGATAAGGATTTGTGTATGTACACAATTTCTTACAAAGTATACACAATGGCTTACGAAAACTGTAAAGAAAAATGTATGTACACAAATCTTTACGACTTCTAACGATGAGCTAAAAGAGACCATCTAAGGGTAAGGATTTGTGTACATACACAGTTGATTACGAGTATACATAATATGCCACAAAAATGATAAAGATTTGTGTATGTACATAATTCCTTATAAAGTATACATAATGGCTTACGAAAACCGTAAAGAAAAAGGTATGTACATAAATCCTTACGACTTTAAAATCATGAGCTAAAGGAGGTCATCCAAAGGTAACGATTTAAATATTTAAATATTTAAATCTGATCTTATAGAATCGTTTTTTAATTCGGTTTAGAATCTAAGTACGTTTTTTTATTATTTTAAGAGCATATTTGTCATAATTAAATATTAATAAAAATTTATGTTACAACCAAATACTGATAAAATAATACATATTATTAGATTTTTAATAAAAGATAGATAACTGATAAAAAAATTAATATACGAAATTGAATAAATAAATTATTATTTTTAATGATTAAAATAAAAGTAAAAAGATAATTTATCGGTGAATTATATTATTTATCCTAAACAATTTATCCCTACTAATTTGAAAAAAAAGGAGGGGTGGGAAATTATAGAAAAAATAACTTCCTACCCCTAAAGTCATAAGATGACAAATATTTAATAATTCTAGATTGTGAGTTTAGGATGATTATAGTCGATTAGATTTTTGTTAATTTATATTCGACCCTAAAAATTTAATATTTCTATTTAATTTAACTTAATTTAAACATGAGTTTTAGAATAAAAATACGAATTTAATCTGATCTAATATAAATAAAATATCATCATCATTATTATTTGATAAAATAAAGAATTAATTAAAAAATATAACCAAAGAAAACATTATAATAATTATTTTATTTTTATTATAGAAAATAGGCAGATAATTAAAATATATATAAAGAAAAAAATACTATTATAATTATATTTAAATATGTAAAATAAAAAATAATTTATTATTTTGGTTAAAGTATCTCTCACTTTAAACGTAAATCTGACTCAAACTTATTTTTCTAAAAAAATATTGATTCTATAAAATCAGATCGGATCAGAATCATGATTGAAAATTACATTACTTTTTCGTTATATTAGGACAAGCTTGAGAAAAATTAAATGTTTGAGGGCAAAAAAGAATATAATTGAAGAGGGATAAAAGTGGGAATTTAAAGGAGTAGGTCCAGGAGGGACCCATTGGACATTTCCATGCACGTGAATGCTTGGGCTCCACCTCCCATATCTCTCCATTTGCTACGGTTTCTTTCTTCGTTATTCTCGATTTCTCTTTTGCTTACTATTTCTTTTTTTCGAAGATTCTATTTATAATCATAATAAATATAATAAATGATTATTTTTCAATTATAATAATTTTAAATAGTTTTTTAATTTTAAATGGGTGTTTATATTTATTTTAATATTTAAATATGTATTTTAACAAAGTTATATTTTTAAATTTTTAACTATCTGAAACAAGTTTTAAAAAATTTAATTCCAAACAAAGTTTAAGTCTAAAATTTCGTTCTCTTAATCCCATAATGATTTTCGTTAGAGAAAATTATACAATATATTTTGTTTTAGAGCGTCGGAATTTAGTTTAAAATTTACAAATTTCATTTATAAAATTTAAAAATAAAATTTATAATTTATGTTTAATATTTTAGGGATTTAAAATTTATTTTATAACAAATAAATATAGAGATTTATATAAATATTTTACGCAATATACATATAAAAATCACTCTTAAAATTAACGTAGTAAATGATTAAAGTAATTTTTAAGGATATAATAAAAAATTGAATATCGTGGACCGACTAAAACCTCATCCTTATTGAATCGAATAATAATAATAATAATAATAAGAGTAAACTACACGGATAGTCACTATATTATAGGATTAATATCGATCTGATCATAATGTTTTAAAAAAAATTAAATATACCGATAAATTATTAATTTGATATTAAAATAGTCATCAACCGTTAGAAATTTACGGAACAGTTAACGTAGCCGCTAAAAATAATTAAAATAATTACATATTTACTCTCTGTTATTCATATATTTTAAAAAATATATGATGACTATCCATGTAATTTACCTTATAATAATAATAATAATAATAATAAAATCACATCCACGTCGTGTTTAGTTCTTTATTAAAGCTAATATTAACAAATATACATATAATAATATAAAACTTTTGCATGCCGAAGTCATGTCTAGTAAGGTATAATATATAAAAATCATGCAGAACTTGCAAGAGTGAAACTAGATTTTTTTTAAGAGAACTAAAATATATATTCTATTTTTTTTAGATCGAAGAGATTAAAATATAATTTTTTAAATAAATTATATTTTTTAATTTTTATTCTATGTTATATTCGAAAATAATAATTAATAAGAGCTAGACCTAAAAAAAATCTTATATTCCGCCTCTGAGAATTTAGGATGATAAAAATATTCAAATATGATCTTATAAAATTATTTTTTTAATGAGTTAATGATAATTACAATAATATCTGTTTTAGAATATAATCTTTACCATTTGACATTGATCGCTCAATCACTTTATTGGCATCGCTGGTATTCAAACTCGTGACCTTTAAGAACAATAACCATTCCTTTAATCCCTTGGGCTAGAAGACTCGTGCAAAATCATTTTTTTTTTCTTATATTGGGTTTAGAGGTCTATCTAGGTATATTTTTAAACTTAAAAATGAGGAATATTTTAATTTTGCGAATGCTAATAAAGTAAAAAAAAAATAGCTCGGGTGATTGGGATTTGTTTTTAGTAAAGATTATATTAATGTTTAATTAAATTTGAATAAGTTTCAATTCTTGATATACATATATTAAGTTTATAATTTTGCATTATATGTTTATTATAATTAAATCTTATAATCCGTTAGTACCTATAAATATCAGTCGTCACACGTAACTATTGTATAGTTTATGAACATAAATAGACAAGAGATATCCAACCATCCACTGCGAACCATTCGGTATTTTTATAAACAAATAAAATTACGAACGGCATGGTAGAAAAGATATCTAATCATCAATGAAAGTCTAATTCGTCTCCATCGAATAAAGAAAAAACGTGATCCATATTTTTTATCAAATTAAAATATAAATTAAATAATAAACTCGAACAATTTTACTTTAACGTGATCCATATTTTTTACTCGAATAATAAATTAAAACGTGATCCATATTTTTTATCATTGGTCAGTCCCATGGATGATATGGTGGGACTGACCCATGATATAATTTCTCCACTTTTATATGGTAGACAATTATTGCTTATTCTTGTAGCTGACTATGATATATATTTTTTAATTAATTTAGTCAAGATTAAATAAACTAATTGTTTTTAATTATTAATTAAATTAAAATTTTCAATTGATTTTTAAAATAACTGAATTTTTTATAAATTCTAGGATTTATGTTTTTAATTATATTAAACCAATGAAAAAATTATATGAATATCTCTCGATTATCATTATTTTTTTATTTTGATTATTCGTCATTAAAAAAATTAACAATAACACTGATATAAAAAATTTATATTTTTTTAAATTTCACATTAACATCATCATTAGTTTTTTTAACGATAAATGACCAAAATAAAAAAAAAAACGAAACTCTAATAATCATTTTAACAAAAAAAAAATTGGATGATAAAAACAGAAAAACAAATATGTGACCACACCTATATAGTTTTCTCTAAATTAATTTAAGTATTCTTTTCATATATCCTTAAACTTTAATGGGTCTACTAAAATTAGCTAATTGAAAATATATTATGAATAAAGTTCTTTATTTTATTATTTTAGTAATTCTAAATCTTAATAGAAAAAAATACTTCGACTATTATAGTTAATTTTTAATTTGTACGTTTATCAGAATACATTATGAACATAGTTCTTTATTTTATTATTTTTTATAAAAAATATATATATATACCAATAAATAATTATTTTAAAATGAAAACATTTTAAAAATAATTTTTATGTAAAATATATTATTTTAATTTAAAGTTTATTTTTTAAAGTTGAGGTTAAAATTTTAAAATTTATAACATAAATATACAAATTTATATAAAATTAATTTTACAGTGACATCATCTCTTATACTTAATTTTAAAAATAATTATATGTTCATGCCTAGTAAACTTAAGACTCAAATTCATAAAAGTGCATGGAAGTTATTAATTTTAAAGTTCGGAAGTATTCGAGGTATGGAATCAAATTGAATAAATAGATTTAGTTAAATATTTTTTTTTCATATTCGAATCGTACAAATCGAATCAACATTCAAATTTCAAATAATTCCAACGATAATAAAAACGCGCGCGCACACACACACACATATATATATATATAGTCTAACAATCCTATATATACAAGTTTTTCTTTAAAAATACGATACAAAATTTCAGTTACTAAGATTCATGTAGAAAAAATTTTTGATCAAAAGGGGCAGAAACGGTGGAACCAAAAAGAATAGAAGAATGAAGCAGGAAGATGATCTTCACCTTAGATGTTGAGCCAAAAGTCCATTCAGAAGTGGACGCTCTAAAGCAGCACCATTCTCTACCTCTGATCTTCTATCATGCCGCTGACCTCTGCAATAGATATACACATACATATACATGTACACGTACGTATGTATGTTAGTCAGTAATTAAGGGTTAAACTAAGTCCAGCAATTCATGCATACGTGTTGTGCTTGTTAAACCAAGTCCAGCAATACATCTACATGTACACACGTATGTATATACGTTAGTTAGTCATCATCTTATATAAATACGAATGCATTCATGTATTTGTACTATATTCGTGTTACTTTTTCGCGTTGTCAATTCATGTCTAAATTGCTAGGTTTAGATAAACCATCTCATCTTCGTTTCCTAACGGAGAAAAGAAAGCTCAACTCTTATGCGACATCCACTTGAAAGAACAATCCCTGTTCTAACTTAGAATCTATATGGGTTGCTGAAATAGCGTCGTGGTGGCAGAAACTAAGTCAATGAACAGAAGTAAAGCAAGCATAAAGACCTTACAGTAGTAGACTGGAGCTCCGTAGTCGTTGAACTCTCAGTTTCCTGCAATGGGAAGGATAGAAGTTAAATTATTGCGGTCTAAATTTCGATCAAGAAATTTGATGCAGCTTGAAATACCTCCTCAATCAACAGATCCTTTCTAGTGATCACACCGATCACACGAGATGCACGAGGGACAACGAATATGTGTCTCAGCCCCAGTTGGCGGAAAAGATTGTAGACCTATGTCGCCACAAACATTGGAAACTTTATAAGATACAAGAAGCATTTACCATATGAAACAAATACGATAATCTGAGATAACATAAAAAGAACCCACCTTTGTTAAAGACATATCTTCGGGGACAACATACGGTGAAGGATTCAAAAATGGTGCAAGATCTATGTACATTTCTAAATCGTCTGAACTAAGATAAATATCATCTATTGATATTCCTTTACTCGAAACAGGTTTAGCAAATTCACTGTAATTAGGCCTGTAAACAACAAATTATTTAGTCTTAAGCTTAAATGAACAAAAAGCCAGAATGGAGAAATAAAATATTCAATGCAGCAAATTTCGACTCACCTAATTGCTCGGGATCCACCTGTGGAATGAGAGGGTAAAGGACTATGCTGGAAATCAATCTTGGATTGAAGAAGCACCAGTAGGTGACTGTTATAAACAAATGCAGCAGTTAGTTCTTTCGAGCGTGCATCAGCTCACAAAATAAAGACCAACACATCAAGGAGTGAAAATGAGTTACTTTGTTGTACCTTCGAAGCATAAGTCCAATGACAAGGGGTTCTCCATTTCTCGTGTGATCAATCACCTAGGTAGAGTGAAATTAAACAAGTTTCAAAATTGCTGATATTGAGCTGGAGAAACAAGTTTCAAAATTTCTTACAGGAAAGCCGTTATGTTTATTGCTTTGCAAAATGGAAACCACATCTGACACCTTTACAACCCGAGGAAGTGAAAGAACCTGTGAAGGAAGAAATATAAGCTGTTTAGGACTTAGGAGTCAAACCATATGAGAATTCTCTAATAATTTTCGTTTCTATCTAAAATTAACACAATCGGCAAACCTTCTGGTTCCCACAGACTTCCCGGGCAGTCATTTTCCGCATCTCGTACTTGGGTTTTGATTCCAGCAATGGAATGCCCCTCAACCGTGCTTGTTCTTCATATAAACCTTCATTGAAAACATCACCGACAGCCTGGGATGGAAAAGGGGAGGACTTGTAAAATCGATAAAGTGCGAAAACAGACGAAGCTACCATTATTCAAATAAATACCTTAGATATGAGAAGAACAAGCATAATAAGAGGTAAAAATTTCAAGTTATTTGTGATTTCAACCATAATGACACACAGAGATACTGTCATTCGCATAGAACCCCCAAGAAATGAAGCAGCTCCTAGAAGTGCGTATCTGCAGATCCGCCAAATTATAAAGCACTTTAGCATTGAAATTATGAGATGATTAACAAGAAATGTGAGAACTTGGGAATTACAAAACAAAAGGTAGAAAGGTGATTAGGAAACACCATATAATTAACATTGAAATTGGAAAATAGATCATATGGGCATAGATTATTGCATAACTTAAGATCTTTTTTATACACACCCACGCATGCATACATAACAAGTATATTTCGGATTTATTCTTCTGCTGTTTATGAATCAAACTATTAAATTTTTTTATTGTGCTCATGAATCATCATTTGATCTCTGGAGGACAAAACATGAGTAAAATCGCAATAGCTACGAATATAGATATGATTATTCAAATTCCAGACAAGTAAAGCAAGCAATTTTCTTACGTTCCCTCTTCAATGTTGAGCTTCTTGTAATGGTTAACAGTAAAAATACCAACAAGACGGCCATATGTTGATCCTATCACTATTCCAGGAACAAATTGACCAGCTGGAACGGCAGTACCAAATGTCACTACAGCTAAAGTGTAGAACATAACCTGAAACAAATCATTTGAAAATGGGAGGGGGGGGGGGGAGGGAATTCAGACCATGAATGATTTCAGAGATAAAAAAATATCGGCCCCAAGTTCGGATGTATACTTGCAAGGAATAGGGTTTTAAAATACATTATAAGTATGCTTGTAAGGAAGTCAACAAGTTTACAGAGCACTACCAAAAATGTCAACAAGCTTTGGGCACTGAACTCGTGAATTGTTTTGGCACTAAACAAATTCCTGATGGCATCATCCTGAGACATAAAAAACCTGTTAAGATAGAAACTACAAGACAAGTAGATTTCCAAAGGCAATGATGTATCTCAAAAGATTAGACCTCAGTATTGAAGAAGATAGTTGCAAGATCATTGTATTCATTTTCCTTACTGCAGTAGAACTACAGATAAACATTAAATCAAATTAAGGAAAAATAACCATAAAATGTAAATTAGCAATCAAACCTCAAAAAAAGGAAAAAAGTTAAAGAATAAAAGATTTTCTCGTCTCTTCAAAAAAACTACTCATCTGAAAAATAATATATAAATATTGCATGACAATGATAGCTATTGAGATAAATGCTCCCAGAAGAGAAAAAGTAAGAACAAAGATACTCTTCAATCAAAACTGTCCACAAAGTTACTTAAAGTTGCGGTTCCTATATTCTAGCATTCAGTAAACACAATCAAGTTTGGATTATTCTCTTGGTAGTATTTTTAATCTGATAAACTAGAAAAGGAAAACCAGAATCATTATATCCATATAGATTTAAACCGCACAGAAAAAACATTTATCAAAGAGAGGCTGCATAATGACCGGAAAGGAAAATTTTGGCACATCAAGCTGATACATACAGTACGTAACTATATGAACATATCTTACATTCACATAATTCCCATCCACTCCAGGAGCCCTTGGACATTCAATTTCAGAGCCAGGATCAGAGACTGGGCATGGACTGCAGTTTCTTAGTAGAGGTAGTCCAAAAGATATAACTGACGTTAAAACAGAGATGAGGCACGCTTCATATATCTGCAATGATTATTTTTCAGACAACCAGTAGGGGTAAGCGGTAGTTAAAGACATTTGATATGCTCATTAAGAACTTAAGCAGTATCTAAAGTTACAGGAATTCCTCACCTTAACTCGATTCCCTTTCTTGTGCAAATAGTTCCGTCTCCAGCGAGTTACATATATAGTAAGTTGGTTAAACAAAGCACCTGGTCTCAATAGATAAATAAACAAATATTAATATAAAGTTACTTAAAAGATAAGAAACTAAGATTAAGATAATAAGAACAGATGTGAAACCCAATTCAAAAGCTCTACCTAGAAGACCTCCAATGACCCCAATAAGTGCCATTGGCAATAATTCCTCAAAAGAATAGTCCTCTTGACCACTACACAGTACACAGAATGAAAGAAAAGAGAAAAAAATGTTTAGAATCAGTGAGCTTAAAGCTAAGGAAAATGTTTTGGGGGTCATATACAAGAGCTCAAGGAAGATCCTACTCTGATATATCCCATATAATAAAGCCACCGGCACCAAAATGTCCACAATTTCCACTTTTACACCACCCCATAGCAACACGCACCACAACAGCCACAATCGCAGAAGTGAAAAAGACACGCCACATTAGTTGACTCCTCCACCTTCAAAAGCAAAGTTCAGATACTATGATTGGCAAGAAAACTATAATTGGGTAACTGAAGACACAGATGGGGATAAAAGGAAACTACTTAGAACGGTTTAGTCCTAACATAAACTTGAGCATATATTTAAATAGTATTTAAAGAACAGAAATTCTTTACCAAGATGTAACCTCCTCCAATGCAAATAATACACCCCCAACAGGAGCTCTAAAAGCAGCAGCAACTCCAGCGGCACAGCCACATGTCACCTTTCCGAAACATTTCATAAATAAATAAAAATTAAAAAATTAAGAAATATATAATTTTCATTGTTAGGAAAAATGATAGAGCATAATCAAATATATAATTTTTAATTAAAGCAAAAAACATTAGGAAACACAACAAAAGAGATAATGAAACATATACAGAAATATAATTATTTGGAAGTCAGGGACTGAAATTGTAACCTAGGAGGATTCACTTTGAACAACTATACATGCACAATGAGAAAATCAATTAGTTATTCTTATACTCACCAGATCACGGCGATCCCGATCACTCTTGAAACCTTGAAGCCACCTGGAACTCAGATGGTATTTTGTGGATCCGCCCTGAGTCAACATAGAACATTAGAAAGAAAATTTAACATGCATTCCAAGTTCTTGAATAGATGCCAGACATAAAACATAAAGAATATTAAAGTTTAGAGGCAGAAGAATGTAGATATAGTTGTTAAAATACACTACTATTGCATTCCAAGGCTGAAAGCCTGAAACCAACAAATGGTTGTAAGATAAACCATAAAAACTTGTAAGTCCAGTAATTAAGTCACTTGAATCATGAAATTTTCAGGAAAAAAGAATGAACTGAAATAATATACCCTAACATTAGCATACTTCTATTGCTAAGTGCTTACTTGTCCAAGTAAAGAAGCAATACAAGCACCAGTATGGACAAGAGGACCTTCTTTTCCGAGAGCTAGACCACCTCCAACAGAACCAATACTTCCAAATATCTACAAATTACAATGAGAACACAGCTGAAATAGTTGTAGTGGGATATTAAAAGGCATGGATGTGGATTGATAAAACTTGAAAACCCAATCTGATATCATAGGATTTTAAAAATATTTTGTCTTGAGTGTTTTTATTAAAAGCACATGTCATGTGGACTATACACTGACAACTGATTTATGATTAATCCCTAGTTGCGACATCATACTGGCAAAATTATCATACCTTTCCAATCAAAGTTCTGAAAAGAAGGATACCATGAATATCAACTCCTGATAGTTCAGATAAGAATTGGATTGTCAGCCTATTCCACTCTTACGGATAGCTCATTAAGGAGTATAGGAACAAAACATATCGAAAAAACTTAAAACATACCATTCAAATAGCCCTTGATTTCAGGAATACCAGACCCTGCTGCTGCTGGTGCAAATTGGGTGATGATATATACAGAAGAAAAGACTAAAGCTAAGTTGATTAAGATGTAAATTAGACAACCAGCAAGATATGACTTCTGTATTATGTTAAAAATCAAGGCAAACTTCCATCCAGCAAAGTTCTCAACAGAAATATTGATAAACACAGCAGCTAATCCAGTACCTGAAATCAATCAAGAGAAAATATGTCACCCGCACTACCATCTACCAAATACCACATTGTAAAAATGATAAAAAAAAGTATATAAGAATTGTCGCATAAAGCAATACAGCATACAAGTTCTTAATTTTGCATATCAAGTAGTATTCGCTGGTCAGAGTAAAATACTCTATTTATCGTAGAATCTGAAGCAGCCAAGTTGATTCTAAATATTTACTCTTTCTAAGCTTGAAGTAGTTAAAAAGATCAATAAAATGAAACTAAAATAGTTGTTGCTCATTCCCAACTCAAATCCATCACTAGGAAATACATCTTAAACACGTTAAAATCAGCAAAACAACTGAAATTTTCTTCTGCTTCTTTTATGTTCCCCCCCACCCCCCACCCCCACCCCAATGAAGAAAGAAACAACTTACCAATTCCGATGAGCAAAGCGAAGAACCACTTAACTCCCGCGTTATATATAACGAAAAGCTGTCCTCTTTGAGCCTAAATTGAGACAAAGGACTTTCAATGACTTCAAAAAGAAAATTGTGCAGTAATTTTTCCGTTTCTTGTGAATTGAAAAAAAAAAGTACCTGCTCTTCTCGATACGCGTAATTTTCAATAACTTCATAATCAAGGCTTTCGACTCCGTTCCTGTTGTTTGTATTCGTACTCAAGAGTCCGACTCCATCGAATTCACCGTCTTCTGAATGAGGAAGACGAGACCAAGCAACCCTCACCGTTTCCGTTCCGTTTTCGAAGTGATTCGATAACATGATTGATCGATTTCGCAAATCGACCGATCTATCGAACCTTAAAAATACCTATGCTAAACTTCCACGAGATTACTCAACAACCGAAGATCTCAACGACAAATTATTAGAAAGTAAAAATGAAAATTAAAAAATAGGATCTCACTAATAAAAAACTTGGAATTTGAACGACAGAGAATCCAATTGAGCGTCACTGTCATTCTGCTTATTTTCTTCCTCTTTCCTTTTCTTTACGTTTTAGTTCCGCGGGACATCTTCTGTCTACGACACGAATTCTAAATTAGTCCTCACACTTTAAAGATATTCTAATTAGATTTTTAAAGTGCTAAATCTTATCAATTACATCCTTTCCTCAAACTAAATACTAAATTAAGCATTAAATATCAGTTATTTTTAAATGAAATATATTTAATAATTTAAATATGATTAAAATACAATATTTATCGTATATAATTTTATTATACAAAATAATACTTAAACTTGACAAATTTTCTTATAATATAAAAATATTATTTTCTTTTAAATTTTATCTATACAATCAATCATGTGATTGATATCGTGTAAACAGACTCTAAAATATTATGTGTTATTAATTTTAATTTATTTTGAAAATCACATCAATTTTAAGTATTTTTTTTTTCAAATTTAGATACCATTTCTTTCAATTTTAGATATCAATTTGAGACCCCAAAGGTTCAACTCAAGTAGCGATTTAAAAAAAATAAAATATTTAGGTATCAATTTTATAATTATTTCCTCTTTGATGTAGCTTTACGACGGAAGTTGTATTTCCTGCTAATTGCCTTACACGTGTAAATGCTTCCATCCACGAATTTTGCAGCCATTTATTCCACATAAAATGGGGTTTTATAGAAAAAAAATAGTCAAACGTAATTAAAAAAAAACTTTCATATATTAATTTTAAAATATATTATTCATTCAATTTTAAACTATAAACGAATTTTTAATTAAAAATCCATATATTAATTTTACATTGATTATAATAAATTTCTAGATAAAGAAAATATCATTACAAGTTAAAACAGTTAAATAAATTTGAATATTTTACAAAACAAAGAGGCACAAAATTAAAAACTTTCGTATATTAATATTTTGATGGGATATGTTTTTAATGGTGGTCCAAATGTTTGGAATGATATTTAAAAGTTACCTTTACCGTAATGGATATGAACTTTTATTTGGTTTGCGATGCGAGGTTGTTCTTACTAATGTAGAAAGACAGCACCGTCATTTAACAGATGATCGAATTTGTAGTTTTTATCGACAAGGCCAAGAGAACCTACTTCATGTGCTTCGTGATTGTCCCCATGCACGCTCAGTTTGGAAGCAACTAGTGCCGAATGTTTCTTCAAATGATTTTTATACTTTATCTTTACAGGATTGACTTAGTAATAACTTGGGAGTAAATATTATTTTATGGGTAATTTGGATAATTGGAGATTGTTATTTGCGATTATTTGTTGAAAATTTTGACATCGAAAAAATTGTCTTCTTTTTGAACCAGATTACGTTGAAAGGAAAGATCTAGTTGTGGCAAGTAAGATGTACCTTGAACAGATAAGGGTTGCTAGTTCACAATTCAGTGGTTAGTGCTTTTCAGGAACAAATCTCGAGGTCTATGAACTATTGGTGTTGTCCGTCCTCTAATTGGGTGAAAGTTAATGTGGACGGTGCGGTGCCACCGATTTCTAGTTCAGTTGCGATTGGAGGTGTCTGTCATTCGGACGTAGGGGAATGGATTTTTGGTTTTAGTCGTCATATTGATAGATACTCTATTTTGAATGCAGAGTTGTGGGTAATTTTTGATGAGTTGAGACATGTGCGGCGCTATGGTTATCATCGTGTAAAGCTTGAATCTGATAGTCGTGAAGCTATTGATTGTGTGATTCATGGAGAAACGTTCCGAACTGCTAATGGTCTTGTTGTTGTTATCCGAGAGATGATTAAACGTTCTTGGGAGGTTCATGTGGATTATACTAGTCGGGAATCAAATTTGGTTGCCGATAAACTAGAGAAAGATTTATGGGATCAAGAGATTAGCGAAATGTTCTTTGATGAGCCGCCTGATAGTATTTAAGGCCTGGTTCATAATGATTTGCGTAATCGGTTTAGAAATAATGATACAAGTATTGAGTAATTGTCTTTAGTCAACGGTCTTTTTCTTTGTTTTGTTGTTGCTGTTTTATGAGATATTTTATTTTGTTCGACTTTTAAATAATATTTTTTAATGTTGTATCTTTTTCGGCCCTTCCACATGTACTTTTTTTCTTCCATTAGGTTTAGGAAGATTTTTTTAACGATGCATGTGATCGGTGCTTCTTTTCATCTTCAATAAAAAAAAAAATTACATTAATCAAAACTTTTATTCAGTAGATTAACACATATTCAAACTTTAAACATACGAAAAGATATATAAATATACAAATTGTTAATTTAATATCATTAGGGATGATCATGTTGTATGTTAAATTTTTGATCGATTAATATTCGACTTAAAAATATAAAATCTCTATCTAAATGTGACACGACCTGAATTCGATCTAAATTTTAAGGCACACCTGACAATAATTTTTTAAAATTCATAAGATACTACCATGAGATCACATCAAGAATGCAAAAATCTGTAAATAAAATCCAAAAATTTGACACTATTTACTTAAAAATTGAAATTTCACTGCATATGATCATCATCACGTAGGTACAACTACAAGAGTTAAGTGCCCATATATTTTAAATAAACTTTCTTCACTACTTTTTCTGCACATACCTCGACCATAGACTGAAACAAGGAATCATAGGATGAATCTGAACCCTAAGAAACCGAAGTCGACGATAAATCTGAAACGTAGATGTACACTATGATCCTTTTAGAACAGCTCCATCAACTGCTGAGAAACATCTGCAAGCATCAACTGGAGATGTTATATTACATTACATTATACGCGATGGATACAATCAAATTAAAGTTGACAATCAGGCAAGTTCGGGATAGTTTCAAGTAATTTTAACTTTTATGTGTGATAGACTCAAGTTATCTCTGATTCAGGCATTCAAATAGTTTTTGGTGAATTCGGGTTTGAATGGGTTTTGGATGGATGGATTTTAGTTAAGGCTTTCCCGAGTGGGTTTTGCCACTTCCCGATGCAAGAGATTTTGTGTATGACCACATAAAAACATTGTTGATTCTCAGATACTTACAAATATAATGCAAGGATTACCTTGGAGAATAGCCGGAGTTGTTTGAAACTCTCGACAGATGTTGTGGTAAGAAGCAAGATCGAAATTTAGAAACTTGGCCGCAAGATAAGCAGCTCCGGCAGCAATATGATGGGGCTTAAATTGAAGCCACAACGAGCTCCTGAGCCTACAAAAATGGAAATCAAACTTCAAAACATTATTAAAAAAAATAAACAGCTGATGGCAAACTAGAACACGACAGCGAACAGTGATCATCATCATTTCATTAGATGCGGAGAGTAACAAAACCAATTACAAACCAACCATGGGCGCAACAAACGAACAGGCAACATCTTTGAGAACTTATAGCACACATCACCACCACCACAACACCTCAATGACAAATAACTACTCAAAGAGTTTATGAAAACAGCGATTTGAAGCGGAAAAAGACGAGTCATTTTTCCTTACCAACTAATGGCACCAACACCAGGAATTATATTCGAAGAATCTCTGCACCATGGCTCACAGAGTATGGAAACTATAGCAAATATGTTACATCCATCTAGAGAATAAATCAGATCCAGTCCAATCCGCGGTGCTTCTAAGTCCAGTAGTATACATAAATCAAGTATGGGACAGAGTAGAGCGCAATGTAGATATCAAAAGCAAGGCTCTTTAGCCAATCAGTCATCAACAAGCATGTGTCTCATGGTTAACGAGCGTGCATACTACAACACCAATCACACAGAACTAGGGCAGGCAAGAGATAACACAATGTCAATGTATCTGTATTATTATCTATACCATAGTAAAATAGTACATATAGTTGTCCTTTGTTAGTAGACCATGCCATGACTCAAGGGAAAACCAAAAAAAGACCGAAAAACGAAGGAATGTTAAAATATAATATTTAGAGAAGTTCCCATTTAGTTTGAAGCTACCCCTTGAAACAGGAGGCAGCTTTGATCTTTGTATTTTCTCAACCTAAAAGAAAGAAGAGAGCAGAAATCACACTAACAATGTACTCCAGAAACAAGAATCTTTCGAAAGCCTAACAAACTCTATACTTCAATGTTTAGAACCTGGTTTAGAAGGAATGAGGGAACCCTATGTGAGAACCAGTTTGTTCTATTCAACTAAGACAAATAAAATGGAAGATACAAGTTCATTGTACTCTCATTCTATTTTGGAATTTGGTTGCTACATGTCATACTACCTGAAGAACAGTTAAATTTTTTGCATCTAACCCATCCCCAATGATTGATTTCACATGTTAGTCGCATTCCAACATGTGCATGTAGATTTTAAAAATGAAAAACTTAAAAACTTTTAAACAATTAGCAACTCTTGAAAACTGGTTTTAACTTCTGTTAAAATGCATTGCCATTGGCAAAGTCAAATTGGAAGCCTCTCATCTAAAAGTGTTAATATTAAAATTATTAAAAAAAACAATCTTCTTAAAATAGAACTAAATGATCAAAGGTTCAAAGGCCATTAATTACAAATAAGATTTTAAACTATATATATGCATATAGATGATCTTTTACTGAACTTTAACACATCCTACAGACCTGCCAAAGTAATCAGGAAGTGTATTCCATGCCAAAAACTCAATTTTTAGGGGGGAAGGTAAGGTGATAATAACAAACCATGATTTCACAACTAGGAAATCATCAGCAGATGAACATTTTAAGAGGAAAGAACCCATTTACTACTGACTCTTATCCAAGTCAATAATTTTTCTGCAGGTAATAATTGACACGGGGAGGCAGCCAGATTTCACAAACTCAAAGTTTGTATGAACTCCAGACGAGTGGTTTCTAATCAACTACTATAAAAACAAAACCGGGTTAAAAAAGTAAAGTAATAAGACTTGTTTCTGTAGGTCATATTGCTTTCATAGCCATGACCAAGTTGATGTGGGTAAAAATTGGCAATTCAACTTCAGATGTAAAAACAAAACTTTCCATGAACAGCACATCAATCCGCCAGCTAACAATACCATACAGGTGTGCATGCTATTCTTGTAATGACCCTGCAATTATATGACATGCCAAAAGAATCAATATGCCATGCTGGAATAACTTTGCAGAGTAGCTGCGGGAAAGAAGAAAATTATGGACAGAAGTACACATTTTGGGGCAGTATGGAAGAAGATAACCTGCATAACCTTCTTCAAACACCAATTCAATTTTTGAACCAGTTCATAGGGAGTGCATTGGACACACCCCACCCAAAATCCCTTTAAATTTGAAACCCCATAAAACCAGCTGATTGAAGGGATTGGAACACCCATTACTTCAAGTGCTTAAAATAGCTACTCAATCATAGCCACAAGAACACATCCCAATATATGAGCATTATTCTTACATTACTCCGGAATAATTCAAACATCACAACAAAATAACTAAACCAAATTGGTACCTGAAAAGCCAAAAGGATCATAATCATTGCACATGTAACAAGACCATTGTGTATCACATCAAGGTGAAGTTCAAAATTCAAATGCAGCAGTCAGTTTTACTTCTAAAACCAACTGAACTAATCCTTACAAACAAATTGCACCTGTAAAATTAACTTCAAATAAAAAAATAACATTGAAGCATTAAAGATGATCTTACCCTTCACTGACCAAGTTCAATGCCAGGTTCACCAAGACAGTTTGTGAAAGGCCTAGTTTGTTAAGAACAGATGTAAGAGGATCAGATGGATGCTGCACGTTAAGTTCAAAATTTAAGGTAGTCAGAATCATTTGCTCTGCCTCAGTCACCCGTTCCCGATACTGTTCAAACCAGTCCTGTTCAGCAAACAACATATTTAATGTCAGCATATGAAAAATAGCATGGAAATCTTTTCACTTTCCCCTTTCAACACAATGGGATCGATAATCTCTCTTTATGTAAGCCAAAATATTTTCCATATTTGTGTAGCATGTTAATGCAGGATGAATTACATGCTGCCTCTAAGATGTTTTGAACTGCATGTGCACAAATTAATGTCTAAAACCCAAGAAGCTTATGAGCCTAAAGTAACATTTAGCTGCTACACATGAATTTCATCAAAATTTGCTTCACTGACACTAAGCTGCAGTCTAGTCATGGTTGGAATATGATTTTCAAGGATGATAATAATCAAAAGGCAAATATATTCAGAAGCTTTTCACTTTTACCCTGCTAAAGAGCTTAATCCCATTTTAAATTTCTTAGCAAGGAAAAATCAGAACTTCCAAAGTACTTACAACAGGGAGCAGGTAGGATAAGAATGTAATATCCTGCTTATGGAATATTTCACAAGAAGTTCTCAACACATTGTTCAAAGGGCGAGGCGTCTCCTCAGACTTTGCAGCAAGGAAAAGAGCAGCAGTGGCAATCAACTGCAACAGAATCAATTTGTTAGTCAACTAGCATATACCCTGCTGCTCGTGGACATTTTCTTTTTACGTCAACTAGCTCATACAAATCACTTATAATTTCTTTTTTAAAAATTAAAAAATAAACACTTCCCTTGTGGTAATAAAAATGGTGAATGACAACTTGACCTAAACCTCAATAGCTTCATAAATTATTATTTAAGAATATAAATGCAACACCAATTGGGATTTAAAATATAACAAGGTCAAGCAAGCGTTAGAATATCAAACTTACAAATTGTTTAAGAATAGCATTTGGGAACGAAAAGGTGTCTAAAGAGCGGGAAGTCAGGAACGCAACTCAAGTTACAAAAGCAACATTTTTTTTTCTTATGCATATTAACATAATTTTGAAACATTGTTAACCTTTAGCACCTGCTGATTTTGAAGTTTGAAAACAAAACTCATGGTGAAAAGGATATTCTTTTCACAATTAAGGGAACAATAAATTCCTTAAGCATAAGTATTTTAAACTCACAAATCTATCATGGCAAGCATGAGATCTTCGAACAAAAAACCGATGGCACAGTACCATGGCAGTGCCAATGGTAGTTTGTGGCCTGCAAAACAAAGTATAATATTTGATTGTAGCACAAGAAAAATTGCATAAATGATTTAAGAACAAGGTCAAGGAAATAGTATTCAAGATTGATAGCTCACAACTCAAGCTGCAAACCAAGGTTCTGAAGGAAGGCACAATAGGAATAGCGGAGATGTGTTTCACGAAGTGCATCGATACCATCTCTCCTTGAAGGTGAACATCTGTCAATCTCATCCCTAGACATGAAGACAGATTCATCCTCCTCCAACTGTGACCTGTCACGTTTATTGCTGACAGATGTAGAGGCTTCAGCATTTGATCTTATAGGAGGAATGTAATTGTTGGATTCCGATGGAGCAGCAGGCCAATGCATGTTATATGATGGGTGGTTTCTAACACTATCTCCCCAAGTAGCATCAGAAAACTTTCTTCTTTTCAAAGAAGGAGCACAATTTGGCTGTGCGTGCTGATAACCTCTATTACGTTCCCCAAACTGCCGAAAGAACTCATGGGCATGGTTAAAACACCTGGAAGGGTCGCTACTCCAGTTCCCATTCCTCTTCATGTAGTTATCAGAACTGTAACTACTGTAACTACTGTAATTATTTCTATTGTAAGGGTATCGGTAATCATCCTGAAAACCATTCCCTTGCATGCGACAATTCCGTGTGAAAGACATTCCTTATTTCTTTTTCGAAGTAAACCTGATAAAGGTCAGAAATTCAGCATAGATAATAATGAAATTGCTACATAAGTAATAACTGAAATACGAAACAATTAAGACTCACTCTTCAAACAAAATTTTAGGGGTGGTGGTGGTGGTGAAGTAACCCGCTTAATTTTAAGCCATAAAATATAAGTTTGAAGGTTTAGGAACAAAACAAGATTTAAAAGTCAACAAGTTAGAATTTCATCAATCAATTTGCCTCATCCAATCCAAGCTAATCCATTCCTCAGATGCTTGATATGACTAGATTTCCCTTCAAATGAGAGATTTATTAAGTTCGTCAGCTCCAACCATACCTATTACCTAACACTTCTAAAAAGAGCGTCCTAATATGGAAACAATTCAAAGAACAAATTTGATCAAAGTTAACCAACAATTGAAATCTATTAACCTCCTTATACATAAAAAAGGACAAAATCCGAATCAAACACATGCAAAAACAAAACAAAAATCTAATACGATCAGAAAAAAACTATTGAAATTTTGAAATACATTAGATCGACGTTCAAAAAAGCAAAGCAAAATCAACCTTCTCCGCAACAAATCCAAGGAAACAACCGATTAATCATCAAACGGGAACAAGATTTAACATAAAACTAAAATAATTATTACCTGAATTGAAATAGAAAAGATCAATTACCCGTGATCGAGATCCCAAAATGGGATGAAGATAGGGTTTTGAAGAAAAGGAAGGGAATTGGCGAGAGAGGAGGTGGTCAAATATTCAAAAAGAACGGAGGAAAAAAAGAGAATTTCAAAGCAAGCGTCTAATTATTTTATCTTTTTATCCTTTTTTCTTGTAATCATATAAACTTTTTTGGCGTAATCTAGGTTTAGTCCTTTTCTAATTCTGAAATTTGAAATTTAATATTTTTAGTTTAATATAGTTATAATCGGTCCATATTTATAGGCTGATAGCATCTAGGGACAAAGACAGGGGAGGCAGGGGACATTGGCCCATATTAAAATGGATAAATTGTCTCTTATTCCCTTTCGAACCTTAATAAATATAATTTAAGCTCATTAAATGGGAATTTTACATTCTTGACCCCTCCTGAAAAGTTAATTATTTAGTTTCATTCGTTTGAAAATATTTTTGCACTTTGATCTCTCTAAAATTTTATAATTTAACTTACCAAATAATTATACCAGATGGATAACTATATAATAGTTATGATTCAAACTAATTTATAGATGAAAATATAAAGGGTAAACTAGATCTTTAGTCCCTAAAGTTTGAGTGACATTCTATTTTGAACACTTAAGTTTCAAAAGTCATGTTACGATCACTAAAGTTTTCAATAAAATAACAAAATGGTCAATTTATATTAACTCAGTTTTGGTTAATGATTAACACAAAAGATGATATATAATCTGTCCCTAAATTATTAATTTAATTTAAATTTTAACATTTTTAAAGATAAATTATGTAAATTATTATTAAAATTTACTCTTAAACCTATTTCGATCACTGAAGTTTCGAAACATTCAATTTATTCATTGAAGTTAGAAGTTTAGACATTAAAATATTTTTAGTCGTTTAGTCTCAACCTCTTGAGTATGAATTCACCATCTATTTTATTGAAAAGTGCTTAGAGATTCATAATCATTAAAAAAATTTATGATTTCTCTTTCATTGATCTCTCTTCTCCATTGTACGATGAATTTTATTTTTTTAGCATGTTGCTTTCTCTCGTCAATGAAAGTTTTTACGATTAAGATTTTGGAGAATTTTTTTGTTCGTCGATAAATAAAAATCTTTAAAATTTTAATCGATGAGTGACAAAAAAAATTTAATGTCGAAACTCTAGTAAATAATTGAATGTCTTAAAATTTTAATAACCAAAATAAGTTTGAGAGTAAAATTTATATAATTTATCTTAAAATATATTTTAATAAAGTTAAATAATTACGATAATCACAACTTAAACTGTGATCTCATTAAAAAAATATTATTTTTTTTAAAGAAAATCGAATTTAATTATTTTGATTATAATATATATTATTAAATAATTAAAAATATTTATGAATATATATTGACTTGTAATCATCGACTATTCAAAAAATTATAATAATCATATTAAAATCTTAATATTTTAATAGAAAAATTATACGTAGCACATATTTTGACCTATAAACGGTGCTACCAGTTATAAGCTCACCTAAACCATTCTAAAGCGGAGCGCATCCCACAACTTCTCTTTCTGATAACTTTTATATTACCAGCAAAGCCACAAGAAAATTTTATTCCAAATCGAAAAAAAAGGGGAAAAATGATTGTAGCGAAAATGGCGCTGTGCCCGTGCCCGTACCCGTACTTACGCTTACACAGTATAAGTTCCCGTTTCGATCCGTCCGATGGCCACAATCACCACGGAAACCCCTTCTTCTCATCCAAGATGCGTAGGCGCCTCAAAACGAGAAATTCAAATTCATTGAATATCAAGTGTTGCGCATCGACTCCCCAGTCCAAGTCCCAATCACCACCGCCACCTTTTGATGATTAAGGAGATCAGAGGAAGTTCTCCGACTTAAACATTCTGTATCGTCGGTTCTGGAAGGTGGCAGCTCCCTATTGGTACTCTGACGATAAGGTTCAAGCTAGGCTCCAGCTGGCCGGTGTTTTCGCTCTCACTCTCGCCACTACCGGCATCAGCGTAGGCTTCAATTTCCTTGGCCGCGACTTCTTCAATGCGCTTGCGAGTCTGTTTTCTTTTCCTTTCCTTTCCTTTTCAGTTTCTGCTAATTATATGTTTAGTTACAAACGTCTAATTTCGGTTTGGATTTTCAATTTGTTATGTTATGATAAAGACAAAGATCAGGAACAATTCACCAAGCAACTTGTGTACTATCTTTGTGGCTTTGCTGGCGGAATTCCGGTGAGCACTGATATTTTGTTATGCTAGCCATCACTTTAATAATTGTTTTGCTTTTGAACTAGTAACGGATTCGGATTTTTGAGGATATATGACTTGTTTTTTTGGTTTGAAGAGTATTGGATGCGAAAAATTTATTCTTGAATTTGGATGGCCTAATCTATTATCCACTTTGCTTTTATTTTTTATTTTTATAATTTTCAGTTACTAAATGCTGACTTTTAGCGAATTTAGATGTTTGATATATAATTTAATTAATTTGGATCTGAGTATTATGGTTCAGATTTTAAAGAAGACTTGCTTATTCGACTTTTACAAAATATGCAGATATTTGACCAGTTGCCCTCCATTTCATTATTCTTTTGCTTCTTCTTGTTATACTATCAGAGTAATATTATATTTTTTCAGCTATTCCTCTTAAGTTAGTTTATGTTTTTTTGCTAGATTTCAGTTTTTTGTTTTGAGAGATTATGCAAGGGAAACTCTTTCTTTAAGATGGAGATGTTGGATGACAAGCTATTTCATGCAACGGTATCTCACTGATAGGACTTTTTACAAAATTCAGTCTCAGTCCATTATTGATAACCCTGACCAGCGCATAGTGGATGATCTTAGCTCCTTCACTTCCACTGCCCTTTCTTTCTCTTTGACACTCTTCAATGCTGCTGTCGATTTGATATCATTCAGCAATATCTTGTACACTATATATCCACCCTTATTTGTTGTACTTCTTCTCTATTCCATTGGTGGAACAGCTATTAGCATCTTTCTTGGAAAGGTATTGTATCCCCCTATCCCGCTTGCACTACCTCTTGTTTTGATGCTTTGACCATAATTTTGCTTTCGGCTTTTGTGTCATCTGTCATTTCAGGGATTGGTTTCTCTTAATTTCCTTCAAGAGAAGAAAGAAGCTGACTTCCGTTATGGACTTGTTCGCGTACGAGAAAATGCTGAATCCATTGCTTTCTATGGCGGTGAAGATAATGAACTGCAACTTCTGTTGCAGCGCTTCAGAAGTGCTTTTGAAAATTTAACTGTATGCATATTCTTAATATTCTCTTACTTACCCTAAAACTTGTTCCATTTCCCTAAGTTTATGCATTTGACAAAATGGATGTCTTCTTTGTGCACTATATCTCTTGCAATCTTGTTCCCGTCTTGGCTTGGGTTGTATTATCGTGTAACCATCTTATGGCATTAGGCCTTTTGGTCCTTCCCTTGTGCAGCAATTGTTGATATCTTCCAGAAATCTCGAGCTTTTCACCAATGGCTACCGGTACCTCATTCAAGTTGTCCCTGTTGCTGTTGTGGCTCCTATGTATTTCTCTGGAAAAATTGAGTTTGGTGTCATTAATCAGTCAGTATCAGCTTTTAGTCACATCCTTGGGGATGTCTCCTTGGTCGTATATCAATTTCAAGCAATTAGTGCCTTTTCAGCTGTCATTGATAGACTCGGTATGTTTTTTTTTACCCTATTCAATCCTCTATATCTTTTCATAATTTTATTTGGCTCCTTAGCTTTTCTTCTGAGAATGCAATTGTAGAAGAAATGAGTGATTCTGCACTTTGTTGTGATAAATGGGAAGAATATAGTATATATTTTTAGTAATGGCAATCATTCATTTCATTTGTTTGTCTGAAACTTAAATATACCATTTTTTCAACATTTAGGGCATGCAACAATGCCTCATTGGAGTATAACTCAATTCTGGATAGCAGGATTTTGTCTTGCAAGTACATTCTCTTTGAGTAGAGATTCAGGAAAGGCATTTCAAAGACCAAATAATCATCATTTAGAATCTAGATCATTCAATCTGTTCCTTAGTGATAACTGATAATTAGTGTTGATTGGTACCTCATTCTTCATCTGTGAAAAATCTTTCTGATTGAGTGATTGCTTGTGTTTTTCATTTTTTGCCTGTTATACTTTCATTATCTGTTTTCTTGTTTAAGTAAGTTAATTATCCACCAATGCTAACAATTTTGACTCCAAACACATTTTCAGGTGAATTTGATGATGTTCTAGATACCAGCAGATCAAATTCTCTCGCTGATCCCGGGGAGTATATTAATCTTACATTTTCTCTTGTCAAAGGCTCACAAGTTTTGGATTCTAATGGATCCTTACCACCAGCCACATCTCCAAGATTGCTGGATGTAGAAAATTTGACTCTAAAAACACCGAAAACTAGATCTACACTTGTTAGAGACTTATCATATGTGATCAATGAAAAAGATAATTTGTTGGTTAGTATCATGGTTTGTATAATCGTTTTTTTTTTGTTTACATATTATATATGTATATACTGAATTGATAAGTAGGGGTTTAAAGATGTTTTTCTAATGTCTTATTAGGTAGTAGGACCTAGTGGTAGTGGCAAAACTTCTTTGCTTAGAGCTCTGGCTGGTCTTTGGAGTACCGGAAAAGGGAAAATCACATTCTATGTGGAGAATGAGGGTGATGCTCAACCACTCGCCTCTTCAGATGTGGCTCCCGTTGAAAAAAAATCTGAGAAAAATGTGAATCAGGAGTTCGGAAGACCCATAAATAGTAAATCTAGAAGTGTCTTCTTCCTTCCTCAGAGGCCATATATGGTTTTGGGCTCTCTTCGTCAGCAATTGCTTTATCCAACATGGACTGAGGACGCAAGTGTGTCAGATACCACCAAACCTGGAGGTATGTCCCGCTTAAATAACAAATAAGCATACCATAACTGATTTAAAAAACATTTGCTAGTTTCAGGATTGGCAAAATGAAAATTTCCAGTGTATAATTAGTGATACGAAATTTAAAACAAAAAAGAACAGGATGCATGGAAGGTTCTGCAACCAATCTGTTATCTGATCTTTGAATATCCACTAGAAATTTATTCTGAGCAACTCTTATACAAAATTTTATGCATTCTTCATCGAATATCTGATAAAAATCAATGTGTGAGTTTGAGGTGCATCCGTTTTCATCTATATGGTACTTTTATCATTAGAGCTTTATTGACCTGAAATTGCAGGTTCATTGCCTTTCTTGACACGAGTACCAGACTCCAAAAATGAGGGTGAAAAGCGTAGCATTGGTGTTCCTACGACAGATGATTTAACCCAGGTTTTAGAAGATGTTCGCCTTGGCTATATCCTGTCTCGCTTCAAAGGTCTTGACACGATATATGAATGGTCCAGTGTTCTTTCCCTTGGCGAGCAACAACGCCTCGCTTTTGCACGGTTATTGCTTTCTAAACCAAAGTTGGCCCTGTTGGATGAATCCACCAGTGCTTTGGATGAGGCGAACGAGGTATGTCTCCGTTCATTAAATTTACACCACCCAGAGTGTTGAAAACTATTCTCCCATCCAAGATTAAGATTTTACATTAATCGTGCTTGTGTTTAAATTTCGCATACAGGCTCATCTGTATGAGAAGATGAAGACAGCAGGCATTACGTATATCAGTATCGGTCATCGCCGTACGTTATACGCATATCATCGTAGGGTGTTAGATATATCATCGGCAGATGCAGATAACAGACTACGCAATTGGAACATCGAATCCATTGACCATGACAATTTACAGAAATTGTTGAAGTTATAGTTGTAGCTGCCCCAAGGCTCGGTCGAAATGCTGTAAACCTATTTCTCCCTTCGTCAAATTGCAAAAAAAAAAAAAAAGTTCACTGGAAAAAGGAATCCTATGGATCATATTCCAAATACGTAAATGTTATCACTTGATTATGGCTACAGCAAGTAAAATTTTGTTAGCTTTTGACATATTTAATAATTATTCTGGCGTGTGCAGCTCATTAAAACGAAAAAAATGTACTTTATGCTTATTTTTTAAATAAAACTTGTAAAATCATTAAAAATGTAAAAAAAAAAACTTAAAAGATTTAATAATTACTAATTTCTTTTGAGTTTTTAAAAGTGTTGATAAAGCTATTTGTGGTATATTACTGAAATCGCATGTTGAGTTATGGTTTATTGTCATTATTTAATATGCCGTTAATGAAATTAAAGAGTTACATAAATACGGTTATTTTAATTTTAAAATTTAAATATTTAATTTTAAAATTTTAATTTTTATAATCTAATTAAATCTCAAATAAATTCTTTAATTCTAAAATAATTTTGTTTATGGAATAATTTTATTCTTTAACTCTAATGAACTTTTATAACGATAACGTTTAATATTTTAGCATACATTAAAATGGAAATATAAAAATGAATTATCATTATAAGAAAACTAACTAGAAATTGTTAATTTCTCTAATAAAAAAAACCAAAATCCGATACCACCAACTTACAGAACAAGACATATTGATACAAGAAATTAAAGCGAAAACGATAAAAAAAAACTAATATCATAATTCATATATCCATTATTATAGAAGATTGATACGTAACGACATTACCTACCGTATACGATAAAATCTGGGTTTGTAATCCTCACGAAACACCAAAAATCTATCGTTATACTTATACGAACTGTTGAAATCAGTGCAAATATGAAAATTAAAGAATGCAAGCAACCAATCGCGGAGTCCCACCCCTTTATTTCCCGATTCCAATTGCTTCCCTTAGACCATTTCTCTACTCCACATCGACCCAGAGCATTAATTTTGGTTCCCTTTTCCCTCTGTTATTCATCCCAGTCCTCTGCTTTCAAAGGTAACTTCTTTTATGGTTAAACTGTACTGGTTTACTTCTCCAATGAAAAATGATATAGTATTTGCCTGAGAATTAGGATATAGAGTATGGTTGAAGTTTTCTAGTGATTGAATTTGGTGGTCTGTCTAATATGTTCTTGATATGCCTCTAAATTTACATTTGCTTGGTGAAAAACAACTGACTGAATTACAAACCCCTCAAATGGGTTTTCTATAATTTGATGTTTTGGGAAAGAAAGTTTGATTTTTTTTGTCTGATTATGAATTTTATTTATGTAGCGATCCCTTTTAAAAAATTAATAATATGAGGCGTAAAAAAAGTCACTAAAAATATATTAAAATGCCTTAAAATAAAAAATTTAGGGTTTACTTTAAAAAGTGAATTTTAGAAAATTAAAATCTAGAGTTTAAAGTTTGGGAATTGGGGCTTAAATTGAAAAGGGATTTTCAGACCTAAAATTTTGGGAATTTAGGGTTTAGTTTTTAAAAATTAGGGATTAAAATTGACTTGAAAAATTAGGGTTGAAAATAAAAAGGAATTCTCAATTAGAAAAAAAATAGGAATTGACAAAATATTGGAAAAGAATTAAAAAAGGAGTCGCCACCGGCCACTTTGGTAGGCCGGACACCGTAAAACCAGAGATTTGAAACGATTTGGGTTCAAGAGTCGATTACGGTTTAAAAAAAAAACGGGTTTAGGATTTAAAAAAACTGCCCTAAATTGGTACCTTTTAAATAGCACTTAAATTAACTTTTATTTAAAAATTCGAATTCAATTTTATTTTTACCGTGTCTTCATTCGAAGGCAACGCATACACCGTGACCACTACGTTGGAACACGGGCTCGTTACGACCGAATAAAGACGTGATTAAAAGGTTCGTTAATTATGAAGTGGATGTGTACTCGAACAAGAATAAATACGAACAAGTATTTACAACAACAAATACACACGTGAACAAAACGTAAAGCATGTAAATGAAACAAAAAAAAAAGCAATACATGACACCATAATAATATATACACAAGGAAAGCACTAAAATGGACATGTGACAAAAAGCAAAGACATATATACACAAATATGTAATGTGACAAGACTAAAGTATACCAACATAAACAATGACAAAAATAAAATAAAAGATATGTGCATAAGTAATAAATGTATGACAAGAAAATAAATAACAAATATGTAAATAACCAAAAATGGATGACATATTAATCTAAAAACATGGTAAGACCAAATGTATGCATGGCAAAAATATTAACCACATAATAAAGCAAATGTAAGAACAAAAATAAAATACTTAAGCAAAGTAAATACGAATATGTGCAACAAGTACATAAATGAAAACAAATAAATAAACAATCACAAAAAGTAATATAAACACATAAATAAATAAATAAATAAATAAAATAAAGAAATTGAATTAATGAAAAGGAATTTCTGTCAATGATCAAATAAATAAAAAACAAAATTTAAGAGATCAAAATAAGTAAAAACATTCGAACGGTGACTGGATTGCAAAATCTTGAAAACAACCAAGGACCTCTAGAGTGATTTAACAAAGGGGAAGACCTTAAAAACATGGCCCAAAACATGGGAGGACCAAAAACAGGTAAAACCATTTTTTACAGATGATTACCGTTGAAATCAGGACCAAAATGAAACATATCTAGAACTTTGAAGGACCGGGATAGAAAATAACCCATGCGGAGGGATTTAAAACGTAATAAAGCCATTTCTTTAAAATCTTCAGATTATAAAACACAACCTAAAAGGATCCAACCCCTCTTTTGCTCATTGTTTCCAAACCGAAAGGGAGAAATCCTTTGTTTTCTCTGAAAAAGTGGATGAAGTTCATCCTTGAACCCAGAATCCGGCAGGCCATCTTCAGCAAACCACCGCTAGCGGTGGCGGTGGCCGACGGTAAAAAAAAGCCTTCTTTTTTTTGCTTGTTTTTAAAACCCGACTCCGGAGCACCTCTAGATCTACCAAGATCAAAGGCCAAAACTCTTTTTCTTTAAGAAAACAACTACCAAAAGGGCTCCTTTTAAGAGAAAACGAAGAGGAAGGGATCGATTCAAGCACCAGATCTTCGGTTCTCTTTTCTCGGCTCACCGGCGACGGCTTGGAAGTTGCGAGGCTTATCGCCGGATTCAAAGATAAATGGAGAAAGCTTAAACCGAGACCAAAAAGGTAACCAAAAATAACTTTTTTTTTGGTTTCGATATGTATAAAAAGGTTAAAATTACCTTAAGAACTTTGTTTTCTTTTTATTCGATTCAAGACGATCCGGGGAGAGACCCCTATTACAAAATGGAATCGGTCTTTTTATAGCCGATTGAAGAATTACATGAAAAGGGTTCTTAATTTTTACTCTGTTTTTCTCTGACTTTTGGATGTATGCGTGCTCTCTGAATTTTTCTAGAAATCGTGGTCGAGTGGTCTCTGATTACCCTCTGAAATCTGTTGGAAATATGCCGAAATTCTCTGAAATATATTGTAAATTTCGTACGTTCTGACACTTTTTGTATTTTTGCATGAGTCATCATCGGAATTACGAGGGGATCATCGGCGATGGCGACGACGGCGAGGAGATGAGCGGTCGGAGCATCTGAAGAGTCCCCTGCATGAAGGACACGCGCGCGTGGAATGCGAGACGCTGATGCGTTGGCGCGTGGCTGTAGCTGAACCGGCTCTCCTCCTTGGATCTGGACCATTGGATCTGGATTAGATCCAACGTCCAGATGTTAGCTGCGCATGGAGACCAAGAGTAGATTAGCTAGGGTTTTTTATTAATCCGGTTTGGGCTTGTAAAGTGGGCTATCCGGGTTAAAATGAAAAAGGGCCATGTTATATATTTCTTTTGGGTTTATATGTATTATAAAGGGACTGTTTAATAATTAAATGCTGGGCTTATTTATTTAAATCCCCTTATATATATGTTATCAGATTTATTTAATAATGATAATATTAAATAAATAATATATATAGTATTAAAATAGATAAACAGATAAGGAAATGAAATTACATATCTGTTTAACGAGAGAAGAAAAAAACGTAATATATATTCATTTACATTTGTTATGTATTTACAAAAATACTAATATGAATAATAATATTAATAGAAAAGGTATGAAACCAAAATAACAGTAAATAATTAGAGGAAAAGAATTATGTATATACACATAGAAAAGAGAAAAAGAAGCAATGTGATTTTTTGGATTTTCATTGATATAAAAAAAATAACATAATATTTTATTTTAAATATATGATAAACAAATAAAAGGAGAAAAAATTACATGTATTAATATTTTTGAATTAAAAAGAACAAAGCCCATTTTATTATAATAAAACCGAAATTTAAGATCTGGGTTTAACACCCCGGATAAAATTAGTGATTACAGCTGCCCCTCTTTGCTTATCATTGCAAACAATGATGAAGCAAAGACAATAAGCACTAATTTTATTCGACTTCCCTGTTCGAGGAGTCTGATCCGAAAGCCCGTTTCCGCAATTTTGATAGCCCTTTTGTCCTCTGATCCCCTAATTTGCTTTGCCGCGAACAATATCCCGACTTAAGATCACCTGCACGCATAAAAAGAGAGATTTTAGAAGTGAATTTTGATTCCCTTATTTAGACATTTTGAGCGAATTAAAAGATTCTGAGTTGTGGGTCCCCCCTCTATGAGACTTTAAGCTCTGAACTGTTGAAGAAGTTGATCCTTCCTATATAGGACCAATCTCTGAAAAAGCTTTGAGTCTTTCCTATCTAAAACTCTTCGTAAAAGTCTTCGATCTGAGTCTCTCCTATATGAAACCCTAAATCCGGAATTCTAACAATGTTGATCCCTTCTCCATAGAATCCACATCATCAGGATGCTCTGATTTCTGATCATTGCAGCATCTGATGGTCTCTCTTCGAGCGTATACCGTGGTGGACGACCCCTCTATTCGAGTGTATGTCGCAAAAAAACAATGTTGATCCCTTTTCCATAGAATCTACATCTTTGAGATGCTTTGATTTCTAATCATTACAGCATCTGACGGTCCCTCTCTTCGAGCGTATACCGTGATGGACGACCCCTCTCTTTGAGCATATGTCACTAAAACAATATCGATCCTTTCTCCATAGAATCCACATCTTCGAGATGCTCTGATTTCTGATCATTGCAGTATCTGACGGTCCCTCTCTTCGAGCGTATAACGTGGTGGGCGTTAAAATGTTAGTGCTCTTCTTTCCTGTAAAATACATATGATGTGACATGGTATAGGTTAGCATACTCCTATTCTACATGATGCACGTTTGGATCACAAACGAAGGTTGTTCGGATCTGGTCTCTTCAATTTCATGTTTTCTCTATAATCCCTCCCTATGTTAGGACTTAATCTATCTGTTGATATTGTTTTCTTCTTCCAAAAACGGGGTTCCTAAATTTACTTCTTTCAAAGCACCCATTCGCAAGTTTTCACTTTGACAACTTTTTCCTCCTTTTTTTTCCCCTTTTTTTCCTTTCTTTCTTTTTTCTTTCTTTTTTTTTTCTTCTTTTTTTCTTTCTTCTTTTCTTATTCTTTCTTTTCTTCTTCTTAAGCGCCCTTTTGAGTTTTCACCTTGCAAAGTTGAGTCTTCTATGATCTCTGTTGGTTACTACGGGCTGATTTGGATTTCACTTCTCTCCAACTTGTAGCTGGTGGGATGAATCATAGCAATATCCAAAAATTCTTTGTTTATTGATATTCCATGTTGATTTATTTATAAATATGCTGAAAAGGGATAAATATGATACAACAAGAATATTTAATATAGCTATTATATTTTAAAAGTCATGACAAACGTGAAATATGCAAGAGAATGAGGAGAACTAAACTCGAAACAGGCTTTACACTATTGAAGGTATGAATGATACGAGAACTCGTCAACTGCAGTGAAGATCTTGCTTCTCGTCTTAATCACAGTAGCCTCTGAAAAAGTCGATGAAGTGACGAGCCTCACGAACATTTGAGCCGCCCTTTCGGGTTTTCGACTCAAAATCTCCTTTGGTTCTAAGGCGCCCTTTTCGGATTTTCACCTTAAATCCTCCTATGGTCCTAAGGTGCTCTTTTCGGGTTTTCACCCTGAACCCTCCGTTTTTTCGTTTCTTTTTTCTTCTTTTTTCTTTTTTTCTTTTTTTTTTCTTTTTTTTCTTTCTTTTTTTTACTTCTCCCTTTGACTCAAGCATAATACCTCTTGATCGAGTCGGAGTTCACAGGATTACTTATCTCATTCCCATCCATCTCTCTCAGAATGACAGCTCCCCCTGAAAAGACCTTCTTCACGATGTACGACCCTTCCCAGTTAGGTATCCATTTTCCTCAGAAATCCTTTTGAATAGGTAGAACCCTTTTAAGCACCATATCCCCTTCCTGAAATTAACGAGGCCTAACCTTCTTATTGTAGGCTCGCATCATTCTTTTCTGATACATCTAACCATGACAAATGACATTCAATCTCTTTTCTGCTATCAGATTCAGATTATCTATCCTGACTTGTATCCATTCAGCGTCTTTTAATTTGGATTCGCTCAGAATTCGGAGAGAAGGTATTTCAACTTTGAGAGGTAGGACTGCTTCCATACCATAAACCAATGAGTACGGGGTTGCCCCGGTCGAGGTTCATTTTGAGGTTCGATAAGCGAATAACGCGAAAGGCAGCTTCTCATGCCAATCCTTGAAAGTATCTGTAGTTTTTGCTATGATCCTCTTAATGTTCTTATTAGCGGCCTCAACCGCCCCATTCATCTTAGGGCGCTATGCGGTAGAGTTGTGATGCATAATCTTGAACTGTTCACACACCTCAGAAATCATTTTGTTGTTCAGATTCGTGGCGTTATCGGTGATAATTCTCTCTGGAAAACCATAACGACAGATGATCTCTTTTTTCAAAAACTTACAGACTGTGGTTCGCGTGATGTTGGTGTAGGAGGCGACCTCTACCCATTTGGTGAAATAATCAATTGCTACTAAAATGAAGCGGTGTCCATTAGATGCCTTATGATGAATCTGTCCGATGACATCTATCCCCTAGGCGGCAAAAGGCCAAGGTGCATTCAAAGTATGTAACGACAATGGCGGGGAGTGAATTTTATCTGCATAGATCTGACATTTGTGACATCTTTTGGCGTGAATAATACAGTCTCCTTCCATTTTTGATCAATAATAACCATATCTCATGATTTTTCTAGCCATCGCAAAACCATTGACATGAGTCCCGCATATGCATTCGTGTATTTCTGTCACTATGGTTTTAGCTTCTTGGGCGTCAACACATCTCATTAACACCTGATCACTCCCCTTTCTATACAAGATGTTTCCATCGAGGACGTACCCGGATGCCATTCTCTTTATAGTTCTTTTATCAATATTTGTGTCTCCTTCAGGATAAACTTGAAATTTAATGTATTGAAGAATATCGTGATACCAAGGATTCCCGTCTTTCTCCTCTTCCACTCCATAACAATGGGCAGGCAATTCGATGGTTTGCATTTCTAGTGACCTCATTTGAGTCTTAGTGTTTGTCTTAAAAGTAGCAGCTAGAATGGCCAAAGCATCAACCATTTGGTTATCTTCCCTTGGCAAATATTCAAAACTGACTTTTTCAAAGTTTTGAATCAGATCCTGAACCAGATTATAATACTTGATCAACTTGGGGTCCTTGGTTTTCCATTCTTACCACAACTGATAAATGACTAGAGAAGAGTCTCCGAACACCTGAAGGATGCGAACCTTTCGCTCGATAGCTGCGTGTAGGCCCATTACACAGGCTTCATATTCTGCCATATTATTAGTGCAAAAGAAATTCAACCTGCTCGTGAACGGATAATGAACTTCTTCGGGGGAAACCAACATTGCCCCTATTCCATGTCCTAGGGCGTTGGAAGCCCCATCAAAATATAGTTTCCATGGCAGTGCGGTTTCGATCGTTCCACCTTTGGCTATGACAGATACTAAATCTTCATCCGGGAAGTCAAAGTTCAGGGGTTCATAATTCTTTGCGACTCGACTTGCCAAGAAATCGGCCACTGCACTGCCTTTTACGGATTTTTGATTCACATAAACAATATCAAATTCAGACAAAAGCATCTGCCATCGAGCCATCTTTCCTGTCAATACCGGTTCTTCCATTAGGGTTTTTAAGGGATCAGACCGTGATATCAAATAGGTGGTGTGATACAGCATATATTGTCTCAACCTTTTAGTTGCCCAAACCAGGGCGCAACACAACTTTTGAGTCTGTAGGTATCGAGATTCGTCTTCTGTGAACTTCTTACTTAAATAGTAGATTGCTCTTTCCTTCCTACCTGACTCATTTTGTTGGCCTAACACGTAGCCCAATGAGTTCTCGAAAACTGTTAAGTATAAAATCAATGGTCGGTCAGGCATGTGGGCCACTAAAACTAAGGCTTTAGTTAGATAATCCTTAACTTCCTCGAACGCTGCCTGACAATCTTCGTCCCATATTCCTGGGTTATTTTTACGGAGAATTCTGAAAATAGGGTCACACTTATCCGTTAACTGAGATATAAAACTGGAGATGTAGTTCAGCCTCCCTAAGAAACCGCGAACTTCCTTTTGGGTTTGCGGTGGCGGGAGATCCCTTATGGCCTTGACTTTATCTGGGTCAATTTCTATCCCTCTTCGGCTGACTATGAACCCGAGGAGCTTTCCGGGTGTTACTGCGAAAGTACATTTGGCAGGATTGAGCTTCAACTGATATTTTCTCAACCTCAGAAACAACTTTTGCAGATTCTGAATATGTTCACTCTTTGTTTTGGATTTGGCAATCATATTATCCACATACACTTCAATCTCTTTTTGCATCATATCGTGAAAAAGGGTCACCATTGCTCTTTGATAGGTTGCCCCCGCATTTTTCAATCCAAAAGGCATAACCTTATAACAGAACGTTCCCCACAAGGTTACAAAGGTGGTTTTTTCCATGTCTTCAGGGCACATCTTGATCTGATTATAACCCGAAAAATCATCCATAAAAGAAAACCATGAATGCCCCGCAGAATTATCAACCAGGGTGTCAATGTGCGGGAGAGGAAAATTGTCTTTGGGACTGGCCTTATTGAGATCTCGATAATCTATGCACATGCGTACTTTCCCATCCTTTTTGGGTACCGGCACGATGTTAGCAACCCACTCTGGGTACTTTGCTACTTTCAAGAACCCAGCTTCGAATTGCTTTCTTACTTCTTCTCTAATTTTCAATAACATGTCTGTTCTCAACCTACGGAGCTTTTGTTGGACTGGCTTGTGCTCAGGTCGTGTGGACAACTTGTGTACAACAATATCTGTATTTAGACCTGGCATATCTTGATACGTCCAAGCAAAAACATCTTTAAACTCCGAAAGCAGTCCAATTAATTTTTCCCTTGAGTCCGGTGCTAAAGTGGTGCCTATTTTTACCTCTTTTCTTTCTTCTTTGGATCCCAAATTTATTACCTCCAGATCCTCCTGATGGGGCAATATCTCCTTTTCCTCACTGGCCATCAACCTTATTAACTCATCGGGGATCTCTAACTCCTCTTCCTCTTCTTCGGCTTCTGCAACAAGTACGGGTCGTTCGAAATTCGGTATAAGATTAAGTTCAGTATCATTCATACAATCAATATTATCGAACCTGCAAGAATTTAAATTTCCTATGTTGGGAAATAATATACATATTTTACAAATAATAAAGAATAAAGAGATAAAGAGTGCAAGGAACAAAATGTATGAAAAGAAGATTGTTTGCCATTTGAGAAAAAGAGTATGAAACCCTTTGTTTTCATTAAAATGCGAATTAACATAGATGCCCTATACAAAGAAATCCCATTGCCTTGGGGCAAAAGCGAATGGGAGATGTTTTTTAGACATTACTTTGATTCATTCTTAGCAACTACTGGTAGATTGATGCTTGTCCAATTATTGAACTTTTCATCCGGGAGACATGGACGAATGACCGATAGAACAGACTTTCCCTTGGCGTTCTGGGAGATCATATTCACATTCATCATTTCAAAAATTTCACTCATCAGCTCATCCTCATAAAACTTCTCTCCTTCTAAATTGGCTTGGTGCACTTTCTCCTCAGAATTCTTAACCCCTCCGAAGGTGAAACTATTCTTAAGATCAGTTTTGACTATCGGCTTCCATGGGGTGTCTTCTCCCCTGAGTCGGGCCCTTCTTTGCTCCTCCCTCCTCTTTTTTTCTTGTTTCTTTTGCAGATAAGTAGGATGAAAGCCTAACCCAAACCTATCCCTCTTGTCAATAACACTTCTGACTTTCAGACATCCTTGTAGGTTTTTTCCAAGTCTTCTCCCTTTCCTAGCTCCTTTTCCAACAGTCTCAATCACTACCATCTTAGTGCAGTTCGAATATCTTGGGGTTGGAATCCGATTCCCTTCCTCCACAAAGGTGGCATTGATGAATTCCAAGGCTCGAAATGAACACTCTAGAGCATCTTCAGTAGGGGGAACATAGGGAGCATCTGAAGTTACAGCAACAATAACGTCTTATTCCGTGTTGACTGTCACGAGTTTTCCTTCCATCACGTACTTCAGCTTCTAATGAAGAGAAGAAGGGACAGCTCTGGCCGCATGAATCCATGGCCTTCCCAACAAGCAATTGTAAGACGGTCGGATGTCCATAACCACGAACTCTATACTATATTCAACTGGGCCTATAAGCAGAGGTATCTCAATCTTCCCGGCCACTTCCCTCTGAGTGCCGTCAAATGCCCGAACGATGTTTTGACAAAACTTCATATGGGAGTTATCGATGGGCAGTCGTTGTAAAGTAGCCATGGGCATAACATTTAGGGCAAACCCATTATCGATAAGCACTCCTGGAAAAACATGCCCCTTGCAGTGAGTTGTGATGTTCAGAGCTTTGGTTGAGCCTCTTCCTTCTTCTGGGATTTCATCATCATTGAAAGTGATATAATTATCGGCGACGATGTGGTTTACAATCTGATCAAGTTTCTTGACAGTGATATCTTGTTCTACAAAAGTTTGATTCAAGACCTTCGCCAACGCTTCTCAGTGCTTTTCCGAATTCAGTAACAGGTCGAGCACCGTGATTCTGGCTGGTTGCTTTCGAAGTTGATCAACTACATTGTACTCACTGTGTTTTAGGAACCTTAAAAATTCTTGGGCCTGAGCCTCAGTCACTGGCTCGAGAATCTTTGAGGGGGGATCATCCCCGAATACTTTTATAAGTTCTGGTTCAATGAGTTTGCCCTTACCCTTTTGTTCATCGGGCATCTTCTCCTCCTGAGGGGAATAACATCTTCCGCTCCTTGTAAAGTGCCATACTTTATTCACTATTTCGGGATTCTGTCCCAATGCATCACCTTCCTGAACTGGCTTCCCCTCTTCTGATATAGATGCCTCTTATGTTCCTGGATTTCCAGGCATAGAGACATTAGCGGTGTAATTCCAAGGCACCCTCTATGTTCTTTTAAAGGGAAAAGTCGTGGGAGGAGAGATTATGAGTCTAGAAGCATTTTGGCTAGACGATCCGTCTTCGTCCACCCTACGAATGATGATAAAAGATCTTCGAGCTGGGTATTTATTGCTCGGAGTGTCTGTCATATAGATTTCTGGTTTTTCCTCCTCGCATTTTGCAAAGAACTCAATTTCTTTGGTATTCATGAGTGCTTGCACCTTACTACAAAATTCCGCCCAAGCTTGGATGTCATGATCACTAGACTGATGGTATTTGCAGTATTGACCACATCCCTCGTTTACAACCACCATCCCTCGGTCGATTAGACGTGCCATGCACAATTGTCGAAATACCCACCTTAATGGGAATCACATCTCCGATACCATAGATATGGCTTTTTTAGGGGATTCTTCTTCTTCGATACTATTAATCCCCTGATTCCCGTGGTTAGGAAGCGGGTTACTAGTGGTGCTTGGTTCTCCCAACTGTAAGACTCCCGTATTCAACAAATTCTGAACAAGCTTCTTGAAAGCTATACAGTTCTCAATGTTATGACCGGGAACGCTGGCATGATATTTGCAATATGCTTTTGCATCATACCATGCTGGATACGGTGGGTTGAAAGGAGTCACATGAAAAAGCCGCACCAAATCAACTTTGTGTAACTGAGCATACAACTCCTTGTACGGGATCGGGATATGGGTAAAGGTTGTCTTCTCGAATTCTTTCTTCGGTTTTCTGTCATCTCTCTTAACACTTCCCTGAGTATTGCTGGCTGGTTGTGGTTGTGATATTGTCAAATTTTGGCAGGTTTCGAAGGCATTTACTTCTTGCTTTTTTCTCTTAAACTGCTTTTTGGGCGGCTCGCCTCCATCAATCCTAACACTCTTGATAGCTGCTTCGATGCGCTCACCGGTCATAACCATATCGGCAAAGTTACTTATCGGGTTACTGATTAGTCGATCATACAACACTTCTTTCAAAGTATCCACGAACATAGGAGCGATTTCATTTTCACGAAGCGGTGGCTGTACTTGCGCAGCCAGATCTCTCCATCGCTGTGCATATTCATGGAGGCTTTCGTTTTTCTTTTGTTCCAAATTTTGCAACATAAGTCGATTGGGAATCATATCAGTAACATGTTTGTTTTGATCGATAAAAGCTTTTGCTAGGTCTTTCCATGACTTAATCTGTGCACGGGTCAACTGATTGTACCATCTCGTCGCGGATCCTATCAAGCTGTCTTGGAAGCAGTGGATGAGGAGCTTCTCATTGCTAGTAAATCCGACCATTTTCCGACAAAATATGGTCATATGTGCGACTGGGCATGTTGTACCATCATACTTTTCAAACTCAGGAATTCTGAATTTTGGGGGAATCTCTAAATCGGGGACTAGACTAAGGTCGCCCGCGTTCAAACCATGAGAATCCTCCTCCACTTCCCTAACCTGGAGCTTCTCTTCAAGGTCTTTCCTAGTTTCCTCGAGTTGTTTAGAGAATTTCGCTTTTGCTTTGCTAAATTTCTCAAGTTCATCTAAATCAGGCACATTGTGGCCGGCATTTTCATCACTTTCAGTCGTTCCAAACAGCGAATTCTGGATCGAAGTACCGGCTTGGAAGCTGAACGTTGCTCCCTTTTGTGGGACAGGGCCAGAGCCAATAACAATGGGAGAATATACTGGTTCTACCCCGGTTTGAGATGGATTTTCTACCGCCCCTTTTCCTTTTGCATTGTCTGACGGCTTTAGTCCTAACATTTGGGTGAGCTGCGCTAGCATGTCTTGTTGAGCCTTCATCATGGATTCTTTCAACTCCAACTGTGATCTTTCCAACTGACTCCTCAGATCTGCTTCTAACTTACTGAAGTGTTCTTCTATTTTTCTTACTTGAGATCGGGTGCAATATCGATGCAGAATGATTGCAAATTCTGTTTTACAACATTTTTCCGGGTTAATTTTAATTGTATACATGATTAATGCATGTAAGATGTATGAAGGGATGCATGTGGATGATGAAATGCTTCAAAAAAAAGAAAGATATGCAAGCAAAGGTGTTGACTCGTTTAGTGATCGTCCTTGAACCAACTTTCATTGAACTTTTAAAAGTCTTCATTACGGCTTTGAGTAGCTGAATGAATCGGACGGCTTCCTTCATGTCTTGTGCCACAAAGGGTGTTAAGGCCTCAGCTTCCGCCGCTAGGTTCTTCACATATTGGGCTACTTCTTGGACTTGCACCATCAGAGTGGTGTTATAATCATCTCGGTCTTGTATCATGCGGGTGGCATCACGAAGACGATGCAAACAATAATTATCTCCCCCTTGTGCAGCCTCCTCGAGGACCACTAGTCGTCCCAAATAGTCTTGAACCTTGTCTTCTAACCCTTCTATCTGTGCTTGAAGCGATGCGTTCTCTTGTTGACTGAGCTGTAATTCCAAAAACCGATTTCTGGCCACATATTTTTCTAAAGAGTGATCCAAATCCTCGACCTTGTGTTCCAACTGAGAATTCCGGGCTTGGCACTGTTTCAGAATTTCAGAAGTAAAGATATACAAATCTTGCATCTCACAGAAGCGGTTCTTACTTTCCTGAGCCCTTCTTTTCCATGCGTTCGTATTTTCCCTTTTCCATATTACGGCTTGCTTTCCTTTCTTTTTTTTTTCTCGGTACTTTTCTCTCTCTTGGTTGATTGCTTTTCTAGCATCTCTCTTTTCTTTTTTAATTTCAGCTTTCCGAATTTCTATCTCCTTCTCCACAGCTTGCTTACTTCTATCATTTTCCTCTCCTAGGATACGAATCCCATTCATCCTTTCCTTTTTCACAGCAAGGAATTTCTTTCGGTCAGCAGTTTGTACTTGGGTATACAGCTTAATGGTGTCTTTCTGGTAGAGGGCGTTCTTCTCGCTCAATTCCTCATTAGCCTTCTTTAACTGTTTAATTGTCTCATCCTTTACATCGAGGTCCAAACTTACCTTGTAGAGTTCTTCCACATGCTGGGCTTTCATTTCCTCCATTTGTTTTCTGACTTCATCCATCTCACTTCTTAGTATATCGGCCTCAGAAGGGACAATACGCATGTACTCCTCCAATGTCATTGTAAGCCTATGATCGGATATCGGGATTTTGTCATTAATCCTGATACGTCTCCAAAGGTCGTAATCCGGTGTAGTCATTCCTTGAGTACTTCCCTCTACTCGAATACGATAACAGTAACTCCACGCCCTTGCTATCTTTTGGATCTTGGGTCGATATTCGTTCTTAAAAGGGAACTCGGTTTCACTCAAACCTGTCGTAAAAGGGATAAATTATCGAGATCCAAACTGTCTAGATACTAGTAGGGGTGCACAGGCAATTCCCCCGTGTAAGCCGATCATCATGACTCAATTTTAATCACCGATTCTGTAAAGGAAATGAAACTCATGACTCATCCATGGGACTCTCCATACAATGTCAACATCTCGCAGATTCCTGAAGATCTTTGACCATTTTATTTTATCGAGATCCTCTCGCCACTCTCTAGCTAAATATTCTTGTACCGGGGAGAAACTTCCCTGAAAGATACCAGACAAAACCTAGGTTGGCTCTTTCCAAAAGTGACTCTGAATCCATACCTGAAGAATTTGTGCACACCCCCTAAAACGCCCTTCCTCATGCTTCCGGCAAGCATTCAAAGAAATGAAAGTTTCTGTCAATATAGCCATTACCGGGTTAGCCTTCTTCTTTAAATGATCAAACAAATCAAGAATAGCCACCTCTATGTTGCCCAACACGCGGGGAAAAATAACCAATCCGTATATGCCTATGGCAAGTAAATCCATCCTCATCTCCTCATCTAGGTGTATGGGTATTATATCCCGAATGCTTTCCCACGAGAATGTGATACTTTCTCCCCGAACCTGAATTGTACCTTTGGTCCAAGCATCACTCATCCCGGCTAAGGAACTTAGTTTTGACTGATAATTTTGAGACTTAGGGGGCTTCGAATATATCCAATCTTTGTTGACATTTCTTCTGTTAATCAAAGCTGTATATTCTTCTATTGTCGGCATTAAGTCATTCCCATTGAAAGTGAAGCAACAAAAAACAGAATTCCAGAATTGAAAAGCGGCCCGGAGCAAGGGTTGATTGATCCTGACGTACATTAACTGAGCTATATCTCCATAATTTTCCCGGAATAGGCCTTGTATTCTCGAGTCCTAACTCTCCCATATCTCTTTTAACTCATATAGATCATTCTGTTGCAAGCTGACATAAGTGTAACCGAACACTATACGCTCACTTGGTAGACTGTCCCAAAGGCTTTCTGATTGACTTCTGACCAATGTCGTATTGTTGAGTTCTTATCTTGGGAACCTAGAAGACTTTTATCCATAGTGAAAGCTCTCAATGCGGGCAAACCACTCGAATCAACACCTTTATAAAAATAATGCAAAAAGAATGCGAGGAAAAGAAACAACAAAACAGAAAAAAGAAATGTGTTAGTGCAGATAATGTAAATGATAAAAATATAAGTAAAGGGTGTAAATAAATGACATAAAAGAACAGAAAGATACACAACATCTAAATATCATACCTAATTCCCCTAGGTTATCCGCATGGCTCTAAAGGGGTGGGTTGACTATATTCTCTATATGCAATTTTGGTTCTATGAGTTACCCGAATTGTCCTTGCTGTCCTCTTCTAAGAGTAGCAAAGCCCCCGATCATCACCTATTATAGGCTAATCTCAATCGAGTTCAATCCGGGAGGACCCTTTCGCTATGCCCATACGAGGAAACAATATCCCCACAAAAAACATAGGGTAGTCGAGCCCCGAAGGTACTTACTAGGCCAATACGAAGGAACAATATCCTTACGAAAACCTTAGTGTTTTCCCCCACTTAGAGAGACGGGTTGAAACGATATTTTTCCGACTAATTAAACAAAGGATAATTTACTTACCATTTTAATCCGGAGAATTCAAAATTAGTTAAGCGATTTTTGAAAACAAGGCTTAACTCGTTTGTTTTTTTTAAAAAAAAAACGGGTCCCCAGCGAAGTCGCCAACTGTAGCGACTCCATTTTAAAATTAATAATGTGAGGTGTAAAAAAAGGTCACTAAAATGATATTAAAATACCTCAAAATAAAAAGTTTAGGGTTCACTTTAAAAAGTAAATTTTGGAAAATTAAAATCTAGAGTTTAAAGTTTGGGAATTGGGGCTTAAATTGAAAAGGGATTTTCAGACCTAAAATTTTGGGAATTTAGGGTTTAGTTTTCGAAAATTAGGGATTAGAATTGACTTGAAATATTAGGGTTGAAAATAAAAAAGAATTCTCAATTAGAAAAAAAAAATAGGGATTGACAAAATGTTGGAAAAGAATTAAAAAAGGAGTCGCCACCGGCCACTTTGGTAGGCCGGACACCGTAAAACTAGAGATTTGAAACGATTTGGGTTCGAGAGTCGATTACGGTTTAAAAAAAACGGGTTTAGGATTTAAAAAAACCACCATAAATTGGTACCTTTTAAATAGCCGCTTAATTAATTTTGAACATTCCGGATTAAAATGGCACTTAAATTAACGTTTGTTTAAAAATTCGAATTCAATTTTATTTTTACCGTGTCTTCATTCGAAGGCAACGCATACACCGTGACCACTACGCTGGAACACGGGCTCGTTACGGCCGAATAAAGACGTGATTAAAAGGTTCGTTAATTATGAAATGGATGTGTACTCGAACAAAAATAAATACGAACAAGTATTTACAACAACAAATACACACGTGAACAAAACGTAAAGCATGTACATGAAGCATAAAAAAAGCAATACATGACACCATAATAATATGTACACAAGGAAAGCACTAAAATGGACATGTGACAAAAAGCAAAGACATATATACACAAATATGTAATGTGACAAGACTAAAGTATACCAACATAAATAATGACAAAGATAAAATAAAAGATATGTGCATAAGTAATAAATGTATGGCAAGAAAATAAATAGCAAATATGTAAATAACCAAAAATGCATGACATATTAACCACATAATAAAGCAAATGTAAGAACAAAAATAAAATACTTAAGCAAAGTAAATACGAATATGTGCAACAAGTACATAAATGAAAACAAATAAATAAACAATCACAAAAAGTAATATAAACACATAAATAAATAAATAAATAAATAAATAAATAAAATAAAGAAATTGAATTAATGAAAAGGAATTTCTGTCAATGACCAAATAAATAAAAAACAAAATTTAAGAGATCAAAATAAGTAAAAACATTCGAACGGTGACTGGATTGCAAAATCTTGAAAACAACCGAGGACCTCTAGAGTGATTTAACAAAGGGGAAGACCTTAAAAACATGGCCCAAAACACGGGAGGACCAAAAACAGGTAAAACCATTTTTACAGATGATTACTGTTGAAATCGGGACCAAAATGAAACATATCTAGAACTTCGAAGGACCCGGATAGAAAATAACCCATGCGGAGGGATTTAAAACGTAATAAAGCCATTTCTTTAAAATCTTCAGATTATAAAACACAACCTAAAAGGATTCAACCCCTTTTTTGCTCATTGTTTCCAAACCGAAAGGGAGAAATCCCTTGTTTTCTCTGAAAAAGTGAATGAACACATGGGTGTTCATCCTTGAACCCAGAATCCGGCAGGCCATCTTCAGTAAACCACCGCTAGCGGTGGCCGACGGTAAAAAAAAACTTCTTTTTTTTGCTTGTTTTCAAAACCCGACTCCGGAACACCTCTAGATCTACCAAGATCAAAGGCCAAAACTCTTTTTCTTTAAGAAAACAACTACCAAAAGGGCTCCTTTTAAGAGAAAACGAAGAGGAAGGGATCGATTCAAGCACCAGATCTCCGGTTCCCTTTTCTCGGCTCACTGGCGACAGCTTGGAAGCCGCGAGGCTTATCGTCGGATTCAGAGATAGATGGAGAAAGCTTAAACCGAGACCAAAAAGGTAACCAAAAATAACTTTTTTGGGGGTTTCGATACGTATAAAAGAGGTTAAAATTACCTTAAGAACTTTGTTTTCTTTCTATTCGATTCAAGACGGTCCGGGTAGAGACCCCTATTACAAAATGGAATCGGTCTTTTTATAGCCGATTGAAGAATTACATGAAAAGGGTTCCTAATTTTTGCTCTAGTTTTCTCTGACTTTTGGATGTATGTGTGCTCTCTGAATTTTTCTGGAAATCGTGGTCGAGTGGTCTCTGATTACCCTCTGAAATCTGTTGGAAATATACCGAAATTCTCTGAAATGTGTTGTAAGTTTCGAACGTTCTGACACTTTTTGTATTTTTGCATGAGTCATCACCGGAATTACGAGGGGATCATCAGCGATGGCGACGGCGGCGAGGAGATGAGCGGTCGGAGCATCTGAAGAGTCCCCTGCGTGAAGGGCACGCGCGCGTGGGATGCGAGACGCTGGCGCGTTGGCGCGTGGCTTTAGCTGAACCGGCTCTCCTCTTTGGATCTGGATTAGATCCAACTGCCAGATGTTAGCTGCGCATAGAGACCAAGAGTAGATCAACTAGGGTTTTTTATTAATCCGGTTTGAGCTTGTAAAGTGGGCTATCCGGGTTAAAATGAAAAAGGGCCATGTTATATATTTCTTTTGGGTTTATATGTATTATAAAGGGACTGTTTAATAATTAAATATTGGGCTTATTTATTTAAATCCCCTTTTATATATATATATGTTATCAGATTTATTTAATAATAGTAATATTAAATAAATAATATACATAGTATTAAAATAGATAAACAGATAAGGAAATGAAATTACATATCTGTTTAACGAGAGGAGAAAAAAACGTAATATGTATTCATATATATTTGTTATGTATTTACAAAAATACTAATATGAATAATAATATTAATAGAAAAGGTATGAAACCGAAATAATAGTAAATAATTAGAGGAAAAGAATTATGTATATACACATAGAAAAGAGAAAAAGAAGCAATGTGATTTTTTGGATTTTCATTGATATAAAAAAAAATAATATAATGTTTTATTTTAAATATATATGATAAACAAATAAAAGGAGAATAAATTTACATGTATTAATATTTTTGAATTAAAAAAAATAAAGCCCATTTTATTATAATAAAACCGAAATTTAAGATATGAGTTTAACACCCAGGATAAAATTAGTGATTACAATTTATTTACTTTATGAAAGCTGAGAAGTTAGTCTTCTACTTTAATTTGTCAGAATCTGTTCATGCTATTTCACGATAACTGAAATGTAAGTCCAATCGTTGAAACACAAGAACTTGAACTGTTGTGTTTTGTAGATTTGTTTGTATATAAGTAGTTGAATCGCTGTCTTTTTACTAATTCTTGCGTGAAAATGTTAAATTGCTGCTTTCCTGTGTGATAGTATTACATTCTTGACACACTTCTCTGTTAGTCTCGTCATCTTATTGTGTGGATAGTTGACTTGAGTCCGTTTAGCTTTCGGATTGTACCAGGGTGATTGTTTTGTTCCTTCTATTTTTCGAACTAAAATTTGAGTCATATTCGGTTGCGGTTATGGACTTACATAGTTGAATAATTCAAGTGCTTTTGTAACCTTGAGCGGTCGTTTATGGTGCAGATGGCACTGGCATCATCATCAGCTTGCCTGCTGGGGAATGGTCTGTCTTCCCACAGAACAAAATCAAAGTTGAGTAGAGACTTCTATGGAAAGCATATTGTATTTACCCCCAGCATCTCATCATTGGGTAGGAGATCAAACGGTGTCCTGGTAAAGGCATCTTTGAAACCTACACAGCATGAAGGAAAAAGGGAATTCTTACGGTTATTACTTGGAAGTGCTGGAATAGGAGTTCCGGCTTTACTAGGAAATGGGAAAGCGTATGCTGATGAACAAGGGGTTTCTTCGTCTAGAATGTCCTACTCTAGTTTTTTGGAGTATTTGGACAAGGACAGAGTTAAAAAAGTGGATTTGTTTGAAAATGGAACAATAGCTATCGTGGAGGCTGTCTCACTCGAGTTTGGAAACCGTGTTCAACGAGTTCGTGTGCAGCTTCCAGGATTGAGCCAAGAGCTTCTTCAGAAGTTTAGGGAGAAGAATATTGACTTTGCTGCCCATAATGCTCGAGAAGCATCCGGTTCACTATTGTTTAACTTGATTGGAAATCTCGCATTCCCACTAATCTTGATTGGAGGGTTGTTCCTTCTTTCGAGGAGATCATCTGGAGGAATGGGTGGCCCTGGCTTCCCCCTTGGCTTTGGTCAATCAAAAGCAAAGTTTCAGATGGAGCCTAGCACTGGCGTGACATTTGATGATGTTGCTGGAGTTGATGAAGCGAAGCAGGACTTCATGGAGGTTGTCGAGTTCTTGAAGAAGCCAGAGAGGTTTACTGCAATCGGGGCTCGCATCCCTAAAGGTGTTCTTCTCATTGGCCCTCCTGGAACCGGAAAGACTCTTCTTGCCAAGGCAATTGCTGGTGAAGCTGGCGTGCCATTCTTCCCCATTTCAGGTTCTGAGTTTGTTGAAATGTTTGTTGGTGTCGGTGCCTCTCGAGTTCGTGATCTTTTCAAGAAGGCCAAGGAGAATGCCCCGTGTATTGTCTTTGTGGATGAAATTGATGCTGTTGGACGACAAAGAGGAACTGGTATTGGTGGAGGGAATGATGAGAGGGAGCAAACTCTTAACCAGCTTTTGACTGAAATGGATGGTTTCAAGGGTAATACTGGTGTTATCGTAATTGCAGCAACTAACAGGGTTAACATTCTTGATTTAGCCTTGTTGAGGCCAGGACGATTTGATAGACAGGTAAGAATATACAATTATCATCTGTATCATTCTTATGATCTAGACAACAGAGTTTCAACATGATGCTTTAATGCAGGTCTCCGTTGATATTCCCGATATCAGAGGCCGAACAGAGATACTAAAGGTTCATGGTAGCAATAAGAAGTTTGATGCTGATGTATCATTTGAAGTTATCTCCATGAGAACACCTGGTTTTAGTGGAGCAGATCTTGCAAATCTGTTAAACGAAGCTGCTATATTGGCTGGCCGCCGCTGCAAGACTGCTATTTCGTCTAAAGAAATTGATGATTCAATTGATAGGATTGTGGCCGGAATGGAGGGAACAGTTATGACAGATGGAAAGAGCAAAAGCTTGGTTGCATACCACGAGGTTGGCCATGCTATATGCGGGTGAGTGAAATAAGAGCATCTTCATTTACTCTTTGTAGATGATGTACCCATTAAATGGCTTTTCTGGCTCTCATTATGCATGCTTGTTCATATTATCGGTTAATAATGTCAGCTTCGTATTCACATGACTTTTCGAGAAACTTATGATCGGCAGTTTCCTTCGTGTCTCAGAACTTTGACACCGGGTCATGATGCTGTTCAAAAGGTCACCTTAGTTCCTCGTGGCCAGGCACGTGGTCTTACTTGGTTCATTCCTTCAGATGATCCCACCCTGATCTCCAAGCAACAACTCTTTGCAAGAATTGTTGGTGGACTCGGTGGCAGGGCGGCAGAGGAAGTCATCTTTGGTGAGCCCGAGGTGACAACAGGTGCAGGTGGTGATTTGCAGCAGATTACCGGTTTGGCTAAACAAGTAATTGCGCATTTCTAACCTTCTACTTCAAGCTCATTTCGAGCGTTTGCAAAATCCATGTGTCCTTCCATATCGCTTCGTTCGATGGGTTTTTATTAGGAATCGTGCACGATGAGTTCATTATATGCATAAATTTGCTTAGCATAGTGCATTCTTATTTCTTCAAATACAATGCTCAATCACCACTGAGTGGTTGGCCTAGTTGTTGGTGCTTGTGTTAAGCTTATAGGCGAGTCCCTTTTGTCTGATTACCTGCTTTTCTCCGGTTTATCCCTATGCCGTGAATTCCCTAGAAGCCCTTTGATCCAGTTAACGACACTGTGAATCAATCTCTTTGCAGATGGTGGTGACATTCGGCATGTCTGAAATTGGTCCATGGTCTCTTATGGATTCATCAGCACAGGGTGCAGATGTCATTATGAGAATGATGGCAAGAAACTCAATGTCAGAAAAACTTGCTGAAGATATAGACGCTGCAGTGAAGAGGATATCAGACGACGCTTACGAGATTGCATTGAGTCACATAAGGAACAACCGTGAAGCCATTGACAAGGTCGTCGAAGTCCTCCTCGAGAAGGAAACAATGAGTGGGGATGAATTCAGGTCAATCCTTTCGGAATTCGTTGAAATCCCAGATGAAAATCAGGTCCCTCCTGCAGTACCCTCTCCGGTCTCGGTTTAACAGAGTCTTGAGAAGTTGTACAAGTAGTTCGCTTGCTCTGTATGCTCACACACAATAGTTTAAACTTTACATTGTAAGTCTGTAATCTTTCATTATATGTAGGTAACTAAAAATGTACACTGATCTGAATTTATGAATGAGAAAGTGGAATTGTTATTGAGAGCCTCCTAAACCCTAAACCCTTATCCCTAAACTTTAAGGATCGGATTATTCATTCGAGTTCGATCATCTGATATTTGAAAAAATTTAGAGAAAAACATTTTAAGGAAGAGATCTAAACAGGGTTTGTTTTAAAAAAAGATACGGATTTGGATCTTAACATTTAAAATATGAACTTAATCCAATTAAGTTCTTTTTCTAAAAGAAAAACAAGAACTTTACCCCAAGTTTATAGTGCAACAATAAAGAACTTCTGTTAAAGTAAAGTTCTGATTGAGGCATGAGTTTTTTATCCTAAACAATTCCTTTCCCACCCCTTAATATATATATAAACCTTAAATTTTTAGTAATAATAATAATGCCTTACAAAACAACAATTATTGAGCTTCCATCCACCTTTGTTTATTAACCCTAGCTATGACTCTTCAACTCTTTTATCAAGTTCTTCAGCAGGCAATTCAACCACTTGTTCATCTTCAACAATCTCCCTTCCTTCAATATCTTCTGCAATTTCAAGTGTTTCTTCTTCAGCAATCTCATTCTCATTCTCTTAAATTAATAGTTCGTAAACATAAATATATTTGAAAAAGAAAATTGATCATATTTCAAGTCACGATAATTTTTTTTTTTCAAAAAATGAACATTAAAAACTCCTTTCATAATCAATCCTAATTAAAATCGGATATTGTTAGAAAAAAAAGTGTCCTTGTTTTATTCAAGAGTGCACCATACATTTCAAATTATAAATTGTCTTTAAATATCTTAATTTTATTCTTAAATTATGACTTTTATTTTAATGTGATCCCAACTTTTAATGAAAATGTTCTGCGATGAATGACATTTTCTTTCGATTAAGCGTAGTTCCTTAGAGGGATATAAAGCTCACACTGAAGCTTCCAATAGCCTGAACCTATCACAGTTACCATTGTTTGAAAATTGAAATCAACACTTCCTTCAACACCTGCAAAAGTCACATAAGCTATTATGATCTTGTTCAGGAGGACAATCAGACATAACTAACTATAAATAGAAAAGGTATGAAATTGCTGAATGTCTAAAATGGTTTCACACCTGTGGTTGAGTGTGGAGAAATCAAAACCAAAGTCTGCAGCTTTACTTTCAATCATCTTCCCTCGGGATTAACTTGTTTCTATCTATTTCAACGTGAGGTATGTGGGAAATCTTGGACCATTCTCGTCCTTTGACTCTCAGGCACTCTTTTAGCAATGGACAATTTTTAATATGTAGCTGCTCAAGCGAGAGAAGCATGTGTTTTTCAGGAAGAGATATGAGCTTAGGACAATCTTCGATAAACAACTGCTGAAGAGAGGTGAGGTGTTGAAAGGCCTTGGAGTACATGAATTCCAGATTACTGAATTTGGAAATCGAGATAGATGTGAGTGAAGGAGGCAGCGCCATCCCTTTCCTCTCTTCAGGAAAGGACACCACATTTGAGCATTCTTCCCCGCTGATCAAGAGTCGTTGAAGACAGGTGAGTCTATGGAATCCCCAGTCAACAAGTGAGCTATAAATCTTGGGTGCGCCTGAGAATTCAAGTGATGTGAGGTTGGTAGGGAAGCCTTCTTCTGGCAAGGATATGTCAGCCGAACACTCCCACACCTCCAACTCCCGAAGGGAGGTGAAGTTGTTGATGCACTTTGGAAGGGCTCCAATACTGTCACAGTGGCCAATGGAGAAAACTCTGAGCTTTGTGGTGGGGAATCCAATTTCTTTGAAACAAACCACCAGATTTGAACAATCCCATAAAGTGAACTCCCGGAGGTGGCTGAGCTTGTCTAATCCTCGGGGTAAAGATTTAAGATTTTGAGCACCCCGGATTCTAATACTTTGGAGATGAGTGGTTTCATACAAGTCTTGGCCTATGCATTCCAACACATGACACTCCCAAATATCTAACTGTTTAAGCGTCAAGGGTAACTTGGCGTTAAGAAATAAGGTGGTCAGCATTGGACACCCCCAAATTTGGAGATGTTGAAGCCAATTACATGTATCATCCCTTGATGATAACCGTATTAGAGACTGGCAACTGGTAATCTCCAAGTTCTCAAGAAGACAAGTGTTACTGCTCATACTCTCAGCAAACAAATATTGCAATTTATCACAATCAGAAATCCTCAGATCTTTTAGAGCAGTGGGGAAGTTACTCTCTGCAAAAGAAACCAAACCTTCACACTTTACTAGTATCATTCTTGTAAGGAACGTGAAAACATGCAACACTTTTGGTAGTATGTTGAAATCACGAGTTCTAAAATCTTTGGAGTTTGCAAGCCTCAACAATCTCCTCTCTGCAGCCATACTAAACTTTGAAATGCTTGAAAGTGACACACTTTGCAAAGAGGTAACCTCCACAGGTGAAGATGAGCATTCATCCACCAATTCTTCACACCCGTCGACGATTAATTCATGCAGTGACGGATAACTTGAAATCTTAACTAACAATCTCCTGCACTCTTTGATTTCAAGTCTCTGCAAGGATTGAAGACGAGTTGGCAACCTTCCTAACAGTTGAGGACATGCTCTGATGGAAAGCTCACGAAGGCTGGGAAATTTCGAAACTTGCTCATCACTTTCACAGGCGTCCCACTCCTCCCAGTTTGGTAGGCTGTCAAAACACAAAGTCTCTAAAGATGAAAATGCAGTTGACTGATTTTCTCTAAAGAACTCAGCACCAATTTTGTGCACCTCATCCAAACCACCAATGGAAAGACCTTTTAAGGATCCCAGCCTTCCAATAGGTGGTAGTGATTTGCAGTTTTTACAATTGAGTAGCTCCAAAGACGATAAATTCTTGAAGGAAGAATCTGCTATCCAAGTGGGGAATCTTGCACCACCAAAATTCTTAATGACGAGTTGCTCAAGATTTGTAGGAGGACGAAGAAAGTCCAACACTCGTTCTTCAACTTCTTTCTTCCTTGTAGTTTTCTCAAAGTCTCTGCTCCATTGTAGTACCAACGAGTTGATCCCCGATTTCTCATTCAACCTGGCTTCCTTTGCATCTTGATCATCAACATGGTCTAATCCCGAAAGACAAATATCACCTCTGAGATTCGACAAACTCTTCAATTCTCCAATACGATGTCCATCACCTTCACCTATAATAAAATCAGATAACCTTAAAAGATTGGTCAGATTACCAATCCCTAAAGGCATTCTTTCTATTGAGTTTGCACCTGTAACATCAAGGTATTGCAAGTTAACAAGATTTTCCATCTTTGAGGGTAATTTTTGAAGCTTGGAACACTCCTTCAATAGTAAAGTTTCCAAATGATAAAGAGTACATAAAGACTCAGGTAAACTTTTGATTTGAGTGTGAGAAAGATTTAAGTAGCGAAGATGTTTTAAATTTTCGAAAAGTTCAGGCAACTCAGTGATTCCATATCCACATAAAGAAAGCACCCTTAAGCAGCCAAGTCTCGGCAATAACTCAACCAGGACAACATTAGTCAAACAACCCCACCGCCACCAATAATCTTGCTTTAACCGTAGAAAAGTACGTAAAGAATTAGCTTGATCAAATGCTTCAAACTTCTTCACTGTGCCATAAGGGTGGGCAATATAAGATGAATGACGAGAACGATGCGAGAACACCTGTTGCTTATTGTCCTCAAGTCTGCAGCATATATCTCCCGCAACTAATTGAGCCAAATCGTTCACAAGGTCATGCATGACAAAACTAGATTTATCTTTACTAGATATCTGAAAAAATGACCTTGACACAGATCTTGAAAATATTAGTTTCCAAGATCTTTCCTTTGATGTTTAACTTTTTGTTGCAAGAAACCTTCTGCACTCCATAACACGATCATTTCTTTTTCTTTGAACTCATAATCCTCTGAAAATATGGCACAGTATGCAAAGCAACGCTTCAAATGAGAAGGAAGATGATGGTAGCTTAACCACAATGCAGGGATTATGCTATATTAATTTTCGGGTAAGTCTCATATCTCGCTCTCATATACTTTTTCCCATTCATCAAGATTCTTAGTTGTGCGTAAGAAGCTCCCAATGACTTTTGCTGCTAAAGGTAAGCCGTTGCACCTTCTCACTATGTTCTCTCCAACTTGTTTAAATTGGAGATGGCCATCGAAATTTCTTGCTCTTAATGCATGCTGAGTAAATATGGACAAACAATTATCCTGGGATAGTTTATCCAAGTAAAAAGTTTTCATTGGATCCACAACAGATGAAACATTATGGAGGCGAGTAGTTACAATAATCTTGGTCATTGCTCCAAAGGGAGACCGCAAAATGGTCCAGTCATCATAACTCTCATTCCATATGTCATCTAAAACAAGTAAGACCCTTTTGTCGGCCAACTTCTCCTTCAACTTGACTTGAAGTAAACTCAAGTCATTCATATCAGGTGAGGAAGGATCGATGGATTGCATAACAATTTTGGTTATCTTAACAGTATCAAAATCGTCGAAAACACATACCCAGGCTCTATGATCAAAAGACTCCTCTATGCTGGCATCATTGTAAACAAGCTGAGCAAGAGCTGTTTTCCTCATCCCTCCCATACCAACAATGGAAAGGATGCAAACTCTTTCGGAGTTATTAGTTTTGAGCAAATCAAGCATCTCTCGCGTTTCATTGTCTCTGCCAACATACTCCATAGTTTCATCCACCACGGAAGTAGGTTGCAGCCTGGATAGACAGACTATTGAGTTTAGCAGTTATCTCTTTCATCTTGGGAATCATGACATTTTTAAATAGAAATGAGGATGAAGTGAAATCACTACCGGTACAACAGGTAGGAAGGAGTTTTCGAAACTTACTAGTGCTGGCTTGAGCCTGATTATTCTGAAGCTTGTGACGTAATTCTTCGTAAGCAAACTCGTCCAAGATGTCATCCGCATCGTAAGCCAAGTCTTGGAGATCTTCCAACCAACCCTTCACACCCTCGTCCTTGATCTGCTTCTCCTCTGCATGGTTTAGCACAACTTTGATATCTGGAAGTACAGATTTCCACTCCATGAGCTGCTCGTAGACTTGCTTATGATCAGCAACAAAGTTGAGAGCAGCATCGATGGACATGCCTAGCAACAGATCCAAGAGCTTGGAAAGAGCAACATCTCCTATGAAAGCCATGGTGGGATTAGGAGAAACAAGGTTAAGAGAGAAATGATGAAGGCAAGAAGCAACAAGGTTAAGTCGTTGAGATCAACGAAGCAAATTAGTCCAAGTCATTGAAAATTCCGATTATTTTATCTGCTGACAATACTGTCACCATGTGGGGTAGTTCTAGGAGAAACCCTTAAAAGAAGTTTAAAAAATCCTTAACCGGTTTATCCGATCATTTCGTGTACATAATGGTACGAATTATAAACATAATTTCTTACAAAAACTGTAAGAAAAACGGTACAAACATAAATCGTTATAAATGTAAGGATTTGTACACATACATAAATCCTTACAAAAACGGTACATACATAAATTGTTACAAACGTAAGAATTTATGTACATACATGAATCACTACAAGAATACATAAATTGACACAAAAATGGTAAGGATTTGTGTATGTACACAATTCCTTATAAAGTATACACAATAGCTTACAAAAATCGTAAGAAAAAGGGTATGTACACAAATTCTTACGATTTCGAAACCATAAGCTAAAGGAGGTCATCCAAGGGTAAGGGTTTTTGTATATACACAATTGGCTACGAGTATACATGAATTGCCACAAAAATGGTAAGGATTTGTGTATGTACACAATTCTTTAAAAGGATACACAATAGCTTACGAAAACCGTAAGGAAAAAGGTATGTACATAAATCCTTACGACTTCTAACCATGAGCTAAATAAGGTCATCTAAGGGTAAGGATTTGTGTACATACACAATTGGCTACGAGTATACATAATATGACACAAAATGATATGGATTTGTGTATGTATATAATTCCTTACAAAGTATACACAATGGCTTACGAAAATTGTAAGGAAAAAGGTGTATACACAAATTCTTACGACTTCGAAACCATGAGCTAAAAGAGGCCATCCAAGGATATGGATTTGTGTATATACCTTTTGTAGCGACCCTTTTAGAAATCGAATTATTAATTAATTAGGTGAATAGGGTGCTAATTTTGAAATGATTAAAAAGTTAGGGCTTAAAATGTCTCAAAACAAAATATTTAAGGTTTAATTTTAAAAATTGGGATTAGGCCTTAAAAGGGGAATTTAAATCTAAAATTTGGGAATTTAGGGTTTGAAATTGAAAAAGGGAATTTTGAATTAAGGGTTTCTAAAATTAGGGTTGAAAAGGGGTTTGAGAATTTTAGAAGTTGAAATTGATTTTAAAATTGATTCTTTGAAAAAGTTGGAAAATTACTTAAAAATGGTTGGGATTAGGTTTTAAAATTCGGAAATCGGGAGCGAATAATTTAAAAAAAACGGATTGGAGTCGCCACCGGTCACTTTTGGTAGACCGGACACCGGAAAACCAGAGATTCGAAATGTTTGGGTTCGAGAGTCAGTTACGGTCTAAAAACGGGTTTAGTGTTTAAAAACCGCCCAAAAAATTGGCACCTTTAAAATAACCGCTTAATTAATTTTAGATTTTTCTGATTAAAGTGACACTTAAATTAATTTTTGTTTAAAGATTCGAATCAATTTCATTTTTACCATGTCTTTAATCGGAGGCAACGTACACACCGCAACCGATACGTCGGAACACGGGCCCGTTACGACCGAACAGAGACGTTTGAAATTAAGTTCATTAATTATTTTTGGTGAAATATGAGTTGGGCAAAATAAATATAAGCAAAATATACAAGCATATAAATACAAAATGTTTACATGTCATACGACATCAAAATAAATATGAGCAAAATGTATAAATGATAAGCTAAGATGCATAAATAAATGTAAAGCAAACAAAATTAAAAAAGACAAAACATGACACAATAAAAGACATAATAAAGTAAATATGCACAAATAAAAATGCAACATAAATAATTAGAAACATGAATATAAATAAATAAGCAAGATAAAATGTAAATAATTTAAAGAGTAAACATGCATGTAATAAGGCAAAATTAAATAAAGCTCATTGACCTAAATATTATCAAAATAAGAACAAGATTAAATATTACATGAAAAATATGGTAAAAAAATATTTACATGACTGAAATACACGACATTAAAAAGCAAAATAACAAAAAAGGTCATAATTCTAACTATAAATAAAATATAAACCAAATATGAAACAAGTAGACATACATACCTAAAATAACAAATAAGGCAAAAGGAAAATAAATATTCATGGCAATATAACAAAATGAGAAAGACATGCAATAATTTTAATAATGAATAATGGACCAAATATGGAACAAAATAAATACCTAAAATTAAGGATAAATTTATAAATAAAAGAAAAAATCTATACACCCTAAATATACATTATTCACATACCATAAAATATAAACCTATCACTAAGAAATGCTAACCATACAGAATAGGCAACAATGCAACAAACGTAAACATCTCCTAAACTAATGACAATCAAATAGAAACATAAATCGAAAGAAGAATAAAATTTTAAATATGCGTGGACAAGTAAATAAGTAAATGAATGTGCATGAATAAGTATAGAAAATAAATAAGGCAAATATGTATAACAATAATAAAATACATACAATGTAATAAGATAAATACAATAAATAAAATGCATGAATAATACAAAATGTGTACAGATAAAAGAATAAAAAAAAAGTATAAATAAATAAATATGAGATAAAAGCATAAAGTAGAAAAAAACAACATGAGTATATATATAATATGTAACATGAAGATGAATAAATAAATAAATGGTTAAATAAAAGGTAAAAAAAGAAAAAAGAAAGTAAAAGAAACAAGAAAATGGTACTGGAAATGACTTGATTAAAAGATTTTGAAAACAATCGAGCCCTCAAAACGCTATTTTGAAGCGAGGGAGGACTCGGAAAAATATCCCAAAACACGGAGGGACCGATCCAAATAAATCCATTTCGAAATGGGTGATTAAATACGGAATAGGGACCGAATTGAAAGCTTTAGAAAACTTGGGGGCACCGAAGGTGTTATTACAACAACACGGAGGGCTTTATTATGCAATAAAACCATTTTCGAAATTCTAAGTGACTATAAAAGTTAAAAAGAAATTAACTTTATCCCCATCTTTCATTTCTTTTACCCGAAAACAACTAAACATCCCATTTTCTCTCAATTATTCAAGCAAAACCCAGTAATAAGACAAGAACATTCTTCATGTTCATGAAGAAAACCAGAAACCGCCGCTTGAAACCCAAAAGCCACCGCGCCGGCCACCACTCGCGGTTGCCGGCGAGTTTAAAAACTTACAATAAACCTTGTTTTTCGAGACTAACCTCGATTCAAACACTAAAAAACTCAAAATCAAAACAAAATCTCTCCTTTTGTAAAGAACCCGAGACAAAAAACAAATCGACAGAAAGAGAAACGAAAACCCCTTTATTTTGGCAAGAACAGAATCGAAAAGATTCATCTTTTCCCTTATGTGAAGTCTCTCGTGTGCCTATTCTTCTTTCCTGGCTCACCCTATTGATCCGAGGACCGGAGGGATTATCGTCGGTCGAAGAGGAAAACGAACGAGCGCTCAAAAGGGTAAGAAAACAGATCTCTAAAGCTTCTTTTTTTCTTTTTAGAGAAAAAAAATGATGCGTGTAAAAAAATAAAAAAGGATATACCTCTAACGTTTCTGGTTTTTGTATTAATGAAAAATGGTGGGATCCCAGAACCCCTTACAATTTTTTTCTTTCGGTTTAAATAGCCGAAACTATAAGAAACAATGAAAGGAAAAAAAAAGGCTAAAATTCCTATTCCCTCCTTTGTCGATTTTGTTGTTGTGGTTCTTTTTGTGCCCATGGCCTCTGAAATTCACTGATATGTATGTGTTGTTGAAATTCTGAATTTCGTTGTGCACGGATCTAAAATTTTCACTCGTATGACCTCTGATTTCTTATGTTTGTTAGCGTTCTTTTCCCTGAAATTGTTAGTACAATCTGACATCTTTTGTTTGTTTTTTGTATGAGTCACGATCGGAGTTCATCGGAGTGGCAGACGATGGCCGGACGACGGGGGGAACGAGCGGTCGCTTCGGGTATTGAAGAGTCGTGCGTCAAAGCCACGCGCACGTGAGGGAGGCAGAACGCCAGTACGTGGGAGCGTGCGGGATTCTAGAAGTTTCTCTTCCTTGCTTTGGGATCGTTAGATTAAAATTTGATCTAACGGTTCACAGAGGGCTGCGCAAGATTAAGATGGGATAGTTAGATTAGGGTTTTTTAGATTGTAATCAGATTGGGCTCCAATTGTGGGCTTGTATTAATTTTAGTTCGGGATAGGTGTAATTAAAATTTATTCCGGGCTAAATGCAAACTGTGGACTGTTATAATTTAATGGACTGATTATTAAATAAATTTGGGCTAACGTTTGTTTATAACATGGGTTTATTATTTATGTTTTATTTATTTAAAATATAATAATAATAAAATACTAAATAAAATTAAATAATAATAATAATAATAACAAAAGATAATAATAATAATAATAATAATAATAAAAACCAAATAAAGGATGATAATAAAATAAAGTAATAACGTAATAATAATAATAACATTAACAAATAAACCAATAAAAGAAAAGAAATATATGTTTATCACAGTAAGAATGAAAATATTAATAATAATAAACAAAAAGGAGTAAAGCTTTTAAATAATAAACCAGTTTACCGAAAATTAAGATTAAAAATAACATATGATATATATACATATATATATTAAAAGGAAGTAGAAAGAACCAAATATTAGTATGTAGAATTTTAATATATATACATAAAATAATATTTTTGTGATTTTTGGATAAAAACACATATACGATAATGAAGTAATTTTTGATTCTCTTTTTTTGATATTTTCAACCCCGTTATTGAAATGAAAATTAAAATTGAACCCGAATTTAAACACTGGATAAAATTAGTAATTACAGTTACCCCTCTTTGATTATCGTTGTAAGACAATGATAAAGCAAAAATAATAAGCACTAATTTTATCCGACTTCCCTGTTCGAGGAGTCTGATCCGGAAGACCTTTCTTCACAAATCGGATAGCCCTTCTTCTCCTTGGACCCCTGTTTAGCTTGCCACGAACGATATTTCGACTTGAGGCCACCTGCACATATTAAAAGAGATTTATCAGAAGCGAACTTTGATTCCCTTATTTTGATATTTTGGACAAGTTAAAAGATTCAAAGCTGTGGGTCCCCCCCTCTATGAGACTTTAAGCTCTGAACTGTTGAAGAAGTTGATCCTTCCTATATAGAACCAACTTCTGAAAAAGCTTCGAGTCTTTCCTATATAAAACTCTTCGCAATAGTCTTCGATCTGAGTCTCTCCTATATGAAACCCTAAATCTAGAATTTTAACAATGTTGATCCCTTCTCCATAGAATCTACATCATAGAGATGCTCTGATTTCTGATCATTGCAGCATCTGACGGTCCCTCTCTTCGAGCGTATACCGTGGTGGGCGACCCCTCTCTTCGAGTGTATGTCGCAAAAACAATGTTGATCCCTTCTCTATAGAATTCACATCTTCGAGATGCTCTGATTTCTGATCACTGCAGCATCTGACGGTCCCTCTCTTTGAGCGTATACCGTGGTGGGCGACCCCTTTCTTTGAGTATATGTCGCTAAGCATGACCCCCTTCTTCAGGCGTATGTCATAATGAATGGTCTCTCTCTTCGAGCATATACCATCCTAGTATTAAAGAAATCATTTGTTTGTCTCTACATATTCTCAATTAGTCAACCTCAACTGTCTCTTGACTTTTCTTCTTCTTCTTCTTTTTTTTGTTCTCTTTCTCTTTCTCTTCTCCAATGTCTGAATATCTTTTCTCATATATTTTTTCTTTCTCTTTCTCTTTCTCTCTCACTTTTTTCTTTTTTTTTCTTCTCTTTTTTCTTTTTCTTTCTTTTTCTTTTTCTTTTCGTCTTCCCTTTTCCTTTCTTTCTCTCTCCTTTTTTACTTTTGTCTTCTTTTTCTTTCCTTTTTCTTCTTTTTATTTTTTCTTTTCTTTTTCTTTCTTTTTCTCTTTTTCTTTTTTCTTTTCCTTTTGCTTTTCGCTCTTCTTCTTGTTCTTGTTCTTCTTCTTTTCTTCTCTTCTATTTTATTCTCCTTTTCTCTTTTTTTCTCTCTCTTTCTCTTTCTTCTTCTTTTTCTATACTTCTTTCTTCTTTCTTTTTTCCTTTTTTTTCTTTTTTTTCTTCTTCTTCTTCTATCCTTTCTTTTTCTTTTTCTCTTTTTTTTCTTTTACTTTTTCTTCTTTTTCTTTCTTTCGTTCTTTTTCTCATTTTCTCTTTCTCTTCTTCTTTTTCTTTTCTTTTTTTCTCTTTTCCTTTTCTTTTCTCTTTTTCGAACGAGGTATCTCAACCTCAACTCCAAGGGCTCATGGTTTTTTTGATTTTGTTTATTCTCTAGGGCTACAGGTCGAGCTTCTAACCTAAATGATGCATGAACACTTAACCTTCATGATGCATGAATGTTTAAAATAATGCATGAATACTTAACCTAAATGATGCATGAATATCTACCCTAAATGAATCATGAATGTTTTTTCTTTTTCTTTTTTTTTCTTCTTAGAGGATAGATTCTCGCTTCTTATCACGTCGGGCTTCCATCTCTTCTAGATTTTCCTTCTCTGTCTAGAAAGGGGTTTATTCTTCGTGTATTGGTCAGAATAGATCTCTTATTTTACGCTTTAATTATCTTCTTCTGATATAGGTTCAACACTTACTTAAGAGTCTTCTTCTTTCTCTTTCTCTTTCTCTTTCTCTTCTTCCCCTTTCTTTTTCTGTTCTTCTTTTCTTCTTTTTCTTTTTCTTTTTCTCTTTCTCAAGGACTAAGGTGGATACATGCCCCAAACTACCCATAGTTCGAATTTGGACAAAAGATCATCTTTATCTTTATTGTTCTTCCCTCTTTTTTTCTTTTTTATTTTTTTCGACTCTTCGAAAGATTAACATCGACTTACATCGATGGTCAAAACCTTCTATTCAAAAATGCCTCATTTTTTAAAGTTTTTTCCCAACCATAGTTTTTCATTGAGTCTTTGTGACAAGTCTTAGATTGCAATGTTAGGATAAACACGTGCCCCCAAATTCTCGAGTCTGCTTCTTCAATTAAGACTCAATCTGTATATCTGAAAACATTCAAAACACTATGGTAGAAGACTAGCTAGCATCTGAAACTTGGCATTTTTCCTTCTTTTTCTTTTATATTCTTTTCTTCTCGAATAAACACGGTTATTCTCTTACTCTTATTCCACTATAAGATTATGAAGTATTGATCATGGAATACTCTTGTTTCCCCCTTGTGGTAATGACTCTTAATTCTCGGGCCCGGGTTGTTTAACGTTCATTTTCAGTTTGTTCATTTAAGATTACCCTCCTAGATTCTGTCTCTGGCCTTCTGATTGACCCTCTTTATTGCCCCCAATATACTCTTGTACCTAAGGCTTGATGTTTATCTTTGCTCAAATTATAATCTCAGAAGGCTCGAGTAATCCTTACTTATTCACACTGTCCTGACCTCTTGAAATGTATCACTTTTCAATCAAAGTGACCTTTTCCAACAACACTTAATATCACACATTGCCCCTTCTTCTCGGCTTATATCAGAGATGATCATTTACATTAATGGTCTTGCTTGTAAACTTTTAGATAAAAATAAAACAATAATTATAAATGAAGCAAAATTTAAATGGGTTTTGGTAAATAAAAATTTTAAAAGGAAATAACAAAAAAAAGAAGTTTCTTGGATATCGAGTGCTTTAGACTCTACCCTGGAAGTTTAATCTTTGGAAGCTGTGGCGATAGTTGAAGATTTTGAGATCCTTTCAGATTGCTTGGTTCATCCTCATGATTATCGTATTTGCTCGATCTATTCGAAAACTACTCCTTCTAGTTCTCAATACTTTTCTCCTCTTATATATTCAAGCTTTTCCTACTTGCCCCTACTAGTATTTTCTCGAGAATTTGATATGGCTTCAGAATGCATCTAAATATTTTTCTCTCTTTTTTTTTCTTTTTTTTTCTTTTCTTCTTTTTCTTTTCCTTTTCTCTCTCTTGTTATTTTCCATTTTCCTTATTTTTATTTCGGAGAAATCAACTCATCACAGTCCTTTGTCTCAGAGATCAAGATGGAGCATACAACTTGATTTCCGACTTACTCGGCATAGTCATGAATTTGAAAATATTACCATCACTCATGAAGCAAAAGATTAGGAATGGTGCATTGCTACCTTATTAGGTCTATCACTTCAGCGGAGTGCCCCGAATACTACTTTCACACTCTTGTTCGGATATACCTATTATCAGGTTTCGAATATTAGAGTGCTTTTTATTTAATAATTATTCTCTCATCTCTTTTTCTTCTTTTTCTTTTTTCTTTCTTTTTCTTTTTCTTTTTCTTTTTCTTTGTTTTTCCTATCTTTCTTTCTTTTAGATGCAATCTTTATGCTCTTTGGGGAAATTCTCAAGATCACCTAATATCATCGGGTCTTTCTAGGAGATTTTCTTATCATTGAACATCACTGAAGGAGTAGTAATCTTATCTCTCGTGCGTTACTGACCGAAGCTACTGAGAAAGGAAACATAATTCATCGTAGTCAGAACATTCCAACCATCTTGTAATTGAGTCATAAGTACGTGACATCCAAGGAAATTTGAAGATAAATGAATATATACAAACGTTTTAACAAAAGACATCTCTTAATTAAAATTAAAAACATGTGGCCTTCACATAGATTCATTGCTACTTTTAGGCCAACAATAGCAAGATTGATTAAAACATGAAAGAAAGAAAAAAAATGCAAGACTTGTTAATGTAAGCTATCATCTAGGACGAGAAAGACTGATATGCACCTAATACCCCTTCTATTACTCCTGAACCACCCTGATCGTTCCGTCTCCTCAACATCCACCATAATTAGATGAGGAGCTGGATCCCAAGCCTGATGAATCAAGCCTTATCACCCCGGTGTTAATCAGGTTTTGCACTGTTTTCTTGAACATCATGCAGTTCTCTATTGAGTGCCCTGTTACGCCGGCGTGGTATTCGCAATGTGCGTTAACATCGTACCAAACAGGATATGGCGGTATGAAAGGAGTGACATAAGTGGGCCGTATCAGGTTTGCCTCATACAAAATAGAGTACATCTCCTTGTAGGAAAATGGAAGAGGGGTAAAGGTCTTCTTTGCTTTCTCTCTCTTAGGAACATGAGCTGTATTTCTTGCGTGCGGTGGGAAACTCCTGAAGGTCTCAGGAGTTGGGTGGGCAACTTCATAGTTTACTTGACGTTCTTGACCCTTAAAATATCCTTCGAGGCTCCCATCCACCGATGAAGCTAAAATTTTCCTGAGAGCGACTTCAACCTTGTCCAACACTAGTTCAATGGGGCATACAGTGGCATTACAAGCTACCTCATATTGGCGAAGAATAGCTTGGTCTTGTTTCGATAGAGTCATCTCCTCACAATCTTGACTCTTGTTTCCTTGTATGAAGGGACCTTCTATTGGACCCTTTCCCTTGATCGGAACGACCATCATGTCTCTTAACTCCCTGAATTGGGCCCTAGTTTCATCTTGAAGACTCTTCATACTCAAAAGTATCTCATTCTGATTCTTGATCACTAACTCATACAGTCCTTCGAGTTTGCTCACCTCTGCCACAAGATTGTTTATGTTCTTGAAATCGTACTGCTCTGAGGTCGTCCCCTTATTCTCCCTAGCGTCAGATATGAATCCCCCCTTTGGGACCACTCCCCGCCTAGCGAAATTCTTATCCATTTGGTTGGCGCAGTCCTTGAAAAGCTGCCACATGATGCCCATGATTATTCCTTTTATGTTATTAATTAATGCAAATTATATGCTTGAAAATGCATGAATAAATGCATGAGATGCATGAATGCAATTAAAGGTTTTGATCACGTTAGTGATCGCCCTTTGAGCAGCTTTCATCAATTAAGAGATCTCAATGCCCCTTTGTTATTTTTTCATATTTTCTCTCTTCTTTCTTCTTATTCTCTCGATTTTCTCTTCTTCTTTTTTTTTTCTTTTTTTTTTCTTTTTTTTCTTTTTTTTCTTTCTTTTTATTAGTTTTATTTTCTCATTGCTTTTTTTATCTTCTCTCATTTTTTTCTTTTTCATCCTCTTTCTTTTTTTCTTCCTATTTTCAAATCTTCCCTTGTTTTATTCTTTCCTTCCTTTCTATATTGTTTCTCTTCCTTTCTAGCTTTTCTATTTTTCCCTTCTTTCTCTTATTTTTCTATTTTTTTTATTAGAATGAAAGCCTCTAATTAGACAAACCACTTAAATCAACACCTTTAAATATGAAATGTCTATGCAAATAAGAAAACTCATGAGAAGGTTAGAAAAATAGACAAATAATTGGGCCAACAAAGTAAAAGACATCATTATTTACTTCGTCTAAAAAACCCTAGGTTATCCACATGGCTCTAATGGGGTGGGTTTACTAGTTCTCTAAATGCAGTTTTGGTTCTACGAGGTACCCGAATTGTCCTTGCTGACCTCTTCTAAGAGTAGCAAGGCCCCCGATCATCACCCATTATAGGCTCATCTCAATCGAGTTCAATCCGGGAGGACCCTTTTCGCTATGCCCATACGAAGGAACAATATCCTCACGAAAGCATAGGATAGTCGAGCCCCGAAGGTACTTTGCTAGGCCCATACGAAGGAACAATATCCTCACGAAAGTACTAGCGTTTTCCCCCCACTTAGAGAGACGGGTTGAAATGATATAACTTTGAATTAATAAACAAATGATAATTTAATTGCCACTTTAATTCAAACTTCCAAAATTAATTAAGCGGTATTTAAAAACAAGGCTTGACTCGTTTGAAAAATTGATCCCCAGCGGAGTCGCCAACTGTAGCGACCCTTTTAGAAATCGAGTTATTAATTAATTAGGCGAATAGGGTGCTAATTTTGAAATGATTAAAAAGTTAGGGCTTAAAATGTCTCAAAACAAAATATTTAAGGTTTAATTTTAAAAATTGGGATTAGGCCTTAAAAGGAGAATTTAAATCTAAAATTTGGGAATTTAGGGTTTGAAATTGAAAAAGGGAATTCTGAATTAAGGGTTTCTAAAATTAGGGTTGAAAAAGGGTTTGAGAATTTTAGAAGTTGAAATTGATTTTAAAATTGATTCTTTGAAAAAGTTGGAAACTGACTTAAAAAGGGTTGGGATTAGGTTTTAAAATTCGGAAATCGGGAGCGAATAATTTTAAAAAAACGGATTGGAGTCGTCACCGGTCACTTTTGGTAGACCGGACACCGGAAAACTAGAGATTCGAAATGTTTGGGTTCGAGAGTCGGTTACGGTTTAAAAACGGGTTTAGTGTTTAAAAACCGCCCAAAAAATTGACACCTTTAAAATAACCGCTTAATTAATTTTAGATTTTTCTGATTAAAGTGACACTTAAATTAATTTTTGTTTAAAGATTCGAATCAATTTCATTTTTACCGGGTCTTTACTCGGAGGCAACGTACACACCGCGACCGATACGTCGGAACACGAGTCCGTTACGACCGAACAGAGACGTTTGAAATTAAGTTCATTAATTATTTTTGGTGAAATGTGAGTTGGGCAAAATAAATATAAGCAAAATATACAAGCATATAAATACAAAATGTTTACATGTCATACGACATCAAAATAAATATGAGCAAAATGTATAAATGATAAGCTAAGATGCATAAATAAATGTAAAGCAAACAAAATTAAAAAAGGACAAAACATGACACAATAAAAGACATAATAAAGTAAATATGCACAAATAAAAATGCAACATAAATAATTAGAAACATGAATATAAATAAATAAGCAAGATAAAATGTAAATAATTTAAAGAGTAAACATGCATGTAATAAGGCAAAATTAAATAAAGCTCATTGACCTAAATATTATCAAAATAAGAACAAGATTAAATATTACATGAAAAATATGGTAAAAAAATATTTACATGACTGAAATACAGGACATTAAAAAGCATGAATAAAATAAATAAATAAATAAATAAATATGAGATAAAAGCATAAAGTAAAAAAAACAACATGAATATATATATAATATGTAACATGAAGATGAATAAATAAATAAATGGTTAAATAAAAGGTAAAAAAAAAAAAAGAAAGTAAAAAAAACAAGAAAATGGTACTGGAAAGGACTTGATTAAAAGATTTTGAAAACAATCGAGCCCTCAAAACGCTATTTTGAAGCGAGGGAGGACTCGGAAAAATGTCCCAAAACACGGAGGGACCGATCCAAATAAATCCATTTCGAAATGGGTGATTAAATACGGAATAGGGACCGAATTGAAAGCTTTAGAAAACTTGGGGGCACCGAAGGTGTTATTACAACAACACGGAGGGCTTTATTACGCAATAAAACCATTTTCGAAATTTTAAGTGACTATAAAAGTTAAAAAGAAATTAACTTTATCCCCATCTTTCATTTCTTTTACCCGAAAATAACTAAACATCCCATTTTCTCTCAATTATTCAAGCAAAACCCAGTAATAAGACAAGAACATTCTTCATGTTCATGAAGAAAACCAGAAACCGCCGCCTGAAACCCAAAAGCCACCGCGCCGGCAACCGCGAGTGGTGGCCGGCGAGTTTAAAAACTTACAATAAACCTTGTTTTTCGAGACTAACCCCGATTCAAACACTAAAGAACTCAAAATCAAAACAAAATCTCTCCTTTTGTAAAGAACCCGAGACAAAAAAACAAATCGACAGAAAGAGAAACGAAAACCCCTTTATTTCGGCAAGAACAGAATCGAAAAGATTCATCTTTTCCCTTATGTGAAGTCTCTCGTGTGCCTATTCTTCTTTCTTGGCTCACCCTATTGATCTGAGGACCAGAGGGATTATCGTCGATCGAAGAGGAAAACGAACGAGCGCTCAAAAGGGTAAGAAAACAGATCTCTAAAGCTTATTTTTTTCTTTTTAGAGAAAAAAAATGATGCGTGTAAAAAAATAAAAAAGGATATACCTCTAACGTTTCTGGTTTTTGTATTAATGAAAAATGGTGGGATCCCAGAACCCCTTACAATTTTTTTCTTTCGGTTTAAATAGCCGAAACTATAAGAAACAATGAAAGGAAAAAAAAGGCTAAAATTCCTATTCACTCCTTTGTCGATTTTGTTGCTGTGGTTCTTTTTGTGCCCATGGCCTCTGAAATTCACTGATATGTATGTGTTGTTGAAATTCTGAATTTCGTTGTGCACGGATCTGAAATTTTCACTCGTATGACCTCTGATTTCTTATGTTTGTTAGCGTTCTTTTCCCTGAAATTATTAGTACAATCTGACATCTTTTGTTTGTTTTTTGTATGAGTCACGATCGGAGTTCATCGGAGTGGCAGACGATGGCCGGACGGCGGGGGGAACGAGCGGTCGCTTCGGGTATTGAAGAGTCGTGCGTTAAAGCCACGCGCGCGTGAGGGAGGCAGAACGCCAGCACGTGGGAGCGTGCGGGATTCCAGAAGTTTCTCTTCCTTGCTTTGGGACCGTTAGATCAAAATTTGATCTAACGGTTCACAGAGGGCTGCGCAAGATTAAGATGAGATGGTTAGATTAGGGTTTTTTAGATTGTAATCAGATTGGGCTCCAATTGTGGGCTTGTATTAATTTTAATTCGGGATAGGTGTAATTAAAATTTATTCCGGGCTAAATGCAAACTGTGGACTGTTATAATTTAATGGACTGATTATTAAATAAATTTGGGCTAACGTTTGTTTATAACATGGGTTTATTATTTATGTTTTATTTATTTAAAATATAATAATAATAAAGTACTAAATAAAATTAAATAATAATAATAATAACAAAAGATAATAATAATAATATAATAACCTAAAATAATAATAATAATAATAATAATAATAATAATAATAATAATAATAATAATAATAAAAAGCAAATAAAGGATGATAATAAAATAAAGTAATAACGTAATAATAATAATAACATTAACAAATAAACCAATAAAAGAAAAGAAATATATGTATATCACAGTAAGAATGAAAATATTAATAATAATAAACAAAAAGGAGTAAAGCTTTTAAATAATAAACCAGTTTACCAAAAATTAAGATTAAAAATAACATATGATATATATACATATATATTAAAAGGAAGTAGAAAGAACAAAATATTAGTATGTATAATTTTAATATATATACATAAAATAATATTTTTGTGATTTTTGGATAAAAACACATATACGATAATGAAGTAATTTTTGATTCTCTTTGTTTGATATTTTCAAGCCCGTTATTGAAATAAAAATTAAAATTGAACCCGAATTTAAACACCGGATAAAATTAGTGATTACATCTTTTTTCTTACGGTTTTTGTAAGCCATTGTGCATACTTTGTAAGGAATTATGTACAAACTCAAATCCTTATCATTTTTGTGTCATATTATGTGAAACTAAATTTGATTTTGATATAACAATTAATTATAAGGACTATCTTGTAATAAATTTTTAATTATTTAAGTCAAATATTTGCTTTCAAGTCAAACCAAGAACTTTGAAATAAAATTCTAAGTGTTTTTCATAAGAGGGTATCAATACCCCAAGAACAAGTATCGATACACCTGGTTTTTATAAAGTCTTGTTCTTGAGATCAAGAACAAGTATCGAAACAAGATTCGATACCTTTTCTTCACTGCCAACATCTGTTTTGAACCATGTATCGAACCACTTCAAAGACTTTAAATAATTTTTAAAATCATTTAAAAATTGACTCCAAGTATCGATACCGGTATCGATACACCCCTTAATCCCCAACGACTATTTTAGCATTAAATGAGTCGACCGTTGGTGGTAGTTAGTTTTTGATTGGTGGTTAGCCTGTTCCGAAATATGGTTCGATACCGAGCCTTATAGTTTCATAAAGGTATCAAAGCATGTATCGATACCCCCTCTATTAAATGCTCAACGACTCTTTCTACCTTGGTCTGTTTCGAAACAGGTAGCCCATGTTTCGATACCACCTACTACAGAGTGCATTTATGAATGATAGATGAAGTCTCAACGACCTTATTTACATTCCCAACAACCATAACGGATAGAAATCAATGAGAATGTATAAAATGAAGCATTTTCAACAGCATTATTATATTATTGAACCTCAAGAAACATCCAAGCACACAAATCCAACTCAAAGCTCTTAATTGAATATAATTTCTCCCAACTCTTGTATTTTTCACTTTGATCCTTTGTAATCTGAGTTTGGGGAGAGTTTGTTTGTATTTTGGGCAACATTTGTCTTGCGAGAGATCATTCTTTTGCCTTTATTTTCTTTGTAACATCTTATGAGGTTGAATCAATTCTTGGGTAGAAGGATTGATTCAAATTGTAACGATTATCCCTCGAACCGAGAAAAAGGTCGAATTCAATTAGTAAATTAGTTTCAAAATCCTTATTGAGAGCTAAGGTAGTGGATGTAAAGCTTGTTCTAAGCTTGAACCACTATAAATCTCTTGTCCTTAAAATTTCATACTTTTACCGAAAATTTCCCCACCAATTTTTTTATTGCTAATTCACCCCCTCTTGGCCATCTTCCTAAGATCGATCAACCCAAAAATTGGTATCATAGCCTAATCTTTGAAGATATTCACATCTACCAAAGAAGATCCAAGGAGTGTTGATCACATCTACAAGAAGAATCAAATGGCTTCTACCTCCGGTTCATGGAATGAGTCACATTCGATCACCAAGCCACCCTTCTTCAATGAGGATAACTACCCCTATTGGAAGAATAGGATGAGACTATTCATCAAATCCAATGATTATGTCCTTTGGTATATAATCGAAGATGAACCCTAAATTCCTATGAAGCAATAAGGAGATTGGCAAGTTCCAAAGAAGAGTAACGAGATGACCGACGAATAGAGGAGAAGGATGTCCACTAACGATAAAACCTTGCACATCCTATTTTGTGCTCTAGGCCCCGACATCTACTCTAAGATTTCTTCATGTACAAGTGCCAAAGAAGTTTGAGACTCTTTGAAGACTACAAATGAGGGCACCAATGACGTCAAGAAAACGAAGATTGGTCTTCTCAATCTAAATTATGAGAAATTCACGATGGAGCCGGATGAAGACATCACCAAAATGTTTGATAGATTCTCGATGATCGTCAATGGTCTCAAGGGTTTCGGTGAGATCATTCTGGAAGAGAAACTCGTTCGAAAGCACATTTACTCTCTTCTCGAGTCTTGGGATAGCTAGAGGACGACCATTATTGAAGCTAATGACCTCAAGACTCTCAAACTTGATGCTTTTGAGATCTCTTCTCACCCATGAGATCATGAAGAAATGAAGAGAAGAAGAGAAAAAGAAGAAAGAGGTGAAGATTGAAAAGAGAGGGGTTGAGAAGAAGAAACAAGGAATTGCTCTTAAAGCCTTAATGTCACAAGAAGAGAAAGACACTAGTGAAGAAGATGAACTTGAAGAGTTGGCTATGGTAGCCAAAAGATTCACTAGGCTCATGAGGACAAATAGGAATAGGAGATTCTTGTTGTCATTGATTTTTGGTTCAAATCAGAAAAAATAAAAAAACAGAAAGTTGATCAAAATCAAATCAAAGAAGGACAATAATTTGAGCTGATTTGAAGAGAAAAGAGAATGAAAGCAATTAAGGGATATTTGACTCAAAAAAAAGAGGAAGAAATATTTTCATACTTGGTCAAATTGAAGAAATGGTCATGAGAATCAAATCAAGACTTTTGGGTTATTTTTTTACCCAAAAATTATTGATTTTTGATATTAAATTTGATTATTTCCCTTGTATTTATGGATTCAAAACTACTATATAAACCCCCTCCCATCACTTGTAACACACCGACACGAAGACACACCAAGATACCACCACCACAATCCTTCTTCAACTCTTGTAATTCTTCTTTTCTCCACCACCTTCATTTTGTATTGGAATTTTCGTGGAATACAAGAAGCAAAGCGTTTTTAGGTATCTTACTTTTAATTTTTCATTGTTCATTTATTTCTTTTATTTCAAATATAATTAGAGTAATTCTAACCTTTTTTCTCTTTTTAGTTAGAAAAAAATTATTCTTATTTTTTTTCTTATGAACATGGACGAACAAGTAATGAGAACTGTAAAAATGCATGTTTGATCTTTGTTTTAAAATTAAAGCTAATAAATGGTGTTTTTTGTCTTTATACTTATATCAAATAAAATTAGTTATTTAATTAAATTTGTTTTTTTTATTAATTATGTTAAACTTTTTTTAAAGTTAGTAATTATTATTTGAATTTAATCTTTTATTCTTTTTTAATTTTTTCACTAACTCCATTTTATTGTAAATTTTAATTTATTAAGTTCATTTTGTCATGTAAAGTATAAGTTACTTTTTTTTTCTTCCTTTTTTTAACATTACCTTTTTTTGTTAATTTGATAGAATCTAGAATTATTTTCTTAGCTTAAATAAAACCCTTAGGGATAGGTTCTTATTTACCTTAGTTAGAGTCTTGTAAATATGATAAATAAAACTTTTCACTGCAATTAATAAATTACACTAAATTAAACTTTAACGTTAATAGGTAAAAGTCACTTAGATATTTTCTTAGGTTAATAATCACTAACTTAGAATAAAACTTTCAACACACTTAATTTTCTTTGCTTTTGTGATTAAAAAAGTGGAACTTAATTAATGCGGTGTCTTACCAAAGGGAGGTAACGGGTTAGAACCAGGAATGTTGGCGATGATTAAAGTTTACTCTTCTGGCGGTGATTAAAGTTTACTCTTCTGGCGGTGAGACCGTTAAGATAAAATCAAATTCATAAATGGACAACAATTTAAATTTTATACGAACTTACAAATTCCGAAATTAAAATATTTTTGTAATCGACTAGGTACCAATTTTTGGGCGTTGTGGGGGTGTTAACCCTTCCCCACGCGTAACCGACTCCTGAATCCGTTTTTTATGTTTTTCTAGACCAAAATTGTTGTTTTAATAAAAATAAAATGATTTTATTAAAATAACCCATTTTTAGGTGGTCCAATCACACCTTTAGAAAAGATTGGTGGTGACTCCGTTGTTTTTGTTTTACCAAAGGGAGGTAACGGGTTAGCACCAAGAATGTTGGCGGTGATTAAAGTTTACTCTTCTGGCGGTGATTAAAGTTTACTCTTCTGACGGTGAGACCGTTAAGATAAAATCAAATTTATAAATGGACAACAATTTAAATTTCATACGAACTTGCAAATTCCGAAATTAAAATATTTTTGTAATCGACTAGGTACCAATTTTTGGGCGTTGTGGGTGGGGATGCTAACCCTTCCCCACGCGTAACCGACTCCCGAATCCGTTTTTTATGTTTTTGCAGACCAAAATTCTTGTTTTAATAAAAATAAAATGATTTTATTAAAATAACCCATTTTTAGGTGGTCCAATCAAACCTTTAGAAATGATTGGTGGTGACTCCGTTGTTTTTGTTTTTAAAAGGAAAAATCGTCGAACCGCTTGAAAAAAGGGTTGCGACAGCTTGGCGACTCCGCTGGGGACCTTTGTTTTTTATAAAAAAGAGCCAAGGCACAAGCCGATTACAACTTGTTTTAATGTAGGAATCTGCAAGTTCATATAAAATTTAACTTAATTGTCCATTTATTAATTTGATTCTATTTTACGCATTTAAGATTTATTTTCAAGCTCTATACCCGAGCTCTGTCCCGATCGTTTAAGTGAAGGGAACACGCTATTGCTCTCGTGAGAATCTAATTCTCCGCATGGGCCTAGTAAGTAACTTCGTGGATCATTTGGCCTAAGTCTTCGTAAGGATATTATTTTTTGCATAGACCTAGGAAAATGAGTCCTCCTAAGTTGAACTTGATTCGTTTGAAGCTTATAATGGGTAAGAATCAAGGGCCTTGCTACCCTTAGTAGGGGACAGCAAAGGACAGCTTGGGTACCTTTTCTAGAACCAAACCATGTGTGTGAATCTAGAAGCTTACCCTATTAGAGCCATGTGGAAAACCTTAGAGTTATAATTTGGTCAAAATGATTTCGTAAGAATAATCGAGACAGTTCCAGAAATGTTGAAATACCCTGCCCAGTTATTATTCATATAATGAAATTATTTTGGACCTCTTAAGTTTCATTTTTCATGTCAATTTTTTATTTTTCTATAAATTTTACATCATGCATCTCATATATAGAAGGGGTCGAGTCTGGAGAATTTTACTCATGGTAGAATACATTTTTTCGTAATGGATAGAAAAGTCCTTTGAAAGAAGAATAAGTGATTGAGTATTTGAAGAACAAAGGAGTTACTCGAAAAGGAAAGAGAGTGGTGGCATAAAAAAGAAGGCCCATAACAATGAAGTCTATTTTTATGAATTGTAGGCATATGTGACATCTTTAACAAAAAGCTAAAACATAGCCTGACTTTCATTGCTAAGTTACAGATCCAAGTGAAATATTCGAGTTATTCGTTAAATTAGAGTCGTTGTGCACACGTTGAGCTTTAGGTCAATCAATGCAAGAATAAAGCACTTAAAGAGCAATTGGAGGCCATGAAAAGCATCACTCAAAAATTTTCGAACAACTGTTTTGGCAGATATCAACAAAGGTATCAGTGACCATTGGCTCACTCATCTTAAGGATAATGAGATTTCAAGGACAAGACTTGTTCAATAAGATTGTCATCCAAGATATGAGATGTTAAGAATGTTGAAGCTTTGCGCCAATATAAAGAGTATGACTGAGACTCTTATGTCTGATGAAGGAAAAAGATGGGTACTTAGGATAAGATATACTCGTGATATAATTCTGAATCATTCATAATAAGGATCTTCAGTATCCAATAAAGAGTTATTTCTAAGAGTAATACCTTAATGGATCGATGTCCCTTCTTATGCATTCATGCATTTGCATCCATGCATTTACATTTTGTTTATTGTTTATTTGTATTTGTCTATGTTTTCATATCATTACATACATTCAAACATAATAAAGAATTAGTTCAAAAAGGGAGTAAAGTTTCACAGAAGCATGATACCAAAGCAATGGTCATTGAAGATAAGTTGACAACTTCAGGAATACACGAGCTTATTGGATGTTGTTACCCAGATAGAAGTCATGTTAGGGTTTAAGGACCCAAAAAAAGAGGAAACAAATAATGAAATCAATGACTTGCTAGATTGCTTACACTTTTTGAGAACTTAGAGGAACTTGTTTCGCCTAAAGCAATGTTCCAACTTCACCTCGATGGAGCTTTATCCAGTGCCCTAATCCAAGGAATTTCTAATGATGAAGAAACCCAAGATTACAAGGTGTTTGACCTCAATGAAGCTGTTGATGAGGCCACAAATGACAAGAAATGGGAAGGTCGTTATCCTTAAATCCTTTTAGGAAGGAAATATTTAAAGCGACGAAAATGTTAGAGACCTAAGTTTGGTAACTGATTTGTTTGTTCGGGTTTGCATCTCGGTACAATCAATTAAGCTGGGCAAGTTATGAACATAAAGAGATTTATCATGAGCTTTCAACAAGCGGTAGAAGCATGTCACTGATATGATCTTGAATTGGCTCTTCCTAAAAGAAATGAAGCAAAAACAAAATAGAAGTTTTCATCCATATGCACAATGGTGGCGAGATACTACAATCCAAGTTCATCCTTCACTATTGGATAATGAACTATCAAATATGGGAAACTTGAGGATGAAGAATACGAAGAGTATCCTATGACATGAATGACTTCAGCAATTGAATCTTGTTGCATCATATATAGGTTGAGCTTGGATGAAATTCACTCATGCTAATGCTTAACAATTGGACAATAGAAGATTTTCCTAGTCAACGGTGGAGTCACACCTAGAATAAACCCTTGTGCTTACGAATATCAAAGGTCTTTTTAATGAGACTTTATGTTATGTTACTTATTTTAAGATGTATTTCCTTTATTTTCACAAGTGGCAAACATTTTTTTCATTCATTTGATCCATTTCTCTTCCAAAACGCACCCTTTGGCAGAGCCTCTATTATTGATTGTATGAATGATTCTTGAATCTAATCCCGAGATAAAAGGGCAAAAAATATGTGTTCAGGATTAATGGAAAAATCCCATTCTGAGTAAATTTTCCTCTTAAACATTATTGTTTAGGGATTTTGAATGAAGTGATAACTCTAAAACATCTACCAACTGAAGACTACTTCTTTTTGATGATATTTGTGTATGAAATAACATTTGGCATTCCTTCATTTCCCTTCTCAAATAAGAAAATAAAAAAATCACTTGTTATCCCCTTTGAGCCTGACATTTTTCTTGTGTTTGAACCTTAACCAAGGATCACTTCCCACACAGGGGGCAAAGAGGATGAAAGGTTATTTTTAAGTGAGAGAAAATGTGTCAGATGAAAAAAGACAAAGAAAAAAGGGAAAAAAGGAAAGATTGAAGGAAAAAATCAAAAAAAAGAAAAGAAAAAAAGAAAAAAGAGATAAATCGTGAAAGAAGATGAAAGCATGGAGCTTGCATTAAATCCTTCAAATCAGGCATGTGCAAGAAAAGAAATGAACTCTAGGGTGAAAACCCAAAATGGGCAGGTCTAGAGTGATCTTGAGAAAAAGCAAACGAAGATTTCATCAAGAGAAGTTGATCCTTGGTTTAATCACCCTTGAATATATATTTGAGCCTATGTATCTTTTCTTTTTCAACCATAACCTACCCTACATTACAAGCCTTAAAAGACCATTTGGATCATATATGAATATTTGAGAAAAAGAAGTTTGTTTTCAGAATACATTCCGCCTAATTGAGTTAACCTTTCTTCAAGGACCATTGAACTTCTAATGTCTGATCGAGATTAGAAAAGTGGGAATATTGAAACTGAGTGAGTTGGTGAATTAAAGAGAGCCACTAAAATGAGACACTATCCAGTTGATGGATTCGTGAATCATTCATACTATGAATTTTGGGGCATCTGATTATGTTCTTTTTGTGTTTGCCACGACTTTCAAGTTTAAATTCTCATTTCTAGCCTTTATTCTCTTAAAAACCTTATTTCTAGCTTTTATTGCATCTTACGATTAAAGTAACATAAATTCGTGAAAAAATGTTTATTGGTATTAATTTTGAGTCTAAGGAAAATTGTCCAGCATAGCATAAATACCTCAAGTAGAATGAGGGCAATATTGTTTTCAATCAGTTTACAGGAAAGAAGTTGAAGTGTCAATCCGGGTTGAAATCTCGCTCCCCATGTTCTGATAGAAGCTAAGTTAGAAGAAGCAAAATAGTTCTAAGGAAGGTATGACAGTTGAACCTCATTGAAAAAGGTTGAACGCCGTTTGCATGATTAGATATATCAAAAGAGGACGATACAAGCCTATGATAAGAAGATTCGTTCAAGAGATTTTCAAGAATGAGACTTGATGTTGACAATCTAGAAGATACCTAAGAAATGTGGGAACTTAATTGAGAATGATTTTATGTTATATCGAAGGTTTTTTGAAGAAGCTTTGATGGATTGCGAGAAGCTTAAGATTCATTGAATCCAGGCCCAGTTGAGAGAAAATATGCCTAGAAGAATAAGGAAAAAAAGAAGAGAAAAAAACGAACAAAAAAAAACAAGGGAGATTCAAGATGAAAATCCGCAAAGGGCGTCTTGAAATCAAAGGAGGATCTGAGTTGAAAACCCGTAAAGGGCAGCTCAGATAGTTCATGGATTAGGCATACATAAGGCAATTCTCTCAAAGGCTTGATAGCTTGGAAGAAATTTTATTTCATTGTGCATCTTTATCAGTTTCAAAACCTACACGGAAAAAGCAACATTCTAGATATTTCCTAATGTTTTGACTCTATACGACTTAAGGTCTCTAAAAATGTTAGGGTAAAAAAGAGGTCAAAAAAAGAATATTTACGGATAAGTGCATCAAATTGCTCAGCCAGGGGCAAGAATCAAAAAGCTTATGAGAAGAACAGAAGATGCTTGGTACTAGTATACCTTTAAGCATTTTTACCTTTATTGGAGAAGATGACTTATGAAGTGAGGGTTTTCATCCGATTAACAAGTTTTCTTGTCTCAGAAAAGATGAAGGCAAAAGAAATGTTGAAAATATGATGCTAAAAGTTGATCATTCAAATTGAATGGATTAAGTAAGCAAAATAAGCAAATCGAAAAGAGACAAACAATAAAGCATGACTGTTTATCTGGGTAGAACAAGCAAATGCACTTGGAAATGAAGAAGAATCTAAAAGAAGAAAATCTCGAAGAGAAAAGAAGAGAAAAAGAATAAAGAATATAATGAAAAATGCATACTAGGCATCCCTAGGGGCATGTTCATTGCAATTGTGTCTTTTGTTCATTTTGACAGGTATAGAAAATACTCTCATCAAAGAGAACCTGCATATCTATTCGTGCATGAGGAGAATGGAACCATTTTTTGCTTATCTACTCGAGCATGAGGAGAGTAGAACCTGCTTATCTATTCGAGCACTTGGAGAATAGAACTTGCATATCTATTCGTGCATACGGAGAATGGAATCCTTTTTTTGCTTATCTACTCGAGCATGAGGAGAGTAGAACCTGCTTATCTATTCAAGCATGAGGAGAATAGAACCTGCATATTCATTCATGCATACGGAGAATGGAACCTTTTTTTTGAACCTCCTTATCTATTCGAGCACTTGGAGAATAGAACCTGCATATCTATTCGTGCACAAGGAGAATGAAACCCTTTTTTGAAAATGCTTGTCTACTCGAGCACGAGGAGAGTAAAACTCGCTTATTTATTCGAGCACTTGGAGAATAGAACCCGCTTATCTATTCGATTACTTGAAGAATAGAACCTGCATATCCATTCGTGTATACGGAGAATAGAACCCATTTTTTGAACCTTCTTACCTATTCAAGCACTTGGAGAATAGAACCTGTATATTCATTCGTGCACAATGAGAATGGAACCCTTTATTTTGCTTATCTACTCGAGCATGAGGAGAATAGAACCTGCTTATCTATTTGAGCATGAGGAGAATAGAACCTGCATATATATTCGTGCATGAGGAGAATGGAACCATTTTTTTTGCTTATCTACTCGAGCATGAGGAGAGTAGAATCTGCTTATCCATCCGAGCATGGGGAGGATGGAACCTTTATCTTTAACACATGCTTATTATCCAGGCACGACAAGAATAGAACTCGCCTATCCGTTCGGGTATGAAAGAGAATGGAAGGTGATCAAGTGTGAGAAGAATAAAGTCGTCCAATGAGTTTATTACTAATAAAAATCAGTGTCTTTTGTTCTTTGCTTTATCATTGTTTCACTGTAATAAACAAAGAAAGGGCAGCTGTTGTCACTGATTTTTGATTTAAATCAGAAAAAATAAAAAAATAGAATATTGATCAAAATCAAATCAAAGAAGGAAAACAATTTGAGCTGATTTGAAGAGAAAAGAGAAGGAAAGCAATTAAGGGATATTTGACTCAATAAAAAGAGGAAGAAATATTTTCATATTTGGTCAAATTGAAGAAATGGTCATGAGAATCAAATTAAGACTTTTTGGGTTATTTTTTTACCCAAAAATTATTGATTTTTGATATTAAATTTGATTATTTTTCTTGTATTTATGGATTCAAAACAACTATATAAACTCTCTCTCATCACTTGTAACACACCGACACCAAGACACACCAAGACACCACCACCACAATCCTTCTCTAACTCTGGTAATTCTTCTTTTCTCCACCACCTTCATTTAGTATTGAAATTTTCGTGGAATACAAAAAGCAAAGCATTTTTAGGTATCTTACTTTTAATTTTTCATTATTTATTTATTTCTTTTATTTCGAATATAATTAGAGTAATTCTGACCTTTTTTCTCTTTTTAGTTACAAAAACATTGTTCTTATTTTTTTCTTATGAACATGGACGAACAAGTAATGAGAACTGTAAAAATGCATGTTTGATCTTTATTTTAAAATTAAAACTGATAAATGGTATTTTTTGTCTTTATACTTATATCAGATAAAATTAGTTATTTAATTAAATTTGTTTTTTTTTATTAATTATGTTAAACTTTTTTTAAAGTTAGTAATTATTATTTGAATTCAATCTTTTATTCTTTTTTAATTTTGTCATTAACTCCATTTCATTGTAAATTTTAATTTATTAAGTTCATTTTGTCATGTAAAGTATAAGTTACTTTTTTTCTTTCTTTTTTAACATTACATTTTTTTTAATTTGATAGAATCTAGAATTATTTTCTTAGCTTAAATAAAACCCTTATGGATAGGTTCTTATTTACCTTAGTTAGAGCCTTGTAAATATGGTAAATAAAACTTTTCACTGCAATTAATAAATTACACTAAATTAAACTTTAACGTCAATAGGTAAAATTCACTCAGATATTTTCTTAGGTTATTAATCACTAACTTAGAATAAAACTTTCAACACACTTAATTTTCTTTGCTTTTGTGATTAAGAAAGTGGAACTTAATTAATGTGGTGTCTTACCAAAGGGAGGTAACGGGTTATCGTCAGGAATGTTGACGGTGATTAAAGTTTACTCTTCTAGCGGTGAGACCGTTAAGATAAAATCAAATTCATAAATGGACAATAATTTAAATTTTATACGAACTTACAAATTCCGAAATTAAAACATTTTTATAATCGACTAGGTACCAATTTTTGAGCGTTGTGGGGGTTCTAACCCTTCCCCACGCGTAACCGACTCTCGAATCCGTTTTTTGTGTTTTCGTAGACCAAAATTGTTGTTTTAATAAAAATAAAATGATTTTATTAAAATAACCCATTTTTAGGTGATCCAATCACACCTTTAAAAAAGATTGGTGGCAACTTCGTTGTTTTTGTTTTTAAAAGGAAAAATTGTCGAACCTCTTGAAAAGGGGTTGCGACAATTCCAATGAAAGGACTTCAAATCAAAGAGCAAAGAAAATGAGAAAGATCAAATTATTTGCTATGAATGCAAGAAGTCCGGTCATATTAGGACCGATTGCCCTCTATACAAAAGGAAGGGTTTTTAGAAGAAGAAGAAGCAAAAGGCTCATTTACCACATGGAGTGATGAGGAGTCATCACCCGATAAAGAAAATGAAGTGGTCAACTTGTGTCTCATGGCTCTTGATGAGCCTAAGGTAACCCTTGAATCCTCTTGCAATGATCTTTCTTATGATGAATTATATGATACATATGATGAATTGCAAGATGTTTATGATGAGTTGGTTTTGAAATTCAAAGAACCAATTTTGAAAAGCAAGAAAACTATTTCCAATTTAGAAATAAAAAATGATTCTTTGACAAAAACTATTTTGGATTTTAAAGAAAAGGTTGTTGATTTGAATGATGAATTAAAATTTTTCCAAAAAGAAAATGTTGATTTAAACAACTTTATTTCTAGCTTGAGTGAGAATCACCATAAAATGTTGAATAAGCTTAAGGAACAAATCAAAGTGGTTGATAGTTCCACTTTGAAAAAGGAAGCTCTTCAAAACCCAACCATGAGAAAAAGAAGTTTCAAAACCACAAACAAAGAAATTTTTAAAGGCATTTTAGACATAGAAAAATTAGGAGTGTTTGGGTTCCTAAGGAACTCATTGTTTCTAATAATTTGAATGTCATTCCTTCTTGGATTCCCAAGGGAACCAAGCTTTTAAGGACTAACTCTCATGGACCTAAAATGGTTTGGGTACCAAAAGTCAAAAACTAAATCTTTGTTTGTAGGTTGAGCATTGCTTCAAAGTCAAAGCTTCAAGTCAAAAGATATGGTATTTTGATAGTAGATGCTCAAGGCATATGACCAGAGACAAGGGACGATTTAAGGAGTTAGAGCTCAAAAAGGGGTGGAGTAGTGACATTTGGTGACAACTCCAAAGGCCAAATTGAGGGTATTGGCTTTATTGATAATCACTCCTCTATATTAATTGAAAATGGCTTGCTTGTTAATGGTCTTAAACATAATTTATTGAGCATTAGTCAATTGTGTGATAAGGGTTTTTTATGTTTCTTTTGATAAAGGTGGTTGTAAAATAATAAATATAGAATCCAATAAAACAATGCTCATAGGCCGTCGCATAGGAAATATCTATATGGTGCATCTAGATGACATAAACATTTCTCATGCATGCTTAGTTGCTAGTAATGAAAATGATGCATGGTTATGGCATAGAAAACTAGGTCATGCCAGCATAAGTGTTTTAGAGAAACTAGTCTCCCAAAATCTAGTTAGAGGTTTACCCAAGCTTAAGTTTTCTTTAGACAAAATTTGTGATGCATGTGCTAAGGGTAAACAAAAGAGAGTTTCTTTTAAGTCCATTAATGATGTTTCAACTAGTAGAGTATTATAATTAATCTATATGGATATTTTTGGACCTATTAGGACTACTAGCTTAGGTGGAAAATCATATGCATTTGTTATTGTTGATGATTACTCTAGATACATTTGGGTTCTATTTTTAAGTACAAAAGATGAAGCCTTAGAAAAACTCATCACGTTTTCAAATATTTCTCAAAATAACCTTGATTAAAGAATTTCTCATATTAGAAGTGATCATGGAACCGAATTTCAAATTTTAGGTTTTGAGAATTTTTATGATGAAAATGGGATTAGCCATAATTTTTCGGCTCCTCGCACTCCTCAACAAAATAGGGTAGTTGAGAGGAAAAATAGAACTTTAGAGGAAATGGATAGAACCATGCTTTGTGAAAACAATTTACCTAAGTATTTTTGGATGGAAGCCACAAACACTTCATGTTATATTATTAATAGAGTAATGATTAAGCTAATTTTAAAGAAAACTCCTTATGAGATTTTAAAATCCAAAAAGCCTAACATTAGCTATTTTCGTCCTTTTGAATGCAAGTGTTTTGTTTTAAACAATGAAAAAGACAATTTAAGTAAATTTGATGCAAAAAGTGATGAAGCTATTTTTCTTGGATATTCTTTAAAATTAAAAGCTTATAGAGTTTTCAATAAAAGAACCTTAGTTGTAGAAGATTCTATACATGTGGTTTTCGATGATAACCTCCTTCCTAGGAAGGATTCTTTTGATGATGATGATGTAGGAATCATTGAAACCATTAATGATGGACAAACATCAAAGGTGGATGGGATTCCAACCAATGAGGAAACACAAGATCTTCTAATAAAAGCTTTAGGAGATGTAAAGCTTGAAGAAAGAGAAGTAAGCTACCCAAGAGAGCTCAACTATGTCAAAAGTGGTGAAATCTTGGGTGATCCATCCAAGGGGGTAACTACTCGTTCTTATCTTAAATTAATCAACCATATTGCTTTTATCTCATGCATAGAGCCTAAGAATATCAATGAAGTTTTAAATGATGATTATTGGATATTAGCTATGTAAGAAGAGTTAAATCAATTTGAGAGAAGTAATGTATGGACAATAGTTGATAGGCCTAGTAATAAATCTACTATAGGAACTAAATGGGTCTTTAGAAACAAACTAGATGAGAGTAGTAACATTGTAAGAAATAAAGCTAGATTAGTTGCTCAAGGTTATACTCAATAAGAGGGGATAGATTTCGATGAAACCTATGCACCCGTAGCTAGAATAGAAGCCATTAGGATGCTATTTGCATTTGCATGTTATCAGGATTTCAAGCTTTTTCAAATGAATGTCAAAAGTGCTTTCTTAAATAGTTTTATAAATGAAGAAGTGTATGTTGAACAACCACCGAGTTTTGAAGATCTAAAATTTCCAAATCATGTTTTTAAATTAACTAAAGCTTTATATGGTTTGAAACAAGACCCTAGAGCTTGGTATGAAAGGCTTTCAAACTTTTTGATTAAAAAAGGCTTTGAAAAGGGGAAGGTGAATACTACACATTTCATAAAAAGATTTAAAAATGACATCTTAGTAGTTCAAATTTATATTGATGATATTATCTTTGGATCTACTAATGAGTATTATTGTCAAGAATTTTCTAAGCTAATGCAAGGTGAATTCGAGATGAGCATGATGGAGGAGCTCTCATTCTTTTGGGACTCCAAATTAAGCGAAGGAAGGATGACACATTCATTAATCAAGCTAAGTATATCAAGGACATGCTCAAGAAGTTTGGCTTGGAGAATGTAAAGCCTCAAGCCACTCCTATGAGCTTTTCTACTAAGCTTGACAAGGATGAAGGAGGTAAGTGTGTTGATTTTAAATGTATAGATCCATGATAGGTTCTTTGCTTTACCTTACCGCAAGTATACCAGATATCATGTTTAGTGTTTGCTTGTGTGCTAGGTTTCAAGCTAGTCCTAGAGAATTACACCTAGTTGCCATTAAGAGAATTTTTAGATATCTTAGAGACACACCTTGTTTAGGTCTTTGGTATCCTAAAGACTCATCCTTTGATTTACATGCTTTTTCGGATCGAATTATGGAGGTTGTAAGATAGATAGGAAAAGTACTTCCGGAACTTGTCAATTCCTAGATAGTATGCTCATATCTTGGTTCTCTAAGAAACAAAATAGTGTAGCTCTATCTACCACCGAAGTGGAGTACATATCCTTAGGGAGTTGTTGTGATCAAGTGTTATAGATGAAACAACAACTCTTAGATTATGGCATTAAGGTAGAAACTATACCACTAAAGTGTGATAATACTAGTGTCAATGTCTTACTAAGAACCTCATTCAACACTCTAGAACCAAACACATAGAAATTAGACACCATTTTATTCGAGATCACGTGTCTAAAAATGATGTTGTTTTAGAGTTTGTTGACACCTTAAACCAATTAGCAGATATTTTTACTAAACCTTTAGACAAAGAGCGTTTTTGGACCCTTAAGAGAGAGTTAGGTTTAACTAGACTATCTTAAACTCTTAAGTGTTATTTTTATGCAAAACTTTGCTTGAATCTTGATTCAAATCATGCTATTGTTAGTTTATATCTTGTTGCTTCTATGTATGTTGCTAGGGGGAGTATGGGCTTGTTCATGCATCTTAATCATGTCATAACATCATTTGCATGACTTTAGGGGCTTTAAAGACTCATTTCTAGTACTTTTAGAAGTCTAAAATACAAAGCACAACTCAATGGTATCGATACAACTAACACATGTTTCGATATCTGTTCATCAGTTCATCTGGGAATCTTCTGAGAAGAATAGGTATCGAACCGTGGTTCGATACCAGGATATCGGTACAAGCATCGAAACAGGGTGTTTCGATACCGGTATCGATACACAAGGACACAGATTGCTTTAAAACACTTCAAACCTATTTTTAATGACTTTAAAACACTTTCCAAACTTAAACTCAAAACCCTAGTCGGCCACCCCATTAAAATCATCTCAAATCCATCCGCTTTAACACAAAAATAAACGATTTCTATGAGGGTTTTTCTTCTACTCATCAAGCCCTACACAATATCATCAATTGGTGCTTTACAATCCACAAATTCTTCCTCAACCAAAATCAAGGTAATTTTCGAAAAACCTTATTTTCGTATGATTTTAGGTTCTTAAAATTTAGATTTTGAACAAATATTGAATGCTTATTGTATGAGTTTTCATAGTCCTACAAAAAATTTTCAAAATCAAAAAGTTTTTCATTCGAATATAAATTAATTTTCTCATATTTGTTTTTAATGGTTTTTTAAGAAATTTTCAAAATTCTCAAATACCTTGAATTATTGGATTAACTAATAAGATTGAATTCGATTGTTAGAACATACATGTTTTTATGAAACTAATCTAAAATTTGCGTAATCTCTAGATCATGGCGCCAAAGAAACGATCTCGTACCGAGGCCGGTTCTTCTTCATCATCTCGTGCCTCTCGTGTTGATATCCAAGAGGTTTTTGCATAATGTTTGGACACACCTGGTAGGGCTGATCTATTCAATCTTTTCCACTATCTTCCTCTCAAAAAGGAACGTTGTGTGGATGTTCAATTTATGAATTCACCCAAGTTCCGATTCAAGTACTTTAAATGTCTCGTTGATTGGAAGTTTTTAAGATTTCTCAAACACTCCGGCAAGTTTTTCCCCACTCTTGTTCTTATCTTTTACACTAATGTCAAGTGAGTTTTTGACTTTACGGACAAGACAAAGGTAGTGGCCATTGAATCTTTTCTTATGGGCAAACTTTTCTAAATTGATGTCTCTACTTTTGTTGATGTGTTTGGCCTTGAGGATGAGGGTAACACCGATGAAACATCTATTGGCTATTTCACCGGATCCGTCACAACTCTTGAGTGCACGATCGTTTTTTTCATCTTATCATCTCTTGGTGGATCCGTCTATTGAATGGTAAGTATTCTCGTATTTGTCAAGTGGATAGTTATTGGATCAAATGTTTTCGTGACGATATTCAATCCAATCTTGCTCAAATTGTTTTCTTGGAAATCGTTTGACATGTCCAAAACCGTGCTACCCCACTTGTCCAATCTCTTCCATATGCATGCATTCTTAGCTCTATCTTTTTGCATTTGGAAATTGATTGCTCTTTCGAAAAAATGGGATCTCTTAAGGATCTTATTGGTGAAACATCTTTAAACCGTACCCACTTCTAATATGTTTCAAATGGTGAATGGGTTCGTGGTGCACCTCCTCCTCCTCCTCCTCCTATTAATCTCGAGCCTCTTACTCAAGTTGCTCTGAATGTCGATTTGATGGATTTTCTCACTACGAGATTCGACAATTTGGATGCTTAATTTGGTACCTTGAATGATCATTTTGGTACTTTGAGTACTCGCTTGGATTCCATGGATGGAAGACTTGACTCTATGTCCACTCAATTTCGATCGAGTTTTGACTCTATGAGTACTCGATTGACGAGCTTAGAGACTCAAGGCCATGCCATGCGCATCTTCATTGAGGCTCTCCGCTATAGTCAAAAGCTTGATGAAAAAGATGAAGATGCCAATGGGGACGAAGAAGAAGAAGAAGAAGATGACGAAGAAGACGAAGAACATGATGATGATGATGATGATGATGAGATGGGTGATTAGTGATCTTAGCTCTATCTTATGCTTTGCTATTGGCTTTTAGGACTAGTTATGTTTCTTTAAGCATTATGTTGCATTCATATTAGAACTTATGCACTTTGTTATTTTTTTATGTTTTGGATTTATTATGTTGGATTTATTTTAAGTATCTTATGCTATGGATTATGTTTATGATGCAACAATTGTTTTATATTTATTGTTACTTTTCATTGATTTTGATCTAACAAAAAGATGGAGAAAATTAATATTATGTTTTTTAAGTTAGGAACCACCCATTTTTAAAATTCAAAGTTATGCATATATTAAGGGGGAGTCCTTTAAAAGTTTTAAAAAGTTTTTCAAAGTCTTGGAATTTTAAAATTTTGATTTAAACTTAATTTTTTTTCCAATGATTTTGTCATATCAAAAAGGGAGAGATTGTGAAACTAAATTTGATTTTGATATAACAATTAATTATAAGAACTATCTTGTAATAATTTTTTAAGTATTTAAGTTTATATTTGCTTTCAAGTCAAACTAAAAATTTTGAAATAAAATTTTAAGTGATTTTCATACGAGGGTATCGATATCCCAAGAACAGGTATCGATACACCTGGGTTTTTTAAAGCCTTATTCTTGAGATCAAGAACAAGTATCGAAACAAGGTTCGATATCTTTTCTTCACTGCCAACATCTGTTTCGAATCATGTATCGAACCACTTCAAAGACTTTAAATAATTTTTAAAATCATTTAAAAATTGACTCTAGGTATCGATATTGATATCGATACACCCCTTAATCCTCAACGGTTATTTTAGCATTAAATGAGTCAACCGTTGGTGGCAGTTAATTTTTGATTGGTGGTTAGCCTGTTCCGAAATATGGTTCGATACCCAGCCTTACAGCTTCATAAAGGTATCGAAACATGTATTGATACCCCCTCTATTAAATGCACAACGACTCTTTCTACTTTGGTCTGTTTCGAAACAGGTAGCCCGTGTTTGGATACCACCTAATGCAAAGTGCATTTATGAATGGTAGATGAAGTCTCAACGGCCTTATTTACATTCCCAACAACCACAACGGATAGAAATCAATGAGAAGGTATAAAATGAAGCATTTTCAACAGCATTAATATATTATTGAACCTCAAGCAACATCCAAGCACACAAATCCAACTCAAAGCTCTTAATTGCATATCATTGCTCCCAACTCTTGTATTTTTCACTTTGATCCTTTGTAACCTGAGTTTGGGGAGAGTTTGTTTGTATTTTGGGCAACATTTGTCTTGCGAGAGATCATTCTTTTGTCTTTATTTTCTTTGTAACATCTTGTGAGGTTGAATCAATTCTTGGGTAGAAGGATTGATTCGAATTGTAACGGTTATCCCTTGAACCGAGAAAAAGGTCAAATTCAATTAGTGAATTGGTTTCAAAATCCTTAGTGAGAGCTAAGGTAGTGGATGTAAAGCTTGTTCGAAGCTTGAACCACTATAAATCTCTTGTCCTTAAAATTTTATACTTTTACCGAAAATTTCCCCATCAATTTTTTTATTGTCAACTCACCCCTTCTTGGCCATCTTCCTAAGATCGATCAACTCAATATATTATGTATACTCGTAGCCAATTGTGTATGTACACAAATCCTTACTCTTAGATAGCCTCCTTTAGCTCATAGTTAGAAGTCGTAAGAATTTGTGTACATACCTTTTTTCTTACGGTTTTCGTAAGTCATTGTGTATACTTTGTAAGGATTTGTGTATAATATTTTTATTCGTATATTTTATTCAAATATTTATTATATGAATATTTATTATACGAATACTTTTATTCGTATATATTTTATTCGAATATTTATTATATAAATATTTTTATTCGAATATTTTTATTCAAATATTTATTATATGAATATTTTTATTTGAATATTTATTACATGAATATTTTTATTCGTATATATTTTATTTGAATATTTTTATTCGAATATTTTTATTCAAATATTTATTATATGAATATTTTTATTCAAATATTTATTATATGAATATTTTTATTCGTATATATTTTATTTGAATATTTTATTTGAATACTTATTACATAAATATTTTTATTATAATATTTATTATACGAATATTTATTATATGAATATTTATTCGAATATTTATTATAAGAATATTTTTATTTGAATATTTATTACATGAATATTTTTATTCTAATATTATATGAATATTTTTATTCGAATATTTATTATACGAATATTTTTATTCTTATATTTTTTTATTCGAATATTTATTATATGAATATTTTTATTCTAATATTTATTATACGAATATTTTTATTCATATATTTTTATTCGAATATTTTTATTCTAATATTTATTATATGAATATTTTTATTCGAATATTTATTATACTAATATTTTTGTTCATATATTTTTATTCAAATATTTTGATTCGAATTTTTATTAGATGACTATTTTTATTCGAATATTTTTATGTATGAATATTTTTATTCGTATATATTTTTTTCGAATATTTTTATTTAATTATTTATTATATGAATATTTTTGTTCGTATATTTTTTATTTAAATATTTATTATACGAATATCTAAAATTGAATTGGAAAACTATTTGAACCTGTTACCAAGGATGTGGTAAACCCCACAACCGGTTACCCATTTCATCCTATTAGAAGGGTTTTTTTTATACATACCCACCATGCGCTATACATTGGTGTAGGAGAATATGCTACTGTGGCGCTGTGCCATACACTTTAACCTTTAATGGCTTTCGGTGGCGCTGTGCCATACACTTTAACCTTTAATGGCTTTCGGTGGCCATATATCTAATTAAAGAACAATACATCATTTCCCACAACATAAGCGCCAAATCAATTTAATCGAGAACAAATCAGTCTTGCTTTTAAGATTGAAAACCATAATCGCAAATTTGGTAAATGGCATCTGGGTGCTATTGATTGCAAATAGATGCAGTGAGAATGAGTATCCATGGTTCTTTGAAGAATTTAGTTACTGGTGATGATTCCTATGGGGTATAATTGACGTTGAAGTGTCTGTTTGTGTTGATGTCCAAATGGTGCCAAGGAGGGTGTATTAATCGGATAAAAATTTTCTGGCCTTTTCAGTCTATACCTAATACTGGAAAACTCAAACTTTAAGTCCTAATTCAAATCCATAATATATTCTCAGCCAAAGGAAACCGATGGCCAGTCAAAAATCCATCAAACGTTCTCAGCAAACTGAAACAAAATAACTTCAAATGAAGCTCAGTTATTTTCAAAATGTTGAGTAGACAATCTTGATTCCTTGTGTTCATACATGAGAGAAAGAAAATAAAACCCTTCCCTAGAAACTCAAATTTCATTTAAACTAGAGCCTTTATATAGGGTGAACTAATCCGAAGATGGGGGGAAAAGGCGACAGATGAAGAGCTAGAATCAGGCTTCAGACATTGGAAGCTCACCGCAATCACTGATCACCACCTTCTTTCTAGGACGGTCTCCTCTATCAGTCTCTTGAGATTCAATCAGCTTAACAACGTCCATGCCTTCCAAAACCTGCCCGAATACGACGTGCCTTTGATCCAGCCATGCTGTCTGCAATTTTCCAAGAGTATGACTACGTGCATTAAAAGCAGCTATAGGTAATTGTAACCAAACCATGGGACTAAAAAAAGCATTGGAAATACATCTTGGTTATTGCTAATTGGATATGGTAGATACATTACTCGAGATGGTTTTGGATTGAGCAAATATGCACATGCTCACAAACAATAGCTAGTTACATTACTCGAGATGGTTTAGGATTGAGCAGTACAGAAACTATAAGTTCTTTTGTATAATGTAATATTTGCAATGAGGTTTAACGACAGGGAATTCAATTCCCACACGATAACAAACATGATGTCATTCCAACGATCTTTAACTGAACAGGAATCAACATACCTTGACAGTGCAAATGAAAAATTGGCTGCCATTGGTGTTTGGACCAGCATTTGCCATGCTAACAATTCCAGGTCCAGTATGGGTTACTGCAGGACATTTTATGTATCAGAAAATATGCAGGATGTGTTCATTAAAGGCAGTTTAAATGACAACCATAAGACAGAAATACGGATAGCTCGATATTGCTGTTCAAATCTTCAATGAAAGGGAAAGAGGATAAAAGAGTTAGATTATCCAAAAAAAAGAATCCTCCAGACCTCTGCTGCCACAATCTTGCAAAAATATGGATGTGCTGAGATTTCTATATTGATACAAAAATAACAATCAACTTACACTTGAAGTTTTCATCTTTGAAGGTACGTCCATATATACTTTTACCCCCAGTTCCCTGAAAAAATTAAATAAATAAATGATAAATGAGAAGCCATTGCTTTATCGAGCATTAGGAAGCAGATAAATGCCTACATTCTGAATCTACTCGAGGAATGGATTAAGAAAAAAATAAATCATAGAAAGTCATGCAACTAAGTGTCGAAGACAACATTATAGACAGAGCCCTAAGTTCACCATTGTAGATTTGGAATGGCCATTAAAGTGAATAAGTCTCGAAATATATTTAAGATACAAGGAGCACCACAGATATCCGAATATACAACTGGAGATGTAGCTTCTTCGCAACATCAGAACAAAAGAGTAAGGGTGACATGCTTTATCTACATGAAACATGGAGATATGCTTGCCAGACTAAATATTAAGTAACAAGTCAAACGAATTTCGTTTTTGCCAACAACTTTCAGTATGATCGTAATTCATAAAGGCCAGATCTTAGAAACATTAATCTTTCTGAATTTATTGCAGCATTTTTGGCTCAAATGCCACTAAGACTATGAATATGATTTGCAAGCTTTTATATTAAACTAAAAGGGCAAAGGCAAGCTCAATTGCGCTACAAAGCATAAACAGGTAAATGAGTATGAACACCCACATTTCCTTTATCAAAATCCCCTCCTTGAATCATGAAATCTTTAATAACACGATGGAAAGCAGAACCTTTATAACCAAATCCCTTCTCGCCTGCAAGAACAGGCGATAATTGATAATTAAAAAACTGATCAATTCAAAAACATCATTAATACCAAAATTACCGCAATGCTCTCAAAATTATGTAAATTAGAAAGAACAAAAAACAATTTACAGAACCTGTGCAAAGAGCACGGAAATTCTCAGCAGTCTGGGGCACATCGTCACCGTACAATCCAATCACAATTTTTCCAACTAGTTTACCCACCGGGTTTCCAATACTTATATCGAAATACACCTTGTTCGTTATTTTTGATTGTACAGGTGCTACCTACAATCTCGTGCCAAAGATCAATACTTTATTACCATGATTTCAAAATTTACAATTCGCAAGGGAATACTAGTAAATAATAAGGGGAATCCAAAACTTCTAACCTCAGTACTGGCCCGAACACGGAGAGGAACACGGGGATTAGTCTTGGATGAATTAAGGGAGGGAAGACGAAATGACCCAGAGAAGAATCCCGATGAAAATGAAGACGAAGCCGAGAGCTTTCGAGGAAGCTTAAGGGCATTACACGTTGGGTATGGTGTTTGATTCTTTGATAGGGTTTTTGGACCTGAAAGCAAACCCACATTTGACTGCAGAGGAAGAAAAATTGTTAACAAGATAATAGAAAAAAGGGGGGAAACAATTAAGATATAATAAGAAAGACAATATGGGGAATTACCAGGGTGATGAAAGAAGCCGCCATGGGAAATATCTGGAGCTGAATGTTGAGTTTAACTGATGATAAGAGTAGGTTTTTAAAGAGAACAGGGATAGTATAGTAGACGAAAATGAAGGGTTGAAATTATGGCGAATTTATCCTCTGCTGCCTCATTTTTGTTTTATTTGACGAACGAGTCATTTTTCATTTTCAATTTTGTTGGATGTTTTTGGCCTTTTTATATTTTTTGGGTTTAATTTTGTATGTTATTTTCTAAGTCAATAATTAATCAATTATTGTTATATTCATGGCGTAAGTGAATAAAAATTTGATATAAAGATAATTTTAAATTTTAATATTTATAATTTTATTGTAGTAACCCATTTTTATAACCAAACAAACTCAACTAAAAGATCAGCAAGTCCATTACACCAAACCATGATAAAATTGAATCAAAAATAATGACCCTAAAAAATAATTAAACCTTAATATCCTAACCTAACCAGCTCCAACAACAGCCGCCGACGGCCTCTCTTTTTGTTGTAGCCACCTTCACGTGGTCGCCACGCGACACACACATATTGGATCGACCACCGGTCACCGCCCAACCGACCTGCTCCACCGTCTTCATCTGCAAAAAAATAGGATTATTAGACCTATATTTAGATCTAAAGAAGCTATGATTTCTATAATATAATATATGTAAAATATGGGTATTTAAACCCATAAGAATCGAACGTAAAAGAGGGGGACAGATGAATGAAAAAAGCTGAGATATTCGAACTAAACTCCACACCAAATACAACAAACCAAAACAAAAAACAAAGAAAGAGAGAAACTGAGAAGGAATCAGAGCAAATCGAGAGAAAAAGGTATAAAAAAATATATTGTATACGAGTACTTATCTTCAGATTTATGGTTTTGTAGCCACATTCTTGAAAATCCGAGGCTAGATTCAAACTCCCCTCTTCGAAACACTTCATAAAGTTGGTCACTTTCATTTGTCAGAGCACCAGCACGACGGCCTACGGCCACGAGCGGCGGTGGAGACGACGTCGACCACCAATAACCATGAAAGGCTTTGAGAGCTTTCTGAAAGCTCTAATTTTTATTATGTGGATAGAGAATAAATGAAGATTGTGAGAAGAAAAATGATATTTAAGCCATCGTCAAAACGACGTCGTTTTGGTGTCGCTATTCATCCCCCAAAACAACGTCGTTTTGCATAAATGACCCGTGGATCAGACCTGGACCGGACCCGATCCACGCATAACCCGCAAAAAGGGGGAAATTACACGTCCAGTCCCTGCATTTATAGAGAGCTTATGCTTTGGGTTCCCAGTCTGCAACCGCTTCAATTTTGGTCCCTATTTTATGTTTTTTTAGTATTATAAATATATTTTATTTTAGTCCATATTTCAACGATTTTTACCTTACAGTGTTATTTTATTTTGCAGATTTGTCCCTACAAATATTTTGTTTATTATTATCACTATAATTATGTTTTTTTTCGGATATCTAACCACTTAATATTTGTCAAATATTATTCTAAAATATTCGAGATCACTACGATGATTTTAATAAACTGAAATTATATTTTCTTTCATATAAAATATTTTGTAACTGATAGGTGCCGATTTTGGACGTTGTAGGGGTGCTCACCCTTCCCTACGCGTAACGGACTCCCGGATCCAGCTCTGGTTCGTAGACGCAATATTTGGTGTTCCAATCACACCGCAAAAATCGATTGGTGACGACTCCCTGGACGAAAACCGGTGATTACAGCTGGCGACTTCGCTGGGGACTATTTTTCGAGAGTCAAGCCTAAAATCGATTACATTTTATTTAATGATCAAAAATATAAATTCGATATTTTTTTATTTTGTGATCTCGTTTTATTTTATTTAAAATATTTTTTAATCTATTTTAAATGTTTTTTTAGGACTCCTCATTCCATGAGCTCTCAACCCGGGCTCCGTCCAATTAAGTGGGAGCATGAAACCACTCCTTCGTGAGGTTACGCCTCCGTGCAAGATGGTGAATTACTTTCGAGATATTTTTCCTCTGTCTTCATGAGACCTACGTCTCCGCATAGACTTAGAGAAACGTATCCCCCTGAATTATATTCATTATCCTTAGTAGGATAATAAATATCGTTCGGGTACCTTCTAGAACCACACCGCATATAGTGAGCCCTAGAAGCCTACCCTTAGAGTCGTCATACCAAACCTCTGCCTGATTAGAGGATCACCTTGTAGGTCTTTTTTTAGAAAGAGAGAGTGTGGGGGGTTCATTTATTTACGCCTTATTTTCATGTTATTTGTTTCTCATTGTTTATTTTCACAATATTTACCATGTACATATTCATGCATCATAAAGCATGCACGTTTATTTAAATTCGATATTAATATTTTTGCATCCTTATGTTGCATTGCTTCCCATTTTTGCATTCACACTTCATTTTCAAAAGGTGTTGACAACAGTACAATTGTTAAAAAGGTTTAGCCATATAAGAGCCGTTTTCTCAATAAAGTGAGGGGCACCGGAATGGGTTCCACTTGTGACATCAAGAGAACATAGTTCGAGATGATTCGTTCCAGAAATAATGGAAGGCTCATCTTGACCAGATGCAAGATTAAATTCGCATCTTGATTAAAGCCCTGAAGTAAGTTCTAAAGGTGGTCACGTATCCACGCATTATACCTGTTCAAGCCCAATTATTTTATTTGGGGCAAGAAGCCGATAATGTTTTCTTAGAAAATCGAAATTTCGAAGATGAAGGCTAAACAAGATTCACTTTATGTAGAGAAAGCTTTATTCTGACTCGAGCTTCCCTTTTTCAAAGTTGTATTGAATCAACACTTTTTTTATAATATTTTGCAACACTTTGTATATCATGACATCATTTTAGTTGCATCAAAGCATTACATATTGTATCATTTTCACTATGAGCCTAACAGCAAAGGGGCATTTTCGTTGCATTCATCAAAAGCAACAACATCTTCATCTCGTCAAAAGCAAGAACCAAAAGAATGGAGGCAAGATTAGATAAGATTGAGCAAGCTCACGAGGCTATCAAGCGAGACCTTGAAAATAGGTTGGAAAAAACGCAGTCAGATATTCACACTCATATCTTGCAGTCACAAAATGATCTATTCAGAAAGATATCCAAGCTATTGGCAGACAAACATTCGAAAAAGAAGAAAGGAATGGTTATTGACCCAAGTGCGATGGAGAATAACTCAGGAAATCTCTCTCAAACCCAAATGTCAGTTGATGCTCCCAAAGTACATAACGATCAAGCAGAGTCTTTACTTGTAGGAGGTTTGGTAATTCACGATCTCAAGGAATGTATGACGCCTGATTCTGATGAAATGAACAAAGTCGAGTTATACAAGAAGATCGAAGATCGATGTAGACAACTTGAAGAAAATTTCAAATCAATGGAAATCATCGACCAATTCCTGATGATGGAGGCAAAAGACTTAAGCCTAGTCCCAGATCTAGCGTTGCTACCAAAGTTCAAGATGTCAGGTTTTGAAAAATATAATGGAACCACCTGCCCAGAAGCTCATCTCACCATGTACATCAGAAGGATGACAGGTTATATCCACAATGATTCGTTGTTGATACATTACTTTCAAGATAGTCTGACTGGATCAGCAGCTAGATGGTACAACCAGTTGAGTCGTTTCAAGATAAATTCATGGAATGACCTAGCCCAAGCCTTCGTTAGGCAATACAGTCACGTTATCGATATAACCCCTGATAGGGTTACTCTACAAAACATGTAAAAAAGACAGGATGAAAGTTTCAGACAACATGCTCAGCATTGGAGGGATATTGCTTCCCAGGTGCAACCTTCATTATCAGAAAAAGAAACGGTGACACTTTTTGTGGGCACGTTGGACAAGTCTTTCCTCAGTCGAATCTTGGGAGGCGCCACGAAGGATTTTTCAGACATCATAATGAATGGCGAGATGATTGAAAATGCTATTCGAAGCAGAAGACTTGAAGACGATAAGGTTAGTGATACCGGTGCTCATGATATCAACTTTTCAAAATCGCTGACAGTATGGCAACAAAAAGCATCAACCTCGAACACATAAAATTTCTCAAAGCATGGTTCAAATTAAAACGCAGATATGCAATTCACGTCTATCCCGATATCTTATGGTGAACTGTACAAGAATCTGTATGATGCACATGTGGTATCGCCGTTCTATACCACTCCGATACAACCACCATATCCCAAATGGTACGATCCTAATTTTCAATGCGAATATCATGTTGGAATTGTGGGGCATTCCATTGAAAAATGTATCGATTTTAAGAAACTTGTTGAGAAGTTCGTCGAAATGGGAGTCGTACGATTCGAAGACTCTTCAGCCGGGAACCCTTAACTTTCCCCTTTCTTGAAACTTTTTGAGGAACTTATATGCCCTGTAACTGTTCTGACAGCCGAATTGTTAAAAAGTATCCTATAGTTTTGGGAACTTTGATAAATTGTTAAGAAGTTTGTTATCGTACGATAATAAAATGAAACTTTTTGTGCTACATACAACAAGTATTCTTGTTTTCCTTTATACGCAAAATTTCGATCAAACCGCTCATCATTAAGATATGGAATCATTGAGCAATACCAAGACTGATTTGGAATTCAGTCTCGAGAAAATATGTGTCTGAACAAATTTCTGAACCATGGTGATAACTAAGATTTTGATCTATTTGACGAATCCTAACGCATCAAGAATCTACAGGAAGAGGCATAAGAAGTCATCCTTCGCTTTACATCAATCAGAACTTCTACTAGGGTTAGCCTCTTTTTCCCTGATATAAGGGATAAACGCTAGTACCCGTAGAAGTCAACATTTCTTCCCTAATCATAGGAGAGACATCAGAAACTAATATCATTCAGAACTTCTACTGGGGCAACCTTTTTTTCCTAATTTTTGGGATAAATGTTGTTTTACCTATAGAAGTTGAAGATCATTTCTATGGGTTTGCCAAGAAAAATGAGATGAAACAAAGCTTCGCGATACAAGAGGAATATTCACTCAAATTCTTCAAGGCACAAGATGACTCTGAACTGGTTAAAAAGATATGTGGGGCACCACCTCTTGCTAGTTTATCCGAGTAGCTATCAATGTTCTTTACTTGGACTTTAATAATCAGTTGACGATTATGTCTATATTGCTCCAGAAATATTCCTAAAAGTACAAGAATTGAGAGCAACATCAAGAATTTCACCAAGAAAACACCAAAAAAAGAAAATAGCTACTCCAAAAACAGATTGGGGTCAGATACATTTGTTTGAGTTTTGTCAATCAATAGATGATTTTGTCTATATGGTTCCAGAAACATTCCTAAATATACAGGAACTGAGAGCAATCTCATTTCAAAAAGAGATTTCCGCCAAGAATACACCTCAAAAGAAAAACAATATCAAAAGGAAAACAACCGCTCCACAAATAGAATAGGGTCAGATATCTTGCCTAAAAAGGTACAACTATGGAAACAGATTTCCAACAGATAAGAGGACCAATGAATCAAGCCAATCTTTCGCAAAATCATTACCATATGCACTTTGCACTTCATGCTAGGATCATACATACATATATCAGATATGTTCGGATTAAAAAATCATGCAGCGGATGCTAACCATAATATTCTGAATTTGTTTGTAAGTGATACAAGATTCACTCCTCTTTTAATAAATGAGGGAATAGACGAATACAACCACTTCTTCATCGAAGATCAACCACTTCCTCAGATATTGTGTAGATCGTTTTCACGAAGATCAACCACTTTCTCAGATGTTGTGTAGATCGTTTTCACGAAGATCCAACACTTCCTCAGATGTTGTGTAGATCGTTTTTACGAAGATCCAACACTTCCTCAGATGTTGTATAGATCGTTTTACGAAGATCCATCACTCCCGCAGATGTTGTGTAGATCGTTTCACGAGGATCCACCACTCCCGTAGATGCTGTGTAGATCAATTTTTACGAAGATCTGCTACTTCCCCAAATGTGTAGATCACGTTCCACGAAGATCTGCCACTTCCTCAGATATTGTGTAGATCAATTTTCCATGAAGATCAAGCCACTTCCTCAGATGTAGTGTAGATCAATTATTTACGAGGATTTAGTCACTTCCTCAGATATCGTACGGATCAATATTTTACAAAGATTTTATCACTTCTTCAGATGTAGTACCGATCGGTTCTTCATGAAGATCTTACCATTTCCTCAAATGTAGTGCAGATCTATTCACTTTTGATCGTACCATATCATTTTTCGTTAAATTATTTCGTATTATTAACTTTACGTATTATGTTTTCCTTGTAAAATATCCTAGTAAGTAATTCGTATCATAAAATGGAGAGCTGACTAATTTGGAGATGCAGGTAAAGCTGAAGATGATGCCGACTGAAGGATATAAATGCTGAAAATAGCAAGATGGAATAAACTATTATGCTTAACATGTTTTTGTATGAACAGATAAGGGGAGGAAAAATGAAACAAGGGGCAATTCGAACGTCTATTGAAATCCATTCTCGCGAATGGTCAATGAATTAAGTCCTTAGTTTTAACTGATTGTACCTAGAGTAATGGTACAACTAGACCGGAGAAAATGGCTACCGGTAAAGGCGAATCAAATCCGTTGATCCCTGTGTATTTAGGAAAAATGCATTGATAAGGACCATTCGAACGTCCATTGAAATCCATTTTCACGAATGGTCAAAGAATTAAATCCTTGGTACCAACTGATTGTACCCAGAATAATGGTACAACTAGCCTAGAGCAAACAGCTACTGGTAAAGACAAATCAAATTCGTTAATCCTTGTACATTTGGGAAAATGTATTAATAGAGACCATTCAAACGTCCATTGAAATACATTCTCACGAATAGTCGAGGGATTAAAACCTTAAAGGAAATTCAATGTCATAAATGGTACCAACTGATTGTACCTAGGGTAATGGTACGACTAGCCCGAAGCAAACGGCTAGCGGTAAAGGCAAACCAAATCCGTTAATCCCTGTACATTTGGAAAAAATGCAAGCGAACCAAGATCACTGCATCCTCAGCGCTACAATGGAATCAAATGTCAAAACGCATCCCATCATTGATGTTGCAGTCGAATCCAATACCAGAACCCTCAAACTTGAAGACTTTGCCTTCCCATCAGTCCTACAGTTAGATCAAACATCGACACTGAAGCTAAATTAGACATTAGAAACCATCTTCTCGACGGTGTGTAGCTGTATCAAATATTATAATCCATCTCGCCGTCAGTGCTATAGATGGATCAAGACTTATAAACCTTACAGCTCCGTCAATGTTTCAACTAAGATCAAGTTTCCTTCGAAGATGGCAACATCATTAGTGTCACGGCAGAACAAGCATATTTCGTCTCATGCAACAAGTCAGGCACAAATCGTCTCCTTCAACGGATTGTTAGTTTTGAGGATTTTGCTGACAAGAAGAGTGAGGTTGATCAAGTCAAAGCTTCAACAAAAGAAGCGGTGGCCTAAAAGAACCCTTACCTTACCATAAAGAACCATAACCCTACCAAAAAGAACCCTATAATATAATATATGTAAAATATGGGTATTGAATCGAACGTAAAAGAAGGGGACAGATGAATGAAGAAAGCTGAGATATTCGAACTAAACTCCACACCAAATACAACAAACCAAAACAAAAAAAACAAAGAAAGAGAGAAACCGAGAAGGAATTGGAGCAAATCGAGAGAAAAAAGTATAAAAAAATATATTGTATACGAGTACTTATCTTTAGATCTACGGTTTTGTAGCCACATTCTTGAAAATCCGAGGCTAAATTCAAACTCCCCTCTTCGAAACGCTTTATAAAGTTGGTCACTTTCGTTCGCTGGAGAACCGGTACAGCGGCCGGCGACCGCGAGCGACAGCGAAGACGGCGTTGACCAACAACAACCACGAAAGGCTTTGAGAGCTTTCTGAAACCTCTAACTTTTATTATGTGGATGGAGAATAAATGAATATTGTGAGAAAAAATGATATTTAAGCCATCATCAAAACGATGTCGTTTTGGTGTGGCTATTCATCCAAAAAACGATGTCGTTTTGCATAAATGACCCGTTAATCAGACTTGGATCGGACACGACCCGCGCATAACCCGCAAAAAGGGGGAAATCACACGTCCAGTCCCTGCATTTACAGCGAGCTTATGCTTTGGGTTCCTAGTGTGCGCCCGCTTCAATTTTGGTCCCTATTTTATGCTTTTTTAGCATTATAAGTATATTTTATTTTAGTCCATATTTCAACGATTTTGACCTTACAGTGTTGTTTTATTTTACAGATTGATCCCTACAAATATTTTGTTTATTTTTATCACTATAATTATGTTTTTTCTAATATCTAACCACTTAATATTTGTCAAATATTATTCTAAAATATTCGGGATCACTACGATAATTTTAATAAACTGAATTTACATTTTCTCTCATATAAAATATTTTGTAACCGATAGGTGCCGATTTCGAGCGTTGTAGGGGTGCTCACCCTTCCCTACGCGTAATGGACTCCCAGATTCAGCTCTGGTTCGTAGACGCAATATTTGGTGTTCCAATCGCACCGCAAAAATCAATTGGTGACGACTCCCCGGACGAAAACCAGTGATTACATTTATCATTTTAACTCTTTTTTTAGATAAATTTAATCCTTAATTTATGTTTTTGACAAATAATTTATTTTTTAATTAACATATCATTATCGTTAATTTATTTACGATAATGAGAAATATATACATAATTTTATTCTAACATAAAAAAATTCAAATTCAAATAAAATATTAAAAATAAATAAATCTAAAATAAAAGGCTACTAAGTATTCTCAAATCTTAAATATTATTCTTGTAGCGACCCTAAATTTCTTAAAAATAATAGGTGTAATAAAAAAAGAGGGGAAAGGGGTCATCAGTGGAATTGAAATCAGGGTTTGAAAAGTGAAATTTAGGGATTTGGATTTAAAATAAAATTTTGGAGAAATTTAGAAAATTAGGATTTGAAAATTAAAAATTAAAAATTAAAAATTAGGTTTTTAAATTGTGTACAAAAATTGAGAATTTTGAATTATTGAAAGAAATTTGAAATCTAGGGTTCTTAAAAAAAGGAATTGGAAAGTTAAAATTTGGGATTTGAGATTAAAAAAATTAGATTGAAAAGGGAAATTTTGAAATTAGGGATTTTAAAAAAAGGATGGAGTCGCCACCGGCCACTTTGGTAGGTAGGACACCATAAAAACCAGAGATTCGAAATGATTTAAGTTCGAGTCGGTTACGGTTAAAAACGGGTTTAGGGTTTAAAACTGCCCAAAATTGGCACCTTTATAAATTATCGTATAATTAATTTTGAATTTTTCGGATTAAAGTGACATTTAAATTAACATTTGTTTAAGGATTTGATTTTATTTTTACCGTGTCTTTATTCGGAGGTAATGTACATACCACGACCAATGCGTTGGAACACGAGCTCGTTACGACCGAATGAATACGTATTTATTAAGATTCATTAATTATGCAGAGGAAGTGGCTTTGAGAAAAAACAAGTTACAAGGTAAAAAGCATATATGAACAATATATATACAAATATAACTACAACAAATGTAAAGCATGAAGTAAAAACAAAATATGTACAAAACATGATAACATGTAGATAAAGTGCATAAATAAAGCATGCATGACATAAATACACATGATATTAGAAACAAAGAGATATAACACCATAATAAAATAATATAAACATACATAAATATTATCTCTTCTATAACCCTAACAAAGCATGTGAACTAAACTAATAAAACGACATATATATAAAAAGCTACTAACAACATTAAAAAAACAAATAAATATCATGAGTAAAAACTTACATGAACACCTAAGAAAATTAGGTAACACGTGATAACAAAGATTAAAATAAATAGAACCAACAAAACAAACGAATAACATATATAAATAAAAAAAAACATATAATAAATAATATAAATAAACAATAAAATATCAATAAAAACATTCACATTTTCATTGAACCATAAGAATGGATTACATAATATATCAAAAGGAAAAGAAATATACCCAAATATATTCGATCAATCAATAATCGTGTATGGTGGTTAAGAAGCTCGAAACCTCGGAAAAGGGTTCGATTTTAGAACCTTACTTCCGTGAGAATAAATGTGATTTTGAATTTGAAATTGAATTTTCAAATCAAAATCAATCACAATAAAGGAGAAAAAAATGGGTAAGAAAATGGAAATGAGAAAATGGAAATGGAGAAGGGTGTGTGGAAAAAATGGTTAGGTGTCCCCTTTATTTTTAGGGTAAATGTCATATATATATAGTTAGGGTAAAGGATAACATATGGGAAAATAGGTTTAGGTTTTAATATATAAGGGTATTTATAATATGATGAAGGGTGTTTTAGGTCTATCTCTTTAAAAATGAGAACCAATTAAAAATAAGACCTTGGGCACCAAGTAGGGATTTTTATTATATTTTTTGATTTTTAATTATAAAACTATATATGATAGGTTAAATTTATTTATGGTTTGGGCTTATAAAAGTAGGCTTTAATAAAAGGCTTTTATTTATATCATATACTTATATATATATATATATATATTTTGAATTTTTTGTTTTAATTAAGAGATAATAAAGATAATAATTATAATAAAGTAAATGACAAAATTAGGGTAGGTTAAGATGGTTTGGGTTTTAAGAAAGATGTGGATTGATTTATTTCGAGCATAAACCCAAATAAAATTAGTGATCACAGCTTCTCATCTTTACTTATCATTGTGAAACAATGATAAAGCAAAGACCATAAGCATTAATTTTATCCAACTCTTATTTTCAAAGATGCTTTAATTCCTGATCACTGCAACATCGGACGACCCCTCTCTTCGAGTGTATGTCGTGATGAACTGTCTTGATAAAAAATAAGGTCTTGCCTAGAGGCTCTCCAAAAAACATCGATTCGTTGAGGTTGAGGAACCCTAATATGGTATCTCGATTTTTGATCGAAAGTTATCTCACTTTGAGGTTGTTGGGTTCCTTGACTTCTCGTTGTCTTGACATGAAAAATTATTTGTTGATCTTTGTATATTCTCGATTGGTCGACCTCCATCGTTTCTTTACTTTCTTCTTCTTCTTCTTTTCTCAAATACCCTAAAAATCTTATAAAAGGTATCAATTTTTTATCATCTTTTCTCACATTTTTTTCTTTTTCTACTTCTCTCTATTTTTTTTTTCTTTTTTTCTTCTTTTTTTTCTTTTTTCTTCTTTCTTCTTCTCTTCTTTTTTTTCTTTTTCTTTTTTTATTTTTCTCTCTCTTTCTTTTCTCTCATTTTTTGTTCTTTTTTGTCTTTTTTCTTTTTCTTTTTTCAAATATCGATAAGAAAGAATCGAATTAAAAAGAAAATCATCTTGAGAAAATCATCCTTAAGAAAGGATTTAATTGAGAAATTTGTTTTGAGAAAAACAACCTTTAAGAAATGATCAAATTAAGAAATTAGAGTTTTGAGCAAAACATCCTTAATAAATGATCAAATTGATAGATTTGCTTTTAGAAAAGTATCCTTAAAGAATGATCAAACCTTGAGAAAGAATCACATTGATACATTTGCTTTTAGAAAAACATCCTTAAGGAAGGATCAAACCTTAAGAAAGAATCACATTTATATATTTGCTTTTAGAAAAACATCCTTAAGGAATGATCAAACTAAGAAAATACATCCTTAAGAAAGGATCAAATTGAGAAATTTGCTTTAAGAAAAACATCCTTAAGGAAGGATTAAGTTAAGAAACTTGCTTTGAAAAAAGCATCCTTAAGAAAGAATCAACTCGAGAAATCTGCTTTGAGAAAAGCATCCTTAAGGAATGATTAAGTTAAGAAACTTGCTTTGAGAAAATCATCCTTAAGAAAGGATCAAATTTGCTTTGAGAAAAGCATCCTTGAGAAAGGATCAAATTTGCTTTGAGAAAAACATCCTTTAAGGAAGGATAAAATTGAGAAATTTGCTTTGAGAAAAGCATCCTTAAGAAAAGATCAAATTTAAAAATTTGCTTTGAGAAAAGCATCCTTAAGGAAAGATCAAATTCAAAAATTTGCTTTGAGAAAAGCATCCTTAAGGAAGGATCAAACTAAATAGTTTGTTTTAAGGAAAACATCCCTAAGCAAGGATCAAATTGATAAATTTAAGTTTTAAGAAAAATATCCTTAAGAAAGGATTAAGTTTGAAGTTCAAAAATGAAGTGGTATCTTGCTTAAAGAATACTTGAATATCTCGTAAAAGGATGGTATCTCACTATAGAGAATACCTAACATCTCATCTGGATGTCTCGATATTTGATCGCCTTGACACAAAAAGCTCGTGGCCCCTCAAATAATCAAAGGTTGGAAGGCCTTCAAAAACCACGATCGTGTAATTTGAATGACTTCTGATCTTTACTGAGGTCCTTCTCTATAGATCAAATCTTTAATCAATCTTTAAAATTCCTGTTTAAAAACAAGCAAAATGCAATGATGGCATGAAATGAGGATGCTGATGATGCATGGATATCTAAACTAACTGATAGATAAATAATTTCTAAATGATGCATGAATATTTATCTCAAATGATGTATGAATGTTTAATCTAAATGATGCATGAATGTTATTTTATCTTCTTTTTCTTTTTTTTTTTCTTTTTTTCTTGGTGGATAGGCTATCGCTTTCTATTTTATTAAGCTCATCGGGCTTTCATCCTCGTTGGATCCTCACTCTTCACCTTGTCTTGAAAGGAGATCATCATCTTGTGCCGATCAGAACAAAATCTCTCGCATTTTGTAATCAATAGCCTTCACTTGGTTGGCTATGACACACTTGAACCATTTGTCTCTGAATTCATTTATTCTCAGATTATGGTAGAAACTCTCAATCTCTTATTCGGGCTTAATTCATTTAAAGCCTATCTTCAACAGGTTCATCGCAAGTTATTTTTCTTGGCTTCTACTTCACTTCTATCTTTGGGTCATCTGATTGACTCTCTTTATGCTCCCAACACAACTTTTGCCCCAAAAGGCTCAATGTTTATTTCTGTTCAAAACTGTGACACCAATAGGTTCGAGTAATCTTTGTTTGTTTATGCTAACTTGAATTCTCAAAGAATACTATCTTACAAACGAAGTGGTATTATCAGAAGACATCTTGTGTCATACATTTCCCCTTCTTCTCAGGTCATATCAAAGATGATCATTTGTATCAAAGACCTTACATTTTATAAGTCTTTTGAAAAAATATCTTTTATTTCAAAAACAATTTGCTAATTTTAAGTATAACAATATATACATGTTTTAGAAAATCCAAAAATTGAAAAAGAAAAGAAATAAGGGTTCCTTGGATATCAAATGCAAGAGTGCCTTAGACTCAACTCTCCATGTTCGGTTTTCAACCTTTGAAAGTTTTGGCGACATTTGAAGTTTTGAAATTCCCTTCAGATTGCTCGGTTCATCCTCATGATTATCGTATTTGCTCGATCTATTCGAAAACTACTCCTTCTAGTTCTCAATATCTTTCTCCTCTTATATATTCAAACTTTTGTACTTGCCCCGCTAGTTTAATACAAGAGTATCTCCTCCAGAATTCGACGTGTGCTCCAGTTTGCATCTAGCTATAAGAGTATTTTTTTTCTCTCTATCTCTTTTTTTCATTTTTCCCTCTCTTTTTTTTTCCTTCTTCCTTTCCTCTCACATCTGCTATTGTTCTTTTTCTTTATTTTTTTCTTTTTAAAAAAATTCGGGGAAATCAACTCATCATAATCCTTTGTCTCAAAGATAATGATGGAGCATACAACAAAACTCCAAGTTACACGGCATAGTCATGAATTTGAAAATCTTACCATCACTCATGAAGCAAAGACTTTGGATGGTGCATTGCTACCTTATTAGGTCTATCACTTCATCGGAGTGCCCCGAATATTTCCACACTCTTGTGCGAATATACCTATTATCAGGTTTCGAATATTAGAGTACTTTTGTTTAATCTTTGTTCTCTCCTTTCTTTTTCTCTTTTCTCTCTTTTTTTCCCTTTTTTTTTCTCTTTTTCTTTCTTTCTTTTTCTCTGGATACAATCCTTTTACTTAAAGGAATTCTTCAGATCAACCAATTTCACCGGGCCTTTTCTAGGAGATTTTCTTATCATCAAACATCACTAAAGGAGTAGTAGTCTTATTTCTCGTGCATTACTGACCAAAGCTACTGATTAAGAAACCATACTTCATCGTAATCACAACGTTCCAACCATTTCTGAACCCACGTCACAACAAGCATGTGACATCCAAGGAACTCCGATGGAAAAAAGGAAAACATATATGTTTTAAAAATATGCATTGAAACGACAAAAAAGCAAATATAACATAAACCCTTACAAAAAAGTATTTGTTACTTTCAGGCAAACAGTAAAAAATTTGATTGTTGCATTACTTTAAAAGAAAAACTTAAAATGCAAGGAGGCAGAAAATGAATATCCAAACTCGAAGATTAGAATCTTTCCAAAGATCATGTCCTCTACTCTTTCTTAAAACTTTAGAATATCGGCCTCAATCAGTCCTTGAACCTTGTTCCTCAAAGCTCTACAATCCTCCGTTGTGTGGCCTGTGCTCTCTGTATGATAGTCACACGTGGCATTAACATCATATCCTTTAGGGTAAGGAGGATCCTTTGGCTTAGACTACACCAAAGTCAAAAGTTTCTTTTCAACGAGTATTGAGAGCAACTCGGTGTAGGTCATAGCAATTGGATGAAGCACCTTTGTAGGTTTTGTATATCATGATGCAAGAGCATAGGGACGACCTTGAGGTTGATTGGTTGAGTGAGAACTCACCATATAGACATGAGAATCTTCCTCTTTTCGAGAAATTATGCTATAAGGGTCCTTCATCTTTCTCTTCTTAATAGTATACTCGATGTGTTCTCCGGTCATAACTAACTCCGCAAAACTACTGATAGGGTGGCTTATCAAGTGATCATACAACACTCCTCTAGTATATCTACAAACATTTGAGAAAGTTCACTTTCGTCGAGCGGAGGTTATACTTGTGCTGCAGCATCACGTCAAAGTTGAGCGTACTCTCGAAGGCTTTCGTTATGCCCTTGTTCCATTCCTTGTAGCATGAGCCGATTTGGAATCATATCGGTTACGTGCTTATATTGGTTTATGAAAGCTTTGGCCAGGTCCTTTTATGACTTAATTTGACCACGGGTTAACTGATTATATCATCTTGTGACAGATCCCACCAGACTATCCTAGAAAGAGTGGATTAACAACTTTTCATTGTTGGTAAAGCCCGTTATTTTTCGACAAAACAGAGTTATGTGTGCGATAGGGCAAGTCGTCTCATCAAACTTCTCAAATTTTGGGATCTTGAACTTATATGGGATCTCTAAACCTGAAACCAAACTAAGCTCGCTGGCATTCAACCTATATCATTCTTCTTCATCCTCTATTATCTGAAGCTTTTCTTCAAACTCGTTCTTCGTTTCCTCTAACTGCTTCGAAAATTCAACCTTTAATTTTTCTAGCTCATCGAAGTTTGGAATATTATCCCCGACATCTTCTATATTAGTGAAAGTCACACCTGGTGGGGCTTTGGTAGAGGCACTGGCTTGAAGAGATGATGTTACTACTATTTGTAGAGGTCTAGAAGTGTTAGCAACAAAAACAAAAGGGCCTAATGTGTCTTCAACAGAACATTTTCTTTGTTGGTCTTCTACTTTCTTTAGTCCCAACAAGTGAGCAATTTGTTTCATCATGTCTTGTAGAGACTTGATCATAGAATATCCTAATTCTTTTCGAGTACGCTCTAATTGCCCCATAAGATTGGCTTCTAACTTGGCAAATTCTTCTTCCATTAGCCTTTCTCGGTGTTGGTAAAGTGCAAGCGAAAAATCTTCAATTACAGATATTAGATCCTATAATTAACCTCCTTATTTAATTAATGCATGATATATGCTATGAGATGCATGAGATGTATGCATGAATGCAAGTAAAGGTATTGATCCCGCTAGTGATCGCCCTTTGAGCAACTTTCACCGGTTAAGATCTTAATGCCCCTTTATTTCTTTTTATTTTTCTCTTTTCATTTTTTTTCTTTTTTATTTCTTTTATTTTTTCATCTTTTATTTTTCTCTTTTTTTTCTTTTTTTCTCTCTATTTTTTTGCTTCTTTCTCTATTCTCTCGGTTTTTTCTCTTTTTTTATTTTCATTTTTTTCTCTCTCTTTTTTTCTATATTCTAATTTTCTTTTTCTTCTTTTTTTTTCTCTTTCTCTTTTCAATTTTTTTCCCTTAACCTTTTCTTTTTCCTTAGTTTTATTTTCTCATTATTTTTTCTGTCCATTTTTCTTTCTCTTATTTTTTCTCTCCTTTTTTCTTTTTCTTGTTTTGACTCTCTGACTATAATGAAAGCCTCTGATTGGACAAACCACTTAGTTCAACACCTTCATGAAATGTTGACACAAAAATGCAAGCAAGATAGGAGACAAAATAATCCTATTTATCTCATCTAATAGAACCTAGGTTAACCGCATGACTTTAATCGGGTAGTTTTCTAATTCTCTAAATGCAATTTTGGTTCTACGAGATACCCAAATTGTCCTCATTGTCCTCTTCTAAGAGTAGCAAGGCCCCTGATCGTTACCCATTATAGGCTCATCTCGATCGAGTTCAATTTAGGGAGACCCTTTCGCTATGCCCCTACGGAGGAACAATATCCCCATGAAAGCATAGGGTAGTCGAGCCCTGAAGGTACTTGGCTAGGCCCATACGAAGGAACAATATCCTCACGAAAGTACTAGCGTTTTGCCTCCACTTAGAGACGGGTTGGAATATGTTGAAAGCTCGAATTAATAAAAAAATAATAATTTAATTGTCACTTTATTCCACAACTTCCAAAATTATTTAAGCGGTGGTTTAAAAACAAGGCTTGACTCATTAGTTAAAAGAAAACTTCCCCAGCGGAGTCACCAACTGTAGCGACCCTAAATTTCTTAAAAATAATAGGTGTAATAAAAAAAGGGGAGAAATGGATCACTAGTGGAATTGAAATCAGGGTTAGAAAAGTGAAATTTAGGGATTTAGATTTAAAATGAAATTTTGAGAAAATTTAGAAAATTAGGATTTGAAAATTAAAAATTAAAAATTAGGTTTTTAAATTGTGTACAAAAATTTAGAATTTTGAAATGTTGAAAGAAATTTGAAATCTAAGGGTCTTAAAAAAAAGAATTGGAAAGTTAAAATTAGGGATTTGAGATTAAAAAAATTAGATTGAAAAGGGAAATTTTGAAATTAGGGATTTTTAAAAAATGGTGGAGCCGCCACCGGCCACTTTGGTAGATCGGACACCATAAAAATCAGAGATTCGAAATGATTTAGGTTCGAGAGTCGATTACAGTTAAAAACTGGTTTAGGGTTTAAAACCGCCCAAAATTGGCACCTTTATAAATTACCGCATAATTAATTTTGAATTTTTCGGATTAAAGTAGTATTTAAATTAACATTTGTTTAAAGATTTGAATCAATTTTATTTTTACTGTATCTTTATTCGGAGATAACGTACACGTGGCGACCAATGCGTTGGAACACAGGCTCGTTACGACCGAATAAATACGTATTTATTAAGATTCATTAATTATGGGATGAATGACTTTGAGCAAAAATAAGTTATAAGGTAAAAAGCATATATGAACAATATATATACAAATATAACTACAACAAATGTAAAACATGAAGTAAAGACAAAATATGTACAAAACATGGTAACATGTAGATAAAGTGCATAAATAAAGCATGCATGACATAAATACACATGATATTAGAAACAAAGAGATATAACACCATAACAAAATAATATAAACATACATAAATATTATTTCTTCCATAACCCTAACAAAGCATGTGAACTAAACTAATAACATGACATATATATAAAAAGTTACTAACAACATTAAAAAAACAAATAAATATCATGAGTAAAAACCTACATGAACACCTAAGAAAATTATGTAACACGTGATAACAAAGATTAAAATAAATAGAACCAACAAAACAAACGAATAACATATATAAATAAACAAAACAAAAAACATATAATAAATAATATAAATAAACAATAAAATACCAATAAAAACATTCACATTTTCATTGAACCATAAGGATGGATTACATAATATATCAAAAGGAAAAGAAATATACCCAAATATATTCGATCAATCAATAATCGTGTATGGTGGTTAGGAAGCTCGGAACCTCAGATAAGGGTTCGGTTTTAGAACCTTACTTCCGTGAGAATAAATGTTGTGATTTTGAATTTGCAATTGAATTTTCAAATCAAAATCAATCAAAATAAAAGAGAAAAAAATGGGAAAGAAAATGGAAATGGAGAAGGGTGTGTGGAAAAATGGTTACGTGTCCCCTTTATTTTTAGGGTAAATGTCATTTATATAGTTAGGGTAAAGGATAACATATTGGAATAAAATAGGTTTAGGTTTTAATATATAAGGGTATCTATAATATGATGAAGGGTGTTTTAGGTCTATCCCTTTAAAAATGAGAAGCAATTAAAAACAAGACCTTGGACACCAAATAGAGATTTTTATTATATTTTTTGATTTTTAATTATAAAACTATATATGATAGGTTAAATTTATTTATGGTTTGGGCTTATAAAAGTAGGCTTTAATAAAAGGCCTTTATTTATATCATATACTTATATATATATATATATTTTGAATTTTTTGTTTTAATTAAGAGATAATAAGGATAATAATTATAATAGAGTAAGTGACAAAATTAGGGTAGGTTAAGATGGTTTGGGTTTTAAGAAAAATGTGGTTTTATTTATTTCGAGCATAAACCCAGATAAAATTAGTGATTACAATTCTAAATATATATGACATATCATTATCATTAATTTTTAACTATCTAATTATTATGTTAGTTAAAAAATAAGATATTTGTTAAAAAGATATAGATTAAGGCTAAATTTAGCCTAAAAAAATGGGGACCAAAATAATAAAATTTATACACATTAAGGGTTAAAATTATCTTTTTGCCTAAAAATTTTATATAGGGAGTACAATAATTTATTTTAAAAATTATTATGGTTGAAATAATAAATTTTTTTCATAAATTAATTGATTTTGTGTTTAATTTTTAAATGGGAATTACATACACTTATTTTATATTGTTCAAGAGATTATATTCTTTTCGTAAAAAAAAATCTTAATTATATATTTCTTCTCTTGATATAAAACTAAACATTTTATATAGTTGTATCAATAAATCCAGCCTCACCTCGTTAAAAATATGAGAAAGAAAAAATAAAATGTTATTTGTGATAGTATCGTAGCACCTACTTAGATACCCATTTTGTCTAGTGTAGATACAATTCTTTGAATGCCAATCACCGAATTGTCTAAACAATGAGTCACTTCATTATCAAGTCTCAACATAATTTATAAATATTTCACGACTGAGTTTAGACCCCATCACCTCCTTGTGGAACAAGTTTTATTTATAATTATTCATGTTTATTTTATTTATTTACAAAAAAGGAAGATTTTTCATGTGAAGAGAGAACAACATTACCATTCCAACGCGGACTATATCAGCGGGAAGAGATGAGAGAGTGCGAGGCTTCGCTTGCTAATCCAAGTTCAACAATCACATCACGTTCATTCGGTTGGGTATTTTGATGCCTGCTCGGTTCAAAAGTTTGCTTGAAGCTTCTTTGGCCAAGGATATAATTTCCTCCTGAAATACACTCACCAGTATCATTTCCCATATGCATGACGAATTCACGGGGCCATATTACCCTTTTCTTAAAAAACAAAACATACCTTGATAGGATATGTAGCGCTACCGTATATATATCCCAAGAATTCCTTTTTCCTTTTTAATTTGGGATTAATGATTCTTACCTCTTTTAGGCGTGACATGTTTCCTACCAGAAAAAAAATATTCTACAGGTCGCTGAGGTATAATGCGGATAGCATTTTGGTTCTTATACTTTTAAAATGAGCGAAAAGATACCTATATGTTACAAAAAGAGTGAAATGATGGGTTTTGTAACAATTTTTTTTAGATTTTATGAGATAAGATTAATGAAATGATCTAACATTAATTTAAAGTCAATCCATTGTAACTTGAAAAACTAGAATATGTGCATTTAACTTGATCTGGTTTCATACAGTATTCACCTATGCAACAGTGCGAGTTTTTTAAGTTACAATGGGTCGGGTGAACATGCCTTAAGTCCACATCATAAAATTAACACTTTTTAAAATGTTATAAAAAAGGGACATTTTTTCTTGTTTTTCTAAAGTACAAGGATCTTTTTGCTCATTTTGAAAGTATAAGGACTAAAATCTGTGCTATATACAGGACCTGTACAGTATCTTTATCCTTGGTAGCATATGCATAATAAATCAGAAGTTGAAAAAAAATGATGAGCGGGAATGAACTCAGATGCAGGAACATAGGATCTAAGCTGTATGTAATATGTATATAGATAAATACCTCATCCACATTTAAGATCTTCTTCTCTTTCATGATCCACTGACCGTTGCACATTACAGAGACAATATTCTCAGTTCGCATGCAATATACAAGGTTGGAAATACTGCAAATATTTAAGACAAAATTTCATCATCAACAAGATATCTGTTTTCAGAGGCTTCTATGCAAATGGAGAAGTAAAACCAAGAATCTAATAAAACAAATCATAGAGCACAAGTAAATTATTTTCATCTTATAGCAATGTGAAAGCTTGATATTTTTTTCATCTCTTTTTTCATAGAGTTAAATAAAAAATAAAATTATTTTCTTTCCATCACAAATGATTTCATACTCACCAGTCATGAATAGGAACCATAGACCATGAGAAAGGATCGACAACAACCATGTCAGCCTACCAAATAAGTAAGACAGAGCAATCAGTCTGAATGTTACTCCATATTCTAATCCTATATTTTAATTATTTGTCCATTTTAAATCAATCATGTATTCGTTTTTACCTTTTTCCCAATCTCAAGTGACCCTATCTCGTTGTCCCAGAGTACTGATTTTGCACCATTAATGGTCGCCATTTTGAGAACTGTTTCAGCAGGGAGGGCTGTGGGATCAGTTGTTCCCTTTGCATACACTTCCCGTCCTTTGTTAATCAGAGAAGCTAGGTACATCTCATCAACTGAAAGGAAGAAGTTCAAACTGTAAAGAGAAGTTGGAATCAACAAGCTTGTTGCCCGTCACATTTGTAAGATGAGAATATAATCATTTTATGTTGTAGGACAATAAGATTCTAAGAAGTAGACCATACATGCTACTGTCATCTCCTTATGCTTACAGTTTTGCAAATTTTGCAAGAAATGCTGTCTACCGAATTCATTCACATGCAGTAAATTTTCAGCACAGAAAAAGCTCACAAACCTATTAAGCACAGTGGTATTTTCAAATATGGATAAAATAAAGAAAGAATCCATGTTTCAGATGTCAAACCTACTGATGCTCATTCGATTATTAGATGGTGCCCCATCTGTGCCCAAGGAGACAGTGGTGCCAGCATTGAGCATCTCCCTTATACGTGCAAATCCAAGCATACGCATAGCAGAAGCAGGACAGTGAGATACTTTGACCCCAGCTCTTGAAAGCAAATCAATCTGAAGAAAAACATGACCAATGTAAGACAACAACAAACAAGAATGAGACACAGATGGAGAAACTATATGGAATACCTTATGTATACGGTAAAATGATAGGAAATCATGCATAGAAATTGAATTGTAGTTCAATCAAGATTCAAGTGTAACGAATAATTATTGCAGCAGCAGCACAGCTCACCTCAGCGTCATTTACCCACACAGTATGAGCTGCCAATAAGTTTTCTTGCAAGAAGTCTATCTTATCCAAAAATGTAACTGTCCCATGATCAACTTTCCGAGTCTCCATCACAAGTTGGTTCTCAAAGGGTATCTCTGCAACATGCTAAACAGAGGAAGATCAACCGTAACAACCTTAAAAACAAACGCCACCCCTCCATAATCCATGTTAGCCTCTTTTTTGCAAAGCAAAAACAAAGATAGAATAGAAGTTAAGTACCATATGGATGCCAGTTTTTAATTCTCTGGCTGCTTTTCTGGTTTCAAGCAATAAACCATCAGTTGAGTTCATAATTTGCCTAATTCCAAGCCATATCCTTATGCGACCATCTGCTGTATTATTGTGCTTCTCGTAAAGCTTCTTTTGGGACTGCCAAATTGAGAGCTTTGGTCATTCAAAGCATTTGAACTTTAAAAGCAACACTTAAATGTTAATAATCATAAATGGAACAGTGACCACGTTAAGCCTAACCTGAAGACATTCATCCGTAGTTCGAATCCCCCAAGATGCCGGCAAACCCTCACCGGAATCCATGATTGATTCTGTTAAACAGGCTCGCAATCCCAGCAACTCAACGGCTCTTGCCATCCCATTCACATGCTGCCCTCCTGCTTCAGCAAAGCATGTGACCTGTTTCAAAAATTATCACCAAAAATGTCAGGAATGTATGTTGAAATTTGACCTCTAATTTGATGTTAATTTACTCCTCTACTACGTTGAAAGTGAGCAGGATACTAGAGAAAATCAAGGAATAGCTTTCAGGTTGCATGATCTAAAGTCTTAAAATTTTAACATCACACTTTATAATGCTTGGGCTTAATTCTACCATGTTTATTTAGATCGTTGGTTGTAGTTTGACTGATATACCGTAGCAGTTTATCTGCCTCTTGGATAAATAACAATTCCTTGGTAAAAGATTCATTACTTCACAATATTGTTAGCAAGTCCAAAATGATGACACTATTAACTACTCTGGTTGAAACGATGCCATAGAAAAATTAGCATAATTACTTTGACTACAGAAACTGATGTTCTTAATTCTTATCAACTTGAAGCTTAAACTAACATAAAAAATAAAGTAGAGGTATTAAATATCAAATTTCAGTAAAATAAAGGATTAAAAGATAGAGCAAAAACTGATCCAAAGCTTACACCGGAGCGAATAAGTTCGATTCCGCAGAGTAAAGTCGAGATGTAAGAGTCTTCTTCAGTCATGTTGGACTCATACGGCCAAATCCGATGGTGCAACCACGTCATTAGATCAACATCGTCGGCTATTCCTCTACCGAGTTGCTGCGATGTGTGCACATGTGTGTTGACAAATCCTACACCACCGACGCCCAAAAGAACCGATCAAATTTTCTTCTAGATATTCTTATAACACGAAAGCTGAAACGGTAAAGAAGAGAGTACCGGGAAGCAAGATTCGACCGTGGAGGTCGACGGTGTGATGAGCTAGAGCGGAGAATTGCCGAAGAATCTCAGAAGATTGACCGATGGCTTTGATTTTGTCTTGATCGATGAAAACGGCTCCGTTTTGAAAGACTCGGCTGTCGGAGTCCATTGTGACGATCACAGCATTGCAGAGTATCATGGTCGCCGGTTCCGAAGCCGAACCGCCGCTGCTTTTAGTTTCCATCGGTCGTCCTCTTCTTGCTTGGAGTTTGGACTAGCAAAGGGTGAGGCGGTGAGCTTCTAGTCAGAGTGTTGACTTTTTGGTGACGACTGATAAGTATTAAGTAGTGTCTGTTACTTAAAGCACGCACTTTTGATTTTTAGTTATTAGAGTAACGAATTAATAATGGATTCTTGCATTGTAAGATGAAGCGATGGACGAGAAATTAATAGAATATTTAGGTAATTAGTCAAAAAGTAATTACAAATGTTTAATATTATCTCTACTTTTATTTCTATTTTTTATTAACTAAACTCTTCTGCTTTTATTTCATTGATTTTTGTTAAATAGGGATCCTAAAGGTTATTTAAAGATCTAGGCTAATTGCTATAATAACTCAAGATTAACGTCACCTGCAGGTGGCGTTGTCTTTTTTTTTATAATTCTTTTGATACGCTTGGCTCATGCTGAGCCATATAAGTAAGCTTATGAGCCATGTAAGTTAGAATAGGGTTAAATAAAATTTGATTTAAAAAATATTTTTTATTTTTTATTGAGAATAGGGTTAAATAAAGTTTGATTTAAAAAATATATTCGATTTGTTTTAATTTGATTTAGAATTTTATATACTCAAATTAATTTAAAAAATTTTAAATAAAATTTTAGTTATAAAATAAAAATTCAAATAATTCAAAAAAATTTAGTAATTAAAGAATTTATTTTAAAGTTTGAGACGAGTCTCTCAAAATTTTTAACATGAAGAAATATATATCTTATATAATTAGTAAAATTCGATTAAATTATAATCAAATCGTACTATAATATAATAAATAAATAATATTAGATTTTTATAAGAACTTGAAAGTCGACTCAAATTTCTTCAATTAGATTCGACTTTAAAAAAAATTGAATGATAAAATTAGATATATTAACTCGAATAACTTAAAAATTTAAATTTGATTCAATCGAACGCTCACCCTTAACTACAACCATAGATATCTTTTTTCTATATGTTTGATTTCATTCACACTTTATTTCATGATTACAGAACCATATAACCTACAGAAATACAAATATATCTTGAATGATAAATAACAAATAAAAAGATCGGGAAATGTTACAAAAAAGTTGTGTCAGCACAAAGATGGTGCCAGGAAGTCGCCACCTCGAGGTGGCGTTGGTATGCTCACTTATATGACTCAGTTTGAGCCGAGCGTATCAAAAGAATTATAAAAAAAAAAAAAGAACAACGTTACCTGTAGGTGGCGTTGGTCTTGAGTTACTGTAGCAATTAGCCTAGATCCTCAAATAATCTTTGGGGATCCCTGATTATCCAATAAACAATTGGGAATGGATTATCCTGCTAAAATTGCCTGATATCATGGTTGAAAGTTATATTATAATATATATTTTTTTATTTTATGATATAAAATCATCGTATCACAAATCTTAAAAGTATATTATAAATTTAATTAATCTAAATGTATATATAACTAAATTAAGAATGTATTTTAAATGAATTAAATAAATTTTAAAAAATTAATTTATTTAACATTATTTAAAAAATACGATAAAAATAATTTTAAAATATGATTATAAAAAGTAACAAACGTGAAGAGTGATGAGAATTGAAGAGCTTTAGCTGTGGCATCCATTTGCACTCAAGACCAGGTTGCCATCGGGGATGTGGTCTCGACTCGACTCTCTCGTATTCTGCAAATCAGGCATACGATCCAAATGCAGCAGCCAGCAGGGCATGGCTCCCGAGGAGCATCTGGCCGTAGCTGAGGCAAAGATGCTGGGCGAGAATTGACGAGAGAAAAGGCAACAATGCGACGGTTCAAACAACCTCTTCCATCATAGGTTATCCTGTTTTCAAATGGAAATGCTTTCTTCCTTCCCTCAAACCGGAGACACAAGTGGTGCTCCATCGAACCACAGAAGATGATGATGAAAAGCAAGAGGGAGAGAGTGCAGCATTATCAACTAAAGGTTGGAAAAACATGATCATTCGGAAACTTTGAGGCGAAGAATAAAGACATAAAAATAATTTTAACTCTTAACGTTTATAATTTTTATTATTTTAGTTCTTATTTTTTATATATATAAATTTAGCCCTTAACCTATATCTTTTTGATAAATAGATTATTTTTTAACTACCATGATAACTGGATCGTTAAAAATCTAACAATAATGACATGTCATATGCATATGATATAATAATATATTTTAAATAACATGACATCTAACATATCAAATATATATATATATATGAAATATATTTTTATTCTAAAATAAAATATAAAACAATTAAAATATTAAAAAAATAATTAATTCTAAAATAAAATGCTACTAAACATTCTCAACCCTAACTTCAATAGAATCAAATTCCTATCTTAAAAAAATTAATTAATTTCAACGATGTTCATATTTTTTTAAGATGAGACTTTGATTCTATCGTAGTTCGGATTGGAACTGTTTAGTAGTCTTTTATTTTAGAATTAATTAATTTTTAATATTTTATTTGAATTTTAATTGTTTTATATTTTATATTGGAATAAAATTATATTTCATATATATATATATATATATATTTAATAGGTTAGATGTCATATCATTTAAAATATATTATCATATGCATATGACATGTTATCATCGTTAAATTTTTAACGGTCCAATTATCATGATAGTTAAAAAATAAGTTATTTGTTAAAAAGATATAGGTTAAGTGCTAAATTTATCCCAAAAAAGAATAAAGGCCAAAAAAAGAATAAGGGTTAAAATTATCTTTATACCAAGAATAAAATTATAGTTTATATTTTATTCTGTTGAGAAGATGTTAGGAAAATTGGCTAAACTACTCAAAGAGCCCTCATACTACTTTACTTCTCTTAAATAAGTCCCTATATTGCGTGTAATGGAACTATAAGGCTTGCTTAAATAAAATAATAATGTTCGAAGGCATGTTTATCATATTAACCCGACTCCACAAAATTGGCTAAACTACTAAAAGATCCCTCGAGCTTGTTTTATTCTCTTAAATAAGTCCTTATACTTTTGTTGTACTCAAATAAATTGACAAAGTTCAAGGGCTTTATTGCTATTTTATCCACAAACAAACATGTCCCTGCAATTTCAATCAACTTTGCAGTTCAATCATCAACAAATATCAAACAAACAAAAAAAAAACACTTGTCATCTGAGAAAACAAGACTAGAGAAAAACATTCACTCTGCTATTGCAAAACAATGTGACATACAAGACAATAATTTAAACAAGGGGCCCCATGTCCCAAACTGAGATATACCCACAAATACATAATGGGGGTCCAAACTGAGATATAACCCCACAAAATACATAATCATGGGAATGGAGGGGGCTAAAGTGAAATAAACCCATAAATACATACATTCATACAGGATGATTGTTTTTAATCAGACAGGAGATTCATCCAAGTGGAACTCACTGGAGAGTTCCAAGCTTTTGTGGTGGTCACCAAGCTTAGCTGTCCGGTCGTTTTCTTTGTCTCCTTCTTTTGTATTATTGTTGGTGTCGATATCTATGTCTATAGGATGAACTTCAGAGGAACCTAATTTGCTGAGGCCAGCAATGGAGTTGTTTGTTTCTTCTGGGACCTTAGTGTCCTCTACAACCTTGTGGGAGTTTCTGTAAATAGCATATAACAGCATTTGGAGCAACCCAAGGATGAAGCCTAGCACATTCGGGACCTGGTATATTGACAAAAGTATGAGAATTTAGTGGCTCAAATCGAATAAAATAAATGAAAGTGTCCCACATAAAAAAATAAATCAAATATCCCGAAATTATGTTCAGATTTCAAAGCGGTTCTTGTGTTTCAAATCGTTTTTATTAAGTTCTCAAAACGTATGATTCAAATTGTAAGTTTATATGTGATGTATAATAAGTTCAAAAACGTATGATTCAAATCGTAAACATGTGTATACATATTATATAGGTAACTTTGGATTGATATGTGAAAAAAGACAACATCAACGGTGGCTAAGCTACCAATTTAACAAAAAGACATAATTAATTTGATATCAATATGTTGAGGACTAAATTAGAAACTTTGAATTTATGATTAATTTAGAATTTTGATCGTATCTATGGATGTTTTACGCAATTAAACCGAAAAAAGGAAACCTGTGTCTTACCGCTACGCAAAGGTCCTTGATAAAGACTCCATAAGAAAACCACATAACTGCACTCAACGTGAGAAAAAACGATAGGTTGAAAGGCATGAACTCGACACTCCTTGTCCGAATAACCCTTGCCTGAAGAAAAAGGTAATTAAAGTAATTAATAATCCGAAAGAAAATCAAAATTAAATGGATCAAAAAATAAAAAATAAAAATAGGTCATTTCAAAGACATTAATTAAGCACTTACCATAATGTTCAAAGGTGCAGCAAAGACACATACAGATATGGCAACGTTAATCCAACCAAGAGCTTGAATTCTAATCGAATTTTTCATCAAGAAGTGTGTAACAACAAGTATTAATGAGAATAGCCCCATGTTCATAGTTGCAAAAAGCTTCATAGCAGATATCTGGAAATTTTCAAAATCGAAATAAGTTAACACGTTAGGTCCAAGATATCTATTCAACACACCCGACTAGATTTGAGGAATCGAGTTTTAGATCAATTTAGAATCCGGATCATGGTTTGAGGATCTTTGATGCAATTAACCTGTGTATATAGTATGAGAAATTTACGAATTTGATCCTTATAAAAATCAAAAACCCTTCTTACCCTGCTCTTCTTGGGTGCATAAGCTAAGAACATGGAGATGTATAAAGTCTCCACAACACATCCAAATGAGTTGATGGTGATGAGGAGGAAAGCAGTCTTTTTTATCAAAGCATAATATAACCACATCATGCAGCTGAATAATGCTACTTGGTATGGTAATGATTGAAAACTCTCTGTTGATTTCTTCTTGTAAATCCTATAGAAAGTTGGCCTGAAATTTATTATGAAAAATAGGTTATTTTCAAATTATCTAATTAATAGAATAATTTTTAAATAAAATAAAGAAGTGATGCTTACACTGGTGCCAGAAATACCAGGAATGAGATGATATTACCTGTCACCAATTGAAAAGAAAAACAAGTGACTTCATTGGTTAGTTACTGTAATAGATAAAGGAAAGTAAAACTTATTTTATTTATTAATATTTTTTTACGGTTGAGCTTGAAAAAAGAAAAACGTTTTTTTATCTGCATGAATGCATGAATTAAATGGAAGACAAAGGTTTTACAGATTCGAACCCAGAAACATAAACGGGACATGAATACTATATGAGTGATGGAATGTGAAAGAGACCATAAGGGTGCAACTGTGTTTGCTAAAACAGTATTCTGCAAGTAATACTACTCACCCAGGACGCCAAATGCGACAGCAAAGACATGGTGGTCGACCATTATGGCTATCTCTAGTATCTTTACAAGGAAACAGAAATGGAAAATTAATAAGCTTTGAGCTTTGTTTTCTCTGACACTCGATTTGGATGTTGAAGACGAGGGAGGAGGGGTTATATATAGGGGAGTCGGGAGTGTCGGGGGAGGGATATTTGGGGTTGTGTGTAAAGTAAGAGTGTGCGTATCAAACTCTTCATGTTTTGCATGACACGTAGAAATACACATTAGCAGGAAAAATCATTTTCCCTTACCATATTGTTCATAGCTCCACGTGTCGCTTTTCTAGCGGCTCCCCCTTCCAACGTAATGGCATATCCTACTCGGTTTACTCGAAATGAGTTATAAGTTTAAATTCTAAAAATTAGAAAACAAAAATGATTTATTATGATTTTTTTATAAATTAAACTTTTATTTATCCAAAACGATCATCTATATCCATTAATTTTATAAACCAATAAAAAAAATAATTTTATATTATTCCCTAATTAATGAATATATCCCTATCAAAATAAAGATGACAAGAATTAAAATATAAACTAATATTATATTTAATTTGTTCAAAAACAGAATCGGCTGAACATGATTGCTTTCATGTAAACGGTTGTTTCTCTCTTTTTGCAAACATAATAGTTTAATCCACGTCAAAATAAACACACAATCGCAATTTGCATGAGTTCCCTCTTTCCAAATTGCAAAACCCAGTTAAAGCTAGCAGACCAATCTCGTTGAGTCAATTGTGACTTGCAGGCGAGGACAAACAAATGTCATACTCGAGTCGAGAAAGCGTAATCTCCAAATAGGTGATCTTGAGTATCAAGATTAAATTTATTATAAATTTTTATTAAATAGAGATATTTATATTTTTAAAATAAATATTAAGATTTTGATATATATATGATATGAATAATATAAATATTTTTAATTATTCAATAAATTAACGAATCATTAATTTCATATAATTTTAACTACATATATTTTAAAATAACATAAATATTTTTAGTTATTCGATAAATTAATGAGTCACTAGCTCCGTATAGTATATCGACAATTTTTTTCCCTGAGTGATCAGGATTTAAAACCATTCCAACTTGATCTGTAGTATGACTAAAACGTTATGAACATAGGAGCCAGTGGTGGGTTAAATGATCGTGTTTGTCATTACGGTGGGATTGTGGTACACAGGATCAACTTGGAGTCCTTTCAACTTTGGACGAGATAAAAAGCAGTCAAGATGAAATATCAACCCACACGCTAATGACTCAGAACTACTACAAAACATACTAAGAAAATACTAGAGTTTAATTTTATAATTAAGATATTTAAATATTTAGTGAATTAAGTTTATGTTCAAGTAAAGTTTTTAATTTTTAAATTGAATAATTAGCACCATACCATTAAATCTTAATAATCAGTAGATTCATAAATTATATTAATATATATGTATTATATTGTATTACATGGAATAATTAGCACCATAACATATATACTTATAGAGTAAGATCCATGCATGTGATTGGACATTATTTTTTTCCTATATATTGTGTGTTGTTTAATTTAATCGACACATCATATATTAAACTTAATATTTATTGGTTGATGTGAAACTGAAACAAGATAAAAAAGAAAAAGAAAAAGATGTTATCCTTCTTTTACGGACACTATGTGGCTGGGATTTATTTGGGAAGGACAAGTGGACGACGGACAGCTTGCCAGGCAGAGACTCTATGATGCAAACGGATATCAACTCCTTGGTTTTCTTTGGGTTTGTGCCCCAAGAAGCTAAGGTAAGATTAATTAAGATGAGAGTAAAATATAGTTCTATATATTTTAATAAAAAATTATATGACATTAAACAATAATTTAGATTTACTTAAATTATTATTAAAATGAAAATTTATGCAATTATGTAAAATTTTATAAAGTTTATCTTAAGTAAAAGTTGGGATAATAGACGGGTACAGCTTTGTGAATTTCGCACTGCATCCGTATCAGTTGAAGTGAGAACGGATATGTGTTTGGTGGACAGTGGACGGGTGTGGATGTAAAAAGTCATACTCATCGTGTGTAGTGGGTAGGTGATGGGTTTAAGACCTTACCCGTCCCATATCCACCCACTTCGTATCCGCATGCCATATGAATTTTGAACCATTTGTGTTTGTAAACTTCGATTATATTTTTTATTATGGTATTTTATGTACTAAGATATTAATTTGTTTTAAAATTTATGTTAATCCTTGAGTTTGTAGATTTTGAACTTAACTAATTTAGTTTAAAAAACTGATAATTTAGGACCGTACTTGAATTAATTAGGTTAAAAAATTATAATATGTGAATAAGTAAAATTTATATAAGTTTAAATATATTTTAACTAAGTTAGCTATATATATATGTATTAGTTAGTTGTAGTTAAGTAGAATTTATATCAGTAAAAATGTATTTTAGCTAAATTAGTTACCGTTATTTAGTTACATGTAATTAAATTTATATAATTATAAATATATTATATGTACACACTTAATCAGTTAATAAAATATGCAAAATTTTACTCTTTTTTATATAAGTCTATGATTTATTTTTACATAATTTGATATTAGTAGTTGCTTGTAGACATATACAAGTGGTTACATTTTGAGTGGTGGGTGTGAGGATGGATTTAAGAATGTATCCGTGTAGGCGATTGTGGATTCAAGAATATACTCGCGTAAGAGGGTGTGGATTTTAAAATTATACCCACCGTAAATAATAGGTAGACGATGGATATAAAATTTTTAAGTATAAGGAGGGATATTTGCACCCGTCCCACCCATTTGTCATCCTTAAGTAAAAGTTTATATATCTATACACATTTTTATATTATTATTATCTAATTTTTTATTTAAATAAAAATTTATATAAAATCATCTTATTTTAACCGCGTTATAAAGGTGTAACTACCCGTTTGTGTCACTGTATACAAATTTTTTAAACCTAAATTATTTTGGTGTTATATATGGTATAATTACACGCTACATCCCTCTACTTCTATACATTTAAATTTTAATCATGCATCGAATCAATTTTAGTTATTCTACTTGTGTGGTGCCATGGTTCATACATCTTAAGTCTTAACTTTACAAGTCGCACCAATTTCTTTGGATTCAAACTAGAACTAAATTTCAAATGTTAGAAGAATATAAGGATCAAACTATAATTACATCTAAATCTTGCATATGAATTATAATCTATGGAGGAAATGAATTGGTGGTTTCCCCACTCCAATAATGTACTCTGATTGCTAGTCATCTCTAACTTTCCAGATGTCTCACACCATGGCCCTCTCTTTCAAGTTTATGCTACTTGAAACTGACAAAATCAAGATTTTCTTTAATATTTATATTTAATTTCCATCCTTCAATTTAAAAACATATTTTCATGACATTATTTTTGGACTGAAAATAAATAATTTTTTATCTGAATAAAAAGCATATTGTCAGGACTAAAATTTAAAAAATAAAAAATATCATAACCGAAAACGATTAAATCGAAATATAAAACCTTGATCTGCAATTTCTATATAATACATGAATTAATAGAAGAATTTAACCCATTTATATTTAAAAATGGAACTGTCATCATCATTGCCCTAATGATCACTTATTTTATGGATATCAAAGTAGATTTGCTTTCTCCATTAATCATTGATCAAAATATGTCATTATTTTTTTAACTTTTACAAAAACAAAATCTAACATCTAATTTATATCTAAATAATTATTAACATAAATTAAATTTTTTACGTACAGAATTAGCTGTTAATTAATTTAACAGGATGAGATATTAAATATATTAAACATTATTTAAGATTAAAGTTCACGTTGTGACTAGAATATGATTAGATTAAGAGGATTCCTCCCGTAATGTAATTTTACATGACTCAATTCAGATTAGTACATGAATTTATAACCCATGAGTTTTTCCGTTATTTTTTTAGACTAAGTGTTAAATATGCAATTATATTTATAACAAATATATCTATTTTTTAAAATTATGTATTTCTACACATATGCAAAAACATTGGCAAATGAACATTCATTTTCATTTATTTATTATTTTTGACCTACCCCCATAATTGAACTAAGGAACTCATGTGTCTGTGTGTACAATGAAGGGGAATGGCAAAAGGTGGTAGATATTAATAGTTTGAATGACCGAGTGTTGAAAATCTTTTTGGCTACCATCATCTTTAAAATTTGTGGCTGATTTCTTTGATTCACTAACGTAAAGCCAGTTCAGCTCATCATTATTGGCAGGGCAGATAAGGACATGCACCACCATATTATTGACGTACCTGGTAGGGTAAACTAGATTTTGGCCACCCATTCAGGGTGATCCAAGCTGCACCCTAGATTTGTCGAGGGGATGCCTCATCCGTCTATGTTCGAAGTTCAACGTAATCTTTACGATGATTTGAATAAGATTGGGGTTTATCGTTTGGTTTATTAGGCATGAATGTTCATTCTTCGAAATTTTTATGTTTGTGATGCACAAGTTGTAAAAAAACGGATTATATGGAATAGGCATAACCTTGAGCTTCTACATTTAACATCTTTGATCGACTTGAATTATGTTCGACAAATGAATACCTTTAAATAGATATAGGGGTGTAAACGAGCCGAGTCGAGCTCGAGTAGTGTTAAGCTCGGCTCGACTCGTTAAGATTTCGAGTCGAGTTTGAGCTTGTGTAATTTTAAACGAGCCTAAAAAATTTGAGCTCAGCTCGACTCGTTTAAAACTCGAGTCGAGTTTAAGCTTTTTTCGAGCCTAATCGAGTTGACTATTAACCGATCTTTGACCATGTTAGATTTGAGTAACTCTTATCTCTTATGTCTCATTTAAAGCCTAACGGAGAAAAAACTTTGATACACAAGTTGTGTAAACTCAAACTTGTTAATTTTAGGTTTTAGTATGTTAATTTAGAGTGTAAGATTTACGTTTAGAGTTTAGAATTTAGGGTTTTAAAGTATATTTATATTTTCGAGTAGCTCGTGAGCTTTTCGAGTTGAGTATCATGTAGCTCGTCTCGGCTCGTCAAGAACTCGAGCCGAGTCCAATCGAGTCGAGTTTTGACTGAGCTTTGACCGAGTCGAGCTCGAGTTCGAATAACTTGCGATCTGTCTCGTCTCATTTACAACCCTAAATAAATATATGAACTAAGCGTGTTGGGTCGGTTTGGGGTTCGATCTAAATTAAATTAAGATTTTAGGTCAAATTAACTTATGTTAGAGTTTATGAATTCAGATATATTGGATTTAATTATTAATTTTTATTAAAAAAGAGATAAGTACACCTTTAGTGAGTCTTTCCCCAATTTGTTGCCTTTTTTATCTTCTTTTATCAAACTTTTAATGAATTCCTAGTATATGTTTAACTAATCGATAATGATTGATAACATTTATTATTGATAATGGGTTGTACAGAAAAAAATGAAGATATTTCTTTAATAAATTTCAATCATAAATGAGTAACTCGTCAAATATAAAATAGTTGATTTATTTTAATTACATACAACAATAAAAAAAATATATTGAACCTTCCAAATGGTCTAAGTAAAAAAGAATATTGCTATTTTTAGAACACTCAAATTTGAATATTTTTTTAGGGTATGTATATATTATCAAAATATTAAGAAAATAATATATTCTATCACGAGATCACATAAGATTAAAAGACTACTATAATACACTAATTACATTAATTAAAAACAATTTAATAAGTTAATTAAAAAACTAAACATGTAAACTCACGTGTAATACGTACATTATTATAGTATCTCATTTATTAAATTAATTAATTATTGATATTGAATTTATAAAAGAAACATAAATTAGAGATTTGTACAAATTAGCACAAACATGAAGGGCCCAAATAATAACAGTAATAATAATTTATTTATCAACTTCATACTTGAAACACGTGTATTTTATAAATCATGATTGACTAAACATTCACGTGATAGTAGGTACGGGTGAATAAGCTGATCCCGTTTCATGGGAAGATTCTAGACGCGGAGACGATTTTATATAAACTCGTTGATAAGAATTTATATAATTATATAAATTATAATTTTTTATTAAATTAACTTACTATTTGGGTAAAATCTATATAAATATAAAAGTTTTTATAATTATATTGATTCTTATACGATTAGTAAAAGATTTTTGTAAAATTAAAATTAATTTTGATATAATAATTATGTTAAAAGACTATTTTGTAATAAATTTTTTAAGTCTCTTAGTTAAACTTATGTTTTCAAGTCAAACAAAGAACTTTAAAGATAATTTTCTAAATGTTTTTACACGAGAGTATCGATACCCTTAGAACAGGTATCGATACCGCCTCTTATTTTTCAAAAAATGTTCTTGAGTCAAGAACAAGTATCGATATCAGCATCGATGCCTTTTTCCACCAAAACGTTACTGTCAATATCTGTTTCGAACCAGGTATCGAATCAAGGCTTAATTTAAAAATATTTTAAAATTATAAAGGGTTGTTTCGATACTAGTATCGATACCCAAAAAATCCTAACGGCTATTTTAGCTTTAAATGAGTTGACCGTTGGAGGTAGTTGAAGCTTTAAATGGTAGTTAGCATGTTTCGGAACAGGTATCGATACCAACCTTCACAGATTATAATTGGTATCGAATCATGATTCGATACACCCATATTAGATGCACAACGGTTCTTTCTCTTTGTGGCCTGTTTCGAAACAGGTACCCCGAGTATCGATACCGATGTCTGCAGAAGTGCATTTATGATGGGAAGATGAGGTCCTAACGTCTTTATTTCAATTCCCAAGAACCATAACGGTTAGAAATCAATTAGAAGGTATAAATTGAAGGCTCTGAAGCAGCATTAACAACTATTGGTCCTCAAGCAACATCAAAGCACATCAATCCAACTCCAAAGCACATTATTGCAAATCTTTTTGCTCCCAACTCTTATAATTCATTTTTATTCTTTGTAATTGAGTTTGGGAGAGCTATTCTGTAATTAGGGCATTTTTATCTTGTGAGAGATTTTTATCTATCTTATTCTTATCTTTGTAATCCTTTTTGAGGGTCCAAGTCAATTTTGGATAGAAAATTAACTTGTTTGTAAAGGTTATCTCTTGAACTTAGAAAAAGGTAGAATTCTTAGTGAATTGGTTTCAAAATCCTTAGCGGGAGCTAAGGTAGTGGATGTAGAGCTTGTTCCGAAACTTGAACTACTATAAATCTCTTGTTCTTCAATTTTCTATTTTTACCGAAAATCTTCCACTGAAAAATTTTAATTGCCAATTAACCCTCTCTTGGCCAATTCCACAAATCAATCAATTCAACAATTTTGGTCGTATCGAAATTCTTATTTTATTCTACTTAAATCTTTATTATTTTTAAAAAATAACTTATATTGATTGTGTTTTAATAATATTTTAAACAATTTTTATAAAGTTAATATTTGAGGTTAGGGAGTAAAACATAAATATTTAGAATTATAGAATAAATTTGTAAATAAATATTTTTTTAAAAAAAATTATATAAGAGGACGAAGATTAAAAATATCTTAGGGTCCTCCTCACTCTCGTATAGTTGACTTTCTTGACAAATCATCATCTAAAACGAATTTAAATTCAAAGCTTATTTTTTTAATTTACGATCATATTTAATAATGATTGATTTTAATTCGATTAATATTTGTTTGTTTTTTTGGTTTCGACACTCTTTGAATAAACTTAATATTCCATGTTAGACCCAAAATCATATTTGGGTATTAGACTTGGGCTTTAAGTCCATTTTGACCCATACCCGATTATTTCGTTTTGTTTTTTTTTTCCTTTTTTTTAATTTCTTTTTTAGATGTAATTAAGTGATTTGCTCTCCTATAGAATTTACGAGTATATTTGTTCAAAAATTAATTTATGAGTATAACATACCATAATTATATGGGGATAATGACACCACTGACCCTTGAACTTTGGAGTTTGAATTTTTTTAACATATCATATTAAACTTAACATATGGTAGGTACACAAATTTAAAATTTGATACAAAATGTTTTAAATGGGCTTAATATACCTTTAACTTGATAATTTTTTTCTCAACTTGGTACATTAATTTTTTCTTATGATCACTTTGGTCCTTAAACTTGGACTTTGAAACCCTTTGTGTTCGTCTAAATGTAATTATTAATCTTTTTGTATGATTATCGATATTTTTATTTTTTATTAATATATAGATATTACACCAAAATAATACAATTTTCTTCTAAAGATGACATTTTTAGTGCTATAACACAACCTTTTCCATATATAAAGAGATAATATAAGTGGAATTTTGGTTATACAACTTAAAACAGTCTCATTTGCATCCCCCTGTATCATATCTCACAAATCCCATCAGTTCAGGTCCTTCAAGTCTTGAGTTATTCCTAAAACTGCAACAGAATTATGATAATCAAACATTAATCCACCATTTATGCAATAACAATCTGATTAGCAAGATTGTAAACCACTTATTTACCTTTCCTCTGTAAACTTGGAGAAGGAGCCCGTGGTCGGGATCGTACCGCACAGATCGTTGTTCGACACATCACTGTTGCACACCACACAACCATGTTAAACAACAATGATAATAACAATCGAAATCTGTTTCAGACAAAGCTTTTATATGTCACTCACAAGATCTTTAGATTTTGGAGTTTTGTAAGTTGTCTTGGAATTCTTCCGGTCAGTCGATTACTGTTCAGTCTCCTGCTTGAAATGGACAGTACATTAATACAAACATCAAAGACAACTGTATTATCGTTTCAATTTTATCGGATGTCCCGAAATAACTATAAAAAAGTAAATTAAGAGAAAATCTTAGTTAATTACATACATGAACTTGAGACTTGAAAGCTTGGAAAGGGAAGCAGGGATGGAGCCTGTAAGGTTATTATGGTAAAGATCCAGACTCACTAAGCTTTTCAATTCCCCGATTTCCTCTGGTATTGAACCCATCAAGTTGTTCATGTACAGCTCTCTGCATATATACGTCATTAATGAAAGATGATTTCAGGGACTAGATGAAATCAAATTATAATGGACTGGAACTGCTATAAATACATTCCAAAGGGACCTTTATAGAATTTGACCTAAAATAAAATTTCTGAAGATATCATTTGCTTACAGATATTGTAGACGCTCAAGCTTCCCCAAGTCAGGCACTAAACGACCCCGCAATTGTGCATTTCCAAGATCTCTGCAAAATGTTTAACATGAAGTAATTATTATTACACAATATATATATACACATACTGGTACTTTCATATTGCTCGGATGTCCCTTTAAAGATGGAAAACCTCGAACTATATTCGTATTTGACACTCACATTTGAATTCGAGTAACCTATCGTTTTACTTACAGACGAGTAACTCGATTATCGGCATCACAGGTGACATGGAACCAAGTACAAGGATCGACCAGCGTGGGATCCCAGCTCTGCAGCACGTTTTTTGGGTCTCGAACAGCTCTCCTCAAAGCATACAAAGCATCACCTTCGACATTTGCATGTGTGGTTTCCAAAGTATTTAACAGTGTTACTGTAAGAACAACTTGGAGCAGTTGTACTAGACTGGCCATCGCCATTATCACTGGATTTAAGAACCACTCTAATGGAGATGCGCTATAAGGCAAGTGAAGCTTGGAATCAAAGGTCTTGCAGAGATGGAAGAATTTATAGAGCGAATGGAAGTCTGTCTGGGTTTTGTAGGTTAAACCAGTCGAGAAACTTTAAATGAACAAAGTGTGGGGTTGTTTCCCGTGGGAAGAGAGAGCATCTTCTCTACTGCAATGCACACTCTCCGATTGACGTTTCAGAATTTTTACTCATTCTTTTTAGTATATTATTTACAGGCTGTGATGTCATGTGTTTTTAAAATTAGAGTTGATATTCTATATATTAGATTGCATGCATGAAGGTACTGTAGGAGGGGGAAAAGGCCCAAGAGCAGTCTGAGCATAGGCAAAATCTTTTCAACTCTGTTGGAGCCAAAGAAAACAGAGTGGTTGGAGTCCTTGAGAAACCCTGACCCTATGCCCTGACATTTCTATTTTCTTTCCTTTTGCTTTTTCTACACGGTCTTCTTCCAACACCATAAAATAATAAAAGTATATATTCATCCAATTATAGTGTTTTATTTTATGTTAAAGGTGCAAGAATATATGGACAGTGTTAAACAGCATTTGCCAAAAGAGAATAATGATACCAACATTTATACTCTACTTTTTTCTCCATATCAACACTTTGGGTGTTTGATAATTAATGAGACGTCGATTAGATTTGAAGTCGAATAAAATTAAACACTAATTTAAGAGACAAATTCTTTTTTCATTCTTAATGTAGTTATTTTTTATTGAGGGATTTTTCAATTATGCATTCGGTCAGAAAATATTATTTTTTTAAATATTTATGTGTGCTTTAGTTTGAATATTTTTTTATTTTTCGACCTTTAAGAGAATTTCTACTACAAATTATGTTGTTATTTTTTTCGATTAAGAGTCTTAAGATGGTTTTAAAGGTCGGAAGACAAAATCTCAAACTAAAATAACTCACAAATAATAAAAAAATATTTGTGTTGTTGAGAGTTCCACGATCATGTCAACAATTTTAATTCTTTAATCAATCAAATATTAAATAATTCGACTAACAAAAAATATTCTCCAATAAAGTATGTTATCTTTGTTGCCTGTTCTGTTTCATGACTTCATTATTTATACCCAAATATTCGTTGTGTTACAGTTCAGACCCCTTTCATTAATTGCATTCCATTATTTAGTATTTTAGTCCTTCATTAGATTCGGTATTGAGAGGCAGATGAAGCTGTTTAAAAAGTAGAAAACTCCTTCATAAGTCAACCAAGACAATAGGCAGAAAAAATGTGTCAATTAAAGAGATTAACTGGGAAATATTATATGTTTTCTTACAGAATTTTAATGTAGGAATTGGCATGCACAAAGGACACCAATAATGCCATTGTCACATTGAAATTAAAATTTCAATATCATTCACAATGTTAAGATACAAAACTTTTATATCATTTACGAGATATAGTGTTACGTTTTATTAAACTAATTGATTAGTGATACTTTAAACTATATATTAACTGAATTATACATATATAATTAGGATTAATATGAATTTATTTGGTTAATTCAATGTTTATTTATCATTGAACATATTGCTGAGAATTAATACATAAGTCTTACTAATAATCTCATTGTGCCTATAAAAAATTATAAAATTTTAGATTAAATTAAGTTTGAATGGCATGATTTTATTTTATCTTATTTTTCAAATCTTAAAATTATTATTTGATATGAATTAATTGATGTTTATAACTATAATATTACAAATATGTATAATTACTATGGATCAAAGATAGTGTGTACTGTACCCCAGATCCTTTCCAAGCCTGTGACTTTCAACTCTTCTTTTCATGTGTTTGTTGATGCTGATCTGTCTTTGGAGTTTCTGGGTCCATTTCTTAGACTAAATTGTTTTGACTTCACTTGGCACGTGCTCCTCGGTTGTCATGGATTGGGCTTTGTTCACAGCTTATCTATATGATTTGGTAGGGATGAAACTCTAAAATTATAGACTGATTGATTTAATATATAATCAATATAAAGATGTAATTTCATTTTGACATAACTTTCGAATCTCATTAATAAGACGTATGGTTAAGAAAAAAATATTAATTAATTAAATAAATTTAAATTTTATTTTATAATTCACTTTATTTATTGTACAAGCTAATGTTAAATATTACCAATCCAAGTACCGTGTCTCCAATCCCATAAAACCACTTTAAAATTCTTTTTTTTTAAATGTCTGCCAACTTTGTTCTTAAAAGAAGTGAGTTCACTAAGCCAACAGTATCTTTGGATTCGATGTCATCATAAGTTTTGACCAATCTCAAAAAAGATGTGTCAATCAGTTGCTTCGTAGACAAAGAGAATGAAAAGGCCTCCCACACGGACATCATTTCACTTTTTCTTTTATTTTGGCGGTCAAATTTTGACCATGGAGTTATTCAGAATTATTGGTATAATTTGGTTTCAGTCCCTATACTATGTTGAAATTCAAGGTTTATTCTTTTTGGTTTGTAATCTTTTATTTCTACTTAAGATTCTAGGGGTTGTAGGAGTCAGAGATTGAAGTAAAATATGGTTTTGGGGTGTCCCAAAATTTTAGACTAAAAATAGAATAGAAATTTTACCTATTTGACCCATAAATTTTAATTTATTTGAATATTGTCCCTATTTAATTTATCGGTGGTTCTCCCTCTTAAGGTTCTCTCCAAAGCTTAAATCTAAAAGTGTGAAGTGAGATAGGACAAAGATGAGATGATGAGTCTGCTTCAATCCATCAAGATCATGGTGTCAAAGGGGTGGTTCCCACACAGCTTTAGTTTCCCTCCTGCTCCTAGATCAAACCAAACATATGTTGTAAAGCTTACACAAAAGTGGCTTTTCTCAGCCTAGGTGACAGGGGACCATCAAGATATATACCACAATGCTGATTAGTAGTATAATCCGATCTGAATTAATCAAAAATGTCAATTATAAATAATCCATAAATTCTTTTCTAAATACTCAGTTTTTAGAATATAATTTCTAAAAATGACATTAATATATAAATACTTAAAAGATATATATCTAAATTATACACTCTCGACATATTAATTCGAACCGTGATAAATACTGTATATTTAAACATGAGAACAAATGCTCATATTCAGCTTTATCTCTATTCCATCGCATATTTAACATTGATTTTAGTTGTGCCTCTATTTTTTTAAGTTTATTTATGAAATTAAAATTAATTAAAATATGATACAACAAGAATATTACGTGAATACAATATAAATATATAAATATTTTAAAAAATATATAATATAATTATCAACGTATTGAATCAATTTAACTTAAATACCAACATTATCATGACCTAAAATTGGTAAGTGTCATATCTTAAGCTTGTGTACTTGGAACTTTACGAGGCTCTGGGATCTTGGATTATTGTTGTGACTGCAAATCATACAACAAAAACACAGGAGAATGCGTTAGAAACTTGAAGATGTGTAAGATTTACCTGGATTCTCCGGACATAAATCTCCGGTTTTAACCTTACCTGTTAGATTTCCTCGGTGAACGGTTCCGGCAAACATATTGTCCGATACATTCCTGATCATACACAGTAACATACTTGTGTTACCATCACTCTGTCTTTAAAATCAAAATACAGATAAGTAGGAAAAGATGTGCAAACTCACATAAACCTAAGATTGCCACTTTCAACAAGTTGAAACAAATTTATGCCACTGAAACGATTGCCATTCAAGTTCCTGAGATGGATATACAGTGAGTTTATGAGGAGAAAATCATCTATTAACGAGACTCGTAACGTAATAATCGATATCGTCATCGTATATAAATTTATACTTTTTTTGGATCAAACGGTGTCTTGTTTTCAAAAGACTCTCGTATGGATTCGAGGTCTAATGTTCATAGAATTTCGATGATGATAGATTATTGTTTTGTTCGAATCATATTATTCGAACAGAACAATAACAAAAATGTAATGGAAAAAAATAGGGTTATGCTTACAAGAATGACAAAGAAATCAGATTCCCAAGAGATGAAGGAATAGTGCCGGAAAGTTGATTATGCTGCAAATTCAAGCTCACTAGGCTCGTTAAGTTACCGATCTCGGTTGGAATGGTGCCGCTGAGATTATTACCGAATGCCGCCCTGCCACCAGGAACATTTGGTTAAAATACTTAATAGGTCATTCAAGTGTTTCACTCATGCTAAACGAATCCCTGAACTTATAGTGTACCTAAATAAATCCATAACTTTTAATTTTTACTTGAATGAACCTTTTTTTTCCTAACGAAATGCTGAATTTATATCAAGTATTTTTCGATAAGGTCTAAATCCTAACTCCATCCCTATCAGATCGTAAATGAATCAATTGAAAATTGTCCCAATATTCATTGATAAAATTATACACAGAAAATATACTGAATATAAACCCCATTTGTAAGTTAAAATTCCATAGGCATAAAGATAATTTTCAACCTTAACGTTTATAATTTTTGTCATTTTAGCTCCTATTCTTCTTTTGGGATAAATTTAGCCCTTAACCTATGTCTTTTTAACAAATAACTCATTTTTTAACTACCATTATAACTGAACCGTTAAAAATTTAATAATGGTAACATATCATATATGTAATAATATATTTTAAATGACATATAATTTAACTTATTAAATATATACATATATATAGAATATAATTTTATTCTAGTATAAAATATAAAAAATTATAATTTAAATAAAATATTAAAAATTAATTAAATACAAAACAAAAATTTACTAAATATTCTCAACCCTAACTAAACTAAAATATCTTAAAAAAAACCTAAAAATCCGATTGAGATTAAAACTGAAACACCTAATTCAAAACTAAAATAATAAAAATTCAATTGATTATTATCAAAAAATTTTATCTTTGATTCACCAGTAACAAACTATACAAAACACTTTCTTTTTAGATTATGTTCATACCATTTTAGATAAAATTTTGATTTTACTATAGTTAAAAGTTGAGAATGTTTAGTAGCCTTTTGTTTTAGATTTAATTATTTTTAATAAATAAAAAAAAATTTAATATTTTATTTAAATTTTAATTTTTTTATATTTTATACTGGAATAAAATTATATTCTATATATGTATATATTTAATAAGTTAAATTATATGTCATTTAAAATATATTATTACATATATGATATGTTACCATTATTAAATTTTTAACGGTTCAGTTATAATGGTAGTTAAAAAATAAGTTATTTGTTAAAAAGACATAGGTTAAGGGTTAAATTTATCCCAAAAAAGAATAGGGGCTAAAGTGACAAAAATTATAAACGTTAAGGGTGAAAACTATCTTTATGCCAATTCCATATTTTTATACCTTTCAAATATGACTTTACTCCACAAATTAATATAAAAGAGAAGGCAGAGAAAACAGCCGACTTACAAATATTGGAGATTTGCAAGCTGTCCAAGCTCAGGAACAAGAGGTCCTGATAAATTCCCATTACCAAGGTCCCTTCAACATTCAAAACACCATGTTAATACGTACATACGTACGTACGTACATACATACATACGTACACACAGTCTCACACACACACGAACTTACACTCTAATGACAGAGTTTTGGGAGTTGCGGGTAACATGAAACCAGGTGCATGGGTTAACAAGTGTGGGATCCCAGCTCTGAAGAACGTTGTTTGGATCCACCAGTTGGCTTCTCCAGGCATTAAGAGCATCTCCTGTAATGATTATTACATGTATTAAGACAACATAATCACCATTAATTCTCATTAATGAAATCAAAAGGCATCTGATATGTGCGTGTGTGTTTATACCTTCCGAATTGCAGTCGACGACAACACCTATAACTGCAACAAGGAGGAGACAAACCAGAGTCTGAGAATCCATAGTAGCACTAACAGATTGTGATTTGTTGAAGAAGGAGATTAGGTTGACTCTGACAACAATCTTGTCAAGGAAATATGTAGGCACCGGCCAAGGAGAGAGTCAAGAAATTACATTTATGAATAAACTTTTTGGAAAGAAAATATTTCATTCATTGATTGACTTGTTCTAATTCTTATTTTTTTTAGTGTTGATCATTTCAAGGATTGGAATTCATTGTTTCTATCGAGTTTTCCTTTTTCAAGGTAGATATTCAACATTTTTGACCATATTGATTCACAAGGATAGAGCCCGGATCCAACATCATGAACGATCAAATTATTGAACTTAAAAAATACAAGTGCTTGTTAAGTGTTTAAAATTAAAGCCAAATATACATTTTTAAATGATCCCAATGTTGGTCGAAAGAGTCGAACACCAACTAACAATCAGTTGGTCTAATGAAATAAAACGTTTGATCTTTTAGACGAGATTATTGGTTTGAATCTTGATGTTGTGAATGAAATAATTGAGTTGAAAGACCGATCTAATAATGAACTTCTACAAAACCTGATTCAAATTAGTTGGTCAATAAACTAAATACAAATAATTATATAAAAAAATCACAGATCAAGCAAGTTATGGGCTCTACAAGGTATTTTATGATTAATATTTAAGTTTTGTGGCTCTTTTTTTCAAATTTAAAATTTAAATACTCAACATAAAAATATAATATCTTATCATTGTGTCCGACCCTCGTTGATTGCAAAGTATATGTATAACAATATTGCATGTTCCTATGTCATTTTCATTATTCTACTATTACGGTCAAGTTACTTTATTAATTTTTTTCTATAAATAAGCTAATAGTGACTACAGTAGTATCTGTTCTAAAATATATTCTTCACCATTTGATATTGATCGTTCAATCACTCTGCTAACATAGTTGGTGCTCAAACCCGTAACCTCTAAGAATAACAACCGTTCCGTTAACTGCTTGGGTAATCTAATTTGTTTGAATCAAAAAAAATTCTTTTATAATATAAAGATAAATATTTTATATATTTTAAAAAATCTGAACCAACGGAATTTAATTCAGTTCAAAATTTTAAAATCAACATACTAGTATATATAACTATATTTTTTTTAAAATCGATTTCGAACCGAACTATTATAACCTAATTATAAACCCAAACATCTTCCACCCGCCTCTACTCAATTCAGAACTCCAATGGTCGTGCTCAGACGGAAAGAGTATAAAACTTGAGTTAGATAGAACTCGCAAAAGCAAAACCAAAAGCACTGGATGATATAAAAATGCTACTCTACACGTTTAGATCTATAACAATGAAATATTTACAGAGCAATCCAAACAAAATCACTCACTCACTACAGCTTTTAATCAGCATGAGCTTCAGCCGCCTTCACAAATCGTCCTTTCACTCGCTTCCTAGTATCGGCTCTGGCCTTTCTCGATTCATATCGAATGTGTTTATCATACCTATTAAAAGCACGGATCAAATAGATCGGAGTTAACACAATCACACTTCATTAAATATCTTAAACATAAAGGTTTGATTCCACCAAATGTCTCCAAAACAAACTATAGACCGGATTATAAACTGATACCTAAGCTTCAAATCGCTCGGATTGAATCATATTTCATGACAGTCATTTAGAAACTGATCCGTACCAGATTTGAGCTTACGTTTAACGACCAAGCAAATAGCAAAACTAATCCAAGGACTCGATCATGTGATATTTGACACCTTAAAGGTTTAAAGAGATCGTTTTGAAATTTCAGTTAAAATTTTGGTCATTGCTTGTAGATGTCTACTGCAATTAACTTATAGTTCACTATTAATTGTAATGTGTATAGATTTATACCTTCTTGTTTTCTTCTTCTCCTTGTAACGTTGCATGGCATCGCCTCTGTTTTGCGCCAGAAACTCGCGATCAGCCTTGTTAATTGCTGTTGTTGGCATTGCTTGGTCAACCGGCCTCACTAGGAAAGGTTGTTCGGAGAAGTTAACATCATGGGAACTGCTAGAGCCTTTGTGTTTACCGAAAGCTGAACCCGATGAGGGCTTTGGTATTGGTAGATTATTGCTCTCAGATGTGGCTGGTCCACTTGCCCCCGGATTATTTGAGCCATTCTGCATTTTCAAGCTCCAAAATAAACACTCGAAAGTCTTTAATGTAAGCAAAACAAATTACTCATACTGCATCTATGGGAGGAGGAGATTGCTGAGTTGTGCAACAATTTCCAATCAAATTTCTAAGTTTATCTGGTATCAAACAAAAATTACATAGAGCAAATAAACGACTAAATAACCGATCAGAAAGAGACAGCACGGTAAATAAAGGTAATTGGCAGTGTATATGTTGCCTTTCATATCTCAAAGTTCACCAAAAATTATATTAATCACCACCGCCAGTTGTGTAATAACAAGTTCGGTGCCCTATTTTGTCAGTTACCTTAAAAATGAATATAAAGATAATGTCTACTTTCATTAAGTTCGGCACCATATTTTATCAGATAACCAAAACGAGAGGATCTTGAAGAACTACGTGAGGGGGGAATTGAACGGCTGAAAAAGGCCCAAACCCTCTTATGGAAAGTAGAAATGGAAGCAGATCGACACAATTCGGTTTTGAAATAGTCAATACCATATGCGACTACTGAAACATGACGAGCGAAGGCATATTATATCTTTTTTTTATCTAAGACTCCACACAATCCATAGTTGAACCAAGCTGAACCCGAACATAAAACAAACTCTCAAACTATTTTCTCTAATCACAAGAATCAAACCCAACAAGCATATAGATAAGTGGTGGGTTTTTTATACATTCTAAACTACAAATGGAGAGGATGACAATATCAAGAGAGAGCACCAATACACTAAGAGGTGGTTTATTGTTTCTCAGTCACATGCTAAACTCTTACAAACTCCAATAATAAATCATAACAACAGTGCATATAGTGAAAATGGGCAAGGAACATACATTATTGAGTGAAGTCAAATCGTGTCCTGAAGGAGGGTAGCCCAGCAAATTTGCATTAGTCAAAGACGTCTCTTTCATGCATTGGTGGAAATTATTAATCAAGAAACCTGTATCGCTTCCGCCATACCCAACTTCATCCTCCAATCGGGATGGGCTGCACTCTTCTTGACCCCTCAACCGCCCTAGCTTAAAATCCCAAATCTGTAATCAATTTTAACCAACTTATTGTTACTGTTTCAAATTTCTAAAGATAGAAACGTAGATTTTTTTTCATCAAATATAACTATGAATTACGTCTACCTTAATTTACCCAAGTTTGGTACTCATGATCTAAGAACAATGAGAACTTAATTCAATCGGATAGCATGCTTAAAGCATAATTCATATGCAAATAAGTAGCAAAAGGCCATAAATTAGCAAAATTCAGGTGTTTAAGTTCATGTATTTCGCAATAGCTGGACTACTTCCCAGTTTAAAAAAAAACACTCTAGGTTCGATTCTGATATCTCGATGGACTGATCTCCCGATTTTAATTTGGCAGAGGGATCAATTTATAATTAGACCTGAGAGAAAGTACCTGTGGAGTTCGACCGTTTGGATTACCATTCAACACCACATTTTCGCCGTTAACAATATGTTCGCTCGCTTGCGTTTGCATCATCAGCAAAGAGGTGAATGGAGCCGGCGTGGGCGTTAGCGTTTGCTGCTGTGGCAACGGCTGTATAAGCTCTTGTTGAGTCAAAAAGCCAACGTTCGGTTCGACGTTCGACGCTAGATTATCCTCACCTCCGCCACCGCCATCGTCAGCAACACCGCCTCCCCCGGCGCCGTCCATGGAATTTCTTTTCATCAGTTCCACAAGCTGCTTATAGATAACCTGTTTGCACTTCCCGTTCCCACGACTCTCCTTCAACGTCTCGTCGTAGCTCCCAAAACCCTCGTACGGTCCCATCATTTCCTGCAAACCAGTCTCGTACAACCACGATTCCACCGCCGGCGTAATCAAATCCTGGTTACACACGTTCCACCCCCGATCTGACGCCTTTTTCTTTTCCAGATCGAATCCCCACGCCGAAGCCAGCTCGAGAGCCGACGGACAACCAGAGAACCCTTCCACGAGGGTGCGATCGTGTGCCGCTGACACAGAGCAACTACCGTGCGCGTCCCAATCACACTCTTGACAGAGCATCAGATTATCTGTCCCGCACCGCACCGAAACCGGTTCGTTCCCGCAATTATCGCAGATCTGAGAACGGACGTGCTTCCGAGAGAGCAAGTTCGCCGAGTGAACATGCTGGTCGCAAAACAAACAGAGCTTGGCTGAGTCAGCTCGGCAGTAGAGAACCGCCGTTTGCACATTGCAGAAATCACAGGGCACAGCTCCCTTCCCTTCTGGAATAACCATAGTTTTTGTTAATAATAATTAAAAATTCAAAAGGAGAGGGATAAACAAAAGAAAATCCTAGCCTCGATGTAGAAGATGAAGATGAGTAGACAGCAGAGCAGAGATAAAATATTTTAAATAAATAAATGAGATTTTTTCCAATTTTTTATTATATAATTAAACAGATTACTAGTATTTTGGTAGGGTAGCTCGCTATGTAAATGAGCACATGAGAAGTAGGAAGGAAGTTTGCTTGCAGTTTTGACTCTAATAATTAAATAATTATGGTTTAAATCAATTTGTGGTCTTAAAATTTAACGTTTTTCTAATTTAGTCCTTTTTATTTATATTTTGAATCTTTTGATGATGCGCGTCTCATATATAGATAAAAAAAATAATTAAATGTTAAGATTACGATAAAAAATATATATATACCTTAAAACTCTTCGATTAAACTGACATTAATTTATTCATTAGTCTGATTTTTATAATATTATAAATAAATATCCTGTCAAACAGATCCCGTATCAATGGACTGAGCTGTCTGAATAAATTAATACATTTTATAAATAAACAAACAATCAATTCATTCTTAGTGGACGGCATAGATAAAGGAATCGTGAATTGCGGCTCCCCAAACCTCAACTCTTCCATGATAGACACGTCGTCATCCATGACGTTTTTTATATTTTATTTATCCCACGGGCCCACTTATAAAAAAGGCTATGAAATAAAGGGGAAATCGTTGTATTAGTCCACAAATTATGTCTAAGTTATGGATCCACTCTTGCTGCTCTAATTTATATCATTTTTAGTCATGTATTTAAAAAAAAATTAATAGAATTACGGCCTTTATCCAAATAGTAGCAACTAAATCTATTAAATCAAAGCCTCTGGCCTCTGGCCTCCGCACTATTCATAAGTTGTAGGTTTATTTTACCCTAATTTATTCGTTATAATTTTATCCTATTATTTATGTACCGTTTGAGTCAAAAAGGCAGAAATTTAAATATTTTAAAAAATAAAATAAATATATTTGACCAGAATAATCATATTTATTTAATATTTTTATTAAAAAATAAAACACTATTGTGTGAGTTATGGTTGGGGTTACTAACAAACGTAATAAAAGTGATCGTACATGATTTTTTAAAAAAAATGATAGTTTCAAAATTTTGATAATTATATTCATTAGATAATATTAATTTTAAAATTTATTATAAAAATTTTAAAAATACTTTTAAAAAATATAAAATATAATTATTTTTTGAATCTGATAATTAATTATTCATATTATTATTATTTTTGTAGAATCAATAATAATATGAATAATTACTTGTTATATTTTAATAAATAATATAGGACCCAAAACTTTTGAACCGCCTCGGTGAGTTATAAATCGAAAGTCAATGACGTATGGAACCCCATACTCTTGTAAAGGACGTAAAGATAAAGGCGAAAATGACCTCCGAATTGAAAACTTCGAAACTCATTAGATTGGATTTGTTATGATGGCAAAGATATTAATTGGAGTGTAATAGTTAACTTACTTCAAGGATAAATTGGTCTTTTTATTTTACTTTAAAAAGGGATAATACATCATTTTGTCCTTTGGCTTTGACATGATTTTGTCTTCGTCTTTATCTTTTTCTAGGTTAGGTCCCTTTCACACCGTACTAAAATCTACTACAAAATTTTCATAAACCATTGTTATGTATTTTTAATTAATATTTAAATAAATAATTATCATTAATAACTTATTTTAGAAGAATGAAGTAATAAATCACTTGAACTAGGTTAAAATTTAAATCTTTGTATTTAAAAAAAATAATTGAATTGAGAAAATTTTCCTCAAAATAAATCATTATAATATTTAATTTAAATTAATTATTTAATCAATTAGATATTAATATTTTTTAAAAAAAAAACTCAATTATAATTTATCAAATAATTATTTTATTAATTTAAAAGTTTTCCTGTTAGGCTCATGATCTTATCCGAAGAGAAGTGTACAAAGTAAGGAGATCTCAAAGGGATTTGAGTTTTGTAGTATTCTTACTGCCTTTTTTTTTTACTTAATAACATGTACTCAAATTATATTTGAAAATAGATATTTATTATTTTTATTAAAATAAATATTAAAAATTTTATTTTTGTTAATGTTTTGTGTAATATTATTAAAATTTTATCATTTGGTAATAGATTAACACATATCTTTTATTTTTATTTATTTTAAAAAAATAAACTAAATTAAATTAAATTAAATATCTTAAAATTTTCAAAAATCACAAAATAAACTTAATAGTTTCTAAAGTCTCAAAATCTTATACCTAAAATTAATGGTATCGTCGCCATCAATAGTCTTGTTGAACCCACCGTCTTCATCATCAGAGGTCATCATCTATTTTTTAATCACCCATTATCATTAAATGGTAGAAAAGATGTAAATGAATGTTAAAACGACGAACATGAAATATTCTAGTCGCTCGACGTCTTATTCATATGACTATCTTTGGTTACCAGGGATAGATAGTTGAAAAAATAAATGATAATTTCAGACGACGACGATAACAGGATCCAACGAAACTATCAACGATAATAGTGACGTTAATTTTAAGATTTTAAATTAACTAAAAGTACACACATGTTAAATTTTAATTAGGTAAAATTTTCTTTTAATCGTGTTATCTTAAAATATTAACAAAATAAAATTTGAAATATTTATTTAAATAAAAAAATATTAAATATTCATCTCATAAAAAAAATATAATTTCAAACACCTATTTCTAATTTAAATTTTTTAAACATTAGCGTTCTTAAGTTTAGCTTTTGAAATTCATCACGTTTTCAATGAAAAGCAGCTATCTAATCAATGCATGAACTAATGATTGAAGACAAGGGGGAAATCATTATTTATTAGCGATAAGTTTATTACGAAAATAATGAACAAAAGTCATGGTATATGAATTGGAGTAGTGGAAGAATCAATTAAATCGATTTTCAGTTGAATTATTGGTTCAATAATAACTAAATAATATAATTGTTTAAAATATCTATTATTCGGTTCAAGGATTAACATATTTCAATGAATTAAAATTAATTATTTTATTAATTTTTTAATTTGTAAATTAAATTTTTGGATATATTTTTTATTTTAAAGATTTTATTCATTAACATATTTATGAGTGAAGTTAAAAATGCCACGGAGCCAATTGCCAGCTTATTTTCCATTTTTATGAAGAAGATTGGTATAAGAATTTGACCTTCAGTATTTTCATGTTTTTTTAATCCTTAAAACAAAGATATTTCTCCAAATCACACTAGGCAATCTTCAAATGTAGCAGGAAAATGACACGTGTCCCTTTTACAATAGGCTTATAACGACCCTTAAAAATAAAAAAATAATAAGTGTGAAAGGTCACTAGTGCAAATGAAATTTTGAAAAGAGGAATTAGGTCTTGAAATTTTGAGATTTAGGTTAAAAAATGAGAATTTTGATTTAGGGTTTGAAAATACCTAATTAAAAAGAATTGGAAAATTTAAGGATTAAAATATTTGAAAAGTGATTTAAAAAAGGAGGGGGAGCCGTTACCGGTCACTTTGGTAGGTCGGACACCGTGAAAATCAGAGATTCGAAAGAGACGAGTTCGAGAGTCGGTTACGGCTTAAAAACGGGTTTAAGGTTTAAAAACCGCCCAAAATTAGTACCTTTAAAATAATCGCTTAAAATAATTTTTGAAAATTCTAAGTTTTAAAGTGGCGCTAAAATTACGATTTTTTTAAAGCTTCGAAATAAGTTTTATTTTTACTGTGTCTTTATTCGAAGGTAACACACACCGCGACCATTACGTTGAAATACAGATCCGTTACGATCGAATAAGTACGTTTGAAATTAAATTCATTAACTATTGGTGTGAGATGTGAGTTAAGCAAAATAAAAGACAAAATTTATAACAAAATAAATAAGCATATGAATAATGGAATAGGAAACTAATAAATGAATGATGCATGACCCATGTGCACAAATATGTAACAAAATATAAAAATATATAATGCACAACATGTGACTAACATAATAAAAAGGCACAAATAATAAAACATGAAATAATATAAAAGAAGTGAAACTTAAAATAACATGCAATAATGAGATATACTAAATAAAAAACATAAATGCATGGTATAATGAAAATTTAACAAAAAGATAAATGCATGAAAAGTAAAATATGTACAAGCAAAATAATCATGCATAAATCTAAAAGGACATAACATAAACATATGCACATCGCAAAAAAAAATACATACATAAATAAAAAAGACATAATATAATATGAACAAACCTAACAAGACATGATAAATACAATATAATAAAAAAAGCCCCATGTATAAATGAATAAATAAAATAAATAAACAAAACAATAATAAAAATAATCTAGAAGTGACCGATGTATAAAATAAAATGAACCACTAAGGACTAGGAAAGTGATTTAACCAAGAGGAAGGGTTCAAAACAAGAACCACAAAACATGGAGGGACCTGGTTTTAATTAAACCAATTAAATAAACGTTTATAAACGAAATATGTGACGAAATTACAAGAGTTTTAAAAGCTTGGAGGACCATTGGGGAGATATTGATGACACGGAGGGTTTTAAAATGTTATTTCCCCGTTTTTAAATGAAAGACTAAGTATATAAGTTAAAATAATAAAAAAAAATCCCCTTCTTTTTTAAGATCTTTTTTTCTCCGGTTTCAACACCAAAGAACCGAAAACAGAAAACACAAAAAAAGAGATTTTACAGTTCCTTTTATTTGACTACAAAGAAAGGGAGCCCCCCTTTTCTCCATCGTTGGCTCACCATGGTGGCCCGGAGACCGGGTGTTTGTTGCCGGTTGAGGAGATCTGAAGAGGGGACTGTGGCGAGAAACACCGGCGACTTCGAAAAGAAAAAAAAAAAGGTAAAACTAATCTTTTTGGTTCTCTTATCTAAAGCGTAAAAAGAAATTCTCCGAGGATTACCTCTAAAATCTGGTTTCTACTGATGAGTTGTGTATGGGGGGAATCCCTTACATCGTTGATTCGATTTGGCTTTATAGCCGAAAATACATGGAAATCGAAAAGAAAATGGAACTATAATCATATTGGTTGATGCTTCTGTTGATTACTCTCTGCTGGAAATTTGTTTTGTTGTCGATTGCTTCTGAAATCCTCTGCGTTTTATTGCATTTGATCTGAAATCCTTTGTTGTAATTGTTGGTATGACCTCTGATATCTGAATTTTTGTTCTATTGTACGAATTCTAATGCCTTCCTTTTGTTTCCACGCGCATGTGGCAATCGTCGGAGGCAAGGGGACCACCGGTGGGGGATTGATGTCGCCGGCGAAGAGAACTGAGAAGCCGAATGGCCGTCGCGTGAGAGCCACGCGCGCGTGGCGATCTGAAACGCCAGCGCTTAGCGCGTGCGGGAAACTGGAGGGACTCCTCTCCTTTGATCTGAGCCGTTGGATTAAAATCAGATTCAACGGCCCAGATTAGGCTGCACATAGAGAATAGAGATGGGATTAGTTAGGGTTTTATCCGGTTCTGGGCTCTTTGTTGGGCTTGTATCATATTTTAGTCCGGGCTTATATTTTTATTTAATGTATATGGGCTTTATTTAATATTTGTATATTGGACTCTTATAATAAAGTTTGGACATTTATTTTATTTATTTGTTTTGGGTTTTAATTAATATAAATGGGTTTAAATTTATATGTTTTATTTATTATATAATATAATAATAATATAATAATAAAATAAAAAAGTAACGGAAACTAAAAAGAAAAGAATATAAAATATTTACAAAGTTTATCGAAGTTTAAATGATTTTTGAATTTCTTTCTATCAAAGTAACAAATTTTAAAAAGGTTACAATATATATAAAAAGGAGAAAATAAAGAAACCAAGAGCTAAGTAATAATAATATATTAAGCCCACTAAAAAATGTATATGAATTTTTATTTTATGCCTATTATTCGAAAGAATTAAAAGTAAAACACGAGTTTAAACCTAGATAAAATTAGTGATTACAAGACTATTCCTGATGAATTGACTTCATACATGGCCGAGTTGTCGACTGAGATGGCCCTGGCAATGGCATGAAGAATGGGGTTCGAATCAAAACCAGTCCAACTTGAGCAGAAAACGAATGTTTGCTTTAAAGATGCCGGACTCAACAAAAGTCAAAACAGTATTATCCACTCCAACCAAAGTCGATTTCTCCTTTTCTTTCAATATTCATCGTTATCGGCGTGATAACATTCGTTACGTTCACAATTCAATCGAAAGTGCGTGTCAGCGGTCTGGACCAGCCATGCAAGATGCCGAATATGTTCCAGGACAGGAACCGATCTGGCTGAATTGATAGGATCCTTGGTTATAAATTAGAAGCCTCCAAAGTCAAAGCATTGCAAGTGAGGCATTCCACTGGAGAAAGGGAATGAATTTCACTAGGTGCCGGGAGAGTTTTCCTTTCGTTTTAGGGTTCAGCTCGGTTCGACTCTGAAATAGTGAAGATCCAGTGTGACTATTGATGAGGAAGAGAGGTCCTACATGAAGACCAGAGTGTTGTATTGTAGCCAAGGATGACTTGCCTACGTGCTAGGCCGAGCATGAAATCGGATTGTTGTTGCTTGAGTGGCACACTACAGGCAGTCTCCTTGGCTATCAGAACTCGCTCTTTTCGCTCATGCCGGACTTTCTCTTCTTACGCAGCTAGACCAGGGCGGTCACTTTGCCGAGATGTGGAAAGGTGAATTAATTATCTGTCTACATTTATGTACGTATTTATATACACTTGTCTTTAACAGATGTGTTGTGGTATTCATACACGTAGGACCAATACAACATAGAGCAACTCAAATTACAAATGAACTGAAAAATATAACATGGTTTCAGACTAAGTATGTGAACATCGGATCGGATTGAGAAGTTAAGTTGCTTACGAATGAACAAAAAGAACATACAGATGATTAAACAGCATAGCAAAAGAATGGTCTTACTAGACTTATCAAGCAGGGATAGTAAAACTCTCCTGCACCCAATGTGGCAGTTGACCACCACACAGGGATCCATTTTCTCGAATTTGGAATCTGCAAGAGAATGAACCGAACGAGAATACGATCAAAATGGATGCGAATAATGATCAGAGCGGATACAGTCCCGCCGATGAGACTACTCGGACATGTACACAGAAAATCAAGAACCGGACTTTACCATTTCACATTTGATCATAAAACAGAAAGAATGTAAGAAAAGAAAATGTAGATTTTACCTGATGAAGGTGAGTCCGGAATTACCCCAATAAGTGCAGTTAAAAGAAGCATGGTTACCACAATAAGTTATATTTTCAAGATTTAAAGTTTAAAATTATAGGATTTTTTTCTCAAGAATGAACCTATCTAAAATTCCATCTTCCATCTCGTGAAGTTGTAAGCTACACTTCCAGTCTGTCTGGGTAAAACCAGACTATTTTTTTTGTTGTTATTTTCCCTTGGTCGACACCTTGTTTTTCTTCACATGTTCGTCCTTTTGTTTTTGTCTGTTTTCCCTTTCCAAAACATTCCTTCACAGTTTCCCTTCTGCTCTTTTCACCTTACAATTTTGTCCATTTTTACTTGTCTCTATGATTGAGATCATCATGCAACTTCTGTCCCACGCCTCGGGTCAGATTAAATTTGAAGTAGAAGTGCGGTTTTCATTCACAATAATTATACTAAAAAATATGTTTAACAGACATTAGATTCTTTGCAACTAGAAACAGTCAAAAGTGTTGCAGTGTGTCGATACCTAATTGTTGAAACCTTATTTGTTTTTATATCATGTCTACGATAAACATGGATGGTTCTTAACATATGTAATGAAAGTGATGACATGGAAGTCAGTTCTAAATTAATTAAATTACAATGACTAGATATATTAACGACAAAAGATTTTAATTTCCAAAAACACTTTAGTTTTAGAGTCTATATACTTTGTTTAGGGTTTAACTTGAGTAATTTTGTATTTAAAGACATTCATAAAATTTAGGGTTTAAAGGTTAAAATCTAAATTTTTAATCATATCACCTTAAAATTTAATCATGATCTTAAACCTTAAATTTTAATCATAAGTTTTATAAACTATAAATTCTAAAAGTACAATATTTATAAAAATAAAATACTTCAAAAACCTATACAATAATAATCCTAAGTTAAATACTTATAAGACAAAAAAATTATCGTCTAAATACGATATAATAATCTAGAGAAATTCTAAATTAGTGAAAAATCACCTGACAAAAGTAAATTGTGATAGGTAGAAGGCAGATGATCCCGAAGTCTTTTACCTTTACCTACTGGATATTTATAGATAAAGGTAGGCATCTTTTCATTGGACTGTTTCTCAAGAGCAGACGACAGAGGGACGGACACACGGACGAAGATAGATGATGCCACTCGTATAATATTATTTAGGCTTTTTTAGTTTGATTAATTATTTTTTATTTTTAAATTTAAATAATTAATAAAAATTTATTTCTTCAAATATTTAATCCTAGTTATATTCTTGAATGGACATATGGTGTAAGATCGGATATAAAAGAGTTGACATAGAATAACTAATTTAAAAAATCCAATTTAAGGAAGTGGTAGATTGTTTTTTAAAATGTGACAAAATGGATGAATATTAGATGCGTTTTGTTTATTAGAGCTTTTTTCTATATACCTTTTTGAGATTTAAATTTTTTAACATGTGATATGTCATATCAGGAAAAATTAAATTTTAAATTTTTTTTATCATATTATTTGTGATCTTAATTAATCGAGAGATTATATTACGGGTTCGATTAACGGGTAGAAATCATCTGTTTTTTAACATGCCTCCTTCCATACCTTCGTTTTAAATTAAAGAGTTTAGGGCTGTAGTTAGAGATATGTTATATTTTTAGGGCGTAGGATTTAAGATATAGAAAATCAGAGATATAGTTTAAAATTCAATTTTTTTTAAATTTTCAAAAGAGGCATAAAAGTATACATGATAAAGAGGTATAGGATTTTTACTCTCGACTACCTTTGGTGCAAATCGTCACCCTCTTCCCGTGCCACCATTCATAACTCTATATTAAATTATAGGGTTCAGGGTGTATGATTTAGGGTTATAGGTTAGGGTTATTGTTAAGATTTAAGGAATTTTGGCTATGATATATTTTTTAGGATGTAGGATTTAGGGTTTAGAATATATAAAATAAAAGTTAGGGTTTAAAATTTAAAATTTTTAAAAACTTTAACACGAGACATAAATGTAAGCATGATAAAAAGATAGATGATTTTTACTTACTGACCTAGTGTTGTATATGTTAAACCGATAGTTCCACGTCTATTTATCAAATCAAACTGAAAACAAACCCTCACTTCTTTCGTTTTCCCCTTAAAAATATCCCTCTTTTCGGAATCTCTCTCTCTCTTTTGTTGTTTTCTCCCTTGAATCTCATCGTTTTCTTCATTTGTTTATTTTCTGGGATTTCACGTTTGGTTGGGAACATACAATGAAAGAACAAAACACCGCGGCGATCACAGCATCTTTGGAAAGGTCTTTACGGAACTGTTATCTGAACCATGAAAATGGTGTTGAAGACAACGACGACGACGATAACAAGGTCCCTAACGGTGCCGTTTCCGTCAACTCCGATATCTCCTTCCCTTCCTTTTGGGAACAACAATGCCTTGACATAAAGGTAAATTTCTTCTTCTTCTTTTGTTTGTTTTCAGATGATTTTTACCAGTCTTTTCCATTTGTTGTATATACATATTTTTTGTTCTTTAATGGCTTTTTACTCGTAGCGTCGTAGGGCTTTTTGAACAATAACCCTAAAAATTTAAGAACAGCTGTAACAGTTGAAACTTGAAAGAGAAACCCAGAAAAATTCTATTCGTTTTGGATCAAAAGAATCAATTAAAATCTCTTTTTGTTTTCCGAGATGGATTGTAATTTGGGGGAGTTTCACATGGCAGACAGGGGACGTTTACTACAAAAACTACAGGAACGGAGTGGAATCAACGGAGGATCCAAGAACGGCAGTGGTGCCAGACGAGTACGGCGGAGATTTTTCCTCCTCCTCCTCCTCCGACGGGGATAGCTGGTATGACAGTGAAGACTACTCATCATCGGAATCATCTCCTTCGGAAGATAATAACAACAATAACCACCGTGCGGAACTTGAGGAAGAAAACGGCAACGTCTTGGTGGTGTCCGGTTGCAAGAACTGCTACATGTATTTCATGGTCCCCAAGAAAGCTGAAGCTTGTCCCAAATGTAATGGTCATCTTCTCCGCTTCGATCGATCCCTGATCAGTTCACCATGAACCAGATTTGTGGGTTTTTTTAGGGTTTTCAAAGATTTTTAAAGTTTTATTTATGAGTTTTGAATAATGGGATGTTAGAGAAAAGAATATTGTTGGTGCTTAGCGTCTGTTGGGGGGGCGCCATTGGAGTTTAAATCCACGTGTAAATGGTAAAAAAAAAGGGAATATTAAAAGGATTTTAAGGTATGATTGCGTGATTTAACTCAAATAATCTAACTCAATGTTATTATAAAGATATAATAACAAATTACTCTATCATTAAAAATTGAAATACGACTAAATATAATTATAGTCTATCAAATTGGTTACTTTTATAATATTTTTTTGAAAAAGGTAGAGTGCCAATTGACATTTTTTTTCATAAGTGTGACTGCCATTGGATGAATCTATAGTCTATGGTCTATAGTCTATAGATGCTTGTACTTGTATTTTTATGTCTAATTATTTTCACCTAATTTGGAACATATTTTGGTCATTCACGTGTTAAAACATGTATTTTGAAATTTTAAGACATGAATTCTAAGTTTAATTTAATAAATTTCAAGATATAATGATTGGTAATTCGTTTCCTTGTGAAAGATCAAATTAATGGACTTTATACTGCTTGTTGTTAGCTTCGTTTAAAGTCAAACCTCATGAGCCTAATAGTTTCTCTAAAGCAATCATTCTTTCCAACATATTCTACAAGGAAACAAAAGGAAGTCTTTTTGTTAAGAAGAAACTAAGTATATATAAAAATAACTTTCTTTTCATTCATAAAAAGGCTTAATTATAAAAAGGAGAAAAGCTCTAAATATATAGATAGAAAAATCTTAATGACGGTTTCTGGAAAGCTTCTGGAAGGCATGCATTTCACGTGAAATGTTGATGAGCTGGGGAGTGAGTTGGCATAACAAAAATTGTTGGACCTTCAACTCCTTCTAATATTTCCATCGTTTCTTCAAGTTCTGAGATCTTTCGAACGTAAAGTTGTGAACGAAATTCAGCAACACAGCTGCAGGGATAGGTTTAATGAAAATGTCATCGACTTGATTGGATGCAGGCACATAGTTGATTTGTAGTGTGTGAGAAAGAACTTTTTCCCGAACGAAAAAGAGATCAAGGTCAACATGCTTTGTTTTAGCATGTATGACTGGGTTAGCTGCAAGTGCAACAACACTTGTATTGTCACTTCAGTTGACAGAAGGCTCGACAAGAAGAGCATTCATTTCTCGAAGAGCAGCTTGGATCCATAAAACATCAGCAGTAACATCGACAATGCTTCAAAATTCTGCTTCTGTTGTAGAACAAGACACAACTCGTTTGCGAGAGCTCCAGGAGATCAAGTGCATGCCCAGCTAAGAGTAGTGGCTGGAGCTGGAGCGTCGAACATCAGGATCACCCCCCAATCTGCATCAGAAAAGGAATGAAGTTCAATATCTAGAGTGTTCCCTGGAGCAAATCATAATCCATAATCAATGGTTTGTTTCAAATATCTCAGAATACGCTTGACTGCAGTCCAATGAGTATCATGAGGATTTTGCATGAACTGAGCTACTTTGTTCACAGAATGTGCAATATCGAGGCGAGTGTGATACAAGTACTGAAGGGACTCAACCACACTATGATATTCATGTTGATCAGTTAAGGGAATGCCTTCAAGTTTGCTAAGTTTTGAGTTGGTGGTTATTGGTGTAGAAACTCCAGTCAGGTCTGAGAGGTTGAGTTTAACCAACAAATCAGTGATGTACTTGATTTGTGTTAAGAATAAACCACCATGAAGTCGATGAACTTCAATGTCCAAGAAAAAATTTAAGTCATCTAGATTCTTAAGAGAAAATCGTTGATGTAGTTGAACAATATTAGCTGAGATACGCTCAGAAGAGGAGCCAGTGAGGAGTATGTCATCGACATACACTACTACATATGTAGAGATATCGTCTGCTTTATGCACAAATAGGGAAACATCAAAACTGGATAAGGTGAAGCCCAAACTTTCAAGAAACATCTTGAGCTTAGTAAACCAGTTTCGTGGAGCTTGTTTGAGATCATAGGAGCTTTCTTGAGTTTGCAGACAAAGATGGGTCCATCAGTGGTTGTTTGCTGAAAGCCTTCAGGTTGAAGCATGTAAACATCTTCCTCAAGATCGCCTTTAAGAAAGGCATTGTTAACATCGACTTGTCGAATTGACCAGTTGTTTGTCACTGCCAAAGAAAGAAGAAGATTTATTGTGGCTAGTTTAACCATAGGACTGAAGGTCTCTTTAAAATCGACACCAATAAATTGAGAAAAACCTTTGGTCACTAACTGAGCCTTCTATCTGTCAACTGAACCATCAGGCCTTCTTTTAATTTTGAATAACCATTTACAGCCAATGGTGTTACGATTGGGAGGTAAGGGTACCAAGTCTCATGTATCATTTTTAACTAATACAGTGTACTCAACCTGAACTGTTTGCCTCTAAACAGTATCTTGAAGAGCATGATACACATCAGAGTGGATCTGATCCAGTTGCAAATGATATATTTATGGTTTGAAGATATCTGCCTTGGCTCTTATTGTCATTGGGTGAGAGTTAAGAGGCATATGTATTGGAGGATCATATGTGGTGGACATTTCCTCATTCTGATGAGCTGGGGAGTGAGCTGGAGTAGGCACAGGATTAGAAGTTTCAGGGGGCACTATAATAGGGGAACTGTGTCCTTGTTACTATTGGTGGTGGCAATAGAAAGATATAATGGTGATGACAGGTTCTCAGATTATTGTAGTTATGATGCGGATTGAGGAGGGGACTTCCCTGGAAAGCAACCCTCATCAAATACAACATTTCTGAATGTGAAGACTTACCGACTAACAGAATCAAAACAAAGATATCCATGATAAAGAGGAGAACTGATAAGGAGATTGATTCTCTAGGTTTGCAGAAGGCATCCTGTTGATCAAGTAGGTAGCACTAAGTGTGGCATAAGAGTAAAATTCGAGAGGCAGGGTTGCATGAGCAAGCAAAGTAAGACTTGTTTCAACAATATGCTGGTGCTTTCGCTCCATAATGCCATTATATTGGGAAGTAATAGGATATGTAATTCGTAGTTGTACTCCAAGTTGAGCTAACAATGACCTTAAAAAATGGAACTCACCATCACCACCCACTTGTATTGCAAGTAAATTGACAAAAAATTGATTCTTTATTAAAGAATAAAACATGTGGAAGGCATTATATGTATCAGATTTCTTCTTAAGCAAGTAGATCTATGTGTATCTAGAATACATGTCAACACACGACATATAATATCGAAACTCATTTGAAGAAACTGCTGCTGGTCCCCAGATATCTAATTCCTCAAGTTGAAAGGATGTTGTATAAACTATATGATAGGAAGAAAAAGGCAGAGTATGACTTTTATCAAGTTGGCAAGCTTAGCAAGGAGTGTGATCAACCTGAAATCTTTTATTTACAATGATGCCAACAACTTCAGCAGAAGGATGCCCTAATCTGTAATGTCACAACCAATAGTCAGACATGGATATTGAACAAGCCAGAACAAATGCATGTGGTGAAGAATCAAACACATAGAGTCCTCCTTGAAGCGAGCCTCGTAAAATTTCTGCACCTGAGCTTTCATCTTTAAGACAACAATAAGTGGAATGAAACTCAAAAAATACATTATTGTCAGTGGTAAATCTAAAGACAGATAACAAATTTCTGGTGATATCGAGAACATGAATCAATTGTTGAAGAGATAGGATGTGATCTGTAGTAACTAAAGATGATTGACCAATGCTTTTAATAAAAAGAGTTGATCCATCATCAATGTGAACCTTACCCAAACCAGTATAAGGATTGCGTCGTTGAATAAGTGACTGATTGTTGGTAACATGGTGGGTAGCACCAGAGTCAAGATACCAGTGGTTGGAATGAGCAACAAGTGTGTTGACTTGTGGTTCAACAGCTGGTCCAAAAGGTTCAGAAGACACAAAGAGGTTGTAGCTACCTTCAGAACGATCATAGGAGCAAGCATGTATTTCAGTTGTGGATTTGGATGGCGCCTGGTATGTTTGATCATAGCGGTGCCAATAACGGTCAGCTAAGTGACCAAGTTTACCACAGATTTGACACTAGAATTTTGGCCGAGTTTTATAACGATCACCAGGACCTGTTCGACCTCCACGATGGGATCCACGACCACCAAGTGATAAAGAGAAAGCGTGAATCAATCCCAGTAGATGGTGAATCTACCGTAGTATGATTAATACCAATCGAAAGCTTGAGAGATTCCTCAAGGCGAGTTTCAGCATCAATAGGTAAGGAAACGACACCATCAAAGGTGTATGGTTCTTTGCTCGCAGAAATGACAGCAATAACAGATTCAAATTCGGATGGGAGGCCATTGAGAACAGTAGCCACTTCTTCAATTTTAGAGATCGGATTACCACAGATTGCAATTAAATCACAGACTTCTTTGATCTGAGTTGTAAAAGCAATGATCAAAAGAGACTTTCTTTAACGACTTAAGGCGACAATGGAGGTGCATGACTCGATTAATGGAAAGTTTGGAGTACCTCTGGGCAAGTGTATTCCAAATGGAGGAGAAAGACTTAGCTCCAACCAGATGAGGGAGGATGGAGATGTTAACTGTCGAAAGGAGCAAGGAGGCCAAGGAACTGTTTTGTTTCAAAAAATGTTGGTAAGCAGGGTTAACCATAGGGGTGCCATCAACGTTGGTGATGAGACGCGCAGAAGGAAGAGAAGTACCATCGAGATAGTGTTTCAAGCCTTGTCCACGGAGTAACAAAAACACTTGCTGTCGTCAGATCACGAAATTATTGTCATCGAGCTTCACGTTAATTTATTTGTTGAAGAAGCCATGAGCTGCAAAAAAATCGTCAATGGAAATTTCACGAGAAACAGATATAGACAACATGATGAAAAACACGATAAAGAAAACATTGAGAATTTCAGGACCAGAATGGCGAAAGATACCATGTTAAGAAGACACTAAGTATATATAAAAATAAACATTCTTTTCATTCATCAAAAAAGCTTAATTACAAAAGGAGAAAAGCTCCAAATATATAGATGGAAAAACCCTAATGACGGTTTCTGAAAAGCTTCTAGAAGGCATGCATTTCACGTGAAATGTTGATGAGCTGAAGAGTAAGCTGGCATAACAGAAATTGTTGGACCTTCAGCTCTTTCTAATACTTTTTATTATTTTATTCATGATGGTTGACAAGAATAAAATAAAGGGAAATGGTACGCAGATGAGGCTAGATGAACAATATATAGAGGCATATTATTTCTTATATCCATCCCGGAATTCACGTCATGAGTTCCAATTGCAAGCACCGGAAGAGATTTATAGAATAAAATGAGTTGAATAGATTATCTTAATATATTTATTTTAGTATTTGATTTAGATCAATTAGTTAATAAATTAAATATTTATGATTATATGAAAAATAGTTTTTAAGTAATTTGCTATTGTTACGATAATTGTTAGCTAGGGATGGCAATAGGGTGAAGTAAATTTTTGGTCACTCTAATCCTGACTCAATTCAATTTTATTATATCCTATTTTTGACCTAGCTAATATAATAAAAGCATAATTTGATCGCAATCCGACCTTGATGTTTTAATAAAAATTGATTAAGCTCAACCTAATCCAAAAAAAATAACAAAATATTTATTATATTAAATATATAATATATCAGGTTGAGTCAAGTCAAGAATTTTTACCTTTAAACCTGACTTTGCCCTGACTCTGATTATTTTTATTTTAACTAACTCAACTCAAAACCCGTCATTTTTTTTTAAAAAAATAATATTGGATCAAGTTAGATTGAAACCTATTGAATTCAGTTTTTTTATCATTCCTATCATTAGGTCATTTTCAAGTTAGAAATTGTATAAAGTGTTTTCTCTTAAAAAAGTTGAACAATTTAGTCCACACCAATCTTGAAAACTGAATGATTAATTTATACAATTGTCAAAATTATCTTTTTGTTAAAATGATTCAAATTGAATTATTAAATTTTTAGAGACGCCCAAATTGAAAATTTTCTCGTTCAATGGTGGAGGCTAAGCCCCTCGTTTCACCATTACAAGAATCAAATTGTAAACGTGTAGTACTGCAGGGATAGTTCGGACCCCTCAAAATCCAAGTTATTTATACAACTTGAACCCACATTTAACACTTACATTGGCAAAAGATCATAATTAATGGGGGGATAATATTTAGAAAATTCAATTAAAACATTTTGAAGTTTAAGGAATGAATTCAAATCCACAGATAGTTCAGGGACCACGAGTGGAATTAAACCATAAAAATGTCCAAATGGATACAACCCTACATGCTACCCATTATAAGCTTAGTATCTTCTTCCTCCATTGAAGATGATTGGGGCTTGGATTTGAGTTCAGTTCATTCGCAGAAGGTTGAGAGTTTTGGTATTTTCCGTTAATAATTGCTTCAAGGGATCGTGATAGTATTCGTGTTAATAATTTATATTTATATTATAAAATTTAAATTTTTAATTTTTAATCTTTAACTCTAAAAATTATACTCTACTATATAAACTCTTAAATTAAAGCTCTGACCCTTAAAACTTAAAAAAAGAAAAACATATAAATTTTATTATTTTTATTCAATTTAAAATAATTTGTATCTAAAGACAAAAAGTGGTTTAACCTATGAAGATCCAAATCAACAGAAATTAACATTATCTAGATTGATCAAGCCCATGCAAAATCGCTGGGCCCAATTAATAAGTCTATTGGTCTTTTCTTATGGGGACACGTGATTAAAGTGAACCAAATTTGTAACCAAAATCCAAAATAGAACTTAACAACCAATTGCTACCATCCAAAGACCACTTAAAAAATAAAAAGGCCTAGTCATTAGTCAAGGATATATACGTGAATTGTTATTAGTAACATGATAATTTTAACCATTTAATTAATACTTTTAATAAAATTGTGTTATTGTATTAAAATAAAATAAAAGCATAGAGGAGAAAAAGTTCACGTAACAAGGATCCAACGTCTTAATTATGTTATGCCAACCGAATTTAAATAATTTTGAGTGGATGAATAATTATTAAGTGAATTTTATTCATCATGTCATCTATGATCTAAAGTAATCAAAATTATTTATCTTATTTTTTTTTAAATGAATCATCTTTTTTTTACATGTAACTAGTGGGTGTGTTGTTATTAGTTATTTATTTAAAAATAAACTATTCTGATTGCTTAGACCATAAATAATTTAATGAACAAAGTTCACTTAATAATCTATTTGGACCTATCGATGCACCAAACTGGTAAAAAAAATGGGGCAAAATGGAAAAGTTATTGTTGCTAGCAAACACAAACTTGTAATTTGTAATTAATAAAAACATGAAGTTTGTAAAAACTTTTCAATTCTCATAAAATAAAAACATGAAATTCGTAATTAAATTTATTAAAATTTACAAAACACCAAAAAAAAAAAACCATAAACAAATAAATTAATAAATAAAGGATATATATTGTTTCCATACAAAAGGTCACAAATAAAAGTCCAAATCCACATATATAAACTAAAAATAATGCCTTCAAATCCCTAATAGACATAAGCATTTACTATGGAAATGTAAGTATCGTTGAAGATCAAACCCGAAATTAATTTTAATTTATGATATCATAAAAAATATATATATTATCTGTCTAAAATCAACAAAAGAACAACTATCTTCTTGTCGGCTCCTTTTTCTAGCACCATCAATGTATAGAGTTTGAAAAATAATGTAGACCCGTTTCAATTTTTTCTGGAAAACGCGTTTGGTTTTAGGTATAACGACTACCAAGCATAAGGTGATGCGCAAGTCAACCTAAAAACACAAAGGAAAAGACCACGTGTTAGATATTTGCAAATATGGAGAAAATAGATCAATTTTATTATTTTTTTTATTGATTTCTTTAATTCTTAAATTAAAAATAATTATATTAGAATGGGTTTGAATTATAAAATTTAAAAAATATATCATTTAAAAATACACATAATATTTAAACTTGGATAAAATAATATTAATTTAAATGTTTGTCGGTCTTTGGTTGAGACACGGTCAATGTGCCTCCCCTATTCAAAAGCGTGTGCTTTTTTTTTTCTTTATATTCAAAATTTAGTGCTTTCGGTGCGTTGTGCATTATGGACATTGAAACGTCGAAGTGTAATTAAATGAGTTTTCTTCCGCCTTTTCCACGTGCCTAAATGAAAGCAAGCAAAGTTGTATTTTACAAGGCTGATTACTTTATCTAGGTTGAAATCCATTATGTTTACAGAGGAGGCAGATTCTAAGAATATAAGGTGATTTGTTTAACATTTTATTCAAATATAATATAAGATTTATATTTGATTCTATATATTAATTTATTTAAATTCAGATCATATAGACATTTTTTATTTCACAAAATTGTAACCGCGTCAAATTAAAATTTCACGGCCAATACTTTACATATTTACCCATGTTCGAAGGTTTTGAACAAAAGACTTTGAAAGATTCTAATAATCACAACCTTATGTATAGATTTTCACATAGAATCATCCAAAAACTGGGATTAATCAACTTGTGAATTACTAAAGCTTATTGGCCGAAGGATATTCTTTTTTATGCCGTTAAATGTTTCCAAAATTTTTATATTTTTCTAGATAAATCCGTTCAGTGTTTTTTATATGTGCTAATTTAAACAAAAAAAAAATTGTATAATTTGAGATTCAGCATAGCAAAATTTGCAATTTGATAAAATATTTTCTTACCTCTCTTTGCGCTTTTCCATAAATCTCTGCAGCGACTTTCTTCGAGCAATTGGTAAATCTGCATAAAAATATTCACAAATAAATTACGTCTTTTGTATACGAATCTGGTAAGTTCGACATGAACATATACGTGTATATAGAGATTACTGAAATGAAGGCTAGAAATGGAAGGAAAAGGTGGAAATCAGAAACTGACCTCCATTACGAGTTTCGAGAAGCTTTTGTTGTTCGCTTGAAGGATTTGCAATTTTCGATGAATCTGACGATTCAACATTTTTTGAGCTTCCTTCAACTGCGAGTTTGAAAATACTCTCCGCCTAATCAAAATTCAACCAAACATAAATTTTAATGCATTGGTTTTCAAAAACAAATCTATGGATATTTGATTTAGATAAGTGATTAAAACGAACCTTGTCTCGAGGTACGTTGAACACAGAAACCGTTCCGTTGTAGAAAATCGTCAACGGAGCTGTTTCAGGACCGTCAGAAGAACTAGACCTGAAAATCGAATAAAACGTTAACGTTTTTCATGCGGATTATTTTAATCAAAGTTCATTAGCGATGAGATTACAGAAAAATCGATTTACCTGAAGGCGGTATTCAGAATAGGTAAAGAAGGAACCGGACTACTCCGATCTTCTTTAGGACTCGAAGGCACGGAAAAGGACTTTCTCCAGTCAACCGGACTCCGATTCGTCGAACCGGACGAAATCACAGACTTAATCAGCTCAGGATTCATCTTCGAAATGGCTCCTTGAATGCCTGTTAACAATAATCACAATCGTTTTTCACTTTAAACACATTCATTCGCTACAAATCACTGAAAATTGAACGAAAACGAAAACTTACCTCGGAAGCTCCGACGGCGATCGAGGAATTTCTGGAACTGAGTTTTTCCGGCGTTAGCTTTCTCCATTCCGAAGAAATCAAGCTCAACGGTAGCTCTCGACATTTTCGTTTATATTTTTCTGGAGAAAACTATTTTCTTTTCTGTTCTGCTTTCAATTTAATTTGAAGAAGATGATATGAAGTTGAAGAGTATATATAAATGGAGGCGAGGGAAAATGAAGATCGCCTTACACGAGATGCATGAGAAAGTAATAAAGGATGATTCGCTGTATTTATTTATTAATTTTTGAATATTTGGTGGGTAAAGCGTATAAAAAAACGTACACGTATTCCACGTGGAGTTTGTGTTACCAACAAATGAAGCAGGTCCAACTCTATGACCATAATAGTGTATTTTAGTAGGGTTGAGTATTCGATTGAGTCGAATAAAAAATTTAAATTATTTGAATTGACGTATTTTATTTTATCATTAAAATTTTATTTAAAACTTTTTTAAGTATAATTGAGTCGAATCGATTTAATTACGTTATGCTGATGAAATGATCTAATCGATACATACTAATACTTTTAAGGACTTAATTATAATATTTTAAAGTTTAGGGATGATAAGTTGAATTAGAACTCTCTTTTTGAATGCATATAAGTTGCTATTCTCTTTTTGAGAAAAAAAATTATTATTACATATAAATATATAAAAAAATATTGTAATAATTAGTTGTCCCCGACTTAGACTGGTGTCATGGGTTGGAGAATGGGGAGCAAAAGATACTTCTTTTGTAGCAACTTTGACGGTTAATAATTCTAAGTAGGAGTTGAGAAAAAATGTAGTCTAATATTGGACTGACTGGATTTTCTTTATTTTTGACAAATTCAACTTAAAAATTCTAACACATGTTACATGTGAAATCAACATAACAGTCTTCGATCCATAATTTTATACTTTCTAAATAATTCCATTAACTTAGATATTTTAATTTTGCATTTGTAAAAGTTATTTATTTTCACATCAATTATCATTAATTGTTTTTGTTATATCGTTTATAATCAGAGATAAAGATATTTTAAAATTTTTTATGATAGTATACTAAATTATTTTTAATTTAATTATTAATTAAATAAGATATTAATTCCTTCTGATTTTTAAATTTAAAATTTTAATAGATTTTTATTTTTTTAACCTTTGATCAGAGTTTTGTTTTTGTTATGACGAATTAGTTTTGACGACTTATAAATATAAAATGAGAATCTCAAAATTATTTTTTCGTCAATTATATTACCACAATGATGAATACTTCTGTAAAAAAATAATGATTTATTAAAAAATTAACACATAGACGTATTAAATCAAACAGTGTGATGGAATATTAGACATGGTCAAAGACAACTTATAATAATAGCCCTGTTAGTTGAATAGAAATTATATGCTCTTTTTCTGTGGTATTATATATATTACTAAAAATTAGAATTTAAGATTAAAATTTTATATTAAAATTTAGAAAAATTATGATAAGATATACTTCTTAGAATTCAAGATTTAATATTTAATATTTTAATATTAAAATATAAAAACACAAAAAATACAAAAAAAAAATATATTAATTAATCACAAAAAGCGTTAGTTGATATCATTTAATTAAAGAATCTACAAATTAAATTTATAAATTTAAAAAAAAATTATTGATTCAAATTTGTTTTGCTACAAAATTAGAAACGAAGAAAATACATGAATGACTTGTCATGTCTACATACATATTTTAATATATTATTAAATAATTATATTTTGTGAAAAATAATAAACTCTATATCGCACATAACATGTGTAGTCCCTTAAATTCCCTCAATTACATAATACAAAAGTTTTTTAATACTATGAAGCAGTGACGGGGGTGTGCTATTTTTTTCACTTTTTTTTTAAATTTTTAATTATTTTTATAAATTTATTTTTTATTTCTAAATATTTATATTTTATCATCTCAACCTTAAATTCTACTCTGTCCCTGCTATGAAAATGATATAAAATAATATTTATTTATATTTTTAATTTTTTATAAAATTTATAATTTCACTTTTATACTTGTAATTTTTAATACGATCATTTTTCATCATTTTTTACCTTCATGGTTTGGTACACCGTTTCTAGACAGAGTGCGAAGTCAGTGGAGAGCAAGCTATTGTTGAATGTTAGATATACTTTTTTAAAAGGTATAATTATAACAAGTACTTTTAGAGTTATAATTTTGATGAGTATAATTTGAATAACTTTAAATCATTTTAATATACAATTTGAATTTTGACCCATATTTTTAAATAATATTTAATTTCTATAATATTAATAACTTAATCTCTATAAAAGTAAATAGTGTTGAGTTTTATTTTTTATACATCTAATTATTTTATATTTGACAATAACTCCTTGATTAATGCTTCTGTCGTGAACGCAATAAAAGGAAATTCCCCAAGAAAAATGTGTGTGGATTGATTGAAAGTTGGAGAGAACATTTTGTATTGATGAAAACGGAATCACGTGGCGGAAGACGGTGGAAACACTCATGCATGTCTGGACTCAAAGATCAGGAGAAACTCTTCATATTTGAGATATTTTTAAATTTGATCACTCATCTGTTATAGTCTACATTCATTTATTATCTTGATTTTTATAATTGTATTTATCCATATTACTCCATAAACGTGAGAACTTTCTTCATTGGAAAAAAAAATCCAAATTCAAGGACTAATATATATAGAAATTAAGGATTGAATTGAAAATATTAATAACTTCAAGGGTTAGGGTTGATTCATCCTTGAATGTATTAATTCAAGCATAATTGAGGGGGTGCATTTAAACAACGTGAGTGCAAGAGATGTGGGACCGTAGCCGAGTTGGCATGATCGAGTCATATCACTCGCCTAATCTACAAATATCCTCTCCGGATTTCGTGCTCTGCCTTGGCTCCATACCTCACGCAACAGAAAACACATGTTCGTCCAAATTAAAAGATTCGTACAATATAATATATAAATATATATTAGGTTCAAATCATGGATTATTATAAAGTGATTATTTTATTCACCGAAAATAAAAGATTAATTAAAATAAATAGAAAAATATTATGAATATATTTATTTACGGTGGATATCCATATATTAAGTTAAAATTTAATGAGTTTTACTATTAGGGTTTAATACCAATTGAAATTAGGGTTTTCATTTAATGCCTATAAATATAGACTTTTGGCCAAAACTTTGTACACAATTCTACTTTGAGAATATAATAAAATCTCTCTTTTGTTTCTTATCTTTGTTCTCTTATTTTATTCTTGTTCTTTATTTACAACACGTTATCAGCACGAGACTCTAACCAACAGAGGCGTTTGTCGTTTGAATCTTGAAGGAGTTATTGAGAAGAATTTGTTACTAGTATAAATCAAAGATAAGTTCTTCTCTCTCAATTATATTTTAATTATCGTTTATTTTTTTCTCTTGATTTTTGATTTGATTTTTTAATTTATTAAAAATCTTTGGTTGTTTGGTGTTTGTGTAACGATAAAGTGGCTCAAATATTGTGGCTCTTATGGACAATTCCCGAAAAAGATTTTAACAAGATATTAGTAAATAAATCTGCCATATAGTAAAAAGTTCGGTATGTTTTACTTATTTAATTTGAGATTTTTGTCTTTATTATAACCAATATTTATTTATTTTATTATTACGATGAAAGTTTATGTTTTTAATCATGATCAAAGTATTACATGATATTGGAACGAATATTAAACTTTTAATTAATTAATATGTTATTTGTTATGTTGATTTAATCCGAGTATATTGGTTGGACATCTCGTTCTACGAGGCTACTGGTCTCAAAGGAGATTCTTTTTAAAGGACCTTGTGGACTGGTTTAACAACGTCGTGTATAAGGATTAAATTCTTGATCATTGTATGTATTGTATATATATTGGTTGATCAATTACAATTTAATAGTATGAACATTATAAAATTTATATTTTCTTGAAAGCAATACTAATTTTATGTTAAAAAAAAACTCGAATATTAACTTCTCCCAAGTTCAAGTTACGAAAAATCGTCTTGATCAAAGAATTTTTATGGGAGGCATTCCCTGAAGTGAATGCAAGCATGATGCTTATTCCATGCGATTATTGGATTTATGATATTCCCTGAAGTGAATGTAAACATGATGATTATTCAATGCGATTATTTGATTTATGTCATTCCCTGAAGTGAATACAAGTATGATGTTTATTCCATGCGATTATTGAATTTGTTTCATTCCTTAAAGTGAATGCAAACGTAACAATTCACTATATGGTTAGTGAATAAAACTCAATTATGTGATAGAGTATCATTGATGAAGATATGTTAGAAAAACATACTTCACTTTTTAAACATTAATGTTGTCTTACAGACACAATATCATACAAGGATTTTAAATACCTATCAATCTCTACTCTATTCCCTGAAGTGAATGTGATATTTTATAACGGAAAGAATAAATGTCACATTAGTAATTGTGATCAGGATTGAGATCACAAAATAGACATGGATAAGGTGATTGTTTTGAGAATACTTACATCCACAAGAAGTGGAATTATAAAAATGACAAGAATGATAGAGATCATATTAAAATCTTTATGTTAGCAATGCGATGGTACAAACCATTGATCTTGTATTTGTCAAACGCCGAAGTATTATGGACTTTATCCATAATCATGAATGATAAATTAAAAAAAATATAAACAGATTTTCTTTGTGGCGAAAGTAATGGCGTTATTGATCCAACTCAATTGGATATTGATAATTTTCTCATAATCCTTCAAGAGAATAATCCACCATTTATTTTATTTTCTTTAGATCTTTTATTTTATTTTATGTTAATTTATTTTTATTTATTATTTATTTATGTTAACTTACTTTATATATTATTTATTTATCTTTTATGTTAATTTTTTCCTTTAAAAGAATATGTTTACTTTCAGAATAAAATATGCAATAATTTATGACGATTTATGCTTAGCAGACAGTGCAAGTACTCATACAATACTTAAGCATAAGAAATATTTTCCCATTTAAATACAAGGAAAATATGAGTACTATATCTCAAATTACTAAAATATTAGTACTTTGGAAGAACTCTTGAGAACTTATCTTTGATCCGATTTGATATGATATGCTATTTTTAAATATTTTTCCATTCCCCGAAGTGAATGGTACATAGCACATATTTTTCATTTCCCGAAGTGAATAAAATAAAACACGCACTAAAAGGTGCATAATTATGCATATTTTCCCATTTTAAATGCAAGGGAATAATATGAGCACTATATCCGAAAGTACTAATATCACAGAAAGCTCCGACTGAGCAAATATGTTATTGTTAAATGAGACTTTATCTCATATTTACAATGCATTATGCTAGTCAAAGTCGCAAAGAAACTTATTGAATTTTAAAAATATTTGCAGAAATATATTGAGAATATTAGTCAATGGGGTACTGACTATCTTAATATTACAAGTATAACTCAAGGGAATAATGAAATATTAACAAAATTACATGTATTGTCATCCATATGGTATTACCTAAGAATTAGTACAAATTGAAGCTCATGATATTGTAAACTAGATGTTTACTGATAATTTTATTTGGCATGACCGGTTAGACCATCTCGGTTCAATTATGATGCGAAAATTTGTTGACACTTTTATGTGATTATTTATTGACGAACTAAGATTTTCTTCATGGTAATATTTTACGTGATACTTGCTACGAAAGCAATTTGATTATTCAATCATCAACATCTAAGATATAGTGTCATTAATTTTCTGGAAATGGTACAATATGATATATATGGGCTCATACATGTAATTTTGCCAATAATGAAATATTGACAAAATTACATGTATTGTCATCCATATTGTATTACATAAGAATTAGTACAAATTGAAGCTCATGATATTTTAAACTAGATGTTTACTGATAATTTTGTAAAACTAAAATTGATTTTGATATAACAAATAAATGTAAGGACTAATTTTGAAATAACTTTTTGGTCCTTAAGTCAAAGCTTGATCTCTAAGTCAAAACCAAGAATTTTGAAATACTCTTACAAGCCATTTTTACACGAGGGTATCGATACCATGAGGACAGATATCGATACACCTGGGATTTTTCAAGGCTTGTTCTTGAGATCAAGAACAGGTATCGAAACAAGGTTCGATACCAAAACTTTCTGCCAACCCATGTTTCGATACTGGTATCGAAACATCTTGGTTAATTTTCAAATTATTTTTAATTTTAAAAATATGACTCCTAGTATCGATACAGATATCGATACACCCTTAATCTCCAACAGCTATTTTCAAGCATTAAATGAGTCGACCGTTGGTGTTAGTTAATTTTTAAATGATGGTTAGCCTGTATCGAAACAGGGTTTGATACCAAGCATCTCAAAAACTTTTGGTATCGAAACAGGTATTGATACACTCCTTATTAAATGCACAACGACTCTTTCTTTTCTTGGCATGTTTCGAAACAGGTACCCCGTGTTTCGATACCACCTGCTGCAGAGTGCATTTATGATGGAAAGATGAAGCTCTAACGTCCATATTTACTTTCCCAACAACTTAAACGGTTAGAAATCAATGAGAAGGTATAAAAAGAAGCATTTTCAAAAGCATAGAAAGACAATTGAACCTCAAGCAACATCCAAGCATACAAATCCAACTCAAAGCACTTCATTGCATACTTTATCCTCCCAACTTGTGTATTTCACTTTGATCAGTTATAAATTAAGTTTGGGGAGAGTTTGTTTGTATTAGGGGCTATTATTTCTTGTGAGAGAATCCTTCTTAGCCAAATCAAACTTCTTGTAACACCTTATGAGGTCTAAATCAATTTTGGGTAGAAAATTGATTTGTTTGTAAAGGTTATCCCTTGAACCTAGAAAAAGGTTGAATTCAATAGTGAATTGGTTTCAAAATCCTTAGTGGGAGCTAAGGTAGTGGATGTAGAGCTTGTTCGAAGCTTGAACCACTATAAATCATTGTGTTCTTTATTTCTCGATTTTTACCGAAATTCTTCTACCAAATTTTTAATATCCAATTCACCCCCTCTTGGCCATTATTCAACACCGATCAACTCAACAAATTTTATTTGTCATGACCGGTTAGACCATCCCGGTTCAATTATGATGCGAAAATTTGTTGATACTTTTATATGGTCATTTATTGACGAACTAAGATTTTCTTCATGGTAATATTTTACGTGATACTTGCTACGAAAGTAATTTGATTATTCAATCATCAACATCTAAGATATAGTATCATTAATTTTCTGGAAAGGATACAATGCGATATATATGGGCCCATACACCTTTCTTAAAGATCATCTAGATATTTAATAATTTTTATCGATGCATCGGTTAGATGGTTATGTGTATTCTTGTTATTAACCCGCAACTTGGTGTTTGCGAGGATACTTGCTCAATTGATGAAATTATGAGCACATATTCCAGATTATTTTCTAAAGACAATCAGTCTTGATAACATTGATGACATGTAATTTTACATATAGTATCACAAATTCACATCAAGCCAAAAAATATCATAACTTTTCCCCATTATAAATGGTTTTTGATAAGGAACCAAATATTTCTCATCTTAATTTTTTGGGTGTACGATATATATTTTAATTGTTCCACCACCACGTACAAAGATGAGTTTTGTTGGGAATATATAAGAGCTTCTGATAGAGGATTTATTTACAATCCGATTTATAGACTATCAATTTAATGAGTCAATTTACCCAACATTAGGGGGAGAAAATAAATAGCTGAGGAAAGAAATAAGTTAGAATGAATTACCATTTTCTTTTTGATCCACGAAATACACAATGTGAACTATAAGTTCAATGGACAATTCATTTAGCAAATCAATTGCCAGATGATTTTGTTGATCCTAAAAGAGTGACTAAGTCACGTATACCAGCTATGAATGCTCCGATTAAATTTGATATCATGGAAGGACAAACTCTAGTTGCTAATAACTCTAACTTACGCTTAAAACGTAGTAGACAAGTAAGTTCCAAAGATAAGAGATCCTCGAAAAGGAAAATGAGCTATATTTTATGATAGTTTGATCGAGGAATCAATGATTATAAAAATCTCTAGAAGAGATTAAATGGTCTCTAACAGAGACATTGACATGAGTCAGGTACCTGACAATAAAGAGATCTCAATAGATTATATCATGTCTGATAATAAATGAAACTGAAATTAAATCGACATCGTTAATATATTTGCATGCAATATAGCACTAGAGATTTTATTTGATGATATGGATCATGAATCATTGTCATTTGGATAAAGAAATGATTGGCCAACATGAAAGAGGCAATTGAGGCGAAACTAAAATCTCTTTTCAAAAAGAGAAGTATTTGGGCCTATAGCTCGTACATTGAAATATGTAAAGCTTGTAGATATAAACGAGCCTGTGTGCGAAAGAGAAATCAAAAGGGAAAATCATGAGATATAAGCTCATTTGGTTGCCCAAGGATTCTCACATAGACATAAAATTGAATGAGGAAAATATATTCCTCGATGGTGGATGCAATTACTTTTAGATATTCTGGCAATAAATGAAATGACTTAGTTTCGTCTAATGAATGTTGTTACATCTTATTTGTGTGAGCCTCTTGATAAAAACATTTACATAAAGCTTCTAAAAGGATTTAGACTGCCAGAAGCAGTTAATTTAAGTTCTCGAGAACATTATTCAACCATATTAATATATCTTTTATGGATTGAAAGATTTAGACGTATTTGATATAATCGCCTCATTGAATACTTATTATCATAATACTATATGAATTGTTTAATTTCCCCAAACATTTTGATTAAGTGGATTAGTTCTGAATTTTTATTGTTGTCGATGAATTGTTTATAGTTGAGACTAGTGAAGAGATCTCCTCAAATCCTTGTGCATCAATCGACATATAGAAAAATGTTAAAAGAGACTTTACATGAATAATGCATATTCATTGATCACCCTTATGGTTGTTTGGTCTCTTAGTGTAAACAAAGATTCTTTCTGCCTCAAGAAAAGGGTAATGATATTCTTGGTCTAAAAGCACAATATATATTATTTGATCTGAAAGTATTGTATCTTAGCTGGTCCATAAATATTATTTAAGTGCTACGAGATCATTACCTTTAAATAATTGTTATACATGAGGCAAAGCCGAAATATATGTTTGACTAAACATATCTTGAAGATATGTGAATGTTTTTCACAAGATAAGATGCAAGCTATCTTGTAAAGAGATAATACAAAATTTATATCTTAAGGTGGATATATCAAATATAATAAAACAAAACATATTTCTTCGAGTTTCGTCCCTTATGATTTTTAGATGAATATTATTCAATGAATCATTTCAAGCAATGATTTGGAAGATTTATTCACTAGTGCATGATTTACTTCAACATTTGAAGTTTGTATTCAATATTGAATTATGAAGATTCCAAGGTCTTATGGGATATCTTCATGATGAGGAGTAAATACGCATTGCACTCTTTTTCCCTTAACCGAGATTTTGTCCCAATGGGTTTTCCTGGTAAGGTTTTTAATGAGGCAACATGTTATGCGTATCAAAGATGTGTGTACTCTTTTTCCTTCACTAAGAATTTTTTTCCATACGATTTTTATCTTAGTAAGATTTATTTATGGTAGATATTCTTATATTAAGTTAAAGTTTAATGTGCTTTACTATTAGGATTTAATATCCATTAGAATTAGGGTTTCCATCTAATGCCTATAAATATAGACTTTTGGCCAAAACTTTGTACACAACCCTACTTTGAAAATGTAATAAAATCTCTCTTTTGTCTCTTATCTTTTTTTCTCTTATTTTATTCTTGTTCTTTACTTTATTTAAAAATATATATATATATTAAAAACACAAACATCTTCTATTAGACAGCGGTGATTTTTGTGCAGAAACCATGTTGCGTATTCCTAATTTTTCAAAATCATTTTCCTTGCAATCCAACTCCATCGTAGACTAATCAAAGCATTTTGGCTTCAAAACGATGTGTTATGAACCTAATTTTTCCTATACGAGAACAAAATAATGAAGATGTGTCCCACAGTTTCAACAGCATACACGCTTCAATAATTTATATATAACTATATATCATTAGAGAAAATATTAGAAAAAAACACAAGAAAAGCATTTCAATAAAACAAATGAATAAACACGGAATTGCCCTACAATCTAATCCTCAATTTAACAGCTTCAACAGGAGAGGAACAAAACTAATAAAGCATACACGCTTACTCTCTAAAATCCCCCCTTCAAACCAAACACTGCTGTCTGCTGACATCCATTTCAACAACAAGAACCGGCCAATTCGATTCATATAATTACACAATGAACGGATACATGTTTTCAAATGCCACTCTTTGGGTTCGATTAGTATTTCCATTTTGGTTTTCCATTACATTACCTGTTTGCATCGGATAATAAAGTGAGAACCTCGCCGTCACGGAAACCAGATTCTACTGCAAGCTCAAGAGGGGGTTTCCCTTCCTTATTTAGTGCATGTGGATCTGCTCCCCTACATAAAACCACATTAAGTCTTTGTAATGTTTCTGAATACAGAAGAATAAGGGTTTTGCACGTGTGTACATGCGCACGCACGAGTGAGAAGTTATGTAGATCAGTCACCTACCATAAGGAATACAACATATACAGTATATAACTACAAGCCGTATTAAAGCACCATGTGAACGGCCATGAAAACAGTGCAGATATAACCACTATGTAGCATAGATGTAAAGATCACCTGGTAAGTAGTAATTTAGCAAATGCTCCTTTGCGTTGGAGAATACATCGGTGAAGTGGCGTTTGACCTAGTGAATCAGTTGCATTTATATTTGCTCCATATTGTAATAGAAGTTCAAGCATGCCAATGTCTGCAGTTTCACAGGCAAGGTGAAGCAGGGTGCAACCGTCTAAATCGTCTGTAACTTGGCCCTCACTGGTTCCCGCCAAGTTGAAAGAGCTAGCAGAAAACCTATCTGATGAATCAGCTCTCATGTAACTGGAGTCGTTATCGGCATTCTCATGTTCTTGCAAAAGCATGGCTTTGGCAAGGGTTAGTGTTGACCCAGGAGATTGTTCATACACTGCATTTATATCTGCTTCACAATTAACAATACAACGGTAGACAGCCTTCTTGTCATTGGCACGGACGCCCTCCCAAATCTGTTGGGCCACGGAATTAGGATGTTGCTTGTCTTTAGGTTTGCGAACAAAAAGCTTCTCCGCATACTGAGATCAAGAGAAAACAGAAAATTCATTTAATTGTATACACTAGTCAAATAATTGTTGTCCTTGTGAGCCGTAACTAAATCAAATGAAATTATCCAACCTAGAAGGAAAATGTACAGTCAAAAAATCATCTTATGAAACTATCTAAAATAATAAAAATGTAAAGATTTGAATACAAGGAAAAATGCATAACCTTTGCATGGATGAACTTCTCCTTTGCAGATATAGAATCAGTATGACATGGCTTGCCCGTAAGAAGCAACTGCAGTTTATCAGACTTGTAAAAGCTTCATCACCGGAATAAAGAGCGTTAGTGACAAGCAGCAAGAGAAACAAATTTGGTTCTATACTACTGAAAATGAATTATTTAATAAAACAATCTTTACCCTGCAAGGGAAAGATCGACATGGAGAGCACTTCTTGACTGCAAAAATTCCTCCCATACCGAGTTAGCAAAGGTATTTCCAAGAGATTGGAACAAACCAATAACAGAGGGCTCCCATACTTTGACATCAAGAGTAAGCGACCTAACCTGAAATAAGAACCATTGAACATTTAAAAAACAAGATAATCAAGAGATCGAACAATCAACCAATAAAATACTTAAGTTTTAGTGATGCAGGATTCTCACCAAGAGATGCAAAAGAGGTCGATTATAATTTATTAAATTTACCTTTGATATGTGAACACCAAGATTACGGTGAACACCAGAACATTCAATACAAACAAGAACACCAAGATTCAAAGATGCCCAATCAGGGTCAGGGGCACCACAATCTGCACATTTATCATTCCCACACACTCTTCGCAGTACATCAATTGGCTTTTCATTTTTTACACAGGACCTTGGATGTTGTGAAGCTTTTGATTGGTGTTCATTATGTGCACTAACAAGGTTTCTCTCAGTGGTGTACTCTTCAACAGCAGTATGATCAAAATCAGAACTTTCAAATGAACTCTCACTGGTGGATCGATGATGACCACTTCCCATGGGACTAGCAGAAAGACACTGAGACATTATTGGAATATAATTGTCAATATAACAATATGGAAACCAACAAGCAAAACTCATGCTACATTTTTAATAATTACCCTCTCAGGAGCCTGAGAATTAAGTAACGAAGCAATAACTCCAGTTATCTTTTCAATCCAATCCATCTGATCAAGCGCACTCTCTGCCTGTACCGACAAGCACAAATAAACATTAGAGGATCAATTTTCCAAGTAATAATCCTCAATCCTACACAGGCACCGCATTTTGTATGCAATGATTTGTCAATAGGTTGATCCCAGAAACAACATACATACATATACACACACTAACCCTTACACGCGACATACCTGCAAAGTGTAATTCTTGGTTGGAGAAATTATCCTAAAACAAAATCTCAAATCTGACTGGTCAGCATCAACTTTAATAGTTGATGTAAGAAGGTTCACTGTGTGACGGGCAACGGACTTTTCATCATGTGCACCACCATGATGATGAGAAGAAAGCCAACGACCCAATAATCCAGATCCAAGCTCAGAGCTATTTCTCTGACCAGAAAGCTGACTGCCAGATGCCTATCAATAGATGAAGTGCAATTATATGAGCAGAAAAGAGAATTGATCATAAAATAAACTTCAAGGACCCTACTTCTCAATATTTTTCCCACATGGTAGAACAAGAAGAATCTTACAGATGCTTTACTACACTGCTTGCGGTAGTAATACAGGATCCCTCGGCTATCAAGGACAAAAAATCTTCTTTTCCAGTCTCCTCTTAAGTTTGATGAACGTTTTGAGAGATAACCTTGGCGAATAGTTTGAACCTGGGGGAGTATTTTTCATATTCAGATGCAGATTGACAATTACTCAAAGGCAAAAGCATTATTAAGACTAATACAATCTCACAAACAGAACTCGGATACAACTTAAAAGCTTCTTTAAACCTTTCCCTTTGCAGCAGATTGCATAACTGCCTCTATCATTTTATGCGAACTTCTACCAATCGCTTGTATACCATCTCCATTGGGAGAAGAACCATTGGAAGACCACCTACTCTCTCTGGCAACCTGCCGTTTGTACTCCTGCATTCTTTCATTTAAAGCTGCTTGCTCATAGTTTGATCTTTCCCTTGATTGTCGTGCATAAGTCAAGACCTGTGGGACTTGTATTTCAACAATTAGCACAGAATAAATAGAATTCTGAAATCACAGATGTAGGTATCATCAAAAAGAACGAGATACAGTTTTTCTTTCTGTTTTGGTTTTCTTCAAAGGTCATACCAAATATAAACCAGACATCTTATAACATGCTACAACTAATCTATCAAATAAACAATACATATTTGGTATAGGATATTATTTTTCTCTTTTTTGAGGAAATGAATAAGATGAAGAAAAGAAAGCTAAGTCAGAGAAGATGTAGAGATATTTTGTCCAAGTCTAGAGGATATTTATATGATAGTTGGTAACAGACCTGATTAATATATGGCTCCATTTGATGCAATAATTCGTATCCCTACAGATGAACAAAATTTTTAATAAGAAATGCACTAATTGATAGAAACAAGAGGAGGAATTTAGATAGCCTTCCGTGTGATCACCTGTTTGAAGTAACGACGATGTGCATCCATAGTCACACTGATTGCTTCTAGAAACTCAAATCTCTTTTTTGCTTCAACATTTGAAAGAGCAGTCACCTGTATTTATAAACCACATTATTCCCATTTCAAATGTTGAACATTCTGAAATATCAGCAACATCAATTTAGAAAATGAACGGCAAGAAATTAACTCACTAGATTGAAACGGGCTTGCTCAAATGTCGACCTCGCATTATGAAGTTCCTAGAATAACTCCAACCATATCAAAGCATGTAGGGGTTTCCATCAATATGATGGATACATACATAAAAATTTCAGGTACATGAAATTAGAAACTATCAAGCCATTTTGCCAGATACCTCTTCCAAAATATGGACAATATCATTCTTTGTACTTTTCCTCAGTGAAAGAAACTTTTCTCGAGCCTGCAAGATCAATTGAACTGGTCTAATATAACTTTGAATATGATTTTAGACCAATTTAAGAAATATAACATCAAATTCCAAGGAGCATTAGTATCAAGCCAACAAACAGAACTAAAAGAATAAATGTAGCTTCTAAAGCACCTGGTCATAAATGAGACAAGCCTTGTCAAAGCGCTTACGTGCCTCCTGCACTAAGATAAGATTTTTAAAGCTGAAAGTTAAATAAAATAAAATAAAAGTTAATGGGGCTGCCCAGTGGCAAGCTTTAAGATAGTTCCATATCCTCCCAACTTTATAGGGCTACTTAGAATTCATAGGCAAGAAGAACTAGGGATTACCTTGACCTCAACTAAATCAATATCAACAAACTGCAGTAATCTGTCATTTAGCTCCGTTTCAACCTGCGAAAGAAAAGAAAGAGTTTCATAATTTTCAATATCAACAAACAATATACAATGTTCAATAAAACAAAAACAAAGATCTAAAAATGACATGAGACCAGTTCTCAACGTTGTCCATTACAATTTTTAGGTACTCAATAAGAAAACAACAAATTAAAAAAGAAACATTTGTGACTGAAAATTTCTAAAAAAAATGAAAGAGTTCCATATTTCAATATCAGCAAACAATATACAATGTAAAACAAATATCTAAAACTGATATGAGATCAGTTCTCAAAAGTTGTTCATTGCAATTTTTTGGCAGGCAATAAGAAAAATAACAAATTTAAAAAGAAACATTATGACTCAAATTTCAGAGAGAGAGAGAGAGAGAGAGAGAGAGAGAGAGGGTACCATAATTTTCAATATCAACGAACTCTATACAATGTCCAAAAAATATCTAAATATGATACGAAATCAGTTCTCAAAGTTTTTCATCGCAATTTTAGGTACCAATAAGAAAATAACAAATTAAAAAAGAAACATTTATGACAGAGATTTCCAAAAGATTAATCAGTCTTTCAGTTGCTAGTCTTGCAGCAGCAGTTGGAGAGTGTCAGATCCAAAATCAGTTATGTTCAGGTCCTCGTTCTCATAAATTTGATATTCACGATCAGAAGATACTTCAGAATTTTACCTGGGATCGAAGAATTTCCTTGTATGTCCCAATTTCTCTCAATGCTATGGTAAACTTGGTCATGACAGGCCCTAAAAAGTCAGAGAAAAAGGGTTCAATTACTGTTATAGTGCCATAAGAATCGGAATCACAACGAAGAACAAAGTGACAGAGCAACACACAACAGGAAGAACCACCAAATCAACAATTGGGAAGGCAATACCACTAAAGATTGCCCAAACAGTTCAAGGTGCATATGCATCAACCAACATTTGAGAAATTCCAATAAACAAATTTCACAGAAAGATTGAGTGAATACATACCTCCAAAAGCCACACTAATATTGTCATTATGCCCTCCACCAAACATTTCAAGGGAACTTGCAAAAGCAATGTCCCCATCATATCCCTCCCCAAGTCCTTCACTGAAATCAGAAGGGAAAAAATGCAAATGAATATTTCACAAATTAATGGCTCCAATAACAAGCGGTAGCAACCCCACTCCACTTCCCTCATCAAAGGAAGAAACCAAAGGGGAAAAAAGAATAAAAAGTCTTCCAGTTGAGAGTTAGAATTATGTAACTAGTTTTACAGTAACGGAAAGGATATTCATGAGCATCAGCATCCAAGTAAATGGAAGTGTGGACATAACACAGATTTCCATCTATTATTTGAGGGCCAAGTACAAAAAATGTGAGTTTTATTATAATGCAAGGTTGCATTCTGTTTTTTGTATCAGATTCTTGGCCCATATGTAAGAAGAATGATGAAGAACACATGACAAGCAGAAATTTAGGGGGGAAGATAGGTTATGACAATTTACACTCTTTATGTTAAAGAGGCAAAACTAAACAAACATCAAGCAACGAATACTTTGCCCATTAGTGAAAGACATACCGGACTATTTCTTTAGTTAGTTTGGAAATTTAAGATTGGCCATGTCATATTCTCATGCATATCAGTTTATATGGCAAAAAGAGATCTTGCTTACTGAAAACAATTATATTCATAGATAAATTTTATGATCTAAACATACGTGTATTTTCGACATCCTTTATAAAACCTTAAGCTTCTCTCCCGTAACAACTCTGCACTTTCCTCCATGGATTGTATCTGTCTCACCAAACAAATAAATAAACTATCAATACATGATCCATAAATAACTAAAAAGATATATTCTCTTATAATGCACTAGCATTAGTGCACATCAGAGCAATGGTACTTACAATGTGTAGAAAATACAATAAACATGACAATAAATCAAATAATTTACTTTGAAACATAAAACCAAAATAAGAGGGAAAGCAACCACCAATATTGAATTGGAAGCAAGGAAACAACATGAATATCTTAACATTAATGAAGTAGCAAAAGTGCAAAACTATATCTTCATAGGCACAAGAATTTTTCAAAATCCATGAGATACTCCACACTCCATCCCACAACAATAAGCAATTTACCAAGACAAATTCGGTTGTAGGATTGACACTTGACAAAGATATATTCATAATTCACTAGATGAAAATTCCACCAGAGGGAAAAAAACAAGGTTTCAAAGTATTATTCTATTCTTCCAAACCCATTTCATTCTTATCTTTTCCTATTCATAAACAGAACATAATTAACTCAAAATTAAAAAGGCGTACAAAGTCATCTGATAAGCAAAAACCTACAATACCAAATAACACAACTCATCACGAATCACAGAAAGACGAAGGATCACACTAAATCTACTGATCTTTCTTTAGAAACTCGCCAATTACAGATACTGATCATCAAGCTAACTATCAATTTTCGCATATATTCCTAACTCTTTCCAAAAAGTAAACGGTAAACCTCCCGGAATCTACACCTTTTCATTATACAAACACTACAGCTGTTTTCTAGAAACTTAGCAGCCAAATATGCTTGATTACTTAGCTTAGAAATCGTACGACAAAATTAGGGGTTCCCTGCTACGCCTTTTTTAAGAGAACTGAAGTTTACAAAAACAGCAACAACAAAAAAACGCAACACGAAATAATTCAGCTAAATACGTGAAGCATTTTAGGGAAAATTTAAGTAATATTAAATCAACAACCTCGAACACGAAGTACGAAGTAACACGAAGCTAGAGAAAGCGAGAGATAACCTGCTTGCGGAACATGGGAGAGTCATCGAGCTTAGCGAAATGCATTGTGGAAGCGACGATTCTTTTTTCTCTTTACGGTGAATCTTATGTACCATTACACCGATTTTCGATCCTTCATGGAACAAAATTAACCCCTGAGATCTCAGTTTTAGCTCGATTTAAACCTCCCAAAGGGGTAAAAGGAGGGAGATGCAGTGACCTGAGAACTTGATTAGCTTAGATTATCAACTTTCAAGAGCAAGAGAATTCAGCTCTATCAACTCGATTTTCATGGATTTTAATGGCGTTTAAAAAAAGTTTAGTTTTTATATATATTTTTTACAGTCAAAATTTGTTCACTTTACTCTTTGTTTTTTGGCAGCAAGAAAAACAAACCTAGCAACAAAACAGAAAAAAGCAAGTAAATGGAAGCGAGTTCTTAAGTAGGGTCGGATCTTTGACCGGATCTGATGGCCCATTTATTATTCAAATATTGATAAACAAAATTTTGGGTAACCAATTACCAATTATTGTTTATACAAATATTAATGAATATTTATATTATGAAAAAAATAATAAATACTCAATCAATTTACTATATTTATAAAATGGTGTAACAACAGCACCCAAAAATATATTTTTCTATTTAATTATTTTAAGGTATAAAAATAATTTTAACCCTTAATGTTTATAATTTTTATCATTTTGATCTTTATTTTTTTAATAAATTTAACCTTTAGCCTATATCTTTTTGACAAATAACTTATTTTTTAATTACCATGATAATTGAATCGTTAAATTTAACGATGATATATGTTATATGCATATGATTATATATTTTAAATGACATGACATCTAACTTATCAAATATATATATGAAATATAATTTTATTCCAATATAAAATATAAAACAATTAAAATTCTAATAAAATATTAAAAATTAATTAATTCTAAAATAAAAGCCTATTAAACATTCACAATCCTAACTACGATATAATCAAAGTCCTATCTTAAAAAAATATGAACACAGTTCAAAATTAATTAATTTTTTAAAGTAGGATTTTGATTTTATCGTAGTTAGGGTTGATTATGTTTAGTAGTGTTTTATTTTAGAATTAATTAATTTTTAATATTTTATTTGAATTTTAATAGTTTTATATTTTATATTAGAATCAAATTATATCTATATTTGATATGTTAGATTCTATGTTATTTAAAATATATTACCATATGCATATGAGATATCATTATTATTAGATTTCTAACGGTCCAGTTATCATGATAGTTAAAAAATAAGCTATTTTTCAAAAAGATATAGGTTAAGGGTTAAATCTATCCAAAAAAATAAAGATCAAAACGATAAAAATATAAATGTTAAGGGTTAAAATTATTTTTATGACTTATTTTAATTTTATTTATTTTTTTGTCAAAATAATTTCGTTTAAATTTATTAAAAAAAACTCAAATTACATTTGAACTCAAATTTAATTTATTGAATTAATTTTTTAAAAATTAAATTAAATAATTTAAGATCTATGTTATCGCATTCGAGTTTTAGTAAACCAGTGTCTCCGCAGATAAGCGTTGGGCTCCCCCGAAGCTAAAAATTATTGAAAAATAAGCTGAGTGAATGATTGTTTTGTTGGAACCAGAAACAAAAGAAGCGAAGAGTGATCCGACAAAAAGGACACGGACAACCTGATCTGAAGGAAATAAAGCAAAAACACTCGCTACTTTTTTTAACAACACTAGGATTTAAAGTAATACAAATTCAAAACAATCCCCCACACTATGTTTTGTGGGCCGGCATGGCATTTTTTGTTCATATTTAAATTAAAAAATTCGAATTGTAACTCAAAAAATTGATTTTATATTTCTTAAATCAAATTTAAATTATAAAAAGTTTTATTACAAAGAAATAAGAGAAATGAATTAAATATCGGGAATAGTTTCATAATTTTTTATCTTTAAAATATTTTTAAAGTTTTCGATTTTATGACGTGAATCACCTAAATCGTTAAAAGTCTAGTTTTATAATATTAGGTGTAGTTACATTATTAAATATCATAACATTTTAAAATTTTAAGTATAGTCAGGAGGATATCTATATACAGGTGGAGAGAGATAATTATTTTTTCACTCTAATTTTTTTTTATCTTCCTATGTAAATTTTTTTTTAAAATAATTTATTTATAAATTTATCCAGCCTTTCAAACTTTTATATTTTACCCAACACCATTTTTTTTGTAAAATTATATTATTAGATATAAAAATAAAGTTATCATGACATAAATTATATAAAAATGTTTAAGTCATTTAAAACCATTTAATTTCAAATATATTTATATGTATACATTCAAAATCAGAACTAAAATAGATCCATTAATTAATTAAGTAGTCAAAAATATTTGTCTTATCTTATATTATATAAGTTCAGATATCAATATTTACTTTAAAAATATAATTATATTTCTATTTAATAAAAAATCAGAACCATCACCATTAGATGGGTTACATATATAAGTGCGAGAATGGGGCCAATGGGCCTAATTTTCAACAAACAAGTCATTATGTTGGGCTTAAGGGTGAGCAAACGCCCAAGTATGAAAGTAATGACAAATAATTTATGTTGTTCTATACAAATATTATATACAAGTTGGTCCAAAATATTAAAAAAAAGTGGGGAAAATCATATAATCTAAAAGTAGAAATGTTGTATAAATCTACAAAATTCTATACCTTATTTATTGGTGTATGGAACTACTGGCAGAAACTACATATGAATATGTAATGGGAAAAATGCATATATCCTGAGACAAATAAAATGAATCAACGATTTGATCCACAAATCCAACCTTTTCGACTATCATCTATTCGAACCTGCATCATCGGACTCGGTTTATGTACAAACATATTACCCCGATTACCTCCTGGCTATAACTTATCTGCGATCCTCCCTAGAGCGTCTGCAAGCTTATTAAGAACGGCGACTAAGTTATCCCCGTGATCTTTCCTTTGCTCCATATCTTGTTGGAAGTTGATGTTCTGAGCTTCGAGTTGAGCAACCAGCATTTTGCCATTCTTTTCCAAGACGTCGATCAAGTGGTACTGTGGACTGCTGCTTGTTTCCTCGTCTCCGTCGATCACCATACGTTTCCTCTTCCTCGTGTCTTGAGAGGCAGAACCAGGATCAGGGTTCAAGGTTGGATGTTTCTCCTTTGTTGTACCTGTGCATGTTCAAGTCATGATTATTTGAACGCGGCATGCATTGCCATACATGAACAAAGTAAATCTACTGCCTGTTCCACTTCAATTACAGAGACATTTAAAACCGAGAATCAGACTGATTGAATCCAGACATCACATATAATGAGTTTCAGCATGAAACCAGTTGGTCGCTTCATGAAACAACTCAGGCATGTTCGAGACACGAGTCTCAAACATTGCAATCATTTACTTATTAAGAGAGCCTGAATTAAGTAAAAAAGAACTCTCAAAGTGATTACTTGTCATAAGTCAAAGGATTCATTCATTTACAAGAATCAGTTAAATGAGACAAAACATGTTAGAAAACAAACATCAGAATACCAGAATAGAACAATAATAAATGTGGTTAAAAACAAAGACAAAGCATTAAAATAAAAGTTGTTGTCCAGACTTTTTCCTTTTGAAGAATTTGTGTATGACACTTGAATACGAAGATACAACCTTTGAGGCTATATTTACATTAAAAATCTTAGAAAATTTTATCACTACCCATACTGGATACATCCAATATGATCCGAATATCGTAGCAGTAGAGCACATGAACCGGGGTAGGAAAAATCAAATATTACCTTGACTCTTATTCCCTGGAGTAGCTGTCTGTTGCTGTGGCTGGTATTGCTGCTCTGTGAGCATAAAAGGTTATCAAAACAAAACAACTATAAGCATTTAAAGGATCAATGATAACCCTTTTCCTCATTTTTTGAGGAAGATCATACAATGCAAAGGAAAATGCACCAACCCCATAACCCTATTTTTCTCTGAAGATTCAGATATCCGATAATCATATTGAGTCACTGTTAGGGAATCAAACCAAGTAGTACATAAACTGACACAAAATTCCAATGGAAGTCGGAGAACTGTTCCGACTGAACCACGGGCGGAGTGATAAAATGTTTGAACTAAATTTTTAGTTGACATTTATCTTTGATTGATTTGCTTCATGAACAACCTATCCTTTCTATTATAAAAATTTAAAGAATCCTGTATATAGAAAAGGCTAAAAAGAGTTACCAACAGTGCTCAAACACCTCCATTAAAGCAAAACTTTTTCTATTAAAGAGAACCCATTAAAATTTAGAATTCCAGTCAAATTATCACATAAGAAACAAAAGCAAACTGAATTAACCAATGGTTCAAATGTTAATCACCAATTAACAATTACTAGTGATCAATACTAGTAATAGAATGAAGTATGACAATTTGATTACCTGAAATAGGGATAGGAGCTGGAACAGCCTTTCCGGAGTCGGAGACAACCGCAGGCTCCACCTTTTCCGGGCTCCCACCACCGTCATCCTGCTCAAAGTCCGAAAACAGTCCATCCTCAGCTGCAGCGCTCCGTCCGCTATCGAAAACTGTCTCGGCATCCTCCGCCACGTCCTGCGCCGCGGGAGTAGGAGTCAAAGCCAAAGCCAAAGCCGGAGACATGACCAAGGAAGGGATTTCAGCGACCGTGGCGGCTCCGTCGAGGATATCGTAAACTTCCTTATCAAAGAACCCCGGCAACCTCCGTTCCCTCCTCAAATCGTTCCTCATGACCCAAAACGACTCGCTCTCTTCCCTTGTGTTTGTTTCCCATTCCTTGATCTTCTTGAAATCCCCCGCCAAATTACTCCACCTCTTCCGGCACTGGACCGGTCCCCGGTTCACGCCGTGCCGCTTGCAGTACGAGGAGACCGAAGCCCACTTCGGTTCCACTTGACCCGACCCGAAAGCCAGACCGGCAGCCCGTCCACGCCTAACCCGATTCTCCGCCACTCTCTTCCCCTGTATCAGCACGAGAATCTCCTGCCTCGTCCATCGTGGCAGCCTCGGAGTCTTGCTGACGTTATCGCCGCAATCAACTGACATCGGACGGAGTTCAACGCCGTTAGCGGCGTTGACGGCGTCTCCCTGGCCGTCAACGGAGTCCGTAGTCGCAGCCAAACTTAACTGCTCCGAGGCCATAAAAATCGAAAGGAAGAATTGATATTTTTTTCTTTTTAAAATTTTTTTTTAAAAAAAACGCACGTGACAGTGAGAGTTAACTAGTAACGGAGTTTTATTCAGAGAAAAGTCCGTTACGCCGTTTACAGGAGAGAATCAGAGAGAAAAGGAAGAAAGAAAGAAGTAAATGAGAGGGCTTCTGGTGAGAGAGATTGTTTAATTGTTTTTAATCATTTTCTTTTAAAATATTCCGGTGATATTGACCATTTAACCATAATCAAGGCTTAATTAGAAATAATTAATTAGGGGTAATAGTGTAATTGTCTTCTAAATTATTGACATAAAATTTTATCGGTCAATGGTTGAGAAAGTCAGTATACCACATATTTGTGATTGTCCTCGAATTTATATTTTGATTATTTATAGTTTTAAATTTAAATCTAATTATTAAATTAAATATTAAAATTAAAAATTTTAAATTATAGATTTAATAAATTTTTAGTCTCTAAAATAAATACGTTTGTATCGATTAAAATTTATCTTAATATAAAATTTATAATTTTTAAAAAAGATATGTCATCAATAAGAACACTATAAAATTAGGTTGCGTTTAATATTGTCTTCTAAATCAATTTTTGGACTAAAAATTGATTTATAACATAAAAAAATATTAAATAATTAATTTTTTTAAAAAATATTTTTTAACTCAAACAAAAAAATTAAAAATTTTAATGATAAGGGTACTCTATTGTGTCCTACCACCAAAGCAAAAATGAAATGAAATAAAATTGCTATGGAAACTCTCCTTTTCTTTTTGTCCACTCAAATAATTTATATTTTTATATTAATTTTAAATCCATATGATGCATAAAAAATATAAATATGGTTTAATATTTTAAAAAATAATTATAAAATAGTATTTACTTATTAGTATTTTGATCACTGAAAATGCACATATATTTTATAGACAAAACGATTGAAGTCGAGTCTCACAAAATATATATCGTCCATTTTTAACTAAAAACACTTGTTGGTTCAAAGATTAACCCTTTCTATACAATGATTAAGAATATTTATTATCATATATCAGATTAGATCTGATCTAATTTCTTTTAAAATTCTAATAAATTAAATAATTATAAATATTTATTGTCGGATATTAACCTTTTCTATAAATATCTTCCACTTTTTAATAATGTCTCAAATCAAATTTATTATAGTACTTAAATTATAATCAATAGACATTTAGGAAATATTTTTTCTGAATGATTTTTTTAAAAAAATAATAAAAAAAAGAGGCTTACAAACAAATAAGGATTTTGGAATCCCCTGACCATGATATTAGGCAAGGTGACCTTAGATTAGATTAGAGGGGTTAGTACCATGTCACATTCTATATGTGAATGTCATACAAATTGGGGTAGGGACCAATTTGGCACAAATTTTGGGTATTCTTACAAGACAAGGAGGGTTATTTTATCTTAGTTTTAGAAACATTTAATGAATATAAATTTAAAATGCGGATTCAATTTTTTTTATTAAATAAAGTATAATTTTTAAAAATATATTAATTTTTTTATTTAAAGTCATAATTTATTTGGTCTTACATTAATTATAAAAATTTCATAGACTTGCCTTTTTTTATAATTAACATAAAAAAGATATAAAAATATGTATTTATGAATTATTCCACTTTTTGCCTCATTTAGTTACCCTTTCTAGTAAAGTTTTTATTGGATATAAAAAATTATAAATAAACAACAAATAGACAACAACGTTTTTGCACGACATCCCTCTTCAAATATTCCGTTATTAATAGTAGTTTTTATTTAATTAATATATCTCTGTTCTCTATCATGTCGTAAAAAACGGAATACATATTGAATGAGTTAAATTTTAATTATTTATTTATTTTATTGAATTAAGATTTAGTATTATTTTTGTTATATGTATCTTTGTTTTAATGTTTATGTTCGAGATGTGAGGTTGATTCAAAATCGAAATATAGGAGATTTTTAAAAATAAGAGCTCCTCCTAATTTTTTTCAATAGTAAAAAGGTAGTGTTTTTAGAAGAAAAAAATGTAAAAATAGTTCTATAACCCTTTAATCTTTTTAAAATTTCATTATGCCCCTCAAAATTTAAATTTTATATTGGTATCTTTTATAAATTTTTAGTCTCACCCCTAATTATCTCTTTCAATAATATTGTTTTCAAGGTTTGGACTCATATTCTCTCTTTCGAGAGTGTAATGTATCTTACCAATACACTCAACATTTATCAATAGTCGTAATTTAATATTAAATTAATATAAAAATATAATTTATATCAATAAATTTGTTATAATATGTAATTTTAAGTTATAATACTTATTTGAGTTTAAATTTTGATAAAAAAAACCTTTTATTTTTCATAGTCTATAATAAGTTAATTAATTTAGTGTAATCGAACTTATATACACAACTTCGACTGTAATAATTTAGATATGATGTTAAACATGACGAGATTTTAAACATATAATCCAAAAATAGTTCACTTATAGTTTAATAAGGTGGGATTCGATAACCTAGCAAATAATCCCAGTAACAAAAAGAACGATGTTTATTCTAAAATATTTAAATTCAATCCCTTTGTTTTCCAAATTATATATTATCAAAAGATTCAAAATATATCCGAATAGATATTATTTTATAATAATTTTTAGACTATAAAAAACAAAATAAGATTCGAATATAAGTACTCAAAGTCTTAACTCTTAAGCCTAAATATTTACAAAAGAGATTGAGTTAATCAAGTTACAAATTATTAATAAATTTAGTAACTTAATTAAACGTGACAAACTTAATCTCTTGCCGATTTAGTTGTTTAGTTCTCTACTTGAAAACAATGTGTAATAAACATCCATCAATATTCCTATATGCAACTAAAGATCATTACATTTTGTTTACGTTTAAAGCTTTTTAACACAAGGTTAAGATGATATTAAAAATATCAAAATTGTTTATATAATTTAATTTGAAAGATCAAGTCCCGCCTAAAATTTAATTTTATTATCTACTTCTATGAGTATTTTTTATAATACATATACTGTAAAAAATATTATATAAATTTGCATAGTTTAAGATTTAAATATAATAATATATTAAATAATTATCCATAATTCTATTTCAAGGAGGTTAATTATGGTAATTTCATGGATGTGTTTGATTTTCATTGTCGGTTATCCTTAAACTTTGATGATTTTCACGTGATCCTTTTAAGTAGATTTCATTGTATCTGTGGGACAGCAATCAACATGCAAATCTTGCCTTAAAACATTAGAATTATCCGATAATTATGTTTGTAATACTAAAAAGCAGTTGACGGGTCAATATGTTTCCCGGTAATATCTTTAATTTTAATAATACGAAAGTTCAGAAGACGTCAGTTTTATTTTTGGTATAAAAATAGTTTTCATCGTTTATAATTTTTGTCATTTTGGTGTTTATTCTTTTTTTTTTTTTTGATAAATTTAACCTTTAACCTATATCTTTTAACAAATAACTTATTTTTTAACTACCATTATAATTGAATCGTTAAAAATTTAATAATGATAACTTGTCATATATATGTGATACTAATATATTTTAAATAACATAGAATCTAACCTATTAAACATATACATATATATAATATAATTTTATTCCAGTACAAAATATAAAATAATTAAAATTTAAATAAAATATTAAAAAATTAATTAAATCCAAAACAAAAATTTAATAAATATTCTCAACCTTAACTAAGTAAAATATCTTTATAAAACCTTAAAAATCCGATTTAGATTAAAACTAAAATATCTAAATTCTAAACTAAAATAATAATAATTCAATTGATTATTATCAAAATCATTTGTCTTTGATCCATCGGTAACAAACTCTATAAAACACTTTCTTTTCAGATTATGTTCATACTTTTTTTAGATAAAATTTTGATTACTATAGTTAAGGTTGAAAATATTTAGTAACCTTTTATTTTAGATTTAATTAATTTTTAATAAATAAAAAAATAATTTTTAATATTGTATTTGAATTTTAATTGTTTTATATTTTTAGATTAAAATAAAATTATATTCTATGTATATGTATATGTTTAATAGATTAGATTTTATGTCATTTAAAATATATTATCACATATATATGACAAGTTGCCATTATTAAATTTTTAACGGTTTAGTTATAATGGTAGTTAAAAAATGAGTTATTTGTTAAAAAGACATAGATTAAGGACTAAATTTATCCAAAAAAAGAATAAAGGTCAAAATGACAAAAATTATAAACGTTAAAGGTAAAAATTATCTTTATGCCTTTATTTTTTTTTACGAACGAAATTAATTTATTAATTAAAAATAATTTCTTTTTAATACTAAAAAAACTGATTGATGTTTTACGAAAGAACTAGTCATTTACCCGAAAACACTGTACTTAATGGGCTTTAAAGATGCTCTTCAATCGATTGATGGAACAATCCATTGACTCAAATATAAAATCATTGATTTCTTTATTATTTTTTGATTTTTAAAATTTTATTTTAAATAATTTGAACCAATTTATATTATATATTTATTTTTTATTTTATATATGACTGGACTATGTCTAGATTTAATATGAATTTTGATTTAGTTTTTATTATTGTTTCATTTGATATTAAAAATTAGATTAATTAAAGATTTAATCCATATTCGTACATCTATATTTCTCCTAACCTTTATTTTCTGTTTTGTTCTTGTCGGTATCTATTTTATTGGTTTATTTTTTTAATTTGAATATTATAAAGATTTGATAATATTTTAAAATTTTATTTATTTAATTTACAATATTAAAATTTGAATTTTTAATTTTATTGAAAAAAAGTTAATACATTATCTTATTAAATGAAGTAGTCGTCCATAAAAATATTTATGACAGTAGGTTAAATAGTTGGGATTCAAAGATTTAATTTAAATAATTTTCAAGATTATAAATATAAATAAATAAGCAGCCCTAAGCTAGAGTAGGATTTGGGATTTCTTATTGATTACGCATTAATCCTGTTTTAATTAGTCTTCTCGGTAGTGGCAGACACACAGATTTTATCACATTGCGAAAAGGAAAGAAATAAAGATTGAAAACGTTTTTTCAGTCTATTCTATCCATTTATAAGAGAAAAATTTTGATACATAAATCTGTAGATTTTATTATATATCTTCTAATTTTAAGAGGTTAAATTCTTAATTTATAATACAAAATTTAAAAAGCTTAAAATTTAAAGTTAAAGTATATAATTTATGGTATATAATTTAAAGTTTAATGTTTAATTTTTATGTTAGGGTTAAGAATTTAGCATTTAAGTTGTTACGGTATAAATATATAAAATTTTATAAAATAATTTTATACAACTCGTATATAAAAATAAAGATTTATTTAAAGGGCAAGTCTATAGTGCGATATAATTGTAGTATAGCTACAGTTCAACGCCAACCGAAAATGTTACAAAACATAGAATAAAAAACTAAAAATGTTATATTTCTTATAATATTTTTATTAGTATCTTATAATAGTATTAATATTTAAAATAAAATTTAATATTTATAAAAATAATAATTATTGATATTCAAAATTAAATTTTAATATTTAATTATTAACCTAAAATATTATTGAAATTTATAATATTTCAAGTAAGTTGATGTAGCATAGTAGCCTCTGTGCCCCACTTAAGTAGACTCACCCTTATTTAAAATAATTATTTATATCTAAAAGTAGGTGATCACAAAATAAGTTAATTTATAACATTCTTTAATATTATAAATAAACTGTTCATGTCAGCCAACCAACTACTTTGGGCCTAAAGCCCAATATTAAAAAGCAATATCAGATGATGTAATTTTTTTGTTCAAGAATGTAACTCGTGCATTATAGCTAAAAAATAATAGTTTTTTATTTATAAATATCTCGTAATTATATGATAATAATTATTTTTATTTTTCGTTTTTTAAGAGAAACACATACCTTATAGTTTAAGTTGTTTGGATATGGGTTATCTAAGAAGAATAACGATATTTTTTTATTATTAAAATCATTTAAATAGAATAAAATATTATATCATTTAGATTTAAATTATGATATTATAAATATAAATTAAATATAAAAAAATTATGGTAATTGATTCAAATTAATTAAAATTGATAATGCATAGAAATGAGTTAATAATCAATAAGATAGATTGCATTATTTAGTACGTAACATTTATTCGTTTTTCTGATTTGGTGTCTCATCTAATTTTTTGATAAAATAGTTTTTAACATTAGATGTTGGATTAAAATTCAATAATAGTGGGCACATATGTATAATGTATATTGCTATTATAAAATTTAACACGTAATTAAGTGACCAATTATGTTAAATATGTTATAGGTATTAAATTATCATGGAATTAAAAGTGTAGATATCATAAGGTGTATTTATAATTTGATGAGGGGCAGAGTTATAAATACTACAAAGTTGGTTATTAAATCAACTATATAAAGGGGTTATGGTCCCCAAGAATTAGGTAAACTTCCATATCTTTTTTCCCCGTCTGAGAGTTGTGCCGCAAGAGAAAACCTAACTTCTTGGAAGATCAAACCTTTTGAAAAAACTCTATCGATTAATTCAGGTACGCTTCCGCATTCAGTTTATTTATTTTATTGTTCTTGATGATTTGACATATAGATCTTGGGTTTATATTCGTATTGAATATATTTTAATTCTAACAAGTGGTATCAGTGCCAGAATTATGTCGAATCATTAAGATCATAAATTTTTGGTTTTAATTTATTGTTATGATCTAAAATTATACATAATTTTATGGATTATTTACTTCAATATGGTTTTATAATTAATCGTATGAAATTAAATTATATATCTGTCATATTTTAAGAATAAATCAATTTGATTTGTTTTCTATGATTTTATTTTGGGTTTTCGTCAATCCGGTTGTTTTTCCTTTTCCAATGGATTAACATTCATTATTTTACGATAAATATATATTTCCGTGGATTCAGTTTGGTTTTATTTTCATGGGTTTGAATCGATTAATTAAGAAATCATAGAAATCAATCTAGATTTATATGAAGATTAAGTTTTGTACGCATAAAAATTTATTTATTTTTTTTGGTTGCTATTAATTGGAAATTAAATTTTAAGTTTGAATTCTAATTACTTCGATAGTAACATATTTACTTTATTTTTATGAAATATATATTTTAAATATATTTTATTTAAATTATATGTTTAATTTCGTTGGATCAAAATTTTAGTTTTAATCATTGGTATTAAGCTAAATTCGGTTAGATCAAAATTTTAGTTTTGATCATTGGTATTAAGTTAAATTCTGTTAGATCAAAATTTTAGTTTTGATCATTGGTATTAAGTTAAATTCTGTTAGATCAAAATTTTAGTTTTGATCATTGATATTAAGTTAAATTCGGTTAGATCAAAATTTTAGTTTTGGTCGTTAATAATAAAGAAAAATATAATTAATTTCGGCTTTGTCATGATAAATTTATCATGATTCAAAAAAAATTATATTCAGGTTAGCTATTAAAGCTTTATATTTGGTTTATGTCTATTAAATTATGATTGAATGATCTTTTGACATGTTACTTTTAAAGTATATTGTTACTTTATGTAATTTACTTGGTTAACATATTCAGTATTTAGTTTTGATCATATGTTATTTTGGATTATATATATTTGGTATTGATATATTCAATTCGGTTTGATCAAAAATTTATTTTTGATTATTATATTATTATGATTATATTAAAGTTTCAAGTAATTATTATACGAATTACTCACTTGTATGATATTTTTGTATTTTGTTTTTAGTTAAAGATTAAATATTTTGATCGAATTTAGTTTTGGTAAAAACATATTTAAGGAATTTTTTGAAGATCAGTCAAAGATTTCGGTTATTTGGATTCTGATAGCCCCATCAAGACAACCTTAATTTGGTTTATTTTGAAAACTTAAGTGTTATCAGAAATTTCAACTTTGACTATTATAAATATTATGTTTGAATATTGGTATATTTATGTTATATATTTTATGATAAATTAATTGAAGCATTAAGTCACCAAAGTGATCTTTATTGTGGAAATTATTTTATTTTAAAATATAGAAGGTTTTGTGCATGTAATTCAGTTTATGCTAATATTAATCGGCCCAAAGGAAGATTAATAATTAGTAATGTTACATGTGCATCTGTGGTAATAAACATGTGATAATTATTCAGTTTTATATGTGAACAATAAATCGGCCCAAAGGAAGATTTTTGTTTAACATATTCTTATTATCAATGTTTGATTACTACATCAAGATATCACTTACAAATTATTTTTTTTATTGGAGTGTTTGATATCTTGTGATGAAGTTACCTTTATTCAAATTTATTATTACTTTGGTTATCTTTTATCTTGAGTAAAAGATAAAATTAAGAAAAATATTTTTAAACAATTAAATTCATATTTTGGCTTCGGATATCTAATATTTTAATAGATTAATCGAAACATAATGTCACCAAAGTGACCGCTTTTGTGTAAATTAGTTTATTTAAAATATTAAGATAAGTATAGGTCTTTGTAATTCATGCGTTTATTAATTGGCCCAAAGGAAAATTAATATTTGGCCGAATTACAACGATAACTGTAGCGATAAATGTGTGACAATTATATGATATTTTATGTGAATAATATGTTAGTCCAAAGATTAATCTATTGTTTGACATGGTTTATTGTTAATGTTTGATTGCTACAACAAGAGTACCGCTTACAGTTAATATTACTGTCCAAAGACTTGATATTAATGTTGTGCTTGGTATCTTGAGGGGAACTAGCCATTATTTTGAATTTATTGTTTACTTATAGATATTTATGTGAGCTTGTTTATTTACTTATTTTTGTTCTATCTTTAGATGATTTATTTTTACAATCATAATATCTGTTGAATACATTCTATACTTATGTTTAGGGAAATTAATTTCAAGGAATAGAAAAGACACTTATATATAGTATTTGGTTGTATGAACATAGAACTTTCACTAAGTGAAGAACAACTTACACCTCTCACGGCGGTAAGCATCCATAAATAGGATTTTGAGAGGCGAGTTCGTTCAAGTCTAATGATCATAATGTATAAATATTTTATAAATTTTTAGGAGCACAAATCTAAAAAAATATTCATACTAAGGGTTTTCTTGATAAAAAAATATTATTTTTTTTAAGATTAACATGACATCACTTTTGGTTTACTTGATGTCTATTAAGTATAAGGATCAAGAAAATGTGAGGGAGTATATTATATTGCTTCAAAACTCAAGGCACATAAGATCAAACTTTATAACAATTGTTTGTTCTTATAATTTTAGTACAGCTTCCTATACAGTTTAACTAATTCAAAATTAGTTACAATTATTAAAACAGAAATAAACTTCAAATGAGATTATTTCTCATTGTGTTAAAGAGGAGGAAAAGTTGAAGCATTATAATAATAAAAATACTCAATCAGTTAGTGCTCTTTGGTTAGTGTCTCTAAGAATAAGGGTAATAAAAAATATATATTAGAATAAAGTTGCTAAGGGTCCTGCTCCAAAGGAATAACAATAAGGTATAAAGTGTTGATTCTTTTGTATAAGCTAGGATACATGTAAAGAAATTAAACTTCAAAAGTAAGCAATTACTTAGGCTATTTTAAGTGATCCATAGGCTGTAAATTTTATGATCCCACAATTAAGATTATTTTAATGAGAGATTTATAATATTTTTAGGATGTTGAGTTTGGAGGGAGAATAAGGTTAGATACATTGTTATTAAGGAGGAATTGAATATTAATTTAATTCCTATTATCACTTTCCACGATGTTTAGGTTTTCACACCTATCACTAATAAAAAGTGAATCAAGTACATCAGCAAAACAATGTTGAACAACTCTCGTTCAAGATAAGGTAATTATTTTTTAGAAGAACAAACTCAACAACCTAAAAACAACCTAAAAATGTGTCTTTAAAGATATCCATGAGAGGAAAGAGAAATACTATTGAGGATTATTACTTAGTATTTCATCAAGAAAATAAAGATAATAATGGAATGATAAAAGACAACTTGATCAGTTTCTTTTATCAAACCATAAATGTTTTAACTCTCAAAAGTGGATTGATGTTATTCAAAAGAGTATAATTTTATACAAGGCAATAAAGTTTAAGAACTTGTCGCATTACCTTAAGGTACAAACCAATTGGTTGTAAATTAATATTTAAAATCAAGAGGGATATAAATGATAATGTGGACAAGTATAAGGCATGTCTTGTATTTAAAAGATATACTCTAAAAGAAGATATTGATTTTGTGGAGACTTTCTCTCAAGTTATGCTGAAAGACTCTTTCAAACTAATTTGACACTTATTGCTTTTAATCTTGAGCTACATAAGATGGATGTTAAGCTTGTGTTTTTCAATGACAACATTGAATAAATTAATTATATGATACAATCATTGATTTGTGTCTAATGATACAAAATTAATGATATGTAAATTAAAGATATCCATATATGAGCTTAAGTTTAACTCTCATTAATAAAATTATAAATTTTATATTGATTATCTCATTCGATTTTGAGATAAATTTGGTTGAAAATTGTATGTATTACAAGTTCAGTGGGAGTAAATCAAGTGACACTCATATTACTAAAGAATATTTTTTTTTCAGTGCCCTACAAGTAATCTTGAAATTTATAAAATACAAAAGATTCCATAATTTATTGAGAATCTAATTTATGCATAAGTATGTATGCATTTGGATATTACGTACATTATTAGAATGTTAGACAAATATTTAAGTAAATCTAATATGAATTGTTGGATAGCAGCAAATAGAGTTATAAAATGATTTTAGAGAACAAAATTTATATGCTCACATATCGAAGTTCTGGTAAGTTAGAGATCATCAAGTTTACAGGCTTCGATTCTACTAGAATATTGATGTAAAAGACTCTGTCACATGAGCTGCTCATTATAGATTGAATAGAAAGACCACTTCAGTTATTTTGTGACAATAAATATGCATCATTTATTCTATAAACAATAGAAATACTTTAAAATTTTAGTTCCTAGTTGTTAAAGAAAATTCAGAGTGTTTGTGTGTCTATAGAGCATGTTGGTACAAACTCCATAATTGCGCGCTTATTGAGAAACTATCACCCTAGGTCTTTCATGAGCACACTACTCATATGGGTGTAATATTATTTAAGTATATTCAGTTTTAGTGGGAGTTTTTAATTTTGATAAATGCTCATTCGTTTTAGACACAATTTCGGTTACTTTAGTTTAAGGTTAATTTCTGTAGAAATAAAGGTTAATTTCGGTTATACGTGACCATTGATGGGTCCAGTCATTATTGATATGATGAAGACCGCTTTGATCCTATATGAATATAATTTATAGACGAGATTGTTTTAGAATACCTATTATATGATAGCAAATTTTTGAGCTCATAAGGTTATACATTTGTCAAGAAATATATGTCGCCCAAGTGGGAGATTGTTGGATTAAAATTCAATAATAATGGACACATATGTATAATGTATATTGCTATTATAAAATTTAACACGTAATTAAGTGACCAATTATGTTACACATGTTATAGGTATTAAATTATCATGGAATTAAAAGTGTAGATACCATGAGGTGTATTTATAATTTGATGAGGGGCAGAGTTATAAATACTAAAGAGTTGGTTATTAAATCAACTACTACTTGGTTATTAAATCAACTATATAAAGGGGTTATGGTCCCCAAGAATTAGGTAAACTTGCATATCTCTTTTCCCCGTCTAAGAGTTGTGCCGCAAGAGAAAACCTAACTTCTTGGAAGATCAAACCTTTTGAAAAAACTCTATCGATTAATTCAGGTACGCTTCCGCATTCAGTTTATTTGTTTTATTGTTCTTGATGATTTGACATATAGATCTTGAGTTTATATTCGTATTGAATATATTTTAATTCTAACATTAGGTTCTCATTGTTATAAAATTAACATGCTGACAAAAAAAACAAAACATATATGACATGCTGTTATAGAGCAAAAGATCACATGTGATAAATTATCACATTATTTTCTCTTTCCTAGTTAGCATGTCATAATCATAAATCATGTGATCTGAATGATATATATTCTATGTTACAAAAACCCAACCTATAAAATCCAATGAAATAAAAATTCGGTTTATTTGATTCGAATTAATTAAAAACTAAAAATTTATTCGATATGATGTTATATAAAAATTTATTGAATTGGTTTAAAAATAGTATAATCATAAAAAATAAAAATTTAAAAAAATTATTTTGATCTTTTAATTATTTACCATATATATTACTCTTACACTACAAGTTACATTATTAAATCAAATATATCTTTAAAAATAAAAAAATTAATCTCAATTATTTACTTAAAATATTATAGTATAATAAATTTTGTGTTTCAGTTTCGAATAATGCACGATTTAAATACTATCATTTTTTATAAATATATTATTTAATTCACATAGAATATTATAGATATTATTATTACAGAACGATATTTCGACCCGATTGTTCCATTTAATCTAGATATTATGCCTAAACAGTCCAATTGTTTGATCTTATTTACCTAACTTACCTAACTAACCGTTTTCCTCACATATCTAGGGTGTATTTGTCATTTAGGTCTGAACAGGCTTGACCTGAGAGGAGAAAGATTCTCCAAGAACAACAAAAGGGATCAAATCAATGGAGATAATATATAAATAAATAAAGGAAAAAAACAAAAAGCGAAAGAAATGGTGGTGTGGTTAACGTGCAAAGAAGGAAAAAATGGCAAACAACGAAAATAGTCCTTGCGAAGTACAAATGTCAATATGATCCTTTCTTCATTCAAATTTTCCCTCATCCCTTGCCTTATGCCATAATTTATTCGACGTTTCTCTTCCCTCATCTCCCTTCTTTGTTTTCCTCCTTCACTTTGTTGCTTCATAGCTTGACTTTGCTTCAAATCTTTGTGTTTCCTTGCTGTTTTACTGAGCATTGGGTCTTTTCTGATCTTCTTGGCTCTGGTTTTTTTTTGAACTTTATTTGTTCGTTTTCGACTTTCAAGCTCCACTTTACTGATTGTTTTTCGTTGCTCGACTTGACTCTGGGTGAGTGTATGTGTGTTTCAATTTAATTTTAACACCCTTTACTCTAATTGGCTTATTATTGAATTCCTAGCTCCAATTTGCTGAATTTTTTTTTTCTCGTTGTTAGATTGAGCATTTTATTTTTTGTGATCTTATCAGTGTTACAACAAAATAAAGTAAGTTATTAATATGTTAAACACAATTCCTGTAAACGAAATTAAAATAAAACATATATATATATATATATTAGAAATACTAAAATCACAGAAACCAAAATAAAAGAAATATGATTCTGAAACTTTAACCGAGGCCTGTGCTATCACAGTATCCTTAAAACAGATTCGTCCCCTCCCGGTGCTGGTGTTACTATGAACGTCTGTCTCCCAGGATACAACAGTAGAATACAATAAGGAGAGCAACGCTACCTTACTGCAACGACGAACTTTTACAGAAGCAGAACACTATTTAGCTAGAGGATGTTTGTGTTTTTCAGTGTTTTGAGATAGGAGCAAGAGGGTTCCTTTTATAGTGTTCATGCAGGGGACATGTTTAATTACAGAATTAATCTGTAATTATAATTCCTTGAAGAGTTACAACTCCCTGAAGAGTTACAGCTCCCTGAATTCAAAATGGCATTTAACAAGACAATTAATCCAAATAAATTGGAGGTTACAACCAGTTGAAGAGTCTGCAACTCCATAAAAGGTGGTTTAATTCTATAATATCTGTTGAAAAAAAATAAAGTCAAGAAAGTCAAATTAGTATTATATATTCTTGAAGAAAGTAGTTTCAATTGAGAATTGAACTATGTTTTGATCTTTTCTTTTTCAAGGGAAAGTGATTAATTTTCTAAAATTTCATCTTTCATAAAAGTAAACTGTGTTCGGTCAAAAGTATCATTCCCTATATATATGAAATGCACTGAAATGCAGTTTGACCCGAAAATTTTCGAGAATCTACACTATGTAATCTTGCAGGAAAGTAGTTTTAATAAGGAATTGAACTAAGTTTTGATATTTTCTTTTTCAAGGGAAATTGGTTTATTTTCTAAAATTTCATCTTGCATGAAACTGTAACCAGTTAAATTATCGTTCCCCATGCTTATGAAGTGCATTGAAATACAATTAGACCCGAAATTTTTCGGAGTATTTTCATTCTATGAAAAACAGGTTTTATGAATTTTTCTATTAGTTTCCAAAGATTCTACAAATTATAAGTCAACAAAAACTTGAGCCAAGCATGGAATGATGAAGCTTCAAGCGAAGTAAATAAAAATTCAGTGATGAAACTATGAATTGTTTTGCTCCCACTCAGAATGTTTGTTAATTTGGTTATACCTATGAGCCTAGTTTCATTGCTATGGTATATTTTTTAAGTCTTTATCGAGAATTGAAAGCTTACTCTTTTTCCAGTTACTCCATCAATCATGGAGAAAATTATTCCAGTGAAAAATCAGATGACAAGTTACCTGGACAATGAATCGTCTTTCACCAAACAGTACAAGAAAGTGAATCTATGCGTCAATAGGCGTACAAGGGGACCAGAGAGAGTTATGAATCAATCACTGAAGTTGTCGAAACATATTAGCGGAGAGATTGGATTTCATTCTGCAGAAGGAAACAAAGTCAATACTATAACTTCCTTTTTTGAGAACAATCTTTTCTCGTGTTCGTTTTCAGAGTTCTTCATTAGAAAGTGTAAGTCTTTCTCCATCTCACCGTTTTTAGTATTGAATGATTTAGTAAGCTTTTCTCATAGCATGCTTAGGGTTGCGTTCATTAATTGGTGATCCGTTCTTTGTAGTGAATTTATCTTCAGACAATGCTCTACATAGAAATTCAATTGATACTCTTTCCTCTTCACACTACGAGGAAGACAAATCATTCGAACTTGAAAAACTAGAGGCCTAAACCATTGAAAACCTCTTTCCTGATGATGACGACTTGTTTTCGGGAATGATCGAAGGACTCGATTTTATTGTCCAACCAAGTGGTGCAGATGATATAGAAGAGTTGGATGTTTTTAGTAGTGTTGGAGGGATGGATTTAGGAGATGATGATCTCACTGTCGTGCGAAAAAAAAAAGTCACCTGGGGTTATTTAATGGTTTAGCTGGAGAGCATCATTCTCAAACACTTCTTGTGAGAAACATAAACGGTGATGTTGAAGATTTTGAGTTGAAGGCCCTTTTTGAGGTTAGCATTTGTAGGATAATGATTGTTATTTCCTTTTTTGGCTTGAGTGCATGTGTGCGTTTTACTTGACTTGTTTGTCGCAGTTGAATGCTTGACCTTGTTTCAACTTCACATATGTCAAATATGCAGCAATATGGTGACATTCATACTCTTGACACAGCTTGTAAGGATCATGGTTTTGTTATGATCTCGTATTTTTATATTAGAGCGACACAAAAGGCAATGGGCGCACTCCAAGATAAACCATTGAGGTGCAGGAAACTTGACATTCGTTACTCGATACCGAAGGTTAGCTCATTTGTTATCATATTTCCTATTTCCCGATTGTCCTTTAGTTTGCAGTTGGAGTCAATATATTGCTATTGTTAAATAATGAGCTGTATATAAAACAAAATATGTTAGAGAGGTTATGCCAGTTGTTCATTAGGAAAAATCCTAACTTCTGCTAGGTTCTAGAATGGATACAGCTGCTCCTTGTCACTATATAAGTATCATGTTTTTAGCTCAATGAGAATCATCTTCTTCGTTCCTTTCTTTCAATGTAATAGCCTCTGTAAATGCATTTCTCGCTAACATGGTATCAGTAGCCAAGGAAGTTTTCTACGTTTGTGCCTGCTAAGCTTGCTTCTTTCATTTGTTATGGCTCTCCCTTCACCCGAGATCGCTGATAGTCTTCCTTTCACCGAGTCATCTCCTTCAACCTTTTCCAACAAAAGAGTCAGTATCAGTCTAGACGAGACGAACTACCTATTATGGAAACAAGTTGTTTTGCTGATGCGTGGACAAGGTCTTGACTCATTTCTTGATCCGTTGTTACTACCTCCTACTAAGTTTGTTCTTGGTGAGGATGGTCAACCCGTCTCTAATCCTGCCTATGTTCGTTTTGTGAAGCAAGATAATTCTATTGCCTCTTGGTTACTCTCTATTATTAGTTCGGATGTTCTTCCACAACTTATCGGAGTTGAGACCACTGCCACCATCTGGATTATCATTGTTCAATTGTTTTCTCAGCAGACTATGACAAGAATCATGCATCTCCACTGTCATCTTCGAGCCATCAAGAAATCAACTCTTACTATGCGCACCTATACAATGCAAATCAAAGAAATTTATGATCTTCTTGCTTCCTATGGCAATCCTGTCTCCACTGTTGAGCATATAGCCATCATTCTTAATGGCCTTCCACCGAAATTTGATCCTTTTGTTGCTGTTATATCCGCAAGTCGAGAATTTTACACTGTTGATGGTGCTGTTTCTCTCTTGATCGATGCTAAATCCGCATCTCTGATCCTTTCCAATATCTTGTTGGTATAAACACAACCAAAGTGACTCATAGTGATTCTTCCACAGGTGATCAACAGTATATCTCTTCCTCTAATCGCCAATCTCCTCAACAGTTTTTTAAGGGACGCTCTCGCCCTCAATGCCAACTGTGTGGAAAGCTTGGCCATCTTGTTGATAGGTGTTGGCACCGATTTGATCAGTCTTTCAAGGGTGTTTCTTCTAGATCTTCACCTTCTCCTGTTACTCAAGCCAATACCTGTCATACCACATACGATACTGATCCAATTGAAGTTGCATATGATCCTTTTTGTTTCAGCTACACTGACTCCTCCTTCACCTGCTGCAACTTCTCAGGAAACTGTTCAAATCAATTCCCTTGTTGCTACCACCTTTGGCATCACTGGACAGTCTTGGTTTCCCGATTTTGGTGCTACCCACCACGTGACTGGTGATATGTCTAATATTTCTTCTCCATCTCAGTACTCTGGTAAGGGTCAAGTACACTTAGGAGATGCTCTTCTTTACATATATCTCACATTGGCCATGCTACCTTAGATACACCTCTCAAGGATTTACATGTTAAAAATTTGCTTCATGTTCCCAACATTACAAAGAACCTATTATCTATCTTGAAATTTACTCGTGATAATTCAGTGTTTATTGAATTTCATGCTGATCATTGTTGTGTCAAGGATGAAAGGACAAGAGCTATTCTTCTACGAGGCATACAACTTGAAGGTCTTTATGTGTTTTCTAGTTTGCCGCCTCAGTCTTCGATCATAACTTACACCACTATTGCTCACTCTTCTTCTCAGTTCTGGATTTGACATCAGCGTTTGGGTCACCCTGCCAAAGAAGTTGTTTTAACAATTTTGCATAAGAAATTTATACTTGATGATCATATTATGTGTAAAGTTTGTCAAATGGGAAAGAGTCACACTCTCCCTTTTCCCATCTCTCATACACTGTATTCCAATCCTTTTGAGTTGATTGAAGTAGATCTTTGGGAACCTTCACCTATTTTGTCCAATGGTTATCGTTATTATATTTCTTTTGTGGACTTATATACACGAAATTGTTAGCTTTACTTGAAAACAAAGTCATAAGCAAAAGTGGCTTTCTCCTTATTTATAAGTTTGGTTAAAAACCAATTTCACTCATCTGTTAGTGCTATCCAAACAGATGGGGGAGGCGAGTTCAGCTTTCTTGAGTCTACCCTGGCCAAACTTGGCATTCAGCAGCGCATCACTTTCCCTTATACCTCACAACAGAACGGTGTCGTTGAGTGAAAACACCGACACATGTTGAAATAGCACCTACCCTGATGGCTCAAGCTAGTCTTCCCCTCAAATTTTGGTCGTATGTTGTTCTTCATGTAGTTCATCTCATCAACAGATTGCCCTCACGAGTTCTTGATAACATTTCTCCTTATAAGAAATTGTAAGGCAAGTTCCCATATTACTCCATGTTGCGAGTTTTCGGTTGTGAGTGTTATCCTACACTCGTCCTTTTAATCGACAGAAGTTTGTATTTTGATCCACACCTTGTCTCTTTCTCGGATTCTCACCAAACCACAGTGGCTATCAGTGTTTGGATGCCACAGGTCGAATTTATGTCTCGAGAAATGTTACCTTCAATGAGCATGTTTTTCCCTGGTCTTCTTTTCCTATGAAGTAACCATCTCAACCAAGCCAAATGTCCTCTTTTATCCCGACCTTTACACCACCACCACCATCACCTCTATCTCCATCAACATCATCGTCCATACCACCACCACATCAACAAACACCACCTTCCCCCACTCCGAAACACCTACTGATGAACATCCTCTACAACCGGATGATTCTGCTATGGTACCACTTCCACCAGTACCTTGCACTTCAACTAATGCTCACAGTATGATCACACAGAGCAAGGCTGGCATTTTCAAACCCAAGCTCTATGTACTTCTCAATGATGATCCCCCAGCGACTATCAAAGAGGCTTTGACTGATCCCACTTGGCATGCTGTAGTCATGGCTGAGTACACTGCTCTTCTCGACAATCACACCTGGGATTTAGTACCATTACCCTTTGGTAAGAACGTCATTGGTTGTAAGTGGATCTTTAGAGTGAAATACAACTTCGATGACTCCATTAAACGCTATAGATCTCGTCTCGTCGCTAAAGGCTTTACCCAGATTCTCGGTTAATATTCTAATCTCTTTACTATTAATATTCTAATCTTTATTATCCGGGCTTTACCCAGGCTTTACCCAGGTTCTCTTTACTATTGTAAGTGGATCTTTAGAGTGAAATACAACTTCGACTAAAGGCTTTACCCAGGTTCTCGGCTCGTCTCCATTGGTTGTAAGTGGATACTTATAGTCTTGTTATCCGTTTCTTTACTGTTAATATTCTAATCTCTGTTGCTGCTGCTCATGGCTGGATAATGTATCAAGTTGATGTTAATAACGCCTTCCTCAAAGGCGACTTATCTAAAGATATATATATATATATATATATGCACTAGCCTGCTGGTTTTGTACAGTCAACTTCTAATGGCACTCACTTGATTTGCAAGCTTAACAAAGTTATCTATGGTCTTCGCCAAGCACCACGGAATTGGTTTATTAAGCTTCGATCATTTTTTCTCAATCTTGGTTTTCATAATTCTCTTGCAGACACTTCATTATTTATCAAGCATGCTTCTGATTTAATGATTTATCTTGTGGTTTATGTTGATGATATACTCATCATTGGGGATTCTGAGTCTCAAATTCTCCAGATCATTGACACTCTTGATGATAGTTCTCTGTGAAGAATCTTGGTCGCCTACATTTGTTCCTTGGTATTAAAGTTTATCATTTACACAATGGGATATTTTTGACTCAAGGTCAATACATTACTAATTTACTTCAACGCACCAATTTATTAGACAACAAGCCTGCTGTTACACCTATGCTTTCTTATCCTAAACTAAGCAAGCATGATGGGGAGTCTCTTGTCGATTCTTATGGCTATCATAGTGTCATAGGAGCCCTTCAGTACATCTGTCATACTCGCCCTAATATTTCATTTATTGTCAACAAAGTTTCTCAGTATATGCAGACTCCATCGGATATTTACTGGGATGCTATACTTTGAATTCTACGCTATCTAAAAGGAACTCTGGATTTTGGTTTATGGTTTCCGACATCAATTACCAAGTCTCTTGTACTCACTGTCTATTTCGATGCCGACTGGGGTAGTGATATAGACGATCGCCGATCTATTTTCTGGTTTTTGCATTTATCTTGGCCAACATAGCATCACTTGGAGTTCATAAAAACATGTTGTGTCTCGTTCCACAGCTGAGGTTGAATACCGTAGCCTAGTTGATACTGTTTTCGATCTAATATGGGTTCACTCGGTTCTCATTGACATAAAAATAGAGCTTCAGGACACCCCAAAAGTCTGGTGTGATAATACAAGTACCATCTTCATGGCAGCGAATCCAGTGTTTCATTCTAAAACGAAACACGTCGACTTGGATCTTCACTTCATACGAGAGGAAGTCTCTACTAATGTCGTTCAGGTTAATTATGTACCTGCTCGTCATCAGCTTGCTGATATCTTCACAAAGCCAATTTCAACACAACTCTTTGAAGAGTTTCGCCAACACCTGAATGTCTGTAGCTACTTTTGTTGAATGAAAAAGAAAGTGGGGGAAATGCTAAATAATGAGTTGTATATAAAACAAAATAGGTTAGAGAGGTTATGCCAGCTTTTCATTAGGAAAAATCCTAGCTTATGCTAGGTTCTAGAATGGATACAGTTGCTCCTTGTCACTATATAAGTATCATGTTTTCAGCTCAATGAGAATTATCTTCTTCGTTCCTTTCTTTCAATGTAATAGCCTCTGTAAATGCATTTCTCACTAACAACTATTATGTTCAGGTTCAAATTGTATTAGTGTATATTTTTTACCAAATTTTTTGTGTAGTATTATGTTGTAATATTCAAGTTTAAATGCTCTAGCTATAGTTTGATTGTTTTCATTTCTGGCTGCATTACATTAGTAAAATCCTTCGAAGAAAGATGAAAATCAAGGAAATCTAGTTGTATTTAACCTAGTTTTAACTGTTTCAAATGACGAAATTCGTCAGATATTTGGTGATCATGGAGAAATCAAGGAGGTGAATCGATGTTTTATTCTTTTATTTTATCTATTTCAATTGATAGAGTATTGAATTATTCTTATTCTTGGACCACAGATCTATGAAACACCAAAGAAAATCAACACAAATTCATTGAGTTTTATGATGTCAGAGCAGCCGAGGCTGCTATTCTTGCATTGAACAAGAGTGAAATTGCTGGGAATCGAGTCAACATTGAGCTTAGCCATCCCGAGAGTTCAAGAAAATGGTATCACCTATGCTCATCGACTCTTCTTTTGCATTTTGCATATGACCAGGGAATACTTTTTTGTTACCTACTCTGGTGGTGGATAAACGATTTACTTATATATGTATTTCATAGTTTCCTCTCATTTTCTGCTTGCAGTTCTATGCAATGACTTCCTTCAGCGCAGCAAGATGAATATTACTGTTGGGAGCATCCATATAGTCCTCTAATGATGCAAATTTGGCTTGTATAATTATAGTTCCTAACAATTGTAATCTCTATTCAATAGTAAACTTCGTATCTTTGTTCTGATCCAGGAAATTTCAATGACTGCAGTCAGGCCAAACTCATCAAATAACATGGATGTTGGAACTAATTCGGGATTAAACTCTGCTATAAACGCCCTGTTTTCAGAATCAATAATTTCTCATGGTATCTCTCCCAATACTTCTAACGGTTTAACCTCCACGGTTAGAATGGGATCAATAGACCATCAATCTATCATTGGCGAGTCAGGCCACTTGCAAATGAAGCTTGATGTCCAAGGTGCACCAACTTTGTATCCTCATCCGCCACTAGAGTATCAAATTGGTTTAAGTAGAGTTTTTCACTCCAATTCTTCAGCCCCTAGGATGCTAACATAAATTCCAAACCATCGAAAATAATTGATAATAAGCCATTGTCAAGAATTGGCTCAACTGGGAACTTATTTGAATTCAGTAAGGATGGTAAGGATGGCCAATTAAAAATTGCAGTTTAGAGTTTTTTTACTCTTAACTTCTTGCATATAAATAGAGTTTTTAAACCTTTCTTGAGGAAGTTCTTTTTAGTTTATTTTCATAAACTCTCAACCTCCCTCCCTTGCACTCATAGTTTTCATTGATATTAGTGTAAATCAGAATGTTGATTTTTATTTTTCTTTTTATTTAAGTTAGTTGTTTTGCTTGGGTTCCTCAGGTTTTCAATCTGCTGGAAATGAGATCTATCTTCTTCCCGGACATCCTTATTCGCTGAGTAACTCTTATCACCCCGAGCCTCCAAGTATGACTGTAACACCCCAAATGTTTTTTTCCCTAATTAGAATCAAATCCCTAATTTTTGTGCCCAAATTATTTGGGAATTTTAAAACCAAAATTAGGGACCTTTTTGGTAATTTCTAAAATCTGAAGGCCCCATTTTGAAACCTTAAAAGTTCAAGCCCTCCTTGTGTAATTACATCCTTTTGTTTTTAGAAAGTTTCCTTCCCCGAGTTCTGATACGAATCTAATGGGGTTCTTCCTTTCCTTTTTAATTTCTCACGAATTTAAACAATCCGTTTCCCTCTTTCCGTTTTCCTTGTTTTTCCTCTCGTGATAATCGTGTCTCCGTTCCCTTCAAGTTTTGTCTGGTAAGCTTCCTTCTTTCCTTCGTTTTTCTTCTGATCGGGATTGTTAGTTTGGTAATGTTGTTGTGTTTTGATTCGAATCTGCTTTGAGGGAGTTTTTGTTGGTTTAATCGAATCGAATAAGGGGTTCAGAGTATCCTAAAATCGATCGGATTAACCCTGAGGAGATCTGGAATTTTTCCAGTTTTTCTCGACTTCCAGATTTTCCCAGGAAAATCCGACCTAAGCCCGTGTCTGACTTGACCCGACCCGAAACCCAACCCGATCGACCCGAAACTCGACCCGTCCGACCCGACCCCTGACCCGCTGACGTCATTAGTTGACGTCAACATTGACTTTTTTAACTCGAGCCCACTTTATGTTTTTCGACGTCCTGAGTCTGATAGCGCTATCCGTTTTTCGAAATTCAAACCCGAAGTATCGTTTTTGGGGCTTTTAAGTTCGAATGCTTATCTGGAAATTATCTTTAGTGGTTTCTGAATCAGTTTCTGTTCACTTCAAGTGACGTGGATTCCGAGCCCGAGCATCTGCCTCCTCCTCCTTCTGGACGACCTCCTGTCCAACAGCATCCGAGACCCGCACGTGAGTTTTAGTTAATTCCGGTTTAGTGTACTTATTAGTGAAATGGCATAGTAGGGTGTCTAACGATAATTGTTACTCGTAGGTTCTACTCCTGCACATTCTAGTGGTAGAGCCGAGTCCAGCCGACGTCAATATCGTCGTTGAGCTTCTGTTCAGGTGTGTTCTCTTCTGTTGACTCTATTTTTCAGTAAGTTTCGTTTTCTGTTAAAATCCGTATGATCATACATCATTCTGACATCACAATCCTGTGGCTCCACCTTCGGGTTGAGTTTCCACTTCTGCTGATGTGATGGAGTTAGAGGGGTTCAGGGGAACCTACTCTTCTGTTGGTGTTCAGAGATGGGTGCATTTCATGCATACACCGCATCATCTGCATATGTTGTTCTAAATTCCTGTTTTATCTGTACTTTAGAGACACACTAGACTCCCTAACTTACACCCTCTCAGCTTCCTGTTTCAGGTCCTTGACCTACGCTACTTCGGTACTTGAAGATTACTATTTTCAGACTATTACATATGTTTCATAGTTTTCAGACTATTTTATTATTTTCGGATATTTTATTATCTATAATGAACTTTGGATTCAGAACTTTATTTCGGACTTTCTGAACTTTATACTATTTAATGTTGGGTTGAACCTTATTTTATTTGGATAATATTTTAGTATATTTGATAATAAATTATTTTAAGCAATTTGTTCTTATCTTTTGTTTTAATAAAAACCTACCTTGCGAATCAAGTTTTAATAATGTGAACCCTAACTTTTATTCTAAGAAATTAGATAAATTTTGGGGGTTACATTTAGTGGTATCAAAGCCAGGTTCAACCCACAGACTGTGAGGTCCAAAATGATTTTTGATCTGAAAATATTCTGACAATATTATTTAAAAATCCGAATTTTTGTTTTAAACTGTATTTTGGAATTCTCTGAAATATTTTGAATATTACTCCAAGTACCGATTCTAATATAAGATTCTGTCTATCATTCTGTAGATACTCTACTATGCCACGTCGTAGGAGTACACGCTTAGCTACTAGAGAGGCCGTGGCCGAGGTCGATCTGCTGCTTCTGCTAGTAATGTTCCGCCTCTTGTGGATCCGCCACAGGAGCAAAGTTTGGCTCAAGAGGTAGGAGTGGAGGATCAGCCTGAGGTTCAGACTGAGGCTCAGCAAGCCAAGGTTGACCAGCCGGTCCAGAGTGAGGGACCATTTGAGTCCAGAGACAGTAAGACTATCGGTTTGGACTCCGTGATGATACAGAGAGAGTTGCTCAGATATTTGCAGCAGAATGAGGGTTCCAAGAAACCCATATCTACGAAGTTTTTGGCTGCTGAGATAACCATATTCGATGGTAAGACTGGTACAGATCCAGTTGATGCTGAGTACTGGCTGAAGAAGCTTTAGCGTTTGTTCGTTGAGATGAAATATCCCTCTGATAGGAAATTGAGGGCTGTCATATCGTTACTTCAGGGAGAAACCCTGAATTGGTGGGAGGCCGAGGAGAAAGTTACCGCTTCAGAGAAGCTCAACTGGGAGTTTTTTAGGTAGGCCTTTGAGGACAAATATGTGGGACCTGAGTATCTGGCCAAGTTTCGAGATGATTTCCTGAGTCTGCAGCAGAACGACATATCAGTGAATGACCATGAGATTGAGTTTCTCCGTTTGTTCCAGTATGCCCCTGGTATTGTTTCCACTAAGAAACAAAAGTGTGATCATTTCTTGAAGGGACTCCGAGTACCGCTGAAGATGATCATTCGACGTGCCAGGATAGCCGAGCGTAATGAGAGCTTGAGGGTTCAGTTGGAGTCCCAGGTTTAGGATAGAGGTAGACGACAACCTACAGCACTTGTTCAGCACAGTCAGGGTTTTCAGTCCCGGAAGAGGGGCCGTGATGAGTTTGAGCCGTAGAGTTCTGCACGTTCTAGACCAATTGCTTTTGTTGCCCCTACTGCTAGTGGAGCTGGATCCACTAATACCTGAGCCTTACCCAGTGTTCGTTCTGTAAGAAGTGGCACTCAGGAGAGTATCGTATGTAGAGTGAGGCCTGTTTCCATTGTGGTTTTTATGATCACCGTCTCAGGGACTATCCAGTGGCACCCCAGTCTGGTCATACTCTAGGACAATCACAGGCATCAGTTCAGACTTCTGCAGTAGGAAGGGGTCAGGGTAGACCTGCTACATCTGGTACCGGTAGTAGGGGCAGACCCAGTTAGTTTAGAGGATCTGCTAGATCAGGAGGGTCTCAGCCCGACTTGGTTTATACTACGAGGAGACAAGAGGATCGGGATGAGCCAAACGTTATTGCTGGTACTTTTTCTGTTCATGCTCTTTCTTCTTTTGCACTTCTTGATAATGGGTCTACACACTCGTATGTCTCTAGTTTTGTATCGGGGAATCTGGAAATTCTTGTAGAGGATACTGGTAGTTCTGTCTCAATTTATAGTCCTGTAGGTAACCCTGTAGTGGTTACTAAGGTGTATAAAGATTGCCCTCTTGAGGTTCAAGGGAAAATCTTTCTCGCTAATTTGATGAAACTACCGTTTGGAGAGTTTGACTTGATTCTAGGGACGGATTGACTGTCAGCTCACCGAATTACACTGGATTGTGAGCGTAAGAGGGCCACCCTGAGAACTTCTGATGACCGAGAGGTAACTCTTATCGAAACGTAGAGGGTTTTTGACCAACGTGATTTCTGCTCTAAAGGATGAGAAAATGATCATGAAGGGATCTGTGGCCTACCTTGCCTACATCCTTGACTCGAGGCAATCTGATTCTGGATTAGATAAGATCCGTGTGGTGTACGAGTTTCCTGATGTCTTCCCAGAAGAGTTACCGGGAGTTCCTCCTAAACGGGAGGAGGTTGAGTTTGGTATCGAGTTGTATCCAGGGACAACTCCAGTATCTATGGCACCGTATCGGATGGCTCCGAAGGAACTCAAGGGGCTTAAGGTTCAGCTGCAGGAACTTCTAGATAGAGGTTTCATTCGACCGAGTATTTCTCCTTGGGGAGCCCTTGTCCTCTTTGTTAAAAAGAAAGATGGTTCTCTACGGTTGTGTATTGACTATCGGAAGTTGAACAAGTTGATCATCAAGAATAAGTATCCCTTTCCTCGCATCGACGATCTGGTTGACCAGTTCCGAGGAGCTTCCGTGTTCTCTAAGATAGGCCTGAGATCTAGTTATCACCAACTCAAGGTTAAAGATTCTGATGTGTTCAAAACAGCCTTCCGGACTCGTTATGGCCACTACGAGTTTCTGGTAATGCCTTTCGGTCTTACGAATTCCCCTGCAACATTCATGGACATGATGAATAGGGTGTTTCGACCCTATCTAGATTAATTTATTATGGTCTTCATAGACGATATTCTGGTCTATTCTAAATCAGAGGAGGAGCATGAGAAGCAACTCCGTTTTGTTTTACAGACTCTGAGAGAGAAGCAGCTCTATGCAAAGTTCAGTAAATGCGAGTTTTGGCTTTCGGAGGTTGTATTTCTAGGCCATGTTGTTTCCGCTAAGGGTATCCAGGTTGACCCAAAGAAAATTGGGGCTATTATGGAGTGAAAGCAACCCAAGAATGTGGCTGGGATTCTAGTTTTCTGGGGTTAGCTGGTTATTATCGGAGGTTTGTAGAAGGCTTTTCTTTTATAGCCGCTCTGCTAACTAAGCTTCTGCGGAAGGATGTTTCATTTACCTGGTCTGAGGCTCAGCAAGAGAGTTTTGAGAAACTCAAATCAGTTTTGACTCAAGCACTAGTTCTGATACAGCCAGAATCGGGGAAACCCTATATCGTTTACAGTGATGCCTCATACACCGGTTTGGGTTGTGTTCTAATGCAGGATGGGCAGGTAGTGGCTTATGCGTCTCGATAGTTGAAACCATATGAGTGTAACTACCCCACCCATGATCTGGAGTTAGCGGCAGTAATCTTCGCTCTGAAGATCTGGAGACACTATCTCTATGGAGAGAAGTGTTACATCTTTACAGACCATAAGAGCCTTAAGTATCTTCTCACTCAGAAAGAGCTCAACCTGAGACAGCGACATTGGTTGGAGCTTCTGAAGGACTATGATTGTGAGATTGACTACCACCCGGGTAAAGCTAATGTCATTGCGGATGCCTTGAGTTGCAACGTCATTTCAGATTTGAGAGCCCTGTTTGCCCGAATGAGTTTGTTTGAGGATGACAGTTTGTTAGCAGAGCTTCGAGTGGTTCCTACACTGATATCTGAAATTCAGGCTGAACAGCCTAATGATCTGTTCTTGGCTCATCGGATTACGGAAGTTATGGAAGGGATTTCTCAGGACTTTTCTCTGAATCAGGATGGTGTTTTATGTTTCTGGGGTCCACGATGTATTGAAACAAGTTATTCTTCGGGAGGCCCACGATAGTCCGTATTCTATGCATCTGGGAGGTGATAAGATGTATAAGATTCTCTGGGAGAAGTACTGATGGAAAGGTCTCAAGAGGGATGTTGTCAGCTTTTTATCCAAGTGTTTGACTTATCAGAAAGTGAACAGAGCATCAGCGTCCATCTGGACTTCTTCAGCACATCGAGATTCCTCTGTGAAAATGGAAGCGTGTGACTATGGATTTTGTTAGCGGTTTACCTTTGACTCTGTCAAAGAAAGATTCTGTCTGGGTCATCGTTGATCGTTTGACCAAGTCTGCATACTTCATCCCTGTCAAGACCACTTACCCTCTAATTAAGTTGGCCCGGTTATACATCTCTGAGATCGTTCGGTTACATGGAGTTCCTCTATCCATCATATCTGATCGAGATCCGAGATTTACGTATAAGTTTTGGGGATCTCTACATACGGCTTTGAGTACTCGGTTGAACTTCAGCACTGCTTATCACCTTTAGATTGATGGGCAGTCCGAACGTGTGATTGAGATCCTTGAGGACATGTTGAGAGGTTATATACTGGATTTCAGAGGTAGTTGGGAGGATTTCTTACCTTTGGCAGAGTTCGCGTACAATAATAGTTATCAGGCCAGTATTAAGATGGAACCTTATGAGGCTTTATACGGGGGTAAGTATCATACTCCGATTGGTTGGACTGAGCTCACTGAGTACCGTTTACTAGGTCCAGATCTTGTTCATGAGGCTGAGGAGACGGTCAGGTTGATTTGGGGTCGTCTTAAAGCCGCTTTTGACAGACAGAAATCCTACGCAGATTTGAGGTGTAAGGATATTGAGTTTGAGGTAGGAGATCAGGTCTTTCTGAAAGTATCTCCGTAGAGGAAGGTACTTCATTTTGGCCGTAAGGGAAAGCTCAGTCCTAGATATATTGGACCCTACCATATTCTCAGATGTGTTGGTCATGTTGCTTATCAGCTTGAGTTACCACCAGAACTTGAGCGTATCCATGATGTCTTCCATGTTTCTGTATTGAGACGTTATCAAGCTGATCCGTCTCATGTCCTTTCAGTAGATGATTTCGAGATTCGTCCAGATCTGTGTTATGAGGAGGAACTCGTTGGAATTATTGCTCAGAGATAGAAAGTCCTTCGGAAGAAAACCATTAAGATGGTTAAGGTTCTCTGGCATAATCGAGGTCTTGATAAGACTACCTGGGAGCCCAAGTCTATTATCACAGCCCAATATCCACACCTTTTTGATCCAGGTAAATTTTAAGGACGAAATTTCTGTAAGGGGGGGAGAGTTGTAACACCCCAAATGTTTTTTCCCCAAATAGAATCAAATCCCTAATTTTTGTGCCCAAATTATTTGGGTATTTTAAAACCAAAATTAGGGACCTTTTTGGTAATCTCTGAAATCTGAAGGCCCCGTTTTGAAACCTTAAAAGTTCAAGCCCTCCTTGTGCAATTACACATTTTTGTTTTTGGAAAGTTTCCTTCCCCGAGTTCTAATACGAATCTGCTGGAGTTCTTCTTTTCCTTTTTAATTTCTCACGAATTTAAACAATTTGTTTCCCTCTTTTCGTTTTCCTTGTTTTTCTTCTCGTGGTAATCGTGTCTCCATTCCCTTCAAGTTTTGTCTGGTAAGCTTCCTCCTTTCCTTCGTTTTTCTTCTGATCGGGTTTGTTAGTTTGGTAGTGTTGTTGTGTTTTGATTCGAATCTGTTTTGGGGGAGTTTTTGTTGGTTTAATCGAATCAAATAAGGGGTTTAGAGCGTCCTAAAATCAATCGGATTAACCCTGGGAGATCTGGAATTTTTCCAGATTTTCCTGGAAAATCTGGAATTCTCGGGAAAATCACGGGAAAATCTGACCCAAGCTTGTGTCCAACCCGACACGAAACCTGACCCGTCCGACCCAAATCCGACCCGACCCATGACCCGCTGGCGTCATGCTGACGTCATCCGCTGACGTCATACTGATGTCATCAGCTGACGACACTGCTGACGTCAGTGTTGACCTGATGACGTAATCTGTTGACGTCAGCGTTGACCATGCTGACGTTCGAGTTGACTTTTTCAACCCGTGCCTACTTTATGTTTTTCGACGTCCTGAGTCCAATGACGCTGTCCGTTTTTTGAAATTCAAACCCAAAGTGTCATTTTTGGGGCTTTTAAGTTCGAATGCTTATTTAGAAATTATCTTTAGTGGTTTCTGAATCAGTTTCTGTTCACTTCAAGTGACGTAGATTCCGAGCCCGAGCACCTGCCTCCTCCTCTTCCTGGACGACCTCCTGTCCAACAACATCCGAGACCCACACGTGAGTTTTAGTTAATTCCGGTTTAGTGTACTTATTAGTGAATGGCATAGCAGGGTGTCTAACGATAATTGTTACTTGTAGGTTCTACTCCTGCGCATTCTAGTGGTAGAGCCGAGTCCAGCCAACGTCAGTATCATCTCTGAGCTTTTGTTTAGGTGTATTCTCTTCTGTTGTTTGATAATAAATTATTTTAAGCAATTTGTTCTTATCATTTATTTTAATAAAAACCTACCTTGCGAATCAAGTTTTAATAATGTGAACCCTAACTTTTATTCTAAGAAATTAGATAAATTTTGGGGGTTACAATGACATGGCCTAATTCACCTCCCTTAGTTAATGAAACTTATGCAGCTCATCCTACAACACAGCTTCACAGAGTTCCTACGACTCATACGCTAAATATTGATGTTCCTGTAACTGTAATTAACTACCATGTTGGATCAGTGCCAACTGTTAATCTATCTCTTTGGGACCGAAGACATCCTTAAGGAGGTAAATCTCCTAATACCGCTTTTCATCCAGGTTCTCTTGGCAGTATGAGAAGTTTTAACAACTTTACATATTCTATTGAGTTCATTCTAATCATCAATCTTTTGTATGTCAGTGAAAATTCTAACCAACTTTCATTGTCTTATGTTTCACTCAAGGTCCTCTGTGTATTGCGGGAGAGGGCAAAACATTCCGATTACGAGATTTGTTCATTCTCTTCATGAACATACTAGAAGCCGGAAGAGCGAAGGGAGTATGAATCAGGTTGATAAGAAGCAATACGAACTTGACATTGAACGTATTATACGAGGTGAAGATAAGCGAACAATTTTCATGTTGAAGAACATTCCTAACAAGTAAGTGACTCCCGACTTCAGTTCTGAGATACAGTGCTCATTGTCACTGGTTTCTCCATTTCTTTGGTATTGATGGATAAAGAATGAACTTGGTCCGTCATCAGTATCCCAATTTTTTTTTTTTGTAAATGGATGAATCCTGCTATTAATCTATGGTGTTGATGATTTTCTGCTTGGTATTAAATGATTCTGACCTCGATTATAACTGCAGGTACACCTCAAAGATGCTTGTGATTGCAATTGACGAACATGGTGGAGGAATATATGATTTTGTTTATTTGCCAATTGATTTCAAGGCAAGTTTCCTCTTGTCCTGAATTTTCTTTTATACAAGCTTCAGAAATACCAGATGGTGTTCAAAGCATATTTATTTACTTTTCTATCATATTGTTACAGAATCAATGCAATGTTGAATATGTATTTATCAACATGATTGAACCTAGCCAAGTCATCACATTTTATGAGATTTGTTTTCCAAAATTTTCGAGCCGACGGGTATATTCGAAAACACAAATTGCCAAAGCTAAAAGAATTAAACTGTTGCAGGCATTCAATGGGAAACTAACAAAAGTCTATTTCTTTTGGTTGGAGCTAACCTTTTCTTAAAATCTTATTACCTGTAATCTTTGTACAAGAAAAACTTAAAGTGATCGTAAATATTTTTTTTCAAGCTCACCTAAATCCTAGAATTCAAAATTTTGGCTTCAATATAAAATGAAAATCTTTATATGGACATTGTTTATTACATTTTAAAGTTTTTAAATCCTATCTGCAATCATAGAGAAACATGATCTTCAATATTGTTGAAATTCTTTAAAGTATATCTTTGGAGAGATTATTTCATGAACTCTTTTCTTTACATCGTCTGTGGTTCATGTAATCAGATCCTTTCATTTTTAAGTATAACTACCTGATAACTATCCACTCACTTATTACAAGTAGGAAAGAGGTATTGATTTATCTTTAAAAAAATGATATTGATGAATCTGATTGATTAGGACCACATATGACGTGGTGGAAATGGTTCATAATATAATTTCTCTTGTTTGTTTGTTTGTTTGTTGTGTGCCTTTCTGGTTGGTTAATGTTTTATTTCTAATAGGGGTGAGCAAAACTCGAATCGACTCGAAAAAATCGAATAACTCGACTCGATTCGAGGCAAAAATACTCGACTCATTTTGACTCGATTCGAAATTTCATAGACTCGACTCGAAAAAATTTCAAATAAAGTTTGAGTTATAAAATGGAATCGAATAACTCGAAATTTTTAATAATTAAAGGAATAATTTTTAAGGTCAAGACGAATCTCTCAATTTTTTATGATGGATATACGTTTATATATAAAAATATAAAGAAATATTGCTACATATGAAAAAAATATACATGTATATCTTATATGATTAAAGAAATTCGTCTAAATTGGAATCAAATCATACTATAACATGATAAATAATTATAATTAAATATTTATAGGAACTCGAAAACTCGACTCGATTCGACTCAACTTGAATTTTTTAAACTCGACTCGAACCGAAAAAATTTCAAATAAAGTTTGAGTTGTAAAATATGATTCGTCAACTCGAATAACTCAAAATTTTTTTAACTCGACTCGATTCGATCGAATACTCACCCCTAGTTTCTAATATAGAAATAAATGAATATTTATAAAAATTATTGGTAGCTCTATTGTCTTAAACATTATTTGTTAAATCGTTAAAATTAAGATTTAATTGATAAAATGTATAAGTATTAAGGTCTAAAAGTGATGTTATGAAAATTAAGAAAAGACAAGATCATCATTTCAGCCAAGGATTTAAAGTGTAGTTGTCAGAAAAGAAACATTATAGTAATTGAGTGACTAATAGAGTTATTTACCCACAGAAAATGTAATGCTTGGTACAAAATTGGCAAGAAAAATTCAAGGCGCAGCGGCCCGGCCCGGCCACATTTACGACCAGGTCTCTTAAGCTCGTTTATTCAGCTTCGAAACGAACAGTCAAAGTAAAAGCAAAAACGACATGTCGTTTCATTGCTGCTTGAAAAAACATTAAAATTTCAGAGGTAGAGCAGAGAAAGGATTCCCACTGAAACCCTAAGCAATCAAACAAAGATCCAAAGATGCTGAGAGTTGCAGGGAGAAAATTCTCGTCTCTTCCATGGCGATCATCCGCCGCTCTCCATCATAACAACCTCGTCGCCGCTTCTTCTGAGTCGACTTCCATTTCCAGATCGGTTCCGTCGCTTTCGCCTTTCGCCTTCAATTCGCAGCTTCCTAATCTAATCAGAGGTCATTTTTTCTCCATTTTAATTATTTTTCCTTCCGTTATTTATAGGATACGGTTTGATTTCTTCTGTGTTATTTCTCTATTTTTCTTATCGATGATATGCTAGATTCTTGTTATTTCTCTAATTGTTGCGAAATTAAATAACATAGAACCAATTATCTGTTTCTTTTTATATTTTTATTTATCATTAGATTTCTTATTATATCTGGAAAATGATTTCAAACTGAATCTGTATGTTATGGACCGATGCATTTGGTAGCTTTTGATGTTGAAGAAATTAGATGCTCATTTTGATTCAGTTTTTCCTATGTGAAGATTTTACCATTCATTTCTGCTTTTAAATTAAGCAGCTACATTGTGCTTTATTATGCAAATGGGAATCTTATCTGAGTAAAATTAAAAATGTGAAAGAGATGTGTGATCTGTTGCCTGCATCAGTGAAGCACCCACCCATATATGCATTGTAGGCGGATGATTTTCACATTTTAAGCAACTGTTATTTTTCACATTAATATATTCGGTTAGACAGCGAGTCCAATTACCTCAAAGCCATCTAGGAAGTAAGAAGATGGATCTTTGGAGAGAAAAACTACATTTTTGTGCACTACTGTCCTGCTATCATGGTTCAAGTCATGGATATGAAAATGTTGTTAATTTTGGTAAAGGCATGAAAAGTTGTGATTGTATGGCTGAACTTCTCTTGCCTTATAGATTACATGATATATGAGCCTCTAGATTGTTTAGGTCCGTTGGGTGTTCCTTTGTAAGTACATGTGCTTTTTTCATTGCATATGATTGTTGTTTTACCTTTTCTCCAGGTTTTTCTTCAAATGCCCTCAGTCAAGGACATGATGTGGGAACGATCTCAGATCTCCCTGCTACTGTGGCAGCTGTGAAGAACCCTACTTCGAAGATTGTTTACGACGAGTATAATCATGAGCGTTTTCCACCCGGTGATCCCAGCAAGCGTGCTTTTGCTTATTTTGTGTTGACCGGTGGCAGGTTTGTTTATGCCTCTTTGATCCGTCTTCTAGTCCTCAAGTTTGTTCTTAGCATGTCTGCCAGCAAAGACGTCCTTGCCCTTGCTTCCCTTGAGGTTGACCTTTCTAGCATAGAGCCAGGGAGTACGGTAACCGTCAAGTGGAGAGGAAAGCCTGTTTTTATCAGACGTAGAACCAACGAGGACATCAAGATGGCTAACAGCATTGAGATTGCATCCCTTCGTGATCCACAAGAGGATGCAGTTAGGGTTAAGAATCCAGAATGGCTTGTCGTTGTTGGTGTGTGCACCCATCTGGGGTGCATTCCCCTGCCAAATGCCGGTGACTATGGTGGCTGGTTTTGTCCATGCCATGGCTCACACTATGATGTGTCTGGTAGGATCCGCAAGGGGCCAGCACCGTACAATCTAGAGGTACCCACATACAGCTTCTTGGATGAGAACAAGTTGCTAATCGGTTGAGAATAATGCCGAAACCATTTTTTGTGAGGAACATTGGTTTTGCTGCAAATTGTCGAAATATAATGTCTGTGAACAAGAGGATTGCTTTCCATTTATCCAGTTATTCTGGATTTTGTATCTGCTCGTTTCTTTAAGACGAGCCAATGTTCTGAATAATAGAAAACAAGATTTCTTGAGCTTTTCAATAAAATTGTTCAAACTCGAATCTCTTAGAATGATGTTTTTATCCGTAATAGACATTCAAATTCGAATAACGAAACACATCCAATAAAAATAAGGTAGCCATTTTTGCACGCCATGGACACCCCACGGAACCACCAACGTCTCATGTGTATGAAAAACGTTGATGTGTTTTCTGACGTATTATTTAAAGTCTATTTTTAACTCTCAGTGTTCAAATCCTAACGTTGTGAATGAAAAACGTGTTACTCCTATATTAGGACAATACAAAGCATAATTCGGATTATTCAACCAATGAATCTGATATCAGTTAAAGGAAAAAAAAATATCAAATTAAAATACCGAACAATAATCTATTCCAATCAAATGCATCAAAACAAAAATGATGTAACATACCGTTACGAAGACAAAAATTAGGCTCTTTCGAAACAGAGACGAGACATTATTCCTCATTTTTTACCTTCTTTGATTTACCTTGGCGAGAATGATCCAATGACCCAGTTGATTCATGGGAATTTCTATGCTTTGAAGACCTCGACATTGGAGTTGTCTCCAGGCTCTGTGTTGGCTGGTTCATGGATCCTATAGATTCATTACCGTGTTTTCTTTTTGAATGCTTTGATGGTTCATTGATTCCGGTACTTTTCTGTCGGCTACCGTGTGTGCTGACACTACGCCCAAACAACTGTGAACTCCTCCCTTTACTTTGCATCGGAGTTGCAAAGGAATCAGTCATTCCAGAGGCTCTTTGATGTATCAGTTTCTTTTTGGAATTGAGCTTTTTGTATTCTTCAGGAGTCATATAATGTACAAGGGAAACTCGTCGCGAAATCTTCCCGACTATCAAGAAAGAAATCAAAATCAGGGGAAATGCATGAATTATTTGCAATACAGAACTAAATTCAAACAGTTTAGTCAGTAATTACTACGAACACAACCAAGGAACCACACAGTTACCAAAACATTCACAACACAAGTGATGAATATCAAATTGCGCAGAACTAAATTACTCAATTTCTAAAATATAGACAAAATAGATCACAGAAGATTCAGACACGTGGAAGAGGTTATTTTGTGAAACTGAGCAAAGGATAAATGATGAATAGTGAAGAATAAATGTAGCACAAACAAGTGCAAGATCTATGCATGGAATCTACAATGTCGATCGTTCTCAAACAGATGTCTGTAGTTATATCAAACCATTTTGATATATTAACAGACTTATATAATAGAATGAATACAACCTTTTAGATGTGTAAAAATGTCTAAATGCATTAAAGAACCAGTTTGGTGGCTAATAATAGGATGAAAATTCGATATATACTAGCAGGCAGACAAGTATACCAGAGCAGTTTCATTAAGTGTCCAGATGATACAGAAACACATCAGAACAACCAACCGAAATACGACCGAGAAACATAAACAATCATCACCTTCGCACCAGCCACCGGGAGGTCTATACCATTGTTCGTTATTTAATTTCTAAAAGGACTTGTTTCATTGACAGTATATGTCCATTTAACTAATCATTTTCGAACTTAGAAAAGCAAGAAGTAAATGATGCAGGCATTAAAACAATAAACAAAATGCAAGACTTGATACCGATTTTAGACTCCGATTCAGAGGATACCATGACCGTTAGATCAGGCTGTTTAGATGCACTGCTAACAAGATCAAAATCTTTTCCTGCCATATTTAAGCAAATAGTAAACAAATCAGAACTAGCTTATTATATCAAAACGTCAATGTAAAAATTCAACTGGAAATGTAGAAAATTATATAGTTCAGACTCTATAACAAAACTAAACTAAGATCCATATAAGATAGAATACCAGTAGAATCTGTAAAACTGCCTAAGTTTCCATCCGAATCGAGCTGAAGAGTGACTACTTCCCCATTAATTTCAGGACGCTGCAACAACCATAAACATTACAAAATACAAGCATTAACAATTCCTAACTAAGTTCAAATTAATAATGACAAAAAAAGTATTGCAGAGCATAAGCAAAGCATAAAGGAATTTTATGAAGAGAAAAAAATATGTACTTGGTGAAGAGGCCATTGAATAAGGAAAAGCTCCGTAGAGTCCGATAGCGTAAGATCAATGAGTTGCTGAGAAGAATCTTCTTCGAAATCTGGCGGAGGTCTATAAGCGTTTCGTTCAGAATTCATGCTTTCAACAAAGCTGAATTCAAAAAATTATCTAAAACAATCAATACTCCAAATCCAAAAATAAGATGGAAAATGAGAGAACAAATCGTAAACAATAACAAAAATGAGCTAACCCAAAGGGGTGGTAAGGGTTTAGGGTTTATTTAGACGGAGGAGTAGGGAGGGAGATTATAGAGAAGTTGGACCGGGAATATAACAATAATCTAACGGTGCATGATAGCTCTTGTCATCTGACGGATGAAATTAGTTACGAACATATTTACAGATTTAGAATTCTTTTAAACCTAATGTTAATGGGTCAAGAGGGTAATTCACCGGACCTTTTGAGATATTTATTTTGATTATTATTAAATTAATTATTTTAATTATTCAATTAAATAATTTGTCAATTAACGGATATAAAATTTATTAAATTAATCTATTTTAATTATTATCGTAAATAATTATCCTTAAATAATCAGGTAGTCAACTGTAGTTAACCCATCCCTTGAGATACTAAAATAATTGCATCACCAGAGGCTCAATACCGGAACCAACAAAGACGTTCGATAGATAAGATAGCGCTGAATGGGAGGGCCGAAACGGCCAAAGATCGATCGTCATCAAATCCCCTTCGTGGAAGAAGGGCTAGAACCGCCGACAGAAAGACCAACAGTGGTATACGGAAGAACGATGAAGCAGGGAGCAAACAATACTAACTAAAACCAGAGAGGAAGAGATGAAGGATATTAACCTGTTGCTGAAAGGTTAAATCATGAACAAACAAGCAATGACCGGTTAGTGAGTGTCTCCATATAATTATTAGCCGTAGAACAACCAAATTGTAAAAAAGATTCTGGTGGACTTGAAGCCACCCTCAGTTCAGACAATCTCAACTGAAAATTGACGAAATATATTGTACAAAAAAAAAAGTCTATCTCTTTTTCGTCTAAATGTATTTCAATCCAGAGATATATTGCTGTCTAGATATTATATACTGGGCCACGGAATAAATAATGCCTAACAATCCCAACACCCTAATCTTAACCAAATCAGATATTACGATGCACGGCAGATTGAGAGGCAGTGTTAGCAGCGGCGTAGAATCTGTTGTCTTTGAGTGAGTCCAGACGAATCGGTTGAATAGGATGTGGCTTGGGAATGTAAGGATCAGGAGGGCTAGATTCTTGACCGCAAAGAACCAACCGGGACCACCGATTTCCATGCCCCACCCAGCATTTCCGTGCCAGACATCTTCCCATATGCTGTATAATGAGGTTATGACCAAATAGACAGATATGGCCACTGTAACAGGGAAATACCTCTGTTTGTCTCCGAATCCAGCAACAAAATCGGAGTCCTGGTTGAGCAGCAGTAATATAGGAGCCAGGAAGAATATTGCCTGATTTGAGCCACCGGTGAGGTTGACATTTAGAATCAGGCATATAGCAAAGCACATCACAGTAGCAACATTACCCACCGCGGGCATCCATGCCCCTTCAGAAGCCATACGTTTAATTGTGAAGCTTGACACAGAAGAGGCACGTCGTTGCTGCATGAATCTCATTCGTGGAGGGAAACCTACAGAATTGCCTTGACCAGAGTGATTATGTCTAACAGGGCCCCTATCGAGAGTCTTTTCCCGAATAAGTGAGGCTAGTTCGTATTTTATCTCCAAAGCTATAAGCATAAAGATTGCTGCATACAGACCAAGAAGAGATGTCCTGGCCCCCTCAACAGCCAGTAGAGTTGTAAGATTCCTCTCTTCATCTCCAATGCCATCAAATTCGTTTTCTGCAAGGAAGCTTTTAATTCTCACTTGACCTTCCAATAGGTAAGTCACGGGAAATAGAGCAACAAGGGAGGCAAACACCCATGGAAGGAGCTTCGTGCTGGAAGCAGACGGAAAATGGGTGAAGACCACAAAAACAGATGCACAGACCATTGTTACAATGATGAGGAGATGAAGAACAGCAGCCTGAAGGAAAAACTCAGCAGATATGTAAACACCGAGAGCAACACCCATCGCAATGGCATAAAAGGCTCTCAACTCCACAATGTATTTAATGGGTATGACAGATGTAGCAGAAGCTAAGGTGAGAAGAATTGCCAATATAAGTAGCCAAGAAGGCCAAGTTGGTTTTGACGCCATAAAGCCATATATGGAAATATCATCAGCAGATTCGCGTGCAGCTCTGATTATCTCAGACCGGTAAGTCCATGATAATGGAATTGGTGGTTGCATTAGGATAAACAGGAGACCTGTTGCCACCACTAGTAGAATGCATCTCTTTGCAGACTGTAAAAAAAATAGAATATAATCAATGTACTACATTTTCTGTGAAGAGACAATACTTTGTCATACATTATTCAATACAATTGAAGCACAAAACAGCCATCATTTCTTATTCATGTTCAAGAATCATCTAGCACTAAATCAACTATGATATTCAACTCAACAAGATAATACCATACATCAGATAGTTCAATTTCTTTCCCTGCTCAATTATTGGCTAAAATCTTGTTCTTTTAAAGTTTTAGGAGGACTGAAGGTATTATAAGCATGATTGAAATTAAACAATTCCCTTCTAAAAAATAGAACGATTTTTTACAGAGAATGTATCCATACCATGACATGAGAGAAATGCAGAGCAACTATGGGTATACAAGCCACCCCTGTCAAAAGGAGACATAAACCTAGAAGTAAACCATCAGATGGAGGTCTACCATGCCACCATTGTAATGCTTCAAAAATTGTTTCACGGCAAAACCATACTGATAACGCAACCACAGCAGCATGTGCATAGCCTTGCCAGGCTTTCATCTTCGATGCTGTTCTTGACTTATCCCTTCAAAGTTTATAAAGTAAACAAAAAGAAAAAGTGGGGCAAAAACACACCATTTCAATTTTAAGAATAAGATAGAATGAGACATAAAGTGTTTACCTGTAAAGAAGCAATGGAGGTGAAATAGCCAATAAAAGGATAGCTGACACCCACACAACAGATTTTGATGTAAGAAACAACATAGACAGCTTTGAGGAATAAAGGCAAGTCAAAATCCAAACTGCTTTGGTTCCAATTCGATGATCCACAGATAGTCGCCGCACAAGTCCAAATCCAATCATTGTTGTCAGGATGACCATGTAGCTTGGATATATTACATCATCATCCAATCCATAATAGTATATGCTTGAGTAACTGAAAAATCGATTCTCAATATAGCATAGTAGCAATGCGTGGCTGATCAAACTGGCTTCGGTCAAAAACTGAAGTTTTGACGGAAGAAGGGCTAAACCTGGAATAGCAATGGCTAGAACAACATCGGCAACAATAAGCTTACAAAAGGATTTCAGGGGCATGCCTGCCAACCATATATTTAAGTCCCAGAAATTGTGCATCACAAACCACATGACCATCAAGCTCCCAAGCACAAAGAAGGTGAAATACGATGGGAGGCTCTTCTTTGTAAAGAAACGAGCTAAATAAAAGCCAGCAACCGAGGGTAATGGAGTAAACTGCAAAACAAAGTAAATAGCACTGAAACTTCTAAACATTAAAATAAGAATTCATTTCTTTTTCTGTAATATCTTTTTGATAAAATTCATTACATAACAGCACAAGCTAAGAATAGCAATTATCATAGAGAGATTTGAATGTTTGCAACGAACACAACATGCAACAGTAATGATACATTTTAAATTTGAGAAGCATAGTTTGATCAATATGTAAAATCAAGTACGATTTTTAAGGGATGAAGGAAGGAAGATCCCAAAGCATATCCAATTCTGGTATCCCCTACCTTGCAATGACTAGTTAAAGTCTAATAAGGATAAAACAATCAGGTAACAAGAAGATAGATTTTGTCAACCATACTTGAAGTATATAGAACAAAATAAAATTTGGGCATGTTCTTTGCAACTATAACCAAAAAAGAAGCCAACTTCACCTTCAATATCAGCTATTTTGCCTCACAATTAATGAAAGAAGAACCAAGGTTTAAGGAGTAACCATTCTAGAACCAAATCCAAGCTACCAAATTCTCAGTGCGATTAACTCCAGACAGCATACCATGTTCAATAACGAATGCTATTTTCAACCTGTTATGCTTGTCTAAGTACACTTTAGGGGACAACCTACTGAGTGAAACATGACCGGTGGGCAAAACAAAATAATTACCTTAAGTCGTGATTGTGCATAGAACAGATACTGAGTTGGTTGGTTTCAAGTAAAGCAACAAAAGAAACAAACGTACCAGTATCGGAAATCCAACCACAATTGCCCCAGCAGCACTGACAACAACAGCCAAAGAAGTGAAGGCCAATGAGCTAAACGCATCAGATACCATTCCCAGTGCATAAGAACCAGCTCCAGCAGCTCCTCCAAGCATGGTAGTGGTAACAAGAAGATAATTTAGTGGTGGTGGCACCTGAATGTACCTCCCAAACGAGCAAAACACAACTCTAATCTCAAGGCAAATCACAACAACAATCAATGCAATTGCACCGTTGACCAACTGTATGCTACGCAGCTGGAGGGGATTTTTCGTGACCCACCACAATGCTCCTCTTGTTGAAGCATACAATTGGAACAAGAAAGGAATAAAGAAGAGAAGAAGCAAATCACTGATGGAAGCAGCAGACGAGAACATCACAGAGTAATGCGACGCGATATGGAAAAGGAGAGGAAAAAACAATAAATTCAAAGTATGGAGACAACTCTCGAGTGGACCAAGAATCAAATTATCATCAGGAACTTCACCACCGTGGTACTTAACTTCTTGTTTGGTTTTAAAAGAAGAAACTCTAGGAATCGCAAAAACCCAATAGAAAACGCAATTGAAAACCATCATATAGTAAGAAGCATTGTTCATACCAACCGCAGAGACGGTAGCCCAGGTAAAGATCGTAGAAGCAGCAAAAGGAACGCAAGCAAAGAGGAGCCGCTCCAAAGCCAGAACAATCGAAGGGTTTTCAATTTGAATCCACTTGAACTGAAGCGAAGCCCAGGCACCGATGAGGAAATTCGTCTCGGCGCAAATAAAAGCCGCGAGGATAGAGAGGGGAACCGAGTTCAAGGTATAGTAAAGCGAAGCGCTGAAGAAGAAAGCGATCTGAGCTGCGATGAGCGAGAACCAAACACCGAAGAAAGCGCCTGATTTGAAATTAAGCGAATCGACGATGTAGGCGATCATGAGTCCCAACGTCAGTGTCGCAAGGACGGGGGTTCCGCCGAGATCAAGGAGGAAGGCGGCGCATGGTACAAGGGCAATTGCGAGGCGGGCGTTGTGGGTGAAAGAGGAAGGGGAGAAACGGGAGTGCTTGAGGGATCGGGAGGAGGAAGAGGAGGGGAAGCTGGATTTGGAATTGAGATTAGGGGTAGGGTTCGGGTCGGGATCATCGGAGGAGGAAGGGTTGTTGGTGAAGGACGAGAAAGAAGGGGCGCTGATCGACGGCGAGATGTAGGGGCGGAAGGAGCGGGATTGAAGCTCCTGCGGTATCATTGTCGCCGGGATTTTCGCCGGATTGAGCAGGGGACGGCGTTAAGAATTTTAAAGGCAGGCTGTAGGCAATAGATGAGAAACGAAAGGGATGAAAAATTGGAATTGAAAGAAAAGATGATCAGATCAGGCCAGAGAGAATTTCATGTCCGGGTCGGGTCTTGAAAAGTTTACAAAAGTATATTTGGACCCAATTTTTATTAGGGTAAATTGGAATATCGTCAGTCAATTATATTTTCAAGTGTTCGATTACTAAATATAGATATTAATTGTTTTATTATTAATTTTTTCACGATATATATGTACTAACGTATCATAAAACTTTTTTAAAATATAAAAAACAAAATTATTAATACGAAAAAATAATATATAAAAAATATTTATAATCCGATAATAAATGAGAAAAATTGACAAGACAATTTTTTTTTTTAAAAATCATATAATTAGAGAACTTTAGGATGTTTTTTAATGAATTGAAGATAAGTAACTGATAAAATTTAATACAAAACGATCACTATTTGCGGTTCATATCCGTCGACACGTGAACAATAGAACGAAGAAAAATATTTAATTTCTAGTAATAATTAAAAAATAAATTTATTTGAGTAAATTAAATATTTTAAAACTTTAATGATAAAAAATAAGTTTGAGAGTAATATTCGGTGATAATTTATGTTTACCTTCTCATCGGTATTTTTTTTAGTAAACTACATTAATTATCTTTAAACTTTTAAAATATTTATATTGTGATCATTAAACTTTTAAAACTTACAATACAATCACTTAATTTTCTAATTTACCTTAATTACGATATTATCGTCCATTGTTATTAAAAAATATTGATGTGACACATTAATTTTGTTTTCTTACCTAATCTTTTTTAAAATTTTCTCACACTTAGAATTGATAGTCATCTTTTCTTCTTTCAATTTAAAATATCAAGTAGATTATTTATTATATTTTATAATACATATTATCACAAAGTCTAAAACATATAAACTTGAAAGAAAAAAATAAATTTTAATTTTCAATATCCAAGAACATTACTTGATTAGGTAAGAACTCCACTCGAACAAGTTCTTCAATACGTTGATACCAATAAACTATGATTGAGTTGTTTTTCTTTTGTTGTAATAATCATTTCTTTTTGACTTAAGAAAAATGTATTCTTTTACTGTTGTTGAGCATTTTATTGACAATGACTTACTGTTGTTGAGCATTTTATTGACAATGGCTCCAAGATTATTTAGCTCTTGAATCGGACTATCGATACATATTTATTCGATTCGATTTTAAAATATTATGATTAATGTATAGAATTTTTATTTTTTTTAGTTAAAACGAAATTAAATTTGAATTAGATTATTTGAGATGAAAACACAAGGAGGGAGCATCATGCATGAACCAACCAAACAATTTTCATGGCGTTTTCACTAGACGAACGTCCATCGAAGGTGGGAACGGGGGACAAAAATCGTGGCACTCTTGAAAATTATGATAGCATCCTACTGTTCTATTGAGCACCACCGTCATGATCTTCTGGTCCACAGATTATGAGTTCACAAGGTGTAGTCAAGTTCCGATTCTTTCTTTTCTATCATCTTGACAGTAAAATCTCTCGCAACAACACCGTCTCTACTACCTGTTTTATCCATAAAAAATAAAAACACATTAAAAAATATATGTATAATCAAATCGTTGAATCAAATATTCAACTATATACATGAAAGTAGAAGAAAATGTGAAAGACTTTGAGCATGCTTTACATTCATGGAGACTGAGAATGGAGGACAAGACAAGGAGAAGTATAGCCAAACGAGTTGTCATTGTTATTACTTGAGAGAGTATGTAATTTTTGATGAATTCTTAATACAAGAAGTAGATTATATGGTATACATTAGGGTAGGTGAAGGGTAGTTTGGGAATTGAATAAAGATGAATGAATTTGGATAAGGCATAAAAATAATTTTAACCCTTAACGTTTATAATTTTTGTCGTTTTGGCCCTTATTCTTTTTTTTGGATAAATTTAGTCCTTAACCTATATCTTTTTAACAAATAGCTTATTTTTTAATTACTATAATAACTGGACCGTTAAAAATTTAACAATGATGACATGTCATATGGATATGATAATACATTTTAAATGACTTGGCATCTAACCTATCAAATATATATATATGAAATATAATTTTATTTCAATATAAAATATAAAATAATTAAAATTCAAATAAAATTTTAAAAATTAATTAATTCTAAAATAAAAGACTAATAAATATTCTCAACCCTAACTATGATAGAATCAAAGTCCTATCTTAAAAAAATATGAACACGGTTCGAAATTAATTAATTTTTTAGGTAGGATTTTAATTCTATCGTAGTTAGGATTATGAATGTTTAATAGTATTTTATTTTAGAATTAATTATTTTTTAATATTTTATTTGAATTTTAATTATTTTATATTTTATATTAGAATAAAATTATATTTTATATATATGTATTTGATAGGTTAGATATCGTGTTATTTAAAATATATTATCATATGCATATAACATGTCATTATTGTTAGATTTTTAACGGTCCAATTACCATGGTGTTAAAAAATAAGCTATTTGTCAAAAAGATATAGGTTAAGGGCTAAATTTATCCCAAAAAGAATAAGAGCCAAAACTATAAAAATTATAAACGTTAAGGGTTAAAATTATCTTTATGCCTTTAGATAATTATTATTTAGAAATAAATTTATTTTTTAAAAATAATAATTTATGAATAATTACTTGATACAATATCATATTAATAATATTATGCATATAAAATATCTAAATTTTGATAAAATAAATTAAATTAAAAAGTTCGTTTTTATAGATAATTTATGTATATTTAATTTGAATTAATTAATCAAATGAATTAGATAATATGGTTACAATAAACAAAATTGTTGGGCTTGGAGGTGCTCGATGAATAACCGATATTACTTGCCAAGTTGATTGAAAAATAACTATTTGGGTGTTTGTTGTGGAAGTAAAATATGGACAATAAAGACACAAGGATTTATAGTGGTTCGGCCACGCCTACATCCACTACCTTAGCTTCCCACTAAGGATTTCTCAAATTTACTAAGAATTCAATCTTTTGAGGTTAAAGGGTTACCTTACAAACCTTGATTCAAAACCGAATCAAGCATCCAAAGTTCACAACCCGAACTTCGAGAAAACACTCAAACAAGAGAAATCTTAAACAAATTTAGTTTAATCCTTCTAACAAGGCTAATGTTTGCAATCTAAGCTCTCACCCAATCCTAAGATACTTGAGCATACATAAACATTAAGCTCACAAGTGTTGTCTACCCAAAATAATGAGAATTATGCTCTAAGACAATTCTTGAATCATAATATTATTTACAATGAAGCATTAGTCTTCTCTTGATGCTTGAGGCTTTATTTTATCATCCCAAATGAGCTTCTAGCCGTTTGGGACCGTTTAGAGCTGATTTTAAGGTATATTTCTTCTTTTGGTGCAGGAGGTAACGATACCCCTTGAATTGGTATTGAAAAACCCTCTTTGGGAAATAGTCGTTGACCTGCATTTAAGAACTGGTATCGATATCGCTCCTAGTCATTGGATTTTTTCATAAAATTGTTTATGACCATTGGAGGTATTTAAAAACCGGTATAGAAACCAATATAGAAACTGATATCGATACCGGTACAGAAACTGGTATCGAAACTAGTATAGAAACCAAACATCATAGTGATGAAAGGGTATCGATACTGGTATCGATACCATTGTGATTTTGCCTATGAAAACATGGCGGTATCCAAACCGGTATAGATACCGGTATGGAAACTGGTATCTAAACACATGGGTTAAAATCACTTCTCTAGCTTCTTTAAATTATTTAAAACACATTTAAAAACTCTCTCAAAAACTTCTTAAATATATTTTAAAGTTGTTTGGACATGAGAAATATTTCTGAAGTTTTTTCATATTAGTCCAAAAATATTTTTCAATTATTATATCAAAATATTAGTTCTACAAAAATAAATAGTAATACAATAATTTACTGCACTATAATTAGAATATTAAATTTTAAATTTTATTAGATATTTTGAGCACTTTTGGCAACATATCTTAACCTTATTAATTACTAACTTTAATTGTCATTAATTGTCCATAATAAATAACATTCATTATATGGTTCGTGAATAAAACTCAATTATGTCTAAGGGTATCAATGATGAGGATATGTTAAAAAACATACTCCACTTTTTACACATTAATATTGTCTTATAGATATAATATCATGAAAGGTTTTAAATACCTATTAGTCTCCGTCCCATTCCCTGAAGTGAATATGATATTTTATAACGGAATGAATAAAAGCCACATTAGTAATTGTGGTTGCGATTGAGGTCATAAAATAAACATGGATAAGATAATTCTTTTGAATGCTTATATCCACCATAAGTGGAATTATAATGATGACAAGAATGATAGAGATCATATCAAATCTTTATGTTATCAATGCGAATCATTGATCTCGTACTTGTCAAACGCCAAAATATTATGGACTTCATCCATAATCATGAATGATAAATGAAAAAAATATAAATAATTTTTCTTTGTGGCGTAAATAATTATGGTGTTGTTGGTCAAACTCAATTGAATATTGTTAATTTTCTCATAATCCTTTAAAATAATAATTCATGGTTTATTTTATTTCCCTTATAACATCTAAAGGAAATAATTGATCTTTTATTTATTTTATTTATGTTAATTTATTTTACATATTATTTATTTACGTTTTATGTTAATTTGTCGTTAATTTATTTTACATATTATTTATTTAAGTTTTATATTAATTTATCCTTTGAAGAATATTATCACTTTTGGAATAAAATCTACAATATTGTGGCTATTTATGCCAAGCAGACAGTGTAAGTACTCCTACTATACTTAAGCATAAGAAATATTTGTCATCTCAAAGTATTGAAATATCAATGCTTCGGAAAAGCTTTTGAGAGTTTATCTTTGATAGATAACTGATTTGATATAATGTGCTATATTAATATTTTGTCATTCCTAGAAGTGAATGGTACAAGGAACATATTTTTCATTCTCCGAAGTGAATAAAATAAAATACATATTAAAAGATGCATGATTATGCATATTTTCCTATTTTAAATTCAACGGAATAATGTGAGTACTATATCCGAAAGTACTAATATCACAGAAGGCTTCAACAGAGCAAATATATTATTGTCAAACTGGAATTTTATTCCATATTTACAGTGCATTATACTCATCAAAGTCGCGAAAAGACATTGAATTTTAAAAATATTTATAGAAATATATTGAGAATATCAGTCAAAGAGATGCTGACTATCTCAATATTACAAGTATAACTTAAGGCAATAATTTTTTTTTACAAAATTATATGTACTGACATCCATACTTTACTACATAAGAATTAGTACAAATTGAAGCTCATGCTATTGTAAACAAGATGTTTACTGATAATTTTATTTCGTATGACCGGTTAGGCTATCCCAATTCAATTATGATACGAAAATTTGTTGACACTTTTATGTGATCACTTATTGAAGAACTAAGATTTTCTTCAAGGTAATTTTCATGTGATACTTGATATAAAAACAATTTGACTATTCGATCATCAACATTTAATATAGAGTGTAAGTCTATTAAATTTCTAGAACGGATACAAGGTGATATATATGGGCCCATACACCTTTCTTACAGTTTATCTAGATATTTTACGATTTTAATCGATATATCGACTAGATGGTTAAATGTATCCTTGTTGTTAACCCGCAACTTGTTGTTTACGAGGTTACTTGCTTAGTTGATAAAATTATAAGCATATTTTCTAGATTATCTTATAAAGACAAATGTTCTTGATAATGTTGATGGCATATCATTTTACATATAGTATCATCAATTCGCATCAAGCCAACAAATGATTATAAGTTCTCTCATTATAAATGGTTTGGGGTTATGAACCAAAAATTTATCATTTTAAATTTTTTGGGTGTGCGATATATGTTCTAATTGCTCCACCACAACACATAAGAGATGAGTTTTGTTGAGAATATATATCAGATTTAAATATCTTAAGCTTCTGATAAGAGAATTTATTTATAGCTCGATTTACTGACTATCATTTTAATGAGTCAATTTACCCGACATTAGGGGGATAAAATAAAATAGCTGGAAAAGGAATAAGTTGGAATGAATTATCATTTTTTGTTTGATCCAAAAATTCAATAAAGTGAATTATAAGTTCAAATGATAATTCATTTAGCAAAACAAATTGCAATATGATTTTGCTGACCTCAAAAGAGTGACGAAGTCACATATACCAACTATGAATACTCTGATTAAATTTGATGTCCTGAAAGGACAAACTCTAGTTGCTAATGAGTCTAACTTACGCTTGAAGCGTAGTAGACAAGTAAGTTCCAAAGATAAAGAAATCATCGAAAAAGAAAAGGAGCTATATTTTATGATAGTATGATCGAGGAATCAATGAATTTTGAAAATCTCTAGAAGAGATTAAAAGGTCTCCAACAGAGACATTGACATAAATCAGGTACCTGATAATAAAGAGATATCAATAGATTATGTCATGTCTAGTAATAAGTAAAACTAAAATTAAATCAACGTCGATGACATATTTGCATACAATATATCACTAGAGATTTTATTTGATGATGTAGATCATGAATCATTGTCAATTGGACAAAGTAAACAAAGAAACGATTAACCAAAATGAAAGAGGCAATTGTGTAACACCCTAAAAACGGGCTAGAAAGAATATTCGAATCGAAATAAATTTAAAATCGAATCATGTGTTAAATATATGAGGATTAAGGGACTTAACTGAATTAGTTGAGAAACCAAAAGATTGCATGGTAAAGATAAAATTTCCCTAAACTACCCATTGTAAAGAATCAAACCTAGTTTATTAAAAGGGGGCAAAGGAGTCATTTCACCACCAATTAATGAGAAACAAAAAGAAGCCAATTTTTGCCTCCTTCTCCCTCATTTGCACGACAACAAGGAAAAGAATAGAGAGAGAGGAAGTTTTGAGAAAAGCCATGGAAGAGGGAGCTTAAAGGCTTTCATGGTGGTGAAATTGGTTTAAGAAATCAAAGCTAATAGTTTCGGTAAGCTTCTTCTCCTAAAACCCAAACATTGAAAGCTTGAAACTTTAAATTTGAGAAGCTCCTATGATGCTTACATGTTTAGAATGAAGATTGTAGTTGTTTGGATTTAGTGAAAATGAGCATGAGAACTTGGAATCATGACTTTAGGAGTTCCATGTGTATTAATGGATGGACCTAATGATAAAATTTCATGAGATTAGATTGAAGAAGAAGGTGATTTAAATGATGTTAACTTTATATTTAAGTTGCTGGAAATTTATGGTAATAGCTTGGGGTTTTAGAATTAAATGTATGAAATGAGAAGTAGCCGAAATGCCTAGAAACACCGTTCCGAGTAGCTATCTTTGAGAATTTCCCTAGTGTCAACACGAATTTCTCGTGTTATATATATATAATAATAAATAAATAAATAATATAATAATTAATATATAAATAATAATATAATATTAATATTAAAATAAAAAAAGTAAAATCTGAAAAATGAAAAACAGAATCGTGAAGAACATGGGTGAGTGTAACGGCCGGATTCTCAGGGATTTTGGGGAGTGTTTTTCGGTTGAGATCCAAGGAGATAAGATAAGAGTTTGAGTAATATAGGTTAGCTAGATTGAATCCCTTTAAATAGGGATTCAATCGACTGGAAAAGGGAAAAGATCGATTGAAGTTTAGAGCGTTTTTTGGAGTCAGAACTGAGAAATTGTTGAAGTCAGAATCGGAGGAAACCACCGCTTTGGGAAGCAATCGAATTAAGGTAAGCATTTCGGTTCGTTTTCTTTATTTTGGTACTTTGAATCTGAGTTCTGGGTTAGTTAAAGAACATGGTCGAATGATTTAGGGGTTCAGGTTCAGCTTAGATCGGTTTTAGATTATTGAAACGAGGTTTTCTAGTTGATTCTGGGGGGTTTAGGCATCACTGGATGGTTCGCCGGCGTCAGAAACCCTCTCCGACGTCGGAACAGCGTCGGAAGGGTGATCGGGTTCATGGGTGCGGTGGCCGGAAAACTTGTCGGAGCGACGCCCCACGGTGACGCTTCGGATTGAACGACGGAGACCACGGTAGAGGGGAGTTGTGTTCATCCGTGTTCATCGTGTTCATATTGAATACGGATGAACATTCATCCTAAATGGTGCCTTTGATCCATTTCTAGACGTGTTTCTGGGTTTGGAGTTGTTAGCTCTAGAGGATCTCCTAGGTTGCTGAGTTGGGCCGAGTTAGCTTCGGTCCAAATGGCCGAGCCAACTCGGCGTGAAGGGTTTTTGTTAGGAGGCTAAACGCTTCCGGTTTGGGCAGCTAAAACACGCGGGCCGGATCCGGTTCAACCCGGATCCGCGCGGTTTTAATGGGTCAAGGGAAATTCCCCTCTAGATCCCAAGGCTTTGAACCGTAGTTCTTTTTAGCCTCAGATTTTAACTTTTCACCCAATTCAGTCCCTTAAACCCCAATTAGGCCCCCTAAACTCTAGATTTACTCAATTAGGTCCTTAGAAACCTTCAATTAGACCCCTAGGATTAATTAATCACATTTGGACTTTAATTAGGATGAAAAAACTAATTTTAAAGGCTTAAAATTTTTTAATTAGGTTCCAATTAGAATTTAATTTAATTTTTAAGAAAATTTAAAATTTATTCTACCTAGTTAGATCTAATTTAGGATTAATTTGACCCCCTAAGACTTAAAAATTAGACTTCAAATAGGTTTAATTTACTTCTTAAAATTTTTGAAATAATTTTGATTAATTATTTTAATTAATTTTAATTAATTTTTAAAAAGTTTTAAAATTAATTAAATTTAATTAGGTCTAGTTTAGCCTTAAACCTTAAAACACTCACCAAATTAGACTTTTAATTAGGCTCACTTTAATTCTTAAAAATTAGAAAATAATTTTGATAAATTAATTTAATTAATTTTAGTTTATTTCTAAAAGATAAGTTTTAAAACTAATTAAGTCTAATTCACCCTAATTTCACCAAATTAACTTTAATTAGGTTAAAATTAAAGTCTTAAAAATTTAGAAATTATTTTAATTAAGACCTTTAATTAATTTTTAAGATAAGACTTTAAAATTAATCTAATTAAATTTAATCCAACCCTAATTAAGCCTTTGAACTTAAAATTCACTAAGTCAGGTTTGAATTAAGTTTTTTAATTAAACTTCTGAAGTAAGGAAATTTTAATTAATTAATTTAATTAAAATCCTAAACTTTAAAAATTAATTTCACACTTAATTAAATCTCATCCTTCGTTCAAGGTTTGTTCTCGAGTCCCTTGTAATCTCTTCCAATTTAAGTCCCTTTTGTACTCTTGTGATGAGAATTTTGATGTAACACTTTGTACACCCATGATTCTAATAAAAATGTTGAGTTCCTTTATTTTGTTTATACTTTACTTTTTGTTGTCTTGCATAGCATATTTTAGGAAGGTCATTTAATAAACTTAAGTTAATTGATTTAGAGCCTTTTTTAGGACTAGTCACTTAAATTAATTAATTTAATTAGTGAGAAAATTTAGTAACATAGCATGTGAATCTTATGTCTTGGATACACTAAAAAGGTTGGTGTTTTGACGCACCATGATGCTGACCTAGAGAGTGTACCTTGGCATCGAATTCATGTGTTATTAAAAACTTAGAATTTGACAAAAACTTAGGTTTATAATTAAATAAATGGATAGGTAAATAACTAGTAACACTAGTAACTTAGGTTTTATAAACTTAAGCAATGAAGCCTTTTTTAGGATTAAAACTTAAAATGAACAAGATAAAAATAATCATGCATTTTACTTTAGCCTTTTGAGACGGAAGTTACATTCCTTTAAATTTGGGTGAGGTTTCCTATCTAGAGGACGTCTCGTTCAACTCAAGTTTACAGGTGGTGTAACTTCTAAATCAAAAGGATATCCAAGTTCAAATAATGTTTACTTAACAATAAAAATTAAATTAATATCTATCTTCAAAGTGTCAATGCCACGTAATTTTCTCAAGGTACCCATTTTTGGGCGTTTGTAAGGGTCGTCCTTACACGTAACTGACTCCCGAACCCAACGTTTTTAAACGAATCTCTTGTTTATTTTTATGGTGTCTGGCCTACCTAAGTGGCCGGTGGCGACTCCAAGTTAACTTTTTCAAATTAAATTATATACTTTTAATAAAATTTGGATTTTTCAAGATTAAGATTAATAAGTTCGAATTTTTCAAAACCAATCGTCGAACACTTTTTCACCTAAAACCGCGTTTTTAAAGAGGTCACGACACCTAGGACAGGATTTAAGGAATTTAGAGCTGAAACTTTGGACAATGATACTCATGTATACCTATTTTAAGTGGAAATTTACGGGACCTTAATTCGAGCCCGGTAGAGAAAGATATAAGCCGTTCCGTAAGGCTACCCGAGCAGTCTTGGAAATCCAGCCAGGTCTATTTCGGATAAAATCCAGAGCTCATCGATTAGGAATTAAAATGTAAGGTTGATTTTACCTTGTAGAGGATTCTTCTAGCTTTCTAACGAGATAAAATAGACTAAAATCGGACATCGGAGCTAGGAGATATGTTTGTTTCGCCAAAGGGTAGTGAAACTGTCCGTAATGAACAAATGTATATGTTTATATTGGTTAAGCTTAAGAACACTTGAAATAGATGATTGAAAATGTATTGATACATAGCTATTTTATATGGATTGTTAGTTAACCCGAGAGAAGAAGTTGAAGAGCAAGAGAGGCTCGAAGCAACAAGGAAACGAAGCAAAGGGGTTGCGATCTACAACCCATAGTAGCTCGGAGAATTGGTGAGTGTGGCAAACCTTAGGGTTAGGACCTAGGGTCCTAACCATCTTTTGTTAATTGAAATTGATATGCCATGTAAATTGATTAATCCATATTCGGTAAAAAGGGAAGGAGGACTAATGTAAATTTACTTGTTGATTGAATAACTTGTTTGCTAGAATATTAGAACTAGCTTAGCACATATGTATTGCTTGGAAATGTCGAGGTAAGTAACGACACGTGGCTACGAATGTTAGGTACGCAAACCATGCATGGAGCATGATTGTAATGATATGTTCATTGGTTGATAGCATGATGTACATGTATTGGTGACATGTTATGAATATTTGACATTGTTAATGTGAATTGAATTGCTTAGAGAAAATGATTGAAGCATGATAAATTGTCTTTGTTATAGCTTGTATTAGATACTTGCTCATGATAATATGAACTTGATTGCATGATTTAAAAAGAAAAATGATCAAATGGATATTGAAATGATATTGAGCCTTGGTCTATAGTGGTCATAGGTAGTACGACATGCCTAGGGTCTTGAGCTCATTGTTTAGTGCTTAGCACTCTTGTTTAGTACTTCGGTACTCTTGTTTGGTACTATGGGTGCCAAGATTTGGTGGTTAGTCACCAATTGTTAGATACCTTGGGTATCTCTTGTTAGTATCTTTATGATACTCTTGTTAGTGCCTTTGTGGTACTCTTGTTTAGTGTTTTCGTGACACTCTTGATGACTCGCTTACCTTGTCCTACTATACCAAGGAAATACACGAACTAAAATGAGAAATTAAAGATTAAATGTAAATTGAAGGTACATGCATTGGCTTGAAAAACGTTGATACTTGATCATTGATATTGAGCCTTGAAATGTGATTATTGCTATGAGTAGCACTTGATTGAGAAATGGTTATTGATATTGGAAAATGGATGTATGGCTAAGTGTAGCCCTTGTTATGAATGATTATTGAACTTGAGAAATGAAAATGAGTAATGAGATAGGTGCATTGATTTTATGCTATCTTGAGCATATTGAATATGACATTGATAGGAATGTTAGAAATGTAAGCATGAAAGCATGTTGCCTATGGAATTGCTTATTGATGAACTTGTACATTGTGAGAACTAATGCCATGAATTGTAACATTTGCTTAATTGAAGCATGCCATTTGATATGACATGATCTTGATATGATGATTGAATTGAGTATGTTGTTTGTTATATGTTTCATGTCTAATATGGTTAGACTAGGGCTGCCTCACTAAGTAATTCTTAGTACTTACACTCTCTTGTTTCCTCCTTCCCAAAACAATAGGTAATTGAGCTAGAGAGCTAGATCAAGAGTGAACCAGAGCAAGGGCACAAAGCAAGCTAGAGTATGGTATTTTGAACTCATGTTAACTCCTAGTATGATGGAATTAGTACTCATATTTTGTTAGTTCATACATTTGAGGGCTTGACCCATGGCTTGTATATATTTGTGCATGTGGCTTATTATTAACTTGGTTTGTAAGCCATAAGGCAACACCATGTGTTGGTTAGCTTTTGATATGGTTGAGGATTGCTCATGGAATCTTAGCTAGGGTGATGTATGTTAACATGAAAATAACGAGTCTTATGGTCTAACATGTAGGTCCTGAGGCTAAGGTAGGATTAACTAATAGTCATGGACATTATGCAATGGTTAGGTTGTTAATTGGAGCCTACACATGTTAAATTGATCCCTTAAGGTTAGAGATGGCCTAAGGTTGCACCTAGAGTGACCCTTGACACATGCATATGGTAGGTGTGCATGCATTTAAGTAAAAAGTGAGGTTAGTTGATTGTCATGGAGTAAAAATGAAATAACATAAGTGTTAGATTGTTTAATGGCTAAAATTAATGATACTAGACTTAGTAAGTGGTCTAGGTAGGATGCTTGGGTTGCCTAGTGTATTGAATATGTCCCTTAATGGTCTAGGGGTGAAATGAGAATCAATGTAAGCCTATAGAAATATGTCTAAGTGTTTAAAGGCTTGAAATTGTCCATTTCGAGTAGGGGTATAGATACCACTAGCTTGGGTATCGATACTACCTTTGGCAGAAACTTTTGGTACCGATGCTTGTATCGATACCAAACCTTCATGCCTTAAGCCTTGAACCCATTAGGGAGGCCAATATCAATACCTGGTTCGATACTGGAGCTTTCAGAAACTTTTGATACCGATGCTTGTATCGAAACAGGCTCCCCAGCCTTGGTCAACGAGTCAACGTAGGCAACCTGCATCGAAACCAGAATCGATACCCCTGTTCCGATACCTTCTTATAGGGGTATCGATACCTATAACTAATGAAGTTAAATTTGAAAATGAAAATCGACTTATCGAAAAGATAACATCAAGGGGTGATTAAACTAATTGAATGAGATCTATAGTGAGACTTGAATTAATGGTACATTAACATTGAATAGTGAGATCAAATTGGAATGGTTGTTAAGTTAGAGTTAACGAGTACAATCGTAATTAAAAAGTTTTAAATTGGACTCAAAATTGGTAACCATTACACTTAATTGACTTGAATTAACTTACAATTCACCCAAACGTTTTATAATTAAACTCAAGATTGACCTAAATTACAAGTTAGAAGGTTCGGTCGATACTTCCGTCTCCTAACCCGGGGCGAGGGTGTCACAAATTGGGGCAAAACTAAAATCTCTTTCGTAAAGAGAAGTATTAAAAGGGGATATAAATGAGCATTTGTGAGAAAGAGAAATTAAAAGGGAAAATCATGAGATACAAACTTATTTGGTTGCACAAGGATTCTCACAAAGACATGAAATCGATTCTCACAATATAATAAAGAAAAATATTTAACTTTTAATTTTTAATCATAATTATAAATAAATAAATTTATGTGAGTAAATTAAACATTTTAAAACTTGAATTATAAAAAATAAGTTTGAGAGTATTATTCAATGATAATTTATGTTTACCTTTTTATAGTTAATTCTTTTGGTAAACTACATTAATGATCATTAAACTTTTAGAATATTTATATTCTGATCATTAAACTTTTAAAACATATAATACAATCACTTAATTTTTAATTTATCTTTATTATGTTAATCGTCGACTGTTGTTAAAAAATATTGACATAATATGTTAATTTTTTTGTTACCTAAAAGAAATTTTAAAATTTTCTCAAACTTAAAATTGATAGTCATCTTTTTTTCTTTTGATTTAAAATATCACGTAGATTATTTATTGTATTTTATGATACATATCATTACAAGGTCTAAAATATATAAACTTGAAACAAAAAAAAACAAATTTTGATTTTTCAATATCTAAGAACATTACTTGATTTAGGTAAAAACTCTAGTCGAACAAGTTCTTCAATATGTTGATACCAATAAACAATGATTGAGTTGTTGTTGTTGTTTTTTTTGTAATAATCATTCTTTTTCCGCTTAAGGAAAATGTTTCTGTTACTGTTGTTGAGTATTTTATTGACAATGGCTCCAACGTTATTTAGCTCTTAAATCGGGTTGTCAAGCCATATTTATCCGGTTAGATTTTAAAAATATTATGATTAATGTATAGAATTTTTATTTTTTATTTAAAACAAAATCAAATTCGAACTAAATTATTTGAGATGAAAACACAAGGAGGGAGCATCATGCATGAACCAACCAAACATTTTTCATGGCGTTTTCACTGGACGAACGTCCATCGAAGGTGGGAACGGGGGACAAAAATCGTTGCACTCTTGAATATTTTGATAGCATCCCTGTTGTTCTGTTGAGCACCACCAGCCATGACCTTCTGGTCCACAGATTACGAGTTCACAAGGTGTAGTCACTTGTTGTTCTGATTCTTTCTTTTCTATCATCTTGGCAGTAAAATCTCTCGCAACAACATCGTCTCTACTACCTGTTTCATCCATAAAAAATAAAAACATATTAAAAAATATACGTATAATCAAATCATTCAATCAAATATTCGAATATGTACATGAAAGTAGAAGAAAATGTGAAAGACTTTGAGCATGCTTTACATTCATGAAGGATGAGAATGGAGGACAAGACAAGGAGAAGTATAGCCAACCGAGTTGTCATTGTTATTGCTTGGGAGAGTATGTAATTTTTGATACAAGAAGTAGATTATATATACACTAGGGTAGGTAAAGGGTAATTTGGGAATTAAATAAAGATGAATAAATTTGGATAATTATTATTTAGAATATATCTATTTTTTAAAAATATAATAATTTGTGAATGATTATTTGATAAAATAACATATTTAATAATATTATGCATATAAGATATTTAAATTCTGATAAAATAAAATAAATGAATTAAAAAAATGTTTTTATAGATAATTTATATATATTTAATTTGAATTAATTAACCAAATAAATTAGATAATATGATTACTCTAAACAAATTAAATAGTAGTACAATTATTTAATGCACTGTAACTGGAGTATTGAAATGTGATTTTATTGGATATTTTGAGCACTTTTGGCAACATATCTTAACCTTATAAATTACTAACTTTAATTGCTATTAATTTTCCATAATAAGTAACATTCATAATGTCAAATACATGTTATGCTTTTAAAAACTTTTTAAATTTTTTTTAACTATTTAAAGTCTAATTTTTTAAACTTTGACCATAGTTATTTTAACTATTTTAATTTATTAAACTTTATAAAATATATATTCTTAAACTACTTGATTAGAGGTTTCTAAAATATATTTTTTAATATTTTTATCAATAATAGATTTAAAGTTATAATGAGTCAAAGTTTAAAAATTTTGACCAAAAAAAGTCAATACTGGACAAATAAAATGGGACGGAGGTAGTACTATTTATTTTATTAAGGCATAAAGATGATTTTAACCCTTAACGTTTATAATTTTTATCGTTTTGGCCTTAATTGTTTTAGATAAATTTAGTCTTTAACCTATATTTTTTTAACAAATAACTTATTTTTAATACCTTGGTAATTGGACCGTTAAAAATCTAACGATGATGACATGTTATATATATAATATAATTTTATTCTAATATAAAATATAAAATAATTAAAATTTAAATAAAATATTAAAAAATTAATTAATTCTAAAATAAAATACTATTAAACATTCTTAACCCTAACTACGATAGAATTAAAATTGTACCTAAAAAAATTAATTAATTTCGAATTGTGTTTATATTTTTTAAGATAGGACTTTGATTCTATCATAGTTAGGGTTGCAAATGTTTAATAGCCTTTTATTTTAGAATTTACTAATTTTTAATATTTTATTTGAATTTTAATTATTTTATATTGGAATAAAATTATATTTCATATATATATTTGATAGGTTAGATGACATGTCATTTAAAGTATATTATCATATCTATATGACATGTCATCATTGTTAGATTTTTAACGGTCCAGTTATCATAGTAGTTAAAAAATAAGTTATTTGTTAAAAAGATATAGGTTAAAGGCTAAATTTATCCCAAAAAAGAATAAAGGCCAAAACGACAAAAATTATAAACGTTAAGGGTTAATATTATCTTTATGTCTTTTTATTAATCTTTAACTTGCTTTATTGGAATAATTTACTTTTTAAAGACAATTAATATGTCTAGCTCATTTTCAGAGTAAATATGTATAATTTAAATAAAAAATATTTAGACAATAATAAAGTTTCGGTCAAATTTTGGTATTAGTCCTTGCACAATGTACAAATTTTGGATTTACTTCATTCATTTTATTTTTTTTAATTTAATCTTGTTCTAAATTGTAAGCATTAAATATATTAAATTATATCCTCTATTTAACTATGTGTTATGCATAAATCGTAATTTTTAGAATTTTTTTTGTTATAATAATATTTAAAAATATATATTTTTAAAATTTTATCGGTGTTTACATGATATCACTTTTGTAGTATCTTTGATTTTTTTTCAACTTGATCTCAAAACAAACTTTTAATTAATGAATTTAAGATGATATTTAAATTTAATTTATTTAATATTTTAAGTTTTTATCTTAAAGAATACGGGTTTAAATCGTTACTTTATAATAATCGCTTTAGAGCCCACTTATCTTGTAAGAAAAATGGACCACTATAAAAACAAATCTAATTATTTAAATGGGCTTTAAGATGATAATCCGTTTAACCTATAACTGCAGTTGGACCGGTTCAAATACCTGCACTTTTATCTGCTTTTGTTGATAGAAAAATGACCGGTTTAAAAAGAGACCCTGGAATGGATTGCTTGGGGAGAAATTAATTTAAAGTATATATATATATAATAACAACAGCATTTCTCATTCTCCATATTACTTTCTTGTTCTTTTTTCTTCGAAGCCTTCTCCACAAGAAAATTTCCTAAATTAAAACTCGATAAGCAGCCATAGTTACGATGTCGGATCCGAAGAACGAAGCCGGAACTATTAGTGTATCTGCATGCATTTAATACAGGTTGGTTGAAGGTCATGCAACATGAAGCTTGTAGCTTCTGGTGTTCTCTACCTCAGTTGAGTACTGCTAACAAAAGCAGGTTGTTATCCTGCTGGTAAGCTTCTAGAATAAGTTGGATGGTTACTTTTTCTAACTGAACTTCTCAGTGTCAGTTAGGGGTACCAAATCAACTATATAATAAACCCTTTGGGGATGGCTGATCATATCATGATCTTAGCCTACACTGAAAATCCTTTATCTCTTCTTCTCTTCTTTGTGTGTGGTCTGTGTGTGTGTTTGCAGTGGTGAATTCGACATGGTATCAGAGGTTGAAAGATCCCAGGAGGTTGTCTCGGGTGTTCACATTGAAGGCTCTGCAGTTGATGGCCAGATGTTTGCTACTAAACAAGTTAGTGTGCGACTGAACAACACCAATTTTCTTCTGTGGCGTCAGCAGGTTATCTTGTTATTGCGAGGTCAGGAGCTTGATCATTTTCTTGATAAATCTACACCTGTTCCTTCCAAGGTTATTTGAGGGGATGATAGAAATCTGGTTACAAATCCAGAGTATAAACGGTTTCTCAAGCAAGATAGTTCTCTTGCTTCTTGGCTTTTATCAACAATCAGTCCGAGTGTTTTGGCACAATTGGTTGGGGCTGAATCAACTGCAGCAATCTGGAGTACGGTGATTCAGCTTTATTCCAAGCTTTCTGCCACCAGGGTTATGCATTTACATGTTCGCCTTCGAGCTATGAAGAAGGGAACTCTTTCCATTGCTGATTACACAACTCAAATAAAGGAGATCTGTGATCTTCTTGCTTCTTGTGGAAGACCCATTGATGATATTGAGCAAATCGCGATCATTCTAAATGGTCTTACGCCTGAGTTTGATCCTTTTACAGCTGTGATTACAGCAAGTAGGGAACCCTATACACTTGAAGTTGTTGTGTCCGTTCTCAAGGATGCTGAAACAAAATTAAATGATCCTATGTGACATCCAGTTGGCATTAATGTCACCAGATATGAAGGCAGCAATAGGGGATATGATGGCAATAATAGGGGATATGAAGGTGACAATTCTCGTTTTCGATCTACGCATCAGAATCAAAGATACAACTATAGAAATAGGGGTAAGGCTCGACCACAGTGTCAGTTGTGTGGAAAATTAGGGCATCTTGTGGATAGATGCTGGCATAGATTTGATCAAAACTTCAGAGGGGTTGCTTCTTCTCCTCGAGATCGTGATAATACTCAAGCTAATGTCTGTCATTTTGAACCTGATATTGGGACTTCAGGGTATGCTCCTTGTGTCACTCCACCTTCTGATCATGCTGAAGAACTTTTACTGCTGCTCAGGTGAATTCTCTAGTGGCACCTTATTTCGAATCTGGAAATAAGTGGTACTTGGACTTAGGGGCAACTCATCATGTCGCTAATGATGGTGACAATATTCAGCAGTCACAAGGTTATTCAGGTAAAGCTCAAGTCCTTCTAGGTGATGGTTCTATGGTTTCAATAGCTAACATTGGTCAAGCATATGTTTCCATTTTCTTGAAAAAGTTAAAGCTTACATATCTGTTGCATGTTCCTCGAATTACAAAGAATCTGTTGTCTATCTCTGAATTCACTCATGATAATGATGTCTTTGTTGAGTTTCATAGTGATCACTGTCTTGTGAAGGATAAGGGTACTAATAAGGTACTGCTTCGAGGGACACAAGAACATGGACTTTATAGCTTTGATAAAAGTTTGCAGCTGTCAACCTGTTTTGCTACTTCTGTTGCTGAGGACAAACAGAAGATTGTGGAAGATGCTGAGTATTTTTGGCATCAGAGGCTTGGCCATCCTTCCTTACAAGTTATGAATAAAGCTTTAGGGAAAGTGTTTAGTAAGAGCTTAGCTACTGTTTGTGAAGTTTTTCAGTTAGACAAGTCTCATAGTTTGCCTTTTTTCTTTGTCTTCAACAGTTTATAGTAGGCCTTTTGAACTTGTAGAGGCAGATGTTTAGGGTCCTACTCCAATGAGGTCCTCAGGGTATCAATATTATGTTACCTTCGTTGACATGTACAACAGAAATTGCTGGTTGTACCTTTTGAGAAATAAATCTGAAGTTTCCAGTGCATTTGACTTGTTTCTTGCTTTAGTTCACAATCAATTTAACACTACAATTGTTGCTTATGGACTTAGTCAAGCTCTTAGAAATTAGTTCACTAAGCTCAAAGAGTTTTTGCAAATGTTGGGCTTTAAGTCATCCTGTGCTGATAATTCTCTCTTTATTAGAAGGAAGGAGTCTCATGTTCTCTATGTGGCAGTCTATGTTGATGATATTTTGATTACTGGATCTTCAGAAGAAATGATTCAAGAGGTTAAACATGGACTACATGACAAGTTTTCCTTAAAGGATCTTGGATTAGTTCATTATTTTCTTGGATTGGAAGCAACAAGATACAAAGAAGGGTTGTTCTTAAATCAGCAGAAGTTCATAAGTGAGCTTCTATGCAAGACTGGAATGCATGAGGGTAAACAAATTGAGTCACCAATGCAAGTGACTCCCAAGCTGTGTAAAGATTCTGGTATAACATTTGCTGATGCTCAATTATATAGAAGCACTGTTGGGGCCCTTCTTTACATTTGTCATACGAGACCTGACATTGCACATTCTGTCACCAAGGTGTCACAATACATGCAACAGCCCACTGATAGGTATTGGGCAGCAGTCAAGCGCATACTCAGATATTTGAGGAGTACTAGCTGCTATGGTTTATGGTTTGAAAAAGGTAGCTCAACACTTGAAGTGAATGCTTTTGCTGATGCAGATTGAGGCAGTGATCCTGATGACAGGAGGTCAGTTTTGGGCTACTGTGTGTATCTAGGCAAGAACATTGTTGCATGGAGTTCAAAAAAGCAAAGATCTGTGTCTAGATCCACGACAGAAGCTGAATATAGAAGCCTGGCAGATGCAGCATCTGAGGTTTTGTGAATTAGATCAGTTTTGATAGACATGGGGTTGAATCTTGAAGATGTTCCAAAGATCTGGTGTGACAACACTAGTGCTGTAGCAATGGCAGAAAATCCAATTTTACATGCTAAGACCAAACACGTTGATCTAGACTTGCACTTTGTCCATGAGAAGGTTCTACAGCAGCAGCTACAAGTAAACTACGTTCCTGCACAACATCAAGTTGTATATGTCCTTACGAAACCTCTGCCAATAGCTCGTTTTCAAGAGCTTCGAAGCCAATTGTGTGTGTTGTCTGAGAAAAAAGAACAAGAAGACAAGTGAGTAGGGTGAATATTAGTGTATCTACATGCATTTAATGCAGGTTGGTTGAAGGCCATATAACGTGAAGCTTGTAGCTTCTTGTGTTCTCTACCTCAGCTGAGTACTGCTAATAGAAGCAGGTTGTTATCCAGCTGGTAAGCTTTTAGAAAAAGTTGGATGGTTATTTTTCCTAACTGAACTTCTCAGTGTCAGTTAGGGGTACCAAATCAACTATATAATAAACCCTTTAGGGATGGCTGATCATATCATGATCTTAGCCTACACTAAAAATCCTTTATCTCTTCTTCTCTTCTTTGTGTATGGTCTGTGTGTGTGTTTGCAGTGGTGAATTCGACAGGAACTTCCCAGCCAAAGGCACCGGCGAAAGATCCCAAGAAGAAAGAGGAGGATCTTGTGAGTCGACATTCTTGATTTGAGTTTTTATTAGAAGTTTTGATATTTTGTGTCTAAATTAATGTTTTTTTTTTAAAAAAAATACACAGTCGGAGGAGGATTTGGCTTTGAAACAACAGTTGGAGTTATATGTAGAGAGAGTTCAAGATTCTGATCCCGGACTACAGAAAGTAGCTCTTGAGAGCATGAGGTGACTGAATCAAATTAGTTTTTTTTCTTTTGGTTTTACAGTTAGTGGGAGTATTCATCGATGGGTTTATTTTCAATGCTTGAATAAAACTTAATTTTTTATTGTATGATTTTATATCCTTTTTAGGCATGAAATCTGTACCTCGACAAGCTCCATGACTTCTGTTCCGAAGCCATTGAAGTTTCTCCGTCCTCATTATGGAACCCTAAAATCTTTTTACGAGACAATGCCGGATTCGGATTTGAAGGTATTAGTTGTTTTGTTTTGATTCTCCTCCATTACTCTTTTATGAGAATGATCTATTTGGGCTATAACCAGTGTAGGGAAGGATGATTTAAATGGAGGCATTGTTTTCTATAGGGGTGCTGTGAATTGTTTATTGTCTAAATGTTTTTGGATAAATAGTATTACTATAAATAAATTTTTGGGTTATTTAGGTTATCGCTTATTAATTAGGTTTAGGCGACAACTTGCATTCCTTCTGATTACAATTAGCCATAATTTCAAAAATAAGGAATTTCAGTTTAGCTAAGTATTTTTTTCCTAGATATTTCCTTTTTCTCCATTAATTTTGCATCACTGAATTATTATTATTATTTTTTCCAGAAATACCTGGCTGATATCGTGTCTGTGTTGGCTCTGACCATGTCTGCAGAGGGTGAGCGGGTAACTTCCAAGTTTTTTGTTTTCCACAATACTTTCCAATATGGATTTGCACACATTTTTTTTTGTTTTTTTTTTTCCCTGGTTGTTTAAATGACATGTCATATGGATATAATAAATACTTTAAATGACATGTCATCTAACCTATCAAATATATATATAATTTTATTCTAATATAAAATATAAAATAATTAAAATTCAAATAAAATTTTAAAAATTAATTAATTCTAAAATAAAAGACTAATAAACATTCTCAACCCTAACTATGATAGAATCAAAGTCTTATCTTAAAAAAATGTGAACATAGTTCAAAATTAATTAAATTTTTAGGTAGGATTTTAATTCTATAGTAGTTAGGATTAGGAATGTTTAATAGTATTTTATTTTAGAATTAATTATTTTTTTAATATTTTATTTGAATTTTAATTATTTTATATTTTATATTAGAATAAAATTATATTATATATATATATATTTGATAGGTTAGATGTCATGTTATTTAAAATATATTATCATATGCATATAATATGTCATCATTGTTAAATTTTTAACGGTCTAGTTACCATGGTGTTAAAAAATAAGCTATTTCTCAAAAAGATATAGGTTAAGAGCTAAATTTTTCCCAAAAAGAATAAGAGCCAAAACGATAAAAATTATAAACGTTAAGGGTTAAAATTATCTTTATGCCTTTAGATAATTATTATTTAGAAATATATCTATTTTTTAAAAATAATAATTTATGAATAATTACTTGATACAATATCATATTAATAATATTATGCATATAAAATATCTAAATTTTGATAAAATAAATTAAATTAAAAAGTTCATTTTTATAGATAATTTATATATATTTAATTTGAATTAATTAATCAAATAAATTAGATAATATGATTACAATAAACAAAATTGTTGGGCTTGAAGGTGTTCGATGAATAACCGATATTACTTGCCAAGTTGATGGAGAAATAACTATTTGGGTGTTTGTTGTGGAAGGAAAATATGGACAACAAAAACACAAAGATTTATAGTGGTTCGGTCACGCCTACATCCACTACCTTAGCTTCCCACTAAAGATTTCCCAAATTACTAAGAATTCAACCTTTTGAGGTTAAAGGGCTACCTTAAAAACCTTGATTCAAAACCGAATCAAGTATCCAAAGTTCACAACCCGAACTCCGGGAAAACACTCAAATAAGAGAAATCTTAAACAAATTTAGTTTAATCCTTCTAACAAGGCTAATGTTTGCAATTTAAGCTCTCACCCAATCCTAAGACACTTGAGCATACATAAGCATTAAGCTCACAAGTGTTGTCTACACAAAATGATGAGAATTATGCTCTAAGACAATTCTTGAATCATAATGTTATTTACAATGAAGCATTAGTCTTCTCTTGATGCTTGAGGCTTCATTTTATCATCCCAATTGAGCTTCTAGCCGTTGGTGACCGTTGGGAATGTTTTGGGACCGTTTAGAGCTGATTTTAAGGCATATTTCTTCTTTTGGTGCAGGAGGTATCGATACCCCTTGAATTGGTATCGAAACACCTTCTTTGGGAAATAGTCGTTGACCTGCATTTAAGAACTGGTATCGATACTGCTCCTAGTCGTTGTGTTTTTTCATAAAATTGTTTATGACCATTGGAGGTGTTTAAAAATCGGTATAGAAACCAATATAGAAACTGATATCGATACCGGTACAGAAATTGGTATCGAAACTAGTATAGAAACTGATATAGAAACCAAACATCATAGTGATGAAAGGGTATCGATACTGATATCGATCGATACCATTATGATTTTGTCTATAAAAACATGGCGGTATCCAAACCGGTATAAATATCGGTATGGAAACCGGTATAGATACCTGTATGAAAACTGGTATCTAAACGAATGGGTTAAAATCACTTCTCTGGCTTCTTTAAATTATTTAAAACACATTTAAAAACTCTCTCAAAAACTTCTTAAATATATTTTAAAGTTGTTTGGACATGAGAAATATTTCTGAAGTTTTTTCATATTAGTCCAAAAATATTTTTCAATTATTATATCAAAATATTAGTTCTACAAAAATAAATAGTAATACAATAATTTACTGCACTATAATTAGAATATTAAATTTTAAATTTTATTAGATATTTTGAGCACTTTTGGCAACATATCTTAACCTTATTAATTACTAACTTTAATTGTCATTAATTGTCCATAATAAATAACATTCATTATATGGTTCGTGAATAAAACTCAATTATGTCTAAGGGTATCAATGATGAGGATATGTTAAAAAACATACTCCACTTTTTACACATTAATATTGTCTTATAGATATAATATCATGAAAGGTTTTAAATACCTATTAGTCTCCGTCCCATTCCCTGAAGTGAATATGATATTTTATAACGGAATGAATAAAAGCCACATTAGTAATTGTGGTTGCGATTGAGATCATAAAATAAACATGGATAAGATGATTCTTTTGAATACTTATATCCACCATAAGTGGAATTATAACGATGACAAGAATGATAGAGATCATATCAAATCTTTATGTTATCAATGCGAATCATTGATCTCGTACTTGTCAAACGCCGAAATATTATGGACTTCATCCATAATCATGAATGATAAATGAAAAAAATATAAACAAATTTTCTTTGTGGCATAAATAATTATGGCGTTGTTGGTCAAACGCAATTGAATATTGTTAATTTTCTCATAATCCTTTAAAAGAATAATTCGCGATTTATTTTATTTCTCTTCTAACATGTAAAGGAAATAATTGATCTTTTATTTATTTTGTTTATGTTAAGTTATTTTATATATTATTTATTTATGCTTTATGTTAATTTGTCGTTAATTTATTTTACATATTATTTATTTAATTTTTATGTTAATTTATCCTTTGAAAAATATTATCACTTCCAGAATAAAATCTACAATATTGTGGCTATTTATGTCAAGCAGACAGTGCAAGTACTCCTACTATACTTAAGTATGAGAAATATTTGTCATCTCAAAGTACTGAAATATCAATGCTTCGGAAAAGCTTTTGAGAGTTTATCTTTGATAGATAATTGATTTGATATAATGTGTTATATTTAATATTTTGTCATTCCCCGAAGTGAATGGTACAAAGAACATATTTTTCATTCTCCGAAGTGAATGAAATAAAAAACATATTAAAAGATGCATGATTATGCATATTTTCCCATTTTAAATTCAACGGAATAATGTGAGTACTATATCCGAAAGTACTAATATCATAGAAGGCTTCGACAGAGCAAATATATTATTGCCAAAATAGAACTTTATTTCATATTTATATTGCATTATACTCATCAAAGTCGCAAAAAGATATTGAATTTTAAAGATATTTATAGAAATATATTGAGAATATCAGTCAAAGAGATGTTGACTATCTCAATATTACAAGTATAACTTAAGTCAATAAATTTTTTTTACAAAATTACATGTACTGACATCCATACTTTACTACATAAGAATTAGTACAAATTGAAGCTCATGCTATTGTAAACAAGATGTTTACTGATAATTTTATTTGGTATGACCGGTTAGGCCATCCCGGTTCAATTATGATACGAAAATTTGTTGACACTTTTATGTGGTCAATTATTGAAGAACTAAGATTTTCTTCAAGATAATTTTCATGTGATACTTGATATGAAAGCAATTTAATTATTCGATCATCAACAGTTAATATAGAGTGTAAGTCTATTAAATTTTTAGAACGGATACAAGGTGATATATATGGGCTCATACACCTTTCTTATAATCCATCTAGATATTTTACGATTTTAATCGATGCATCGACTAGATGGTTAAATGTATCCTTGTTGTTAACCCGCAACCTGGTGTTTGCGAGGCTACTTGCTTAGTTGATAAAATTATGAGCATATTTTCTAGATTATCTTATAAAGACAAATGGTCTTGATAATGTTGATGACATATCATTTTACATATAGTATCATCAATTCGCATCAAGCCAACAAATGATTATAAGTTCTCCCATTATAAATGGTTTTGGATTATGAACCAAAAATTCTCATTTTAAATTTTTTGGGTGTGCGGTATATGTTCTAATTGCTCCACCACAACGCACAAGAGATGAGCTTTGTTGAGAATATATATCAGATTTAAATATCTTAAGCTTCTGATAAGAGAATTTATTTACAACTCGATTTACTGACTATCATTTTAATGAGTCAATTTACCCGATATTAGGGGAGAAAATAAAATAGCTGAAAAAGGAATAAGTTGGAATGAATTATCATTTTTTGTTTGATCCACAAACAATGTGAACTATAAGTTCAAAGGATAATTCATTTAGCAAATCAATTGCAATATGATTTTGTTGACCTCAAAAGAGTGACTAAGTCACGTATACCAACTATGAATGATCTGATTAAATTTGATGTCCTGAAAGGGCAAACTCTAGTTGCTAATGAGTCCAACTTATGCTTGAAGCGTAGTAGACAAGTAAGTTCCAAAGATAAAGAAATCATTGAAAAAGAAAATGAGCTATATTTTATGATGGTATGATCGAGGAATCAATGAATTATGAAAATCTCTAGAAGAGATTAAAAGGTCTCCAACAGAGACATTGACATGAATCAGGTACCTGATAATAGAGAGATCTCAATAGATTATGTCATGTCTGGTAATAAGTAAAACTAAAATTAAATCAACGTCGATGACATATCTGCATACAATATAACAGTAGAGATTTTATTTGGTGATGTAGATCATGAATCATTGTCAATTGGACAAAGTAAACAAAGAAACGATTGTCCAACATGAAAGAGGCAATTGGGGCGAAAATAAAATCTCTTTCGTAAAGAGAAGTATTTGAACCTATAACCCATACGTTGAAATGTGTAAAACTCGTGAATATAAATGAGCATTTGTGAGAAAGAGAAATTAAAAGGGGAAATCATGAGATACAAGCTTATTTGGTTGCACAAGGATTCTCATAAAGACTTGAAATCGATTCTCACAATAGAATAAAGAAAAATATTTAATTTTTAAATTTTAATAATAATTATAAATAAATAAATTGATGTGAGTAAATTAAATATTTTAAAACTTGAATGATAAAAAATAAGTTTGAGAGTGTTATTCAATGATAATTTATGTTTACCTTTTTAGCGTTAATTCTTTTGGTAAACTACATTAATGATCACTAAACTTTTAGAATATTTATATTGTGATCATTAAACTTTTAAAACATATAATACAATCACTTAATTTTTAATTTATCTTCATTATGTTAATCGTCGACTGTTGTTAAAAAATATTGACATAATATGTTAAATTTTTTTCTTACTTAAAAGAAATTTTAAAATTTTCTCACTTAAAATTGATAGTTATCTTTTTTTCTTTCGATTTAAAATATCACGTAGATTATTTATTGTATTTTATGATACATATCATTACAGGGTCTAAAATATATAAACTTGAAAGAAAAAAAAATTGATTTTTCAATATCTAAAAACATTACTTGATTTAGGTAAAAACTCTAGTCGAACAAGTTTTTCAATATGTTGATAACAATAAACAATGATTGAATTGTTTTCCTTTTGTTGTAATAATCATTCCTTTTCTGCTTAAGAAAAATGTCTTTTGTTACTGTTGTTGAGAATTTTATTGACAATGGCTCCAAGGTTATTTAGCTCTTAAATTGGGTTGTCGAGCCATATTTATCCGGTTCGATTTTAAAAATATTATGATTAATGTATAGAATTTTCATTTTTTTAGTTACAACAAAATCAAATTCGAACTAAATTATTTGAGATGAAAACACAAAGAGGGAGCATCATGCATGAACCAATCAAACATTTTTCATGGCGTTTTCACTGGACGAATGTTCATCGAAAGTGGGAACGTGGGACAAAAATAGTTGCACTCTTGAATAGTTTGAAAGCATCCATACTTTTCTGTTGAGCACCACCAGCCATGATCTTCTGGTCCATAGATTACGAGTTCACAAGGTGTAGTCACTTTGTTCTGATTCTTTCTTTTCTATCATCTTGGCAGTAAAATCTCTCGCAACAACACTGTCTCTACTACCTGTTTTATCCATAAAAAATAAAAACACATTAAAAAATATACGTATAATCAAATCATTGAATCAAATATTCGAATATATATATATGAAAGTAGAAGAAAATGTGAAAGACTTTGAGCATGCTTTACATTCATGGAGGCTGAGAATGGAGGACAAGACAAGGAGAAGTATAGCCAAACGAGTTGTCATTGCTATTGCTTGAGAGAGTATGTAATTTTTGATACAAAAAGTAGATTATATAGTATACATTAGGATAGATAAAGGGTAGTTTGGGAATTAAATAAAAATGAATAAATTTGGATAATTATTATTTAGAATATATTTATTTTTTAAAAAATATAATAATTTGTGAATGATTATTTGATAAAATAACATATTTAATGATATTATGCATATAAAATATTTAAATTCTGATAAAAATAAAATAAATGAATTAAAAAATTGTTTTTATAGATAATTTATATATATTTAATTTGAATTAATTAACCAAATAAATTAATATGATTAGTCTAAACAAATTAAATAGTAGTACAATAATTTAATGCACTGTAACTGGAGTATCGAATTTAGATTTTATTGGATATTTTGAGCACTTTTGGCAACATATCTTAACCTTATAAATTACTAACTTTAATTGCTATTAATTTTCCATAATAAGTAACATTCATTAATGCCAAATACATGTTATGCTTTTAAAAATTTACTGTTTATTTTATTAAGGCATAAAGATGATTTTAACCCTTAACGTTTATAATTTTTATAGTTTTGGTGTTTATTTTTTTTAGATAAATTTAGCCTTTAACCTATATTTTTTTAACAAATAACTTATTTTTAATACCTTGATAATTGGACCGTTAAAAATCTAACAATGATGGCATGTTATGTGCATATGATAATATATTTTAAATAACATGGCATCTAACCTATCATATATATAATATAATTTTATTCTAATATAAAATATAAAACAATTAAAATTTCAAAAAAATATTAAAATAATAATTAATTCTAAAATAAAATACTATTAAACATTCTTAACCCTAACTACGATAGAATTAAAATCGTACCTAAAAAAATTAATTAATTTCAAATTATGTTCATATTTTTTTAAGATAGAACTTTGATTCTATCATAGTTAGGGTTGCAAATGTTTAATAGCCTTTTATTTTAGAATTTACTAATTTTTAATATTTTATTTGAATTTTAATTATTTTATATTGGAATAAAATTATATTTCATATATATATATTTGATAGGTTAGATGACATGTCATTTAAAGTATATTATCATATCTATATGACATGTCATCATTGTTAGATTTTTAACAGTCCAGTTATCATAGTAGTTAAAAAATAAGTTATTTGTTAAAAAGATATAGGTTAAAGGCTAAATTTATCCAAAAAAGAATAAAGGCCAAAACGACAAAAATTATAAACGTTAAGAGTTAATATTATCTTTATGTCTTTTTATTAATCTTTAACTTGCTTTATTGGAATAATTTACTTTTTAAAGACAATTAATATGTCTAGCTCATTTTCAGAGTAAATATGTATAATTTAAATAAAAAATATTTAGACAATAATAAAGTTTCGGTCAAATTTTGGTATTAGTCCTTGCACAATGTACAAATTTTGGATTTACTTCATTCATTTTAGTTTTTTTTAATTTAATCTTGTTCTAAATTGTAAACATTAAATATATTAAATTATATCCTCTATTTAACTATGTGTTATGCATAAATCGTAATTTTTAGAATTTTTTTTGTTATAATAATATTTAAAAAATATATTTTTTAAATTTTATCGGTGTTTACATCATATCACTTTTGCAGTATCTTTGATTTTTTATAATTTTTTTCTATCACTTTTGATTTTTTTCAACTTGATCTCAAAACAAACTTTTAATTAATAAATTTAAGATGATATTTAAATTTAATTTATTTAATATTTTAAGTTTTCATCTTAAAGAATACGGGTTTAAATCGTTACTTTATAATAATCGTTTTAGAGCCCACTTATCTTGTAAGAAAAATGGACCACTATAAAAACAAACCCAGTTATTTAAATGGGCTTTAAGATGATAATCTATTTAACCTATAACTGCAGTTGGGCCGGTTCAAATACCTGCACTTTTATCTGCTTTTGTTGATAGAAAAATGACCGGTTTAAAAAGAGACCCTGGAATGGATTGCTTGGGGAGAAATTAATTTAAAGTATATATATATATATAATAACAACAGCATTTCTCATTCTCCATATTACTTTCTTGTTCTTTTTTCTTCGAAGCCTTCTCCACAAGAAAATTTCCTAAATTAAAACTCGATAAGCAGCCATAGTTACGATGTCGGATCCGAAGAACGACGCCGGAACTTCCCAGCCAAAGGCACCGGCGAAAGATCCCAAGAAGAAAGAGGAGGAGGATCTTGTGAGTCTACGTTCTTGATTTGGGTTTTTATTAGAAGTTTTGATATTTTGTGTCTAAATTAGTGTTTTTTTTTAAAAAAAAAATACACAGTCGGAGGAGGATTTGGCTTTGAAACAACAGTTGGAGTTATATGTAGAGAGAGTTCAAGATTCTGATCCCGGACTACAGAAAGTAGCTCTTGAGAGCATGAGGTGACTGAATCATATTAGGTTTTTTTCTTTTGGTTTTACAGTTAGTGGGAGTATTCATCGATGGGTTTAGTTTCGATGCTTGAATGAAACTTAAATTTTTATTGTATGATTTTATATCCTTTTTAGGCATGAAATCCGCACCTCGACAAGCTCTATGACTTCTGTTCCGAAGCCATTGAAGTTTCTCCGTCCTCATTATGGAACCCTAAAATCTTTTTACGAGACAATGCCGGATTCGGATTTGAAGGTATTAGTTATTTTGTTTTGATTCTCCTCCATTACTCTTTTATGAGAATGATCTATTTGGGCTATAACCAGTGTAGGGAAGGATGATTTAGATGGAGGCATTGTTTTCTATAGGGGTGCTGTGAATTGTTTATTGTCTAAATGTTTTTGGATAAATAGTATTACTATAAATAAATTTTTGGGTTATTTAGGTTATCGCTTATTAATTAGGTTTAGGCGGCAGCTTGCATTCCTTCTGATTACAATTAGCCATAATTTCAAAAATAAGGAATTTCAGTTTAGCTAAGTATTTTCTTTCCTAGATATTTCCTTTTTCTCCATTAATTCTGCATCACTGAATTATTATTATTATTTTTTCCAGAAATACCTGGCTGATATCTTGTCTGTGTTGGCTCTGACCATGTCTGCAGAGGGCGAGCGGGTAACTTCCAAGTTTTTTGTTTTCCACAATACTTTCCAATATGGATTTGCACACATTTTTTTTTGTTTTTTTTTGTTCCCTGGTTGTTTTGACCTCTAGTTTTGATTTGACAATCCTACAGGAGAGTTTGAAGTACAGATTGTTGGGTTCAGAAGGTGACATTGGTTCATGGGGTCATGAATATGTGAGGTGAGCATTATCCGACTTGATGACATATTGGATATGCTCATTTTATTTTGTATTACCAGTTTTCATTAGCTACATCTGGTCAAACTTGTGAACAACTCTAGATTGTAATTATGAGTTTAATTTTTATCAGTTGGTATGTTACTTTCAAGTTCCACTATTGGGTTGGTGCTCACTTTATCATTTGTTGTCAGGAACTTGGCAGGAGAAATTTCACAAGAGTATATCAATCGACAGGTTAGAAGTCTTAAGGAACCTTTAACATATGATAGTTTCTGAGTTCAGCACTTTAGGGTTCTCTGTAATGGTGAGAACTCAAGTTAATCTGGTTTTGAATTGTATATTTTTTGCTGATAATACAGAGTGAAGAGGCTCCAATTGAAGATCTAATGGAGCTTGTGCAACAAATTGTTTCTTTCCACATGAAGGTATAGCTCTCTCCATGTCATATGTAATGTAACTTGCAATTGATTTTTTGCAGAAAAAAGTTCTTCTAAAAAATTATGTTAGTTTCATGTTTCTGAAACTTCTGTACTTTTGATGCAGCACAATGCTGAACCCGAAGCAGTTGATCTCTTGATGGAGGTACCACACAACATTTTCTCTCTTAACATTTCTTATTTGAATTCTCTTCCCTTGTTATTGAGATTGAAACACGTATTTTATTCCTAACTGCAGGTTGAGGATCTTGATCTTTTATGTGAGCATGTTGATAAAACAAATTTCAAGAGAACCTGTCTATATCTCACCAGTGCCGCTAGGTATGGAGTATAAAGGCTTCGGGCTACTTGTTTATCACCAACAATAATGTGTTGAAATGTATGGCGACTGTAGTCTAAAATTGCTGAACTAAAATTTACAATTAAATGTTTGTTGATTGTTCCCATGACAAAGGATGTTGAGCTCTTGGTCTCCCTTTGATAACCATTCCATGCTGCAAATTTTGGCAGATATCTTCCTGGACCAGATGACATGTTAGTTTTGGATATTGCCTACACAATATATCTGAAATTTGAGGAATTCGCAAGCGCACTTCAAATTGCACTTTCCCTTGACAACATGCAGGTTTGTTTTCTATTATATTCCTCTCCTTTCATGTCATGCAGTGGTGTAGAGAAACTTTGTCTTAGGATCTCAGTATTGATTTGACTTGCTTATTTTATCATTCCTAATAATTTATTGTGTTCTGTTGCAGCATGTGAGACAGGTGTTTACATCTTGTGATAATCAGCTAAAGAAGATGCAGTTTTGCTATATTCTTGCACGGCATGTAAGTACACAGCTTGCTTTGCTATATTGCTTCTGTAACTATTTGTTGCCAAGTATGCTATTTGGTTTATATATTTTCTTCTGATTCTGGACGAGGCTGACTTCCATTTTTTCTCATTGTCAAAATTGGGTACTGATGGCCTTATATTTCTCTATGCTTGTTATAATAATGTGTATCATAAATGCATGGGAGTGAATGTTCATGTGTTTAATTCATAGGACATTTTCTGCTTTATTTATTTATGTATTCTTTGTAGGGAATCACTTTTGAGCTTGATGATGAGATGGCTGCAGATGACGACGACAGAGAGGCTTTACAAGAAATCATCAACAATACTAAATTAAGTGAAAGTTATCTCACCCTTGCTCGAGATATTGAGGTTATGGAGCCTAAATCTCCAGAAGATATCTATAAGGTTTGGACTTCAAAGCTCGCCAGACATTTTGAGTTTGTAGTTAAGACCTGATGAAGCCTAAATTGAGTGCTTAAATTCATCTCAGCTTTTATAAGGAGCTTCTTTTTGATATTGCCCTTGTTGGATAATTTTCTTCATGAAATTGACAACTTACATGCATGGATTTTGCCAGGTTCACTTGCTTGATGGCCGTGCTAGTGCTGGTGCAAGCGTTGATTCAGCTAGACAGAACTTGGCTGCTACATTCGTCAATGCATTTGTTAATGCAGGCTTTGGTCAGGATAAGTTAATGACAGCACCAGCAGACTCTTCAATTGGCGGTTCAACCGGAAATTGGCTTTTCAAAAACAAAGAACATGGGAAGACCAGTGCTGCAGCGAGTCTGGTATGATTAGCCTGTTAAATTTTGCACCAATGTGTGTGTGCTTAAGTTTGTATTCATTTTCTATTTGAAATCTATTTTAAATATATGTTCACCTTCTCTGTAACAGGGTATGATTCTATTGTGGGATGTCGACTCTGGGCTTGCTCAGATTGACAAGTATTTCCATAGCAATGATAACCATGTCATTGCTGGAGCATTACTAGGAGTTGGGATTGTCAACTGTGGTATTAAGAATGATTGTGATCCTGTAAGTTCCTTTTCTTCTGTGCATTTCTTGGTCCATGCACTGTGTATAATGTTTTCTAAATGTTTGTCTTGTTTATTCTATCAGGCACTGGCTCTTTTGAGTGAATACATAAGTAAAGAAGATTCTTCTGTCCGAATTGGTGCAATTATGGGTTTGGGAATTGCATATGCTGGTGCTCAAAATGAGCAGGTTTATGCCTCTCTTTATATCCTGCCAAATGAACTTTGTATTTAATTGTGTTGGCAATTTTATTCTCTGTGATGAATGCTGCTGCTGGTTACATTCACTATTTTTTAATTGAATTCACGTGATGTTTTGCTCCTTAAAGTGTCTAACAACTTTCTCAGCTTTTCTCTTGCAATTTGGCTTTTGGTCATTTTGCTATACTGAAAGTTTAACATTGTTAATTGACAGATCCGTAGCAGCTTGACTCCTATACTTAATGACGCAAAAGCACCCCTTGATGTAATAGCTTTTACTGCAATATCCTTGGGTTTCATATATGTGGGTTCCTGCAACGAGGAAGTTGCACAGGCTATTATATTTGCTTTAATGGACCGAAGTGAGTCAGAATTGGGTGAGCCCCTCACTAGGCTTCTGCCTCTTGCTCTTGGTCTTTTATACCTGGGAAAGCAGGTAAATGACATTTTTGGGCTCTTGGCATATAGTTGATTACTTGATTACACGTTCTTTAGTAGATTGTTTATGTTTGAATTCAGCTTGAGAAAAAGGTCTTTATATATGCACTCTTGAGAGGTTTCATGCTCATTTTTTGTAAACACTTTCACTCTTAACAGGAAAGTGTGGAGGCCACTGCAGAGGTCTCAAAAACATTTAATGAAAAAATTAGAAAATATTGTGATATGACACTACTCTCTTGTGCTTACGCTGGAACTGGGAATGTGCTAAAGGTAAGCTCTTGATTCATTAATCATTAATATTCTCAAAATTCGAGCGGGCATGCATGAATATTAACTTAACATTTTCATATGCAGGTCCAAAACCTTCTTGGTCATTGTGCTCAGCATCTTGAAAAAGGTGAAACCCACCAGGGTCCAGCTGTGCTTGGAATTGCCATGGTAGCAATGGCTGAAGAATTGGGTCTTGAGATGTCAATTCGTTCACTAGAGCATCTTTTGCAATATGGTGAGCAGAATATTCGGCGGGCAGTTCCTTTGGCGCTTGGTCTTCTTTGTATATCAAACCCAAAGGTAAATCAATCTCATTAAGTATTGCTGAGCAACATAGTTTGATCATTTTCGAAGGAATTCCCATGTTGAGGATTTAAAGGCAACACTTTTTGGTTATAGCAAATGAGACGGTGAACTGAAATTGAGAATCCAATTGGCGATTACAGTCAATAGACTTGTTTCTTCCCAATTCGCATTACCATGTCCTTAAATCAATGATTTTAAGATCAAGAAATATTAGTTAAGAAAGCTGCAGACTTAGGTTTGCAATACTTTCCATCTTTCCTTCTTGTTATCTCATTTGTTGCACATATATGTTATCCAGGTTAATGTGATGGACACTTTAAGCAGACTGAGTCATGATTCAGATTCAGAAGCTGCAATGGTAAGATGATTTGAATAAAGGGTGTTCTTTAATGTTAACGTTGTTTTTTCCCAATCGATTTGACTCTACTGTGTGTATCGATGCTACAGGCTGCAGTTATCTCCTTGGGCTTAATTGGCGCTGGAACCAATAATGCTCGCATAGCTGGCATGCTTCGCAATCTTTCAAGTTATTACTACAAAGATGCTAGCCTTCTATTCTGTGTACGTGTTTTTGTACTCTTCTCTATAGTTTGTTTCATGAAAACATGTGCTTTGTGAGACAACTGAGCCTCGATTGCTTGTCCAGGTGCGAATTGCTCAAGGTTTAGTACATTTGGGGAAGGGTCTGTTGACTCTCAATCCATATCATTCTGACCGCTTTTTGCTATCACCGTAAGTGTTTCTTAACACATAAACATCCACCTATGTAGAAAACGAAAATCACAAAATCATGGACTCGGCTCTCCTTACAAAAATTTCTTTCGTTTCTTTTCATTCCAGGACTGCACTTGCTGGTTTGGTTACAATGCTGCATGCATGTCTTGATATGAAGGCTATGGTATTGGGGAAATACCATTATGTTCTCTACTTTATTGTTTTGGCAATGCAGGTCAGTAATTGGTTTTGGTCACACTCCTTACTTCCTCGATGCATGTGTTTCTTAACGCATATTCTCATTAACATAAAATAATTACTTTCTTTACAGCCAAGGATGTTGATGGCTGTTGATGAAAACCTAAAACCTCTCTCAGTCCCGGTTCGTGTGGGTCAAGCTGTTGATGTTGTCGGGCAAGCCGGTAGACCTAAGACCATCACCGGGTTCCAAACCCATTCCACCCCTGTTCTTCTTGCTGCTGGTGATAGAGCAGAGCTGGCTACTGAAAAGTAAGTTACCAACTCAATGAGCCATAACGAATGTTGCATGATCTCGGATTTTGCTAACGATCTCGCTCGTCTTTGCAGGTATATTCCACTGTCCCCCATACTGGAGGGCCATGTTATTTTGAAAGAGAATCCAGAGTACAGAGAGGATAGTTGAAGTTAAAAGCAAAAGAGCAAAATTGGTTACTGCTGCTTTCCATGTTTTTTTAGTGTAATGCAACTCTCCATTTTTAGGATTTTTTTTTTATTTTTCGTCGTGAAATTTAAATTGAAGGACTAGGTCGAAAGTAGTAGTGTGAACTTCAAAATATTTTTCTTAATTAAAAAAAAAACTCGAATATTTTTATTATCAATACAAGCTTAGGGGGATTATACGGGCCTCTAACCTTGGTCAATGACACCGTATGTATACGGCCACGCATTTATGATTAATGGGAATAACTTCTCAATTTTCCATGATTAGTTTTGACAAATCAAAGTGGATGGATTATCATGAAGCTAATAAATATAATTAGAATTATAATAAGAAATTCTAGATTAAAATTAATCTAAAACATAATTGAAAGGGGGGAGGGATTTAATAATACTACACTTTGATTATATAATTATTTATGTTAACAATTATCTGTTAAGTATATATTAATGAAGAAATTGTTTTGGAACGATATGAGATAAATTGAATTAATTCGAAATTTTATATACGTATCATAAATTTATAATGGGAGGACTGATGACTTAATTTTTCATATAGGAGTTGAGTTGACCAGGTCATCTAGGCCCGACCCAGCATGGTGAATAAACTCAACTACTTCGGGGGAATAAAGAGCATGCGAAAAGAGCCGTTGGAATGACACCTCACAAAACCCGACCGTTAGTAGACCTCCTCCGCAAAATTCAAAAAAGAAGAGAATATTCGACCGTTGCAGTTTCCCAATCCATTTCTTTCTTTATTTTACTAATAGCTTAACAGATTTGCAAAATTTCCAAAATTGGGCACGGAAAAATTTCAACAAATACAATCCTACTCCGAAAACAAAGACTGAGAAATCTCTCCGTTTCGGAATAATATGGATGAATCAACTGCGATTGACGAGTTATATGAATTCTCGGCGCCGTGTTTCTTCGATTTCATGAAAGGAGAATCGGAAGAAGAAACGCGAAATGCGGAGCTCTGGTTCGAAGCCGCCTTAAGCTACGCTCCTTGTCGTACGTTCTTTCTCTCTCTTTACTATTCCTTTCTTTGTGTCAACTGTTAAATTAACAGAATCAAGTAATCTGTAATCCCCCACTCTTTTGTTCGTTCTTTTCTCTGTAACCGTTTCGTTTTTATCGGGGGATTCTTGATTTTCTTGAAATTTTAGGTTTTGATTTGCTCTTTCCTCTCTCTTTTCTGGTTCTTAGTGATTTTAACTTGATTGACTTCAATTGTTTATTTCTGAAATTGGTATCCCGAAATTCTATGGTTCGAAGTCCTTTAGTTGCTTAGATCTGATTTTAGTTTTTAATTGTTTGGTTGCTTAGTTCTCTGGTAGGAAAGAAAAAGAAATTGTGATGTCATTAAGCATAACCTAATTATTTTTTTGTTCTTACCTGAATTTAACTTCAAATGAATTAAGTACGATAACTAATTAGGTTAGTTTTCATGGATATGAAGTGTAAACTTAATTACCAATTAAAGCAGCTGTTTTTTTCGAGGAGAAAACGGGAGATTTTTAATTTCCTTCTTTTTATTTTTCTATAATGCAGCTTTTATGGCTAGAATCAAATCTGGTCGTAGATACTTTCAGGCGGAGAGTCTCTGCAATGTCAGCAAAGAAGATCAAATGCAGAAGGTTCGAACTATTTTATATATGCATTTACTAGTCAGTAAGCCACAATGTGATGTCAAATATAATTGTGATGATTTCACATATGCCCTTACAGATTTTCAACCATCTTATAAAGAAATTCTCTCATCTCAATCCTGATGATATATAAATTACTGATGCAGACACCTGAATCATCAGAAGATAAGCCTCAAGCAAAGCTCGTGCCTGATAAAGTAAAGGAAGAAGTTAAACCGTCAGAGGCAAAAGTAATTAGTGGACTTTTTGTTTCTCATGCATTTTGGTTGTTGATTAGTTTTCACATAGTCCATGACTTAAATGGTTTGCAGATTTTTAATGACGATAAAGATAAGGAAAACATAGGGCCTGTATGTGTCCAAGAAAATGGAAGGTTTGTTCGTAGGGTTCTTTAAAAGAAATTCAACTCAATTATGTATGAATACTTTGGTTCTCATTATCGTGTCTTTGGTTCCTTTCTGTTGAATTTTCAGTGCCCGAACTGAAAAATCACATTTATATGTTACCGGTGATGAAGACAAAAGCAAATTGACTGTGCAAGTAGAAACTGAAGTTTGCACCCCTATACCATTGATGAATTCTCAGAAAAAACTCGTGAGCGACAAGAAGCATCAGACAGCTAGTACTATAAGGAAACCATCAGCGTTGAAGACGAAAACTGACAATGCTGGAACTCCTAAATTGGCTCTAGAAAGCCAAGCCATCAAACGACAGAAACTAGACGGTGGAAGATCTAGACAGGTTCTTTTATATGCTCTTCTCCTTAGCGTGTTCCAACACTGTTATTTGTAACTTCAATCTTCTGTTTTGCATTTTTGTTGCTTCCCTCTATGTATCTCAGATCCTCAATGTGAAGCCGCCCCACAACTTGCTCCACAAGTCAAAACTCGGTTTGACCAGTGGCAGTTCCAACTTGAGTTCTACTGCTAAAACTTTTAACAAATTGGATAGAAAGGTTTGTTTCTATGTGATTAGTCCCTTCATCTCATATTTCACTTAACAATCGTGAATCAGAATTAAAAATTGCTTTGTGTGTTCCTTGAAGGTTTATGTTCGAGAACAAGCAGAACCATTTGTTTCAATGGCAGAAATGATGAACAAATTCCTATCTTCTACCAGAGACTTGTTACTTCCTCACAGTTCTTTGTCAAATGTAAATAAACAGAATCACATCATTTTGGCTCCGACAAGGATTTGGTTCCTGGAACCTCCTTGTTTCCTTTCTTCTTTTACTAATTCCTTCTAACTAATCAGAATAATGCTGCTACTGTCCAGATGCCAACGCTCAAATTGACAAGGCCTATAGAACCTGAATTCGAAACAGCACAGAGAGTGCGCCCGGTTAAAGTGAAGAGCACCGCAGAGCTTGAGGAAGAAATGATGGCTAAAATTCCAAAGTTCAAAGCAAGACCGTTGAACAAGAAGGTCTAATGCTTATACCATGAGATTTATGCATAATATCAAACTGGTCTTTCTTTGTTCTTTACGGTTAAAAGATTTTTATCTATTAAGCTTTCTGTAACTTGTTTTCCATTTTCTTCTCTGCTGCAGATTTTTGAAGCTTCAACACCACTACCTTCATTACCTAGAAGTACTCAAAAGCCTCCAGAATTTCAGGTAAATTGTGCTAAAGCATAAAAGTGGTGGTGTGAGATGAAAATAAAGACTCTCCGCAGACTAAAAAAGTTCTTATGTTTCAGGAATTTCATTTCGAGACAATGGCTAGAGCAAGTAAGAATGTGGAGACACCTTCAGTAGCTTCAACAGAAGTGTCTCATCAGGTTCGGAGAACTATATCCCATACATTTGATAAGTTTCATTTAATCCTTGAATAACTCACCCCTCTCTTTTTTCCCTGTTGCAGAATAATCAGTGGAAACCTCAGCTCACAGAACCTAAATCCCCTGTACTTCAAACATCTTTGAGGGCACAGCCTCCGAAGGTCAAAAGTTCTAGTGAACTTGAGCAGGAGGAACTTGAAAAAGCACCTAAATTTAAAGCAAGACCATTGAATAAAAAGGTACTTTTCCCTTCATTTATATTCTGCATTGTATAATACAGCCACCAATAACCATGATTACTTGAGAAAGTAACGGTCGTTGTTGATTTGTGTAGATTTTTGAGAGCAAAGGAGAACTGGGAGTCTTCTGTAATGCAAAGAAACAAGTGACTATACCTCAAGAATTCCATTTTGCAACGCATGAAAGGATACCGCCACCGGTGACCGTTTTTGATATATTTGATAAGGTAATTATACAAATGGGCCAACTAGTTGTTATTATAGTACTGATTAGAGCATATGATTTTTTAGAGAAACAACTCTTACATGTTCTTTCTCCCTTTCACAGCTTTCTCTGAATTCAGAATCTAACCATGATCCAATTCCGAGGAACACCATTCCCAATCCATTCCATCTTCACACAGAGGTACATTTCTTTTTAAATTATAATACCTGGAAAAGATACATAGAGTTCAGTGTTTTATGAAGTCCCTAATGATCTTCAGGAAAGAGGTGCTGAAAAAGTAAAGAAGTTTGTGATTGAGATTATAGAGAAGCAGTTTGAAGAGGAAAGAGCCAGGGTCCCCAAGGCTAACCCATATCCATACACCACTGACTATCCTGTGGTATATTAAATATTTTGTTCTTTCATTATAAATTTTTGGTCAATCATGAGTTACTGAGGGTTTAAATGTATGTTTTTCTTATGCAGGTCCCTCCGAAACCCGAACCGAAGCAGAGTACAAAACCAGAACCCTTCCAATTGGAGAGTCTGGTGAGGCACGAGGAGGAGATGAAAAGAGAGATGGAAGAAAGACGGAAAAAGGAGAAAGAAGAAGCTCAGATGAGAGTCTTCAAGGCTCAGACGGTTCTAAAAGAGTAAGATTCATCCACATTTTATTCTTGATTTCTGTTAGAGCATCTCCGGTACCACGACGCTTAAATCCGTTATGCAGGGATCCAATTCCTGTTCCCGAAAAAGTTCGCAAGCCTCTAACACAAGTGGAAGAATTTGACCTCCGTGTCAATCATAGAGCTGTGGATAGAGCTGAATTTGATCAAAAAGTAAATTCTAGTCTCTCTCCCTCTTCTGAAGTCTGTTATATTTCCATTCAATAAGCAATAACAAATCCTTTTATACAGATTAAAGAGAAAGAAATGATTTACAAGAGATGCAGAGAGGAGAGTGAGGCTGCTAGAATGGTATGCATAATTTACTCATCTTAACTTGTGTCGTGTCCATTCTATGGCTCAGCTAGCATGTGGGTGTGAATCTAAACTAAAATGTTATCAAATTGCCAGATTGAGGAAGAAAAAGCATTGAAGCAACTAAGAAGGACAATGGTTCCTCATGCTAGGCCTGTTCCCAAGTTTGATCATCCTTTCTGCCCACAAAGGTAAGAAAAGTTACTCTTATATTGGTGTTCGTATATTTTTTGTGTTGTGTTCGTGGCTTGATGGTGTATGATTTTGGCTGGCCAGGTCTTCCAAGGAAACAACAAAACCGATGTCACCGCGTCTACGAGTTCTCCAAAGAATAGAAAGGACGAAAATGATCCGTTCGCTTAACACACCAACTTCCAGTCCGGCAACTCTTATGAGATGATTTTTTTTTCTTGAAACCAAACAGGCAGGGTACGGTCGCCGCCGAGGGGGTTGTTCAAGAACTTTTGAACCCCATGTGAAACAACTCAAGACTAATCATTAACCGTCATGTACAATTTGTATTGTTGAAATGTAGACTCCAAAACATTCTTTCATTACCATTAAATTTATGAAATGTATGAATTTCATCTACTTGGAATGAAATTGCGTGCGTTTGGGAAATTTCTGTGATGTTTGAAAATTTTCGGATATTTGTTTTTCTAAGTAGGATGAACAATTTTTACGATCACGACTTAGTATCAAACAATCAAAATCAATCATTACGAGCGTTGAATTATATATATAATTTATTCTGCAACAAAGTAGAACTACAAAATTCACATAATTTATGTAAAAATAAAAATATAAAATTTAACTAATTGAAAAATTCAATTTATGAAACAACCCACGGAAATAGAGGGAAATCTCTCTTGGCTGTTATCACTCGGTTAGTATGGTGTTGTTACCTTTATTTCATTTGGCAAGAGCGAAATAGTTAGAGTGCGTGGAAGTAAGCCAAGGCAAGTGGATGCCATTGTTTCCTTAATAAAGATAAGTGTTCGATTGAGGTTATTAGGAGCAAATTTGCGACTTGATTCTTCAAGTCTTGCTATGAATTGAGGAATTGTATAGTTATTTTTATTTGGTTGTATAGTTAATTTTATTGTTGTACAATTTATTAGTGCTTTTGGGTGAATAAATTTTTTATTTATCAAAAAAAAATCAATTTTATTTAATACATACTAAATATTTTAAATTACTGGGCAACCAACTATATTCAAATAGAAAATCAACCTAAACTTAAAATTGATCTCAAATTTAAAGTCCTTTTTAAATCTAAATAGGTTGGTTTAATAAAAAAAAAGCCTAATCTGAATCACTTACATTGACAGAATTAAAAAGAAAATGAAACGGCAGGCTTTGGAGGCCCAAAGAGCGTGCAAAAGTAGCCGTTAGAAACACACCTCATTATAACAAAATTGGTCACAAAACCCGACCGTTAGATCCCAAGGTTCAAAAAGTAAGAAATCGACCGTTGCTCGCTCTCCTGTCTTTAATTTTCATTACCATAACAGATTCTCAAGAATTAACCGGAGACTGAAGAAAATCCCCCCCACACACACACACCAAATTCCAATCCCTCTGCCCGCAGCCAATATAAAACAAGTGAGAAAGAATCTCACCGTTTTATGATTCCGATGGACGGACCAAGTGTTATGTCGGTGACTGTGATTGACGAGTTATACGAGTTCTCGGCGCCATGTTTCTTCGATTTCATCAAAGGAGAATCGGAAGATGAAGCGCGCAATGCCGAGCTCTGGTTCAAAAGCGCATTGAGCTACGCTCCTTCTCGTATGTTCTTTCTCTCTATCTTTCTCTCGTTACCATTTCTTCTGTAAAAGTATTATTTTATCGGAGATTCTTGATTTTTCTTGGAATTTCTAGGGTTTCAATTTATTAGTTTTCTTTTATTTAGTGACTTTCGGGTTTAACTTGATTGATTTTAATTGTTTGTTACTGAATTATATTTCGAAAATTCTAGGGCTCGAGGTTCTCTTATTTGCTTAGGTCTGAATCTGATAGGGAAAGAAAAAGAATTTTGATTAATTAAGCACAACCTAATTATCTTTGTTTTTCACAAATTATTTACTTCAAATGAATTAAGCTTAACAGAATCAAGATAGTTTTCAAGGATATTATGTGTAAATTTAATCAACAACTTCCTGCTACCAAATAAAACTGTTGCATTTTTATGAGGAAAACTCGAGATGTTTAATTTCCCACTGGTATTTATCACAATGCAGCTTTTATGGATAGAATCAAGACTGGTAGTAGATCCGTTCATGTGGAGAGTCTCTGCAATTTTAGTGAAGCAGATCAAATGCATAAGGTTTGAATTACTTGTATATATACCGTTACCAAATTTCATCATCTCATACAGCAATTTCTCTCATTTCAGTCATGATTAATCTATATTACTTCTGCAGGCATTGGAATCATCGGATGGAACAACTCCTAACGGTAACTTAGAAGATAAGCCTAAAGCTGAGCTCCTGCGGGATAAAGAAAAGGAAGAAGTTAAATCCTCCGAGGCAAAGGTTGAAATAAATCAAACTGTCACTGAGGTAATCATTGGACTATTCTTCAATCCATTCTGTTATTGATTAGTTTTTATGCATTCTCATATGATTTAAATGCTTTGTAGATTGCTAAAGATTATAAAGACAAGGAAAACACAGTGCCTGTATGCGCTCAAAAAAATGGAAGGTTTGTTCTCAAGGGTTTGAACATTTTTTCAACATTAATTGAGTTGTGTATGGATACTTTGGTTCTCATTTTTGTGCATTTGGTTCCTTTCTGTTGGATTTTCAGTGGCCTAAATGAAAAATCACATTTAAATATTCCCGGTGATGACGAGAAAAGCAAATCTACTGTGCAAGTGGAAACAGAAGCTTGCACCCCTAAACCATTGGTGATTTCTCAGAAAAAACTTGTGAGTGATAAGAAGCACCAGACGGCTAAAAAGATAGCTAGTATGATACGGAACCCGTCGGTGTTGAAGCCTAAAACCGGCAATGCTGGAACTCCTAATCTGGCTCTAGAAAACCAAGCCATCAAACGTCAGAAACTAGATGGAGGAAGATTTAGACAGGTGCTTATATATGCCCTTTTCCGCTCTGCATGTTTTAGTTTCTGTGATTTGTAATTTTTATCTGAAGTTATCTCTTTGTTGCTTCCCTTTGTACCTCAGATCCTGAATGTGAAACCCCATAACTTGACCCACAAATCAAAACTTGGTCGTTCCAACCAGAACTCTTCTGCTGCTAAAACATCAAACAAATTGGATAGAAAGGTTTGTTTCTCAGTGATAAGTTCAGCCTTAGCATATTTTCACTACAATTGGGAATCAATATTGAAATTTGGTTTGTGTTCTTCTTGAAGGTTTATGTTCGAGAACAGGCAGCACCATTTGTTTCAATGGCAGAAATGATGAAAAAGTTCCAATCATCTACCAGAGATTTGTCACTTCCTCACAGTTCTCTGTCAAATGTAAATAAATAGAATCACATCATTCGGCTTCAACACCTCGTTTCCTTTCTTTTTCACCAAATTCCTTACAACTAATCAGGATAATGCTGCTACTGTCCAGATGCCAACACTCAAATTGACAAGGCCTAAAGAACCAGAATTAGAAACAGCACAGAGAATGCGCCCAGTTAGAGTGAAGAGCTCCGCAGAGCTTGAGGAAGAAATGATGGCTAAAATCCCCAAGTTTAAAGCAAGACCATTGAACAAGAAGGTATTGCTTATAGCATCTTGTTTATGTGTATCAAACTGCCCTTTTGTTCTTTACCGTATGACTCTTCTCCAGTAAGCTTTCTTTAATTTGTTGTCCATTTTTTCTTGCTGGTGCAGATTTTTGTAGCTCCGACGCTACCTTCACTACCAAGAAGTACTCCAAAAGCTCCAGAATTTCAGGTAAATTAGGCTTAATGAAATAAGTGGTGGTATGAGATTTAAACGAAGACAGTGCTCGGTATCAAACTAAAACAATTATCCTGGTTCAGGAATTTCATTTGGAGACAATGGCTAGAGCAAGTAAGAATGCGGAGACGTCTTCAGTAGCTTCAACAGAAGTGTCTCGTCAGGTTCGAATAATTATATTCCCCATATATTTGATGTTATTTTACACTTGGAAACTTGAATAACTCACTTACCTGCTCTTTCTTTATTCCCTGTAACAGAATAATCAGTGGAAAGCTCATCTCACTGACCCTAAAACCCCTGTGCTTCAAACATCTCTAAGGGCAAGGCCTACAAATGTCAAAAGTTCTATTGAACTTGAACAGGAGGAACTCGGAAAAGCACCTAAATTTAAAGCGAGGCCATTGAATAAAAAGGTGAATATACAACCTCAAGTCTACATTATATAATATAACAACCATGTCTACTTGTGAAAGTAACTCTAGTTTCTGCCTTGTGTAGATATTTGAGAGTAAAGGAGAACTGGGAATCTTTTGTAATGCAAAGAAGCAAGTGACTATACCCCAAGAATTCCATTTTGCTACACATGAGAGGGTACCGCCCCCAACATCGGTTTTTGATTTATTTGACAAGGTAATTATACAAATGCACCAACTAGTTATATTCCACAACTGGTTTGAGTATATGAATTTTGAGATATGTTTGTTCCTTTACAGCTTTCTCTGAATTCAGAATCTAACCATGACCCAATTCCAAGAAAAACCATTCCCAATCCATTCCATCTTCACACAGAGGTATTTTATTTTCTTATGTTCGTGAATGGTATAAGACCAGAAAAATATACATAGAGTTCGGTCTTTTATCGAGTTCAAAATGTTCCGACTTCAGGAAAGAGGTGCTGAGAAAGAAAAGAAGTTCGTGATGGAAATTATACAGAAGCAGTTTGAAGAAGAAAGAGCCAGGGTTCCCAAGGCCAACCCTTATCCATACACCACTGACTACCCTGTGGTATGTTAACTTTGTGAGCTTTCCTTCATTTCAATATTTCTAGTCAACCATTAGTTACCGAGAGTTTAAATGTGGTGTTTTTCTAACGCAGATTCCTCCGAAACCAGAACCTAAGCATTGTACAAAACCAGAGCCCTTCCAATTGGAAAGTTTGGTGAGGCATGAGGAGGAGATGAAAGGAGAGATGGAAGAAAGAAGGAAAAAAGAGAAAGAAGAAGCACAGATGAGGATGTTCAAGGCTCAGCCGATTCTAAAAGAGTAAGATTCATCCACATTTAATCTTGGTTTCTGTTAGAACATCAGGCGGGTAAATAATTCCATTTCTTATCATGCAATCTTTATGCAGGGACCCAATTCCTGTTCCTGAAAAAGCTCGCAAGCCTCTAACACAAGTACAAGAATTTGACCTACATGTCAATCATAGAGCAGTGGAAAGAGCCGAATTCGATCAAAAAGTAAATTCTAGTCCGTTTCTCTTGTGAAGTTTACTATGTTTTCATTCAATAAGCATTTCTTATAATGATTTTTTTTTCAGATTAGAGAGAAAGAAATGATTTACAAGAGATACAGAGAGGAGACCGAGGCTGCTAGAATGGTGAGAATTCGAGTTCTTTGTCCTAAACTCGTGTTGTCAATTCTAGTTTTTGGCATAGCATAACTAAGAAGTTATTAAATTGCCAGGTTGAGGAAGAGAAAGCATTGAAGCAACTAAGAAGGACAATGGTTCCCCATGCTAGGCCTGTTCCCAAGTTTGATCATCCTTTCTGCCCACAAAAGTAAGAAAAAAAATCTGGCATTTGGTCCATCGTATCATGTATTCGTACAATGTGTATCATGTTGGTTCGTGTCTTGATGGAAGATACATGATTTGGTCAGGTCTTCCAAGGAAACGACAAAGGCGAAATCACCCCATCTACGAGTTCTCCAAAGACTAGAAAGGAAGAAAAGGATCGGTTCGCTCACCGCTCCGACTAACAGTCCGGCCACTCTCATGAGGTGATTTTCCGGTTCCAGGAACCAAGTTAGGCAGGCGCCACCGTCTCCGTTGTTCAAGAACTTTTGAACCCCTTGTGAAGCTATGTACAATTTTTTGAACCACTGTCTTGGAAAGCAGAAAATGTAGACTCCAACATTCCTTTGTTACCATATTAAATTTCATGTCTGAAGTTCTTCAATTTGGATGATTGTTACATGATGAAATTCTGTCATCATTTTTTAATTAAAATGCCAGTTAATCAAAAATAGATCATAATTAAACTAATTAACTATGATTGCTTCAAAAATAATTTCTTTTGTAATCCAATTCCACTAACTGTTGAAACAAAGCATGAGAATAATTACTTAAAGGTGTCACTTAAATATTTTTAAAAATCTCCCGGTTTTCACTATTTCGAAATCAACAACATATTCGAATCAAAGCTGTGTTTGACTGGAAAACATGTGTTTCTTTTATGCTTATCCCTTAGGTTCCAAGCAATGTTTGTGTTTCCTCTGGTGGCCTGAAGCTGTCTCTTTTCTTCTCCACTTCTAACAACTGCCATAAACTCCATGGAATGGAAGGAGACAAGTCTTTGTTCCAGTGCAACTCATTCTTTAAAAAAAATTATTTAACTCATTCGAGTAGTTCAATAAAAAATATTATTTAAAAAAATAAAATTCAAGTTTTTATGTATGGTATATACTCATATTATCTTGTAATTAATTATATTGGAATTTGAAAAAAAAATTAAAAAAATATTATTTAACTGTCCCTATTAAAGAGGGATGGGATGTCATCATCGTCTAAAAAAACAAATCAATGGTTCATTTTGAGTGTCAAATTTTGAGTAAAATATATAAATTTAATTCGTTACAATTTGATTTGATTAGAAAAATAAATAATTTCAATTAAAATCGATTATAATTGAAAATAATTTGACTGTCATCTAAAACTATTGAATTAATAACGATCCAATTTAAAATTTTTTGATTAAAATCTATAAATCTTTTTACTTAGTAAAAATAATATATATTTTTTTAAAATTTGAATCGATTCAGATTAATAACCGAGAATCGATTCATATATATATATATGAACGTCATGATTTAACAGAAGACTGAATCATATAAGTCATGAAAACGAAAGAGTTTTTTCTCTGCATAAAAACCAAGTACAATTAACAAAGCTTACACCAAAACAACAATGGCTTTAACTTTGTGTTGTTCATTCGTTATTTCGCAAGCCTTGCTCGTTTTACTCATCCAAATCAATTTCTCCGCCGCCGCCACCCATCACCACCGTCAGCAGCACCCAAAACCCAAACTCCAACAAGCTTACATTGCACTCCAAGCTTTCAAAAAAGTCATCTACTCCGACCCCAATAACTTCACCAGTAATTGGATAGGCCCTGAAGTGTGCAAATACAATGGCATATATTGCTCCTCTTCCCCTCACGATAACAAAACCACAGTCGTCGCCGGAATCGATCTCAATGGCTGCGACATAGCTGGGTACCTCCCAGACGAACTCGGACTCCTCTCCGACCTCGCACTCATACACCTCAACAGCAACCGGTTCTGCGGCATCCTCCCCAAAACATTATCGAACCTTTCCCTCCTCTTCGAGCTCGACCTCAGCAACAACCGATTCGTCGGCCCATTCCCGACCGTCGTGCTCACCCTCTCGTCTCTAAAATATCTCGACCTCCGGTACAACGAGTTCGAAGGGTCGTTGCCACCTCAACTCTTTGCTAGGAACCTCGACGCCATATTCGTCAACAACAACCGGTTCTCCAATGTGGTTCCTCCCAGTTTCGTCGCGAGCACAGCCTCTGTGGTCGTGTTCGCGAACAATAAGCTGGGCGGCTGTCTACCGCCGAGCATATCAAACTTTGCGAACACGTTGGAGGAACTCCTGTTGATCAACACGAGCCTGTCGGGATGTCTGCCGCCGGAAATCGGTTATCTGTACAAGCTGCAAGTGTTGGACGTAAGCCATAATAATCTGGTCGGTCCGATACCTTACAGCATTGCCGGGTTAGCTCACTTGGAGCAGCTGAATTTGGCTCATAACATGATGAGCGGCATTGTTCCTATGGGGATTTGTGTTTTGCCCAATCTGATGAACTTTACGTTTTCTTATAACTTCTTTTGCGAGGAAGAAGGGATTTGTGGGAACTTGAGCTCCAATGGTGTCGCTTTCGACGATCGCCGGAACTGTTTGCCGGAGAAGCCGAAGCAGAGGAGTGAGAAAGAGTGTGAAGCGGCGCTTGAACATCCAGTGGATTGTTTCCATTACCACTGTGGCAGTAGTAGCGGCGGTTCGAATGCGATTCCGCCGGCCATGGTGCCATCAGCGGCGACACCACTTCTGTCACCTTCTATTGCTCCCGGCTATGCGTAAAGGATTTGCATTAGGATGCAACATGGTTCATGATTTCTCTCTTTAAAATTAGGTTCTATTACAATTTTGATCCCTAAACTATATCCGTTTTTCTACTTTAGTTCTAATTTTTTTGTTTTTACGTGATACCTAAACTATCATTTCTAACCTATTTTACTTGACATTTAAAAAGAACGTGCTTTGTATCACGTTCTTGCCAACATTTTTCGAGTAAATTTGGGTGGAAATGACGATTTAGGTATTAAAATAGAAAAAATTAAGTACTAAAGTGATAATTAATATAGTTTAAGGATCAAATCATAAATTAAACTTTTATAGGTTTTATAATCCCTATGTTAATAGTGTAATCTTATGTTTAAAAAATAATTCTATGTAAATAATGTATATTAAGTGCTTTAAATATAAATAATGTATAAATCTTTAGAAAATAAATCTAATTCTCTTCTTCTATGATTGTTTATATTATAGAAAATCATAGTAATAAGACACGTATTTTTATATTAATGTTTTTATATTTTATGATTATTTTTATTTTATTTTATATTTTCATATCAGTTAAGATCATAATAATTTGAAAATTACATGTTTGTTCCTTCGTGTATATTTTGATAAATTTAATGATATTTTTTAATAATTTAAAATTTTTATTTAGTATATTTTAACCTTTAAAAGCTTAATGGTCAAAATAATAATTTAAACATAGTTCAGTGGCTCTTAATGTACTTTACTCCAATTGACTAAAAATAGTCATCTAATATCTTCTAGAAAGGTCCTTTAGCCGCTCTCTTGTTCCTCCAAGCAACTCGAAAACGAGTCGCAGCCGCAATATTGGCAAACTTCATCTCCAACTGTTAAAAAAAATTAAAATGGGAAAACCAGAGGCGAAAGGTACGGTGACGTCGCTGTCGTCCATTTTCCCGCCGGAGGAGGTGAAGAAGGCGGCGAAGATGGTGGAGGAGAAGCTTTCGGAGAAGCTGAATGAAATGAATCAATTGAAAGAATTCATCGCCGATAACACCTCCCTCATTAACCTCGTTCAAAAGCTCCCCGACGAACTCCATCACGATATTGTGGCAAGCATATCAATTTACATTCTAGCGATTTTACTTATATATGTTAAATTCTTTTCCTTTCAATTTATGAACAGAAATTAAAAAAAAAGTTCTATGTTTCCAGGTACCGTTTGGAAAAGCGGCGTTTTTCCCTGGTCGTTTGATTCACACGAACGAGTTTCTGGTATAAAGCTTTTTGTTTTAAGTTAAATTAGGAACTTATTTCATTATTTAAGTTTAAAAATTTTAGGCATTTCCCTGGAGTTCGGGTATGTCCAGTTAGTATTTTTGAACTCATTGCAGGTTCTACTAGGGGAAAATTACTATGTTGACAGAACAGCTAAACATACTGTTGAAATTCTAAAGAGGAGAGGGAAATCATTGGTGTCTAAAGTGGATGCATTGAAGGCCGAGATGCAGGATCTTAAAGCTGAGGCTTCCTTTTTCGATTCCACTGCTTCTGAAGTTGCAGTAAGTTTTTCCCGATTCTCCTTTTCCTTTTGTTAATACATTAGTTAAATTGGGGAATTGGTCATTTTGTTGTTACAGGGGGATCTTGTGGAGATTAGAGAGTATGAGGACGATAATTCTACCGAAGGGGTGTCTCGATCAGGCAGGTTCTTATCCTCTTTTTCTGTTCATTAGCTTTGTGTTGAAACTTTGTAGTTTTCTTGGTTTTGTGTAAAGAACTGAAGATGATACTTTGGCCTTCTGTTTCTGAATTATGCTTTATGAAAAGCTAGTTGGAGTGCAGCCTATTTAATTTGGTTATGATGAAATGGTTATTGCTGATTTAATGAAGTTAAGGATTATATGCCAGACAAATGTTTTCGTTTCAGGTCCAGTGGAACTAGAATCCCCTAGTGTCGCTGAAGCGGACGATAAAGTGAGTACATCTGAGGATGATGAATATGCGCGTCTAATGTCAAGGTTGGAAGAACTTGAGAAAGAAGAACTTGCAGGTGAAGATGATGGAGAGAATGATGAAGACAAGGATTCAAATGCTAATGCTACTGAAACTGAAACTGATGATGATGATGAGCTAACTGAAGCTGCTTTTCATGGGAAAAAGGATGATGGTCAAAGATCTTTAGAGGTAATGTTCGGACTTGATGCTTTTTACCTGTTAATACAGTTGTATGTAGAATGATTCCTCTTGTCACTTGCTAAACGGATGTATCTGTCTCAGCCGAGGAAACAGCTACAGCAGTCCAAAGGCAAAGATCCAATGAATGAAGATATGTCTTCTAAATATGATCACCAAGGTTTAACTAATCAGTTAGCTGTAAGCGATTAAGTCTTTGGCCGACTTTTACCTGAACTATTTGTTGCTTTTTTGAGTCGCTGATTTTTGTATATTTCAAATGCAGCGTACGGGATTGACAGCAGAACCTGTTCCCAAAGGTAACTATGATGGTGAGTGTTTCTGACTTAATGCATGTGTGTGGTTAATTATGAAACTTCAAGGAGGGAAAATAAGTTATCTTGTCTACCAAGAGATGTGAATATCATTTCGAGTTTGATTTATAGATGAGATAATTCCTTTATTTTATCTTATTCAGGTGAAATATCACACAGTCGGATCATACATCAAGGCACAAAGATGTTAAATCCTCCTGTAAATGCATTCTTTCCTTCTGAAAAGGCGAGTTCGAAGCAGAACATTCATGATTCATCAAAAAATGAGGTATCTGCAGCTTATATTTGAACTCTGCTCTTACAGTTGAATCACTTCAAACCTTGCTTTGCAGTATTCTGACATCAGCATCGCTTCAAAACTTCTTTGTACTGCTGGTCTATGGAGAAGAAAAATGACAAAAACAATATAATACCATTTATGTTTATCTCGGAATTGATCTTTAGATAACATCAATGATCCTATTTTGAACCTTGGATCAACACTGTTGGGTCTGTTAACCATCTTTTAACTTCAATTTTTTGTTACAGAATCCTGTACAGACCCCAAAATCAGAATTTGATAGTTCCAAGGTATACTACCTCTAATGTGTTGGTTACTTTGTCATGGGCATGATGCATACTTAGATTTTACCAACTCTTTGTGCAGGCCTTTACGGGTTCTATAATCGAGCATGCTGAGAATTTAGAGAAAATATTACCGGAACAAAAATCGACTTCATCACAGGTACTGCGCTCGCACATTTTTGCGAGTATGTTCACCAACTTCAAATTCTTATTGCAATATTAATGTCCTCTGCAGTCTTCCGATTCGAAACCTTCGAAGCCTGTGTCCAGATTCAAAACGCAAAGGAAGTAATTTTACGGGGTTGAGAAACATGGAAATGCTTGAAACGTAATCTCTCGTCTCTCTTTTACTTTAAGTAGCACTGTAGACACATTGAATGAGAATTGATCGAGATGAATCATTCATGAATGATTCATGAATAGTCAGCAAAAAAAAGAAAAGTTGAAGTACATACAGAACAGCAACATAAGCTTTACTCTATAACTATTCATGTATGCAGTAATGTTTTGGAGAGGATATGATTATTTATATAGTATAGTTGATGTAGAAAATGAGAAATTTTCAAATTTATGTATCAATTTCAGAAAGAATACCAATTAATATACTAATCCAAAAAGAGCTATAATAATTAGAAAAAAACAAAACAAAGAATGAAACAGACAACAGCACAGAAACACAGGATCTGATCAAGTCAATTATCAATAAAGTACAAACTTCGATCATGCCTTACAATGAACAAAAACATACAGTGTTAACTCAAAGTAATCAAACAATGTCTTAAAACGAACCAACTTTACCAAAAAATACTAGAGTGTTTTTTTTTTTCAATTTAATCCCTCGCCATTGTTGTTCCTCACAAGAGCAAAATAACCCAGAACGGCACAAACAGCCGCCACAAAGTTGCCTTCTTTCAACAAAGTCTTGAAAACAGACCCGGCGATCTCTCTCGTGATCTTCTTCCCTTCGACCACCAGCGCCCTCCTCGGTTTCCCGAAGAAAGCCAGCAAGACGACCACCGTTATCCACGTCACCAAGGTGGCGGGTATCGCCACGGCCAGAGCCGCCGCCATGGAGAGCAAACCGAAAATCCCGCCGAGGAGGACGGATGCGTAAACGGCGGGCCATCCGGTGGATTGTCGAGATTGGTTTTGGTACCAAGACAGTGTTGATTTGAGGAAACTCCACGATGAATCTAAAAGGACGGCGTAAACGAACACGAAGAGGAACACCCATGTTCTTCTTTTGCTCATAATCTTCAAAAACACCGTGTACGATGAAGATGATGTGGTCGGAGAGCTGGATGCTTCTTGTTCTTCATGTTCCTGCTCCATGCTTTCTGTTTTTTCCCCTTCTCTTTTTTCAATTTGCTTGAGCTTTGATTTGAAGCGATTTTGGATACTTCTGTTCTTTGCCTCGATGAGAAGGAAGAGATTCGATAAGGGTCGAATTATGGTTTGATCCCTCCGCTATATTTTAATTCGATAGTTATGCATTAAATATGTACTTTTTAAAAATTAAAATGAAAGCTAATGGCTAAAGGGAAAACCCTCGAAGCAGATCACCCTCAAGGTTGTCTAAAACGCACTCATTATGTTCAATTAAAGTAAACATACTAAATTCTAGATTTGAGCAGAGTAAAGTGACCAAAACTTAAATTTTAGTACTCTAATTTTTTTTAATTACCTACAATGTTACAGGAGTATCCGTTTTAGAGTATACTCTCAATCATTAGACTTTAATTGCTTAAACGTTGTGTTAATATTATTAATGCTCAAATCCATAACCTCTAGGAAGAACAATCGTTTTTTTAACCACTGAAGCTAGATGGTTCGTGTTAGCGGGAATACCAGGCTCAATACGCAGGAATTTGGATAAATTATACCACATGGCAACATATTATTGGTTCGTGTTATACACGAGCATGAGAGGCCGTTAAATAATTTTGGATGCTTCAAGGAAACGTATGTCTTGGTGGAGATAAGTCCTTCCAAAGGTTTTACTATTCCAAGGGGACTATTTTGGAATATAACGAATTGAATTTGGACCGGTGCTATAATTCTTCGATTGATATTTTTGTTTGGGTTTTAATATTCCAAGGGGACTATTTTTGTTTTACACGTTTTTCATGATATCTTCACACGTTTTTGTTGATTTTTTAAGTTTTAGAATTGTGTTCATTAGTAGGGTGAACATTTGATCGAGTCGAGTCGAATCAAGTCAAAAAATTTTGAGTTATTTAAGTTGGCAAATTATATTTTATAACTCAAATTTTATTTGAAATTTTTTCGGTTCGAGCCGAGTTTAAAAAATTCGAGTCGAATCGAGTTTTCGAGTTTCTATAAATATTTAATTATAATTATTTATATGTTATAGTATGTTTTGATTCTAATTTAAAAGACTTTCTTTGATCATATAAGATATGTATATATATTTTTTTCATATGTAGCAATATTTCTTTATACTTTTATATATCAATATATATATATATATCATAAAAATGATAGACTTGTCTCAAACTTAAAATTAATCCTTTAATTACTAAAAATTTTGAGTTATTCAAATTTTCATTTTACAAATCAAACTTTATTTGAAATTTTTTGGAGTCGAGTCTAAAAGAGTCAAATATTTTTGCCTCGATTCGAGTTATTCGATTTTTTCGAGTCGAGTCAAGTTTTGCTTGATGAAAAATATGTATTATTTCGGTAGTCATCCAATTAATTGATTGATGATATGTATTATTTAATTAAATAATTAGTTTAATTTAATTAAAATAAGATTAAGCTTGATATAGTAGATAAATAATATAGATTAAATTTGATTGATGAAAAATAAAGATGTGTTGAATATTTAATAGAAAGTTTTATTAATTAATAGATTTCAATTCTTTTAATAGTTTAATTCTATTTATTAGATAAGGATAAAAAATGATTAGAGAAAAAAATAAAAATAAAAACATTATTAAGCGTAGTTGTTTATTACCATATAATTTATAAATAAGTACAAAAGACCCTCTTGTAAATCAAAAGGTCCAATAACCCTATATAAAAACAAAGAAGAAAGAAGAGATGAAATGTAGGCAAGCACAAAAGAATTAAGTGATTGTCAAGGTCAGTCTACTCTTATATTTATATAGCTCATAGTTCACCCCTAACAAAATGCAGTTATCAGATTAACTGATTCATTGAGGGAGATGAACGTTGCTACAAAAAAGATTCAAGAAGGAAATTAGTTATAACCAATTTTGACAGCCATAATGTTGCATAATTACAAACCTGATACGCAATATTCTATTGTCCAACATTCTTCCGGTTCTCTTCCTCGAGAAAAAGACGTTCATCATTCTTTGTCTTTACTCAGCTTCAATTACTCATTCACAGAGGAATGAACAACTATTTTATATCGAAAGTGTTGGAAAATAGTGAGCAAATGACCACCTTTGAAGCATTTTTTGAAAGTGTAAAGATGAGGATTCGAATAAGGAAATTATTGATTCCTATTCTACTCCGTGAAATCTTTACAACGATAGCTTATATGCTCAATATTGTTGAGTGATGAATGAGAAATTGATGCTCAAAGTAAGAAGGTTGGAATAAAGTAAGGAATGAGAAACCCCATTATCCCATATTGATGAGATAAATGAAGTGAGAAGTGTTTATATACACTTACCCACATAGTTGTCATTGAATGACTTAACTCTTGGTTGGGGTGCACGATGTGGGTGATGTAAATGTTTGGACTGGTCAGGTCTTTTTTGGGCTTGCGGACATTTTATCCGTTGTGAATAATATTTCCTTAATTTATATGAGCATTTTTAAGTTGTGAAAATTTGCTTTTGATAGAGGCTTTGTCAAACCATCAACTACTTGATGCTCAGTAGGGATGTAATTAATTTGAACTTGTTTTTCCACAATCTTTTCTCGAACGAAATGTACGTCTAGCTCAACATGCTTTGAGCGAGTATAAAATACAAGATTTATAGATATTGCCACGGCACTTGTATTATTACACCAAACAACCGGTGGTGATAAAGACTGAATCTTCATATCACTGAGCACAACTTTTACCCACATGACTTCAGAGAGTATCGACCACACTATGGTATTCTGCTTTTGAAGTTGAACGTGAAACAGTTTTTTGTTTCTTTGAGCTCTAGGCCACCAGACAATTGTCTACATAGACACAATACCCCCATAATTAATCTTCGATCATCTGGGCAGTTACCTCAATCTGTATCGGAGAAGGCGATAATACTTTCCGTTCCTACATCAGAAGGCGTGAACAAGGGACCATAATCAAGAGTACCAACAAGGTACCTCAGTATTTGTTTAACGGCTACAAGATGACCTTCACATGGCTTATGCATAAACTGAGCTACTTGATAAACGTTCCTACAAATGACCGAGTATGACATACATATAGTAGAGCCCCAACAATGCTACGGTACTTGTAAGGATCAGCAAGAGGGCTACCATCATCATGAGTCAGTTTAGTCGATGACAACATAGGAGTGGGGGAAGAATTAACATGGCACATCTTGGTTTTTTCTAATAAGTCTAAGACATACCCTCGTTGACCAAGATGAAGTGAATTCCCTATCCAGCTTGTAGTAATTCCAAGAAAAAATGAGAGTTCGCCTAGATCCTTCAAGAAGAACTGTTTATTCAAACTACAAATCATTTCCTCTACAACTTCATCGGAGGACCCGAGGATAATGATATCATTGACGTATACGAGAACGTACATGATGAAAGATTCACAAACTCTTACAAATAAAAAAGTGTCTGCTGATGATTCTTTAAACCCGAGAATAATAAGATGATTTTGCAGTTTTGTGTACCAATTACGAGGGGCTTGACGCAACCCGAATAGAGCCTTTTGTAGTTGACATACTAGAGGACTCCCATCAGTAGCTTGTTGTTCGAATCCCGGTGGTTGTTGTATGAAAACTTCTTCTTCAAGACCTCCATTAAGAAAGACGTTATTTACACCGACTTGCCTCAATCTCCATTTGTTGCTTATTGCCACAACAAGTAATATATTGAGTGTGAAGAATCGAACCACTGAGTTGTACGTGTCACCAAAATCTTTTTCTGGAATCTGAGAAAACCCCATTCGCAACCAATCGTGCTTTGTAGCGAGAGACTGATCCATCAGAATTGTATTTTACTCGAAAGAGTCATTTACAACCAACAATACGTCGCCCTTCTGGTAACGAAATCAATCTCTAAGTATTATTGGACACAAGTGCCTTGTACTCTGTCATGACTGCTTCTTTCTACTCGGGCATGACAAATGCTTGATCAATACTATCAGGAATTTTTTTTCTGCAAGTAGTGTAGTGGAATACACTTTCGGCTTGAATATGCCACGTTTACTTCGAGTAACCATGTGATGAACATTAGTTGAGGTACCACCAGGTTCATCGTGAGGCAAGTGTGGGTCTGAGTTGTCAAAGTGAACATCAGGAGCCAAAGACTTTTCAACACCACTTGGACCATTTGGCACATCCTCACCGCTTTGCAACAATTGTCCGACACTAGGAGCCAAAGATTCTTCAACAACACCTTGATCATTTGGCACATCCCCATCAATTTGCGAAACTTGGCCAGATGTTTCGAGAGGGTTTAAGGGAGGGCTATTGGAAGCACTGGACCTGTCCTGGTGTTGCCCAACAGTTGTAGTGTCTTCTCTGGTGGCATTCGCTGAACTTGGAGAGTGACTAGAGTCCATTCTTAAAGGAAGAACGTGCGGAGAAACACCGGTAATGTTATTACATGCTAGATTAGGAACCACATATAACTTGGTAATGTTATTACATGCTAGGTTTTTTACAACTGGAGATGTACCACTAAATGGGAAGCAACTCTCATCGAACATAACATGTCGTGACACAATAGCTTTGCCTTGGGGAGTGAGGCACTTATAACCTCTATGTTGCATGCTATAACCCAAAAACACGCTCGATTGAGACCGAAAATCGAGTTTGTGCTGTTGGAAGGGTCTGAGATAAGGGAAACACTTGCAACCAAACACACGTAGAAGAGAGTAGTCAGGTTTGTGCTGATACAACTTCTCAAAGGGGTTAACATTTCCCAAAACACGAGTTGGTAACCTGTTAATAAGGTGAACAGCTGTGACAACAGCATGAGACCAAAATTGCAGAGGTAACGAGGCTTGGCTCAGGAGAGTTAAGGCTGATTCTGTAACACCCAAAAATCAGGTTAGTAAAGTGATTCGAATAAACCATAAATAAAACCGAATCATATGTTAATTGAGATAGAAAAATGGGCTAAATTAAATTAAATGAGAAAGTTGAGTGTTGCATGATAAAAGATGGGATTTCATAAACTACCCTTGGTAAAAATCTAAGCCTAAGTATGTTATTAAGGGTAGAGGGGTTATTTCACACCCAATTATTAGATAAACAAAATAAAACCAATCTAATTTCTCTTCTTCTTCTCCATTCACGTGAACTAGAGAAAAAAGAGTAAGAGAGAGAGGCTTGAGGGGGTTTGGAAGAAAGCCATTGAAAGAGATTTTTAGAGCTTTGCATGGCTAAGCTTTTGACCTAGAAAACCCAATCCAAAGGTCTTGGTAAGATTTTCCATCTATAATTGAAACTCTTGAGTGTGTAAGCATTGGATCTTTGAATATTTGTGATACATTATTGTTGAATAAGGTTGAGAAAAGGTTCAATTTAAAGGTAGTGTTTATTTTGCTATGGGTTTTTTTGAAGTATGAACAATGAGTTAGAAATTGGAATTTGGATTTTTTTGAATATTACTTGTGTGATAGTTGATCTTATAAGTTGCTATAAAATGGATTTGAAGATGTTAATTTCATGTCTAATATGTTGTAAAGTTCATAGGAGTGAGCTCGGATTGGATTCGAGACTATAGAATGGAAACTAGCCGAAATTGTCTAGAAAATATCATTTCGGGTAGCTATCTTTGAGAAATTCCCTAGGTAGGGATTTAAGGAATTATGAGCTGAAATTTTAAACCATGATACTCATATATACCTAGTTTAAGAAAAAATTTATGGAACCCTAATCCGAGTTCGTTAGAGGAAAATATAAGCGTTTCCGTAGGACTATCTGAGCAGTCTCGAAAATCCGGCCGGGTCTATTTCGAATGGAATCTGGTGTTGATTGGGTAATAATTAAAATGTAAGGTTAAATTCTACTTATAGAGGATTCTCTTAACTTTCCAACGAGGTAAAATAGGCTAAAATCAGACAAGGAAGCTAGGAGATATGATCGTTTCACCAAAGAATGGTAAAACTGTTCTTAATGAACAAGTATACATATGTACATTTGCTAAGTTTAGGATCACATGGATTAGATGATTGAATGTATCCTAATGAATGTTATGTGTCTATGAATTACTAGTGAATACAAGGGAAGATAACGTTGAGAAACTTGAGAAGAGTGAAGCGACAAAGAAGAGAGGCAAAAGGATCACTATCTACAACCCATAGTTGCTTGGAACCAATAGTGAGTGTGGCAAACCTTAGGGTTAGGACCTAGGGTCCTAACCATCTTTTGTTTATTTGAATTGATATGTCAAATAAATGGACTAATTATATATCCGGTAACAAGGGAAGGAGGATTAAATGTAAATAACTTGTTTGACATCTTGATTGATTGCTAGATTGATAATGCTAGCTTAATAAATATGCATTGCTTGGAAATACCGAGGTAAGTAACGGCACGCGGCTATGAATGCTAGGTACGTGATTCATGCATGAAGCATGTGTATATATTGTGATATGAATATTGAATTGATGACATGATATGCATGACTATATGCTCACATGATAGGAATGATATGTAAGAACATGATAGATGCTTTTATGTTAGCATGCTATGAATACTTGTCATTGGTGGCACGAACATGATTACATGAATTGAATAATGATCAAATGAATATTGAAAAGTTATTAAGCCTTGGTTGATAGTTGGTTATAGGTAATACGACATGCCTAGGGTCTTGAGCTTATTGTTTAGTGCTTAACACTCTTGTTTAGTACTTCGGTAATCTTGTTTGGTACTATGGGTACCGTGATTCAGTAGTTAGTCACCAATTGTTAGATATCATGGATATCTCTTGTTAGTATCTTTATGATACTCTTGTTAGTGCTTTTGTGGTACTCTTGTTAGTGTCTTCGTGACACTCTTGTTGACTCGCTTACCTTGTCCTACTATACCAAGGCATCATATGAAATAAAATGAAAAGATTAAAATGTAAATGAGAAATCATATGTGTGCATATGTATTGTCTTATGAAGCATGAGAAATTGTTTATGATTTGTATTGATTATTGAAATGAAAATGTTGCTAAGTGTGCACTTGAATGTGAAACGACTATTGATATTGGAAATGAATATATGGCTATAAGTAGCCCTTGTTATGAAAGGCTAATGAAACTTGAGAAATGAGAAATGACTATTGATAATGAGAATGAATATATGACTATAAGTAGCCCTTGAAATGAATTGTATATTGTAAGCTTGAGAATTGATTAATGACCAACATGCATTGAACACATGCTAGTTAATGCTTAGCATATAGAATATGAATTTAAATATTATACTAGACATGTGATTGGCATACAAAGCATGATATCCTTGTTCATTGATTGAACCTTGTTAAGAATTGGTTTTATTTGCTTATTGTAACATGTTATCTTTGTTGATTGATACATGTCTAATATGGTTAGACTAGGGCTGCCTCACTAAGTACTTCTTAGTAATTACACTCGTTGTTTCCTCCTTCCCAAAACAACAGGTTAATGAGCTAAGGAGTTAGATCGAGATTGAACCGGAGCAAGGACTACAAGCAAGCTAAAGTATGATATTTTGTATTTTGGTTAACTCCTAGTTATGGTGGCATTAGTGATCATGTTTTGTTAGCCTATGCATTTGAGGGCTTGTCCCATGGTTTGTATATATATATATGGCTTGGTAACTGATTTGGTATGTAAGCCATAAGGCATAATGTTTATGGTAGGCTAGCCTTGTATATTTTGAGTATGGCTTATGGTTGCATCTAGGATGGCCCTTGTCATATTTACTTGGTATGGTAGGTGTGCATGCATTTAAGCTAAGTGGTTTTAGTTTAATTACCATGGGGAAAAAAGGAAATAGTATAAGTGTTAACTTGATTAATGGTTAGAACTAAGAACCTAAACTTGGTAACTTGCCATGGATGTTTAAAATGTTAGAAATGCCTCATAATGTTTAAGGATTGTTTGGGACCATATAGATAGTTTTTGGATAGGGACTAAGTGTTTAAAAAGCTTGGAACCTGCTCAAATCGAGCAGGGGTATCGATACCACTTACATGGGTATCGATACCACCCTTGATAGTAAGGAAATTGTATCAATTCTTGGTTCGATACCAAGCCTTCATGTAGGTTCCCTGGTTCGATACCAGTATCAAACCAGGCCACCTCAGCCTTAAGCCATGAGTCACCAAAATAGGCCAGTATCGATACTGTGAGAAAGGGGTCATGGTGGCCGTAGATGCAACGGATGATGGTGGTTTGTGTGTGATAGGTGGTTAGGAATTTATTGTTTGAAGAAGATGAACAAAGATATTTTTCAGAGAGAACAATATGTTTCTCTGTATTTTCTTATTATTCTTTTATATCAAATGATTACAGAATAAACCTTTAAATAGGTTAAAATAGAGTTTTAATATAACTAAAATTATACTTTATCTCTAATTTAAATAATATTTATTCCTAATTTAAATAAGACTTCTAATAAATCTAAACTACTAATTAGGAATAAACTCTAATTATATATTAAATAAAAAACTCTAACACTCCTCGTTAATTTAGACTTCTCTTCAAGCTCTAACACTTCTTGGATAACCAACACTCCCCCTCAAGCTGGTGAACAAATGTAGTAGAATACCAGCTTGAATTTTGGATGTGATGCCCTACTCTTTTTCTTCTGTTGTTTCTTTGAGAAAAAAAAATGTTCCTTGTTCTCGAGTCAGGAATCTTTGATTGACAGGATTACGATGCCTTACTCTTTTTTCTTATGTTGTTTCTTCGAGAAAAATGCTACTTGTTCTCGAGTCAGGAGTCTTTGATTGAGATGCTCCAACATATGGTTCTTGATTAAAAGATTTAATGTGAATAATGTACGAAGTGATCAAAAGAATCTACACTCCCCCTCAAGTTGGTAATTATACAGACTAGAATTCCAACTTGAACCTTTGATGTAGAATCCTATAAAAAAAATATTATCTAGTTTTTAAGGCTAAACTATAACCTTTTCATCTATCTTTTTGGATGGTTGGCTAAGATAGAACCAAATAGTTTTTTTAAGGCTAAACTATAACCTTTTCTCCAATATTTTTCCTATCTTTTGAAACGGATGGATAAGATAGAACCAAATAGATTTTTTAAGGCTAAACTATAACCTTTTCTCCTATCTTTTGAAACGGATGGTTAAGATAGAACCAAATAGTTTTTAAGGCTAAACTACTAATTAGGATAAACTCTAATTAGATATTAAATTAGTAGCAAAAAAAGGTTATAGTTACTTAGTTCTCTCTGAAAAATATCATCTTCCGTTGCATCTACGGCCACCATGGCCCCTTTCTTACATGGTATCATGAGCCAACAACGATCTTGATGTCGTCAACATTGCTGTCATCTCTAATTAGAAACATATCGACAATATGATTTTTCAGATACACGTCATTTTTTTTTCTTTTACACTCGTTCCTTGGCTTCTCCCTCGTTAGAATTTTACATGAAATTTCTACTTGTTTACTTTTGTTGGTTCTTTATTTATTTGGTTCTATCTTATCCATCCGTCTCAAAAGATAGGAAAAATATTGGAGAAAAGGTTATAGTTTAGCCTTAAAAAACTATTTGGTTCCATCTTAGCCATCCGTTTCAAAAGATTGGAGAAAAGGTTATAGTTTAGCCTTAAAAACTATTTGGTTTTATCTTAGCCATCCATTCAAAAAGATAGATGAAAAGGTTATAGTTTAACCTTAAAAACTAGATAATATTTTTTTTACAGGATTCTACATCAAAGGTTCAAGTTGGAATTCTAGTCTGTATAACTACCAACTTGAGGGGGAAGTGTAGTTTCTTTTGATCACATCGTACATCATTCAACTCAGATCTTTTAATCAAGAACCGCGTGCTGGAGCATCTAAATCAAAGACTCCTAACCCGAGAACAGGGAGTATTTTTTTCGAAGAAACAACAGAAGAAAAAAAAGAGTAGGGCATCACATCCAAGATCCAAGCTGGTGCTTTACTACGTTTGTTCACCAGCTTGAGGGGGAGTGTTAGTTATCAAAGATGTGTTAAAGCTTGAAGAGAAGTCTAAAATAACGAGGAGTGTTAAAGAGTTTTTATTTAATATCTAATTAGAGTTTATCCTAATTAGTAGTTTAGATTTATTAGAAGTCTTATTTAAATTAGGAGTAAATATTATTTAAATTAAAGATAAAGTATAATTTTAGTTATATTAAAACTCTATTTTAGCCTATTTAAAGGCTTATTCTGTAACCATTTGATATGGAAGAATAATAAGAGAATACAGAGAAACACTTAGTTCTCTCTGAAAAATATCATCTTCCGTTGCATCTACGGCCACCATGGCCCCTTTCTCACAGATACCAATATCGAACCAGGCTACCCAGTCTTGGTCAACGGGTTAACACAGTTGACCAGTATCGAACTTTGGTTCGATACCATCCCTTAGGGGTATCGATACCCATAGACATTTTAGAGTGTAAAATCGATTAGATGATATGAAAATATTAGAGTTCGATAACGGATAAAATCGGTTATGAACCTTAGTTGAGTTCGTTGAGATCGAATATTTGGTAAGTAATGATCGAGAAATAAAATGAACTCAGGGTCGAATAATAAGTAAATTGAATTTGGAAAAGTTTTAAATTGCCCTCCAAATTGGTAAGTAATACATTTACTTGTCTTGAATAATTATAAAAATAACCGAAATGGTCTATAAAAGAATACAAGATCGGTTTAAATGTAAGTCGAATGTCTGGTCGACGCCCCCGTCTCTTAACCCAAGGCGAGGGTGTCACAGATTCAATGATATGTTGGTGTTTACGCTCGACCAAACCGTTTTATTCCAACGTATGAGGGCAAGTAATTCTATGTTTAACTCCTAACTCAGCAAGAACTGGAGATAGGCTACGGAACTCACCTCCCCAATCGCTTTGAACCTCCTTAATGGACATATCAAATTGTGTGCGCACATAGCTCGCGAATAAGGTGTATGCATGAGTGGCCTGAGACTTGTCTTTTAATAGGTACACCCAGGTATGTCGTGTACATGCATCGACAAAAGCAACATAATTTGCGAACCCTTCTGACTTTGTGTGTACTGGTCCCCAAAGATCTGTGTAAACTAATTGAAACGGTTGATCGTAAATAGTGGTAGAAGAATTAAATGACAATTTGTGGCTTTTGCCAACTCGACAAGCAATGCAAATTGAGTTTTTATTAACCGCGAAATCAACAAAGATGTTACAACCATTCAATATTTTTGTCAAGGTAGCTTGAGCTAGATGACCAAGCCGACAATGACATACATCATAGTCACGTTGATTGAGAATGGTTTTAGGATCTTCTACGTTATTCATAGCTGGAAAATTTGTGGGAAATTCATATAAACCATCAAACATTGTTCGTTGTAGCAACTCGTTCTTTGACAATTCATCACGAACCACACAGTAATCAGCATGGAATTCAAAGAAAATATTATTATCTTTGGCACACTTGGACACCGACACCAAGTTCTTAGTAATCTGAGGTACCAACAGTAAGTTATGTAGAGCAAGAGTACGAGTACAAGCAGGTAACAAAGCCGTGCCAATTTTAAAAATATGTAAACCCTTACCATCACCAACCAAAAGCTTACTTGGATCAGAAAACTCAACGCTTTGATGAACATTTGAGACATCTGGTGTCACATGGAGAGTTGCGCCGGTGTCTGCATACCATGATCCAGGATTACCAAGATTATTGGTGGTTGTCACATGATTGCATTGATGGAATCCTCCAGAGTTATCAAAGGCAAACTTGTATGTTAGAGACGATCCTACTATAGGTGAAGGCATTAAGCAGACATTGGTCGTTGGTACATTTCCAGTTTCAGAGTTTTTATACACACTTACCGAAACTCTTGGGAAACTTTGATCAAATCGGCGAAAGCACATGTCTACTAGGTGACCCATCTTCCTACAAAGTTTACATTGATAACGATTCATGTTATGGTCGTGACCTTCTGTGTTCATGTTCTATCAATACGACCATTAAGCACCGCCTCTACCAGAACCTTCAGACGGCTGAATAGTGACTGGAAGCTGGACTGTTTGTGCACTCATCGAAAAGAGTTGATCTTGATCGAAGAATCCTTGCTGCGCCTCAGCATCTACCAGAAGGTTCGTCACTTTATCCGAAGATAATGTGTCCCGACTGGTTGTAATCACAGCTACGAACAGTTTGTATTCTAACGGAAGACCACCCAAGATGGTGGTTACTTGTTCAACCGTGGACACCTGACTTCCACAAGATGCAAGTGCATCATAAACCTCCTTAACCTTGTAAATGTACGCTCTCATACTTAAGTCTCACTTGTGAAGTTACAGAAGCTTAAAGTGTAAGCTCATAACCGTCATGGTGGAGCGACTTTTGAAGAAATCAACGATGATCGACCAAATCTCTGTCGTAGTTTCGACTCCCACAAAGTTTGTAAGGAGATGAGAACTCATTGTGGAGAGAATCCATGAGGATAACGCACTATCTTGAGCAAAAAACTCCTCATATTGTTTATTTTCAACCTCATTACCATCGTCCAAGCAAACCACCATTGAAAGCGGTTTGCGAGTACTGGTGAGAAAACCTTCTAAACGATGACTAGGAATCGTCAGAAGAACCTGTTGTTTCCAGACCAGGAAGTTGGACTCATCAAGAAGTATATTCACCTTTTTACTGGCAAAGAAACGGCCAGATTGTGTGAGACCATTTCCATCACCATCTCCAGAAGAATTACCACTGTGAACCATGCCGATAGACAACAAATAGGTCGAAAGGCTAACCAATCATTTAGTGGTGGAAACGTAAGTTCCTAGCGAATGATACCATGTTGTAAAAACAAAGAAGAAAGAAGAGATGGAATGTAGGCAAACACAAAAGAATTAAGTGATTGTCAGGGTTAGCCTACCCTTATATTTATATAGTTCATAGTTCACCCCTAATAGAATTTAGTTATCAGATTAACTGATTCATTGAGGGAGATGAGCGTCGCTGCAAAGAAGGTTCAAGAAGCAAATTAGTTATAACCAATTTTTACAGCCATAATGCTGCATAATTGCAAATCTGATACGCAGTATTCTATTGTCCAACAATATAAAAGACTATCGAGTAAGAACAATCCTACATTGGTTCAAAAATTGCTATAAGAAATGGAATACAAGAAGTTTGGCTTTGTTTTGGTTGCGGTGGTGGTGCTTTTAGCGGCGGTGGCGACTCTGACTGCAACGACTGCTCGTAATGAAGTCGATCTCATCTCCCTCGTCACCGATGCTAAAAATATTCGGAACCCTTTAGCCAACACTTTCTCTCAGGATCCATCTCAAAAGTGCTCAAATCCAGGTTTTCCTTTGTTGTCATTGATTTTTGGCTGAAAAGGGAAAATTAAAACTACATTATTCTTGTAGATTTGATTGAAGCACAAATCAGAAAATGCACAAGGAAGGATTGAAAGAAATTGCAACCTTGATTCATCACATTCAATTCAAAAGGAATATATCATCATAATAAGGAAGCACTTTTGGTCAAATTGAAGAAATGACTCTAGAATCAAATCAAGACTTTTAGGGTTATTTTTAACCAAAAATTAGTGATTTTAGAGTTGTAATTTTGATAGTTTTTCCTTGTATTTGTGGATTCAAAATCCTATATAAACCCCCTCCCATCGCTTGTAATACAAACCACACACCACAACTCACAATTCCTATACCACAGAGCACTCAATTTACTTGAGATAATTTAGAGAGTTTTGAGAGCTTTTTTGGAGAAATTTTGTTTAACTTAGACTCGGGCTTTTGTATTTGATTCAAAGTTAATAAAGATTCAAGCATTCTTCAAGGTGATTATTTTGTTCATTGTATTATTCTTCTTATTTGCTTTAATTATTTGTAATGAGTTTATTTTGGAAAAAAATTACTCGTTTGTTCCTATAAAATAAGATTTGATTCGTTTTTATTAAAAACAATTTCATAAATATTGTTGCTCACCATATTCATAATCTTTCAAATTTAAAGTTATTAAATCTTTCTTTTTTGACCTATGTTTTCTTTAAATCATAATATAATTCAATCTTTTCTACTCTTATAATTTTGTTTTATTTAAATTGCAATTTGTACATAAGATTTTCTTGGTTTTAATTTTTAACAAACTTGTAAATGTATTTGGTTATTTTTTATTCTTAGTTTTAATTTAATCTTTTCTTAAAATTCTTAGGTTTAAAAATTGTTGCTATAGTTATTAATTAGGTTAAGTCTTTCGGGTTAAGTTCTTATTACCTTAGTTAGAGCCATATAAATATTGTAAATAAATTTTTCTTCACCAAAAATTAATGAAACACACTTAATTACATTTTAACTTCAATAGGTAAAATTCACTTAGATATTTTTTAGGTTAATTATCACTAACTTAGAATAAAACCTTCAACACACCTAATTTTCTTTGTTTTTTGTGATTGAAAATTAAAACTTAATTAATGTGGTGTCTTACCAAAGGGATGTAACGGGTTAGCGCCAGAAATGTTGGGGGTGATTAAAGTTTCCTCTCCTAACGGTGGGACTGTTAAAACAAAACCAAATTCATAAATGGAAAATATTTTAAATTTTATACGAACTTGTAAATTCCAACTTTAAAACGTTTTTTAATCGGCTAGGTACCAATTTTTTGGCGTTGTAGGGGTGCTAACCCTTCCCCACATGTAACCGACTCCCGAACCCGTTTTTGTGTTTTTCGCAGAACAAAATTTTTTTTTAATAAAACAAAAAAGGCTTAAGGGTTTAATAAGCCCTTAAACTTTTGCAAAAAAATCAATTAAGCCCTTAAACTCAAGAAAAAAAATCAATTCTGACCTTATACTTTTTAACACTCAATTAAACCCTCAAACTCAAAAAAAATATCAATTTGGCACTTTAACCAACTTTGACCGTTAAATTTAACTTTTTTTTAACACGTGTTGTAACAAAATAACACTACTTTAAAATTATATAAAAATTATATAAATCAGAAATTTAATTTAAAATGATAGATAATAATTTTTTAAAAATATTAAAAACTAAAAAACTAAAAATATTAAATATTAGTAGACAATTTTAAAAAAATATTTTGTATTTAAAATTAATTTTAGAATTTTCAAAAAAAAATCAATTTTTTAAATATTTTTAAATTTTAATATTTCTTAAAAACGATAAGTGATATTATCTTATTGCGATAAGTGTAAAAAATTCAAAAAAAAATGTTAAAGTTAACGGTCAAAGGGCCAAATTGATTTTTTTCTTGACTTTAAGGGCTTAATTGGATGCAAAAAAAGTTTAAGGGCTTAATTGATTTTTATAAGAGTTTAAGGGCTAAATTGATTATTTTCTTGAGTTTGAGGGCTTATTAGGTGTAAAAAAAGTTTAAGGGCTTAATTGACTTTTTTTTGCAAAAGTTCAAGGGCTTATTGAACCCTTAAGCCAAGAAAAAATGATTTTATTAAAATAACTCGTTTTTAGGTGATCCAATCACATCTTTAAAAAAGATTGGTGGCGACTCCTTTATTTTTTTTAAAGAAAAAATCGTCGAACTGCTTGAAAAAAGAGTTGCGACAGCTTGGCGACTCCGCTGGGGACTTTTGTTTTTTACCAAAAAAAGAGAGTTAAACCACAAGCCGATTACAACTTGTTTTAACGTAGGAATTTGCAAGTTCATATAAAATTTAATTTAATTGTCCATTTATGAATTTGATTATATTTTACACATTTAAGATTTATTTTCAAGCTTTATACCCGAGCTTTGTCCCGATCGTTTAAGTGAAGGGAATATGCTATTGCTCTTGTGAGAATTTAATTCTCCGCATGGGCCTAGTAGGTACCTTCGGGATCATATGTCCTAAGTCTTCGTAAGGATATTATCTTTCGTATAGACCTAGGAAAACGAGTCCTCCTAATTTGAACTTGATTCGTTGGAAGCCTATAATGAGTGAGAATCAAAGGGCTGGCTACCCTTAGTAAGGGACAACAAGGAAAACTTGGGGATCTTTTCTAGAACCAAACATGTGTGTGAATCTAGAAGCCCACCCCATTAGAGCCATGTGAAAAACCTTAAAGTTAGAATTTGGTCAAAATGATTTCGTAAGAATAATCCGTGGAGACAATTCCAAAAATGTTGGAATACATTTCTCATTTATTATTGATACAATGAAATTATTTTGGACCTCTTAGGTTTCCATTTTTTATGCTAATCTTTTATTGTTTTATTCCTTGTTTTATGCATCTCATATATAGAAGGGGTCGATTCCGGAGAATATTACTCATGATAGAATATGGTTTTTTGTAATTGATAGAAGAGTCTTTTGAAAGAGAAAGATCATGCAAGAATAAACCTTCGGTCTGAAGTCAACCAACGAATACCTACAAGTGAGGAATAGAAGAACAAGTAAGCAACTGAGGATTTGAAGAACAAATGAATTATTGGAAAAGAAAAGGGGAGTATTTGTGTGTCCATGACAACAAGGTCTATTTGTGAAGAAAAGACCAAGATTTTTTATGATCATACGAGAATACATCTATGGTTCTAGGTAAACTAGCGAGTACTTACGAGTGATGAAAAAGTAAGCAATTGGGGATTTAAAGAATAAATTGGTTATTGGAAAAGGAAAAGAGATTGGTTGCATAGAAAAGGAAGACCCATAACAATAAGTTTTTTTATGAATTGTATGGCATATGTGGCACTACCAACAAAATGCTAAAATAGAGCCAGACTTTTATTGTTAAGTTGCAAGTCCAAATGGAATACTCGAGTAATTCACTACACTAAATTTGTTGTGCACACGTTGAGTTTTATGCCAGTCGAAGTGAGAATGGAGAATTTAAAGAATAAGAAAAGACCATAAAGAGCATCATTTAAAAATTTTGGACGAAGACTTCAGTAGACATCAATAAAAAGGGAATGATGAATAGTTATCTTAAGGAAAATGCTATGAGATTCCAAGAATGAGACATGATCAATAAGATTGTCATAACCTAAATTTAAGATATAGTCAGATATGAGATGTTAACCAAAAAGTTGAAGCTTTGCGCCAATATAAGAAGTATGACTGAGACTTTTATGGCTGATCAAGAAAACAACTATGTACTCAGGATAAGATATACTCGTGATATAATTCTGAATCTTTCATAATAAGGATCTTCGGTATCCAATGAAGAGATACTTCTAAGAGTAATACCTTAACGGATCGATGTCCCTTTTTATACATTCACACATTTGCATTTATGCATTTGCATTTTGTTTGTTGTTTGTTTGCATTTATTTGTGTTTTTACATCATTGCATACTTTCAAACATAATAAAGAATTAATCTAAAAAGGGAGCAAAGTTTCACAGAAGAATGATACAAAAATAATGGTCATTGAAGATAAGTCGACAACTTCAGGAATACACCAGCTTATTAAATGTTCTTACCCAGGTAGCAGTCATGTTAGGGTTTTAGGACCCAAACAAAGAGAAAAAATAATGGAATCAATGGTTTACTAGAGATTGCTTATACTTTTCTAGGGTCTTTAAAGGAATCCATCTCGCCCAGAGTCAAGTTTCAATTTTATCTCGGAAGGAGTTCACTAGTTCCATAAACCAACAGATTGCTAATCATGAAAAAACTCAAGACTACAAAGTGTCTAACCTCGATGAAGCTGTTGATGAGGCCACAAATAATAAGAAGTGAGAAGATTGTTATCCTTAAAGCCTTTTAGAAGGGAAGCATTCAAAGAGACATAGATATTAGATACCTAAGCTTGGTGACTGATTTGTTTGTTCGGGTTTGTATCTCAGTACATTCAGTTAAGTTAGGTATACGAACATAAGGAGATTTATCATGGGTTTTTAGTAAGTGGTGCAAACATATCACTGATATGATCTTGAATTGGCTCTTCCTAAAAGGAATGAAGCATAAACACAATGGAAGCTTTCGTCATTATGCACAGTGGTGACAAGAGACGACAACCCAAGTTTATCTTCCACTTTTAGATAATGAACTATCAAAGATGGGAAACTTGAGGAAGAAAAATACTAGGAGTATCATATGACATGAATAACTTCAGCAATTGAATCTTGTTGCATCATATAGAGGTTGAGCTTGGATGGAATTCACTCATGTTAATGCTTAATAATTGGAAAATAGAAGATTTTCCTAGTCAACGGTGGAGTTACACCTAGAACTAACTTTTTTGCTCGTGAATATCAAAGATCTTTTTTAATAAGACTTTATGTTATTTTATTTGTTATAAAGATGAATGTCCTTTATTTTTCACAAGTGAAAATCATTTATGTCCAATTTATTTAGTCTATTTCTCTTCCAAAATACACCCTTTTGGTAGAGCCTCTATTATTGATTGTATGAATGATTCTTGAATCTAATCTCGAGATAGAGGGCAAAAATGTGTGTTGAGGATTAATGGGAAAATCCCATTTTGAGTGAATTTTCCTCTCAAAAATTGTTGCTTAGGGTTTTTGAATAAAATGATAACTCTAAAATATCTACCAACTGAAGACTACTTCTTTTTGATGATATTTGTGTATGAAATGATATTTGACATTCCTTCATTTCCTTTCTCAAATAAGAAAATAAAAAATTCATTTGTTGTCCCCTTTGAGCCTAACATTTTTCTTGTATTTGAACCCTAACCAAAGATCACTCATCATATCGGGGGGCAAAGAGGATAAAAAGTTATTTTTAAGTGAAAAAAATGTTTCAGATGAAAAAAGACCAGGAAAAAAAAGAAAAAGTTAAAGGAAAAAATGAAGAAAGAAAAGAAAAAGAGATCCGAGTTAAATCGTGAAAGAAGATAAAATCATGAAGCTTGCACTAAATTCTTCAATTCAGGCATGCGCAAAAAAAAAATAATCTCCAGGGTGAAAACCCAAAATGGGCAGTCTAGAGTGATCTTGAGAATAAGCATACGATAATTTCATCAAGAAAAGTTCATCCTTGGTTCATTCATCCTTGAATATATATTTGAGCCTATGTATAATTTCTTTTATAGTCATAACCTACCCCACATTACAAGCTTTAAAAACCATTTGGATTACATATGAATATCTGAGAAAAAAGAAGTTTGTTTTTAGAATACACTCCGCCTAATGAGTTAACCTTTCTTCAAGTACCACTGAACTTGTAATGTCTGATCGAGATTAGAAAAGTGGAAATATTGAAACTTGGTGAGTTGGTGAGTTAAAAAGAGCCACTAAAGTGGGACGTTATCCGATTGATGAATTCATGAATCATTCATACTATGAATTTTAGGGTCATCTGACTATGTTCTTTTTGTGTTTTCCATGACTTTAAAGTTTAAATTCTCATTTCTAGTCTTTATTCTCTTCAAAACCTTATTTCTAGCCTTTTCGCATCTTACGAGCAAAGTAACATAAATTCATGAAAAAAGTTTATTGATATTAAGTCTAAGGGCAATTATTCAGCATAGCATAAGTGCCTCAAGTAGAATGAGGGCAACATCATTTCCAATCAATTTACAGGAAAGAAACTGAAGTGTCAATCCGGGTTGAAATCTCGCTCCCCATGTTCTGATGAAAGCAAAGTTAGAAGAAGCAAAATAGGTCCAAGGAAGGTATGACCAGTTAAACCTCATTGGAGAAAAGTTGAACGTCATTTGCCATTGTCATATATATTAAAAGAGAATCATGCGTGCTTATGATAATAAGATTTGACCAAAAGAATTTCAGGAATGTGACTTGATGCTAAAAAAATGTTGTTAATCGAGAAGATACCCAACAAATATGTGCACTTAATTGGGAAAATATTATGTTGTGTTGAAGGTTTTTTTGAAGAAGATTTGATGGATTGTGAGAAGCTTCTTCAAAAAACCCGTAAAGGCCCAATCAAGAGAAATTATTCCTAGAAAAGGAGAAAACGTATCTAATGGTGAAAACCCGTAAAGGGCGCCTTAGATGCAAAAAAAAGAAAAAAAAAGAAAAAAGAAAAGAAGAACAAGAGGGATTCAAGATGAAAATCCGCAAAGGGTTTCTTAAACCAACAAAGAATCTGAGTTGAAAACTCGTAAAGGGCGGCTCAGATAGTTCATGGATTAGGCATACATAAAATAATTCTTACAAAGCCTTGATAGCTTGGAAGGGATTTTGTTTCGTTGTACATCTTCGTCGGTTCCAAAATCTACACAGCAAAAACAACATTCAAGATATTTCCTAATGTTTCAATTCTACATCGACTTAAGGTCTCTAAAAATATTGAGCTAAAAAATGAGGTCAAAACAAGAATATTTGCGGGCAAGCGCATCAAATTGCTCAACAAGGGGCAAGAATTAAAGAACTCACGAAAAGCTTAGAAGATGGTACCCGTATACGTTTAAGCATGGAAGATATCTTTATTTGAGAAGATGTCTCGTGATGTGAGAGTTTTCACTTGATTAGCATAATTTTCTCTATTCAGTCGAGATGAAGGCAAAATGAGTGCTGAAAATATAATGATAAAAGTTGGTCTTTCCCATCGGTTGTATTGGGTGAAAAATATGAGCAAATTGAAAAAAAGGTAAACAATAAAGCATGACTGTCTATCTGGGTTGAACGAGCAAATACACTTGGAAGTAAAGAAGAAGAAGAATCTCGAAAAGGAAAAATGTTGAAGAGAAAATAAGAGAAAAAGCCCAAAAATAGAATAAAAAATGAAAAATGCATAATAGGCATCCCTAGGGGCATGTTCATTGTAATTGTGTCTTTTATTCAATTTGACAAGTATATGAAAATGCTCTCAGTAAGGAGAACTTGTATATCCATTCGTGCATGAGGAGAATGGAACCATTTTTTTGCTTATCTACTCGAGCATGAGAAAAATAGAACCTGCTTATCTATTCGAGCATGAAGAGAATATAACCTTCATATCCATTCGTGCATAAGGAGAATGGAACCATTTTTTGCTTATCTACTCGAGCATGAGGAGAGTAGAACCTGCTTATCTATTCGAGCATGAGGAGAATAGAACCAACATATTCGTTCGTGTATAAGGAGAATGGAACCATTTTTTGCTTATCTACTCGAGCATGAAGAGAGTAGAACTTGCTTATCTATTCGAGCATAAGGAGAATAGAACCTTCATATCTATTCGTGCATGAGGAGAATGGAAACCTTTCTTTTTTGAACCTGCTTATCTACTCAAACATGAGGATAGTAGAACCTGCTTATCTATTCGAGCATGAGGAGAATAGAACATGCATATCTATTCGTGCATGAGGAGAACAAATCCTTTTTTTTAAAATTGCTTATCTACTCGAGCATGAGTGGAGTAGAACCTGCTTATCTATTCGAGCATGAGGAGAATAGACCTGCATATCCATTCGTGCATGAGGAGAATGAAACCATTTTTTCACTTATCTACTCGAGCATAGGGAGAGTAGAACTTGCTTATTCATCCGAGCATGAGAGGATGAAACATTTATCTTTAACACATACTTATCTATTCGGGCACAAGAAGACTAGAACCCGCTTATCCATTCAAGCATAAGGAGAATGAAACTTTCCAAAGAGTTTGCGACCAATGAAAATTAGTGTTTTTTTTTCTTTGCTCTATCCCTGTTTCACCGAAATAAGTAAAGAAGGGGCAGTTGTTGTCACTGTTTTTTGGCTGAAAAAGGAAAAATTAAAACTACATTATTCTTGTAGATTTGATTGAAGCACAAATCAGAAAATGCACAAGGAAAGATGAAAAAAAATTGCAACCTTGATTCATCACATTCAATTCAAAAGGAATGTATCATCATAATAAGGAAGCACTTTTGATCAAATTGAAGAAATGACTCTGGAATCAAATCAAGACTTTTTGGGTGTTTTTTACCCAAAAATTAGTGATTTTAGAGTTATAATTTTGATATTTTTTTCCTTGTATTTGTGGATTCAAAATCCTATACAAACCCCCTCCCATCACTTGTAATACAGACCACACACCACAACTCACAATTCCTATACCACAGAGCACGATTGAGTACTCAATTTACTTTAGATAATTTAGAGAGTTTTGAGAGCTTTTTTGGAGAAATTTTGTTCAACTTAAACTCGGGCTTTTATATTTGATTCAAAGTTAATAAAGATTCAAGCATTTTTCAAGGTGATTATTTTGTTCATTATTTTATTCTTCTTATTTGCTTTAATTGTTTGTAATGAGTTTATTTTGTAAAAAAATTATTCATTTGTTCCTGTAAAATAAGATTTGATTTATTTTTATTAAAAACAATTCATAAATATTGTTGCTCACCATATTCATAAACTTTCAAATTTAAAGTTATTAAATCTTTCTTTTTTAACCTATGTTTTCTTTAAATTATAATGTAATTCAATCTTTTCTAATCTTGTAATTTTGTTTTACTTAAATTGCAATTTGTACATAAGATTTTCTTGGTTTTAATTTTTAACAAACTTGTAAATGTATTTGGTTATTTTTTATTCTTAGTTTTAATTTAATCTTTTCTTAAAATTCTTAGGTTTAAAAATTGTTGCTATAGTTATTAATTAGGTTAAGTCTTTCGGGTTAAGTTCTTATTACCTTAGTTAGAGCCATATAAATATTGTAAATAAATTTTTCTTCACCAAAAATTAATGAAACACACTTAATTACATTTTAACTTCAATAGGTAAAATTCACTTAGATATTTTTTAGGTTAATTATCAGTAACTTAGAATAAAACCTTCAACACACCTAATTTTCTTTGTTTTTGGTGATTAAAAAGTAAAATTTAATTAATGCGGTGTCTTACCAAAGGGATGTAACGGGTTAACGCCAGAAATGTTGGCGATGATTAAAATTTACTCTCCTGGCGGTGGGACCGTTAAAATAGAATCAAATTCATAAATGGACAATATTTCAAATTTTATACGAACTTGCAAATTCTAACTTTAAAACATTTTGTAATCGGCTAGGTACCAATTTTTGGACGTTGTGGGGTGCTAACCCTTCCCCACACGTAACCGACTCCCTAACCCGTTTTTGTGTTTTTTGCAAACCAAAATTATTGTTTTAATAAAACAAAAAATAATTTTATTATAATAGCCCGTTTTTAGGTGATCTAATCACACCTTTAAAAAAGATTGGTGGTGACTCCATTATTTTTGTTTTTAAAAAAATCATCGCAACCCAACCGCTTGAAAAAGGGGCTGCGACGTCCTTGCAGCTGGATTGGTGGGAAATCATGTTGCAGTGTTACTTGTATTCCTTTGAGTGTGCTTTGGGGACTTTGTGCTTGATTATAAATATCAGAGGATATTGATCGAATCGATCGAATAAATAATTTCTATGACATTATTGTCACGGAAACTAGTATTAAGTGTTTGTTGATCTTGTTGTTTATAGGAAGACTTGTTGCATTTTGTGGTATTAGTTTGTTATGTTGCTATATGTATGAATAATGGATGGAATAAATTGTTTGTTTGATTGTGTTATTATCATAAAATCTATGTTCGTTTATAATAAGATGATAAAATTAAATATTATATTAGTATTATTATTATCATTTAGATTTTCGATTATTGGTATTAATTTATAAGTAAATTATAATATTTGAAGATATATAATATCGTTATGCACTTTTATAATTACTTCCGGCAGCACCTAGGTACCAACCGAGCATGTAATAGTGTCGGCAAAAAACCCTTCGCTCCTTGTTCACTTGGTTACTCTCTACGTACATAATCGACAACCGTTGTTTTAAGGGACGAGCTTACACTATCTCACCCCTACTCTCATACTATTTTTTCATTTTTATAATAATTTTAAAAATTTTATAAAGTAATTAGTATAAATTCATTTATTTTGTCATGGTTTTGTTATCGAATTCATAATTTTTTTTGATTATCTATGTTATTTTTATCGATAATTTTTAGAGTCTGTTTAGTTAAATTTCAAAAAATTTCTCTAGTTTTACAAGAGAACAAATTTTTGAAAAAAGAGACATGCTTTGATTTTATTATTATAATACTGTGAATCTCATGATTTTTCGATTCAAAATATTTAATATAATATGAAATAATTGATTTTTTATATAAAAAAGGTTATTAACTTAAAATAATCACTTATATTTTTTAGGTGTAATTTTTTTGTCACTCAACCGTTTATTGTCGTTAAATTTTGATCATAAAAAATAAAAATAATTTATATAATTATACAGTTAATCTTTTACATCTATATATTTTTTTATCTACCATCTTTCCATTCTTCTTCAAACCACTCGAATTCAAATTTTTTAGGGGTCATTTCGGACGTGATGATCCAGTTTTTACTTGGGAGTTTGTCAAGCCTCATAAACCGAAAGCTTAGATTGGTTTGGTTACAATAAAATCTCAGCAAATGGTTATAGTAGCCATGATTCTGGTATACAATATAAGAATAAGGACACATGGGACTTTGTTAAATGAACTAAACAGACATAATCAATGAACATTCTTAATTTTTCTCAATTCCTAGCCCAGTTTTATAGGACCGAATTCGAGTCGTTTGAAGAAAAATATGAAAGATGCTGGAGGAGAGAAGAAATAAAAAAAATGTGAAGGATTAAATATGTAATTATATAAATTTTTTATGGTAAAAATAAGATTGAGCTAATAGTTTAAAGACTTTAAATAATTTATTCATAATAATTGTATCGTACGCTAACACACGACTAATTATTAAAAGTTTACTCCCTAAAACGTAAATGATTTTATTGGTCATTTTTTAAAATCAATGATCAATTATATATTAAGAGAAAATATAAATGATTATTCCATTAGTTAAACTTCTTTAAAATACAAATGCTCTGCTATGACACTGTTCAAAATTTAGTGATTAAATTGAAAGTTTTTAAACTTTAATAACTAAAATAGGAATGATGAGAAAGTTGAGTGGTGAAATTTATAATTTACCCTTTTGTGTTACATGTACAGCTTCTGTTGAACGCATTTTTCCCCCTCCGAATTGACTGACGACCATCCAATAAGTTTGTTTGGGAGAAACTACCACCAAACTTCCCGGTGGAATTAATTTTGTTTAATTGAAAACATTATTTTAATTCTCGTTTTCCTTTCAAACTTGAGTTACGTCTTAAAAATAATAGTGGCGTTTGTTACTTTATTTGTCCATTAATCATGATATTTAATAATATTATTAAACAAAATAAAATTATAATAGGTTGCATTGATGTTTTCAATCCGCTAAGATTTTCGGAGTTTATCATATGGTACGTCAATACAAGAGATTCAAATAACGATTTATTTCTGCAATAATGATTATCATATAATAGTATTAACACTTTTTAATATTGATTAATGATTTATCTGTATATTCGTAAAATCATTTATTTAAAATTATCGGGATTAAATACGAGCCTTTTAATCTAAGTGATTAAAATAACGATTGTTATTCTTAGAGTCACGGGTTTGAGCACCAACGATAGCAACAGAGTGATTGAGCGATCAATATTAAATGGTGGAGATTATGTTTTAGAACAGATACTACTGTAATCACTATTAACTAATTAAAAATTATCGAGATTAAAAGTCTACTTGCGTGATTCTAGAAATTACTAATTTAATGCATCGAGACGTTTTTGTCTAAGTTTTGAAAAAACAAAAGACGAAAGATCAAAAATAAAGTTTTAAAACTTGAGGATCAAATTAAAGATAAAATAATAATTTAAGAACTATTTAAGTAGTTTATATTTTTTATTGTACCAGATCATTTTATTGTTAATGTTTAATGATAATTAACGTTGGAGTGACAAAAAATTTATACTTAAAAAATATAAATGATTTTAATAATTATTTTTTAAACTCGATGACTAAAAATATACTAAAAATAAACGAAAATAATCAACACAATAATTTAACTTAGAATGTTTTATTCGAGAAAAAAATCAATTAGTATTGGGTTACATCTCCATTGTTACATCCTACTCTCATTTATTACAATTCAATGATTTCAAGTGTCAGAACAAACACAATTAAAATAAATAAAAGTTTAAATAATAAAAAATAAATTTTTAACGTACTTGTTATCAATAACAATAGGAGTGACAAAGACGAATTTATAAAAAAAACAATAAAATATTTATCCTTCAAAATAAGTTAATTAGAGATGAGTATTAGATTAAATTAAATTTAATCAAGTTAAATAAAAAATGAAAGCAAATAAAATTTGATTTGACGTAAATCAATTAAATGAAATTTGAATCGTAAAAAATTAAATATTTTAAAATTTTTAATGATTAGAAAAAGGTGATGGTGACTTTTTAGTTCGGACATGGCATGGGGTGACTTGGGAAGTTTAAAGGTAAAACGGGTTAAATTAAAATGTAATTAAATTATTATAAATTATCGATTTTTTAGTATATATTAAATTAAAAAATTAAAAGTGTAAAAATTTAGGTGTATATTCAACTGTTAGTACCAAAATTTTTTAACTTTTGTAATAATTTCGGTTGCGTCTTATTTTTAACTTATTTTACGTTAGAAAAACTCGGATAATTTTTAAAACAAAATATGTATTTTAAAAGTATCAGAATTTCTTATATACCCAAATGTTAATATTGAAATTCTTATAATTTTTATAATAATTTCGATTATATCTCATTTTAACTTACGGAAAACGGGTAATTTTTGAAACAATATTTGTCCTTCTTTACAGCAACTCACAAGAAAAACTCGGGTCGTTACTGTTGGTGTTAAGTTCTATTATGAGGTTCTTTCTTTGGGGATTAAGAGCTCGTTTAGTATTGTTGTTTAAATGGTCGATGAAATGTCAAATACTAAAATAGTATTGAATAAATTTTTTAGAAAAATATCGTGTTGTTATTTGTCTTAATTTTGTATTTCACATGTTGTTCTTCCATTATCACCTTTTCAGTTTATCTGAAACAATCGATTAAATAAAGATTTTTAATCGTAAAATTAAAGTTTATTTTATTTTATGTTTCAAACGTTTGTTCAACACTATTCAAATTCGACTCGATTAATTTATGCTCCAATTGACAAGGAGAAGTGATTCAGATAAGATCATAGGAGAAGTGAATGAATATTGGCCACTCAACCGGTGCGAGAATCCTATTCTAAACCGAAAGGCCCAATAACCCTGTCTATATAAAGGATTATCCAGTGAGAACAATCTTGCATTGGTTCAAAAAACTACTATAGGCAATGGAATGCAAGAAGTTTGGTTTTGTTCTGGTTGCAGTGGTGGTGCTTCTAGCGGCTCCGACCGCAATGGCTGCGCGTAATGAAGTCGATCTTATCTCCCTTGTCACCGATGTTAACAATATTCGAAACCCTTTGGCCAGTATTTTCTCGGCTCACAATCCAGCTGAGAACTGCTCAAAAGCAGGTGCTCATTGCACCTGTATTGGTGGTAACGCATGTTGCAGTGGAAGGTGTATTCTTTTGAACCTGACTTGGGGAGTTTGTGCTTGACTATAAATAATGGAAAAAAATCGATTAAATCGATCCGAAACAAGAGAGGCAAAACATCATATATTTGAAATAAAAAAGAGAAAATCGGAAATAAAAAGGAGAGAAAATCAGAAGAGAGAAACGGAGAAAAGAAAAGGTAAAAAGAGAAATAATACTTACGTTCGAATCTTCATTCGCAGATCTGTGCTTCTAGGCTCATTTTCTTTGAAATCCGAGTTCAGATTCGGCTTCAGGACATCGAAAAGCTTCGGAAAGGTATATCCTTTTTCGGTTTCAGTCATCGGACTAGTGACGACCACCGCCGGTGACCGGAGGCGACGGCGGCCAGCAACCCTGCATCACCCGGACCTGGAGAGAAACCAGAGAGCCTTAGGGCTTTGCATATTTGGGTTATTATAGAATAAGGAAGATGGAAATTATAACTCTAATTTTAGGATTATATAACATTCACAAAATGACGCCGTTTTACATCCCTATCCATGGATAAGACCCGGTTAGTCGATCCGGACCCATGTTTAGCCCAGGAATATAGAAAAATTACAACCTCAGTCCCTTCAGATGCAGGGCCCTTGCATTTTGGATTTCCAGTTCACGTGTCCTTGCATTTTAGTCACTATTTTCATGTTTTAAGCTTTACAATTTTATTTTTTATGCGATTTGGTCATTGTTTTTGCTATTTGGATCATATAACTTTTATTTTATTTAATTTCAGTCATTATTTTCATGTTTCAAGATCTATAATTTTATTTTTGTTTAAGTTGATCACTATTTTCTATATATTTATTATTATTATTATGACTAATATAGTTATTATTAATGTTATATTTTTTTTTATTACGTAATATTATATTAATACATAATATTTTTTTTACTTTTATATTTATGCACGTATAATTATTATTTATATACATATTTTTTTTCTTTCTTACGTTATATTATATATATATATATATGTTATAATGTATTTTTATATTTTGTTAATATTTATTTCTACTTTGTTTCTCATTTTTCTAATGTATTACATGTTTTTTGCAGGTTGACTTTTAAATACATGGGATCACATTACTAAACTTAACCGAATTTATATTTTCGATCATATAAAATATTTTGTAACCGATAGGTGCCGATTCCGGGCGTTGTGGGGGTGCTCACCCTTCCCCACACGTAACAGACTCCCAGATCCAACTCTGGTTCGTAGACCTTGATTTTTGGTGTTCCAATCGCACCATAAAAATGATTGGTGGCGACTCCTTGGACCAAAAACGGTGATTACAGCTGGCGATTCCGCTGGGGATATTTTCGAGAGTCGAGCCTAAAATCAGTTATATTTTATTTAATGATCGAAAATTTAAATTCGATTTATTTTGATTTTGTGATCCTTTTTTTATATATTTTAAAATATTTACTAACGTGTTTAAATGTTTTTTCAGGTCTCCTCATTTCATGAGCTCTTAACCCGGGCTTCGTCCATTTAAGTGGGAGCATGAAACCACTCCTTCGTGAGGTTCTGCCTCCGTGTAGGCTGGGGAATTGCTTCTGCGATATTTTTCCCTATGTCTTCGTGAGATTTATGTCTCCGCATAGACTTAGAGGAACGTATCCCCCTGAATCGTGCTTATTATCCTTAGTAGGGTAATAAATATTGCCCGAGTACCTTCTAGAACCGAACCACATGTAGTGAGACCTAGAAGCCCACCCGTAGAGCCATACGAAACTCTACTCGTTTAGCAGTAACCCTTTAGGCTTTGTTGCCTTTATGTACAATTTTTTTGTTATATTTGTAAATTACTTATTTATTTTAACGTGAATTAACTTTGTTTCTTTTTGAAGGCACCATATCATTTCATAATCATCCATGTTGCATCAATTACCACAATCATATTTTAATTTATGCATTTCACAAGCATAAAATACGATTCACAATTGGTTCTTTATTTAAAAATATATCGGGAGAAAATCTAGCACTCTAGATATTAATATAATATTCAAAGTTGTGAATAAATCCCGTGCACATAAAATGATGTACCCGAGAACCATTTTTGAATCGATATTTTCACATTTAAGTCATGCATTCACATGCACTCATTAGTACTAATGTTTGGGGTCCCCTGTCTCAATAATACTGGACCAGACGATAATTCAACATCCCTACGGAACTCGACTCAAGACGAAGAAGATGAACGAGGATAGATTGGATAAGATTGAGCAGACTCAGAAGGATCTACAAGATGATTTAACGCGAAAAATAGAAGATCAGTTAGCAAGGGCTCGACAAGAAATGAAAGACTAGATTGCAAGATCTCAACAAGAAATGCTTGGGAAATTAGCACAAATGCTCGGATTCAAGCAAGAAGACACATCTAAGGTTGACTCATGGGCAAATCCCGCTAACATAATTGAAGATCCCATATACCCTTCGGGTTTTACTCCTCTTCAAACTAAGATACCACCGGAGGCTCATCCCCAGGTGGTCTTTTCTAAAGGGAAGTTACCGTTACATCCGACTGACACAAATGGCCCCATGAACATATCCTCCACATTAGAAGCCAAACCGAGGGGCAATCAAGCAAAAAATTTTGTCTCAGAACTTGATCAGCTGATTGAACCAAAGATTGAGACTTCAAAAGATATTGAAGAGCGTTGTAAACGGCTCGAAGAGAAAATGGAAGCTATGAAGATTGAAGACACCTTCATCGGATTCGACGCCAACAAACTCAGCCTCGTCCCAGATCTAGTATTACCCCCCGAAGTTTAAAATCCCAGAATTTGAAAGATATAAAGGGACCAGTTGCCCTCGAGCGTATCTTACTATGTTTTGTCGAAGGATGACAGGGTACGGCAGGGATGATAAACTACTGATATACTACTTTCAAGATAGTTTAACGGGGTCTGCCATTAAATGGTATAATCAGCTGAATCGTCATCAGATAAAGTCATGGAAAGACTTGGCTAAGGCTTTTCTAGAGCAATATAAGCATGTTAGTGATATGGTACCAGACCGTCTGACCTTGCAACACATGAAACAAAGGTCTAATGAAAGTTTTAGACAATACGCACAACGTTGGAGGGATGTAGCAGTGCAAGTTCAACCTCCTCTCATTGAAAAAGAGACGGTGGTTATATTCATCCAAACTTTGGAAGGCCCAATCCTAGATTACCTCATAGGCAATGCAACCACTAATTTTGCTGATTTGGTACTATCCGGTGAGCTCATTGAGAATGCCATCAAGAGTGGCAGAATTGATACCGATGGAAGTTCGTCCCAAAAAAGGTCAACACATGGAAAGAAGGATAATGAAGTAAATTCTGCAGGAATCTATAGTGTTAATTATTCCAAGCCTGTAACGGTGACACAACCTGCAGCTACTAATACTTATAATTCCTCAAACCGTGATTTCAATCAGAGAAAGAAGGCTGAAAAGGAAGAATTTACCCAACTACCAATGTCTTACGGGGAGCTACACAAAGAGTTGTATGACAATCACTTGGTGTCGCCCTTTTTTCAAGCACCGATGCAATTCCCTTTCCCGAAATGGTACGACGCCAATGCAAAATATGATTATCATGCAAGACAAGTGGGGCATTCAATTGAAAATTGCCTAGGTTTTAAAAGGTTAGTGGAAAAGTTCATCAAGCTCGAAGTGATAAGATTCGACGACCCAGTTGAAACAGCTACAAATCCTTTGCCGAAGCACGAAGACACCAAATAGGAATGACAATGTTGTTTTTGAGTTATACAAAAGTAAATTATGTCTGGTAGGCTAAGATATTATTCTATCTTGACCATAGTAGGTCGCTTGTAGTCTCCATCTCTTCCGATGAGATATTTTTGTGAACTATCTCGTTAGCCTAAGCCCACTGGCAGCGAGGGTCTTTTGTAAGGGCATAAAACTACAAGTCGCAATGAAATATATTTTGTGTAATACATTGAGGTTAAATGGTGTGCGAACCAATTTCAAAAAAAATAGAGACAACCCAACTAGGCAACATGACCATATGGATTCTTACACTTTGAAGGTTCAGACTGTTAAAAATCGTTTGGGGCATCCATTTTGAGAAAAGATTCCGAAGGAGGAGGCCAAATCAGAGAAGTTCAAGCAGCTTCCGTTATTCTGTTACGATCAATGGAATCAGGGGCACCCCTTTTTAAAAATCATGTTATGCAAGCATTCAGACATTTTACAAACCATGCATTTAGATTAAACATGCATCGAGCCTAAATTAGTACATCCTCTGAAAACAGAAAAATCATGTCATCCATGCATTCAGATATTTTGCATTTAGACATCATGCATTCAGACTTGACATACATTGAGCATTCATATTTAGCTTGTACATATAAACAGATCCATAAAAGATACAAAAAGACCTTAATCAGGGGGGCAACAACACGATGACCAACCTTAACCCCGAGAAGGCTAAAATAACACAGATTTTCAGGTAACGATTCTAGAATTTTGAACAGTGACTAATAAAGGTTTTATTTTTCTTTCAGGTTCTAACTACCCATCATGGAGCACCAGAAACAACTTTTCCCAATGTCGCCTACATCAATAGTGGTTGGTCAATTTTGCTAAAACCTTGCTTTTCTGATAGTTATGTTGAGGATTAGATCTTCAGACAGATCTCGTGTTTCCATATTTTTACTAATGGTACGTGTGAGTCAAAATTGTTTTGGAAAAAAATGAAAAAAAATAAGAAAATGAAAAATGAAAAATAAAATGTGAAAAAAAAGAAAAAACGAAATGAAAAATTGAAAAGACATGCAGAAACAAGACATTGAACAATTCAAATATCCTTCAAAAATCCATTATCGCGAGTGGTCGAAGGAAATCCATTCCTTAGGAAAAATTCAATCTTGTGATTGGTGCAAACTGCTTGTACCCAGGGTAATGGTACAGCTAGCCCGGAGTAAACGGCTACCGGTGAAGGCGAAACAAATCCATTAATCCCTGTGCATTTGGGAAAAATGCATTGATAAAGACCATTTAAATGTCCATTGAAACCCATTTTCATGAATGGTCAAGGAATTAAATCCTTGGAACCAAATGATTGTACCCAGAGTAATGGTACAGTTAACCCAGAGCAAACGACTACCGGTAAAGGCATATCAAATTCGTTGATCCCTGTGCATTTGGGAAAAAATGCAAAGAAGATACATGACATCAATTGAATCAGATATTTAGATCTTCCAAACTTAATCTTACCCCTTTTTTGATGGAGTGGATAGATCCAATTCAGTCCTGCTTCTCCGTTGATGGTGCAGTAGGATCCAAACACAGACTTGATCTCGTCCCCGTTGATGGTGTGGCCAGATCCCATTCAATCATGCTTCTCCGTTGATGGCGTAGTATGATCCAGACTTGATCTTACCTCTCTGTTGATGGAGTAGATAGATCCAACTCAATCCTGCTTCTCCGTTGATGGTGCAGTAGGATCCAATCACAGACTTGATCTCGTCCCCGTTGATGGTGTGGCCAGATCCAATTTAATCATGCTTCTCTGTTGATAGAGCAGTATGATCCAGACTTGATCTTACCCTTCCGTTGATGGAGTGGATAGATCCCAATCCGGTCCTGTTTCTACGTTGATGGCGTAATAGGATTCGAATTACAGACTTGATCTTGTCCCCGTTGATGGTGTGGCCAGATCCAATTTAATCATGCTTCTCCGTTGATGGAGCAGTATGATCCAGACTTGATCTTACCCCCCCATTGATGGAGTGGATAGATCCCAATCCGGTCATGTTTCTCCGTTGATGGCGTAATAAGATTCGAATTACAAACTTGATCTCGTCCCCGTTGATGGTGTAGTTAGATCTCATGCTTCTCCGTTGATGGAGCATTATAATCCAGACTTGATCTTACCCCTCCGTTGATGGAGTGGATAGATCCCAACTCAGTCATGCTTCTCCGTTGATGGCGTAGTAAGATCCAAATTGCAGACTTGATCTCGTCCCCATTGATGGTGTGGCCAGATCCCATTCAATCATGCTTCTCCATTGATGGCGCAGTATGATCCATACTTAATCTTACCCATCCGTTGATGGAGTGGAAAGATCCAACCCGATCCTGTTTCTCTATTGATGGCGTAATAGGGTCCAAATTGCTGAAATTTGATCTTGTCCCCGTTGATGGTGTGACCAGATCTAAATCATTAAAGTTTAATCTTGTTTTGTCGATGGCGAAGTAGGTCCAGGTTGCTGAAATGATATCTTACCCCTCCGTTGATGATGGGGATAGGATACAACTTTACACTTTTAGTCCTGCCTCTTTGACCAAATCGAACAAGTTCTCATTCTGTTGTTGGTAACAAAATAAAGAAAAGAAAAGAAGAAGAAAAAATATATGTCATATCATGCTTCTTCATCGGATGCATCTGGATCCAACTTGGTAGCCTTTTGTCAATGTTACAGCTAGATCAAGTTTTCTTCAAAGATGGCAACATCATGAGTGTTGTAGCAAGCCAAGCTTATTTTGTCTCCTCCAACGGTCCAGTCGTAACTTTTGAAGATTTTTCTGACAAGAGTAGTGGAGTAGATGAAGTCAAAGCTCCAGTAGAAGAAACAGTGGCCAAAAGAACCCTAACCTTACTAAAAGAAACCCTACCAGAAGAACCCCTAACCTCACTAAAAGAACCTCAACCTTACCAAAAAGAACTCTACCATACCAAAGAAGACCCCTAAACCATATCAAATGAAATGGGTTATTCTTTATCTTTGCTCTATTGTCGTTACACAACAATGAGCAAAGAGGGGCAGCTGTAATAACCCATTTGCAAACAAAACCTTTAACCCATATACACAACCCAATTACAATAGGCCCATAAACTAATAACCCAACTAAACCCTAGACCCACAAAATGCTAACCCTAATGTGCTAACACTAAACCGGCAGCCACCACTCCCAAACCCTAGCCACCGTCGTACCACTCGACCTCTCCTCTTCGCGCGTGTAATACACGCGCCATTCTTTTCGTTGCCATGGTCGGCCACCGCCCCGATTCTGACTCTATCTCCCTAGTCATGTTGTACCTGCAAAATCAGAAAAAGAAAAGATTAGATCTGAAAATATCATGTATTTTATATTGTTAATTTGTGGGTATATAAACCCCAACAAATCAATGTAAAGAAGAGATTTTGGATTGAAAAAAAAAAGATTTTCAAACTGAAAAACAAGAGCGACAAAACATCATATATTTGAAACAAAAACGAGGAAATCAGAAAGAAAAAGGAAAGAAAATCGAAAGAGAGAAATGGAGAAAAGAAAAGGTAAAAAGAAAAATAATACTTACGTTCGAATCTTCATTCGTAGATCTGCGCTTCTAGGATCATTTTTTTTGAAATCCGAGTTCGGATTCAGCTTCAGGACATCAGAAAGCTTCGGAAAGGTATATCCTTTTTCGGTTTCGGTCATCGAACCGATGATGACCACCGCTGTTGATCGGCGGCGACGGTGGCCAGCAACCCTACATCACCCGGACTTAGAGAGAAACTAGAGAGCCTTAGGGCTCTGCATATTTGGGTTATTATGGAATAAGGAAGATGAAAATTACACCCCCTATCCATGGATCAGACCCGGTTAGTCAACCCAGACCCATGTTTAGCCCGAGAATATGGAAAAATTACAACCTTAGTCCCTTCAGATGCAGGGCCCTTGCATTTTGGATTTCCAGTTCACGTATCCTTGCATTTTAGTCGTTGTTTTCATGTTTTAAGCTTTATAATTTTATTTTTTATGCGATTTGGTCACTGTTTTTGCTATTTGGATCACATAACTTTTATTTTATTTAATTTCAGTCATTATTTTCATGTTTCAAGATCTATAATTTTATTTTTGTTTAAGTTGATCACTATTTTCTATATATTTATTATTATTATGACCAATATAGTTATTATTAATGTTATATTTTTTATTACTTAATATTATATTAATACATAATATTTTTTTTACTTTTATATTTATACACGTATAATTATTATTTATATGCATTTTTTCTTTCTTTCTTACGTTATATTATTATATATATATGTTATAATGTATTTTTATATTTTGTTATTATTTATTTCTACTTTGTTTCTCATTTTTCTAATGTATTACATGTTTTTTGCAGGTTGACTTTTAAATACATGGGATCACATTACTAAACTTAACCGAATTTATATTTTGGATTATATAAAATATTTTGTAACCAATAGGTGCCGATTTCAGGCATTGTGGGGGTTCTCACCCTTCCCCACGCGTAACAGACTCCCGGATCTAACTCTGGTTCGCAGACCTTAATTTTTGGTGTTCCAATCGCACCATAAAAAATGATTTGGTGGCGACTCCCCGGACCAAAAAGGTGATTACACTAAGCACTAAACAATGAGCTCAAGACCCTAGGCATGCCGTACTACCTATGACCACTATAGACCAAGGCTCAATAGCATTTCAATATCCGTTTGAACATTATTCGATTCATGTAATCAAGTTCATATTATCAAGAGCATGTATTGAATACATGCTAATACGAAGACAATTATCATGCTTGTAACCTTTCATTTATAGCAATCCAATTAATATGATCAATTCGAAGTGTTCATAACATGTTATCAATCCATATAAACCATAACAACAATATCATGTATTTCAAGCTATCTACCAATGTGCATATCATTATATCCATACTTTATGCATGGTTTGCGTACCTGACATTCATAGTCGCGTGCCGTTACTTACCTTGGCATTTCCAAGCAATGCATATGTGCTAAACTAGTTCTAGTAATCTAGCAAGCATGTTATATAATCAATCAAGTCATTTTACATTAGTCCTCCTTCCCTTTTTATCGAATATAGGCTAGTCCTTTTACATGACAACCAATTTTAAATAAAGAAAGGATGGTTAGGACCCTAGGTCCTAACCCTAAGGTTTGCCACACTCAGCAATTCACCGAGCTATCAAGGGTTTTAGATCGCAACCTCTTTGTTGCTTTTCCGTGAACTTCGGTCCTCTATTGATCTTCGATAGTTTCTTCTCTCGGATTATCTAACAATTCACATGCAATAGATATGTATCAAGACATTTTTAATCATCTATTTCAAGTGTTCATAAGCTTAACAAATATAAACATATACATTTGTTCGTTACGGACAGTTTCGCTACCCTTTGGCGAAACAATCATATCTCTTAGCTCCGATGTCCGATTTTAGTCCATTATACCTCGTTGGAAAGCTAGAAGAATCCTATACAAGGATAAATTAATCCCCATTTAATTTCTATTCGATTAGATCCAGATTTCATTCGAAATAGATCTGGACGGATTTCCGGGACTGCTCGGGTAGCCCTACGGAACAACTTATATCTTTCTCTACCGGATTCAGATTAAGGTTCCGTAAATTTTTACTTAAACTAGGTATATATGAGTATCATGGTTTAAAATTTCAGCTCTAAATTCCTTAAATACCTATCTAGGGAATTTTCTCAAAAGTGCTACTCAAGATAACATTTCTAAACGATTTTGGCTAAATTCCATTCTCTGTGTTCAAAGACTAATTCCTAATTAATTTTCTTGAATTTCCAGCACCTTTAACATGAAATTAACATCAACAATTTCTCACTTCAACAACCTAATCTCATGTAACTCTAGTATTAAATCAATTTATACACATAACACTCCCCAAAATCCAATCTCAAGTCCTCATACCCACTTTCTCATGCTTAAAGCTAAACCCAAACAATTACAATCTTCATTCTAAACATGTAATCACCATAGGAGCTTCTAAAATTTAAAATTTCAAACTTTCAATGTTTGGGTTTTAGGAGAAGAAGCTTACTGAGACTATTAGCTTTGATTTCCTAGACCAATTCCACCACCATGCAAGCCTTTAAGCCTTTCTTCTTAAACTCACATGGAGGATTCTTTTTTTTTCTTTTTCCTTTGTATATATCATGTAAATGGGAGGGGAGGAGAAGACTTGGCTGAATTTCTCTTCTCATTAAAGTGTGTAAAAAGACTATCTAGCCCCTTTGTCACAACTAGAGTTAGTTATTTACAAGGGGTAATCTAGGAAAGTTCATATTTTATCATGCATCTCTCATATTCCTTATTCAATTTAATTTAGTCACTAATTTTAATCCAATTATTCATATTTTTTATTTTAATTTATCAATTATTCGATCTATTTTTCTACTCGGTTTTAGGGGTGTTACAATTCTCCCCTCCTTAAAAAGAAATTCGCCCTCGAATTTACCTGAAGGGAACAATTGTGGATATTGTGTCCTTATTGCGTCTTCGGGTTCCCAAGTAGCTTATTCCTTTTTATGATTCCTCCAAAGAACTTTCACCAAAGGAACATTCTTGTTTCGAAGTCTTTTAACTTCTCGATCAAGGATCTGAACCGGTTCCTCTTTGTAGGATAAGTCGGGGTTCAATTCCAATTCTTCCGGTTCTAAGACATGAGAAGGATCGGATCGATACTTTCTTAGCATAGAAACATGGAACACATTGTGTATCTTATCGAACTCACTAGGGAGAGCCGGACGATAGCACATCGGGCCAATTCTTTTAATAATCTCAAAAGGTCTAATGAATCGGGAGCCAAGTTTTCCCCTCTTCCCGAACCTGAAAACTTTCTTCCAAGGAGAAACTTTTAGGAAGACCTTATCTCCCACATTGTACTGGATGTATCTTCGTTTCAAGTCTGCATAAGCCTTTTGTCTATCGAAGGCTTGTTTCAATCGATCATGAATTATTCGGACTTGTTCCTCTATCTCCCGGATCATTTTAGGTCCTAAAACCTTATTTTTCTCCCAATTTTGACCAACACAAGGGAGTCCTACACTTTCTCCCGTATAACGCTTCAAAGGGAGCCATTTGAATCGTTGCTTGATAGCTATTGTTGTATGCAAATTCCACCAAGGGTAGGGATTTTTCCCAATTTCTTCCAAAGTCTATAACACACGCACGTAGCATGTCTTCCAATACTTGTATCACTCTTTCCGATTGGCCATCAGACTACGGATGGAAGGCAGTACTAAGATGTACTTTAGTCCCAAGAGCCTTCTACAAAGACTTCCAAAATCAAGATGTGAAATTCGGATCTCTATCAGAAATAATTGAGGTTGGTACACCATGTAGCCGAATCACCTCACGGATGTACAGCTCGGCTAAGGTCTCCGAGTTCATGTTCCTTCGAACCAGAATAAAATGCGTAGACTTGGTTAGTTTGTCTACAACCACCCAAACAACATCATTCCTTTTCGGTGTAACAGGTAAGCCAATAACAAAATATATTGTCATTCGATCCTATTTCCACTCAGGTTATTCAATAGGCTGAAGCAATCTCGTAGGAGCTCGGTGTTCAACCTTAACCTTTTGATAAGTTAAGCATCGGGATACAAAGTCTGTGATGGCTGCTTTCATGCCAGGCCACCAATACAAGGATTTCAGATCCTTATACATCTTAACAGAACTAGGATGGATCGAGAACAAGCCTTGAAGTGCTTCTTGTAGGATATCTCTTTTTCAATTCCTCATTATTTGGAACACATATTCTATCTCTAAAGTAGAGTAATCCACTCGAATTGAGTGAGAATCTATATTAGTTTTCGAATCAAGCATTGTTGCAATAGCTTGAAGTTCAGGATCTGATTGCTGAAGATTTTTGATCCTCGTAATCAAATCAGATTGAACCTGAAGTTCAGACAAATATCCTTGCTTTCGATACACTTGAAGGTGAGTATTAATCGAGTTTGGGGCTACAAGAAAATCTTTAAATCAAATACGATTACTCAAAGGAAGCTTATAATATTTCAAAATTATTAAATAGCTTACCCAAGGTCGGTTTACGACTAAGAGAATCGACCACTACGTTGGCCTTTCCAGGATGGTAATCAATGACTAAGTCATAATCTTTTAGCAATTCCATCCATCTTTGTAGCGACCCTTATAAAATTCTTAAAAATAATAATAGGTGTAGTAGAAGAGGGAAAAAGGGGGTCACTAGTGGAATTGAAATTAAGGTTTGAAAAGTGGAATTTAGGGATTTGGGTTTGAAATAAAATTTTGGGGAAATTAGAAAATTAGGATTTAAAAATTAGGTTTTTAAATTGTGTACAAAAATTGGGAATTTTAAAATATTGAAAGAAATTTGAAATCTAGGGTTCTCTTTTTTAAAAAAAAAAATAGGAATTGGAAAGTTAAAATTAGGTATTTGAGATTTAAAAAAAAATTAGATTGAAAAGGGAAATTTTAAAATTAGGGATTTTAAAAAAGGGTGGAGTCGCCACCGGCCACTTTGATAGGCCGGACACTGTAAAGACCAGAGATTCGAAATGATTTGGGTTCGAGAGTCGGTTACGGTTAAAAACGGGTTTAGGGTTTAAAACCGCCCAAAATTGGCACCTTTAAAATTACCGCATAATTAATTTTAGATTTTTTGGATTAAAGTGGCATTTAAATTAATTTTTGTTTAAAGATTCGAATCAATTTTATTTTTACCGTGTCTTTATTCGGAGGCAACGCATACACCGCGACCACTACGTTGGAACACGGGCCCGTTACGACCGAGTAAAGACATATTTAATTAGTCTCATTAATTAGCAAGATGTGATGTAAGCAAAATAAAAGACATTATTATAAAGACAACAAATATAAAGACAAAATAGCATATAACACATGATAATAAAGATTAAAATAAATAGACCAACAAAACAAGCGAATAACATATATAAATAAATAAAACACAACATATAATAAACAAATAAAAAAACAATAAAAGATACCAATAAAAATATTCATTATTTTCATTGAACCATAAGAATGGAATACACAATAAATATATCAAAAAGAAATATATACATCTAAATATGCTCGATTAAAATCAATCCACAAATTAAACTAAACGGTAAAAATAATGATTAGATTAGGGCATAACTTGAAAAATAACCAACCGAATGGGTGAAGTGATTCAATGAGAATAAAAATATAAATAATGGAGGCTACCAACTTACAAATGGAAATGGAAATGGAAAATGGAAGTGGAAATGGAAATTTGGCACTGGAAATGGAAATAGAAAATGGAAATGGTTTCCAGAGGCATGCGGCTGTGAAAAAATAAAATATGGTTCTTGATTCCTTTATTTTTAGGGTAAATGTTATATAGTTAGGGTAAAGGGTATTATATGGGAATAAAATATGTTTAGGTTTTAATATATAAGGGTATCTATAATATGATGAAGGGTATTTTAGGTTTATCCCTTTAAAAATAATAACCAATTAAAAACAAGACCTTGGGCACCAAGTAGAGATTTTTATTATATTTTTTTATATTATAAAATTATATTTAATAGGTCAAATTTATTTATGGTTTGGGCTTATAAAAGTGGGCTCTAATAAAAGGCTTTTATTTATATCATATATTTATATATTTTTGGATTTTTGGTTTTAATTAAGAGATAGTAAGGATAATAATAATTATAAAATAAGTGATAAAATTAGGGTAAGTTAAGGTGATTTGGGTATTAAAAAGGCATGTGGATTGATTTAATTCGAGCATAAACCCGGATAAAATTAGTGGTTACAGTTGCCCCTCTTTGCTTATCGTTGTGAAACAATGATAAAGTAAAGACTACAAGCACTAATTTTATCCGACTTCCCTGTTTGCAGGTACTCTGATTTCTGATCATTGCAGCATCTGACGGTCCCTCTCTTCGAGCGTATACCGTGGTGGGCGACCCCTTTCTTGAGCATATGTCGCAGAAAACAATGTTGATCCCTTCTCCGTAGAATCCACGTCTTCGAGATGCTCTGATTTCTAATCATTGCAGCATCTGACGGTCCCTCTCTTCGAGCGTATACCGTGGTGGGTGACCTCTCTCTTCGAGTGTATGTCGCAAAAACAATGTTGATCCCTTCTCCATAGAATCCACATCTTCGAGATACTCTGATTTCTGATCATTGTAGTATCTGACGGTCCCTCTCTTCGAGCGTATACCGTGGTGGGCGACCCCTTTCTTCGAGCGTATGTCGCAAAGCATGACCTCCTTCTTCAAGCGTATGTCATAGAGAATGATCTTGTTGAAAAGTGATGTCTTGCTTTGAGGTTGTTGGTTGCCTTGACTTCTGGTTGTCTTGGCATGAAAAAAATCTTTGTTGGTCTTTGTATATTCTCGATTGGTTGACCTCGATCGTTTCTTTACTTTCTTCTTCGTCTTCTTCTTCTTCATCTTCTTTTCTCAAATACCCTGAAAATCTTATAAAAGGTATCGATTTTTGATCATCTTTTCTCATCTTTTTTCTTTTTCTCCTTTTCTCCTTTTCTCTTTTTTTTTCTTTTCTTTCTTTCTTTCTTTTTTTTTCTCTTTCTCTTTTTCTTTATTTATTTTTCTCTCTCTTTCTTTTCTCTCATTTTTTGTTTTTTTTGTCTTTTTTCTTTTCCTTTTTCAAATATCCTTAAAAAAGGATCGAATTAAGAAGAAAATCATCTTGAGAAAATCACCCTTAAGAAAAAAAATTTAATTGAGAAATTTGTTTTGAGGAAAAAAACCTTTAAGAAATGATCAAATTAAGAAATTAGAGATTTGAGCAAAACATCCTTAATAAAGGATCAAATTGATAAATTTGCTTTTAAAAAAGCATCCTTAAGGAAGGATCAAACTAAGAAGTTTATTTTGAGAAAAACATCCTTGAGAAAGGATCACATTGATACATTTGCTTTTAGAAAAGCATCCTTAAGGAATGATCAAACTAAGAAAATGCATCCTTAAGAAAGGATCAAATTGAGAAATTTGCTTTAAGAAAAGAATCATTAAGGAAGGAGTTAAGAAACTTGCTTTGAGAAAAGCATCTTTAAGAAAAGATCAACTCGAGAAATCTGCTTTGAGAAAAACATCCTTAAGGAAGGATTAAGTTAAGAAACTTGCTTTGAGAAAAGCATCTTTAAGAAAAGATCAACTCAAGAAATATGCATTGAGAAAAGCATCCTTAAGGAAGGATCAAGTTAAGAAACTTGCTTGGAGAAAAACATCCTTAAGAAAGGATCAAACTAAGAAGTTTGTTTTGAGGAAAATATCCTTAAGAAAGGATCAAATTTTCTTTGAGAAAAGCATCCTTAAGGAAGGATAAAATTAAGAAACTTGCTTTAAGAAAAGCATCCTTAAGAAAGGATCAAATTTAAAAATTTACTTTGAGAAAAACATCCTTAAGGAAGGATTAGATTAATAAATTGGCTTTGAGAAAAACATCCTTAAGGAAGGATTAAGAAATTTTTGTTTTAAAGAAAAACATCTTTAAGAAAGGATCAAATTTGAAGTTCAAATATAAAGTGGTATCTTGCTTTAAGAATACCTGAATATCTCATAAAAAGGTGGTATCTCCCTTTAGAGAATACCTAACATCTCATCTAGATGTTTCGATATTTGATCGTCTTGACACAAAAAGCTCGTTGCCCCTAAATAACCAAAGGTTGGAAGGCCTTAAAAACCACGATCGTGTAATTTGAATGACTTTTGATCTTTGCTAAGATCTATCTCTGTAGATCAAATATTTAACCAATCTTCAAAATTCCTGTTTAAAAAGAGTAAAATGCGATGATGACACAAATTAGAATGCTCATGATGCATGGATATCTAACATAGATGCATGAATATTTAATCTAAATGATGCATGAATATTTAATCTGAATGATGCATGAATATTCTTTTTCTTTTTCTTTCTTCTTGGAGGATAGGCTCTCGCTTTCTATTTACTAAACTCATCGGGCTTTCATCCTTCACCTTGTCTTGAAAGGAGATCATCATCTTGTGCCGATTGGAACAAAATCTTTCACCTTCTGTAATTCAACAGCTCATACTTGGTTGACAATGACACATCTGAACCAGTTGTCTCCGAATTCAGTTGCATTCAGTTTATGGTAGTAGCTCTCAATCTTATATTCAGGCTTAGATCACTTAAGGTCTATCTTCAACATGTACATTGAGGGTTATTCTCTTGTATTTTTCTGTCTTTGGGTCATCTGATTGACTCTCTTTAGGCCCTCAATATAACTTTTGCCCCAAAGGCTTGATGTTCATCTCTGCTCAATCTGTAACCACAATAGGCTCAGGTAATCTTTGTTTATTTATGCTAACCTGAATTCTCAAAGAATATCATCTTTCAAACGAAGTGGTATTTTCAAGAGACATCTTGTATCATACATTGTTCCTTCTTCTCGGGTCATATCAAAGATGATCATTTGCATCAACGACCTTGCATTTTGTAAATCTTTTTGAACAATACTTTTATTAAAAAATAATCTGCTAATTGTAACTAAAACAATATATACACGTTTTGGAAAATCCAAAAATTAGAAAAGAAAAGAAGAAAAAAACATGGGTTCCTTGGATATCAAATGCGAGAGTGCCTTAGACTCAACTCTCTGTATTTGGTTTTCAACCTTTGAACCTTGCGGCGATATTTGAAGTTTTGGAATTCCTTTCAGATTGCTCGGTTCATCCTCATGATTATCGTATTTGCTTGATCTATTCGAAAACTACTCCTTCTAGTTCTCAATATCTTTCTCCTTTTATATATTCAAACTTTCCGTACTTGCCCCACTGGTATCTTCTTGAGAATTCGAAGTGTGCTTCAGACTGCATCTAGACATATGAGTACTTTCTTTTTCTTTCTATCTCTCTTTTTCATTTTTGCTTTTCTCTCTCTCTCTCTCTCTTTTTCTCATTTTCTTTCTTTTTTTTTTCTCTCACATCTATTAATTTTCTTCTTTCTTTTAAATTTCGGGGAAATCAACTCATCACAATCCTTTGTCTCGAAGGTAATGATGGAGCATACAATAAAACTCCGAGTTACTCGGCATAGTCATAGATTTGAAAATATTACCATCACTCATGAAGCAAAAGATTTGGGATGGTGCATTGCTACCTTATTAAGTCTTATTGCTTCAGCGGAGTGCCCCGATACTTCCACACTCTTGTTCGAATATGTCTATTATCAGGTTTCGAATATTGGAGTGCTTTTGTTTAATCTTTGTTCTCTCCTTTCTTTTTCTCTTTTCTCTCTTTTTTTTTCTTTTCTATTTTTTTCCTTCTTTCTCTCTTTTTTCTTTATTTTTCTTTCTTCTTTTTTTTCTCTGGATGCAATCTTTTTACTTAGAAGAATTCTTGAGATCAATCAATTTCACCGGGCCTTTTCTAGGAGATTTTCTTATCATCGAACATCAATGAAGGAGTAGTAGTCTTATTTCTCGTGCATTACTGACCAAAGCTACTGATTAATAAACCATACTTCATCGTAATCACAACGTTCCAACCATTTCTGAACTCACATCACAACAAGCATGTGACATCCAAGGAACTCTGAGAGAAAAAGGAAAACACATATGTTTTAAAAATATGCATTCTTTCATTGAAATGACAAAAGAGCAAACATAACATAAGCCCTTACAAAAAACTATTTGTTACTTTCGGGCAAACAGTAACAAAATTAATTGATGCAAAACTTAAAATGCAAGGAGGCAGAAAATGAACATCTAAACTCGAAGATTAGAATCTTTCCAAAGATCATGTCCTCTACTCTTTCTTAAAACTTCAGAATACCGGCCTCAATCAGTCCTTGAACCTTGTTCCTCAAAGCTCCACAATTCTCTGTTGTGTGGCCTGTGCTCCCCGTATGATAGTCACATGTGGCATTGACATCATATCCTTCAGGGTAAGGAGGATCCTTTGGCTTAGACTACACCAAAGTCAAAAGTTTCTTCTCAACGAGAATTAGGAGTAACTTGGTGTAGGTCATAGGAATTGGATGAAGCACCTTTGTAGGTCTTGTATGAGTATGGGGACAACCCTGAGTTTGATTGGTTGAGTGAGAACTCACCACATAGACATGAGAATCTTCCTCTTTCTGAGAAATTGTGCTATAAGGGTCCTTTATCTTTCCCTTCTTAATAGCATACTCGATGTGTTCTCCGGTCATAACCAACTCCGTAAAACTACTGATAGGGTGGCTTATCAAGTGATCGTACAACACTCCCTCTAGCGTATCCACAAACATTTGAGAAAGTTCACTTTCGTTGAGCGGAGGTTGTACTTGTGCTGCAGCATCACGACAACGTCGAGCGTACTCTCGAAGGCTTTCGTTATGCCCTTGTTCCATCCCTTGTAGCATGAGCCGATTTGGGATCATATCGGTTACGTGCTTATACTGGTTTGTGAAAGCTTTGGCCAGATCCTTCCACGACTTAATTTGAGCACGGGTTAACTGATTATACCACCTTGTGGCAGATCCCACCAGACTATCCTGGAAATAGTAGATTAACAACTTCTCATTGTTAGTAAAGCCCGCCATTTTCCGATAAAACATAGTTATATGTGCGATAGGGCAAGTCGTCCCATCAAACTTCTCAAAATCTGGGGTCTTGAACTTATAAGGGATCTCTAGACCTGAAACCAGACTAAGCTCACTGGCATTCAACCCATACCATTCTTCTTCATCCTCTTTTATCTGAAGCTTCTCTTCAAACTCGTTCTTGGTTTTCTCTAATTGCTTTGAAAATTCAACCTTTAATTTTTCTAGCTCATCGAAGTCTGGAATGTCATCCCCCAAACCTTCCATATTAGTGAAAGTCACACCTGGTAGGGCTTGGGTAGAGGCACAAGCTTGAAGAGATGATGTTACTACTCCTTGTAGAGGTCTAGAAGTGTTAGCAATAAAAACGGGAGGACCCGAGGGGTCTTCAACAGAACATTTCCTTTGTTGGTCTTTCACTTTCCTTAGTCCCATCAAGTGAGCAATTTGTTTCATCATGTCTTGTTGAGACTTGATCATAGAATCTTCTAATTCTTTTTGAGTGCGCTCTAATTACCCCATAAGATTGGCTTCTAACTTGGCAAAGTCTTCTTCCATTAGCCCTTCTTGGTGTTGGTAAAATGCAAGCGAGAAACCTTCAATTACGGATACGAGATCCTATAATTAACCTCCTTGTTTAATTAATGCATGATATATGCTATGAGATGCATGAGATGTATGCATGAATGCAGGTAAAGGTGTTGATCCCGCTAGTGATCGCCCTTTGAGCAACTTTCACCGGTTAAAATCTTAATGCCCCTTTTATTTATTTTTTTATTATTTTTTCTATTTTTTCTTTTTCTTTTTTCCTCTCTCTATTTTCTTGCTTTTTTCCCTATTTTCTTTTCTTTTCTTTTCTTTTTTTTTCATTGTTTTTTCCTCTCTCTTTTTCCTATATTCTAAATTTTCTTTTCTTTTTTTTTATTTTCTCTTTCTCTTTTCAATTTTTTTCTCAACCTTTTCTTTTCCTTAGTTTTATTTTCTCATTATTTTTTCTTTCTCCCTTTTTTATTTCTCTTATCTTTTTCTCTCCTTTTTTCTCTCTTTCTTTTTTTCTTGTTTTAACTCTCTAACTATAGTGAAAGTCTCTGATTGAACAAACCACTTAGTTCAACACCTTCATGAAATGTCGATACAAAAATGATAAAGTAAAAATGCAAGCAAGATAGGAGACAAAACAATCCTATTTATCCCATCTAAAAGAACCTAGGTTAATCGCATGGCTCTAATCGGGTAGGTTGACTAGATTCTCTAAATGCAGTTTTAGTTCTACGAGGTACCCAAATTGTCCTCGTTGTCCTCTTCTAAGAGTAGCAAGGCCCCCGATCATCACCCATCACAGGCTCATCTTGACTGAGTTTAATTTAGGGGGACCCTTTCGCTATGCCCATACGGAGGAACAATATCCTCACGAAAGCATAGGATAGTCGAGCCCCGAATGTACTTTGCTAGGCCCATACAGAGAAACAATATCCTCACGAAAGCATAGCGTTTTCCCCCCACTTAGAGACGGTTTGAAATGTGTTGAAAGCTCAAATTCATAAACAAATAATAATTTAATTGCCACTTTATTCCACAACTTCCAAAATTAATTAAGCGGTATTTAAAAACAAGGCTTGACTCGTTTGAAAAATTGGACCCCAGCAGAATCGCCAACTGTAGCGACCCTTATAAAATTCTTAAAAATAATAATAGGTGTGGTAAAAGAGGGAAAAAGGGGGTCACTAGTGGAATTGAAATTAAGGTTTGAAAAGTGGAATTTAGGAATTTGGGTTTGAAATAAAATTTTGGGAAAATTAGAAAATTAGGATTTAAAAATTAGGTTTTTAAATTGTGTACAAAAATTGGGAATTTTAAAATGTTGAAAGAAATTTGAAATCTAGGGTTCTCTTTTTTAAAAAAAAAAATAGGAATTGGAAAGTTAAAATTAGGTATTTGAGATTTAAAAAAAATTAGATTGAAAAGGAAAATTTTAAAATTAGGGATTTTAAAAAAGGGTGGAGTCGCCACCGGCCACTTTGGTAGGCAAGACACCGTAAAGACCAGAGATTCGAAATGATTTGGGTTCGAGAGTCGGTTACGGTTAAAAACGGGTTTAGGGTTTAAAACCGCCCAAAATTAGCACCTTTAAAATTACCGCATAATTAATTTTAGATTTTTTGGATTAAAGTGGAATTTAAATTAATTTTTGTTTAAAGATTCGAATCAATTTTATTTTTACCGTGTCTTTATTCGGAGGCAACGCATACACCGCGATCACTACGTTGGAACACGGGCCCGTTACGACCGAGTAAAGACGTATTTAATTAGGCTCATTAATTAGCAAGGTGTGATGTAAGCAAAATAAAAGACATAATTATAAAGACAACAAATATAAAGACAAAATAGCATATAACACATGATAATAAAGATTAAAATAAATAGACCAACAAAACAAGCGAATAACATATATAAATAAATAAAACACAACATATAATAAATAAATAAAAAAACAATAAAAGATACCAATAAACATATTCATTATTTTCATTGAACCATAAGAATGGAATACACAATAAATATATCAAAAAGAAATATATGCATCTAAATATGCTCGATTAAAATCAATCCACAAATTAAACTAAACGGTAAAAATAATGATTAGATTAGGGCATAACTTGAAAAATAACCAACCGAATGGGTGAAGTGATTCAATGAGAATAAAAATATAAATAATGGAGGCTACCAACTTACAAATGGAAATGGAAATGGAAAATTGAAGTGGAAATGGAAATTTGGCACTGGAAATGGAAATGGAAAATGGAAATGGTTTCCAGAGGCATGCGGCTGTGAAAAAATAAAATATGGTTCTTGGTTCCTTTATTTTTAGGGTAAATGTTATATATATAGTTAGGGTAAAGGGTATTATATGGGAATAAAATAGGTTTAGGTTTTAATATATAAGAGTATCTATAATATGATGAAAGGTATTTTAGGTTTATCCCTTTAAAAATAATAACCAATTAAAAACAAGACCTTGGGCACCAAGTAGGGATTTTTATTATATTTTTTTATATTATAAAATTATATTTAATAGGTCAAATTTATTTATGGTTTGGGCTTATAAAAGTGGGCTCTAATAAAAGGCTTTTATTTATATCATATATTTATATATTTTTGAATTTTTGGTTTTAATTAAGAGATAGTAAGGATAATAATAATTATAAAATAAGTGATAAAATTAGGGTAAGTTAAGGTGATTTGGGTATTAAAAAGGGATATGGATTCATTTAATTCGAGCATAAACCCGGATAAAATTAGTGATTACAGTTGCCCCTCTTTGCTTATCGTTGTGAAACAATGATAAAGCAAAGACTACAAGCACTAATTTTATCCGACTTCCCTGTTTGCAGGTACTCTGATTTCTGATCATTGCAGCATCTGACGGTCCCTCTCTTCGAGCGTATACCGTGGTGGGCGACCACTTTCTTCGAGCATATGTCGCAGAAAACAATGTTGATCCCTTCTCCATAGAATCTACGTCTTCGAGATGCTCTGATTTCTGATCATTGCAGCATCTGACGGTCCCTCTCTTCGAGCGTATACCGTGGTGGGTGACCCCTCTCTTCGAGTGTATGTCGCAAAAACAATGTTGATCTCTTCTCCATAGAATCCACATCTTTGAGATGCTCTGATTTCTGATCATTGTAGCATCTGACGGTCCCTCTCTTCGAGTGTATACCGTGGTGGGCGACCCCTTTCTTCGAGCGTATGTCGCAAAGCATGACCTCCTTCTTCAAGCGTATGTCATAGAGAACGATCTTGTTGAAAAGTGATGTCTTGCTTTGAGGTTGTTGGTTGCCTTGACTTCTGGTTGTCTTGGCATGAAAAAAATCTTTGTTGGTCTTTGTATATTCTCGATTGGTTGACCTCGATCGTTTCTTTACTTTCTTCTTCGTCTTCTTCTTCTTCATCTTCTTTTCTCAAATACCCTGAAAATCTTATAAAAGATATCGATTTTTGATCATCTTTTCTCATCTTTTTTCTTTTTCTCCTTTTCTCCTTTTCTCTCTTTTTTTCTTTTCTTTCTTTCTTTTTTTTTCTCTTTTTCTTTTTCTTTATTTATTTTTCTCTCTCTTTCTTTTCTCTCATTTTTTGTTTTTTTTTGTCTTTTTTCTTTTCCTTTTTCAAATATCCTTAAAAAAGGATCGAATTAAGAAAAAAATCATCTTGAGAAAATCATCCTGAAGAAAAAAATTTAATTGAGAAATTTGTTTTGAGGAAAAAAACCTTTAAGAAATGATCAAATTAAGAAATTAGAGATTTGAGCAAAACATCCTTAATAAAGGATCAAATTGATAAATTTGCTTTTAAAAAAGCATCCTTAAGGAAGGATCAAACTAAGAAGTTTATTTTGAGAAAAACATCCTTGAGAAAGGATCACATTGATACATTTGCTTTTAGAAAAGCATCCTTAAGGAATGATCAAACTAAGAAAATGCATCCTTAAGAAAGGATCAAATTGAGAAATTTGCTTTAAGAAAAGCATCATTAAGGAAGGAGTTAAGAAACTTGCTTTGAGAAAAGCATCTTTAAGAAAAGATCAACTCGAGAAATCTGCTTTGAGAAAAGCATCCTTAAGGAAGGATTAAGTTAAGAAACTTGCTTTGAGAAAAGCATCTTTAAGAAAAGATCAACTCAAGAAATCTGCTTTGAGAAAAGCATCCTTAAGGAAGGATCAAGTTAAGAAACTTGCTTTTAGAAAAACATCCTTAAGAAAGGATCAAACTAAGAAGTTTGTTTTGAGGAAAATATTCTTAAGAAAGGATCAAATTTTCTTTGAGAAAAGCATCCTTAAGGAAGGATAAAATTAAGAAACTTGCTTTAATAAAAGCATCCTTAAAAAAGGATCAAATTTAAAAATTTACTTTGAGAAAAACATCCTTAAGGAAGGATTAGATTAAGAAATTGGCTTTGAGAAAAACATCCTTAAGGAAGGATTAAGAAATTTGTGTTTTAAGGAAAAACATCCTTAAGAAAGGATCAAATTTGAAGTTCAAATATAAAGTGGTATCTTGCTTTAAGAATACCTGAATATCTCATAAAAAGGTGGTATCTCCCTTTAGAGAATACCTAACATCTCATCTAGATGTTTCGATATTTGATCGTCTTGACACAAAAAGCTCGTTGCCCCTAAATAACCAAAGGTTGGAAGGCCTTAAAAACCACGATCGTGTAATTTGAATGACTTTTAATCTTTGCTAAGATCTATCTCTGTAGATCAAATCTTTAACCAATCTTCAAAATTCTTGTTTAAAAAGAGTAAAATGCGATGATGGCACGAATTAGAATGCTCATGATGCATGGATATCTAACATAGATGCATGAATATTTAATCTAAATGATGCATGAATATTTAATCTGAATGATGCATAAATGTTCTTTTTATTTTTATTTCTTCTTGGAGGATAGGCTCTCGCTTTCTATTTACAAAACTCATCGGGCTTTCATCCTTCACCTTGTCTTGAAAGGAGATCATCATCTTGTGCCGATTGGAACAAAGTCTTTCACCTTCTGTAATTCAACAGCTCATACTTGGTTGACAATGACATATTTGAACCAGTTGTCTCCGAATTCAGTTGCATTCAGTTTATGGTAGTAGCTCTCAATCTTATATTCAGGCTTAGATCACTTAAGGTCTATCTTCAACATGTACATTGGGGGTTATTCTCTTGTATTTTTCTGTCTTTGGGTCATCTGATTGACTCTCTTTAGGCCCTCAATATAACTTTTGCCCCAAAGGCTTGATGTTCATCTCTGCTCAATCTGTAACCACAATAGGCTCAGGTAATCTTTGTTTATTTATGCTAACCTGAATTCTCAAAGAATATCATCTTTCAAACGAAGTGGTATTTTCAAGAGACATCTTGTATCATACATTGCTCCTTCTTCTCGGGTCATATCAAAGATGATCATTTGCATCAACGACCTTGCATTTTGTAAATCTTTTTGAACAACACTTTTATTAAAAAAATAATCTGCTAATTGTAAGTAAAACAATATATACACGTTTTGGAAAATCCAAAAATTAGAAAAGAAAAGAAGAAAAAAACATGGGTTCCTTGGATATCAAATGCGAGAGTGCCTTAGACTCAACTCTCTGTGTTTGGTTTTCAACCTTTGAACGTTGCGGCGATATTTAAAGTTTTGGAATTCCTTTCAGATTGCTCGGTTCATCCTCATGATTATCGTATTTGCTTGATCTATTCGAAAACTACTCCTTTTAGTTCTCAATATCTTTCTCCTTTTATATATTCAAACTTTCCGTACTTGCCCCACTGGTATCTTCTTGAGAATTTGAAGTGTGCTTCAGACTGCATCTAGACATATGAGTACTTTCTTTTTCTTTCTATCTCTCTTTTTCATTTTTGCTTTTCTCTCTCTCTCTCTCTTTCTCATTTTCTTTCTTTTTTTTTCTCTCACATCTATTGATTTTCTTCTTTCTTTTAAATTTCGGAGAAATCAACTCATCACAATCCTTTGTCTCGAAGGTAATGATGGAGCATACAATAAAACTCCGAGTTACTCGGCATAGTCATAGATTTGAAAATATTACCATCACTCATGAAGCAAAAGATTTGGGATGGTGCATTGCTACCTTATTAAGTCTTATTGCTTCAGCGGAGTGCCCCGATACTTCCACACTCTTATTCGAATATGTCTATTATCAGGTTTCGAATATTGGAGTGCTTTTGTTTAATCTTTGTTCTCTCCTTTCTTTTTCTCTTTTCTCTCTTTTTTTTTCTTTTCTATTTTTTTCCTTCTTTCTCTCTTTTTTCTTTATTTTTCTTTCTTCTTTTTTTTCTCTGGATGCAATCTTTTTACTTAGAAGAATTCTTGAGATCAATCAATTTCACCGGGCCTTTTCTAGGAGATTTTCTTATCATCGAACATCAATGAAGGAGTAGTAGTCTCATTTCTCGTGCATTACTGACCAAAGCTACTGATTAATAAACCATACTTCATCGTAATCACAACGTTCCAACCATTTCTGAACCCACGTCACAACAAGCATGTGACATCCAAGGAACTCTGAGAGAAAAAGGAAAACACATATGTTTTAAAAATATGCATTCTTTCATTGAAATGACAAAAGAGCAAACATAACATAAGCCCTTACAAAAAACTATTTGTTACTTTCGGGCAAACAGTAACAAAATTAATTGATGCAAAACTTAAAATGCAAGGAGGCAGAAAATGAACATCTAAACTCGAAGATTAGAATCTTCCCAAAGATCATGTCCTCTACACTTTCTTAAAACTTCAGAATACCGGCCTCAATCAGTCCTTGAACCTTGTTCCTCAAAGCTCCACAATTCTCTGTTGTGTGGCCTGTGCTCCCCGTATGATAGTCACATGTGGCATTGACATCATATCCTTCAGGGTAAGGAGGATCGAAGATCAATTCGAGAGAATACCGTTGCATCCTTAAGTTGATCAAATAGATCTTCAATCCTAGGCAAAGGGTACTTGTTCTTAATTGTCACCCGATTCAATTGTCGATAGTCAATACAAAGTCTCATGGTGCCATCTTTCTTTTTACGAACAAAAAAGGAGCACCCCATGGTGAGGAACTAGGACGAATGAATCCTTTATCTTGTAGCTCTTGGAGTTGCTTTTTGAGCTCTTTCAATTCTATTGATGTTATTCTAAATGGAGCAATCGACACCGAATTAGTCCCATGCTAGACTTCAATCCCGAATTCCACTTCTCTGGTTGGAGGAAGACCAAGAAGTTCTTCCGGAAAAATATCTATAAACTCGGATACCATAGGGATCTTCGGTAATCCAAAGTCGTATTCATCTTGCATAACCATCGCAGCTAAGATCAAAGTTTGCTTTTTATCAATTAGGAGAATCGATTCCTTTCCTAATCCCCGAATATAAAATCTTCGATTCTGACAATTGATCCAAGCTTCATATTTGGTCAACCAGTCTAACCCCAATATTAGGTCAAACTCACATTCCGGTAGTACAAATAAATCAATTCGAAAAGGAATGTTTCATATTATGATCGGGGAGTCTTTACAAACAAGATTAACATTCATTATTCCTCCTATTGGTTTGATACTACAAGACCCATATCGACATTTTCAGGCTCTAACTTAACCTTTACAAACATTCTAGAATATACAAAGGAATGAGTAGATCCTGAATCTATTAAAGCATATGTAGGGCTTAAATTTAGTTCAATGGTACCTGAAATCACGTCAGGAGACTCTTCCTCCTCTCTACCACGAACATGGTATATTCTAACAGGAGCTTGAGATCCTTGACGAGGAAGGGCTGATTGACGGTCTTTTCCTCTACTCTGATTCCCAGAATGGGCCTGTCCCGGGCCCTTGTTTCGGTTCTGAGGTAGAGGACTCTGATAGGCACGAGACTGAGGTGTGCCTCTATTTGGGTTCTAAGGGCAATCCCTAACAAAGTGGTCTGACCCACCACATGTAATACAGCTTCATCTGGAGTCGACAAGGACTAGCATGAAATTTATGACAATACTAACAAGCAAAAGCTTTTCTAGAGTTCCCCGTGCTATAAATAGAAGCAACTGGGGTAGATGGTCTATTGGCCGACTGAGGTCTCGGCACGTAGTTACTTTTGGACTCATTACGGTAGGTTGAGGAGCCCTCTTTCTGATGCTTGGCTCTCTTCACCTTCCAATCTGATCTATCCTCCTATTTTCGTTTTTTATCATCTATGTTTCCACCCTTTCTCTTTTTCGAATCTTTCATCTTGGCTTCGGTAGCAATGGCTCGGTTGACTAAAATCTGGTCAGTAATTCCCAAAGTAGTAAAAATGGGGCTCATCTCATCATTTAGCCCATTGATAAACATCTGACACTTTTGCTTCTCGGTTTTGATGTACTCGGCTCCGTACTTACAATACTTACAAAAATCTGCCACATATTGCTCAATAGGCCTATTAGCCTACTTCAGATACAAGAACCGCCTCCTTCTTTCGGCTAGATATTGCTCAATAATATACTTCTTCTTGAACTCCTCTACAAAGAAGTCTTATGTAATAGAATCGATAGGAGTAGTCAAGGTCGTAGTTTCCCACCAACTCAAGGCTTCATCAGCTAGAAGCGAGATAGCACATTCAAGCTTGTGCTCATCGGAGCACTGCAATTGCTTGGTCAGGATTTGTGTGGTCCTCTCTAACCACTGTTCAGGCTCTTCGGGCTTCTCCTCATTAATACTCGTAAAGGTAAAGGCTCGGTAATGGGCGAGTTTGTCAATGGGTGCCCTACTTGGGGTAGCATCAACAAGAACAGTAGGACGACCCTGCCTCATATCAGACACTATCTGGTCAAACACCCCCTTCATACTCAGGATACATTCCCTTTGAACATCTTGCACAGCTGGAGCTACCGGCTCAAGGGCAGCCTTTACCGGAGGTTTCTCTTGCTCTATTGGAGGATTCTATTCCATCCTCAAGCTTTCATTCTCATTAGATGAACCTTCAGGACTTTCATCCCCAAGGTTAGTCTTGTGTCAACCATACTACAAAAGATAGACAAAATTTATTTAATTAAGCAAGAACACAAGCAAGTACGGTATAAAAACTCCTAGGTGGCATAGTTCAATCCTATACGATGCATGCACATTTCTTTCGGTCCGAGAATCATGTAACCGAAAGCTCTGATACCAACAAAATATGACAACCTCGCCCCGGGTTAGGAGACGGAGGTGTCGACCGGACATTTATACTTGTAATTTAGACCAATCTTGGGTTTAATTCTAAAATGTTTCGGTAATTTTGTAAGTTAATTCAAAACAAATGAATGCAATGGTTACCAATTTTGGGTCCAATTTATAACTTTTTCAATTACGATTATGCTCGTCCATTCAAAAATTAACTATCTTCTCAATTCAATCTTACCATTCAATATTAACGAACTATCAATTTAAGCCCCAATATAGATCTTAATTCATTTATTTTAATCATCCCCTAATATTATCTTATCGATCAAGTTAATTTTTATTTTCAAATCTAACTACATTAGCTATAGGTATCGATACCCCTATAGGAAGATATCGGAACAGGGGTATCAAACCTGGTTTCGATACAGGTTGTCTACGTTAACTCGTTGACCAAGTTTGGGTAGCCTGGTTCGATACTGGTATCGATACCAATTGTTACTGAAAGCTCCAGTATTGAACCAAGTATCGATACTGGCCTTCTTCGTGAATTAAAGGTTTAAGGTTGGGAAGCATGAAGGCTTGGTATCGAAACAAGCATCGATATCAAATGTTACTGTCAAGGGTAGTATCGATACCCAAGCTAGTGGTATCGATATCCCTGCTCAAACTTGGCAAATTTCAAGTCTCTAAACACTTAAGCACATTTCTAAAGACCTTCATTTAGTCTCAATTCATCCCTAGACCTTAAGGCGACATTTCTAACATACTAAGCATCCATGGCAACTTACCTAGACCATTTACCAAGTCTAGATTCCTTAGTTCTAGCCTTTGATCAAGCTAATACTTATGCTATTTCATTTTGCTCCATGGCAATCAAACTAACATCTCTTTAACTTATATGCATGCACACCTACCATATGCATGTGACAAGGACCACTCTAGATGAATCCTATGCCATCTCTAAGCCTTAAGGGACCATTTTAACATGTTTAGGCTCCAATTAACAACCTAACTATTGCATATAATGTCCAATTCAATGCACATGCCATTATCTAATCCAATTCTACTTTACCATGTCCATGGTCATTAGTCAATCATACCTTAGCCTTATGACCTACATGTTAGACCATAGGACTTTTCATTTACATATTAACACACATCATCCTAGCTAAGGTTCCATGAGAAATCCTCAACCATATCAAAAGCTAGCCAATGCATGATGTTGCCTTATGGCTTACAAACCAAGTCAATAACAAACCACATGCACATTTATATACAAACCATGGGTCAAGACCTTAAATGCATAAGCTAGCAAAATATGATCACTAATGCTACCATACTAGGAGTTAACAAGAGTTCAAAATACCATACTCTAGCTTGCTTTATGTCCTTGCTCCGGTTTAATCTCGATCTAACTCTTTGATTCGTGAACCTGTTGTTTTGGGAAGGAGGAAACAAGAGAATGTAAGTACTAAGAAGTACTTAGTGAGGCAGCCCTAGTCTAACCATATTAGACATGATGCATTAACAAGTATAACATGCTTAAACCAAGCCAACAATTCTAATTCATGACAATAGTTCAATATGGCAATGGTGCAAGCAATGTACAAGTTTATCAATGTACAAGTATCCTAGTTCACATGCTTCTCTTGTGTATCATTTCTTTTATATCAATCAATGTTATAATCTATATGATCATGCTTTAACTTAGTATATAAATCAATGCGTGTAACTCATTAGTCACTTCCAATTTCTCAAGCTTTCAATAAATAATTCACTTGATGGGTTACTTATAACCATGTGATTATTTACAATATCAATAGCCAATTCACATTAAGTGCTACACATAGCATCAATTTCATTTCATAACAATACATGTTCCAATATCAATGCTTTTCATGACAATACATGTACATATAGCTCATGTTTAATCATTTAGTCTTTCCATTAAGTTCGTGTATTGCCTTGGTATAGTAGAACTAGGTAAGCGGGTCAACAAGAATGTCACGAAGACACTAAACAAGACTACCACAAAGGCATTAACAAGAGTATCATAAAGATACTAACAAGAGATACCCAAGGTATCTAACAATTGGTGACTAACCACCAAATCACGGTACCAACAGTACCAAACAAGAGTACCGAAGTACTAAACAAGAGTGCTAAGCACTAAACAATGAGCTCAAGACCCTAGGCTTGTCGTACTAACTATGACCACTATAGACCAAAGCTCAATAACATTTCAATATCCGTTTGAACATTATTCGATTCATGTAATCAAGATCATATTATCAAGAGCAAGTATTCAATACATGCTAATACAAAGACAATTATCATGCTTGTAACCTTTCATTTATAGCAATCCAATTCATATGATCAATGCCAAGTGTTCATAACATGTTATCAATCCATGTATACCATAACAACAATATCATGTATTTCATGCTATCAACCAATGTGCATATCATTATATCCATACTTTATGCATGGTTTGCGTACCTGACATTCATAGCCGCATGTTGTTACTTACCTCGGCATTTCCAAGCAATGCATATGTGCTAAACTAGTTCTAGTAATCTAGCAAGCATGTTATATAATCAATCAAGTCATTTTACATTAGTCCTTCTTCCTTTTTTACCGAATATAGGTTAGTCTTGTTACATGACAACCAATTTTAAATAAAGGATGGTTAGGACCCTAGGTCCTAACCCTAAGGTTTGCCACACTCAGCAATTCACCGAGCTATCAAGGGTTTTAGATCGCAACCTCTTTGTTCCTTTTCCGTGCAACTTCGGTCCTCTATTGATCTTCGATAGCTTCTTCTCTCGGATTATCTAACAATTCACATACAATAGCTATGTATCAAGACATTTTTAATCATCTATTTCAAGTGTTCTTAAGCTTCACAAATATAAACATATACATTTGTTCGTTACGGACAGTTTCGCTACCCTTTGGCGAAACAATCATATCTCTTAGCTCCGATGTCCGATTTTAGTCCACTATACCTCGCTGGAAAGCTAGAAGAATCCTATAAAAGGATAAAATAATCCCACATTTTAATTTCTATTCGATTAGCTAGAGATTTCATTCGAAATAGATCTGGCCGAATTTCCGTGACTGCTCGGGTAGCCCTACGGAACAGCTTATATCTTTCTCTACCAGACTCGGATTAAGGTTCCGTAAATTTTCACTTCAACTGGGTATACATGATTATCATGGTTTAGAATTTCAGCTCCAAATTCCTTAAATACTGACCTAGGTAATTTTCTCAAAAGTGCTACTCAAGATAACATTTTTAAACGATTTTGGCTAAATTCCATTCTCTGTGTTCAAAGACTAATTCCCAATTAATTTTCTTGAATTTCCAGCACCTTTAACGTGAAATTAACATCAACAATTTCTCACTTCATCAACCTAATCTCATGTAACTCTAGTATTAAATCAATTTATACACATAATACTCCCCAAAATCCAATCTCAAGTCCCCATACCCACTTTCTCATGCTTAAAGCTAAACCCAAACAATTACAATCTTTATTCTAAACATGTAATCACCATAGGAGATTCTCAAATTTAAAATTTCAAGCTTTCAATGTTTGGGTTTTAGGAGAAGAGGCTTACCGAGACTATTAGCTTTGATTTCCTAGACCAATTCCACCACCATGCAAGCCTTTAAGCCTTTCTTCTTAAACTCCCATGGAGGATTCTCTTTTTTCTCCTTTGTATATCTCGTGTAAATGGGAGGGGAGGAGAAGACTTGTCTGAATTTCTCTTCTCATTAAAGTATGTAAAAAGACTATCTTGCCCCTTTGTCACAACTAGAGTTAGTTATTTACAAGGGGTAGTCTAGGAAAGTTCATATTTTATCAGGCATCTCTTATCTTCCTTATTCAATTTAATTTAGTCATTACTTTTAATCCAATTAGTCACATGTTTTATTTTAATTTATCAATTATTCGATCTATTTTTCAACTCGGTTTTAAGGGTGTTACCAATATTGTCTTACAGACACAATATCATACAAGGGTTTTAAATACCTATCAGTCTCCGCTTTATTTCTTGAAGTGAATGTGATATTTTATAGCGGAAAAATAAATGTCACATTAGTAATTGTGGTCATGATTGAGATCGTAAAATAGACATTGATAAGATAATTATTTTGAGAATGCTTATATCCACAAGAAGTGAAATTATAAAAATGACAAGAATGATAAAGATTATCTCAAAATATTTATGTTATCAATGTGATGGTACAAACCATTGATCTCGTACTTATCAAACGCCAAAGTATTATGTACTTTATCAATAATCATGAATGATAAATTAAAGAAAATATAAACAGATTTTCTTTGTGGCGAAAGTAATGGCGTTATTGATCCAACTCAATTGGATATTGACAATTTTTCTCATAACCATTGAAGGGAATAATTCACCATTTTTTTCCTTTATAAATTCTAAAAGAAATAATTGATCTTTAATTTATTTTTTTTATGTTATTTTACTTTTATTTTTTGTTTGTTTATGTTAATTTACTTTATATATTATTTATTTATCTTTTATGTTAATTTCTCCCTTAAAAGAATATGATCACTTCCGGAATAAAATATGCAATAATTTATGTTGATTTATGCTTAGCAGACAGTGTAAGTAGTCATACAATATTTAAGCATAAAATATTTTTTCATTTAAATACAAGGGAAATATGAGTACTATATCTCAACATACTAAAATATCAATGCTTCGGAAGAGCTCCTGAGAGCTTATCTTTGATTCGATTTGATATGGTATGCTATTTTTTAATATTTTTCCATTCCCCAAAGTGAATGGTACAAATTACATAATTTTCATTTCCCGAAGTGAAAGAAATAAAGCATGTAACATCCCGATTTTGGGGTTACTAGTTTATGCTTTAGTTAGGAGAATTCGATTTAGGAGAATTCGAGTCGAGTCGAATCGGGTTCTCCGGTTTGTTATTCCGGGGAAATATAAAATGAGAATATTTTAATTAAGAAAAATAATAATTTTGGAATACGGTTTAAAAATATTAAAAATATGTTTTAAGATTAAAATAAATTAGTTTGAACTTTATATTGATTTTTAATTATGCTTAATTATGCATAAGTGACCAATTTGTAATTTTTGGAAAATTAGAGGACTTAATTTGTGATTGTCGAAAATTTAAAGTTTTAGTGACTAAATTGAAAAGCAAGCTAAACTTAGAATCCTTAGAGGGCCATAAACCCATTTTAATTTTTAATAATGATTTATTCACCAAAATTCTTTTTAATTACTTTAATTAAAGATGAAAATCATTTTCTCTCAAAACTACTTTTTTCTTTCATCTTTTTCTCTCATTTTCTCTCTATTTTCCTTCATCTTTTCTCTTCAATTCCTTGTTGATTTTTGCATCTTTTTCAAAAAAGATTACATCATTTTAATCATCTTTCCATTCCTTACAAAACCTAACCATCAATTTTATTAAATCAACATCAAATTGCAAGGAATCAAGAAAGGGAAATTGCATCTTTTTGGTGAATAGATCTTGAAGGTAATTTTCTGGATTTTTAATTCTTTTCTAAGGTTCTTTATTGAAATTCCCAAGTATTAGCTTGCTAATCTTTGAATAAAAACTTAATTATATGTTTTCAATGTTAGATCTAGTGATTTTGTGAATGTTTTTGTGAAATCTTTTTGGATCTCATTCAATGCTGAAATTAGATGGGTTCAATCATTTTTTATGTTAATTAAATGATTAATTGAGTCTTCATTTGATAGCACATTAATTTAATCCCGGAATAATACAATCGGTGTTGTTTTAAGGTGTTTTTCGATTGTTTTAGGGGCGGTTTTAGGTACTTTAATGTTGCTGGAGATATAAGGATGGTTTGTATGTGTTTTTGGTTCATAATTGAAGTGGGTTAGATGTTAGATTCATTAGGTTTTGGGCTGATGTTGTTCGGATGAGTTTCGGCTTAGTTTACGGTCTTTTCGGGTAAGTTTTCGGTAGTTTTATGGTGATCGGATATGGCTGTTGGTTTGAGCATGTTATGATGTGAGAATGCTTTGTTTTTAATGTTGTAGAAGAGGTACAAGAAGGTGTTTGAGTGCTGGTGCATTGGCGTGATCATCAGATATCGGCGAAAGCTCGTTTCGGTTGTTGGTGAGTGCTTTCGGACTTTAAGCGAATCGCGTTTGATACGGTTCTGTTTTGAGGACTATGGAAGAGTGTGAAAACCTTTCATAGTTCAAGAGTAATTAAAGTAAATGTTTTTGATAAACCGATATGAGTTTCGGCTATATTCGACAAAGGCATTATGTTGGTAATGCAATGAGATTTATGTAAATGCATGAGCATGATTTGGATTGTTGCATACAGGAGAAATACTTGCTGAAATGCATAGCTTATTTAGCATCCATGGTTATGGAAAAAATTATGAGAAATGATTTGGAATACAATATGGTTATTTGCCTTCAAATTAAAGGTGTCATTGGGCATGACTTTCGGTTCATTTGTTGAGCACATTATGGAAGCATTATGAGCTGAAAATGAATTGGACTATTATGTGGTTATTTTCCTTGAAATTGATGGTGCCGTTGGGCATGGCTTTTGGTTCATTTGTTGAACATATTATGCATGCATTATGAGCAACAAGTTATCATGCATATTTGATTATGATATTGGCTTAGTGACACTAACTTTAGATTCGAATACGAATGACATGTCATTAGGATTGTCTTAAGTGCACTATAAACAAAATTGAGAATACAAAAAATTGCCTACACGTAACAAGGGTGACTTTGTGTCCAACCGTGCGTGGTAGAGCCGCCTACACTTAACAAGGGTAACTATGTGTCCGATCGTGCATGGTAGTGCTATAATGGTGACTTCATGTCATGTCAATGGTGACTTCGTGTCATGACGAGATAATGGTCTCTATCAATGGATCCGTGTATTCGGTGAACTCAAGGTTCACATTAAGTGGTCACTAGAATGCCAATATACATACATGAATTTGAGAAGAACATTGTGCATCATTTATAAATTGTTTTGATAAGGTTATGTAAACTCAAGGATGCATATGGTTTAAAGAACATGAGAATGAGATGTTCGCATGCATGATTTAACAATGTATTGCAAATTATGGTTTCATCATGGTTTTAAATAGATGCATTGATGATTTTATGTAGAGCTTCCTCACTAGGCATGTTTGCTTAAGCTCTCCTTTCATCCTTGAAGAAAAATAAAGACACTTGGGGCTTCGTTCGAGGAAAGGAAACCAAGGGGAAAGATCACTTTAAATTTGGTATGTTTTTGGCAAATAAATTGGGCATGATAATGTGTAACCCAACCAATGTGAGGAGTGTGCACTTAGGCTTTGTTATGTTGTAATAAGACCATTATTTTTTGATTGTTATTTGTTGGACTATGGAATTGTTTGTGTTGTTGAAGCATGCACTTGTATGATTGTTATGTTTTTAATCGTCATATAGGAAGCATGACTATAGTTTGATTGATGTCTGTGACGATGTTAATCATGTGTTATGAGTTGTTAATCTTGCCTAAGAATTATGCATTTAGTTGGAAGTGTCTAATGGTTGTGTATCGTATTGTTAGTATTCACTTAGTGTAACGGAACTTTAGGTTCCAAACCCAAAGTTTCGAAACCTCTGGGAAGGTTTCGGAACCATTGTTAAATAGTTTCGAAACCTCTGGGAAGGCTTCAGAACCATTGTTAAATAGTTTCGAAACCTTCAGGAAGTTTTGAAACCTTGCGGGCAGTTTCAATTCTTGGAAGCTACTGGACGCGAAAAGTTTCGAAACCTCTGGGAAGGTTTTGAAACCTTTGACTACCAAAAATTGAAAGTTAATGGAAATTATATTTTAGTCCCGGATATCTTCCTTTGTTCAATTACGGTACTTATAAATGTTATTTTGAGCTGAAATTTTGCATGCATGCATAATGTTGATTTAATTTCAGGATAGTTAACATAATTTGGATTAAGTCCTTGTGTTTTGGAAGATTTACATTTTGGTCCCTAAATTAGAGAAACATGCAATGGATGATGTTAGAATGATCCGTTTGAGTTTAAATTTGCTGTGAAGAACACTTGAGTGTTTAATTCAACTTTGATGAAAAGAATTTATATTTTACTAATAGGATTTAAAATTTTTACATTTTAGTCCTTAATTCACTTAAGTGTTTAATCGGATGTTTGTTTAGAATTGATTCATTCCGTTAATGCCTTTAACGAGACCTTGACATGTAGGAATAAGATTATGCATCTAGGAAAGATAAAATAAAAAAATATAACAGTTTTAGGGTTGTTTATTGAATCAGACCTTCACGGGTTTGGTTTGATATTTCCTGTGTAACCCGTTAGTGTCGGTTCCATCTAAACCGGGCTAAGGGGGTTATATTTGTTGGTATCAGATCCAGGTTTGTAAAGTGTGTAGTTGGTTGGTTAAATCATGTATATGATTGTTAAGTTAAGTGTTTAAATATGCGATTGATCATGATATGTGAGATTGAGCATGATATGTTGTTGGAGTGTGAAAATCTATTCGTGATGGTTGTACTTTGATTAATGATGGTTAAAATGGGGTTATAGGTTACATATTGCCAGTGCCAACATATTTTTAGGTGCTCTACAGTTTTTCCCTTGGATCTTGCCCGAATGTAAGTCTAATATATATGTTTCATTTCATATTTAAATTTTTTGGAATGTACTTCCGAGATGTAAGTCACGAGCTAGTGTTGGTATGAACATTGATGGTCAAGATTATGGATGAAACGACTGCTTGGGAAGAGTAATTTCTTCCTCCTCTGTGAGTGTGCCTTCGGTTAGGCAGGAAGGTTAGTTTATGGTGTTGCACCATTCTTTCGGGTGTATTTTAGTCTGCTAGAGTCGATACGGCTGTTGCTAATCTAACTTGGGTGTAGTTAACAAGATGGTAGTTGAAGTTGTTGGAATTGAGGATGTTATTTGTGAGTGTGAAAAATAATCATGTTTAGAGTAAGAGCACATATATGTATATATCTATAGATAATATAGGACATGCATGCATTCTTGAGCATGACATTAGAAATTGCATTTGCATGCACATGCACATGCATAGACAATTATGAGGGCATACAGGAAATCATGCATACATTTGTTCACACTTTTGGTGTTGAGCTAGATGTGTAGTGGGCAAACTACCCTTTTGGTTAGGGAATAGTCTTGGATGAAGAATAAGTGGTTGGTCTCAGAGTTGTGAATGTTTGAAACAGAGGTAAATACCCTGAGATATGGTTAGTTTGAGTTGGTCATTACTAAAGGTAAGGCTGAGTTTTGCGGATTCTTTCTAGTTAAGATTTGGAGGTTGTAACAAGGTTGCAACATGTTTTGTAGAGTAAGGCGAGTTGGTGTTTTTTTTAGTGATGTGAAATTATTTTGTGGAAATTACAAGGAATTCTTTGTAGTATGGTTAGTGTGCAGTTAGATCGGGGGTTGTGATCGATCTTGTATGGTTAGGATGGATGTAAGATATGAGATATATATTGGTATGGGAACTGTGAAATTAGGGATTTGAATCATAGATTGTTGTGACCTTGAGAGGTTTGGTTGTACTATAAAGGAGGAAAGTGTACATGTTGTGTTTACAGGATGTTAAGTTGGATATACCTCGGGTAAAGTTAGTTTTTGATGATGTCTGAAGTGGTGTATAGAGGATCGCTGGAAAATTTATGGTTTGTATCGATTGTTCTGTCTTGTGGGTTTGCTTTTATCAAAAAGTGTTTTGAGGTTTTATGTTCGATGGGTTCATGTTTGTGGATGTTTCATCAATATGGTTACTGCTTTGGCAAGGTTATAAAATAAGAGATGTTGGAGCTAGTTGAAGGATTAGTTCTACAAGCTTGGATTTTGTTGTGGTATATTTGAGGTAAGGGTTGGTTTGTCGATAAGTTGATAATAGGAAGGAGTTTTGGGTTGAGCGTCAAGGCACTTAATGATGTGTAGATTTTAAAGTTTGAACCATGGTGATGAGTTGGCTATGGTGGCTAAACCTTAAGTTGGAGGTATTATCGTGGAGATGAGTACAATGTTGGGTTTGATACAAAGTTGGTAAGTTTCTTGTATGATATGTTTTGTAGAATGTTAGTAACCGGGGATGACTTGGCTTACATATGGATGCTTGCAATGGGAGTTTGTTAGGTGGGATAAGTCTGGGTTGTTGTGGAGTTACAAGGGAAGATGTCCGGTTAACCTATAGGGAGACCTAGTAAAATGGTAGAGCTATGAGCGGGACTCTACCTTGGTATAGTTGATCGGGGACAAGTCGTGGCAAAGTGTTTGTTGAGGGTTTAGTGAAGGATATGTTCTTGGCAAGATTTAGTTTTGTGTTGAGAATCTTTTTGTGTTATGTGAACCGCATGGTTGTTTCGAAAAGTGTCGAGATGGAATGGTATCCTGATCGGGGCTTATGGTAATCTTTTTCCATGAGTTTGGTGGTAAGTGTTGTAATAGGAGTTGGGGAAATATGTGTATTTGACTAATCTTATTTGGATTATGTTTGAATCATGTGTAGATATTTATCATGCTGATAAGGTAAGCTTGAGTGTCAGTTTTCTTTAGGTTATTATTAGTAGTAAAGGTACCAAGGATGAAGTCGGAAAGAATCATCATAAGTTTAGTAGTAAGTTCTATGGATGGTATGGAGTTTTCTTATGAGGGTTGTTAGATCAATCGTTTGTTTAAGTATGGTGTTCTTGGGTTTCTAAGTCCCAATGGAAAGGTGTGTGAGTGATGTATCTATAATATGATAAGATTTGAGAGTTTTTAAGACCGCCATAGGTTGCCGTTTGGATATTGGGTTTTATCATTCATAGGTAAATGGATGGTATATTGTGATGTTGTGATATGGTTAATATGACTCATAATAAAGTTGTTGGTGGTGGTGGAGTTTGCTTAAGACAGTGTTGACAGTTTTGTGCAAGTTAGTTTGAAGTTTTTCGTGTGGAGTGGAGGTTTGGTGAAAGGCTTAGTTGGTTACCTGGTATGTGGGAGGATGTCAAAACTAAGGTTAGTTCGATGGTGGTGGTATGGAAACCGTTGCGATTAACAAGAGTTGGTTATCAACCTTATGGGGTTTCCTTTTGAGTTATGTTTTCTATAAAGGTTGAGATAGTGTGGTAAATTGTGCATGGTTGCTTTGGTGTGAGCAAAGAATCTATTGGTTGGCCGAAGAGGGTAAGTGTGGGTTGTCTATGTATACCATCCAGGGAAAGCTAATGTGATGGCTGGATCTTTAAGCCATAAGACGACAGTTGAGTTGAGGGTGATGTTTGCTAAGTTGAGTATTTTAATGGAAGGTGGTGGAGTGGTGGAGTTGTAAGTAAAACCTATCTTGGTTGAGATGATAAGGTGAAACAGTTAGAGGATGAGACGTTGGTACCTTTTGTGGAGGATATTATTGAGGATAGAACAACCGAGTATCATTTTGATGATGATGACATGTTGTGGTTTAGGGGTCAGATTGTGGTGCCGGATGATGTTGAGTTGAGGTAAACTATTTTGGTAGAATCACGTACTAGTCCGTTTGCTATGCATCTGGGTAGAGTGAAGATGTATAGGGATCTTAAAAGTGTGTACTTTTGGATTGGTTTAAAGAAAGATGTGACGGAGTTTGTATCTCGTTGTATGGTGTGCCAGAAAGTGAAAGCTGAGCATCAGTTCCCTACAGGATTGTTACAGTCGGTTCAAGTTCCGGAGTGGAAATAGGAGAGAATTACCATGGATTTTGTGACGGGATTACCATTAACACCTTCCAAAAAAAATTCTATTTGGGTGGTTGTTGATAGATTTATGAAGTGTACACATTTTCTTATCGTGCATACGACGTACTCCATGGATAAGTTAGTAGATTTGTATGTTCTGAGGTGGTAAGGTTACATGGTGTGCCTAAGTCGATCATATCGGATAGAGATCCGCGGTTTATATTTAAGTTTTGGAGGAGTTTGCAAAAAGCTTTGGGTACGAGGCTTAGCTTTAGTACAGCTTATCATCCACAGACGGATGGTCAGTCTGAGCGTGTTATTCAGACTTTGGAGGATATGTTGAGGTGTTGCATCATTGTGTTTCAAGGTTCTTGGGAGAAACAGTTGTCTTGGGTGGAGTTTGCATATAACAATAGCTCCAAGCAAATATACAGATGGCACCGTTTGAGGCGTTATATGGGCGTAAGTGTCGTACACCTTTGTGTTAGAAGAAAGTTGGACAGAAGTATATTTCTCTGCCTCAAGTGTTGAAGGATACAGATGAGAAAGTTAAGTTTATCTGTGCTAAACTTAAGGAAGCTTTGGATAGGCAGAAGTCCTATGCCGATTTAAAGCGCGGAGAGATAGAGTATGTTGTTGGAGACAAAGTGTTTCTTAAGGTTTCTCATAGAAGAAGTTAGTGAGGTTTGGACGTAAGGGTAAGTTGAGTACTGCTCCTCACTTGTTTACTTCGGGTAAATTTCGAGGACGAAATTTTCTTAAGAGGGGGAGAGTTGTAACATCCCGATTTGGGGGTTATTAGTTTATGCTTTAGTTAGGAGAATTCGATTCGGGTCGAATCGAGTTCTCCGGTTCATTATTCTGGGGAAATATAAAATGAGAATATTTTTAATTAGGAAAAATAATAATTTTGGAATATGGTTTAAAAATATAAAAAATATGTTTCAAGATTAAAAGAAAATAATTTAAACTTTATATTGATTTTTAATTATGCTTAATTATACATAAGTGACCAATTTGTAATTTTTGGAAAATTTGAGGACTTAATTTGTGATTATCGAAAATTTGAAGTTTTAGTGACTAAATTGAAAAGCAAGCTAAACTTAAAATCCTTAGAGGGCCATAAACCCATTTTAATTTTTAATAATGATTTATTCACCAAAATGCTTTTTAATTACTTTAATTAAAGATGAAAATCATTTTTCTCATAAAATTACTTTTTTTCTCTCATCTTTTTCTCTTATTTTCTCTCCATTTTCTTTCATCTTTTCTCTTCAATTCCTTGCTGATTTTTGCATCTTTTTCAAAAAAGATTACATCATTTTAATCATCTTTCCATTCCTTACAAAACCTAACCATCGATTTTATCAAATCAACATCAAATTGGAAGGAATCAAGAAGGGGAAATTGCATCTTTTGGTGAATAGATCTTGAAGGTAATTTTTTGGATTTTTAATTCTTTTCTAAGGTTCTTTATTGAAATTCCCAAGTATTAGCTTGCTAATCTTTGAATAAAAACTTAATTATATGTTTTCAATGTTAGATCTAGTGATTTTGTGAATGTTTTTGTAAAATCTTTTTGGATCTCATTCAATGCTGAAATTAGATGAATTCAATCATGTTTTTATGTTAATTAAATGATTAATTGAGTCTCCATTTGATAGCATATTAATTTAATCCCGGAATAATGCAATCGATGTTGTTTTAAGGTGTTTTTCGGTTGTTTTAGGGGCGGTTTTAGGTGATTTAATGTTGCTAGAGATATAAGGATGGTTTGGATGTGTTTTTGGTTCATAATTGAAGTGGATTAGATGTTAGATTCATTAGGTTTTGGGCTGATGTTGTTCGGATGCGTTTCGGCTTAGTTTACGGTCTTTTCGGCTAAGTTTTTAGTAGTTTTATGGTGATCGGATATGGTTGTTGGTTTGAGCATGTTATAATGTGAGAATGCTCTGTATTTAATGTTGTATAAGAGGTACAAGAAGGTGTTTGAGTGCTGGTGCATTGGCGTGATCATCGGATATCGGCGAAAGCTCGTTTCGGTTGTTGGTGAGTGCTTTCGGACTTTAAGCGAATCGCGTTTGTTACGGTTCTGTTTTGGGGACTATGGAAGAGTGTGAAAACCGTTCATAGTTCAAGAGTAAGTAAAGTAAATGTTTTTGATAAACCAATATGAGTTTCGGCTATATTCGACAAAGGCATTATGTTGGTAATGCAATGAGATTTATGGAAATGCATGAGCATGATTTGGATTGGTGCATACATGAAAAATACTTGCTGAAATACATAGCTTATTTAGCATCCATGATTATGGGAAAAAATTATGAGAAATGATTTGGAATACAATATGGTTATTTGCCTTCAAATTAAAGGTGCCATTGGGCATGACTTTCGGTTCATTTGTTGAACACATTATGGATGCATTATGAGCTGAAAATGAATTGAACTATTATGTGGTTATTTGCCTTGAAATTGATGGTGTCGTTGGGCATGGCTTTTGGTTCATTTGTTGAACATATTATGCATGCATTATGAGCAACAAGTTATCATGCACATTTGATTATGATATTGGCTTAGTGACACTAACTTTAGATTCGAATACGAATGACATGTCATTAGGATTATCTTAACTGCACTATAAACAAAATTGAGAATACAGAAAATTGCCTACACGTAACAAGGGTGACTTTGTGTCCAACCGTGTGTGGTAGAGCCGCCTACACATAACAAGGGTGACTATGTGTCCGATCGTGCGTGTAATGGTGACTTCGTGTCATGTCAATGGTGACTTGGTATCATGTCAATGGTGACTTCGTGTCATGACGAGACAATAGTCTCTATTAATGGATCCGTGTATTCGGTGAACTCAAGGTTCACATTAAGTGGTCACTAGAATGCCAATATACATACATGAATTTGAGAAGAACATTGTGCATCATTTATAAATTATTTTGATAAGGTTATGTAAACTCAAGGATGCATATGGTTTAAAGAACATGAGCATGAGATGTTGGCATGCATGATTTAACAATGTATTGCAAATTATGGTTTCATCATGGTTTTAAATAGATGCATTGATGATTTTGTGTAGAGCTTCCTCATTAGGCATGTTTGCTTAAGCTCTCCTTTCATCCTTGTAGAAAAATAAAGACACTTAGGGCTTCGTTCGAGGCAAGGAAACCAAGGTGAGGAGTGTGCACTTAGGCTTTGGTTATGTTGTAATAAGACCATTATTGCTTGATTGTTATTTGTTGAACTATGGAATTTTTTGTGTTGTTGAAGCATGTACTTGTATGATTTTTATGTTTTTAATCATCATATAGGAAGCATGACTATAGTTTGATTGATGTCCGTGACGATGTTAATCATGTGTTATGAGTTGTTTATCTTGCCTAGGAATTATGCATTTAGTTGGAAGTGTCTAATGGTTGTGTATCGTATTGTTAGTATTCACTTAATTTAACGGAACTTTAGGTTCCAGACCCAAAGTTTCGAAACCTCTGGGAAGGTTCCGAAACCATTGTCAAATAGTTTCGAAACCTTCAGGAAGTTTCGAAACCTTGCGGGCAGTTTCAATTCTGGGAAGCTACTGGACGCGAAAAGTTTCGAAACTTTTCAAGAAAGTTTCAAAACCTTTTTCAAAAAGTTTCGAAACCTTTGACTACCAAAAATTGAAAGCTGCTGGAAATTATATTTTAGTCCTGGATATCTTCTTTTGTTCAATTAAGGTACTTACAGATGTTATTTTGAGCTGAAATTTTGCATGCAAGCATAATGTTGATCTAATTTCAGGATAGTTAACCTAATTTGGATGAAGTCTTTGTGTTTTGGAAGATTTACATTTTGATCCCTAAATTAGAGAAACATGCAATGGATGATGTTAGAATGATCCGTTTGAGTTTAAATTTGCTGTGAAGAACACTTGAGTGTTTAATTGAACTTTGATGAAAAGAATTTATATTTTACTAATAGGATTTAAAAGTTTTACATTTTAGTCCTTAATTCACTTAAGTGTTTAATCGGATGTTTGTTTAGAATTGATTCGTTCCGTTAATGCCTTTAATGAGACCTTGACATGTAGGAACAAGATTATGCATCTAGGAAAGATAAAATAAAAAATATATAACGGTTTTAGGGTTGTTTATTAAATCGAACCTTCGCAGGTTTGGTTTGATATTTCCGTGTAACCCGTTAGTGTCGGTTCCATCTAGGTCGGGCTAAGAGGGTTACAAAGCACGTATTAAAAGGTGCATAATTATGCATATTTTCCCATTTTAAATGCAAGGGAATAATATGAGTACTATATCCGGAAGTACTAATATCACAGAAAGCTCCGACTGAGCAAATATGTTATTGTCAAATGAAACTTTATTTCATATTTACAATACATTATGCTCGTTGAGTAAATGTGTTATTGCCAAATGAGACTTTATCTAATATTTACAGTGCATTATGCTCCTCAAAGTAACAAAGAGACTTATTGAATTTTAAAGATATTTGCAGAAATATATTGAGACTATTAGTTAAGGGGATGCTGAATATCTCAATATTATAAGTACAACTCAAGGCAATAATGAAATCTTGGCAAAATTACATGTACTGTCATCCATATTGTACTACATAAGAATTAGTATAAATTAAAGCTCATGCTATTGTAAACTAGATGTTTATTGATAATTTTATTTGGCATGACCGGTTAGATCATCCCGGTTCAATTATGATGCGAAAATTTGCTGACACTTTTATGTGGTTGATTATTGAAGAACTAAGATTTTCTTCATGGTAATATTTCACGTGATACTTGTTATGAAAGCAATTTGATTATTCAATCATCAACATCTAAGATAAAGTGCTATTAATTTTTTGGAACGTATACAAGGTGATATATATGGGCCCATACACCTTTCTTAAAGACCATCTAGATATTTTACGATTTTTATCGATGCATTGACTAGATTGTTATGTGTATCTTTGTTATTAACCCGCAACTTCGTATTTGCGAGGCTACTTGCTCAGTTGATAAAATTACGAACACATTTTTTAGATTATTTTTTAAAGATAATCAGTCTTGATAATGTTGATGATATATAATTTTATATGTAGTATCACAAATTTGCATCAAGCCAACAAATGATCATAAGTTCTCCCCATTACAAATGGTTTTTGGTCAGGAACCAAATATTTCTCATCTTAGATTTTTTTGTGTGTGATATATGTTATAATTGTTCCACCATAACGTACAAAGATGAATTTTATTGGGAATATGTATTAGATTTAAATATCTTGAGCTTCTAAAAGGAAATTTATTTACAACCCGATTTATTGACTATCATTTTAATGAGTCAGTTTAACCAAAATTAGGGGGAGAAAATAAATAGCTAGAAAAAGAAATAAGTTAGAATGAATTATCATTTTCTTTTTTTGATCCACATACTACACAATGTAAACTATAATTTCAATGGATAATTTATTTAGCAAGTCAATTGCCAGATGATTTGGTGATCCTAAAAGAGTGACTAAGTCACGTATACCAACTATGAATGCTCTGATTAAATTTGATGGCATGGAAGAACAAACTCTAGCTGTTAGTGAGTTTAACTTACGCTTAAAGCGTAGTAGACAAGTAAGTTCCAAAGATAAGAGATCCTCGAAAAAGAAAAGGAGTTATATTTTATGATGGTTTGATCGAGAAATCAATAATTATAAAAATCTCTAGAAGAGATTAAATGGTCTCTAACAGAGACATTGACATGACTCAAGTATCTGATAATAAAGAGATATCAATAAATTATGTCATGTATGGTAATAAGTGAAACTAAAACTAAATCGACTTCGTTAATATATTTGAATGCAATATAACACTAGAGATTTTATTTGATGATGTGAATTATGAATCATTTTCAATTTGGTAATGTGAACTATAATTCCAATGGATAATTTATTTAGCAAGTCAATTGTCAGATGATTTGGTGACCCTAAAAGAGTGACTAAGTCATGTATAACAGCTATGAATACTCCGATTAAATTTGATGGCATGGAAGAACAAACTCTAGATGCTAATGATTCTAACTTGCGCTTAAAGCGTAGTAGACAGGTAAGTTCCAAAGATAAGAGATCTTCGAAAAAGAAAAGGAGTTATATTTTATGATGATCTGGTCGAAGAATCAATGATTATAAAAATTTCTAAACGAGATTAAATAGTCTCTAACAGAGACTGATGAGTGCCTAAAAGGCAGTAATTTACTACCCTTATGGTACTTTATGCACCTATTATACACCCACTTAAACCGAATCATATACTCTTTGCTCAAATATTTGATATTCTGTTTTTACCACATATAAAGTTAATATTTATAGAGAATGCAAATATTATTACAATTTTTGTATATGTAAGAATATCCAGAGCCGAAGCGACAGAAAAGCTATGTAGAGGCTGAGGCAGAAGACCGGCCGTGGCAGAATCCAGTGTGGCTGCACCAACAATGGAGGGGCATCAGAAGATAAAAACATGGAGAATATTCTGGAAGACACAGCGCATCAATTGGACCAGGCTAGCGTGCTCAAAGTCCAATTCAAAGACTAAGCGGGAAACCCTTTCTAGAAGGCGGCAAACTTGGAAATATCAAAATCCTTGAAGAAGACTTGTTCCCTACTCCAAGTTGAAGTTTATTTAGGAAAGGTTTGCCCTAGGTTAAGACTATAAATATACTAGCCAGCCACATTGTCTAGGAGAGCCGATTTGTAGAGAAAACCCTTCCTCCCTAAGAATTGTACTTCCACGATAGCATGTTCTAAATTTCTTAGGGATAGGTGATGGTTGTTGATATTAGTAGAGGAAATTGATTTTTGTATTCTTGTTCTTATGCAATAAAATCAGAGTTTGCTTATCCTATTTTCATTCCTTGTTCTTGTATCCAAGCCCGAGAGGGAAGTTTGCAAGTAATCTATTTATCTAGCATCGAGAGGTGTAGATTCACGAAAAGGGTAAGTACGGTATCGGCGACACTAACTCGGCCTATACCCTTGTGGAGGCACTAAGGGGTAGGTTAAGAGTTTCAGCAGCTAAAAGAAGTGTTGGATTGGTTGGTGGTTAGCTTTGGTTTATGTCGAGAGGTATCGTCAAGGACCGAGCATCAACAGTACTTTAACTCAGAGTTGAGCGGAGTCACTTACGGATACTTTGCTGAACTTTGATACTTCTGCCCACGAGCAAGAGATTGCCGCGGCAGAGGAGCACCAGCACTGCCGAGGCAGTATCTGCAGTACTATCGAAGCAGTGTTGTGCGATTGCATTGGACAAGAAGGAGATCAATTGAATCTATTAATTGACACAACTGGATCCTACCCACTTTCTCTATAATCGTTCTCAACTTTTTATTTTATGTTCTATTATTTACTTATTTAGTTAGATAAAACAAATCATCTTATTTATGTTTTTATTTTATTCTCAAGAGCGAGAGAATAAATGAAGACATATTAAGTATATCAATCCCTGTGGAGACGATACACGATATACTTATCATTTTATTACTTGACGATGTGTACACTTGCACTCAAAATAGCGCTTATACCATGCCTATCAGAGACATTGACATGACTCAAGTACTTGATAATAAAGAGATCTTAATAGATTATGTCATGTCTGGTAATAAGTAGAACTAAAATTAAATCGACTTTGTTAATATATTTGAATGCAATATAGCACTAGAGATTTTATTTGATGATGTGGATTATGAATTATTGTCAATTGGGCAATGTAAACCAAGAAATGATTGGCCAACATAAAAGAGACAATTGAGGCAAAACTAAAATATCTTTTTAAAAGAGAAGTATTAGGGCCTATAGCTCGTACATTGAAATATGTAAATCTCATAGATATAAACGAGCCTTTGTGAGAAAGAGAAATCAAAAAGGGGAAATCATGAGATATAAGCTCATTTGGTTGCACAAGGACTCTCACAAAGACATGAAATTGATTATGAGGAAAATATATTCTTCGGTGGTGAATGCAACTATTTTTAGTTTTTTGATCAGTCTGACAATAAATAAAATTATTCGGTTTCTGATTAATGGATGTTACATCATATTTGAATAAGCCTCTTGACAGTAATATTTACATGAAACTTTCGGAAAGGTTTAGATTGCCATAAGCAGTTCATTTAAGTTCTCGAGAATATTATTCAATCATATTGAATATATCTTTTTATGGATTGAAACAAGTTAGGCGTATTTGGTATGTTAGCCTCATTGAATACTTATTAGCATAATGCTATATGAATTGTTTAATTTCTCCAGGCATTTTTATTAAGAGGTTTAGCTCTGGATTTTTATTATTGTGTATGTCGATGATTTGAATATCGTTGAGACTCGTGAAGAGATCTCCTTAAATCCTTGTGCATCAATCGACATACAGAAAAATATAAAAGAGACTTTACATGAATAATGCATATTCATTGATCAACCTTATGGTTGCTAGGTCTCTTAATGTAAACAAAGATTATTTCTGTCTCAAGAAAAGGGTAATGATATTCTTGGTCTAAAAGCATAATATACACATTATTTGATCTAGAAGCATCGTATCTTAGTTGGTCTAAAAATATTATTTAAGTGCTACGAGATCATTATCTTTAAATAATTGTTATGCATGAGGCAAAGCCGAAATATGTGTTTGGCTAAACATATCCTAAAGATATGTGAATGTTTTTTACAAGATAAGATACAAACTATCTTGTAAAGAGATAATACAAAATTTATATCTCACTGTAGATATATCAAATATGATAAAATGAAACATATTTCTTCAAGTTTCGTCCCTCATGATTTTCAGATGAATAGTATTCAATGAATCATTTCAAGCAATGATTTGGAAGATTTATCCGCTAGTGCATGATCTACTTCAACATTTGAAGATTGTATTCAATATTGAATTATGAAGATTCAAAGATCTTATGTGATATTTTCATGAGGGGAAGTAAATACGCGTTGCACTCTTTTCCCCTTAACCGAGGTTTTGTCCCAATGAGTTTTCCTGGTAAGATTTTTAATGAGGCAACATGTTATGCGTATCAAAGATGTGTGTACTTTTTTTCCTTCACTAAGAATTTTTTTCCCACATGGTTTTTATCTTAGTAAAGTTTTAACGAGATACATTATCTTGATGGATATCCAAGGGGGAGTGTTATGAATATATTTATTCATGATGAATATCCATATATTAAGTTAAAGTTTAATGGGCTTTATTATTAGGGTTTAATACCCATTGAAATTAGGGTTTTTATCTTATTTCTATAAATATAGACTTTTGGATAAAGCATTGTATACAACCATACTTTGAAAATATAATAAAATTTCTTTCTCTTTTGTCTCTCATCTTTGTTCTCCTATTTTATTCTTATTCTTTATTTTATTCACAACAATATTTATTTTTTTAATTTAATTAAAAATCTTAATTAAATTATTAAATAATAAATTTTTAATTAAAAATTCATAAATCTTAATTTTAAGTTATAAACCTTAAACCCTAAACCATAACACTAACATAAATCTTAAACAATAAACCATAAAAAAAATTTAATTTGTTATTTAATAATTTAATTAATATTTTAATTAAATTAAAAAATAAATATTACATTAAAAATAAATGTAAATGATACCAAAATATTTACAAATACTAGTACTACATAACTTAAAGTTCTACTTGGCTTGTTGACTCATGGGATTACCTTCTCAAAGGCCTAAGTTTGAATCCCCTTGGTTTCAAGGTCCTATATTTTGTATTTTTTCTTTAAACGTATCACCACCTGATTGGTGAATAAAAATAAATTTAATAAATTAAATATATATAAATATAACTCTCCAATAAGGCGATGACTGTTACCACCTAATTAATAATTATATTTTATTATAATAAAATTATGATTAATTATAAAAAAATGTATGAATAATATGAAGTAAATGCGTAATTATTCCATTTTATCTTTAACGATTACGTCATCAGTCTGTTAGTTCTTTAACGGTCGGTGATTATTTCGATACTATTGTAATAGTTGACCGGTGTATTTGATACTTTTTAAAATATTATGGTCATTTTGATACCAACTCTATAATATTATGAGTATCCATGTAATTTACCCTATTTTTAACTGTCGCAACAAACACAATTAAAAAATAAATAAATCTTAAACTTCAATGTACTCGTTATCAATAATAGTACAAGACTGATAAAGAGAATTTATTAAAAAAACAATAATATATTTATTCTTTAAAATAAGTCGGTTAGAAATGAGCATCTGATTAAATTAAGTTAGATTGAGTAGAATTAAACAAAAACTAAAGGCGAATAAAATTTAATTCAATCTAAAAAATAAATTATAAAATAAAATTTTGAATATCTCAAAATTTTAATAATTAAAAATATATTTAAATTAAAATTAAATTATACTATAATAAAATATTTAATTATAATTAAATTTATATAAAAACTCAAAAATTTAACTCCAATTTAATATTTTCTTTATCATCTAAGAAGGCGAAAATTATAATATATTTTTTTTAATTTTTTTATTTAAAAACTATCGATACTCACTTTTTATTTCAAGAAATGTGAAAAATGAACAGTGAAATGTAGAGGTTGGGTGAACCACAACCCGACCTCATAAATTTTTTTTAAAAAAATAAAACTTAAAGAGGGCGCATTGAATTAAACCCGACCTCATGACAATTGAAAAAATTAAAAAATTGAAGAGGCCGCATGGAAAGCAACCCGATTTCATAAATTAAAAAAAATAAACCCACAGAGGTCGGGTGGTACACAACCCGACCTCATAATTTTTAAAAAATAAAATAAAAACAATGTATGAGGGTGTGGAGAACACTACCCGACCTCATGGGTTGGATTTCCTGCGCCCTCATATTCAATATGATTTATCGAATCTGAATTACCTGACAACACGATTCAGGCTTTTTCACGCTGATTCAGTAAAAAATTTTGGGTTTAGTGTTGCATCAAAAAAAAATTGGTAGAGTGTTGTTTCAGAAAAAAAAAATTTGGGTAGAGTGTTGATTCAGAAAAAATTTATGGGACAGTGTGTTTGACTGATAAAAATTAATGAATTAAAAAATTAAATAATTATGCATCGGGAAAAGTATTATCAGGGGTATAAAGATAGAATTTTGTTTTTTTATTATTATGTTATAGGGGTAAAACTCAAAAAAAATATTTTATTTTAAATAAGTTGTAGTTTAGTTTAGTGCTGTGAAGAGAGTCTGAAAGAAAAAAAATTTGGTGAAGAAGTAGAAGAAGAATTCGAAGAGAAGCAAAAGGAGAAGGAAAAAATATCTGAAAAAGTTTCAAGTAAGTTGAAATTTCTACATGATTTTATAATTTTTTTTACATTAGAAAATTTTAGCAATACATCACCATTTACAATAGTTTTGATTCAAAAATATGTTTTTTTTTTAATGTACAGATATGATGAGTAACGTTTTTATGGTTGTTATCTATTATGATGGAGAAATTATAAAAATTGATATTGGTGTCGTATTTGAAACGGAAAATACAAAGAAGATGAGGTTTTCGAAAGATGTTTCTCTTAGAGAGCTTAAACAGAAGATACAAGAAAAAATTGGGGCTGAAATTGTTCGTTTACGGTATCGATGAAAGACATGTAATGATCTTGTTCAATATTCTACAATATCTCTTAAAGATGATAGCGATATTAGAATTATGATAGTGATAATTGAGGCTAAATTACATTAAAAAATTGTTAATGATAACAAATAAAATAAAAACATGATTCGAAATATTAGTAAAAAAAGGAAAAACTTATATCATATCATCAACCGAAACACTAGAGATGTGTTGGTTCTGTAATCTCAACATATCTTCAAATCGATAATTCTTGAAAGATATAGAAAATTGCTACAGAATACTGTTTCTAAAATCTCTTCAAAAACATTTGATAACAATACTGAAATTTTCACCCATATTTAACAACTTCAAAACCTTCAATTATTTGTTCCACCAAACATCTGACCAATCAATAAAAACTCTTACACATACTCTCTGCCCGAAAAATTAATTTCTGAATCAATGACATACACTCTACCCAAAAAATAAAGTCTAGAATCAATGACAGACTCTCTACCCGAAAAAATAAAGTATGAATCAATGATAGACTCTCTAACCAAAAAAAAGTCCGAATCAATGACAAACTCTCTATCCGAAAAATAAAGTCTGAATCAATGACAGACTCTCTGCCCGAGATTTTATTTTTTGAATAAGCCCTATAACCCAAAAATAAATTGAACGTGTATTATTTATATTCGATACGTATGGTATTTATATTCGATACGAGGGCGCAGAGAATCCAACCCATGAGGTCGGGTAGTATTTTCCACACCCTCATACATTGTTTTTTTAATTATGAAATCGGGTTGTGTACCACCCGACCTCTATGAGTTTATTTTTTATTTTTTAATTTATGAAGTCGTGTTGCTTTCCATGCACCCTCTTCAATTTTTAATTTTTTTTCAATTGACATAAGGTCAGGTTCAATTCAATATGCCCTCTTTAAGTTTTATTTTTATTTTTTAAATTTTCATGAGGTTGGATTGTGTTTTATCCGACCTCTACATTTCATTGTTCAATTTTTATATTTCTTGAAATAAAAAGTGAGTATCGATAATTTTTTAAATAAAAAAATTAAATACAATATATTATAAATTTTGCCCATCTAAGGATGTACATGGTGAATGGACTGAATTAAAATCGGACAGGGGGAATGGCAGTGAATTGGTGGGGTCTCTCTCTCACATTATAATTACTACCCGTGGAGTGAAAATTACATGTGAACAATGAAACTGAGAAAATTAAAAAATTAATTTAAATTAAATTATATGATTTAATTTGGTTTAAATTTGTATAATTTTGTTTTTGATTCGGTTTAAAATTTAAAATTTGATTTAATTTTATTTTTTATAAATCTTATTTATTCTATATCAAATCGTATTAAGCAAATTATGACATTTTTAAATATATTTTAAAAATAAACCTTAAAACATTTGAATTTATTTTTTACGATAGTTTCTTAAAATATTAAGTCAATTAAAAATTATATTTTAAATTTAAATATATTTTTATAATATTTACTATTTAAGTTTATTTTATAATATTAAATATTTAATTTTTTTAATCAAATATCATATTAGGCTATATATATATTTTTAAGTTAGTGATATAAAATCATTCAGTGTGTATTAATTAAATAATTTTATAATTTATATTTTAAAATGTTATTTATTTTGTAATCATTGTCATTTTTTAATTATAGTTTAAAATAACAGATTTGTCATTGATTCAAGACATTTTTTTATTCTTAAAGATTATGCTATTGATTTCTTTGTCCGTACAATTTTCAGACAACACATTTCACATGCATCTAAGCCAGCTCTCTTCCCAAAAATTGGTAGGAACTTGAAGATTATGCTATTGATTTCTTTGTCCTGAAAATTTCAGACAACACATTCACATGCATCTAAGCCAGCTCTCTTCCCAAAAAATAATGTTGAAGAAAATAGAAATGCTGATGGTGACTTTTCAGTTCGGACATGACATGGGGTAATTTGAAAAGTTTAAAGGTAATACGGGTTAAAATAAAATTAAAATTATTATAAAAATTATAAAAAATTTAATATCAAGTTTTTAGTATTTATTAAACTGAAAAAAAATATTAAAAGTGTAAAAATTTTTGTATATAATTTTTATAACAATTTTGGTTGTGTTTCATTTTGACTTGCCTTAAAAAAACTCTGGTAATTTTTAAAATAAAATAGTTGTTTCGAAAGTGTAAAATTTTTTTATATATATCCAAAAAATAATGTCAAAATTTTTATAATTTTTATAATAATTTTTGTTGTATCTCGTTTTAATTTGCCTTACATCAGAAAAACTCAGATAATTTTTGAAACAAAATACTTGTCATTTTTTACAGCAACTAACAAGAAAAATTCGGGTCATTTTTTACAGCAACTAACAAGAAAAATTCGGGTCGTTGAAACACTGTTAGTGTTAAGTTCTATCACGAGGTTGTTTCTTTGAGGGATTAAGGGTTCGTTTAGGAAAAATTATATTATGAGTAAGTTTTATCATGTCATTTATGAGATCAACCACTAAAAATCATTTATTTTATCTTTTTTTATATAATATATTTTTTCAAGTAAATCTTCACTGATATTTACTATTAATTTATTTTAAAAATAGTTTTTCAAGTAAAGATTTACTTGAAAAAATATATGACATAAAAAAATGATGAAATGAATGATTTTTAGTGGTTGGTCCTATAAAGGACATGATAAAACTTACCCATAATATAATTTCTTCTCGTATAATTTGTATTATACAAATATATTAAAAATAAATAAAATTTGATTTGATATAAAAGATTTTAAATAAAATTTGAGTTATAAAATAAAATTTTAAATCATTTAGAATTTTTAATAATTAAAAAAAATATTTAAATTAAAATTAAATTATACTATAATAATATATTTAATTATCATTAAATTTATATAAAATCTCTAAAATTCGCTTTGAACTTAATTCAAATTTAATATTTTTTATCATCTAAAGATGCACCTGATGAATGGATAGAATTGAAATCGGACAGATGCAATGGCAGTGAATAGTTGTTGTGTGGGGGTCTCACATTGTAATTACCCCTATTTACTACCCTTGGAGTGAAAATTGGTAGGGACATTGATGTCATTGTCCGGTCATCTTTCAGACCAGCATTTCACATGCATCTAAGCCAGCTCTCTTCCAAAAAAAAAGGTGATGGTGACGTTTCAGTTCGGACATGGCATGGGGTAACTTTGGAAAGTTTAAAGGTAAAACGGGTTAAATTAAAATGTAATTAAATTATTATAAAATTTATTATTGATTTTTATTATATATTAAATTTAAAAATTTAAAAGTGTAAAAATTTAGGTACATATCTAACTGTTAGTAGCGAAATTTTTGTAATAATTTCAGTTACGTCTTATTTTAATTTATTTTACGTTAGAAAAACTCGTGTAATTTCTGAAACAAAATATTTATTTCAAAAGTATCAGAATTTCTTATATACCCAAATGTTAATACTAAATTTCTTATAATTTTTATAATAATTTCGATTATATCTCATTTTAACTTGCGGAAAACGGGTAATTTTTGAAACAAAATATTTGTCCTTTTTTACAGCAACTCACAAGAAAAATTCGGGTCGTTGAAACACTGTTGGTGTTAAGTTCTATTATGAGGTTGTTTCCTTGGGGTTTAAGGGCTCGTTTAGTATTACTTTTGAAATGGTTGATAAAATGTCAAATATTAAAACAGTATTGAATAAATTTTTTTAGAAAATATCGTGTTGTTATTTGTCTTAATTTTGTATTTCAAATGTTGTTCTTCCATTATCACTTTTTTCAGTTTATCTAAAACAGTCGATTAAACAATAAATTTTAATTGTAAAATCAAAGTTTTTTTTTATGTCTCAAACGTATGTTCAACATTATTCAAATTCGACTCGATTAATTTATGCTCCATTTGACAATGACAAGTGATTCAGATAAGGTCATAGGAGCAGTGAATGAAAATTGACCACACAACCGGTACGAGAATCCTATTCTAAACCGAAAGGCCCAATAACCCTGTCTATATAAAGGATTATCCAATGAGAACAATCCTGCATTGGTTCAAAAAACTACTATAAGCAATGGAATGCAAGAAGTTTGGCTTTGTTCTGGTTGCAGTGGTGGTGCTTCTAGCGGCTCCGACCACAATGGCCGCACGTAATGAAGTCGATCTTATCTCCCTCGTCACCGATGTTAACAATATTCGAAACCCTTTGGCCAGTATTTTCTCGGCTCAAAATCCATCTGAGAACTGCTCAAAGGCAGGTACTACTTGCACATGGATGGGTAACACATGTTGTACTGGAAGGTGTGTTCTTATGAACCTGACTTGGGGAGTTTGTGCTTGACTATAAATAATGGAAAAAATCGATTAAATCGATCCGATAAATAATTTCTATGACATTATTGTCACAGAAACTAGCACCTGTGTTGATTGCTTTTGTTGTTGTCGGGAAACATCGCATTTTGCGATGTTACTTTCTTATGTTGCTATATATATGAATAATGGATGAAATAAATCGTTTGTTTGATTGTGTTGTTGTCATAAAACTTATGCTCGTTTAATGTCCTTTCCAGCGGCACCCAGTTACCAACCGAACATGTAATAGTGTCGGTAAAGACCCCTCGTTACCTTGTTCACTTGGTTGCTCTATACGTACACGATCAATAATTGATGTTTTAAGAGACGAGAGACTATGTTATAGGTGGGAAAGACTCTTGTCCTGCTTTTGTCTTGGTATTTTATAATAACTATTTCTAATTACAAAGAGTTTATTATATTATATATTATAATCAGTGATCGTTTAAATTGAATAAAATTAAAAGATTTTAAATTACATAAATTAATAAATTTTATTTTAAATTTGTTTAATCTAAGTCTTTTTCAAATACTAATAACTTTGTAATTTTTTTTATCAATAACTATTCCTAATTCACGAAGAGTTTATTATATTATATATTATAATCGGTGATCGTCCAAGTTGAATAAAATTATTATTTTTTTAAATTTGATAAGTTTATAAGTTTTATTTTACGACTTAAACTTCATTTCAAATTTATTTACTCCAAAACCGAGTTTATAAAATACAAATCAATTTTTTAATTATTTTATAAATTTAATTATAATTATATACAATATTATGATAAAAATATTCTAATTTAAACAACTTACTATATAATATACACATGACATATTTTATATTTTTTCATAGGTGTGTGACTACCCCGTTCATCATTTTCTTAGTAAAAGTTTTCTGCTAAATAGTTTCTAATATGCCAAACATTATGATTAAACTAGATTAAAGGAATAATATATGATAAGGTTAACGTTTGTTTTAGGTTAGTGTTTAACATTTTGTGTTTAATGTCAACAACTTCTTGATTAAATGGTAAAATTGAGGTCATGAAAATTTTGATCTCATTTTCAAATTATATTATATGTGGGTTATAGGTGTATTCGTTCTGATCTCAAATAATAGTAAACTTAATTTGATTTAATATTTAAATTCGATATTTGATTCAAATTTAATAAAATATTAAAAATATGCATGCAAAATAAAAGGCACTTATATGATTTAATAAGATAAAATATTTAAAATACGTATTAATAAAAAGTTGAATTAGGTTCGTAAACTATGTGATATAAATATTACCGTGCTTGAATTTGATTCGATTGGTGGTTGCAATTTTATGAGTACTTTGTAATTAATATTTGATATATGGAAGTTAATATGATTTTTACAAACAATTTTAATCCAACATCATATATTTTAATTAAAAGGCGCAATATTATAAAAATATTGTACTCAATATTTTTTAATACTTTAATACTTACTATTTTATTTTAAATTAAAAAATGTATGGAAAAATTGTTAGTAAATTAATAATAATTATGTTAAATAGAAAAAATTAGTAAGTTTCATCACGCCATCCATGAGACCAACTATTAAAAATCATCCATCTTATCATTTTTTTTCATGTCATATTTTTTAAGTGAATCTTTACTCGTATTTTCTGTTATTCATTTTAAAAACAGTTTTTTCAAGTGAAAATTTACTTAAAAAATAAATGACATGAAAAAAATGATATATGAATGATTTTTAGTGGTTGGACGACACGTGATGCGACTTACACATAATATAGTTTTTCGTTAAATAATATGATAAACCTGTATATTAATGTATATCAATATATCTATAACTTTATAAAACGATACATCAATAAAAAATTATAAAATTATATATAATAAGTAATTATATCTTTGAATTATTTAACTAATAAATTTTTTATAGAAGTATATTTTAATTAGAATATATTATTAATATATAATAATTATCTTTTAATTCTTATAAAGAAAATTGATAGAGATAACTGCCCAAGTAGGGATCCAACTCAAGTAGAAGCCGGACGTTAGAGTCGTAATCCCAGTTTCTTTGATGAAGGTTCTATAAGCTAAGATCAACGCCAAGTGGTACCGCACAGTTGATGCGTTTTAGCCGTCAACGCCCTTTGTTGTTTTCTGCGTTCCAGAATTCCGTACCCAACACGAAAATGATCAAATAACTGATTTTAGTTTTAGAAATTCAAAGTTGAACCCTTCTAGAAGAAAAAAAAAACATTAGTCGAATTGAACTTTGCCTCTAGCTGAAAACGATCAAATAACTGATTTTAGTTTTATAGATTTTAAATTTGAGTTTTTATATATAAAAAGTTCTCATATCGAAATTTTATTTATTAAAATTGAATACATAATATAAATTAATTTAAATTAATTAAATAAAATTTTAAACATCGTAAGAATAATAAATAAATATATAATATAAATAATTTTGTATTTTATATTTAGAATTAATATTTAAATACAATTTTTCATTTTTTAAGAAACTACTATAAGAATAATACTTTTAATTTTCAAACAATAAAATTAGAACTTACTATATTTAAAATCAACCATTACAAATAGTCTCAAGCATAATTATAACGATCTTTAAGTTTAAACCGAAATATAATTTAAACTTTTCATAATTTTTTTGACTTTCCTTGAATATATCTGTGCACGCTTGCATGATTTCATGTTTACTGTCTTCGCTTATTAAAAATACTCCACTTGAGAGTTTTTGATATATAATATTCTCTACAGCAGTTTTGTTTGACTCGTTCATGTTCCTGTAGACGATGGCTTAACTAAATTATAATGGATAGGACAGGAATTTCAAAATGTGGGGGACTTCGAAAGCTGATGTAAGAAAAAGTATAAAATTACACCAAAAGACCAAAGTTTAATTCATGAAAATCAGGTTCGTACTTTCATCTAGAATCTTTTATATATATATATATAAGAATAGAATCCTGTTATATAATATAAATTTATATATTTTATAGATGGTTGAATAACGAAATAAAATAATTAAGATTAATAATAAATTATATAAAGATTATTATTTAAAAATAAAAAATTAATTTATTTTTCGAATTAAAAATATATAAAATTATAAATTTTATAATATATTTTTCTGACAATTGATATTGAACGTGTGAATATTGACATCCGTTTAAACCGTGTGAATTGCATCACTCTGCAAATTTATAAGTGCACTGGTGGGAATTAATGAATGCTTTGATTGTCATTTCATTACACTAATTACATAATTTTATAATTATCGGATGATTTAAACGAATAAAGTATAAGATTTTTTTAAAAGAAAAGAATCAAGAGCGAATAATATCGATTATTCGATTAATTTGATTAAAAATCGTTATAGTTTTGGTAGTTATCGGTTTTTAAAAATTAAAACTAGTTTTGATTTCAGTCACACAAGTCTTAAATTTTAAGAACTGACTCGTTACAATTGGGAGTCGGTACCAATATTGAGTACCTGGTCAAATAATTTATTATAAAAAAAATTTGAACAACAAGAGAAAAAATTTAACTACCAATAATAATATTAAATAATAAAATTAGAATATTGTAGGTTTGAAAAATTAAAGTTTTAAAATGAATCGTACTCATAATGTTCATATATAAAAAGAAAGTTTGGTAAGAAAAAATAAATAAAAAAATATTATCTAACAAACCAATATTGGATACTTGTTATTGGTCCCGATTTTATTGGGTATCTACCGGATAACGGATCCAAAAAAATTAAGATCCAATTCCGCTTATAACTGGGACCTAAATTTTATATTCAATCTCGATCTCACCGAAATCAATTTTGAATGAAAATTCATCAAATCTAAAATTAAAACTGAATAATTAAATTTTTTGCTCATCCCTAGATAATACTAAACTTATAAATAAAATAAATTAAATTATAAGAATCATCGATTAATAAATTATATCACTAATTATAAATATATATATTTATAATTAGTGAACTAAAAAAAACTGATTTCAGTGACTAATCTCTGCCACTTTTCTCTTATTATGTTTCATGAAATTGTGGATTTGGAAAAGTCTTAAGCCACCTTCAATTAAGTCAATGTCCAACTTAAATTGCATGCTAGTGTGAATAAAAATATTATTACAATTTAATAGACTTTTAAAATTAAAAAGGTGACATTATATCATATTATAAAAAGACTTGATTGTATAACAAATATTAAAAAATGAAAAGAATAAATAAAATAAAAGGGTAAATACAATATCTCAATAATTAAAAAAATAGAGTAGTTGCTCAGCGCTAATTGTAGAAGACAATCATAGAAAGGAAAGTTCAATGTAACATCTATGAATTAATATTTTAAATATATAATCTTAAAAAAAGAAATTGTGAGTCATTACTCAATTGACACTTTGTTAATTAATTTATTGCTTAAATTAAAAAATAGTTTTGATATAAAAAATATTTATTATTTTTCGTTGATTCATGTTCGAAAAATTTTATTTGAAAGGTGTAAAATAGTTGTAGGAAATATACCGACTTTAAAATAAATATGGTTGTATAAATTTTAGTTTATGCGATTTATATATTAATATTTTTTCTTTAGCAAATTCAAATAATAAATTAATTATTATAATTATACCTATCCATCATATATAATGAAGATGAATATATAATCATTATTTTTGTTGTCCTTTTATACTATATTTCAACCTGCATTAATTTTGGAAGGCCGTAAACAAGGAAAATTCTCAGTCCAATTTTTGACTGATTAAGTGGGTATATTAATGAAGTTGCATGCAAAATGACAAGGAACACTAAATTTATTTATTTATTTTAGAGAAGTAAAAAAGCAACGTTGAATAAAAATTATAAAGCGTGTATTTTTTTTCGATTATGTAAAAAAGAGAAGAGATTAAATTTTTTTTATTAGATCATATATAAAAGGTAGTGCAGCGGTATAAATTGTTTCTCTCACAGGTCTTTTACAACTGGATCTAGCTAACACATCCGTAACTCTATTTTGATCACGATTAATTTTGCAAAATCTAACATCCCAATCCAAATTGATCATTCGACGAACCTCTGAAGCGAGTGTATTACCACAAAGAGCTTCATTGTCTCTACTAAACATACTTGCAACATCAGCGCTGTCTGTTTCAATGATTATCCTTCAGCAACCCATACTCCAAGCATGTTTTAAAGCATCATGAACACCCCATAATTCTGCAAATATAACAGGACAAGATCCCAGACTTCTAGGAAACCCAATCAACCATTGTCTAGATAATAAAATATAAGAATTTTTATAATAATAATAATAATAACAACGATAATAGTAAAGTTTATCGTACAAAATTATTGATCGTTAATATTTAAATTTTTATAAATATACCTTCAAACTCGAAAAAATAATTATATTAAGATATATTTTTAGATAATCATATATTTAAAAATTCCATTAAATTATCCAATTATTTAAAAAGCTGAATAAAAAAATCAGAAACAAACTATTACATTATTAATTAAAAAATTAAATATCTTAAAAAATTAAATTAAATCTGACCTGATATCTGATAATAAATACCCTTAAAAACTCTCAACTTTTAAGTATCATTTTGTGTAATAATGTTACTGATGCTTTTCATTTTCTCACAAATGAACTTGAAGGAAGAGTTACGTTTCTTCAAAATTTGGACTAGTCATTAATTTGGCTTGGCTAATAAGCCTAATATGGATTGAAGTTTATTTTGATTGGTTCACAAAGTGGGTAATCGAAATAGATGTTTGATGAGGGGTGCACATGATCACGAAAGTGGGTGGTTTGGATAACATTATTTATTAAAGAATTATTTTAAAAAAATTAAATATGATAACCAATATTTCTTGAGAGGTTAAAAATAATTTAATTGTACAAAATTTAATTTTTTTAATACTTTGAATCTATGGCCCTATTGATCCTAATGTCAATCCGCCACTAAATGATCGCTTGACAATTATTATTGGATAATGGAAACTTGGGGTAATGAGAGAGTTTGTATTTAGTTAGATTTTAACTCATATTTGAAGACAATGAAAAATATACTAAAAAATAAAATTTGGTCCGAAATATTTTTCTATTCTTTGATTTTTATAGCTTCACTTTATTAATTTAGATTGGTTCGCGTCGTACACTTTATTTTGATGGATGAATCTCTTAACAAATTTTTTTGTACATAAAATTTTAAATTTAAGATCTAGTTGAGTAAACTTATCACTTCTAACCTTTATCAATATCGACCCGAAACTATTAAATATATAATACTTTATGCATTTTCTAAACTTCTAAAAAAATCTCATTAAAATCTTAACAAAATTTAATATATATGAATGTTATTGTTTTTTATTTTACTATTTGACCGTCGGACTTTTCTGAATATTAATTTAAGTTAATGAGTGACATCAAATCTATTTGTAAATTTAATCCAACATAAATTATTATTTTATTCACATTTTTGAAGCATTTTTTGTTGTTTCTCTCTGTATAAAAGCAGGGCCGGATACCCTGGAGCTCTCCACAGATTTTCTCATTTCTTTTCTCCATCAAGCTTTGATCAAGTTCATCACATTCTTCTCTCAGCGAAAAAGAATTTGCAATCTTCTTAATCAAATTCGCCGGGAAAAAAAATCGAAAATCAGCTGGTATGTTATCCGAACTTCGATACGTGTAAAATTCTGTGATTTGATTTTGTTTCCTTTTCTGGATATGATTATGTTTTGAATTCTTGAAGGATTGTTGTTCGTTCTTTTGCTGTATGATCGTTGTTTTTGTGATTAATTTTCGAGTGTTCTTTGAGTAAGTTTGATCGAATTTCAATAGCTTCTGGAGAATTTGTTGATCCGCTAATGATCGTATCTGCTTTTGATTCTTTTTTCAGAATTTTGTAATTTGAAGTGCTTCTGATCTGCAAAACCGATAGAGGATTTGTTTTTTCTTGTTTGTTTGTTTGTTTCATGGCCGAGCTTGTCTTTGAAAAATTAACTGTGATAGTGAAATTGATTGACGTTAATGTTGAGGTTAATTATTCGATAAGATATGTGTTAACACGAATATTATGCTAACATTTTTTGATTCAGAATAAATATATCGACTCAAATTTTATAAAAAATTGGATCGTTAATTTGATTCGATATAATTGGTTGTTGTCCTCTCCATGCCAAATGTTTTTTTTTCTAATGAAAATGATTTTAAATGATAAATTTAAATAAGAAATTTATTAAATAATACCTCTCAAAACCATCTTATCGTTTGAGTCAAGCAAGGTAGGCATGTGTTCCAAAAATTTATGCAGTAGGCTAGATTTTCTAAATACCACCAACTACTTGAAGAACAAGTCAATACTAAACTTTTTATACAAGTTTTTCACTATATGATATCAAATTGAGAGAGGTCGGAGATTGTTCAGATATTCGCTCTTTGATGTTCGAGTTGGTTCTAGGCTAAAGAAGAGCTAACATCGGAACAATCTCCGACCTTCAACACAGAACAACACTATAAGATATATACATATTACTCTCGGGTTGCAATGAATAGTTCTTATGATTCTTATCTGATTTCTTTTCCACATATACTGCAGATTTTGTCAGTAGATCATAGACACAGAGCAGAACGTTGAAGAAGCCGTATTTCGGAACCAGTTACTGGAAGATAAAAGTTCCATGGAGAAGTGGATGAATTCACTGGAAGCAGTCAAGGGCTCGGACGATAACTCCTCGGCCGGGTTCGACTGTAATATCTGCCTTGATACCGTGCAGGATCCGGTGGTGACGCTATGTGGTCACATATATTGCTGGCCCTGTATTTACAAATGGCTTCAATTTCAGTCCAGCCCAACCGAAAACCAAGACGAGAAACTGCCTCAGTGCCCCGTGTGCAAAGCCGAAGTTTCGGATTCAACGCTAGTACCGCTTTACGGACGGGGTCCGACAAGCAAGGCATCGAAAAGCAAGGCTCCCCAACTCGGCATAGTAATCCCAAAGAGACCTCTTGGTCCTGATCTTGGCACACCAAGAACACCGAGAACACCAAATACTGCAGGTACCCCACAATTTGCACATCAAATACATAACCGTGGTCACATGAATCATCCTTCCCCGATGCGTAGTCCCGGTGGCACTTACTCATATCAACCACAAGCGTACAGTTATCCATCTTCGCCTATGTTCAGTCCCGGCGGCACGGCGACGAATGTAGCGGATCCGGTGATGCGAATATTCGGTGAAATGGTACACGCAAGGGTGTTTGGGGAATCGGTTCCGAATTCATACAATCTTGTGGGGAGCACCAGCCCTAGGATCCGAAGGCACTTCATGCAAGTTGATATGTCACTCAACAGACTCAGCTTATTCCTCTTTTGTTGCTTGCTTATATGTCTTCTTTTGTTCTGATCTTAAACTTCAAAACTGACCGAACCGAATCAGTTTAATTAAATAGCTTTGGTTTATTCGGTTAACCAACCGTTTGTACTCTATCTCTGTATATACAAATAGTTTAAGAGATGTTATATCTCGTGAGCTGCGAGCCTGCGACCGTATTTTATTTGTGAGTGTGAGTTTGAGTAAAGATATTGCGAGTTTTTTTAAGATTTAAAATCAATAGTTTTAGTTATTGACGATATATAAAATTATATTTATTATAACTTGTGTGTTGTGAATTATATAACTTGATTCATAACTCAAACTTATCTATGGTATAGCTTTATGAAGATAGTATCGGATAACTTTTATTAATTTTAAAAAAAAAATAAATAAAAAGTTTGAAATAAGAAAATATTTATAACATTTAAAAATAAAATAAAAAATTATCAAAAAATATAAAAGAACTTTATTTTTTTCGAAAGAGAAAAATTGAATAATATCAGAATAAAAAATATTTTCATTATTACTCAAATGAATAAACTAAAACTCAATTAAACGATAAAGAATTAAGAGAGTAACCAATAAAAATAATTATTATATATTTTAAAATAAAAATGATTCCCGTAAAAAATAGTTTATTATCGAGTTCTGAATTTAAATAATTATTATATAATCTACTCAGATTCTGAAAATGGGAGGATGTGGGTTTTATGGAAAAAAACTTATCACTCTCGGTCCTTCTTGTTGCGAGTCAATCAGTTACTTTGAGAGGTGTGATTGAGAGGAAGGAGGTTATTATTGCTGCTGTTTATGGTAACAATGATGGAGTGAAACATAGAGAGTTGTGGTCTCAATTAAGACAAGTGATGTTGCTGGTGGGTTCTTGTCCTTGGTTGGTTGGGGGTGATTTTAATGTCACTCTGTTAGGGGATGAGAGATCTGAAAGGGGAGCTCGTTTTACCTCGGATATGGTTGAGTTTAAAGATTGTTTGAGTGATGTTGGGTTGCAGGATCACCCTTTTGTAGGGCCAAATTTTACTTGGTCTAATAAACAAGAGGGAGATATTTGGAAGCAATGGAAGATTTCTTTGAAGGAGTTGAATAGGAAGCATTATGATGTGATCTCTAGAAGAGTGGTGGAGAAGAGGGTGTAGTTGAAAGGGTGCAGGTACTTAATTTGAGGAATGTTGTTACTCAAGATAGTCTTGAAATGGAAGGAAGGCTACAATCTGAGTTGTTTGACTTGGAAAGGGCAGAGTCTTTATTTTTCCAACAGAAGACCAAGATTCAGTGGCTTCAAGAAAGGGATCAGGGGACTAAGTTCTTTCATTCTAATGTGGTTGAGAAAAGGCGCAGGGGTACTATTTGATTCTTGATTGATGACCATGATAATAGGCTTGATTCTTTTGAGAAAATAGAGGCTGAGGTTGTAGAATTTTATAAGAAACAAATTGGTTCTAAAGATGATTTAGTTACTGGATGTAGTGTGGAAGAGCTAAGAGAACTTTTGCAGGTCTCTCTTCCCACCTCAGCTCATTCGAACTTTACTAGGAAGGTCACAGATGCTGAAATTAAGGCAACAATTTTTGGCCAGGGCAAAGATAAAACTCCTGACCCTGATGGTTATACATCATGGTTTTTTAAGCAGGCATGAGAGGTAGTAGGGTATGATTTCTTAGCAGCAGTCAGGTATTTCTTTAGCTCTGGTTCTCTTTTATCAGCTTTTAATGCTACGACCATTACTTTAGTTCCTAAGATTCCTAATGTTTGTATAGTTAAGGATTTTAGGCCAATTTCATGTTGCTCTGTGGTGTATAAGTGTATTACTAAGATTCTGATTGAGAGGCTGAATGTTATTTTGTCTGATTTGATTATTTTAAATCAGTCTATCTTTATTAAGGGTCGTAGCATTTTAGATAACACTCTCTTGGCTCAGGAACTGGTAAGGAGGGGTTATGGTAAGAAGGTCATTTCCCCTAGATGTTCTCTTAAGGTGGACCTTCAGAAGGCATTTGACTCGGTTAGTTAGGAGTTGTTGATAAAGGTTTTAAAAGCAATGAGGTTGTCAGTTTTGTTTAGAGATTGGGTTGAGGCTTGCTTCACTGGTAGTAGATTCTCAATCTCACTAAATGAATCGTTGGTGGGGCTTTTTAAGGGAGAAAGGGGTGTGAGACAAGGTGAACCCCTTTCACCTAACCTTTTTATTATTGCAATGAATATTTTATTTTGTTTATTAGATAAAGCTGCTGAAAATGGAATTTTTCAGTTTCACCCCAAGTGTAAAAAGATTTGCCTTACTCATCTTTGTTTTGCGGTTGACTTGTTAATCTTTTGTAAGGGCAATTTGCACTCTTTGCTAGGTGTTCAATGTGTGTTAGAGAAGTTTTATGAGTTGGTTGTGCTTTGGTTAAATATTTCTAAGTCTGAGTTGTTTGTGGCTGGTTTATCTGCTAATCAACAAACTGAGTTGAGTGAGCTTAATGGTTTTCGAAGAGGAGTATTGTCAGATAGATATTTGGGGTTGCCTTTGGTTACTAGGAAGCTCCCTGAGAAAGATTGTGTTATTTTTATTGAGAAAATTTGAGTAAAGTTGGGACAATAGTCAAAAAGACTATTGAGTTATGCAAGGAGGCTTCAATTGATCAAAGTTGTGTTGTTCAACATGGTTAATTTTTGGTGTAGGCAGGTGATTTTGCCGAAAGGTGTGTTGGGCCAAATTGAGCAACTTTGTGTGAGATTCTTTTGGAAAAAAAAGGATTATTCTGCCCAGGGTGCAAGGGTGGGATGGAAGCAAATTTGTTCTCCTAAAAGTGATGGTGGTTTGGGGTTGCGGAGCTTAAAGGAATGGAACCAAGCTTGTTTTTCTCTTTTGTTAAAAAAATTACTTGCTTTGAAAAGGTCTTTATGGGTGGCCTGGGTTCAAAAATATGTCTTAAAGGATGGAGATGTATGGATAGTGCAACCTAAGCAACATTATAGTTGGTGCTTGCAGAAATTGTTGAGTTGAGAGATAAGATGCAGCCTTTAAGGTTGCAGAGGAATGGTTTGACAATGGAAGTTGTTTGGAAGGCAACTCAGGAGGTAAGGCCCAGGGTGTCTTAGCATAAGATGGTTTGATTTTCTCTACACATCTCTAAACACTCTACTATTTTATGGATGGCAATTTTGGATAGATTGCCTATTCGGGATAGGTTGTTAAGGATGGGTCGAGAGATGGAGGAAGGGTGTATGTTTTGCGAGGGCATGGTGGAGTCTCGAGATCACCTCTTCTCGGCTTGTAGATTTACCAAGACGGTATAGAATGAGGTTTTGAGGTTATGCGGGGTCCATAGAAGTATGTTGGTGTGGAATGCTGAATTAGATTGGTTGTGTTCGCATTTGAGGGGGAGGTCTTTGATTGTTCAATTGATTAAGCTAGCTTGGGGCTCCTTTGTGTACTTTGTATGGGAGGAGCGCAATAGAAGGATATTTCGGCACACGAGTAGGTCTGAAAATTGTATACTTAGGTGCATTATAAAGGTGGTTCGTATTCGTTTACGGGGTAAGAGTATACATTTAAATGATGTAAATAGGACTCTTTGTACATCTTGGAGAATTTCCTAGTCTGGATGACTGTTCAAAATGTACTTTAAGAGATTTGTTTTCTTGTCTTAAATAATAAAATACACACTTATCCAAAAAAAAATTAAAAATTTTATATTAAGAGTGCCGACATAAATACTTGTCCCCCTTCACTATATGACAAAATTTATTTTTTATTAAATATGAAAGTATTATATTTTTAATATAAAATAATTAATTAATCGTAAAATTTCTTTTTTAGTCTCAATTAAGCATTAATCGTCCAATATAGTAATTCTTTTTATCCACGGTTAAATGAAAAATTTTGCATTTTTCCCTCTTTCAAAAGTTAACAATTCAAATTAAAGCCTTTTAACATTGAACTTTTAGTTTCAACTCTAATTATTTTTTCTTTATTTATATTCCGATATAAAATTTTTAATTTCGTCCTCTAATATTGATCTCGTCGTGCAACGTTAGACATCACTTTCAGTTTACTGTTCCATATGTAACCAAATGCTACCAAATTAGGAGAGTTGGTGTAAAAAAATGGTGTGGGTTTAGGTAGAGGCTGCTAAAGGTTGCATTCATAAACATGGAAGGGTCAAATGGATCAAGATCAGAAGAAGAAGAGGAAGAGAAGTTTATCGTTTTATATACGAATAAATAAAATATATTAGAAAATGCTCTCAATATGTTTTGGAAAATTAATACAAATATTCGAACTCAAGTCAAAATGCTCTAAAATAAACTTGAAAATATAAAAAAAATCTCTTTATTTCAAATTGGATTGTATTTTAATACAATAAGCTTATTTAAATCGCTTCTTATCTTAGATATAAAATTCGATTAAAACACCTAATTTTGTATTCCTTTTATTCCTTTTCACACATTTGTATTTATTCCAAATCTTATCTCCTAAGGTCCAAGCTTAAAGAGTTCTTTCATCCTACTTAAAATATATTTCGAAAAAATCTTCACAAATATAATAAAAAAAATATTTTAATTCGAATTAAAGTATAAACCTTTCGGATTTGTAATATTTATATATACAATTTAAATCATCCAAAGGCCCAATGCATAGGTAGGCCCCAAACCCAGTATCATAGGTTGGAAATGTTTTTATTGCTTGCTTTTCATCTCTTGAAACAGCGAGTAGGTTTTGTCATCCCTGTCGGAAATAATTCCCATCTCTCACTGTCAAACAACAAACCCATAGATTCTGGAGATTTCAGACACAAAGATATTTACCTGTTACCGGACTCACTGACAAAGACGAACTGAGTCGAGTTCAGAAACTGGGTTGATAACCAAACACCAAAAAACCCTGTCTCCTCAAGACAAAGCATCGGGTATTTGGTTTTGGAAAATCAAATAGAAAACGAACGACTTTGATGGATTGAGTTGGCTCGGATAGCCATGAAAACACTACAATAATTTGCTGAGTTTCATTTTTTTCGAGTGACTGAGTCTGTCGAGTGATAGACAGAAAATATCTTTAGGTAAATTTTAAATTTCATCGATGTGAATGGATATTTTTAAAAGTTGGTCAACATAATTTTTTAATAATGCTAGAATTAATTAAATAAAATCATAGATGTTTAAGATAGAAATAAAAAATAAATTAAAACAAAGAGAAATATAAAAATATCTATTAAAATATTTAAAGATTAGAGAGTATAAGACAATAAATAATATAATTAAATTTGAAGGATCGGCAATATTATACATTATCTTTATAATTAAATTATATAAAAATTCACCTAACGCAAAACGAGGGTTCAGATATAGTATTATAACATAGATATTTTATTAACAAAATAAATTAACCCTCCAAATTAATATAAAACTTAGCGATACAAAGATATTTACTCAGTTAGCTTATGAACTTAATTATTTTTTATAATTTAGTTTTTAAACTTTTATTCAACCCACGTTAATTCATAAATTTAATAAAAACTTTTCATTTTAATTATTTAAATAATATGACACAACATCAAATTAAATTTAAATATAATTAATATTTAAAATATAATTTAAATTAAGAACTCGTATATAATATTTACAACGAAAAAGGAAGATTTTTGCGAGGTTTAAAGTAAAAAATAAAATTGTTGTTATATGAGTGTGCCGTCGCAAAAATAAATAATGGCGACGATTTCATGGGACGGTGACTGGTCCCACTGTTCTCCATCATAGTTACGATATCTCCAAAACTTTTGAATTTTTAATTATTTTAATTAGTTAGTTAATCATTGTTAAGCATAAAGATTAAGATGTGATAAACTTGTTTTAGGCTTAGAAGTACTTATTGTTATTTTTTATTTAATTATTTATATCAGATTCACTATTCGATTAACTCGATTCGAATATTTATTTACTTTTAAAGCAGTGTTGAAACTTTCGGTGGATTAGTTTACAGTTGTGAATATTTATAGTAGGATTAGCGAATGGTGGGTGCACGTATATGATAGGATGGGTTGAGTTCACCCTAAACTTTTTAAAATTTATAAATTTGTCTTTAAATTTTTAAAATTTATGAATTAATCTTTAATTTTTTTAATATTTATGAATTGTGTTCATTATGAAATTTTAAAATTTCATATATATTCATCTTTAAATATTTTCTGGATCTGCAACCGAAATTAACAATCTAAATTCTTGTTTCTATTGGTTTAAAGCATCTTTACTTTCAACTTTAGATTTCACAGCCAGGAAACAGATTCCTTCGTCTCCAATCTATCTAAAACTACACTTGTTTTCACTTTTGATTAAAAAATTATGTAAATATTAATATAATGTTGTAATCTTTTACTATTAAGAATAAAATAGACCGTTTTATAAAAAAATGCGAGACATTAAGGAATATATTTGTTAATATGTAACCATTTATGTTATCGAAAATATATTTTTTTATTTAGCTACAATGATTACGGTAGTATCTGTTTTAGAGTATATATTTTTAATTATTAGACATTGATTGTTTAATTACTATATTATGCTCAAATCTGAGACCTCTAAAAACAACGATTGTTATTTCAATTCATTATAGAAACAAAGATAACAAAAAGGTAATGCTGCAAATGTGCTTAAATTTCATAATTACATATACTATTACAAGAAGCAAAGACACAAGAAAAAAGCATGAAGAAAATCCATGTTTTTTCGAGCAGAAAATAAAAGCTCGAAAATGGATTTTGGAACCAGTTGAGAAAGGAGATCACCAAACTGTCTCCTAAAAACTCAAATTGGTTAAGCAAACATTACATCAACAAGACAAAGCTGAAAAATGAAAAGGTTGTTTATTGACACTAAAACATGCTGTAAGAAAACACATGAGAGCAACTCACTGCCAAAAAAAGTTTGAAAATATGGAAACTTTTTCGCAGGTTTGATAGAAAATCTGGGGATTTTTTTTAAGAAAATGAAAAGTTGAGAAATCTGCAGAAAGCAATGGCTGGTTTCGTTCGTCTAAAAATCTGCAGCCAGTGAAAGAAAAAAAAATCTAATGGTGGACGAATGACAAGAAAGATGCAGACAAATGATGGTAAAAATCCAGATTTTTTCGTGCGACGGACAAAACCGTTAGACTTTTGTACTGAAATGATGAGATTTTAAGACTCTTGTTCTTTCCAAAAGAAGGGTTTCATTGGACAAGAAGTGGAAGGTGATGAAGAAGTGTCACCAAATTCTTGCTGTTGATTTTGGTCGTGGAAAGGGAGATTTGATGGCAACAGGAGATTGTTTGTGGTGTCTAAATCGTCCCATACTGGACTCCCTGGACCCCAACCTGCTGGGATGGCATTGAACCAAGCTTCGGCCATCGACATATCTCCCCACAGGAGTTCCTGAGAACACGAAACGCCGCCTTCGCCCGAACCCGAGCCCTCGGTTTCCATCTGCACCTCGTCAACTATAGTTCCCTCATTGGACCCGAACACCAAATCCCTGTCGGAGACATTTCCTTGAGACTGCGCTAGTGGTGGCTCCATTTCGATTTCAGATGGCTGCAAATTAGTCCCTTTCGGTTCTTCTTGTGGGAGATTCTGGTTCGAGGAAACTGTTGAACTTGGGCCTGGGGAATTATCTTCGTCTTTGTTGAGGAAAAGCTCGGGGAAATTGAGCTTTGCATTCTCTCCTCTCAACTTGAACGCCTCGCGATCGTAGGCTAAGGCGGCGTCTTCTGCTGTGTTGAATGTGCCAAGCCAAAGGCGAGTTCGGTTTCGAGGAAGACGGATTTCAGCTACCCATTTTCCCCAATGCCTCTGCCTTACGCCTCGATAAAGCTTAGTTGTGTTTATAGGCTGCAATGGTGGCCTACACAATTGTTGACCGTCTTGTCGTAATCGGCTCATAGTCATCATACTCCCCCTAGGACTCAATGTATCACTCCAGTACTGAAGAAGTTGCTGATGATGATGTGGCGGCAGTTGCGGAGGTGGCGCTAGTGACGATTCACTGGCAAAAAACGGGCGATAAATGAGCCCATGCTGCTGGGGCTGATGGGGACTAAATGAAATCATATGTTGCGGATTTTGCAATGATGGGCGGAGCATCGGCCGAGGGAAGTAAACCGGCTGCTGGTATGCATCAAAAGCGAAAGGAAAAACCAATCGCGAAGATGGAGAAGAAGCATTCGTCGAAGTCGAAGAAGAAGACGGTAACGAAAGCGTTAGAGAAGACGACTGGTCCGCCATTGAATCAAATGATCGATCAGGTTCCTGACGTTTCTTGTGAGGTCTCTGAGACATGGAAGCTTCACAAAAACCTGGCTTCCATTGCCGTTTCTCGAACCCGAAATTGAGCTTGTTCCCCTTTTCAATCTCCCAATCTTGTTCAGTCCCCATCTCCGTTTCGTCACCAACACCCTTCTTGGATTCGTCACCATTTTTTGCAGTCGCCATTGATAAATCAGTTGCTCTCTCCATCTTAATCAAAAACTTCGATAAACCCCAAAGCCAAAAGGATAAAAATATCAACCACCCCAGAATCCAGATTCAAATGTGATCAGAACTCAGAAGATTAAAAAAACAGAGAGACCCAAATTCAGAATCTGGTTGCTGAATTCAATAACCAATCCAATGGAACATATTGAACAGAATCAGCTGAAAATCATGATTCTTGACTCCATACCGAAATTCCATACAGAAAATATTTGGTTTTTAAAGTAACTTTGAGAGTTTTTTTGGGGAGCGAGAGTGGGAGAAATCTATGAATTAAAGGTGAATGCTAATAAGAAATGAAAAAAAAAAAAAAACAGGGGAGTTTCTGTTTTTAGAGAAATGTAGAAGAAAATACAGGGGAGGTGACTTGGCTTATAATAAGTAGGGAGAGAAGTGGAGAATTTTTTTCATGGTTGGACCCGACACGGGATTGGTTTGGTCTTTTTTTCTTGTTTCGTTGCTTTCACTCAATTTAGGAAAGAGGCGCAGAGGAATCAAAATTTATAAGTAATATTATTATTTGTTAAATTTACGAATATACAGGAAAATTTTAAATCTACCAAAAGCTCGTATTTTATTTGAATTTAATTTTCGATAAAAAAAACTCGTTTTATTTTAATTTGATACGTTTATTTTTATCATCTGGTGTTCATATTTAAAATTTTAATATATTTGTATAATTTGTATTATATTTGTGTTTAGGGGAAATGTTCGCCGCTATAATATAAATATAAACTTATAGATAGGGGTATGGATGAACAAAATATTCACTGATTTTTTATGTCTATTTAATAAATAAATGAATACGAATAAAGATGTATTTATTTCTTTATATTAGTGAATAAACTTGTTTATTAATTCGTTTATATTTATGAATAAACTCATTTATCGTTGCTTAATTATAAGCTCGTTATCTTATTCCTTTTTCTTTCTTTCTTTACGTTTTTAATATTGATGAATATATGAATTGAGTTAGGCAAGAAGTCCGACCTGTCAAACCTAAAAAATTTAAGAATCAGTGATATAATTTTACTATTTTAGTGAACATATAAATGAACTTGTTAAGGTATTCAGAAGCATATAAATAAATTTGAAGATAAATACCTATAAAAATAAATAAATAAACATACATACAATATTAAAAATTTAAATAAACATAAATCAAATATAATCCCTTTAAAAAAATAAACAAAAAATATTATTCGTTTAAATTCAATTCATTTATATTCATACCTAGAAATAAATTATACTTACAACAATACAAATATTATCGGATTATATATTTATTTATTTTAACCCTTTCCCTATAAATGAAAAATTATAAATATTTCACTAATACTAATATTAATCGAATCAAGATTTTGTTGATCTAGTATACCTTTAAACTTTGATGAATCCCTCCCACGTTATACATGTCTAGACCCTTGGATTTTTGAGAATCGGAATATGAGACACAAACCGTACACTGTCGTGGCAGGGTGTGGTTAAAAGTAGGTGGTGGGCGGTGGTTATGAGACGACTTAGGGTGCTCAACGGCGGCGACATTTTGAAAATGTTGGCTCGTCTTCGCATGTTTGACTCGTGTTTTTTTGCCTGTCCTTTTGGTTTTAAATGCAAGACCCGACGAAGTCCAAACCAATGGCAGCATGTGACAAATAATGTACTCATTGGTTAATCACGTGTTGAGTCGTTTACTGAGGAATAGAATTGGAGGGCTAATACCTATGTTATTAAAAAAATAAAAATAATTAATAAAATTTATAAGATTAATTTTTAAGATTTTATAAATTCATTCAAATATAAAATTTTATATCCATCTTTGATTATAATATTTCAAACATATTGAACCGATCGTTGCATCACTCGTATTATTAATTTTTTAATATTTTAATATAACAATATATATTTTAAAACGGCTGTATTAGATTTTTTATAATATCCTTTGAAATATCTGAATGATCGAGTCTACTCTATATGAGCCTGCCTCTGCCTGCTACTTGTGAAGTCGTCTTGTTGTGTCGTGAATAGAACGGGTGTCTATAAAAGTCGGTGCAAAGCGGCAGGGTCGGTGGTCCAACCAATCACGATTTCCCACATCATCATTTCCCTTGTTTATATTTCCAAAAAATATCTTATTTATAACTTTCAGGTTACTCTTCTTCCACAAAGGACATACTCATTGTCTAGCTAGCAACCTTCCAAAATTGCATATTTAATTTTAAAAACATGTTTTGTCTCGTAATCTCAAAAATCATAATTAATAAAAAAAATAAATCGAATTAAATCTTCAAATAAAGAATTTAACAATAGATTTTAATGAAAAAATAAATTTATCTTAAAAATCTTGAATTCAATTGTTTTATCTATATAAAACTGGGACATTATATATTTATATTATGTACCTGAACCTTATAGATTACACAGGAAGCTCTTAGACAAGTATGGCACACTGATTTCCTTCTACTGATTTTCGGTACAATTCTTTCGTGTTCTAAAACCGAGCTTCTTTCTTGATCTCTTGTGGTTTTCTCTCTCTGGAAAACTTGCTGTTTTATGGCCGAACATACTTTCATTTTGGTTCTTTACATGTCTAGATTTCTGCAAGAAGATTGGATTATTTACTAATGTATAAAGATACAAAATGGAGGCTTCTTCTCGTAGCTTATTACATAAACAAGACGGAACCAAAACTATATTGACCTTTCTACGGTTGTCAAAGAAAACAGATCATACAATCCATAAAAAAGTGTTCAAAAGCTCAAGAGCCTCACTTCACTACCTCTCAAATCTCACCCATTTCTTTACATGAAAATCCCACAAAAAATTGTCTGAAAAAAAACAGGTAAAACACAACACGTAGAGACCACATCCTAATGAGCTATTTGAAAACAACACAATGCACCATCATAACTAAAGCACCAATATGTTATTTCCTTTTTTTAGCTTTCGATGATTAGTGAATGATGAGTGACCGAGATCTTTTACCCGTGTCGAACACCCGAGAAATAGTCAAAGTCAGGGTGTTGGACGCTTAGTTGCTTCAGCCACGAATCTGCGACACTAGAAAGTGACAACAACTTCTCTTGGTCCCCTCTGCAACCAGCCGAGGAGAGCCATACGTTCCCTTGCATCTTGTAAGTTGCCAAACCGAAAGGCGGAAGAGAGATTCCCTCCACTTTCTTTCGGTTCTTTTTGACTTTCTCGACATCATCCTCAACATCCGTTTCTACACAAAAAAAAAACATCGGTAAAACAATCTTGAATACGCATTGCATCCGAACACACACACATATAGAGACTAGAGAGAGTGAAAAATCTACCTTGGAAAGAAGATGATAGCGTGTGGTAAGTAAGGAAGCATGTGGATAAGTCCTTTATGGTCCGTCCCATTGGAATATGATAGATTGGGTACCTGATAATCAAACAACAATCCTTCGTCAATATTCAAAATTTGTATATTTTCACAAGAAATCAAACACAAGAACTATAACTTGGCACGAGCCTCGAATACATATATGTTACCGACATAGACATATATAATTTATAAAGTTTTCGAATCTTTGAAAGCTCATTTAGGGTATGAAGATAACAATTCGAGGTATGAAAAATGTTATGTGCATTTGGTTATCAGATGAAACTAAAGAGATAGAGAAATAAAGATAGAGGAGAGACAGACCAAGAAACCGCCATCCAACTAGCCGGAGAAAGATCGATGCTCCTCAACGACATCAAGCCGGGGTATCTTCGAGAAAATCCATTAATCTGTTATAGAGATTGAACAAGAAAAGTGTCAATGGAATCTAACATGCTTTCACATTGTAAAAGCAACGGTCCCAACTCAATCATCCAAACTTTTATTTTCTTTGGGACAATATTTAATGAAAAAAAAGCAAGAACTTATGCCTCATAAATTAAGAATCATAACTTAAAAATATCATATAATAGACAGAAATCATAGTGAAGAACATATATGCAAGGAATTGTCATCTATTTCACTCCGATTCTGTGTCATTTCGAGACAAAGATAAGAACATGTTTGTGCCACAACCAAGTTCATTAACCATACTGAAATCAAATCAATTTATTAAAACCGAAGCAAACCATCACAAACATTATAATTCAGATTGATTTCGTTTTTTTTCTCAGCTATAGTACCTTATCCATGAGTGGAACTCTTCCATAAGGCGTTGATGTCTCAAAATACTGAAAGTAGAGGTACCCCAAACGATTATTCAAGTGCCAAACGCTGTCTTGTTCAGAGGAGCCACCGTCCTCGGAGGAGCAACATCCGTCTGACCGCCACAACTTATCGCTCTCGCTCTCATAGGTACTGCAGGAATCACTGAAAGAGTCCGACGACGATCTCTCCCCATCACCAGGTTCATTCTCCTCCCTGTAAAAAAGAAAAGACAAAAAATTCACCATTGTTGTTCAATCAATATATTAAAAATTCAATCTTTTTTACCTTAAATTGCTGGTGAAAATTTGAATTGCAGACAGGTAAGGAACATAGTATTGGACTAAGGTTTCCTTATCGTCTAAGATGACCGGAACACCGGCACCGTAAGCACTCCATTCGTCGTAACAATCCCATAGATCTTTTAGTGTGAAATATTCGACCTTGTCGGTATCCCATGGATGCCATAATCGATTTAGGTTCGTGAGCTCAATCTGTAATAAAACATGAATAGAAACAGAAACATTACAATTAGTCTGGTGAGCTGAAATTGTGATGAGAAAAAAATTACAGACACAATATCATTTGCTAACCTTTGGAAGTAACTTAGATCCGACAGTGGGTGTGGTGCATTGAAGGAAGCAGTCGAGATTCGATTGCTTGAAAGCTGTGTCGAAAATCATGGTTTTCCCGGGAAACAAACAGACAGAGAAAGTTGTGTTTTTTTTTCTTCTAACTTCACGCTGATGAGTAGTGGAAGAAATCAAAGGGGGAGAAGTATAGAAGGAAGAGCAAGATTGTAGGGATTTTGTAATGTGAATTTTGACGAGAATTAGCCTAAATTTTGACCTTTGGGGAGCAAAAATTAAGGTAAAAAGGAGAAAATATTGAGAGAAAACGAAGATTCTTGTTTTTAGTTGAAAACGTTTTTCTTTTCCTTTCTAAATTCAACTAGTTTTTTCGGTACCTTTTTCACAGCAAAATTTAAGGAAACGATAAAAAAAAAAAAGTGGGATCCAATTCAACACGTTTTTATTTATTTTTTATTTTCTCGAGAAACCTCGAACTTGCTCTGTTTTGATCAACTATGAAGAAAAAACTTTGATCTTTACCATTCAGAGTTTAATTCTTCAAGCAAAATCCAACGCACCCAGAACGCAAAACCAGCTAAATTAAGCCGAAAACAGCTTCACTCAACTTAGAAACACAGACAAACGGAAGCCCAAGAAAACGAGGGAAAATGAGAGTTTTTTTCAATGACCGAAGCCAGAAAAAATTCAAAGTTTTCTTAGTTTCAACAAAACCCCGTTGATTTTCAATACTGAGTCTTTCCAAAAATAGGGATTTTCAAGCTGAAAGGGGAAAAAAAAAAAGCAATAAACTTTTTCCGGGAAAATAAATGGAAAAACAGAGCACAAAAAGAAATGCAGAGAATATCAAATTTTATCAATTGGAAGAGGCAATAATAATCAAGAAAGTGAAATTAGGATTTATCAAAGAAGATAATACCGAAAGCATCTTTTTTATATTTATTTATAATTTATCTGTCCCGTTCCGTCTGAGCATTTGAAAGATACCGAGTGAACTTTTCTTTTATCTTTTTAAATAATTTGGTAAACTATACGAATCATCCTCAATTATATTTAAAAATAAATTAAAGAAAAATATAAAATTTGACGAGAAAGAATATAATCAATAATAATTTTATTAATATTAAACTATGTAACAACTAAAGTATACGTATATAAAAGTACATAAAAAATATTTATCATTATACTTTATTTCTTATAATATTTTTTATTTTTAGATAATAAAATCAATTAATTATCCAAAAAATATAAAAATTAAATTAATTTATTAATCATGATTTATCAAAAAATTATTTATAACTTTATATAATTAGATGGGTTGAATTACAGTTGGTGACCATTTATATAATTTAATTTATTGAAAAATGTCATCGCTTTCTTGGATTTTAATGGCTTTAATGTCTGACACCAATCATCGAAAGATCAAAAATTTCAAGTTTGAAATTTGAGTAACGAATTCGAGTTTTCACATTTGCTAATGGGTAAAATAAATTTTAGTCCCTGGATTTGGAAGTTATCAAGTTATTCTCTGAGTTTTTACAAACAAATATAATTTAATAAACTGTTAAAGAAAATGTTTTGTTCAGGAAGGAATAGTTGGTTTATGCTTTAACAAGAAACTTGAGACTCTCTGAGGTTTAATTATATTTTTATTTGAGTGATTACTGATGATTGGTTAAAATTATTTATCTATTTTTATATTCTTCTTAGATTTCGGATTTAAAATTTAATAAAAATATATTTTTTTTGTAACAATAAAATTAAAATTTATTAAAAAAAATATACTATCATTTCGTATCATTTGAATTTTGTCGATCCGCTTTGATTTATATAAATTTGGGTTATTTACTTGTAGGATTTGAAGGGTGAAATAAAAATTATTAAAATTAATATAATACAAAGAACGGATATCAAATAATTGGCATTGAACAACAAATAATTTTAATAAAAGGAGAAACCTATAAAATTTCCTAAAATATATAAATTTATAATCTAGGAACAAAACTATAAAATTTTAAGAAAAATTATAATTTTAAAAGGAAAAAATAATTTTTTAATAAAAATATATAAATTTTTTAAAAATTTAAATCACATAAAATTTAAATTTTTAGATTACGATCGATCCCTCTAACCCCCTCTCGATCAATCCTTCATTAATGGTTGAAAGTAATTAATTGCATACATAACAAAACAACGTGGAACACGTGCATGTGGTCCAAGACAAAACAAAACCCGACAGGGACAGCAATCCATATGTTAGAATTGTAAGATAATGATTTCCTAAGTGAATTCAATTCGGATGAGTCTATCACGTGCGTCGAATACTGTTAAACATTATTAACATTGAACATTGTTGAACACTATTAAATTGATTAATAAAAAAAATTCAAGGACTCAACATAAAATTAAAAATTATTTAAAATAAATTATTAATTAAATTATTTTAAATGGAAAAAATATATAAATAGTCACCCAACTATTACTTTTTTCTGTTTTGATCATCCAGCTAAATTTTTTGTCAAAATCGTTGCTAAAATTTCATTTTATTTTTATTTTGGTCATTGATCATTAAATATTTAACAAAAACTATAACATGACATTATTTAATAACAATTTGAGTCCCTAAATTTATTACATTATATCTATTTAATCCTAATAAAAATATAACTAATTAAATATTTTGATTAAACCCCAAAATTTTTATTTTTTTCTTCCAGTGCAACAAGTAATATTATTCTCTTTTGTTGCACTTTCTTCAATAAACAAACAAAGATCCACAAGAGTAATCAATTTTTATAAGATGAACTCATCAAGTTCTAGATCAACACTTTTTTTATAAGTATTTATAAATCATTTTTTTAATTTTTTCAAGAAACAATGTCAATTCAAGCATTGTTCCAATATATATATACGAAATAAAAGATAAAAAAATTAAATATTAAGTCATTTACAGTAATTTTTTAAGATTAGAGAATTGAGATAATTATTTTTATAATATCACTTAACATTAAAAAATAATCATTAAAAATAAAATATATATATATATATATGAACAGAGGTCTACAATTTAGGTTTCCTACGACCGTTACAAATCCTCCATGGTATATGTATTTCAGTTTTTATAAGGAAAAGTGCAAAATATAAAAATCTAATCAAACCGTAATCTACAATTTGGGTTGCTTTGCCCTAATATATTAAATAATAACTTTAAATTAAAACAACAAAAATATCAATTTTTAAATATTTTTTTTATTTTATATACATAAATTGAAATAAAGTTTGAAGCGATGTTATTTAAAAAATGATAAAAAAAATTATTTTATAAATATTTATAATCAGATAAGAATCGATATAAAACTTGACGAATTTATGGTAATTGTTGTAGATTTTTGTTTGGTTCTTGAAAAGAAGAAGAAGAAGAAGAAGAATGTCATATGTGGTAGAGGAAACAATAATAGAGAATTTAAGGTTTAGACTAAATATTTGATAAATTATTTTAGAGACTAAAATTATTATTAAACCCTGTCATGTTATAATCTTCATTAAATTAACGATCGATGAATAAAATGGTAACAAAATAAAATATTAGTATCAATTTTGATGAAAAATTTAATTGTGTCACCGAAATATAAAAAAATGATAGTTGAGTGATCACCCGTGTAGTTTTCCTATGAAAAATAATTTAATTAAAATTTTATTTTAAATAATTATTAATTACATGTTGAATACTTGAAAATTTTCAATCTTTATTAATCAATTTAATGATGTTCAACAATGTTCAGTATTAGTGAGGTTCAGCAATGTTCGACGCCCGTTATAGAATTTTCCATTCAGTTTTAGTACTAATATTTAGGGAAAATTCTATAACGGGCGTTGAACACCGCTGAACACCATTAATGATGAATACTGTTGAACACTATTAAACTAATTTATAAATATTAAAAAATTTAAGGACTCAAAATATAATTATAAATTATTTAAATTAAATTTTTATTAAAGTATTTTTTATGTATATTTTATTTTATTTTATTAATTAAATAAAAATACTAAATCCTAAAAAATAATTTAAAAATGCAAATCTAAACACTAAACCCTAAATCAAAATAAAAAATCTAAATCACTAAACATTAAATTATAAACCCTAAAATATAATATTAAAATCCTAGATCCAAAACCTAAAACCAAAATCCTAAAAATATTAAATCATAAACACTAAATCTAAACCATAAAATCCTAAACCCTAAAATAATCAAAACCCTAAACTTAAAAACATAAAATAATTTTGGGTTTTAAGTTTTGGGTTTATGTTTTTGGAGTTTCATATTTTCTATTTTAGAGTTTGAGTTATATTTTTAGATTTTAAGATTTAGGGTTTTATTGTTTTAAGGTTTAGAGTTTATGATTTAGTGTTTTGGATTTTAGGGTTTAAGGTTTAATATTTTAGGCCTTTGACTTTAGGGTTTTAAGTTTTTGATTTAATATTTTTATTTTTTAAATTAAAAATAATTTAAATAAATAATTTTAAAAAATGAAAAATAGTATATATTTTTTAAAAATTTTGAAATTATATATTTACTCCTTAAAATTTTAATTTTTATTAATTAATTTAATAGTGTTCAGCGATATTTATTGTTAGTGGTATTAATAATGTTCCACACACGTGGTAGACTCATCCAATATCTAGAGTAAAAAACATCATTCAATCAAATCAACACCAAGTTAAGACAAGCTAATCCAATGGCTTTGGTATCTTCGATCGATTATTATGTGTAGTTTTTTTTTTCTTCAAAATTAATGTTAAATTACATAGTTTTTATTTTAAGTGTTTAAATTTTTTAATTAAAATAGGTAATTAAAGTTTTATTTTATAAGGATGAGTCTACCACGTGCGACGAACACTGTTAAACACCACTAACGATGAACATCGCTTAACATTATTAAACTAATTGATAAAAATTATATATTTTAGGGACTTAAAATACAATTAATAATTACTTAAAAAATTACTTAAACTATTTTTATATACATTAGAAATTTGATTTTCTAATAAAGATAAACTATATATTTAGTATCTCACCTATTTTTGTATTTCTATTTTAATACTTAAATTAATTATTTTAGCAAAATAGTACCTAATGTTACATATTATTTTTATTTTGGTACCTTGATTGTTAAAGCAAATCGAAAATAGTGACATTGATTGGCCAAATAATAGTTCTAGTCTCTAAAAGTTATACAATTTATCAACTTAGTCTAAATATTATCAATTTAAAGATTATTTTTAATTTTTAGACTAAAAATATAAATTTATTATTTCTTTTTAATAAAATTAAGAAACTATATACTTTGATTAAATATTTTATATGAAAAATAAATCTTTTCGCCGCTAGTTTTTGACATATCGATAAATCATAAAAGGGATCATGATCATAACAAAATATCGATCTTCACTACGAAAAATGCTCGTTTATACTTGTTATATGAACGTTAAATTATTAAAAAGATAAACAAAATGTTATAAAGATGTACTAAAATTATCATTAAAATAAACAAATAAAACAACCGTAGAAACACTTTCTCACTTTCACCTTTATTCATCTGTCGGTAAAAACTTAATTAGTTAGAACAAATGTACGAGAATATAATCTTGGTACAAAATAATATATTAGTATGTGCCCACCTAACTTTAGTTTTTAAATATAATATTTGTATTTATACAGATTTTATATTCACAATAACTTGTTTTTTGGCAATATAATCACAATTATTCAATTTTCTTTTTATCATTTAACTAATTATTTATAAAAAAATTAATAATAAATAATAATTTTTATAAACATATATTAATCTGTAATAGTTTTTAGATTATTAAAAAGAAATAAATAACAATATTTTAACAAAAGATTAATTTAAAAAAAAATTGCCTCTATGATGTTCAACATGACATTAAATTGATTTCGGTTTTAGACGCTTATAAAAAATTTTAATTTAGAATTAGGTATTATTTAAAAAAAAATTAGTTTGAGTATCAAAATAAAAATATAGAAATAGGTGAAGTACTAAATATGTAGTTTATCCTTATAAAAAAATATATATAAAAAAATAATTTAATTAAAAATTTTAAATAATTATTAATTACATGTTAAGTCCTTAAAATTTTTAATCTTTATTAATTAATTTAATAGTGTTCAGCGGTATTCAACACTAGTGATGTTCAGCGGTGTTCGTCGTCCGTTGTAGAATTTTTCATTTTATAATTATTTGTCAAATACTTTTAAAGAACCAAAGTGTAATTTTTTTATTATACCAATTTATAATCTTAGAAGTGAAGGGGGTTACCGTGAAATAAATTTCAGAATTCAAAACACACAGGACTAAACTTGATTGAATTAAAATATATGTACTAATTCTATAATGTATACATAGTGTAGGGGCTAGTGGTAGAATTTGACTTTTATTTTAATACATATTGTCACGAGCCCTATGCATTAAAAGTCAAATACCTAATCCGGCAGTAGGGACTACTTGATGAATTAATTAAATGACGATTATTGAAAGATTCCAATAGATTTATGATTTAAGTACAATAATTAATATACTAATCAACATAAAAAAGTTAGAATTGGATTTTAGCAATCTATTGATTGTGATATTGTGATTAGTAATATATATATATATATATATAATATCCAATAATTTCATATTAAATTAAATATAATTTAAATATTTCATATCTTAATAGGATTTGGTATGTTTAAATCTATTATATTGTTGATAGTTTAATTGTTCTAGGTTTAAATTTTGTCCCTTCTCTGATTATAGTAAGCAAACTATCATATTTCTACATTAGGTCTCTTAGCAATACTTAAAATTAAGCTAATAGTTGGGGTTATTAATGTTGGGGACGACATGTTTTTTTAGTGAAGAAGAAATATTTTGTGTTTTGTTATTTGTAATTAAGAAAAGTGGGATTATGGTGTGTGTTTAGTTGATTTTTAGTGTATATGTTAGACTTAGTGAAGGAGAGTCGGTACTCTCATTGCTTTCATTGATAATCCCATAATACCTTCAAAGGAAGGTCGGGTATTTATACAAGCCTAAGACCAGAGAGGTGGTTAAGAATCAGTCTAACAACTTCCTACCAGATTCTTTACCTAACTCAACGATCTACCAGAGGTGCATTACAACAATTCTAAACCTGCTGCACTTCACTGATTATGTAACTAATTACATTGACAATACACTAATATTCACCCTACAGAAAACTTGTGAAAGCCTGCAAAACAAAAGAAAAACCACAAACCAAAAGTAATAAAAGGAAAAGAATATGCATCAAATAAAGGATACAACCAGAACATAACAAAACTCATAAAGGGAAGGCAACAACAAGAAAAGCAGCTACTATAAAACTTTTGAAACAGAGACAACAACAAGCTTATGTCTATGGAGAAGAAAATCAGGAGCAAATAGCGGTTTCGTAAAAACATCAATAACTTGTTCATATGCAGGAACTTCATGGACATTCAATTTTCCAACAGCCACTTGCTCTCTAACAAAAAATAGATCAAGTTCCACATGTTTAAATTTAGAGTGTTGAACTGGATTAGATGAAACAGCAACAACGCTGGTGTTATCACACCATATGGTGGGAACCCCTGGCAAAGGAACATATAGCTCATGTAACAGAGACTGCATCCAAATCAACTCAACAGTAGCACAAGCAACATTTCTGTATTCAGCTTCTGCTGTGGACCTAGGAACTACTTGCTGCTTACGAGAGCTCAAAGAAATCGAGTTACCACAAAAATATATATAATAGCTAGATATGGATCTTCGATCATCAGATTCAGAATCCCAATTAGCATCAGCAAAACCAGAAAGAGTCAAGCACGAATGAGAAGAAAAGTATAGACCAAAATCAATTGTTCCCTGAAGATACCTCAATATCCTTTTAACACCTAAAAAATGCACATCAAATGGACTTTGCATGAATTGACAAACTTTATTAACAACAAATGCTATCTCCGGTCTAGTGATGACTATATACTAAAGAGCGCCAACAATGCTTCGGTACTCAGAAACATTATCTATGGGGTTGTCGTTACTAGAAGAAAGTTTGCAAGATGTAGTCATGGGTGTTGGAAGACTTTTAGTATTACTAAATTCATATTTATCTAACAATTCTAATATATACTTTTTCTGACTAACTACAATGCCAGTGGGAACATAATGTATCTCAAGTCCCAAAAAATAGGACAAAAATCCTATATCTTTTAGGGAGAAAACTCGTTTCAACCCTTCAATGACACATTGTACTTGTGCACTATTATCACCCGTAATAATAATGTCATCAACATACAAAAGGAGATAGACCAAACCTGTCTCATCTTTCTTAGTAAAAAGAGAGGCATCAGATTTCGTTAAAAGAAAACCTGTGGATATTAAGTACTACTTGAGCTTCTCAAACCAAGCCCGTGGAGCTTGTTTGAGGCCATATAATGCTTTATTGAGCTTACAAACCAGAGGAAAACTGGAAGATCCTGGCTCATAACCAGGGGGGTGGGTCATATAAACTTCTTCAACTAAATCACCATTTAAAAAAGCGTTATTGATATCAACCTGCCTCATTACCCGTCCCATGGTAAATGCAAGAGATATTGCGTGTAGAAAGAGTTGCGCAATTAGTGCAAGTGTACACTTTGCAAGTAATAAAGTGATAAGTATATCGAGTATCGTCTCCACAGGTATTGTTATACTTAATATGTTTTATTTCCTCTTCTCGCTCTACAAAAGAAATAAAATAAAAACACAGATTAATTAGGATATTTCAAATTAAACTAAACAACTTAAATATTAAAGAAAACTAGAGAATAAGAATAAAATAAGATTAAGAAAATGGTCAGGATCCAGTTGTGTTGTATTGTGAATTCAATTGACTTGTTTTTTTTCGTATGCAACTACTTAACACGACCTCGACATCACTACAGTTTTACTACCTTGACAGTGAAAGGCTACGTCCGCCGCGGCAATTTCTTGCTCTTGGGTGGACTTTACCAAGGTTCGGCAAAATATCCTCTGATGACTCCGCTTATCCCTAAGTCAAAGTACTGTTGATGACTAGTACTTGATGATACCTCCCGGCGTGAATCAACTATAATCATCAACCAATCTCACACTTATTTTAACCGCTGAAACTCTAACATATCCTTAGACCGAGTTAGTATTTTCCAACTAGAAAAATACCGTACTTATTCCTTCGTGAATCTAACTCTCCCGATATTAGATAAATAAATCTCTCCCGAGCATGAATGCAAGAACAATGAATGGGAAAGAATAAGCAAACCTTGATATTTTATTGCATAAAACAAGAAAACAAAGTACAATCTCCTCTCACAAATACTCGACAACTTTCACCTAAGCCTTAAAGAATTTAAAACATAATGAAAAACAAAGAAAACTCTAAAGTCTAGGGTGAACTCTCCTCTCTTGCATTTGTGTCTCTTTTCCTTGAGCGACACCTCCTTTATATAGGCTGAAATTAGGGCAACATCAATCTTAGAGAACAAGTAAAGTTGGTTTAGGCGTTTATTTCCTAAAAGGAGTGAATCTCAAACTTTAACTTTTTTCCATCTTTACACCACCTTCTCAAACTCCGATTATCACGTAAAGTGTCTAGAAAAATCTAGCTTTTATGCTCTTCAAATCGATCACCACTTTGATTTTTGGTATTATGGAATTCCCTGCCTCGGCAGGTGATATATGCTACCCCAGCAGAGGTCTCACTCTGAATCTGCTCAGCTTCCATCAGTAGAAGCTCTCATCTGTGGCTGGTTCAATCATGGTCTGCTTCATATTTTATTACCCTATTTTCTCTTATTTTCCTTTCTTGTTTTCCAAGCTTCCTTAACACGCTGCCTCGGCTCTAGGGTTTGGTCAATGCCTCGGCTCAAAGTTGTCTGCAAAATTCATAAAGATACATTAAAGTGTACCTCTTCTATAAATCTCATTCTTATATGTCACAAAGGCAAGACATCCAAATATCACACATTAAGCTCATTCATTAGCCCAAGTAGGTGTAGATTAAGTAATTATTGTCCATGAAAGGTGTAAAAAAATAATAGTCTTTTGAGCACTTATCACACCCCCACACTCGAACTATTACTTGTCCTCAAGCAATGCAAACCATCAAATTGCCATATCTTATTCTCTATCGGTCTTACTTTTCCATCTATTCTCCGCATCATGACTATGCCTATTCTAAGTCTTAACTTTTTGGTTACCCAAGGATTTACCCGGAATCAAGCTATAAGATTTTACGAGCATGTGAGTTTTTGTGGACAAATTTGATTAAATACTTTCTTAGACAAACTTTAAGTTCAAGATAAGTAGACTTGGAATTTATGTTCTCTTCTTATAACAACAACTACTTGAGCCAATTTTGGGCTTATCAAGGATTGTGTTTTCTCATCAAGATTTTTTTTAGCATACTAGAGCCAATTCTTAGCACCTCTAGCATGAAGAAGAGTGAATCCTAGAGCCTGTGATAGGTACCTCTAGCCAACATTTCCAAAAATCTAAGCCTTTATCACCTAAGTTCATTAAAACAAGTCCGAAAAGTGTTTTTAGAGTCGATCTTATAGCAAGCTTCTAAGTTTTTTTCCTTAAGTATCCTAAAGTTAAGCCTTCTAAACATGATCTAACTATGGTTAGGAGAAAGATTTCTATTGTCTAAAGAGAATAAACTAAGGCAATACTGATGTAGAGCAGTGCAAAAGTATAGATAATATTTCAAGTAAGGTGGTAGAATTTTTTTTCAAAATCAACTTAAGTACTTCCTTTCATGACAGGGTCGCGACAATGAGCTGCCTTAGCAGTGAATCTACACCCTCAAACTCGAACTGAGCATTACCCTCAATGCTTATAACTATAGCACACAGCAGGAAATAAAACATGAAAATTAACAAGTAAAGAGAAAAAACCAGCATAAAGATGTAGAGATTAAAGAGTCTCCGAAGAACTGCTAGTGACAATCAGTTTTTATGGACTTGTTGCTGACTGTTTGGTTTTTCTTTCTTGTGCTGGTGATGTCTGAGATTTGGCTTGTCTGAGTGGTTGAACTCTGGTAGGTGGTGTCCTTTGCAATGGAGCGTTGACTTCTTCTTCTTCTTTGGCAATTTCTTTTGTGGGCATTATATCTGTCCCGCCCTCATCTTCAACATTCATTACCTCTGCCCTGACATACTGAGTGCTTGGCCCGGTAGTTGGGTGGTACTGCCGCATGTAAGAGTCTATCTCTACCGAGAAACTCCTCATGATGATAGGATTGCCTGATGGAATGCTGAAGACTGCTCTTTGCTTGGATGGCCTTCGATTGATCGAAGATGCCGCGATGGGCTCTGGTGGCTGGGATGGGCCAGTAGCATAGAATGATTGTTGTGGTCCATTAGCATAGAATGTCCGTGATCCTCTTTGGATCGGTGTTGTTTCGGTATATGGAGCAGCTGTAACAAACATATTTGGTGGGAATTCCAGAAATTACACCCCTTGGTTCGGAAAGTTGTTGATCATCATCTGGGCTAATGTGGTGTTGAAGTCTCTTTGATATTCCATGTACCGTTGTTGTCTTAGATCCATCGCTGTCATCCTATAAAGTACTTCCTGGTAGGGATCTACTGTGGTATTGCTGTTAGAGGCAGCAGGTATATCCGTCGTGTACTGGGACCCCGACAATTGTATCTATAATGAATGGTTGAGGAGCTGCCTGGACTGGTTCTGCCTGGGTTATTTGTATGACTTTGTGGCAAAACTCCCTAGTCCACCCGCGCTTTGGGGCCGTAATTTCATCCGTATTTTCGACTGGGACACCTGCGGCAGTACAAAGACCAGTGATTAAACATGGAAAATATAAAAGTCCTTTTTTCCTTCTTATCGCATTTGTAAATTTCCCTTAAGATCAATTATCCCACATTAATGTTTCTTTTATTGATGATGGATTAGATGAGAACCAATCTTCTTCGGTCGACCGTGCTGTTGTGGGATGTTGGCATGAGGTATCTTTTTACGAATGTTGTCCACATCTTGGCCTCAGGCTATAAGTTTTGTCTTTCCACCGAACCTCTGTGGGAACCGATTTTCCAATTGGTATTGTCATAGTAGAGGTCGTCTTTGATTAGTTCGTAGTCCTTGTTGGTTATGTCCCCCATGAACGCTGAGTGATCATCACAAGCAGGGTGGAGGCCATAGAACAGATTGATGGTTTCGGTATCAAGTCAAACTGGTCTACCTCGACAGTGGATATACAGGGAATCTTTGATCGACCTATGGGTGTAAAATTCTCGCACCATTGTTACATTGGCCTGGGCAGGTTGCAAGAAAAAGATTTGTCATTCTTGATACTTTATTTTATCGAAAAAATAATGCTCGATTCCATAGTTTTCTTCATCAGAATGTTGCAATCCCTGTTCTTCCCATAATTGACTTGCAATGAAAGATCTGTTGAAGCGTTCTTCAACAGTGGCGGGTGCGAATCTGTTGTATGTTGTCATGGATAGGTTGTGAGAATCTTTAAGAAGTTTGAGAGAAATAATTAAAGATGTTTGTGAAAGTTTTTAAGAACTTTGAGAGAGATAAGAAAATAATTCTAAAGAAAAATCAAGAATGCAAGAGTGAATAGTTCAAAGTGATAAAGTATTTATATAGGCCTCGGCCTTACATTGTCGTATTTAACCCAACTAGCCGTTTTTTTAACCGTTGGCATTTACTACCATGACAAAAAATTTGGCAAACTAGTCGTTACACTGTTTTGCCCGTTGAAATTGTTGTGGTCCTAACACTATGCACTACCGCGACAGCGGCTTTGCTGTTATGAACGACTTCACCTTGATCCTTGATTCTCGTCCTAAAATAAACAACAAGAAAATATTAAAATAAAAAAATCTAAACTAAAACTAATCCTAAAAGTACAATAAAATAAAGATAAGATAAAGGAATTAATTCATAATAGGAGTGCATGCAAGTGCATCTCTTAAAGTGATGGTCTCCTTGGTCCTCATATCATGTTGGCCAGAATAGTGCTTCAACCGTTGGTCATTCACTTTGAACTTATGTCCGTCCCTTTTTGATTTGATCGTTATTGCACCATGTGTGCAGGTCTGAACAACTTCAATGGGCCTGACCATCTGGACTTGAGTTTACTTGGGAACAGTTTGAGCCTGGAATTGAAAAGGAGGACTTGCTGTCCCGGCAAGAACAGTCTCGGCAGTAGTTACGATCATGTCATCGTTTAGTCTTTTCTTTGTAGATCTTAGCATTCTCATAGTTTGTTGCTCTGAATTCTTCTATCTCATTAAGATCTAGTAGTCTTTTCTGGCCAACTTTCTTCCATGCCATGTTCAAATTCTTTACTGCCCAGTAGACTTTGTGCTCAATTTCCACGGGCAAATGACATGCTTTTCCAAATACAAGCCTATATAGAGATGTTCCCAATAGGGTCTTGTAGGTTGTCCTATATGCCCACAGGGCATCGTTGAGACGATGAGACCAATCCTTTTGAGATGGGTTTACCATCTTTTCAAGGATTTGCTTTAATTCCCTGATTGATATTTCAGCCTTCCCATTTGTCTGTGGGTGTTAGGCTGTTGCAATTCTGTGTGTTACGCATAATTTATTCAGGGTCACGGCAATAAGTCTGTTGTCGAAGTGTTTACCTTCATCACTAATTATTGCTCTAGGGACTCCAAATCTGGTGAATATACTTCCAATATGGGTTGCAATGGCATCTCATTATGTCTAGAGATATTGCCCGTTCTTTGGCATCGTTCACAGTTCTTGTAATAAAGTTGGACATCTTTGAAAAGTATGGGCCAATAAAGGCTTGATTGAAGCACTTTGGTAGCTGTTTTGTTTTCTCTAAAATATCCTCCACAAGGTGAATCATGACAGTGCTAGAGCACTTTTTTTTGCTCATCTTCTAGAACACATCTTCTTATAACCTGATCTGCACATTGCTTGAACAAAAGAGGATCATCCCAGAAATACTGCTTTGCATTATGCTGAAACCTCTTTTTTTTCATTATGGTTAAGGTTATAAGGCAAAACACCACTAGCCAAGTAATTAACAAGATCAGCATACCAGGGAGTTGTTGTAACTGTGATAAGGTCTTCTATCTATGTTGTCGAAGTATACTTAATCATTGCATCGGCAGCACAGTCATATACTACCGCAGTCTCTGTCTCGAAAGAATCTTATGTTATTACCGCGATATGCAAGATGTGTTCGTCTGGGAATACGTTTTGTATTTCTTCTTGTGGGTTGTTTTTCTCCCCAGTTTCTAATATGGAAAGATGATCGGCTACTTGTCTTTCCGTACCTTTTTTGTCCTTGATGTCTACGTTAAATTCTTGTAAAAGAAGGATCCATCTAATCAGTCTGGGCTTGGCATCCTTCTTTGAGAACAAGTACTTGATTGCCGAATGGTCAGTTTGGACAGTCACTTTTGTTCCGATAAGGTATGATCGGAACTTCTCAAAGGCAAAAACCACTGTTAGTAATTCCTTCTCCGTGGTGGTGTAATTGATTTGAGCATCATTGAGGGTTTTACTAGCATAGTAGATGACATGGAATATATTGTTCTTTCTCTGCCCAAGTGTTGCCCCGACAACATGATCACTTGCATCACACATTATTTCAAATGGTAGGGACCAATCTGGTGGGACTATAATTGGTGCAGTGATCAACTTCTCTTTGAAAGCCTCGAATGCTTCAGTGCATTCCTTACTAAATTCAAATTTCTTGTCCTGTTCAAGCAAATTACACAGAGGTTTAGAAATTTTAGAAAAAATGGAAATAAACCTCTTGTAAAAACCTGCATGACCCAAGAAAATTCGGACTCCTTTAACTGAAATTATTGGAGGAAAATTCTTTATCACATCTATCTTGGCTTTGTCAACTTTAATTCCCTGTGGTGAAATTTTGTGACCCAAAACTATGCCTTCATTCACCATAAAGTGACATTGTTCCCAATTAAGAACTAAATTGGATTCCTCACATATTTGCGTCACCTTCTCTAAATTGTTGAGGCAATGAGTGATGTTGTCTCCAAAGAGTGAAAAATTATCCATGAATATCTCTAGGAATTCCTCTATCATGTCGGAAAAAATTGCCATCATGTATCTTTGAAAAGTTGTCGGGGCATTGTAGAGACCGAACGATATTCTTCTAAATTCATATATCCCATACGGGTAGGTGAAGATGGTTTTTCCTGGTCTTCTGGGTCTATGGCAATCTGATTATAACCTGAGTAACCATCAAGAAAACAGTAAAAAGGTTTACCAGCAAGTCTATCAAGCATTTCATCAACAAAGGGTAATGGGAAATGATCCTTCTTTGTTGCCTTATTTAACTTGCGATAATCCATACAAACCCTTCAACCGGTCACAGTCCTGATTGGGATCATCTCATTATTCTCATTGGTTATTACAGTCATACCAACTTTCTTGGGTACACATTGTACCAGGCTTACCCAGGCACTATCAGAGATAGGGAAGATAATTCTTGCATCAAGCCATTTGATTATTTCCTTACATACTACCTCCTTCATGGCATGGTTAACTCTCCGTTGGGCCTCAACAGTGGGATTATGATCTTTCTCTAAAAGGATTTTGTGTATGCAAACTGCTGGACTTATTCGCTTTAGGTCATCAATTGACCACCCAATTGTTTTCTTATGCTGCCGCAGCATCTCTATCAAGCTTTGTTCCTGTTCTGGCTGCAACTCAGAAGAAATAATTACGGGCATTGTGTGGTTGGTTCCCAAATAAGCATACTTTAATTTGTCAGGTAAAGATTTTAATTTAATATCCAATGGTTCCTCATTTGAAGGTTTTTCATCCTTACCTGGGTAATTTAGCGGTTCGAAGTACTTACCTAGAAGGTATGTTATCCAATTGGCTTCCTCAACCTCTTGTGTTTCAACATTATCCAAGACTTTGATGTAACAATCATCAACATTACTACCGAGGTAGATTTATGGTATATTGTCAAGATTGTTGTCGAGGCAATGGTTGTTGAGACAAGGTATTACGTTGTCTGCATATATGTGTGAATAACCTGACACTCCTCTGGATCATCATGTCTTTTCAAAATCTGGAAAACATTGAGTTTGACTTGCTGGTCGTTAACCCGCATTATCAATTCTCCTTTTTCCATATCGATAAGAGTACGTCCAGTAGCTAGAAAAGGTCTTCCCAAGATGATCGATACATTGTCATCTGCTTCACAATCAAGAACAAGAAAGTCAGATGGAAAAATAAATTTATCCATCCTTACCAATATGTCCTCGATCTTTCCTTTAGGTTGCGCATACGATCTATCTGCTAATTGGAGCATCACTGTTGTGGGTTTTGCTCTTCCTATTCCAAGCTTTTGAAAGATAGATTTCGACATCAAATTTATGCTTGCTCCAAGGTCACATAAGGCATTTCCTTCATAATGGTTTCTTATTGCATATGGTATAGTAAAACATCCAGGATCTTTCAATTTGAGGGGCATACGATTATGAAGCATTGCCATGCATTCTTCTGTTGCGGCTATAGTTTTAAACTCACCAAGCCTTCTTCTTTTGGACCCAATATCTTTTAAGAATTTGGCATAATTTGGCATCTGTTCTATTGCCTCAACTAATGGTTAATTAATATGGACTTGCTTCAAGATGTCTAAGAACTTTTTAAATTGATAATCCTGCTTCTGCCTTTTCAACCTTTATGGGAAAGGGGGGGGGGGGGGTCGCATTCCCACTAGTGTCTCATTAGTCTAAAATTTAATACCTAGTACCACTGGTTCTCCTGTTATCTCGGCCGCTTGGTATGGTACTGTCGATTTCTCTATCGAGGCAGTGCCTTTTGCTGGGATTATTGTGGCATGATCACTTAGTTCAGCATCTAAATCCTCTTTATCTGGTTTTTATTGTTCCACTAGTGGGACTTTATTTGCTGAACTACCTAATATCTCTTTAAGTTGTAGGTCACTCCTAGTAGTGATTGCCTTACATTGCTCATGACACATTCCCTTTGCAACTTCAATATTGCTGGGTAATCCTCTTTGTGGTCTAGTTTTCAGATTTTGAGTAAACTGCCCAACTTGAGTTTCCAGTGATTTAATGGTTGCCTCTTAGTTTTGCAATCTCATCTCAGTTCTGTTTATGAATGCATCGGTTTTTTTAATAAAATTACTATTCTCAGCCATGTATGATTCTATTTTTATCATAAAAACTTAAGAGAATTTTCCAATGAACTTGCAGGTTGTTGCTATGACATCTGCTACTGCGACATTGGTTGTACCTGCAGCGGTGGCGGATGTTGCATTTTATTGGTTGTTGGAAACCTGAGAGTTGAGTAGTTAGATTCAGAGCATTGTTAGGATTACTCCATGAGAAATTTGGATGCCTTTTCCATACTGGATTATTGTATTGGACATCATGTTGTTGTTCCGGTTGTAATTTCCCACATAAAGACTAGATTCCTGATTCTACATGCATTCAACAGAGCTATGATTTCCTCCACATAAATTACAGAAAGAATCTATTGGCTTGATTTCATGGGTATTATTTTGCATTTTCATATTCTGAACCATCTTAGTAAGAGATGCCAATTGTGCTGCCACTGAATTGGATGTTTCTAACTCATTCACTGTGGCTTGGTGTCTCACTCCTCCTCGCATAAATGTAGGAAATTGAAAGTCATTCTTTGCAAGTTTGTTTAAAATTTCTATGGCTTCCTCCGATGGTTTGTCAAGAAGTGTCCCATTAGCAAAGGCTTCTAGCATCATCCTTGTTGAGGAATTGGTTGCATTGTAAAACATAGTCATTTGTGTCCATAATAGAAATTCATGCAAAGGATACTTGTGTAATAGCTTCCTATATCGCTCGCATGCCTCATACATCGGTTCATCATCTACCTTCCAAAAAGAAGTAATTTCATTACGTATACGATCATATAGATTAGTAGGATTGAAATGTGTAATGAAATCATGACATAGTTCACTCCAAGATCCAATAGATCCTGCTGGAATGCTATTTAACTAGATTTTTGCCCTATCCCTCAATAAATAGGGAAATAGTTTTAATCTCAAAACATCTCCATGGACTCCTTAAATTTTGAATGAATTACAGATCTCCCTGAATGATTTGAGATGTTGCCTGGCATCTTCAGTTAACGACCCACCAAACTGTCCAATGGTATTAAGCATATTAAATATGACAGGATTTAGTTCAAAGTGGGTTGCTTCGATTTTTGGTGTAACAACTCCTGGATTTAACCCGTTCAAATCTTCTTCCAATAAATCTCTAACCGTGAGCTGTTGCGGCAGTGGTGGCAGCGGAAGTCCTCCGTTGCCAGCGGGTAAGTTCTGTTCTACTGAGTTATCTGTCATAACTACTCGGATTTGTCTTCTCAACCTTTGACGCGTGCGTTCAATTTTTGGATCTAGCTCGTACAAAGGATTTCTTGGGTTTTCCCTGGTCATACACCAGTAAAAACCGAAGTTTAATAAGAGTAACTAAAAGCGAGAAAATAAAGATAACAAAAATTTAGTTGTCAATCTCTGGCAACGGCGCCAAAAACTTGTTGCGCGTAGAGAGAGTTGCGCAATTAGTGCAGGTGTATACTTTGCAAGTAATAAAGTGATAAGTATATAGAGTATCGTCTCCACAGGGATTGGTATACTTAATATGTTTCTTTCCTCTTCTCGCTCTACAAAAGAAATAAAATAAAAACACAGATTAATTTGGGTATTCTGAATTAAACTAAACAACTTGAATAATAAAGAAAACTAGAGAATAAGAATGAAATAAGATTAAGAAAATGGCCAGGATCCAGTTGTTGTATTATGGATTCGATTGACTTGTTTTTGTCGCATGCAACTACTTAACACTACCTCGGCAGCACTGCAGTTTTACTGCCTTGAAAGTGAAAGGCTATGTCCGCCACGGCAATCCCTTGCTCTTGGGTAGACTTTACCAAGGTTCGGCAAAGTGTCCTCTGATGACTCCGCTTATCCCTAAGTCGAAGTACTATTGATGATTAGTCCTTGATGATACCTCCCGGCGTGAATCAACTATAACCATCAATCAATCTCACACTTCTTTTAACCGCTGAAACTCTAACCTATCCCTAGGCTGAGTTAGTATTTTCCAACTAGAAAATACTTTACTTATTCCTTTCGTGAATCTAACTCTCTCGATATTAGATAAATAAATCTCTCTCAAACTTCTCTTCCAAGCTTGAATACAAGAACAATAAATAGCAAAGAATAAGCAAACCTTGATATTTTATTGCATAAAACAAGAAAAAAATTATAATCTTCTCTCACAAATACTCGGCAACTTTCACCTAAGCTTTGGAGAATTTAGAACATAATGAAAAACAAAGAAAACTCTAAAGTCTATGGTGAACTCTCCTCTCTCTCATCCATGTCTCTTTTCCTTGAGCGGCACCTCCTTTATATAGGATGAAATTAGGGCAACATCAATCTTGGAGAACAAGCAAAGTTGGTTTAGGCATTTATTTCCTAAAATGAGTAAATCTCAAACTTTAACTTTTTCCATCTTTAAACCACCTTCTTGAACTCCGATTGCCACGCAAAGTGTCTAGAAAAATTTAGCTTTTATGCTCTTCAAATCGATCACCACTTTGACTTTTGGTATTATGGAATTCCCCGCCTCGACAGGTGATATCTGTTGCCCCGGCGGAGGTCTCACTCTGAATCTTCTCAGCTTTTATCAGCAGAAGCTCCCATCTGTGGCTGGTTCGATCAAGGTCTGCTTTATAGTTTATTTCCTATTTTTGCTCATTGTCCTTTATTGTTTTCCAAGCTTTCTTAACGCGCTGCCTCAGCCCTAGGGTTTGGTCAATGCCTTAGCCCAAAGCTGCCTGCAAAATTCACAAAGATACATTAAAGTGTACCTCTTCTATAAATCGCATTCTTATGTCACAAAGGCAAGACATCCAAATATCACACATTAAGCTCATGCATTAGCCCAAGTAGGTATAGATTAAGTAATTATTATCCATGAAAGATGTAAAAAGTGATAGTCTTTTGAGCACTTATCAAACAAAACTACTCTAACAGTAATAAGTTTAACAACTGGACTAAAAACCTCATGAAAATCAACACTTGCCTCTTGCAAATATCATTTTGCAACTAATCGAGCTTTATACCTTACTATGGATTCATCTGGATTTCTTTTAACCTTAAAAATACATTTACAACTAACAGTTTTCTTATTTGGAGGTAGTTCCACTAAAGTCCAAGTATTATTGTTCATAAGAGCATCATACTTGGCTTGTGTTGCAGCTTTCCAGTGAGAACTCCTTAAAGCTTCTTATATAGTTTTGGGCTCCACATTATCTAACGAAGTTTGAACTTGATAAGCCTTAGGTTTTCTAATCCCATTTTTACTCCTTGTGATCATTGGGTGTTTGTTTTCTATTAAGGACCGAACATCAGGTCTTATCACAATCGTATGATCTTCTACAAACTGGAATGGTTTCAGAACATTAGCATTTTCCTCTTCACATACTGATCCTTCAGAATGTGCAAAAGTTCATTTTCTCTAACAACTTCTTCTTCATGTATTGAACTTTCAGAATGTATAAATCTATCATTTTTAACAATTTTCTCTTCATGTACTGATTCCCCATGTACTGGATCATCTCCTCCTTGATCAAGAAAAGGTAAAATGACATTTTCTAGACTCACAGAATCCACAATGGGTAAGTTGCGACCCTCAAAAGTACCTAACGATAAACCTTCATGTAGAACAGAGGGTGAACTGTTGTTGCCACCTTCAACTTGCATGTGACTACGAGACACAAGATTATCATCTGAATTTTGAATTGGTTCAACAGTAAGAGTAGCATGTGAAGAAATATTTATATCAGAAATAACAACACCTTGAGACGGTAAAATATCTATGTTGTCATGGTGGGAAATATCGCGAACCTGGCGTTCCTGTTGTGAATACTCAACTTGTGCATCACCATGAACATTTGTACATACGGACATGACATTTCTTTGAACAGAGGGTACCTGATGTTGTACACTAGTTCTATTTACAAACAACTCCTAACCCTCACCTCTGGAATATGGTATAAAAGTAACTAAAGGTGGCCCTTGATGACTACTTTCACTAACCTCAGGCTTACTTTGTCAAATCCCAAAAGAAAAGGTTAATTCATCAAAAATGACATGTCGAGAAATTATTATTTTTCCATCTTCATCCATACATTTATAGCCTTTATGAGAAGAACTATAACCTAAGAAGACACATTGCTTGGATCGAAAATCTAACTTATGTTTGTTAAAGGGTCTCAGATGAGGGTAACAAGCACAACCAAAAATCTTCAGAAAAAAATGATCAGGTACCTTGTGATGAAGCAGCTCGAAAGGATATTTTTCATGAAGAACTGGAGTAGGCAGCCGATTTATAAGAAACACATATATTGTAAAAGCATGACTCCAATACTGTAAAGGCAATCCAGCTTGAGCCAATAAAGTGAGACCTATCTCGACTATATGCCTATGCTTTCTTTCAGCCTTCCCATTCTGCTTAGAAATATAGGGACAGGTTATGTGATGTTGAATTTCATTCAAAAGAAACCAATTCTTTAACCCCTGAAACTCAGTGCCACCATCAGACTAAAAAGCTTTAATCTTGTGCCCAAACTATACTTCAATGAGTTTGTAAAAATTAATAAAGCTTTGCACAACGTCAAACTTCCTCTTTAAAAGATAAACCCACGTATGTCTAGTATAAACGTAACAGGTCAGGTATTTATATAAGCCTAAGACTAGAGAGGTGATTAAGAATCAGTCTAACAACTTCGTACCAGATTCTTTACCTAACTCAACGGTCAAACCAGTGGTGCATTACAACAATTTTAAACCTGTTGCACTTCACTGATTATGTAACTAATTACATTGACAATACACTAATAGTACATAAAATTTATTAACTTGAAATATTGTTGTGAAAATTGATTGTTTGGATGTGGTAAAATTTACATGGGATGGGTCTATTTTATAAGAGTTTTTAAGTATTGTGTTGTACATTTGAGTATTGTACGATCGTAATTAGTATGTGTTTTTTTAACATATTCGACAGGAAGATAATTGTGTGGCGAATCGAATGATTAAATTGATCACAGATGATGACTTGCATACTTATCACTATTATGAGTGTAGGCTTTGTTATAATTTGATTTCAGTTGTTTTGTTCGGGTTGTGTCTTTGTTATATAAATGTTGCTAAAAGTACTCTTTTACTTTATTTTAAGGAGGTTTTTAACTAGACCGATGACAATATTGTTATTTTTTATTAAAATTTTTAATTATATCTTATAGAAGTTTATCTATTCTCGATATGTATTCAGGACATGTATGATTAAAATTAGTATATGTTTATAATAGATTAAATTAAATATTTGTAAGAAAATAATAAAAATAATATTTATATTATATAATTTTAAATTTTATTAAATTTATTTTTATTATGTAATAATAAAATAAAAATAAATTACTACGTACAAGTCAATAAATATTAATTTTTAGAAGTTAAATATTTAATTTTAATAAATTATATAAAAAGGTTCAAATCCTTGAACGGTCCTCGTTAACCATAAGCTGTGCTTCGAAACCTCTTAACGGTGCAAAGATCAAGGATTCTAAGCAACATCCGGTCGCTAGTGCACCTTGGTGTCTTGAATTGGCCAAGTGCCGCCCCGTTCCCTATGAAATAATCCAATATCTTCTTGAAAGTCCCTCTTTCGACGATGCAAAGCTCCAAGGGTCCGATTGAATTGGTCCGCCTCGACACGACATAGCCATGATCGACGAATGAAGCGTCCATTTCCCGACAACACTCGCAAAGCACCCGCTCCTCGACTTCGCCTTTGATCTCCCAATAGATTACATAGTGGCCCGGTTGATGCACAACTTCAGCACTGCTCGTGAAATCGACAAGCTCGGCTCGGTGATTGCTTAGCAGTTCAGACCCTCTTTCGACCACTAATTGAAGGTCCTTCTCGGTGTTTTTGTCGATGTTAACTGCTAATATTAGCTTTCTCCTGCATATGAAATTCAGCTTTGGTGTCCCGTTATGAAATCCGCTCACTTCCACCACATCTCCGAGTCTATATCTGTAAAGCCCTGCCGCATAAACATGATATCGATATCTGAATTATTGATCGGTCAATTTAAATCAAATAATGTAGAAATCTATATTACTTTAATTCAATTTATAATTAAAATTACCAGTGAAAGTAGTGAGGACAATCTCATATTCTTGTCCAACCTTGACTTGTGATAGTGGAACCGGTTCATCTTCAATGAAATCAACACTGCCCGAACTGGAATCTCGATTCTGTCTATAAAGAGGGATGAACTCGAAGTAAGAAAAAGTTGGAATTACTGCAAAAGTGACATGTTCAGGTGGCAAAGAAGGATCCAAGTTAACCCCGATCCAACTCTCAGTCGAACCATACTCGGCGCTCACGAGCGGTAACGAACCAGCATAGTGCCTTAGCTTCTTTAAGTACGGTTGCATGGAGCCAGTCATTATGGAGTAAACATATTTAGCATTAGGCCATAATTTAGGTGCCAAACCGTACCAATCAGAGCCTTGTAAATCCTCGCAAACAGCTTCGATTTTCGAAGCCAAAAACGGGTCCGGTTTAATGATATCTAAAACGGCTTTTCGCATCTTTGGTAATGTTATCCTAGAACTAACGTTGCCTTCTTTGATGTCTTTGCATATTTCTTTCCATAGCTCTTCGAACGAGGTGAAGGCTTGGACTATGCTGTATGCAAAGGTCGATGTAATGAACTCGACTTCGTCGCGAAAGAAGAGGCCGAGCAAGAGATGACCGTAAGTCGTTTGTTTGTAGTCTCCGCTCGAAATCACTTCATGGGGACTGCATGTGAATGACTTTGTTTTCTCTTGTTTGATCTTGAATTCTTCGCTCGCGAAATAGTGTGTCGTTGCTGTCCCTGCTGTTAATCCTCCCTTTGTTTTGAACCTTTTGCTGCTGTATATGAGCTCCAAGATTCTTCCCCCCTCTCGTGTTGGATACACCCTGTAGAAGACATAACGAATATTATTGCAATTGGTTACGATGAATATTGGTAATGAAAAGAACCGAAATTGTGAAACATCGAATGTAATATCCGATTCGGGGATACCTTGATCTATAAGCTGCTGCTAATCTGAAAATCTGTAAAGTTGTCTGGGAACTATGGCGAGTAAAGGGTACGAACTTTTGTCGACCCTCAGTGGTGCCAGAGCTGCAAACAAGAAGCATAAGCAAATCATCAAGCAATTAGACGATTTCATCAATAGTGACCTTACGTCAAATGTATGAGGAGATCATCTGCCAAACATAAACAAGTTCAATTCGATTCGATGAAAGGAATAAGCCTCCGACTCGAAAGAAATCGTTTATTGCAGTAATGAAATCTTCTGTTAGAATTCGCACGAACAGAATATTCAGCAAACGAGACATATCGTACGGAGGAATAATGACGGAAGACATAATAAATATAACATATTTTGTCCTAAAGCTGAAGCACTTGCCATTCTACAGGTGGACAGAGTTTAGGACAAGAACTCTAGTAGTCAATAGCCATATCGAGTTTCGACTAAATTTGAAGTCGAACCAGGTTGGATCCGGACAATATCTCCCAACTGAAACGTGTTATGTCCACTAACATGGAACTCGGAAAACCTTGTTTATTTGTCTAGAAGTACAAAGATGTCCCAAGGCACTTCCGACCAAACTTTAAAGTCCAAGAGAACATCATGTACAAAAACAATAGGGGAAAAAGGGTGACAAAGATTTTCATACCTTAGAGAGAGAGTGGTAATAGGGTGTTGGGTGAGAATAGGAGAGGTGTCCCCATCTGCAATTCGTTGGATATAAGGCTCCAAATCCGCATGAGAAACCAAAGGTACCAAAGAAGTATAAACCGATTCGATTTCACGTGCATCCATCTCTGTTACATCTACGCCGCCGAGCCATTTCTTCAAGTACTCAACACCATGGTTCAACTCCAGAATCCGACGGAGCGTCTCCCTTTGAACAACCCCCGCATTCGTCGACACATGATCGAACCAGCTACTAATGTCATAGTAGGAGTCGTACCAACTACCATTGTCCTTGCTAGCTAGAAGTGTTTCGGTTTCCATTCAAACGAAAACACAAGGATGGGCTAGCCGAGTTCGATCTGTTTGGGAAATCTATATCGGGGATGCTTATTATTATAAGCGTCTCCCTGCTGCTGCTGCTGGTGTAGCTTCTCCGTCATTGGAATTGTACGATTGTCTCTCGACCACATGTGTTTGTTGTTGTTGTTATGTGATAGATTCTTCGGGGTTGGAATCTAAGGGGAAAATAAAGATGAATGTAGAAGACTGTGGTACCATGCAAGTGAGCTGAGTCAATCGTTTCTGACAGTTTTGGAAGCCGATGAGTTGGCAATTCATTCATTGTCTCCCTCTTTTGAAACGAATTAATTTAAACGGAACGAAGTAAATTAACTTCTCTTTAAAAAAACTTAAAAATAATTATATTTTTTTACCTATAAAAAACACACACAAAAATCAAATAATTTGCCTCGTATATATAAACTTGGGTCATATAATACTTTATATTTAATTTACCATTCATAACCAATTTATAACTATTCCTTCATAATACAATACTTTTAATTTTATATTTTATAATATTTTCGATTAATCTCCAGCAACGCCATAACTTGCATCAGTCACTCCCCGACATCATCTTTCACAAGGAAAAGCGAAATTTCATGATATGACAATTTATATATAATATTGTGTTTATGTATTTTTATTGTATTATAATTCTATTAATTAGATTAATTCTGATTTATTTTAATGAAATTTATATATTGTAGACACTCTCCATTTTATTTTGTATTTATATCTCTAACAAGTAACAACCAACAGATGGGTCAGTGATAAGTGGCTGAGGCTAGTGATGGGGGCACTGCCACACTGGACCCTGGTGCAGTCTCCATCCTGATGGTTTCAACACAATGATTGCTAGTTGCTACAGCTGTGTTTTGGACTCTAAAAGACAAGTTTGAGGTCCACCACCTTGGGTGGACGGCTAATATTAGTGCAGGATAATATATTTTTTTAATCTCATAGTCCAATAATTATAATAATTTTATTTTTTAAAATTTAATTTAATGTTATATCAACTAATCAATATAATTTTATTTGGTTATTTTGTTATTTTTTGCTTTGTATTTCTTACGTTGAATTTGAATATATACTTAATTTATTGATTTTTTTACGATTGAATTGTTATAATAACCGTTAAACATTTTGTCAACGTGCGTTATTTATGAATTTTAATATCTATTATTGTTTAATAATATTGTTCGTAAGTAGCTTTTATTTAAATCTTTTAATTATTTTTTTTTTACTATAAAACTAATTATGATATCAAATTGCTAATTTTTTTGTTTCTATAATTATAAAAGATATTCGATTTAGGTTATTTTTTATAGCTATGAACCCTCTTTATAAATTTAAATATATTTATTTTTTAATAAAATCAAGGTATCTATAAAAAATCAACTTGTTTAAAAAATTATAAATATAAAAATAATTTTAATAACTGATTAATAACATTATTCTAATACTAATTAATATTAGATATCAAATTTAATCGAAACAACGAAAAACACACAAATTCACTTAAAATCAGTCTAGAGACTTCTAATATTTTTTTTATCATTTTAGGGACTTGAAAATATAAAATGTTACTATTTTCAGTCAAATCACTTCACTTAATTGAAAATTTTAGAATCACACTATTTATTTACTAAACTAGATCAAGAGACTTTATCAATATATTAATATTTAAATTTAATATTAATATATAATTAATGCGTAATGTAATTTATTATTATTCGATACATTTTAATATTAATTTTAACATAAAAGAGAGAAAAAGATAGATTTTAAGAGAAGAAGGATAATATTTTGAATTATCTTTTTAATAACATCTTTATTTATATATATTTTTTAAATGTCTCGTCCGTATCCAATAATATCCTTGTAGGGTCTTCTAAGATGTCAGAATTTATGGATGCAAACAATATATATTATAACAAATAAAATAAGAATAAATAAATAAATAAATAGAAAAAATACAAAAATTATATATATTTTGTATATTTAGTGGAAGAATTTGGACAACAGTGAGAGTGATTGTTTTGTCTGTGTATTAATTGGCTATATTCCCCGCATCTGTCAGATAATTGTAAATTTAATATAAAGGAATAAAGAAAATAATTTAATCAATTAGTTAAATATATTATTTTTAGATTTGATTGATTATAAATAAAAGTCATAAATTTAAAATAGTTTTTGAATTTTTTTTATATTTTTTTTAATATTTTAAAAATAATGGTCAAATTGATAGAATTTTCAAATATTAATAATTAAATTTATTAAATTATTTTAAATTAAAATCAAAGAATTTATTTTATGTTTTTTGTATAGCCACTTATATTCAATTACTAACCGATTTACTTAGATCGATATTATAGATTTTTACTTTAATCTTTGTTTTATTTATAATATTATAATTTAAACATTTAATATTATTTATGATATTTAAAATGTCATTTTATTAAACAAGTTGATTGTTGGTTTAATGAAAATAAAAGTACAATAATTAGTTTAGCTTTATAAAATGCATTAAGAGTGGAGAATCCAAGGGCAGTCAATGAATTGAATGGAGACAAGTTTATCCATCAAAAAATCTACAATGAGCTTTGTCTAGATGCAAATATCAACTCAAATAAAACTTAATTATTTTATAATTGATTTAAATAAAAATATTTAAATTATATATATTTTAAATTTTAGATGTATAAAATATTTTTTAAAAAATAGATATTATAGTTTATATTATTGTAATTTTAAGAGTCTGGCGGTTAATTTTTAAAAAAAAAATTATTAATTAATTAATATTTGACACATCGCAATAATTTAATTTCTTATTTTTTAAAAAATAAATAAAAATTTTATTTTTGTAAACAAATCTATTTTTTAAAAATTTTTATAAAATTATTTCCGAATTTTTGAAATTTTCAAGTGTAAACACTTAAATTATTGTTATTCATGTTGTCGATCATCATCTCTGAACACACATCTTTAATCGTTGGACAGACATTTAAATTATTATTGATTGTCGTTCTTGAGCATATTTCTTTGATCGTTGGACCTAGACGACGATAGTTGATAGCAATTTAAGGGTTTGATCTCAAAAAATAACTTGACTTGTTAAAATCTCGAGTAAATTTTGATTTTAAATTAAATCAATTCAAATTGAACGTTAATCAAATTTTAACTAAATCAAATTTAAATTATTTATAAATTACTCAATTCAATAAACACTCTTATAAATATAATAAATACATGAATCTCTTTCATCTAAATTTATTTTAATTTAAATTTTATTATACGTAAATGTTGTCTAGAATTACAAAGATATTTATATTTGACGTACTTTAATATGATACTGTTCTGTAAAAATATTTTTATTTTAATACTAATTAAATTTAAATAAAAGTAAAATATTGTTATTAAATATATGTAATAATTCTAATCAAACAAATATAAAACTTGTACAAAAATATTAACCTCGTATCATCTTTTGTGTTTAGTAAACGTATATAAATAAAACCCTTGCAATCGCGCCACGGTTGCCTGTCTTCCCTCGCTTTCTAATTTAAAACCCTTTTAGTTAATCTTCCTTGCGAGAAAACCACATCTTAGCCTGGAAAACGAGGGATGGCGGCGACGACCAGCAGAGCGGCTCGGCGAATGGGAGCCGAGGATGAGAAGCTAGTGTTCGAGACGACGGAAGGAGTCGAGCCGATATTGAGTTTCGATCAGATGGGGCTAAAAGACGGTCTCCTCCGTGGAATATACAATTACGGCTTCGAAAAGCCGTCGGCCATACAGCAGAGAGCCGTCATGCCGATAATCAATGGTCGCGATGTAATTGCTCAAGCTCAGTCTGGTACCGGTAAAACTTCCATGATTGCCCTCACCGTTTGTCAAGTGGTCGACACTGCTAGCAGAGAGTATGCTTTTATTCTGATTATTCTAAGTATATTAAAATTAGTTGCTGTTTTTTACAGATTTGAATTTACTATGATGTCAACTTCCTCTCGTGAATTAGTAAATTAGGGTAGATCATTGAGGCTCGAATCTCGTGACGGATACTGTGAATTTTGTTTAGGATTAATCAAGAACTTGTTTCATCTAATTTGAAGCGTGAATTGTCGATGCTAAGTAGTGTTATTTCAGGGTACAAGCATTGATATTGTCACCTACGAGAGAATTGGCATCTCAAACGGAGAAAGTGATTCGTACAATTGGCGATTACATGAATATACAAGCACACGCTTGTATTGGAGGCAAAAGTGTGGGTGAAGACATAAGAAAGCTAGAAAGCGGAGTTCAGGTAGTGTCAGGAACTCCAGGTAGAGTTTGTGATATGATCAAGAGGAGAACCCTACGTACGAGGGCTATCAAACTATTGATTCTTGATGAATCTGATGAGATGTTGAGCAGAGGGTTCAAAGATCAAATTTATGATGTTTACAGACATCTTCCACCAGAGCTTCAGGTACCTTCCTCACTTTCTTTCTTACTCATTGTTATAAGTCCAATAACAGTTGTAGGTAAAGTTCTTAGGCACTGCAAGTTTGTGTTACTTACTGTTTTCTCAGTTTTAAAGTTCATGAATTGAATTTGAGTTGTGATGTTATTGTTCCGACTTGCTGCTATTATCTTGCATCTCTTATATAGTTACAAAACTTTCTCTTCTCTTTCTTTCTCATTATATGAGTCTGTTTACGTAGAAATTGATTTGATATCAATTAATTTTTGTAGGTTTGTTTGATATCTGCTACCCTTCCTCATGAAATCTTGGAAATGACGAGCAAATTTATGACTGATCCTATAAGGATCCTCGTGAAGCGTGATGAGTTGACACTGGAGGTAAATGCAGTTATGCCAAGAGATGTCCACAATTTCTAATTTGCCATTTGATGCGAACTTTTGTTCTGTTTTTTTCATGATTACAGGGAATTAAGCAATTTTTTGTAGCAGTTGAAAGAGAGGAGTGGAAGTTTGATACACTATGTGATCTTTATGATACATTGACCATCACCCAAGCTGTTATTTTCTGCAATACAAAACGAAAGGTATCTTCTTGAGTCTCGTATGCATGCACATGCTTTGCGAAGTAGAAACAGAAACCTCTTAACCATGTGCCAGAATTCTTTGATTCAAGCTTTTGGACTCCCTGGTGTAATCCTGCGGCTTATCATTGTGATTTTCTGCTTTTGGAATAGGTTGATTGGCTAACTGAGAAGATGCGCAGCAATAACTTTACGGTATCATCAATGCATGGAGATATGCCTCAGAAAGAAAGAGATGCTATTATGGCTGAGTTTCGAGATGGGGCAACCCGTGTTCTTATCACAACAGATGTTTGGGCCAGGGGGCTTGATGTTCAACAGGCAAGTCTCTGTGGGGCAATTGGTTTCTCCCTTTTATGGCCTTCTTTTCTCCTAGTCTAGATGTTTTCATAACATATTATCATCTAGGATATCAACTGTGTATCGTAGTGGTAGTGGAACCGGAAGGCACAAATTATGTTAGAACTGAATGCATATTATGGTTGTATAATTTCATTTCGGCATGCATTGCTTGCTTTGAAGGGGGGCAACTGGGAGAAAGAAAAGTATTAATTCCCTCATTTTAAAGCCTATTTGTTTTCCATTCATGAATTACTAACTTTACTTTGTTGTTTCAGGTGTCCTTGGTGATTAATTATGACCTACCAAACAATCGAGAGCTATACATCCATAGGATTGGTCGATCAGGTCGTTTTGGACGGAAGGTATTTCTTTTACTAATTGATTTGATTTTGTGATGAAATCTATTTTTAACCGTGTTTTCCTTTGCATCCATTCCTACCTTCATTTTCGTGCGGATGTTGTACGTGGAATAAAATATTTAACTTTCATGTTGACAAGAAACACTATAGTAAATCATATCATTGTCGGGTTGTTTTATTTGCGTAACTGGCCACATCCTGGTCACATACGAGAATAACCGCTTCTGATCACACTGTTGTGTGTGCAGGGTGTTGCCATCAACTTCGTGAAAAGTGATGACATCAAGATACTTAGAGATATAGAGCAGTATTACAGTACCCAGATCGACGAAATGCCAATGAATGTTGCGGATCTAATATAAAGAGAATGGCAATTCTCCGAGTGCTTGGATCGGATGGAAAGATACATCTTGTTGAGACTTGAGAGCATGATTCATACGTTGTGTAATTGGCTTCTCTGTGTGATTCTTCAATTATATATTCTCCATTTGATTTGGATTTGTGTACACGACGTTGAAGGTCAGGTGGTGGGTTCCTGCACAACTGCCCGGGTAGTCTTTGTTGACAAAGAAGAAACACTAGTCTTATTGTTTTCCATGTATTGCATATACATGGGAGGGAGGAATCAGTTTACTCTAAAACACTTTTTTTTTTTACAATACTGTGTTAATATGAAGGGCTTTGAGCAATGAAGTGGCCATTTGTTTCACCAACACTTGGCCTCCGGAGCTATGCCCATCTCTTCGTTCCTCGATTAGATTCTGTAACTTCTGTGGTAAATCGTTCTCCACGATTAATTGTTTTGGTTGGGGGTGGTGCTCGTAAACAGACTGCAAACACCAAAAGAAATTAGGATCCAAACGGATCAAAAATAAACCTACCCTTAATGCATCTCTAAGAATGCTAGTCTCTTTTCATGTGCTTGAGTTAATAACATAGATCCTACTTTCTAAAGAGCATGAAACTAAGGTCCTTTAAACCACATTCTCTACTCTTAACTACCCCTGTTTTTTCCATTTTATTTTCAAAATATACTCTCTTTTTCCAGAGTCGAGATCAAGTGGTAGATCCGAGGTCCCGGAAAGTCCTCCATTTGATACGAGTAAGTTTTTCTATGGGAACATGTTCGTTTGTTTAGCTCACTTCAAGGAGCTTCCTAATGGTAGGTGACAAGAAAATGAACCACCTTAAAGAATAGAGTCGATGATTTGTAAACAGAATAGATAGCACATCGATTCTGAAAAGGGAAGGGATTGTACTGACCTTAATTAGTTTAAGCAAATTAAGGCGAGCAATTGCGTCCTGGTGATGCAACCTTGAGACTAGAAGAGGTGTCAAACCGTTAACAGCTAATGTTGTGTTTATACGGGATGATTTCCTGCATTCCCAGAAATGAATAGGCTCAATTTCGCAAATTCTATATCAAGAACCAAAACTTCTGTATATACAAGTGAAATGGCCAAGGATGTTCTCGTATTGGTCATTAACCATAGATAATATAATCAATAAATATACTGCATACTCTTAAAAGAACCAAGGAAATAACCAAAGTAAGGGCGGAGCATCTCGTACGTGATGATTTTCAAGAATGGCTCCAATACGTGGACAAAGTGTCGCTCCGGACAGCACTGGAAAAACTTCACCAATTTCTGGATCGCTTCCTTCTTCAGCAAAGCTTGTTCCACCTTGCGGTTGTCATTGTCATGAGCCAAGCAAACAGCAAGCGAGTCTAGTGCTGTCACAGACCAAAGCTCGTCATCAAGCAAGCTCAAGTACACATCTAATCCACCATGGGCCCTCAACTGTTCCCTTGAATTTCGTGATGCATGAGCCATGTCACACAGTAACGGCAATGCATGTTGTTTTAAGGGAGAATCTGACATGATAAATTTCATCAAATGCGGAATGATTCCGTTTTCTGCTGCTTGTTCCTGTCTCCTCTTATTTATCTTGCACAAGTTGAACAGTGCATTGAGGACCTTCAGAAGAGAGAAAAAAAAGTGTCATTATAATTTCACTTCCCACTTGCACCGGCACAAAGAGCGAAAATTTAACACAATTTAATATAATAATGATAACATAAGAACTTCAGAGTTTAGACTGAACGTCTTATGATTTAAAGCTTCAGTGGGGAGAATAAATAATATAGTAATTAATAGGATCAATAGCACAAAAGCTAACCTATAGTATTTTACCTCAACATAATGGAAGTAAAATGTTGGTTTCCAGAAAATATAAAAAATGCCCAAAGCAAGAATGTCATAATTAATGACACAAATATTATGCATGTCGATGTTTGGGTTGGAAGAGGGAAGCAGCAGACAGAATAATCCATGTCTCAAGAGAGAGAATAAAGGAACGGAATTTGCAAAGCAAGAAACCAGTAATTCAAAAGCAGAAAGCAATTGTTCATTAATTCTGCGAACTAACTTTAGTTGGTAGCAGTTACCAACTCTAAAGAAGATCTAGGTAAGGAGACAAGCTATTACATGAATTCATATTGATTTTCTAAAACATATGGTGGTTGTCAGCATGTAATCTTGTGTTCTTGATTGATATTCAGCTGGCCAAAGGGATGCTGCAAACTTCCAAGTCATCAAAGGGAGACTGAAACCTCGGGACTTATTAAAAGAGAGACCAAGATCTTTTTTAGGTTTTCTAAAAATTCCGACTTGAATTTTATTGCTGCATACCATCACTTTAAATAGAGGTTACACTTGCATACCATGTTTTGAAAGTCTTGCTAACCAAGCATATATCAAATTTGCTAGTAAATGCATCATTGGGCATAATGATCAAGTACAACAAGGCAAACCTCATGATGAATTTGTGATACAAGAGGTCCACATTCGAGTTCTAGATTTGGGATCAAATACTTAATCGCGTCTGCTCGCTGAAGATTCTCCAAGCAGTTTGGATCGGTGGACAAATGATTAATACACTTCAGCATCTAAGAAAAATAATAATTGGCAATGATTACAAAGCATAATTGAAGATTAAACACTCTAAAACATAACATGGGAAGCCAAAATAATTTAGGTACCTTTAAAAGAATAGGTGGCTCTATGCGATTGAACATCTGGAAAAGACGGTTAAGAAAGCTTTGGATACACATGTAGGATTTTACGGTTGTATCCGCTTGAGCAAACTCAAGAAGTAGGTCTGACACCTTTTCAAGGTACTCCTTGGCAACATCTGCATTCACTGTTGATACCATGTTGGAGAGTAACCCTGATGATGTTGCACTTCCAGGTCTAGCACTTAAAACACCTGAGCCAGATAATACACCTGATGCAGTCTGAGAAGTTATACCAGACGTCGATGCTGTTCCTTCACTGACAGCCACTTGCCCAACTTTCTTAATCGATGTTTTATGTGAAATTCTAGGTGCAGAATCAACAATTCCAGTCTCTCTTCCACGGCCAGAGACCTCTGAAACCATAAAGAAACTCCCAGCCTTCAATAAGTAAAATAATTGTCTTAACAGATAAAAAGCTCAGTGGAAATGCATAACTCTCGTTTAAAGGTAGCATGAATCAAAATGTCTCATGTTAAGCTAGGATTTCTGGTATAATCTCTCCAGAATTTCACGATTGTCAATGATAATGTTATTATGGAAAGATATGGTTAGACATTTACATATTTTTAACATCTAGATGAAGTGTTGAGCAGCAGATAAATCAATCATGAATCGGTACCTGCAAATTCAGCCATCAAGAAATCCAGTTCGCCATTGTTTTTTCTATCATTAGCATGTAGCAGAGGAAGTATGCTTTCATGTCTCTCCAACCCAGGCAGGTGGCGCACATACTCCAATTGCTGTCTAGGAGGTTCCTTCTCTAATAAGCTAAGCAGAGGCCGAACTTGCTCCCCCTGGGTAGTTACTGAAGCCGGAAATCCATTTGATACGCCTTCTATCGATTTTGGAGATCTGTCCAAAGATGTCCTGTTCAGGGAGTTACTTGTTTTCTGTCGTCTGAGGTCCTCTGCTCTCTCAGGATCAATCTTCCATCGATCCAAATTATCTTGCTCTTTGGAAGCTGAAGATTCTCTGGAAACTGAAACATCTAATGTCCCATTGCTGGATCGAGGCCTGTCGCTATCAACGGCAAGATAATGTGAATCTGGCAGATTAGAATCCGACCTCTGAGAATGGGAAGTAGAAGCCCATGAAGATTCTTGTGCTCCAGCCCGAAAGGAATGCTCAGACATTCCATGCCTAACTTTAAGGATATCGGATTGATCAGTTACCGAGACTGGAATCTCATTCTGAGCCAACAGAGAATAACAGGAATCTAGTCGACCAGAATGTTGCCGTTGAACTGAACCATCTACAAGTCGAGTTGCCTCATTTAAACTGTAAAGAGTATTAATAAGCCTCAGTAATATCCCATTCTTAGCAGCTATCCGGCAGAAATCATTCCTCGGGGTTGATCGCTGAAGCTTGAAGACCTGCCACATGCCATCAATTGCTAGGTGAACCATTTCCCTGTGCAAGGAGCAGATAATGAGCATCTTTTCAAGTATAGAAAGCAAACACACTTGAGCATTTAAAAACATAAAATTTCAAAAAGAAGCGGTAGAAGAATATAAAATAAATGAAATAGAGTGAATCATAAAGTTGAGAATGATAATTTTCAGCAATCCGTTTTAGAGCTTCCAAAATAATAGTATACAGTCATCATCCGTCTTACACTATATTAATGCATATCATCTATGATTGCATCAACAAACTTGCACAGACATGCACACAAACCTGTACTTTGCATAATCAGCCTCTAAAAAGCCAACCAAAACTGGGATTCCCCGGCAAGCTATGAACATCTGCAAAGTCAATGAGCTATAGAGAAGGAACCAATATGGTCAGTATAATTCACTTCTGTCATTGAAAGCAATATTTAGTAACAGAAATAAATAGAGGAGACAACTCAACACCTTGAATGACAAAGCTGCTGAAAGAAATAAGCTGCCTCCATCCTAATTTCCCGAGGACGATCAGGCCCAGCAAAACTCATAACCAAAGGGATCTATAATGTAACTTGAAAGTGAATAAAATGGTATAAATACTACAATATAATCACTCTCTCCCTTCCTTATCTCATTTCAGTTCAAAAGATAAATCCAAAAAGTGACAAAAACACATAACCAGAGCATATATACAAAGAAAAACCTTTATTCACATGAATTAGAACAAACAAAGATTTTAAAAACTCTGGAGATGCCTCATTAACAGTTGACTCTCTCCACCAACTCCTAAGGAGTTCTAATGTTAATAGACATTAGTGTGGAACAAGAAGACTGCACATGTTTTGAAAGTGTCATGATACTATTACCCGTAGGGGGGAGGTCTTGACTTATTGCGTAAATATGTAGCAACTGCACACCTTGCCCACTCTTCTATATGTGAATAAATAAAGCTAAACGGTCGTAAAACTTACAAAACCAAAAAGAGAGATGTGAATAAATAAAGTTAAATGGTTGTAGAACTTACAAAGCCAACAAGACAAGCATTCTCCTGGAAATCAGTGTTTTCTTTCACAATATGATTAATAAGTTGAAGCACTGAACAGGTAACCTGCAATTGCAATAAATATTAACATTGTCAGTTGGTCCTCTGCAAGCCAATGAGAATTGTACCAATCTAAGAACTTTCTATTTAACCCCTTTTCCAGCTAGGAAAACTGAAAGAGAGGTTTTCTTTCTTCTTCTTTTTCTTTTTTAATATGGTGGGGATATGGCTGGAGAGAGGAAGTGAGCCTCATTATTGACATACACGAGCTTTTGGGACATCAAGCAATTCCATTACAGGAAGTAAACCACGCTGGCTGACAAAAACAAGTTTTTGTTCAGGACGCTGGCGGAAAATCACTATGAGCTTCTGACATGCAGTAACAATTGCATCCTCTGATTCCTCTGGTCTTAGTGAGCCAACTAATCTGCTGAACTCAACTGCCTATAGCGCAGAAAGATATAAGCTTTTAAATCTCTTCTCCACCAGAAAAAACAATAACAGAAGAAAATTTTCAAATAAATAATTCAACAGAAAGAAATTCAAAACATACATACGGAGAGGACGGTAAGAATCAGATAAATACAGGGAATATATACAAATTCATTATTTTAGTTACAAAATCATATATTGTCCTTGTGATATCAGAAATATAACTTCAGTCATAAGTCTTAGGGGGGGGGATCCTAAAATAATCTCCTTAGCATACACAGCCCTGGAGTACCAGCAATGGAAAAATTATAATAAGATTAATTAGATGCATAAGCAACCTGACGGAGATTCCGGTTACTTGAGATGCCTATCTACCATGAGACAGGCAATTAAAGTAAATTTTATAGCAAAGAAGACAAAGAAAAAAATGTAACACCCATAGCAAAAGGTGGAAGTATATTATCTTTCAATACAAAGGTTTTAAAATTTGAATTTATGAGATTGAACTTAACAGCAAGGCACGAAATCAACTAAAAAGAAACTTAAAACTCGAACAACTAAACCGTAACTTAAGAATAGAGGGAAGTAAATTTTTTAATTTGCAGTGCTTTGGAGATGAAGTATGAAGATAGATTCATATACATAATTTTTTTGATTGAGTAAATACTGAGATTTAAACCCTACAAGATGGGGCAACATGTGCATCCTTCGCCACTCAGCCAATTAGTGGATCTCTTCAGATACATAAATTTGACACATCCATACATTAAAAGTCACAATAGCAACCTACAAGGTTGAACTGAAATCCTGTTGTAGTCGGAAGTTTTGAAAATTCAACTATCAATACAGATACAATATCAAGTAAAACTCCAACAAGAAGCTACACGTGACGAGCAGTATAGAAGTTATTAAACATATTAGAATTGGGTTGTCAAACTACAAGACAACATCGTAACAATAATAGATTACAAATCCTCAATATAATTCAAAGGTAGGGTGTATTGCACAACTGGAAGAAAAAAAAAAGGTTATAAAAGAGGATCCCGTTACAGATAAAAGAATTTAAGTCCACTATTTGATAGTGATGATAGGTACCTGTAAGGGAAATAGATTCTCGGCGGGTAATTTTTCATCAAAATCCTGGATACAGGAACAAAATAAAGAACAGAAAACATCATTAGGGGAATCACATGACCATGGAACTCAAAACATATCATACCAAATATTATTTTTAACATACCAAACCATCAATGTCAATTACATCATCCTTCAAAACACCCATCATCAAGCGAAGCAGGTTGCCACCACCATTTGACTGACCCGTTTCCTCTTCCATTTGTTTCTTAGCAATTGTATCTCTTAACTTCTTAGCCAAATCATTTTTTCCAGTATCAGGCACAATACCTTGGTTTTCATTTGACACGGATGCAGATGTTGAAGCTTCAGTTGATTTTCTCTCGACGTTTTTATCCAATGGATGAAATAAGTCATCCAAGGAAGCATCTCCAGGAGGATCACTAAATCTAATTAGCTCATTCCCAGTTGAGGTCACCAAAGCTTTTACAACCTTAAAAAGTTGGGAGTCAAATTGTAAGATTCCACTTTTACATGTGTATGGAAAGTGGAAACCAAAAAAGGTCACAAAGGTGAATGGTAAAATATGACAAGTGGTGCACAGAATTGATAGAGAATTTACAAAAGAGAATTATAGATAATATTTCAAAGAACCCAGAAATTGAAGGACCACTAATAAACATTCTCCAGAGGAAAACGAGGACCATGACATAAAAGAATACTCACCATTATAACCATCATTATAAACATGACCTAAGAGCGAGAAAACATGCAAAAATATATGCATCTGCTGGTTAGCTCCTTGTACATCATTAAAAGCAAGAGCAGCTTTTTTTCCTTTAACAAAACCATATAAGCTGATAACATATTTCTTAGAGATGAGAAACCAAGATAGTTCTTTAAACCAATACAAGTATGAAGTATACAAGCAAGCAACCTAGAAGCCACACAAAGACATGCATAGAAATGTCTGCATAATGATGATACAAATTTCAAAGGTAAACAGATACTAATATTAAAAATCTAACAATTTAATTATTTCAGCAGATACTACCTTTTGCAGGGCAGCATTCTGAGCTATAGGTACAAAGCCAAATGATTTATTCTCTTTATCAATTTGATCCTCGTTAACTCCCTGTCTTTTTTCCGTATGTTTCCTTCTTGATGGTGAGCCACCATCACCATTCATCATGGCTTCATCTTGATGGGATATCTCATGATGCTGACCAGAATTGAGGGCAGACACAACATTCTTAACAGATAATTCACCAGGACTACTTTGTAATGATGATTTCTCATGAATGGCTAAGGTTGGAACCTGATCTGATAGTAGATCATCATCTAAATTATTCATCCTTTCTTCATCCATAGTATTATTATCTGCAGAATGATCATGATCATACTTGCTTCGATCAGTGGCCTCCACTGATGATACCTCTTTCTTAGAGCTCTGACAATCAAAAAATTAATTCATTAATGTGAGAAAATCAACATCCTCTTGCATAAGTCTATCAGGAAAAAAAAAAGCATGCCTTCAAAACATTTAAATTATCATCAATTTTGAAATTTTATTTTTCTCTTTTAGCTTTTAACTTTAACTAAGGTTTGCTTCCAAAAAAAGGTTCAGGCTGAAGAAGTTCTCACCATTTCAGATGCCTCTACTTTCTCTGCAGAAAGATTCTCTTCAGCACCATGATTATCAGCATTAGAGGTTTCTACATCTTCGGTGATGTTTCTGCCAAGGGACAAACAACCAGGGAATAAATCATCATGAGATAAAATAGGAGTAATAGAACACAAAATGACATGGTTAAAAAGTATTTAGTTGTCAACCCTGAAAAGCAGCAAAACCTAAGGTTTGAGTATCTTTTATGAGCTGCTTAAAATATGAAGGAAAAAAGACCAATACTAATGGCATGCGAGAACAAAGGAATGTGCATAGGAATGAAATATAACGTTAAAGCCACTTGTATCATGCTCAGCAAGTTTATAGTAGAGATATTTAGAAGCAGAGATATGTCCTCGTAATTTAGCATGAAAATTGAACTACATTCTGACTTTCAGAACAAAGTATGGCAACATAAACAAATAATCTCAGAGAGGAGTATGAAAGTAAAACAAGATGGAAGGCTGACAACAAAGCACGTGTATATGTACAATAAACACTAGATCCATCGACCAATATATTGTTTGCATGATTAAAAAACCTGTAGATATCTTGTAAAATAAAAAATCCAAAGCATACAAATGGATGTGAAAAATAATTTAGATTAAAATCAATCAGAACTCTGATTATTCGATCAGATCAGTGATTGTAGGCATCTTTCTAGATGATAAGGGAGACCGCATAGCACATAAATTCATGGATGGAGAAGGCTGATCAAAATCTCAACGCATCTCCCGAAACGCATACACATAGTGTAGCATATATACCTAATGGTTCCACTTTGACGCAAAGAAGACTGCAAAGCACGTCTGCAATTCCGTATCCAAGGGTGAGAAAGAAGCGTTTTTGCATCAGGCCTCTGTCTGGCATCCTGAAAAAACAATGAAGCCTCATTTAACAAGTTAACAAATTATCGAAGACTTTAACGGGGTCAAGCGAAGATTGTGATGGTCTGATCAGCAGCAGCATCACATTGGTTGACATCCATGGCACTCCTGTAGTTATCATATAAACTAAGGACAAGATAGAACCATATATTCTTTTAGCAACATGACTTTCAATTAGTCTATGAAATTTATTAGGATATAATACTTTAGTTCCATTTTGTTAATTTCATTCCACCTAAAAATTTGATGGCTAGAAGAATATTTACTACTCATTGTATAACTTCAAGAGTGCATTGATTGCTTTTGGTCTACATGGATTCATAAGATCAAAACAAGTCTCATTCCCATCAAAACAGACCTTTCCTGACTAATAACTAAGAGTATTCCATCTGTTACAAAACCAAGCATGTCTCACGCATGATACACTTTGAAAGGATAAAGCAATAATTTAAAACAAAATCGGAGCTTCATTTATCTTCCATACCTTCTTAAAGCACTGGCGCAGAAAATCAGTAATGTCTGGAGATAGGCTATCAGGTATTGGTGGATGCTCATCCTGAGAGGAAGATATACATATTGAAATCGTACTCATTTATATGTAAAAAGAAGAACAATTTAAGACAAGGCTAAAAATGAACTTGCTAAAGCATTCTCCAGCAGTGAAACAATATGCAAATATGGAATTGAAAACAATAGGGAGAGTAGATAAAGGATATAAATAAATAGAGAAATTTAGATACGAAGAATTTACTCTTTGGCTTATATACTGACCAAAGTAAACTGCAGAGATATAGACAAACCTGCACAATCCGAAAGAGAGCTGGCATAGGCTGCAGATCATAGTATGGAGGCACACATGTAAGGAGTTCAATCACAGTACAGCCAACACTCCAAATGTCAGAAGCCGCACAAACCCCTGACATTTCAATCACCTGAAATATAATTTAACCTGTAAGTAAAGCATCCAAAATATATATAAAATAACAAACATGAAAACATGGAAACACAATCCAATCATTGGTACCTCTGGGGCCATCCAATATGGTGTTCCAACAACTGAGTGTGTGTTAACATCAGCCTCAGTTAGTTTCGTTGCAACACCAAAATCAGCAAGTTTCACTAGACCCTGAAAAGAGAAATTAAGTCGAGGATAAATAGGGGAAAAAACAAGAGAGTCCACACTCCACACATTCTAATGACAAACCATCGAAACCAATTTGAACACAAAACTGTGAATATGAAAAAGCATGGTGACTGTAATGAATCTGCACAACTGAGGACCCTGAGGTGAGACAATAAAATATGGCCCAAAATTCAGCAGCTTGCACGTGTTTCACTCAAGGAAACTTATGTACTTCAACTTCATTTATCTTAGCATGTTTTTCAGCACATAGGTAGCCAAAGTAAAAGGAAATGTATGAATTCAAATTCAATTTTTCCAAATAGCTAAATATTAAGGAGGTCCAATGGTATCTCTGTCACCACATTACAAGATAATCACCAAAAAATGACACTGAAATAGCAATAAAACTCACTAAGGATAGAGAAATAGTTGTTAAGATACCTCTTTAGTCGTCAAAATATTAGCACCCTTAATATCTCGATGGATAACACCTTGTTCATGTAGATAAACCAAGCCTTCCAAAACCTTTTTAACAAGTGGCATATTCAATGATACTTTATGGCAGAAAGCAGCAATAAATTGCAGAAATACAAACAAACCTGAGCAATATAAACGGCCACCAAAGATTCTGGAAAAGGTCCAAATTTATTTGGCTTGATGATGTTTGCAAGTGAACCATTTTCCACATACCTATAGAAATTTAAAAGTAGTAACTACAAGTTCCTAACAGCTCGGACAACACTCCAATCACAATGTAAGATTTCTTACTCAAGAATTATATGCAGGTGAGTCTTCGTCTTTGATGACCCAAGATACTTCACAATGTTCTTATGGTTCAAATTCTGCAAAGAGTTTTGAATTTTAATTAGCATTGTCCATCCAGGAGCAGGTAACTACCATGGAGAATGGAAGAAGACCGGTTAACAACAAATAATGGATGGGAAAGACAGTTGCAACACAGCCAAAAGACAGTAAGACATCTTTAGTGCACATACAAAGAGCTGATGTCAATCAGGTATGCATGTGAGCAATTGGAGGTAGAAGTACAACAAGGGAGAAGTCCAAAAAGCACCAATACTTGAAAAAAGGTTACCTTCAATAAATCAATCTCTTGCTGCAATGCCAAGCCATTCCACCGACCAAGAGCATTCAAAAGAAAGAAGAAAAAAAAAGCAACTTGTCAGCCTTGCTAACAGTACAGAAACTATAAAATGGTAAATAAATGCTTCAAATGTAGCATTCCTAGACCAAATCTGAATGCAGAATAAATAAAAATTATTTCAATTTTACATGTCTATCAACTAACTTTTAAAAAATAATGGACATATAAGTTAACTACACAGAATCAAGGACTAGAATGATCAATACCCTCTGAAAAAAAAACAGCAGATTTCACAGGACCAAAGCAATTTTATTGACACCCGGAAAACGTTTACATATTCACTAAAAGAAATTGATAAGGTAGTGAGAAGATGCTCAAATACTAAAATCCAGACTCCTAATGGCTTGCACTTAAGATTTTCTGTTAATAAGATGCAACTGATGTTACATGAGCAGGTATTTGAAAGTGGTTAAGACAAATAAATTTAAAAGTTGTGTCATAAGCAGCTTCGATATGCTTATCAAAATAAATCAAGCTTTACATATCCAGGAAACATATTGCAGTTTATCATGAAAAACAAAGTTAGATTGCTTCTTTTTTTCAAATAAAAATGAATGAAAAACATAATAAAAACTAAGAAGCAGGTCAACCTAAAAATATGTATTAAAATAATCTTTCTTCCATCATAATGCGATGAAAACAATGTATAATATATAACAAAAATAAACAATTGTAAGAAGTTAATGAACCTGACTGCAGTTCAACTAGATGGTTCACATGACTACTAATCTGCAGAGTGCAGAACAACATGGCTAAATCCAATCTAGCAGGCAATCCTAGTGAACTAGCGAAACCATTTATTGATTTAAGCACGTTAAAATTTAGAAATAAAAGAAATATAAAATCAAACCATTATGATATTGAGGTCCTCCTGACCAATATTCTCCAAAGAAACTTAATAAAAGAAATATAAAATCAAACCATTATGATATTGAGGTCCTCCTGACCAATATTCTCCAAAGAAACTTGTTTAATTGCAACAAAGTCCCCATTCTCCAAAGTCAAGCCTTTATACACACGTCCATAAGCGCCTTTCCCAATTTCATCTCCAAGCATCTATTCAGAAGGAGAACACAACATATAAACCTCAGGATTACAGTAAACAAGTAACAATAAAGAAGGAAGAAAAACGATCGCATGAAGAAACTAGACTTCCAATTTTCGAAAGAAAAAAAAAAAACTTCTCTTGTCAAGAAATTGAAAAGTAGTTTCCATGCAAATCATACCGTTTTCCTTTAAAATAAAAATTGAGAGAACAATTTTGAGCATTCAAATTTTATTTTCGTTTCGTTTCCTCTCCATTCTAAAACGAAAAACGAACGAACATATAATTACATGAAGATTAAAACAAAAAAAAAAGTATAAATTCTCGAAAAACACAGATCGAAATGGAAATGACTTACGTATTTGTTGTCGAGTGTTTTGGATTTGGGTGAAACAACTCCTTGGCGATGCATTGCTTTTTGTTCGTATCTTTCTTCTTCGTTTTGTTCTACAGAAATCAGAAACAAAAGCCAGCGCTCGCTGTTTAAAGGAATACTAAAAGAAATGCTCCAAGTTTTGACGACAGTGTTAAGGATCGAAGGAGGAATCCAGACTCCATAATGAAGAAAAGGAAACCAAAAAGGAAAGGAAAGGAAAACGAGGGAAGAGAACAGGTAATTGGAGCCAATTTGGTTAGGGATTATTGGTGATGTTCAATACGGTGTCGTATTATGGTTTTGAAGTGATAATACTAATCCACTAATAATCATGTTAATCATTTCACATGATGGCAGCCGGTAGGGCCCTCAAAATGGCATACAGGTAAGATGATACTCAAATCGCACCCCTTTTTTTATTTATTTTTTTTGGTAAAATATGAGTTTTATTATTATCGAATGGTAGCAGCCCTCAAATCGCACCCCTCAAAATGGTGCGCGATAAGTACGCCCATCCCAGATGGGACGACTGCTCGGCACGTACTACACTCTTAATGCTATCCCGCTTTCAAGTTTTAAGCACCACCAGAAAGCATCCCGCTCGGTCCCGCGTAGTCACGACCAATGGTCCGTGACATTCTCCTCCATCCAATTCATGCACGCCCTCGTGCATGGGAGGAAACTCTTTCCCTCTCTTTAAACGTACCAGGAATTAATGTGCAATTCTCTCAAATTGACCCACTAACTGGGCCGCCTTCCTATGTTGGGCCAAGGTCTCCCTGCAATCACTTCATGGCTACTCGACACTTTATCGAGGTGTCCCATTGCAGATCGACCAACCGGAGAACTTTCGCTGCGGCTTCCTGCCTACCCGTCTTCGTCTCTAGAGGACCCACTTGCGAACACTCGTTTCTCTTGGGGTGCGAGCTAACACGCTCGTCCACTTGACTCGCTTCACAGCACATGGGGCGCTCGGCAAGCCCAACAGCTAGCACACAGCCTCGCTCTGATACCACTTGTCACGGGGTCAGAGTTTTCGCGCAGGGATTTCTACCCGTGCGACACTTCGGGTCTTTCGCATACCCGAGGATCAGCCTTAACGATCTTCGATGCTTACTGGTTTCGCCCTCTCATGGGCTCATCAGGGAAGCGGGGACAGCTCCCGACCAATGTGGTGCGCGATCAGCACGCCCATCCCAGATGGGACGACTGCTCGGCACGTACTACACTCTTAATGCTATCCCGCTCCCAAGCTTTAAGCACTACCAGAAAGCATCTCGCTTGGTCCCGCGTAGTCACGACCAACGGCCCGTGACAATAACATCCGACTCGTAGAGAATATAAATTATATTTAAAGTAAAAAAAATTATAAAAATTTATATTATAAATATTAAAATTTTATTATTTTATAAAATTTTAAAAATATAAAAGATACTAAAATATAAATTTTATCATTTATAAAAAATCTAATAATCCTCTGATAAATTTTAACAAAAATATTACATTGATTAGAGCGTTAAAAAATATTTTTTTCAGTGTTTATTTTTAATATATCGACAGAACCACTAAATTAATAATAAACTTTATTTCTTTGTTCTCATAATTGAATTTTATACGTAAAAGAAATTTGTTTTTCTATTTCCCACCTGTTCGTCAGTAACCTCTTTGCTACCATTGTTGATTGTGGAAACAACATTCATGTTTTAATCGAGGAAGTTGACCCCTCTCAGAAAATGAGTGCTTTTATTTTCAAATTTAATTGGTTTTAATAAAAATAATAATATCTTAATCATCACAATTTTATATTGATATTTACGTATAAGTGGAAACGCAAATCATTGAAAAATATTCACAATAATTATCATCATTAATAAGATTCAAAACATCACGAGAATATTTTTCATAAAACAAATTAAATTTGAAGTTAATATCCTAACAAACAATAAAAATCCAACCAAAACAAATATGTTTGAAGTTAATTATAAATACTTCGCGATCTTAATTTGAGTATCACGTGTTTATGTGTAAATCAAATTATTATTTTTTATTTAAGATATTAATTTATGTGTTTGAACAAACCACGAAAACAAAAATTATTTAAAAATATCGAATCGCAATTTAGTAATTCAAGATAATTAAAAAAAAAAACAAATCTCTACGTCATTTCGAATGAATGTGAGATTTTCCTTTGTCATCTTCCCATGCCTCCGATTTCAAGCTCTTTCAAGGCTTCCACAGAATGGTGGTTTCAGCTATCATCGAAGTTACAGTGTAAGGATCCATGTTTGATGACGGCCTTCGATCTTCGAAATAACCTAATGTTTTATAAAAATGAATATATTATTTTAAAAAATATAATTTCTTTTAAATTAAGAACAAACGACTGGTTACCTTTCCCAGCTTTCTCGGTGTCACGACCAACACGAACAGAGGCTCCCCTATTTGCAACACCCTAGAATTTCGACATGCCAATTACGGTGTAGTTAGTTATAATAAACCGAAATCGAATCAAACATCAGTGTTCGAACGAGTTTAGCCACGGTGCCAATTTGGTAAAGTTGTTAACTTACCCAAGAGAAAGTGTTGATATCAGCAGTCTCATGAAGACCCGTCAGACGTTTCTCGTTACCCTTACCATAAGCTGCAATGTGTTCTTTGTGACGTTTACTCAATTTCTCGATCGCCTTTTTTATTACTTGGATCCCATCATCATTTCTCATCGATTTTGTACTAAAATAAATAAAATCAACTAATTGAAAAAAATATAATTCATATAGGTTAAAACTGAACTTATACATGATTCGAATGTGTTTAAAGTGAACTCAGATAAAAATATTCTAAGATTCTCAAACTGCATTTTGACACATGAAAAACTTTATTTTTTTTTTTACAAAAGTAAACTTATCCATAGCAAGATCGGAAAGAATCCCTCTATATGAATATATAATCAAATTTAACTAAAATAATTCGAGTTCGAGTCGGATTGATTTCGTATCTTACCTGTAATTGGTGTGGGCGCCAGCACCGTTCCAATCACCCTAATGGAGGGAAATATAAATCAAATTAAAATAAATATGAAAAATAAATGGATAAATTAATTAAGATAATAGCAATGAAACAAACCAAGACTGGCTTGGGATCAAATGAAAGAGCGGCTCCAGCAATTTCAGTGATTCGCTGTTTTAAAATACAGCACAATCGATATTAAATATATTATAAAAACAATAGAGTTGAGTTAAAATCAAATCGGAAATCTTACTGAAGATACACTAATCATCTTTACTTCTCAAATCAATTTTTTTTTAATATATCGAATTTTACGGAGCATACCTCGAGTATGTATCGAGCCATCCATACTTGATCCCCTGAAGAGATCCCACAAACTGGACCAACTTGGAATTCCCACTGTTCAACGCATCAAAATGGGGAGATGAGTCCTCAGACATTTCATGGTAAAATTGGGGATAATGTCCGATTTGGTTTTGTAAGAATCTACTATATATTCTATTACTGGGATGGTTCGGGATTTGATATCGGATATATATGTTCGACATAATTCGATCTTTTTATAGCAATGTCCATACAATTACCAAGCACGTTAACTAAATCGATCAAGTAGGAGCAGTATTCTAGCTAAGAAAGAATAAACAGACCATACCTGACCAGGCATGACTTCGCCATTGATGCCACTGATGCTAATGCCAGCATAAAGGCAAGCCTTGTAATGTGCGTCCACAATTTCTCGTCCGAAGGCTTTGTCTGCACCAACCCCGCAGTAGTACGGGCCCTTCATGCCAATTTATTAGATAATTTTTATTAGATAATTTCATTCGTTCCAATTTATTTTTAATTGATTAACACATAGTAATTATAAAATTTGAAATCAATTCAAATAATTACTTCACTTTTGATTGAATCATGAGATTTGGATTGTGATGTTTACCTGCGGAGCGGGATACCCTCCGACCGGCCATCCAAGAGGCCATTTGATATCATTTTGAAGAAGAGTGTACTCTTGTTCAATGCCAAACCTAATTTTAAATATACATATATCAAAATACGAAACATAATTATTCTTTTCTAGTCAAATTTAATTATAAGTAAAGAAGATGAAAAATGACAAGAAAAAACTAATATTACCATGGCTCCTCCGCAATAACCTCAGGATTGCTGAAGATCTTGGCGGCATTGAATCTTTTGTTAGTCGGAATCGGGTCACCAGTCGGCGTATATGCGTCACACATCACCTATTTATGCAATTTTTTATATACACTCTCTTCGTAAAATCATAAAATTATCTTTCGAAAAAAAATAAATGAACACAAAATGTGTGAATTTGATTACCAATATATTCTTTCCCCTTCTAAATGGATCCCTGAATGTCGCTTGAGGACTGATTTAGTCAAAACATATAACAATCATCGAATTCGATTTAGTTATAGATTATTATCCTCGAGTGATTTTAGAAAGAAAAAAAAAGAATGTTTGAACAATGCGTACTATATAATGACTTCACTGTTGTCTCCGGTGGCCTGTTCAGTGCTGGAGCCATCATAGTTCCATTTCGGGAGTTTCGAAGGATCCATCTCCGGCGCCGGTAAAGTCTATACCAAAACCAATAAATCAGCATTTTGTTTAAAAGATTCCGATCATAATAGAATTCAACGGAATGAAAAGTTTAAACAGTAAACCACATACCCTTGCTTTGCTCCTCATATCCATACCAGATCCACCGATCCTGAAAATTTATAATTGAGAAAAGAAATTAGTAAAAGTTCTTAGTAAATTAGTCTAAAACTGCGCAAATACAAAGAAAATGGAGTCGGAAATAAAAGGTAAAGATTGACCATATGTATTCCGCGATAACTTTATCAGTGTTTTCACTTAGATTGAGATTAACGAGGTCATTGAGGAGAGACATTGTTGTTTGGCTTCTTTTGCAGTAAGAAACTTGGCGAGAAAATGAGGAATTTCAAAAGGGGGACAAGAATTGAGAAAAGGGTTTTCATTTCTGGTTTTTAAAAGGAAAATTTAACAGTTTTTCACCACTGAACTGCATTATTTTTAGGAGTGTTAAGGTTATCACTCATCTACAAATAGAAGTGATAGTTCCAAAAGAAGAACAAGTGTCTTTTGCTTGCGATTTATTCCATATAAAATATTTAAAATAAATTATTATTGTTAATTATCTATATCTATTTATTGATAGATTAATTTAAATTTATATTTTAAAAATTTTAAATTATCAAACTTTAGGTTTCTCATGAACCCTTACTACGAGTTTAAACTATAGGATAAATTCAATAATCAATTTGTTTTTATGAATTTTAGAGTAGTTTTCGAATAATCTAACTAATTGATGCTAATTTTTAATTCTTGCTGGTTTTGAAAAAGTCTATTTTTTAATCATTTTTCGATTTTCAAATATAAATATTCATAATTTAAAGTATTTTGTATTTTGTAGTTCTTTTTTTTTAATTTATTGAAATTCAATTAAGATTATTCGTTCAAAAATTTTATACTTGTAATAATCCTAAAACGGAAATTAAAAAATACCAAAAATATAGAGTCCACCATCAGGGTCCATTGAAAATCGACGGTTGAGGATACCACACGTGGAAACTCAACCTCGCTAACATGCAAAAACCCTAACGCACGCTCTTGAAAGCGTTTAGCGTTATAAATAAATATCAAAACGCTCTACATGTTCATCAATTTGTCGGCTGCCTCCTCACTCAAAACCCTAAACAAACTTGAAAAAATATCTTGAGCGTAGGGTTTTGCAACTCTTCTGCATCAAGATCCTTCTTTTAATCTATTTCAAACACCATAAAAATTCTCAACTCCGTTTTCAAATCTCTTCACTCTTAATAATGGGGAAATCAAGCAAGAAATCAACCCCCAAAGTACTCTTTCTTCTTTCATTCTTTTAAAAGAAGATTTGTTCAGTTTGTTTTATGGGTCTGTTTCTTCTTTCTTTCAAGCCCTTTACTTTCTTTTTTTTTCTTATTTTTTTTTTCTGTCTTTTATAGGTAGAAGCAGTTACTGCTGCAGTTCCTCTGTCTGGAAAGAAAGGTGGGTCTTTTATTTTTATTTTGGGTTTTAAATTTTAAATCTTTCTCTTCATGGTGCAGCATCAATCATGTGTTCTAAAGTTTCGTTATTTTTCAGATTGATAAGCATTGTGTGAAAGCTGCTTTTTTTAATGGTTTTCTTTTTGTTTATGAAACTATGAGTTTTTGTATTTCTGACCCTTTTTATGATTTTATATAGGTAAGAGAGAAGCTGAAGAAACTCCTGAGAAGCAAGTGACCTCGAAGAAGCAGAAGAAAAATGATGGCGTAGCGCAGGCTGTTGTGCAGAAGAAGGTTGAAGCCAAGACTCAGAAGAAGAAGAAAGAAGAAACCAGTAGCTCTTCCGATGACTCTTCTGAATCTGAAGATGTATGTGACAAATCCTATACTATTTTACTTAAGGTTCTATATTTGTTCTTTTTGGTACTGATGTATGCTGATAGTTCACATTTCATTATATGTTCTGTTTTGTGTCGTCTCCTTGCATTGTTTTTGAACATTTAGCTCTTTGTTCTCCTTAAGCATATGAAGGTATGTCTGTGTCTGTTTTGCCTTGTTTATTGTTATTTGGTTTTTGTCCAGGCACCTGCTCCGGTGAAGAAACAGCCGGTTATTGCGAAGAATGGCTCTGTACCTGCAAAGAAAGCAAAACAACCTAGCAGTTCAGATTCTTCAGACTCTAGCAGTGAAGAAGAATCATCAGATGAAGTTAGTATTATGCTCATGCTTGTAACATTTGTATGGTTGCATGTATATATATATGATTGTTAACTTTCAATGTATTAATTTCCAGGAAGCACCTGCCCAGACTAAAAAAACTGCAGTTGCTACTGCAAAGGCCGCTGTTCCTGCTGCTAAGCCAGTGGAAGCTGAGAGCAGTTCAGATTCTTCTTCTGATGAGGATGATGTTAGTATTGAGGCTAATACTGGATATATAATGCCAGAATTATTATAAAACTCTTGACTTCATTGTTGTTTTCTTATGATTTAGAAGCCTGCCACAAAAACAAATGTAGCAGCAGCTGCAAAAAGTGGTCCTGCACCTCTTAAGAAAGGTAAAGACTCCAGTAGTTCAGATGAAGATAGCAGTTCAGATGAAGACGAGGTAAGTGCTAGATTTTTTAATGATATTTCTGTTCATTCTGTTCAGGAGCCTTTTATTGTAACTTATGAATAATATTTTGATTTAGAAGCCTGCCGCAAAAACAAATGTAGCAGCAGCTGCAAAAAATGGTGCTGCACCTCTTAAGAAAGGTAAAGACTCCAGTAGTTCAGATGAAGATAGCAGTTCAGATGAAGACGAAGTAAGTGCTAGATTGTTGAATGATGTTCCTTTTCATTTTTATGGGGACCTTTTTTATTGTAATTCATGAATATAATATTTTGCATGTGCAGGAAAAAATAAAGCCTGCTGCTAAGAAAGGACCTACTGCTGTTACAAAGAAGGAATCGAGTGATAGTTTTGAAAGTGAGAGCTCTTCTGATGAAGATGATGTGAGTGTTGGGATGCATGTTTAAAGTAAATGATTTTTTTATTATTTTGTAGGAAAGTTTTCAAGTCTATGGATGTGCAGGGTAGATTTTAGTTTTAATAATTGACTCGGATCATTATAAGACTTATCTTTTCTATTGGAATTGAATTAATATTTGATGTTTACAATTCAACTAACTGAATGTCTACTTATGTAGAAACCTCCTCAAAACGCTGCCTTGCCTGCATCTGCTGCAAAGGCTAAAGCTGCATCCAGTGATAGCAGCTCTGAGGAGGATTCCGATGAGGATTCTGATGAGGTGTGATATCTCATTCATTTTGTACTCGCTTCATATTTTTTATGATCACATTTGTTAATGATTTTGTTACATTGCACTAGGATGCCAAGAAATCAACTACTGTGAAGAAGGTTTCTGCTCCTCCCCTCAAGAAGGTTAAGGAATCCAGTAGTGATGATTCTGATGATAGCGAGTCTGAGGATGAAGAGGTGTGCTTTAACTTTTAAACTTGATAAAATGACCATTTCAATTTGTTCTTAGTTTATTTTTTGTAATTGTTTCTTGAGATGCTTCTTTTGTTTTTATCATATGGATTTACTAAGTTGTCTAATGTATATTTTGCAGCCTAAGGTTGCTTCAAAGTCCAAAGTTAAAAAAGAAAGCAGTAGTGAAGAATCATCGGATGATGACGAGGAAAGTGATGAGGAGGAAGCTCCAAAGAAAAAAGTACAGTGTCCTATATCTGTTTTCTTTATTATTCTGTTGGAAGGTTGATGTGATGATTGCCTAATGTAGTGCTGTGCTTTTATATTGGAATCAGGATACTGATGTGGAAATGGTTGATGCTTCTACACCTGCCAAGCAGGATTTCCAGCCTGCAAAGAAAGCTGTAATTACAATTTTCTCTTTTGAAAGTGTAACCTTATTTGCTTGTAATTGACAATTGTTGAGCTGGTCGGAATCTAATCAAATCTATTCTGCAGCCCCAAACTCCTGCAACCCCTCCAGCCACAGGATCAAAAACGCTGTTTGTTGGAAACTTATCTTTTCAAGTTGAAGAAGCTGATGTGTATGTTTAGGTTCTCTGTACCTTGAAATTGATTCTTTAAAAGAAATGTTTTCATATTTTCTATTCTTATATTGTAGAAAGAATTTCTTCAAAGATGCTGGTGAAGTTGTGGAGGTTCGTTTTTCATCTGACCCTGAAGGGAACTTTAAGGGCTATGGACATGTTGAATTTGCTACAGCAGAGGCTGCACAGAAGGTAGAGTTCTTCCTTTTCCAAATTTGGATTGTACATGGATATCTTATGTGTAACCTAAATTTTGTTTATGTATTGTGGAAGTTATCAGTTAAATCTTTTCCTTTCGACTGTTCTTTGTAAATAATAAATTTGGATTGTAACGTTGTTAACTAACCTCGTATATTTTGCAGGCTCTGGAGTTGAATGGTGAATATTTGCTGAATCGTGCTGTAAGACTTGATTTGGCTCGTGAAAGGGGTGCATATACGCCACACAGCGGGTAATTTCCATATCTTAACATGAGTTGGTTTCTGTATATATCACTTTTGGACCCATGATCTAGATGTACCTGTTTAATTGGGTTCATGCTTTCAACTGATACTTGTGCCATTGCAGCAATGGGGACCATTCATTCCAGAAGGGAGGAAGGGGTCAAGCTCGAACAATATTTGTCAAAGGATTTGATTATTCTCTTGATCAGTATGAGGTTAGTGGTTTGCTTTCAAGCATTAGTTTTTGTTGCTCTCCTTTCCTCCACCTGGTTTTTGAAATTTATTTGTAATTTATATTTATTGTGTCTGGATCATTTCCAGATAAGAAATTCCTTGGAAGAGCACTTTGGTTCTTGTGGAGAGATTTCTAGGGTTGCAGTACCGACTGATCGAGAAACTGGTGCTGTGAAAGGGTTAGTATCTATTGTGTTACTTTGTTGAAAGGATACACACTGTCGTGTGAAGGGCATATTGTTGTATCTTAATAGTCACATCCAAGTCCGAGTAATATTTGAATTTTAATGTGATTTTGAGTTGGTACATCTGATCATATGAAGTCAATTTCCAGTTATGCTTACCTGGATTTCAAGGATGAGGATTGTTTGAACAAAGCTCTAGAACTTAATGGATCGAAACTTAATAATTACTCCTTGTCTGTGGAGGAGGCAAAACCGAGAGGTGATTTCAGTGCTGGTCCGGGTAGTGGAAGAGGTGGAAGGAGTGGTGGATGGAGTGGTGATCGTGGTGGTAGGGATGGCGGTCGAGGTGGTCGTGGTGGAAGGGATGGCGGCCGAGGTGGCAGGCGTGGAGGTGGCCGATTTGGTGGCGGTAGAGGTGGACGTGGAACACCTTATAAGCCAAACCTTGGTGCTGCTGGCACAGGTATATTTGTACTTATTTCCCCCTTTTGAATCTCTTTCCTTTTACCCTATCTAATAGTATATGGATTAATGAATTGCAGGGAAGAAGACTACTTTTAATGACGAGGATTGAGTTTCAAATGTCGGCTCCAATGTTGGAATGTTTTGGTTTAGATTAAACTCCGTTTTGTTGTCTCATTTTTTGTTGAATTTCTCATAATTTTAAATATCTTGTTTGTTAAGTTACCAGAATTTTACCCTACCATTTTGATATTTATGCAAGGCAATGCCGTTTTAGTAATCTATATGTCATGTCTTTATAATTTCGAGGCTTTGGATGAGAAGTCACTGCAATTTTTATAACATTACTGGTCTCAGTGCTAAAGTCTCTCCTATTAATCCAAATATGTACACGCCTTAGCAATTGCACCTAAGAAAGAAATTTAATACCTAATTGATCTGAATAAATAGTTGAATGTTTCATTGCATATAAATGTCAAAGTTAGATACTGGAAATTATATTTACCCATTTCACAACAAAATTATTAACAGACAAATACAGAGCACCTGAAAATAATAAACAAAGAAGTAAAGACTGGCAAGAAAATCCAAGGATCATTTCTCCTTCTTACTATCACCGGTTCTTATCCATATGAGAAAACAAAGAATTAATTCTGAACAAATTACTCATTTTTTCTACTGTTCCCTCTCCAATCCCAAAACCCATCACCATAAATTTCTTCACTGTAGGGTCTTTCAACTTCTTCGCTGATATCTAGTAGTTGTGTGTTTTGAGCTTTATCTCCTTTCAGATGAGAAAAGTAGAGAGATTAGATTCAATTACTGTCTGAACATTTGAAATTACTCAAGTCTCGGAAAAGCAACCAAGAGAGAAAGATAGTTGCCTAGTTAAGTATCCCTTTTTCTTTGTAGGTTGAAGCAGCTCTTGCTGTAGCTCCTCAATCGGGAAAGAAAGGGCGACCTTTTTCTTTGGGTTTTGAAATTTGAATATATAGGTATAATTTGAAATCATTGCTTGTTTTATGGTTTCTTTTGTTTCTTGTGATTATGAAACTGTGGGGTTTTGTTTTACATCCTTTTTATATCATTTTATAGAAAAGCTGACGAAACTCTAGAGAAAAAAGTAGCTACAAAAAGAAAGAAGAAGGTTGAAGCTAAGATGAGGACGACGACGAAGAAATATGAAACGAATAGTTCTTCTGATTCCGATTACATATGCGAAACCCCACTGCTGGCTGAAGACTCTTCTGATTCTGATTATGTATGTGAAAACCTTCTACTGGTTTACTTATGTATGCTGATAGTCCACTTTTCATTATATGTTATGTTTTGAATCGGTTCCTTGCATCTATATTGTATGGTTGCAGTTGTTATTTTTATGATTGTTAACAATCAATGTTTTGGCTTTCCAGGAAGCTCCTGCTCGGAATAAAAATCCTGCAGTCGCTACAAAAACCACTGTTCCAGCTGCTAAGACATTGAAAACCGAAAGCGGATCAGATTCTTCTTCTGACAATGATATGAGTATTGAGACTATTACCAGATATGATGATGATTTCGATGAATATAGCCAGCTCGGATGAAGACGAAGTAAGTGCTAGATTGTTGAATCATGTTTCTTTTCAATTTTATTGGGAGCTTTTTTTTAATTATAATTTATAAATGTAATATCTTTGCACATGCAGGAAAAATCAAAGCCTTCTTTTAAGAAAGGACCCAATCCTGTTACCGAAAAAGAGTCTAGTGATATCTCCTCAGATGAACATGTGAGTGTCGGGATGCCAATTTTGTTTCAATAATTGAATCTTTGGATTGTGCTGCAAACCTTTCGAGCCTTGTGAATTTGGTTTAATAATAGACTAGGGGTTCTTATAAGTCCTGCCTTTTCTTTTGGTATTTAGATATTTATATAATTCCACCAACTGTACGTTTACATGTATAGAAACCTCCTCAAAAGATTACTTTGCCAACTTGTGCTGCAAAGAATGTACCTTCAGAGAGTGCAACGGCTCAAACTGCTTCTAGTGGTAGCAGCTCGGAGGAGTCCGATGAAGAGGCATGATGTCCCATTCATATAATTCCTGTTTTTATCTTTTTTTCTGCATGGATTTCTTATCAACCATGTTGCTTCGCACTAGGATGTAAAGAAGGCAATTGCTTGTTTTCATTCATCTCGTCAGGCTGGTCAGAATTGTGCTGTTAGACTTGATTTTGCTCGTGAAAGGGGCGAATATACACCCTACAGCGGGTAACTTTTCCTTGTCTCGATACATAAAGTGCTACTTGTTTATACATTTATATATTTTGGACCCTTGATCTAGACATAGTATTTGATTGGATTAACTTAACATTTCCCCTGCACCACCTTTGCAGCAATGGGAACATTTCTTTCCTAGGTGGAAAAGGTCTGTCTTGAACAATACTTGTCAAAGGATTTGAAAAATCTCTTGGTCAGGATGAGGTTAGTGTTGTTGCTCCATCCTTTCATCCACTCGGTGTCTGAAATTTATTTGTATATATCAGCTTTCTCTGAAACTTTTCCAAATTAAGAATTCCTTGGAAGAGCACTTTTGTTCTTTTGAAGTGATTATGAGGGTGAATATACCGGTAAATCAGGGTACCAGTAAAGCGTTTGTATCTATTGTCGTCGTGATTTTTGTTGTTAATTGAGAATATCCAGCTGTGATTTCATTTTTCGTATGTATCGATTCAGTTATGTAGGTCTAAGGATATATGACAGTTGAAGGATCCTAAACAGCTAAGTCTGAGTAACATGGATGAGTGTTACCGTTCTCTACTTTTTGGTACCTATCGTGCGCAAAAGATACATACCCATGTCACAATACGAAACCTGAAAAAAAAAAAAGATGCCGACAGTCGCACTCAAGTCCGAGTAATATCTTGGAATTTTAGTATCTTGCAAGTAGTCTTGTGATTTCAAGTTGTACTCCATCTGATCATATGCAACCTGTTCCAGCTTTGCTTATGCTAAGGATCAGAGCAGAGCTTAATAATTGTTCCTTGTCTGTGGATGAGGCAAAACCTAAAGCTGAATTCCTTTATGGTTTCTACCATGAAGGTGGTGGCAGGAGGATACGGATAGTGATGATGGTGGTCGTGGACTTGTGCAGGAAGAGATGGTGGTGGCTGTGGAGGAAGGGGTAGTGCATCAAGTGGCGGCTTATTTAGTGGTGGTAGAGATGGACGTGGAACACCAAATAAACAAAAATTTTAATTTCTAGTCATATAAATGAAGTAAGCATCATTGAATTGTTAAAAAAAAAACAATAGGTGAATTCCGTGATGGTCACGACAGTGGAAGAGATGATGAGAGTGGCGGTAGAGGGATGGTGGTGGCAGTGGCGAGGATGTGGTGGGATAAGGGATGGTGGTGGCAGTGGAGGTAGGCATGTAGGTGGTCGATTTGGTGGTGTAGCTTCCTGCTCTGGATCTCTTTTGTTTAATTATCATGTTGAAATTCTCACAATTGTGTGTATTTTTTTTTGTTGGGATTGGTTTTGGAAAGAAGTGTTATCAAGGTGTGGAATCATTATTTTTAGGGTAAACTACACCAGTGACCACTCAACTAATTGGGGATACCTATTTTGACCACCCAATTAAAGAACTCGTCAATCAGGTACCCCAACTTTGAAACCCTACCTATTTTGACCACTGCTGTTAAAAATCTGACGAAAAAGTTAACAGCAGTGACGTGGCTGTTAATTAAAATTAGTAAAATTATACATTTAATCCCTCTAATTTATTTATTTAATTTAACAGCAGTGACGTGTCATCAATCGATTGGATGATTAATTTTATTTATTAATTTATTTTTATTTATTATTTTATATATATTCCTGATTGGTGAATGATTAGTGGAAGAAATAAAATGTAAAGTAAACATGTAAGGGGATTTGAACCCGCAACCTCCAGCATAATAAACATCTAACCAATGAGAGAACCACTAGATCAAGTTAATTTTAATGTCATAATTTATTTACATGTATTATTAAGTGATAAAGTTTTAGTAAAAGCCTAGAATAACAAAATTTCAAGTCCATTAATATTTAAATTAAAATAATAAAACATTTAATAAATAAATTAAAATAATTAAATATTCGAATATTAAATATTTGAATATTTTTATTTAATATTATTCGAATTAAAATATATGAATAATATTAAATATAAATAAAAATATTAGTTGAAAAATAATAAATATTCAAATATTTTTATTAAAAAATATTCAAATAAAAATATTTATATTTTAAATATTCAAATAAAAATATTTGGATATTCGAATAAAAATTATAAATATTTAAATATTTTTTATTCTAATATATGAATAAAATCATGAATATTCGAATATTTGAATTTAAAAATATTCAAATAAAAATATTTAGATTTTAATTATTCGAACAAAAAATATAAAAATGTTTAAACAACGAAATTCAAATATTCGAATAATTAAAATCTAAATATTTTTATTTGAATATTTAGATTTTAATTTATTCGAATAATTAAAATCTAAATATTTAATATTTTTATTTAAATATTAATCGATTTAAGAAAGGTAATTCAAATTCTAAGAGATAACCATTTAATATCACTCTTTCGAATTTCATATTATAAAGTTACATTAGCCTAGTGGTTCAATCCCTTGTTTTATAAGTAAGGGGTGATGGGTTCAACTCCCATTTGGGACATTATCACTTTATTTTCAAGCTTTCCTTCTTTCTCACCAACTAATTAATTATAAAAATAAATTAATAAATAAAATTAATCACCCAATGATTATTTTAAAATAATAAATAAATTAGAGGGATTAAATATGTAATTTTATAAATTTTAATTAACGTCCACGTCATCATTGTTAACTTTTCCGTCAGATTTTTAACGGCAGTGGCCAAAATAGGTACGGTTTCAAAGTTGGGGTACCTGATTGACGAGTTCTTTAGTTGGATGGTCAAAATAGGTATCCCCAATTAGTTGGATGGTCACTGGTGTAGTTTACCCTTATTTTTATTTTGAGAAGAATGTAGCATTATTATATTTTTAGAAAATTTGAATCAAAACCAATTTAAATATCGTAGTTGAATGAATCAAATCAAATTTTATCGGTTTAGACGTATGTATTTTAGCTTGTGGATTAAAAATCCGAGCATATGCATTTCCCAAAACAGCAAATATATAGTTTCATTGCAAAATATAATTTTATACAATAATGAAAATTGCATTTTGACCCCATGACAAAAATTAATAATTCAATTTTGGTTCCTTAAACATTGCTTCTGCCTTCTCTTCCGTGCGGAATCAATGGTATCGGTAGCTGAGAAGTGAAACCTTTGCTTGGGGTCCTCCCTGAACGTAAACAAAACTGCACTCCGAGCCCGGTTCCAGCACCCTGCGCCACTGTGGCAGCTCATAGGTGTTTCTAACCGCAGTTGCCGACAGTCCCCATATCGGCCCTGTCAGTTCTTGAACCACCAATTTAACATCTGTTATCGGCTTTTGTGATGTGTTCTTCATCGTCACCTTGTGTTTATAGTATTCCATCTTCCCGACATTCCACTTGCTGGTTATCGAGTGAACAAATTTAACCGGCTCGCCTGAACATCCGAGAAACAAATGATAATCGGTTGATAGTATGTTAAAATTCGAATTCAAGAATAGGGGAATGATGTTCATTTTAATGTTTTGTTACCAGATGGCGTCGAGCTAGGCACCGGTGTTTGCAGGCGATGGTATGCTGCGGAATTATAAAGTATGAACTTTGATTAGATGCAATCGAAAAACGAAAAAAAAATGTTTAGATTAAGAGAGAAAAAGGAAACCCTTTGCTTACTCACTTTGTGTTGGTTGGTTATTTGCTGTTGGTCCTTTGCGATGAGGTCCTGTAAATATTTATGTTACAAAATTTAGAGGTGTAAATGAGATAAGAAATTGAACTATGTTTTATCATTGTCTAGTTGAGTTTGTTTTTACTTATGTTTCCGTATAGGCTTTCGAGCTTTGAGAAGAGGCCGACAAGAGGAGCAGAGGCTGAAAGCGTAGGCTCAGTTTGCTCGTAATACGAACGTTCGTCGTTGAAGTTATCGTTCCGATCGGGTCCTCCAACCAGAGCTCCATGTATTACGTTCGGATCTGCTTCAGGGCGGCGGTACCAGACATCAAACCCTTGGACGCAGCTCACTGTTGAATGAAGAACTGAGATGGATGCAATCGATGCGCCTCGGTGGTGGACGTGGGTTGGATATTTCGGTCCGTAGCCAACCATGTAGCTCATTGACTTGGGATTACTTCCCAAAATGTAATCCGCCTGTGCAACAAATACAAGCAGTATTAGAACTTGACCATCGGAACATGTAGTTACATGAATTTGTATGCGAGTGTCGGACACATGTATATGAATCAATTAAATTAAGTCTCGAGTTTCGACTTACCTGTGACTTTGCGAAACCAAGAATTTCGTGAGGTTGAACTTGGCCATCGGGGCAAGCGAGCTTGGCATTTGCAGCAGAGAGATAATCAGAATAAACAGCAAGAAGAAATGCAGCAGCTGAGGCATATTGCATATTGTTCCATTCATGCACATACATCAAACCTCCTGGTAAAAAACATTCAAACAGTCCAAGATTTAGATCAGTTGAATAATGGTATTCGTCAATTGAGTCTTAATTCGATTAGCATTGTTATTGTTACAACATTTTGAAATTAGATTTTCATCGAACAAAAACGAACCAGGAGTCAGTTGAACATTGTAGCCATCATTCTTTTGCAGACAAGCACAGGCGAAGTAATCTGCTTTGGCCTGATATTGCTTCAATGTCGAAGTGTATGCACCGCCTTTTTTCTCCATTAATACCTGCCATGGCATCACAATTCTTTAGACTATCCTGTTATTTTTTTCGGAAGTCCGACGATAAGTGAAGGGTCGTCGATGTTAAGATTCGAATAATCTATCTTTACCTTAGAAAGAAGGATTTGCACACCAGCATACTTGTTGTCCCAAGAGAACTCCTTGACAGCCAAACCAGTTCCACCCATGTATGCACCATTATCCACAACATACTTCAGGTATTGCACCTCACCGGTTGCTCGGAATAGCCATGTCGCCGCCCACAATAGCTCATCCTAAAATCAAAAAAGAACAATGAGTAGATACCGATATCTTTACCTATAATCAATCACGGATCCTCTGCTTGAGTGTTTACAGGCTGACATATATTAATACTTACCGAGTAACCCGACGATTTATAAAACGACTTAGCAGTTGGGATGGAGTCGTCGTATAGGCCTCTAAACCGATCGGCGAACGAGAAAAGCTGCAACACATGAAGATCAAATGTCAGTTTATTTCTATGAATAGAATTGTTGAGAGTAATAGATGTTTTGTACCTGTTTTGCATGAACTAGGAGGAGATCCGAATAAGAAGAGTTGTAAGGCTTGAAAGCCATCGATGATGCAGCCAAAGCAGCAGCGGTTTCGCCAGCAAGGTCTGAGCCTGGATGCCCCTGGTCAAGCTTGAAAGCAGTTCTCGGAGTCGTCATGTCTTCGGCTCGTTCCCAACAGTAGTGATCGGAGTTCCCATCGCCAACCTGATCGAATCATACACCATACATAAGAAAATGTCTAGATTGTTCGAATTATGTGTATGACATTCGAGTCCGTGTAACATAGTTCGTACCTGTCCCCAGAGGACATTGGGCTGTGTGTGAGCCTTGATGAAGTAGTCCGTTGCCCATCTGATTGCCCACAAAGCATGTCCCATTTGGTTTAAATCAGTAATCTCCTTCCTATATTCAATAGTTCCCCATGCAAGCATGGTGACACTAAATGCCATTGGCAACCCGAACTTCACATGATCCCCTGCATCATAGTATCCTCCTACCAAATCTACATTTTGAAGAGACCCGTCTCTGAGGCCGGAATCACCCCGCCACTTGACACGGCAGTCCGAGGGTAGTTTTCCGGACCTTTGTGCCTCGAAAAACATGAAGGTCTTGTCGAGAGCTTCACCGTAGTTGGACTCAGCCGCTGCCGCGATGGTAAGTATTCCGAGCAGGATAAGGCGAACAGCGAAGTTTAAGGTTTTCATGATTGCCTCAGAATTAAGGTACGCCAAACATGGTTGTGGAACATCGGTTTTTATAGGGAGTTTACGAGTGGAATACAATGAAACCTGTCTGAAAATCTGTGAGATTTTGTTACGTGATGTCTGGTGTCTGGTGATAGTGGTAGGCTTCACGTTTTGGTGCTTTCAAGTTCTCTACCAAATCAAGTAGAGCTTCCCACGTTCAATATTATTCGTTTTCTAATAATATTATATTTAAGAGATGGAAAATAATTTTGGTTGCACTCTAGATTTTTATTTTATTAATATGAAATAACTTATATCGTATATTTAATTTTATAAGTAAAATTTTAACTGAATTTTTCTGTATATACAAGGATTTAAACTTAAAAATTATTTAAGCAATATCAAACTATTTTAAATTAATCCTTGATTTTTTTTAATTAATTACACTACACAATTATGATTTTAATTTTAAATTAATCTTTAAATTTTTAAATATCTAATTTTATTGTTTTTTATAATTTAATCTTAAAAATCAATATCCTATAATCCACCATATTATTCTAAAACACAAAATATATAACATTTAATAATTTTCGTAACAAGTTTATTATCTTAAGATATGTCAACGAATACTGAAAATTTAGAATAAAATTAAAATATCAAAAAGGTTGTGAGGTCAATTTAAAATATGAGCCATAGTTTGAGAGTTGATTTAAAATGAGATTTATATTATGAGAATAAAATTAAAATATTCAAAAACTTAAAATCAATTTAAAACAAAAATATAATTCGTAATGTGAATATGATTAATTCATAATTTAAAAATTAAATCTTTATAATATATCCATATCATCCTTCTATTATTTAGTAATCAAAAATTCTAAAAATCAGTAAAATACCAAAATTATAATTATCCATCGATTAAATCCATAATTTCTCCGCAGTACATGGACTATTTGCGAATTTGATTCCACAGTTTACGCATTTAACGGGCACGAATTTAGAAAAAAAATACAAAGTTATAAATATATATATTTTAATATATATATTTTATATTTTTATATTTTTTGAATTTATCCATCTTCCATAAAGGAGGCGAATGAAACCAAAATTTTATGTTCGGTTTTGAATAACGTTTATAATTTTTATCGTTTTGACTCTTATTTTTTTAAAATTTAGTCCTTAACCTATATCTTTTTAACAAATAATTTATTTTTAACACTATGGTAGCTGGACTGTTAAAAATCTAATAATGATGACATGTTATATGCATATGATAATATATTTTAAATAACATGACATCTAACCTATCAAATACATATATATAATATAATTTTATTCTAATATAAAATATAAAATAATTAAAATTCAAATAAAATATTAAAAAATTAATTAATTCTAAAATAAAATATTATTAAAAACTCTTAACCTAACTACGATATAATTAAAATTCTACCTAAAAAATTAATTAATTTCGAACTGTGTTCATATTTTTTAAGATATGACTTTGATTCTATCATAGTTAGGGTTGGAAATGTTTAATAGCCTTTTTATTTTAGAATTAATTAATTTTTAAAATTTTATTTGAATTTTAATTATTTTATCTTTTATATTAGAATAAAATTATATTATATATATGTATTTGATATGTTAGAAGCCATGTCATTTAAAAAGATATAGGTTAAGGATTAAATTTATATAAAAAAATAAGAATCAAAATAATAAAAATTATAAACGTTAAGGGGTAAAATTAACTTTATACCAAATACAAAATACAGCGGAAATGTATGCAAAAAAAAAATAATTAGTCATTTCTAAATTTAATGAGAATAACGAGCTAATTTTTAGTTTAATTAAACCTAAAAAAGCACATTTAGTTTGATTTTAATTTTTCAACGCTGTAATTTTTTATATATTATTTTAATTTTCAATATTTATATTTCTATTACTTTTTTTTTTCTGGAAAGAGGAAAAACTGTTTTCCGGGAAAAAAATCTGCAAGGAACGCCCGATCCATTTAATTTCTAAATCCGTTTTCACGATTTTCCCCTCTGTTTAGACCTACAATTTTCCTTTTTTCAAATCCAGTTCTTTGCTAATGTAAAAGATTTTATTTTTGTTTATCGTTCTATTTGATTGGGAAAAAATCAATTATTTTATCTCTTTTATTGTTCTGGATTCGTTAATTTTCGATTCAACAAAAGGAGGAAATTTGAGGTTAAATAGAGGGGAGTGTGAAATTTGGGTAAAGAAATACAGATTTTTTTTTCCCGAGAAAAAGTAAATTTAAGATATGCTGATGGAAAGAGAGGGAGGGAATAACATTGTAAATGGAGATTACAGTTACAACACGAATTGGAATTATAGTAAATTTTGCAACGATCTCAGTGTTTTTGAGAAAGAGAGCAATCAAAGTTTGCCGGATTCATCGCCACGACGTGACGGTTTCATCGAACACCCCGTTTCCCGTTTCGATACTCTGGCCGGCGTCGCCATCAAATACGGCGTTGAGGTAACTTATTTACGATTTCAATCCTTCTTAGAAACGCCATGATTTCTTTCTCCTAATAAATGTCCATGTTTGTAATATATGGTTTGTTTAGGTATTGATAAATTGCTGTGGAATATATAATATGTGTATGGATTATTAACCAGGTAGCTGATATAAAAAAGATGAATGGTCTGGTTACGGATGATCAAATGTTTGCTCTCAAGACAATTCAGATTCCTTTACCAGGCCGGCATCCGCCATCGCCTTGCTTGTCAACCGGTTCCGAAACACCAGGGTATTATACCTTTTTCTTAATTCTAATACTGATTGTTGTATGAACTGCTAACTCATGCATCAACATGGTTGCTAAAATAAGATGTATTTTTCATATTTGCTCCTGTCCATGTTAAGTTCCTTAACTTAAGATCCCGACTCGGAGATAGTTGTCGATGAAAGATGAGTTTGTTACAATGATTGCTAAGTGTTTTCTTATGATTTTCTCAACCATTGATGCAGTTTTTGTTTTGTTCTTTATATACATTGAAGTAGTGAACACATATGATTAAGTAATGGTATATGAGAAGTCTGTTAAGAAATTGATAGTTGTTTAGTCGAGTTGATTAAGCATATGTGAAGTCCCTGGAGACGCATCTCGGGTTTTCGGTGGTTCCTAATTCTGTTTGGTTATTACAACTTAAGCTCTCCGATATTTTTGACCCGAATGGTAAATTTTGGGTATGCTTTTCTCAAGCTATTGATGCAGTTTCTATGTATGTGAGAAGACTGTTAAGAAATTGGTACTCAGTGTTTTAGTCAAGTTGTTTAAGCATATGTGAAATTCTTTCTGATTTCTCACCCTTAAAATCATGCTAAACTCTCCTCGGATTTTCGGTGGTTGCTAATTCTGTTAGTTTATTGCAACTTAGCTTACTATGTCTGATAACTCTTTGCAGACGAAGCAGTGCTAACCAAAGCCCTGTACGAGATTTGCCTCCTGATTTGCTCGACTCATTCCAGTCTTTAAAGCCGAAAACGACTCCTCGAAGGATCTCCCATCCAATGACCTCATTACACGATTTTTATAGCCTTAAGAAAACAGAAATAAACACGATACCTGAAGCTTTCGAGATGGCAGTACTCAGGAAAGGAGAAAATAATTCTCTGGAGGATGATCCATTCCTGAAACCATCTTTTGCTTGCAAACCACCACTTATGAAGCTCCGTCGGAATTGTAGAAGTGAAGCTAATGGATTTTTTAATGAGAATGGCAAACTCAGAGATCGTATCATGTCTCCTGAAGAAGCTAAAGAAGGTGAACCTGATAGGTGGCTCAGAAGGCGGCCAAAATCCGACGCCGACTTTTTAGCTCAGACTTCTGGAAAGATGTTTGAGGAAAACACCAGCGGCGGGGGATTTTCGACATTAACGTCGAAAAGCTTGTCATTGAGATCCAGAGCAGGAAGCCGTACTGATTTATTAGCCGATGCCGAGACAGGATTCGGTCCCACAGCAACAGGTGTTGGAGACGGTTACCCGATTCATGAATTTTTGGCAGTGAAGAAATCATCGAGCACTTCAAGTTTGCAAGATCCAGACAGTAGTACTAGTTTGTCATCCCTATGGCCAGCATCTAAATGGAGTTTGAAGCCGGATTTACAAGCACTTTCGACCGTCTTGAAGCCGGATTTACAAGCACTTTCGACCGTCGCTATCTTTGACGGATTGTCGAAGCCAGGAACTGGTCGTAAAAACAAAGCTGCTCTTGATTAGCTCATGTTGTCTTCGTCTTCCCATCTACATCTCTTTCTTTACTAGTTGAATCCTCTTAATCTAGCTCTTTGACGAGTACATATCATTCTTTACGATCCAATCCTTGCAAGATAAAATTAAATACATATTTTATTTACATTATTCTCAATTATATTAGTTTTTATATTAAGTTTTGAATTTCAAACTTATTTAAAGAACATTTGTATAAGATAATTATATGAGTTAATTGAATTAAATGTTAAATATTAACTTATGTCGGTTTAATTTGATTTTTTAATCACTGGAATTTTAAAAATCACAAAATAATTATCATGTTATGGAAAGAAATTGAGTTAAACAATTGCTAATAGTGAGAATATCTGGTGTCATTAAGTAATTAAGACAACAAAATATCCACCAAACTAGAAATAGAAACCAAACTTAACAAAGTTCTAGATTGCTTTTAGTTCCAACAACTGCAGCAAAGTCAAACCAACAAAGCATAAGTTATATAACACACTTAGAAAAGTGATGTTCCCTTCCCCTTCTTGTCTCCACCGATCTCAAAGTGCTTGCACCTCTGCAAAAACCGACATCGAATCAACAGATAATCAGCTCTGGAAACAAGATGGCAAAAAAGAAAAACAGAACAGTGGGAGTGTTGTGATGTTCTAAGTCTAACCTTGATGGGATGTTGGGAAACATGTTTGCAACCCTGGCATTGCAGCCTTAGCACAATCTTCTTGGTGGTCTTCGCCTGTATAAAGGATACAAGGTCATTTGGAGTCCAACGAGATAGTGTATATTATCCGGACTCTACATTTTTCCTAAGATAAATGTTCTCAAACACTTGTAACAAATCTTCTAAATACATGAAAACTTTTGAGCATGCCTACGATGGATATATATTAATAACCAACAGTCAAGTGAAAGTCCGGGTTGAAAACAGTAATAACCGAACTGAACGACTTAACATCCCTCACAAACCGACCCGTATCAGAAATAAAGCAGAAGATTATTGATCTTTTCATTCTATAATTAATATCCATTTAGGATAAAAAGAAAAGTGCCGAAAAAGTTTACCTTCTTGTGGAAAACAGGCTTGGTCTGACCACCATAACCGGATTGTTTGCGGTCGTAACGACGCTTCCCTTGAGCGGCCAAACTATCCTTACCCTTCTTATATTGGGTTACCTTGTGCAAGGTGTGCTTTCTGCACTCCTTGCTCTTGCAATAAGTCTTCTTGGTCTTAGGCACGTTCACCTGAAATACCAACTCATAATTACTCTCAAAAGTCGAAACACAATACGAAAACAATAAATTTAGCTATTATTTATCAAATTTAAGTACTTAGATTATACTGAATCGAGAGCAAGAAACAAACAGCAACACCACACACAAAAAAATGATCTTCGCCTTGAAATAACATAAATTTACTTTATACTTGGATTTCTAATAAAACTACAATGTTTATATCTATCAAGTCAAGGCCAATTTTCACATTTCAAGTGCCCTACAGCTATCTTGTTTAACTAAAACAATATAAATTAACATATGATAAAACCTGGGAAATATTACACTAAAGGAAGATTGAATTGAAGACAATAATTTCCAAATAAATTTCTGGAAATCAAAATGAAATCTCAAATGTTTTAATAACTTCGAGAACTAAAGATACATGAAACCAAACAAGAGGAGAAATGAAAGTACCATGACTACCGATGAAGCGAGAGAACCTGAGCTCCGTTTTCTGTGGTGATGGTGAACTGGGAGGCAGTTAATCTAACAAATATGTTGAAACCTAATTGGGCTTTTAGGGCTCGTTTCCAGGGTTAGTTATTGGGTTAAAAATGGAAGAAATTTAAAGTGAACAAACCAAAACCACCAAATCGGCCCAAGTAAAATTTTATTTAACTTTTCTCTAAAAAAACAAACACAACAAGATTTGTAAAAAATAAACGTATATAATTTTATTAAAAATTAAAAAAATAAAATAGAAAAAAAACCATAAAAAAAATTAAACATCGACAATCAACTATCAATATTAAAATTAATATCTACAATCAGAACAAAATCAAAAATAGAGATTAAGACCAAAAACTTATTATTGGAAATCAACGTCTTCTTCATAAACCGAGCCCAAAAATAATAGTTACTATCATTAAAAAGTGCAGAAATTAGAACAAGAGAAAGATTTTCGTTGAGATGAATCTAATAAACATTAGAGGGATCATCGACGTGAAACACTCGTCGAAACTCAGAGGAAAAAGAATTGAAATGTCCTGATATCATGTTGAATTCTCTGATTTGGAAATTAGGTTTCGAGAAATAAAGAGAAAAAAAAAACTTCTTTCATATATCAAAATATAAAATAAGAAAAGAAAAACTTAATTGATTACAAATATGATACGCATATGTTTATATAATACTTAAAGACTAATAAAAAATAAAGAAAATAAAGAAGGTTTGAAACAATTTTAAAAACAACCTAACTAAAATACTCTAATATCAATCGCAGAGAAAATAAAGAACTTTAAAACCCATAATTTATGTTGTCCACATCACCGAAGTTTCTGATTTCAACCTAATGTATGAGCTTTACGATCCATCAACGTTCATGTTATTGATCTTGGCACCGGAAACAACATGATCAACTGGGCCCTCAAGGACAAGCAGGAGTTCATCGACATCGTTGAAACCGTATACCGTGGGGCGTGAAAGGGTCGTGGCCTAGTGATTGCTCCAAAAGATTACTCGATTAAGTACTGATATTGATTTGTATCTCGATTTTGAACGATATAAAATAATTTTGATATGTTAGATACAAGTATAGTTTGATAAAATAAAATAATTTTTCAGAACGTATACTTTAGAATTTAAATTATGATGTAATCGCCGGAATTCGTACGGGGAATCGCCACCAATCGATTTTTTTTATCCGGTGCGATTGGAACACCAAATTCGCGTCTACGAACCAGAGCTAGATTCGGGAGTTTGTTACGCGTAGGGAAGGGTGAGCACCATATAATGCCCGAACTCGGCACCTATCGGTTACAAAATATTTTATACGAGCGAAAGTATAAATTTGGTTTTACATTTAAAGTTGTAATCCCAAAATTTTTAATCTGCAAAATATAAAAAAAAATTTAAAAAATAAAGAAATATTAAACATCATAATAACAAGAAATATATATATATCCATATATATATTATGTTAATATTAATAAGATAGAAAGATAATAATAACTAAAAATAATAATACGTAACAAAATTATAGTAGCTAAAATGATTATAATTAAAACAATACCTTTATAATGATGTTAATAGTAATAATAATAATTTTAATGATAAAAAAACTAAATAATAATAATAATAATAAATAGGCCAATCTGCCAAAAAGGGAAATTGTAGGGTTAAAAATAAAATATATTAAAGGTGAAATTGAATAAAATATAACTTTAAAGCAAAATCATGAAAATCAGTGACTAAAATCAAAGACAGAACGAACTAGAAGGCCTAAGTGCGAGGTTTCTGGAAGCGGAGGGATTGATGCTACGAATTCCCTATTATTCGGGTTGAACGCGGGTTAGATCTGGTTACCAGGTTGATCCATGGGTCAAGGAATCAAAACGATACTGTTTTGAGCCCTATGAACCGGCACCAAAACGGTGTCGTTTTGGGTCCAATATAAATGCTCTCTTCCTCTTTTTTTATTATCATTTGTTCTTCTTCTCTCCATAGCCATAATAGAGTTCTTACAAACTCTCTGTATCCATGGAGAGCTCTAATGTTGGACCACCATCTTCGGTCCCCGACCATCGTGCCGGCCGCCGCGCCGGCGACCGAGAGCGACCAAGATGGAGACTTTTCGGAGCGTTTTGGTGCGTGGATTCCGACTATGAGGTCGGATTTTCGAAAAAATGCTTGTACAAGCGTGGATCTAAGAGCTAAGTATTTCGAATCTTTTTATTTTTTACCTTTCCGATTTGCTTTGATCTCTTCTTCTCTTCTCTCTATTTTTGGTTCGAATGGGTTGTGATATTTTGCTCTAGATCTTTGGTTTGAATATGGATTTCTTTTTCTTCATTCCATCCATCCTCTTACATGGTTCGATTATGGGTATTTATACTCATATTTTTACAACATATTATAGAAAAATAGGAGATTTATCCTATTTCATCTTAGATCTAATGATTTCTTTTTTCTTCTGCAGCTTTGAAGGCGGTGGGACGGTGAGGATAAGACCAGAGCGGTGGTCGACCATCTTGGCCAATGGTTGGGCGCGTGTAATGCACGCGCGAAGGAGAGTGTCTCATCCCGGCGGCGGCAGCAACAAGTTGTAGGGTTATGATTGATTTGTTTAGGGTTATTTGATTATTTAGGGTTTAGTTTAGTTTTGGGTCAGTGGATTTGGTTTTGAGATGTTGGGCCAATGTTGGGTTGGTGGGTATTTGTAATATACCCAGATAAATGGGTTATGACAACTGCCCCTCTTTGCTCATTGTTGTGTAACAACAATAGAGCAAAGATAAAGAATAACCCACTTTATCTAACATGGTTTTAGGGGTTCTTTTTGGTAAGGTTGGGGTTCTTCTGGTGAGGTTGAGGTTCTTTTGATAATGTTATGGTTCTTTTGGTGAGATTATGGTTCTTTTAATAAGGTTTGGGTTCTTTCGGCCACCGTTTTTTGTTGTGGAGCTTTGACTTGATGTACTCCATCTCCCTTGTCCATAAAATCTTCAAAATTGGAGATCCGTTGGAGAAGATGGCATAAAACTTAAGTTGAAACGACGATGTTACCACTTCTAGTGAAGACTTGACCAGGCTGCAACACTGCCGGAGAAGTAAGGTCTGGTGCAAGCACTGATGTCTGATCTAGCTACACTACCGAGGAAGTGAGATCTGGCGAGGAGTTTTGATGCTCGATTAGGCTGCAACACTAACGAAGCACAGTCTATCTGGTTCATCTGTAACACTGACGCTAAGATGAGGAACAATATTCGATCTGCTTGCAACACTGCTGGAGAAGCGAAACCCGACGATGAGTCTGTCACTCTGAAGCTGCAACACTGGCGAAGAAGCATGATTTGTTTGATCAATCTATAACACTGTCGCGAGATGGGAAGCGTCATTTGATCCACTTACAATACTGTCAGAGAAGCGAGATCTAACGACAAGTTCTGTCACTCTAAAGTTGCAACACTGACGAAGAGGCACGATTTGACTAATCCATCTATTGCACTGTCGCGAGATGGGAAACGTCATTTGATCGACTTATAACACTACCGGAGAAGTAAGATCTGGCGTCGAGTTCTGTCACTCTAAAGCTGCAACGCTGACGAAGCGCGATTTTGTCTAATCCATCTACAACACTGTCGCGAGATGAGAAACGTCATTTGATCTACTTATAACACTGCCGGAGAAGCGAGTTCTGACGACGTATTTTGTTACTCTGAAGCTGCAACACTGACGAAGAAACATAATTTGTCTGATCCATCTAGAACTCTGTCGTGAGATGGAAAACGTCATTTGATCTACTTACAACACCATCGAAAAAGTAAGATTTGGCGTCGAGTTCTGTCACTCTACAGCTGTAACACTGACGAAGCACGATTTGACTAATCCATCTACAATACTACCACGAGATAGGAAACGCCATTTGATCCACTTACAACACTGCTGGAGAAACGAAATTTGACGACGAGTTCTGTCCCTCTTAGCTGCAACACTGACGAAGCACGATTTGATAATGTTCTGATGCTACTACACTGACGAATGAGCATAATTGGTAGCTATTTACTCTGGGCTGGTTGTATTATCTCCTTGAGTACAATCGGTTGATATTGAACATGAGATTGAAATTTTTCAAAGGATTTTATTTTTTTTAACCATTCGTGAAAATAGATTTTAAAGGATATTTGAATAATCATCTTTTATGCATTTTTCCTAAATGTACAAGGATCAACTGATTTGACTTGCCTTTACTAGTGGCCGTTTGCCCCAGACTAGTTGTACCATTCCCCTAGGTACAATCAGTTGGTATCAATCCTGAGATTGGATTTATTTAAAGGGATTGATTTCTTTTGACTATTCATGAAAATGGATTTTAATGGATATTCGAATAGTCTTCTTTCATACATTTTTCCCAAATGCACATGGATCAACGGATTTGACTCGTCTTTACCAGATGTCGTTTGCCCCGGGCTAGTTGTACCATTCCCTCGGGTACAATCAATTGGTACCAATCCTGAGATTGGATTTATTCAAAGGGATTGATTTCCTTTGACTATTCGTGAAAATGGATTTCAAAGGATATTTGAATAATCCTTTTGAATCATTGGTATTACTTTTTCACCAAATGATATATCTACTGAGTAAAATAGTAAGTGAAAGGGTGAGGATTCTTACCTGCACTCCCCGATGAATGGTTGTGATCTGGATAGAGTTGCACTATTCTGCCAAAGTGCCTTGATGATGTCTCTATGTTCGCTTGTTTCTTTGCTTCCTGAAGGGAGAAGACCTGTAACACTTTCATAAATAGATTCAAAATGTTAAGGTTAACATGTGTCGCATAATTCTAATCCAAACATGTATGATGTATGTATGCATGCATGCATGCACGACCCTAGCATGAAATGCAAAATGCATGTGACGATGATTTTGTCTTAAGATTGGCTCGATCAGTTGGCCTGGTTGTCTATTTGAGACTTCGATAGTCATGCTTCATTCTTCGGGCAAAATATCTGACTTTGCTTTGTTTGTTGGGCGTCTGCTCTCAGTTTGAGATGTTTTCTCGATGAATTGCTCTTAGTTTCCCACGAGCTTGATAGAGTCAATTTAACGAGCCATTTTATGTCTTGGAGGCTTTGAGTAAACATTCTCCTTGTATCACGGAATTATGCTTCATCTCATTTTGGTCTTGGGAATATTCATAAAGAAGAGATATTTATCCCATAAAACAGGGAAAAAGAGATTGCATCGGCAGAAGTTTATATCGATATAAAGCGCATGATGACTTTCTATGTCCCTTACATGATTAGGGAATGATTTTTAATCTCAATGGGCATTATAACGTTTATCCCCTATATTAGGGAAAAAAGGCTACCCAGTAGAAGTTCAAATTGATATAAAGCATATGACACTTTTGTATCCTCTTCGTGATGTGGGAAAAATTTTCAACCTCTAAGGGTATTATAGCGTTTATCCCCTATATTAGGGAAAAAGAGGCTACCCAATAGAAATTCAGATTGATATAAAGCACATGATGGCTTTTCATGTCTCTTTCATAATAAGGGGGAGATTTTTAGCTTCTATGGGCATTATAGCGTTTATCCCCTATATTAGGGAAAAAGAGGCTACCCCAATAGAAATTCAGATTGATATAAAGTATCTGACGACTTTTCATGTCCCTTTCATGATAAGGGGGAGATTTTCAGCTTCTATGGGTATTATAGCGTTTATTCCCTATATTAGGGAAAAAAAGGTTACCCTAGTAGAAATTTGGATGGATCTAGAGCATATGATGTTTTTCACGTCCTCTTCATGGTTAGGGAAAGATGCTTCAATTTTTACAAGCATTGTAGCATTTATCCCCAATATTAGGGAAAAAAAGGTTACCCAATAGATATTATAGCCAATGTTTCATAAGCACATAAAGTAGATGGTAGTTTCTCGCCTTGATCTTTGTAGGTCTCTACCATTTCCATTATTCTTGTTGTTTTTATTGTCTGCTTGCACCACTCCGTTCATCTGAGGGCGATATGGCGAGGAATTATGATATCATGTGTTGGATTATTCGTATATTTCTGCTACGTTTTTATTGTTCAAGTTCAGCACGTTATTAGCTATGATGTTTTCTAACACTCCACATCGATATATGATCTCCTTCTTTTGGAATTTGCTTATGACTATTCAGTAACATTGGTATAAGTAATTGTTTCCACCCCTTTAGTGACGTAGTAGATGACAACAAAGATGAATCAATGATCCTTTGAAGCCTTTGGCGAGATAGGTCCAACAATGTCCCTGTCCCACAAAGAGAATGACCAAGAAAAAATAATCCCTTGCAGAGATGACATGGATTTTATCGGTACTCATGTAGCATTTGCAGCCTTTTTCTAACATGATCTATGCTATCTTTTCATTGTGGGCCAATGTTACCCAAATCTTGTGATCTACTTACCACTATGAATATGTTGGTATGAATACAACCAACACCCTCGTAGACTTTCAGGAATCATTTTTGCTTCAGCGACACTTATACATCTTGGAGGCGTTTAATCTGTCACATCCTCATTTAGGATGTAATCGCTTGTCAGTCTCTGTAGTTTTTTCTCATTTTTAGTGACCTCTTACGGGTACTTACAACTCGAATTTTCGTGCAATTAAAGTTGAGCTTACTGACAAAAAGGTTAAATCATCTTCTGGGATACTAACATTGCCTCGAGTCCCTTGCACTTATGGGATTAAAATTACCGTTAAAGTTCCAATTTCAACTTCCATCATTTATGACCTTTTTCGTTGGCTATGAGACCTAACAATTTCTTGGATACGATTCCGGATGTGCATCTGGCTTTTGTGTGCTTTATCATGTCATGGAATAAAGCGATCATGGCTCGCTTCGTATAATGCTCCCAACATCTTAGTCAAAAAAGCATTACCTTATAAAAAGTTCCCTCATACATCGAATCTTATTCTCTGCAACTTTTGTTGAATTGGTTTGCAACCCTCCTTTATAGGAAGTGTGTGTACTATGATATTCGTTTTAATTCAGGCATGTCCTTTTCGCCTATTTTCCTTGTATCAGTCTTAGTAGCTGAAAAGACGAATTATAGTCTTGATCATTTTCAGACTCGGGTATCTCCCCGAGATGTATTTCTCTCGAACATGAGTTGTAGAGCCATCTTGACATCGTTTGACGTGTCGGTACCTGAGAACTTAAACAATTGTTTGTATCTGAAAGTGCGTCATTTGTTCGACATTTGTGTATAAAAAGAAAACAAGAATGCTTGTCATATGTAGCACAAAAGATTTTATTTTATATGGATAACTTTAAGCCCTTTTTACAAAAAACCTCGTTACACACGGGCTAGAGTAACAAGTATGTTCTGTACATAGTTTTAAAACATTCGCAAAACGGAAAAGAGCTATTTAGTAATCCGATTGTTCCGAGTAATTACAACATAGAGCATTCTTCAGACAAAGTTTTAAACAAGGGGAATCAAGGGTTCCTAGTCACACTTGATCCAGTAGAGTCCTCGAATCGTATGATTCCTATTTCTAGGAACTTTTCAGTAAGCCTTTTAAACTTAATGCAATTCTCAATGGAATGCCCCACGACTCCGGCATGGTATTCATATTGAACGTCAGGGTCATATTATTCTGGGTAAGGAGGTTGTCGCGGTTTCACATATGACGAGGAGATTGCCTGTGCGCTGTTCAAAATCTGATATAATTTGCCATAAGAGATAGGAATATGGGTAAACTTCTTTTCTTCTACGCTTGTCTCCTGGCTTGATTTCGCTTTTGGAAAATTCATATTTGCTTTTGTTCCAACTGCGAAATCCTGGTTATGGTATCCTTCTAAGGGTTTTTCTAGCTCCACCATTCGCTCTTTCAGACTGATGTTCTCAGATTTGTTGCGGGTTAACTCTTTTTGCATAAGGGCTTGTTGTGTCTGTGTAACTCTAAATTTCTTTTCCCAGTAATCAGCTCTCTTCTGGATTTCAACTTTTTGATCAATAAAAGACTTCTTGATTCCTGTATATTTATGATCACCTTGCAGATCACCCAGGTCCTCTTCAGCTTTATTTTTCCCTTCATTAGCCTTTTCATTTCCTGTTCTAGGGACCGTATTCCAAACTTCACCTGGTTTCTTTCACTTTCGATTGCTGACATCCGTTTTTCCAGATCGGTGCCTCTTCTTTCAAACTCTTGTTTGGTCATTTCCATTTTTGTTGTAAGGGTTTCGATCGACTCAAGAGTTGAGCCTTTGACCATTGCACGCGGTTTCTCTTTCTGCCTTTCAAAATCCCTCTCGGTCAACATCTTGGCCATTCTTCTGATCAAGTCATCATGTGACTGTGAAATGTACACGTGAGTATCTTGCTATATTTTTTCCAACTTGTTTTCGATATCTTGTTTGACGTCTTCGCAAATTTTCTCCAGTTTCATCAATTTTTGTTCCATGTCTTCGGCTTTGCTTCCTGTAAAATAAGGATGTTGCATCTTAACGATGTCCGAATAACTGCAACGTGCATGCCTTTTCGATGTTAAAATCATAATGATGCAAAATGTTATGCTCGATACAACTAGAATGATGTCATGTATGTGCAAAATGCTACAAAAATAAAAAGGTGTTGACTCGGTACAAATTTAAAAAGGAAGCTCGAGTCAGAATGAGGCTTTCTCTACATAAAGTGAGTCTTGTTTAGTCTTCATCTTCAAAATTTTGATCTCCTGGGAAAGTAATGTCGGCTTTTTGCCCCAAATAAAAAAAATCAGTTCGAATGTCTAGAATCTATAGGTATTCGGTCATTTTCTCGGGCTTGCTTTAGCGCTTCGATCGAGGTGCAAATATAATCCCGAGTCTATTCGAGGTGAACCTTCCATCATGGCTGACACGAACTATCTCGAGCTATGTTCTCTTGATTTCACTAGTGGAACCCATTCCGGTGCCCCTCACTTTATCGAGAAAACGGTTCTCATACAACTAAATCTTTTTAACGGTTGTACTTGTGTCAACACTTTTTTTTAGAAAATTAATTAGAAGTATGAATGCAAAAATACGAGAAACAATGCAATACAATGATGCATAGATATTAGTATCGAATTAGACAATAATAAACGTGCACACTTTATGATGCATGAATATACATATGGCAAATATATTGCGAAAATAAATAACATGAATTAAAGGGTATAAATAAATGAAACCCCTTCACTCTCTCTCTTTCCCGAAAGAAAAATCCTACAAGGTGACCCTCTAATCAGGCAGAGGTTCGGTATGACGGCTCTAAGGGTACGCTTCTAGGGCTCACTATATGCGATATAGTTTTAGAAGGTACCCGAATGATATTTATTCTCCTAATAAGGATAATAAACTCGATTCAAGGGGATACGTTTCTCCAAGTCTATGTGGAGACGTAGATTTCACGAAGACAGAGGAAAAAATATCCCGGAAGCAATTCCCTATCCTACACGGAGGCATAATCTCACGAAGGAGTGGTTTCATGCTCTCATTTAATTGGACAGAGCCTGGGTTGAGAGCTCATGGAATGAGAGGTCCTGAAAAAATATTTAAAATACATTAGAAAATATTTTAAATAAAATAAATAAAATAAAACGAGATCACAAAATTAAAATAAACCGAATTTATATTTTCGATCATTAAATAAAATGTAACCGAATTGAGGCTCGACTCTCAAAATGTAGTCCTCAGCGGAATCGCTAGTTGTAATCACCGGAATTCGTTCGGGGAGTCGCCACCAATCTATTTTTTTTATCCGGTACGATTGGAACACCAAATCTACGTCTACGAACCAGAGCTGGATTTGGGAGTCTGTTACGTGTAGGGAAGAGTGAGCACCCCTACAACGCCCAAAATCGGCACCTATTGGTTACAAAATATTTTATACGAACGAAAATATAAACTCGATTTTACATTTAAAGTTGTAATCCCAAAATTTTTAATCTGCAAAATGTAAAAAAAAAGTTAGAGAAGAAAGAAATATTAAACATCATAATAACAAGATATATATATCCATATATATATATATTATGTTAATATTAATAAGGTAGAAAGATAATAATAACTAAAAATAATAATACGTAACAAAATTATAGTAGCTAAAATGATTATAATTAAAACAATACCTTTATAATGGTGTTAATAGTAATAATAATAATTTTAATGATAAAAAAACTTAATAATAATAATAATTAGGCCAATCTAAAAAAAAGGTATAACTTTAAGGCAAAATCATGAAAACCAGTGACTAAAATCAAAGACAAAACGAACTGGAAGGCCCAAGTGCGAGGTTTCTGGAAGCAGAAGGACTGATGCTGTGAATTCCCCATTTTTCGAGTTGAACGCGGGTCAGATCTGATTACTGGGTTGATCCATGGGTCAAGGAATCAAAACGACACCGTTTTGAGTCCTATGAACCGGTACCAAAACGGTGTCATTTTGGATCCAATATAAATACTCTCTTCCTCTTTTTTTATTATCATTTGTTCTTCTTTTCTTCATAGCCTAGCCATAACAGAGTTCTTACAAACTCTCTGCATCCATAGAGAGCTCCGGTGTCGGACCACTATCTTCGGTCATCGACCACCGTGCCGGCCGCGGCGCTGGCGATCAAGAGAGACCAAGATTGAGACTTTTCGGAGCGTTTTGGTGCGTGGATTCTGAATATGAGGTCAGATTTTCGAAAAAAATGCTTGTACAAGCGTGGATCTAAGAGCTAAGTATTTCGAATCTTTTTATTTTTTACCTTTCTGATTTGCTTTGATCTCTTCTTCTCTTCTCTCTATTTTTGGTTCGAATGGGTTGTGATATTTTGCTCTAGATCTTTGGTTTGAATATGGATTTCTTTTTTTTCATTCCATCCGTCCTCTTACATGGTTCGATTATGGGTATTTATACCCATATTTTTACAACATATTATAGAAAAATAGGAGATTTATCCTATTTCATCTTAGATCTAATGATTTCTTTTTTCTTCTACAGCTTTAAAGGCGGTGGGACGGTGAGGATAAGACCGGAATGGTGGCCGGCCATCCTGGCCAATGGTTGGGCGCGTACAATGCACGCGCGAAGGAGAGTGGCTTATCCCGGCGGCGACGACAATAAGTTGTGGGGCTATGATTGATTTGTTTAGGGTTATCTGAGTATTTAGGGTTTAATTTAGTTTTGGGTTAGTGGATTTGATTTTGAGATGTTGGGCCAATGTTGGGTTGGTGGGTATTTGTAACATACCAAGATAAATGGTTTATGACAATGGATATCAATATATAAAAATATTTCTTTTATTATTTGAATTAAGTACGATAATTATAGTAGTGTATGCTCTAAAGTATACTCTCAATCATTATATATTTATAGTTCAATTATTATACTAATAATGTTGATGTTCAAACCCATAATCTCTAAAAACTATAATTATTCTTTTAATTACAGAAATTAAGTACCTCACATCTATTAACCATTTTAATTAAACATTTTTAATAAATTCTAATAGATTTAACTTTAAATTAAATTTTAGAACACAAATTTATATAATTTTTAATATAACGTATTTAATATAAAATTTATAATTTAAAAATCAGAGTTTAATATATAGTATTTTAAAATTATAATTTAAGACAATTTGCAATTTTTTTACGCATGTAGTATATTGTTTTTATTAATTTCGTCAAACGTTTCGAAATCCCATGGATTTCCTAGAAGTCTCTTTAATTTAATATAAGTTTATATTTTTCTGAAAAACCCTCAGATTTTCACTCTCTTCGGCTCTATCCATTTCGCATTCGTGAAACATGTCGTTCGGCGGGAACATAAGCGGCGGCCCTGCCATCGCCGTTGTAACAGATAAAGATTTCTTTTGCTACCAATGTAACCGTACTGTTACCGTTACAATCTCTCCTTCCTCTGACCCTTCTTGTCCCTTATGCCATGACGGCTTCCTGGAGGAGTATGAAAACCCAAACCCTAATTCCGGCTTCGACTTCTTCAATACGACCCGAAATCCAGTTGACGACCCGTTTTCATCGTTACCGGATCCATTTCATTCCCTTCTCCCCCTCCTTTTATCATCATCATCATCATCCCCGGCTTCCGCTGAAATTCATAACCATAACCTATTCGGGTCGTCACGGTCAGGTCGGAGCGACCCGTTCGCCTTTGATCCGTTCACCTTCTTCCAGAACCATCTTAACGATCTGAGATCTAGCGGGGCGAATATCCAGTTCGTGATCGAAAACAATCCGTCCGAGCCGGGCTTTCGGATTCCAGCAAACCTTGGGGATTATTTCATTGGGCCGGGACTCGAGCAACTGATCCAGCAGCTGGCTGAAAACGACCCAAACCGGTATGGAACTCCGCCAGCATCGAAATCAGCTATCGAGGCGTTGCCTTCTGTGAAGATAACTAAGAATCACTTGAATTCTGAGTTCAACCAATGTGCAATTTGCATGGACGAGTTTGAGGAAGGGAGTCAAGCGATGCAAATGCCATGTAAGCATCTTTACCATAAAGATTGCTTATTTCCGTGGTTGGAATTGCATAATTCGTGCCCTGTGTGTCGTCATGAGTTGCCTACGGATGATCCTGATTATGAGAGGAGGGTTAGTGTGGCACCGGGCACTAGTGGTGGTAGTGATGGTAGCAGTAGCGGTGCTGCTGGTAGTGTGCAGAGGTCTCCGGGGGATAATAGTGTTGTCGAAAGGAGTTTTAGGATATCGCTGCCTTGGCCTTTTGGGGCTCGTGGCCCCGGTTCAGGTGATAATCAAGAGCCCAGACAAGAAGGTTTGGATTGAGTATTGTGAGTATTCCTCTCTTTAACAACTATACCTATTATCGTTATGTTCCTCCCTTATCTGTTCTTGTGTTGATTCTCAATTGTGGTTGTTGAATTTTGGATCAATGCAGAAATATGGAGAAAGATAATGAGCATATCGTATTTACATCAACTTGACCTTGCTTGATTGGAGTCTTAGAACTTGTCACCATTTCTTTGATAAATTCAGTTTAGTCCTAGGGCTTGACACCATTTCTTTGATAGATTTAGTGTAGTCTTAACTTGTCATCATTTCTTCCATAAATTTAGTGTAATATACCGGTATCCGTCCCCAACCGGCATGAGTTATGTTACCCCATACCCATGGTCAATTGTGTATCGGCCATCGGGTGTAGTTGTTGGATTCTTCGTAGTTGGATATTGTCTGTAAAAATAGGCCGAAGTTATGAATTTGATAGTAAAATTTTCTGATAGTAAAATATATGCTTTCTTTTCTTCAAAGTCCCATACTTTCAAATTTTTTTTGTATGTTATGTTAGACGAAAAGATAGATTGTTGTTTAGCCATTAGAATGGGAAGGAAAATCTGCAGAACTCTGTGTTTCTTTTCTTGTCTCATTAAGTGTATTGTTATGGCACTTCGGTTTGGGTTTAAGACTCTGGTACGAGTATATGTTTGTCATGGCCTCATGGGTGTGTTCAGTTCTTTCTTTCATGTTTTTTATGTTTGAAGGGTCCTCAGAGGATCATATTCCTATATCTGTGCCCGAAATATATATTCAGAGTCCTTTTGGGTATGAACTATGTCACATTTCTCACGGTGATGCAGATTTATGCACGACTTTCCTGCATTTTCATATTCGTTTTGACTTTACATTTGTGTAATGGAACCCTAACTGTGTTTTTGATAATTGGCAGCCTGAAATACAGTGAAGCATCAGCTATTTCTTACATGGGGTAAATGGTGATAAACTAGTCTCTTCAAGTTTGGGAAAACAGAGTTACTGTGTACAAATGGAGAATTAATCTCTAAGCCTAGTTTAGTTACATACACTTTGTGGAAGTTTTAGTTTGGCATTTACATTTATGTACATTTAAAAGTTTTACAGCTTGGGTAAATATGTTTGTTCTTGAATAAGGTTAAAACTTATTAAAAAATAAGTGAAATTAGTTCATTGTCGATTTTAGTCTCAGATTGTGTTTCTAATTCGATTACAATTCATGCCTCCTTTCCTTTGTTCTAAGGTATTTAAGTTATTTGTAATTACTAGTGCCCTTACATTTTTAAGAGAGGAAGTCTTAATCGAGTTTATCTATACCTTTTACCTATGGAAAATCGAAACGTTTGTAATTTTTATTTCAATTCATTAGAACTTGATGTTCGTAGACTACCAAAATTGATATGCAAAAGAATTCGGTAAAATAATTGTACTTTTGATTTCTCCAATTTTTCCATTAGGAAACTAGTAGTATTTTACCATATGTACTTAATGTTTTATTTGTGAAAGAGTGTGTTTTTTTAAATAATTTCACAATTTTTAATATCAACTTTATGTTATTGTGAAACCGAAAAAGAAAGATCATATGGGTTTTTTTAATGATTTTTTTAATTTTGAATTTATGAAATAGGGTTTGGGGAGATTTGAATCGATGAAAATTTTTTATGGTAAAACTAGAATCATGTGAAATCAAAATTATTATAAATTTATAATAATTTCATACTGATTTTTTATTATATATCGAATTTTTAAAAAATATATAAAGATTTTAATATATATCAAATTTGTTAAAAAAAATAAAAAGTTTAAAAATTTTGATACATATAAATTTTTTACAAAGTTATAAGAATTTTTTTATATAAAAAATACTAAAATTTAAAAAAATTATAATAATTTCGATTAGAACTCATTGTTAAAAAAAATGCCCGAGGTTTAGGAGTATATCGAAAACTTCTAATTCATTTTTCATTCTCTAGGTTTCTATACACAGACAGAAAGGGAACGATTAGCTGAAAAAAAAGAGAGCAAAATAATGGCGTCGTCAAGAGGAGCAGGAAGTCAGCAAGTGATTAGAATGGCGGACTTGGAGAAGATGAGCTTGGATCAGCTCAAAGCAGTTAAAGAACAAGCTGATATCGAAGTCAATCTCTTACAAGACAGCCTCAACAACATCCGCACCGCTACTGGCCGCCTTGAGAACGCCTCCGCAGCCCTCCACGACCTTTCCCTCCGCCCCCAAGGTCCATCCTCCATCCATCTTCTATCAGATTTCCTTCTGCCATTTACTTTTTTTACTAATAAAGTATTCGTTTTTTTATAATTTTGTGGGATTAGGGAAGAAAATGTTGGTTCCTCTCACTGCTTCGCTCTATGTTCCCGGCACACTTGACGATGCCGACAAGGTTCTCGTTGATATCGGCACCGGATACTTCGTTGAGGTCCCTATTTTATGGTTTATTGATTTGATCATTTTTTTATCTCTTATTTATTGCTTTCTTCATTCTGCTGTAGTATGATCTAATTTCCCCTTGTTTGTTTCGTGTTGAAATTTGTTTTCTCAGAAAACTATGGCTGAAGGCAAAGATTATTGCGAGCGTAAGATCAACTTACTGAAATCCAATTTCGACCAACTCGTTGAGGTACCTTCTTGCATTAACCCATCACACTTTTGGTGGAAAGAAGTACTTTCGTGCAACAGTTTTATATTTCACGGTTATAATTGCTGGGTACTAAGTTTCAAGTTTGATGAGTACTTTTAAGTTAGTTGTCCACTAGATTTGATTGTTTTAAAGCTCTTCTTAAATTGATGTTGTTAGATGGAAAATCTCACTGTAGTATGGAGGAAGGGTCACTTCTCTTCTGATTAGTCCGGTTTCGTATGCCTGCGGGTGGATATATTCTTTGTAATTTCTGGTTGCTTGATGATACTAAGCTCTCTGGCATTGGTATCCACAACTAGCTAGATATCACTTCTTAAAGGTGGATGCATAAGCGACTTAGACTAAATCCGGGTTCATGGGTAGTTCTAAGTTGTCCCTAGATTGATGGCTTTAACAGATTCTTCGATTAATATTGTTAGATGGAAAACCTCACTGTCGGAATGTAGGTTAGGAAGGATTCTTCTCTTGTGTGATTAGTTGTGTTTCGTAGGTGTGCTAGTCGAATGCATGTTTGTAATTTCTCATTGCAGGGTGATACTAATTTTGGCTCCCTTGGGATAAAAGGACAAAATGTAACTAAAACTTAAAACACTAGAGCTTAATTAATCAAGTTGAAATGGATTTCCTTCACTTCAATATCCGTGCTTTCTTTCAGCTACACAGTTATGTTCCCTATATTCTTCGAATATTTTTTTTATTGTTAAGGATCGCTTCCTGTTTTTGGTAACAGAACTGTCTAATTTAACATGTAGGTTGCATCCAAGAAGAAAACATTAGCTGATGAAACTGGACTAGTTTTACAAGCAAAAATGAAGCAGTTATCTCCATCAAGTTAGGAACTGTGTGACCTTGGAAGCATCTCAGTATCATTAAGTTCTGAAGATGTTGTGAAAACAATTGCTTAGAACTTCATTGCTGGTGATGTCAAATTTTTTCATCTTAATGCTTTTGTTTATTATGATGGGTAGAGACGATGATCTTTCCAGGTCGTAGTCTATAGAGGGTTGTTGTTGAGAGATGCATAAATTGGTTATTTCTAACAATTTTATACTTCCATCAAGTTTCTGAATATTGGATGTTAAATTGAAGAAGTTATGTTGTGGTAGCTTGCTGTTAAATTTAGAAACTCCAACCTACTCTCTCTCTCTCTTCCGATATTGATTGGATTATAACACGAATATGGCTTACTGAGTCGATTGTATTGATATGTGTTTTAGACATGAAGGTTTGGGGGGTATAGACCCTAAACCAACCTTTGACTTATTGGATATATTATAGCTCCAGGTCTCACGAGTTATTGTTGTTTGGTTTCTTTGTACCTGATTGATGTTTTAGGTTTCTAGTATTGCTGGAAAGAACGATCCATTCATTTCATTTATAGGTGACTATGAAGCACCAACACTTTCGTAACGACAGTTTTGACGTAGCAGATTATGTGTTGGACATGTAAACTAGAACAAAATCGAGAACGTTTAGAGCATGAATTGGACATAATTTTCTTTTGGCGTAGGGATGCTAAGATTTGAACCCTCTAAGCTCATGGTTTTAATTTTCTCAAAATGGAAAATTTTGTCATTGTGCCTTAGTCTGTATGTTGAATTGTCGAACCATGTTTCATGTTCATACCCATGTTCCCCAGATAGGAAGGGTTTAGTGTTCTTTTTTCTCAATTAATTCAAAGTTTAGCCGATCGATTCTCGTTTCAGAGGACAAAGTTTTAACATGATATCTTGTTTAAGGGATATCGAACTTTTTATCGCACGAATCAGTGTTGGTTGATGAAAAAGGGTTTAGTTTTAATTACTGGTGAGTAGATAATCTGTGTGGATAGAACCATCCTTTCATCGGATTCATCTAAGACTGGAGTCCGATATTATTGAGTTAAACTTTGTTTCTCACCTCTACTAATGATTAATGAATCAACTGAGTTCTGCTCTGACTTTAAAGTAAATTAGATAATTATCTTTTTCAAACACCAGATTAATGAATTTATATGTATTTTTCAATTACAAAACTTAAATTAAAAGCCTTTAAATTTCCACTAAGGATGGACTAGCTTCTAAGTTTCGTGAAGTAAAAAAAAAAATCAAAATTCACAAGTACACCATTTTTGTGAAGTGTCCAGTGTCCTACTCCTATATCATCAAGAAACGACACCGTTTAGTACTTAGAGGTCAAGGGTTTTGGGTTTATGCTTTACAATCTATTTTATCCCGCCCTTTTCAGCTCAGCTTAGCTCTAGCTCTCCTTTGTCCTTGTCCTCCAGCTTCTTCTCCCAAACAGTAAACACAACCGATGTGGTACCTATGCGTGTTTTACCACAGGCTCCTCGATTTCAGAAAGCCCGAATTCGAGTCTTTGGCACATCTGTTCGGAGCTCTTGGGGAGAAACGGAGCTCCGATCCCCACTCCCAAGACAGGGTTCTACGATGGCGGCTTCCTAAAGACCACCACCCAGATTCCCCTTTCCATTTCGTTCATTTACCTTCCGAAGAAATCGCCAGGAACGTGGCAAACCGAAGTACATACCACTTCCTTTTGTTTTTTTCTCGCTACTAATATAGGTTTTCGTTGTTGAAATCTGAGACCCTTTTTGTTTGGGATATGCTAGGTATACTTGTGAAGGGAATTTATGAGCTTTGGGGCGAAGGAAATGACTATGAAGAACTTGAAGAGGCCGTGAAAAGCTATCCAGATGAACGGAAGCTGCCTTATTTGGGGTCTGAAAGTACTTTTAAGATCACTGTTGATAGTTTTGGGAAAGTGTTGAGCCTTCAAGAACAGAATGAACGGATTGAGAGGCTCTCGTATATTCCTTTCAAGGTATGGTTAACTAATGTCCTTCGAAAATTTTAATGCATGATTTGGGTTTGGATGTTATCCAGCGAACTTTGCTCTAAGAAATTAGAGTTCGAGCTTGACTAGAAATTTGTGACTTGAAGATCGAGACTTTGGTTTTTAGAGTTCGAGTTCACTTCATAATAATGATGCTTGAGCTCACTCGATTGGAGAGCTCGAGTGAACTTAGTAACTTATGAGCTGATTGAGTTGGTTTGCTCGATCTACCATGCTCAACAATCACCGAATTTGAAAAGTTTTGAGTGAAATAGTTTGCATTACACCCGGGCATGTATAGGAGAAAAAGGTTATATTTTGGAAACTTGTTTTGTATTTTTTGTGGAAAGGGTCTTCTAACACTAATCAACATGTTTGCAGGGTCGAGTTAATTTGAAGAAGCCGGATCACAATTTTTGGCTAATGGAAACTGATGCACATGAAACTAATAATGGGCTTCCACCGGTTGTTCAAAGGAGAATATTTTTTGGTAGGGAAGTTGGTGGAGCTGACAGGAAACTCATACCCATGTATCAATTGAAAAATCGAAATTACCTTGGCCCTACGTCAATGGATGCTGAAATGGCTTTTTTAATGGCCAATCAAGCTCAGGCTGCGCTTGGGAAACTTGTATATGACCCTTTTGTTGGCACAGGCAGCATTCTAGTTTCAGCAGCTCACTTTGGAGCAATGACAATGGTATCACATTTTGTCGCTTTGTCTGAATTTTTCATTCAATCAATGACTCTCTTGGAAAGCAACATTTGTGCACTAACTTTGGTCTATTGACAACTTCTTGGATTCATTCAGGGTGCAGATATCGACATTAGAGTAGTGCTTGATGGGCGTGGCCCTGACTGTAATGTCTGGAGCAACTTCAAACAGGTGAATGTGCCACATAATAAGCAAGTCATTTTTTGGTTTTGGATTTTTCTGCCTGCAATAGATATGCTTTCGATTGTATAATTATTTGCTGCTTTGTAGTATGGATTGCCGATGCCAGTTGGTTTATTGAGGGCAGATAACAACCTTCCTCCTTGGCGTCCTGGACTAAAGGAGGTAATTGCTTGTAAAGTTGCTTACTGTTGAATAGAATTCGATGTCCTCTCAGTATTGTTTTGTTCGGAAAACACACACAGTCCCACAAAGACAGACAGACATAGCATGTAGCTTGTACTTGTACTTTTCCTTAATTTGCTAGGTCATTTTAATGGCGGTCTTTGCAATTTAACCTAAGAAAGGAAGGCTCAAACTTCAAACCAACAATTGAGTGACTAGAGAGGATCTTTGAAGTTTTTAGAATTCCTAGTGGCCTGTTACCGTTTGTATGCTTTCTTTGATTCTACGTATATTTTCTTTTGTCTACATAGGTGTTCGATGCAATAATTTGTGATCCACCATATGGTGTTCGAGCTGGTGGACGTAAGTCTGGTGGTCGAAAATTGCTCAAGGGGATTATTGGCCCTTACACCGTACCAGATGACAAAAGGGCAGACCATATACCATCAACTGCTGCTTATACCTTAGTGGAGTGTGTGCATGATTTGCTCGACCTTGCTGCTAGGATGCTCATAATTAATGGCAGGCTCGTCTTCTTCTATCCTGTGTTGAGAGAAGATGGTTCTGCAGAAAACCATTTTCCAGAACATCCTTGTTTCAAGTTGGTTGCCACTTCCGAACAGATGCTCAGCTCACGATACAGTCGTGTTTTGCTCACCATGGTAAAGACATCCTCGTACACCGAGGAACTTGCTTTGGCAGCTAGGCTAAAACATTTGGAGTTCAAGGAGAATCACCTCAAATGGTTAGAAGACGGTAATCTTCATTCTTCTGTTTTCAGTCCATCAGACACCGAATCAGGTGATTCGAAAGCAAGTAAAGAATCAAAACCGAAATACAGAGGGAAATATGTCTAGTTTTACTCCTGTTTTGGGATACTCAAAGGATTCTTTGATATTATGGTTACTCATCTTTCATTCGTATTTTGCTCCAAATGATTGATGAATTTTCATTGTTTAAATAATCAATGTTGTCACAATGGTCATTGATGAAGGTTGAAAGTCTTTAGCAAGCAACTTTATATACGATGAGAAGTCTAGAGGTGAGCAATGAACATCGAATTGCCATTCTTGTACAAACTAAACTCGCAAACCCGTTCGAAGTAAGATATTCTCAAATTTCAATCCCTTCTGCCTTGCAATATCTGCAGGGGAAGTGCTTGAACTATTTCCGGGTGCACCAGTAACTATTAGGTTTGTACTCTCATTAGCCTAGTTTGCCAATGCCACCATCGTCTCAGGTTCAGTAGCTGAAGAAGCATCCACCATGAAGATATGGCTAAAATGTCCAGCAGGTATGCCTGCATTGTACAGGCGATAGCTACTCGTAAAAGTTGAAAATATTACTCGGAATTCCTTTAGTTCATGGAGCGAAGGACAACTGAAACATTCAGCTTCTCTTTTGTGTAGGCAGGACGAGAGGATACAATAGGGACCCCCTCTATCTCCCTGAATGCAGCATTGGCTCTGAATATATCAGTTGCCGGAATTCAAAGTGGATGTCTTAAAAACAAAAAATAAATAAACACATAAACACATAAGAAACAAATGAGGATAATTTAGATTTAGAGCAGAGCAGTATACAATAATGAGACAAATACACAACTCAGGAATTCAAACAAAGACATTAAAGTCACTAACTAAACATCCAGTAGCATATGTTAATACCAATGGTATGGGAATGAACACGAAATTGACAATGAAGATTTAAAGGTAAAAAAAGGCCTTGCTGCAGCCACGGCAAACACGATTTGGGCCAGAAATTTACCGGGACGTGCAAACATCGTATTATGGCTTTTCTTGTCCTGCCTCTTTCGAGCAACCGAATGTTTGGGATCATTTTACAAGTACCGCAGTATGCAACTCCCCTTGATTACAAGAAATATGGAACTCCAGTCCTGGGCCCTCTCATCTGATTGTTTTCTTCTGTTTCAGTGAAGAACTTCACTTCTCTCTCCTGAAGAAATGAAAATAACAAAATGTGTCACGAATTGCGTCATTTTACGGAAGATTTTAAACATGAGTATGACCTAGGGCTTATCAAGGTCTTTTATTAACACATACAAAGCGGAGAGAAACGAGAGATACAAGGAAAAGGAATTCTCACCATATTCTCATTGAAGCTCAATATAGAAGCAACGTTCCCACATCGGTAACAATAATTTGGTGCGGACCATACCTTCAAAAAATTAATAATCAGGAAATTCCATTAAACCCTTAATACTGTCAAGCAAACACGAAAATAACAGAAAGTATCGTGTCTCACAGTCACTAGTCCTTTATCTTGAAACATATACTTAAGGCCTTCTTGCACAAGTTGGTGAGCTCGACAAACAAGATCAAGATTATTTATGTGGTTGAACTGTAACAGATGAAAAGTTTGAAAACGTGAAATTATTATTATTTCAGCGTAATAACATGGTTATAAACTGAGGTGCGACAGTTTACCTCGGATGTGACCCTGGACCCAAATAGCCAACCTGCTCCACGTGGACTGACAGCCCATGTTTCGATATCTTCAGGATCACTCCACATGAGATCACAGAATGGACCTTCGTGAGGGATTTCACAGTTACGATCAATTACTCTAATCTGGCATAAGAGGGGAAAGAAAACTGCATCAACACCATCTAACAAAATAACAATGCCATTTAACAATCACCACATTCATAAAAAAACTGGCACTTGCACTTGTGAAACAAAACACCACCTGGTGGTTAGTGAATAAACCGATTATCCCTTAAGCAGAAGAAACCAAATTATAATAAAAAGTGCAACTGAGAGACCAAGTACTTCCATCCAAAAAGCAAAAAGTTTTTACAGACTCCACTACAGTAGCAGTATTTACAGATTACAAGAAATAACTAAGGAACCCGTCTACAGATTTGTATAGGATTGTTATGAATTAAACTGAAAAAAGAGGATTAATCCTTGAACTAGATAGTTACAAAGTCAATAAAGTCAAATGCAGCAACGCAGCCTCTTAATTAGTCTTAAAGGGAAAAAATGCATAAAGTGTGCAAGACCAAGTCTTCAAAGAAAAATATAACAACACAAGTTACACACAATCCGTAGTATCAATGAAAGGAACTAAAACCTTCTCCATTATTTCTTAAGACTTCAGTTATCTTCTGCTTAACATAATTTTTCCTCCACCACACACACCCTTCTTTCATTTGATTACTCAAGATGTCTCAGACCAGTTTATGACATAATTATTCATGCTTTGCTACAAGAAAACTATATTGAACTTCAAATTATGAAAAAGATACCTGATCAATTGTTCTTACGTCAGGAGAAAGACCTCCATGTACACAAAGTACCTACAAAGCAGAAAATCGTAGAACTATCAAAGATTTGATGTGCTAATAAGGTTCTTAGATGTAGTAAGTTTACGAGAGAAAATGCTTACAGTCCCATCTATAATTGCTGAAAGCGTGAGGTAGTCAAAAACATCTGTACAATACCGCCATGCATTAGCATTTCCATACTTCCTTTGGCACTCATCATAGAAACCATAAACCTAGTAAAGACGTATACATACTAAAAAACGTCAGTCTTTAATATTTGGTATGGTTCCCTTAAAAGTTCCAGGTTTAGAGCACTACAACAACCCTAAAATCATACTAATATAATTGCATATGTAACTCCCAATAACTCTGATACTCGCATACAGAAAGCTAATCTTAAAATTTAACCGCAGAATTTCACTAATGCGTCCACAGAAAGGCAGTTAGTCCCTTTTTTCCCCAATAAGAAAAGGAAAAAAAAGGCAAACCAATTACCCTAAAATCGATACTATTATATATATATACACGTTCTATAAGGTCTTTATAAACATATTCCAATTTGGTACTCAAGAGCACACCTGAGTTAGTTGTCTGCTTTCGTGATTCCCACGCAAAAGAGTGATATTAGCTGGATACCTATGGTTCAGATTTCATAACACATAAAAAAGAAAAGTTACCTCTTATTTCAAACAAGAAACAGCATTTGGCAACCTAGCAGACATTTAATATCCTTATCAAATGCTCGGAAAAGCAATAGCAGAGCCAATTTATGGCATCAATACTTTTATCTCCAAAATGCAAGAATGACAATGAATACAGTATATTCTTCTGTCTTGTTGCCAAAACGACATGATAGCTTCAACAGCTGATAAGAATGAGCATTAGCTTACATTATACATTATTTGACTAGGAATTAGACAGTGGACCAGGAACAAGTTGCAAGCAGAAAACAATGCACTGTTAAAAATTAGATATATAAACCCCAAGACAAATCATAGAGATACTTAACCATGTACTCGGAGTGCATACCTGGCCTTAAGAAGCAAAAGAATAGTGAAAACTTCAAGACTATTATAACCTCGATCAACAAAATCTCCCTGCCAAAGGGAATAGGAAAGGTTAGACTAGATTAGTTGAAATCACTAATCCATCATAGACATTGACATCACATGAAATTTCCCAAAAATTTCCAGGCAAAAGATACATAAACTATACCATAAAAATGTAATTTGTCTCTGGTACATGACCTCCTGTCCGAAAAAGTTTCATTAGATCATGAAACTGACCATGGATATCACCACAAACAGTAACAGGACTGTTGACAGGCTGCACATTGGACTCCTCAATGAGAATATCTTTTACCTGTAATGTTTTACATAATAAAATATATAATGAACTGCCTTCAGATGAAATGACGCAGAGAGTAAACCTTCATAGCAAATAAAACAACAAGGTTACAACATAATGACGACCAAAACACTCTACTAAAATGCATAACAAAGAAACTAAGCACAATAACAAACATAACGGTAAACAGTATGTGTATGATTCTTCAATCAAATAAACCCCCGAGAAATGCAAGTTATTGCAGTTTCGGAAACCTTTTTTTATCAAGAATAACTCAGTGAAAATCCATTACAAACATTACTAACAGATACTATAATTTCAAAAAACGAAACATAGATGTCATGAATTTAAGTACAGACACAAGCTTCATTTTAACTAATCAAACACTCTTTTTAATTTCTCTCAGTTTCTAGATCACCAAAAGAAACAGTAGAAATCCTATCTAAAGCATCAATATAAACACAAGAAAAAAGTAACCAATTGTAAAACCCTAGTAGCTAAGAACCAAAATGGAAAGTAGAGAGCGAGATATGAGAAGGAATACGTATTCACAGAGAAGCTGCAGCTCGTCTTCCAAAAGATGCTGGCCTTCTTTAACCTTTGCTATCCACTGATCCAAATCCATCGATTCCTTCTCTTCTCAATTCAAATTATCTTCCCTTTTGCAGTGTTCTAGAGGGGGGAAATGAAATAAAAATAGAAATTCTAGCTTTTATCCCTGCGCCTAGTGTTTTAACCAGAGGGAAAAAGCTGCCCGGCGAAGAAATTTTCAATGGCTGCTCTCTCTTTGGTACGTTTCTCAGTTCAACCAGTAGGAGCCAAAACAAATAGATCTGGGCGTTATTTTTTGTACTTGATTTCAAGGAAGATGGCGAGAAAAAGCATAAAATTGGAGCGCTAAAACGACAACGTTTCTCGTTGGTTTGTAGTTTGTTCCGACCATTTGACTGTGTGTGTTTGTCTACATTATATATTTATTTTATTTTTCCATGAGAATTTTCATTGATTGGTAAAATTCGTACGGAGTAAATGTACGAGTTTGTTGAGGTATTGAATTTTGTTTTCACGTCTAAATAGCTATAGCCTATATGTTTACAATAAACAATATATATCATTAAATAATTAATATTTTTAATTATTTAATTAATTAATAGATTTTTATTATTAAGAGATAGAGAGAGAATTTATTTTTAATGACTTTAAATCCACGACTTATAAAAAGATACTATATCAATTGAGAATTTAAATCATTTACTCTAAAAATTATTAATGATTAATTAAAAAAATTTAAATCAATTTAATTGATAATATAAATTTAAATAAAATTTTAATCGTTGCTTGATTCTAATAATTAATTAACGATAAATTAGTACAATATATTTTAATTCAATAAATTAATTTGATATTAACTAAATAATAAAGCTTTAAAAATCATTACAAGTTAGCCTCAAAGACAGAATCAAAATAGTCGGTGACGTAAATGATATTAAATGGGTAGTTCTGCCGAAAGCCCACTAATTAAAGCTTAAAAAAAGCCTTAATCGGTTTACCCGATCACATTATATACATAATTTCTTACAAAAACTGTAAAAAAAATGGTACATACATAAATTAGCACAAAAATAGTAAGGATTTGTGTTTGTACACAATTTCCTACAAGAATACATAATATAGCACGAAAACGGTAAGGATTTATGTTTGTACACAATTCCTTACAAAGTATACACAACGGCTTACGAAAACCGTAAGAAAAAAGGTATGTACACAAATTCTTACCACTTCAAAACCATGAGCTCAAGGAGGCTTCCAAGGGTAAGGATTTGTGTATATACACAATTTCCTACAAGAATACACAATATAGCACGAAAACGGTAAGGATTTGTGTTTGTACACAAATCCTTACAAAGTATACACAACGGCTTACGAAAACCGTAAGAAAAAAGGTATGTACACAAATTCTTACCACTTCAAAACCATGAGCTCAAGGAGACTTCCAAGGGTAAGGATTTTTGTATATACACAATTTCCTACAAGAATACACAATATGGCACGAAAACGGTAAGGATTTGTGTTTGTACATAAATCCTTACAAAGTATACACAACGGCTTACGAAAACTGTAAGAAAAAAGTATGTACACAAATCCTTACCACTTCAAAACCATGAACTCAAGGAGGCTTCCAAGGGTAAAGATTTGTGTATATACACAATTTCCTACAAGAATACACAATATGGCACGAAAACGGTAAGGATTTGTGTTTGTACATAAATCCTTACAAAGTATACACAACGGCTTACGAAAACTGTAAGAAAAAAAGTATGTACACAAATCCTTACCACTTCAAAACCATGAGCTCAAGGAGACTTCTAAGGGTAAGGATTTGTGTACATACATAATTTCCTACAAGAATACATAATATGCCACCCAAACGGTAAGGTAAGGATTTGTGTTTGTACATAAATCCTTACAAAGTATACACAACGGCTTACTAAAATCGTAAGAAAAAAGGTATGTACACAAATCCTTACGACTTCAAAACCATGAGCTCAAGGAGACTTCTAAGGGTAAGGATTTGTGTACATACATAATTTCCTACAAGAATACACAATATGCCACCCAAACGGTAAGGATTTGTGTTTGTACATAAATCCTTACAAAGTATACACAACGGCTTACGAAAACCGTAAGAAGAAAGGTATGTACACAAATCCTTACGACTTCAAAATCATGAGCTAAAGGAGGCATCCAAGGGTAAGGATTTGTGTACATACACAATTTCCTACAAGAATACACAATATGGCACCAAAATGATAAGGATTTATGTTTGTACACAATTCCTTACAAAGTATACACAACGGCTTACGAAAATCGTAGTAAATTGTGTATGTACACAAATCCTTACCTTTGGATGTCTCCTTTAGCTCATGATGAGAAGTTGTAAGGAATTTTGTACATACCTTTTTCCTTACGGTTTTTGTAAGCCATTGTATATACTTTGTAAGGAATTGTGTACAATATTTATTTGTATATTTTTTATTCGAATATTTTTATTTAAATATTTATTATATGAATATTTTTATTCGAATATTTTTATTTGAATATTTATAGTCAAATATATTTTTATTCGAATATTTTTATTCAAAAATTTTTATTCGAATATTTATTATACAAATATTTTTATTTGTATATTTTTTATTCGAATATTTTTATTTGAATATTTTTATTCAAATATTTTTATTTGAATAGTTATTATACGAATATTTTTATTTGTATATTTTTTATTCGAATATTTTTATTCGAGTATTTTTATTCAAATATTTTTATTTGAATAGTTATTATACAAATATTTTTATTTGTATATTTTTTATTCAAATATTTTTATTCAAGTATTTTTATTCGAATATTTTTATTACAATATTTATTATATGAATATTTTTATTCAAATATTTATTATACGAATATTTTTATTCGAATATTTTTATTTGAATATTTTTATTCAAATATTTTTATTCGAATATTTATTATACGGATATTTTTATTTGTATATTTTTTATTCGAATACTTTTATTCCAATATTTATTATATGAATATTTTTATTTGAATATTTATTATACGAATATTTTTATTTGAATTTTTATTATACAAATATTTTTATTCGAATATTTTTATTCAAATATTTATTATACGAATATTTTTATTCTAATATTTATTATAAGAATACTTTTGTTTGAATATTTATTATACAAATATTTTTATTGGAATATTTTTATTCGAGTATTTTTATTCAAATATTTATTATATGAATATTTTAATTCAAATATCTTTTTATACGAATATTTTTATTCGTATATATTTTATTCGAATATTTACTATATGAATATTTTTATTCGAATATTTATTTAATAAATATTTTTATTCAAATATTTATTATATAAATATTTTTATTCATATATTTTTTATTCGAATATATAAAAATATATTAGATAACCATTATTTATATATATATAAAAAAAAAGTTAAATTGGAACCGGCTAACAGTCGGTTCCCCATTGCCCTCCATTTGAGGGCTCTTTTTAAGCTTTTTATAGCCGGCTCTTTATAGCTTCACCCGATATTAAATAGAAAAGAGAGAGGGAAGAGAAAGAGGAATGGGTATGTGGTTGATGGCTGATGTAAGGTCGTCATCGACGAAAAAAAATATGCATCAGCATAAAAAGATAAATTATGAACATTATTTCTTTAAAAAATATTTAGATTGTTTATTTCGAACAATGAAATGGATTAACGAGTTGGTCGCGATTAATTTTAAAATTAAACTATCGTAACGTCGAATCTTTTGATATCGTTATTTTATCATTGGTTTTTAATAAAAATAAATATGGGTTGAGTTTTTAGCCTATTAAAAAATATTTATTTTAAATTTAAATCTATTTCAATCATGTCTTTAAAAATTTAATCTGATTTAAAATTTATATACCTATATTTGATTTAATTTATCAAAAATATCATTTTTAGAAATTTAATTATAAAAAATTAAAATTAAATAGTAAACAAAAGTTTAATTTTAAAAGTCTAATTATAAAATATATATAATAATATTATTATAAATATTTTTAAAAAAATTAAAAAAAATACATTATTAATCATAGTCGATAAAATTATATCCACCTAAATTTAAATCTAAAAAAATACATTATTAATCTAGTTGTAATATATGAGTATTTTACACATATTTTTTAATATTTTATTCATATATTTATATAAATTTAAATTTTGATATGAAAATATAATATTTTTAATTAATCAAAATAATACCCGTGAAAAATATAGTCGTATAACATGAGGCTGAAAACATCAGGTGATTTCCGCACATGTAGCAACGTAATGCTTCATAAAAAACAATGAAGCAAGGGCACTTCGTTAATAAATATTTTTTAGTTTTTGAAAATTTTACTATATTTATATTTTTTTATTACAAAGATTCAATTAATGTGATTTATATAAATTATTTTTAGTATATAATTTATATATCAATTATTTACTACTCAACATGTATAATTGATGGATGTTTTTAAAAGTTTTCTTTTAGTTATAATACGATATACGTTTTAGATGAGTAATCTTTTATACATTAATTTTACAACAAAAATCACGTGCTCCTTTTGAAAATAATATACATTGATTGTAATTATGCATATTATTTTTAAATTTAAATAAACTAAATTTTATATAAATTTTGAAATAACGGATATGAAAATAATTGATTATGTCAGTTAGGGTTTGTTTTTGAATTTGTGAAATAAATAAATAAATAAACCCCTCACCTAATCTATTTTCTAAATAAAAAAATCTAATCCTAATAATAATTCGTATATCTTAAATTAAAATCAAATAATTTTATCATAAAATTTACCAACTACAATACAATAAATATAATTAAATGTCATTATAATATAACATCGAACTAATAATCAGAATATATTTAAAATACATATGAACAGAATTTACCTATACAAATTCTGAATAAATCTTAAATTGAATTTACGAATAATATTTAAATAATTACCGCCATTTTTCGTTTTAATTATAATTCCCTCTTCCATGACAGATTAATTTTATAAAAAAGAAGTACAAACCATCTAGCCTGGTTGGTTAAAAGAATCGTTATTGTTCTTAGAGGTTACGGGTTTGAATTTCAGTACTATAATCACTGCAGCTAAATAAAAAAATATTTTATAAAAATAAATAAATTAAAGTTCCAAGAAAATCTTTCTAATCAGTTTTAAAAAATAAAATAAAAAAGAGCAACGGCAGTGAACCCTGAAAGCGGCCCCTTCTCTTCTTTCATTATTTTTTCTCTTAAATCTTGTTTGTTACCTGCAGAATCTTATTTGGTTGAGTTTGCTTGTGAAGTTCAAGATTTGGGGGTTTTGTTATGAAAGATTTGTAAAGAACTAAGCAAACCCAATTCTGCTTGCTCATAATTTCAAATTCGATTTTTTTCTGATAATTTGTTGGGTGCATTTCTTGCGTTTCTCAACAACTACCCTTTTTCTTCTGGTATAGAACAAGAACTCAGATTCCAGAGGAAACACAAGAGAGAAAGATTAAACACCGAAGCAATCTCTGAAAACTTTTGTATTTCATGTAAGTGTTTGGTTTCTGGTAAGATGTCTTTCACTCGTTTCTTTTCTTCTTTCTTTCTTTTTTTTTTGTTTTATGTATGCGCTTTGTTTAATGTTGTATCCGATCTAACAGTGGAAACTGTCGGTTTTGCAGTGACGGAAAACTGGCTGAATAAATGAAATGAAATGAGGATGAGATTTTCGGCACCGTTTATCTAATTTTTGTTTCATTTGAATGTATGTATGATATAGCCATTGCTAGGGTTTTGTCTTATAGTTCGTTGCCCCCATGAGTACCAAGCGCGCTTATAAGCTACGTATCCTTTTCCCCCCGAATTGATTTGCTTGATCTATGACTTCTTGCTGTTATTTTTTCTATATATCCTTGTTCGTTTATTGTTAGTGTTTTTGTTTTTACTTGGGTATCCTTAATTACTGTAATAAACAGAGGAATTTGTGGCACATTCTTCAAGTGTGAATTGCCAAAAGATTGGAAGAAAATCGTCAAGGGTTCTTGTGACGGGAGGGGAAGATCACAAGGTTAATCTTTGGGCTATTGGTAAACCGAATGCCATACTGGTCAGTTCTCTCTTAGCATTTTGGCATAATGCTAATTGTTAAATTTGTTTCAAATACCCTTTTTGCAGTTCTTTCATCAATCTGCAATCATAATTATATTTTGGTGGTCATTGGCTTTCTGCAAGTTATTATATATTATGCTCACCAACCATTAGGGGAAAAGAATGTAGGATATAGCAAACAATAGGTTGGAATAATTATCAATAATCCAAAATAAGGAAGGATTAAACTATTCTACCTCAGACAAAAATTCATTTTGGAGATTGATGAATTCCTTTTTCAATTGATTTTGTGTTTGAATCGTCTATCAGAGTTTATCGGGACACACAAGTGGAATAGATTCAGTGAGCTTTGATTCTTCAGAAGTTCTGGTAGCTGCAGGGGCTGCAAGTATGCTTGTCTAATTCCGTAGACCTTTTTATTTCCTCAGAAAATATTAATTTTGCACTTTAAATTTCGGTCTTAATTTTGTTGCATTGATTTTCTTGTGTTGCAATCTGATACTTCTCTAGTTGTTCGGACCCTGACTGGTCATAGATCCAATTGCATTTCTGTTGATTTCCACCCCTTTGGAGAGTTCTTCGCTTCTGGTTCTCTTGATACAAATCTAAAGATATGGGATATCAGAAAGAAAGGGTGTATCCACACTTACAAGGGCCATACTCGAGGAGTCAATGTGATCAGGTTTACACCAGATGGTCGATGGGTTGTATCTGGTGGTGAGGACAACGTTGTGAAGGTTGGAGTTGCATTTTGTACCAATATGGTCATTTGTTTGTAGACGTTTGTTTGCTCTTTCTATATTCCTTTTTCTTTCTATGGCCATGATAGTGTGAACAAACATAGAAGGGTTTTCATTTCTTTTGGCGGTCTGTCTCATTACCATGGTCTTATTTTCTTACTCTCAGGAACAAATTGTGATTTTGGAGTTCAGACTGAGGCTATGCGAAGCTGAGGCTGCTAGACAAGCTAGCATACCTTGTTTCATTTCATATAGTTTTTGGTTCACTGAGTCAGACAAGTTTAGAAACTTGGCTTTCATTGAAATAGTACTCTTGTTTACTGTTAGATGACCACAAATGGACCCGTACATGCAGTACTTTGGTGTACTGCTTTTAGGATTACATATTTGCAGGCCATTTTGTTGCTTTAAATGGTATAATTGTCATTTGGCATATAGGTTGCTTACTCAGTGCCATTTGATAAAACGTATCTACCATATAAACGGATGTGAATGCACAGGTATAGGCAGTATGTATACACATGATACTTTTCGAACTTGAATCTGGATTCTGGATAACTTTTACAATGATCTTTTCCATGTTCTGTAATCAACAGGTGTGGGATTTGACTGCTGGAAAACTGATGCATCAGTTCAAGGATCATGAAGGTCAAATCCAGTGCTTAGATTTTCACCCCCATGAGTTTCTACTGGCTACAGGTTTGTAATGACATATTAAAATAGTTGTTGGATATTGACTTCTGTGATGTTGTCCTAAAACTTAATTATTATTGTAAGATCTGTTGTGTTGTCCGTGAAAGTTGTAAATCCTTCTTGTGCATTCTGATCTTATGTCCTAGTGGTTTCACAGGTTCAGCTGATCGTACCGTTAAGTTTTGGGACCTTGAAACCTTTGAGCTTATTGGTTCAGCTGGGCCCGAGGTACTTTCATTGTACATTGGTGCTGTTATTAATTCTTCTAGTAGAGTTAGACATTAATGTTGAGATCAGAAGATCTTCTCTTCATGTTTAGATCAAGGATCTTTTTGTCTTGTTTTTTGGAGAAACATATACATGAAATTTCCTTTCTACTTTAGACCACAGGAGTCCGTTGCTTGACCTTCAATCCTGATGGAAGAACTGTACTCTGTGGATTGCATGAAAATCTGAAGGGGAAATTATATAGTTTGACTTTTGTTTGTTTAGAATCATTTATTCAGGAATTTCCCATGCCTATTTCAGTTTGTACTTCACTTTCCTTTGCAACTTCTAGGTTTTCTCATGGGAACCTATAAGATGTCATGATGGTGTCGATGTGGGATGGTCTACGTTGTCAGATCTTAATGTTCATGAAGGAAAGCTTCTTGGCTGCTCATATAATCAAAGCTGTGTTGGAGTATGGGTTGTAGACATCTCGGTATTGCTCTGCTTTCTACGCTTCAACATATTTTATTAGTCCAGCTTTCTTTAATTACAGTCATTATGTTAGGATTTTAATATTGAATTTTGGTCACTGGCACAGCGTATAAAACCATATGCAGTTGGTAATGCTAAACGTGTAAATGGTCATTCTGAACCTAAATCTCGATCAGGTGGAAACCTCTCTGTATTAAATGAGAATACCACAAAAGCTAGTATGGGGAGATTACCTGTTTCACAAAATCCAGACCCTTCAGTGAAGGAAACAAAATCCCTACGAAGGTTGTCCATTTCACAAAATTCAGATCCTGCTCAGGAGTCCAAAAGTACGGTGTATTTTTATTCTAACTTTGCTTTGGTTATTTGCATTTCTACTTGACTTTTGGTTCCTTGCTATTAGTTGAAAAGGTCTTAGGCGAGAAGTCAATTCCGTCACTCTAAACTTAATTACACAACTTTTTGACCAATAAAATAACAACAAAATTTGAAGTTAAAAGTGATTGATGGATGGCATTAATGCTTAGATGTTCTCTTCTACTTATTTGATACCTTTACCTATTTATCTATCTTATTTTGTTTTTTACAAACTGGTTACAGCCACAGGAAATGTACCAGGTACACCTCATCGAGTCAACTCAAACAATGCTCGAAAGACAACTCAACAGAATTCGGTAACAGTTCCTAGTGTAGCAACTCCAAAGCGGAGTTCTGCAAGGACTAATTCAGCCGTCAATGTTTATAATTTTAGCAAGTCCAATGTTGTACCTGTGCTTGTGCCTAGAAACGATATAATCTCTGAGAGAAGTTTGGAGCAGGTCACTGAATCTAGAAGAGAAGTTGGAATAACTGGTAGAAATTTGGAATCGAGTCATCCTGGTCCTTCTGTTGAAGGCCCAATTCACAGAATATCTGCTGCAGAAATGAATGTGAGGGAAGATGGGTGCATTGGCTTTGTCAAGAGTAAACCAAACTCGGTGTTGGAATTGCCTTCGCACTACCGGGATGAAAATTGTATATTTTCAGAATTTAACATTCTGCTTTCATATTTTAGCTGGTTTTCTCCCCAAATCTTATTTAATTGACCTCACTTTCGTAAATAACCTACCAATTAGATCATGACTGAGAATGTTTCTATTGAAAATGCTTGATAGCAAGTAGGATTTTCTCAAGACTTGACAGGAACTACTGAATAATAGAAGTGAAGAGAACAAATAGGAGTGCCTTTTAAAATTTTAATGATAACTTCTCAACCTTTTTGTTGTATAAAGAAAATACATTGTTTGGGAGCAATGAGCTACCTCTGAAGGGATACAGGAAAATGTAGATCTTTGGTATTTTAATATGAACATATGAGTCAATTCATATGATAAAAGTAGACACGAACATTTGAACCATGTTTGCGAAAGAATTGTACTTCTAGAATCAACTCCTCTAGTCTCTTAATTGATTGCTGTGGTAGGGATGTACTCTTATGTGTCTTTATCTCACTTTAGGTTGTTTTACCCTTTGGATAACATGTTTCACCCTGAGAAATGTTACCGTATAGCATTATGCCATTGCCCATGCCTCTGTTTCTGCTATATGCTGCCTGCTTAAGTAGATGGAATAGATCTAAGTGGACTAGCTTGAGGTTGATGATTTAAGTTTTGTTTAGCTTGTCTTGGTTATTGGCTTTGCAGGCATGTGGTCATAGTACATGTATTATTAATTTATTTGGTTTTCAAGTTCAGCCTAGCTCGAACAGGCTTTTATTGCATTTTCAACTTGGAATGTTCAATCATTCTTGCTGAGCTTTATCTTTGTTTCAGATGATGCACTAGTGAAAAAATCACATGGAGATGCGTATCCTCTTGAAAGCCATTTAGAAAGCCAAAAAGGAGGTATATCTATTGATAGATTGTTGTTATGTGCACAATTCTATGAACTCTTAACCAAATGTCTTCGGTCAATTATTCAGGAAGAACACATTCAATAATAAATTGGGAGAAAAGGAGGAGATCTAATTTTGATGGACCTTCATTGAGTATCTCTTCAAGGAATGTATCTGTGGCAAGCATGTCTTCTTCGGTAATAACATATCTAACTTTGTATTCACTTTCTTTCCTTTGTTCTCTATGTTCTCAAAATCCTTGAAGATTCTAATTTATGATATCATGCTTATATTTGTAAGTATAAACAAAGGCGGAACCCTTCCTCTGTGGAAAAAGAAATGCCTTTTACCACTGATGAGGATGCTGTTGCAGTTCTAATGGAGCAGCATGATCAATTCATTGGTTCCATGCAGTCTCGTTTAGCCAAGTTACAGGTGACCCTAGTAAACTCAAATTCATGCTAATGGATTTATATCGGCCACTTAATAGTAAGGTCTCTGCAATATTGAATTTTTCATAGAGATTTCTGAACCTTGTCTGTTAATGGTTATAGGTCGTTCGTCGACTATGGGAAAGGAATGACATAAAGGGGGCAATCAATGCAATGGAAAAGATGGCTGATCATGCTGTATGCAGTTTATTTTTGTAAATTGAAATATAGTCTCTTTAAGTTTACTATTAATTATGGAAATTGCTGGTGCTTGCTGATGTGATTAGCATTGTCACTGAGAAAATGGACATTGTCACGTTAGAAATTTGCACCTGTCTTCTGCCTCTTCTATCTGGTCTCCTTGGAAGTGACATGGACCAGTAAGAAAGTGTCATAATCTTGCATTTTCTGTGCAACTTTATATTCTCCATTCTGGAAACATCTAATGCTTTCAGTAGTTTTCTGCAACTTTAAGCTCCGATACTCTTAAGATATTGAAATAAGTTACGATTTCAATGCTTAACTGCGACCTTTGTGTAGGCATTTGAGCATCTGTCTTGCCATGCTGCTTAAGCTGGTCCGAACATTTGGTTCAATGATTTATTCGACAGTATCATCTTTGACACCCACTGGTGTAGACATCGAGGCAGAGCAAAGGTGTGACCACATGCATCTAAACTGCATATTTTATGTTAGAAAGTTCAGTTATCAAACTATTAACTGAGATTTCATGCTACCGGTTGTCTTAGGTTTGATCGTTGCAACATCTGCTTTATAGAACTAGAAAAAGTAAAGCAATGCATGCCTACTCTTACCAGGTGAGAGATCATGGCCTTCATCAAACCTGCTCAAGCGCCATAGGTATAATCATACGCAATTGTTGACTTATTCTGTTTCATTTTTCTCCGTAGAAGAGGAGGATTGGTTGCAAATTCTGCCCAGGAACTGAATCTAGCACTTCAAGAAGTATCATGACAGAAATCAACTCATTGAATGCATTCACCAACTTTATTTTCATGCTTTCATGGATTAAATTCTTCGAGATTTGGGGCTGGCTGACACGCCATGAAAGCATCTTGTAAGACCTGCTCTGAACCTTGTACATTTTACAATAATAATGAAGCAATCCATTTTATAACTCTTAAGCTGATTCAACTGCAATCTGTGCACTGGCTTAACAATGAAAACAGAGGGTAATCGGGTTGTTAGCTTGCTGCTGTCTGAATCGTTTTTTTTCATCTTTGTTTTTTACGCACTGCTCGACCAAGCTGAAATCCGAAATATGCTTGCACGTTGATTTGTACCATACGGCCTTCAATGACTTATATATGATGTTTGTAATATGTATTATGCAAGAATAGAAGTGTGTCGATGATGGGAAATGAATGTGCATATATAGAATCTATACAAAATTTGATTTGGAAATAGTGATCCAAAAATAATTTGATTTTACCAAGAACTCTGAAGTTGCGTGTGTCCTTGAATACTTTTAAAGAAGCTAGATTTTCATGTTTTCTACAAATCTAGATTGGTCTGCAAACAAAAGGGTACAAACCATGTTAGAAAATTGCTAATGCACACAAAGCTACATCCAGCACTGATTTCAAAGGTTTCGGTTTAGGGCTTTGGGTACATTGGATCGGAAGCTTTGCTGGATGTTTCTAGCTCGAGTTTCGCAGCTGGTGCGTCAATAGTCATTGGCCCAATATCTACAGACTGAAAAAGAGGGGAAAGCATTAACACAACATTTTTCAAACTTCTGGGTACCATTTTTGGAATCCAGTCTATCTTTACATCACCTTTGTCTCATTCGTTGCAATATCGAACCCTCTAGCTTGCTCTGCAACTCCTTTGGGAGCCTCCTGAGGATATAAGCCGGAATGAAGATTTTCCGTCAAACCAAACAATTGAACAAGAAGAGAAAGGAATCGCATTGTAATGCCTTAATCGTCACAATCATGAGAAAAAATCTAACATTTATAGCATAAAGCATACCCAATCTTTTCTGTCGGGTTCAACTGCTTCTCTCTTTACTCTGGTTGGAAAAGGCCTGCAGAATGAGTGTGAAGCCGATGAGTGAATAAAAAAGATGAAAATAATATGCAATTCAAAACAGGTTCGGGTGAAAACTCGGTTTTATTTTTCTTTTTAAAAGAAGAAAGATAAATACCGCTTCTCATCAACCTCCATGTCCGAATCCCATCTTTCATCTGCATCATCTTGATCTTCATCAGCCTGGACATCATGAATTAAAAAGCATAAGGGTCAAGTAGATATATGTAACTTTGTAAAATGTACGAAATGCTATGCTACTCCAACTCTTCTATAAGTACCCACGCCCAATGCATGTCCGAACATGAATATAGAGAACAATTTAACATATCTGCATCCAGCAATACATACTCTGAGCTCAAGTAACATAGAGAACATGTGTCAAAGCAAACTACCACCAAGTTAACAATAAAAAAGAGATTTAAAGCAAAGAATGTGCAATGCCGGAAATGGAACACACCCCGTGAAGCTCGGTGTCGGGTGGTCTTTCTTGAAATTGGACACTTGGTGCATGTTGAAGCTTTGAGAGATTTTCAAGTAGATTATTACGTATGTCTTCAAGTAACTGGCGTGAATTCTTGTTTTCCATGTTACTAGGGGCAACATGAAGGTTATAGTCCGGACCAAAATACTCATAATATTCATGTTGAGGCAGCTGGTCGTCAACTTCTGTTCCAAGTGCAACTCCAGTCTGCTCACATAGAGACCGTTATTAATTAATCCATCACAGGTTAATCACAAATAGTTCTTCTGAGTTAAGATTGAAAGTATAATACGGTCAAAGTCGAAAAAGACCAACTTAAAGTCTTAAAAGTGTCAATGAAATATATAACACAGCAGCATTACTGAAAAAGAACAAATAGAAATTATAGAATAGCGTTTCATTGCACAAAATGATAAAATTTATTCTAAAGTGTGTATGTTACTAGAGAAACAGAAAGGGACCATATTATTCAATATGTTACCTCATAGCACCAACAGCGAGCGACATTCCGAATGGTGTAACCACCACCACCCAATAGCAACAATGGAACATTGAACGATCTCATAAATTTAACACACTCTGCATGACCCTTGATCGAGAGATTGAAACACCCCAACCTATCTCCAGATAGAGAATCAGCACCACACTGAAGAACCACAGCACCAGGCTTAAATACTTCCATAACTTTACCCATAATTGGCTTAAACAAGTAATGATAACTCTCATCGTCAATTCCATCATCCAAAGGGACATTAAGGGAATAGTATTTCCCTTTAGAATATCCAATATCACGTATATCCCCTGTGCCTGGAAAATAATCGCCAAATTTATGAAATGAAACAGTCATAACCCTGTCACTTGTATAAAATGCCTCCTCCACACCATCCCCGTGGTGGATATCAATATCAACATAAAGAACACGCTGCAACAAAAGAGAAGGAGCATAGTTCATTTGAAACTATAGAACATACAGTTATCAAGGGTGCAATTTGCGAAAAAAACATAAATCTTTACAACCTAGGAGAAAATGTATAAATTGAAAGGATTATGCCTTACTATAGCAACTGTTTATCATTCTTTGAGAGTTGCTTGCTGTCAAAAAGTGTTAGCGCTTGTGCCCACTAGCTTAACTATTTCCCAAAGTTTTCTTATCAAGGGACAAATACATGGTTGCCTCTAGCACATGAAGAAGAAAGTTCTAAAGAAAGCTAGAAAAAGCAGATAAGCGGCTTTATCTAAGCTTTCCTATCTTTTGCCCCGAAGACCATACTTAAGTTTTGGATCAATAAGTGTTAGCGCACAATGGCTTAACTCTTTCCTAAAGTTTGCCCATTTGAGATAAACATTCGGTTGCCTCTCAATGATGTAGAAGAAAGTTCCAAAGAAAGTTAATGACTAATGAGGAATTAAGGTATCAAAAACATACCTGATGCACCTTAAGAAGTTCCAATATTGCAAGGACAATATCATTGACATAGCAAAACCCCGAAGCCTCACATTTCTTAGCATGATGCAGGCCACCAGCCCAGTTAATCGCAATGTCACAAAGACCATGGTTTAATTTGACAGCACCACCAACAGATCCACCGGCATATGTTTGGCAAAAGGAGTAAAGGCCGTCAAAGACCGGACAGTCTTCACCAACATTAAACCTCTTGAGTTGTCTGAGCTGATCTTGCTGCGTCTCGGGCGTTATGCTTCGGAGGAAGTTCACATAATCATCGGCATGGAAGCGGCAAAGATCCCTATCTCGGGCAGGGCAGGGCTTGAAAACTTGCATATTTTGAAGCAGTCCATAGTGTGCTAAAAGGGCATGAGTCATCCGGATTCTGTGAGGCTTCATAGGGTGACCTTGACCGTAATAGTAATTCCCGACCTCGGGATCGTAGAAATAGGACACCTTCCTCTTAACTCCATCAGCTCCCGAAGGTAACGAATTCCCTCCGGTGTCCATCCAATAATAACCTTAGGCTCTTAGTTTCCACTTCTTTTCTGCTTTAATCAATAACCGTAATCAGATTTACTTATAAAAGCAACGAATTTCTTTCCATTAACATCCAAAAGGCAAGGAATTGAAGAACAACTAGGCCTCATTCACTCTATGGAAGATTTCAAGCATTCAAACATGTGAAGGATACCAAGTAAAACCCCCAAAATTTTACGAGATTCCCGAAGAAAAAAGGAACCCATTTACTAGATTTTCAACAGTAGCAATCAAAATCAACAAAAAATCCAGATAAAGCTCACATATTTACCCATAACAAAGCAAGTACCTAACAACAAATCAAAGAAATAAAACAACGTTTACCTGTAGAAAAAGATCTACAAACCTTTTACTCCGATTATCTGCTTCAATACCCAAAGTTTTAGCTGCTGAATGTTAAGAGAAAACAGCATATATAAGCTAATCAAGTAGAGATATCTAACAACGGCAGCAGTGTTTTTGATTTCAAGCGGAATTGTCCAAACCACTTTTCAGCTCAAAGGCATAAAATTAAGATATTATCATTTTTTATTCTAAGAAAAATATTTGGGAAATTTGATGATTTAAGCACCTAACATGACAAACGACGTCGTGTTAAAATTTAAAACTTAGCAACGTAGTAGGGGAATTTAACGCTGGATAGAAGAATAATTCACATGTGTTTTTATATTTTAAATTCAAAAATGTCTATAAATTTGGTGAACCCATAACTAATAAATTTTTTTTATTTTTTTAATAAATGATTTGTTTTTATTCTATTAAAGAATCATCAAAATACTAATATACAAATATTATAATTCTGTTAAGGTAACTGAATGCCTTATCATCTAATTATTTTTTAATTTCATTTTTAGGTTCAATTAAACTTAATTTGATTAATATATAAATCATATAAACTTTAATTTATATAATTATGTGTATTTTAATGCGTAAGAATTATATTAATACTTTAGGTTGAAATTAATTCCGTGTTTAAACCGAATCAGAACTAAACTCAAGTTTTAAATGTGACGTGGAATCAATGAATGGTGTAATAAACATCCTATCATTTTACACAAATCTCAGAACTCAGAATACATTGGCTTTAGTTAAGAAGAACCAAAATACAAAAATAAATAAATAAATAAAGTAAATTACAAAATAGACTTCAAAGCTTATTACAAACAGGTGATGGCTCCTACAAGCTTCAACTTTACACCATTTTTTTTAGGAAGAAGCAGCCTTGGAAACATCCTTGCTAGACCTATTGTATTTCATATGGCTTTTCACCAGTTGCCCAGCAGCAAGTGCCGACATCAATGACAGCTCGCCGGCAAGGACAGCGCCGGCTACAATGGTTGCAAGCAGTCTCGAGTTTGCTCCGGGAGATTCTTTGCTTGCACCCTTCACACCGAGAAGGTTCAAACAGGCCGACTGAGATGCAAGCTGAGTTCCACCACCAACGGTGCCAACCTAAAGATAGATCATACATCATCAATATAGATGATAAGCCACTTCATGAATACTCGGGGTCCTGTTTTAAGTTACTTGATTTCGAGTGTAAGTGTCAATAATTTCTCAATTTCCGCATAAGTTTGTATCCGATACAAGTATCTTCTAACATTTCCCCCAAGTTTCTATGATCCCGTAGTCTCCAAGCAGGATTTAACACAATTTGACTCAGCATGATAATTTTGGTAGTGAAAAATACTTGATCAGCTAGCAATTTCCTTATAGTATTACCTCAATGGACGGCATTGTGACAGAGACGTGAAGGTCCTTGCCATCATTAACAGCTTCCATCATCGTGATGCAATGAGAGCTCTCGACATTTTGAGCCGGATCTTGGCCGGTAGCAATGTAGACAGCAGTGACAATGTTACTGGCATGAGCATTAAATCCACCCAGAGCTCCAGCCATGGCAGAACCAGTAAGGTTCTTAAGCATGTTAAGCTCCACAAGTGATTCCACACTTGTCTTCAAGACCTTACTTACTATATCACCCTTAATAAGGGCCTCGCAGACAATCGACTTGCCTCGCCCTTCGATCCAATTTACCGCAGCAGGTTTTTTGTCCGCACAGAAGTTTCCTATATCAATCATACATCCACAAATTCAAGATCATGTCTCGAACAATGAGAAAAATGAAGAATGTAAATGAGACGCACCAGAGATGCCAATGACATCCATGTCAGGGAAATCGGATTGAAGGAAATCTAAAACGTTTTGAACTCCCTTGGAAATCATGTTCATTCCCATAGCATCACCTGTAAAGCATGAGAATCTTAAAAACAGATTCTTCCCTGCGATAGCACATTTGATGCCTTGAAGCCTAGCAAATCTGCTTGATCTGCAACCACTCGAAAATACCCGAAAATCTTAAACATACAAGCACTGATACTAACTTGAAATCATTAAATCCAGAATTTGAATACAGTATAGAACAAACCTGTTGAAAACAACAGCCAAGGTCTCGAAATTTTCAGGATCCTCCAAATAAAACTTCAGATCAGCTGCTCTTTTAGCGGTACCGAACCTCACAACCGGAGCTCTAGTCATCCCATCTCTCAAAAGAACACTCGTAGCTCCACCGGACAAATGAATAGCTTTACAGCCCCTATTAGTGCTAGCCACCAAGCACCCTTCCGTTGTAGCCATAGGAACCGAATACTCTCTTCCATTAAGCAACAAAGGCCCGGCAATGCCAACGGGAATCTGCACGTACCCAACCGGCATCTCGCAACACTGCCCCAGTATCGACTCGTAATCGAATCCATCTAAGGGTAATCCCGACAATGACTTACCCGTCAATCTCTGCAAAGCCTCACGCCTGATCGCAGCCGCTCTCTTGCAATCACCTAACTTGGATTCCAAAGAATACGAAGGTGTTGTTCCAGTCACGACGGATCTAATTATTTCTTCGTCTTCCTCGGTCAATACTGTCACAGGCATTTCATCGTATACTTTTTCAGCGGTTACAATCGGTGCCGAAGGAGGTAAAGACCGAAGCGAGCGATCAAGTGCTTGGCCGCAAGGGCCTTTACGAGCATCTTCTTTTCTTAGCAAAACCTCGTTTTCCACTTCATCGTCCTCGGAAACCCAAACGTCAGCCGATGGACGGAGAACAAGAGACTGAACAAAGTCAATCCCGAAGAATCCCAATAAGTAAATAAACGACGCGACGGAGGCAATAATCGCGACGATCTCGGAGAAGGTGACGACGTGGAGCGGCGTCGAGCTCCGGATTTTTTCCCGCCAACGGCTGAGAAGAAAATAGACAGCCGAGAAGAAGAGTGTGAAGAACACCGTATTCGTCAGATACAAAGGGAGCGGCAATGCGTCTGAAGCTTTGGTGGAATTGTCTTCCAAAGGAATCGGTCTCGTCGGCTTGTGAGATCGAACGGAACTGGCAGTAGATCGCCGGTGGTGGCTCTCCATCACGGGCGGAGCTGACGGTGGAAAGGAAGCCGACGGAGGATCGAACGGCGGGGGGTGAGAGCATAAAAAGGGAAATGATAACGAGAGGGTGTGAGCCAATTCCGGTACGTTCCGAGGAGGAACGGAAATTAGGGAAAGTGAACTATTTTTATAGCGTTTGTTCGAGGGGACACGTGTCCAGTGCTGAAATGAAGTGGAATTAGAGCGCGTGATGAGCTTAGAAATAGTGCGCAAGTGAAGAGACAGAGTGTTAGCACGTGTTACAGCTGTATGACTGAACAATGAGATGATTCAAAAGAGTTTTAAGGCCGTCTTTTTGGAACTGAATGGTTTTGTCGGGATTTAAATCAATAAATATGAAAAATAATCATTTTATCCGTAAAATTAGAAATGAGAAAGTTTTATTATTTAAGTTGAAATGGGAACGGATAATAATTATTATACTAATTGCGACGATAATCTAATTTTATTTATATAAATTATTGTACAGATCTTAAAGGAATCTGTAGATAATTTTGATTTTGAATTTTATATTAAAAGTTTTTTTTATGAGAAAAAAACTTTAGGATATTTTTAAAAATAACAACAATGTCTTTTAAATATACTAAAAGTTTGAATTTTATATTTATGAACGGAATAAACAAGTTAGGATTTCAATTAAAAATAAAATATGGTTTTAAAGTTGCTGAAGGATTTGATATATTTCACAAAATTATTTTAATATTTATATGAAAAAAAACATACATTATTATCAAGTGACGTTGAGATTGCTTTCTCTTTACTTCATACTAACCATATGATTATTTTAATCATTGGGATATGTATGTAAAATTTTCTTTAGTTGGTATTTTATTTTAATTTTAAAACATCTATGAGCCCACTTTTCTCCTTTATTTATCGATTATAATATTTTATTTTACGATTTATTTTTAAAACTCGAGATGATTTATCACAGTTATATTATTTCTAAAATTTATATGGGTTCGTTTACTAAAAGTATAATGCGTCTTATCTGCATCTCACGTTTATCGGACACACCCTTCCAATTTCCAATGCATTTTTCAAGTTGCACATTGAAGTTGAAGTGAAATTAAAATGGTTAAATTCATCTTTGACTCATTAGTTTGAACTTTTTCTTTTTAGTCCCGAAGCTATAAATATTTTGATTAATAAAATGATAAAAATTAACATTTTTATCTCAATTCGACCTATTTACTTTGTCCTTACTTCGGACAAATTAATTACCATTGACAAGGACAAGTCTACATGCCTCACTTAGATTTGACAATTTGGTAATCTATATATTTCTTCCTTTCTTTTACACCACAAATTATACTATCGTATGGAATTGGATATGTTAGTCAAACATGTCATACAAATGTGGTGTTTTAGTACATTTTGAAGGTTTAATCAAACATGTCTACGTCACTCATATACGTTGTACCATTAATATTCTAAGTTTGTAGGCGTTACACTGTTTATTTCCAGGTTTGTTGACAATTCATAGTGTTCCATTTGTATTCTAGTTTAGGTACAGACGAACTTAACAAGGAGGAAAGGGACGAAAGGAGATAGTGGTCTCTTTCAAAAATTTATTTTTTTTAAAGTATTTTTTTATTAAAAAATTATTTTATTTCTCTTACATTTAGTGGTGTTCAAAATCAACTTAATAGATAATCAACAACCAGTAAATCTAATATTAGTACTATATTATTTTTATGTTTTAATGTCTTTATTTTTTTAACTTGTATAATGAGTTTAATGGGACAATCAGTACCTACTGGACCAGTTTTAAACACCCCTACTTATGTCTAATATAAATTTATGCGTCCATCTATGTCAACAAGTGATTCTCATGAAAATAAAAATGATATTCATAATAGAAAATTACATTCAAATCGTTTTGATCATAAGGTGTACGTTATCAAAAAGTTAAAAATAAGTATGAATGAGTATTATTTTGTATGAGTTCAAATTCCGACGAATATAATATCTCTTTATTTAATCAATAAATTATAATAATTTAAAAACAACAATTGAGAAACCTTTGCATCATTTGAGAATCAATATCATAAGAATTTAACAGATTTATCTACTAATGTTTTAATTATGATAAAAAAATTAACATTTGAAAAGTAAAATGAAAAAAATGACCAAATTAAATATAACTCATCACAATGATTAAATCCATAAAAAATATCATAGGACATCCCAACGAATCCAGCTGGTGTAACATGATGAGACTATAGATCCCTCAAATAAAAATGTTGACCTTATAAATGAAATAAACTTGACTAAAATAATTATCCTATAATGAAATTTTATAGTATTCTATCCGAATTAATCAACCAAAAGTTAAGATATTATTGAAGAAAAAAAAAACACTGAGCTGCCTTGAAAGTTTTCCATATATTGGTAATAAAAGCCTCTCCCAATGATTCAAAAGTATCGAAGTTTAAACAACAAATATTCATCATATTCATAAACATCAAATCATTAGGACACTAAACTACATCTCACCAATGGCTTAAACAAGGCAAAAAGATGAGCAACTAACGTACTGCAAAAACTTTAAAAAAGTCTCATTTTTTTAATTCGAAACGGTACCTGCAGACTCCAAAGCAGGGTGATCCTGCTTAAGTGCTTCCCAGTCAAGTTGCCTCAACATTTCGAACCTTTCTTTCAAGGTCATGAACCCGGCTTGAGGAGCAACAATGCCGTGGTTTCCGGCTTTATAAATTAGAATTACACTAGAGCCCATGTCAGGGCCATGGAGTTTTCCTGTTAATAACACCCTCAGGGGCATGAACAGTGATTTCCCCTGCCATAAGAGTTATAGCATCCGACACATATGGTTAATACCATGCATGGATTATCGGTTCAGGTATGGATGTAATGAGACATCTGTGATCACAAGCTATTTGAGTTCAGCTTGAAAAATAAAACTTGACACTAGTCATTGTCAACAGCAGCTCAGGCGGTTTGAGCTATGGAACAAACCTGATTCAGGTATCAGGATACTTGGAGTAAATGAGTCTAATCAAGCTTTTCTATTTCTAGCAAGTATTGAAAAATTTCAATCCGACCTTGAGTTCAACACAAAAAATTGAGCTTGGTGTTCGGGTGGGAATGATTATGAAACTCATTTTTTACAAGGTAACCGACCGAGCTTGAACAGTTCGATCTTTATTTCGAATGAGCTCAAGCTTTAAAGGTAAAACTTTGAGTCAAGCTTCATCTTTTCAGCTAGGCCAAGAAATGGAAAAATCAGGACCCTGTAAGAGGGGAAATGTATAAGATTAGAAGCTCACCTTGCGCTTCAGAGTTTTTCCGAAGCCCTTTACCCACTTCTGCCAGCCAGCATGGCCTTCTTCCAATGCACCAAAGAGCTCACCACTATCATAGGCAGCTAAGATGGAGGCAGAAACCTCAGAAAGTTTATCTTCAACAATAGGTTTACCTTCAGGGCTGTGCAGAGAACACAAACATAAACCACATAATGATAGGATTTGTAGACATAACCCGACCTCCAGAAGTCTTGTAGGTTATAGTAACAGGAAATCTGAGGATATTGTCTACATCGGGTGTGTATTCTGAAGTTTTTCCATTAATTGAAAGGATCATATTCCCATACATATGGTCATATATGTGTACCAAACATTGGTACTTCGAGTAAAATGAAGAGTCGAGCAATATATTACCAAGGTTAGAAAATGAACAAAAACCGGACATAAGGGAAAGAATTCAATAATCACCTTGTCAAGGTATCATACAATGGGTAAGACAACAGGTTTGAGACTGCTGTATCTGAATCTGTTACCAAGTCAATCCCATCCTTAAGCAGCTGAACTGCCTCCTGTTAGGACATATTTATGTACATCTATCATAATCTGTGCAAAAATAGAATGCCTTCAAAATGAGTGATAGAAAAAAAACCTTACATCTACAAATGTCCCTTCGGACTCTGTGAGAAGACCAGTATTCTTCCAACGCTCACCAATCAGCTTGTACAACTCCTCAGGGGGGAGTGCTCTTAAGTGCTGGCCATTCATCCACCTTTAGATCACAGGGAAGAAAAAATTAGGAAATTATATAAACGTAGCAACTTTTAGCAGACAAGAAATAGATAATTTCAGTTTTAGGTCTTCCATAGTGCTGTAAATTAATCTCTTGGAAAATTGCAATGCTCATTATCATTATCAACAATAATTTGATCTGAATCACTTTATCAAGCTTGGAACTTGCATATACTGTCTGTTATCTTTATAAAGTACACAGGAAGATCATGATAATATAAACTGGCATAGGAACACATAGGGCAACCATTCAACTATGAGCTCTTTTGTCTATATCCCAATTCCCACAGGATGCTACATAAATAAGCAACCCCCTAAATACTAAGGGTGAGATAGATTCGGCCGGGTTTTTGAATTTTTTGAACTGATCATGATAAATCAGTTTGGTTCTCAGTATTTCCATATTAATCTGAGGTTTCGATTTGTTAGACTTTATTTTGAAAAAAATGACTTTGTTCTATGGTTTTTGGATGTTATTTGATAAAGTTTCAAAGTTAATTTCATAAATGTTTCTAAAAAATATTTTTTTAAGTAAATAAAAACATTCAACTGGTATTGAAAGTTATTTTCACTATTCTATACATAAAATACCTTCTTTGTGTTAGAAAAGAACGCAAATTAATTATAAATGAATAAAAAATAGATTTGGGTTCGGTTCAGGTAATCGCCATTTTTAAACTTGTACTCCATAGTAAGTCCAAACAATACGGCTTGGGTCGGTTTTCAGTTTATTCGGTTTCTTTCCTCACCCCTCCCAAAAACCATCTAACTAATAATAGGTGCCAATGTCCCTTCCTCAAATAAAAAGACCAAGGCGTATCACAGTGGTACATGACAAATATAACCACAATGCCTACAGTATCAAAGCATAGAGAAGTCACCTTAATTTGGTAGAGTCAAAAACAGCACCACTTTTGTTTACACGACCAATTGAGAATTTTTCAACTGTGAATTGCAAGAAAACAAGATTGAATTGACAATTAATCAGATTAAAATCATCCAAATATTCTGTTAAAATTAAAAAATCATAATTTCACTTTCCTCCTATTTCTTACACTCTTTTTCACAAAGAGGGGAAGAGGAATGGAAGGCTGGTTAGGACTTAGAAACAGAAGCACATGGATCAAATCAAGTGAAATGGAAAACATACCAAGTTGATCAATGGTGAAAAATTCATTTTCAGTTCCATCACCCCAACCTAGAAGTGCCAAGTAATTCACCATTGCCTGAGGCAGATACCCCATATCTCTGAACTGGAACAACATACTTGTTAACATGGAAACTTTTAATCCTCAATTGAAAAAAGATACAGTAGAATCCATGGAAACCAGAGGAGATAATACAATTATTTCACAACATTTGCCATGAAACAAAGTAGAATGAAGATAAATACCTGACCAACTGAAGTTGCACCATGACGTTTTGACAATTTACTTCTATCAGGTGCAAGAATCAGAGAAACATGGGCAAAGGAAGGCATAGGGAATCCTAAAGCCTGTAGCATTTTTTTTCAAATTAAAGGTTAGCTTTCTTATATTGTTAAAAGAAACCAGAAACTCCAAAATCCACCAAATATTAACAGAAGTAGATGAATAATTGGAGCCTTTAAAAATTACCTTGTATATTAAGGCTTGTCTTAGAGTATTAGGTAAATGCTCTTCCGCTCTTAAATGCCAGAGTATAGAGTGTGAGAACAAAGGACCAAAAATGTACAAACAAATCATATATCAGATGTAGTAAAAAGATAAACAATTATACTTTCTCAATTACCTTATAACATGTGAAATAGCCATGGTAGCATCATCAACAGTAACGCAGAAGTTGTAAACAGGTTGACCATTGCTCCTCATTATAACAAAATCCCCAAGTGTGTCCAATTTCCAGCTAACCTTCACGACACTATCAAACAAATTAGTGCCTATAAATGTGCATTACAGTTATACCTACATTTTGTTGTTGAGGAACCACTAAAACTTAAAAATGATGATGCTTTATGCCAAAAATCCTCAAATCAACAGACAAATTGCAGTTTGCTAGTCACAAGGCATATTAGAGGAGAAATAGTTCAATCAATTGAACTTACTTCGCCTCGAATAAGGTCATTAATTTTCAAGCTTCCTTCTTGTGGAACACGAAATCTATATGTATATGGGGTTCCCTTTCCTAGCTCTTCTTGTACTTCTTCATCTGTTGCAGTGGCCCACTTCCCGGAATACACCGGAGGAAGTTTCTTTAGCTCTGCAATTTCCTTCATTTTCTCAAGTTCCTAAGAAATAAGAAAGATCTTATTAGTCAAACGTTAAAATCTGAGCATACTTTGGAACACAGAATCATAGTTCATTTGAACTAAAGGTTATGTTCTGTGAGACACAAAATTCAAACTTTTGTCTCCAAAGGAACTGTTTTCTTCCAATTCCTACAGGCATTCCGATGAAACCAAGGACAAAAATTCAACTCAAAAGTACAAATATATCACATTTGAAATCAATTACCTCACTGGAACAAAAGCAACGATAAACCTGACCAGATTCTAAGAGCTTCTCAGCATATTGTTTATACATAGAATTTCTCTCGGATTGTCGATAAGGACCATAGTCCCCACCAATGCCAGGGCCTACATGCCAAGAGAAATAATCAAGTTCAACTAATGCCAAAAGTGTCAAACAAATTGATAAGAGCATATAAACAGTACCTTCATCCCAATCAAGACCAAGCCAAGCTAAATCTCGAAGCACAGCCTCCTCCGATTCTCGAGTCGACCTCTCCAAATCAGTATCCTCTATTCTCAGCACAAATTTTCCTCCCTTCGATCTTTAAAAAAAGGAGCAGAAAAGAGTAAATCATCAAAATTCGACAAAGTTCGAAACAGGAAAACAACGTATAAGAGATGTACAAAAAGAGGGGGGGAAACCTAGCGAATAAGTAGTTAAAGAGAGCAGTTCGAGCGCCGCCGACGTGGAGATTTCCGGTAGGAGAAGGAGCGAAACGGACTCTGACAGGTGCATTGCCGTCAACTGAAGCGCGCACAGAGAAATTCCAACGGAAATGGCGCCGGAAAATAAGCGGAGGAGCGATTTCAGGTATTACTCTGATTCTCATCCATGGCGTCCCTGCAACGAGTGCCGCCATTTTTGAAACGACAAAATGGAGTTGAAGATACCAGGATGGGAGAGGATAGGAGACTCGAATATATATAATTAAGCAGACATTTACAAGCTTGCGATTTCAGCCGTTGGTTGAAGTCTTTCGTACTGGATGAACAGCTACGATGGAGTAAGCGGGTGAATTTAGTAAAGTAATACTTTGGTCAAATACTGTTGTTAGTCCCTATTATTATATAAGATCTGAATTCGGTCTCCATTAATTTAGTTTGTTACATTCTAATTGTTTTACATTTTAAATTATGAAATTTCAGACCTAACCCCAAATGATACAGCTTAATAAATAACTAATAATTGATATAAAATTTTATTTTAAAATATATAATCAAATTATACAGTATAAAGCATTTTACGATCTACATGTTTATCACTTTTACGCATTCCAAAACCGTGTCAGCCCTTCTAGCTATGTTTATAGTTTAGGTACCGAAATGAGAAAAAATATAGGACGGGTTGGTCTGCTTTACCATTGGGCTAATGTTATGGGAAAAGAGAATGTACACTGGAATTTAACCCGAAAGCAACCTCTAGGCCCATGTTCCAGTATATGGTAATTGCAATGGCTGTGGTTTCTTCTAATCCTTTGAACTTGGAAGCCATTGATGTTCCGAGATCAAGCTTAAGATAAGGTGAATAAAAGAAGGGTTCAACAAGGATCATCAAAGATTCGAAAATGGCTTTATCAACAGTTAGCACTGTGATATGTCACAACAGAGCCGTTAATTGCTTGTCTTTCCCGTTGCCAAAGCATGGGAATTTGGCGGTAAATCATCAGCAACTTCATTCGAGACTCAATCTTCATTCATTTTCGGAGAATCAATGTGTTTATCAGTGTGTAAATGGTAGAATTCTCACTCCATCTTGCTTAGCAAAGGCTGCTGTTTCTGATGTTCAGCTTCAGAACTCCAATCTCACCGCAAATGCTGCTGATAATAGTAAGTTTTGGTTCACTTGTTATTCATTTCTTGCTTTGATTCTGTTATAACGCCATGAAAATGAAACCCAATTTAGAAACTTTTTTTCTTTCCCTTTATGTGATTGAACAAGTTGATAATTTGAATAATTTATTATAGGAATTAGTTGGAAGCTATTTGATTCGAATTTCGATATAAGCCGTGTTGCTCGGATTCTTTATCTTTTGTGAAGTACACACGGGATATCTCCTCCCTGTCATATGGAAAACTTAGAAAAATCTATCCATTCCGGTGTCTAATACATATCCGTGTCCGACGTTTTCACCCGAGTTCGAGTAACATAGAGTATAAATGTCGGGTATAGTGTCCTACGTGATTCTGTTGGATATTGTGTTTTACATGAATGATGCTGGATAATGTGTTTGAAAGTAGCAGAGGGTTATATCCCATATTTGTGTCTATATATGCATAGGATGTAGCTGTAGGACACATGTGATTCGAAAAAAAAAAATGAAAATCTAGGAACATAGGTTTGAAGATACAATGAATGTAGTGTTATAGATGCAAACTATTGATGTTGTTCTTTTATTTGTGAAGCTTGGTCAGAATTTGCTAGGAATGTGTCTGGTGAATGGGATGGATTTGGAGCTGATTTCTCCATCGAAGGGAATCCAATTGAACTTCCCGAATCTGTAGTACCCGAAGCTTACAGGGAATGGGAAGTTAAGGTTTATGATTGGCAAACTCAGTGCCCTACCCTTGCTGAACCAGAGGAGAACATCATGATTTACAAAAACATAAAATTACTTCCAACTGTCGGATGCGAAGCCGATGCCGCAACACGATACAGCATCGTCGAGAGGAATATCGGAGGCATAGATAATGAAGTTTCAGCCTTTGCGTATCATTCTAGTGGATGTTACACTGCTGTCTGGCCAGTTGCGGATAATGGTCTGTTGGAGTTGGAGTTGGAGCACTGCTTGATCAATCCTTTGGATAGGGAGTCTCGTGTGAGGATAATTCAGGTTGTTCGGGTCGATGGTATGAAATTCATGTTACGGAGTGTTAGAGTCTTTTGTGAACAATGGTATGGTCCATTTAGGAATGGTGATCAGCTCGGCGGATGTGCTATTCGTGATTCTGCCTTTGCCTCGACAGCTGCTACAAAAGCCTCTGATGCTGCTGGTTTATGGCAGGGGCCAAATGCTGTTGCCAGTTTTGGTACTTCTGGGGATGTGAGTGTAATCTTTTCCTTCACATGCTCGGCATTTTTTTCTTTTCAGTAGCTTCAAAATATTATTTTAACATCCTTAGTTTTTTTCATTACATTTGTTTGAAGCAAGCTCCGAATGCAGATATGTGTCTAACATGGGCATGTTTAAAAGATTTCCGTGCATCTATAGGGTCCTTGGAGGATCATAACCCTTATCCAAATGTGCATTGGATGTGGGTGTTAAACATGGTTCAAGAAAAACGAAGAGCCAGAGCAACATAGCTCAGTATTCTCCCTCTCTAATCTTCAAAACCAAAGTTGCTTGGACTCTTCTTTTTTCTTGGAATACCCATGCCCAATACTTGTATCTTAAACACGGACATGAAGAACTTAGAAAAGCCTGATCATACTTGTGTAGGATACATACTCAAATCCAATTAACACAGTAAATAAGTGATGATGTGTGAATACTAAATAGGTGATTAACACAGTAAACAACTTATGGCTGCTATTTGAGCTTCAAAACAAATTTTCCAGACATTGTCTCCAACAGAAGTTAGTTGTGTATATCCATGGGATACGTAATAACGGACTTGAGTATAAGTGTCGTGTATGTTCTCGACACCATTATGTGCAACTTTTTTCTCTCTTATATTTTAGAGTGTCTGAAGAGTCATATCATATATCTACACATATTCAGAAATTCATCCAATGAGTATTTTTCCAGAAAAATGAAGAGTCGAAATAACATAACTTATGCACAAGTTTGATGAGCAGGTTTTTGTTATATAGCTTGATCATTGTTTTAGAAACTTCAGAACTTTCTTCAAGAGCTCAAAGATACTGGAGTTATGAAGTCAACAAGAGACGAAAGCGATCTCATATTGCTTCCTAAACAACTATGGTGCTCTTTAAAAGAAAGTGGAGGTGAAACCTGCAGTGAGGTTGGGTGGCTTTATGATCAAGGACAAGCTATTACATCAAGATGTTGCTTCTCAAAGGAGGGAAAGTTGAAGGTAAATTTTATTTACAACATAAAGTATTAATATGTCGTCTATATAAATATTAAACTCGATTACGACATGAAATGGACATTATCATTTCTTGTTTGTTTACTTTGCAGGAAGTTTCAGTAGCTCGCGAAACTGCAGTTTTGGAGGGTGTATAGCAGAAAAAGATTCAAATCAGCACCAGTTGAAGTCAAAGTAAGCCTAAAATAAATTTGTAAATGTCTATAAATTGTAAATATATATATATATCCCTATAATCCTATAATCCGTACTAGAATATGTTGGTTATTTTGTGCTCGAGTTTCTACATATGTTCGGATATATATATTGGTAGTATTAAAATACTAAATTTTCTTAATTTTTTTGATAAAAAAACTAAAAGATTTAAACTCGAGTACTGATAATATGTTTGATAAACGTAAATTTAAAATAATAAGAAATTAAAGATAGTTTTAACAATAACTAAAATAGCAGTAAAGATAATTAATTTAAATGATTATAATTTTGATGTTTATTGAATCAATAGCTTAACAGATGGCTTTATACAGCTTTAGATGTATCCGTACCCGGCAGGTGCATCGTGCAATGTCATTACAGTACAGTGCATGTTCATGGGGAAGTGCTTCATCTCCCTTTCCTAATTCTTCTCCTCTATTAATCCAGCATCCGCCATTGACGCCGAGGGTCGAAAGTTTCGACAAATTCTTCTTCTTGTATTGGGGAAATTTCAACATCAAAAGCCTGGCTGCTTAGACCGCCGATTCGGAAGGCTTCTTTGATCTGTTCTTCCATCTTTTTATTCTCATCGATATCGATCGAGGGAGAAGAAACCGCTCCCTCGACTCTCACAGAAGCCTCTCCTGCAAAGGTTATATACTCTTGAACAAATTTAGCTAGCCATGGTTTAATCTCATGGGACGATGCTATTTCCTTCACGAGTTCCGGCTTTACCATTCCGACATTCACCATCGACATCATGGGGAGAAAGAAACTGAATTCAATAGCCTTCTCTTCTTCCTCCGGAGAAAGTGGTACATCGAAAGTGTCCGCCTTTAGATTCACACTTTTGAAGCCTTCTTTGACCTGTTCACACAGTTTCTTAATCGTATCGGCATCTAAATCGGCTAATATAGAAACTATCCCTTTCGCATCCACGGCCGCATCGCCTACAATGTTTCTATACACTCGAATAACTTTAGCGAGCCATGCCTTAGACCCAGGGGACGATGCTATCATCTTCACCGCATCGTGTTTTATCAATAAAGTCTCCAGGAAACCCAATTCAATAGATTTTTCTTCTTGTTCTTCGACCGGGGAAAGTGCTACATCGAAAGCCTTATCGTCGTTCTGACCAGCACTTTCAAGGACTATTTGGATCTCTCCGGCTATGTTTTTTATGTCATCAATAGAACCTGTCTCCTTGGCTGTCTCGATAGCATCTCCTATTAAGCCTAACCCACTTGCAGTGTTGTCTTTGATTTGCTGGTCGTGTCCTGCCACGGACTGGATTAAGAGCACCAGAGCCAATGGGAATACAACTAAACCTATATTTGCCATCCTTTTATTTTAAATAAAATAAAAGGTTAAGCTAAAGAACAATAAA